>OX596274.1:16678346-26678346 GCA_951394225.1 Harpalus rufipes
TAGAATCCGATTTTAACATTTTTACAATGATGTCTGTGTGTGTGTGTGTGTGTGTGTGGATGTGTGTGTGTGAGGTTGTTGGAGACACGATTTCTCAAATTCTATAAGACTAAAGACCTTTTTGACTACGGATTCCTCAATGTAACATTAATGGGAAGAGTTGAATAGGTTTTAGTACCAATTGGAAAACCGGAAGTAGTAGTATCTTAAAAAAAAAATTCTAAATATTATTTTTTTGAATTTTTTTATTATTAGTATTAAAGAACGTAAAATTCTCTATTCGATACATTTTAAAATTTTATTATATCTCCTATAGGTTTGGAGATATAGTAAATAATAATATGAAATAATCTGTTGTAATAAATTTCAGAGCCTAAACAACTCTATAGTAACCATCAGATGTTTGTAAATGACAGAAAAATGTCATTGTCAAAAACCAACAGTAGTTCATAAACCTGTTTGGCAGCTCAATTCTAAAACTTGAACTAAAGTATATTTTAACTGAACACATGACAGTGGATAAGAACCGATTCAGAATTTGCCCTACGAATATGGTTTTATTAGCTGGAAATAAATCTTAGATATTCTATACATAACAGTAAAACGTCAAATTAACTGACATTATTGAAGAATTTTTCGGAGATATTGGTAAGTTTATTATTTCTTGGGTATAACAATAATAACAATTAAATATTTAAAATTATAGCTATATACATATACCCATCAGAAATCCCGTCAAGAAATTGGAAGAAATTCGAACATTTAGAAGTATAGGAGAAAACTTCCCCAAAAAATAAATTTTAAATTATAAAAATAATCTAAACATAAAGAAAAGACATGAGAAATTTATAGGACGCGAGCAGTCATGTGACTTTGTTGGACTTGACAAGCAAATAAGGGCCCGAGTTACAATGACAGCTAGTAATTATGTACATATATGTCAAATGTCAATTGGCCATCCAAAATTTCATGATATTCCAATTCCATGTGGTTTATTTTCCTCGTCAAGTAAATTCCATATTTCTGGTGACAAAATAACCATGTGAAAAATTACGACATTTGACATTTATGTAAATAATTACTAACTGTCATTTTGACAAGGGCCTCCATATCTGCTTGTGTAGATCAAGTATGACTAACTACGTGAATTTAGAAAATCTTGAAATTTTTGATGAAAAATTCTGACATTTGACATCTATGTACATAATTACTAATTGTCATTTTGACAGAACTCCCATATCTGCTTGTCAAGGCCAACAAAGTCACATGACTGCTCGCGCCCTATACTTATGTAACCAAAAACGGAAGTGGCGAGAGGTATTGTGCTGGCCACAACAGATTTTTTTATTAAAATTAAAGATAACATTTGTGAATAACATTGGACAATTTTAATTTTATTTTTGTAGTTATTGGTGAAAATTTTCCGATTGCTATTGATAGGAATTTATTTCACGTTGGTTTACCTAACTCACTAGTAATTAAATTTTTATCTATCTTCATTAATGAAGTGTTGCTGTAGTAATGAAATTTCCATAGATCAAATCTCACTTTAAAAATAGATATAAAATGGTATTACTATGTACATGTAAGTTTTAATGTTTTGAAGAAGGGAGGATTAAATTTAAAAGGCAAATTTATACAGTAAAAAATCACTTTGTAATTCAAATATTTGTAAATAAGTCAACTTTGAATATAACAAAACATTTTTTATTACTTTAAAGGAAAAAAGACATAATATTCTGAATACAAAACCCAGTGGCGTAGCTACAATGGGGACAGCGGGGCAATTGCCCCCTCACTAGCTTCCGGCACCGACATGGCTCCTTTTTTCCTAACCAATATCACAAATTTAAATTTAAATGATCGAAGAAAATTTAAAATAGATACATTTTTTGTAGTTCTGCATATGGTTCTTACACAGATAAGTAACAGATTTACAGATTTTAAAGGTACTGCATATTTTTTTCTAGGATTGAATATGCAAACATTGTATGCTATTAATGATACAGAGAATTTAAATTGTATTGAGCAACTGAGTATATATTATGAAGATGACTAGACTTATCAAAATTATTAGAAGAATACAAATCACTTTACAAAGATTTTTTTTCCAAAAACTGATAATAATGAAAAAGTTACATCACAGATTTTAGTTTTTATGATATCCTATAAAGTTTATTTAATTTATCCAAATTTGTGTATTCTTTGCAAAATATATTTAACTTTGCCAGTTAGTATTACTGCAGCAGAATGAAGTTTCAGCCGTTTGAAACAATGGGTTAAATCCGATTATCAAATGTTTCGTTATTGGCCATAGAAAGAGATATAGCTAATAGTACTAATTTAGAAAATGTTTATGTAATGTTTTACTAGATTAAAATCTCGTAAACTAATGATTTAATTTAATTCAAACTTGTATATTAGCTACGTCACCTATATCAGCACTATACTTAGTTACAATACAAGTACGTAAAGCTACTCTTTAGTCACGAATGGGTCAGAATTAAAACACGAGTGCAGAGAGTGTTTTAAAATCCGTGAATGACTAAAGATGCTCTACGTATGTATTGTACAATATTTTATCTGCGATTGAATCTAAAAAATCTGATGTGGACACCACACGACTTCCTTGTACAATTATTAAACTATACATATTTTTTTAATAACTAAATTACAAAATATTAACATGCCAAGCCCGAGAAACATTTTGATATAGAACCAAAAAAAAAATTCATTTACTACTATCATTCTTAAATTAACATTAATCTAACCCAGTTCTTTTTAAAGAGAGTTTACAAATATTAATTTTAACTTCAAAACAGTAAGATATATAGCGACCATAATCTAACCCGGTTCTTTTTAAAGAGAGTTTTGATTTCAACAAAGAAATATTTGATTACAACAATGAATATGACTAATTTTACAATAAAAATATAATATTTGTTATTGTACGAATCATAAAATTGCACGTATTTAACGTAATTTGACATGAACATTTTTTTTTTATTTTTTTGTCCTAATCCATAGCAAGCTTTATTACGAAAACAAAAAAGTATATAATTTTTAAATTTACATATCTCGCTTATACAAAGGGCTAATTTAATAATACTTGATGTGCTAGACGCAGAAATTAATTCTCTAAAACTTTTATTTCTAAAATCAAAATAAAATCATTTTATTCAAGAAAAACTGTTAACAACTTCTAGCAATGTACCACTTCTGGTTAGCGTATTTTAACCAAAATCTATTATGTTATTTCGATTGACATAAAAGTCTTGTATACCAAATTTGAAAAATTTTGGATTCTATTTTAAAACAGTTTTTCATTAAAATCTATTATAGGCTTCATGTAAAGTGCCACTTCTGGAAATTGTGTAATAACCAGAAAGGGAGGTGCACAACTAGATGTTATAGCAGTCCTAAATACAAAATTTCAACTTTCTACGGCTTACCGTTTTTGAGTTATGCGAGATACGTACGGACGTACGTACGTACAGACGTCACGACGAAATTAGTCAAAATGGATTCAGGGATGATCAAAATGGATATTTCCGTTGAAATCTGAAAACCGAAATTACAATACTTCCTTTACTTATGTACAAGGAAGTAAAAAACCAATAAATATAAAAAGAATACTTTTATCTATGAATTAAGATCTGATTATTAAATGAGACGTTTGCCATAATAACAAAACAAGACAGGTTTTTGCAAATTTAACGTGTTTAAAAATTTTAATCACTCGTTGCTTGGCAATCCGTGATTAACGAAAACTTGTTACTAATCAACCATTCTACAAACTAAAAACTAAGGACCCGAAATAGAACAGAAACAAAAACTATAAACGAAACAAAAATTCGGAACAGACTCAAAAACGAAACAAATTTTTTAATGGTTGGTTGGACGAAAACGATATAACCGAAATAAAAATTCAGATTAATAACGTTATTATTTTGTTCCTAATACGAGTAAACACTTTATTTTACTTGGTAGCAATAAATGTTATTGCTGTTCCAACTACTAAAGTCTCAGTTGAGAGAGAATTTTCAGCCCTAAAATTTGTTTTATCCCCTACCTGAGAGAGCTAATATTACCGAAAAAAAGAAGATATTTTATACATATACGTTTGAACAATAAATATTGGCCTAGTTTACACCGTAGACCTATATTCGACCTATACCCCAAATTCGACCTAAATGCATTTGGGCTACCTGGTGTAAACACTTAAAATATGGAGCGGCCTGGCTTAGTCAGGCCACTTTTTCATGTGACCTGACCTATACTGGGCCTCGGCCTAAAAGTATTTATTGCCGCGTAAACTGCTAATACCTAAAATAGTTCGAAATTTGTACGGTAGAGTAGATGTCGGTAATATTGAGTACAATGATACTGATTTATACACACAGATCTACATATAAATTTATATGTAGATCTGTGTTTACACATATTGTGACAGTTTTGTTTGACAGTAAGAGTAAGTACATAAATGAGCTAGTTTACACCCATCGTTTAGGCCGCGTCCTATACCCTATATTCGACGTATACCTTATAGGACGTCATGCTGTAAACACTTAGTAGTCGACCTGACCTAGCTTAGGTCAGGTCTCTTTTTCATGTGACCTGACCCAGTTTAGGCCACGTTTTAAACTGCGTGTAAACGCCTTAGTGACCTAAAGTGTTTGATAAAAACTCTGTAGGTGGCGGTTGATCCGTATTGTGATTTTGTTGACATCATATTTTGTAGGTTGTGTAAGTTAAATTAATTGAATTATTACGGAAAAAACTCATGTTCCGAAGCTGAATCTCCTGATCCTTGTGAAGTTCACAATGATGCAAACGAAAAAAGTCAATAAGAGCACGTATTTCACTAGTGACAGCGTAAACATACAAAAAAAAAGAAATTAAAGATTGAATGATATTTGGTGATGCTGACATAACCTAAAATACTTTTATCAATCTGGGATATGAAACTGCAGTTTAAAAAAATTAAGTGCGATTGTATTTCAACAGATGGCATTGACTCGAGGACTATATTACACCTATATTAGACCTAAACTTATCATTAGTCCCCATGGTGTAAACGATTTGTAGAAGACCTATTATAGGACAAGGTATAAGCCAGGTCGCATGAATAGGATTGGGTGTAAACTAGCTCAATAAGTAGTGACATTTTGTATATAAACATGAGTGATAAAAAAGAAGAATTGCTTTTTTAACTTAAAATTAAACCGCTAGATGGTACAAACTAGTACCTATATTCTGCCTATATCCCACCTATCCTAGGCTCTAAAGTATGCGGTGCAAACAATACGATATTTTTTTGACTTTGTCCTAATATAGGTCACATATAGGTCTGGCCTACCTCAGGTCATACGGTGTAAAATAGGCCATTGAATCCTTATGTTCTGGAACATCGAATTTTTGTAAAATATAATTATTATTTTATCCTTTAATTATGTATTATTGTAATAATAATTATAAATAAATTGTTAAAAATAAGTTTATGAGTTTTTTACATAAAAATATCTGGAACGAAACAACAGGTTCGAAACAAAATTTATTTTTCATTTGAACGGATTTTTTTTAAGCAGGAATGGTATTAACCGAATCTATATTATTTGTATCGGAAATGATTCGGAACGAAACGAAAAATATTTTCGTTGCGGGTTCCTGTTTAAAACAGACAACTAAACGTCAGTTTTATGCACTAACGTAGATAATAGTTTGTTATTTATGCAACAATAGTGTAAACACAAGCTTCATGACATGAGGTCGTCTCGTCACAAAAATTATTGACCGAATATCATAAAACTTGTTTACACTTGAGTTGTATACAAGATGTTTTATACGACCTTAAATAACATTCTTGAAACAAATTAGAAATTTGAGAAACAATAGATCTGAAGTTGAACATTGCAGTACTCAGTCAGTATTACCAACATGAATGTACAGAAAAACTAAATTTAGATAATACAACTTAAATGCCATACGTGTATTGATGGTAATAGCACTGTAATATAGTATATAAGTTTACAATTCGGAGTATAAAAATATTGTTTTTCTTCAAACGTCATAAAAGTAGCATCTTTTGTGACTTGATTCACAAGGTAGAAATAAAATAAATAAATATCCATAGAAACTATACAGAATTAACGAATAAGAAGCAACTTGTATAAAAGAAACCTGTAATATCGCCCTAAACGTCACTGTAACACATTAGGTAATCTAAGAATAAAGTTACTAAATACAATCAATAGCTGTCAGTAACCCAAAAAGTACATTTCTCTATTTCTGCTGTGTTAATTTTGCAGTCGTAGAAAAAATGTAGTAGTTATGTGACTTATTTTATAAACTCTGTAGACTATGTAACTATAAAGCCACGTTCACAGTATATTAAAAACATTTTTTATAAGGCAATTTAACATGTCTATCAAATGAGCCGCTTTGCGGCGTTTTACAAAGAACGAGTGCGATAGCAGCCCTTATGAAACATGCTTTTTTATATTATTTTTTTTCTATTTTCAGGTAATTTTATAATTCTATTAGATATTTAAAAATTCAACTTGTCAAAAATATGACTTTTGTATCAGTTATATTGTTAGTGAGTTTCCGCTAATGTTTTTAACTTCACAGATGAAGATTCATTATTCACTAAAAAAAATTTCACCGACAACATTTTGAAGTTATATCATTCATCTGTCAGCGTTCAAAACAGTCATACCACCTCCAGAAGACGAAAAGCGCCACAAACAGTGCGTTTATAGATCTGCTTAACGGCGTGTTTTCAATGATTTTACATGCTTATAAAGACACTGAAATAGAAAGAACTTGTTACATAATAATTTTTCCAATGAAATATAAATTATTTCTCTATTTAAATTTATACTCTTTCTAACTAATAAGGCAAACATAAGTAAAACATGATAAAACGCATCAAATTTCATATTAAAAACATTTAGTTTTTTCAAACTAGCTCCGACTTAGCACCTACCTTTATATTTATGCTATTTCTACAGTTTTTTACCTTTTGATAATCAAAATAAAGTTATATTTTTCATTATTTTTGACGTAGCGATTGTTTAATGTATTTACAAATAAATTTCTTTGAAAGCGTTTAATTAGAAGAGAAAAATCAAGTTGTCTGGCATAAGCGGAGTACGATGACGAGCAACTGTTGTTGACAAGCAAAGCGCTTCAGCGCATCATCCAGGAAGTACCATTGATTTTCCAAAGCTCTCTTCGCTTTTGCTTTCTTCACCCAACCTACAACGGCTTCATCAATGTCTGTCGTCTGCAGTTTTGACTTAAAAATTCGATACATCATGTCTAAAATATTTTCATGATGTCAAAATTAAAATTTCGAGAAAACATTTCACATTTAATAACGAAATATTAAAAGTATGTAATATTATGATAGTATAGAAATATATAAAAATATGATATAAACAACTTCATTATGAAATTCTTTGAGTTATTCACCCATTTTTCATTTTATAAATTTAATTTTTATTTTGCGTCTATATCTACTACAGCATCCAAAAGAGTTCGTTAATAACTCATTCGAGTGGTGTAATAAACTAGTATAATCTATTTTGACACTAAATTGACCCCTGTGGTACACTCTCCATACCAGTAATTAATTACAAAACAAATAAAACACCAGAAAAATAATATAATAAATAATTAATAATAAAATGAAATTTCAAATACTTTAAATTGCATTATCATAATTTAATAAAATATTACTATATTAATCAAAAATAAAATGAAATTGTATCGCTCTGTGATTGGTTGTGACGTCGTCTCCCACAGCTTATATTAAGTACAATTCCGAAAATTTCTGTAGTTTTTTAAAATTGATTTTTACTTCTGAGCCATTAAAAAAATCTTATAGTTTGAACGTTGTGTATTTCACATAAATATGTATCCATGTTTATTAACGTTTTGTTACACCTAATTTTTTTCTGACGTTTGTGTTATAATTTATTAATGGTTGTTGTATGTACATTATGTCTTCTTTATACAGGATGTCCCGAGACTAGAATGCCATAGCTTAAGGGTGTATTCCTTTGGTAATTTTAAGTCGAAAATCACATATATACTTTTCCCCGAAAGTCAATATTTGAGGAGTTATGAGCGATATTAAATTTGACAGAGCAGGCTATGATTATACTTTATTTTATTTACTTGTTTAAGGTCCGGTATTTTCACTTTTTCACGAATAAAGTTTCGAATAAGTATTCGATACATAAATTTATTCTATATATTTATCCAACGAATAACTCTATTTTCATACATTTGACAAAAACAAATAGCTATCTGTCGAATAATTTTAACATTCGTCAATTGGTGACCTTGCAAAATGAATTTGTGTCAGTGGAGAAGGATGGAGTTTTGCGTAGCCACGTTAAGCAGATAAGGATGAAATGTGTCAATTTTTTTTTGAATCCGTACTTGTCAAAATTTTGTTTGACATCCTTAATGTCTTATATATCCTCCTGCATTTGTAGTCCCGGGAGTGTAATTAATAAGTAATCTATTGAAATAAGCATACGAGGTAAACGAAATATATGTATATTGTAAAATTGTCCTTATAATTTTTGTATATTCCTTTCAATTTGAGGTAAATTAATATTGATAAAAGGGTTCAAAATCCCAAAACATTTTACCAGCATCAAATGTCAGGATCTTTATAATGATTTACCCAAGTAGGGATTTACTTATGTATGCACTGATTGAGATCAAATACGAACCTCAATTTGTAATACTAAAATAAGAACAGGGGGCCAATTTTGTAACTAGAAAGCGATAGCGAATACAATTCATACTGAATAAGATAATCCCCACTACTTTTCATCAGTCATGTTAACTTATTCCGACTGAATACGTATTCCGCTGGTCCGGACCTCATGAATACGGTATTCGCTTATGAATAAGGATAAGTTATCGGTTCATTTGTTTTACCTAGTGTGTAGTTTGTTATTGATTGTATTATTATTTAATTTTTAGTGCCTTTTATTATTATTTATTTATTTTATTCTATTGCAAATTAATTAAAATATTCATCGTATCTAAAAACATGTGTATGATGCATAAGGAAATATAATCACAAAATAAGTATGATATAACTTCAAATAATGCTACTTTTCAAATGAACTAAGATTTTCCCTACGCGAGAAATTTGAACAAATGTCAGATTAGTACTGAATATGTACAGTGTACACAATACGATAGACATCAGTCATATGAATAGAAAATAACATGGCGCTTATTCAGTGACCCGCCATATTGCATTCGTATTCGCTGTCGCTTTCTAGTTACAAAATTGGCCCACAGTTTGTTGTCATAATCGGAATCTGTCAAAAAATTCCTTGATGTGTGTGGTTAGGTCGCTATCTGATCGTGCGTGTTCGATTTCTCGCATTATTTATTCATTCATAGTTCAAACAATCATCAGAATCATTAAAAATATTTAATATATCCACTTTGTTAATAAATCTGCAATATGTAAAAATTTAATTTACTTACGAATAAACCCTTTATTCGCTAGCCAACTATCGAAAAACTTATTCCGCGTATAACAGATGTTATTCTTTCGAATAAATTTATTTACAAGTGAAAAGACAACAAAAATATTTATCCGAAGGTTAAACTTATCAATAGCTTTATTCGCAAGTGAAAATACCGGCCCTGAGTCAAAGTACATTAAAAACTCACTAATACATATTTACGTAGGTATGTAAATTAAATGTAAATATATCTCATTTCACGATTCATTACTAAATAATATTGTTAAACATGTATATAATAATGTAGAACAATACAATTGTATAAATATGAAATTTATTGTCATAGCAATATGTAGGCTTCAAAATGCCATATGTTTATTTTACATTTGAAAACTGTTTAATGTAAATTAGTGATATTTATTTATTAGATTAATTAAATGGAACACAAGTGTCAACAAAATAAATTGGTTTATTTTGCCAATAAATCTGTTTCATTGTTAATACAATTTCCGAATTGAGTTGTTTTTAATTATGTTGTTAATTGGATTACTACTCCAATTTTAATTGCATCATACTTTCAAATTAACTGAAACACCTAATTTAAGTTCAGCTCTAATGATATTTTAATTTTATCATGAAAGAAACAAAAGTAAAAGTTCGGAAATAATCGATACATTTCTTTCGGAAACTAGTTCCAAATTTTATAATTAAACTTTGGAAAATTAGTTAAAACACTTAGAAAGAAAACTAAAGTTAAATATAGTTTTCTTTCAAATCCAATCAAAAAAGCAACACAAGATATAGAAGAAAAAGTGTTGAATGCAAAAAGAAATAAAATTTCTGCGCAAGTTACTTTCCGAAATTCAATAATCGTGTTTCTCTTTCAAACACTTTTTAACTTTTCAGTCTATTAAATAAACATTGTTTAGTCTTTTCGTCGTGGATGGTTTCCACATTTCTGTTGTTTAAATTTAAATGAAGGTTCGAAATCAAATGTAAAATACATAAAACAATACCCGAATTCATGCATGGAATGAGATTTTAATCAATTTATTGAATCACTCTATCTAAATTTATTACACATGTTTCATTTTATTCACTTTTTCCATTCGATGTAGCATTATTGTTTTGTGAATTTCTACCAAAATCTATTTACAAGTTATAATTACAAACAAATAACCAATATTTACATTTGTTATTTTATATTTTGCAGATTTTATTAAATAATAAACTGGATATATTAATAATAAATATTATAATTTGTATCGGGTTTGCAATATAAATTAGTTTCTTTTTGGTATTGCGAACACACACATAATTTAAATTAAAATATTTTTGCAATAAAATAGTACAAATTATTTTATAGCGAATCGGTTAAAATTATAAACATATTTATACAGGGTGTTGACCGAAACACCGGAACATAGAACTTTAACATGATAAATCATACTTTTGTGATTTCCTGCTTCCCAAATTATTTTAGATAAAAAAAGCTTCTAATAAAAATTGTAGAGATTAAAATTCTACATCTGAACCAATAAGCAAAATTAATTTTGCATGCTATATAACGGCAGAAATTAAGTATGAAACAGTCGAAAATCTCCCAAAGATAGGAACAGCCATGGAATTGAATTATAAATTAACAAATGTTTGACGCTTTACCTGTCAAGCTAGGTTGATTTTTTTTTTATCATTTGTAATTTCTGTTAAAGTGCAATAATATATTGAAAGTCAAGTATTACAAATGGACATATTAATACGTGTTTTTCATTCAAATTTTCCTTTTTACCTCTCGCTAAGAGAGGTATTGGATTCATGCTAAAAATCGCATATCCAGATTTTATTGAATAAGCACGTTTTAAGGTCCCTACAATCCGATTTAAACATTTTTACGATGAAATAATATTTTTTGAAATTTTTTCTTGGTAATATTAAAGAAAATTAAATTCTCTATCTGATACATTTAAATATTTTATTATATATTCTATAGATTTAGAGATAAAAGAAATATAATATGTAAAATAATCTGTTATAATAAATTTTACAGCCGAAAGAATGGCCATGGAAAATAGTTGAAAATTTAAATTGTTTGTAAGTGAGAGATAAATGTCAGTGTCAGAAATCCGGAGACATCGCTGAAGACTTTTTCTGGGAAGTACATACATTATATTATTTCTTAAAGTATTAATAGCTAAATATTTAATATTATAGGTATATTACATATATTCTTCAAAAATACTGTCAATCCTGACAATGAATTGGAAATATTTCGAAAAATTAGAAGAGGAATTTAAAATTAAACAATCTACATACAGGGTGTCCCTTAACTTGGTGCACAAACTTTAAGGGCATATAATACTGATCAAAATGAGTAAAAAAAGCTCAGTCAAAATGTGTCCGATCTTTAATAGTTTCCCAGATATAACGCAGTGAAAAATGAGTTTTTACGAGATTTACCTTTGCTATCTCGAAAACTATAAGAATTACGATTTTGATTAATTGAGACTTTTTGTTTACCTTTGAGAGGTAATCTTAGATGGCCTTTTGTTATTTTATAAAAATCAAAAGTGAAATGTTGTGGCGACCTTGGTCAATATTTAATTTTCATATAACTACGTAACTATAAGAAATTGAGAAAAATGTTTCATATAAAATTTTATTGTTTTTTATAGTCTTTTTACTGACATAGACAAAATTTTATTCGATCGCTATCTTTGTCAGTTTTTCTTAGATTTTTCGCTTTTCTCGGAAACAGTTGAAGATCATTCCTATGTTGATGAAGCTTTTTTATTCATTTTGGTCAGTACTATATGCCCTTAAAGCAAGGATGGGGAATCTTTCACCTGACGAGGGCCATTTAGATACTTATAATATCATTCGCGGGCCATACAAAATCATCTTAAAAATTTAGCCTCTTATGTTTGGTCAAACATTTAATTATTTAGCCACTAATTTAATGATTGCAACTACTTCTCTTTATAGTAAGGCGTGTTAAGTTAGCTGGTATTGATAACATTACTACTCGCAACTGTTTCTCCTATATTTATTGAACTTTGAGTTTACCCTGCGGGCCACATGAAATGGTTTAGCGGGCCTTATAAGGCCCGCGGGCCGGAGGTTCCCCACCCCTGCCTTAAAGTTTTTGCTCGAAGTTAAGGGACACCCTGTATAAGGAATAGATATATGCGTAAGTAGAATTTTTGGTGTAGAGTGTAGGTATACAAGAAATGTTAAATAGAATAGGGCGCGAGCAGTCATGTGATTTTGTTGGCCTTGACAAGCAGATATGGGGGCTCATGTCAGAATGATAGCTAGTAATTATGTATATAGATGTCAAATATCATATTTTCTCATTCTAAATTTAGTGATTTTCCAATTCCATGTGGAGCAGAATTAAATGTTCAATATCTAAGGCATACGAGAAGTAAATTTTAAACTCCTGGTGATAAATTAACTACGTAAATTTAGAAAATTTTGAAATTTTTAATGAAAAATTCTGACATTTGACATCTATGTACATAATTACTAATTATCATTCTGAAACGGGCCCACACATCTGCTTGTCAAGCCCAAAAATGTAACATTACTGTTCGCGCACTATACTTATGTAACCAAAAAAAGGAAGTGGCGAGAGTTATTGTGCTGGCCACAACAGATTTTTTCCTATAATGACAGGTAATGACATCTAAAATGGAAGATATTTATTTGACACAGACTAAGTTACCAACTTAATAATTTAAAAAATCCCCAAAAATCTTTGTACTCATAATATTTCGGCCGTTTTACATTTTAAACATACGAGGTCTGGCTATTAAATAACGCGACTGCGCGCGCAGAAGGCGTCCTAGAGGGGCAGGGGGGGAAACGAGTGCAGCGTTGGATAGCTGGAAGTGTCTACTATTCCGGTGCGAAAACACGTTTTTGTCGCTGTAGTAGTATTTTTTTCTATAGAGGTTAGAAACGAACGTGGTTTTTCCTCGTGCCGATAACAATGTGTGACGAAAAACACGAACAACGGATCAATGTGAAATTTCTCGTTAAATTTTAAAAAAACTCCGACTGAGTGCTATAAGTTGTTGAAAGAGGCCTATGGTGAGAATTCTCTATCTCGTGCGCGTGTTTTCCAATGGTATAAACGGTTTTCTGAAGGCCGAGAGAGCACCAAAGATGACCAACGTCCAGGTCGATCTGTCTCTGTTTCAAATCCGCAAACAGTGACCAAAATCAATGAAATTGTGCGCGGAGGTCGTCGTATGAGCATTCGAATGATTGCTGAGACTCTAAATTTCGATAAAGAAACTGTCAGAAAAATTTTACATCACAAATTGAACATGAAGAATGTCTGTGCGAAGTAGGTCCCAAAAAATTTGACCCCTGACCAAAAGCTCCTCCGTCAACAGATCTACTCAGATTTTCTTGAGAGGTTAGATGAAGAGCCTGAATTGATGGAAAACATCATCACTTGCGATGAAACCTGGATATTCCAATACGATGTTGAAACTAAGCGACAATCGATGCACTGGAAAACTCCTGCACCGCCAAGAATGAAAAAAGCAAGGATGTCGAAATCAAGATTTAAAGCTATACTAATCGTTTTTTTCGACATCAACGGCATCGTGATGACTGAATGGATTCCCGAGGGTCAAACTGTAAACCAAACTTACTATTTGAAAGTTTTGGCAACACTGTGAGAACGAGTTCGTAAGAAACGGCCGGAACTGTGGCACCAGGACAACGCACCTGCCCATAACGCGCTGACTGTGAAGCGTTATTTAGCCGCTAGAGGCACTCCAATGGTCGAACACGCGCCGTACTCGCCTGATTTAGCACCCTGTGACTTTTTTCTGTTTCCGAGGATTAAGTCTGCCTTAAAAGGAACCCGGTTCGAGTCGATGGAAGAGGTGAAGCGAAAATCGACGGAACTCCTAAACGCTCTTACAAAAGAAGACTTCCAACATTGCTTTGGCCAAAAAACGAATGGAACGGCGTATGGCGAGGGGAGGGGAGTACATTGAAGGGGAGCATTCGATTATAAAATAATTTTTAAAATAAAACTCTTTTTCATAAGCAGTTTCGCTATTTAATAGCCAGACTTCGTTTTATAAGACGTACGCAAATGGTGAGATTTTTTTTCAAATTCCGTTAGACTAGTTTAAAATATAGATTTTAAAGTAACAAAAACTGAATATGCTATTCAAGTATTCCGCCGTTTAATATTGGGTTACATTGCTTTTATTAGTAACCCCAAAAATAATTTTATTAGACATTGTATCCATAAGCCCTGTACATTTTTCTGTTAAAGTGTTGTCACATATGTCTTGCAACTTGCAAGGAAGATTTTTGCGGTACGCATTGGATTTTTACGAAGTTTTTCATTGTGCTAAAAGTAAATGGTATCAGTGGAAGCTAAATTTGGACTAAAAGATAACCCTTAATATGCCGGTCGAAATATTATCATAGTTTTCTTAAGTTTTAAGTCTATGTTTATTTAAAGCAACTGAAAAAATTTCTAACCATTTGTGTAGATTTTATAATTTGTTGAAAATATAAACCGGCCAAATTATTATGGGTTTGGGCTCGTATATACTATGGCTGGTACCACAAGCCTTGTTTTAACTAAAACAATGTTTTAAGAAATGTCAAATTTCATTATTTAATATTAATAATAAATAATATTAAGTTCATCAAAATATGATTTTAAAGCAGAACATAGTTTATATTCAAACAAATATTTTTAAAAAAATCGCTCTTTAAATGTAAGGGTGAAATTAAAAATTGAAATTTGAATTTGACATTTCTTCAAACAGCGTTTTAGTTAAAACCAGGCTTGTGGTACCTGCCTTTAATTTTATTTTCACCGTATAACAGTCATTTTAACAATTTTAGATAAAACAGGTAAGGCATTCAATATATATGGTTTTCTATGTAAATTACAGGTCATTTACATATGTTATAATTTGCAAAAAGTAATTCTCCATTTCATTTATTCGAGAAAAGAAATCCTGTTTTCCGCTGTCTGAAGTGATTAAACATAATTTCCAAAAAACAAATTAAATTAAATATTTTCACTTGTCACTTTTTTCATTTACAGGTCCAGAGGACAGTCAAACAAAAGCTTTAAAGCAAAAACGTGAGAAAACTCATTTCTCCCGGAGTTGAATGAAAGAAATTCGCACGATTAAAATTGTAAGAGATTACTGCGTCGCAACACAAATTGCTTAGGGATTCCCCAACCACTATTCCTTATCTTCTTGTCTTACGCTATCTTGGCGCCAAATTTGATTTCATTAAATATTTAAACTATGTTGACAAGGGCTTGTCAGGTGGAAATAAGAAAGAAAGAAGTTCCAGGAAATGGAAAATTAATCGATGTTTCCGAATATAATGAGCTTTGTATAGAATTAATGATAAAATGTTTCAGAATTGAAAAGAAAACATAAAATTATCATATAACAAAAACAATAGATACATACATACATACATACATACATACATACATACATAAAATCACGCGTGTCCCACTTAGTGGGTTCGGACAAACCCGATAACAAAAGAACAACATCAACATCATACAACAAATCCTTATTCTTAAACATATTAAAGTGACCGATTTTCGGTAGCGAAATACCGCATCCGGATCACAATAATAGTTAGGAAACAATCATCCTACGCCACACATATCCAACTTTAAATAACGACTGGTTCCAACAGTATGCAGAAAAGAGCATAAGTTGCCAATATACTACTATGTCAAAAAAGTACCGGGAATTGCTCAATAAAACACAAAATATGCATTATTCATCCAAATTGATTTTAAAGCCTTCAAAGTAGGTCCCGTCCGAAATAATACACTTATGCCAACGAATAATCCAATCATCAAAACATTTTTTAAACGCATTTTCACGAATCGAATTCTCTTTTATGTCTTTCATCAACTGAAAACGGGTGCCTCGAAGTAGTAATTTGAGTTTTGGAAAGAGGAAAAAGTCAGCCGGAGCCAAATCAGGGGAATACGGTGGTTGTTCGATAAGATTTGTTGAGTTTTTGGCCAGAAATTTGTTCACAATGATAGCCTTGTGAGACGGTGCTTTATCGTGGAGCAAAATCCATGAGTATTCTTTCCACAAATCTGGTCTTTTTCGGCGAATTTGCGTATTATATATATATATATATATATATATATATATATATATATATATATATATATATATATAATTACATACATAAATTTTCTTGCAAAAGATTCTAAATTGCCAGTAATATTATTTCATAAACAAACTATGCAAATTGCAATTGCAATATCTTCTTCTTCTTTAGCTTTTCCCATTGGTTAAGGGTCGCTATTTTTTATTTTATTCTTCCAATTTAAAACGTACTTATATTTAATTATATTCTTATACATTATTGCTTCACTATATGCTTCATATGCATAAGCATGTATTCCTTTTCATAACCTCGAAACAGAAATTCCTTCGTTGAATGAACATCGTGAATACAGGCAAAACCTGATTTCATAAATTTCTAAACGTATTAATTATTTATGATGTTGAGCATTTTTACAAACTTTTTGGTTACTGCACAGATTTACGACTTAATTTACTATTTTTATTATGAAAATTTTTATTTAGCATTGTGGATATAGATAACATAAGTCTTACGTCAGTAAATGCTACAGCTGTATGTTTATGAGCAGATGCGCCTCTGCAAAAGGAAAAAGAATAAAAAACTATACATTTAAAATGTAATAAATTTTGAATCCCAGAAAATAAGAAGAAAACGAAGTTGTAGGAAAACTACTTACATACGTTTTGCGATTCGCGGTAGCGCACGTTTGTTGAGCAAAGCAATAACCGTAATTCTACCAAGGATGACACATACAAGTCTCCAGCCGAGTTGCAAATTTATTGCGCTGTGGATTTGATGTGTTGAAAAGTTTTGATGGATAGCGATTTGCTACGTATGTTACCTACTGTTCTGTAAAATTTATGAATTTACATGTATTAAAATTTAAAATTACCTACCTTTGGGAAATTGCTCCGCGCAAAAGTTTGGACTCTACATGAGCAGATCTGCGGTATTTCGGTTCATATTTATTGGACAGCTGAGTACAGTCATAAAAATAAATAAATCAGGCATTTATTATACTAGCAGGCGATGATCGTGCCTTTATATGGCCGATCGATTTGTAACAAATATTCTGAACTATAGAACAAAAACAATTTTTTGCATACATTTTTAAAATACGATTTTAAATGCGATAAATTTGTCGATTGTGGTATAGATAGATTAGGTGTTAACAATAACAATTACTCAAAATTTCAAACATAATTTGTTCTCTTAAGGTCAACAAAATGTTGGCAACAAGTTGACGGATGTTGGCAACATCTCTGTTGGGTACAGCAACTTGTTTTTTTGTTTTATATACATTAATAGTTATTTAACTATCAAGTGTGTTAATGAGGGCGATTAATGATCGAGACATTGTTGAGATCATTAATCGCCAATTAACACACGTGTTAGTTACAATATTTTTTCGTTGACCGTATCTTACTTAAATGGAAAATCTAATTTTATTCCATGACAAATTTTTACTTCCTTGTACGTAAGTAAAGGAAGTATTGTAATCGCGAAAAATTTCGGTTTTCAGATTTCAGCGGAAATATCCATTTTGATGATCCCTGAATCCATTTTGACTAATTTCGTCGTGACGTCTGTACGTACGTACGTACGTACGTCCGTATGTACGTACGTCCGTACGTACGTATCTCGCATAACTCAAAAACGGTAAGCCGTAGTAAGTTGAAATTTTGTATTTAGGACTCCTAAAACATCTAGTTGTGCACCTCCCTTTCTGGTTATTACACAATTTCCAGAAGTGGCACTTTACTTGAAGCCTATAATAGATTTTAATGAAAAACTGTTTTAAAATATAATCCAAATTTTTCAAATTTGGTATAAAAGACTTTTATGTCAATCGAAATAACATAATAGATTTTGGTTAAAATAGACTAACCGGAAGTGGTACATTACTTGAAGTTGTTAACAGTTTTTCTTGAATAAAATGATTTTATTTTGATTTTAGAAATAAATGCTTCAAATAAAAGTTTTAGAGAATTAATTTCTGCGTCTAGCAAATCAAGTATTATTAAATTAGCTCTTTGTATAAGCGAGATATGTAAATTTAAAAATTATATTCTTTTTTGTTTTTGTAATAAAGCTTGCTATGGATTAGGATAAAAAAATAAAAAAATGTTAATGTCAAATTACGTTAAATACGTTCAATTTTATGATTCGTACAATAACAAGTATTATATTTTTATTGTGAAATTAGTCATATTCATTGTTGTAATCAAATATTTCTTTGTTGTAATCAAAACTCTTTTTAAAAAGAACCGGGTTAGATTATGGTCGCTATATATCTTACTGTTTTGAAGTTAAAATTAATATTTTGTAATTTATTTATTAAAAAAATATGTATAGTTTAATAATCGTACAAGGAAGTCGTGTGGTGTCCACATCAGATTTTTTAGGTTAGTAATGGTTGACCGAACGTCAAATTTTACGTCAGAAAATCAATAAGTTTTGTCATCAATTGTTTTCAGTGGGTGCGTTCAGTTTACTTAATGCTAGACAACACAAGCGGTTTTTTATGTTATTTGAGGAATTTTATTCTTTCAACTTCATTTTAAAGGTATGCTACGTCAATATACCTAGCTAGTAAGTGTCAAAAGCATGACTTTTAATTCTGTCTACCTTTTTGCTACAACTTAGCGTTAGCAATACATGCTGTGTTCCATGTGGTGAACGCACCCAATAAATCGTTTATTAATAAAAAATCATACATTAATAGGGGTCATTAATGAATGATTTTCTATACATTAAGATAGCCTATTAATAAACGGTCGACGGAAAAATGAGTTTTTACGAGATTTACCTCTGCTAAATTGAAAAAAAGGTTCTATATACAATTTTATTATATTTTTATAGTCTATTTACTGGCGTAGACAAAATTTTGTTACATCGCTATCTTTGTCAGCATTTCTTCGCTTTTACAATCGCCGTAAAATTAGTATGGACTGATTCTCAACTTTTTTCCCTTGTCCGCATCCTGTAACTAATGGACTGAATCATTTAATTTCACACAAATCTAACTATTTTGGTAAGCGTAAGATTTATAAATAAAAACTTTCTGTGAGCTAATCCCAATGTTTTAGAAATAAAATCCTAGACGTGATTACCATGTTAAGCCAAAAGTGAAACCATGAAACCAAGACTTGTGTAGATAAACAAATAATAGTATTTTACGTATCTAGGACGAAAAGTGAATATTAAGGTTTAAGCAAATTTACAAAGACACTATTCGTCTGAGGTACATACATATATATTTTTATGTCATACTGGCTTCTAGTTATCAAATTATTAAAAGAAATATGCAGCAATTTGTTGCAGTATGAATTTTGCACAAGTAGGCTAAGCTGCGATTGTTCGAAAATCCTAGGAAAATTTTGATAGATTGACAGATTAAAATTGAATTTATATAGTTTCGTTAACATTCTTAGGCCCAATCCTACCACCTCTAGTGGCTGTTCATTAACCATTAGTTAACAATTAAACTGAAGGTTAAAAGCGATGCGAACAACAGTGTTAACTTCCAGTTTGCTCTAACCACCTGTGGTAAGAACAATTTTTCAACATAACCGTTGCTTAACACTAACTGTCACTTTAACTAGAGGTGGTATGAACGAACCTTTTTCACTATAATTGATGGAAAATAGATAGGTCATCTGTATCATGAACGAATTAACAAATTTGTAAACATTTATCCCCCTCCTTTACAAAGACTTTAAGCGTGTGCGATAAGGATGGATATTAACACGCTTGTCTTTCAAAAATACATATTGTTTCGATTAAGTTAGGACACTCCATTTTAAAACGATGCTCGTTGTTGATAATACTTTCGCTGTAATGCAAGTTTATATATTAATTCAGATACATTACCTTGATTCATAGCCGTCCGAATAACGTTATTTTCTGTCAGTGTCACTGACACTGAATATTGAATGCTGTTATTATAACATATAATTTTATAATAATAAAATAACAGTAGTATCTTATGTACCCTCATAAAAACGAAGCATACGACAGTACTAAATTTGCTAGAATGGGCGGAGCAAAAATCTGAATTCATACAATTCGTAGATGACCTTGATCGGACATCTTTCAAAATTTTTACTGTATATCGTTGAAATAAATAAAAAATCTCTATGTAATGGGCTAAAAAAATATATAGGGTACCATTTAAAAAAAAATTATCATTTGAAAACCACTTGTTGAATATTCGGTTTGTTATTATTGATAAATTAGCCCCTTATTTTTGATAATTTTTTATATAAAATATTTTTCTCTACAGTCATTAGTTCACCCAAAAAAGCGCTGGTTGTTTTAGAGGAAACACCTGTACATATGTAAATATTAAAGTTCTAGGACTTTAATGTTGCATTTTCTGTTTTATAAATCGTTTAAAAAACGTTGCTTCAGAAACCAGTAACCATAAAAGTATTAAAATATTTTGGCTCATACATCGAGTGATCGTAAGTAAAGTTTTTCAGATATGAATTTGCAACTATTGGTTTTATCTTATGTAACATACTTTTTATAAAAAAAACTTTAAAATAGAAAAATGGTATTTAGGTTCCTTTAAATCTAAATGCTTCAAATATTCCTTATTATTCGTATTACTAATAAAAGTATTTAAGAATTTTCAATAAATAAATCCACATGTGTCTTCCGCATCCCCTGAGGAAGACACATTGGTGTCAAAACTAGTCGGGAATGAAATAAAGTTGACTGAATTCCAAAAATATCGTTATCTTTCATCATCCATCCCAGTCAAGTAATTTACCATATCACATACTTATTCATTTTGATATCATAATATGATTCCCAAACTCTTCCAATCCTTCCTCAACAAGTTACCAGAAAGTAAAAATATTGGCCCCTAGAATGAACAAGTGATTAAGGGTCATTAGCAAGCATTTGACTAGCATTGTTTTATCTCTGTCAATCGTTTATGTATTATTTTAGAGAAAAATACTTCAAATAATAGTTTTAGAAATAATCTATGAACGATTGACAGAGATAAAACAATGATAATCAAATGCTCGCTAATCACCCTTAATCACTGTTCATACTAGCGGCCATTAATTATTACGAGTATATCTTTCATCAGTTATATAATATAAGTATGCTTATTTGTATTTTTGTTTAGAATGTCACAATACCTTAAAAAAATCGAGGAAATATTGCTAAGATAAGGAAACATTACGGTACATAAGAAAAGACTTATTCAAATAAATTCTGAATATTTTATTTCACCTCTGGGCATCAACCTCATATTTTGATCGTGTAATGTTTGCAGGATTGTTTGTTCAGGGCAAGCCGACGTGATAAGAAAACAGTCGAGGTATAATTTTCTGCAGGGTGTTTTTTAAAGGCATTCGAGGATTATGGCAGAAGAAATGCTTTTGTCGGTGGTCTTGGACGGTAAATCGATATATCCATTCTCTTGTGGCTTTTGTCCTGGTGCTAATACATTTTCCCAGGTTACGTCACCTTGCCGAACATACAAGAACACCTAACTACCTACTGAAACCTACGCACATGTATCGGATGTCTGACAGCACAAGATAAAACATGACATATTACAGGTATCACTTCTTTTAGCTATTTGAAAGTGAAAGTGTTTACACCCTCTTGAGTATCTGCTCGAATTTACAAAAGTAACTTGTTCAAATTTTCATTACAAGCGAAATTGATGTTATTATCGCATCTCTAATTCTAAAATCCTGTATTTGCGCAGATCTTAACGGATTTCTAACTTCTGTTAAATATTTTTAATTGGATATTTAACGCTCTCTTAAATACTTAAAATAGCATAGCTTGAAAATTGTTTAGCTTAATTTTACAATAGGTAGATTTTTGTTTGTAATACGAATAATTCTATTTTTACCTTCCGTCGCCTCCAGGTAAGGAAGGTATTGTCTTTGGTCAAAAAAATCGATGGTGAGTTTTCATTGAATAAGCACGTTTTAGGGTCTTTACAATACGATTTTACTATTTTTACGATGATGTCTGTATGTGTGTGTGGACGTGTGTGCGTTTGTGTGTGTGTGTGTTCGTGTGTGTGTGTGACCGCGGTTTCGGCCGCGATATCTCCAATTCTAGAATTCCAAAAATTACAATTCTTGCGTATTCCTCTTCCTTACAACCATATGCAGACATGTTTAGATTTTGGTTATAATTGGTCAACCGGAAGTATGTATCCTCATTTGAAGATTTTAACAGTTTTTCTTGAAAAACTCAGTTAAATATTATTATAACTTAAAGAATATATTATTCTCTATACGATTTGATTGCATTTTATATTTCATATTTAACAGATATATAGTTAAAGAATTATAAAGATAATAAATTTCATAAATCAGCCAGCTATGCTAACTTAACCATGGAAACTGCTAATATATTCAGGTAATTCAAATTGACAGATGTCAGTATCAATAAAAAGTAAATGAATGAAAGAATAACGGAAATAACTCTAGTGTTGGGCGTTTCTAGAAAGATATAAGAGAGACGATTACATTGGTTTGAACATGCCATGAGGATGATTATATTGGAATAAAAATTAATAGTTTAGTAATAGAAGGTGGAAGAAACATAGGAAGACCAAATATAAGATGAAAAGACTGTATTGCAGAAGACTTGAGAGAAATGGAACTGAATGAGGACGACACGCAAAACAAAAATGAGTGGAAGAAGAAAATAAAAAATAGCGACCCCCTAACGAATGGGAAAAACTAAAGAAGAAGAAGAAGATGTCAGTGTCAAGTGCAATTTGCATAGTTTGTTTATGAAATAATTTTACTGGAAATATAGGATATTTTGCAAGAAAATTTATAGGGCGCGTGCAGTGACGTGACATTGCTGACTTTGGCAAGCAGATATGGGGACCCGTGTCAAAATGACAGCAATTAATTATGACCATAACTGACAAGTGTTATAATTTTTCATTCAAAATTTCATAATTTTCTTATTTCATGTGGTTTGTTTGTTAACAGGAGTATGGAATTCAGTTGTCGAGAAAGGGAATCACATAATACCAAAAATTTAGAATCTTTTGCAAGAAAATTTATGTATGGAATTTGTACATAATACACAGGATTGACGGAAGGTATTGTGCTGGCCACATCAGATTTTTTAATCATGATATAGTCTACCTGTATACAACTCGACAATAGAAAATTCTCAACATACTCAACGAGTTGCCTTTTAGAAATACAGGCAACACGTTTCGTATAATCGAGAATTTTCAATCGTCTTGTTGTATAATATGAATATAAATTACTACAAGAAAAATAGCCGAATTTTTTTTGCCCCTACAATCTTCCGTTGATATTGGTGCCATCTTTTATACGTAAATTGATGTGGGGAAAAAAGCAAAAAAATATTTTTTGTGTATAAAATGTAATATATATCATTTAGTAATAAATGCGGTTTATCAGAATGATGTATTTCATTTCAACATTGTCAATCCATCTACAGCAGTGGTTGTCAACCAATGTTCCGCATGCACTTCGAAAGTGTCCCGCTATTTTTTTTGGCAATTTTAATTTAACTATGCTTTCCAAATTAAAAATTACTATAAATGAACCGACTGGCTGCAATATAATTACTTTCTGTATCATATGAAAACGTGTTGAAATTTGTACTGATGGATCCCCATTGATAGGCGGGATTTGTAGTTTTTGCACTAAAACAAAAATGAGATTTATTTCAACCATTCCTTCTTGCATAAACAAGCATTTATTTCAGAAACGCCCGTATAACTACGGAATATTTTGAGTAGAGCTGTTATCACAGAAGTCAGACGACACTCTCGAGTAAAATTATGTTTTCGTGCGTACTAGAGTTAAGAAAAAAATTGTTTCGTCTTTCAAAATGAAAACATTTTATTCGCACAAGATCTAAAAAATAATATGTAATGTGCACAGTGGAACTGTATTTAACAGATATTTTAATTATTTAAACAACGCCAATCAATACAAGTAAACTGGGAAAAAAAATAAAATATTTTAATATGATAGACAAATTATCAGCATACCATAAAAAATATTTTTTCTTCAAACATCATAAAAGTAGCATCTTTTGTGACTTGATTCACAAGGTAGAAGTTTAATTTCTACGCCGCCGGAGTAGAAGTAACTAATTTCTACGCTCCCGGCGTAGAAATAAAATAAATATCCATAGAAACTATACAGATAAACGAATAAGAAGTAACTTTAATAAAAGAAACCTGTAATATCACCCTAAATGTCATTTTAACACGCTAGGTAACCTAAGAATAAAGTTACTAAATACGATCAATAGCTGACAAATTTAAATATATAAATTGTGAATTGAAATATAAATAGAGTTTACTTTTGAGAAAATAACATTATTAAAGAACAGCAGACTTACATATTACAATTACAGGGACGGTAATGAGCTTAAGAATACTTAGAATTAAAGTGATAAAAAAAGTTTATATTGTTTTGTAGTGATTCCTGGATATATCTTTCAGCCACACTGTTAGATTTCCATCCAATTGAACAACTACAGGGGGCGTACATTATAATACTTCAAATTCCGACATAATTACACACAAGGAGGATATAAAATTGCACAGTTTTTATTTAAACGTCAAAACGTGAAAATTTTAATTTCAATGTTTATAACAAAAAGTTGGGGGGCAATTGAAATCGCAAACGTGATTTACGTAAAATGTAACGTCAGTAATAGATATTTTTCTTTAAAAATCTACGTTTGGAGAAAAAATATGTGTCATTCGGAGTAAAAGTGTCTTTGTGTGCCTTGCGTGCATTTATCCGACTCGCTTCGCTCGTCGTTAAACCACGCTCGCCACACAAAGTATCACCTTTACTCCTAATAACACAATATACTATTTTTGGAAAAAAACGAGTAGCAGAAAACAATCTGAAGATTATATATGCATTTACTTATTCACCTCCCGCTACCCTTGGCAAGGGAGGTATAGGGATCGTGCTAAAAATCGCATATCGAGATTTTGATAAATGACCACGTTTTTAGGTCCCTAGAATCCAATTTTAACATTTTCACGATTATGTCTACGTGTATGTGTGTGTGCCTCATCTTTACGCTCTAACTCAAATATCATTCAGAATATTTTGAAATCTTGTATTTCTACCTTACTCATATGGAAAGATGCCATTAGATTTTGGTCTAAATCAGATAACCGGAAATGGCACTTTACTGGAAGCTCAAAATAGTTTTTCTTCGAAAAATACCTTTAAATGCTATTTTGTATAAATAAAGAAAATAAATATATCATCACGGCATATTACCCATTGCTGGGTCTTCCAATCTGCTTTGTACACAGATTTCGGTAACGATGATGACATATTTGTACCGTGCGGGCGTTTACGAAGTGTCACCTCACGAGCATTTATTTCTGGCGTGGAGAGTGCACCACAGAGGTCATTTTTGTGCCATTTAAAATTCGAAATATTTGGCGTCGGTCGGGATCGAACCCGGTATTTAAATTTAATTTAATTTTAAGTATTCACATGAATAAAATTTAAATTAAACGGCAGGTATTGTGTTGGCCACATCAGATTTTTACCTCTCGCTAAGAGAGGTATTGCATTCATGCTAAAAATCGCATATCCCGATTTTATTGAATAAGCACGTTTTAAGGTCCCTACAATCCGATTTTAACATTTTTACGATGATGTCTGTGTGTATGTGTGTGTGTGTGTGTGTGTGTGTGTGTGTGTGTGTGTGTGTGTGTGTGTGGATGTATGTGTGTGTGTGTGTGCATGTATGTAGGATGTTGGAAGGACGATTACTCAAAAACTATAAGACTTTAAATTTGTTTAACTTCGTATTTCCCAATCGGACATTCATGGGAAGACCTGAAAAGGTTTTGGTAACAATTGGACAACCGGAAGTAGAAGATTCTTGAAAAAAAATCTTCTAAATAATATTTTTTGAATTTTTTCTTGGTAATATTAAAGAAAATTAAATTCTTTATTTGATATATTTAAATATTTTATAATATATTCTATAGATTTAGAGATAAAAGAAATATAATATATAAAATAATCTGTTACAATAAATTTTACAGCCGAAAGAATGGCCATGGAAAATAGTTGAAAATTTAAATTGTTTGTAACTGACAGATAAATGTCAGTGTCAGAAATCCGGAGACATTACTGAACACTTTTTCTGGGAAGTACATACATTATATTATTTCTTAATGTATTAATAGCTAAATATTTAAAATTATAGGTATATTATATATATCCTTCAAAAATACTGTCAATCCTGACAATGAATTGGAAACATTTCGAAAAATTAGAAGAGGACAAAATTTCTTCATAAAATGAATTTAAAATTAAACAATCTAAATATAAGAAATAGATATATGTAAGTAGAATTTTTGGTATAGTATAGGTATACATGAAATATGGGGGCCCATGTCAGAATGATAGCTAGTAATTATGTATATAGATGTTAAGTATCATAATTTCTCATTCTAAATTTAGTGATTTTCTAATTCCATGTTGTTTATTTTCCTCGACAAGTAAATTCCACACTCCTGGTGACAAATTAACTACGTGTATTTAGAAAATCTTGAAATTCTAAATGAAAAATTAACAATTGACATCCATGTACATAATTACTAATTATCATCCTGAAACAGGCCCCCATATTTGCTCAAGGCCAATAATGTAACATTACTGTTCGCGCCCTATCCTTATGTAACCAAAAAAGGAAGTGGCGAGAGGTATTGTGCTGGCCATAACAGATTTTTTATTTTAGCTAACAACTGTTCTGCTTAAAGTTATTGGTCACAACAGTGTTTCGCGGTAATAAAAAGGTTGAGATCCACAGATCTACGGATTAATTTTTCAAAAGTAATTATTGTTTTATATTACTTGAATAAAGATATAGGTATTTTATATTATTATATTTAGGTTATTATTGATTATACTTATTTAAAATGTGTATTCGTATTATGTAAAAAAGAGTGATGTTCTATAAAAAAATTATAAGTAATTTTCCTCATTGATCGTATAAAACTATAATGAAATTAGAGCAGGGCGGTTCATTGTTGACCTACTATTGTCTCCACCCACCAAATCACTTTGGAGTGGAATTTAATAGCCTTACCAACCCTGGTTGCACAATATTGAACATAATTTTCTACTCTAAAGGTTTAATTTTAGAAGCTAGTTCCAGTTTCAATAATTAATACAACCCTTATTGAATATTACTAGCGTTCTATTCGTAGAATTTCACAAATAACCTAGAATCACAAGTAGATTTATTTTAACGCACTGTTTTAATTATTCTGATATTATAACTCATAATGGGATAAAAGTAACAGTACGTGAAATTTATATTGTATTCTAAGTAAAAAATCTGTTGTGGCCAGCACAATACCTCTCGCCAATTCCTTTTTTTGGTTACATAAGTATAGGGCGCGAACAATCATGTTACATTGTTGGCTTTGACAAGCAGATGTGGGGACCCGTTTCAGAATGATAATTAGTAATTATGTACATATATGTCAAATGTCAGAATTTTTCATTAAAAATTTCAAGATTTTCTAAATTCACGTAGTTAATTTGTCAGCAGGAGTGTGGAATTTACTTGTCGAGGAAACTAAACCACATGGAATTGGAAAATCAATAAATTCAGAATGAGAAATTATGATATTTGACATCTATATACATAATTACTAGCTCTCATTCTGACATGGGCCCCCATATCTGCTTGTCAAGGCCAACAAAGTCACATACTGCTCGCGCCCTAATGTATTTAACATTTCTTGTATACCTACACTCTACTCCAAAAATTCTACTTATATCTATTCCTTATATTTAGATTTTTAGAATTTAAATTCATTCTATGAAGAAATTTTGTCCTACTCTTCTAATTTTTCGAGATGTTTCCAATTCATTGTCGGGAGTAACAGTATTTCTGAAGGGTATGTGTAATATACCTATAATATTAAATATTTAACTATTAATACATTAAGAAATAATATAATGTATGTACTTCCCAGAAAAAGTCTTCAGTAATGTCTTCGGATTTCTGACACTGCATTTATCTGTCAGTTACAAACAATTTAAATTTTCATCTATTTTCCATGGCATTCCGGCTGTAAAATTTATTACAACAGATTATTTTATATATTATAATTATTTTATCTTTAAATCTATAAAATATTTAAATGTATCAGATAGAGAATTTAATTTTCTTTAATATTACTAGAAAAATTTTCAAAAAATAATATTTAGAAGATTTTTTTTCAAGAATCTCCTACTTCCGGTTGTCCAATTGTTACGAAAACATTTTCATATCTTCCTATGAATGTCCGATTGGGAAATACATAGTTAAACAAATATAAAGTCATAGTTTTTGAGTAATCGTCCTTCCAACATCCCACACCACACGCACATGCATACACACACACATCCACACACACACACACACACACACACACACACACACACACACACACACATACACACACACACAGACATCATCGTAAAAATGTTAAAATCGGATTGTAGGGACCTTAAAACGTGCTTATTCAATAAAATCTGGATATGCGATTTTTAGCATGACTCCATTACCTCTCTTAGCGAGAGGTAAAAAGCCTTGATGGTCCACATAACGTAAGCTTTATTAGAGAAAACGGACATTTCGGACTTTAAGCAAACCCATCCTCAGCTGTACATAAATAATATTGTTGGAAACAATTATTGAAAAGATATTAAATATAAATATTTCTTACCTATTTACAATACTTATAGAAATTGTTACATGAAATACAATATAGAAATATTATATCTAAACTTTTAAACAACATGAACTACATATTACGTTGAAAATTACGATATCAGCACTCAACCAAACCGACGCAATTCGAAGTTGGAAAGATACTGAAGTTTGAAACTGGAAACATAATAAAACCATACATAGGAAAATTACAGTAGTCAAAAGTATATTACTCTATGGGGCGGAAATATACGGATGGACAGAATAAATACAAATAGAAAACATGCAAGCTCGGTACATAAAATGGATTTTGGGCCTGGATAGATGCACACGAGAGTATATAGTAATGGAAGAATAAAAACCTTAAAAATTATAGTAGGAACAGGAAAGAGAGCAGTAAAATATGAGAAGAGGAGCGAGTAAGAAAAAACTCAATTCTGCAAGAATGCTGGCGGGTAAAAAGACAAGGACATGAAAACAACAAACTAACAAAATGGGGGCAAGCAAGAAAAGCTTACTACGAAAGAAATGGACACTCCACAGTATAATTAGAGAGGCTACGCATGAATGGTGAAAACATGTACTACGAACTACATCAGAGAAATTGGGACATACAACAGCAAGAACAACAATATAAGATTAACAATTCAAATTATAATAAATTATATAAATCAACCCAAACGACGTCAATACCACGGTATTTATTGGACGAAAATAAAAATATCAAGATGATTGCCTGATTCAGATGTGGTAATGAAGAGCGAAACAAAAAATACTGGTTATCAAATGAGGAGAGAAGGTGGAGACTATACGGGAGAGAAAAAGATTCACTTAGGCATCTAAGGACATCGTGCAGGGAAGTTCAGAGAGAAGAAAGAAATGAAAAGGTGCTGTTAGACGACTTAGGGTCAGGATAAGACTGGATGAAAGAAGTCGTAAAGAAACGGGGGGTTAATTAACAATGTATCACCAATTATATAATAAAATGTAGATTCTAAGCCAATTTGGCACGAGTAAGTATAATCTAATCAACTCTACATAGGAAAATTATTATGTTAGTGATTTTTAAGTTTGCCAATAAAATTGTTAATATATTCATATATTATACAAGACGATTGAAAATTCTCAATTATATGAAACGTGTTGCCTGCAAACACCACGAGACCGAAGGTCGAATGGTATTTCCAATAGGCAACTCGTTGAGTATGTCAAGAATTTTATATTGTCGAGTTGTATATATGTAGACTAATCATGAATAAAAAATAAATTAAAAAGTAAATAATAAATTTAACGTAGGCCCGTAGTCTATTTTCTTTTGACAGAAACGTCAAACTGTATGCTAGATAACCTTTTTTTTAAATATAGCTGTAGCAGTATGTAATATTACATTGAAATGCTCGTATTTTAAAATAAATGCTCATATTTTAAATAAACTAGCAACAGTGCAGTTGCTAGACTTGTGATCCAAATAATTATTTGTTTAATTGTCAAATTTTTACTTCCATAATGCCTTTTTTTGTTTGCTTAGAATACAACAAAAAAATTATAAGTAATCTACTTATTTATAATCTAGAGATATATTTCTTTAACTTCAATAAACCTCCTGACTTGACTTCAAGTAATTGATAAAATGATTTAAATTTTGAAACTGTTACCTATTTCTTACTTTACTTAATGTTTCTCCAGACAAGATCTATATTTGTCTAAACAAAGTAGAGGGAAAACCCAAGGTAATATAATGGAATGTGGAATTACTATCTCCGTTAGGGTTACGAAATCGTTTGTTTACGAATCTCATTAATGTATACAAAATAGTTTATGAATGACCTTTATTAATATATGATTTCATATTAATAAAAGTTTTCAGAATAAATACGTAACTAATCGAAAAGAAAAATGTGGGGCAAATTTTGATTTTCTCCAAATTATTAAGATCAATCAACGGAAAAATATTGTAACTAACACTCATTTACACACACTTGATACTTAAATACCTACTATGTTATGAACCAGTACAATAATTGAATTAAAATAAACTATTAACATGGATTTGTAAATTAGACTATTTAGAACCGATCAAGTTCTAACTAAACCACATCCAGCATAACAGGACGCACCAGAGACAAGCAGAAAGCAGATGTGTAACCTCAAACATAGATAACCGCCAACCACGTACATGCACAAACAACGCAACAAGCAAAGCTCAATGGCTTCCACTTCGGCGCCTGCCATCTACCTAATAAAATGCAAATCCAACCCTAACCATACTAACACAACACGATGGGATTATTGCTTAAATTAAAATTAAGACCAGTCAAAAATTTATTACACGAACCAAGTACCTAAATTATTATTTTACATTTTCATACATCGAAATAATTGAAAAGAATCAAAGGGTAGAATTCATATCCCTATATAAACTAACGCTATTTTCTTACATAAAATGAAGATAGATAGTAAATTAACCATACAAACCGCAACAGATAAAATAGTGACGTGATAGTACCGACAGTGATAATTCTACTCCCTCGGCATATGTCCATAAAAAATAATTGGTTCAACAAAAGTCCATTACTAAAATTAATAGTTCAACTACGCGTGCCAAAAACTCATATTTTTTGTCTCCTACCAAAACCACAGTTTTAATCTATTTTATCTTAATATTCAAGGATTACAAGAAAAAAACTTGAACTCGAAGCATTTCTTGGAACACTTAAAATTAAGTGACAGCGGTGAAACCGGGTATTATTCATGTTATATGCAGAGTATTTTGCTATCACCTTAGGGTTGCACGACGCTGACCACGAACTAATAATGTAAAGAGTATTGACCCACTTTTTTTATCTTTTTCAATTATCCATAAAATTTAATTTAATCATATTAACTACCTTCACATAATAAAACCTTGTAAAAAATCTGATGTGACCAACACAGTACCTTCCGCCATTTACCTATGTATATAATATTTATATTACTTTAAAATTTATCCATACAATATATAGAAAAAGTATTAAAACAAACTTGTAGCAAATGAAATAATCTTTAATTTTTATAGTAACAAATTGAGAAAAAATTACATTTAAAGGTATTTTTTGAAGAAAAACTATCTTGAGCTTCAAGTAAACTGCCATTTCCGGTTATTCGATTGCCACCAAAATCTAATCAGATATTTCCATATTAGAATAAGGTTTCAAAACTTTCTGAATGATAGTATTTGAGTTAGAGCGTATACACTATACAGGATCCACACATACATACATACATACATACATACATACAGACATCATCGTGAAAATGTTAAAAATGGATTCTAGGAACCTTAAAACGTGGTCATTTACCAAAATCTCGATATGCGATTTTTAGCACGATCCGTATACCTCCCTTACCAAGGGTAGCGAGAGGTAAAAATGAATGCAGTAATTTGAAAAGAAATTCTTCGACCGAAACAACTTCCATTGTTTTATTTATGTCCTTTCATAGTAAAATAATGAGTTCGAGAGAAATATCCGCAAAATTGGAATAAATGTTTAAAATTAATGGCCGAACTGCATTTGTCATTTAAATCATTACATTTACAGAGAGTATCATAAACGAAGTACGATTTCTGCGAACGATTTGATTAACGAAAAGATTTAAAAGGATTTTTCAAGATCAAAAGAATGGAAAGAGTACGGCAAACTTCTGTGAACTTTAGTTTCCGACTGACAGCTTGGACAGCAATTTGATAGCGTTTGACTGTGTTTTATCTCGTTGGTTATATATATCAAAACAAACATTAAAATCAAAGAGTCCTGCAATTTACTACGCTTCCAACTTTTTTATCAGTCTTTTCCTCTTATATTTCTCTTACAATAAATCTAATTTCCCTGTTCCTCTTGTAATAATAAAGTAATGAAATTATGCATGTATTTTCCTTTAATTAATTTAATGATATTACTTACGTAATTACGTATAGTAGACTCCGAACTATTCTAACAATATATTTTTTTAAATGATCGGGATTTTTCAAAATGTTTACCGATAGAATTTCAAAGGCAGTAGGTTTTATTTACTGATCAAGATTTGATTGCTGAAATAACAAACGCAGTAAATAGTACAAAATAACCACGAGCGATAGGTAAATAAAAAAAAATACACCACTTTACCAAAAGCATTATAATAAATCATAATTGCCTTTAGTAAAACAACTAAGGTAAAATCATAGGTACTTCATATAGCAGAAATAGTGGATACTCACACCATCTCATTGAATAAAAGCCAGAGTTTCATTAAAAAGTGATAGTTTTTTGTATCCGACTTCCTGAATTGTTGTGTAAATACTTAAGAAGATAAGTTAATAATAATAATAATAATAATAATAATAATAATAATAATAATAATAATAATAATAATAATAATAATAATAATAATAATAATAATAATAATAATAATAATAATAATAATAATAATAATAATAATAATAATAATAATAATAATAATAATAATAATTTTTTTAATTTAATTTTTTAATTAATATTTGACAGCAATATTCCAATTTTGCACATACCTACATAACAAAAATATAAAGACATGATTGTGGCGATATTTTTAAAAAAATTAAAAGAGCAAATAACAAAATTTAAACTACGATATGACGCAGATACAGTACAGAGAATGTGCCTATCAAATGATAACTTACTGTCAAATAAAACACCTAAATCTTTAGACTCTCTCCAATGGTTGATTATTCATATGATATAAGAATAGAGTTGATTGCTTTTTTTAAGTATACGTCATTATTTTACACTTGCCTCTATTAAAAAATAGTTGAGGTGTATCAAATCAAGTAACTAAACCTTCAATATATTTTTGGAGTTCGCAACAATCTTATAGTCAGTTACTAGTGTCCTATGTATGATAAGAATTCAAAAACGATGTTCGACTGTGTTTGGGATGGAAATGGAAACAAGTAGTAACAATGTTTCGGACTTGCAGTCCATAATAAAATTTATTCATGCTGTAACACGAGGGGGTGAAACGGCCGATGCTTATGCTGGTGGACTTATTGCTTTTCCAACGATGACCCCTTTAATTGACTGATGGTCGCTTGGATGGTCGACCACGACTTGATTAAGGAGGAGAAACATACACACCCTTGCACTTATATTTGATGACAGATGAACCCTTACATTATGGACATAAGGTTAGTAATTTATTAATATTAAAACGATTTTCTAAATTATTTTTTTCAGATTTTTGTAGCCCTTCATTTTATTCATAAGGGAGAAGGGAGTTGGCACAAATGTGTGAGCCCAACCCCAAATGTATTCGTACCCTCTGAAAAAAATATATTAACAGCAAGAAAAAATATTTTTTTAGATTACAAATAGTTAAGACTATATTTGGGCATTTTTTACCTTCCGTCACCTATAGGTAAGGAAGGTATTGTCTTTGGTCAAAAAATTCGGTGGTGAGTTTTCATTGAATAAGCACGTTTTAGGGTCTTTACAATACGATTTTACTATTTTTACGATGATGTCTGTATGTGTGTGTGTGTGTGTTCGTATGTGCGTGTGTGTGTGTGTATGTGTGTGTGTGTATGTGACCGCCTTTCATGCACGATATCTCCAATACTAGAATTCCAAAAATTACAATTCTTGTATATTCCTCTTCCTTACAACCATATGCAGACTTGATTAGATTTTGGTTATAATTGGTCAACCGGAAGTACCCTCATTTGAAGATTTTAACAGTTTTTCTTGAAAAACTCAGTTAAATGTTATTATAACTTAAAGAATATATTATTCTCTATACGATTTGATTGCATTTTATATTTCATATTCTACAGATATAGAGTTAAAGAATAATATAGATAAAAAAATTCATATAAATTTCATAATTCAGCCAGCTATGCTAACTTAACCATGGAAACTGCTAATATATTCAGGTAATTCAAATTGACAGATGTCAGTATCAATAAAATGTAAATCAATGAAAGAATAAGGGAAGTAACTCTAGTGTTACAAGTTTCTAGATATAAGAGAGACGATTACATTGGTTTGAACATGTAATGAGGAGAGATGAATATATTAATAGAAGGTGAAAGAAACATAGGAAGACCAAATATAAGATGAAAAGACTGTATTGCAGAAGACTTGAGAGAAAAGGAACTGAATGAGGACGACACGCAAAACAAAAATGAGTGGAAGAAGAAAATAAAAAATAGCGACCCCCTAACGAATGGGAGAAACTAAAGAAGAAGAAGATGTCAGTGTCAAGTGCAATTTGGATAGTTTTTTTATGAAATAACTTTACTGGAAATATAGGATCTTTTGCAAAAAAAATATGTACAGGGCGCGTGCAGTGACATGACTTTGCTGCCTTTGGCAAGCAGATATGGGGACCCGTATCAAAATGACAGCAATTAATTATGTCCATAACTGACAAGTGTCATAATTTTTCATTCAAAATTTCATGATTTTGTTATTTCATGTGGTTTGTTTGTTATTGAGTGTGGAATTCAGTTGCCGAGAAAGGGAATCATAAAATACCAAAAATTTAGAATCTTTTGCAAGAAATTTATGTATGGAATTTCTACATAATACACAGGATTGACGGAAGGTATTGTGCTGGCCACATCAGATTTTTTATTTTATGTATTAATAAAGTGTACTGGATTTAAATATAATGTTATTACCTAAATTTATTATTTTAACAATAATCTACGGACAAACATATGACAACAGACACGTGCCATTTTTTTTAGTTCCAACGGTAAGTATTATTTATAAAACGGAAGGTAAAAGAAACTGACAATATATTCAATTAATTACTATATTAAATATTATTTTTTTAGTAGAATTATTTGCAAAGTTATATTTTTTTATTAAAGTACCGCCTACAATTATATTAAAGACAAGAATAAATAAACTTCTGGATAATATAGAACTTGAATACATTGCTTATAATAAAATTTCTTAGGTTTAATAATAATTTATTTGCAAATAAACCATTGTCTGCAAGTGACAAATGTTTTCGTCTTTAATAATTCGCAAATAATTTTTATTAAAGTAATAAAATTTAATACATACAAGGGAAACTATTTACTTATTAATATTTATTTCACACTTTACAGTAACTTACTTGACACCCTAATATTTATTGCAGCTTACATAATCTGTAATTAGTGGCATCATAACTAATAAACTAATTGCAACAAACTTGCAAACTGTTTGTTGGTGTAGGTTCTGTTATATGTATAAATTCGTTGCCAGTAGACGTAATAGTAAGAATAACATAAGCGTAAACGTAAGCATAAAGTTGAAGTATAGCTTTTCCAATGGCCGTTTTCGCAATGCTGTTACGTATTTCTTACAGTTACATAGCTACGTATTAGTTCCACAAGAAAAACGGAGCGTTGAAATCAATTCAATTTTACGTCGATCTTACATATCAAATTACAACAATAGTTCTGTTTATTTGTTAAGAGTAAAACAATATTTGCTAATTTTAAAGTCTTATAGGTATTCAATATCTGAAATTTAATCATTCATATAGTGCATACACGTATATATGTAAATAATCCTCCTGAGCCCCGGAATAGCATCCATTTAAATGGACATCCATTAAATAAGTTTAACCTTCCGTCACCTTTAGATAACGAAGGTAGTCTTTGGTCAAAAAATTCAGTGATGAGTTTTTAAAAGCGTATTTTAGGGTCCATATAATACAATTTTACCATTTTTACGATGATATCTGTATCTATGTGTGTCTGTGTGTGTGTGTTGTGTGTGTGTGCGCGCATCTGTGTGTGTGTGTGTGTGTGTATGTGTGTGTGTGACGAAAGTTTCGTATCGCATAACTCCAATACCACAATTCCAAAAATTATATTTTTTTCGTATTCCTCAAGTTTAGATCCAGAAAAGAGGTGATTAGATTTTGATTATAATTGGTCCACCGAAAGTACCCTCATTTGAAGAATTTCCAGTTTTTCTTGAAAAAACGCAGTTAAATGTCATTTATTGACATTTAACGTTATTATAACTTAAATAATATATTATTATCTATAGGAGTTAAAGAATTATTTCATAAACTTCTAATATATTCAGATAATTTAAATTAACAGATGTCAGTATCAATGAAAAGTAAATGATTGTGGCAGAGATGAAGATGTTGAGATAGATGTTGGGGAAGACACGGAAAGATACGGAAAGGAATGAAAGAATAAGGGAAATAACTTTAGTGTTAGAAGTTTCTAAAAAGATACAAGAGAGACGATTACATTGGTTTGAACATGTCATGAGGAAAGATGAAGAATATATTGGATGAAGAACGAATAGCTTAGTAATAGAAGGTTGAAGAAAAAGCGGAAGACCAAAGATAAGATGGAAGGATTGTATTGCGGAAAACTTGAGAGAAAAGGACCTGAATGAGAACGACGCGCAAAACAGAAATGAGTGGAAGAAGCAGTCAGTGTCTAGTGCAATTTGCATAGTTGTATGTATGTACAGTAAAATTTTTGAAAGATGTCCGATCAAGGTCCTCGGTATCATGAACGAATTACATTACATACATTTACCCTCCTCCTTTACAAAGGCTTTAAGCGCGTGCAATAAGGATGGATATAACACGCTTGTCTTTCAAAAATTCATATTGTTTCGACTAAATTAGGACATTCCATTTTAAAACGATGCTCGTTGTTAATAATACTTTCGCTGTAACGTAAGTTTAGATATTAATTCAGATACATTACCTTGATTCATAGCCGTACAAATAACGTTATTTTCTGTCAGTATCACTGACAGTATCATTGTGTCAGTATCTTATTTTTCACATATTTGGTTTTACATTTGCTAATAAACTTACCAGTTGACTTATTTTTGAATTTTGAATGCTGTTATTGTAACATATATTTTTATAATAATAAAATAACAGTAGTATCTTATGTATCCTCATAAAAACCAAGCAAACGACACTACTGAATTTGTCAGAATGGGCGGAGCAAAAATCTGAATTCATACAATTCGTAGACAACCTTGATCGGACATCTTTCAAAAATTTTACTGTATGTATAATTTGCATTTCCCGCCATTATATTTTATAAGTTAGCAAGACAAGCGAGAAATTTGACGCTTGGATTGCTTCAAATCAAGAAAATGCTAGGCTAGGAAAGTAGTGATATTTTACTTCCAATTTCTTGTTTTCCTAGGGCTTATTGAACGCACCTATACTGAAAAGTAAATGAATGTGGCAGAGATGATGATGTTGCGATAGATGTTGGGAAAGACACGGAAAGATACAATAAGGAATGAAAGAATAAGGGAAATATCTCTAGTGTTAGAAGTTTCTAGAAAGATACAAGAGAAGAAGAATGAACACCTTAGTAATAAAAGGTTGAAGAAACAGAGGAAGGTCAAAGACAAGATGGAAGGACTGTATTGCGGAAGACTTGAGAGAAAAGGAACTGAATGAGAAAGACACGCAAAATAGAAATGAGTAGAAGAAAATAAAAAATAGCGACCCGTAACGAATGGGGAAGAGCTAAAGAAGAAGAAGATGATGTCAGTGTTAAGTGCAATTTGCATAGTTTGTTTAAGAAATAATTTTACTGGAAATTTAGAATCTTTTGCAAGAAAATTTATGTTTGGAATTTATACATAATACACAGGATTGATGGATGGTATTGTGCTGGCCACATCAGATTTTTTTACTACTATTGGCGGAAAACCGTGGCGATGATGATACCGAAAGCATATATTTTAAATATAAAAAGCTTTATTCATTAAAAAATATTTTTAGTAGACCCACAATGTCCACAAATGAATAATTATTTTTTCAAATCGAGAATAAGTGCATATGAATAATTGATTAATTCTTGCAGTATTAATAACATTACTTTATATAAAAGTATAAGTATATCTGTTATATTTTTACTTCCTTGTACGTAAGTAAAGGAAGTATTGTAATCGCGAAAAATTTCGGTTTTCAGATTTCAGCGGAAATATCCATTTTGATCATCCCTGAATCCATTTTGACTAATTTCGTCGTGACGCCTGTACGTACGTACGTCCGTACGTACGTACGTACGTTCGTACGTATCTCGCATAACTCAAAAACGGTAAGCCGTAGAAAGTTGAAATTTTGTATTTAGGACTACTGTAACATCTAGTTGTGCACCTCCCTTTTTAGTTATTACACAATTTCCACAAGTGGCACTTTACATGAAGTCTATAATAGATTTTAATGAAAAACTCTTTTAAAATATAATCCAAAACTTTTCAAATTTGGTATACAAGACTTTTATGTCAATCGAAATAACATAATAGATTTTGGTAAAAATAGGCTAACCGGAAGTGGTACATTACTTGAAGTTGTTAACAGTTTTTCTTGAATAAAATGATTTTATTTTAGAAATAAATGCTTCAAATAAAAGTTTTAGAGAATTAATTTCTGCGTCTAGAACATTAAGTATTATTAAATTAGCCCTATGTATAAGCAAGATATGTAAATTTAAAAGTTATGTATTTTTTTGTTTTTGTAATAAAGCTTGCTATGGATTAGGACAAAAAAAATGTTCATGTCAAATTACGTTAAATACGTGCAATTTTATAATTCGTACAATAACAAATATTATATTTTTATTGTGAAATTAGTCATATTCATTATTGTAATCAAATATTTCTTTGTTGTAATCAAAACTCTTTTTAAAAACTCCCCTTATGGTCGCTATATATCTTACTGTTTTGAAGTTAAAATTAATATTTTGTAATTTATTTATTAAAAAAATATGTATAGTTTAATAATCGTACAAGGAAGTCGTGTGGTGTTCACATCATTTTTTTTTTCAATGCTAGTAGTCTTGATAAACAACTACACTAGTTGAGTCATCAATATTTACATTTTTTAAACTATGCAAAAATATTCATAGAATTTTTAAATTTATTGAAAATTATTTAAAAAATTATTTTCATTACTACTGACAATGAAGTAATAACTTGGAATCCTGTACAGAATAGAACAAACTTAATTTTAATGAAATACTAAACTGCCAAGATTTAAGTTTGTTGAGAAATAAGTGATATATGTCCCAAGCAGGGAGTTTTTTTATCACAGAGATTTGTCACAAATGTGTACTAACTGACATTGACATATCACCCAGATGAAAAGGGACCCGAAACATTTCCACAAAAACTTTGCGAAACGTTCGAATATCGTTCACAACAGAAAGACATATGTTTGGTACATGTTGTCGTAGAGAACTTAATTTCATCACAACAAATATTGCCACTCTTAATTAATTTGGAAAATGTATCAAACAATAATAAAAGTTACATAATATACGGATATATCTTATTCTGTTTTTATTCATTTTGGAACTGTTCAAATAGGTAAATGAAAATTAAATAAAACATAAAAATGGTATAATTTAAATTTGACAAATAAATTAGGAGTACGTAGTATTTATTTCATGATAATACGAGTAATGAAGTATTATTTAAATTTTATTTCAAATGTTTGCAAAAATTGCATATCGAATTTTTAATAAATAAGTACGTTTTAAGGTCCCTAGTATCCAATTTTAACATTTTTACAATGTGTGTGCCTGTGCGAGTGTTTGTATGGTTTGGTGGGTGGGTGGTGTGCGTGTTTGTGGATGTGTGTGCGTGTGTGTCTGTGTGTGTGTGTGGATGTTGGCAGGACGAAACCTCTATTTGATAAATTATGTATTTATCTAGGGAAGTCAGATTATATGTAAAGGTGATGGGGAAATAACATCGTAGCGCCACAGTGGCTTTTAAAAGAACTAATGTTAACGGGATAATATGACATTTACTAATTGCATGTAGGCATTAAGTGTGTAATATTAAGAGATATTATATATCGAAACGTAAATATTATAAACATAATAGATAACACGTGTATTTATACAACCAAGAAAATGTCACGTGTATAACTTATCCCATCAACTATAGTTCCGCAAAATACCACCAGATGTCATATTTCTTATTTCCTATTGCCTTACCTAATCACTGCGTAATAATTCAAAAGAAAAAAAATATTTTCGTTATGGGATCACGTGGCTGCGTGTCTGACTGTGTCGCGAATCTGGGGAACCGGGTTCGATCCCGACCTACGCCAAATATTTCAAATTTTAAATGGCACAAAATTGACCCCTGTAGCGCATTCTTCACGCCGTGAAGTGACGCTTGGTAAACGCCCGCACGGTTCAAATATGTTATCATTGCTGAAATCTGTGTACAAAGCAGATTGGCACACCTAGCAATGGGTAATATATCGTGATGATACATATTTATTTATTTAAGAAAATTTTATCGTTTAAAAAGAGGAGATTTTTTTATACAAACATGTTCATATATGAAAATTTTATTATGAAGGTTTGCCGAAAATTTCTATAGTACCGACTTATAAATTATTATTACATTTTATGTAAATGCATTTTAATATTTCAATATAATGAATAAATATGTCAAATTTAAGTTGGAAAACAAATATAAATTTATTCTGTCAAAATAAACATGAAATTAGAGAATATTGTTATAATCATGATAACGATATGATTAGTAGAATATGTTGTTGGCATTTATTGTTATTTTTGTCGTTCAATCAAATGCTTACCGACAGTCGTATGGTAACGATATCGTTGTGTTTTTAGTAGAATAGGCCTGTTAATTATCAACAAATAAATGTCTAGACCGCTGGCATCTAGACTAAACAGATAGTTAATAGAAGAATGATAATTATTTCTAAACAGAATTTTTACTAACAAAGATAACAGAGTTGAGATATTTTTCCTGAAACTATAATTCAGAAAAGGTTTATAAAAACTTATTTATTTCGTATTGCTCTTGCTCTTTCTTTGTCACAAATGTCAGCAATCTAATAATATTTTCCTCATTTACGGTTTTAGTACTCGTATACTTTTCCAAAGAATGGACTGCAGATTTCTTAAAGCGCGCATACGTGCTTTGTATGTGAATACCGTAACTTTATTTCCTAAATTTTGGAAACACCTTCAAAATATTTTTTCTCGATTTATTATTATTATCAATTGTTGGATATTTCAATTTATTCGCCCCATATTTCGGTAAGGACACAATATACCGTACAAAGCAAAATAATTATGTATAATTAATATTCGTATTCAAGCTGGGGGCCGGTTTTAATTCAATTGGAGACTTGCCTCAATTAATGACGTCAGACTTATTACCTTAACTACAAATATACGACAGAGATTTAATTTGCTAGTTTAGTACAAGATAAAGTATGACAAAACATTGTCAGGTTTGACTTTTTGCTTATATAACCTTATTTTCCAAGTACTATGAAAATAAATAACCTACGTTGAAGAAAGTATACTTTGAATAACATTAAAATTTAACTAAGAAAGTTCTAATATTTCGCAATTTATTCTAAAATTATGCTGTACTTACTAATGGGATTAGATGGCATAACTTGTTAGAAACTTTCATTAGACTAGAGAAAAACTTTTTTGATGACTTTAATAAAAGGCTTACGATATCGACATGTTCAGTTCCAATTTAAAAAGTTTCAAAAGCCGATTTATTTTATTGAAATATAATTTTCCAAGTATTTGAATTCCACTGTTATATTTCTACAATAATAAATCTCTTCTCTGTGAAACATATCGTATTTGTTTTTATTTCAAAGACATGAAGATTCCTTGAATTAATATTAACTGCACATTTGCAGGTTTACTCTTACAATAAATCACAACTCTAATTAAATGTAAATACATATAAATGTTTAAACTGCAAAATCAAATAAAAGAAAATTTACATAAACTTGAATTGCAGTAGTAAAATAAATTATTATTTAACAATGAAGAATAAAAATACGTAGGTATGTAAAAAAAACTTAGGCATTGAACAAGGAAAAACAGATTCCTTCAAGTATTATCTATCCCGTTAAATTTTATAGGTTAATTTGTAAACATGAAAGTTAAAGCATAAAATTTTGAAATGCCAAAATTTTTATATTTCAACTTTTCATCATTATACCACAAGGTAGCTAATTCAGAATTCAAAGTCTAAGCTAAAAAGTATTTGTAGATGAAATTCATTAACGTTTCAGATAATTTTTTGTTTAATAATAATAAAATTAAAGTTTGTTTCGAAGAATTAAATTCTTTTATTCAATTTTGACGTTTTAAACTGTCATTATTAACTTCATAGCAACAACTATAAGTAATTGTTTATTTGCTAGTATATTTAAAAAAAAATTAAATCACTTTCACAAAATTTTAACTCACTCTGCATCAAATAATGCATTTAGAATAATATCAGGCACAAAAATAAAACTCACCACGGATTTTATCAGACATTCTCATTATTTTTCACGACACAAATGCCAGAAAATAAAGCATGTTTATAATTTATAAATAAATGACTTCACGTCTATCAACGACGATTGTCATGCACAACCTACTAATGTATTAGTTTTTTTTTTTTTGTCAAAATTAAATACCATGAAGTTATTATTTCGTCAAAGAATTTAACACACTCGCTCTACGGGCTCGTAGCTTAAACTTTATTTTCATAAATAAACATTATCTTAACTCATTTTGTGTGTAAATATTATTTGAAATCGTCACAAAAAATCATCATTATATCACGATTTCGTGCAAATGCAGTATTGCTAATATTATGATATAGTGAAAATGATTAAGCAGAGGACTCACGTCATCGACATGAAAAAATCCTTATAAAATGAAATATAATTTGTGGAAATTATTGGGTGTTATTTATTTTTAAAAGAAGAAGAAAAAAAAGTACTAGTATTAAGTAATGTATATATTAATGATATTTACAATTATTTCCAAGTCAATCGTTATTCCTTTTACGAAATATAAAATTATTTGAAATAATTGTAGTTTATTTTCGTAGCATACGTTGGCACTACTGAGAATGATCATGTTGTATCAAATAATTTTATATTCCGTAGAAGGAAAAAGGATTGATTTAGAAATAATTGTAAATTCATTAATATATACGTTTCTTTAATACTAGTATATTTTTTCTTCTTTTTTAAAAAAAATTAATGACAAATAATAATTACTACAAGTTATGTTTCTTTTTAAAAGGTTTTTTTTTTCAGGTTGGTGACGTGAGTCCTCTGCCTAATCATTGCCACCATAATTATTGTAAGATAATTTGGACAGGTGTACGGTATACAATAGTAAATTTGTACCTAAAATGACAAAAAATATATGCAAGAACGAATTAAATATAAAACATAAAACTGTGTTCTTTCCGATAACTTCAATGTCCGAGATTAGTGACATTGGCTGTTCAATTTATTCAATTCTTTTGATCAATACAATATTGATATAAGAAGCGTCATATAAAAATAGATAAAATAATAAATAATTATTAGTTTATTAATTACAGTTTGCAATAAAGTTAGGACTTATCACAAAGAAAGTCATTATAATGATAATAATTTTTTTTTGAAGAAATTTTTTTAATGAAATTTGTTAGACTGTCAAATATATCCTCATAACCTACAAAAGTAAATTTTCCTTTCATTGTCACAATTTCCGATTTCAAATGTACCTTGGTAGTGAATTTCTTTTTTATCGCTCATATGGTTTATTTTCCACATTCGTAACAAAAAAATATAGAACTTCAGTACTTTGGTACATAAATAACTATTTTTAATGCTTTTAAAACTTGTTGATTATTAAACGCCGTCTATTTTGAACGCATTTAACTTAAAAATCTCTTTCAAAATACGATTTAGATTTATCCATTTATATGCTGAACTACATTTATTTAAAAACAATGCCATGTAAAGTTATCATTTATCATCTAAATCCTCGTCTACACTTCAACTCAGTTTCTAACCTCAAATTAAGTTCCGCATAATCCATTTACTCTTTCCACAGAATATAATGGGCTGTACATTTTCCTCGTTTCATGTCTTCATGAATAATTTCCTTAAGGAGGGATAAATATTTGATGCATCCTGGGGGATCAATAACAAAGATAGAGATAGGTTAGATCTCAAGACGCTTCCCCTTCAGCCTTATCAACACTAGAGTAGAACACAAAGATGGCTATGTCTATGTCTGTCGTGGTCTGTCTATATAGCTTGCCGCCATACATAATACATGAGACCGCAAATTTAAATGTAAAGCGGAATCGTATAATCGACCTTAATTTATGAATTCGTCCCAAAAGGAAAAGATTACTACATTTGTGATTGTGGTCTTTGCTAGCAAAAGATTTAAATTAAAGGCAGGAAAAGCAAATTGGTAAATTAATTTAAATATTTTTTTCGTACAAAAAGAAAGCACACGGAAGTACATTTCCTATCTATTGAACGTATAGTTAACATATATAATATGAAGAGGAAAAAATTCCATATTAATTAATTTCTTCTTCTTCTTTTGATAGTTGCCCTACGTGAGGCAAGATGCGTTTCTTAGCTGGGTACCAAGATGAGGTGTGATAGCTAGTCACACGCATTTGGTCTTATCTTCTTTCTCTTGTTTACTCCTTCTCTTGTCCGGTTCCTAACTTGACAAAAATCTATTACTAATTTTTCCCATGCCGATCTATCTTTAGCTTCATCCCATCTCATAGATTGTTTTCTCAATTGTTCTTGTATAGATATCGTGCTAAAAATCGCATATCGAGATTTAGGTAAATGACCACGTTTTAAGGTCCCTACAATCCGATTTTAACATTTTCACGATGATGTCTGTGGATATATACAGGGTGTATCAAGATAATGGAACAGTGCCATTTATTCATGAAAATGAAAAGTTACACAAAAAAGTGATTAAGATATTTTGTAAAGCATAGAGGGGGACACATTTTGACATTACCATTATTATTTTAAAGCCAGTGGTACTCAACTTCTGGATCAATGTTACATTTTTTTTAAATGGCATTATATGTTTTTTATTAACTGATTTAATAGAAAATTTTCTTCTGAATTCAACGATATAATAATATCATACCTTTACATTGCAAAAAAATCTGATGTGGCCAGCACATAACCTCTCGCCGTATATTTTACCTGGCTGTATGCATTAAGCAAAGAATATTTTTATAAATACAAATAATATATTCATATAAATCTATGACGTATAAACTTCTTTGTTATTCAATAATAGCATGTCTCAACATGAAGATATTTTACCATAAATTATGTTACAATAAATTACAAAGTAGAGTACTATATATAAATATTAGGCTGGTAACAGCAATTTTCAATTCGAACAACGTTGTTTACTTTCTCTTCATATTCTTCTAGTAAAAACATTAATTTTGGGCGGTCTAAAATGTATATATGGATTGTGCATCTATTCTTACATATCTTCTTTTACATTTTATTTTTTCATACATGTTATATCTAAATAACACTAATTCCCTTTAATAAAGTGACGGATAGATTGCACTCCGATTATTCTTATATCGATGTGTAATTTTGTCAATATTTACAACTTACTTGAGAAGAATTTGATAGCTTTTTCGCAATTCAAAGTTACTCTAGTCTATAGTACTGGTGTACATTGTCCCATAATGTTTGAAACAAATTTAAGTCCTTCAACCTAGACTTGTCATCTCCATAATAGTCACAGATCAAGAATTAAGGGATTCTCCAAGTACATTTTTCTTTCATTACTCATTATTTCTGACACTGACATTTATCTGTCAGTTACAAATAATTTAAATTTGCAACTATTTTTCATGGCATCCTTTCGGTTGTTAAATTAATTACAACATTATTTTATATATTATATTCCTTTTATCTCTAAATCTATAAAATATGTATAAAAATATTTAAATGTATCAGAAAGAGAATTTATTTTTCTTTAATATTATCAAGAAAATTTTTCAAAAAATAATATTTAGAAGATTTTTTTTCAAGAATCTTCTACTTCCGGTTGTCCAATTGTTACCAAAACCTTTTCAGATCTTCCCATGAATGTCCGATTGGGAAATACGTTGTTAAACAAATTTTAAGTCTTATAGTTTTTGAGTAACCGTCCTTCCAACATCCCACACACACACACACATCCACACACACACACACACACACACACACACACACACACAGACATCATCGTAAAAATGTTAAAATCGGATTGTAGGGACCTTAAAACGTGCTTATTCAATAAAATCTGGATATGCGATTTTTAGCATGAATCCAATACCTCTCTTAGCGAGAGGTAAAAATTGATAAAAATTAATTGTGTAAGTAATGTGCTCGCCACATCAGATTTTTTAATTTGGGATAATCAAAAAAAATAGCTTCATTATTACCTATTAAAGAGTTCTACCCATGTTTGAATACTTATCGAAAAATCATTTACTGGATGTTGAGGAATAGAAAAACAAACACTGATGAACAATTAAATATTACCTAATTAGTATTTTTTGTAGAAACGCCCAAACTTTACAATGTAATAACAATTTGCTGCAATCATTTAGAAATAGTGTATAGAAACAAGTGTTTACTAATCAGAAACCTCTTCAAACCATTACTATCCCGTCGGTGTTAATATTAATAATTGTAAAAAAATTAAATGATTCAATATGACATAATAACATGGTCAGATTAATACCTGTTAGTGTTTGAATATTGGAGACAATCACAATTACTATTGTTTTGTATATTGAATCGCATATGAAATGAGCTGTTTACCGGCTGTCGAAAGCTGATTACGGTTAGCCACGTGGTGCTCTGATTGGACTGTTTGCATTATTCGCGCCAAAGCTCCAATTAAATATTTAGATTACACGTGGGATACAATCATTTACATGTCATTATAGAGATGATACGTCATTTTTGCCCAAGTCTAGACAGATTTAGCAGTTAAACGAGGGTATCTCGATTATAAATACTCGTTCAAAATCAGGGACTAAAAACGAAAATTATTTCGTTCAGTTCTTATCCGAACGAAACCGAAAAATTTCGTTTCCGTTCTTAATGTTCCCACGTAAATATTTTCGTTTTCGTTCACAGTAGTTAAATACCGGTTATAACTATTAATGAGTAACAATTGATGAAAATATAGAAATATAATAAGTTTTTTTTTATTAAACATTAAAAATAAAACATACATATAAAGAAAAGATAATACATATATAAAAATAAGAAAAGCTTATGCTATGGCCTGATTTTTTTACGATAAAGAATAAAACATTAATTACATTTTATTTCACCTAACTAATAGTATGTTTTCAAGCAAATCTTCCTTTATGTTAGTTCTCTTATACATATAAGTACTTAACATAACTAATAAAACGTATACCGACAGTGTGTGCAAATGAAAATTATCGCAGTCAGTGTTCAATAGATGAAACTACGAGTATACCGTTTAACCTAACACGTAACAGGGTTAGCTACTGGAGAGCTACTTTGAAAATCTACTTGTTTGCAAATCAAATATCTGAAAATTCAATAATATTTGCCTGTAAAATATTTGCTGTAAATAAAATAAAATATTAAATAAAATAACCGATATAAATTATTTCGTTTTCAATCATGAACGAAAAAAATTTATTGCGTTTTCGTTTCCGTTTTCGTTCTTATAAAAATTTCGGTTTATTTCGTTATTTCGTTTTCGTTTTCGTTTCGTTCTTAGTCCCTGTTCAAAATACAATTGAATGAGTATTTTAGCCTTTGAAATGGGTTGCTATCCAACAAACGTAATAATTTACTGTCATTTATTTCTTATGTATTTTCAATGGTAAGATTCCATCATTTTAAATTTGATCTATTATAATCATTTTCAAAATACAGAGTGCTGAAATGACTTTCGAACGAGTTGAAATAATTTATTACGACGCAACAATAATACACATGAACACGATTATAACACATGTAACAAGAACTCTAAAGGGGCTGACAGAATATGCATACATATATCATAATTATATGAATATATTCTCCAAATGCGTTAATAAGACAAATATGAAGATAATAGACATACCTATCCAAGATAATATATAGGAAACCATAAATAAAAAATCTGTTGTGGCCAGCACAATACCTCTCGCCATTTTCATTTTATGTTGCATAGGGCGCGAGTAGTTATGTGACTTTCTTGGGCTTGGCAAGCAGATATGGGAGCCCGTGTCAAAATGACAGCTAATAATAATGTACATAGGTGTCAAGTTCTCATTCAAAACTATGATTTTCCAAATCCATGTGTATTATTTTCCTCGACAAGTATATTCCATACTATTGATGACAAATAAACATCAGAATATTTTTAAATTTTGAATGAAAAATTATGAAATATGACAATTGTTACATCTATGTAAATAACTACTAGCTGTCATTCTGACACGGATCCTCATATTTGCTTGCCAACGCCAACAAATTCACATGACTGCTCGCGCCCTATAAGTAACGAATTTAACATTTCTTGTACACACAAATAATTGAAATTGTATCTCTTCTTTCGTTCTATGAGAAATTTTGTCCTACTATTCTAATATGTACAAAATTCTTCAAATTCTTTGACGGTATTAGCGGTATTTCTTAAGGATATATGTAATATTAACATACCTATAATTTAAATACATATTTAATTAATAATACAATAATATATATATATATATATATATATATATATATATATATATATATATATATATAAATGTACTCGTACCTCCCAGAAAAATCTTCCAGTAATATTAGTAAAAATGCTAATTTTTGACACTGGCATTTTACATTTATCTGTCAATTAAAAACATTTAAATATCTCAACTGTTGTTTGGGCAACGAGATTTATTACAACAGATTATTCTATATTATTATATACTATATTTCCAAACCTATACGAGAAATAATAAAAAAATTAAATGTGTCAGATTGAGAATTTAATTATCTTTATTATTTGTAGTAACAAATTTTCAAAAAATAATATTTAGAATTTTTTTTTTTAGAAACTACCACTTTCGGTTGTCCAATTGTTACCAGAACCTTTTCAACTCTTCCCATTACTGTTAGTTTCAGGAATCCGTGGTTACAAAGGTCTTTAGTCCTATAAACTTTGAGAAATCGTGACTCCAACAACCTCACACACACCCACACACACACACACACACACACACACACACACACACACACCACACACACACACACATATATGTCATCGTAAAAATGTTATAATCCGATTCTAGGGACCTTAAAACTTGCTTATTCATTAAAATCTGGATATGAGTTTTTAACATGAATTCAATACCTTTCTTAGCGAGAGGTAAAAAAATATACAATTATTTGTTATTTTGCGGTCCAGAAATTCCTGGAAGATCTTTATATACGTATGCATATTCTGTCAGCCTCTTTAGAGTTCTTGTTACATGTGTTATAATCGTGTTCATGTGTATTATTGTTGTTATCCATATAGAACAAACAAGTCGTAGTTTCAATCTTAGGTTTAACAAACATATTAGTAATGTGTACTACAAAAAATCTGTTGTGGCCAGCACAATACCTCTCGCCATTTTCATTTTATGTAGTATAGGGCGAGAGCAGTTTGTGACTTTGTTGGTCTTGGCAAGCAGATGTGGGGGCCCGTGTCAGAATGAGAGCTAGTAATATACATAGGTGTCAAGTATCATAAGTTTTCATTCGAAACATTATGATTTTCCAAATCCATGTGTATTATTTTCCTCGACAAGTATATTCCATACTATTGATGACAAATAAACATCAGAACATTTTGAAATTTTGAATGAAAAATTATGACATATGACAATTGTGACATCTATGTAAAAACTACTAGCCGTCATTCTGACACGGATCCTCATCTGCTTGCCAAGGCCAATAAAGTCACATGTCTGCTCGCGCCCTGAAGTACACACAAATAATCGAAATTGTTTGTCTTCTTTCGTTCTATAAGAAATTTTATCCTACTATTCTATTATGTTCAAAATTCTTCAAATTCATTGACGGTATTAGCGGTATTTCTTAAGGATATATGTAATATTAACATATCTGTAATTTAAATATATAATTAATTAATAATACAATAATATATATTAAATGTACTCTTACCTCCCAGAAAAATCTGACAGTGACATTTTGCATTTACATGTCAATTACAAAAATTTAAATATCGCAAATGTTTTTCGGGTAACGAGATTTATTACAACAGATTATTCTATATTATTATATACTATATTTCCAAACCTATACGAGATATAATAAAAAAATTAAATGTGCCAGATTGAGAATTTAATTATCTTTATTATTTGTAGTAACAAATTTTCAAAAAATAATATTTAGAATTTTTTTTTAGAAACTACTACTTCCGGTTGTCCAATTCTTACCAGAACCTATTCAACTCTTCCCATTACTGTTAGTTTGAGGAATCCGTAGTTTCACAGGTCTTTAGTCTTATAAAATTTGAGAAATCGTGACTCCAACAACCTCATACACACACACACACACACACACACACACACACACACAGAGATGTCATCGTAAAAATGTTATAATCGGATTCTAGGGACCGTAAAACGTGCTTATTCATTAAAATCTGGATATGAGATTTTTTAGTATGAATTCAATAACTTTCTTAGCGAGAGGTAAAAAAAATATAGAATTACTTGTTATTTTGCGGTCCAGAAATTCCTGGAAGATCTTGATATACGTATGCATATTCTGTCAGCCTCTTTAGAGTTCTTGTTACATGTGTTATAATCGCGTGTTCATGTGTATTATTGTTGTTATCCATATAGAACAAACAAGTCGTAGTTTCAATCTTAGGTTTAACAAACATATTAGTAATGTGTACTACAAAAAAAATAAGTTTAAATGTACATCTTAATATTGTTTAATTAATAATTAAAATTAATCTATTCATTCGATTACTCGAATATTCTAATATCCGGATATTCGATTATCCGAATAACCGAATATCCTGATATTTGATTACTTGAATATTCGGATATTCGAATACTTAACTATTCGGTATCCGAATTATCCGGAAACGAATATTTTTGTATCCGATTATTCGAATACCAAAATTCCGAAATTCGACAGCTCTATGAACTACCATAGATTACGCGTAGACACACATACCTGATTATTCAACAATTTTTTAACAATTTGCTGTAAATATTCTTATAAAATACTTTGATTTTTATCCTTATTCTAAATATAAATAAAGCATGGTTTTCATATTTCGAAGTGTACAAAAAATATTAAAATTTGTTTCTGCTCGTGTACTTAATTTCTTTGAAGAATACAATTTGAAAGTTCCATTTCTGAAGATCAATTTACCTCTTAAAAATGAAAGCGACATGAAAATATTTCTTTAGAAATTTAATTAATTCATCGTGTGTTAAAGCGAAGAATTTGTTGAGCAGCAGTGACCTGGAAATTTTAATTTTGAGTGAACTAAAAATAATGTTTTAAATTGCAGCTTACATCTCGAAACCATTTCCAAATAAAATATTTCTTGATAAATTTATTTTACCTAAAGCTCTACAGATCGCTGACGCTAATACAGTTTAAAGAAAAGAAGATTACATAAAAATGTTCGTGAACATTTATTTTATATATCTCAACAAACATAAGAGGCTTTTGACAATTAACAAACGTGAAATATATGTCAAGCGTAATTTTACATGAAATAATACAGAAAGGAGAGATAATATCATACAAGAGTGATATAAAATTTCAAAAATATCTATTCAAATGTTTACTAAATGGAAAGTTAAATACGTAAGGACATTCCTATTGTATGTTTTTATTTATATGGGTGAAGTGTAAAATAATCAGAGAAATATTATTAATTAAAATAATACGTTTATTAAACGATAAATAAGTATTAAAAAGATAATTAAAAGTAACTAACACTATGATTAAATAATTATAAACACTAATTTAAAGACTAAGAATATTATAAGACACTTAAACACTAATATTATTTATTTAACCAATTAACACTACTATTTATGTCACTAATTACATTTATTTATGTTCACTTCTCGTCGACTGTTTGTTTTTCTCACCAACTATTCACGACGCTTATTTATATCAGACTGTTTCGTTGGCCTCTCCGACGTGCTTATATACCCGGCGAGTTTTGTTCTAGAAACGACTCGAATACTCGCGAGGTAAACAGCACAATAGATCACGTCATCGCGACTAGTCCGAACATTCGGGCGCGACACAGCGGCGCCTGCTATGGCGGCGAGGGCTACGGAGCGGCGGTGGCGGCGACGTTACACTATGTAATCTGCCTTGGCATGAAAGAAAGCTGCTAAGTAACTGTAATTTATTAATTATTATAGTTGGTTTTGAAATCTCAGAAACTAAAAATATACTGTAAGTGCAGTCACAGTAGTCAAACAGTATGGCAAAATAAGGGAATTAGTAAGTCGTAATTTGACCGACGTATTAATATGTTTAAATTGATATAAATGATGTAAGTTAAGTATGTAATTAAAATTACTAGAATCCATGCTAAAATGATGCAGAGAAGTAATAAATTCTGGTGTCCAGACAAAATCAAATAAATTTTATAAATACAATTTGTTTTAACGTAGAATAAATTGGTTTCAAGGGAACATTAATCCTGTAATTTATTTCTAAAACTGCCCTTCTTCAGATTTTTTGTGCAAATATCTGTTTCAAATTCTAACCACGTTTATTATCAATTGATTGATCAAACAACATTGACAAAACATTTACATTTTGCACTTATGCTACGAAAAACATAAATTGTATAGTAATTAGGTGAAACAGATTCCCTGTTGGTGTTGGAGTAATAATGTCAATGTCGCTTGCTGAGGCAGCTAATGTTCAATTTACAATTCTGTCATGATTTGTGTCATTTTGCGGCAGCCTTCATATTTGTTGTTGATGAATTCAGTAAGGCGTGACATTCAATTTCGCACACGAGTTATTGTAACAGCACCCGCATGTATATTTGATGACATCTGCGCGATATTGATCAAATACTGCCGTGTGATTGATTCACACACAGATAATTACAGTTTGTGCAATTAATACGGAAGGAATGAAGAATAGGATAGCGTTAGGGGGAACGGAACATCCTAAACTAACAGCCGTACATGGAGGTATTTGTCTTCCTGTATTCCTCCGGCTCCCAAGTTTAATTACTGGAGAAGGAACTTTGATCATGGGTATGAGTGATTTAGAGCGAAAAAAGGCATACTGATGGAACCGAAGGAACCGCAAGGAATTCCACTAAGGATAAGGAACTTCAGATTAACTTCCAAGATATTTCCATTATATTTATTTTCGTATTTTTGTGATTATACAATTTATTTTAAATTCCGGAATAATTTTAACTAACATCTATCTTTTACTTTTATCCAAAAGGGCATGTGACTAACTTTTTTTACCTCCCGCTACCCTTGGTAAGGGAGGTATAGGGATCGTGCTAAAATCGCATATCGGGATTTTGGTAAATGAACACGTTTTAAGGTCCCTAGAATCCATTTTTAACATTTTCAGGATGATGTCTGTGTGTATGCATGTATGTGTGTGTGTGTGTGTGTGTGTGTGGATCCTCTTTACGCTCTAACTCAAATACTATCGTTCAGAAAATTTTGAAACCTTGTATTTCTACCTTACTCTTATATGGAAATATGTCATTAGATTTTGAAGTAAATCAGATAACCGAAAATGGCACTTTACTGGAAGATCAAAATAGTTTTTCTTCGAAAAATACCTTTAAATGTTATTTTATCGAAATTTATGTTATATAAAAAATAAAGATCATTAAATTTTCATTAATACTTTTTCTATATATTTTATGGATAAATTTATAAAACTATCTATAATTTTAATCCCGGAGCCTCGCGTGCATTTATCCGACTCGCTTCGCTCGTCGTTTAAACTTCCACGCTCGCCACACAAAGTATCACTTTTACTCCTAATAACACAATATACTATACTTCGATAGTAAATTTATTTAAATTAACAAATTTGAAACAATTTTATTCTTTTTATGCTGTCAAAAGTTTGATTGATATTTGAAGAAATAAATTTTATTTATTTTGGAAGTAAATTCATCTGTTGTTTAAAAACTGAAAACGATATAAATAAATAAATTAGTTTGTTGTTTTCAGTGTGTTTAATATTAAAATTAAAAAGTTAAATCAATACACTATGAACGACAGGTACATAAGCCTACTTCATACACAAATATAATAGTCATAGAGAAAACGCTGAACAAGCTGCACATGTATCTGATAGAAATTTCACAATAAACAAAAAAGAGGAAAATACGCGAATTTTCTCAAAATATTGAATAAAGTCATTTCAAGCAAATCCAAATTTGGCTTATATGACTTAAAAACAGTGATAAACATTTTGGTGGTTGTTCCAATCCCAGCCTAGAAAATTGGCAAATAGGCATTTTGCCTAGAATCCGATCCCTAGTTATCACTTTAACTAGAGGTGTTAGGAGCGGCACTGAATGCAACTGTGTACATATTTACATATTGATCACCTTTGGCATGAAATCTGTGATCACTTAATTACCATTTTACATGTTATTACAGGTCCTTTGATAACACTTTAATTACTGTAATTAAATGAGCAGATAATAAATAACGGATCTACAATGTTTGTATTTCATCCAATTACAAGATGGTGGAGCTTTATTTAAAACACACCTTGCAGGTATTAGTGAGATTTCCATAATTAGGTAGGTACGTAAAATTAGATTATCTAAAAAACTGCTAAACTAAAATTTCGTTTCATTGTATATTGAACGGTGGGGCGACTGCAATGATTGGCAGACCCAGCAATGGGTAATATGTCGTGATGATATATTTATTTTATTTATTTATATACTTACCTATATTCATTTCTGGCGTGGAGAGTGCACCACAGCTGTCAATTTTGTGTCATTTAAAATTCTAAAATATTTTTCGTCGGTCGGAATCTAACCCGTTTCCAAGATTCGCGTGAAGTGACTCCTGGTAAACTCCTGTACGGAACAAATATGTTAGCGACATCCGCGTACAGAGCAGATTGGCTCACCCATCAATGGGTAATATGCCGTGATGATACATGTTTTTATTATCTTACCTATATTTTTACATATTTACTTATGCTGGAAATTGTATTAAGTTCCTTTCCATATAATTATTGTTCCATTTACTATTTTCTTTATAAAACGATAATATTATTATTTGAAATGATTATTTCGTTGACAGTAACATATATCTGTCAGTTACAAACATTTGACATACCTGAATTGTGTAATCATTTGTATGAGTTGTGTTTAAAACGTAGGCTCCGGGATTAAAATTATAGATAGTTTTATAAATTTATCCATAAAATATATAGAAAAAGTATTAATGCAAACCTGTAGAAAATTTAATAATCTTTAATTTTTATATAACATAAATCTCGAAAAAATAACATTTAAAGTTAATTTTCGAAGAAAAACTATTTTGAGCTTCCAGTAAAGTGCCATTTTCGGTTATCTGATTTACTCCAAAATCTAATGGCATCTTTCCATATAAGAGTAAGGTAGAAACACAAGGTTTCAAAATTTTCTGAACGATAATATTTGAGTTAGAGCGTAAAGAGGATCCACACACACACACACACACACACACACACACATACACACAGACATCATCGTAACAATGTTAAAATTAGATTGTAGGGACCTTAAAACGTGGCCATTTACCAAAATCTCGATATGCGATTTTTAGCACGATCTCTATACCTCCCTTACCAAGGGTAGCGGGAGGTAAAAATTCTGTGGACTATTTTTATTCGGTTGTTTTTATTAACCATGTATGTAATTTTTTACCTACACAGAAATAGTTATTTAAGTATTAAGGTCAGTAAGTGCTTCCTACCGGTTGAAGATGATTTTGGAGATCGAGACGAATTCGAGCTTTCAAATACCTACATCCGATACTGGTAGAGGAGCACATATTGATCGCAGTTCTTATTACGTTTTTTGCACGCTCGACGCACAGATTTAAAAATTAATTTGCCATATTATAAAAAAATAGTTGTCATTTTTAAAGTAAGCTTTGATCGTTGTTTTTTTAATTACCGCCTTCCCCTCCTGATCGATAAATGAATCACATCATTACCGATTAGTAATTTGTAAATAAAACCTACACTGTCTTGGAAAATCTATAGGTAACCACGTGCAAAAATAAATATAAATATTTTGATGGATAAACATAAATCAAACTATAGGTTCTATTCAAGATTTTTTGATAAAAAAATTCCTTATTTACTTTTTTTGCCATTTAAAATTCGAAATATTTCTTTTGGCGTCGGTCGGGGTCGAACCCGGTGATGGAATATTGACAATTGTAAAACAGGCTCTAGCTGATCATATATTTAACTGCACATTATAATGATGTATACGTATCAAAAATACATTGGACAATAAGCCTTGTCAAGTTAACAACGTGATTAAAGTTTACAGTGTTTTATGCAATTAGGCCTTTAGAATGTCCGAGATCCAAGTGTGTGCACGACGTTATCTGGGACACATAAAGCAAAGTACAGAACAATTCATATTACATAGTAAATATAAAACGGACCATAACATGTATTATTATCTCAGGGTTTTATTCTAGTCATTGTAATTTCATTTTGTTCTTTTTTCATTTTTCTACTACAAATAAAAGCAATAATCTTAGGATTTATCTATTTGAAACTATTTACAAGGATAATGTAAATCTTATTATGTATTCTCTATCGTGTGTCAGTATTATAAAGACGTACAGACCTCGATCTCAATACCGTTGTTTTCTTTCGAGAAATCTGTTTACATATGATACAATATTTTCTATAATTCTTTCTTAGCTCTGGAAATGTCGGGCGTGCTGTGCTATTGGCAACTCTTATCTGCCTCTGCCGTGCACAGACTAAGATAAAAAGAAAACAAAACAAAACGGTGTGGTCTTATTACCTCAGAGTCCTCACCGACGGCTCAAGACTAAATCTATACATCATACATTATTCAGCCTCTCCTACTTGTGTTCGGAATACAAATAGACTACACTGCTCTCAAATGCTCGGCTCTATCAGACTTACATGCTTGTTTGGCTTCTTATGCTATTTTGGATATACACTCATTTTATCGTCTAAGCATAGCAATTAGATTTACCAGATTTTTCATTTAGTCCTCCAGTGCCATCATAAGTAGAAATTTATGTAATGTATGTATACATCTTATTTCACGAAAATAAAAATCTATGACTTAAATTAAAGGTGCCTAAACTTTATATTCAAGTTTACACTGACAGTCTCAGGAAACTTCATTTTTATTTAAATTATATTATTTTACATTTACTATTCTGCAATGAAAAATACTGGTTTAATTGTTACCATTTGTAACTAGTGTTTCACAAGACAAGATTTCTTGTCTTGCTAGGGTACTTCTTCTCTTGTCTTGCAACACAAAGCTTTTCTTCTTGAATTTTATTTTAGAAATGGAAATAATTTAGAAAACGGCGAATGGCAATATACTGTATTTCAAGATCAATTTTGATAACTTGACTTACATTTCACAGATACAATAATTCCTTTTGATTCCCACCATCCTGAGAACATAAAAATGTCATCCTTCCATAGTTATATATACCGGCTGATTCATATACCTACCTCAAAACATGCTTTTGAAACAGAACTAAATATAATTAAAAACATTGCTGCGAATAATGGTTATTTGCATAATGTAGTAAATAAAATCCTCCAACACCATAAAAACAAATTGATTATAAATGAACTGTATTGCCCCCAACAGATTAAAGAAAACCCACCTAGTTACAAAAGATTACTATATATAGGTAAAACCAGTCTACAAATACAAAATATACTTAAAACAGAAAATATTACATCAGCTTTTTATAACCCTTTTACATTAAAAAATATCCTAGTAAACAATAAACTTACAATAAAAGATCCCTTAGAAAAAAGTGGAATTTATGAAATACTGCGATGACTGTAATGCTATATACATTGGTCAAACAGGTCGTAATTTTAATCATAGATTTAAAGAACACATTACTGCCACTTTAAATAATAAATTGACTTCTAATGTGGCGAAACATTATTTAGAATCAAACCATAATATAAATAAAAGTAAAATTGTTGTTAAACATTTATGTAAAAAGGGATTAAAGATGGATTTCCTAGAATCTTTGGAAATCCAAAAAGCTATCAATGAAGAACAAATTCTTATGAACGACCAACTAGACTTGTACAGATCACTATTGATTAGCCCGCTTTAATCCCTTTATGACATTTGCTTGTAAAAATTACCGTTAAATAACTATATATACTCACTAAATAGATTTAAAATTCATTCTGTATTTTCCTGATGATGGCCTAACAAGCCGAAATACGTATAGAAATAATAAAGTAATTTGAAACATATACCGAGTATTTTTATCTATATTTTTTACAAAATGTTTCAACGAGAAGTGACAGTGGAATCCATCAAATTTATTACATTTCACTTTTCATAGCCCACTCCGAGTTAGGTTTTTTTTAAACTCACTGTTATTATTTATTTTTTCCAAAGTTGAAATTATTCATAATGATTAAAATAATCATGGTCATAAGTGAAAAAGTGTCACGTAATAGAACTTTTTAAATTTTGTATTTTGAAGTGAAATAAAATCGATTACTATAAATATTCAAGTGATGACTACAAGTATTATTTTAATAGACGATAAAAAAAAACACCATTAAATAAAATAGCAAATGTATTACGACAAAAATTAAAATAATTATGTCAGTTTTTATTCCAAAAAAAATATCGTCTGTAGTTTTAATAAAGAAATCACACAAATTTTTAAAAAAGTAATATTAATATTCCTTATTTCATCTTACCTTTGAAAAAATTTCCAATCTCTTGCAGATACCGACTGGAACACCATTTTTCTCACTGAGCTGCACCTACAAAAACAAATTTATTGATTTAAATTCAATGTCTAAATCGTTTATATAAAATAGAACCTAATTTCATTTTACATTGTTCCGAAGTTTAATATTATTACAACTTGTTGTTGACAAGAAATATTGGTTAATGGTTTACTATTACTTTCAAATTACATTATAAACTCATCGTTTCAAGTTTCAAGTTTGTAAATTGATAACTGACAAAAGTTTAACTGAAAATTAATTCTTTGTGACTGACTTGTCAACAAAATGTATTTCTCAAACATAAATGTCCAAATCATAATCATACATCTTATTAATATCTAAAGATAAAAATTTATAAATAAGTAGGTATATACAGGGCCTGATTTAAGAGAATTGGAAGATAAACTGGAAATAAACAAATAAGAGAAATGAAACAAGTGAAGGTAAAGTAATAAAATTGAGAATATAATTCCTTAGTCACGTGATATGTTTTCCGCCAATCAACATTCAGAATCTCCCTAGCTACGCGTTTATCACAGCGATGATAAAAAACAAGGAAATTATCACCGTATTTATAGTCGTTACTAAGAGATTTATTTTCTTTATTTATGACATTGACAGTTAATTTGAGTATAAAAATAAATAATAACAATAATTCAAACTCCGAAATATTAAATAAAACTCGTAAGTACCATGTTTTAATACAATATGAATATGTATATCAAAAGTTAGGTTAGGTTAGATTGCAAAAATTCATTATATTCTCTCATTAAATATAAGCTCATGATATGATTAATAATCGAAGATATTGCTCGTGAAACCGAAGCAGCACATTTCAACTCGTCCTTCGGACTCGTGAAATCTGCAGCTCGGTTTCACTCGAGAATATCATCGATGATAATCATATCACTTGTTATATTACGTATGACTATAACTTTAAGACCTTGTCGCAAAAAGGGTGTCACAAATAAACAGTTTCGAGTTATTACGCTTTAAAGATTTCAAAGAAACTCATATACAAGTACGATTTAATTTTAAATATGAAAAACATGTAAGTACGGGTTTTCCTTAAAAAAAAATCATTCATATTTTTCCTGGTACAATTTATGCATCTGATAGTTTGATATAGCATCTTAACAAATTATCTTTCTTTTGTCATATTTACAAACTCAAATACAAACATTTTTTGTGAAAACTAATTATATAATATTATAGAAACTGTTTTCGACCACTACTACTCATAGTATTTTGTGATACACGTTTTCCATAATTTATATTTTCACTTTACTCTGTTTTAAATTTATTTATTATTTTATTTTTTAACGTACTCCAGATACGTGCTACTTTGAAAATGTTATTATATTTATTAATTATGAAAATAATTGTTTGACCCAATACCAATGTTATCTCATATATTTGTTTTTTTTTTTACTTACTACATTTTAGCCACTTAAATCGAATTAACCTTGACTGTAATAAAGTAATATGTATAAACTTTTAATTGGGATAAAAAAAGACAAGTCAAAGTAAAACGATGTTGACGCCGAAATTAAAATAACTTTTTTATCTTATATATTGTAACTATAATGGTACATTATTGGGGCTTAAAGTTTTAAATGTCATTTGATAAATATGGTGTAGATGTGTAGTACAATTTTATTCCATAATATAATATTTATTTATATATATTATATTTATAATAATTTGAAAATTTTAACAGTTTTTCTTGAAAAAACACCGTGAAATTAATATTACCGCTGGGATTAGCCTAAAATACAAGCAGAAGCAAATAAAAAAACTAGGTTGTCATTTAAAATAAGAAAGTTGCACCCCATATTTTGAGAAAAAAAATCGTTTAACCAACTTCGTAGCTCCTATACATATACATCTTGAAATAGCAATAGTATACCACTTAAAATGAATACCTGTAAATCAATAAATATCAGAGGTTTTGCTATATATACGTATAAATAACATTATATTTTCAAACCCTGTTTTACACATTTATAACATAAATAATTAAAATTATTATCCAGAACAGTAATTAAGAAAAAATCAGATATACTTCATCGACACTGTTCTGAAAATTATTAATAATGTGATCAGCAACTGACTTCTTCAGTTTTATATTCGACCCCCTGCGGGCATAATAAATATGGAAATTAAGAATTTTAAAATATTTAAAATTTTCAAAGACAAAAAAATTATTAATAAAATTCAACCTATATTCACACTTTCGAAGCAATTAGAATGAAAACTTCACTTCACAAAAAATAAATTGAAAAAACGAGCAAGCAAATTATAAATTACATATTTAAAAAAAATATATTTGTTTGCTGATTTGAGGACATTCAAATTTAGATTTAATTCATATCTATAATAAAAAAAATATCATAAGAACCCTTCATAGAAAACTTAAATTACTTTTAGGAACGTTAAAAGTTAGGTTGCAAAAACAGCACACATTAATTCTCATAGTTACAATTCAAAAAAGTTGATAAAAGTTTGCTTGTTACAGTCTCAAGTGGTTACATTCACTAACCAAGCCATTATTGTTATTCTATATTTTGAATCTTGAAACCTATTTTTTTGGAGATATTTTATACAAATTTAACGAAATGTACTAAACTAATTTGCTGTTATTATTCCCCCAAAATATTAATTTTTACACGAATATTGTGAGGAATTTATTTTCATTCGTACCATTTGCCTAAATATTTTTACCTTCCGTCACTTATAGGTAAAGAAGGTATTGTTTTTGGTCAAAAAAATCCATGGTGAGTTTTTAATGAATAAGCACGTTTTAGAATCCCTAGAATATGAATTAACTATTTTGTCTGTATGTATGATTTTAAGTTTTTCTTGAAAAAAATAAGTTAAATATCATTTATTGTATTAAATACTAAATATTGTTCTTTTTTCTGAGTAATTTAATTTTTTTTCATAAATTGTTATCCTAGGTAAAAAATGTACGAATCATTTTTTGTATCAAAAATGTTGATACGGGCAATTGTTTTCGTGAAAATGGGAAAATAGGATTCCATAAAAAAAGGTTTTGTTGCAATTTCTTTGCGGTAAAATCGTAAATTTCTTGCACTAATCTGAGTAAATTTAATTTAAAGTCACGGTAATTTTAAATCTAGTAGGCGATTTGTTTATCTGCCAAACAAAATAAAAATGTTGGGTGTAACAATTAACTTGGTATTCATTTTTTAAATAATTCCAAACTATGTTTTTTTTTACAGTGGCTTTAACTAAAGTTTACTTGACTATCAAAGACGTAAATTCAAATATTTTGCCGTCAAAAAATTCAGTATTTTATGATCTAAAATTCCATGCATACAACACCCAATTTTTAAAAAAAAAATCTGTTGTGGCCAGCACAATACCTCTCGCCACTTCCTTTTTTTTGGTTACATAAGAATAGGGCGCGAACAGTCATGTTACATTGTTGGCATTGACAAGCAGATGTGTTTCAGAATGATAATTAGTAATTATGCACATAGATGTCAAATGTAAGAATTTTTTTTGGAATTTTTCATTAAAAATTTCATGATTTTCTAAATTTGCGTAGTAAATTTGTCACCAGGAGTGTGGAATTTACTTGTCGAGGAAGATCAACCACATGGAATTGGAAAATCACTAAATTTAGAATGAGAAATTATGATATTTGACATCTATATACATAATTACTAGCTATCATTCTGACATGGACCCCTATATCTGCTTGTGAAGGCCAACAAAGTCACATGACTGCTCGCGCCCTAATGTATTTAACATTTCTTGTATACCTACACTCTACACCAAAAATTCTACTTATATTCCTTATATTTAGATTTTTTAAATTTAAATTTATTCTATGAAGAAATTTTGTCCTACTCTTCTAATTTTTCGAGATGTTTCCAATTCATTGTCGGATGTAACAGTATTTCTGAAGGGTATGTTTAATATACCTATAATAATAAATATTTAACTATTAATACATTAAGAAATAATATAATGTATGTACTTCCCAGAAAAAGTCTTCAGTAATGTCTCCGGATTTCTGACACTAACATTTTTCTGTCAGTTACAAACAATTTAATTTTCAACTATTTTCCATGGCATTCTTTCGGCTGTATAATTTAGTACAATAGATTATTTTATATATTATATTTCTTTTATCTCTAAGGCCCGGTTTTTTCACCTCTGGATAAAGTGTCAGTTAACTTAACTGCCAGATAAAATAAAAATTGCGCATCGATATTACAGTGTAAATTGAGAAAATTATACACACCTCAATTATTTGATGCGATATTTTTCTTTTATCTGCCTGATAAGTTAACTGGCACTTTATCAGGAGGGGAAAAAACCGGGCCTAAATCTATAGAATATATAATAAAATATTTAAATGTATCAGATAGAGAATTTAATTTTATTTAATATTACTAAGAAAAATTTTCAAAAAATAATATTTACAAGATATTTTTTCAAGAATCTTCTACTTCCGGTTGTCCAATTGTTACCAAAACCTTTTCAGATCTTCCCATGAATGTCCGATTGAGAAATACGTAGTTAAACAAATTTAAAGTCTTATAGTTTTTGAGTAATCGTCCTTCCAACATCCCACATACACACACACACACACACACACACACATACACACATCCACACACACACACACATACACACATCCACACACACACACACATACACACACAGACATCATCGTAAAAATGTTAAAATCGGATTGTAGGGACCTTAAGACGTGCTTATTCAATAAAATCTGGATATACGATTTTTACCATGAATCCAATACATCTCTTAGCGAGAGGTAAAAATTGCTATGCCAAGGATTGTGTGGTACACCCGGTATATTCAAAATATAGTATTATTGTTTAATTTTATAATTTTGAAAATCCAGATTTATTTCTATACTTAATAAATTATAAACCTCGAGATTTTTCAAAAATATTTTTGGCTAAAAAAAATGGCGCCGTATTAGAGGTTGCGGGAAGGCGTCAAATGCCCTACCACCGGCCCTGTACTCATACATAGTATTAGGTACATCATGAGAAAATCATAAATGTTCAGTTGTAAATGAATATATTTTTAATAAAGACTATATTAAAATTGGTACTACATCATATGGCCCTGGAAAAAAAATTAATTTAAATTCATATTCCACCTTATTTTTTAACATTTTCGTGGTAATCTTGTTCTCTGGAAAACTAAATTTTATATTTGGTATAGTAAAATGAACAATAAAATTGTTCTGTGACTGTTAAACTTGTATAAAATATGAAAAGGTAAAATAAAACTTTGATCGTTTCCTTACACAACGTCGTTTTGTTTTCCTGGTTCTGTCAGAATAAAATGAACAGCTAGGGTTATAAATTTTATGTGTTCTAGTGAATTATTTATTTTTAACTCATGTCAGGTTGTCATTTGTTCAAGCACTTTTAAATATATAACAAAAATTTAGACATGTTTTACTTTTACATGTAGATTTTATTTAATATGCATTTTGGCTAATAGTTTTCGGTTATGTTACTGAATTATATTCTGTATGTGTTTAACCACTTTAATTATAAAAGATCTCCATTCCTACAAATGTACTGGACTATACACTCATCGGAAAAATGAACCGCTAGTACACATTATATACCAGGGACCTGAAACTAAACCCGAACCTGAACTGAAAACCCCAATTAACCAAATTTTTGATGAACCCGAACCGAACCTTTATTTGCCAAGGTCAATAAACCTGAACCGAATTTGAATCGTTTTAAATTCAGATTCGGTTCAGAGGTCAATTAAATATACAATTACAAAACAAATTAATGTGATTTTAAAATTTATAAATATAATCATCTTGTTTTTGTAATCATTTATTGCTCTAAACCGAAATTCGAACCCGAACCCAAAACCAATGAACCATTATAATATTTAATTTCTTGAACCGAAACTGAACCTGAATCGACATTTATTTCCTGAACCGAAACTGAACCTGAATCGACATTTATTTCCTGAACCGAACCCGAACCATAAATATATTTTTATTATTACACATTTTTATTTTAAATGGGAACATTTATATTGCCAAGAATGGAATAAAAGAATACATATTAATTTGGAAAATATAATTTGATTGTTATGAAAGAAACAAGTAACATTACTAACGCCAATTAGCAAACAAAATATTCACGTATTTCTTTAATGGCAATATAATTCTCCGTAAAAGAAAATAATATGTATTCAATTATTCCATTTTTGGCACTCTTATAACAGTCATAAAAAAATCGTTGTTAGTGTATGAAAATATATCATTGTATTCTAATGAATAAAAAAATATTTGTTACATTTAAAATTAAGAAGTTTGGTCTTGCATTGTGAGTACTACTGGTCAAATTAAAAAAAAAAATTACATTAGTCTAAAAAAAATGTTTACCAGTTTAACCTTCTTTATAGCTCTTATAGTTCTCGAGATAGTAATGGTGGCCTATTTAAAGTAAACAGCCTATATACTGCAATTTAAAAATTAATTAAAATTTACAAGTAGATTTCTCGGTTGATTAATAAATTTCCATGTTCAAGAAAGTGTTTCCACTTTCCACAGTTCATGTAAACTTCTCCACACGGCTGATTATCACACTACCGTTGATTTCGCGAGTCTCTTAAATTTTCCATGTAATCCAACCCCGTAAGTTCTCTTCGCGCCAAGTTGCGGTTTGCTTCGTACATTGTATCTAGCATTCATAAGAGGATTAAAATATAAATGATTCAAATGAGAAAACGTGCAAAGTGCCAGAATCTATTTTATATCCCTTGCTTTACGAACAATTGCTATAGTTTATTTAAATTTAGGAATAATAAGATTATGGAAATTAAAGGTTTATTTAGTACATTAACGTTTCATTTGTTAAATAAACAAATGCTCAAATTTATATCGATGCTAAATGTATTTAATATACGTTGAATTTGTAAAATCATCCAATACTTTTTACCTGCCGCTACTCTTAGTAAGGGAGAAATAGGAATCCTGCTAAAAATCGCATATCGAGATTTTGGTAAATGACCACGCTTTAAGGTCCTTAGAATCCGATTTTAACATATTCACGATGATGACTATGTGTATGTGTGTGTGTATGTGTATATGTGTGTGTGTGTGTGTGTGTGTGTGTGTGTGTGTGTGTGTGTGTGTGTGTGGGTGTGTGTGTATGTGGATCCTGTTTACGCTCTAACTCAAATATTATCGTTGAGGAAATTTTGTAACCTTGTTCTAATATGGAAAGAAGCCATTAGATTTGATGTAAATCAGATAACCGGAAATGCCACTTTACTTGAAGCTCAAAATAGTTTTTCTTCGAAAAATGCATTTACATGTTATTTTTACGAGATTTATGTTATAAAAATTAAAGAATATTAAATTTTCTTCATATTTGCAATAATAATTTTTCTATACAGTTTATGGATAAATTAAAAAAATTATCTATAATTTATATCACGGAGCCTACGCTTTAAACAAAACATATTTACACAGTTCAGATCTCAAATGTATGTAACTAATAGATAAATGTCACTGTCAAAAAAAAAACAATCATTTCAAATTATATAGTAATAGAACAATAATTATATGGAACGGAACTTAATTCAGATTCCACATAAGTAAATATGTAGGAATGTAGGTATATATTTAAATTAATAAAAATTAAATGACGGGAAGTATTGTGTTGGCCACATCAGATTTTTGTTTAATATTTACCTATTAAATTGAAATTAAACTTCATTATAATCTTGAAATTAACATTATACAGTCTAAACACTAGAAAGCATGATATAGACGTTAATAATGGGAAAACAGTTTTTCTCAAATATTATCTGTCCCGAAAAACATAATGTAGTGCTCCATAGATGACGATTTGGAGAATAAAATTCAGAATTTTTGAGAGCTAAAATTTCTATATTTACGCTTCTGTTACGGGAGTAAACTTAATTCAAAGACGATCTAAAAATGGATTTAGTATGCGAGTATTTCAAGAAATGAACGTCATGTAAACTGTCAAACCAAATAACCTGCCAGATATCTGACAGTTTGTCAACGCTCATTTCTTGAAATAAGGTATATTAAGAGGCCTATTCTGTAAAATCGAATCGTTATCATAACGAAATCGTTATTATGAAAATCGTTATTTCTACTTAACGATAATCGTTTTCTTGGTATCTGTATTCTGTAACACATTTTAAAAAATAATAACCTTGGGATCAAGTTTAGAACTTTATTTCCTAAAATCAAATTATAATTTTAAATGAAATATCTAAAATAATTCAATATAACTCACAAAACTTCTAGGTTAGATTAGTTCTGGTGGGAGTCTGCTGTCAACCTGTCAGCTGTCGGAGCCTTTATTTTTCTTGTTGTAGGTTATGCTAGAGCAACTACTGTCATCTATAGACAAATTGGGAAGCTTGCGCTAGGCGCTACGAATACTACTTTAATATTACCTTGCAGAAAACTGTAATATGACTGGTATTCAACATAATAGCAATTTTATTTTGACATGAATAAAAATACTGACTTATTGACAAAACATTTAATACTTTTTCCAATCGTTAAAAAATAACGATATCGTTATCCTTTTTACCTCTCGCTAAGAGAGGTATTGCATTCATGCTAAAAATCGCATATCCAGATTTTATTGAATAAGCACGTTTTAAGGTCCCTACAATCCGATTTTATCATTTTTACGATGATGTCTGTGTGTGTGTGTGTGTGTGTGTGTGTGTGTGTGTGTGGATGTGTGTGTGTATGTGTGTGTGTGTGTGGGATGTTGGAAGGACGGTTACTCAAAAACTATAAGACTTTAATTTTTTTTAACTACGTATTTCCCAATCGGACATTCATGGGAAGATCTGAAAAGGTTTTGGTAACAATTGGACAACCGGAAGTAGAAGATTCTTGAAAAAAAATCTTTTAAATAATATTTTTTGAAATTTTTTCTTGATAATATTAAAGAAAAATAAATTCTCTTTCTGATACATTTAAATATTTTACAATATATTCTATAGATTTAGAGATAGAAGAAATATAGTATGTAAAATAATCTGTTATAATAAATTTTACAGCCGAAAGAATGGCCATGGAAAATAGTTGAAAATTTAATTTGTTTGTAACTGACAGATAATGTCAGTGTCAGAAATCCGAAGACATTACTGAAGACTTTTTCTGGGAAGTACATACATTATATTATTTCTTAATGTATTAATAGAATTGGAAACATTTCGAAAAATTAGAAGAGGACAAAATTTCTTCATCAAAAATGAATTTAAAATTAAACAATCTAAATATATATGGAATAGATATATGCGTAAGTAGAATTTTTGGTGTAGAGTGTAGGTATACAAGAAATGTTAAATACAATAGGGAGCGAGCAGTCATATGATTTTGTTGGCCTTGACAAGCAGATATGGGGGCCCATGTCAGAATGATAGCTAGTAATTATGTATATAGATGTCAAATATCATAATTTCTCATTCTAAATTTAGTGATTTTCCAATTCCATGTGGAGCAGAATTAAATGTTAAATATCTAAGGCATACAAGTAAACTTTAAACTCCTGGTGATAAATTAACTACGTAAATTTAGAAAATCTTGAAATTTTAATGAAAAATTCTAACATTTGACATCTATGTACATAATTACTAATTATCATTCTGAAACGGGCCCACACATTTGCTTGTCAAGCCCAAAAATGTAACATTACCGTTCGCGCCCTATACTTATGTAACCAAAAAAAGGAAGTGGCGAGAGGTATTGTGCTGGCCACAACAGATTTTTTCGTTATGTAGAATTAAATTATTGTTTACAGAATACCACTTTTACGATTATCGTTATAATAACGATATAACAATGCATAATGTCATAACGACCGTTTACAAAATAAGCCTATTAAACGATTTTCGTTAATACCATGACGATATAACGTTTTAACGATTCGTTATGCCATAACGATCTTACAGAATAGCCCTATAAATCTGTTTTACCACGTCTTTAAATTTTACACCCAAAATTTCAGAATTTTATTCTCTAATTCACTACATAACGTTTTACAGGACAGATAATATTTGGGAAAAACTGTTTTCCCATGTTAAACGCCTATGTCACAGTTTTTAGTGGAAAATGGAATATTATTGAAAAATCATTTAAGTTCTGAAACCGTATATTTATACTATTATTATTTAGGGTGACCATTCGTCCCGGATTTTCCGGGACAGTCCCGGATTCTAGTATTATTTTCGAGGTCTTGCAATGGCGGCATTAAACATATAACGAACTTATTGTAAATAGATACGCGTGCGTTCTTGTTCGCAATGAAGTTTACTTTACAAGAGTAGTTATAATATAACCGTCATTCCTAAACTTTTTCATTGTTTTGGTAATCATTTTATAAATTAATACTACTGTATTTTAATTCTAAAGCATATTTTTATAAGAAAGTATTCGATTTGGTACCAATGCGGCTAACGAACGAGTGTTTTCTATTATAAAATTTTTTTATGTTGATATTGTAAAGGCTACAACAAAGTACAATATCGAGTGCAATACTTGCGAAGACTTCAAGCAATAAATAAATAGAAAACTGCGATGAACTTCTTAAAAAGGTTCATTTTGTTGCAGAATACTCATCTTAACTCCACTTAAAACTAATCACGTTCTAATTATTTATGCTTTAAATATTTTTTATTGTACTTGTATTTGTTTCATTAAAAGTGTATTATGTAAGGAAGGTAGGTATTGTCTTGGGTCAAAAAATTCAATGATGAGTTTTTAGTGATAAGCACGTTTTAGGGTCCATATAATACAATTTTGCCATTTTTACGATGATGTCTGTATGTATATATGTGTGTCTGTGTGTGTGTGTGTGTGTGTGTTTGTGTAATAATACTGATTAAACATTATAAACACCAATTTAAGACTAAGAATATTATTAAATACTTGAACACTAGGATTATTTATTTAAACAATATTTATTTCACTATATTTATTTATATAACTATATTTATTTATGTTGCAATAAGATTTTATAATGAACTCTGATAAGATTGTACGTGTTATATATATTTTTATAGTTTGACGACATCTTCAACCTTCTTCTTTTTAATTATGTACATTTCATTATTTTTCAACAAATCTAAAAACATTTTAAACTTAACCCTGAGGATGGTCTAATTGAGACCGAAACGTCGGTATTGTTTTCAATAAATAATATATTATCCAAGGACTGAATCTCCATTATTTCACCTTTCCAAATATATTTATTAATGTTCACCACATGTATTTATATCACTAACTGTTCATCTCACGATATGCATGTCTGTAACACAAGTCCCGGCTGGCTTCCCTGACGTGTTTATATAGCGCGGCGTACTTTTTCTAGAGCATTCGACGCAATAATAACACCGAATATAAAGGATCAGATAACCCTAAATAATTAAACAGGTCACGATGTGGTGTCCGTTCTAGCACGTTCGACCAGCGGCGGCGATCACATACTCCTAAGAGTCCGTAGCGTCGCACGTTAAATATGTATTCAAAATGTAATATTATTGAAAAATCTATGAATTTCCTAATTTATATTAGGTACTTACTGAAACCGTGTATTTTTATTATTGTTAGGTTGTTTCTTATACCGGCTATCGGGGTATCAACTTTTATTGTGATTAAACAACGGTCCCACATTCGGGTCGGAATTTAAATTTTTCAAAAACAGTCCCAAACTTTAAGGCACGCCTTTTCGACGTTTTGAATACTACATCACGGTTCCGCGTTCGAGAATGTAGCCACGTCCAATAAAATTATAAACTTTGTTTATAATATACTCGCCCATTTAGTTTGAAAATTTTCTACACAAATAGTAACAATCTTGTACCTTGGTTGCATAAATAAGTAGTAAATAAACTCGTTCAAGGCACATATCCGCATCCAGTTATTAAATATTTCAGAAGTTTACTATACCCAAACCAAAAATAATGGTTACATTCCATCCTCAAACGTCATTAAAACTAACATATTCGAGTGTCCTGCCATATCAGTTTAGATAAATATTCAGAATACCATCCGTCGACAGCACAAGGACAGTGATACACTACAAGCGAAGAAAACAAAATCAATACGCTTCATTATGAATAGCTGAATACACGCTGGGCAATCCCTTTATGAAGTTAATTTAGCGTAAGTTGGCAACAACGTGGAGTACGACAGCACCGCGTGCGGTGAAATCTGTAAATAACACGATGTGACGCGAGTGTTACGTCCTAAGGTGAGTAATCTATGGCGAAAGGATGTTTGGATATTATTTCCTTTGTAAAGATAATTAGAGGATGTTAGAGCGTGTAATATACCTGGAATATACAAGGCTTCAAAAGTAAACAAGATAAATGAGCATACATAGTACGGATGGTACATGCTCGTAAGCTTCCATATCAAATTTCACATAATATTTTATGGATTTATTTAAAGTGCAATATCTTGTATCATAAAGAATAAACAAAATATTTTAATATCGTGAAAAGAGATAATAGCACTCACATTTCCTTTTATACATGCCTATAGTTTGTTCTCTATAAATCTTCTAAAGTTTATAAAGAAAAATCATTAGTTTCTTTATTATTTATGCATCATGCATTTCTCATCAAATACGTCGCATAGCACGAAGCCTGAACCCTTAAAACTTATCAATATCATTGGCGAGCTATAGAAGGGTCGCAGGGGAACATGCGAGTCCTTCGTTAAATTTTTCTGTAATTTGCAAACGACGAAGTCATAAGGTAGCCTACCTATTTTTGTATAAAATAAACCATTTTTTTCTTCAAACGTTATAAAAGTAGCATCTTTTGTAACTTGATTCACAAGGTAGAAATAAAATAAATATCCATAGAAACTATACAGAGCAACGAATAAGAAGTAACTTGTATAAAAGAAACCTGTAATATCGCCCTAAATGTCACTAGAACACACTAGGTAACCTAATAATAAAGTTACTAAATACCATCAATAGCTATCAGATTTAAATAAATAACCTGTGAATTGAAATATAAACAGAGTTTACTTTTGAGGAAATAACATTATTAAAGAATAGCAGACTTACAGATTACAATTACAGGGACGGTAATGAGCATAAGAAAACTTGGAATTAAAGTGATAAGAAAAGTTTATATTGTTTTACAGTGATTCCGGGACATATCTTTCTGCCACACTGTTAGATTTCCATCCAATTGAAAAACTTCAGGGGCGTACATTATAATACTTCAAATTCCGACATAATTGCACACAAGGAGGATATAAAATTGCACAGTTTTTATTTAAACGTCAAAACGTGAAAATTTTCACTTCAATGTTTATAACAAAAAGTGAGCAATTAAGTATCCATAGCTACAGGGCAATTGAAATCGCAAACGTAATTTACGTAAAATGTAACGTCAGTAGTAGATATTTTTCTTTAAATATCTACGTTTGAAGAAAAAATATAATACGTCATTCGGAGTAAAAGTGTCTTTGTGTGGCGAGCGTGGAAATTTAAACGACGAGCGAAGCGAGTCGGATAAATGCACGCGAGGCATTTTACTCCTAATAACACAATATACTATTTAACTCTAAATTTTAACTAAACAAGCGAGCCCTTTAATAAAATTAAATATAACAATCATTTTTCATTCCAAATATACTCGCATTCTTATCCTGTCATACCAGCGCCGTTTCCTCTACTTTTATTTTATTTTTTATGAAACTTCGTCTTAGAACTGTTAGCAAGCCTTTATTGTTATTCGTTAAGCCGTAGACTCCGTACACGTTAAGATCAAGCCGACTACGTCATGACAGTTCTGCAGACCACACCTCCAACATATTATCCAGTTCATATATATTATTAGTTCGAGCACTAAACACTTGTTTCTTGCAAAAAAAAAATCAAACCAGGAATGTCAAAACACCCGTTTGAAAAATATCTCATTCGATTCAGATTTTGTGCGCTATCTATTCATGAAAACTTTATAATAATCCGAGATGGAATAAACTCAAAAATTACATTTTTCGCAATTTTTAGCAAATTAAAAAATATCAATTTTTAATGTTTTTCTTGTAGTATCTCAGGAACTGTATGAGGTATTTTATTCAAATTTCACATACTTATAACACTAAGCATGTAGTCTCTCAAAGTTTTATTGAAAATTGCAAAATATTTTTAATAACCGAATAAATAAATAAAATATTATTCTACAATTGAATTACAGAGATCGGAGACAATAGTTATTTGTATATCAAATCAAGTGCTGAAAGTCTATCTTTGTCGAACCAAAACGAAAGTTGCAGCCTGAGCGAAGCGAAGGTTGCAATCGTTTGTGTTCGACAAAGGACTTTCACACGTGTTGTTATACACACTATTTTTTCTACTGCTGCAAGATAAAAAAAAATCTGATGTGGCCAGCACATAACCTCTCGCCGTATATTTTACCTGGCTGTATGCATAAAGCAAAGAATATTTTTATAAATACAAATAATATATTCATATAAATCTATGACGTATAAACTTCTTTATTATTCAATAATAGCATGTCTCAACATGAAGATATTTTACCATAAATTATGTTACAATAAATTACAAAGTAGAGTTTACCATATATAAATATTAGGCTGGTAACTGCAATTTTCAATTCGAACAACGTTGTTTACTTTCTCTTCATATTCTTCTAGTAAAAACATTAATTTTGGGCGGTCTAAAATGTATATATGGATTGTGCATCTATTCTTACATATCTTCTTTTACATTTTATTTTTTCATACATGTTATATCTAAATAACACTAATTCCCTTTAATAAAGTGACGGATAGATTGCACTCCGATTATTCTTATATCGATGTGTAATTTTGTCAATATTTACAACTTACTTGAGAAGAATTTGATAGCTTTTTCGCAATTCAAAGTTACTCTAGTCTATAGTACTGGTGTACATTGTCCCATAATGTTTGAAACAAATTTAAGTCCTTCAACCTAGACTTGTCATCTCCATAATAGTCACAGATCAAGAACTAAGGGATTCTCCAAGTACATTTTTCTTTCATTACTCATTATTTCTGACACTGACATTTATCTGTCAGTTACAAATAATTTAAATTATCAACTATTTTTCATGGCATTCTTTCGGCTGTCAAATTTATTACAACAGATTATTTTATATATTATACTTCTTTTATCTCTAAATCTATGGAATATATAATAAAATATTTAAATGTATCAGATAGAGAATTTAATTTTCTTTAATATTACCACGAAAAATTTTCAAAAAATAATATTTAGAAGATTTTTTTTCAAGAATCTTCTACTTCCGGTTGTCCAATTGTTACCAAAACCTTTTCAGATCTTCCCATGAATGTCCGATTGGGAAATACGTTGTTAAACAAATTTTAAGTCTTATAGTTTTTGAGTAACCGTCCTTCCAACATCCCACACACACACATCCACACACACACACACACACACACACACACACACACACACACAGACATCATCGTAAAAATGTTAAAATCGGATTGTAGGGACCTTAAAACGTGCTTACTCAATAAAATCTGGATATGCGATTTTTAGCATGAATCCAATACCTCTCTTAGCGAGAGGTAATAAGGAAATAAAGAATTATTTTTTAAAAATAATTTGACATTTATTTTCAATTTTTGTATTTGTGATGCGTATCTATGACAACAACCAACATTCTATACAACATTTGTAAGTAATATTCATGCCGCCTCAGTGGTCGAGCGTGTTGAAGCAGCGTGCCTGGCAGCGCTCAAAGCGACTTCACCGCTCGGACCCTGGGGTCGTGGGTTCGATTCCCACCAGGGGCTTGGATGTCTGTGAATGTCTTCTAATACATTATTATAATAATATGTAACAGAAATTGTAAAAATATAAATAAATGTGTTAGATAGGGCTATAACTGTAAAAAGTTGAAAAGCCGACAAAATATTATTATTATTAAGTAATATTCATTGCTAGGATACCGAAGCGTGCTGCAAAATTTTGCAGCACTAGTGCTGCAAAGAGTTACTTTCAACATGAAAAACATACCACAAAATTGTATTTTCAGAGCAGGAGTAGAAAAAGGTATTTTCCTACTTTTAAAAAAACAAGTATAAATAATGATTCGGTGGCAATTTGAGATGTGTTGATACATATTTCAACTTGCATCCTGCTTGTCAATACTTAGTACGAGTAACTTCAGTCAGTCATTTTTACTCAAAGTGATATTCTGACAGTTTCTTTAGCTACAATTATTTTATAAAAACATGTTCAAAGAAGTTGGTGTTCAGGGAAAAAGAATTGGAAGTCAGAGCTTTTATTTTGTACGTTTTTCTTTATTAAAATTATTTTTGCTTATGCATATAAATCTTTATTGTTAATTACACAGGACGATAGATGACGCAAATACTTTGAATGACTGCCAGTCCGATTATTTTTTCATCATTCCTATAAAATAGGCGAAGGAATATTTGATTTTACACCTATATATCAATCTACGGACCTCGAGCAGTTATCCAAACTTTACTATTCATAAAAAGAAAATAAAATAGAAAAGATTTCCCTTTAATAACTAAAAGAGAATACGCTCTTAAATAATCTTATGAAAATCGTAATATCTCTGTTAAAGGCACATAAAAGTGTCGTAAAGAATACGACAAAGCACGTAAAAGACACATTCATTTTTTTATTTTTTGTTTACAATGAAACGCAAAAAGCATCCGAAGTTTAGAACATCGCAAAAAGTACATTTGGAGTTATTAAGAAAAATAATAAAAAAAAAATCGTATTAATTAACTAATTACTGTAAAACGTCGTCTTGAGATTCGATAAAGAATTCCTTTTTATCACATAAAATAAAAACTTTTCTTCCAATCAGTAAACTCTTAATAAATGCAATTCCAAATTAATTAAAACGTAATAATGATGTTAATTAGACCCTTTCTTTTATTAGTAAAACGTTCCGAGATTTTTCGATTTTGCTTAGTGAAGTATCGCACAAATTATAATTTCCTTTATATCGAAAAATTAACGAAGTTCTTATTTCTTCTGCCAACGATTTTTCCTCATTTAAAAAAATAATAAAAAGAGCAATAAAATATATAATATTTGCAAATGCGATAATCAAGATCAAACTAAAGTTGGATCAAAGTGATTCAAGGTCACTTGTTCGAAGAAAGAACTATTTTTACATGTATTAAATAAATAATTTACAATCGTGAAACTAAACATTTTAAATACTAATATTTTTATCTGTAAAAATGTACCATAATTGAATATTAAAAAATCTGTTGTGGCCAGCGTAATACCTCTCGCCATTTTCATTTTATGTTGCATAGGGCGCGAGCAGTTAGGTGACTTTATTGGCCTTGGCAAGCAGATATGGGGGCCCGTGCCAGAATGACAGCTAGTAATGTATGTCGGTGTCAAGTATCATAAATTTTCATTCAAAACATTATGATTTTCCAAATACATGTGGATTACAGTAAAATTTTTGAAAGATGTCCGATCAAGGGCACCTGTATCACGAACGAATTAACAAATAGGCATACATTTATCTCTTTCTTTTGCAAAGGCTGTAAGAGTGTGTGATAAGGATGGATATAACACGCTTGTCTTTCAAAAATTCATATTGTTTCGACTAAGTTAGGACATTCCATTTATAAACGATGCTCGTTGTTGATAATACCTTCGCTGTAACGTAAGTTTATTTATTAATTCAGATACATTACCTGGATTCATAGCCGTACGTATAACGTTATATTCTGTCAGAGTTACTGACACTGACATTGTGTCAGTATCTTATTTTTAACATATTTGGTTTTAAATTTGCTTATAAACTTACTAGTTGACTTATTTTTGAATTTTGAATGTTTTTCCTGTAACATATATTTTTATAATAATAAAATAACAGTAGTATCTTACTTACCCTCATAAAAACTAAGCAAACGACACTACTGAATTTGTCATGATGGGCGGAGCAAAAATATTAATTCATACAATTAGTAGACAACCTTGATCGGACATCTTTAAAAAAATTTACTGTATTTTCCTCGACAAATATATTCCATACCATGGATAACAAATGAACATCAGAATATTTTCAAATTTTGAATGAAAAATTATGACATATGACAATTGTGACATCGATGTAAATAACTACTAGCCGTCATTCTGATACGGATCCTCATATCTGCTTGGCAAGGCCAACAAACTCACATGACTGCTCGCGCGCTATAAGTAACGAATTTAACATTTATTGTACACACAAATAATTGAAATTGTATTTCTTCTTCCGTTCTATGAGAAATTTTGTCCTACTATTCTAATATGTTTTAAAATTCTTCAAATTCATTGACGGTATTAGCGGTATTTGTTAAGGATATATGTAATATTAACATACCTACAATTTTTAATTAATAATACAATAATATGTATATATTAAATGTTCTCGTACCTCCCAGAAATATCTTCCAGCAATGTTAATAAAACTGCTGATTTTTGACACTGACATTTTGCATTTATCTGTCAATTATAAACAATTAAATATCTCAACTGGTTTCCATGGAGTTGTTTGGGCAACCAGATTTATTACAACTGATTATTCTATATTATTCTATACTATATCTCCAAACCTATACGAGATGTAATAAAAAATTTAAATGTGTCAGATTGAGAATTTAATTATCTTTATTATTTGTATTTGGAAATTTACTTTTTTTGGCATTCTTCGAGGAATGGAATTCAAAAAATTTGAGTTTGTTGAGTATCTTATTTATTTATTACAAAAAAAGATACGTAGCCATTTTGCCAACACGTTTTTATAAACATCATTTTTACAAACATCATGTTTAAATAAAACAATCTCCAAACATTCATGATCTAATAATACGTCAATGGTTACCTCGTGTTTTGAAAAAATTGTTTGAGTCAACAGGTGTTTTAAGTAGAACGACGAAAAATGACTGTTCCAAAAAATATTAACTTTAATATCCGCAACCTTTTAAATTGTATTTCTTGAGCAAAGCAGCCCTATATTATTTAAAAAAAAAACCATGTAACAAACAGACGAATTATATCAAATGGCTAAAGATGGGTGAAATTGTTCCCCGAAACGTCCCACAAATAAATAAGATACTCAACAAACTCTAATTGTTTTAATTCCATTCCTAAAGGCTAAAAAAAGTAAATTTCCAAAAACATCCAACCTTGAGGAATATCCAGTCTTCGTTTTTCAACGTTTATTATTTGTACTCACAAATTTTCAAAAAATAATATTTAAATATTTTTTTTTTTGAAACTACCACTTCCGGCTGTTCAATTGTTACCAGAACCTATTCAACTCTTACAATTACATACTGTTAGATTGAGAAATCAGTAGTTACACAGTTCTTTAGTCATATAGAATTTGAGAAATCGTACCTCCAACGACCTCACACACACACACACTCACACACACACACACACACACACACATACACACACAGACATCATCGTAAAAATGTTATAATCGGATTTTAGGGACCTTAAAACGTGCTTATTCACTAAAATCTGGATATCAGATTTTTAGCGAAAGGTAAAAATTACAAAATTGAAATCAAAAACTTTACTACTAAATTTTATTTAATTTTGTTGATTTTATATATTAAATGACAGATAATAGGTGATATATTTTTCACTTTTGTGAACTAGATATACATACATGAAGGCAGAATTTATTTCCCTATCTAAACCAACGTTATCTTCTAACGTGAAACGAACTATTGTATATAGTAGTCACCTTTAGCGAACCAAACTAGAGCATCCCTGTGAAAAAAATCAAATTACATGAAACTGAACTTAAAGAGGAAAGTAATCAAAAAAGGTCGATCCCTTCTGTGTTCAATTATAGTAGGTGTTGTTAATGTTATTTAAGACCACATTTCCCAACTAACACGCGTAGGTGGATTTTTACACAAAAAAGTAACGTTAATTAGACATTAAAACAAAGAAAAGCTCATTTTGATGAAAACAAGTGTGAAATGTAAAATCGTTATTAACAGAGCATGAAGAAGGGATTTCACTTGTTTCATTTATATTGTTATAGGATGTAAAGACTGCCAAATAAGAAAAATCTTTTTCCTAATTAGACGGAGTTGATTCGGTGTCTCGAAAGTTGAGATTGTTGTTTTGTGAATTTCTAAATGTTATTCTGGCTGTTTTGTACTTAGCGCCCACATAAAAGTTGAAATACGAATTATAGGGAAAATAATAATTCACGGTATAAGGCCATACATCGGTTACGATCATTTGAGCTTCGTCATTGATTTCTGAAACGCAAACTGTATTTATATCTGTCTTACTTAAAGCTGGATTCAGAGATTGCGTAGTAAACACAGTATAGGAATACACAACACAGGAAAACATAGAAACTTAAAACCAATTCAGAGATTGTGCAGAAAACATAGAACTTTTGTATGTAGATAACTTCATGTCAGTATTTGTTCCTGATTTCACAAGTTTTATTTAGCTGTCATTTCTTGAATAATTATAATAAACACAACTGTAATACAAAATAACTTAAAAATTGTCTTAACCAAACTTCAAAATAAATATCAGCAAGTTGTCAACATTAACGCGCTGTAGAAATAGGCGTGTGTAACTACGAATATTCACGAAACATAGCGCACATGGCCGAACATGGCAAAACATAGCTTCGAAATAAAATATGACCAATTCCCCATGTTTTGCTGTGTTGTGCTGTGCTATGTCTGTAACTCTGAATCAGTCCACGTTTTACAGTATGTTCATTTTCTATGTTTTTGCTGTGCTATTCTATGCTATGTTTACTACGCAATCTCTGAATCCAGCTTTTATGATGTCCTTCTTCTTCGATACTTATGTCTAATATACACCGATTTTTATCACTTGAGCTTTATGTTATTGAAGTCTGAACCGCAAAATAACAAGTAATAGGCTACTTGCGTGTATATTTACCTTCCGTCACCTTTAAGTAAGAAAGGTATTGTCTTTGGTAAAAAATTAGATAGTGAGTTTCTAATGAATAAGCACGTTTTGGTGTCCCTAGAATACGGATTTACTAATTTTGCGATGAAGTCTGTATATGTGTATGTGTGTGTGTGTGTGTGTGTGTGTGTGTGTGTGTCGCATAACTCAAATACCACGATTTCAAAAATTATAATTTTTTCGTATTCCTCGAGTTTAGATGCATATGCAGATGTGATTAGATTTTGGTTATAATTGGTCCACCGGAAGTACCCTCAATTCCAACTCTATACGATTTGATTGCATTTTATACTTCATATTCAATAGATAAAGATTTAAAGACATAAAAATATTAAATTTCATAAATCAGGCAGCTATTCTAACCATGGAAACTGCTAATATATTCAGATAATTCAAATTGACAGATCAGTATCAATGAAAAGAAAATGAATGTGGCAGAGACTAGGATATTGAGATAGATGTTGGGGAAGACACGGAAAGACAGGTAAGGCATGAAAGGTAAGGGAAATGGCTCGAGTGATAAAGTTTCTAGAAAGATGAAGAATATATTGGAAGAATGAATAGCTTAGTAATAGAAGGTAGAAGAAACTCAGGAAGACCGTAGATAAGGTGGAAGGACTGTATTGCGGAAGACTTGAGAGAAAAGGAACTGAATGAGGACGACACGCAAAACAGAATTGAGTCGAAGAAGAAAATAAAAAAAACTGTAACGAATGAGAAAACAAAAGAAGAAGAAGATGTCAGTGTCAAGTGCAATTTGCATAGTTTGTTAATGAACTAATTTTACTGGAAATATAGGTTCTTTTGCAAGAAAATTTATGTATGGAATTTGTACATAATACACAGGATAGACGGAAGGTAATGAGCTGGCCATATCAGATATTCTATTTAATATTTTTGAAGAAAAGATAAAAACTTGTTATCCATATCTTTTATTTTAATTTTTTTTTATTAATTGGCCAAAAAAAATGGAATTTTAATATTTAAATTACCGCCATGTATGATGTAGATTGCGCAGCACCAATGAATGGCCGTAAAGCCATAGTATCAGTACGCCCCATAGCAACGGTATATACGGGTAATTTAAACGTGACAGATCACCTATTTGATGTTTGAATAGTTTGGAAGTCAATATTTTTAGTTTGTCTTCTTCATTTTGTACGAGTATAAACCAGGTTATTATCCTTCAAAATCCTGCTTAAAAAATCGAAATGCGTAATAAAAATAACATCAGAAATCACACAAATTACAAATAATGAACTAGAGAGAAAGAAAAATTAACTAATATCAAATTCAAATTAAAACCTCCTCGCACGCCATCTACAGGTTACATTCTTAATTAATTATGCTTCCATTTCACCAGTACAAAATAATGACGTCACAGAAAATATTCTTTCTTAATTTACTAAAAACAATTTTTTTAGATAAAATTTATATTTTTACATACGTTTCCAACATCGGATTTTTAGTACCCCGCAAGTAGCCCATTGTATATTTATCTCTGTCTTACTTATGATTTCCTTCATTCTCTATTCGACACGTATGTCTAATAGCTTCATCTTTGTCTTACTTATTTATTTATTTATTTATTTATTTATTTATTTATTTATTTATTTATTTATTTATTTATTTATTTATTTATTTATTTATTTATTTATTTATTATTTATTTATTTATTTATTTATTTATTTATTTATTTATTTACAATCCACCCAACAGGACAGAAGTCCCAATTACAGGGGGATGGGATGAATGAAAAATACACTACAAACTTATTGTGTAGACACCAATTAGACAAAAAAAGAAATAGGTAATATTACACATATATACTAATATTACAACAAAGAAAAAGAAGAAACCTTTACAAAGCATATCTAGACGATTAACAGTATCATAAACAAAATTATTGCAGTACAGTACAATTACAAGTGGGGTACAATAGGTAGAAAAATAGTAGCTAAAAACGTATAAATTTAGAAAACTTAACACATTTAGGCAATGAAAGTTATACGTAATTCGAATATAATGTTTGGAAGCAGTGGTAGGTGTTCACATTTTCTATATGTTTCCACCCCCACTTCTTCTAAGTAACCATCCTGTATCTGAATACCGAGTTACCGAGAGAGTCGACGCTCGACGACAAACAGTCGTAAGAGAAGGTCGTAAGACCGAACCAATAAAAATCAGTTATATACCAAATCTCATCTTATTTATAAAAAAACACTACCTTCTCCAAATCCCAAACAGCAGGTACTTCATATTTTTGCAGTCGTTGGCAAGTAAAATTAAGGCGAAATTAGTGAAGGTACCCTTATGGCTCATCACGTTTTCATCACTACCAATACCATTCATACGAACATCAAACTATGACGTGAAGCTCAAGTTTTCGTAATCGGTGTATAACTTCATCTTTCTCTTGTCAACACATTTAGGGAAAGATAGTTATGTGAGATTTGAATACGATATATGCAAGCAGTGGTACTTAATATTTTTGCAGACTCGTTCGCAATCAAAATTCAGGCAAAATTAGGGAAGGTACCCTTATGGCTCATTCTTTTTACGTTAATTATCGCGAAATTCGAGATGTATGAATTTCATTTTGGACTAAAAATATATGAAATATCTGATATTTAGGTTTGACATTTTAATAACATATGTATATTATATTCAGTGGTTTTGGTTACTATGATGATTCATTTTCGTTTCAATCAAGGGTGCCCGCAGGAATTTTCGTAAGATGGAGTTGGAATAGTAAAATGAGGCTGAAAAATAATTTACTATAGGGAGGGATGTCACTGACGCTTTTCCCTACTATTGTACATAACAATATCTGATGTGACCAGCACAATACCTTCCGTCAATCCTGTTAATTCCATACATAAATTTTCTTCCAAAAGATTCTAAATTTCCAGTAAAAATATTTCATAAACAAACTTTGCAAATGGCACTTGACACGGACATCTTCTTCTTTAGCTTTTCTCATTCGTTAGGGGTCGCTATTTTTTATTTTCTTCTTCCATTCATTTCTGTTTTGCGGGTCCTCATTTGGTTGCTTTTCTCTGAAGCCTTCCGCAATACAGTCCTTCCATATTATCTTTGGTCTTCCTCTGTTTCTTATACTTTACCTAGAGGTGACGGAAGGTAACAAAGATTTCATCACCTCAGTTATTGATAAATTTTTAAAATCACAGGCGAAAATCAAAATATATAAAATTTTAATAAATGTTTGTTTATTAAATGTATTTTTTTTCTTCTTTAAAATCATAGATGAGGGCAAGCCCCCATATTGCCCCCCCTCTCGTCTGTGGGTGCTCATGGTTTTAATGTTAATGAACTTTTTCTCTGAATTTTATCTTAAATCATTAAATGTTAATATATTTTTCATACATACATACTAGGTACTCTTTACTTGTATATCAGCATTGAAGTAAGAATTAATAAATAGGTAATATTTCTCACTCTGTTGGAGTTTTATTTCAGAATCAATATAAAACTAAATCGCACTTTTCACATTTAAATGCTGTTAGAAATAAAATAAGCTTCCTGCCGTAATAGCATTCGCGAAAGCAGGTAACCTAACCTTTAACCATAATATGTATCTATTCAATTTGAAATTGAATTTTTATAAGAGAATTTTCGATTTAAAGGCTAAATTTTTCTTCCGGCTCTTTTGCTTTAGATGTATAGAAAAGATTTAGGATTACTGCAAATCTACTTCAAGGATTTTCCACTAACACCGAAATTAATGAAAGTCTTTTATTTTCTGTGTCACCTTAATTTTTCTACTGGTTTCTTTGGAGTTCGGATTAAATTCATTTAACCCCAAATCGCAGTTTCTTTTCCTACAACAAAAATGTACACGTATATCTTCTTTCCTTGCTTAAAATGTAACGATATAATCGTAAAATCGGTAGTAATGGTAAAAATCTACTACCACGTCGACGACGACGCACGACAGAAACAATTGATACATTTAGGATTTCAAAATGTTTCATTGCAAATACTATCACGTTCACTGCGGAATAAAATTATTATCGAATTTTATTGTAGTGCCATTATGTATGATTGGACCCTAATATTAATATACCAAATCCATGTCTGCGGTGATTGCGGTGACGGTTATTTTGTCCCAAAATTTTTATTTAAAATATTTTCATCTAACGGTATGTAATATTAACTCGACAGAGGAATGGTTTGAAGCATATTCATAATCATAATATGCTCTACCGGTGTAAATGTCAATTACTGCACACACTAAATTTAATGTCTTAGTAGATTTTTTTAATCGATTCATCTGATAAAACCAAATATTTTTCGTACATGTATTCGTCTTGAACAATGACAGATTAAAATTAACAACAAAATGTGCAGCGTAGTGACCGGAACCGGAACTCCCGAATATAGAACTTTAACATACCCGGCGTTTATTTACCTCCCGTCACCTCTAGGTAAGGAAGGTATTGTCTTTGGTCAAAAATTCGGTGATGAATTTTTAATAAATAAGCATGTTTTAAGGTCCCTACAATTAGTGTTTATTCTCGAGAATTCATGTTTTTATTTTTCTCATTTCTCGAAAAATTATTTGATATTTCTCGAGAAAATTAAAAATGAAAATTAAATTATATTTTATTTTAAATATCACTTATTGCAATGTTGAATAGGTTTGTTTTAATGTGATGTCAATCCCGCAATGGGATGAACATTTCCGAGGTGTCGGAGATAAATAATTCCACGTTACATTTATTAATTTAAAAAAATAAAATGTTAATATTCATTTTCAATTTTTGTATTATGTATTCAGTTTTTCGTACTTCTAAATAAATTCTAGTTTGTAAGTTCTAATTTCAATGTTTGTTAATTAATAGTTATCATTTTTCAATTTCCATTTTTTTTTTTGATTATGTAACTTATTTATTAACTATTTGTAAATAAAATATGTACTTTTAATGCGTTTGTTGTTCTTTGCTTTTAATGTTTTCCAAGTTCATTTATATACATTTTGTACCTATGATTCAACATTTTTGCACAAATATGTAATATTTTCAATTCTCGAGAATTCTCGAAAAAGGAACAAAAAATTCTTTATTTCTCGAGAAATAAAAATCATCGGGAAATGTCAAACACTACCTACAATACGATTTTACTATTTTTACGACGATGGCTGTATGTGTGTGTGTGTGGGTGTGTGTTCATGTGTGTGTAACTATAATTTCAGCAGCGATATCTCCAACACTAGAATTCCAAAAATTACAAATTTACGTATTCCTCTTCCTTACATCCATATGTAGACTTGATTAGATTTGGGTTATAATTAGTCAACCGTAAGTACCCTCATTTGAAGATTTTAACAGTTTTTCTTAAAAAAACGCTGTTAAATATTATTTTTTGACATTTAATGTTATTATAAATATTAAAGACTATTCTTATCTATACGTATTGATTGCATTTTATATTTCATATACAATGGATATAGAGTTAAAGAATTATAAAGATATTAAATTTCATATATCAGCCAGCTATGCTATAACCAGGGAAACAGATACATTATTAAGAAAATTCTAACTGGCAGATGCCATTGTCAATGAAAAGGAAATGAATGTGGTAGAGATGAGGATGTTGAGATAGATATTGGGGAAGACATGGAGATAGGATAAAGAATGAAAGAATAAGGGAAATGGCTCGAGTAATAGAAGTTTCTATATAGATACATGAGAGACGATTACATTGGTTTGAACATGTCATGAGGAGAGATGAAGAATATATTGGGAGAATGAATAGTTTAGTAATAGAAGGTATATGATACAGAGGAAGACCAAAGATAATATGAAAGGACTGTATTGCGGAATGCTTGAGAGAAAAGGAACTAAATGAGGACGACAAGCAAAACAGAAATTAGTGGCAGAAGAAAATAAAACATAGCGACGCCCTAACGAATGGGAAAAGCTAAAGAAGATGTTAGTGTCAAGTGCAATTTGCATAGTTTCTTTATGAAATAATTTATTTAGAATCTTTTGCAAGAATATTTATATATGGAATTTATACATAATACACAGGATTGACGGAAGGTAATGTGTTGGCCACATCAGTTTTTTTTTAAGATGTACATAGGAGATTAACATGGGAAATTGATTTTTAAAGACTGTGTCCTGCCCCCCCCCCCCTTTAACTGACAACGATTATTGTGATATCAATAGAGAGAAAAAAATCGGCTTCAAATGACCCCATATACATGTAAATTATGTAATATTTTCGTCCCACTAATTAATTATTAAATTTATTCAATTTCGTATTAATAGCAATAGCCATGGCATTTGAACAAAAGAATAAAAAATGTTTCGTATTTTATGTGTCAAAATTTCTTATAACCTACACATGCAAATTTTATTATATTATAATTTTGTTATCTTAATTTTTGTCAAGCATTTTCTAGTCTGTTATACAATATTAAAAAGAAAACTCAAAAATCATAGCTAAAAAATTCTGATAAATAAAATGTCAACATTTGTTTATCTTTTGTTCAAAAATGCCATAGCTATTGTTATTAATACAAAATTGAATACATTTAATAATAGTTTATGGGACCAAACTTCCCCTAATAAAAATGATCGCATACATTTTGAAATAATATTTTTATATTCAATATTAAATCTATTGAACAATAATTTTATTTTCAGTATAAAGAAATCCTACTTCATTGAAATTCAATTGCGGAGAATAAAACTATTTTCCTCCCCTTTTATTCAAATCTAACCTTTCGATTTGCACTCTCAAACGCAGGCAAAACAAAGAAAACAACATCCGAAACTCAATACAAGTCACTTACTACTTCCCGGCGGCAAAAGAACGAAGTTTGAATACTAATATTATACACAAACATTTCAGCCATTCATACTTCACCTTCGGTGTAGATGGCTCCAGGAAAAGCAGTCGAATGAGAAGGAGGAAAGAGGAGAAAAAGAAGAGCAACCACCAATCGACAAGCTCCTATATCGCGGAAGAAACATAGAAGGCGATGGACTGTACCCGTGTTTTAAGGCATTTTCGTAAATAAATACTCGTAACTCGTATTCTGACTACAATATAATAGGCTATTCTATCGTAATTAAAAATAATAAAAGTTTATTGAAAATATGAAAGATAACAGTTAACGGATATGGAAAATTTTATTTTTACTTCTCGTTAAGAGAGGTATTGGATTCATGCTAAAAATCGCATATCTAGATTTTAATGATTAAGTACGTATTAAGGTCCCTACAATCTGATTTTAATATTTTTACGATGATGTCTGTATGTGTGCGTGTTTGTGTGTGGATGTATGTGTGTGTTTGTGTGTGGATGTATGTATGTGTATGTATGTGTGTGTGTGTGTGTGGAGGTTGGAAGGCCGATTTCTGAAAAACTATAATACTTAATATGTGTTTAACTACTTATTTCTCAACCGGACATTATTGGAAAGAGCTGAGAGTAGCAGATTCTTAAAAAAAATCTTCTAAATATTATTTTTTGAAAAAAAATATTCTTGCTAGTATTAAAAAAGAGTAAATTCTCTATCTGATACATATAAATATTTTATTATATCTTTTATAGATTTAGAGATAAAGAAATATAAGTTATATAATAATCTGTTCTAATATATCTCACAGCCCAAATAATGTCATGGAAACAAATTGAAAAATTATTTTTTTTGTAACTAACAAATAAATGTTAGTGTCAAAAATCCAGAGACATTACTGAATATTCTTTATGGGTACATACATTATATTATTACTTATTGTATTAATAGTTAAATAAATTTAAAACTAATCTCAATGCCGACAATGAATTGGAAACATTTCGAAAAATTAGAAGAGTAGAACAAAATTTCTTCAGAGAGTGAATTTAAAATTAAAAAATCTAAATATAAAGAATAGATGTAGGTAGAATTTTTGGTGTGGAGTGTAGGTATACAAGAAATGTTAAATACAATAGGGCGCGAACAGTCATGTGACTTTGTTGGCCTTGACAAGCAGATATGGGGACCCGTGTCAGAATGATAGTATTTATGTACATAGATGTCAAATATAACTTTTCATTCTAAATTTAGTAATTTTTCTATTCCATGTGATTTATTTTCCGCGACAAGTAAATCCCACACTCCTCGTGACAAATTAACCACGTGAATATAGAAAATCTTGAAATTTTGAATGAAAAATTCTGATATTTGACATCTATGTACATAATTACTAATTGTCATTCTGACAAGGCCTCCATATCTGCTTATCAAGGCCAACAATGTCACATGACTGCTTGCGCCCTATAGTATGCAATCAAAAACGGAAGTGGCGAGAGGTATTTTATACATACATTACTCCCTCTAAAAAATGTATTGCTTTTGATGGAGCTGGACATGTACGTGCATGTTTGAGCAAATAGCATCCATGTATGAACTCATATTTTTTAAAGCTCCGCCTCAACTAAGAATATACTTATTCGGGTATTGGATCAATTCGGATGCTGTTCGGGTGACTTACTTTTTCTTACTTTTTGTAAAATGAGAAAAAAAGTGAAATAAATTATGCGCAATAATTTATTTTCTCTAAAAATGAAATATAATATTACAATTTAAATATACATTATTTTGCAATGTGCTCACCATTCTTTCGTAAGCCTGTGAACCACTGTTTGTTTACCTCTGGTATAGTCACATTAACTACATCACAAAGCAAATTTTAAAATTCGGACCATTGGAAGAATTTTCAACTTGGAATTTAACGTGTGATCTTATATTATAATGTACTTCAAGAAAAAATAAAATAAAAAAATACCGTGGAATAGCCTATTATACGAGAAATTGCTTTTTATACAAATTGAAATAAGAAGTAAATTATCCGAATTCCTCAACTTTAATTCATAATATGAAATTAGAACACAAAATTCTGTATGTAATGTACCTAGTTGAATATCTATAAATAAATCGGTACAAAATTTTATCATTTTGTCCAGGAAAAATATTGCAATAGTTACATATACAAGGTATTTATTTTAACATGCAACATACGGTCAATCACTTCCATGGTTCACACTATACTGTAAGCTATGTAATAAATGTCCATTTTAAAATACAACATACAAAATTTGTAGTTATGTATTATCAATACTAATTTCCAATAAATGAGCCTACACATGATTAACAAAAAATCAAAACCTTAACAAAAATTGATTTACAAAAGTTCATAATTTTAATATAATAAATGTATAAAAATACCTTCTTTAACACTAAGTACCTACTCGGTTCATTGTAACAGAATTAACTTTGTAAACTGTAATACTGACTGTGATTAAGAATAGATTTTATTTATAATGTTGCATTTTAATAAATAAATTCCCTGTATTTCATATTCGTTCAGGATTATTCGGCTTCGTTATTTAAAATAGTGTTGAATTGCCAAATATAATGGCGTTGTTTTAACTAAAACGCTGTTTTAAAAAATGTCAAATTTCATTATTTAATAATAATATACTTGTTGTTTGTATACATATTTTTAAATAAATCGTTCTTTAAACATAATGGTGAAATTAAATATTGAAATTTGAATTTGACATTTCTTAAAACAACGTTTTAGTTAAAACAAGGCTTGTGCTACCAGTCATCATGTTCAATACATATATTTAAATATCTTTCAGAACTCATGTTACAAAATAAACATTTTATTTAAGTTAAAAGTACTTTAGTATTAAAGCGTTCACTGCGATTAGAGTTCATTTAGCCCTTTTTTATACTTTTCCATAATGCAGCAAAATTTAATAAAACATATTACGCCCGTACTTTTCTAATAAAAGCGCGTTTATTAAAAAAGTGCGTTAATTCCGGGCCAATGCCTTTTTCCATTTTGCAGAAACTGTAATTTCAGTTATTTTCATAGGAAATAAGAAGACATTTTTAAAGTTCATTTTGAGGTGCTTATCGGTCGATTTTGTTACAGATCTGTAAATCTGTAAATAATGAACAAAACCTCAACGAAAACTGCTACTCTTCTGAACAATTTTTTTTAATCAAAAAGAATAAATGTGTTTTTGTAATTTTTTATAGGTTTACAGATCTGTAAGATTTATTTAACAGAATCGACCCATTAGTCTCTCAAGGTATATTATGAATAGAGTTTCACGGCTTGACTTGATATTCAAGTTACTTGACTTGACTTGAAATCAAGCCAAGCTCAATTCAAATAATAGTAGCCGAAAGTCAAGTCAAGGCAAGAAAGTCGAATTTTAACCGGACTGCCCTCTAAAGTGGTTCCAAATAAATAAATAAAAATATACTGGCAATGATTCCGCTTAATTTTAATATTTGACCGTGCCTACATGCACTTCATTTTTCCCCATTTAAATAATATTTCGTTTTGGCACATTTTGGAACTTTATTTTTCTCCGAGATATTATGAGGTTTAAAAAATCCATTAATTATTGGAATTTATACTTGAATGACCCGAGAATATGTGGACATAATCTGAAGTCCCAATTATTATTCTTAATTCGAATGGAGTATAGTTTTTTGGGCTTTTGTGCGATAGTTTAACCATCTACAATTATCTTAAAAATAATGATTAGGACTTCAAATTTTGTCGACATATTCTCGGGTCATTCTAGTATATATTCCAATATTAAGTGAATTTTTTTACCTCTGCACAGGTGAATCAGCATAGCATATGGCGCGCTATGCCGTACCACACACTATTCTACTGATTCGCGCGTTTTCGTACATAATCGGTACGTTATCAAATAGCTTGAATTTGCTTGAAATTGCTAAATCAAGTCAAGCAGTAACGAAATAAAAATGTAAATAATATACCGGGTGAATACTTGAAAACTGAACAAAGGACTTTAAGTAATGACAAAAAAGCATAAAACTGCATTCCTATCAGTAAGCAAAAATTATTTTGTTTGTTTTGTAACGGCAGAAATTAGGTATGAAAATGTCGAAAATCACCCCAAAAATAGCAACAGCCATGGAATTTAAACAAAACAAATGTTTAACATTTTATTTGTCCAGTTAGGTTAATTTATTTTTATTAGGTATTTTTTTTATAATTTCTGTTCAAGTGAACAATTATCTATCAATTTAAATAAATAATGGTTCACTTAAGTTATAAATTGATAAGTCAGAAATGTAAAAATGCTCTTCACACACAAACTTATGTGAATAAATGGGTCATTTAAACATCTCTAATTGTTGTTTATATTATAATAAGGTATATTCTAATATCAACGCAGTGATGATATGTTTATTTTTAGAAGAGTTTGTAACTTGTCTCAAACTTTGTGTCAGTAATGTATTTATTGTCTAATCTGCGCAATTTATCCTATCTAATAATTTTTTTTCAAACAATTAAACATATTTAACAAAATAGGAGTCTAAGATTAAATTATAACCAAAACTAATAAAATTACCCCTTAACCTAGAAATTATAATAAATAATATATACGTAATTCGAAAACTAAGTTCTCATCATCAGTAGTACAAAATTAAACAGAGTAGTTAAGATTACTCAACATGTCAACCATGCCAAAGGTCCTAAAAACTCTGAAAAACAAGGGAGAGATCTGAGAATCACAGGTGAATGATTACCAATTACGGGGGTGGATTGAAGAGTTTCTGGAATGACATTAAAAAATATATACATTTAACACGGACTACATTTTATTTTTCCACATAAGCCCGTCTGCGACTAACACACTTGGTCCAACGTTTTTCTAACTTTTCGATTCCCCGAAAATAGTTTTGTTTGAGGTCCTCAAAAGAAACATTTACTGCTTCGATGGCTTCTTCCTTGGATCGAAATCTCTTTCCAGCGAGGAACGTTTTGAGTTTGGGAAAAAGATGGAAGTCCGAGGGAGCCAAATTGGGCTAGTACGATGGGTGGGGGACGATTTCAAACAGTACAGTTAATTTTTGTCGAGCAATACGACTTGAATGAGTTGGCGCATTGTCGTGATGAAACAAAATCTTTTTCTTTGCAATTCCCGGGCGTTTTTCTTGAATGGGGTCATTTCTCATTTTCTAATTTATTTTTTCTTGAAAGAATAGGTCAAATTAAATATGTAGGTGTATGTTTTACACCTTACAAGTCTTTAGAATCAGAGATGATTTTTTAAAAATTGTCTTTAATTCCAAATATTTGGACGCTGACGTCACGGCTATAAGTCACGGCTAGCTCTCTACCGGTTGTGTTTGGAACTATGATTGTTTGGGTTATCACTTATCAGTTTGATTTTGTGACAGCAACATATTGTTAACTAAAAACATATTTCATACAACTTTTGATATTTATTTTAATAAACGTTTTATTTACATACCTTTACTCTTAACTCTGTTGTCACCTGTTGCAACTACGTGGACCGTTGTGTGTGTGTGTGTGTGTGTGTCTGTGTGTGTGATAAACCGTGACGTCATGAATTTTACAGCCGCGAAAGTTTATTAGCAAAGTTATGAATGAAAAGTCGCATATTTCATGTTATTTTATATTACTGGGACGGATTTCACGATTTTATAAAAAAAACGATTTTTTTTAAATGACTCCATTGCTGCTATCACTCTAAAAGTGTGACGTAGTATTGTCCAGTTACATTTTTTCTTTTATCACGATAATCAATTAGTAGAATGCTTTTGGCGACCCAAAATACTGACGCCATTATCTTTCCTGCTGATTGAACTGACTACGCATTCTTTGGTGCCGACTCACCATGTCCAATCCACGCTTTCTACTGAATGTTCGTCTCTGGAGTGTAGTGGCGTATCCAAGTTTCATCCATGGTTATGAAACGTCTTTTAAAATAAACCGGATTTTTCTTAAACAACAAATTTTCGGCGCACATTTTTCTCATGCCTAACTCATTATGTAAAATACGAAATGCGCGTTCATAAGAGATCCCTATAGATTCCTCAATCTCACGCACTTTCATTCGGCGATCTTCCAGAACCATATCATGGACTTTATTCACAATTTCCGGTGTGGAAGCCCATTTTGGGCGACCTGGGCCCTGTTTCATAAAACTTCTACACTTGTAAATTACCACTGTAGAACTTGTGAAACTAATAATTTGACAAGTTTCTGTTTCAAAAACCTACAAGTGTAAATTACAAGTGACAAGTAAACTAGTCCGTTTCTACAAGTATATTTTTGCAGTTTACAAGTGTAGTGTTTCAAAAAATATTTTCAGGTTTTTACTACTAGTATTTTACAAGTGAACAATAACCACGAATGAAAGATTGGTCATTTGAAAATTACAAGTTGACAATTGCATTTTTTTATGACAATTAATTATAGCAATTTTCTTTTGCAATTTAAAAAATGTGGTCCAGTGATTCAGAAGAGGAAGAGGTTTATGTTAATTTTCGACGGGCTAGGATTTTCAGAAGAAGATTGCCCTATGAACATATGGAACAATCGTATGAATTTAACGAACGATTTAGATTGTCTTCCAAAAAATGGAGCTTTTAATTACACGTGTTGGACACCGGTTGGAACACAAAACTAAATTAATTAATCTAATTGAATTTTTAAAAGAAAATATGAAACTGAGTTTGTTGAAATAAGAAAATGGTTTATTATACTGCAAAGTGAGACTGTAACAAAAGCTAGTGTCCTTTTTCTTAAATTTGGCCATAATGTATCCCGGCAATATTGCCAGTCCTTCTCATTTGAAATTAATGCGTGCGAAACAGCACATTCATGGATTAATTTCCATTTTTCACATTTCATATTTTTGTTAAATTTGTGCGCCAAATAGGATGTCTTTATGTTCCTTAATTTCTCGAAGAAACGCCAATTTAATAGAATTTTTTGCCATATTACATTCACTATGAAACTATGGTTTCAAACTTGTAACTTGTAAAAATTCACTAGTAATATTGGAAAACTGACAAGTAGTCAAAAATTATTCTTGAAACAGAAATTACTAGAACTTGTCACTTGTACACTTATCACTTATAACTTGTAACTTGTCGACTACTAATTTTTATGAAACAGGGCCCTGAACGTGGCTCGTCACAGGTATGTGTTCGGCCACGCTTAAATTCCGAAACCCAGAAACTCACCGAAGGTGAAGCATTTCCAAAACAAAACAACGATTGTTTTCGAAATCCATGGCCTTCTCATTAATTCCGGAAACTTTTCAATCCACCCTCGTATAAACTAAGATTATTTTGTCCAATCATATTGAGTCATTAAAATTTAAATCGATCAATAATACATATTTATATTTAAACATAGAATTAGGCCGTAAGGTCGAGGAAATATTTAATTAAACGAAGAAAGAATTTGTGAAAAATTCATGGACCTCGCAGGGATTTGAACCCTGGACCTTCTCATATCTAGTGAGACGCTCTAACCTAATTCTATGTTTAAGTATGTTACGGTTGGTCACAAATTATTAAATGAATGAAAATGTAATGGGATTGCTTTGTAAACTGAATGCATTTATGAAATACTAAACAGAAAAAGCAAAAGATTTAAGAAGAGAAATGTTGACTTTACTCTTTCTAGTTCAAAAAGAGAGCAGGAGTACACATTTACATGTTTTAATATTGAACATACAGCGATTATACAGAACAAATATTATTCTACTGAACATTTATTATTTACACTGAATAAATATTATTTTAATGAGCATACATTATTTATTATGAATATTTAAAAATACTAAACAAATAATTTATTGTTTTAAGCAAATAAACATGTACCTAATATTATCACACCTTTTGTTCATCGTTATATTTTTACCTCTCCCTACGAGAGGTATTGGATTTATGCTAAAATCGCATATAGTTGGAGGAAGAAATATTTGGAACTGACTTATGCAGGGTTTACAATCTTTTATGGACGGTTGGGTTTGTTTGTGGTCAGGACTCATAAATTATTCGAACTTGAAGGCATCAATTTTAGGGTAAGAAATGGGCCGTATTAAAAAAAAATCATACTCAATGTTTGTATAAATTGTTATTTGAATACAGGGTTAAAAGTACATAATTAAGAAACATCTTATAATATTTTAATCTCTTTTCACTTTACAAATTGACGTTAGAAGAAATACACTTAAAACGAATTATTATTTTAATACAGATTTAAAAGTACATCTTGAATGCAAATTTCTGATACGGCCCAGGACAGAAAACTCTACCTGGCTCCGAGTAGCATTACCGCAAAGTCCATAAAACTTTATAACGACCAATTGGCAGAATCTATAATGAGTTCCAAATATTTCTTCCTCCAACTATATATAGATTTTATTGAATAAGCACGATTTAAGGTCCATAGAATCCGATTTTAACATTTTTACAATGTCTGTCTGTATGTGTGTGTGTATGTGTGTGTGTGTGTGTGTGTGTGTGTATATGTGTTAGGTTGAGGCACGAAAAAAAATATTATTAGTATTAAAGAAGAAATTCTCTAATCGATACATTTTAAAATTTTATTATATCTCCTATAGGTTTAGAGATATAGTGTATAATAATACAGAATAATCTGTTGTAATAAATCTCGTTGCCCAAAAAACTCCATGGAAACCAGTTGAAATATTTATATATTTGTAATTAACAGATAATTTAAAAATGTCAGTGTCTAAATCAGCATTACTGAAAGATTTTCCTGGGAGGTACCAGTACATTTAATATACATTGTTGTATTATTATAGGTATGTTAATATTACATATATCCTTAAGAAACACCGCTAATACTGTCAATGAATTTGAAGAATTTTGAACATATTAGAAGAGTAGGACAAAATTCCTCATAGAACGAAAGAAAGGATACAATTTCAATTATTTGTGTGTACAAGAAATGTTAATTTCGTTACTTACAGGGCGCGAGCAGTCATATGACCTTGTTGGCCTTGGCAAGTAGATATGAGGATCCGTGTCAAAATGACAGCTAGTAGTTATTTACATCCACATGGATTTGGAAATCATGATGTTTTGAATGAAATATTATGATACTTGACACCTATGTACATTATTACTAGCTGTGATTCTGACACGGGCTCCCATATCTGCTTGCCAAGGCCAACAAAGTCACAGGACTGCTCGCGCCCTATGCAACATAAAATAAAAATGGCGAGAGGTATTGTGCTGGCCACAACAGATTTTTTTTTTAACTGTAATGGTCGTTTACCGCATGTTAGGTACTTTATAGGCATTCACACTTGAAAAATAACTTGATTACTAAACGTATATTATACTCATTTCGTAAATATATTATATGAATTTTAATTTTTAATAATATTGATTAATCTGTAATATTTCAGAAATTTTAAATTTTGTCTCATAAATTGGCTCTTTCAGTAAGGAATTTTCCAGGAAAGTACCGAAGCAATTATCTTTCAACCTACATATTTCCATTTCGACTACAAGAAACAAATTTTCTTTGAAAATTAGCTGTTAATTATAAAGGACCATAAATCTTCCATAAATAAAAAATACATCTATCTACCTTATCAACCCGCTTTACCGTAGCGTAAAGTTGCATTCCTACACATTTATAGGTAGGAGAACTTATAACTTAACATCAGAAAAATAAATCGTATGTTTAATCGTTATTTATTAAAACAAAATATTAATACAATAAGAATTTTTCCATTTACCTGACAATTCCATCAATCAGACTAAACCTTATAAAACTGTTTCAATCTATTTATATACATGTTCGGGCAATATGATAAATCGGTGATTATGCATAATCAGCGGTTATTATATATAATCCTAATAATATTGAAGAATATGCAAACATACCTGATATAATGAATAATGTCTAATATTTACTTTTACCAACAATAACCTCACCTATCGCAAAAAATCACTTGGTAAACTCGGAGCGAGTTTTGTACGCTAGGTGAGGTTAATGTTATTATACTCGTCCTTCTTCATTTGGCCCATTAATTTCACATTGCGCAAATTCCCAACATTGGAGGCGACTATATATAATGAATCAAATTTACTGTAACATATACATATAATAATAATTTTTTCTTCAAACGTCATAAAAGTAGCATCTTTTGTGACTTGATTCACAAGGTAGAAATAAAATAAATAAATATCCATAGAAACTATACAGAATCAACGAATAAGAAGAAGTCTCAATAAAAGAAACCTGTAATATCGCCCTAAATGTCACTATAACACGCTAGGTAACCTAAGAATAAAGTTACTAAATACGATTCATAGCTGTCAAATTTAAATATATAACCTGTGAATTGAAATATAAACAGAGTTTACTTCTGAGGAAATAACATTATTAAAGAATAGCAGACTTACAGATTACAATTACAGGGACGGTAATGAGCATAAGAATACTTAAAATTAAAGTGATAAGAAAAGATTATATTGATTTGCAGTGATTCGTGGACATATCTTTCAGCCACACTATTAGATTTCCATCCAATTGAACTTCAAGCGACTTACATTACATTATAATCCTTCAAATTCCGACATAATTGTACACAAGGAGGATATAAAATTGCACAGTTTTTATTTAAACGTCAAAACGTGAAAAAATTCATTTCAATGTTTATAACCAAAAGGGAACAAATAAGTATCCATAGCTACAGGCAATTGAAATCGCAAACGTAATTTACGTAAAATGTAATGTCAATAGTAGATATTTTTCTTTAAATATCTACGTTTGAAGAAAAAATATAATGTGTCATTCGGAGTAAAAGTGTCTTTGTGTGCCTTGCGTGCATTTATCCGACTCGCTTCGCTCGTCGTTTAAACTACCACGCTTGTCACACAAAATCTCACTTTTACTCCTAATAACACAATATACTATTATTTAGTTAGCAAGCTATACAAAAAATTTCCTTGTGTCCTGGAGTAGGAAATGCAATCTCTAAAATAGCTTTGAGTGCCTTTCCCCTTAGTGAGATGACGAAGTATAACCCTCAACAGAAAAAATAACCAGGTCATAAATAACCAGTGTCTGGGTTAATGCGTGTAGCAGATTGCATCCAACAACAGAAAAAACTGTGATATATATATATATATATATATATATATATATATATATATATATATATATATATTTATTTTTCTTTCTTATGAAGACGTTTCGCTACTTTTGCTTCCGACCACTATAAGTAAGGTAGTTCAATTCTAAACTACAGATTAACAAGAAAGTGCATTTTATAATTTTGATAGTAATATTTAATAACCCATTTGAAATTGTAATGTGGGTGGACCCAACGCCACTGACTCTAGGAGTACGCGACCGCCGCCGCTGGTCGAACGTTGCTAGAACGGTGCCTAACCTGAGCGATGACATAATCTTCGCGCACAGATCTCCACCTGCTTAATTACGAACGGACGGTAGATTCCTTTGTTTTCGATGGAATAATGGAGAACACTCTAGAAAAGGGACGCGGACTGTATAAATACGATTAGGGAGGACAGCCGGATCATTATAATATAGACACACATCGTGAAATGTAATTGGTGATATAAATCATCTACGAGTGGTGAACATAAATAAATATAGTGAAATAAATATTATTTAAATAAATAATCTTAGTGTTTAAGTATTTAATAATATTCTTAATCTTAAATTAGTGTTTAAAATTGTTTAATCATAGTGTTAGTCATTTTTGTTATATTTATCTTAATTATTTATCGATGAATACACTTTTATTTTTAATTAATAATATTTCTCTGTTTTTTACACTTAACCCAATAGTTATTAACGTCATTAGGACGATATAAAGCAAATAATGATTATAAACCTCGACTGTCATCTCGATTTACAAACTTCAGCTGCGTCCGTTATTTGCAAATCGACCGTGTGGCGTTCAAAATTTTTCGTAAAGTTTTTTACGAAATTGTTACAATACATATTTTATTTTTAAAAGGTCAATTTAACAAACAGTTAAAAACCAACTATAAGCGGTGCATTTCAGCATAAAAAATATAAATATTCTGATGTCTTACTACTTAGATAGTAGTGCTGTGAGGAACCGACAAAATTGTGATCCGGTTCCTCGGATATCCGATGTTTGGATATTGAAGCAGATATCCGTAAATTTAATTCGGATTTGGATCCAAATTTTAATTCTGGATCCGATTGTTCATTTTCAATGTGAAGGCAACCCCTTCTAAAATAGCCAGGTAGTTTGTGTAAATGTAAAGAAAAAGTATTTATACTTTCACAAAGTCCTATTTAGTAAATGATGAATAAAAAAATACAAATTTGTATATTACACATATAAAGTAACATATTAATATAACATACTCATATTCGAATCTAAGATCCGATACTAAAATCCACTTCCAAGATTGGATATTCGAATCCGGATTCAAGATCCGATACTCTAATCCGGATCCAAAATTCGATACTGAGATTTGCATCCGAAATCCAGATACTTTAACATTAAATTATCCGGATATTTTTGGATCCGAAACCGACACTGTCCGGATCTGGATCCCATCACTAATAGATAGTTATCATCTGAAAAATCAAATGTTGATAAAAAGATAAATTTTTTTATTGTAAATAAATAGACCTATGAAATACGACCTATTATACTGTTCAAAATAGTGTTCATAGGGGACAATTTAGCACTACTAGGTATATACTCAAATCGGATATGCAGCCAATAGCCAATGCACCACATCATCACTTAGGGGGAAAACCGACCTGCATTAAAATCACTAATATGGAAAATTGAAATATAATTTTAGTCATTTTTAATTGTCAAATGGCCTTATACAATTATTATTAAGATGTATAGTAGAGTTCATTATTTATTGTATATGATATAAATAATACATAAATTATGTACAACTACCTTATATTATTCGTTTATTTGAAGCTACACTTGGCAACATTGATAATTTGTAGGTTTATAAGTTCCTCCTTGGTTTATACTTTCAAGGTTATTATTTGACAATTTGAATTGTATCGTGTTTGAAATATTTTTCTTCGTTGTGAAATTTTATTTTTCAAGACTACCACAGTTCAGAGATCAACTGCTATCAAATTTAAAAAAAACCGATAATTATAATGGTTTTATAGTATTATATTATATATTTTTATGGAAAATTTGTTCAGTATTATATATTATAGTTCAATTTTGTAAATTTTTGATGTGCTCGTATTAATATGCTATTTTAGCTAAATAAAACTATTGTTATTATTTAAATTGCCAAATAAGCTCAACATTCATGGAGATAGTAACACGTTAGTAATTTATAAATGAGCAGGATACGAGTACATAATGTCAACTTACCGTTCAGTTGGAAAATAATATATTTATAAATGATACAATATTGAACTAAACCACCCGCCATTTGATTTTGAGTTTGATTTTAACTATTGTATTCTAAATAAAAGATTGATATTAGTAATGTTATCTACATTTTACTTTTATTCTTAATAATATTACGAACATTTATTGACAATTTAGTTAATATGTCGTATTTATTACAGTGTGAAACAAAATTATTTTTCGAAAATATCACGAAAGTTTGAAATACAATTGTATACAACATGAATAACTTTTTTCATTACGATGCTCAAACCTATGTAAACGTACCAGTTCATGACGTCACACATCTAGTTACTTTTATTAATGAAACTATAATGAAATGAAAATAAATAAATAAATAAATAAATATATTATCACGGCATTACCAATTGCTGGATGTGTCAATCTAGTTTGTAGACAAATTTCGTTTCGGGAATGATGATATTCTGTTTATATGTATTTTAAGTTTAAAATTAAATTTAAATAAAATTATTATATTATTTCAAACCCACGGGGAAAATTTTAAATTTAAATGCGCATCAAAAAGAAATAGTCACTACGTCTCGATTTTCCTCAAACTCAATTTCGTTCTTTATGGAAAAGAATGAATATTTAGATATAATCTTCTAAAAACTGAGAATAAACTACCACAAATATGAACGAACCGAAGAATAATTGTAAAGATAGTTATTAAATAATCTTAGAGATAGAAAATAAATATTCTTGAGATTATTACTTATTTAGATTACTCGGTTTTACAATTTAATTATAAGGAAAAACTTAATAAAATAAATATTTATTTACAGTAAAATCATTGGTTATTTCAAATTTTGTATGTCTATAAAATATTCATAACATGCAGGCGCATGAGTAACTTTTTGTTCACTATCACGTACGCTCACGAAACTAAAAATCTGTTGTGGCCAGCACAATACCTCTCGCTACGTCAGTTTTTGGTTACATAAGTTTAGGGCGCGAGTAGTCATGTGATATTGTTGGCCTTGACAAGCAGATATGGGGACCCGTGTCAGAATGACAATTAGTAATTATGTACATAGAAGTCAAATGTCAGAATTTTTCATTAAAAATTTCAAGATTTTCTAAATTCACGTAGTTAGTTTGTCATACTTGGCCTATACAAGCAGATATGGAGGCCCTTATCAAAATGACAGTAATTATTTACATAAATGTCAAATGTCATAATTTTTCACGTGGTTATAGAATATGAGAAATCGTTCCTCCAACAACCTAACACACACATACACACACACACACATACACACACACACATCATTGTAAAAATGTTAAAATCGGATTCTATGGACCTTAAATCGTGCTTATTCATTAAAATCTGGATATGCGATTTTTAACATAAATCCAATACCTCTCTTAGCGAGACGTCAAAATGTAATCACGACCAAGCACGCACGACTTTTTACTTCCTTGTAGTATTGTAATCGCGAAAAATTTCGGTTTTCAGATTTCAATATCCATTTTGATCATCCCTGAATCCATTTTGACTAATTTCGTCGTGACGTCTGTACGTACGTACGTCCGTACGTATATATTTATTTTGGCACTCACGCCCGATCACTCTCGACGGGTTACGTTCGTGTTATTGTTTCTACATTTAAGCCTATGTAATCATAGTTATCAAATTTGTTAACAAATTTGGTAATAAATTTGTTAATGAAGTTGGTAACAAACTGGTTTCATTGTACACGGATATTATATATCATAAATTTCATTATAAATTATGAATGATTTATACACATATGTATCTGTCTGACACGATCACAACAAATTTATTAACAACATTGTGATCAAGTAAAACGAGCTCAAAGATATATATATCGTTAATGAAATCTTGGTGACATCAGTGCAGTTGTGTATACAATTTTGAGTACAATGAATCTATTTTCAAGCAAAAAAATACTGTAAAGTAAATTTCAAATATGGAAATTAAAACAATTTTTTAAATAAAAAATAATATATGTTGACAATAACGCGGATCGCAGTGCGTGAGTTATCGTGATCCCATAAAATTCATGGCCTGCGCCCACCCCTAAACATTTTCAGTTCTGACACGTCTTACGCCGGCTATTTCTACCTTCCGGCACCTTTAGGTAAGAAAGGTATTGTCTTTTGTCTAAAAAATCGATAGTGCATTTCTAATGAATAAGGCCTTTTTGGGGTCCTTAGAAAACGAATTTACTATTTTTACGATATTATCTGTATGTGTGTACGTGTGTGTGCGTCTCTCTATGTGTGTATGTAAGTGACGATCGTTTCAGATCCCATAACTCCAATACCACGATTCCAAAAATTATATTTTTTTCGTATTCCGCGAGTTTAGATCCATATGCAGATGTGATTAGATTTTGGTTATAATTGGTCCACCGGAAGTGCCCTCAATTGCAAATTTTAACAGTTGTTCTTGAAAAAACGCAGTTTAATATCATGTATTGACATTTAATGATAACAAAATTAAAAGAATATACGATTTGGTTGCATTTTATACTTCATATTCAATGGATATAGATTTAAAAAATTATAAAGATATTAAATTTCATAAACCACCCAGCTATGCTATAACCATGGAAACAGATACTATATTAAGAAAATTCTAACTGACAGATGTCAGTATCAATGAAAAGAAAATGAATGTGGCAGAGACTAGGATATTGAGATAGATGTTGGGGAAGACACGGGAAGATAGGGTAAGGAATGAAAGGTAAGGGAAATGGCTCGAGTGGTAGAAGTTTCTAGAAAGAAACAAAAGAGACGATTACATTGGTTTGAAACATGTCATGAGAAGAGATGAAGAATATATTGGAAGAAGAATGAATAGCTTAATAATATAAGGTAGAAGAAACAGAGGAAGACCAAAGATAAGTTGGAAAGACTGTATTGCAGAAGACTTGAGAGAAAAGGAATTGAATGAGGACGACACGCAAAACAGAAATGAGTGGAAGAAGAAAATAAAAATTAACGACCCCTAACGAATGGGAAAAGCTAAAGAAGAAGAAGATGTCAGTGTTAAGTGCAATTTGCATAATTTTTGAAATAATATTACTGGATCTTTTACAAGAAAATTTATGTATGGAATTTGTACATAATACACAGGATTGACGGAAGATAATGTGCTGGCCACATCAAATTTTTTAAATTTAGTGCTGCTGCCACCATTGATCATTTTCGTTGCCAATAGTGACCTGTATGAATGTGAATAAATGCGAATCTTAAAAATAAAATGCAGATTACATATTAAATTCGTAACATAATGTACTAGAAATATGTTCCTTTACGAAGAAATTTTATACGATATTTATGTAAAATAATGAGAAATTGGCTGAAGGTTATGTAATGGTCACATCTGAGTTTTAACATTTTCTTCAGAATTTATTTATTTATTAATTTATTCTGAAAATTCTAGTAATGCTTACGGCTTACATAATAATTTAAGCGAAATCAGTTCAACTGGACCTTAATATTTTAAAAAGTATTGTCAATTTTCGCTCCCCTTGTAAAATCTATGCCACTGGGCCAGGCGCGAGACCGCCTCTCTACATTCCATCGTAGTCTCCGTTTCCTAAGCCCGATAGTCGGAAAATGTAATCTAGTGTGATCAAAATTTAAGGCAAAGTTCTCCATACCGTCTAGCACCGAGTTGGATTATAGAGCTATTGCACGTACCCGGAATGTGCAATTTAGAACTTTTCTTTTCCTAGATAACTTATCCTGTTAAAGCAATTGCTTTTTTAACAATATCGCATGAGATTTCACTTCCTATAACCCGGTGCAGACTGTCCTGTAAATTTCACAATCGGAAAAACTTTGCACATTTGCATGTAAATGTTCACTTCAATATTTTTTTGCAAATAAAACTAGAAAAGTAGTATTATGAACTAATATAATAAATTTTCCTGCACCTGCCTCGACAATAGACAGTTTTTTAATAAGGAAGTAATACGTTCTTTAGTTACTAAAATCTATTTCCAATAATGAACTAGATTTTGGTCAGCACATTACCTTCCGTCAATCATGTGTGTTATGTACAAATTCCATACATAAATTTTCTTGCAAAAGATCCTATATTTCCAGTAAAATTATTTTATAAACAAACTATGCAAATTGCCTTTGACACTGACATCTTCTTCTTTAGCTTTTCCCATTCGTTAGGGGTTTTTATTTTCTTCTTCCACTCATTTCTGTTTTACGTATCCTTTTAATCCTTTCCATATCTTTCCGTGTATTCCCCAACATCTATCTCAACATTCTCATGTCTGCTACATTCACTTTCTTTTTATTGATACTGACATCTGTCAATTTGAATTATCTGAATATATTACCAGTTTCCATGGTCCATATCTATTGAATATGAAGTATAGAGTGCAATCACATCGTATATAGAATAACATATTATATTAAAATATAATAACATTAATGTCAATAAATGATATTTAACTTTTTTTTTCAAGAAAAATTGTTAAAAATTGCATTGAGGGTACTTCCGGTGGACTAATTATAGCCAAAATCTAATCATGTCTGCATATGGATCTAAACAAGGGACCCCCAAAACGTTCTTATTCATTAGAAACTTAGTATCGAAATTTTTGACAATACCTTCCTTACCTAAAGGTGACGGAAGGTAAAAAACAACAAAAGGTATAATATAAAGCATGTTTTTTGTTTTACATTTTACTTTTTCTAGCTACAATTTATTCTGCGTTTCAGATAAGAAAATAACAGATGGAGCGGATCGTCTAAATGCATTATATAACAGTTATTTGTATCACTAATTAAGAAACTACAGTTTTACTGTGAGTATATTTTGACAGGCCGAGCCGGAAGCGATGCCTTTAAATACGAACACTCGCAAACCATTTTCTGAACGTGTGGATACACAAGATCTTTTGTGCTACTTCTCTATTAACGAATTAAAAAAAATATGAAATACTAGGATTTTTATGTTGGTAACATCGGAAGATTTAAACAATTGACAGTTTTATAAACATAAAATATAATTGATAAGAATTTTTTGTGACCAACCGTATCATATTTAAACAGAAATTATCAACGTTTAAAAGTGAAGGCAAGCAGATTCACAACAATTATATATATATATATATATATATATATATATATATATATATATATATATATATATATATATATATATATATATATATATATAGCGCATTGTTCGCGCTGAGTATTCATCTATTCCGTCAGGATAATGTAGTCGCCTACGAAAATTGTAAAAAGAGTTGTGAAGGATTCATTGACTTCAATGGGAGGGGATCTTGTCACTCAGTTGGTTAGAGCATCTCACTAGATATGAGAAGGTCCAGGATTCACATCCCTGCGAGGTCCATGAATTTTTCACAAATTCTTTCTTCATTTAATTAAAAATTTCCTCGACCCTACGACCTATTTCTATGTTTAAATATAAAATATAATTAATAATAATATTTGTTCCACCGACAAAAAATACATTGCATAGGAATAGTCATTGTCATAAAGTACATATATTTAAAGACATTTAGAAAAACCTATGTTCCTATTTATCAATAATTAAGGCTTATCATTAAGAAATTCGTCTATATTATAATAACATTTGTTAAGGAGATAAGTTTTTAAACCTTGCTTATTCTGTATTTTAGATTTAGTGTCTTTTAATTTTTGCGGTAAATTATTGTAGAATTTTAAACCGAAGTAATTAGGATTATTTCTGGCTTTGTTTAATTTTGTATTAGGAACGGTGAAGTTTGTTTTTCCGCGAGATTGTGTATATCACTGTCTCAGTAAATAATTCTTGTTATTGTAAATATATAAAACAACAGTGTAAATATAAAGGCAAGGGATGTTTAAACTCGTAATGTTTTCATTTTTAAATATATCTTTACAAGTGACCCTTCTGTCAAGTTGATATATGTTACGTAGCAGTTTTTTTGTAGTTTATAAATGCGTTATGCCATGGGTGAGCATCCCCAGAAAACTATGCCATAACTTATTATGGGATGAAATTTACCATAGTAAAAGCTTTTTACAGTAGATACATCAGAAAGTAGATTTAGCCTCTTAATAAGGTAATATAAGGAGGCAAGGATATTACACATGATATCAATATGTGGAACCCATACAAAATTTTCATGGATATTACTTAATTTACCTTAAAATGTGTTCATTTAGATTACAATTAACATTTTAGTATTAAAAGTTGTAAACATTTTGCTAATTCTTGTGTTGAAAATACTTATAAGTTGACATTTCACCAGAATAATACCAACATATAACCATAAAAGTCACTATCTTTTAGCCGACCTAGACCTGCAAAAAAGTGATTTAGAGAATATTTTAAATTCATGAAACCCAATTTTTTCAATAGGCACTCACTATATATTTTTGTCTTAAAAATTACACAAAACTTGAATATTAAAAATCTGTTGTGACCATCACAATACCTCTCGCACCCTTTCTATTGTGGTATAATTATTATTGTATTTAACATTTCTTGTGCACACAAAAAATTCTAATTACACCTAATCTTTATATTTACGTATTTTCTATAATTTTTAATTCATTCTATGACCAAGTTTTCACTTTCTTTTAAATGTTCGAGGTTTTTACAATTCATTAACGAGATTGGCGGTTCATGTAATATACCTATAATTTTAAATATATAATTAATAATGCAATACGAAATATTTAATATCGTTCCCATAAAAAGCCTTCAGTACTATCTCTGAATTTTTGACACTGACATTAGTGACATTTATCCGTCAATTACAGACATTTTAATTTCTCAAGAAGTTACCATGGAGATGTTTAGGCTTTGAGCAGGCTGTGAGATTTACTACAACAGATTATTTTATAGATTGTAATAACATAAATTTTCAAAAAATAATATTTAGAAGATTTTTGTTCAAATACTAGTACTTCCGGTTGTCCAATTGTTACCAGAATCTATTCAACTCTTCCCATTACTGTTAGATTGAGGAATCCGTAGTTACACAGGTCTTCAGTTTTATAGAATTTGAGAAATCGTACATACAACAACCTGTTATTATCGGATTCTAGGGACCTTAAAACGTGCTTATGCACTAAAACCTGGATATGCGATTTTTAGCATGATTCTAATACCTCTCTTAGCGAGAAGTAAAAATTAAACTGGCTATACCATTTATTTCTATCGATTTTATTATCAGGTAATATTTTTTTCGTTACTGTGAATTTGGTGTGCATTCTGGCCTATCAGGAGGCAATTTATTATATCCATTTATATAACGAACTCTATTTTCGTACCTGAGACGTTTTATAAAAACTTTTCCTGATTTTTTTTCAAACTAGCTCCGACACTATTTTGCATTCTAGTTTCATATTAACACTATGTACACAATACAATAATGCTATAAAAGCATAAACGTCAAAATATTTTGTTTGGAAGTACGTATTTATTTGTGAACTGATTGATGTTAATTGTTAGCAAGACGTTAAAAATTTTCAACCTATTAAGTATGTTGACATATTACAAATAAAATAAATTTGATAATAATTGTTATTGAATATTTTTTTTAACAAGTTGTTGATAATTACTTACGTAGTAGTAGAAATAGCACCGAATGTTGTCTAAAAATTTGCATAGTCGCTTCCTTGTTCATTTTTTCCACAAATGTTATACATTGGAAAATAGTTAGCTAATTAGTCATAAACTGTTTTCACGTGTCAGCTGATTAATTAAAATAACGCTGTATTTAACTTGGATAAAAACTAGTTTGCCTTAAAAAGTTTCTAAAAACTAATATAGAATTTAGAAGTTTTTATGCAAATCTCAGTACGTACATAAACTTTATTACTAAAATGGTTACCTGACAAAGAATTCAGTATTACACGAAATTCAAACAAAAAGTACCTCATCACCTCATCTAAAAGTTTTAAATTCTGATTGAGTTCATTAATTTTAATTTGTCACATCCAGAAAGTTTTTACTGAACTAGTTTTACAGGAGTCTTAAAAATACCATAGCTCATCTAATAAATTAATACTTTTCGGAATTCATACGTATTATGCTATTGTATTTAATAAAATTTATATTTTTTTTTTTTTTCTAATTATGGTCCTGACTTTTCTGTTACAATCTGTTAGGAATTTAATTATTTCATTGTGATGTTTTTCTGACTCCTTGACGGTATTTATCAGCGTCTTCTTCGTTTGTTGTTGTAGTGATATTGTATGCTGGTCGTATTTTGTGCAATGGTTGACTATATGTTCCATGGTTTCAAACAAATGGTTCAGCAGCTCTCTAAGCCTAGGGTGAACGCTTTGGCAGTAGCAGCTGTTTGCGATAAAGCATTCCCCTCCCAATCGATCATATTAATTCGTCCAATTTTATTTCAACCTCAGGAGTACCTCAAGGGTCAAATTTAGGGCCCTTCTTATTCCTTATTTTTATTAATGATATTACAGACGTCATACATAATGATAAACTATTGTTTGCAGATGATTTGTAAATATTTCATATAATTGATGATTCCAGTGATTGTTCAGAACAAAAAGCAAATTTAAATATCGTTAATTGGTGTCTTACAAATAAATTACATTTAAACGTTGAAAAATGTAATGTGTTTTATTCGGAAACACAAGCTTCACAATGTAACTCCATTCATATTACAACCCTACAGCCAGTCAATGAAACTATTGACTTGGGTATGAGATATGATCGCAAATTAACATGTAATTTTCAAGTTGCAAAACTTCGTTCTACCTATTTTCGATCTTTAGGATTCATAACAATCTTTATCCCGCAGTAGAAATTTTTCGTAATAAATTTGTATTCAGACTTAATCGCACTTTCATATTTTTTGTTTACACATACATATTACTATACATTATTTAATTTGTTCTTATATTGTAATATTTTTTATTTCCCTGTTCTATAATTGGGTGTCAGTCTGTTGAACAGTGTATATTAATAAAAAATAAATATGTTTTCTGCATGGGTCTACTGTGAATGCGGATCACTACCCGTACCCCGCCTAGAGAAGTGAATGAATGTAACGGGCACTATGTAGAAAAATAGTTGAGATGTATATCTACAGCTACACCCTCCAATAAGATTTTTGAAAATAATTTCTTTTTTTAAATTTTTGGTATCCAATGTGTCTGGATGGCCCTCGTATATTTAAAAACGTTCCCTCCAACAAATAATACATTTCACTCACAATTGTTTCCACCCAACCAATATTTTTTTAGAAAACATTTAAACTAATTTGTGGTAGACTGTCAAATTAATTTCACGCTGTCTTAAAAGTCAAATATGTCAAATTATAAATCATGATTCGAAAATGCGCTCTGGTTAATTCCATATTATCGCTTAACTTAACTTTAGCAATTCAATTTCAAATGATTGATAAGTAATTGTTTAAAACGGTGCAAATTTTGTTTTCCACGCCCTCCCTGATATTCTTATTCTCAATAATTAAAGCGTAACTCCCGTACAGTTAAAATTAAAACCATTTTTCTTGTGTTTCATTATTATATAATTCTTTTCCAACATATGATATTGAGAATATAATTAATTAGTCACGTGATATGTTTTCCGCCAATCAACATTCAGAATCTCCCTAGTTACATGTCTATCACAGCGATGATAAAAAACAAAGAAATTATCACCTTATTTATAGTCGTTACTAAGGGATATTCTCTCATTGAATATAAGCTCGTGATAGGACTAATAATCGAAGATATTGCTCGTGAAACCGAAACAGCACATTTCACTCGTCCTTAGCTCGGTTTCACTCGAGAATATCATCGATGGTAATCATATCACTTGTTATATTACGTATGAAAATAACAAAGAATACTTTTTTTATTTTTCTTTCCGAAACTCTATCATAAAATTGATAAGTAATTGTTTAAAACGGTGCAAATTTTGTTTTCCACGCCCTCCCTGATATTCTTATTCTCAATAATTAAAGCGTAACTCCCGTACAGTTAAAATTAAAACCATTTTTCTTGTGTTTCATTATTATATAATTCTTTTCCAACATATGATATTGAGAATATAATTAATTAGTCACGTGATAAGTTTTCCGCCAATCAACATTCAGAATCTCCCTAGTTACATGTCTATCACAGCGATGATAAAAAACAAAGAAATTATCACCTTATTTATAGTCGTTACTAAGGGATATTCTCTCATTGAATATAAGCTCGTGATATGACTAATAATCGAAGATATTGCTCGTGAAACCGAAACAGCACATTTCACTCGTCCTTAGCTCGGTTTCACTCGAGAATATCATCGATGGTAATCATATCACTTGTTATATTACGTATGAAAATAACAAAGAATACTTTTTTTATTTTTCTTTCCGAAACTCTATCATAAAATTGATAAGTAATTGTTTAAAACGGTGCAAATTTTGTTTTCCACGCCCTCCCTGATATTCTTATTCTCAATAATTAAAGCGTAACTCCCGTACAGTTAAAATTAAAACCATTTTTCTTGTGTTTCATTATTATATAATTCTTTTCCAACATATGATATTGAGAATATAATTAATTAGTCACGTGATATGTTTTCCGCCAATAAACATTCAGAGTCTCCCTAGTTACATGTCTATCACAGCGATGATAAAAAACAAAGAAATTATCACCAAGTTCGTGATATGACTAATAATCGAAGATATTGCTCGTGAAACCGAAACAGCACATTTCAATCGTCCTTCGAACTCGTGAAATCTGCAGCTCGGTTTCACTCGAGAATATCATCGATGATAATCATCACTTGTTATATTACGTATGAAAATAACAAAGAATACTTTTTTATTTATCTTTCGAAACTCTGTCATAAAAAAAATGGTTTCCGGAGAATATAAGTGAATCATTATAGCCAATCAATCAACCGTGAAATGCCAACAAGCTTTTTCATTAAAAAATGAATCAAAGCGGAATTTGGAACCACTTTAAATTTTATTTGAATTGCAAATACTACGAAACAATTATCAATACTTCTTCTCTCAATATAAAATTATGTAAAGAATGGAAATAAAGTCTATACAATATTTCCTAAAATCATGAATATTCATAAAAGAAATTGCGGTTCCTTCAAACATAAAATAATTAAATTATGTATATAAATAAATGTAAAATACGAATATTGTATGAATTTAAATTTAAAGAAATATTCTCGTATAATTTTAAATATTATCACAAGAACGCTATTTCGTCGGTAAACATAAATGTAACAAAATAAAATAAAAATCTCATGAAAATTTAATTAGTTTACGAACTGAAAATTTTCGAATCCACAAACTAAACACATTGGCCCGTATTACATGCGCACTTTTATAATTAACGCGCTTTTATGGAGCACACTCCTCATAAGTATATAATGTAAATATAGAAGCGGACTCCATAAAAGCGTTTTTATTTTAAAAGTGAGCGCACGTAATACGAGCCACTATTAATTATAATCGTCTACCTTTCATTTATACATACTCGTACACAAATTTCAAAAAGCTATAAATGTATAGTCCGTCTCAGCTTACAGTGAAATGGCTTTTGCCGACCATCACAGCAGGCAATTTCAAAATAGATTTATAATAATTATAAGGGATGGGAAACAGAACCGTATTTTTATTTTCCAATATTTTACTTCGCCCTATATTTGTTATGGTTCTAACTATTCGAGATTAAATTTAATCAATTGACACCTATTTGCATATTTATTTATTATTTTGCTTTTTTATTTATCCTAGCGTAATTACGTAATAATCAAATAAAGGGGGTCGATAAAAAGTTGATGGGGCTTTTAAAATAAAAATGTATCTTGGTAATACCCATCTTATCATCTCATATCGGTCATAAATTCAATGATATGTCAGCAATGTGAAATATGAAAACATTGAAATAGTGGAGCCATAACCCGCATTTCTGTCTACAGATACCGTCTGATCTCGAGCAAGGCTTCGTGAGCTCGATAACCGAACCGATAGCCCAATTATTCACGTCGTTGTGCCATGTTCCATTATTCCATACTTCACTGGAATTTCCACCTAAACCAACAATCAATTACGCCAATACAAACCGACTTATCTTTCCTTTACTTTGTCTCCATATCTTTATTTGATACAAAAGAAGGCAATTAGCAACAGATTTCCAATGAGATTGTAGAAGTAACTTTTAAATGATAATAAAAGATCATGTCATAATTATGTATTTGTTTTAAATGGCGCTAAATATCGTGTTATCGAATTTTGCTGAATTTTAGCAAAAAGCAATGATTTTTGAATTTATAGAAATTAAATAAATTTGAATGTTCTACAATTTTGTGCCTACTGGAATACTTTTCGTACATATTTTATAATATACATTTATAACATTAGTTATTTTTGACTCTATACCTTTTCAACTTCAATTTCAGAAAAACTACATCATTTTCAGAAACAGTAATAGTTATTTTCGTACTCACTACCTAGAAACTAATGTTTCCCGCAGCCAACTCACAATCCGAAAGGCCATATTCCCGTTATTGTTTTACTTTCGCGCACTAGTGTTTCAATGGAAAGTATTTTGATCGAGTAGCTTAAAAGTGTTATTTATATTTTTAATTTTTTTACACATTACAACAAATTTAATATAAGAACAAGATAATTGAGGAAAATTAGTTGAATGAATAAAAATTATCTAAATTAAATTAGAAATTTCATTGCTAATTTTGACATTTTAATACTACTAGCGCTATCTATTAGCAATTAAAAGAATGAAACGAGAAAAAATTTAGTTTATAAATTTTTCGAAAATTGACGATTTTCAAGCATTAAAAACCAATAAGAATAAATAATTTATTAATAAATAATCAATTTGCCTACCATCAGTGCAATCTGTTTAAGAACAATCTGTCATCTGTCCAATATCAAAATAGTACATAACCTTAAATTTAAATTATCAGATATTACACTTACACTGACAATTAAACTACCAGTAAAATAGAGGCATGTGCCGGACATTGTTCTTTATTTAATTATTTGAAAAGTTGGTAAGTACAACATACAATATGTGTTAGAACTTCTGCTTAATTTAGTTTATATGTTATTTACATACTGAATTACAGGTGAATTAACACATTTGCCATTTTGATAAGATAAAAAAGCGTTTATTCGTTGTCTCCAGCCTTAAATTTCGGGAGGCATACAAGAAATATCAGACATTTTGACAACTTTTAAATCTGAAAAAATATGCAAACAATTATGTTTCCGAAATCAACAATTTACTTAACAACCGTTGCTATGAAATTGCTGCTATGCTATTTACTTGTATATTTGCGAATTTTGTACAATTATCTTGACATTTATACTCTATTAATAATGATTTTGTTCGTTACAAAAAGTATTGTACAAACTTCTTGCGGGAAGACGTCATCCACGCATTCGCGCAAATGAAGCCCTCGCTCGCAAGCTCGCTCGTCCCTCAAACAAGCGCTCTTGCGGGATGAGTGTCTTCCCGCACTTAGAATATAAATAACTATTACATACTAAGTGCGGGAAGACACTCATCCCGCATGAGCGCTTATTTGAGGCACGAGCGAGCTTGCGAGCGAGGGCTTCATTTGCGCGAATGCGTGGATGACGTCTTCCCGCAAGAAGTTTGTACAATACTTTTTGTAACGAACAAAATCATTATTAATAGAGTATAAATGTCAAGATAATTGTACAAAATTCGCAAATATACAAGTAAATAGCACAACAGCAATTTCATAGCAACGGTTGTTAAGTAAAATCTTGATTTCGGAAACATAATTGTTTGCATATTTTTTCAGAGTTAAAAGTTGTCAAAATGTCTGATTCTGATATTTCTTGTATGCCTCCCGAAATTTAAGGCTGGAGACAATGTCCGGCACATGCCTCTATTTTACTGGTAGTTTAATTGTCAGGGTAAGTGTAATATCTGATAATTTAAATTTAAGGTTATGTTCTATTTTGATATTGGACAGATGACAGATTGTTGTTCTCCAACAGATGGCACTGATGGTAGGCAAATTTATTAATGAATTATTTATTATTATAGGTTTTTAATGCTTGAAAATCGTTAATTTTCGAAAAATTTATAAATTATATTTTGTTATTTTAAAGATTATTTTGTTGAAGAATGCCCAGAAATTGTCAGTGTTTTTTTCATAATCGGGAAAGTGACGTTTCCAGTGTCAAATGTCACTTCCGAGGTTGTGAGTACAAAAATGATTTTTTGTACTCACAATTTTTCGAAAATTAACAATTTATAAAATGATTGACAGCAATGTATTACAGTGTTTATTTTATAAGTAAACATAGGGATAGTTACAATATTATTACAATATCCTAAACAATAATAAAAAGAATAGCATTCGCTGGGAAGTAATATTTTGTGAAGCTGCACTAATTCTGTTTTTTAATTGTTCAATGTTCATTCTATCCCCATTGTACACATTTTTTAAGTGTGCCAAAGAAAAAAAATCTGTTGTGGCCAGCACAATACCTCTCGCCACTTCTTTTTTTGGTTACATAAGTATATAGATGTCAAATGTCAGAATTTTTCATTAAAAATTTCTTGATTTTCTAAATTTACGTAGTTAATTTATCACCAGGAGTTTAAAATTTACTTGTCGAATGCCTTAGATATTTAACATTTAATTCTGCTCCACATGAATTTGGAAAATCACTAAATTTAGAATGAGAAAATATGATATTTGACATCTATATACATAATTACTAGCTATCATTCTGACATGGGCCCCCATATCTGCTTGTCAAGGCCAACAAAATCACATGACTGCTCGCGCCCTATTGTATTTAACATTTCTTGTATACTTACACTCTACACCAAAAATTCTACTTACGCATATATTTATTCCTTATATTTAGATTGTTTAATTTTAAATTCATTTTATGAAGAAATTTTGTCCTCTTCTAATTTTTCGAAATGTTTCCAATTCATTGTCAGGATTGGCAGTATTTTTAAAGGATATATGTAATATAACTATAATATTAAATATTTAGCTATTAATAATTTAAGAAATAATATAAAGTATGTACTTCCCAGAAAAAGTCTTCAGTAATGTCTCCGGATTTCTGACACTGACATTTATCTGTCAGTTACAAACAATTTAAATTTTCAACTATTTTCCATGGCCATTCTTTCGGCTGTAAAATTTATTATAACAGATTATTTTACATATTATATTTCTTTTATCTCTAAATCTATAGAATATATAATAAAATATTTAAATGTATCAAATAGAGAATTTAATTTTCTTTAATATTACCAAGAAAAAAATTCAAAAAATATTATTTAGAAGAATTTTTTTCAAGAATCTTCTACTTTCGGTTGTCCAATTGTTACCAAAACCTTTTCAGATCTTCCCATGAATGTCCGATTGGGAAATACGTAGTTAAACAAATTTAAAGTCTTATAGTTTTTGAGTAACCGTCCTTCCAACATCCCACATACACACACACACACACACACATACACACACACATACACACACACACACATCCACACACACACATCCACACACACACACACACACACACACACACACACACACACACACACACACACACACACACACACACAGACATCGTAAAAATGTTAAAATCGGATTGTAGGGACCTTAAAACGTGCTTATTCAATAAAATCTGGATATGCGATTTTTAGCATGAATCCAATACCTCTCTTAGCGAGAGGTAAAAAACATTTGGCGCAAGCTATAATTATTATAGATTTTTCGAATTGTTGCTGGGCAGGGTCTGGGTCGATTATTAAATGTAGCAGCAAATACATGAGAATCTTGATTATTTGATACCATGTTATAATCTGTACTTTTTCTTCAATTGCATAAAAAACTATTTTGAAATGTGACAGTTGGACGAGTCTGATAACTATTCCTTATGTTTACTCATAAAATAAACGCTTCAATACATTGCTCTCATTTTGTAACTATGGTAATGAAAATACTCTATGTTTACTGATTAAAAAAACTTTTTGTATAGAGATACGCTAGAATTTATGCACCTCAGGCTAAGGCCTAATTAGCCTGTTTGGTAATTAGATACTGTAACCACTTGAACAATACAAGCGTAAGCATTCACAAATATTTATGAACGAGATCATTCTGAAATTTTAATGAGTTCAAAAACAACTTTTTACGAGTATGTCAGACATGTTTTCCTTGTTGTTTAACATAAACTGTAGGTACCACCAACATCAGTACAACTAGTAGGTAACATTACCTGATAAAATTAATTATACAAATTCGAATATATAATAGCTTTATTTTACTTACAACTATAGTTATTTCATGTTGAAAACACCTATAACATTTGGAATACCACATGTCACTACAATACAACGCAATCACAATTACACTTAAATTAAAACCACTGATATTAAACTGCATTGTCATAAAACTACTTACAAAAAACTTAACTAAACATAACTATTATTTTTTTCTTATATGCATAGAGTATTACTCATATCAAGGCAAATGCAAATACGTAATTAATTCATTAAAAAATACTCAAATTATTAATATAAAAGTAAACTTTTAGCAGCAAAATCAAAATAAATGTAAGTAGTTTTATGAAATTTTTTAACATATTTTAACACAAATGTTCCTTTTTAATGTCAAACTCCTACTGAGCTACCAACGAAACATTGCAAGCTTCTAAAAAAATAATTACGAGATGCAAATATGAACTTGTTCGTTACTGTACGATTAATATTTAATAAAATAATAGTATTTTTTTTCTATTACGGATTTTTAAAAAATAAGAAAAATCAATAAATTTAATTTAAATAAAAATTAAAATACTTTATCTACCCTTCTTGTTACATTATTATTTTATTTACCCTTTGGGGTAAGTGCTACTTGATTTAGTTTTGATTAGACAAAAACATATTTTAAAATCTGCTATAAAATAGTTATTTATTATAGAAAAATTATTTGATATACTATTTTAAATTACAAAGTAGCCGTTGAATGGTTATTTTGGTACTTATACGTGTTTGTTATAATGTTATTGAGAAAAATCTTCTGTAATTGTCGTCTGACATTGGGAATTGTTTGAAAGAAAAATACACTGAAAGGTGTGAAAATGAGGACCTGTCTCTTAAAATTATTTAATTAGACGCACACCTAGCATCGCTGAATTTAATTCCGAAGGTAGCAATCACTACCACACTAACCAGTCGTAGATGACAGCTGTCATTGGGTAAAAATAAATAACCTAAGTATCATTTAACATAAATTTTACTAATAATTTAAATAAATAAGTTTCATAATGTTAAATTATTATAATAACAATTTTGTAAATTATTTTAAAAAAAACGCAAAAATTAGTAATTCCTCCGTAACTTCTCAATTATTCTCTCACGAAGTAATATTGTACATTTAGTTATTTCAAATAACACTAGAATAGTTATTTATTATACAACTGCGGAATGTAAAAAAATTCTTTAGTGATTAATATATATATACATTCCACACGAGTATACAACGTTTTATCCAACACTTTTCTTTTAATTTCTTAAATCATTTTGTTATCGTTTATTGTTTGATATTCACAAGTCATTTAATATACTATCTTAAATTACAAAGTACCCATTGAGTGGTTGTGATGTGTTTGTTATTGAGAAAAATATTCTGTAATTATTATTGTCTGACATTGGGAATTGTTTGAAAGACAAATACATTGAAATTTTAAATAAGTGAAAATGAAGATCTTGCTCTTAAACATACTTAATTAGAAACACAAGCAGCATCTCTGAAGTTAATTCCGAAGGTATAGCAACCACTAACTAGCTTTTGTTTCATCAGTCGTAAATGACAGCTGTCATTGGGCAAAAACATAGACAAAGAAATATATTATTATTTTATTACTTTTTCTATGGGCAAAAATGAATAACCCATAACCGGTAGCTTAAAATTTAAGCCTTGTTGGTGCAACTGGTCATAAATAGCTTATTCGTCCAATAAAAGAAAAATATTTTGATGCTATTTTTTTCACTTATTTGACGAATAAGCTATTCGAAGATTTATTTGATGTTGGTGAAACCGAGACCCTATGGGGTCTCGTGGCCGCGTGCCAGAGTGTCTAGTAGCGAATCTGGGGAAATGGGTTCGATCCCAACCGACGCTAAATTTTTCGAATTTTAAAAGGCACAAAATTGACCCTTGTGGTGCACTCTCCATGCCAGAAATAAGTGCCGGTACGGTGACGTCTGGTAAACGCCCGTACGGTACAATGTCATCATTACCGAAATCTGTATACAAAGGAGATTGGCATACCCAGTAATGGGTAATATACCATGATGATTTTTTAAAATTTACTTATAAACCGGGCATTAACGTAAATAAGTTTCATAATGTTAAATTATTTCAATAATAAAATAATTTTGGATACTTGCGTTTTATATAATTAAAAAAGAAAAGCAAAAATCAATAATAATGTTAATTAATAACTTATGTACGAAAAATGAAAACTGATTTATTTTATTGTAAAGAACGATTTATCATAGACCTATATTTAAGTAATGTTTAATTATGTATTATATGTTCTGTGCTTATTGTATCTGTTAATATGAAATTATGTATATGTATTTTTCTAACTGTTGATATGTAAATGGATTTTTTTTCTGTATATTGACAGTCTAAATAAATTATTATTATTATTATTATAATTCCTCCGTGACCTCTATTATTCTCTTACGGAGTGAGTAATGTACATTATTTATTTCAAATTACGAAGTATATTATTTGTCGGTGTTGGATAAACAAGTATATTGTGTGCCGGTGTTGAATAAAACAAATTATTTCAAAATATATGTAGAGTAAAATATTTATTCTCAAGTATCGCTAAATCAACTAATTAATCTTCGTCATAATTGGCATATCGGCGCTAAAATTTAAAGGTTACCACGCATTTCAAATGATCGCCTATCTTTATTTACGACACATAGCAACTATACTGGAAAATCCAACTCCAGATTACTAATATTTACGACAAAAATAAATCATTTTATGCGCACAATTTTATTTCGCGTAACTAATAGTAACCCACAAATTTTACCAAAAATAAATTCTAATTATGTAAAACTTACGAATTTCCACATATTTTGCGGGTGAGTCTGTTATATATTCCTAGAAGTAGGACATAATTTTTAAAACCATAAAGAACTCGACAGAAAAAAAAAACAGAAAAGTTTAATAAAAACATTTATTCACGTAATACTATTCATTTGAAGAGACATTTATGTTTTTTACTAAAATAAACTTATATATAGTTAACTAGAATAACGGGGAGGCAGGATATACGAGGGGCATATGTACAAAGTCAAATTTGAACTATTTCTTGCCGTGATCATCACAGCAAGAACAACAGTCGACATAGTTTAGTCCTGTGCAGCAGACTAACTACTCTGATATTCAGTTAATTTCTTATACGATATAATTAATATATTATTAACAATAAATATAACAGACACTTATTCATAATCTATAATACAAAAACACTGATGCAACTCTTCTCTTGCATGGATTGGGAACACATTGAATATTAGTAAGAATCCATACACCATCGCGTGTGTGATTGTATTCCTTTAGGAAACAGAAAAACCTCGAAACCCTGCTATAGTACAGATTTAAGTCGCGAGCTTTTAAAACAAAACTCTAAATTAATTCAGTACTGGCGCTCAGCGCGTTTCGAACGTTTTTCTCCTTCCGAGTCACTCGCAGAATGAGAAAGCGCCATAACATAAGTCAGAGAAACTGTCCACAAATTTTCAGGTCAAAAATTTGTTTATGAAATAACAAAACATTCATCCATAGAAATATTCCCATAGTTTAATTTTGAATCAAGTTGATGATTCAATACAAAAATAAACATTTATCGTCTATCATTAATAACAGATGACACAATTTGAGAATCACAGATGTCCGATCAGTTTGGCAACACTTACAGGTATATTTCACTTTTTTCCAGCGAATACTTTTGTTATTATCTCAACAGTTTTCTCTTCGCTGCCATTTCTTCTGTCTTTTCAGTTGACGTTATGAAGGCACATAGTAAGATCCACCCAATGATGATTCTTAGTAATCGCTGCGGAGTTCAAGCGCTCGCGTTGATCACCAGCCCTGGTTTATACACATTTGATGATTCGAACGGCATCTAGAAACAAAAAAATATGTTCATTATTATTTCCACTTTACTAGAACAATATATCAACCGTATATAAAGTGTTCTGAGTGCAAAACTCAAGTTTTATATTTTGCCTCTTTTTATACAATTTTTTTTTTTAATCTGCTATATTAATCCGAGTTAATTTAAGGAAATATGTATATTTAATGATGTAGTTCGTAACATTGGATTGACATAATAGGGTATTATAATATAGTAAAATTTAAGATAAAAACATTGTGGATTATACTAAATAATAACAGAATATAAAAAAATACTTGGAATTTATTTTGGCGCTAAAAAGTCATCACGTGATCTGTGACGTACGAGTAACTGATGACATTTGTAACAAATTTTGTGCATAAAACTACACTATTAACTAGAAACACTTCTTCTGCCATTGACGCGTTTTATGTTGTTCCAAGTTTTCTTTTTCTATACTTCTAAATGTTATTAGTTCCTCCTACGTCACTTCGGGTGAAATTCAATTTTTCAATTAATATTTAAAAATTCGTATCTCACTCAAATACAAAAGAAAAATATATGTGAAATTTTCAGAAAATAAAATAATAAAAAATTATTAGAATACCCCATTATTTGAAAGTTCATGTCAATTCTGATTTATGATCATAAGTAAATGTCATCTAGTAAGGCTCTTTCGATACACAACTGGGTTTCGCAATGACTTCATTATGAACGCAAAATATAAAAACACAAGTTACCATCTGAACATATTCTTATTTGGTTGTTATGGAACTAAAATGTCAATAATTTTAAATCATCATGAAAAAGTGTTGCAATTTCTAAACAAACATAATTAAATATTAAAAAAAAAAACAAATAGTGATTAGTATAAACAATGTTAACTGTACAGTACACCTCTCCGATAAGTGATAACTGTAAAGTTACACAATAGAAAAGTGGAAAGCCTTGGAAATAATCATACAATTTTCTACGTTTCACAAATTTCAAAAATTTATACACCACACAAAAAAATAATTTCTAGAAAATGATTAAACGGAAAACACAAACATATTAATTACAATTCCTTAGCTATTAGGGACCGCAGAATAAAGAAAACCACGAATACTTCTGCGAAAAAATCTCGGCGTATTGTGAATACATCCGTTTGGTGCTTGACCCACGTCATCAGAGAAACGTGCGAAATATTCCAATCGATCGGAATTGAAATAAAACTCGCACGCGATTTGCAATTTAAATGCCGACGAACCAACCAAATTTAACCTGCGGGGTAATTTCAGCAAAGAGACAAATATTATACTCGTTTTATTAATAACTCTGACGATATTAGAAGGTTTCCTTTAAAGTTATTTACACGTTCAAAAAAAAACTGCCAAAGGATAACGCTATGAGTTGCTTTTTAATTCTACAAGATAAATATTTCGCGCTGCTTAGATCGCAAAGATATATTGAAAATAAGTGTTTATAAACATATTACAACGATTACTCATTAAGTACTTTCTTGTTTGAAGATAATGTTATCTCACAGAAGCAAAAACTGGATTTCAACATTTTTATTTAATTAAGAACTAAGATATGCAAACTATTATCAAATATAAAATGAAAATTTAAAAGATTTGTACATAATAGTAACTTATATAGTTTTATTCCACATTTTTCTTCAATGTTATACAAATATACATTATGTACATAGTTAGTGAGAAATGTTTATTTAAATGTCGGTATTTCCTAAATTGTAAATATGTAGTCTTTTTAACACACATAAATGTTTATCAATTGCGTAATTTATTCAAATATTTTGCTTTCAAATATTTAATAGACTTTTAATGACCAAATTGATCTTTTAATTAGTTCAAATTATTTCCTCTTTAATTTTAAATCCGGAATCATATTAAATGATTACATAATTTTATAATTACTACATTTTCACGCTTTTATGCAAATATCAGTAAATTTACTATGAAAACGGAACTAAGTGAGTCCCCCATGTCTTGTCAACTTACATCGTCACTGCTATCCGTATCGTATTCATCATCCGTGTCATCGTCCATAGGCATGACTGCTCCTCTAGCTACGAGGGCTTGTACAAAGGTGGAACCCCGAGCGAGCTGCACTGCTGTGAGGCCTGCGTACGTCGGCGCCTCTAGCTGGAGTTTCTCGGCGCATTCCACCAAAAGGAACTGCGTCGTCGCTTGGTCTCCATTTTCAATGGCTAGGTGCAGAGGTGCGTAGCCGGATTTCGCTTCCTGCAAAAAGAAGTAGGTTAGAAAATGAAAAAAAAAACAAGGGGGTATAAGATATTAATGTAATTTTTAACTGTCTTACGGATCTTTTCTTAATTTATTTTTATAAGTTGATAGATAATAGATAGTATGTTGTTTTAGAAAGGTTAACCTGATACAATAAAGGTTAAGGTTATTCATATTTGGTACTCCAAAATTTTATTAACTACAACCGGGATATGTACCAAATAAAAAAATCACACAAAAAATATGGAAAGGTTTTAAGGCTACAGCACAATAACCTGGTATCTAGAATAACAACAATAACCAAAATTTTACCAACACATCAAAACTTTTTTTGGTGATGAAATTGGCATTTACAGGGACTATATAAAATTTGCTAAAAATCTGAGAAAATCTCACTACTACCGTGGTGTAAATTAAGTGTTACCAAATCTCAGTCATACGGAATTGATTCTTTCGTCGGTTTTGTAACTAAAAATCATTTATTATACTCAAAATTTGTTAAAACGTTAATTTTTACGGGTAAACAAATACTCAAAATCTCAATCACATCATTTATCTTAGAAAATCGACGTTTCGGTAAGGTCTTACAGATTTTTAAACAAATTCATGTGCACATAAAAATATTCGTTGAAATATTCAGTTTTACAAATATCATACAAAAATGTGTAAAAAAAATCTCTTCGCTCTGAAAATAGTGAAAATGGGGTACTATATCATGATCAAATTTTAACTCTTAGATAAAAAAGCGAAAATATACGTAAATTAATTAGTGGTGAAAAAAGTTTGTTTAAATATTAATTAGTTCGCCAACTACAAGCGATTGAAGTCGATAAATAATTAGTATGACGTGTCAAGTTTATATATAAAAATATTTATGCTATGCGAACATGAAAAATTTGTACCGTCTAGAACTAGCAATTTGTCGACAACAGGTAAGAACATGTTACGTCACACGCCAAATTCTGAGCTTTAAAAATTCATATCCCGCTTATTACATAATTTTGTTACATTGCGTTTGCAATAAAATTCTTAATTCATCCTGTTCTTCCAAAAAAAAAAAGAGAAAAAAATGGTATAGAACCCCATCGACAACAGATACCCTGAAAAAGATATAAGTTGGTTTTGTAAGAATCAATGCTGTATGACTAAATTGTCGAGTATTTGTATAATTTGCCCGCACATTAATTGTGAAAAAGTGAGGTTGGAAATGTACCTACTCACTCGTTCTCGTTACCGCGCTATTGTGCAGCCGCCTTCAATAATATATACTCGATGTGCATGTCTGTACTGTAAATATTAAGAAATCGTGAATTAAAAATAATTATGATGTAAATATAAATATTTTTCTTTTTTATAAAAAGTTTACTGTTATTTCCAAATGTCGGAAACGAAAATTACTTCCAAAAAAGAAATCTTCAATTTCGTGTAGTATTAAGGTCATATAAACTCTCTCTCTCTCATATCTAAGTACAGTTCTATACGAACAGTGTTAATGATGTATGTGAATAATATTCGTTCTACTTACTCTGGCATTAATATCGGCTCCAAACCAAGCAAGATGTCTTAGTACGTCTACATATCCAAAGGATGCAGCTAGATGCACACACATTTGACCTGAAAGCAAGAATAAAATCATAAGTTTGTGTACGTGACGATACATAAGGAAGAATAAATCAATATTTAAGTTTAACTAGCATTGGGGTTTTCCAACAGTAAACAATACATTTCTTTCCCGAAAAGATTTAAACGGGCCGTAACAAATTACAATACCAAGCCCATTGTGATTCAAACATTGAAATGAAAGTGCCCCACTCACGACGCCACTGGAATGTAGCGTTAAAAAACTGGGGATTCCCGCCCATTAACATACTTTTACATGTACAATGAAAGCAGTGTTCATTAGAGCAGTTTTAATTTGATTATTAAATTGCCTTGCACAGTACTTAAATGAGAAAATTTTTACGAAAATAATCGACCTTACTAACCAAACCTTGAGTGGTATCAAACAGAATTTACTTTTTGGTACGATTCTCTTATGATTATAATTTGGAAAAACCCACTGGTTTTATAAACCTGACGTCAAGTATAAAGAACTTTGACAAAATATTTATTTACTACATAAATTTTAATAAATATGCAATAAATTCGTAAAAATCCCTAAACTATACAAAAATCTTAACATCGTAATTAATTAAACAATTTTTTTTGGAATCTTAATCAGTTTTTTATTTCCTAAACGTCATTTTGCCTTATTCCGTTTTTTATTTCTTTTTTTGTTAAACATGTTCAAATTTCCAATATAAATATGGATTACTTAAGATTCTATGGAAAAATAAATAATTACAAAATAAACCACAAATTAGTTAATAATTTTAAAAATTTCCCACATGTAATGATTATTGTTTCCATAGTTAAAATTCTACTAAAATTTGGATTCTCCGTAAAGCCACATAATGTAAAACTTTTATAAGTCAACACTAGTAAAAATTTGTTCTTATTTGGACAGCAAACAAAAACCACCCACAGTGTGGTTACTCATGGATAATCCTCGGCTTCTACTAAATTCAGAAAATCCGATCTACCACTTGTTGACTCTCCAGTTTATTTTTACTGTGACCGAAATATTTGTTCCGTGTATTTTGCTCCTTATTTAAATTGTATGCGTGTTTATATTAGTGAATAAATTATTAGTATCTCTAAATTTATAATACTAAAAATACGCAAAAAAATTCCTTCTAAAAATAGTTGATCTATTTTAATTTTTCTTGCGTACTCGTTTTCAACGATTTACTGTAAATAACTCCAAGCTTTTAAATTTTTTAAATAAATTATCTTACGAAGACGACGCAAATATCGCTCTATACTTAGATCGGTTAATAAACTTGAAGTAATTTATCAGAAATAATTAAAGTGACTTCAAACTGGAATATCCAAGCTATCTTATCCTATTTTAAACTTGCAATAAAACTTCAATATGAATGCAATAACTATTTGGTCGGTAATCTACACCAGGTCAAAATTCTACTCAGATAACAGCTTAGCAAATATTATAAAGATATTGGTTTAAAGTCATTTCGGTGGAGATTATTATGGGATCTTAATTATAAACCGATACCATCCGATACCTTTAACAGGTAGCTTTCCTGGAAAATATATTTTACGTAAACTGTAACAAAGAAGTTTAAAGAACCTTTTGTTCAAATTAATAATAAACAATGAATTAAATGTGCAGTATAACATATTTCTGAGTAGCAAAGTTAACGAAAAGGATAATGAAAGATTAAATTATTACCCCAAAGTGATTCATGTAGTACATAATCTTTGAAACATTATTGAATATTTTATAAATGAGGTCTAATATTTGTACAGTTCGTCTACAAATGTAGGTAAAGGTAAATTGCCATATACAGAATGTTAATTAAAAACTTGGTCATAGGCGTTTAACATGGGAAATCAGTTTTTCCTTTCGCAAAAATTCTGCATTCAAATTAGTAATAAGATTATATTTTTGACAAATCAATTTAAAGTTTTTTAACTGTAAAAAAAGTTTGTGTTTTGTGATTTTCGTTCAATATATATTTCTTTGAAAGTAAAGAACAGTTTTCTCATGAAGAAAAGCTTCAGATTATAAAATGGTATTACTTTGAATAAATTTTATTTGAGTTCCATGGCTATCGCTATAAATGAATAATCTTAAAAAAAATTAAAATAGATTTTCTCGGTTATGAAATGTCAAAAATAAATTCTTATTACTAATTTGGATGCAGAAATTAATTCTCTACAACACTTATTTGAAGTATTTTTGTCTAAAATAATTTGGAAACTTTTGCGCAAGAAAAAACTGATTTTCCATGTTAAAACAGTTTTACAAAACATTTTAGAAAAAAGCAAGTAAAAATTTTCATTTTAAATTTAAATCTATATAATTTAGAAAATTTAAAACAAAATGAAATAAAGTGAAATTATTACTTTCTTATTATGTCAAATTATTCGTAATAAATTAATAATTTCTAAAAGTGTAAAAGCCCAGAAATCGGCACTAAAGTGTTTCATTATACGACCTTGATACTTGTCCGCAAACATGTCTTATCTCCAAAAAACGTGGTTATAAGACTTTATATTTAATTCCTTTGTAACAAAAATTTACATTTGTAAACATGCCACTCCTACTGTGGGTAAAAGACATGATGTAGGTATTTATTTATATTTGTATTCTATATAGTACAACTACATATTTGTAAAATAGAAAGAAAACACTGACGAATCCAGCAACTATTTCTCGTAAATCTCGTACTAAACTAGTCAGCAAAAAACCCAGAATCACAAGACCAAACTGCATAATGCAATGAGCAATGACATGACCAATAACCATTCAAACATCAAATCTTTGGCGCTGTGATCAAAGTAAACACTTCTTTGCACGCGGTACAATCATAAATAGCTCAGTGTTCACTTCAGGCCGTGGCCTAAAATGGTCACAAACGGCCAAAAAAACCACCGGCGCGCGGGTTTAAATTTATCCTGAGTTCTAATCCTTCTGTCCGACTGCAAAGCGGCACACGAAGAGATGTGGAGAACGTGGCAAGGATTAGAGTTATTTTAGCGTGGAGAAACATGCGGAATTCGAAGACGCCAGACTGGTCTGGTTTTCCCGGTGTGAATTGGATGTTTCCAGGGGCATTCCAAACTCGTGATGCTGGCGTCCATCGATAAATTTAGCACAGACGCCGAGAATTTGTTGTCATTTTTTTGCTCAATGAAAGTTTGTTGACGTTCGACGTACTTTCAATTGTCTTCATTACGTTTTTTGTCATTTGCTTCATTTTAAAACAAATAAAATTATCCCAAGTAAACTTCTTCCTCTCTTCTGATTTTTTTTTTAATTTCCAAAGAATTTAAAATCCTGTTTTGTGTTTTCTCATCTACTATTCATTTTTAATTAAAATTTTACTTTTCCTTTCTTCTACATTTTATCCAGGCCAAATTAAAATAAAATCAAAAGAAAACAAATTTAAATAAATTTAATAAACAGAAAAAAAATCAATTTAATGATTATCTAACTCTTTAAAATTTTAAAATAGTTATATTCCGGAGAGTGTACTAAAACGGATTTTAGTTCATAACTACCAGGGCGAGAAACCTGTTTATTAAACCTGAATTTTAAGAAAAAAAAATATGATTTATAACCGAAACCAACATTTTAATTTACTAAAAAAAACGGTTTCCATATCCGAAAGAATACTTTTCTCATTCTTTATATAAATGATTTTTTCTGAATTATTTTATTAACCGGCTAATCTAACCGTTTTAAAATCTTGTTAAATAAAGAGTAAATCGGTTTTCGAACAATTACATTTTCTATTTCGGTTTAATTATTACCTAATCGTTATTTTTTTCTATTTCTTGTCCTGTTAAATACTGAAAACTACAACGTTCTATTTGCAATTAACTACACATAATTTTAAAAAACAATTTAACATAATTTCGAAATTAAAGTGAAATATTTAGATCAATCAAAAATAAGAATTATGTAAGAATTCCCCAGCCGGATTAAAATAACTATAGCAAATCTCGAGCAAATTTTGTGTGAAAATAAAAATTAACAATTATTAAATTTTCATTACAAAATAGGGAAATTTTACATCTTCCTGTACGTCATTTTCTATGAATGTAATTACTTCTAATATAAAATTATCGGATAGAATCAGATAAACTTGTAAAATGATACAAGAAAATTTCCTATCAATATAATGATAGTACTATGAACCAACGGTACCACTGTTTTGTCATATCCGGCACCAATATTTAATAGAAAACAACTTTTGAGAAAACCCAGTGGATAAAGTAATCAAAGGCGCTTGTAACACAAGAAACAAAGAAAACAAAACACAAGAGTGCTGTGTGCAAAGAACAAATGAAATAAATTCCACAGCACATGAGATGGCGCTTGAGAAGTCGCCCACAATAAGCACGCGACTTTCTAAATTTAATTTAGACAGCTGACTGTGAGGGTATATAGCAACGGTTTCCAAGATTTGTGCGGTAAAAAACAAAGACAAAGTTTTCTTATCTTTATCAACTTGTAGCCGAAGTAGTTATTCGTGGTTGCGGGAATCATTTCCGACGAGAATTAATTCAGATATAAAATTCACAACAACTATTTTTAACTCAGATAAGAAAAACAACTGCAGAAAACAAGCAATACAAAAATGTCAACAAAACTAATGAATCTTTTCCTATGCATCACAGAAAATTCCTCTTTCTCTTGATATATTTGTATTTAATTATTGCAAAATTGAACTGACGGCAGCATAAATTAATTGCAAAGTCGTCTAGATCACTTTGAACTTAAATTTAGATATCTTTTAATATAATGTTTTGAGTCACAAGTGTTTGTCATCCTTTGGCACTAGAAATGAACTTGAAATTCTAACATTAAATTCTAAGCACTCCAAGGAGTAGTACTACATGAAAGAAATGCTTCATCGATGGGAAATAATGCCAAAAACATCACTTCCCAAGTGTTAGGACACAATATTTAAAATAGAAAACAAAATATTTCTTTTGTCAATATTTTATAAATATCACAATTTCTAAACAAATCATTCACCCTACAAACAGTCAATAATACGAGTTTATATTATTTGTAGGTTAGAAAACATATTCAAGCTTTTAATTTTGTTTTCCTGATACTATATCTCACTTCATTAACTATCTTAAATTAATTTAAAAAAATTGTAACAATAACAAAACCTTCCAACATTTTTGCAGAATTAATAACAATGTTCTTTCATACTTTCTACTTTTCAGTACTTCCCCGATTTTTGTGTACGATTTCTATTCTCTCATTTTTCCTGTAGAGTTAAATCAACTAAAATCTTTTCTCACATGGTGCAATATTTTTTTTCTTTTGCGGTTTTGCTAAAAATTCCACCTTTCTAACACCCAATGTCAGCGCACATGTTAGAGGCATTGGGAATCCCCCAATGAAACAACTGCGAAATGCAACGCAGTTTAAAAACAATGCCTGTTTGTCAGCTAACAAAAAAATGTACATTAAGTTATATGTATGACTTCCATATCTTTAACTATGTTTGAATTTGTCATATCCTGTTGTGGTGATATGCATTAGATGCTTGTATCTGTTTTCTGGTTAGATTGGGAATGCAATGTCTTCCTGTGTCTGTGCTTTGCTGGAGGGCGGGAAGTTTAATGCTTGATAAGAAATTAAATCCTTATTTGGAGATATAACATACATTTTATGAACTCATATTTCAAATATTAATTATTTTCTTAGTCCTAGTTCCCAGGCATTTCCTAAAGGAAATATGGTGTAAACAAGAAGGTATATTAAGAATTCCAACTATTACTAGAAAAATTCAGTTATTATCTTTTAATTTCTAAAATATTATTAGATAATATCAGGGAAACACGTACATTATTTGGAAAAATTTGATAATACGAAAATACTTAAGAATATTAGGTATCTACCAATTACCTGAGAATTGCATAAAAAAGTATTTAATAGGTACCTAATTATTTTTAAAACAAGTGATTTTTAAACGAATGCAAATTTCCGGAATAACTGTAACAAATTTTGGAATGGATCATTTTCCCTGATGTTTTTGTCTTTACTAAAATCATGGTTGGAATACATTGTTGCGTTTCGGGGTGAAACATAAAACAAATGAAACCAAAAATGCGTCCAGGTTGCCGAGGACAAATGACACTACTGACAATTCAGTAGATGTCATGTTGAGGTCGCTTTGTAGAGAATACAATTTGAAAAAAATGCAATAAATTTGTCATTCTCAATGAAAATGGTCCATTTGCATGGTTTCAAAATCACGTTTCCCGCATGTCCCGGGGCTCAATCTTTGTGTTATTTTGAAAAAAAAAATCGGGCTTGCTTTTGTTTTTGTGTGAGAAAAGACTTTTCCGACGCTTAGATGAGAAAAGTACCAAACTGTATTGTTTTATGTGATGATTCATTTTACCTTTTAGAACCCATATCTCATTTTTTCATGACAAATCTGGGATAGAAACTCGACGATGTTCTATAATAAGTGCCCATTTTCGTAATCCTAGAAAAACGTCCAATTTTAATGTCTTACAACATTTGTGATATTTTTAAACTACAAATATGTTTCTCGTCACTCCTTGAAGAACACTTTTTTGCAATTTTTTATCCAGAAAGTCCAGTATTATTCGTAACAATAATAAAATATTGCATATTAGAGAATAAAGAATTTTCGAGTACTTTTTAACAATCGTACTACACTGACATGTCAACAATAGGTTTTAACTAGTTTCTTAATGCAAAAATTATTTGAACAAAAAAAAATCGCATCATTGTTTTGTTCAAGATATAAACATTTATGGTCCAATTGATATGCGCCAGATATAATATATTTATTTTGTTTCTTATAATTATTGTAAAAGAAATACGTATTAAATATTGTTAATTAATTTTTCATATATTTATTTGTTTTTCTATAAATAATTTGTATTAATTTTCAGATTTGTAACAACTAAAGCAAGAATAATTTTTGTTATATAAATATATCATTAAGAAACCACTATCTATAAAATTTTATTAACCTATTTTTATGAACAAACAATGTCAACAATCTGAATTTCAAATATTTGTTTAACAAAAATTTAACAATTGTCCTCTTTCTGTATAATGTAATAGATGAAATAACATGTAAATAATTATTTAATTGTCGGCAGTTTTGTATTCTGCGTTTTATGTGAAATACAATTTAATTTTTAATGCCTACACGCGAAACAAACTGTTAAAATGATCTATTTACGTAGCTGTACCGTATATTATTTTTTTAACTGTGGGATTTTCCTGAACAACGTCGATATATAATCATTTGCGATATAAAAGGCATGACAATACACTCCGCCATATGCCATGCAATATTCCATGTTAGAATTCCTGCATACAAAAGTTTTACAAACCTTCAATGGTTAATAAATTATCTGAAAACTTGTAAATCTGGATAATAGCGTCATACGACAAAAAATATCAAAAATGACTAATAAAATAAAATTTCTTGATTCTTCTTGTAAAATTATTAATTTATGAATGTAGACACAACGTTGACTGTATCCGTTTGTGAGCTGGAAATTCCAGCAGTATAAAAAAACAAAAAAAAAATGCGCGAATGTACATGATGAAATATACTTTTATTAAAACTATGCTTCAATTTACAAATATTTAAATTTAGAAAACTATAAACACTAAAAGAGAATGACTAAAGAATTACCGCATAAAAGAAAATGACGTGATATGATGATAATATCGATCAAAGGTTAAGAAATTACTACACAGAGTTTATTCAATTGTCACGGATTTAGTTTCAAAAACAAATAAAAACATTTGACGTCAGAATAATGACACAAGAATTAGCACTTAATTTGTAAAACATTTTACGCAGTTACTTCTTTAATCGATACAAATATCACCATTCCTAAGCAATATTCCACAATATTATACTTTGATAACATTTTTCACGACCTTTCGGTTCAAGTTTTCTAATTATCTTAAATTATTCACACACGAATAATTATTGTGACGTCAAAGGCGTTTTTACACTTGAGCAGTAGGTTATCAACCTAAGAGTAAGATTTCGAATCTGACGAATCATTATCATTTAAAATTAATCATGGTTACGAAGAAATACTGCCATTATTCTAAGAATTTTATACTATGTTTGGTGGAGCCGATCATGTTTGCTCGATAACAGTTTTTCTTTACTCCCACGGACATTGAGAGCAAATTTCGACTTAAAATTGCCGCGTTTCCTTGAAGTGATTTGCAACAGTCGCGAAGCAAGGCCGTTTAGATTTATAAACAAATTTAAAACGATCAATATAGTAATAAAATTTATTAAAATATTATTTCCGGAGTTTTATTTCCCGGTTTTTTTTGAGGAAATGTTAGAAATCAATATTTTACATGTGGTATTTTACATGACTTTCTTCCTTGTAAATGCTCTTAATTTAACACACACATTTCCTTGTTTTTCAGTTGAAATTTGAATAACATTATAATTCGACACGTGGCAAATGAAAAACATTATTCGTTTTCAGTTAAGCATAGTGAATAAAGTCCAAATATCAGCCCACATACGTCATAGCCGCCAACATTAAATTAAAGCAAATAACCTTTATTTTTTTAAATAACTTACATATTTGGCTTCATTTACAGAATAAGTTAAATGATAATTTTTTAATCTTGTACATAATCAACTACAAATAAAAATTTCGCAACTTTACTGTAGAATATTTGAACCAATAAAGACCTAAAAGTCTGACAACTAAACACCAAAAAAATCTCCCTAATGTTTTTTTTTTTTCAAAATTACAATTGATAAGATCCAAAAAACCCAAGATTCATTTAAATAAACAATTTTTTTATCACATCTTTTAATTATTTTTTGGTATGGTGTTTTACATGTTTCAATAATACATTTTATGACACTTGTAATATTGCAGTATTGGTGTTACTTTTGCGCAATAACATATTTGGTTATATTACTTGCAACTTACATACACTAGTAACAAAAAAAATTATACATTGTGAAATTTTAAAGAATAATTTCACGTTTTGAATCTTCAGAACTTGACATTACTATGATGGAACGCCGCTAGATAGCGAAGCACATTATAACTCACTGCGCTATTACAGAAATAAACTATTTTTTTTACTATTGCAATTATCACAAAAACTAAGAAAACCCTAACCTAACATTTACTCGCGCTTTTTATTGCTATTCCAATTATAACAAAGACTAAAGAAAAATCTAACCTAACATTTACTCACGTATAGTTGGAGGAAGAAATATTTGGAACTGACTTATGCAGGGTTTACAATCTTTTATGGACAGTTGGGTTTGTTTGCGGTCAGGACTCATAAATTATTCGAACTTGAAGGCATCAATTTTAGGGTAAGAAATGGGCCGTATTAAAAAAAACATACTCAATATTTAAAAGTACATAATTAGGAAACATCTTATAATATTTTAATCTCTTTTCACTTTACAAATTGACGTTAGAAGAAATACACTTAAAACGAATTATTATTTTAATACAGATTTAAAAGTACACCTTGAATGCAAATTTCGGGTACGGCCCAGGACAGAAAACTCTACCTGGCTCCGAGTACCATTACCGCAAAGTCCATAAAACTTTATAACGACCAATTGGCAAAATCTATAATGAGTTCCAAATTTCTTCGTCCAACTATACAATAATACTTTGGGTTCGTACTGCGCAGTGAGTCATAATGTGCTGACATACAGTACATTTAGTTGAGTGTGCTGAGGCTGCGTAGGACTAAATTATTTCTTGATGACCCGGACTGATACAAAACAATATTTTGTTCTTAGGGCCGTTTTCACAATAAACTTTAAGGACTTTGGCGAGCACTGTAGCATTACTTTTAAATAAAGATAAAGTCTTAAAGTAATTTTAATTAAAGTCTTAAAGTGAGCCTGATTATGAAAACGACCCTTAGTACTCATTTTAAAACTTTACAATTACAAAAAAAAACCAAAAATGATCAGAAATGTCAACTTAACAAGCATAAGTATTTCTACGTTTACTTCGGTTACCGTCTTTACCAGTAATCTACATCGTTATGGCGCGTTAGTTCATGCAAAATGTATCATTATTCATTATACAGGGTGTTAATGAATACGTGTTACAAATTTATAAGGTATGTAGGGGATGGAAAATAGACTAACGTTTGCTAATAAACTCATATCCGGAAACGTATCGTTTTCGAGCTACGGGCTCGTAAAAATTTACCTTAATTTTAGTTGGTTATGATCTATCCCATTGGCTGGTACTACAAGCCTGGTATTAACTAAAACGTTTTAAGAAATGTCAAATTCAAATTTCAATATTTAATTTCACCCTTACGTTTAAAGAACGATTTTTTTTTAAATATTTGTTTGAATATAAACTATGTTCTCTGGTAAAATCATATTTTGATGAATTTAATATTATTTATTATTAATATTAAATAATGAAATTTGACATTTCTTAAAACATCGTTTTAGTTAAAACAAGGCTTGTGGTACCAGCCTTTATGTTTATTTTATTTTTTTTAAATAATTGTATCCATTTTTGCAATACATATTATAAGAATTGCTCAAAATGACGACCAGCAACATCAATGCATGCATTGCACCTTCGGAACATATTTCGGTACATTCGCTCAAACACGCCAGGATTTGTTTGAATATTTTGTGGCGCCTTACATTAATACCATGATAACGTAATCGCAAACAGTATGCTCATTCATAATAAGTCTGCAATTCAATGCTTTATTTTAAGAAAATAATAATTGAAGTGACCTGGTCACGGCCAACTGAAATTAAGATAGCTCAACAACGGATGAGTTTATTAGTAAAAAATAGTCTATTTTGCATCACCTATACCATATAGATTTACAACACGTATTCATTAACATCCTGTATAAATAAACAAAAAAGTGTAAAACGAAAAATAAAACCCTTTCAACATTATATCTCTTTTTAGCAGCGGTAATAATAAATAATTTCCAGATTTGGTAATCCGAGAATATCTCTTAACCTGTGTTAAAATGACGTTTATGGAGGGTTTATTCTAGGGTTAAGTCTTATTCCATGTTTATTATTATACATTTGTGGGTTAAGCTCGTGATAAACTAGGAGTAGCTATATATTCATGTGTTAAAAAGAAGCTATGCTGAACTTAACCGTTGTTTATTATAACCGCTGTAAGTATCTCTTCCAAAATTCTTTGTTTATTCCCCGGAGAAGTCCACCCCTGTTCGGCTAGACTGCGCCTCAACAACATGTAATTTATAACCGTGTGGAATGTGCCTCGTTTACTGTTGGTTGAAACGGAGGTGTATATCATTACTCTGGGTTTTACCCGCTTGCCACCAACATGGCAACTCGTCGTTCTTCGATCCACTATCGCATGAGAAGCTTTCCGAAAAAATATCCGCCAAAGGTTAAAGCCTTCAAGTCCGACAATGAACTCAATCTGGATTTGCGAGATTTGCATACATCATGAAGTTAACATATGAAAGGTTTACTGTTCTATGGATGGTTTTACATATGAATAATATCTTTCTACTACCAAGAACTTCTATATAAATTAATAAAAACAAACGAGATCTGAAAAGATGACAATCTTTTGTCAACCATGTTCACAACCTTACAAACAAAATATTATTTTGGAACTTTTGTTGAAATCAATTTAAATGTATGCAAACTTTCTTACATTTATTGTTTTGTTTCTAGATAATATTTAATAACAACTAATTAAAATAATTTAGCGAACATCTACATTAGCATACACAACCTCAAAACGTGACCATGGGTTTTTTGTATAAATTCTTGTATTGTTGTTAAGTTTCTATATATGGATACTTTCTTTTCTTTGTTAGAAATATAACAAACGTTAAAACAATCACAAAACAGCGATTTTACAATTAATATACTCAACTTTTAAATACAGTTTAAACTATTCATGTTGAAATTATTCTATTGTTTTAAAGAATTCTCTATTTAATTACTTTCTTTTCTTTATTATATTAGGAAAAAACTACTTTCTTTAAATTAAATTTCACTTTTTTATTTAACAAATAAAGTAAATTTTCTGATCCTTAGATTTGTAGCATTTTCCTTAACAGCTTAATGTATTTTTTTATCAAATTTTTGTGGTTTTATTATTTTGTGAGGGAAGCTCGTCAAAAATTCTTTTCGAAGAATGTTGTCATTAATTTAACGAATAATAAATTAATTGTTTGGTATTATGTTGAAATTTCATAATGTATTCCGACAGTGGGTTTTCCGTTACGTTATATCAAGTTATCACTCATTTGTTTCGTGATGTTGCGCGGATTTTTCGATTCCATAGCATGCTATAATTTTTGCTAAGTATTAGGCGAATCAAAAATTATAAAAAAATATCTTGGGGCAAATTTGTGGCTTTTATAATTATTATTATATAATACACATTAATATGTTGGCGTTCATTAATTTGGAAGATATTTTTAAAATTTACCAAAATCTAAATTAATTGTGGTTTCTTATCGGAATGAAATAACAGTTAAATAATAAATAAATAATATGTCGAAATTTTATATTTTAAACTTACGGTTATGCAATTACATGCAATTTCCTCGTAAACAATACGAGAATACACCATAAAGTAAATACAGTTATCCTTCAAATTGTAAACAGCTAATTTTATGCAACCTCTTTTTATATATTCCTCATAAATTTTTACAGTTCTTTCATAAATAATATAGACAATATTAATAAACAAGAAGTAACTAAAAACTAAAACATGGCTGTGTTTTCCAAAATACCATTCAAATTACCAACCGTCGAAATTACAAGGAAAGTCCGTGTTAAAAAAAATGTATTTTACAGATAATTTCATTGTAACCTAATAAAATTAAAATTTCCCGAGGTCTTAATGAACGTTTTATACAACAATTAATTTCATTATATTCTAATTTATAAACGTGTACTAAATTTTATCTTATTATTTAACACAATAAAGCGTTTTTGATAGACTATAAAAAATGATACAGCAAAATTTACAATATGTCGTTTGTACAAATAGGCAAAATTGAAACTAGGTTAAATAAACAAGGTTTAAGTTATTATTTTAAAAATTCATTTGAAACAATCTGCATTTAGATAAATAATTACTGACCAATAATGATAAAGAAGCAATTAACAGTTAGAAAAATTTATAACTAATGCATATATCGCAAACTTTTCATATGAACTTTTCACAGAAATAAAAATATGTTGAACTACTGCAAAAACTTATTTTCGATTAATTATTTACGACATTATTTACCTAAAATGTCGCCACTTTTCATTCGGCAACATATGAAACGGCGATTTAAGGGGTCCGTAACTGTACCGAGAAATAATATACCTATATTATCAGATGAAGCTCATGTTCAAGGAACAAAGTCTTGTGAATTTTAGGCTTCTTTACTTCCCGAGTAAAATTGAACAAATTTTATATACACGGTAGCAACACAGCCGCACACGGTCCGTTTGGCAACTGTATGCACATAACAAGCCGTGCGACCGTGTTGTATCAGCAGTGCAGTCGAATATTGTTTTTACTCAGGTTACTGATTATCCTGTTCTAACGAAGAAGACAATGAAAGTACTGATTCCATTTGCAGCATTAAGGTTCATTTTTTGTGAACTACTCATATTCCAAATTATATTAGTAGTCCTTTCTTTTGTCAAATAAGTCTCGTATTTTAATAAGTAAAACATTTCAGACAATATTTTCGTTTTTTCATAATTTCCTTCTGCATTTCTATTAAAGTTAAAAAAAGTTCTACTTCCACACAAAGGGGTCCGTGGTTTAGGAAAGTTTAAAAACGCTGTTATATAATAATACTCGATCTTGTTCATATACAACAACCCTTAACTATTTTACAACGTTTATAATCAATGTGGTAGAATACTAACGTTAAATGTATAATGTTTGAACTAGTTACATTAATAATAATTGTAATATACACCGTTTTCAATAATTATGGCGAAAAAAAAAAACTATTTATAGTGCGTTTCAGGTAAGAAAAGAGCGGATGGCGCTTGGGATGGGAGCCGACCGTTTTGCATGCAATAGGTAAATAAATCACTTAAATTCGTGAAACCGAATTTTGTTAATACTAAATATTTTTATCGAAATCAAAAATATTGTTACAAATCACCAGCTGACAAGTGATATATTTTTTTAGTTTTTATGAACTAGGCGTACATTTCAAGAAAATTTATTTCCCCATCTAAATTCTAAACCAACGCTAGTGTCTTTTCTGAAGCTCCCTACATTATTTGAAAAATTCTGCAACTCACCATCGTAGTTCCTCTGTTCGAGATCCACCCCCCGTTGAATAGCGGGGTTGTACCCAACTCCTAACCCTTCAACTTCTTTGACTTCCACGGGCGACGTGATCTCTTTGACGGCCTGTAGGTCCCCTAGCGCACATGCCAGATGCAGTGGGGTGTTTCCTCGGAGATCCCTCGCTCGGGGGTTCGCCCCAGCTACTACCAGTCGGCGTACCACCCTTGGCTGCCGCGTCAGCACGGCTAGATGCAGGGCGCTCTGTCCGTGGTCGTTCGGGATGTCCAGAAGGCACGAGTAGGGTGTAAGACGGAGTAAGGAGGTGATCACTTCGATGAAGCCGTGGATTATTGCGATGTGAAGTTGCCTAGAAGGAAGAATATACAATTAAATAATTGATTTATTGTTTATTTATATATCAGCGAAAATAAAATAATATATACGAATTTCGCACCACTATTCACATTGTGATGTAAAAAAAATCTGTACTAGCAATATCTTGTATCTTCTATTTTTAGGGATAAAAAGTTACATATTAGTTGATTTAGATTTTGCGTGTCTTTTAAAATTGTAATTTAAAACTCTTCAACAAACTTTAACTAAAATCTCATAGGTGGTATAGCTAAGTCACCCATTTATTTACTAGATGCAACATTGATTGACCATGTTTATCACATATAATCTACAGTCCTTTTATTGTTTTTTATATTCTATTAAGCAAAATAACGGATTTTTTTATGTATCTCTATTAAAATTTATTTTCATTACAGATTATTATTAAAATGGGGTTGCATGGCTGTCTGCGATAGGAGAGCAGTTGTGATTAAGACGGCCTAATTCGATTCCGATCAATGTCAAATTTGAAATTATCAAATAACACAAAATGCCCTCAAAGGTACAAATATTGTCATTATTTTTATTATTATATATAAATGCAAGTTCAACAAAATATATTACTTGTATTTTACTTAAAAATTACTCGTATTATTTGAATATATTGCAAGTCATTATCTTATCAAAGTATACTAATCGTCTCATCAATTTTGAATACAAATTAGCAGAAAATCTGGAATTACGAGATTAGCAAAAACTTGTTTACAAATTTTGATATATAAAAAAAGTAATAAAAGCAGGAAACCCAAAAAATAATTATTGCAAAATTAACAAAACTTAATATATACCTATAATATTATAATATCAAATGTAAAATTGATTTTTAAAAGTTTTACATATAAACGAAGATAACCTTTGAGATATTATGTTTTAATAATTAAAAGTAGTTCTAGAATTTGCATTACAATTTTGACTAATCATCGTGCTTATTACTAAACAAGTCCTTTGATGCATTTTAATGCATGTTATTATTCATGCATACACAACATGGTGCAAAACATATGTAGTATACGCAATAAAAATTTCACTGTTTTTGTATTTAAATCATTAGAAAACTTACTATATATATTATAAAATTTATTGGCAATGATAAAACTTATCATATCTAACTAAAAAAAATAAACACATTTTCTATAAATCAATTTTACATGAAAGATACGTACAGCATAGTTATAATTTTCGTACATTCCATATCACAATTAAAACATCTCTTTTATAATACATTATATCATAACCTTATTAATATGCATTATTTATTGACTATTTCTAATGCAGCTTATGTCGAATAAAACAAGTAAATCATGACTCAAAATACTTATTATACTATCTCATTTTCAAAAAAAAAGGTTACGAAACAATAGTAGGAGTCTAATGACGAATAAAACATGGGTTTTCTTTAGTTAACTGAAACAAAAATATGGTATTTCCTACTTTGAATACTGACTCAACGAACACCCGGTATAGGTATTGCACGTGTACATAAATATGAATGATGTATAACCAAAATATGCGCGCAATTCTCAAAAAAATAGAACAAAATAAAATATGCGTAAACATTATCAACTTTCAAATGTTATCATATTAATGTAGTTTCCCCATATTGATAAATGGGGATCTACAATGTTTATAAATTTAGATACTTTAAAATAACATTGAAATATTTATCACAAATAACGCAGGATTTATTATTGATACAGAGTATTTTTATTTAATCTCAAAATCTGATACTTTGTTATTATGGGAATTCCGATAACACGTATAGTTTATTTTTTACAAGTGGAAATTTTCTGTCTAAATACCGCTACAAAATAATAAGCGTTTTTTCTGAACGTAAAATACCGCCAAATTGACGCAACAGCATCTAAGAAAAATGATCCGTTTCCTACGAACAGATCTCACCTTTCACTCCACAGGCGGAATACATTAAACAAGTAAAATGTACAGTTTGTATTTGCGAAGGTTAACCAATTTAAATAAGTTAAAGCAGAATATTTTCGAGGTTAAAACATAAAATAGTCGGAGAATAATCTTCCGGCATTTGAAGTTGATATAAGTCGGAATTCCCTACGCGGCTGAGAATTTCGCGTGCAAATGTGTATGCAATGACATTTCGCGTAACTGGTATTTTTAACCTCAAAACGAAACGTCATGGTCAAAGGTAGAATAGAATTGGAACTTACGTGTCGCCTTCTTCATCCTGCCTGTAGTAAAGCTCCCAAGGAGGCCGTTCTTGTTCTGCAGATGTCTGCACCTGAGTTTGGGAAACGTCTTCGTTCGTTCGTATCTTCGTGGAGTTGAGATTGTTCAAGGACGGACTCTTCAGACTCAATCCGGAGAAAGTTTCCGAGAGGCCAACGTCGACCCCACTGTCTATATGCATGTAGCTCTGTGGCTTGTCAACGTCGTCTTCGATCAGCCCGGAGTCTGGTGCACTCTTAATCTCTTCGGACAACAGCTGGTCCGAAGAAACTGTTAAATTAGCACTGGACAAGAACCCAGAATCGGTTCGAGATGATTCGTACAGGCCACATTTATCATCTTCCATCAAGCCTGTTGATTTTTCAGCATCTGAAACGATATTCTTATTTTCACTGGGGTTCCACATCTTCGTTAAGGCTCTTTCAACGCTTCGAAAATGTTTAACACTTTTTAGAATTCAAGATGGCTTGACTGTCAGTCAGCCTACACACTGTACACAAAGCGAGAAATTTTACTTTAGAACACATTCACTGTCGGCAAATCGATTTAAATTATTTCGCATATTGTTGTAAACTACTGATGGTTCAATCTTCGAGTCGATATGATCACGTTTAGTAACTTGAAGAGGTTAATTCGACAAAAATAAACAAACACTGGATGACAATCCGTCCAACAACAGCTCGATATTTCAACTGAGCGTGCCTCAGCGCTCTACTGAGCAGCTGCAAGCGCTGGGTATTCCCCAACGCATGCGCACAACGCACACTCATCGATGCAAAATTTCCCGGGCTAATAGACCGCTCTTTCTCCAAATTTGTTTATAAAATAAACATTTCAATCAAGAAAAACCCGGCCGGATAATTATCCGAAAATACCGTCGCACATAAAAACCAGTGGCATTCATTTCCATCTCAACTTTTGACCACAAATTAGATTCCTGGTATCATTGCTCATGAAAATCTTTCAAACCGCATTCCATATGACTACAAATATGACGTAAACTTTGATCTTGGATTCACCATGTGATTCAAACATCGCTAAATGCAAAACTTTATTTATTAGTTTACAAATTTTGAATTTACTTTATGATAAGAAAGATTTTGTTATTAGATAAAGTAAATTTTGATTAAATCAGTAATCTGGTAAAATTAATATGACTGATAAACGGAAAAACCAACAATAGTATACTTTCACAATATACTGGTCATATTTAATATGACACACTTAAGAGAAAAACAATACTATTCGATTCTCTTATTACGGATTTTCCATGTTCCAATGTCGTCACTGATGTTTATTCGCTCTGTAGCATGCAAGATCCAGCCACATTATATGCGCATGAACTTTTAAGACATTTTAAACTGTAGTATGCTTTACAATTAATGATAAAAATTAAATATGGCGCAGTGTGTATTAAGGCCAATTATAATTAAATAGCAAACTCACCTCTAAAATATTGTTTCAGAACTCTCCTCAAAATACTAGCAGTAGTAGAAGACATTTGGTAAAATTAAGTTAAAAAATAAATAAAAAATAAATAAATAATATCACCGTCGCGTCAACAACAAATCACCACATCCTAACACAAATAGCAGCGGATCAAGTACGTATTGGTAGAAAACAACAGATATATGAAACAATCATTTGCAAGAATCACCTTAGAGATTGGTCGTGGTTCGCACCGTATCAAATACTGTTGTGAATTGATGACTAGCCTGTAGTTCTATCAAGACCACTCGATCAGGGAGGGGGGCCACATTCAGAGATACACGGGAATTTCCCCCAAAGAGAGCAGAACTCGCGCTGAAACTCTCACGTCGCAGGTCGCGGTGTAAAAACAAAAGCCGAATGTCAACAAACTCCGTGTAACCGTGTATTTGCAAATATGTGCCAGGGTCGAAAAGTAAATAAATATACACTATAACATAGGGGTCTTCTTTCCGATTTCAATCTTAACGCGAGTTTTTCAGGTGTTACTGATAATGGAAGGACATGGTATTTGAAATATATACGCATCCCCACTTACTATAGTGTACCTGCTGACAAAATAACAATGTAACAAAATTACGCAAATATCTATTTTACTATTAGTACTGAAACATGCGTCAGTACTTCTCCCTAATACAATAAAATTTAATACTTATTACTGCGTGGTTATAAACCTATTTATAGGTATATGATGTATTAAAAATAAATTATAGGAAATGAATAATAACATAAATGGTGATAGATAATGACAAATCGTGGTTAGAAATTTTTAATTTTCTTTTTCTTTTAATCATAATTATACAATTTTTATAACATGTGATCTGCGGTTAAATTACAAGAATATGTACTTATCTTTTTTCAATAATAAAAAATTATTTATAATAACTTTCAAAATTACATATGGTACAATAAATTTTAACCAGTACGTGAAGTCTGACTTTTTAATAGCGATGTATTTTTTTATGGAGTTAATTTCAAAAACTATGCCTATTTCTTTATTTTATTTATTTAATTTTAAAAGGTCTTGTGCTCCAGTTACAGAAAATAAAAAATATACCAATGCTAACAAAAGTAGAAGAAAAGTAATTATAAAATATCATAAAACTCTTATACTTAATAACACAGATTTTTTTGCACAATTGTGCCGGTAATAACTTTTTTCGAACTCAAAATGAGGGTGGGAAATAGCCAATTCCCTCACTAATGCGTGATATAATTAAAAGAATAGGTTTTTGTTATCATGAAAGCAATGGGATATATGACCAAATTTTTAATTTTACATAATATGATACTACACTGAAAAATAAAATACCCGTATTTTTTTAAAGCTATTAATTAATCGTACTTTACGAGAAAATAATTATTAAAAATTTGAGGAAGAGATATGTGACGTGAGCATGGTAGAATTGTGGAAGAAGACAGACTGGGAGGGAAAGAGTTAGTTATTGCCAACTGTTGTCATGCCATAACCTACCACAACATAATCGCGACGCTGATCTATAACTATCTCTTTCCCTCTCAGTCTATCAGGCTTCTTCCACGATCCTACCATGCTCACACCTTACTCTAAAACATTAAATTGCTAATAACAATATTATTACAAACTAATGTTTCATTATTATAATGAGAAGCTATAATGGTTAGTTTTTATGTTTTATAAAATTCGAATATGGTCACATACCCCATTGTCATGATCGCTTAGAAATACTATACTTGGTCGTCCAATTTTTGTGGAAAATTGCAGAAAACATATTGTTCGCACGTGCGGAAAACATGATTCTGAAACTCGTTTCCTGCGCATGTTATAATAATAACTATAAGTACCTACCTATAGATTATTTATTACTGTCATTGTTTTATCGCATTTAATTTTAATAGTTATTTGACAGCACAGACAAAATACTTTCAATTTTTTAAATATTTTTGTTGGGTCAATCGTAGAAAAAATATAGCATGCAACATATGCGTGTAGCCTTTTTTATACTCGTGTGTTTGCATCAGTCGCTTACTGCTCGCATCACAAACTCATTCACTTATTCCACAATATTTAAAACAATGGAAATCAGATATGTAAATTTTGGAAGAAAAAAAAACTTATAATTTAAAACAACTTTGGAGCCACTGGTTACTGCATATTTTGGGGAGCACCGAACCTCTCGACCGCCCGTTAGCTAGCATCACAATTGAATCAAATTAGTTATCCAAAGCAGGGTTACTTAAAATATTTACATGTGGTCCGGTTTTGGAAGAAGATGACAATTTTAGTCGGGCTAAAATAAAACTAAACTGAAACAAACTTCTTCTACAAGCATAGACGAACGAATTTGTAGTACGTATAAGTTTCAGGAACTATAAATAAACAGGATTAAAATTATATCGCCGCTTCTGCCCTTAGTTAAAACGTTTCCAATAGGCTTGTCATGCCCCTCTAAGTTATTTTGTGAATAATGCTTAATAAAAAATCTGTTGTGTCCAGCACAATACCTCTCGCCATTTTCATTTTATGTTGCATAGAGCGCGAGCAGTCATGTGACTTTGTTGGCCTTGGTAAGCAGATATGGGGGCCCGTGTCAGAATGACAGCTAGTAATAATGTACATAAGTGTCAAGTATCATAATTTTTCATTCAAAACATGATTTTTCTATCCATCAGAATATTTTGAAATTTTGAATGAAAAATGACATATGACAATTGCGGCATCTATGTAAATAACTACTAGCCGTCATTCTGACACGAATCGCGATATCTGCTTGCCAAGGCCAACAAGTCACATGACTGCTCGCGCCCTATAAGTAACCAATTTAACATTTCTTGTACACACAAATAATTGTAATTTTATCTCTTCTTTCGTTCTATGAGTTAATTTGTCCTATTCTTCTAATATGATCAAAATTCTTCAAATTCATTGACGGCATTAGCAGTATTTCTTAAGGATATATGTAATATTAATATACGTATAATTTTGAATACATATTTAATTAATAATACAATAAGATATATTAAATGTACTCGTACCTCCTAGAAAAATCTACCAGTAATGTTAGTAAAACTGCTAATTTTTGACACTGACATAATGCATTTATCTGACAATTACAAACATTTAAATATCTCAACTGTTTTTTGGGCAACGAGATTTATTACAACAGATTATCCTGTATTATTATATACTATATCTCTAAACCTATAGGAGATATAATACAAAATTTAAATGTATCAGATTGAGAATTTAATTATTTTTATTATTTGTAGGAACGTAATTTTCAAAAATAATATTTACAAATTTTTCTATTCAACTCTTCCCATTACTGTTAGATTGAAGAATCCGTAGTTACACACGTCTTTAGTCTTATAGAATTTAGAAATCGTACATACAACCTGTTATAATCGGATTCTAGGGAACTTAAAACGTGCTTATTCACTAAAATCTGCGATTCTTAGCATGAATCCAATACCTCTCTTAGCGAAAGGTAAAAATAATAATTATTAAAGTTTTAGCGCAAAAATTGGGACGTCAGCGTCACTGCGGCATAAGACGAGAGAACCGAAATACGTTACGTTCAAATTTGACATAAGCTTCAGAGTAGATGTCACTTATTACTAACAAACGTCAGTCACATATTTAACTGAAATGATATCAGCGTCACTGACTGAAATGAATTTTTACCTCTCGCTAAGAGAGGTATTGCATTCATGCTAAAAATCGCATATCCAGATTTTATTGAATAAGCACGTTTTAAGGTCCCTACAATCCGATTTTAACATTTTTACGATGATGTCTGTGTGTGTGTGTGTGTGTGTGGATGTGTGTGTGTGTGTGTGTGTGTGTGTGTGTGTGTGTGTGGGATGTTGGAAGGACGGTTACTCAAAAATTATAAGACTTAAAATTTGTTTAACAACGTATTTCCCAATCGGACATTCATGGGAAGATCTGAAAAGGTTTTGGTAATAATTAGACAACCGGAAGTAGAAGATTCTTGAAAAAAAATCTTCTAAATATTATTTTTTGAAATTTTTTCGTGGTAATATTAAAGAAAATTAAATTCTCTATCTGATACATTTAAATATTTTATTATATATTCCATAGATTTAGAGATAAAAGAAGTATAATATATAAAATAATCTGTTGTAATAAATTTGACAGCCGAAAGAATGCCATGAAAAATAGTTGATAATTTAAATTATTTGTAACTGACAGATAAATGTCAGTGTCAGAAATAATGAGTAATGAATTAAAAATGTACTTGGAGAATCCCTTAGTTCTTGATCTGTGACTATTATGGAGATGACAAGTCTAGGTTGAAGGACTTAAATTTGTTTCAAACATTATGGGACAATGTACACCAGTACTATAGACTAGAGTAACTTTGAATTGCGAAAAAGCTATCAAATTCTTCTCAAGTAAGTTGTAAATATTGACAAAATTACACATCGATATAAGAATAATCGGAGTGCAATCTATCCGTCACTTTATTAAAGGGAATTAGTGTTATTTAGATATAACATGTATGAAAAAATAAAATGTAAAAGAAGATATGTAAGAATAGATGCACAATCCATATATACATTTTAGACCGCCCAAAATTAATGTTTTTACTAGAAGAATATGAAGAGAAAGTAAACAACGTTGTTCGAATTGAAAATTGCAGTTACCAGCCTAATATTTATATATGGTAAACTCTACTTTGTAATTTATTGTAACATAATTTATGGTAAAATATCTTCATGTTGAGACATGCTATTATTGAATAATAAAGAAGTTTATACGTCATAGATTTATATGAATATATTATTTGTATTTATAAAAATATTCTTTGCTTTATGCATACAGCCAGGTAAAATATACGGCGAGAGGTTATGTGCTGGCCACATCAGATTTTTTTAATTACATTATTATGCGAATAAAAATAAAAAAATTGAAGAATTTTTATTTATTTATAACAAAATACATATGCAATATATAATTTATAAAAAGCCGTAGATTTGGCCGCACCTATTATTATTATTTCTTAAACCAAATTACTATTTTAGCATCAACATTCAAATAAATAAATAAAAATATTCCTATGTTAAGATATTCATAGCTAGATATAAAAATGTAATCTGCATTTAAAGAAGGAAAAATGAAATATAAATAATTTCCTAACCATAAAGCGCCAGTTGATATTAAATGTAAAGTAGATCAACAAAATATAAAATAATGATAAAGTTGAGCAGAACCCGGAAAAATTTTATTTATTATTTTAAAACTTCATCGTTATCGATTATTATTTTCCTTTATAAGTTTCCCATTATTAACAGTTTTTATCAAAAGCCTTATAATTTCAAAATGCGTATGGAATTTCAGCAATAAGGTAATCTACCTAAGATATGGAAAATTGACGAACAAGCAAACAGAAATAACCTCGATGAAAAACAAACATTTTAACGGGAATTTTGTTTCATCTTTTTATCTACACTTTGATAATTTTGCAATAACTGCAAACGCGCATTAGTAGATACATATCCCTGGGGACAGCAGTGACGCTAAGAGATTTTCCCTTATTTCTGATAAAGAAATGATTTTAATAAGCACTTTAAATTTATCATAATATGAGCGATAACTAAACAGTTTACTTCAAATAAAAGATTAAAATAAATTGGGTACAAAGTTAACTAAAACTTACCTGGAAAGAATGAATCACTATTTACCTAAAAAACAATGTTTTAAGTATTCAAAAATTCCAACTTTTAAATAAATAATATTGTTTCGATGGACACAATGACCACATGAATATTCCGAATATTTAAATAACTACAAAGCAATCAAAAACTCATCGGGATTTACTTTTTTGTAACAGATACAACTACCTACTCAGGGATACTACGTAGTGTAAAAATTACGATAATTTTAACATTATTATAAATTACTACGGATAACAATTAATATCGATTTTTTTTTTTTTCGTAGAAAGAAATTGAACCATAAAAAAGACAACCTTCATACTGATACATAAATCAAAATGTGTCAGTATATAAACTAAAATGTATAATAAATTTGAAACAAAAGTAAATTTATTTTTGTTATAACAATTACGAAAACGGAAAGTCCACAACGTGATAGTCATAAAATCAAAGCCAATAAAATAAAGGACATGTTCTTTTATTAAGTATGAATTATTTGTATTTATAATGATAATTTCAATGTAAAATATTTTAAAAAATTAGTATTTAAATTCCAATTTTATTATCAGTGGTACGATAAAGCTGCAAGTATGTAGATCAGTGGTGTTTTGGAACCCAAACAATCCGGAACATCTCGTACAATTTTTAAGAACACAAATACGTTTTGGAACCGTCTTTTACAATATGTATTGCGAATAAATAAATGTCTGAAATGTCATAATATTTTTTTGCCAATTTACAATAAAAGTGCGATTTTTTGACAGCTAACAGTCTGTAAAATGTCACTTTTACTGCCTAGGCAGTAAAAATATTTTTACTGTCTTTTGTCGCTATTTACTTAGCAACCACTTAACAAACGCATAGCAACATAATTTGATGACAATAACTTTCAAAATAGGTATTAAAAATAATCACTAAATTAATATGAATTCTAAAATCGGCTAAAAATGTGTTCAACACGGCACAGATTTACAGCTTCGGCTGCATCTGTTGTAAATCTGGTATTTTAGTGCCTAGTTAAACAATAGTATATTATGTTACTAGGAGTAGAAAGCCGTCTTTTTGTGTTGAACCCAGCTATTGCGGCCGAGGCGCTAGCCGAGGCCAGGCAAGCTGGGTAAAACACAAAAAGGGCGTTCTGCTCCGAATAACATATACTATTTTTACCTCTCGCTAAGAGAGGTATTGGATTCATGCTAAAAATCGCATATCCAGATTTTATTGAATAAGCACGTTTTAAGGTCCCTACAATCCGATTTTAACATTTTTACGATGATGTCTGTGTGTGTGTGGATGTGTGTGTGTGTGTATGTGTGTGTGTGGGATGTTGGAAGGACGGTTACTCAAAAACTATAAGACTTAAAATTTGTTTAACAACGTATTTCCCAATCGGACATTCATGGGAAGATCTGAAAAGGTTTTGGTAATAATTGGACAACCGGAAGTAGAAGATTCTTGAAAAAAAAATTTCTAAATATTATTTTTTCAAAATTTCTCGTGGTAATATTAAAGAAAATTAACTTCTCTATCTGATACATTTAAATATTTTATTATATATTCCATAGATTTAGAGATAAAAGAAGTATAATATATAAAATAATCTGTTGTAATAAATTTGACAGCCGAAAGAATGCCATGAAAAATAGTTGATAATTTAAATTATTTGTAACTGACAGATAAATGTCAGTGTCAGAAATAATGAGTAATGAATTAAAAATGTACTTAGAGAATCCCTTAGTTCTTGATCTGTGACTATTATGGAGATGACAAGTCTAGGTTGAAGGACTTAAATTTGTTTCAAACATTATGGGACAATGTACACCAGTACTGTAGACTAGAGTAACTTTGAATTGCGAAAAAGCTATCAAATTCTTCTCAAGTAAGTTGTAAATATTGACAAAATCGGAGTGCAATCTATCCGTCACTTTATTAAAGGGAATTAAGGTTATTTAGATATAACAAGTATGACAAAATAAAATGTAAAAGAAGATATATAAGAATAGATGCACAATCCAGATATATACATTTTAGACCGCCCAAAATTAATGTTTTTACTAGAAGAATATGAAGAGAAAGTAAACAAAGTTGTTCGAATTGAAAATTGCTGTTACCAGCCTAATATTTATATATGGTAAACTCTACTTTGTAATTTATTGTAACATAATTTATGGTAAAATATCTTCATGTTGAGACATGCTATTATTGAATAATAAAGAAGTTTATACGTCAGATTTATATGAATATATTATTTGTATTTATAAAAATAATCTTTTCTTTATGCATACAGCCAGGTAAAATATACGGCGAGAGGTTATGTGCTGGCCACATCAGATTTTTTCTTCAAGTGTTTCAAAGAAAACTGGGGATTTTTTAAAATATTTTTCTAGAATTGTTTTAATTATAGCGTTTGCAATTTCAGCCATAGTTGGCTGTGTACACTACAAAACACAAACGATACAACTGTCAAATAACAATTTTTCAATATGGTCTGTTTGCTGTGACGACTGCTGCCGCCAGCGGTGAACTAAGAAGCTAACATTTTTATACTAGTACAAAAATGAACAACATTGTAGTACTAGTAATAAAATGAATATCTTCTATAGTGTGTGTATAGTAGCATAATATGAATATTATTGTACACTTGAAGAAAAAAAACTATTATTTGAAAACGTTACTAAAGTGTACAAAAATCATCATTAAAAGTTCAGAAATCGAAACTAAATTAATCTATTATGATACTAGGCAAAAAAAAATAGAATACCCATATTTTTTAAATCGATTAATTATTCTTAGTTTACGAGTAAATAATTATTAAAAATTTGGGGAAGGAATATGTGACGTCACCATGGTAGGATCGTGGACGGAGACAGGTAGATTGAGAGGAAAAGAGATAGTATAGCCAGCTGACGCCATCTTCGCTATGTCATAACCTATACTACACCATAACCGCAACGCTAATCTATAACTCTTTCCGGCCCAGTCTATCTGTCTTCTTCCACGGTCCTACCATGATGACGTCACATATCCTTTCTCCAAAACATTAAATTGTTATAGTTTGGTTCACGAAAGATGACTATTGGTCACTTGTTCGAAGAAAGAATACACAGCACTTTATACGGTAGTAACTTAGCAACATTTCATGTTAGAAACAGAAAGATTATTTTACGTATGTCTACGTAATTTATGTTGTATGACAGATATATGTAAATGGTGACATTGCTTCCAACACACTACAATAATAATGACGTATGTTGTAAAATTAGAGATATCTAATTATCTAATACACTGCCCTCTGCGCTAATGTTTACCCAGTGACTTTGACGTTGAAATCAAATTATTATTCCATGGTTTATGTTAAGTCCATGTTTTTTGTGTTTTGCAAAAACCTTTGCGAAAGGCATTATTTAAAAAGAAACATAATTTTCAATAAATTACACACACAATCAATCAAATAAAATTTCATTTTTCCAACACCTGCTTTTAAATATTTAAAGTTACATTTATGTACTAAAATCTCGTTACTAAAGCAACAGGGTGATTGAGAATTCATAAAAGTTCCCCTTTTCATAGCAGATTTTAAAGTGTGCTTTTTTCTACTCTAATAGTAGCTTAAATAACACTTTAACCGCAACGGTAGATAAAATAATATTTTAACTTTAAATTAAATTAAATAGATTATAAACTTTAACGGTTTGTGCTTATGTTAATTAATTATGCAATTAACGTTATCAAAAAGATCTCTTCTTGGAATACAATAACAACTTGTATTAAATTTTGAAATTGTGCTTAAATAATACTTTCATTTATAATCGACTTTTCTTCTTTAAAATCTGGTATAGAAATAAATAGAATTTTATATACGACGATAAAATTTAATTATCGAATAGAATTTTATCGTCTTGTTTAAAAAATAACTACGAGCCCAGTCGCATATGAATTGGACCAAAAGAAATATGCAACACAATTTTATTTTTCTGAATTAGAATTTATTTAACTTTCATAATTTCAACAGAGACAATTAAGCTTATTTAACACTATGTGGTTTTAACAACTAATCAACAATATCTAATACTTATATCAACTACAATAATTATAAAATAAACAAAAAGGAAAAGTTATGTTTGGCGCATATTAATTGGACCATAACCCAATAAATATTTATTTACCTAACAAAATCTGATAATATTTTTTCTGACATTTATATTATCAAGTATGCCTTGAAAAAACAAATGATAGCATTATTCCAGTGTTTTAAGTTATTTAGTTGTCAAAATGGTCCGCGGAAAGTCGTTATCTAACGATATGCGAAATTCTATTGTTGCTGCCCATAAAAATGGACTTTCTGGGCATAAAATTGCAAAAAATTTAAGTATTCCTCAAGGAACAGTAAGAAACATAATTTCGCAATTTAAAAAAACCGGAAATCTACAAACAAAAGTTAAAACTGGGCGTGCTTCAAAGATTACCAAAAGAGATGAGCGTGCTCTGCGGACACTAATTAAACAAGATTGTCGAATTTCCTCACGAGAATTGGCTGTAAAATGGGCAGATGCGATTGGCAGACCAATTTCAAAAGATACTTGTTTGAGAAGAATGAAAAAAATGGGATATGAGTTCTACAAGGTAAGTTTTTACAAACCGTAAAAAACATCCAAACTCACTATTTCCCAATAGGCCAAGGAAAAACCACTTCTCACAGAAAAACAAAAACGAAACCGATATTTATGGGCAAAGGAGCACCAAAACTGGGTTCAACGTCAATGGGACTCGATTATCTGGAGTGACGAGTCTAAGTTTGAGGTATGTGTTGGCGATACACGAAGTAGAATTATTCGAATGCCAGGGGAGGAATATCACAGAGATTGCCTCAAAAGAAAGGTTAAGTTTCCGGCATCTGTGATGGTGTGGGGATGCATGTCATCACAAGGAGTTGGACGTCTTCTTTTCATTGACGGTACTGTCAATGCTGCTAAGTACAAGATAATTTTACAAGAGGAATTGTTGCCTTCCATTAATGAAATTCAACTGCCAGAAGGGGGATTTATATTTCAACAAGACGGCGCAGCCTGCCATACAGCGAAATCGGTATCATCATGGTTGCAAGAAATGAATGTTCCCGTTTTAAAATGGCCTTCAAGCAGCCCTGATCTATCCCCTATCGAGACTCTTTGGCATCAGATGAAAAAAGCACTTCGAACCACACCAGTTCGCACAATTCCTGAATTAAAGAATAAAATTCAGGAAATTTGGAATAATTTTCAACCAGAGTACTGCAAAACATTAGTAGGCACGATGCCAAAGAGAATTGATGCCGTTTTAAAACGAAAAGGTGGCTGTACACAGTGGTAACTCTGACGAATTGTTCAAAAATCATTGGTCCAATTAATATGCGCCAAACATAACTTTTCCTTTTTGTTTATTTTATAATTATTGTAGTTGATATAAGTATTAGATATTGTTGATTAGTTGTTAAAACCACATAGTGTTAAATAAGCTTAATTGTCTCTGTTGAAATTATGAAAATTAAATAAATTCTAATTCAGAAAAATAAAATTGTGTTGCATATTTCTTTTGGTCCAATTCATATGCGACTGGTCTCGTATTAATCATTAATGATTTATCCTTAGTAACCAACAAAATTTGCATGGATAATATATCTTTCTTTCCGCTTGTGGATCAAATATTTCTTTACTCATTTTCCGCAAAACGCAAAACCGTTGAATACCTGTGAGATGATTTGTTTTAAACGCCATCTGCGATAAAACTTTATCATTATTATCGAAATGTTCTTAACAAATTGTTGTACTCGAAAATGGGTAAAGAACAAAATATTTATATTAGTAAATGTGCTGGGCCATGTGACGTCAGTTAAATTTTTTAAGAAATTTCCACATAATAATAATTAAATTAAAGTAATAAATAATACAAATCAAAATATTATGTATTAATAAGGAATTCCTCACATTTATTTTAAAAATTAAGGAGCGTTTAAAATCTAAGAAATGTGATCGCATTGAACTTCTCAGCAAAAAAACACAGGCGTCAACTGTTTGCAAACCTCTGACCTAAGTGAGCAGTTGCAGCTGTGGTACAGAACAATAAATAATTGTTTGTAATTTCTATTAATAAATTTCAAATAAATTCTTTTATAGTGCTTCACTTATGATAAACAAACAATAATTATTATTTTCTATAAAAAAAAAAACATTTAGAAAAAAAATCCTACATAATATTATTTATAGATTAAAATAAGATATTTTAAGTAAAACCCAATAAATAATATTAAATTAGATCTTGAACTCTCATTAAAAAAATATTTTGTTTCTGATTTATTTGTTATAGTAGGTCAGACTACTAGATTTGGAAATTTCTAAATATATTTGGTTTTATGATAATCTAATTCGTAGAATTTATTATAAAAATAAATTTTGTTTTTATTATTATTGTTGTTTTATAGCCGTGAAAGTACCGAGTTAATGTTATGCCAAATCAAATAAATGGCTTCCCATCCATGTACTAACCGTGATCATCATAGCTTGACTCTATACACGTGATTCATCGGTCTGTTCTTTTTTAATAACTCGATTAATTTATGATTTTTTTTTTTCAAACGAAGGCTTTTCTACAAGGTGTTTCATTTTTACGCAATAGTATGTAACGTTATATTTTCAAATGGAACTGCCAATAATTTAAATTTGAAAAATACATCCAATAGTTTAAAAACAATCATATGTTATATCATTAAAAAATACAATGGTCAATGATTCAAATATTACAAATTTGATAAGAGTAATGGGTAGTTTCGTCTTTTTGATTTTTTTATTAGAAGCAAGTATTTTTAAATTTAAATTTTCCATATTTTTATTATTTTGGACAAGTTTTGTTTTTAAATGAGAAAAAAAATACTGACAATACCGGACATATCTATTACCGCCACTGTGACGTTACCCTTACTGTTTCCGTTGCAACTTAGTTCCGACGTGCTGCTCGAAGTATGACAAAGATATTTTGCGACGTATGTCTTGCGGGGTAAGGGGAACTTGTTTGTTAGGTTAGATTGCTGTCAAGTTAGCACATATTTTTACTTATTATTTTTGTTTGAGCAAGTTTGTAACGACGTTTTGTATTACAGTTAATAAATAGAAACAAGGTTATGTCCACGGCATCAGTATCACCATCAACTGTCACTTTGACATGTCACATCCCATCGCTGTAAAACGACACCAGCGACATTTGCGGCTTTAAATATGTAAGCATGACGTCACAGAGAAGAGGTCGATTTGAATTATTAATATTTTAAATAACTTTTATTATATATATTATATATATTTATTGCAGTATATATCTTATTATGAGTCATAGAGTCATTGTAAATAAATAAGAATTTCATTAAATTTTAAAATATGGTAACTACCCCATTGTAAAAAATGTAATATTTAAATCATTCGCCATTGTATTTCTTAATAACATAACACATGATTGTTTTTATACTATTGGATAATAAATTTCATGTACTTTTCAAATTTGAATAAATATGTAGGCTGTATAGGCTATATAAAGTTACATACCATTACGTAAAAATGGAACATCCTGTAGAAAAATCTATACTGTAGATTTATAGACATTTTAATTTTAAATAAACTTCGTTTGAAAAATTTGTCCATAATATTTTAAAATAATCGAGCTATTAAAAATAACAGGCCGATGAATCACCCTATATCTTATTATGGGGTGACGTGGCTCAGTGTGTTTATCGGTTGTAAGTCCGACGACCCCCTGTTCGAATCCGACCAATTTCAAATTTGAAAATTATTTCCAATTTTCAAATCGCACTAACCTCTGACATGCATGGTGTCATTTTAAGTGATCCGTTTCAACTGGTTTAACAGCCGATTTTAGTGTCAATTGATCCATTTATATTTAAGCCTTTGACTCCCCACAACAGGTATACTTTATTCACAGCTGGGGGTTATAAAAGAATGAATTTATTTTAAACCTATTTTTACGGAGCAATACAGGGTGTTAAAAAAAGTGTAACACATTTATTGGATGTAGAGAAGAAGTCAAAATAAGTCGAAAAGTTTTATTCAATATGTATCCAAAAATGAACTGTTAGAGAGAAAAAGGTCATTTTGTATTTGAAATTTTGTCTATGGCATTAAATAGAATATAACAATTATTTGATTTTTTTAAACAAAAACACATCTAAGATAACCACTCAAAGGAAAACAAAAAGTCATTTAATTGAAATCGTAACTCTTATTGTTGTCGAGATAGCAGAAGTATATCCCGTAAAAACTCATTTTTCACTGCCTTATATCTTGAAGATCGGACACATTATATAAAACTTTTCGACATATTTTAACTTCTCATATCCTACAAATAACTTCCAAGTATAAAATTATATTGGATTTTTGGATTGCACTTCTTTAGGAGACTTTTTTGAGCTTTTTCGAATGCCAAAATTACAATTTTTATATCGACACCATAGTGGACACCAAGAAGGATTTTTTTAGATTTTGAGCAGGGCATCGAACCCGAACCTGAACCGAACCAAAACCGAAACCAAACCATAACATTTTAGCGAACCCAAACTCAAACCCAGAACCGAACCTTAAATATATTTTTCAATTGAACCCGAGTCGGAACTGAACCCAGTATTAATATTCGGGTTCAGGGTTCAGCTCCAGTTCAGGTTCATTTTGAGTTTAGAATGTACAAGTAATCGTAATATAGCCAATAATCGACGCCTGTATTGTCTGTTTGGGAAAATTGTGTTCGTCTTCTTGTCTTGCGTAAATTCCGGCTCGCATTTTAAATTATTTCTTTATTAAGATTGTTATTCCAAAAACATTAATTCAGTTTGCATTAGGTCGAACTGAACCTGAACCCGGAACAAAACCGCAAATTTTATTAATGTTTGAACCAGAACTGCACCCGAACCCGTCTCGCAAAAAATAAATTAACCTGAACCTGAACCGAACCCAGTTTTTGGCGGGTTCGATGCCCTGCTTTTGAGTGATGTATAATTTATCTGTGTTCATTTGTTTCAAACGGCAAAAATATAACAATTATTAAATTTAAACATAATTATCTATTATAATTTGTTTATTTATGTCGATTGGTACACCCAGATGCCCAGGACACCCAGAAAAAGGTAGTAAGAGGTGATGATGTATTACTAAATTATATTTTATTATTCTTGTTATTCCTAGTGATTTACAAAAGTATATTATTAAACTGAATAAGAAATTGGAACCCCGAAAAATAAAGGTAAACAAAACATTACATTCTACAAAATACTGACAACTGACAGGCTCTTTTCCATATACATATTTTGGTAAAAAGTGGCCCAGGAGAAATTTTTTATCTGCGCATCAACGGGCGTTGGCTATAGCCAGGATGAAATGCGTACTTTCTTTTTAAAATTGGAAAGTATTTGGGCAACGATAGTGTTTTCCCACTCATAATATTGGTACATCATGAAATTAACCCAGCAGGGTTTTCCTAAACGCTGCATTCAAAACTTTTTATGGCGACACGTTTCTGCAATAAAGTATAATAGAAGAATTTAATAATTCGCACACGAGTGCAAGATGATGTTATTCGCTTTTTGCGAAATCAAAAACACAATGTTTTCAATTTTATCAGTCTTGTTGAAATAATGTTACAAATATAAATTTTCTTATCACATATTGCAATAAAGGAAAAAAAATCTGATGTAGCCAGCACAATACCTTCCATCAATCCAGGGCCGGATTAATAAATTTTGGGGCCTGAAGCGGAATTATATATGGGGCCCCTACTATACCAAGTTAATTAGCTAGATAATAAAACTGAAGTATGATTATTGATATTTTAAATTTATTACGAAACGAAACAAATTACTTACAGTAAATGTAAATTATAGAATGAAACCTTTTATATTTTCAAAATTGAAATTTACAAAAATCTGTAATTGATTTGACAAAATTTGTTACCTATTTTATATTTTTATAAATATAATGGCGCTGTACAACAACAATACAGAATAGTGTGACGTGTGACTACTTGACTTGTGTGAGGATGAGGGAACTGCACTGATGGTGCAGGCGCTATACAACATAGACATTTAGCTTCGTAGGTTTGAAGTTTCAAAAATTTGCAATATATGACTCTTTCTGAACGAAAAAATCTATAGGTGGATGTAAAAAGATGGAGCCGTTCCCGTTCTATATTCTTGATATTGTTTCTATTTGGTCACAATGTTCTTAAGAAAATAAAAAGAAAAAAATTGGGGCCTCTGTACAATCTGGGGCCTCAAGCGGCCGCTTTGTGCGCCTTATGGTTAATTCGGCACTGCATCAATCCTGTGTATAATGTATAAATTCCATACATAAATTTGCTTGCAAAAGATTCTAAATTTCCAGTAAAATTATTTTATAAACAAACTATGCAAATTTTACTTCTTCTTCTTCTCTAGCTTTTCTCATTCGTTAGGGGACGCTATTTTTTATTTTCTGCTTCTACTCATTTCTGTATTGCGTGTCGTTCTCATTCAGTTCCTTTTCTCTCAGATCTTCCACAATACAGTCTTTCATCTTATCTTTGATATTCCTCTATTTCTTCAACCTTTTATTACTAAGCTATTCATTCTTCCAATATATTCTTCATCTCTCCTCATGACATGGGCAAACCAATGTAATCGTTTCTCTTGTATCTTTCTAGAAATTTGTAACACTATACAATACTTTCCTTACCTAAAGGTGACGGAAGGTAAAAATATAAACACTTTGATACAAATATTATACGGTGTCCCACATCAGTTGGTCCAGCCGCTTTAATTTCATTTTATGTAGTTAATTTATGATACAAATAATAATTAAAATAAATTACTGTCAAGTTTTATTAATATTACGGACATTTTGTCGTTCTAATGACAAATAATAAGATGTTTTTTTTTAATATTTTATTGTATTTATGTAAAATGAAATAATACTTTGGCCACAAATTCAAGAAAAACTGAAAAAAAATAATATACTATTTCCACCTCTCGGTCATCGAAAAAGTAATATATACTCGTATGTTACATTCCATTATGTTTTAGGGTCCCTATAATACGATTTTACCATTTTTACGATGATGTCTGTATGTATGTGTGCCTATGTGTGTATGTGTGTGTGTGTGTGTGTGTGTGTGTGTGTGTGTGTGTGTGTTTGTTTGTGTGTATACTAATCACGTATTTAAAAGTAAGTAAAATTTGTACTATTAACAACCGCTTCGTCTGTACCGGTACTAATTGCCAATGGTTTGGAATTAGGATCCTTAATCCGTGCACATCTTTTGGTTATACCATGTAAACAAACAACAAAGCGACAATGGGAATACACTAATGCAACCAGCTCAACATATAAATATATGTAGACGAGTCAAGTCATCATTCGCATCACGACAATTTACGGTAAAATGTCTATTATTTTGACATTTTATTACTTGTTTTTGTTTGTAGCTGTTTACAAACAAAAATATGAAATTCTTAAAAACAGTGACCTTCCGTCATCTTTAGGTAAGGAAGGTATTGTCTTTGGTCAAAAAAATCAATGATGAGTTTTTAGTGAATAAGTTCATTTTAGGGTCCATATGATACGATTTTACCATTTTTACGATGATGTCTGTATGTATGTATGTTGATGTGTGTGTGTGTGTGTGTGTGTGTGTGTGTGTGTGTGTGTGTGTGTGTGTGTGTGTGTGTGTGTGTGTGTGTGTGTGTGTGTGTGTGTGTGTGTGTGTGTGTGTGTGTGTGTGTGTGTGTGTGACGAAAGTTTCGGATCGCATAGCTTCAATACCACGATTCCAAAAATTATAATTGTTTCGTATTCCTCAAGTTTACATCCAGAAGAACAAGTGATTAAATTTTGGTTACAATTGATCAACCGGAAGTAGCCCCATTTGAATATTTAAACAGTCAAATATGATTTATTGACATTTAACGTTATTATAACTTAAAGAATATATTATTCTCTATACGATTTGATTGCATTTTATACTTCACATTCAATAGATATAGAGTTATACAGATATTAAATTTCATAAATCAGCCAGCTATGCTAACCATGGAAACTACTAATACGTTCAGAAAATTCAAATTGACAGATGTCAGTATCAATGAAAAGTAAATGAATGTGGCAGCGATGAGGATGTTGAAGTAGATGTTGGGGAAGAAACGGAAAGATACGATAAGGAAATAACTCTAGTCTTACAAATTTCAAGAAAGATACAAAAGGAACGATTACATTGGTTTGAACATGTCATGAGAAGAGATGAAGAATATATTGGAAGAAGAATGAATAGCTTAGTAATAGAAGGTTGAAGAAACAGAGAAAGACCAAAGATAAGATGGAAGCACTGTATTGCGGAAGACTTAAGAGAAAAGGAACTGAATGAGAACGACACGCAAAAAAGAAATGAGTGGAAGAAAATAAAAAATAGCGACCCCTAACGAATGGGAACAGCTAGAGAAGAAGATGTCAGTGTCAAGTACAATTTGCATAGTTTGTTTATGAAATAATTTTACTGGAAATTTAGAATCTTTTGCAAGAAAATTTATGTATTGAATTTATACATTATACACAGAATTGACGGAAGGTAATGTGCTGGCCACATCAGATGTTTTTGAATTGAATTTACTTTTTTCTACAATTAATGTAACTTTTTCTGAAACTGAATTGACTTTTTCTGAAATTGAAGTTGAAAAAGTATAGTATTGTTCAATTATGATTAGGTAATATCTGTTAAAGTGGTAAATTAAGCGTTGATCGTTTATTTATGTTACATTATTGTATGCAATATTGTTTATTAATGACATACTTTAATGCATGATTTCGATTAATGATTAATGAATGATAATAATATAAGTTTGTTTCACATCTAAAAAAAAAAATTATCATGGAATAAAATTAGATTTTCTCCAATTTAATAAGATACGATTAATAACGCAAAAATATTGTAACTAACAGGTTTGACAATTTGCGATTAACTATTAGCTAAAACGTCACGATTATTAATTGCACTCATTAAAACACTTGATAGCAAGATATGTTTTTTAAAATATTTTTTCTATTTTGCATCTGTAACAAAGCTATAACAGCACCCAAAGGAGTTCGTTAATAGCTCGTTTGAGTGTTGTAACAGCCTAGTACAATTTATTTTTATAAAGTTGGTAGCATAGCTGAAACGTTATGTCAAAAAATATCAAATGTCAAACCTTACTGAATAAACGATACTAATTAAGGTTTTTATTTTTATTTATATATATTTAGGGCATAAATAGTCTGTATTCATTTTTAATTTGATATGAATTTGATTGTACACAACACGAGACAATTTTAAATTCAAACAATTGAATTTTCAAATGTCACATTATTACCAACTAACACAAAATTCCCTAAATTTTGAATTTACGATTTTTTATTTAAAAAGATCATAAAAAGCGCAAAATAGAAAAAATAGTATAAAGAACTCATGTCATAATTGTCGATTATTTTGTTCGAAGGTTTGGGCAACTCCGCTACGCGTCGTCACCCAAACTTCCTTCTCACAAAATAAAATGACAATTATGACATTCGTTCTTTAATATACTATTATTGTATTAATGTAAAATGAAAAAATACTTAATTTTGCCACCACTCAAGAAAAAATGGAAAAAAAATTAAACTAATTTAAGTTGAAAGGATGTTAGGTTTTATTAAATAAAATGTGTAAAAGACTTACAGTAGTAATTTACAATAAAAACACTGATTTTTTTTCAAAATATTTATTTAAATATAAATTATGTTCTGCTTTAAAATAATATTTTGAAAAACATAGGGATGAAATTAAACATTGAAATTTAGCATTTTCAAAATAGCCTTTTCAAAACAAGGCTTGTGGTACTAGCCATTGTTTTTACTGTAAATTACCACTGTAATTCTTCAGTTAGTAAATTTAGGCTTAGATTTGTTTTATTAAACCCATTTAAAATTTAACTATTTATGAATCTGCTAGTGATGAATAGCTTCTTGGAACATACATATAAACTTCCTTATACACACAGAAAACTTTATTATTACGTATGTTAAAAAAAAAATCATAAAAGTTTATAAAGAACAATCCATTCCTTCGATTTTAATTACAGGAAAAATTGTTTTTTTTTTTCGTTTCGTAGCAATAGCAAACATGTCTGTATATCATATAAATTATAAAGGATGTTTATCTATGAACCTATAAAATTAAGTATCAAAAAATGTTCTTGTAAATTTTGTCTCTTTATTTACCTAAGACAGTCATTTATACTCAGGGCAAAAAACGCGGTTTAAAAAATCAGTTCAAATACGTAATTTTTAACTGAACCAAAACTGATATTTTTATTTATTAAAAAAAAAATAGATTTTCTTGTGATATTTTATTAACCGGTAAATTTAACGGTTTTAAAAACCGGTTAAGTAAAGAATAAACAGGTTTTTGAACAAAAGTCGTTTTCAAAATACGTGGGCTGGGATATATTTTACGTTTTCTTGCTCTGCTTAATTTATATCATAAATTATGTAGGATTTAGAATAAAATAATAGGATTTTTTTCTCTAGTTCCTATTTATTTTCTCTCTTGATATAAATAAGGAAAAAATGATATGATATAAAATTCCTTTGAATGGTTTAAATATATAAGAATATATGTATAATGTATTATTCACAAATAAATACATAAATATTTTATAACGATTATTACCTATTCATTGCTAGTTTTGTCTATCTGACTTCATCTTCTTAATTTTTTTTAATGACGGTATTTTTTACCGCAAGACATTTACGAGGGGTTATTTCGCGGTCGCTCAAAGCTAGAATAGGTAACGCATCACAGTCGTACAGCCGATCAATTTTTAGCGGTTAATAATTCGAAGTAATTATTGACTTCGGCCCGGAGAAATAGAACTCGGATCATAATAATTATCAATGCTCACTTATGCCCAAAAAATAAATTCTATTAAATTTATGATATAACAAATAGTACGAAGATACGAATATAATAATTCTTACCTGTATAGTAATGGTTCTAACACAATACTCCGATCAAGTACGACTGTAAATGATAATTAAATTTATTAAGTATCAAAACGAAAAAAAATATTATATTCTTATCATAATATAATCTACGAATATACAGGGCATATGTTAGGGGAACTGATAATGAATTAATTATTAAAAATCTGATGTGGCCAGCACATAACCTCTCGCCGTATATTTTACCTGGCTGTATGCATAAAGCAAAGATTATTTTTATAAATACAAATAATATATTCATATAAATCTATGACGTATAAACTTCTTAATTATTCAATAATAGCATGTCTCAACATGAAGATATTTTAGCATAAATTATGTTACAATAAATTACAAAGTAGAGTTTACCATATATAAATATTAGGCTGGTAACAGCAATTTTCAATTCGAACAACTTTGTTTACTTTCTCTTCATATTCTTCTAGTAAAAACATTAATTTTGGGCGGTCTAAAATGTATATATCTGGATTGTGCATCTATTCTTATATATCTTCTTTTACATTTTATTTTTTCATACTTGTTATATCTAAATAACCTTAATTCCCTTTAATAAAGTGACGGATAGATTGCACTCCGATTTTGTCAATATTTACAACTTACTTGAGAAGAATTTGATAGCTTTTTCGCAATTCAAAGTTACTCTAGTCTACAGTACTGGTGTACATTGTCCCATAATGTTTGAAACAAATTTAAGTCCTTCAACCTAGACTTGTCATCTCCATAATAGACACAGATCAAGAACTAAGGGATTCTCCAAGTACATTTTTAATTCATTACTCATTATTTCTGACACTGACATTTATCTGTCAGTTACAAATAATTTAAATTATCAACTATTTTTCATGGCATTCTTTCGGCTGTCAAATTTATTACAACAGATTATTTTATATATTATACTTCTTTTATCTCTAAATCTATGGAATATATAATAAAATATTTAAATGTATCAGATAGAGAATTTAATTTTCTTTAATATTACCACGAAAAATTTTCAAAAAATAATATTTAGAAGATTTTTTTTCAAGAATCTTCTACTTCCGGTTGTCCAATTATTACCAAAACCTTTTCAGATCTTCCCATGAATGTCCGATTGGGAAATACGTTGTTAAACAAATTTTAAGTCTTATAGTTTTTGAGTAACCGTCCTTCCAACATCCCACACACATACACACATACACACACACACACACACACACACACACACACACACACACACACACATCCACACACACACACACACACAGACATCATCGTAAAAATGTTAAAATCGGATTGTAGAGACCTTAAAACGTGCTTATTCAATAAAATCTGGATATGCGATTTTTAGCATGAATGCAATACCTCTCTTAGCGAGAGGTAAAAAGCAAATTTAAATTCCTCTCAGACGGTGCCTCTGCTGCCGGCAACGGCGTCCGATTAATCTGCGCTAGCAAAGGATTTTTAGATTCCATCGCTCTGATTCTGTTATCTATATTTCAAAAGTTTAATTTTTTTTTTATTAAAATTCAACAAAGAAATGCAATATTTCTCAAAATATACCTAACAACTATAACCTAATATAGAAAACTTGGACCGAGTTTGCCAAGCGTGACTTATGTACGTCTAGGTAAGATTATTGTTATTTTTAGAGCTAAATAAGCTATTTGTCGTCTTATAAAACGCCTAGACAATTACCCAGATTGTAAAACATCGGCCGCGAACTAAATGGACCTTTTACATTTATATTGCACCGTGACGTAATTTTTCAATACACCACGTAGTGAAATTTTTATGAACTAGAGATGAGTGGGCACGTTGGGACATGTTGTCAAGTAAAATGATTAAAAGAACAAGCATTTATTTTTGATAAAAAATTATTTAAACAACACAAAAACTGAAATTATTTTGACTTTGATTGTAAAGAAATTATTAATAAATACAAAGCAATTTATTTAAAAATAATAACAATAGTTTTATTCTTGTTTGTAACTTTCTTAATAACAAACTGGCAACTACGCCATTATCTGTCACTTTATGTGGTGTTTATTTCGCGTCTTTAGAACATATAAACACGTTTCTGATTCCCATTTACCCGTCCTCTCGTCTTGAAATATTTATCATCACAAACGCTTTGTGTGAATTTATTTAATATAGTTACATTCTTATTTCCGCCATTTCAAATTTTGTTTGAAATATATCTGGCCTCCTCTATGCGCAAACTACTGCGCACTACATATATGTCATTTTTTCTCTATCTCTTTCTTTTCATGTAAAAGGTCCATTGGTACGCGTATAGTAAGAAGTGTTCACATGGATATTTTGTTTTAAGGTTATGTAAATCGATAGCACTAGCAGGGACAGCCGGCAGGAATGGGGTCATTTAAAAAAAATGTTTTTTTTTATAAAAACGTGAAATCCGTCTCATTTAATAAATATAGTAATGAAATATGCGAGTTTTCATTCATAAATTTGCTAATAAACTTTCGCGGCTGTAAAATTCGTGATGTCACGGCTTGTTACAAAAACATTCCTCACACACACACACACATTTACGGTCCACGTGATTTTCTGTTGTAAACAAACTAACCTAAAATTGCGACAGGTGACAACAGAGGGAAGAGTAAAAGTATGTAAATAAAACATTTATTAAAATACGTATCAAAAGTTGTATGAAATATGTTTTTAGTTAACAATATGTTGCTGTCACAAAATCAAAACCCAAACAATCGTAGTTCCACACAAAACCGGTAGAGTACTACTGCCGCATCCGCTAAGCTGTGACGTCAGCGTCCAAATATTTGAAATTAAAGACAACTTTTAAAAAATCATATCTCTGATTCTACACCTACATATTTACACCTATTCTTTCAAGAAAAAACTAAATTAGAAAATGTGAAATGACCCCATGTCGGTTGACGAAGCGGGCAGCAGAGGCACCGCCAAAAATATGTCACATCATTGAAAAAATTAGCGATTGCTGATCGGCATTATACCGTTGAACTTGGCAACATATGTTTTTTGTTAATGCATTCTACAATTAGTTAAACGTTTTATTAATTTATTGAGAGTAAATTGATAATTATTTATGACGCATACATTAACAATAAATAAATAGAATTATATCTGATTACTTTATTTACTCAAGAATTTATGTTATCGTAGCTATATCGGGTATAAACCAATAAATATATATTTATTCTGATAACAATCTATGCATAGCTGTAGGTTCTAGGTAATAAAAAACATGCACATATGTGCATTTTTTATTACTAAATTAATAATATTGATATAAAAGGCATTCTAAGAATTTAAAAACAACAATGAAAATGCTGGGAAAGTTTATTAAATTTAACTGGAAAAAGTAGGAACAAATGGTTGTTTCATTTATTGTTAATTTTAGACCTATAGTGTAAATGACAAAGTTGGGACGTTGGGAGCAAACTTATATGCTATTTTTTTTTGTAAAAAAAGGCCCGAATTCTACTTTCGATTTCACCAAGCCAGAAACAATCATATCGTTAATTACTTAATAGACACTTAAACAAGTGTCCAAAGCGCATCACTGCTTAGAACACTTGAAGTAATGGTTGCTATGATGATTACGGAAATACAAACAAAGAACTGTCATCAGGCATTCGCAGTAGAAATTCAACGATGTAAACGTCGTAAATATAATTTGATAATTATTCTAGATAATTATATTAGTTGTTCCAGGTACATCTTCCAGTTTGAGACTCATTTTTAATGCAATAAAATAATTCGGAATAGATGGACAAAACAACGGGAGGGGATGTTTTATCTCTCTCTTGCGTGTGTCGTCAATTAACAATAATATGTTATCACCACCACCACGGCGTATTACCCATTGCTGGGTCTACACCAATCTGCTTTTTATATCTTAAAACTATGTGTGTCGCTAGTGAAATGAAACAATAAAAAACACTGTATTCTTTTCATTTATATTTGTACCTCCCGCTACCCCGTGGTAAGGGAGGTATAGGAATCGTGCTAAAAATCGCATAGAATCAGATTATATCATTTTCATGATGATGTGTGTGGGTGTGTGTGTATGTGTGTGTGAATCCTCTTTACGTTTCTAACTCAAATACTATCATTTTGAAAATTTTGAAACTGTATTTTTGCTCTACTTTAATATGAAAAGATCCCATTGATTTATGGAATTATAAAAATTAAAGATTATTAAAATTTTTACAGACATGCATTAATACTTTTTCTATATATTTTATGAATAAATTTATAAAATAATTTATTTTTTCTATTTTGGTTCTTTAATATGTACTTTATGAAACCCATTTGGATGTCATAAAGTACTTCTTAAAAGAACTTAAACCTAATTTCTGTTAGGTTGGTACGTAGTACCTACATTTCTAGACATTTGTCATTTGAAAGTAAATATTATTTAAATTGTAAACAATAACAATAAAACGTCATAGTTACGAATATCAATCACTGTTACTGTTACCAACAATCAAATAAAAATTGAAATATTCCTAAAAATGAAATCACGTATATTTGTAAATATTTTTTTGACAAAAGGGCCAAAATAGAAAAAATAGTATAAAATACACGTTTCATAAGACATTTCAGCGCACTTGTCCCGTTAGAAAACTCGCGGCAAGCCGCTCATTTCTAACAAAGATGCGTGCGCTAAAATCATGTCTTATGAAACTTGTATCTTAATGTACTATTATAAAACCCGGAGTCTATGCTTTAAAGATAAAAATATCTCCTTGGTGACGCAATAAATCTCAAATTTATGTAACTGACAGATAAATGTCACTGTCAATAAATTAATCATTTCAAATGATGATAGCATTTTAAGAAGAAAATTTAAAATACGAATTCATAAAATATCTAAGAAATAAATTAATTTTCACATGATTGTAACTGAAAAGAAATTAACGTCACTATCACAAAATAACAAACGGTAAGATTTTGGAGAAGAAAATGTGGGTAATACATAATAATTTGGAACAATATATCATGGAAAGAAACTTAATGCAGCTTCCAGCATTAGTAAATATGTAGGTGTGTATTTAAGTTAATAAAAATTAAATGGCGGGAGGTATTGTGCTGACCACATCAGATTTTTATATATGTGAGTATGATATTTCAGTCGGTAATTATCTACTTTTTGTCAATTTGCTAGTAGTATAATTACCTCCTACTCCCGCGGTGGAATGCAGACGGTAATTAAGATAATGACGTAATGGTAATTAAGATAATGACTGATGTGTAATTAAGATAGCTGTAATTATATGTAATTAAGATAATGACCTATTAAATTGTAATTTCAAAAATGTCAATTTAATTGATTTTCTCTAATTAAATTGCAATTTCGAAATGTAATTTTTATTGATTTGGTGAATATCTTGATGGGACATGACCTTGGGTAAATTTGCTGTTGTATTCAAAAATCAAGTTGAAATGAACTAATGACAATGTCATTAGCAGATACTCAGTTTGTATTGTGGATATTTTGGTAATGATGTTTAGAAAAATTTGTGTGCGATTAACTAGTCTTTTGCTACCGAGTCATAATTATATTCAAATGAGTATTTAAGATGTCCCAGTATCTGGTAATTGTATATGATAATAATAGAACTATGTTTAGCTATTTGAAGGATGGCAGTAACAATTGATATTGTTAGTATAATAGGGATTATAAAATTTCTATTACCTGGCTCATTTCTGAGTTTAGACGATGGGACTTGTTGAAATTTGAAAGAGATGGGTAATTCGATTTCAATGTGCAGCTATTGTTATATTGACGTATCGCCTAGACGTCGGATTTAAAGATTCATTACGGGATATTAGCCTGTATAGGTTTTAAGACTTCATGATTCGTATCGACTAGATGGTAGAATAAATGAAAGATTCATTAGGACGTATTAAAGTTTCATTATATCCTAATAGTTTAAAAATGATATTTCATTATGTTAAAATTTTCTAGACATTCTGGCCTCTGGGGCATAATTGCAGCATTTGTAAATTTTTAAATAGAGAGACGAAAATATTTTTAGATAGTACATACTGGACAACCTATTAAATTGTAATTTAAAAATGTTATTTTAATTGATTTAGTTGAAATCTTGATGTGACGTTATGATATGAAAAGGTATTTCTACTGTACATATTTTCAGTAATAATAATTGCTATTAATGACATGATGTTAGTGAATACTTTAACTAATTGTAGACAAAAATCAATTTTAAATATGTGAAATATTATGTTAATTTTAAATATGAAGGTCAAAAATAAATGAGAAATTTCTAGGATCGTTATTGTATAAATAGGGATTCATATTCGATAGTAAATGTATTATTGTTAGAATATCCCACAAAAGTGTTACACTTTGCCAATACAGGTAAGTCGTTGTTAGTATTAGCTTATTAGCTATGTTATATATATATATATATATATATATATATATATATATATTTGCAAAATTTATAGCGATGGACTTTGTGAAATTAAACCAGAGAGGCCAGATGACAAATACGAAGCCTAAGAAGAAAGTAACAGATTTAGAAATGAATAAAACATATAAACTAGTTGATATTAAAGCTGTTAATACGGGATTCGGAAGAAAAATAATTGCCGAATGCGAAGAATTCATAACGTTTCTACCTTCCCGCTTTGACGATTTAACCGATGAAGAAATATTGAACTTGAAACAATCTGTAACAAAATGGTCTTTAATGTATACAGGAATAAAAGATTATGGCCCTGGTAAAAAAGCGACTTTAATAGAATTTGTTGAATTATAGTATTGTGTATGTATGAATTATTTGTAATTGTTAATAAAAGAGTATATTATTTATCATTTGTTTCATTACTCCAGCTTCCACCACCACCTTCTCAATTTTGAAATACTTTATTGATAATAAGTTTGTAACATTTATTTCTATTAGATTAGTGTTATTCACAACTTCTTGTTAAAAACATGTGTATAAAATTTAGACATCCATTTTCTGCTATAGTTGCAGGCCCGTCAGGCAGTGGCAAATCATATTTTGTTAATCATTTTTTATCAAACGTTGACAAAATGAGTGATACTAAATTTGGAAATATATATTGGCATTATGGAACTTGGCAAAATTTGTATAATACAATAAACGATGTAGAATTTATCGAAGGTTTACCGGACATTGATAACATAGATGGAAAGAATCCTCAACTAATTATAATCGATGATTTAATGAGAGAAGCAGATGAACGTGTCGTGGATATATTTACAAAATGGTGTCATCATAAGAACTTATCTGTATTTTTCCTTACTCAAAATTTATTTCACCAAGGAAAGGGACAACGAGATATATCGCTCAACGCGAATTATATAATTTATTTTAAAAATCCTCGGGACAGGGCTCAAATTTTACATTTGGCACGACAAATTTTCCCTGAAAATATTAAATTTATACAAGAAGCATACAGCGATGCAACTTCAGAACCACATGGATATTTAATTTTTGACCTTAAACAAAGCACTCCTGATTGGTTGCGTTTTCGTACGTCACATGATGGCTTTACATATGTGTATTTACCCAAAAACAAGTATAAATACGCCAGCAAACACATGCCTACAATTATTTCATAACAATGAGCAGCGCTGTAATAAACCACGCAGAATATCTGCGAGCATTGCACAAATTGAAATCAAAGGATAGGCTGGCGTTATTAAAAAACGCCGACAGTAACTCTGTTAAATGCATTTGTGAATGTGTTTATAATATTTTGCATGGTACAGTTCCCCTCAGTCGAAAACAGCAAGCTTCACTTGTAAGACATAAAAAAATTTTAAGGAAACTTACAAAACGTGGAGACAGTTGGAAAGCTAAAAAACGCGTGTTAGTTCAGTCAGGCGGCACATTTCTACCTTTTTTATTAGCACCTTTGTTAACCGGTGTTCTAAGTAGCTTATTTAAAAATTAAAATGGAACATGCTAAAAAAATGGTCTTAATATCACCAGAAAATTTAAATCGCTTACATGGTAATAATAATAATGAAAAAGAAACTATATCTAGTCAGTTAGATAAAGACATGAAAAATATTTTAAGTTTAAAATTATCAGAATATGAAAAATGGATAAAGTACCAAGAAATATTACAAAGATATTTGTACTTTCAGAAACAAAGTAGAGAACCTATTAAATTACCTATCGAACATGAATTTACTTCAGATTCAAAATTAACTTTAGAGAAGAAAGACAGTGAAACAGGACCGATCAAACAAGAATTTATTTCAGAACTAAAACTAGCTTCAGAAACAAAAGACGATACCAAAAATATAATAAATATTATTCCTAAATCTCATCAAGAAAAAGCTAAATTGATACTAGAAAAATTAAAATTAGATGGGACAGTTACATGGAATGAAAAAGGTTTAGTTTCAATTCGTGAAAAACAAATTCCAAATTCAAATATATCAGATTTAGTTGGGGATATAGTAAGTCGTAGAAAACGTAGTAATCCTGAAGGTTGGGAACATTTTTTGAGTACACTAAAAGAAATAAATATTCCATTAGAACTAATTAATAATCCTCGAAGAAAAAAACTTTTTACATCTATATTAGTCAATGAAACTCCTGCGAAAAATAAAAGAAGACGAGATAATATAAAAGACGATTCGTCTGAAACCGCAAAAGTTAAAAAAATTGATTGGAAGCGATTTACATTGTAAAATGGATAAAAGTTTATCAGAAATTTATTTTGATGCGACAAATCCAGCAGGGTTTTCGGGTGTAAATAATCTTATAAATTCCATGAAAGGTAGATATAAAGCGGAAGATATACGAAAATGGATTAGTTCGCAGGATACATATACGTTACATAAACCAGTGCGAAAACATTTTGTAAGAAATAAATATAATGTTTCAAATATAAACGATCTGTTTCAAGCCGATTTGAATGATATGCGCAAATTAAGCCGATACAACGATAATTACAAATACATTTTAACAGTCATTGATATCTTTAGCAGGTATGCTTGGGCGATTCCGTTAAAAGATAAGAAACCTTATTCGGTTATTCAGGCATTTCGAATTATATTTAATGAGAGAAAACCAATTTACTTACAGACGGATAAAGGGTCGGAATTCATTGCCAAATCAGTAGGCACATTTTTAAGGGAAAATGATGTTAAATTTTATGTGACGCATAATTCCGATATAAAAGCTTGTTTTGTTGAAAGATTTAACAGAACTTTGAAGACAAAAATGTATCGTTATTTTACTTATAAAAATACATATAGATATGTTGATGTATTACAGGATTTGGTTTCTGCTTATAATAAAACAAAACATCGATCAATAAAAATGGCTCCTAATGAAGTAAATGATAATAATATATTAGATATATGGAGAATTCAAAATAAAAAAAATAAACTAAAAATAAAAGATAATCAGCAAAAATTTAAAATTGGTGATATTGTACGTATATCCAAATATAAAAACATGTTTGAAAAAGGATACGAATCTAATTGGAGTGAGGAATTATTTAAAATAAATGCTATTAGTAACAGAATTCCTATTGTTTATAAATTAAAAGATTTAAATAATGAACCCATAGAGGGCACTTTCTACAAAACCGAACTGCAGCGAGTTTATATAGAATCTGATACAATGTATAAAGTGGATAAAATATTAGCTACAAAAGGCACCGGCAGCAGAAAGAAATTACTTGTCAAGTGGAGAGGTTACAGTGATAAGTTTAATTCCTGGATTTCTGCAAATTCACTTCGTGTATTAAATAATGAATGATAAAGAATTTTTTATAACTTTGCCTAGTAATAGTTCTATGCAATATTTTCCAAATAATAAAACCACAAGTTATACTACACAGCTACCTCAGAATATAAAATTAAATGGATCTTGGGAGGTTGCACTGTCAGAAATTATATATCCCTGTTCGATCTACAATGTTAATGAACGAGAAAATAAAGTTAAAATGATGTTAAAAACAAAGCAAGATGAAAATGCGCCAGTAAATATTGTACATGCAAAAATCCCTACAAAAAATTATGAAAGTATTGACGCAGTAATACATGAATTGAATAAAAGTCTTTATGGGGCAGTAGAACAAATGAATGAGGATACAGCAGTTAAGAAATATGTAACATTTACTTATGATAAAGTAGAAAAACGAGTATCAGCGCTATTTGAAAAGACAGAGGTCCATGCCTTGAAACTATCTCCTCGGCTAGCATTGCAGCTTGGTTATCCCCCATTTACTGATATATCTGAACAAGAAACTTCAATTAATCTGCCTAATTTAATATTAGGTATTCCTCCACAGTTATTTATTTATTGTGATATCATTGAACCTCAGCTAGTTGGTGATGTTGTTAGTCAGTTGTTACGAATTGTACACGTTAAAACTGATAAATATGTTTTTGGATCTAATGAAATGATATCATATGCACAGCCTCATTTCGTTCCTGTGTTGAGAAGAGAATTTTCAAATATAGAAATAGATATAAGGACTAATGATAGTTTTTTAACACCATTTCAATTTGGAACGTTGAGTGTTAAACTACATTTCCGACGAACATCATGAAAACTTGTCCATATCAGGAATATTACAATGTACAGGCCGGAAATGGTGTGGGGGCTGTATATAAAGGAAATCAATATCAGAGGGGTCATGGCCTGGGAAGTTTTTTTAGTGGATTGTTTAGAAGTATTTTTCCGTTAATAAAGAAAGGAGTAGGGGCACTTGGTAAAGAAGCAGTTAATACAGGGTTTAATTTTTTGGGTGATCTGACAACAAAACAATCACCAAAAGAATCTTTCAAGAAACGTCTCGCTGAAGCGGGGGTCAATTTAAAACGTAAAGCTGAAGATAAAATTGGAAAAATAATCAGCGGGGCTGGTTATAAAAAGAAGCGAATGACTAAGAAACCTACTCATTTTAAAACTGTACGTGCTACTGTAAAGAACAAGAAACGGTCTAGACATACAGATATATTTGACTAAAATGGCATTTTTACATGCTCAGTCCTGTGAATGTATAAAAACAGAATTAGATTTATTTGCTATACCTCCTACACAAACTAGTATTGAAAGTGGACAATGGGTAAATTATAAACCTTTATCCTCCATTACTGAAGACGGACCCATTGAATTTGTAATACCTGGCCATGGCGAAGACTACCTTGATTTATCCCAAACCATGATTTATATAAACGCAAAAATTGTTAAATCTGATAATTCTGCCTTGGAAGACGGTTCTAATGTAGCACCTATTAATAATTGGCTTCATTCAATTTTTAGCCAAGTGGACATATATTTAAATCAAAAACTTGTGTCTCCTCCTAACAATACTTACGCCTACAGAGCATATATTGAAACTTTATTAAATTACGGAAAAGACGCTAAAAAATCTCACCTTACTTCAACTTTATGGTATACGGATGAAGCTGGAAAAATGAATTATACAGATATATCTGCCAATTCAGGATATAATAAGCGACAAAAATTTACTGAGAAGAGTAAAAATGTTGATATGATCGGACATCTTCATGCGGATATTTTCAATCAAGAAAAATTTTTACTTAACGGCGTTGAAATGAGAGTACGACTAGTTCGATCAAGGGATAGTTTTAATTTGCTAGCAACTGACTCAAACTTCAAAGTACAAATTAACGAAGCTACATTACTTGTTCGTCGAGTAAAATTAAATCCAAGTATTTATTTGGCGCATAATAAAGCTTTGGAAATGTCTACTGCCAAGTATCCCGTTACTAGAGCCGAAGTGAAAGCTGTTACCATCCCCGCAGGGATTCAAGGAAAATCTATGGATAATATTTTCTTAGGTCAGCTTCCGAAAAGATGCATAATTGGATTTGTATCTAATAAAGCATTCAACGGCGATTACAAAACTAATCCTTTTAACTTTGAAAATTTTAAAATAAATTATTTGTCGCTATGCGTGAATGGACAGCAGCTACCATCGAAGCCATTACAGCCGTCATTTGGTGATACAAAATCATACATTCAAATGTACAATACATTATTTTCCGGAACAGGCATACACTTTGGAAACAGCGGAAACGAGATCGACAGAACCAGTTATCCAGATGGCTATTGTTTAGCGGCATTTGATTTAACTCCAGATCTTTCAGCAAATTCAATGACACACTGGAATTTGACACGACATGGTTCTTTACGAATCGAAGTTGGTTTTGAGTCTTCTTTAACAGAAACTGTAAATTGTGTAATATACGCTGAATTTGATAACATTATTGAAATTGATAAGAATAGAAATGTAATTGTAGATTATGGTAGCTAATACAGTGTGTTTGTAATTTTTAAGTAATAATATATGTATATTTAAATGTTAATATATTGTCTTATTTACTACTCCCCTATGCATATATAATCATATAACTATGATATCAAATTTAGTTTGTTTAGAGCATTTGTATCATTAAAACAAAATGAATGCTGCATTTATACAAAGAATATTTAGAAAATATTTCAAAAATACATGCGACTATGGTGTTTATGCTGCTAATAATTTACCACGGCATGTTAATTTTCCATGTGCGCTTATAGTAAATACAGACCCCGATACTTTACCTGGTACCCACTGGGTAGCAATTTTTATTGATCGAGAGGGGTATGGTACTTACTTCGATAGCTATGGACGCCCGCCATATGTACAACAACACATCGACTTCCTTAAGAGAAACACAAAGAAGTGGACTTATAACATACACACTCTGCAAGACGTCACATCATCTGTTTGTGGTTATTACTGTTTAATGTATTTGTTATTTCGAATAAATTTTTATGAACATGATGATTTTATAACTTTGTTCAATAATAATGTACGTGAAAATGATGAATTTGTAAGGTACATGTTTTGTTATTATTTCAATAAAAGTTAGTAATTGTTAATAATTATTTTATTTGTATATTATAAGATTATACATCATCAGATTGTGGTTATTATTGTTTAGTTTATTTCGAATAAATTGTTATACACATAATGACTTTGGAAAACTGTATAGTATTAATAATAAATATGACAATGATATGTTTATAAGATATATGTTTTATCATTATTTTAATAAAACTCTGATATTTTAAATAATAGTTTTATTTCATTTTATAATATTAATAATAATAATAATAGTATTTCTTTCAAGGACCAAAAACAGGGTATAGAAAACGCGAACTATATAAATTTAACAAATTAAGAAACTTAGCACGAAAATGAATTATAACATTTAAATAAAGAAAATTATACTTTTATATAAATTAACTAATTATATCTTATTCTTTTTTCTCCATAGGGGATACTATACAAATTATTAACTAACCTACGTTTTGTAAATTTAATATTAAAAGTTTTTTTTTCTTTTTTAGTTAATACCTTATGATCTACTGTACTTCTAATATTATCTGAATAAATTATAGGGCCTCTTAAATGCTGATTAAAAACTAAATTTTTTAAACACTCAAAGTTTATAATTAATGAATTTTTATAGTTAAGAGTAAATCCCTTAACTTTACAGACTTCAGTAATTTTGTTTGACGATTGTGAATATACCTTGTATGCATAATTTTTTGGCCCCCCGCAAACAAATTCAGTTATATAACTACCTGCTCCATAACCGGATAATTCATCCGTAAGATCTCCTAATAAATTACCAGTCGGAGGCTCGTAATCACCAGGAGCATGATAGTAAATAAGAGAATCTGTATCGTAATACAAAACTCTACGATCCAGGGGGGTCATAAATTCATGTAAACGTAATCGCGCTTGGGATGTAGTGTAGGCAGCAATAACTACATTGACGGTACGTAGTTGTTCCATTGATTCTTTTTCATGAATCCAGTTTACGTACAGCATCTCGTCACCAGCAGGGATAATCCTATTGACTTCAATCGAGGGATTAGCCAGCAGATCATATAATTCCTCGGCAGTTGAGACTATCGATGTACACGGTCTATTTTCGGCTTGCGCAAATTTTCCTGTAACCAGTAAAAAAAAGTATTAAAAATTTAAAATAATGAATAAATAAAGATAATTGACTTACCCCAGAAAGAATTGAGCATGAGTTTAGCATTAGATCTTCTGCCTGCATTTTTTTCTATTAACGCAGGATCAAGCTGAATTCCCTCGTTTAAATAATAATTTTTTATATAATCAGCCTTGCTTGCATCATCCACACAATCTTCCGGGTAGCCCGACGCTTCTTGTTTAATTTTCAAGAAGGTGTCAACATAATTCACGAACAAACCTCCTGTTTTTGTATCTTTACTGTACATAGTTACTTTATATTGCCAAACCTCGTGTACTTTAATAATTTTATAATTAAATAAAACTGCGCGCCGCACTTCATCGGCAACCCAAGTACCCATAAATTGTCTCTCGCTATCATTATGTACACAATCATTTTGCTCTAACTGATCACAACACGTTCTACATAAAGCAAACATAAGTTTCCCATTTGATTTCCGTGGTAGTATCGGATGAAACAAATTTGCGGGGGGTAAAACTGTGCATTTTATTAATCCCTCAACTTTATCTAAATTGTTATTAGGGCATAATAAATTGCATTCGTCTCCTATAAAAATTTCTGGATGGCCGATAGGATACTTGCCATATTTACAAATATAGGGGTATAAAGAGCATACATCCACATATTTTATTTTGTCATTATTTTCAGCCTTTTTGTATAAACATGTATTGCCAGTTCTACCGCCAAACAGCGCGTCTCTTGGATTTAAAGGTAAATTATTTAAAAGATCATGGGTATCAAGCTGAGTTTTTAAAATTTTATCCTCTGCTAATTGTTTTTTAAATTCGCATTCCCAAATACTAACAACATTGTATCCTAAATTTTGAATTTTGTCTAATTTATTCATTGCTTTTTCAAATCTATTTTCTAAGGTTTCTTTAGAACTATTAAATACTTCTTTATCTCGCCCAGTTTTGTAACAATTTATACAGCCATGCCAAAAACAGCCTAAAAATTCGAAAACTAACTTTTCTCTATCATAATACCCATCAACTTTTAAATAATTCCCTATTACAGATTCCTCCCCATGTCCAGCATGTTGAATATGAATTCCGCGCGTATTTTCTTGGTGTATTAACCACTTAAGAGCAATTTTAGACTGATTGTCTTTCATGCGATATCCTCGCAATGGTATAATACCTATTGTATCAGGCTCTAAAAATAAACGCCGAAAAACGCGATTACATGCTGAAGCGATGGTGACAGCCTCCGTGAAAGGACACACTTTACAATCCTTAATAAATGTATCTCGAAATTTTATACATGCTCTACGAAGAATATCTACATCGCTAACACAATATTCAGCTAGTTCATTCTCCATATTAAATATAGTATTATTATGTACCTGCTCGTTATGCCAGTCCAGAAATTTTTGTCGTGCATCAACAGACATTGTATTTACACCATAATATTCAGGATCTGGTATCGGACCCACATAATTTTGATTATTTAATGTATTAAAATAATGCGGAAAATATCCTTTTTTAAGTGTTGGCGGTAAATCCAAAGCCTTTGGCAACGCCGCTAAAGACATGGGTAGATAATTTAGTGAATCTATGAATCTAATATGATTTACTTGTAACATCATTATTTTATTTCCATTTAAAATTACTTTCGGTTTAACATTAAGCTCCTCAACTAGATATTTTAATATAAATTGGCAATCGAAAGATTTAGAGTTATGAGCAATACAGACAATAGATGAAAAGCTTGTACGTGCTAGAAAAACATAATTTAGAAAATTTTTAATAGGTTCAATTTTAAATACATGCTCACGAATACCACATGAGTTACATAGCTGTTTTATATCATCATTGTAATTGCAGCTAGAGCAAGATTGCTGAATAACACATAAATTAACTTCATGTTCTTTGTTTTCGCCGCAGTTTTTTTCCTGGCGCGTCTCGAGATCATAATACAAAAATAAAGTATTACCTTTTATTTCAGTTCTGTCTTTTAACATGTAGCACAGATGGCCAGGGTTTTTGTAATCGTCACACAATTTACAGAAAACTTCACCACACAAATGTTGTTTTTTATTATTATACCTGTATAGTTTTAAACAATTAACACACTTTTTTAGCTGCTTGCATATCGAATTGAAATGATTATCAAAACATTGCTGTCCTCTAAATTCTCTATTACAAGCAGAACATTTTTTAAGTTGAACTGCTGGAACACATGCTGGAGAAAATTTGCAGTAACGACATGTGTATTCGCAACTATGTCCATTTCTAATATTATACGGAACATGACATTGTTCGCAAAAATACTTACAACAGAATGTTGCTGTTAAACTACGAATTACAGAAAAATGATTTCGATGATACAAAAGGTTCAATCTTGGCAGATTTTGTCCTTTTGCACCTTCGAAAATCACCTTTCCTCTACTATTATATTCATATACACAAATATTGTAATCATTATAATAGCGTTGAAATTCTGCAAGTTCTAGAATACCAGCTCCAGTGTCATTTATATTGATTTTTGATTTTTGTAACAATTCACGAACCCTGTCAGTCTGTATACCGTGAGTGTTTTGCACAATATATTTAAAACACGGATCATTAGTCAGTAGTGAAACAGCAACAATTAGTGCACGAGGTAGACAAAAATTATCGGCGTTATTTATCTCGATCACTCCATGCTTCCGCCTGCAGAATTCCGCGTAGGGTAAACCCTGACCTCGTACTTTCCCCAACCCTGAAGGCACTGTCACTTTTGTCATCTCGATGGTAAATCTCCCGTCGGAAAACACCTCCTTGTTGCTTTGTAAAATTTTTTGTATAGATTCCCATACAACGTCCATATGTAGCTGATCAGCTCTGCGGAAACTAAGCCATGCAGGTCCATGTTCCAGACGAGGAGTAAAAAACATGAATCCAATAAAATCACTGGGATTAGCTGTGTTCAATGCGTAATCCACTACATTTTCAAGACCGTCGTGAAACCAATTAATAGCATTTTCACCTCCAGGTGGATCATTTATGGAAAACGTAATTTTTCTACCTGATATATTAAACTGTCTTGTATGCTTCTCGATATCCGATATTATTTCGAAACGCGAAAATTCATTTTCAACATTAACTATGTCTTGTACATTTTCCAAGTCGCTATCACTTTCTGAACTTTCACTAACACTTAGTTGATTTTCGTCTATAATGTTATTAATATTTTCATCTTGCACATAGCCACTACCATTCTGCAAACTTTCACGTAAAATTTCATTACAAATATTAAAAAAATTATTAAAATTTTCCGACTCTTCTTCATCTCGCAGTGTAACACTGTTGTTATAATTACTAGCCATACTGAAACACACTTAATTCGTAAAAGCTAGAATCAGACTAATAAAAATTTACCCACTTCACCTCTATTATATAGGTAGTCGAAAGCTACCTGAATAATCCTCAAGACCTTTTCCTTTCAAATACAACAATAGATAGGTAATTGTAATTACCTATCTATTGTCCATTCGCAAATATTTGAAACATGTGTAAAGTGATTGTTTAGGTAAATATAAATACTGATGCATGTATTGTTTTTAATATAATATATATTTTCCTTCTAAATCTTTGCTAAACTTAAAATTATGGTACATATAACAGTTATTGTGTAGGTAAATAGAAATAATGATGCATGTATTTTATTTTAATTATATTATATATTTTCCTTCTCGGATCATAAATACAGAAACACATTCTAAATCCTTATTTAACTTACAATTATAGTATAAATACATTTCTTTAAAAATATTATCAAAATTTTTATTTTCTAAATAAATAAAATTATTTAAGCTAGTACTTAAATCTACATTATTTTTAATACTGTTAACCGTAACGGTTTGCAATATTTCTTTGTAGCAGGTGAACAAATTTTTATATTTATCAACATAATTTTCAAACACTTCGAAAATATGCTGTTCAAATTTTAGTAAATTGTCAATATTCTCTTTCTTCAGCACTATATATTCACGGTTTGTTCTACATTTAATCTGTTCCTTGGGCAGTAGACTGAACTGTACGTCTTTAACCTGGTGCACTCTGTTTAAGTCCAGCTCACAGCATTTAGCTTTAAGTCCCTTATTTTTTAAATACTTCATAACTTCCTTAAAGTCTCTAAGGTCTATAAATTTTTTATTAATTACCGATCCAACAAGTCGAACCGTTATTCGCGGCACTGGCACGGGATTAATTCCGATAGTAATAAATACTCTTCTTTCGCGGTCCAAAGGAATCGGGTAGACATCAAGGAGCCGGTCGTTATTATCCCTCGTACTTCTGTTGCTAGGAAAGGCGAAACTTGTTATTTCTGCCGTTCCTGAAATTAAATCAATTTTCTTTAGCTCGTCCTGAGAAATAACAAGTTCCTCCTCCTCATAGCTATCTTCAACTTCTATAAAAAGTTCTTCCTGATAGCAATCTTCTAGACGCTGTCCGTAAGGTTCTTCAATAACATCACTATCATTATCGATCACAATAATCGAATCACCATCATCTTCTACTTCAATTGGTGCATCTTCACCCTGGAGCGAAAACAGCGTAGAATCGGTATTGGGTACCGACTCAATATCATCTTCCCCAAGATTCTCAAACATCGCAGAAACTGCCATTTCCAAAATGTTTTTAGAGCTGCCTAGAGAAGTTTTCCTTTTCTTAGATGGAACTTCTTCTGCTTGGCATACATCTTTACCATGAATATCAAGTGAAGAGCTGCTTGATGTTGACAATCTTCGTTTTTTGGAAATTTCATCTCCTCCAGGAAAACTCAAACCCTCGACGTCTTCCATAAGATCGTTGTTTGCGAGCGAATTCGCCGGTTTAATTAAAATATTGCTCAAAATAACAACTTTGCTCGAAGACATAGCGAAATAGAAAAATACTCGTTGAAAGCACACACAAGACACGAAAATCAGGTATATACTAACTAAAAATATTTTCGTCTCTCTATTTATAAGTCTACAAACGATGCAATTATGCCCCCAGAATATCCACAATACAAACTGAGTATCTGCTAATGACATTGTCATTAATTCATTTCAACTTGATTTTTGAATACAACAGCAAATTTTACTCAAGGTCATGAAATATCATTTTTAAACTATTAGGATATAATGAAACTTTAATACGTCCTAATGAATCTTTCATTTATTCTACCATCTAGTCGATACGAATCATGAAGTCTTAAAACCTATACAGGCTAATATCCCGTAATGAATCTTTAAATCCGACGTCTAGGCGATACGTCAATATAACAATAGCTGCACATTGAAATCGAATTACCCATCTCTTTCAAATTTCAACAAGTCCCATCGTCTAAACTCAGAAATGAGCCAGGTAATAGAAATTTTATAATCCCTATTATACTAACAATATCAATTGTTACTGCCATCCTTCAATTAGCTAAACATAGTTCTATTATTATCATATACAATTACCAGATACTGGGACATCTTAAATACTCATTTGAATATAATTATGACTCGGTAGCAAAAGACTAGTTAATCGCACACAAATTTTTCTAAACATCATTACCAAAATATCCACAATACAAACTGAGTATCTGCTAATGACATTGTCATTAGTTCATTTCAACTTGATTTTTGAATACAACAGCAAATTTACCCAAGGTCATGTCCCATCAAGATATTCACCAAATCAATAAAAATTACATTTCGAAATTGCAATTTAATTAGAGAAAATCAATTAAATTGACATTTTTGAAATTACAATTTAATAGGTCATTATCTTAATTACATATAATTACAGCTATCTTAATTACACATCAGTCATTATCTTAATTACCATTACGTCATTATCTTAATTACCGTCTGCATTCCACCGCGGGAGTAGGAGGTAATTATACTACTTTTGCTGGATTCGAAAACTGTTTGGAAAACTCTCTTCCAGTAAAAGAATACTTTCCATACTTGACACGTATACATAATATAATATTACCTATACTTATAACCCAGGAAACATGAAATGGTATAATAAACGGAGAATGCGTTCGTTTAAGAACTGGACAAATGTCCGCTTCTAATACGTATTTTATAGGTATATAATATACGTTTATAATTATTTTTTATTTAACGTATTATATACTTCAAATTTCTATGCATTATATTCGTTTATTTCGAGTTTATATTAAACTAGCTAAAACTCGTATATTACCCGTAGCAACTATACCAAAATATTATGTATATAAAGAGTATAAATACAGTATAATTTTCTTACAAATTTTACGTTTATTTTTATAGATGTACTACGTATAAATGTGGAATATTTTGGGTAAAAAAAAACTGTACTTCAGGCGTGTAAAAAACGTATATTTTACAAAGATATGTTACATATATTTTGTATACATGTTAAACGTATAAAAATAATACACATAATATGAGAAATATACTAAATATAACATACGTTTAAAACGATGCGCATATTTTATATACATTTTAAACGTATATTTAGTACAAATTTTGATCGTATAAAAGTATTATATGTTTTGATAAAAATACACTTAATTTTTGGTATATGCAATACGTTTATTTTATATACATTTTAAACGTATAAAAATTATTATATTTTATGAGAAAAATATACTCTCAAACGACCGTATATATATCAAATTTATACATATATTTTGTACAAATTTTTAACGTATAAAATTATTAAATGTGATAAGAAAAATATACTTAATTTTTTGTATATGTAATACGTATAAAATTATTATACTTTATAAGAAAAATATACTCAATCGATCGTACATATAATACGTTTAAATTTATACGTATATTTTGAACAACTTTTTAACGTATAAAAATATTACATGTTCTGAGAAAAATATTCTTCATTTTCGATATATGCTACGTTTAAAATGATATATTTTAAATGTATAAAACCAATATACTCGTATTTTTTAAAATTTCTTAAATATTAATAGAATTCGAAAAAACGGCATTGGTCATCCTTGCTTCGTCAATAGTTCGCGTGTACCTCTCTCTCCCTCGTTGCTTCTGTAGGTACTAATAGTTTCTGACGTAGCTGGGACGTCAAAGAAATCTTAATGCCGTTTTCCTCGAAAAATATACGAACAATGATGGCCAAAGATTAATAAAAAAACATACTGGACAGCGGACTACTATAATCGGTACAATATTAAATTTCTGAAACAGAAACAATGGTAGCATTGAATTAGTTTTAAGAGTAACACAGTTTGCTTACGTTTCTAAATTTTATATTATGCAGCAAATACGTAAAAAATTATGACAAAAGAATAATAAATATAGTTGACAGCAGACTACTGTAATCGGTCCAGTATTAAACTTCTGAAACAGAAACAATGGTAGTATTGCGTTAACATTAACAGAAGCACAGTTTGCTTACGTTTCTAAATTTTATGTTATGCAGCAAATAGGTAAAAAATGATGGCCAAAGAATAATAAATATACTGGGACAGTGGACTATTATAAGCGGTACAGTATTGGTCTTCTAAAACAGAAACAATGGTAGTATTGAATTAGTTTTAAAAGTAATACAGTTTACTCACGTTTCTAATTTTTATATTATGCAACAAATAGGTGAAAAAATGAGGTCAAATATTGATAAATATTCTGGACAGCGGACTACTGTAATCAGTACAGTATTAAATTTCTGAAACAGGAACAATTGTAGTATTGAATTAGTTTGAAGAGTAACACAGTTTGCGTACATTTTTAAATTTTATATTATGCAGTAAATAGGTAAAAAAATGTTGGACAAAGATTAATAAACATACTGGACAGCGGACTACTATAATCGTTACAGTATTAATCTTCTGAAACAGAAATAACGGTAGTATTGAGTTAGTTTTAAGAGTAACACAGTTCGCTTACGTTACTAAATTTTATATTATGCAGCAAATAGGTAAAAAAAATGACGGCCAAAAATTAGTAAATATACTGGACATTGAACTACTATAAGCGGTACAGTATTGAAGTTCTGAAACAGAAAAAAATGGTAGTGCTGAGTTAGTTTTAAAGGTAATACAGTTTACACACGTTTCTAATTTTTATATTTTGCAGCAAATAGGTGAAACAATGATGGTCAAATATTAATAAATATACTATACAGCGGACTACTATAATCGGTACAGTATTATACTTCTGAAACAGAAACAATGGTATTATTGAGTTAGTTGGAAGAGTAACACAGTTTTCTTACGTTTATAAATTTTATATTATGTAGCGAAAAAATGATGGCCGAAAATTAATAAATATACTGGACATTGGAGAACTATAAGCGGCATAGTGTTAAACTTCTGAAACAGAAAAAAATGGTAGTATTGAGTTAAATTTAAGATAACACAGTTTACTCATGCTTACCCATCTATTAATAAACAATATCATTTTCTTAAAAAAAAAAAAATGGGACTTCCATAACTGAGATGAGCTGAAGAAGCGTAAGGATTCCAAATAAATTTACTATGATTAATCCTTATGGACGTTTGCTTTTTCGTAAATAAATCTTGTTTTGCCAATTTCAGCCAGTCTTTCACTGCTTGGCCAATTAATTCATCTGTTCACTACCCAACTGTAAATGAACATACATAAAACAAATAATATTTAATATATTTCAAATTTGACAAAGATATTAAGATAAAATAATTTTTACCAAATATAACTTTGCATATTTGAGTTCTTTTGAAAGCTTTTTTCTCCCGGCCAGCCCAGTTGAACTTCATCGCTAATTCATTGCAGAAAAGATATTTCATTATATGCATTGTAGCTTGCCTTCCATTGAAACCACCTACAGCAGCTAATCAAGATATATGTGGATTAAAAAATATGCTAAATTGAATATAAACTTACTTGAAATGAGGTCCACCGTTGGGATAAAAGATTTTTCAAACGCAAGAACCTGGTGAAGAACAGGAACAAACTGGCGACTGCAAAACTTATGAACGACGATATATTTGTTTATTGAACTATAATATATCTCTAGTATTAATTCAGTAATATTATAACAAAATATTTTAAAACTTACTTTAAATATGAGGCCCCACTGTTGAAGAAAAGAGTTTTCAAACAACTTGGTAAAGAACACGAACAAACACTAACTGGTAATTTCTAGTTTACTGAGCTGACTGCAAAACTGTTATGCTATGCGCAATAGCCCGATACGCGTACTTTTCTAACTGCGCATGAGCTAGGTATGATTGGTCCCCGTATGAATTACGTATATTTTAAACATATCAAAAATAACCCATATAAGAAACATATGCCATAATGAGGATTATACTGTCATAAAATTTTCTTGGTCGCTTTTAATGTATAACTTACTACTTACGTGTATGTTTTATAATACATAGGTATTGTGCAAAAATCTACATCTAGCAACTGAGCGCACATGGTGCTGGTTCTACGCATGTCATGAAAAGAATAGCCCCGTTTAAAATTCGTCTATATAAAAATGAAAAATAAACGCGGGAAGATACATTTTAAATTAATCACATGAAATACATGTTATGTTTTGAAATTAATACTAAAATTTCATACATATTTCTCATAATTTTTTCAAAAGTGTTACGTATAAATATTCAAATAACATTGGGCGCATCAAGTAAAATCACTAATACTGTATTTGATTTGAAATGGATTTGAACCGAGTTTAATTCAATGTTGAAGTGGAATCTTTAAAAATTAGGAAAGAATATTAAATATTATCTTTGTCTTATTAATCACATTGTTAGTATAACAACAAAACTTTAATTTTTTACTTGTCAAACCAATATGTATTATGAAAAATATCTAATGTTTATCTTACAAATAATTATATAAAATATTTTTTCGTATATATACGCAGGTAAAATAAACGTAAGTACATATATTATGCAACATATTTAATATGTGTACATTTTAAAGTTTTATACTATTATAAATATTCGCATAAAATATATTCCGTGTATATACGTAGGTAGAATAAATGTATAATATCCAGCTTATATTATACGAATATATCTTTTATTTTAATACTATTAGAAATAGTTGTGTAAAATACGTTGTGTATAATACGTATGTAGAATAAATGTATAATATGCAATGTATATTGTTCGTATATATTTTTTTTATATTTATACTATTACACATAGTCGTATAAAATACGTTTCGTATATATATGTAGATATAATAAATGTATAATATCCTACATATATTGTATGTATATATTTTTTATATTTATACTATTACACTTCGTCGTATAAAATACGTTTCAAACATATACATAAGTAGAATAAGTGTATAATATTCAGCATATATTGTACGTATATTTTTTTATATTTATACTATCACACCTCGTCGTATAAAATACGTTTCGTATATATACATAGGTAGAATAAATGTATAATATTCAGCATATATTATACGTATATATTTTTTATATTTATACTAATACACTTAGTTGTATAAAAAACGTTTCGTATATATACATATGTAGAATAAGTGTATAATATTCAGTATATATTATACGTATATTTTTTTATATTTATACTATTATACTTCGTCGTATAAAATACGTTTCGTATATATACATAGGTAGAATAAATGTATAATATTCAGCATATATTATATGTATATTTTTTTTATATTTATACTATTACACTTCGTCGTATAAAATACGTTTCGTATATATACATAAGTAGAATAAGTGTATAATATTCAGCATATATTATACGTATATTTTTTTATATATATACTATTACACTTCGTCGTATAAAATACGTTTCGTATATATACATAGATAGAATAAATGTATAATATTCAGCATATATTATACATATATTTTTTTTATATTTATACTATTACATTTAGTTGTATCAAATACGTTTCGTATATATCCATAGGTAGAAAAATTGTATAATATCCAGCATATATTATTCGTATAATTTTTTTATATATGTACTGTTACACTTAATCGTATAAAATACGTTTCGTATATATACATAGGTAGAAAAAGTGTATAATATCCAGCATATATTATTCGTATAATTTTTTTATATTTGTACTGTTAAACTTAATCGTATAAAATACGTTTCGTATATATCCGTAGGTAGAAAAGATATATAATATCCAGCATATATTATTCGTATAAATTTTTTATATTTGTACAGTTACACATAATCGTATAAAATACGTTTCGTATATATCCGTAGGTAGAAAAAGTGTATAATATCCAGCATATATTATTCGTATAAATTTTTTATATTTGTACTGTTACACTTAATCGTATAAAATACGTTTCGTATATATACGTAGGTAGAATAAATGAATAATATACAGTACATATTGTTGGTATATATTTTTTATCTTTATACTACTACATTTAGTCGTTTATAATACGTTTCATATATATACGGAAGTAAAATAAATGTTTAATATACTACATATATACATAGTATATATTGTATATTTTTATACTGTTTCATATAGTCGTATTTTATACGTTTCGTACATATATGTAAGTAAAATAAATGTATAAAATACTATTTGTAAAATTCTAATATTATATATAAACGCTTATTAAACGTAATTATTTTAGACGTTCGGAATGTGCATCAAATGATCTAAAAATGAAAAAAATAAATGTATATTTTACGTAGAAATTTGCATAGTCTTTTTTTTTCTAGTATATATACCGACATTCTTTATACCATATACGATTATTAAACGTTGAATACGTCCTTTATACGTATAGAATGTTTCCTGGGAAGTAACACAATTTTATCGCTTCAATAAACTATGTAGTTTGTTAACATTATATAAAATTAAAGGTAAATGTTTTTCGTTGTAAAACAACTACAAAATCCTTGAAATTTAATTTTTCGTAATTAATAATGGGAAAAATGTTTTTTTTTTTGTATCTTCAACTGGGGGAAAAATATAAACCTTATCAGTTTGAAATTCCCAATATCTATCACCTATCGAAATCTAGTATAAATCAATATATTATGAAAGTAACTTAAATCGTTTAAATCTATATCCAAAATTAACATTAATGTCATATAATATAAAAACATTCAATAGTATTATATTATTCAGTCAACCAGTGGCGTCACATATGAGGGGGGGGGGAGTGTGGAACGTTCTCCATCATTATTTTTTTACCTATACTGACCCTATAAACAACAGCTAAAGGGCCTATTTCTAAACTAAATTTAATGAATTGGAGAAATGCAACCTGATTTTTTGACAAATGACACCAATGCTTTCGATGTTCTAAAAATATGAAAAGTGATTCTAATTCGGTGGTAAGGTAAGAACCCAACCACCACTGAATTACCAATTACAACTTCAGAAAATTCCAATCAATTAATTAAATTTACTTTGAAAGTAAATTTAATTGCATCTACTTATATAAAACCGGCCAGTATTTGTGTGCATAAGCATAATTTATATTTTTAAATCGAACTTTATTAACAATAAAAAAAAATCTGTTGTGGCCAGCACAATACCTTCCGTCAATTCTGTGTAATATGTACAAATTCCATACATAAATTTTCTTGCAAAAAATTCTAAATTTCCAGTAAAATTATTTCATAAGCAAACTATGCAAATTGCACTTGACACTAACATCTTATTCTTCTTCTTTAGCTTTTCCCATTCGTTTACGCTATTTTTTATTTTCTTCTTCCACTCATTTCTGTTTTACTTGTCGTTCTCATTCAGTTCCTTTTCTCTCAAGTCTGCGCAATACAGTCCCCTTCCATCTTATCTTTGGTTTTCCTCTGTGACTTCAACCTTCTATTACTAAGCTATTCAATATATTCATTTCTCCTCATGACATTTTCAAACCAATGTAATCATCTCTCTTGTATCTTTCTAGAAAATTGTAACACAGTTGTTTCCTTCCCGTATCTTTCCGTGTCTTCCCCAACATCTACTTCAACATCCTCATTCCTGCCACATTAATGTACTTTTTATTTATATTGACATCTGTCAATTTGAATTATATGAATATATTAGTAGTTTCCATATTTAGCATATCTGGCTGAATTATAAAATTTAATTTCTTTAAAACTCTATATCTATTGAATATGAAGTATAAAATGCAATCAAATCGTATAGAGAATAGTATGTTCTTTAAGTTATAATAACAATAACGTTAAATGCCAATAAATCAAATTTAACTGTTAAATCTTCAAATGAGGCTACTTCCGGTTCACCAATTATAACCAAAATCTAATCAGTTGTTTTTCTGGATGTAAACTGGAGGAATACGAAAAAAATATAATTTTTGGAATCGTGGTATTGAAGTTATGCGGTCCGAAACTTTCGTCACACAGACACACACACACACATACATACAGACATCATCGTAAAAATGGTAAAATCGTATTATAGGGACCCTAAAACATGCTTATTCACTAAAAACTCATCAATGAATTTTTTGGCCAAAGACAATACCTTCCTTACCTAAAGGTGACGGAAGGTAAAAATTCAATAAATATATATTTAATATTTTCTAAAATTGTCACTGTTTTTAAGAATTTCATATTTTTGTTTGTAAACAGCTATACAAACAAAAACAAGTAATAAAATGTCAAATAATAGACATTTTACCGTAAATTGTCGTGATGCGAATGATGACTTGACTCGTCTACATTTATTTATATGTTGAGCTGGTTGCATTAGTGTATTCCCACTGTCGATTTGTTGTTTGTTTACATGGTATAACCAAAAGATGTGCACGGATTAAGGATCCTAATTCCAAATCCAAACCATTAGCGATTAGTACCAGTACAGACGAAGCGGTAGTTAATAGTAAAAGTTTTGCTTACTTTTAATACGTGATTAGTATAGGTAGTTTTTTTCACACATGAAAAAATCGTTAGAGCACAGAACCGGATGTTTTTGAACCCCACCACTTCCTAACTGTTCTAGTTCGAGACGGTCACGGGACAATGGGGATTTCCAAGATAGTGCCTATTTAAAAAAAATCTGATGTGGCCAAGACAATACCTCCTGCAATTTAATTTTTATTAATTTAAGTACATACCAAATGAGTGCCCGTGAGGTGACACCTGGTAAACGCCCGCACGGTAAAAATAAGTCAAAATCCTTACCGAAATCTGTATAAAAAGCAGATTGGCACATCTAGCAATGGGAAATACGCTGTGATGATATATATTTTTTTTTGCCAAAATTCCTAGGTCCATATTTACTTATGCTGGAAACTGTTATGTAATTATTGTTCTTTTTACTATTTTCTTTTTAAATCGTTACTATTATTAATTTTAAATGATTAGTTTGTCGACAGTAACATTTATCTGTCAGTTACATACATTTGAGATCTGAACTGTGTATTATATTATACATAATTTTATAAATTTAACCATAAAATATATAGAAAAACTATTAATGCAAACATGTAGAAAATATAATAATCTTTAATTTTGATAATAATATAATAATGTGGGGGGTGTGTACGTTTTGTGTCTGTGCATGCGAGGATCGTGAAAAAAAGCAGTTAAATATTATTTATTAACATTTAATGTTAACATAAATTTTAAAGAATATGTTATTCTCCATACGATTGGATTGTATTTTATACTTCATAATCAATAGATATAGAGAACGAATTATATATTAAATTTCATAAATCAACATGCAATGATAATCATGGAAACTGCTAATATATTCAAATAATTCAAATTGACAGATGTCAGTATCAATGAAAAGAAAATTAATGTGGCAGAGATGAGGATGATGAGATAGATGTTGGGGAATACTCGGAAAGATAGGGTAAGGAATTAAAGGATAAGAGAAATGATCTAGAAGTTTCTAGAAAAATACAAGAGAGACGATTACATTGGTTTGAACATGTCATGAGGAGAGATGAAGAATATATTGGAAAAAGAGGAAGACCAAAGATGAGATGGAAGGACTGTATTGCGGAAGACTTTAGAGAAAAGGATCTGAATGAAGACGACACGGAAATCAAAAATGAGTGGAAGAATAAAATAAAAAATAGCGACCCTTAATGAATGGGAAAAGCTAAAGAATAGGATGTCATGTCAGTGTCAATTGCAATTTACATAATTTGTTTATGACATATTTTTACTGGAAATAGAATCTTTTGCAAGAAAATGTATGGAATTTGTACATAATACATATTCAATACTGATATAAATATATCCTGTGTGTGTACTCGTATTTAAAAATATACAAAACACGCGGTCGGTTTATATTTATGTTTGATTGTTGAACTTTACTTCCTTTGTCATTCTACTTCTGTCTCACAGCGACCAAGTAGTATCTCTCTCTTTTAGGGCCATTACGTCACAAGTCACAAGCAATTTTTAACAACTCTACTGTTTTTTTGTCGGCATTACTAATTTGTTAGAAATTAGGTTACAAACATAAAAATCTGATGTGGCCAGCACATAACCTCTCGCCGTATATTTTACCTGGCTGTATGCATAAAGCAAAGAATATTTTTATAAATACAAATAATATATTCATATAAATCTATGACGTATAAACTTCTTTATTATTCAATAATAGCATGTCTCAACATGAAGATATTTTACCATAAATTATGTTACAATAAATTACAAAGTAGAGTTTACCATATATAAATATTAGGCTGGTAACTGCAATTTTCAATTCGAACAACGTTGTTTACTTTCTCTTCATATTCTTCTAGTAAAAACATTAATTTTGGGCGGTCTAAAATGTATATATGGATTGTGCATCTATTCTTACATATCTTCTTTTACATTTTATTTTTTCATACATGTTATATCTAAATAACTTTAATTCCCTTTAATAAAGTGACGGATAGATTGCACTCCGATTATTCTTATATCGATGTGTAATTTTGTCAATATTTACAACTTACTTGAGAAGAATTTGATAGCTTTTTCGCAATTCAAAGTTACTCTAGTCTACAGTACTGGTGTACATTGTCCCATAATGTTTGAAACAAATTTAAGTCCTTCAACCTAGACTTGTCATCTCCATAATAGTCACAGATCAAGAATTAAGGGATTCTCCAAATACATTTTTCTTTCATTACACATTATTTCTGACACTGACATTTATCTGTCAGTTACAAATAATTTAAATTTGCAACTATTTTTCATGGCATCCTTTCGGTTGTAAAATTAATTACAACATTATTTTATATATTATATTCCTTTTATCTCTAAATCTATAAAATATGTATAAAAATATTTAAATGTATCAGAAAGAGAATTTATTTTTCTTTAATATTGTCAAGAAAAATTTTCAAAAAATAATATTTAGAAGATTTTTTTTCAAGAATCTTCTACTTCCGGTTGTCCAATTGTTACCAAAACCTTTTCAGATCTTCCCATGAATGTCCGATTGGGAAATACGTTGTTAAACAAATTTTAAGTCTTATAGTTTTTGAGTAACCGTCCTTCCAACATCCCACACACACACATCCACACACACACACACACACACACACACAGACATCATCGTAAAAATGTTAAAATCGGATTGTAGGGACCTTAAAACGTGCTTATTCAATAAAATCTGGATATGCGATTTTTAGCATGAATCCAATACCTCTCTTAGCGAGAGGTAAAAAATAAGTCTTTTTTTAGCAAGATTAAGATATTAAAAAATTGAATTCGTGGAAATTCCCATTGCGTACAGTACTTAACCCTGCGAGTGTTGTACTTTTAATTTTTTATGCTCTCTCCACGACAGTACATAAATAGCACTATTTGCGACAATCGACGAAAATAAAATTTTCATCTGATTATTTTTAACTTCTGTGGTTAACATTATCATCTCTGATGATACACATTGGTTAAATCATTTGTTTGTATTACTTGAATCCGTTACTATTTCCTATTCCAAAGGAAAAACTGTGGTATAATGTGCAATGTCAATATTCATTTTCTTTTCCTTCTTTTTATCTGGGATAAATAAATCCATACTGGAATTTACCATAGTTTTGTATCAAACACATTATTAAAAATGAAAATATATGATAAAAATTATATTTGGATATATTATTTACTAATTAAAAAAAAACCTTATATATTTTATTTATATATTAAACTGTTAACTTAACTATTAGTTAAAACGATAAATTTAGCATCAATATTATATAGCATATGTTGTACAAATTACATTTTTCGAGTCATTTTTCGTTTTAACAGACGTTTAATCAGAGATGAAAATACCAGGTCACTTTGAGAAAGCTTTATAATAATGTATTATTTTTATTTAATTATTCTGCTTTACTAAATTTAATTTATTTACTGATTTGTGTGTAATAATAATAATAATTTAACAAATATTATTTCTGCTTCGTATAACGAAGTACAAAAAAAAATCTCATGTCATTTGTGCTGTACATTTCATTAGATTATATTTCTCGAATACTTTTCTTAACATTGATAATCGGGTTTGTTCCGTTTGCTAATATAAGAACAATTGAATATTCAAAGCATTGAATAGCTGAACTGTGTTTTAGTAAAACAATAGCTGTATGTTTTTTGTATAATTTTTTTATTACTCTCTTTCAAGAAAACGATTAACGCAATAAAAAAAAAATCTGTTGTGGCCAGCACAATACCTCTCGCCATTTTCATTTTATGTTGCATAGGGCGCGAGCAGTATGTGACTTTGTTGGTCTCGGCAAGCAAATATGGAGGTCCGTGTCGGAATGACAACTATATAGTAATAATGTACATAGGTGTCAAGTATCATATTTTTACATTCAAAACATCATGATTTTCGAAATCCATGTGGATTATTTTCTACGACAAGTATATTCCATACTATTGATGACAAATAAACATCAGAATATTTTGAAATTTTGAATGAATAATTATGACATATGACAATTGTGACATCTATGTAAATAACTACTATCCGTCATTCTGACACGGTTTCTCATATCTGCTTGCCAAGGCCAACAAAGTCACATGACTGCTCGCACCTTATAAGTAACGAATTTAGCATTTCTTGTACACACAAATAATTGAAATTGTGTCTCTTCTTTCGTTCTATAAGGAATTTTGTCCTACTCTTCTAATATGTTCAAAATTCTTCAAATTCATTGACAGTATTAGCGGTATTTCTTAAGGATTGTGTAATATTAACATACCTATAATTTTAAAAACATATTTAATTAATAATACAATAAAATGTATTAAATGTGCAGAAAAATCTTCCAGTAAGCTGATTTTTGACACTGACATTTTGAATTTATCTGTCAATTACAAAAATTGAAATATTTCAACTGGTTTCCATGGAGCTTTTTGGACAACGAGATTTATTACAACAGATTATTCTATATTATTATATATATTCAAACCTATAGGATACCTCTCTTACCGAAAGGTAAAAAGTTTCAAGAAAATATATACTTTCCAAATAATATCAATTCACGCAACAAATAAATTTAAATTTATAAAAACTAATAATTTCAGTAGGTTAGTCGATTTGCAAAATTTCATTTTTCATTTTTAACTTTAATTATCATCAAAATACATGTTTTAAATTTCAACTTTATTCATTTAAAAAACTAACACAATACTGAATTATATATTTACTACAACTTTTACCAATATTAAATTACGTACACATACCTTTATAAAGTTACATTTTAAATATGAGGGCTTGTTGTACAACTTATAATGACTAATCTTATTGGTAGACTGAACTAAACCGAAATATATATTTTTCACTAATTATTTGTGAACTAACTTCTTATTGGTCATAGTTTAGATAAATATGACCAACCAAACAGCAGAATAGGCCAGGAAATATTGATAATTTATTTGAAATCGCTATTTATACCTTTCGTCACCTTTAGGTAAGGAAAGGAAGGTATTATCTTTGGTCAAAAAAATCGATGGTATTAATTTTTTATGAATGAGCACATTTTAGGACCTTTAGAATATACGGTTTTACTATTTTTACGATGATGTATGTGTGTGTGTGTGTGTGTGTGTGTGTGTGTGTGTGTGTGTGTGTGTGTGTGTGTGTGTGTGTGTGTGTGTGTGTGTGTGTGTGTGTGTGTGTGTGTGTGTGTGTGTGTGTGTGTGTGTGTGTGTGTGTGTGTGTGTGTGTGTGTGTGTGTGTGTGTGTGTGTGTGTGTGTGTGTGTGTGTGTGTGTGTGTGTGTGTGTGTGTGTGTGTGTGTGTGTGTGTGTGTGTGTGTGTGTGTGTGTGTGTGTGTGTGTGTGTGTGTGTGTGTGTGTGTGTGTGTGTGTGTGTGTGTGTGTGTGTGTGTGTGTGTGTGTGTGTGTGTGTGTGTGTGTGTGTGTGTGTGTGTGTGTGTGTGTGTGTGTGTGTGTGTGTGTGTGTGTGTGTGTGTGTGTGTGTGTGTGTGTGTGTGTGTGTGTGTGTGTGTGTGTGTGTGTGTGTGTGTGTGTGTGTGTGTGTGTGTGTGTGTGTGTGTGTGTGTGTGTGTGTGTGTGTGTGTGTGTGTGTGTGTGTGTGTGTGTGTGTGTGTGTGTGTGTGTGTGTGTGTGTGTGTGTGTGTGTGTGTGTGTGTGTGTGTGTGTGTGTGTGTGTGTGTGTGTGTGTGTGTGTGTGTGTGTGTGTGTGTGTGTGTGTGTGTGTGTGTGTGTGTGTGTGTGTGTGTGTGTGTGTGTGTGTGTGTGTGTGTGTGTGTGTGTGTGTGTGTGTGTGTGTGTGTGTGTGTGTGTGTGTGTGTGTGTGTGTGTGTGTGTGTGTGTGTGTGTGTGTGTGTGTGTGTGTGTGTGTGTGTGTGTGTGTGTGTGTGTGTGTGTGTGTGTGTGTGTGTGTGTGTGTGTGTGTGTGTGTGTGTGTGTGTGTGTGTGTGTGTGTGTGTGTGTGTGTGTGTGTGTGTGTGTGTGTGTGTGTGTGTGTGTGTGTGTGTGTGTGTGTGTGTGTGTGTGTGTGTGTGTGTGTGTGTGTGTGTGTGTGTGTGTGTGTGTGTGTGTGTGTGTGTGTGTGTGTGTGTGTGTGTGTGTGTGTGTGTGTGTGTGTGTGTGTGTGTGTGTGTGTGTGTGTGTGTGTGTGTGTGTGTGTGTGTGTGTGTGTGTGTGTGTGTGTGTGTGTGTGTGTGTGTGTGTGTGTGTGTGTGTGTGTGTGTGTGTGTGTGTGTGTGTGTGTGTGTGTGTGTGTGTGTGTGTGTGTGTGTGTGTGTGTGTGTGTGTGTGTGTGTGTGTGTGTGTGTGTGTGTGTGTGTGTGTGTGTGTGTGTGTGTGTGTGTGTGTGTGTGTGTGTGTGTGTGTGTGTGTGTGTGTGTGTGTGTGTGTGTGTGTGTGTGTGTGTGTGTGTGTGTGTGTGTGTGTGTGTGTGTGTGTGTGTGTGTGTGTGTGTGTGTGTGTGTGTGTGTGTGTGTGTGTGTGTGTGTGTGTGTGTGTGTGTGTGTGTGTGTGTGTGTGTGTGTGTGTGTGTGTGTGTGTGTGTGTGTGTGTGTGTGTGTGTGTGTGTGTGTGTGTGTGTGTGTGTGTGTGTGTGTGTGTGTGTGTGTGTGTGTGTGTGTGTGTGTGTGTGTGTGTGTGTGTGTGTGTGTGTGTGTGTGTGTGTGTGTGTGTGTGTGTGTGTGTGTGTGTGTGTGTGTGTGTGTGTGTGTGTGTGTGTGTGTGTGTGTGTGTGTGTGTGTGTGTGTGTGTGTGTGTGTGTGTGTGTGTGTGTGTGTGTGTGTGTGTGTGTGTGTGTGTGTGTGTGTGACCATATTACCTTGGTTACACAGTTCAGATCTCAAATTTATGTAACTGACAGATAAATGTCACTGTCTATAATAATTTCAGATTAATAATGGTACATAGTATTTTAAAAAGAAAATGTTAAAATATGAATTTCTAAAATATATAATTAATTTTCATGTTTGTAACTGAAAAGAAATTAACGTTACATCACAAAATAAAATTATGGTACGGTTCTGGAGAACTTAATGCAATTGCCAGAATTAGAAAATATGTAAGTATGTATTTAAGTTAACAAATATTAAATGGCAGGAGGTGTTGTGCTGACTACATCATTTACTACATTTTTAAAATTATTTTCCAATAAATTAAACAAAACAATACACTTCACAAAAATTCGATAATTGTAACAAAATATTAGAGCTATTAATAAATTCTCTGCCATAAACTGTCTATATGTTATCTATATGTTTGTAATTACATATCTCATTTAACGTGTAAAAGAAAACTTGTAAACAGTTAACAATAGAAAAAATTACGCAACCCTGCGAAAAAACCACAATTATCAAGTCCAGCCATTGAGCGTTCCAAGAACTACAATCATACAAAACTCCGTTAGATCCGGCTCTGTTCCAAAGTTACTGCTCCGGAATAACCCAACAGCAACCCTATCAGGCAGATGTAGATAATTACCGAAAACGCTGACATTTGGCATGTGTTTTCCACCGGGCATTCTCACGACAGGGCTGGTGCAAAGTACATACATGCAATCGATTCTAAACAGAAATAGAACATTTGTACAGTAAAATTTTTGAAAGATCCGATCAAGGTCACCTACGAATTGTTTGAAATAAGATTTTTGTTCCGCCCATTCTGACAAATTCAGTAGTGTCGTTTGCTTAGTTTTTATGAGGGTACATACGGTACTAGTTATTTTATTATTATAAAAATATATGTTACAGCAAAAGCATTCAAAATTCAAAAATAAGTGAACTTGTAATTTTATTAGCAAATGTAAAACCAAATATGTGAAAAATAAGATAATGATTAGATTACTGACAGTGTCAATGTCAGTGACACTGACAGAAAATAATGTTATTCGTACGGCTATGAATCAAGGTAATGTATCCGAATTAATAAACAAACTTACGTTACAACGAAAGTATTATCAACAACGAGTATTGTTTTAAAAAGGAATGTCCTAACTTAATCGAAACAATATGAATTTTTAAAAGACAAGCGTGTTATATACATCCTTATCGCACACGCTTATAGCCTGTGTAAAGGAGGGAGATAAATGTATGCCAATTTGTTAATTCGTTCATGATACAGATGACCTTGATCGGACATCTTTCAAAATTTTTACTGTAGTTAGTTTTTGTAAATTAAACAATTTATTGTTTCAATTATACTACATAAACTGTAAAGAAAAAAAACTTTAGTTTTAAACCGATTCAACTTGTTAAAGCAAAATAACTTCTGTGTGGTATTTACGAACTAAATAGCTCGATGAAATACAAATAATATACATTTTTCTTCAAGTGTACTACAATATTCATATTATGCTACTATACACACACTATAGAAGATATTCATTTTATTACTAGTACAACAATGAACAACATTGTTGTACTAGTAAAAAAATGTTAGCTTCTTAGTTCACCGCTGGCGGCAGCAGTCGTCACAGCAACACAGACCATATTTTTTGTTTTGTAGTGTACACAGCCAACTATGGCTGAAATTGCAAACGCTATAATTAAAAAATTCTAGAAAAATAAAAAAAAAATCCCCAGTTTTCTTTGAAACACTTGAAGAAAAAATAGTATATGTTATTCGGAGCAGAACGCCCTTTTTGTGTTTTACCCAGCTTGCCTGTCCTCGGCTAACGCCTCGGCCGCAATAGCTGGGTTCAACACAAAAAGACCGCTTTCTACTCTTAATAACATAATATACTATTTTACGTCCGTTAAAAAAGTGCACCTTTTTCATTAAAATAGGTTCATAAAGTATGTATTTTTTAGCACAATAAAGTCGTGAAAAAATAGACTTTCTTTAAAGAAAACGGGGGAAAAATGAACGTTAGTACTTTTTTTCACGCTTTTATTGTATTCAATTTATTCACTCATAGAAATTGACGCATCCACCTATGAGATTATACTTTTTACTCACATAAATAACTATTTTTCGTTAGATCAAATTATCTTCATATGTTGCCATTCTGTGTAAAAATTTAAATTTAACCAAAAATTATAATTATTTATTATAACTTTTCTAAGTAAAATTACTGTCTATTTTTAATTTTTTAAGTACCTTTCCCATAAATAAATGTTGAAGGGGTATTCTAGTATTGTGGAATTTATGCAAAATAGTAATATTTTCTATATATTACTATTTACATCTTCATATAGGAAGATAATATTAATAAAACATCATCATCAGATAATAAAATTATTTTCATAGCTTGCTATGTTTTATTTTGTATGGAATTTTATTAATACATATTTTAAGAATAAATGGTCGCCATTTTGAAATGGTTAAAATAAAACTATGATAATTTGGTATCATTGTGAAGCTAATTTTATGTATATTCTGAAAAAATATATAAAAATACCGATTCCCTATGCTAGTTTTAAAGTTGTACCCATTTCCGCTAAAACCGGAAGTGATACAAAATTTCTGCTATGATCATCTTATGAGTCCCTTTGTCTAGTTTAACTTTGCTTATTAACATTTTTTTGTATCTCTCAAAATAAACGAAATATTCGGTGCGGGACTTACGCCAAACTCCCTGTATATATATTTATTTATTTATTTAAATAAATTTAATTTCTAAACAACTTTTCTAAATTATTCTTTTATGTATTTTTAAAACTTTACTTGAAACAAAATAGAAACATCGTCGTTCTGGCCAGCCCAGATATTATATCTGTGTATTTTTATTAGTTTAAACGTTCTCAAATTAAAAATAAGTGCGAGAAATAACCCAATTCCAGCACTAGTACGGGAAATAATTAAAATTTGAGATTTTTGTTTTGTTGTCATGAAAGCAAATTATGATCGCATGTCAAGTAATAGAAAGTATATGTCAAATATTTACATTACATTTCGTAATTGAAGACCTTGCAACAAAAAGGAGATGTCTGTGATTTTTGGTGAAACTGAATTATCTGCGGTTATTGGTTATTTGTAGAAAAAAAATCGCTTTGTCGGTTGGTGCAACGAGTCTTCTGTAAAATAGAATAGGCAACCATACTACAACAAGTACATATACCGCCTTTTGTATGATGCCCACAAAGATGTCTTTCTTATTTATTATTTGGAAATGTATAAAACTTTCTTTTGCATTGCCGGCTTAACGGGGGGGCTTTTGAGATCTATAGCCCCCGGCGGTAGATACATGAAGGGCGGTACACCGAGCAAACCACGTTCTTAAATTTGATAATAAAAATTTGAAATGAAGCAAATTATAAACTGATTACAATAGAAAGATATCGAAAATAATTGAATTTAGTATAATTTCCTTGTTTCTAAAACGGATATTACGGTACGCTACTACGTTGCGAGAATACGACAGGATACCCTATCACTTCTATATTTCTCTATTCACTCACAGTGCTTCGTACTCGTATTTCACATTATGGTTTTAATAAAATTTTATTTAAAAAAATATGTTTTTTACCTTCCGTCACCTATAAAGGAAGGTATTGTCTTTGGTCAAAAAATTCGGTGGTGAGTTTTCATTGAATAAGCACGTTTTAGGGTCTTTACAATACGATTTTACTATGTTTACGATGATGTCTGTAGGTGTGTTGTCATAATTTTTCATTCAAAATTTCATGATTTTCTTATTTCATGTGGTTTATTTATTATCAGGGGTGTGGAATTCAGTTGCCGAGAAAAGGAATAATAAAATACCAAAAAATGAAATTTTGAATGAAAAATTTTGACGTGAGGATGACCCGCAAAACAGAAATGAATGGAAGAAGAAAATAAAAAATAGCGACCCCTAACGAATGGGAAAAGCTAAAGAAGAAGATGTCAGTGTCAAGTGCCATTTGCATGAAATAATATTACTGGAAATTTATAATCTTTTGCAAGAAAAATTATGTATGGAATTTGTACATAATACACAGGATTGACGGAAGGTATTGTGCTGGCCACATCAGATTTTTTTGTAGTTGACTTTATAGTGGGTATTGACCGCGACACCAGAACATAGGACTTTAACATGTAAAATCATATTTTCGTATTTTCCTGCTTCTCTATTTATTTCTTTGTAACGGCAGAAATAAGATATGAAAATATCGAAAATCACCCCAAAAATAATAATAAGTGTGCCTGAGTGTGTGGTCGCGAATCTGGGGACCCAGGTTCGATCCCGACGGACGCCAAAAATTACATCGAATTTTAATGGCACAAAATTGACACCTGTGGCGCACTCTCCACGCCAGCATTGATTGTCCGTGAGGTGACGCCTGGTAAGCGCCCGCACGGTACAAATATTCCATCATTACCGATATCTGTGTATGAAGCAGATTGGCATACCCAGCAATGGGTAATATGCCATGATGAAATATTTATTTATTTTTATTTCTGAAACACATAAATAACAAATGTTTGACGTTTTACCTGTCAATATATTTTTATTAGATGTTACATATTTGTAATACTAGTTTAAGCGAACAATTATCTATTAATTTAAATAAATAATTATTTCAGAACAGAAATTACAAATAATAGGTAATAAAATTAAATTAATCTAGCTTGACACATAAATCTCTAACATTTGTTAATTTTTAGTTTCAATTCCATGGCTATCGCTATTTTTGGGGTGATTTTCGACAATTTCATATCTAATTTTTGCCGTTATAGAACATGCAAAATTAATTTTATTTATTTGATTATTGATTCTGATGTAGAGTTTAATGTACTACAACATTTATTTGAAGCAGTTTTAACTGAAGTAATTTTGGGAAGCAGGAAATTACGAAAGAATGATTGTACAAGCTGTCTGCCGTAAGCGGGCCACCATTGCTAACTTTTTTATTTGAAGAGATAAAAAGACGGTTAAATGAACAAAGCTGGACGATATTATACGACAAATTTAACGGTAATAAGTGCAAAACAATTGAACATCAAATACGCAACTTATTCAACAAAATAACATTTTTTAAATGGAATGCCATATTGAAAGAGGTACCATTTAAAAGATTTCTTTTGACTAAATATAAAAGTTCATTATCACTATGCCTCTAAAATTAAAAACAAAAGAATTATTTCAAATTGAAATTTAAATATTAGATTTTTTATTTTAATACAAATATGACATTGTTGCCATGGAAACAAAAAAAAAATAACGAAATTAATTATTAACTAACACTAATCAAACAACAAATAAATAATTACTAATAAAAATGTTTGGTTTGTATGAGTTTAAATAAAATGTTCAAAATTAACTAATTCATCATTAGTATATTTTTCCATTTTGATGATAGCATCTATCAATAATGTAAATAAATAAACAAAATGTCAATTGTTCTTTGATTAATATTAGTTTTGTTGTTTCCATAGCAACAGTGTCATATTTGTATTAAAATAAGAAATATAATGTTTACATTTCAACATCAAGTAACTCTGTTTTTAATTTTGGAGGCAAAGTGATAATGAAATTTTATATTCAGATAAAAAAAAAATCTTTTAAATGATACCACTTTCAATATGGTATTCCATTTAAAAAAATATATTTTGTTCAATAAGTCGCTTATTTGATGTTCAATTGTTTCTCATTTTTCACCGTTAAATTAACTCTGTTAAAGTCCTACGTTCCGGTGCCACGATCAACATACAACACCCTGCACACTCTTTATACTTTAAAACAGTCTGATATTGGTAAAACATGTCTTAAGTCGACACTTGACTTTATAATCATAACAAAACCTTTTACCATCATTGAACTTCGAATCCAAGCGAATTAACGTTACTATTTAAATAAATTAAATACACTTTTTTTTACTCTCCTGAGAAATTGCCAAAAAAGGCAGATACCTCCTTGTTGGTCTACAATATTTTTTATTTTTGTGAAAAACATGATTCCAAAATTCCATGTAAATTCCTTCAGAATTACTAATTTTCCGCACTTGTTACAAAATAACTATCTATGACTTACCTATTAGAGTTAAACTCAATTTGCACCACAGGCCACTTTGCTACGGTTTGCACGTTTTTTTTTTCAGGAGGGGGGGAGTGTTGATGTGCAATTCGCGGTTTTTTCTTCAAGTTTCCCAATTAAAAATTTCAAAGGAAATCTCATTATCCATCGATGAATAAAATAACACAATCTAAATATAATTTATAATTTCCCCACGCGTTTTGTAGGAAGTTAGTTATACCGTTCCTTCCAAGAGATGGCATGTCAGACACTCTTTCAGCCGATAACATTGTAATCGCTTATCTAGATAGTGTTTTTAGTCTGTGCTTGTAGTCTATCTCTATGACGCCGTCGAACAATGTGTGAATGTGTGACGTGAGCCGCAAACAACCAGCCATATCCTAAACTGACAGGCACGCTCCACTTCTAAATATAGACATGACCTGTTCACTGTATAGCATGCCGTTTTTCTGTGAACGACGCACGTTTATCCAGTTTAAATTATAAAAACTGCAATTTTGGCCGTTAAATGGTCGAATTACAGTAACCTTTGTGCGGGCCTTAGTTGTGTTTGCAAAAGACCGCATGTTTGACGTGCCTGACCTGTCCCATATGCTGGTACCAAAATTAGTCACACTGAATGAAAGAATAAAATTTCAATTATACTGTCTTCTTTTTATGAATTTTATCCCAGTTTCAATTACCTATTTTTAAATAATAGTATAAAAAACTAATCCCAAAAAATAACAATAGTGTCCGCATCAATTGTAAGTGAATTTTTTGCCGTTATTTAAATCTGATCTTGTATGTGCTACAGAATTATCAGAAAACTTCTAACAAACAAATGTTATCCTCGTTATGCTTTAAATATTTACTTATACATTTTTTTGTGGGGCTGTCCCAATAGATCAAAAGAATCTACTTCATGTCATAGCATGAGTTGGTCCGTTAACCAGAGGAAATGCCCATATGCGCTATAGAATAAGATAAACAAAAGTGGAACGATACATGGTGAATGTCAAGTTGCGGTTACATCTCGGAGTTTCCAACAGCGCTCAACTCTCGGAGGAATGCAGCAGGACTCAACCTCACGTTATTAGGTTATTGGCCATGAGTAAATATTTTCTATTCTCACAATTATTATATTAAGCAAATTATTAGGTTTGGGTTTATCTAGGATTATAATTTGATGTTTTTCCGTCTACTTTCCTATAACAATTTTCGGAATGAAATGTTATTAGGACTTTTTCGTAAAAGTATGAAGTTTTTCCCTATTTTCATTATTTAAAACGGTATAAAATTCTTAATAATATATTATCACGGCTTATTACCCATTACTGGATATACCAATCTGCTTCTAATCACAGATTTCGAAAATAACTATGTCTGTACCGCTGAGCTATTTAAAAATTCTAATAATTTTCAAATTGTAAGTTTAACGAACGTCAACTCGAATCACGAAATTCTTATAAATTCATATCAATTTCAAATCTTTCATAATTACAATAAAATATAATTTACTTAACTATATTTATAACTTAATTACTATAAAAATGAAATATACGCATTGTTTATAAAACTTTAATTGGAAATTGAGAATTTATACAAATTCAATATAAAATATGTAACTACGCACAATATTTTCATTTAAATCACTTATTTACACATTCGATTTACATAATACAAAATAACAAATCATATTAAGTGTTGGAAAATTCCCTGCCTAATAAATTCTTCGCAGTCTTTTTGCGGCAAGAAATACCGGGTATCATTCTTTAAATTCATTACTGTTCCATCACTCAACTCAAACTTTCCGTAATCTGTAAGGCATTTCACTTCAATATAAAGTGTTTTTGGTGGTTTTGTATCCAAACATAAATTCACACCACCACTATCGCCAATGGATCGCATATAGTTGGCTAAAGTTCTGTTGTATTCTTTAAACCAATTAAATTCTGATGTACTCAGGTTGCTTTTAACATCTGGTGGTAAAACACTCCCAAATTCCCATCTCATATTGCGAATTCTACGTAATCGATTGTAGTGGTATGCTACTAGGCATCTCATGTCTCTCTGTATAGCAGCATGTTGAATTCGGACAGTTGGAAGATAGTTAATATCGGATTCCTCGTTTATTTGACTGCATTGATAACAGATTAAATATAATACTGATTTACTAGGTTGTATTACTTACACAAGTCTTTGATTATCTTGCGTTAATGTTACAATTTCTCTGGATACTTCTTTTACCAATTCTGTCTACAATAATATTTACATAACCTAATTGTTTTTGTATAAGTACTGTACTTACATTATATGAAGTTAAGACATCTAAACCATTATGTACTTCTTTTACTAAAGCTAAAGCTTTTTCACCTAACATTATTTTATTAAAGAAAAATTAACATTTATCATAAAATCTTAGCTTTAACTGGACAGTAAAATTCCCGCTCTTTTTGCGAGAAAGAGGTTACCAATATTTTGTAACCAATTAACTTTCGTATCAATTCTATTTACATAACATTTCATCTCTATTTCAATATTAATTCTAAATTATAAAAGAAAGCAGCATTATACAGCCTTTGTAATGATTTTAAATTTTATTTTGTACTTTTAGTTCAAGTTTTCGTCAAAGACTTCAGCACCTGTTTGCAATGTTGCCAACTGCAGAGAAATTTCCCTTTTGCGAGAAAATTTACTTCAGTGGGAAAAAGGCATATTAACTCTATACTCTGTTCCACTTACCCAATTAAGTAGATGGCGCTCACATCCGTGTCAGTTTTAAACTGACGAAATTTAAAAAAGGGCAGTATTCAACTGCTGTCCCCTGACATTTTATTAAAATATTAAAAAGGTAACATAATGCCATTGAAACTATGTATATTCTAGTCAGTGAGTATGATATATAAAGTATTATCTACCTGCTTTCCAAATCGGATAAAAATTATACTTGATATTGCACATAAAAATGTCACATATATCCTTACAAAATCTAGTTACATGATTTGATTGTTGTTATATACTTAAAAAATCGAGTTACATGATATATCTTACACATGTCATGTACACTATCACGTCTGAAATTACATTGCATAAACTAGGCTCCAAAATAATCTAATCAGAGAGTTCAAAACTATGCCCTATTCTCTACAATACTGTATTGGTAAGATGGGACAGGGTATAATTTTTTTTATTAATAGTTATTTGTATATCAAGGCCGCGAAATCACTCTTTAGCGTACCGAGAAAAAAATCTCAAGGACGCTAAAGGATTTCGCGGACAAGGTGTACACAATATTTTTTGTGCAACCGTAAAAAATATGTAATTACAAATTTTATTAATTTTAAACAGTTTCACTGTAAATTGAAAGTTGGCTTTCAAGGTAGCTATGGAATTGACATTTGATAAACAAAACAATTAGTTTTGAAAAAATCATAGTGATTGTTTACTCAATTTCGCGGCCGCTGTCATGGTAGCGGCCGTTGCCATAACAACAACCGCGAAATTCAATTTCGTGGCCTATATTGCGGCTGCGAAATGCCTATTTCGCGGCCGGTTGCACAAAAAAATTATTTTATATATATTTTTTTCTATTTGAATTTATTTTATGCATTTTATTAAATAATTACGAGTTAATACTGAACATTTAATAATAACTGTTCATCAAAGAACTTCACTATTATCTATTCATGATAGCGAAAGAATTTTGAAATGAATCACAAGTCATTTTATTCGTCGGAAGAGGATAATTTTCGAGCCGAACCAATAGAATGATTTGTCTCTGTTCGCGAATGAGTTCAAAATTCTCTCGCTAGCATGAGTGAATTTGTTGGTTGAAACACTATAGTTCATCTTACATGAGAAAATAGCTTTGGTTAGATAGGGAAGTAAATTCTGCAAAAAGCACACCTAGTTCACAAAAGCGAAGAAAATATCACCTGCCGGTTGTTAGTTATCGTATAAAATAGACAAAACTAAATGATAATTAACCATGTTTTTGATTTCGACAATATAATTTTTAATATTCATGTAATGAACATTTTTACCGATGAAAATATTTAATTTCGATACTTAGAAAAGCTTTTATTGAAGCTAAAATGTCTTAACGATGCAAATTTTCACCAATAATACATTATTTTACTAGAAAAAATGGCGGTCAAATGGGAGATTTGCCATCTACAGTTCATTTTTTTTCTCCTATACTTTAGTATACGTAAGAAAATAATAAATAGCGCTTGAAAGCCGAGAGTTTTTACACGCATGAAATAAATAATTTAAATTCGTGAAACCAAACTTTGTCAATAATTCTGTACATTTTATTTGATAACTGACAACTGACAGGTGATATTTTTTTTCGTTTTTGTGAACTAGGTTCCATTCTGACCAATCAAATGACAGAATTTATATCCCCATCTAAACCCACGCTATATTTTTTAAGTGAAATGAAGTATATGCAGAGACAGCTGTTCAATTAGAAAGGTCTATTATTTATTTAATGCAATAAACACGGTCGTATCTAAAAACTAGAAAGGGAATTTTTGTGCAAAAACGGAATATTTTAAGAAGTGAAACGGGAATTTTTGCTTCTCGCAGTTGGCAACACTGAATGTTTGACATTTACACACATGTGTTATTTCAGGTTAAGTGCAAAATAATTTGTTACGAAAAATGTTAATAAACGCCATAATTCAACTTGTACGAAATACTTCATGCACTAGCCGTCTTTTTTGTACAACTACATTTTTAAATAATAAAGATTTGCCAGCAATCGAACCAAGAGTATTGCAATATCCACCAAAATACCTCAAACCACGAGAAGTATGGGTTGAAAATCTTGATACAATTGATGAAAAAAAGTTGGGAATAATACAGTTACATCCTAATATATTTGCTACAAATCCTCGAATTGACATTGTGCATCAAAATGCCAGATGGCAAAAACTTTATAGATATGTAAGTTTTGCTCATACGAAAGTTCGGTCCGAAGTTAGAGGAGGTGGTAGAAAACCATGGCCCCAAAAAGGCATGGGGCGTTCTAGACATAGTTCAATAAGGAGTCCACTGTGGAGAGGTGGTGGCATTGTTCATGGCCCGAGATCACCTACACCCCATTTTTACATGCTTCCATTTTATACAAGAATATTAGGATTAACATCGATGTTGTCAATTAAATTAGCACAAGATGATCTGCATATTGTGTATGATATTGAAATTCCAACAGATGATCCAAAGTTTGTAGAAGAATTAGTTAAAAGTAGAAACTGGGGACCTTCTGTACTAATAGTTGATTCGTAAGTTTACATTCTTGAGTTGTTATAAGAAACCATGAACAACTGAATTCACCATTCCTTAATGAACAGTTGATCCACAGATCAACGCTGATTTCTGAATCAACCCAATTCACCATTTCCAGTTAATCTAGTAATCCGTATCAACCGATTCGAAATTTTCCATTAATGAAGCACTAATCGCATCTTTTGAACCTAATTTTGACATTTATAGTTATGTACAGGATCCGGATCCGGGAAAATTTATCGCTTGAAAATAGATCACTACAGGAAATTGATCGCCGAAATACTCATCGACAGAAAATTGATTCGGATGAAAATTAATCGCCGGTAAATTAATCGCAAGAAAATTTGATCGTCAGTAAATATATCGCGAAGAAAATTGATCGCCAAAATAATATCGCAGAAGTTCATCGCCAAGAAAATTAATGACAACAAAATTTACTACTACATTAATGTAATTTTTAGGCTGTGCCTAGCGTCCCGACACAGGGCGCGCAATCTGGTTCCGACTTTAGCTATCATGTCTCATAAATGACGACAGAAATGTCCGGATTTTGGCTGTTGTACTCCTTTGTAATTTTGCCTCGTGCCTCTTCTTTATTTAAAATCGCATTGGTTTTATATTTTTCAACCATATTTAAATTAAAAACACTCCTTTATTAGAATACTTATAATTTATACGTCCCTTGTCTCAATTTTTCCTTGCCATTGTCACTAATTAAAAATATAATATTTGTTTTAGGTCGGACATAATGCCAAGGAATATAACAGTAGCAACAGATTCAATTAAACATATTAATTTAATGCCAGTGTACGGCCTCAATGTGTACTCTATGTTAAAACATGATACCTTAATATTAACACGATCCGCTGTAGATGAAATCGAAAATAAACTTCTGTTTCACTTACACAGAAACGATACCATTAGTAAATTAGAAAAATTCAAACTTAATCAGCAATAATATCTTATTTAACACAATGTATTACATGTAATAAATTGGCAATATACACAAATATATCTACAAATCTTATTCTTACCTTACCTTTAACAATATCAATTTAAACTCTTCATCGATACCGACCTCTTAGAGGTAGATGGACATCGAGAACGATACTAAAAAAATAAAATAATTCAAATATTGATATAATTTAAAAAATATACGAAATTTACGTCAATTTCTGGTGCAGCAAGCATCCTTTCCCGTATGGCCCATCTTAAATTAAACCTTTTGTCTTCCCCTGGAAGTTTTATTTTCTTCCATTCTTCTTGGTACTGATGATATAATGTTACAGGATCACTTTTACTGGTTCTAACAGGCTGACGAGGTCTTATAACTAGAAGTTAAAAATATATATTTTTATACATATATTGTGATTACTAAAATCTGTAAATAGAAGCAAAGTGGCACACCCATAAATGGGCAATAAGCCGTGATATACTTCCAAATATAGCGAAGAAAATAAACTCGTAACCACCTGGTGGCAAAATTATGAACTTATCTAAGACGTAATAAAATTGTTGTGTTTACGGTTGTTGAACTTTACTCAATACTGCACTTTAAAACACTACACTTAAAAATATATGAACTTATTTATTTCCTTGTCTCACACTGTACAAATTCCGACACTTACGTCTTATGCCAGCCATTTTGTAAATTTAGTGTTGCCACCATTGCTCATTTTCATTGCCAATAAATAGTGTTACATAAAATCATTTTACTCATAGTCACTGTACCGTAGTGTAAATGAGAGAATTACCAGACCCCAGAATCAAACAAGTCCATTAAATGAAGTTTCCAGTTGTAAGCAACAAGGTTTCGTACTTTTAATTGTGTAAATACAAAATTTCTACAAAAAGTCCAGATATTGTTTTTTTAATAAATGTTGGATCAATAATATAATTTCAAACCGAACCTCTTATTATTATGCTTTAAATACAATGTTCCGAGATTAAACAACCGAAATTTAAATAAAGAACCTAAAAACAAGTGGATAAGCTCATGTTTCCAATCTAAATATCTCTGAAGGATAAGGAATATAATTTTGGGTAATCTTGTAATAAAATATTGTAATATTCAACTTTCTAAAGTAATATTTTAAATTCATTTATCATTGTTATAATGAAAACCACATATTTGTACCGTGTCATAATATTCCTTCTCATGGACTGTGAAGCGAAAAAATTTCGAAATTTTTCTTTATTTAAATTACATAGTTGTTTAATCTTAAAACACCTTGTATAAACGGAGAAAATTGCCACAATCATACAATGTTTCCTAAATATTAATTTTTTTGACACGTTCAGCTTTTGTAAAAAGAAAACTCTCATTTATAATAATAATTCAGAAAGCAATTTTTAAAACAACAATAATACATGATATTACAAAATTGAACAATATTGTTTTTATTTATTCAACAGTATTTGTTTTCAAAATTATATTTCTCATAAAAATTCAGAAGTTTCTTGTATTTATACTCTTTTTTACCCAAAAATGGACTTGTCTGAATTTGTATGAACGTTCCTCATCTACACACACCGGCAAAATTAGAGGAACGCCAAAAAAGCTATGTATTTAAAAAAGTATGGACCCTCTGTCTTTCATATTTGTGTTGGCAATTCTTAGTAATTTGTTAACTACTGGATAAAGCAAGCGTATACCGATACATGTATTTATTGTGTACCCGGCCAGATTAAGAGAGAACACACGATTAATTAATTTCAATAACGATAACAAGAATAACCTGAAAACTGTCATATCTGTCAGACAAACTAATGACAAGTAACGGAAATAAAAACAACAAATCGGAATTATGTATCTCTCGATCTGGCCAGGTATAGTTTGGTTCACGAAAGATGACAATTCAAGGCCATTTGTTCGAAGAAAGAATAAACAACATTTTATATAGCGGTAGTATAGCAACATTATGCATTAGAAAGAGATAGATTATTTGACGTATGTCTACGTGATTTATGCTATATGAAAGACATACGTTCCATATTCACATTGCTCTCTAACACACTAAAAGTAATAGGAACGTATGTCGATGTGTTGCTGGTATGCAATTATCTATTGAACTGCCCTCTACGTTAATGCAAATCCAGTGGCGGAGTTTGTTTATTGAATTTGACGCACGATTTGACGTTTAATCAAAATTAACGAATAAGTTTCTAATTTTGTTCCGCGATTTTATTGAACACAATCATGAGAGAGAAAGGAAAAACTGTCAAGCTTTCAAAGCTATTCAATTTGTACATAATGAACACGAATATTTTCAACGGGAAACAGAAAATAATGGACCATTATTAGATCTTCATCAGGTGCAGTAGGTAATATATTTGAATATATTTTTTTAATTTCTTTGAAAATTGAAATTGTTAGACAAAAAAGATTTCATGATTAATAAATGAAATTTAGCAAGTATTTTATTTTAGCGTACAGCAGATGCGCTACAAATATCTGAAACCACAGTAAACAGGGTATTAAAACGTGTTAATAATATCGAAAATGAAGAACAATTAACTTCTTCTGGAAAAAAACGATCCAGAAAATCAACTGCAACAGCTGATCTTGATACTTTTAACACCGGTGCAATTAGAAGAATAATATATGAAATATATGCTAACAGTAAGTAGTTTATACTTATTTTCAAAATATGTATTTATATCATTGTTTTCAGTATTTTTGTAACTATACATAGGTGTTGTATCTTTATGTTCATTATTATATTAAAATATATCTTTGAAAATGTATAGACGTTTAACATTTAATTTTGAATGATTAAAATGTATCCACAAATATTATACCTGGTGCAAGCCTATGTGTATGGAATGTAGTGAAGTTATTTGCAAGTAATATTATACCAGATGGTTTGAAAATGACCTTGAATTGTCATCTTTCGTGAACCAAACTATACACGCGAAGGTTATAGTAAAAATGAATTTTTACTGTTTATAACTTTTATAATAATTATTAATCGGTTTATTTGTCAAAATTTATTTGAAAAAGTTGACAACTCACATTTATCAAAAACAATTGTTTCATTGTTCTTGCCACTGGATCAAATAATAATGAAAATATTTAAACCACTCGTTCAATTATGGGGAAGGGGGTACAAATACTAAAAAAAGAGATTTCGAAAAAAAGTTATTAAGAAACGTTGTTGCTCTCGACGAGTTCTATTACTGGTTAAATTTAATGTACTTATTTCTGTTACACCTGTATATACATTTCTTAATTCTAGTTTTTTTTCTTCTTTTTTTATGAATAAATAACACCCAATAATATCCACAAGATATATTTAGGTTAAAATATTGCTCGGTCTTTAGTTTTATTAAATATGGCTATTTAATTCATGTTTAGGGTTATAGTGAAAAGGATTAGGCAGAAGACTCACGTAATGAACCTGAAAAAACCTTATAAAATGAAATATAACTTGTAGAATTTTTTGGGTGTTATTTATTTTTAAAAGAAGAAAAAAAGTACTAATATTATATAATGTATATATTAATGATATTTACAATTATTTCTAAGTCAATCGCTATTCCTTTTACGGAATATAAATGAAATAATTGTAGTTTATTTTCGTACCATGCATTGGCACTACTAAGAATGACCATGTTGTGTCAAATAATTTTATATTCCGTAAAAGGAATAAGGATTGACTTAGAAATAATTGTATATTCATTAATAGATACGTTTCTTTAATACTAGAATTTTTTTTTTAATAAATAACAACTAATAATTTCTACAAGTTATATTTCTTTTTATAAGGTTTTTTTTCAGGTTAATAACGTGAGTCTTCTGCCTAATAATTTTCACTATAACAATCATTTCAACTTTTGCTGTCGTTTCAATTTTAAGTATATAGAGTAAAAAAATATTTTAAAAAAATGGAAAATTATAATTTTTAAATAATGAATAATAAAAAATTATAAGCAATGGAAAAAGCAAAGTAATTTTTCATTATGTATAAATTATTAATTAAAAACAATATTTTTTTAAATATTTTTTTAATTTAAATATGTAGAATTGAAACGACAACAAAAACAGAAATAATTATTAACACTTGTTTTTTGTTCTACAGTAAACACAAATTAGACATCCACATTTAATAAAATTAAAGACCGAGCAATATTTAACACCTCAATAAATAATAATCAATCTTTATTAGGTGGCTATATTTAGGTGTTATATCGCCATTTTTTTTTTATTTGTTGTAGATGTAGAATTACCAACACAAATACTTTTTTAAATACTTAGGGTGGTAGTATAAATGGTGATCAGGAGATGACTAAGGAAGAGATGATTCGCAGTGCTTTAACTCTGTCAATCGTTTATGGTTTATTTTAGAAAAAAAGGACTTCATATAAAAGTTATGGATAATTTAATTGTACGCAATTTTTATTTGAAGTATTTTTCTCATATATAAGTGGTAAATTTTTGCCGGAAAAAAATTCAAATTGCTACGAGAGCTGGTTACCTAACAATTTATCGAGTGGCATTGGCAAAAAAATCACGAGCTGTCAAGTCAAGCGAGTGATTTTTGATCAATGTCACGAGATAAATTTGCAACAGGCTCGAGTAAAGAAATCGGAAAATTTTGCCAGGATAAAATTTAACCACGAATGGTATTCGGATGACTATTTCCAAAATAAAAATCAGGTAATAATTTAGTTTTTTGACAAAAATCTTTAAATTTTTATTGTATTTTTAGGTGTTATATTTAAGATTGCTTTTTCAATGTTCTGAACAAATTCCTGCCCGAATTGACTTAGTTTTTAATAAAAACTGAAGAGACGGAAATATACGCACTTTGACAGGTATATAAACAATATGTTTCTAGGTACTCTTCAAACGTCAAAAAATACTTGCAAATACTGGCTCGAAGGATACGAAATTTTTTTTGTGACGCTGTTTTGTCGAAATAAAACTTGGTAACTAGGTAGAATCCTCAGTTTGAATTGGTTTATAAACTTATGAATGAAATAGTCAAAAATAAACCATAAACGACATAGTTAAAACACTGCTAGTCATCTCCTAATCACTATTTTGTCGGTGTGTGTATTATTCCGCTCTATTAATATTTTTATTATTATTAAATTTTAAGACATTCACCTTATTTTCCACTTTCATTTTAATTGTAGTTACATGTAATTACATTGTTATTGCCAATATATTTTCAAGACAACACTAAAATTTAATAATTTTCGTATATTTCATTAAAATTTCCTAACTTCGTTAGCGCCTGCAGAAACGTTTGTTTCCACAGTATACTTTATCTACAAAAACTAAAAACGAAATAAATTTGTTTTCTCAAAAATCAGACTTTACGAACAACGAAATTTATATAAAAAATTTACTATTTAGCAATAAAATCAAAAATATTTTAGCGTTGTTGATGCAGTCTGATTGTAGACCAAAGTAATTTGAAATAAATTCAATAATACATACATGAAACCTTCGGTCTTATTTCTGCATAGTCCGAACTTTTCGGTCGCGATCTTGTATTTTTCTCCGACCGATTAGTCGGTTGTGACTTCACACTTTCCCCGTCTGCTTCAGTATTTTCATTATGTTTATTAGTTTTTGGTTCAAATCTAATATCACCCGATCCCATAATTCCTTGCACTTCGATTAATTTCGAACGCAGGCGTTGGTTTTGATTATGTTTCGCTGGTTCAGACTGTATACTTCCTGATCCTGCAACCATGCTTTTTATTTTACTACTCTGTTTTGAATTATATTTCAAATGGTCTGTTTCCGCAACAGATTTATGTGAAATATCAGCTGTAGCAGAGGATAAACCTGATTTAAGCCTTTGTACGTCATATAAAGTTAAAATATCGTCGTTGATGTTCTTGGCATTGGAAGAAGAATGTGGCAGATTAGTTTTCTTTTTGAAATCACCTTCATCTCTACCTAACAAATCTCTTTGGTGGAATTTTTGTAAATGAGTCTGTGGAAGTTTTGACTTAGCTCGAGAACTAGCAGTTGAGTGGCAATAAAGATTGTTAAATACTTTTGAGAGATATTCTTCTCTTCTATCATTTGAATCGAATTCATCATAACCAACATCACAAACATTTGGTTGCACGCTATAGCTAGAATAATTTGGTTTACTTTTATATGCATGACTGTTAGTCTGCTGTACATCATCAAAATTTGACGAATTGTTGTACGTAAAAATATTAGAATAATATGGTGTTTTAGTTGAATCTTCGCAACTATCGTTATTAAATCGAGTATTATACTCATCGTAATCTGCCTTTGTCGATGTAGGATGCAAACGATGAGTAGAATGATACTGTGATTGTGCTGAAGAAAAATTATTAGTAATTCTTTGATGGTTTAAAACATTTTCTTGTCGTAATGCAAGTCTGTGAGATTCTTTTGTCTTATTGTTTTTTGTACCACGTATTGTAGAATAAAATTCTTGTGAGATTGGAGGATATTCTGTAGCTTCTTTATCTGTACTACTTATAGGATCATTGCAATAATAATATGATTCAGGATGAATATTTTCTTGATTTGTCGAATAATTTTTATATTTGTGATCATATTTTATTAACATTTTTAAGTCTGAAAACAGTAATAATTTTATTTAAGAAAATTATTTGATAACATTTACAAACCTCTTATAAATTCTCTTAATTGGATAGCTGAAATATCTCTGTATCCTATTTCATTCAAATGCTTTAATACTTCTCGTGGATTTATTTCGAAAGACATCTTTTACAAATGTTAAACATCAAACCAGAATCAAAATTTAAAAACAAACTGTCAGTGAGGTTTACAAGAACGTCAAAATTTAATTCGATTTTTTACCGTTGGTAACGGCATTATGAATAAGAAGAATTTACCGCGAATTTTAAAAATATTTAAAACAAATTTTATTAAAAACGAGAATTTAATTAATACCTGATCTGCATCTAATTATTTGTTTATGAAAATAAAATTTGTGTTAATAATACTACAAATTTATAATTACTGTGCTTTTTATATGCTTAATTTTCATGCCTTATTATTTTCATAAATTACGAGTCCTGGAACTAGCCAAATATAATAACCTAACTGAGACTGAGTGATTCGATGGCCATTGTATCTGCATGCAAGTAAAATTCGGTTTAAAAAAACCAGTGGAATTGCGGCCCCGTCTACTCTACATAGGTGGAATAGACTCGCAAGAGTCACAAAAATAATCATGACTAGATACCATAAAATAATATTATATATACTTTGATTCACGAAAGAAGACTATTCAAGGTTACATGTTCGAGGTAGTTATATCGTGAAACCATTTTACCCAGAATTAATTGAAATTTTAAGTACATCTCAATTGCAATCAACCTGCTATCCAAGTTTTAAAACAATTGACCACGCGGTAGCTGAGATATTTGCAATTAAAATTGGCCTTTTTAACACGAGAAGAATAGGAAATGGCAAAATAAACAACATTTTAAATTATAACTTTTATATCCATACCGACATTTAATCGAAAAACTAGTATGTTATAGAAAACTAATTAACGGATTTTATGTAAAAATTTGAAAATTATTTACCATCCAGATTTAATTTTATTGTCTCTAGAAAATTATAATCTGAAGATACGATAAATAGGTAGAATTATACTTGACAACCATGTACAAACGTTCCAGATGGAGTATCAGTAAAAGCCGTGTTCCTTCGGGCTGTGATTCGCAATCTAAATCATCAAAGTGATCATGATTAAGAAGGAGTATGTTTTTTCGTTTCCTATTCGTTATCCCCACTTTCTCATTTTGTGATCACTTGACAACCTTCCCCTTTCCCTTCTGAATCGTACTTTTTGAGTGATTCCACGGATTCATTACAGAGCAAATTTAAAAATGGGTGATGACAATAGGTTTTCGAGCGTAGAAATTTATCAATGTGGGGTTTGTTTCGTCAAAAGAAATATGATTTCCCTACAAAAGCATGTAATGACCCACCATACTTTTGAAACAAAGAAAATGTTACAAAAAACATTTGTTTTAAGTAAACATACTTCATATGTTACCAAGAATATTTTTTTGCTTCTATATAATCCATTTTTAATGTACTAACTATAATACTTGATAGTAGATTATTTATAAAATAAATTAAATTAGTTTGCATTGGTCTGCATATGACATTTGACGCTAGATGGTGTTTATATTACTCAAGTTGTTTTCTTGGTATAATTTTTAAATCGTGATTCAAATGACACGGCTTCAACGCCCGCTTGGTATTAGCGAATAAAGATGATCTTTGGTTTAAGGAATTTCAGACGTACATTCGAAGGAAATATTTTTTAAATTGGTATTTTACGTGAAAAGCATGAAAACTTTAAACAGTATAATACTACTTTTGTAATTTTAAGAAAGAAATATATTAATTTGTTTTGCAGTTTCCATTTGTAGTTTAGAATTAGTATTATTTCTCAAAATATCTTATTACTTTTATACCCGAATGTACCAATAAATGTCTAGGTGCGACGTTGCCACAGTTATTCTCCAACATTCATACTGTAGTGCAGTAGTGTGAGTACATTGAAATAACGACACTTGTGTATGTGTTAGTGCGAGTGGTACAGTTCAAAAAAAAAAACTTTTCTACGGAAAAATAAAGAAAATTAATCTGTTACAGTGTTTGATATTAGCTTTTAACTATTTTGATGCAATCTGTGTATATAATATAATGTTAAAAAATATAAGTTATTGCAAATATAAACTGCATTAGATTATTTTTTATTTTGAACATAGAACAAGTTTTTGAATAGGTACACTCGAGTGACAACTACCTTAAGAGCCTGTAGCTCGAAGACGGTTCATTACTGGATGTGTTTATTAATAAAAGATAATCTGTTTTGCATCCACTACATACCCTATAATTTTTTTAACACATATTCATGTACACCTGTATAATTTCTGATTTTTATTTATAACAAAATTAATATAAATACAGAAATATAACTAATCGTCCATATATTAAAAATCAGTAAATAGAAGAAAAAAAGAAGTTAATATGTGCACATAAATTATTTTTTCTGGACAAAATTTACGGAGTATCCTCCAGAATTAGGATCTTGATTTAATTGGAAATTTTCTGTAGACAGTCCAAATGGTTTTAATATTAAATTTCCTAAGTCCTTCAGCTTTCCTAACATTTCTTCTTTCATTTCTTCGTTTCGTTTTTCTATTTTTTGACTTAGTACATAAATGATATGGGGCAAATCTGTATTTGAAGTATCTAAAGGCTGTAACTTTTTATAATCTTCCAAGCTTTCGTCTAATTTATCCATATCTTCATATAATTTTGCTCTTCGGTATAAAGCTTTAACATATTCTGGATTTAATTCTAAAGCTTTAGAAATATCTTCTAATGCACTTTCTTTATATTCTAATTTAATTTTACTTGCTGATCTATTAGAATATAAAATAGACCGTTCATTTTTATACTGTAAAGGACATATTTTTAATGCAGAAGTGTAAATATTAATTGATTCAAGATAATTTTCCTGTTTAAATTCTTGATTTCCGTTCTGCTTCAAACATTCAGCTTCTACTTTCCTTTTTTCTTTCTCTTCATCTGTTAACTGATCGTCAGTTTCTTTTAATTTTTCTTCATCAATAAGGTCATTTATGGGAAATTTATTTTTTTCTTTTTCTTCATTTAAATCTTTATCTAATTCAAATTTGTTGTCTGAAGAATCAGGGGAATGTTGAGAATCATGTAGAACATTGGATTCAAGATCTTTTGTTAACTCCTCTATAATTTCTTCATTCGTTGGAATTGTTGAAATCTTTTCTTTATTATCCATTATCTTTTCCTGAATGAAGGTAATTGTGAGTATGCATTTATTTACAATTATAAAATGAACTTGTTTATACTTACGTCTTTATACGCATAAATTTGTTGTACTTGACAGAAAATTTTAGGTTAACTACAAATGTCAGCAAAGCAAAGCCTGATGTAGAGTATAATTCTGTAATAGGCGGTGTGCACAAAAGTAGTCAGCGCCGACATCGGACAAAAATGAAAGTTTTGGGTCGTTTGGTAACATTAACAAGGATATGTTTTATGTCAAAATAATTTTGCAATTTCTATTTTATAATATATTTGCAATGAATGCGAATAATAGTACGTCAAATTATTATGGGATGGAGTGAGGGATGTAATAATTCTTACAATATTATCGATTGAAATATGAAGTTTTACAAATTTCCTAGATTATGAGGAAAATAACTTATCAAGTGATACTAACATGAAAAATTCATTTAGGTGTACATATCTTCTCATTGTAAAAGATACTTATCGTATGAGTAAAATTCAAACAATGGTCATATGATTGCAACAATAAATTGTACAAAAATGTGTTTTTTAAGTTAATATTTGAACAAGAAAGCAGAAAATTATCTTAAAATTGTATAATACTTGTAGTTGTATAAAATAAAGTCTATTCTTGACTTAATTCGTCTATTTATTATAGAATGTGTACCATATTGTTAATGGTCAGGTCGAATATAGAAATTCACAGGGTTCGTATTTTTCGTGTATTTTCCGAGCTTGTGCCACTGATTCCATTTAGAGCCTGATATATTTTTAATGAAGAATCTTCTTCAATTATTGCGAATATAATAGAAAAATATGCTAACATCATCCAAGATCTTCAACTCTTTAATCGCATTTTCCGTAAGTGGTGCCATCTTGTAATTATAAAATATAATAAAAAACTCAATATGATAAAATGGTTTACAGAAATTACACATTTTTAGAAAAATAATATTTTTTGCCACAATACCTTCGCTGGTATTTTTTTTAATTAGTCCATCACATATAGCTTTTTAAATCAATTCTTTATTCATTTCAATGAATTATAATGTATAATATTAATATAAAATAGCAACAATTTAAAATAGTTGTAAATTGTATTGCCTTCTTGAAATGTCAAAATTTATTCGGTACCCAAAAGTTACAAAGTAGCCGTTAGAGGCGCTGATACTCAAAATGTGTACATCGCCCATGCAGTAACCTTCGAAACAGCGAATCTTATCTTTGCTCCTATTCTCTAACAACTTCATTAAGAAATTAGTTCAAATTTAAAATAAATACCTTTATTATAAGTATATTTTGAAAATATAATACTTATTTGGAATATTTTTTTTCTGTGATTCTTTGTCCTCCATTGCAATTTTTAAAAGGAGGCAACATGGCAACCTTGAGACAAGTCTTAGTCACGTGTACATTTCAAAATCATCTGAGCGATTTTCAAGCTTATTGCAACGCCTGAATCAGCTGAATCGGTCTAGTCGACCAGTTAAATACTGTTATGTTACAGTTAACCAAATCTAAATAAATACTTGATTATCCATAACTACCAATTATCTTGATTTTGTTTTATAAATGTAAAGTAAATACGAAAGAAATATGTATACGAGAACATAAGAAGACAAAATGGTAACAACAATGGTGGGTGACGCTTGTTGACAGGGTGCATTCAGCAGGCATGGATTACTGAACATGTTCACCATTTTTCTGCTGAATGCACTGGTTCACCAGTGACCGTTTTGTGTGAGCAAAAATTAAGGTCAGATGTTCCTGGTCACTTGTTTACGCGCGCAATATTTAAATTCAATAACTTTTTAAATCCAATTTTGTCATCCATTATCTGTGTAATAGAGCAAAATAACAATTTATTCACATGTAACGCATCGAAAATATATTATTTAAAAATTGCAACGAAAGCTGTCACTCTTATGTATAATTTTATATTAATCAACAAGAAGAGATGTATTTTTGTCACTTTTTTACAAATCTGTAAGACTCATAGATGTGAAAAAAATCGACCCACAAGTTCTTGATTTTTTTTATATAAAAAAAATAAATTATAGTTTGGTTCACAAAAGATGAATACTCAAAAGTTTGACCGAAAAAAATAAGTGTTGATTTATTTGAAAATGACGTTTCTTTTTAAATGATGCCTTTTCAAAGATTTATGTACTTCTCTGTCTAATCATGTCTAATATGAAATGTTGCTAAGTTACTGCTGTATGAAGTGCTGTGTATTCTTTCTTCGAACAAGTGACCCTTGAATAATCTTCTGTGAACTACTTTTATTTTTAAAATACATAATTTATATATTTACAAATAATTTAATTGGCAACTATATATTTATCAGTTTTATACATTTCATAAGCAAATTCTTCAGTTAAATTAGGATCATATTCAAGTCCAATATAATCAATTTCCAAATTAAAGGGACCGTTTATTTTATCACCAGCTGTAATTCCAAAATTAGTTACTTTGTCGAGTGGAATAGGTCCTTGCTTATCTTGAATTCTTCCCTTTGAAGACAAGAAAAATTTCGAAAATGGTATCTACAAAAATGAAAATAAGAAACAGATTATCGTACACATTTATGATGAAATACCTTGGCTATTTGCCAGTAAGGCCCTCCTCTAGTAAACAAAATATAGTGGTAAACATCATTCCATAAAATATCAAAGTAGCCTGTTGTTGATAAATTTAACATATAAGACCGACCATCTCCTCTCACTCTCATAACAAGAACATTGTACATCGTCCAATTGTGATATGAGTCACGTTTAAAAGACTTCCTCGCTCGAATGGATCTCATATTACAATATCCTGCTCTTTGTACTCGACCATCTTTTGGTACTTTTGTATTTAACTCGCCAGAAAACAATGCCTTTCCATTTTTGTTTAAAGCTAAAGAACAGTTACTGTACCCTTCGTTGTGATCCTTGTCGCTCGTAACAACCCATTTTTGTAAAGATTCTTCTGTTTTAAAATCCCATACTACGTCGGTTTCTCCTGGTCGATGTATCATTATTGGATCCATTTCAAATTTTTCTTTCATTTCATTAGACCATAGTTCAATTTCTTTTCGCAACTCTTTTAAACCATCGCGAATTTGTTGGGTTCTAGGTATATTTTTTCGATTATTTGCATGACTATAACCACTTTTAGGTTCTTTTTCATAAAATAAGCCATTCACGACAGGTGTAGTTTGTAAATATCGGTATTTTAGACAAGAACAATTGATTTTTTTATTATAGCTCGCATTTAATAAGCTTCGGAAGGTACTTGGGATTAATTGAGCCATTGAATATTATTTATATTTATAATTATTATTATGCTGTTATCCATATATTTTAGGTTATCAGTGATGGTTAGGGTGACGGCATTTGAAAGGTTATAAACCTGTTAACTTGTTGAATAATTAAAAAAAAATCTTTCTCTTTCCTCTTAACTGGTTAATCATTTATGATTAATTGTGACGTCAAACAACAGATAAATTTTATATTTTATTATACATTGTTTTTAAAATGTTTGTGCAGTAGTGTTTCTTCTTCTTTTATGGCAACTAGTTTCAAAATAGATTCGTTCTTTCTCAATGTAAATAAATAATACCTGCGTATGCGTGAATATAAATCAAAATCAAAGTTACGTAGGTTAAAATTGTTATCTTTTATTGGTTACTGATAACAATTAGGTTCTGCAAAAATAAGGAACTTATTATTAATGTATTGTTAAAGTAAAGTATAATAATTGTATGTGAGACATTCTCGTAACATTGTTGAATCATTTTAAGAAGGTTATTTTTTATGGAAATCATACACACAATAATACTTAAGTAATTAACATTTTTTAAATTTTCCAGGTTAACTGATGATACAGCGCAAAGTAATGTTCTGATAATAGTAGAGTGATATTATCTATATGAAAACCTTAATTAACAAAGTTTGAACAATACGCAAGGTAGTATTATAATAATGTCAGCATCAAATTGCACAGCTTGTCAAAAGAAGTATGGACTTTTTAAGTATAACAGAGCAAAATGTATGGAATGTGGGCTGGGCTACTGCCTTCAGTGTATCCGAAAAGCCCATGGGTAATTATATTTAAACATTTGAAGCCTAACCTAGTTGTAAATAATTCATTGTTTTAGACTAACATTTTATTGTGATATTTGTTTAATATTAAATACTCGTCCTCCGAATCGAACAAGAATAATGGATGTACGTTCTAAGGAAGTAAAATTATATTTAGCAAGACGAAAAGTTTCAACAGATCACTGTTTAGGTAAGTAAGGATACGCAAGAACAAGATACTTTTATTAAAAATCTATCGAATTTTTATAGAAAAAGAAGATTTAGTTAATAGATTTTTATGGTACGTTGACGTAGAGCCTAGATTAGCCAAGAATGGAAACAAAAAAGGTTTAAATTTAAATGGACTTATGTCTAGTTTTACAAATTCTATGCCCAATTTAGTGGAACCTAATATTAGACGTAAGTTATTAACTTGAGTAATATTGTGAAATTGATAATCAAATTTGTTTCTTATAGGAAATCATAACGGTCCAACTGCACATACAAATATTTATAATAGGAATACTAACGGAGAATCTTCTCAAAGCGTTCCTCATAGTTCACCAGTTAACTACCCACAACAACAACAACAACAAAATCATCCTAGAGAACAAAATACAGTACCTTCATCTTCGAGTAACGTAAGTTTTTGTTGAAACTTTTACACATCGGTAAAATTAGAGGAACACAAAAAAATATTTCTGCAATTTTGTTTTATAATTTATGATTGAATTTATATGGGGTCTCGTGGCCGTATGCCTAAGTGTCTGGTCGCGAATCTGGGGACCCGGGTTCGACCCCGACCGACGCCAAAAATTACATCGCATTTTAATGGCACAAAATTGACCCCTGTGGCGCACTCTCCACGCCGGCAATGAGTGCCCGTGAGGTGACGCCTGGTAAGCGCCCACACGGTACAAATATTCCATCATTACCGATATCTGTGTACGAAGCAGATTGGCACACCAAGCAATGGGTAATATGCCGTGATGAAATATTTTTTATTTTTTTTGATTGAATTTATATTATTTATAAATTAGTAATTATTATCAATTATTCAGTAAAAATAATGAGGTCATGCACGATTTTTTTTGTTCATAAAGTGGCTCGTCCCTCGCCATCTGACGTCACATTTCAATATCAACGGCCAAAAGCTGAAATTTACGAAAGTAAACATGTCGGTGAAACGTTGTTTTGTGCCATTGTGTCAAAATATTATCGAAATTATATTCAATTCAATGCCTCGCGTGCGTTTCTATAGCTAAACAAACTTCTAGCATCTAATCTCAAATCTTTACAAAGAAGCATAGGTGATGTGATGCGTGGATAACTTCAGGCCAAATGAAAATTGTATTTATAAAAATGAAAATAATGATGTTATATTCATATATTATAGCTTATTTAGATATGTAATTTTCAATTTAGTCTTTAGTTTTTTTCTTTTAGAAATTCTGTGTTCATATGATAAATCTCTATGAAATGAGTCTGAACTTGCAGTTCTTAAACGTGACGTCACAACATGGCTGGCTTTTGCAACTTTTTAAAAATATCGTACTTTAAAAAAATTGTATACAACAAAAAATGTAAATAAAAAAGAATTAAATCATACAGTACGATAAATTAGACTATGCTTGTTCGATTTAAGCAAAAGAATAACAATTTTTTTTTTGCATAACCTCATTGGGGTTTTCAAGTTTTTTCATTTCTTAATATGCTAATATGTACATAAAAATATTGGACCCGTATCTTGTATTTTCGCCGAAAAAAATCTAATACGTTAGAAAAAAATTATTAAAGTTTCAATGAATGAGGACCGAGAAATCGACGACGCGGGTAACGTCATCTACACCAGAACATATGTTTCTAGAGTGTGACTTGCGCGTTCGAACAGTCATTAGCCTGTAGCATTTGTCAGTGTCCATCACGCCACAAACATGGCTGATGCTGAATTTTATGCGCTGGATTTAAATGTATAAAGTTCCATTTTGATATTAGGGTAATAAAAATCAGAAAATTAACAATTATATTCACCTTCATATTTTTTATACATTTTTTAAAAGCCCGAGACTTGGAAACCCCTATTGTCCATTAAAAAAAAAAAAATTCAAATAGTATTGAAACAACAAAACGAATTAAACACCCATATTCAATAAAACAAAATACCGACTAAAATGTAACAACTCGCTAAATAATAATTAATCTTTATTAGGAGGCTATATTATGTAATATATTTTCTTTGTTTTCAAAAGTATTACATGCTTTTGCAGGTAAATAATATATCCTTTGATGCAACAAACCCCACATTGATAAATTTCTACGCTCGAAAAGCTATTGTCGTCAGCTATTTTTAAATTTGCTCTGCAATGAATCCGTATGGTTATTAAAAAAGGTTGATTCAGAAGGGATCACAAAATGGGAAAGTGGGGATAACGAATTGGAAACGAAAAAACATACTTTTTCTTAATCATGATCACATTAATCATTTAGATTGCGAATCATAGCCTGAAGGAACACGGCTAATATTACCGTACAGATAGTTATTACTTAGTTACCAGCTTACTTTTATATATGTAAACAAAGACTTAATGTCCTGAAACTGGTAAAACTGTTGAAAGGAGGATATGACTGACACCTCCTTGAGACAGTAAAACAGTTACCTGGCGTGTATTGTACTCCTTATAAATCAAATTTAAAATTATAACCAAACCTGTTAGTTGCAATTGACACTTATTTTTAATATGTATGACAGTAACAAAACACAATATTCACATGTTAACGTTACTAACGTGGTTACTAAAATGTAAAATTGTATCAAGTTAACTGTGGACCTATTACATTAAAAGAGAGAGATATTAATAAAAGTGAGATGTACATAGTGCGCTGTTAACTTTTAGCAAAGGTGGGTGGTATGGTGTAGAACATGTAAATTTCAAATATGGCAGCAAAAAAATACATATACAACACATTAAAAAAAGAGGATATAAGTTTTATAAAGAAGGTTATGTCGACAATATAAAAATATCAGAAGAAAGCGAGACAATTGTGTGCGTTAAATTGTTTTCTTATTTTGTTATGTTCTTGTATATTTGCCCTTCAAACTTGCGTACTTATTATGTTTATTATGATACCAAAATTGTTTTGTTCCGTGTACCAAAACAATCGAAAAGTGATAGTAAATAGCGTAGTTGTCAAATAATTTGCTTAACAACCGATATTAAAATCTCTGGTGAAACATAAATTTTACATAACATTTATATATATTATTAGATATATTCTGTTTTAATGATTTTTAACAAGTAATTTCATTCTCGTTATTTGGCCATATAAAATCATCCACCCAATGATTTAGAAATAATCCACTAGATGGCGTATCTAAAATGATGCAGTCGTTAAATTGTAATATGTCCATTAGCGAAAAAAATTAACTCGTAGCCGCCTAGTGGCAAACTTATGAACTTGTCTAAAAAGTAATCAAACTGTTAGGTTTACGCTTGTCATACTTCCCTTTTTAAACAATACTGTACTTCATATCAGTTTACATTTAAAAGTATATGAATTTTATTTATTTATTTCCCTGTGTCACACTGTACAAGTTCTGGCACTTCTCACGCCGGCTGTTAGTGCTGCCACCATCGGTCATTTTCGTTGCCAATGGATCTTTTACATTTTTATTGCACCGTGACGTCATTTTTCAATACGCCACATTGGTGAACTAGAGATGGGTGCTACCATGTTGTCAAGTAAAATGTTTGGAAGGACAAGCATTTATTTTCGATAAAAAAAATATTTTAACAACACAAAAACTTAATTTTTTTTTTTCGATTATAAAGAAATTATTAATTTATTCTTTTTTGTTACTTTCTTAATATCAAACTATGCAATTATCTGTTACTTTATGTGGTGTTTATTTCGTATTGTTTCGCATATTGTAGAACAAATAACACTTTTTGAATCCCAATTCCTCTTGTTTTAAAATATATACGTTACAAACGCTTTGTGTAATTTTATTTAATATAGTTAAGTTTTTACTTTCAGCCATTTCAAATTTTATTTGAAATGTATCTGGTCTCCCCAATGTGCAAATAACCTACTGCCTATATGCCATTTTTGTCTATCTCTTTTGATTTAAAAGGTCCATTACGCACCTTGTCCCTTGCCCTCTGGTGTTGCCGCTTCTTCATATCTTCATTTTTTCAACAGTGTAGAAATCTCCAGTCCGTACTTATTCGACGGTAACTATGGACCTTTTACATGAAAAGAGAGAGATAGAGAAAAATGACATATATGTAGTGCGCAGTAGTTTCTTTGCGCATAGGGAGGCCAGATATATTTCAAACAAAATTTGAAATGGCGGAAATAAGAATGTAACTATATTAAATAAATTCACACAAAGCGTTTGTGATGATAAATATTTCAAGACGAGAGGACGGGTAAATGGGAATCAGAAACGTAGTTATATGTTCTAAAGACGCAAAATAAACACCACATAAAGTGACAGATAATTGCGTAGTTGCCAGTTTGTTATTAAGAAAGTTACAAACAAGAATAAAACTATTGTTATTATTTTTAAATAAATTGTTTTGTCTTTATTAATAATTTCTTTACAATCAAAGTCAAAATAATTTCAGTTTTTGTGTTGTTTAAATAATTTTTTATCAAAAATAAATGCTTGTCCTTTTAATCATTTTACTTGACAACATGGTTGCCTACTCATCTCTAGTTCGTAAAAATTTCACTACGCGGTGTATTGAAAAATTACGTCACGGTGCAATAAAAATGTAAAAGGTCCATAGTAAAGATTAATTTTCAAAAGTAGTAGGCGGTATCAATAAATTAAGTTTACAAGTGAGTAACAAATAAAATTATTAACTAGCGGTTAACAAAAAAAGTGCATAACCAAATTGTGGTACTAATATTTAATAACCCATTTGATATTTCGTTTCAATACCATATTATCAATTTAACAAATAGTTAAAATTTAACTATAATCGATGCAACTGGAGTTATGGAATTCATATTATAATTTTTATATAGATATTAGAAATAGGACATTGAAAGTGTGTTCAATAATAAACCTAATTCGGAGTAGGCTTTGAACAGAGAAATGTATGTCCATTATTCAATTCAAAAGTCAAGTTGTCAAAATTGATCTTGAAATGTAATTTTAAGGAGAAAAGGTAATAAAGAAAGAATTTCTACAATAAGATTCAAGAAGAAAAGCTTGAATTTCTTTAGATAACATTTCTGACAATATCTCGCGTCAAATTAACATTTAATTAAATTTTAAATTGACATACGTTTCTTTGTTCATATCCTGCTTTGATTTAGGTTTTTTTTTTAACAGACTGTATTATAAGAACATATTTATTTTAGGTAAATAACGAAAATAGCAGTAGTAAACCACCGGAAAATACGAACAAACCTACACAAAGAAAATTAATACGACTATCAGATATACAGAATGTTGAAGAAATACCCAATTTAACAGTGAGGCAACTAAAAGAATTACTATTTATTAACAGAATAAACATAACAGGATGTGTTGAAAAGGACGAATTAGTGAAAAAGGCAGTTGATTTGTGGGTAGATTCTCGAGCACAGGGTGAGTTATTTAAAATTACAGATGAATATAAGTACTTCTTGTGCTGTTTTCTTCTCGCTATTCTTGGTAAAAGAGGTATTGAGATTATCGTTGTCGACCTCATGTCTAATTCGTACAAAAAATCATATATCGAAATGTAAAATGTACAATGAATTTATAATTGTGTGGAACCAAATAAACCAATTAATTCCCACTTTAATTAAAAATATTTCAATTTATAATTACATGAAGCAGTGGTTACAGATTTTTCGTAGAGTGATCTAAATCAGCAATGAAAAAGATAAAATATCAAAATTCAAATATCTTTCTTTTGAAAGTTTAATTTTTTTTATATACATATATATATATATTATTTTCTTGCGACTCTAATTTAGGTCCTTTAGGTTACTACTTCAGAGTTGAGAACCCATGTTGCACAAGGATATAAAAGTAATGAAAGTGTGTCTGCACAATGAGAAAATTTACAATTTTTGTGTTTATTTCACACGTGCGTAGTAATCGTGAAAAAAATTCTTTTTAAATATTTCCTTTTGATAACTTATCATCTTTTTAAAACTAACAATAAGTCTAATACATGATTATCACATTGTGAGGAATAAATACTAAGAATTTGGGATATGAATTTGTTTATCACTTATTATATCACTGTTCTTTTCCAAGAATGCCAGCTATTGATCTAATGTTGTCGGTAAAGTTTATTTAAAAAAAAATCATTAAAAATACATATGTTTTATTTTAATTAAAAAACTAAATTTTCCATTATTTATAAATTATTAATTCTTACATAAAAGTAATGTTTCCATTTAGAAGGAATATATATTTTTTTACTTTAAATACTTAGAATTGAAATTATTTTCATATTTCAAGTTGTGATCACGAAGAATTATTCATATTTACGAGAATGTCTATACAACATTTTGATCACTTGCATTATCTTCCGAAACCACGATTTTTTTTTATCTGTATATTTTGTTTTTTATCATATAAATTAAGATTTTGTTATACATAATATGGGAATTGACTATCTTCCGTTCCGACAGCGACATCCGACTAACGACAGCTCCCTCTACTGGTCTCACGTGTAACGCGCATGCGTACGACAACCGACACCGACTTGCGACTTTTGTACAATAGGCCTTATGGAAGCCAGCGAAAAGTGTACCTTTGGTCATGATTTTGACATTTATTGTCAACGTCATCATTTGATAATTTGAAAGCTCAATATTTGAAATATCTCGTGCTGCAGATGTGCTGTTATATCGAATTCAAACTTTTATAATGTAAAATTTAATTTTAATCAACTTTTCTTTGTAGTTTTGCTCTAAAAATTACTTACCAGCCAATTTCAGCACTTTTTTAAAATCTTATATTAAACTTATGTTTCGGTTTTCAGTGCACACCTATTATATTATTTTAACCCGAACATTCCTATATTTTGCTATATGCAAATACATATATGTATTTGAAATGATTTTAATAAATTTGATATATTTTCAGATTCGGATAATATGGCAACTGAAGATTTATGCAAAATTTGTATGGATGCACCTCTAAACTCAGTTTTATTGGAATGTGGCCACATTGCAACATGCATTGATTGCGGGAAACAGCTAGCCGAATGTCCGATCTGTAGACAGTACATCGTTCGAGTGGTTCATACATTCAAAGCATAATAAAAATTGTAAATACAACATTCTCTACGTTTTATTCTTGTGATTGTAGTGAAGTTATTGTATAGACGATTAAGGATTCCAGATGAAAATTATGTTGTTATGCATTTATGTGTGATAGTTTGTTCACGTACTAATGTTCAAACACATTGGAATAAATTTTAAAAAGGTTAAGATAATAATTAGATTATTTATTTCTATAAATTATATGTGAAATTAACAGCCTTAAATATAACTTTGTATTATAGTGCAAAGTGCAGGTGCCTGTTAAAAAAGATTCAAATATGTGCTACTTTGATATAAACATATCTAGTGAAATGTTCAGATATCTATTCTAAATAAAGAGCTTTTCTTGTTAAATTATTTTTTTTATATTTAATATACCTCTACAAGCAAAGTTACATGAACCCTCTGGAAGTATATAGCGTGTTGCGATGATAACGGGTTGGGTTGTCTTGCGCTGTATCTATGATATTTTGCAGGTGGAGGGAGTTTCAAAGAAAGCTCAAAGCGTCTTAGACAACAACAATAATAACAGCGCCTCTTGAATTACAGTACTTACCTATATTAAACTATTGTTGCATTTATATTAAGGGTGGTACATTTAAATACTTAATTATATATAAAGGATTATTTACTCTGTTTTCTAAATTTATTGTTATACTATAATGTGGGAATCTATTGTTAAAATTAAAAATTTTAGTACTGAAAATAATTAAAATTTCACTAGAATATTTGAGCGTGAATATTGTAAACGAAGTCATATTTGTATTTTCGCTCCTGTTCGGAAATTTTCGCTAAGGCAAGGCGCTAGCTTATAAAAGATAAACTTGTATTAGCCATAACAAGATTTTTTACTTAAGGAAAATATTTCCCTTTAGTAGAAATTCTATTATGGTTGAAGGGAAATTATAGTTAAAAATCTGATACGACCAACACAATCTCTCCCGCCAATTAATTTTTATTAATTTAAATACATACCTATGGGGTCTTGTTGCCGCGTGCCTGATGTCTGGTTGCGACTCTGAGGAACCCGATTCGATCCCGATCAACGCCAAATATTTCGAATTTAAATAGAACAAAATTAACCCCTGTGGTGCAACTCCACGCCAGCAATGAGTGCCCGTGAGATGACGCTTAGTAAACGCCCGCACGATATAAATGTCATCACCATTACCGAAATCTGTTTACAAAGCAGATTAGCACACCCAGCAATGGGTAATATGTCGTGATAATATATATATTTTTTTTTTATTTAAATACGTACCTGCATATTTACTAATGCTAGAAATTATGTATATTAAGTTCCTTTCCATATAACTATTGTTCTCTTTACAGTGTTTTAAAACGTAACAATTAATTTGAAATTATGTATATTAAGTACCTTTCCATATAACTGTTCTATTTACAATTTTATTTTTAAAACGTTACAATTAATTTGAAATCATTAGTTTTCTTGACAGCGACATTTATCTGTCAGTTACATACATTTGAGCTGAACTGTGTAACCATGGAGTTGTGTTTAAAACATAAGTTCCGAGATATAGTTTGTTTACAGCGCCCAGAAGATTCACACACACATACACACCCACAGACATCATCGTGAAAATGTTAAAATTAGATTATAGGGATCTTAAAACGTGGTCATTTACCAAAATCTCGATATGCGATCTTTAGCACGGACCACCGTTACCAAGGATAGTGGGAGGTAAAAATCATTATTGAAAACATAGTAATATAAAATAATAGGCAAAATTGTTTGATTTATTTTTATTTCTACACTTAACTAAGCTAGCATAATATATAATTTTATCAATAATTGTGACATCTACAAAAATACACATTAATCTTTCATAATTTACAAATACATATTTTAGTAATATAATTTTATGCATTAGCAGTTACGTGCCTGTTGACACATAGTTTGATTTAATACACAAATGGTAAATATTCAACATAAATAAGTAATTGTGAGAATTTTTTTTTTTTTTAAGATTATCTCAAAAGTAATTTTGAATAAAGAACAATGTAATAGTTGCATACTTCGATGATAATACAAATAGGCAATTCCTTTGAATATAATAACACTTTGTATTTGCATAATTACTCTGATTTTATCGTTTAAGTGAATGCGATTATCAATGAATCATAAGCATTACAACAATGTAAGTACAAATAAGATAATAGAAAATTTAAAATTGCACATAACAAAAATAGAATTTTACCCTGCATCAACTAGTATTTCTTCAATAGAAATTAAAATGTTAGATGGATGGACTAATATATTTGAGCAAATAATTACTGCATATGTTCTGCACACTGCACGTAATCACACTTGGTTAGAATGATTTAACACACTTGACTATGGCACAACTTATGGCGAAATTAAATAATTTGTGTGATTCCCGCAGATGATCTAAGCTCATGTCTGCCAATTCAGCTCTTATCCAGATTCATAAAATTATTTTTAAAATAACTAAATTGTACTGAAATTTTCTTTGGTTTAAAGCATTTGAGCACTTATCTAGAAAGTATCCCTTATTACAAATTATACATGCTCGCAATTTCTCAATGATACAATAAAAAAACTTACAAACTATTATAATTTAAATAATGTTGACAACTTCCATGAGTGAATCTGAATAATAAGTAACTAATCATAATTGTATAAATTTACACAAATATTCAATCATTGTCATTCATTCACATCAATATGAAAATATATCAACAGCAATGTAATCGACACGGAGAACAATACATATCATTTAGCCTAAAACGACAAACGAAATTTTGTCCGGAATGTAATACATTTAACACACATATAACAATAATATTAACATCAGACCGTGCAGGAGGACCATCAAAATGAGATACACATTTTCGGGAGATCACATTTACATAAAACCACTATAAAAAGTGCAATGCTATAGATTTTCATCTGTAGATTGTTATGTTAGGTCGATAAAATTATATTCTTGTTCAATTCTTTTCTTTAAATCTAAAATGAAGACTAGAAATACAGTTTGTGAATACGGACCATAGGCATTTAATAAAGCATGAGTACATCAATATAGAAGGAAAAACTGAAACATGATAATTCAAAATTAATCAGAATTTTAAAAATATAAAATCAACTCAGACCTTATACTGTCTCATAGTAATTCAACACAAGTAAAAAAAATTTAAAAAAATACCACATTTAAAAACTAAGTCTCAAAAATAACATTTGGTGTAGCAAAATTCAGAAAAACTTTGATAGACATGATAGTTTTTTTCTTAAGTAAAAATTGAATGTGAGTTCCATTTGAAATATGTAAGTTTATATTATATCTCGAAAAGTTATCTATAGGAAAATTATTTTCGTAGGCTGCTGGATGAACAAAAATATCAAACTTTTTTATTTGGAACATTTTTCTAGATTACTATGCTCTATTCCAGTTAAGAATGAATTCAGGAGTAAAACAAGGCTTGCAATTCCAACATTTTGATTGGCCTAAACCAGTACCGGATTACCCAATAACTAGGCTACAGCTTAGGGCGCACAGATTTTATGGAGTGTTCAATTTGATCATATTACAAGCAACCTGGGGAATATACTTATTAAACTATATACCGTGGAACCCCTATCGGTGGACGAATAACGAATCGAATGTAGTTGACGCTTGAAGAGTGCAAAATATTGCGGACATTTCTTGTCTGTCTTTTAGCGGTATATAGTTTAATATATATTGTATATTAACCTGGGATCAAATATTGGTTTAGTCGGAGCTAAAACTATTAGCCTAAGACGCACGAAGACTTTAATCAGGCCCTTATCTAACCACGAAACCAAGTTTATAGTAACAAAAAATATTTAACAATGTAACAAAACTTTTCAGTCAGCTGTTGAATGTCGTAAGAGCTAGATTTGTAGTCAATGCACCAAATCCATTTTAACTTGGATAGAGTATAATGATTAAACTAATTACAATAATATACCCGTATTTTTAAAATTTGTTAAATAATACAATTCGTTAAAAACAGTATTCAAATTTCTGTGACGTCATTTGTGCGAAGTAACACAAGCAATGCGAGCGAAAGACATGGGTAGAGTCCGTTCACTCTTACAATGTGTCAGGCGCGTCATGAATACGTCCTTACTTTGTAGCTGCGCAATAGTCCAAATTAGCGCCTCCCCTTGGCAACGAGCAACTTTACATGGCAACGGGACACTAAATCCACAGGCAGTCGACTTTTCTTATTATTTGAATACCACTTCCCGAATTGTCAAGCACGAGAAGAGCATAATATTATGCAAAAAGATGCCGATAATAACAGGTTGCAAATACCTCTTAGAAATTATAGGTATGCTCAACTTTCCTTATTCAGTCAATATTAAATTTATAAATAAAAATATTACAAATACGAATTTATTTCTACTACTATGACGTCCTTGGCACATTCTTACAGTGAATGGGCTTTACAGAGCTATCTCTTTTGCTCTCGTTACTTATATTTTGTATTAGTTCGTACAGAGGACGTCAAGGTACTGAGACAGAAGTGGCAATTTTTTTCGAATTCTATCAATGTTTAACAAATTAAAAAAAAATGGTCACATACCATATTGTTTTAGGGTTATCTGAATATTGAAATTGAACCAAATTCAGTTTTCAATCATTATCTAAGCTCATCTATGATTGCTTGCCAAAAGCGTACGATGTTCCCATTTAACCAAAGTTATATCTCTAATAGTTTCTAAAATCCCAAAAATGATCTTCGAAATCTGGACATTGTATACCTATATAACTTAGGGTAGATATTATGAAGAAAAAATTGTAAGAGATTACTTCGTTTTAAAAATAGCGGTACGCATGCGCAAGAAACGAATAACAATTCTAATTCTACTTGATCCGTGCTTTATTTGAATTAATGAAATAATCTTTATTCGTTTTGTCAATAACATAAATGTTATTTTCTCGATTTTATTAACTGACAGCGACCGAACAGAAGCAACGTACAAACAACTATGAAAATTGTAATACATATTCCTGGTTACATTTGAAAAATCCCCGAATTTTCATCGGGTCTCTGATATTATATCACGACCTATGGTCCACTTTGTTAAAATTCACGTCTCGGTGCAAGATGATCGATACACTGACAAAATAAATAAGTTATACAAAGAACACACATACATTCACACAAAGTTCCTAAGCTAACAATAAATTAAATATATTAATAGATGTGTAGTAGATATTTACAATTATTTGTCATGCATAATTTGATGGCACTTATGCTGTTACCCAATTGCACTAAACCTTAATTACAAATCAGTTCGTTTAAAAAAATACAACATATTTAACAAATTATGCAAACTTCTCGCAGTAATTAAATAACAGGAACTGGTGATGTTTAAAAATATAACCAACAAAAATAAATACCGACTTCGGTCCGATTTTACCATCTCTGGTTAAAGTTCCTGTTAAGTGTTAACTAAATTTGTTGAGTCAGGAAGGATCAACTGGAATATCGCGGAATAAATGATTAAGGCCTTGTTGATCCAAAAATAATTTAATAATTCATAACAGTGGACGTTACGGTCCGAAACGTCCACTGTTGTGAATTATTAAATTATTTCTGGATCACCAAGGCCTTGACCATTTATTCCGTGTTAACTAAATTGTCACTTACGAGAAAAATATTACACCGACAGTAGTTAACACAACCAGGGACTGTGAAATCGGGCCTAAATCGCCTTCTTTAACTCAATCAACACAAAAAAAAAACTCAGGATATCTTAGATTGATTTGTAATATCTGATGCACTAATTTATATCCACTAGCTTATTTTCAACTTCTTACTAGGAGCTCCATCCAGCGAACTAGATGCCACATGTTTATTTTCATGCGGTGATAGTGTCAGTCCTCCATTGCAGGAAGGCATGTCTAGGCCGAGAATTGATTCTGGGTTATCGTTCATCTTCTAAACAAAGAAGATAAACATTTAAATCAATGTACATATTTGGCAGTGCCTAGATCGGCAACCTATGGCACGCCGACACTCATTATTTTGTACTTTAATTGCAGCATCTTTTTTTTATAAAACACCATTTTAATTTTTGCACATTTGAAATCACAATTCTTATGTAAATAATATGAATTTTTACAACTTCTTCTTCTAAAAGATTAAATTTATTTGAAATCGTCACTAAAGTACACAAATATTGTCATTAAAAGTTCAGAAATCGACACTGAAGTAAACCATTATACGACAATTTCATGCAAATGTAGTATTACCAACCTTATTTTAATTATTGTACATGTAAGATAATTTACAATTATTTCTAAGTCAATCCTTATTCCTATTACGGAATATAATAGTAGTTTATATACAACCGGTAAATAAAGTTAACTTTATTCTTATCAAAATCATTAATTAATGTGCTTCATTATTTCCCGAGGGAAATAAAAATGACAAGTACTCCCTAGGGAAATAAAGTGATAATTTTATTTTCTTAGTGTTCAATCCTTAATTGATATTAACATACAAATATGTAGAATATTATCGATTATAATTATTTTGAAAAAAAATATAAATGTTTTTGTGAAAAATTAAAAAAATAAATAGATTTTTCGTTTATAGGAATTTGCTTCATTTTTACTAGTTTCACATGCTGTTAGTCTCTTTTGTAAGCTAAATAACAAAAAAATTCCGTTTGTATATAAAATATTGTATATAACACGAGAGTAAAGTTCGTCATTATTTGCCTCAAGCGATTGCATCCCTCGGGCTACGGCCTCAGGATTCAATATTCGCTCTCAACAAATAATGACGAACTTTACTCCCTTGATATATAAACTACTATTATATATCAAGGGAGTAAAGTACGTCATTATTTGTCGAGAGCGAATATTGAATCCTGAGGGCGTAGCCCGAGGGATGCAATCGCTTGAGGCAAATAATAACACTTTACTCTCGTGTTATATACAATATTTTATATACAAACGGAAATTTTTTGTTATTCAGCTTACAAAAGAGACTAACAGCATGTGAAACTAGTAAAAATGAAGCACATTCCTATATACGAAAAATATATTTAATTTTTCACAAAAACAATTATATTGTTTTTCAAAATAATTGTAATCAATAATATTCTACATATTTGTATGTTAATATCAATTAAGAATTGAACACTAAGAAAATAATATTATTCCTAGGTGACACTGTCAATGGCCTTGAATCACTTTATTTCCCTAGGGAGTACTTGTCATTTTTATTTCCCTCGGTAAATAATGAAGCACATTAATTAATGATTTTGATAAGAATAAAGTTAACTTTATTTACCGGTTGTATATAAAATTATTTGACATAACATGGCCCTTCTCAGTAGTGCCAATGTATGATACGAAAATAAACTACATTTATTTCAAATAATTTTAAATTCCGTAAAAGGAATAACGAATAATAATTGTAAATATCATTAATATATACATTACTTAATACTACTACTTTTTTTCTTCTTCTTTTAAAAATAAATAATTTCTACGTTATATTTTATTTTATAAGGTTTTTTCAGGTTGATGACGTGAGTCTTCTAATCATTTTCACTATAGTAAATTTATACTTAAGGTAGAGTCACATAGTTCAAACGTTGTCATGTCATGCCAATTTTTTTCTTTGTCTAAAGTAACCAGATAATCAATTTTACTTTTGTCATAAAGATTTAGATGAGATTCTGCTGTTTTCAATAAAAAAATTCAAATTCAGACATAATGAAAATACTGACAGATCACGTATATAAAAAGACATTTATAAACATGTAACTTAGCAACAATTGCTTGACATGGCATAGAAGAAGAAACTAGTTGTTACTTCTGTGTCATGTCAAGATGACAAACGTTCAACATGAGCTATGTGACGGGCTCCATTAAAATATACATGTTCTTCTTGATGACATAGCACTGACATAACATGACATGAGCTATGTGGCTTTTAAAATGACAAAAATATTTGCAAGAACAAACTAAATAATTCCGATGAATAAGTTTGAGATAAAACACATAATGTTGAATGTTCTTTACGATAACTTCAATGTGCGAGATTAGCAACATTGAATGTCAGACTGACAGATAAATAAACATAACCTATGAAAATAAATAATCCTTTCATTTTCAAAATTTTTCAAATAAAATTTAATATGTAATACACTCAGCCCTGAAGTTCCTTTTTACCACTCATATAGTTTATTTACCTCGGCCCAGTGGCCTCGGCAAATAAATTCTATACAAAATAGTGGTATCTGACCACTTCAGCCATTTTCGATCAGTCAACCTTAAAACTACTATACTCCGTTCGCTGAAACGAGAGAATGTGGTACTAATTCTCTCGTTACAGCGAATGGAGTATAGTAGTTTTAAGGTTTATAGCTTTTACTTAGCATAACAGCATTACTATTTTCATCTGATTACCTTTCGGATTTTACTAGCTGTCAAAAGAATATTCCCAAGAACCGCCTTCTTTACGATCCCTCGAACGAAAATATGATTCAAGAATAATTCTATCACGCTCTTCATTAAAAGCCATAATTAAATTTTAAAAAATTCACGACGGTAAAAATTAATTTGCAAATATAATGCACCTGTCATATATGGAATAAAGTTTTGATAAATTATGGAATATTGATATATAATTTTGACATTATTTTGGAACAAAAGTAGTCTCGCGAATTTCAACCATTTTTCGATCACCAGTATTAAATTTTGCAGATGTGATGTATATTTCCTTGGTGGCATGAAGGCTTTAATGTTTAAAAATTTAGATGTGTTTTTTTTTGAGACTACGAAAACAGTTTCACTTTTAATAATACAGCTACGGATATAAATCTAGCATGTATAATGGGGAATAACACTAATAAAAAAAAACTAACTCCTATTTTTCTTGATGTTTTATATAAAAACATGATCAGAAATAAATAATGATAATTTAAACTTACATTTCCCTCCGTCATAACAGCAATTGGAGTAACTCCCGTAGCTTGTGCAACTTGATGTTCTATTAGGTAGAACATGTACTCATCGTACAATAAGCGAATAAGATGAAATGATCCGAAACTTGCAGCTGATCTCAGAGTCAAGTCTCGAATTACCATTGAACTATAAAAAAAGAAAAATGTGACACACTTCCTCAAGAAAAATTCTGTGGCAAAGGACAAATCATTTTTTTATAGCAGACGAAGAAAAAACTGACCTTGCTTGTACAAAGTTTGTGGATAATTTTAATTCTTTTTCTGTATACTCAACTGTAAACAACTATCAACATTCTTAGCAACGAGTCCGGTAGGTATTTCAAAATTGACTATTACATAATTTGTAAATTGCAAATTAGATAAAAAAATGCGTTTAATAAATTTTACATTAACAACGCATCACAGAATACAAACACAACGCTTTTGATTACATAATTATTTTAAATAATTTGCTTTCAAAATAATTGTAGAGTATACAGGAAAAATTTATACAACACACGGCCAGTAGCTTCATTTACGGCCTTGCTAGTTCGTGTCTCGCCCTACCGAGCTCGTCCCGTAATGTACTAGCTCGCCCGTAAATGCTTATCTACCGGCCTAATAACGTAAATAGTAATAAGTTTTATACAGGGTGTAACACGAAAAGCGGGCCATAGGCGTTTAACATGGGAAAACAGTTTTTCCTTGGCCAAAAGTGACCTATTAATTTTAGACAAAAATACTTCAAATAAATGTTGTAGAGAATTAAATTCTGCATCCAATTCAATATTCATATTTTATTTTACATGTTTAGTAACCGAGCAAATCGAATTTAAATTTTTACAAAAGTTACTTCTTTATAGTGTTAGCCATGACATTAAAACGAAATAAAACAAATGTAATGACTTTTTACCTGTCAGAAACACTCTGTTTAAGTCTAATTATTGAAATTGGAAAATTTATCACTCAAAATAAACTAAATAAACAACAATAGAAATAAAGTTTTCCGAAAACTTTCCCCAGAATAATGCCACTTAATAACTTTTCTTCATGTGAATAACTTTCCATTTTCAATAATTATATTTCTCGACTTAAACAGAGCGTTTCTGACAGGTAAAACGTCATTACTTTTGTTCGATTTTGTTTCAATGTCATGGCTAACATTATAAAGAAGTAACTTTTGTAAAAAAATTAATACGATTTGTTAGGTTACTAAACATGCAAAATAAAATATGAATATTGAGTTGGATGCAGAATTTAATTCTGTACAACATTCATTTGAAGCATTTTTGTCTAAAATTAATAGGCCACTTTTGGCCAAGGAAAAACTGTTTTCCCATGTTAAACGCCTATGGCCCGCTTTTCGTGTTACACCCTGTATATTATATAACAAAAGTTTACAGATACATATGCCTGTCTCAACTTATAATGAATTAGCATTTTTTACAGCTCGATCAGCGAGCCGTGCGCTATGAGGATGAGTAGTACACAGAGACTACGCATTCGGCGGAAAAGAGATAAATAGTTCTTCGCGACAGTATAGTAAGACACCATGTTTCAGTTCTAAACTACAAATATTCACGATTATTATGCTGAAATACAAATAATGAAAATTGTTGGTTGTTTAGCCGTCTGAGATGTTTCTAGGGAGTATCGCGAAGAAGTAATCCATTCTTCTGACTCAAACAGTACTTTCACGATTTTAACACGACGGTTGTTACCTAGCTGGAGACTAAAATCCCCGCCAGGCGGATCCAAGCTAATCGCTCACAGCTTGCTGGCCGGATTGTACCATAAACCTTATCACATTACAAGTTCGTACAACCGTTTTCAAATTTGTTTCATATACGAAATTATTTCTAGTAAAATGAATCAAAACGATGGAAAATAAATATATTATCACGGCATATTGCCCATTTTTGGGTGGGCCAATCTGTTCTTCCTCTCTTTTTAAAGTATTCATCGCATAAACTATACCTAAATTTACTCAGTTTTTTTTTTAAATGTGTTGTATATGTATTTGCTGCCATATTTGAAATTTAAATGTTTTACACCAGTCATCCACTTTCATTAATATCTCTCTCTTTTAATGTAATAGGTCCATAATGAATCGAATGCAGTTGACGTATGCGCATAAGGCGCCATGTTCACGCTTGAAGAGTGAAAGATGTTGCGGACATTTCTTGTGTGCTTTTTAGCGGTATATAGTTTAATAGGTATGTTAGTCAAAAATACTATAAATAGCCGCACGGTAATGAATTAGTACAAATGTATCGTTCTTTGAGATGGGCATAACAGACGCAATAGTTTAATAAAAATTGCAGTTTTCTTTCGTGAATCTAAAGATAAACTGACAATACATCGTTCGGCCGAGTCGAATGGCAAAGCCGATGTAGTGGGGACGCAGCTTTACACAACAGGCGATTTTTGATGAAACAGTGATTGTATAGGCCTTGCCAAATAGAAATGACCTGTCAATCATTTCTTGCGCATATATTGTGTACCACTATTTTTAGAGCGGAGTAGTCTCTCACTACCCATTTCATAATGATACATACAGTTTTTCCATGCGCCGCTACCCAAAAAGAATTCTAGGGACTGTCCACTAGTCGCTCGTCTAAGTACTGTAACGACATAAATGCAAAACCGATGAAGACACAACGGTTCAACTTACAATGGATGTAAACATTGTGTTGTGCCAGTGGCGTAGAAATAATTATGAAAGAATAGTATTTACAATATTTAAGTTAAGTTTAAAAACTAAAATATTTACAAAATACCTAAAATACCGATAATATAAAGATTATTTTAAAGTGTGTTCAATAAAAAACCTAACTCCGAGTAGGCTATGAACAGAGAAACGTATGTCTTCTGATTAATTACATTCAAAAGTCAAGTTACCAAAATTGATCTTGAAATGTAATTTTAAGGAGAAGAGATAATAAAGAATGATACAGTGTATTGCCATTCGCCGATTTCTAATTTGTTTCCATTTCTAAAATAAGATTCAAGAAGAAAAGCTTTGATTTCTTTAGACAACATTTTTGACAATATCTCGTGCCAAATTCATAGCCTACTCCGAGTTAGTTTTTTTTTTAACACAATGTATAATGGCATTACTATGTAATCGGTAAGGAGGATGGGGTTGTGACCTTAATTAGATTTTCGGAAAACTCTTAGTCATGAGCATGTTGGTATCCTGGGTTCAAGTCCTGCAAGGGAATGGTTTTGTATGATATAGCTTCATGCTTCATATATATTATTTGGACGCCACTGAGACAAACCCGCTTAAGTACAATGCATGTGATTGGCCCTTTAAGTAAGAAGGGCGGAGGATGCGCAAATGCGTTATACGCGCAGGTCATTTCTATTTGGCAAGACCTATATAGTACAATTTTTTTTCCATGTAATGAAATAAATAAATGCTTTTTGTGTGGGGACAGAAATTAATTACGCTTTTTTTTAACTAACTAAAGCAAGTATAATAGATTTTTCATTGCAAGAAGTATACAAAAACAAATATCCAACGACGACAAACTAATTTGTAAAATGGTAAAGACTTACCTATAGAACGACCACTTGAGTAAGAACTGTCTTGCTGCTTTTGAATAGTTCGGCTTTCCTTCATACGGTTTCAAAGCACTCTGCACCACATTCTTCAGCCAGACCGCCCATTGCTCCAGCGAGTTCTGCTGTTGCAGTGTAAGCTTGAAATCGGCTTCGAGACGTTGCACGACATCGTAGTCGCATTGGCACACCCAAGACGCCTGTTCCTGAACGTTGTGGAAATCTACTCGGTTCAAGTCGGTCAGCATCTGCGCGATCTGAGTGCCGTTGTGTAACACGGCCCTAGCGGCTTGCGCCAGGTGGTTGAGAGATGTGTAGCGACGAAGCGACTGGCTGAATGCGGAGACTGCTGTGAGTTTTACGGTTAACATGGCTTGGGGGCATCCGTTCATGGCTGAGGTCAACCAGCTTTCCAGACCTGAACCACACAATTTAAAGTTATGGAAAACAATTTAGTGAAAGAAAATATTATTGTACTTGTATTACGATAGTCGGATGACTAGCTAGTCTGTTAGTTGCATGCTTACGAGGGATACCCAAAAATAACAAGAGACAGGTGGTAGGGCGCTAGTTCTGACTTCACCCGCAAGGTGTCTTTACTAGATACCCTTTTGTAAAGTCCCTAGATTACCAAAGTAGCGCGATTCATTAGGTCTGTGTATTAGCAATTTGGAGACAAAATACCTCTATATACAAAATGGACCGGCGACTCCTATATCTTTACAATGGCAGGGGCTGTATCCACTTAACTGTCATGGTGGGATCGCTATCTCTTTCTAACAGTGACAAGGACGCTTGCGTCAGCTAGTACCAGTTCGACAAATTGACGACGATGAAGAAAAAATTACATCCTGTTAAGCTTGACATTATTTGTCATTTCTATTTGTGCAACGTGCTTGGTGATTCAATTTTACGCCCATTCGATTTATGTTTAAATACATTTACGCATTAGATACATAGATAAAATGTGTTCAAATCTGCTTGGTCCAGCTATACACAAATGTTAGAGAAAGGCAGAGAATCCACCAGTCAGGCGGGTTGCATTTTTAGTGGATACACGCAAGTTATTCAAGACGCCGGTCCATTTTGTATATAGAGGTCAATGATCTTGTCACTTATAAAATATTTATTGTTCGGTAGTCAATAATTTTGTAATTATAATACATAATAAATCTTTTACGTTGAAATTTTTCATTTTTATAACGATAAACCTATTTTTCATCGTATTGGCTCTCAAATTTTGGGCCAAAATGGCGACAAATCGAGGTACTTCAGTAATTTAGGAACTTTACCTTTTTAGATCTGTTGCCCAAGCGCTTAGGTCATATATCTTATAAAGTGGATAGAAGAAGTAGGGAACAGACGACAGACAGAAAATTACGGAAGGGCACACGTACTGCGCAAACTCAAGAATACTTGCGCTAGTGACGGCGACGAAACTTTTGTTTTTTGTTCGACTTTCTGCTATTATTATTTTGCTTTATAATTTGACGGTATACGAAAAAAATACAATAAATTAGTTTTTTATTCAACTTCTTCCTTATTTTATTATTTTGAGTTATATTTGTCCCTTTCTTGAAAATCCATGCCGACATCTATGGTATACCAAGACGTCTGCGTATTTCGCGTAGCCTTCCGTAAATTGTTGTATCCTTTTCTCTGTATGTACTTGTATAAATCTATCTCACTTAATCATGAGCGTTCCTCAGAAAAGCATTGTAAGGCATAGGCTTTTTCGTATCCAGTACGTAAGCTATATGATTTAAGCACAAGCGTGATCCATGGGGAAACATTTGAGCGCTCAGTATGATTTTTTTCGCAAGCGCTGTTTGACGTGTTCGGCGAATTTGCAATAGCGTACATTAAAATTTTGTTTCCTGTCAGGGAAATCAGCAGCGAAAACTGTCGCAATGCTTCCGAAGGTTTACGGGGAGGGAGTTTTGAGCCAAGCAAGGCCTTTTAAAAGTAGTTGCATATCAACTAAAAATGACCTTCAATCGAGACGTCCCTTGAGTTGATCGTTGTAGTTAGAAATTGATCCGGATTTTTTGTAAGCTCTTCCAAGTACTGTTGCCGATTAACTTAAGAGGAAACAGAGCTTAATGTTAACACGTTGCTTTTCAATGACCACCATTTCAAAATCGCCAACCCCGTCAAACAGCGCTTACGAAAAAATCACACTGACCACTAAGATGGTGTTTCAAGGATGATGCTTAGGCGACAGATCCAAAAGGGTGTCAAGTAAAGATATCTAGCGGGAGAAGTCGGAACTAGAAACCTACCACCCGCCAGAAAATTCTCGTCATTTCTGGGTATCCCCTCAAACTTAGTCGGAAGATCAGAATGACAATCGATGTATTTTTGAGATAATTGAGTATGTATATTATGTTCAATGCGTTTTCAATATTTTGCCGCCAAGCTTCCCATAGTCATAAAAAGTGTGCCGCCCCTTTGTTTAATATTGTGTACAGGGTAGAACATTTTATTGGCAATTTACATATAATTATTTTGTTATAATTAGAAAAATTAGTTCATTAAGGGCCTCAGCAAATAAATTCCATATTCGTGATAAAAAAAATATAACGAGTTGAATCGAATTTATGTGAAAACAATTTTGATGAGGTTTAAAAAAGAAAATTAAAAAAAACTAATTTCTGCGTCACTTAAAATTAAAGCTGAGAAAATTTTAAAAAACTCAAGTTTTTAAATAGAACACTCCATTTTTCTTCATTATAATAGGGGTAGTTAACTAACATGTCTTTTATTGAAAGTTGATAATTTTTTAGCAAAAATCGAAAATATGTAAATGGTTTTATTTGATCTACGTGTGAATGCGAATAAGTGAAAAAAAATAATGAAAACTCACTCTTGGCGAAGTTACGTATGGCTTGCGTTAAAGAACTAGGGATTGGTCTGAGTACATCAGGTAACAAAACTTGGACTAGATTCTGGTAGAATTGCATGTCTACGTGACGCATAAATGATTGCACAGGTTCCAGCGCACATAAAGCAAACAATTTAGACCTGGAATAATTAAAAAAATTAAACAACTGTCACAAAAACTTATTACATTCTAATTACTTAGATAAATATTTTTCTTCTTCACATTCATCGCCATTATTATTGTCTTGTGCGCGCCAAAACTCTCTCCACAAAGATTCAACTGTTGGAAATTCTAATTGGAGAACTGCATCCAGGAATGCTTCACAATGTTCTCGATAAATTGATCTGAAAATAATAATATTATAATAAAATAATAAATTGATACAAAGAAAATATTTACTTTAAAGTATCTACATCTTCCAAACTACAATCTTCAGGCAAAGGTGAGGTAAAATGTATATCAGGAAAGTCTGGAATAGCACCACTTCCTTCGCCCAGGTATCCATGATGTTGCGCAATCATCGCAGAATTGGAATCATAATTCTCTGATGATCTTTTATATCTTCCAGTAGAGTTGCTTCCTTTTCCACCTCCAGAAATACTTCCTCCGCTATTTTGCATGCAACCACTGCCACTTCTTGATGTTTCATCCATCGAACTAATTAAAGCTGATCCAGGCTTTACCCGAATACCGTAATAATGGTACTTTGAATTACCTCTAAAACAAATATAAAATGAATACTTTCAATGTCCCAAGTTATGGTATTCACTACAGGTTTTATATTCGTCTTAAATTATGGTATACAATACACTCAAATTGGGTTTATTTTTTAAAATAAATTATAAAGAAATCCTTTTATTTTTACATTTTGATTGCACATAGTAGATACCGACAAACCCAGTTAATTAATTAGAAGTTAATATCTTTGATTTGATATTTCATTTTTAAATACTGCTATTTTCGGAATAAATATATTGGAATTCTCCACCATAGTAAGAAATTAGAATATGGGTCAGTTATATAAACCGTTTAACGTATAATTAAAATTAATAAAATTACCCCTTAACCTTTAAAATTTTAATAAAAACTAAATACTCATTTCGGAAACTAAGTTCTCATCATCAGTAGTACAAAATTAGGAAAAGTTAAACAGAGTAGCTAAGATTATTCAACATGTCAACCATGCCAGAAGTTCTAACAACTCTGAAAAACAACGTAGAGAACTGGGATTATTTAAAGTTGGTAGTCATAATCGAATGATTACCTAATATTAAACTCAGATTATTTCATCCAATGATATTGAGTCATTAAAATTTAAATCGTTTAATAACAAATAGAATTTTAAGTTTATATTAAATCGAATAGTTTGGAGTTTCATATGGGACCGAAATCTGCGATAACCAAATTATTTTTAAATTTATTATTAAACTCTCGTATACATCTAAATATCTATCATTATTAATATGTTTTAAAAGTTTAATATAAGAATTGTTAATTTTGTGATTATTAATGAACATATCTTTTCTGGATTACCGCTTTTTAGGTGATAAAAATGTTCTTTCAACCGAGTGTCAATTTCTCTTTTAGTTTGACCGATGTAAACTTTATTATTCAGCAACTAATTTTATAAATACCAGATATTTTGTTGATGGTATTACTTGATTTGTAAGTTTTTTAAATTTTTGGAAGCGGTATCGTACGGTAGTGTTATGTATTTATTATTTTTTATTACATGATGGTGTTAACGTTGTAAGATTAGACACAGACTGGCGATTTTTAAATTTATGATATCGATAGTTTTAACCGAGAAACCGTTATACTTAGTTTAGTTCAATTTCAAATCTTTTTTTTTAAAGGATATTTTGTTAATTTGTTTATTAAAAAATTGAACGAAGCTAATTTATATTGCCAAAAATAATTAGTGTCTGCAATTATAAATCTGTTAGTCAAACTCTAGTTTATTTTTGTTTCGAATAACCAGTACATTAAAAATGTATGTTAAAGACTATCAAAGTTTAAAAAAGTTATTAGTTTTTAAAATAATCGCTTTTTCATAATACAGAATTCATTTTCAAGTGTAAGAATGCAGAAAAAAGGAAATTTTATGATGCAACTCCAGATTCCATGCGTTGATATGAAAGTGAAGTGAAAGATATGTTAAATGACAGGCTTTGGACTATAATATTATGTAGTTTTTTATATTAATTATTATCCACGCTTATTTTCAATTATTGCTGACACGAGTTATTTTAATTTAACATATTTATATATTTTTATAAGTGCTAAAAAAGACCAATTTATGTAACTCCAATTATTAGCAAAGTTCAATGTTTGAGAACAAAATCATCTATCTCTCACAAAATATTAAAAAAAATATTACGGCTTAACGAATAACAATGAAGACTATCTGTTTCGGAATTAGAATGTCACATTTCATCACGCAAATTAATGTTAGAAGGAGCTTCATTCTTAAATGATTTTTGGTGATAAATATGTTATTTGAGATTGGCAAGATTGCAATAAAGTACACTATATACTTGGCAACAGACAGAATAAACACAAATCACTGTCACCAATCTAATAATTCTACTAAAAATTTCCTTTAATAGAAATTGGCAAAAAAAATATAATAATGTAAATGAAAACCTCAACAGGGATAATAGTATAAAACACGTTACAGAAGGCATTTCAAGCACTCGTTCGTTCGCCTACTCGCAGTTGTGCACTCGTGAGCGAATTTGAAACTCGTGCTAAAATACGTTGCCTTCTGGAACTTATGTTTTAATATAGGTACTATTCTACAACTACAAATCGCTTTGTTTATGAAGTTTCATAAAAAACTATAAAAAATAGTGGCGGACCCATTATCAATACTTTTTGACAATATTGAAAATAATAATAAAAAAACACAGGCAAATCCATTTATAATCAGCGAGAGCACTTAATTTGGAGAAATATACACCTACAAAAAATTATTTTGTATAACCATCGATAATCGAAACATCTTTATGGAAATGTATACCATAATTTGGGACAAATGATAAATAAATTGTAAGTGTATTAAATTCATACCGTGTTCCCAATCTTCGTGTACGAAGTCCGAGAAAAACAGAACGAATTAGTTTTCCAAACGAAGCTGCATTGACAGGCTCGAGTTTATTCTCCGCGCAATGACGCAGATAATGCGAATAAAGAGTAGATCTAGGGAGTGAGACACCTTCTGCGGTCTCGTAGTTTTCCAGCAACCACTGAACCTGTGATAGCAACATATATTTTGAACGAGATAGCATGTTTCCATTTAGGTCATATTTTTATCACAGTAAAATATCTTGCTATACTATACTTTTATTAAGATAGATATAAATCTTTGTAATTATTTATTAATAATTTAAAACACTTAAATCGATACTCATCTATTTCTTATAATGAAAAATAATAATAGTACGTGCAATAATTTATTATTGTAACAATTAGTGACTAAAATAAAATATACAAGGTACAAAGGCAAAGCGTGATACAAAGCAAGAAATAATCACAAGGAAATATAAAAGAAATATATGCAAAGTAATTACAGCAGAAACGGAAAATAAATTTACATAATAGCCAAGATCGATTTCTATTTGACTCAGATTACATCTTTCAATTGAAGAACAATACACATCAATTCTAAAGACCTTATTACACGAGCAACGATATCGGTAACTAGGTCTGCGAAATCGACTGACAAAATATTTGGGTGTTTGGAGTAGATTAGCTTGATTTTTACCTTCCGTCACCTTTAGGTAAGGAAGATATTGTCTTTGGTCAAAAAATTCAATGATGAGTTTTCAGTGAATAAGCATGTTTTAGGGTCCCTATAATACGATTTTACCATTTTTACGATGATGTCTGTATGTATGTATATTTGTGTGAGTGTGTGTGTGTGTGTGTGTGTGTGTGTGTGTGTGTGTGTGTGTGTGTGTGTGTGTGTGTGTCTGTGTGATCGCGGATCGCATAACCTTCAATACCATGATTCCAAAAATTATATTTATAATTGGTGAACCGGAAGTAGCCTTATTTGAAGATTTAACAGTTAAATTTGATTTAGTGACATTTAACGTTATTATAACAAAGAATATATTATTCTTATTATTATTTTTATTATTTAACAGTTTTGTATCATACTTTTAGAAGTTAGAAGACATATTACATAAACTTCTACTTGTACGAGCAGGTATGGATAATTGAAAACGGCCAAAATCAACGTATAAAAGGAAAAACTGGTTAGAAATATCTTGTGCATTGCAAAAATGAACTATGATTAATCAAAATTCATGTGTTTGGAATCTGTAGTAATATTATGGGAAGATTTTGACTATAACAAATTCATTTGTGTTTTTCAGAGTTTTTTATCCATTACAATGCTCAACCTTTCATTTAGATATAGTTATTATTAATTTTCAAGTTAATTTTTAAATTATAATTATTATAAATCTAAAAATTTATATTTTTTAAAGAATATTTTAGTTTTCAGTTGATTATTCATCTTATATCTTGCCGTAAAATATATTTCTATTAATAAAAATCATTTAAATACACTTGTCCGTAAATAATTGAGTATTAGGGAATAATTATTATACGCAAATACTAATTAAGATTATATAAAACATACCGATCTCTCAGACCGAGGCACCCTCTGATGTTTTTAAATTAAAAGTAATAGTGTGAATTCTATTGTTACTATAACTTCAGTCACTAATTCAATTAAGTGTTTCAAATTCACTTTCTTTACTTTTCTTTGAGACATTTTTAGCTTGTTTTGTTTGACACTTCGCAGTACGAAAAATGGTCAGTAATGTATATGTATTATAGTATTTAGTTATTTAAACCTAGCGATTTGAACAAGACCGAAAACTATATAGTTCAGTAGTTGTCGCAGATCAGTCACACAATCACAAGGGAAAAGTTGTTCGGAATACATAAAATTGTTGCAAATCGACTAATAGTTGCGGATATCGTTGCTCGTGTGACGATTAGGACAAGAAATAAAAAAAAAACTGATTAAACAAACCGATTAATAAAATTATTAATGAAAAAAAAATATTTATTTATTTTTTCTATGCCAGTCAAAAAAGTTTTATTTTGGTGAACAGACTAAAAAACCAGTGTGTTAATTTATTTTGGTTAATGACCAGTTTTTAGCCAATAAAAATTTCGGTTTCGGTTAAAAATCAATTTTGTGAAATGGTTAATCGATTTTTCAAATCGGTTTCTTGGCTCTGGTTTGACTAAAATAAAAACTCGAACTTGGCACGTATGAAATGTAAGTGGAGTTGGAAAAAGGAGAACTTACAGTAGCTGGGGACACGCGAGTAGCGTGACTTAATGCGGAGGTCACTTCCTCGGAACTCTGACCCGGAGCAGGTGTCGAGTGCACAGTAGCTGTGGCAACATAGGCCGTATCCTACAGGCATTTGCGCAACACCCAGAGAAAAGGATTAGTGAGACCACCGACCAAAGTTAATTATTTTAGACCCGAAGAGTATTCCAAATACGCATTCTCAACTGACTAAATGTTAGATTACATTTCTCATGCATTTGGTTAATTCATGCTATTTCTTATAGTTTGAGAATGTTTATTTGAAAGTTAATCCGAAAGAACCAATTTTAGATAGAATGTGAATAATAAAAGTTATGAAATTGGTCGACTTACAGCAGTGGTAGTTTGTGGTGATGTACGTTGTTGTGCTGAAGCAATGAGACCTTCGTCAACTGCTTGCTGCACTAAGTAATGTCCTCCAGCCGCATAACCCACGGTACCTGTACTAGCGGCTGTGCTGGCCGCTGCAGCGGCATAATATTGTCCCTGGCTTGCATATAGAGTCCCAGATTCTCCAACTGTATACACTGGATACGCCCTAAAAGCATGATTTATGTTAAACGATGTCAAAATAAAGTGAAAGTGAATCTATGGAAAAAAATTACAACAATGAAATTTGACACTTACATCTGCGTCTGGCCACCATTAGGCTGAGATGCATATAGTTCGGGCTCCACGTACTGCACGTGATAGCCTTGATGGGACGCCACCGTGTCACCTTCGGCAACTGTAAATTTAATACGACCAAACATTATTAACGGATCTTCAATGAAATTAACAGTTCGACTTAACACTCGTAAAGGTTTGCTATTGTTCAAACATTTGCTATCGACAAAGCCAGCTTGATTTTAATAAGTGACTTTATTTTAGAAAATGTTAAAATTTAACTCCCGTCCAATATGAAATTAAAATTATTGTTAACAGTATTTTGTTATAAATATTTACTTTTGCATGGTTAGAAATACATTACCAGTGCACTTTTATTTATACTGACAAAAATTTGGAATGAGGTATATACTTCAACATTTTGTCACTGGATGGCAGAAATGATTGCGCGTCAAAATAATCAATTATTAGTTTTCCTATCAAAGATAAAATTATTATTGTTAATATTATTTATTATAAATGTATACTTTTATATTTCACGCAATGAGAAGAAATATAGTATACGATACAAATGGATGTCCAGTACAAAGAATTTGGAATGAGGTACATACTTCTACATTTTGTTACTAGATGACAGAAATGATTGCGCGTTAAAATAATAGATGTTTTCCTATCCAAAATATTATTTATTACAAATGTTTAACTTTTGTATTTCACACAATGAATAGAAATATAGTACACGATATACGTTTATGTCCAGTTTTAAAAATTTGAAATGAACCGAAACAGGTACATTCTTCAACATTTTGTCATTAGATGGCAGAAGTGATTAAGCGCCAAAATGGAAATTAATTTTCAAACTGTTTGGACATTTTTTGCTTGCAACTTTTCAAAATATAACTTAACATATATGTTTATAAAGTAAAATAACGCATACTCAATCCGGTTAAACTTGGGTCTTTTAATATTTTTTTTTAGGTAAGATTAATTCACTATTTCCAAGTCCTCAAAATTTAATCCGACAAAATTCCGGTCTTTTAGTTTTTTTAAGCCCGCAAAACTAAAATTCACGATCCGTTTTATAAAAATAATTACTAAATTAATATTAATTCTATAATCAGGAAAAAATGTGTTCGTGTTGGCAATAAAGACAGATTTACAGCTTCGACAGAATTCATTACGTCGGAAATGAAACGGCAGTTTCTGCTGTAAATCTAGTATTTTAGTGCCTAGTTAAATAAGTAACTATTTTAATAATTTGTTATTTTCCTACATAAATTAATATAAAGATTGGCGCCAAAAATAGTAATAAAAAGCAATCGTTTCGTCAAAGTACATTACATACATCACGTCTTTAACAACTAATAGGAAAAGTTTGTCCATCACATACGTATACGTTATTTATATAAATAAAAATAGGCAATAGTTTGTCATATGTTAAGCAGTTAAACTGTATGTACTTTGATGTCACATTCTGTTTCAGATCTCGTGTCTTACGTCCAGTTCGTTTATCTCATTCAAAGAATCAAGTTACTAAGCGTATACCGTATCCGGTACTGCATTTTAGCCCCACAATGTTATGATTTAATAACTGGTAATTTGAGAAATAGACACATTTTTCAACTTAAAATCATAATGTTTTCATTATTTTTAACTATGTAATTAATTTCATTTCATACGTACATATAAAAATGTAATTTTATTAAGTTTACGTACCCATACAGTTATTCCCACAAAACTGTCGCAACATACTTGATGGTTTGCGCGGTACAGTGTTCTGACCACATCAAGTTACTGTCAAACACTGATTGTACATCGAGAACAGGCACTAACACACATGTACCAAACATGTAAAAGTAACCACCCCATATTAATCCCGCCACACGTCATCAACAATACAGACGTCCACCCATGCGTGTATGAACTGAAGTATTGCATCGTATGTAGCAGGTCTCCCTACCTGGTAGAAGGGTGGTTGGCGTACATCAGGTGGATGCAGATAATGATTCAGGTGGATCATAGATCACATGACAGGGGGAACAAGAAAAAAGCGCGAGATTTCGCCCGTGCACGTGCGTGATACTTGATCCACTCGCGGCATTCATAATAATTTCTGTTTCACTGAGCACCTAAGGGTGAAATATTTCGCTCTTTGCAATTCGCTAAATCGGGAATTTTATTATCCCATTGACAAATTCCGATTTCATTGTAAGATATTTCATAAATTCGCACGCAGTTTAACGTAAGTTTGAACATACAAACCTGTCTACATTTCAAAGAATACGTACAGACACATAAAGATGTGCAATATATAGGTGCAATTCAAAGTACAAAAAAAAAAATAGTACAAAAACACTACACATTTGTAAGCCCTTATTACATGTGTCCTTACCTACTGCAGGCTGAACAGGTGTTAGCGAAGCGTAAGACCTAGCCGTAGCTTCTGGCAGCATGAATTGTAAGTACGGAATTAAAATATGACAAAAATACGTACAATTTCAAAAATGTCGCCATAAACATTACGAATTTTGAACATATAAATTTGATTTTAGCCAAACACTGACTAAATAAATTTCTTACAAATTTTAAAACTAAAATCAAATTTTATTTTTTACTTCGTTATTACAATAATTTTCAAAAATATTACAAAGTATTAAATAATTATTTAGGTACTATTGTGAGTGACATGCAAAATAACAGTGTTGTGTTACTAAATCTAATTTTTGAACTTCAATACACATTTATCAACAGTACAGTTGGTGAAAGCAGCATGACAGTATAAAAATCTGATGTACTACTTGAGCTCACTTCTCACCTTCAGATACTTGAGATAAACAACTCACACTCATTGCACAAAAATATATCTGATGATGACACAAGTGAACATAAATAGAATTTTCACAGTAAAATAAAAATAATAATTGTGTGTTTTGGAATCTAATAAGTATTATCACGGACTAACATGCGTCACAATGAACCTAGATAATTGATTGTGTATGAGCAGATTTATCTCACCTGTGACTGTTATAAAATGTGGGCTTGGTTGTGTAGGATCCGAATCGTGTGTGGAATCCCCTTGGTGGCCTGAGACGGAGGCGGCGCTCTCGTTGCTGCTGTCCGCGGATTGTTCCAGGGCGCTCACGTCTATTACTGGGACCCCATTTACAACGGCGTTTCCAGCGGCCTACACCAAACAAATTCACTTGTGAGAGATAAAATAATATCAACAAACATTATGTAGGTATAATCAATCAACATTATTAACTTTATCTAATCATAAATTATAACCATCTGTTTACTTAAAAAATATCACAAAATAATAAACAATACATATTTTGAACAAAACAGTAAATTTTTGATTTTTGTGGAGAGCTGGCCACCCTATTAACTTCTTTATTTATAAAGATATCTAATTAAAATTTAAATACGCGAACTTAACGTGTGTAGCATTATTTTTATGTATAAATGATAAACATATGACTTTCGATTTAACTGGAAGTAATATCAACTTTCTTATATTAAATGGAATACCTGTACATATTTACATTTTTGAATTCTACGTTAAATTTTGAACACAATGATGTGCCAGAAGTTAATTTTGCAGCAAAAAAATAATACAAAAAATATTAAATTAAAACAACAGTTGGTTGTGGCTTTATTTAAAACACTTGAATAAAGCCATAGCCAACTTTTGTTATTTTACTTTTTTCGTTTTATTTTTTTTGCTGTAAAATATGACTTCTGGACATCTTTGTATTCAGAATTTAACGTAGAAATAAAAAATGTAAAAATACACAGGGTGTTTCATTTAATATAAGAAAGTTGATACGATTTCCGGTTAAACCGGAAGAGATATGTTTAACTTTTTACATAAAAATGACACTAATATGTTAAGTTTACGCATATAAATTTTCAATTAAACGCTGTTTCTCCTTACCAATTGGAGCCAAGTTCACGCAATGTGATTTCAGACTAGTGTCAATGTATATGACATGTGTCATCTCGTGTCATTTTTATGTGCAATGTTAATTTTCATCTTTATTCGATTTGGAAAATAGGTATATAATACTCCTACTGACTAGAATATACAAAGATTCGATGACATGATGATATCCTTTTAATATTTTAATAAAATGTCAGTTGACAACAGTTGAATACCGCCATTTTTTAATTTCGTCTGTTTATAACTGACGTTATGTGAGCGCCATTTACTGAATTGGTTAAATGAAATACAGTATAGATATCTTTAAAAATATAGAAGTTAATAGCGGTGGCCCGCTTTTTGTAGACAGCAGTATATCATATTTTGATTATACTTCATTTTAAGTAAGAAAATAGTAGATGGCGCTAGAGAGCCGACCATTTTTACATGCATTAATTAAATAATTCAAATTAGTGAAACCAAACTTTGTCAATAAAAATGTGCAAAACGTGAATATTAAAACTTAAAAAAAACATGGTTAAACATCACTTAATTTTGTAGATTTTATTTGATAACTGACAAGTGATATTCTTTTCGTTTTCGTGAACTAAGTTTGCATTTTGACCAATCAAAGGGCAGAATTTATATTCCTATTTAAACCAACACTTTTTGAAATGAAATATAATTTGCAATGATATTTATGAAAATAAAATAATACGAATAGAACATCTTTTTAGTCATAACATCCGTTTGCAATGAAAGTTTGTTAATTGTTACATTTTTAAATTCAGAATTTGTTAACAAATCTGATAACAATTTATGAGCATACACTGACTTGCAAAAAAATCACATACAAAAAATAGTTTTTGCTGCATTGAATCGGTCTTGAATTTTAATTTGTCAATGTCACTAGTAGTGTCAATTATGATGTCAAAATTAACAGAAAATGAGAATACATACTTGCTTGTTGTTTCATTTTTTGAATTAGTGACATCATAATAACAACAGTGACAACACCATTGTCAGTTGTTACATAGTTAAAAAAAATGTAAAAATTCTGTTATTTGATTTTTTCGGTGTACGCGATCTTTGTGCAAGCCAGTGTTCCAAACAGGTTTAATTATTATTTAATTTGTTATAAAACAATAATTTTAAGTTAATGAATAAATCAATAATAGCCAAATGTCAGAATGTATAACAAGAACAGAAAAGAAAAATTGACAAATTTAGCGTAGTATAAAAACAATTTTTTAAAATTTAGACAAAATTTATTTAATTTGTTCCAAATTAAACGTTTAAAATTAATTAATATATGAAAAACAACAAAATAATAAAAAAGTAAATAATGTGAATAAAATTAAAAGTTAGACTAAGATGTATTGCGGGTTGCAGTATACTTACAAAAACGTATTATAATTCCAAAATATTTATATATCGCATTAAAAAAAGTAGTATAAAGGTAACAAAAAAGTCAATAATCACTAACTATTATTTAGACTCCTGAGTATTAGATGATTCGAGATGAAAGAAGTAATCTGTTTTGGATTAAGAGTACGTTCATTGAAGGGGGTGAAAAGGAGAGTACCCAATCATTGAACAACCACGTAATTGAACAATTGATGAAAATCACTGCAATACCTGATGCAAACTGGCCGGCAATACAATGAGCTGCGGAGTTGGCTGTGGAGGCGGGGGCGGCGGCGACGGCTCGGAGGCAGCAGATGGAGTAGGAGGACTACTGTCCCCACTTCCAGATACAGCCTGCGCAGGGAATCTAGCTGTCGTTGCCATGGACACGTTGCCTTGGCTACGCCTTCCTGCTGAAACATCCACATGAAAAACATCACCCAGCTTGCCCCTCAGGTTCATCGATGAGATCATAGAAGGTGAAAATTAGTACAGCAGTTATTCGATGAATGTTGAGGGGAATAAACTGCTTTGCGGGTCAATATCAGATTATGTTACTCCAAACGATGTTTACAAATCACACAGAAGTTCGTTTACATGAATTAGAGATTGCCTCAATGATATGAAAAAGTTCTAAAAACAAATTTCAGAAATTATCATAAAAATTAATAATACATTTTCTAAAAATATATGCATTAAAAGTTCATATTTTTTTTACAACTACCAGTCTGTAAAATGTCACTTTTACTTCCTAGGCAGTAAACAAATGCATAGCAACATAATTTGATGGCGATAATTTTCAAAATAGATATTAAAAATAATCACTAAATTCACATTAATTCTAAAATCGGCAAAAATGTGTTCTACACGGCACTAAACACAGATTTACAGCTCCGGCAGCATTCATTCATGAAACGACAGTATGTGCTGTAAATCTGGTACTTTAGTGCCTAGTTAAATAAATTACTATATAATAAAATTCAAAAAGTTTTTTGTTGGTACAAAAGATGTCACATTAAATTATGATAATTTATAAAAAAAATAAAAAGTCAAGTGCATAAAAATTAATTAGCAAATATCTTACCCTAACATAAAAGTAACCCACAGAACGATTCTAATAAGGCAGCAAGCACCAAGTTAATCCTACTTTTGTTGATGATCAACTGATACTTTCAAAGTATAAAATTAAAATGATCCCCACCCTATAAGCCACCCTCTCCAACAGATAAGATACATTTAAACAGTAGGGCACCTGGCAGTCTAATCAAGATAGGGGTGTACACACGTGCACACATACGGGAAGTTTAATATCAACGGTAGCTTTTGCTTTAACTATGATGCACCTGGCTAGGTAGATAATTGGTCATGAGTCATGCAGAATTGTCCAATCGTAAACTGCGTAAAGGGTGGATAAGCCATGAAAAATGAGGGTGTTGATCTACTCGCACTGGTACAAGACGGTACCAGGTTCATTAACACGACGAACAATTTTTTTGAATTGTATTTTGCAAAAATAAACAATATGAAAAGATTTATAATTAATAAAATTGTAATAGAAATAATTCAATTTTGTTGAACAACATTGATCCTTGAAAAGTGGACATAACAAACAAAAATAAACCAAAAGATCAGGACAGAGGGCGAAAGTGGTATTGTGAAGTGCAAGTGCGCCCCTCAGATAGGTTGCCATGACATGTTGTCATAGCGATCACTTTCTCTCATTTACTGAGGCTACGATGACGTTTGAGATGAGCTGTAACAAGAATTCAAACCTGTACAACTATAACACAATCTGATACACTTTAACTGCATGGAAAAAGTCTATTCATACTTTTCCTTTAAGCATCTGCAGCACAGACCTTGAGATGATTATCATTTGCAATGTTTTGATGTACAAGATTCCCACTGAGCAGATGTATGATATAATCATGAAATTGTAAACAAATCAAAGACTTATAATGATAATTATGGTTCAAATTTGTCATTAGTGAAGCATGAAATATCTAAGATGAAACACAGGGGTGGATGTTGGCTACCTATAACTTTAATTAGTTCTCAACTAATTTAACTCGCTCGAGTAATTTGTATGATGAAGGCAACCCAAAGAACCAATAAAATATTTTAAATTTGTAGTAGTTTTGCAGGAATCATCATAAATGAATCTGGGACACATGTATTATAGGTTATACTTGTTAAAATAAATAAAGAACAAACAAATAACAAATTAACGATTTTATTACACGATAAATATGGAAAAAATAATCACAATGCGAAATAAATTTTACAGAACTCATATTTAATTGTTTAAAGAGCACCTAACAAATTTTGATCGTAACTATACTAATAATAATAATTCTATATATAAACAAAGAATGGAAAATCATGTGATATTTTGCAAATAATTAATGCTATGTATATATTTCAACAATAAAACAAAAATTAATACACCTGTATGGGAGCCATTTGTAATATGTCAAAATTGCGAATCGTGACGTGATAAAATGATATTACCTATAAAAATAATAGTAACGTGTATTAAACATTATAAAGTGCAAATCATGCAATATATCACACAAAACTAGAATGAAAATGTGCTGAAAATAAGCATTTTATTCTTTTACCTATGTTGTTGTATCGGTTGCTAGGCAGTCACCAAGGATACGATACCAGTTACTACGCGAATGGTTGAAAAAAACTGTCAATATGTTTATTCATTTTGATAAGATTGTTGTACATGTAGTATACGCTAAAATTATGTTTATAAAATGACTGTGATTTTTGTATGAAACTAGTATTTTTTATTAAGCAATTAACAATTTAGATAAAATATTCACAATCGGATAATACGTCATGCTACTGCTGTGGAGTAGTAACTTCTGCTCACTGTAAAGCTGGTTTGAATACGAACTATACTAATCAATAAAAATAAGTTCACTGCGGGCATGAAATGATATTATAAACTCATTTTGCTTTTAAATTCTTTATAATGCAGATATAGTAATAAAGCTTATGTAATATTAAAGCACAAATATTGTTTTAACTAATTTAGAAAAATAGTTTACAATGTAATCTGAATTTGATATAAATATATTTAAATTAATCAATACTTTCTATTTATAAATTTTAGGAATAGTGCTATATTGACTTCTATAAATTCTGCGCCTTTACTAATAATACATTTAAAAAAAAAATAGTAAACTTACAATTTTCTTTCCTCTAATATTATTTGAAAAATACTCTGGCACTTACAATTTTCATACTCTTGTCTGTCATTATTTTTTCCTAATTCCTCTGCAATGCATGAATTCCATGATTTCCTTACTCGAAACGGAGATCTTAATTCACTGCTTGATTTTTCTGCCACAACAGAAAATCTTTTTTTATTTGGCATTTCAATAGTAATCAAACTGATAGATATATTTTTGTTTCAAAGTATTACTTTTTCCATAACATACTATTATGTATTTATTAATTATAGGTAGGAAAGGAAAATAAGACATTGTTGTAAAATTAATTTTCTTAATATTTTATTAGAAAATGACAAAGAATAATTCTAATTTTTCTTAATTATATATAATGTTTGATATTATTATAGCTACAATATGCAATACATGATATAGAATAAAATATTTATATTTTTCATATCGTAACTTAATATCGAATATAACTTTAAAATACAATTAACAAATCGGCTGCAGTAATTAATAAATTATTAATAACATTTGATAATTTAACTGGCCGTATTTTCTCGTAATAATTACTTTTAATACTGATCTTGGCACCGAAATTATTAGTTTACGTTTCGCCAATTTGAAAACTAATAGTACAAGTTTACTAGTTAACAATAAAGAGTAACGAGAATAGAATTGATAAAATCACACGGAGATTGAAAAAGCTTGAGGTCGAGGGCAGATTGACGAGACAGAGCTAGAAGATACACATTGGTCACTAATGATTGTTGCTGAATTATTATTTGATTTACCAATACCATAGATATCGATTGATTGTGATAGACATTGTTGGGAAGCACGGCGTCTGTACACCATTGAATGCCATCCGCATTGGAGCGCAGTGCTTCCTTACGGCGGCCAAGAATTTAATAGAACTAATAAATATTTATATAGAAATATATAATATATAAATATATGTATAGATCAATCTTAGCTCGTGCAAAATATTAAAAATGTATAATTTAATTTACTTTGTGCCCATAGTTGTAAGCTAAAGTTAGACACTAAACCCTAAACTAGACTGGCTTAGTTCAACCAGACTTACTTTAACTATATTATGTTCATGTAAATAGTAAAGAGTATATATATGGATAGATATATCTATATATTTATATCATATGTAGCTATGTCGATATATGCTTTCAATGTTAATGATAAGTTATTATTTTAAATAGAACCTCTTTAAAAGATATTTATTTTCATTTTGTTTTTATATGTTGATCCCACAGTCAGGCTCTTAGGCCTTTTGCGATTTGTTCTTTTTCTTTAGAACTAGTGCCAATTATAAAACTTCTGCATACAACATAGCAATCACATTGTTGATATACGCTTAGCATGTTCACACCATAGGGGAAGCATTTTGCCAATACGTATTTCATTATTTATTATTAAAAACCAAACAGTCAGAGAGAGACAGTGTGATACACAGATCAGTTTTAGAAACACTACAAAGTTTCGCTTTCGATCGGTCATACTACATATACCTACGAGCCCAAACTCAAAATACTTCGGCCGGGTTACATTTTCAACAAATAAATTATAAAACCTATGCAAATTTCTTTCGGCTAGTTTAAAATACACAATTTAAGCTTACTAAAACTGAATATATTTAAATATTCAGCCATTTAACATTAGGTTATATCGTCTTTATTAGTAATATCAGCTTGAATTCTATTAGGCATTGTATCCCTAAGCCTTGCACGTTTTCATGTGAATATTATTCCATATCTTCCTAAGTACGCACTCGATTTTTATGAAGTTGTTTTTCATTGTGCCAAAAGTTCTCGGTAGAAGCTAATTCTGAACTAAATCACCCATAAATTCACCAGTTATTTAGCCCACTTAAATTTTAATTCTATATTTAAAGTAGCCGAAAGAATTTTGTAGAAATTTCTAACCATTTGTGTAGATTTTTATAATTTGTTGAAAATATAAACCGGTCGAATTGAGTTTGGGCTCGTATAAATAAAATACTAACACAGAATAATACAGAAAAAAAAAACCATAACATAAGTAAAACATTACGGCATGCATTGATTGATTGTGTGTGACATGACATGACAAAGGTGGTCAGCAAAATAAATCAGTTGTAGTACAAAAGAAACATTTAATCATATAGAAATAATAATAAACACAAATAATTGATACAAGAAAATATACTAATAAAATTATAATAAATGAAGTAAATGCAAATGCAACAACCTAAGACATACAGCATACATCCTGAGAAGCAAAGAGTGTCAGTTAGTGGCTACGAAAGAAAATAGCACATGATAGTCAAGTAATAAACCTGCAATGATGCAATCGTCACTTGAAATACTCGTTACTTGTGCTCACATAAAATACACGACAGAAAATACTAAAAAAATATATGTATATATTTAAATATTCGTATGTATACGTTCATTATAGTGTAATATTGACTTTGAATTTGGCAAATGTTGAACTCGCATGCGCGATATGTCCATCTCTTGAATGATTGAAAACAGATCAAGTCAGATCAGATCAGATAGAGTTTAGCGATGACTCGTGTTTCACAGATCGTAGATCACGGCACCTCCGAAAGCACATGCACTGTTGCATTTAACAAAGTAAGTTAAGTAGTAAGTATGTCTGTATGATTGTCAAACGTGTCGCCTGCTTACAGCGTATAAAATATACTTGTTATACACATAGTAGTAATAGTATAGTAATAGTAATCAGATCAGCTCTAGATTAGACGAGACACATTCCATTCCAAGAACAGATGAACGCCATCTCGAAAACAAGAGTGGAAATGATGAGAACGAACGAAGTCGAGAGGGGCATATACACAGACCCTGTGATTATCCTAGGTTCTTGTTCACTAATTCACTGGCTACGAACTAACTAAACTTAACTACGCTACCTAACCTCAGCATTCACTATGGTGTAGCATTCACTTGAGTTGAGTATATAAAAGTCACCAATTTACCGAGTTACCCGTTTCCCATTTATTTATGTTCGTTTGATAACATGCCAACTATATGTATGCACCATTAATAAATCCGTGATTTTGTTCAAAAGCTCCCGATCCAATTAAATAGCCGCAGCCGCGTAGTAAAGATACACCAGAATGAATGCATTCAATTCATTTTATATTTTTGTTATCATATACCCTAAACACAGCTCTGTCAAGGTATTAATCTTTCAACTAAATTCTATCATATTCAACTACCGTTATTTTACGCTTAAATATTAAAGCCATAAAATACTGAATACTGAACGCAATACACTAATAATTATTATAATAATGATTCTTAATGAAAAAGAATGAGATTTCATATTTCTACATAACTAATTATTAAATTATCTTACATTTATCAAATACTCAATATCAAAGACAAAATTATTAATTAATGTGCGCGTGTTTCAAATTAATACTTATTAAATAAAATTATTATAAAATAATGAAACATCAAAATATCAGTAAAAAAATACAATGACATTATAACTACCAACTCGGCCCAACGGGCAATGCGATTCAATCGACAATAATACAATTGTTACTTAGTACAGTAAGATTAGGAAATCCTTAGCTACCGTTGAACTAGTTCTTTTTGAAAAATACCACATTTGTTTTTGTTTGTTGCAATTAACCGCGCTGCGAACGTTTGTTCCAGTGCGCAGTTGTAAATGCTTCACTGTTTAACCGTGCAGCGAATGTTCACCTATTCTTAAATGTTTGATTTCGAAAAACTGACTCTCAGATGGTTAGACTCCGACAGCTGGTAATTGTGCATTTTTATTAACGCTGCTACTGCTTCATCCATGCCAGGCAGTTGAATTAGGGCCATTTTTCTGTCTTTCCTGGAATATTAAAATAGAAAACAATGTTAACACACACTCGCTTTAAACGCCAGTTACATCAAAATGTCACCAATCAATACGAATACCACTATAAACATTTTAAATATCCAAATTAATTTTTCTTATTTCACATTTACAAAGTGAATTTTGTACAACTGTTTCTATCAAAAACAATGAAAAATTTTATACAATTTTTAAATTGTTAAGTTGGTAACTTAGTTTAAGTGTCATCTATAAATATCTTTCATTTTAGTTGTCATTGCCGGTAATTACTCATGAAAAATTAATGAATTTTGATTTTTTATAGTAAAATATTTATATCAAACAATAAAACACTCCTTTGAATTAAATTTCAAAGAATTTATATGCAGGTTCATAACAATATAATAAATATAAATTATAACTATTGATAGAGACGCAATCTGATGTACTTTTGACAAATTAAATTTGATGTGCAACACAGTGTCCGTGTATGTTATACGACGAGAGCTCACGTGACGTTACGGGACAGTGGTAGAATTTCAAATACTTCTAATAAACACAAAAATATGTCGGACTTCGTAAATGATTAAGCGGCCCCAAAAAGTTCAATACCTATTGTGCAATAATATTATCTTTGTAATTAAATTACGCAGTAATTCTGTTGACAGCGGTTTAGTTGTTTTTTTTTTTAATATCTACGGAAAATTTAAAACTGGGTTTCAAAATTATTAGAACGATGAAACCATTCTCTAATTTCGCGATCCATTGTAGTTATTTTGTAACAAGTGCGGGAAATTAGTGATTCTGAAATTTGTATGGAGTTTCAGAATAATGTTTTCCTCATGTGATACAATAGTTATTTTTGTAATAGTGCGTGAAATTAGTGATTCTGAAATTAAAATTTGCATGGAGTTTCATCATCACGTTTTCAACAAGGTTCTTTCTGCAATTATTGATAAAAAACATAATAAAAATTACAAATAGTTATTTTTTATTCTAGACTGCAAAATGTCACTTTTGTATTCGAGAATGAATAGTTATTTGTTATAGGCACTAAAATACCAGATTTACAGCAGTGCCTGCTATTTCATGAATGAATGAATGAATGCTGCCGAAGTGTTAATTTGTGTTTGCCGTGCTGAAGACAATATTTTTTTGCTGATTTTAGAATTAATATTAATTTACTGACTATTTTTAATACCTATTTTGAAAGTTATCGCCATCAAATTATTGATTTGCGTTTCTTGAGCGATTGATTGTAAATAGAAACAATAGGCAGTAAAAGTGACATTTTAGCCGTCAACAATTAATACTTTTAATGTCAACCAGTAGGATGCAAGACTTTTACATTTTGTTTGCAAGTCTTTTGCGTGCTGTAAACAAAAAACTACAGTTTCGAATGTAAATATCAACTTTTCGTGACAGTTTTTGAAAAACGTATTTTACATTTTTGATATATCTGCTATTTGGGCGGCTATGCATATTTTGGAGCGATCATAACAATTGTTTCCATGGCAACAATCAGTTCCCCCACTAGTGCGGGAAGTGGCTATTTCCCCCATTCAATTTGAGTTTCAGAACACCTATTTACCGCACGATTGTAAAAAAAACACGCAACCTATAACTACTCGAGATAATCAAGAATACAGGTTCGATATAAAATATTACATATAGTTATTGAAAATTTGGGGGTCGATTTAGCATTAGGTAATGTATTTGCAATTTATTATTTTTTTAATGTGGTATACCCTTGAATAACGACATTTTCAAGTTATGTTTTAAACTTACGGGAAAAATTTAAATGCTTTTACTTGGAATCCATTTTTGGTAAACGCCTCCTTAATTTCTTCTTCGGTGACAGTTGTTCTGAAAAAGTATGTTTGTAGTTAGTAAAATGTACTTTCAATTATATATTATAAGTAACTTACGGGATATTGCTTAGATGCAATGTAGAGGAAGGAGGATAGATGTTTTGATAATTTTTAGAGCCTGGTTTTTTAAAGCGATGTAAGGGACTCTGTGAATAGTCCTTGGTTAAGCCGGCATCTGGCTGTCCCTCCTTTGGAAGTTGAACTGTTTGATGTTTGCTCAACATCACTCGGATATTCTTTCCAAATACACGCAGTTTATCCATATGCGTTATTGCTGAAATACGAAATTGTTCTCAAATATTGTTAAACTTATAATTTATTTAGCATAGTTTGTTAACACTAGCCATTTTAAAGAATATCTTCATTAAGTATATATTAAAAATTGTTACTTATTTGCTTAAAAATTGTTTGAAATATTTAAACTAACACTGTATGATTTTTTATTAATATCATAAAAGAGGTTATGCGATCTTTATTTAGAAAACTAATTAATATTATTCAGTTTCTAGAGGTTTTCCGACAAGCCCATTTCAACTAAAATATTTTCAAAACAATACCATTTCCGGTTCAAGTAGTCCGTAACTTAATTTTAATGGGATTTTATCATTGGATACCTATAGCAGAAATTTTAAATATACGACAATAAAACGATTTTATTTATAATAGACCTATCTCTGCACATAGTAAGTAAAATGGTGCTTGCAACTGCCAGCTGGGCAGTCAAACAAAACGTCAAAAATATTACAGTCACTAAAATAGCTGTATTCTCGGTTAAAATTTTTATCGTTTGACATTTTAGCTTTTATACAAGCTTTTGTAACTAATTTTGAAAAACCAAATGCCATGGATTTCATATAACAAGGATGTAACCATGATTCCCGCCATTTTATGGATTACTTGCCGATTCCATTGTGCCTGCGCATATTTTCTCTCTTTTTAAACTGAAAAGGTCTATTAATTAAATTCAGTTTAATTTAACTTTTTTTTTGTTTAAAAACGAATCAAATTTCTATAATCTGTCCAAGCAGTTTTATAAAAAATGCTTTTGTTTACAGTATTAAGAATTTTTTTAATGTAACACCCTATTTACTATTATTTAAATAAACTCTAGGTTAAAAAATAAAGTATAGCGTAGTAGAAAGATAGGGACTACCTCCGAGTATACCAAAAGTCTGACTGTAGAGAAAATATTTTAGTTGAAATGGGAATATCGGATTTTTTTTTTGTAAAATAATTTGTGAACATTTACCTAGCTGAGCTTGATGAGGTTCGGCAAGCTGGACAAGAGCAGAATCCTTTTTGTTGTAGAGGATTTTCACACGCTGCACATCACCGTAGACACCTAATTAACAAAAAATAAATAGACTAAGTCCAAGAGATACCGCCCAAACTACAAATACAGACATTAAAAATCAATAATCCTTGTTAATATGTGTATTTGTAAATGTGGGTTTTGGAATAAAACATATTTCTACATACACATTGACTAATTTCACTGTTATCTAATCAAGTATAGTTATAAAGAATTGAAACTTTTACTATATTCTGCAGTAGTGAATTCAAAATAATATAAATAACACAATAAAACACATGCATTTGTAAATGAAACAGAATAGTAAACGAAACATAATCTTGATCGTTATAAAATTAAAAGAGTAAATTGTAGGAAAGTCAAACGTACGTTTAAATACAACTAACAAGTTAACACGGACACAGATTGATTCTAAGCAGTAAGCTCAATTATTTTTAGAAAAACAAATCAAACTTCATATAATACAAATACAATGAACAAACAAATTAATGATCAAATAGCAAATATGGCATCCAATCCACACATTTTAAACTTTAGGTACACAAACAAACTAAAACACGACAGCCAAGGAAAACACTACACGGCTGTCTGTTTCTGCCAGTCGGACGGACAAATTAGTAAAATTAGTGAATTGGATTTAATAAGTTACCCTGTTTTTGTAACTGGTTAAAGGTAGAACAAACCACACTCGCTAATTTTTTCATTTGAATAAAAGGATGTTGTTATCGATGAATGAAAGACAAGAGACAAGTGGAGTTACAAGAGCAGGGCTTCAATGACTAGATGACTAGATATACTTAGTTTGACAGTAGCTGTGCACACGTACCAAATAGGGTAAAGAGAGCATCAGGCGTGACCATCTACAAGAGAAGAGAGTATATATGATAGTAGTAATAGCACACAAGAGTAGTAGCTGCGGTTCTGATCTGACCACTTCAACTCAGAACCCCGTTGTCACAAACACGTTACCACACGTATCCTAGCACTGGCACTACATCTAGCTTAGAACTTACAACAATAGACCATTTCAGAAATTTGATCCACCTCTACATTTACTTTTTGAATTAAAAAAGTTAGTTACACGAACCCGGCATATAGTTTTAGATTTAGAATCTGTGAGTCCAAGAATAGTACGAGTCTAAAAAGTTAGTTTTGAGATAATTTAAGAAATATTTTGATCCAATTTTTTTTTGAGAAAATATAAACTGCATCGACTTCCAGGCAAAAAACAATTATGGACTTGTTACTGTTCTAGAACTTAACATATTTTCAGGAAGTAATTTTTTTATATTGCGAAGAATTCGTTGGTCTTTGATTTTAGAAATTGGTTGTAAATTTACAGAAACAGGCTGTAGAGCATACTCCCCATAAAAATTTAATGTAAAAAGCGTACTCAATAAAAGCGGTTTTATAAAAAAGTGCGTTCGTAGCACAGGCAACAAAAGGACCCCTTTTACGCAAAATAAAAAAAATATAGGTTTGTTCGTTTCACTACTTTGCGTCTACGGTTTACTGTCGTCCCCATACGGAGTATATGATGGACGTAGTATATTGAAAATGATTAGGCCTGAAAAAAACCTTATAAAATGAAATATAACTTGTAGTAATTTCTGGGTGTTATTTATTTTTAAAAGAAGAAAAAAAAGTACTAGTATTAAGTAATGTATGTATTAGTATTTACAATTATTTCTAAGTCAATCGTTATTCCTTTTACGGAATATAAAAGTATTTGAAATAATTGTAGTTTATTTTCGTACCATACGTTGGCACTACGGAGAATGACCATGTTATGTCAAATAATTGTATATTCCATAAAAGAAATAAGGATTGACTTAGAAATAATTGTAAATTCATTAATATATACGTTTCTTTAATACTACAAGTTACAATTCTTTTTAAAAGGTTTTTTTCAGGTTGATGACGTGAGTCTTCTGCCTAATCATTTTTATAGTAAATCGTACACGCAAAGAAGCGAAATGAACTGACCTAATGATAGTTAACAGGCAGTAATATCAAAATAACACCGAAACTACGCGACTGCTTAGGTTATTTGGCAATAACGATTGTCGAATCCAAGAATAGTATAAGTACTACACTCATACTGTTTTCCCTGTAAAGAGACGAGCATTGTGTCACAACGAACGATAATTGAGGGGCCGAATTTTACACACTTTGAAAAACGAAATCAACACAACAAAAAAAAAAAAAACTATGAAATAGACAGGAATTGTCATACAAACAAGAATGGGTATACGGCAAACGGCACTAAAGTTGCCGTCAAATAAATATGGACTGAAGATTTGTACACTGTTGCCAAGTTATGGGCAATGTTGAAAATGTTAAGTTATGAAGAAGCGGTAACACCGCAGGGCAAGGGACAGGGTGCAGAAAAGGGAAAAAGTTAACATCAGTCCATACTTATTTGACAACCAATAAAATATTTTGTTGCAGTCTAACATTTGGCGCATGCGCTTAAGTTTCTGAAATGGTCTATACCAAAAATCATCACTAAACTAACTAAACTATTCTCACGCCCAACATTCCAGAACGACAAATTCTCTCAATCAAAATGATCTATTATTAAAAGAAACAAATAGGAGAAAGGAAATTTTGAATATAAAATTGTTACTTGTTGGAAGATATTTTTGTTAAGGTTAGTTGATAATAAAGAACATAAATTAATATTTTAGATTGTACTGACTTGGCGTTAAGAGTTGTGGAGTGAGATAAGAATACGTGTGATGGCGTGAAGCACGTAGTAAAACAAAATAAACTGTTTGAATGGTAAAACTGTTTGTTTTATGTGTTAAATAACGCAAAATCAAAAGTGAAAATTAATAAGTTCAAATCAGGAATAAATCCACAATGCACAAAACAAATAATATTTTTTAGCAGTTGTGAATTTTTTCCATGTAGTATTATCTGCAGGGCAACACTCGTTTTAGGTTGTGTAAATTCTCTGCAAGTACCTCCTCGTTAAGGTTGCTGACGAGTAGCACCGTAGCAAGATTGAGGTTGGGTGCGCCGATGCCGCGAAGACCAGGAGGTGCTTGGCCCAAGGTGAATGCGCCCAGACCTGGTAAACCTCCGGCGACTGCTCCGGCATACGGCGAGATGAGTGGTGATGCCAAATTATGCATGAATGGGTTGCTCAGTACTCCTGGCGCGCCCGCTGTAACAAAGTGAACTTAAATGTTCATAAACATTATTATAATTAAAATAATGATTTCCACATTTTTTAAATACATATAACATTTAATTTAAATTGAATATCTCATATTTCATTTACTTCGATATATAAAATTTTCGCTTTTTAGAGTTAAAATAAAAGGAAGAAAGAATGCACTCAAAGTGCATAAATCATTTTATTTTCTATTCAACTGATTTATAGAGACGCATCAATATTTTAAAAATGCATTTTATATTAATAATAATTATGTATTATTAGTTACAAAGCTTAATTTTTTCAAATGTTATTACGTTATTAATGTTAGTCAAATTTTAGAAATATCAGATGTTGCAATTTTTAAGGCCCGGTATTTCATCTCTGGTTAAACGGTCTTTTAACTGCTAGTTCAAGCAAAAAATGACGCATCGAAAACTTGACATATGAAATTTTTACAGCTTATGCTTTAATTGAGACTTATTTTTCGTTTAAACTGACAGTTAAACAGTTTAAAGTTTAACTTGTGAAGAAAATACCGGGCCGCGTAATGCCATTCAGCTGTGCAGTACAGAGCGAGAAATGCTCTAAAGCGCTACAGACTTTGACGGAGGGGGTTCCTTACTCTTATTTGTCAAATCCCAGCGCAATGTAGAGCCCACTGTTATTGTGGGAGCTTGGAGACATAATGGCATTTATCTGAGAGCTTGCATATTTCTCTAAAAATAACAATAATAACCTAACCTAACGAACAAAACTTTGCCCGAATTTTTCAAGCGCGTCTTTGACGTTTGTGCGGTAGGTTATTGTTGTTATTGCTAGAAAAATATACAAATTCAAGCTCTCAGATATATGCCAGTGTGTCTCAGAGCTACAATGGACTCTGTATCTAATGAGAATAACTTTCAAGTTCTGAGCGCTTCAGAATATCACCCGCTCTGTACTGTATAACGGAATAGCTTTACGCTACCGGCCCTAAGAGTTAGTTTTATAAACGTCCAGTTACATTTATTTTCATAGTAAATTGAATGAAATGAAAAATTTCAAATCAATTTTCATGTTCTTAAAACATTTTAAAAAAATATTGTCAAAAAATCGTATTCCGATATTTTAAATTATGATTAAAACGATTATAAATGTTTAAATTTAAATTTGTTATTGGCTTAATCCGATAGTATTTTAAATCGAGTATTGTCAATTTAACACATAGTTAAAATATAAATATTAAGCTGTGCAAGTGAGTATAAGTTTACTACGGAAGCAAAGTTAATTGGGCGTTCATAAAATTGACAATAAATTATATTATAGATACAAAGTTACACTTGGTATGTGACCATAATCGAATTTTAATATAAAACTGACCACTATAGCTTCTCATTTTAATAATAAAAACTAAACATTAGTATGTAATGTTGTTATTAGCAATTTAATGTTATGAAGAAGGGTTATGTGACGTCATATAGTAGGATCGTGGAAGAAGACAGATTGATTAGGTGGGTGAGATAGTTATAAATTAGCTTCGAGATTATGTTGTGGTATATTATGCGTTACGGCATGACGACAGCTGTCTATAATCATTTCTTTTCCTTCAAGTCTGTCTTCTTTCACGATCCTGCCATGGTGACGTAATATATATCCCTTCCTCAAATTTTTAATAATATTTTTCTCGTAAACTACGAATAATTAATCGATTTAAAAAATACGGCTATGTATTTAATTATTTTGTTTAGTATCACGTATATAAAAAGCAAAATCTGGTCACATACCCCATTAGTTTCAGGTAAGAATGTAGCAAAGGGACATTATGTCTACTCTATGCTTGGTCAAAATTCAAACAATGTGCAATCGTCCTATACTTCTGATTTTATCTTTGTAATTTTTATAGTTAGGTAGTGTACATTTAAAAAATATGTAAAAACGGTCGGCTTTTATGCCAATTGCTCATTTCTTAACTGAAACGATGTATAAATATTTTGCTTTATTGTTATGTGAGTTAGTCAACAAGTAATTTGATGCATAACAAATACTATTTTTAAATACATAATAATTGTTTTATTAAAGCTTATTCTACATAATACATGCAAGGCAGATTATATCTATATGTTAAAACACCAAAAAACTGAATGGGACCCCACACCACAGAAATAAATTATAAAAATTATCATTCATAATAAAACTAGACTGTAAAACTGTATGATATAAACATTTAAAAAGGTCTGCTTTAAATCTCTAGCAAAAAATGTATAATGTAGAACAAGCTTATTAATGCTTAGGTAAATTATGTCGATAACACAATAACAAATAAAGAAAAGTGCACATCACTAACCATTACCTGCAAGTCGATCCCTTGCGAGCCGCGGTTGTGTGGCCAGCAGCAAGATATCAGCTCCTAGTCCTGCTCCAAGTCCCGCCAACTGGTCGTTCCCGTCTCCCGTCGGAAGAGTAGGGTTCGTGAAGTCCCGAGACTTGTCATTATTGTATTTTACGTTTAACGACGACATCTTCGAATAGTCAATACGTAACGTACAGCAGCTGTTGTAGATGTTCTGTCCATCGAGCGCTTGCTTGGCAGTCTGCGCGGACTGGGTGTCAGGGTACTGGATTAGAGCTTGGAACGAGTCTGCAAGTAGATTATAATTAGTATTATATAACTTTTAAAATGAGATTAATAAGTCTAATGAGATTATGTATATACAGTAGTATGAGTCTTTGAAAAGACCTTCGATATCGCCCTTGTATTTAGAAATACAGCATAAATTTATTCACAGTGTTTATTCGTCTACTCAAGGAGCATAACGAAAAATTATTTACACATATACACATGTTGCATTACGGCTCGGAGAGAGTTGTATGTCTTTTTTTAAATAGAACACCCTATATATATATATTCATATATTTTGAATTGTATTTTATTCACTTATACCCCTATACGCATATATAATGTTTTTTTAGTGTTCCGCAGCATTGACAAGTTATTCCGTTTTTCATTTAAAAAATACCTAATACACGCATTGCTTTCTCTATGCTCTCATATATTTTATTTAAATGTCATTACATACGGTGTTAAATAAATTTACTCAATTTCAAATGACTATAACTCGTCATTTTCAAATGGAACACCTATATTTTATTATTTAAGCTGTAATTTTGTATTATCTTTATATGTTATTAAGGGTATTCATGCCTAAATCCCATAATTTCGGAGTTTTTCATCATTTTTCTCTAAATTTATTTTTTCAATTAAAAATTATACCATGGAAATTGTGTAATGCAACAATCTGTATATGTGAAAATAATTTTGTTATACTCCTTGAGTAGACGAGTAAATTCTGTGAATAAATTTATATTTTGATGAAAAGGGAGATGTCGAAGGTCATTTGAAAGACCCAGCCTGTATAGTAAAACAAAATGTTATTTAACATTTTTTTTTTCGAAATATGCTATACTCCTTTATGAATAATATTATATGTATATGTATCGATGTTTTTTTTTCTCGACATCTTGGGTAATATTAATGATAGAGCAAAATCTTTCACATACTAACGCCAATTTTTTTCAGTAATTATCTTTTCCATTTATTTATTAAATTATTTTTATTGGCGTTATAGTTGGCTTTGATACAATTCAAAAATGTTTCATATGCTTTTTGAAGTATATAAATTAAAAAATGAGTAAGAATCTTTGAATTTATAATACATATAAGAATGGCAACGCATATGGCCTAGCAACATACTATATCTGTCTCTTTTTATTCACAAAATTATTATAGATAGCTAGTGACTCCTATCACAAAACTATGAACTACGGTAAATCGTGCTGACAGCATTGCCAGATACTAATTGTTACATGTATTCAATAATCAATAATTCAAAAATATTGTTTCATAATAACCAGATAATATATTTTGAATCTTCAATGTACATGTATACTTGTTTTACAGTAGCAAACTTAAAAACCTTTATAAAATCTTAACTTGCTGTTCTAGCTACGTGGCAACACTGTGCAACATCCACCTATTATGTATTTTTTGAACTAACTCAGAAATAATTCGTATATGGAGGGATAGATGGCACCTTCTCTCGAAATATTTAATCTAAATACATTACGTTGCCATTATTATATGTATTATATATTCAAAGTAAGAATAAAGAAAATATTATGAGAAATAAACAAATGATGATCTTTAATTGATGTGTTTTATAATAAAATTCATTTTTTTCACCCGAATAAATTCATAATTCCTGTTTAAAACAAAAGTATATTACATGTTATAATTGTAAATATGAGTTCTATTATCTATTTTTCACTGTATTAACTGTACGCGCCTGTATAAAACATACGAATCAAATAACAAAAAATTATAAAATGTTTACTTATACTTAATGTATTACTCAAAAAATAACAATTAAGATAAAACAAATACTTTGAGATATTTGAAATTTGGTGCCAGTGTCACTGTGACGTCACAATAGGTGTCACCGTGACATCATATTGACTAAAAAAAAAAAAAAATAATAATAAAAAAAAAGTGGAGGACCCCTTTCTACCTAAATAAAACGTATACACCCTATATCCACGAGTTGATATTGATGTCAATAATTTCTGCTGCAAGAATAATTAATTCAAAACTTTTGTAGCATCTTTATCGTATACACATGGCATGTATGTATTAAAAAAAAGATATGACCAAAGAAATGTATGTCTTAATTTAAAAGTATTTATTTGGAATCGTCACTAATGTGCACAAAAATCGTCATTAATAAGTCAGAAATTGGCACTAAAATAATCCATTATATGCCGATTTAATGCAAATGCAGTGTTGACGATCTTATGACAATTATTATACAAGTGTACGTTGTACAATAGTAAATTTGTACGTAACATGACAAAAAATATGTGCAGGAAGAATGAACTAAATAATTCCGATGAAGAAGTTTGAGATAAAATATATACATAATGGGCTAGTTGCGGGGTATTGAAAATACTATTTCTATCACTATATGCCTAATGTTATGTTAAAAAAGTATGTAAAAATATAAATTTTATTTTAAAAAATTATGTTTTTTAGTAGATTAAGAAAAACCATTTTCTGTGACGTCATTATTTTGAACTGGAAACTTGGAAGCATATTTAAAAATGTAACCTGTAGATGCGTGCGAGGAAGTTTCAATTTAAATTTTACATTAGTTCATTTTTCTCTCTTTCTGCCTTTCTTGTATATTATTTATAATTTTCGAGGTTTCTGTTTCTTTTATTACGTATTTCGATTTGTGAAGCAGAATTCTGAATTATTGTATTTAGCTTATACTCGTACAAGCTTAAAAAGGGATACTAAAATGTTAACCTTGTTTGTTATGTTTAAATTACCCGCACATTCCATTGCTATGGGGCATACCAATGTTATGGTTTTACGCCACGTCATTTCATTGGTGCAGCGTAATTCTCCGTAATACATGAAGGTAATTTAAATATTGAAAATTAATTAATTTTTTTCTGGCCAATTAATGAAAATTTTGTCTAAAGAAAAAATATGGGTAGCAAGTTTTTATCTATGCTTTAAAAATATTAAATAAAAAGGCACGCAAGTAACCTATTTAGAATATTTTATTGTTCTTTGCGATAACTTCAATATCCGAGATTAACAACTTTGCGGATCAGATTGACATATATCTAAACATAACCTATACATTTTTTTCTATATCTCTCTTATCATAATGGAGATATAAGATATTTTCAAAATAAGCGAAAACAAATTTTAACCTGTAACTAAAAAAACAAAAGACTGTAAAATTTCCTGTTGTGACTATTAAATTTTTCCCAAAAAATTGACTTTGGAATGTATAAACTGTTTTGTTTTACCATTAAAAAACATCGGAAATGAGTCACGCTTTATTTACATTTAATGAATAAACTTGATAACATAGTACATAATTTTCTTTTAATTAAAAAAAAAACTGAGAATTAATAAATTTAAAGTGCAAGCAAGCAATAAAAGATAATTATTTCAATTTATTGAAAACGACATTGTGTAATAAATTGTAATCAATTTTTGGCAATATTCAATATGGATGCAATATTATGTTTAGTTTATTTATATTTAGTTGAATAATACTTACTGTTTTTCGTGAAAGTAACGATCTTTAAAACTTTGCCAAATCGCTGGAATATCTGAAATAAATTTAATGTATGTGTTACACTTTATTCATAAATAACATTTAAGTATCCATTAAAATTTATCAAAAAACTGACAAATAAAACTTCCCAATGAATTCCAATTTGGAATCAAATAAGATGAGAATTCCAGTGACCATCAAAAGGTGGTGCCATAAAATTTGTGACCTTTGTCATAATAAAACCATGAAACTTTTCATTAAAAAATATACTACCCAATAAAATTTATAACTAAATCACAGTACTAAAATTAATGATTAATAAAATTTGGAACTACATAAACTCGAATAAAATCAGTGATATTGAACCAAAATGGATAATGAAATCAGTGAATCTTACCAAGTGTAAGACGTCGAGACTAATTGGATAGATCATGTGTTCAATGATGACCCTTAAGACAGTGTTGGGTCCACCCTGAATGTCCTGACCGTTGGTGATGACGTTGTTAGCTTGGGGTTGAGCAGGCAATGCGGGTGGTGTAGCATTAGTTAACGCCTGAGCCGCCTGTAGCGCTGCTTGCGCCGATGCCGACTGAAACAAAACAACGCGTAAAATATTCAATTTCTACATTTCCCTACGGCACCTACTTAACACGATTTACAGAAAGGAAAAGTTCTAATCTAAAGAGAGAAACATTTGCGAAAAATTGCGCGATATGTTTCAGAAATGTAGGCTGTGAAAAATGCCAATAAATAAAATTTTATGTACTTTTTATACCGATAAAAAACTGCTGAACTGTATAAACGAATACAGCGACTTAAAAAGTTTTCCAATTACACAATAACATCGTATAGTACTTTCAATACAAAAGTAATTTTGTCGTACAACAAACTTTTATGATGCATTATAAAAGTTCGAAACCTCGTTTCAGCTTTTCAGAGATGTTTAAACGAAGGTTTAGGAGAAATAAATAAGGACATCGTAAATGTTGAGATATTAAGTATAAGGGAAAGATATTCAGTTTGGCTAAAATTATATTTGTCTCCCATCGATAAAGAATGTAGGATTACCGAACGTATTGGTTACAGAAAGTGAGTAATTGCAGAACAAAGTTCTTCACAGACCGTTGTTATACGAGCCCAGATTCATAATAGCTCATAATAGTCCGGCCGACTTACATTTTTAACAAATTATAAAATTTACAGAAATGGTGAGAAATTTCCCACAATAGTTATTTATGATATAAGTTTTACACGTATATCATACACAATTTCTTCTACAAACGCTATTATTTCATTTAAGGTAGTTCACCAGCTACCGTCCAGGCCAAAAAATTTGATCACGCTGAACGTATACTGCGCATTCTACGATAACCCCTCTCTAAAAAAAACTTTTGGTAGGTGACTGTACTTTCTTGTGCCGTATTTCATAAGTATGTACACCCACACCGCTACGAAACGTTGTTAAAGGAAAGCTGGCAACGTCGCGCTTTAATCAGAAGAGGGAAACAGTTCTAGCAGAGAGCCGCTGAATCCAGCCGTAGTTACAAATTCGCCGTTTTGATGTGACTTATTCCCGCTGTCAATTTTGACGTATTAAAAATAATATAACAAATTATATATAGATAAAACATAGTACTTACATTTGCGTTTTTTGTATTTTTTATTCATTTATATCTTTGAAAAACCATATAACAATGTTATAATAGCTAAATTGATTTTATGACATTCTAAAAATGACATTTAAATTTGATATCTGCTGGATCGTAGCCTACTTTATTAATACAAGACCGGGAAACAACTTAAATTTTGTTTCAAAATCTACCCAAAACTCTAGCTCTAAAACCGGTAATGAGGGCGTGATTTATGCCTGCTGTCATTTAAATGTCATTTTGAGACTGTCAAACAATCAATTTAGCAGTTCTAACGTTGTTATACAGTTTTTCACAAATATAAATGAATAAAACATACATTAAATGTAAATGTAAGTAATATTTTTATCTATATATTATATTAGTTTTACCCCCTTCCCGTGACGTAAACATACAGTGTTGCCGCTGCCTCTTTCCCTCGAGTTTTTCTGTCGTCGAGTACATTATTTTACATTACGATTACTCTGAAACTGTACGTCAGATCGCTTTCATCGTTTGGAATAACATTCGAAACATATTAAACTACTACATATTAGTTTTTTATTAAAATCTATAGAAGCAAAATGATGCTATTAATCAAAACGTTGGTTTTGGTAGCATTGGTCCTATGCTTCACGTGTTAAAATGTCTGACTTTCGAGGCGAATAGCTCATTTTCTGTACGTCAGAAGTTTATAAAAAATTAACTGTGCATGTATTACGTCATTCTTAACACATAGTTAAATTTTTATGAACATCTATAGAAACTCGATTTACTGGTGAACTACCTTAAATTTGCATTTCTAATATTTTTTTGACATGCCAAAAATGTCGATTTGTTTTTCCATCCGTCATTACCAAGGTAACGTGCTAAAAGTAACAATGATCTGTCACTTTTTAACGCTGGTGTCATCATAAAATAACATTTTTAACCCTAAAAACAAACACTAAAAAAGCCTACTTTTAATAGATTTGTAGAAAAATTATTTTTACTACTTTAAATATAGACTTAAAAATTTACAAAAACTGTGGGCCAAATGACGGGTGATAGACATTTAAAAAGTCATCTTCTAATCCAGATTTATCTTCTACCGAGACACTTTAGTTTTTACATTATATGAAAATCTTCGTAATAATCCAGTGTGTACAGTAAAAACAACCTACCTTGCAGAATACTCAAACAGAAGAATGCACATGCCTTGTGAATAGTGTTTAATAGAATTAAAACTATCGTTACTAATAAAAGCGATGTAACCCAATATTAAATGGTCGAATAATTGAAGAACATATTCAGTTAATGTATGTTTAAAATCTATATTTTAAACTACTCGAAAAAAAAAATTATAGAAATTTCTCACTATTTGCATAGGTTTTGCAATTTGTTTGTTGACAATGTAAACCGGTCGAACTATTATCTGTCTGGGATCGTACTAACAGTCTACAAAGTATGTACTTTGTAGACCAGACTTTAAAACTAACTTTTTTTATTCATAGATGAGCCGATATATGTGGAATATTATAATCTTTATATGTATTCATTTATTTAAAAATTGATTAATCTCTCTGATCGTAGATTTTTTTTGTGTATACCTTTAATTTAAAGTTTTCAAAGACTGAGCTATTTTCAAACCTTTCGTATACAAATAACTATTCAATTTATAAAAAACATTGACAGACAAAAATATTTTTTTTAACAGTTGCGAATCTCTATATTATTACTAAATATAGCAACTATAGCTGTCTTTGTTGATTTACACCTCCCGTCCCTGCCCCTTTCATAACCTTCAATTTTAAATCCAGAGCAATGTAACTTAAATTTTAAGCATTTCTTAAAATGATATTACATCGAATGAAATGTCAAATGAATTATTATGTATTTCTACCAAAATTTCATCAAAAGAATTAAAAAAAGCGCTATTCAGAATTATTTGGGGTCGTGAAGAAACTAAGTCGTTCACTTGCACTTGTATGCCCTAGCATATTCGGTTAGTGCCTATTCTGCAAAACTGACACTATACAGTGTGCAAAATTATTATTTTCTTCACTAGTACTGTAATACTATTATACTATTGTCGACATCAGAGAAATATGAGATATGTTCTCTTTAAAAGGGAGTCAGACAAAAAAATGTGGCGAGAAGAATAAAAGCAAGGTGTAAGTGTTGTTAAATGCGGGATGAAGGTGGAACGTTATGTTTTCCGTTCACGCTGGTGGTTGCATTGCATGGGGTACAGTCTCTCGAGATGGAGCAAGGTGCTGCGGTGCCGTATCGCTACATTACCGTCACGAACGTTAATTTTTCGACTGTGCAAAACGACAACGGGTTCCCCCTAATGCATTATTCGTCACGCGTTGCGATCTTCTGTCTGCGTCATTACCTGCGAGCCGGAGCGAGCAGGAGCGAACGCAGGAACGCGCACGTAAGACAAAGACAGAGCATCGCAACCACCGTAGACGGAAATACCTGTTACGGCAAAGAGATGGCTCTGGCGTGCGGAGAAATGGCTACCGCACGGTTATCTGTTAAAAGCGAGATAGATCTATTAGCAACAGTATGCGATAAACAGAGATGGATATCTTAGACGTATATAAACCACGGCCTAAGCTCACTTTACGAGAATGACAAGGATAAAACAATGATCCGATACGGAAAAAAGAAGAGGTGAAAAAAGGAATACAAGGAGAAATGCGCTTAATCCCCGCAAGGAGAAAAATGACCAAGGCCGGCAATGCCATTACAATTACTGGCGTTGTAACCTGTTGGACAGACAAGGATCGCTGCTCGCCGGCTTCTTGCGAACGAGCAAGACGACAGGAGAATTAACTAAACCGAAATGGATGATATAATTACGAACTACGGCGACACTGACGCATGTCTTGTTTAGGTGCTGCACGAACCACAACACAACTGATCTTTGCATCTTTCCCGGGATTGCGCGCCTTTCATTTTTCATCCTGTTAACCAGGACACAGACTAATTGGAGCTCCAGACTTCTCGTTTAAATTAATTTTAGATATTGCACGTAAAGACAGTAAATGATTTCCCTGAATAAATATTTCATTCTATCTGCGCTTAGCAGTCGGAACGCGGGGAATAAAATTTTATTCATCCGGTTTCCGAAGAAATAATGTTATTCAAATTTGTCACACAGCTTAGCGATTTGAATATCTCATACGAGTACGTTTCCATATTCAGCGGATTGCATATATTAATTGCCGATATCGCTAAAGGAAATATTAATAATTAATTTCAGCAGCTGCTGCAACACTTGCAAGTTGATTAAACTTTGCAATGTTGTAAGGTCTGTGAACTCTCTACTTCCCACATGTTCTACTATCTTGCATAATGATCTAGCCTTGTAGCCTAGCGAATAAATGTGACATTGTCCTTCACGAAACTCCATTATCTCGGCATTGACACTGGAATAATTATGCCTAAACACTTGTTATACGACTACACGTATCCTAACGGGTTCTACAACCATCCACATACATATTATAATTATGTTCTTTACGGAAAAATAAATAATATAAAAATATAGATGCAACATAAATTCAATTCGTCTTTAAGATCAAGAGTGTAAAATCCCAATTAAACTTCTTTTGGTATGTTTTCAAACATCGAATTAATATATGGGAGACTTAAAAACTGCCAAAGCTGTCCAGCTAATAAACTCCCAAATTAATTTCAGGTTGACTTCAAACTGTTAAAGCTGTTATATTAATTCAATATTTTCACTCAATGATTCTTTAAAAAAAATGATTAATAAAATTAACTCTCAAATAACGGATTCAAGGAGGGACAGATAAATAACTGCAAATTTTGTTATCCACATACATAAACATAGTGGTTATACACTAGGCCAGCGGTTCCCAAACTTTTTCGATTATGGACCCTTAAGAAATCGTCTGCATTACGCTTCATCCTACATTTTTATTGGCTATTGTGAACCTAAAACTAGGGATGTAACCAATATACCTATATATTGGCGATATTGTCTTTTAGTCGATGTATCGAAATTGAGGATATTTGTTTGCCGATACACCAATTCATTTCGAATACTGTGTTTTCAAAAAGTCCGAGTTACTCTCTATAAGCACCTGACCTCTTATTTCCATAAAGAAGTCGAGAGATAAATGAAAGCCCCTAATATTACAAGAGAAGTGGATCCGTTGGTTTTCTGGCGCAATGTAGTTCTTTACCAAAATTTTAAAAAAGTAGCGCAAAAAACTACTACAGTTTCCTGATGAGTTCCATAGAATTCGAGAAGTTGTTATAAGCAGCACGGCCCTGTTCTACGAAATTTTGCACTTTTCATTTAAATTTTACGGCTTCATAGATCTAAAATATGGAAATGTGAAATTTATAATGTCAAAATATTCTTTACATAAAATCATATATATTTACAAAAAAAAAATACAATAATTACTATAAAGAAAAAAATTGTAATGATAGTGGAACAAAAATTTTAAATAATGAACAATTTTTATTTTGTGTATAAAATTTCACTTACATATATTTGCAAAATTATGTATCAATGGTGGCACAACATTTGCAAATGAAAAGTGAAAAGTACAAAGTTTGGTGGAACAGGCCATAGGTCCCAGATTTCATTCAGATAGAGACTTGCGAAACAACCCGTCTTCGCACAATTTGATTATGCTAGCAAAATGTAAGCATTCACCTTTATCTTTCATTTATTTTTACCTTTTTATAAAATTTACGGCATCACCGATGTTTTTCAAGAATATCGGTGTCGGTATGATTTCGGCAGAATCGAGTATTGTAGTATTCTTCTAAATCAAAAACTCTGATGTGGCCAGCACATTACCTTCCGTCAATTCTGTGTTATTATGTACAAATTTCATACACAATTTTTCTTGTAAATTATTCTATATTTTTAGAAACATTATTTTATAAACTATGTAAATTGAAAATTGCACTTGACACTGACTTTAGCTTTTCCCATTCGTTACGGGTCGCTATTTCTGATTTTCTTCTTCTACTCATTACTGTGTTGCTTGTCGTCCTCATTCAGTTCCTTTTCTCTCAAGTCTTCTGCAAAACAGTCCTTCCATCTTCCTCTTTTTTTATCTACTATTACTAAGCTGTTCATTTTTCTTCCAATATATAATTCATCTCTCCTCATGACATGTCCAAGCTAATGTAAACGCCTATCTTGTATCTTTCTAGAAATTTCTATCACTCGAGTCAATTCCCTTCTCCTCCCATTCCTTACCCTACCTTTCCGTGTCTTCCCCAACATCCATCTCTCTGCCACATTCATTTTCTTTTCATTGACACTGACATCTGTCAATTCGAATTTTCTTAATATAGTAGCTGTTTCCATGGTTATAGCATAGCTGGCTTGTTTATGAACTTTAAGTTCTTTATATTTTAACTTTATATCCATTGAATATGTAGTAAAAATGCAATCAAATCGTGTAGATAATAGAATATTATTTAATATTTATAATAACATTAAATGTAAAAAAATGATATTTAACAGTGTTTTTTCAAGAAAAACTTAAAATCCTCAAATAAGGATACTTCAGGTTGACCAATTATAACCAAAATCAGCTCTTCATATGGATGTAAAAAAAGGAATAAGAAAGAATTATAATTTATAGAATTGTAGTTTTGGAGTTATCGTCTATGCAAAAATCGTCACACACATACATACACACTCACACACATACAGACATCATCGTAAAAATGGTAAATTCGTAGTCTAGAGATCCTAAAACGTGCTGATTCAATAAAAACTTACCATCGAATTTTTTGAACAAAGACACCTACCATACCTAAAGGTGACGGAAGCTTCTTGTATAATAAGTTCTTTGCATAACATGTGTGTATTGAAAAGAAATATTAGTATGAATATTCATTGAGGTCCAAGAAAATATTGAGACTTACCAAATCATAAAAATTATAAAAGTACTTACTAATGTGATATGATTTTACGATTTTACTTTTTAGCACGTATTTTTTAAATGGGAAGCGTTTTGATAATTTTCTGAATTTCGTCTTTGTTCATGGAATCCTTATGGGTATACGGCTTCAACGGAACATGTAGGTTCCGCGGAACTCACTTTGGGAACAGGGAACAGCTGCACTAGGCGAGGCACATATAACTTATTTTGTAAGGTACAATATTATAAATGAAAGATATTTTTTAATAACATGGTTGTAAGAGGAATATAAGTTTAATGTAGTAATTTGGATTTTATGATTAATGTACAAGAACAGGCACATGTGAAGCAAAGAGCAAATGAAGACAGTAAAGTGAGGAGTGAGGTTATGAAATGATTAACTCGTAAAACCGAAAATTGCAACAGTTCCAAAACACATTTGCAAGTAAGTTTGGTGGGTGAAGTTTTATGAAGTACAAAGCCACATTCGAGTGCAGTTGCTGAACCGTGTCACAGGCACATACTGGTTGGTTAGTACAACTGCAGGTTGTAACGTCTGTTGATATATTAACGAAGTCGCGTGGCGTTACTAATTGCGGACGTTTAACCGAGCGAAGAACGCGCGATTCCTTTGTGTAGTTATTACAACTTTCAGAATACGGCAGGTTACTTATCCCGATGTAAGATTGTTCGGTGCCTCGGTGCCCTAGCGTTCCGTTCGTCGTTCGCCGAGTTATTATCTACGACGCGGTCGCAGCAATTACGTCGCCATGCGGCCATTGTTGGAAATAAGATTTCCATAAAAGCGTCTCTTGGAATTGTTATTAGATGTTCTTTTGATCTCGACCAGATTTAAACCGGGCTTTCGCACGAATCCTGACGAAAATATAATCGCGAAATTGTTACTTGCGGAGACGTTTGGAACAAAGGAAACGATGGAGAGAAGGACTTCCGCTGCCATTACTTCTGCCGCGGGATTTAAACCTTGCCCTGTGTTCACGTATAATTTAACGATGCCTCTTCACCTGGCAATTTTCAAAAATACCTTACTCTTATGATTCTGTCAAACGTTGTAATTACACCTTATTCATTCAAATTAGAAAAGTCGATAGTAATTTCATTCATATTTTATCTTCTCTGAAATGAACCGAATTATTCTAATATCAACCGGGTGGAATCGTATACCTGAGCACGTAGACGGTAAATATTACATTTTATATTTATTCCTATTCCTGCTCCCATTTTAATGTAAATAAATGGCAGAGGTATCATTCGAAAAGTAATAGCTATGGATTGTTATGAGTATCATAACTGCCGCATAAAGCGAGGATTTTAAGACATCTAAGGCTTGTTATGATTCAAAACATTCGTGGTTTGTTCATTAGTTTATCGGTTACAGAAAATGAAGACATTATTAATAAATATTATTTTTACCTCCCGCTATCCTTGGTAAGGGAGGTATAGGGATCGTGCTAAAAATCGCATATCGAGATTTTGGTAAATGACCACGTTTTAAGGTCCCTATAATCCAATTTTAACATTTTCACGATGATGTCTGTGTATATGTGTGTGTGAATCCTGTTTACGCTCTAACTCAAATACTATCATTCAGAAAGTTTTGAATCCATGTATTTCTACCTTATTCTAATATGGAAATATCTGATTAGATTTTGGTGGCAATCGGATAACCGGAAATACCATTTTACTTGAAGCTCAAGATAGTTTTTCTTCAAAAAATACCTTTAAATGTAATTTTTTCTCAATTTGTTATTATAAAAATTAAAAATTATTCCATTTTCTACAAGTTTGCTTTAATACTTTTTCTATATATTGTATGGATAAATTTATAAAGTAATATAAAAATTATATACATAGGTAAATAGCGGGAGGTACTGTATTGGTCACATCAGATTTTTTATGTTTATCATTTTAGAATAAAGTAAACCGTTTTAAGAACGACACACTAACGTTATCTACATGATATTTTATTTTCATTTTGTAGATTGTTGTTGACGTCAGTATGGTATAGTACATATATTACATCCGAGATGGAATAGGTTTAATTTCAGCCGAGGGCTTATGTATATTACCGAGAGGTGTAGGCTCCAGGTGAGATACGCGATGGAGTAATGAAACTCCCACAGCAATATGTATTTTTTTTTCATAATCATCCATTTTTTACATCAATAATTTTTATAATAAATCATTTTAATTTTATTAATAATTTTTGTCATACTTTTTTATAGGGCTCTAAGGCAACATTTCCAAACCGTGGGGTGGAAGTGAAATCTGTTATTTCCCACACAAGGGATTGTCATTGCAGCTAGGAATGACGTATTTCCCAACCTCTAAAAGGTTAGGAATCGACATATTACTATAATGATTGTGAATAAATAATATTACCGTACAGATACACTTAATACCTAGTAACCAGCCTACTTTTGTATATGTAAACAAAAGCTTAAACATGCAAAATTACTCGTATTTTATTCACAATAATGACGATTCCTAACCTTTTAGAGGTTGGGAAACACTTCATTCCTAATTGTAATGAAAATATCATGGGTGGGAAATAACATTTCACTTCCACCCCACGGGTTGGAAATGTTTATGTAACGGTTGCCTAGCAACATTGTCATAGATCCCTATAATAAATTAGGCTAAACATGAATATTATTGATTTGAAAACAGGATGATTGCGAATAAAATAGTACACAAACCTCGGTGGGAGTTTTATCACAGCCTCGCAATGTATTTCACCTCGAGGCTTAGCCTCTCGGTAATATACATACATAAGCCATCGGTTCTAATGAAACATACCCTATTTGGGATGTAATATACTATTACACCGAGTGCAATTAATAACTTCGTTTTAAATTTGTTTATAACAAAAAAATTAAATATTTTCAAAACTGATTTGTTTGATAACGAAAATTTATTATTCTCATGGCCGATTTTATAAACGACAGATCAATTTATATTCAAAGTAAATAATATTTATTCCTTTAATTGCCAGTTACATCGCTTATAGTACAAATTTGATATTTTAGTATCGTTATCAAGTTAATTTTATGTGCATTCTGAAAAATACCTATTCTCTATGCTAGATTTAAAGTTGTATCCATTTTCGCTAAAACCGGAAGTGATACATTTTTTTATTATGATCATAATATAAACTCATTGGCTAGTTTCGATTTGCCAATTTTTTTTTTTATCTCAAAATAAATGAAATATTCTTGATGCTGAACTTTCGACGATCACCTGTATACGATTTTGTTTTATTTATTGACTGACATGTAGAATTTTATGCTCTACAACTTTTATTCGACGCATTTTTGTTTAAAATAATTTAGGAAGCAACACAACCTTTCCAGCTAGTATAATTTTTCAGTTTCGATTTAAATTATATTTAAACAGATATTATTTTAATTTATTCTACTGAGTAACTAATTTATAAACTACTATGGTATGAAATTATTTTCTTAACAGAATTTACTCAAATTAGGAATTCTTACGGGATCAAATAAATGTACTTGAAATTTATTTCAAGAACTTATAAAGAAGTTTTAAAATTTAATAACAAGTTCTTAAAACATGTCCAACAATGTAGTTTCGAAGAAACTGCACGTAATATTAATCTAGATACGTAGTTCAAATAAACTAGAGAAAATTTCGATTAAAAATAATTACATGATCCCTGAAGATGCAGCTAGAAAATGATCTTCCATTTAAATTTTTTCGCAATCAATTTAAATTTTAATTAAATCCAAGTGTAAATCAAACGTATTACTAAAAGAGAGATAAAATTTTACAATTTTGACTCGATTTCATTTCATCTATTAAAAAAATAAATTAAATCCGCTGGAATCACATTTTCATTTCATATAAACGTGTTCGTGTTCCTCGATTCTATTTTCATCATTGCATACAATGTTATAACTCGCGACTTTATGTAAACATAAAATTAACGAGATTATAAAGTTAGCGTAAAATCTTATTCCCCTAGTACAGGGAACAATGACAGAAATATTGCTGTTCTAAGTTCTAATCGAAGAAGGAACTATATTTCTCATATGTTATTACACTTCTTACAGCCCTTCAATTATATTATGTTTACTGGTATATAAAAATATATACAATGTTATTCATTTACCTACTTTAAAAATTATAAATAAAACTTCTCCTTTAGGTACACGATTTACTTAATAATTTTCGTTTTAACTCAGAAATAAATACGTAAGTAAGAAATAACTAAATAACTGTAAAAACACCGAAGGAAAAATAGGTAGTTTTCTCTCCTGAGGGGTATATACTATTTTTTTTACATAACAGGGAGGTGGAAAACGTTATTTAAAAAAGAAATAATTTTGAAATTTTATTGTTGTCACATTCAGTAACCTTTGAATCGTTCAACATTGCATTTTAAAAAAAATATTATTTTGTTAAATTTGTCGTATAATATCACCCAACTTAGTCCATTTAACCGTCTATCTCCTCAAATAAGAAAGTTAGCAACGGTGTACACACAGTAAAAAATTAAAAGATGTCTGATCAAAGTCATCTACGAAGTGTATGATTAAGATTATAGCTCCGCCCATTCTGTCAAATTCAGTAATGTCGTTTACTTTGTTTTTATGAGGGTACATAAGATCTTACTGTTATTTTATTATTATGAACATATGTTATAGTAAAAGCATTCAAAATTCAAGAATAATAAACTTACGTTCCTGCGAAAGTATTGTCAACAACGAGCATCATTTTGAAATGGAATCGCACACACTTGTAGTCTTTGCAAATGAGAGATAAATGTATGCCAACTTGTTAATTCATCCATGATACAGATGACCTTGATCAAATATCTTTCAAATTTTTTACTGCATTTATGAAAAGCGTTAAATGTTATTAATTGTTAAAATGATAAAAACTCCTCTAGGAGAATAATGACCACATTCTTAAAGGTGATATACATATATATAAAAAAAACTTATGAACATTATATGACTAATTCAAAAGTATGTTAATGAATTTATTTTAGTAGTATTTATGAATTTGAATACGCGTGACAGGTCCAACAAAAATAAAAAAACGATGTATTTAAAAAGTTTTTTTTTTAAATTGTATCAATTTGTAGCTCCTGAAGAAGGCATAGGAGATGCCGAAACCGGTAGAGGCCGAAATTTAAATAAAATAATTTGACTGCAATCCAGTAATTTATTAATTTCCATACACCAATCCAGTTAAGAAGCTTTATCATCCACAAAAATAAAGCGACTTTATGGAAAACTTTTCTTTATAAAAAAAAATTACAAAATAACAATTTATAAAATAAACTTAAATTGTACAAAAAATAAACAATAACACATATTTAATACTTTGTCCAATAGCCTTTATTATTTAATTATCACAGTTTGTATTCGTAATGGCAACAAGTTAAGGAAATTATCGATGTGTGGTCTATAAATTACCATGCATCCGTTATTTTTAAATAATTGGTTGGAATTATTAACATGAAGAATAAAGTAAGACTGTTTATATATATTAAGTAAATAGTTCCATCTCTACCATATTTAAATTCATAATACTTATGAAATTTATTAACATATGTATTTTGAATTAAGTATTCTTTTCTTGTTTCATCCACAAGCATTTTTGAATATGTCATATTTACATTACATTATGTACGTTTCGAAAATATATTGAATTTTTAAGATACGTATATGGACACATTTTTATTGGTTCCTGCATAGTCGTTTTATTTTCGTCCGCTGTGTGTATTTATTTCAACAAATTAAAATTGATAAAATTACATACAAACTCTTTGTAAAACATTGCATTTGTCATAAAAATTTTGTCAACCAAATTTATTTTAAAATTTGATTCCGCCTAAGGCTACGTTAAATGTAATTTTTAATAAAAACTAGGTATACATCAATAAAAAGTTATTAATAATTTTAATTATAAGTTTAATAAAAAGTGGAAAATATGCGAAATATTATACCTGGCCGTCGGTAACCTCCCAAAATTTAATTATTTATTCATTTTAAAATAAATTAAATTCCGTCCACCGCGGGAGACAGTAAACTATTTTTAATGCCATGATTAAATTTCCTCTCTGGAGTGAAATTAAAACCGCTACAAAAGTTTTCCTTGTCCGGGATTTTACAAATACAAAAGAAAATATTGACTTCGGAAAAATAGAAAATCTACAAAGTTTGTTCACAGTTTTTATACAACTTGGAAAGAATGAGGAAGTTTTATTTTGATTGCCCATCACACAAAACATGAGAAAGATATCACTGAATATTTTACATTCTTTCACGCTTTATTCACAATTCCTGACATACAAGTCGGCGAATAAATTTGAGAAGGGCAAATAAATATCTCCTAAACTTTTCACAAGAATGATTCAAATGAAAATATAAAACTTTTTCGACACAATACGGTCCTTCATCATAATAAAAAAATAGAAAATTGATAATTTGTAATAAATCTAGAACTTAAAACTCTATACCTACTGGCGAGCCTATTACCTCCTTTTTAAAGATGTCCAATTAAGGTCATCTAGGAATTGTGTGAAATGACTTAAGATTTTAGCTCCGCCCATTCTGTCAAATTCAGTAGTGTCGTTTACTTAGTTATTATGAGGGTACATAAGATACTATTGTAATTTTATTATTATAAAAATATATGTTACAGTAAATGCATTCAAAATTCAAAACTAAGTCAACTGATAAATTTATTAACAAATGTAAAAACAAATATGTTAAAAATAAGATACTGAGACAGTGTCAGTGACACTGACAGAAAATGTTATTCATACGACTATGAATCAAGGTAATATATCTGAATTAATATTTGAACTTACGTTACAGCGACCGTATTATCAACAGCGTATTAAAATGGAATGTCCTAACTTAGTCGAAACAATATGAATATTTGAAAGACAAGCGAGTTATATCCATCTTTATTGCACACGCTTGTAGTCTTTGTAAATGAGAGAGATAAATGTATGCCAATTTGTTAATTAGTTTTATGATAAAGATGACCTTGATCAGACATTTTTTTAAAAAATCACTATACCTGGTGCGTATTGTATATTTTATTTGTTACTCACTTGCAAATCAATTTGAAAATTATAACCAGAACCTGTCAGTTGCAATAAAAACTTATTTTCAATCAATATGACAGTAATAAAACACAACTTTTTTAACTTGTAAAATTTTAACAACTAGCAGATAATTTAGAAGTTAGTAACTACATAGAAAAGATTAATATTTAAAAGTACTAGGTGGAATCAATAAAGGAAGTTTACAAGTGAGTAACAAATAAAATTGTTTACAAATAATTGTTGACTATATACCATTGCATACTTGTTTGTTTTAGTTGTCATGGATACACAATAAAAAATAGAAACACATGAATATAATTAACAATATAGATTTCAAATAATCGAAAATAAACAATGCTGATAATGAATAATAAAATATTAACGCAAATGTTCGGATAATTTAATCCAAATACAGAATTCATGATCAGGCAATTATATAAAATTATATTTTTTTACGTCTATTGCTCCATCGGGATGTAGATTTGTGATGTAATACATGGTATTATCGTATCACATTGTGCGGGTAACGGTAAATTTACGGAGCTCCGTTCTCGCTATCTCACGCTGTGGTATTGATTACTGGATTATTCATTTAATCTCCTGCAATTTTTGCAATGATTACGAATTGTTTGCAAACGTAGCTACAAAAATTATGTTTACACATTGTTCTTGCTTAGTAAGGCTATGAAACACGGTTTTCTATTAAAGATTATGTGCAAAAGCGCCTTGCTGGATTATAAAAAGTTTTGCTTACGTTGATGTTGGATGTACTCGTAGTAACTTGGAAAGAACATTACACGAAAATGTATTTTTTAAAGGAATATGTAATTCCATTTTTAATTTGACAATCTAATGAGTAGAAAAGTAACAGTAACAGGAAACAGCCAATTATTCGTTTCTATACGGCGTGAGCAGACATGTGACTCGAGACTTTAAATGCTTCAAATCAGCTGATTTGTGTGCGCTTGTCACTTCAAAAGTTTATTTTATTATTTTACTCTTATACTTCAGATACAGATATAAAAATCTTTTTATAAAATATAGAACAAAAATGTATTTATATTTCTATTACATTATCTAATAAGTAATATATAAAATTGTTGTTTTATAAACTTTGTTGCTTACGATTAATAAGTAAAGATTCAAATAGATTTAGGAGAAAAATATAAAATGAGAAAAAAATAACGCATGTAAGTATTATTTTGAGTTGCATATTACTTGTTTTTTTATTATTATTATTAATTTCATTTCTTTGAAAATTGTAAAATAATGACTATTTAGCAGTTGAAAATATTGGCCGTTAGTATGAACAAGTGATTAAGGGTGATTAGCGAGCATTTGACTAGCATTGTTTTATCCCTGTCAATCGTTTATTTATTATTTTAGAGAAAAATACTTCAAATAAAAGATGTAGAAAAATTAATTGCACACATCTTTTATTTGAAGTATTTTTCTCTAAAATAATAAATAAACGTTTGACAGGGATAAAACAATGCTAGTCAAATGCTCGCTAATCACCCTTAATCACTTGTTCATACTAACGGTCATTGTTTTTATTATAGTGACAAGCGTAAGCAATCAGCTGATTCCAATAATTTCAAGGTCGCTCGCGTCACGTTTACTTGCGCCCTACACTTCTATATTTGGTTTTTAAATTAGGAAACTATACAATCCATGATTTTGATTGGCTAGTGCTAAGTCTAGTTTGTTCCATATGACGTTTAGAAAACTGAACCTCCTTTAACAAATTTACATTTATACAAAATAAATTACAAAGTTACGTTTAGTTCCACTAGTATACGAACATCTGAGTCAGCTTTCATGAATGCCATCGTCAGAAGTCGGTCAGCACAACAAGTAACCACAGACGCGTTTCGCACTTATTGGTGCTCATCAGTGTGGTGTAACCTGTGGTCTCTGTCCGGTCCGCAATGAATGGACTCCTGGACAGAGACAATGACTCGTTGTGCTGGCGGTGATCTCATGATCATCTATACTGGTAAAAGGCCTGTAGAGGAATGTTAGTACCATCAGAGCCCTCTACCGAGAAATATTTTGACTACCGACAATTTGCTTTTTACATTTATACCTCAGTTTAAGAGGTCATAGAATAAAATCCGAAAAAAAATTGTATGAAATTACGGATAAATAAATTCCTTGTTCTATGCAATTTCGAAAAGCAGTTCATATTTTTTTTAATAAAATACTTTTTATTCTCACTGAAAAAAGAATTGTAAATCGCATTTTCATATTGGTTTTAAAATAATTAACTGGCATTAAAATAACTTAGCTTACAATGCGAATAAAAATGAAGAATTAATTTCTATTCTAATTTCCCGAGGAAGAAAATGTATAAAGTTCCGTGCATTTTAATACTTTTGCGTGAAAACGAACAGAAGAGAACGGACGTGCGAGTTGGCAAGAAGCAATTTAAATAATTATCGTGCGGTACGAAGCAAAGGAAAAACTGAAATAAATAGGCGGTTATGAATAAGAAGCAATAAGACAGTGGCGCTTTCTCGGCCAAAAGAAAGCGTGTTTATTAATTTACTCTCCTGAGTTATTAGGATAAATGCTCGTCCATTAAAAAAGCACCAGCGCACAGGTTCCTTCTTTTAAAAATGTATAAATTCTCCCTCAGCCGCAGCTACTCCAGCTTCAGCTTCAGCGTGGAGAAAAAGAAAATGTACCAAACTACGTCCTGCAACTTTACCTGCTGCTGCTTACCGTGAAATATTGCCCCTGTCTACTTATTCATCCTTTTTACTTAGCTCACAACTAAATTCCAACCTATCTCAACTTCCACATTTTACATTACAAATTATTTATACGACATACTGCCACAGCTATTACTACCCTCATAATTGCTCAAAAGTTAGCATGTTTGAAGCAAAACACCAAGGATGCTGAACGGACTCAATTTTACTCACAAAAAAATATGTATATATGTATGTATGTACACTGGCTTGCAGAAATATCGCGTACACCTAATTTTTGCTATATTGAGTCGGTCGTGAATTTTAACTTGTCAATATCACTAGTGTCAATTAAGATGCCAAAATTACACGAACAAATTTCCCTAAATCATCAATATATTAGTATATAAAAGACGAAAAATATAAAAATATTATAAAGGTCTCATTTTATACATTTTTCACACTTGTCATTTAGAAAATTTGTTCTTTAAATGATATTGTCTACGATAGTGCATAAATCTGACTTTTACTTGTTAGTTTAAGTTTGTGAACCGGTTGTTTAGTAACAAGATTCCATTACTCACGGGTTGCCGAGCAAAGAATGATTAAAAATTTTAAACTTAAAGTTTTGACTTTGGTTTTTGCATTTATATATTCCAGGAAAATGAAAGAACAACCTAGTATGTATTTTCCTTTTCTGTTAATTTTGGCATCTTAATTGACAATATACTTCTAGTCAAATAAGTATGGACTGATGCTCAACTTTTTCCCTTCTCCGCAACAGTGTAGAAATCTCCAATCCACTTATATGACGGCAAGTATGGTAACATTGACAAGTTAAATCAAGATCGACGCAAAAAATAGGTGCACGCGATTTTTTTGCAAGTCAGTATACTTCAAATAAAGGTAATATTGCTAGGTCATAAGTTTATTTTTTCAATTATTTGGTTCCCCAAACGTACAACTGAACCCTTTCAACCTATTTACGCATGTTGATAAACTTCCAAGACATATTAATAGCGTTATTCTCATACAAAATTATGTTAATTTAATACCAATGCAATCTACTTAGTCCTTCTGTCCGGCAATAGCAATATTCATTTAATTATTTGCAATGGGCTAGTAAATAATTTTATTCACAATCGGTTAGTAATATGGCGATTTCTGATCTTTAGAAAGTTGGAAAATTTAGTTAATATTAACCTTGTTTTCCAGGTTGGAAAGTAAAGCGTGAGTATAGCAGGGGTTGGAAATTTCCATTCTCAGCCTGAGAGATCAGTGTATTACATTTTATATGTATAGAAACAGGGTGGATAAAAATCGTGATTAAAAAAAAATCGATTTTTTAAATTTAAATCAGATTTTTTTGATTTAAATTATATTTTTTTAATTATTTTTTTAAGTGCGTAAAAACGGGTATTTTGAATTAAATTATTAAATATTATGGACCAAATAAAGATATAATATTGAAAATTATAAAATCACTTTTATGCGTCACTTCGTCTTTAGCTTGTGTTGAGCGAGTTTTTTCATCATTTGGACTTGAACATTCAAAATTGAGAAACCGATTGGAACTGAAAAGGCTGGAAAACTGGTTTTTTATTTAAACATTTTAATAATAATATACCACTAAATGAATAAACGTTTCTCCTTTATTTTTGTTATTTGAATTGTTCTATTTTCATATTAAAATATTTATGATTTATTAAAACAAGTTATTCTTTTTTTACTGTGATTTGTTTGTATTTTTAATTTAATAAATGCATATATACAAAATAAAAAATAATCTTTTTTTTTTGTTTAAATTATTAAATTTACTTGATTTAAATCAATGATTTTTTAAAAAAAATACTTGATTTAAATCAATTTGATTTAAATCTCTCAACCCTGTATAGAAACAAATGAAATTGTAAATAATATAAGTGCAGATACATGTAAAACCAAAATTTAAGGTTAGAAATCAAACTCACAGTTATGTGACACATGAGCAAGCTCCGACCATTCGTTTGTTTATGTTAGGTTAATATTACTATTTAAATATCAGTTACTCATTATTAATTTCCGATTGTGAATAAAATAGTATATAAGTCTCGGTGAAAAGTTTAATTGCGTCTCGGGCTATAGTTCACCTCGATAGTAATGGAACACTTTCCACCTTGGTTACTAATATACTACAAAATATGGGGTTGGCCATATTCGACGAAAAGATCGGGCAACACTGTAACTTCTGACAGATAAACTAGCCGCCGCGTTCACCAGATTTAACGCCTGTAGACTTTTTTTCTGTAGGGCTATTTGAAATCAAAGGTTTATATCAACAAGCCACGGTCCCTAGAAGAGCTGAAGAACAACATTCGCCAGGAAATAGCCGCCATTTTGGCCGAAATGTTGACTAAAACCATGGAAAATACTGCAAAACGGGCTCAAAACGCCGTAGACGCTCAAGGCGGCAATTTACGAGATATCATATTCAAAAAGTGATGTAAACAAATCTCCTTTAATCCAATTAAATGATTTTTAACATGAACAGCAAAAAATGATTTTTTTTAAAAAAAACATCTTTTCGTCGAATATGGCCAACCCTTTATAGTAGCTGCGTTTTCCCCCTTTTTCAAATAAGATTTTTATTTCATGTTTATTACAATATCGCGAATGAATGAGGTGGAAGCATGGTGGAAGTTACAAACAAAACTAATATACCTTGCAAAAATAATCACACACTTCACCATGTCTCTTAACCTAAATATGTGTCATTTCCGCGCACGGCATACTCATCATTACGTCCCATATGAATCTAGGTTCGCATCAACTTTTTAAAATGAACGTGAAATGTAAACACAAACTTTTGTTTGCAGTAGCAAAGTTGAGCATAATTAGTTGCGTCGTACTGACTTTTTCTCGTGGTATGTTGGCACAATCGCCCTTGGCAACGAGGCAACACTGCCTGATTCGTGAAAGAGAAATTATAAAAACTGCACGACTAATTAACTGGTTTTTATTGTGAGTTTTGTTTGTTAAAAATCTGTTCTTTATCTGTAATCCGTGATACTTCTTCTTGTGCATGAATACTCAGTAATGGATTTTTAAAAATAGCATTAATCTAATTTTAATTTATATGAATTTCACATTGCGATAACATTGATTACTTTTATATTTTAGTAATAATGGGAATATAAACAACAATCAATAAAAATATTTCTTAGTTTTATATGAAGGTTACGTTATATTCATGGAGAATAAGAATCGGGTAGGCCGTGGAAAACAAAATTTGCATTATTAATTTAAATAATTATTTATCAGTTAAGTTGTGAAAGTTAAGTTAGATATTAGTTACTTAAATATTTAATCGTTTAAAGTGTCGTTTTAAGTCGAAATATGGACATTTTTTTCAGTTTTTGGTGCAAAAATACAAAATAGAACACCCGCCACACTCATCTGATTTGACAATATAAGACTAATGGTTCTTTTTTGGAAATGGTAAAGTATTATTGCTGCTATGAACTAATTTGAACACATTTGAAATAAAATTCTAAAAAATATTAACCAAGTTAATATTAAGCTCATGGGCGGATCTAGGAAATGTCCAAGAGGGGGCGGGGCGAATTAAGATACTTTAACTTAGTTGTTCGAATAACTGCTTTGGTTTTTGATAAAAAAGAGTCCAATGTATTTTGTTGGCGTTTTTGATTGGACATTTTATAATGACGTTTACTGAAATGCAATCAAATAAAAATTGTCGAAGAAAAATACTTGCAAATATCTTTATTTAAAATAAGCTATAGTGCTGGTATATTTAGATGCGACGCAGCGTAAAACTTGCACTGTATTATTTCATATCAAGTAACCAAACGACAATATTTACGAGATAATATGTTTTTTAATTATTATTTTATTAAAATTTACCAACCACCAAGGAGGGGGCGATCGCCCCCCACTAGATCCGCCAATGATTAAGCTGCGTGTAGAGGTTCACAGCTAACCAATTATCAATTAGTACTTAAAATGAATACACGTACTTTGACTTATGGGAAACAACGTGGCGTACACAGCGCCAAAATTAAGACGTTAAAAGTGTTAAGTGGAAAGTTTACGAACTACAAACTTTTCACTTACAATTAGTGCGACTTATCTTATACTGAATATCTTCTCATTTCTAACCCTATTTTTATACAATAGAAAATATTATAATACAAAATAATTTTATCCGTCAATTTTATAGTGTTCAAACAACAAATACTACTCTATTTACAACTGTTTAATAAAAATCATTTAATTTCTTTATTTATTTAGATTGCTTCATCGATTTTTCAATAGATGTCACTTTCACGAAGTGCTAATTCTGAACGCTATTGTGACAGGGCCAAGGCAAGTGCAATAACAAATAAATAACCTTTATAATCTCTCTAAATTATAGTTCCAGGAACAATATTTCAATTTTGTTATCGTTATTAGAAAATAGTAGATGGCGTTTGAGAGCTGACCATTTTTACATGCATTAAATAAAGAATTTAAATTTGTGAAATCAAACTATGTCAGTACTAAATATGTTTATATGTAAAAATGTATGTAACCTGAATATTAAAAATTACAACAAAAAATGGTTAAACATCATTTAATTCTGTATATTTTATTTGATAACTAACAACTGACAGGTGATATATTTTTCGTATTTGTGAACTAGGTTTGCAATTTGACCAATCAAAGGGCAGAATTTATATCCCCATCCAAATCAATGCTAATTTCTTATATGAAATGAAGTATAGTCAAAATTCTGTTTAGCATAAATAAAAAATAGTTTAAATCCAAAGAATGTCGGTGTTCATAAATATCCATGTTACTTGTGGTCGTTAAATCATCGAGTACCAGTCAGTGAAAATCGTCATCGTTGGTAAAGAAGTAAGTCCCCCAGCATTATCATCGTCCGGTTTCACCCCCTCTTGTGACACTATTTTAAATTTAAAATCGGTAGTTTTAAAACGCTTACTATTTGTAATTACTGATTGTAATTCATAAATCAGTAGCTATGAACGCAGCTTTATTCTCAATAATATTAGCGTGACCCTCGTATAAATATTATTAAAAATTCAAGTCGGTCTTAAGCAGACATTATTTTTTTATCAAAGAATACATTTGTACTTCAGAAATTTAAAAATAAGTAATTGCGAAAGTATATAAAAGCATTACAAACAATACAGCACTTTGTTTAGATTAAAATGAAAATCCTATTATTTTAAAACGTGTTTATTCGAAAAATAGAAGATAAAATAAATATGGATAAACGTATAATCGTTCATCAATCAGAAATTCAAATACCCGCCAAAATAGCTACAATATATCTACTGACCACAAGATGTCAGTTAAACAAATAACATCCTGGGATCATTTATCTTGTACTTAGGTTTTTAATAACTCGTACTATTTATCAATCGTATTGCTAGCAATTTTTCACAGAGTGTAATAAAAGCCTGACAAATCTGTACTCACCGCATTGGAGTGTGTCTGGTCGGTTTTCAGTTCTCTGTGGTTGGAGAACTGTACGTAGACCGCCCTTCCTCGGAGCTGCGCCATGCAACCAGCGTAACAAGTCACCATCGAGGACGCGGCGCTTTCGTCTGCCATCTCCAGAAACGCCTAACATAAAAAGATGCTATTGAATTGAAAGAATATAAGACATTTCAGTTACATCAAAGTGTTTTCATCTTAGGATTCATTTTTTAAAAAGGCGCGAAGTAAAGTAAATAGGAAAGGTAAGTAAACCTTTCAAAAAAAAATCAATTCTGTAATTACGTTATTCAATCTTCAGTTTTTTTTTTCAACGACAATAATTATTATATTATAAATGTGTTATTTATTAACTGATAGTTGAAAATGATGTGACAAACTATTATGAAGAAAATTCTAGTTTTCCAACAGCAAAAATTGTATTGAAACAGAGCTTACAAAACATTTTTGAAATTTAGTGAAGCTTTTCAATTTAGGCCCGGTTTTTTCACCTCTTGATAAAGTGCTAGTTAACTTATCTGCCTGGTAAAAGAAAACTATCGCATCATATAATGTGTGTATAATTTTATCAATTTACGCTGTAATATCGCTGCGATATTTTCATTTTATCTGGCTGTTAAGTTAATTGACACTTTATCCAGCAGTGAAAAAACCGCGCCTTAAAGAGATAGAATATATGCGCAATGAGATCTGCGCATGGTAAGTCAACAAATGGTGGGAGCCATGGATACGTGTTTCCTTCCTGAGATCCATGGCGTTTGTTTTTTTTCCAAATTCAGACGTAAAATGTGAGAAATGTGTTTGAAAGTATTAAAACACGTCTCGAAAGAAGTTGCAAAAGCTTTTATTGAAGCTAAAATGTCTAACGATGTAAATTTTCACCGAGAATACAGGTATTTTATTGATTGCAATGTTTTTGACGTTTCGTTTGACAGACCAGCTGGCAGTTGTTGGCGCCATTTTACTTACTATATGTAGCGAGAGAGAGATAATTGATAAATGGAAAAGGTCTATAGACATAGAATAATAAAAATTGTCGAATCAGGTTATTAATGAAAAAAAAAAAAATAGTTTTTTATTCAATTTAATATTGTTAAAGGGGTATCATATGTACATACATATATATTTGCAACTTGTAAAAATTTTGATGTTTATTAAATAAATCGCAATTAGTTTATGAAAAATATGAATTACCCGTTAAATAAAAATCATCGCACTATCATATGTCAAGAGTTGAACAAAATGCATGGATTTGCAAATAACACGTGACAAGTTGCAGATACGTGCGTTCGTGTGATACCCCACGAGGCTAATCCTAATAATACTTTTGATACTTTATTTCTTGTGATAACTTCATAAAACTAAGTTAAAAATATACCCAAACTAGAAAATATAACTTCATACGTGGTAAATAATTTTGTTTCAAATACATTTCGCGACAACATTTTTGCAAATAAATATAAATGTGTCTTCACAAAATTAATCAAAGATATTTATATAATAATATACGATATTTTATTTTGTTGTTTATGCTTTCCTATTTACCGAAATATATATAAAATATTTTTCACGTGTAAAGGTTCTTTTCTTTCTTGTATGGCTATACGAGTTGTGTTCAAAAAGTATCAAACTTATTTTTTTTTTTCGCGTAAACATTTAAGTACGGGTGGTGTCTTTCAGTGGGGATATGTAAAGGATATTCATTCACAATACGTGTGTCGCTGGCAGTCAAGTAAGTAAGTGTAGTGAATCAAAAAAAGTCATTATGCAAAATGCGACAACCCACTTAAACACCATTTCACAAGGGTTCTAGACCTCGAAATGAATAATTGTATTTTTCCCGACCAAAGGTTCGATTACTTTTTGAATAGACCTCCTAGTATTTGACCAGATACTTTTCTCAGTAAGTTATCACAAGAAATATTCCCTGCGTAAAAAATATCATAACCTCAAGAAAAAGTTCGGTTTTCAATAAATTTGACATTTCTGTCAGAATGACATTAGAAGATTAGATTAGTGAATCGCGTAATAAATTTTTAGGTAAATATTAAATTCAAGTATATTTTATATGATCGTTCCATGACATCAACCGATTTACGTCATCAATAGAAAGTTACTAAACTTTTTAGCTAATTTATATGAGATTGGATCGTTTTATGTTGTAATAGTTGCCTATAGTGCGAGTCAAAGAAAAATAATATGCTTGATTACAACAACGAAAATTTTATTACAATAATGAAACTGACTAATTATGTAAAAGAGAGATTATAATTATTGTAACAGTTAAAAATTAGGTTTTTTTCTTTTAATTTTTTTCAGTGTTAAATAGGTGGGACCCAAAAAATATTTCGCATAGGGGCCCAAGAGTTCTAGTTATCCCACTGCATACCCAGAGTTTTAGTGAACATGGGCGTATGTCATTACCATAATTACATTTAATATGATTGATAGCAATGTATTATCGCGTTTCTTTAAAACTGGACATAGGGAGTTGTCAAAGTCATTAAACCGTCATCTTTCAAAATGATGTACTCACACAATTGAAGAAAAAGTACAATTATAACATGGTAGAAGTCCAATATGAATCTAAGCTAAATTTTTGATTTATTTGCTGCTACTTTTAATAAGCGATCAAGTCCAACAACTATTAAAAAAATTATAATAATTTTACGACTACAGGATGGGTTAATGGATATCATTAAAAAAACCTAACAAGTAAGGTAATTCATAATAAGATAAAAAAGAATTTCTGAAATTGACAGATGACATTTTGATATCTGATTTTTCTAATAGTTGTTTCCAAAAACATTTCAAACGTTTGGGGATTTATTTCATGTTTTGCGCAAGTTGATAACGTAAATTTGTTGATTTACGTAAATAAATAATAAGAATAAAAAGGCGGGAAAAATTAAAATCAATATCGGTAATATTATTCACTATTTTATCTACATCTACAGGAAGTAAAATTACGGTTACGGACAAAATATTATTGAACGAAATATAAATATCCCCATTTCTTTTGTGTTAATTATTTGTACGTACCTGGTTTTTGCCTTTGAGTACTAGCACGTTGGTGACACGGCCGAATGGGATACCCAGGTGGATGATTTCAGCCTCGGTCACGTCATTTGGAATGTTTCTGATATGTATCACTCGGGAAGGTTTACCCACGTTTTGTTCTAGTTTCACCTGGCAAGGGATAAAATAGTTTAACATTTTCGTCTATACACGTAAGAATAAACTTTGAAATGATGAAGAGAAATGTATAAACAATAAACAGTTTTATGAAAGAAGTCAACAAGAAAAATAGTTTTGATTTTGTTGTGACGTTGGCAAAACTGTTAACTTTAGTTTGACAACTCGCGATGACAGATTACGTCAACCTGAATTTATTTTGTTAATCAATCTGTCAGATTAATGAATTGTGACAACAGAAATTACTAATATATCGTTCAGTCTGCACATTTTGCAGCTATTATTATTATTAGCGGAAATAATTGTAAAATATCGAAAACTGATTTTATTAATTAATAATAAAAGTAAAAACATATTATCACAGTCACAAATTAATTGTGTAATACATATGACCTTAGGGCGACATAAAGAAAAGTTATGTAGCCTAAATTATAATAATATACATATATTCATTGGAGGATTATTCGTGACGGCGCAATATTTACATAAATAAAAAGTTACATCGTATTGCAAATTTTGGACATCATTTGATTTATTCAAAATAACCGCGCACGTGCTATTGCTGTTGCCACCATAATGTGCTGTACCACAACCAAGCTGCCGTCAAATAAGTATGGATTGATGTTCAACTTTTTCCCTTCTCCGCACCCTGACCCTGCGGTGTTGCCGCTTCTTCATAGCTTCGTATTTTCAACATGTCCATTGAATTGGCAATAGTGTAGAAATCTCCAGTCCATACTTATTTTACGACACTTGACGGTAACCATAACAAACTGGAATTAAAATTAACATTATAAATGACGTTATATTATTGTCATTGTTTTAATCTGTGTTGTGTATAATACGCATAAAGCGTACAATTCATTTGAATATTATGTCCCTCTGTAAAGATTTTTGATTACAACAAAAACAATGATTATTACACGTAAAAATTGATTACAATAATTGTTACTGTATGTTTTTACTCTAATCCGAAAATTTGTGCATATATGTATCAAGATTGCAAATAATTTAAGGATTATGATTATATCCCCTTTGTTCGGTAAAGAAATTGATTACAATAGTAAATAAAATTAGATGATTAAATATTCGAATTAAAATAAATACATTTATGTGCCGGGAATATTTCTCACTTACACAGTCTCCATTGAGTTGGTTTTTTAACGACTATTCTTGTAAAAAATTAACATTGAATGCTACTAACTCATTTTTTTTTACAAAAAATGGCTTACACTACTCTAATTTTTAACGGCTACCAATTTCATATTCAAATATAATTATTATGCCAAGGAACTATATTTGAATTTAGCGCCAAATTTTCAAACTAAATTCACAGTTTGTTAAGGTAAATCAGGTTTCTATTTACAAAATTCTTAAATAAAATGAAGTATAAATGTCAGTGTTATGACCACTGGTTTCAAATATCACGCGGTCGTAGTGCCTTAGTCACTTGCTGCCATCTACGATTGGCTTTGCCCAGCATCTCCCACCGAAGCGATGTATTGAAAATTTTTCACTTTATCATTTGGAGCTATTCTCATTTGCAAAGTGATCTGATATAAATGTATGAGAAAGTTTGATATTGTATGTATTTACAGTATGTTGTTGACAATATTGGTTGTGTATAATAAGAAAATACGAATTTGGGCAACGTGTCTGTTGACAAATAATACCACGACCCTGACAAGTGATATGATATAAATTTATAAGCATTAGGAGTTTTCGTAAAGTAGACCGGGTTGATTTGATGTAATCTGAAGCGTTTATAAAGTCAATCGAGTTAATCAGACGCGTTCGTAAACTCACTCCGATCCTATCTGTCAGACCGAGCGATCCGATCAAAAATTTTCAACTCTGACGCTCTGATCTATGTGCAGGGTTAGTACAGATTTCGCGCGCAAATTTAAAACTGCGTGAACATATTTGTGTTTTCAAAAAACGTAATTATTTAAATGTTTTTTGTTTATAAACATTGCAACACTATAGCAAGTTCGTATTTTGTGAAGTTTTTATGAGTTATTTCGAACAAATAAATGACCACATGAAACAATTTCTGATCGAAATAATCTAAACAAATTATTCAAGTGACCGTTCAGTCTCATTTGAGTCGTATATAAAATTATGGGCAACTACAGAAACAATCGCTTTTTTCTTATCCATTTTAACTAGTTAAACTTCTTCTATAACCTCAGATTAAACATCAAAATCATATACAGATCTGAAGCTTGATAATCAGATGGATCTGATATACTCGTATCTGTGACGTCATCGAACAGATGCGTCGGATAGCTCCGAACGCCTATTGTGATATAATATTGTAATATTTATTTATTTGGGTAAAGTGTAATAATCAGAGAAATATTATTATATATAATAAAAGTTTATTAAACGATAAATAATTAAGATAAATATATTAAAAATAACTAACACTATGATTAAATAATTATAAACACTAATTTAAGACTATGAATATTATTAAATACTTAAACACTAAGATTATTTATTTAAACAATATTAATTTCACTATTTATTTATATAACTACATTTATTTATGTTCACAACTCGGAGACTATTTATATCACCAACCTGACCATTTCACGCCTCTTGTCTGTCAGAATGTTCCCGGCTGTCCTCTCTGACAGTATTTATACCTTCCGGCGTCCCTCTGGAACATTCGACGCGATAATAATGTCGAATATAAAGGAATCAGCCGACCGTACGTAATTAAGCATGTCTAGACCTGTGCGCCGCGATTACGTCATCGAGAACGTTCTACCAGCGGCGACGGTCGCATACGGGCGCGTCAGGTGGACGCGCGCTATAATATGTAGTGCTAATTGTGAATTGGGCCCTAGACCCTAGAACGTAACGCGTAATCCATGAATAATATAACACGTATGAGAATGAGATTAAGAAAAAGTAGCTCACAAACGATTATAGAACCAAAGCACAGGACAAAATATATGAATAGATATTCAAAACAAAAAATAAATGAAACTAAAAAAAAAATCTATATTAAACAGGTAAGAATGTGAAAAGTTAAAAGAAATTTTCAGAAATGATGTTCTCTAGAAGAAAAAGTAAAAAGATATAACAAAGTGCAATGTTGGGAAAAGTATAGTTCACTCATTTTCTATTACACCGCGGTCCTATTAACAAAGGAAGTTTTAACGGCAAAAGTTCAGGTAAAAAACACTTTCAAATAATTATCCACCCATAAAACAATACACAATGAAGTGATGCCCTTAGGCTGCGAAATATACCTGAAGAAAGTTTTCTTTATAACAGCGCCATCTTCATCTTTCGTTACGTAATTAATATCGCATAAAAAGCAAAGCGCGCATCATATCGCTAGTTACTTTTTATTTATTACGCTTGGTACCGGTCGCGTCAGCCATTTATTTCTATACAGAGTAATTGCTTGGCTTATTGTGTTATACAGCTTTATTAGATCGGGCCATTGTTGACGCCAGCATTGTGCGATGCTTGCTTGTTCGCCGTGGGCTTATCAACCTGCTGCGTTGAGCAGGAGCGGAGCCAAGATTTTCAAGATTCTACATGCTAATTATTCACAAACACCAACAATATACAATAATCTATAAAACAATGAAAGATGAAATAAGATAGAAAGTAAAACTTTAATCTTTTCAGTAGTTTGTAAGAAAATATTTTCCATCTTTAAGTATACATGAAAAAGTAAAAAAAGGATAAAAAATTAATCAAAATAAAATTTATATAACATTTTATTGCGGTTTTTATAGCTTTAATGTAAGATTTCGAATCAATTTCATATATATATATATATACAGGGTGATTCATCGGTCTGTCCTCTCTTTATAACTCTTTTATTTTAAGTCAGATAGAAAAACTGTTCAAATATAATTTATATAATATATTATTGTCTATCTACGTACTATATGCATTTGTATACAGGGTGCTCCGTTGAAGCGCAACAATATATATAACTTTATATTTCTTAATGGAACAGCCTATATATATTTATTTATTTTGATAGTAAATTAGATTCCCTTTAAAATACTATTAAGTAATAAGGGGTCTAAAATTATAAATTAAGAAGTTATTTACGTTCATAAAAAATAGTTCATAGTGGAAAAAACCATAATTTAATACAAAATTTTGATTCTTTTTTATTAATACTTATTTTAAACATTACACTAATTACAAAGAAGCTATTAAAATTTAGTGACAGACTAAATAATGCAAAATTATAATAAATGCTCGAAACAATTGATCAAATTATCCATAGCTTACTTTGTTAATAATAACATGATACAAAAATATCATTCAACGAATAAAGGTAAATAACTTCTTATTTTGTAATTTTAGACCCCTTATTACTTAATACTTTTTTAAAGGAAATCATTTACTATCAAAATAAATAAATATATATAGAGTGTTCCATTAAGAAATATAAAGTTACATGTTGTTGCGCTTCAACGGAGCACTCTGTATATAAGTGCATATAGTACGTAGATAGACAATAATATATCATATAAATTTTATCTCAAGAGTTTTTCTATCTGACTTAAAATAAAAGAGTTATAAAGAGAGGACAGACCGATGAATCACCCTGTATATTAAATCTTTGAAACAATCAACAGATTAGCCTTAGATAACCATAGATGGTACTTTACTGATAAAAAAATTGTGATGGCCACATGAGTTTTTAAAGTCTGTTTTACATACATACTTTTATAGTGCGATCACCAGTGGCGGCTTGTCAGGGTAGGCAGTGCCTCACCAGAAAAGAAATAAAGCTGCACGTAAAGTAGTATGTAAATTAAATTTTAACTTATTTCGTTAATGCTTGTCTTTATAAATATCAAAAGAATAATTTAAGCCACCACCATAGCTAATATGTAATGTAGTTCACGTAATTTACACCCGACAAAGTGCTTCTCGAAATGAATAGTATAACTGCCTATGTTTTTGATAAAACTTTCATTCCGGTAAGAAATACGTTGCGCTAGACAAAGAGCTGTTTGAGACATTGCTTCAAATGCTAAATGCAATGAGTGCGTAAAGGATAAAAGATAGTCGCTTTACCTTCCACGCGGCCCTATAGAGGCCGTTACCATACATGAATACAATCAACACAACGTACTGATAAATTTTGTAAGTAGGTTCACGACATTACTGCATATTTTTGCAAGCAAGATTAAATAGTATTATCTGTAAATTGCATTCGACAATAAACAAACATAACATAACCTGTCTTGTCTAGCATTTTTATTATAATAGGCTCTGGTTTGCGACTGATACGTATTGCAGTAAATATTTAATTCTTTTATTTTATACGTGGGTAAACTACTCACGTAGTGTTTTTGTAATTTGAATTTTAGTTGAAAACAAAAAACTTCAACTTTAAAAGAATTGAGTGACAATATAAGGAATTCTGAAGATAGTGTTAATTTTTTAATTAACAAAAATCCATTTAATCAACTGTCTTGTGAAGATAAACTATTTGTCAAAGAATTTCCTAAAATGTTCTGTGATCTGGCAATTTATTTTTGTACATGAGAGGGGATAAATATGCATTTGCACATCCCTTGAAAAAATGTAACTTTCAAGTATAAGGCATTTGACCTTGAATGAAAAAAAAAATTCGCCTGCGCATTTTTTTTGGGATACTTTGCCTCACCAAAGTTTTAATGCACGAGCCGCCACTGGCGATCACATTTGTGGTTTAGCGTTTCTGAAGTCTTGAAATTTATTTACCGATTTTTATTCGAACGCAGTTCCTGAAAAATATTGGTAAAAACTGTTTTCCTATTGGCTATGAATAACATGCTGTATGTAATTTAACGTTATAGGAATGGGGGGAGGGGGTTGTTTTTCTTTACTATTTCTGTCGCCAATCTTTTTCTTAAGAAAATAACAAATTATTGTTATTATTTTTATGATGAAAAATATTGTATAAATTTTCATTTAAAATACTTTTTGAAAATTGTGAAACCGGCTCATTGGCAATGATGCAGTTGCTTGTTACTAAATGTCTGTAACGAGATTAAATTGCAGGCTACTGCACGAATTTGCTTATACGGAATGCACTTCCTAATTAGAGTTGCACTGCTCTCAATAACAGATTTTACTTATGATTGATGCTTATTTATCCTAAATATAACCATTAATTTTCCGGATCTAAATTAAGTTTTTTATTATTTTTAAGTATGAATTAAGAAATTTTCCCAACAATGTAAGGTTCAGATAGATTAAGGTCAAACAATAATAACGAATTAAGTAGGAAAGGAATAGCTTGAAGAAATAAAAAATATGATTTAATAACTACTATAACAATTTTAAAAATAAATTAATACTCGTCACTTTTTATAATTTCGGTAGTAATAGATCTAATTCGAAATATATTTATAAATAAAATAAATATATCATCACGGCATATTACCCATTGCTGGGTGTGCCAATCTGCTTTGTACACAGATATTGGTAATGATGAAATATTTGTACCGTGCGGACGCTTACCAGGCGTCACCACACGGCCACTCATTGCTGACGTGGAGAGTGCGCCACAGGGGTCAATTTTGTGCCATTAAAATGCGAAGTAATTTTTGGCGTCGGTCGGAATCAAACCCGGGTCCCCTAGATTCGCGACCAGACACTCAGGCACACGGCCACGACACCCCATATAATAAATATATAAATATATTTATACTGAATTTAAAATCTTAGAAAGTGGTTATCAGCAGTTCTGTAACCGGATATCCTATTAACCGGTGACTTTGGTTTATAAGAAAGAGAAAATAGGTTAACCATGTTAATTCGATTGTTTGGCAATTATTGTGAATAACCGGATAGTAGGCTAATATGATTAGTTGGGTAAGCTACAAGTATTCGCTTTATTGGTTTTTGCAATAACACAATAAACGAAAATTTAATGAAATTGACGAAGATATTAATTTGTTCTGACATTTGGCTATTCGACACGTTTGGTAATCCAACACGCTTCCCACAGTCGGCAGTGTTAGTTAAAGAGCGCTTTATACATAAAAGCAAAAATTTCAGATGTAGGTGACAGAGAAATGTTTGAAACAGGATTTCAAGCGAAATGTTTAACGTCAGATTCCTTTAAGTTCAGTAGCCTGTCTGCTTAAATTAAGTTCATAAGAAGCATCTATATCGAACAAATATTTTGGTAACTTAAAATTTAAAGTTCACTTTCTGTAACAATTCCTTAAATAATCGATATGTAAATTAGAATTCAGAACTATAAATCAAGTGTAATATCTGTGGTAGAATGCAAAAATAAACAATTCAACTATACTGAATCTATAGGAATCAGTATCAGTTGAATTAAAACCCTGTCATAAAATAAGGAAATAATTATTGCAATAATAACTAAGGTAGACATGTTAGTCAAATCTTAAATTAGTGCTATAGATAGTTTAAATAATAGAATTAGTAATAATTGCAGAAAGGTGCTCTTCTACTTCTAAGATTTCTTGTTAATTTTAAATAATTTATTCCTATAATATTAAAAAATATTGACCTTAATTGCATGAAGTCAGAGAAACACCTAACGAAGTAATAAATGGTGTGTAAAAATAAATGATTCAGGTTCCAATATTCATGTCGTCTTCTACTTATTGAATAAATTGAACCTTTTGGTGAAGACTGAAAACATTTTTTATGGTAAAACATACCATTAATCAAAGAAATGTAAAGGTACGACGTACATAACTACATATTTTTTTTATAAAAACTGACGTGGCCAGTACATGATCTCCCGCCAATTCTTATTCCTCTCATATTTCGAGCAATGTTTTTAAAGTTCTGGGAATCTAGCGTTGGTTGGTATTGGTACACACATTATAAATATATAAAGCTTCACATGTTTATATTTGTAACTGAGACTCATTAATATAAACAGTTGGCAGATGCCCTTCTTTCGAGACTCACTACTGGGATCCCGGTAACTATAAGATGTACAAAGATGGTCAAATTATGGTAAAGTTGTCCCATTAGTAGATAATTTTAAAAATCTACAGATCAATAGATAAATACAAAAATTCAAATTTGGCTAATTTTTATTTTTACAAATAACTTCCATTCCAAGTATTAAATTAAATGTAATATTGGATTGAACTTCTTAAGAACACTTTTTTATGGTCTTTCGAATGTTCAAATTTTTATATGGACGCCATAATGGAACCTTACAACATTAAAAGAAGTATAGGTACATTTACAAATAGGTCATCTGAAATGGTCAATTTACTCATTGTACTTCCTTTTGGTTATGGAATTACAATGGATCCAAGTGGTATAAATGGCAGCTTTTTTTAAATCTTTTTAATCAAGATACCTACTTTTAAAACTAAACGAAATATGGAAACAATAATAGTTATTTCACTAATGAGAGCGATTAATAGTTCGGATCATTAATCGCCAATTAACACATGTGTTACTTACAATATTTTTTTCCGTTAACCATGTCTTATTGAAATCGAAAATCTAATTTTTTTTTAGGTTAGTAACGTTGACACATAAATTTTGACAATTGTTCAGCAATGATATGTGGTATCTAAGGTAACCCACCAAATCGTTTATTAATAAAAAAACATGCATTAATAGGGGTCATTAATGAATTATTTTCTATACATTAACTTAACCTATTAATGAACGGTCAACAGAAATAATAGTTTATATATCAAGGAAGTAAAATTCGTCATTATTTGTCGAGAGCGAATATTGAATCCTGAGGACGTAGCCCGAGGGATGCAATCGCTTGAGGCAAATAATGACACTTTACTCTCGTGTTATATACAATATTTTATATACAAACGGAAAAATTTGTTATTTAGCTTACAAAAGAAACTAACAGCATGTGAAACTAGTAAAAATGAAGCAAATTCCTATAAACGAAAAATCAATTTTTTTTTTAATTTTTCACAAAAACAATTATATTTTTTTTTCAAAATAATTATAATCGATAATATTCTATATATTTGTATGTTAATATCAATTAAGAATTGAACACTAAGAAAATAAAATTATCACTTTATTTCCCTAGGGAGTACTTGTCATTTTTATTTCCCTCGGCAAATAATGAAGCACATTAATTAATGATTTTGATAAGAATAAAGTTAACTTTATTTACCGGTTGTATATAAAGCCTCGTACAGACCTGCGAACCGTTTGCCGAACCGTTCGACGAACCGTTCGGCGAACCACGTCCAGACCGGCGCAACAAAACGGCGATCCGAGCAAAGCAATGCAACACGTGCAACGTTTGCCTGCAACGTTTGCGCGATCCATCCGTTGTCGGTATTTCAACGAACGATCAAAGGATGTTGCGCGAACGCGTTGCAGCTAGTCTGGACGCGACGGCGAACGGATACTTGCAACAAAATATTTTATTTCACTTTATTCGTTTATTCGAAGTAGATGTTTGCTCTTCATTAATACTACATTTACCAAAAAAGGAATGGTCTAAAGACAATACTTCAAAATTTATCGAACTGTATAGAAATCATGATATTATTTGCCATCCGCAAAACATAAGTACATGTATCTGCAACAATAATGGAAAAGAGACGAACATTCCCCCACCATCATCTGCTGGAGCTCGCGAACGGTTCGGCGTACGGTTCGCCGAACGGTTCGTCAAACGGTTCGCAGGTCTGTACGAGGCTTAAAATATATTTATTTTATTTCTTATAATTGTTCAAAATGTGCTGCACGAGTTCTAGTTCACACTGATATCGACGAAGCAGAGAATTATGAATTCTGTAGTATTCCGTAGCACTAGACCCATCCAATATACAATAAGGTAAAAATATGTCAATTTCAGATTTTTCATAGTTGTTTCATTGTTTGTTCTTTTGTTTAAATTTTTTTTTTTTATTGCTGTTGTTATGTTAGTATACCATTTTTTACCCAAAATGATCTCAGGAATACGGTATTATTTTTTTTTACACTAATCTTGATAGACCTGTACATCTGGGACCGTTGAGGGCGGTATACATGTATTACTTCACTGGCTCTTATAACCATCGTTAGGAGAGCACCACAAAAGTCGCGTTTGGCTTAGCACAAAATAATAATTTTTAATTTTGGCATCCGGTTTTAGAATAAAACCCGGGTCGTCCGAATCAGAATCGGTCACCTAACGTACACAATCATACGACCCAATAAAAAGATGACTGTAATTATTTTACAATCAATCCTTAATGCGGTCCTGTCCTTTATCCTGTTACATTGCGCATATACTAGGCAGGTACAGGGAAATTATTAAATATAATGGCTGTGATGATGATGAACGCTGGGCGTTAGACGTTATTGAAAGGGCACAGGCACGAACTGTGTAATTATAAAAACCAGTGGGAAAATGAAATCTGCGCCTGCTAATTCAAAGGACATCGCCATCCCTCTGTTCCGCTGTCATTATGCACTAAAATATACCATTGCATGGCTATTCTCTTCAGTCCTATTCCTCTCTGATCCTTTGGCACCCTGACACATTCAGCGTTTACTCCACAAAGACCGCGCTCTTTTTGTCTAGAAATTAATTCATTAATTTTATCATTCTAATTTTACATAAACACCTGTAATCTTGAGCACCCAACTTTGGATACAATAAAATTATTGTTCCATTAAATCCTGCTGGCGGATTATATTAATTTTGGTACCCTAAATATAGATAATTATGTTTTAATTGAAAGTTTTCCGTTTTACTAATTTAATTTTATGTCTAAATTTATATAAATGCTAGAAATAAATTTTCAAGGGAATTTCTATAAATACATACATTTCAATTAATAATAAATATTTCCACTTAGAGCACGTGTAAAATTAAATTATTCCAAAGATATCTAATATATTACGTAAAATTAATGTATAAAATAACTGAAACAACAAAATATTTACATCTGCTGTATTTAATACGTAATATTGTTATATTTGGCACAAAATTATGTATTAAACGAATACATCAACCAAATAAATTTTGTTATTTGTAATTTATTTTTCTTTATTGATATTGACAACAAAATGAAATGCATAAATTCAGAAAATATAATTTATATTTCAATTAAACCTATTAAAAGTATAAATGAATGATCATTTACACAAAACATTGTTTTCATATAATTACTGCTATAAATTTAAACATAATGCTAATGGTAAACATTTAATAATATTTAATGAGCTTGTTTAATACATTTTCAAATATTTTTTATTCTAACAATGTACTGTTGAAGTAATATTGCGACCAATGCATTGCCTTGTTAAACAACTATTAAACTATCCATAATGAGTTACGGACTAAACGCCTCAAACAAAGTGAACTTTAAAAAAAAGTATTTTCCCTTTAATAAGTTTCACAATTAATTACCATTGAAATTACTGAAATAGTAGTTTCCGTAATAGCTTAAATATACATTAAATTTTGCTGGGAAGCCATAAGAGATAAATTGATCCTCTAAACGCAGTGATCAAGCATAAACTACTTAACTCCGCGCTCTAGGTGTAAATATTTTTAATAAACTACTAGCAATTATAAAAAGTCAAAATAATAAAAAGTCTTTTAAAAAACTCTTAATAAACTTTCTTTTGGAACACAGCTGTTATACACTCAATGAATATTTTTCCATTTAATAAATTTATTTAGTCTTCTGTCGAATTTGCATTGTAGTTTCCACTTTTATTATTATAATTAGTATTATTTCTATACAGGGTGAGTCACCGAAATCGCCGTCTTCGATATCTCCCTTGTCGTTAGTAATACAGCATAAGTTTATTAACAGAATTTATTTTTAAATTATTTCTATATAAAAATTGTTATTCAAAAAACATTAATTCAATTTTCATTAGATCGAACCCAAACCCAATACCTGAACTCGGAACAAAACCGCAAATTTTATTAATGTTTGAACCAGAACCGCACTCGAATCTATCCCTCAAAAAACAAATAAACCTGAACCTAAACCGAACCCATTTTTTTGGCGGGTTCGATGCCCTGGTATCAAGCGAAGAATATTTCGCATCCCTATCTCACCCTCTCCAGTAACATAACAATATCGATACATTCAAAAGTATTGTTATAGATTTATCTGTGTCACAGTGTAGTTATTTTGTTATATATGTATATTTATTTATTAGTACTACCGAAGGCTAGTTAACACAGTAATAAAAATAAATAATTATAATGTTTCATTCCGTTGACAAGTCAAAATATAGATGTATGGAACAAGTCACAGAATTATACAGGGTGAGTCACCGAAATCGCCTTCTTCGATATCTCCCTTGTCGTTAGAAATACAGCATAAGTTTATTAACAGAATTTATTCGTCTACACAAGGAGCATAACGTAAAATTATTTTCACATATACGAGGTGTTGCATTACGGCTCGGCGAGAATAGTTTCTCTTTTTTTAAATAGAACACCCTATATATTTTTATATATTTTGAATTGTATTTTATTCACCTATACGAACATATGAATTTTGTTTTAGTTTTCCACGGCGTTGCCAAGTTATTCCGTTTTTTCTCTAAAAAAGACCGAATACACGCATTGCTTTATAAAGGCGTACTGAAGTTATTTTAATAGTAAGAATTAAGAATTTTCTTTTCTGTATAACTGTAATTATACTCTATGTTCTGACATATTTTTTTTTAAATGTAATTATACAGGCTGTTCAATAAAGCGAATCAAATGTGCTCAATTTCAAATGACTATAACTCGTCATTTTCAAATGGAACACCCTATATTTTATTATTCAGTTGTGTGTATTTTTGTATTATCTTCATATGTTATTAAGGGTATCCCATGCCTAAAACCAATAATTTCGGAGATTTTCACCATTTTTCTCTAAATTTATATATTTAACTAAAAATTAAATCTAGTATAGCATTGATATTGTTGTTTGAATAGGAAACAATTGCAGTAATGATAGTATTTTCATTAGCCAGGTTGTTATTAATAACAGAGGGATTAAGTAAATTAATTTATTAATATGAGAACTTACGAATATGGTGTACGCACTTAGAGAAGCGGAAAGAAACCCTCTTTTGTCGTACTGAACATGACCAGTTCTTTCAAACCTTTCCCTTAGTTTTTTAAAAGAACGCGGATTTGGATGTTGTCTTCCCGGAAACCGTTGTGCATAAATTCTTGATGCCAAAAGAGGGTTTGTTTCCGCTGCTTCAAGTGCGTACACCATATTCCTAAGTTCTTCTTGCGCACTCTCCACGCCAGCATTGAGTGCCCGTGAGGTGACGCCTGGCCTGACCAGCATACACCATATTCGTAAGTTCTTCTTGCGAGAGACTCATATTAATAAACTAATTTACTTAATCCCTCTGTTATTAATAATAACCTGGCTAATGAAAATACTATCATTACTGCAATTGTATCTTATTCAAAAAACAATATCCATGGTATACTAGATTTAATTTTTAGTTAAATATATAAATTTAGAGAAAAATGGTGAAAATCTCCGAAATTATTGGTTTTAGGCATGGGATACCCTTAATAACATATGAAGATAATACAAAAATACACACAACTGAATAATAAAATATAGGGTGTTCCATTTGAAAATGACGAGTTATAGTCATTTGAAATTGAGCACATTTGATTCGCTTTATTGAACAGCCTGTATAATTACATTTAAAAAAAAATATGTCAGAACATAGAGTATAATTACAGTTATACAGAAAAGAAAATTCTTAATTCTTACTATTAAAATAACTTCAGTAAGCCTTTATAAAGCAATGCGTGTATTCGGTCTTTTTTAGAGAAAAAACGGAATAACTTGGCAACGCCGTGGAAAACTAAAACAAAATTCATATGTTCGTATAGGTGAATAAAATACAATTCAAAATATATAAAAATATATAGGGTGTTCTATTTAAAAAAAGAGAAACTATTCTCGCCGAGCCGTAATGCAACACCTCGTATATGTGAAAATAATTTTACGTTATGCTCCTTGTGTAGACGAATAAATTCTGTTAATAAACTTATGCTGTATTTCTAACGACAAGGGAGATATCGAAGAAGGCGATTTCGGTGACTCACCCTGTATAATTCTGTGACTTGTTCCATACATCTATATTTTGACTTGTCAACGGAATGAAACATTATAATTATTTATTTTTATTACTGTGTTAACTAGCCTTCGGTAGTACTAATAAATAAATATACATATATAACAAAATAACTACACTGTGACACAGATAAATCTATAACAATACTTTTGAATGTATCGATATTGTTATGTTACTGGAGAGGGTGAGATAGGGATGCGAAATATTCTTCGCTTGATACCAGGGCATCGAACCCGCCAAAAAAATGGGTTCGGTTTAGGTTCAGGTTTATTTGTTTTTTGAGGGATAGATTCGAGTGCGGTTCTGGTTCAAACATTAATAAAATTTGCGGTTTTGTTCCGAGTTCAGGTATTGGGTTTGGGTTCGATCTAATGAAAATTGAATTAATGTTTTTTGAATAACAATTTTTATATAGAAATAATTTAAAATGCGAGCCGGAATTTACGCAAGACTGGAAACGAACACAATTTTCACTAAAGTGAATACAGACACCAACGCAGACGCCGAATTATTGGCCGTATTACGATTTGAATTGAAAATGAACCTGAACCGGAGTTAAACCCTGAACTTGAATTTAAATACCCGGTTCCGACTCGGGTTCAATTGAAAAATATATCTGAGGTTCGGTTCTGGGTTTGGGTTCGCCAAAATGTTATGGTTTGGTTCCGGTTTTAGTTCGGTTCAGGTTCGAGTTCGATGCCCTGCTTGATACACGAAAAAGTGTATTCTTATTGAAAACTGGTACTACCGATACAAGTAGCACTGTCGCTTCAACTGCTGATCTCCAAAGAGTACTGTTGAGAGTTTTCCATTGTAAACATACGTAAACTCGCGAAATGAAATTAAGTGTAATAAAACAATTCTATTTTTAAATGCTACGGCAAGCTCCTGGTGCATAATAAATGTATGAAGACTAATGTTTCGCTGTTTCTACCAAAAAAAGGATAAATGTCAGGTTAGCCAACTAAGGAATAAATTTACAATTAGGAATTACCAACTTAACGATTTAAAAAATACCCAAAAACGTTTGTACAAAATTTTTCACTGTAACACTGTTCTTCATAAAAACAATTATACAAAATTCATTTTGTGAACGCGCAATAGGAAAAAATATTTATCCCCATCAAAATCGAAGTTTTTTGATGTTGAGTTAATTTCTAGGTTACAAAAAATACTATACTTGCATAAATGAAGGGAACATACTTTCATATTATCTATTATTTTCTTTTTTCTTTTGTCAATATTCCTCCTTGAGTGACATCCAAAAACACAACAATTTGTGTGAGATTTATACGCTTTTTTCCAAGATTTATCTAGCTCATGTTGATACATGTTAAATTAAACGATGAGTACTCCTCCGTCAAGTTCTGATTTTCGCCGCTAGTTGTCGTGTCGCATCTTGCCAGTTCTCAATACAATGTGATTATTTTTTTACAGTAAGCCGTAGATTTTCAAAAAAATTGAATACCAGTTTACTGTAAAGTGGAAGCTGCATGTATGGCAGTGATGAGTTATCATTTTATTTTGTTTTATTTTGGTATTTTTTTCACGTTAGTTGTGTTATTACTTATTACCTTTTATATACGTACACGGTGGTGGTGACCGACACAGACAAACATGTAAAATCAGAGTTTTGTAATTTCGTTCTTCCCTAATTATTTTAGGAAAATAAGCTTCAAATAAAAGTTGTAGGGCATAAAATTCTGCATCTGAGTCAATAAACAAAATTAATCATGTGTGTCTTGTAACGGCAGAAATTAGGTATGAAAATAACCTCAAAAATAGCAACAGCCATGGAATTGAAACAAAATAAATAACAAGTGTCTAACGGTTCATCTGCCATGTTAGGGTAATTTATTTTGATTAGGTATTATTTCTAATTTCTGTTCCAGTTAACATTTATCTGTTAATTTAAAGTGATATTTGTTCGTTTGAACAGCAATTAGAAATAATAAAAATAAATTAACCTAATATGACAGATAAATCGTTAACATTTGTTAATTTTTTGTTTCAATTCCATGGCTATAGCTATCTTTAGGGTGCTTTTTGACATTTTTATACTTAATTTCTGGCGTTACAAGGCACACCAAATTAATTTTGTTTATTGATTCAGCAAGAAATTACGAAAGTCTGATTTTACATGTTAAAGTCCTATGTTCGGCTGTGCAGGTCACCACCCGGTATACTCGCAAGTGTGTACAGAAGTGCTATACAGAATGTAGATAACGAAAAGAACATATAACATCAATAAAATAAGAAATGAATCAGGCATTTACTGTTTGTAAACAAACTCCCTCCCTCTCCTCGTATCACCTAACAAACAACTGTTACAAGTTACAAGTGTTATTTCAGCAGTAAGCAGCAGGAAAATCTACGTAATTCTGGTAAAATTTATTTTTTTAATAATTTTCAAAATATCATATCTCACAGAGCTGGGCAGTACTTAAGTACATTTATATTTAATTAACAAAATAAGTACCAACCTGGTACTTAGTACTTGTACTTAAGTACTACCAAAAAACTGCCTGGAAGTACTTGATTTTCAAGTACTGCATTTAAAATACTTGTACTTAGTACTGAAAATGGTACTTAAGTACCAATAAAAAGTATTTAAGTCCTTTAAGGTACTTAAATACATTTTAAGTAAATACTTAAGTACTTATCTTCAATGTAAACATTTTTTTATTAAATAAATTATACCAAAATAAAATATCTTCTTGGCATATTACCCATTACTGGGTGTGTATCTGCTTTGTACACAGATTTCGGTAATGATGAACACATATTTGTACAGTGCGGGTATTTATCACTTGCCGGACACTCATTGATGACGTGGAGAGTGCATCACAGGTGTCACTTTTGTGCCCTTTTAAAAATCCAAACTAACAAAAATACTATATTATTGCAGTCACAAGTAGTATGTATATAATTTATGTCAATGATATAAAAAAAAATCATTCACCAGAATTTCAATCAAATTTTGCACATCATTTGATGTAAAGTTATAGTTCTTTTTTAAATCTGAGTTTTAGCTATGTTATATTGATAGATATAATACATGTGTATTGGTAATTAATTATTCTTAAATCAAAACATTAAATAATTAGATTATTGCTTTTTTAGGAAGTACTTGGAAAGTACTGAGTACTCTTAACAAGTACTTGAACTTAAGATTTAAGTATTTTAATAATTGCAGTACTTAGTACATAATTTAAGTATCTGAGCACTGGTATTTGTACTTAGTACTTAAGTACTTAAATAGATGTACCTGCCCAGCTCTGATATCTCATTTCATATTTGCAATCCAAAATAAAAGTATTACTGCCAGAAAAAATAAAATAAAAAATGTAGTAGACTACTTCATTGTTCAAAAATATTTTGTTGGACAATAGACACAGCTAAAAATCCTCATTAATTATTAGCAACTTGGAAGACACTGCATTTCAAAGCAGGATAATTACCCGAAAAAAGAAAAAGAAAACCCGTAAACAAACCGTTCAGAGGTAGAAGTTGGTTGGTGTTTAATAATGCAGCGCTGTCAGCAGAGCTTTATTTTTATTTTCATTATATTTGCAGCGGTGGAATTAAGCGTTTGCATTTTTAATGATTGTTAGAAGTAAATGGTGGGCTACCGCATCGTACCGCCCCTGAAACATTAATCGAAGAGCGGAAGAAGTTGTGAGCTGTCACGCTTCGGCTCATTACGCTTTCACAGGCGTGCGTAGCTGTCACGCACTTTAACGCAAGGACAAGGACGCCGCTCGCCTTCGCACATATATGGGAACTTCGAAAACCAACAAATTTCCAGGAATGATTGGCTGAAATATTTATCGCAGAGGCCACAACTTCTCAAATTGATATTTTGTGCCATATTCTCTACTGACATATTAGAAATGGAAAAGTAAATAAAGTTGTTCAGTTTCATATACAGGGTGACACTGAAAAACTTTTTTATTTATATATTTTTTTAATTCTCTTTACATATTTGTAAATTAGGCTTAGGGGCTCACAAATCATGGCATTTGGTATGATGGTAGCGCTTCCGGATTAACCGTAAGTGACATTAATTTTCATATTTCAAATGGGACATTCTATATAATTTTATATATTCAACAATATGCTGGAAGTGAATTTTTATTGAGGAAATAAATTACAAAACCGAAAGGGAAAATTATGAATAATTAACCTGGTAAACCATAATCAGGTAGGCTGTGATAACAAATTCATCATTTTTTTTTTTGTAATAAAATATGGTATCTTACAACAATAAATTAATATTTAAGCAATTAACTTAATATTGCTTTTTTCAAAGCTTGCTTGATATCATGGCTTAGCAGGTTAATTATGCATCATTTTCTCGTACATTTTTGTAATTTATTTCTTCAATAAAAATGCACATCAGTAATTTTCTGTAGATTCCAAATATATAAAAATATATGGATATACCATTTGAAATATGAAAGTTAAATCACTTCTGCTTAAACCGAAAGCGCTACCATCATACCAAATACCATGATTTGGGAGCCCGTAAGCCTAGTTTACGAATATTTAAAGAGAATTAAAAAATAATTATAAATAAAAAATTATATGATAAGGAAATTAATATAATTCCAGCATGAGTAACTATGTAAGTATTTAAATTAATAAAAATTCAATAGCGGAAGGTATTGTGTTGGCCACATCAGATTTTTTTATTAGTGAAGTTGGTAACTTTGTCAAATACACATATCTTTCATTTTAGCTGTCATACTCTGTCATTACGCATAGACAAATACTGCTATTATATTTTTTATAGTAAAATAATTACATCAAACAGTAAAGCACTCTTTTAAATTAAAGTACAAAGCATTTATTTTTAGATTCATAACATTTAACTCTGATCAAACCTCTAAATAACTGTTGTCAAAATGTCAAATTAAATTTCAAATGTTTATTAAAACTGTTAGGGCCAGTTTTTCAATCTCTGGTTAAAATTTTAACAGTAAAATAAACAAAATTAAAATGAAGTAAACTGTCAAATGACAGATTTATCATCAGTGGCGTATCTAGGGTATGACAAGCAGGGCATGTGTTCTGGGCGCCAAAGCCGGGGGGCCGTTTGGAGCCTTTGGCACATACACTTAACTTGGGCGCGAATGGTGCTCAAGGTATCGTTTTAATCATTGTCTAATAATATGCGCCAAACAAAACTTGTAGAATAGTTTTATCTAACTCGGAAAGTATCTTTTTAATGCATTGCATTTTTATAATGTGAGTCATATGATGTTTCACAGTCGAGGTTCAAGATTTGTACGGGGCCTTAAGCACCTCGACAACTTTATTTATTCAAATAAGTGTCCAATAAGTGAATACTTACTTATACGCCTGAACAGTGCATATGAAATGCTCGGTTATGCCATCTGTCGACCGCAACATTTACAATTATCATTGCTATCAACAAAACGATGTAATATTGTTCACTTAACTGGAAGTTATAATTTTAACTGGAGATTGAAAAACTGGCCATTAGTATTATCAACCTTCATCTTTTAACTTTTCTAATCTATTTCTTTTATTAATAATTTTGAAAAAAAGTAAATTAATGCAAAATAGGGAAAACACATGTTACAAGTTACAATGTCCCGTAGTAATACTTGTCTTTCAATTTACTAATACGAGTGATTTTCCGTAGTTATTATGTATTACAACAGTTACTGGTAAGTCACCATGGTGAACGAATCCTTGCATAGGCTATCCTGCCAGTCAAACGATTTACGTCATCATGTAGGGAAATTTTAAATTATCTATATATTGTAGGTAAAATATATTTTATTAACGGTGTTTTATTGGTTATTATTATTATTATTTTGAATTTGAAACTATTAATTTGTATGATGACCTATGTTTCTATGCTATAAATATTCCATTTCGTCATTAGTAACCTCTTTCAACAAATGATTCACACACAAATTCTCTCTCTGATGTTTCTAAAGTTAAAAACAAACAATTTTTGTAAACAAAATAATATTCTATCAAAATGTTAAGATTCATGAAGGTTCAACTAAATGTGTTGTAAATATTTTATCTAGGTTTTTCTTCGCTGCAAATCGGATTTTAAAATTTACTCCTTCTAGTTTAAAAACAAGATTATTGTCAAAGATAATTCAGTTCCAAAGACGAATGTAAAACATTTGAAAAACCATGATATTCCTTTTGATAAAAGATGATAAATAAAAAGAGATAGATTTTCCTTCACGTAAGATAGTTATCTTAAATGTTATTCATCCAAGATATGCACAAATTTCTTTGAATTACACATTGCAAACAAAAGCAAGAGAAATAAATAAAATACGAAAAACTGAGATGGCATTTATATAGTGTCTCGAAAGTGACGCTAGTACTTCAGGAAAGTAATGAGCGGAAAATTTTCTAATGGTTCTCCGTTGTGAAGTTATTGATAAAAAAAATATGTTTTAATATTAAAATTTAAACTTTATTAAAAACGAATAATATTAGAATCAAAATATTTTTCCCATATGTTCCCGCAAACTGTGTTCAAATAGGCTGCTATCTACTTGAAGGCAAACATTTGCACGATATATTATGGAACATGCTGAAGTTTTAACGCACGTTTATTCCAGTTAGTTGTGCAACATAAATCAAGTAGGTGGCTATGGTGATGTTCGATTGCACGCTTTAATAGACGAAAATATGCTACAAACCGTTCATGCGTTCATGGTAAATTGTGCGAATGTTTGTCAACCTATTTGAACACATTTTGTGACAATAGATGTGGAAGATATCTTGTTTTCTAATACATATTGGGTGGTATTAATAAAAATAAGTAAATGTTTATACTGACAGTTTTATAAGTAAGTACTTTAGTATATCCGTAATAAAGTTTCAATAAAAGCTGATGCTATAAGAAAATACTTATTTGGTAAAATTATGTACTTATATTTATAATCAAAATAAGTAATTACTTAAAACTGTATTAATACAATGGAGTTGATTCTTATAGAAAATAGTATTAACTTATAAATTTATAAGTATGATATTTGTCATACTTATGGGGGACTGAACTAAAATTTCGAAGATTATATTAATTTAAAATACATGTTCTATGCCGTACGAGCCGGTATAGATTATAAAATAAGTAGGGAAAATCCCAGTAAACAAGATTTTGTCCCGAAAGTGTGGAATGGCTATCAGAACACTTCCTTGGCGTTAGCAGTGAATGCAGAGGTGGTGCTCTGTGAAAATATTTTTAAGATATGTTGCCGACCAATGACGAATTAACCTTGTATAGCGCCAGGCGCCGCAAACTCATGTGCAGTTCGCTTAGGTTTTTTTCTAACTCCTCGTGATTATTAATATTTGTGCACCCTAGGCTCGTAGGATTTTTGAGCTCCTTGTACAATTTTGCGCTGCAAGATTCGCTTCTGCGATAATACGCCACTGTTGCCAACCCTGGTAAATGACATTAGAAAATAAAGCCGAAAAGTTATATTACGTAGCATCAGGTTTTCAGATTGGTGTTAGTGAAGTTGTCTTCATTAATATTTTAATTATATTTTCGACCCTGTCGCTGCTTTTAAAACTAAACATTTTTAAAATTTCAAATATTTATATAGAACTGAACTTCAGATTAATCTGTTAACACCCAATAAATAAATATAAGAATGAACTGATAATAAATGTCAAAAATTACATTTTTTACGAACACACTACTGTATTTCATTCGTAAGTACATACTTGTAAGTAAGAAAGTATTTACTACAAGTATCAGCATCTAGTTATTAATATGAAAATAAGTATTGTCACGTGCGACCCTGACTTAAGAGTATACGAGCGCCGCTACTGGTAGAATATTCCCGAGCGATGACGTAATCCCCGACGGCGGAAATACTAGACGTGTTAATTTCACCGGTGACCTGAATCTTTTGTGGCGTCAGAAAGTTCGAGAAGGACATCGCGCTATATAAACCCGTCGCCAAAGCCAGCAAAGGTAGTCTGATATATAGAAGCAACGAGCAATGAACGGTTGGTGATCTAAATAAGCAGTATACAAGTTGTGAACATAAATACATGTAGTTATATAAATAAATGTGGTGATATAAATATTGTTTAAATAAATATTCGTACAGCAGTAATAATAAATAATTCCCTATTCTCAGATTAGGTATTCCGAGAACATCTCTTAACCCTGTGTTAAAATGACGTTTATGGAGGGTTTATTCTAGAGTTAAGTCTTACTCCATGTTTATTATTATACATTTGTGGGTTAAACTCGTGATATACTAGGAATAGCTATTTCTGTGTTAAAATGAAGATATTCTGAACTTAACCCTTGTTTATTATTACCGCCGTTAGTGTTTAAGCATTTAATAATATTCTTAGTCTTAAATTTGTATTTATAATTATTTAATCATAGTGTTAGTTATTTTTATTATCTTCTTAATATTTATCCTAATTATTTATCGTTTAATAAACGTATTATTTTAATTAATATTTCACTGATTTTTACACTTCACCCATATAAATAAAGTTACAGTATTTACTTGTAATTCTTGCTGATACTAATACTAAATGCTAGTCTCTGTAAGTACTTACTTATAAATATTTACTTATTTTTATTCACAGCCGTTATTGATTTTTAATAATGTTTAAGAAACGTGATTTCCACTCCTAATAAAGTTTCTAATATTTATTTTAGCTAATATGTAATATTTACATAGTTTCACCACCTAATTTATTTACCTCGTAAATTATTTATTCGCCAAATAGTTATAAAGGTCATTTATTAGAAGTTGAAAATCACGGGCCTACATGTTAATATGTATTTGTTTTCTATCAATATCTTTCCAACGACAGAAAAACAGAAAATTTTCTACTATTAAAGTTCGATTTTGTTTCAGTTTCAAAAAGCATGCATATTCCTATTGAGACACCTGCATAATGTACTGAATGAATTTACTATTTACAGTAAGTTGATAAACGGCGCATTTTACTGCTTATTTTGAAAAATGTTTCTGTATTTTTCATAAAATAACACAAAGCATTTGACATTGATTAATACTGTATTTACATATATTTAAAGGTTCTAATTTTTATTCCAAAAATTAATATAAACATGTTTGGGTATTATCGATATCGGTATTATGCAATAATTAAATCAAATTATTTTAGAAAAAGAATAATTAAAAGTTGAACATTTTTACTGTTCAAAATTAATAAAAAATATATATAGAACGAAATAATTATAATAAAACAAACAATAATTTCAATTCAAATAAATTAGAGTTTGTATATCTTCAGAATAAAATAAATAATAGCATAAATTATGTACGATTTAGACCGGAAAATAAATATAGCTTTATGGTAGCATTTTATTAGATATAGTAATTATTTCTGTTGAGACACACAATGTTGACAAAGATAATAATAACAATTATAAGTAATTTCTTAATGAATGAAATGAATTATTTACGTTAGCATGTTATGAAAACGACACGAATTGGATGAAAAGATAATACTTCGAAAAGATAATAATTAGTAATGATATCCTGGCGTCTTACCTTTTTTGCATTTTCTTGATTGTTATTGTCAGCATGATGAGGAGTCGCGGGCGCCATGACAGACACCGCTGACTGGGAAAGGAGTTCGTCACTGCCTCTCTGCAACAATACGCACGTGGTTACACACTGCACTTCACACTCACATTACTTTATAATGACAAGTTGTTAATTCCTCGTTTTGTTATTTGACATTTACCTTTCAAACAAACGCAGAGCTTCAATCAACGCCTACATACATTACAAAATAAGTTTAATTTAAGAAAATTTAACGAAAAACCTAATCGATGGAGGTGTTGTTTATCAAGAATTCTGTAATTATTGAAATGATGAATTTTATATGCTTTTTGTATATCTTCAGAATAATTTTTATCCCCTTTTATACATCTTAATACCTAATAAAAAATCAATAAGACTTGTGCCCAATTGCACCAACAAAAATTAAATATTAAGTGATGCTTAATGATTTGTGTGACATTTCTTTTCGATGCAATATTCAAGGAACGCATAAAATTTAAGTTGCGGTGGTGCAATTGATCATTAGCAGCATAAATTTGAAACTTTCGTTTATATAAAACAATGAATGTAAAATTTAACAACTACAAACTAAACGGATATAAATTAGTTTGCTAGGTGCTAGGTGATTACGAGAGAAATTGCACAGGCAATTCATTTTATAGTTTTCTAGTACAAGAATTAATGGCATTCTGTACACTATTTTTATAATAAGATAAGATTTTGAGATACTGCGCTTACTAAAATAAGCTTTTTAATGTAAGTTTTTAACATTAAAAATGTCATTAATGGCGCGTGTTAAAAGTGAATTAGTTACCATGGTAATGACGAATGAAACAACAAATCGACATATGACAAAATATTATCATACGTAATATAACAAGTAATATGATTATCATCGATGATATTCTCGAGTGAAACCGAGCTGCAGATTTCACGAGTCTAACCTAACCTAACTTTTGATATACATATTCATATTGTATTAAAACATGGTACTTACGAGTTTTATTTAATATTTCGGAGTTTGAATTATTGTTATTACTTATTTTATACTCAAAATTAACTGTCGTAAATAAAGAAAACAAATCCCTTAGTAACGACTATAAATAAGGTGATAATTTCTTTGTTTTTTTATCATCGCTGTGATAGACATGTATCTAGGGAGATTCTGAATGTTGATTGGAGGAAAATACGTCATGTGACTAATGAATTATATTCTCAAAAATATAAATTTAAATAAAAAATGGAGCTTGTAAAAAAATAGTGTATGATACATGTGTTAAAAGTGTTTTTGTTTTGTTCGAAGGTTTGGATCACTCCTACTTCACTCTCACAAAATAAAATGTCACTTTTAACATATATCACGAATAGCTATTTGTACAGTCAAAAAAAGTAGATGTTTATGTCTCGATGTCAGTATACGAAGGTTTGGATCTCTCCTACTTTACTCTCACAAAATAAAATGCCACTTTTAACATATATCATGAATAGCTATTTGTACAATCAAAAAAAGTAGATGTTTATGTCTTGATGTCAGTATACAGTAAAATTTTTGAAAGATTTCCGATCAAGGTCATCAGTATCACTAACGAATTAACAAATAGGCATATATTTATCTCTTTCTTTTGCAAAGTCTATAAGAATGTGCGATAAGGATGGATATAATACGCTTGTCTGTAAAAAATTCATATTATTTCGATTAAGTTAGGACATTCCACTTTAAAACTATGCTCTTTGTTGATAATACTTTCGCTGTAACGTAAGTTTATTTATTAATTCAGATACATTACCTTGATTCATAGCCGTACGAATAACGTTATTTTCTGTTAGAGTCACTGACACTGACATTGTGTCATTATCTTATTTTTAACATATTTGGTTTTACATTTGCTTATAAACTTATCAGTTGACTTTTTTTTTGAATGTTTTTACTGTACTATATATATATATATATATATATATATATATATATATATATATATATATATATATATATATATATATATATATATATATACAGGGTGATTTCTAACGTACGGACGAAACTGATAGGGCAACTAGAGGGGACCAAAATATAGTTTTTTTTACAATAAACTTTTGATCATAATCGAATAACAAGAAAGATACAACGGTTTAAAGTTCTTATAAATTAACGCCCACTTATTGAGTACCGCTGAGCTTACTGTATTCGCGTTTACATTAGAAACAATTCTCACACAATCTGATACATTTCTGTTGTATTATTTTTACGGTATGCAGAAAACATCAAATAAAATGATGACAAGATACAAACGAATGAAACTTTAATTAATGACTTAACAAATAACCTATTTAATTTTTGACGTTTAAGTAATTTTGACTTACCTACATACATGATTAAATTAAATAAATCAGCGGTTCTCAATAAACGAACACCCATGACTGAATATTTTAAAGAACAATTTAAATAGCTATACCTTTCATCTTATAAAAATTTTAATAAAATTTTAACTGAACTTTGTTTAATTAACTCTCAAATATTCTAAATTTGAATTCAAAACGTAAGTTATTACCGTATTTTATAAAAAAATGCTTCAGTTTATAAGAACTTTAAACCGTTGTATCTTTCTTGTTATTCGATTATGATCAAAAGTTTATTGTAAAAAAAACTATATTTTGGTCCCCTCTAGTTGCCCTATCAGTTTCGTCCGTACGTTAGAAATCACCCTGTATATATATATATATATATATATTTATAATAATAAAATAACAGTAGTATTTTACGTACCCTCATAAAAACTAAGCAAACGACACTACTGAATTTGTCATAATGGGTGGAGCAAAAATCTGAATTCATACAATTCGTAGACGATCTTGATCGGACATCTTTCAAAAATTTTAGTGTACGAAGTACGTTATTATTTCATCGTTTTTGGTACCATAATTTAATAGATAGCTTTGAAGAAAACAATTGAATATTTTGTTTCATATTACTTGTAGTTTAATATGTCAAAACAAATATTTCGTATACTTTCTGTCGTAAAATGAATTTTATTCACGAAGAAAAGCTTGAAATGTAAGAAATTTATATTTTGTTTTCTTCATAGCACTGTTATTACAATCAGATTTAAATTAAATCAGCATAATTTTCATTTACATTATGCTCAATTATTTTGATTCAGAAAAAAATACTGAATTGAATAACCAAATAAAAAAGGTTGCCATTTAAAATAAGAATGCATCCGTATTCTTAGAACCACTGGTCTAAAAAATTCTTGTTTCGCTCATTACTAGTCATTACAGTAGGCATATAAAATAGAAATGCTAATTTATCCGACTTCGTAGCTCCTATACTTCTCGAGCTAGCAATAGTGTACCACTTAAAATGAACACCCTGTAAATAGATCATACATTGCTGGGTGTGTCAATCTGCTGTGTACAGAAATCTCGGTAATGATAATGACATATTTGTACCGAAGTGGCGTTTACCTGTCGTCAATTCATGGGCACTCGTTGCTGGCGTGGAAAGTGCACCACAGGGTGTAATAATTTTGCGTCAGTCGGGATCGCCGCCGGGTACTCAGATTAACGACCAGACACTCAGGTATACGGTTGTGTACCTTCGATAAATTTTTCGGATTCGATTCCGACCAACGTCAAACTTTTAAAACTTTTTCCAATTTTCAAATAGCACGAAAGTGACCCCTGTTGTGCTCTCTCCACAATAGCTTTGAGAGGTAGAACTTAGATTTGGTAATGTGCGACTTTAGGTTATTATTTTAAAATAAGTTCAGTTTGCATATACGAGTAACATAATTGTATCTATTAAAATAATGAATGTAATTTTTCAAATTCCATTGTTTCAAATTACCTACTAAACAATTGTTTTATAACACCTAATTCGTTGAATAAAACCATCCACATTTCCTTACAATTTCCCTAATTACACCTCTAATGTCTAAAAGAACCTTCTAATCCAAATTTGCCAAGAGAGTATCGGACAAATCTTCCACCGTTCGTTACCGTGTCGGTCGCTGGTAACAGTGTAGCGCTGGGGTTGCGGGCTGATTGCAGCGGTGTGGGTGCGGGGCGGGCGGAAGGGTTTAAAGTTCCTGCCCAAGGCGATACACAAACTCGGCCTTTCAATTAAAATACATTCCCGAACGCGCGAGGGCTGCTGGAGACTGAAGGCAGCTCCCGCGAGACTAAACTTCCAAGCTGTATGTGCTGGATCAGGGACGGAGACGAAATACATTTTCTAAAAGTATTTTAAGTCAATGCATTTTCGCATGACCTTTATTCAGAATTAGAGTTGGATAACCAATTGTTTTTATTTTAGTAGATATCAATTAAAATTACGATATGGAAACCACAACATGATAGTGATGTATGACGAGACGAGCGAGATGAGAATGAGATTACGGATCCGAAACGAGACGAGATCGATATTTTACATTTATCGTTTCGTCTCGCGTACAACACTAAACTCAGATCTCTTGTGAATTTTCATAAGTAACCTAACTTACGGGTCTCCCAAAATAGTAACTCATCTAGATTGCGTAAAAGATAACATGCGATAGCACGATGAAAAGCGACAGATAATAGAATTGTAGGTATATAATTTGTACAGTCTGTGCAACAAGTTGAATGATAGGTCGGCAACTTCCGCTCCTCTTCCTTCGGATTCGTACATACGAAAGATATTGGTAGGTACTATGCTTTATGCTTGAGACTGTAGAATATAATTTACCTGTTATTTTGTCACTGCGCATGCAACCTTCAAATGAGGTGCTATACTGGAACTTCTGTAGCTCTAGTTTAAGACAGATCAGACAGTCAGATTTTCCATCAAATCGTCTTTATTTTGAATATCAAACCGTTTGACGTGACGTTATATCAGCAAATTTAATGAAATTTTCTACATAAATCGGATAGATTCTAATTAAAAACTGACTCTGTTTTTTGTATGTATTGACGTTTGTGTATGAGATTAATATTAAATACTTAAGTAAATTAATGATAAAAGATAATAATTTTAAATTTTAGTGAATATGAAGAAACCAGATATTTCAGATTTTACTTCCGAATTTTCAAATCCAAGGTATTTTTTTAGAAATAAAATTATGTAGTGTTGTGTTGGAATAAATATTTTTTCGTTTAATTTTAAAATTAAATTAAAGGGATGATTTAAATATTGTCAAACAAATGTTTCGAATTTTATTTTATAATTTTCATAGACAAAATGATGATATTTCCTTGAAAATTAGTGCATCACTTAAAACAATTTTTGTAAAAATAACGTCAGTTAAAAATGACAATCTGACACCCTTCAAACAAAAACCTTTAAATTAACTGAGTTACGCATCATTTAAAATACAAATACACCCGTTAGATAACCACCTCGACTATATATTTCAGTTATATATTATTTCTAAGGCCTCGTATTTTCAATTCTGGTTAAACTGTCTGTTAGCTGTTAGTTAAAATGAAAAATATCGCATCGAATAATTGGCATAAATGTAATTCTTACAATTTATGAAAATACCGGCGCGTAAAGTATTATTAATTTTTCAAGAAAAAGGTTTTAAATATTACTATACAGGTACTTTTTTTTGACATATTTCACGTCTTTTTTACAATTGTAAATCGGCCGTAAAACGCAACACTATTTATTTTATTCTTAAGATAGAATAAGTATAGTGGTCTAATTTATGGTCCAAATCATGTGATTCAAATCTGAATTAATTCTAGGACACAATGACACAATCAAGTTTTAGTTTCGAGAACAAGAACATTATTATCACCACAGTTTCAGAACTAAGTTATTTAACGTGTTAACTACGCCATATACTAGGTCTTAGGCTTAGGTCCTAGATGTTGTGAAACAAGAAACGTGATTTACACTGGAAAGAGTTAGTTAAGCTTCTATAAATTTCTAAATAATATTTTTATACGGTGCAGTTTGCAGAGATTTTAATGAGATTACTTTGAATATAGTTTCAGCTCGTATATAAAAGGCAACTATTAAAAAAATAGGGTTCAACAAAAATAACAATTTTGTGACTCTCGTCATTACAACTAAAGGTTAACATTTAGACATTACATTATAGGTATATGTATACGTATGAGGTAAGTATATTAAATTTGAGATATTCGGGCCTATTCTGTAACTTCAACAACTGGTTATAAAATTTAGCCAATCAAGTATCATCTATTGGATAATTTTTTTAACCAGTTGTTAAAAAATTACTACTAAGTTACAGAATAGGCCCGATTATGGTACGACGATCATTCTAGAATTATTTAGAATAAGAAAATCAGATAGGCCGTGGAAAACAAAACTTGCATTATTATCTGTTAATGTACGAGGTCATGTTTTACAAAGCACGAGTGCGATAACAGGCCTTATGAAACATATTTTTTATACTATTTTTTTGTATTAAGGTAATTTTATTAGGCCCAGTTCATAAATTTTACTTCCAAAATAAATTTAATTGTATGAACAAATTCGAATCAGTTTACATGTTCTTCATAATTGACTTGGTTTTAAAAAAATTGTATTTTATAATTAACGAATAAATGGCTGCTGATTATGTCAGAAAAAATATTGAGATTTACACGAAGTGTGTAGTGAAATGTATTTTATGCAGTCTTTAAACTTTCAAGCGGGAACATATAAAATGGGCATACTGTAGATCTTCTTAACGTCTTTTCAGTGCTTTTATAGACTCATAGATACCGATGTTGAAAAAAGTTATTTATCTGTGTATTTTGAAATTAAGTTGCGAACGTTAATTAGAACTTAGTTATTAAATTATTAAAAGTATTGGTCTGCATAAAGATGGAATTACTTTACTTAATAAAAAGAAGATATTAATGCTACAATTCATGATTGTTTATTTTTAAAGAAGTGGAGGGAAAGAATATAGAAGTGAACTTAAAGAAATCACATTAAAATTAACACGCATCACTCAAAACTAACAAATAACATTAAAAGTTCTCCAGTTAAGAAATACAGAATACTACATTCGAAATAATGAACTAGAATGGTATTTTATATTTAAATTAGAATTTATATTTTCTAATATAATACGAAATTTTCCCTATGTGACGACACTGGTATTACTCTGCGATCGTCGCATGTTTGTGCACAGCACCCGCTGATAAATTTACTCCGCGTACTTCGCATTTGTTCCTTTGGAAAACACGGCACGGCGACTTATATATTTCCCGACTACTTCAGAGTCTTGAGATATTCTTGACTTGTTTGATGCTTGCACTTGCGGGACCAAATAAATTGATTAGTTATTGGCTTCAAATGTTTGCAGACCAAGATGGAAGTGATGTAAATATTTAATTAAATAACTTCCTTTGGAAGTGGGGCAACCGCAAGCAATTAATAATTATAAACAAACTTGAACGCTATTAAAAGATAATTTAATTGATTAAAAAATAAGTAGTAAATAAATATATGTACGTGCTACAAGTTATGAAAATATAATTAGTATGTGATTTAAATAAACCACAACTAATTTTTAATAAATTATGTCATAATTTGAGTTTATGTCATGCATAATTTGGTGTTTCCGAATGAATATAATGAGATTTTGATCCGTCAAGTTAGGGTAATACATTGTTTTGGAGATTTAATTAATTATTGAATTATGTTAATGTGAATAACTGGATATAATGTTATTTGTTTTATGAATTTTTGAATCATGTCATAAAATTCATTATCGTTATTTACTGCATTGCAAAACTATTTTATATTAATAATAATTATTCTCCTTCTCCATATTCCTGACACCTAACATAAGTTCCATAAGTAAAAAAAGCATTTACTTAAAATTTTGTAATACTTAATAATTAAATTAACTGTTACATAAGCAACAAAATTATGAATTTAAATTAAATACAGAGGGCCGTGTTCTTCCACAAGGCACAATTTTATGTGAACATCCAGCATTAGGTTTACATTGATTTCTGGGACATTCTTGATTCCTGTCTATTCTTTTAAGTTCGCAATCATTTTGGGCTTCCCATCATCCATCGTAAACTTTTTGAGATAAAAGAGCCCAAAAATGTGCTATGGGAGGTGACTGGAAAAGGTAAGGGAGATTGTCGATGTATATATCGGTCAAAACCCAATGCTAGATATCCGTAGAAAGTTGTGCCTTGTGGAAGAACACGCCCATTTTTTTAAATGTAAGTTCATAGTTTTGTTGCTTATTAAACAGTTAATTGTTAAGGATTACAAAAATTAAGAAAAAGCATTTTTTTATAAAAAAAACACACCTAATAAACCTTGACTTAATCTTCTACCTTAATTAACTTCACCTCAGGATCAAGCGGTACTTAGTCAAAGTTGTCCGTTAGGGTGTGGCATACCATTTTTCACATAATTTTTTATATTTTTTTGTTGACTTTGTTGAATGTGTTTAACATCTATAATATTTTTATATGAAGAATGTTTACATGTTAAATTAAATTAAAACAGAAATATTATGTACGATATAGTTACTACAATTTTCATGTAAGTTGTAAATTTAAATTCATTTCTGTTTTTATAGTATATACTGTTCTTTTGTAATTGCTACTAAATAAAAACTGTTTTTTAATGTTAGCTCCTGAAGAAAACCCATGTGAGGTCGAAACAGTCGAGTTTGAAATTATTAAAGTGGCTGAATCCCGGGAAATGTTTCATTTCAATCAATTACCCAGCCAAGAAACCACCCTTATCCTATAAAAAATAAGTAAAAAATCTGTTGTGGCCAGCACAATACCTTCCGTCAATCCTGTGTATAATGTATAAATTCCATACATATTTTTTCTTGCAAAATATTTTCAATTTCCAGTAAAATTATTTCATAAACAAACTATTCAAATTGCACTTGACACTGACATCTTCCTCTTTAGCTTTTCCCATTCGTTAGGGGTCGAAATTTTTGCGTGTCGTTCTCATTCGGTTCTTTTTCTCTCAAGTCTTCCGCAATACAGTCCTTCCATCTTATCTTTGGTCTTCCTCTGCTTCTTCAACCTCCCATTACTAAACTACTCATTCTTGTTCAAATATAATTATTCATTTCTCCTCATGACATGTTCAAACCAATGTAATCGTTTTTCTTGTATCTTTCTAGAAAATTGTAACAATAGAGTTATTTTATTACCGTATCTCTCCGTGTGTTCCCCAACATCTATTTCAACATACTCATCTCTACCACATTAATTTACTTTTTACTCATACTGACATCTGTCAATTTGAATTATATGAATATATTAGCAGTTTCCATGTTTAGCATAGCTGGCTGAATTATAAAATTTAATTTCTTTAAAATTCTTTAACTCTGTATCTATTGAATATGTATAAAATGTAATCAAATCGTATAGAGAATAATATATTCTTTAAGTTATAATAATATTAAATGTCAATAAATCAAATTTAACTGTTAAATCTTCAAATGTGGCTACTTCCGGTTCACCAATTATAACCAAAATCTAATCACTTGTTCTTCTGGATGTAAACTTGAGGAATACGAAAAAAATATAATTTTTGGAATCGTGGTATTGAAGTTATGGGATCCGGAACTTTTGTCACACACACACAGACACACACACACATACATACATACAGACATCATCGTAAAAATGGTAAAATCGCATTATAGGGACCCTAAAACATGCTTATTCAGTAAAAACTCATCACTGAATTTTTTGACCAAAGACAATACCTTCCTTACCTAAAGGTGACGGAAGGTAAAAAACTGTACAAAGTAAAAACGTGCCAAGTGTTTTAAATATTATAATATTATTAACTATAAAAAAAGTTCAAATTTGTGCCAAAACTTATGGGACACGTTATGTGAAATTTCTTTTTCTCAAGGTTAATTTTTAATCAATTCTTTCAATTTCTTTCTTTTACCATCTTTTTTATATATTCCCGTTTTTACCTGTTTTATTTCCAAGTTCTGCCATTCTTCCTTCCCATGTATTCCTCGGTCATCCTGTTCCCCGTTTTCTGTTATTGATTTTATTTTCTATTACTAGACTGTCCTGATCTGTACTCATTATGTGTCCGTACAAGCACTGTTGATTTTACTATCCTGGTTACACGAGTATATCTAGTTCCAGATTTTTCCCTGTTCCATTTTGTTTTTCTGTTATTTTCTACAGGTACATTTTCATATCCGTTCTGTTCATTTTTTCATCATGTTTTTTCTGCATATTCCAGAATTCACAAGAGTTGTATACCTTTATTTTTTTTTTCTTATGTAACTTATTTTTTACCCAATTTTGTAGAGTTTAGAGTAAATGTAATATGATTTTAGGGATTATAAATTCTTACGAGTTATGCCCCGAGGGTGACTTTATGGTGAATACACACTGCTAATTATTTTTTACTTTGTCACGGGGTTTACGTTATTACACTGCTATGTGTATTGCCACCCAACTCGGCGCATGCTCTTGGAACAGACTTTAACTGGTGCCCAAAAGATAACGGGAGTGGTTACTGACCCGGACTCTTGTAGTTTATAGTGGAGTAAATGTTATTTTCTCACGACCAAATACGAAATATATTGTTTCCACACGATTACCTAGGGGCGAAAATTAACAATATCGTTCACATATCAGATAAATTAACACACTAGTGTTATTTTCAGGCAGGAGTGTTGCCAACTGACCGGTTATTTGACTTTGTCTTTTACGAGAAATCGCTAAATATCAAGGTATGAAAATAAATAATATGAGTGATATCTAAATTTAACCCCTTTTCTTTATAATGATTATAGTTGGGAGTATAATTTCACATTTATGATAAGGTACTTTGAAACAACAATTAATAATACTGCCGCACTCGACAGTTCACTTCCGTTTTACATTGCGATATTTGACATGATTTGAGGTTAGAATCGTTCGAACATATAAAAAACAATGAATATGTGGTTAATACAGTATTATTATAAAATAAAATTTATTTGTACGGACAACGTGAATGTGATTATCACACAAATGGATTGCAGTGACAGCGATTTGTCCGGAATGTATACCACTGCGTGTAGTGCAGGTGACAACTAATTTGAAATTAATATATTAAATTGTATAAATCAATTTTACAGCCGAAAGAATGCCATGGAAAATAGTTGAAAATTTAATATGTTTGTAACTGACAGATAAATGTCAGTGTCAGAAATCCGGAGACATTACTGAAGACTATTTCAAGGAAGTATATACATTATATTACTTCTTAATGTAATAGTAGTTAAATATATTTAATATTATAGGTATATTACACATACCCTTCAGAAATACAGTTACTCCCGACAATGAATTGGAAAAAAATCGAAAAATTAGAAGAGTAGGAAAAAATTTCTTCATAGAATGAATTTAAATTTAAAAAATCTAAATATAAAGAATAGATATAAGTAGATTTTTTGTGTAGAGTGTAGGTATACAAGAAATGTTAAATACATTAGGGCGCGAGCAGTCATGTGACTTTGTTGGCCTTGACAAGCAGATATAAGTGCCCATGTCAGAATGATAGCTAGTAATTATGTATATAGATGTCAAATATCATAATTTCTCGTTCTAAATTGAGTGATTTTCCAATTCCATGTGGTTTATTTTCCTCGATAAGTAAATTTCATACTCCTGGTGACAAATTAACTACGTAAATTTAGAAAATCTTGAAATTTTTAATGAAAAATACTGACATTTGACATCTATGTACATAATTACTAATTATCATTCAGAAACGGGCCCCCACATCTGCTTGTCAAGGCCAACAATATAACATGACTGTTCGCGCCCTTTATTTACGTAACCAAAAAAGGAAGTGGCGAGAGATATTGTGCTGGCCACAACAGATTTTTATATCTGCGCATTAGTATTATAATTCAATGAATATTATTGTTATTTTTTCTAGGTACAAATGTGGGCTTTCAACAAATTAATTAGAGTTAAATATGTACTAATTAATAATTTTGACATAATAGTGTTGAAATTATTTTAGTTTCAATTAAACTCATTGGGTACAGCAACTAATTTTTGAAATTATAAAGCGTATGATAAATAAAATAACATTAAATATTCATTTTAACGAACATTCACCAAATTAATAAATAATAATGATTTTCATTAGAGTTATTAAGCAACAATAGCTGATTACATATTCAAACATCATCCATAATTACATTTAATTACTCTTAAAATAAACAGTTCATAAATTTATCAATAAAATACAATACGAATATTGTATATGCATTCGTTCGTTTGTCCCTCAGGCAGTGAGCTATTCAATTGCAATGAAAATTATTTTTGCGTTATTTCTGTTCGGAATGTTCGATTCGTTGTTTTACCGAGCGATTGGTATTGTTTTTAATTTCATATTATTAATTGTCGCCGAAGGCTGTCTCTTCCCTGTGCTATGGAGGGCGTTGGACCATTACATTTGCCGCTTACTAGAGCTGATGGGACGTTTTAAATTTGTTGCATGAATATTTAAATATACTCGATCAATATCTGCTCACCTGTCTCTGGAATACATTAATATTTAAACGGCTTTTATATTAAAAATTCTTGTCTTGCCAAATATTTGTTTTTGGCAACCCTCTACGTCTACATTTTGCTGTGTACACTGATGTTTTTTGCAGTGATATGTTTCTGTTTACTTCCGAAGATTTCCATTTATGATGTTGGAACGTTACAAACATTGCCAACGTTGCAATGATTTTCAATTTTTTATTGTTTACTTTAATACGAAAATATTAAAACAATTTTCATAGGAACACTATTTTCATTCGAAATAACGAAACAGAAGCTATTACTTATCGCATATAAATTATGTTTATATCGCTTTAATTACGACTGCTCATAAAACGAATCACGTACTATACTTTTTTACGACTACAAATTAAAACAGCAGAAATACAGAAATATACTTTAGCAGTTTGCTTGATAGCTTCACGTCGTGTCCAATACGATAAATAGTCAAGTTGTGTTATTTAGCGCCATGGACACTACTACGTTAAGTTATATTTTAACAACAGTAGTAGAAAATAGCTATTTACGTATGTGTTTAGTTGTAAAATGATATAAATTTTCGCACGAGACATGAAAATTGCCGAAGAAACTGAGTTTGACAACACGATATAATGTGAAAAACACGATTTTACAACGAATCACATATACATACAAGCTTTATTTTTGTTTAGATTTAACATTTAAGTACAAAAAAAAATAATGGATAAAAATTATAGGTTAGATAAGAATCCGAAAATATACGTAAATTAATGAGTATTAGTTATAGAATTTTGTTTAAATATTATTTAGTTCGCACACTACAAGTGATTGAAGTCGATTACTAATTAGGATGTCGTATCAGGTCTTTGAAATTTGATTGGTTGCCTGATTTTAAAAGATAGACTCGTGTGCTTCTTTAGAAAAACACCATCCGCCGCCATAGTTTGCATCACAATATTGTGAAAGAATGGTCAAACTGTTTCAATGTTCTATTATTTAGGAAAAAAATGACATTTTATTTAACTTATTAATCTTGAATAATAATAATAATTACTTTATGAATAAAACGTATAAGTTTATATATAAAAATATTTCTGCTATGCGAACTTGAAACATTTGAACTCTAGAACTAACAGTTTGTCGATAAGACCTGCTACGCCAAGCTTCAAATTCTTAACTTTAAAAATTCATATTTCGCTTATTACGTAATTTTTAAGTCGCGGTTGCACTAAAATTCTTAGTTCATTCTGTTCTTAAAAGAAATTAAAACAAATATTGATATTGGTGTTGTCAATATGTATCCCTGAACACAGCAACAAGTTTATGGAAAATCGTCAATATCGCGCGGCATGATCTCTTTTAAATATAATGAATAAATCTTCAAAGTATACAAGACGGATATATTAATTTATAATTTTCTGATCCACGCACTGTTTATTATCTTTTTTTATCTTGTCAAACATATTTTTAATGTAAACAGGAACTTTTCGTTTACGCGGGAATTCATGACAACATAATTTATTGCCTTTCTAATGTGAAAATGTGCACTCAAGTAAGCAGCAATAATTGTTACTCACATTACAATATATATGTCAATTTAGATACATAAATACGTACAATATTTAACAAATTTCTAATACTATTACATTCATACATTAATAACAAGTCAATCTGTATTTCATTATTTTGTCACCAGATGTCATATCGCTTAGCAATACATGCAAATAAATTAAATATGACAGAAAATTTAAACTAACATGCTTTGTTTATTTGGTTCTTATTACATGACACTAACACCAAATCAAGACTATGATTACAATTCTATCAAATACGCCGTTCATAGACATTTTCTTTTATTAAATGGAAGTCGGAAGTAGAAAACTACACTTGTTATTACAATGAAGAATGAATGTTTTGTGGTATGAAGCACGTAAACAAAAGTTTTCTGTAATTCAAGTATTTTACGTAAGTAATTTATTAAATAATATTATGGCTATAACTAGATTTCTCTTATTATACCTTGACATTAAAAAACCTAAACACAACACAAAAAGTCTTGAACTAAAACTGAGGTTATGTCCAATTGACAGTTCCCGTCTCGGCTACGTTCTTTTCTCTCTTCAAGGTTAAGTACGTTCCGTCATTGCTAGCGATCAACAGCCGGTAACGTCGTGTTCAGAACGAACTCTCGACGGCATTGTGCACTAACTCATACAACAATCAGATTCTCATCTTGATTGAAGATAATCAACTTGACTTGATTACAATGGAATTCATTCTTTTTATTTTCAGGCAGAGTAATGTGATTGTTGCGCTATGTCTGCGGGTATGTTCGTTTGTTTAGTGGACTTCTTGCATTAGAAATTAAAATAAAAAGATGGTTCATTTATTTTGGTGAGGCTGCATGAATAACGTAGATTAAGTTTTAATTCTTACAAGAATAATAAATTGGGACGCCGGGAGCATTACTCTGGAATAAATGGATTAAATTTTATAATACAATTATATTTTTTAAAGCACTCCTCAAATTAAAACATTTATTGCTCTGAGATTACACCACAAAAATAATTTCGACAAATGAATTCTCACATCGTAGTAATAAATTAGAATATTGATCATTTCAATAAAAACTATACAATAAAAATGTATGATAGGGAAAGTTTAGTTTACTAGTTTATTAGTTTTTAAAATATTCGTATTTTTTAAAGCCCTTAACATCTACGTCACACATCTATTTTATTCCAAATTCATACTATTGTCAAGCTTGCTATGCTTTTCTTTCTATTTTTATTGAATAGCCAGAAATGATATGAAATAATAAAAGTAAACCAAATAACACAAATTTATGTCACACCAGGTAGAAACCACGCTGTTTGTACGCAAATGAAAGACATGTTGAATAACATAATCAAAATTATGTCTGCCAATAATAATTAAAACTCGGGCTAATATTCGTAGTGTTTTATTAATTATTATATTAAAATGCTTATGGACAATTCCGTTCATAGGTACTTCCAATTAATGATCAAGAAAGTTATTTATTAGACATATTTATTATTTCAGCCAATAAAAATATTTTTTTCTACAGTCTACATAGAAAGTAGCCATTTGTGCTCTCTCCTGTCAACGCAAAATGCCACTTTGCCGCTTTAGCGCGACAAAGTAGAAAAACGCTCGCTGTCCAAATTTCTAACTATACAATGTTGAGAAATATCACTTGTCTACATTCTTAATGGAAACGTTTAGTCAGGAACTAATGGCACTGTAGTGACACATTTACCACCTTTACAAATCAATCTGACATATAACTGCTCTGTCGCTATATTATATAACAAAAAAAAAAGATGCCGCACTATTGTGAAAATAAAATAGGGAATTCATTTACAAAAACGAAAGTATAAAATACACATTTTATCTAAACAGATTAGATTGAAACAATAGGTCAAAGAGAATAGGAAATAACGATAAATTAAAATTAAATATACCTAAAAGACGTTTTTTACTTCATATTAATCCTTATTAATTGAGTAGTAGTGTAAGTACAAAGTGTACATTTTATTATTTTTTGTTATGGTAGCGACTGTAGAAAAAATTTGTGTGTGTTTCGAACGCAAATGGACATTGTCGATTTCGAGAGAAACGCAGGAGCGTTGCAACAACCTCTCAATCGACAATGTCCTATTTTGCGCTCAAATAGCTATTTTCATACGTATCAGATACCTGGTTGAGATACCTAAAATTAAAACTAAAACTATGGGATCAAAATTAAATTATGAATCAGAATAGGCATGGAATAAAATAAAATACTACATATTTTGAAAAAAAAAAACTAATTAAATTTTTGATATATTTTTTTAATATTAAAAACAACGAAAAATCTAAGATTTTAGGGGTGAAACAATTTTAAAATACAATATCCTTTAGAGATAAAACTTATTTTTTAAATGAGTCGATTCTTCTGTATATCTGTAAATAATGAACAAAATTGCAACGAAAACTGCCACTCTTATGTATAATTTTATATTAATTAATAAAAATAGATGCGTTTTTGTCAATTTTTACAGATTCACAAATCTGTAGGACCTACAGATATGATCAGAATCGACCCATAAAAAGTGGTTTCCATTTAAAATAAGAAAATTGATATTAATATCTTGGAAACCGCTATCTTGAATTATATTCTGATGACACTTTTAAGTTTGTCTTATCAAATCATGTAACTTTTATAGGAAACTTTTTTTAATATCTTTTATATTTGCGGAATTATTTGGCATTATTTAAAAACCTCATTTTCAGTTTTTATAAACTGTTCGAAATTTTAAATTTTTCTCAATGAAATCTGAATCAGCGCTAAAAACTGCACAACATCGCCCATTAAACCGGCCCCGTAGCTCTTATAGTTTCCGAGATCCCAATGGTGTCACTTAATTTGGGACACCTGTACATAATTCCGTTTCATAATGTTAACTTTTTGTTTGTCATTTTGAAAGTCGCAATACATTTTTTTTTATATTAGTGAGTTATCTGTTCCTATTTGGCACTAATACGAAAAACGACAGATCAGCCAATCAGCGATAGCTTGTAACTTTTTCCCATTAATGCCAAAAAGTGACAGCTAACCTCTAATATACGATAATGCATTATTTTTTATTAAATTTAAAAAAAATGCGAAAAACCACAACTTTGTTACTAAAAAAGTGTTGAATAGATCAAATTATGCAACTCCATTGTTTGAGAACAAAATGAGATTCACGCTTACGTCATAGAATAAAAAAAAAATATTACGGATTAACGAATAACATATTTAGTTACCGAACGGATAAAATGACCATCAATTTATAATTAAAATGAACTAGACATATCTAATAAAATGATTAATTTACTCCTTGTTTAAATACGGACTACATCCGTTATATTCTGCAAATTCAATAAGTAAATTGTTTAATTTGTTGCCAGTTCAAATATTTAACACCACAATCAAATGAGTCAAACACAAATAGTTTATTCAATTGAATAGTTGTTACCGCTTTACAAGGAGTAAACATTGATGAAATCTTGAAAAGAAATGTCTGAATTTTAATAAAGCCTGCATATATTTACGATTTGTGGGCGATAAGGATGAATTGTGTGGAAATGTAATAAGCGATAATAATATAAATAAGTTTTTAAGACTGACGGGCGGAAATGTTTCCTCTGTGTGTTGTGGTTGTGGGCGTCACGATAAGATTCGTGTTGAGTGAGGTTCGTGTTTTATATTCCTGCCTGCTACTTGTTGAAAGAATTGGGAAGATGGAAAGAATTTGTTGTTATAAGGAATAAACCAAACTCTTTATACATATTATTACAATTCATTTTCGCGTATCATTTTTCAGTTTTAAACTTAAGAGGAGTTCTAAATTTCCCTTTTTGTGTTTCTGATTCATTTGCTGATGCTCTGCTTTCTTTACGCTGAAACGCAAATTAATTTACTATTTTGAAATTTAGTCAATTGATGTAAAATCATTTAACAAATTATTCATATTAAGATGTGATTTTCTTAAACTGGTAATTAAGAAAACGTTCTTGTAAAACATAACTTAAATTTGTAGTTAAAATTTTTACATCACGCTAGGAGAGGATTCATGCTAAAAATCGCATATCCAGATTTTAATGATTAAGCACGTTTTAAGGTCTCTACAATCCGATTTTAATATTTTTATGATAATGTCTCTGTGTGTGTGTATATATATGTTGGAAGGCCGATTTCTCAAAAACTATACTACTTAATATGTGTTTAACTACATATTTCTTAATCGGACATTACTGGGAAATGCTGAACAGGTTTTAGTAATAAGTGAACAACCGGAAAATTCGTCTATATATTATTTTTTGATAAATTTAGTTCTTGTTAGTAAAGAAGAGTAAATTCTCTATATGATACATATAAATATGTTATTAAATCTTTTATAGATTTAGAGATAAACATATATAAATTATATAATAATCTGTTGTAATAAATCTCCCAGCACAAATAATGTCATGAAAACCAATTGAAAAATGAAAAAGTTTGTACTGTTAAAAATCCAACGATATGACTGTTTTTTTTTGTGGGAAGTACATACATTATATTATTTCTTATTGTATTAATAGTTAAATATTTAAAATTATAGGTATACTACATATACCCTTCAGAAATACTATCAATGCCGACAATGAATTGGAAATATTTCGAAAAATTAGAAGAGTAGAAGAAAATTTCTTCATAGAATGAATTTAAATTTAAAAAATCTAAATATAAGGAATAGATGTAACTAGAGTGTAGGTATACAAGAAATGTTAAATACAATGGGGCGCGAGCAGTCATGTGATGTAGTTGGCCTTGATCAGCAGGTATGGGGGACCGTGACAGAATGATAGCTAGTAATTATGTACATATCTTCATTTTAAATTTCGTGATTTTCCAATTCTATGTGGTTTATCATCCTCGACAAATAAATTCCACACTCCTAGTGACAAATCTATGTGAATTTAGAAAATCTTGAAATTTTTAATGAAAAATTCTGACATTTAACATCTATGTATATAATTACTATTTGTCATTCTGACACAGGCCCCCATATCTGCTTATCAAGGCCAAAAATGTCCCATGATTACTCGCGTCCTATATCTAGCAGAATGATAAAGTAGAATTTACTCATTCTAGTTTAAAAACCGAGTATTGGTGATGTGTACATACGAGTAAGTATTCAGCGGAGCGTTGACATAGGGGACGAAATGAAAGGTTTAGTCTCGGTTTTAATAATGTAACAAAATTATGTCTTATGTCAGAATATTTATGTTATTTCAATTTTATAAAATATTTGCACTGAAGGTGAATGATATGATACGGCAAATACTATGTGATGCATTGGGGAATATCTCTAACATAAATACCGATTAAAGTAAAAAAAAAAAACGAATTTCATTGAAGATTGTATGAGGAATATATTTTTAAGAAAATAAATTTTCGATATATATATTTTACTATCATGAAAAATTCTTTTACATTTACATATTTTCTCGTAAAAGATCCCATATGATTGAAATTCAAACAATGAATTGTATAAATATGTGATTCGTAAGTTTATGTACCTATTGAAAAAGGTACAATACAAGTTACTGGAACAATTTAAATTCTGCACGTCAAAGCAGAAAATCCTCTTAAAACTGAACAATATTTGCAAAAAGAACATCTATTTTTGACATAATTGATTATAGATTTTGTGAACGGAATATTAATGGCAAATAGATATTCAAATAGTTTGTGTTTTTCGTATATTTTGCTTTCACAGTTTGTGCCCTGGTTTATTTTCTCTTTGATTTTTAATAGCAATATATGCATGTGGACGCATCTTTTAATATCTACCTAATATTACAGAATATAATTTAAAATTAAATATAGTAGGATGGCATACTTAAATCAAATCACATACGTAGGTCTGATAAAAATGGTTTTTTTTGTTACAATACCTTCGGTGGTATTTCGGCTGTTTACTCAATGGGGTATGTGACCAAATTATTATTTTTACATAATATAATACTAAACAAAAAAAAATACCCGTCTTTTTAAATCGATTAATTATTCCTACTTTATGAGAAAATAATTATTAAAAATTTGGAGAAGGGATACGTGATGTGAGCATGGTAGAATAGTAGAAGAAGACAATTAGAGTGGGAGGGAAAGAAATAGTTATAGGCAGCTGTCGTCATGCCACACCTACCACAACATAATCGCGTCGCTGATCGGCTGATCTATAACTATATCTTTCCCTCCCAGTCTATCTGTCTTCTTCCACGATTCTACCATACTCATGACATATATTCCTTCTCCAAAACATTAAATTGCTAATAACAATATTAATACAAACTAATATTTACTTTTTATTATTATAATAAGAAGCTATAGTGGTTAGTTTTTATATTTTATGAGTTTTATATTGAAATTCGAATATGGTCACATGCCCCATTACACACATTACATGTGGCACTTTAAATGATTTCATTTCAAAATATTACGAGGTACAATTTTCATTAACAGTAGACCAACAACCCAAAATAAACTTGTAAAATTTAAAACTTTCGCGAAATGTCAAAATTGTTACTTTCACAAAAAAGGATCTATAAAGGAGCTGGCACTTAAAATGTGAAAACTTTCTATAGTACATAATTTTAATAAATATTCACTAATTTTAATCAGTTTTTGGTGACATTTTCTAGATGGTGATATTGTTTTTAAGCTAACAATAAATATATCTAATATTTTTTTTAAAAGAAAGCAAATTTATTACAAATATTTATTAATTTCTATTTTCATGTCTACCGTTTATATTTATTTTTTTATTTAAATTAATTATTATTATATTATAATAAATAAAAAATGAACAAGTTAAATCAGTTGCTTTTGAATGTAGTCGGACCTGTCGATCTTTTAATTTGTTTGTAGCAGTGAGTAAAATCAACGCTTTAAAATCCGGAAAAAATGAAAATGAACTTTTTTATTCAGTTCAAAATCTGCTAGGTCAGTCAATATAAATGACATCTGTTCAGTTCACAAATAAAACTCTGTGCAAAATCTACCTTTCAGCAAATTTTAATTTCGCAATGTAACATGGTGAGAGAACCGGGCACACGACCTTTTTAAAATTTCAAGTTTATTTTTAAATAAAATTTAATTAAAACTGTCTGTAACTGATATGATATTCTGTCAATATTACAAGCTACAGTAACTTTCTGTAAAACTTATCGAGATATAATTAAATAATGTGTTGCAGCTGACAAGTTTACCACAAAAATCGTCCATTTACTGGTTTCTGGTTTATGGTGACATACCATTCGATTACGGTGATGAGAAATACACAATTCTATAAATTATGTGTTAGCCCATTTGACAGTAGGTTGACGTCATATCTCGTTCAACCTGTAGTTCAAAACTTGCCACCCCAGCGCTGCAATCTTAAAAATACTAGGGTACCTTTATATACAGGGTATGGCCATGGGACAAGATCGTCGCCATAAGCGAGTCAATGTCAAACATACTGATAATTCATTTCCCTATTTATTTGTAAGAAATGTGATATTATATTATACAGGAATATTAAATAATCACACTAAGAATCTATAAAGGTAATACAAATTCATTTATTTAAGAGATACACAATTATTATTATGACATAGATTTAGAGGTTATGTATAGCATATGATATAGGTTGTTATTATCACATCAAATTTAATAACTGTGGTTATTATTTACATAATAAGTATATATTTTAAACTTACCTTTTAAAAAATTAAATTTTTGTTCTTAATATTGGTCATTTTTATGTGTTTTCAATATTGCCAGTCATCGTAGTCAGTATCTCAAGAAAATATACAAATAAATAAAATAAAAGTATTACTTACACTTTAAATAAATATTAGAAGTATATTTAAATGTGTTTTGCATTAAAATAAAGCAAGTAGCCACGAAAATACATAATAATTTGCGCAACAACAACGAATATGACAGTGGCCCTCTAATGGCGGACGAAACGCGAGCCACGTCATGACCATACCCTGAGTATATAGGTACCCTAAAAAATACATGCCAATAGGCGATGGGAAATAAAATCGTAGCGCCAAAATGGCTTTTAAAGGAACTAATGTTAACAGGATAATTTGACATTTACTAATAATTAATGCATTAAGTGTATAATATTAAGAGATATTATGTAATCGTAATATTATAAACATAATAGATAACACTTGTGTTTATACAATCAAGAAAATGTCACGTGCATAATTTATCCAATTAACTATAGTTCCGAAAAATATCACCAGATGTCATATTGCTTATTTCCCCATCCCCATCGCCTATAGTGTCTCTAAACGTGCCAATTTAAAAGCGTTACCAAATCCAGGAATAAAATATGGTATAACCCTCATTTAAAATTTAAAAAAATATTCTTATCGTGGAACCATTTTACCCAGAATTAATTAAAATTTTAAGTACGTCAGAAGTATAATCTACCTGCTCACCAAGTATTAAAACAATTGACCTCGCGGTACCTGAGATATTTGCAATTAAATTTGGCCTTGTTAACACGTGAAGAATATGAAATGGCAAAATAAACACAACATTTTAAATTATAACTTTTATATCCATACCGACATTTAATCGAAAAAACTAGTACGTTATAGAAAACTAATTAACGGATTCTATGTAAAAATTTGAAAATTATTTACCATCCAGATTTAATTTTATTGCCTCTAGAAAATTATAATCTGAAGATACGATAAATAGGTCGATATTAAACTTGACAACCATGTACAGGTGTTCCGATTGGAGTATCAGTTAAATTAACACCCGCTTGGTATTAGCGAATAAGAGGTGATCTTTGGTTAAAGGAATTTCAGACGTACGTTCGAAGGAAATAATTTTTAAATTCGTATTTTACGTGAAAAGCATGAAAACTTTAAACAGTATGATACTACTTTTGTAATTTTAAGAAAGAAATATAATAATTTGTTTTTTGTTTTGCAGTTTCCATTTGTAGTTTAGAATTAGTATTATATCTCAAAATATCTTATTACTTTTATACCCGAATGTACCAATAAATGTCTAGGTGCAGCGACGTTGCCACAGTTATTCTCCAACATTCATACTGTAGTGTGAATACATTAAAATACGACACTTGTGTATGTGTTAATGCGAGTGGTACAGTTGAAAAAAAAACGGAAAAATAAAGAAAATTAATCTGTTACACTGTTTGATATTAGCTTTTAACTATTTTGATGCAATCTGTGTATATAATATAATGTTAAAAAATATAAGTTATTGCAAATATAAACTACATTAGCTAAATTTTTATTTTGAACATAGAACAAGTTTTTGAATAGGTACACTCGAGTCACAACTACCTTAACTTTCGAAATAAATTAAGAAAGAGTGAAAAGATAATGTCAGCCACATGGATTTGAACCATGGACCATTACTTTGCCGGAGTAACGCTCTACCAACTGAGCTATGGCCAACCTATCCAATGGCTGATATTATCTTCCACTTTAGCCGCTAATGTATCTCTCTTATGGAGAATACAGTTTGTGTCACGTTGTATGATGTGAGGTTGGATAACCACTACATTTAATCATCATTGTGGACATGTCAGAAATTACTCATGGCCCTATCGGTCCAGTTTTTGAAATTAACGTAGAGTTAACAGTCTATATTTTCGAAATAAATTAAGAAAGTGTGAAAAGATAATGTCAGCCACATGGATTTGAACCATGGACCACTTAATTTTATTTTCCAGTGGGATGCAGATATTTAGGTAAATTAAATAAAAATGGTATAATTATATATTTGTATATTTGCTTGCTACAACTAATTTAGTTAAAATATTGACACAAATTGGCTTGGCATTAATTAGCATTTGAGCTCATATGCGCTTGCGGTTATGAATCCACTTTTGCTAACCTGTGAGCAGCGTGAGCACGACATGGTTGCGTGACGAACATCGCCCTTAACTGAAGCTGATTTGATTCAGTGAACCGAGCGAAAGGTAAATCGAAGTTTATACTTTAGTTTATAATTAAATTAAACTTCGCAATTAATTCTGGCCTTCAACAGGTGTCACTGCAAACTTTGACTTTCAGCGTTCATTCTTTGATGTTGCTGTCGGCACCGACCTCATACTGCGTACGTGAGAATCAGCTAATTTTACCCAAATATAGATGAAATTTGTGTTACAAGATTATGATGAGCAATTGTTTTAGAAGGGTAATACTGAATTTCATGTTTAAAGGACTAATTATTTGTTAAATATATATGTGGCTTAATGTATGAACAACTTATGACAATTATTGAACCAAAATGGATTGATTATATAATAGGCTTAAAAAAACACTATATGTCTGGTCGCGAATTTAAGGACCCGGGTTCGATCCCGACCGACGCCAAAAATTACATCGAATTTTAATGGCACAAAATTGACCCCTGTGGCGCATTCCACGCCAGCAATGAGTGCCCGTGAGGTGACGCCTGGTAAGCGCCCGCACGGTACAAATATTCCATCATTCATTCACATGTGTTGTCACGAGTAGACGTGCTTTTGATCGCTCCGTAATTTTTGAAAAATACTTTTTTGTGGTGTTCTTTTATATTGCCAAAGTCATCAAATATAAATTTAAAATGGCAAATACAAGAAATATAACCCTAATGAAAGATACAGTGACCGCTCTACTTACCGATTCTGAATTTATCGACAAATTAGTTGACCAAGTATGTCAACGTCTCGATCAACAACTCCAACGCCAGAAAGACTTCTATGAAGGCATCATATCTCAACTTACGGCAGAAAATAAACTGCTGGAAGGTCGTCTTGACCAGGTCGAGCAATATTCCCGTCGAAATTGTATCCGGATATTTGGAGTTCCAGAAACAGCCAATGAGAATATCGATGAAGTAGTGCTTAACGTTTTCCAAACGAAATTGTCCGTCAATATTTCCAGTGACCATATTGATCGATGTCATCGAACAGGTAAACGCGATTCCTACTCTACTTCTTCCAAACAAAAGCCATCACCACGCCCTATAATTGTAAAATTCACTTCGTACAAATCTCGATCAACTGTAGTAAAAAATCGAAAGAACTTACGAGGAACTAAAATTGTAATCAAAGAAGACCTTACTAAAAGTAACCTTGATTTGTTAAAATGTGCTTCTCTTAAGTACGGTAACAAAAATGTGTGGTCCAGTGATGGTGTTATCTTTGCCAAAGTTGATAATAAAATTAAAAAACTATCGCATCTTGACTTTCCTGTGAAATAGTACATATATGTAAAATACTTTCACCTATGTTATATAATATTAGTGTTCGGAGCGTCAACTTGTACTATTTATGTCTGTACTTTATATATTGGAACATTTGTATTTAAATATATAAGCTGATTACGTTATATTTGTTTATTGGTATATTGTTTTTTTTATCGTATTGGTATTTCCATTTTAAATTATACTCAAACTATTGATACGAACTACTTATTCTTAACCATTAAATAATTTATTCACTGATATATTCACAAGTCTCCAAAAGTGTTTAAGGTCGTCTACCACTGCTTTGTTTCTATTTACAATTTATTTACTACGACACTTTTACACTATAGAATTTCTTACGGCATTTGCGAAGTTTAATTCTACTATGTGAGCTATTCTTCTATTAATATATATCTTTTATTTCAGTATTACATTACATTTTTATGCATATATATTATCAAAATGTTAGAGGATTAAATACCAAAATTAACACCTTTTACAATAACTGCTGTACGTCCGCTTATGATTTAATTTGCCTTAGTGAAACGTGGCTAACTGAAAGCGTTTACAATAGTGAATTATTTCCGTCATCATACAATGTTTACAGAGCAGACAGAAAGCTATACATAGGTGGCAAGAAACGCGGTGGTGGTGTCTTATGTGCTATTAACAGTAAATATAAATCTTCTGCAGTTAATCTTCAAGTTCATCCTTCTTCCGTTTCTGATATTATTTGTGTCAAGCTTTACACTTCTAGTAATTCCTATATTTATGTTATTGTCTTCTATTGTCCACCACCAATCTGTCACCAACAACTAAGTTATTTATATGAATCCTTAGAAAGTTTTTTACCTTTATTAAATAATAAATTCTTAATTGTTGGTGACTTAAACATTTCAAATCTAATTAACAACTCTTCTTCTCTTTCTCATGATAATATTACAAATTCCTTTGAAAATTTCAAAACGCTATTACATGCAACTCAATATAATTGTATTACAAATACTTATGGCAAACTGCTCGATGTTGTCCTTTCTAATACTCATTGTTTAGTTACTCATCACACCGACTCATTTGTTCATGAAGATCCTCATCACCCATCCCTTCATATTTCTTCCAGTCTTCCTATATACGATAAAATTTCGTCCTGCACAATACAAGATTCTTTTAACTACAATTTTCGTCTAGGAAATTATGATCTATTGTATAATTCACTGTCTGAAGCAAACTGGGATGAAATATACTCACTTATTAACGTTAATGAAGCTTTTAAATTTTTTTATGATATACTTCACTCCATTTTTAAAAATTGTATTCCATATACTAAGCCAAGTCATTCTTTATATCCCCCATGGTTTAACAAAGATATTATTAATAATATAAAATTAAAAGTAAATTATCACAGACTTTATAAAATTGAGAAAAACGTTGTTTTTTTAAACGAATTTAATCGATTGCGGGCGTTAATTAAAAGAGATATAAAAATTGAACATAGAAGATATTTATCTAACATAGAAGACAATATTACAAATGACCCAAACAAATTTTGGTGTTTTATTAACAGTAAAAAACGAACCTCTCGTATTCCAGGTGTCATGCAATTAAATGATAAAACCTACAACAATACTTCTGACATTGTTCAAGGTTTTGCTGACTTCTTTTCCAGTGTATACTCCAATGATCCCTTTCAAGCTGATGATGAACCAGTGCATTATAGTAATACAATCGTAAATATCACTTTTATATCTGAAGATGATATTTTATGTGCTGTGAAAAATCTTAAACCATCACGTAATCCTGGTCCAGACAATCTTCCAGCCTACATACTTAAAGGATGTATTGACATTTTCCTTAAACCTCTTCATTACTTATTTAATCTCTCCATTTCTCAACATATATTTCCTTCTTGTCTTAAACAATCCCACATCACGCCAATATTTAAATCTGGTGAAATAAATAATATTTCGAACTACCGTCCTATAGCTATCCTTTCAAATATTTCCAAAGTATTCGAATCTATCCTATACAAATATATTTACAGTTCAGTACAAAACCAAATCTCTATTCATCAGCATGGGTTCATGAAAGGTAGATCAACTACAACAAATCTCATGAACTTTACTGAATATACCCTCAACTCTTTACACGATAACAACCAAGTTGATGTAGTGTACACCGATTTTTCAAAGGCATTTGACCGTATTAATCATAATGCACTCCTCCACAAATTAAATGTTTACTTTCATTTTTCTCCTGATCTACTTCAATTGTTCTCTTCTTATCTTAGTCAACGTTATATGACTGTTCGTTATAACAACTATAAATCTAACACGTTTATTGCTACCTCCGGTGTACCGCAGGGTTCTAACTTAGGACCACTCCTATTTCTACTTTTTATAAATGACATTGTCGACAGGGTTGAGCATTCTAAAATTTTACTATACGCGGATGATATAAAAATATTCAAAGCAATTAATTCTACTGAAGACGCATTGTTATTGCAGAGTGATGTTCACAAAATTTTGTCCTGGTCTTTATCCTCTAATCTTTTTCTTAATTACAGCAAATGTAAAATTATGAGTTATTTTGTCAAAAAATTTGTTTATACCTATGAATACAAAATCAATAACTTTACTCTCGAAAGAATTAAACAATGCAAAGACCTAGGAGTTTTATTTGACGAAAAATTATCATTCAACAATCACATTCATGCTATTGTAAAATCATCCTATAAAAATTTGGGATTCATAATGCGTTCTACCCAATGCTTCTCAAGAATTTCTACTATTAAAAGGTTATATTTTGCGTTTGTTAGATCTAAGTTGGAATATTGTTTACAAGTTTGGAATCCCATTTATAACAAATATATAAGTTTAATTGAATCCATACAACGTAAATTTGCTAGATACTGTTATTTCAAACTTAATAAGCAATATCCTGACTTAGATACTGATTGCAATATCTTATACCAAGAACTGAAACTTCTATCTCTTGCCACCCGTCGAAAATTACAATCATGCATTTATTTATATAAAATACTACACAATCAGATTGACGATCCCATCATCCTTGGTTTAATATCAATTTCTATTCTTCGACCTAATTCACGTAATTTCCAAACTTTTTATTGTAATATATCACGCACGAATTATGAATTCAAATCTCCTGTTAAAATGCTTTGCTCAAATTTTAATACTATTTCTTGTTCCGTTGACATTTTTGGTGACCTGTTTAACAAATTTAAGTCTGGTTTATATAGTGGTTATCAAGTTTGAGTGTATGTAACATTTGATAATGCCAGTACCTACTAATTACATTTTTTATTTTCATGTATAATTTGTATAAAATTGTTTATATGTTTAAGCTAAGAAAGAAATTTCATAATATGTCTTGTGACAATTCATTATTAATTATATTTGTCAAAATCGACCTGTAATTGGGATTCCGTATCCTGTTGGTTTCGATTTCAATAAATAAATAAATAAATAAATCATTATCGATATCTGTGTACACAGCAGATTGGCACACCCAGCACTGGGTAATATGCCATGATGAAATATTTATTTGTTTTATTTATTTAGGAATAACTAAAGTCTAACTATAAATGAAGAAGAAAATGTTTTAAAATAACTATATTGTACCAACGTCCTGGTATGACTAGGCCGGTAAAAAGTAGGGATTTTTTATGGTATCAAGTTGGCACCGCTGTTTGACGTATTTTCAACATAAGGATTATCAAAATGTATACATATTTTAGGATTAGATCGTCAATTGTGAATTAAATGAATACAAGCTCAAATATGCTCGTAAACCAATTATAACTGAATATGGAATGCAAAACTGATAAAAATAAGTTTGTTGATTTTTCAGGTTATGTTTACTTATAAATTGATCTGATTTGAAATTCAAATCTTCTGATGTTATTACCGCAAAATTCCCGGGTATTTGATATTTTAATAAAATTGATTCGATAAATTTATGAAGAAATTGGCAGAAACATTTTGTGTATTTATACGCCCAGAATTTTTTTGCGAGTGCTCGTATTTAAAGGTCTTGTCTCTTATACTCACAAAAGTACCGCTATTATAAAAACTAATTGTACAATACCCAATACCTTATTATTCATATTTAATAGCACAATAATTTAAATATGTTGCACATATTTGAGTTTTGGATTTGCTCTTCCTAGCAAAAACAATCGAGGAAGATATAGTCTTCATAAACATATTAAAACAATGTGATGTGCTTTCATAGAGGGCGAGTCAATAAAATGCACAAATTTTTAAATTTTTATGTTTTAAATTGTATTTTAGTATTATATTTTACTAATTATTATTTTACTCTTCCATATCAATATGTTGTTGCTAGTAGATGAAACATTTATGAAGTAGAATATTTTACATATGTAGGTCTCTTTTATATGGGGTATGGGGTCCATGTTCTTCGTGTTACACCCTGTATGTTACGCCACTGGTAATGAGTGATGAAGATGGCAATTTTTCTGTTTCTCATAAAGATGAAGACTTGTTATTTGTGGGAATAAAAATAAAAAATGACACATTTTGACAAATAGACACTTGTTTTTGTAGCCGATAACCAAGTAAATTACATTCTATAAATATCAATTTGTGGAGCAAAAATAGTTAAAAACAAAATGAAGTGAACATACTCAATTACAGTGAACATAATCAATTAAAGTACATATAATAGTGACTGAAAAACAAGTTAATGTTTCAAACGAGTAACGTATTGTGCATTTATTGGTTACACAAACCATAGCAGTTAAAATGTGAAAAACAAATTACAGAATACATTTGTTTACTACTCTTGACTCAATAAAACATTTCAAATAACGAATTAATATTAAAGCAACGATAGATTATAATTTAATATACAAAATTATTATTATGCCTAACTGCAGTAGTCAGTAAAGTTATTCATAAAATGTTTTCAGAAATAAACATTAGAGTTACATTTTCACTTTATACTTTAATTCCCATGACCCATGATAGTTACTTATTATATTCATAAGTAACATTTCCATATTTAAATTATAATTACTTTAAACATAAAGTTAAACATTGTAAACTTCAAACAATAGTATATACGGTAGCGTAAAGTTATAAACATACATAGAAACTTATCTAAAATGAAAGAGAAATACAAGTATTTGTATTTTATTCATTTTGCCATTCTAAAATTTTATGTTGAAAGTTATATCTGAAATAATTACTAAGAAAGAGAAAAGAAGCGAAAGAAAAATGTACATATGCATTTTCGTGATGCTCCATTTTTCTTTCCACGTTAATGAAGATGAAATTGTGAAACACTTACGAAACAGCCATCCCTATTCGGGATTTGAACCCGGGACTCTTGAAGCGTGAAGCGATAGCATAACCGCTACTTCATTTAGGTCGGCTTAAAAATTAGTATAAATTTAATGAAGAATTAGTGGGCAGCTACATGCGTCAGTTTGGTTGCATGAACGTCACTTTCTAAGAAAAGCCGTGTTCCTTCGGGCTGTGATTCACAATATAAACCATCAAAGTGATCATGATTAAGAAGAAGTATGTTTTTTCGTTTCCTATTCCTTATCCCCACTTTCTCATTTTATGATCACTATACAACCTTCCCCTTTCCCTTCTAAATCATCCGTTCTGAGTGATCACGCGGATTTATTTCAGAACAAATTTAAAAATGGCTGTCGACAATAGGTTTTCGAGTGTAGAAATTTATCAATGTGGGGTTTGCAGCATCAAAGGAAATATAATTTTCCTACAAAAGCATGTAATGGCCCACTATACTACAACGAAAATATGTTACATAAAAGATTTGTTTTAAGTAAATATTAGTTTGCATTGGTCTGCATGTGACATTTGATGCTAGAGGTGTTTATATTATTCAAGTTGTTTTTTTGATATAATTTTTAAATTATGATTCAAAACGATCACGACTAAACTAATCAGGATTCACATAATCACAATCACAGCCCGAAGGAACACGGCTAAATTTACTACCTAGTTAATAATATTTATTACTGGTGCATCTTCTAACAGTTCAAGTAATAATTTCCATTTCAAAATGAAGTCTGCGAGCTGTCAATACTACACAGATAGAACTGTCAGTCCTTTTCTTACTTTAAACAGCGCTTGTGCGCTAAGTTTAATAAATGTATTCCGTTCAGTACTCATCTAGCGCTTACAAACAGCGCAACATTTTTGCTAGGCTAGCGCTATCCTGGCTGGACGCGAGCATTGTAATTGTAAAGTTTTAAAATGAATATTATTCGTATAAAATATTGTTTTGTACCTACTGCTTCGCACTCTAGCGGCGTTTTATCATGGTAATGCGGCGCCATTTTACAAATCGTTTCAAAGCGATGTAACCTTTATAATTTAAAATTAAACAAAACATAATTTTCAATACAGAATTATTTATTTTTTGTTACTAGTGCATCTAAGTTTCAATAAATACAACCAATATAATTATAAAGCTTGATTTATATGAATATTAAATACTCTATTACATGCACCATACTTGGTTATAAAGCGACACGTTAAATATAAAATATGCAAGTTCCAAAATCTAAAGTCTTATTTGCCCTAATAAAATGTATAACTGGATAACTGCTAGAATTGTCTTGCTTTTATTGATTTTAAATGGTGATATTTCAAAGTTTAATAAAAATAAAACCTGTTTGCGTGTCGAATAAACGCTGATTTCGATCGACAAACTATAAACTCAAAACATTAGCTGTAAATACAGTACGGTTTCTAACTTTTGCCTCTGGGCAGGTTTTTTAACTTGATCTGAAATAATACGTGCATTCTGGGTATGACTTATATATCGAGGGAGACTTTTTAACGACTGCAATGTGATTTCAGATAAAATTTACGAACAACTAATAACTCCGGTAAAGATGGGAGCTATAGCTAGTACAGGGAACTATTAAAGTTGCATAAAAGTGTAAATGGCGACGGAAAATCTACTAATAACTTATTTTCACTGAAAACGGTAAATATAAAGTATTGCCAGGTTACCCGCCACGTAACAGTATACTAGTATGCGTTCCGACATAATAGGAAATTAGAAAAACACCATAATTTTATTTTTTGGTTGTAACTTTTATATTTTTCGATAGAATACTTACAAACAAACGTGTAATAAAAATGCAGCACATGACAATGTCTATTAGCGTAATATAAAAATCAATAGGAATATATAATTCATAAAAATGATAATTACAAAGTCAATACCGTACCAATCAAACCAAATTGTCGATTTTCAACATTTCCGTTATTACGGAGACGTTACATTATGTATGAAGTTGGATAAATAAATCACACCTACATGCTGGTGTTCAGCCGAGTACTCACAACGAATATCAGACTGAATTACTCTTTAGTAATTACTTTACGATTGATTACTGATATCGAAATGGAATTTACTGTCGAGTTCAATCAACAATTTTACGATATTTTGTTACTTCAACTGCACAAATATTTGTAAAATAGTTTGTATTGTCTTTTTCTTTGTAGATAAACATTGAAAATAAATAAATTGTTAATGAATTGCTTTTCGTATCTATTAATTATTTCTAAGTATGTATTTAATCAACATTTAAAGAACATTTATGAAGTATGTAATTATTTTAGAAAATTCATTTAGATTAGAGCGATATACCAAGTTCTGTTTTAGTTACCAACAAGAAGAACTTGTTTCGACAACTATTGTTTGATTCGACTACGAGTATACTAGGTTCCTATTTCACAACCCTTGTTATTGAGATGTTATTTTAACAACTTGAAGTCGGTTAAATTAAATCAAAGTTGTCTCATTAAAAGACTTTTCATAGATGGATTTGTTTTCCCCGAAAAATGTATAGGTCACTAGGTAAACATAAAAACCCTAATTTTGCTGATTTTTATTTTTTTAAAAAAATTGTAATTATGATGGCATTTTGTTATGTACTTTTTAAGGCACTTTTCATGGCAATGCTCATATTTTTATATTACTATTGGATATCGAATTATGATGTCAAATTTGTAATGTTTACAAAAACGTCATAGGTAGTAGAAATTATCACCTCTAATAATTTTGTTTTCAATATGTCATCGCCTACTATGAAGTCTACATGAAAATAATAAAATTAGGAAGAATGATACAACCTTTTTTAGTTTAAATTCTGTTATATTTATTTAAAAAACGACGTTTCGGCAATATAAACTATTGCCTTCTTCAGGAATGAACATGAACAACAAATCAACAAATACAAATAAATAAATAACAAAACATTAGCAACAGGTAACTAAGGTGACAATTACAACATATTTAAAATAGGAAGCCATGCACGACTAAGATCTAGACCGTCACAATGATTGAGATTAGTACTCTTGGTTTTGTAAATCTCAATGGCTTCTCTAATTAACCTAGACGTCGTTATTTAAATAAATATAACAGAATTTAAACTAAAAAATCTGTTGTGGCCAGCACAATACCTCTCGCCACTTCCTTTTTTTGGTTACATAAGTATAGTGCGCGAACAGTAATGTTACATTTTTGGGCTTGACAAGCAGATGTGTGGGCCCATTTCAGAATGATAATTAGTAATTATGTACATAGATGTCAAATGTCAGAATTTTACATTAAAAATTTCAAGATTTTCTAAATTTACGCCAGGAGTTTAAAATTTACTTGTCGTATGCCTTAGGTATTTAACATTTAATTCTGCTCCACATGGAATTGGAAAATCACTAAATTTAGAATGAGAAAATATGATATTTGACATCTATATACATAATTACTAGCTATCATTCTGGCATGGGCCCCCATATCTGCTTGACAAGGCCAACAAAATCACTGCTCGCGCCCTATTGTATTTAACATTTCTTGTATACCTACACTCTACAGCAAAAATTCTACTTACGCATATATCTATTCCTTATATTTAGATTGTTTAATTTTAAATTCATTTTATGAAGAAATTTTGTCCTCTTCTAATTTTTCTAAATGTTTCCGAATCATTGTCAGGATTGACAGTATTTTTGAAGGATATATGTAATATACCTATAATATTAAATATTTAGCTATTAATACTTTAAGAAATAATATAATATATGTACTTCCCAGAAAAAGTGTTCAGTAATGTCTCCGGATTTCTGACACTGACATTTATCTGTCAGTTACAAACAATTTAAATTTTCAACTATTTTCCATGGCCATTCTTTCGGCTGTAAAATTTATTATAACAGATTATTTTACATATTATATTTCTTTTATCTCTAAATCTATAGAATATATAATAATATATTTAAATGTATCAGATAGAGAATTTAATTTTCTTTAATATTACAAAGAAAAAATTTCAAAAAATATTATTTAGAAGTTTTTTTTTCAAGAATCTTCTACTTCCGGTTGTCCAATTGTTACCAAAACCTTTTCAGATCTTCCCATGAATGTCCGATTGGGAAATACGTAGTTAAACAAATTTAAAGTCTTATAGTTTTTGAGTAACCGTCCTTCCAACATCCCACCCACACACACACACACACACACACACACACACACACACACACACACACACACACACACACACACACACACACACACACACACACACACACACACACACACACACACACACACACACACACACACACACACACACACACACACACACACACACACACACACACACACACACACACACACACACACACACACACACACACACACACACACACACACACACACACACACACACACACACACACACACACACACACACACACACACACACACACACACACACACACACACACACACACACACACACACACACACACACACACACACACACACACACACACACACACACACACACACACACACACACACACACACACACACACACACACACACACACACACACACACACACACACACACACACACACACACACACACACACACACACACACACACACACACACACACACACACACACACACACACACACACACACACACACACATCCACACACATCCACACACATCCACACACATCCACACACATCCACACACACACACACACACACACACACACACACACACACACACACACACACACACACACACACACACACACACACACACACACACACACACACACACACACACACACACACACACACACACACACACACACACACACACACACACACACACACACACACACACACACACACACACACACACACACACACACACACACACACACACACACACACACACACACACACACACACACACACACACACACACACACACACACACACACACACACACACACACACACACACACACACACACACACACACACACACACACACACACACACACACACACACACACACACACACACACACACACACACACACACACACACACACACACACACACACACACACACACACACACACACACACACACACACACACACACACACACACACACACACACACACACACACACACACACACACACACATCCACACACATCCACACACACACACACACACACACACACACACACACACACACACACACACACACACACACACACACACACACACACACACACACACACACACACACACACACACACACACACACACACACACACACACACACACACACACACACACACACACACACACACACACACACACACACACACACACACACACACACACACACACACACACACACACACACACACACACACACACACACACACACACACACACACACACACACACACACACACACACACACACACACACACACACACACACACACACACACACACACACACACACACACACACACACACACACACACACACACACACACACACACACACACACACACACACACACACACACACACACACACACACACACACACACACACACACACACACACACACACACACACACACACACACACACACACACACATCCACACACATCCACACACATCCACACACACACACACACACACATAGACATCATCGTAAAAATGTTAAAATCGGAATGTATGGACCTTAAAACGTGCTTATTCAATAAAATCTGGATATGCGATTTTTAGCATGAATCCATTACCTCTCTTAGCGAGAGGTAAAAAGGTTGTATCATTCTTATTAAAATATGAGTTCTGAAAGATTTTTTAATAATTTAATAAAATTAATTCCATTGAATGAAATTTTGAGAACTAAATTAGAAAATTAGCAATGAAAATAAATAAATTATAATCTACTCGTATAGTTGAAGTGCACAAGATGCTACCACTTCTAAAATCGTCACACAACTAAATTAATAATTAAATAATTTCAATTCATTATACAACTATCATTTAATTCAATTTAGAGCTGAAACTGAACAAATAAATTACTGTTAATTAAAATATTTGCATAATCAATTAAATTTCGGTAAATTACCACGACACGTGGAATTGATGCCCTCTTTTTAATTTTATTCTGAATCGCAAATTTTCAATTTTGCGGGTGGGACGTAGACATTTAAAAATGCTTATTGTTTACAGCGTTACCTATGTGTTAATCAGGCAAACACTCAAAGGAGAGTTGTGCGAACGGCGGGGAAAGAAGAAGTTTGTTTAAAAACAATGATGATTTGTTTTTTGTAAACTATATTAATAGTATTAGGTTAAAACTTGCTGTCAATTTGTTAGAAATATGGATAAGATTAAATAAAAATAATTAGCATTACCTTTTTATACTACACTCATATACAAATCTTATGAGATATGTCAGAAGGGAAATGTATGTAAAGGGTTTTCCAATAAGAGGTGTTATTTTGAATAGCCCGCTATTTCGGTAGATGTCGCTTTTGAAGCTGTCATTTTTTGACATTTGACAAGTAGAAACTACGCCATTAATAAAAATGGAACGATACACGCTTCAACAACGCATTGAAATTATTAAAATTCACTATAAAAATGGTGAAAATTTAGCAGAGACGGTTCGTAAAACTCGACAATTTTTGGGTCGTCGTGAAGCACCTTGTCGGACCGCAATACAGAAATTGGTGGAAAAATTCGAGCTGTTGGGACAAGTTAGTGATGTGAAGAATAAAACCCGTGCACGTCGCTCAAGAACAGCCGAGAATATTGCTGCTGTAGCCGAAAGTGTTGAAGAAAACCCAGGTTTGTCCATTCCTCGTCGTTCTTTGGAATTAGGCATTCCACAAACGTCATTACACCGTATTTTGCATAAAGATTTGGGTCTTAAGGCTTATAAAGTCCAGTTAACACAAGAACTCAAGCCGGCCGATCATCAACAACGTCGTGTCTTTGCTGATTGGGTCGTTGAAATGCATGAAAATGATCCGGAATTCCATCGAATCACAATTGGCCACCGAGATCTTGTGATTTAACACCTTGCGACTTCTTTCTTTGGGGCCACGTGAAAGAGAAGGTCTACGCCAACTGCCCAGCGTCGACTCAAGACCTCAAAGATGGAATTCGTGAGGCTATCGAGGACATAGGACAGCCACAGCGATTTAGTTTGGAAAATTTCATGAAAAGGATATTGTCCTGTCAGCGTGGTCGTGGTGGTCATTTGCCTGATGTTATTTTCCACTATTAACGGCATACCTTCCTCTTTATAATGAAATAAACATCCGATCATTTATATTAAAAAATGGCATTTTTCTTTGAATATCAAAATAACACCTCTTATTGGAAAACCCTTTATTTAACAATTTTACTAAGTAGACAAAAAAATATGGTGAATTAGGTATATAATTTTGAGTATTTATTAAATTATTATTTTGAATTACACTGAACGTCTAATGTCCAGTTGCACCAACAAGGCTTAAGCCTGTTTTAGACAATCATATATTTACAATTAAATTTACATGCAAAATATTTTCATTTTTACATAATAAATTTTGATCAAAATCTTTTCGTTTTACACGGCCAAATATTTGTGACATGTTTGATTGTTGCCAACTTAAGTACATTTTTATATGTTGGTAAGTTTACTACTACGGTTTAATAATTTCTCAAATGTTTACAGCTGATGTTTTCTGTAAACTAAGTTGTGGAGTAACTGTTGTGCAAAAATATAATTTTTATATTTTTCAGTGTCTTCGTGCAACAATTCATTTTGTACTAAATTTAGTATACTTCTATTATGTCGCTTTTGAATCCACGGCTTGACACAAATTCGTTTACGCTTCAAAATCTTATTTCGTGCATTAACAACTGCGACAATTACAAATATATTTTTAATTTTTCTATTCATTGTTCTTCATTTGAACTTGACGTTTGGTTTTGTGAAAAGTTTCATAGAACAGAGTAGCCAATTACCTGCAACTACACATGAAATGTAAACTTTTGTTTAATGAAAACCCTAAATATCACCAAAATGTGAAGCAAATGACCTTCAAAATTAGAACATGCCCTATTTGAGATTTTTTTACAATATCGTATGGTACCATAAGAAGTTGTAAATTTATTACCGTGTAATCATTGAAATTTTGTGATCAAATACGAAGTTGTAAAAATGCATGTAAATTTATGGTAATGTAAAACAGGCTTTAAACATAAACACAAAATGCAAGTCGAAATTATGACAGCAATGCACAATAATTTGACGTCATTTCGATTTAACGAACGCTTAAAATTTAACGTTGGTACAATCTACTAGGAGGACCATTTAACAGTATAAAACACCAATTTTGTTCTATCCTTTTATAAAGCATTTAAATCTAAACGGATTTTACAATAAAAATAGATAATTTGTTAATGTCAAAACTGGTTAAAAAAGAAATAAATATTACAAAATAAAAAAGTAAAAATAAATAACACTTTGAAAATCAATACTTTTCAGATTAGTTTCTATTTGATCGTCATCTTTTTGTTGACATGTGTCCATTCATAAGATCATAACCGCCAACAAAACAAATGACTTAAATTTTTCACTAGTGTTTTGTCTCCCAGCCAACTAGGTTTCTGAAATGTAATATATAGTTGTCAAATAATGAATGGTACGCATGCACATGTTTCTGACAAGATATTAATAACATATTTAATAACTGCAGACGTGTTCATTCTCATTCTCTCATCTCCTGGGTCTGGAAATGGAGATATTTATTTTGGGGCCCGCATAATTTATCTTGCTCCAATTTACCGTACTCGTAAATAAACAATATAAGCGGATAACTCCACCTGCAACGAGCTAGGTAAATAATCCATCCACCGAACGACGTTTTATTAACGACTCTCGCCGCAACGTGTGAAGTAATGCTATGAGACTTTACTCCGAGTCTACAAATGTTTTATTACCTTAAAATATGTCACATTAAATTAAATTCATAAATAAAACACAAATACATTTGAGTCTCTATGATTTTTAAATGAATTTTATATTTAAATGTACACTACGAGATTATTCATTTTTTAAACTAAGACCCGATTTTACTATTTCTGGTTAATCTATCAGTTTTACGAAAAATATTGCATTGAAAAACTGATATATGTGAAACTTATGCATAATATTTATTGAATATTTTTCTTTAATTGACGTTAACGAACACTTTAAGAAAGATGGTTCTTATAGAAGAATGAATTTAAAAATTCCCTATAGTATAATCGTATATATAGGTAGAGAGTGCCAAATGTCATGGGCTATGAAATGCGCAGATCAAGAAGAGAGACAGCTAGAGAAAGGTCAGGCAATAGGAGGAAGAGAAAGAGAAAGAAATTTTTACCTTCTGCGCAACAGCCCATTACGTTTGGAACGGACTCTACTATATACAAGTTTTTAGAAACTTTTTTGGTTAGAAAGTATATAGGTGTCTCAATTTTGAAGGCCATCATCGGGATCTCCGAAACTACGAGTTACGAGGTTGCGACTTCGGTTAGATGGTAAATTCGGCCCAAATCAGTTCAGTTTTTCTCCGTTATTTAGTTACCTTTACCTATAAGAATTGGTGGCAAAACAAAAGCTTATCTAATATGATCCAGCAACGGCGCTCCACATGTCCCATTTAACCAAAGTCATATCTCTTACAGTATCCAAGATCCAAATAGTGGCCTTCGAAATCCGAACACCTGTATATTTGTTTTTATCTAAGTTACATGGCGTTGTTTTAACTAATCAAGTGTTACATGAATTTTTGTCTAAGTTTTTGACACGGCCAATTTTTATGTACCTATATTTTAATGTCAATTTTTATTTTCAATTTTAATGAACATTTTGTACAGAGTATCAATATTTTGTTACATGCGTACGCGTATTTCGGTATGTAATTTTATTTAATTATTAATATAAAACATAATATCGATAATATGTAATAATGATAAACTTCTTTTGATTCTTACAGCAGTAACTTTGAGTATTTAATGTTTGTACAATAAATTACAAAAATTAAAAAATCTCTGATGAATTATTAATATTTTGTATTCGTTATATTTACCTACGTTCTAAAAATATTTATGTTCCACCTAAATGCTCCATTTTAAGATGTACTTGAGTACAGTATCCATTACCTTAGCAAATAAAGAAAATAAATACATAGTAAAATCCTTGAGAGTTTAAAAACCACTTGTAACATGTCTTAAATACTTGACATTCCCGCCGGTTGTTCTACCAAGATGTCAAGTATTTCAAATAGTGCTTTTATTTCATTTTCATGACTCAAACAAACAAATAGCGATCTAATTTTTTTATCAAGATCAAAAAAACCTTGGAAACTCTATTGTAAAAAACTTTTTTCGCGATCGTCTAGAAAATGAGCTGTTTTTGATCACTTTTTAGACCGGAAAATCCTTCTTTACTGAGCTAGCTCGGAAAATTGTCTATAAGGGATCGGAAAGTAACTTTCCGATTCCTACATGACTGTTTTCATGACGATCAGTTTTTATTTATTTATTTCTTATTTACGGGTCGCTCTGAAATATGCTTGCTCATTCAGTAGTGTTACATACAGGCTGGTGACCGCGACCCCTTACATGTACAAATCATACTTTCTTAATTTCCTGCTCCCCTAATCATTTTAAAAATCACCTTAAAAATAGCAATAACCATGGAATTGAGATAAAATAATTAACAAATGTTTAACGGTTTATCTGTCCCGTTGGGTAATTTGTTTTTATTAGATATTATTTCTAATTTCTGTTTAAATTAACAATTATCTATTAATTTAAATTAATATTTGTTCACTTGAACAGGTTTTACAAATAATGATATTAAAGTAATCTAGCTGGATAGATAAATCGTTAAAATTTGTTTTTTTTTTGTTTTAATTCCATGGCTATAGCTATTTTTTTTGCGGTGATTTTCGATATTTTCATACCTAATTTTTGACGTTACAAGGCATACAAAATTAATTTTGCTTAATGATGAAGAATTTTATGCCCTACAACTTTTATTTGAAGCTTTTTTACCTAAAATAATTAGGGAACCAGGAAATTACGAAAATCTGATTTTACATGTTAAAGTCCTATGTTCCGGGGTCGCGGTCACCAGCTTGTATATAAATTATTATTATGAATGAGTATATGAAATATGAAAACAGTTCGCTAAATTGTTTTCATGTATCAGCTGATTAGTTACAACAACGCCATATTTAACGTTACTTATTACTAGTATGTCTTCTAGCCACAAAAAAGTAAGTACATATAATGTAAAATAGGCTTTATAGGTGTTGTAATTAACTGTGAGACAATGTAGTTATTTTATTACAGTGTAAGCACGGCTTGTATTATATAAATAATGGTTCATAAATTTGGGAATTTAAGAAGTCAAGAATAAAAATTAAAACTGGCACACCCAGAAATGGGTACCTAATATGCCATGATGTATTTATATTTATTTTATAACAAGTCAAAAAATGGAAAAGAAATCCATGCACTATAGTAGCAATAGAGATTAACTAATAGTGGCAGTGGCATCTGTGTCTCAAGTCAGCCAAAAGTATCATCAGTAGCATTTCGTTTCTTGGAGTCGTTAAAAGTTTGAAAAATACCTCTCGCCTCGTCCGTCGTCCCTAGCCGGAAACAAAGCCGAAGACATCCAACAAATGACACTCTCGCAACTATTCAACTGTTAACACTCGCGTCGGCTTTTGTTTCGTTTTCGTTGTCATCGCCAGCGCCTTCTTTCTTCGCACCAGCCCCCACCCAGCGAAGATTAACTGCGCAACTTTCGTGGTTTATTCGCGCGTCAACTTATGATCTACGCGCGCGCTTCTTGCATTGTTCTGCGAGGCAACAGCAACAGCAAGGTAGAAGACATAACACGTCCACGTTGCCAAGTCTACACAAACACAACACACACTGTTTTGCTTTTTGTTATTGTATTTTGTTCGCAGATTCATGTGGAAAGTTTAGAATGTGGGTTAGGTGGGCATGGAAAGTTTTTTGAGAAATTGAAATTTGATGCGTGAAACACAAATACGAAAGAAAAATATAATAATTGTTCGACGAACTTTTAATAGTTATGATGCTGATACCAGTGTATAAATAAGTCTTTAAAGCAAGTGTCACGAGTTTAAGAGCAAGAAGCTTATAACGAAACTTTTATAATTCTAGACGACATACGTAACATTTTTTTTCTGAAAATGTAAGCATAGGTTCAAGTATGTAAAGTTATTAATGCAGGTCCATATGATACCTTCTAGAAGTACATAATATTTAAATTATGAATTTTTGAAACTTTTAATAAACTACCCTCCAGTGGCCAAATCTGAAACTACTATCATATGTAATATAACAAGTGATATGATTAACATCGATGATATTCTCGAGTGAAACCGAGTTGCAGAATTCACGAGTCCGAAGGACGAGTGAAATGTGCTACTTCGGTTTCACGAGCAATATCTTCGATTATTAATCATATGACGAGCTTGTATTTAATGAGAGATTATAATGAATTTTTGTAACCTAACCTAACTTCTGATATACATATTATTGTATTAAAACATGGTAGGTATTTACGAGTTTTATTTAATATTTCGGAGTTTGAATTATTGTTATTATTTATTTTTATACTCAAAATTAACTGTCAATGTCATAGATAAAGAAAACAAATTCTTTAGTAACAACTATAAATACGGTGATAATTTTTTTTTTATCATCGCTGTGATAGACATGTAACTAACTAGGGAGATTGGCGGAAAACATGTCACGTGACTAATGAATTATATTCTCATTATAATAAATTTATAAGATTATATGTTAACATCAGATAACTAAGAAGGAACTTCACTTGGCAATAAAATGTTTGATTACAATGACATAAATGACCAACAAATGACATTTCAAAAATATTTGTATAGAGCGGCAAAGTAAAAAAGTAAACTCGTAATTAGAAATTGCATTGCTCAGCTGGTTAATGTTAAGAGCATTCTACTAGATACAAAAGGGTGCTGGGTTTAAATCAGTGAGGTTCATGATTTTTTCACACATCCTTTCTTCGTTATTTATTATTTTCAATGTTCTGTTCAAATATTAATTCAAAATACCAAATATGAACGGTCTAATGAACTCCGGAAAAATTTCCTATACGATAAGATTTTATTTTTAATATAAATTTGTTCATTTTTGCATTACTTGCAGCGTTGCAGCGCATAGTATAATAGTTAATAAATAATATTTCCCGCAGCACTGTAAAATACTAGCTCAAATGTTCAAAACTTTTTATTAGCTAAAATTCATCTATTGTTCAATAATATTACTTCCACATAATTCCACATACTCGTATGTTGTTTTGTGCTTGTTATTTTGAATGCGAATAATAACCATTTTATTTTCAAATAATTCTCACACACAATGTTAGTAAAATTCATTTGCAATTCGAAATAAATAGAATATTTTTACATTGAATGAATAAACAATTGGTTTCAGGAAAAAAGTGGAGAAATATGAAAGAAACTATTACATATTGTTACACCCCAAATTAGTTTCCAGTATCAATTAATTTTTCAATTAAAATGCAAATTTAAAGTAAAATTCGATAAGCGAAATGTAACTGCGATTTTGCTGGAAATAAATACATATAATGTTTTCTATTAAAAGCTTCTTCAACATCTACCAATACAGAATCACTATTTATGTGTAACACGAGGGGGGTGGGGTGTTACAGAGGATCTGGTGTTGGTGGCCTTATTCTTTGACCAACGATGACCACGACTTGATTAACCGAAGGATGAACACACATACACTTTGATGGCCGATGAAGACTTATTCATTATGGACACGGACATTATTAATATTACTAAATAATTTCTTTAATTACACCAATTTTGAACTTATTAATATTGATTACTAAGCTAAACATAACTAAATGAAATAAACTAAATAGTTACATTGTAACTCCGCAGGCGGACGTTTAGCCCCCGCCAGAAACTAAAACGCAGACTACATGTCTCATCGACACGAATATCTAAGACAGACTACCTAAAACAAAGCGTTACTTTCGTGAGAGGATTATCTCTGAGGGGTTGAAGAGGGTATCATATGGCATCCATATCAAAATATCAGCCCTGCATAGGCTTGCAATAACTTCTAAACTTAATTATCAACAAATAACTGTCCAATGCTCTGACAGCTAGACTAAACAGTCAGTTAATAAAAGATGATAACTATTTCTAAACAGAATTTTGACTAACAAAGATAACAAGTTGAAATATTATTTCTGAAACTATAATTTAGAAAAGATTATAAAAAGTTATTTATTTATTATTGCTCGCCTTGTCACATATGATTTGTATTCATCTTTTTTATATTCTGACTTGTTTTGTAATTTAGACGTTTTACATTAAGCTACAAAACAAAAAGATAATTTTAGAAAATTTGTACCCAAATAAATAAAAATAAAAATATCATCACGGCATATGATATATATGTGGTATACATATGTTCATTTTAAATAGGCCACCATTTTAGAATTTAAATTATAAATTCGTAAAATGAATTTATCATAAACCAGCCCTAATACAATCCAATGAATTCCATTTATTTATTAGGAACTATGGAAACATTCTTATATACATTTCGTACATTTTGTAAAAACCCTTCAAGTTACATTATATTACTTCTTCCTATCCAGTACATCCAACAAAACCTTCGATCTTTAGTGCGTTATCTCCATCGAACGGTCCAATTCTGCCGGCAAATCTCATTTCCTGCGATAATACACTGGAATTTGTGTATAAATGTCCCGATACCGGTGCCGGTCTTCTCGGCTGCACCCGATTCAATTATGTTATCCTGCCCCCAGCGGTTCGGCAACCTTCGCCGATCCTCGGGGGAGGTCGTGACACGCGCCACAGGATCAGTGGGAGAAAGTTTCCTCACGGCTTGCAGGTTATGTTGTTGTAATTGATTTTGACGTTATATAATGTATTTTATAGTAAAATACCTCATCTGGCTACAACAATACTGCCCAACAATGCGACAATATCATTTTTATTTTAAGTACAGTACTGCGGACTCGCAGAATCCTTTCGCGGCACTGTAAGTGCACCCGTTATGGTGCGTAGAAGGTGCTGTCATATTTGTTTACATTTTATCTGAGTGCTTTTTGACAGAAAAAAATGTAGAAGGGCACCAAGTCACAAATTTATGATTAATTACTACTTGTGATGCGTAACTCGACTGATGAATGTTCTGATTTGGAACAGCAGTCTTTTTAATAACTATTTCACAAATAATGTGTACTCTGCATTTGCAAATAAATGAAACTGAATTTTATTTATGAATACTGTCAATAATTTCATTACAAATACATATAAAAAAAATCTGTTGTGGACAGCACAATACCTTCTTTCATTCTCGTGTATAATGTATAAATTCCATAATTTTTCTTACAAAAGATTCTAAATTTCCAGTAAAATTATTTCATAAACAAACTATTCAAATTGCACTTGGCACTGGCATCTTCTTCTTCTTTAGCTTTTCCCATTCGTTAGGGGTCGCTATTTTTGCATGTCGTTCTCATTCAGTTCCTTTTCTCTCAAATCTTCCGCAATACAGTCCGTCCATCTTATCTTTCGTCTTCCTCTGTTTCTTTAACGTCCTATTACTAAACTATTCATTCTTGTTCCAATATAATTCTTCATTTCTCCTCATGACATGTTCAAACCAATGTAATCGTCTTTCTTGTATCTTTCTAAAAACTTGTAACACTAGAGTTATTTTCTTACCGTATCTTTCCGTGTATTCCTTAATATCTACTTCAACATCCTCATATCTGCCACATTAATTTACTTTTTATTGATACTGACATCTGTCAATTTGAATTATATGAATATATTACTAGTTCCCAAGTTTGGCATAGCTGGCTGAATTATAAAATTTAATTTCTTTAAAATTCTTTAACTCTGTATCTATTGAATATGAAGTATAAATTGTAATCAAATCGTATAGAGAATAATATATTCTTTAAGTTATAATAACGTTAAATGTCAATAAATCAAATTTAACTGATAAATCTTCAAATGAGACTACTTCCGGTTGACCAATTATAACCAAAATCTAATCTGTTGTTCTTCTGGATGTAAACTTGAGGAATACGAAAAAAATATAATTTTTGGAATCGTGGTATTGAAGTTATGGAATCCGGAACTTTTGTCAAACACACACAGACACACATACATACAGACATCATCGTAAAAATGGTAAAATCGTATTATATGGACCCTAAAACGTGCTTATTCAGTAAAAACTCATCATTGAATTTTTTGACCAAAGACAATGATAAATATTCTTTGTAAAATGTAAAAAAGCAGGGAATTTATTTACCATAGTTTTACAACTTACGTATTTAAATTTATTTTTCACACATGCTATAGATCAACTTTTTTTTCCTTTCCAAATACATATTATGGAATAATATTGGATTATTGGGGTATGTGACCATAATCGAATATCAATATACAGGTGTATCACGGAATGTGAATCATAGGCGTTTAACATGGGAAATCAGTTTTTCCGTGCGCATTGCCGCCCTAATTATTTTAGACAAAAAGTTTCAAATGGATATTGTAAAGCAAAAATTTCTACATCCGAATCAATAATAAAAAAAAAAATTTACAATTTAATAGTATTAGCCATGGAATTAGAAACAAGAGACGAACAAAAGCGTAACGTTTTATTACGTCAGTGTCAGAATAATGATTGTCAAAATAAATACTAATAATTTGACGTATAAAACGTTACGCTTTTGTTCGTCTCTTGTTTCTAATTCCATGGCTAATACTATTAAATTGTAATTCCGTGAATTTTCAAATTTTATTTCTGCAGTTATGAAGTAGCCAAAATCATTTTTTTTTATTTTATCGGATGTAGAAATTTTTGCTTCACAACATCCATTTGAAACTTTTTGTCTAAAATAATTAGGGGAGCAATGCGCACGGAAAAACTGATTGCCCGTGTTAAACGCCTATTTTTCACTTTCCGTATATCATAAAATACAGGATTAATGAATACGTGTTACAAATTTATAGGATATGTAGGGGATGCAAAATAGACAAACTGTTACTATAATAACCTCATTATTTGGAAACGCAGCGTTTTCGAGCTACAAGCTCTTAAAGAATAATTATCTACCTTAATTTTAGTTGGCTGTGACCAAATAATTCAGTTATTAATTTTGTTATATATACTTTTTTAAAATTATTGTATTCATTTTTGTAATACATATTATAATAAATGCTCAAAATTACGATCTTCAGCTTCAATGCAAACACTGCACCGTCGGAGCATATTTTGATAATCGTTCAAAACGCCGGAATTTGTGTCAATTTCTTGTGTTGCCAGACATTATTACTATATTAGCGTAATCGCGAACAATATGCTTATTCATAGTGCGTCTGCATTCAATGCTAAAAGTTAAAATAAACAAAATAATGAAGTGACAGGACTCAGCCAACTACGTAGCTCGAAAACGGTGCGTTTCCGTATATGAGTTTATTAGTAAAAGTTAGTCTATTTTGCATCCCCCATATTCTCTATAAATTTATAACACGTTTTCATTAACCCTCTGTATAAAAATTAATCACTATAACTTCTCATTATAATAATAAACACTATACATTAGCTTGTAATAATATTGCGTAATATTGTTATTAGCAATTTAATGTTTTGGAGAAGGGATATGTGACGTCATCATAAAATAGTAGCAAGAATAAAGTTTCCTTTAAGTTTAAGGAATAAACACTTTTCCCGAACCCGCCAAGAAAATTCATTTTTCATGGCTATTCTGTCTTGTAAGTTCATATTTGCAGTAGTCATTTTGAGTACTATAATGGAAAATATACTACTTTCAAAATGGATTATACACAGTCTGATGTTTTTATTGTTTATATTGTTTAATGTTAAAAATGATATTATAAAATTGCAAATTTATGACGAATTTTTAAATAATTTAAGAAATTTCCGAATTATGTATTACGTCAGGAAAATGTCTTCACAAGTCTGGCAGATTTCCAGTCCTTGCCTACGGCTCGTACTAAAGTGCTTATTCAATAAACACTTAATAATATTTAATATAAGATACATAATTATCTTTCTTTACCCGATTATAGGTTGTAGGATAATAAACAGTATTAAATTAAATTCAGAACAATAATGAAATAAATTAAACATTATTGCTTTCAAACTGAATAACAAAAGCAGTTTATTATTAATTGTTAATAAATTAAATCATAAACTATCACAATTTATTACCATGACAAGCATATTAAATTTCCCATCATATGCGCTATTAATAATTAATTTAGTGTAGAACTACATAGAATAATTGATGAATAATAAAATAAAGCGGGAAACCAACTGTTATGATATGATAACTGTTATGTTTTACAGTTTTTTCAATGGGAATTATATTATTTATTATAACATGTGTTGCATGTATAACACGATACTTTTTGTTTATTCAATTCAATTAAAAAATTCACACCAGTTTTTGTAACATTCACAATTATGAATACATGAACACCTAAATGTACGAATTTAATAATACATATTTAACAACCATTTTTCCAATATTAATGTGGCATTAAAATAAAACTATAAAAGAGGATTCAAATTTGTATTTTGTGATATATTCATTTTCATGCATAATTAAATTGTTTTAGCAACAATTTTATGTATATTTTATTAAAGTTGATGTACATTAATAACTTCTGAGAGGATTTATAAAACACAATTAATAGTAAGTTCCCAATCAAATAAACATAATATATCAATACAAATAATCCTTATTATATTGTTTATGTTTCAGCTTGCTATATCATAGTACGCCTGTATGAAATTGAAATTGCTATATTTTAGCGGTAATATCGATCATATGGACGTAAATTTAACAAAACATAAAGCAAAACTCGAAATGACAAATGATACTTGAAAACGAAATGCTGTGTTGCAATATATGTTACAAGTTATATCGTTTCAAAATGCTAAAATGTAAAAAAATATGTGACAAAAAAAATGATAATAGATATTTATAGACCAAGTGAGTTAAGACACAAGATAATGTATATTTATGAAAAGGATGAATTGACTGAATAACTCATGTGTTTTATACAATATTTTATTCAATTTTGACGTAATAATAATAATAAAAACCATTATAATATTTAATTTTGACAAAATAAAAACTAATCAATTAGTAGGCTGTGCACGACAATCGACGTTGATAGACGTGAAGTCGTTTATTTACACATTATAAACAAGCTTTATTCTCTGTCATTTCTCGTTGTAAATAATGAAAATGGCTGACCTGTCTGATAATGACTGTGATGTAAGTGTTATAATTGTACCTGATGTTATAATAAATGCATTATTTATTGCAGAGTGAGTTAAAATTCTGTGAGAGTGAATTTTAATTCATAGCAAATAAACAGTTACTTAATAGTTGTTACTATGGAGTTAATAATGTCAAAAAGCAAATTACGAATTTCTCTGTGAAACAAATACACAAAATAAATTACAAAGTTACATTTAGTTCCACTAATTTACGAACATCTGAGTCTTTCATGAAGCCATCGTTAGAAGTCGGATGAGCACCAATAAGTGCGAAACGCGTCTGTGGTTACTTGTTGTACTGACCGACTTCTGACGATGGCTTCATGAAAGTTGACTCAGATGTTCGTAAACTAGTGGAACTAAACGTAACTTTGTAATTTATTTTTTAATAATGTCAGTTTAAAACGTCAAAATTGAATAGAATATTTTTAAATATGGTCCTCCACTAGTAACAAATTAGAGGATGGGTCATTTATATTAAAACTATATACCTTAAAATTGTATGATAGGTAAAATCAGTTTAAAAATCTGTTGTGGCCATCACAATACCTCTCGCGCCCTTTCCATTGTGGTGTATATAAAGTATTGTATTTAACATTTCCTGTATACACAAAAAAAATCTAATTACACCTAATCTTTTTATTTACGTATTTTCTATAATTTTAAATTCATTCTATGAGCAAGTTTTTGCCATTTCTTCTAAATGTTCGAGGTTTTTCCAATTCATTAGCGGGATTGGTGGCATTTCTGAAGGGTTCATGTAATATACCTATAATTTTAAATATATAATTAATAATACAATAAGTAATATTAAATATCGTTCCCAGAAAAAGCCTTCAGTACTATATCTGAATTTTTGACACTGGCATTAGTGACACTTATCTGTCAATTACAGACATTTTAATTTCTCAAGTAGTTACCATGGAGATGTTTGAGCTGTGAGATTTACTACAACAGATTATTTTATAGATGATATATATCTTTAAATCTATAGAAGGTATAATCAAATTTTTAAATGTGTTGGATAGAGAACTTTGGTTTTTAATATTTGTAATAACATTAATTTTCAAAAAATATTTAGAAGATTTTTGTTAAAATACTACTACTTCCGACTGTCCAATTGTTACGAGAATCTTTTCAACTCTTCCCATTACTGTTAGATTGAGGAATCCGTAGTTACATAGGTCTTTAGTCTTATAGAATTTGTGATATCGTACATACAACAACCTCACACACACACACACACACACATGTGTGTATATTATGTACATATTATATTTATAATATGTTTTACTGGATAAAATTTGCTATGTAGTAGATACAGAATAGGACATGAAATAAGTATTTACAAACGTGTACGCTACAATATAATTATTATTCTATAATGTTTATATTATTTTTGAGTGATTATAATTTTAACATATTATTGCTTGAGTTTGCGCAATATTTAAAAACTGTAGGCACTTCAGTATAGCACATAATTCAAAAAATTAGAATGTCTCGATTAATTTATTTATTTATAATGATTATATTGTAATCCGTCCCTGCAAAGCAGCTGTAGCTTGCTAGTCTGGAATTTGGTCTCTATCTCTGTCGCTGCTTCATAAAACACAAAATGACAATTTCAATTTATTTTGTGAGTTCACGCAGAACAGTTTTTTGTGCAGATTTCCCGTTTGATCGCGGACGTTATTACTTTCTGGAGATTTTTCGTTAATTTATTCTGCCTGTTAAAATATTGTCGTGTCGTAATAGTCTTCTGTTTGCAACGAGGTCTGCACCTTCTCCTTGTAGGCTTTGTAAAGACGGGGCCCGTCATTTTAATGATGACGATGTTGTATTATCTTATTTTAAACTAGATACACACCAGACGCGCTGGATTAATTTTAAATTATATTTGCTTTTAAGGTCGCCGTCGAATTGGGCTTGACAAACTAATCCGCTGCGGATCTCTAGCGCTACAATCGCAGGGAGAGGCGCCAAAATCTCAAAGAGCAAGATTTAAAAATTACGGCCAGCGCGAGCGATACCTCGCTTGGAGGCTAGTCTAGTACGTACTGGACGGGAAATATCTCTACACTGCAGTATTTTCATTCTTTCATACTTCAAGAACGAAAAGTATTTAATTTTGGTTTGAAGAAAAATTGTATTTTTATAAATATAATTAGGGTTTGAATTTATACTACGAGTACATAAAGAACATATCTAGAAAAAAACGCGGCTCCCTATAATTTCTCTATTATTCAAGTTAAAAATAATAATAATAATACTAATAACAATAATAATAATTTATTCTTCAAGTAAGATCAAAATTGCATCGGTATATGGAATGTCAAAAATACATACATGTCACAAATATAGTGTTCATGATATTTCAATAAACAAAGTACCTACTTAAAATTATCCGTATAATATTCATTAAATGTAGTAACATTTATCAATTAATAAATATTTTAGTTTCCTTTTAAATAAATTAAACGAATCAATGTTCTTTATATGTTTTGGTAATGGTTATATAATTTAATTCCTATTACAAAAGAATTATTTAGAGTTAAATGTCACTTGTTTTGGAAGCACTAAATTCTCTTTATCTCTAGTATTATAACTATGACAATTCTTATATTTTAAAATTTTATTTTTAATTTTTTCTAATAATTAAAATGACATTTAAAATATACAAACATGGCAGAGTAAGAAACTTTTCTTTTATAAAACTATGTTTACATGTATTTCTGTAGATAAGGTTATAAATATTTCTAATATGTAGCTCGTTTCTGTATTATAAAAATGCGAACGGCATTGGGAGAGCAGCCCCAGAAAATTATGCCATATGACTGACTGACTATAAAATTTTGCCACATATTTTTTTTTGCTGTATTTACTATGGTATTTTGTGCAAGTTTTTTAAGAGCAAAAGCATATATGTAAATAATAAAGTTGTAGGAGCCAAAAGTGACAGCTACTTATAAAAGAAAATAGTTCTCCAAATTGGAATACGTATATTTTTTTAAAATGAAAACATATACTTTTACATAGAACAATAGATAATTTTATTCTGAATTTATTCTAAATCTAATTCCCTCAAGTGACTTGTTTCTCTTTTGTAGAATAACCCATTTGAAATTTTCCTGTTCATCATTTCCGGTAACATGCATTCTAAATAAAAAGTGGCGAGATTGTAACGTACCGCCACATTGTCAAATATTCGTTGACTACAATGATTAACAATCTGGCTAGTCATGTGCACTTAGCTTGTATGAAAGCTATTCTTCGTTTATTAAAACGTCTATCCATATTGTGAAATGCGTAGGTGTTTTATAATTTGGCTAATTTTACAATCTGACTAAGACATAATTAGAAAACCGGGATTAATACCGATACCGACGTGGGAGGCTAGGCACAGCTTATAAAATATCGTTTATGAAAGCAATTTTTATGATATATGTGACAGAAGTTTATGTTTCCGAGATATTTTTTATTAATCAGCTAAATAAATTTATTAGTGAATTTATTAGGAGGTGGATATACCTTTTCATTTTCAATTTTGTAAAATGTATCCTTATTCAGAGAGCAATTCTTATTTGTGCGAATTTATACTACCAGTTGCTATATTGCCCCATACGCAACCAATATTTATTTGTGATTTTACTTTATTTGATTCTTCGGTGTATTTAGAAATTTCAATATCATACATTGAAAATTTGAAGCATGTTAGGCTTACTAGACCTAATCCTCTGCAGGTTTCGGATATAAGTGACCCATAGTGCAAATTTTGGAATGATCCAGTTGTAATTTCATGGCCCATTTTAGAACATATCCTAATTGCTCAATTCTATTACCTGTTATGGTTTTCTCAAAAGCAAATTCACTCGTAGGATTAGGATCACTTTCAATACATAATTTATAATTTTTTATATTAAAAATAAATTATTTATTAGAACCGTAAATATCAGAGTAGTTTTCACCTTCCGTCACGTTTTAGGGTCCGTAGAGTACGATTTTAGCATTTTTTTACGATGATGTGTGCGTGTGTGTATGTGAGTGCGTGCGTGTGTGTGTGTGTGTGTGTGTGACGATAACACGAACACTACAATTCTAAAAATTATAATTATTTCGTCTTCCTTTTATTTATATCCATATGAAGAGCTGATTAGATTTTGGTTATAATTGATCAACATTTAGAACATTTTATTGGTACATATCTGCCAACCCTGCACTATATAATCCAACAAAATTCTTCTAGTTGCTTTTTTGGCCAAATTTATATTTGTTTGCAAGTTCTTTTGTTGAAGAAGAGCATTTTTTCGTCTCCTTAAAGCAGTAGCCGTTCGTTTCTTTGACTTTGAAGGCCTGTTTTGATTTGAATTTTTAGTTTTAACCATTTTATAATAAGAGTATATAAACTTGGCGCATAAAATTTCAAAACTGATGCTAGCCAGCTAGCCTCTATTCGGACCGAGCCAACAAGATTTCATGCGAAATCGTTTTCTCTCCTCTCTTTAGCTTGTGGGTATGACCTGAGGAGGAGTGGTGGCGAGCGCGGTGTAGAGAGAGCGACGGCAGAGCTCCAGTAGTGCGCTCCGACAAAACGCTGCACTAAATTTACACTACAGTATAGGCCAATATCGTAATTCAATTGATTTATAACAATTACTTATTGCATTAAATTTTTTTTTTCATTATTCATTATAAAAAAAATATCTGCATATGACGAACATACTTTGGACCCATTTTTTTATTTTATTACGTGATTTAATGTTATAAACAATATTATTATTGTTAATAAAAAAATGAATATAAGTTCAACCATTAGATTTACATTTCTCAAAATCAATAAACAAAACTGCATTTGTTTTAATAAATTCCTTCAATCAAACAAACTGAATTAAGATTGGACTGTATTCGACGGCGACCTTAATGTATTGTGTACAGGATGTAACTTCATAGATCTTATTTCCAGATTTATAAAAAAATTATACGTTGTTCCTTTAGATTAATAATTCATTTATTTTTCTGGGTGCATTATTTAATAAAAATAATTTATATTATTCACAATATTTTGATTCAGAGAACGGGGTCGTCCATTATTTTTTAAATTTTATTTTTTTATGAATCTTCATCTAAATTGAAAACGATCTGTCGTTCAAGAAAGCCTTAAGACTATTCGTAATTAAAAAACCAAACTATAAACCAATACACTGGTTATAAAATTTGTCTGTATCATAATGGGTATCATTCAAGTACAGATGTATATTAAAGCATAGGAAGAGAAAAATAAAATTAATATCTATTATTAATAATTAAAATGTATATACAAAATGTCTCTAAAATACGTAGACATAGCTTAACCACAGATTCCTGCGCCTAATTTAAGACGATTTAACCAAATTTACCTATATTCGAAAATGTACCGTTGCCACTATTCTGCTTTAAAGTTTTTAAATTTTTTTTTTTATAATAACATAACGTTTGTTCGATTTCAATGAAATTTGATATAATCCGTATGGATATGTCACCTTTTAGTGAACCACTAGTGCATGAAACTTAGGTGTCACGGCAATGATTAGTCCATAACTTTTTACTGGCGACGTTAATAATGTAAAATTATTGTTTTTCAGAAAGATATTCGTACTTTCAATACTAGGTAAACTTTTCTGTCTTTGCGTAGGTTATGATATCTGAAACAATTTAGACAGAAAATACATAAAATGTGTTCTGATAGCACCGAGCAATTCTTAAAATAAACTTCATCTTAGCAATATATTCAAATGGCAAATAATTAATTTTTAAAGATTGTTTTTAGGTTGTCAAAAATTTCCTCCTAAAACTATTAAGATATCCGTTTATTCGGCTTAATATTTATTTAATTATAGTATTTTACTGCTATTATTATGACACGATTAAATAATGCCAGTTTACTCCTAAACAACGCATTTTCAATTGACTGACATATTATTACAATGTATGAAATATAATTAAAATGTTCGTGCAAAATTACTGTGGGTGCATGTGTGTCCATGTACCCACGTAGTTTACGCCCCTGCATAAACGACTGACATAAAAAAAATGTTAGTCAACTGCACGCTAATCATCCCTGATCAGTTGCACCTTTGAATAGATAATACCAATTGTAGGTATTTGTATATTCAATGGTTGCACTATCGCTCGTATACACCTTAGTCGGATGACATGCTGGTCGCTTTCTCAGTCGGGTTTTAAGTATTCCTATTTATAATGTAAATGTTATAATTTTGTTCTTAAGTGTAGTTTGCTAATAGAAAATTGAAATCACCTAAATGATTTATCTATTTCAACAGAATTCTCGAATATTTTAAAAACTAATATCTTTTTAAACTTTGATAGTCCCTATCATACATCTTTAACGTCTAATTTTAATATCAATGACTGGTGTTCTAATTTCTTAATCCAAAGTGGCGAGTCCGCATCTGTTTTCCGGGCACTTTTAAACTTCTTACCCTGTTTGCTTAGCTGAGCTTGTCTGAATTCGACTGCTTATTTTTCATAAATTTCTTCGTCGACTGCGCGCCACAAAGAAGTGAGAGAATCGCAGGCGGCTTCGTCTTGCCGGTTGTTTATTAAAAAATATAAACACGTCGGGGAAACTTCACCAGCCACTTGATACAGAATTATTATTAAAAAGTCACCGGTTTGATTTTTGCGATCTATTGTTGGCGATATTTATTTTACTGACGGGAAACTCGGCAAATGGAGATGGAAAAGTAATTTTGAGCGAATGAATGGAGAGGATTTCTCATATTAAAATTAGTTTTTTGCCAATTTTCATATCGTGAGCTTTTCCACGTCAAATATTAATCCAATACCCAGGCAAATAAATTTGATTTTATTTAAAATTCATTTTTTCGTAAATAAAGTCGTGAGATAATAATATTTTCACTCTAATTATTAATGCCAACTGTGTTTACAAGGTATGCAAACTTTTGGTTCCTCAAAATTTGTAATTAAGCTTTGAAGATATAATTAGCTTATTTATACAGGTTTTCCCGCAATAGGATGCATATAGCACTACCCAAAATGAGCAAAAAGGCTTAATCAAGAAATAAAGTGATTGATGTCCATGTCAGTAGAATAAACTATAAAAGATCTGATGTGGCCAGCACCATACTTTCCGTCAAATCCTGTGTATTATGTATAAATTCCATAAATAAATTTTCTTGCAAAAGATTCAAAATTTCCAGTAAAATTATTTCATAAACAAACTATGCAAATTGTACTTGACACTGACATGTCCTTCTCTAGCTTTTCCCGTTCGTTAGGGGTCGCTATTTTTTATTTTCTTCTTCTACTAATTTCTGTTTTGCGTGTCGTTCTCATTCAGTTCCTTTTCTCTTAAGTCTTCCGCAATACCTACAGTCCTTCCATCTTATCTTTGGTCTTCCTCTGTTTCTTCAACCTTCTATTGCTAAGCTATTCATTCTTCTTCCGATATATTATTCATTTCTCCTCGTGACATGTTCAAACCAATGTAATCGTCTCTCTTGTATTTTTCTAGAAACTTGTAACACTAGTTATTTCCTTACCGGATCTTTCTGTGTCTTCCCCATCATCTACTTCAACATCCTCATCTCTGCCACATTCATTTACTTTTCATTGATACTGACATCTGTCAATTTGAATTATCTGAATATATTAGCAGTTTCCATGGTTAGCATAGCTGGCCGATATATGAAATTTAATATCCTTATAATTCTTTAACCCTATATCTATTGAATATGAAGTATAAAATGCAATCAAGTCGTATAGAGAATAATATATTCTTTAAGTTATAATAACGTTAAATGTCAATAAATCATATTTAACTGTTAAATCTTCAAATGAGGCTACTTCGGGTTCACCAGTTATAACCAAAATCTAATCACTTGTTCTTCTGGGTGTAAACTTGAGTAATACGAAAAAATTATAATTTTTGGAATCGTCGTATTGAAGTTATGCGATCCGAAACTTTCGTCACACACACAGACACACATACATACATACAGACATCATTGTAAAAATGGTAAAAATCTTATTATAGGGACTCTAAAACATGCTTATTCACTAAAAACTCATCATTGATTTTTTTGACCAAAGACAATACCTTCTTTACCTAAAGGTGACGGAAGGTAAAAAAATAATAAAATTTTATATGAAATATTTTTCTCAATTTCTAATAGTTACAACGTTATTTATTTATTAGTCAAAGTCGCCACAACATATAACTTAGTACAATTATTTGATTTTTGTTTTGAAAAACATAAGCATATCTAAGATGGTCTCATTTACTCGAAGTAGTAACTTTTCGAAATACGAGTAGCAGAGGTAAACCCCATGAAAAGAAGATCGGACTCATGTTGATTCAGCTTTTTACCTTCCGTCACCTCTAGGTAAGGAAGGTATTGTCTTTGGTCAAAAAATTCGGTGGTGAGTTTTCATTGAATAAGCACGTTTTAGAGTCTTTACAATACGATTTTACTATTTTTACGATGATGTCTGTATGTGTGTGTGTGTGTGTGTGTGTGTGTGTGTTCGTATGTGCGTGTGTGTGTATGTGTGTGTGTTCGTATGTGCGTGTGTGTATGTGTGTGTGTGTGTGTTCGTATGTGTGTGTGTGTGTTCGTATGTGTGTGTGTGTTCGTATGTGTGTGTGTGTGTTCGTATGTGTGTGTGTGTGTGTTCGTATGTGTGTGTGTGTGTTCGTATGTGTGTGTGTGTGTGTGTGTTCGTATGTGTGTGTGTGTGTGTGTGTTCGTATATGTGTGTGTGTGTGTGTGTGTGTGTGTGTGGTGTGGTGTGTGTGTGTGTGTGTGTGTGTGTCTGTGTGTGTATGTGTGTGTGTGGACGCCGTTTCGTGCACGATATCTCCAATACTAGAATTCCAAAAATTACAATTCTTGCGTATTCCTCTTCCTTACAACCATATGCAGACCTGTTTAGATTTTGGTTATAATTGGTCAACCGGAAGTACCCTCATTTGAAGATTTTAACAGTTTTTCTTGAAAAAATCAGTTAAATGTTATTATAACTTAAAGAATATATTATTGTCTATACGATTTGATGCATTTTATATTTGATATTCAACAGATATAGAGTTAAAGAAGAATAACGATAATAAATTTTATATAAATTTCATAATTCAGCCAGCTATGCTAACTTAACCATGGAAACTGCTAATATATTCAGGTAATTCAAATTGACAGATGTCAGTATCAATAAAATGAAATCAATGGAAGAATAAGGGAAGTAACTCTAGTGTTAGAAGTTTCTAGATATAAGAGAGACGATTACATATTGATTTGAACATGTCATGAGGAGAGAGGAATATATTAATAGAAGGTGGAAGAAACATAGGAAGACCAAATATAAGATGAAAAGACTGTATTGTAGAAGACTTGAGAGAAAAGGAACTGAATGAGGACGACACGCAAAACAAAAATGAGTGGAAGAAGAAAATAAAAAATAGCGACCCCCTAACGAATGGGAAAAACTAAAGAAGAAGAAGAAGATGTCAGTGTCAAGTGCAATTTGCATAGTTTGTTAATGAAATAACTTTACTGGAAATATAGGATCTTTTGCAAGAAAATTTATGTATGGGGCGCGTGCAGTCACATAACTTTGACCCGTGTCAAAATGACAGCAATTAATTATGTCCATAATTGACAAGTGTTATAATTTTTCAATCAAAATTTCATAATTTTCTTATTTCATGTGGTTTGTTTGCCGAGAAAGGGAATCACATAATACCAAAAATTTAGAATCTTTTGCAAGAAAATTTATGTATGGAATTTGTACATAATACACAGGATTGACGGAAGGTATTGTGTTGGCCACATCAGATTTTTTTTTACTCATTTTGGTTAGTACTACATGCCCTTAAGGTATGTGCATCCTATTGCAGCACTCCTGTACATTCAATTTTTATAAAAAATGATCATACTGGGTGTTTTTTTAACAGAAAATAAAATGTTAAAATTTAGCGACATTTCTTTACCTACAAATTTTAGAGTAAAAAGTATAAGTATAACTAAACTCAAAATTATTGATCAAATATATTTGTTAAACTTTTTGCGGCATACTTAAACTTGTTTCATTATTAATATATGAACATTCTTAAATTTTATGACGGACTGACCTTTCTACAAATAAATTTATGCGGGGTAGACAATTTTCAACACCTAAATACTTGACGACAGTAGTACGAGTACTAGCATTTTTATTTTTTTGGGATACTGGCTAGGACTATCCCCTGTTTCCTCGTAATTTTACTTTTATTGGTTTCGAACCATTAAATATTGACTTATTTTTTGGTTAATAAATAATTTAATGCAGAATTTGACCCCCAGATATTTCGGTTAATAGCCTTTGAATCACCATAGTTGGTGAAATGAATATATATTTCATTATTTATTTGGTATTAAAAAATATCTTAGTTTATTAGTTTAATTAAGATTGTTTCATATAATTGAGAGGTTTTCCTTAACATTCCATTTATTTATATTTCCGGTTTATGGTTCTATATTCTATATCGTAAGATACCTGTCACGTCACACAAGTTTTGTTAAAAACCAAAAGCCTCAAAAATATAAATGTGTACGTTTGTAATTCTGCTAATATTTTTGTAAAAAGTTCAGGATTTTTTTAACACATAAAAGAAGTAAAATATGTCCAACTTTAAACATCATTTCCTTCTTCATTTTCATAATTTTCATCAGGTAAATGCAAAACTCATACAAAAACTAAACAAGGCCAGATTTTTTTTTATATAAATGGTGGATCCCATAAAATAAAACTGGGAACTGAAAACTTTGTTTTTTGCTTATTATATGTATTGAGAAAAATTGCCATTGTCAATTATTGAACGGTATTGAAATAAAGTTTTTTTTTGTCTCCTAAAAATTTGAATTTTTTACCTCTCGCTAAGAGAGGTATTGGATTCATGCTAAAAATCGCATATCCAGATTTTATTGAATAAGCACGATTTAAGGTCCATAGAATCCGATTTTAACATTTTTACAATGATGTCTGTGTGTGTGTGTGTGTGGATGTGTGTGTGTGAGGTTGTTGGAGACACGATTTCTCAAATTCTATAAGACTAAAGACCTGTTTGACTACGGATTCCTCAATCTAACAGTAATGGGAAGAGTTGAATAGGTTCTGGTAACAATTAGACAACCGGAAGTGGTAGTTTCTAAAGAAAAAAATTCTAAATATTATTTTTTGAAAATTTGTTACTACAAATATTAAAGACAATTAAATTCTCAATCTGACACACTTAATTTTTTTATTATATCTCGTATAGGTTTGGAGATATAGTATATAATAATATAGAATAATCTGTTGTAATAGATCTCGTTGCCCGAAAAACATTTGCGATATATAAATTTTTGTAATTGACATGTTAATGTAAAATGTCAGTCTCAGATTTTTCTGGGAGGTAAGAGTACATTTAATATATATTATTGTATTATTAATTAATTATATATTTAAATTACAGATATGTTAATATTACATATATCCTTAAGAAATACCGCTAATTCCGTCAATGAATTTTAAGAATTTTGAACATAATAGAATAGTAGGATAAAATTTCTTATAGAACGAAAGAAGAGAAACAATTTCAATTATTTGTGTGTACTTATAGGGCGCAAGCAGACCTGTGACTTTGTTGGCCTTGGCAAGCAGATGAGGATCCGTGTCAGAATGACGGCTAGTAGTTTTTACATAGATGTCACAATTGTCATATTATGTCATAATTTTTCATTCAAAATTTCAAAATGTTCTGATGTTTATTTGTCATTCATTAGTATGGAATATACTTGTCGAGGAAAATAATCCACATGGATTTGGAAAATCATAATGTTTCGAATTAAAACTTATGATACTTGATACCTATGTATATTACTAGCTCTCATTCTGACACGGGCCCCCACATCTGCTTGCCAAGACCAACAAAGTTACATAACTGCTCGCGCCCTATGCTACATAAAATGAAAATGGCGAGAGGTATTGTGCTGGCCACAACAGATTTTTAACATGTTAGGTTTTTGTAAAAAAAAACTATTCAATTGTTACTATAGAACATAGGTATATATATATATATATATATATATATATATATATATATATATATATATATATATATATATATATCAATATATTCGATAAATTTATATAACAAATAATTTATAATAAAAGAAACATACGGTGCTCTATAACTATACAATTTTAATAATAACTGGTGCAGGGAACAATAGTTATTCTCCTTTATGTCGAAATAAAATACATTCAATAATATTCGTAACAGCAATATTTTGCTCGCGGGCGCACAATACAATAAAAGTTTCAGTCGAACACCATTCTACTTTTGCGGATAGATTAAAAATACATAAATTTTTCTCAAAATTCCTTGGTCATTAAAATTTCAGGTGTAGTTTGGAAACCATCACCAGGTTAGGTCTGTTTTTATTTGCGGCGAACTTCCATTCCCTCGTTGTTCGTTTTGTGCTCTTGTTTTATAGTTTCAGTTTGCTCTTTAAATTTTTATAAAGACGAATTGTTGTTTAGTCGGATGGGTTCGTCTTTATTCGGCATCTTCCGTAGCTTCATGCCGCTGTGAAATATTATAGAAGTTACTTGGAATTAATAAAATAAATCTGAGGTTCGTTTGGAGTTAGTTTATTGGTTAAACTGGCGTTTACTTTAGATGTTATGTGGTTACAAGCTAACGAGGTTTCGAACTACGAAGACGGATTTACACCACACAAATTTATAGTCGAGTCTTGGCTTACATTTACTAAACCTCAATTGTTTCACATTATCCCTCTGGAGATATTTAAGTGCACAACATGTAATAAATATTCATGTTCCTTTAATAATTTCTATAAATATACTATCTCTATAGCAGGGGTGCTCAAACAGTCTATCGTGCGATATTTTTAAGGTGTACCTGGTCTCAATTTCCTATAAAATTGATAATTGTTGCATTCTGTTTGAAACAAATGACAATAGACAAGCTATACTTCTTTTCTAATTCCATTAAATTTAACAAGAAACAAATTAGAACTGTCGCTTTTTGCATTAGTGCGAAAAAATGTCAAGCTATCGCTGATTGGCTGACCACTTTTTCGCATTGCATTTGTTTGAAAAAGTGACAGATAAACGCGTTAGTGCGAAAAAGAATGACATTTTGAGTGTCAAATTTAATTTATAATGTATAATTAATAAATTGGAAAAAAATAGTACCATTAAGTTCATAATAAATATCTAATAAAACAAAAAAAAAAACAATAAAACTCAAAAAGAAGAACTTAAAAAAACCCTCTGGGCCCGGTTTTTTTTTAATCCCTGGGTGTTTGCCAATCCTGGTAGAAAAGCTAAAAAAAATCTGTTTTCAATGGTATAACATTACAATAAGTATCCATGTTCATATAAAAATTAAAACTTTATCTTCATAAAAATGCCATAAAGAGATGAACACTAATGCCCAGTATTAATAACATTTGGAAGTTATTCGCAAAAATAAAAAATAAATCTGTTGTGGCCAGCACAATACCTCTCACCATTTTCATTTTATGTTGCATCGAGTGCGAGCAGTCATGTGACTTTGTTTGCCTTAGCAAGCAGATATGGGGGCCCGTGTCAGAATAACAGCTAGTAATAATGTACATAGGTGTCAAGTATCATAATTTTTCATTTAAAACATCATGATTTTCTATCCGTTAGAATATTTTGAATGAAAAATTATGACATTATGACAATTGTGACATTTATGTAAATAACTACTAGCCGTCATTCTGACACGGATCCCGATATCTGCTTGCCAAGGCCAACAAAGTCACATGACTGCTCGCGCTCTATAAGTAACGAATTTAACATTTCTTGTACACACAAATAATTGAAATTGTATCTCTTCTTTCGTTCTATGAAGAACTTTGTCCTACTCTTGTAATATGTTCAAAATTCATCAAATTCATTGACGGTATTAGCAGTATTTTTTAAGGATATATGTAATATTAATATACCTATAATTTTAAATACTATTTAATTAATAATACAATAAGATATATTAAATGTACTCGTAGCTCCCAGAAAAATCTTCCAGTAATGTTATTAAAACTGCTGATTTTTGACATTTGCATTTATCTGTCAATTACAAACATTGAAATATCTCAACTGTTTTTTGGGCAACGAGATTTATTACAACATATAATTCTGTATTATTATACACTACATTTCTAAACATACAGGAGATATAATAAAAATTTAAATGAGAGATTGAGAATTTAATGATCTTTATTATTTGGAGTAACAAATTTTCAAAAATAATATTTATAATTTTTTTTTTAGAAACTATCACTCTTCCCATTACTGTTAGATTCCGTTGTTACACAGGTCTTTATTCTTATAGAATTTGAGAAATCGTACCTCCAACAACCTCACACACACAGACAGACATCATCGTAAAAATGTTATAATCGGATTCTAGGGACCATAAAACGTGCTTATTCATTAAAATCTGGATATGCGATTTTTAGCATGAATCCAATACCTCTCTTAGTGAGAGGTAAAAATTGTAAAATTTACATTTTCGCCTACTTCTAGTGACCTATGCATTTTACTCAAATAACTAAATACCATTAAAATGATCCCATATTAGGGCAACTTTTGTCTAATTTAACCCACCTAAATTAAAAATTAAATATTTTGGATAATAAGTTATCTTACTGAAAAAGCTTTGCTCATATTATACTTTATTTCATTATAAATCTAAAATAGTTAAAGTTTTTAAAAAACAATAAAAATGATCTTGTTTCACAAATTGTAATGTGCAAAGTGTGATTGAAGCACAAAAACAAGACAGAAAATTGAAAATTTTAAAATAAAGTTTACGGTTGGTTGTCCGTAGATTTTATAAAATGGAAATCCGCAACAACTTCCCACAACAAACTCGAAGTAACGACAATAGGACAGTACAAACAAGATGGCACTTCTGATTTACTTTTATATTACCGTTATCGATTGTGTAAAACCATGCACACCAGTGCAACTAATATAAATGTGTTTTTCGGCACATGAGCCTTAACACAGGCTGGGACTTATTTGCCTCAGGTACCTTGGTTCTCAAGACTTTAGTAATGAGACTGCAGCCTAGTATAAAGCATTATTTTACGTATGCCGTGATGAAATATTTATTTATTTTATTTATTAATTAGACAATTCTTTTAAAAAATCATTACAATTTTTTCTTTCATAACAGTCAAAATTAGCTGCAGCGATAATAAAAACCACTAAAAACAGCACGAACGCTAAATGCATACATTATCCGCATTTGCATAAAATTTAATACAGGATACATACAGGATTCCGTTATGAGATAATCAATTACTCATTTTAATTGTTAACCAGCTTTATCTCTCGCTCGAACCAGGTGGATAATGTGTAAAGTTTTCCTCCGCAGTTTTATTTATTTTGACCGCGTCGCTCCATTAAATATTATAGAAGGTAAGCACGTAAGCAAACAAAACAAGTGGTTTAAGAACATCAAATTAAGTTTCCAATTTCATCTGGGATTGAATAAGAATAAAAGTTTGAAAATAATAAACATTTCTGAGTTACCGACAAGTATAGGATCATTAAGACTAAAATAAGTTGAAAGGAATTCTAGTTACTCATGTTCTAAATATGAATTTTAAATACGCATATTATTATATTCGTATTTGTAGATACTCGTAATATATAAATAGAATTTTGCTAAGAATTTCTTCGAGTTTTCGTTTGAAAAAATTCTAATACTATTCATATTTCCTTCTGCATATATGGTTATTTAAAGAAATTAATTAATTTATGAATCTTATATGAAGTTTTGTTATTTCATGTTTATAAATGAGATATTCGAGAAGTAGTACATAAATATTTGCTTTTCTCATAATTTCCATATACAGGATGGTGACCGGCACAGCCGAACATATGACTTCAACATGTAAAATCAGATTCCTCATTTCTTGCATCCCTAATTACTTTAGGAAAAAAAGCTTCAAATAAAAGTTGTAGAGCATCTGGACCCCTATTCCATAACTTTTATCACCGGTGATACGCGTCTCTAGGTGATATATTTCGGACAGCCATCATGCGGAAGATTGCCAAACATGGCCATATAACGTCATACTTGGCGAAGACATTTGTTTGAAATGGTACTGTGCTATGCAAAAAAAATATTTGTGTTATGTATGACTTTTTTATACACTCAACTAAGAGTAGTTGAAGAATTAGAAGAAGAAGATGCTGAAGAACGTTTGAATCGGAGGCGAATTAGAGACATGCAAGACCCTTTCAGCATCAGTGATATAGAATTTGTTGCTATTTTTCGTTTGAATAAGGATGCATACCTGTACGAGTACATTATTCGAAGTCAACTTGACAGATGATGTATACAAAATTTGAAATTTTCTTCATAGTACACTGGCTTGCAAAAAAATCGCGTACACCTTAAAAATCAAGTAACCGAGTTTTTACCTTTTTTACCTCTCGCTAAGAGAGGTATTGCATTCATGCTAAAAATCGCATATCCAGATTTTATTGAATAAGCACGTTTTAAGGTCCCTACAATCCGATTTTATCATTTTTACGATGATGTCTCTGTGTGTGTGTGTGTGTGTGTGTGGGTGTGTGTGTGTGTATGTGTGTGTGTGTGTGGGGTGTTGGAAGGACGGTTACTCAAAAACTATAAGACTTTAAATTTTTTTAACTACGTATTTCCCAATCGGACATTCATGGGAAGATCTGAAAAGGTTTTGGTAACAATTGGACAACCGGAAGTAGAAGATTCTTGAAAAAAAATCTTTTAAATAATATTTTTTGAAATTTTTTCTTCATAATATTAAAGAAAAATAAATTCTCTTTCTGATACATTTAAATATTTTACAATATATTCTATAGATTTAGAGATAGAAGAAATATAGTATGTAAAATAATCTGTTATAATAAATTTTCCAGCCGAAAGAATGGCCATGGAAAATAGTTGAAAATTTAATTTGTTTGTAACTGACAGATAATGTCAGTGTCAGAAATCCGAAGACATTACTGAAGACTTTTTCTGGGAAGTACATACATTATATTATTTCTTAATGTATTAATAGAATTGGAAACATTTCGAAAAATTAGAAGAGGACAAAATTTCTACATCAAAAATGAATTTAAAATTAAACAATCTAAATATATATGGAATAGATATATGCGTAAGTAGAATTTTTGGTGTAGAGTGTAGGTATACAAGAAATGTTAAATACAATACAATTGTTGACAAGCAGATATGGGGGCCCATGTCAGAATGATAGCTAGTAATTATGTATATAGATGTCAAATATCATAATTTCTCATTCTAAATTTAGTGATTTTCCAAATCCATGTGGAGCAGAATTAAATGTTAAATATCTAAGGCATACAAGTAAACTTTAAACTCCTGGTGATAAATTAACTACGTAAATTTAGAAAATCTTGAAATTTTTAATGAAAAATTCTAACATTTGACATCTATGTACATAATTACTAATTATCATTCTGAAACGGGCCCACACATTTGCTTGTCAAGCCCAAAAATGTAACATTACCGTTCGCGCCCTATACTTATGTAACCAAAAAAAGGAAGTGGCGAGAGGTATTGTGCTGGCCACAACAGATTTTTTAGCTATGTAAATACGATTTTTAAAAAATAGGTTAATATCAACTGTCAATAGAGTTGTCACCGTTGTCACTGTCTTGTCATTATTTTAGGTATCGTGGAGCAAGTTCTTCATTGTGCTAAGTTAGTACTAAATTACAAATATATTCTATAAAAATTAAAGAACAACCAAGTATTTATTTTATATGGATTATAAATAAGTAAAAATTATGACTGAAACAAATTATGGACGAAGTAACAGTAGTTAGCAATTTATCATCGCTCCATCAGCGTCCAGTACTTTATTTAATCTTTGACGCATGGAAGAAATAAGATTTCTAAAATAATTTTCATCCTAACTCAAGGTTTCCCTGGTGTTGACCATGACCCTGGAAAATTTGTTACAAAAGCATCGTCTCTTGCTGTTTCAAAAGGATGTTCCCATAAATGATTTAAAAATACTTAATCTTGATCATTGGTGGAAATTTTGGGACGTCCGGAACCTTCTTTCCTTTTTATACTTCCTTCATTTTCCAACCTACTCTTCACCCTCATAACAGTACTTTTATTAATATTAAAATGTTATGCTATTGATTTTATTAACCACCGCTTTTCTAACTTAGAAAGTATTACAACTTTCTCGTTTTCTGATAATTTTGACATTTTAATTGACACTCATGTCACTGACTTGTGACATTGACAAGTTAACAATCGAGACCGACTCAATACAGCAAAAAACAGGTGTACGCGATTTTTTTGCAAGCCAGTGTACCAACATACAAATATTTATGTGAAAACATAAGCAAGTGAATATTACTAAAACAGCACCGCCTTATATCACCCCGGTGAAAGGTGATATGACGTCATTGAAATAACACCATAAATCGGTGAAAAGTTATAGAGTAGGGGTCCTGAACTAATAAGCAAAATTATATACTCTTATAATTGCATGTTTTGTAACGGCAGAAATTAGATATGAAAATGTCGAAAATCAACTCAAAAATAGCAATAGCCATGGAAATGAGACAAAATAAATAACAACTGTTTCCAATTTCTATTCCAGTTAACAATTATCTGTTAATTTAAATTGATATTTGTTCACTTTAACAGAAATTACAAGTAATAATAAAAATAAATTAACCTAGCTTGATAGAGAAATTGTTACATTTGTTAATTTTTTGTTTCAATTCCATGAATGCTATTTTTGGGGTGATTTTCGACATTTTCGTTTTCATACCTAATTTCTGCCATTACAAGGCAAACAAAACTAAATTTGTTTATTGATTCAGATGCAGAATTTATGCTCTACAACTTTTATTTGAAGCTTTTTTACCTAAAATAATTAGGGAAGCAGTAAATTAGGAAAGTCTGATTTTACATGTTAAAGTCCTGTTTGGCTGTGCCGGTCACCACCATGTATACCGGTTGGCTATTAAAAACTAATCCTGTTTGGAACTCCGGAGTACAATGAGTATATGGATATTTATCTCTTCCAAAGGGTTAAAATTGAGAAGGATTCCTAGCAAATTTCAAATATAGTGAACAGCAATTTTTCTAAATTTGCCATTCAAATCTACTATTGCACCTTAATATTTTTTTAATCAGCTTAAAACAAAGTACTTAGGCTATTATTGAAACAAATGAAACTATCAGAGACATTTGTTGTTAGTTGTAACATTGTCATAAATTTGCTCTAAGTTTTGTCCAATTATCTCGAAATTTCTTCTAATAATGGTACTTCACTGAAGTAGGTAAATCTGGCTTAGAGATCATTGCAACTTGTTATCAAGAAAAAAAATTGGAAGAATTTCCAGGGAAGTGTGGAAGATCAATACATGACAAAACATACGTAACATTCATAATTTTTTAATTTATGAATTTAGTTAATCCACTAATTTGTGTTTTAATTGGAATTTTCTGAATTAAAGTGAGCATTGAGTTTTCTAAAAATAGAAAAAATAAAACGACGTGTAGTGATAAAATACCTGCACAAAAATGACAACGATGAATTAAATTCTTGTAGGACTTGGCAAAAACTTTGGGAACCTCTAGTTCTTCATACAAAATGGTAAAAAAGTGGGAGGCGGAATCAAGGTTTGAGAAATGGCGGAAGTTTTACGTCCTATGAACGGGTTTAAAACATTCCGACGAAAGAGTAAGAAATGACAAAAATATCTATGCCACAGGTTCTCCGGCATTCAACGGTTAATTAGTAGGTAACGTATTTCTTTCCGGACATCGGCCGACTTGCTACTCTGTTATGAAACTGATTCTATGTTACAGGAAAGATTTGTTGCTACCGATGAGACACTGATTTCACCACTATAACCCCGCAAAAGTAGGTAACAGTTAATACAATGGAAGAATACACCACATTACAAAAAAAAAATAATGCACGAATTAATTCAAAAGATTCAAAGTATCACAAATTAATGGGTTAAAGCAAAACTTCGCAGAGACATTAATGACAATCTCACAAAAAGCAATTGGGCGCCTAGTGCAAAAAATTATAAAAAAAACATGGTTAAATATCATTTATAACTTTTATTCAGAATCATTATAGTAATATGTCGATTCCTAACCTAAATACGACATTCCTAACTGCAATGATAATCTCTTGAATTTCACTTCCACTCCACGGGTTGGAAATGTTTATGTAGGGGTTGCCTAGCAACATTGTCATAGATCCCTATTGGCATGTATTTTTTAGGGTACCTATATACTCAGGGTATGGCCATGACGTGCTCGCGTTTCGTCCGCCATTAGAGGGCCACTGTCATATTCGTTGTTGTTGCGCAAATTATTATGTATTTTCGTGGCTACTTGCTTTATTTTAATGCAAAACACATTTAAATATGCTTCTAATATTTATTTAAAGTGTAAGTAATACTTTTATTTTATTTATATGTATATTTTCTTGAGATACCTGACTACGATGACTGGCAATATTGAAAACACATAAAAATTACCAATATTAAGCACAAACATTTAAATTTTTAAAAGGTAAGTTTAAAATATATACTTATTATGTAAAGAATAACCAGTTATTAAATTTGATGTGATAATAACAACCTATATCCTATACGTTACATAACCTCTAAATCTATGTCATAATAATAATTGTGTATCTCTTAAATAAATGAATTTTTATTACCTTTTTAGATTCATAGTGTGATTATTTAATATTCCTGTATAATATAATATCACATTTCTTACAAATAAATAGGGAAATGAATTATCAATATGTTTGACATTGGCTCGCTTATGGCGGCGATTTTGCCTCATGGCCATACCCTGTATATAAAGGTACCCTAGTATTTTTAAGATCGCAGCGCTGGGGTGGCAAGTTTTGAACTACAGGTTGAATGAGATATGAGGTTAACCAACTGTCAAATGGGCAAACACATAACTTATAGAATTGTGTATTTCGCAGAGTACTGTATTATATTTAATTTTCTTTTTATATTATTTTATAGTAGGTTTTATATTATCCATTCAGGGTAAATTAATGTAAATTCCCAATACATTTTTATAAAATTTTAACTTAAATTGTATAACCACTTCTGTTTTAGATGATATCTTCAAAGAAATAATTAAAATAGCAAAATTTCATGATATTTCGCATTCACTTGTGAACGTTAGTATAGGATGTATTCGTGGAAGTGAAGATAACTTAAATGATATTTTTGTGAACATTGATAAAACTAACCTCGTTTTGAAACAACGTTTTCTTTGAAATATAATGAATAAATCTTCAAAGTATACAAGACGGATATATTAATTTATAATTTTCTGATCCACGCACTGTATTATTATCTTTTTTCATCTTGTCAAGCATATTTTTAATGTAAATACGAACCTTTCGTTTACGCGGGAATTCGTGACAACAAAATTTATTGCCTTTTTAACGGGACAATGTGCACTCAAGTAAGCAGCAATATTTGTTACTCATATTACAATATATATATGTCAATTTAGATACACAAATACGTATAATATTTAACAAATTTTTAATATTATACTTTTAATACCAAGTCAACCTGTAGTTCATTATTTTGCCACCAGATGTCATATCGCTTAGCAATGCTTGCCAATAATGAAGTAGGCTAAACAAATTTTAATAGAGCTGTAAAAAAATATTATCAAAATTAAAGGTTTATAACTCATTGATTTATTCTGAAAATTATTGATTTAAAAAAAGGATGATTGTGAATAAAATAGTATACATATCTTGGTGGGAGTTTCATTACAGCCTCGCGCTGTATCTCATATACATAATATACATAAACCCTCGGCTGTAATGAAACATATCCCACCTCGGATGTAATATACTAATACATTTTTTTTTTAACAACTGGCATTTGTTTGTTTTTATATACGTTTTGTTTTAGCCAATCAGAAGATATACCAAATTTCCCTGTCTAAACCTAGGGATCATTCTTATCTGAAACATAGTATAGTTACAGAATCATAACCTTAAAATACACAAATGTTTCATAACCTGTCTTTACAAATATTTATAGTTATCACGCTTTAAAAAAAATCTCGTAATTTTTAGCAGCGTGAAGTTGTCTGCCCCATGTCGAATCCACATGGCTGAGCAGTAAAATTTGTTTGTAATGAACTGTGTGGAATAGGCTCAGGACGATAAAGTATTTTTAGCGCGCACCAACCGCTAATGTAAACCGTGGACACATGTTTTGAGGAATTCGCTTTGAAATAGTTGTAGTTTCCAGTTTTGGACAACCGTGAGATGGGTGGTCGTTAGTCTTGTTTAGGATTGAGTTAGGACACGTCAAGTTTAGGATTATTTCAGCTTCCGGAACGGAAGGGAAGTCGAGTACTTATGTCACAATTTGATGTTTACTAAACAAATTTTGGGGATTTGTTATGAATATATCATAGCGCTTCTTAACCAGAATGGATGGTCTTAAATGAGATAAAGTGAATGATATATTTTCACTCCAAACCTAATTACAATTTGGTTAGAAAGTGGCATTCCTGCTTATTAATTGTAACAAGTACTGTAGATGAGATAATAAAAGTCATGTACATATAAATTAAATTTATCTACTTAAATAAAATTAAGAAGCTACCAGTGTTTTTAAGTTTATTAATAAATTTCCAAGAACTCAAATATTATTATTTACTTATAGGAATTTTGCACACGGCATTCGGAGCTGCATAAAAGAAAATAAATACATATCTAAAACAATAATATTTCTATATTGTAATCAACGCGTTCATTTTTTATTTTCAGCACATTATTTTCAAGTTTTACAATAGGGAAAGTTTAAAATTTTTTTTAGGTATCTCTATACACAGAATTTTAGAGATTTTTAGAGTTTCTGGATTTTTTGATGCCAAATTTTTGAATATCTGTTGGTAAACGAAACAAGTAAATTTAATTTAAATTCATGGTAAAAATATGCGAGTATTTAAAAAAGCTTATTTGCCAAACCAACTAGAAATAGTGTTTGATAGTTAATTCGATGTTAATTTGTTCTGTAACTGTTAAAGTTTACAATACAAATTTATTTTGTTTTATTTTTTTCTAGGAACTCTCAATTTGCAATTTTCTATTATGACCTATTTTTCACGGAGATATTACTTTACTCGTGCATACAAAACAATGGAGTATACATTTTAAATATGTTAAAATTACAAAATTCGAAAGAAACGCAATTTCTTTGACATCACTACTTATGCGAAGTAATTCAAGTAACGAGATTGAACGAGAAAGATCTGTTCTGCTTGTATTACTTCGCACAGGTGACGTCACAATTATTAATAATATAGTTTTTTTACCTCTCGCTAAGAGAGGTATCAGATAACCTAATTTTATTGAATAAGCACGTTTTAAGGTCCCTGGAATACGATTTTAACATTTTTACGATTATTGTGTGTGTGTTAGGATATTGTAGGTACGATTTCTCAAATTCTATACAACTAAAGACCTGTTTAACTACTGATTCCCCAATCTAACATTAATGGAAAGAGTTAAATAGGTTTTGGTAACAATTGGACAACCGGAAGTGGTAGTTTCTTAAAAAATTCTTCTAAATATTATTTTTTGAAATGATTCATATATTCTATATTTACAAAAAAGATTAAATTGTTTTCACAACCTACCTGGTATCATGGCTTACCAGATTTATTCATAATTTTCTCTTCCGTTTTTGTAATTTATTTTCACTCGAATGAATTCTAAAATCGTCCTCGTCAATAATAGCCAACATAATACGCTCGTTGAATAATATACTATTAATTTCTCAATCTGATACATTTAAAAAAAATATTATATCTTCTATAGATTTAGAGATATATAATAATATAGAATAATCTGTTGTCATAAATTTTGCTGTCTAAAGAACTTCTTGGAAACCATTTGAGATATATTTAAATGTTTATAATTGACAGATAAATGCAAAATGTCAGTCTCTAAAATCAACAATTTTATTAACATTATAGAAAGCTTTTTTTCGAAATCCTATTTTCTTAACCCTCTCCCTCTGGACTCTAGACTACAGACAGCGTTTCGGTGATGTCAACATGTTGTTGAATCGATCAGATCGATTTATTGTTTAATTGATTAGTTGATCCTTAATAAAAATCGATTAAACGAACAGATCGATCGATCGATCGATCGACTAAATGTTATCTGTGATCATTCTGATCGATGTTTTTCGCAGCATTGCAGTTAAGATCGTGCAAAGTACAGTGCATGACAAATAATTATGGAGGCATTTAAAATTCATTGGGCTAGGGCGTGCGTTCGATAAATAGCCAAAAATAATAGATATTTGTTATATATCAGACTCATGTTAAACTACTGTTTGGCAAACACCCACTACGAAAATTATGATATATTATTTGCAAAAAAAAACTTTTATTTACATTAGTTGCCTGTAGTTTTTGATTTTATAATGTTACCAATATTTTTTTTGTCCATGCTTATTTTATGCAGTTTTTAAATTTCTTTTTTTGTACTTATACTACTGGCCTTTAATATAATTAGGAAAGCAACAAACGACAACTTAAAAAATAACAATGTATTACTTACATATCAACATATTTCAATTTTACACTAGGAATGCAATTACTTCACACCATATTTCCTTCGTAAATTACTTCTCGAATTAAACTGGTAATATTTATACAAAGTTGAACCCAGTATTGAACGTAGAAATGTAAAAAGTTCTTGCCACGCGTACTAAAATATTCTAATGCATCAATGTTTAATCAAATTAAGCAATGTTCTCCAAAGGTTGGTGCATTAGTTACAGGAAGCGACGTACGTCGTGAATTAAAACCTGCATCGGGCAACATTTGTTCCGGTGAACTACAACTTCCGTTCGAAGCGCTAACGCCTTTTTAATAGCTCAAGCTTGACACGTCAAACATTATCACTTCGTCTCTTTCGTTCTCACTGCATCATTCCTCTCTCTTTATTTCTCTCGCAAACACATTCGCACTTTATGTGCGAGTTCATTCGCTTTTGTACACTTGGGAAAGTCAAATCGCGAATAGATCTTTCCGTAAGAAAAATGTGGTTAGGTTGAATAAATTATTGAGCGTCCCGCTTGACAAATGACGATCAGTTGGATACTGTTATTTATTGACGTTACGGTAAAGATGACAGATGCGAGGTGGACGATTGATGCTAGATGTTAGTTGAAAAATAATTGAAAATTTAATGGCAATGTGTTAGGTTTACAGTCACAATAACTTAATTAAGTTTAACAGTTAAAATATGTACTTAGAAAATGAAAATGGCCGAAAGAACATATGGGAAATAGATTTTTAATGAATAAATGTAATTATTAAATTATATTTAATATTAAAACTTTCCATAAATTCTCACTTTTATGTTATCCGATAATAAAAATAAATAAATAATACTGGTATTATCACTCTTTTACCTTTTATTGCACATAAAACATAAAACTGCTCCAATGAGATACTTTGTGTTATTAGGTATGAATATTAAATTTTTTTTACGGCTACAAGCAATTTGGTACATCTTTTCCAGTTTTGAAAGTTGGGTGTTTCACATATTCTGGGGAAAAAATATTTCGCTTTATAGTGGGATTCTGGGCATTATCTTAAAAATCTGTAACTTTTAAGATCTATAGCTTAAGACAAATCTATAACTTGAAGGCTTATAGATTTTCACAAATCGGTATTCTGAGCGCGCGTCTATAACCTTGAATTTCTGTAACATTCCCTTAAGATATCTTAAAACCAAGATTGCCACTCGTTGGAAAATAAAACATATATCGTGGTTTAATATTTATAAATACGAGTAATAATTTATTTATTACTATTTTAGTTAACGTTATTTATATTTCAAAATGAATTATTACTATAAAATAAATAAAACATACAATTTTTCCAAATTCTTAATTACATATGAACAGTATTTACTTTTCTAAGGTTGATTGAATGTTACTGTAATAAGTTTACATCAAACTTGTTTACAAACAGTTACACATGGTCAAACTGCAGTCAGCTTAAAATGAGTTAAGAATTTGTTATTTGGAATTTAATATATTTCTCATAATTAATATAATTCAAAATGTTTGATACGTAATTATATTATAAATAAAAATACAAAATTGTTATAGGAAAACTTGCTAATTGTTGGCTGGCTCATTGACACCCAAGCGCTATTTCCAAAACTGCTTTGGTATGAACCAGATGCACAAAAATGTAACGTAGCAAAAGTATCTTGCTATGAAGTGGTATTCGAGATGTGCGGTCGACATAACGGGCTGCAAAATCTTAATTATATTTCTAACACATTCCCTTGTAAGACGAAACATTTGTTTAAAATGTTTTGCAATTAAAATGGATTAATTACATCCTTTATATTTTTTCTTATGATATGCGTATGTTATTACTAAAAATATAACAATAATTAACCTCTAATATTGACAAATGTATAAGTATTTTAATTAAATAATTTAATCAATAATTAACGTTCATACTCCTCTTTTGATAATAAATGTGCAAAATATAAAATTTGCAAATTGTTATTCATTTTCAAACCAAATTGTACTTCTATATGTTTTTCTGACAAGTTATAGAACTGTACACTGTACAGTGACCGTAAGTTTTTAAGGTAGGTATCTTAAGACATTTAAGGTAAATCTATAAGCTATAGATGCGCTCAGAATACTACTCTGACGTTTACGATCTATAAGTCCTTAAGATAACTTTTATAGAAGTTATGAAAACGCTCAGAATACCACCATTAGCTATTAAGCCAATTTTATAATGCAAAATTATTTGGTTTCACGAGTAGATCAACCATATGCATATTTTCCGGTGTTAATATACATTTATGACATAAATTAAGATACGGTTTCTCTAGCACTATCAACAGTTCACGGTCGATAGTAGCTGCCAATAGCAATGATTCACATTTCACGATAATGCCAGGTTGGTTTTTATGAATGCGATAGGTAGTTATAATTTGAATTTCAATGAAGTAATAATTTTTAATTAAAATAGATTCTGATTTATTGGATTCATATTAAATGAAGAAGATGGAATCATTGTAACAAGAGTACAGCTGTCTGACGTACCAGAATAAGGAATATTAAAGTTCAATTGCACCGGGCGAAAGAAAACAATGCACATTAAAAAACACTCAAGGAATCCAACATAGGTTTGTTCTGTGACGATACGTACCTTATTCTCATGTCCATCTCCGAGTAGTCGTAAATTCAGTAAAGTATTCCATCCGTGGTAGAAGCTCTTGCATAGGATCAGCACTTGTTATCATTCACAAACCGGAATAAAACTCATAACTAATGGATGTTGAGCATTAGTAATTGATGTTGAACTGTATATATTGGCAGTTAAGAAACCACGCACGATGTAAATCGTATGTAGGGCATGTTTTGTCTTCCTAACCTACGAATTTGTCTATGATTGAAACCACATGTTTACCTGAATAATGATTGGCGACATTACTATGTAAATCTTACCTTATTGCTGTATTGTTGTATCATTTGTGTATTTACTTTGTACAGGTTTTTATTTATCACGTAGTTCAATCACAACAATGCCACAGGTTTGACAAGCCCGTGAAGTGGCGACATACGTCCTGTCGAAGGTATTACCGTTACAATAATGTGTAGCAACTGTCAATATTTATTGTTATAATGTTTATTATTGGTTTTTGATTGTTGTGAGTAATAAACTGGTACAGTCGGGTTATTTAATGACTTGTAGTAATTTTTATATATTTTATTTTTATTGTACAAACGCCATCAGCGCCTTTTTACAGTAACTAAGTTTGAAACAATTCCCCACCAAGTTTCCTGCGAGATTATGCCAGATTACCAGATTTCGGGTATAAAAGGCGCAGCATCACTTGGAGAGATCAGTTCTCGAACTCGTCTTGAATGATCCTCTGAGGGTCACGACTGGAGTACGAACGTTTGAGTCGAAGAAGTCTTGCCGTGGATTTTGCCACTGTTGTTTTTGGTGAGTGTGAAATCACCGTCCGAATTTCCTTGTGGGTGATAGACAACTCCGTCGTTGTGCTATCACAGGAAATTACTGTCAGCGCAAGTTGTCAATTTGTATTTAAACTTGGCGTTTGTGTGTTTCTTAAAAACACGTTTTATATTTCATTATTTTTTGGGGTTACTTACCGCTAGTAACAGACTGTGCCATTGCCGTACCGCGGGGGCACAGTCACCATTCTTTTGGGGTTGGAGAATACCAGTTTGTGGCTCGACAGTTTTGTCGTACACTGTTATATTATTACTATCCTTATTATTTATTTGTTTTGTATTGGGAAAAAAACTGAAATAAAAGTTATTTATTTATTACGGGTTAAAAGTGCTTTTTCAAGCGAACCTTGGCCTCCCTCCTAGAGCTATCCCGGCCCATATTGTCCCCCTTTCAGCTACCACCACCGAAGGCGCCCGAGTATTCCGACCGACGGCTGAAGGGACAATTCGACGATGGCCCAACCACCGATCACAACGGGGCCACCGTCACAGTTCCAACAATCAAATGTGTCGTCGGAACAAATCTAACAGTTAAGGTGGATTTATAACTCGCACAGGCGCAGAAAATAATTTAGCACAGCACAGCATAGCATAGAATTTACTTAGGGGATTTATAAGTCTCATACAAAAATAGAGTAAAGAATTTGGTTATATACATTCTTGCTAACAACTTTTTGTTTGTAGAATTGTTAATGGACTTAGAAACTCTTCTAAGGTCCAATATTACAATCTGGTTAAAAATTTAACTTCCAGTTAAATAAACAACACTGAAACAGAAGAAACTGTCAAATAACAAATTTATACCGATATATTGTTCATTTATCTGGAAGTTAAAATTTTAACTAGGGATTGTAAAATTAACTCTAATTTTATTTAATAACTAATATATTATTTATTAAATGCCCAATATGTTCAACGCTTTCGTAGCGCTTATTTCAAATACTAAGTCGAACTATCACGACATACCACGAACATACCCGACGCACACATAGTGCATAGGAAAAGAACCAATTCCTGTGCTGCGCTAAATTATTTTTTGTGCGCCGCTGTGCGTGTTGTAAATGGATGTACGTATATGTTCAAATTCTGTGCTATGCTTTGCTAAATTATTTCTGTGCGCTGTGAGACTTATAAATCCACCTTTACTGTTGACGTTCGCGGTTAATAGCGCCAGCGAAACTATACTGTTAGAGATTTATGCTTATATAAATTATTGTGAACTTTAAGCCGTCACACATACGTAAATTATAAATATTTGTGATCCATCCTAAATGTTTTAAATCGTAGAAATTTCTTATATTATATGTGCATTGTTCGCGCTGAGTATTCATCTCTCCTGTTAGAAGAGTGTACTCGTTACGATTTGTAAAAAGACTTGTGAAATGTTCATTGACTTCGACGGGAACTAGTAGCTCAGTTGGTTAGATCGTCTTTACTAGATACAGGAAGGCCCTGGGTACAAATCCCAGCGAGGTCCATGAATTTTTCACAATTTCTTCGTTTATTTAAATTCTCGTTGATCCAATTTAGCCCATTTCTACGATTTAAATGTATTTATAATTACAAAATATTTTGGTTGTGCTGTGATACACAGTTGTCAAAGTTGTGTATAATGTAAATATTTACTAAGTAACCAAATTGTATAAATAATAGTTTATATACCTTACTCTGCGTTACTAATGGCCACATGGAATAAAACACCTTTTTGCACTTTCTGTACAATAAAAAATCTACTTTTAATTCTCAAAATCCGTAGTTTTGCGTCAACATTTTGCAGGATCGTAAAAAAATTAATAATGGCTCCAATTAGATATTAGTTTCAAACAAGCCAAGATTGATTTACCTTCAATAATTCTTATAAAGTTTTTATTTTTATATTCGGTAAAAAAATCTGTTAACTAAGTTGATGTACACCAGAATTTTAATTAAACAAAGTTAAAGAAGAAAATTAATTAGTAGAGATACAAGTATAATAATGATCATTTTCATAATGTCTCACAGGGCCATAAAATCGCAAGTGTGGATAGCTTTCATAAATTTAAAGTTTCGTGTTTCATCTATGAAGAAGGCTGTGAAAATAACAACTTCACATCAGTCTACTCCTCATTTTCATCAGGATTAAAACGTCCAGTCTCTTGTCGTTCCTTTTACGACGATTTTGAAGATTGTTCAGTGAATTTCATGGCTATAATGATTTCGTCACAGATTTGAACTTCTCATGCTTTTAAATTAATTACTTTAATTTAGTTTTCAAAGCAAGTAATTTTGTTTAAGTTCCATTGAAGAAATATTTAAGGATGGCACGGAGTTTTATATAAAGGAAGTTGAATTTACAACATGAATTATTATAATTTGGATTTTATATTTATTTTTTTGTTATATCTGATACAAACAAAGATTAAAGAACAAAGAATTTTAATTATAGTTTCCAACATCAAACACAAAATGAATTTTAATTGGCACAAAATTGTCCCTTGTGTTGCACTCTCCACGCCAGCAATGAGGCGACGCTTGGTAATCGCCCGCACGATATAAATATGTCACTATCATTACCGAAATTTGTGTACAAAGCACAGTAGCACACCCAGCATTGGCTAATATGCTGTGATAATATATTTATTTATTTTTTATTTAAACACATACCTGCATATTTACTAATGCTAGAAATTATGTATATTAAATTCCTTTCCATATAACTATTGTTCTCTTTACAATTTTCGTCTTAACACGTTATTATTATTAATTTGAAATTATGTATATTAAGTTCCTTTCCATATAACTATTGTTCTATTTACAATTTTCGTCTTAACACGTTATTATTATTAATTTGAAATTATGTATATTAAGTTCCTTTCCATATAACTATTGTTCTACTTACAATTTTTTTAAAACGTAACTGTTATTATTTTGAAATCATTATTTTTCTCAACAGTGACATTTATCTGTCAGATACAGACATTTGAGATGATTGATGAAAAAATAACAGGTATTTTTTGAAGAAAAACTAGTTTGAGCTTCAAGCAATCTGCCATTTCCGGTTATCCGATTGACACCAAAATTTAATGGCTTCTTTCCATATTAGAATAAGGTAGAAATACTTGGTTTCAAAAGTTTCTGAATTATGGTATTTGAGTTACAGTGCCCAAATGATCCACACATACACACATATATACACCCACAGACATCATCGTGAAAATGGTAAAATTATAGGGACCTTAAAACGTGGTCATTCACCAACATCTCGATATACGATTTTTAGTACGATCCCTATACCTCCCTTATCAAGGGCAGCGGGAGGTAAATTGTAGCATGGCACTACTGATTTCATTAATTTAACATTCAAATTTCTCCGGATAATACAAAATTATGAAATAGAATTTCATTGGACGTAGAATTATTTTCTCTACAAAAAAATGTTTAACTGTTTTGCTGGGAGATGATAGTTGAAGATTTCAAAATGATTAATGAATGACGGTCTTCTGATGCACCACCTGTATAATTCGTACACTTTGCCTTCCCTAATGGTAAAAATTGTATTAGCATTTATAAAATACGGAAAAGTGTTTTCGTAGTTGAGATTTCGTCTAATAGGAAAGTTAATCTAGAAGTACGAAAATAATATTTTTATCCTTGGCAATAAAGTAAGCAGAGAAACAATTTGGGGTGAGAAGTGAGATGAGTATGTAGTTCACATAGCAATTTCCCGGGCAGGAAACTAATAAAAAAACACTGCACTTTAATTTAGGAAGAAAAATAAGATTTTCTATTAACGCTAACAGGTTAAAAGTTTCCAAACATACACGAACGAACGAAAGAAGCTTCAGCCTTCAGCCACAAGCAAGCGTATATTGTCTCGCGCGCTTAAAAAATAATCATTTACATAAAAAGCAATCTAAAAGTTTGCGAGAGAGAAACAAAGTTTGCAACTTTTCAGCGCATAAAACTATATACGAATGTTTACACGGAAAAGCGGAAAAATTGCGGGACTTGTTGATGGCGGGCCGGGAAGAAAATTGAGATTTTTCCACTTGTCTCCTTTAAAAACAGAATAATGCATACCGATTTCGGCAAACTTTACACTCAGAAGTTTAGAATCAATTCGCTGTGATTTTCCAGCAGCAGTGCCTGAATCGAGACGCTTTTAAAATTCCAACACTTTCAAATCGCGAGAAAGAATAAACAAAACTGATGAGAACCAAGGTGCGCTCGCGCTCTACTGTTCCCAAGTCTGCTAAGTGCCTCGCCGCATAAAGAATACTTCTCCTCTACTTAACAGAGCTCTTCCAACAACATTCCATTACACTAATTTTTAACTTGTGCGGGTGGCGACACTAAAGTCAACAAACGTGGATCTGACAACCTGACGAGTTTGCTCTACGTATGTTTTTATCTGCTTGAATATTCCTTCTTTTCCTAGCTCATTATAATATTTTATTGATTGATTATGGTTTTAAATAGTTTGATGCCCAGTTGCACTCACATGGTTTATATATTAAGCTACCCTTCAACAAAAAATATAGATAAATCAATATTTTGACAGGAATGCATAATAATTCATTTCATTTCAATACTATTGTCAGTTTAAAGATCTCATAAAATTTAAGTTACATGAGCAGCAAGTTTCTTTCCCTTTGCCTCGATAAAGTAGTACTTCTACACTAAGCTTATTACTTTCAACATTTGGTTCATAAAATCTAATTTATAATTTAGGGGAAAAATGTAAATTTTGCAGAGTGCACTACTTCGAATTTTAAATGGCACAAAAGTGGCTCGTTTTTGTTCGTTCTACCATTAAAAAAAAAAAAACTTATCAGTTACATGGACGGAAACACCATCTCTACTCTTTTTGAGTGAGTTTTATGTGATACATTCATCAGTTGGAAGGCTTTGGCCCACCTTTTTGAAAACGGAATCTAAAATTAATAGCTTTACTCGAATTTTTTTCATTTGTTGTAGCATTTCCGTTGATTCTATACCTCGTTCAACGAGAGAACATACCGGATCACAAACCAAATTATTTTATTCTTACTATTATTACATTCCTTATTTCTATTATATTTACAGTACTTTATAAATCTAAAAATAATAACAATACAACTCTGGTATGACTTTCCCCGATTAAATAGTTTCCTGCTCTCTCGTTGAACGAAGTATAAAATCCAAATTTTATTTTTAAATTGTGGGTAATTTCTCGACTGTAATGTGAATTAGGTGTTAACAATTACTGGAAAGTTCAGTTAAACAGCATTTATTCTTACTATGCCAATGTTTCGGTGCATCCTTGCATCTTCTTGAAATTGTTACAAATCATTTTAAAACTATTTGTAGTAGCATCCGATCGTTATAACGTACCTCTCTTAAAATTATTTCAAATACAAAAAAATTATAAAATATTGAGAACTTAGCAATGAAATGAAAATAATAAAAATACTATCTTTCATTGTGTTTTTCATTTGTTTCAATATAATCATGGTTTTTGATATATAAATTTATTAAGTGTTGCATTTTCACTGTTTGAAACAGATGACCATAAACAAATTACACACCATGCAAAAACTAAAAAAAATCTATTTTTCAATGGTGTAATTTTATAATATGGCGTTCGTATCGAGATGAAAACTTAGACATAACTCTGGTTGTATTTATAACAATGATAAAAAATGGGCATAGTCATTCGAAAGAGTATAAAAAAGTTCTATAAAAAGGTACAACTAAAATCTAGTTTTATTTCAGAGTTGGAAGTTATTCGCAATAATAAAAAATTGTAAAATTTAAATTTTCGTCTATATCTGGTAACATATGCATTCATAGATCACTGCTATTGTCTACATTAATTTCAATATTAACTAGTTTTTCAAAAACACTTAAATACATAAATTACTAAGATGCGAAACGTTAAATTGTGTTAATATAGAAATATTGCCATAAATATTCCCGATTGCACACTTCAGAAAGCAGTAATAAATAAAAGTTTACTAAGAGCTGTTCATAAATTTATAATCAAGTTTACAGTAATATATCTTAAGAGTATGCATTTGTATTAATTTACGGTAAAATGTAGTTTCTTTTCTAAATATCATAAATTGCAAACTTCGGTAAAATATTCGAAAACATTTACCTTTCGTCTATAATATAATAAATTGTAAGAGCAATATTTACTTGAGCAAACCTTGGCGATAATATTAAAATTTTATTAATAAACATGTTTGAAAAGTTGGAACGTCTCGATAAAATTTGAATTGGATAAAAATTTCGTTCCCAGTTTACTTAATAAACCGATATTGCTCCCCCTTGTCAAGAAATAAATTAAAGCAAGTCATTCCGATATAAATTCAGAGTAGTTATAAGTAATATCAGGGACTTTAAACGAATAAATAATTTAGCAACTGCTCACGTTCGCCAGTCGCTTTTCAATTCACCCCGTTTTAGTCCGCATAATAAAATTGACAGGAAGTTATATTCCAATTTATTATAATACATGTATATACGATACAGCATATTAAATTACATAACGAAATATATTTATTACATATAAAATAAATCATACTTGAATTTAGAGAAGGGAGAAACCTTTAAAAGTATGTGCAAGTGAAAAAGGTTATTCTAATAGATTTGAGAAATGATTGCAAATGATCGTATTCATTACGACTTTGAGATCTATTCTAATTCAATAAATAAAATCAGATTTTAGGTATTTAATTTTCTAGGTTGATATCATATTTCACCCTGTTTGTACCAATCAAGAAAAATGAATTAGCACTGGGCTCCAGGTTTGTAATAATAGAAACTAAAGTAGGTACTATTGGACGTGCGCCCCTGAGTTAAGAGTATACGAGCACCGTCACTGAAAGAATGTACCAGAGCGATGATGCAATCGCCGACGACGGAATAACCCATGCGTGCACGTTGAAACATGTTAATTACGCCGTGACCTAATTCTTTTGTACTCGGTATCACTGTGGCGCCGGAGAGTTCTAGAAGGATAATGGGCTGTATAAATACCGTCTGAATGACAGCGGAGAGATAGTCTGTGGTATAGAAGCAACGAACAATGAAGTCGGTGATATAAATAAACAGTCTACGAGTAGTGAACATAAATAAATGTAGTTATATAAATAAATGTAGTGATATAAATATTGGTTAAATAAATAATCTCAGTTTTTCAATCGGCTGTTAATGTTGCTGTTACAAATATCCTCCTGTTAAATATTGAACGCTGTTTATCATTGTCTTGTTACGTTACCAGGCACATAAATATTGAGTAAACATCAGGTTAATTTAACAGGTACTAATTTTGCCGTATAATATACTAACAAGCAGGTTAAGTACAAAAGAACAAATTTTATTCAAGTGTTTGGAAATGGCGAATTATAATGTCAATGTATTTTCTGATTCTGATGAAGAAGCTGAAATAAGATTTGTTTTAAATATAGTGTACAGACGACCCTACATTATAAGACAACGACCAGATCACATAAATTAATATTTTCATTCGCAAATGTGGGTCTAGTTCCAGAATTAAGGAAATCATTTTCAGGAAAGGGTAGTATTAGTACATCTTTTAAAACTTCTAAAACCTGTGCTGGTTCAGATTCAGATGTGATGGAATTTTCAATCTAAAAACATTAATTATTATGTTAACAAGGGTACAAGACTACTTAACAGGAGCCATGTAGTACTACAATGTGATTTCACAGGCCGTTTCTAAACAAATCTTCTCTTACAGATCAATAAATCTGTAAAATACTGACAAAAACGCATCTATTTTTGTTGATTAATATAAAATTATACTTACGTATGAGTGCCAGCTTTCGTTGCAATTTTGTTCATTTATTACAGATTTACAGATCTGAAAGATTTACGGATTTGTTCAAAATAGAGCCATAAGTTAGAAACTTATTTATTTTATTACCTTATCGTCATTATTCCTAGCTATTAATCCTTCAGTAGAAAGTGATTATAGACAGTAATTTTTCTTCTAAAGGTGTGAATTCGACTTTTTTTAAATTTCCATCACCGGTTTTGTATAGCTGTTGCTTTTCATCGGATTTCTTTTTACGTAGCATTTTTTTCAAATATTCGTATTTTGTTTTTAATGTTTGACTTGTTGTTGGACATTGTCCATTTAAGCTGTTAAATTCCTCTGTGAGTGTCTCCCAAGCTGCTTCTTTTTCGGTCCATGATTTGTGATCAGATTTTTTCATTCAATAACTGCTAAATTTACTTAAAGTTCAATTTCATTATTCGATATGTTTGCCGAACGCTGTTTCTTCTACATAGTCGTAGGGTTCTCCATTTTAAAAATAGTAATTTATATTATTATTTATCACTTTTGACACTTCACGACGAAATACCCATACTTTTCAACAAACAGGGTTGCCAACGATCACATAAAAAGTACCACTGAAATCTTAACCTATTGGTAACTAACAATCACATAAATTTTGTTTGAAAAACGCAGTCCAACAGTTACTTTACCAGTAACGTTGCAATTATGTTATTGGTAGCTAACAGAAACTTTAACAGCCGATTGAAAAACTAGGCATTAGTGTTTATAATTATTTAATTATAGTGTTAATTACTTTTATCATCTTAATATTTAATCTTAATTATTTATAGTTTAATAAACGTATTATTTTAACTAATAATATCTCTCTTATGTTTATACTTCACCCATATAAATAAAACGTTAAACTATTATAAGCAGCTGTTACATAAAGTTATTTTACGTATCCTTTGTCAACCGTAAAGTATCACTTTTGTTTTATTTTACAGCCGCATTTACTTCACGGCCGCTTTTACTTTACGGCCGCATTTACGTTACAAACACAATTGTCAAACGTTTGTTTAAATAGCAAATAAATTTAGTGTAGTTTTATATGCAGCTTCATAATTTAAGCGGAATATTGGAAAAATCGTTTTCGCTACCGCTCATTTCCTTACTCAACAAATTAATTATTGCAGTTTTTTATTTTCATTTTTACGTTGTAATTTGTAATATATTTCGACAGGTGACTTGTGAAAATGACAGCACAGCACTCTGCAAGTGATATAATCAATCAGTTTTAAAATATATATTTTTAAATAAAAATTAATAACTTTTTTCTGATTCGGCCAAAAATATCACTTTTACCTTGATATACAAATAAATATTAATCAGATAATTTAGAAAATTGGTATTCCTACTCTATTCTATAGTCCATTTATAAACTAAGGAAGGGTACATAAAAAATCCCTAGTATAATCTATTTTTTGATTGGTCACTGCTCAGTCATGTTTATACTAAAATATAAATATTCTTTTCAATTTTTACATTTACTTATTACCCCATGACCGCATGTATTCAAAAACAGACAAATGTGTATTATATTAATTAGACTGAAAGTTCAATAATTTAAATTTATTGTAAATATGTTATCTAGGTTTTTTATTGATGTAAATCTGACTTTAGAATGTACTCCTCCTAGTTTAAAAATTAATATTATTGTTACTATTTATTATGAATTCCGGACTCGGTGGTCGACAAAGATTCTTCTTCGTAACCCTGTAAGGCAATGTATTTCCATCGCATCAATCATCTCATCTTTATCATTTTATCGCATGTATTATATAACCAAAGCAATTGTGCAGCCGTGTTATGGCTTTACAAAAAGCAGGCAAGAAAACATCGGAAATAAATTTTGATTACGCATATTTTGCTGTAATTATTGATTGGGTGTCATTGAAAAGGTGGGGGAGAATATTAAACATAATTTGGATTTATAATCATTTTTTTTTCTTGGATAACAATACATGAATTTTTAATTTTACATGAACGGTGGTGCATTTTACAGACTCAATAAAAATAGCATAGTATAAATACAATAGTATATTACAATACAAGATCGATATAACACGACGACAAAAAATTAGAAAAACTCGAAGTTACAGGTCTTTTTTTAATTTTCGACACCTGTTGTGCATAGAATACTTATGAATTTAATTATTTATTGACTATAATGTGAGTAGGTACATTTCAAAATGAATCATCAAGTTTCACTGAAATTTTATTTAACATTGTGTTATTTTGGATTACGAGTTTTAAAAACCAAATTTGACAGGTTTTGGACCATATTTTAATATATTCATTCAAGAAAATCTGTTTAGAGCTTCAAGTAAAGTACCATTTCCGGTTTATCAATTTTAGCCAAAATATAATATATTGTGCCCATTAAAAGTCTTAAATACTAAAATTGAAAAGTTTTGGATTATATTTTAATATAGTTTTTTATTAAAAACTGTTATGGCCTTCAAGTAAAGTTGTATAATTAATAAATAAGTTGTATAATTTTCTGAAAATTTAATCAACTCTATATGAGTGAAAATACGGAAAATATATATTGAAAGTTGATATAAGTTATCGTGGAAGAAAAAATCATCACACACACAGACAAATATACACTGACAGACATTATTGTAAAAATAGTAAAAACGTGTTGTGGGGACCCTAATTCGTGCTTATTGTCTGAAAACTCTAGAATTTTTTACTAAAAACATTACCTCCCTTACCTATATATGTATAGACGGGAGATAAAAAAGCCTATCGGGCATAATGGTCCTATCGTCATGGTTACTATAATGTAAACAAACAATACAATTGTGTGTAAATTAATTTGAACAGAGTGTCTGGTCGCGAATCTGGGGACCCGGGTTCAATCCCGACCGATGCCAAAAATTATATCGCATTTTAATGGCACAAAATTGACCCCTGTGGCGCACTCTTCACGCCAGCAATGAGTACTCGTGAGGTGACGTCTGGTAAGCGCTCGCACGGTCAAATATTTCATCTGTGTACAAAGCAGATTAACACACCCAGCAGTAGGTAATATGCCGTGATGATATATTTATTTATTTTATTTAACTATAAACAATGCTGTAAAACATATAAGAAGTCGGTAGCGCGAAAATAAATTTTCAAAGCCTATTGGAGCAATTGATTAAAATTGTCATATTTTGAGATGAATTTCGAAAAATGAGTGAATTCACTCGATGTTGGCGCTGTGAAAGACACCTCTAGGCAACCCTTGAGCGGTGATGGTCGTTTGTTTTTGCGCAGAGCGCTTGAATATAATTTGAATTCAGCTTTTGTGCTGCCAATAATGGGCAGCAACAGTAACGGTTCGGTTTGAGTGTAATTGTATTGTATGGTTTTTGCCGGGCGGGATTGATTTTTTGCGTTGTTTTTTTGAAGCGAAGGGTTTGTTTAGTGAAATTAATTAACATGATTCTCCCGTGCGTGGAGAGAGTATGTAGTGTGCTATGCTGTGGTTTCATGCGGATGATTTCACAGCGCGGTACGTAGACACTGAGCCTGAAGAATGCAATTATTTTTTTCCATACGAATACGAGCCCGATGCAATAATTATCACACACGCACTACTGACTGAAGCGCGATCAAATTAAAAATCAACCATGACACAAAAACAAAAGCTGCGAATTATATAAATGATTCTGGAATGAAATACGTATTCTCGTTCATTTGTATTGCGAATTGCGAATGGTATCCCATTTGCTAACAATGTAAGTTAATACATGTCATATATGATGTTTTTAGTTTAGGTAGTCTATTTTTAAACTAAGAAGAATATTCTTAGTAAAAAATGTTCTTCTGATTGGCTAGTGTTTGGACTTGTTTATATCCTATCATAATTCTTTTATTTTTTAACATATCTTTTAAAAAATGATTCAGGTGATTCCTTCTATAATTCACAAAAAAAAAGTTTTTGTAAAACGTAATTTTAAAGATAAAAATAAAAAGAAAAAATAATGTTACCAATGAAATACAAAAAAAATGTCTTATTTTTATTGCTAATTTTCTAATTTATTTCTCAAAATATAATTTAGTTCAATTAATTTTAATATTTTTACACGGATAATGGCATATTCATTGTTGAGCGAATTAATAAAAATATACTTGAAAACAAAAAGTTAATACTAATTTAATTTGTTTCATTGTCAAATGATTGTTTGTTTTTACCTAAAAAAAAATTGATTTTAGATTTTTGCATTCATCATAAGATCAATGACCTTAATTAAAAATGAAATATTTTGGATAATTAATAATCTTTATTGAAAAAGCTTTGTTCATGTTAAACTTTGTTTTATTATAAATCAAAAAAAAATCAAAAATTACCATTTTTAATTTAAGCTTCACTTAAAATTCAATGAAACGAAAAAATGCAACGCACTTTTTAACAGCAATGATTTAAATGTCATAAGAACAGAGAAATTGATTCGAATTTGTTTATTTCATTAAATTTATTTGACAACTAAATTTTAAATGAAGATTAAATTTCGTTATAAAACCAATCCTTAAAAAATTAAATTTGGGCCGAATTAAACTGTGGTAAATAAGGCCACTACAAAAAATTAAATATTTTGAGAAAAATCAACAAATGTTTATACTCATTTACACAGGAACTAGCCATCTGGACATATATATATATATATATTTTTTCTAGCAAGCCTCAGCACACTCTTCATGATGAGGCACCTTGTGCATTGTATTACAGCTATGGCAGATTGTTATTTTTTTTAATTCATATTTTTTTGGCATCAAATTTACTAGGCTTATGTTTGTTAATCTTTTCTTTTCAAAACAATAAAACTGATCTTGTTTCACAAATTATAAGGCTCAAAGAGTAAATGAAGCATTTAAACAACATAGAAAATGTTTTATAAATGAAATATCTCACAACAAACTCGAAGCTACGACAATAGGGCAGTGCAAACGAGATGGCATTTCTAATTTCCTTTATATTATTACCGTTATCTACCAATGTATTGATAACTACAAAATCGGTGCATTTAATATAATTGTGATTTTGGGTATATGGGCCTTGCAGGGCTTATACTCGTACTTTAGTTTAGAAAAATACTCTATAAGAATTGAAAATAATCTAATATTTTTGATTAAAGGTACATATTTCATACATGTGTAGAAAACGAAATACATAATATGTGCCGAAAATGTAGCAGTACAACATGAAATAAAATCCGAACTACTAAAAATATTTATCGAGAAAGCATTTCTCAATTCTATAATTCTTTAAAACAAAGTTTTTCATTCTACTTTCCCGGTAGTGTTTTGTGAACTTCATATCTACCGCGCAAGAATAATATCCATTTCTTTACAAATTCCGGTACTTTTTATAAATGAACGCTTCTTAAGCTATTAACGCCCAGCAGTAAACCAGGTAATAAATAGCCGCGCATTAGAGTGAATACCTGTCAAAGACGCGCAGCGAATGCATCCCCGCTTTCTCTCCACCGCCCGAGCATTGATTACACGAATCATTTTTCTCAGCAGCGCCGAAATGACAGCGACAGCAGCGCATTCAATGCAGGTTCACCCGTCGCGTAATGGCTGAAAAATCGTCCTTTAACCTATTTATTAATTAGTATCGATCGAACACCAAGCAAACTGATAAAAACGTTATTTATTTTTGAAATATGATGGATATGAATGCTTTATTTTTATCACTAATAACTAGAACCAGAGTTTATTTTTGAAGTTTTGTTACCTTTATAATGGGCGGTTTCCGAAATGTACGAGAGCTTTTATGATGGACGTTACTCACCTAAAACAAGAGAAAAAAATCATTAGTACATAAAAGCATCAATAATAAAAAATAAAATTGGAAATAGAAAATGTAGGTATGATGGTGATTTAAAATGTGATGTACCTAACCCATAAAAAAGCGATTATATTTTTTTCAGTAAGGATTCGTGGAGCCTGTGTCGCTACTAGTGCTGTAAGGATCCGACAAAACTTGTACCCGAGTACCCAGATTTCAAAATATCCGGTTCCTCGGATATCCGATGTTCGGATATTGAAGCTGATATCCGTAAATTTAATTCGAATTTGGATCCGGATTCTTCATTTTGAATGTGAAGGCAAAACCCTCAATATTTTTTATTTGTTTTTTTTTACCCAATTACAGAGTGGGTTCACATTACAAACATCCATGCCTTAGTGGGATTCGAACCGAGAACCCCGAGCGCACTCATGACTAAGGAGCGTTGCTCTAACCATTGAGCCACCGGACCGGGTAGTTCGAGCAAATGTAAAGAAAAAGAATTTATACTTTCACAGAATATAAAGTAACATATTAATATGACATACTCATATTCGAATTTAAGATCCGATACTAAAATCCGTTTCCAAGATTCGATATTCAAATCCGGATTCAAGATCCGATACTCAGATTCGGATCCAAAATCCAATACTCAGACTCGGATTCAAGATCCGATACTCAGATCTGGATCCAAAATTCAATACTAAGATGTGGATCCGAGATCCGGATAAATATATACATATTATGTAATAAAAGTTTTCGGAAATTTTTTGAATGGACGATACTGTGGTTTAAGGAAAGTATATTGAATCTGCTTATTACTACAACAATTAACATAGATTTAAGTTTTAACATTCATATGTAATAAAGAGTTATTGCCCCGTTTACTTATATACGACGAAGTTTAGTTCTGCCTTGCTCTATGAGTCTTTGCCGGGTTTTAAAATTTATTTTGTGTACTTTTTGAAAAATCCTGCACCTTAATTGTTTCCCTCTTCGGCTCCTACACATTGTCGTACACCTTTCTTGTAAGTAACGTCCAAAAAGATTCAATATGTCTCGCTAGAGGTAAGTTACGAGGATTGTTTTCGTGGGATAAATGGTTTGCCTCCAAGCACTGAGTTGTTGTTCGGGCATAGTGCGTAAAAATGGGTTACACCAAAACTTAATATTTTCGTTTACCACATTCGCTGCTGCACTGGGGTGCTGAAGATAAATTAAATTAAGCCCTTGGGAAGACCAAAATTTGTGAGAGAGATGGAATAGTTCTTGCGGGTGGTGTCACGGGTCTGTGTCATCAGCACCTAACAAAAAAAAATTGATATTCACTGCTGACCGACACGTTTCCATGGCACAACTGTTTTATCAAATAATGCACAAAACATACAAACATAAAATGTGTTTGATAGCTAATTTGCACAGGAAAGTAATTTATTCCGTAAAATAAAACAAATAATAGTTCATTCGATTTTTAAATAACAAAATAAATCATTAATTTAAAATAATTGCGCTATTTGGTATCATGAATGATATTTTTTAGTTTTATGTATAAAAATTGTTTAAAATATTTTCCGGAACAAAGTCCAGGTGCGCGCCACAAACGCACAATGGTCCTGAAAGCAATTTTCATAAGCAAAAAAATGCACCAGATCACTGTAATTTTTATAAGCAAAAAAATTGCACCAGATCACTGTTTATTTGCACAATCAGCGATAACTAATGATAAAATGCACTGAAAACACGTACGCACCTTCACAACGCAACAATACGTAGAATGGGGATTCCCCTAAATTCCGGCCTGGCTGCTATTAGTGCTATTAGTGACACGGGTCCGGATCGGCAGCCTGGGCCAGGAATGCTCGCGTCACGGATCCGTGCCATCAGCAGCGAATGTGTTAAATGATGTAAATTGATGTAATTAAGTAACTAAGGCTGGCAATTTTGTGTATACACCTTTAACACATCCAACGTAAAGTCTAGAGACGATTGCTGCATAAAACATTAAGGTGAATGATTCTGTGAGAAGGATTAAAGTTTTTGTGATTCCAAATGATGGGGGGTTGTTTTAAGCACCTAAATACTTACTTAATACTTTACATTAAATTGTTTTTCTTCATGTCTAGATAGATAATATAAATCTCCCTCGTATTTTCAGATTACAATTTGAGCTTTATTACAGAAAAATATAATACCGTCTGAAATACGATGAAACAGGTGAAATTCTTGTTTTTATGTAGTTACTTTTTTATTTTATGAAAAGAATAAAAAGTATTTTTTTCTCTACAAACAATACAAAACACGAATACCAACTGTAACGTATATTTTTCGCATTATATACAACATGAATACAACCTGAAAAATATTTTTTTTTTTGCGTAAATAAGAAAAAAGGATGCTGGTGTTTACATGTTTATGTATTAGTAAAAATAAATGAAGAATAAAGTACTTATTCCTAATTTATAAGAACTTCTGTTAAAAGTACGTATATACATTTTTTTACAAAAAATAAATGAAAATACCTATACAACGAATATCGCAATTATAAATTTAAGTTACCGCCACATGCAAATATTCGATATTTTTAATTAACATTTGAAAAATGAATTCTACATTATAGTTTTTTTGGAAAGGTATGATTACATCTGATTTCAATGAACTGTAAACAATAATGAAATTTACAAAAAATAAAAATAAATACTTAAAATTTATTCATATAACCTTATACTCTTTGGATGAATGAGAGTATTATTGCACACGTGTTATAATACTTGGTTTAATGGAAAACAACTTCCAGAAAGTAAGAATTTATGTATTTTTACGAACATTTATTTCTGTCAATTTTATTTGACAACTGACAGCTGACGTTATTGTAATCTCGATGTACTCGTATATATCACGTTCCTGACCCATCAGAGTGCAGAATTTATTTTAGAAAAAAGGTAAAAAAATATAACCTCCTCTAGCATTAGCAGTTGTTAAATAAAATCAACAGAATTTTCAAGTAAGTCTAGCGAGCCTGATCTTCACATGTTTTAATATATTATACAATAAATGTAAGTCTGACAATGTCAAAGAAATAACTATACTCCATTCGTAAAGACAAGAGAATGTAGAGCTAATTCTTGAATAGAATGATTTGTCTCTGTTCAAGATTAGTTTCACATTCTATCGTTTCAGCGAATGGACTATATATAATTTTGAGGGAAGAATAATTTAGTCGGAACGCAGTCTAAATATTTTTAATTTGATTTCAAACCGACGTTTCAATCATTACAATGAGCATATTCAGGGTTAAATCAAGTCAAAAAGAAAAATGTTTTGTAACAAAAGGTTAACAAACATGGATGATTTTTTTTATGTAAAATACACAACGTTTAGCTATAATAATTTTAACGGAACATAAGTGAAAAACAAATTTATAAAACAATTTTATGAAACTTCTGTTCCGTTAAAATTATTACAGTTATAGTATATTTTTGGAATTAGTGGATAATTTGATAGCGTATTTGGAAGTAGAAAAACAAAATAATGATCCTTTTTAACGCGAGTGGTATTTTTTTAAGCAAGTAATCGATATACATATACTTATATACTGTGCAGTGGCATGTGGCTAGAACTCTTGGGCAATAATCACAACATAAAACGATCCAGTCTCATATAAATTAACTAAAAAGTTTAGTAACTTTCGTGGAATAACCATACATTCATCGGGTTTCTAAGTAGATCCTATACGTTTTTTCATTCAATCATATACACATAAATAGAAGATTAGTTTAAAGTTTAAATAATAAATAATTTCCTATTCCCAGATTAGGTATTCCGAGAATATCTCTTAACCCTGTGTTAAAATGACGTTTATGGAGGGTTTATTCTAGAGTTAAGTCTTATTCCATGTTTATTATTATACATTTGTGGGTTAAGCTTCGAGATAAACTACGAATATTCTGAACGTAACCCTTGTTTATTATTACCACTGTTAGTTTTTCAAACATCGTACAAAAAGTCAGTGGTATAAGTGTGTATCGAAATGTTGGATTTGCAAGAATAAAATATTTCGTATGATCGAGAATAGAGTATTAGTTAACACCTACATAATCTACCACACTACACCAATTTACCCACATTTACTTTTTGTAAACCTTGATATTCCTTAGAATATAATGCAGTTTATTAAGTTTAATATAAATTTAATTGTGTTCACCTTTGAAGATAGTGCACTCCTCATGCAAAACAAGGGTAAAATTAATTCAAAATATCTGTTATCAGTAGATACTATAGAAGGAGAGAGGCATCGCTTGTATCCATTTCCCATCAGACACTTCGGCTGCCACTTATGCTAAGTCTTTTGTGAGCGCATCGCGCGATCCGCCACTAAAGCAAGCGAAATTGTCACACGAATCTAAAATATATTCAAATTTTTCCACCTCGCCAACTGAGTCGTCCCCGTATGCCGCAGGAAATCTTTCCCATGACACGTCTGGGTCGCTGGAACATTTGAATGTACACTCTTGTGAACAAATCTGTCGTGGTTTTTAGTTTTTTTTCGGTGGAAGCAGTTGGTATGACTTGGAAATAGTTTGATGCTAGTTTCAGACGCACGAAGGATTTTCTTTTTGATTTTTATCACTCAGGAAGTTGATGTATGTAAAATGGATTTTATAAAGGAGTTCTTTCCTTTTATTTTTCATACAGCAATGAATAAGGATTGATACAATTTTCTATTTATTGCTGAATTTTTCATTCAGAAAAGCTGCATTCATTATGTCAAGAAATACACTATGATGTATACGTATTGTAGAAACATGGCACGTACATTTATTAAAATACTCATAGATAATTTTGAATATATGATGAAAAGTTTTATTGTAAAATTTAATAAATTAAAAAAGTAACCTAGGATACCATACATATTATTCTCTAACAATCATAAATATAGTGTTGTTATTGATTTTGTCGCAGTAAATGGATTTTTTTATTATCAAATCTGATAAACAAAATTTATAGCAGATAAAAAAATTGTTTCTTGTGGAAGTAAAAAAATCAATCATAATATTAATTTTATGTTGTACAATCAATGGGAACAATGACAATAATAGGTTTATTCCATTATACAATCAAATCAGTACGGAACTGTACGACGCATGCGCAGTATTAAAATGGGAACGCCATTTTAATACTAACAATAAAACAAATCTAACTATGTAAAAGTAAGTGCAAGTGTAAAATACCCAAGTATAGTTGGAGGAACAAATATTTGGAACTGACTTATGCAGGATTTACAATCTTTTATGGACGGTTGGGTTTGTTTGTGGTCAGGACTCATAAATTATTCGAACTTGAAGGCATCAATTTTAGGGTAAGAAATGGGCCGTATTTAATAATGATGTTAGAAAAAGTGTGTTTTAAACGTATTTTTATTTGAATACAGATTTAAAAGTAAATAATTAGGAAACATCTTGTAATATTTTAATCTCTTTTCACTTTACAAATTGACGTTAGAAGAAATACACTTAAAACGAATTATTATTTTAATACAGATTTAAAAGTACATACAAATTTCGGGTACGGCCCGGGACAGAAAACTCTACCTGGCTCCGAGTACCATTACCGCAAAGTCCATAAAACTTTATAACGACCAAATGGCAGAATCTATAATGAGTTCCAAATATTTCTTCCTCCAACTATAATGCAGAGTGGCCAACAATTTCAAAGATAGAAATTCCCTGACGAAATAATACAATTTACAAAATTTAGTTTCTATTCGCTAATGAAATAAAACAATATGACGTCTGGCGACGAAAATATGAACTAGTGTGTGGTAGTAAGTTCCAGCTTCCAGCCAAGGTAGCGGCGAACACAACGTTTCTGTTACTTATTTGACAAATAAATTATGAGTGGAGTGAAATTTCCAGTACTAATAACATAATCTAAAACTTCAATAAGTTTTTGTTGCGTTGACAAATGTACGTCAATAACACGTAGAAATGCAGATATTAGTTTCCATAATTTCCCGAAAACAGGAACCAAAATTTTTCTGAAAAAAAATATTAGGGCTTTTTGAATTGATCGAATTTGAAGAATTTCACATTTATCATGTATTCTTTATAATTATAGAGAGTCACAATTGAAACGACCATGCACTCACTTCATATTTTTGGCACCATCTTGCAACTGAACTGTCACCATGACAGCGATTTGTTTGTAATTTAGCAACGAAGTGAACTGAGTCACATGTGTATTTAGCGTAGTTCAAGGAAAATATCAATAGATGGCAGCACGAAAGTATGCCTCTGTATAACCCTCCATTGAAATTTGGAACAATTAATTAAAAATGCAAAAGATGGAAAGAACAATTTAGGAGCAATTCTATATTTTCAAGTTGTTTAATATTTGATCTTCTTATCATAATAATAACAGTAAAATATTCTTACGTCGAAAAACGGATATGTTACTAGTATTAGGATATTGCGAAAGAAATTGTTGATAACTCATAAATAATTGTTACTGTAATTAAAAATTAGTTGATTGTCATTTAAATAGACAGCTAGCTAAATTTATTTTAAAAATTGTACTGCGCAATCCTTTAGATTTAGAACCATTCTGTTATTTAAGCTTTTTTTTAAGAACTTTTAGTAGTATACCAGGCCAAAAACTGGGTTCGGTTTGTTTTTTGAGAGATGGGTTCGTGTGCGGTTCTGGGTCAAACATTAATAAAATTTGCGGTTTTGTTCCGGGTTCAGGTTCGGTTCGACCTAATGAAAATTGAATTATTTTTCGATTAACAAATGAAAACAAGTTTCTCGAAAAGTCAAAACGGACAGTAACGCAAACCGTCGATTATCAGCTTTATTACGATTACACGTAGTTTAGAATTGAAAATGAACCTGAACGGAAGTAGAACCCTGAACCCGAATTTTAATACCTGGTGCGGTGTCTACTCGGGTTCAATTTAAAAATATATCTGAGGTTTGGTTCTGGGTTTGGGCGCTAAAATGTTACGGTTTGGGTTTAATGCCCTGATATATACCTAGGTAAGTTTCTAATCATCTTATTTTAGGCCCGAAATCTGTGGTGAAGCTACGTATGTCCACCTATTAATATAAAATAAAATTATATAGTGGTGATCTTAGAAATTCTTGTATTTTATTAAATAATAATTAAAACCAATTTTAAATCTGCTACAAACTAGTAACATTCACCCACGTACATTAAGTAAATTCCATTAGAAAAACATTGTTATTTGATTAATATTTCAACTACAATTAAACGTAAATTATGTATGATTGAATTAAAAGTAGGTAGTTACAACAAAGTAATCTCTTTACAAAATAAAAATGATTGTTTTATGAAAGAGAACATAATGAAAAATATCGAACATTAAACAAGTAGGTGTATATCAAATTTCAATAGAGTATTTCACTAATTTTTGATTTTTTGTTTGTTCATACAATGATCCATTTTTTTGATTTTTTTAAAAATAATTAGTTATGTAATAACACGTACGCATATGCAATAGTTCTGGTAAAACCACTTCATGGTAACCGAGTTGTAAATAAAGAACCTCTTACGCTTGACAAGTTCCTAAGCATTTCTTGCATTTTTCACTGTAAGAATACATATACAGTGGTGGCCAGATAAGAGACACTTATAGAATTTCAAAAACTTGTTTTTTTAATACACTTGCATTTCAACCTAGAAATAAAACACAAACAATATTGAATTATAAGGTTTGTTCATAGAACATATTTCCAACGGTTGGAGTTTGAATTTGAGTGCGCATGCGTGGTTTCAAACTGGTTGCAAATCAAATTGTTTGAATTCTTCTGTGAACAGCATTATGTCACTTAACTTTTTAAAATGAATAATAAATGTCTCTGCTTAATTTTGGTAGTAAATATATCGATATTATCGATCACTGTAGTGACACTTGTCAGTGAGTCAGTCGTTTATTATTGTATTACATTAATTTACAATGATTTACTTACAGTAAAATATTTATTTTACTAATTTATTTTATTTGTAAGTATATAACCAAACATTAAATGAAATCAAAACCTGTAATCAAAACAAATACAAATGTCTTGTCAAAACAGTGTAAGTGCGCATGCCTCAAATTTAAAATTTCCTCCCGAGTTGGAAATTATTCTGATAGTTGGCAACCGATCAGCAACCAGTCAGAAAGTTTCTATGAACATTGAACTAATAATTAGAGTTGGAAATTTGTGACTCTGCGAACGCTTTTATGTAACTGCGCATGCCTCTGACGGTTGCTGACGGTTTCAAACCGTTCTATGAGCAAACCTATAGTTCTCATGTAGAACTAAATTAGCTAAACATATTTTTACAACTAACAATAATAAAAATAAAATTTATTTAAATATTCCCTGTAAAGTATACAGGGTGTTTCTATAATTATGGATCAAACTTTAATCCAATTCTTAACTGTTTCCGAAATATAGATCATCTAATTAACTGATTTAGACTTTTTAACTTACTTTTAAATGTAATATCATATCATCCCTTAAAGTTTCATCCATAAGTATAAAAATAGCCTGTATAATATACGAAAATTTAAATAAACTAGAATGTGTCTTATTTCTGTGACCAGATGTATATATATAAATAAAAATAAATAAATATTTCATCACGGCATATTACCCATTGCTGGGTGTGCCAATCTGCTTCGTACACAGATATCGGTAATGATAGAATATTTGTACCGTGTGGGCGCTTACCAGGCGTCACCTCACGGGCACTCATTGCTGGCGTGGAGAGTAAATATCATGGAAATATATTTTTGTTGAGACTAATAAAATTCACATTGAAACTGAAACTTGTACTCTCTAACAACATTAATTTAAAAGTTCATAAATGCACAGCGACATTGGTTTTATGTATGTAGCCAGTATTTCAAACGAGCCCGGCAAAAAATATATATCTTATTTCTATGGCCATCACTGTACATACATAGGTACAGGACCATTTTACATTTAAAGATGTCTCTTATAGTAATTAAGAACAAAAATAACTATTTCCCTATAATAGTTAATTTCTAATTTTGAATTATTTATTGAAATTCAATTATGGTCACATACACCAATATTTCATACGGTTTATTGAATTGTTTAGAGTAGGGCGAGCAACAATTTTATTTAACAATATTAATGCACGATAATATTGAACGTCTAGGGGTTGCTTAATGTAATGTTTCGAATATTAAACAGGCATATTAAGTATATTAAATTTCAATAACAAATACTGGTAATGGCAATTCAAAACGTGTTTTAATATTTTTTAAAATTATTTTTCCAAGCACAATACAAATATAACAAGACAAAATGTACAACTAGGGAAATCAAAATTACAAAATAATACTTGATGAGGAAATATTTTCATTGTAAACATTGTTATAAGCAAGAAACAATGAACAGTAAATTGAACAATACGAGTCTTTTTCAACAAAAGATATTTGTTATACAGTATCAGCATAACACATGAAATTGAGATGTAAAAACAAAGCCGTACTGCAAGTAGCAATTCTGTTTTGTTTGTGATAAAATACCCTTTCATCGAGAGTGTACCGCACCTCCGCACATGATTTTATTTTTTGCAGTGAAAAGTCGCATTTGGGAGTTGTTCACGCATTTTAGAGCAGAAGTGTTTCGTTTCACAAATCGATTCGAAAAAATGGCATATTTGTCAATATCATACACCGCTACGTTGTAGCTTGTAGGGTGTCTATTCTGACAAATATTAGCTTCGTTTTTTTATTTCAACAATCACGCATTCTCCTTGATGTTATTCGTGAAGTTCTTGAAGAAATTTGCACATATTTGAGCACAATTTTGTTCCGCAGATTCGAAATGTTTGACACATGTGCTGAAATCCGCGAAATCCTAAAGGAAATGTCGATTGTAAATTGTAACGAAACTTGTTTTCTCTTCGCATTTTGCTGAATAAATAATAACATGACACGTGCTACACTGACTTTCAGGATACACTTATTTTCTTAATGGGGTATTTCGACATTTTTAATTTCTTTTATTTTTATTAGTTCAGTCCAGTAGGACTCTATGAACATATAAATTTGTATAAGAAAATACATATATCAAATGAGATATGTATTATTGTATTTTCCTACTATATGAAGATATAAACTATTAAAAAATACTATTTTGCATAAATTCCATAACATCGGAATACTCCTACGGCACGCAAGTAATACAAACCCGCCAAAATCTGGGTTCGGTTCAGGTTCAGATTAATTTGTTTTTCGAAAAATGGGTTCGTGTGCGGTTCTGGTTCAAGCATTAATAAAATTTGAGGTTTTGTTCCGGGTTCAGGTATTGGTTCAGTTTCGGTTCGACTTAATGAAAATTGAATTAATGTTTTTTGAATAACAAATCTTTATTTAAAATGTGAACACGAACAGAATTTTCACGAACAGTCAACACAGGCAGCTACGTGGATGCTGAAAGCGTCGATAATCGACTGTATTACGATTACGTTTACGTTTCAAACTGAAAATGAACCGGAACTGAACCCTGAACCCGAATTTTAATATCCGGTTCGGTTCCGACTCGGGTTCAACTGAAAAATATATCTGAGGTTCAGTTCAAGGTTTGGGTTCACTAAAATGTTTGGTTTGGTTCCGGTTTTGGTTGGGTTCAGGTTCGGGGTCGATGCCCTGGATACGAAGTCTCCGTACGGCAATAATTTTAGTTTATTTTGAGAAAGTTAATACTCTAAAAACAACAGATGTATTAATTTTAATTCTTTATTTAAATGTGAAAAGGACCCTTTCCGAAATATGGAATAAAATTTCTTCGAACGCAACAACTAAAGCCTATGATTCTTGGAAAAATCAAATCAAATTTTGATTTAGTTTTTACCCCATTCCAGCCCGAGATTGCATGGTGGAAGTATGTACATACATTGTTTAATAAATTAATAATACATAATACTTCGGCGACTGGCGATCAAAGGAGGTATGAACGCCCAAAAGCGAACAACAATTTTTTTTTTTTTCAGAATTAATATTTACTTATTTATTATTTTTAATGCAATATGACGCTTAAATCCTAATTACAGAATATTACATACCAATATGAAGAGATAATGTAAATTATTTTTTGCGTTTGTTGTTCTATGAAGTACTTAATAAATATTTTAAAATTTTCTACATTGATGTTATTTACATTTATCCATTACAAATTCAATAATCCGAATAAATCGTTAGTCCGAATACCTCCTTACATTTAGCATTTCGGATTAAATGGTCTCTACTGTAATTATATTTTTTAAAATGGGTATCTTTAGGCTTATATAACAGCAAATTTCCACAAGTCACTTTGATTGATCATCACGGATGAATTATCCAAAGTGAACCGTGTAAATGCACGATGATGAATAAATCATCTACTGTGATCATTTCAGATGAACAGTGAATGAAGTTAAACGTGTTTTACTTTTCGTCACTCTTGATAAATCCTAGCGGATGCCAGGGTGAAATGTCTAAATATACGTTCAGTGTAGTGTTCACGCAAAAATCTTACTCTCACGCATTCTCACTGCGCCCTTAAAACTGTCACAGTGGGCTGTTATTTTGTACAGTAATTATATAGAAAATATATTTTTACTTTTGATGAGACATGTAAGCAAAAAATGAATTCAATTCACTCAAAGTGATCCGTGGAAATTCGGCTTAAGCGAAGAGTCATTCGTCGTATAATTTTTCTTTCCTTGTTAATGCTAATTTTTGTTTCATTCAATAATTTTCGCTCTTGTTTAATCAGGTTTAAATAACTCCGGTGATTATTGGGGATAATTGAGCTTATTTTTGATATTATACAATAGCTATTCGATTATAAGACTCAAATTATTTTTTGGATCATTATCACGCATGATATTAAAATTGTCTTTGGTCAAAAGGTTCAATGATGAGTTTTTAGTGAAAAAGCATGTTTTAGGGTCCCTACAATACGATTTTACCATTTTTCCGATGATGTATGTATGTATGTGTGTCTGTGTGTGTGACAAAAGTTCAGGATCGCATAACTTCAATATCACGATTCCAAAAATTATAATTGTTTCGTATTCCTCAAGTTTACATCCCGAAGAACAAGTGATTAGATTTTGGTTATAATTGATGAACCGGAAGTAGCCTCATTTGAAGATGTAACAGTTAAATTTGATTTATTGATATTTAACGTTATTATAACTTAAAGAATATATTATTCTCTATACGATTTGATTACATTTTATATCTCATATTCAATAGATACAGAGTTAAAGATTTTTAAAGAAATTAAATTTTATACAGCCAGCTATGCTAAACATGGAAACTACTAATATATTCATATAATTCAAATTGACAGATGTCAGTATCAATAAAAAGTAAATTAGTGTGGCAGAGATGAGGATGTTGAAGTAGATATTGGGGAAGACACGGAAAGATACGGTAGGAAAATAACTCAAGTGTTACAAGTTTCTAGAAAGATACAAGAAAGACGATTACATTGGTTTGAACATGTCATGAGGAGAAATGAAGAATTATATTGGAACAAGAATGAATAGTTTAGTAGTAGGAGGCTGAAGAAACAGAGGAAGACCAAAGATAAGATGGAAGGACTGTATTGCGGAAGATTTGAGAGAAAAGGAACTGAATGAAAACGACATGCAAAGAACGAATGGGAAAAGCTAAAGAAGAAGATGTCAGTGTCAAGTGCAAATTAAATAGTTTGTTTATGAAATAATTTTACTGGAAATTTAGAATCTGTTGCAAGAAAAATTATGTATGGAATTTATACATTATATACAGGATTGACGGAAGGTATTGTGCTGGCTACAACAGATTTTTTAAAGTTGCTTTCAATTTGTTGTTAAACTGGAAAACAGGTTACCTTTGCTATTCATGATTGGTGCAATACTCATGTCCTGTTAGTCCAGTCGTGGGGTAGATTTACCCTGCAAAATATCAGTCGGGTATTTTTTTGTTTGAGGAATAAACATTTATTTTTCTGCCCCACGACTGGACTATATACTCCCAAACCATAAATTCATCGTTGGTTAAATTGTCTGTTAAATGTTATAGCTAAAAGGTCGCATCGAAAAACACATGCAATATTTTTCGTTTTAACTGATAATTAAGCGATGGTGATAGTTTAACCAGAAATGAAAATACCGGGCCTTAAATAATAATATGTTCTTTCTAAATATTAATTCATCTATTTCTCAGAAATAAATAAACACTTCGTTTACGGAATTCTTTTAGGCTGCCAACGTACTTTCTTTCACTCGCAGATGTCATAAATAGCCAATAAAGAAAAGGCTACATTGATTCTTCAAATCAATTAGACTGATGAAAATTCTTTGTAAATGTTCACAGTTCGATCCAATGGAGGGTTGTACCTTCGACCGTCATTACAAAATTCCTGTTCTTTTATTCTGAAACCGCACGTCGAAATTTCCGTAAAACCTCGTCTTAATTTTCCCAGAATCCGCGATTGGGGCTGATAAAATCCGTGGAATTCGGCAAGTTTGAAAGAGTTTTGAGATCTACAGACATTGTTCTCTGCTCATCTTGAAAGAATTCATCCCTTAGTTCATCTGCTTCTGCCTCTGGCTACATCGTTTTATTTGTCATGAAAATTAAGTTGTAAATTTTAGTTTAATCATGATGTTGACGTTGGTCCCCTAATTGTGGATTAAATCTACCGTTTTATTTCACTTGGATTCCCCTTGTAAGATAATAAAACTAGAGCAAAAGCCAAATTATTGTATTTTCTTGTAACACTGGAGTATTAAGTTCCTAATTTTGGGTTATGCTACAAAATTTTGTACATCATTATTCCTGTACTTTATCAGAGCAGTTAAAAAAACAAATTTTGACATTTTTTAAAATTTTCTTTCAATAAACACTTAGACCAACGATATTCTATATATTCTATTATAAGACGTTTGCGTAATTATGTCAACATGGATTTACTTAATACTATTCTGCACATGTTTTTCGTATCTTGTCTTACTGTATAATTTACTGGGGTAACTCCACACAGTCAGTTTTTAAAGCGCAGAAAATTATTCTTAGAATCATGGTTGGACGTACTCCTAATATATAGTGTAGAAATCTCTTCCCACATCTTCGATTACTTACCCTTCCATGTATTTATATTTATCAGTGTGCTCTTTTTACTGGATTGTATACGAAACACGCAATATTAATAATTTATACATTCCAAAATTCCGAACAAGTAATTATCATGACAATACACATTTCAAGTTGCCACAGGACCAAAAAGCTATTACCAGCATAACTTAAAAAAAAATTGAACATGGTTTTTATTCTATTGACGAGTTCTTTAACAATTAAATACTTTTCTACCATTTTTATTTATTTTATAATACTTTTTCATATACAGGGTGTATCACGGAAAGTGAAACATAGGCGTTTAACATGGGGAAGCAGTTTTTCCGTGCGCATTGCTCCCCTAATTATTTTAGACAAAAAGTTTCAAATGGATATTGTAAAGCAAAAAATTCTACATCCGAATCAATAAAAAAAATCATTTTGGCTACTTCATAACTGCAGAAATAATATTTGAAAATTCACGGAATTACAATTTAATAGTATTAGCCATGGAATTAGAAATAAGAGACGAACAAAAGCGTAACGTTTTATACGTCAAATTATTAGTATTTATTTTGACAATCTAATACTATTAAATTGTATTAACTACCAAGTAAATATATCATTTTGAAAATGCGATACAATCAAATGTTATCAATTTCATATGTATTTCACAAGAAAATTGAAAACCAATTTTTTGGCAACGGAAATTAGTTTTATTCAATATAATCCCCGGAACTAAAATGAACTCGGTTCAGCGAAAATCCAGTTCTTCTATTTCATCCCGGAAATACTAGACGTCGAGTTCCATGAAATACTCGTACATATTTATAGCAGTTCTCAATGTGTTTCTATGAATGTACAGCGTTGTTTAAATTCTGCATTCTATTTGTTTACTCTTGTAAATGAAGGTTTCATATTATTCGACACATGTGCGCAGCTAAAGATAGAAATACCTATATGATATGTGTTAAAAGTAACATTTTATTTTGTGAGAAGGATGTTTGGAACATGATGCAAAGCGGAGTGGCCCATACCTTCGAACATTTTTCATTTAAATTTGTACTTCTTATAATTTTTTGACTATGTCACAACTGTCGATTTGTTGTTTCATTCGTTACCAAGGTAATTAATTTACTTTTACACTTTTAACACTGGTGTCATAAAATGACATTTTTAATCCTAAGAACAAACATTAAAAAGTTTACTTTTAATCGATTTGTAGAAAAAATATTTGTCTGTGTAGAGCTGTCTATCTTCTTGGCAACGAGTCCGGTAGGTACTTTTTTACGGCCTCGGCCGGTAGTACATAGCAACGTCCTTGACGACGTCCGATAGGTATTTCAAAATTCACTATTATTATAATTTGTAAATTGAAAATTAGGTATAAAATGCAGATAATAACACGACGCTTTTGATTAAATCATAATTATTCTAAATAATTTGCTTTCAAAATAGTTATTTAGTATAAAGAAAAAAATTATACGACACACGGCCGGTAGCTGCATTTCTGGTTTCGCTAGTTCACGTGTCTCGTCCTACCGGGCCTCGTTCCGTGATGTACCAGCTCGCCCGTAATGACGTAAATAGCTATTATAGTTTGTTTCAAGATATTTGCAAACGTACCTGCTTCGACTTACGCAGCGGGTGGCTTCTAAAATGGGCTTGATGGGTAAAATAACAGGCTTGTAACAAATTATTTGAAATCCAGCATACGAAATAATTGTGTAGAATTTAATGTTTCACTTGAATTTTAAGAAATGCAGAACAAAGAATATAAAATAAAAAGTTATCAATACATAAATAGAATTTGCACAAAACTGAAGTTTCTTTGTCCCATGGTCGCCACATTTTTTTCTGTAATTTCGTCTGAATTTGCACAACCGTAACTGAACAAGTCAACAATCGAATGGCATTATACCAAATTTTCACAAATTACAAATACAAGTACGTACATTAATTAACGGGATTTTAAGAAAGTGCCGTTACAAATTTTGCTAATCCTCCCCTGACGCATACGAACATTTATACCATGCTGTTTTGCGGTGTACCGTGTCATTACCAAGGCAGGTAGATTTGCAAATATCTTGAAACACACAATAGAGAAAATCTATTTTTTAATATAAAGAGCTACCATGTTCCAAGGCCGGCAACGTTAAACAAGCTACAACCTAACCTAACAAAGACCGAAATTGATTTGTTATTTTTTTAAACATAACCTAAGTTAATGCAAAACACTCATACCCTATTCAGCAAGTATTTATTAGTTTTTTAAACATAAACATACCTCAACATAACGTAACCTAACGCATAAATATTATTGGATTTCGGTCTTTGTTCATTTTAATTTAACTCACAGCCACAATTCATTGTGACCGTGTGTTTCGCTTATTGTGCGTTTTCGATAAAATATTCTCAATAATTAATAATACGTGAGTATTTTTCAAATAATGAAACAACCCATATAAATATAAAAAAGTAATAAAATTTATTGATTTTTTATGGATGAGATTCCTGTATAGATAATGACAATCAAAACATTCATATCCTCAAAAACACGCAAAGCACTCAAAGCAGTTTTCGCTATTTCAATATCCTTGTGTCTACCTTTTTAATCTGGTATTCCGTATGGCAGTGTTTTGGCTCGGCTGTACTTGATTAGAACCCGGGATCAGACACTCGAGATGAAGTCTACGTATGAATATACGATGTGCAATCGCGCGTGTACGCACGGAGTTCTCTTTCACTCGGAGTGGGATCTTTCTTTCTCATTCCACATCCAGACCATCCAAAATTACTTTTCTTCCATCCACTACGCCATTGTTCATCGATCTTCGAATGTCTTGGAATTAAAATGAAATATTGATATACCTACTGCCGTATCAGTTTTGCACGATGAAATATTTCTGAGTATCGAATGTTGTGAAAGTTTAAAACGATGATGCGCACATATGAAATATTATACTACATTGTTCTTCTGTTCGCCAAATTTGTATGCGATATGCAGATATCTAGTTTACTAATAATTAGGCAATAGTAACGCATTGTTTAAGGCTTCAAGCTATCCGGAATAAACAATATGTATGCATAAGTGACTTGATTCAAGTGTAGACAGACCTATTTTCCGGATAAGGGAAGTAAGTGTTTGGACGAATGACAAATGTTCCCAGCACTCAGCACATAGATGTCATTTGAATATTGAATCATACAATTTTGGTCCAGGATTGGTTAGTCATTTTCATCTTTACATTATTGTAATCAAGCAATGTTTTTGTTTATATCAAAACAATATTTTTTAAATAAAAGATTCACCAAGCAGACCTTTTCAATTTAAAGAGATAGAAGATATGCGCAACGAGATCTGCGCGTAGTAAGCCGACAAATGGCGGGAACCATGCTTAAGTGCTTCCTTGCTGAGATCCATGGCGTTTGTTTTTTTTTCCAAATTTAGACGTAAAATGTGAGAAAAATCTTTGATAACTTTAAAAAACTTACTTAAAAGTTACGAAAGCTTTTATTGAAGATGAAATTTGTCTAACGATACCAAATTTTTACCGAGAATACAAGTATTTTAGTGACGTTTCGTTTGATGGCAGTGTCTGGCGCCATTTTGCTATGGTTGCCGAAAATCAAAATACCGAAAATAGAAGAATTAACTTGAGAATATAGAAGTTTCAAAAAATATATAGAAGATTCAAATAAATCATTTGTTACTATCATTATAGTAGGTGTAATTACTAATGTATTAAAAATAAACACATATTACACATATTCAGAAATAAACTAAAAAAATATAATAAAAGAGGCAAAAATTCACTCAGATGTAGCCTATAGATATATATATATATATATATATATATATATATATATATATATATATATATATATATATATATATATATATATATATATATACAGGGTGGAAACGAACTTAATGTCATAAATTTAAGGGTGAGTAGTATGACATGTGTAACGAAAATTCGACTTTTCTTAAGGAAACATTTTTTTACTGCTGGGTTAATTAATATTTCATTAAAAATATGGCTATCAAAAATACATTCAAAATTAGTTGTATAAGATATTATTCTTAATAATTAAATTAAACAGCATTTTTGACGAAAATAATTGTGTAATAGATAAAATAATGCAAATGCATTTCCAGTGGTCCAGTGGTACCAAAAATGTTAGTTTAATGAAAACTACCTTTAAATATGCGAATTTTTAAAATATTCTTTCTGTTTCGTAATCTACACATGTCATAATACTCACCCTTAAATTTATGACATTAAGTTCGTTTCCACCCTGTATATATATATATATATATATATATATATATATATATATATATATATATATATATATATATAAATATCTAAGGCATACAAGTAAATTTTAAACTCCTGGTGATAAATTGACTACGTAAATTTAGAAAATCTTGAAATTTTTAATGAAAAATTCTGACATTTGACATCTATGTACATAATTACTAATTATCATTCTGAAACGGGCCCACACATCTGCTTGTCAAGCCCAAAAATGTAACATTACTGTTCGCGCACTATACTTATGTAACCAAAAAAAAGGAAGTGGCGAGAGGTATTGTGCTGGCCACAACAGATTTTTTTTTAACTAAAAGTCACTACTTAACACTATTTACTCCAAGGCAATATTACTCCCTTATTATAATATTTAATCATATTTATATATTTGATTTTGACTTTATGTGGTAATTTATACAGATAGCTTTAGAAAATAAAATACTGAATTTTTTAATTTCAATTTTTTTAAATTTACTGCTTTAGTGACCAAGACCAAATAAACTTAATTTAAAGACTTGGTAAAAACGGTTTACTTGACGTTCATTTTTGCAATAATTGCGTACTAAATCCATTTTCACCACGTATTTAAATTAAGTTAATTCGGGTACCAAAATCATAAATTTAAAAAATTGTAGCACTCATAAATGCAAAATTTTATTCTTTAAATCGTCATCCGAGTACAACGCACCACAAATTCTATCGAGACGGATACTATTAAAAATAAAAACTTTTCTCATGTTTAAACTCTTATGCCACGGATTTCTAGCGACACCCGGTATATTTATTCTAAAACTATGATCATATTATTTCTTGTAATACGAGAATATATTTAAAGAAATTTCATTATTTAAAATATATATATTAAATATGGTCTCATTTTTAGACATTTTTTGAGAAAATGTGGTCACTTTTTTTTTAGCAAAATAGTCCTTTTTTAACTATATTGGTCATACTTTTTGTTTGTTGGCAGCCCTTTAGCCGTGTTGTGTTAAACAGCAACACTTTTTGAGATCTTAAAATTTTATGCTATCATCCTATCTTTAAATCTTGCTTAATAAATTTGTAAACTGAACATAAATAAATTTATGACTTCAAATCAGATATAGCTAAAAAACAATAATTAAAATTACAGTGGAAAATATTTGTAATTTCAAGAAAAATAAAAGAATGGACTGTCCTGCAATCAACCGGCAAGAAATATATCAAGAAAAGATTATATCTGTTTTAAAATTTTCAGCTTGATTTTTTTTTTATACTATTGTAATTGTAATCTTTCGTTTTACTGCGCTGAAATTTTTGTTCTCTGGATATTTAAGAAGTAAAAATGTAACTGCACTTTGGGAATTCTCCATAGCATACTTAGTTTTTACGAGTACTGGCAGTGGCATACAGTTTGTATGTATTTTGCTATTGAACGGCACATTGTAAACCCAGCTTAGGCTACATGTGTTGTATTTTCTACAGTATGTGTGAACTAGCGTCAGTTAATATTGGATATTTTATTATTCCGTTTATATTAAAATTTTACTTCTTTTTCATTATAATTTTACTTTATAGAGCATTTCTGTAGGAAATAAGAATTTTTATTAGCGAAATCATTCTTAATGGCTTTTAATCTGTAATAAACTTTCACCATTTCTCAAGGGTATGAGTATAAATTACATATCTTCCAATAAAAATTTACAGTCATTTTATTTGTATAAATTTTCAAAGTAAAAGTTTTTTTGTACTGAACTATAAGTTTGTAAACAAAGTTTGTAAAAAAAAATTAATAACAATAGGCATGATGTTATTATAGGTGTGACAACTTCTCTAACTTTACAATATTCTCTACCAGGGCCTTTTTATCAGATTTTCGGGCCCTAGGCCAAAATTTTCTTCGGCTCTCTTTATAGTAAAAAAAAAACTAGTACACAGCTTTATATATATTATTTATAATGTAAGTTTATTTGTTAAAGAAAAAATAAAATTTCCTACAGAGGGAAAAAGCTGATCAATTAATATAGGGTGTTTCCTTAAAACAACCAGCGCTTTTTTGGGCGAACTAATGACTTTAGAGAAAAATGTTCTATAAATTTTGCGGGACCTCCGAAATATGTTATTAGTGGGGTCCCACTAATTTTTTTTAGAGAATCAAATTTTGCATTTATGAGTGCTACATTTTTAAAATTTATGATTTTGGTACCCGGGTAAACTTAATTTAAATACGTGGTGAAAATGGATTTAGTACGCTATTATTGCAAAAATGAACGTCAAGTAAACCGTTTTTACCAAGTCTTTAAATTAAGTTTATTTGGTCTTGGTCACTAAAGCAGTAAATTTAAAAAAAATTAAATTAAAAAATTCAGTATTTTATTTTCTAAAGCTGTCTGTATAAATTACCACATAAAGTCAAAATCAAATATATAAATATGATTAAATATTATAATAAGGGAGTAAAATTGCCTTTAGAGTAAATAGTGTTAAGTAGTGACTAAGCTCCAAAAAAGTGACTTTGTTAAAAAAAATGACTCATTGGCAGCTCTGACAACTATTAATGCGATATTTGCCTACAACGCAGAATCTAAATATGCTATATTGTTATGAAAAATATGGTTTAATATGAGAATATTGATTTAAGAATTAAGTTCTACCGATGTATACAAAAGTAAAACTAATTTCAAGTTTTTATTGACGTCATAGAGGAAGTAGGTAACTTCCGGTCTGTATTATTAACAACCAAGAAATAATACGTTGGATGGTTAAATGAGCAAAAAATATGAAAAAAGGTTAATAAAATACATAAAGTCTGTTTACAGGAATTGATACGCACATCATCAGCGTAAGCATGTGGTTGAAATCATCAGGGGTGAAGGAGAATTGATTTAATTTTTTTAAACTAACAGTATTATAAAATAACTCCTGTGTTAATTTTATTGTTCATCAAAATCAAACTATAAACATGTATTTATCAATAATAAACCTATTGAATAATTACAAGTATGATAAATGTAATACAGTAAAATCTCTCTTGTCGGACATTTCTATTAACTGGACAATTTATGGAAACCGGCATTTTTATATTGATTTTCCTAATAAACATATCGCTATTAAGAGGACATGTTATTAAATGGGCACGGACATTAATTTTGGATCCTATTTTTAAGAAATGACCTGTCAGAGACGTAAGTTAGTTTAAATCATTAGCATTATGTCGAAGATTCCACTGTGTACGATATTTTTCGGCTTCAATCAAAAGCAATCGTTCTTATTTGTTCTTATTACAGTACTTCTATACAAACTACTCCGTATGAATAGTTTAAGGCGCGAAATAAAAACAATCCTTTGTCGAGATCAATAATTAGAGCCAAAACTAAAGATATTTCGGAATATTTAGGCTATGAAAATTTCACTGCTTAAATTTCATTTTCAACATTAAAACCCTATTATCAACACATGAATGACATGAATATTCAATTAATTCAAATATTTGATGACGTATCGTGCAATTCGGGGAAAAAGAGTGTATATCATTGAAATAATAATAAAAAGTAAACATATCTTTCCGAACAAAAAACAACAAAATAAAATAAATATTTTCCTTGGCAATTAATAAAATTCTATGGCACGTACTTCTGGAAGTAGCATTACTGACGAAAAATCACTACTTCAACTGTCATGCCAACTTAAATTTAAATATTACAGAAATAAAAATAAATTATGTAAATGGCAAATATCACTAAAGGGTTAAATAAAAGCAATTCGAACTTCAAGAGCTTCAAAATTTTACCAATATATATATATATATATATATATATATATATATATATATATATATATATATATATATATATATATATATATATATATCAATCATTTTTCTTATCATTTTACCAATGCGTTCTAAAATATGTGTACATTATTTATTACGGATATATATTATGGGGTCTCGTGGCCGTGTGCCCGAGTGCCTGGTCGCGAATCTGGGGACCCGGGTTCGATCCCGACCGACGCCAAAAAGTACATCGCATTTTAATGGCACAAAATTGACCCCTGTGGCGCACTCTCCACGTCAGCAATGAGTGCCCGTGAGGTGACGCCTGGTAAGCGCCCACACGGTACAAATATTCCATCATTACCGATATATGTGTATGAGATTGGCACACCCAGCAATGGATAATATGCCGTGATGAAATATTATTATTATTATTATGATATATATTAATGAAAGTAAATTCATTGTATCTTGTAGCATAAATTTAAATATACAAATAATATCGCATTACTTTAGGAAATAGTTTAAGCAAAACTAGGGTTACATTTAACAAAAAATAATTTTGCAAAGTTAAGATACAACTGCAGAAGAATTCTGAAGAAAAAACAAATAGTACGTTTCAATGATGCTATATACTTTATGTTTACCACAATAAGACAAGCATGGAACGACGCAAGAAGAATATAAAAGCAAGAATATTTATAGATCACGTGAGCCATAATATTTACACATCTTTGTTTCCGCTGTAATTTTAGAATTGAATGGCTTGGCTTGTGTACACATATCCGAACACAGTGTTTACGTTACTAGTTGCGTCTAAAAGCTAATACCTCCAATTTCATCATCGCGGAAACAATTTGCCACATCTAAAATTAGTTCATTTCATGATTCTATCACATCTTGGTCATTTTAGAACCAAAAGAATGCATTTCAGAAAAAAAACGTATCGTCCTTTGACAAAAGCTGCTTCAAGATCGAAGAGGAACAATTTCCTGCAATATCCTGGGGACACTGCGGTCACTGTGTGCCAGACAGAGAAAGCGAGTGTCTCAGGACATATAAAAGACAAGGATAGAAAACACAGGTCGGCGATGTGTTGAAGTATATCATCTGAACAGAAATATCTGCAGATTGTGTTCGCTTGGACACAAGAGCTTTGAGTGGGGCAAAAGTTGCTCTACGCACGCCTATGGAGTCAGGAAGGCCCCTTGTGACTACGTCACTGCTCGATGAAAGAACTGAAATTGGAGAACGAAATGGGTGGAAATTTGCGCAGGGCCGCAGTGAGCATTTTTACGTAAAAGGGTTGCGAAATGACACTTTATAACAAATTCATATAATATTATGCTTGATTTATGTACAAAAATAGTATATTGAAAGACAAGTATTACAAATTACAATGACTTTTATTATAATACGCGTACAGTTTAATTTATAGGGATGTAGGAGAGTAAGGGAAAAGTACAAGTATTACAATCCGATATTGTAATATTTTTTAAATTATTTCATAATTACTAATAATAATAATGTTTATTGCACATAAAATGTACAAAGGAATTTGTTTCAGCTACAACAGCTTACTTTCAAACAAACCCTGAAGTTAGTAATACAATAAATAAGATACAATAAGTTATTTTGAGAAACATTTGGTACAATAACAATTTGGCAAACAAATAACCTATGATAATAATAAATAGTTTACTTGTACAGTACCTTGTAATATAATAAATATATGATAAGTAAATTATTATCAGAACAGAAGGATAAAATTATTAGTGATGAAGAGAGACACTGAATCTGGCCAATCCGGAGTTAAAATGGAATATAAGTTCCGGTCGAATTTCTCATGAAATTCGGCTAGAACTCAATAAGAATATGAGCTATCAATAATTTTAATTTTGTTGAATAATATGACAATATCGAACTACATGTTGTAGGCTCACGGAAATACATTGTTAAAACAAATAAATAAATAAAATGATACTTGGCATGAGAAAAATGATTGGATATAATATATTTTATATTTAAACAAAAGGAAAGACCGACCACTGGCATTTTTCTTGTTCTTTCAAAAAATGTAATAAAAGAATAATATACTTCATTGCAAGACAAGACAATTCAAGAATCTGTCTTGCAAAAGAAATGCAAGAATAGCAAGATGTTTTAACATTTTCTTACATTCTTGCAATATTTATTAAAAATCAAATATATCAATATTTTATTATAGTTTTTTATAATGGGTTTGAAAAAAATATAAATTTTCAATGTATATTTAATTTTATATAAAATGATTTGGTAGAGTCCGTACACGATATGAACAAGCCAACTGCGTACTGCGTCTTCAATCCAGTGTTGCCAGATGGCTCATATAAATTATCCCTGTCAACTGTGTAAAAATCCCTAGATTCTGAAAATTTCGAAGCAGAAAAAATCCCTAGATTACCATAAAAATATTATAGGTCATTTACAGAAAAAAACATGTTGTTTCATTTAATTCTTTATTAAATAATATAAAATGTTATGTTCGGCAAAATAATAAGATATTTGTATCTCCGCGGTCTTGATTTTAACTTCCTCGGTGTTTATATTTGTATTTTTCTTATTAAATAGAGTATCAAGGGTTTTAACATGAGATAAACCTGAAAGAAAAACCTTTTGTAAATAAAATAGCCACACTAACATTATTGATATTAAAAAATAACCTCTTATAAGACGCAGATGCTTTTGCGAGTTGGCATGTCTAGTTAATTCGCTTTTACCACACACTAAAGTGGCATTACACACTTTGCATAAAACTTTCATTTTATCGTTGGTTTGTTGAATCCAATTTTTAAACAATGGATCATTCAACCAGTGTTCTCTGAATTTTTGTTTGTATCTTGCACTACACATTGTAACATTGACAGCTCTCTGAAGCTGCACCGCACCGACAAGACAAGAAAAACAGCCTGAAGCGAGCTGCAATCGTACACTTTGCGCTTATGAAAATAGAATAGCGATGGCAGCACAAGATAATACTCTTAAAGCGGGTTTTGAAATATATTTAAATTTTATACATTTTTTTAAATAATATTGAATCTGAAATTATCCCTAAATTTTATAAAATATCCCTAAATCCCTAAACAGTGTTAAAAATCCCTAGTTCTAGGGATGAAATCCCTAATATGGCAACACTGCTTCAATCGTCAGGTGCCGCGCAGGGGGAGAGTGACGTTGAAGTTTATGATTGGCTACGGTCCGAATCAGTTTTGTTTACAACTGGGAGTTAATTATACTCTCCGTAAAGAAGCGTATATTTCAGGTCGTTAATTAAAAAAAATATTTTGTAGAAATCTTTCATTGTATTTCATGGTGACTCAATGAAAAATCTATCCAAACATGCAAGACAAGAAATATGCAAGAGCTTGCAAACAAGACAAGATTTTTATTTGCAAGAGTAGTACAAAACAAGAATTAAGCCTAGCAAGAACAGAACTTTTGTCTTGTGAAACACTAGTCTACAAAGGGATACTGAAGAAGATGAGTTATTACTCATTCTAATCCTTTCTTTATGGCTTTCCTATTTTCGAATGATACCAGAAATTTGAGAAAGGGCCTTAGCTTTTGTCTTGTCATTTTTATTCTTATCTCTTAAAATAAGCTGTATTGATCACTTTTTAGACCGGAAAATTCTTCTTTACTGAGCTAGCTCGGAAAATTGTCTACATGAATGTTTCCATGGCGATCAGTTGTTTATTTATTTATTTCTTATTTCCTCGCAATAGAAAATAAAATAATGCATATCTATAGATTTATATTTTTTGTCAGGGCTGCGAAAAGATATTGTACTCAACATGACCTGAAAGTGTCTGTACTTGCTCACCCAGTAAAGTATCACTTTCAGATCTTGTTCCGTAAATTACTATAGCAGATTAATGTAATTATTTTATTATAAAAAATGCAACCATAGTAATGTTACATAAGCAACGACAACTAAAATGTTAGATCTGTGTTTATTTGCTTCAATATTAAGACTAAAACAGTCACAAAATTTCTCTGTAGTTACGATTTACGCTTCTGATTTAATTTTTATGAAATAATTAAAATTACATTGACAATTTCATTCATACACTGTCATCCAATTAAATAACAGTTTTTTGGTGAATTGGACCTATCACATTCGAATTACATTTACAATTTTCATTAGTGAAAATTACCGCTATAATTTCACTATGCGTTGATTGGGCACAATGTTTGTCAAATTTTTTTGAGTGACACGTATTTCAGTAATTTCAAATATTATTTATAAAATAAATGGTATTAAATGTGAAAAATTAATAGAATAAATATATATTTCGAGGAATTGTCATGCCGAATACCATTCGTGACTAGAATTTTATCGGTAATTTATGCCTAGCTCACTTATACTTGTTGCTTTAGAAAATCGTCACTCGTTCTGTTGCACTCGTTTCGATTTTCGTCGCAACAAGCAGTTGTGATCTTGACAGCAAAAATTACCAGTAAAATTCTAGTCAATAGTGGTATTATATATGAAAATTGACAATGGAAAGTATCATTTCCAACTAAGCAATGAAAATTAAAAGATGATCAAACCGAGATATTAAACGAGTTAGTAGTAGTTATGAAGTAGCCAATTTTTTTTTTTAATTGATTCGGATGTAGAAAATTTTGCTTTTACAACATTCACTTGAAACTTTTTGTCTAAAATAATTAAGAGAGCAATGCGCACGAAAAAACTGATTTCCGAAGTTAAATGCCTATGTTTCACTTTCCGTGATACACTCTAATATATAATAACATAAGAAATTACATTTGGTTAGCAACTAAATTTTAATCGTGGATTAAATGTTTTATGAAATCGCCTATTAAATTTAGAAATAAAATAAATAAATAAATATATCATCACGACATATTACCCATTGCTGGGTGTGCCAATCTGATTTGTACGCAGATGCAGATATCGGTAATGATGATATATTCGCACCATGCAGGCGTTTACCAGGCGTCACCTCACGGGCACTCATTTCTGGCGTGGAGAGTGCACCACAGAGTTCAATTTGTGAAGTATTTGATGTCGGTCGGGATCGAACCTGGTTCCCTAGATTTGTGACCAGACAGCTTTAGACATACGGCCACGAGACCCCATTAAATTTATACATGTAAACAATAATTATCAAAAAATCCACTACTAATTACCAGATGTTAAAATACATATTATGTGCACACTTTCTGTCCATAAAAATAGAACGTTTAAAAATTTTGTGGACAGAAAAAAATGTTAAAAATTTCTGTATGTGACAGTCTATAAAATTCTGTCTATAATTATGTCCATAATTTTATGCAGAATTATCGTGACTTACGGGCTTTAGTCGTAAATAAAAAATTATCGTAATTCTTGGGTAAATAGTTTCAGGAAAACTGATGAAAACAATATTGTAATATTAAATAATAGATTTCGAAATGAAATAACAATACAACAGCAACAGAAATTAGCATAGATACCAGATTCTGTTTTGAAAAGTCAGATTCACAATTTTAGTTTGTCTACTAATTCTTTTGTTATGTGAAGAACACTTGTCACTATGTAGAATCAATAAAAACTAAATAACAGACGAAATGCTCATAATAGGATAGAATGATGGAATCATTAGTTCGAAGATAAATCGGTAATCCTTTGGAAGCTCTAACTACATATTTTTTGTTTGCCATGCAACGTACCATTTGTCAATAAGGATCAAATTATCCAAATACATCAACAGGTAATGGAGCGAAACGCTAACAAAAAGAAAGAAACACCGCTTGAAGTTCGTCGAAGCAACTAACAGAATTACGGGAAATTAGAGCCACTCATAAATATTTGAAAGAGCTCAAACATCTCGGCAAGCGCGACCGTACCGGGAAAAGTCAAGTGGAACAGATAAAAACCTTTCACATTCATGAGACATGATCGCGAATAAACGTCAGAGCAACAGGGGTGCCAACCTGCCAACTGTGGGAACTTCAACTTCCCTAGTGATCGGCCGCAGCACAGTCGTAGACCATCGATAGTACTTCTCTCCACCGCTAGAAGGGACTCGTATAAATAAACCAAAAAGAAACGCGCCATCTCTCTTACAAAACTCCTATCCGTATCTTTGTGTTTCTCTCGCGTAGGACGTTGTTTATTTATATATCTACAGAATGCGAATTCCGTTTTCAGTGCGTGACTTCAAAAGGATAAATGTTTGTTATTTGAACCGGGAAATATACGTCAGTACTTCCGGTAGGCGATAAATAAAAGAACGTCGACTAAGGGTAGAGAATACAGGTATAAAGGAATGTGCATATGTCTTGTTATTTTAAACAAAAATCGGATTTTAGTTTATTCGATCGCTATGATAGTCGTTTCCGTTTCATCGTTCTGTTGGCTTCAAACTGTTCAGAGCGCCTGTTTAAAATTCCGAACGGGTATGATCATGAAGCATGTACTGGGAAATGTTTTTATTTACATTTATTTCCTCTGATGTATATATTTTGAGATAACGTAAACATGACTGTTTTAATATTGAACGTTTTACTCACAACTCATTAATTTTTTTCCATCTCTCTGAGAAGCTTTCTTCAAGCTATTTTGTAATTATGAATAAAAATCGACCAACATCAAGAGGAAATATTCATAAAGTGACATTTGACATTCACAAATGGAGTGAGTGAAATAATTTTCTTTTCATAAATTATTCAAATAAAGAAAAAATTATAATCAAATATAATGCGAAAGAAACACTACAAAAATACGCTATACCTATTTTTCAATACAGTACGTTTCCAAAAACATGGTTAAGGGTATATTCCAAAAATAACAAATTTTAACCATGGTTAACCGAAAGTGTTCCAAAAATATCAAAAGATGTAAATTGTGGATTAATGAAACATGGTAACGGTTAAAGTGGTTGCAACCAGCGTAACCATTCTTTTAGCTCGGTTACGCCGGTTACGTATATCTATCCTTTTCTAAAACATAAATAAATGTTGGGTTATATTTACGTATTTACCCAAAACTTCTGTCACACGTGGTAATCTTTTTTGTGTTTGTACACATTAATGCAATTGTTTTATTCGTTATATAAAGAATATATTTTTATTTTACATACATTTTATATGTATACAATATACAGAATTTATACTATTTTTGTATTAAATACCAAATTGCAAGTAGAAGCTGTAATTCGGCTTCTTTTTTTGGGCGACCTCTTAAGAAAACGGGAGATATTAAATTGCCTCCATTGAAATTTAATAAAAAATAAAAAGTGTTTCTATTCATCCGGAAATGTGATCGAAATACCTCGTCACTGTAATTATTTCAACATATTCTTCTATTCTAGGTCTCATCCCTAACAAAAACAAACAATAATTCAATAATATAATAGTTATTTCGCAAAATTAATGATTTTTAACTTGCTTTTTATAGACGGCAATAACTGTATAACTATTAGCTTTATTTGTTCATCATCACTGCTTTATCACTACTTGTTAAAGTAATAAATCCATAAATAAAACGTTTTCTTTCATTGTCCGAAATATTTTAGAGTTGCCGCTACTATCATATGATCTAGGTTTAGAGGTTATGTTATAATTTTGAGAACCGAATGAAACCGAAGTGTTTCATTAAAAATAGTCACGTGACTGCAACTAGTCCGTTACCAGAACCGTGGTTTCGGTTTTTATATTTTATTTTTGGAATATACTCTAAATATGACTTATTTCTGTCTATTTCATTTGACAAGACAGCTGATAGGTGATATATTTTTATCAGATGACAAAAATTATTTACCTATTTAAACCACCTCTATTTTCGTACCTGAAACGTACTATAGGTAAAACTTGTACTTTTTAGATTTTTTATGTAGAAAACTTATCTACTACTAAGAGCCCCGTCCCACATCAGTTGGCCCACCCGCTTTAATATAATTTTATTTAGTTAATTTATTTTATAAATAATAACTAAAATAAATTATCGTCAATTTTCATTAATATTACGGACATTTTGACATTCTAATGACTCATAACAAAATATGATACTTAGTTTTACCAATTCAAGAACAACTGAAAAAATTAACGAATTTAAGGATGTTAAATTTTATTAAATATAATGTTTAAAGTAGTAATTTAAAGTAAAAACAATGGCTGGTACCACAAGCCTTGTTTTGAAAACGCTGTGTTGAAATTGCCAAATTTCAATATTTAATTTCACACTTCCAATTAAAGTATGATTTTTTCCAAATATTTATTTGTATTTCTGACTATGTTCTGCTTTAAATCTTTAAATAATATTTTGAAAAAGGCGCTTTTGTGCCAAGTTATATTTCAGCGCCCCCTCCTCCGCCCATAATGTATAATTAACAAATTAACACACACTTTAAAGTTTAACTATATAGGTACGTAAATCTGAATGTCAAATATAGTAATTATTGGTGACCAGTGTGACGAAATAATTTCTTTTTAATAAGGAATGCATTACACAACAGATGTTCTGTGGGAAGAACCATATTTATTACCATTTCTTCAGTAATTTATTTCATTAGTTCTTAGTTCTCAAGATAAATTACAATAACAATCATATTTACGAAGAGTAAAACTAATTAAAGTTTTAAAAATCTTCAATTAGGAGTTACATTATTGGACGCGCTGCGCTCCAAGTAATTTGAAAGCAATTTACTGGCTGTTACTTCAATTTCATTACCATCAAGTAATAATGAGTTACTGTATTTCCTAACCATAAAATGATTAAGTCCGGATAATAAATAGCACATTAAAATGTATAGCGCTGACTTCATTTTGAAGAACAATTATTTTTAACAGGTTTGGCAAAGTGGAAGTCCATAAAAACTTGGTCAATTTGAATTAATTCCGAGCAGATTACGAATCGCCAACACAATTAGCAGAAGTTGTGTGCAGATTAGGAAAAATTAAAATGCAAATTGTCCTGGAATCTGCAGTCCACCTGGACGGTTGTTCCTCAGCACTATTATGGCGATAACGTGCGCAGAGATAAGGAAACAGTTCATTCCGTCCATTCTCATTTGTCATAAAGTTTTTGCAGAGATTCAACAATAACTAATATCTACTTCACATTAGCCACAATGAAAGTTTTTAAATATAAAACAATTACAGTACAACTCAATATCCATATCTTTTGTAATCCAGATTTCTCGGTAGTTCGGACTCTGTTCGCTTGTATTACGTATACCCTGTAGTCCGGATACCTGACAGTTTCGGTAATCCGGACGTGTAAGTTGTAAATTCGTATGAAACAAGTCACCAGACATCTTATGATTTGGTACAAGGCATTACTTCCGATGCTAATCCAAATAAATTGATTTTTGGCTGACAAGTGCGACAATTAAACATGATTCTAATTTAACAAGTTTCCAGCAATGCACAGATTGGGCTGAAGGAAACAGTGTTTCTATACATGATCTATCAACATTAATTGGAACGAAATAAGCGGACATTCGTGCTACTTTAGTAATCTAGGGATTTTAACAATGACTAGGGTACCTCCATATACAGGGTATGACCATGGGCCAAGATCGCCGCCATTTATGGGCCAATGTCAAACATACTGAGTATTCATTTTCTTATTTATTTGTAAGAAATGTAATATTACATTATAAATGAATATAATAATCACACTATGCGTCTATAAAGGTAATAAAAATTCATTTGTTTAAGAAATACACAATTATTATATGACACAGATTTAGAGGTTATGTAGAGCATAGGATATAGGATGTTATTATCACATCTAATTTAATAACTGTAGTTATTATTTACATAATAAGTATATATTCTAAACTTACCTCTTAAAAATTTAAATGTTTGTGCTTAATATTGGTAATTTTGTGTTTTCAATATTGCCAATCATCGTGGTCAGTATCTCAAAAAAATACACAAATAAATAAAATAAAAGTATTACTTACACTTTAAATAAATATTAGAAGTATATTTAAATGTGTTCTGCATTAAAATAAAACAAATAGCTAAGAAAATACATAATAATTTGCGCAACAACAACTAATATGACAGTGGCCCGCAAATGGCGGACGAAATGCAAGCCACGTCTTGGCCATACCGAGTATATAGGTACCCTAACAATGACAAAATATAAGTGCCATCTGTTATTTTAACCTTCATTTTAACTAAAACACTATAATTGTGAGATCTCGAAAAAAAAGTAAACGTAAGTTTTTTTACAATAAAAATGTTGATTAGCAAATTGACAAAACATTTACTGTAGTAAAAATAAAAACGTTGATGACAACAATAAAATTTGTTGATTACAATAATTAATGCTATTTTCTACACAAAACAAAATTTATAAGCTTAAGTTTACTATTAAACTAATTTACACATCTGTAATTTATATATTTATCTTGTGTTCAGTTAACAATAATAATATAAAGTGGATGGATTTAAATTCAAGGTGATCTACGGTTATTTTTATGATTTAAAATCATTCAGCAAAAATTGTTCTGCAGGAAACATCGTTGTTTTAAAAAATAATTAATAAAAAACTACGTATGTGTATTATAATCCAAATTTTGATCGTCATTGGCATTATATGTCATTCAACATGTATCATATAACACACATTGTTCCTATCTGGCATGGCATTACAAATGATTCCAACAAGTATTATTTGGTTAACTTTTGTTGTTTCGATATTTTATGGCCCGATAATACCACCTCTGGTTAAAGTGACAGTTTATTAACCATTAGGTTTTTTTTTTATTTCTTTTCATTAGTTTAGAATTAAACCGAAGTTTAGAGGCAATGCCAGTGCCGCTGTGTGAGTAAAAGGCGCCCTTGTGCAAAATTATTTTCAGTGACCAAATATTCTTTGTTGTAATCAACATCTTCACAGTTATTATTTCAATATAACAATGCTAGAAAAATATGCGTTTGGTAGGATAATAATTATTTTACTTATAACTTATAACTAGAGCTCTACTGCAAGCAATTTTAAGAAAAAATATTTGCCCACCCGCACGGAGCGGCCTTGGGCGATGCGAACAACAGTTTTAACTTCCACTTAGTTCTAACCAAAGGTGGTAAGAACAATTTTGCAACATAATCATTGGTTCACACGAACTATTACTTTAAGTAGGGTGCGTTCCAAAACCTTACTCTGAAGTATGGATTATGATAAATTCCATTCCAAAACTATTACGCTTACTCTCAGAGTTTACACTATAAACGTTCCATAATTCGGAATACACACTCTAGAGTTTGAGTTTACTCCTAGTACTCTGCTACGCTATGATATGAAATACTCCAATAAGATTTTGCGTGTCATAGGCAAACTTTTACAACGAAATATAAACAAATAGAGTTTGAAATGGAAATAAATATTGAAAAACAGTAATACCTGTAATAATTGTAAAAATTGTTTTGATAAAACAGGAAGTGCAAACAAATAATTTTTGACAGTCAAAAAGTTTTGTCAAAAACATATTTTTCTATTTTTAAGGTTATGTTATTTTATATACTCAAAACCGTTCACAAATACTCCGTCACGTAAACGCACCCCTAGAGGTGGTAGGAGCGAACCTAAATGGATTTCAAAAAGCGATAATACAGTGTGTTCAATAAACAAACCTAACTCGAAGTTGGCTATGAACATATGTCTGATCATTATTCATTTCGAAAGTCAAGTTGTCAAAATTGATTTTGAAATATAATTTTATGGATAAAAGATAACACAGAAGGATACAGTATATTGCCATACGCCGTTTTCTAATTTTTTTCTAATTCTAAAATAAGATTCAAGAAGAAAAGCTATGATTTCTATAGATAACATTTTTGGCAATATCTTGTGTCAAATTGATATTTGATAATATTTTTAAATTGACATACGATTTGGAATAGAGTAGACATGCGATGGAGATGTTAAGGGCATTAAAAACTCAAATGTTTTAAAAACTAGTGACTTTGACAATCCCTTACGTATAATTTTGAGAACAAGTTTTAAGAAATGATCAATTTTCTAAATTGCTACCATTTATTGTGGTGGGCCCTATTATAACGGTAAACATTTAAACTTCATTATAATAAAGCAATATTTATTAACAACAGTAAACATTAAAACATAACCTAGAAGTAAATACTTTGTGTGGCTACAAGTTCCGGTGATGTGGTTAGTTTTATCGATAACACGGTTGCTACAGTTTACTGTAACTCGTTCGTTAGTTATGTTTGTGACAGATGGTCTCTAGCTAGAGCAACCAATTAAAAATCTCCTACTAGAAGATCAGTTTTTCGCGCGCATTTGCATAATCAAGTTTACTTTCCGCACGTGCCGAGGCACTGGGAGATTTGTAATGTTGCGACGAGATTACACGGTGGACGGATTTTCTGCGGCGCTACGTTGCGACTGTAACGCTATTCATGTAATTTCATGCCGGACAGATGCATGAGATGCATTTTTTAATTATTTCGTTACAGTTTGTTTTACAAATCCAGAATAATTTATGATTCTTGCAAACTAGTTCTCCTATTTGCATATCTTGTTGATAACATTCAGAAAAGATTAAGGACTTTTTTAACTGGATTTAGATAACACTTTTAGTAGTTACATTGATTATTTATTCGGAACTCGTAGGTATGTATAACGTCAAAATATTTTGTTTGGAAAGCCATAACGAACTATTTGTCATTTAAAATATTTGCGTCTATGCCTTGTTCATTTATTCAACAAGTGACAAAATCTCTGTTAAAAAATTAAATACCTCTATTTTTTTAATCGATTAATTATTTGTAGTATACGAAAAATCAATTTTAAAAATTTGGAAAAGAGTATAGATCACGGGCTCACACGTGACCCTTAGTCTGCAGCCAATACATGTTTGGGATGAGACTGTCACTACGTTGGCGTCAATTTGAATGATAGTGTTCTCGTTCTTTTAATTTTCACTGTAGCTTTGAACTTATTTAATATTTATTGTTTGTGTTTTGTTAGATTGATTTTTTAAGTAAACAAAACACAAATACAAAACAACACAAACACAATAAATATTAAATAAGTTCAAAGCAGAAGTAAAAATTAAAAGACCAATAAACAAAACTTCAAGCGAATAAAAAAAAACCTAACTTTTTAAACGTTAGTTTGATGGTAACAACATCAGAACACTAACAATCAAATTTCCGCCAATACAAAGTGACAGTCGCACCCCAAACATGACTAAAGGTCACGTGTGAGCCCGTGTCCCATAGTGACGTCGCTATGACCGGAGCGAAATTTCATTGTAGTTATATACCCTATTGGTTAAATTGTTATCATGTATCATATTTAACTACGATGAAAACATGAAATCTTTTAGCCGAAACAAAAAACTCGTGGTTAATCAAAAAAATCTGATGTGACCAGCACATTACCTACCGTCAATGCTGTGTATTATGTACAAATTCCATATATAAATTTTGTTGCAAAAGAATTTCCAGTAAAATTATTTCATAAACAAACTATACAAATTGCACTTGACACTGACATCTTCTTCTTCTTTAGCTTTTCCCTTTCGTTAGGGGTTGCTATTTTACATTTTCTTCTTCCACCAATTTCTGTTTTACGTGTCGTTCTCGTTCAGTTCCTTTTCTCTCAAGTCTTCCTCAATACAGTCCTTCCATCTTATCTTTGGTCTTCCTCTGTTTCTTCTACCTTCAACGACTAAGCTATTCATTTTTCTTGCAATATATTCTTCATCTCTTCTCATGACATGTTCAAACCAATGTAATCGCCTCTCTTTTATTTTTCTAGAAACTTTATCATTCGAGCCATTTTCCTTAACTTTTATTCCTTACCTTATCTTTCCATTATTATTTCCGTGTCTTCCCTAACATCTATCTGAACGTCCTCATTTTTACCACATGCATTTTCCTTTCATTGACACTGATATCTCTCAGTTAGAATTTTCTTAATATAGTACCTGTTTCCATGGTTATAGCACAGCTGGCTAATTTATAAAATTTAATTTCTTTATAATTCTTTTAACTGTACATATATCTATGGAATATGAAATATAAAATGCAATCAATTCGTATTGATAAGAATATTCTTTAATATTTATAATAACATTAAATGTCAAAAAATAATATTTAACAGCGTTTTTTCAAGAAAAACTTAAAATTTTCAAATGAAAGTATTCCCGGTTGACCAATTATAACCAAAATCTAATCAAGTCTGCTTATGAATGTAAGAAAGACGAATACGTAAAAGTTGTAATCTTTGGAATTCTAGTATTGGAGATATCGCGGCCGAAATTGTACACACACACAAACACACACACACTTACATACATACAGACATCATCGTAAAAATAGTAAAATCGTATTATAGGGACCCTAAAACGTGCTTGGTCATTAAAAACTCACCACCGAATTTTTTGACCAAAGACAATACCTTAGGATTATGCAAAACCGCTTAGATCTTATAGATTTCGTGATCACAACGAGCTGGTTTCACAATAGCTAATAGGAAAACAGTTTTTTCATCACCTACGTTATTTGTATAAATAAAAGTAGCCGAAATTTTGTCACACGTTATACTGTCATCTTATGTTTCAGACCACGTGACTTTCTCAAAATATTACACAAATTTCAATAATTAATTGTAATATATCTAACAGATATATTTCGTGATATTTTCAAACTTGAGGTTCTTTAAATAACAATCTTTTTTGAAATTCAGTATTTAAAAGTCATATAAAAATTATTGCAACAGACTTATTGTGAAAATCCTGTATAAAATGCTCTAAATCTGAAACATTTCAATATTGAACTTAATTTCATTGTGACTTTTCAACTTGTATAATTTATAAATAGCCTTTAACTTTTTAATATAATACAAGAAAAGAACTGATATTAAAAACAAATTTTAGTGACGTTTATATTTGCAAAATTCACTGCAACACAGTTATGAATAAATCTAGTTCAACCATTAAACGTCTTTTTGACAATTCCTGCAAGTCTTTCTTGCTTGTTACCTCCCGTTTCCATTCGACCAAACAGCGTCAGAGCCTTGAAGCGCGAACCTTGATCCGGACAGGGCACACCTGACGCACAAAGCTCTTTCTGGTGGCTGGAACTCAGCCATACTACCTTGCCACATAGGGGAGATAATCGGCAAGCAGGGGCGACTTGGCGTAGTTAATGCTAAGGGTGCAACGCGGTGATCCGAACCAACGAAAGAGCGGACAAGAAGGAGCTTCCTCACACAGGAAGTGTTAGTGCCTGTAGCTTTGCATGGAGAGGATATTTTATTTGGAAGAAATTTGTTAGATGTATACACTACTGTACAATAAAATAGGTGCAAGAGATTTTTAATATACATGTAAAACGTACACTTTGTTTCCCCGAGTTAATCCTCAACGACATCAATTTCGGCTGCAAAAATTACTAAATTTTTATCTAGGATCTTATAGCATATATTAAACTGTTATTCGCTATTTCATTATCATATGTATCACAGAGGGGTATTGGGATATTTCAATAATAGGAACCTGGTGAAATTTGGAACTAAAGCAAAGGAGCAATTTCATTTTATTCATAAACTTTTACATGGGCGCGTACAGTTTATATCAGGGCATCGAACACGCCCAAAACTGGGTTTGGTTCAGGTTCCGGTTAATTTATTTTTTAAGAGATGGGTTCGGGTGCGGTTCTGATTCAAACATTAATAAAATTTGCGGTTTTGTTCTGGGTTCAGGTTCGGTTTAACCTAATAAAAACTGAATCAATGTTTTAGGAATAACAATCTTTATATAGAAATAATTTAAAATGCGAGCCGGAATTTCCGCAAGACAATAGCATGAACACAATTTTCACAAACAGACAACACAGACGTCGATTATCGGCTGAATTACGATTACGCGTTACGTTTCGAACTCAAAATGAACCTGAACCGGAGCTGAACCCTGAACCCGAATTTTAACACTTGGTTGGGTTCCGACTGGGGTTCAATTGAAAAATATATTTGAGGTTCGGTTCTGGGTTTGGTTTCGTTAAAATGTTATGGTTTGGTTCCGGTTTTGGTTCGGTTCAGATTCGGGTTCGATGCCCTGGTTTATATAGTGGAAAATATATAATAGAACTAGTATTTACAAGTAATTGAACTACTATTATCGAATATTTATTGTAAAATTGGCATTTCGCGCCAAAGTGATTATTAGTTTTTTTTAAGCTGTATTTGTAAAATGTGATTTTTTCGCTTGCAAATTAAAAAAAAAATACTTTAATGTAACCTAACGCACATATCTCAATTTGACGATGCCACAACAGGAAATGAGGAACTAGTACACTCTACCTAAATTAATACCAAACACTTGAAAGAAAAGTCAAAACACAAGAATTAAACAAAAAACTAATGACAACAATGATACGCTTGTGGAAGTTGAACAAAAGTACTTCTTTGTCGAAGGTTTGACGTTTGTGCACAACGCTCTCTCTACGTAGTGAAATATCCCAATAACCACGGTACACCTACATCGATTATTGTCAACAGTAGTGTGACATTATTTGTAGATTCAGGATTTCAACCATATACTTGTGTAATGTACAGTTTATCCTTATATGTACGTACTATTTACAAGAACATTTCATTACCATTGTAAGTAAAGCAACAAAAGGAATAATTAAACATGTATGCATTCAAGAAGTACCATTAGTTACATTGCAGTATAGTGTCCAAATGTGACAGCTTTAAGAGCCCGTGAGGTAATGCCAGCTATTTGTAAATAAAATATGCTTGGCAATAATTTTCATTAGCCTAGTGGTTGTTTTTAAAAATTGTAAAACAGTTTGCACCTTTTTCATGTTCACGTGGATTGTAAAATTGGCGACCTAACACAGAGAGAGGACAGCAACAAATATCAAGAGCCTATGTTATTTCCCGAATCTTAATTCGCTGATCTGCCATGATCATATCGTGCAATCAAATTAATGCTTACTACAGTAGTAACAATTGCAAAATCATCTTCCATGCTTTCCCTCCCATATTTAATTAAATTCAGCTGCTCACTTTTTTACCAAAGTATTTGCTATGTCTTTTCTCCATATATTTTTTTTCAGTGCAGGTATTTCATCAAAGACGACTATTATTCCATTAAAAATAAAAATACGAATTAATGTAAAACTTCGCAGACACCAATGACAGTTCATAGGGGTGGTCCGTGCAGTTCATATAACTTAACAAAAAATAACTGCGCGTTTGATGCTATTTGTTTTCAGTTAGGTCGCGAATTCTTGAATCCGTTCTCTGTTTTTTACTTTTTAGTTAAAATTAGTACAACGTATTTAACAATGAGCTTGTACTTAGTACATTTTTTCGCAATTTCTTTCTCTGTCAAATAGCCGAAGCTGTTGAATCCCAATCTCCGCTGATTTAGGAATGAAAACCGAAAGTATTTAACAGTAAGCCGTTTTCGCAATATGCACTTTGAACCGCTGAACAAACATGGGTTAGGATAGCGTGGCAGGGTAGCAGGGTCCGTAAGACGTTAAATCGTTAAATCCACTAGACACAAAGGAATCCGTGTTCCTCGTCGAGTCCGCGTTCATCTAAGATTCAGCCTTGCTGCTTCCCCAACCCCTCACAGTTGTAGACCGGGCTGTTTGCAAAGACGCCAGCCCTCATAGCCAGTGCCGGATTTATATTAGTGGCGGCGCCGGGGTGCATTTAAAGATTCCGGAAAATATTTCGGCATCTGCGCAAATATGATTAACTATGACGAAATTGTTCGGAGTGCCGAGTTCACTGCTATAATGTTGATTTTTTCTGTCATTTATTTTGTAGCTTCAGCAATTGTTTAATGTATTTCTACTAATAAAGTTTGTCACGGACAGCATTTTTTAAAATAAAATTAGACTTATAGAATGAACTCTTATTGGTTGAAGAATTATGTCATAGTCAATCATTTGGATGGCGTCGAAATATATACCGGAATGTTTTAATACCCCTGGGGCGATGAGAAAATAGAACAACATAATATAAATTGCTGATACACAATAGACTGTATCTGCACGTATTTTTGAGGCTCGTATATCTCCACCCATTTCTGGGACATAACTCATAAATGGGTAAAGTTTTAAATATGAATATCTCGAAAACGAAGATATATCGATCTGCTGTTTGTAAATTTGGAATCAGCGCGTTGAAAAGAAATATAAAAATTGAAATTTCCAAAATTTTGAAGAATTGGGGGAAAATGAACATGGTTGGAATTGAAGTCTATAACCAGGTCCGGATTTATAGTAGTCCATAAAATTAATTGTGTATTTTACATTTTTCTAAAGTTCATAATATGTGGAGGCCCTGGGGCGGACACCCCTGTCGCCCCGCAGTTATTACGGCCCTGTTGCCAACATCCAGAGCCAGCCCGATCGTGAGCAACAGAGATAGCGCCGCGCCGCGTCGCGCAACACAAACGTAGAGCAACTAGTGTGAACTTAGTTACTTGTTGAGGGGGAAATAAAACGAATTCGTGCTATGCTCAACAATCTCTTTACATTTTGTATTTCTTTTAATAATTGATTGTGGAGTAACAAGCAGCAAAGTGTTTTCTATGCTTTTCCCCAATTTTCATAAATAAATAACGAGAACATCAATGAGGCATTGCAAATGCTTTTATTGAACAACATTTCAGATGTTTCCGGCAAAATTTACGCCGAGTAGATACAGAATATAATAGTATTGCGACAGTATTGAGTTAGAACGCCACGTGTATTTATTTCTTCATCTATTTAGGGCTTGTATAGAGGCTGCCGCCGATTACACATTCCAGTCGGACTCACCGAGCCGCAATGTTTTACCGCTGCCACTGGATTTTTGGTGTAGAGTGTAGGTATACAAGATATGTTAAATACAATAGGGCGCGAGCAGTCATGTGACTTTGTTGGCCTTGACAAGCAGATATGGGGGCCCATGTCAGAATGATAGCTAGTAATTACGTATATAGACGTCAAATATCATAATTTCTCATTCTAAGTTTAGTGATTTTCCAATTCCATGTGGTTAATTTTCCTCGACAAGTAAATTCCACACTCCTGGTGACAAATTAACTACGTGAATCTTGAAATTTTTAACGAAATATTCTGACATTTGACATCTATGTACATAATTACTAATTGTCATATCTGCTTGTCAAAGCCAACAATGTCACATGACTGCTCGCGCCCTATACTTATGTAACCAAAAACGGAAGTGACGAGAGGTATTATACTGGCCACAATTTTTATTTTATTTTACATTTTGTGTTACACTTTAATTAGGTACTAACGTGTGCCAAATTAGCTTTGACGTCGCAGGCATAGGATCGATGTTGGATATGGTTCTCAAACAGTTAATTCTGAGGGGGAATCTTTGTCTAATCGTAGCCTACGTTATTAATACAAGGCTGGTAAACAACTCAAATTTTGCTTATAAACCTGGCCAAAACTCTAGTTCCAAAAAGCTGATGAGGGTGCTATTTATTCCCGCTGTTATTTAAATACTATTTTTACACTGGCAAATAATCAAATTAGCGGCTGTAACGTTGTTAACCGGTTTTTAAAAAAATACAAAGGAAGAAAAAAATTATTAAATGAAAGAGCGATTAATATTTTATTTTCATATTACCAAATCAGTACTGTAGAGAATAGGCCATAGTTTTGAATTCTCTGATTGGCTGAAATTGGAACCAAGTTTACGCAATGTAATTTCAGTGTCAGTGTACATAACATCTCGTGTAATTTTTGTGAAGTGCCAATATAACCTCAACCGGTAGGAAGCCCTTAATACTTAATAGTAATTTAAGTCTTAAGGGCAGTAAGTGCACCTTACCGGTTGAGGATTAGTTTGGAGATCGAGACGATACCGGTAAGAAGCACTTAATGCCCGCAATGCTTATTATATTTTTTGCACGATCGTCCCAATAATAACAAATTAAAGTTTAGAATTATTTAAAAATTATTTTGACATTTTAAAAAAAATAGTTGTCATTTTTAAGTAAGCTATGATCATTGTTTTGTTATCGTTAAGGCTTTAAAAATTGTACATTTATTTTTTATTTATCTAATTTTCACCGCCTCCAGATCGGTAGGTAGTCATATCACTTACCGGTCAGTCACATCACTTACTGATCAGTACCACATCACTTACTGATCAGTAATTTGTAAACAAAACTTACTGCCTTGGAAACCCTATCGGTAAAGTTTAAAAAAACCTGATCGTGCAAAAATAACTACAAAATAAATATTATTTAGGTTCATTTCATGAAACATTTTGTGAATGTTTGTTACGACAGCGGTTGTTTTACTACCGTGTTATATTTGAATTCAAAAATAAAATCAACGAAGACATGGTTCAGTTCACCAGAGTTCATGCTATACTTTACTTAAGTTTACTATTTCTTTCCAATTGTTTTCATCTTAATAAAATATATTTGAAAACTTGAAAACATGCTTAGAAGTTTAGACTATGTAACTGATGGGTATATGTATTTAAAATGACACATTCAGCCCTATTTTGTAAGGAAGTTGTTAAGTCTTAGCAACGTTGCTAATAAATTTAACCAATAGAAACAAATGTAAAGCCGGTCAATTTTACCTTTTATTCAGTGTCTGCAATTATTATTGGTTATTTGCTATAGCAACGTTGTTAAGAAATAACAACTTTCTTACAAAATAGGGCTGTTTATCTAATAAAATATGACTTTAATTGTAAGGATGCCAAATATTTTTTATCACTTTGTTAATAAAATACGTCATCAACATGTAATAAAAACAAAATAACACTTGTAAGTATAATTTCATTATTGCATTGCATCCCAACGAAAAGAATATCTTTTTGAATACTTCTGCCGAATCATCTGAAATTCATTGCATTCATTCCTTTGCAGCAGCAATATGAATTCTAAATTCAAGTAATAATCCAGCACACAATTAAATTCAAATTCTGAGGCATTTCAAACGAGTTAGCAAATAAAATAAGAAGTTAAAAACATGAGGAGTTCATATACAAGCAAGAAGTTGAGATCTACAAACGAGACACAATAAAACCTTATAGCCAAAAGAGATTTTAATTAGTCCAATTTGCCTCCTCTTAAATGACGTGCCTGCCAGCTACGAATTCTCCTTCTCGGGCACACTAGCACCACTCAGCTCTTGCGGTCAACAGAATAAACAAATCATCCACTCCCACCACTCGCACATTTTTCTCTCTTTCAAAACGCTTCGATCAACATTTGTGTAATTGAAAGATCAAAAATAATTCCCTGATTGAAGTATTACAATATTTATTTTGGGAGGAATTGAAAGTTTAACTTTTTCAGTTAACGGATTTTAATTAAAATTTGTTGTTGTTTCTTTTGGATACATTAATTGTAAAAGAAATTGGTTCTGCAGGAATTTTATATTCACAATTTTCAATTTAAAATTAAAACTGACCACGGTGTTTGAGTATCAAATATCAAAAAGGTGTTTTTTAAAAAAAACCATTCAATGAACGGTATATAATATTTGCTTTACATCGCAATAGATTTTCATTTTGTGCGTGAATTGCTTTTCAATTTTACAGTACTAGTAAAATATATTTGCACAGCACATGTAATATATTTTCACATAGGTATAAAATTTACTTTTATGTCAGAATTAGGTACTCAACAAAAAACTATTAATTAAAATGGAAGTTTTAAAATAAATTGTAACGTCCGTAGTTATCAGATTGTTGATCGTATTATGGCCAAAATTGTAAAAAAAAACTGAGAAAAGCACGCCAATTTTTGTTGATTAATATAAAATTATACATAAGAATGGCAGCTTTCGTTACGGTTTTATTCACTATTTATAGATTTATGACTTACAGTTTTGACCATATATTTTGTTCATTTGTTATAAACTACTTCAAATTTGAGTTTATAAAAAGATACGAAATTTAGACAAATATATTAATCGTATTTTACAAAATTCTTAAATCGTAATTTATACCTGAATCATCATATTAGAATCCTCTACTATTTTATTTAATTTTTAATTATGATATTTCATGTAAACTGAAAACGATTTGTAGTTCTAGAAAGTCTTAGTTGTGTTGGATTCGTTAAGCTGTAATATATCTGAAATATTTCTCGATCGCGATCAATAACTGGAAATATATAATAAAATAAAAAATAAATATTTCATCACGGCATATTACCCATTGCTGGGTGTGCCAATCTGCTTCATACACAGATATCGGTAATGATGGAATATTTGTACCGTGCGGGCGCTTACCAGGCGTCACCTCACGGGCACTCATTGCTGGCGTGGAGAATGCGCCACAGGGGTCAATAAATAAAATAATAAAAATATTTAACCGCTTTATTTGAAACATTTTTCTAGATTACTAATAATTTAGAAGTTACTTGAAAAATTAATCAACAAAATTCAGTTTTTCGCCATTATCTAGTGCCCTATGAGAATTTTTAGAAAAAAAGCACATCTAAGATGGCCCCCTATAGGTGCACAAAAAGTTCCATTTAACCGACATTGTACAGTCCATACGATGTAACTTGGCGAGTTGGGGCAATTCACATTATCACTGCGGTAATGGGAAAGTTATAAAATCCGTAGGCGTACCGAAGAAAAATGAAGTTCAATAAAATTACGAATATTACAAAAAAAAAGAAATTATTTATACAAAAAAATATATTAAAAATATTGGAATGAATTATTTATTATATAAATCATATTATAATTAATTATTTTTTAAATTAATAAAGTTAAAAAAATAAAATTTCTATTGCTATTGAGAAAAAAATGCACCAAAGCTTATGTATGAATATAACTTCTTGGGTTGAAAAGTACCTGACAACCCGAGTTTGAGTGTATTAGGATGAAATTTGCTTTGTGTAAGGCAATAAAACATTGTAAAATCACTATTTCACTTCTGAAGCTGTGCGGCATCGAAGTAAAAGTAAATATTTGACAAAACGCAACTTAGGAATAGTGAACTGAATTACATTCTTTTGGGTCGCCAAGTTAAATCGTATGGACTGTATCTCTTATAGTTTTCAAAATCTCAATGGTGGCACTGTGGCAGCTCTAAATGGGACACATTTTATAAGTTAAAATTCTAACCGGAGATTGTAAAACTGGTCCTAACCGTTCTTTTAGAGCTTTTAGTCAATGCAATCCATAACAAATTATTCTTATTATTAATTATTTTAATTAATGGGGTCTCGTGGCCGCGTGCCAGAATTGGGGAACCCGATTCGATTCCGATAGACGCCAAATATTTCGATTTTTAAATGGCACAAAATTGACCCCTGTGGTGCACTCTCCACGCCAGCAATGAGTGCCCGTGCGGTGACGCCTGGCAAACGCTCGCACGGTACAAATATGTCATCATTACCGAAATCTGTATACAAAGCAGATTGGCACACCCAGCAATGGGTAATATACCATGATATATTTTTTTTAGTATTTTTTTTTCGAAATCTGCGTTCAAAGCAGATTCATTTTATTTAATGTGTATCAGGTTTAAGAGATTTAAATCTAATTGATTTAAATCATGATTAAAATCAAGATAAATTAAATAATTTAAACAAAAAATGAATAATTTTTATTATTGTATATGTATTTATTAAATTAAAATTAAGATAAATTAAATTTAATAATTTAAACAAAAAATGAATCATTTTTATTATTGTATATGTATTTATTAAATTAAAAATACAAACAAATCACCGTAAAAAAATAAAAACATGTTTTAATAAATCATAAATATTTTAATGTGAAAATAGAACAATTCAAATAACAAAAATAAAGGAGAAACATTTATTCATTTAGTGGTACATTATTATTAAAAAATTTAAATAAAAAGACCAGTTTTCCAGCCTTTTCAGTCCCTAATCGGTTTCTCAATTTTGAATGCACAAGTCCAAATGATGAAAAAACTCGCTCAACACAAACTGAAGACGAAGTGGCGCATAAAAATGATTTTATAATTTTCAATATTATATCTTTATTTGGTCCATAATATTTAAAAAATTAATTCAAAATACCCGTTTTTACGCACTTAAAAAAAAATAATTAAAAAAATCTAATTTAAATCAAAAAAAATCTGATTTAAATAAAAAAAATCGATTATTTTGATTTTTTTTTAAATCACGATTTTTTATCCACCCTGATGTGAATTCAACCCTTATATTTTAAAAACAGTCAATAGATCCCCGTATTCATTTTGTTGTAAATAAGATTCAGTACTTCTTTATTCGATTTTATTCCATCTGCATAATGATCATAAAAATATTATGAAAGCAACAAATTTTTCTTTTTCCCTTACATTCTTTCCATTGAAATCCTTCGCTCTTTTTCTATGTGAAAAACTAACACAACCGCCATTATGCAGGCAAAGATAACGCGGTTGAATTGAATTCATCGCGAGAGCGACTGCATTGTACTATTTATAGCTAACGTTATTACTTCTCTGAATATGTTTTAAGACTATGAATACAATATGAGCACATTGTTTACTCTCTATTTACAGGCAGGGCAGATTGTGCATCCACCAGCTCAAGCTAATCATATTTTTGGTCGATACTTTATGGTTAGTAAAAATTTCGAATGAATTTTGAATTGATCGTAAAATTTTTATTTTAGGTTATATTGACAGGATTATCCCTACCTTGTGACAAGGATATAAAGAACCAAATTGAAGCAATATATGAAAATACGATACGACAGTACGGTTTTATATGTACTTATTTCACATATTACAATGTTCAACTCATTTTAAACTGTTAAAATTGGTCACGTGTTTAATGTTTTCAAATATTGTTATTTATATGTCATTTATTAACCTGTAAAATAATAAAACTAAAAACAAGATTTTATTGAACTTGAATGTGTTGTAAATCTAAATGAAATTGGATTTATTTATTGCATGGATTATTTTTATTTTTTTGCACTATCATGTCTTCGTATTTTCTTTTAAAATGTTGTAGGAATGGAACTATTTTTCGCCTTCTCGAGGTACAAATGAAGGTTTATTTTATTTAAAAACCAGTCATCTTTATTGCAGAAAAAAATTGTTCTTGGACGTTTCGAGAGCCCCAAGGCTCTCATCTTCAGCAATATTTTTTTTTTCTGTAACCTTTTACCGTCGTCAACTTGGTGCAGGCTATACTTCCTCATGGCCAAGGTAAAATTTTAAGAAGGATTAACTTATTTTAAATTTTGATAGTCCCTATCACACAGTTTTAAGGTCTAGTTTTAATCAGGGATGGAAAATGTAACGTAACGATACCTGATAACGTTATAATAACGTTTCATTTTTTTTAAAATAACGTAACAATTACAAAATAACGTTATGTAACCGTAACATAACAAATAAAGATTCACTATAACGTTATTCTTGTTTACAAATTTTACAAGATTTTTGGGGTTGAAAGTATAATATTCTAATTTTCTTGTTACGAAATGTATAGATGTCACTAGTGGCATACTTCGTTTCAAATTCATATGTTGAACACTTATTTTAATAAGATAGATAAAATTAATATAAATTTTGTTTAATATATATATATATATATATATATATATATATATATATATATATATATATATATATATATATATATATATATTGTGTGACAGGGCGAGCAATAACAAATAATGTGTCCATAATGTCAGTGTTCATCGGCCATCATGTAAGTGCAATGTGGACTTATGATTTTGACGTCATCGGCGGCGAATCGGCAGCGGACCTCCCACCACACAATTTAGAAAGGGACAAGAAATTTTTAGAAAGAGCGAGGTGATATACCATGGCCGAGTCGATCAAATGCTTTCCCTCTTCAGCACCACGTGTTGATCCCATAATTTGTTATTTAGTCAGCAAAGTTTGGTTAAGTTATTATGTGTAGTGATTGTAATTAATTATCAATTGTATTATCATACGTAATATAACAAGTGATATGATTATCATCGATGATATTCTCGAGTGAAACCGAGCTGCAGATTTCACGAGTCCGAAGGACGAGTTGAAATGTGCTGCTTCGGTTTCACGAGCAATATCTTCGATTATTAATCATATCACGAGCTTATATTTAATGAGAGAATATAATGAATTTTTGCAATCTAACCTAACCTAACTTTTAATATACATATTCATATTATATTAAAACATGGTACTTACGAGTTTTATTTAATATTTCGGAGTTTGAATTATTGTTATTATTTATTGTTATACTCAAAATTAACTGCCAATGTCATAAATAAAGAAAACAAATCCCTTAGTAACGACTATAAATACGGTGTTTATTTCCTTGTTTTTTATCATCGCTGTGATAAACGCGTAGCTAGGGAGATTCTGAATGTTGATTGGCAGAAAACATGTCACGTGACTAAGGAATTATATTCTCCTTAGAATATAACTAAAAAACCAAGTTCACAAATAAATAATGAATTTAACACAAGATGATGTACCGGGCGCATTTGTGTTTAAAAACATTGAAGACCATTCCGTCTTACAGTTGAAAAGATGATTAGAATGACGGGGTTTAAGGAAAAGTGGAAATAAACACGAATTAATCGAAAGGTATGCATTGAGTAGATCAAATGGGACCAAATATGGGTCACGTGATAAACGTCAAACTTAGAGCTAAATCTTGCTCACTACATAACTAATTATTAAATACTTTTTTACACACTAGATGGCTATCAAAATATTTGAATTGTATAAGTCCCCATTGTGTCTGTGTTTGATCCTCATTAATCAAGTGGTGGTCGACCATCCAAGCGACCACCAGTTAGTTAAAGTAGTCGTCGTTGGTAAAAGATGTAAGACCACCATCATCAGAGCCTCTGTAACACCCCCCTCGTGTTACAATTGTTTCTAATATTAATTTTTACTACTACATAATTTAAGAAAAATACAGTTATTGTAACGTTATAATAGCGAAACTAAAATAATGTTATTATAACGTTACATAACGTTATTTTGTTTTTTCAGTTATTTATAACGTTATGTACTGAATTAATAATTTTTATAACGTTATGAAATAACATAACGTTTAATTAACGTTATCACATCCCTGATTTTAATTTGTTACAATGTTGGAGGACTCCATTTAAAAATAAAATATTTTATATTAATACAGTTTGTACAAATTGTAATTTTAAATTTTACTTTTCCTAATACGGTATAAATATAAAACAGTATTTTACAAAGCATGTTTAAGATATTTCAATAAATATCCGTGACCTGTAGTTTATACTGACAGTTATTGACATGATAAATACCAATTGCGCACAGCGAATCAATTTATTATTCATACACGTACCTTGTAAAAAGCATGATACAGAGATAATTTTAAAAAAATGTTTTTTTTTTAATCAATAGAAAGGTAAAAAAAGTCCACAATTAAAAATACACGACGGGTTGTTACTATACATAGAATTATACCGAGTAGTCGCACACAAGGAACAAATGTGCATATGTTTAAAGAAAAAATATGTTACCTTTTAACACTGCGTTAGCGTTAGCGTAACTGAGCGTTAACGCGCACGGCGGCGTAAGAATATTATGGAAATGCGAAAACAAAATATGAATCGGCGAAAAACGAAATAAAAACAAGCGCCGATGCGGATTACTGGGCCTTTCTGCTGCCGGCGATGGATCTGGATACTGCTGTCGCTCTCATATTTAGAGATTGCATTCAATACTATACAAGCTAAAGTATTGCCAATGTTACAGAGTTTCATAAGCGACAAGGGAGTTATTTCAATGGAACCATTTTACGATTGCTGTTTGCTTCATCAAAATTACATTTTCAAATTCATTTCAAATCAATTAGATTAATGTTAAAACATGAAAATTTGAAAAATGTTTTGCTACAGTTATTTACAGTGGAATATAGATATTTTTTAGTTTAGCATCCGAATACAGAACTAATTCAATTAAGTCAATTTTAAATTATTTCTAATAAAAGTTTGTTAAAAATCTGAAGTATTTTTCCCAAAAATACTTCCATTATACAATTATTTAATAAATGTTAAAAAATATTTTTTATTACGAAAAAGTTGGTTAATTTACATTGTTTTATATTAACATTTAAAAAAATATTCATATTATCCTATAATCCAGTCCTACTAAAGTTTATTGGAGAGAATGGATAATAGTTATTTATGAAAAAAAAAAACTATTTACCTCCGTGTTGCCAAATCAATATTTCATGATAAAACTTCGAGACTCACCTGAAACAAAAGAAAAAGAAATTAATTATTGCGGTGATAAATTGATATTTTAAAAAGTATTTTGTACAAACAGTGCCCAATAATGACGGCATTCAAAATCGAACATCAGGAAAAAAATAGCGAATTACTTAATGAAGTTATATTCGATAAATTAAGGTAATCATCAATGTTTTTATTTTTTTAATTTCGGCTACAAGTAATTTTCAAGTCTCTTTTGTAATAATAATAATAAAATTCAACAAATCTGAACAGACTATGTACGTAACTAGTATAAATATATATTTTTTTGTAAGTAATACACTTGCACTCATATTTAAATATTGTCACTAAATAAATATATCATTACGGTATATTACCCATTGTTGGGTGTGCCAATCTGCTTCGTACACAGGTATAGGTAATGATAAAATATTTGTACCGTGTGAGCGCTTACCAGGCAACACCTTACGAGCACTCATCGCCGGCGAGGAGAGTGCACCACAGGAGTCAATATTATAATTGTTTTATAACTTTTTAATAGACAGGTAGTACAAAAAAAGTGTTCCATTAGCTACGACTAAAATTAATTACAGAATGTAACAGTTACAGTACCTAAAATCATACAGATACAGAATGAAAGGAAATGGAATATTTAAAAAAAAAAATTCTCATATATTATTTTTGTTGGCAGATTGAAATGAAAATAACTATTTTTATGGAATCTGAGGAATTAAATATTGATAACAAATTGTATAGCTGTCAGATAGAATGAGATATTAAACATGAATGTTATTTTGAGCTATAGAATAGTCGATACTAGAAAAGAAAAATTCACAAGAATATCTTTACTTTTGTAGTTCGTACATCCGTAACGCCTTACAACGGACTAAAAACCCTCTTATTCTCGCGTAACTTGTTCTTTGTCTCCCCTTTGTATTTCCTTCAAGGTACAAAACTTAGAAACAACGAACATTCAGCCCTTCAGGGTTTACCTTGTCACCTGCCATAACCAGCTCGCATCGTGCTAAATTCAAATTGACATAAAACGTTAGGGAAATTATGTGTCAGATCGTGTTGTTACTTCAATATTTTCATATCCGCAAAAAACACACAATCGCTCAAACGTCCGCTCATAGCCCACGTCGATCAAACGCGCACGCCCTCACAAAGCCACCTGATGGATTGGAATTTGTGTCATTTATTTGCCTTTGTGTCTTTGTTGCAGGTACCGTAAATATTGTAAACAATGTGGTATGTTTTATTTTACAGGGAGGAATTCACGGAATTCTAATCCTGTTAGTAATTAAGGTCAAAATTATTAAACCATAATTTAATAATATTCCGGAAAGATTAAAAATAGAGTAGTTCTTTTTGGCATTATTGACAAATACGTGAATCATGCTAAAATACACGTCAATGTTTACGAACTATGTTAACAATTCCAAATTATTTCCTGAACAGAGTTACGACATACGTCGCCTTATGAAAAGATACTGTAATGTGTGTGGCAAAAAAGAAACTATTTCAATTACGTATGTCGTCAAGAACCATACACTTTTTCTTGCGCAATGTCATTCTTACGTGAAGAATACCACCCGTATTTATTAAAATTCTGCATCCAATAATAGGAATAGAATGGATTGTCGAAATACCGGCTTACCGAATCTCGGAATTCTATCTTAAAATTTTGCAGATCGCCGGAATTTCACCCAGCGGATCGTCGGTTAGTTTCATTAAAATCGGTTATTACGTCGGTCCGATCTGCGTTTATTTATATTTTACTCTTGCACGTTAAAACGTGTTGTATTGAGTCTGGTCTTATTTTTCAATAGATAAAAATTAAAAAACAAAAACCAGCTGCTACATAATTCATCAACAATCTTTCTGCTATGTATAAAATAAGAAAACAAAAATTCTGAAATCCTATGATATATTTTTACCTCTCGCTAAGAGAGGTATTGGATTCATGCTAAAAATCGCATATCCAGATTTTAGTGAATAAGTACGTTTTAAGGTCCCTAGAATCCGATTATAACATTTTTATGATGATGTCTCTGTGTGTGTGTGTGTGTGTGTGGGGTTGTTGGAGGTACGATTTCTCAAATTCTATACGACTAAAGACCTATGTAACTACGGATTCCTCAATCTAACAGTAATGGGAAGAGTTGAATATGTTCTGGGAATAATTGAATAACCGGAAGTAGTAGTATTTTAACAAAAATCTTCTAAATATTATTTTTTGAAAATTTATGTTATTACAAATATTAAAAAACAAAATTCTCTATCCGACACATTTAATTTTTTTATTATATCTTCTATAGCTTTAAAGATATAGATATATAATCTATAAAATAATCTGTTGTAATAAATTTCACAGCCTGCAACATCTCCATGTTAACTACTTGAGAAATTTAAATGTGTAATTGACAGATAAATGTCACTAATGTCAGCAGAGATAGTACTGCAGGCTTTTTCTGGGAACGATATTTAATATTTCTTATTGTATTATTAATTATATATTTAAAATTATAGGTATATTACATGAACCCTTCAGAAATACCGCCAATCCCGTTAATGAATTGGAAAACCTGGAACATTTAAAAGAAATGGAGAAAACTTGCTCATAGAATGAATTTAAAATTATAGAAAATATATAAATATAAAAATTAGGTGTAATTAGAATGTTTACAAGAAATGTTAAATACAATACTTTTATATACCACAATGGAAAGGGCGAGAGGTGATGTGATGGCCACAACAGATTTTTCTTTTCGTACAAATATGATCTAAGAACTAAACTCATTCAATTATTTTTTTAATTTTTTGATGCGGGCGAGTGTTTTGCGTTAGGTTAGGTTATTATTGTTATATTTAGTTGAATTGCAAGCGAAAACAATTTCAATCGTATCTAATTGCAGGGCAATATGAACATCATCCCACTAAGTACTTTTAATTACTTAACAGTTTTAATAATGTTTTATTGCGAGCCTACAACATGTAGGTCGATAATGTATCGATTCAACAAAATTCTTGACAGATTATCATTTTCAATGAACCCGCTGAATTTCAGTAAAAATCGAAATTCCGGTTTTGTGACCGGATTGGCTGGATTCAGTATCGAAACCGGATATACGTTCCATGACTATTTTGAAGAGTATACCTTCATGGTTCTGATGCTAACGGATTATTTTAACATTAAATCTAGCGGTCAATAATAATTTACTAAGATGTAGTTAATACAATCTTTTACAGAAAAAGTCGAGGCAATTTTGACAGTATAACTATAATTGAACCGCAGTGCATTCATATATTATAATATAAATAAATAAATGCTCATATATCCATGTAGTTTTGTCAATGCTGGATAAATTTATATTTCCATTAGTTATTAGTTAATAACGATTATTAATAAAATATTTATACTCAACTTGGCTAACCATGTATTTTGTGGCTGTAATCAATATGTACTTTTAAACCACAATTGTTATATATTTATTCGCTGTATGAAATTTCAGCTATTGTTGTTATATGAAATAATAAATATTTTCCATTTATGGCCGTTTGCACCGCTTCTATTTGGGTATAAATTATGAAAAAGTTGAACATGAATTTTAATAGTATATTACATCCGAGGTGGGATATGTTTCATTACAGCCTAGGGCTTATGTAGGTATATTACCGAGAGGTGAAGCCTCGAGGTGAGATACAGCGCGAGGCAGTAATGAAACTCCTACCGAGGTATGTATACTATTTTATTCTCAATCATCCTCGTTTTAAATCAATAATTTTCAAAATAAATCATTGTTATAAACTTTAACTTTGTTAATATTTTTTGACAGCTCCATTAAAATTTGTTTAGCCTACTTTATTATAAGGATCTAAGACAATGTTGCTAGGCAACCTTTACATACATATTTCCAACCCGTGGGGTGGAAGTGAAATCTGTTATTTCCCACCCAAGAGATTGTTATTGCAAGTTAGGAATGACGTATTTTCCAACCTCTAAAAGGCAGGGCATCGAACTCGCCAAAAACTAGGTTCGGTTCAGGTTCCGGTTAATTTATTTTTTGAGAGATGGGTTCGGGTACGGTTCTGGTTCAAACAAAATTTGCGGTTTTGTTCCGGGTTCAGGTATTTGGTTCAGGTTCGGTTCGACGCAAGACAAGAACACAAACACAATTTTCACAAACAGACAACACAGGCGTCAATTATCAGCTGTATTACGATTACGCGTACGTTTCGAATTGAAAATGAACCTGAATCGGAGCTGAACCCTGAACCCGAAGTTTAACACAAAGATGATGGATGTAACATAAATTACGAGAAAAACCTATATGTAATTAATGTAATACGATTATTATAGGACCATAATATCAATACGCTTCTTCCAATCTACAGATATTAAAGTAGAAGCTTAAAACTTCAAAAATACAGTGCAATGTACATATTAAGTATTTTATTTTAATTTTTTTCATTTGCATTTCGTACCTGACATTGTTATATTATTTTTAAAAGTAATAAATAAATATTATTTTCTGTAATGTTTGTACATTTATTAAATTGATTTTTTTTTCTGGCGCGCCTATGGTTTTTATAACTTTTCCCTCACCATATATTCTAAATTACTTCAACTCGCCAAGTTACATTGTCCAGGCTATACATATATGCACAATATGCTGAGGACGCAAATGAATGTTTGTCTGCCAGTTGCTATTTTGTATGTTCTATATACATACATATAGACAAAAAAATCTTTCATTTAAAACAAATAATTTAAAAAAAAATTAACCTAGTATCCATCGCCCGTGTGCGATAAGCACAACGCACCATATGACGGCGCGCCCCTAATTTAAAATTGTTATCAAATTATCACGTTTAATAACAAACTTTGCAACTGTTAAATAATAAACTGTCGATACTTTTCAAATAACAAACGTTAAACTAGCTGTAAGAAGTTTAATTTTAGTGGCTTGCTATGCATGTAACTTTAATTTAGTTTGATTTATAATCAAAATATATTTGTTAAATATATCATAATAACTAAATTTCAATACCTAACCTTACCATATTATTCTATGATTCTCTCATTCCTTTTCTAGACAGTATTACTATCCAACTGAGCACAAAACACACACGCACTGGAGACTTGAGAAGCCTTTAAAACGTATACGCACTGTAAGTTCTGCAAGCGGTGACCTGTGACTGCAAGTGCAAGTGAATTCTTGGTGCGTTCCTCCGTGCCAAACAACCTGCTCACCTTCACTCCAAGACGGGTTTCGTACTCCTCAATGTGTTATTACCACAGGAAAGCGAAAAGCGAACGTTAGTCATGACTGCCGAGAGAAATATAATACAACAGCCAAGACCATTGTTTTCAACCTATGGAATGTTGATCAAAATTGAAAATAATGGAAATATAAAAATTTGGAATTAGATTTGTTAAAAAACTAAATAAATCTGATATTGCAGTAGAACCTTGATTATTCGTTACTGGACATCTTTAATTAGAATTCTTTTATAATCCAAGCACTTATCTACTAATTTTATTTTTCTTCAAACGTCATAAAAGTAACATCTTCTGTGACTTGATTCGCAAGGTAGAAGTTTAATTTCTACGCCGGCGGCGTAGAAATAAAATAAATAAATATCCATAGAAACTATACAGATCAACGAATAAGAAGTAACTTTAATAAAAGAAACCTAAATGTCACTATAACACGCTAGGTAACCTAAGAATAAAATTACTAAATACGATCAATAGCTGTCAAATTTAAATATATAGCCTGTGAATTGAAATATAAACAAGGTTTACTTTTGAGAAAATAAAATTAAAGCATAGCAGACTTACAGATTACAATTACAGGGACGGTAATGAGCATAAGAATACTTAGAATTAAAGTGATAAGAAAAGTTTATATTGCTTTGCAGTGATTCCTGGACATATCTTTCAGCCACACTATTAGATTTCCATCCGATTGAACAACTTCAGGGGGCGTACATTATAATACTTCAAATTCCGCCGTAATTGCACACAAGGAGGATATAAAATTGCACAGTTTTTATTTAAACGTCAAAACGGGAAAAATTTCATTTCAATGTTTAGAACAAAAAGTGAACAAACAAGTATTCCTAGCTACAGGGCAATTGAAATCGCAAACGTAATTTACGTAAAATGTAACGTCAGTAGTAGATATTTTTCTTTAAATATCTACGTTTGAAGAAAAAATATAATGTGTCATTCGGAGTAAAAGTGTCTTTTTTGTGTGCCTCGCGTGCATTTATCCGACTCGCTTCGCTCGTCATTTAAACTTCCACGCTCACCACACAAAGTATCACTTTTACTGCTAATAAAACAATATACTATTTTTTCGTTTTCTTTATTAGTTTAGACCAGTCTATGCTTTTAGAATAAAAAGTTAATATGAATGAACCGAGTGAGAACTCGAGAACTGCAACAGCATTACTTTTTTGTATCATATGAAAATGTACTGAAATTTGTTTTAAGAAACAAATAAATTTATACATAACTTTGTGATATCCGCTCCAGTGTTTTCTTTGACAGATATATGAATTTACTTTTTTCTATTTTAGTTAACAAGTGTTCCGTCTAAAGTTCTTACAACAGTGTTCCGCGGTATTGAAAATTTGAAAAACCACTGGTTTAGACAACTAACTAAATAGCAAAACAATTAAGAAAAAATATTTATATTTAAATTTAATTTAGTCATCTACTCCGAAGAAGAATGTACTCGCTTACGAATTGTAAAAAAATTTGTGAAAGATTCACTGACTTTGTAACTCAGTTGGTTAGAGCGTCGAAATAGATGTAGGAAGGCCCTGGCTTCAAATCCCTGTAGGTTCATCAATTTTTCACAAAATCCTTCGTTAATTAAAATTTACTCCGTCATTAAAACCTATTTATATGATCTAAACAAATTTGGTTTCATTCGCATGTATCGGCATTGCCGAATTATCTGTACTGTACATGAGCAAAGACTCATGACATTTAGAAAATTGGTAAATGTGCAAAACTATACTTGCCGTCAAATAAGTATGGACTGGAGATTTCTACACTGTTGCCAATTAATTGGTAATATTGAAAATGCTAAGTTATGAAGAGGCGACAATACCGCAGGGCAAGGGCAGGGTGCGGAGAAGGGGAAAAGTTGAGCATCAGTCCATGCTTCATTGACAGCGACAATAATCATGCATGATATAAAAAGAGCACAATTATTCAAGGAATGTATTTAGGTTGTTAGTTTTGAAAAGTACCAATACACTTACTATGTAAATATGTATATACCCTTAAAGAAATCCTAATGAAATAAGCTAAATTATAGGTACAATATTCACGGAATTATATGTCCATCTATCTTTTTCTAACCATTTACAGGTTATCTTAAAAGGTGAATGTGCGCAATTACCGCAAATCGTAACATTAACATATCCTTCAAGTCTGAAAAGTATGTTTCCCATTACATGTTCAAAGAAATTGCAGTAAATTCTTCTTCAATGCAGAACCAATTGATTAACCTTCCCAAGTCAGATTCTATGGTATCAGAATGGATAGACGATACTGTATCATTACTATGGATACTGTAGATTAGTCAAAATAACTTGAAGCACCCATAAAACTAACTTTTTATAATATGCCTTGACAACAAAAGCAAGTTGTTCAACATTACATAATATGGAAGAAAAAAGACTAGAAATTTTGTTGCTGTTTCAATATTTGAATGTGACAGAAAATAAAATAATGATTGAAACTGTTGATAGATAGAAGTCGAGATAGTTTCACTACATAAACAAAAAATTTGTTGTGACCATCACAATACCTCTCGCGACCTTTCAATTGTGGTATATATAAGTACTGTATTTCAAATTTCCTGTCCACACAAAAAATTCAAATTACACCTAATCTTTATATTTTCTATTATTTAAATTCATTCTATGAGCAAGTTTTCTTCATTTCTTCTAAATGTTTGAGGTTTTCCCAATTCATTAACGGGATTGGCGTTATTACTGAAGGGTTCATGTAATATAGCTATGATTTTAAATATATAATTAATAATACAATAAGAAATATTAAATATCATTCCCAGAAAAAGCCTTCAGTACTATCTCTGAATTTTAGACACTGACATTAGTGACATTTATCTTTCAATTACAGACATTTTAATTTCTCAAGTAGTTACTATGGAGATGTTTAGGCTGTAAGATTTAATACAACAGATTATTTTATAGATTATATATCTACATCTTTAAATCTATAAGGTAAAATAAATATTTTAAATGTGCCGAATAGAGATTTTTGTTTTTTAATATATGTAATAAAATAAATATTCAAAAAATAATATTTAGATTTTTGTTAAAATTCTACTACTTCCGGTTGTCCAATTGTTACCATAATCTATTCAACTCTTCCCATTACTGTTAGATTGAGGAATCCGTAGTTACACAGGTCTTTAAAAATCTTATAGAATTTGAGAAATCGTACCTCCAACAACCTCACATACATCCACACACACAATAATCACACACACACACATCATCGTAAAAATGTTATTATCGGATTGTAGGGACCTTAAAACGTGCTTATTCACTAAAATCTTTTAGCGAGTGGTAAAAAACAAATGGAAATAAAGAAAACCTTTAATATAAAAATAAAAAATTGCAATCCCCCACAGTTAATGTGTTAAAAGATGAAACAACAGTTCAAATCATAAATTGTTACTCATACATAAATTACATATACAAATATTTAAATAAATTATGTATATGTTTACTGTCCTAATTTCATAATGTGCTCCGTATGAACAAATCTATTTTAAAAGATGATGCGTTTCTGTGTGCATTTTACTCGCATATTTATTTCATAAATTCCTAGAGTAAGAATACGCGAATCTAGACCAAGTCAAGTCTTATTAATAATATCTATTAATCTTTTCCATAATTTGTAATTAAATAAATTTCCAAAAGTGAATAACCTATTAACCTATATCATCTCTAAATCCAAATACGCATAGGTTCAGGAAATATACTTTAGGGAAATTATCTAGCTTAGTATTAATTTATGACGTAACTCGAAATTAAATCGCAATTATATTTATATCAAATAAATATATTCAAAGAAAATTTAGATTCACAGCTTATCCATTCTGCCCTCAAAATACACTGAGATAAAGTAAAGGGTCACGGTAGAAGATACATTTAAAATAGAAAAATACCCTTTAAATTGCGGTTGAATTATTATCACCCGTCATTTGTCCACGGCCACAGTTTTTGTAAGATTTAAGTCTATATCTGAAGTAGTCGAAATAATTTTACAGAAATTTCTCACCATTTGTATGGGTTTCATAATTTTTGAAAATGTAAGCCGGCCGAACTATTATGAGGGTTCGTACATTTTCAAAAAAATGCACATGGTTTTTTTTCAATGAGGCATCAGAAATTCAAACAAATATTATTTGATTTAGTTTGTTTCGTTGTATTATTTTCTCCATTCATTTACTTAAAATGGATTCTGAATTTCAAAAAGACGATAGCAGAAGGCTTTAAAATATATAAGAATTTGGAATAAAGTAGATATATGGCGTACTTATTAAGGGCATTAAAAACTCGAATATTTTAAAAACTAATTCCATTTGTAAGATTTAATAGTACTTATACAATTGTAAGGTCTAGTTTTAATATGAATGACTCATATTATAATTCGTTGATAGGTTGGAGGACCGCGTTGTCTATTGCTCATTTGTTCATACGGTCTCAGGTCAATCCTATGAATCCAAAAAAGTGTAAGCGAAAGTAGTAACAATTTCCTATTGCTATAAGTATTTCATTTTTGGTTTTCTGAATTGTTATCCTAAATTAATTAAATGATCAAAATCTATAACTATATATTAACCAGAAAAATCTGTTGTGGCCAGCACAATACCTCTCGCCACAGAATTTCAAGATTTTCTAAATACACGTAGTTAATTTGTCACCAGAAGTGTGGAATTTACTTGTCGAGGAAAATAAACCATATGGAATTGGAAAATCACTAAATTTAGAATGAGAAATTATATCCCCATATCTGCTTGTCAAGGCGCCCTATTGTATTTAACATTTCTTGTATACCTACATTCTACACCAAAAATTGTACTTACATATATCTATTCCTTATATTAAGATTGTTTAATTTTAAATTCATTATATGAAGAAATTTTGTCCTCTTCTAATTTTTCTAAATGTTTCCAATTCATTGTCAGGATTGACTGTATTTTTGAAGGATATATGTAATAGACCTATAATCTTAAATATTTAACTACTAATACATTAAGAAATATTATAATGTATATGTACTTCCCAGAAAAACTCTTTAGTAATATCTATGAATTTCTGACACTGACATTTATCTGTCAGTTACAAACAGTTCAACTGGTCAACTATTTTCCATGGCATCCTTTCGGCTGTAAAATTTATTATAACGTTATTTTATTTATTATATTTCTTTTATCTCTAAATCCATAGAATATATAATAAAATATTTAAATGTATCAGATAGAGAATTTAATTTTCTTTAATATTACCAAGAAAAATTTTCAAAAAATATTATTTAGAAGATTTTTTTTCAAGAATCTTCTACTTCCGGTTGTCCAATTGTTACCAAAACCTTTTCAGATCTTCCCATGAATGTCCGATTGGAAAATACGTAATTAAACAATTTTTAAGTCTTATAGTTTTTGAGTAATCGTCCTTCCAACATCCTACATACATACACACACACATACATCCACACACACACACACACACACAGACATCATCGTAAAAATGTTAAAATCGGATTGTAGGGACCTTAAAACGTGCTTATTCAATAAAATATGGATATGTGATTTTTAGCATGAATGCAATACCTCTCTTAGCGAGAGGTAAAAAGTATATGTATGTAGATGTTTAAATAACGATTTATTATAGATTTAGTAACGATTTATTTTTTACCATGATAATATTTCTTTAAGTACAACAAACACCAGTACAAAAGTAATATTTCATTTATTTTATTATTTTTGTACAAACCGACCTACAAAAACCTAAACGAAACTAATTTGGCCAAAACTATATAGAAATGAAGGTAGGGATTTATGATCGTATACCCGTAGTTCATACATCTCTCATCCATTCTACATTCTGCGTAGTATTTAATGATGTACAGGCAGAAATCACATTGGGAATGCATGTGAATTTGCAATGTAAATAGTAAACGCTTGGGCGAGAGTATCCGTAGAAAGTGGAGTGTATCAACCACTAAGGTGAAGGTGGATGCTATACAGATACGGCTTCGCTTCTATGTTTGTTAATCCAGATTTAGTAGCGGCCATAATATCATTTTCTACGCGAGATGGAACTTAGGATTTAGGTGATACATATTAACGTTAGAAATTTCGGACGGGGGAGATGATTGCGTTTGAGGGATGTCAGGGAAATTCACCCAGCAGATTATATTCTAAAAAGGAAAACTAATTTCAGATTACAAACTTCCTTATTACATTCAAACATCTAGATTAAAAATATGAATACATTGGGAAAATTCAAAGAAAAGTTTATATAAATAAATTCTAATTTAATGGAGAAATAAGATATATTATGAAGAAAATTCTTAGAAAACTATTCAATTAGTTTCTTACTTCGTAATAATAAACTTGCATACGAAAGTACGAGTCCTGTCGTATATCAGCTGGTTCACTTATTTCTATTAGCAATTTATTTATAATGACATTTTTTATTTAAAGCCCGTTCGTCACATCTATAATTTTGGACAAAATTTTGAACAAAAATAAATTTGTGGACAAGATATTTGTGTATACAAATATTCTGTATGCTACTACTGTAAACGTAATTTGCTACATAATGGGGTCATTTCACATTTTCTAATTTATTTTTTCTTTAAAGAATAGTCAAATTAAATATGTAGGTGTATGTTTTACACTTTAAAAGTCTTCAGAATCATAGATGATTTTTTAAAAGTTGTCTTTAATTTCAAATATTTGGATGATGACGTAACGGCTACGTCACGGCTTAGCGGATGTGGCAGTAGAGCTCTACCGGTTTTGTTTGGAACTATAATTGTTCTGACAAGTGATCACCCATATCACTTGTCAGTTTGATTTTGTAACAGCAACACATTGTTAACTAAAAACATATTTCATACATCTTTTGAAATTTATTTTAATGAATGTTTTACTTACATACCTTTACCCTTAACTCTGCTGGCAACTGTCACAATTTTAGGTTAGTTTGTTTACAACAGCAAACGGAGACTACGTGTACCGTGAATGTGTGTGTGAGAGGAAAATCTTTGTGTAACAAACCGTAACGTCACGAATTTTACAGCCGCAAAAGTTTATTAGCAAATTTATGAATGAAAAGTCGCATATTTTGTTATTTTATGTTACTACTATATTTATTAAATGAGACGGGTTTCATGATTTTATAAAAAAAAGATTTTTTTTTAATGATCCTATTCTGGCTATCCTTGATAAAAATTTCTGTCTGCAGCCGTCTATAAAATTCTGTCTATAATTAAGTCTATAATCCTGCCCAGAATTATAGATCAAGACATATGGGTTTAAAATTAAGATATTTCCATACCATACTGTAAATTTAACCCAGAAAGAACCTACCGTCCTTTTAAAAGGACGCACCTGTTTTGCTTCTGTATATAAAATTAGGGGAATCCCTTGCCCTGAACTAGACCAGTAACTTGATTTAGAGTGTTTGTGAATTATACGTGCATAGTTGTTTCAGCTTGATCCGTAAGATAATCGCTAATAATTATTAGTGAAAAGTGTGGGAAAGTAGCATTGATCCGCAATCAATGCGGTAATGAATTAGCAACTTTATAAAACAAATAGTGCCAACAATAAGAAAGACCATTTAGCCTTCCGAAAATCTGTAGCTACTGCTTTGTTGGAGAATAGGAAGCTTGGTAAAAGGGATCCAAGTAAAAATTCAACATCTCTTCATGAGATTTCCAGATTTGATAGACTTGATCATCTACCTGCATATCAAGAAAAGCAAACGCGATACGTGGTCTGCCATAAAAAAGTTCAGAGCGTATGTACGAAATGTAATATTGCATTACATATCAAAAAGTGTATTATTTTATATCACACCAAAGAGTAAAATGTATAAAAAACAATATATTTTTTTATTTCATAAATATTTAGTATGATATGCGATCTTATAATATAAATTTGATTTCAATTTGAACTTGAGAATTTTTTCAATAATGGACACTTGTAATCCTACCGTCCTTTTAAAAGGACACTAATTAACAAAAAAACTTGAAATAAAAATAAAAACTTTATATAACAAAACATATTCTTTTTATTTAACTAAACACAATTTTAAACAAATAACTGAAAAAATATTTTAAAAAAGTTTCAGGTCTATCTAGGTTAAAGAAAATTTTTAGTGAACAATTAAAAATTTAACAATATGGTTAGTTATATAAATCAAAATAACTTACATTAGGTTAACATTTTTAATTGCATTCCATCAGGTCTCGGAGTTTTTGATAACAATAATTTATTGATAATGTTGTATAGTAAAACACTGAATTGATAAATCATCCACCAAATAGTCCCGACCTAAGTTATTATAGTGTAAAATCCCAATATTAAAGAAAACGTTAATAAAAGCAAGTTCAACACAAGAGTCATTATTTTCATATTAAATTTGATAAATTGTCTGAGAATATTGGCAACAAGTGCTAATTATGTTTATAAAATAAATATATCATCATGGTTCAATAACCATTCTTAGGCTCTTAAAGTTGTCACAAAGAAAGTATCACAGGGATAATTTAATATTGTCTAGGCCTTAATGTACTTAGTCACGCAAGAAATAGATAATTAAATAAACAATAAAAAACAGCTTTATAACAAATATATTCAACATAGTTATTATCAATAAACATCTTCCTTCTTGTAGCTATAAATCAACTTTAGAACAACCACATAAAACGTTAACAAAGTAAAAAATACGGTGTAATACTTCAGTTAGGAGAGAACAACCGATCTCACATCCAATTAATTTTATAACAGCTCTCAATAAATTTTTTCCACGATCAGTGGGGTGCAAAAAAATCCAATCCGTGGCGCTGCTTGCAATGCCGCCTAGCGCGTGGTCCGTGTCTTCCCGCAACGAGAAAACAATTTTTCCTTCAATTTCGCCGGGCTCCGCTAACGCCTTTTTTAACGCACGCGTTGGGGAGATTACATGGCGACAATACAATTTCAGTGGTAAATTTCACCTGCGCAAGCGTTTTTCAGATGGGGATGACTATCTTTGTCTCTTCTCTTACTCGTAGCTCCAGTTCAGCTCGGCAAACTGACATGTTGTAGGGATGGATGTGTGCTAATGTCGCGTTATGAAATTTGTGTCCCTGACAAATGGAATTGGATAGAGTTTACTTTTTCTATTTTTATGTAATATGATTTAAAATGTTTGAATAAAATAATGGGATTCAACGGGATGATATATTATGAGATGTTTTGGTTGTGACAGTTTTTGAATATGTTTGGGATAATAAAGGAACATTGATTTGAGCATTTAAGTCAACGAATGTGATTACGAGTTAATCTTTTTAAGGGATGATGCTTAAAATTTACACTGGTTTTAAATACGTATAAAAATTAAACAAGTCGTTAAATACAAACCGTTTTAACTAAATTTTAAAAGCTATAGTATACAGGCTGTAACAGAAATAAGTTGAGCAACAATATTTCTTAATAATTTTCAGCAACACGCCCATGGTCTAGTACACGAAGAATAGCACTACAACACAAAGTGTCACATAATGACAATTTGGAGGATACTGAAAGAACAACAGTTACATCTTTGAAAATGCAGCTACAAGCACAAAGTGCTGTTCTTGTATTGTAGACGCGCACACGCTCTACTTTTGCGCAATTTTTTTTTATTCAACCATAGGAGGGGTCATATTTTTGCTAATGAATGATTTTAGCGGATTTTAGTAAACAGTGTTCCATGTAAAAGTTATAAATTCATTTAAATGATGATCAGAAAAATTGTCAATTTAATTAACATCTTATGTAACTATTGTATTATTCAGTGAACCATATGACGCGTGATTTAATAGGGAATGGATCATTTTACATAAACAAAAATATAATATCACAAATTACAAAAAAAATATAAAGAAATGAAAAAATCGTTACAATTTTTTGTACAATATCTTGTACTCAATTTGTACAAATTTTTGTTATACATAAGCTTATAAATATAGTATTTGTGAAAAATTAAATAAAATATCTACTAAAAACATCATTATTTTATTTAAAATCTTTAAAATCATTATAAAATCTTAGAAACACTACGTAATTACTTAAAATCACTTAAAATCCTGCAAATTTTGTTTAAAATCTCATAAAGTCTGTAAAATCTATAAAAATATGTTTAAAATCTGTAAAATCTTTACTGTTGTAAAGTCTTTGTACGCTTTATAACGAAGTGGTTTACCCCTCGATCATTGTTTACAACAAAAATGACTTTTCAGCGACAAAGACCTTAGCACAGATTTGACTGTCCAAAATAAATAATTATTGCTATTATGATATCTTTTATTAAAAAAGATAAGCCTTTGCTTAATGCACTTATTGACTACATTTATCTCGCAGTGACATAACCCGCTTAAAAATCTAGTGACTTAAAACTAACTCTCTTAATTTTAATATGCTATTTTATTCAAAGATCTGCTTCATATTACGTATGTACATATATTAGAAACTCATAGAGGTAAACCACGAGAACACGTTTCGTTTCACAGCAGAATATCCATAATTAAAAACTTCATTTTCTTTTGTGTTTGTACATTTTAAGTCCAATGCATTAAAACTGCAAACTAATAACTTGAAAAGTTCATTTCTCCCTATATGTACTAAGTAATTAAAAATTTTAATATCGCATGTTCGTTTTCATTTACGTGATATTTCTATATATATAATAAAAAACTATGTATGTAGTTAGGGCAGGTACATTAATTCCAGCTGAAATGGGCTCCGAGCAATAAGAACGGGATGGTTTACATATGTTTCGCTGAGTTTGCGAAATTAATTTTTTCTTTGCTTTGTGTGTAATAATGTGACATAACCCGCTAACGCTAACCGTACAGGATTATGCTCTGGATATGATAGGCTCACTGTATACCTGCATGATGGATACAAAATTTAATCAAATTTTTCATTATGGACGTATTTCTTTGATGTTTCAAAATTACACAAGAAAAATTGAATTTTTAATATTACAAATGTAAGGTTTATCCTCAATATCAATCTGTTTTTAAATGTTATTAAAAAAATGACTGCCGCAAAATCTGTGCATTCACATATTGTGCTTTATACATAAAATTTTCACTTCTATTTACCTGGCCATTATTTTTTTACCTCTCGCTAAGAGAGGTATTGGATTCATGCTAAAAATCGCATATCCAGATTTTATTGAATAAGCACGATTTAAGGTCCATAGAATCCGATTTTAACATTTTTACAATGATGTCTGTGTGTGTGTGTGTGTGTGTGTGAGGTTGTTGGAGACACGATTTCTCAAATTCTATAAGACTAAAGACCTGTTTGACTACGGATTCCTCAATCTAACAGTAATGGGAAGAGTTGAATAGGTTCTGGTAAAAATTGGACAACCGGAAGTGGTAGTTTATAAAAAAAAAAAAATTCTAAATATTATTTTTTGAAAATTTGTTACTACAAATATTAAAGATAATTAAATTCTCAGTCTGACACACTTAATTTTTTTATTATATCTCGTATAGGTTTGGAGATATAGTATATAATAATATAGAATAATCTGTTGTAATAAATCTCGTTGCCCGAAAAACATTTGCGATATTTAAATTTTTGTAATTGACATGTAAATGTAAAATGTCAGTCTCAGATTTTTCTGGGAGGCAAGAGTACATTTAATATATATTATTGTATTATTAATTAATTATATGTATATTTAAATTACAGATATGTTAATATTACATATATCCTTAAGAAATACCGCTAATACCGTCAATGAATTTGAAGAATTTTGAACATAATAGAATAGTAGGATAAAATTTCTTATAGAACGAAAGAAGAGAAACAATTTCAATTATTTGTGTGTACTTATAGGGCGCGAGCAGACCTGTGACCCTGTTGGCCCCGGCAAGCAGATGAGGATCCGTGTCAGAATGACGGCCAGTAGTTTTTACATAGATGTCACAATTGTCATATGTCATAATTTTTCATTCAAAATTTCAAAATGTTCTGATGTTTATTTGTCATTCATTAGTATGGAATATACTTGTCGAGGAAAATAATCCACATGGATTTGGAAAATCATAATGTTTCGAATTAAAACTTATGATACTTGACACCTATGTATATTACTAGCTCTCATTCTGACACGGGCCCCCACATCTGCCTGCCAAGACCAACAAAGTCACATAACTGCTCGCGCCCTATGCTACATAAAATGAAAATGTCGAGAGGTATTGTGCTGGCCACAACAGATTTTTTACATTAATGGTCAGTATTCTGTAAAAAAAGGGTCAGTAAATATGAATATTTTATTAATGTTATGATCAGATTAAATTACGTTAGATTAAATTTCGTTTCACGTAAGATAATAGAAGATGGCACTGGAGAGCCGATCATTTTTACATGCATTAAAAAATAATTTACATTCGTTACACCATATTTTCTCAATACTAAATATTTTAATAGTCACTAAAGTGCCTAAAATTGTCATTAAAAGTTCAAAAATCGGCACTAAGGTAATCCATACGATGATTTCGTGCAAATTCTGTGTTGTCAACTTTATGATAATTATTGAACATGGAAGATAATAAAATATATGTAAGAAGTAGGAACTAAATAATTCCGATGAATACGTTTGGGACGAAATACATAATTGTAAATGTTCTTTACGTTAACTTCATTGTCCGAGATTACCAACATTGACAGATAATGTAAACATAACCTATAAAAATAAATATTCCTTTCATTTCCACAATTTTTAGATTTCAAATAAAATTTAATTTGCACCTCGGTACTGAAGTTTCTTTTTACCACCCATCTGGTTTATTTTCTAAGGGCCTCGTCAAATAAATTCCACATTCATGATGAAAAATAGTTCTTAAATGCCTTTAAACATAAATAACTATTATTTATACAAATGTATCATGGCTAATTCTGTCGATTTTATTTGATAACTGACCGCCGCCAGGTGAAAATTTTTTCATTTAATTAGGTGTGCATTCTGACCAATCAAAGGGCAATAAGTAGTTCACCATTTAATGTTGGCTATGTTTGAGGGTCACGCTAGAATTATTATTTTATTATAAGTTCATATGTTCCAAGTAGTTCCGTTCGATAATAATACAATTCACCATTCTTTCCTATTTTTAAAAAAAGTTCCCAACCAATTCGAAAACTTTCGCAACTTTTTCAAATGCCAGATAAATAATAGTTTATGTTTATAATAATGGCTATTAATGCAAGAATTTGAAATTGAATGTATGCGAGTGTATTAGTTACCATCATAAACGAGTTGCATACATTATTTTTTTGTGGTCATCAATTTTGTAGTTATAAAATTTATAATCTCATCCAAAAGGACAACTGACCGAAGCGGTTGCTAAGATGTAGCAAGGGGTTGTGTTTGTTTCTCAACTCTGTATCGGGTTTATTCTGTAAATCAGTGATTAATTTTTAACAACTAGTTAAAAATTATAAAAGTCATAGGGTATCAGAATTATAATAATTATGATATGGTCACAGAAAAAAATATTTCATACAATTAAACGAATGTAATAAGATGAATTTTATATAACAAAGATTAAAAAAATAGTTTTAATTATTAATATATAGGAAAAATTGTTGGCTAGAATTTTAAAATAATAAATATTGCTCTTGTTTTACTCGACTATACCAATATTGTTCTCTCTACCAAATATGTAAAAAATTCAACTGAATATTTATTTTATGATAAATTTCAAATATAAATATTTTGTTGGCAACACAACATTTCTAGGAATAACAAATATTTTGTTTATTTATTAATTTCACGCTGTTTGCTCATATAAAACTACAGTAGAAATTATAAATCAATCAAAAGCTTTATTTGATATAGTGATCCTCTCTAAAAATATAACGTTTTAATGCAATTGTTTGTAACTTGATACTAGGTGATACGTTTCAAATTACAACTAAATGGATAAAAAACGCTGACATGCAATGTATTCATATCAGATTCCTGCAATATGAAAATATATTAAACGTAACCAAAATTTATCACAATTATACGTGAGGCTTTGCGCACATATTTATCAAAGCCTCGCCCGCATTAACTTTTTTACACCTGTAGGTACAGAGGCTTTTTACATTTTTTATATACAAAACACTAGAAAGAAAATTATAAAAATTGTGCTCATTTGCCTGGAATTACACCTTCCTGAAATTAAATTATTAATTTAAGTATGTCGCTGCAGTACGCTTTCTGCTGAAATCACGACTTAGAATAAGTTGTTCTACTCTTCTTGAAAAGTATCTCCAAAGTGATACGTGTATCCTTTTTTTTCACTAGAGGCCTCACTAAAGACGTAACGTGATAACGACCTGGCTGTCACTTGTCAATTTGAAAATAATATTTAAGCCCGTATGTCACGATTTATAAAGTTCTATTTTTAGAAAGTGCGCACAAAATATGAGGCAACTGGCAATTAACAGTGGATTTTTTTTATAATTATTGTGGCCGTTGATTATCATTTATAGTTTTAAATTTAATAAAATATTAATAAATTATCATAGATTCTGGAGCAAGTACCAATGCTTATGCTTATATAATGTTTATGAAGAACATCCATCTTTGTTTATAGCCAGAATTATGTAGCAAATTACGTGCACAGTGGCATAATATTTGTATACAAACCTACATAAAATTCTATCCACAAATATGTTCATAAAAATGTTACTCAGAATTCTGTTCAATATTATAGATCCTGGCAAACGGGCTTTATAAAATATTATATCAAAAATGTAGGTAGGTATATTATACGACGAGAATTATTGAGAATAAGAAAATCACGTAGACAGTGGAAAATAAAATGTACACTATCATTTTAAACGGTTATTTATCTGCCACTTGAAATTAAGTTAGAACCTGGTTAATCAATTTTTAAAATTATCGTAGTAAGTGAAAATATGATAATGCGTCTTGCCGCAGGTCAGCTATAACATCAGTTCTTGGCGAAAAAAGACCTGATTTAGCAATATACGACTATTTATTGACTTAATTATGGGGTATAAAGTTTTTTGATTGACGCTGTAATTCATGATTATTTTGAAAGTATTGCAAACTAGAATATTGATTGGGAGCTTTTGTGAAGTAGAAGGAAAGAATGGTGAAGTGTTTTCTGTTTTATTATCGAAGAAAATTAGCGAAAATATTTAAAATAAAATTTAAAAAAATATGAATCATGTGTTTTATTTTAATAATCCTATATAATGTGATCCTATAGTAGAATGAGGTATTTACGTATTTATATTTTATAATATTACGGTATTTTAAATTTTGGTATAGTATATTGAGACAAGTACATATTAGAATGATCCTTATTGTAATACGAGTACAGTTTGCAGAATAGAGGCGTGAGCGAGTTAAGGCGCGTATTCATCTGAGCACGAACGGGAACGAGGCAAAGTGAGGCCAAACGAGCATACGTATGTGTACGTATAAAGCTGCGTACACACTTGAGCACGAATACGAATGAGGCAGGCCGCGGCCGCACGCGGCATGCAGTGTGGACGTTGTCCCGAGGCACGACGAACTGTTCGGCGAACAGTTCGGAACGAGCCAACTGCTGTCGGTCTATCAAAGGGATTCGTGCTTAGTGTGGACGTGTTCAAAACATCTGAACACATGATTTTGAATACATTGTAAAAATGGAGTGGACTTGAGAGTTATGTTTCGATCTTATAAATAAATATAGAAAGAAGGAAATATTATGGAACCCCCGGGATTCCAATTTTTTAATAAATTAAGAAATAAGATGCATGGGTAGAAATAGCAGCATCTCTGGAAAAAGGTGTAGAAGAAATAAAGAAAAAAATGGATAGTTTAAAAGGTTCTGAATCTTGTATCGTTTTTCTTTATTTTATTTTTAATACCATTTAAAAGAAAATTAAAATCTTCTTTTGACATTCTGGTGAAATTATTAAATTTGCCAAAATCTTCGTCAGCACGTAAGTCATTTAATAAAAAAGTACTATTAGCATTATTAATGCGTCTTCGTCTCAAATAAAGTTATGAAGACCATTTTCGCCTCTGTTTTTTACGTTTTTTGATTTTTATTAAATTTAAAATTAGTATAACACTGATACAAGCCACGGGTAGTAAGTGTTCATTCGACATTTCGCCTATTCGCCGCACAACACTGGAGCACTGCCGCGGCATGCCTCATGCGCTCCTATGTGGGAAAACGTTTAGCCTACACGAGGCATTCTGTTCAGCCTTCGAATAGGCGAAATGTCGAATGAACACTTACTACCCGTGGCTTGTTTCAGTGTTATACTACTTTTAACGTTAATAAAAATCAAAAAAACGTAAAAAATAGAGGCGAAGATGGTCTTCACAACTTTATTTGAGACGAAGCCGCATTAATAATGTTAATAGTACTTTTTTTTATTAAATGACTTCCGTGAATGTCAAAAGAAGATTTTAATTTTCTTTTAAATGGTATTAAAAGTAAAATAAAGAAAAACGATACAAGATTCAGAACCTTTTAAACTATCCTTTTTTTTCTTTATTTCTTCTACACTTTTTTCTAGAGATGTTGCTCTTTCTGTCCACGCATCTTCTTTTCTTAATTTATTGTAAAAATTGGAATCCCGAGGGTTCCATAATATTTCCTTCTTTCTATATTTATTTATAAGATCGAAACATAACACTTGAGTCCACTCCATTTTTACAATGTATTCAAAATCATGTGTTCAGATGTTTTGAACACGTCCACACTGAGCACGAATCCCTTTGATAGACCGACAGCAGTTGGCTCGTTCCGAACTGTTCGGCGAACAGTTCGTCGTGCCTCGGGACAACGTCCACACTGCATGCCGCGTGCGGCCGCGGCCTCGCCTCGCCTCGCCTTGCCTCGTTCCTGTTCGTGCTCATATGAATACACGCCTTTACAAATAGACATTGTAATATGTGTTTTTCATAATATTTTTCCTATTTCGCATTAATTTCCTTTGATTTCAAAGTTATTATTGAAACAAATATTAAAATATGAAGGTTGGTAACATTGACAGTTGCAATAAACATTTTAAATTTAATTTATTTTGACATTTTGACAACAGTTACATACAATTTAGGTTAGAGTTAAAATTTATATTTATTATGTTACGAACCTACAAATAAATACCATGAATTTTAATTTACTGTTTCACGTATTTTTTTGCTATAAACAATCTAATTTCAGTATGGAGTATGGATAGATAATGATAACTAAAATGAAAGATATTTATTTCTCACTTACACTAAGTTACCTTCACAATTTGAACACAATTGTCATATTATTTTTTACGTTGCCTACTTTGTGTAGGCATTTAATATATTCACACTAATCCCAAATAACAAAATGTCACCAAAAATCGTATAAGAATGCAACCTCATTCTAGCACCAATCAGCGTGCTATAATGGGTAGGTATGTCATTTTTATTCCGAAACAAAAAAGTTATATATGCAACAAGAGTGTAAACACATGCTTTATGACATGAGGTCAAGTATTTCGTAACGGGGCTTGCCGAGTCACAAAAATTATTGCCCGAAATAAATAACATTCCTGAAACCAATTAGAAATTTGACAGGATGAGCAAACGACAATTTGAAGACACCAAATACCAATATTTGACAGATGAGATCTGATGTTGAATCCTGCAGTACACGGTCATTATAACCAACATGAATGTACAAAAAAAACTAAATTTAGGTAAGACAATTTAAATGCCACATGTGTGTTAAGCTACAGTAAATAAAATACGAAAATACACACCAAGTTAAAATAAACAAACAGAGTTTCAATAAGTTACAATAGTTGGTGTTCTAATTTCAAAACAACAAGGTTCATAAATAATCTAAGTTATTCCAGAGTTTAGATTCTAGAAACAGGGATACAAATTACTATAATATAACAGGTCCAGACCTCTTGGAGAGTATTTACTCGTAGTAGATTATTCAATATCTCAATGCAACTTTGTATTTTAGTTGTCCGTCGTATTAATCATAACGATCATGTATTACAAGAATAATAATAAATTCTCCGTTATCTTGCAAGTGTAAAATTTCTTTTAAATATATATTCCATTTTTGTCGTCCCGAAGTCGTCCTCCCTTGTAAGTTCAAATTGGACGTTGTACGTCCGCATTGGCAGTGGCTTCGCCTTTACGTTTGGCGCGGGTCCATAAATCTGAAACCCTTCTTCGGGAATATTACACCCTATTAAATTTTCCTCACAAGGATAAATCCAACTTGCTCTCAAATTTCAATTCACATCCATGATTCTGGCTCCATCCAGGAACGGCTTCGCGAGAATGCATTCTACAAATATCAAGGTCAGAATCAGAAGCGGATTCAAAAGAAGAAAAACGGTTTCGCATAGCAACATTTCTCTTATAAGACATTAAATATAGTTATATAGGGATATTACATCTGGATTCCTGATAGATGTATTGCAATTAAGTAATTATCTATTTAAAGCAAATGAACACCAATTGAAACACTTCACTAAACTAATGATTCATTTGTGAATCCTGAACTATGTTATGTGAATAAGAATAAGTATATAGTTATCATTCTATTGAAGATATTTCTAAAATTATTAACTGAAAAATATAGCACCTTTTTATAATTATGTTATTTCATTATATAATCTACTTTTTGTTGGTTAATGATTAACGAACTGTTTCTTACTGTCTGCATATATTTTAAAATCAATTATATGAACTATAATTCCCCATTAGACTATTCAGTAAAGTTGTCTTTTGCGTCTAACAAAATTTCTAGATAGAAATTTAGGAAAGTAATATGGTTTCTTAAAAAAGATGACAATGAATTAATAGACGTTATCGACCCATAACAATTAAATAATTTTCTCTAAAATATACAGGTATTGAGATATTTCATTAAGAATGCGAACCTAGTGGCAAAATTTGGAACTAAAATATATGAAAGAACATTTAATTTCAAAGTTATATATAATTCTAGAAAGCCTTAAATGTCAATCATTAACTCGTAATAATTTTTCTAATTAAGTTTATTTTGTTCTCAAACAGAGGAGTGCTCATACAAACGCACCTATTGTTTATCTGGTTAGACATCACATAAATTCAAATATCTATTATTTAGTTTACTTTCGTTGTTTCGTTATTTTTTGCATTCATTTACCTGAAAATGGAGTCTGAAAAAGGTAATGGCAGAAGGCTTGAAAGTAGTAAGAAATTGGAATAGAGGAGACATGTGACGTAGATGTTAATGGCATTAAAAACAAATATTTAAAAAATAATATCTTTTTACCTCCCGCTACCCTTGGTAAAGGAGATATCGAGATGACTACGCTCAAGGTCCATAGAATTCGATTTTAACATTTTCACAATGATGTCGGTGGGTGTGTATGCATGTGTGTGTGTGTGTTTGTGTGTGTGTGTGTGTGTGTGTGTGTTTGTGTGTGTTTGTGTGTGTTTGTGTGTGTGTGTGTGTGTGTGTGTGTGTGTGTGTGAGTGTGGATCTTCTGGTCACTCTAGCTCAAATACTATCAACCGCAGAATTTTGAAACCTTGTATTTCGACGTTACTCTAATGTGGAAAGAAGCCATTAGATTTTGGTGTAAATCGGATAACTGGATATCGCACTGTACTTGAAGCTCAAAATATTTTTTCTTCCAAAAATACCTTTAAATGTCATTTTTTCGCATTAATCATTTTTCTATATATTTTATAAATTAATAAAATAATCAATTTTATAAATCCCGTAGTCTATGTTTTAAAGATAAACACAATTTCTTAGTTACACAGTTCATATTTCAGACAGATAAATGTCACTGTCAAAAAAATAATCATTTCAAATTAATAACAGTAACTTTAAAAAAAAAACCTGTAAATATAACAATAGTTATATGGAAAGGAAAGGAACTTAATATATATAGTATACTGCATTAGTAAATATACAGGTATGTATTTATATAAAAAATAATAAATATATCATCACGGTATATTACCCATTGCTGGATGTCCTAATATATTTTGTACACAGATTTCGGCAATGATGATGACTTATTTGTATTGTACGGGCGTTTAGCAAGCGTTGCCTCACGGGTACTCATTTCTGGTGTGGAGAGTGTACCACAGGGGTCAATTTTGTGCCATCTAAAATTCAAAATATTGGGTGTAGGGATTGAATCCGGTTCCCCAGATTTGCGACCAGACACTCAGCCACGCGGCCACGAGACCCCATAGGTATATGTATTTAAATTAATAAAAATTAAACAGCGGGAGGTATTGTGTAGGTCATATCAGATTTTTATCTTTGATAGTCCCTATCATACAGTGGAGGGCACCAATTTAACTTTCCTTTTCTGAAAGAAGGATTTTTGTTATTACATATAAATTTTGCAAATTAAATATACTTATTGTCTTTGTATTCTGATTACGATTTATAAGTTTATTCCTGATATCAGATTTTCCCTGTCAAATATGATTTGTGGATTTGTGTGTTTGTAGATTTTTCATGTTTGGTTGGTCGGAGTATACGTACTCCAGCAGTCAGGAGTATAAAGGGTTCGTATCCAATCTCTCAGACGGATTCAAATATTCAGAAAGCTTTTATTTCGCTCTATTCACGGTGGAATGAAATGCGGTGTGGCGTGGCCTGGCGTGATGGTTCGTAGCAGCGCCTCTCGCGGCGTTACCTACAACCACGACCAGCGCCTGCTAGATGGAGGTTTTGTGTACAGACACCACGATGATGGTGCATATTTGCCCCGACAAAAGCCTGCATAAGTTAAATTAACTGAATGTTTTGTTACGCGCGGTAATTATTTCCAAGTGATGGATGGTGGGAATACAGGGATTCATGTACGTTTAATCTAATGTAGATGATAATAATTTTAAATCTGGTCATAGTTTTTTTAAAATATAATTTCAAAAGAATTTAGAGTGAATGCGGGCAACGACAATGGTTAATGAAAAGGCTTTTAAAGTAAAAAATGTTCACATATAATGAATCATTGTTAAACTTTATATTAAATTTCGTTTTCAGTCTTGGTTTTTACATAGCACAGACAATTAATGTAATTACCACTGATATAATTTACACATGTGTTCTTTTTAAAATCTGAATAAAAAAATTGTTTGTACCTATATGGGTATAGAATAAAAAACAATTGAATCGAATCTACAAATTATATTTTTCCGAATAGAAGGTCTTTGTCCTTGATAATACAGTAGTCACCGAATAATGTCTTCACTGGATAATGTGGTCGACTACTTATTACGATCAAAGCCTGAGGATCTGATACAAAATAGACTTTTGTTGTTTTTCGCCGGATAGTATGCTCATATATTCGGTTATTGTGATCAATCAATCTTGCATTCAAAGCAAACTCCAGGAAGTGGATGACGGGCAGGCTAAAGAAGAAAGACTACCTGTTACCAGGAAAGATGTGCTTAATGCAATAAAATATTGAGACGAGCCATAAAAAACTAGGAAAATACTTCACCTTAACATCGTGCATTTTCTGTATATATTTATGATGTTTTACAGATTCCAATATTTTATTATTTTTCCCGCTTATTAGGATTAAAATCAACTTGGCCTAACAGTAATATTTTATAAATAAATACAGGGTGTTAAAAAAATTGTTATTTTTTTTTAAAGATATACGGGGTGAGTCAAATAGTATATTTAAAATAATATAACTTTTATATGTGCCATTTTTTTCTATTACTTATAATAAAAAAGTTAAAGCGGAGGGGGGCATCTTACCAGCCCAGACTCACCCTGTATAGTTCTGACCAAAATGAGTAAAAAAATCTTAATCAATATGTCTGCATATGAGCCTTATGCATAAAAGCGTTCACCCGCAGACATGCTGTAGACTACGCCAATATTTTAATAAACTAACAAAATATTGCCTCAGTAAAGGTAAATAAATAAATAATAATATGCTTCGATATTCGACGGTTTCCGAGAAAACGTAAAATAGAAGAAAAACTGACAAAGATGCTGATAAGCAAAATTCTGTCAGTAAATAGTCTTAAAAAAATAGCAGAATTTTATATGAAACATTTTTTCAATTTCTAATACGAGTAGTTACAAAGTTATTTGAAAATTAAATGTTGGCCAAGGTCGGCGCAACATTTCATTTTTTTTTAATTTTATAAAAAAACTAAAGCACATCTAAGATGACCTCTAAAAGATAAATAAAAAGTTTCATTTAATCGAAGTCGTAACTGTTATAATTTTCGAGATAGTAAAAACTTTTTTTTCACTCATCTCGGAAACTATTGAAGATCGAACCTATGTTGATTAAACTTTTTTTTACTCAGTTTGTACAGTACTATATGCTCTTAAAAATACCCTTTTTAACACCCTGTATAATTTCATATTTTAAGAGCAATGATCGGCAACTTCTTTAATATGTCGGTGCGATATAAAATTGTAAAATGTAACGAACGACAGAACTGGCCTGGGCCCTTCCTTATTCTTTAGCGTTCGTAATTACATTCGTATTCGTATTCGCATTCGTTTTCATGTTAGTAGTGATAGTAGTATGTGTTTCAAAAATAATATATTTGTCAGTGTCAGTGTCAATTGTATTGTCACATTTATTCAGATCACTTACAAGTTAAGAGTTCACTTTTATCATATATTTATTAACGATTAATAATTTTTTTTAACTTGTAAATGATGTGAATACATGCTACAAGACAGTTGACACTGACAATGACATATCCAATATTGTTTTTGAAACACAGACTACTGTGACTACCAACATGAAAACGAATACGAACAGGAACGAAATGACAAACGCTCAAGAATACGGTCCGTGGTTCATTTTTGCCTTCCGTCATCTCTAGGTAAGGAAGGTATTGTCTTTAGTCAAAAAATTCGGTGGTGAGTTTTCATTGAATAAGCACGTTTTAGGGTCTTTACAATACGATTTTACTATTTTTACGATGATGTCTGTATGTGTGTGTGTGTGTGTGTGTGTTCGTGTGTGTTCGTGTGTGTGTGTGTGTGTATGTGTGTGTGTGTGTGTGTGTGTGTGTATGTATGTATGTGTGTGTGTGTGTGTGTGTGTGTGTGTGTGTGTGTGTGTGTGTGTGTGTGTGTGTGTGTGTATATATGTATGTATGTGTGTGTGCGTGGACGCCGTTTCGTGCACGATATCTCCAATACTAGAATTCCAAAAATTACAATTCTTGCGTATTCCTCTTCCTTACAACCATATGCAGACCTGTTTAGATTTTGGTTATAATTGGTCAACCGGAAGTACCCTCATTTGAAGATTTTAACAGTTTTTCTTGAAAAAATCAGTTAAATGTTATTATAACTTAAAGAATATATTATTGTCTATACGATTTGATTGCATTTTATATTTGATATTCAACAGATATAGAGTTAAAGAAGAATAACGATAATAAATTCTATATAAATTTCATAATTCAGCCAGCTATGCTAACTTAACCATGGAAACTGCTAATATATTCAGGTAATTCAAATTGACAGTTGTCAGTATCAATAAAATGAAATCAATGAAAGAATAAGGGAAGTAACTCTAGTGTTAGAAGTTTCTAGATATAAGAGAGACGATTACATATTGGTTTGAACATGTCATGAGGAGAGATGAATATATTAATAGAAGGTGGAAGAAACATAGGAAGACCAAATATAAGATGAAAAGACTGTATTGTAGAAGACTTGAGAGAAAAGGAACTGAATGAGGACGACACGGAAAACAAAAATGAGTGGAAGAAGAAAATAAAAAATAGCGACCCCCTAACGAATGGGAAAAACTAAAGAAGAAGAAGATGTCAGTGCCAAGTGCAATTTGCATAGTTTGTTAATGAAATAACTTTACTGGAAATATAGGATCTTTTGCAAGAAAATTTATGTATGGGGCGCGTGCAGTAACATGACTTTGACCCGTGTCAAAATGACAGCAATTAATTACGTCCATAACTGACAAGTGTTATAATTTTTCAATCAAAATTTCATAATTTTCTTATTTCATGTGGTTTGTTTGTTATCAGGAGTATGGAATTCAGTTGCGAGAAAGGGAATCACATAATACCAAAAATTTATAATCTTTTGCAAGAAAATTTATGTATGGAATTTGTACATAATACACAGGATTGACGGAAGGTATTGTGCTGGCCACATCAGATTTTTTTTTAAAATATTTATTTATTTAACGTATGTCTGGTACAAGATACTTATTAAAGAAGTTCTTCTGTATAACATTATATTGTTAAATATGTACATACATGTTTCTTATATGTTTAAATATAACTAAATTATAAATGTAAGCTAGGGGCGAAATCTCTAACTTCCCGACAACATGCAATGGTCAAGCATCTAACTACGCTCTTTAGGCTAATGAATACGGTGTTAGACGAACTTGAGAAACTTCAGAAACAAATTCCTTAGGAGAGAATAGAAGCAACTTTAGCGTAGCGTAGTAGAACATAAGCAGTTCAGCAACAACAGATTCGCAATGTGTTCAGTAATCTCTAATCAGAAGTTATACTTTGCTCTTTAGCTAAACTGTGTACATACAATTGTTTCTTCCCCGTCTAAATAATTTTGCATTCATATACTCTTGGACAATATAATGTTAGATATCAGTACACACAAAACTTTAATACATATCTATACACAGGACATTTTATAATGAAAATGAACTGCCTCTTTCATTTCGAATACACTTCTCTAGTCTTCATAGCAAGAGCTAATTTTTAATTTGTCATAATGATGTAGAATGTAAAGTTAACATTTATAACCATTTATAGATTTGTGTTCGTAAGTCATTTTATAGGTATTTCATGCTTCGGATACATTTCGGGTTTATGTACTATGTACTACGATGGCCAACTTCAATTGAATTACGCTACGCTTATTATGGCCGTCTCAAATAGCACTAAAATTACACAAACGAGATTTATAGAGCGAGTATATCAAGTGGCGCCACGCACGGCGTAACATTGCACCATTCTGACAAATTATTTGTCACAATATTGATTTTAATATTTAAATTTTGATGTATTGTATTTACTTTTAATAAACTGATAACACATTCTGTACATCTGAACTTCATTGACAGAGACCAAGTAGAATCAGGAACACTGACACTGTCCTATAATTGAAATAAAAATAACTAGATGTCACCAAATTTGTAAAAAACTCACGAGAAAATTTTATATGGGAAAATAACGATTTGAAACAGCCATAGTAAGCGCAGCGCAATTAATGAATTTGGCCATGGTACTACTGCTTCGTTATCGCCATCTAGCGGCGTTTCATTATAGTAATAACAAATGCTCAATTTTCAAAACGATCTAAACTTTAAATGGGCCCATAAATACAACAAATTTATATAAAATTCGTAAAATACTAATTAATAAGGCAAAATAATTTAAAAAAATATTCTTCATTAAAAATTATAACACATTAAACATTTTTGACGTGACAGGTGTGGATTTGATTCTACTGACCAGTAATAGGAAAGCAGAAAATCCCGCCTATAATCCCACACCACCATGTCCATTACCAATTCTGGTTTACAACACCAGTCCCACTATTATATAAAAATTTTGCATCGCACTTACTTGAATATCAATTAAATACCATAAAATTGAAAATATATTTTATTTGCGTTTGTATTAAGATTAATTAATATTAAGACTTACAATATGTAAAACATGATTTTTATATTAAAAAATATGTATAGTGAAAATGATTAAGCAGAAGACTCACGTCATCAACCTGAAGCAAAACTTATAAAATGAAATATAACTTGTAGAAATTTTAGGGTGTTATTTATTTTTAAAAGAAAAAAAAACACTAGTATAGTTGGAGGAAGAAATATTTGGAACTCATTATAGATTCTGCCAATTGGTCGTTATAAAGTTTTATGGACTTTCCGGTAATGCTACTCGGAGCCAGGTAGAGTTTTCTGTCCTGGGCCGTACCCGAAATTTGCATTCAAGATGTACTTTTAAATCTGTATTAAAATAATAATTCGTTTTAAGTGTATATCTTCTAACGTCAATTTGTAAAGTGAAAAGAGATTAAAATATTATAAGATGTATCCTAATTATGTACTTTTAACTCTGTATTCAAATAACAATTTATACAAACATTGAGTATGATTTTTTTTAATACGGCCCATTTCTTACCCAAAAATTGATGCCTTCAAGTTCGAATAATTTATGAGTCCTGACCGCAAACAAACCCAACTGTCCATAAAAGATTGTAAACCCTGCATAAGTCAGTTCCAAATATTTCTTCCTCCAACTATATTAAGTAATGTATATATTAGTGATAATTATAATTATTTCTAAGTCAATCGTTATGCCTTTTACGGAATATAAAATTATTTGATATAATTGTAATTTATTTTCGTACCATACGTTGGCACTATTGAGAATGCTCATGTTGTGTCAAATAATTTTATATTCCGTAAAAGGAATAAGGATTGACTTAGAAATAATTGTAAATACATTAATATATAAGTTTCTTTAATACTAGTATATTTTTACTTCTTTTTTAAAAAATAAATAACTAATAATTTTCTATAAGTTATATTTCTTTTTAAACGGTTTTTTTTTCAGGTTGATGACGTGAGTCTTCTGCCTAATCATTTTCACCATAATATCCACTTTCATGAAAGAACACTGTTTCAGTGCCATTGGACGCACACAGGTGACGTCACGAATATCTTGCTTAATTTACATTGCAGAATTCATTTTCTTGTTAATGGTAAAGTTTCATTTAATACAAAATTGTAAAATTTAATTTATGTGAAATACCCGATTTACTTTCAATTTCAAAAATTGTTTCACATAAATTATTAGTAAAAGTGTGTTTATGTACGATCGTTCTTTTTAAAACAAAGATCTAAATGTGAATTATTCATATTCAGAAAATGTGAGATAATTTTCCTAAGAAACCTAAAACAAGTATACATTATGTATTTTCACTCATTTTATGGTTTATACTAATCATACACTACCACAACAAACGTGGTACAGTATTTAATATTTCACACGTTCCGGTAAAAAATCTCTATATTACTAACATGTGACAGTTGGAACTTCATCAATCATGATTTGAATCATGAAATGTAGTTTTTCTTTTTAGTTAATCCTTTCTGATTATTTTTCTAGCTAATATTAAAAAAAAAAAAACGAAATCGGGTATTAAATTTATATTTCAAATAACGAATAACGATATGCACATGAAATGAATACAAAATTAATAGTTTAATTTTATACAGCACGGCATGTTATAATTAAATTATTATTAATCCATGGATTTATCAACATGTATAGAAAAATAGTTATTTCATTAAAAATCGCACGAATATTTGCATGATATAAATATAATAAAATTCCTATTTCCAGAAAAAAATACCTGTTAAAACATCATTAATTATTTTTAATCAAACCTATGCAGATGCTGAAATTAAAATTTAAAACAAATCCAAACCTACACAAATAATTCATGTTCATTAAATAAACACCAGCCTTTTAAAATGAAACCTACAATAATTATTCATAATTACCGCGATCGATGAAACAAAAACACCACGATTATAATTAGCAATTTGTCTACTTCTACTCCATTTGCTGGCAAAATGGAAAATCAAAAACAGATGAATGTTTTAACAGAAAACAAGATTTCTCTATATTATCTGCGATATTCTTGTTATCTTTATACTTACTTTTGTTTTTGTTTCCTTCCCCTTCGGTACAATAAGTTCATGAAAATATGGGCCTTTAAATACCGATTACCACTGAGAATCTAAGTTTAAGAAGCATTGATGTAAGTCTTAGGACAATTCTTCTTAAACTTTCGACCCATTTTTCAACCTAATAATTTATTGCGATCCGAAATAGGCGGAAATGCAGTTATTATTTAAAAGTTACTCAAAACGACCTAATAGTTATTTAACTATCAAGTGTGTTAATGAGGGCGATTAATGATCGAGACATTTTAACGCGTGAGCGTAGCGAACGCGTTAATTGTTGAGATCATTAATCGCCAATTAACACACGTGTTAGTTACAATATTTTTTCGTTGACCGTATCTTACTTAAATGGAAAATCTAATTTTATTCCATGACAATTTTTTTTAGGTTAGTAATGGTTGACCGAACGTCAAATTTTACGTCGGAAAATCAATAAGTTTTGTCATCAATTGTTTTCAGTGGGTGCGTTCAGTGTACTTAATGCTAGACAACGCAAGCGGTTTTTTATGTTATTTGAGGAATTTTATTCTTTCAAATTCATTTTAAAGGTATGCTACGTGAATATACCTAGCTAGTAGGTGTCAAAAGCATGACTTTTAATTCTGTCTACCTTTTTGCTACAACTTAGCGTTAGCAAAATACATGCTGTGTTCCATGTGGTGAACGCTCCCAAAAAATCGTTTATTAATAAAATCATGCATTAATAGGGGTCATTAATGAATGATTTTCTATACATTAAGATAGCCTATTAATAAACGGTCGACGGAAAAATATAATTAAGAATCACTGAGACAGTAATTAATAATACAAAAATTGTAATAGCCATGGAATTGAAACAAAAAAATTAAAAAAATGTTAATAATTATCTGTCAAGCTAGGTTAATTTATTTTTATTATTATTATTTGTAATTTCTGTTCAAGTGAACAAATATCAATTTAAATTAACAGAAACTGTTAACTGAAACAGAAATTAGATAATACCTAATAAAAATAAATTACCCTCACATGACAGATAAACCGTTAGACATTTGTTATTTATTTTGTCTGAATTCCATGACTATTGCTATTTTTGAGGTAATTTTCGACATTTTCATACCTAATTTCTGCCGTTATAAGGCATACGAAATTAATTTTGCTTATTGATTCAAATACAGAATTTTATGCTCTACAACGGTTATTTAATGCTTTTTTTACCTAAAATAATTAGGAAAGCAGGAAATTAGGAAAGTTTACATGTTAAAGTCCTATGTTTGGCTGAGTCGGCCACCACCCGGTATATTAACACAGAATACAGAAGTAGAGTTTTGTATTCTGTGATATTAACATAAGCGGTGAGCGATAACAACACACGGTGTCGATCACATTGAGATATGATGCCCAAAATGTCTTTTGGAAATAAATATATTCTAGAATTCGTAATATCAGAGGTATATACAAGATCTGCACTACGGAACGATCAAAATTTGAACAACTTTTGGATATCACTTTTGGATATCTTAATGGATTTTCTAACCATTGAAAACTGAGTGATACCGCGTGCAAGTAAAATTAACCAAAAGATGAGCAACGCCGCGTAGCGATATCGCTTACTTTGGGTTTCATCAAGTCAAGTAGCTTGATGTTTTTGTAAATTACTTAACTTAACTTGAAAATCAAGCTTTTCAAAAATTCATTACTTGACTTGACTTGATTTTCTATCATTACTACTTGACTTGATCAAGCAATTTCAAGCAAATTCAAGCTACTTGATAACGAACCGATTATGTACGAAAACGCGCGAATCAGTAGAATCGTAATCTAGCTGTGTGTGATACGGCCTGGCGCGCCATGCTGTGCTGATTCACTACTGCAAGTTAAAATTATGCAGAGGTTTAAAAAATTCACTAATATTGGAATATATACTAGAATGGCCCGAGAATATGTCGACAAAATTTGAAGTCCTAATAATTATTATTAAGATAACTGTAGATGGTTAAACTATCGCACAAAAGCCCAAAAAGCTATACTCCATTCGAATTAAAAATAATTCTAGTATATATTCCAATAATGAACGGATTTTTTAAACCTCTTAATATCTCGGAGAAAAATAAAGTTCCAAAATGTGCTAAAACCGAATGTTATTTAAATGGGGAAAAATCAAGCACGGTCAAATATTAAAATTAAGCGGAATCATTCCCAGTATATTTTTTTTTATTTATTTGAAACCACTTTAAAGGGCGGTCCGGTTAAAATTCGACTTGTCCCCTTCTAAGGTCCTCCATAATACATATACTATAAATTGTTTGTTAGTCCATATATTTTACTTTTAAATCTTTTTTTTTTATTTTTAAATTTGAATGTATGATTTATTTTTATGAATAAAAGTCTATATTTCAAGGTATATTATTGATATTTTTATTGATATAAAACATAAAGAAGTATATGAAAATGAAATGTAGTCTTGAAGAACTTTTTGATTTTTCTGGTAATTAAAATAATAACTACTTGACTTTTTCAAGTAATTGAAAAATAACTACTTGACTTGACTTTCGATTTGTATTACTTGACTTGAGCTTGACTTGATTTCAAGTCAAGTCAAGTAACTTGAATATCAAGTCAAGCCGTGAAACTCTACGCTTACTGCTCCAGTTAATGTAAACACTATCGTGTAAAAGCTATTGTTGAAAATATTTATCTCATCCCGCTCAACGCTCGTCGCTTACCGCTCGTCAATGTGTACGTGACCTTACCTTCATGCCTAAAGGTTGCTATTATTTACTACAAAATTAAACGCCTTTTGTTGTTTCCTTGCCTGCAGCTTTATCATTGCAATTATTTTTAATTATATTTAAAAGTGCTCAGTAATTTTATGAGTTCCTCATTCCAATTTGTACTGATAGAATACCAGTTACAGTATAATGTAAATAGTGGTTCACGCTCTTTGTGCACAAGTTCAAAATTCAATGTCAGCATTATCAGCCTATAAGTCACTTATTAAAATGATTCAATTCACCCTAGCGAACAAATTGTAAATTAAGTTTGTTTATGTTTTGAAATTACCATGAGTATGAGTTTAGAAGTACGACGAGTGAGGTTATTGTTTATTTGTAGAGCAATTTTTATAATGAACCACAGAGTTAGGTTTCAAAAATACAAATTCTAATCTTTAATAAAATTATGTATAATAATGTAAAATTCATATGCAGAATATTAATTTATTTTTATACTTAATTTTACTGATAAAAAGTACCAAAATGTGACAGTTATATAGCACACAGTTGTTTGTCTTTTGTTTTAATGGCTAACACTAATCATAGGAAATGAATATTGTTCACTGATTTATATGCAGAATTTTATACTGTATAATTTTAACCGGATTTTTTTTTTCTAAAACTAAAAGGCTTACAGATTTCAAGCGTCACCCGATATGTAGCTATGTATTTGTAAGTAATATCGTTTGTGTTATGTTAGTAGTGAATGTGTGAAGTCAGAAAAAATTGTATTGGGAATTATTTTTACAATAATTATTTGAATCACTATATCTCGTTCAACGAGAGAACGGACCCGATTACGAATGTGTTCATATAAGTTACAATTAACAATTTAGTATTAAAAGTTGCAAAAAATTTGCTAATTCTTTTGTTGAGATTTAACTAGAATAATATCATACAAGTTCTTATATCTTTGCCGGTCGGGGTACCGGTAAAAAGTATTTCTGGACGATTTAGGCAGTGGTCAATGTGACCACGTCAGTTGATTGCGATCGATTAAAAATTAAAGTAACACATGCATGCACTATGGTCGAACAATGTCTAACATCGGCGAGCAGTTTGATATATCAAACATGTTTGATTTTCTAGTCGATCGATAGCGATTGATGTGTTTACGCATGTTCAGTTTTCTTATATTTTTCATACCAACTTAACCAGTGCTGTAGTCGTAAAATTAGCAGAGGGTTACGCTGAAAATATAGTTATAGGGTATATGCAGAGGAGAGGAGGCAGTAATTAAGAAAAAAAATGGCGCTGCAGACGAATTTTTTTTTTTTCATTCAAGGTCAAATGCCTTATAATTGAAAGTCCTTTTTTCCAAGGGATTTGAAGTTTCATGTTGTTCCTTTTTCATATACAAAAATAAATTGCCAGATCACAGAACATTAATATTAATTGTTGGATAAAATTTTCATTAGTTAATTTAATTTTTAAATATTTAAAGAAGCAGAGGGTACCTAAAAAATCCAGCGGGTATACGGCGTATACCCTCGACAACACCCCTGAACTTAACTGTTTTGACATTTGTGTAAAGGTTAAAAAAAAATGTTAGAATATTACAGCCATATTACTAGTATCATGACGGAAATGTGGAGAGTTGATGAAATAGACCATAGATGAAAAACTGTGTAAGAAATAATGTACAGTTTTATAATCAAAGCACACCAGGATATAGTAATAATTGTATGAAAATTGATAAATTATGGATGCAAATTTCTCTAAATTTAAAAACAAAAATTCATAAGGTTTGTCATTTTTTAAATATTTCTGAAAAACATATATATTCGGCGTTTCAGTGCAAGAAAAAAATATTTTCTTTCAATTTAAGTTGCTATAATTTTTGTGGAAATATTTACGTCGATTCATGCAGTGTGACATATCTCCTAAAATTTCGGTCGGTCGCTATTAATCTGCGACAATCGATCTTGGTTGATCGATTGCATTCTACTCAGTGTGACCACTGCCTAAGAGATACATGAAACAACTGATACCGGACGGAGGCACAAAAAATAATTTAAATAATTATGAGAGGCCATAAATCCAAACTTGTCTGAGCTTACTGTACATTTATCCTGATATTAAGAAAGAGATAGAAATAATGTATGCACGCTGTCTATTGTTTCGTTTCCCCTACGTTGAAGCTACGAATTTTCGTAAGAATTTAATATATTTAAAGTGTTTGTTCTCTATAAGGGAATTAATTTCCTGTTATGCCGTGTTAAATTCCTCTTGTTGATTGTTATTTTTTTCAGATGGATACAAGGAATGATAGAATTAAATATTGAAGGTATGCTGGCAGAAATTCTTACGTAATTGCAGGAAATAGTGCTGAAATATTTTATTTCCTGCTTATGCAGCAATTTCTTGCTTTATATACGAACGACATTTTACACTTTCAGGTAAAAAGGAAATATTTCTGCTGTTTCCTAGCAATTTAAAATGCTAACATTCTAATAAAACCTGTATTTCAAAATAGAAAAGTTTGCAAATATAACTTCTTTATTTGAAGATGACAATTTTTACAATTTAATATTGAATATTGAATCACAAGTTTCCTTAAATGCAAAGGAAATTATAAATATAAATAAAAATTAGGTTTTAAATTGACCAATGTTTAATCACATAAATACATAGAATGGTATTAGTATAATGAAGTAACAAACAATAGATAAAGGGTACTTTAAAAGTAAATGTTAAAACGCAAAACAATATGCACTTAAACATGTGCAATTTGCACATAGTGCATTTAGCGTCACTTGCTTAGAAGTAATAGTTGCTATGGTTACGGCAATACAAACAAAGAACTATCTGCAGCCATTCGCAGTACTAATTCACGATGTACAGTAAAATTTTTGAAAGATGTCCGATCAAGGGCACCTGTATCACGAACGAATTAACAAATAGGCATACATTTATCTCTTTCTTTTGCAAAGGCTGTAAGAGTGTGTGATAAGGATGGATATAACACGCTTGTCTTTCAAAAATTCATATTGTTTCGACTAAGTTAGGACATTCCATTTATAAACGATGCTCGTTGTTGATAATACTTTCGCTGTAACGTAAGTTTATTTATTAATCAGATACATTACCTGGATTCATAGCCGTACGTATAACGTTATATGCTGTCAGAGTCACTGACACTGACATTGTGTCAGTATTTTATTTTTAACATATTTGGTTTTACATTTGCTTATAAACTTACTAGTTGACTTATTTTTGAATTTTGAATGCTTTTCCTGTAATATATATTTTTATAATAATAAAATAACAGTAGTATCTTAAGTACCCTCATAAAAACTAAGCAAACGACACTACTGAATTTGTCATGATGGGCGGAGCAAAAATCTGAATTCATACAATTCGTAGACAACCATGATCGGACATCTTTCAAAAATTTTACTGTACATGGGAGGGGGTTTGTTTGTATCAAGATGTTTATCACTCTCATGTGTGTGACGTCAATTCTGTATCTATTAATATTGAAAGAACTACTTACTATATGGTATAAACAAAGTATAAAATTAATGGTCCTTATTACAAACGCAATATTTACAATAATAGGGCTTTTTGTAAAAAGGCGACTACAAAGGAAGTAACCTTTTTATAACGTTTTCTAAATTATAGCTTCAGGAATAATATTTCAACTTTGTTATCTTTGTTAGATCAGATTCTGTTTAGAAATAATTATCATTCTTCTCTTAAATATCTGTGTTTAGACTAGATGTCAGCGATCATGACATTAATTTGTTGGCAATCAAATCGAAAAGTTATTGCAAGCATACGCATACAAGGGTTGATATTTTGTTATGGTTGCCTTACACTCTGCACCCCTCAGATAATTTTCTCATGAAGAAGATGACGTTTTGTTTCAAATAGAAGACATATAGTCATAGATTTGAGTTTGAGCGCGTACTAGACGCTAATGGCAAAGTTACAATAAAAATGTAAATATGTAATTTATTTGTTTTAAGGTTATGTTATGTTTAATTCGTAATAGTAAGTAAGTTTAGTGTAAATAATTATGGGTAAAAAAATAGTTAAAAATCTACAAGTATGTCCGTATCTTTAATATGTGTTCATCATCTATCATCATAATTATCCAAGTGACAGTGTATGTGTTCCTCCTCAATAAAGACGTGTTCATTCAGTAAATCGTCCACCAGTGAGTTAAAGTGGTCATCGTTTGGTAACACCAGTACGTGCAACATTATGAGAAGCAGCATCAGAGCTTAGGTGACCCCCATCTTGTTACATTTTACATTATGTTCTTATAAAATTAAACGTCACTTTTAATAAAAGCGCTCTATAAAAGTGGGTTCATAATACGGGCCAATGTGGTTTTATTAAAGAACAAATCGATAATAATGTTGTGATTTCCTTATTCTTATTCCAGTACTGCCTTTATACCTTTCGGTGTCAGGCGTGATTTCATTCCATGAATATTATTAGCTATTACCAGCATGATTATTAATTTTCTTTTCATAAAATTATTTAAATTTTATGTTTCAGCAAAAATAACAAATCTCAACATTTACTCATGGTATCTATTACGAGTAACTAAACATGTTACAGGAATTCTTTCATCAATAGATCGAAATAAATTTATAAAATAACCTGTTTTAAAACTCAATATACTGCACATATTCTTTAAAAGCGAATCGAATGAGTAGTGTATTGATCCGAGCAATAAATAAACAGTTTTACTAAACTGTATTGAATTTTATTTGATTATTGTTTATTTTATGTTCAACGGTTTAATTTCACTTTTTTTCTGATTACCTACAGTCTTTATTTGTAATTAAAGTTCAGTTGTAATTGTTTTATCAATAAGATTTAATAATTTAATGTCGTTGATGTTTGTTATAAGGAGTTTACCAGTAATTTACAATAAAGACACAAAGTTAAATGCCTATAATTATTACAATTTATTAATGAGAATAATAATGACTCAAGGAAAAAATCTTTAACACGATTTCTGAGGAAATTTATTCATCTCAAATTTTAATTCCATATCTGTACTCCCGTTGTTAAAATACATTACTTATACGGGTTTCCATTGAAATCATAAAATGCAAGTTGTGATTTCGAACGTGTATTGGACTAGGTATGAATCTGGGAACCACATTCATTAAGTATGGGCTTAAGAGCATTGTGTACTCCTGTACTAAAATATAAAGCGAAAATTCAAATAAATTGTTCCTGTACTAGAACTATTAACATTTTAAAAAATTCAACATTAGACAAACATACTGATATGAACCTGCATTTAAAAAAAAAACAATTATCAAAATATATTAATGCTGGACTTTGATTTTAATGGGAAACCCAAAATTCAGTAGCATTTCTTGTTTTCCCATTAAAATCAAAGTCAAATACTGATAGATTTCAATAATACTCTTTTTTAAAAGCAGGTTCATATCAGAAGTATGTTTGTCTAATATTGATTTTTTAAAAATGTTAATAGTTCTGGTACAGGAACAATTTTTTTTGAATTTTCGCTTCATATTTTAGTATAGGAGTACACAATGCTCCATGTACTTTTCGTTTCATCAGCTTCATCCACAGATGGCAGTAGCGGATATAAGCTTTCATTGTAATCTATTCGCAATCGTAGATAAAAATTTGAAATTTAGTGGAGCAAATCGATACTATGGAAAGCAATCATACAAGCGCCATATTGAATAAATGATAGTTGAGTGATTAGGGTAATAATTAAATACTTAAACTTATCATCTTCATTTAAATAACAATAGGCATACATTTATCTCTTTCTTTTGCAAAGGCTGTAAGAGTGTGTGATAAGGATGGATATAACACGCTTGTCTTTCAAAAATTCATATTGTTTCGACTAAGTTAGGACATTCCATTTATAAACGATGCTCGTTGTTGATAATACTTTCGCTGTAACGTAAGTTTATTTATTAATCAGATACATTACCTGGATTCATAGCCGTACGTATAACGTTATATGCAATCATACAAGCGCCATATTGAATAAATGATAGTTGAGTGATTAGGGTAATAATTAAATACTTAAACTTATCATCTTCATTTAAATAACTTTTTAAAATTCGGTTTGTATACACAGTCTATGAAACACAGTGAACAAGTGAACTGTCATATGTCAAACAAATCACATGGCGGCCATCTTGTTTTGAAAATCAGCGCCACCAACGTTAATTTCGATTGCGAATAAAGGTGTTTCTGTTGTCTTAATTTGCATTCATAGCAATAGTATAGTATGTGACTCGACTTATAAACTCATCAGAAATCCATAGAAATTTACAAAACTTGTTACGGAAATATATTAAAATCATCGTAAAAGATAACCCAAGTGAAGTGGAAACGATAAGTTTACTAATTAAGTCTATTTTCATTTTATTAATTTTTATTTAATTGTCCAAGTACTACCGGACTACCGGTTTCGGATATTAATATGTACATTATCAGGTACCGGCAAAAACAAAAGTACAGGTTTACTATGTTGCAATTTTACAGAAAAAAAATAAGTACATGAATCAGTCATTGATTTGCTCTTCCCTGCTTATGTCTGGTCCATTGCGGGATTATTTTAAATCAAGACTGATGTATTCATTTTATCTGCAAAATTGCAACATCTCAAGAAACCCGTACTTTTGTTTATGGCGGTACCTAATGATGCACATATTAATGGCCGAAACCGGTAGTACCTGAACAATTAAATAAAAATTAAAAACGTGAAGGGACTTAATTTGTAAACTTACCTTATATTAAAATGAATTATTCTTAAAGAATTATTTTATTTAAAACGATAGTAATTTTGGTGTGAATAAAATATGTAGTCACTTGCATCATATGTATCCGTTGATGCTTATTCATGCACCAATTTCTATTAATAAACGATTTTCTTATGCGTAACCATAGGTATCATTTCATAAACATAGTACACTTGGTAATTAACTAATAAATAATAATAATTTAAATAAAATATTTTTACAAAATCTGTGTGAAAGAGAGTAGTTTGACCAACCACATAGCAGTGTTCAAGCAAGAGAACAATATTATTTACGACTCGGACTAGTCTCATGTTTATTTCACCCGCATTCAAAATTCACGAATTAATCTATTTTGAGATTGCACCCACCTAGTTCCATGCTGTACTACCTTGGCGATTTGCTCTTGTCTCCACGTTCCATTCCTCGGCGCCTCGCCCTCGCCTCTGTCTTAGTAAGCGCTGAGAGACGCTAAACAATGCACAAACAAATGCGCATCGAGTGCCGAGTAATTATATTCACTCTTTTGTTCGCGCTATCTTTGATTTATTTATAGAGGAATTGAATTAATATTGAAATGCAAGCAGACTATAGTAGGATTAAGTTAATAGCAAAAAATGTAAATGAATAAATTGAAAGCATTAAAAGTGAATTAGAGAATGTATTTTTAAACGTTTTTTTTTTATTATTGTCTATTTTTAAACTACGAGGAGTACAGCCATACCCTTGTTACCGCTACACCGTTTACCGAGTAAATTTAATATAAAGACACGGTAAAAATAAATTTAGTAGTACGTTTATTTAAAAAAATGAACATTAACTTTTACCTACTTAGTTTGACAGATGAGCAACGTATGTTTTCTTTGTTTTAATAAAAGCATATAAGATTAATTTTTACCTTGACTTTATATTAAGTTTACACGGTTACCGAAGAAAGTAAATTCAAAAATTTTATGCTCTAAAATTCAATGCATAAAGTACCCCATAAAACTTGACGGGACAGATATTTAAAAAAAAAAAAAAACTTTTATCATGTTCAATTGTTGTGAAGGATTGCTTGGGACATTAGATAGATATTTATTTCATATATACGAGTATATTCCACGTACAGAGTTTCTCGCAAAAGATTATAGAGGGTTTTAATGAATACATGTTACAATTTTTTGGGTTATGTAGAGGATGTAAAATAGATTACTAATAATATAGATTTACTAATAAACTAGTCGGAAAAGCGCCGATTTCTTGCGACAGGGTCTTAAAGGAGTAATTATCTACGTTAATTATATTTGCCTGTGATCTATCACTTATTAATTTGTTTATTTTAACTTTTAGCATTGCATTGCAGAGGTATTATGAATGAGTATAGGTACTGTTTGTGATTACACTAACATAGTATTCATGTACGGTCGAGTGTACGGCAACACAAGAAATTCAAACAAATCTGCATATTTCCTGTAAAATTATTTTACAAACATACACTACCGTCCAAAAGTATTGCATCGCTTCCTGATATTTGGTGTTCACTCTTCCCATTATTTCTAAAGTTTTTTTATTGCAATAATGAGTATGTATATAATATGTATAAACATTTAGCTATTATTTTCATTACTCAATTTATCTCCCAATCGTGCATTGTGCACAAAAATACAAAAATAAAATACGCAACATAATTTTCAATAAATTTTGTTCGGCAAACTTATGCAAGTTTATGGCTAAATTTTCCCATTATTAATTTTTTTTGTTTAATCAGATTAACATTGGTTGATTAGTTACCAAATAAGGTAAGATCGAAATATTGAGCAGTAGTCAGTAGTACTTACAGAGCGAATTCACAGTGCAATTGCTTTTAATTAATGGCTCCTAAAAGATGAAATACTGAAATTAGTATAGCAACTTGGTCTGCAATTATTACATTTCAGAATGAATGTTATTCAACCAGAGAAATATCGGCAAAAATCTGCGTAATTCAGTGTACAGTTGCGCGCACGTGTCAAAGATTTACGAAAACGGGGCAGTTATCTTCACGTAAGAGATCGGGATGACCTCGAATAACATCGCAACAAAAAAAATTTATTACTAACCCTCCACCATGCTTCACTGTAGGCACAACACATTGAGCTAACATTTAATTTATTAGAGTTACCAGCAAATGGGATAGATTTAAAACTGCACCCCAAATTCGCGAGTTATTAAATGCCACGCGTAATTCGCCAGTGTCGTTACAACAATTAAACGACGTTTACTTGAGGTTGGTACGAAAGGTCGTGTGGCAGCAAGGAAGCCTTTATTAAGGAAACAAAAAAAAAGAGAAAAAAATAAGCTTGGGCTAGAAAACACAGAATTTGGGGCATAAATGATTGGAAGGTCTTATTTACAGACGAATCGAAGTTCTAATTGTTTGGCGCAAAACGGAGGCAAAATGTTTCGTCGTTTAAACGGTGAAAGAATGTTAGCTCAATGTGTTGTGCCTACAGTGAAGCATGGTGGAGGGTTAGTAATAAATTCTTTTTGTTGCGATGTTATTCGAGGTCATCCCGATCGCTTACGTGAAGATAACTGCCCCGTTTTCGTAAATCTTTGACACGTGCGCGCAACTGTAGACTGACTTACGCAGATTTTTGCCGATATTTCTCTGGTTGAATAACATTCATTCTGAAATGTAATAATTGCAGACCAATTTGCTATACTAATTTCAGTATTTCATCTTTTAGGAGCCATTAATTAAAAGCAATTGCACTGTGAATTCGCTCTGTAAGTACTACTGACTACTGCTCAATATTTCGATCTTACCTGTACCTATATTGGTAACTAATCAACCCATGTTAATCTGATTAAACAAAAAAATTTAATAATGGGAAAATTTAGCCATAAACTTGCATAAGTTTGCCGAACAAAATTTATTGAAAATTATGTTGCGTATTTTATTTTTGTATTTTTGTGCACAATGCACGATTGGGAGATAAATTGAGTAATGAAAATAATAGCTAAATGTTTATACATATTATATACATACTCATTATTGCAATAAAAAAGTTTTAGAAATAATGGGAAGAGTGAACACCAAATATCAGGAAGCGATGCAATACTTTTGGACGGTAGTGTATGTAAACTGCACTTGCCACTGACATCCGTTAATAAGTAATGTCTGAATATCTTAAATGTTTCCATGGTTTATGATAGCGCATCGAACCCGCCAAAAACTGGGTTCGGTACAGGTTAATTTGTTTTTTGAGAAGTGGGTTTGTTTGTGGTTCTGGTTCAAGCATTAATTAAATTTGTGGTTTTGTTTCGGGTTCTGGTTCGGTTCGACTTAATGAAAAATGAATTAATGTTTTTTGAATAACAATCTTTATATAGAAATAATTTAAAATGCGAGCCGAAATTTATAATATGACGCAAGAAAAGACCATGAACAATCAAAACAGGCAACAACGCAGACGCAGAAGGCGTCGATGAATTACTGTAAGTTATACGATTACGTTTACATTTCGAAATGAAAATGAACCGGAACAGCGAACTTAACCCTGAACCCAAATTTTAATACCCGGTTCGGTTCCAACTCGGCTTCAATTTAAAAATATATATGAGGTTTGGTTCTTGGCTAAAATGTTACGGTTTGGTTCCAGTTTTGGTTCGGCTTCGATGCCCTGGTTTATGGTATAGCATAGGTTGCAAGATTTTTGAAACTTAATTTCTTTATAATTTTTTATCTTTTGGGCTATCTTACAATATCCAATTACCCAGTTAAAATTATGATTTCCAGATGAGTACATAATATTAAATTACTGATAGCAATTATATAGGTATTTGACATTTCCTGCCAGTTTGCCTATTTAATGATAGTTATAATTTTAACTGGCGTTTGCAAGATTAGCACTAAATACATTTAACATGACGAAACAAATACAATCAAAATATAATTAATTTTCAAGTTGTAATAAGCAGTTTATTGGAGCATTATCCAAGAATCTAAAATATTTCTGTTCTTGTAATTAAAGAATGCAACAAGAATTCCTATATTTTGTGATATTTTCTTTTCGGTATTTCCAGCACACAACATCCTACAACGAACTTATAAAGGAGCATTCAAAAACACTTAGGCACGGTTTGTTGCTACAGAAAAGTATGGGAAATGATTACGACTACTATTGTTGTACTATTTAGTAAACAGTATGTATTATGAGTATTAATAACCCGCATTGTTAAAAAAATAGATCAGTTATGCCCTAAAGATTATAAATAATAAAAATACTGCAAATTGAAATTATACGTTTTGAAAAAAAGTTGACATATCCAAATCAAATTTTATATTTACACAACTATTAAAAAAATAGTCTGTAACATGCATAACAAGTTATGAATATATAAGTTTCAACTTCATGGAAGTCTTAAGGGGGATTTATAATGAAGTAATGCAAGAAGAAATACAAGATGCAACGCATTCAGCAACGCAGGCACAAAGCAAGAAAACTTTGTATGATTTATAATAAAGTATCTCTAACTACTAAAAAATGCAATTTGAAATTTTGACAGTAATATATTATAATTCATTTGACTAGTTTAATATTGTTAAATTGGCGTACTAATGCCGGTTGCACCAATATTTTAATTGTGAGAAACAGAAATTATAGTAAAATCGACACAGATAATATATTTTATACCTATAAAATGTTCAATTTAATTTTGATTCTCATCTAAATATTGAAGCAACCGACTATACGAATAGGTATGTGAAATATTATTAAAGTCAACTGACTTATTCAGACTTCGATAATAGTTCGGTATAGTCACTAAAATGTCTAAATGTAATTTTTAGCTAATACCTGCATTTCCCGTACCAACTATTGCATTGCAGGAGATTCGTAAATGACGTCATAAAAGTATAAATCGCCAATATGCTGTGCTTCAAACCGGTCGTTCAGGGTCGTTTAAAGGTTATTTCGAAGTGTCAATTTGACAGATAAATCAACTGTTATTTTAAAATACTCTAACTGAACTTCCACCAATCCCTTAAATTTATCCATTCTTAATTAAAAATAAATATTTTCCTTCAATCAGATTATGTCTGTAAACTTTTCAGCTAATCAGCTGTTATTAACCTCACTCTGTCTTCTTACTCTCACGAACCAGGTTCAAACCTACCAAGAAACGGTTTAAAAACATACGAAACTGGTTAAATAGATTTCGTTCATGACATCACCGTTGCAATACGAAAATGCATTGGTTCAAACCACTACGAAATAGTTTCAAACCAATCCATCGCGAAAAACAGTTCATGATCTTTCGTTTAATAAGTAATGTTACTAATAATAGACGAATTTCATTTATTAGAAAATGAAATACTCGTAGTTTCCTTATTCATATACCGTCTTAAATAAAACTACTTTCATTTTAAAATTCCGCAAAGTAAATTCTGCTCTATAAATACTTTACTACTACTACTACTTTATTCTAGTTCGCTCATAAAATAGTTTCCTAAGCTTCTAAGCCCGTACTAAACGGTAAAAACTAACCTAGTTCCGGTTAAAAACTCCAGACTTCCCCGAATGATTTTCATCCGTGTGAGGATGAGGCTTGCCTTGCCAGCCGCATATTTCTTAAATGACTCAACCATCCGCAACATGCATAAGTAAGTAGACGACCTGGAAAAACTCCGCCTAGAGCTTTTTCCCGCGCGCAAATCCCACCTTCGATTATCTATTGCCGGTTTTATAGAATTTTGTAAATATGTGCATGATAAAAAGAAAATTTATGAGGAGATTTTATAGTTTGATCAAAGGTAGCGATGAAATAAACTGGATATAAAATAAGACTGATTTTAGATACGTCAATCAACTCACTTTTATGTACTCGTAAAATAATAATTCTTTACGGTTTTTGTTAAATTTCAATTGGAAATTTAAATTATTTTGTTCATGCTTTATGACAAAAATAAAACGGTTTCAATATCATTTACATAATAATACTTTTCTCATACTGGATTCCGGTAACTACTTGATTTTCGATTATTTTTTTTTCTGAAAGATTGAATAAAATGATAAATTTTAGCGTTTATTTATATATTTTTTCAAATATGTGCAGTTATTCAAATATAATTTTTTAAACATTTCACTGAATTTCAAAATATGTGACGTCATATACATTTAATAAATATGTGTAAAGCAAATATAAAAGTTGTTTACACCTGTCAACACTGTCTTCGACCCTGACTACTGCAATACAAAATGTCCGCAAATACGAATTGTTGGTACGGTTTTTTATAACGTCACTATATCGTTAAAAAGCTAAAAAACTTTGACATAATATTGACATCCAACATAAAAAACGAAATAGCATAAAAAAGTTAATAACAAATCAGCAAATTTGAATTTTTGTAATTATCTAGTGACCTAAGCATTTTTCGAGAAAAACGAATACATTTTTAAAATGGTCTATTAATGAATCAACTTTGTATTTAGATCTCAATTTCTCAATGGTGAGGTTTAAAAAACAGGCATCCTGTGTATGTCACAAACGTCAAAAACAAGGTTAAGCGTTATTATTAGAATATGCCTTACCAAACCCAGATTCCATCGTTAATTATAAAAATTACATGAAAACTTGAAAATATAAACAAACTTAATTTACATTTTGTCCGCAAGGGTTAGATGAATCGTTTTAATGAGTGAAATATGAGCTGATGTCAGCTTATTTAGTTATTGAGATTTAAAACAGAATCTTAGATCTTGACAAACAGCTATCTATATATAGACAAATATATTAATAAAAGTTACTACAGTAGAGACCCTTTAATCCGAAATGCTAAATGTCAGGAAGTATTCGGATTAACGATTTGTTAGGACTACTGAATTTGTTTGGATATTCAATTTAGATTGTTTTGAAATATCTATTACAGTACTTCAGCGAACAAATAACGCTGAAATTAAGAAATAGAAACATAAAACATAAGTATCTTATTTTTTAGGTGTAATTTTTTTCTTGTGTATGCATTTACATTACCTCTTCATATTGCTATGTAAAATTACTTTTGAAAATAAAAATCATTGATTTTTGCTTATTTTGGTCGTTCATTCAGGCTTTGATCGCCAGAGACTGAAGTATTTATTATGTATTATTATTTAATAAACAATGTATGTACCTGATCCACATGTACTAGTTGTTTCGTTTGGAGAATTTTATTTACAGTTTAGATTAAAGAGTCTTTCTTCGGATTACTGGATGTTCGGATTAACGTGGGTACGGATTGAAGGGTCTGTACTGTAATCACGTTAAGTACATGCCTACAGTAAATTTTAATATTTTCCTGCAAATTATAAACTTTAGAGAATTTAATTATACACGGGTAACACATTCTATGAATTAGCGACATAACAAAATTGGATACAGCTGCAGGAAACTAGAAAGTAAAGGAATTTCTGTTTAAAATAGAGGAAGGACGTGAATTAATTCTATGAACAGAAATATCAACACAAATATTAATATCTGCACACAGACAAATAATGAAATTGTGACTATGTGCACTAAGTAATTGAATAGTGTATTTCACGTCATATTCCTATTTTTTTCTATTCCTTAATTTGGGTGCAAATAATTATGTATAAGCTTTTCTAAAATAGTGACACCGCATCGCGCTCGAATTTATATATCTATTTCATGGCGATTGTTGTTGCCTTCTGGCAGATGTCACATTCAATAAATGTGAAACAGAGCGATGGGTCGGGTCAAATATTTATCAGCCGCATCTTAAATCTGTATGATACAGGAACGACATTGCCACTATGGTAAATAAAAATAATTGCACATTATAAGTTGGGCTTAAAAAATAATAAAATAAGCACATTGTAGCACAGTTAAAAACTCGTCGATAATTGAAAAAATGGAATAAGTAGCTATTTTGGTTATTATTAATTTTAGACCAAAAGTTTACATTACAAAGTTGGAAACGAACTAGTATTTTCATCAAAAATTAATCCAGTTATCAACATGTCTTAGATAAAATATATTGACGTTTACCTGACAACCTATTATTAGTTTTTAATTACAATGAATACTTGAACTACAATGGAGTTAAGAATAAAATAACTACTTGTTTTGAAACTGAATTTAATTCTTTATTGGATATTAGACAATTCGATTTATTCGAAATAATCAAAAACAAAATATCATGTAAGTACTTAAATGACAAAAAAAAAAATTATATAAAAAGGTTTATCATGGTAAACTGATAATGCATTAAAGTGTAATAATTTTGACAATGGGAGCAGGCAGGCAAAGCTCAATGTAGATAGATGGCAGCATCATAGGCATGTACTGTACTCGTGTAACTGGGATAAATTTGAATTACTCTTCAGTGACAGTGACAATTTTTTATTGTGTTTCTGTCCTAAAAGTACAATTATAAAGTCAAATAAGTCGTGTAACTAAAAAATATTTTTCAAAAATGATCTGCACAAATAAATACTTGTTTTGTACTTGGATTTAAATATATTATTTTAACTATAATTCTTTTATTCTTTCATCTTTTGGCAAACTATAAAGATTACTTATACTTTTGTATATACAAGAACTCATGTTTTAAAAGAAAATTTGTCACTTTTAATATCGGATTCTCCAATTATGTGTACTTGGGCTAGCATACACCTACTAAAGTGGACATATTTTATTACATAGTTCTAGGAAGTACATGTCTATGGTAGCACCCTCGGTGTCACCATAGTTACACTATATCATCACCATTTGCTCCCATTTAATAATTAGGTTTAAAAATCTGATGTGACCAACACATGACCTCTCGCCATGTTCATTTTGTTACATAAATAGTAAATAAATATATCATCACGGCATATTACCCTTTGCTGGGTTTGCCAATTTGCTTTGGACGCAGGTATAGGTAAATGATGAAATATTTGTACCGTGTGGGCGCTTAACAGACGTCACCTCACGGGCACTCAATGCTTTCGTGGAAAGTGCACTACAGGGATCAATTTTGTGCCAATAAAATTCGAAGTAATATTTGCCGTCGGTCGGGATCGAACCCAGGTCATAATTAACGAATTTAACATTTCTTGTACATACAAATAATTCAAATTGTATATTCTTTCGTTCTATGAGGAATTTTCTTCTACTCTTCTAATCTAATATATTCAAAATTATTTATATTCACTGATGGTATTAGCAGTATTTATTAAGGATATATGTAATATTAATATACCTATAATTTTAAATATTTAATTAATAATACAATAAGAAATTTTAAATGTGCTTACATCCCAGAAAAAGCTTTCTGTAATGTTAATAAAACTGTTGATTTTTGACACTTACATTTTGCATTTATTTGTCAATTATAAACATTTAAATATATCAACTGGTATCCATGGAGTTTGGGCAGCGTGATTTATTATAACAGATTACTCTATATTATTATATAACATATCTCTAAAACTATAGAAGATATAATAAAAAAATTAAATGTATCAGATTTATTATTGTAGGTATTAACATAAATTTTCAAAAAATAATATTTAGAAGATTTTTTTTAAGAAACTACCACTTCCTGTTGTCCAATTATTACCAAAACCAATTCAACTCTTCCCATTAATATTAGATTGAGGAATCCGTAGTTAAATAGGTCTTAAGTTTTATAGAATTTGAGAAATCGTACCTCCAACATCCAAACGTGCTTATTCAATAAAATGTGGATATGCGATTTTTAGCATGAATCCAATACTTCTCTTAGAGAGACGTAAAAAATGAATAAAATGTATCTCATTTCAATTTCAGGGCTGGCAAAACTCGACCCAGTGTTTTTATTTTTGTTTTATTGTATTTTATTTGGCGTTTTTGGGGGTTTTTGGGCTTTACTAGATATGTATTATGAATGTTATAATATTTGTTTTGTTTTAATTATACATTATAAATTAAATTTAACATTCAAAATGGCATTCTATTTTCTATTTCACAGTAGTGCAATCAAATCAACCAATCAGCGATAGCCTGTCACTTTTTCGCACTAATGCAAAAAGCGACAGTTCCAATTTATAATAATTAATTATTCGCTTCTTGTTAAATTTAAACGGAATTACGAAAAACCTAATGTTGCAAAATCGTGTTTTTTTTGCACATGGCATCTTCACGTCTAGTGCGAAAATTACCATCACATAAATAGCTAATCTGAGTTTTATTGGGTTATAAAAATAAGACCAGCCCTGGTACCCACTAAAACCGAAACTTAAAATAGGTCATGTATAGTAGGAGCCAAATTACGGAGGTTATTACGTCAGGAAAATAACGTGAAATGCACTATACCGCATGTAATTTTTTCCGTTGTTTTACTCCATTAGTGAATATCCCCAAATGATAAACACATTTATTTCTCAAACACATCCAGTAAAAAGTAACGCATCTCCACCCACAATACACCTACTCGCTTAGGTAACCTCCAAATCATCTCGGTGTATACGTGAACTACATCATCCCGCTCGATAGCACGCTGTTGTACGGGCGGGGCGGCGGAATGAGGAAGAGAGAGGGGTGGACTAAAGCCAGAGGCGGCTACAGCCACCCTCGGCGATTTTACTTGTTGAATATTTCACGTGCGACCAGCAAACACCTCGAGCAGGATGGAACAAGCAGCGACAGCAGGAAGAAGAGACGCTTAGATGAAGTTGTGGATAGATATGGTTAGATGAAAAATGTAGAAATACTATTGTCTGGTTTTGCACAAGAAGACTAAATTTAAAATTTTCCTAGTATGATTTAAGTTTTGATTATAAATCTATTTATTTCAACTATGTAGCCATAGGTAGTCTTATTTGGTGAGTTGTTGCAACACATGCGCAGATTAATTTTAGCACAATTAAAATTTAGCATTTCATCAATAATTTGATAGCGAAGGAAAATCTGAAAATTTTTCACTGGCTGCGTTCGGTTTTACGCTCTGAGCGGTCTGAGCGCTCGATGCCGTTCGGTAATTACATCTTAGCGATCTTTTTGCTCAGCTCTACGTTCGGTTATTAACTCACGGAGCGCACAGAGCCCGATCTGTTCGCTCGTTCTCTAACCATGGAGCATGTTGAGCAGTTGTCTGGCGCATGCGTATTCAAGCGCAAATTTAAAATATTTGTCGCCGGCAAGGCAAACAGTGTGCCTATTCTTTGAATGAAGGTTGTTGTTTTCGTATATCAAAAATGTTTGAAATATATAAATTAATCATTTTAGGAAACATTTTTCTACATAATTTTCAAGTTTAAGTTGTCCATAATCATTTACCCATTCTTAATCAGTATCTTAAAAAAAAAAACGTTCATAACTCGCGCACAGTATACATGTCCACAGTTCTTTATTATTTTCCGTTTTTATTCTGACGCAAATTAATAAGTGACAAAATGGCAGCTAAACGCTCTATCCGTTCAAGCTACAGAGCGGAAATCGCAAATGAATTTGTCACGTGATCAGATTGCTCAGAGTGCTTAACAGATTTAAATACCGAACGCACTCACTATGAATTTTCCCCCTTGATCAAATTCAAAAAGCACGGGACAATTTGAGATATATTTTTGCAATATTATACTAGTGAAGCTTTACTAAAAAAGATTAATATTTTTTATAGAAATGTGCGTATACAAGCTGCGGTAAAATTGAAATGAGACAATTTTCATTTTGTCATAAATCTACGTTGAAAGCGATTTTTATCTATAAAAAAAACTAAACAAAAATTCAAATAACTTTTCTAAAAGTTATTTTTCGATTTCAACCGTCATCAAATAATATTTTTCCAGGAGAAAAAAAAAGTAAAACAGTTTTAATAATCCAAGCATTAATCTCTATATCTCGCTCTCTCTCTTTCACTCAGCAGCAATCAAACTTTTCAAAACCAGAAAATAAAAAATATTATCCTTTACATTTCATATTAATAAACGTTTAAAAATAAAATTAATATCAGATATATTAAAAGCGCAAATCCTATCGTAATACTAGCATACATATGTACGAGTATGTCAGTTTGTCTCTATATCAGACATTGTCAAACATTTACTTACTAGATACGATACGAGTATTATACCTTCCAAATTCATGCCAAACAGTTTTGACATAAATCCCGCTAGATCAGCAGTTCCCAATATGTAGGTTTGAAATATCGGCATAATCCTTAAAGTACATATCAAATTTGTGCTGCATGACACCCAAAATTGTATCAGTATTTCTCAAAATGTTTAAATTTTATTTTCAAGTAGACATTTGATTTAGGATACGATTTAATGTATTTATATTCATTTGTTCAAATATTTCACAACTTCTATGTATGTATTTATTTAGAAACAATATCGTGCACTTTGTCATGTAAAAAATACTAAAATTCATTTAAAGCTGAGCGAAAAAATGCCGTTTTTTTACAAAAATTAGAAAGTGCTAGAAAGATTAAGTAAGGTTCATATTTATTTAAAGAAAAATTTGTACATACATGGGTTTTTGTCTAAATACGAGATTTGATCAAAAAGTAACGAGATTTTTTGAATATCGCGCGTTATGATTTTTTTAATTTCGCGCGTTATTCGTTTTAGATTAAGCATATTTTTTTATCAAGTTGGTACCACGCATTTTGACATTTTCGGAATTGTTATTTTGTTTAAAAATGAACAAAGAATCTGAATTAAATTTTGTGTTTAACATAATATAAAAGCTGTAGTGAAGTAGTGCAAAGAACTAATAAAAAATACTCATCCATAAGTTACTACTGTTATTTTATTATTATAAAAAGATATGTTACAATAAAAGCATTCAAAATTCAAAAATAAGTCAACTGGTAAATTCATCAGCAAATGTAAAACCAAATATGTGTGACACGATGTCAGTGTGCCAGAAAATAACGTTATTCGTACGGCTATGAATCATGGTAATATATCTGAATTAAACTTACGTTACAGCGAAAGTATTATCAACAACGAGCATCGTTTTAAAGTGGAATGTCCTAACGAAACAATTTGAATTTGTGAAAGACAAGCGTGTTATATCCATCCTTATCGCACACGCTTATAGCCTTTGCAAAGGAAAGAGATAAATGTATGTCAATTTGTTAATTCGTTCATGATACAGATAACCTTGATCCGACATCTTTAAAAAAAATACTGTAACTTATATGCAAACAATGTTTTTTTTTCAATTACTAATAAATGTGTTATAATAATAATTTGATATATTTATGTATCTTAGTGGTTGTTTTGAATCAAATAACGATATTACATATTTCTCGCCAGTCGTAAGTATGACCAATTTATTCTCCACAAATTAGTGTGCCGTGTTTTCCGGTCTTTCATACCAGTAATAGCTACTATCGCCTTTACATCACTTTAATGATAGCATGTGAGCTGATGTGTGAAAATTTCTTATAAATTGTTCGTTTTTGCACTGTTACGGTATCTCAATTACGGTTTCAATACATTGATCGTAAACATGCAATTCTTTCATATAATCTTCTCGGTAATAATAATAATTTAATAATTTTCAAGAGAATTGTACGAAGAAAATTAGTTCTTATTTATCGCTAACTTAACACCTATATGGAAGGAAATGTAATTTCAACTTAATCGAATGTTATTATACGCTCTTGGTCCGTGAAAAATATACAACTAATATTTGTTATATAGCTATTAATATTTTATGATTACTTCGAAAGATAAATCAAGAACTTTTTCCCCGATATCATAATTGAGTTAGCATTTTTTAAAGTTATGTTTTATACAGGGTGTAACAGCTAAACGAGCTACCTCAAATAATTTCTCCTCAAAATGGTTTATAAATTCAAAATTAAATTATGATCAAAATATTAACTTATAACATTTATCATATTAAAATTTTCGTCGTAATATTTAAATTCTCTACAGTTATTTTGACGCGAACCATTTTCGCCAGTCCCGAGATGACATTAGAGGCTAGAGACGATATCTGCACATCTGTACGTGCGTATTTGTGTCAGGCACACAAGTTTAACGTATCTGCGCAACTCGCAACAGTGGTGGAGGCCATATTTATTTTTTCGTTACTTTTCGACGACTCTAAATATATTGAAGAAAATTTTATTTCTAAATCCGTTATGGTATCTATTTTGGAAATAAGTCTAGACTAGATTAACATCACAGCATGCAGAAAACCTACTTATTCATAATATTTTTTTTAAAAATACATTGAGCCGTATTCGAGTACAGTTTTATAATAAAACCGCGTTTGTAATACGATTATTAGTAAATATTAAAATGTATTCTATTTTAGAAAAATAAATAAATTTTCCCTCTTAAACGTTATATTGTTAGTTTTTTCCTTTCGGAACAAATTTGGCCGGATTGTCGAAACATATAAGCTCAGTTCAGCCGGAACGGGAGTTCCGGTTTTCAAGCCGGATCAACCAGATTTAGTGGTACCGCCGGATATCCGTCCCATGCCTAGTTGGGAGTTTTTAAGATGTGGAAGGAAATCGAGGGCTAAATATATTATTATTGAAGATAACTATAATTTGAACACATTTAGGCCCGGTATTTTCACTTGCGGATAAAGTTTCGAATAAGTATTCGTTAAATAAATTTATTCTATATATTTATTCAACGAATAATTCCATTGAGTCTTTTCACGCAATTGACAAAAACAAATAGCTATCTGTCGAATAATTTTAACGTTCGTAAATTGGTAACCTTGCAGAGTGAATTTGTGTCAGTAGAGAAGGATGCAGTTTTGCGTAGCCACGTTAAGCAGACAAGGATGAAATGTGACAATTCTTTTTTAATCCGTACTTCTCAAAAAAAAATTGACATCTTTAATGTCATCCATATTCTTCTGCATTTTTAGCCCTGGGAGATTGTAACTTAACAAGTGTCCTATCTATTACAGTTATCATAAACGGTAAACAAATATGTATATTGTAAAATTGTCCTTGTTCAAGGTAAATGAATGTCATGGATTTCAACAAAATTATCCAAAATCCAAAAATATTTTACCAATGTCAAATGTTAGAATCTTTATTGACTATTTGAGATCCAATACGAACCCCAATGTGTATTAATAAATTGACAACAGTTTGATCTATAACCGGAATCTGTCAAAAAATCCTTGATGTGTGTGGTTAGGTCGCTGTCTGATAGTCTGATGGTGTGTTTAAAATTATCACATTATTTATTAATTTATAATTCAAAATCAAAATATCATCGTACTCCTCAAAAATATATCCATTTTATTAATATATCTGTACTTTGTAGAAATGTAATGAACATACGAATAAACCATTTATTCACTACCCATCTACCGAATAATTTATTCTGCGAATAACAGATATTCTTTCGAATAAATTTATTCACAAGTGAAAAGACAAAAAAAAAATATTTATCCGAAGATTAAATTTATCTAAAGCTTTATTCGCAAGTGAAAATACCAGCCCAATAAAATTTTAAAAAATATGAATATGAACATGGATCTTATTCTCAATAATTCGTGGCCCTCGAAATTGTATATTAATTGAATAAGTTAAAGAAATTTACCATTTTCACATGTTTAAAATTTTTAAAATTCACACCGGATTTTCCAAATAAACAATGTATTCTTATTTATTTTTGTAATAATCACTTCCCTTCCGTATTTTTCCTCATTTATATAGGATGGCATCTTTCCTAAACCAGCTGTTTCTAGCCTCAAGCTCACCCCATCTAAACCCACCCTACCCGTGATTGTGTGGCTGGTCCCTGCAAGGCCAATATTGAATGAAGCCGTAGGGAGGTGGTGTCGGTGCTGGTGCTGCGGTCGCCGACAGTTATTATTCGGTTGTTCCGGGTTTGAATATGCATACATCGCGGTATGCCCGATTAGCGAGTGCTGTGTTTGCTGATCGTGCAGCGTGCACAGCCTGCGAATGCAATTCAAGGATGAGCCACATGATCATGGTTTGCAGGATTGATAGGTGATTGGATATTGTTTGTGTCCTCTACAATATCAGATTCTATTAATGAAAGGTTCCTATGTTATGTCAACGAGAAAGTGACACTTAAATCAAATGAATTACTAAGGCCCAGTATTTTCATCTCTGATTATACTATCTGTTAGCTTAAATGTCAGTTACAATAACGAAAAATGTGGCACCGAAAAAATGATAAATGTGTAATTTTTACAGGGCAGGAAAGTGCAGTAGTGCAGCTGATCATTTCTTCGAACACGTACTAAACTGACCCCCTGATTTATTCTAAGCAGACATCATGCAGAACCTCCGGTTTTTATAAAGGATATAGCAAATTTACTTTTACAGTAACAAAGAAACGTATATATTAATGAATTTACAATTATTTCTAAGTCAATCCGTATTCCTTTTACGGAATATAAAATTATTTGACACAACATGGTCATTCTCAGTATTGCCAACGTATGGTAAGAAAATAAACTACAATTATTTCAAATAATTTTGTATTCAGTAAAAGGAATAACGATTGACTTACAACACCCAATAAATTCTACAAGTTATGTTTCAATTTATAAGGTTTTTTACCACTCGCTAAGAGAGGTATTGGATTCATGCTAAAAATCGCATATCCAGATTTTATTGAATAAGCACGTTTTAAGGTCCCTGCAATCCGATTTTAACATTTTTACGATGATGTCTGTGTGTGTGTGTGTATGTGGGATGTTGGAAGGACGATTACTCAAAAACTATAAGACTTTATATTTGTTTAACTACATATATCCCAATCGGACATTCATAGGAAGATCTGAAAAGGTTTTGGTAACAATTGGACAACCGGAAGTAGAAGATTCTTGAAAAAAAAAATCTTCTAAATATTGTTTTTTGAAAATTTTTCTTGGTAATATTAAAGAAAATTAAATTCTCTATCTGATACATTTAAATATTTTATTATGTATTCTATAGATTTAGAGATAAAAGAAATATAATATATAAAATAATCTGTTGTAATAAATTTTACAGCCGAAAGAATGCCATGAAAAATAGTCGAAAATTTATATTGTTTGTAACTGACAGATAAAAAAATGTCAGTGTCAGAAATCCGGAGACATTACTGAAGACTTTCTGGGAAGTACACACATTAGATTATTTCTTAATGTGTTAATAGTTAAATATTTAATATTATAGGTATATTACACATACCCTTCAGAAATACTGTTACTCCCGACAATGAATTGGAAACATCTCGAAAAATTAGAAGAGTAGGACAAAATTTCTTCATAGAATGAATTTAAATTTAAAAAATCTAAATATAAGGAATAGATATAAGTAGAATTTTTGGTGTAGAGTGTAGGTATACAAGAAATTTAAATATATTAGGGCGGGAGCAGTCATGTGACTTTGTTGGCCTTGACAAGCAGATATGAGGGCCCATGTCAAAATGATAGCTAGTAATTATGTATATAATTTCTCATTCTAAATTTAGTGATTTTCCAATTCCATGTGGTTTATTTTCCTTGACAAGTAAATTCCGCATTCCTAGTGACAAATTAAATACGTGAATTTAGAAAATCTTGAAATTTTTAATGAAAAATTCTGACATTTGACATCTATGTACATAATTACTAATTATCATTCTGAAACGGCCCCCCACATCTGTTTGTCAAGGCCAACAATGTAACATGACTGTTCGCGCCCTAACCAAAAAAAGGAAGTGGCGAGTGGTATTGTGCTGGCCACAACATATTTTTTCAGGTTGATGACGTGCGTCGTCTGCCTAATCATTTTCACTATATGAATGAATGATTAGCAAGTATGAGGAATATGAACATACACGTGAATTTTTGTAGGACCGGGAATCGATTGTGCATGATCTAATGTGCGACAGAAAGCAAAAACAAAATATCTCTCCAAAAACTGAAAACTCATAATTTGAACCAAACTAAGTAAATTAACAAATGTTAAAGCAACTTGACACCAAAATATTGCGATTATCAATTGTTATTTTAATGACAGGCAGATTTGTTATTTATTGGTAGATGTCGAGATAATTTGTTATTTTATTTGTAGATATGTTTTTAATTGAAATTTAATAATTACACATTATTGTCTACAAATAATTAATATATTTAATAATGACATTTATAAACTTCTGTATAATAAATTGAAATACATATTTCATTTACTCATATCTGTTTGTTGACGTCCATAATAACATAAATCATTATTATTGAGATTTGTTACAATGTAATTTTTGTTTCAATTCCATGGCTCACTCTACCTACATACAAGTAATTTAAAAAAAAATCTATTATCTTGGTTAGAAAACGTGCAAAATAAAATGTGATTATTGAAGTTTTTGCAGAATTAAAATCTCTACAACCTTTATTTGAAGCATTATTGTGTAAAAATAGTACTTTTACGCATTGAAACATTTATTGCCAACTTTTCATTTTACATCCGGTATATTTATTCTTCATATTGTTTTGGTTTCAAATATTAATAAGCTATTTCCATACAAGAGTAAATAATCAACCTACAATTTATATTTGGCCAGTGTGAACGTAGCTTGATTTAGGACAGTGTGAGAGCAGTTCCATTAGGCCAGCGTGGTGTGTCAAGTGTAGTGCGATGGCAACACTGAACTGCGAGCCGTTCATTACGGATATCCGCTTTGTTGCCATATGTGAGATGACACGAGTTTTAACATACGTTATTGTGTGCGGAATGAAAGAGATTTTACACATAGACCATTCATTCAAGAGTCTATTATTGTCTTTATACCACAATAAATAAAGAACTGAGATATTTTAAAATACTAATCAACAGAAATTTCATTTAATAATGAAAGTGTACAACGACTATATTACTAGATTTTAGGAAACAGAATTTATTTTTCGTTTATAACGATACTAGTATCACGGATATAACGACAAATATGTGGCGGTTTTACGTAAACGCAATAATAGTAATAATAATAATAATAATAATAATAATAATAAAGGAATAACTTTAATTTGTAAATATGTTGTAGCCAGATTGTCAAATCTATATTGAGTGAACGACTTGGTAGGAAGTTTTATAAATATAACAACAATTGGCATGTATTTTTAAGATCGCAGCGCTGGGGTGGCAAGTTTTGATATGAGGTTAACCAACTGTCAAATGGGCAAACACATAACTTATAGAATTGTGTATTTCTCAGAGTACTGTATTATATTTAATTTTCTTTTTATATTGTTTTATAGTAGGTTTTATATTATCCATTCAGGGTAAATTAATGTAAATTACTAGTACATTTTTATAAAATTTTAACTTAAATTGTATAAAAACTTCTGTTTTAGATGATATCTTCAAAGAAATAATTAAAATAGCAAAATTTCATGATTATATTTCGTATTCACTTGTGAACATTATTATAGGATGTATTCGTGGAAGTGAACTTAAATGATATTTTTGTGGACATTTATAAAACAAACCTCATTTTGAAACAAAGTTTTCTTTGAAATATAATGAATAAATCTTCAAAGTATACAAGACGGATATATTAATTTATAATTTTCTGATCCACGCACTGTATTATTATCTTTTTTCATCTTGTCAAGCATATTTTTAATGTAAATACGAACTTTTCGTTTACGCGGGAATTCGTGACAACATAATTTATTGCCTTTCTAACGGGACAATGTGCACTCAAGTAAGCAGCAATATTTGTTACTCATATTACAATATATATGTCAATTTAGATACACAAATACATATAATATTTAACAAATTTTTAATATTATAATTTAATAAAAAGTCAACCTGTAGTTCATTATTTTGCCACCAGATGTCATATCGCTTAGCAATACTTGCCAATAACCTACCCAAAGCACTATTATATGAACAAAATTTCAATAGGTATCAATAACACTGGGTTAAAATAGTATCGGAGTACGCTATCTCGTGTTTGATATTTATAATTTGAATCTAAAAATAAAACTTTCAGTGAATATATATTTTAATTCATTCCAGTGTACATTATTCCAGGTAAAATAATTATTATTTTACCTGTAATAATAATATCTATTTTATTTTTACTAGAAAATTATAAATCGTTGTTATTTGAAGAACAGGTAAAATAAACTTACCAAAACCACGGCAAGACAAAAAATATTCCAGAAATGAAACTCACCTGAAAAAAATAAACAATTATTAGTTTTGTATGTACACATAAAAATAATTATAATTAATTCAAATATCAATTGTTTTAATATTTAACAATTAAAAATATATATATATAACTAAAGCACCTCGAAAACAAAAAAAATCACCCCAACTAGAACCATCTAACGGCCAGGTAACGAACCACAAGTAATTTTTAATTGGACTACAACACGCTCTCAGTTCTGTTGGAGACCCAAACAATTTTAATGAATACGCAAAACACATGCTTATTTTTCTCTACAGTTAACGAAAATTAATATACGGTCCTAATGATCACATACAAATAAAAGGTTATGTTTGTTATGAATGCAATGTCTAATTACAAACCACGAGTTTTGTGATAAATGGACATGTTAATTTACCGGAAAATTAATTTATAATTGTTATACGGTTGGTGGAATGAACAAAAAAATATTACAAATTATTGTGGAAGAATTTCACTCTAATTATTATCAAAATATGAATAATATGGAATTGTATATGTGATGATTAATGATTGAAACAAATGAATAACAATGAAATAATTTCACATGTTCACGGGATGATTTTACATTGTGTTGTGAGGTTAAATAAAATTACCTTTCGTGGAAATATAAATAAATCCCTCATATTGCACTAAATGTCACTATCACTAAGATAAACTAACTGATAATATTCTGTACAAAATATCTATAAAATTATCACAATATCATTTACATTCGCTTATAATTACAACTACTTGTTGACACTAACGAACCGGCGTGCTCAACTGTCAGAGAGACGCATGCAAGCTGCAAGCGTACCAGGTACCAACCTTGACTTTGCCGGAAAAAATATCCCTAACAAAAAAAAATCACTAAAGAAACAAACGAAAGGTTGAACCACAATGATATCTCTCTATAGATAGTTATTTTATATATTTATGATTTGAAACAAATTTTAGAAGATTTTAAAGCGTATTCAACACTGCGTAATGTTTAAAAATAGATGTGTTTGAATTGCGTAATATCTAAATTCAACTATGACAATAAACTATTTTATTAGAAGAGAGTAATATTTATAATTTCAAATAAGTTGCCTATAAAGCATATCCATAATTACATTGTAAAAATAGATATAAACAAATAAATAATATCCATGTTAAGTTTGGAAATCTGTTTCTTATTTCGATTAGCAGAATTATGGCAGATTTCAATAATGACGACATATTTGTGTTTTTTTCTCTAAATATTGAAAAAATGCTCCCTATACGATACTTTAAAAAAATTGATTAACAAAGTTCTAATAAACTTTCGCATCTAAATTTTAAATGACAGATAAATAACAAACTATTTAAAATGAGATACTTTGATTATTCATTTTTAAAATTAAGAAATGTTTACATTGTTTGTTCTTAAATTAAGCCCCAGATATCAGAAAAATAATTTTATAACTAGACAAACAAAATTAAATTAACCATTTGAAGTTTGTCAGGCATCTGCAAATGCAGCTGCATCAGTATTTGAAATTCCATACATACAAGTTGAAATGTTTGTACGAAAGGAACTACCGACCAATAAGAGCGAGTCTCGAGCAACGAGCTGAAAATTTATACCACTCTTGAACCTTAATTCTTTCTTAGTACTTTTATCAAGATTTACGGAGTTTACTTTAAAAACACCGAAATGAAATCTAAAAATATGTCGCGGAACATATATTCATAAAAGCATACATAGATGTAGTTTATGTTTACAAAATATTGATAGAATTAGAGCTCCAGTACAAAATACGAATGAATTATTATTTTTTAAAGAACAATAGATGAACAATACATTAAGGGCCAATCTTACAATTCTGTTTTAAAATTTTAATTTCTAGATAAATAATAACTAATGCTATAATATCAATATTTTTCGTTTTAATTGTTAAACTGACGGTTTAACCAGAGATTAAAACACCATCAGCGGTAATAATAAATAATTTCCTATTTCCAGATTAGATATTCCGAGAATATCTCTTAACCCGGTGTTAAAATGACGTTCATCGAGAGTTTATTCTAGAGGTAAGTCTTATTCCATGTTTATTATTAAGCATTTGTAGATTAAGCTCGTGGTAAACTAGGAATAGCTATTCCTGTGTTAAAAAAAAGCTATTCAGAACTTAATCCTTGTTTATTATTACCGCTGCATGTCTAAGTGCTGTTTTTACTGAAGTAAGGATAAATGTCTGGTTAGCTAGCCAAGGAATAAATTTATACTTAGGAATAAATTGACTCCACATTGCACCAAACAAATTTTGAACTAAGTTAACTAACCAGAGTACACGTGTGATAAAAATATTTTCAGGTTACTATACAATTACACACAAATTTTAATACAAATATACACACCTGTTTCTATTATAACAAAGTAAAATATATTATTTATACAAAAATATACGAACTTAATCTGTCAAGCGTACAATGAATTCATCTGTCAAATATTTATCCACATCAAAATCGATAAGATTAATCTAACCGTGTCATTTATATCATTGTTAAAGGGAACTGAGTTTGGTCAAATAAAAATGTGTACAGTAAAAATTTTGAAAGATGTCCGATCAAGGTCCTCTGTATCATGAACGAATTAACAAACTGGCATACATTTATCCTCCTCCTTTACAAAGGCTTTAAGCGTGTGCGATAAGGATGGATTATAACACGTTTGTCTTTCAAAAATTCACATTGTTTCGACTAAATTAAGACATTCCATTTTAAAACTATGCTCGTTGTTAATAATACTTTCGCTGTAACGTAAGTTTAGATATTAATTCAGATACATTACCTTGATTCATAGGCGTACAAATAACGTTATTTTCTGTCAGTATCACTGACACTGACATTGTGTCAGTATCTTATTTTTCACATATTTGGTTTAACATTTGCTAATAAACTTACCAGTTGACTTATTTTTGAATTTTGAATGCTGTTATTGTAACATATATTTTTATAATAATAAAATAACAGTAGTATTGTATGTACCCTCATAAAAACCAAGCGAACGACACTACTGAATTTGTCAGAATGGGCGGAGCAAAAATCTGAATTCATACAATTCGTAGACGACCTTGCTCGGACATCTTTCAAAATTGTCACTGTAGTTATATATTGTGTTCAATTTTGACAACTTGACTTTTGAATTGAATGAAACCTATGTTTCTCTATTCATAGCCTACTCCGAATTAGGTTTATTTTAACAAAAAATGTAGTATTTATTCCTTTAAACCAAAGAATAAATTATTTAACTATTTAGTTAGATTACTGACATCAATTATTTGTCATTTTACACTTCATTTCGCTCGAAGTTTTTTTTTTTTTTTTAACAGGCAGTTAAAATTTTAACCAGGGATTGGATCTAATAGTGTAATTCTAAATTGAACCACGGTAAACAACTGAAAATGGTGGTTTAACCGCGGTTACAATGTTTCCGGAATCGGGCTGGAAAAACGGAACGCTTTTCGCTTAACGTTTGGTAACCAGCTAACAGCTAAGCTCAACTCGTCAAATTTAAGATAGTTGAAATTTGAAATCTATGGAGACAAATTAAATTTAAATTCGCGACCCGTGCACGCAAGAGCTCATCTGTCACAAGCCAAAATGTAACCCACCACAACTGCCGATCTAGTGCGGTTAACTTGGTCACGGAAACATTAGCAAGTTTTTTCTGTAACCGCGTTTGAAAATACAATCGGTTACTGAAAAAGTAACCGCGGTTAGCGTGGTTCAATTTCGGAATACAGTATAAGTAGTATATTAATTTACACTAAAGGTATCCAGGATATTGTGTCCTAAATGGATAGGGTGACAAGACGTCCTGCTTTTTAACTAAAAATCTCGATATCCCAAAAATTATTATTTATTTGATATTTTTTACCTTCCGTCACCTTTAGGTAAGGAAGGTAGTGTCTTTGGTCAAAAAATTGCATAGTGAGTTTCTATTGAATAATCACGTTTTGGAGTCCCTTGAATACGAATTTACTATTTTTACGATGTCTATATGAACGAGTATGTGTGCACGTCTGTGTGTGTGTGTGTGTGTGTGTGTGTGTGTGTGTGTGTGTGTGTGAGAGAGAGAGAGTGTATGTGACGATCGTTTCGGATCGAATAACTCTAATACCACGATTCCAAAAATTATATTTTTTTCGTATTCCTCGACTTTAGATGCATTATACAGATGTGATTAGATTTTGGTTATAATTGGTCCACCGAAAGAACCCTCACTTGTAACTTTTAATTGTCTTTCTTGAAAAAAAAAACCCCAGTTAAATAACATTTATTGACATTTAATGTTATTATACATTTTAAAGAATATGTTATTCTTTTTACGATGTGATTGCATTTTATACTTCATATTCAATAGATCTAGAGTTAAAGAATTATAAAGATATTAAATTCCATAAATCAGCCAGATATGCTAACCGTGGAAACTGATAATATATTTAGATAATTTAAATTGCCAGATGTCAATATCAATGAAAAGTAAATGAATGTGGCAGAAATGAGGATGTTGAGATAGATGTTGAGGAAGATACGGAAAGATAGGGTAAGGAATGAAAGAATAAGGGAAATATCTCGAGTGATAGAAGTTTCTAGAAAGATACAAGAGAGACGATTCCATTGGTTGGAACATATCATGAGGAGATATGAAGAATATATTGAAATGAGAATGAAAAGCTTAGTAACAGAAGGTTGAAGAAACAGAGGAAGGTCAAAGATAAAATGGAAAGACTGTATTGCGGAAGACTTAAGAGAAAAGAAACTGAATCAGGACGACACGCAAAACAAATGAATGGAAGAAGAAAATAAAAACTAACGAATGAGAAAAGCTAAAGAAAAGATGTTAGTGTCAAGTGCAATTTGCATAGTTTGTTTATGAAATAATTTTACTGGAAATTTAGAATCTTTTGTTCTTTTGCAAGAAATTTTATGTATAGAATTTGTACATAATACACAGGATTGACGGAAGGTAATGTGTTGGCCACATCAGATTTTTTACCTTAGTAGTCACTAATTTTTGATATTCAATTTCCAGAGATTTTCGTTTTATAAGCAACAATAAAAATATAAAGCCAGCCTACCAGCAATTATCTTATCTTGCCCCCTAAAAATTGGCATAAAAATAAATATGTATTCTACACCGCTATGAATAATATATGTACATATACCTACATACTTTTGTAAGTCTAAGAGTTAGGTAAAATGGATCACTTGACACTAAAATTGGTCCTACTTACTACACAAATTACGTTAGGGTTTTTAATATATTAGCGACTCCAAAGTTTTTATATATAATAAAACTTATTTAATGAACATGGTTTCCAATACATTTTTATTATTATTACTAGCATCATCTTATGTTAATGTTCTCTTTTATGTATAATATTATTTCACATAATAATAGGAAATAATAAAATACACATGAATATATAATTTTATTGTCGTTATAAATACGGATCAACATAAATATAACATAACGTAAGTGGAGAATTATATGTAATGCATTAAAAATATGTTCTGTATTCAAACTATTACGAGATTAACAAAGAAACGTATAAAATATTTGAGAAAAAATAATAAGACCTACGATTTTTAATAAATAAAAATGAATTTACACTTTGGAAAGAGGAAGAGTAAACTTTGATTGATAAGAAAGCAGCAACCACAAGCCCTTCCTAAGACAAGTGAGTGAATTAAAGTTCTGTTTTTTCTCAAATAAAAAGAATTCTCGTGCGATTCCATTTCAAGTTTTCTTAAAAGGAAAAAAAGTCATATATTTCTGAGGTCGCTTGACAGATCACCTCGCAACTCACAACTCTACTCGTAACTCTGAGGTCCTCCTGTTTGTATTAAAAGGAAAACAGTCGCACAACGGAAACAGAAGAAAATCTATTACAGGTATCAGGCTGCCCAGCCTTCTGATGTAATTATTTGTTCGAGATAGTTGACGATCGCGTCAGTTGAGGACAATGTGATATTTGGCGAATGAAACGCAACTGAATGATGGATGCCTTGCAAAGAGACGGGCCCAGGGAGATTCCTGACAATATTAGGTGGGTACTTTGATTTTCCTGCGATTCTAATCTAAAATGTGTTTTATTATTTCTTCATATTGGATTTCTAATCATTAAATCTCTTACACACCAGGATTTATCAGAAAACAGGCTTTAGAAACAGAAATGAATTAATACTAAATGAAACAATGGATCAGGTTTAAAAGAAGTTCGAAAACTACGATTATCTTGTAAGAGAGAACAATATTTTTCTTCAAACGTCATAAAAATAGCATCTTTTGTGAATTGATTCACAAGGTAGAAATTTATTTTCTATGCCGCTGGAATAGAAATAAAATAAATAAATACCCATAGAAACTATACAGAATAAACGAATAAGAAGTAACTTGTACAAAAGAAACCTGTAATATCGCCCTAAATGTTACTATAACACAATAGATAACCTAAGAATAAAGTTACTAAATACCATCAATAGCTGTCAAATTTAAATAAATAACTTATGAATTGAAATATAAACAGAGTTAACTCTTGAGGAAATACCACATTAAAGAACAGCAGACTTACAGATTACAATTACAGGGACGGTAATGAACATAAGAATACTTAGAATTAAAGTGATAAGAATAGTTTATATTGTTTTGCAGTGATTCCTGGACATATCTTTCACCCACATTGTTAGATTCCCATCCGATTGAATAAAATCAGGGGGTGTACATTATAATACTTCAAATTCCGACATAATTGCACACAAGGAGAATATAAAATTGCACAATTTTTATTTAAACGTCAAAACGTGAAAATTTTCACTTCAATGTTTACCTATAGCAAAAAGTGAACAAATAAGTATCCATAGCAACAGGGCAATTGAAATCGCAAACGTAATTTACGTAAAATTTAACATTGGCAGTAGATATTTTTCTTTAAATATCTACGTTTGAAGAAAAAATATAATGTGTCATTGGAAGTAAAAGTATCTTTGTGTGCCTCGCGGGCAATTGCCCACTTCCACGCTCGCCACACAAAGTATCACTATTACTCCTAATAACACAATACTTAGTATTTTCGCCGAAGTTTCTAATATGCCAAAAAAAATAAGTTTCAATAAATGAGGACCAAGTAAATCGGCAGCGCATGTGACCATCTACATCGAGTGAGACGGATATATGACAAACGCGGTGGGTATGTCATTTCGTGTCACATCAAAACCAGCGCGAACATGACGGAAGCGTGGGGTGTGCGTTCGAACAACCATTATCTAATATCATTTGTCAGTGCTCGACACGTCACAAACATGGCTGATCTTGAATTTTATGCGCTCGATTTTAAAAAAAGTTTCATTTTGGTATCATAAAAATCAGAAAATTAACGATTATATTCACCTTTAATGTTACTTATGCATAATGAACATTGATCTTCAATTAGTATTTTTTTTAAAATCAATAGACTTAGAAACTCCTATAGGCGATTGGAACACGATTGGAAATAAGCAATATGACATCTGGTGATATTTTGCGGAACTACAGTTAATGGGATAAGTTATTACGCGACATTTTCTTGTTTGTATAAACACAAGTGTTATCTATTATGTTTATAATATTTGCATTTACAGATGCAATATCTCTTAATATTATACACTTAATGTATAAATACAATTAGTAAATGTTAAATTATTCCGTTAACGTTAGTTCTTTTAAAAGCCACTTTGGCGCTACGATCTTATTTCCCATAGGGCACTTATATACTCAGGGTATGGCCATGACGTGCTCGCGTTTCGTCCGCCATTAGAGGGCCACTGTCATATTCGTTGTTGTTGCGCAAATTATTATGTATTTTCGTGGCTACTTGCTTTATTTTAATGCAAAACACATTTAAATATACTTCTAATATTAATTTAAAGTGTAAGTAATACTTTTATTTTATTTATTTATATATTTTCCTGAGCTACTGAGTACGATGACTAGCAATATTGAAAACACATAAAAATGACCAATATTAAGCACAAACATTTAATTTTTTAAAAGGTAAGTTTAAAATATATACTTATTATGTAAATAATAACCACAGTTATTAAATTTGATGTGATAATAACAGCCTATATCATATGCTATACATAACCTCCAAATCTGTGTCATAATAATAATTGTGTATCTCTTAAATAAATGAATTTTTATTACCTTTATAGATTCATAGTGTGATTATTTAATATTCCTGTATAATATAATATCACATTTCTTACAAATAAATAGGGAAATGAATTATCACGTATGTTTGACATTGGCTCGCTTATGGCGGCGATCTTGCCCCATGGCCATACCCTGTATATAAAGGTACCCTAATTTCCCATCGCCTACTGTACGATATATACGATGTGATTTAAAAGTTCGCATAGAGAAAACTGCGCGTCTAGTGCTGCCCTCTCTACTGAGAACTGAAATGTCCGATGCCGGCAGCACCATCAGGGGTCGTATTCTTGAGCGTTCGTCATTTCATTCGTATTCGTATTCGCGTTCGTTTTCATGTTAGTAGTCACAGTAGTTTGTGTTTCAAAAACAATATTGGATATGTCATTGTCAGTGTCAATTGTATTGCAGCATTTATTCACATCATTTACAAGTTAAACAAATTATTTATTAATCGTTAATAAATATATGATAAAAGTGAACTCTTATCTTGTAAGTGATCTGAATAAATGTGACAATACAATTGACACTGACACTGACATATATAATATTATTTTTGAAACACAGACTACTATCACTACTAACATGAAAACGAAAGCGAATACGAATACGAATGTAATTACGAACGCTCAAGAATAAGGGCCCTGACCGATCAGCTGATTCCGAATTTTAGTACTCGCAGTGTTGTGACATATGAAAACAAGCAAAAAGAGCAATTTTTCTCTTTAAAAAAGGTTTGGTATAACCGTATAAGAGAACATTTTAGATTTCTAGAAGTAACAGCTAATTCTAGATGTATCATAGAAGATACTTCATACTTATTAATAATTTTTTTATAACATCGAAATTGTTGATTGCAGCAGAGCGAATTATTAACGCTAACCACATAATGTGGCTAATATTTGCACCTTGTCTGCAATCCAGTACAAATACTTCGAAGCCACGTGAAATCAAAGTACAATTATTAGAATTAGAGGATTCATCATTTAAAAAAAATAATAATGCAGTATGTACGTGCAAAGCTGAACAAAGTGCAAAATGTTAACATATTTCAACAGTTAATATGGCAAGTAGTATAATTTTGATATTTTATGTATTATTTAAAGGAGCGATCAAGATAAATTTGACTATACGTTTTCATTGTAGCTCTTTGAAATATAATTTGGATTATAATAACAAAATCTGAACTTTGAATTTTTTACACACCAGGAAATATATATAAACATCGTATTTGATACGAGAACAAATTTTCATATTTTTTGTTAGTACCTTTGCACTACGAATAGCATATTCCCACGGTTTTCATCGATTCATGCACATTTCAACATTGCTCTAGAAGTAATTTTAGCAGTATTTGGCCGTGTTTAGGAAAATTATAAAGTCCAATGCCTGTGTTTCGACCAGATCTTGATTGGCATCCGAATACACATCAATTTGTTTTTCCCATTTTTAAATCACACCAAACGACCAAACCACATGCAGCTCAAGCACACAATACAAACAGAAATAACTCGGAAAGTTCATATTTTTCCCACAAGATGTCAAGTCGTAGCTTATCAGTTGTCAATGGTAGGCCGGGAGCTTTACAATATACCCTTTGCAAGAGTATTAGTAGTAAGACATTTATTTAGACCCAACAGGCAATGCCCAATAAGAGGATAAAGTATAAAAACAAAGCAAAAATACATAATGGTCATAAAAACATAAACATAACAACACAGTACATAATTAATAGCAGCAAAAGAAATTTGTTTAATATATTTGTAATGACTAAATTTCATTTTCCTCTACGGATAATATTAATAGTATTATTTTTATTAGGTATGTAGTATTTATACGATATACATCTATACTTATAAATCTTGATAAAAACTATGACATTTATTCTGCTGTTGATGGGTGGCATATAAGACTGTTTTAATTTATTATTTTCTACACTAGGGTAAATATTTAAAGGACAGTAAAATACTACAGACTTCATATATAAAATGAAAGTTAAGAATATATTTTTTTCCCTTTTGTTGTTACTTATCACATAAAGAGAAACATTAAAGAAGAATATAATCTCAGTGATGAGAAAATAAAGACCGTGAAGTTAAAAACAAAAGTATTTTAATTTTTTCCGCGAAGCGTCGACATTTGCAAGTAAATTCTAAGTATAATAAAGATTCCATAAAAGGTAAAAGCAGCTGTTAACTAACCTCCCATTTAATATTATTCCCGCGAAGAGCTTATTTTTATTTACTGAGCTGCGTTCAAATAAAGAATTGCCGAGCGGTCGAGTACTTTGTGTAATTAGTTAATGCCCTTTTGCTTTTAGCGCTGTCTTGGTCGATCTCTCTCCTTAACGTCGTTTTTAATGTCGCTTGTTACCACATAAATTCAATTTGGTTTGTGTCTTTTGACTGTTTAATGTTTCTGTTAGTGGTTTGTTTGTGTTCGCATTGCGTTGTTTGTCTTTTCGTTTGTTCCTGAGATCAGCTTCGACTTGCTTCGGTAATCTTCGCGCGCGCTCGACTGGAATATAATTATAACTTGCGGAATTAAGAAAATTACCTTCTTTTGATATTGAACCGATAGGATAACAGGATATGTTGATTAAGTTATCGAAGGAGATCAAGGGATGTTTTCCCAGAGCCCTAATCCTGATTCGATTTTAAGGGAAACTCCTGTGCTTTTTATTCTAATTAGGCTCGGGCTGATTTACATTTATAAACAAGCTGCTCTGATTTTTAGTGAGAAAATGTTTTACTAATTTTCCTTACAAGAGTTTATACCTCAATTTACAATTCCAATGTTTTTATAAGAATACAAAGTTCGTAAATATAAAATTGTGTTTCTACCGAAGTCGGAAACGTAATTTTTAAAACGGCTTTTGTTGAAAAACCGGTTTAAATTTAAATTATCCGATTTTTAAATCCGTTATATTAAACTGTCCATACATAAAATCTCTTAAGAAACAAAAATGCCGTAATTGAATAAATTATTTTCTACCACCGTTATTTTTTTATATACCTGCATCATAATAAACAACCCAAAAAGCGCGCGAAAACGCAACATTAAAACACGCTACTCACTACTACGCAACAACAAAATCATCAACTTTCTTATTTATTTATTTCTATTTCAAATAAAAGTTAAATGTACAATTACCGAATTATCATATTTCTTATATGCATATCGGGATACATATATGAATAGATAAATTGAAAATGTGATATAAAATATTTTTGTATCTAGTGAAAAATACTATATTATCATTTTTTAAATAATTTTCAGAACCTACGTCATAGAAAGTAAAATAAATTACGATTTTCGAGTCTTTCAGTTTGGCAGATTAAAAAATATTAGATAGAATGATTTTAAACTATTGTTATAAATGAATAAATAAATATCATTACGGCATATTACCCATTGCTGGGTGTGTCAATCTGCTTTGGACACAAGATTTCGGTAATGATTAGGGCATATTCGTACCGTGCGGGCAATTACAAGGCGTCACCTCATGGGCAGACATTGCTGGGGTGAAATTGGAAATAATTCTGGCGTCGGTCGGGATCGAACCCGGGTCTCCTGATTCGCGACCAGACACTCAGGTACACAACCATGAGACTAGATATTATTAGTATCATCTGGATTCACAAATCAAGGAAAGATATGCATGTACTCGCATAAAAGTAAATGTACGACTTAAAGAGTTACTTATACATTAGTACTCGTACCTATCATAATATACAATTTTTCATTCTTTTACGGGTTTTCTTACAGTTCATAAGTTAGACAGGGTGAAAAAGGTACACTTACATTTCTTTGCAAAAGAAGTTTTTTTTAAAAAAAAATAGGTTTTAATTTGTTTTCGGTTAATAGTTACCGGTATTTTAGAAACTAAAAATCACATGTTAGGACGTTTTAAAATGGTTCAGAAATTTTTCTGAATTTAACAAATTCACCATATGCCTGAAAAAACTAATTTCATATTAATATTTAGACAGTTATGAAACTTTCGTAAAATGAAATCTTGATCGAGGCATTGTATTGCAAACAAAGTTGAAATAGCTTCATAAAGCTACCCCAATCTTCCTCTAAAACCTATTTTCATCCCTCTTCTAAAAGTAACTCACTATTTCATTCTGGGGCACACAGGCCAACGCCAACACTCAATAGATCGCTTACCCAAATAAAAAGCCAGATAAAAAATGTTTTTATATCAATACGTTGCCGTCTGCAACTTCAACTTTTCAAGTCGTAAAAATAGAATATCCGACATGTTGTAAAGTTGTTGGCAGGGCCCAAGGGCTCCAACTTCGCACGAATATTACCCACATAACTTGCGAACTGCTCCGAACGATGTCGGAAACTCGCGAACATGGGGAGGTAGATGCAAATTGCACATTTATGGAATTTCGCAAGTTCAGAAGATTCAATCAAGACAGGTTGATAATGCCGATAATACTTTGTAAAATAAGAAATAGAGTTCATTAGCAATATCATAAATTATAAGTTTATTGTATTCTACTCGTATATTATAATAATACCCTATTATCTGAATGTATTATCAAAGACACACAAATTTTGTAACGTTAAATTTAATTCTTTCTAACTGTCAGTTAAAACGACAAATGTACCATTGAAAATTTGACAGTAATTTTTACAACTGCTGCTATATTTTTTAAATTGTAACGTATTTCGATTCTCTCTTCAAATATCAGAGGGACGACGATGTCACAATATTTACAATAAAGTTTAATAATTATCTGCGTTATTATGCATTATTTCAAGAAATAAAAATATTCGCAGACAAGTAGGATTATCATCGTTATTTTTACCTCCCGCTACCCGTGGTAAGGGAGGTATAGGAATCGTTTTAAGGTCCCTAGAATCCATTTTTAACATTTTCACGATGATGTCTGTGTGTATGTATGTATGTGTGTGTGGATCCTGTTTGCGCTCTAACTCAAATACTATCATTCAGAAAGTTTTGAAACCATGTATTTCTACCTTATTCTAATATGGAAAGAACTGATTAGATTTTGGTGACAATCGGATAACCGGAAATGACAGTTTACTTGAAGCTCAAGATAGATTTTCTTCAAAAAATACCTTTATATGTAATTTTTTCTCAATTTGTTATTATAAAAATTAAAGATTATTCCATTTTCTACCAGTTTGCTTTAATACTTTTTCTATATATTGTATGGATAAATTTATAAAGTAATATAAAAATTATATATATATATATATATATATATATATATATATATATATATATATATATAGGTAAATGGCGGGAGGTACTGTGTTGGTCACATCAGATTTTTATTCTTTTCATTTTATGCTCATCCTCAGAATATAAACTCTTGTTTTATTCATATCATCCAATATGTATAGGTTTAAAAGTAAAAATCACTCTCCTAATTTACTGTATGAGTATGACAAGGGCCCCATTGTTTCATACAAGATAATAAAATTTACTCAGGGAAAGTTAATGTGGTTTTCATGTAAAGGTCTATGTCAAAACTTTGAGTTGATGTACATGATATATTTAACTTAATACATTTCAAGTGGGTAATCTTTCACAGAAATACTCAACGTACCCGACAAAATTAAAAGTTTTCTAGACATATTGTTATGTTCATATTTCAAGTTTATCTTCAGGTTTTTGCTCTTAATAAATATTATGAACATTAAATTTTACCAAGAACATGTTAGAACTTGTTAAACATTAAATAAAGTTTTTGAGTACTTATCTAATTTATAACGAACACTTTCTTTTTATGAAATATTGTTTATTAGGGCCACACTTTCTCATTTTTGTACTTGAAAAGATAAAGTAACTTTTATTGATAATACGAAACGAACCTAGGCTCATAGTAGTTCGAGTGGCTTACATTTTTAAATAAAGACATGAACAAATTATTACAAAACCTATACAGGGTGTTAAAGTGATCATCTCAGATGTGATTTTGTTTATTTTTATAAATCAAATAATTGTACTGTTAATTGTTATAGCGACCTTGATCAATATTTCACTTTCAAATAACTTCGTAACTATAAGAAATTGAGAAAAATATTTCATATAAAATTGTATTATTTTTTTATATAGTCTATTAACATGACAAAATTTTGTTCGATCACTATCTTTGTCAATTTTTCTCGGACATAGTTGAAGATCAGACCTATGTTGATTAAACTTTTTTATTAATTTTGGTCAGTACTGTACTACCTTCAAATAATTTTATCCTTTTTTAAACAGCCTGTGTACCCAAATTGTGAGATATTTCTAAAAAAAATCTTTCAACTTCAAAATATAGACTTCAAGTTATCTAATAAGCAAAAGTTATATGACAAAAACAGTGGAAATATTATAACCCGTCAGGTTATAATATTTTGGCCGCCATTTAATATTGGGTAACGTAATAAAACGTTACGCTTTTGTTCGTCTCTTGTTTCTAATTCCATGGCTAATATTATTAAATTGTAATTTCGTGAATTTTCAAATTTTATTTCTGCAGTTATGAAGTAGCCAAAATGATTTTTTTTTTATTCGGGTGTAGAAATTTTTCCTTTACAACATTCATATGAAACTTTTTGTCTAAAATAATTAGGGGAGCAATGCGCACGGAAAAACTGATTTCCCATGTTAAACGCCTATGTTTCATTTTCCGTGATACATCATGTATATAAACATGTATTGGAACATGTTTAACATACAATATTGTATTATAGATTATATTGCATGCACATCAACCATTTGTATAAGGCCTTGTGCCTGGAAACAAATAAAGATTTATTATTATTGAATTCACCTACATATACAGGTGTTAAAAAGGGTAAAAAAATTGAGGATAAATACAATTCGATATGTTGATTCTCAATCAAAAACATTTTTTTCAAAATTCAGAAAATTATTTCTTATTTTCCATTTACTTCTTTTTTAATGCGCCATTGTCGACATGAAGTTTTTATCAAAAATAATGTATTAATCTAATCAAGTCATTGAATAAGAAATAAATTAATTCGGAACTATTTTCTATTCAACGTCTGTTACGTGAGTAGCTAATTCATTATTTTTAGTAAAATTTCATGTTGGTAGTGGCGCAGTAAAATTAAATGAAAAATAGGAAATAATTTTCCGAATTTTGGAAAAATTCTTTTTGATTGAGAATCAACACATCGAAATATTTAGGTATACCCTTAAAAAAAATTACCCTTTTTGACACCACGTAAGGATGACATTCCGCAATAAAAAGTGTATGATACTTTACGACATACGTAATTGAAGTACGTAGTTTCTTTTCGTCATACTAATTATACAATTTTTTCATAAGGCGATATTTTGATATTAAGATTTGTTTAAAATGTTCCAGTTAATAACATGTTGTTATAAAATACAATTCGTACTCAAATGTGATATAAATATCACAACAATAATACTCTTGAAACCATAAATTATAACATGAAGTTAGATATCATACATATAATAAGTTATAAACCTTCCTCCTACAATTAAAATATTTGGATCAGTTCCAAGAAGTATAATAAATTTAGATAATTTGAACAATTAAGAAAACATGTTGCATTATTTATTGCTAACAAGACAAGCGCTTGAACTAGAGCATTAAAATTATTTTAGATCAAAGAATAGACTTATTACAGCTTTTGGCATATAGGCAAAACTCGTGCGAACCAGAAAAATAAATCACATCCAGGTTCAGGATTTATAAGTTAATAATTCTCAAAAAGTGTCACAATACTACACAATTACATACTCGTATAGGGGAAATATACATGTATGATTGTTGGTGTGTGTATGTATTATATTCTACCTGACTGGGTGGAAAACGAAATAAATTATTCTTGGAAATAAATTATCTGAGCAAAAATGGAATCGGTATGCGCGCCAAGATTCAACAATTTATTCCACGACACTGAATTTACTTTTAAATGTATCGCTTTAATATTTAGCAGGGCTGAATTATCCGAATACGAGGAGGCGATATCCGCTCCCTTCATTCAGCGAATTGGGAAATGTATTATTAAGTCCTATCGACAGAAACAAAACGATGCCGTATTCAGCCCAGCAGAAAGTGTTTTGTTACGGAGATGACTACCATTTTTTACGCGAATGCTGGGTTTTCCACTGTAATTATAGGAGTGGATATTTTTTATAAATCAATATAATGAACGCAATAATTGGAGACTATAAATTACTACAAGTCTGTAATCGTAATTTAGGCGAATTTAAATATATTTTGTTAATTACTAACGGATGTATGTTGTATAGTCCGTTCAACTTCATTTAAATATGAACATCAGTAATATACTACAATTTTTTCTGCAATATTAAAAAGCCGACATGCCAAGGCTTCTTTAAAATTTTAAAATTTCTCTGACGGTTAGTATTTTTTATATTTTTCATATCATTACAATTTCTATGATTGGCATGCTCACCTAACCTACAACTTATAAATTTAATTTTAAGATATATAACCTCTTCATATTTAACATTAAAACAAATGTATCACTCCCCAGCATCTTTCCCACTATATTAATACATATATTTTTTCTATTAATACATAACATTTTCTATAATAATTTTATATTTTACAACAAATACTATTGAATGTACATCTTTCAGCTGTAGGCTCCGAAGATGCTAAAAAGCTGTTAGCGAAATCGATAAGCCACATAGTATAAATAAAAAATTTATAATAAAACTCCAAGTTTAATTACCATTCATAAATCATGAAAATGAACTTTGATCTAGAGTCGTTCATCAATAAAATTTAATATTTAATAAAAGTGAAAATTTGCATATATAAAAATCTACACCGAGTTCAAAATTTTGCATCGTTTTTTTATAATTAATTTTCAAAATTTACATAAGAAAAGCATTGGTATTGGTTTCGCGAGCGGCCTTATTGACAGGGTCAACATGTCACAACATAGTTTGAGCATTTCTGCTGTAAATCAAATAATTTCATTAAAATACCAAAATTTTCGACAAATTTTAAGAATAAATAAATGATTTTCAGTTAATTTAATGTGTCCTGTAAATTTCAGCCAAATTCATAACCAAATTAAAGTTTTGATGTTTTGGTAGTATTGCGAAAAATCGTAACGGGCATCATCTTACAAATATTAAAATAAAACTTTGTCCATATGGTTTTCAGATTCGGAAATGAGTTAAGTTATGAATGAAATGAAATGTATATTTCTTCCAAAATTCAACCATATTTTCCGGAATCTCTAAGGCCGTTTTGAGACTTTTTGAATATTTATATATCAAATCGACTCTCCAGATTTAGTTTCTGCAAGAATTAACACTCTATCTTTAACCGAAATCGAAATATTGACCGATTTTTAACCTCACATTTTTAGCCAAAAATGTACAGTTTTTGAACCCGAGTTGAAGAAGTTTTTAATCGGAAATTTAACCAATTTTATACCGGAAATATACAAATCAACCCTCTAAAGTTCATTTCTGCAAAAATAAACACTCTATCTTAAACTAGAATCGTGATATTGTAACATTTTTAACCTCACATTTTTGGCCGAAACTAAACATGAAAACATGCATTTTTGGGGACTCATAAGTCCTGAACTGTTTGAAATATGTACATGAACTGAAGATTATACACTTTAGCGACATTTATTAAAAAAATTGTAATTTTTCCCGGGCCATAATATCACTAAAATTTAAAATGTTCCAAAGTGCCTCCTGTACCAGTGTGCTCCCCTCTTCCCATACTACCTCACTAATTGTATTTGTTAATAGTATAATTCCAGAATAAAATTGATAATATATAATGAAACTAGATCTTAAAACTAAAAGAAAGGTATTTTCAAAGTTTTAAAAAAAATTTAACGTCACATAAAATCTGCGTACTCTCTTACTGCTTTTAAGTCTTCTTCTATCCCCTCTTTTAAATTCGGAATCCATTTTCATGTAAATGAAAGCAGAAAGCACGAAGTATATTTACAATTATTAAATTAAAAGAGATCAATTAGAAATTGAAGTTTGAACACATAATAAGGCAATGTTTTAGTTTACTACACCGAGTCTATTCAAATGACACCATTTATTTTGTGATCAGGCAAAAATAATATCTAAATAGGTACTATTTCCCTTGTTAAATATATCATGTAAAATATAAATCGATAATTATTCGTTCCGTGAAAAATAAATATCAACTTTGTATAACTAAAGCATTTTGAATAAATACAGTATTTGTATACAAAACCAACAAGATTACATGAAACAAAAAAAAGTTAATTTCAGCAGTGTTTTGAACATATCGGAGTTTTCCAACTTTTGTTAAGGTACGATAATTACACAATATAATGTTTATTCTTATATGTTTGAAAGCAATTAATCATTGTTGTACATTCTTTGAATTTAAATTGGAATTGGAGTGAAATTAATATTGCATTTTCAAATGATTTATGGTTATTATACTCACAAGTCACATGAATGGAATAAAGTTGGATTGATGTTAAATTTGCATGGGGGAATATAACTTCAAATATGGAACTTTCATCAATTTTTATTTTCCTATGAAATGAAAGGTTAACTTATCCATGTACTACGTATAAAGAAAATATAGTTCACTCTTTCTCAAATATATGTACATACCTTCATTACTTAACCTTTTCAGAGTGCAATTTCTATTTCAATATAGAATATTTTTTCATGTTGGCGCTAATGTGAAAATTGAATGTCATTTTGACATTTAAAATGATAAACAAAAAGTTAGCTTTATGAAACGGAATACATAAGCCGTATTCTTTCGCTGCACTGGATCAGATCCATGTTACATGGATCAGTAAATTGCACGTTCTTTCGAATTCTGATCAGTATCCCCACCCCAAGACCAAGTGATCCAGATCAGTGCCATCTACTCCAACAAAAAATTTAGATTAGGAAGATCATATCACTTAAGATTCAAAAATGGCGAAAGCGTCGGAAGAATGTGTCATATTTTATAAGTGAATCAGGACAAGAGCTTACATTTAAGGTTCCAAAAGAAATTTAAACAAGAATAAACAATGGTAAATATAGAAAATTGAAATTCATTTTTTCCGACTGATTTTGACAGCTTCTTGCGTTCTTTTGAATAAATTCATCTACGTCCACGTGACCTGATCTGATCTAATCGATACGATCAGTTGTATCTGATCCGACCCAGCGAAAGAATACGGCTATAGATACATGATCTCTAGGTACAAGGGATTTTTTTTTTCAAAATAATAATAACCGGGAATATCTTTCAAACTAATTCATTGTTAATAAACATAAATTAAAATAATTTTCTTGGAGAAAATAGCAAATATAAATATTATAAAACTATATTTTTCTTCAGCAAATTGTACATGCTTAAGTAATTATATAAAATTATTAACTGTCTACGGAAGTGCAACGAGATATAATTTAATGAGTTCTATGCAAGTCTACGCTTAAAAAGAGACAGGAATTCCACCTGTTTAGTAACAAGGAAGCCATCGGACGCAGCCATATATTTTGTTGACTAAATACATATATGTATTGCTTAATAAATAGTGCTTATTATTTTCTGATTCATATCCATGTGAAAATAAATATTAAAATATGGAATTTCTTCTTATGTTTACAGAAAATAATTATTGTGTTGTAAATAATTCTACATATTTTCTCCAATATTAAAAATAGAAAAATATATATCCATGCAAAAATTAAAATTTCCACAATGATACAGTAATCAATTTGAAAAAACTGTTTAAACAGGGAGAAACATAATCAGTAGGATATTTTGACCATAAAAAGAAGGATATGAACAAAAACAAATTATTAATACATAAGCAAGATTGATTTTGACAATAAAGTTGAAACTACAGGGAAAATTTGTTTCATACAAAAAACAAAAGAATGATTACTAGAAATAATAATTTCTACAAGTTGAAACATGCAAAAATAGGATTTACAAAATGGGTTCACGTATTTAATTGAAAATAAGTACAATTTTAACATTAGAATAATTGTTCACTTACCAATTACAAAATCGCTAAACAATTTACATTGTGAAATAAATATTTTGAAACATAATTACAAGTCGTATTTTATGATACAGCAAGGTTATAAAAAAAACAGCACCATTTTGCGGCGACTGCCGAACAGGCAATGAAATTTAAATTTGCAACTAATGGAAGTACAACCTGTACAGGCAAACACAGGCTGGCCGAACAAAAAGTAACTAAAAGCAAATATATGTAAAACGCGGTAAATTCAAAAACTATGAAAGATATTTTTAAGGTGAACTAAATTTTGTTTGTAATCAGTTTGGTTATTAATACTTATAGCTTTATTCTTGTTTACCGCGTTTTACTTATATTGGCTTTTAGTTACTTTTCGTTCGGCCAGCCTGTGTTTGTACAGGTTCTACTTGCATTAGTTGCAAATTTAAATTTCATTGCCTGTTCGGCAGTCGCGGCAAAATGGTGTTTTTTTTATAACCTTGCTGTATCATAAAATACGACTTGTAATTATGTTTCAAAATATTTATTTCACAATGTAAATTGTTTAGCGATTTTATAATTGGTAAGTGAACAATTATTCTAATGTTAAAATTGTACTTATGTGAATTTTTACTTTTATTCAGCTGATAATGTGTGGGTTTTACACCCGAAACGTCCAAATATATTATTATCAATTAAATATGTGAACCCAAAGGCCTACATAATTTTTTTATTAAAACTCCTACCAAACATTCCTAAGAGATTTACAAAATGGTTAAGTAGATTTGATTAGGTTATGTTATGTTAAGTTATAGTACATTACAAACGAGGTGGGATATGTTTCACTAAAGCCGAGGGCTTACGTATTACCAAGCGGAGAAGCCTCAAGGTCAGATACGGCGCTAGGCATTCACGAAAGTCTCACCGCGGTATGTAAACTATTTTATTCACAATCATCCTTTTTCTAATCAATAACTATCAAAATAAGTCATTGAGTTATAACCTTTAATTATACGTATTAAAAAAATTGACTGCTCTATTAAAATTTGTTTAGTTTACATTATTATAGAGATCTATGACATTGTCGCTAGGCAACCCTATTTCTCATCTGTGGGTTGGAAGTGTGACCTGTCATTTCCCACCCATGAGTTTGTCATTATAATAAGGACTAATGTATTTCCCACAGGGCAGGTCTTATTTTCCCCAACCAAACAAAAAAGAAAACACTTAAAAAAACCAAATAAAACCCAGATTAGCAATTTATGTGTTTAGTTGCAAAGACGTGTAGATGCCATGCGCAAAAAACATAATTGTGCAACATATCATATACTAGATTTATTCTAATTCTGTTTAAATTTAACGAGAAACAAATAATAAATTATTACAAATTAGAACCGTCGCCTTTTGCATTAGTGCGAAAAAGTAACAGGCTATTAATTTTTATATTAAATTCCATTTTCTACGTTTTAACTAGAAATTATATACATTAAGATTTTTTTACCAATGAAATTTGCAACGTTTTTTAATATTTTTAGTTTTTGTAAAAAAAACACCTTTTTTGTATACCAAGATTTTTCTTTTGTACACATTAAACCTCAGCCTTTCAATATTCGGATTTAAATATATTTTACACATACAATAAAAATAAATAACAAATATATACCTACAAATCCAACGACAGATTGTATAGCATTCTTGAGGAATGTTACTTTTTATAAAGTACCTATTATTAACACGTTTTTCGGCCAAATAATATTAAATAGTCATGTTTCGTTATTGCGACTGTATCAATAAAACACGTCGTCCTCTAAGCTTTATATACTACAATAATTTTGGTAGGTATTTGTATTGTAATACAAGGGTTGGCTGTCAGATAAAAAGTTCGAATTTCAAAGAGACAGTGTGAGTAGAAAATAACATATTAGCAGGCGCTGAACGTTGTCAGATGGCAAGTTTTGAGACAGTTATATACGTGGGGTTAATTCCAGTTTAAATTTCCCGCGCATCATTTCACACATCACAACGTTAACGTTTCCGTTTCCTGTTCGGCTGAATCCCACCTTCCCGGGAATCCCTGTCACCTTCGCTCTTATTGGATAATGCCTCTCTGACAACGGCGAAATCCGTGCGACGTTGCCAATTTTCTATATAAACTTCAACCGCTTGTTTACCAATAAACGCAAGGCTGCGATGACAGCGATCGATGCCATCTTGGATCGTGTCTACTTCATTCGGAATTAATTCTTTAATGTGGAAGTAAACATTGATTTTGAATTACGCGCCCACAAGTCATTAGTTATTCAGGCGAGTGTGACTGTCACTTTGCGATTACAGTTTTGAATATTGGAATTGTTCAGCAAAGTAGCGGCGGTTGTGTATATTGTAATTTAATCTCAATTTGAACGGGAACTAATTTCAAATAAACGTTGAATAATAATTATCTCTATTTACCAAATAAACCTCTTTATCAATACATTAAACGCATGTATTTGTGGTTACACATTTCAGGCTAAATTTGCGAATTACATATGGATAAAAACAACAAACTTGTTCAACTCTAAATATTTGCTGAATACGACGAATTGCGCAAACCTTGTTTATCCCTACAAGGGCTATACGACCCGATCCAATCGATGCTACTGCTACTTATTTATTTATTATTTACCTTACAGAATTTTCATCCCAATTAGGGACGAACGGACAGTATAGAACTTACAAGAATACTAGATAAAGCAAATTTCACTTGTCTGTTCAATAAAACATATTATACTACGAATACTACCTTCTACAATACTCTGAAAAATAATTGGTTTAATTTGAAGTACATAATTCAGAATAATAAAATACATTATTAATATCTACCGAACGCCATAGTTACTTTGATATGTCTATTTAAAGTAACAATTGTCGAAAACATGCCAAATAGGTATTTATTCAACGAATAATTTGATATTTGACATTTTTATTGTGCGTGTTAGAATTAATCAGTATGGTGATCAAAGGAATATTTACAATCTAAAATGGATAATAGATAAATGTAGGAAATGAAATATTATAAGGTTATCTTTATTTACTATTAATACTTCCTTCAATATAGAATGTTATCCGCATCATTTTTGACATTTTCCGATGGAAAAATTGTTATTCCGGCGAAAAAGAAATAATGATCCCTGTATTTTCGACGAAGTAGATTTTCGCATATGATTCTGATTATTAAAACAATGCATATATGCAATTATAAATATGATTCGGCATCATCATTAATGCAAGAATATGCCAGTTTTTTGTATGTTTTTTGTATATTTTTTCTTTTTGCTAATATTCTTCAACACTTCTACTGTAATTATTAAACAATTATTTTTCTTCTTTGAGATCATTTGTGCTTCTTTTCCACTTCTTATTTAAATGATTTAAATTTTTACTTATTTTCATTTGATTTCAACGACACAAACTCAAAAATTATTTTCGTTGACAACGCATTTGACAGTTTTGTCGAGGTTATGAACTTAAAATTAGTTAAAGTCATTCATTCAGTTTCTGATTGCCATCAGATTTAGAGTTTCACGGCTTGACTTGATATTCAAGCTACTTGATTTGACTTGACTTGAAATCAAGCCAATCTCAAGTCAAGTAATAGTAGCCGAAAGTCAAGTCAAGTAGTTACAATATCAAGTACTTGAAAAATCAAGTAGTTGTTTTTCAATTACTTGAAAAAATCAAGTTATTTTTTTAATTACCAGAAAAAGTTCTTCAAGACATTTCATTTTCATATAGTTCCTTGTGTTTTATAACAATATCAATAATATACCTTGAAATATAAACTTTTATTCCTAAAAATAAATTATATATTCAAATTTAAAAAAATATATATATATTTGAAAGTATACATGAATTAACAAACTATTTATAGTATATGTATTATGGTGGACCTTAAAAGGGGGCAAGTCGGATTTTAACTGGACCACCCCCTAAAATGGTTCCAAATGAATAAAAAAAAATTATACTGACAATGATTCCGCTTAATTTTAATATTTGACAGTGCCAAAATGCACTTGATTTTTCCCCATTTAAATAACATTTGGTTTTGGCACATTTTGGAACTTTATTTTTCTCCGAGATAAGAGGTTTAAAAACCCATTTATTATTGGAATATATACTAGAATGACTCGAGAATATGTGGACAAACTCTGAACTTCCAATTATTATTCTTATTTCGAATGGAGTATAGCTTTTTGGGCTTTTGTGCGATAGTTTAACCATCTATAGTTAACTTAATAATAATGATTAGGACTTCAAATTTTGTTGACATATTCTCGGGTCATTCTAGTATATATTCCAATATTGAGTGAAATTTTTAAACTTCTGCACAGATTTTAACTTGCAGTAGTGAATCAGCACAGCATATGGCACACCACGCCGTACCACACACAGCTAGGTTATGATTCTACTGATTCGCGCGTTTTCGTACATAATCGGTTCGTTATCAAGTAGCTTGAATTTGCTTGAAATTGCTTGATCGAGTCAAGTAGTATCGATAGAAAATCAAGTCGTCAAGTAATGAATTTTTGAAAAGCTTGATTTTCAAGCTAAGTCAAGTAATTTACAAAAATATCAAGCTACTTGACTTGATGAAACCCTAATCAGATTCAGAAGGATATTTATAACCTTCTGGCTTGGTGCTCATCCTCACGTCTTTTCTTTAATGTCTCAAAGTGTAAAGTTATGTCTAACTCAATGAAGCATACTACAACTATTTCGTCTTACTGGATTGGTGACCTTTGTATTGACAGAGTCAATACTCATAAGGACTTGGGAGTTATATTTGATCCCAGATTACATTTCGGTCCACATTATGATTATTTAGTGAATACATCCTATAAAACATTAGGTTTCATTATTGTACTATGTTCAAAGGAAAATGATTGTACTTTATACTATAAACATAATAGATTTCAAAATTATATTAACAGTTCTGAGTACCTAGAATAAGAAAATAACCAAACGTACGTACCTATAAGTGAGTATAGCAATGTTAGTACTACATTCGAAAATATAAAGGTTCGTATTGGTTCACCATGATTACTTATAATAACAATAACCACAGCAATACGTGGTATAACTAAGGAAAATCACACACTCTTATTGGTTATAACTTACGCAAAATAATGAACTGAAAAATAATATCCTATGAATAACTATGTAACGATTTTGGTTGGTGAAATGAAATTTTTACTAATCGATGAATAAAACTTATTCGTCAGATAACTATTTGTGAACTTATACGGCAATGATGAAACCGAGCATAAGTAATGTAAAATAGGTTTAACTTTGCCATTTCAGTTTTGATTATAATCATCAAAAGGTTGTGACATGTAATAAAGTTTTAAATTTGTATCAGAATAAGAACAAATTGGATTGAAAGAAGTATATACGGTGCTTGAGGTTTCATTCATTCGAAATTCATGTATGAATCTGTATAGTATGTTATATTCAGACTTCGTTTAAATACCTTGGTACCTTGGACTTATTTCTTCGAAATCATTCCAATTGTGATGTCAGTGAAAAAATTGCCGTGAAACACTGCAAATAGCTTTCTACGAAGACAATAATGATAAGAACAAAGCAAAAATTAAGCAACAGTTCTTGAATTTCTCTAACCATTTCTTTTCTTTTTCGCGCAGTTTTAAATCTGCTCTTACAGCCCTCTCGCGTCCACGCTCACAATGGAGTCGCCTGTGGCGGTGTCTCAAGAGCCTCCTGTTTCTCTAGAGAGACCATTGGCGTACGGGGGAGCTTACCAAGAGGGAACACACGTACCTTGAAATATTAGGGGGATAGAATGATGGATAAGACAACATATTTCACATGTATATTTATATTTACACATTTACATATTCATTTCATAAAATAATAATTATTTCTTTTTAGGTCACGTGAAAATGGATTACTCAGTTCTTACATATGGAGCAGGGTGAGAACTCATTTTTATTAATGGCTTTGGTAGATTTACAAAATTATAAAATAATGTGATGTTATATACAGGCTGTATCAAAATTAAACAACAAAACTTAAAATTGTCAGTTTGTTACTCAAAAATTATTAAACAGCTTTGGATAGGACTTTTAAGGTAAAATTAGTTTAGTTTCTAATTTACAATATAGACACAAGTAACAATTTAAAAAAATGTTCGTCTGTTTGTAAATTTATCGTTTAATTCAAAAATTATTAAATAAATTTGGTTGAAACTTTAACGGAAAGATAATTTAGTATTTAAAAATATAGACGCAACACTATTTTGAGAGGTTTGGTTAGTTTTGTTCCCAAACTGGATTCGCGGAACACTGGTGTTACGTGGGCTATACAAAAGTGTTCCGTGAAAAAAATATCAAATTTATTATTAATAATAAATTTAATTAATTTAATTAGACACGCTGATTTAAAAAAAATATAAAGAACTGCCATTAAATGATTTCTGCATAAACTGAATAAAAGAGTGCCAAAACGTGCTATTCTTGTTTTGTTTCACTTTACGACATATTTATTAAGGCGTTTTTTACCTCTCGCTAAGAGAGGATTTTTTGGATAATTTTTTTAACCAGTTGTTAAAAATTAACCACTGAGTTACAGAATAGGCCCGTTTGTGTTTTGTTTTACTTGTTAATGTTAACAATTGTAAATAAATACGTATTTATTTTCCAACGTTTAGATTTAATTATGTATATCTATCTACCCCCCAAAAAAATAACCTGAAGTGTTCCGTTAAAATTTTGCGTATTGGAAAGTGTTCCATTAAAAAGAATCTTGGGAAACAGCGCTCTAAGTCTTAAATAAAAGTCGGGGCCAATTCTTATTGCTCAGTCTCATCTGTTCTCATCATTCATTTGTTAAAATAAAATAAAATATAACTGTCACTTAATGTACGCTTAACTAAATTACTACTGTTTTAATAATAGCATGCATTAAAAACAATATGGTTCATGTTTTACAACATAAGTACTTTTTATTGTAATCACTGGCAAAGACCCATTGAAAACAATAAAATCTAATATAATTCTAATATCTGAACAGTTTTAACGATTTTTTTACGAGTTACGTGGGCGAAGCCGCGGGTTCAGCTAGTTTTATATAAAGTTTACCTACGTGAGTCGGACAGTTTGGTACTTTTGTTGTCTAGGAACCATAATTTTTACATCTCATGTTCAATACTTTTATTATTTTCCTACCTACGTATATAAAGAATTATAAAAAGGTGTACAGTAGCAGAATACTGAAAATCCGACATAAAATATTGATTACAGATAATATATGTGTACGTATATATAAATGTGATAAAATCAAAATATGATGGTGTGAGTGTAGACAATATTAGACTGAAAGATAATTTGAATTTACATTTACACAGCTATTAAATTAAAGTGAACTTAAATCAAATCCTACACATAAATTTAAACGAGAATACAGCTTAATATGTTATAAATATATGGTGTTATGTAAGTAAATGTACAAGTTCTCTCATATTCTATGTTTTTTTAAGGTATCTTGGGTAATATCAACGATAGAGACAAACCGTTTGCACATTTCATAGTCAACTTTTCGAGAAAAGATGGTCAGCACAGGAATTTTCGATCTTCTTTTGTTTTTGAGCTACAGGCAAAAACTAGTTTTTCACTAATTTCGAACATCTCATATCTTATTTATCATGATAGAGAAAAATTGTTTAGACAAATTGTGTACCGTTTCTTCCGTAGAATAAAATGGCGTAATTAGATTTTTTGAAAACTTAATAATTCTTGAGAAATAATACAAACTTATATTTTTTAAATGGTAACCTATGTTGAAAATAGTCTCATCTTTTTGTTTATTTTATAAGTTTTTCAATCACATATAACAAGTATACATTTGTTTGGTTTAACCATGAAAAAAATGAAAATTATTTAGAAACAAATGAAAAAATCTATTACAAATCATCATTTGTTTATTTTAATATATATATATATATATATATATATATATATATATATATATATATATATATATATATTAATTATGTTCTTAAAATTATTCTTAATTAATGTTTTTATGGTCAGATAAATTTTATTTTGTCATCATACGTAATATAACAAGTGATATGATTATCATCGATGATATTCTCGAGTGAAACCGAGCTGCAGTGCTGCAGATTTCACGAGTCCGAAGGACGAGTTGAAATGTGCTGTTTCGGTTTCACGAGCAATATCTTCGATTATTAATCATATCGCGAGCTTATATTTAATGAGAGAATATAATGAATTTTTGCAATCTAACCTAACTTTTGATATACATATTCATATTTTATTATAACATGGTACTTACGAGTTTTATTTAATATTTCGGAGTTTGAATTATTGTTATTATTTATTTTTATACTCAAAATTAACTGTCAATGTCATAAATAAAGAAAACAAATCCCTTAGTAACGACTATAAATACGGTGATAATTTCCTTGTTTTTTATCATCGCTGTGATAAAGGCGTAGCTAGGGAGATTCTGAATGTTGATTGGCGGAAAACATGTCACGTGACTAAGGAATTATATTCTCAATGTTATAGTTGGCTTTGGTACAAATCGAAAAAAGTGGTTTGATATGCTTTCTGAGGGATATTAATTGAAGAAACAATAAAAACTGAAGAAAATAATATTAAAAATAAAAAAATGTGATATGTAATAGAGTTTTTTATTTGTTTCTTAATTATTTTCAATTTTTTTCATTCCAAAAAAATAATAATTCATATTTTATTCATGTTTAACAATGAAAAGCTTATAACTAATCAAAAAGATGAGACTATTTTCTACATAGGTTCCTATTTAAAAAATATCTGTGGTATATTTCGAGTATTATTATTATACGCAAAAAACGGTACCAAAATTTGTTTAAACCATTTTTCTCTAAATATCATAATAACAAAGATATGAGATATAACGAGTTTTTGCTTGCAGCTAAACTACAAAAGAAGATCGAAAATTCCTGTGGCGACTATTAAACTTTTCTCGAAAAGTTGACCCTGGAATATGCTAACGGTTAACGGTTTTGCTCTATCGTTAATATTATCTGATACCTTAAAGAAAACATCGAAAATGAGACACCTCACAACTCTTTTCAAAAATAGTAGCAGCAGAAGTTTGAGGTGGACCAATAAGGAATAATTCCGATTTTATTTAAATCGAAGTTGTCTGCCTAATAAAACTCTCACAACTGATATAATAAAATTATTGACGTCGCGGCAAATAATAGGTATTTGAGACTGACACAATGAAAAACTACATGTTTATCAACAGTGATAATTGGCGTTTTAATAAATTTCAATAAAACCGAATAGAAATTGTACGTGAACGCACATGTCAGTTGTGACAATAAACATTTTATTTTCTCCATGAACATATTGGCTAGTACCACAAGCCTTGTTTTAACTAAAACGATGTTTTAAGAAATGTCAAATTTCATTATGTAATATTAATAATAAAGAATATTATATTTATCAAAATATGATTTTAAAGCAGAACATAGTTTATATTCAAACAAATATTTAAAAAAAAATCGCTCTTTAAACGTAAGGGTGAAATTAAATATTAAAATTTGCATTTGACATTTCTTAAAACAGCGTTTTAGTTAAAACCAGGCATTGATTTTCATTTTTCTTCATGACATAATTGGTCAGTATCAAGGGGCTCCAGTTCTTATAATAAACATGTAAAACAAAAATCAATGTCCACATATACTATGTTTTGTGGTTAGTGCTGCAATCGGTTAGGCGTTATACGCTTACTTAAATAACACACTGTATAATTTCTCATCCTTATCTAGAATGGTAACAAATCTTTTTTAATACAATCTTTTATAAATGATGTAATATTAAGTACAATACTTATAAAAGAAGTGTTGAAGGGCTATTAAGAAAGTCGTTCTCAATGTCGCAACGCAATCCATTGATTAACAAGGAGAGAAAGCGTGTAAGATTTGTCCCTGTGAAATAAATGACTAGGGATGAAATATGGCGGCAGTTTATCATACGTTCAATTGTTTTCGAGTCTGCGCTCGATAAATGAGCGGACATTTTCGGTATTTAATGGAATTACTGACTAGTGATGAATTCGTTGTTTGGCTGTTATCGGTCGCACGGCGATTAAAGGGCTAATTAATTATAATGCTGCAAATTGCACTTTTAATATTATGCATTCGCATTAGGGGAAAATAGCATACTAACGAAATATGAAGTCATTTTTCAGTTTATACCACAATATATAATTAGCTAATTAAAAATGAGGAAATGTGACTTTCTTATTTAAGCACCACAATAAATAAATGTATAAAAAATAATAGAAAATTTTGTAAGAAAAATCATTCGCATTGTTTTATATTTTACGAAAAACCGATAAATGAAATTCGCAATTTGCAGCATATTTTGGAATGCCATGGAACTAGTATTTCTTTGATAGATTTAATAAGAATAATCAACAAAATATTACTAGTCGTATACAATGGCACTCTGAAGTATGCTGTATTTTTTTTTATTTACAACTTTAAATTTAAAACTAAGTAATTACACTAATGACTCTAAAATAAAATGAAAAATAATACTGTGTTTCCTACACCGGGTGTCTGCTTTTCATATGCCTGTAATTCTGCCCTTAATTTTAGAAAAAAAGTGTAACAACGAAAAATATTTCGAATTAAAAACTGCATCTATTCCAGTCCAAAATTATTGTTTACACGGAGCATTAGAAACCGTTACATAGGCATTTAACATGGAAAACATTTTTTTTACGTTATCATTTAATAAGTAATATTACTTATTAAATGACGTTATGTAGTGATTTAAAAATAGATCCTTCCACCTCCAGTTAAAATGACAGTTTATTAACCATTAGTTAAGAATTATACTGAAAGTTAGAAACGATGCGAACAGTTTTGAATTTCCAGTTAGTTCTAACCAAACGTGGTAAGAACAATTTTGCAACATAACCGTTGGTTATCACTGTTATTTTAAGTAAAATTTTAAGTAAAAACGAATTTAGTATGCGTTATTTCTAGAAATGAGCGTTGACAAACTGTCAGACACCTATTTTTGACAGGTTATTTGCTTTGACAGTTTACATACTCGCAGACTAAATCCATTTTTACCGATTCTTTAAATTAAGTTTACTTGGCCACCAAAAGCGTCAATTTCAAAATTTTAGCATCAAGAAATTATGAATTTCATTCTCTAAATCTGGATGCCAATTTTGTAACTACAAAGCGACAGCGAATACGAATGCAATATGGCGGGTCACTGAATAAGCGCCATCTTATTTTCTATTCATATCCATTCGCGTAGGGAATTTTTTAGTTCATTTGAAAAGTAGTGTTATTTGAAGTTGTATCATACTTATTTTGTGATTATATTATTATATATATTTTTATTTTAAACAATACAAATATAATAAATTCATAAATATGGTAAAATAATTAATTATCTTCAACTAGATCAGCTGGATTACTTTCCAACTGATCCATTAAAAATAATAAATAAAAGTTACTAACAATTAAATAATAATACAATCAATAACAAACTACACACTAGCTAAAATAAATGAGCCGATAACTTATGCTTATTCATAAGCGAATACCGTATTCATGAAGTCCGGACCAGCTGAATACGTATTCAGTCGGAATAAGATAACATGACTGACAAAAAGTAGTGGGGATTATCTTGTTCAGTATGAATTACATTCGCTATCGCTTTCTAGTTACAAAATTGGCCCCCTTGTATGTTTTTAGGGACATATTATTTGGGAAAAAATGTTTTTCCATGTTAAACGCCTATGTCATGGTTTCTGCTTTCTAGTGCTCACCCATTGCCGACTCAATACTACAGGCCTGGCCCAGCGCGCGAGTGACGTCATAAACTCAGGCCGAACACAGCGCGTATATCCGTATAAGAACTGTATAGGAGACGCAAACCCAGTGTTTAAAATTTGTATTTCATTTGAAGTGGGATCAAAATTCAGGTCCAAAATACTGTAATACTTTAAAATATATTATGAAGTATGTTATATTCAATATAAATAAATGTACAGATAATGGAAAAATAAATGAAAAACAAAAGAGAAACTACATTACAATATTCTTTGGCACAATGAAGGAACAATGATTATTTTCATATAAATAAAAATGTATTCAACAAGAAAATAATAACTCAGAAAAAAAATAAACAATAAACTTATAATACTATATAATATTTAGGTACATGTGTAGTTGTGTAATAAAAGATAAATATACAGAATAATTAACTATTAAACTATTTTCCCGTTGCACCCATAAGTGTTTTCAATTTTCTATTTTGTTTTCCATGTGTTTTTGTTAATGTATCACATTTAATTTTTACATAATTATGTAACAAAATATTGCACATAATATGTACTGATTTGCATATATACTCTTCTTCAGTTTTACCGCACATACAAATAACACTGGCCACTAATATGAACAGTGATTAAGGGTGATTAGCGAGCATTTGATTAGCATTGTTTTATCTCTGTCAATCGTTTAGAGATTATTTTAGACAAAAATGCTTCAAATAAAAGATGTGTGCATTTCATTTTTCTATAACTATTATTTGAAGTATTTTTCTGTAAAATAATCTAGAAGCGATTGACAGAGATAAAACAATGCTAGTCAAATGTTTGCTAATCACACTTAATCACTTGTTCATATTAGCGGCCGCTGTCTTTGCTTTGGTTTCGTCTTGGGTCGATCTTTCCAAACTTATTTCTTTGAGAAGATCTCTTTGGTTCTTGTTTTTTAGAAATATATTTTTATAATCGCTGTTCATAATGATAGTTTGAAAAACTTTGTAAACATTTACAACTGCGTTGACTATTAAATCCCGGGGCTATTTAAGACCTCTATCTATCAGCTTCAAATAATTATTACTTGTTAAATCACACTCGCTTAACATTTTACGATCGTGAACAAGAACTTTGGAGCATTCAATACAATGTGACTTTTTATTATGCAATTAGCTACATATCCAGATATATAAATGAGCAGCATCATGTCCTTTTCCCGAACTATAAACACCACAATTTTTGCCAGGTTCAAAGTCCCTGTGAATTGCCCTGATCCATTCGTGTCTTCGTTTTTCATTTTTGGGAAAACTAAACACAGTAATATTCTGCTTAGAACTGGTCAAGTAGTTGCTTTTGCACCCAGGCACCGAACATTTCTACGAAAGTTTACTACATTATTAAAATAACCTGAATCAAAGTAATTTAAATACATTACCGAATTTAATACTCGTATATTAATTAATTATATGAAAAAACAGACTTTACTGGTGTTTTATTACACTATTTTTATAGACTCACTCTGTGACAAATGTGTATTGACAGTGCATTTTGCCATGCGCGCTGTCCATATCGCTCGTTCGCTCGGCCTGACTTTGTGACGTCACAGCGTAAATTCGCGCGCTGGGCCAGGCCTGTAGTATTGAGTCGGCAATGGCTCACCCTGTATACGTGTGTTCCGTTCTCAGGAGAGAGACAAAATAAAAGTTAGAGTGCCATGAGAAATAAAACAAAAATGCTATATAGTACTGTTTGAGTTTGACAGATGACACCTGACATTAAGTTTTACTAATAATTATTAATTGTAATATATTATTTATGAATAATCATCAACACATTTACCATCTCAGAAAAAAACATTCATCGGAAAACTATACGAGTGTTTGTTTTCCATGGCATTCGATTTTATTTGATGACAGGAATTTATTATAATAAAAAAAAAATTAGACACTGCTGATGCAGTGTTTCAGTGTGATTTTTGTTTGCATTTATACTTTTGTTCTAAAATTAATAGGACAGAAATTAAAGACTTGAAAATTTTACTACTATATATTTCCTATGGTTTATAAAAAAGTACACACCAGGTATAAGTAATAGATTTCAAGTAGTCACCCGGTGTTAAGTAGTATCATAAATAAAATAAATTACATTACTATGAATTACAAATGTAGGTTCTTCTATGTTTAATATTGTTTTATTTGCAGTTAGTATCGCACTGTATTTGTATTTGTACAATGTAATGACAAATATTTGTTGCCTTATCTGTGTACGATTTTATTTACCCTTTCTTCTTTTGTCAACAATTTATTACTAGATGCAAAACTTGTCTTTCGAGAAATTCAAATACTTAATCTGCTCAGTACATAATACGGAAAAATATTAAAAATTACATACAATAAAAATGTATAAAAATATTTCTGTATTAAAGTATAAAAAATTCTTTACTTTTTAAAATAGATATTTTATCTTTTACATAGCGGAAAAACTGTAAAAAATTATGTTATCGAATAATTGTTATCATGGTTACTACAATCGTATAACTGTCCTTGTCATTTTAATTCTCCAGTACTCAGAATTTTTACTATTATAATTAATATAGGCCACAATTCTATTTTCTTTTATTTATATAGATAAGACAAAAAAAGTATTAAACATAATAACACATTAGAATTAAAGTAAGCCTTAATATATATATATTCTATTATAGACAATGCATATTTGGTATGGTGATGGCCTAAATATAATTATTTTTTCAAAATGTTATTTTAAATTTCGAAATTTAACTAAATAAATAAAACAAGTCTTATTCGTATAATGTTCTAAATTAAACTTTATTATTGTATATTCAATAGGTACAGGTATTAATAATTATTTCAGTACCTATATTATTATATTAAAATATTATTTTATCATTTGGGGCCTCGTGGCCTGGTCAAATTTTAAATGGTACAAAATTTACCCTTGTGGTGCATGCACTCTCCACGCTAGCAATGACTGCCCGTGAGGTGACGCCTGGTATACGCTCTCACAGTACAAATATGTCATAATTACCAAAATCTTTGTACACAGCAGATTGAGCCACCCAGCAATATGTAATATGCCATGATGATATATTTATATATTTATTTGTTTATATTATTACATTTTTCGATTCTGTAGAAACAAATACAGGATAACACTGAAAAACGGGACCCACAATATAACGTTTTTATTTATAATTATTTTTTAATTATCGTGAAATATTTGTAAACTAGGCTTAGGGGCTCACAAATCATGGTATTTGGCATGATGATAGCGCTTCCGGTTTAACCGGAAGTGACATTAACTTTCATATTTCAAATGGGACACCCTATATATTTGGAATCTACTTAAAATTACGAATTCAACGATATGCTTGAAGTGCATTTTTATTGAAGAAATAAATTACAAAACAAATGATGCATAATTAACCTGGTGAGCCATAATATTAGGAAAACTGTGAAAATAGTTGAGATAATATTAAGTAATATTTAAGTTAATTGTTTAAATAATAAGTTATTTTTTTAGATTCCATATTTTGTTACAAACAAAAACTGTCACTGCCTACCTAATATGACTTACCAGGTTAATTATTCATACTTTGCTCTTATGTTTTTGGAATTTATTCCTTCAACAAAAATTGACTTCAAGCCTATCGCTGAATTCGTAATTTTACGTAGAATCCAAATATATACGCTGTTCCAATTAAAATATGAAAGTTAATGTCATTTCCGGTTAAACCATGATATGTGAGCCTCTAAGCCTAGTTTACGTATATGTATCAAAATTCAAAAAATAATTATAAATAAAGAAGTTATTTTGAGTGGCCTGTTTTTCAATGTCACCTGTATATGTGCTAAGAATAAATTCAAAGCGTTACCGGTTTTCCAACAACAATGTTTTATGAATATTGTTACTCATTTTGTTCAATACACAATACATGTTAAATATTTATGACTCTTCGGCCTGTGAGCAAAATTTATTTATAAATACCTTTGGCTTTCACATCTAAAATTTAACGATACATTTCTAAAACTTTGGGTTTGGCCCGTAGTATGTTTTCATGTGAAAATCGTATATTATTTCGAATGTTTCAATTATATTTTTTTTGTTCGTATATCCTAACTCAAGCTATTTACATTTACGTATTGTTGTTGAATTATTGAATTTCCCTAATGGAAACGGAGAAATATGTGAATACCAACATTACCAAAATATAAAAGTGAATTATTGTGCGTTCGGTTTGGATTTTAATTTGGGAAATGAAATGTTTATCACAAGCTGTGGTTATCACCTGTCAAATCTAGCCACAAATTTAATGGTGCGTGACCAACACAGGCGTTTTTAAGAGGTGAAAATTAATTGTAAATACAGGATGGTAAATCATTGAATCTTTCCATTTACATCAGTCAGGGTTTTGTTAAAAATATAACAAATTTATATAAGGTAATTTTTAGATAAATTAATATTTACATTTAGTTAAACGAAATATTGTGTAATGCAATGTCTGTTGCTATATTTAAATTCATCACAAATAATTCCATTGCACTGACGTCACAATTTCTAAAGAATTTAATAGCATATTTAAAAATATAAAATATCAATAATCATATTTGTTTCTTTGCTTCTATCAGTTTTTAATAAGTGTTATATTTCTGCAGTTTGAAACGATTGAATATGGTCAAATTTGAAATTATACTTAATTGAAGCGCTAATGTCCTCCATCATAACAAAATAAAATGTACCTACACTTTATACTTACAATATTACTCGATAGATAATTAAGTTAAAAAAACATTTTTTATTAATTACTTTGCGACATATATGAAATTTGTATGTCACTGTGACGTAACACTATTGCTATCTTTCTCACGCAGCCTACTATACAAACTGGTGTGAGAAAAATAGCAATAGGTGTCGCTAAATATCGAATGCAGTTAAACTAAATCAATTATGACATTTTAATACTACGAAATGCTTCACAATTAAACAAACTTTCATGTAAAATAATAATAAAAAAATCTGTTGTGGCCAGCACAATACCTCTCGCCACTTCCTTTTTTTGGTTACATAAGTATAGGGCGCGAACAGTAATGTTACATTTTTGGGCTTCACAAGCAGATGTGTGGGCCCGTTTCACAATGATAATTAGTAATTATGTACATAGATGTCAAATGTTAGAATTTTTCATTAAAATTTTTAAGATTTTCTAAATTTCGTCAATTTATCACCAGGAGTTTAAAATTTACTTGTACGCCTTAGATATTTAACATTTAATTCTGCTCCACATGGAATTGGAAAATCACTAAATTTAGAATGAGAAATTTATACATAATTACTAGCTATCATTCTGACATGGGCCTCCATATCTGCTTGTCAAGGCCAACAAAATCATATGACTGCTCGCTCCCTATTGTATTTAACATTTCTTGTATACTCTACACCAAAAATTCTACTTACGCATATATCTATTCCATATATATTTAGATTGTTTAATTTTAAATTCATTTTTGATGAAGAAATTTTGTCCTCTTCTAATTTTTCGAAATGTTTCCAATTCTATTAATACATTAAGAAATAATATAATGTATGTACTTCCCAGAAAAACTCTTCAGTAATGTCTTCGGATTTCTGACACTGACATTTATCTGTCAGTTACAAAAAAATTAAATTTTCAACTATTTTCCATGGCCATTCTTTCGGCTGTAAAATTTATTATAACAGATTATTTTACATATTATATTTCTTTTATCTCTAAATCTATAGAATATATTATAAAATATTTAAATGTATCAGAAAGAAAATTTATTTTTCTTTAATATTATCAAGAAAAAATTTCAAAAAATATTATTTAGAAGATTTTTTTTCAAGAATCTTCTACTTCCGGTTGTTCAATTGTTACCAAAACCTTTTCAGATCTTCCCATGAATGTCCGATTGGGAAATACGTAGTTAAACAAATTTAAAGTCTTATAGTTTTTGAGTAATCGTCCTTCCAACATCCTACATACATACACACACACATACATCCACACACACACACACACACACACAGACATCATCGTAAAAATGTTAAAATCGGATTGTAGGGACCTTAAAACGTGCTTATTCAATAAAATCTGGATATGCGATTTTTAGCATGAATCCAATACCTCTCTTAGCGAGAGGTAAAAATAGCGCAGGATCTCATTGTGTAAATTTATTTATTATTTTAAAAAATATCTGGTTATCAACTAAGGAGAGAAGGTGTAAGCTATGCGGCTGAGAAGAGGAAACATTTAAGCATCTAAGGATATCGTGCAGTGAAGTTCAGAGAGAAGGAAGAAAGGAAAAAGTTGTTAGACGACTTAGGGTCAGGACAAGAATGGATGAAAGAAGTCAACAAAAAACGAAGGGTTTATAAACTAATATGGCCACAATTCAATTGTAAAATATAAAATGTATATTCTAAGCCAATGTGGCAAGAACAAATATAATCTAATCTAATTTAGTATTCAAAAAAATATACATCGTCATTCGAGAGAAAATAAAAAGCGCCCTAAAGAAGTGTACATCATCAAAATCCAGTATTATTTCATATTTATATTTTCGTCTTTATGTAGTCACCTATGAAACAATATTTCGTCAAAATTGCTTCTTAATGGGGCAACTTTCGTCTAATTTAACCTACTTCGTATTTATTACATTTCTCGAGATCTTCCAAGATTCAGATTAACATGCGTCTTATGCAGCGAACGTGTTTTCTGTGCAAAAAACAGATTTTATTAAATTTATAGTTGCTTTTTACCTCTCGCTAAGAGAGGTATTGCATTCATGCTAAAAATCACATATCCATATTTTATTGAATAAGCACGTTTTAAGGTCCCTACAATCCGATTTTAACATTTTTACGATGATGTCTGTGTGTGTGTGTGTGTGTGTGGATGTATGTGTGTGTGTGTGTATGTATGTAGGATGTTGGAAGGACGATTACTCAAAAACTATAAGACTTAAAAATTGTTTAATTACGTATTTTCCAATCGGACATTCATGGGAAGATCTGAAAAGGTTTTGGTAACAATTGGACAACCGGAAGTAGAAGATTCTTGAAAAAAAATCTTCTAAATAATATTTTTTGAAAATTTTTCTTGGTAATATTAAAGAAAATTAAATTCTCTATCTGATACATTTAAATATTTTATTATATATTCTATGGATTTAGAGATAAAAGAAATATAATAAATAAAATAACGTTATAATAAATTTTACAGCCGAAAGGATGCCATGGAAAATAGTTGACCAGTTGAACTGTTTGTAACTGACAGATAAATGTCAGTGTCAGAAATTCATAGATATTACTAAAGAGTTTTTCTGGGAAGTACATATACATTATATTATTTCTTAATGTATTAGTAGTTAAATATTTAAGATTATAGGTTTATTACATATATCCTTCAAAAATACAGTCAATCCTGACAATGAATTGGAAACATTTCGAAAAATTAGAAGAGGACAAAATTTCTTTATATAATGAATTTAAAATTAAACAATCTAAATATAAGGAATAGATATATGTAAGTACAATTTTTGGTGTAGAATGTAGGTATACAAGAAATGTTAAATACAATAGGGCGCCTTGACAAGCAGATATGGGGACTCATGTCAGAATGATAGATAGTAATTATGTATATAGATGTATCATAATTTCTCATTCTAAATTTAGTGATTTTCCAATTCCATATGGTTTATTTTCCTCGACAAGTAAATTCCACACTCCTGGTGACAAATTAACTACGTGTATTTAGAAAATCTTGAAATTCTGAATGAAACATACTGACTAATTATCATTCTGAAACGGGTCCCCACATCTGCTTGTCAAGGCCAACAATGTAACATGACTGTTCGCGCCCTATACTTATGTAACCAAAAAAGGAAGTGGCGAGAGGTATTGTGCTGGCCACAACAGATTTTTTAAAATGAAACTAGCCATAATTAAAAATAAGTGTATAAATTATTTACTACTGAAACAAATCTGTCGTATTTATAAATATATTTTGAAAAATATTAAGTTGTTTATAGCATCAGGTTGCATTATATTCTTTTGAGTTTATATAAATTTTCTTTTTGTATGTATTGTTAAATGAAAACATGAATATTGAAATTAATATAAATTGAATTATTAAGAGTTTTTTTTTCTAATTTACAGAGAAAATTAAGTATGTAATATCTGTTAGCGATATTTCTCTTCGGGTTCATTTTTTTTTGTTATCATATGCATTTTTTTTTGGTATTTTTATTATAGATGAGCTTATTAGACGCAAATAATTTATCTTTGGAAGCCAAAGTACATTAATTAGATAAATTTAGGTGGATAAATAATGTGGATCCTTATAAATTGACACTTTGTTTGACGAGGATTATAAATGCCTCTCAAAAGTCATTATGAAATCAATAATTACCTAATTTGTAAACCTTCGTGGGACACAAAGACACAAACACCTATATATTTTTTCTGTTGGAGCAACCAACAACGATACAAAAAGGAGGAATATTAAAAAAATTCTATCAAATTTTGTGCTTCTGTCATAAAAAAAATCTTTTCATGTTATTATATAAATAACTATGATTAGATTAGTTTTAATTTAATAACCTCAAACTCACTAAATAATAATATGTTCAAATATTTTTTATGGAAAACACTGGTCATACATTCATCCTTTACACACACTAATCACGTTTTCCAAAAGAAAATAATAAGTGCTGTAAAAAAACAATAAAAGCTAACGGGACAATATTTCTACATAAGACGCAATGTAAACTGAAGGTTTGCTTGTCCACAATCAGCTGTCATCCGCCATGTTAAAACGTCACGTGCAAATTCCCTATTGCATACGTTGTCCTGGACACTTGAATACTGCCCGGAAGCGGGATACAGAGGCAAATTGTGAACAATACTTAAAAGATTTCATTATGTGTATGTTCCCAGTGCCGGATTACCCAATAGGCAGACTAGGCAATTGCCTATGGGCCCCGCGCCTTTTAGGGGCTCCGCGCCCCGCTACATTAGAATAAAATAATATTGATTTGACTTTGAGATATTTTTTTTATTAAAAAATCCTTAAATAAAGAAATTTTGATTACAACATAGAAATGCTTATTTACAATAATGGAATCTTGATTACAATAATAAAAAATGTCAATCATTATTACAAGACTCTACTGTTACAACTCGATTTTTATAATACCAATACCGCAATACCAAATACCAGTGTTTGCCATTTTATGTTGATTTAAAAAAAGTGTTATAGGTAGATTACTAATACGTATACTTTAGTAGAGGCAGAAAAACAACGAAAAACCTTTAAAAAAATACTTATTTCAAAATAAATTTATTTAAAAAAAACCATCAAAGATTTCAGGGGGAGGGAATCGAGATTGCCTAAGGGCCACCACATGGTTTTATCTTGGCACTGTATGTTCCGTTTAAAGAATGGAATGATAGATATATTTTTCAGCGTTTTTGACTAATATAACTATCATTAAAAATTATATAATTCGTATCGCTATAAGGATAAAAGGATGTACTATTGTAAAAGAAAATATAAATATGCTTGTTATCATGAATTTTATATAGGTTCCAAATAAGTATGCAATTTCACACAATACATATTATTATTCAGCACTCCTGATAAGTGGTGCAATTCAGATAACGATAAAAAGTAAATAAGCAAACACTATCCCGAGAGAAAAGCAAATAAAATACCACTCATACCAGCAAATACAGCTACTTATAAAATATGATTAACTGCAGTATCTGTTATGTGAGAACGAACTAAATAAAAATATGATAACGAATTTCATGAGAAAGCAATTAATATCAAAATAAGCAACGAATAAATGAGAATAATTTCCCTAAGTCTTTGAAACGAAAGGTTTATTAATTTTATATGCTCCATCCCTTCCAGAAATAAATGCCTTTCCAACAAACGACTACGCAAATCGTAAAGGGGCGGAAACAAATTATAAATTCAGAGCCGACTTGAATTATTTGTAAACAGTAATGAATAGAAATTATTTGTTCAGTTTAGTTTAAATTTGAAATCATTGTGTTGTAGAGAATTTAGGAAGATGAATATTTTGTATCGTGAATATGCGGGTTTAAAAAGTTGAAACTTTTTATTGTTCTTCGTTTATTGTTTCATTACGGCAACAGATGGTCGGCGTTCATAAAAACTGATTTTAATTTTTCATATTCATTTGCAATGTAATTTTTAAAGGCTCTTAAATAATAATAGCATTTCTTACCGGTGCTTTATACAAACTTCAGTAGACTTAATTACTTCTACTGCGGACAATTTTAGTTACAATTACTTCAACTTTATTTACTAGGTTGATTTCAAGAAAACTTCCGCAGCATAAATCAACAAAAAACTAATAGTTCTTTCTGAGAATATAGCATTAAAAAGGTTTCATTTTTAAACATAAAAAACTGAGAAATGGCAATTTTGAATGTAATAAACAAATAATAATGTATACAAATGTTCCAAACTTCAATATGTATTCATTTATTAAGAATAATACAACCTTTTTTTAGTTTAGATTCTGTTATATTTATTAAATTAATGACGTTTCATTTTTTTGAAAAACGTTCACAACAGGGCTATAATAAACCAAGTGTTTTTTACTGGGCTTCTTTGGGTTTATAAACATTTAAAATTAACTCAATTTTTTCACAATAAACATTTTTTTAAAATTATTGTTACGTGCGCCCCTGACTTAAAGAGTATAAGAGCGCCGTCACTGGTAGAATACTCCCGAGCGATGACGTAATCCCCGCCGACAGAAAAACCCATACGTCTACATGTGTTAATTACACCGGCGGCCTAAATCCTTTGTATTCAATGTCATTGTGGCGTCGGAAAGTTCGAGAAGGACATCGTGCTATATAAACCCGTCGCCAAAGCCAGCAAAAATAGTCTGTTATATTAGAAGCAAAGAGCAAAGAACAGTGGGTGATATAAATAAACATTCTACAAGTTGTTAACGTAAATAAATGTAGGTATATAAATAAATATAGTGATATAAATATTGTTTAAATAAATAATCTTAATGTTTAAGCATTTAATAATATTCTTAATCTTAAATTAGTATTTATATTTGTTTAATCCATAGTGTTAGTTATTTTTATTATCTTTTTAATATTTATCCTAATTAATTATCGTTTAATAAACGTATTATTTTAACTAATAGTATTTCTCTGATTTTTACATTTCACCCAAGTAAATAAACGTTACATTATTAAATTGTAAGATTAATTTTTATTTCATTAATAAATCATGGTTTCCCCTGAGGAAATCGACAAACTTCTCCATGTATTCTAGAGGTCATTCTAAATTTTAAAAAATCATATAATCTATGGGTCAATTCGTCCCCGCTTTAGAGATGTCGACAGAAACACGCAAAATTTGTAATAATGAAAAAGACTATTCTACTATGAATGCTAGGTAAGTAGTTATTATTCACCTATTGTTTTATTTGACATCACAAATTATTGTCAAAATACCTAATCATATAACAACTATGCCTAGAACGTTCACTAATGTGGAATATGCTGATATGTCTTGTATGTTTTTTGTAGAAGATTCGGTCGAGCTGAATTAGCAGAACATCGTCGACAATATCCAATTCGCGCAGTTCCACATCAACAACATACATTTTCAAGGGTTTTTCAATGATTAAGAGAAACAGGATCTTGTCCACGTCTAATATTTAGAATGCGAGAGGGATTATTATCAACAACATGATATTGTGTTAAATGCATTTGAACGCAGTTCATCTACAAGCATACGCAGAATATAGCAAGACCGAAGTTCGTCGAAGCCCAGTTTGGAGAATTTTAACAGTTGTCAAGATGTGAAAATCACGTATAATATCGCGTTACTGTGTTTGCACTGCCCCTATGAACATACGTCGAACTAAAATGCAAAAGTTGGATATAGTGGCTTATTACTGATTTAACTGTAAATAAATATTTATTTTACTATGTTTTTAAATATATTTGTATGGAGAATAATTTAAATAATTAAAAATTACTATACATATGTATGAAAGATTACATATTATCATTATTTTGTCTCAAAGTTTGTTCGCGGTTCTTTTAGCCGCTTGTAAAATTATTCTTTGGTTTGATCATGTGGTAGTTCATTTTCAGTTTATCGATGAATTTGAAGTTTGTATAGATTTCAACCAAATATTATTTTCTAATTTTGGTTGATGAGATACAGTGACTGATTCTTTTTGGTTCACAGCGGATATTTAAATATTTTCCTGCACATCCATATGCCATTCCTCTCTTTATTAACTGATGGTTATTCATTTAAATCTTTAAAGAGTTACAAATTTCCATTAGTGTTCGAAGTACTACTTCAAGAGACTAAATTTAACTTACCGCTCTATACAATATAAGCAAAACAATAAATTAACCCTTGCATTTTCCATATTTTCATACATGAATATTTTTATTTTGGTTTGATATGGTTTCAACACGGTTTCAATTCAATCATTCAATTTTATTTATATAACATGTCATTTTTGAAACTTTTTCAACGGTCGGCAAGGTAACAAGGTATATTAGCGCCAAATTGTCCCCTATCAACATACTTTGAACTACAACAGTATAATGGGCCGGCTATTCAAGTTTCATAGGCCTGTACTGATACGTTAAATAAAACAATATTTATTTATTTATTTAAACAATACATTGTCCAAACAGGCGAACCCAAAATGGATGCATACAAAACATACAAAAAATATTACAAACTAGGAATAAAAACTTAAGTATAATAAATGTATTTAATTGAATATAATTTAATTAGCTCTGTTTACAATATGTTTGTAAATAGTTAAAGAATCAAAAGAAATGTCAGTATGTCTTTCAATATTATTATAAAGTTTAAGCATTTGTTGTAAAGGATAATTCAAAACCAAGTTTATGCGTGCAGGAAAGGGTAGGAAAGTTTGATTTTGTCTGGAATTGAAGGAAGGTTCACGTATATTAATAAAGCTTAAGGTTAAAGGATCATCTATGAAATAATTTATTATTAGTAGGTGAGCAATAGCTATTACGTAACATTCTCATTAAAATCGACCTTTTGATTATTACAATTCTTGCCGATATATTTAAAAAGGAGAAGAAATGATCCATAGTTTAAATGATTTTTTTTATTTAGAATGACCTCTGGAATATGGTAAGAGTTTGTCGGTTTCTTCAGGGGACACTCTGTATATTAGTTTAAATATTTACAGAATTTGTTATTTTGTTTCGGAGAACTTAACTGTTTATTCAGTTAGTTGTTCATATTTAAATAATTTTGATTTCTTTGCATAAACTGTATTTTTAAAAGTTTTTTATGTGAGTTTTTATTTTACGTAGCGAAAAATTAGACCAGTTCTGATTTTACTAATTTGGGAGAGTATTTTTATAGTTTTAAGTGAGAAATTTTACTTATATATTTTCATACTGCATGTAGTAAATTCCGATGGAAGTCTGCGTGTTTGAAAGTTCAAAACACATCGAATACAGTAATTTATTTCTGATTAATAGTTATTAGATTCCAGAGCTCAAACTAATCATTTCTTGTTTATCTAATAACTTTTTTACTCAGAAACTAAGCAATTTACTTTTTTGTCATTTTTGTGAACCACTGGTCAACCAGTTTAGGTATATTTTTTTGTGCTTTTTCCAGCATAACTTGTTACATATCTCTATCGGTAGAAGTCAATTTATAACTATTTTCAACACAAGAATTAACTAAATTTTTAGAAATATTAAGACTAAATCGTTAATATTATAACTTAAATGAACACATTTAAGCTTAATGTAAATAGTTATATTTGAATTTGCAGTGCAAAAAAGAAATGTTTGTTGATTTTTCAGGTTTGTTTATAAATCCACGACATTTGACACTCAAATTTCCTGATTTTACCAACGTATAAAATACAATACTTTGACTATAAATTAAATGCAAAAACTGCTTCGCCTCCAATTCGGCCTGTCATAATATAATCACACTAACAACAATGCAGTTTCTACACTTGTGATACAAATAGATATTTCCGTATTGTTATACATTTGTACATATTTTTTCGTAAACTTTAATAAAGTACTCCATGAAATTAACTTTGCGAAACTCTCCAAAATTGCTAATCTCCAATGGATTAAATTAATCAAAAATAAATTAAAACGGGGTTCAGGTAATTAAAAGCGAGTGGTGTAATTTAATTCTCGTTGGTCACATTCTCAATGAGACACGTTATTTTTGCTTTGGCGTTCGTATTTCCATGAGCATTCTTGTACCTATGACTGTGCGGATGTCCACTGTGCATACAACCTGATGAATTCACCAAGTCCTTTATTCCTCCCTCGAGTGAGTGGAAGGGACAATATACGTTCATTTGATGGTAAGTCATGTTAGAATGATAGAATCAATAGTTGAATAGAAAAATAGATCTAGATGGTTGTTTTGCAATTGCAAGTAAATGTAAAGAGTTGCATTGCAAGTTTTGTGTACCTACTCGTACGTTGATTTTTAAACACTCTTTTACATTTAATCGAAAAAGTATTTGCAGGAAATGGGACAATTGCACTGGCTTGCAAAAAAATCACGTACATCTTATAGCATATTAAAAAACAAGTTTCATAAGGCAATGTCGAATCCAAGTTTGGACCGCTTTGCGGCGAGTTTTACAAAGGACAACAAACAGGCCTTATGAAACATCTTTTTTATACTGTAACGTACGTGGACCCGACGCCACTGATTCTAGGAGTACGCGATAGCCGCCGCTGGTCGAACGTTGCTAGAACGGCGCCTAACCTGAGCGATGACGAAATCGTCGCGCACAGGTCTCGACCTAATTACGTACGGTCGGGTGATTCCTTTGTATTCGATGGAATAATGGAGAACACTCTAGAAAAGGGACGCTGGACTGTATAAATACCGTCAGGGAGGACAGCCAGGACATTCGGTTTATAGACACGCATCGTGAAATGAAGATGGTGATTTTTTACATATTATTTTTTCTATTGAGGTAATTTTATAATTCTATTATACTTCATTTCACGTAAGAAAATAGTAGATGGCGTTTGTGAGCCAATCGTTTTTACATGCATTACACAAATAATTTAAATTGTTAATACTAAATATTTTTATCAATAAAATGTACCACATATCTGAATATTAAAACCTATAAAGTCGAAATGGTTAAATATTACATAATTATGTTTTTTTCTGACCAATCAAAAGGTAGAATTTATTTCCTTATTTAAACCATCGCTATTTTCTTACGTGAAATGATGTAGTTTTTTTTTAAATGCAACATGTTAAAAATTTGACTTGGTGTTTTTATCAATTATGTTGGTAACGTTTCCCGATAAAAATCATAACTTCACAAATTGAAATTTATTGTAGAATGACAGTAATTTGAGGTTATGTGTCAGTTTTGAAAACAGTATGTTTATAGATCTTCTTAACGACGTGTTTTCAATGCGTTTATGGGCTCATAACGTAAATGAGACATTTTTAAAAATAACTGTCAATTGAGTTACCACTGTTGGCACTACAGTAAAATATCTCTTAACGGACACATTCAATAAGCGGACACTATAAACCGGACAATTTTACGGAAATCGGTATTTTTATATTGATTTTCCTAATGAACATATTTCTATTAAGAGGACACGCTACAGATACAGGGACACTAATTCTGGATCCCATTTTTAAAAAATGACCTCTCATATACGGACGTAAGTTAAAATCATTAACATTATACCGGGAATTCCACTGTTTACGATATATTTCGGCTTGACTCAGGAAGCAGTTCTTATTTGTTCTTGTTATAGTACTTCAATATGCAAGACTACGTATTGTATTGGGTTAAATTCACATTTTAAAAATGGCAACAGAAAAGCGAGAAAAGCTACAAGTTATTGAAGTTTTTGATAAAGAAAAACTAGCAACCCGGGTTAATAACTATTGAAGAAACAGAGAGCCTCAACATAGTCAACCTTGCAAATGAATAGAATATTAAGACACGAAATAAAAACATTCTTTGTCTGGACATATAATTAGAGCGAAAGCAAAGGAAATACCGGAACATATCGGCTACAAAAAATTGACTACCTACCTTACATTTAATTTTCCCTACTTTTATTAAATAATATTAACATATAAAACTTTACTCGTTCATACAATTTATATCTATCTAAAGAGTTGTGCGTTTACACGAATTATATAATTATTATCGTAACGCCGTATTGAAATAGTTGTTAATCCATGCATATGACAGCTTTGTAAACTCCAAATATTAGTAAAATATGTTAAACTTGAATTATTAATATACGCTATCAGCTAACAATTAATTTTCTAGTCTATTGTTCCTGAACTCGGTTTGTATCATAAAATTATATTTATAACTGTAAAAATGGAATGTGTGACTTTTACAATGAATATTGCAATGTAAAACAGTTCATTGATGCACTAGTAACACTTTCCTGTTTTTACTAAAGGTGAAACTAGTTTTTACCCGTACTCATATGATTAGATTAGATGTTTATTTACTGTATTATATTTACAAAATGTTTCAGCACGTCTTAAAATAATACTCTAATATATAATAATAAATATCCCCAACTGTGTTTCACAGAGACGAAAAATCAGAGTGAAGATATTCGTCCGTAGCGTAAAAACCATTATTTATGAGATAATTTTTCACTACAACTTTAAAAATTTTAAGATTTAATTTTTTGACATTGTTTGATAAAGCATTATAAAACCAACATTTAATGAATTTTTAATAGATTTAGTACGTCTAAATTTGGGTTTTCGTAATAGTTTAGCCGATCTAGTTTCATATTTATGAAAGTCGCCATTTTGTTTATACAAATGTTTAGACATATATTTCAATAAGACTGATAAATAAAAATCGAAGGTAACGTCATAATTTGAGCTTCAATGAATATAGACATACAATGACCTCTAAAATTCAGATTAAACATTATTCTAATAGCTCTTTTTTGTAGTATGAAGACTATGAGAGAGAGAGTCCCAAAGTACAATTCGATACTATAATTCAGACTGAAATAAAGAGAAATATATATCACTTTAATAGTATTTAAAGTAATTGGAGGTTTGAGTTTTCTTAATAAAAAAAGAACAGAGGATTAACATAAAATTTCGCAAACACTAGTGACATGACATATAACCCCACAAAATATAATTGTAGATCTAGTGCTTCCCTCTCTGTATTTGGTCGCGATTTTTAAATCCACCCTAATATTAGTCCTAGATTCTATGTTTAGATCATATTTGAAAAGTAGCATGTCTTAATATACGCATAGAATGCTCGCTCGTACGATTCGCGATATTATGATGTTTCAATTTGCGGCACACAGTATCTTCGATGAGCAACAAAAATATGATAAGCGATGGTGTAACGAAAAGAGGTTTTGTTGCATGTCTGTACGTACCTTTAAAATATAACACAGCAACAAATTTCCGTATCATCCCCAATGTTGTAAATATTTTACAAATTCTCTCCACTTTACAACCCCGCAAAAATACCTACTCACACATCACTCTCAGTTTTGGTTCTACATCTCCTGTATAAAATTCACACCCAACTCAAAAATCACCCCAACATACAAATCGCTTTTATTTCACCCCAACGAGTAAAATCCTCCGCCTACACAATACTCGCGTCCTGGCATATCACAATATCCCCGTTGTCACGTGGTCTCGCCTCATACGCGCTCGTTAAGTAAGTGAAACAGGGTGTAACACAGATGAGTTTAAAATAGACATGGTATAATAGAGCTATGTAGATAATAGATGGAGATAAAGCTATATAGTACCTAGTCATTTTAAAATTAGTTGAATCTTGAAGTAAAATAAAAAAATATAAATGAAATAAATTAATTTAAAAATAAACAAAGTCTAATTAATCACAACCACTTAACGACAAGTAATTTGTAAATAAAACCTTCTGGCTTGGAAACCCTATAGATAGATGTGATCTGGTGTGGCCAACACATTACCTTCCATCAATTCTACGTATTTTGTATAAATTTCACACAGATTTTTTAGCAAACTATTCTACGGGTGTTTTTATGGGAGAAATAAACCGATCTTATCTCGTACTGAACTGAACTACTTCTAAAAAGAACAGTATGTTTCTTAAAATAAGAAATATAAAATAAAAAAATATATAGCATTATATTTATAACATAATAATTTGCTGAATTGGCTTATGGCTATGATTACCTTACGTGATTTGTTTTTGCCACCTTACTTTTTATATTTCCAGTAAAATCTTTTCACAAAGATATTATGTAAATTTTATTTGACACTGACATCTGTCAATTAGTAAGATATTTTTATATATTATAACTGTTTCCGTGGTGAAGCTTTTAGCAGCATTAGGTTGCAAAATATTTCTGTACAATTCTTTATATCTAAATTCAGTGAAGAAAAAAGAATATAATTCGAATACAGAATAACATATTCTTTTATTTATAATAATATAAAAGGTCAAAAAATGATATTTAACAGCGTTTTTTCAAGAAAACCTGTTAAAATCTTCAAATTAGGATACTTCCGGTTAAACAATCATAACCAAAATCTAATCAACTCTTCATATGGACGTACGAAAGAGGAATATGAAAGAATTATAATTTTTGGAATTGTAGTATTGGAGTTATCAAAGCAATTTTTTTTGTCACACACACCCACACATGCAGACATCTTCGTAAAAACAGTAAATTCGTATTGTAGGGACTCTAAAACGTATTTATTCATTAAGAACTCTCCATCGACTTTTTTGCCCAAAAACAATACCTTCCTCACCGATCTTGCAAAAAAAAAAAAATAATAATAGGGTTGTTGCAGGAATTTTTCCATGACGTGTAAGTATTCAATTTGAAAAAAATATTGTTTTTCAAAGAGGCTGAAATGTGAAAATATTACGAAATATCCATTAGATATTTTACAATTCATTATTGAAATTTGTAATACTTTGAAAAAGTCATCTGAAAAAGAATGTGACGTCGAAGTACATAGTTTAATATGTGACAATAGCTGTGTTCCATCGGGCTGTGGTTGTGATTTCGTGGATCCTGCTTAGTTTAATCGTGATCTTTTTGAATCTTGATTTAAAAATTATATCAAGAAAACAATTTGAATAATATAAATACCACCTAGCGTCAAATGTCATATGCAGACCAAAGCAAACTAACTTATTTTATTTTATAAATAGTCAACTGTCAGGTGTTATAGTCAGCATTAAAAATTGATCATAAAGAAGTAAAAAAAAATTCTTGGTAAGGAATATGAAATGTGTTTTTTTGTTTTCAAAAGTATGGTGGGTCATTACATATTTGCAAGAAAATCATGTGTCCTTTGTTACAACAAATCCTACATTGATAAATTTGTACGGTCGAAAACCTATTGACCTCAGCCATTTTTAAATATGCTCTGAAATAAATCCGCGTGATTACTCAAAAATGATGATTCAGAAGGAAAAGGGTAAGGTTGTCTAGTGATCACAAAATGAGAAAGTAGGGATAACGGATAAGAAACGAAAAAAGATACGTCATCTTAATCAAGATCACTTTTATCATTTAGACTGTCTACTTTTATAACGTAGGTGATGGACAAATTGTTTTCCCATTGGTTATAAATGACGTGCTGTATGTATTCCGACGTAAAAGGAGTGGGGAATGTTTTTCATTACTACTTTTCGCGCCAATCGCATTGTTTAATTATTTACGAAAATTACAACAAATTATTATAATTTTTGTTATTACTATGAAAAAGATTGCATTTTTTAAGAAATGTGAAACCGGCTCATTACGTTAGTTTTTGATGAAATCGAAAAGCATTTAAGTTGTACAAAAACATTTTTGTGCCATTTAAAATTGGAAATATTTGGCGTCGGTCGGGATCCAACCCGGTATTTAAATTTAATTTTAAGTACTTACATGAATAAAATTAAATTAAACGGGAGGTACTGTGTTGGCCACATCAGATTTTTTATAATCTAGTTGTGTCTCTAAATACGAACTTATTCTCGAGATACAAATTATGGTACTTTTGCTGTTGCGTATGAGTATGTATACATATACACATTCAGCGTTAAACCATCTCTAGTTGTTCGTTCTTATCTAGTATGCAATGAACGCGTCATTAACTGATTTCCCTTAAAATAAAATGAAAAACTAAATTTCGAGATACGAATTTCTCCACGCCAGCAATGAGTGCCCGTGAGGTGACGCCTGGTAAGCGCTCACACGGTACAAATATTCCATCATTACCGATATCTGTGTACGAAGCAGATTGGCACACCCAGCAATGGGTAATATGCCGTGATGAAATATTTATTTATTTTATTTAACTTCTCAAGATACGAATCGTGAACAGGAACGAATTAAGTTTGTATGTAGAGGTACCACTGTACCTTGTCATATGTTAAGTATAATAATAAAATATCTGTCAGTGTTTACTACGTTAGACGTTTTTACGAAAATATTCTTCGCTGTAAGTCCGGAAAAACAACCCCTGAAGTTTAGAATGTGGGTTTTACAAAAAAGGAGAAAAACGCTGGGGAATACAGTGCGTCACGTGAGTGCATTTACCTCGGTTCAGTTTTTAAATTGCTTTTCACATTAGCGGACGTTATATCAATATTAGATTTTTCTCATCGCATCGCCCAAGCATACAAAACCATTTTATCCATCACATGAGCAATTGATTCCGCTGAAACCCCTCGAAATCCTTCCACAAAGATGAGTTTATTTTCGCGACTGATAAGATTTCCATGCACAGCACACTTCTCGTCTTATATTTGCTGCTGTGCTACCTGTCTCAAACTTCTCAATTCTCCAAGCAAATAATACAAAGTTATTGTGTAAATATCTTACTGTGTAATACAAAGTACATTGTTTTATACAAATAGACGTTTCCAAAGCGTTAAGGGGTAAAGACGTTACAATGTTACGTGATCAGGTATTTAACTCAAAGCGAATGAATTAACAGGGAAAACAATGATGAGAATTGTTTTTAGTTATACGGTGTGACATTTGAACAACGAATGAATCACGATATAGACAAACACGCAAAATCAAGGGAAAATAATATTGAAATATTTATACAAGATGGTGGATCGAAAAACGTACCATAGCGCTTTCAATGTTAATTTTTAAATATTCAAATATTATCTTCCCTAATTTATCAGCAATGCAGAATAGTATATTGAAATATAAGTGCTACAATAATCCTCATTGTAACACAAGCACAGTACGAGGATTACAATTAGACATTGTAATACATATTTTTCATAATTTTTTTCCTACTTCGTATAAATTTACTTTTAATTTTTCCTATTTCGTATTAATTTACTTTTATTCAATTTTTACGCTTTAAATTGTCATTATTAACTCCATAGCAATAACTCCTAACTGTTTATATGCTAGTGAATTAAAAATATTTTAGTCGCTCTCACAGATTTTTAACTCACTCTGCAACAAATAATACACTTAAAATAACATCAGGCACGAAAATAACACTTTTTCACCAAAGTATTTATCGCACATATCAGCCATTTTCATTATTTTTCAAGACACAAATGACAGAAAATAAAGCTTGTTTATAATTTATAAATAAACGACTTGGCGTCTATCAACCTTTTGAAACTTATATGGCGAGTGTCGGGCATTTGCCAATAGTACTGAATTCCGGTCAATAGATGTCGCGTTAAGAACCTATACAGGGTGTCCCTTAACTTCGAGCAAAAACTTTAAGGGCATATAGTACTGACCAAAATGAATAAAAAAGCTTCATCAACATAGGAATGATCTTCAACTGTTTCCGAGAAAAGCGAAAAATCTAAGAAAAACTGACAAAGATAGCGATCGAATAAAATTTTGTCTATGTCAGTAAAAAGACTATAAAAAACAATAAAATTTTATATGAAACATTTTTCTCAATTTCTTATAGTTACGTAGTTATATGAAAATTAAATATTGACCAAGGTCGCCACAACATTTCACTTTTGATTTTTATAAAATAACAAAAGGCCATCTAAGATTACCTCTCAAAGGTAAACAAAAAGTCTCAATTAATCAAAATCGTAATTCTTATAGTTTTCGAGATAGCAAAGGTAAATCTCGTAAAAACTCATTTTTCACTGCGTTATATCTGGGAAACTATTAAAGATCGGACACATTTTGACTGAGCTTTTTTTACTCATTTTGATCAGTATTATATGCCCTTAAAGTTTGTGCACCAAGTTAAGGGACACCCTGTATATGTAATATCGACGCAACTAATGGTCGACGTGTTTATTTTAGGTGGATGGGAAACATTTGAATCTAACGTGAATTTGTTACTTAATTGCTTTGATTACCTTCTGTGTTTCTTCTGAGCGAGTTTTTAATGTAATATTGTTTAATTTTATGTGTTCATATAAGATATTCGTGTTTTATTTTCAAACCAGTTATACTTATTTCAATGAAATAAGTTGTCGAATGTATTTTGAAATTAAAATTTTATTATGCATATTATTGAAAAAATATAATTTAACATTATATTTGTGCACATACATTTTAATATCAAAATACATTTATACTAACATAACTAAAATATTTTTAATAAAAATGATTGCCTAACTTACGTTTTAGTTCTATTCCAATCACCAGATGTAATGTTTAGATTAAGTACACATGAGTTTCAGGTCTCAAGAGTGTATTGTCTATGGCGTCTATCAACGACTGTCATGCACAGCCTACTAATTGATTAATTTTTTATTTTGTCAAAATTAAATATCATACTAGTTTTTATTATTACTTGGTCAAAATTGAATACAATATTGTATAAACCAAGTGAGTTAAGAATGTTTATTCACTCAAAGAATAAACATTAACTGAACTCACTTGGTGTATAAATATCTATTATTTAAAAATTATTATTAAAAGTATTATTAAAATATCATGGTTGAGAACACTGACACTTTCAATAAACATTTGAAATTTATTTAATTTGGTATTTTGATAACAGTTATTTTGAAGTTAGGTTACAGTTAAAATTTATAATTATTATGCTATGAACCTGTACGCGATGGGAAATAAGCAATATGACATCTGGTGGTATTTTGAGGAACTATAGTTGACGGGATAAATTATACACGTGACATTTTCTTGATTGTATAAACATAAGTGTTATCTATTATGTTTATAATATTTACGTTTACATATATAATATCACTTAATATTATACATTTAATGCATAAATACAATTAGTAAATGTCAAATTATTCCGTTAACATTAGTTCCACTTTGGCGCTGCAATCTTATTTCCCATCGCCTATAAATAAATACTTTGAAATTTAATTTAAAGGAGTGGTTTACTGTTTGACACTTATACTAGGTAAGTTACCAACTTCACAAATAAAAAAATCCTCAAACACAGTACACAATTTGACAAAAACAAAATTGTCTTTGTGAACGCGAAATATGAAAATAATTTTATTGTGGAAAAAATCATTCTTCATTTAATGAATTCATAATTTTGTATTATTCGAATAATAAACAAATGGACTACCTGACAGCTGCTCTTTTTTATTTGACATTTTATTTGTTTAATTATAATAATTATTAACATCATATAACTCAACAATTTTAAATAAATTTGCTTTAAGAAAAAAATGATTTTCTTTGGTAAATAAGGTGTTTTGATTAGTTTTCCTACTCAGAAACAAACAATAAATGCTTATCATTTACAGAAGATATTTCTTGATAAGGATATTTCAGTGCAGCATTCACGTAAATGAAGAGACAAAAGCGGTTAGAAATAATATTAATATATAATAATAAAATTTATTATGGTTAAGACTACAAAATGTATCCCAGGGTCATATACAAAATATAATTAATAACAAGCAATAATATTACATTTTACAATAATAATAGAAAATAAAAAAAACTTAAAACATCTTAAAAACTGTAAGATATGAAGTATTTATGTAATAAAATTCAAATTAGTATTGGTAATATTAATGACGTCAATGGGGAAATTTGTGTGTTACAGGTATCTCTTGTGTCTTGTTTTATAAGTGACGTCATTTTCAAATATTGGTTGAACCACCTTGGTGTGACATCCGGCAGAAAGAATTAAACAAAAACTCTTATTTTCTACTTTAACATATTAAAAAAGATAATATAAAAAACGTTCGCATTTCGCATTCTCATGGTTTTTGTTATTATTACTAAAAAGTTTGTGTGGATGGTTACTTAGTGAGAACAAACGCAAATAAATATTACCAAGAATATTTATTATACGAGTACAATATAGATCTCTTACGTAGGATAAACACCCATAGTTTTTTTATCGACAAAGTCGTAGATTGTTTCAAGTAGCAATTGTCACGGGAACTGTGGACATAATCTGACCGATATTTGAAGCTTTGATTGAAATTGGTTGCAGAGATTGTATTTGAACAGACTACACAATGGTGTGTTTACCGTACTACAACCACACTACAAGTGATGCTAATCAACTAAATAATACTTGGATTTATGTTCAATTTTAGAAGCAACTATTTACGAAGCATATTTGGATTAACCTGCTATCGGCTATATTCCCAGGGTCACTCTAGAATTATTGAGATTAATTAAATCAGGTAGGCTGTGGAAAACAAAATTTGCACTATCATTTTAAACAGTTATTTATCAGTCATTTGAAATCAGGTTGCGAAAGTTAAAATAGTAAAAACTAATCAATTTTATAAAGCTTTTCGCCGTTCTTTAGAAGATGGCTTTCAATGCTGGCTATATATAGGATATTACGCCTGATTTGGTGGTTTATTTCGGGTTTAAATTAGTTTATAGTCTAAAGCTTGTGTATCCAACCTTTTGGATCTTCCTCGGCCACAACGCCTAACAAATATTTGTCAAGGGTCGCATATAAAATTTAATATTCCTGTTTATTTATGACAATATAACCCATATTAGCAATAACAATGAGTATAATAAAATTACGTTTACCTTTTAAACAAAAAAATATTATCCACATTTTAATGTAAACACTAAACCTATCGATGCGAAGAGAGACTTGCATGAAATATTTGATTTTTGTTCTATCTTTTACTTTTTCTTTGATTCATACAGAGGAAAAATTGCTCGTACTGTCCAAAGAAACGTCACAAAAATAGCACGTTCGCGAAGAGCCGAATATACAATTTATAAAAATCCAGTGACACTTGAAACAATTTTTACCTTGCGTCACCTTAGGTAAGGAAGGTAGAGGCCCATATTCCGAGCACACTTTTATAATAAATGCGATTTTATGGAGCACACTCCTCATAAGAATATAATGTAAAAGCGCGCTCCATAAAAAAGCTTTTGTTATAAAAGTGCGCTCGGAATACGGACCTTTGTTTTTGATCAAAATATTCGATGGCGAGTTTTTAATTAATAAGCACGTTTTGGGGTCACTAGAATACGAATTTACTATTTTTAAGATGATGTCTATGTGTATGTGTGTAACAAAAAATTCTCGTGCGATATAATTCCAATACTACAATTCCAAAAGTTATAATTCCTTCATATTCCCCTTTTGTACGTCCGTATGAAGAGTAGATTAGATTTTGGTTACGACTTGTTAACCGGAAGTACTATAATTTTAAGATTATAACAGTTTTTCTTGAAAAAACGCTGTTAAATATTATTTGACAATTTAATGTTAAAGAATATTTTATTCTTTTTGATTTAATTATATTTTTTCTTCATATTCAATTAATATAGAGATAAAGAATTATAAAGAAATATTTTGCAACCTATGCTGCCAAAAGCTGCATCATGGAAACAGAATATTCAAATATTTCTAACTGACAGATGCTAGTGTCAAATAAAATTTACTGGAAATATAAAAATGTAAAATAATTTAATGTGGCAAAAACAAATCACATAAGGTAATACAACAGATTATAGCCGCAAGCCAATTCAGCAGATTATTATGTTGTAAATATTATGCTATATGTATGTTTTTATTTTCTACTTCTTATAACATACTGTTCTTTTTTAGGAGTTGTTCAGTTCAATACGAGGTAAGTCAGTTCAGTTTGCAAAAAAATGTCTGGGTGGAATTTATACGAAATACGTAGAATTGGTAATTTTTTTTATTAAACTTGCAAAATTGATTGCAACTCGACGATACATTCAAGTTCACAGCCTAATTGTTGGTGTCAATTGAATTGAAAGTGGAGTAATAAAACTCCAACGCAATTGGGTTCTTTTTAAATCTTAAAATCTATTCTCAAAGACTTGAGACTTGCGATAATTAATGCCACATAATGTATATTTTACTGTTTCTGGGTTCAGACAGTATTTCATAATGAAATAAGTTATTGTTCTTAATCTAAGATTGGTACAATTTAATTTTAATTTCAAATGTCGTCACTGTTTGAAACATCATTTATTAGTTGATATCAACCATAGAGTAAGAGACGAATGTTTACTGAAAATGCCAAAACAATCCAGTTTCTAATTCAGGTACAAGTTTTCCTTTTTAATTCATATACACTTTATCGAATAAAAGTTTTGGTGTTATGATTCATATGATGGTTATTTATTTTCACATTGTTAAATAGTGGTCTACAAAAGTCAATCTGAGAGCCGGTTTTATAAAGGAATTTAATCTTCCATAGTAAATTTTATAAAAAGAAAAACTGTTAAGCATTTTTTTACAGGCAATGATTTAAATGTCATAAGAACATAGTTTCTACCAATTCTGATTCGAATTTGTTCATTTCATTAAATTTACTTGACAACTAAATTTTAAGTGAAGATTGAATTTCATTATAAAACCGGCACTAAGAATTATAACATAAATAATATGGCAAATTGGTTTTTGGTATTTTTTTTATTTATTTGGCAATATAATAACCAAAATAAATTAAATATGTATTATTTAATTAATATTTAAGTTCAGTTTGACGATAAATATTTATCAAAGTAATTGTTATATCCACAGGAAATGGAATAAAGTTTGATAATTTTATTTTATTTTTGTTTCGTTTCAACGGTTAACGACGTGAATAGTGCGTTTAGTGGTCGTTTTATATCTTTTTACACATTGTCATAGTGTAGCAAAATTTAATGCTTATGAACAATTTGCGAAAACAATAATTTTAGTTATTTCTATAGTAAAAGATAGAATTTTGAAACTTTTTAAAGGGAGAACACGTGTTTAAATTTCACTTTGTTACAGACGATTAGTCCTTAAAACCAATTCAAGTCGTAAGTGGTAACATCACTAAACTTGTTTCGTAAATATCTTGTTTTCGATTCGATCAGGAACCTTTGTACAAGACGAAGAAATGTACGAAAAAGATGCTGCTCATAGTAGACACAGGGTTAAATATAAAAACTTTATTGCGACGTTAAAGTAAGGTATGAAGGTGTAATGTTCCCAACTTTCAAACCGTTTCTCTAGACAATTTTTATACCGTTAAGAAATATTTAAAATAAAAATATAAGTACAAAAGAACCATCACCGCAGAACTGGACTTGGTACTTTATAGGGTCCAATCGTATGTAAGTGCACTACAGTATAAACATTGACGAAGACATCAATATATGGTTCAATTTAGCAATAACATAGTCAATATTTCTGAAATTTTATTTGTAAACTATTAACTTTAAAGAATAATACCTCGAAGTTCATCGCGACGGAAAAATTAATTCTAATTTACCAACCAATAATAATAACTGCAAAACATGAAAATAACAATTTTAAATTTTACATTTGTTTCTGTTGGTTACAATTTTTAGAAATGTTGTTAGACAGACATTTTCTTACACAATTGGGATGTGTCTTAGGAAAGCATTACAATATTAGAGGAATTCTAGATATTACCGACGAAATACTTGAATAGTTATTAGAGAAAAACAAGAATTCCTGAACTATTCGGAAAGTGCAGGAATTCCTAAAATATTGCCGCGTTCTATAAGAAGGGATACGTTAGTGATAGTAATTATGGAGAACAAGATTTTGGAATACGAATTAATCCTCGTTTCGTCTGGTACATTCACAATTAATGAAGACTATGGCAGCACGTGTGAAGAATGGCATGGAATGTATGCATTGTGACTCACCATTTCGCAATGTTGTTGTTGATGTAGTGAGACGGCCTGTGCCTGTTTGATGTTGTCGAAGTAGTTGATCTCGGTGAATCGGTTGACGATTAGGGTGGCAGCAGCGCTGTGTGCGGCGGCGGCCGCCTGATTAGTGTAGAGTGCTGCGGGGGGCGGCGGCGGCTGCTGGACACATTGGGGGCAGGAGCAAGGGCAAGGGACACAGGTGGGCTGTTGGACGGATGGGTATGGCGGCGGCGGCCCGTGCGCCTGGGGTGGCGGTGGGTAGAGCGGGGCGCCGGCGCCGGGCCCGACCAGCTCGCCGGACGGCAGCGACGACACCACGGACACGGACGGGAATGGGGGCGCTATGTGGGGGAACGCGGCGGTGCTGTATTGAAAATACGTCGTGGCCGAACTATGGGGACCCACGGCCCACAATTACAAACCACTAACTAACTAACTAACACACTTAAACATCTAGAACAAACAACCGCACGGCTGACTGCAATCGAATATTATTTACAAACACTCAACAATTAAGTTATTACGTAGTATTGACTGCGGGTTGATTTGATGTGTCGAGACGCACAATAGTCAGTCAACGCAACTTGACTGGAATCAACTGCCGGCGCGAAACTCGCTTGTCGTGGAGCGGAGCACAGCAGAACAGAGCCGAGCGCTGTAGCTGTGTGATGTGAATGGTTAGCGTGCGACGACCGTGCCGACAGGTTCAAGAAACTCTTGCGCGCCTCTGTTTACCTTACAACGAAACACGACAGCGATCTACTAGTTACGTTTACTAACACTAACCTTGGATCAGCACACTTAATGTGATTGTACACACGGCTTATATTATCGGTTACTGATTGTCTTGAAATTCTTGTCTGACAGAGGAGCGGTTGTCCTCGTGTCAAAAATACAAATCAACGTTATATATTTGAAAAATCTTACACAATAATCACAACAAAGATATGATTTGATTTTGGTTTTGTACTCGAAGGAACATTTACGAAGTATTACGTACGGGTTGGTTACGAAAAGTTACATCGAGTTGGGAAAATAGTGTTGTTAGAAGGAATGGCTTGGCTTACCACAGAGGAGAATGAAGCAGTTGTGTTGAGTAGTTGTTGGTTGGGGATGATGTGAGGTTCAAGGTTCAAGGCAGGCAGATAAAGTCGTGATAGAGAGGACACAAGCAAGACGACTGCTTCGAAAGGCTGACTTGCCCGGACTGATCGCTTGCCGGGCGAGCGGCCAGCGGGCGAGCCAGCATGCGGCAGGCGGGCATGCGCGCGCCTTGGGCCGCCTCCGGTTCCGCGACCGCCCCGCCGACGCCGCACCACTACCGCGCCATGCCATGCCGAGCGCCGCAACCTGATGCATGCGATGCGAGACAACGCGGCGCTCGCCAGCAAGCAAACACGAGCGAGAGCTACATAACCTACCTACTACACAACACAACCTGCAGTCGTACACATTCTTACATCGTGCGATCCAACTACATAATTGCTTTAATTCTTACCTCATTTTAAATTACTCTAAACATTATCAGCAGTTGTCTCAATTTACCAACACTATGTTCCAACTTGTACAAACATTTACAAGTATGAATAATATATTTTTTTAATAAGATACTCTAAGTGAACTAGTTTATGGATTATATATAATGACATCCCCTTTAGTATATTTTATGATTCTTATTCAACATTCGAAGAACCATCTTTTAGGTTTTAAAATTGAGCAGCTTAATCTCGTGTAAGCTTTGATGCAAGTTTTAACGTAGAGGGATAAAAACAAGGTTTTTGCTAATAAAAAATATGTTGCCGTTTTTTTTTTTAGTCCAAATACCTCTAATAATTTTTGAAGAATATAACTGAGTTTTAAAAATAAAAACACAAATTTCTCGCTTTGAAAAAAAAGTAATCTCATTTTTTTTTTCTCAATACCTGTATTCTTCTTTAATTTTAAACCAAGACCTTGAACGAATTACTATTTAATTATTAGCAGAAAAAAATTAATGTGTAATTTAGTAATTAATTTTGTTAGTTGCAATCAAACACGAAGACTATTTGCTAACCATTTCATTATTACGTGGACTTCAGTATCCCAGGAACATTCAAATCCTGCTACATATTAAAATATTAAAAATTAAAGTGTATTACAGTGTTGGAATATTCTTTTCCTGATATCTGCAGCATATTTATCATGAATCCTATTTCATTAATAGCCTGAACAACGCTAAGATATAATTTTTAATTACACATGATTTGTGAATGTTAAAATTATTATATGGGAACATACTAATCCCAGTTCCCTGCAGTATTGAAGCGATATTTTATATGGATTATAAGTACTATAAGCGGTGTGCACAAAAGTAAGTAGTCAGCGCCGACATCGGACAAAAATGAAAGTTTTGGGTCGTTTTGGTAAAGTAACAAGGTTATGTTTTATGTCAGAATAATTTTGCAGATCTTTTTTATAAAATATCAATGAAATGTAAATGAATGTGGCAGAGATGAGGATGTTGAAGTAGATGTTGGATTTATACACACATTTCGGTAATGATGATGACATATTTGTATTGTGCGGGCGTTTATCACAAGGGTTAATTTTATGCCATTTAAAATTCGAATTATTTGGCGGGATCGAATCGGATTCCCCAGATTCCCCAGGCACGCGGCAACGGGACCCATAGGTAAATGGCGGGAGATATTGTGTTGGTCACATCAAATTTTTTTGAATTGTAGATCAACTCTGCCGGCTAACCCTACTACTTGACATAATCCAAATAATACAAAATGCGACTATGGCTTTATTTAATATTTCCTACACCGTAATTAACCTATTTAAGGGTATATCTTTTTAACGGTCTATAAAATATTGTGTGTAAAATAATTGGAAATGAGTGTATATAATTCGTATATCGATTAAAACAGAACATAAACATAAACGTAACAGCAACATGCACGGGAGTTGCAGTAAAAGCAAACATAATCCAAATAACAACAAATAAAAGCAACAGTGCGATGTACACTAAAAAATTTAGTGCCGATCAATTCGTGCGTCGTGGGATGCGATAGCAAACTAACACACATACGGCGTGCGTAACGACCAGAAACCGCACTGGGCGCATTTACATTATTCCAATAATAAAATTTGAACTGCCAATGAAAATCCGACGGCCCATGTATAAATGACCGCCGAGTCATTACAGGTAAAATGAACGCTTACTACTGCAAGTTTTAATATCGTTCCAGTTACAGTTCGATGTATAGGAACACAGAGCCGAACTTCCCAGCATTTCATTTCCACTATTTTCACCGAACAAACATTTTTTTCATAATTACATTTGATTTTCAAAATAACGAAACCAGTGTACAGAATATGTGCTAGTAATACCAGTTTTTATAATAACAATTAAACTGTCCCACGAAATAATGTTTCTACTTAAAAAATCTGATGTGGTCAGCATATTACCATCCGTCAATCCTGTGTATTATGTACAAATTCTATACATAAATTTTCTTGCAAAAGATCTTGTATTTCCAGTAAAATTATTTCATAAACAAACTATGCAAATTGCACTTGACACTGACATCTTCTTCTTCTTTAGCTTTTCCTATACGTTAGGGGTCGTTATATTTTATTTTCTTCTTCCACTCATTTCAGTTTTGCGTATCGTCCTCATTCAGATCCTTTTCCCACAAGTCTTCCGCAATACAGTCCTTCCATCTTATCTTTGGTCTTCCTCTGTTTCTTCTACCTTCTACTACTAAGCTATTCATTCTTAATCCAATATATTCTTTACCTCTCCTCTCTTCTAGAAACTTATACCACTCGAACCATTTGCCTTATCCTTTAAATCCTTACCCTATCTTTCCGTGTCTTCCCCAACATCTATCTCAACATCCTAATCTCTGCCACATTCATTTTGTTTTCAATGATACTGACAACTGTCAATTTGGCTGGTGTATGAAATTTAAAATTTCACTGCTTTTTACCTCTCGCTAAGAGAGGTATTGGATTCATGCTAAAAATCGCATATCCAGATTTTATGGAATAAGCACGTTTTAAGGTCCCTACAATCCGATTTTAACATTTTTACGATGATGTCTGTGTGTGTGTGTGTGTGTGTGTGTGTGTGTGTGTGGATGTGTGTGTGTGGGATGTTGGAAGGACGCTTACTCAAAAACTATAAGACTTAAAATTTGTTTAACAACGTATTTCCCAATCGGACATTCATGGGAAGATCTGAAAAGGTTTTGGTAACAATTGGACAACCGGAAGTAGAAGATTCTTGAAAAAAAATCTTCTAAATATTATTTTTTGAAAATTTTTCTTGATAATATTAAAGAAAAATAAATTCTCTATCTGATACATTTAAATATTTTTATACATATTTTATAGATTTAGAGATAAAAGAAGTATAATATATAAAATAATGTAATTAATTTTACAACCGAAAGGATGCCATGAAAAATAGTTGCAAATTTAAATTATTTGTAACTGACAGATAAATGTCAGTGTCAGAAATAATGAGTAATGAAACAAAAATGTATTTGGAGAATCCCTTAATTCTTGATCTGTGACTATTATGGAGATGACAAGTCTAGGTTGAAGGACTTAAATTTGTTTCAAACATTATGAGACAATGTACACCAGTACTGTAGACTAGAGTAACTTTGAATTGCGAAAAAGCTATCAAATTCTTCTCAAGTAAGTTGTAAATATTGACAAAATTACACATCGATATAAGAATAATCGGAGTGCAATCTATCCGTCACTTTATTAAAGGGAATTAGTGTTATTTAGATATAACATGTATGAAAAAATAAAATGTAAAAGAAGATATGTAAGAATAGATGCACAATCCATATATACATTTTAGACCGCCCAAAATTAATGTTTTTACTAGAAGAATATGAAGAGAAAGTAAACAACGTTGTTCGAATTGAAAATTGCTGTTACCAGCCTAATATTTATATATGGTAAACTCTACTTTGTAATTTATTGTAACATAATTTATGGTAAAATATCTTCATGTTGAGACATACTATTATTGAATAATAAAGAAGTTTATACGTCATAGATTTATATGAATATATTATTTGTATTTATAAAAATATTCTTTGCTTTATGCATACAGCCAGGTAAAATATACGGCGAGAGGTTATGTGCTGGCCACATCAGATTTTTTTTAAAGAAAAACTGTTAAAAGTTGCAAATAAGGATGGACCAATTATAAACGAAATCTAATCATGTTTGCATATGGATCTAAACTCGAGGAATACGAAAAAAATATAATCGTGGTACTGGAGTTATGCGATCCGAAACGAACACACACACACACACACACACACACACACACAGACGCACACACACTTATACAGACATCATCGTAAAATAGTAAATACCTTCTTTACCTAAGGTGACGGAAGGTAAAAACATTCTTTAAAGAATTTTAAACTAAAAGTTCTAATATACGTCTGTCCGATTTCGTCTTCTATAACCTTTCGAAGATGACCCAAGGTGTACATTTTTGTCTCTAATTTGAAAACGGTTATAGACAAAATTGTAAAACTTGGTATATTTACCATATTATATTATTTACTTATCCCGTAATTTTTTTAGATTTTTTTTCACAATAGTCGATGATTAGTTACTGTTTACTGAGGAACGGTGAAAACTTTATTTTCGGGTTAAGCGATTCTTTTGACTTCATTTGAAAGATTCTCTCAGTTCTAAAGAAAAAACTTTTCAAGATAATTGAAAGTAAACAATATTTTTCTACTCCCGATGTTAAATTGATATAATGTACTAGTTTCCAACTTGACAAACCTAATGGGCATGGCAAGAATCTAGCAACCACTAACAACTGTTTCATTAACAAGCCCAACCATAATCGATATATAACAAATTTATATAAAAATCATAAAATACTTATTGATTAATAAGTAGTAAAGCTAAATTATTTTAGAATACATTATTTATTATAAAGTTATAAACGAGTTGAACATTTTATGATCTGACGATTGTGGATTTGATTTTATTGGCCAAAAATATGAATGCTGAGAATGCCGCCTACAGACTATCCATTTTCCATTCATGAAAAAATATTGTTACAATGTCTCTGGTTTGCCACACATGACGTCAAAACTCCTCGCACATAGTTCCAAAATTTCCGAATGATAGTATTTGAGATAGAGCGTAAAGAGCATCCACACACACACACAAACACATACTACACACACACTCACACACCCACAGACATCATCGTGAAAATGTTAAAATTGGATTCTACAACAAAAACAATAATACCAATATCATCACTAACAAAAGAAGCACCACTCTGTTTATCATTCAAAATGATCAAAGGGAATAATAAATGTATAATTGTATTAAAATGTATCCTCTTATTTACCCAGCGAAAAATTGTTTTTTAATATCAAATATTTGAAGGAGATTAAAATTTTAATTACTTAGTACGAAACGAATTTAAAGAATTTTAATTTTGTATATGTTATAACCTTCCCCTAAAATATCAGAGGGGTATTTTCATCATTTTAATATGACGGAGTCATAAAGATTTTTTTTTTTAATAATATGACACATTTTAAAAATTAATTGCAAGTGCATTTTGACATTAATTCCGAATAGATAACAAAAATGAAATTTAAAGTTTAAATATTATTTTCATCTACTTTTAGGGCCATTTTATACAGGGTGTTCATTGTAAGTGGTACACTGTTGCTACTATAAGAGCTGCGAAGTCCGTTAAATTAGCAAACAATTTCTATTTTACTAGATTAATACAATGGGCAAAAAAATATTTTTTCTGTCAGTGGTTTTCAATTCAAATTCAGAAAAAATACCGAATCGAATAAGCGAATAAATAATATATTTTTTCATTTAAAATAAGAAAGTTGTATCCTGTATATTGAGAACTTGAAAAATATATATATTTTTTGCTCAATGTAATAGTCCAGTAAAATAGAAATTGTTAGCTAATTTAATCGATCTCGTAACTCTTATAGTATACACTTAAAATGAACACTTGTATATAAGTGTTGAAATCTCGTAACTAAAGCAACACTTTAATGATGAGGGTGGGTAAAATCTCTTCAATTAATTTTCATATCCATAGAAGCCAACAAAATTTATATAATAAATGAAGTGTAAATGTCAAATTTCATTTAATTTTGACCAAAAAATAAAAAAAATATATTAAAGTGGATGGTGGAAATAAATCTTACCCCTTGAGAGAAAAGACATAAGTATACAATTCGGATTTCGAAATTATCAGAAATTTATTTTTATTTTTTTCCCATCTATTTATAACATCTTGCAAAGAAAATAAAATTAGAAATAATTGACGAAAATACCACGTAAAAGTAAAACCAGATGTTCGAGGATAATAACATAGGATATCATTCAATTGTTTTCGGAGAAAAGGAGCACCCTCTGCTTTTATTGGAGTTCCCTCCCACTTAGAAGTTTATCCTTCACTTTTAAATCCGCTGGCGCGCTGTTACCATCTGCCTTGGAGCCTAGCAGGACATGTCAGATTTGTTTAAATTTTGATCGAATACTTTCTCATACAAAAAAAAAAATGTTAATAATGAGGTATTAAAAAAAATAACATATCTTTTTTCTTCTGAAATTCAAATAAATAATGATAGAACTGGAACGACAGAGATAAAAAATAATTAATATTTCTTCATAAATTTTTCAAATATTTATCAAAATGATCCACAGCATAAAAATTTGATTATATAAATAGTTTTATGTTTACTTGACATAACCATTTCTTTCTTCTTCCTTCGTTTTGAGGCATTATTAAAACTATTTTATTATTATTATTATTATTATTATTATTATTATTATTATTATTATTATTATTATTATTATTATTACTTCTATTTGGGCACAATAGCACAAAACGCTTTTCTACAACCATGTACACAAAATATAAAAATTAGTAATATTGATAGAACAAGCAGCTAGTACTTAGTTGATAGCAGTCATGACTGTCGACGGCACACCCTCATTGGTTAGAAATTTACATACGTCATATATAATATATAATAGTTATATTTTCAAATACAATTTTCACATAAATTAAGAGTTACATGACAAAAATAAAAAAATACGGGTAAAATATTTTATTTTTCAATTAAAGTAAAGAATAAAAATCGTACAACATATTCAACTCAACACGATTTTTAAGTTTGTTCAGTTGAAATCTTCATCAAGAATATAATTGAAACACAATAAGTCATATAATCGGAATTTATTCTTACTTGTGGCGTACTTCAACAATAGTGTATTTCTTTGATCAAAAAAAAATTAAAAAAGTTATTTAAAATGTTTCAAAATAGTTATTTGTGCATCAAGGTTGTAAATGTGATCTTTTTTGGCCAAATTTGTTTCATGTTTTTGCCCTCCAGTTGTATTTTTCAACCTACCCTAACAACCCATCGCATGTAGTCTAGTGTACATGTTTATCATAACTCGTTATTGGCCCGTATCACTTATTTTTCCACCTAACCTAACAGCCTAACGTGATGTGTACGAGGGCGTACGAGTACATACACGTGCCTTGCAGGCTGAGCCCTGTCGGATGACTAGTGAATGTTTATATGTGTTCAATTCCATAATGTAATCAATATTGTTCGCAGCTCTGGCCCAAGTTGTCCCCAGGTGATGTGATCGTGTCTGTATCTGTATGTCTGTGTAACTGTGTCCTGCATGTTCACTGCGGGGCGAATGTGGACGGAAACTGATATTTTCACTACGTGGAGATTCAGTTTGCAAGGGTTGTTGCATGGATTCGAATAGACAATGTTTTGCATGGTACAGTTGTTTATTGGTGCGGAGACTGTTTGCATGGTGATTGGTGATAGTAATTATTGGTACATAAAGTTGATGTTGAATTTATAAATACATATAGTGATTCTGAATTTCACGCATTTATTTATAACTTTTTACCTATCGCTAAGAGAGGTATTGGAATCATGCTAAAAATCGCATATCCAGATATTAGTGAATAGCACGTTTTAAAGTCCATAGAATCTGATAATAATATTTTTACGATGATGGTCGTGTGTGTGTCAGGTTATTGTAGGTACGATTTCTCAAATTCTATAAGACTAAACACCTGTGTAATTACAGATTCCTCAATCTAACAGTAATGGGAAGAGTTCAATAGATTCTGGTAATAATTGGACAACCGGAAGTAGTAGTATTTTAACAAAAATCTTCTAAATATTATTTTTTGTATATTTATGTTATTACAAATATTAAAAAACAAAATTCTCTATCCGGCACATTTAATTTTTTTATTATATCTTCTCTAGATTTAAAGATATAGATATATAATCTATAAAATAATCTGTTGTAGTAAATCTCATAGTCTGCTCACAGCCCAAACAGCTCCATGGGAACTACTTGAGAAATTAAAATGTCTGTAATTGGCAGATAAATGTCACTAATGTCAATGTCAAAAATTCAGAGATAGTACTGAAGGCTTTTTCTCGGAACGATATTTAATATATCTTATTGTATTATTTATTAATTATATATTTAAAATTACAGGTATATTACATGAACCCTCAGAAATAACGCCAATCTCGTTAATGAACTGGAAAAACCTCGAACATTTAGAAGAAATGGAGAAAACTTGCTCATAGAATGAATTTAAAATTATAGAAAATACGTAAATATAAAGATTAAATGCAATTAGAATTTTTTGTGTGTACAAGAGATGTTACAATATTTATATACCACAATGGAAAGGACGTGAGAGATATTGTAATGGTTACAACGGTTTTTTTTTATAGAATAAATATTTTCAGTGTGTTTATTACATTTCCCTATAAAAAGTTTTGCAATTATTTCCGAAACTATTTTATCTCGTATAAAATTGTGAATTCTAATTTCTTGAACATTTTTCTGTTTATCTTGGTATATACTGGTGGCCTGTAGCAATCCATGTTTGAGGTGAAACTGTCACTTTGCGTTGGGGCAGTTTTCTTGTATTCACTTGAAGATCTGTTTTGCTGCATTTTTTGACTCTTAGTATGTTTTATTTATTGTTCTTTTAATTTTTACTGCTACTTTGTACTTATTTAATATTTATTATGTTTGTGTTGTATTGTATTTGTATTTTGTTAGATTAACTTTTTAAGGAAACCATGCCCTGTGTAGTAAGAGTTTGTTGTGTTGTGGAATTTGTAGCATCCAAGAACGAGAAGTCTGTTTTCCGCATACCTTCTGCGACAGACACACAAGGTACAAAGTCTATTAATAATATAAACTAATGTTTTTTAACCTAGGTCGTCTAGATTTAAACAAGACCGAACATACATTTATCCACCTCCTTTACAAAGGCTTTAAGCGTGTGCGATAAGGATGGATATAACACGTTTGTCTTTCAAAAATTCACATTGTTTCGATTAAGTTAGGACATTTCATTTTAAAACGATGCTCGTTATTGATAATACTTTTGCTGTAAGTTTATGTATTAATTCAGATGCATTACCTTGGTTCATAGCCGTACGAATAACGTTATTTCCTGTCAGTGTCACTATCTTAATTTTCACACATTAGGTTTTACATTTGCTAATAAACTTACCACTTGATTTATTTTTGAATTTTTAATGCTGTTATTGTAACATACATTTTTATAATAAGAAAATAACAGTAGTATTACGTACCCTCACAAAAACTAAACAAACGACTCTACTGAATTTGTTAGAATGGACGGAGCAAAAATCTGAATTCATACAATTCGTAGATAACCTTCATCGGACATCTTTCAAAAATTTTACTGTACATGGGGCATGGTTTACTTACAAAGTCAATCTAACAAAACACAAATACTGTAATACAATACAAACACAATAAATATTAAATAAGCTGCAGTAAAAATTAAAACAACAAAACTTCAAGCGAATACAAATAAAAACTGACTTTTTAAACGTCAGTGTAATCGTTACACCAGGGGGTGAAACTGCATTCAGAAACGTGATAACAAGTTTTCAATCTAGTAGCGTTTGGAAATACTTTCTGACCCTTTCATAGATGGCTTTAGTAGTACAGATTTTACAGGGATTCTCAAACTTTAATGTCAAAATACTATAAAAAGGTAACATATGTTTGAGAACTGCTGTAAATTTCCCACAATTCTCTATTGCACCGTTCGAAATTCTTTGACATTTAAAACTGTTATTTGTGAATTTGTATCTTTATTGCAATATATTACTCTATCATTCAATATATTTTCGGTAAGTATATTAGTTTTCATACTAGCATTATTATACGGGGGTGATATAAAATATAACAACAAATTAATAATATTTCAGAAAAAAATCACATGAAATATTTGTAACTCCTGCATAGTGAAGACACATTCTTGCAGAAGTTTACAGTGCCCAATAGAAGAAATGGTTTATGTAAGTGGACCAGGAGAATTTACATCATGGTGGTGCTCTTAGATATTTACACCGTAGAAGAGCAGCAAAATATTACATTATTAGGCGAAAGGACGTGAAGCTTCATAAGATTCATCAAAGAATGTTGAAATAATATGTGTCAGTTTTAAGAAAAAATGAGTATAGAAGAGGGTAGATTTGTTAAAAAGTGGGCGAACATCGGTAACGAGGTCAATGAAGCAGTGCATTTCTGGCAGACATTTAAAGTAACATCCCTTTTTACCTCTTGCTAAGAGACGTATTGCATTCATGCTAAAAATCGCATATCCAGATTTTATTGAATAAGCACGTTTTAAGGTCTCTACAAGTAACATCCCTTTTTTGAAATAATATTGCCTCTTGTAATAATAATAATTCAAATTTTTGATTCCTTGAGTAGTATGTTCACTATGTTCTTATATTTTAATAATTGTCGCCGTGTAGTTTGAGATTTGTAGTTATTTATTTATTATTTGATTTAAATAATGTAATGTATATATTTTAAAATAAAGACATTAACATATTAAGTACTGTATTTTTTTATAGTTCAACATATCACATTTCTTGATAATGTCTTTAATAAATTATCTATTTTCGATAGATTTTTTTATTAATTACATTATCAAGAAATAAAATTTAAAGTTTCGAATAATTCAAAATGAATTCATATTTCCCGCGACTTTCTCGGCTGTCAAATTTAGTTCTCTGACCTTTTCATAGACGGCACTAAAACTTGTTATCACGGTTTATAAGGGAGATACCCAATCTTCTACTATATATTTTCCTTAATCTATGCGTTACACCCACCGAACGTTACGATTCAAATTGCCACCAACGAAAAGTGACAGTCTCACCCCAAATATGGATTGGCTACAGACTAAGGGGGTCACGTGCGAGCCCTTGACCCATAACCGAATGGATACGAAAAGGGGCGCGGTTTAGTGTCACCAAATTTTTTTATGCAATCCGCACTAAGTTAGAATAAATGCCGGATACTTCATTTTATAACAGGGCACAAATTTAAGTTATATTAGTATAAAATTTACTGATGTTTGTTTTTATAAATGTTTTTTTTTTTCATAGGATCTCGTGGTCGTGTGCGTGAGTGTCTGGTAGTGAAGCTGGGAACCCGGGTTCGATCCCGACCGACCCCAAAAATTACTTCGACTTTTAATGGCAGTGGTGTACTCTCCATGCCAGCAGCAATGAGTAGGAATTTCATTCTTTTTAATACATATTAACCAATGAAAACATTAAAGACTTACAATCGAAAGATAGTTCACCTCTTCTTAATAAATATTGACATATGAAAACAATATTTGTAACATAAGTACAATAAGTGAGATTCGACAAAAATTGAACGAGCACGTCACTGTCTCTACGATACATCTTTAAAAAGAAAGAAATACCTCCAAAAATAAAGACATAGATACCTCCATGACAGTTCCTTGGTGACAGTACCATACTCATAATACAATAGAAATAACGCTCCGTTTCCAATCTATTTATAGAGATCACTGGTAATATACCGAATATACTAAAACGAAAAGCGAGCCAATAAGCGTGGCCAATTAATTTTATGCTTCAAATTAAATTTTGCATCCAATTCAAAAATCAAATCAAAACTTTATGAAAGTTAATAGTGTTATAGTGTTAACCATAGAATTGTAACAAAATCACGTTTTATTTATAATTTGCAACAAAATAAACAATAAAAGATATCAAGAAATATCCATTAGATATTAATTATTTATTGATCATATGAAAACTATCGTGTATTTAAATACATAAAGTAGTTGACAAACTGTTTTCCTATTGGCAATGAATGAGGTGTTGTATGTAATTTGACGCCACAAGAATGGGGGGTTCTCGTGGGGGTTGTTTTACATGGCTATTACTCTGGAAAATATTGCATAAACTTTAATTTAAAATACTTTCTCCACTTTCAATAATGGTGGATTAGAAAAAACTAGTAGAAGTAACTAAAGAAAACTAGAAGTAAACATCACTGTTTGATAAATATGAATAATTTACAAGTTGCCTCCAGTCAGATATGAACCCGAGCTGTTAGAACCACAACTGGTCACATGACACACTCAGGCATGTTATCCTATACAATGATATAAAAAAAGAAAGATCTAATTACAGTAGAGACCCTTTAATCCGTATCCACGTAATTTCGAACATCCAGTAATCCGAACATCGAGTAGAAGTAAGGTAATCCGAATATGGATTCCAATTCGAAATGTGGGGTAACATTCGAGATTGCAGCTGGTGGATATTAGTACATAAATTGTTTAGTAAAAATCTGTTGTGGCCAGCACAATACCTCTCGCCGCTTCCGTTTTTGGTTACATATGGGGGCCCGTGTCAGAATGACAATTAGTAATTATGTACAAAGATGTCAAATGTCAGAATTTTTCATTAAAAAATTCATGATTTTTAAATTCACATAGTTAATTTGTCACCAGGAGTGTGGAATTCATTTGTCGAAGAAAATAAACCACGTGTAATTGGAAAATCACTAAATTTACAATGAGAAATTGTGATATTTGACATCTATATACATAATTACTAGCTATCATTCTGACATGCGCCCCCATATCTGCTTGTCAAGGCCAACAAAGTCACATGACTGCTCGCGCCCTAATGTATTTAACATTTCTTGTATACCTACACTCCTACCAAAAATTCTACTTACACTATTCTTTATATTTAGATCATTTAATTTTAAATTCATTCTATGAAGAAATTTTGTCCTACTCTTCTAATTTTTTGAAATGTTTTCAATTCATTGTCGGGATTAACAGTATTTCTGAAGGGTATGTGTTATATACCTATAATTTTAAATATTTAACTATTAATACAATAAAAAATAATATAATATGTACGTACATCCCAGTAAAAGTCTTGAGTAATGTATCCAGATATCTGACACTGACATTTATCTGTCAGTTACAAACAGTTTAATATTTCAATTGGTTTCCATGACATTATTTGGGCTGTGAGATTTATTACAACAGATTATTATATAACTTACATTTAGAAGATTTTTTTTAAGAATCTGTTATTTCCAGTTGTCCAATTATTACCAAAACCTTTTCAGCTCTTCCCAGTAATGTCCGATTGAAAAATACGTAGTTAATTATTATAGTTTACACACATACATCCACGCACACACACACATACACACACACACACACACAGACATCATCGTAAAAATATTAAAATTGGATTGTAGGGACCTTAAAACGTGCGTAGGCAATCATTAAAATCTTGATATGCGATATTTAGCATGAATCCAATACGTCTCTTAGCGAGAGGTAAAAAAATAATACATAATACTTCGGCAACTGGCGATCAAATTAGGAATGTACGCCAGGAAACGAACAAAAATTTAAGATTTCTTTCAGAATTAATTTTTAATTCAACTTGATGTTTACATCCCAATTATAGAATAATATTACACAGCAATATGAAGAGGTATTGTAAATAGAAATACATATACAAGAAAAAAAACAAAACAAAAAATAAGATATTTTTTTTTGTTTCAGCTTAATTTCAGCATTATTTGTTCTCTGAAGTATTATAATAAATATTTTCTTATCCATACAAATTCAGTAATCCGAACAAATCGTTAGTCATATTATATTTAGTATTTCGGATTAAAGTCTCTACTGTACTTAAAAAGATAATTACATAAATATATATTAGTTACATTTTAATTTTATCAATACACGATCAATTCATTTACCTCCAAAGAATATAAAATATATTTGTCAAAATGAAATGGCTAAATTGATTCGAGTTTCTTAATTTAAATAAATTTTCTGTTGAAGTAAAATTATTCTGTCTTTTATAAAACCGGGGACTAATAAAATAAAAATTAAAGACAAGATTTTTTACACTTATCTTAAAGTGGTTAATATTGTCTCAAATGTTTTAATTATCATTTTAGCGGAGAATAATAATTTAATTCCGTACCATGGGGATAATCAAAATTCCATTATACATACATACATAATATCAATTTGGAGTAAATAAAAAAAGGATTTATAATAAGTATTTAATATTACATATTACATTTCGCAGTCGGTGTAACATGTACATTAAGCAATATGTTTAGACTTATCAAGAAATTACCTCTATTTAAGCAAATGTTAACGGTTACGACTGCGATTTCAAAGTTCTACTATTGTTAAACGAAGTTAACTAACCTGCCGTAACATCAACTAACCAAACCTACAAAACACAATTTGCGAGTCATGTCACGAACCATTCATATGACGTGTCAATGGTTCATGAAATGTCTACACTCTTTATGAAACAGACATGGCATTGGTATATTCATAATTTTTTCTTTAAAGTGCATATGTTGTTAGTTAATCTCTTAACATTTCAATGCGTTTGTTATATGTATAAAAATATTATTTAAAATTACCTTAATATGTGTTCTCTAACAGCAATTATCGTCACTCACCTGAAACAAAAGAAATATTAGTCAGTCAATATATAAAATGAAATTAACGATTTAATAGGTATTGATAAATAAAATATATGGGGTCTCGAGGCCGTGTGCCTCAGTGTCTAGTTTCGAATCTGGTGACTCGGGTTCGTTCCCGACCGACGCCACAAATTATTTCGAATTTTAAATGGCACAAAATGACCCCTGTATGCACCCTCCATGCTAACGATGAGTGCCCGTGAGAGGGCGCCCGGTAAATGACCGCACGGTACAAATATGTCAACATTATCTATATTTGCGTACAGATTGGCACACCCACTAATGGGTAATACATTCTGTCAAGAAAATACTGGGAATTGTATACTAAAAAAGCCCGCTTAAAGGAAGTGTCGAAATTCTTTTTGTCGCTACGTTGGCACAATTGTCCTCTATGCTCACGCGGAGTTTGAGCGCCATCTGACATTTAGTTTGTTTACAATGTTCCATTTGTCAGTTCATCTCAGGTGTGTTTTGCGATGTTTACAGTGGATAAAAATATAGAACAAAGAATCTGTCTCAAATTTTGCATTGCAAATGGAATTTCGTGTGCCGAAGCGCTAAAAAGGTTACATAAGGCTTACGGTGAATCGACTTTATCAAAAACACGTGCATATGAGTGTACAGTACAGTGCATTCAAAAGCAGTCGAGATGTGAAGGTGATATTGCCAGTTTTTTTCGATTGTCGCGGTGTTGTGCACTTGGAATTATTGCCAGAAGGTGAGATAGTAATTAAAAAATATTATCTGAGTGTTATGCGGCGTTTGAGAGAGCAAATTCGTCGAAAAAGACCAGATTTGTGGAAAGAAAACTCATGGACTTTTGCACTACGATAACGCACCATCTCACAAGGTTATCATTGTGAACGAATTTCTGGCCAAAAACTCAACAAATCTTATCGAACAACCACCGTATTCCCCTGATATGGCTCCGACCGACTTTTTCCTCATTTCAAAACTCAAATTACCACTTCGAGGCACCCGTTTTCTGTCGATAGAAGACATAAAAGAGAATTCGCGGTGAGTATTGATGTCGATTCGTTAAAATGCGTTTAAAAAATGTTTTGATGATTGGATTATTCGTCGGCATAAGTATATTATTTCGGAAGGGGCCTACTTTGAAGGCGATAAAATAAATTTGGATGAATAATGCATATTTTGTGTTTTATTGACCAATTCCTGGTACTTTTTTGACATAGTAGTATGCCCTGATGATATATGTTTTTATATTTAAATTTTGTGATGATTGTACGCAATACGCAAAATAAATAAAATAAATAAATAAACTCCAAGATTAAACAACCAATCTTAAAATTTAAATAAAAAAGTTACAATAAGTTAACACAATTTCGCAGTTTCATTTCAAAGATATTTCAATGTGAAGGTAATAAAATAGTAACAGGCGCAGTGCATATCATTTTAATTAGAACACTGAAATACAAATCAATTTTAAAATATTATTGTGCAAAATTAAATATCACAATATTTTCTTACAAAATTTCGTGCAAATTTTAAATAAAAAAAGTGTCTACTTGGAATGTTTTTTATTTAAATATTAACTAAGTTGTTTAAAAAAATATTTCTTTAAATTTTGTATTTAACATAATGAAGTAATAGATAGTAGTTAGTACAGATTCCAACAAAATATTAAAGAGAAACAATGATATACAAAGCATGACAACGAGTTTTGCTCTAGCCTCAAGTCCCAGTCTAACAGGTTGGGGCCGAAATTAGCGTTATAGTAGTAAATATTTCATTTCGGTTGATTATATTCCCCAAAACACGTTTTGTAAATTAGGCAGTGATAAGGGTGCAATTTAATTTGTGAAACAAAGCATCTGAGTAGGCGTGGAACGGTCACCGAACAGCATCGCATCGCACATCGCTTCCTGCCTAACGCCATCGCGTTCATTTGTTTCCTGTACGATAGCCCATAGCATATAGTCTCAGACTCTCACTGATATAACAGTACACAAACAAATTTCATTATTTTTTTTACACAAATTCCTCACGAATTAATATTTCTCAATATAAATGGAATTCGTCAAGGGTAGAATTTTGTTAGTATATTTTTCTCGTAGGTAATTATTTACAAAATACCTTTCGAATATTTACTCAAATATCACATGACTTGCTTTTAGGGTGTTTGGATAAAGCCACATTTTTACGGAAAATTAGGATTTTTGTGTTTGAATTTTTCTTTCATAAAGGATTGGGTAACATAGGAATATGAGATAAAACCAAAATGATATATGAAAAATTTGGCTGTTTCCTGTTTAGACCAGGACCGAATAACATTTATGTGACAATTTTGTTTCATCAGCCATAGATGACCTCGTATATGGTAGTAGTACATAAAAAATCTGTTGTGGCCAGCACAATACCTCTCGCCATTTTCATTTTATCTTGCATAGGGCGCGAGCAGGTATATGAATTTGTTGGCCTTGTTTACAAAACTATTTTCCAAAATTTACTTAAAATGATACTTTATGTACTAAAATATTTTTACTAAAGTTAGGTATTAATGAAATGGTAAGAATTATTAAAATTTATGTTAATTAAAAAGAAGTGGATCTACAACTGACTGTATCTAATCAAAATATTTTAATTATATTTAGGCATTGTAAATTTCTAAAGGTCTTTTGTTGTAGGTGGACAACTTGTACTAAAGTTACGAAAACGAAAAAGTTGTAAGGAAGCAAATTGACACCCTTGACATATTATCTACTTAAAAGAAAATTAACTAATTAATATAGACTCCAAAAAGTTTACTGAAGTAACGCAACGTTATAAATGACTGCGAACTTCAGGAAGAGACTCATATTATTAATGAAAAATTAATCACAAAGGCGTACGAAGATGACAGAAATTCAGCTTAAAAACTTCAATTATACTACCTTAATTTCGTATAGTGGATAGATAATATTGCCGGATGTAGGTTACATAACTCGAATTCAGTTTGGATTTTGATTTAGGTACTACTGTGAAATGTAAGTTATCAAAACAAGACTTAAACAAAGTTGTTTTTATAACAGGATTGTAATACAAACACAAATAAAGTAATATATAATTTTAGTTGGACTCTGTATAGACACAATTTAAACAAACAAAAGTCCATTTTTCTTTTAAAAAAATTAAATTGTCGTTTGATTTCTCTAATAATAGGACTGTTGCAAGAATTTCTATATGACTTCTAGGTAAATACTAAATTTAAAAAAATATTGTTCTTTGAAGAACCTCAAATTTGAAAATATCACGAAATTTTACAATTATCTAATTATTGAAATTTGTGTAATATTCACGTGATCACAAACAAAATATAACGTCAGAGTACACTATAACATGTGACGAACTATCGCCTACTTTTATTTATGTAAATAGCAAGGTGATTGACAAACTGTTTTACTATTGATTATGAATGACGTGTTGTATGTACTCTGACGTTAAAGGAGTGGGGGGTTGTTTTTTATAACTATTTCTGGCGCCAATCTTTTTATTTACGAAAATAACAATAAATTCTTATACTTTATTACTATAAAAAATAATATTGTATCTACTCTAATTTAAAATGCTTTTTAAAAAATGTGAAACTAGCTCATTGGTATATTACGTACCCATAATATTTTGGCCGGTTTGCATTTTCAACAAACAAATTATAAAAACTACGCAAATGGTGGGAAATTTCTACAAAATCTATTCAACTCTTCATATGGACATACGCAGGGGAATATAAAAGAATTATAATTTTTAGAATTGTAGTACTGAAATTTTCGAAGGATAAATTTTTGTCACTCACACACCCACACACATACACACACACACATACAGACATCATCGTAAATTCGTATCGTAGGGACTCCAAACGTGCTTATTCATTAAAAACTCACCATCAAATTTTTTGACCAAAGACAATACCTTCCTTACGGAAGGTAAAAAGTTTGAAAATCACGGAATTTGCTTAAGATCTGAAAAATATTGAAAGAAAATTTAAAAGAAAATTGTTTTCGCGTTATCTTTTTTATATTCCAGGTCAATTTATATGACCAAAAATCAAACCGTGATTATATATATATATGTATATGAATATGAACATGTTTATGGCATGGTTATTAACCGAATAGTAACTGGATATCAATTGGATTATTTTATATTAGGTTAAAAATGGGTTATTTTAAAAACTTTTCCTCAAAATTATTACAATGTTACAATAGAAGTGCAAAATCACGTATATCAGCTAGTTCTCGCGGCTAGCAATCACAGTATTTAAATAAATGACACATTTTTATACTTGTTGCACAATCCATAGTATTCTGTATCTTCTTACTGGCTAGTGCATGGCCATTTGTTTTCTCAGTCCATCTTCGTGATTCAAGGGTACGATACCCATCTCTAATTTTCATGACCGTTCCTGCTAGTTGCCTGTGAACTCAACATTCACTTGTTTCGATACACTGCACTGAGTTCCAGCCAGCGATCAGCCACGATCTCTTCCGAAGCCTCACGAATGCCATGGTACAATTCAGACGAGTACATTGTCTTAGATGTTATCGTGATACTAATGATGCATTTTTATGCATTTGAACAGAGAAAAGTGCATAGAAATGTGAAACTTAATGAGGAATATGAAACTGCTAATTGCATTATTGAGTGCGTAGTTGTGGAGCATTTCTCCTGTGATCTATTGGGTTTCTAGCGCTTGTAATCAGTGGTTAATATCAATCAAACTTTCTCAAAAGAAATAGAAAATTGTGAGGGTTATGACTATAATAGGTAAGCTTCAACGGTAAGTACATGCAAGGCAATATAATGCATGCAAATGTTCTAAGAATTACAAACATGAAATAAATAAAAGTGTAATAAAAGTTACTACGGGAAATACACACATTGCATTACTAAACGATAATAAGACTAATTTAATTTCATTGTTGGATACAAAACGTTAATACATATTTCCTTGACTGCATTTAATAGTATATTGAAAGACAAGTATTACAATGTTTCTTACTACATTACGAGTACAGTTTGCGTAATCGAGCCTTAGGCGAGTTACACAAAGTACGAGTATTACAAATGGACATTATAATACGTGTTTTTCATATTCTTTTTCCTATTTCGCATTAATTTTTATTTCAAAATTTTTATTAAGAGAAATATTAAAATATTAAGGTTGGTACCACTGGCAGATTCAATAAACATTTGAAATTTAATTTACTTTGACATTTAACATTTTGACAACTGATACTTACAAGTTTGGTTACAGTTAAAATTTATATTTATTGCTATGAACCTACAAATAAATACTTCGAATTTTAATTTAAAAGAGTGCTTTACTGTTTGATAAGTATTTCACTATAAAAAATCTAATTGCAGTAAATTTCTATGAGTAATGACAGCTAAAATTGAAGATATTTATTTGACACTTAGACTAAATTACTTCACAATTTAATAAATCCCCAAAAACTTTTGTACAAAATTATTCATTTTATCATTGTTTCTAACAAAAACAGTTGTACAAAATTCACTTTTTGTACGCGAATAGGAAAAATTCATTTGTTTCACTACAGCACATACATAATATTCATATCTACACTTCGACATCTACATTGGGGTGGATCGGTTCAATATAATTTTTTTTTAGGAAAATGGGCCAGTGTGCAAAAGTTGTTCCAATTAGTACATGCGTTGATGCATTCAAAATGCATGTTTTGGAGATATCTCAATCGGAGTGGAAAAAGTGCTTCAAAAATTGGTTCACATGCGTGCAAAAGTGTATTGATCTTCATGGAGAATAAAGCCATTTTCGATAATAAATATTTGTTTTTGTTCTCTAATCCCGAAATATAAAAGGCAACACTCGTATTATAAAATTTATGTTTTGTGTGTACATAAAATAAGAAATCTTGCTTTGTTACAAATTACTTACCTAGAAATCTTCTTTTCGCTCCATGCTAGTCTTGTCTTGTTTCTTGCAACCGACCTCTTGTTCTTGACAAGTACAAGAAAAAAGAAAGACAAGAACAAGAATCTCGTGAAACACTGTAAGTCATAGATTATTAAAAATATTATTACACGGATTAACAATTAAGACTTTCTAGAACTGCAGATAAAGTTTCAAAATAAAAAATCTGATGTGGCCAGCACATAACCTCTCGCCGTATATTTTACCTGGCTGTATGCATAAAGCAAAGATTATTTTTATAAATACAAATAATATATTCATATAAATCTATGACGTATAAACTTCTTTATTATTCAATAATAGCATGTCTCAACATGAAGATATTTTACCATAAATTATGTTACAATAAATTACAAAGTAGAGTTTACCATATATAAATATTAGGCTGGTAACAGCAATTTTCAATTCGAACAACTTTGTTTACTTTCTCTTCATATTCTTCTAGTAAAAACATTAATTTTGGGCGGTCTAAAATGTATATATCTGGATTGTGCATCTATTCTTATATATCTTCTTTTACATTTTATTTTTTCATACTTGTTATATCTAAATAACCTTAATTCCCTTTAATAAAGTGACGGATAGATTGCACTCCGATTTTGTCAATATTTACAAATTACTTGAGAAGAATTTGATAGCTTTTTCGCAATTCAAAGTTACTCTAGTCTACAGTACTGGTGTACATTGTCCCATAATGTTTGAAACAAATTTAAGTCCTTCAACCTAGACTTGTCATCTCCATAATAGTCACAGATCAAGAACTAAGGGATTCTCCAAGTACATTTTTAATTCATTACTCATTATTTCTGACACTGACATTTATCTGTCAGTTACAAATAATTTAAATTATCAACTATTTTTCATGGCATTCTTTCGGCTGTCAAATTTATTACAACAGATTATTTTATATATTATACTTCTTTTATCTCTAAATCTATGGAATATATAATAAAATATTTAAATGTATCAGATAGAGAATTTAATTTTCTTTAATATTACCACGAAAAATTTTCAAAAAATAATATTTAGAAAATTTTTTTTCAAGAATCTTCTACTTCCGGTTGTCCAATTATTACCAAAACCTTTTCAGATCTTCCCATGAATGTCCGATTGGGAAATACGTTGTTAAACAAATTTTAAGTCTTATAGTTTTTGAGTAACCGTCCTTCCAACATCCCACACACATACACACATACACACACACATCCACACACACACACACACACACACACACACAGACATCATCGTAAAAATGTTAAAATCGGATTGTAGAGACCTTAAAACGTGCTTATTCAATAAAATCTGGATATGCGATTTTTAGCATGAATTCAATACCTCTCTTAGCGAGAGGAAAAAAAAAAGAATAACAGTTAAGGATCACATTCTTCATAATACAGCAAAGGATTTAAATCTGTGTTCGTAAAAAAATATGTAATTATGTAGTAGGTATATTAAAAAAAATGAGTAAGATTGAGTAGATTTCGTATTATTACAACATTTTGCCTTTTTACTTTATCATTATAATCTTGCACGAGTATGTATAATAACAAAGAACTTTAATTTTTTACATTAGAAGGGCTACATTAGATAAAAATCTGGTCTTTCACATAACAAAGAATAGTTTTTAATGTAGTCAACTTTGCTTTATGTCATACGTCCGTGCAGAAACAAAATGGTTTTTAGAATGTTGGCTAGAAAAATGTTTTTCCTCACGTGTTCCCCTTAATCCCATATATTCATTATCCTTCCCAGCTTATTTAAATCTTGTTGAAATTGAAACAACCCCTTTATTTAAGCACTAATCTTACTTCAAACAATTTCATTCTAACATGTAAATCTAGATACCTTTCCGGATTTCGCAGACAAACACTAAATACTTAAGGTCCTTTAATCTGTATTTAAAAATAATTCTGTTGCAAAAAATTGCCACAGTTTAACACAAAGTTGTTTAATGCGCTTACCTATGAAATCTCAACCAAATAGAAACAGTTCCACCTCCTGTTCCTGTTCCAGTTTCAAATACGGAATTCATAATTACGCTGCCAGGAAAACAAAATCCGGAGCTTGCATCCGGCGGATACAAGCGCGTTGTGAGATTGAGGGATGGACGAAGAAGAGATGTACAATAAATTTATAGTAATATATTACCGGAAATAAAGTCGCAAATATAGCGATTCTTGGTTTAAATATAGGATTCAATTCCACTATGACCTTCACCATAAAAAAATATTTATATTTACGTTAGGTTTGATTCGGGTACATTGGGTTAGAGTTGACCAAAACCTCAATATTATACTATACCGTAAAACTGTATAAAAGGGACTATCAAAGTTTTTAAATAGCTATTAGTTTTTGGCTCTTATTTATGGTCAGCATAATATTGAGATTTTGGTTAACTTTAATCTAACCTACGCTAGTCAAACCAAACCTAATTTAACAACATATTGACCCAAATATTTTTTCATTGCCAACTAAAAAATATTTCTTGCTAACCAAATACTTATTTAATTGGAGAACCATTTAATTACTTTTTTGGCCCGGTTGTTCCAAGTTCAGATAAAGTACATCTATTAAATAAATTCTTAACCAGAGAATAAGATTTTTAGGTTGCTCCATGATGTTTCATTCACCTAACAACTAACTGGCAGATAGTTAACAGAAAGATTAAAATTGTGTTAATTTTAAAAAGTTGGCAACTTGGCTATCAACATTTTGATAAAGTTTGGTTATTTTTCGCTTTTCTGTGTTTTGGTACAAGGTTTAGAAGAGGTATCAATAAAATTTACAAAAATGAGTGAAAATAATAGATAGAGAGAAAGAGCAGTTAATTTTACAACCGCGGAAATAACTAATCTAATTAAATTTGACGACAAATATAAAAAAAATATAATAAAAAAAGAATAAAATAGTCTTCCATCACGTTTATTTATTGATAAGAAGTAATACCGGTTTCGAACCTTTGTAGGACCATCATCAAGTACCGGTATTATACAAAAGTACAAAAGTTCAGCGAAAGTACATAAATTTAAATTTAAAGTCTTGAAGAACAACCTCCATTAACTTTTGTAATCGGTAGTACTTCTTATCAATAAGTAAACGGGAAGGAAGACTATTTTATTCTTTTCTTATTCATACCTCTTCACATTGGTTTTATCTTCTTTTCAATTAAAATATTATAAATATATATATTTATGTCCAAAAGACAGATTCCATCTCTTGGAAAGAAAAAGACAACATATGGAATCAATTAGAAAATTATTTCAATTTCAGTGATCTGCACATGTCTAGAAAGGTGCGCATGTGCATTATAACTGTTGACAGTTTCATGAAATTTAAAGCTTGAAAAGAAATATTTCGAATTTTACATGGCGTGACCCCGGTGGTGCACTCTCCACATCAGCAATGAGTGCCCGCGAGGTGAAGCCTGGTAAGTGCCCGCATGGATAATAGGCCGTGATGATATGTTTTTTAATTATTTTTTATGAAAAAAATATGGCGGAGGAACCTATTTTCGCTTTGTTATTATGTATAATATCACAAGAAATTGGAAGTTTATAAGTATTTTTTTCTTGAAAACAATGTTTACCTAGCAACATAAACTGTTCGTTTAAATCTCGAAAGGCCGAGAGCGTAGCTCATTAAAATGTAAATTTTGTCAAATTTAATTTATAAAACGTTCCATTATGAATATAAAAATTACCAAATTAAATGGGAATATGATACATTTGAAAATATAAAACTGAACATGACAATAATTATCAAAGGTAATTTAAGTGGTACGCTCAATAATTTTAAATATCTCCGAGGATATTACGACTTACGAGTGTAATCCCAGAGCTGAAAATACTACGAATCTGAAGGATGTTGTATTTGAAATATCCAAGAATGCTACGAATTATATTTAAAGAGAAAATATAATGATTAAATAAAAATTGTTGCAAAAATAAAATAATAATAAGTTGGCGGACTACATATTACATTATAACACAACGAGAAACATTATTATCGTATAAGCGGTTAAGAATAATACAACCTTTTTTAGTTTAGATTCTGTTTTATTGCTTAACAGTGTAATTTAATAATTCTAATTGGTAATGAAATTATTAATTATATTAGAAATAGGGATAAACCGAATCAGGATTTGACTGGAATACCGAAACACATGATTTTTCGAAGGATTCTTCATATAGTTTTATGTCACCTTCAATATGTACACTACAAATCCTAGGAACTTACTTGATAAATTTAATCTTTATTACAATATGGTAATTATAAACAAAAAATCATATTCAATTTTGTTGCTGGTAGAATAAGCACGAAACATTTCCTACTATAAGTAATATAGCTAGGCAGTTTTTATCTAGCGGAGAGAATGCAGAAATGCTACTCTTTATACATCATAATTTTAATAAATATACATTATGATTATTAGCCAATAATTATACGTTCTTCTGTTTTAGAGAAATACGTCTGTTTTTCTCTCTTAAATTCTATATTATTTTATTACTTTCTGAAACATAAGCCGGGTTTAGTAGTACCGCCAGATATCTGCCCAACGAAATGTACAACACAAATAGGATACATGTTTTGATAACGTTATTGTTTACCTCATCTTTAAAAATAATGTATAACGTTGTTAAAAAAGTACAGTACTTAATAACATATACTGGTGTTCCAAGAAAAAAATAAACTTAAAATTTAAATAAAAGACCAAATATAAGTAGAACAGTTCATGTGAGCAAAATCTCGCAAATGTTTCATCTAAGTTCTAAGTGATAGTTGCGTGAGAATATAGTAAAAATGTAATTTGCGCTGTGTAACAGTTGAATGAAATATGAATTAATTTTAAAATTTCATTGTCCTAAATTAAATATTATAATATTAGCAGTGCTTCTTTTGGAATATTTTTGCTCAAATCAAGCAATAAGTGAGTTGATATGACCTGAGATGAGATATGTGAAAAGAACAACCTTTCATATTACAAAAATCTGATGTGGCCAGCACATAACCTCTCGCCGTATATTTTACCTGGCTGTATGCATAAAGCAAAGATTATTTTTATAAATACAAATAATATATTCATATAAATCTATGACGTATAAACTTCTTTATTATTCAATAATAGCATGTCTCAACATAAAGATATTTAACATAAATTATGTTACAATAAATTACAAAGTAGAGTTTACCATATATAAATATTAGGCTGGTAACAGTAATTTTCAATTCGAACAACTTTGTTTACTTTCTCTTCATATTCTTCTAGTAAAAACATTAATTTTGGGCGGTCTAAAATGTATATATCTGGATTGTGCATCTATTCTTATATATCTTCTTTTACATTTTATTTTTTCATACGTGTTATATCTAAATAACACTAATTCCTTTTAATAAAGTGACGGATAGATTGCACTCCGATTATTCTTATATCGATGTGTAATTTTGTCAATATTTACAACTTACTTGAGAAGAATTTGATAGCTTTTTCGCAATTCAAAGTTACTCTAGTCTACAGTACTGGTGTACATTGTCCCATAATGTTTGAAACAAATTTAAGTCCTTCAACCTAGACTTGTCATCTCCATAATAGTCACAGATCAAGAATTAAGGGATTCTCCAAATACATTTTTCTTTCATTACTCATTATTTCTGACACTGACATTTATCTGTCAGTTACAAATAATTTAAATTTGCAACTATTTTTCATGGCATCCTTTCGGTTGTAAAATTAATTACAACATTATTTTATATATTATATTCCTTTTATCTCTAAATCTATAAAATATGTATAAAAATATTTAAATGTATCAGAAAGAGAATTTATTTTTCTTTAATATTATCAAGAAAAATTTTCAAAAAATAATATTTAGAAGATTTTTTTTCAAGAATCTTCTACTTCCGGTTGTCCAATTGTTACCAAAACCTTTTCAGATCTTCCCATGAATGTCCGATTGGGAAATACGTTGTTAAACAAATTTTAAGTCTTATAGTTTTTGAGTAACCGTCCTTCCAACATCCCACACACACACATCCACACACACACACACACACACACACACACACACACACACACACACACAGACATCATCGAAAAAATGTTAAAATCGGATTGTAGGGACCTTAAAACGTGCTTATTCAATAAAATCTGGATATGCGATTTTTAGCATGAATCCAATACCTCTCTTAGCGAGAGGTAAAAAAATGAGTAATTTTTACTCTAAAATTCATTGTCGTATGATATTTCGGTTCTCAATCACAAAGGATCAAATTTCATTTATAACCTACAAATTAACATTTCTACTCACAATATTAGCACTTCCACTGAGCTGTATGGGTTAGACCATTAGATAATGTTGAGTTTATTTCGTGAGTGATACAGCATCGAAAAATGTGAGATGCGAGTACACTCTGTACCATTCAGCTTTTTCAAAAATTTATGAAACATTTATATGCCATAATTAGTTTGTATAATAAAAGATTTGGATTTTTACAATGCCTCTTTACTGTATGATTTTCAAAATAAAGTTTCCAGTATAATAATTTGAAAAATCTGATGTGACCAACACAATACCTCCCGCCATTTACCCATAGGGTCTCGTTGCCGCGTGCCTGATGTCTGGTCGCGAATCTGGGGAATCCGATTCGATTCCGATCAACGCCAAATAATTCGAATTTTAAATGCCATAAAATTAACCCTTGTGGTAAACGCCAGCACAATACAAATATGTCGTCATCACTACCGAAATGTGTGTACAAATCAGATTAGCACACCCAGCAATGGATAATATGCCGTGATAATATATTTATTTCTTTCTTTATTTAAATACATACCTGCATATTTACTAATGCTAGAAATTATGTATATTAAGTTCCTTTCCATAAAACTATTGTTCTATTTATAAATTTCCTTTTAGAACATTACTATTATTAATTTGAAATGATTATTTTTTTGACAGTGATATGTATCTGTCAGTTACATACATTTGAGCTGAACTATGTAACCATGGAGATGTGTTTAAAGCATAAGTTCCGAAATATAATTTTTTTCTATTTTGGTTCTTTAATATGTACTATATGAAACCCATTTGGATGTCAAAAAGTACTTCTTAAAAGAACTCAAACCTAATTTTTGTTAGGTTGGTACGTAGTACCTACATTTCTAGACATTTGTCATTTGAAAGTAAATATTATTTCTAGCCTAGAAGACCCCACTATTGAAATGAAGTAATAATACATATAAGTAAATATATTAATAATTATTTTGTTATATTTTAAAATTAAAATATTCCTAAAAATGAAATCACGTATATTTGTAAATATTTTTTTGACAAAAGGACCAAAATAGAAAAAATAGTATAAAATACACGTTTCATAAGACATTTCAGCGCACTTGTCCCGTTAGAAAACTCGCGGCAAGCCGCTCGTTTCTAACAAAGACGCGTGCGCCAAAATCATGTCTTATGAAACTTGTATCAATGTACTATTATATTACTTTATAAATTTATCCATAAAATATATATAAAAAAGTATTAAAGCAAACCTGTAGAAAATGGAATAATTTTTAATTTTTATAATAACAAATTGCGAAAAAATTACATTTAAAGGTATTTTTTGAAGAAAAACTATATTGAGCTTCAAGTAAACGGTTATCCGATTGCCACCAAAATTTAATGACTTCTTTCCATATTAGAATAAGGTAGAAATACATGGTTTGAAAACTTTTTGAATGACAGTATTTGAGTTAGAGCGTAAAGAGGATCCACATACACACATACATACATACACACAGACATCATCGTGAAAATGTTAAAATTGGATTCTAGGGACCTTAAAACGTGGTCATTTACCAAAATCTCGATATACGATTTTTAGCACGATCCCTATACCTCCCTTACCAAGGGTAGCGGGAGGTAAAAAACATGTTCTTTATTTTAGTTTGACCCCCTGGTGAAAAGTAACCCCGCCCGCTTATGCCGGGCGAAACATCAAACCTGAATTAAATATAGCACGTAGCAAGCGATGGACATAATCCTCCGGTAGTCGGTACATTACCGGAGTCGGCAACTCCGGCTCCGGCTGCCTGCGTAACGCACAATAAACCCGGACTTTTCATCCGAACGCCACAACCGATTAAATAAACATGAGACTGCTCTCTGTATTTCATCTAATATCAGGCAAGATAACAACTACGTAAATTTCATGACATTTATACGCATTAATCACGTAGAGAGCCCGGATTTATCGATTTTCTTCGATTTTTTAAGTACTGCCGGATTGTTAATTGATTGACAGCAACATAGTTTCACTATCTACTTCCAGTTCGTTTACTGTATGTATCAGTTAACGGGCGAGGGTAACTGGATATATCAAATGACACATTAGATATGATTTTCTGTAAATTTCATTTGTATGATTGATGCGTATTTATTTTCGAATATACATATTTGATAATATTTTGGCGTTTTCTTTTCCAATTGACCGAATTAGTTGTATTTATAACCTAATGACAGAGAGGTATGACTGATTTAATATAAAACTAAATTTTATAAGATCAATGCAACAGCTTTGAGACTCAACATTAAAGAGATATTGGATACGATCAACCAGGCGATATAATAATAGATGTATACACAAAAAATAATTAAGTCCGTTAAATTTTTAAAGTATAATTTTTACATATGAAGTAAAAATGTTATTTTTACTAATTTAACAGCGGTAATAATAAATAATTTCCCATTTCCAGATATTCCGAGAATATCTCTTAACCCTGTGTTAAAATGTCGTTTATGGAGAATTTATTCTAGAGTTAAGGTTTTATTACATGTTTATTATTATACATTTGTGGGCTACGCTCGTTGTAAAGTAGGAATAGTTATTCCTGTGTTAAAAGGAAGCTATTTTGAATTTAATCCTTTTTATTATTACTGCAGTAACACTTTGTAATTCTTAATTATATACACTAATAAAAATTATATTATTCTATCTTCCGTCACCTTTAGGTAAGGAAAGTATTGTCTTTGGTCAAAAAATTCGATAGTGAGTTTTGAATGAATAAGCACGTTTTGGGGTCCCTAGAATACGAATTTATATTTATACGATGATGTCTGTATGTACGTGTGTGTAAGTGATGATCGTTTCGGATCGCATAATTCCAATACCACGTTTCCAAAAATTATATTTTTTTCGTATTCCTCGAGTTTAGATACATATACAGACGTAGTTAGATTTTGATTATAAGTGGTCATTCGGAAGTACATTCATTTGCAACTTTTAACAGTTTTTCATGAAAAATCGCAGTTAAATATCATTTATTGAAATTTAATGTTATTATAAATTTTAAAATATATATTATTCTGTATACGATATGATTGTATTTTGCCCTTCATATTCAATAAATACAGAGTTAAAGTATTATAAAGATATTAAATTTCAGTCAACCAGCTATGCTATCCATGGCAACTGCTAATATATTCATATAATTCAAATTGACAGATGTCAATATCAATGAAAAGGTAATGAATGCAGCAGAGATGAGGATGTTGAGATAATGTTAGGGTAAGATACGGACCGATAGGATAAGGAATGAAAGGATAAGGAAAATGGTTCGAATGATATAAGTTTCTAGAAAAATACAAGATTGACGATTACATTGGTTTGAACATGTCATGAGGAGAGGTAAAGAATATATTGGGTTAGGAATGAATAGCTTAGTAATAGAAGATGGAAGAAATAGAGGAAGACCAAAGATAAGATGGCAGGACTGTATTGCGGAAGACTTGATAGAAAAGGAACTGAATGAGAATGACACGCAAAACAGAAATAAGTGAAAAAAAATAGCGACCCCTAACGAATGAGAAAATCTGAAGAAGAAGATGTCAGTGCCAATTTGTATAGTTTTACTGGAAATATAGAATCTGTTGCAAGAAAATTTATGTATGGAATTTGTACATAATACACAGGATTGACGGAAGGTATTATGCTGGCCATATCAGATTTTTTACAGTAAAAGTTATGCGGACATGATGTACAAAAGTTAGTAATGATTATTGTTTGTGTGTTGGTATAATTACAAAATGGGTTCTACTAATTATTTTATAATTTTTTGATTGAACTTCATTTAAATTCAAAGCTTATTCTAAATAATTATTTGGTAAGTTGCAATATTTAGTATCTATCAGACATAAATAGAGCGAATCCGTAAGAACTAATAAAAAATACTCTCCATATTTCAATTATTCAATATATTTTCAAACTTCTTATATAATGTAAAGGTAAAGCTGACGTATTCATAAAACCTAATGGACGCTACATAAGTAATTCAAAAGTATCGTACTAAATTTTGAAAGAACTTATGTATGTGGGATGTGAGATGCTCGCGACTGTACAAGAATCTTATATTTACTTCACAAAAATTAACCAGAATAACAATTTATGAAAGAAACTTAAATTAGACAAAAAATATACAATGTTACGTTTTTAATACCTTAATAATTATTTATAATAGCTTGCATTCGTCGTAGCATCGAATTAAGTAAATTATCGATGATTTTGTGGTTTAGGTAAAGGTCACACTGTATCGATCAACATCCATCGATTTACGTGCATCGACTACCATCAACCGTTTTTTCTTGTGAGTGGTCACACTGCTTATTATGAGAAATTTCAACACGTAAGTATGTTTAAAATAACTTTCGTGGCTAATAATTTGAAATATGTAAAGAAAATAAGCAATTTAATAAAATAATTAATAAAACAAAACTGCATCTATTGTAGTCCAAACTTTGATTACCACTGGTAGCCTATGTACCTAACTCATTTTTTTTTCTTTTTATGCATATGGATGTAGTTTCTACCTAGCGTGGCATCATAAATTGAAACAGTATTATTTAATTTATTTTTGTTTTACCGGTATTCATTTACTCGAAAAGGATTCTGGATTTTAAAATGGCGATAGCAGAAGGCTCGAAAATAGTAAGAATTTAGAAAAGAGTAGACAAGTGTCGCACATGTTAAGGGCATTGAAAATTCGAATATTTTAAAAGCTAATAACTTTTGAATTTACTTGCCCCTATTATAGAGCATTATAGTCTAGTTTTAACATAAATGACTCTTGTTCTAATTTATTACTATAGTGAACAGAGCCCTCATAGCGGGCGTGCAATGCGTGCCCCGCACGAAGGCGGCCAAAAGATGGGGCGGCTGTCGTTGCGTTGAACGTATAGATATCATAACAAAATATTATAACGTAAATAATTTTTTTTACTACCACTACTGTAAGAGTGTCATTACTGAACTACTAACAATGTAAGTTCGTGCTTATGAATAGTGCTACGTAATGAAATTTCATTACGTATATTAATATTATATTATGTCAACAATACATATTTCATTTCAATCAAATTTGCAGTAGGGAACTATTTTTTATCGTATATCCCTACGCTTAGCAGTAACCATGGTAACATCGTTGCGCAGTTTTATTTTTGTAAATAAAACCCACCAAACTTTTTAACGTTTCGAACTGCTGCATTTTTGTGTGATTACAAATACATATACTGAGGTAATAATAATTATTATAAACAAAATTAGTTGATAATATTATTTGTAATTTGTAAGTCATGCAATAAAAAAATTATAATTATGTATCTGATTTTGCTTCAATTTAGAAATATTAATGAGTAGTCGTAGAAAAAGTATAGTACATAATTCGAGATGTAAAGCAATTACTCACTCGTAAAATTACAAACTCGACGCTACGCGTCTCGTATGTCAATCATTTTACTCGTACGTAATCTGCTTCTTACATCTCTCATTACGTAATATACTATATCAGATTAAAATATGTGCGAGAATGTAGCAATATTTTTAAAAAGTTTTAAAATATATATAAATATATTTGTATTTACGCCTCGTAACACCTGCTACCCAAAATATCCAATCTTGTCGTGTTCGGCAATTTTGTAATGGCGGACATTAAAAAACAATGTGTTAACAAGTTCTGTTTCCTCTGTTAAGAAAATCGGCAGCAATGCTTGGAAGGGCTTAGAAAAATTCCAGATCTCTGACTGTTCTTTCAAATGCTGGCTCACACTCAAATGGTTAGCTCTCTGGTCGTTGGATGTGCTGTCGTAGAACAAATTTCATCTTCAATTTTTCAGTCAAAATTCGTTGGCACAAACTTCATGATATTTCAGTGAATTGCTCAAACTCATCGATTGCTTTTCGTACGGCGATCAGACATAATCGCATCACGATTTTTTTAATGTTGGAAGTCGAGGGACGTCGAGGTCGAGATTCATCTCTAATTGACATTCGACCACTTTTAACACGAGAAAGCCACTCGTAAACCCTTCCATTGAGCAAAGCTTCCTCCCCGTAAGTCCTCCGCAGCAATGCGACAGTTTCCGCTGCTTATTTTCTCTAACAGAAATCAAAACTTTACTGTCTGCCATTGAAAAATCGCCGAACACGTCAAACAGAGCTTACAAACCGGTCAGGGATTCAATTCTCGAGCTTATACGAGCAGATTCGAATACGAACGCGTTCGCATAAAAATTTCCGTATAGGAGCAGGCACACGTATTCTCGAGAGGTGTACGTACAAAAGTCACACGAATAATCTTAGGCGAATGTTTCTTACAGTGTTACCAAATCACTAACTCGAATTTTATTTTAATAAATGCTTATATCACTTTAAATCTAAGAAAAAATCTCTTTATTTTGATTTGTGGAACGTTATTTATGAACTAACACATATTTACAAAACTTAAATTGGTAGTTGGTATTTATGAATCATACGTTTGTTTATCATTTGACATTTCTACTTTTCTTCAAAACTTTTTGGTGTTTGTTAATGAAAAAGTTAAGAATAAGTAAAAATAAGGAAAATAGAAGAAATATAACGGGTGAACAAAAGTAGTTTAGAATTAAAAAAATTAGCACAGATATTATACAATTCTTGGAGTCCAAAAAGATTGGAGACATTGGACAAAAGTATGTGGGTACATATATTATTTATATGAAATATTTCCTTTTAATTAACATTTTCAATAACACTAGATTTGTTTAATACTGTAACGAAACAAGCGGACAGTAATTGTTAAAATTGTATATTTTTCGATTAAATTACGTAAATGTTAAAGCAATGGTTTTATAATATTTTTCTTTTTGACCACATTATAATCTGCCACCCCAGAAAATCAAGTAGAAGCTGCAGAAAATGTAAAATAATAAATAAATAATAAAAGAATACGAATAAACGCCTCGAATGACTGACACCCACTCGAACAAACTCGGATACGCACAGCATGTGAACGTTCGAAAATACGGTATATTGAAAATCATGCGGAAATTTGTCGAAACCGTATACGAACGTTGTTCGTATGAGTATGAACTCGAGAATAGCACCCCTGATGTTTCCCAAACGCCAAAACGGTGCCTAGTGAAGACACGTATAGGAAGAAGTCGGAACTAGTGCCCCACTAACCGCCAGAAAATAATTCTCGGATTTTTTAGGTAACAGTACCCATTGGAACGGCCCTGATAGTGGAGGACCCTATTATAAATATGTGTAGATCTTTAGATGTAATATTAGTATTTATAACCATACATGGAAAAATAAAATGAAATTTATGGTCTACTGAGATTTCTGTATAGGCACAGAGTTATGGCAGTTATAAATATCATTAATTACTATATTTATTCAGTCATATTATGTGTGTTAAATTACTAAGCAAATAACAGAATACAATTTCTCCATTCATTTCTCATACGCGTTCACGATTAGCTGCACTAACAACACAACTCAAGTTAACTTCATGCTCCGTCCAATAATTAACCTTAACGAAGCGTTTTAATTATTGTGGGGTATTTCACATAATTAGCCAAGGTTAAAGACAAATAGTTCAATAACACTTTCCTTGGCGCCATTTTGTTTACATCTACAGCAACGAAACCATTCACGGCTACGGCTCCCCAGTTCCTTATTCACCGGAGTATAATTAAATCTTTAATGTGTACCACGTATATTAATTACATAACATACCGGATATACGCAACTGCTATTCCAAATAAATTATTTCGGGAGGAACTTACAGAATATTTTTTGAATAAATAATTTAAAATTTTAATTGTTAACTTTAAAGTTCTTAGACTGTAGTTCCTGCAAGAAAATCTTTTCCTTTTACAATATTCACAATACTAAAATAAAAATTAATGCATATTTTTATAAAATTAAGAGTTAGCATAATTATTTATTCAAATATACAGTAAAATTTTTGACAGATGTCCGATCAAGGTTGTCTACGAATTGTATGAATTCAGATTTTTGCTCCGCCCATCATGGCAAATTCAGTAGTGTCGTATGCTTAGTTTTTATGAGGGTACGTAAGATACTACTGTTATTTTATTATTATAAAAATATATATTACAGGAAAAACATTCAAAATTCAAAAATAAGTCAACTAGTAAGTTTATAAGCAAATGTAAAACCAAATACTGACACAATGTCAGTGTCAATGACTCTGACAGAATATAACGTTATACGTACGGCTATGAATCCAGGTAATGAATCTGAATTAATAAATAAACTTACGTTACAGCGAAAGTATTATCAACAACGAGCATCGTTTATAAATGGAATGTCCTAACTTAGGCGAAACAATATGAATTTTTGAAAGACAAGCGTGTTATATCCATCCTTATCACACAGTCTTACAGTCTTTGCAAAAGAAAGAGATAAATGTATGCCTATTTGTTAATTCGTTCGTGATACAGGTGCCCTTGATCGGACATCTTTCAAAAATTTTACTGTAAGTAGTAACATACAAATACGTAAAAGTTACTGCTTGACATCGTCAAATCATTTTGTTTTTATTTTTAAATATTTTATTATATACAATTATTTTATACAAATAACATTGTTTTATTCATTACATAGGAAGTGGAAATGGTATATTTATAATATACAGGGAGTAACAGAAATAAGTATATTAAATTTAACCAGTGATAGAACTCGTCGATTGCAACAATATTTCTTAATAATTTTTCCTTGAAAATATTCTTAGATATTGAGTTAAAATTCTTCAAAGTTTTGTCCCAAATTTCATTACTCGCCTATCGTTGAATAAAATAACAATTGCATGCTGAAACGTAGAGCGCGTTGCATAATGTCAAAATTAAAATGGGATTATTCTGCGCGTGCGTCTACAAACAGCTGTTTCTGGTTTGTTTCCGTTGTGACTGTGACTGGATTCAATGAAAAATGATTTTAAACTGGTGAATAGATTGATAGATACACCACAAATTAAACTATATACAAATCGGGAAAGATAAGAGATAGAATAATATACGTATCATACGCCAAATTTTTATGTAACAATAGATTAGACAATCCAAAAATGGTGGGACATTTATAGGATGCAGTCGACTAAGAACAATTCTACAATTGACGGAATTAGAAAACGCATGATGATGTTGAAAAGTGATGCAGAGTTAAATGAAATCACAATAAATGTTCAAAATGGCCACCGGCATTATCAATACCGTACTGAAAGCGTCGATGAAATGATGTAACTGTTGTTTCAATATTCTCTAAATTGGCATATGTGACACTCTGTAATGTAGTGCTATTTTTCCAGTACTAGATCCTGGTTGATTCCAAAACATTCTCTTCTATGAGGGAAGAATAATTTAGTCGGAACGCAGTCAAAATTATTCTTCCCTCAACCAACTTCCAGTCGATTATCGTTACTCCAACATCCTCTTCAATGTTCTCTATGTGATCAGGGCGAGTTCTACCACGATCTTGAGCAACAGGATTAAAGGACTCATGATCTCGGAGATTTATTTATTTTATTTACATACATGTACAAAAGTGCGAACGTTTAGAAGATGACGCTTCGGAAAACGTTCGAAATAAATTTGCCGACCTTGGGCAGCGTTTCCTTAAGCTTCACCATAGGCCAGCACAACGTCGCTATCCGTAAAGGGTGGCATTTTTACTTTTATAATAATTATTAATCGATTTATTTGTCAAAATTTATTTGAAAAAGTTGTTTCATTGTTATTGCTACTGGATTATATTATTATGAAAATACCTAAACTACTCGTTAATTTATGGAGGAGTAAAAATGCTAAAAAAAATTGAAATAAGTTATTAAGAAATATTGTTGCTCTCGGCGAGTTCTATCATTGGTTAAATTTAATGAACTTATTTCTGTTACATCCTGTATAATCCCCCCGGGGTAACAGCAGAAGCGTATTTGTCGCGACCCTTATAGAATTCTGCTATCACCAAACTGTATCATTACTCGGAAGAACGTAGGAAAATATGGTGACAAATCCTAGAGCAAATAAACATCAATTGAACTGCATGTAGGATTATGTCATTAATCTTATGTACTTTGTATATTATATTGTATGGCGTGGACACGATATAAATAAATAAATGATAATAAAAAAAAATGCGAAAGAAATAAAATGATTTATTTTTAATGTTTTCAAATTTAAATTTAAATTGAATTTTTAACATCGATGTAGACAGTGGACAAAGTAAGCAAAATTTGCCACTCAACGTTTTTCCTTGAACAATAGCCTTACACTAAAATATATTATAAAAATTTATAACAACCCTAATTAAATGGTAAAATATTTATTCATCAAACGTCATAAAAATGATACCTTTTGTACACAGGGTAGAAGTAAAAATTAGCTACGTCTACTCCGGCGGCGTAGATGTAAAATAAATAAATAAATATCCACAGTAACTTATCACTTGACTATTAATCGTAAATATCTATTTTGCATTTATTTACGTGTTTATTTATTTTCAATGTTTATTCAAGTATTTTTGTATCGTATGTACCTGTGTATTGTTTCGCAAATGATATTGATACGGGTGTACATAGTTCAGCTAATACTCGCAGTCCATAATCTATAAAATGTTGTCAATTGGAAAATTAGATTCTATTCCGGTCTAGACATGTGATTACCTGTATCTAAAATTTCCGAGTGCATAAAATAAAATTACCTTGCAATATTGCCTGGAAATCGCATTTTACTAATATAATCATTCAAGATCAGTAAGAAAGATAAAAATCAATTCAAATATTTCGTCTATCAAATTTATAAAATATAATTCAGGAGTGCATTATTTTTTCCGAATTGATAACTAAATTTTATTGTAGTGTATAAAAAAATCTATTTTTTTCTACAGCAGATAAATCAATTATAGATTAAATTATTATTTCGTCACAATTTGAAGTTATGGTTCTATTCCGAGAATATATATTTCTGGTAATGTTAATTGCACAATTGAAGTTGTTATTAACCTAAACCGTTAAAGTTTATAATTTATTTAATTTAAATAAATATTAAATTATTTTATCCAACGTTGCTGTTAAAAATATTATTATATTTACCCATGCGATTGAAGTGCTATTTTGAGAAAAAAATCTCACTTTAAAATATGCTATAAAAATTATATATAACTGTGTCACGTGCTACTTTTAGTTGACCAATTACAGCGAAAATATAATTCCTTTACACGTGACATGTTTTCCGCCAATCAACATTCAGAATCTCCCTAGCTACGCGTTTATCACAGCGATGATAAAAAACAAGGAAATTATCACCGTATTTATAGTCGTTACTAAGGGATTTGTTTTCTTTATTTATGACATTGACAGTTAATTTTGAGTATAAAAATAAATATTAACAATAATTCAAACTCCGAAATATTAAATAAAACTCGTAAGTACCATGTTTTAATACAATATGAATATGTATATCAAAAGTTAGGTTAGGTTTGATTGCAAAAATTCATTATATTCTCTCATTAAATATAAGCTCGTTATATGATTAATAATCAAAGATATTACTCTTGAAACCGAAACAGCACATTTCAACTCGTCCTTCGGACTCGGGAAATCTGCAGCTCGGATTCACTCGAGAATATCATCGATGATAATCATATCACTTGTTAAATTACGTATGAAAATATAATTACTTCTTCATATATTCGTAGATGTAAAAATATAAATAAATAAATATATCATCACGGCATAAGTTGTGCCAGTCTGCTTTGTACACAGATGTCGGTAATGATGATGACATATTTGTACCGTGCGGGCGATTACCAGGCACTTATTGCTGGCGTGGGGAGTGCACCACAGGTGGTCAATTTAGTGCCATTTAAAATTAGAAATATTTGGCGTCGGTCGGGATCGAACCCGATTCCCCAGATTCGCGATCAGACACTCAGGCACGCGGCCACGAATATGAAATATTTATAAAAAAATCTGTTGTGGTCAGCACGATACCTCTCGCCACTTCCGTTTTTGGTTACATAAGTGTAGGGTGCGAGCAGTCATATGACATTATTGACCTTGACAAGCAGATATGTACATAGATGTTAAATGTCAGAGAATTTTTCATTAAAAATTTCAAAATTTTTAAATTCACGTAGTTATTTTGTCACCAGGAGTGTGGAATTTACTTATCGAGGAAAATAAACCACATGGAATTGGAAAATCAATAAATTTAGAATGAAAAATTATGATATTTGACATCTATGTACCTAATTACTACTAACACGAACCCCCATATCTGCTTGTCAAGGCTAACAAAGTCAGATGACTGCTTGCGCCCTATTGTATTTAACATTTCTTATATACCTACACTCTACACCAAAAATTCTACAATTATTACTAAAACCCTTTCAGCTCTTCCCAGTAATGTCCGATTGAGGAATACGTAGTTAAACAGATATTGAGTATTATAGTTTTTGAGAAATCGTCCGTCCAACCGACTCGCATACATACACACACATACTTTCACACACACACACACACACACACACACACACACACACACATACACAGACATAATCGTAAAAATGTTAAAATCGGATTGTAGGGTCCCTAAAACGTGTTTAATCATTAAAATCTGGATATGCGATTTTTAGCATGAATCTAATACCTCTCTTAGTGAGAGGTAAAAATACTGTTAGATACAGATTATTATCCTTTTAAACGATAAATATAATTAAGAAAATAATAACAATCTTTTAAGAACATTTTCTTATTATACGAAAGTCTATTCAAATTAATACAATTACCCGTCTCTGAAAATTAAATTCTGCTTGCTTGGTCGGCCATGCCCAGCGGCAATAATAAAATTAGTTTTGGAACAATGCTCTTCTTAAAGAATTTTATATCTTTTCAAGTTCAGCGGAACTGTGTGTATCCGGACCACATAATTAAGCAAATTGTCACGCAGGGCATACATTATTTATCACTTGATGTAATCAATCAAATTTCAATTATTATTAGAGCATAATTAATAGTCATGTTTGGTGAATTAATTCTATCATGGAGCTAAAATTGCATTAAGAGATATTTGCCAATAAATAAATCATAGTATTTGCTGTTCATCTAATAAAGCTTATTGTATTATTGTTCAATAATACACTGATCACACGAAATGTGGGCTTTTTGAAGCTAATTTGAACAACCGAAAACAAAATTGAATGACGGTTAGATGGATACTGTTTTGTTTTATGTTTTTGTTTTAGGTCACGTTTTCATTGATGGAAAGTTGTTAACAAAAGAACAATTTGGTAATTAATAAACACGAAAAATACGACAAATGTGATAAATGTCAAATGGTGCAAATTCCAGGCACACTTTTTTTTATTTTCCCACAAACAAAGGGCTAATTCAGGCTTGTTGCTTAAAAAAATACTGGATAACAATCATTAATTTATACAAGGTGATTCATAAAGAATGTGCCAAAATAAAATCATATATTGGGGGAGCCATTTTGACTAAAAAATGTTACATGAAGGTATGTCCGGAAACTTATCGTTACAGAGTTTACAGCCCTTTGAAAGTGTATCTCGTCAGACACATTTTTACATTTTACATCTGGTATTAGTTGCACTAAAAATTTTAAACTTGGTATGTGGATGCTACATATTTTTCCTATTTCGCGTAGACAAAGTGAATTTTGTACAACTGTTTTTGTCAAAAACAGAGTTACAATGAACAATTTTGTATAAATGTTTTTGGGGAATTTTTAAATTACGAAGTTGGTAACTTACTTTAAGTGTCAAATAAATATCTTTCATTTTAGTTGTCATTACCTGTAAGTACTCATAGAATAATATGAAATTACATTTTTTATAATGAAATATTTACAATAAACAGTAAAACACTCTTTTAAATTAAAATTAAAGGTATTTCTTTGTAGGTTCATATAGTAAATACAAAATTTTAACTCTAATCTAACTTGTAACTGTTGTCAAAATGTTAAAATACTTAATTTTCAAATGTTTATTGAAACTGTCGATCTTACCAACCTTGATAGTTTAATATTTCTTTCAATAATAATTTTGAAAGAAAAATAAATTAATGCGAAATAGGAAAAATAGTATGAAAAACACGTATTACAATGACAATGTGTAATACTCGTACTTTGCGTAATTCGTCTACGGCTCGATTACGCAAACTGTACTCGTGTTACAATATGGATCATTGTAATACCTACTTGTCTTTCAATATACTATTGGCGTGTATAAGCGATATGACATCTGGTGGCAAAATAATGAACTGCAGGTTGACTTGTTATTAAAGTATGTAATTTTAGAAATTTGTTTAATATATATATATATATATATATATATATATATATATATATATATATATACACGTATATATATTGTAATATGAGTAACAATTATTACTGCTTACTTGAGTGCACATTGTCACGTTAGAAAGGTAATAAATTATGTTGTCACGAATTCCCGCGTAAACAAAAAGTTCCTGTTTAGATTAAAACTATGCTTGACAAGATGAAAAATCTGTTGTGGCCAGCACAATACCTCTCGCCACTTCCTTTTTTGGTTACATAAGTATATAGGGCGCGAACAGTCATGTTACATTGTTGGCCTTGACAAGCAAATGTGGGGGCCTGTTTCAGGATGATAATTAGTAATTATGTACATGGATGTCAATTGTCAATTTTTCATTCAGAATTTCAAGATTTTCTAAATACACGTAGTTAATTTGTCACCAGGACTGTGGAATTTACTTGTCGAGGAAAATAAACCACATGGAATTGGAAAATCACTAAATTTAGAATGAGAAATTTTGATACTTGACATCTATATACATAATTACTAGCTATCATTCTGACATGGGCCCCCATATCTGCTTGTCAGGGCCGACAAAATCACATGATTGCTCGCGCCCTATTGTATTTAACATTTCTTGTATACCTACACTCTATACCAAAAATTCTACTTACATATATCTATTCCTTATATTTAGATTGTTTAATTTTAATTTATTTTTATGAAGAAATTTTGTCCTCTTCTAATTTTTCTAATTCATTGTCAGGATTGACAGTATTTTTGAAGGATATATGTAATATACCTATAATTTTAAATATTTAACTATTAATACATTAAGAAATAATATAATGTATGTATGTACTTCCCAGAAAAAGTCTTCAGTAATGTCTCCGGATTTCTGACACTGACATTTACCTGTCAGTTATAAACAATTTAAATTTTCAACTATTTTCCATGGCCAATCTTTCGGCTGTAAAATTTATTATAACAGACTATTTTATATATTATATTTCTTTTATCTCTAAATCTATAGAATATATTATAAAATATTTAAATGTATCAGATGTAATCGTCCTTCCAACATCCTACATACATACACACTCACATACACACACACATACACACACACACACACACACAGACATCATCGTAAAAATGTTAAAATCGGATTGTAGGGACCTTAAAACATGCTTATTCAATAAAATCTGGATATGCGATTTTTAGCATGAATCCAATACCTCTCTTAGCGAGAGGTAAAAAAGATAATAATACACTGCGTGAATCACAAAATTATTAATTAATATATCCGTCTTGTGTACTTTGAAGATTTATTCATCATATTTCAAAGAAAACTTTATTTCAAAACGAGGTTAGTTTTATAAATGTTCACAAAAATATCATTTAAGTTATCTTCACTTCCACGAATACATCCTATATAATGTTCATAGATGAATAAGAAATATAATCATGACATTTTGCTATTTTAATTATTTTTTTGTAGATATCATCTAAAACAGAAGTGGTTATACAATTTAAGTTAAAGTTTTATAAAAGTGTACTAGGAACTTACATTAATTTACCCTTAATGGGTAATATAAAACCTACTATAAAATAATATAAAAAGAAAATTAAATATAATACAGTACTATGAGAAATACACAATTCTATAAATTATGTATTTGCCCATTTGACAGTAGGTTGACGTCATATCTCGTTCAATCTGTAGTTCAAAACTTGCCAGTCCAGCACTGCGATCTTAAAAATACATGCCAATAGATGCATATTTATATTTTCTTAGTAGTAGATGAAATACAGTATTTCAATCGCGTGGTAATGGCTATAATTTATCCGTTTGAAATTCATTTGGAATTTATAAAACTAGTTCATAATCTAATACATAGTACAGATTTGCTACACTACCATAACAGAAAATAATAACAATTGTTAAATAGATTAGAATATAAATAAAAATAATATCTTTTATAATAAATTTAACTTAAAGAATAACATCAGACTTCTTCATCAACTTAATAAATAATGAGAAAATTATTTTGTAATTAAACTAAATAAAATTTCCGAGCAAAATAACCACAAACTTTAGCAAGATAATCTTGTAACAAGTGAATGTTTAAAGTACAATTAAGCATAAGAGAGTGATTCCAAAACAAATTGTAAACATTTAATTTGAAGAAACACACAATCTAGATAAACAGTTGACGACTGTATAAAACAAAAGATGGGGGGAAAAAGACGAGAGTTCGTTGGGAGAAACAACTGAACAGAAGCAAAGCACGCTATATAAAAATCTTGTTAATTAACGTAGAGCGCACATATTAAATCCAACGCTTGGCTGCGGTTGGAAATTGCCGACGAAATTTATTCGTGAAACATTGAACTCTTTATAAATTTCAACGCCATGATTCCCACATAATTAGCTGGGAAATCGCTTGGAGATTCTCTCTATGCATTGTTATCAGCTGTTCTAGAATACCACCTTATGTAATTATTCTTATAATGCTCTCATAAATGATTTAATCACCCATTAATACTACAAAAAGATACAATCTTTTTGATGCTATTATTACATTGTTTACCATATTGTAATATATTACTTTACTCTATTTATTAAACAAGAGAAGTAAATTAAACAAATTCCTGCTATGTTCTGATTGGTTTTTGTTCAGTCGTTTTAATAACCTGAAACAAATAAATTTTCAACATATTTTCTGCTTGTGGAATTCAGCTGTTATGCTCGATTTTGCTTTCTTACTGTAATATTTCTGAAATAAATACTACAATATTTGCTGTGAAAAATATCTGTAACCGCCACAAATTCACAAATATAAATCTAAACATTTGTTTAAAATTCAGTGACTGAAGACTGCTGATTCCTATGTAAAACGTATCAAGAAACAGATGTAATTTCTACTCCATTTAATATTTCATATAAAAGTATTAATTTTCGTTGTAAACCAGAATTTTGAAAGTGCCAAATATGATTAAAAATTTACTGTAATGCATATCGTTCTACATATATACTTTTATGATACGTGGGTTGCCTGTATTTATTATATTTACATATTTATAAATAGGACCGATATTATAAACGTCCAGTTAAATTTAGTTCCATAGTAAATTTAATTAACAAATGCAATGATTTGAGTATCTTAAGAATATGGAAATTGATTCGAATTTGTTCATTTTATTAAATTTAATGTGGAACTGAATACTAAATTAAAATGAACGTTATATAATATGGCCAATAATACTTCTAAAAAGGGACTACTCATTTAAAACAATAGTACTACGTTTCGACTTTGACTAAAGTCTTCATCAGGGCTAGAAATTGTCAATTGTAGATAGTATCTACAATTTATAGCCCTGATGAAGACTTTAGTCAAAGTCGAAACGTAGGCCAGGAAATAAATTAATTTTACACAGACTGCGTGTCTAATTATTTCCCAATTTTCATTCTACTACCAGTCGATCATCGTATTCAGCCCTTAATATATATTATATACTTTTACAGCGGTAATAATAAATAGGGGTTAAATTTAGAATAGCTTCTTTTTAACATAGATATAGTTTATTACGAGTTTCATTCACAAATTATAATAATAAACATAGTATAAGACTTAACTCTAGAATAACTCCCCATAAACGTCATTTTTACACAGGGATCATGTCCGTGTCAATTTACGACGGCCGTAACGTAATGAAATGATACGTATTGTTTTCAGGTGAAAACACACCTTGCCCGGCTTCGATTAGCACAGAATCAATTATATTTGTATGCTCGTAAATAGGCCAAATTTTAAGAAACGAGCACTCTTAAGGCCTATTTATAACAACGCAACGCAAGACGTAACGCAAACGCAATAGGTAACGTAAGGAGTTAAAACACATGCTTGTAATACGGGCTATTTATATCATCGGAATGCAGTAGGTAACGCTATGAATGACACGCAAGAGCTGGTTAACTTTCAACTTTCTGCGTGATGCCTTGCGTTCCCTTTAGCGTGTAACCAATCACTTGTCAGTATTTTCACAAGAGGCGCGCGCAAGAGCTTCTTGCACAGTAGAGGTTATGTAAACGTCAAATTTCAAAAGAAGTCCCGTTTTTGCATTATGCTTTCTGATTGGTTACAAGCAGCAAACTTAGCGTGGTTATAAATTACACATTTCGCTTGCGCTTGCTTGATATAAATAGCAGGGTTGCGATTGAGAAATTTTTTATTGTACTAACAGTTTAACTCAAATTGTACTAAAATCACTAACTCTGTACTAAAAAAAAATTCAGCCACATATTTAAAATAATCATAATTATACCTACATGTACTTTCAAACATTTTTATAGATAAACTAACAAATAAAACTTAAAATAAACATAAATACATTATTTTTGTGCAATCACTAGTGAACTAATCATTTCGCAGACACAATATAATCCGCGAAATCCAATTTATAGGCGGTTGGTATGGTTACGGCGGCGAAATTGAGCCCTTCCGACATTACCTACTACTTAAAATAAATTGTACTAAACTTTGAAAAGAGGTACTGACGTACTAGGAAAATAATAATTGTACTAAATCTAGTACAATTGTGCTGACTATCGCATCGCTGATAAATAGGCCTTTACAACGACAATAATAATATCGCTGACAGCTCATACACATGGCGCGCATGCACATTTCGCAACCCTAGGCAGGGAGCTTTCCTGTTTAATGTCACGTAACGCACAGAACGTAACGTATCGGGAAAGTTTGTCAATAGTGAGTTTGCGGTAGCGCATTTTACGTTACGTTAGACGACGATTGTACCGTATAATAAGATTATAACGTATATTGCAGAAAACCTATTGCGGTTAGCGTAAGTAGAGTTACGTTATAAAATAAAAAATATTTGAAAGGTTATGTAAACGACAGAAAAATTATATCATCTAATTGTTTTTGACGCAGAAAATGTGGAAGAGTATATTGTATATACTGCAGTACAATACAAAAACAAAAGCATATTTTCTTACTTGGTTATGTTGTTTTTACCTATCCTTCACAATGGCAGTTACAGTCAGAATGTGTATGACAGTTCACGCGCATGTCAATTTACACACTTTCACACAGGAAAATTTTCTGATTGGTTTTCCTTATTTTTAGAAATAGCGTACAGATATTTAGTATACGGTATAAATTTTATGAGACCTTGACGTTATAAATCATAACGTGAATTTTTATAACGGAAAATGCGCTACCCCTGACTCTTCAATTTATTGTTTTATATTATTTAATTTATATTTCATAAGAATTGACGCTCACCTATGATTTGTGCCTCATTTTTTATTTGTAAAATAAAATATCATAATATTATAAGTACATAGTTACGCCAGAGCATAAAAGCTAAACATGGAATATACCTATGCATATGCATACTTTCTTTGTAAAATACGTTTCATGTTTATTTGGGCCAATACACTTCTGTATGCTGTCATTCTCTTAAAACACACAGACGCATAACCTACAAAGACGCTCAGGTATGTTTACATATACATAAAGACGTTGCTTTTCAAACAAGTGACAACTTCGACGCACTGTGTTGCCAATTTTACGACTATCACATTCATAGAGACAGCACACGCAAACATAAACTGAAGATGATATCAGACGTATGAGAGGTGGCGCACGGCAATGTGAGAAAGATCGCTTAACAGCTAACAAAACAAAACGTATAGTGTAACTGCTATTTGGATGGAAATACTTGGTCAAATGTTTGCTATAATTACATTTGTGGTTCAGCTTGTGTAAATTGATTGTTTGTCTTTGATTAATTGCCAACTGATGATTGGAATTTACAGGAGAAATTGAAATGTTTTAGTTTGGAATAGGATTGGGTATTCCAAATGTGGCAAGAATGTTTTCTTTAGGGGTAGATTTTAGATAGTTTATAGACCAAAGGCCAATATGAATAAAAGACGTCCCTTGACCCGTAGAATACAAGATAGGTATTCTGTGAACTTCATTACTCATAATAATAATAAATAATAAGAGACAATCTGATTACCTTCCGTCATATTTTGTACAAATTCCATTCAGAAGTTTCTAGAGAGAGGTTCTATATTTCCAGTAAAATTATAACAAACATACATGTCAACTGCACTTGACACTGACATCTTTCATTCAGAATTTTCTTAATATGGTATCTATCTGCATTTTCCATGGTTATAGAATAGCTGGCTGCTTTCTATATATTTTTTTAACTCTATAGATACATTGAATAAGAAGTATAAAATGCAACCAAATCGTATATGTTAATATAAACTTATATTTATTATTTATAAAAAAATTGTTGTGGCCAGCACAATACCTCTCGCCACTTCCTTTTTTTTGGTTACATAAGTATAGGGCGCGAACAGTAATGTTACATTTTTGGGCTTGACAAGCAGATGTGTGGGCCCGTTTCAGAATGATAATTAGTAATTATGTACATGTACATAGATGTCAAATGTCAGAATTTTTCATTAAAAATTTCAAGATTTTCTAAATTTACGTAGTTAATTTATCACCAGGAGTTTAAAATTTACTTATCGTATGCCTTAGATATTTAACATTTAATTCTGCTCCACATGGAATTGGAAAATCACTAAATTTAGAATGAGAAATTATGATATTTGAAATCTATATACATAATTACTAGCTATCATTCTGACATGGGCCCCCATATCTGCTTGTCAAGGCCAACAAAATCACATGACTGCTCGCGCCCTATTGTATTTAACATGTCTTGTATACCTACACTCTACACCAAAAATTCTACTTACGCATATATCTATTCCTTATATTTAGATTGTTTAATTTTAAATTCATTTTATGAAGAAATTTTGTCCTCCTCTAATTTTTCGAAATGTTTCCAATTCATTGTCAGGATTGACAGTATTTTTGAAGGATGTATGTAATATACCTATAATTTTAGATATTTAACTATTAATACATTAAGAAATAATATAATGTATGTACTTCCCAGAAAAAGTCTTCAGTAATGTCTCCGGATTTCTGACACTGACATTTATCAGTCAGTTACAAACAATTTAAATTTTCAACTATTTTCCATGGCCATTCTTTCGGCTGTAAAATTTATTATAACAGATTATTTTACATATTATATTTCTTTTATCTCTAAATCTATAGAATATATTATAAAGTATTTAAATGTATCAGATAGAGAATTTAATTTTCTTTAATATTTAAAAAATTCAAAAAATATTTAGAAGATTTTTTTTTCAAGAATCTTCTACTTCCGGTTGTCCAATTGTTACCAAAACCTTTTCAGATCTTCCCATGAATGTCCGATTGGGAAATACGTAGTTAAACAAATTTAATGTCTTATAGTTTTTGAGTAATCGTCCTTCCAACATCCTACATACATACACACACACACACACACACACACACACACACACACACACACACACATACAGACATCATCGTAAAAATGTTAAAATCGGATTGTAGGGACCTTAAAACGGGCTTATTCAGTAAAATCTGGATATGTGATTTTTAGCATGAACCCAATACCTCTCTTAGCGAGAGGTAAAAAACGAAGAGAAAACATATATAAACTTAGTGAAGGTTTGAACTATGAATCTTTGGGACCGTACTTCGTTGAACAAACATTTATTCAAAATTTGATTTATTTACAAAAAATATTTACTAAATCTAATTTCTATATAGGTTCCTATATTATAATTAATACTTAACCTATATATATATATTATTATATATGTATACAAAAATTGTTTGAGATAATTAATAAGACCCTAAATCTACCAAGGTATATCTTCACGGAAAATTACCCATTGCTGGGTGTGGCAATCTGCTTTGTACACAGATTCATATTTTTAATAACATTACAACGGTAATAACAAAAAAATCCTATTTCCAAATTAGGTATTCCGAGAATACGAGTATTTCTTAATCCATGTTTATTATTATACATTTGTGTGTTAATCTCGTCATAAACTATATCTATGTTAAAAGGAGGCTATTCTGAATTTACCTTTATTTATTATTACCGCTGTAAATGCGTATAAATGATATTTAAATTTAACTGCATTTTTTCAAGAAAAACTGTTAAACTCTTCAAATGAGGGTACTTCCGGTTGGTCAATTATAACCAAAATGTAATCACGTCTACAAAGGAATCCATAAAAATCGTAATTTTGAAATTGTAGTATTGGAATTATCGCAGCCGAAATTATCGTCAAACACACACATACACACATCATTGTAAAAATAGTATTATAGGAACCCTAATTTGTCCTTATTCATTAAAAACTCAGCACTATTTTTTTGACCAAAGACCTTACCTAAAGGTGACAGAAAGTAAAAGACGTAATGACCGAATTTGTCGCGCTTCCTTATAGATTAAAAGCAATGGTTGTACCAATTGTTTTTAATCTATAAATTTAATAATTGTTGCATTTTGAGCATCGCTAATCGAAATAGCATAAAAGTGCTGTACAGAGATACAAACTAAAATCCAGAATTATTTTACACATGAAAGTTATTTGGAAAAATAAAAAAAAACAAAATTTACAATTTCGCTTATATGTAGCGACATGCATTTTTTTTAAATAACGATACCCCATGCTGCATTGTTTGTCTAAACAATTTCATATCTCTCATAGTTCTCGAGATCCCCAGGCAGGGCGCGTTTTTAGGGACACTACATCACTTTGTGTATGTCTCTTGAGTAAAACAAAACAATGATTAATTACAATAAAAAATTTGACTATAGTAATGAAAATGATATCAGACAAAAAGTGGATTATAATAATTATTGTTACTATTCTCAATTGAAATTAACGTCAGTGGTCTTGATTATCGAAACAAGATGGCCGCCATGTGATTGGTTTGACATATGACAGTTCACTTTTCATTATGTTTCGTAGACTGTGTACACAAACGAAGTTTTAAAAAGGTATTTAAAAGAAAGTGATATTTTATGTAAATTTGCGAAAACTTCCCCTGACACCCAGAATATGGCTGTCATCTATGAGGCGCCGTTTGTTCCATTTATAAAAGTAAATAAATAAATTTATTTTACACTGATAAATAAAATTTCTTTCAATAAATATATATTTTTTTGTTTGATAAATAAAATAATTATTGAGAAATAAAAATCTTTATGATAAATAAAAATTTCCGTGTGAAAAATAATTTTTTTTATGATAAATAAAAGTTTTTGTGCGAAAAATAAAAATCTTTATGATAAATATTTTTTTTTGCGATAAATAAAAGTGTCTACGATAAATAAAACTTTTTGTTATAAATAAATATTTTTACGATAAATAAATCTTTTCGCGCAAAATAAAAGTTTTTCTGAGATATAAATGTGTCTCTGATAAATAAAAGTTGTATCTTTCAATTTATGACGATAGATGGCGCTGACACCTAAAGGTAGGTCTTTACTATCTATTAGAAAACCTTCCGTCAACTGACCGATAAAGTAATTGCATTTATCATTATTTAACCATAAAACACATACTTACTAATGAATTTCATACATTTTTATTTAATTGTGGAAAAAAGGTTGTTCTTTATTTTGATTGATACATTGTATTAAAATTAGAATTTATCGATCTCTGTTAAAACAAATAATTGTTAAGGGCCTGCATTACACATACCAAACAGATTTCTTAATGAAAGGATTACATGTACTCTTTAGTTTTAAATATATATATATATATATATATATATATATATATATATATATATATATATATACAATATATATATATATATAATTTTGTTCTATCCTTTGAGTACAGCTGGTTCAATTTTTGGTTTGTTATTACTAATAAATTAAACCCGTATTCCTGAACATTTTTTGTATACAATATTATTCTGCAGTCATTAGTACGCCCCAAAAAAAAACACTAGTTATTTTAAAGGAAATAGACTATATTCAACATAAATAACTTTCATATTTATTACTTAATGAAAGGATTACATGTACTCTTTAGTTTTAAATATATATATATATATATTTAAAACTAAAGAGTACATGTAATCCTTTCATTAAGAAATCTGTTTGGTATGTGTAATGCAGGCCCTTAACAATTATTTGTTTTAACAGAGATCGATAAATTCTAATTTTAATACAATGTGTCAATAAAAATAAAGAACAACCTTTTTTTCCACAATTAAATAAAAATGTATGAAATTCATTAGTAAGTATGTGTTTTATGGTTAAATAATGATAAATGCAATTACTTTATCGGTCAGTTGACGGAAGGTTTCCTAATAGATAGTAAGGACCTACCTTTAGGTGTCAGCGCCATCTATCGTCATAAATTGAAAGATACAACTTTTATTTATCAGAGACACATTTATATCTCAGAAAAACTTTTATTTTGCGCGAAAAGATTTATTTATCGTAAAAATATTTATTTATAACAAAAAGTTTTATTTATCGTAGACACTTTTATTTATCGCAAAAAAAATTATTTATCATAAAGATTTTTATTTTTCGCACAAAAACTTATTTATCATAAAAAAAATTATTTTTCACACGGAAATTTTTATTTATCATAAAGATTTTTATTTCTCAATAATTATTTTATTTATCAAATAAAAAATATATATTTATTGAAAGAAATTTTATTTATCAGTGTAAAATAAATTTATTTATTTACTTTTATAAATGGAACAAACGGCGCCTCATAGTCATCTGTCACTTATTCAATATGGCGCTTGTATGATTGCTTGCCGTAATACCGATTTGCTCCACTAGAGTAAGAATTTTATCTACGATTGCGAATATTTTATACCGGGAGTTTTTTTTTTCAAGGTGTACATAGGAGATTAATATTGGAAATCATTTTTTTTCCAGACGAGGTTTTTAACTGACAATGATGGTTGTGGTATCAATAAAAAGATAAACATTTTATGCATCAAATGACACCAAATACATGTAAATTATGTGATATTTTTGGCCCATACATTAATTATTAAATTTATTCAATTTCGTATTAATAGCCATGACATTTTAACAAAAAGATAAAAAAATGTGACATTTTATGTGTCAAAGTTTGTTATAACTTATAAATTGTGCAAATTCTTTTAATTTAATTTTTGTCAAACATTTTCCAATCTGTTATAAAACATTAGAAAGATAATATAATTCATTAGTCACGTGACATGTTTTCCGCCAATCAACATTCAGAATCTCCCTAGTTACATGTCTATCACAGCGATGATAAAAAACACAAAAATTATCACATTATTTATAGTCGTTACTAAAGGATTTGTTTTCTTTATTTACGACATTGACGGTTAATTTTGAGTATAGAAATAAGTAATGACAATAACTCAAACTCCGATATATTAAATAAAACTCGTAAGTACTATGTTTTAATACAATATGAATAAGTATCAAAAGTTAGGTTAGCATTATACTCTCTCATTAAATATAAGCTCGTGATATGATAAACAATCGAAGATAGTGCTCGTGAAACCGAACCAGCACATTTCACTCGAGAATATCATCGATGAAAATCATACCACTTATATGAAAATAACAAACAAGCTAACAAATTCTGACGGATAAAATGTCAAACATTTGTTTCTCTTTTTGCTCAAAAATGCCATGGCTATTGCTATTAATACGAAATTGAATGTACTTAATAATTAGTTTAAGGCACCAAGATATTACATAATTTAGATGTATTTGGTATCATTTGATGCAGAATATTTATATCTTTCAATTGATACCAGTACCACAACAATAGTTCTAAGTTAAGACAGTCTGCAAAAAAACTGATTAGTTATACTTGCCGTCAAATAAGTACGGAAAGGAGATTTCTACACTGTTGTCAATATGGTATGGCAATGATGAAAATGCTAAGGGCCAGTTGCATAAAACGTTGTTAGCTGAGCATGTGTTTATCAAAAATACATTGGAAAATAAGCCTTGCCAAAGTTAACAACGTGATGAAAGTTAACAATGTTTTATGCAACTGGGCCTAAGTTATGAAGAAGCGGCAACATATTTATTTGTCGGCGACTTGCATAAAACGTTGTTAGCTGATCATGTGTTTATCAAAAATACATTGGAAAATAAGCCTTGCCAAAGTTAACAACGTGATGAAAGTTAACAATGTTTTATGCAACTGGGCTTAAGTTATGAAGAAGCGGCAACATATTTATTTGTCGGCGACTATACCGACCAACGCAGTCGACTCAAGACCTAAGGATCCTGTAGTCGAATCCCGGGTAAGGTATGGTTGTTTCTGTCACTTTCATCTTCATCAAATCTATATGCACAACATAAATGTTACAAAAGTGTAAGCGAAAAATTGATTCTCTGTATATCACATTTGCAATAAATTTGTTTAACTTTCAAATACAATAAGGAATTAATTAGCAAATGATATTAGTATGCAATTTCAGTAGCCAGATATATCTTTACCATGAAAATTACAAAAACAAAAATTGTCAAGTTTCAATGAAATAAAATATGTAATTTTATTGTATTTTTCATTGAAAAATATATTCAGCAGAACTAACAAGATTTTGTTGATTATAAAATAATTAAATTAATGTAAATTCCCGTATGTTATTATTGATACGAATCCAGTAAGTGTAGCCGTAAAATTTTATTAATCACATTCAGACGTGACGACAAGAGCAGTTGTCCGCCTTCATTGTATGTAGTGCTGGTTGCATGTTGCAGGGAAGTATACCTGTTTCTACTTTCTGTCAGTTGTGTTCTTTCTGGTCAAAATCTCAGTTCGTCTCAATGCACTTCAGATAAACTCAATAAATTGTTGTCCTTTTTTCCTAACTGAGCAGAGTGATACTGAGTGGTGCTGTATCACCCATGAAATAATCTCATAATGATTTGAGCCATACAGTACTGTGGAAGGAGTAATGTTGAGTCATCGTGGTTGGAAACAAAAATGTCATATACGATAATGAATTTTGGAGTAGGTAAATAAAAATTGTCTCCCCTGTATATGTATTATTATTACCTATATTATTATTGCTCACGGTTTTCTGCATTTTTTGACTCTTTTAGGTATGTATTCTGTATCGTACTTTGAACTTATTTAATATTTGTATTTGTGTTGTACCACAGTGTTTATGTTTTGTTAAGTAAAACATGCCCCATGTAGTAGGAGTTTGTTCTTGCTTAAATCTATATGACGTAGGTTAAAATAACATTAGTTGTTTATACTATTTATAGACATTTACACTTTGTACCTTATGTGTCTATTGCAGCAGGTATGCAGAAAAGTGACAACTTCTTAGATGCTACACATCACGACAACCAACAAACTACACGGGACATGGTTTATTTAAAAAGTCAATATAACAAAATACAAATACAATACAACACATACAATAAATATGAAATAGGCTCAAAGCAGCAGTAAAAACTAAAAACAAACCAAATGTACAGCTGTTTAAAATTTAATTTAACTGTTTAATAGTTATTTAACTATCAAGTGTGTTAATAAGAGCGATTAATGATCGAGACATTTTAACGCGTTCGCTACGCTCACGCGTTAATTGTTGAGATCATTAATCGCCAATTAACACACGTGTTAGTTACAATATTTTTTCGTTGACGGTATCTTACTAAAATGAAAAATCTAATTTTATTCCATGACAATTTTTTTTAGGTTAGTAATGGTTGACCGAACGTTAAATTTTACGTCAGAAAATCAATAAGTTTTGTCATCAATTGTTTTCAGTGGGTGCGTTCAGTTTACTTAATGCTAGACAACACAAACGGTTTTTTATGTTATTTGAGGAATTTTATTCTTTCAAATTCATTTTAAAGGTATGCTACGTGAATATACCTTTTAATTCTGTCTACCTTTTTGCTACAACTTAGCATTAGCAATACATGCTGTGTTCCATGTGGTGAACGTACCCAATAAATCGTTTATTAATAAAAAAATCATGCATTAATAGGGATCATTAATGAATGATTTTCTATAAATTAAGATAACCTATTAATAAACGGTCGACGGAAAAAGATATTTATCTAGTTATGATAAAGATGTAAGAGTATTTTTGCCAGACTTTTTGGACTTAGTAACAACAAATACTGTACCATCATATGATGAAGTCCGCTACCTTTCTAATTTTCAACTACAAAATGTTAATTTGAATATTTTGGAACAAAATTCTTACAGTATTGCAGGATATTTAATTATGAGTATTGAAAAAATCTTGAAAAATTTAAAAGATTTTTTTATTGGGAAATTAAATGAAATATCACAAGTCGATTTATATTAAAATGCCATAATTTAAAACAAAAAGTAATAAATCGATTTGTTTTATTTACTTTTAAAATTGTAAGCAAAAAACTAAAATGTAAGAAAATATTGTAGGCCAGGCCAGTAAATCATTAATGTCTTTTATGTTATCACTTTATAATTTGAGATTTATTTTGGTATTATAACCGTTTTGTACATATATTTACAGTAGCAACCATTTTTCCTATATTTCAATAAGTATATGTATTTATATTACCTTGATGAACTCATTTTTGATACAATAAATTAAATTTTCTGTTCATGTAAAATTTATTGGTTTATTTCGTTTATTAGTGCTCTTCTTTTTAAATTTAATATTAATTTTATACTCAAAAGATTTGAAATGTGATATTTCATCTTATGCATGAAGTCTCTTCTGACGGTAAGTTTTGTTTTTTACAAGCATTTAATTAGTCTATATATTTTTTAAAATTTTCAAATATGTATATGCTTCAAATTTATAATATTATATATATATTAATTTCAAGTAATATGTTCGTAAAATAATATTTTCGTATTTTAGTCGTATACAATCCTTATTAAATTGGGACAAATATGGCGGGTAGAATCGTATGTCATCACTCTCAGTTATCGGCACTCAAAAAATATCAGTTCTAACGTTAAATATCTTTAATAATTACACAGTTACGCATATATTTTATGAAATTATGAAAGCCTAGACAATTACTTTAACCTAGAATCTCAAAAGCATTCAAAGCTCGCCTACGGCTCGCTCTGGAATATGCTTCCTCACTCAGCAAAGTATCACTTTCAGGTACGTAAATTATTATTATTGACCTTTTGCCAAGGGCGGAATTATGCCGCAGGTTGTTCTTCCATTCAACCCAAATAATGAGTATGTAATGTATTAAATGAACACTGAATAATACATTTTCTGTATGCAAGCTGAAATCACTCGTTGATGGAAGTAACATTAAATGAAAACTATATCATATAATAAACACTTTGAAATCTATGAATAAAGCTAGTAAAAGCAAAACTGAATAAATCGGATAAAAGAAAATAATCCTTTGCAACAGGTAGCACAATTTCAATTTCCCGCTCCCCATCCACAACTATCTTTGATCCCAATATATTCAGTAAATCCGCAACGAGTACGAGTGAGACAGAAATAGAAACAATACAATAGTCATCTTCCAATGCCAACTCGATCCATATTGTATGAGCCGAGCCGATGACGAAGTTCCGTCATCTCTGTTAATCTCAAAGCCGTGGAAGCGATTACCTCTAATCGGGTAACCCGAATTATAGATTATCCGGACTCCGTTGTCGGTCAAATTGTTTTGTTATTTATTCATTTTTCTTCTCTCTCCCACTCCTGGTTTGTTTGGGTGGGGAGGGAGGATTAACCAGTGCCGGTTTATCTTTAAACATGAAAACAACGCGCATCGCACGGCTGATTGCGGCGTTGCCAAGAACCTGCACCGGAAATCGAAACGGAAACGAGTTTTTTTCGGGTTGATATCACGAAGATTTGTTTCGGATTATTGGTTAATTTTTTATTGGTTTCGATTTTTCACAATTGCCTGGTGGTAGGGGATTCGTTTTTTTATTTTCAGTTACTGTTGTAGTTATGTTTCAGAAGTTATATATACGTAGATGTTTCAAATGGTTACATTGATGTAAACATTTTAAACATTTGTGTGAAATGAAAATTATTTTTCTACAATTGCCAAAAAAGAAATTAATATACATGATATTAGTATATGAAATATTTAATTATGTAACTACAACAACGGGTATTTTACACACTGTGCACATTATTTACTACCCTGTGCACATTATTTCGTGCACCGTGCACATTGTTTCGCGCACTAAATTGCGCACACATCCAAAATCAGATAGAAAACGAGCAAAAATTTGCATTTTAAATTTTGAAAATGATTTTAATATTAATAAATATGTATAATGTAATAAATTTTGTATTACACTTATGTAATCTTTTATGCTTCTGATTGAGAAAGTTATTAGAAATGAAAAGAGACGCTTTTAGTTTAAACATTTTAGCAAGAAATTTTCATTATACAAATTAGTAATTATATACAATTTTCGTAGCAAATCTTGTATAATATTGGGTAAAGTTTAAAATGGTTGTGAAGGCCATCTTGAATTCTTGAACTAAAAAAACTTGATAAATACTGTATTTTATCTTTTCGAGCCGGCCCGAAATCTAATTTTTTCGCGTCGCGCGGACCAAGTTTGTAAGCCCAATTGGGCTCGACTTTTGAGAAGATAGCACAACTCGGCCTAAAAAAAATATTTTCGGTCCGGCTCGATGGTCAATTCGAAGTTGGGACATGCTTCGAGCCCAGCTGAGCCGGGCTAAAGTTGGTGAGTGTATCCTTATTTGTTACTATACGGCGGAAGATCCCATACTTATCAAATTATTTAAACTTAGCATAATTGAAATAAGTAATGTAAAGTAATTCAGGAAATTAAGTTTGTACCATCAATTTCAACAATAAAATCAATACGTAGGTCAAACATGTGGAGCAGTATTATAATAAAAAAATTAATATTTATGACAAAAAAATCCATGTATCTATACGTTGTTACTTGAATATGAATAAATAATTCATAATTTCCTTGCAGCAATAGCAATACCAATGAAATAGGCGAGCAAAATACTAGTTACTTCTTCTGTAACTGCATATGAATTATGTATTTAGATACCCTTCGGTTTCTATCTGTACCTACCATCCTCTTTCATATTATTTTTTTATTTTCAAAAGGAAAAAATCTGTTGTGCCCAGCACAATATCTTCCGTCAATCCTGTGTATAATGTGTAAATTCCATACATAATTTTTCTTGGAAAAGATTCCAAATTTCCAGTAAAATTATTTCATAAACAAACTATTCAAATTGCACTTGACACTGACATCTTCTTCCTCTTTAGCTTTTCCCATTCGTTAGGAGTCGATATTTTTGTGTCGTTCTCATTCGGTTCTTTTTCTCTCAAGTCTTCTGCAATACAGTCCTTCCATCTTATCTTTGGTCTTTCTCTGCTTCTTCAACCTCCCATTACAAAACTACTCATACTTGTTCAAATATAATTCTTCATTTCTCCTCATGACATGTTCAAACCAATGTAATCGTCTTTCTTGTATCTTTCTAGAAAATTGTAACACTAGAGTTATTTTCTTACCGTATCTTTCCGTGTTTCCCCAACATCTACTTCAACATCCTCATCTCTGCCATATTAATTTACTTTTTACTCATACTGACATCTGTCAATTTGAATTATATGAATATAATAGCAGTTTCCATGTTTAGCATAGCTGGCTGAATTATAAAATTTAATTTCTTTAAAATTCTTTAACTCTGTATCTATTAAATATGAAGTATAAAATGTAATCAAATCGTATAGAGAATAATATATTTTTTAAGTTATAATAATATTAAATGTCAATAAATCAAATTTAACTGTTAAATCTTCAAATGTGGCAACTTCCGGTTCACCAATTATAACCAAAATCTAATCACTTGTTCTTCTGGATGTAAACTTGAGGAATACGAAAAAAATATAATTTTTGGAATCGTGGTATTGAAGTTATGGGATCCGGAACTTTTGTCACACACACAGACACACACACAGACACACATACATACATACAGACATCATCGTAAAAATGATAAAATCGTATTATAGGGACCCTAAAACATGCTTATTCAGTAAAAACTCATCACTGAATTTTTTGACCAAAGACAATACCTTCCTTACCTAAAGGTGACGGAAGGTAAAAACTAATGTGGCTAACATGACTTTTCGCCATTTTCATTTTGTTACATAAATAATAAATAAATATATCATCACGACATATTACCCATTGCTGGGTGTGCCAATTTGCTTTGTACGCAAATATCGGTAAATGGTGAAATATTTGTACCGTGTGGGCGCTTACCAGGCGTCACCTCACGGGCACTCACTGCTGTAAGTGCACCACATGCCATTAAAATTCTTTCTTGTACATACAAATAATTCAAATTGTATCTATTCTTTCGTTCTATGAAGAATTTTCTCCGACTCTTCTAATATATTCAAAATTCTTTATATTCACTGACGGTATTAGCGGTATTTCTTAAGGATATATATGTAATATATACCTATAATTTTAAATATTTAATTAATAATACAATAAGATATTCTTACTTCCAGAAAAAGCTTTCTGTAATGTTAATAAAACTGTTAATTCTTGACATTGACATTTTGCATTTATCTGTCAATTATAAACATTTAAATATCTCAACTGGTTCCTTGGAGTTGTTTAGGCAGCGAAACTTATTACAACAAATTATTCTATATTATTATATAATATATCTCTAAATCTATAGAAGATATAATAAAAAAATAAAAATTGTAAATGTATCACATTGAAATTTTAAAGATCTTTATTATTGTAGTAACATAATTTTCAAAAAATAATATTTAGAAGATGTTTAATTGTATAGAATTAGAGAAATCGTACCTACAACATCCTAACACACACACACACACACACACACACACATCATCGTAAAAATGTTAAAATCGTATTCCAGTGATCTTAAAACGTGCTTATTCAATAAAATGCGGATATGCGATTTTTAGCATGAATCCAATATCTCTTTTAGCGAGAGGTTAAAAGGGGTCGAATGTGCAGAATGACCAACAAAATCTCTTGGACTATGTCCGTCGGATGGCGTTTAGTTGTTTTTGTGTATACATTATAATCTGGCATTGGGTTGACACGGGCCGTAATCATTTCCGACGCATCGCAGCTCACATTCAGATCTTAAACCTCGAGTAGAAAAATGTCGGGGAAATAAATCACATTTATTATTTGAGTTTAACATGACTGCTAGTGCTATGAAGCAAGCTGTTGATATGGTGACCGTGAAATTAGGTTAGCGTTGGCAGACGGCCAGAGATCTTGGAAACTTATTTAGAGTTTTTGCAAAGGTTTTTACGGTGACAAGTGGATTAATTTGAAATCTTGAGATTTTATATGCTGTCCAAACAGACATTTGTTTAAGAGGATTAAGTTGTTTTACATTTATGTTACCTGAATTAAAGTAAAAACATTACACATTAAAAATATATTTTTTTCCGTAAATAACAAATAAAAAGTTGATACTTTGAAACGGAATTACAAAATATGAGAATTAATATTAATTTAGTAATTATTTTTAATACTTTTTTTGAAAGTTATCGCCATCAAATTATGTTGCTATGCGTTTGTTGAACGGTTGGTATACACGATTGGGCGGTTGCTATGTAAATAGTAATAGGCAGTAAAAACACTAAAAACACTGATAATCAATAACAATTTTTGTTTTTATGAAATCGGTGTTGAGAAAAGAGTATCTTCTGAATTATTTACAGTATTAATTAAATTCAAAATATCGTGAAATAGTACAATTAGAATTGCATTTTATGAAGACTTTTTCTAATACTTGAGTCGAAAAATTCAACAAGAGTAAATTTTTTAATATAATACATTTTTTTTAAATGTATACAACAATCTTTTTGCTCCGGAAATCATAACAGTTTGAAAGAAATATTTGAATTTCATGCGACATTATTATTTATAAAATTCAACAAATTTAATAATAATAATAATAATAACTTTATTGACCAGAGTCAACGGCGGGGTTCAGCCAAAGGCTGTTCTTCCACCCAACCAGTACATATTAATTACAATAAAATAGAAAAAAAAGTCAACATAAGTACATAGCATGAAAGTATAGCACAATATGCCAAAAAAGCAGATAAATAGGATTAGTTTGCTTACACTATAATAAATTATTGAAAAAGATTAATTAATTTAAACAGAACAAATTTTTAACATGAGCTTTGAAAGAGTGTAAAGACAGAGATTTTAATTCATCAGGAAGATTGTTATACAATTTGGGTGCAAGGTAAGAAAATGCATTTTTAGATTTATTTTTTTTATATGAAGGTACGATATACGAATTCTTATCACGTAATTGATAATGCTGTTCTTTTAATTTAAGTTTTTCATGTAGATAAGAAGGGCAACCTGTTAGTATGATCTTATGAATTTGACAAAGATAGAATATCTGCACACGTTCGTCAATGTAATGTAGATTAGATGAAATGCGAAATGAAGAAATATGGTCATATTTACGCACATTATAAACGAATCGTAGGCATGAGTTTTGAAATAGCGTTATTTTATTTTTGTCGTTTTGTGTCAAGTGTGGAACATATACACACGCACAGTAGTCGAGTATAGGTAGTATCAAGGTGTTAATTAGTCTTAATTTTATTTCAGCTGATAACAACTTGCGATACTGGTATAAATGTCGAAGTCTAAGTCTAGCCGCTATTAATTTTTTTGTCAAATGGTCACGGAAATTAAGGTCTTTGTCAATTATCATACCCAAACTCTTAATAGCCGGACCACGATTTAAGATTTCTTCTTGCAGTTTTATATCATATGTATCACAATTTCCAATTACTAATAATGAGTCATCATAACTAATTACCTAGTTATGATGATAAATAGTCCAGTAGTAACAAATATATGTAATGAATGTTTTATAGACTGTAATATAAGTGATTACTTTACGGACTGAAATAAATAAAATATACTGATAAGAGAAATAGAAAAATATACTACCCACTTAGTTGTTATTTGAAATGATTAGTTTGTTGACAGTGACATATATCTGTCAGTTACAAACATTTGAGATCTGAACTATGTAACCATGTGTACGAGTTGTGTTTAAAACGTAGGCTACGCGATTAAAACTGTAGATAATTTTATAAATTTATCCAGAAAATATATACAAAAAGTATTAATGCACACCTGTAGAAAATATAAAAAAAACTTTAATTTTTATAATAACAAATCTCAAAAAAATAACATTTAAAGGTATTTTTCGAAGAAAAACTATTTTAAGCTCCTATAGTAAAGTGCTATTTCTGGTTATCTGATTTACTCCAAAATCTAATGGCATCTTTCTTTACAAGAGTAAGGAAGAAATACAATGTTTGAAAATTTTCTGATAGTATTTGAGTTAGAGCGTAAAGAGGATCCACACACACACATACACACAGACATTATCGTGAAAATGTTAAAATTGGATTGTAGGGACCCTAAAACGTGGTCATTTACCAAAATCTCGATATTCGATTTTTAGCATGTTCCCTATTGAGAATTGACATGTCCGATGGCGGCAGCACCATCGGGCCGATCAGCTGCTTCTGAATTGGTACTCGCAGTGTTGTGACATATGAAAACAAACAACAAAAGCAATTTTTTTCACTTATAATGGGGTTTGATACCACAGAACATTTTAGATTTCTGGAAGCAACAGCTACTTCTAAATGTATTATAGAAGATATGTTAAAATGTATTTATAATTTTATATATATTTAATCAATCGAAATTGATGATCGCAGGTGAGCGAATTATAAACGCTAACCACATAATATTAATGTGGAGTATTAAAAAATGACGGTATAATGTGGGTAATATTTGCACTTTGTCTGCGAACCAGTGCAATTTCTGCAAAACCACATGAAATACATTTAGAGAAAATTTAAAAATTATTAGTGAAGAATGCACGTGTAAAGCTAGATAAAGACCACGAAATATGTAATTATCCGATTTAGAATGACGAGAACAAACTTTCATATGTTTTGTTATTTGTTTTGCACTACGAATTGCATATTCCCATGCTCTGCGTCGATCCATATCCATTTCAACACTTGCTCTTGTCGTAATTTTAACGTTATTTTGGCCATGTTTCGGAAAATTATAAAACTCAATGCCTGTGTCTCGACCAGATCTTGAGAGTGACGTCAGAATATACAACAATTTGTACGACTTTTTCCCATTTTTATTCACATCAAATGATCAAACCACATGTAACTCAAGCATACAGTCACAATATAGTACCAAATCGGAAAGTTCATATTTTTCCCACCAGATGTCATGTCGCAGCTTGTCAGTTGTCAATACCTCCCTTACCAAGGGTAGCGGAAGGTAAAAAAATCGTGCAACACCTCATTTTCCGGGAACCCAATTTAATTTGTATTCGTACTCTGTTTTTTTTTTTAAATCTGATTAATACCAGTGTTGTACTATCCACAAACGATTTGAATTCGCATAATACGAGTATGTTAAACGACCTCAACAATATAAATAAGTTGTAATTACAAAATATTCATTAAGCAGCTGGTACACCTATCACTAAGTTAGTAATGATTTATTTAATTATTAATTAAATTTGTATCACGGTTATTTCATAAAGACGTTACTAATTACCTCGGCAAACAATGTACATACACCCCACAATGTTTAAATAAACAACCCTTTTAAAGTAATAAGTCGATTATATTCTTTCGCAAACTTTGCTAATTTCATTTCCTCGTAATTCCTTAAATTTAAAAGCAAGTTTATAAAATAAATATTTCTCGGTGAATCTTTATCCTACTTGGGTTATTGTTGCTACCTGATGGGGCAATGCAGGCGGCGAAGTTCCGCAGCAGCAACAGCAGCAGGAATGAAACTTCTGCCAGCTCTTCAAACTTTTAACAATGGAAACTCAACACTCACCTGGAACAATGAAAAACAACATTTTACCACCTTGCGCTTCAAACATTAACGTGATTATATTCTATAAACAATTATTCTTAGCTTAGATGGAGAGAAGTTTTCAGTTCACCCGAAATTTATTAATATATTTAATTAAACTGTTATAGTTTAGTTCACGAAAGATGACTATTCAAGGTCACTTATAAGCCGTCTGATATAATATTACTTGCAAATAACTTCGTAAAATATTTATAAATATAAAAAATAACTGCAATTTATTTGAAAATTGTGTTTCTTTCTGAAATATTTATATTCTTCACATATGTTTTGCAAAACACAGAAACTAAGACTTAACATAAACCATGGAATAATAAGTTGATTTAAACGTCAACGTTATTATGTAAACATTAGCACAGAGGCAATGTAGTAGATATTTAGATATATGCAAGTCTACGACATATGTCAATATTATTTGTAGTGATAGAAAGTAATGTTACCAATTTACGCATGCCTGTCACACAACATAAATTATAAAGACATACTTACGTCAAATAATCTTTCTCTATCTAACATGAAATGTTGCTAAGCTACTTCTTTATACATGGCTGTGTACCTACAGTAAAATTTTTGAAAGATGTCCGATCAAGGTTATCTACGAATTGTATGAATTCAGATTTTTGCTCCACCCATCATGACAAATTCAGTAGTGTCGTTTGCTTAGTTTTTATGAGGGTACGTAAGATTCTACTGTTATTTTATTATTATAAAAATATATATTACAGGAAAAGCATTCAAAATTCAAAAACAAGTCAACTAGTAAGTTTATAAGCAAATGTAAAACCAAATATGTTAAAAATAAGATACTGACACAATGTCAGTGTCAGTGACTCTGACAGAATATAACATTATACGTACGGCTATGAATCCAGGTAATGTATCTGAATTAATAAATAAACTTACGTTACAGCGAAAGTATTATCAACAACGAGCATCATTTATAAATGGAATGTCCTAACTTAGTCGAAACAATATAATTTTTTGAAAGACAAGCGTGTTATATCCATCCTTATCACGCACTCTTACAGCCTTTGCAAAAGAAAGAGATAAATGAATGCCTATTTGTTAATTCGTTCGTGATACACGTGCCCTTGATCGGACATCTTTCAAAAATTTTACTGTAACTGTGTATTTTTTCTTCGAACAAGTAAACTTGAATAGTCATCTTTCGTGAACCAAACTATAATGATATCACTAAATTATTATTTATGTTTGTTTTGTGTTTTCTAAAATCAGGACATTGCATGGCGCTGAAATTTTAAAAATTAAATTGTTGCGACCTGCAGAAGTAATTTTGAATTCACTATTAAAAGTTTTGTTTAACCATAGGTATCATAAGATCTCCTTGTAGACGAAATTAGTGCTTTTAATAAAAGGACAATATATTCTAAACTATAAATGCTAATTGCATCTATAAAAGACATGTTTTATCTACATTAGTCCTTGTGCTGAATAAACAATTTATTTTGATAAAGTTTTAGTAATTCCTTAAGTAAATGGTTTGTCCTAATTTCTGGTTTTATAAGCGGTGTGCATAAAAGTAGTCAATGCCGTCAGCGGAAAAAACAGACAATTTTGGTTGTTTTTGGTAATGTAAAAAGGTTATGTTTTCGAAAATATAGACTGTTAACTCTACGTTAATTTCAAAAACTGGACCGATAGGGCCATGAGTAATTTCTGACATGTCCACAATGATGTTTAAATGTAGTGGTTATCCAACCCCACATCATACAACGTGACACAAACTGTATTCTCCATAGAGAGATACATTAGCGGCTAAAGTGGAAGATAATGTCAGCCATTGGATAGGTTGGCCATAGCTCAGTTGGTAGAGCGTTACTCCGGCAAAGTAATGGTCCATGGTTCAAATCCATGTGGCTGACATTATCTTTTCACACTTTCTTAATTTATTTCGTTATGTTTTATGTCAGAATAATTTTACAATTTCTATTTTATAAAATATTTGCAAAGATTGTGAATTCCAACACGTCAAATATTATGTGATGCAGTGGGGGATGCAATAATTATTGCAAAATTACCGCTTGAAGTATCAAATTTTATAAACATGCTGTATTATTGTATTACACGTTTTATTATTATTATTATTATTATTTATTTACTCATTTGCAGATGCCAATGAAATGCTGTATAAAATCTTGGTTCTCATCACGTTCTCATTGAATAAAACAGTATAGTTTCCAAACTCAAGGAAGTGTTGTGAGCAATTACAGGCATGTATTGTTGCAATTAGCTTTGTTTAGCATGTATGTAGCTAAAATTGATGGAGAAACGAAGTATATATTTGATCCATTTTGAAGAAAAGTTTGGATAAGGTCCTCTAGCATCTGATGAACTGAGTTGCGCAAAACTTTATTGTCACAATAACAAAAAAAGAAGGAAATAAGAAGAAAACTGGAAAACGCTTCATAGAAGGTAAAATTTTAACGATATTTCACGTTTACAAGTAAAGCTACACTTTGACGATTGTTGCATAAAACTTCATTTGTACCTGACTACTAATGAGGCACATATGCGGGAGGTGATGTCACGATTGATGAATGATTATTTTAATTTATGAGAAAATACGAGTTAGGGGATAAGAAAATATAATCCGTTAAATAAGTGTCCTGTATCTCAAAGTATGCTTTTAGTGAAATTAAGTTTTTATTTAAAATCATATATTTATTTGGAATTACTAATTTTTAAACGTTTCTATGCATATATATTTTATGTAAATAAGTATTTCTATGTACTTAAATATTATATACTATTATAAAATTATTTGAAAAATTTAATTTTAAATATAAATATGAACAGCAGCGCTCTGAAAGGGTATTGCGGAATCGGAACAAACTACATCAAACCTCGTTGCCATGACGGTCGTAGTATCTTAGCATTGAATGCTCACTCCTGTTGTATATCTTCCTTGGTCCAGAATGACTGTAGGTCCCGCCTCGTTCTGATTTTTTGTTTCCCGCATCGTTGTGATAGTGAAATACAATTGACAGGTTGGATTGGCGTAGATATTTCCAAAGATTTCCATCATCCCACGAAATACGAAAATAAATTTGTCATGTTCTTTCGTAAACATCAATTTTACGTAACAATTTGAATAAAAAACAGTTTAAATTTAAAAGATAAAAACAGTCAAACGTTTAAAATACCTAACGCCGCTGACTTTTCCAAATGTCGGTAATATAGGTAACATAATTTGACATTGCCGGTAATTTGATACCAATTATTTTCCGTAGAAGATAGTTTTGGTCATAAACAGAACTTTTTCAAATCCTGTAAGTTTCAATCATTCTGGCTCGCTCCATATATTGTGAATCACAAATATGTCCAACATTTCGGTATCGGAATCTTTAGGATTTTATTAGTTAGCTTTGTATTCAAATTGATTTAATGTAAATAATATTAATTAATAATCATGTAAATATAATTTTTAAGTACTGACCGACCGAGGTAGCATAGTTGTAGCTTTCCCGCTTCATATACCGCAGGTCCCAGGGTCAAATCCCATCTAGGGTATGGATGCTTGTATTTGTTTTCCCCTTCATAATTTCATTATTATGACGTGCGCCCCTGAGAGAAGAGTACCAGAATGTACCAGAGCGATGACGTAATCCCGGAATTTCCCAGATGATGCAATCCTCGGCGACAGACTGACGAGACGTTAATTGCACCGTTGATCTAATTTTTTTGTACTCGGTATCACTGTGGCGCCGGAGGGTTCTAGAAGGACGCTAGGCTGTATAAATACCGTCTGAATGACAGCGGAGAGATAGTCTGATATATAGAGGCAACGAGCAATAAAGTTTACAAGTTGTTAACATAAATAAATGTAGTTATATAAATAAGTGTAGTGATATAAATATTGGTTAAATAAATAATCTTAGTGTTTAAGCATTTAATAATATTCGTAGTCTTAAATTAGTGTTTATAATTCATAGTGTTAGTTACTTTTAATATCTTTTTAATATTTAGTCTAATTATTTATAGTTTAATAAACGTATTATTTTAACTAATAATATCTCACTCTTATGTTTACACTTCACCCATATAAATAATACGTTACATTATCATCAGCTTCGAGGTATATATGAGAAAGTTAGAAGGAAAACAATGTCTCATCGCCATATCACGGCTTGCACACAACAAAAATGTAAAAGCGTGTATCAAAAAGTTTTTTTTAAGATTAGCGTATAATTTAATTGACGTGTGTTCATCCTCACATTCATTATTATCAAATTCTCGTCATCGTCGGTCAAAGAATAGCGAGCGCATAATCAATTATTTTTATTAATACAAAACTTCCAAAATAAATATTAGTGCCTGAGTGTCTGGTCGCGAATCGGGGCACCCGGGTTCGACCCCGACCTTAGGGTATAGAAACTACAATAGAAGAAATGTCGAAGTGTCAGTAGTAAACAGTGAAGCCAAGTTCTATCAGCTGATCGCCTAGTGTCCGCCATTTATTAGGGACTAAGTTTTAATTTGTGACAGCATTTCATGTATTTGTATGTTTATTTTATATTTTATTGACACGAGAATAATGCCATTGAAAACCGTAGGATCCAATTAATTCGAGCAATTTCTGAAAAATATTTTAATATAAGACTATTATAAACTAAACGAACAATAGATAAAGACATTTCACGAAGTAGGAAATTCCATATATTTTTACAAAATTAATAGTTTAGTGGCCAATAAGATTATCTTTATTTATCGCTATAAATTGTAGTGAAACGTTGAGGAATTGAAAACTTGTCGTTTTATTCAAATTCTCTGTCCAAATTCTGACTATCAACTTATTCATATCATCTCGTGGACGCTATTCTCCAGGCTTTGTCTCCATCTCATTTATTCAATTCTGTATCTATTTTGTTAAACATTTTATATAGGTACTTGTTATAAATATAAAAAAAAAACATACTTTAAATTATAATTAATTATCTATTTTCTTTTATTTACTGTATATTGTCCTATTGATAAAAAAACTTATTTTTTGTAAATTGAATATTTATATTAGGTGCGATTTTGTCAGCTACATTAGATTACACAGAATTAATTTTTCATATTTCGCGCGATTTTGTCCGCCATTTGTATAGGGACCACTGAAATTCTCCTTCCGTCTCATGGCTTATTCCCCTCACTCATGAAATCAGATTATACTTCCTCTATATTAGTTTCTATACTCCCGACCGACGCCAAAAATTACTTTGAATTTTAATGGCACAAAATTAACCCCTGCGGTTCACTCTCCACGCCGAAACTGAATTCCCGTGGGGTGACGCCTCGTAAGCGCCACCACGGTACAAATACTTCATCATTACCGATATCTGTGTACAAAGCAGATTGGCACACCCAGCAATGGGATGCCGTGTTGATATATTATTTTATTTATTTGAAATTTATATTATAACAAAGAAATGCATCTTTATAAAATTAACCTCACTTTATAATACAAAATGTTTGTCTGTTTCCCGAGTAGTAGAGAATACACTGCACCCCTTTCTAATTACTGTGCGAACCGAGCCACTGATTTGCTTTTAAATTTTTTAATGACTGCCGTTTTGCGGAGGCCATGCCATGCAATCATGATGTCTCGCTTGTAAATTGTTTCACCTCTGGATCTAATGAGAAATTACGGTCCTAACGAATGTGTGCGTATTCACACAATTTGTAAGCGCCAACATTAAAACTGTTTTTAATTTTGCACTCTGGCTCAGGATTCAGCAAGTGTTGAGTACTAATGATTTTTATCGCTTCCATTTTAGAAAATAATATTTTTACTCCAAGATTAAAGATTTTTCAGTTTTCAGCAGGGATTTGTGGTACAAATTATCGTAAATTTTTTATGGTTTAGTGTTTTATATTGTTACATATTTTATACATATGGAGAAGTTTATGTAATAGCGTTTATACTTTTGATGTGAATAGTAGATTTAAAAATAATTTCCTTAAATCATTTTTTATTTAAATCACGAATCATATGATTTAAATTTATTTGGGGAACAATGAATGTTTGTTTCCATAGTATTTATTAAAAATATTTAATTAAAAACTGATTTCCTAAAAATCAAATACGCATAATAAATAATAAAAATATCTGTAGTGGCCAGCACAATACCTCTCGCCACTTCCGTTTTTTGGTTACATAAGTACAGGGCGCGAGCAGTCATGTGACATTGTTGGCCTTGACAAGCAGATATGGGGGCCCGTGTCAGAATGACAATTAGTAATTATACACATAGATGCCATATGTCAGAATTTTTCATTAAAAATTTCAAGATTTTCTAAATTTTAAACTACGTTTTCTCGAAAGTTTACTTTTTGCACTTACAACATTTATGCACTACACTTTCGAAATCTTGCAGTAAATATTTAACATGTGTATCAAACATGCGCATGTGTTAAAACTTCTAGTAATAAATAATATGTATCTAGGCCTTATTATAGTTTTCACGAATTACCCTCCCCTATCGGAGTCACCGAGCCACAGAGTTTTACCACTGCCGTACCGCCGACAGGTTATAGCATCCGAGAGTATTTATATTTTACGACAAACCACAAACTGTTGGTCGACGGGAATCGAACGCAAGGGACATGATTGGGGTGACTATTGCGAGCTAGATGTACGCTAACCCGCTAGACAACAAAGCCGACTTAAATAATATTAAGTATTTAATAAAAGTAAAATAGATGTCTTACATATTACGTTATACTACGCAGATATTTTAGTGCTGCCCTCGGTCCTGTCTATTTGATCTATTTTGCCTAGAGTGATGAACGCTGAAAAGCACAGTACCTATATAACCTAGAATCACTGACAAAGTTTCTTTCATCGTGTTTTGTTGGGCATGTTTACCCAGTTAATTAATTCCCATGTTTGTGGCGAGCATATCAGCAGCCATGGGCGGCGGAGCAGGGGTGGTTTGCCGCGGGGTTATACGTTATCTAATTATATTTCATAATTGCATCGTTGTGGATCGCACACAAGCTCCGCGCTCTAAAGACCTTTCCTACTCCCTTTTCTACGCCAGTCGCCTTGAGCTACACCTACCATAGTCGTACGTGGTACGCGCATGCATCTGATATTGATGGTTAATTATTGAACAGCAAATCGAGCACTTAATAAATTCCACCTACGTCAACCCATTGTGTCATCTTCAAACGTATTGGAAAAAAGGAATAATTCTGTAATTTAATCGTGTCGATAATGGGAAATAACAAGTTTACATTTAAAATTATACAGTTAACAATAGTTATTTTTGGGGTCAAAAAACTAAAAACATTTTTTACTCACGAATAGCTAATACAATGATACATATTTTTATATTTTGAATGTTAAGAGTAGGCTAACATGTGGCATCTGGCGGTCATACAAAGAAATACGTATCAATCAGAACCTCAAAAACAATTAAATTAATGTCGTGTTGCTTTAGTAACAGTTAAAGTGTTATTTTAAAAATAGATGATGGAATTCGACGGTAGTTCGAATGGTTCCCGGCCTAACACATAGATGATGCCATGAGTATCAGATGTCACTAATTATGATCAAACTTAGGTCCGTTAATTTCATCTCTGGTTAAAGTGTTTGTTACATAATTGTCAATTTTAAGAAAATTAAATTTGTGTAAGTTAGTCAACGAAATACCGCCAATGTGGCACTAAAAGTTCCTTCTTCTACAGCCATTTTGAATATTTATGACATCTGTCATGTGTTTTATTTGAAGGTTATAATACACAGTTGTCATATTACAGAAGACGGAACTACCGATCTTCGGCGTTCAATCACTATGCGAATAATATCGATACTATATTGGATTCATGCTAAAAATTGCATATCCAGTTTTTAATGATTAAGCACCTTTTAAGGTCCCTACAATCCGATTTTAATATTTTACAATGATGTGTGTGTGTATCTGTGTGTGGGGACGTTGAAAGGCCGATTTCTCAAAAACTATAATACTTAATATCTGTTTAACCACGTATTTCTCGGTCGGACATTACTGGGAAGAGCTGAAAAGGTTTTGGTAATAATTGGACAACCGAAAATAGCAGGTTCAGAAAAAAATCTTCTAAATATTACTTATTTGATAAATTTTGTTCTTGCTAGTAAAAGAAGAGTAAATTATCTATCTTATACATATAAATATGTATTTTATTGTATCTTTTATAGATTTGGAGATAAAGAAATATAAGGTATATAATAATCTGTTGTAATAAATCTCACAAAACAAATAATGTCGTGGAGACCAAAAAATGAAAATGTATATAACTCACAGATAAACGTTAGTGTCAAAAATCCAGAGACATTACTGAAGATTTTTTCTGGGAAGTTTATAGTATTTCTTATTTTATTAATAGTTAAATATTTAAAATTATAGGTATATTCAATATACTCTTCAAAAATACTGCCAATCCCGACAATGAATTCGAAACATTTTGAAAAACTAGAAGACAAAATTTCTTCATAGAATGAATTTAAAATTTAAAAATCTAAAGAATAGATTTAAGTAGAATATTTGGTGTAGAGTGTAGGTATACAAGAAATGTTAAATACAATAGGGCGCGAGCAGTCATGTGACTTTGTTGGCCTTGACAAGCAGATATGGGGGCCCGTGTCAGAATGATAGCTAGTAATTATGTACATAGATGTCAAAAATCATAATTTTTCATTCTAAATTTAGTGATTTTCCAATTCCATGTGGTTTATTCTCCTCGACAAGTAAATTCCACAATCCTGATGACACATTAACTACGTGAATTTAGAAAATCTTGAAATTTTTAATGAAAAATTCTGACATTTGACATTTATGTACATAAATACTAATTCTCATTCTGACACGGTCCCCTATATCAAAGCCAACAATGTCTATGACGGCTCGCGGCCTATACTTATGTAACCAAGAACGGAAGTAGCGAGAGGTATAATGCTGACCACAACAGATTTTTTTAACTGAAAGCTGCATTGTCAGACAATTTATCCAGCGATCAAAATACCGTACGCACGGTAAAGTTTCAGATAGATCCATCTAATAGTTCGATTATTATAGTCGAGTAAAGCGAATAATTTTCGGTGTTTCTTAAAAAATGAATAAAATTGAGTGATAAAATATATTGTTTTGAAAGGTTCACTGCCAATTAAAATAAAATTCAGCTAGATTTTACTTTGGAAGACACTTCACCATTGTTTTCAAAAGTGAATATATATGCACCTGAAATCAAACGTTGTCGGTTGTCCATATTTGACGATGAAGGTCGACCAAAAACCACGACTGAGGAAATTGTCCTAAAAAAATCTCAATGTCGTGTTAAATAATTGACTAATGAATGCATGAGCTTGCTGACGTTGCAAATACGAAAAAAGCTTTCAGCGGGATAGGTGATGCGTTTGAGAACGGTCGTTCATTATGGATAAAATAAAAATTGTCAAAATTCATATGTTTTCTTGGTTTGGTCGAGAATTTTTCGAACTACCCTCGTAGTGTAATAAAACATATGTTACAGAAGGAAATCTATTCTAGCGCGAATTAAAAATTCAGACACAAGCCGGACAAGTGTAGATATGAACCTTCCTTCTATGGGGAAGATTATTTCTGATGTCCGCAATATAATTTATAAGCATGATAATATTATTCAGCATGCCACAGGCAACGATAAATTTTAAGAATCATTTGAGCATTTCATATTTCATACTGATCAGTATATTTGAATACACATATAGCAGATATTTCTTGATTTACTTTCCAATTTACATATCGAGAGTGGAGTATCTGTACGTGCAATGTTCCCTCGTTAGCCAATGTAAAGTACACGGTAAATATAAATACATAGTAGTGTTGGTAACGAAGCCATCGGATGGAATGTGCGCTATGTTCGCAAGTTTAAGTTTACGACAAATCGCATTACGCTCATAAATTTCAAGTAATACGTAACTCGTAAGCGAATTTTGGAATTTTCGATGACGGTAATGAAACGCAATTTGGTTACTTTGTGTTCGCGCTCCGCTCCGGGCAAAGAGAGATCTTAAACACGCTAATCTCACAAAATACACAAATCTATTTCAAATGATAATTTCAGCGTGAAATTCATACTCCCAGGCAACGTGCCAATTTTGTAAACATCGTTTTAAGCTCAATTTTAGCAGCTCAGGTGTAAAATGGTTTAAATAATGTTAAATTGGAAAAAGTATTACAGGTAGCTACTAGAGCGTCATATTGATGAGCAACAAGTGAAGAAAACTTGTTGTTTCATTTCGCAGTACGAGGGTGGATTGAAAAATTCACACCTTAACACAGAAGTTTATTAATACATGTTTTTTACATTATTCTTCACTTCAGTGTACTCCCTTTTAAAGTCTACACTTGGCCCATCGACGCTACAATGTCATGACAATTATTTATTTATTTTTCGTGTCCAAACCATAATATATAGGATAAGGAGGATACATCTTCTCCAGAGAGTCTCTCCTTCACGCCAGAGGAAAAACCGTAAAATTGGTAGAGAAGTGGCCTAGCCAAATTATGGTCATTTCTGGTCATTACCTGGTGGTAGTTTCTCATCTGGAGGGATATCTATTGCTTTATCTACTGGATTCAACGCGTCATCTCACATTAAGCGTCTTGTTGTAGTATTGGTTTATGTTAGAGGATGCAAAAGTTGGGGAACTGTGTCTGGATTTTAGTAGTGGCCGAGCTGGTTCTTGGCCGAACATTGGCTGCCGATCATGTAACTGTTTGGAGCGCTCTATCATAATGATGGTTAACGATCTAATTTTTCGGTGGAGCAATGCCATTAAAGGGGTATAAATGGTTGACTGGTGTAGGATTAAGCAACCGGTAATTATACGGCAAGTTTCGTTTAACAGAGGATCTAGTTGATACCGGTCTTATAAAAGGCTTCGTCCTGGTCAGTAGAGTACTCCGTTATCAATGGGCGCATTCAGCAGGTATGTGGACGCTGAACATGTTCATCATTTTTCTGCTAAATGCGCTGTTCACTAGAGACCGGTCACTGAACGGTCACCTACCAACTGACCGTAAATATAGTACGGTCAGATGTGCTTGGTCAGTTGTTTACGCGCGCTAATGCGAATCTTATTTTCTTAATATGGCTTACAAAAAAGATTATATTGTCGATCATTTTATGTATACTGTCTCTGCGCCAGAAGAACATAATTATTATTTGAAGTTAGGATTTCACCATTATTATTTAATATGCTGTTTTTTAACTTTTCAATCAATTTACTTACCTATTAATAGCTGTTCGTACAATTGATAACAAAAATAATAAAATTAAGGTTATAACTTTTTGATATTTCAACCACGTGAATAAGATTGAAACTAAAACTGCATTCAGCAGAAACCTCCTTGGTCGATGGCCGTTCGGTCAGGTGTTCAACGACCACAGAAGTCTGCTGAATGCGCCCATTGCTATAACTTTTTCAGTGCCCTCCCTGCCGTTTCTTAAGTTTCAGAAATAAATTCAAAACCGCATAGCAATTGTTGATATGTGATGTGCGTTGGAGTGCACACCTTTCGTTAACATTCCAAGTTCGAAGCACTGTTCTATAATGGTTTGACCCTTAGGAAGGTAATCCACCATGAATATTTCCTTCGCATCTTAAAACACAGAAGCCATTATTTTGTTAGCAGACGTACATCATTGCTTTATGGAAGCTTAATTAACTACGCAGAGACAACGACAGTTCACATAACCTCACAAAAAATAAATGTAGGTACTTCTACATAGTTCTGCCCTTTTGTCGGCCGGAAACTTTTCAATCCGCAGTCTCTTAAATAATACCTATTATAAAATTTAGTGTAGTTTATAAACTATGATATACTCTGTAAATAATAATTAATCAATTTTTATACTTCTATTTGCATTTCATCACACACATTTCAATTAATAATTTCCACTCTGTTTATTTAAACTACAGTTTTTTTTTTAAATTAATTAATTAATTAATTCATGAAACACTGAACTACCCAGTGCGTTTTCCAGATCCAAATGGCCCTCCACCGGTTGGTTTGAAATGATCACAGGACTGCACTGAACCATTGGAAACCACGAGTGACCGACCAGGGATTGGATTGGTTTGCAATGGACATGGGCGAGTGGTTGTGTGGTTAGCGGTAGTGCATTACGAGTCGACAGAAAGCAGCACCTGTAGCGTCGAACTGTTGCATGCAAGATATTGGAAAAGTTCAACAAGATGTTCATTGGTATTCCAAAGAGGAAGATAAGTTTGAGGGTGTTTAAAATTTATTTTTCATTATTTTATTTTATGGCTTTTGTACTTATAGATTTTTCTCTTCGGATTAATAAAATATTCACCCTATTAAAATAATAATAGAGTTACTATTGTTTTATTTAAATATATATATATTTTTATGTATTTATAAATAAATGACAACATACAGTAAATCTTTGATTAATATCATTCTAGTCGTGAATATTTAAAGGATAAGGATGTGTAAATAAAACAATATTGGGGTGTTGTTTGGTTCTGATCTTGGCAATGTTAAAGATATTGTTCCTCTACAATGTCCTGGTATTCAGTGCCGCTCCGCGGGTAAAAGGCGCCTTTGGGCAAAATTATATTTTAGCGCCCCTCATAATGCATAATTTGCAAATTAACACACGTTTTAAAGTTTAAACCATAATTTGATTTCTCGAAAAACGCTACATTTAAATATTGATGTAATTTCCATTGCTAGATTAATATTGCTAATCAATATTATTAAGTTATAATCAAAATCGTTTGTTGTAATCAACAATTTACAGTTATAGTCTGCATTTTAACATTACATTATAACAATCCCAGAAAATTACCCGTTTGGCAGGATATTTCTTTAACTTTTTTTCTACTAAATTTTAATAGTAATTTAAGGGAAAGTTAATATCGGCAGAAAAGAAAAATAAAATTACCTTACTCAGAATTTTTCGCAAAATGCTAGTATTTATTGTCTATTATGATAAGTTAGATTAATAATAAATTAATTTTTGTAATAATAAACATTCACCGAAATATGAAATTGAAGCCCAAGTATTATATTTATTAATTATTACAATAATAATTGTTAAGCAATAATAGAACCCCATACAGAAATCATGAATATAATAAACAATCTTTCCATTGTTAGATTCTGGCGTACTTCCAATAAAAATTCCAGTTGTTAAACAGCAATGAGCTGTAATTATAGTAAATGTGTTACCCTCATGCTCCCGTTCTCATTAGTCTACCTTTATATACCTAATGGTAAATCCAACATGAAATTTCAATTATTGAATCAGTTATGTACAGAGGTATCGGTAGTCAGAATCGGCAGACAGATAATCAAACGCAGGGTGCAGCGAGCAGATCAGGGATTCGGGATCGGGATCCAGGTTGTTGTGTAAGTGCAGTGCATCTGTACGGACAGCGCTCCAGGTCTCTGGACCATGAACACTGTTGCTGTAGCGGCTGCGGTTGCCATCGGTTCAAACGGCTATTGTTTATAATCAATATACGGGAAATGTACCTACATTGTACAGATGGGATACACTCATTTGTTTTATTGATGATATGTGGGCTTGATTGTTTTAGCAAATGGAGGTGTAAAATTTGGTTCAAATGATTGTCTGACGCTCGTAAAAATTATACTGGTTGTGTTATTACAAATGAATTTTAACAAAAATAATAGTACGGGCATTTGTTTCCACACGAAATGTTTTATGTAACAATTCGTCCTTGTCCAATAGTGCCGTATTTTCATAATTTTTACCTTGTCACCCTTAGGTAAGGTATTGTCTTTGCTCAAAAAATTCGATGGTGAGTTTGTAATGGAAAAGCACGTTTTAGGGTTCTTAGAATACGAATTTACTATTTTTACGATATCTGTCGCGCGCGCTTGTGTATGTGTGCGTGTACGCGTGTGGTGCGTGTGCGTGCGCATGTGTGTATGTACATGGTAACTGAAAATACAGGGACGAATGGCATTTTCTTAATTATTAATTTTAAATCCACAGTTCAAATTAAAAAGTTAGGGGCGAATTTTAAAAAAATGTCCTAAATTCAATTTCCGGTTCCGCCGGCAGAAATATCGTGACTGTTCACTGTATTTTTCGATTTTTTCATATATTCTGAAAACAATTTGAAACCTGTTTGACACAATTATAAATTATTTTCAAATTTGTTAATAAATTTGGCAAGAAAATTGGTAACAAATTGGTTTCATTGGAAATGAATGTTTTAACAAATAGAAATAGGATGTATTATTTTAAACGAAGTTATATTCTCATGGAGGTACATTGTACGAGGGTGGTTTGAAAAGTCCGTGCAAAGTTCGAGAGATGGCAACACTGGTATGTATCGAGGCTATGTTTAGTTAGTGACATGTCTTGGAAGAACGCTCACCAAGTTTCAACCAGATCGGTCTATTTCTCTGTATTTGACGTTCGTTTAAATTGAGAAAGTCGAGTGATTTTCAAAAAATGGAAGACAAAGAAATTCGTATGTTGATCAAACATTATTTTATGAAAGGCAATTCGCCTCAGAAGACTATGGTGAATCTGCACCTTCGATTAGAACATTTTATAAGTGGTTTAAAAATTTTCGGAGTGGGCATATGAGCACAAGTGACACTGAACGTCCTGGACGCCATATCGTGGTCATTACTCCAGAACAATGCTCATCGACTATTTCGAAAAGGGTAAAACTATAACAGGTGCATACTATTCATCGTTATTGGACCGTTTGAACACCGAGCTGCAAGAAAAACGTCCATAATTGGTCCACAAAAAAGTCCTTTTCCATCACGACAACGCACCAGCACACTCATCTGTGATTATAGCCGCAAAGTTGATGGAATTAAATTTCCAACTCGTTCCACATACACCGTGTTCTCCAGATTTGGCTCCTTTGGACTACTACTTGTTCCCCAATATGAAGAAATGGTTGGCGGGAAGAAGATTTTATTCAAACGAGGAGGTGATTGCAGAAACGAAAGCCTATTTTGCAGAGTTGGACCAATCTTATTATTTGGAAGGGATCAACAAACTGGAGCAGCGTTGGACGAAGTGTATAAGTCTAAAAGGAGACTACGTTGAAAAATAATAAAAAAATATCCGAAAAATTATAAATAATAAAATTTTCATGTATTTATATATATCTGAAGATGATTTGAATTAATAAACCGAAATCGATTAGAATAATTGTATGTGTATTTATTTTATTACAAAAATTGTGATACAACATCAAGACAAATTATATTATAAAAATAAAAAATATATATTTAGAAATACGATGTTCTCGAGGTTGTTCTATTCCGTAATAAATTTCGTTATAATAATAATAAAACGGGCTTTAAAAGTATGTAATATTTTTCCAAAATTATAAAACTTTAATCAGTTTGTCATGACATTCGTACATTGAAAATGTAAGTATGTAAAGCTAATTTAAATTACTTCCGACGACCCTGGATGTAAAATTCGGGATATTTTCACACCAAAAAGTGGAATTTAAGTTCGCCTCCAAAACTACAGGTAAATTAATAATAAAGAACATAGCCATTATAATTTTTCAACCACTCTATTCAAATAATATGATGAAATGTTATTTTACTCGTAAAACATAAAACACAACAAAAACAATGCCAATTTTTTTTACTCTTTGTATAAGGTTCTCCTTAGTCCTAGTTAATACGCCTTTATAACTATGAAAAAGAAAAAAAAAAACTGTAAAATAATAATGACAACTTGAGCTGAAATATTTCCGTCTGAATATTTCCGCTTGTTTGTCGTAAAATCCGGAAACGTAACAAGTAAGCAACAGTCGTAAAATAAATGAAACATCCTAAGCGCAGATTCTCCAAAACCAAATGAAAATACTTAGTTACATAAATCTCGTGACGACTTTGAAGTTTGAGCGCTGCGTTGGTTGGTATCTCCATACGTTTTCAGAGGCATCGCGTGTCAACTGTGTCGATAGAATGAGTGTACGACACGGGATATGGGGACAGCCTCAGCTTTGTGAATGCAATCTTAGCGCTCCCATCAGAATTTCAATTTACTTTAATCATTTTTATCGTTCTTAATTAATCGCACTGCTTTTGATCTATAAGATTGTAAATTATATATTTATTTCATGTAATAAGTGAAATATTCTCCCATAGTAATTTACAACTAAAACAAATTTAATGTTATACATTATTCTAGTAAAAATCTGATGTGGCCAGTACATTACTTTTCGTCAATCCTGTGTATTATGGACAAATTCCATACATGAATTTTCTTGCAAAATATCCTATATTTCCAGTAAAATTATTTCATAAACAAACAATGCAAATTGCACTTGACACTATCTTCTTCTTCAGTTGTTCCCATTCGTTAGGGGTCGCTATTTTTTAGTTTCTTCTTCCACTCTTTTCTGTTTTGCCTGTCGTCCTCATTCAGTTCCTTTCGTCTCAAGTCTTCCGCTATACAGTCCTTCCACCTTATATTTGGTCTTCCTCTGTTTCTATTACCTTCTACTACTATAAGCTATTCATTTTTCTTGCAATATATTCTTCATCTCTCCTCATGATATGTTCAAACCAATGTAATCGTTCCTTTTATATCTTTCAGAAACTTATATCACTCGTGCCATTTTCCTTATCCTTTAATTCCTTACCCTATCTTTCTGTGTCTTCCCCAATATCTAACTCAACATCCTCATCTCTGCAACATTCATTTTCGTTTTATTGTTAAAGACATCTATCAATATGAATTAACTGAATATATTAACAGTTTCCATAGTTAACATAGCTGGCTGATTTATGAAATTTAATATCTTTCTAATTCTTCAACTCTATATCTATTGAATATGAAGTATAAAATACAATCAAATCGTATAGAGAATAATATATTTTTTAAAATTTATAATCAATAAGTGATATTTAACTGCTTTTTTTTTTCAAGAAAAACTGTTAAAAGTTGCAAATAAGTGTACTTTCGGTGGACCAATTATAACCAAAATCTAATCATTCTGTCTGCATATGGATCTAAACTTGAGGAATATGAAAAAATTATAATTTTCGGAATCGTAATCGTACTATTGGAGTTACGGCATTCGAAATGATCGTTACATACACACACACACACACACACACACACACACACACACACACACACACACATACAAACACACACACACAACAAACATCATCGTAAAAATAGTAAATTCGCATTCTAGGGACCCTAAAACGTGCTTATTCATTAGAAATTCACTCGAATATTTTGACCAAAGACAATACCTTCCCTACCTAAGCGGGACTGAAGGTAAGAAGGTAAAAAAATTCCTGGTGACATCAAAAATCATGAACATAAATAGGTACCGCAAATTATTGGAAGCGGCAAATAAATAAGCTGTCACCTGAATCTTTTGTTTGATTTTGGTAACTTTGTCACTTTGGTTGTGTAATATATACATGCAATAAAACAATAAACAATGTACATAACCGAATATGAGCATCGAACAGCAATAAAATAAGACACTTACTATTTGTAAACAAATATCACAAGTGATATTAACGACGTTTACATGCAGTTTTGAAAACGGTTTCAGTTTTCAGTCAAAATTAGGAGGAACTGTTTACATGCAATTTTCAAAACAAGTCTACAGATTGGGTTGAAAACAGTCTCGGCACATGCACATTTCTGATGTAAGTGACAGATCCTCTTCACTCCAAATACTTCGTTTTGCCTTTATATTATTTTACTTCATACCATTATGCACAAAAACTACACAACTGTCAGTTTATTTGTAGGTTAGTAATACTCGCAAAACAACGATAGAAATGTTATGCTACGTGCTACATACGCATGCGCAATATCGAAACTCAATTTTATGTGTTTAGATGAGTAGTTTTAAACCAGTTTTCAGTCAAAACAACGAATTTTAGTTTTGGTTTGAAATAACTCAAAACCTTTTTGAATCCTGTATACATAGCGTTTTAAAATATAAAAACACTTTGAAAATGGTGTCAAAACTACATGTAAATTTAGTAGATATTTATATTAATCCCAAAGTAAAATATTCGTTGTAGTTAGCATGTTATTCTTAAGGTAGCTGTCACTCGACTATACCTATTCAAAAACTTGTTCTATGTTCAAAATAAAAATTAAGCTAATGCAGTTTATATTAGCATTAACTTATATTTGCATTTCTACTCGTAGAAATGAAATAACTTCTTTGATAAAAACATTTTATGACAATGACAAATTTTAAATGAATTATTTTTTTCTACGTTCCGTCGCCTTTAGATAAGAAAGATATTGTCTTGGTCAAAAAATTCATAGTCAGTTTTTAACGAATAAGCACAATAGGTAAAAATCGAAGACGATCCAAAACACGTGCAAGCAAAGCAGCTGTCAACAAGTAAGTGAACATTCAAAATGGCTGAGCTTGTCGACATAAGTGAGAGACATGAGTACCAACATAAAGCCACAAAAAGATCGAAATTCGAATATACGTAACCCGCGAAAATTCAAAATTCGCGATAGTTTTTGAACACACCTCGTATATCGTCATTTCCAAAATATGTAAAAAGAAGTAGATTGGCACAACCAGAAATGGGTAACAGGCTGTGATGATACATTGATTTATATTTATTTACACATTCCAAATGTGAATGAAATAATAACATATTTCAAAGTTTACAATCCTCATCAACGGCTTTGTTATTCAAGGATTAAATGAAACTGTAACTAACCTCACAATTTACAAAGCAACTAGTTACATTACCTATATTACATCTTCCAGGGATGCCACTGCTATGTACCTACGATAAAAACTTGGTACTGCGACAGCCATTTCATTATAATTATTTAGTTTTAATTGTGTAACCGTACACGCGGTCTCGATACAGCACCGTATGAACTTAATTTAAAGTTTAAATCAGTTTGAAAGTTCAACAAGTCATAATGCTGCGATGTAGGCTGTTGCTTCAGGTACCAGGGGTTACGTAGCTAGCTGAAGATATTCTTGCAGAATTGCAAAGAACACGGAGCTTTGAGTTTAAATGTGTATCAAGGTATCTCGACAGAGTGGGATTCCAATAATTTGTTTCTTGACGATCAAATATATTTAAATTTACTTTTTTCAACAATATTTTGTATAGTGGCATAATTTCTTAATTAGTTTTGCAGGAAATTTCATGTTATAAACAGAAAAAAATAAAGAGAATAGGTCTATTATAAGAATCAATAGGTAAAAATAAAATTTCCGTATTTTTCCTTTTTATCTTTTTTGCGATGTATAATGTATAATTAAATAAAACAAATATCATCTCGGCATATTACCCATTGTTGGGTGTGCCAATCTGCTTGGTACACAGAAGTGCACATTTTGAGCGTCAGCGCCTCTACCGGCTACTTTGTTATATTTGGGTACCGAATAAATTTTGACATTTCGAGAATATAATACAATTTACAATGTTCTTTTGAGTTTTTGCTATTGTATATGAATATTATTCATCATAGTATATTGAAATGAATAAAGAAATTATTTAAAATGCTGTATGTGACCTGACTAATTTAAAAAAGTTAAAATACCAGCGAAGGTATTGTAGCAAAAAATATATTTTTTCTCATAATATGTGTGATTTTTGTAAACCATTTTATCACACGAAAATTGCGATTAAAGAGTTGAAGAACTTGAAGGATGTTATCATACTTTTCTACTATATTCGCAATAAATGAAGAAGATTCTTCATTAAAAATATACCAGGCTCTAAATGGAAAAAGTGGCACAAGCTCGGAAAGGAAAATACATGAAAAATACGAACCCTGTGAATTTTTACATTCTACCTGACCATTAACATTACATACCTATGGTAAAAATCTATAATAAATACACGAATTATGTCAAAAATAGACTTTATTTTATACAACTACAATACTATAACATTTTAAGACAATTTTGGCTTCTTGTATTATATTTTGTTCTAATATTAACATAAAAAACCCATTTTTGTACAATTCCTTATTGTTGCAGTCATATTACAAATATTTGAATTTTATGCATACGATAAGTATCTTTTACAATGAGAAAATATGTACACTTAAATGAAATTTTCATGTTAGTATACAAGATATCTCTTGAAATTATTCCTCATATAATATTCCAGGAAATTTGTAAAATTTGATAGTTCAATCGGTAATTTTGTAAAAATTATAACATCCCCCACTGCATCACATAATAATTTGCAGTCTTATTATTCGTATTCATTGCAAATATTTTATAAAATATAATTTTAAAAATTATTCTAACATAAAACATAACCTTGTTACGTTAACAAAACGACGCAAAACTTTCATTTTTGTCCGATGTCGGCGTTCATTACTTGTGCACACTGGCTATACATTTAAAAAAATTCTTCTACATTTTCTAATGTCTCGTACACCGCATGTTTCTTTGATGGTTTTGTTGTTTATATTGTCTAATAATGTTGTTAACTTGAGCTTGAGGGTTAGAAGAATCTTCATTTCAACGTTATTCATTAATTGTGTCGTTTTATGTCCTAGGTTCTGCAGCGTATGTTAGTATTGGCCTGCTCGCGGTTTTATAATATATACTCTGTATAGTCCTGTTTGTTATGCTATATTAGATTTATTTAAGCAACTAATCAAAAGTAATTTCTGTCCAATAAAATAAAATAGATTCATACAAGTATTTTAGAAGCAATAACAAAAACAGTAGAAAAATTTGTGTAAATGTACGCTGCTGTACAAAGCAATAAATTTTTAACAGACAGTTTTCTTTAGCAACTTGTTATTGACAAATAAAAGTTTTGAATTTCTTTTAGAGGCATATGATTTTAAGTATTCACATATGTCATTCCAATGTAATAAGTCAAATGCATTACATAAAATATAGAACTGAAAGAGGGGTGAATATTTTACCTAACTTTCATGTTTCATGTATAAAAGAATTATACTTTTTTTTTCGTTCGCTGTCAAATATATTTCAAATATCAGTTTAAAAAGTGCTATCAAAATTTTGCCACCTTTCCTGGGGAAAACAACTTATGTCCATAGGGATAAAATATCCACAAACTTACACACTTTGCTATGGTTATTACACACTGATTGCTCTTACGCAATTTTTTATTCGATAAAGTGATAGCAGAAAAGCTACTCGCACAGAAATCATAAAAATCTTGATAAAAATAATAAAAATATTAATAGAAATAATTCTTTATTGATTAGTAGATTAGATAATTTAAATGTTAGTTCGTAATAAGTAGATTTATTATAATACAGAACTAATTTTTATTATTAGTAATTGGTATAACAATGCATTCAAAACTTATAAGAATAATATATTCTTTAAGTTATAATAACGTTAAATGTCAATAAATCATATTTAATTGTTAAAATCTTCAAATGAGGCTACTTTCGGTTGATCAATTATAAACAAAATCTAATCATTTGTTCTTCTGGATGTAAACTTGAGGAATACGTAAAAATTATAATTTTTGGAATCGTGGTATTGAAGTTACGCGATCCGAAACTTTCGTCACACACACACAGACACACATACATACATACATACATACATACATACATACATACAGACATCATCGTAAAAATTCCGCGTGCGTATATATATAAATGACAATGCGATATACAAAACGTTCCCCAGACATCATCTTACCAGCTGTAAAAGCAATTGTGCAAAATACCTTGAATGGATGGTATAATTCTTCGTCATTTTAATCTAAATTCTCACAAGTTTATGTGCGTGTGTAATCATTTCGTTCAGTATTTGTACTTTGTAATTATCCTCATATATTTCTCAAGACAGTTTTCGTAATTAATAGCACTTAAAATATATACCTATTCCTGTTCTGTAAGTTGTCATAGCGATGCTAAAAGTAGCTACGTATAAAAGTTATCAAGAGAATGGCAGAAATATTTACCTCAGGACGGAAGAAACTTTAGAAATTCATTAAGTGAATAGTTGTTCCCCTGAACTACAGGTGTGTTTGTTTACAAACCGATGTTGCATTGTTTTCCAGTGCACACTGCGTCCCACTAATGAAAACTAACGCGTTTTGACTTATTAAAAGTTTTTTAATAAATAAAAACAACTGTCTTATTTTTCCAAGCTAGACTACTTTTTCCGAACTAGTAAATCCATTGCGGTATGAAGCCGTTTAGCATAATTCATTTTAATTCTATGCGAAAGAATGGGACTGTTCCATTAGCATAAATTTCTTCTATTTATTGCCACTATTTTTCAATTCAAACATACTTTTTTATTAAACGTTTCTCTGGGATTAAAATACCACAGAATTCCTGGGAAAGAACAATGTTTCGCATTATAATCATAATAAAAATTATACCTTATTAAGAATAATGAAGTTACAGAGTATAAAATTTACAATACAATATGCATTTAAAATAACAATTTCTAATTTGCACCTTTTAACATAACAACGGTACTTAATTATAACATAGTGATAATAGTGTATATTAAGTAAAAAGTTTTATAAACGTCTGTTTTTACTTCCTTGTACGTAAGTAAAGGAAGTATTGTAATCGCGAAAAATTTTGGTTTTCAGATTTCAGCGGAAATATCCATTTTGATCATCCCTGAATCCATTTTGACTAATTTCGTCGTGACGTCTGTACGTACGTACGTATCTCGCATAACTCAAAAACGGTAAGCCGTAGAAAGTTGAAATTTTGTATTTAGGACTCCTATAACATCTAGTTGTGCACCTCCCTTTCTGGTTATTACACAATTTCCAGAAGTGGCACTTTACATGAAGCGTATAATAGATTTTAATGAAAAACTGTATTAAAATATAATCCAAAACTTTTCAAATTTGGTATACAAGACTTTTATGCCAATCGAAATAACATAATACATTTTGGTTAAAATAGGCTAAACGGAAGTGGTACATTACTTGAAGTTGTTAACAGTTTTTCTTGAATAAAATGATTTTATTTTAATTTTAGAAATAAATGCTTCAAATAAAAGTTTTAGAGAATTAATTTCTGCGTCTAGCACATTTATTAAATTAGCCCTTTGTATAAGCGAGATATGTAAATTTAAAAATTATGAACTTTTTTGTTTTTGTAATAAAGCTTGCTATGGATTAGGACAAAAACATAAAAAAAATGTTCATGTCAAATTACGTTAAATACGTGCAATTTTATGATTCATACAATAACAAATTTTATATTTTTATTGTGAAATTAGGTAGTCATATTCATTGTTGCAATCAAATATTTCTTTGTTGTAATCAAAACTCTCTTTAAAAAGAATCGGGTTAGATTATGGTCGCTATGTATCTTATTGTTTTGAAGTTAAAATTAATATTTTGTAATTTATTTATTAAAAAAATATGAATAGTTTAATAATCGTACAAGGAAGTCGTGTGGTGTCCACATCAGATTTTTTTTTACAGGAGTGCTCGAGTATATATGTATAGTTATAAAACGAGTCATTTGTTAAAAGATAGATATATATGAAAAGAAACAAATTTTGGTGTGTATTGTAATTAAAACTTGTATTAATAATAATTATTTTCTATATGCTAGTACACAACAATAGGCATTTTTGATGCTAAGCAACTGTTAAAATGTACGTAATGGTCGCAGAAAAATATACATTTTGAATGAAAATTAAATATGTTAATTTAATAATGGTATTCTTGCATGCTCATTATAATTCAGAAATTTACTAAGTTGTAACATAACACTATTAATGTTAATTTAAATTCTTTTAAATTTACACAATACGGTAATTTGTAAAGCTATTAGTAAAACTTTTATGAAAATTGAAGCTTACATCAGTCTAACTTAGCAAACACATAGAGGCTGTTTCAATAAGCTTGCTCACTATTGATAACTTTTTCATTTGAAGACATACAAGTTTAGCTAAAAGAGTAAAATTGTGCCATTTTGACTTCTAAAATTGATGATAGTAAAATTATATTTATATCAGCGATTCTCAAAATAAAAAACGTTTTTTGAGAAAAATCCATATTTATGATACTTTTTACCTCTCGCTAAGAGAGGTATTGCATTCATGCTAAAAATCGCATATCCAGATTTTATTGAATAAGCACGTTTTAAGGTCCTTACAATCCGATTTTAACATTTTTACGATGATGTCTGTGTGTGTGTGTGTGTGTGTGTGTGGATGTGTGTGTGTGTGTGTGTGTGTGTGTGGGATGTTGGAAGGACGGTTACTCAAAAACTATAAGACTTAAAATTTGTTTAACAACGTATTTCCCAATCGGACATTCCCGGGAAGATCTGAAAAGGTTTTGGTAACAATTGGACAACCGGAAGTAGAAGATTCTTGAAAAAAAATCTTCTAAATATTATTTTTTGAAAATTTTTCTTGATAATATTAAAGAAAAATAAATTCTCTTTCTGATACATAAGGTTTTGGTAACAATTGGACAACCGGAAGTAGAAGATTCTTGAAAAAAAATCTTCTAAATATTATTTTTTGAAAATTTTTCTTGATAATATTAAAGAAAAATAAATTCTCTTTCTGATACATTTAAATATTTTTATACATATTTTATAGATTTAGAGATAAAAGGAATATAATATATAAAATAATGTTGTAATTAATTTTACAACCGAAAGGATGCCATGAAAAATAGTTGATAATTTAAATTATTTGTAACTGACAGATAAATGTCAGTGTCAGAAATAATGAGTAATGAATTAAAAATGTACTTGGAGAATCCCTTAGTTCTTGATCTGTGACTATTATGGAGATGACAAGTCTAGGTTGAAGGACTTAAATTTGTTTCAAACATTATGGGACAATGTACACCAGTACTGTAGACTAGAGTAACTTTGAATTGCGAAAAAGCTATCAAATTCTTCTCAAGTAAGTTGTAAATATTGACAAAATTACACATCGATATAAGAATAATCGGAGTGCAATCTATCCGTCACTTTATTAAAAGGAATTAGTGTTATTTAGATATAACAAGTATGAAAAAATAAAATGTAAAAGAAGATATGTAAGAATAGATGCACAATCCAGATATATACATTTTAGACCGCCCAAAATTAATGTTTTTACTAGAAGAATATGAAGAGAAAGTAAACAAAGTTGTTCGAATTGAAAATTGCTGTTACCAGCCTAATATTTATATATGGTAAACTCTACTTTGTAATTTATTGTAACATAATTTATGGTAAATATCTTTATGTTGAGACATGCTATTATTGAATAATAAAGAAGTTTATACGTCATAGATTTATATGAATATATTATTTGTATTTATAAAAATATTCTTTGCTTTATGCATACAGCCAGGTAAAATATACGGCGAGAGGTTATGTGCTGGCCACATCAGATTTTTTATATAGATTTAGAATGCCATGAATGAAATAAATGAGTATTTTGAATGAATTGACAGTTAATAAAAATCTGATGTGGCCAGCACAATATCTTCCGTTTAATTTAATTTTTATTCATGTAATACTTAAAATTAAATTAAATTTAAATACCGGGTTCGATCCCGACCGACGCCAAATATTTTGAATTTTAAATGGCACAAAAATGACCCCCGTGGTGCACTCTCCACGCCAGCAATAAGTGCTCGTGAGGTGACACCTGGTAAACGCCCGCACGGTACAAATATGTCATCATTGTTACCGAAATCTGTATACAAAGCAGATTGGCACACCCAGCAATGGGTAATATGCCGTGATGATATATTTATTTTATTTGCTTATATACTTACCTATATTCATTGCTGGCGTGGAGAGTGCAGCACAGGGGTCAATTTTGTGTCATTTCAAATTCTAAAATATTTGGCGAACTCGGTTCCCCAGATCCCGCACGGTACAAATATGTCATCATTATTACTGACATCTGTGTATAAAGCAGATTGGTTCACCCAACAATGGGTAATATACCCGTGAATATATTTATATATATTTTTATTATCTTACTTATATTCATACATATTTAATTATGCTGGAAACAGTATTAAATTCCTTTCCATATAATTATTGTTCCATTTACTATCTTCTTTTAAAAGGTTACTATTATTATTTGAAATGATTTGTTTGTTGACAGTGACATATATCTGTCAGTTACAAAGATTTGAGATCTGAACTGAGTTGTCTTTAAAGCACAGAATTGATCCCTGTTGTGCACTCTCCAAGCCAGCAATGAGTGACCGTGAGGTGACGCCTGGTGAACGCCCGCACGGTACAAATATTTCATCATTGCCGATATCTGCGTACACAGCAGATAGACACACCCAGCAATGGGTAATATGCCGTGATAATACATATTTATTTATTTAAAACGTGCTTATTATATATATATATATATATATATATATATATATATATATATATATATATATATATCAGGTGCCCAATTTTTTAAATCAAAATGGCACAGTTTTGCTCATTCAGCCAAACTCGTATCTGTTCAAATAAAAAAGTAATGAATAGTGAGCGAGCTTATTGAAATACTCTGTATAATATAAATATAATAAATATATCATCACTGTAAAACAGGAACAAATATTGCATGCGCATGCGACGAGGATGAGAATGCCTCGGTCTCACGCAAGACTGCTATCAATGATGTGTGGATAACTATAGTTGTTATATCCACACTAGACAAAATTTAAAAAAAGCACGACTTAAAAGATGATACGATCATATAAAGAGAAGAGACGAAGACGGCATCGAGGACATTCGAAGACACAATGGGCCGACCGCATACACGAAGATTATGATGCATAAAATCCTTTCTCCAGAAGTTGCCTTAGCCCTACATCGAATTACGTGGAGGCGCGCATGTAAATATATGTATATTTTAGTCAACATCAACGATAAATTAGCCTACTTCTTGCCAATGCTTGTTTTGCGGACGGTTTTCCATCTCCGGAGATGTGTCCTCGTCTTCGTTAATGCAGGGAAACGCAAGCAGGCCTAGTTGGTATCTTGAACCAAGGTAAACTGAGTGGACAATGCAAATATGCAGACCTATTTGGAATGCGAAAATAATATTACACCCATTTATGGTATGTCAATCTGCATTTATTCGTATATTTTGATAATGACGACATACCTGTACCGTTGGTCAGTTTTGAAATAAATAAAAATAAAATCGACTTTGGTGGCCGAGCAAGTTAGCGCACATCTATCTTCTAGCTCGCTGTGTCGTTACCAGAACTATGTTTCGTACAGTCCGTCTACTCTTACCTGACAGTTGAGTTAAGATGCGCAATGGTTCATAGACTGTGGTAGGGGGTGAAATATGGAACGGAACTCATTCTGTCCTAACTTTGCTGCAGTTAAGATCGGAAAGTACAAACCGGGCCGTAAACAATGAAAGCATTTAAAAGTTACTTCATCTCAGACATGTATAATATTTGTTAAATTTCAGTCTCATTCTACACCAATATGTAGTAAATAGCGTGCTGGTAAGTTTATATTTATGTGTCTAAAGAATCAAAATTTCTTTTTAACAATAACTTATATATCGGAGTGTATTTCTCGCGCGTACTATCTATCTCTTTCCCCCACAAATACTTGAAATAAATATAGAAACGACTGAAATCTAATTGGTAGTACGGCAGATGCAATACATTGCGGCTCGGTCAGTCCGCTTGGTATGGGTACACGGCGACAAGCCCTAAATAGATGCATAGAATTACATAATAAAATATTTATACCAAGTAGGGATATATTCGGGCCGGGCAGAATCGGACTTTGAGGTTTAAATCGACTCGGCCTGATAAAAAAGAAATTGAAGCCCGAATAGCTGGCCAGGGTCGAAATTGGGCCGGGCTTTGGGCTAAAGCTCAAAATTGAGTGCATATGGCATTCCTAATTTTGATGTTGATATGAGGCAAAATGATTAACTTGTTACATGTCAAATTTAAAAAAAAACTACTTATATCTTTCACGATTGATTAGCATAAATTGTTAAAAATAAGACGGTTCTAGTGTAAGCCTGTTATAAAAATTACAGAGCTATGAGTATTTAATACTTTATTTACCGAAAGCGTTCGAAATTTTATACAACTTTTTTAACAAATCTTGTACGATCATTTACGTAAGGAACAAGTGTTGAAATCACCGCGTCATGTCTGGCGGCTTCAAAGGAAAATGTAACTTTAAATGCGACCCTCATTCACAAAATACGCAACCTTTTACTCATACGTTGAATTTTTCGATTTCGTTATATACCTGCGCTTAACATGACAATAGCATGATTGAATGAGTAGCCTTGAATTCTTGAAGTAAAATAACTTAAAATTGTTTTCTTTAACTATTAATATGTGAAGGATGTTGTTATTAAAACATTTTGTTCCTTTTTAAATCCGTCCATTTTCATTAAAAAATCTGTTGTGGCCAGCACAATACCTTCCGTCAATCCTGTGTATTATGTATAAATTCCATACATAAATTTTCTTGCAAAAGATTCTAAACTTCCAGTAAAATTATTTCATAAACAAACTATGCAAATTGCACTTGACACTAACATCTTTTTCTTCTTTAGATTTCCCCATCCGTTAGGGGTCGCTATTTTTTATTTTCTTCTTCCACTCATTTCTGTTTTACGTGTCGTTCTCATTCAGGTCCTTTTCTCTCAAGTTTTCCGCAATACAGTTCTTCTATCTTATCTTTGGTCTTGCTCTTTTTCTTCAACCTTCTATTACTAAGCATTCATCCAATATATTCTTCATTTCTCCTCATGACATGTTCAAACCAATGTAATCATCTCGCTTGTATCTTTCTAGAAACTTGTAACACTAGAGTTATTTCCTTACCTATCTTTCCGTGTCTTCCCCAACATCTACCTCAACATCCTCATCTCTGCCACATTAATTTTCTTTTTATTTATAGTGACATCTGTCAATTTGAATTATATGAATATATTAGTAGTTTCCATGTTTAGCGTAGCTGGCTGATTTATAAAATTTAATTTCTTTAAAATTCTTTAACGCTATATCTATTGAATATGAAGTATAAAATGTAATCAAATCGTATAGACAATAATATATTCTTTAAGTTATAATAACGTTAAATGTCAATAAATCAAATTTAACTGTTAAATCTTCAAATGAAGCTACTTCCGGTTCACCAATTATAACCAAAATCTAATATTCTGGATGTAAACTTGAGGAATACGAAAAAAAATATAATTTTTGAAATCGTGGTATTGAAGTTATGCGATCCGAAACTTTTGACACACACACACAGACACAAAAATTGTAAAATCGTATTATAAGGACCCTAAAACATGCTTATTCACTAAAAACATTTACTTGAAATAAGAACGACCGATTATTATAAAAAGAAGGAATGTAGGAATATCTTGTATTTTAATAATTGCACTAACAACCCACCCATATCATTTGATCGGGAGAAAGGCTGGCTCCTTATCTCTTTTGTAGTCTGCTCTGCGTCTCTACATAGAAGGACTTGAAGCCTTTTTATACGCATGTAAGTCCATTACCCGTCTAGCATAATCGGTCCCGTTGCCGCTGCGTTCTTCTTGTTATCATATCAAAGACGGCTGCGACACGCGTTGCCATGACGACACCATAACGAGATACACGCTGCGTCGTGCTATTTTTGACATGGATTTCGCGAAATTAATGTAAATATTTGAAGACACGATACCTGTCTGTACTAGAGTAGAGAGCGCTTTCAAAGGATTAATCTATTGAACTTGGTATGTGAGTAAAGTAAATGGCAAATCGGATACGTACCCAAACCTATATTGTACAGTACCAAGTAGTTGCTATAGATGGCAAAAGGAATTTCCTGTCATATTTGTAATAGTAAACTATTAAGTAGGTACCTACTAAATATGCTAGTGACACCTTGTGAGAACTTGTATCGGAGCAGGACTGCAGGAAGAAATTTAAAAACAGTGCATTTATTTCTCAAACTTTAATGAAGATGGATACAAAAAAATACCTACTAATCCATAGCAACCAATAAAATTTGTATTGGCGGCTATAAAAATGAAACAAAATTCTTAAATTAGATATTAACAAATACTGAAAATGTGAAAATCTCAGTCAAACAACTGAATTTCTGTTGTCGATTTTGGGAGCAAACTGATGTGCTTTTTATGAATTTTTGTTTTTACCTTCCGTCACCTCTAGGTAAGGAAGGTATTGTCTTTGGTCAAAAAAATCGGTGGTGAGTTTTCATTGAATAAGCACGTTTTAGGGTCTTTACAATATGATTTTACTATTTTTACGATGATGTCTGTATGTGTGTGTGTGTGTTCGTGTGTGCGTGTGTGTGTGTGTGTGTGTATGTATGTGTGTGTGGGTGGACGCCGTTTCGTGCACGATATCTCCAATACTAGAATTCCAAAAATTACAATTCTTGCGTATTCCTCTTCCTTACAACCATATGCAGACCTGTTTAGATTTTGGTTATAATTGGTCAACCGGAAGTACCCTCATTTGAAGATTTTAACAGTTTTTCTTGAAAAAATCAGTTAAATGTTATTATAACTTAAAGAATATATTATTGTCTATACGATTTGATTGCATTTTATATTTCATATTCAACAGATATAGAGTTAAAGAAGAATAACGATAATAAATTTTATATAAATTTCATAATACAGCCAGCTATGCTAACTTAACCGTGGAAATTGCTAATATATTCAGGTAAATCAAATTGACAGATGTCAGTATCAATAAAATGAAATCAATGAAAGAATAAGGGAAGTAACTCTAGTGTTAGAAGTTTCTAGATATTAGAGAGACGATTACATATTGGTTTGAACATGTCATGAGGAGAGATGAATATATTAATAGGTGAAAGAAACATAGGAAGACCAAATATAAGATGAAAAGACTGTATAGTAGAAGACTTGAGAGAAAAGGAACTGAATGAGGACGACACGCAAAACAAAAATGAGTGGAAGAAGAAAATAAAAAATAGCCACCCCCTAACGAATGGGAAAAACTAAAGAAGAAGAAGAAGATGTCAGTGTCAAGTGCAATTTGCATAGTTTGTTAATGAAATAACTTTACTGGAAATATAGGATCTTTTGCAAGAAAATTTATGTATGGGGCGCGTGCAGTAACATGACTTTGACCCGTGTCAAAATGACAGCAATTAATTATGTCCATAACTGACAAGTGTTATAATTTTTCAATCAAAATTTCATAATTTTCTTATTTGGAATTCAGTTACCGACAAAGGGAATCACATAATACCAAAAATTTATAATCTTGCAAGAAAATTTATGTATGGAATTTGTACATAATACACAGGATTGACGGAAGGTATTGTGCTGGCCACATCAGATTTTTTTGTAAGATGTTGAAAAAACTGAATGAAAAAAAAACCAATGTATTTTGTGTACATAAGAATTTATAATTTTTTGTACGATCTTACTTATCCAGATGAAGATACAAGGTGTACCGAAACGGCGATTGTGTAAGAGAAAAAATGCTGTTCAAATGCGATTTCGCGTAAATATCAACACCTAATCTATTCCACAGACGAAAAATTTCCCACATAAATGTCATTAATAAATGCTATTTTTAATTGCAGTAATAAAGATCTTAAAGATAGGTGATGGAAAATACAGTGTGTAGAAATGGATATAAATTAGAAAACGGCGACTGACAATATACTGTTTCCTTCTTTATTATCTTTTTTTCCTAAACTTATATATCAAAATCGATTTTAACATCTTACTTTTGTGTTGAATAATGATCAGACATACGTTTCTCTGTTCATAACCTATTCCAAGTGTTTTTGAACACACTGTAGCTACTACATATTTCCATGTTGCAAAATGATTGTATTTTTCACAATAAACGTTCGGGAACAAGTTATGTTCGAAAAACACGATTTTGCAACGAATAATGAATTACCAGGTTTTTTCCAATTCTGTGTGGATTTATTATTTACAAGAAAAAAATAATGAATTATTATATTTGAGTTTAACTGTCACTATTGCGCACTAATGCGAAAGTGCAAAATATAAGAGTTGTTTGCACCCAATTCTGTCCGTGTTCTTCAGGTTGTCTTGTACAAAAAACACAGCAGCCTTCCTTAAAGTGATCCGGCGATTACTAAACACAATATGGCTGGTACCACAAGCCTGGTTTTAACTAAAACGCTGTTTTAAGAAATGTCAAATTCAAATTTCAATATTTAATTTTACCCTTACGTTTACACAGCGAATTTTTTAAAAATATTTGTTTGATTATAAACAATGTTTTGCTTTAAATTCATATTTTGATGAGTTTAATATTATTTATTATTAATATTAAATAATATTATTAATTTATTAAAATATGATTTTAAAGCTGAACATAGTTTGTATTCAAACAAATATTTAAAAAAAAATCATTTTTCAAACATAAGGGTAAAATAAAATATTGGATTTGAATTTGACATTTCTTAAAACAACGTTTTAGTTAATATAAGGCTTGTGGTAGGTATCAGCCAATGGGTGGTAGCATGAATGGTGATGACTAGTAGTATTTTAACTCTGTTAATCGTTTATGGTTTATTTTAGGAAAATAAACTTCAAATAACAGTTATACAAAAATTAATTGTACGTAACTTTTATTTGAAGTATTTTTCTTTAAAATAAATCATAAACGATTGACAGAGTTAAAACACTGTTAGTTATCTACTCCCTAGTCATCTTGTAATAACCATTCATGCTTCAATTTTTCTCACAGTTTCATCAGGGATTAATATGCTGGTCGTCCGGCTCTCTTGTTATCTTCTATGTTTTCACAACCCTCTTAGAAACATTTATACTATTCATAAACCCTTCGTTTGGACATAACTTCTTCACCAAAAGTTTTCTTCAACATTTGCATTCTTTTATACTATATTTAACCTAAATTTATATGCAGATTCTCTGTTGCCATGCGCGATATTTATCTTATTTTGCATGTTGTGTGTTTGATATATCTCTGGTGAGACTTATTTTTAATGCAATAAAATAGAAAGACATGTTTATATCCCTTAATGACAGATGAAAAAGATAACGAGAAGGGGTTGTTAGTATCGAGATATTCTATTTCTCTCTTTTCGTGTGACGTCCAATTCTGTAAGTTTCTATTCAAAAATTCTTGTTACTTTTTGAACAAACTTCGTAAAAGGTTTAAAAAAAATTGATGTGACCAGCAATTACCATCCTTCAATTCTATGTATTTTATATAAATCTCATACGGAAAGTTTCTTGGTAAAGATTCTATATTTCCAGTAAAATTATAACACGAACATAATATGATGTAAATTGCACTTGACATTGACATCCGGAATATTCTTCATGACATGTTCAAACCAATGTAATCGACTCTCTTGTATCTTTCTTTAAACTTGTAACACTAGAGTTATTTTCAAACCGTATCTTCCCCAACATCTACTTCACATCCTCATCTCTGCCACATTCATTTACTTTTCATTCATACTGACATCTGTCAATTTGAATTATCTGAATAAATTAGCAGTGCCCATGGTTATAGCATAGCTGGCTGATTTATGAAAATTAATTTCCGTATATTTTAACTCTATATCTATTGAATATGAAGAAAAAGTTTAATCAAACGATATAGAGAATAATATTCTTTAATATTTATAACACAAAATGTCAAAAAATGATATTTAACCGCATTTTTTCAAGAAAAACTGTTAAGACGTTAAGTACTGCCGGTTGACCAATTATAACCAAAATCTAAACAGCTCTTCAAATGGACCTAAAGAAGAGGAATATGAAAAAAGAGTTATCAACGGAGAAAGATTCGTCACACACACACATATAGACATTATCGTAAAAATAGTAAAATTGTATTCTAGGAACCCTAAAACGTCCTTATTAATTGAAAACTCACTATCGATTTTTTGGACCAAAGACAATACTTTCCTTACTTAAATGTAATGGAAGGTAAAAATACCAATTAAAATAATAATAGCGAATGATTAAATATCGGCTCCAATATTTTTTTCCAAATTAATAATTATCGCATATTTGACTTGGTATTATCACCATACCATACAGGCTGGTTACGAGACTTTAGCCTCTACTTTATCTAACGTACACGTTTGTATGAAATGATTATGGCCTATAGCGGCATTTAAATATGAGGTCGTCGAAACAATAAATTATTCAATGCAGATCCTATATCATATAAAACACCAAAAATTATAAGTAAAATTGTACAGGTTATTTTAATAGAAATTAGAAGAATAATTTACTAAATATATTACGAATAAATAAATAAAATAAAGTTGAAAAAAGAAAATTGGATCCAAGTTTCTCTGCTGTTATAAGAATAAAATTTGTAGTGAAAAATATAGCACACAAAGAAGCTACGAATGTTTATTTAATTATCTACTTCAGTACTTTAACACAAAAGTGAAGTCTTTTGCTGAAAAGGGTGATAATAAATTTATTTCAAGTTGAAAATAATTTCTAGAATTGTAAGCTTTGTGTAGCATAAAACGAAGGCATTAAATCTTTAATAATTAATCTTTCCTCATGTGAGAAACAATTTTAGTTAGAAAACAAAATCAACAACTATTCCAGCCATGTACTTAACCTCATTTGAAAATTAAAGTCTACACATAACCTAAAATTAAATAATTTACAGTTCGCTTCATAACAAAACGTAACCGCGGCTACAAAACGTTGCTTTTAACATGTAAATTATGAATTATTTCCCGAGTGGACAACCATGTGAACCGGTAACATTGCCGGTAAAGCGGTGACGGGAAACCGGCGGTAAAACCGCTGCGTGCAGTATTTGTCTTCCATGTTTGTGCGCAGGCATGTGGCAACATTGCCCCGTGTATTATATGGAGAACAAATGGAAATCTCCACAGGCAGAAACACTTAGGTTAGTTTGTAAGGATAGTATGAGTATGTATGTACCTATAGACATAGACGTTTCGCTAAATGTAAGTGACCTTATAATAAAGACATGCTTGGGATAATACACTCGGGTTATATAATAAAATTAACTAGCATTCAACAAAGTTTGTCTATAACCTTATAAACTTAATTTGAACGATCTCAACTATTCATTCAGTCCAAGTATTTCGTTATTCTGCATCTGCACGAATGGTAAACTATTGTTTTTCTGCAATCACAAAGTTTTTCAGCCTTTATCTTCAATAATTTAGTGCTAAACTAGTGAAAAATAACTATACAATATATGTAATTTGACTTATTATTATATTAATAGGCGTGTTCGTTCGAACTGTGATTGTGATTTTCTAAATCATGATTCGTTTAAAACTTGATACTTTCCGATCATAGTTAAATTTAATTCTAAAGAAACAATATTCTCATTGAGCTGAATATCTTATTATCTATGATAAAAAATCTGATGTGGCCAGCACAATACCTTCCGTCAATCCTGTGTATTATGTACAAATTCCATACATAAATTTTCTTGCAAAAGATTCTAAATTTTTGGTATTTTATGATTCCCTTTCTCGGCAACGGAATTCCATACTCCTGATAACAAACAAATCACATGAAATAAGAAAATCATGAAATTTTGAATGAAAAATTGACACTTGTCAGTTATGGACATAATTAATTGCTGTCATTTTGATACGGGTCCCCATATCTGCTTGCCAAAGGCAGCAAAGTCATGTCACTGCAAGCGCCCTATACATAATTTTTTTGCAAAAGATCCTATATTTCCAGTAAAGTTATTTCATAAACAAACTATGCAAATTGCACTTGACACTGACATCTTCTTCTTCTTTAGTTATCCCATTCGTTAGGGGGTCGCTATTTTTTATTTTCTTCTTCCACTAATTTTTGTTTTGCGTGTCGTCCTCATTCAGTTTCTTTTCTCTCAAGTCTTCTGCAATACAGTCTTTTCATCTTATATTTGGTCTTCCTATGTTTCTTCCACCTTCTATTAATTTATTCATCTCTCCTCATGACATGTTCAAACCAATGTAATCGTCTCTATTATATCTAAAAACCTAACCTAACCTAACCTAACACTAGAATTACTTCCCTTATTTTTTCATTCAATTACTTGCTTTTTATTGATACTGACATCTGTCAATTTGAATTACCTGAATATATTAGCAGTTTCCATGGTTATGTTAGCATAGCTGGCTGAATTATGAAATTTATACGAATTTTTAATAATAATAAATAATAATATTTCATCACGGCATATTACCTATTGCTGGGTGTGCCAATCTGCTTCGTACACAGATATCGGTAATGATGGAATATTTGTATCGTGTGGGCGCTTACCAGGCGACACATCACGGGCACTCTATATCTGTTGAATATGAAATATAAAATGCAATCAAATCGTATAGAGAATAATATATTCTTTAAGTTATAATAACATTTAACTGAGTTTTTCAAGAAAAACTGTTAAAATCTTCAAATGAGGGTACTTCCGGTTGACCAATTATAACCAAAATCTAAACATGTCTGCATATGGTTGTAAGGAAGAGGAATACGCAAGAATTGTAATTTTTGGAATTCTAGTATTGGAGATATCGTGCACGAAAAAGCGGTCACATACACATACACGCATACACACATACACACACACACACACACACACGCACATACGAACACACACACACACACACACACACACACACACACACACACACACACACATACAGACATCATCCTAAAAATAGTAAAATCGTATTGTAAAGACCCTAAAACGTGCTTATTCAATGAAAACTCACCACCAAATTTTTAGACCAAAGACAATACCTTCCTTACCTATAGGTGACGGAAGGTAAAAACAAAACAATTTCTAAATATATACTGAACACAACAAAACCCTACATATTTTCCTTATATGCTATACATATTTTCATTTTCATAAAATGTATGGTGGTTCTTAATATGACGTTGCAAAAATTTTAGCTCGCCTTTTATCCTATATACCCCACATTCTAATGCTACTATAGTGTTAACCACTGCTTTTTACGCCATTTTTAAATCTTTTGTAATTTGAATCATAGTAATCATGAGAAAAGACTGATTCAGAAGGGAAAAGGGCATGCCGTGGGGAGTGGGGATAGGTAATAACGAACGAAAAAACATAATTCTCCTTGATAATATTAATTTGTTCAATTTTATCACGATTCACAGTCCGAACAAACACGTCTTTAGTTGTAGGTCTAAACCTAAGTATAGGAGGGTTATTTAAAAAGTTGCCAGACTAACCAAAAGGTGGCAGTAATGTAGCAAATATTATTATACTTGCCGTCAAATAAGTGTAGACTAGAGATTTCTAACACTGGTGTCAATTCACTGGTTATGTTGAAAATTCTAATTTATGAAGAAGCGGCAACACCACAGGGCAATGGACAGGGTGCGGAGAAAGGAAAAAGTTGGCATCAAAGTCCATACTCATTTGACAGCGAATATAGTGTATTATGAAGCGACACGTATGTCAAAACGTAACAAGATAGTTAATCCCTTGATTGTCACAATTCAAAATGTGACTCAAATTAATTTATAATATTCATTACAAGTAGTAGAATTTGAATGTAAATTAGAAATCATAGGTAACCATTGAAAAAACGAAGACTATATCATTCATTAAGTTGTAAACCAATTAGAATGCGTGATTTTCCTTAGTTACCATGTATTACAGCGATTATTATTAAGTAACCATGGTGAACGAATATACGAACCTTTGTATATTCGAATATACCTACCTTCGTATATTCACTTATAAGTGCGTTTGATTATTTTGTTCTATGTACTCAGAACTGGCTATGCCATTTTTAATTATAATCATGGACATGATCTTTTTCCTTCGAACACAGTATCGAGTATATAAATGAATCTGTAGTTAGAGTTTGAGGAGAAAAATCGAGCGTTGTATGCTTTAAGTAGACATTTAAAATCACACTTACAGCTTCAAGTGCACGGAAACAAATAATTGAACGCATCTATTATTTGACAGCAAGGCATTATTGAAGTAAAAATTTGACAAGTAAACAAATAATTATTTGGATCACAAATCTAGAAACTGCACTGTTGCTAGTTTATTTGAAATACAAGCATTTATTTTGAAATACGAGCATTTCAATGTAATATTACATACTACTACAACTATATTTGAAAAGATAGGTTCTGTAGCACACATTTTGACGTTTCTGTCAAAATAAAATATTCATGATATAGTCTACCTGTATACAACTCGACAATAGAAAATTCACGACATACTCAACGAGTTGCCTATTGGAAATACCACTCGACCTTTGGTCTCGTGGTGTTTCCAGGCAACACGTTTCGTATAATCGAGAATTTTCAATCGTCTTGTTGTATAATATATGACTATATCATTCATTAAGTTATAAACCAATAAGAATGTGTGATTTTCCTTAGCTACCACGTATTACAGCGGTTATTATTGAGTAACCATGGTGAACAAATATACGAACCTTGGTATATTCGAATATACCTACCTTCGTATATTCACTTATAAGTGCGTTTGGTTATTTTGTTCTATGTACTCAGAACTGGCAATGTCATTTTTAATTATTTTTACGGACATGATCTTTTTCATTCGATCACAGTATCGAGTATAAATGAATCTGTAGTTAGCCTTTGAGGAGGAAAATCGTGCGTTGTATGCTTTAAGTAGACATTTAAAATCACACTGACTGCTCCAAGTGCACCGAACCAAATAATTGAACGCATCTATTATTTGACAGCAAGGAATTATGGCAGTAAAAATTTGACAAGTAAACAAATAATTATTTGGATCACAAATCTGGAACTGCACTATTGCTAAGGTAGTTTATTTGAAATACAAACATTTAATTTGAAATACGAGCATTTGAATGTAAAATTACATACTACTATAACTATATTTAAAAAGATAGGTTATGTAGCATATAGTTTGACGTTTCTGTCAAAATCAAATAGACCACAGGTCTACGTTAATTTTACTATTTAGTTTTTAATTTATTTTTTATTCATGATATAGTCTACCTGTATACAACGCGACAATAGAAAATTCTCGACATACTCAACGAGTTGCCTAATGGAAATACCACTCGACCTTCGGTCTCGTGATGTTTCCAGGCAACACGTTTCGTATAATCGAGAATTTTCAATCGTCTTGTTGTATAATATAAGATAATTGAATTTAAAGTTGACACAGAAATGCATTGCGTATATGAAGGTTAACAGTAGTTTAATAAAACGTTTAGAAAATATTATATCATGACAACCCAACACAAGTCTGAAAAACGAATATGTTATTCTCTCATACTCAAAATAATATTTTTGACGCTATTACGTACCTACAGTACTCGTAATGTGTGAAGCAACTGACAACGTTGCATAGAAAAAATAATTACTAATTTATTTCACCCCAAATATGGTAAATTATATAGTGATGTCACGGATTAACTATACCTTAAATATTTGGCGTTTCTCTGCCAAATAATTTTTTATAAAATTATGACACTATACGGGTACAAACTTTAAGGGCATAATATAGTATTGACCAAAATGAGTAAAAAGGCATAATCTGGTTTTCAACTATTTCCGAGAAAGAGGCCATTTGCATTACAATCGATGAAAACTGACAAAGATAGTGATCGAACAAAATTTTGTCTGTCAGTAGATAAGACTAGAAAAAAAAAATTATTTGAAACATTTTTCTCAATGTGTAGTTGAAGTTGAAAATTAAATATTGGCTAAGGTTAAAAAAAAAAACAAAAGCACATATAAAATGACATGTTAAACGTAAACAAAAAGGTCTCATTTAATTAAAATCGTAACTTAGTTTTCGAAATAGCAGAGGTAAATCCAGTAAAAACTTATTTTTTCTTCAAACGTCATAAAAGTAGCATCTTTTGTGTCTTGATTTACAAGGTAGAAATAAAATAAATAAATATCTATAAAAACAATACAAATCAACGAATAAGAAGTAAGTTTAATAAAAGAAACCTGTAATATCGCCCTAAATGTCACTATAACACGCTAGGTAACCTAAGAATAAAGTTACTAAATACGATCAATAGCTGTCAAATTTAAATATATAACCTGTGAATTGAAATATAAACAGAGTTTACTTTTGAGGAAATAACATTATTAAAGAATAGCAGACTTACAGATTACAATTACAGGGACGGTAATGAGCATAAGAATACTTAGAATTAAAGTGATAAGAAAAGTTTATATTGTTTTCCAGTGATTCCTGGACATATCTTTCAGGGCGTACATTATAATACTTTAAATTCCGACATAATTGCACACAAGGAGGATATAAAATTAAAACGTCAAAACGTGAAAATTTTCATTTCAATGTTTGTAACAAAAAGTGAACAAATAAGTATCCATAGCTACAGGGCAATTGAAATCGCAAACGTAATTTACGTAAAATGTAACGTCAGTAGTAGATATTTTTCTTTAAATATCTACATTTGAAGAAAAAATATAATGTGTCATTCGGAGTAAAAGTGTCTTTGTGTGCCTCGCGTGCATTTATCCGACTCGCTTCGCTCGTTGTTTAAACTTCTACGTTCGCCACACAAAGTTTCACTTCTACTCCTAATAACACAATATTCTATTTCGGAGACTATTGAAGAAGCTTTTGTTAGTCATTTTGGTCAATAGTATATGCCCTTAAAGTTTGTACTTAAAATTGTGGTACATCCTGTTTTGTGTTTGTTTTCAATATGAATAACGTTGAGCACTTTATTACTTTTTAATAATGTTTTAAATGTAAAAATTTGCTTTTTATCAATTAATTGATAACAGAAAAACACGCACAGACCATTTTCGATCCGTCTTAACCTTTTAGCCAACTGAATCAAATTTCAAAAGCACAAGAGTTATTTTTGAGACACGCAGTATTTTCTTCTATTCAAGCCTCTGCAGTAATTACAAAACTCTTTCAATGTGAACTAAACATGATAGGTAAGTAAACATATGTTAGACTAATTTGGCAGATAAAAATTACAATTGACTATTTGTTATTTTCGTGTTCGTCTATTCAAAACATTTAATGATTTGACGATAATATCACTCCTGATAAAAAAACCAAATTGATTATTTTCCTATTCTTTTTCTCCATACATCTTCTCAACTAGCAAACAAAGCTCATACAACACTCACGAATTGCATTTCCAATCCCAAGTCCCCACATAAAACCATCATGTCGCCTCTTTCTCTTTCCATCGACCTTCTTTGCTGTTAGACAGAGATAAACAACCTCTTCGACAGCAGGATTCGATTTTAGGCTTAAGGCAGCTTTGGCTCTGTTTGGTTTTGTATGCATGCGCAGGTCACAGGTAGCAGGAGCAGAAGAGCACAACACGAGAAGGATTCCTGCTAGTTGGATTATCGAGTGTCCTTGTCTCAGGAGGGTCAGTGTTGACAATTGGATTTATGGATTTTTGGGTTTGAAATGTAAAAACATTAGAGGTTTAAATAATGCAAATGACTGAAGAATAATACAATAAGTTTCTTAGGCGCAATAATCACTTTAACCGAATCCCCGCTTCCACTAATGGAAAATATTGGGATCGCGTTAAAAATGCCATATTGAGGATATTGCTAAATACGCAAACTTTAAGGTCCACAGATTCACATTTTGAAATTTTTATGATGATGTCTGTGGGTTTGTAAATAGTATCATTCGAGAAATTTTGGATAACTACTGGTTTTTGTACTCTATTCTAAATTGGAAAGAACCAATTAGATTTTTAAATGAACATGTACCTACAGTAAAATTTTTGAAAGATCTCCGATCAAGGTTGTCTACGAATTGTATGAATTCAGATTTTTGCTCCGCCCATCATGACAAATTCAGTAGTGTCGTTTGCTTAGTTTTTATGAGGGTACGTAAGATACTACTGTTATTTTATTATTATAAAAATATATATTACAGGAAAAGCATTCAAAATTCAAAAATAAGTCAACTAGTAAGTTTATAAGCAAATGTAAAACCAAATATGTTAAAAATATGATACTGACACAATGTCAGTGTCAGTGACTCTGACAGAATATAACGTTATACGTACGGCTATGAATCCAGATAATGTATCTGAATTAATAAATAAACTTACGTTACAGCGAAAGTATTATCAACAACGAGCATCGTTTATAAATGGAATGTCCTAACTTAGTCGAAACAATATGAATTTTTGAAAGACAAGCGTGTTATATCCATCCTTATCACACAGTCTTACAGCCTTTGCAAAAGAAAGAGATAAATGTATGCCTATTTGTTAATTCATTCGTGATACAGGTGCCCTTGATCGGACATCTTTCAAAATTTTTACAGTACTCGTATTTTTTAGGGATTCATTTTATAAAAATTAAAGATTATTGAATTTTCCACAGATGGGTTACATAGATTAGGTATTCAAATCATTTAAAAAAGAGCAAGAAACTGGTATTTTAAATAAAATATCACAGATATCGGAAATGATGACAAATTTGTACCGTGCGGGCGCACTAGGCGTCACCTCACAGGCACTCAATGATGGCGTGGAGAGTGCACCACAGGGGTCATTCATGTCTTCCGCAATACATTCCTTCCATCTTCTCTTTTGTCTTCCTTTGTTTCTCTTATATCTTTACAGAAACTTGTATCACTCGAGTTATTTCCCTTATCCTCTCATCCCTTATCCTATCTCTCCGCGTTTTATGAACATACCACATACATTGCACTTGACGCAGACGTGTATCAATTAGGATTATTTGAATATATCAGAAGTTTCCATGATTATATGGTTGGAACATAGCTGGCTGATTCATGAAATTTTAATCTTGTAATTTTTTAGCTCTATATCTGTTGAATATGAAGGAAAAAGTGAGAAATAGGGAATACAAGATTCATTAAGAGCATTGTGTACATCTGCCGTGAACGTTGAAAACATGGTGTACGCGAACCCATTTTACACAAAAACTATAATAAATAAAATAATAAACCAAAGTGCAATTAAAAGATAAAGGTTGGCTCTATGTTAGTTCAATAATATAATTTTGAATTATTAAATTTTTGCAATATTATGATCAATTCAATTTGTGCATATTTAATGTGCATTTCTGCACAATTTGTAAACTTTTTTAGAAAAATAACATAACATCAACATAAAATGAACCTTCGTCAACATGTACATGTATTTGAAAAATTGATTAATGCTTTCAGTTTCAAAAATTTAATGGTACAACGAATGTCCTACATGACGTAAATTGGAAAGATTTTTGTCTCGTGCACTACTGCCCCTAGCGGAGTGTTTGAGAAACATTGAGCTGTCCTTGAGATTTACAGTGGATCAAATAAGTTGATGTGTATCAAATATGCATGTTTTGTGCGACAGTGTTAGCTTCTCGCAGTCGCAACAATGGGTAAACGTTTCGGAACTAAAAAGCGTATGCAATTAAGTGCAAAACGCAAAAAATCTAAAAATTTAGAAAATACATACATAAAATCACACATGTCCCACTTAGTTAGCAAAAACCCGAAAATACTAACATCTACATCATACAACAAATCTTCACTCTCAACATATTAAAGTGACCGATTTTCGGTAATTTGCATGTGGCTAGGTATTTATTAAAGTTAATTTTATAATGTATAATCTTTTTTCTCTCTTAGATGTAGAAAACTGAATTTAGCACATATGGTTAAAAAAGCTCTTGGAATATTTTATCTTCAAATATTCCTCAAGAAATTTCGTTTCAAGATACGAATATAGGGTAAATTGATATATGAGTATAAATAAACTTTATATAAGTAATGCATTCATTTAAAAACTAGCCAAATTTAATTTCGGGCGGAAAATTTTTATTGTTACATTTTTTTTGTTTCTCTATATTTTTTGACACCAAAAGCTAAAATATTCCTTTTACTCGAAATGAAACAGTTGAGGGTATGGTTGAGGAAAGTACAGCAGAATGCAATATTTTGAATATTCGAAATTACAATGAAGGCGAAGGCATGGTTTAGGGAAGTACTGCAGAATGCAATATTTTGAGTAGGTATTCAAAATTACATTGAAGGCGAAGGCATGGTTGAGGAAAGTATTGCAGAATGCAATACTTTTGAGTAGGTATTCGAAATTACAATGAAGGCGAAGACTGCAAAACATATGTAGATAATGAACTAGTTTTTGTTTTTATTAATTTCTTCCGCCATATATTCGGCAGTATATACATACATACTTAATTTTGCAGGAAAATGTAGCCGAAATGAATATACAAACATCAAATAGTGATTTTAAATTTGAGATGAGCGGTAGAAAAATTGTAAATTTAAGCTACATATATGTTACAAAAACTTTATAAAATATCAAATCATGCTCCACAATTTAGTTGTTCGCTAACAAACATAGAAACGAAGATGATTTCTGGAATGAAATAGTTTCAAAACTAGATTTTTTTATATGAATTGTTTACTTCCCGAATTATCGTAGTTTACCCAAGACATACAAGATCTTTGTCTGTACGTGAACCAAAATACATATTAGATACCATCGAGAAAAAAAAATCCAAAAATTGCGCAAGAAAATTGTTTTATGTAACTGTTTCCTTATTGTTTTTAAAAGTGACGGGTATTTGAAATATGCCTTAAGATAGGCTGAAATAGGAGGCTTTGCAATAACAAAATAGTAAAATCCCATACAAATAAATAAAAAATACTTGTTTTATTTTTATATTAAACTTTCCTCAGAATGACTTTCCTTAAATTAGAAATGTCAGTTTTAACTTTTCTTAAAATTGTAATAACAGCATAATAACAGTAGCTTAACTATTATTAATTTATTTTTGTTACATGATCTACTATTTTAGCGTTCTTCGAACCATTATGTCAAATGCCTGCCATTTTTTTATTATTTAAATATGGATTATTTTTTGTTTAGTAGCATCATTGGAATGTAAATTTTGCTTATTTTTCAAATTTATGAAAAAATAGTAAGTTACATTTTTTGAAATTACAAAGTTGCTCTACAACCGACATTGATATCATAAAATAGTAACCACTATTATTTAATATCTGTTTTTGTATAAATCAAGTTATGTAAATAAATGGATAAATAAGCGAGAAATTAATTGGTTCTTTTAAGATACGACACCTGCATATTTTTTATAAGTTCTTCTTTATTTGTCTTTATGAACTCTAAAAAATCTTACATCACTGGATACACAATAAAAATGTTTAATTTTTCCACCGAAAAGAAAAGGGTGATGAATATTGTATTTTTACTGTACTTTTCATTTCTTGATTAAATATTTTTCTTCATATTTCGATGTAGCAGAAATTTTTCAATCTATTATGTTACTTTCTAGCCTTTAGTGTTATTTTCCCAACCTCGAGAGGATATTTCGACGACTTCCGAGCGCTTCACTCTATTTCTAAACGGGCACTTTTGGTCTGTGAACGGGACGCTCAACGCACTGAACCATATGGAATATTTGACTGTGCTGTTTGTTTGATTTCCATAATAGGCCACGCCTATTATGTCCACGCGGTCTACCCCTCTCGTACCTCACCGATGAGCGCAGTACTAGAGCAAAGTGTACACAATGCTCTTAATATTTATACTAACATAAAATATCAAAAAATGATATTCAACTGCATGTTTTCCAAGAAAAACTGTTAAGAACTGCAAATAAGGGTACTTCCGGTTGACCAACTATAACCAAAATCTAATCAACTCTTTATATGGACGTATCAAAAAAGAATACGAAAGAATAATAATTTTTAGAATTGTAGTGTTGGAGTTATCGACGCAGAAAATTTCGTCACCTACCTATATTAAAACGAGTTGATTAAGGAAAATTTGTATGTGTAATGTTGAAGTTGGTAACATTGGATTGACATTTATTCAAATTGAGATTTTTGAATAAATATCAACTAGTAACAATTTACTAAAACAAAAATTGCGTTTCGAAATGATGGATACGCAATTAGGTTTCGTAACAACTTAGTACTTAGTTATGATCGCAAAATAAAAGAACAATATTTGAAACCGAAACCGATATTTTTATTCATTAAAAAACTGGTAACAATTAAGCAAAATAAAACAAAAAAATAAGACAGTACCTACCTACTGAATGAAAGGAGGAGTACATTTTTAACCCTCTAAAAACATTTTTATTTTCTGTCACCTTTAGGTAAGCATGTTTTAGGATCCCTACAATACGATTTTACTATTTTTACGATGATGTCTGCATACGTGCGTATGTGTGAGTGTGCGTCTAATAACTCCAGTACTATAATTCCAAAAATTACAATTTTTTGTATTCCTCATTCTTACATTCAAATGAAGACTTGATTATATTTCGGTTACAATTGATCAACCTTAATTTGAAGCTCAACTGTTTTTTTCTTAAAAAAAACACACACACACACACAGTTACATATCATTTTTTGACATTTTATGTGATTATAAATATTAAAGAATATTTTATTCTCTATGATTGATTGCGTTATTTTCTTCATATTTTAAAGATAAAAATTTATTATTATTATTTTTTTGCAATTTTTGCTGCGTCACTATAATTCAATATTACTAATTTACAGATGTCAGTGTCAAGTATAATGTAACTCTAATGTACTCTAATAAAAGAAACTTATTATTTTTACTAAAACGCATGGAAGATAAACTTTTTTTAATTCAACAGCAATTTAATAAAATGAACAAATTCGAATCCCCTTTTTAAAGAGATATTGCATAAAATGACGTACTTGCATAACAAAACATTTTAGCATTATTTTTGAAATTTACTGGTAGGTAGCTCCTATAAATAAAATGAGAAACATCTGACATTATCATATTATTTATAATTCAATGAAAAAGTTGAATAATCCTTTCAAATTTTATAAAAATTGTAATGTATTTAGAAATTGAGTAAAATAATATATATTAGAGAAAAAATATATAAATAGTTCCTTTTGCCTCATTCGCAAAAATATAATTTTGCAAACTTTTATTTATTATTGTTATTTTATTTTCTTTTAATTATTACTGTATGAAATAAATATAGTAACGTTAAACTCATTTCATTTTAAATGTATTTTGATGCAATAAAACATACGATATATGCATTAAAACGTAAAAGTATTTCATTATTTATATACCTGCATTTCGCAAATAAATATAAATGAACATCAAATAAAATTCAAAAATATTTAAATGAAATACATCATTAGTAAAATAAAATAAATGCATTATTTATTTTTAATTAAAAAATAAAATAAATAATGTTGGAATATATTCCTGTAAAAATCGCCCTTTAATTATCAAAAACAGTAATTATTTATATCAAAATTTTGTTACATTTTACTAAAAAAGAGTCAATATTTTTAATTTATTTTTATTTGAAAATTAAGGAGAGTAAATAAAACTTTTATAAATTACACAACCATTCACATAACTGTAATTGAAAATGTTTAATTTATTTATGGGTAGCAACGGTCAGTAAATATGTCATCAAAATGAAAGATTAAAGTCTACTACTCATTACTCTAATTGATACAATGGATGAAATATGTATGAAACCAACTCTTCAATGTCTAACGAGCAAGTGTTTGTCTTTGTTCATGTAGAAATTTTGTGGTTACTGCCCACGCAACCGTAGCGCTTTGTTGGTTGCAGCCATTTTACCTTTGTTTTACTTATTAGGGATTTTAAAAATTATCAAATCATAAATAAGGAAATTTACGATTTTATCCAAAAACTTCCGGAAATTGAAGCATGGATATCTCCAGTCAATTGGAAATAAATGAGACATATTTAGGTTTAAGGCCATTTTCTCGAAAACAAATGCTCATATCAAAATTTTACAAAAATACAAAATTAAAACTCTACATTTTTTATACAAAAGGAATTCTTACATTATTTACCTAGGATGAACTACCAGAGAGTTATTTTAAAAAAATCTGATGTGGCCAGCACATAACCTCTCGCCGTATATTTTACCTGGCTGTATGCATAAAGCAAAGAATATTTTTATAAATACAAATAATATATTCATATAAATCTATGACGCATAAACTTCTTTATTATTCAATAATAGCATGTCTCAACATGAAGATATTTTACCATAAATTATGTTACAATAAATTACAAAGTAGAGTTTACCATATATAAATATTAGGCTGGTAACTGCAATTTTCAATTCAAACAACGTTGTTTACTTTCTCTTCATATTCTTCTAGTAAAAACATTAATTTTGGGCGGTCTAAAATGTATATATGGATTGTGCATCTATTCTTACATATCTTCTTTTACATTTTATTTTTTCATACATATTATATCTAAATAACACTAATTCCCTTTAATAAAGTGACGGATAGATTGCACTCCGATTATTCTTATATCGATGTGTAATTTTGTCAATATTTACAACTTACTTGAGAAGAATTTGATAGCTTTTTCGCAATTCAAAGTTACTCTAGTCTATAGTACTGGTGTACATTGTCCCATAATGTTTGAAACAAATTTAAGTCCTTCAACCTAGACTTGTCATCTCCATAATAGTCACAGATCAAGAACTAAGGGATTCTCCAAGTACATTTTTCCTTCATTACTCATTATTTCTGACACTGACATTTATCTGTCAGTTACAAATAATTTAAATTATCAACTATTTTTCATGGCATTCTTTCGGCTGTCAAATTTATTACAACAGATTATTTTATATATTATACTTCTTTTATCTCTAAATCTATGGAATATATAATAAAATATTTAAATGTATCAGATAGAGAATTTAATTTTCTTTAATATTACCACGAAAAATTTTCAAAAAATAATATTTAGAAGATTTTTTTTCAAGAATCTTCTACTTCCGGTTGTCCAATTGTTACCAAAACCTTTTCAGATCTTCCCATGAATGTCCGATTGGGAAATACGTTGTTAAACAAATTTTAAGTCTTATAGTTTTTGAGTAACCGTCCTTCCAACATCCCACACACACACATACACACACACACACACACACATACACACACACACACACACACACATCCACACACACACACACACAGACATCATCGTAAAAATGTTAAAATCGGATTGTAGAGACCTTAAAACGTGCTTATTCAATAAAATCTGGATATGCGATTTTTAGCATGAATGCAATACCTCTCTTAGCGAGAGGTAAAAATATTTAACCAAAAAAACAATTAAAGAAAAAAAATTTAAATTACTCAAAGAAATAAACAACATTACGTATTTATTATTTGTTCTAACAGGTTTTACTATTCATAGCAGTTTAAATTCGTCGTGACATAGAAAGGAATAAATTATCGATGAATATTTCATTCATTACAAACTTGACCAATCAGAATGTCTCATTTTCGGTTGTTGTATATTTTACGTAAGTGATTAAATAGCACCTAGATTTTTAACAGCGATTAAATTGAAGCTAGCTTTTATATACAAATTTTGCACATTTTGAAGGCATATTTAGCCGGATAATTAGTCGCAGAAGCAAGATACTTACATGTTTTTTACCTTTACTGATATTCTATATCTTTAAACATGCCGAATTATTCAATTCAAGCAAATTTTATTAATTATTTTTTTTACATTTATTTGACAAACACACTTGTTCATGCGCACTGACCCGGTGTGCAGTGTGCGTTAGTAGTTATACTACAATAATAATGTATATCTAGTTGAATTTAATTAATAATAATATATCTATAATGCATAAATAATATTATCAAATTTTGTATTGAAAGTTTATACTATGAATTCATAAAATAATCTTAACATATACCCTTCGTGCCAAAGAATTGAATTGATTAAATTTGATGTCTGGCTTATTTATAAAATTTTGCTTTTAAAAAAGTGTTATAGTTCATAATAATTTAAGATAATTTTTTCAAATTATTTTGTACTCAAACACTTTTAGGCAAAATTTATTTCATAAGCCAGACATGTCAAATTTAATCGATTAAATTCTTAGCAATTGGAATATAACTATTGATTATTGAATTATTTTTGTTCTACAAATATTTTTTTTCATCCACCACTGATTCTATTAAAAATAGGATAACAAGGTTAGAATTTTTGAAATCAGCATGAACTCTTTATACGATTTTTCCTGACAAGCGGATCGTGATTTACTATTTATTCATTAAGTTAAGGGCTTTAAGCGTTAACCGTTTTTGTCACTGCGACCTGTAAGACACGTTGTAACATGGCCCTATCTTAGTTTTCTGGAAGTAGTTCCAGAGTTCTTAAGAAGCCAATTATTGCTCCAGGAATCAGTTTCCTGATCTCATTTACCACGAAGTACCTTTTACCAAGATGGTTGTCTACTTACAGCCACAGCTGGACATTCACATACAATGTGTTCCGAAGTTTCTTCGTCCTCTTCACAGAGTCGACAGATATTGTTTTCAACTATACTACTCTTACATAGATGGTATTTCAGAGGACTATGACCAGTAACGATACCTGTCATAGTCCTTCATGCTGAGAGCTAATAGCTCTTTGGCGTTTGTCAACGAGGGTGGAATGATTTTCTTCGACCGACTAAGGCAATTCCAGACAAGTGAAAACACTTAGTGCTTTTAAAGCAGCCTGGCTGTCTGACAATATGCTGATTGTTGCTCCTTTGATACCTTTGTTTAGGTTTATTTAAGCACAGCGATTAATTGCGTAGATCTCTGCTTGAAATATGGTGGAACTGGTGCCTGTGGTTTCCTTTATTTGGTAACCTGGACCAAATATACCCACTCCAGTTTCTCCTGACTCTAGTTTTGAACCATCCGTAAACCAGGACAAAGAGTCCCTTGGGAAGTGTGGCCCTCCAACTGTCCACTGAAGGCGATCACCAATGATTACCTTATACGAGGGTGGTCTGAAAGGTTTCCGACCTCAACGTGAAGATGGCAGCACTCATCAATAAAAGTTAGGGAATGTAGTTGTGCATCTTTTGACAGGTATTCACCAAAGTTTCAGCTATTTCGAACGCGCAGTTTTTATTTGACAGTCGTTTGAGTGACTCGATGTGAGTGTTTTTGTGAAAATGGAAAAAATCGAGTATCGAGCTGTCATAAAATATTTGTTTCTGAAAGGTAATATGCCTATGCAAATCAAAGATGAGTTGGACTCTGTGTACGGGGACTCTGCACCATCATTTACCACAGTGAAATTTTGGGCAGCTGAATTTAAACGTGGCCGTAAGAGCTTGGGAGACGATGAACGTTCGGGACGTCCAAAAACTGTAACTACTGACGATAACATCGCTAAAGTTCACCAAATGGTGCTAGACGACCGCCGAAATAAAGTGAGAGAGATAGCTGAGGCTATGAAAATGTCCAAAGAACGTGTTTGTCACATATTAAACCAATATTTAGGCATGAGAAAGTTGTCCGCGCGTTGGGTGCCGCGTTTGCTGACGTTAGACCAAAAACGTGTTCGAATGAACATTTCCAACTCTCTGTTGGCGCAGTTTAGGCCCAATAAATCCGAGTTTTGGCGCCGACTAATTACTGTAGATGAAACTTGGATACACCATTATACGCCTGAAACAAAAATACAGTCAAAACAGTGGACTGCAAAGGGGAAACTGGCTCCATAAAAAGCAAAAACTGTTTTTTCGGCTGGGAAAGTGATGGCGACTGTTTTTTGGGATAGTCATGGAGTTATCTTAATCGATTATATTCAAAAAGGGAAAACCATTACAGGAGCATACTACGCATCATTACTTGACAAGCTGAAGGCACAAATTGCGGAAAAACGGCCACATTTGCAGAAGAAGAAAATCCTGTTTCACCAAGACAACGCGCCGTCTCACACCTCAGTGGTTGCCATGGCGAAAATCCACGAATTACGGTTTGAACTGCTTGACCATCCACCTTACTCACCAGATCTAGCCCCAAGCGACTTCTTCCTGTTACCTCAGCTAAAAATTGCGCTCGGAGGACAGAAATTTTCGTCAAATGAGGAGGCAATCACCTTCGTGAATAATTATTTTGCAGAGAAGAACGCCGAGTACTATTTGGACGGGTTAAAGAGATGGGAGCATCGCTGGGAGAAATGTGTACAGTTACAAGAAGACTATGTAGAAAAATAAAAATAAATTTTAAGAAAAAATGTCTTGTTAGGTCGGAAACTTTTCAGACCACCCTCGTACGTCTGGTCAAAATTGTATCTTGTCGTCATTGTATCACAGACAGACATAGTCATTTTATCTAGACATATCTCCCTTAGAATTTCTAAGTGGCCTACGAGATCCCCAGGTGTGAAGAGTTACTAACAAATTGAAGCTACCTGAAATTCCTCTAAAATTTTAAACATTTGAAAATCGGCTCATTTTATCATTCAAATTTGCGACACGATTAAAGATAAACATTATTACATATTTAATACGTGTCGAAGTGGTTCAAGAAAATATTAGAAATAAGCTGATTTTCTGATATATAAATTATAGAGCAATCCGTGCGACAACCACTGATTACTATACAACCAGTACGGCAGTGGAAATACTCTTTTTGCAGCTAGCACCATCTATGATTAAAATTAACATGGACTACTGGTCAGGTTGTTTCTTTACAGTGCGATTAGTGCCAGACATATTGGCATTTTGACGACTACACACCGGTATTGGCAACGAAAATGACCGATAGAGGCAGCACCGATTTTACAAAATGGCCGGCGCAAAAAGTAATTGTCAGAACTTGTACGGTTTAAGATTTGAAGTGCAGTATTGTTTAGTATGACAATCGTAAAACTCAACAGTTTAATTACTTTTTATACAAGTTTATAATTTTGCCACCAGGCGGATACGAATTAATTTTCTTTGCCAATATCCGAATCGAGAAACCTCAGATTGAATCAGAACATGACACTTAATGCGCACGGCCATATGAACCGTCATGACTGTTGCTACGATATTTTGAAATTTATTTTAAAAATTGCAAAAAAACAAAAACATAATAAAAAAAATGTAAAAACAGTTTTCTATGAATCTTTTAATTCTGAACAATTTTATACTCTACACTTTTTGCTGTAAAATGAATAGAACAATAGGAAATTGTATAAAACTAAAACCCCTTGTTAAATCCCTATATTGTCACTCGTAATCGCCACCACCCTGTATACAAAATCTCTCTTATTCATAAAAAAAAACATTACCTTCTCCAATTCCCAAACAGTAACAATGAAAGGTAATTAAGTATTTTGTTATTATTTTTTACCTTGAATTTGTTTCCAGCGACGCGTATGATTTAAATTTATTTGAGAACTCACCTGAAACAAAAGAAAAACATAAATAACATTGAGATGGTTTTTTAAAACATAATTTTTATTTCATTCGTAAGAAAAATTGCCTCGAACTTCAGTCTAATCGTAGGATATAAAAACAAAGCTTTATCCTACAAAAGGTCGCATATTTTTTATTTTTGGATATGTTTTATATTTAGAGATACCAGTTTTCGACCTTAGTAGGCTTCCTGAAGCACTTCCATTTTGGAGAAAAACGAAGTAAATAATCAATTTTTTAAAAATATCTCCTAATAAAGTAGGTATTGGAGCAAAAATAGTTTTGTTGAAGACAAAATTCACTACAACTTTGATATAAAACTTTTTTTTCCCATAGGGCAACAATCTAATTGACGGTAAACTTGGTTGTTGAAAGTAATCACAGAAGCTTCAAAACATAGATCGAGACCTCTTCTTCAGTTAGATCCGTAAATTGTTGTAATTGTTTCCATTTTTCATGAACACATTCTACGACAAGTTGTTGCGGAATGGAGATTTTTACCTCTCGCTAAGAGAGGTATTGGATTCATGCTAAAAATCGCATATCCAGATTTTATTGAACAGGCACGTTTTAAGGTCCTTACAATTCGATTTTAACATTTTTACGATGATGTCTGTGTGTGTGTGTGTGGATGTGTGTGTGTGTGTGTGTGTGTGTGTATGTGTGTGTGTGTGTGTGTGTGTGTGTGTGTGTGTATGTGGGATGTTGGAAGGACGATTGCTCAAAAACTATAAGACTTTAAATTTGTTTAACTACGTATTTCCCAATCGGACATTCATGGCAAGATCTGAAAAGGTTTTGGTAACAATTGGACAACCGGAAGTAGCAGATTCTTGAAAAAAAATCTTCTAAATATTATTTTTTGAAAATTTTTTTTGGTAATATTAAAGAAAATTAAATTCTCTATCTGATATATTTAAATATTTTATTATATATTCTATAGATTTAGAGATAAAAAAAATATAATATATAAAATAATGTGTTGTAATAAATTTTACAGCCGAAAGAATGCCATGGAAAATAGTTGAAAATTTGTTTGTAACTGACAGATAAATGTCAGTGTCAGAAATCCGGAGACATTACTGAAGACTTTTTCTGGGAAGTACATAAATTATATTATTTCTTAATGTATTAAATATTTATTATTATAGGTAAATTACACATGCCCTTCAGAAATACTGTTACTCCCGACAAAGAATTGGAAAAATCTTGAAAAATTAGAAAAGTAGGATAAAATTTCTTCATAGAATGAATTTAAAATTAAACAATCTAAATGTAAGGAATAGATGTAAGTAAAATTTTTGGTATAGAGTGTAAGTATACAAGAAATATTAAATACATTAGGACACGAGCAGTGATGTGACTTTGTTGGCCTTGACAAGCAGATATGGAGGCCCATGTTAGTAATGTATGTAGGTATATAGGTCAAATATCATAATTTTTCATTCTAAATTTAGTGATTTTCCAATTCCATGTGGTTTATTTTCCTCGACAAGTAAATTCCACACTCCTGGTGACAAATTAACTACGTGAATTTAGAAAATCTTGAAATTTTTAATGAAAAATTCTGACATTTATGTACATAATTATTAATTATCATTCTGAAACTGGCCCCCACATCTGCTTGTCAAGGCCAACAATGTAACATGACTGTTCGCGCCCTATACTTATGTAACCAAAAAAAAGGAAGTGGCGAGAGGTTTTGTGCTGGCCACAACAGATTTTTAATTTTGATACATTTACCAAATCAAAAGAGTCATTCCTGATAATAAAAGAAGATTGTGAAGTGAATTTATTAATAGTGTCAATGAGATACTTAGAAAGTTTATATGTTGGGATGTCAATGGTAGATGTTATTTGCCGGAAGGGAACACCTTTTTTATGAATTTTGGGCTGCATTCTTCCGACCGAGAGATGCTGAACTAACAATTCGGGTTTGTTTATTTCCTTTAAATATTTTTTGCAGTTTGTAACGATATTATTGAGAGGGTTTTTATGTAAGTTGCGTCATCATTTAAAATGTGCGATGCTTTTTCCATGTATTCTTGTTTATAAATAATAACGGTTTTGGCAGCTTTGTCAGCTTTTGTTACAATAATATTGTCTTTATTGTTTTTGATAAAAAATAATTTTATGAATTCATTTTAGCAATTCTTGCTAAATATTTTTAATTTATGTCCCTACTGACCAAATCTATTTAATTTAAAGATGGGGTAAAATCAAGATGAACATTGTTTTTATATCCTGCGGAATACTTTTTTTAGTAACTTTAAACCAGAAATGACACTTAGATTTTCTTGAACTTAAATGCTTCAATAGTACATAAATAATTACTACCTTCCATCAAAGATAAGACACTATCATTTAAATAACAATTAGATATATATTTGACCGAGTATTTGACGTATCAATCCATGTAATCTTGCTATTGCTGTTTGCATATTGGCAACTGAAGCAAGTTGTATGTTGAATGGGTAGAGTTATACTCCTATTCTCAGTTTGTTCCCAACGAGAATCTACATCGGATGGCATTATCATATTTCACGGTAATTCAGACAGGTTATTAAATATCAATATGCTTAAATCTTCAATGCGTCACGCGGTAACATCAAACAAACTTGCGAGACATCGTACATGTAATATACAGAAGCCAAAGCGTGGAATCAGAGAGGTGGCGATATGATAGCAGCTCATTTTATAAAAGGTAATTCAATAACACCGATGTGTTCAAGTGTGTGTATGTACAGGTGTGTCACATCTTCGATGTTTTTTTTTTAAAGATATCTCGGGTAATATTAACGATAGAGCAAAACTTTTCGACAAAAGTTTAATAGTCGCCGCAGGAATTTTCGATGTTCTTTCGTTTTTGAACTTTAATTTCGAAAATATCTCATATCTTATTTATTATGTTAGAAAAAAATTGTCTAGACAATTTTTTTCATATATTATACAAAAAGACGATTGAAAATTCTCGATTATACGAAACGTGTTGCACGGAAACACCACGAGACCGAAGGTCGAGTGGTATTTCCAATAGGCAACTCGTTGAGTATTTCGAGAATTTTCTATTGTCGAGTTGTCAAATTGTCATGAATTAAAATATAAATTAAAAAGTAGTTAAATAGAAAATTTAACGTAGACCTGTGGTCTATTCTATATTGACAGAAACGTCAAACTGTATGCTACATAACCTATCTTTTTAAATATAGTTGTAGTAGCATGTAATATTACATTGAAATTCTCATATTTCAAAGTAAATGCTTGTATTTCAAATAAACTAGCAACAGTGCAGTTTCTAGATTTGTGATCCAAACAATTATTTGTTTACTTGTCAAATTTGTACTTCAATAATGCCTTGCTGTCAAATAATAGATACGTTCAATTATTTGTTTCGGTGCACTTGGAGCTGTCAGTGTGATTTTAAATGTCTACTTAAAGCATACAACTATACAACGCATGATTTTCCTCCACAAAGTCTAACTACAGATTCATTTATATACTCGATATTGTGTTCGAAGGAAACAGATCATGTCCGTAAATATAATTAAAAATGGACATTTTTGTGCCATTTAAAATTCGAAATATTTGGCGTCGGTCGGGATCGAACCCGATATTTAAATTTAATTTAATTTTAAGTATTTACTTGAGTAAAAATTAAATTAAATGGGAGGTATTGTGTTGGCCATATCAGATTTTTTATACTTTACGATGATGTCTGTATGTGTGTTTGTATGTATATGTGGGTATGTGCGTGAATGTGTGTGTGTATGACAAAAAATTCTCCTTCGATAACTCTAAAACTACAATTCCAAAAATTATAATTCCTTCATATTCCTCTTTCGAACGATCATATTAAGAGTAGACTGGATAACCGGAAGTACCCTAATTTGAAGATTTTAACAATTTTTCTTGAAAAAACGCTGTTAAATATCATTTTTTCACTCTATTCGATTTAATTTTTTTTTTCGTATTCAATGAATTTAGAGATACAGAATTATAAAGAAATATATTGGAACCTAAATGCTGCTAACGCTGCACCATGGAAACAGAATATTCAAATATTACTAATTGACATATGTCAATGTCAAATAAAATTTACATGTCTTTGTGAAATGATTTTACTGAAAATATAAAAATGTAAAATAGTTTAAGGTGGCAAAACAAATCACATAAGGTAATACAACCGATTATAGCCATAAGCCAATTCAGCAAATTATTATGTTATAAATATAATGCTATTTATGTTTTTATTTTCTGCTTCTTATTTTAAGAAACATACTGTTTTTTTTAGGAGTAGTTCAGTTCAGTTCAGTACGAGGTAAGATCAGTTTATTTCTCCCTTAAAATGAAAACACCCAAAAAAAAATTTTGTGTGGAATTTATACAAAATAAATAAGCATAAGCTCGTCGTGGGACATCTCTGTAAAATATTTTTGAAGGCTGGTACTCATTTGATCAGTAGCTTATAATTTAACCTGAACACAATATTCATATTTACTGATCATTTATTTTGCAAAATACTGACTGAAATTGTCGCTGGTAATAGAATGTGTACCCTAATTTTATGGATCACCTGTTTGTTCAATCCATTAGTCTTGAAATGCAAATGAGCTTAATTACGAATTCATTCCTGTCCCAAAACACTCAATATAAAAATAATTACTCTTCCTTTAAAGCGGTGCTTTCTGTGTAGATTCGTTTACTAATCCATTTCATCAGGTGTCGCCAGTCGCATGTTCTGTGACACATATCCCATTTAAGAGTTTATCTAATCGACCCAAAATTAATTCGTCCATCTCTGTCGTTGGTTTCGTGTTGCTGCTACAGTGGTCTTTGTCTAACTCACACAATGTAGGCGAGTGTGTGTAATGTATTATCCCAGTGTTCGCGAGATGAGCGGCCATGTCGCGGTCTGTCCGCCTCATTGGCTGTGTAAACTACGGGGAGGGGGAATCAAAAAGCGTTCTGTGTAAACCAGGATCATCGAATAATTACAGAGATGTTTGGTCAGCTTGCCAGCACGGCTTAGATGATAAGATTTTTGATTGCGATTAGTGTTGCTTCCAAAATTGATAAATAACAACAAAACTAGATTGAAAATAACGTAAATAAAATTTGTTACATTAGTAAGTGTAAGTAGTAACATGGGTGATTCATACAAATACAAATAGATGAAGAATGTATTGATTCTTACAAAAAAGACAAAGAAACAAACAACTGTTTGATGTTTATCCACCATTGTTTTCAAGCTGTAGACTGAATCTTCCGGAAACGACGATAGAGTACAATATGAAAACATCATAAATGTCAATGACAAAAATCCAGAGACGTTATTGAAGATTTTTTTCTGGAAAGTACATACATTATATTATTTCTTATTGTATTAGTAGCTAAATATTTATAAATTATAGGTATATTACATATACCCTTCAAAAATGGTCAATCCCGATAATGAATGTTTCCACATTTCGAAATATTATTTAAAGTACAATTTTTGGTGTAGAGTGTAGGAAAACAAGAAATGTTAAATACAAGCATAAACCTAACCTAACCTAACCTAACACTTTGATGATGAACACTTACATTATAAATTATAATTTTTACATATAAGAAAAGCAGAAAGTACCTAAAATTTTAAGTAATTATTTTATTATTTATTATATACCAGAGGTGCACGAAAAAACTTTCTATAGGTTGCCAACTGCTACTAAACGCTCCGTATTAGAAAAAGTAATTTTCGTCAACTTAGGAATTGTTTCGAAGTTTTGTCAATACTGTTAAATATAAATTATATTATAAATTTTCAAATTTGGCATCATCTTGGATATATTAAATTCTGATTCAAGAAACCTTCAAACACTATTCCCCACCTAGGCAATTGTATCCCGAAATTGGGGTAGGTGTTAAGTAAATTTATTTTAGCCTATCCCACGGTAATTGTTATAAGTGTGTTGTGTGGCTTGCGAAGGGATCAGTTGGTAGGGTGCGACAGCAGAAGCAGACACGCGTCAAAAACAAGACGCGTCTAATCGATCTGACTGCGGTTGATTGGCGAGAAACGTTCACGCGACACTGACATTGGGGCACCAGGTGAGCTATACATACACATGCCCTCAAGATTGCACGATATACATATTTACATAAGAGGGTTTGAATAAAGAAGTAGGTTATAGATTTTAAAATAACCGTACGAGGTTGAGTTGAAAAGTACTGGATGCTCAATTATGTTTTGTGATATTATGTGAACCGTCATTAGTGTATCTACGAAGTTTTACGCTAGTGACTTATGACCGTATTATGGCAGCTTTCCTTGCAATTATGTTCATTACTTGCAGATTCACTGATCTGCAAGACAACAGTTTTGACCATAAAACGGCCATTAATAGGTGTTATTTGTACTAACGTGTGCATTGATTTTTTCAGGAGGTGGTGTGCCCCTATGATTTCATTGTTGTTTTGATTCAGGCTGATGGTGGTAAATCCAGACCAGGATATGGCCACCGAACAACTGGGCAAAAATGCATAAAATCGGCCCGTCCGGAATTCCAAATTAGAATTAATTTTGATTCCGGTCGGTCTGCAATTATTTTCCCGGGCTAGTGTAAGACCATGATAGAAGACCTCGTATCCGGGCATGGGTGACTCTATGTCTAATCAGTATGAATAACCATTAGAATCCGGTGGATGCACCTCGTAGAAGTTTTTCTCATTCCGTTTTATAGGAGATGCCTAGGTCTATGCCATTTCTTTAACCTTGATTCGCTTCATATATTCAGTTGTGTATAATGGACAAGATGTTTCCAAAGTATTTGCCATGTCTTCAGAAATTTGCTTCGGTATTAACCACTTTTATGTAGATGTAGGTATTTGATAAAAGTATGATATTCTATTTTTTCCATTTTTACCTTCCGTCATCTTTAGGTAAGGAAGGTATTGTCTTTGCTTAAAAAAATCAATGAGGAGTTTTTAGTGAATAAGCACGTTTTAGGGTCCATATAATACGATTTTACTATTTTTACGATGGTGTCTATATGTATGATTGTGTGTCTCTGTGTGTGTATGTGTGTGTGTGACGAAAGTTTCGGATCGCATAACTTTAATACCACTATTCCAAAATTATAATTTTGTCGTATTCCTCAAGTTTACATACAGAAGAAGGGGTGATTAGATTTTGGTTAATTGGACAACCGGAAGTACCCTCATTTGAAGATTTTAACAGTTTTTCTTGAAAAAACGCAATTAAATATCATTTATTCACATTTAACGTTATTATAACTTAAAGAATATATTATTCCCTATACGATTTGATTCCATTTTATATTTCATATTTTAAAGATATAGAGTTAAAAAATTATAAAGATATTAAATTTCATAAAACTGCTAATATATTCAGATAATTCAAATTGACAGATGTCAGTATCAATGAAAAGTAAATGAATGTGGCAGTGATGAGGATATTGAGATAGATGTTAGGGAAGACACGGAAAGATACGGTAAGGAATGAATGAATAGAGGAAATAACTCGAGTGTTGGAAGTTTCTAGAAAGATACAAAAGAGACGATTACATTGGTTTGAACATGTCATGAGGAGAGATGAAGATTGGAAGAACACTGGTAGCACGAGGGTAGTTCAATGTTGCTAATGTACTGACTAAGCCGAAAATATTCTGATTACCATATTCAATTAATTTGGCTTCATTATTTTAAATTGTTTATCGTATAAAAAAGTAAAAAAAAAAAACAAATCATATTGAACAATTTCAAATAATGACGCCAAATTAATTGAATTTGTCTGTTAGTACATTTTCGGCTTAATCAGTATATTGGCAACACTGATTTTGTTAATAACCCTGAAGTATGTGCCAAATCGTTGACAAAGTTCTAGTTGACACCGGTGTTAGAACCACGCTCGTGTTATCAGCATATAGGTATAGGTGTCCAGATTTCGAAGGCCACGATTGTGATCTCGGAACTAGAAGAGATACGACTTGAGTTAAACGAAATGGGGCATATGATGCGCCTTTGGGAGGCCATCTTAGATGTGCTTTTGTTTCGCTAAAAAATCAGAAACTTAAACTTAGTTTAATAAATATATAAATATATCATCATAGCATATTACTCACTGCTGGGTGTGCCAACCAGCTTTGTACACAGATACCGGTAATGATGAATATATGTTTGTTCCAACATATACAATCGAATCAGTATGGAATTGTCCGACGCATGGGAACTGCACTTCCTTCAACAGTTCGTACTGATTTGATTGTTTGTTGGAACAAAACTAATATTTGTACCGTGCGGGCATTTACCAGGCGTCACCACAGGCGTGGAAAGTGCAGCCCAGGAATTACTTTTATGACATTTAAATTCGAAATATTTCTTTTTGGTGTCGGTCGGGATCGAACCCGGGTCACCAGATTCATGACCAGACACTCAGGCACATGGCCACGAGACCCCTTATGGAAGATATATTTAATTCGATTTAATTTTTACATTAAAAGAAGATTTTTCTCTTTCGTTTCGTATGTGTTATGAGGTTTTAACTTTGTTTTCCCGTTAAAATCTTAAATTTTTCATTCATATCAATAATAAACAAATGATTTGTGATAGAAAAGGATAAATGATAATTTTCTGTACATATTAATAAAAGCAAGTTTACACTTTCCTGGAATAAACAGAAGGAATATTTGAAACTTTTAAATATAATTAATTAATATTACATCCCCCCACTTTAATATGGAAATATGAAAACAAAAGTTGTTTTATAAAAAGCCAAAACTTAAAATAATCCAATTCTGTTATTAAATGTAAACAAAAATTGTTACACAAAACGATATTACATTTTTAATAACATAATCACGATGAAATTCATTTTCCCTGATCTGCAACAAGTTGTCACGTTGTGTGAGGACAAAAGGCCGGACACATCATGTAAAATTAACTCATTTGCTTTGTCCCATTAATTTGCTTTGAGTTTCATTTGGAAATTGACACATTGTAAATTAAAACTATAAGTACAGACATATGCTAAACGACTATGCCATATCACTTACAAAAAAATAATTATAGGTCCTCTAGGAATGAAAGTGGATGTTTTCTTTGATCGTGCAAAAAATGGACTAAAAACTATGCCTTTATTGCCAAGTGTGCAACAAGTTTTTTTTTTAATTCTACTTTAACTGTATTTTTTGTGAAAAGATATTTTTCATTTAAATAAATAAATATATCGTCACGGCATATTACCCATAGTTGGGTGTGCCAATCTGCTTTGTACACAGATATCGGTAATGATGAAATATTTGTATTGAGCGGGCACTCATTGTGAAAAAGTGGCAAATGACCTCTGATATTACAATGTTAGGGACTATCAAAGTTTTAACATAGTTATTAGTTTTTAAAATGCCCTTAACAACTACGTTACACGTCTTAATACTAGGGCTGCGAAAATGATAGTTTGATCGATCTTTTTTTTAAATCGCCAGAATTTGGCGTTTCACGCGTGTTCGATTGCACAGCCCTATTTAATACTTTCAAGCCCTCTGCTCTCGCAGCGAAAGTAATCCAATCAACACTTTTGAATTTATGTTGCCAGTAGTAGCTGTCAGCCGTATTGAATTGATTTTTTAAATGCATCACTATAATATGAGCATATCTAAATCTAAAGAAAAGGGGTCGTGACATTTGTTTGCCGCTAATTATAAGATAAAGCAAGAGTGGTTACGAAGAATTAATAGAAAAATTTGAAAAATCGGACTATATACGAGTATGGCAAACATTATTTTCACAGAATTTACACTACCTAAATTATTGTTAAAATGTAACATAATTTGTGCAATTTTGTTGTTTTTGATTATTTTATAGCCCGCATAAAAACTTTTGCCATATTTACAATTTTCTGAGAAAATATTTATTTTCATTGTAATTTACTAGAAACCAGGAAAAATATTTAGTCCAAATGTTATTTGTATCTGTATATACAGTGTGTTAATTAAAAACCTGGCCATAGGCGTTTAACATGGGAAATCAGTTTTTCCTTGCGCAAAAGTTCCCAAATTATTTTAGACAAAAATACTTCAAATAAATGTTGTAGAGAATTAAATTCTGCATCCAGATTAGTAATAAGATTTTATTTTCGATGTTTCATAACCGAGAAAATCAATTTCAAAGTTTATCGAAAATTGCTGATTTATAGCGATAGCCATGGAAGTCAAACAAAATTACAAACAATTGTATGACATCTTAACTGTCAAAGAAAGTTTGTGTTTTGTGATTTTCGTTCAGTAACATATTTTTTTGGAAGTATGGAACAGTTTTCTCATGAAGAAAAGCTTCAGATTATAAAATGGTGTTACTGTGGACAAAGCTATAGAAAAATACGTGATTTAATAAGTGTAATGTGGTCACATCGACAAATTCCAAGTAAAACCACAATAGAATCTTATTACAAAAACTTAAAGCTGTAATTTCCAATGAATGTAGAAAAATAAATGCCAGACAGCTGCATAATGTTCGACATGGCTTTTATAATAGACTTGGGTATTGCTTAGCGCAAAATGGAGGGTTATTTGAACATTTAATATAAAATTATATTCATTCTAGTTTTCTGTTTTTCTTTTTAAATAAATACATTATTCTTGTTTTCATTTTTATTTTATTTTGTATATGTTGACAGCTATGTATTCTAAAAAAGTTAAATTCTAATTCATTGTGTCAATGTCATACAATTGTTCGTAATTTTGTTTGAGTTTCATGGCTATCGCTATAAATCAGCAATTTTCGAAAAACTTTGAAATTGATTTTCTCGGTTATGAAACGTCGAAAATAAAATCTTATAACTAATCTGGATGCAGAATTTAATTCTCTACAACATTTATTTGAAGTATTTTTGCCTAAAATAATTTGGGAACTTTTGCGCAAGGAAAAACTGATTTCCCATGTTAAACGCCTATGGCCAGGTTTTTAATTAACACACTGTATATAAAAAAACACGAAACAATCATCACTATAATAATGAAATAAAACTTTTCGTCTTTTTGGTATTTATTTTAATAAACAATCCACACCATTCCTCATTTTCGAAACACTGTCATCTGTCACCGTGACAGATGAGAGAAATGACCTTAAGGATTTAACCTCACAATGCGAACATATTTTTTTAATTCAGATGTCTCAATTTCAGTTTCTAAAAGGTTAACGTATCTTAGTGGTTCATTCAATTTTATTCCATCCACACTACAAACTAATAATTTGAAACTCAAACTTCGTTTCCTTGGTGAACTATTATACATTTGTAGTAAAATTACAAATACGATGAATACAGCATACAGCATTTAATATGAAATTTCGTTTCATTTGTAACACATACATCAAATAAATGGATTACTTTTCCATATTAAAAGCATAAAATATCAACAAAAATGAAATAGAAAGCATAAATTATCTTTAATCTACGTCATTATTAACACAAAACAAAATTTTATCAAGTTGGACAAAAGAAAATCAAACGAAAAGCATGGCATCACGTTTTTTAATTTGGAAATAAAATTACCCGAAATAATTCAGCATGTAGGTTACACTAAACAGAGGTTATTCTCCAAATACGCTACTGATTACAGTTCCCCACCCTTAAAAAAGGGGGTGCACCTGCGTCACCTGCCTTACCTGCGCATCAATATCTAGCAAGCCCTGGGAAGCGTGCGCACTACCCCCACCATCTATCCATCTCACTCCCACACGATAGTTTCCGCATAAATCCCTCTCATCCCATGATTTTACTCTTTCACTCTAACAAACGGAGCTTAGCTGGCAGTGCTGCCCATCTCTCTTCTATACACGTACACTAAGTTTATCTATCTTTGTCTAAAGGGTATAGTACGGTTTATCTGTTCTTGTTGCACTAATAGGCAGATGAATTGCCTGTCTCTGTCTGTGTAACGTTTACTTACATATGTGATACGTGGGGTGGTAATATAGTTCTGTGGACACTGTTGCTTGAGTTTTGAAATAATTTTGTTTGGATGTGCTTTTAATGGACTAGGATTAATTAATCTTGCTTCTATGAACTTTGTATCAATATTTGCGATTATTGTTTACGTAAATTTATATAGTACCATCATTATTTTGATGAACTCAGAAAGATAAATAATAGCAAACCTATTATATTACATTATTTTCATAAATGAGCAATGTTTTTATTCAATTAATATATGTAGAGAAATGAGGGTAATAAACTGAATCAAAATATGTAACGCGCATTTCCCTACGCACGAAGTTTATAATACATATATTAATGGTTTTATTATCGTACTTTTAACAAATAAAATAATATAATTATAATTTAGTGTTTTCTTTGTAAATTATCAACACTACACATAAAGATGGTTCAATTTTTTGACAATTTATCCTTTGCAACAGTTTCAGTGCTACATCAGGCAAAGTCTTTAGTAGGGATGTAATGGATATCCGGGAGGCCGGATAATCTGGCCTATCTAGTCAACTTCAACGAATATTCTTTCGGGCCGGATAATAGCAATTATCCGAACGGATAATTGTATATTTAAAATTTGGATTTTTAAAATTATTTTTTAATAAACTTGAACATTGAAATAATAGTATATTGTGTAATGACAACTATTAACATAATAAAGGCAATGTATGAAACAACTCAAACATTGTAAGAATTTAAAACAACGAATCAAAAGAATTCCAATCAAAGATAGTATTAAAACAAAGTTGCGTACTAAGTCCACTTTTATTTTCATTAGTCATAGATGATGCAATAAAAAAAGCGAAACAAAAAATGAATATGTCCATCTATGGAAATTGGAAAATGCAACCAATGAAATTATCGGAGCTACTATTTGCAGACGACATGATTATACTAGCAGGAACAGAAACCAAGCTACAACACAATGTCAACATATTGAATATTGAGCTAAGCAAGATTAATATGAAAATGAACGTTGACAAAACAAAAACAATGGTTATTGCGACAAAAGAAAAGAAACACAACATCTATTTAGACAATAAAAATCTGATGTGACCAACACAATACCTCCCGCCATTTACCTATGGGGTATAATTTTTATAATACAGAAAAAGTATTAAAGCAAACCTGTAGAAAATGGAATAATCTTTAATTTTTATAATAACAAATTGCGAAAAAAAAAAACATGTAAAGGTATTTTTTGCAGAAAAACTATCTTGAGCTTCTTGTAAACTGCCATTTCCGGTTATCCGATTGCCACCAAAATCTAATGGGTTCTTTCCATATTAGAATAAGGTAGAAATACATGGTTTCAAAACTTTCTGAATGATAGTAAATCTCGATATGCGATTTTAGCACGATCCCTATACCTCCCTTACCAAGGGTAGCGGGAGGTAAAAAGTTAGAGCAAACATCTCAATTTAAATATTTAGGCACAATGATTAAAAGTAGCGGAAAAATGGATTTTGAAATACACGAAAAGTAGGGAAAGTAGGAAGAATCTTCAACACCATGAAAAATACCTTACTAGGAAAAAGAGAAGTACCCAAAAATATTAAAGCAGCAGTAATAAGAAAGGTCGTGACTCCTTCATTAATCAATGGCAGCGAAACATGGACATTAACAAATAAGCATAAAAGCAAAATAAATGCTATGGAAATGAGGTTCCTTAGAAAAGTAGAAGGGAAAACAAGAAAAGACAAAATAAGAAACGAAGTGTTCAGGAAAAACCTTAACATGAAGCCAGTTGGAAAAATAATACAGGAAAGACAACTAGGATGGTTGGGAAACATACAGGATGCCAGACGAAAGATTAACGAAGAGAGTGTATGAAACAAGAACACAAGGTAGGCCAAGAAGAACCTGAAGGGAGGAAGAGAAAGAAGCAGCAAATGAAAGACAAATACCATGGGACAACATTAAAACCGCAGCCCAAGATAGAAAGTAATGGAAAGAGAGATGCAAGATATGAAGTCCTCAACTCAAACGGTCTTACACTTAGCGGTAGAAAGACCTAGGATTAAGTAAGTAAGTAAGTAAGTAAGTAAGTACGTAAGTAAGTAAGAGCATATAATGTTGGCTATATTATACGAGGCTGAAGTTTGGAATACGAGCCGTAGGCAATTATTGTACTCATCCGAGACTAATATAGCCATTATATGCAAGTCAAATACTTTATCTACAATTATTAATTTCACAAATTAAAAAAAACAATAAATATATTTTGTGTGGTTATGGTACAAACGTTGATGTTTCGGCGGAAACTGCAATGATATGTCAAATGTCAGATGTTGATGTAACATATTGCCGAGAGTAGCTAATTTCTTTATTAATAAGTAGAACTAAGTAATATATTTTAAATTATATCAATCAATATTTACCTACACATGTTTATAAAAGTAACAATAATACAATACAAAAAGTCAGCGTGGAATATGAATATTTCACTAGTGAAATATGAGTAGCATATTGTGTTTGAAGTTGGCTACATAATGTATTTGTAATTCAATACTTGTAAATGATTTGAACTCTAACTCCACAGCATCAAAGGAACAACTATAAGTAACTATTTATTTACTAGTGAATTAAAAAAATAGTATATTAAAAAACAAGTTTCATAAGGCAATCATGGAACATGTTTTTTAGTACTATTACTCACGAGAATGAAGTTTACGTAACGAGCCGAAGAAATAGATATTACCTGCGAATAGAATGCTATTTTATCCACAATAATTGTCTAATAATAACAGGCACAATTTTTTTCACTGACAAATGCATTTTTTTTTGTTTACATATACCAATCTAGTTATCGTTGTTGTAACAAAATTATGAAGTCATTTTACATTTAACAGAAAATTTTAAAACCCATTATTCAGCTACAGTTTAGGCAAAACTAGTGTAAATTTAGCTTATATGGAAAGAATTATTTATTAAAATAAATTTTGTTTGTACTATTTGGAAGGAAGAATTTGAACTTGACATAACGATTGAACAATATTATTCCATCAACTGTTAATATTATTCAATTAGTAACAGTAACGAAGGCTATTAATCGATAAACGTCAGTTGAATTATGAGTATATTATTTGATGTGGATAAATAAGTTTTCCATACACTGCACCAAAATCAAACACACTATCTCGTATTATAAATTTACTATTATAAACATATGCTAATCTATGCTCATGGAATCGAAGACGATTTACAAACTTGTCGCGTATCCCCACATAACCGCTATCTACCCATCTCCATTCCATTACAGGTGTATTAAGGCGGGTAGCGGGCCCATTTCCATAGCAGGGGTGTCCATGCAACACGTGCGGGTAATATCGGTCGCGACTCAATTTCACCGGCTATTCGAGGGAGGTTTGTCATTTTTACGACCCTCCATCTCGAGTACAACCCTGACAACCACTCCACCGGCTATTAAACGTTACTTATACGAACAATTCCAACCTTAGTAAGATGTCAAGGGCGAAAAGCCCTACTGGTTAATACTGAGGGATGAATACTTGTGAAAGAAACAAGTGAATCAATGCTCACAGTGTAGAAATGTAAGAAAGTTGTCTTTCAGGAGTGTACACTAAAAGATAAATAAAGGGAAGAAACTTAAATGTGTTTTGTTATTTTTACGACCATGATCCTCGGGTACATTCCAAGAGAGAAGTTGTTCCCAACTGATGTAATGAAACTGTTACATTTTATGACAATATAAATAAATCATTAAACGTTTCATCCAATTTAACCCAAATGTTGTAAATGTCTGTAAAAGTTAACATCACCTATGTCTTAAGATTTATGACAATGAGTGATGGGATTAGCAATAAACAATATTTAATGTTAAGAATTCTTTTGTATTTATAGTATTGATTACAAATTACTTCAATTTAAAACAAATAGGGTATGTACTGATTTTGAACTAACCACTTCAGATATTTTATTATCCGAAATGAAGTCAATAATATAACATGCTAATATTTCAATAAAATATTTATAAGGATATCAAATGAGTTTTATGAAATACGTGTACTATATACAATTTGAGCATTTAATAATTCAAACTTGGTGCTATATATACAGTTTAAAAAATTTAAAAAAATAATAGTAATCCTTCATTATGAATTCTTGGACGAAATACGAATTCCAATTTAACAGTATAGGAGAATAAATTTCTCAAAAGTAAAGATTAGGGTATTGCATTCACTTTTTCATCTCCCGCTACTCTTTCTAAGGAAGATTTGCATCATATTAAATAAATAAATTGGAATGTATTTTAATTTTTTACATTTTAATCTTATATTTTCTGTTTTCTTATAATTATTATGTATAAATGAAATTAAAATAAATCATTGTTACATTTTTTAAGTTGAGAAGAAAGAAGCAAATACATTTAATATTCTTCTTTCTTGACTTAAAATAATAGAAGCTCGTTGTGGAATTTCTGGAGTGAATGAGAAAGTGTAAGATGACAGATGGTTTAATTTGATGGTGTTTTGTTTAGAGGGAGTGTACCCGAAGATAAATGACAGAAAGTTGAATATATCTTACGATTGCGAGTTTCATGTTTTGGGAGGAATATGGGCATGAGTAAATTTTGTTAGATACAGTGTTGCAATATTTACCTGTCTAGTTTTATTGCCTATTACGGGGTTGCAATTTCAAGGGTACATTTCATATTTCCAAAATCGTAAAATGAATGATTTGTCCCAAATACATATAAACTGAAGCCGAAGTTTTATATTTATTCGGAAAAGCTGAAAAATCAAACATAAAGCATTCAGGTAGAAATGATTAAAATATTAATTTAATTTTCCAAGTTTCACACAGTGCATAATACATGGCAAACGACAAGTTTCAACCGCAATTTTAATTTAATTTCCTTGAAGGGGAGTTTGTTTTTCTTGCGAGCAAATACGGGATTTTGTTACATTTTTTTGAATAATACTTCTTGGTAAGAAGTATAATTGTTTACATAAAACTTATTTAATGGTACATGTTTATATAAAACTTTTAACAGCGATTTCTACAAAACGTACAAAGTTGTTTTGAAATATGAGCACGAATCAGATATCATTTATGTCATTAAATACTAAATAATAAAAACAACAGGGATTTTATTTTTCATTTGAAAATATTATCGTATTATTTTGATATATCATATTTCCGCTATTCAATATTAGTTCAATGATTTTTTTTTAATAACAGAATATGAAAATATCAGAATAATATAAATACGAGTACTTCAGAACCGGGATAATTTCTAATATATTTACATTTTAATAAAATTTTATTAAATTTTATTAATTTCATAGGACCAGTTGCATAAAACGTTAGCTGATCATGTATTGAACTGCACATTGTAACCATGGAAAATAATTCTTGTCAAAGTTAATAACGTGATTAAGGTTAACAATTGGATTAGTAAAAATATATTTATTATTCTAGTACTGGGATAAGTGAATATATAATAATAAAAATCTGATGTGGCCAGCACAATACTTTCCGTCAATCCTGTGTATTATGTATAAATTCCATAAATAAATTTTCTTGAAAAAGATTCTAAATTTCCAGTAAAATTATTTCATAAACAAACTATGCAAATTGCACTTGACGCTGTCATCTTCTTCTTCTTCTTTAGCTTTGTCCATTCGTTAGGGGTCGCTATTTTTTATTTTCTTCTTCCATTCAAAAATGCGTAAAGGTGAGATATATAAGTGCACATTTCTATTTTATCTTTTATTTCTTATTCCTTTGAAAAGTTACATGAACCAATCTTAAGATCTTACAGATTGTTACATATCAAGTACAAAAAATATATTCGTATTAAAAATGTATTTTTTACACAATGAGCACAAACACATTCATTTGCTCTCAAAATTAACAACAGAATAATTCGGAAAATAGCCGGAAATATCTTGCGGAAGGATTCGTGGTGACTTCATCGATACGGATTCCTATTGGTCGTCTGTACACCAATGATTGTGTAGCATTGTTGTAGGAATTTATATAAAATGTAAGGAATTTAAATGAATCTTTATTTTGCCTGAAATTAGCTTTTTCCTTTTTGAACTTTTCCAATACACCAATATACCTATACTCTGTTAAGTCATTGTATATCAGTTCTTGCATGATTGCAATAACATCAGTGTTATAAGAATAAATGCTGTTTGATTGAGATTTTGAGCAGGGTCGTGCGGTAGTATTTTGGCGCCTGCAGCACATAATATTCACTATGGCTCCCTAAGAGAAATATTTACAAAACAGTGAATTTTTCATTTATTTAGATCAATAAAGAATATAGAGGAACTGGCTCTAGCTGCTTAACTGGGTGATTAGCAGAAGCGTGATATATGTACTTGTTATCTCAATACACGAGGGCCGTCCTAAAATTAAAGATATAAGTGCACTGGTGGCTTGGGGAAATTTTGTTTCGGAACGTTGGCACAATTGTCGTCTAGAGGGATTCCTCCTCTTTCAAACGACTGGTCCAGTGGTTCTCTTCTAGGGCGAACAGTGTTTGACAGTACCATCCGTTTGCGATAAAGCATCTTTTTTTTTACCCTCCCGCCAGATTCGAAATCCGTCTGATCAAACGTTTTCGGCATGGGTCTACTGTGAATCGGATCACTACTGTAAAATCCTAAAGAAACGTAGTAGGGCGATTCAAAACCGACGAAAGGGAATGTTGACTCGCGGCGTGTGTCTGCTTCACGATAACACATGTCTTCACAGCCTCAAACTATTTCGAGTAATTGTTAACACCTTCTCCACATTACAGTCGAGAAATTTCCCACATTTAAGTTCAAATGAAAGATAAACAAATGTTTAAAAGAGTAATGCTAATGTTGTTTTCCATGATTTTCTCAAAAATTCTGGGGTGACCTATTTATTGAAAGATAATTCTAACAATTCAAAGTGAAATATGAGTACATGAAAATGTGCCGGCCGTAGAATATACTACAGTAGGTATACAATTCTCATTCACACAGCATCGAGAAATCCTGACCTATGAGATGAGTTTGACAGGCTTTGCGACAAGAAGAGGCCGTCAACACCTTTTATGAAGATCGTAAATAATCCGGGAACTGGTGTAATTAATTGCGGCGTGAGTGAGTCGTATCCCTGGGTGCAGGGACGGGTGTAGGCGGGGGAACGACGCGTTTAGTGCGCCCGCAATTAATAGCCCAACGGGTCACTATTTATAGATCGGGAATCCTAACCAGAAATCGGCAGAGCAAACACCAAACGAAAGTGAGAATCAGACTCATTGAGGTTACACTTGAGTTTTTTAATAGAAATGAGAGAATTAATTAAAAAACGAATAATTAAACAAGATATTTGGTCTTATTCTGTAACTTAGTGGTTAATTTCTAGCAAGTAGTTAAAAAAATTCGCCAATCAAGAATGTCGATAACAAAATTGGAATTGAATATTTTTTTGTCAAATTCATATCTACTGGAAAATAATTTTAACCAGTTGCTAAAAATGAACCATTATTGTTTTATCTCATTAATTATATATTTTTTAACATCCCATGAATTGTAAATGACCATATTCAAAAAAAATTGATGAACCTGATCCTGAACCGAATCTTTATTTGCCAAAGTCAATAAACCTGAAACAAATTTAAACCGTTTTAATGTAATTTTAAAATTGATAAATATAATCATCTTCTTGTGTTCGTAATCATTTATTGGTCCAAACCGAAATTCGAACCTGAACCCAAAAGCAATGAACCATTATAATTTTTAATTTCTTGACCGGAAACTGAACCGACATCTATTTCTTGAATCTGAACCGAACCTGAGCCATAAATACATTTCGGTTCAGGTCCCTCATTTTTCTCTATCTAGAGTTTGTGGGGGGTCTCGTGGCCGTGTGCCTGAGTGTCTGGTCGCGAATCTGGGGACCCGGGTTCGATCCCGACCGACGCCAAAAATTACTTCGAATTTTAATGGCACAAAATTGACCCCTGTGGTGCACTCTCCACGCCAGCAACGAGTGCCCGCGAGGTGACGCCTAGTAAGCGTCCGCACGGTACAAATATTTCATCATTACCGATATCTGTAGAAATCAGATTGGCACACCCAGCAATGGGTAATATGCCGTGATGATATATTTATTTTATTTTTTATAGAGTTTGTCGGAATGAAAACCTGAGTTGAACCGAAAAAAATATCGATTTATTTCGATTCGGTACACGCGGGTTTGTACAAACTTACTTTCCACTTCGGTTCACGTCGTTATTTCTTCATTTGCGAGGTCTCGTAGCGTAGTCTAACTCATCTTAAGCGAAAGAGAATTTGGTAATGGTATATAAACTTCATTGTATAATTTAACTGCAACTTGTACAACACAAAATAAATTGCCAGGAATAAAATGCACTGGCAGATTGAAAAAATGTCTTTATTACAGATTTTAAAATTATTTTTACCCACTTATTTTTTAACATTCAGAACGGTAAACATTTTAAACAGGTACTAACACCGATTTTTGTGAAAATAATCATGAACTAGTCTAATAAGTAGGAGGATGTTCTCCCAACTAAATTTTGAATACCTACAAGGAAACTACGTAGCTCAGTTGGGACAGCATCCTATTATAGGGTCATCCATGACTTTTTCACAAAAATCTATCTTCTGTACTGCATCCAACACTTGAATCGTTTAGCGTTGAGTTTCTGAATGTTATAAAAATAACCATGTAAAATATTTTGTAATATATGTAATTAATTTTAGAGTTATACGTAATTTAAATTTCAGAATTGGGAGCGAACTTAAATGTTATTTTTCCAATTTCGTCAGAAGCGATATCATCTGCCATTTTTATTGTTTATTATTATAGGTCTGTGTTTCTTAACCTGTAGTTCGGCGATTCCATGGGGTCTGTAAGACATCTTTAAGGGTTCGCACTGCACCGAGAAATAATATTCATACAGTACCACCAATAAATAAAGAAATCAATACGTAAAACAAATGTTCAAGGAACAGAGTTTTGCATTTTATTAGACTTTTTTAATTCCCGAGTAAAATTAAATATTTTTTTATACACGGCAGCAACACAGCCGTACAGGGTCCGATTGGCGACTGTGTTGCAGCCGTAATATCTATGCACGTAACAAGCCGTGCGGCCGTGTTGCATCAGAACATAATTTTTACTCAGGTTGCTGATTATCGATTGAGAGGTTGTTCTCTCGAAATCGACAATGTCCATTTGCGCTCGAAACACACACAAGATTTTTTTTACAGTCGCTACCATAACAAAAAATAATAAAATGTACACTTTGTACTTACACTACTACTAAATTAATAAGGATTAATATAAAGAAAAAACGTCTTTTATATTTAATTTTAATTTATCGTTATTTCCCATTCTTCTTGACCTATTGCTTCAATCTAATCTAAACATTTCATACTTTCGTTTTTGTAAATGAATGCCCTATTTTATTTTCACAATAGTGCGGCATTTTTTTATTTTTATTATGTAACATACCGACAGAGCAGTTATATGTCAGATTGATTTGTAAAGGTGGTAAATGTGTCACTACAGTGCCATTAGTTCCTGACTAAACGTTTCCATTAAGAATGTAGACAAGTGACATTTCTCAACATTGTAGTTAGAAATTTGGACTGCGAGCGTTTTTCCTACTTTGTCGCGCTAGAACGGCAAAGTGACATTTTGTGTTGACAAAAGAGAGCGCAAATGGCTACTTTCTATGTAGACTGTAGAAAAAGGAATTTCCTACACTAGTTCATACGAAAAACAAACAGGAATAGATTGAAAAATGTCAATTGTAATCTCAGAATACATCAATCTACTATTAAACCTGATAATTACTAGCTGGTTAGTGAAATGTACTTGTATTCCACAATTATTTTATTCCTACAGTAGTTCTGTCTGTTGTTAAATAAGTCTTGTGGTTAATAAGTAAACATTATACCCATAACTTTCGTTTTTTAAAAATTTCCCTCTTCATTTCTCCTTCTATAAGTTAAAAAATGTTATATAGTTTTTTTGAAAGGTTTAATTTCTATGGGGTCCGTTATCTCAAATGTTAATACAAAGCGGTCCGCGGTTTAGAAAAGGTTATGAAAAGCTGTTATAGGTAATAGTAGACGTTCGCTAACTAGGTCGTCTTTTACCTAACAAATCACAAATACGATATTGCTACGCAACCTAGGCGTTAACGTATACGTTTTTCGGAAAAACGCTATGCAAAAACTCTCTATTTACAAACATATGTCCATCAGGAGTAAAAGACGGACCATTTTATCGGGCATTTGATGTTACTGTAAAACAACGACTGTCACCTACACGACGTCAAATTAACATACTTAACTTAAAATGTTAAGCAAAATTTGTAACGTTTTAAAACCTGTTATTTTGTTTGTTAATGTTGGCAAAATATTGTCATACATTAAGTAAAAACTTTCCAACAAAAAACTGAACTGAACAACGTAAAAAGTGACTGTCTGACAGTAGCTTTACCTCGATTCTCCACTCTTCACGACCTTGCTGCTTTAATTGGCGAGATAATCCCAGCTGCAATAACAGTAGTTCTAGGTTTTATCGACGCCGACATCCCCGGAATGACGTCCTAGCCGTTTACAATGGACAGGCGTTCTGAGTGGCCAAGGCTGTAACACGGCGATACAACCAATGATCGCCTGCATTATGAGATTGGATAATCGGGAACGAAGTATTTATAAATGGAAACAGCCATTACGTGTTGCTATCTCCACAAACTAAGGCTGTTACAGAATGGGATATTGAGCGCATATGATGGTTGTCAGGTGTACAAGAGTTTAAACTATACGGTTGTTTAAAACTATTACACTATTAGCACTTTTATCTAGTGAGATATGCGGCCCAATTCTGTAACGAAGTTACCAACTCTTAGTAATATTGCTCTTGCAAATAAGTAATAATACAATAAATAATAATAAAATAAGAAATATTAAATGTATCTACTACCAGAAAAAACTGTCAGTAATGTTTATAAAACTGTTGATTTTTGACACTAACTAACATTTTGTATTTATGTATCTGTCAATTACAAAAAAAATTAAATATCTCAACTGGTTTCCATAGAGTTGTATGGGTAGCGAGATTTTATATTATATCACGAAATCTATAGAAGATGTAACAAAATTTTTAAGTGTATCAGATTGTGGATGTTTATTATATATTTTTAATAACATAAATTTTCAAAAAATAATATTTATAAGATATTTTCACTTTCCTATTGTTACCTAAACCTTATTAACACTACCCATTAATGTTAGATTGAGGAATCCGTAGTTAAACATGTCCCAAGTCTTATTATAATATTTGAAAAACCGTACTTCCAACATCCATACACACACACATACACACAAAAGAACATTATCCTAAAAAATGTTATAATCGGATTCTAGGTACCCTAAAAAGTGCTTATTTACTTAAATCTGGATATGCGATTTTTAACATAAATCCAATACCTCTCTTAGCGAGAAATTAAATACATATATCGCAAAACTGTAACGTGATAAATAAATGTCTTATTTTTGCATTTCAAAATGTATATACTTGTGTCTGCCAAATTTGCATATAATTTTTTTTTCTATTTTGATTCTTTAATATGTACTTTATGAAACCCATTTGGATGTCATAAAGTACTTCTTAAAAGAACTCAAACCTAATTTCTGTTAGGTTGGTACGTAGTACCTACATTTTTAGACATTTGTCATTTGAAAGTAAATATTATTTAAATTGTAAACAATAACAATGAAACGTCATAGTTACGAATATCAATCACTGTTACTCTTACCAACAATCAAATAAAAATTAAAATATTCCTAAAAATGAAATTACGTATATTTGTAAATATTTTTTTGACAAAAGGACCAAATAGAAAAAAATAGTATAAAATACACGTTTCATAATACATTTCAGCGCACTTGTCCCATTAGAAAACTCGCAGCAAGCCGCTCGTTTCTAACAAAGACGCGTGCGCTAAAATCATGTCTTATGAAACTTGTATCTTAATGTACTATTAACGGATCAGAAATGATTAAAGGACTAATAAAAATAAAATAACCTTTCTTTTAAATTTAAACCATCAAGTTTAGTTCACGATAGTATCTGATCAGTTAAATTATTGCGAAATCTATAAACAAATGGAAAGCGGTTATAATCTAAACTGAACTAATTTAACCTATTTAAATCAAACCGAACCGAAACCGCTCTCAGGTCTTAGTTCTCAAGGGCCAAAACAGTATTTACCAAACTAAACATTTTGCCTAACCTAAATTAACCATTATTTCAAATATACAAAATAAAAATTACGTATTTTCAAAAATCTTCGAACATTCAGCTATAATATCTATCATATTTGATAGCCAATATATTTGTGAAAGCCTAAACATATTTCAAAACAAAAAAATAATATTAACTTTATTACAAACTAACCTTACTACAAAGTAAGTAAAATACTTGTAAAAATTAATATAATACCATGTATAAAAAACTAATTTAAAAAGATCCTTATAATCTTCTAATTTTGTATAAAAAATTCAATTTACTTGACCTGTTTTTATCATAAATCCAAGCAATTTTCTTTGCCATACATTTAAATTATACTAGTACTATATGTCAGTATTATCTAAATTATAATTAAAACAGTAATAAATTTTCATAAAACATAAAAATAATAATAAGTAGCTTACAACTCCGTTTAATTATAAAATAATAATCGCGGTTCTATATATAAAACAGTTTTAATATTATTCCCAATTTAAATTTATCTATTAAAATTTTTAATAAGTTGAAATGCACTTAAAACCATTTTCCTAAGTTTTGAAAAGCCCAGATATTCACTCTACAAACAAAGCTAACAAAGTGGTCAGCCTCAGATTTTTTACTTCCCATCTCTTTCCAACTTATATGAGGTAAGGCCTCTATGATGTAGATCCTCTCAGTTGGTCACACATAATAAAAACGAAATTTAATTTCAGGGTTTATAATACTTTTTTCAAAGGAATGACTTGGATTAATTTTATCAATAGTTCAATCTTTTTGGCGTCGTAAAATTTTCACACTCCATAAAATTACATCGAATTTTTCTGAATTGATATTTTATGACGAAAGTTGCTCAAGTTTTGATACCTCGGATTTTTTCCTGTAGAATAAAAATACTGATGGAAATATGGACAACAAAGATATTTTTTCTACAAATGTTAAAAAGTAAGCATTTCGAACATTATATAGTTACAGAAAGGGAATAATTCCTGACCAATGCTCTATGCATACTGTGGTTAATATTAACGGTCTACAAAACATGTACTTTGCAGACATGTCCATAAGTTTTCGTTTTCATAGATATAATGATGGTAAGTGGAAAATTTCAAGAAATTGATTAATTACATTTAAAAAATCGATAAAAATGTGTGAATTCCTTTGATTTAAGTATCTGTGTATTAATGGTTATATTAATAAAAATCTGTTGTGGCCAGCACAATATCTCTCGCCACTTCCGTTTCGTGTTTACATAAGAATAGGGCGCGAGCAGTCAAGTGACATTATTGGCCTTGACAAGCAGATACGGGGGCCCATGTCAGAATGACAATTAGTAATTATGTACATAGACGTCAAATGTCAGAATTTTTCATTAAAAATTTCAAAATTTTCTTAATTCACGTAGTTAAATTATCACTTGTCGAGGAAAATAAACCACATGGAATTGGAAAATCACTAAATTTAGAAAGAAAAATTATGATATTTGACATCTATGTACATAATTACTAGCTATTATTCTAACATTTTTTAAATTTAAATTCATTTTATGAAGAAATTTTGTACTACTCTTCTTATTTTTCGAGATGTTTTCAATTCATTGTCGGGATTGACAGTATCTTTGAAGGGTATATGTAATATACCTGTAACTTTAAATATTTGACAATTAATACAATAAGAAATAATATTTATAATGTATGTACTTCCCAGAAATATTTTTGACACTGACATTTATCTGTCAGTTACAAACATTTTAATTTTTTAATTGGTTTTATTTATACCTTATATTTCGTTATCTCTAAATCTATAAAAGATAATAAAATATTTATATGTATCAGAGAGAGAATTTATACTTCTTTAATACTAGCAAAAACAAAATTTCAAAAAATAATATTTAGAAGATTTTTTTAAGAATCTGCTACTTCCGATTGTCCAATTATTACCAAAACCTTTTCAGTTCTTCCCAGTAATGTTCGATTGAGAAATACGTAGTTAAACATCTTTTTACATCCACCTATAGATTTTTTCGTTCAGAAAGAGACATATATTGCAAATTTTTGAAACTTCAAAGCTACGAAGCTAGATGTCTATGTTGTATAGCGCCTGCACCATCAGTGTAGTTGCCTCATCCTCATACTAGTCACACTACTATTCTTTATTGTTGTTGTACAGCGCCATTTTTTTATAAAAATATAAAATAGGTAACAAACTTAGTCAAATCAATTACAGATTTTTGTAAATTTGAATTTTCAAAATATAAAAGGTTTCATTCTATAATTTACATTTACTGTAAGTAATTTCTTTCGCTTCGTAATAAATTTAAAATATCAATAACTATACTTCAGTTTTATTATCTACCTAATTAACTTGGTATAGTAGGGGCCTCATATATAATTCCGCTTCAGGCCCCAAAAATTATTAATCCGGCCCTGGAAATCGGATTGTAGGGACCTGAAAACGTGCTTAATCATTAAAATGTGGATATACGATTTTTAGCATGAATCAAGCCTGCGTTTTATTCCGTTCGACGTCGCAGTTAAAACTTAAATAGTACTTATTTTCAATTATCAATTTTCAAGAAAGTACACATGTGATGCTCTTTTCACCACAACTTTGTGATAGCTTTTATAATAAATTTCAGACCTAATTTTAGGTTCGCCGGAAGCGTTACGCCATTCGTAACTGCAATGACTATTTCTTGGGTGGGAAATGACAGAGCACGCTTCGACCCCAAGGCTTGGAAATATTTATGCAGCAATATTTTCATAGATCCCTATAGTAAAGTAGGCTAATAGTTATTTATGCTAGAAGACAGTGATCAAATGTACCTACGAGTACATCTCGTGTTGCATATAAGATTTTTTCCACTTCCGATGATTTATTTTTTATCTGTACATTTTTATTGCCAGATGTCAAGGAATACCGTTGAACATTGTAATTCTTAGTATTCAATGGAAAATTTAAGAAGAAAAACGCTGTCATCTATCATATTTGACACGTCAATGGTAACCTTTAAATGGAAATATTTATGAAATGAGGACAATTTGATAGAAATTAAATTCCAAGTCATAAATTATAAGAATGAGCAAATATTTCACACAAGTTTAAAATATCTAACTGTCGGTATTTCATAAAGAGGGAGGTAAGTCCAGTTGATTAGCGAAATAAGTACAATACTTACATCCGGTCGCTAATAGAAACCGATACCTTGACAGTAAAATGAACATACGTCCCTATTAATAATGCCCTAATACCCTACTCGCTATATCGGGAGTGGGAAAATAAAATTAAATAGAGCTGTCAAAAAATAAATAAAAAAATTAAAGGTTATAACTCTATGATTTATTTTAATAATTATTGATTTAAAAAGAGGATCATTGTGAATAAAATATGTAGTATACATAATACATACCTCGCGCTTATTTGACCACCTATCGCTACAATACATAAGCCCTCGGCTGTAATGAAAGAACGAAACAAACCCCATCTCGGATGTAATATGTAATTAATATTTTCTGAGAGTAATTTACATTATCTAAGGCGAATAGTTGCATTTTCCTAAAAAAATCGGATGTAGCCAGTACATTACCTTCCGTCCATCCTGTGTATTATGTACAAATTCCATACATAAATTTTCTTGCAAAAGATTCTATATTTCCAGTAAAATTATTTCATAAACAAACTATGCAAATTGCACTTGACAGTGACATCTTCTTTAGCTTTTCTCATTTGTTAGGGGTCGGTGTTTTTTCTTTATTATCTTCTTCCACACATTTCTGTTTTGCGTGTCGTCCTCATTCAGTTCCTTTTCTCTGAAGTCTTCCGAAATACGGTCCTTCCATCTCATCTTTGGTCTTCCTCAGTTTTTTCTACCTTCTATTACTAAGCTATTCATTCTTCTTCCAGTATATTCTTTCCTCATGACATGTTCAAACCAATGCAATTCTCTCTTGTATACTTCTAGAAATTTTATCACTCGAGCTATTTCTCTTACCTTTCATTCCTTACCCTATCTTTCCGTGTCTTCCCCAACATCTATCTCAATATCCTCATCTCTGCCACATTAATTAACTTTTTATTGATACTGACATCTATCAATTTGAATTATCTGAATATATTAGCAGTTGCCATGGTTAGCATAGCTGGCTGATTTATGAAATTTAATATCTTTATAATTCTTTAATTCTATATCTATTGAATATGAAGTATAAAATGAAATCAAATCGTATTGCGAGTAATATATATTTATTAAATGTGAATAAATTAATTTAACTGCATTTTTCAAGAAAAACTGTTAAAAGTTGCAATTGAGGGTACTTCCGGTGGACCAGTTATAACCAAAATCTAATCACGTCAGCATATGGATCTAAACTCGAGGAATACGAAAAAATTGTAATTTTTAGAATCGTGGTATTGGTGTTATAGCAATTCGAAACGATCGTCACATACACAGACAAAAGCATCACCAATACCTTAATTTATATTTTAAATATTCAAGGTAACTTTTATTGTTAAAAGGCTAATTAATGATCTTATTTAAAAATACAATCATAGTAAAGAAATTCTAACATTATTTGAAACAAATAGTTCTGTTTCCATGAACCTTAAGAAAATATTTTGTAAGAATTCAGAGAAATACGGATCGATAACTTTAAAGTATACCTATATGATAAAAGGTGCGAAAATTGTTCTAAGCAAGTAGTATTTTATTTCCTGACCTTTTTTCTTTTCGGGATGAGATTTTTTTTGGAAAGGACAAAAGACAAATGGTTTCTGTGTAATCAGAATTGATGGCGCTGCGTTTTTCCTTTGTTTTATTTTTTTATCGTGTTGTTTTCTCGTTACTGTTTTTGTTTCGCAGTAGTAAGTAGGTGGACGCAAAGAAAATGCTGAAAAATTACCTCGTGAATTTTGAACGAGCTAGGAAAACATCTTAAGGTGTTTTAATTAATTTGCGGTAAATTATGTGGTCGAGGCTTCTGGGCAGACCTAAGGGCACAGAGATGCGAGTTTGAAGGGAGCGTAATGTATTGTCGAACATGTTTTCGAATTAAGACAAAGGGAATATTATTTTTGGGAACATTTTCTGCAATTAAAAGTTTCAAACAAAACAAAAAAAAAATGGGAGATGTATTTTCTGACATGTAATTAATTATATTACAATACGCAGTATTTTTAAAAGTTTTTTAATTAATTATTTTTATATTTTGTTTCGATTATGACAAGATTATTTGTCTTCAGGCATGACTCAGGTTGTAGATGTATAATGAAATAAGAGAACTGAGTTCTTTATTATTTCATCTACCTACTTTCAACGTTCAGAATATTTTTAACCATAATTAGGTATTATGATGCCAATTAAAAAATAATATTAAATTCTATTGAAATTACGATATTGCTGAATATAAAAACCGTCATTAATATACAAATTTTATATCTACATAAATATTTCAATTTCCAGTGCATTTGGGATTTGATTCAGGGGGCTAAAACAAATCGATATTGTTTGGGGCATTTATTTTGTATTTTTACCTTCCGTCACCTCTAAGTAAGGAAGGTATTGTCTTTGGTCAAAAAATTCGGTGGATAGTTTTCATTGAATAAGCACGTTTTAGGGTGTGTCGTTTGCTTAGTTTTTATGTGGGTACATAAGATACTACTGTTATTTTATATTATTATAAAAATATATGTTACAATAAAAGCATTAAAAATTCAAAAATAAGTCAACTGGTAAGTTTATTAGCAAATGTAAAATCAAATATGTGAAAAATAAGATTACTGACACAATGTCAGTGCCAATGATACAGACAGAAAATAACGTTATTCGTACGGCTATGAATCAAGGTAATGTATCTGAATTAATATCTAAACTTACGTTACAGCGAAAATATTATCAACAACGAACATCGTTTTAAAATGGAATGTCGTAACTCAGTCGAAACAATATGAATTTTTGAAAGACAAGCGTGTTATATTCATCCTTATCGCATACGCTTAAAGCCTTTGTAAAGGAGGGGGATAAATGTATGCTAATTTGTTAATTCTTTCATGATACAGATAACCTTGATCGGACATCTTTCAAAATTTTTACTGTATACATAATGAAAAAGTTAATTTTCAATTAAACTGAATTTTCCATTATTTACAAATTATTATTTTTTAAAAATATTATTATTATTATTATTATTATTATTATTATTATTATTATTATTATTATTATTATTATTATTAGGTATTGTATCCACAAGTCCTGCACATTTTATGTAGGAGTAATGTCCCATATTGTCTTGCAACATAGATTTACTGTACGTACTGCATGTTTACAAAGTTGTGTTTTTCATTGTGCTAAAAGTAAAGGGTCTCAGTAGAAGATAAATCTGGACTACAAAATGACCCTTTAAATGTCGATCGAACTGTTATCAGTGTCACCCGTCATTTGTCCAACAGTTTTTGTAAGTTTTAACTCTATATTTAAAGTAATCGAAATTTTTTTGTAGAAATTTCTCACCATTTGTGCAGGTTTTATAATTTGTTAAAATTGCCGGCCGAACTTATGAACCTGGGCTCGTCAGGTTAGAATCATAACCAACCTATCGCCGACACTAATATATCAAAAAAATCTGTTGTGACCAACACTATACCTCCCGCCATATAATTTTTATTAATTTAAATACATATACCTATAGGGTCTCGTGGCCGCGTGCCTGTGTGACGAGTCGCGAATCTGGGGAACCGGATTCAATCCCCACCAACACTAAATATTTCGAATTTTAAATGGCACAAAATTGACCTCTGTGCCTCCACGCTAGAAATGACGCTTGGTAAATCCCTGAAATCTGTGTACAAAGCACATTGGCACTCCTAGCAATGGGTAATATGCCGTTCTGATATATTTATTACTTATTTATTTAAATACATACCTGTATATATTAATACTGGAAACTATATTAAGTTCCTTTCCATATAACTATTGTTCTATTTACAATTTTCTTTTTAAAACATTACTATTATTAATTTGAAATGATTTTTTTTTGATAGTGACATTTATCTGTCAGTTACATACATTTGAAATATGTATTGTGTAACTAAGAAATTGTGTTTGTCTTTAAAACATAGACCCCGGGATTTATAAATTTGATTATTTTATTAATTTATCTATAAAATATATCGAAAAATTGTTAATGCATGCCTGAAGAAAATTCAATAATCTTTAATTTTTATAATACCATAATCGCGAAAAAATGACATTTAAAAGTATTTTTGGAAGAAAAACTATTTTGAACTTCAAGTAAAATGCGATTGCCGGTTATCCGATTTATACTAAACCTTATGGCTTATTTCCATATTAGAATAAGGTCGGAATACAAGGTTACAAAATTTTCCGAATGATAGTATTTGAGTTAGAGTGTCCAGAAGATACACACTTACACACACACACGCACACACACGCACACACACACGCACACACACACACGCACACACACACAGACACACATGCACACACACACACATACACATCATTGTGGTCAGTTATCAAAATCTCGATATGCGATTTTTAGCATGATGCCTATACCTTCCTTACCAAGGGTAGCGGAAGGTAAAAAATCCAGTGGAAGCTATTAGATTTGTAAAATGGCAGTTTATATATTTTGTACATATTTATAAGCAAAATTCTGCTTTGTTCGTATTCGTAATTTCAACTGAATTAAACTTCACCGCAAATAATCAAACAAGGCCGGCTCAGACGCCAGGTTTTCGGGATTGGCCTGAGGCCCCGCGCTCAAAATGGCCCTGCATTTTCATATTTCTAAGGAAATTTGATAATAAAATTGTAACTGTATAGGTGGGCTTTTGATTCATTATAATTAAATACAACAGTAGCGAGTCAGCACTTGTAGGGTTTGTCACAAAGAAAAACTGATTTTCCAGTTAAACACGCCTATGTCCCGCTTTTTAATTAACACCATATATATATATATATATATATATATATATATATATATATATATATATATATATATATATATATATATATATATATATATATATATATATAAATACACAGGCTAGTGACTGAAACTCCTAAACATAGGTTCAAATAAAATTTATAGAGCATAAATTATGTAACTGAATCAACAAGCAAAATTAATTTTGCATGCTTCGAAAATCACGCCCAAAAATAGCAACTCGGCGATTTTCTATCAAATGCCCTTAGAGCACTGTCATCCCTTTTTGTTATCATCGAAAAACATCGTTTAAAACTTTGTCTCAATCTTTCCGGTATTTTTAAATGTCGTTCCTTTTTTGCATTTTTTTTTTGCCCAGAAAGCCCAGTTTTATGGCTAACACTAATACAATTTCCCATATAAGATTATAAAGACTTTCCGTGTACTGACATATCAACAATAAGTTGTAAATTGGTTTCTTAAAGCACTCGATAATATATTTGAACAAAAAAATTACGCATCACTGTTTTGATGAAGAATTCATGTGCCATAGGGTTAGTAAATTTTTGTAAGTTATGTTTTATAAAATTATATGATAGATACTCATACATCGATTAGAAAACTTTTTTATAAATATTTTGGGGCCCCGCTAATAACGTTTTCCCGAGGCCACGCGAAACTTCTAACCGGCCCTGCAATCAAGAGAAACTAAAGATGCTTGAGTAAGTTCATGAACCGGTCTCACCATTTTCAAGTATTTAATCCATTAAATTACAACCTATTCTGACAACAATTTCTGTTCAAAATTCCTGTCACCCCAAAATTTTGTATCTCCCCTATCTGCTTGATTCCTATGACGCGAGGAACATCATCGCATCGCTAGTGCGACACCAGCGCTCGTGCGGTAATCCTGCAAGTTGCGACAAGACGTCGCGGGCCACGGAAACTTTGATTATAATTAGGAATGTTAATTTGTGTTTGCTTGTGTTGGCGTGGGAGTGCGAGAGCGAGTGATGTTCATATTTTGGTTGTTTGTTGCTGCTGCGGTTGATGATGTGAGCTTATAACACCATTTGTACACTTTCAAGAAGGGTTTAACGAAGTGTGCCGAAGGAATTAAGGAATTCTTACCAATTAAGACGAATGAAGTGGAGGACTTACCTAGAATAAAATAAGATTTCAGTTAAAGTGATTTGTATTATGTAAATAAATATAAAAATAAGTAGTATGAGACTAATTGAACATGCAATTTTCAGTTTGAAATGGCCCAGGGGGCCAATTTTGTAACTAGAAAGCGATGGTGAATACAATTAATATATTTTGTCAGTCATGTTATCTTATTCCGACTGAATACGTATTCAGCTGGCCCGGACCTCATGAATACGGTATTCGCAAATAAATAAGCATAAGTTATCGGCTCATTTATTTTACCTAGTGTGTAGTTTGTTATTGATTGTACTATTATTTAATTTTTAGTACCTTTTATTGATTACAGGTTTTTACCTCTCGCTAAGAGAGGTATTGGATTCATGCTAAAAATCGCATATCCAGATTTTATTGAATAAGCACGTTTTAAGGTCCCTACAATCCGATTTTAATATTTTTACGATGATGTGTGTGTGTGTGTGTGTGTGTGTGTGTGTGTGTGTGTGTGTGTGTGTGTGTGTGTGTGGGGATGTGTGTGTGTGTATGTGTGTGTGTGTGTGTGTGTGTGTGTGTGTGTGTGTGTGTGTGTGTGGGATGTTGGAAGGACGGTTACTCAAAAACTATAAGACTTAAAATTTGTTTAACAACGTATTTCCCAATCGGACATTCATGGGAAGATCTGAAAAGGTTTTGGTAATAATTGTACAACCGGAAGTAGAAGATTCTTGAAAAAAAATCTTCTAAATATTATTTTTTGAAAATTTTTCTTGATAATATTAAAGAAAAATAAATTCTCTTTCTGATACATTTAAATATTTTTATATATATTTTATAGATTTAGAGATAAAAGGAATATAATATATAAAATAATCTGTTGTAATTAATTTTACAACCGAAAGGATGCCATGAAAAATAGTTGAAAATTTAAATTATTTGTAACTGACAGATAAATGTCAGTGTCAGAAATAATGAGTAATGAAAGAAAAATGTACTTGGAGAATCCCTTAATTCTTGATCTGTGACTATTATGGAGATGACAAGTCTAGGTTGAAGGACTTAAATTTGTTTCAAACATTATGGGACAATGTACACCAGTACTGTAGACTAGAGTAACTTTGAATTGCGAAAAAGCTATCAAATTCTTCTCAAGTAAGTTGTAAATATTGACAAAATTACACATCGATATAAGAATAATCGGAGTGCAATCTATCCGTCACTTTATTAAAGGGAATTAGTGTTATTTAGATATAACATGTATGAAAAAATAAAATGTAAAAGAAGATATGTAAGAATAGATGCACAATCCAGATATATACATTTTAGACCGCCCAAAATTAATGTTTTTACTAGAAGAATATGAAGAGAAAGTAAACAAGGTTGTTCGAATTGAAAATTGCTGTTATCAGCCTAATATTTATACAGGGTGGAAACGAACTTAATGTCATTAATTTAAGGGTGAGTAGTATGACATATGTAGATTACGAAACAGAAAGAATTTTTTTAAAATTCGCATATTTAAGGGTGGTTTTCATGAAACCAATATTTTGGGTACCACTGGACCACTGGCAACGCATTTGCATTATTTTATCTATTACACAATTATTTTCGCTAAAAATGCTATTTAATTTAATTATTAAGAATAATACCTTATACAACTAACTTTGAATGTATTTTTGATAACCATATTTCTAATGAAATATGAATTAAAACAGCAGTAAAAAAAAGTTTCCAAAGTCGAATTTTCGTTTTTCGAATTTTAAAAAAAATCTTTCAGTTTCGTAATCTACACATGTCATACTACTCACCCTTAAATTTATGACATAAAGTTCGTTTCCATCCTGTATATGGTAAACTCTACTTTGTAATTTATTGTAACATAATTTATGGTAAAATATCTTTATGTTGAGACATGCTATTATTGAATAATAAAGAAGTTTATACGTCATAGATTTATATGAATATATTATTTGTATTTATAAAAATATTCTTTGCTTTATGTATACAGCCAGGTAAAATATACGGCGAGAAGTTATGTGCTGGCCACATCAGATTTTTTATATTTGTTATATTACAAATTAATTAAAATATTCATCGTATCTAAAAACATGTGTATGGCATAAAGGAAATATAATCACAAAATAAGTATGATACAATTTCAAATAGCACTACTTTTCAAATGAGCTAAAATTTTCCCTACGCGAGAAATTTGAATAAATGTCAGACTATTACTGAATATGTATAGTGGTCACAATACGATAGAAATAAGTCATATGAATAGAAAATAAGCTTATTCAGTGACCCGCCATATTGAATTTGTATTCGCTGTAGCTTTCTAGTTACAAAATTGGCCCCCCAGATCTACGTTAGTTTAATTAAGTTCAAAGCAGTTCTTTTCAATAATAATACACTTCACCATTCTTTCCTTGTACTTCTCTAAAGGCCTTATCAAACTACAATTATATATCTTGACTATTTTTCGCTGACTTCAGGCTTATTCTGTAAAAATATCGTTACATAACAACTACCATTATTGATGAATATAACATTTTTTAAAAATCTTATTCATTAAGTAATATCTTTATAAATGTCACCATACCGTTTGTTACATGGGCCAATTTTTACCTCTCACTAAGAGAGGTATTGGATTCATGCTAAAAATCGCATATCCAGGTTTTAATGAATAAGCGCATTTTAAGATCCATACAATCCGATTTTAACATTTTTGCGATGATGTCTGTGTTTGTAAGTGTGGGGGTTGTTTTCCTAATTATTATCGACATGGTTCAGTTTATTTCATTTTTTACGAAAATTAGAAAAAATATTTTTATTTTTTATTACTATGAAAAATATTGGATAAACTCGGAAGTACTTTTTAAAAAATGCGAAAGAGGCTCATTCTAGCATGACCTTCGTATTACTATTGTGACAAGGCGAGCAATAACAAATACGCGAAACTTTTTATAATCTTTTCTAAATTAGAGTTTCAGGAATAATATTTTAACTTATCTTTGTTAGTCAAAATCCTGTTTAGAAATAGTTATCATCTTTTATTAACTGACTGTTTAGTCTAGCTGTCAGAGACATTGGACAGTTGTTTATTGACAATTAAGTGTAGAAGTTATTGCAAGCCTACGTGCAGGGCTGATATTTTGATATGGATGCCGTATGATACCCTCTTCAACCCCTCAGAGATAGGCCTCTCACGAAAGTAACGCTTTGTTTAAAATAGTCTGTCGTACATACTCATGTCGACAAGACATATTGTCGGTCTTAGATACTCGTGTCGACGAGATGTAGTATTGTTCAATAAGCTGAATTAAATTGTAACTTGTACTTAAATTTCACAGTACTGTCCAATAATAACTTGCAAAATAGACTAATACTTCAAAAAATGTGCCGATTTTTACTTACAAAATGCACTAACGATTTTTTTCCGCATTTTTTTCATTTGAGTGCAACTTAATTTTGAAACGAAACGTTGCTTTATTTTTGCGATAATACGTATGTTATACCAGTAAGAATAAAAGAGAATGTAATTATTTATTCAAACAAATTTATTTAATTGCAAACTCATAGCGTTTTGTTGTTTTCAATTAGCGGTAATATGAGCTATTTATTAGGTTATAATAACATGATGTTAATATATTGCTAATAATGCAGTTATAATTTATTAACATTAGCAACAAACATATCTAGGTAAATTAATTGTTATTATTGACAATATCAATTAAATTAATAATAACACTTTGACAATGACGGAAATGTTTGGGGCTGTATAATACTATACCAGGAATGCAACCAATTAAAGAGAAACAAGAATGATGTCAAACAGTCAGCTGTGGACTAGTGGCTAGAGTATCATTTGATAATACGGGCATGACGGACATCATTATTACGAATGATATACTATAGAATATACTCAGCTGATTTAGAACAGAAGTTTTACAGCTTCTGCAAAGATTTGAGTATTTATGTACAAGAAAATGAGGGAAGGGAAGAACATTATACTAAAAAAAGTTCTTGACAAAAGAGATCATTGGACCAAAAAATTTGTCCTTTGCCAACGTTTCCTTTTTTTCAATTTTTTACCTGTCTTATTCTCGAATTCAGCTATTCTTCTTTCTCAAGTTTTTTTCGGTCTTCATCTTCCATTTTTTGGTCCTACTTCAGCTGTTTCTATTTTTCTTACTAGGCTATTCAGGGTCCCGATTTTGTGAGTTTAGTTTCTATTGGATTTGGATTGGATTGGATCTACTAGAACTTTTCAAACTAGACGTAAACAAAGAAATTTCAAGCATAAACGATAAAAACGAATTCTTCTGTTCCAGGCCAGTAGAATTTGAAATCTACTTTGAGAAAGAGTGGAGAAAATCTCTATTCTAGTAGAATTTGAGATCTAGTTGAATTTAAAGTTACAAAATCGAGGTTCTAATTCATCCTTATTATGTGTTTGCACCTTCCCCAGTGACATCTGTTATATTCCTGTTACTTATTTAATTCTTGATTTGTGATCTTTATTGTTATCCTCGAATCTATATTTACAAATTATTAAATAAAGTAAGAGAATTTCTAATATTTAGTGTAAAAACCATTAGAATTCATTATTGCGTCGGTTTTTAATGTATTCTAGTAACTTTAGTATTACAATCTTGTCAAAATCAAATCGAGCCTTCACGTTCTTTTTTGAAAGAAGTGATTTTTTTTTTTGTTGACCGATGATTATAAAGTGGGTCACTAAGTAATCGCCTCGTGCCGTTTTTAAAGAAATATTATCGCTGATATTATTTGGTAAAAGTACTAAAAAAATGAATTATTTTTCGTAATATTGCCTGTCTACTTTTTTAATCAATCAGGTATTATAGAATGCGAAATAGTACCTTTATTTCGAAAACGGCTTACTATACGTGATACTGTGGATTTAAACGTGATAGTACCGACTTGGTTAATAATGAATGTTCAGGTAAGTAAATAACTGCGACCACCAACCAATAGAGACGAAAAAGTTCAATTGATACTTGATAACCGTCGAAGCAAAGTTGGAGAAATAGCAGAGGCTGTGGGCGTATCTAAGGAACGTGTTTATCTTTGAGCATGAGAAAGTGACTGGGCGTTGGGTGGCGGGATTGCACACTTTGGACAAAAAATGCAGTCGAATGAACGTATCCAAGGCCCTGTTCGAGTGATTTAAGTGAAACAAACTGAATTTTTTGCATCAATTTTTAACTATTGATGATACTTGGATCCACTATATCGGCCCGATTTTCAATTTTCACCATTCTGATATCACTTGTAAACATAAAATGCTATTTTCAATGCAAAGTGATATGATATAAATGATTGAGAAAGTGTAAGATTGTATTTTCCGTATGTTGGCAACATTTGCTACATACAACACGGAAAAAAAAGAAAGAAATACAAATTTAGCGCATGGTGCACGTGCGCACGTGATTTTGATTGGTTGGAGGTTTCGCTTATATTTGTTGACATTTAGCAAACAATATTATAGCACCTTTATGAAAAACGTAATGTCAAATGAACAAAAACTGAAACTCATCCATCAAGCAAAAAATCGTGGATCTATGAGTTCGGCGCCACACTTGCGGTTGCAGCTGCGCGATTACAACCGCTGTTTTAAAAAATGTATATTGTCTTATGGAAGGGTTTAAGATCTGCGGGTAAGCAACCGCAACCGCATGTATAACCGCAATGTGTGAACAGTTAAGCTCGCTTCCCACGGCCCGTTATATTGCGGGCCGCGTCGGGCCAGCTCGCACCAACACGCCGTGGGAAGGGTACCATCCGTGGCGGCGCGGCATGACCTGTGCGGGCGCGACCGATCCGCTGGAAGTCGGTAATTTCAAAGGCGCGAACCGGCGCGACGCGAGCGCGCGCATGGCGGCCCGTGATGGCGCGGATTGTTGCTGGTGAGCGTGTCATTTCTTGTTCATTTCATTTCATTCGTACCTTCGTGTTGTCATACGTCAATATGCAGTGGTCGAACGAGACTATTTTTGAGTTTTTGACTTTATATGAAAACGAATGAATGACGACATCCACCAGCGTCTTTTCTTCTTTTTTTCTTTGTTCAGTAAATGGTGTTCACTGAATAATACAAAAGCGGCTGCAGCAACAGCAATGCTTTCTTCTCGCGACATTTTGGAATAGTTCTTCAAACCAAACTAAGCATCATGCCTCGGGCCCACACGCGCCATGGGAAGAGTTCGGCGCGGGCTCGCCTGCGGCGCGTGCTCGCCCGCACAAATCGACGCGGCGCGGCGCGGCCCGTGAAATCACACGCCGTGGGAAGCCACCATTATACTGCCCAGCCGCTGCAATGCGATAAGTTTCCAGAATGAATCTGCACAACCTTTGAATATAAAGGATATTTGTGCTTCATAATGCAATTAATTAAATGTTAAATTACGTTTGTCTCAACGTCTAATGTCCATATTATACGAGGAGAACGAATATGATATTTTATTTTATTTACTAATAACTTTTATATTATTTTTATTTAAATTATTAATACAAGATACAAACACTTAATACATTTTACATTACATTATTATTTTTTGACATAATTATTCAATTCTTTTTTCAAACTTGTTTTACAAAAATACTTGATTCTATTTTCATACGTAATATAACAAGTGATATGATTATCATCGATGATATTCTTGAGTGAAACCGAGCTGCAGATTTCACGAGTCCGAAGGACGAGTTGAAATGTGCTGTTTCGGTTTCACGAGCAATATCTTCGATTATTAATCATATCACGAGCTTATATTTAATGAGAGAATATAATGAATTTTTGCAATCTAACCTAACCTAACTTTTGATATACATATTCATATTGTATTAAAACATGGTACTTACGAGTTTTATTTAATATTTCGGAGTTTGAATTATTGTTATTATTTATTTTTATACTCAAAATTAACTATCAATGTCATAAATAAAGAAAACAAATCCCTTAGTAACGACGGTAAATACGGTGTTTATTTCTTTGTTTTTTATCATCGCTGTGCGTAGCTAGGGAGATTCTGAATGTTGATTGGCGGAAAACATGTCACGTGACTAAAGAATTATATTCTCATAAAAATAATTTCATTAGCCTACTTCAATAACGTTATTACATTTTTATTTAAGTGATTATATCTCACAATATATTACCCGATTGAGAATAACTCCAAGTGAAAAACTGATATTTGTTGAAAATTTTCATTGGACCACGAATAGGTGAATCTGCTCCAAAGAAGTTTAAATTGCAGGGTATGATGGAAAGTATGTATTGACTTAAAAAGAGTCTATGTTGAAAAATAAAGCTGAATTTTACTGAAAAATACTTTTCTTTGTTAGACTAAAAACTTGTCAATACTACCTCATAAAAATATTAAAAATGGTTTACAAGCCTATTACTTCAGCAACAAATCTTAAAAACAGGATTGTTATTTCATGGTACACAATAAAACCTTCTGAAGTCAAATCAATATCCATATCGCGTAACAATATTTTAGATTGCAAAGCACAATTAATTTGACGAGTATTTTCCATCTGTAAATACTAGGACTTCCTGCACAATTAATTTCTCTTTAGCTGCGCAATCGAAACAACTGTAACTCAATGATCCTTTCTGAGAAACAAAAGTACACTATAAGCAGATTAACGATCCTTTCAACATGCGCTTCACAGGATTCCGGATCGGAGCAGTCGTCAAAAACCTGTCAGTCCTACGGAAATTATTCTCTAAACTTGCATCCCTAGCACAAATCAGATTTCACCCTTAAAATTGGCCAGCGGAAATAATTAGATATAACTTTTTTTCATTAATTAGGATGCAAAGTTTTTGATAAAATAAATACGTACTTTGGTCGCTACCTATAGCTATGTACTGTAAAGCATTTCGATTTACGAGTATGCTATTTTATGTTTTCTAAGAGTGAGGGTTTAAATTTATTGCATAATATCAAGGTTTTTTAATAAATATGATAAAAAATTACAAATTTGTAACAAGAATATAGAGCTTTTTTTCGTTCATTTGCAAAAGCGTACACGATCCGTTTAAAGGGAATTCTCATTTCATAGAAATCATTAATTACCTACGTAATTTATACATAACGTATTTTCTAGGAAATGGTTTCACTTTTATCTCTTTCCCAGAAGAAAAAAAAATCTGTTGTGGCCAGCACAATACCTCTCGCCATTTTCATTTTATGTTGCATAGGGCGCGAGCAGTCATGTGACTTTGTTGGCATTGGCAAGAAGATATGGAGGCCTGTGTTAGAATGACATCTAATAATAATGTACATATAGGTGTCAAGTATCATAATATTTCATTTAAAACATCATGATTTTTCAAATCCATGTGAATTATTTTCCTCGACAAGTATATTCCATACTATTGATGACAAATAAACATCAGAATATTTTTAAATTTTGAATGAAAAATTATGACAACTGTGACATCTATGTAAATAACTACTAGCCGTCATTCTGACACGGATCCTCATATCTGCGTGCCAAAGCCAACACAGTCACATGACTGTTTGCGCCCTATAAGTAACGAACTTAACATTTCTTTTACACAAAATAACTGAAATTGTATCTTCTTACGTTCTATGAGGAATTTTGTCCTACTCTTCTAATATGTTCAAAATTCTTCATATTCATTGACAGTATTAGCGGAATTTCTTAAGGATATTATATATTTCTTAAGGATATTAACACCTATAATTTAAATAAATATTTAATTAATAATACAATAATATATATTAAATATACTCGTACCTCCCAGAAAAATCTGATTTTTGACACTGACATTTTGCATTTATCTGTCAATTATAAACATTTAAATATCTCAACTGTTTTTTAGGCAACGAGATTATTTTTGTACAACAGATTATTCTATATTATTATATACAATATCTCCAAACCTATACGAGATATATTAAAACATTTAAATGTGTCAGATTGAGAATTTAATTTTCTTTAATATTTCCAAGAAACTTTTTGAAAAAATAGTATTTAGAAGATTTTTTTTCAAGAATCTGCTATTTCCGGTTGTCCAATTGTTACCAAAATCTTTTGAGATCTTCCCGCGAATGTCCGATTGAGAAATACGTAGTTAAACAAATATTAAGTCTTATAGTTTTTGAGTAAGCGTCCTTCCAACATCCCACATACATACACACATACATCCACACACACACACACACACACACACACACACACACATACACACACACAGACATCATCATAAAAATGTTAAAATCGGATTGTAGGGACCTTAAAATGTACTTATTCATTGAAATCTGGATATGTGATTTTTAGCATGAATCCAATACCTCTCTTAGCGAGAGGTAAAAATTTTACTGAATATTTTATACTTATCACTATTTACTCGACTTGCAATATATGCAGAACTTTTTTATTATTATGGCGGAAGATTAAAAACGTAATAATTCTTAATTTATTTAATTTCTATATGATATACAATTGGTCATTTTTATAAAACGTAACGTGGTATCAGTAATTCAAACAATAATTATTTAGTTTATTTTTATTGTTTTGTAATTTTCTGCACTTATTTACTTGAAAATGAATTCCGGAATTCAAAAGACGGTAGCAAAAAATTCGAATATTTTAAAAATTGTTTTTCTAAACTTTTTCTCCCTTTCATACAGTTTTCAGGCCTACACTTTATTGGGTTTAAGACTGCAGTTGTGGGTGTAGATATTTTTAATTAATTATAACAACACATTTTCGTCATTTTAAATGTAAAACAATGCCTGCGTAAGTTTAATAAGTAGAGAAATTGCAACGTATTTGTTCCCCCAACACAACGTCGATAATGATGCCAACTTACTTTTGGCTCGGAATTTCCTTAAACGTGGGCTGGCGTCCGGCGGTGCGCGAGTAGGTTGGATACTGGGGAGGTCGCGTTCTGAATATGCGTTTGGAGCCAATCGCGATTTGCATTTGTAGTCAAACCAAAACTAAGACGAAAGAAAGGCTCAGCTATGCGCCAAACACGACAAATAAATTTAGTTCATTAAGAAATAAGCCTTTTACAACTTTTTAAATATGTATATATCCTTAAATAAAACTGTTTTAAATTATAAACTTTTACTTTAAAACTCAAAATAACCTGGGACTAGGAAGATAAATCGTTTTTTTTTCGTTCTTTGAAAAATCCTGAGTGGCTCATCAAAATATTCCATGAGCCGCCACTGGTGGGCGGAGCTTGATGTGAACAGTTTACACAACATCATGTTTAAGTTAAATACGAATTTAGTTTTATTTCATCTTCATTCTCATAAGTGGAGGAGTAACACTTTCAGACACATCATTTGGAGGTGGAACACATTGAATACCATCCATTTGAAGATCACTTTGAACAGACGAGCGAAAATGTATAAATAATAAAATATATTTGACAGTTCTCATTTATTATACACATACAGTAAAAAAAGTTGAAATACTTACATGTTAGGACAGTTTAAAACTGTCTCGCATTTGCAACAATCACAAGCCATGAAGCCATACTATGTTGCATTCTTAAATCAAATGGAGTATAGTTTAAAAAAAAGAACCTACGTTCTAATTTGATACTGTGGTTGAGGACCCATTGTTAACGTGTTCATAGTTTGTTAAAGAAGATACTTGTTCCTCATTTATAAATTTATTATAAAATGTGTCAACTATCCCTGTGTGTACATACTTGGAATGGAAGATTACACTACTCTCTTTTGTATTCATCGCATGTCTCCAAGTTATTGTTTTACTTGACAACCTCTTGTTATTTCTTTTTAAACGTTCTATCATGTCAATGTTCATACATATTATTCTTACGGTAGGTTAAAGTAATCTTGGAGGCTTTTATGTTATCAACTTATAAAATGACATAATAATTTAAGTTCCTAGAAATTCAAGTATGCACAAATGTTTTAAAATGACAGTAATTTTTTATATTTTAAGGTTATTCAATAAAGAACACAAAATTATTGATCTAAAAACATTCTCATTTCTCAATGGGAAATGAAATTTTAATGGTAAAATTAATTGATAAGATGGATGAATAGGAATGCAACTCCGAGAAAATTAATTCCAAATTTAATTAAGAGCTGTAGTTTGCAGAAATAATTATTCAAAGAGTAGATACGTATAACTTTTTTCCTACATTTTATTTTATTTTTAATCTAATAAAATATATATAGCATAAAATCTTTTTTGTGCATTTTACAAGCTAGATATGGTGCTATTAGTTACTCTCATCTTTTTACCAAGTGATTTGTGATTGTTAATTATGTTATATAAATAAAATCATTCATTCTATAAATATTTAAGAAACAAGACAGATACGTAAAGAAAGTTTGTTTTCTTTGATGTCGTATATTTAATTAAAAGGTTATTATTAGTTTTTGTTGGAAACTAGAAAACTTTTAAATTGTCACTGGAACAAGGAGAAAATATTAGGTCTGTTCCTTTCATTGCTATACGTCTATGGTTTTATTGTTGCGTCCATAAAAAGTTTGCGAACAAATTCATATTTATACAATCTTTTTCACTATTTATATTTTCACTTTCTTAATAGGCTGTACCACGATATTTTTTTTTAAAAAATACTTTCCGTCACCTTCAGGTAAAGATTGTCTTCGGTCAAAAAATTCAATGACGAGTTTTTAGTGAATAAGCATGTTTTAGGGTCCCTATAATAAGATTATACCATTTTTACGATGATGTCTATGTATGTATGTGTGACGAAAGTTTTGGATCGCATAACTTCAATACCACGTTTCTAAAAATTGTAATTGATTCGTATTCCTCAAGCTTACATCCAGAAGAACAAGTTAGGTCAACTGAAAGTACCCTCATTTCAAGATTTTAACAGTTAAATATGATTTATTGACATTTAACGTTATTATAACTTATAGAATATATTATTCTCTATACGATTTGATTGATTTTTATACTTCATATTCAATAGTGTTAAAGAATTAAGATATTAAATTTCATAAATCAGCAAGTTATGTTAAACATGAAAATTTTTAACATGGTATAGTATTGTATTTTCAAATTTGACGCAGGTTGGAATACAGAAAAATAAATATATGTATTACATGCCATCTACTCACCAAAGTGATGTCAAATGCTGACGTTATTCCGCAGCGCCATTGCGCGGACACTTTCAAAACGATGCAAAATGTAATTAATTATTTATTATTGAATTTATCACAAACATAATTTTAATCAAAGAATTATTTTTTACCTCTCGCTAAGAGAGGTATTGGATTCATGCTAAAAATCGCATATCCAGATTCTATTGAATAAGCACGTTTTAAGGTCCCTACAATCCAATTTTAACATTTTTACGATGATGTCTGTGTGTGTGTTTGGATGTGTGTGAGTGTGTGTGTGTATGTGTGTGTGTGTGTGTGTGTGTGTGTGTGTGTGTGTGTATGTGGAATGTTGGAAGGACGGTTACTCAAAAACTATAAGACTTTAAATTTGTGTAACTACGTATTTCCCAATCGGACATTCATGGGAAGATCTGAAAAGGTTTTGGTAATAATTGGACAACCGGAAGTAGAAGATTCTTAAAAAAAATCTTCTAAATATTATTTCTTGAAAATTTTTCGTGGTAATATTATACAAAATTAAATTCTCTATCTGATACATTTAAATATTTTATTATATATTCTATAGATTTAGAGATAAAAGAAATATAATATATAAAATAATCTGTTGCAATAAATTTTACAGCCGAAAGAATGCCATGAAAAATAGTTGAAAATTTAAATTGTTTGAAACTGACAGATAAATGTCAGTGTCAGAAATCCGGAGACATTACTGAAGACTTTTTCTGGGAAGTACATACATTATATTATTTCTTAATGCATTAACAGTTAAATATTTAATATTATAGGTATATTACACATACCCTTCATATATACTGTTACTTCTGACAATGAATTAGAATCATCTCGAAAAATTAGAAGAGTAGGACAAAATTTCTTCATAGAATGAATTTAAATTTAAAAAAATCTAAATATATGGAATAGATATAAGTAGAATTTTTGGTGTAGAGTGTAAGTATGCATGAAATATTAAATACATTAGGGCGCAAACAGTCATGTGACTTTGTTGGCCTTGACAAGCAGATATGGGAGTCCATGTCAGAATGATAGCTAGTAATTATGTATATAGATGTCATATATCATAATTTCTCATTCTAAATTTAATTATTTTCTAATTCCATGTGGTTTATTTTCCTCGACAAGTAAATTCCACACTCCTGGTGACAAATTAACTACGTGAATTTAGAAAATCTTGAAATTTTTAATGAAAAATTCTGACATTTATGTACATAATTACTAATTATCATTCTGAAACGGGCCCCCACGTCTGCTTGTCAAGGCCAACAATGTAAAATGACTGTTCGCGCCCTATACTTATGTAACCAAAAAAAAAAAAGAAAGTGGCGAGAGGTATTATGCTGGCCACAACAGATTTTTTTACTAGCGAATCTAAAATAAAAGTAATGTAACTCAAATGGTAAAATTTGATTTTTTTCGAAATATGTTAATTATGTGATTAAATTTATTTTCATGAGTATTAAGTAATTTCATTTTTTTCGTCCTGGCCCTGTATGTTATAACCTAGCATTATTGGATGTACACTTTTATTTATCAAAATTTTATTACTCATGTTACTTCGTAATAAGGTTTCCGCTCTCTCAAATGATCGTGAACTAAATATCCACATTCTTGTAAACTCCTTGAAATGAAGCAAATTTATTTAAAGAGCTTGAAGTGGTTTGGTAGGGATTCCTGTTCCTGTTGGTGCTATATTTCAATCAGCTGATCTTCTTTCTTCCAATAATCTCTCCACACGGCTGGCATAGGAAGAATCATGCAAAACTGTGTGGGGGCGCGCGGTGGGAAGTGATGGATCGGTCTCGGGTGAGCCAGACTCCGACTCTCGGCTCCCGGCCCAAGCCTCGCAGTTACACACAGCCCCGCAGGGATTTCAAATTACCGACAATTTACTGCCGCCCTTCTTATTTGCCCAGAGAGGACGATAGTCTAACCCTTCGCCGATTTAACCGATCGGAAATTTTCCGAATGTTGTTGATTTTACAACTGTAAATGTTTCATAAATTTCGGTTTATCTGTTTCTGTAGAATTAGACAATACAGAAAGAACGGTACAAATGACGTGTAGGTATAACCGAGTGCAGGAAACTGACCCTTTATTGGAGCACAAGGACTTTCGAACAACTGCTTTATTCAATAATACTAATCTTTTTGATTATTGTTTCACAGTTATTTATTTATTTTTCGTATTCAAATTCAAATCATATGCATAGTTATTAAAAATACACAAAATATAAGAATATTCTTACTAACCGTATAGTAAATATTCCTTACTCCTTACATATTAAATGATCGATTTTCCGTAACGAAATACCGTATTCGGACCACAAAAATGAAAGTGGTGAGTCAGCTGAGCACTTATTGTTTATATTACTAAACATAATACAGTTGAGACACTTTAATCCGTAACCACGTTAATCCGAACATCCAGTAATCCGAATATTGGATAGAAAACAAGAAATCCGAAAAAAAATCTTCAATCCGAACTGCGGGATAAAATTTCTCTGAAAACAGTAGCAAGCATAAATGACTTTTGGAAAAAAACTATGAAATTTTGATTTGGTTTCCAACCCTGACGTGGCGGAATGTTATAAGCATTTCACTCCGAGATTGCAATTAGTAGATGTGCATACATACATTGTTTTTTAAATAACAATACATTATTCTTCAGCGACTGGCGATCAAAGCCTGAATAAACGCCCGAAAACAAACAAATATTTACTCTTATTTTTTCAAAATTAATTATTTGTTATTTAACCCAATTACAGAATAATATTACATAACAATGTGAAGAGCTAACGTAAATACATGTAACAGAAATAAGTACATTAAATTTAACCAATGATAGAACTCGTGTGCAATAATATTTCTCAATAACTTTTTCTTATAATCTTTCTAGATATTGAGTTAAAATTCTTCAAAGTTTTGTCACATATTTCATTACCCGCCTATGGTTGAATAAAATAAACAAATGCATTTCGGTAACGTAGAGCGGGTTGCATCATGCCAAAATTTAAAATGGAACTATTTGCGCGTGCGTCTAAAAACAGCTGTCCAGCTGTGTTTTTGTTGTGGCTGCGACGAGCGTTATGCGCCATGAGTGTGGTTTTGGTCTGTGGTTGCGACTGAATACAATGATTAGAAACTTTTGAATAAATTGACAGATACACCAGAAGATGAAACTATACACAAATCGGAGAAGATAAAAGATTGAATACCTCGACTAAGGTAACATAAATCATGCGTCAAATTTTTGTTACAACAGGTTAAATAATCAAAAAATGGTAGGATATTTACAGGATGAAGTCGACAAAGAACAACACCGGAACAAGAAAAGACATAAAGATAATTAAAAGTGATGCAGGCATAAATGAAATCTATAAAGGTTGAAAATGACCACTATCATAGTCAATGAAGCCGACGACGAAATGAATCATCTACCCTTTCCAGCATCTGCCTGTTGTTGAGTATGCTTGTAGCTGCATTTTCAAGGACGTAACTGTTGTTCTTTCAATATCCTCCAAATTGCCATATGTGACACTTTCTGTTGTATCACGATCTTAAGCAGCAGGCTCAAAGGACCCATGATCTCGGAGAGACTGAACAATATGTACAAAGAGACGAACATTTGGAAGATGGCGATTCGGAAAACGTTCCAAATAAATTAGATGGGCAGGATAGCACAATGTCTGTATACTCGCTATTCGTAAAGGCAAGTATCTTTACTGATTACAACTTTTATTATAATTATTAATTGATTTATATGTCAAAATTTATTTGAAAGAGTCACATTTGTCAAAAATAATTGTTTCATTGTTCTTGCCACTGGATCAAATTATTATGAAAATACCTAAACGACTCGTTAATTTATGGGGGGGGGAGGGGGGTAAAAATGCGAAAAAAGTGAGATTTCGAAAAAATGTTATTAAGAAATATTGTTGCTCTCGACGAGTTCTACCACTGGTTAAATTTAATGTACTTATTTATGTTACACCCTGTATAGAAGAAAAAAATCATAACCAAAAATATAAGATAATTGATTTTTATTTCTATTTCTTAATTTCAGCGTTATTTGTTCTCTGTAGTATTGTAATAAATGTTGCAAAACTTTCTAAATTGACTTTATTTACACTTATTCAGTAATCCGAACAAATCGTTAGTCCGAACACCCCCTTACATTTAGCACTTCGGATTAAGAGTGTCTACTGTAATAAAAATATTACTAAGTTTCATTATGTTTCACAAGTTTACAACTTCTGTGTCAACTTTTTCAGTCATTTCTACTGTCATAAAAGATCATATGACCACTGGCAGCACAACAAGTCGTTGCCTCTGCTCCAGGAGTCCACTCACTTTGGACCGGACAGAGGCCACAGGTTACACCACACATTAGAGCATCAAATAGTGCAAAACGCTGGCCGGCTTCTGACGATGAGTGAACAAGTTGTAAACTTATGAAATATGATGGAACTTTGTAATATTTTTATTATTATTGTACATACCCTATTTCCATTTGTGTAAGTAAATAAATATTAACATCTTTAATTGTAGTCATTAGTTTATACTCTTCTAAAATGTACCTTTAAAATTTGATATTTAATTAAATTCATAAAGAATAAAGAACATACATATATTACAGCATTACAGGTTTATTTATTTGGTATAATTCTAGATAAAAATATTATTTTTCAAGGTATCCTTATATACTGACTAACTTATATGAACGTAGAAAATAATTACTTACTTATAAAATAAGTAAAAATAGTCGCCTGCAACATACAGAGCTTCTTTTATGCTCAATAATATTTTCATATTTCACATAATACTTTGAAAATTCAGTTTTAATGAAGTAGGTATATTCTCCAATAAGTCTATTTTCAATTTAAGCTTCAGACGCAGCTCTCTTTAGTTTTATAAAGAATTACATTTTAAAAGAAATTCTCGCAATCGTACGTTCTGGCATAGCAGCGCTCTCAGTAAGAAGCGCATTTTCAAGATAAATCTGTGCTTTGCAAACGCACCAAGTTCGTTGTTCGTGCTCTAGTTTTTCTAAATACACTTGAGGGTATTATACTCTATTTCTCTACATTTTAAAATAATAAAATTACCTTCCATTAAGCACGAGGTTTCTCAGAACCCACGGACGGCGCCCTTCGCTTGCATACAATTTCAATAGAAGAGTAAAATAAAAGAAACATCTTTCTGGTTAATGAGAACGCAGGAAGTACAAACAAACTGAAATGCAATTAGCAGACTTACAAAGAAGAAGATCCGCGAAGTTGCGAGCAAGCAAGCAGAAAGAGACAACATCGCTAAGAAGATGACAGCGACTGGGATAGCGATTTGATTGTAATACTTCAATTATTCATTCAAGTACTTTGCTGAGCACACGCCGACAACTAGTAATAAGATAAGATACCTCCCACTTCAATCATATTTACCATCAATAATATTATTTCAATCTAAGTCAACCAAGACCGGAAATGTATTATATAACTATGTTCATAAATCTGACAGTTTTATTAAATCTTATGTTTTTACACATCTTTAGGAAATGAATTAAGATATTAATTAAAAATACACTGCATAGAAACTCTAGTAATTAACAGTTTTAAGCCGAGTTATATATCTCGGGTGAACTGGCAATATCTCCTATCTGCCATGTTCAGCGAAATAAGTTTAAGTAAAACTAAATTTTGCGTCATTAAGGTAAAAAAATACCGGTGGTTGACATAGCACTTTTAGTTTAAATTACAATAAAATAAACAAATATCTGTTTAACTACGTATTTCTCAATCGGACATTACTGAGAAGAGCTGAAAAGGTTTTGGTAATAATTGCACATCCGGAAGTAGCAGATTCTTAAAAAAATTCTCCTAAATAGTATTTTTTGAAAATTTTTGTTCTTGCTTATTAAAGAAGAGTAAATTCACTATCTGATACATATAAATATTTTATTACATCTTTTATAGATTTAGAGAAAAAGAAATATAAGGTATACAATAATCTGTTGTAATAAATCTCACAGACCAAATAATGTCATGGAAACCAATTGAAATATCAAAATGTTTGTAACTGACAGAAAAATGCCAGTGTCAAAAATCCAGAGACATTTTAATTCTTATTTTTATATTCGAATTACATCCTAAGACGTCAATGAATGCGAATAATTGCTTGTATTTTTGCTAAATATTAAACCATGTTTTTAAATTTTCCAACTTCTTGGAAAATGAGGTTAACAATAACTAACTTCCCAACTTTTTAAAAGTCAGAAATTGCCACATTACTTACCGATTGCGAATAAAATTTCTTTTATCCTTCAAACCTTAAATTGTAATTTTTCGCACTCGTATTGTCAAGCCGATGCGCTAATCATACTACTTCAGTAATACATAACATTTTAGGTGAATTTTATAATTTTAGACTTTTGAATGATTTAAAAAACTAGAAAAGATACAGATTGAATCTGGTTAATACCGTTTGAAATAATATGCATTCAGAATAGTTAAGATATTTCGCAATAAAACGGTTATGAGTAATTTTATTCGCATATTGAAACGAAAACTATAAAACAAGCAAATACAACACTAGAATATCCGTTTTCTCATTAAAATATTTTGGTGAACACACACGGACAAGTCAAATTCGGGTTATCTGATAACAAATAAAGTTCGCGAATGTTCGGAGATCTTCGGATGACTCCGGGAAGCTCTCAAGTACGACAGAAGGGATTATGAAATTTAAATTTGGAGTTGAACAAGGTATTATGTTATAAGCGACGTACCAGCATACGAGCCACGGAAACTCCGCGAGGTAATCTAATTGAAATTTATCTGATCGTCTGAAAATGTGGAAAATCTAGTCATGGGGCACGCCATTTTAAACATAGCCAAACTTTCTACCTCAATTCACAAGATGGGGATCGTGTACCAATGTTCATTCTTTACAAATTTGTTCTGCTTCTTGCAAGAAGTAATTTAGACTTTAAGCAACGGTGAATTAAAGATAAAAGAAAAATTTACAAGATTATAATTTTGAAACTTTGAAAATAAATGAAATTGTAAAATAAGCAAAATAACACAGAAGCAAAAAGTCTTACCCGTTTAATTTTGATTTTATTGAGGTATGGTATTCATGCTAGAAATTGCATATCCAGATTTTAATGATTAAGCACGTTTTAAAATCCCTACAATCCGATTTTAATATTTTTACGATGATGTCTGTGTGTGTGTGTGTGTGTGTGTGTGTGTGTGTATGTGGATGGATGTATGTATGTATGTGTGTGTGTGTGTGTGTGTGTGTGTGTGTGTGTATGTGTATACGTGTGTATTTGTATGAAGAGATTGGAAGGACGACTTCTCAAAAACTATAATACTTAATATCAGTTTAACTACGTATTTCCCAATCGGACATTACTGGGAAGAGCTGAAAAGGTTTAGGTAATAATTGGACAACCGGAAGTAACAGATTCTTAAAAAAAAAATTCTAAATATTATTTTTTGAAAATTTTTGTTCTTACTTGTTTTGGAAGAGTAACTGACATATAAATGGCAGTGTCAAAAATCCAGAGACATTAGTTAAGATTTTTTCTGGGAAGTACATATACCCTTCAAAACTACTGTTAATCCCGACAATGAATTGGAAACATTTCGAAAAAATAGAAGGACAAAATTTCTTCATAGAATGAATTTAAAATAAAAAAATCTAAATATAAAGAAAAGATGTAAATAGAATTTTTGGTGTAGAGTGTAGGCACACAGGAAATGTTAAATACAATAGGGGGCGAACAGTCATGTCACTTTGATGGCTTTGACAAGCAGATATGGGGGCCCGTGTCAGAATGATAGCTAGTAATTATGTACATAGAGATCAAATATCATAACTTTTCATTCTAAATTTAGTGATTTTCCAATTCCATGTCGTTTTTCTTTGCTCGACAAGTAAATTCCACACTCCTGGTGACAAATTAATTAACTACGTGAATTTAGAAAGTCTTGAATTTTTTTATGAAAAATCTATGTACATAATTACTAATTATCATTCTGAAACGGGCGTCCATATCTTCTTGTCAAGGCCAACAATGTCATATGACTGCTCGCGCCCTATAATTATGTAACCAAAAACGGAAGTGGCGAGAGGTATTGTGCTGGCCACAACACTCTAGGGACCCTAAACAAACTTATTCCTTGTAAACTCACTATCGATTTTTTTGACCAAAGGCAATACGTTCCTTACCTGAAGGTGACGGAAGGTAAAAATGTGTCAGCTATACTAATATGAAAAATTTGTACCCTCTAGAAGTAACAGTTTGTTGACCACTGGTGAGGGCATGCTACGTCACACTCCAAATTCTGAACTTTCAAAATTCATATCTCGGTTATTACGAAAAAAAAAATAGTTCATTTTATTGTTTTTTTTTTAAATTAACATTTTCACTGACTTTTTAAAAATGGACAAAATTAAAAAATAGAGCATCTTGCAGTGTTCAAAGACCCGCCCAAAAAGAACTTGAGACCGAACTATCATAACGACAGTGGAAGCCTCTACAGTTACAATTTGATATTGTTTCACGATATGGTCATAGCAGATCGACGAATCAAGGTTCGAAAAATGGCAGAAGCTGTGCGCATCTCCGATGAACAAATTCAAAAAAATCTGTTTATTTAGTGCTGCCCTCTCTGTGTTAGGCTGCGAACTTTTCAATTCACCCTTGTATCTTTGAATATATAATACAATACAAGAACGGCAACGTAATGTATTTAGATTAAATATTTCGAGAGAAGGTGCCATCTATTCCTCCGTATACGAATTATTTCTGAGTTAGTTTAAAAAATACATAATTGGTGGATGTTGCACAGTGTTGCCACGTAGTTAGAACAACAAGATAAGATTTTAAAAAGGTTTTTAAGTTTGCTACTGTAAAACAAGTATATATGTACATTGAAGATTCAAAATATATTATCTGGTTATTATGAAACAATATTTTTGAATTATTGATTATTGAATACCTCTAACAAATACTATTTGGCAATGCTGTCAGCACGATTTATCGTAGTTCACAGTTTTGTGGTAGGAGTCACTAGCTATCTATAATAATTTTGTGAATAAAAAGAGACAGATATAGTATCTTGCTAGGCCATATGCGTTGCCGTTCTTATATGTATTATATATTCACAGCTCGTATGTCATAGTATGCCTAATATTGAGATCGTTGATATTAAATAAAATTCGGCTAACCTTTTCACATATTCTGCCTAGTGTCAAAAATTGTCAAACGAAATATTAATGTTGTTATGTATGTAGGTTTGAAATTGGAATACTCATATTCGGCGTTTAATAAATTTCAATAGGTACGAGTACTAAATAAATCAAATTGCGATCCTTTTCACGCTACAAAATCCTCGTCAAAACGACAATCTGTGTTATCATCATTTCAAGCATTTAAAACGCTGAATAAATTGTCAATCGAGGCACATTTGGCACATATTTTATATAAAAAGATAAATTAACAAGGCGAAATCTGCGAGTCGCCTGAATGGAATATATTGTCGCGTGAGTGACAGCCCAGCAATTCTTCCCGGATGATTAATATGCCGGGTGGATGTGGATGTTTGCGTTTTTCCCAGTCCTGCCGCATGGTTTAATCTCAGGTTTTATCCCCTTCACGTGCATATTTTTATGCCCTTTTAATGGCCCTGCATGCGTTGTTACCTATAAGCCAGAGCTGTAAATTTTTTGTAATGTACTACTTTTTCATTGTTGGTTGATACACTGTTGAACACTTGAACACTGAATTATTAATTTTGTAAAAGCTTCTTTATGTTATTCTTGGAAAAATCTAATGTAGTTGTAGTAATATCTTCCAGTCCAAAAAGTTAGATTTTTTTCGTAACTTAAATGGAATCCGTGATTGAATGCGCTAAATGATAAACTGTCAAGGAGTTTCTGACTTTCATCAAATATATAATATAATCTTTTTATTGTCATAAATACTTAAAATTACTTAAATAAATCAAATTTAAAGTTATAATATTTATATATGAAATAGAAACCATCGTGAACATATGACGTCATTTTATCTCGACCAATTGCATTAGTACAAACTACTAGAATATTTATAAAATTAATATATTATGTAATATAAAACTGTACAATGTACAATTTGCGACACTTGGTGAAGTTGTTCCAAATATTTAAATATTTTGTTACCACACTGAAAAGCTCCAATAAGAGCGAAACGCGTCTGTGGTTCTGGTTGAGTGGGCCAGTCTCTGATAAATGACCGAGAGGTTGATTCAAATACTGAAATCTTGTGAAGTGTGCCAAGTGTTCACAAAATATTTAAATATTTATTATGTATTTTGTACATATTCCACAATTCTATACAGAAAGTTTCTTGCAAAAGATTGTATATTATTTCCAGTAAAATTATAACACGTACATAGTGTAAAATTGCACTTGACATTGACAGCTGTGAATCAAAATTATATTAATATAGTAGCTGTTTCCATAGTTATAGCATAGCTGGCTGATTTACAAAATTTAATTTCTTTATAATATTTTAATCTATATCCAATAGTATGAAGGATAAAATGCAAACAAACCGGATAGAGAATAACATACATACTTATAATAATATGAAATTGTCAAAAAGGATAATTAACTATTAAAAGCTACAAATGAGAGTACTCCCGGTTGACCAATTATAACCAAATTCTAATCAACTCTGCATATGGATTTAAGATATAAGAAAGAGGAATTGAAGAAATTGTAATTTTTAGAATTGTAGTATTTGAGTTATTGGAGGTGAAATTATCGTCACACCCACACTACACACGCACACACATATACACACACATACCGACATCATAGTAAAATAGTAAAATCGTATTCTAGGGACCCTAAAACGTGCTTATTCATTAAAATCTCACTATCGATTTTTTTAACCAAAGACAAAACCTTTCTAACCTAAATGTGACGAAAGGAAAAAATCCTTGTTTGTTCTTGTCAATTTTGGTTAGGTTAGGTTCTTTCTTCGATACACGTATATAACGTACGATAAGTGATCATTTTCTATTCTAAAAATATGGTTCTATAGTTTCTCTAGTAAATTTGATACATAGTTCAAAATTTCCGTCCATATCTTTGTATAAATTGCTAGAAGATATTTTCGTCGTTGTGTACAAGAGCATCGAAATTATTATTTCATGTTACAAATAAGAAACAATATTCATTCGTTTATGATTAACAAGATATTAAAAATATCTATCTATTATTACCACGTACACTAACTACTCGGTTATTTATTTTTATTTTTATCCTTTTTAATTTCCATGTATCACACATTTTTAAAGCGTAGCCGAATCAGCCCCAATCAACCCCAAATACAAATACTACTGTTTTTAAATTTCACGCGGTCAAAGTGCCATCTACGATTAATTTTGCCCAGCATGTCCCATTAAACGATGGGTGGAGTCTTTGAAGTAGTTTTTGTTTAGGCTTTCAAAATATACTCGTATGTTTAAAGACGCTATTACGTCATTTTCGGAAACGAATTTCAGGCAATTTCTTTCCACCTCTCGCTAAGAGAGGTATTGGAATCATTCTACAAATCGCATATCCAGATTTTAGTAAATAAGCACGTTTTAAGGTTCGTAGACTCCGATAATAACATTTTTACGATGATGTCCGTGTGTGTGTGTGTGCGGATGTGTGTGTGTGTGTGTGTGTGTGTGTGAGAGAGAGAGGTTGTTGTATTTACGATTTCTCAAATTCTATAAGACTAAAGACCAGTGTAACTACGGATTCCTCAATTTAACAGTAAAGTAGTAGTATTTTAACAAAAATCTTTTAAATATTTTTTTAAAATTTATGTTATTACAAATATTAAAAACCAAAATTCTCTATCCGACAAATTTAATTTTTTTATTATATCTTCTATAGATTTAAAGATACAGATATATAATCTATAAGATAATCTGTTGTAGTAAATCTCACAACCAGCCCAAACATTTCCAGGGTAACTACTTGAGAAATTAAAATGTCTGTAATTGACAGATAAATGTCACTAATGTCAGTGTCAAAAATTCAGAGATAGTACTGATTACTGAAGGCTTTTTCTGGGAACGATATTTAATATTTCTTATTGTATTACTAATTATTATATTTAAAATTATAGGTATATTACATGAACCCTTCAGAAATACGCCAATCCCGTCAATGAATTGTATAAACCTTGAACATTTAGAAAAATCTGATGTGGCCAGCACATAACCTCTCGCCGTATATTTTACCTGGCTGTATGCATAAAGCAAAGAATATTTTTATAAATACAAATAATATATTCATATAAATCTATGACGTATAAACTTCTTTATTATTCAATAATAGCATGTCTCAACATGAAGATATTTTACCATAAATTATGTTACAATAAATTACAAAGTAGAGTTTACCATATATAAATATTAGGCTGGTAACTGCAATTTTCAATTTGAACAACGTTGTTTACTTTCTCTTCATATTCTTCTAGTAAAAACATTAATTTTGGGCGGTCTAAAATGTATATATGGATTGTGCATCTATTCTTACATATCTTCTTTTACATTTTATTTTTTCATACATGTTATATCTAAATAACACTAATTCCCTTTAATAAAGTGACGGATAGATTGCACTCCGATTATTCTTATATCGATGTGTAATTTTCACAATATTTACAACTTACTTGAGAAGAATTTGATAGCTTTTTCGCAATTCAAAGTTACTCTAGTCTATAGTACTGGTGTATATTGTCCCATAATGTTTGAAACAAATTTAAGTCCTTCAACCTAGACTTGTCATCTCCATAATAGTCACAGATCAAGAACTAAGGGATTCTCCAAGTACATTTTTCTTTCATTACTCATTATTTCTGACACTGACATTTATCTGTCAGTTACAAATAATTTAAATTATCAACTATTTTTCATGGCATTCTTTCGGCTGTCAAATTTATTACAACAGATTATTTTATATATTATACTTCTTTTATCTCTAAATCTATGGAATATATAATAAAATATTTAAATGTATCAGATAGAGAATTTAATTTTCTTTAATATTACCACGAAAAATTTTCAAAAAATAATATTTAGAAGATTTTTTTTCAAGAATCTTCTACTTCCGGTTGTCCAATTATTACCAAAACCTTTTCAGATCTTCCCATGAATGTCCGATTGGGAAATACGTTGTTAAACAAATTTTAAGTCTTATAGTTTTTGAGTAACCGTCCTTCCAACATCCCACACACACACATCCACACACACACACACACACACACACACACACACACACACACACACACACAGACATCATCGTAAAAATGTTAAAATCGGATTGTAGGGACCTTAAAACGTGCTTATTCAATAAAATCTGGATATGCGATTTTTAGCATGAATGCAATACCTCTCTTAGCGAGAGGTAAAAAGTGGAGAAAACTTGCTCATGGAATGAATTTAAAATTATAGAAAATACGTAAATATAAAGATTAGGTGTAATTAGAATATTTTGTGTGTACAAAGAAATGTAAATACTGTGACGTGTGCCCCTGTGAGAATAGTACACGAGCCCCGCCACTGAAAGAATGTACCAGAGCGATGACGTAATCCCGGAATTTCCCAGATGTTGAAATCCCCGCGACGCGCCGGCTAGAGGTTAACTACGCCGTGACCCAATTCTTTTGTATACAGGTCATTGTCGCTTCAGAGGGTTCTAGAATGATATGAGCTGTATAAATACCGGCCGAAAGAAATCGGAGAGACAGTCTGATATATATAAGCAACGAGCAATGAACTTGGTGATATAAATATACAGTTTACCAGTTGTTAACATAAATGTAGTTATATAAATAAGTGTAGTGATATAAATATTGTATAGATAAATAATCGTAGTGTTTAAGCATTTAATAATATTCTTAGTGTTTATTTAACCATAGTGTTAATTGTTTTTATTATCTTTTAATATTTAATCCTTAATTATTTCTCGTTTAATAAACGTATTCTTTTAGTTAATAATATTTGCCTGTGTTTTACACTTCACCCATATAAATAAAAACGTTACAATACAATACTTTTATATATCACAATGGAAAGGGTGCGAGAAGTATTTGTGACCACAAGATATTTTTTTTAGGTTAGGGAATAGATGATAGGCCGATCACCATTGTACGAGAAGTTATGGCAGAATTTGTGTTTTGACGACAAAGCGGAATGTTTTTCTCAAATATTGTCAAGTAAGCAGTATCCTTACCATCTCTGACAACTTCAATCGCCTGTCTTCTAAAATGATATCGTGAACTTTGTCTACCACGTCTGGAATTAACAAGGTATTCGAAGCATTTTGAACACTGCTTCTTCCTTTCTTATTCAGCCAGCGGCAAACAGTTGTATTTTCTGAATAATATTTCTATCTAATTCGATTTTAATTTTTAGACTCCGCACTCGTCTATTCGAAAAACATAACACATCATCTTTCCAAAGTAGGCAAATATTCCTGCGAAATTCCCTATTCGAGTGCAACAGGCGTTTGTCGCATGCACTCCTGCCGCGCGGAAAAGCACGACTTAATCCGAAGTCTTAACAAGCGAAACGTCTTGCAACGTTACATATTGTGTTAAAAGTTTATATAACATCGAGGAGTTTACGTTTTCATCAGAGTTACGATATGGTATAAGACAGCTACAGCTGCACTTAGCGCCTTTATGGTAATATCCCACATCGCTAATAATAAAACAGGATGTTAACCGACGCTAAAACGGAATCAATCTACGTAAAATGCTAAAATGCTGCAGCAACAATGCCAGAGAATGCAACTAGCTAAGTACAAGTTTATCTACTCATCAAATTCTATAGAAACATACATGTTTCTTAGTGTTGTCTATTAAATTGTACTTCCACGTGCTACATACTTCCTCCTAGGTATCTATTATGTTGTGCTGTAAAACGAGGGGGGTGAAACGGCCGATGCTTATGCTGGTGGACTTACTTCTTTACCAACGATGACAATTTTCACTAATTGGTGGTAGATAGTTAGACGACCGCTGCTTGATTGGGGAGAACACACACTGACACTGACACACACACACTTGTACTTTGATGATTGACGGACGAACACTTACATGGGCACAGACATTATTTGTATTTGTTATACTAAATTTTTATTTACACATAATTATTTAATATTTACAAGTAACTTATGAGTACATTGTAACACTGCGTAATTGCGTTTAGTACGACTTCAAATCAAAACACGAGATTACATGTCTTCTACTTCAGTATCTAATGCCGACTACTTAAAAATAAAACGTTATCTTCTTGGTGAGAGGATGTTTAAGGGAAGGCAGGGTGCAAGGTATCATATCACATCCATAACAAAATATCAAAACTGCACGTAGGCTTGCAATAACTTCTAGACTTAATTGTCAACAAATAAATGTAATGACCGGTGACATCTTGACTAAACACACATAGTTATAGAAAAATGATAATTATTTCTAAACAGAATTATGACTAACAAAGATAACAAAGTTGACATATTTTTCCTGAAACTATATTTCAGAAAAGTTTATAAAAAGTTATTTATTTGTTATTACTCTTACCAATGCCTTGTCACAGTGCACTAAACGCTAAACAAATGTTTCTTTAGAGTTTTTATAGCAGTAATTAAAGTAAGAAAATAATACTTACTGCTGCATAAAATAATTAGGGTTTTTTTTTTCATAACAATCGAAAATATTCAGGACACAATAAAATGTCATTTCATAACCGTTAATTTCACTATGGCATTTTTTCTCCATAAATACACTTTTGAATTTTATTTTATAATACGTCATTTATTTAAACATAAAAAACAAAGATTATAAAATATGCAGAATATAAAGATAAATAGTTATACTTACATACTATGAATTATATATTTTTAGCGTCAAAATAAATTGCAAGAAAAATTATGTTTTGTTTTTCGTTATTCTGTTTTTTTTCAGCATAATTCACAATGTTATAATATTTTTACCTTAAATTTTACTACATTAGAATACTGCATTACGATATTAGCTATTCTGTGCACTAATTTTGAGTTTTAAGTTTTAATTATTTTCCTCGTAGTTGCTGATTATTTTTAATAGAATTTTAATTTTAAATATTTTAATGAAAAATATATTTTTCCACACTACCGCAAATGATTTCTGTTTTTACAAAATATAAAATAGTATTGTGATTTTGATATTCACTAATGGAATACTCTAATACAGTAAAATTTCAGGTAAAAAACGATGTAACATTGTGAATTTTGTTAAAAATAACGTAAAAATGTAAAAAAAATCAAACTATAATTTTTCTAACATGAATTATATTGCAATGGGCTAATATACCATAGTCAAATTTTAATTTAAATAAGAATGCAAAAATACACTTAAATTAATGACTATTAGTGAAAAAAAATTGTGTGAATATTAATTACTTCGCAAAATGCAAGCAATTGAAGTCGATTAATAATTAGTATGAAGTATCATGTCCTAATTAATTTGATTGGTTGCCTGATTTTAAAAACGAGACCACCGTGAAACCATTAATGGACAAACACTAGTGCAGTGCCACCCGCCACCATAGTTACAATATTGTGAAACAATGGTCAAATTGTTTTAAATCTGCATAATTTATTAGAAAAAAAATGCATTTTATTTAGGTTATTTATGCGTTTGTTCTAAAATTCTAGTTTGTCCTGTTTTTTCAGAAAAAAATTGGTATAGAGCCCCATTCATTTTGGCGCTAAAAATGTATAACACGTGATCTGTGACGTACGAGTGACTGATTACATTTCGGAAAATTACCTGGCTACGCCCATGAGAACTAACTTACACTGACTCCCTAGGTAATGTAAAGAGTGTTATAGTGGGGATGAAATATATGAAATGCTCATATTTACATACATTTACAACAATAACAATGAAAAAAAAAAACTAAAATAAAAAACAAATAATTGTAAATAATACAAAATAAATTTGCTAAAATTTTTTGCAGGATACAGCGTAAGCCCGTAACGGAACGTACCGTGCCGTGGCGTATTGTGACCTATTTAATAGGTTATTTTATTCGTAATACACTGTATTTCATTATATTTCCATAATTTCCATTTAATATAATAATCTTAACTTTGACACTTGCCACATGTCATTCATGTCAGTGTGCATGTCAGTCAGTCACAAGACAGATTATTCGTAATGCAGTATTTTGTATGTTTATTTCCATTTAATATATTAGCTAAAGTTTGACACTATTAGCCATACAAAAACAGAATATAGTGCAGGGTAGTAATAATTTTCGTAATACCGCAACGTACCGGAACATGCCGTAACGGAGAAAGATGAAAGTTGGCGATCTATGGGTTTTTGACACTTTACGGCACGGTACGTTACGTTACGGCTTACGTCTGTATAAATAGTCACATAAGTTTGCATTGTTTTATTCTCTACGTTACGTTACAGCACGTTACGTTATGTTACGGCTTACGCTGTATAAATCCAGATCACTGCAAATAAAAATAATCGTTGTGCAAGTAAAAGAGATTAATTATTGGCATTTTAATAATTTAATCATGGGGGACATACTTTATTTAGCTGGTGCCGACTGCAGATACGAGAACCGGCACCGGTAGCTAAGGCACTGCCTAAAATTAAACTATATGCGATGAATTTAATCTTTTCGTATGAAAAACAAGTTATTTGTTAGACAGTATGTTATATTTCAACTTGAAATTGAAATGAAAGTACATCAACTAGCGATATACTCGTAATAACGTATTCATTATTTTTATCTGCATAATCGGAGAAATGTTATATTAATATTAACATCTGTATATGGAAGATAAAACACAGAGTGCTAAATATTAAACAGCCACAGTCTACGGGTTTCTGCGCTATTTAATATCAAAAGCAAACTCCAACTAAAAACTAATGAAAGCACGAGTTCGCAACTCGCTAAATTAAATAACCTCACCGATGCAATAATTAGTCGACGTTGAGCTAAGATGAAATTAAATATTATGCTTGTAACTTTATTTTTAGATCTATCACTGGCAAACCATGCACTTGTTGAACTTTGGATTCATGAAAAGAATAAAAACTTTGCTTACAGAACAAACCTAAGACTAGAAAATGAATTGATATAGGTACATTGTTACTACAAAATGAAGAGTATTTTTAATTAAGATACAATGGAATGAAATTAACGTAGAGTTAACAGTTTATATTTTCTAAATAAATTAAGAAAGTGTGAAAAGATAATGTCAGCCACATGGATTTGAACCATGGACCACTACTTTGCCGGAGTAGCGCTCTACCAACTGAGCTATGGCCAACCTATCCAATGGCTGACATTATCTTCCATTTTTAGCTGCTAATGTATCTCTCTATGGAGAATACAGTTTGTGTCACGTTGTATGATGTGGGGTTGAATAACCACTACATTTAAACATCATTGTGAACATGTCAGAAATTACTCATGGCCCTATCGGTCCAGTTTTTGAAATTAACGTAGAGTTAACAGTTTATATTTTCTAAATAAATTAAGAAAGTGTGAAAAGATACAATGGCTTCAAAAAAGGAAGTTGAAAATTTGCAGCTATTAAAAAATAAATAATTATGGAAATTATTATTTGGTCTTTCATGGTATGATATTTAATTGAAATTATATTAAAATACAAATAAAATTGCAATATTTTTGATCAATTATTCATAGAAATTTAATTATTTCATAAATATAAAATAAATATGTACTGTTATAAATTTGTAAAAAATATTAAAATAACACTTGGAATTTCTGTATATGGATGTAGACATGTATGTATTAATTTATGTATGAACGCGCTTTATATATTTTTATCGTTATTTATCACAATATACATATGTACGTCCAGCATTAATGCTCGGGAAAATATTGTTATTGCGGCCTATAAGAAATAGAAATTCGGTTGGGTCAAACGTGTTTGGTGTAACCGATTATTTTGATTACTCGTTTAGCCGCGGCCGCGATTATTACAAATAACCGGACACTTGGCAAATTGGCCATTCGAATAGTAAGATGCAAGTAGTCGGTTTAATGGTTTTTACAAAAATATTTTTTGTTGGCCTTGACAAGCCCGTGTCAGAATGATAGCAGTAATTATGTACATAGATGTCAAATATCATAATTTTTCATTCTAAATTTAGTGATTTTCCAATTCCATGTTTATTTTCCTCGACAAGTAAATTCCACACTGGTGACAAATTAACTACGGGAATTTAGAAAATTTTGAAATTTTTAATGAAAAATTCTGACATTTGACATCTATGTACATAATTACTAATTGTCATTCTGACACGGGCCCTCATATCTGCTTGCCAAGGCCAACAATGCCACATGACAGCTCGCGCCCCATACTTATGTAACCAAAAACGGAAGTGGCGAGAGGTATTGTGCTGGCCACAATAGATTTTTTTTTAACACACAGTTGTAAGATATAGTTTTAATATAAATGACCCATATTCTAATTTGTTCCGGTGGAAGAACCCCATTATATCGTCTCATGCGAATGTCCCTGAAAGCAAACATTTGTCAGATTTAGTTTACATGAACTTGTCCCCTTATTTTAAGGTCCTTTATTTAAATTTTAAGTTTTATTGATTAATCCAACCTACAAAATAGATTTAAAATTTTGCATGCGTTGTAAGCTATGGTTACTTTTACAATAAAATATATTCTTGTCTTTCATAAAACTTGAGTGACGCTGCCATATATCTAAAGTATGCAGATTTAAAAAGGATGTAATAATATTCATACCTCTTTCTATTCATTAGTAACCGAGCAAAAATACTTTAAATGCTGTAAGCTACACCCACAAAAATACAACAAACTTTCAAACTATATATACCTCCTTAAAAGAAAATATCCATATTTATAAAGCTATATTCTATTCGTTTAAATACCTGTAAAACATCTCCTTCTCCGGAGACGAAAACTTACATCGTCTTATGGTTTGCGTTTACGTCATCAAAAGTTAAACATCTCTGTGAAATAGCATAGCTCGAACGTCTACACTTGCTATTCAGCAAATGGGAGTCACAAGCAGGTAAAGTTGTGTCAACCAACGCATCGCAGGCAAAAATCCCTGCTCCACGGCTCTTTATATTGGCATTTTCATCCCATTAGTAAAGTAGGAGCCAGACTTCAAAGGCAGAGGAAATATGAGGACAGATGAGAAATGATGATTGTGATTGAAATTGTGGTTAATTTTATGAAAATGCTATAGGAGATTTTATGGGTAATTAGTTGTATTATTGTGTGAAAGGAATTGCTGAATAATTTGAATATAAAAGAATAGTTTCTACACAGAATTGAAGAAAACGTTTAAATTAATTTATTCACAATCGGTTAGTGATATAACGATTTCTGAATTTTAAAATATTGGGAAGTTAGTTATTGTTAATCTTATTTTCCAAGACAGTGGAAAGTTGACACTTTCCAACCTCTGCTATACTCACGCTACACTTTCCAAGGCTACTACATATCAACTTCAAAGTTATTTCCCATTAGCACCCTGAGTGATCAGTGATAGTTATTTACATTTAAACAAAGCTTATTTACCTTTTATATGTAAAGAAACGAATGAAATTTTAAGTAATGAAAATAAGTGTAGATAAATGTGAAATCAAAATGAATAAGAAAAACACTCGGTTGTACAATTTCGGCTGTTAGGCCATCATCATCAATCAATTAATATTTCGTTGTCGTTAGTAAAGAAATACTTTAATGATAAAAAATAATAGTAGTTATTTAACTATCACGGGTTTAAGGGCAAATAATAATCGAAATATTACTGAAAAACTAAACTTTTCTTACCTTAATACCAATATGAAGTGGAAAGTCTGCGTGTGCCAGTGGCGGCGGTGTGGGATGGTGCAGCAAGGGAATGACCGGCAAGGGACACGACATCATACTGTCTGCCTATAACAAAAGAGTAATAATTAATAAATTGTAACTTTTACTTAATCGAAATAAAGATTTTATATTAATAGAATAATACAACCTTTTTTAGTTTAAATTCTGTTTATATTTATTTAAATAACGACGTTGATTTGTAGTTCATGTTCATTCCTGAAGAAGGCAATAGTTTATATTGCCGAAACGTCGTTATTTAAATAAATATAAACAGAATTTAAACTAAAAAAGGTTGTATTATTCTATTGAAATATGAGTTCTGAAAGATTTTTTAATAATTTTGTATTAAACTATAATACAATTCCATCACATATTATAATGATTGTAACTAATGAATTAATTTGGAGAAGACGACATTCCACTATTCGCTCAATTAAAGCACTTAGGTTTCTCATGCCTCAAAATAGTACTCATTTGGAAAGTATGTCTTCCTGCATTTAGTTTTTAAAAAACTATTAATTAATTATTAACATTTCTATGTCGTTCAAGAATAAAGACATTTTATCTACTCGTGGGTATTAGCTCACATGGCTTAAAACTCGTGTGAAAAACTTTAAATGACTTGTACAATAAATATTATTTAAAAATAAACATACGTAAAATTTTACAAAGAAATATCGATTCCTTATGCTAGATTTAAAGTTGTACCCATTTTCACTAAAATCGAAAGTGATACAAAATTCTTACTACGATCATCTTATAGCCCTTTTGTAAACTTTATTATTAACATTTTTCTGTATATTTCAAAATAAATGAAATATTCTTGGTATCGGGACTTTCGCCGATCATCTTGTGTAGAGATGTAGGGTACCTTTATAGGGTATAGCCATGGGGCAAGATCGCCGTCATAAGCGGGCCAATGTCAAACATACTGATATTTAATTAATGTGATTTTATATTATACAGGAATATTAAATAATCACACTATGAATCTATAAAGGTAATAAAAACCAATTTATTTAAGAGATACATAATTATTATTATGACAGATTTAGAGGTTATGTAGAGCATAGGATATAGGTTGTTATTATCACATCAAATTTAATAACTGTAGTTATTATTTACATAATAAGTATATATTCTAAACTTACCTTTTAAAAATTTAAATGTTTGTGCTTAATATTGGTAATTTTTATGTGTTTTCAATATTGCCAGTCATCGTAGTCAGTATCTCAAGAAAATATACAAATAAATAAAATAAAAGTATTACTTACACTTTAAATAAATATTAGAAGTATATTTAAATGTGTTTTGCATTAAAATAAAATAAGTAGCCACGAAATATATAATAATTTGCGCAACAACAACTAATATGACAATGACCCGCAAATGGCGGACAAAACGCGAGCTACGTCATGACCATACCCTGAGTATATAGGACTCTATAGAGATGTATTTTCGCCTGCCATCTATTTACATTTTCCTTCAATTACGATCAAATATACGTGTGACTCAGTTGCTATAATAGAAACAAATCGCTGTCATGATGTCAGTTACAATATGGTGCCAAATATGAAAAATGAAGTGAGTGTATGATAAACACAACTGACAAAAGACAGAACTTAGCGATAGTTTATTTATATTATGATCTTCCATCTCATCTTTTACCTCAACTCTCTTTTTCTTGCCGGTGACGTCAAAATCATAACCCTCTATTGGGTTACAAAGTTCCATTGAAGTTAGTGAATTTTTCATATGTCTTTTTTGCTAATAATTGATTATTGATGCATACTCTCCCAAATCGACGTAAATACGTACACTGAAAATTCGTCCGACAGTGCGACATATGAAATGGACCTTTTACATTTTTATTGCACCGTGACGTAATTTTTCAATACACCGCGTAGTGAAATTTTTACGAACTAGAGATGAGTAGGCACCATGTTGTCAAGTAAAATGATTAAAAGGACAAGCATTTATTTTTGATAAAAAATTATTTAAACAACACAAAAACTGAAATTATTTTGACTTTGATTGTAAAGAAATTATTAATAAAGACAAAACAATTTATTTAAAAATAATAACAATAGTTTTATTCTTGTTTGTAACTTTCTTAATAACAAACTGGCAACTACGCAATTATCTGTCACTTTATGTGGTGTTTATTTTGCGTTTTTAGAACATATAACTACGTTTCTGATTCCCATTTACCCGTCCTCTCGTCTAGAAATATTTATCTTCACAAACGCTTTGTGTGAATTTATTTAATATAGTTACATTCTTATTTCCGCTATTTCAAATTTTGTTTGAAATATATCTGGCCTCCCTATGCGCAAAGAAACTACTGCGCACTACATATATGTCATTTTTTTCTATCTCTCTCTTTTCATGAAAAAGGTCCATTGAGAGTGAATAGCCAGACATAGTAATGAGTGAATTCATTTACGACTAGCAAAAAAGTTTGAAAAATTCAATGACATCAATGTGACTTTGTGAACCTGTTGAATCTTAGTGGTCTACGATTTTTTCACAAAAAAAATCCTTGAGCCTTGAGAAGAGTTGAATTATAAAGTATTATCTTTGAATATATAATACATATAAGAATGGCAACGTAATGTATTTAGATTAAATATTTCGAGAGAAGGTGCCATCTATCCCTCCGTATACGAATTATTTCTGAGTTAGTTCAAAAAATACATAATAGGTGGATGTTGCACAGTATTGCCACGTAGCTAGAACAGCAAGTTAAGATTTTATAAAGATTTTTAAGTTTGCTACTGTAAAACAAGTATACATGTACATTGAAGATTCAAAATATATTATCTGGTTATTATGAAACAATATTTTTGAATTATTGATTATTGTATACCTCTAACAAATAGTATCTGGCAATGCTGTCAGCACGATTTACCGTAGTTCATAGTTTTGTGGTAGGAGTCACTAGCTATCTATAATAATTTTGTGAATAAAAAGAGACAGATATAGTATGTTGCTAGGCCATATGCGTTGCCATTCTTATATGTATTATATATTCAAAGGTATTATATACAAATATTAATACACAAAAAATATAGAAAGAAAATATCGAAAAACCACGTTATTTTTTTAAATCTTATTTATTTTTAAAAACATGAAATTAAATTGTTATTGTACATCAAAGAATCATTCTAAACCCAAGACCAAACTTCAAATTAAAAAAGAAAACATTCAAAATTCTGTCACTGGCAACTCGCAATCTTTCAAAACTTATTCAAATCGCAAATAAACTCCTTGCGGGCAATAAAAAAGTATACACGAAACTCAGAAAACCGAAACAAAGAATCCTCTTCATCTGTATCAATCTATAGAGATATTTTCCGCAAGGTCAGGCGAGTTTCGCCCGCGGTTCTCGAGTTTTCAACTCTGATGACGAGTGACGTCATATTAAGAAGACTAAAGCTGGTAGTGACGTTTCATCACAACACGCCATCGGCAATATTTAAATAATAAAACATTTTAAAATTGCATCAATTTTTGCATGAGACCAACAAGGATTTGTTTATCCGAGTGAAAATAATCGTGTAATGGATTTTCAAGTGTCTTGTTTGATATTAGTATGTTTTGAACATATGATACATAAAATTTGTTAGAAGAACAGGGCTGTTGCAAGAATTTTTATATGACTTCTAAGTACTAAATTTTGTAAGATATTGTTCTTTAAAGATCTTCAAATTTAAAAATATCACGAAATATTCATTAGATATTTTACAATTGAATATTGAAATATGTGTAATATTTTTAAAAAGTCACGTGAGCTGAAACAGAATGTGACGTGAGAATACATACAACATATGACAAACTATTTGCCTACTTTTATTTATATAATGTAAACTGGTTTCTTATTGGGATAAGGGTTGTTTCTTGGCTGGGTAGTTGATGAAATGAAACATTTTTTCTGGGATTCAGCCACTTTAATTAATTCAATCTCGATCGTTTCGACCACACATGAGTTTTCTTCAGGAGATGAAACTGGACTGTACATAATATTTGTGTTATTTACTTTAACATGGAAAAAGTCTTTATATAAAAATATAATTGTTAAATTAAATAACACATAAATATTATGTACAATACAGTTACAGCAATTTTCATATCCTGAAGACCCATGTGGCTGTGGTGTTGAAACGGTCCAGATTGAAATAATTGAAGTAGCTGAATCTTAGAAAAAAAATCCTATTGGCTATGATGTCACAGGAGTAGGAGGTTGTTTTTCATGGTTAAATATTTCTGGCGCCAATTTTTTATTTAATTATTTATGAAAATAACAATTATTTTTTATTACTATGAAAAATATTGCATAAACTTTAATTTAAAATTTTAAAAAATGTGAAACCGGCTCGAAAATGCTGCTGTAGCAAACAGTAAAAAAAAATTGAGAATAATAGTCCAGACATTTTACATACCTACAGGATGTTAAAAAAGAGTAATTTTTTTGAAGGTATAGTACTTTCCAAAATGAGTAAAAAAAGCTTAATTAACATAGGTCTGATTATGAACTGTTTTCGATAAAAACGAAAAATCGAAGAAAAACCTACAAAGATAGTGATCAAACAAATTGTTTTCGCTGTCAGTAAGTAGACTAAAAAAAACAATAAAATTTTATATGACTCATTTTTCTCATTTTGTAATATTTACGAAGTTATTTGAAAATTAAATATTGGTCAAGATCGAAATAACATTTTACTTAGTACAATTATTTGACTAAATAAAAAACAAAAGCACATCTAGGATGACTTCTAAAAGGTAAACAAAAAGTCTCATTTAACCGAAGTCGTAACTGTTATAGTTTTCGAGATAGTAGAGGTAAACCCCGTAAAAACTCATTTTTCACTGCCTTATATCTCGGAAACTATTGAAGATCGATCCTATGTTGATGAAGCATTTCATTTTCGTTAGTACTACATGCCTTTAATTTTTTTTACTCCTTTTTTAACACCATGTATATGACAAATACGGGGTACCTATATTAAAAAAATCTGTTGTGGCCAGCACAATACCTCTCGCCACTTTAGTTACATAAGTATAGAGCGTGAACAGTCATGTTACATAGTTGGCCTTGGCAAGAAGATGTGGGGGCCCGTTTCAGAATGATAATTAATAATTAGGTACATAGATGTCAAATGTCAGAATTTTTCATTAAAAATTTCAAGATTTTCTAAATTCACGTAGTTAATTTGTCACCAGGAGTGTGGAATTTACTTGTCGAGGAAAATAAACCACATGGAAATGGAAAATCACTAAATTTAGAATGAGAAATTATGATATTTGACATCTATATACATAATTACTAGCTATCATTCTTCGTAAAAATGTTAAAATCGGATTGTAGGGACCTTAAAACGTGCTTATTCAATAACATCTGGATATGCGATTTTTAGCATGAATCCAATACCTTTCTTAGCGAGAGGTAAAAAATTTAAGACAAAGTTAAGAATTTCTCACGTTAATTTGTTTATTTTAAGATATACCGTTATTAGACCATCTTTCCTAAATTATTTGAAACTATTGTCGTACTGTTTCGTATCTTTTTTGATCACTATGTATATTTATATAAAAAAAAAAATTAAAGTATAAAATAAATCAAGTTCTTATAATAAAATACATATTTAACTGGAGGTTACGTTTATTGGTAATAAAATTTTAATAGTAAAAGTTCTTTACGAGTATGTAAGGTTGCACAATAAAATAAGTAGAAGATATTAGTAACACAATGGTTTACCGGTGTTGACGGCTTTCGTAAGCCCCAGAAAGTTACAGCACATTGAGGTTAATGTATAATATATGAGTTTATTAAACATACATTTGCACTAAAACGTGCCATACTCACAGGTTCCCAGGCAATATTCACGTGTAATATGTAAATATCAAGAAATTTCGTTAGATATTTGGTCTGTTTATGCTTACCGTGTAAGATCTAAGATCTCACGTTAATTTGTTAATCTGGATTTGGACTGGATATGATGCGCTACGAGTATTTTTAATTATATGTATACAGGAATGTAGTTAATCTAGTTACACATCACTTTCAACAATTTAATTCACACCAGTAAAGATAAATTAAATTTTATTATTTTTAAAAGCAATTATTATAAATCATTACTTCCGGCTATTGAACTAAAAACGAATGACAATCGAAATTTTTGCCGCACATTTTACATTTACACTTAATTTTAGTGAAATTTTATACTTTAAAATGCTGTGTTTATTATATTAATTATTAAATTAAATTCTTATAAAATTGTGCGCTTAGCGATAAACAATATTAATAAACTATCAGTTTCTTACATAGAACGGCATGATGAAGTTATTACATTCTACAAAAACAACCATAGTCTTACGGAGATTCAGCAAAAACAACCTTAGTTCCGATACATTGATTGTTTATGAATGAAATGTGTAGGCTAATCTTGTATAATAAATGAATTATACTAAACTATTGTTCCATAAAAATTACTAATACATAGCTGATTGCTCATCATTGTTTAATTTCCGTTACACCTTTCTTCTAATATACTAAAATCTTTAAAGGTAAGGAAGGTAGAAAGTTTTTTTTTTTGATTATATCAAATTCAAAATAATGGACAGGTTGTTTTACCAAAAGTTCTTCATATGTATAAGTGGGAAAATATAAGTCAAACATTTGTACGGTTATGTACTTCATATACACGATGTGACAATACATTTTGCAAACTATAGTGTTTTACCTACCAAGAAATTAATAAAATAGAATATATAGATGTTTTAAAAGAGTTTATGGCAATAGTTATTTGTATACCAAGTGCTGAAAGCGTTATTTTGTCGAACCACAATGAAAGTTGCAACCTGAGAGAAGCGACGTCTGCAATCGTTTGTTTTCGAAATAGGACTTTCAAAACGTTGTATATACACTATTTTTTCTACTCCTGCCGAATAAAAAATAAGGAAATTATTTTTTTAAATAATTTGACATTAATTGTTAATTTTTATATTTGTGATGCGTATCTATGACAACAACAAACATTCTATACAACATTTATAAGTAAAATTCGTTGGTAGGATACCGAAGCGTGCTGCAAAGAGTCACTTTCAGCATGAAAAACAAACCAGAAAATTGTATTTTCAGAGCAGGAGTACAAACAAATAATATTCACATGTAAGTGTTGACTTTTCTAAGTATACCTTACAAACATAATCTAACCCAACATATAAAACTCATATCCTCAAAATTCGGAAATGCTGGAACACATAAAAAGTATCAAAGCAGTCAAATTAATTTCAACCTGTCAATGGTAATTATTGGAAGACTTAAAAACTGTCAAATTCATTTTAGGCTAATTTAGAAACTGTCAAATTATAAATCATGATTGAACAATGCTCTCTGGTTAAAAAAACGATTAAATTAACTTTCGCAACTCAATTTCAAATAACTGATAAATTACTGATTAAAATAATAGTGTAAATTTTGTTTTCCACTGCTCACCTGATTTTCATATTCTGAATAATTCTAGCGTGACACTCTTAAAACTACATAATTATGAAATTTATTATTAGCTGTGCCCTAATCTACAGGGTGTATCAAGGAAAGTGAAACATAGGCGTTTAACATGGGAAATCAATTTTTCCGTGCGCATTACTGCCCTAATTATTTTAGACAAAAAGTTTCAAATGGATGTTGAAAACAAAAATTTCTACATCGAAATCAATAAAAAAAATCATTTTGACTACTTCATTACTGCTGAAATAAAATTTCAAAATTCATGGAATTGCAATTTAATAGTATTAGCCATGGAATTAGATACAGGAGACGAACAAAAGCGTAACGTTTTATACGTCAAATTATTAGTGTTTATTTTGACAATCATTATACTGACACTGACGTAATAAAACGTTACGCTTTTGTTTGTCTCTTGTTTTTAATTCCATGGCTAATACTCTTAAATTGTAATTCCGTGAATTTTCAAATTTTATATCTGCAGTTATGAAAGAGCCAAAATGATTTTTTTATTGATTCGGATGTAGAAATTTTTGCTTAACAACGTCCATTTGAAACTTTGTCTAAAATAATTAGGGGAGCAATGCGCACTGAAAAACTGATTTTCCATGATAAACGCCTGTTTCACTTTTCGCGAGACACCCTGTATAATAGAAAATGACACTAAGGAGAAGAAAACTAGCTTTTTTTTCAAATTATAAAAGAATTAATTAATTTTGATACGGTATAAATGAGAAATATATTTGAATCGCAGGTGTGTGTAAATACAGAATCTGACATTGAATTTGTTTGGACATATGAAAATATTGATTTTTACATAGGAATTTTAATTATTTAAAATATTTAGTTACATAATAAAAATTACAAAATGGAATGTGTACTAGAATGAAAAAATAATTTCATTTAAAAAATTTAAGTTATTTGTTATACTTTAATAAATTTCTCTTTGTAAAGTAATAATAAATATATATTTTTATTCTTTTTATTCTTCCTCATTGCGCATGTATTCATGCACGGTACAAAAAAAGGACAAATAAAATCAAAACAATCAAAGGGGATTTTACTGCTGTTGAGTGACACCTGGTGATTTTATGAATCCATCAGCGATTGTAAACAATATGAATATAGCTGCGAGTGGATTTTTCCATAAATATATTTATATTGATGTTGTAACGCAGTTCGATGCGCTATCGTAAAAAAAATATGACCGGTTTTTTCCGAGTTTTTTCAACGAAATTCTGATATGCGCAAAACGATCCATCAAAAGAAAAAACACTCTAGAAGAATAGGCCGTTTCTTAGCTTTACAGGTAGCATACAAACAATGCAAAGGATGCGAAAGCTTCTATAAGTCATCTTTTCAGAATAATAAACATAAAGCTGGCACTCTTCAAATTCTGAATAGATCAAACATATCGTGGATCGAATCTATCGCCCGAATAAATTGCCAACATACGATCGGAACAGGTATGATAATAAATAGACACTGTTGATTTTGATTGTGTAAGAGTATTTCAGAACGATTTTGATTATAATAGTATTTACGATGATAATAAATGTTTTGAATAGTATTTTTCAGCAATCTACAAAAGGGTCGTTCACCATAAATAACAAATTAGAACATGGCAACATGGGTCATTTAATTTATAATACAACTATATGCTTTAAAACTATATAACAGAGATGAAAAAAATATTAGTTATTAAAATATTAGAGTTTTTAAGCCCCTTAACCTCTACGTGACATATCTGCTGTATTCCAAATCCTTACTACATTTAAGCCTTCTGCTATCGCTCTTTTGATATCCAAAATCCATTTTCAAATAATCATGTTCAGAAAATAACGAAACGGCGAACGGAAAAGATTCTAAATTTCCAGTAAAATTATTTCATAAACAAACTATTCAAATTGCACTTGACACTGACATCTTCTTCCTCTTTAGCTTTTCCCATTCGTTAGGGGTCGCTATTTTTGCGTGTCGTTCTCATTCGGTTCTTTTTCTCTCAAGTCTTCCGCAATACAGTCCTTCCATCTTATCTTTGGTCTTCCTCTGCTTCTTCAACCTCCCATTACTAAACTACTCATTCTTGTTCAAATATAATTCTTCATTTCTTCTCATGACATGTTCAAACCAATGTAATCGTCTTTCTTGTATCTTTCTAGAAAATTGTAACATTAGAGTTATTTTATTACCGTATCTTTCCGTGTGTTCCCCTACATCTACTTCAACATCCTCATCTCTGCCACATACTGACATCTGTCAATTTGAATTATATGAATATAATAGTAGTTTCCATGTTTAGCATAGCTGGCTGAATTATACAATTTAATTTCTTTAAAATTCTTTAACTCTGTATCTATTGAATATGAAGTATAAAATGTAATCAAATCGTATAGAAATTAATATATTCTTTAAGTTATAATAATATTAAATGTCAATAAATCAAATTTAACTGTTAAATCTTCAAATGAGGCTATTTCCGGTTCTCCAATTATAAACAAAATCTAATCACTTGTTCTTCTGGATATAAACTTGAGGAATACGAAAAAATTATAATTTTTCCACACTTTAATTGTATTTTTAAAGGATTAATTTTAGGGGGTCTTCTATCTCAAATGTTAATACAAAGAGATCCGCAGTTTAAAAAGGTTAAGAAACGCTGGACTAGATGCACCTTAAAATTCCGGTCGAACTATTATAAGCAATTATTTGGCTCACAGGTTTTTAATAGTTTAAGTATATAATTAAAGTAGCTGAATTTTTTTTCTGACCATTTGTCTAGATTTTATAATTTGTTAAATGTACACCGGCCGAATTATTTTGAGTTTGGGTTCGTATGTATTGGATTTAAAATAATATCACAATATTAAAAAACAAGTTATTACAGGAATATCGCCATTTAGCAAAGAATGGAACACATTAAAAAATAAACTAAAACTGCATGCAAATCCTTATTAAAATGTAGATATACAAATAAATTACAATAAAAATACTACACATATTTCCAGAGAAAAGACAACAAGAAAATCTTCTTAAATTTGGTCTTATTAAAAATTAAACACAGAAAACAAGAGCTTAATAATTATAACATTAAAAATACCTTATCAAGAGACACTTGAAAAAAAATCAAGTACTAAAACAATCTTCTAACCTATAAGAAACAAACAGATTAATAAAGACAAGTATAGATGTCATTCTCTCCATTTTCTCCAATGTTTCATTCTGGGAACATATCAATATTTCTTTCCTGTGGAAAGCTCTGAAAGCTCGACGATTTGTGTATCACATTACACAGGGAGAAACTTATAAGCTCATTACAGACGATAGTTATTACAAGTTTAGCTGAAGACTCTGCCTCGGTCGATAAATTTGCGCAGCCTAATTGAGAAATTAATTTCGTAGCTCGGTTTATGCCAAGATAGATTCAAATTGAGTGCAATGATGATTTATTGGAGTGGAGATGTCGAATTCTGGAAAGTTAGGTTATGATAGAGGGATTTTTTGGTATAAATGCCTGTCAAAAAGGATGAAAGGTATCGTTTTTATAGCCAGGATGAAATTTCACTTTTCGTCAAATTTATTCTCACTTCAAGCGGAGATTATTGTTATTTATAAAGGCGAAATTTTATTAAGTTTAAACAAGGGAAATTTATTACGATGCAAATTGGAAAGCTTTAATATTACTAAGGAAAACAATTAGCAAACTGCTTCATTAAATATTTATAAAATTTCGCAAAATCCATAAGCGAGAGTTGAAAATTTATCGTTTTACTTTCTGAATATTTTACAAACTAATATTAAATGCTAAGATAGTGTAATCTATGCAAAAATAGTATATTAAACGAGTTTTATAACACGACTTTTTTCGCACGCGTCAAAATTTAAAACGAGCCTTGCCGCGTGTTGTATATGACAAGTGCGAAAAAACAAAAAAAGCTAATAAAATGAGTCCTTTATACTTTTATATTTTGCGTCGTTTATATATTAAAATATTTAGAAAAACTATATTAAACCGAGTTGTTTTAGGGAAGTTTATATTGTTCTAGTGGATTACATTGGATTGACATTTTTCAATTATTTGAAAGTTCATGTCAATTCTGATTTGGACTTGCCTATTTACAAGAAATTGCTATACATCAAAGTATGAAAATAAATAATATGATTGACAATCTGCAAATTTAACCCTTTTTCTTTCAATAATTATGGCTGGTACAATAATTTCACATTTATGATACGGTACGGTAATTAGTGATTATTTTTAATACCTGTTTTGATAGTTATGGACATCAAAATTAGGTTGCTACACGTTAGTTGAACGATTGCTATGCTTTTGTATAGCAGTTACTTTATAATCGTCAGTAAAATGATATTTCACAGACTGTTAGCTGTCAAAACTCGCCCCTTTAATGTCAATGCGCATTTTTTTTTTTGTAGAGATGGAATGTATACTATGATGACAACTAATTTGAAAGAAGAAAGAGGTTTTCTTAGAATTGTGCGCTTGATTACTTCGCGCACATTAACATTTACATCCGCTATGAAATGACCCTTTTTCTTAACTCGTTATGTAAATAACTATTTTCATGAATTCGTTTAAAATAGAGCAATTAATTTCATTGATATTTATAATATGAATGACGAGTTTCTTCAATATAATACTTCATACAATTTGGGTTGCGTGGCTAAATGCATTTTAAAGAAAATTCTACTTTAAGATTTTACCTACAATTTGTTTTCTGTGATTCTATATCTCGACTTGTTTTCTGTTGACTATGTAGATTCGACTGAAATTATTATCAACTGTTTGTCAATTTTATTTTCTTCATTTTTATTCGTATTTTTAAAATAGGTACTCCGAAACGAAACATTTTCGAAATTTCGTTTTAAATATATCATTGCCGCCTATGATGTATATAAAAAATATTTGGAATGAATGGTATTTTGTGTATAAAACTCGACATCCATAGCAAATAAAAACAAATGAGCACAGACATTCAAAAGAGCATGAAAAGTGCCCCAAAGAAATGCAACCCAAAATTTAACACTGCATGGGAAGTTGTTTTAAAAAATAAAAACTGTGAAATTTATACTTTCACCTATATCTAGTGACCTGTATGTATTTTCTAGGTAAACATTACACCACTAAAATGACATGGAGCAATTTTTGTCTAATTCTTCTTATCTTTTATACATAATTGTAATGTAATAAAATGTGTTGATATACTACGACTATAATCGGCATAAATACTACTCCAGATAGTGACAATACTAGCCAAATAAGTACAAGTACCTGTAATAATTGTTTAGAGCCAATATAAAGTTTAACACATTACAACATCATGCGTGTGATTCGTAATAGCAAGTATAATACGTTGTTTTCAGTTAATTATTAAGTCTGAAATGAGCGTTAAATGACTATGATGCAAACAGTTGTCGAGTGTTGGCAAAACTGGCGAAGCGAATATAACTTCATACGAAACTTCAAAGTTTCAAAGCATAAACACGTCTATCACAATGAATTAATCTTACGCCATTCACTCATCTTTGCGCATTCAACACCCCTAGCTCTCCGATGATTCTCTAAAAGATTTCACACACATGAAAAAAAGATTACGGATCACAAGATTAGAGATTGTGAATTCTAAGACTTTTTCTGGTTTCAAAATCAATATTTTTGGTTTGTAAAGAACGGATTTTCAATATGAATAGAGATTTGAAATTGTAAAAGAATTCTTTTTGTATCATTTTTGAAATGTGTACAATAAAATTATAAAAATCAAATGTGGCCAGCACACCACTTTAATTTAATTTTTATATACGTAAATTTAATAACATCTGCATGCAAATATTTATACAGGTATTTATTATTATTATCATACGTAATATAACAAGTGATATGATTATCATCGATGATATTCTCGAGTGAAACCCAGCTGCAGATTTCACGAGTCCGAAGGACGAGTTGAAATGTGCTGCTTCGGTTTTACGAGCAATATCTTCGATTATTAATCATATCACAAGCTTATATTTAATGAGAGAATATAATGAATTTTTGCATTCTAACCTAACCTAACTTTTGATATACATATTCATATTGTATTAAAACATGGTACTTACGAGTTTTATTTAATATTTCGGAGTTTGAATTATTGTTATTATTTATTTTTATACTCAAAATTAACTGTCAATGTCGTAAATAAAGAAAACAAATCCCTTAGTAACGACTATAAATTAGGTGATAATTTCTTTGTTTTTTTTCATGTACAAATAATGCAATGCCAAACTGATTATGCATTAAATTTCCATATTTTAAAAACAAAATTAACTACGTTATTTCTTGATAAATATGCAAGTATTTGGCATCAATAAAGCTTACTTAAATTACTTTCGAAAATATGAACTTATACTTATCATTATATAGCTTTCAGCGAAACCGGAAGTATAATTCAAGACCTTTTCACACTAAAAAGTGGCCTTTAACTTCGTCCCTCAACTTTATACTTTAATAATACCCACATTAAAAATTTCAACAGATGATTTACTATAAATATTTTCTATTTCAAATTTCGTCTTACGCTGTAGTATAAATTTAATTATATTAATGCCCATAAGCCCATATTCATAAATACTCGTAACATTTCAAAACGGTTCGTCAAGATTTTTGACAAATAGAATCAAACTTGATAAATGACATTTCGATTTTTCTTTCAATGTCGACTATTTTTACTGGATAAAAAATATAACGAACCGTTTAAAATTTTACTAGTGTTTATGAACATGATCAAAGTCCAATGTTGTAGCAAAGTTATTGCCGAATTAATATCTTTAGAGTAGAGGTCTGTGATCCTTCATTATTAACGTAGCTTGATAATAAATTAATAAGCAAATAAAACGTATTAAATATTTTATTCACTTTTTTTTACTAATAGGGCTATTCTGTAAGCATGTTTACGATATAACGAATCGTTAAAACGTTATATTGTCATGGTAATAACGAAAATCGTTTAATAGGCTTATTCTATATATGATTATTATGACATGTATTGTTATATCGTTATTATAACGATAATCGTTACAGTGGTATTGTGTAAACAATCATTTAATTCTACATAACGAAAAAATCTGTTGTGGCCAGCACAATACCTCTCGCCACTTCCTTTTTTTGGTTACATAAGTATAGGGCGCGAACGGTAATGTTACATTTTTGGGCTTGACAAGCAAATGTGTGGGCCCGTTTCAGAATGATAATTAGTAATTATGTACATAGATGTCAAATGTTAGAATTTTTCATTAAAAATTTCAAGATTTTCTAAATTTACGTAGTTAATTTATCACCAGGAGTTTAAAGTTTACTTGTATGCCTTAGATATTTAACATTTAATTCTGCTCCACATGGAATTGGAAAATCACTAAATTTAGAATGAGAAATTATGATATTTGACATCTATATACATAATTACTAGCTATCATTCTGACATGGGCCCCCATATCTGCTTGTCAAGGCCAACAAAATCATATGACTGCTCGCTCCCTATTGTATTTAACATTTCTTGTATACCTACACTCTACACCAAAAATTCTACTTACGCATATATCTATTCCATATATATTTAGATTGTTTAATTTTAAATTCATTTTTGATGAAGAAATTTTGTCCTCTTCTAATTTTTCGAAATGTTTCCAATTCTATTAATACATTAAGAAATAATATAATGTATGTACTTCCCAGAAAAAGTCTTCAGTAATGTCTTCGGATTTCTGACACTGACATTATCTGTCAGTTACAAACAAATTAAATTTTCAACTATTTTCCATGGCCATTCTTTCGGCTGTAAAATTTATTATAACAGATTAATAATAATAATAATAATAATAATATATATTTGTTTGAGATAACTCATACAACGATTGGTACATGTTATTAGTATTATAAGTGCAATTACAGAAATAGACGTTTTTGTAGAAATACAATAATTTGGTAGTACTGACTAGTTACATATTTAATGCAAATGCTCTTAATTTGAGGGACGTATTTACAAAATTGTAAATGTTATATATTTTGTCGGCTGTTAGGTCAGCTAATAAACTTTTGAACATGGCTTCGGGTTCGGTGATGTTGCTCAGATAAATATCAAAGAACTGATTTCTTGGGGCCTGATAAAATGGACAGCTGAACAGGAAATGCTGGATATCGTCCTGTTGGTGTGTATTGCAAATTGAGCAGATTTCTTCTATATTGAATCTATAAACAGTGCTGTTAAGGTAAAGGGTAGGATTTTTGAAGATTATTGTTCGGATTTGGCTGACTAATTGTAGGATTTTGTACGGAATGTTGGGTATTGAAAAAATGTTGGAGTAAATTAGGGTTTTAAAAAAAGGATTGTAGGATGATTTGCTAATTCGTTGTATATCAGACTCGAAGGATTGTTGGTTTAAGGAATTTATGATGTTTGGAATTTCTGATTTTGTTTTTAGAAAACTCTGTTCCTCCCAAAGCCAAGTGAAATTGGCCTTTACTAATATGGTTTGCATGTTTCTGGCCCAGTTATATCTAAGTTGTTTCTTCTCTGGTATAGACTTATTATTATTTAACTGTAGTAACTTATTATAACAGATTATTTTACATACTATATTTCTTCTATCTCTAAATCTATAGAATATATTGTAAAATATTTAAATGTATCAGAAAGAGAATTTATTTTTCTTTAATATTATCAAGAAAAAATTTCAAAAAATATTATTTAAAAGATTTTTTTTCAAGAATCTTCTACTTCCGGTTGTCCAATTGTTACCAAAACCTTTTCAGATCTTCCCATGAATGTCCGATTGGGAAATACGTAGTTAAAAATTTTTAAAGTCTTATAGTTTTTGAGTAACCGTCCTTCCAACATCCCACACACACACACACATACACACACACATCCACACACACACACACACACACACACACACACACACACACACACACACAGACATCATCGTAAAAATGATAAAATCGGATTGTAGGGACCTTAAAACGTGCTTATTCAATAAAATCTGGATATGCGATTTTTAGTATGAATGCAATACCTCTCTTAGCGAGAGGTAAAAAGGATACCGATATCGTTATTTTTTAACGACTGGAAAAATCATTCATTACATAAAAGTTTTATCAATAAGTCAGTATTTTTATTCATGTCAAAATAAAATTGCTATTATGTTGAATAGTGATCTCAAAAACCAGTCATATTACAGTTTTCTGCAAGGTAATATTAAAATAATTTTAGTTTTTATTCGTAACGCCTAGCACAAGCTTCCCAATTTGTCTACAGATGGTAGTAGTAGCTCTAGCATAGCCCACAACAAGAAAAAGAAAGGCTCCAACAGCTGACAGGTTGACAGCTGACTCCCACCAGAACTAATCAAACCTAGCAGTTTTGTGAGTTATATTGATTTTTTTTTAGATATTTCATTTAAAATTATAATTTGGTTTTTACGAAATAAAGTTCTTAACTTGATCCCAAGGTTATTATTTTTCAAAAGGTGTTACATAATACAGATACGAAGATAACGACTATCGTTAAGTACAAATAACGATTCGTTAAGTGAATATTTTACAGAATGGGCTTCTTAACCTATGTAGTGAATAAAATTAATGCAGCAATTAAAATTAAACATAGTCTATAAGTACTAAAAACTATTGAAAAACAAGGTGCAGAATGTTAAAGTATTTACAATGTAGAACTACATGGAGTCCTTTTTGCCAGTTTATCTACTAATAAACTCTTCACTAACAGTTAAGTTGAGCTCTTTATGCAGGAAATGAATGAATAATTGCAAAATCGAATTTGTCCTTCAAAAAGTTCCCCTACTTGAAAATTATAAATTCAATTCCGATTTTTGTAGCAATCTTGCACAAATTAATCATTAGGGCAATATTGGATAATTCGATAGCTCTCATATGAGTCCTTGAAAGTTGGAAATTTTTAACGAGTCAAAATGGTTTCAAGTGGATCGCCACCACTAAAATTTAAATTCGAATGCAACAAATAGGGCTTATTAGCAGACCGATGCGATTGAATAACTGCGCTGTACGAGTGTTACTCTTATTAATCCTACCCGTAAAGCCCCATTATGTAGTTTTACAACATAATTTAGTTTTAATGCGAAGTGCAAAACATTCATATTCCCCGCGAACATGAACAACTTGGCGTTATAATCTCTCGGAATAATTAATGAATTAATTTATTATAAGAGCTCTGCTCCTTTTTCGCCGCTATTTATTTACTCTTAACTCTTTGTTAAGTCTGCTGACAACAACCAACTCGTCACTTTTTAATTCAAAGATTTATTTTCTTACTAAATTTGTCCCTTTTCCCTTTTGGTTTTCTTTTTTAATCAAGTAGACTATTGTACTGTTGGGCATTTGTCTATTCGCTATGATGATCCGGCCGACACATACAAAAGGTTAAAATCACGTATAAGGCGACTTTGTCCATTTAATAAAAACTGCACTAAATCTTTACTAATATAATATTCTTTGAGGTTTTGTTAAATGTTGATGGAAAATGTAAATTCAAGTTTAAATTGACGAAGAAAACTTTAAAATATTGAAGATTTAGTGGTTTTTATTAAATGTCGCAGTTTTGCATTTTAATCATCTATTTTATTTATTTTTGGTAACAAATATTAAATTAATGAAATAAATAAATAAAATAATCCTATCGTACATCATTACGGAATATTAAGCATTGCATTGTCAATGTGCTTTGTACACAAATATAGGTAATGATGATATAATCGTACCGTGCGGACGTTATCAGTCGTCATCTCACGGAGACACCGCTGGCGTACACCTTTGTGCCATTTAAGCCATGTGCAGTGTCCAGCAATTTAAATTTAAATATGTCACATAACGTAAATGTCAATATTACAAAGAATGATTTACTACAAGCCCGCCATAAGATCAAGAACATGTTAACTGCAGGATATGATCAAATTCCTAGTTTTCTAGTTAAGGATTGCGCTGTAGCTTTATTAGTTCCGTTGCTTTGTATATTTAATAAATCCGTTTCTAACAGACAATTTCCAGATATTTGGAAGTTAACTAAAGTCTGTCCGGTATTAAAGTCTGGTAATTCATCACTTGTCCAAAATTATAGACCTATCTCTATATTGTGTAACTTCGCGAAATTATTTGAAATTATTATTTACAACCAAATTTTTCCGCAATTGAAACAATACATAACTCCCTATCAACATGGTTTTATGCCTCAACGTTCAACTACATCCAACTTATGTATTTTTACTCAATACATCTCAGAAATTTTGGACAAAAAAGGTCAAGTAGACGTTGTCCACACAGACTTTTCTAAAGCGTTTGATAAGCTAAACCATGTTAACTTATTAAATAAACTTTATAATTTCGGTTTTATCTTCCCGTTCCTAATTCTAATGTTCTGTACAAATCACCTTTATATGTAATGTGTTTTTTTTATAATTCTGTTTCTGATGAGATTGATATATTTTGTATGTAATTTTCTGTAACCTGTTATCATATCATATACTTGTTTTGGGTTGTACCTGTTTGAGTAATAAATATTATTATTATTATTAAAATTCGAAATTTTCACGTCGACCGGAATTGAACCCGGAAATAAAGATCGTGTCATATTTCCCATTTGCAGTTATTTTTTATTGGCTGATGTATATAAATTCCTGAAAAGGTAAACGTAGAATACTTATGCAACAAAAAACGCATCCCCAGAAATCGTGCTAAATTCAACATACACCAAATTGCTAAACACCAGAAATCCATTCTAAAGAAAGCTCAGATTCAGAAAATACGGTATACCTAGAAGGAAACATTATGCAATAATTAATAATAATAATAATAATAATATTTTGTCGGCTTTTCAACTTTATTACAGTTATAGCCCTATCAAATACATTTATTTATTAATTACAATTATTATTACATACATGTATATAATAATGTATTCGAATACACTCACATACACCCAAGCCCCTGGTGGGAATCGAACCCACGACCCCAGGGTCCGAGCGGTGAAGTCGCTTTGAGCGCTGCTTCAACACGCTCGACCACCGAGGCGGCTGTTATGCAATAATTAAAATGTCCTTTTGTTCGATCACTGTCTTTAGTTTTTCTTCGATTCTAATACAAAACTGTTGAAGATCTATGTAGATTAAGTTTTTTTTACTCATTTTAGTCATTACTATATGACCTTCATATTTATACCTGAAGTTGTGTTACATTTCTGTATGTATCTTTTGATTGTGACATTTAGTTAATAGACAAAATGATGTCAGGTATTTTCTCATTAATAAATTTTGCACATTGTACTTTAGCTTTCAACTACCATTATCTCCTAATAAACACATGTGCACATACTAATAATGAGTATGCAAAAGCCCTTTGATACAATGCATTAAATCATTTTAATGAACATTATATTGCAGAGAAAATTACCTACAAGGTGTACGAAATTTGCGCTAAATGTAGAATATTTTATAATCTAGAGCTAGAACATGCCTATTTATCAGTTTTTGGTTAGTTTTAATTTATTATCTATAAAAAGGCAAAATAAATTAAAAAATCTGTTGTGACCAGCACAATACCTCTCGCCAGTTCCGTTTTTGATTACATAAGTAAAGGGCGCGAGGAGTCATGTGACATTGTTGGCCTTGACAAGCAGATATATAGGGGCCCCCACCAGGAGTGTGGAATTATTTGTTGAGGAATATAAACCACATGGAATTGGAAAAATCACTCAATTTAGAATAAAAATTATGATATTTGACATCTATGTACATAATTACTAGCTATAATTCTGACAAGGGCCCCCATATCTGCTTGCAAGGCCAACAAAGTCACATGACTACTCGCGCCCTATTGTATTTAACATTTCTTGTATACCTACAATCTACACCAAAAATTCTACTTACATCTATTCTTTATATGTAGATTTTTAAAATTTTAAATTCATTCTATGCAGAAATTTTGCCCTACTCTTCTAATTTTTCGTAATGTTTCCAATTTATTATCGGGATTGACAGTATTTTTGAAGGGTATATGTAATATACCTATAACTATTAATACAATAAGAAATAATATAATGTATGTACTATCCAGAAAAATCTTTTATAATGTCTCTGGATTTCTGACACTGACATTTATCTGCCACTTACACACATTTTCATTTTTCAATTAGTTTCCATGACACTATTTGGGCTGTGAGATTTATTACAGCATATTATTATATAACTTTATATTTCGTTATCTCTAAATCTATAAAAGATATAATAAAATATTTATATGTATCGGATAGAGAATTTACTTTTCTTTAATACAAGCAAGAACAAAAATTTTCAAAGAATAATATTTAGAAGATTTTTTTTAAGAATCTGCTAATTCTGGTTGTCCAAATATTACCAAAAAGATTTTCAGCTCTTCCCAATTATGCCCGATTGAGAAATACGCAGTTAAACATATATTAAGCATTACAGTTTATGAGAAATCGTCCTTCCAACCGACTCACATACTCTAATATATGACCCGTTTTCATCTATAATCATACATATTTACATATGCATAGCTTTATGAAATGTTGAAAACCGAATTTGTCATAAAACGTGAATGAGCGATTTCACATTTAAAAAAAAAGTATTTTAAATAAAGTCATAGTCATGAAAAACAACCTCCCACTAGTCCCACTCCTGTGACGTCAAAATATAAACAGCACGTCATTCATAGCCCATAGAAAAACAGTTTATCCATCACATACGTTATTTATATAAATAAAAGTAGGCGCTAGTTGTCGCACGTTAAACTGTATGAACTTTAGCACCATACTCGTATTCAGTTACAGATCAAGTGACTTTTCAAAATATCACACATTTCATTATTTAATTGTTACGTACCTATCTAATGGATATTTCGTATTTTTTTCAAATTTCAGGATGTTTAGAGAACAATATTTTTTTTTAAATTTAGTACTTAGAAGCCATATAACAATTCTTGCAACAGCCCTATTGAATCCTCTTCAAAATGACGATTCAGTGCAATATAAGTAGTACATATATTATACATCAAGCGAGATATAAGGATCATTTTTCTCAAGGCGATTTTCTAGTTTTACCTTCCGTCACCTTTAGGTAAGGAAGGTATTATCTTTGGACAAAGAATTCAATGACGAGTTTTTAGTGAATAAGCATGTTTAAGGGTCCCTTCCCTATTATACGATCTTACCATTTTTAAGATGATATCTGTATGTATGTATGTCTGTGCGTGTGTGTGTGTGTGTGTTTTATGTGTGTGTATGTGTGTGCATGTGACGAAAGTTTCGAATCGCATAACTTCAATATCATGCACGATTCCAAAAATTATAATTTTCCCGCATTCCTCAAGTTTACATCCAGAAGAACAAGTGATTAGATTTTGGTTATAATTGGTCAACCGGAAGTAGCCTCATTTGAAGATTTTAACAGTTAAATATGATTTATTGACATTTAACGTTATTATAACTTAAAGAATACATTATTCTCTATACGATTTGATTGCATTTTATACTTCATATTCAATTGGTATAGAGTTAAAGAATTATAGATATTAAATTTCATAAATCAGCCAGCTATGCTAATCATGGAAACTGCTAATATATTCAGATAATTCAAATTGACGGATGTCAGTATCAATGAAAAGTAAATGAATGTGGCAGAGATGAGGATGTTGAAGTAGATGTTGGGGAAGACACGGAAAAATACGATGAAGAATAAGGGAAATAACTCTAGTGTTACAAGTTTCTAGAAAGATACAAGAGAGATGATTACATTGGTTTGAACATGTCATGAGGAGAGATGAAGAATGTATTGGAAGAATGAATAGCTTAGTAATAGAAGGTTGAAGAAATAGAGGAAGACCAAGGGCAAGATGAACGACTGTATTGCGGAAGACTTGGGAGAAAAGGAACTCAATGAGAACGACACGCAAAACAGAAATGAATGGAAGCATAAAATAAAAAATAGCGATCCCTATCGAATGGGAAAAACTGGAGAAGAAGTCAGTGTCAAGTACAATTTGCATAGTTTTGTTTATGAAATAATTTTACTGGAAATTTAGAATCTTTTGCAAGAAAATTTATGTATGGAATTTATACATAATACACAGGATTGACAGAAGGTATTGTGCTGACCACTAAAATGGATTACCAAGAAAAATCGGAAGAACTCCATGAAATTGTTGATACAACTGACCTAAACCAATGAAATCTAGAAAGTTGTACGATTCAGTCTATATTATACAACTGATATATCAAAATAATAATAATCATAGGGTAAAATGTTTTTTATTTATGTCATGATTTTGACATCTAAGATATCAATATCTACACCCGGTGGTAAAAAAATCTGTTGTGGCCAGCACAATACCTCTCGCCACTGTCTTTTTTTGATTACATAAGTATAGGGCGCGAACAGTCATGTTTCATTGTTGGCCTTGACAAGCAGACGTGGGGGCCCGTTTCAGAATGATAATTATTAATTATGTACATAAATGTCAGAACTTTTCATTAAAAATTTCAAGATTTTCTAAATTCACGTAGTTAATTTGTCATCAGGAGTGTGGAATTTACTTGTCGAGGAAAATAAACCATATGGAATTGGAAAATCATTAAATTTAGAATGAGAAATTATGATATATGACATCTATATATATAATTACTAGCTATCATTCTGACATGGGCTCCCATATCTGCTTGTCAAGGCCAACAAAGTCACATGACTGCTCGCGCCCTAATGTATTTAACATTTCTTGTATACTTACACTCTACACCAAAAATTCTACTTATATCTATTCCATATATTTAGATTTTTTAAATTATTCCACATAATTAGATTCTATGAAGAAGTTTTGTCCTACCCTTGTTTCTCGAGATGATTCCAATTCATTGTCAGAAATAACAGTATATATGAAGGGTATGTGTAATATACCTATAAATATTTAACTAATAATGCATTTAGAAATAATATAATGTATGTACTTACCAGAAAAAGTGTTCAGTAATGTCTCCGGATTTCTGACACTGACATTTATCTGTCAGTTACAAATAATTTAAATTATCAACTATTTTTCATGGCATTCTTTCGGCTGTCAAATTTATTACAACAGATTATTTTATATATTATACTTCTTTTATCTCTAAATCTATGGAATATATAATAAAATATTTAAATGTATCAGATAGAGAATTTAATTTTCTTTAATATTACCACGAAAAATTTTCAAAAAATAATATTTAGAATATTTTTTTTCAAGAATCTTCTACTTCCGGTCGTCCAATTATTACCAAAACCTTTTCAGATCTTTCCATGAATGTCCGATTGGGAAATACGTTGTTAAACAAATTTTAAGTCTTATAGTTTTTGAGTAACCGTCCTTCCAACATCCCACACACACACATACACACACACACACACACATCCACACACACACACACACACACAGACATCATCGTAAAAATGTTAAAATCGGATTGTAAGGACCTTAAAACGTGCTTATTCAATAAAATCTGGATATGCGATTTTTAGCATGAATGCAATACCTCTCTTAGCGAGAGGTAAAAAAATATTGTAGGTAGTGAAGGAACAAAGCGGTAATAATTTAATCTAGGTTGGTTGGATTAAATATGATTATATATATACAAATCTGATTTATATTATGCTCCCTACAAACTTGTTTCTAGAAGGCAGTCAGTCGTCTGCTCTCTCGTCTGATCTGCTATTCAAACTGGAAAACATATTCGCACCTCAGGCGTCTGGATTGATCGCGAATCACGAGACGCTCTCATGTTAACACCTTCCCTATTTTCACAACGACATTAAATTCGCTTTGGCGCTATTTCGCATAACAAAAGCCTATCATCGCCGCCAGAATAGGCTCATAACCTCAACTATCTATCAGTCACCACAAGCACGTGGCACAAAACAAAATGTAATCGAGTTAGTGGGTGAAAAACGTGGCGTTGAACGTCTTCGTCTTCCTTGATACCATCTGTGCGATATTTTCCCATCTGCGGTTAACAAAGACTCGCGCTGAATGGAGAAGAAGAAGAACCGCCAGGTAGTGCCAGGCAGGCATAGGATGGTGCCGCTGTTGCTGCTACTGCCATGGTAATCATTAATAAAGTACGCAGATATCTTAATTAAATCAAAACAATATGGCAAAGCGAGATCGAAATTAATTAACCATCGGCGTGCGTCGGTCGGAGAACGAGGCAGGAACAGGTGGATGGGAATCAAGCAGTGCACCTCAACATCCTTAAAAGTTTTCCCTCTTTTCATTATCCTTTTAGGCGAAGACCACTTCAGGTTTATTTATTGCATAGCGTTCGTCATGTTTCCTGATCTTTAGCTAATAATTTCTTCACGGACCTGTGTCTTATTTGCCACTGACCATTTGAAACGGCGTCGATCTATGTAAGACATTATATGATGATTTATTAAATTTATTATTGTAACACGAGAGTTACAGAAGCTCTGATGATGGTAGTCTTACTGCTTTACCAACGATGACAATTTTCTCTATCTGGTGGTCTCTTGGATGGTCGACCACGACTTTTTGAGAGGAATACATGCACTTACACTTATGATGAACTCTTGAACACTTTATATATGGACATACGCATACTTTGGTATTTTAAATTAACTTTTTTATTTACATAATTAATTATTTAACTTAACGTGTTATGTAGTAGTAATCCAACGGAAATTCGTAGGTAAAGGTGTGCGGCAAATAGGATCAGTTTTAATAAAAAAAAATTTTTTTTTTATTAGGACGTTTCGGTGCTGGTCCAGCACCATCTTCAGCTTCCACAATGTGTTGTTTTTAATAATAAAAATATAACAAATAATATAAATCTTACCATATATATAATAAATATAAATTTAAACTTAATTAAATAGTTACATTTTTCATTGTAACTCAGCTTACAAGCGTCTATTACTACTCGAACCCGAGAATACGAGTAGGTACATGTCTTCCTCTTGAGGCCAAGACAGACTACATGTCTTGTTGACACGAATACCTAGAAACAAAGCGTTATCATCGTGACAGGATTATCTTCGGGGGGCATATCAAAAATTGGATAAAAGTGTGCATAACTTTTTTAAAAACGAAAAAATATAACACCAAAAGATGAAGCAAATTCATGAAGATATGTCAAATACTTTGGGAACGTCTTATGTTATGTTCTTACCCTCCTAATTCGTAGAATAGACACGTGTATGAACTGAGTGAACTCTTATATTCGCGAAATCTTGTTTTCATAGACATGTTATTTCTAATTGTCACGTAGTCCAATGGTATGATCCTGGAAACGCTGATCAACCACTCAAAAAAGGTATATGGAAGCCACTGCTAAGCTCAGTTCAGTCCAGTCAAGTCAGATTCAAAATCAAATTCAATTTTTTCGTCTCAAGTTCACATAGTTCAACACGTCTTCGTAGATCTTAAATTAATAATATATAATCATTTTTATTTGTAACTAGTGTTAATTAATAATTAATACATAATTAATTAAACGACACGTGTTCGGCAGAGCCGTTTATTGAGAAAAACCTAAATAAAACCTAAACCAAACCTAAACCTTAACTTTAACACAGCCCACAGATCGCTCAATGGTGTCAGAATCCTGATAGTTCAACGAGCTTGCAGCACAGGTAAGACGAACTTAAATCATAACACGTATCCTTTATGCACAATGAAAGACATGCGTTCACGGGTCCGTGAAGTTGGCACGTCATTGGAAGCACAAATATTCTTTTTTATATTAGTAATTAGTGCTTCGTTAGTGCTCTTTTGTGCTTCAAAAAATTTTGAAATTAATTGAACGGTTCACGAAATAATTAACATTATATGATGACGTGCCAAGTTCACACTTAGCACGTCATTAATAAAATTTCAAATTACTTATTACATCTTTTGTTAGTGCTTCGTTAGTGCTCTTTTGTGCTTCAAAATTTTTTGAAATTAATTGAACGGTTTACGAAATAATTAACATTATATGATGACGTGCCAAGTTCACACTTAGCACGTCATTAATAAATTTTCAAATTACTTATTACATCTTTTGTTAGTGCTTCGTTAGTGCTCTTTTGTGCTTCAAAATTTTTTGAAATTAATTGAACGGTTTACGAAATAATTAACATTATATGAAGACGTGCCAAGTTCACACTTAGCACGTCATTAATAAAATTTCAAATTACTTATTACATCTTTTGTTAGTGCTTCGTTAGTGCTCTTTTGTGCTTCAAAATTTTTTGAAATTAATTGAACGGTTTACGAAATAATTAACATTATATGATAACGTGCCAAGTTCACACTTAGCACGTCATTAATAAATTTTCAAATTACTTATTACATCTTTTGTTAGTGCTTCGTTAGTGCTCTTTTGTGCTTCAAAATTTTTTGAAATTAATTGAACGGTTTACGAAATAATTAACATTATATGAAGACGTGCCAAGTTCACACTTAGCACGTCATTAATAAAATATCAAATTACTTATTACATCTTTTGTTAGTGCTTCGTTAGTGCTCTTTTGTGCTTCAAAATTTTTTGAAATTAATTGAACGGTTTACGAAATAATTAACATTATATGATGACGGGCCAAGTTCACACTTAGCACGTCATTAATAAATTTTCAAATTACTTATTATATCTTTTGTTAGTGCTTCGTTAGTGCTCTTTTGTGCTTCAAAATTTTTTGAAATTAATTGAACGGTTTACGAAATAATTAACATTATATGAAGACGTGCCAAGTTCACACTTAGCACGTCATTAATAAAATATCAAATTACTTATTACATCTTTTGTTAGTGCTTCGTTAGTGCTCTTTTGTGCTTCAAAATTTTTTGAAATTAATTGAACGGTTTACGAAATAATTAACATTATATGATGACGTGCCAAGTTCACACTTAGCACGTCATTAATAAAATTTCAAATTACTTATTACATCTTTTGTTACTGGTTCGTTAGTGTTCTTTTGTGCTTTAAATTTTTTTGAAATTCATAAAGCGGTTTATGAAATAATTAATATTATTTGATGACGTGCCAACTTCATGGCATTAATAAAATATTATACTGTTTAACACATATTTTGTTAGGGCTATGTTAGTGCTCTTTTGTTCTTTATAATTTTTTTAAATTCATAGAACAGTTCATTAAATAATTAACATTTTTTTTTTAATGGAAACAATATTTAACTTTTTACCTCAAAAAATCCACATACTTGTATTTTTCTATTTTAAATTATATAAAGGCTGTTTAGTTACGAATTTGTTTTATTATATTAATATTAATTTAAAGATAAACTTAATTTCATGTTAACTATCAAAAAAATAATTTCATTATTTACAAAAAAAAAACACATTCTAAATTATTTAAAAAAATTCCGAATATTCTTAAAAAAATCTTTGTATTTGGCCTTTATGTTCCTAAATTTTTATACAGGGTGAGTGGGGGTGACGCCCGCTCCTCTTTAACTTGTTTATTTTGAGTAATAGAAAAAAATACTCATACAGAAGTTTTATAATTTTAAATATACAATTTTATGGCAGATGTAGATATTATTTACAAAGTCAGGTTTACAAAATACGATTATCGACTTTTATTTATTAAATAGCAACCTATAATTATTTTACTAAAATATAAACCGCCATATCTTTCTGTATTAATGTATTAATTTTAATGAATGTATTTGAAAAAATTCGAGAAAAATAAAATAATTGAGATATATAGGAAATAATTTTTATTCTATAGGTGGCTATGTGAAAATAAGCAAAATATAACAATGCTAATACCAACAAAGTATACATTTGTTTGTTACTTATTTATTATTACTTACTTATTTATCTATTTATTTATTATTTATTTTCACATAGCCAGCTAGAATATTTGAATAAAAATTGTTTCTCATATAACTCATTTATCTTATTTTACTCGAAATTTTTCAAATACATTAATAAAAACTATTAGATCGTTAAAAAGACAAAAATGTAGTGGTTTATTTTTCAGTAAAATAATTATAGGTTGCTATTTAAAAAATAAAAGTTGATAGTTGTATCTTGTAAACCTGATTTTATAAAAAATATCTATATTTGCCGTCAAATATTATCTATAATTCAAATTATAAAACTTTTATATGACCCATTTCTTTCTATTGCTTATAATTAAAAAGTTAAAGTGGAGGCGTCGTCTCACACTCATCCTGTATACATTTAAGAAAGCAACTGATTAAATTTTAGCTATGATCAACCGAAATTGGTACACTGGTTTTCAAAAAAATAGCGTACACCTATTTTTTGTTGTATTGAGTCGATCTTGATTTTTAACTTGTCAATGTCATTAGTGTCAATTAGAATGTCAAAATTAACCGAAATTCAAATACATACTTGGTTGTTCTTTAATTTTTCTTGAAAAAAATTAAATTTCAGAGTAGGTAAACAACAAAATTTTTTGTATGTCACTGCATACGGTAGAAATATATAACTTTTTTTTAAACTGGGTAGAGATACCGATGTTTTTACCTCCTACCAATAGTAGAGATATAGGATCAAGTTAAAATCCACCGGTTTAGATTTTCATGAATAAACAAGTTTCAAGGCCTGTGTAATCCGATTTTAACATTTTTACGATAATGTCTTTGTGTGTGTATTAATGGAATATACACTAGTTCATATATTATTTAAGTGAAATGGCTACACCTGCGTATACCGTGTGTCTGTCTTAAAGGTGTACATAGGAAATTAACATGGGAAACCAGTTTTTTGCAATTCCCTGCTTGCCTAATTATTTAAACAAAAACGCGTCAAATAAAGGTTTTAGGGTATACAATTCTGCATCTAAATCAATAAACAGAATTACTTTTACATGCTTTGTAGCGGCAGAAATTAAATATGAAAATTTCGAAAATTACGTTGAAAATAATATCGATAGCCATGGAATTGTACAAAAAATAAATAAATTCTTGACATTTTATCTGTCACAACGTATGTTCTGACAATTTGATTTTGTCTCTGGTTCTATTGTTAGAAATTATTAAAAAATGAATATTTATACTAATAAAAAGTTTTTATTGATAAGTGTAGACCACTTCTGTAGTACTAGATATATTGGAAATGAATTGGGAGTACATCACAGTATCATACAAAATATTAAAAAAAAAAAACGTATTATTCTTATAAAATGCAGTGTCACAAAGAACTTGTCCCATATGATGAAGAAAGTAGAAGAGTGTTTTGCGTAGATATGCAGAACCCGCCTAATAATGATCAAAATTTGTTCCATTTCTTTCACGGACGAATGCACTTTCACTTTGAACAATGAACCAAATATCCAAAATACCCGTTGTTGGGCTATAGAAAATCCTGGAATTAATATTTCAACAAGGACACAATATCCTCGAAAAGTTAATATTTGGGCCGGAATTTTAGGTCACCACATAATTGGTCCTTTTGAAATACGTGGCAATGTAAATACGGAACATTATTTGGAGATGCTACAAAACGAAATTGGTCCTGCTATAAACGATGTTGTGCGCCCAGATCGAGAGGTCTGGTTCCAACAGGGTGGATGTTCTGCACACTAGGAACTTTAGAGAATATTTGGATCTGGTATTTCCTGGGCGCTGGATTGGACGAGGGGGTATTATTGACTGGCCTGCTAGATCTCCAGATCTTGCTCCATGTGACTTTTTTATGGGGTTACATAAAAATCAAATTTATAAAAAAGGCACGAAAACAAAAATGATCTAAGAGATTCCATATTAAATGAATGTCATCGTATAATGGTTCTGCATTTATTGTAACTATTATCTTTATAATTACTTGTTATCCGTTTACTAATTACTACAAAGCTTTTCTTGCTTGAGCATATTTTGTTACGCAATACTGAATTTTTAATAAATTCATATATTAAACAAAACTGTATTTTTTAAATTTATTTATTAATCTAATATTTCTATTGTTGTTATAATTAACGATATTTGTCCAAATAGAAAAACGTCAAGCATTTATTTATTTTTTGTTCAATTCCATGGCTGTCGATATTTTCAAAGTAATTTTCGACATTTTCATGTTTAATTTCTACCGTTACAAAACATGTAAAAGTAATTCTGTTTATTGATTTAGCTGCAGAATTTTATGCCCTAAAACTGACGCGTTTTTGCTTAAAATATTTAGGCAAGCAGTGAATTGCAAAAAAAAAAATGATTTCCATGTTAATCTGCTACGTACACCTTTAGATACACGGTATATGAAGTGAAAATTAAAATAAATTGTTCCTTTACTAGTACTATCAACATTTTAAAAAATTCAACATTAGATGAACATAGTTCTAAAATAAACCTGCGTTTTCAAAAAGTATTTTTGAGATCTATTAGTATTTGACTATGATTTTATGACGAAAACAGCATTTCTCGTTTTCCCTATAAAATCAAAGTCCTATACTAATAGATTTCTATAATACTGTTTTTAAAATGCAGGTTCATATTAGAAGTATGTTCGTCTAATGTTGAATTTTTTAAAATGTTAACTATTCTAGTACATGAACAATTTATTTGAATTTTCGCTTCATACATATATAGTAGGCAGGGGTAGCCATTCCGCTTAACCATTTATCTAATTTTTTGTATTCAAATTTCCGTCATACCAGCGAGGAAATGATTAGATTCTGTTTATAAGGTGTATTATCACAAATGAATTTTATGAAAAATAACATACAAACATCTTGATTAATGAAAAGATAATACTTGAAATTAGATTCCGTATAACATAATGTGGCACAAGGTCAGCCCATAACGCCTGCATGACCTTCGTCAGAAAATAGTGGATTAATATATTTCATTAATTTTCATAAAATGCAATATTTTTTTTTTCATATACTCCATTTTCCTACGGGAAGTAGTCCTTCAAATATAAATCAAAACTTTTCAAATTTTGTAATAAAGGCTTTTATATCGATGAGAACAAATATTTAATATTAGCTGCTACTTGTGAATTAGTGAAGTGGTATTTTACTTGAAGCTCCTAATAGATTTTAATGAAAAAACATTAAAATAAAATTATATATATATATATATATATATATATATATATATATATATGTTTACGATCAATTGCGTGAGTCTCTTCGACGACGGCTGCAACTTTGTTTACAATTGATCGTAAACACCTAGAGTCCTTAGTTGTTAAATCTGATGTGGCCAGCACAATACCTTCCGTCAATCCTGTGTATTATGTACAAATTCCATACATAAATTTTCTAAAAACCAATGAGTATTGGACCTAAGTGTATTAGATTTTTTTTCTTGTTTTCATCTCTACTATCACCTGCTAAAGTGTGTAAAGTTTTTTTTATTAACACCCTGTATACAGGGTGTTTCCTTTAAAACAACCAGCGCTTTTTTGGGCGAACTAATGACTTTAGAGAAAAATGTTATATACAAAAAATTACCAGGAAAAAGGGCTTAATTTATGAGGAATAATAAATAAAAAATTCAACCAATGGTTCTCAAACGGTAGAATAAAATTATATTTTTTTTAAATGGCAACCTATATAAATTTTTTGTCCATTAGATAGAGATTTTTTCTGAATTCAACGATATAAATATGATATGGGGTTGTATAACAATTATTTCGAGAAAAATGATATTAAAAATCAGAAATAATTTTACAATATTGAAGTAGGCTATGCAATAAACAACTATTAATACGACTATTGCCTAGGTTACGATAGTATATTATTTTCTTATATCTAAAATAACTTGTTTTACTAAGACATTCATAATAACAAATGAACTACATAACGAAGAAATATCAAAAAATAATAGTACTAACATAAAAAGAAAAACAATATGATGGAAATTATTTACAAATTTATGCAACCTTAGGTATTTTTGGTATTTTTGCACTTAAGAGTACTAATTTTTATTATAATTTGTGCTCGAAAACACCTCCTTGGTTTTGAAGACAAAGTTCAATTCTTCTTCTCAATTCGGAAGATGTAGCACATCTAATAGATTGAGCATTTAAGTCTCTAATTGCTTGACGAATGTTATTTTTACATTCATCCTCAGTTGTTGGAGGAACACTAAACACTTGGTTTTTAAGATAGCCCCAGAAAAAAAAGTCTAATGGAAATAAATCAGGCGATCTAACAGGCCAAAGTATTGAACCATTATTGCCTATCCATCTATCATCAAAAAGTTGATAAAGTGCAAGACTGACACGTTGTGTGTTGTGTGCTGGAGCTCCATCCTGTTGGAAATAAGTTTCTCTATATTGATTTAACGGCAGATTGTCAATGAATAGGGTTAAGTCCGTCTCAATAATATTTAAATATAAATCACTATCAAGATTTTGTCTATAAAATACAGGCCCAATAATTATATTGTCTTTAATTCCGCACCACATGTTAAAAGACCAATAAACTTGATGATTTCTGCTTCGATTTACATTTAAATTTTCATCCGTCCAATAATGAACATTGTGCCGATTAAATAGTCCATTTTTAGTAAATTTACTCTCATCTGACCAAATAATTTTTCTATAAATATCCGGATCATCTTGCGACTTTATTATGAACCACTCACAAAACTGAATTCTTCTTATATCATCTTGGTGCAAATTTTGAGTCAAACTGTATTTATAAGGACGATATTTATGTTTTTTTTTAAATTTTCCATATTGACCTGTTTCCAATTTGAAATTCTTGTGCTGTTTCTCTAGTAGAAGCATTGGGATTACCAGCAAAAAATGCTAGAACAGCAATTTCAGTATCTTCATCAATTATTCTGGGTTGACGTTCCCTTTTCAACTTGTGAAATGACCCAACAGTTTGGGCATTTCGAAAAATTGTTCTCAATAATTCACGTGTGGGTTGCACTTTTTGGGGATAAAGCCGTGAAAATCTTCGTATCTTAGAATTTAAATTTCTTTCACACTCTCCATACATAACAGTAAGATTAAAATAGTCTAAATTTGTTAATTCTTGCAACTGCAAAGCCATTTTTTATTAATAATTAATTAAACAATTACGAAAACAAACACTTAATAACGAAAGTAACAAAACTATCTGTCACCTGTATCATTTGTTTGCATTTGTTTATTGCATAGCGTACTTCAATATTGTAAAATTATTTCTGATTTTTAATATCATTTTTCTCGAAATAATTGTTATACAACCCCATATCATATTTATATCGTTGAAATCAGAAAAAAATTCTCTATCTAATGGACAAAAAATTTATATAGGTTGCTATTTAAAAAAATCTGATGTGGCCAGCACATAACCTCTCGCCGTATATTTTACCTGGCTGTATGCATAAAGCAAAGATTATTTTTATAAATACAAATAATATATTCATATAAATCTATGACGTATAAACTTCTTTATTATTCAATAATAGCATGTCTCAACATGAAGATATTTTACCATAAATTATGTTACAATAAATTACAAAGTAGAGTTTACCATATATAAATATTAGGCTGGTAACAGCAATTTTCAATTCGAACAACTTTGTTTACTTTCTCTTCATATTCTTCTAGTAAAAACATTAATTTTGGGCGGTCTAAAATGTATATATCTGGATTGTGCATCTATTCTTATATATCTTCTTTTACATTTTATTTTTTCATACTTGTTATATTTAAATAACCTTAATTACCTTTAATAAAGTGACGGATAGATTGCACTCCGATTTTGTCAATATTTACAACTTACTTGAGAAGAATTTGATAGCTTTTTCGCAATTCAAAGTTACTCTAGTAGTACTGGTGTACATTGTCCCATAATGTTTGAAACAAATTTAAGTCCTTCAACCTAGACTTGTCATCTCCATAATAGTCACAGATCAAGAAATAAGGGATTCTCCAAGTACATTTTTAATTCATTACTCATTATTTCTGACACTGACATTTATCTGTCAGTTACAAATAATTTAAATTATCAACTATTTTTCATGGCATTCTTTCGGCTGTCAAATTTATTACAACAGATTATTTTATATATTATACTTCTTTTATCTCTAAATCTATGGAATATATAATAAAATTTTTAAATGTATCAGATAGAGAATTTAATTTTCTTTAATATTACCACGAAAAATTTTCAAAAAATAATATTTAGAAGATTTTTTTTCAAGAATCTTCTACTTCCGGTTGTCCAATTATTACCAAAACCTTTTCAGATCTTCCCATGAATGTCCGATTGGGAAATACGTTGTTAAACAAATTTTAAGTCTTATAGTTTTTGAGTAACCGTCCTTCCAACATCCCACACACACACACACATCCACACACACACACACAGACATCATCGTAAAAATGTTAAAATCGGATTGTAGGGACCTTAAAACGTGCTTATTCATTAAAATCTGGATATGCGATTTTTAGCATGAATCCAATACCTCTCTTAGCGAGAGGTAAAAAGAGATGTTGCTTTAAATGTCAGTCAGAAATACACTGCTTCTTTCACCTCGTCATCGATGTTAGTCCACTTTTAACAAATCTATTTTTTTCTATACTCACGTGGTTAATTTGTCACCAGGTGTGTAGAATTTACTTGTCGAGGAAAATATACTAGTTGCAATTGGAAAATCAAGAAATTTAGAACAAAAAATTATGTTATTTAACATCATTCTGACATGGGCCCCCATATCTGCTTGTCAAGGCCAACAAAGCCACATAACTGCTCGCACCCTAATGTATTTCTTGTATACCTACACTCTACACCAAAAATTCTATTTATATTTATTCCATATATTTAGATTTTTTAAATTTAAATTCATTCTATGAAGAAATTTAGTCATACTCTTCCAATTTTTCGAGATGATTCCAATTAATTGTCGGAAGTAACAGTATTTCTGAAAGGAATTTGTAATATACCTATAATATTAATTATGTAGCTATTAATACTTTAAGAAATAATATAATGTATGTACTTACTTCCCAGAAAAAGTCTTCAGTAATGTCTCCGGATTTCAGACACTGACATTTATCTGTCAGTTACAAACAATTTAAATTCTCAACTATTTTTCATGGCATCCTTTCGGTTGTAAAATTAATTACAACAGATTATTTTATATATTATATATCTTTTATCTCTAAATCTATAGAATATATAATTAAATATTTAATTGTATCAGATAGAGAATTTAATTTTCTTTAATATTACCAAGAAAAAATTTCAGAAAATAATATTTAGAAGATTTTTTTTCAAGAATCTTCTACTTCCGGTTGTCCAATTGTTACCAAAACCTTTTCAGATCTTCCCATGAATGTCCGATTGGGAAATACGTAGCTAAACAAATTTAAAGTCTTATAGTTTTTGAGTAACCGTCCTTCCAACATCCCACACACATACACACATACACACACACACACACACACACACACACACACACACACACACATCCACACACACACACACACACACACACACAGACATCATCGTAAAAATGTTAAAATCGGATTGTAGAGACCTTAAAACGTGCTTATTCAATAAAATCTGGATATGCGATTTTTAGCATGAATGCAATACCTCTCTTAGCGAGAGGTAAAAATATAATTTTATTCTACCGTTTGAGAACCACTGGTTGAATTTTTTATTTATTATTCCTCATAAATTAAGCCCTTTTTCCTGGTAATTTTTTGTATATAACATTTTTCTCTAAAATCATTAGTTCGCCCAAAAAAGCGCTAGTTGTTTTAAAGGAAACACTGTATACATTACTTAATACTAGAACTTTTTTTTCTTCTTATTTTAAAAATAAATAACACCTAATAATTTTTATATTTTTAAAGTTATATTTCATTTTTTAAGGTGTTTTTCAGGTTGATGACGTGCGTCTTCTGCGTTATAATTTTCACTATATTCAATGGATATAGAGATAATGAAATTAAATTTCATAAATCAACTAGCCATGCTATAAGCATGGAAACAACTACTATATTAAGAAAATTCTAATTGACAGATGTTAGTGTCAATGAAAAGAAAATGAATGTGACAGAGAGATGAGTATGTTGAGATTGATGTTGGGGAAGGCACCGAAAGATAAGATAAAGAATGAGAGGATAAGAGAAATGGCTCGAGTGATAGAAGTTTCTAGAAAGATACAGGAGAGGCGATTATATTGGTTTGAACATATCATGAGAAGAGATGAATAATATATTGGAAGAAGAATGAACAGCTCAGTAGTAAAAGGTAGAAGAAACAGAGGAAGACCAAAGAGAAGATGAAAGACTTGAGAGAAAAGGAATTGAATGAGTACGATAAGCAAAATAGAGAAATGAGTTGATGAAGAAAATCAAGAATAACGATCCCTAACGAATGGGAGAAACTAAAGAAGAAGAAGAAGATGTCAGGGCCAAATGCAATTTACATAGTTCGTTTATGAAATAATTTTACTGGAAATAGAATCTTTTGCAAGAAAATATATGTATGGATTTGTACATAATACAAAGAATTAACAGAAAGTAATATGCTGGCCACATCAGATCTTTTTATTCAAATATCACTGCGATTTTGACTATGGTCTCTGTACCTTCCTTATTTTATTAATGACGTGCTAAGGGTGAAGTTGGCATCATATAATGTTAATTATTTCGTGAACCGTTCAATTAATTTCAAAAAATTTTGAAGCACAAAAGAGCACTAACGAAGCTCTAAGAATAGATGTAATAAGTAATTTGAAATTTTATTAATGACGTGCTAAGTGTGAACTTGGCACGTCACCATATAATGTTAATTATTTCGTGAACCGTTCAATTCATTTCAAAAATTTTTGAAGCACAAAAGAGCACTAACGAAGCACTAACAAAAGATGTAATAAGTAATTTGAAATTTTATTAATGACGTGCTACGTGTGAAGTTGGCACGTCATCATATAATGTTAATTATTTCGTGAACCGTTCAATTAATTTCAAAAATTTTTGAAGCACAAAAGAGCACTAACGAAGCACTAACAAAAGATGTAATAAGTAATTTGAAATTTTATTAATGACGTGCTAAGTGTGAAGTTAGCACGTCATCATATAATGTTAATTATTTCGTGAACCGTTCAATTAATTTCAAAAAATTTTGAAGCACAAAAGAGCACTAACGAAGCACTAACAAACGAAGTAATAAGCAATTTGAAATTTTATTAATGACGTGCTAAGTGTGAACTTGGCACGTCATCATGTAATGTTAATTATTTCGTAAACCGTTCAATTAATTTTAATTTTTTTTGAAGCACAAAAGAGCACTAACGAAGCACTAATTACTAATATAAAAAAGAATATTTGTGCTTCCAATGACGTGCCAACTTCACGGACCCTGCGTTCACTACTGCCAGCTTGAATCAAAGCAAGAGTCTAAACAAACTGATTACCAATACAATGACTTGTTTTTGTTCAAGAATTAGTTCCACATTTTGTTTATGGCACCAGTAACTCGGTTACAGAATTAGGCTGATTATGAAGTAAAAAGAAAAAAAGTCAAACCGAAGAGTTCTAAGATTGTACCAGTATGTCTCCCTTCCTAAAACTGTACATTGCGTTATTTTCTACTGTAGTAAAAGTGAGATATTTTACTTATTTAATTATTCAATTTTATTGCTAAACCACTGGATTGTTTAGTAGATAATTGAACTTCTTATACGTATATATGTACTCTTATACAAATTGAAGTTCAATTAGTTTATATCATATTTCTTTAAACTTTATACATATATTATTTATTGACCCACTACCCAACAGGTGAATTTCGATTAAAAGTTAACTAGTATTGTACTGTCTTTTACATATTCATCCTTAATGTTTACTTCCTCATTTCCTACGAACTCTAAATGCAACTTTGCTTCATTACAATTCAATTCTCTCAGATAAGTTAGTTCATTAGCGAGTTCATAATACAAACTTAGTTCTAACTAAAAGTATCAACAGAATCTATTTTGTTTAGATTTGCTACTTGTTGCATTGAAACGAATTATAAGAAAATTTGATTAATTAACTAGATAGTGATTATCAGAAAAGGTGAGAAGAAATTAATCGAGATTTATCTCAAATAAATTTAGCGCACATATACTAGAAAAATGTGTCAGGTAAGAACTAACAAACCTCAAAACACCCAATATATTTATAGAAGGAAATACGGATGGAATCTTTAGAGCGCCATCTACCAGTTTTTTTCTTGAACTACCACGAGTTTCTATACACAACTAATAGTCACTATGATGTAAAAAAATGTAAGGAAGTGAAAACACAAAATTAAATCCATATCAAACAATAAAGTTACTTAACAACAAAAATAAAAATAATTCAAAACTTTTACTTAATCCAATTTGCAAATACAAAATATCGCGCAACGACAAAAACACTGAAGGCATTTAAAAAAGTCGCCCTCTGTATCCAGTTTTCTTTCTCTTTTTAGCGTGTAATCCGCTATTAAAGTATGATATTGTTCAGTACAAATTATCCTGATGAAAGCCGTTTTCAGGAGATTTATAATGTTGTCCTATGGTTATTAATTTCATTTTAACGTACTAAAATTTCATTTGGACATAGCCCAGATGAATTAGTAGTGAAAATAGAGATATATTGCAGAAATTTACATCATTTAATTCTGAATTGACATTAATTTTGTGAACTAGAGAACTTCTGAAGGTTCTTCTAAACTTGTCTGATTATTTTTGCTAATGGTTATATCAACATGGGAATACACAGTGTCTAGACTGGATTATTGAGTATTACAAAATTTTAACATAAATTACAAACACAATCAAACTTTTTAAAAGATAAAATTAATTTAAAAATATAATATTCTTGGTAAATTTTCTAATAAAATATAAATGTCATTACGGTTTTTGGGTGTGGCAATATTTCGAAGTTATAATAAAATATCTATACTAGTCATACATTTTATAAATATAGCGTAATTTAACTTCACTTAACCCACCAAATTTCCGGCCACCGTACTATTTTTGTTATTTTATTTATTGAACTTTTTCTAATACGAAGCTCAATTATAATTTTTGGTATTGACTTTTTCAGGTTAAAAACACATAATTTTGCTAGCATAATTTTTTTTGTGTAAATATAGTTCAGGCAAGTACATATTTATTATTTTTGTTAATAAAATAGTCAGAAAATGCTGGTGCTAAAAAAATATTTTGGTATTCATTTAAACCGGTTTTAAAAATGGATTAACCAGTATTTTAATGCCAAATAAGTGATTATTAACCAATGTAACCCTTTACTAAAAAAGATAACAATTTTCGGCAGATACAAATCAAAACCGGTTTTTAAACCGTTTCTAAAACGAAAGGAAAATGCATTTTTTCGGTCTTTTTAAATGTAATAAAAGTAAAAGCTTTTTTACACTAAAATAGAAAAAACAGCTCTAAATAACAAGTTTTTTTTTTATTTCTCGAATGATTTTATTAACCGGTTACAGTTAATGTAACTGATTTAAAAACCGGTTTAATAAAGAAAGAATTGCACGTATGAATACTAAACAATCAAACACATATACGGGCCTATTCTGTAACTTAGTGGTTAATTTTTAATAACTAGTTAAAAAAATTACGAATCAAGTACGTTGATATATAACAACAAATTGGATTTTTAGGTGTCAAATCAATAGCTATTGGATAATTTTTTTAACCAATTGCTAAAAACTAACCACTGAGTTACAGAATAGGCCTGTACTGGGTGAATACTTTTAACCCCAACATAGCCCGTTAACACGGGAAAATCGTTTTTCTCAGACTGTTGTTTCCCGTTTCAATTGACAACAAAGGTTATAGTATAAACAGAAATATAAAAAAAATCTTCATCAAATGACACCAACTACATGTAAATCACGTAATATTTTAGTCTAATAAATTAATTATCAAATATATTCAATTTCTTATAAAAACCGATAGCCATGGTATTTGAACAAAAAGACAAACAAATGTTTGATATTTTATCTGTCAGAATTCGTTACAATCTATAATTGTGTATTTCATGTTTTATTAATTTTTTTTTAATCCGTTGCAAAATATTAAAAATAAATTCAAATAATAAAATCATGGCTAACGAAATCTGATGGATAAAATGTCAAACATTTGTTTATTGAAAAAATTTAATAAATAATTTACGGTACTACAATATTACATAATTTATATGTATTTCGTGTTTTTTGATGCAGAATTTTTTTATCTTTCCATTGATACCGCAACCATTGTTGTCAATTAAAACGTGTAGTATTCACCCGGTAGAATATAAATAGAAAACGCTTTATATAAAATAAAAATTGAAATGCAGAGAGATAAAACTGTTGGCCACATCAATTTTTCCAAGGGTTCGATGTCTCATTCCCGTGTGGTGAAACCTTCAATGACTCCTAAACCCCATTTTATTTTTCCAATAACTTTCCCGAAACTCCTCCTTTGGCATCCCATCATCACGTACGCCCCCTATATTACCTCACACATTATCACGTCGGAGGCAGCATCTGCTTCTTCGCTCGTTTCATGACACTACTCACTAGTCAGGCCAAACCAAGTCACTGAGCAATCCTCATCTCAGTGCTCGGTACTCACGCCACCGCAGTACCGCGACCGTTCTGCCTTGTGCCGCACAAACAGCCAAATTAACGAAGACAAATGAGTGGACAATTAATAAGTACGACAAGCGCCGTGAGATTTGCGTACAGTCGGAGGGAAAGTAAGAACTTCGAAAATAAAAACTGAATTTTCAGTAGGTACATACGTACAGTAAAATTTTTGAAAGATGTCCGATCAAGGTTATCTACGAATTGTATGAATTCAGATTTTTGTTCCGCCCGTTCTGACAAATTCAGTAGTGTCGTTTGCTTAGTTTTTGTGAGGGTACTACTATTATTTTATTATTATAAAAATATTTGTTACAAGAAAGGATTGAAAATTCAAAAATGAGTCAACTGGTAAGTTTATTAGCAAATGTAAAACCAAATATGTGAAAAATAGTGACACAATGTCAGTGTCAGTGACACTTACAGAAAATAACGACATTCGTACGGCTATGAATCAAGGTAATGTATTTGAATTAATAAATAAACTTACGTTACAGCGAAAGTATTATCAACAACGAGCATCGTTTTAAAATGGAATGTCTTAATTTAGTGGAAACAATATGAATTTTTGAAAGACAAGCGTGTTATATCCATCCTTATCGCACACGCTTATAGCCTTTGCAATTGAAAGAGATAAATGTATGTCAATTTGTTAATTCGTTCATGACAACCTTGATCGGACATCTTTAAAAAAATTACTGTATACCGAAATCTTGATTTTATTCGCCTGGTTTAAAATAAAAGAAGTCTTTACATTTGTCGCTAACTAGATTTTTGCCAATACTTAATAATTAGCAGGCGTCACCTCAAGGTCACTGGTAAACTCCCGCACGGTACAAATATGTCACCATCATTGCCGAAATCTGTGTACAAAGCAGATTGGCACACCCAGCAATGGGTAATATGCCGTAATGATATATTTATTTTATTTTCTTAATAATTAGCTGTTTCATTAGCAAGAAAATAAAGAGGGCCGTGTTCTTCCATAAGGCGCAACTTTCTGCGGGCATCTAGCATTTATTGAACATTTACATCGATTTCTCGGTAATTCCTGAATTCGTGTATATTATGCGTTGAATTTCGAACTAATTTTGGGCTTCTCAACCTTCATGGTAATTTTTTTGAAATAAAAGAGCCCAAAAACCTTCTTCGGAACGAGCCTGGGGAAGGTTGCATAATGACAGGACACAAGGTCTGGTCAGAAGATAAAATCGTCCCCAGCGTGTTCTTCTTCAATAAAATAACAAATCTTTTTTTTTTTGAGAAAAATGCATGTTTAGATTTGTTTAATTTGATTTCATTATAGTTAAAATAAATGTGCCGGGGACGATGCTAGTGAATATGGATTCAGATTTTAGAGTGCTGTGATTGAAAATGGAAGACTATATCAGCAGAATTAATCAATTTGTGTTAGTTGTTTTTGTTACAAAGTAATTGTTTTTCACATTCATTTGTATCGTCCATAGTACACTTATTTTAGCCATATTAAACTAAAACTGATATAAATACTGGTTAAAAACAAAATTTATGCTTAAAATACTTATAAAATTGAAATTGTATGCTAATTTAACCGACCTCGTAGCTCTTATAGTTCTCGAGATAGCAATAGTGGACAAAATAAAATGAACACTGTATACACATACAAGGTTCAAAATGGAAAATTGTCAGATTTGGTACACCAAATGTATTCGTATTTCCGACAACAAAAAATTTATCAAATAATAGATAGGAATTTCAAAAACAAAGTTACCACAAAAAAGTTTGCTGTAGTATTATTAATAATGATAGCAAAAAGTTACGAACATAATCACAAAATATTAACACAAAATTATAATATCAACCACGTAATACGTATTGTATTGTAATAAAAACTAAACAATAGAAAAAGTAAAATAAATGCTAGCTAAAAATGATATAAAATAAGCAGAATAGAATTTTAATATTTTCCACGAACCGGAACAATATTTTCTCTGGTTCAACCAACCAGAGTATCAGTTCCGGTTTATTTTTTGCACTGTATATGAGTTGGACAACGCTTTTATAAAACCATCGATGTTTACTCATCCTCGTTTTACTATTTTTACTTCCAGCTACCCTTGGTAAGGAAGGTAGGGATCGTGCTAAAAATCGCAAATCGAGATTTTGGTAAAAGACCATCTTTTAAGGTCCATAGAATCCATTTTTAACATTTTCACGATGATGTCTGTGTGTATGTATGTATGTATGTATGTATGTGTGTATGTGTGCGTGTGTGTGGATCCTCTTTACGCTCTAACTCAAATACTATCATTCATAAAGTTTTGAAACCATGTATTTCTACCTTACTCTAATATGGAAAGAAGCCATTAGATTTTGGTGTCAATCGGATAACCGGAAATGGCAGTTTACTTGAAGCTCAAGATAGTTTTTCTTCAAATAATACCTTTAAATATATTTTTTTCTCAATTTGTTATTATAAAAATTAAAGGTTATTCCATTTTCTACAAGTTTGCTATTAAAGCTCTTTCTATATATTTTATGGATAAATTTATAAAGTAATATAAAAATTATATCTCGGAGCTTATGCTTTAAACACATCTCCGTGGTTACATAGTTCAGCTAAAATATATGTAACTGACAGATAATTGTCACTAATCATTTCAAATTAATAATAGTAACGTTTTTAAAAAAAAATTGTAAATAGAACAATGGTTTTATGGATAGGAAATTAAAATACATAATTTCTAGCATTAGTAAATATGCAGGTATGTATTTAAATAAAGAAACAAATAAATATATTATCACGGCATATCATCTATTGCTGGGTGTGCTAATCTGATTTGTACACACATTTCGGAAATGATGATGACATATTTGTATTGTGCGGGCGTTTACCACAAAAGTTAATTTTATACAATTTAAAATTCGAATTATTTAGCGTTTATCGGGATCGAATCGGATTCCCCAGATTCGCGACCAGACATCAGGCACGCGGTAACGAGACCCCATAGGTAAATGGCGGTATGTATTGTGTTGGTCACATAAGATTTTTTAAAATAAAATTTTCATTTATAATTCTTCAAAATTTCAAATAATAGATTACCAGATGCAGAATTTTACAAAGCATTAAATAATTATAAGCACAACAGTAAATGTTCCTAGTCCTTCTATTAATTTCTATGAACATTTTCGAATATTATATTTTTCTACAGTATATGAAACCCCTGGAGAAGTCAGTTAGTATACATACCAAAATTCCACTCTTAAAAAAAGTAAATAGCTTTAAAAGCGAGAAAATACATGTTCCATTATAAAAATTACATGATATAAGTGTGCGAGTTTCTTTGGCATGAATGCCAGGCGCTTGAAAACTCTAATGCTTGCTTGGCTTGGCTAGAGAATGAATCCTTGGGGTGCAAGTTTTCTCCTGGAGTGTACCGCACGTACGTGTTGGTGGAGGAGCTACAGGAGATATTTGTGACAAATGAGGGGAAATATGGAACTAACAGAGAATGAAATGTTGCTGTTTTCCTCAGAATACACACGCCTAAGATGAGAGTCAAATTGGATAATGTATCGCTGGGAAATTACCACGAATTTCAATTACGCACACAATACCTGCGAAAAATTCACAATAGGGGAGAAATTTGTCAAAGTGAAACTAAAAATAAACATAATTATACATGTAACTTTTGCTGAAAAGATTAATATTCTGCGAGATATTCTCTATGAAACAGTTTGTGATAATAAATTTTATAATGGGCCCATAAACCATAATCCAAATATAAATTTATATAAAATCGTAAAATACTTAGGGTAAGGGCGGGTAAGAGTACAAGCGTTCTACGAATACGTGTGCGTACTCTTAGAAATACTTACATTTGAGCTAGTTAGAATGATAGTGGTGTAAGTCATATGAACTTTGTTTTGTTTTGAGTAATTGAAGGTTCCGTAAAATAATCTGTCATCTGTTTAGTTAAGTAGAAAAATTTATTATACCATTTGACTTACACCACTATCACACTATATAGAGAGAAAAACTAAAACGCAACAGAAATTCACGCATAGATCAGATTATGCAATTTATTGACTTACAACACTGTTACTCTAACCAGCTCATTTTGTTACTTTGCAGATGGTTTACTATAAAAGGAAAAAATAATCGTGAACTAAAATTTACTTCAGATTAATTAATATAAATCAGAACTCGATTAGTTAATGGCAAAACAAAACGCCATATCCCTTGGAATTCAATACATCGCGAAATAGACAAAAACTTGTACCTACTTCACTGAGAAGATCCAAACCTATTTTTGATGAAAATATGCAAAATGCTCTAGTGGAGCATATAAAAAATTAGATGTTAACAAAATATAAATATCAAGATTTTTTACAAACTTGCTAAGTATTTATGAAAATTCTCCGTTTAATATGTGCTTACTCTTAAATTATACATTTGCGTACTCTTTTTACATCCAAGAGTACTCATTTTCCGAACGTCGTTATTTATTTTTTTGTACGTTCCAAACAATAATTTTGTTATTTTTTAGCTATTTCAAAAAATTTATGATATTATTTTTGAATTACATTTGTAATAAATATAAAAAGTATATGAAAAAAATCTGTTGTGGCCAGCACAATACCTTCCGTCATTCTCGTGTATAATGTATAAATTCCATAATTTTTTTTACAAAAGATTCTAAATTTCCAGTAAAATTATTTCATAAACAAACTATTGAAATTGCACTTGACACTGGCATCTTCTTCTTCTTTAGCTTTTCCCATTCGTTAGGGGTCGCTATTTTTGCATGTCGTTCTCATTCAGTTCCTTTTCTCTCAAATCTTCCGAAATACAGTCGTTCCATCTTATCTTTGGTCTTCCACTGTTTCTTTAACATCCTATTACTAAACTATTCATTCTTGTTCCAATATAATTCTTCATTTCTCCTCATGACATGTTCAAACCAATGTAATCGTCTTTCTTGTATCTTTCTAAAAACTTGTAACACTAGAGTTATTTTCTTACCGTATCTTTCCGTGTATTTCCCAATATCTACTTCAACATCCTCATATCTGCCACATTAATTTACTTTTTATTGATACTGACATCTGTCAATTTGAATTATATGAATATATTACTAGTTCCCAAGTTTGGCATAGCTGACTGAATTATAAAATTTAATTTCTTTAAAATTCTTTAACTCTGTATCTATTGAATATGAAGTATAAATTGTAATCAAATCGTATAGAGAATAATATATTCATTAAGTTATAATAACGTCAAATGTCAATAAATCAAATTTAACTGTTAAATTTTCAAATGAGACTACTTCCGGTTGACCAATTATAACCAAAATCTAATCAGTTGTTCTTCTGGATGTAAACTTGAGGAATACGAAAAAATTATAATTTTTGGAATCGTGGTATTGAATTTATGGAATCCGGAACTTTTGTTACACACACACAGACACACAGACACACAGACACACGGACACACAGACACACAGACACACAGACACACATACATACAGACATCATCGTAAAAATGGTAAAATCGTATTATATGGACCCTAAAACGTGCTTATTCAGTAAAAACTCATCATTGAATTTTTTGACCAAAGACAATACCTTCCTTACCTAAAGGTGACGGAAGGTAAAAAAAACGAAAAAGTGCGTACTCTTATCCGCCCTTACTCTACTGATTAATAAGTAAGAAAGCTAAATAATTTTAAAATTCATTCTACAAATGAGTTATAGTTATAGCAAATTAAACATTTTATGATCGTCACGCATGTCGATTTGATTCTATTGGCCAGAAATATGAAAGCTGAGAACACAAACTATACATTTTCCATTCCCGTTGGCGAGTAAAGATAGTGGAATTCATTTAAAATATATTTTCAATGCCACTGGTCTGCCACCGGTGACGTAACAAACTCATCGCATAACTCAAAACTAAAATAATTTTCGTAGTCAATAATTGGAAATATTCATGAACTGCCATTCAATTCAATTTTCATACACACACACACGTGGTGTGCCATCATAAGTACAAATAAGTATTATTTGGTTTATTTTCGTTGTTTCGTTATTTTCTGCATTCATTTACTTGAAAATAGGTTCTGTGTTTGAAAAAGGCAATAACAGAATCTAGAAAGTAATAAGAATTTGGAAAATAATATGTCTGACGTAGATGGCAAGCTCATTAAAAATTCTGAAGAACTTTGATACTACCATTACAAAACGATACACATTGTCAAAACCGTCTGCTCTGCTTGGAATATAATGACTCTAATACTTACATATGTCCGGTAAGATTGTAGCCGGATACTATTCTATTCTATTATATTAGAATGCCCGGTAAAAATAAAAGTCCTAGCCCGCCCCTGTCATTTGGTAATGCTATCAATGTTGGTAAAAAATCCTTAATATGATAATAAATATGTAGTATCTATAGTCCTTTCCTATTTAAGTTACACCTGTAAAAACCTGTCCGTTTCTGTCAGTGTGAGTTGATGGATGTTCGGCGAAATTCCATCTAGCATCCTCCTCTATTAATTCCACATTTCTCGATCTCATATCGCATCGCGCACATATGCGCGTTTGTATTCCCGAGATCACGTGCGGCCGAATTCAAGCCCTTACCTGTCGCAGTCGTAGCGTAGCCATAGCCACGGCTAAGGCTAATCTCTTTCTGATTACTAAACTTGTGACAGATATATTAGATCTTAAGCACGTGATGCTCCAGCCCAGTTGGATAGCTCAGCTCAGTTCGGGCAATTGCGTCAATCACGCCGGAAACGACGGCGGATGTTATTTTGTTTGTGTTTTGTTTTAGATGAGAGGGTTTGATTGGTTGCCAGATTGCGGAGATTGGTCTTTTAGCAAAAAACCCACGTACAGCCAGGGAGGAAATTGTAAACTCCACCGAAAATTATTTTTTCCAGGAGGTTTATAAAACTTTCTACTCGTAAATGGTATCATAACAGACTTAGCTTTTTACGCCTCAACGGATTTTAAATTACATCGAAACTGAACCCTAATATAGAATTGAAATATTTAGGTTATACTTCATTCGGTCCAGAATGGAGTGCCTAGATGGCGCTCGATAGTCAACCGGTTTTACAGTACTTAAACTCAGAATGTTAATTCGCAAAAACAAACTATGTTCATACATGATACATGAGTAAAAATGTGCAACACCTGAATTTTAAAAAACTGATGTGACCAACACAATACCTCCCGCCATTTACCTATGGGGCCGCATTGTCGCGTGCCTGATGTCTGGTCGCGAATCTGGGGAATCCGATTCGATCTCGATCAACGCCATATAATTCGAATTTTAAATGGCATAAAATTAACCCTTGTGGCAAACGCCCGCACAATACAAACATGTCATAATCATTACCGAAATATGTGTACAAATCAGATTAACACTCCCATCAATGGATAATATGCCGTGATAATATATTTATTTATTTCTTTATTTAAATACATACCTGCATATTTACTAATGCTAGAAATTATGTACATTAAGTTCCTTTCCATAAAACTATTGTTCTATTTACAATTTTCCTTTTAAAACGTTACTATGTATTATTAAATTAAAATGATTATTTTTTTGACAGTGACATTTATCTACATACATTTGAGCTTAAGGCTGCCGTCAGATTGCATTAAAACTGAGTTCCATCATATCTCGAAAAGTAGAAGTTCAATTTTATTGAAATAAAAAAATTCGTAGTCGGGATTATTGTATGCAGGGACTATCGTCGAGGTTTTTTGGAAATTTTTAATTTTAAAATAAATAAGGGTTGCTACCCCTATAAATAACAAGAAAATTCAAAATGTAAGCACGACAGTCCCTAGAAACTTATATATTCAATTCATATATAAAATTTGAATTTTGTATGTTTTACCAATTTTCCGAAGTAGCGGAATTACGATTTTTCCATAAGAGCCTGTATAAAGTAAATTCATAAAAGTTTTGCTATTATCGCATAGATGGCCCGGACAAATATCAAACTTTTTTCCATCACCCAGCAAATTTGAATGTTGCTAATAGCATGGAGTATTAAATGACTTTTCAAATAGATTAATAAGATCCTACAATTTATAATATGACGATGATTATTAAATATGAAATTGCATAAAGGAATAAATTTGCAAGTGATTCAAGTTGTATATAGGGTATTTTCTTTAAAATAACCAGTGCTTTTTTGAGCGAACTAATGACTTATATACAAAAAATGTTCAGGAATAAGGGATTAATTTATTGGTAATAACAAACCGAAAATTCAACCAGCGGTTATCAAACGGTAGAAAAAAATATATATTTTTTAAATGGTAACCTTATAATATTTGAGTCCATTAGATAAAGAATTTTTTTATATCAACGATTTAAATATTGCATAGGGTTGTAATACAATTATTTCGAGAAAAATTATATTCAAAATTAGAAATAATGTTACAATGTTGAAGTAAGCTATGTAATGAACAAATACAAACAAATTTAATGATACAGGTGTTTTAGTTAATCACATTGATATTTTAGGTATAAGAAAATTACATACTAGCGTAACCTAGTTGTATATTGTATAGCCTACTAATATTGTAACATTACTAAATTTAAACATTATTACTAAATTTTAATACCATTTTTCGCAAAATAATTGTTATACAACCCTGTATGATATTCATACATATATATATAGTTGAAGTTATAAAACAAACCTATCTAATGTCTAATGGACTAAAATAGTATATTATGTGGCAAGTGTGTGAAGCTGAAATTTTTACATGAGGGTGGAGATTGCGACACGAGCCGAAGGCGAGTGTTGCAAACCACCCGAATGTAAAATAGGCTTCACACACGTGTTACATACTATACTTTTTCTACGACCTTTCAATAAAATATATAAAGATATTCATTGTATGTGTTAAAACTGAACTATTTACTTCACGCATAGTGTACAAAAAATCAAGCTTCACACATAAAAATTGACACGTGAAGTACTCACTTCACGCATGGGAGTAGAAAAAATTATATAGGTTACTATTTAAAAAAATATAATTTTGTTCTGCCGTTTGAAAATCATTATTTGAATTTTCGATTTGTTATTACCTACTGATAAATTAAACCCTTATACCTGATTTTTTTTGTATATAACTTTTTTCTATAATGTCATTAATTCGCCCAAAACAGTAATGGTTGTTTTAAAAGAAAAAACCTCTACAAATGTTTTACCGTATTTTCATATATTCTTACATTTGAAAATGTATAGATATTATTACAAATATTTCTCCTAATATAAATACATTGTTTAATAATAATTTACATTGCACTACATGAGCAATGAAAAATATGGTAACAGATAAGCAAAATTTTAAATAAGGTTTAAAAAAAATATGTACAAAATACCATAGTTACAAAAAATTTGATATGAAAGAATAATCTATGGAACATAAATAAAATTAAATGCAAAGTAAGAGTGAGAATTTACAGTAAAATATAATTAAAAACAATGCGATCACATGTTACTGAATTTGCTATACTCGTATTTTATTTTTCATTTGAAGAACAATTTGGCTTGCAAGTAGAAAGAAATGGTTTATTTATGTACATAAATAATGGATTTCTCGCAGCTTCTCCTGATGGTAACTTACAATAATTTTTATTTGTGGTTCGAATGAGATTTTTTTTTGACAGATATTGTTTCTGACGACAATTTAACAGACGGTAATTGTTTACTAAAAATATCCCAATAAGGTTGGACAATAGAAGAAGCTGTCAGATCTAAAAAAAAAAATGTTTAGAATTAGAAAATGGAAGTTAAATTGAAGAAGAATCATGACTAATTATAAATTAAAAGAAAACTTTTTTAAATTTACTGTCAGTTAAATATAACATTGTAATAGTAAATTACTGTTCGTGAAATTTTTTTTCTTTTAAATTCAGGGCCAATTAAATATTTGTAAAAATGATATGTGCTATTTTGTAATATGTCAATGACAATACTGAACTTTGTGTAGAAAAAGTTTATCGCGATACAAATTTGTGGAAAGTAAAGATCTTACCAAAGTTTAAAAAAATTATGAAGACATATTCGTATGTGCCAGAAATTGTTTATAGAAGAGTACCAAAATGATTAAAATGTTTGCACCTTCCATATACGAAAAAGATTTTGAGTGAATATAAATAAATAATACGTATTGTATTTTTGAAGTAATCTTTATTTTAGTACTTTTGGAAAAAAAAATATTGATTTGGACAATTTTATTCTATTTATTACAACCTCCTCGTAGCGATTCACATTCTCTCTGGCTTGTTTTTATTTTATTCCTTGTTTATTTTCAATGTGTCTACATTAAGTAGGTATAAATCTATCGTAAATTATTATTTTAAATTAAATTTATATTCATGTGTTCAACAATTTTTAACACAATTTCAAATAGTTAAATATATTTTATTTGGGAACATTTTTTATATTGCAATTCAAGAGCTATTTGTTTATTATTTCAATATGCTCCGCGACACGTTTGTTTATCTCAAGTGCCAATTCTTGGAAAGCATTAGGAACTTAGTTTTGATGTTATTGAAACCTCTACAATTAGAGAATGTCGATGGTAGCGCCGTGCTGCGGAATAGTTTGTCAAGCCCAATTGGACGCCAGCCTTAAGTATATAACCATGGAGATGTGTTTAAAGCATAAGCGCCGAGATACATTTTTTTTATTACTTTATAAATTTATCCATAAAATATATAGAAAAAGTATTAAAGCAAACCTGTAGAAAATGGAATAATCTTTAATTTTTATAATAACAAATTGCGAAAAAATTACATTTAAAGGTATTTTTTGAAGAAAAACTATCTTGAGCTTCAAGTAAACTGCCATTTCCGGTTATCCGAATGCCACCAAAATCTAATGGCTTCTTTCCATATTAGAATAAGGTAGAAATACTTGGTTTCCAAAACTTACTGAATGATAGTATTTGAGTTAGAGCGTAAAGAGGATCCACACACACACACACACACACACACACATACACACACGCACGCACGCACGCACGCACACGCACGCGCACGCACACGCACACGCACACGCACACACACACACACATACACACACACACACACACACACACACATACACACATACACACATACACACATACAAACATACACACATACACACATACACACATACACACATACACACAGACATCATCGTGAAAATGTTAAAATTGGATTCTAGGGACCTTAAAACGTGGTCATTTACCAAAAAAATCGATATGCGATTTTTAGCACGATCCCTATACCTCCCTTACCAAGGGTAGCCGGAGGTAAAAATTACAGACACAATCAAAATGTGGTTTATCAATTATTATTGTCAACTTTATTTGACAACTGGCAATTGCCGACCGAATCTACAGTCAGATATTCGTCAAAAGAATTTAAAGATGGAAGAATGAGTTTCAAAGACCCTTGGCAGTCACTCATGCAATCAAACTGTTTCGCAACTGAAAATTGTATGTCAGCGCTAGGCCTTATGCACCTCTTTTAATTAAATTGAGGCAATATATTAAAATCAAACGCAGGGAAATGCTTAGTCACGGAGTCCTGTTGAAGCTTGACGATGCGTCATCCCACATTTGCGTTGCACCAATTTCAAAAGCGGCCGAATATGGTTTCCAAATATTCTCACATCCACCATATTTACCTGATTTGGCACCGTCTGATTATCATTTATTCCAGAATTTGAAGAATCATTTACGCGGAACGCATTTTAAAGATGATAAAAGTGTCAACAGAGTAGTTACCCAATGACTGGAGGAGCAAACTGTAGACTTCTATAAAGACAGAATCTAAACTTGAAGCATCGTTGACAGAAATGTGTAAATTTGCAATGAGACTATATAAAATAGGCTAATACTGTAAAAAAGGTTTCAAATTAAAAATCAAGTTAATCTTTGGAAAAGGCAAAACTTTTCTCGGGCCCCTCGTATTTATTTATATATTTATGGCCATTTGCACCGCTTATAAGTTAAAATCTAAATTACAGGTTAACAAGAAAAGTGCGTATCGAAATTTTGACAGTAATATTTAATAACTCATTTGACATTTCGTTTCGATACGATTTTGTCAATTTAACCAGTAATTAAAATTTAACTATAAGCGGTGCAACTGGTCATTAAACAATTAACACAACGCACTATTTACTTACACGATATTTATTTCACTATGTTTATATCACTAATTATTTATTTCAACTGGACTGGCTGGAAAGAAATTATTCTTATTAAGAATTGTTACTTCACTAATATTCAAAATGTGGCTAGTAACCGCGGGCAACGAAAATATCTAACAAAATTTTTATTTCATAATTAAATCAAATCGTTACCTGGGATATCTGATAATTCTCTACTCTTTACCGATCCTTCATTCTGAACATATAATTAAATTTTTATTGAATCCCACTTAATTATAACTGAGTTTACATAAGAATAATTAGCATGGCGATAATTAATCACGACTAAAAACAAAAGATTCACGATCCAGTATGGCAGATGATGTTTAATCATAGCACACTGAGAAATTACCTTCTGTTTCAATTGTAGTACACCTGCACAGGATTTCATACTCTATGCAAATCATTAATAGATTACAATTAACAATTAGCACTGTTGCTGTGTATGCACATAATGGCAATGTAGTCATTATCTGCATGTGGATTTAGACTTAAGAAGTGTTTGAGCTCGTTTTACCACATTCCGTGCTCTATTTGCGGATTTATATTCGAAGTAGAAAAGTAAATATTCCTAAATCTGTGGCATTTAAACATAGAGTATGTATATTTCACAGAAATTCACATTATAAACAATTATGGAAATAATCTCTTGCAAAATTGTTTCACCACTTGACTAAATCTGTTTGTTTACTAATATTGTAAATAGGATTTGTGTACGTTTTAATTTTATAATATTTACTAAATAAGCGGATATAATACTGATGATAATGTACAACCATTATAATAGAATAATAATAAAATTATTTCAAAATGTATTGTCCGATTTATAATGACGAAATGCAAGAAGTATACTGCACACGGGGCAATATGACGTTCTTAGGGGCCGAGCTCGATGACAAAATCAAGACCAATACCAGGACCAGATAACCGAGACCAATATTAATATCAAAACGTTCCAAGAGTCTTGGTTTACCGTTTCCTTTTAAAATATGTTAAAAATAGTACCAATTACAAATTTTCCTTCAACTCTAAACTGTAAATTAAGTAATTTTTGATAAAAAATCATCAAAATTGAAAAACAAAAATGCATTTTATTAACATAAATGTAATTTACATAACATATTGAAAAGGGACTTACATGTACAGACTACAAACATAGAAGCCATGTACATGGGCCATGGAATAATTAAGTAGAATGATTTTAGTATAGCGACTGAAGCGACATTGACATATCTTTAAAATTACATTATGTTGAATAAATATTAAAATACAGAAAAAAATTGATACTCTATTATAAATAAATAAATAAATAAGTATTCATCACGGCATTTTACCCATTGCTGGGTGTGCCAATCTGCTTTTACAGATTTCGGTAATGATGGAATATTTGTACCGTGTGGGCGCTTACCAGGCGTCACCTCACGGACACTCATAGATGGCGTGGAGAGTGCACCACAGGGGTCAATTTTGTGCCATTAAAATTCGATGTAATTTTTGGCGTCGGTCGGGATCGAACCCGGGTCCCCAGATTCGCGACCAGACACTCAGGCGCATGGCCACGACGAGACCCCATACTTTCTATTATGTTGTCGTTAAATATTATAATATACAATGTGTTCATTTTATCTGCTCGCTGTTCCCGCCTGAAAGTTTAACAATAGGCAACACAGAATATATTTCACAAGCCACTTCGTGTAAATTATTACTATTTCAATAGAAATCACAAAAATAAAATGGGTCGCCTATTCAGGAATTTTCAGACGAGAACAGATAAAATGGATACTCCGTATATCTATATTACTATTTCAAGTGATACCCTGCAGTTTTAGTAAAAAATAAAACGGTTTTACACATTATAAGTTATCTGAATAGTCTTGATGTAGTCCATACGAAGACAAGACCAAAGACCAAGATCATTCGATGCCAATACGAAGACCAAGCGAGTCCTGGTCTTGGTTTTGACCTTTCGCAGCACTACTCGTAGGTTGATTGGGGAGCGAAGGAAAAACATCATTAAAAGTCACCAATATAATGCATATGTAGCCTTTACTACAAAAAAAAAGTTTCTAGAAAGATACAAGAGAGATTATATTGGTCTGAAAATGTCATGAGGAGAAATGAAGAATACATTGGATGAATAATGAATAGTTTAGTAATAGAAGGTTAAAAAAACAGAGGAAGACCAAAGATACGATGGATGGACTGTATTGCGGAAAACTTGAGAGAAAAGAAACGTAAAACAGAAATGAGTGGAAGAAGAAAATAAAAAATAGCGACCCCTAACGAATAGGAAAAGCTAAAGAAGAAGAAGATGTCAGTGTCAAGTGCAATTTGCATAGTTTGTTTATGAAATAATTTTAATCGAAATTTAGAATCTTTTGCAAGAAAATTTATGTATGGAATTTATACATAATAGACAGGATTGACGGAAGGTATTGTGCTGGCCACAACAGATTTTTTTTTAAAAAGACATTTAATATCATATTTGACATTTTATGTTATTAAAAATATTAAAGAATATATTATTCTCTATACGATTTGATGCATTATTTTCTTCATATTCAATGTATTTAGAGATAAAAATTTATAAAGAAATTAATTTTTATAAATCTTGCAATCTTTGCTGCGTCAGGATAGACACAGTTTCAATAATTCGATATTACGAAAATACAACAAACTTTCCGTGTGGAACTTATATAAAATACCCTTTAATCCGAACATGGGATAAAAAGAAGGTAATCTGATCAAGGACTCTTCAATCCGAACTATGGAATAAATTATCTCCAACAACAAGCACGTGAGATTTTTGAAAAAAAACTATCTAATTTTGCTTTAATTTCCACCCAGCAATTAGCAGGATGTGATAATCATTTCAATCTGAGATGCCGAAATTACAACCGGTGGAAGTAGGTATGTAAATACATTGTTTATTAAATAATAATACGTAATACTTCAGCGACTGGCGATCAAAGTCGGAATGAACGCCCGAAAACAAACAAAAATTTATATTTTTTTTCAGAATTAATTTAGTTATTATTTTTAATTTAATTTGATGCTTACATCCCAATTACATAATATTACATAGCAATATGGAGAGGTAACGTAAATAAATACATACACAAGAAGAAAATTAAAACAAAAATAATAAGAATATTTATTTTTGTTTCTAATCTTATTTTCAGCGTTACTTGTTTTCTGAAGTACCTAATGTAGTTAATATTTCAAACCATTCTAAATTAATGTTATTTGCACTTAACCATACAAATTACAGGTACACATTATTTTTGATGATTTTTTTTCTTTTTTTACATATCCTACTGTATTTTTTGTAATAATAAAAAAAGGAAGTCGATAAAACGTTCAGAAATTCTTGAAGAGGTCAACAATTATAAAATTATAAATTGTTGAAGTTTGCAATAAAAATATTGTATTTTTAATAAAATAGAAGTGTAAATAAAATAATTGTTTTTAAAAATTGCAATTGCAGCAATTTTAATTCAAGTATGTTATATTCGCTTATATTACTATGACACTAAATATTATTAACGCTTTACACTATAAATATTTGTGTTATTAATACTACAGTGTCAATAATACTTATTTTATGAACATAAAATGAAATTTTGTGGTGTGAAAATTACCTGTAAATTTTATTAATATTGAGTTGAACAACTGATATGTATTTAATTTTAATATAATATCATGTGAAACATTTTCTGTTTGGCTAGCAATTACAACCATACTTATGTATATATTATAAACCACACAAATTTTCTTGCGTTACATTTCTGTTATTGAAATACACTGTACACATGTTGCTCCATTATAAAGCCCAGTTTTAAAAGCAGCTTTACTATTATTAGTCTAGTGGTTGTGCACTCTCTCTACGTATGCAGATTTTTAAAAAATATTTTACCCAGTAAATAATGTTTTTCTAAAAATATATTTTTGTTCAAAATGCGAATTTTGTGCGGATTTCCATGAATATTTAATTTTATATTGTTAATCTCGATAAAAACTTGTTATAATCCCTATTTTTTATTATTTTGCAAACAGATTAATAATGTACGAGAAAACTAAACTTAAATCAACAGCATGCAAACTGGGTAAAACATAATGAAGTAAGCAATAATCGGATTTTGATGTCACCAACATTATTAAATAATTTTCGAGATATTTTTAAAGTTAATTTAAGAAAAAAATTACTAAACTATTCTTTATTTAAGATTTAAACTGATGTGCAAAATATATTTTTAAAAAGACGTTCACATTGAAATCCCCATCAAGAGTAATTTTTACCAACAATTTCAAATATGATAAGATCGTGGTGTATCAATACTGTAGCCGTGTAGCCGTGTAGCCGAAGTTGTAGCTAACCTATATTTTGTTTACGTTAGTGACAAAAGTTCCCAGAACATTACCAGTCATTTAATTTGGAATACTTAATCATCTTATTTGGCTTATTTTTGCCCTTTTATGAGTATTGAGTAGTCAATTTCATTATTGCAATTAAATTGTCCTTATTGTAATTAACCATTTCTTTGTTGTAATTAAAATGAAACTCTATTATTTAACTAACTAATGACATAAACAAATGTATCCATTTATAATTTAAAAGAAATTATTGCCCTATTTTTCATATTTATTATAAGTTCAAGATTGTTATTTATTTTAATAATTTGTTTACTTTAATCCTTATGTATTTTTTTTAAACTCATATTAAAAAGATATATTTAAACAAAAGATATGAAGCATTGTTCATAAGCATAATAACATGTATGAAACAAAAGTAGTCGTACATTATTAATGCAATAAAGCTAGTATAAGCAAAAATATTTAAAAAGCCAACAACCAACACAAATTCATCCTAGAAATACCTTATGCAGTTAACCTCAAATGCTAAACATAATTATTGTTATAGTAGAAAACCTTTTACTGTAATTGCAGGGTTACAAAGAGTTTACATTACTTGACAAGCACCCTCGTCTTTCCTAGCAGGTGCATTATTTATTATTTTCATTATCCAAGCTCATGAATTATTAAAACTCTTGTTTGATAAATGCGAGGCGTAATTGTTCCCGCGTATATAGAGCCAGGCTTCAGCTAGCGGGGAGCCTCAGCCTAGCCTGGTTGGCGTTATATTTGTCACATGAAATCAAAGAGGCATTTTAAATTACAGGAAGCAGGCAAGGAAAATGATTGGCGTCCTGCTGCGGACCTGAAGTTGACAGGTTTGTTATTGAAACAAAAAGGTTATTTGATTAAAGTGATATGACTGTTTATACCGACAGTTAACGGTTTGTAATACTATACAGGTTATTAGAACAACTCTAACCTAGAATTTTTGTGTTGAAAAATAGGTATTACGTTTAAATAAAATTATTAAAGTTTAATTAAACAAAAATTAACGAGAAATTAAAATCAGGAATTTTTATCAGTTTTAAACAATTATTTCTATCAGCAGCACAAAAAGATACCGCTATGGTGCTCTCTCTAGGATAGCTTTGAAGACCAGTGAGATCAGGATAAAAGATCTCAATGGTATATAGATATGTCATTACCGAAATTTACGAATAGAAGCAAATTGGTAGACCCAAAATTGGATAATCATTTTGTTCCAACTTACAATCAAATAAGTACGAAACTGTCCGACCCATTTTAATACTGCGCATGCGTCGTACAGTTCCGTACTGATTTTATGGTATGTTGCAACAAACCTAATATTTATTTAAATTTGTATATTTTCATATTTTTAGTATTGTACACATTTGTTACATCGACATTTTTCATTATTTTAGAAAAATATATTTCAAATAAAATTCTGAATATGAATCTGTAAAGAAAATTCATTTCGTGTATTTAGTAATTGCAAAAATTAGTTACGAAAACTTTAAAAAATAAAATTAATAGTGCTTCTAACCAAGGAATTAAAATAAAAAGACAAATATTACGTGATTTTTATCACCCCGACATCACCCGGGCTTTGTACCTGGGAACCTTGGGTCGTAAAGCAATAACGTTACCGCATATTGTTTTAATATTATTAGGTTTAAATAATTTGATTTATTTACAAAATATGAACAATATATGATAAACACAAACATAGATGAACCATAGTAATAAAAACAGAACCGCATGGCATATGTCGGTAGAATTCATTAAACTTCATTAATTAAATATCGATATATATATATATATATATATATATATATATATATATATATATATATATTTATTTTATTTTTTGTATATACAACAAAACATGTTATCTTTTATTTTTTGAATACAACAAAATATGTTACCTCGAAAATTTTACTTTTTTCATAAAAAAATTCATTTCTAATTGTACTATATTTAAAAGATATACATAATTAAAATCGAAAATTCTCAAAACAAATGTGCTACCAGCCTAAAGCCGTACCTATCCACCGGACACGTTGCTAAGCTAGTTTTATAGACAGTTTTCTACCAGTTCAGTACACAAAAAAAATTATGAGGTGGATATTATATAGTTTTGGTAACTCTAAGGAATTACTAATTTTAATACATGTTAAAGAGTACTACGATTGCATTTATTTTACGGCCGGTTTTACATTATAGCCGCCCTATTTCACTTGTTTAAACAGTAAATAAATATGTCAATAAATGAAATACACTCTTGGATATTAATTTTATCAAAAGAATCTAATTTTGGAGCATCCTTCAACCAAAGGAATATATGCCCATGAGGTGATCCCAGTATTCCACCCTCTCATAACTGTCTTCCAAGTAATAATTTTGAAAAATAGTCGAATTTTGTTTCAAAAGCAGCATTAATTATTTTAATTTTGAAGTCAAAATATCTCGCATAAGTAACTGGATCGTTTCGTATTATTCCGTTTTTTCATGTTCTTCTAAATTTAGAGCTTCATTATTAGAAATAGTTTTGTTTTTGTTTAATTCATGTAAAGTTTTTATTAATTTCGGCCACCATTTTTCAGGGGATGAAAGAGTTAAAAATATTATTGGTATGCCCAGTTGCCGAAGCATTGCCATTAAATCTTTTCTTTATTTTTAGTTTTTCAATAAGGCGGTGATGAGCGAATGTTACTTAGGAATTTAGTGCCTAATTTAACTAAACATTTATATTTTTCTCATTGTCATTTGTTTTTGATAGGGTATTTGTCAAGTCAGTTTAATTATAATTTTTTGCAAGATGCAATATTTAATTTTCATTAATTTATTACACAAATGTATATAACGATGTATATTGTTTATATAAAATAAAAACTAGATGAAATAGATCAGTCTATAAACAATTTTTTTTTGTGTACTGTAAAATTAGTAATTTAGAAATGATCAATTTAATTATATTCATATCGAGAGTGATACTAAGTAAAAAGTATTAACAAAAGAATACTTGTTAAATCTGGAATACAAATCATGTGTAATTGTAATAAATTATCATTTCAAGTCAAGTGAAATTTTACAATGAAATGAGTAAATTTCTTTTCTATTCTCCAACAAAAAGTGAATATCGTAATATCATTAGTTGTAAACAGAACAGTATAACTTCGCAAAATATTATCATAATTAATCCCATTCCATCAAAACCTTTTAATCTTCATCTTAAAATTATATTTTCTTATCGTATAGCTCAATATCTTCGCCGAAGGTGAGTTTTTGGTCTTATAAAGGAACGATCGTGCTGCAGAGTTGGTTAATTTCGGCGGACGCCTCAGGCCACAAAATATGACATGAGTATGTGTATAGTGGAAGTTGGCTTTGATTATAACAAGCCCGCGGGGCGAGTATGTCAGCGCGAAGTGCGGGGCGAACGAGCACCAGCACAGCACTAACCGGGCTGGGCTGCTGGTATGCAGGTGAACTACTCTGCCCCTGCTTCATCGATCATTGATTTTATACAGGTACACGCCAATTATATTCGAGGGAAAACATAAAGCTTTTTTTAACAGTTTCATTCAATCACTTCATTAGGAGGATTTTAGAAAGAGAAAAATAAGGGGTTGAAGATTGGTTGAAGTATTAGAGGAATCATTGGTTTCTTGAAATAAACATGAAGAAGCGATATAAATGCACACGAACAATGAATAAGTATATAATTGATTCCATATAAAGGAACCATTTTAGATAACTTTTTTACTTAATGTAATGAGGGTGAATTGAAAATTTCGTGACCTTACACAGGGAACGCCGTATCAGACGCAAAAAATAATTTTAAGGTAGTTATACCGTGAAACCATTTTACCCAGAATTAATTGAAATTTTAAGTACATCTCAACTGAAGTATAATCTACTTACTCTTCAAGTTTTGGTATTTGGTATTAAATTTGGCCTCTTTAACACGTGAAGAATAGGAAATGGCAAAATAAACACATTTTAAATTATAACTATTACATCCAAACCGACATTTAATCAAACTAGTATGTTATAGAAAACTAATTAACGGATTTTATGTAAAAATTTGAAAATTATTTACATACCAGATTTAATTTTATTGCCTTTAGAAAATTATAATCTCAAGATACGATAAATAGGTAGAATTATACTTGACAACCATGTACAAGCGTTCCAGTTGGAGTATCAGTTAACACCCGCTTGGTATTTGCGAATAAGAGGTGATTTTCGGTTAAAGGAATTTCAGACGTACATTCGAAGGAAATATTTTTTAAGTTGGTATTTTACGTGAAAAGCATGAAAACTTTAAACAGTAATACTACTTTTGTAATCTTAAGAAATAAATATATTAATTTGTTTTGCAGTTTCCATTTGTAGTTTTGAATTAGTATTATATCTCAAAATATCTTATTACTTTTATACCCGAATGTACCAATAAATGTCTAGATGCGACATTGCCACAGTTATTCTCCAACATTCATACTGTAGTGTGAGTACATTGAAATACGACACTTGTGTATGTGTTAGTGCGAGTGGTAGGTACAGTTAAAAAAAAACTTTTCTACGGAAAAATAAAGAAAATTAATCTGTTACAGTGTTTGATATTAGCTATTAACTATTTTAATGCAATCTGTGTATATAATATGTTAAAAAATATAAGTTATTGCAAATATAAACTGCATTAGCTTAATTTTTATTTTGTACATAGAACAAGTTTTTGAATAGGTACACTCGAGTGTACCGTAAGGTTATATGAAATGTCATTAGTGTCTGCAAATTTTTATGTTAATCTTCTAATTTGTGACTTTGAATTTATTAAATTAATGTTTAAATTGACTTTTACTATAATGGAAATGCGATGATCAAATACGTGCCCAAAACAAGCTTAATACCGAAGCAAATTAATAAACACATGGCAAATAGTTTTAGAACATCTTGTTCTGATCCTAATATGTTTTATGGATAGATTTCTTACTACTGATGAAACATGGGTTCACCACTATATTTCGCATAATAAAATTAAAATTATTAAATTATTTAACTGCGTAATTTTCAGGTAAATTCTTAGAGCTCTTCAAATCTATAGGATCATTTATAAATGTTTCTTGTGAATAGTAAAAGTACACAAAATCTATATTTATAAACAGTTTTCAACCAGAAACCACTGCTAGTATTTTCCAACATTATATTTTATATAAAATTTGTCTCCAAGACAGCCATCGCATCGATCATCTTCCCCTCTATCATTTTCTTATAAATCCTTTGAATCCCGTTCTGTCTTCAGGGTGTTTCCTAATTCTTTATGGGACATAAACAATCTTTTATGCGTTATAATAAAAGTCAGGCTTGGCGCGAGAGGACACATATTACGTGCGGCGGAAATAAAATTCAACAAGTTGTCTGCGAATGGATTGTCGTGTCGGCAATGTCGGTATCTCCATCGGCGGCCGGATCTTTATGAAGGAAGTTCGATTGCTCTTTTGCACTCTGCACTCAACTCACTCCGTTATCGAGTTAGGAGAAGCTGTTGTCGCTGTATGTAAGCCACTTTTTTCTTTATTTATTCTTCCTCTTTCTATATTCACAGAATATAGAAACTGAACTTTATTGACGCGATGTGACGTGTAGTAAATTATTTTTGATTTATTTGATTATATTTCAACTGTATTATACTTCAGATATAACAAAATATAGGAATATTGTTTTACGATTTGATATATTTTTTGAGTGTTTGAAGAATGAAAGGAAAGTTTGGTTGAGTGAGTATATGACAGGCTATGAATCTGACAAGAGTGGAAAATCTTTTTTGTTCCTCTAAAATATTTTCGTAGCGAATAGCCCTACGCACAAACTCTGTGTCCTTCGATCAGTGGTGTTTTAGGTACGATACGTACCGTCGTTTAGGTACATTTTTAAAATGATGAGGGCGTTTTCAAAACGTCCAATGAAAAATTGAATAAATTAAAATTTTAATGTACAGCTACACCACTTCTAAACATGTTTTATATATTTATTAATTTATTTAGAATATAATAATCCATTTTTTGTTATAGATCAACTAACTAATGAATAAAAATTCTTCATATATTTTTCACGAAGGTATATACAGGGTGCCCACTATGTATGGAATATATATCTCGGTAAATAACGACAGTATATAAAAAAAAATCTATATAAAAGTTGTTTAACATTTTATTTCCCATAATAAGGCAGCATTCAGTTGTTTTTATTTCAGAAAATAAATGAGTAACGAAAAACATTTGATTTTTTTAAACAGCAATGTACTAATCGTGATAGGTTAGGTCACTGCCTTGCAGTTAATGGCGAACATTTTGAACACTTATTGCGATGAAAACCATTTTATTGCAAATTTCGTTTTGTGTTCAAGGTTTAATAAGAAACGTACACGTTCATTTGTTTTATTTTGATGTAGGATATCTAGATTAATGTTATTGATGTAATTACTTAATAAAGAATTTTTAAATTTTTTTGAAAAATTTTCTTGTATAAAGAGTACTAACATATTACGTCATCGAAAAGAGAAAAAAAATCTCTATCAAATGAGCCTAATGAAAGGGTACATTGCTATTTAAAAAAATCAATTGTTTTTTGGGTACTCATTTGTTTTCTGAAATAAAAACAACTGAATGCTGCCTTATTATGGGAAATAAAATGTTAAACAACTTTTATATAGAATTTTTTTGTATACAGTCGTTATTTACCGAGATATATACTATATTCCATACATAGTGGGCAGCCTGTATATGAAACAAATATTAAATGAATCACCGTACTGCAATGATATTTTTCAAATATAATGCACCTATCTGTCTTATAAGGAATATAATTTTGATGAATTATAGAAAATTAAAATATAATTTTGACATTTTTGGAAAGTTATCACGTCACCTTCAGCCATTTTTGATTACTCTGTAGAAACTTTAGGCCAACTAAAAACTGTTTTTCTATATTACATATAGCCCGTGACACGTTTTAAAATTGACACCCTGTATATATGTAAAAAGTATTATTATACGGTTATAATATTTGCAAATTCAAGGGATATTCATATTGTACACGTTTAATATTGTTCAATATCTTAATCAGCTTACAATTTACAATAATATGTTACATTATACATTGAGAACCCAGACATGTAATTTACAGTCCAATTAATAGCTATTAACCATAGGCAAAAACAGTTCCATAATCAGTGATTATGTAGTTTGATATAATCTGGCAAATGTAGATGGCGTTCACATCTCCAGCTAGCGGCAACTTAGAGGTAGAGGTAGATAATTCAGTAACGGCGCCGACGCCCCGTATAGGCTTTCACTGTTCACTTCACGCATCTATCAGCAGTCAACAGCCAACAGATTACCAGCGTCATCAACATAGGGGAATTCATGTGCCCATAGCGCAGGTAATTAGTTATAGAGAGTTTGCCATTCGAAATTGATTGACAATACGTAGATGTAGAATAATACAATAATATTACGGCAGGCCATGGAAAATATGTCGGTTAACAACAAAATAAGCCCATTAAGAGTCGGTTTCTTTTAAAAAAAAACAACAAATTTATATTAAAATCGAGAAATACTTTCTAATTAATAAATAGTAAAACAATTTCTTAAAGAAGATCCTTTAATAAACAGTTAAATGAATTAAATATTTTGTCAGGTGTATCCCATTTAATTCTATTAACCAGATATATGAAAGCTGCGAATCTCGCATTAGAAAAATAACTATCAACAGTCACATTTATCACTGTTACATTTCATTTATTGGTTGGTGTTCAAGGTTTTATTTACTCGAATAGCAAGTAAATACTTTAAAACTGTTTAACTATTATTAAATTAGGACTTAAATATTATGTTTATATTAATATTTGACATCATGTGATCGCTAAGTGATACTGTAGGCAGTACCGAAATGTTAAAAGTGATGTCAATTCTACGTTATGCGATCGACTGGCGATACGGAAGTCGGCAGACCCAGCACTGATCTCAGTCCCACACGTGACGTCACAAACTCGTCGTATTACTTAGAAAAAATTATACTTTTAGAATTTAGTTAAACAGTTTTTGAAATATAGTTGTATGTGAAAATATAGAATTAACCAGAAAGCATTGTCCAATCATGGATCTATTATCATTTCAAAGTGCATTCTTCGGCTATTATTTACTGTGTGACAAACAATACCCAGTAAATATCATTTTATAAACTTCTCAAAATTATAGTTTCAAGGACAATATTTCCACTTTGTTATCTTTGTTAATTAAAATTCTGTGTAGAAATAATTATCATTTTTCTATAACTGTGTTTAGTCTAGATTTCAGCGGTCATGACATTTATTTGATGACAATTCCGTTTAGAAGTTATTGCAAACCTACGTGGAGGGTTGATATATTGTTATGGATGCGATACAATTATCCTGCACCCTGGCAGGGGCATCTTAAGGATTTAGTTATTTTTAATTTAATTCGTAATAACAAGCCCGTGTAAGTTGTAGTTATGAGTAAATAAAAAGTAGTATAAAAATCATAAATAATGCCTACATCCATTTAAGTGTTCATCGACCAATTATCAAAATGCCAGTGTGTGTTCCTCCGCATTATAGTCGTGGTCAACCATCCAAGCGACCACCAGTTAGAGAAAGTTGTCATCGTTGGTAAAGCAGTAAGTCCGCCAGCATAAATATAGGCCGGCTACACCCTCCTCATGTTCGCTAATATAAAAAAATTGAAGGAAAAACAAATTCTAATTAGCACTAAAAGGAGCAGGATGTCCTCCTATAGCTGCTAGCGAAAAGAATATTGCTGCTGTTAAGAAAATAATAGAAGAAAACAATACAAACAAATAAAATATACATCTACCATTTGTATGTTAGGCTTACATATCGACAAAAACCTTAAGTTGGAATACACATGTTAAATATCTTATTCCTAAATTGAATAAATGTCTTTAGTGTCTAAGAATTTTAAGTAAATCTGTCGATCTTGTTTCATTAAAGTCAGTCTATTTTGGTTATTTTTATTCTGCTGTAACACAGACTATTTATATGGGGTAATTCGTCACTAATCAATGACATATTTATAATTCAAAAGAAAGCTATACGTCTTATGTGCAAATAGGACCTCTCGAGTCTTGCAAAGGAAAATTTAAAGTATTGAACTTGCTCACTATTTTCAGTTGCTATATATACGAACTACTCAAATTTACACAGTGTAATATTCATTGTTATAAGTTGGTATCATCCGTTAACTATAATACTCGTTTTGCAAACAATCTAATAGAGATTCCTCAGCACAATACCAGTGCGTATGAGAAAGGTCACTTCTATTCTGGGGTATTATTGTACAATGTTTTACCTAACAGCCTAAAACAAATGAATGTTAAACGGTTTCTCTCTAATAAAAATAATTTTTGTTCATAGTGTATATTATAGCTGAGAAGAGTATTTTATTGAGAATATAACTCCTTAGTCACGTGACATGTTTTCCGCCAATCAACATTCAGAATCTCCCTAGCTACGCGTTTATCACAGCGATGATAAAAAACAAGGAAATAAACACCGTATTTATAGTAGTTACTAAGGGATTTGTTTTTTTTTATTTATGACATTGACAGTTAATTTTGAGTATAAAAATAAATAATAATAATTCAAACTCCGAAATATTAAATAAAACTCGTAAGTACCATGTTTTAATACAATATGAATATGTATATCAAAAGTTAGGTTAGGTTAGATTGCAAAAATTCATTATATTCCCTCAGTAAATATAAGCTCGTGATATGATTAATAATCGAAGATATTGCTTGTGAAACCGAAGCAGCACATTTCAACTCGTCCTTCGGACTCGTGAAATCTGCAGCTCGGTTTCACTCGAGAATATCATCGGTGATAATCATATCACTTGTTATATTACGTATGATTATAAAAACGACAGATTTTGTATAACTTAATATTTACCTAAATTTTATTTGTTTAGTATGTAAGAATTATGTATATTTCTATACAAAATTGTAATTTAAAATTAATTTATTATTAATATTGAGGTTAAATTATATTATAATTTATAATAATATGTAGCAATTTTTTGAATGTTTTTGGCATTCCATCTGTTGTATTGTACAACTCTTTTGGAAATAAATGATTACTATTATTATTATACGATCAACTATGTTAAAAAAAATTGGTTAATAAGTTAAAATATGGTATTAATTAGAGCATTTTCTTCAGTTTTGGACGGAATTACAAAATAAAAGTCAATTCATTGGGCAGCAATGTGCAACTTTTGGCTATTTCTAGACTTAAAAAATATACGAAGTACTCGGGGTAGAACACTTTCGTCTGAAGAAGAGATTGATGCTGCAATATGTACATGAGTATTTAGAAAGCATACCAACAGAAGATTGATTGTGAGCTTTTAAAACATTGGGAGGGAAGAATGAATGACTTAGTTTACAAGTATTATTGTTGAAGAACTACTTTGAACTTATTGTAACAATAATGGTGAAGTGTATATATATTTTTAAAAAAATATATTAACCTCGTGCCTTAAATTCAGTAGTTATAATGTAAAATGTGACCTTATCCTAAATGCGATTGAAAGTCAAAAATAAAAAGAGAAATTTTCGTTTTCCCGTTTAGGTAGCAGCATTGAATGCGCCATTACTAAGTTTTTTTAAATTCATTTTTAGTCAGAAAAGTTTAAGTACTACAGAAAATATGAATAATAATTAGGTTATGTTACTGTGGTTTTTCTTCTTAAAAATGCCGCAAGAAAAATGTTCCCTTAGTTGTATAAAAAAGTCCTATTTATTTGCCAGTTTCGAGATAAGAAAGAAATATAATCTTCGTATATACAGGCCCGTACAAGAAGAAAATTGCTTAACATTTACTGACATAATACGTCGTTTGTGAAATGTAAAATAAATAGAGTTAAACGGAAAGAAAATGTTATTAAGTTTTGAGTTAATTAGATTTTAAATTTCCTTTCCTTTGTGCATTTTTCTGCCTTAATATTTCACGTTTTGTAATAATACAAACGTTAATTAAAGTTTATTTTATATTACAGCGAGTTCAAGAAATGTTATTTAGTTTTTACATTAGAGACTTAACACAATTGTGTTTAATTCTCTGTGTAGCTTTCAGTATTAAATAATATAAGCATATCATCGTACTTTTATTCCAACCGTACATGATAAAGTTGAAAAGGAAATTGTCTTTTGTTTAAAAATGTCTCATTAGTTTTGCTTGTTGCATTACTCTTTTCATGAATTTTATTTTCTTTCATGCGAAACATGAACCAAGAATTTTAAACTGTATCCGAAGTTACACTTTTATCACTTCTAATGTGTAGATCCAAATATTATAATATAGTTTGGTTCACGAAAGATGACACTTCAAGGTCATTTATTAACCGTATGGTATAATATTACTAGCAGATAACTTCACTGCATTTCGTATACATAGACGTGCAATATGAAATATTTATGGATACATTTTAACTGAAAAAAATAAGTGTAATTTATTTGAAAATTATGTTTATTTTTAAATAATGCCTTTCTCAAAGATTTATGCTCTTCACCTATGTATTTGCAAAATCCAAAAACATAAGACTTGACAAAAACCATGGAATAATAATTTGATTTAAATGTCAACGTCACTGGGTAACTATTAGGACAGAGGGCAGTGCAGTAGATAATTAGATATATGTAACTCTACGACATACGTCATTATTATCTGTAATGTCACCGTTTACGTATATCTGTTACACAACTTAAACTATATAGACATACATCAAATAATCTTTCTCTTTCTAACATAAAGTGTAGCTAAGCTACTCGTACTACTGTATAAAGTGCTGTGTATTATTTCTTCGAACAAGTGACATTGAATAGTCATCTTTCATGAACCAAAGTATACACTAAATAACGCCATTATATAGAATATTATGAATTAAATTTTCGGATTCTGTACGAGCACACTTCGTCTTGAAGTTAATACGTATGTAACTAAATAAATCACATATGTTATCACAATTTGTGCTAAATTCCAAATTTATTATCGAAGAAAAGCTTCTTGGCTTCTATTTCATAAAATATAATGTTAACATTTAATAATTCGACATAGCTTTAACTATCTGAGCTATGGATGCTCTATCACAATGGTTGAAATGAGCGTTACTCCGACAAAGTAAGACATCGGATTCAAATGGATCACATCATCTTTTCACATTTTATTTCTAATATACAGGATGATTGGTGAGGAAACGGCCATACTGGAGGAACGTGTTCAGGAGATCAAAATAAACAAAAAAAGTCATATAAACATGTGTCCGATCCGATTCTTAACCGTTACTGAGATATTAATTATTTAGTAAGCGATTAACCGCGGAAAATACTAGTTCATATTTGTTTTTTGTGGTATTTTTGAAAATATTCTACATTGAATTGTTTTTCCTTCACTTGTATAGCATACTACATTATAATAAATGATTTGTTTCGTCATTGAGGTGCTGCTTTTATTATATTTTTTAAGTGATATCTCCGTAACGGTTAAGAATCGGACACATGTTTATATGAATTTTTTTGTTTGTTTTGATCTCCTGAACACGTTCCTCGAGTATGGCCGTTTCCTCACCAATCACCCTGTATATCAACACAGAGTTGTGTTAATTATAAAAAATTGGCCGATAAGGCCAAGAGAAAATTATGACATGTTCATAGGATGTTTAAATGATGCAGTGATAATCCAACCCAACATCTAATAATATGATGAATAAAAGTATCCTCAATTGAGGGATACATTAGCAGTATGCCAAGTGGAAAATCATTTCGGCCATCGTGATAATTATAGCAGCCATAGCTCAGATGATCAAAGCAGCGGTTCTCAAACCCTTAAGAAACCGCCTGCGTTTCGCGGAACCGCTACATTTTTATTGGTCATTGTGAACCCAAAACTAGGGGTAAAATCGATATCGATATATTTGCGATATTGTCTTTTAATCGATATATCAGAATCAACGATATTTGTTTGCCGATATACCAATACATTTCTAATTTCGCGCTTTCAAAAAACCACGTAACCGTGCCAAGTCCGAGTTATTATAAAGCGCGTTCGACCAACCATCGAACACCTGCAAGAGAAGTGGATCCGTTGGTTTTCTGGCGCGATGTAGTTCCTTACTAACATTTAAAAAATCTAATTTGGCCAATACAATACCTCCCTCCATTTAATATGTATTAATTTAAATACATACCTACATATTAGTAAGGCTGCATACTACATTAAGTTTCTTTACATATAACTATTGCTCTATTTACTATTTTTTTAACGTTACTATTATTAATTTGAAATGTTTTTTTTTACAGTACCATTTATCTGTCAGTTACTAACATTTGAGATCTGAAATATGTAACCAAGGATTTGTGTTTAAAGCGTAGGCTCCGGGATTTAAATTATATATTATTTTATAAATTTATCCATAAAATATATAGAGAAAGTATTAATGGAAACCTGTAGAAAATTTAATAATGTATATCTTATAACATAAATTGCAAAAAATAACATTTAAAGGTATTTTCAGCAGAAAAAATATTTTGAGTAAAGAGACATTTCCGGTTATCCGATTTATACTAAAATCTAATGGCTTCTTTCCATATTAGTAAAAAGGTAGAAATACACGGTTTCAAAATTTTCTGAAAGATATTATTTTAGTTAGAGCGTCCAGAGGATCCAAATACACACACATACATCACACACACTCACAGACATCATCGTGAAGATTCCTATACCTCCCTTACTAAGTAGAGGAAGATAAAAAAGCGGTGCAGATGTACTAAAGTTTACAAATGAGTTCTATGGAATTCCAGAGGCTGTTTTTAGCAGCAACTCTCATTCAGACAGACTTGCGAAATTCGTCTCCACCTCCACGCAATTTGATTATGCTAGCAAAATGTAAACAAAATTTGTGTTTCTTTATCCAATGCAATTTTGACATATTGCATTTATCTATCAATTACAAACATTTAAATATCTCAACTGTTTGAGAATTTAATTTTCTTTAATACTACCAAAAAAATTTTTCAAAAAATAATATTTAGAAAATTTTTTCAAGAATCTGCTACTTCCGGTCGTCCAATTTTTACCAAAACCTTTTCAGCTCTTCCCATTAATGTCCGATTGGGAAATACGTAGTTAAACAAATATTAAGTCTTATAGTTTTTGAGTAATCGTCCTTCAAACGTCCCACACACATACACACACACAGACATCATCGTAAAAATGTTAAAATCAGACTGTAGGGACCTTAAAACGTGCTTTATCATTAAAATCTGGATATGCGATTTTTAGCATGAATCCAATACCTCTCTTAGCGAAAGGCAAAAATATAAAATTACTAATGTGACTTGATTTTACTTTTTAGAACGTATTTTTTAAGTGGGAAATATTTGATCATTTTTTGGAGTTCTGAATTTCGTCTTTGTTCGCTGAACCTTTATAGGGCTTATACGGAACCCTTAAGTTCAAATTTCGGTTGCTGACATGAACTTTTCATAATTTATTTCTAATATATAGACTCATGTTAATTATAGACTAAACCAATTTTAATAAAGTTAACAACAAATATTCATAAAATTAAGGTTAGAAAATGGACAATACTGAATAAAATCGTATATGTATACTTCGGTGGGAATTTCATCCTTTCATCACAGCCTCGCGCTGTATCTGACCCCGAGGCTTCACTTCTCGTTCAAAATACATATTAGTAAGCCCTCGTATGTAATGCAACATCCCACGTCGGATATTATTGCGTGTTAACGTACAATTAAATACAGATCCAATAATTTCAATTATTCTAATGTAGGTTACATTTCGATTCTAATGAAAGATATTCAATTACAGAAGTTGCAGATTACGACCCACATTCAAAAATAAGCAAAATCTACATATGTACATATATCACAAACAGGTGCGGTGTAAATTCCGCTTGTTGCTTCCTATTATTGAAATTATATCTAATTAATATTGTTAGTATGGAATTTATCTATAAAATATTTAATGATCCGTATATGTGTAAAGATAATACAATTATATGTATTCGCAAATGATATTATAAACGATTAGCTTCCACAAATAATATGTAGTAGAATTGTAATCATTACTTTGATATTAGCAAAGAATAAACAATCAGCAAACAAAGGCAGGTCACAATATAATGATATCTAGTAACATCATTTGCAAGATTATTACATAATTATATTGGTATATAGCTTTTAGTACAGGTTTCAAACATTTCACACAATGTATACCATTATCATTCTATCTCACCACACAGAACATATCTGTTTCAATTGTTCAGATTTCGCAAACAAGTTACTATCAATATTGAACTAGGTAATAGCCAGTCCAAGTTTCTAGTTATCATTGGTATAGTATTTTACAGGGTGATCGAAAATCAATTACAGGTATTGTTACCTTTGAACTATTAGTATTAGACCTCATCAATAGTGAGGTGGACATACGACAGCATTATATTCAAGTTTAGTAAGACGTCTTGGAAATATATTATAATAATTAATTGCCATATGTACTGACATGTGTATGTAAATTAAATGTTTGTCAAGTTTGAATTTCAGTGCCGAAGTGCACTTTAAATTTTATTTTAAATTGAAAAATGATGAAAAAGAAAGTAATATTTATAGGTTACGTTTACATATCTGTCAGCCTAACACTCAATGTTGTTAATCTTGTTCGAATGGCATTCAATTTTTTTCCCAACACGTATTTTTGATTAAAATGAAAAATGACGTGAATAATATTTGACATTTATATTTCATATTTTTTGTATAGATATCACCGAAAAGTTTGTTGGTTGCTACGGATATGAATTTACTAATGCCTAGTTGCACCATTAACACTTAAATTTTAAGTTAGGCTTACAGAAAAAACTGCAAATCAATTTTTTTAAAAAATTAGACTATATCAATAAAAAATATATTAAAAAGTAAATAGTAAATTTAACGTAGACCTGTGGTGTATTTTATTTTGACAGAAACGTCGAACTGTATGCTACATAACCTATCTTTTTAAATATAGTTGTAGTAGTATGTATTTTTACATTAAAATGCTCATATTAAAAATATGTAGTTTTTTTATATTCCATGAATAGAACTTTCTTATATTCATTGTAATTGCAAAAGAGAGTGTAAGTACATCATGGAACGAAGGCGCTTCGTAACCCTTACCTACGTGATTATTGCCCCCAGATTCATCTCAGATAATAAACGTAACCCTCAAGGTTAAACGAGGCAATTTAGTGCCTCTTTTCACGAAGTTTCATCATAAAATTACAAGTGCTGAAAGTTTTTTGTTGAAAGTAGATTTTTGCCCACCTTACACATCAATATGATACAAGGACTCAAAATTTTGCGTGCTATACAAGGTAACGCTAGAATTATTGAGAATAAGAACATGGTTCCCTTCAACAATAATATACTTCTCCATTCTTTCCTTCCACTTCTTAAAAGCTACCAACCAATTTTCTTTGTAAAAGCTTTCAAAATAATCATGAATTGTACTATTACAGCATCAATCTCTTCTACAGGCAAATACCTTCTGGTACGTAGATTTTAAATAAGTTCAAAAAGTAGCCAACATCATAAATTTATTTTTTTATCACTAAAAACTGAAGAAAATGTTCTGTAGTTAAATCCATAAGTATTTCCCTCTCAACAATAATTTAAAATATTGATTAACTAAGTTCTAACTAACACTAACTTTCACAGCTTGATTTCAAAGAGGTAACTAAATTTTGTTTTCCATAGTCGACTTAAATCTCTTAAACTCAATGACTTTTACCACAAGAATTATTTAATAATAATAATAATAATAATAAATATCAAATTTATCAAAATATGATTTTAAAGCAGAACATAGTTTGTATTTAAACAAATATTTTTAAAAAGTCGTTCTTTAAATAAAAGGGTGAAATTTGAATTTGACATTTCTTAAAACAGCGTTTTAGTTAAAACAAGGCTTGTGGTACAAGCCAATGATTTTAGCGTGACCCACGTATCTCTAAAGCCTGTTTGACAGAATCATAATTTTTCTATTTCGGCGTCTTTATGAGTCACTGAATACAAGTCAGAACGGCAGAAAGTATGAAACTGTTAAAATGTTAGCGATTTATTTGTCAAACTAGGTTAATTTATTTTTATTATTATTTGTAATTTGTATTAATAATTAATAGATACGAGTAACTGTTCAGTTCAAAAGATATTACAAATAATATCTAATAAAAAATATATTAACCGACAAACATTTGTTAATTTATCTGTTTCAATTCCATGGCTGTCGCTATTTTTGAGGTGATTTTCGATATTTTCGTACCTAATTTTTGCCGTTACAAACCATGTAAATTTATTTTGGTTATTACCTAAAATATTAAGGGAAGCAGGAAATTACCAAAATACGATTTTACATGTCAAAGTTAAATAAACGCACTTTTTTGGCGTCTAGTTGGTATGACTGCTTCAAAACTGACAGTTGAATGACATTCTCGAATTGCTGTCAGTCAACAATGAATTTTCATCTGCGAAGTTAGCGGGAAACGCTACCAACATAATTGATAAAAAAGTCATATTTTTGACATGTTGCATTTTTAAGATATTATAAATTTACCTCAATATAAAAAACAGTATAAAAAGCATGTTTCATAAAGCTTGTTATCGTACTCGTCCTTTGTAAAACTTGGACTCGTGCTTTAACAGATTGGCTCATGAAATTTTTAATATATTATTTATTATTCACAAAATGTTGTCAAACAGATTTATAATAAAATTTTTGATGGCATGGAATATCCTATTTGTAGAAATAAAACTAATTTGTTAATCATATTTATTACCAACTTTGTTAACAAATACTTTATGATCGTGCCAAACAGACTTTGATTCGTCATACGATTCAATGATATTTCTCAAAATATTTCATTCATGCAAATTCCATTTGTTCGGCAAACTTTTACTTCTGTGTAGCCTCAGAAAAAAATATTTGTTAATTTGCTTTTTCAATCGAAGAGAGCTTTCATTTTGAGTTGGGAAGTCAGGAGATCTTAGAGTTAGATTTATGTTCGAACACGCTACAGACTATAGGGACCACAAGCACAAGCCACAGAGCGTTCCTTGGCGATGCTTGGTGTATGTGATTTTTACAGATTTGCTCTGATAATCCCAGCAAAGTCCGGTCCTAGTTCCCGAAACACTCGGCGTGGCGCCACCGTCGCGACGCTTAACACCCTGTAAAAGGATTACTCACACTGTACTTTCCGAATCCTTAGATAAAGTAAGATTTTCTTCTAATCCGATTTCCCATTTGCAAACATGAAATTATTTTAACTTTCTTTCACGCAACGAAGAAGTCAAAGCGCGAAAGTATGCATTCCTTTACTTGGTTTATGTTCACATGCAATAATCATTTAGTTACAAAAATTGTAAGTAAATAATAATGCATTTATAAAATCATTATATTATTTTGACTAGAATATATACTAATATCCATCATTCCATCTAAATTAAATACGGCATTGTTTTATTTTAAAAAGTAATCTGTTAATATTCGACACTTTTTTAACTATTTTTACATTGTTTTAGAGTGGTTGAAAAAATAAATATAAATCATTTTACAAGTATACTGGATGTGTACCGAAAAGTGAAATATAGAAGTTTAACTTGAGATTTTAAATAAGTATGGCTCTCCTGCAGGAGCGGATTTAGGCATGGGCTTTATGGGTTGCAGCCCAGGGTCCCGCAGATACAAAAAGACCCCCGCTCTTATTTATTTTGACTTGAGAATTTGTTGTTTCGTTTTTTTTTACAAAAAAAATCCGTATGACGAAATTTTTATCTATTTTAAAAAAAATAGGAGTCTAAAAACTAATATATTTAAATTTTTTCGAACTTAGTAAGTTCGGGATTTTTTTTAGCAAAAAATAAACATGATACAACCATTTACTTTATTTTATGGGACAAATATTGAATATATTCAAAAATTTTAGAAAAAAATAATAAAAACATAAGGACGAGCAATTGAATCTCCTCAATTTTGGTTCACTGATCGCGTTGTATTCTGTAATTCGTCTTGTACTTTTTTTTAAAATTCTTCTTTAGTTTTAATGGTACACTGAGAGAAATGTATATTAAAAATTGTATATTGTACATCAAAATTATAAATTTAAATATGTAAATATTAAGTATTGGGAAACGTATATGTAAAAGTATTATAAAAATGTATTTACTATTAAGATTCGTATATTTTTAAACGATATATATTTAAAATTAAAGACAGCATATGAAGAATAATTATATGTATATTTGCCGAATATATTTAAATATATAAAGATATTTAACTGTATATTACATACTAGTATTAAATATTCGATGTACTCAACTTTAAAATACTGAGTATTACGGCTGACGGCGTCAGCAAGTTAAACAGGTAAGCGATGATCAGGGGAAGAACAGTCTCCATGTTCACTTACATGTGTATATGCTGCTGCGTTGATTTAAAGTGGAAATAAGACAATAAGATCATGTACATCAATCTTCAAACGAAAATGTGCGACAATTTTGTAAAAAATATTTTAAAATCGTAGTGGTTTGAAAATTTGTGTGAAAGTGTTAGGATTATTATTTAGATTTTATATTATTTTATTCCTGTTATGAAATCTGTTTCGTTGAATAGTGTTTTTTGTTATTACATTCACCTATTTAGAAAAGCAAACTTTTTGTATTTACAAAAGTTGTCTTTAAATATAGGTACCTATACATCGATTACGGAACGTAGGAGTTTAACGTGCACACCCTATACTTACTCCAAAAATGTAATATATCAGTTTGCCCTTATAAATATGCTGTAATTTCGAGCCTAAGATACTTGTTTATTTGAAGTAAATATTTTGTATAGTAAATTGTACCACATGATATAATAAAATTTAATATAACTTTATAATTATTAATAATATCTCGACAATTAAGGATGATATTATTTTAAATTTGAAAATAAATATATATTTAAAACTAGTATTCTATATATTTGCTCTTATTACATAATATTCTAAACCTTTTAATATCCATGCATATTTCATTCATATATCTTGTGTATTTGTCCCTTTTTTAAATATAAAATATAATAACAACTATTATAAATATATTTATCATAACAACACATTTCTCTCGGTGTATATTATTGTTTCTGTTAAGAATTGCTCGCACTTACTCAAATGGGTTTAATTCCGACGATTCTGGGGAGTGATTTAGCTATTTTTTTTATTTTATACAATAGCCATTCTCTTATAAGAAATCGAATTGTAAAGACCCTAAAACGTGCTTATTTAATGAAAACTCACTAACGAATTTTTTGACCAAAGACAATACCTTCCTTACCTTATCTAGAGGTGACGGAATGTAAAAATATATATATTATCCTTACTTGACAGGTAAAACGCCAAATATTTCTTAATTTATCGGTTTCAAGTCTATGGGTATAGCTATTTTTGGGGTGATTTTCATAATCTGCCGTTACAAAGTATGTAAAATTAATTTTTGATACAGATGCAGAATTTTAAGCTCTACAACTTTTATTTGAAATAATTTTATCTACAATAATTAAGAAAGCTGTGAATTACGAAAATATAATAATTATAAAGATCAAAAAAAATATCTGTTGTGACCAGCACAATACCTCTCGCCATTTTCATTTTATGTAGCATAGGGCGCGAGCAGTTATGACTTTGTTGGTCTTGGCAAGCAGATGTGGGGGCCCGTGTCAGAATGAGAGCTAGTAATATACATAGGTGTCAAGTATCATAAGTTTTAATTCGAAACATTATGATTTTCCAAATCCTTGTGGATTATTTTCCTCGACAAGTATATTCCATACTAATGAATGATAAATAAACATCAGAACATTTTGAAATTTTGAATGAAAAATTATGACATATGACAATTGTGACATCTATGTAAAAACTACTAGCCGTCATTCTGACACGGATCCTCATCTACTTGCCAAGGCCAACAAAGTCACACGTCTGCTCGCGCCCTATAAGTACACACAAATAATTGAAATTGTTTCTCTTCTTTCGTTCTATAAGAAATTTTATCCTACTATTCTATTATGTTCGAAATTCTTCAAATTCATTGACGGTATTAGCGGTATTTCTTAAGGATATATGTAATATTAAAATATCTGTAATTTAAATATATAATTAATTAATAATACAATAATATATATTAAATGTACTCTTACCTCCCAGAAAAATCTGAGCCTGACATTTTACATTTACATGTCAATTACAAAAATTTAAATATCGCAAATGTTTTTCGGGCAACGAGATTTATTACAACAGATTATTCTATATTATTATATACTATATCTCCAAACCTATACGAGATATAATAAAAAAATTAAGTGTGTCAGACTGAGAATTTAATTATCTTTAATATTTGTAGTAACAAATTTTCAAAAAATAATATTTAGAATTTTTTTCTGTAGAAACTACCACTTCCGGTTGTCCAATTATTACCAGAACCTATTCAACTCTTCCCATTACTGTTAGATTGAGGAATCCGTAGTCAAACACGTCTTTAGTCTTATAGAATTTGAGAAATCGTGTCTCCAACAACCTCACACACACACACACACACATCCACTCACACACACACACACACACACACACACACACAGACATCAATGTAAAAATGTTAAAATCGGATTCTATGGACCTTAAATCGTGCTTATTCAATAAAATCTGGATATGCGATTTTTAGCATGAATCCAATACCTCTCTTAGCGAGAGATAAAAATTGGCCATATATTTTTTGATAGAAATTTCTATAATTTTTGCGTTAAAAATTAGCCATATGCTAAAATAATATTTATTATAAAAGCGAGTTTAGTATACTATAGCAAATGATAAAATTACCAAATAAAATTTATTGTAAATTGCAATTATCATGAAAATGATAACATTTCAAAGCAAAAACAGCTACAGAGTTTTCATCATATTTGTGTATATCAACTAAACTAAATTCAAATATCCCTTTATGCTTTATGTATCAAAGATCTACTTTAATCTCTATACAAATCATGTTGAAACGTGAGAACATCTCATAATTAGAATAAATACCACTTCTACTCCTTCCAATGCCACAGATACATCATCCAGATTAAGATCGTCCATGACCTTTGCCCTTGAATTGTTTTCTCATCAGATGTCTAACAATACGAGTGTGCGAGTATTTACCTAACCTCTCAAACAATTGAAAGCAAAAACGTCTCGCAAGACGCCTACTGCGATCTTAAACAAACAAATATGAAACAATTCTGTGAAATTTATGAAGAATATTAAAACCGTCGTTCATTTGTCATTCTCATGAGGGTATTCTTTTCCGTCTGGTGCGTCTGTTCTGCATTGCAAGAAAGGCTTGCTTGATAATGAACTCTTTATAAAGTTAAGTGGATGTCAACTTTGTAGCGTAAATATACGGAAAGAGATTTAATTACCAGAAGGCTTAAAATTGTGGTTAATTACCAAGAAATTGTCATAAAGAGATGTAAAATATGATTTTGGATTAGATTTTTATTGTGCTGCAGCTGGCCAGGTCGTAATTATTTTTAAATTGTTTCTTCTGATGCTCTTAAGAAATTTTATAGGTTAAAATATAAAAAAGTACGTAGGTAAAATGTATTACAAGGCTTATACTGTTGGAAATACTATGAACATTATAATCAAAATGTATTTTTTATTATTCAATTAAGCAGAAATTCAAGTTCTTTTTATTAATAAAATATGTTATTTGCTACTATACTTTTACAGTATAACTAATAAAAATTAAAAGTATTAACATGTATCCCGGTTCAGGAAAAACTGTAAAAAAAAGGTTTCATTGTATTTTGAACAAACCCAATTCAAATATTAAGTTAATTCTGGTATTCTTTGTAAGAGCTGTGCGTTATCTGTTGTTGTATTGTCGTTTTTTTAAGTTTTATCTGGCTATTTCCCTGTATTTATCCTCTTCCGGTTTTGTGTAACTGGAGATTCTTTCTAAGCAACGAAAATGTTTTGGTGTAAAACTGTCAAAATTCTTTTGCTATTTCAAACAGAGTATAAAAAAATTCACAGTACTTGTTTATGTTTAGCAGTGGTATTTGTGGTTACTTGGTGGCTACTTATACATACTAAAATAGTACATTCATTGAAAATCGAAATCATTAATTAATAGATGTCATTAATAAAAGATTATTTTTTTTAAATTAATGAACCCATTAATAAGCAATGAACAGAAATATATTTTATTCACAGTCGGTTAGTAATATGACGATTTCTGATTTTTATAAAGCTGGGATGTTAGTTATTGTTAACCTCATTTTCCAAGAGTTTGAAATGGAAAGTATAGCGTGAGTATAGCTGAGGCTGGAAAACTTTAGGGTAATATCCCCCTGAAAGATCAGTGATAGGTATTATATAACTTCCATACATTTAATATGTAAATAAACGAATGAAATTGTAAATAATATAAATAAAATAAATAAATAAATATATCATCACAGCATATTACCCATTGCTGGGTGTGCCAATCTGCTTTGTACACAGATATCGGTAATGATGAAATATTTGTATCGTGCGGGCGCTTACCAGGCGTCACCTCACGGGCAGTCATTGCTGGCGTGGAGAGTGCACCACAGGGGTCAATATATCAAAATTTATGGTTTGACATCAAACTGACGATTAATGTGACAAATGAACAAGTTCAAACCATTCGCTTATTTATGTCAGGTTTAGGTTATTATTATCATTATTGAAACATCAGTTACTTATTATTAAAAGCCGATTGTGAATAAAATAGTATACAAACCTCAGTGAAAATTTTTATTACGTCTCGGGCATAGCTAATCTCGGCGATGTGAGGTGATGGCAAAAATATTATTATTTTCAAATACACTAATTTTTGGTCAAACTGTATAAAATGTTTCAGCCTCTTTGAAATTTAATCAGCCGGTATTTTTTTTTCAAGAATACGTGTACCTATCTAAATGTGAGACCTATTACAAAATGTAGTTTTTTTTTAAATATTTAATTATTGTTTTTACTAATTTTATCTATGAACATATTAACCAGACTTACCCTCGATTGCTTATAATGATTTAATTTACTATTAAAATAATACAGGAAATAAAAAAAAATAATAGTAATTATACTTACAGGTGAACGACACAATCTCCAGTATAAGAAACACGAGTAATTTTCTTATATATGAAAGTAATTTAGATGTTGTAGGTACGTACCTGAAACAAAGAAAATATTATTAGAAAATTATTCGTTGTTGACAGTGCCGAAGTCTCTAATTTATAGATAAGCAAATCTATAGGAATAGAATCAAATGCCTTACTTAGTAGAGCGACAACGTGTTCTCTGGTATAACAAGCTTCTAAAATATAAGTTACTGCCTTAAAGATGGATAAAGGGTTGATTTATTTTATTGTCGAGAAAGGTTTATGACGGCTTCTCGTAACTGAAGGTGGGTGTATTTTGCCATATTGTTAGACAATAGTCTAAATTTAATTTAATGTCGGAATTTGATGAAAAAGTATTACAAAAATGAATAATATTTTAAAAGAAATAAAATATGTTTGGCGCAATACTTTTGCACGCCACTGTATATATCTTTCAATTTTTTTCGATATATTACACAATAATGAAAAAAGACGATAGTTATTCATAATACATTTTTCTCCTCCTTTAAAAAGAGGTTTTAGAAGGGCTCGTAATGTAATGAGCAGATAATTTTATTTGGCACTTCATCCCAACCTGTTGACATCGTAATTTTAAGTTGGTGAATTAAATTAAATATTTCTGTTTCTGTAACAGGGTTGTGAAAGAAAGTATGACTACTATTGGATAATGTACCGCAAGTTTGAGTTTTTTCCAATCCTAGATTATTTGCTATATTGATAGAGTAGCTGTTAAATTCTTCTGCTATGTCTAATGAATCTGTATTATTTCTATTATTCAATGGATCAATAATAGAATTTATATAATTGTTCTTGTTTATTGAATTATTATTAGGTAGTCTCTTTATTATTGACCACGAAGACTTTATCTTGTTTTGTAAGGAATTAATTATATTTTCTTAACATTTATAACACCGGCATAGTCCATTCAATATGGCCCAAAGGAGTTAACATTTTGGGGTTCAGGAAGCCTGTTAAAATGTAGTTGTCAGCGCTTTAACTGAGTATTAATAGTTTATAAAATATGTATATATCAACAATTTTCATAAAACACCCGTCAATTATTTTTGCACTTTGTATTACATATTTATCAGTGGCGGTTCGTGCATTAAAATTTTGGTGAGGCAAGGTATGTAGGAAAAAAAATGCGCCGCAGACGAAATTTTTTTTTCATTCAAGGTCAAATGCTTTATAATTGAAAGCTACATTTTTCAAGGGATGTGCAAATGCGTATTTTTCCCCTTTCATGTACAAAAATAAATTGCCTGATCACAGAACATTTTAGGAAAGAGCGTCCGGCGCTTACGTCAAAAAATCCTATGAATCTTTCTACCACATTCACATTACCGGAATTTACATTTACATAACGTAAAATTACTGATAATTGTGATTTACAACTAATATCGGTAGTTTCATCTACTTGCCAAGAAATAAAAGGGGATTTAATAATTTCGTAGTCTATTTTTTTATTTATAACAAAACGAATGCAATCTATTAAATCATTTTGAATAGTTTTGGAGGTACCACAAAATACCGATTTATTATTGATATCTTTCTTCAAAAATATTTTTAATTTATCATCTCGATTACTCATTAGTAAAACTAATTCATTAAAATGGCCTTTATTGCAATATTCTTCGGTTTCATTATGACCTCTAAATGGTAATTCTTGTGTACATAAAAAAATTGAAATATCAATTAACCTTTTCAGAATTTCCCTATTTTCTTCCACTTTCAAATTTAAATTTTGAATTTCAATTTTTCTTGCACTATCAATAGCGGTAGAAATATTTTGCTTCATATAGTTTATCTTCGTACGATAATTTACTAAATGGATTTTTGTGAATTAAGAAGTTAATAATGTCATCGGAATGCCTTATATTATCAGTATCAGAAGTTCCAGTCAAAGTTGAAGCCATTTTATTTGTTTTAACTAAAATTTAAAATACAAAAACACTACGTACGTAAAACATAAAAACAACGAAAAAAATAAAAGAATTAAATACTTACTGCAATGCAAGTTGTTTGTTTATTGTTGAATTTGAATTCACAATGCAGTAAATAATATTAGTATTAATTATTATTCAATCTTCAATCTTATTTGCAAGAATATTATAGCATATACAATTAATGCAAAATGAAATAGATGATAGATGTCTTGAACGTATGGTAACGGCCTCTGTAGGATCGCGTGGAAATTAAAGTGGCTATCTTTTATCCTTTACGCACTCATTGCATTTCTCATTTAGGCATGCCGCAAAACCAGCTCTTTCTCTAGCACACGTATTTCTTATCGGAATTACTAACTGGATCAAAAACATTAGGCAGTATACTATCATTTCGAGAAGCACTTTATAGGGTGTAAATTAGGTGAACTTCATTACATATTAGTTATGGTGGTGGCTTAAATTCTTTTGATATTTATAAAGACAAGCATTAGCGGAATAAGTTAAATTTTAATTTACACACTACTTTACATTATTTACAGCTTTATTTCTTTTCCTGTTAGGCACTGCCTCACCTGCCTACCCTGACAAGCCGCCCACTGATATTTATATAAAAAGGAATGTTTTCTCGTGGGAGTAACGTTCAATTATCGTCAAACATTGGATATCCTGTTTCGAATTAAAACGCCCTATTCATCAATTTTATATTCCTTTCAAAACAAAACGAATCAAAGAATTCATTAATTCAAGCGTAGCTCATAAAATATTAATTATGTCTTTGTTTTTATAATCCGTACACCTTTCTAAAGATCTCATAAATGTCTGAAAGCAATTACTATTAAAGCTTTTTAATTTAATTTAAAATTAATGAAACATGGTTCATTCAGATTTCATTATCTTTTATGAAACCAGTATAAGGACGAATATAAAAGAAGTTGAGATATCAAAGGGTTTGTATGTTAGATTATAGTTCTCGTACACACCTAGAGATGTCACCAACAGCTTACATTTCATAATACTAGACGGTGAGGAATTTCAAGATATGTGACAGAGTGCGTATGTAGAAATTCTACCTCTGTAAAGCATGAAATTGTATTGATTTTGAAATATGATTTTCATATCCAGATACATTAACTTTCCATTTGTATCTGTGCAAACTGAAAAGCCTTCAAACGTAACAGCTGTGCAGTCTTAAGTGATCCATATGAACTGATTCATGATGCAACAGCCGATTTTACTGCCCAACTTCAACAAAGATGTAGGTATACCTTCAGGGCCGGTTTTACCTATTGGCACATGGGGCACGTGCCCCGGGCCCCGCGCTAAATGGGGCCCCGCGCTGATTAATTTTGAAATAAAAAATCGTGAAAATGTGGAACACGTGAAAAACTTTTGTCGTTGCTTACTGCTGCGGCTAAGACAGAGACAAATGTTTTCCACAATTATCAGAAACTCGTGTTCTGTGTACTTTTTATCTTTAACCAAGTGTTATGAAAAATGTAACAATAAATATTTTTCTAATAAATAACTTCAAATGATTATCACAGAAACATTTTTATTTTATAAAATCATAGAACTGTGCCTATGTAAGCATGTGTAGATTTTTATGGATAAAAATCCCCTTGAAGGGGCCCCGCAATTTACTCGGGCCTCGGGCCCCGCGTTAGCTAAACACGGCTCTGTATACCTTACCAACATATAAGCCGTGTTCCTTCGGGCTGTGATTGTGATTTTGTGAAAACTGATTAGTTTAATCGTGATCCTTTTGAATCATGATTTAAAAATTATATCAAGAAAACAACTTGAATAATATAAACACCATCTAGCGTCAAATATCATATGCAGACCAATGCAAAATAATTTATTTTATAAATAATATACTGTCGAGTATTATAGCCAGCACATTAAAAATGGATCATATAGAAGTAAAAAAAATGTTCTTGGTAACATATGAAGTATGTTTACTTAAAACAAATCTTTTATGTAACATATTTTCTTTGTTTTCAAAAGTATGCTGGGTCATTACATAGGGAAAATCATATTTCCTTTTATGCAACATACCCCACATTGATAAATTTCTACGCTCGAAAATCTATTGTCGTTAGTCATTTTTAAATTTGCTGTGAAATGAATCTGTGTGATCACTCAAAAAGGATGATTCAGAAGGGAAAGGGGAAGGTTGTCTAGTGATCACAAAATGAGAAAGTGGGGATAACGAATAAGAAACGAAAAAACATACTTCTTCTTAATCATGGTCACTTTGATGATTTAGATTGTGAATCACAGCCCGAAGGAACGCGGCTATAGTCAAAGAAGTAGCACTTTATTTTAAACTTAGCAGGATATACGAGATAATATGAATATTGCATTACAAATGTATGTCAGTAACATTAAGTTAGTTTTCATTGACAATTATTGGACACTTCTCGCAAGAAACTTTTCTAAGTATTGTTTTGTTTTATGTAACTAAAAGAACAATACCGGGTGGCCATTAAAAAACGAATCCAGTTTGAAACTTCATAATTTCGGAGTTCATTCAAATATCCATTTCAAATTTTTATCTCTTACAGACTTAAGGTAGGGATGCGCATGATACTTCGATGTTTCAGAAACAATGATATCGATTTTATTTTTTTCGATATTATCCATCGCCATCGATGTTTGTTTTCGATATTTTCTACCGATGTTTTCAAAAATGCATTCGTAATATATCAATAATTATTAAGCATGGACACGCTGGTCCCCTCTCTCCTTTCTTTGCTTACATACTTCTCGTCACAGTTTATTTTTTGTCTACCCTACTTTGACGAAAATATTTTCACGATATCGAATAATGGTTACATCTGTACCCTCGAAAAGCCGTTCTGTTTTCGAAGGCAGGATTAATTGTAACTCAGCAAAGAAATAAACTAAATAGGAAACGATTACCGTATTTATTTATGCATAGTTGCGATTTGGGTGTTGTAAATTATGTGGTTGCAGTTGATTTTAAATAAAATAAGTTTATAGTTTTTTGTGTTCTACATTGTTTTTACCTCTCGCTAAGAGAGGTATTGGATTCATGCTAAAAATCGCATATCCAGATTTTATTGAATAAGCACGTTTTAAGGTCCCTACAATCCGATTTTAACATTTTTACGATGATGTCTGTGTGTGTGTGTGTGTGTGTGTGTGTGTGTGTGTGTGGATGTGTGTGTGTGTGTGTGTGGATGTGTGTGTGTGTGTGTGTGTGTGTGGGATGTTGGAAGGACGGTTACTCAAAAACTATAAGACTTAAAATTTGTTTAACAACGTATTTCCCAATCGGACATTCATGGGAAGATCTGAAAAGGTTTTGGTAATAATTGGACAACCGGAAGTAGAAGATTCTTGAAAAAAAATCATCTAAATATTATTTTTTGAAAATTTTTCGTGGTAATATTAAAGAAAATTATATTCTCTATCTGATACATTTAAATATTTTATTATATATTCCATAGATTTAGAGATAAAAGAAGTATAATATATAAAATAATCTGTTGTAATAAATTTGACAGCCGAAAGAATGCCATGAAAAATAGTTGATAATTTAAATTATTTGTAACTGACAGATAAATGTCAGTGTCAGAAATAATGAGTAATGAATTAAAAATGTACTTGGAGAATCCCTTAGTTCTTGATCTGTGACTATTATGGAGATGACAAGTCTAGGTTGAAGGACTTAAATTTGTTTCAAACATTATGGGACAATGTACACCAGTACTGTAGACCAGAGTAACTTTGAATTGCGAAAAAGCTATCAAATTCTTCTCAAATAAGTTGTAAATATTGACAAAATCTGAGTGCAATCTATCCGTCACTTTATTAAAGGGAATTAAGGTTATTTAGATATAACAAGTATGAAAAAATAAAATGTAAAAGAAGATATATAAGAATAGATGCACAATCCAGATATATACATTTTAGACCGCCCAAAATTAATGTTTTTACTAGAAGAATATGAAGAGAAAGTAAACAAAGTTGTTCGAATTGAAAATTGCTGTTACCAGCCTAATATTTATATATGGTAAACTCTACTTTGTAATTTATTGTAACATAATTTATGGTAAAATATCTTCATGTTGAGACATGCTATTGTTGAATAATAAAGAAGTTTATACGTCATAGATTTATATGAATATATTATTTGTATTTATAAAAATAATCTTTGCTTTATGCATACAGCCAGGTAAAATATACGGCGAGAGGTTATGTGCTGGTCACATCAGATTTTTTTTTTAGCTATTCATATAATATGAAATCATATTATAGTTTTATATGGCATATGACAATAAAATTGACGAAATTTTAGATCTTTTTGAAGACGACAATATGGGATATTACTGGCGTAATAATTAATCAATTACCTGGTAAAAGAAACCTATTACTATTACTTGGTAATTGCTGGCTGATCAATGATTGAAAATATCTTTGCAAAGTCAGTGTTTGTCAAATAAAGAAAATATATTTCATTTCAATGTTGCAAATTTTATAAAATTCGGAAATGTTTTTTTTAAGCCATTTTGTATTTTGGCATAATTTACCGCCAAATCCGTGGCAGATATCACTAAATTTTCATATTCATAATTACTGAGGTATAGTTTTCTGTTTAAAACTGACTGTTGATAGTACGCTGCCAGTCGACAGCGATCTTAAACTCCGCTGGATAGCTGCTGCTGGTGCTACCAGCGCTATTCATCGGTTGCGATCAGGACAGTCTAAGTTTTGTCCTATTATCTCGAGATTTTTTCTAATAATGGCAGCTCACTAATGGCCGTTAGCACCGATGTAATCATAAGTTCTGTTTTGCTAAGTTTTACTTATTTAGTTAAGGTTCACCTTACAGACAGTTAGTTTCACGTTTATCATTTGAAAAATTTTGACAGTCGCAAAGTTTATTATTAAATGTTAGTGATAATAAAATGTTTATTTTATTAATGAATAATTTAAATAAGAATGAAAATTACAAATATATGGGAACAGGTGGTGGTGATATAGTGTAACTATGACGCCAACATGTACTTTCTAGAATTATGTAAAGAAAATTATGCACTTTAGTTGGCGCACGCTAACTCAAAGTACTCGTATTTGGAGAACCCTATATTAAAAGTGACAGATACTTTAAATTATTTGTATTCTTCTTTAAAATATTATACTGATCTTGCTAGTGCTAAACTAGAGGTATCAAAACTCCAATTAAAATTAAAATTCAGCATCATAGTATTCAATCATATCCATTATCAAAATCGATCTTAAAGGTTAAGTGCAACGGGGGCCACAGAAATCCGAAGATTAAAGTAAGTGTACCTTAAGTAAGTATAACTTAGCATACGGTGCAATATATTTTTAAAATTCAAGTTCCACTTAATGTTAAGTTATACTTAAGTAGATGCGGTGCAACGACCATAAGTAAATCTGACTGTAACTTGTTATCAAGGAAAAAAATTGACGTAGCAAAAAATCGCCAAAGAATTTACAGGGAAAATATGGCCACTTTTTCACATAAATCGTACTATTAGGCGACTGATGGAAGCTGTATCGATATTCATATAACCCGTTTAATTTAATTACTATTCATGTAAATACTTGAAATTAAATTAAATTTAAATCCCGACCGACGATAATTTTAAATGGCACAAAAATAACCCCTGTGGTGCACTCTCCACGCCAGCAATAATTGCTCGTGAGGTGACACCTGGTAAACGCCCGCATGGTACAAATATGTCTTCATCGTTACCGAAATTTGTTTACAAAGCAGATTAGCAGACCCAGTAATGGGTAATATGCCGTGATTATATATTTATTTTATTTATTTACATACTTACCTATATTCATTTCTGGCGTGGAGAGTGCACCACAGGGAACAAATATGTCATCATTATTACCGACATCTGCGTACAAAGCAGATTGGCTCACCCATCAATGGGTAATATGCCTATTGAAAACGTTAATATTATTATTTGAAATGATTAGTTTGTTGACAGTGACATATATCTGTCAATTACAAACATTTGAGATCTGAATTGTGTAACCATGTGTATGAGTAGGTTCCGGGATTAAAATTATAGATAGTTTTATAAATTTATCCATAAAATATATCGAAAAAGTATTAATGCAAACCTGTAGAAAATTTAATAATCATTAATTTTTATATAACATAAATCCCGAAAAAATAACAGTTAAAGGTATTTTTCGAAGAAAAACTATTTTGAGCTTCCAGTAAAGTGCCATTGTCGGTTATCTGATTTACTCCAAATTTTAAGGCATCTTTCCATATAAGAGTAAGGTAGATATACAAGATTTCAAAATTTTCTGAACGATAGTATTTGAGTTAGAGCGTAAACATCATCGTGAAAATGTTATCATTGGATTGTAGGGACCTTAAAACCAAAATCTCGTTATGCGATTCTTAGCACGATCCCTATACCTCCCTTACTAAGGGTAGCGGGAGGTAAAAATGACGAAAATTATCCACTTGCCTAATAGCACGATATATACTATAAAGCGGTCATCTCTTGACCGGAAACAGTACTCCTGTTAGAACTTTTTATATAAACCGAAATTCATAAGTATGTTCTTAATAAAACTTCAAATCCGAAATTCGTAAGTATGTTCTTAATAAAACTTCAAATCCATTAATTTGCAAGTACATCTTTCGAAATTTCGTATCGAATCCTTGTGTTGTACTTAGACATCCACTAGCACTGCTAGCATTAGCAGATATTCCTAAATTTCAATATCCCTGTCCTGTAATTTAGCGTGGAATGATTTTGCTTGTCGCCTGTAGAGCCACAGGATTCAGCTGCCGGTCTGTGGACTACAGACAAACCAGGCAAGCCATCGAGGCTAAAGGCTACTCGACGAGGACGGAGCGTCTCATTAAAGAGAGATTAATTGGGCAGTGTACATCGGGTTTTCAGCTCAAAGACGTCGCCGGTCGCCTGTACAAGAAGCCACAAACGAATCACAAATCCAGCCATGTTTGACTTTATGCTAAGATGTCGAGATGTCCGATGCAGATGCAGAAACGACAGAATAAGAAACTGTTAGCAAGGTGGTTAGGTTTTTGTAAAGACTATTACAATTTATGTAAGACGTACCTTGCAGATATCTTAAGCCTGTGTGGACATCATTAATTTACTCTGTTTATTTTACTGTCTCTAAAATAAGTGGTTATAGCTTCACCACGTATTCCTGGGCATATAATAAGACGATTTACCCATATTCGAAAATGTCTGAACAGTCGAGCCTATATTCTGCTTCACTGCTCTTGTAAAAAAATATTTTGCTTATAAAACAGAATGCTTTATTCGATTTGAAAGAAATTTGGTATGACACTCCATGTGGGTATGTCATCTTTTAAGAAGATATTTATTGTAAGTGAACTAGTAATATGAAAGATACATTCAATAGTAAACTTTTCTGTATCTTTATAAACCTCTGTACAAACTTGACTTTTATAGGTGAAATTAAAATATAGATATACAAATTATTGAACAAATCCATTTAGGACTTTGCGTTTTTTTGTTGATTAGTTTTTAATACCTGTTATAAGTGTGCGATTGATGCAAGCACAAAACTAAGGAATTATAATATTAAATCTGAAAGTTGGAACTAAACAAATTCTTAATTTAGTTACACATTCATACATAAAATCACGCGTGTCGCACTTAGTGGGTTCGCACAAACCCGAAAACAATAAGAACAACATCAACATCATACAACAAATCTTTACTCTGAAACATATTAAAGTGACCGATTTTGGGTAGCGAAATACCGCATCCGGATCACAATAATAGATAGGAAACAATCATTCTTCGCCACACATTTTTATCTAAGCACACTTCTTTCGCCATTCTCTCCACATGCCCAAAACATCTCAACTGACTCACACCAACTCTCTTAATCACATTGTTCCCAACCATACATTCTTCATACACCAAATTATTCCTCACGCGATCCCGTCTTACATACCCACATACACCACGTAAATACCTCATTTCCACGGCAGTCACTCTCTTTTTATGCTTCCCCGTCCATGCCCAGCATTCGCTTCCATACATCAAAGCAGGCACTAGCACTCCATTATATACACTCAACCGAGCATCCCTTGATACGTTAAAATTTCGTGCAAACGTACCCAGAGCACCCATTACCTTACATCCCGCACTCACTCTCCTTTCTATCTCTCGATCAATTCGACCATCCCTCGACATCATGCTACCCAAATATACAAACTCATTTCATTAGTTTAATTCTTAAGTGTAGTTGCAAAACGTTGTCATTGATAACAATTGAATTGATTATGAAAAGACACATTTGTAAATATATGGCTGTGTACAACAAAGTTTACATTTAATCAAGAAACGGTATTTGTCAGGAACTCGTGCCTTTTCAATAGCAAACACATTTGCGGATACGTGCTATTTCAATAGCAAAGTGGGGAAAGATACTATAGATATTACACATTAAATTACTAATATTTTTGAATGTTTCATTTAATTTTGAATTTTGTTCAGTATCAACTAATGGTTCCAAAATCATGGTTCTTAACATAACAGATACTAGGTAAATTAAATCTGCATTTATTTTTTGTTTCTTTACAGCAAGTGTGCGTGTGTCCATGTTTTTAAACAGCCATGTATGGGTCTTCTGGATCATATATAATGGCAAGTTATAAATTTGTCAATAGACGAAATACACTGTCTTCCATATAATAATTTTGAAAAATAGTCATTGTTTCATAAGCAGGATTAATTTATTAATTTTGAAGTCACAAGTAACTGGATTGTTTCGTATTAATTCCTTGCACCCGACGCAAGAACGCGACCGTCGCCGCTGGTCGAACGTGGCCAGAACGGCGCCTAACCTGAACGATGACGTAATCATCGCGGACAGGTCTCGACCTGCTTAATTACGTACGGTCGGCTGATTCCTTTGTATTCGATGGAAAATGGAGAACATTCTAGAAAAGGGACGTGATGGAAGATTCTGCTATAGACACGCATCGTGAGATGAACAGTTGGTGATATAAATACATAGTCTACGAGTGGTGACATAAATAAATATAATGAAATAAATATTATTTAAATAAATAATCTTAGTGTTTAAGTATTTAATAATATTCTTAGTCTTAAATTGGTGTTTATAATTGTTTAATCGTAGTGTTAGTTATTTTTATTATCTTTATCTTAATTATTTATCGTTAAATAAACTTTTATTTTAATTAATAATATTTTTCTGATGTTTACACCACCCAAATAAATAAACGTTACAATAGTTACTAAGAGAAATACAGTAATTTGAAATATCTAGGGTGAGCCTAATTTTACTAAGAAAATAATATTGTTTGATACAAGTAGGTAATTCATATACATATATTACGCGAAAATATATGTTCCGTTACACATACATTGTATTTTATGTGCAAAATTTTGAATGGCAAATAATCTCTCGTAAAAGTTTATTTTATTTCACAATAAAGTAAAGCAAGAACACAACCTTTGAATATAAATAAATATACCCGGATGTTACATAACGATTTGTAGGCAAATATGGAAAATTGAGATATTACACGGACCGTACTATAATTTAGCAAATTTGTTTACAATATAAGCAATGCGTGAAATAATAGAATGATAAATGGCAAAAACTCACCATAAAAATAGGGTTATTGTCTTGGACAACCTTGGACAACAAAAACATCCATACGTAATTTGGTACTTGCGTAGATACGATCTGTTTCTTAGTTCATGGTAACAGTATAATTAACACAGACAAAAATTAACAATGTCGTAGAAAATTGCCGCTAAATTTTCCACAATGCTATTTTTGTAACATTTTAATCTTTGTTTTTGGTGTTAATTCGATGACGTGTTTCGTTCTCATTATCACATACAATCGAATATAAATGAACATAACGCTTTAAAAAGTAAGAACGTGTCAAATAACCAAATGGGTATTCATTTTTTAAGAATGATGAACTCGGAATTAAGATTTCGTGCACGGAAACTTATAGTTTGTATTGTTTCTAAGGCGGAAATGGTTTTTGTAGTTGTAGGGAGATGGCTATCTCACGAACGATTTGATTTACAGACGGGGACCCGAATTCAAGACTGCTACTTGTTACTCTATGTTTATGTTTCATTCTTGATTTGTATCTTAAATACTAAATTATATTCTGAAGAATTGCAATACTACTAAAGAACGGAAATAGATATCTGCAATTTTTTTTACGTTAAACATTGATTGACCATCCACATGACTAACTGATATTCTCAAAATTGTGTTTGCAAATTTAGATGTAGGATGTACTTACGGATTTTGAAGGCCACCATATGTCAAATAATCATATTTATAAACTACTTAACAACAATTAGATACTGAAATTTATTAGCTAAATATATTTATTACGAGTTTTATCAGAAGGTGGAAATCAACAACTCAAAGTTTCTAAAGGCTAGTTCTAGAATTTAACAAAAAAATCAGTTGTGGCCAGCACAATATCTCTCGCCACTTCCTTTTTTGCTTACATAAGTATAGGGCGCGAACAGTCATGTTACATTGTTGGCCTTGACAAGCAGATGTGGAGGCCCGTTTCATAATGATAATCAGTAATTATGTACATAGATGTCAAAAGTCAGAATTTTTCATTAAAAATTTCAAGATTTTCTAAATTCACGTAGTTAATTTGTCACCAGGAGTGTGGAATTTACTTGTCGTGGAAAATAAATCACAAGGAATTGGAAAATCACTAAATTTAGAATGAGAAATTATGATATTTGACATCTATATACATAATTACTAGCTATCATTCTGACATGGGCCCCCATATTTGCTTGTCAAGGCCAAAAAAGTCAAATGACTGCTCGCGCCCTAATGTATTTTAACATTTCTTGTATACCTACACTCTACACCAAAAATTCTACTTATATCTATTCTTTATATTTAGATTTTTTAAATTTAAATTCATTCTATGAAATTTTTTTGTCCTACTCTTCTAATTTTTCGAAATGTTTCCAATTTATTGTCGGGCGTAACAGTATTTCTGAAGGTATGTGTAATATACCTATAATATTATATATTTAACTACTAATACATTGAGAAATAATATAATGTATGTACTTCCCAGAAAAAGTCTTCAGTAATGTCTCCGGGTTTCTGACACTGACATTTACCTGTCAGTTACAAAAAAATTAAATTTTCCACTATTTTCCAAGGCATTCTTTCGGCTGTAAAATTTATTACAACAGATTATTTTATATATTATATTTCTTTTATCTCTAAATCTATAGAATATATAATAAAATATTTATATGTATCAGATAGAGAATATAATTTTCTTTAATATTACCAAGAAAAATTTTCAAAAAATAATATTTGGAAGTTTTTTTTTTCAAGAATCTTCTACTTCCGGTTGTCCAATTGTGACCAAAACCTTTTCAGATCTTCGCATGAATGTCCGATTGGGAAGTCTTATAGTTTTTGAGTAATCGTCCTTCCAACATCCCACATACATACACACATATATGTATATACACACACACACACACACACACACACACACACACACATACATCCACACACACACACATCATCGTAAAAACGTTAAAATCGGATAGTAAGGACCTTAAAACATTATTCAATAAAATCTGGATATGCGATTTTTAGCATGAATCCAATACCTCTCTTAGCGAGAGGTAAACAGTATATTGTGATACTGGCTTTATAATTTCAAACCCAAGCTTCTATTTCGTGTAGAGTAACGATTCAATAAAATTATAAAGAAATATTTACTTCCATAAAAAGTTACGTCTTCTCTGAAGTATTCTTAAAGTTTTCAATATCCATACTCATAAAATAAAAAGAGTAACAATTCAGAAATTTATCTGTTGCAAATCTATCCATCTTCATTGTTCCTTCCGTTGAGATTTCAAGTTTGGTTCGGGACATTAAACTGATTCAAAACTACTTCTACAGCGTCATAATTCAAAGTTTTAAGTATCATTTAAGCCAGGCGAGGAATTCTCACGTCACGGCGGCCGAATGTCTAGGTTGTAAAATGGCAAATAACACGAGTAAATAGCTAATTCTGTAACTCTTCTACCAGGGTACTAGTACATAAATATGTCTTTGTGGGTGTTTTAGTGAAGTGCAGGGCACTAAAATACCTACTAAAGCAATGAAAATAAACAGGGTTTAGTTTTCATGTGGAAACAACGAGTAATATGTGAAAGTTTTATTATCGTATTTATAAATATCTATCAATATATTCTAGGTGTCTGTGTTAAACGCTTAATATAAAATTATAGGTTTTGGACAACAAAACAAGAAAAAATTCACCTGCTGAAATGCTTTGTATAATAGTTATTTAACTATCAAGTGTGTTAATGCGGGCGATTAATGATCGAGACATTTTAACGCGTGAGCGTAGCGAACGCGTTAATTGTTGAGATCATTAATCGCCAATTAACACACGTGTTAGTTACAATATTTTTTCGTTGACCGTATCATACTTAAATGGAAAATCTAATTTTATTCCATGACAAATTTTTTTAGGTTAGTAATGGTTGACCGAACGTCTAATTTTACGTCAGAAAATCAATAAGTTTTGTCATCAATTGTTTTCAGTGGGTGCGTTCAGTGTACTTAATGCTAGACAACACAAGTGGTTTTTTATGTTATTTGAGGAATTTTATTCTTTCAAATTCATTTTAAAGGTATTCTACGTGAATATACCTAGCTAGTATGTGTCAAAAGCATGATTTTTAATTCTGTCTACCTTTTTGCTACAACTTAGCGTTAACAATCCATGCTGTGTTCCATGTGGTGAACGCATCCAATAAATCGTTTATTAATAAAATCATGCATTAATAGGGGTTATTAATGAATGATTTTCTATACATTAAGATAGCCTATTAATAAACGGTCGACGGAAAAGACATTTTAATAAACCACTAATAGCCACAGAAGTTCTGGAATTCACATATCAATAACTTTTAAAAACCGGATTAGTTTACTCCAATATTCATTTACCTATGGTAACGGAGTAATAAAACAGACAAAATGTATAGTAATCTAGTACCTATATTAGTTTTATTTCTATCAAAACCTTTTAATTGTTTACATATTTGTCATTTTAATGTATTAGTGTTAAAGATGCCCAGTAGGAAATAAATAAGTACGTTCTACTTTTGTACCAGTCAGGTAACAGCCTACAAATCCCAAATACACCCATGTTCTTCAAAATGTCCGAAATTCCATATTTTATATATTTCATATCTCAACGCGTTCATTCCAAATTTCGTTTTGTTAAGATATTTTAGTTTAAAACTAATACCCATTTCTGGATTAGGGCCTAAAAATATGTAGTGATAAGAGTCTGGCGACTTCAGCATTCAATTCAAAATAACCAGATTTTTTTAAAATAAAATTTGTCCCATTAGTTCAGTTTGCACAGCCAAAAAACTGAATCTCCGGAAATACGATTTTTTGCCATTTTCCGTTATTTTGCTCTAGAAATTGTATTCAATGTAGAAAAAATATTAAAATTAGATACTAATGTAATTTTACTTATAGAATCGAATGGCATAATCTATATTTATTTTTCAATTACTGCGAAAAACCGGAATAGTTTGGGCAGGACATGAACCGACACGTATTTATGATTCAGGTTCGGTACAGGTTCAAGAAATAAATTTCGGTTCGAGAAAAAGAAAATTATAACGGGTCACTGGTTTTGGGTTCGAATTTCAGTTTAGAAGACAAGCACAAAAATATGGCAATATTTATTATTGTTAAAAACATACGAGGGTTATTTAATAAATAAATATATCATCACGGCATATTATCCATTGCTGGGTATGCCAATCTGCTTTGTACACACACACAGATATCGGTAATGATGAAATATTTATACCGTGCGGGCGCTTGTTTTGTGCAACTTTGAAGGCCCGATTATGAACTGCTGTGTGGCACTTGTTGCACATGGAACTCTGTTTGTCATGATGATTCCTTTGTAATCATAAGGAAAGATCATCATTTTTTTGGAGTGAGGAATTTGGACCTATCCACTCGTTGGACTGTGATTTCAATTCCGGCTCAAATTCTCTAACCCACGTTTCATCAATAACGATTATTCGACACAAGAATGCTTGACTTTCAACGTCGAATCTTTGTTTCAGAAAGGTTCAAGTCATAATATCCACGACACGTACATACTCCAATTCCAACTGACGTTTGTGAAAAACAGATTATGCTATATACAACAGATCTGAACTAAATCTAAATTTATAACGGTTTAAATTCGGTTCAGGTTCATTGACTTTGACAAATAAAGGTTTGGTTCGGGCTCAGATTCATAAAAAAAAAATCTGATGTGGCCAGCACATAACCTCTCGCCGTATATTTTACCTGGCTGTATGCATAAAGCAAAGATTATTTTTATAAATACAAATAATATATTCATATAAATCTATGACGTATAAACTTCTTTATTATTCAATAATAGCATGTCTCAACATAAAGATATTTTACCATAAATTATATTACAATAAATTACAAAGTAGAGTTTACCATATATAAATATTAGGCTGGTAACAGCAATTTTCAATTCGAACAACTTTGTTTACTTTCTCTTCATATTCTTCTAGTAAAAACATTAATTTTGGGCGGTCTAAAATGTATATATCTGGATTGTGCATCTATTCTTATATATCTTCTTTTACATTTTATTTTTTCATACTTGTTATATCTAAATAACCTTAATTCCCTTTAATAAAGTGACGGATAGATTGCACTCCGATTATTCTTATATCGATGTGTAATTTTGTCAATATTTACAACTTACTTGAGAAGAATTTGATAGTTTTTTCGCAATTCAAAGTTACTCTAGTCTACAGTACTGGTGTACATTGTCCCATAATGTTTGAAACAAATTTAAGTCCTTCAACCTAGACTTGTCATCTCCATAATAGTCACAGATCAAGAATTAAGGGATTCTCCAAATACATTTTTCTTTCATTACTCATTATTTCTGACACTGACATTTATCTGTCAGTTACAAATAATTTAAATTTGCAACTATTTTTCATGGCATCCTTTCGGTTGTAAAATTAATTACAACATTATTTTATATATTATATTCCTTTTATCTCTAAATCTATAAAATATGTATAAAAATATTTAAATGTATCAGAAAGAGAATTTATTTTTCTTTAATATTATCAAGAAAAATTTTCAAAAAATAATATTTAGAAGATTTTTTTTCAAGAATCTTCTACTTCCGGTTGTCCAATTGTTACCAAAACCTTTTCAGATCTTCCCATGAATGTCCGATTGGGAAATACGTTGTTAAACAAATTTTAAGTCTTATAGTTTTTGAGTAACCGTCCTTCCAACATCCCACACACACACATCCACACACACACACACACACACACACACACACACACACACACACACACACACACACACACACACACACAGACATCATCGTAAAAATGTTAAAATCGGATTGTAGGGACCTTAAAACGTGCTTATTCAATAAAATCTGGATATGCGATTTTTAGCATGAATCCAATACCTCTCTTAGCGAGAGGTAAAAATCGGGCTTTCGGTTCATATTCGGGTTCAGCTTCAGTCCCTGAATTTGGGTCCAAGTTTGAACATGAATACTGAGACAATAATATATATATATATATATATATATATATATATATATATATATATATATATATATATATATATATATACACAGGGTGTTAATACTAAGTCGTTACACCCGAAAATGGTAGATAGAACTCATTAAAACAAACAACTTTTCTTAGCTCAAATTTTTGATTTGGAGTCCCAGTTCATAGTTACTGGCGTTCTCTTGTTTTTCGAAAAATCGTCATAACTCCCTTATTTTAAAGAATATTTAAAAAATACAAAAACTTTCAGCATTTGCTTTCGGTTCTCTAAAACACAAAAGTATTAAATTACATCTCAACGATAAAAATCGTGCAAAAGAAAATAATTATTTTTAACAAATGAATAACATTAACAGTAATAAATTTAGTATTGTCGGAAAGAGGACAAAAAATGCAATCCAAATTTATAAAAAAATAGTATAGGTTGTATTTAAATTCACAAAGTTGATGTTACTTCCGGTTATACCGGAAGCTCTACAATTACAATATTTACACATTTCAATCACAAATATTGCACTGATTAAATCATGTCCTATAAGCAATATATGTATCTGTAATAATAAGCGAGAAAATAGGGTGTAACCACTTTTTCAAACACACTGTATATCAACATAAATAAACTAACAATCCAGGGGTAACTAAAATACAAATAAAAATTTGCAATAAAACCAAATAATCCCCAAATTATATTACGCAAAGTATAAAATACAATTATAAATGTAAATATTAGTATTAAATGAGTACCTATACAAATACCTAACATTTAGATTAATCTTTAAGAATACCTATCTTGAGAATTTTCATTTTTTGTTGAGTAAATAAAAATATTTACCCATCCTTTATGAATATTTCACCTTATGCAAAGAATCTCAAACGTTTATCTTATAAAACATAGTTTAAATAAAAAACGAAATTTCAATTTCAAGAAGAAACCAGAGCCGACATCAAGCAACGTTGAGAAAAAGCAAAGCAAAGAAAGCAAAGAAAACAACTATCGATCGTCTGGAAACGTGTCAAGAGCCCGTGGTTTCATTCGAGAACTCAGTCACTCAGACTAGGTCGAATTCCTTCTGCTGCAGCCGCAGCCTGTCGCCCGGTTAGGCCAGTACCAAAATCAGAAACCAGATCGGAATGCCACCCAGCACGGAGTATAAATCGAAGTAAATTATGGGAGAAGATATTAAAAGTGAAATTTGAAAGAATGATTACTCTGAAGATTGTTCTAAGTTACGTTTGTTATCAGAGATTACGAAATCAAATGAAATAACTTTTTAGGTTAGTTTTTACGGTCTATAATCATAGAAACGTGGACAAGAAACCACATTCGGGAAATGATATTAGAATTTTAAAAGCTGATATAGATAATGTGTGGGTTTGTAATGTGTAAGAAATAAAGGTAAAAATATAAAAATAACGGGTTTAGTGATGTGCCATTTAAAAGTTTCACATTGAAAGTTTCAATTTTAAACCTTAAAATTGAAAGTTTCAAAGTTTTAAATTTCATGACACTTTCAAAAGCTACAATGCACATGTGCCGTGCACCTCTCTAGACTTGCGCAGATCAACATGCATGCACTTATCATCATATAAATTTGACGTTTTAACAGGAAAATATGTTCGGTAAATCTACAGATTGAATTTATACTTTATTTATACAATTGAGTACAGTTTAAGTGTATTTGTGTCATTTTTCAGTTAAATTTAAAAAAAAAAGTTTCTGAAATTTGCACATCACTACTTGCGTTTGTATAAAAGTGAAAGATATTTTGAATGACAGGCTTCCCGTGGTATTCAAAAATTGATCTATAATATTCGTAATTTCTTATTAATTATTTTATTAAATTGATTAATATACATTTACGAGTATAATAAGGGTTGGAATAGATTATTTTATGTACACTGGCTTGCAAAAAAATCGCGTACACCTTAAAAATCAAGTCACCGAGTTTTTACTTCTTTTTAGCTATGTAAATACGATTTTTTTAAAATAGGTTAATACCAACTGTCAATGAAGTTGTCACCGTTGTCAATGTCATGTCGTTATTTTAGGTATCGTGGAGCAAGTTCTTCATTGTGCTAAATTACTACTAAATTACAAATATATTCTAGAAAAATTAAAGAACAACCAAGTATTTATTTTAAATGGATTATAAATAAGTAATAATTATGACTAAAACAAATTATGGACGAAGTAACATTAGTAATTTATTATCGCTCCATCAGCGTCAAGTACTTTATTTAATCTTAATGTTCTGCTATTGATCTGATTGGTCACCCCTCTTCTAACTTAGAAAATATTACAACTGTCTCGTTTTCTGATAATTTTGGCATCTTAATTGACACTAATGACACTGACTTGTGACACTGACAAGTTAACAATCGAGACCGACTCAATACAGCAAAAAACAGGTGTACGCGATTTTTTTGCAAGCCAGTGTCCAATTATTAGCGTATCACTCCCTTGTTTGAGATCAACTTAATATCTGCGTCATAAAAATTTGAAAAGTTATTACGGATTAACGGATAACAAGTAACAAGCAGGACGAAAAACGAAAATTATTTGGTTCGTTTCCACTCGGAACGAAAACGCGATATTTCGTTTCCCCTCGTTTCGTTCTTTATTAAAAAAAAATCGTTTTCGTTTTCGTGAATCGAAATGCAAAACCGGTTAAAACCGGTTAGTCCTTTTTCTTTTTAATTTATAGCAAATATGTTTTAAATTAATTGTTGATTAATAAAACAATTGCACTCATCTTATTTATAATATAATGTTATATTTTAGTGGAAAATTAAACAAAACAATTTTTTTATCGTATATTAGTCTACTTAACGTAACTAAGAAGACGAATACCGCCAGTATGTGCAAATTAAATTTATCGCAGTCAGTGTTCACTAGATGAAACTATTTAACTTAACACATAACAGGTTAGTCAAGAAAGAGTTACTTTGAAAGTCCGTTTGTTTGAAACCCAAAATACTAATGACTACAGAAACTTGATAGCAATAGTGGATTAAATATTCCATTTTTCAAGAGAGGAAACTAGACACTGTTGTAAATTGTAGTTCGGGTTGCAAACAAACGGACTTTGAAAGTAACCCTCCTGTAACTAACCCTGTAAGATATCAGGAAATTCAATAATATTTGCGTGTAAAGTATTGCTATAAATAAAATAAAAAATTTAATAAAATAACGGTTAAAACCGGTAACCGATATTAATTATCAATCATGAACGAAAAAAAAAATATTTCGTTTTCGTTTCCATTTCGTTTTTAGTCCCCGGTAACAAGTAATTTTTTTAAAAAATACAGATCGTTTTTAATTTAGATGAAGTTTCATAAATAAAAAATAGTGGAGAATCCAATTAAAAATTAAAACAATGTTTTATTTAAAAGATTTGCAAAACAAACCATGGTACAAGGTCTGCAGATCTTATTTATTATTATAATATAATATGCATCAAGGCGATATACGAGTATTTTCAGTTTAAAGTAACCTTGCTATATGTTTACAAAACAAAATGTTTGTTAATTTAAATAAAAATAACCAATTGCTCTCTAAAATTAAAGAAAGATTGTATATTTTCCCAACCTAATTATTTTTGTAAGAAACTCGTATTGCAATTTCAGCGATATATAAAATCTATTTTTTCGCAAAGCACAACAATTTCACCTGCACACATGCTGTGAGCACTTAAAAGCAAACTTCTGACTTGTATATAATTAATACGTCATTAACACCGCTTCATTCAATTTCTGTGAAAATTAGTTTTTTCGTTCAGTCAATAAAGCTTTAGATAGAATATGTTAATTTCAGCTAAAATAATTTAATTAATTCATGAAATAGTAATTAACTTTTGTACCAAACTAGTTCGTTGTCAGATGCATTTGTTAATTGAAAACATAATTATAAAAGTGAGAAAATTTTACCAGTGTCTATAATCAACCAATATTTTTTCACAAAACCTTTTTTAAAAAATCGCTTATCACCTACAGTAACTTTGACGTTCAATTAACACTTCAAAGTCTTTAAATTCAGGTTCCACGTTCTAAACCACCGGCCAGCGACAAGGCGATCAGTCATCTCTTGTGAAAAAATTCCCTGGGAAACAAAAACAAATGAGGGAAAGATCACAGCAGCCCTGATGTAGGTTGACCCGGTCTAAGTGGCGACCTTTTAACCTGGTATTATGTCAATACATCACATACACTTTGCACAGGCGCTCGAGAGAAATAAAAGACCAAGGCGTTGAGATCGACGTGATTTATTGTGATGCTCAGGTGTTTCGTGGAAGGTGTTATGACTTCTGCGATGCTCTAATGTTTTCACTTTATGTGTAAAGTATAAATATTTTAAGATGGTTTGCACTTAATACAAGGAAGAAAGTTTGTTTATTTATGTTTTAAATTGAGATTGTAATTACAAAGAAAAGAACCTATTTATGTATTATTTTTTTTTAGGAAAGTTATAAAAACTAATCGATAGTATTTTCCATCCAAGTTTCCTATCAAACCTGACCACTTCGTCAGAAAACAGAAAGTACGATAAAACTAAAAAAATCTTATAGTGAAAATGGAAGATGTCTGGCTGAAAAAAAATCATGATTAACGTACCACCTACAACCATTTTAAATTCTTATTCCTTTATCAAAATATAGAGAGTCAAAAGTGAGTGTAAGATGATGGATGCTGAGAATGCTAACATCGAATGTTTTCGACAATATTTGGACAATAAAGAGAAGCTTAGCCCTGGATTGTCATTGAAGATGAAATTTGGATTCATCATTGAGTCGAAGCAGTCCACAAAAATGGCACACCATACCCTAGGAAGTTCAAGTGCCGCAATCGGCTAGAAAAATTATGGCAATTATTATTTTATGATAAAGAGCAGAGGGTATTTAGTTGATCTGTTGAAACAAAAGAATCAATAAAGAAAAAAAATAAGCAAATAAACCAAAGGTGTCCTACTTTTGCATGACAAGTCACTCTTGCATAACAGTAATGAAGCACCTCTTCGCGACCTTTGCGTTCAAACTTTGAACCATCCTCATTACAATCTAGATGTCCAGACCTATCTTCGACCGAATTATTATTTACTCCTAAATTAAAAAAAAAAAAATTGATGTGGCCAGCACTTTACCTTCCATCAATTCCACGTATTTTGTACAAATTCCACACGGAATTTTTTTGCCAGCTATTCTATGGACGTTTTCTTTTCAAATTAAAAAGTAGAAAATAAAAACATATATAGCATTAACATAATAATCTGCTGAATTGGCATGTGGCTATAATCTGTTGTATTACCATGATTTGTTTTTGCTACATTAAATTATTTTATATTTTTAGATTTCCAGTAAAATCATTTCACAAAAATATTATGTAAATTTTATTTGACACTGACATCTGTCAATTAATATTTGAATATTCACTTTCCATGATGCAGCTTTTATCAACATAAGTTGCAAGATATTTCTTATAATTCTTTATCTCTAAATTCAATGAATATGAAAAAATATAATTGAATAGTATAAAAAACACAGTATTCTTTAATATTTATAATAACATAAAAAGTCAAAAATGATACGTAACAGCGTTTTTCAAGAAAAACTGTTAAAATCTCCAAATTAGGGTGAAATTGTATAGTATTCGAGATTTTTTTGTCACACACACACACACACACACACACACACTGAGACACACACCCGCATACAGACATGATCGTAAAAACAGTAAATTCGTATTCTAGGGACTCTAAAACGTGCTTATTCATTAAAAACTCACCATACCATTTTTTAATCAAAGACAGTTACCTTCCTTACCTAAATTATTTCTGATTTTTAATATCATTTTTCTCGAAATAATTGTTATACAACCCCATATCATATTTATATCGTTGAAATCAAAAAAAAAATTCTCTATCTAATGAACAAAAAATTTATATAGGTTGCCATTTAAAAAAATATAATTTTATTCTACCGTTTGAGAACCACTGGTTGAATTTTTTATTTATTATTCCTCATAAATTAAGCCCTTTTTCCTGATAATTTTTTGTATATAACATTTTTCTCTAAAGTCATTAGTTCGCCCAAAAAAGCGCTAAAGGAAACACCCTGTATATTAATGATATTTTCAATTATTTCTAAGTCAATCGTTATTCCTTTTATGAAATATAAAATTATTTGAAATAATTGTAGTTTATTTTCGTACCATATGTTGGGCACTACTGAGAATGACCATATTGTGTCAAATAATTTTATATTCCGTAAAAGGAATAAGTATTGACTTAGAAATAATTGTAAATTCATTAATATATACTAGTATATTTTTCTACTTATTTTAAAAATAAATAACAACTAATAATTTCTACAAGTTATATTTCTTTTTATAAGGTTTTTTTCAGGTTGACGACGTGAGTCTTCCGCTTAATCATTTTCACCATAACAATCGTTCGTGTTCGTTTATTTTGCGCGATTTGACATTTGCTATTTTTGACAATCATAGCTACCAACATTAAAAAATAAATTGTACATTATACTAGCCTATTACGAAACACAAATAAGCTATTAAAGAACTGTTTTGGATACTTTAAGCTTTATTATAGACGCAAAATAGAAAAAGTCACTTAAAGCATAAAATTAAAAAATAAACATAATAATACAAAACTTAATGTTAAACACAATACACAACAATCAAATATCACGGAACAACAAACTGAATTAAAAATGTCTTCCATGTTTGTATTCTATTTTTTTTCTCAGCCATATTTGCGACGTCATCCGTTTAACCCTCTATTGTATGAAACAGCAAAAATGAAATAAATATTAAATTTATACGGTAAAAATAATTGTTGTGACAAAAGTAATTTTAATTTAATAACACGTATGCAAATAAAATTTAGAACAAGATATTGAAAGACAGCAACATTAATGCTAAGATTATGACTTCCAACCGCTTCCAACGCAAAGTTTAGTTTAGTACTCTTTTTCGTTTTTGTTTCCATGCGAATAGCGCCACCTCTTATTAATTAACAATTCCAATTAACCCATATCCGATGTAAGTGGTTTTATATCTACAATTTATAGTTGATAGGATAGCATTTCAAGTATAGTACTTACATTTTTACATTAAATGATGTATATTATTCTATTATGAATTTATATTAGAAACATTTTAAAGATTGGCGTCCTGAATATATTGATTTCGGGATTAATATAAAAGTAAACAAGTAAAGGGTTTATAAGCTGTAAAAAGGATTAAACCTACACGATTAAATTAAAACATTTGATCTGCTTACTCCCACTATTATGTGTAGGAGCTTTGTAGTTCGAAAACATAATGTAAGTATAGAGTTAACTAGATTATAATAAGATTTCCATTTTCCAACATCATCGATTTATTAATAAATATAGAGTAAAAATCACAAATAAATTGGAGTGATTATAAGCCAGGATATTTATAAACACCACCATAAAATCATCACTACCTGAGAAATTGGCATCTAAAATGTTAAAATATTTCCATGGTGATAAATATTTTAATCACAACTTTATAAGCTGTGGCTTCGATCGCTTAAGACTTGCATTTTTTTTTACGAGGTCTGGCTATTAAATAACGAGACTGCGCGCGCAGAAGGCGTCCTAGAGGGGTGGGGGGGAAACGAATGCAGCGTTGGATAGCTGGAATTGTCTACTATTCCAGTTCGAAAACACGTTTTTGTCGCTGTAGTAGTATTTTTTCTATTAGAGGTTAGAAACGAACGTGTTTTTTTCTCGTGTCGATAACATTGTGTGACGAAAAACACGAGCAAGGGATCAATGTGAAATTTCTCGTTAAATTAAAAAAAAATTCCGACTGGGTGCTATAAGTTGTTGAAAGAGGCCTATGGTGAGAATTCTCTAACTCGTGCGCGTGTTTTCCAATTGTATAAACGGTTTTCTCAAGGCCGAGAGAGCACCAAAGATTTAAAGCCATGCTATCGTTTTTGTCGACATGAGAAACCGACTCACATGACGTGTTAAAAAAAAACTTGCTCCAGCTGTAAAATTATTGACACAGTAGTAATTAAATTATTTAGAGGCAATACGATACGGTTACAATGAAAGTATGAAATTTTAATCACATTTAACTACCAATTAGCAAAACTGGACATACAACCTTTGTATTTTAAGACTAAAAGAGTTTAATATTCTACGATAAAAACATGAAACTCGCTAAATAACAAAAATAATAGTAACACAATTAAAACAAGATAAATCTTATAACATAAATTTTGTTTCAAATTTTTATAAATTGTTAAAAAATATTTAAATTTTATTGTTCTTCTGATTATCTTCCTTATATTTTCTCCTAAAAATTTTAATAGATACGATTCTGTAGCATATCACTGAATCAGACCTGTTTATAAACAACTGATTAATTAACTTGTTTACAAAATAATCTGCTTGTGGTCCATTAGACTGTGGGCTGGGCTGAATGCGAATAGCCCCCGACTTCCGATCCTGGCTACCACGGCATTGCGCTAATTATCTTCTGCCGGTAAACATATAGAGAAACACTAAATGGTGTTTTGAATAAAACTGAAATCATATATTCTTTTGAAATGCGTTCAAAATAATCATGAATTGTGGCATCAATATGTTCTTCAGTTCAGACGAAAACCTCCTACCACGTCAGAAAAATCAGAAAAATTACCAAAAATAGCACATTGTCTATCTGTAGCACATGGTCTAGTACTTTTTTTATATATTTTCGCCAAAAACTGAAGATAATGCTGTGCTTTCTGGTTAATTCCATAATTCCACTCACAACGACACTTTAAAATTTTGATTAATTAAGTTCTAACTAACTTTCGCAAATTAAATTCAAATGACAGGTAGATTGGGTTTCATTATAGTTATTTAAGTATTAATGGCAGTAATTGCTTTCTACCAGACAACATCCGATACCGGTATCAGAGCACTTACTAACCGCAATACTTATTACGTTTCTTGCACGATCGTCGCATAAAATTAAAAATAAATAAGATATAAAAATTATTTCGTAGTTTTTATTTACTCACCGCCTATGATCAGTACTTAAGAAATTACAATCACTTATCGAGTAAATAAAACCTACTGCCATGAAAACCCTATCGGTGCATTAAATATTAAAAACAAAAACCAATTGTGCAAGCTATAGTCAGAAAAATTGACTCTGTCGGGCCAGCAATAAAACTATAAATACCAATCGTAAACATTACAAAGCGGCATATCGCCACTGCTTGCATAATTTAACAACTTTAGAACTACACAACTACAGAAATTCAAAATCATTGTTAAAACTTTCCTATTCAAAAACTGCTTTTATATTATAGAAGAGTTCCTCTCTCATAATATGAATATCTTGACATGAAACGTACTTGATTTACATTATATTGTTGTTCTAGTCGTATTTCTTTGACGTACTATAAACAATATGTATTGTAAAATAGTCAATAAAAATTATTATTATTATTATTAATAACATTGGATGCCAACGGGCCATTATTTGCGCCGCTCTGTTGAAATGAAGAAATGCATTAAATGAAACCTTAAGGGTACCTGCTTTGAATGCTCCGTATAGTAAAATAATTTTACTGTTCCTTTAAGGTAGTTATGTCGTGAAACCATTATATCAGAATTAATTGCAATTTTAAGTACATCTCAACTGAAGTATAATCTACCTGGTCTTTTATATATTTGCAATTAAATTTGGCCTTTTAACACGTGAAGAATAGGAAATGGCAAAATAAACACAACATTTTAAATTATAACTTTTATATCCATACCGACATTTAATCGAAAAACTTATATGTTATAGTAAACTAATTAAAAGATTTTATGTAAAAATTAGAAAATTATTTACCACCCAGATTTAATTTTATTGCCTCTAAAAAATTATAATCTGAAGATACGATAGGTAGAATTATACTTGACAACCATGTACAAGCGTTTCAGATGGAGTATCAGTTAAGTTAACACCCGCTTGGTATTAGCGAATAAGAGGTGATCTTTGGTTAAAGGAATTTCAGACGTACATTCGAAAGAAATATCTTTTAAATTGGTATTTTACGTGAAAAGCATGAAAACTTTAAACAGTATAATACTACTTTTGTAATTTTAAGAAAGAAATATATTAATTTGTTTTGCAGTTTCCATTTTTACTTTAGAATTAGTATTATATCTTAAAATATCTTATTACTTTTATACCCGAATGTACCAATAAATGTCTAGGTGCGACGATGCCACAGTTATTCTTCAACATTGAAATACGATACTTGTGTATGTGTTAGTGCGAGTGGTACAGTTAAAAAAAAACTTTTCTGCGGAAAAATAAAGAAAATTCATCTGTTACAGTGTTTCATATTAGCTTTTAACTATTTTGATGCAATCTGTGTATATAATATAATGTTAGAAAATATAAGTTATTGCAAATATAAACTGCATTAGCTTAATTTTTATTTTGAACATAAACAAGTTTTTGAATAGGTACACTCGAGTGACAACTAATATTAAATTAAAAATCGTTGATTTGGAATAGATATAGAGAATTAAACTCGTCTCATATAACTTGTATTATAAATTCTATTTCCTATCTTAATAAGGAATTCTTAGTCTCAGTCCAAGTACAAAGTCCCCAGCATATGTGAGTGACCAATACCGGTTGGTGTGGATACCGGACGACATGTCTGACTGGTCACGTGAGCGAGGCGATGTCAGTGAGTTCAGGTGCGAGGCCTTGAACCTGACTCGACCACCGATACGCACCTAACTCTACACGAGAAAGTCGTCTGACTAGTACAGCCAGACAACAGACATTGAGAGTGAGTGGATATGCGGAATATATAACAAAAGTAATGGTATTTGTTTCGTATTATGTTTAATGGTATTGTAAATAATGCACTTTCTTTTAACACACATGAAGTATGATTATGTAAAAGAATGTGTAATATGTAAATAATGCTTGCATACTTTAACAGGGTAATGCCCGGTTGTTCCATATTCAGATAAAGTAGCAGTTTACTATCTATTAGATTAGATAAATTTATTCTACCGAGAATAAGATTTTTGGATTGCTTCATTTTATTCTCCGGTTGGCTAACTGGCAGATAACTAATAGAAAGATTCAAATTGTGTAAGGATAGAATTAGTTTTGAAAAGTGGACAACTTGGTAGGGTGACAATATTTATAAATCGTAAAATCGGAACATTTTTCAAAGGATTCTAAAACCAGTTGCGCCTCGTGCAACAAAATTTTGGTGAGGCAAAGTATCTAGAAAAAAAAGCGCCGCATTTGAATTTTTTTTTTATTCAAGGTCAAATGCCTTAGGTATAATTGTAAGTTACATTTTTTCAAGGGATATGAAGATGCATGTTTTTCCCCTTCAATGTACAAAAATAAATTGCCAGATCACAAAACATTTTAGAAAAGAGAATATATTTAACTGTTTGTTGACCTACCTGGCTAAACTGTCTAACACATATACATAATACAAGAAATAAAATAAAATTAGAATATATAAAACACTAAAAATTTAGTAATAAAATAAATATTACAAACGTCGATAGATGATATAAGTAATAAATTTGGAGTCGGGTATGAAAACCGGGACAATTACTTGTCCCGAAGATATTCATGGAGACACCGGTACATACAACTCAAAACAAGAACGAATCCCGGAAAATCAGGACGTCTGATCACCCTATAACTTGGCTGTCACAATTTTAATACAGGTTTGGTTAGTTTTTTGCTTTTCTCTATTTTGGTGCAGTTATAAATTGAAGACAGATTCCTAGTAAATATATTACATATTACTATATTTGAATATCTGATAAATCGCTAGATAAATTTCTTTTTTCTACTCCTATATATCTCCATTATTTCAATTTTTTCGATTAATTATAGTAGTAGTCATAATTCACTATTGTTAATTATGGTGCCATAATTTACTAATCTCGGCCAATCACAGAACAAGAAATCAATTATTCCCGTTTATTTTAATTCTGCTACGATTACCATTCCTATGACCGTCTGACAGTTGAGTTTTGTCACTCATCGTTTTTAAAATTGCTAAATTACGTTAAAATGGATACTGAGAGCGACGAGAACTGGAGCCGGTCAGAAATACTTCAGTGCAGTGAGGATTTAACAATGGATATCACCCCCCCCCCCCCCCCCCGTCTCTGTGTCTTACCAATTGTACAAATTTTACATCTTCATGCCAATTGCCAATAAATAGATAGTTCCCTTAACAAATAATAATCAAAAATCAATTTAATGCTCTGTTTGATAAATATTCTAATAAATTGTGAATTTGTAAAGTTATTTCTAAAATATTTATTCAAGTTATTTCCAATTTTACAGGAGTAGAAAAAGTATAGTATTTTATTCGGGATTATAGTCACTCGAATCTTCGTGAATAATGAGTATCATAATCCCTCATATAATAATATACTATTAAGAAACAAGAGAGACATCTATTCACCTAATGGCGAACCTATGTTGCTACTGCATATATATATTTTTTCCCAGTGTAAATCGAACTTTGCCTAGAGGACCCGATATGCGTAGGACTTGTGACAATTATTAGTTGTGCAACGTTGGAGCAATGAGACTTCGGGATTACGACGTGCTACCTTCGTTGGTTCTTCTAGGTCTACAGGGTCCAACAGAACTAATTTTAGTCCAACATTAAATTCCAGCCCCTCCTTCAACCCAGTAAAAACCACGGTTAATGTAGTTCTTTTGCCGTTCCTTAAAAGTTAGGTATGTTATATTAAGCATCAATGGGAGCTAACACGGAGCGCCCGTGTAGAGATTAGGTTATCTGATCCATATTGTGACGTGCGCCCCTGAGAGAAGAGTATACGTGCGCCGCCACTGAAAGAATGTACCAGAGCGATGATGCAATTCCCGACAACGGAATAACACATGCACGTTGAAACAGGTTAATTACGCCGTGACCTAATTCTTTTGTACTCGGTATCGCTGTGGCGCCGGAGATTTCTAGAAGGACACTGAGCTGTATAAATACCGTCTGAATGACAGCGGAGGATAGTCTGTGATATAGAAGCAACGATCAATGAAGTCGGTGATAAATAAACAGTCTACGAGTTGTGAATATAAATAAATGTAGTTATATAAATAAATATAGTGATATAAATATTGGTTAAATAAATAATCTTAGTGTTTAAGTATTTAATAATATTCGTAGTCTTAAATTAGTGTTTATAATTATTTAATCATAGTATTAGTTCTTTTTATTATCTTTTAATATTTATCCTCATTATGTATCGTTTAATAAACATATTCTTTTAGTTAATAATATTTCTCTGATTATTTTACACTTCACCCATATTAATAAAACGTTACAATATTTATACAATAGAAAAAAAATATTTGTAATTTATTTTACAAAGTAATTTTAAATATAACGTAACGTAACGTAGTAATGTAAAAAAAATTTAGTTGAATAATGCGGATTTCAAAAGTGACTCCGATAAAAAACGAAGCGTATTCGGCTGTCGTCGTTTTTGAAGTTACAAGAATTCTGAATTCCGATATGTACTCAGTACTCATTCTTTGGGTAAAACTCTTACCTTTGCCTGACTGTTAGCTATGGTGAAAATGATTAGGGAGAAGACTCACGTCACCAACCTGAAAAAACCTTATAAAAAGAAATATAGCGTAGTAATTATTGGTTATTATTTATTTTTAGAAAAAAAAAGGAAAAATATACTAGTATTAAAGAAAAATATATAAAAATTAATTTACAATTATTTCTAAGAATCCTTATTCCTTTTACGGATTATAAAATTATTTGACACAACATGATCATTCTCAGTAGTGCCAACGTATGGTACGAAAATGAACTACAATTTTTTAAATAATTTTATATTCCGTAAAAGGAATGACGATTGACTTACAAATAATTGTAAATATCATTAATATGTACATTAATTAATACTAGTACTTTTTTTTCATCTTCTTTTAAAAAATAAATAACACTCAATAATTCCTGCAAGTTATATTTCATTTTATATGTTTCTTTCCTGTTAATGTCCTGAGTCTTCTGCCTAATCATTTTCGCTATATCTTACCGTGAATAATATTTTTTACTGGTAACTTTTAATTACAACGCAAATCACGAACCAATATATTCTTCACAATGAATCTCAGTTCCTACCTATCGTAGATCCTATTATCTTTGTTAATAATTACTCCAACATAACCTGATTATAAGCGTAACTAGTCAATCTCCGACATACAACATTTCCGGAGCTGGAGTGAGTATGTAGCTAGCTACAGTGTTGCCACATGTAAATTTTGAAAAGTACTAGATCACGATTTTAAAATGCACTAAATTGTAACGAAATTTAATTTATTATTAATTCAATGTAAAATGATTATAAGAGCAATAAAACGTGTTTTTTAGTCATGAATATGAAAAATATACATGTAAGCATTTATTTGAAGAAAGAATACACAGCACTTTATAGCAGTAGCTTAGCAATATTTTGTATTAGAAAGAGATTAGTTGACGTATTTCTAATTTATGTGGTGTGATAGATGTACGTAAATAGTGCCATTACTTTCTAACACACAGAAAGTAGCAGCGAGGTTTGTCGTAGAGTTCCAGACAAGCAATTATCTACTACACTGCCATCTGTTCTAATGTTTATCCAGTGCAATGACGTTGACATTTAAACCAAATTTTTACTTCCTTGTACGTAAGTAAAGGAAGTATTGTAACCGCGAAAAATTGCGGTTTTCAGATTTCAGCGGAAATATCCATTTTGATCAGCCCTGAATCCATTTTGACTAATTTCGTCGTGACGTCTGTACGTACGTCCGTACGTACGTACGTACGTACGTATCTCGCATAACTCAAAAACGGTAAGCCGTAGAAAGTTGAAATTTTGTATTTAGGACTGCTATAACATCTAGTTATGTACCTCCCTTTCTGGTTATTACACAATTTCCAGAAGTGGCACTTTACATGAAGCCTATAATAGATTTTAATGAAAAACTGTTTTAAAATATAATCCAAAACTTTTCAACTTTGGTATACAACACTTTTATGTCAATCGAAATAACATAATAATATATTTTGGTTAAAATAGGCTAACCGGAAATGGTACATTACTTGAAGTAGTTAACAGTTTTTCTTGAATAAAATGATTTTATTTTGATTTTAGAAATAAATGCTTCAAATAAAAGTTTTAGGGTATTAATTTTTGCGTCTAGCACATCAAGTATTATTAAATTAGTCCTTTGTATAAGCGAGATATGTAAATTTAAAAATTATATACTTTTTTGTTTTTGTAATAAAGCTTGCTATGGATTAGGACAAAAAAATAAAAAAAAAATGTTCATGTCAAATTACGTTAAATACATGCAATTTTATGATTCGTACAATAACAAATATTATATTTTTATTGTGAAATTAGTCATATTCATTGTTGTAATCAAATATTTCTTTGTTGTAATCAAAACTCTGTTTAAAAACTCCCTTTATGGTCACTATATATCTTACTGTTTTGAAGTTAACATTAATATTTTGTAATTTATTTATTAAAAAAATATGTATAGTTTAATAATCGTACAAGGAAGTCGTGTGGTATCCACATCAGATTTTTAATTTATGGTTTACGTCAAGTCTATTATTTTTGTCGAAATTAGTCAAGTGACATCTTACAGTTTTTAAGCGAACTACATCAGCGCAGAATATTTAAAATCACAAAATTGCTAAAAATATTCATACAAATTTAATATAATAAATAAAATCAATAAATATGTAAGATGTAAGATTTTTTTTTGAAAATGTAATAGATTTCAGTGAATTGTACTAGCGTACTAGAATTTACGAAATGTACTAGATCTAGTACAATTATTGTAATAGCACTGGCAACACTGGCTAGCTACTGACGAAATATGAGCTAGTTCGTTTGCTCCATTGACATCGATGTATAATGAACGATCATCGACCGCCATGTTCTTTCTGTTTGCTTCGCCAGCGGGGCTTTGTCGACAAAGAGCTGCAAATGGTGTGTACACTGCGACAAGTACCTAATTATTTTGGCAACAAAGCTTTTTAAATGAGAAAATGTGTCAATATGTGATGATGATGACGCGAACTGGAGTACTAGTGAAGCGAGTGCTTTAGGTATGACCGGAGTAATTGTATGCATTGTCAATATTGCGGTTGTTTACTTTGGAAGTAGTGATGAAATTTAGTAGCAGGTTAATTAATTTCAGTTTAATTAACTGTTCTATACAAGAATTGCTTAAATATTTCAGTATGCAGTTTTGTACTGCGGAACTATTCATGTATTATGAACAAAGTTCATGAATATTATACATCATCATCATATTACCAGTAACTTCAAGTTAATGGCTTCACCTATGTCTTAAACAGAAGATAATTTTCATGATGTAAACCATTTAATAAGAAATAAGATATTACTTATTAAATAGTGTAAACTAAACTAAAATTGAGACCCAATCAATGATGTCAGACTGTAGGGATTTAATTTTCTAGGTTACGATAAGGTGAAGTATAACAGGATTTTGTATTACTTATACTATTTGTGCAAATTTACTTTGCTTTGATTTAAATATGAGTGGAAAAGCTTATGGATAAACATCCACTCAATCTCAAGCTTTGACGCGACCCGACCCGACGTTCTTGACAAATCTTATGTCTTCAATCCTTTTTCAAAAAATCTGTCTTCCGTCAATCATGTGTATTATGTATAAATTCCATACATAAATTTTCTTGCAAAAGATTCTAAATTTCCAGTAAAATTATTTCATAAACAAACTATGCAAATTGCACTTGACACTAACTTCTTCTTCTTCTTCTTTAGTTTTCCCCATTCGTTAGAGGTCGCTATTTTTTATTTTCTTCTTCCGCTCATTTCTGTTTTACGTGTCGTTCTCATTCAGTTCCTTTTCTCTCAAGTCTTCCGCTATACAATCCTTCCATCTTATCATTGGTCTTCCTCTGTTTCTTCAACCTTCTATTACTAAGCTATTCATTCTTCATCCAATATATTTTTCATTTCACCTCATGACATTTTCAAACCAATGTAATCATCTCTCTTGTATCTTTCTAGAAACTTGTAACACTAGAGTTATTTCCTTACCTATCTTTCCGTGTCTTCCCCAACATCTACTTCAACATCCTCATCTCTGCCATATTAATTTACTTTTTATTGATACTGACATTTGTCAATTGGAATTATATGAATATATTAGTAGTTTCCATGTTTTGCATAGCTGGCTGATTTATAAAATTTAATTTCTTTAAAATTCTTTAACTCTATATCTAATGAATATGAAGTATAAAATGCAATCAAATCGTATAGAAAATAATATATTCTTTAAGTTATAATAACGTTAAATGTCAATAAATAAAATTTAACTGTTAACGTTAAATATCAATAAATCAAATTTAACTGTTAAATCTTCAAATGAGGCTACTTCCGGTTCACCAATTATAACCAAAATCTAATCAGTTGTTCTTCTGGATGTAAATTTGAGGAAACTCCAAAAGTATAAAGAACCACATAAAACTCAGCTAGTACGCATTATATAAATGGAAAACGAGTTATGTACTCAGTGCAAAAAGTTTGCATTAAATATATAAATGGAAAACAATTTAAATGATTTTGAATCGCCCCCCCTAAATACACAGGCATTGTGAAATGACAACGTATATTTTGCGAAGACAACTTATGTACTTACAATTCAATCTCACATATTACACTATCAAAAATGTTTTCGTATTTTCTACAAAGTTATATAATTATTGCAAAAAGTGAATTATATTTTATTTTATTCAGCAGAATGCTTGACTCCAAAATTTATACCAAAATTAAATTTTATTCTCAATAATAGGAAATCGTTCAATCAATTGTTTTATAAACTGTTTCTCACTTTCAAATTCAATAATAATAATATCTACTTACAAGTCTCTGTAACATAACATCCAGCTCGAACAAAGCGATTAGCTTTTTATATAAAAGTTCCACATACCTGAAACAAAGAAAACATAATTAGAAAATTAGTTGTTTATTCATATTTTTTTATTTATATTTCTTATACAACACAAGACATACTCTTTTTCTATAATTCACGGTAGTTCCAAGAGAAAAGACAATATTTGAGCATTTCAAAATTATCACCACTCTGAATATATGTATCTTAACTATACAAAGAATAAATTACATACATATTGATGTGGTTATTGTGGTTTATATACAAATTTATTTATAATTAATTAAATAAGTTTAATTTGCATTAAGATCTCATCTTTCAACAGTATAATAACGCTTCTTCTAGGTATTAATTATCGCAAGCTAGTGCATACTAGTTACATTTAAGTAAATTACTGCAAATAAACAAAAAGCCATAAATCCAGTAATTTCGCTTGCGTGGCAATACGCGTGCTGCTTCAGCTAATGAATGGGTTGCGTTTGAGTTTCGTAGCGAGACATCACTATTTAGAAATAGCGTTTAATCATTGTCTAATTATAAACATGAGCGAGTTGAGCTGCATTACGCGCTGATGGACTTCTGCATTCGTCACATCAATGCGTGAAATATTTGAGTAAATATATTAAATTATTTAGAGGGTTGGTAACCGTGCTCAAATCTTACATTTCAAATTGAGAAGTAGAATATTTTTCATACTTACAAATGTATATACAGTTTATACTAATTGTTACTTGTAGTTTTAGTAGTATAACACTTTTTTTCCATAATGTTTTCTTCAGAACCAAATAATTTCAATTTCCAATTTGATTTTCTACTTTGTAATTTTTACTTTGAATTTAATGCACTTACAACAGCATTTAATTTCAATTTGGCGCATGCGCAATCTATCAGAACCCGCGTGCGTATATTGTGTTTCTTGCTACATTTCTGCACACATTTATTACTTCGAGACTTTTGACAGAAAATAATTGAAACTGAAGGGTTTTTTGTGATTCATGTCTAATGTTTTACAACATGGAGGTACAAATAAATAACTAGAAATAAAAACAATTTTTATGTGCGAATATCTAAATTTAAAGTAACGACAGAGTTGGTTTACAAATATTTAATAAATTCACTTAAATCAGTGGATACTGAAAATAAATTTCAAAAAGATTTAAAACTATTCCTATTTCCTACTACAACATTGTTTTTATAATTGAAATGTTTATTTCTTTGTAAATTAGAGATAGTGTTTGTAAAACAACTTTCATATTTTTGTTTTTGTATTTACGACTTGACGTTTAAATAAATAAATATTGTTATCATTAGTTTCATATTTAAAAGACATATTGACTGATGTGATTATAACTTTATTTTGTTTGAGATTACCTCATTATTATCATGAAAAATAAATTTAGAAGGTAAAATTATTTAAAAAAAATCTGTTGTGGCCAGCACAATACCTCTCGACATTTTCATTTTATGTTGCATAGGGCGCGAGCAGTCATGTGACTTTGTTGTCCTTGGCAAGCAGATATGGAGGCCCGTGTAAGAATGACATCTACTAATAATGTACATAGGTGTCAAGTATCATAATTTTTCATTTAAAACATCATGATTTTTCAAATCCATGTGGATTATTTTCCTCGACAAGTATATTTCATACTATTGATGACAAATAAACATACAATATTTTGAATGAAAAATTATAACAATTGTGACATCTATGTAAATAACTACTAGCCGTCATTCTGACACGGATCCTCATATCTGCGTGCCAAGGCCAACAAAGTTACATGACTGCTCGCGCCCTATAAGTAACGAACTTAACATTTCTTGTACACACAAATAATTGAAATTGTATCTCTTCTTTCGTTCTATGAGGAATTTTGTCCTACATACATCCACATCCACACACACACACACACACACACCCACACACACACACACACACACACACACACACACACACACACACAGACATCATCGTAAAAATGTTAAAATCGGATTGTAGGGACCTTAAAACGTACTTATTCATTGAAATCTGGATATGTGATTTTTAGCATGAATCCAATACCTCTCTTAGCGAGTTGTAAAAAATTAGAAAAAAATATCTTTCTTATAATATTTTAAGTACAATTTTCTAAAATTTGATACATAATTTTTTATAAATTTAAAATTATTTTCTTTTCAAGAATCATCACATTGTTATTTCATTTTAAATTATTACCTCAGGGTAAAAGAAAAACAATAGGTACTACAAAACAACAAAACCAGAAACAGTAAAATAAATTAACAAAACAAAAAAGTATATAAACAGAATTTTCCTTGAAAAGAGGACTTAAACTTTTAGAATATAAACCAGGCATATATTGAAATGGGGTTTTCCGATGAACACTAGGAAAAGTACATAAATTCACACGCTAACCTATTACAGAAAGTTGATCATTGCACATCACTAGCAATGCTGTGTAATATGAAAGCTCATTAGCCAATCAGATGCGTCCGCAACTGTGTGATATGATTTTATCACACGCTGCGATAACTAAGCGAACTAATCTAAAAATTTGTATTTAAATTTTGATAGTTGCACATAATTTGCCTGAATTCACACGGATTAAGAAGGTTGATCCCTGATTTATCAGATTTTAACATAATTTTTGGTGAATTCTGATAGCAATGATGTTAACATAATCTGTTTTAATATTTTTATGTAAATTTTATATTGTTTTTTTTACTTTGTAAAAAATTGTATTATTACTAATAATGGGCTTATTATTTTTGTTCTAATACGCCTTATTTAAAAATAAATAAAAATATTAACATAATTTCAATGAATTTTACATTTTTCTATTAAGTCATTAGTTCGCCCAAAAAACCGCTGGTTGTTTTAAAGAAAACACCCTGTATAACATATATATATATATATATATATATATATATATATATATATATATATATATATATATATATACAGTTATGTCAATTCAACAAATTGTGGTCGTCGTATGAAATATCCAACTTCAGCACTAGTTATAAAATATACTATTTCATTCTTATGTAGCTTCACTATACGAGTATTGAAAGTTTGAATTGTTATTCGTTAAGCGGTACTAGTATTTATTTAAATATTCTATGAAGTAATATGTTCATTTTGTTCAAACAGTGGAGCTTGTTAATAATTAGGATGACATGAATTAATTTTTAAAATACTCGTATATATAACTATTTTTAAAATAACTGTTATGGTCCACAATAATTGGAAATATTCGTTAATAATATGTACCTAATTTAATAAAATAAAAAATAATGAACAAATTCTAGGTATATTATAGTCCAAAATTTTATTGCCACTGTCAGACTATTTTATTCAACATATATTTCACTTTCATACAGACATTGTTGTATAGTATTTGAAATACGTATTTGAAATAGATTAAGTATTTTAAGTTATTATTTGAAATACTTATAAATAAAATTATCTTGTAATTGTAGTTCAGATACTTTTCAAAAGTGTTTTATGTTTTAATACATTAAAATACTATTATTTATATGAAATACTAATTGTCAATATTTGAAATACATTTACGTATTTCAAATACGTTAAATGGTGTGTTTGTAATATAACATGAAATAATTCCCTAACTTTTCTTGAAATAAATAGTTGCCTATGTTAATACAGGAATTTCTTTTTCATATAAATAAAAATACGCGAATAAGTTGAATACGAAACACATTGTTACAATACAGTAATATCTCATCAATTCTAAAATAATTAAAAGTAAAAGTATTTGAAATAAGTAAATTTTATTAAACATTTGAAATAATATTTTGTATTTGGAATACGTTTTTCCAAGTATTTTATACATCACTGCATGTAGACACAAGTGGTTTTTATCTGGCGTAGCATCATAAATTCAAACAAGCGCTATTTGGTTTATTTTTATTTTCTTATTTTCGGCATTCGTTTATTTGAAAATTAATTCCGGATTTCAAAAACAAAGCAAAAGCAAAAAATTTGGAGTAGAGTTGATGTGTAACGTGCATGTTAAGGCATTAAAACTTCGAATATTTCGAAAGCTAATAATTTTTAATAAGCTCTTCATTTTTAAGGTCTAGTTTTAAAATTATTAGAAATGATAAATTTTGTAAATTGTTACCATGGCGGCAGACCTCATTCTTACACCTCTTGTGCTTCGGCGACCTCACGTAAAAAACATACGAGTACATTTTACAGAAGGCGAAAAAACTAGGTAGAATAAAAAATAATTTGACTATGTTTTTTTGTGTTATTCATGCTTAGATTTTTTCAAAAAAAAACTGTAAGAAAAAAACAGTATTTTTTTCTATTTTACCAAAAAAGCGCACTTATGCAAAATCGCATTTAAAATCGTCAAATTTGTGGTTTTGGGTATTTCTTACTTTAATTTAAAAATTATTTTTTATCTATTTTATATTGTAACGTTTATTTATTTGGGTGAAGTGTAAAAATAAAAAAAAAATATTAATTAAAATAAAAGTTATTTTAAACGATAAATAATTAAGATAAAGATAATAAAATTAACTAACACTATGATTAAACAAATATTAACACTAATTTAAGATTAAGAATATATTAGATATGTTAAGGACTAAGATTATTTATTTAAACAATATTTATTTCACTATATTTATTTATATAACTATATTTATTTATGTTCGCCACTCGTAGACTATTTATTTATATCACCACCTATTCATTTCACGATGTGTGTCTGTATCAAAATGCCCCGGCTGTCTTCCCTGACGGTGTTTATATAGTCTGTCGTCTTTTTTCTAGAGTGTTCTCCATTATTCCATACGATAATAACATCGAATACAAAGGATCAGCCAACCGGAAGTAATTAAAAAGATTGATACGTGTTTGTTTACACCGCCGATGTTCGCGAAGATTGCGTAATCGACAAGATTCGACGCTCGCTCAGCGCAGCGGCCGTTCTAGAAACGTTCGATCAGCGGCGGCGGTCGCGTACTCTTAGCGCCAGTCGCGTCGGGTCCACGCACGCAACAATATATTTTATTGGAAAGTATTTCATAGAGTCATAGATACTACAATTGCCAACAAGATTGCAATAAAACCTTAATTTTGACAAAAAACGGACTTCATATGAGGACGACGTCTTGCTTGAACCAAAATAATTGTGTAAAAAACAATTATCCTGAAAATATTGGTACGTTTGACTGTTTGGGTGAAATGTGATATAGGTACTAAAATACTTTTAAAATAAAAGATAAAAATAAAAATTTCACAATTTAGAAAATTGTATGTCAGTATGTGTAAGAATTTTAGAATGTCCGGTAATTGGGCGCAGAGTCCTGCGGGATGCAAATCTTTAGGGACGAATTTAAATATTTCACATGTAATATGTTTCACCTGCGGCAGTCGGCGCTCGCAAGAATGATAGCCAATTAAATTCGTGTATACTTTATCCCAAGTGCCACGAGAAGAATGAAAATCGGCCCGGGAAAACAATCTCACGATTCCAACCTTATAACGTTAGGGAATTTGCTTAAAACTCCCCAGGCTAACCGAATTTATTTACTATCTTTTACGCATTTTCAAACAATTATTCGCCTCTTTTTGAAGACTTCAACAACGAAAGAAAAACTGGAACCGAATCCTGTCCAGAAATATAATATATCAAAAGTTTCCGAAAATCTAACCATGTGAACCCGTCAATTGGGAAAAATGGCGACATATTTAGGTTTTAGATAATTTTCTCGAAAGCAATTATCCATATCAAAATTTTACAAGAATATAAAATTGAACATATTTTTTTATACAATAGGATTCTTACACTTTTTACCTAGAATGACCTGTCAAAGAGTTTGGTAAAAAATATTTAATCAGAATAACAATTTATGAAAGAAATTTAAATTACTCAAAAAAAGAAACAATAGGTATATTGCACAGGGGTCTAACAAGTTTTGCTATGTATAACAGTTTAAATTCATCGTGATATTGAAAGAAGTAAATTATCGATGATTTTTAAATATTTTCGGACAACGTTTTTCTACAACTTTTCCTTTTTTCATCCACCACTCTGATTCAGTTAAATATAGGATAACGCGGTTTGAAATTTGAATTCAGCATTCATGTATTATACGATTTTTGCCATTTAGCGGTTCGTAAGTTACGAGAGAGAGGTATGTACGATTCCTCAAATTCTATAAGACCTGTGTAACTACGGATTCCTTAGTAATGGAATTGAACGGAGTTGAATAGATTCCGGTAACAATTGGACAACCGGAAATAGTAGTATATAGTAGATAGTAGATTTAAAGATTTAGATATATAATCTATCAAATAATCTGTTGTAGTAAATCTGACAGCCTGCTCACAGCCCAAACATCTCCATGATAACTACTTGAGAAATTAAAATGTCTGTAATTGACAGATAAATGTCACTAATGTCAGTGTCAAAAATTCAGAGATTAATACTGAAGGCTTTTTCTGGGAACGATATTCAATATTTCTTATTGTATTAATTATATATTTAAAATTATAGGTATATTACATGAACCCTTCAGAAATACCGCCAATCCCGTTAATGAATTGGAAAAACCTCGAAAATTTAGATGAAATGGAGAAAACTTGCTTATGAATGATTTTAATGAATTTAAAATTACAGAAAATACGCGTAAATATAAAGATTAGGTGTAATTAGAATTTTTTGTGTGTACAAGAAATGTTAAATACAATACTTTTATATACCACAATGAAAAGGGTGCGAGAAGTATTTTGATGGCTACAACAGATTTTTATCATCCAAAATTTCGACACGATTAAATTTTCCATATTTCGTTAGTAATAAGTTTAACTAGCTGCAGAAACTGCATTAATAATTTCTTGGAGTTCTTCTCTGTATTCTTGGTATTCCATTTTAGAAAAAATGACGTAGAACTAAAAATTCTCAAAACGAAATCTGAGAACATTCAACTTAACTTATAATAAAAGTCTATGTTGTTAAGGTCTGAATAGGCTATGAAATTCCTAAATTTATTGAAATGTGAAAGATGACAGTTGAATGTTTTGGTAAAAAAAATAGTATATATCAGGAGAGAAGACAATAATTTTCTTTCGGTGCTTGTAGTCCGAGAACGCATATATATATATATATATGCACTTCTCTCCCTTGATGTACAGCGTATTATTTATGAGGTGTATTTTCCGGCACACTTTTTGGTTCTGACAACTAGGTTAAGATGATCGGTCAAGTGTCCTGGCATTCTTTAGAACAGCCGCAATTAAAATATATAATTATTACGGAAATTTGTGTAGAAAGAAACTAGTAGCATAATTAATATAATGAAAATATATTAAAAAAATATATCATCACGCTTTCTAATTTAAATATTGTTATTAAATATGTAGATGTGAATTTGTGATATATGATACATGTAAAAAAGAAGTGTTTATGATTATGTATGAGTTACATACTAAGGAAACAAAACAATAAGAAAAAAAAATATTTCAGCTGGGTTAATATCGAGGTTAATTACAATATATCCACTGAGCAAATATACGAGTACGTTATTATGTAATAATTAATGATATCCTATTGTACCATAATGTACCAACACAATACCTCCCGCCATTTATTTTTTATTAATTTTTTACCTAGGTATAAATCTAACGACACTCCACTCTTAATCTATTGAACTATGTATGTAAAAAAAGGTTTAAGAAAACTGGTACTAAGTGGCCGTTGTATTATTGAATTTTATACTATTACGTAGTCGTAGTAGTATAAAATGTAAAATCAATGATACCAGTTTCTTCTCAAATATTCTTCTATCGTTTAACTCTCGTAAGACTGTTTATTATAACTTATAACTAAGTAGTAAAGTGTGGTTACTAATGCCGTATTTTATCATTCAACTTTGCTCTACTTACGACCACTTCCACTTAGTTTTATTTCTACGCGACAGCACAGGAAGTAGAATATGAAATGTAGTTCCTCATAGAACAAAAACAGCCTCGTTTTGTTTGTATTGTATTCAGCTGTTTGTATGAGAATATTGTTGTACAGTATGTTATGTAGTTTTGGAAATAATTTGAATGTAAAATACAGGAATCAAAGTGTAGATAAACAAATGTGTTTGTTGGGTAGTAGTCAAAGGTATGCAAATAAACAATAATCCAAAATGGCCAACACATTAAATTACATTCAGTCCACTGGCCAACCATGATGCATTGGTAGACAATGCGTTGCACAGCCAACTACAAACAATATTTCAACTAATTTTCTCTCTGCATTCATTGTAACGCTAACAAAAGATTAAATTGAATAGTAATTAATGCTCTTTAAACCACATTATTTTATCATGGTGATAATATAAATTCTACTAATAGAATAATTATATGTGAATCTATAATTAATTCAACACAAATTAATACATTTTTACGTGTAATTGTAATGCGTCATAAAACCCTGTTTATACAGAAGCTAAAACATTGAATTCTAAAAGAAAATAATAAAAAATAATATCTGTCAAATATGACTTGAGATTTCAAAATCGTATTCTTTTATACTTTTTATTTATTTAAACCTAAGAAAGTTGTAATTTTTTCTTTTATTGTGGCTCAGATTATAGACATACATATATTCCGAACTAAAAAAACGGAATTAATTATTTATTTTTACAATGTACGGGATGTAAGTATTCTCATGCTCATAATGAATGCGGGAAATAATTAAAACATAAGACTTTTGTTTTGTGTTAAGACGATCGCTTAATAATATCATGCATAGCCCCTAAAGTAGTAGGTATGTATGTCAAAATATTTGAATATATTTCATAATTTTTCTTATAAAAATATTTACAAAAGTATATGATCGCAGAAAAAATATTGTTTGCAATATATACCGAAATATGCTTTCATTTCGAATTCAATAATTTTCAGCAGTTTCTACAATAATAAATATCTGGTAACAAGTGCGGGATATTAAGGTAGTTATTTTTTATGCTGCACTCGTTTCAAAATTTGCATGAAGTTTTAGAATCTCATTTTCCGCATATATTGCAAACGAGATTTTTTCTGCAATCGTCCGCATCTTCACGACTAGTGCGAAAAACGCAATCATTTTGCAACTAAACAAAATAATAGATAATCTGGGTTTTTTAAGTGTTTTTTTATTAAAACCCAATGATTTTTTTTTTGGATGGGAAAAATAAGATCAGCCCCGGTTTAAAAACAATTATTTTTGTATTTTTTATCATGCCTATTTAGGCAAGATTGACAATGAATGTGAAATTATTTTAAAATATTCTATATTTCCTTTATTTTTACCTTTCGCTAAGAGAGGTATTGGAATCATGCTAAAAATCACATTTTAGTGAATAAGCACACGTCTTAAGGTCCATAGATTCTGATAATAACAATTTTACGATGTCTCTCTCTCTCTCTCTGTGTGTGTGTGTGTGTGTGTGTGTGTGTGTGTGTGTGTTTGTGTGTGTGTGAGAGAGGTTATTGTAGGTACGATTTCTCAAATTCTATAAGATTAAAGACCTGTGTAACTACTGATTCCTCAATCTAACATTAATGGGAAGAATTAAATAGATTTTGGTAACAATTGGACAATCGGAAGTAGTAGTATTTTAACAAAAATCTTCTAAATATTATTTTTTAAAAATTTGTTATTGCAAACATTAAAAACCAAAATTCTCTATTCGACCCATTTAAAAAAAATTCTACGTTCTATAGATTTAAAGATATAGATATATAATATATAAAATAATCTGTTGTAGCCACTCACAGCCTCCTCACAGCCCAAACATCTCCATGGTAACAACTTAGAAATTAAAATGTCTGTAATTGACAAATATTTGTCACTAATGTCAGTGACAAAAATTCAGAGATAGTACTGAAGGCTTTTTCTGGGAACGATATTTAATATTTCTTATTGTATTGTATTATCAATTATATATTTAAAATTAAAGGTATATTACATGAAGCCTTCAGAAATACCGCCAATCCCGTTAATGAATTGGAAAAACTTCGAACATTTAGAAGAAATGGAGAAAACTTACTCATAGAATGAATTTAAAATTACAGAAAATCTAAAGATTATAGGTGTAATTTGAATTTTTTGTGTGTACAAGAAATGTTAAATACAACATCACAATGGAAAGAGTGCGAGAGGTATTGTGATGGCCACAACAGATTTTTCTATCTTGCAGGAGTAGAAAAAATAGTGAGTATAAAACGTGTTGAAACTCCTTTGTCGAACAACTTTCGTTTTGGTTCGACAAAGGAAAACTTTGAACATATATACAAAAAACTATTCTTAATATTAAATGCGTTGGTACTCGTAACATCATAAGATTTTAATATTTTATGGATTTATCAAAATAGCCCAAAAATTAACATATTTGTTTTTATCATATTGCATCTAAAGTTTAACTGTAATTTACATTTAGCTTAAAATGTATTCCTTGCGTTTTATAATATAGTTCTTAAATTTATAAAAAAAATGTTAATTTTTGCGCTAAAAATACTAAAAAATTGATAGTTCGCAGAAAAGCATTATCAATTTGCAACCATAAAAGTCTCAGCGTTTCACCTGCCTAGACGGTAGTTTCTGGACGATTTAGTATTTAGTAGAGAGATGTAAAATTAGTTATACTTGATAAAAACAGACTGAAGAAACATTATTAAATAAAAGAAACTTAAAACCATGGCACTCATAATCCATCCTGCATACTTTTAGAGTCCTTTATACAGTTTGTATTATAATAAATCCAGGATTTGCGTTCTCATTCCGTTTTCAATTTTGTTGTAAACTTGCAAGCCGTATGTTGCACAGCACGATAACGACAATGCAACAAGTTCATAGATCACTCGGTAGAGGCGTGCCGGTCGCAGCACGCAACAAGTAAAACAGATTCCGGAAACGCGTACGCCGGAAACGACTACTTCCGGTCGCACGAGGAGATAAACATAGCTGCCACCTGTGAGCAACTCTGACAACTATTTTCGGCGAATAGTACACAACTTGTAAATAATTCATGTTTGTTACAGAGCGGAAAGTACAAACAATAGCAACGGCAACCAACAGTACGTGCAAGTGTTCGAAGTAGCAATATAATAGGAGTAATCATTTTTAATAACTAATTAAATTAATTATATAACTTGCGGCTGGTTGCATGCATCCAATATTTAATTGGAAATTAAAAAAATTAAAGGAAAATCAACACATATAATATATATTATAATTTACAACAAATATTGATGGAATCGATTTTATTATTTGAGAAATATATACTAAGTTTATACAGGGTGTTAGGGTATGTTTTGGCCAAAATTCATGGACATCCCAAAAATGCAATAAAAATTTACTCAGCCATTTTCGATTTTCTCAATTTTTATTTTCATGTAAAATGTAGGTACTGCCTTTGAATATATAATACATATAAGAACGGCAACGCATATGGCCTAGCAAGATACTATATCTGTCTCTTTTTATTCACAAAATTATTATAGATAGCTAGTGACTCCTACCACAAAACTATGAACTACGGTAAATCGTGCTGACAGCATTGCCAGATACTATTTGTTAGAGGTATTCAATAATCAATAATTTAAAAATATTGTTTCATAATAACCAGATAATATATTTTGAATCTTCAATGTACATGACTTCTTTTACAGTAGCAAACTTAAAAACCTTTTTAAAATCTTAACTTGCTGTTCTAGCTACGTGGCAACACTGTGCAACATCCACCTATTATGTATTTTTTAAACTAACTCCGAAATAATTCGTATAGGGAGGGATAGATGGCACCTTCTCTCGAAATATTTAATCTAAATACATTACGTTGCCATTCTTATATGTATTATATATTCAAAGGTACTACTACAATTTGGAGAACTGCTGAAATTATTCCATTTTTTCATCGTAATTGGTTTCGTTGTTAAGTACCGTAGTTTAAAAATTTTAGTAGCCATACATTATTTCAGTATTCAAAATTTTGGGTATGATAATTCAAATTGACAGAAGTCAGTATCAAAAAAAAGTAAATGAATGTGGCAGAGATGAGGATGTTGAAGTAGATGTTGGGTAAGACACGGAAAGATACGGTAAGGAAATAACTCTAGTGTTACAAGTTTCTAGAAAGATACAAGAAAGATGATTACATTGGTTTGAAACTGTCATGAGGAGAAATGAATAGCTTAGTAATACAAGGTTGAAGAAACAGAGGAAGACCAAATATAAGATGGAAGGACTGTATTGCGGAAGACTTGAGAGAAAAGGAACTGAATGAGAACGACACGCAAAACGGAAATGAGTGGAAGAAGAAAATAAAAAAATAGCGACCCCTAACGAATGGGAAAAGCCAAAGAAGAAGATATCAGTGTCAAGTGCAATTTGCATAATTTTACTACAAATTTAGAATCTTTTGCAAGAAAATTTATGTATGGAATTTATACATAATACACAGGATTGACGGAAGGTATTGTGCTGACAACAACAGATTTTTTTTTACTGTGCACCACTGCCGACATGAAATTTTTATTAAAAATAATGAATTCTTAGTTAATTTGTAATTATTTATTATTCAACGTCTGTTACCCTTTTTTAACAGCCTGTATATCACAATTTTAGTTTTTTAAATGGTTACGTGTTCAAAGTAAAGCCATGACTACAATTTATGTCTTAATCAAAACAGCAACAATAAAATACTCCTATCAATGTATCCTAAGTATGATAATAAATTAAACATTATGTAAAACAACAAACTGTTTTTGAGATTAAATTTGTGTCATGTCAAAATGTCTATTACATGATTACAAATCTGTCTTAACAAATTTGTAAACTTCGTATGTTAATAAATATACTACCGCGGAAAATGGGACGTACATTAAGAAATTGGCACAATATAATAAAATGAAGTAAGTAAAACATGATTTAATAATAATATAGTTTATTGGACACAAATATGTAGTTATTAATAAAACGATGGAAATTTAATTACGCGATAGGTTAGATCGAAATATTTTGAATAAACAAAATAACAGAAAAATATGTTTCTTTGTTCACTACTAATAAAATACTTTGCCTGAACGAGTACCTCACAAAAATATCACTACAACTAATCCCCGAAATCATTATCAAAATAACCTTCGTCATGATTTTAATTTCCATAATTACCAAAAATGAGTAACTAACAATTTCGCGCGAATATTTAATCGCACGATCACGCAAGCGATGAATTAACAAACAAAAAATAGGATTTATATAAAAAGCGGCGATCAGTGTAAAGACTAAAAGTGCTGGCCTTGAACACAATGCGTAACAAATGAGAAACTGAAAGTGAGAGCGTCTTGTTTTTGTAGGTTGTGAATCGTGACCCACAAATGTGGCCAACTTGAATTTCTTGCATAAGAAAGTGAATTTTTTGATGAACGAGAGTGAGAGTTTAAGTTTTTATTGCTAAAATTAAAGCATTTACATGCTATTTTATATTTTCTACCAGAAGTATAGCTTTCAACAGTCACATTTGAAACATAGAAAATATTTAAAAGAAATTTAAGTTATTGAACTTTTAAGCTATAATTTAGTTATTATAAAATTGTGAAAATTATAATAACTCAAATTTAACAATAATATAAATAGAGCATCTTCATTCGAAAGAGAATAAAAATTACCATAAGGATGTGCAAACCAAAATACAGTATTCATTCGTATATGGAAGTTATTTGCAAATTAAAGAAAAACAGAAATATTCCCAATATGTAGTTTGTTTTTGCTTGTAATTTTATTTCAATTCCATGGCTATCGCTACATATGAGCAATATGTATAAAACTTTATTTTCGATTTTACATGTTACAAAATGTGAAAAATAAAAACAAAAATAAAAAGTGGTATATGTGTAAAATTTAATTATCTACAATTTTTATTTGAAACATTTTTTCCTAAAATTAATTGGGAAGTTTTGCGCAAGGAAAAACTGATTTGTTAAATTGAACGCCTGTAGACCACCTTTTATTTTTAACACACTGTACATGATTGTATAACAAAAAAATACATTTTTTTTATATTAAAAATCTGATGTGGGCACGCTACCTTCCGTCAATCCTATGTATTATGTATAAATTGGATACATAAATTTTCTTGCAAAAGATTCTAAATTTCCAGTAAAATTATTTCTTAAACCAAAACTATGCAAATTGCACTTGACACTGACATCTTCTTCTTCTTTAGCTTTTCCCATTCTTTAGGGAGTCGCTATTTTTTATTTTCTTATTCCACTAATTTTTGTTTTGCGTGTCGTTCTCATTCAGTTTCTTTTCTCTCAAGTATTCCGCAATATAGTCCTTTCATCTTATCTTTGGTCTTCCTCTATTTCTTCAACCTTCTATTACTAAGCTATTCATTCTTCCTCCAACATATTCTTCAACTCTCCTCATGACATGTTCAAACCAATGTAATCATATTTCTTGTATCTTTCTAGAAACTTGTAACACTAGAGTTTTTTTCATTTATTCTTTCATTCTTTACCGTATCTTTCCGTGTCTTCCCCAACATCTATCTCCACATCCACATCTCTGCCATATTCATTTACTTTTGTTGTATGATGTTGATGTTGTTCTTATTGTTATCCCACTAAGTGGGACTCGCGTGATTTTATGTATGTATGTAGATACACATTTAAAAAACGTTTATATACAACCGATATATAAGGCTAACTTTATTCTTAACAAAATCAGTACTTAATGTGCTTCAATATTTATCGAGGGAAATAAAAATGACATGTACTCCCTAGGGAAATAAAGTGAGTCAAGGCCATTGGTAATAGCATCTTTGAAGAATTTTATTTTCTTAGTGTTCAAATGTTAATTGATATTGATTAAAAGATATGTCGAATATTATCAATTATATTTATTTTGGAAATAAAAATATAATGGTTTTTGTGAAAATAATATATAATAATAGTTTTTTTTCGTTTAAAGGAATGTGCTTCATTATTGTTTTACATTCTGTTAATAGTGTCGTTTGTTATCTAAGTAACGAATTTTTCCGTTTGTATATAAAATATTGTATATAACACGGGAGTTAAGTGTAATTTTTTGCCTCGAGCAGTTACATCAATGTTCGCTCTCGACAAATAATGACGAACTTTACTCACTTCATACATAAACTACTATTATTTATAACAGAATAATAAAGTCATTTCATTCTACTCTGGTCTGTGATTGGCTACTATGTTAACAAAGTCTTGTGCTAACTGAACTTAGTGCAAATCTGCGCTGCGCTAATTTCGTTATTATGACCACTATAGTACACTACGTCAAGCTTTCTGCGTTCACCATAACTACTGACTCGAAATTATTGGTTAGTATTAGTAGTTAGGGTTAGCGCAGAAAGCTTGACATACGTAGTTGTACTAAAACTACAGCGTTCACAATAACGAAATTAGCACTGCGCAGGTTTGCGCTAAGTTTAGTTAGCGCAAGGGTTTGTAAGGTTCAACAGACAGCACTATTGAGAACTGACATGTCCGATGGCGGCAGCACCATCGGGCCGATCAGCTGCTTCTGAATTGGTACTCGCAGTGTTGTGACATATGAAAACAAACAACAAAAGCAATTTTTTTCACTTAAAATGGGGTTTGGTACCACAGAACATTTTAGATTTCAGGAAGCAACAGCTACTTTAAATGTATTATAGAAGATATGTTAAAATGTATTTATAATTTTATATGTATTTAATCAATCGAAATTGATGATCGCAGGTGAGCGAATTATAACCGCTAACCACATAATATTATGTGGAGTATTAAAAAATGACGGTATAATGTGGGTAATATTTGCACTTTATCTGCGAACCAGTGCAATTTCTGCAAAACCACATGAAATCAAAATACATTTAGAGAAAATTTAAAAATTATTAGTGCAGAATGCACGTATAAAACTAGATAAAGACCATGAAATATGTAATTATCCGATTTAAAATGACGAGAACTAACTTTCATATGTTTTGTTATTTGTTTTGCACTACGAATTGCATATTCCTATGCTTTTCGTCGATCCATTTCAACACTTGCTCTTGTCGTAATTTTAACTTTATTTTGGCCATGGTTCGGAAAATTATAAAACCCAATGCCTCTGTCTCGACCAGATCTTGAAAGTGACGTCAGAATATACAACAATTTGTACGACTTTTTCCCATTTTTATTCACATCAAATGATCAAACCACATGCAACTCAAGCATACAGTCACAATATAGTACCAAATCGGAAAGTTCATATTTTTCCCACTAGATGTCATGTCGCAGCTTGTCAGTTGTCAATTCAGCACGTTGTTATTATGATCGCGTATTCCGCAATGGTAAAAAAAGCTTCAATCATATTAATTTTATACTATTAAATTTTAAATTTAATATAGGAAATTTGATAATATTAAATCCTGCTATTTTATAAACATTACTTGTATAAGTGAGTAGAAACAATTATTAATTGTAGTTTACTGAATGGAACAATTCAATTATCAAAAATAATTACCACTATTATATTTAATTATAATTCAAAAGTATTTCAAATTTGCATATATGTACCACATTATTGTTTCCGTTATTAAAAATTGTTGAACTGAAAAAATAATATTAAATATACATATAATTAATTACCACGTAAAAAACAAATGACAATTAACTAAAAGCAAACTATATTTGTTTACTAAAAATGTATGAAACAATTTATTAAATTAATTTGACCATTGACTCAAATATTTACAATAGCAAACAAAAACAATAATATAAAAAAAACAATTGGCAATTCCTAGTGGAAGACTGACAATAAAACATTTGAAAACAATTACCATGTCATCACATCCATTTATAACTTGTTAATAGACCATGAAACAATTGAAACAGGAAGGTCGGGACATAACAAAATAATCAAATTAAATTCATCCATATTTAGTAGTTGCATCATTTAATAATAAAATTTGTTACTAAAACTGCCAGATGTGTCTAGGAAAATAGTATTTTTTTTTTTCGTGACATTCTGATTTCCGGGTTCTTTCCATTTGATGTCATTTTCGGAGAATGTGTCAATAGTTATTTATATAAACTCTGCGTAAAATGGTGTAGCTATAGCATTAGATAGTGAGAAAAAACACTGTAAATATTTTTTATAGACACTACGAGCTTATTTTCATTGAAAATATTTATATTCAATGTTATTTTATTCTGCCAGATCTAGACGAATTACTAGCATATTTGAGAAGTTAAAAATAACTCAATTACTGAAACTTCAGTTTGTATTTTCGGTCGGTAATAACATAAATTTCAATGTATTTTTAGAGCGGAGACTAGTATGAAGTCGAAAGTGGATAATTTATTCATTTTATAATATAATATGGTGTTCCATAAACACTAACATTAAAATTGATTTCATAAAATAGAGATATGGTATCATTACGAATTTAGCAGGCCTGAGAATTAAAAATGCTGTTTAAAAATAATAATAAAAAAATAATAAATTATAATATTAATAATAATAAAGAGAAGAAATAGGTATGTAATTAAATTATACCTGATTCCATCTTAAGTATGAAGAAAACAGTGCTGCCATCTACGGCCGATTGACACTGCTAAAAAACAAAGAATCGGAGTATAAACAAATACACTGACTATACAATACAAACAAAAATATTAGTGAAAAATAATAATATTCTTACTAATAAATTATAAAAATATAATTCATTCTTAAGGTGGACAAAGATATAGTACAAGGATATAAACAATTATATATAATTAGAAACTAAAATAATAGTTTAATTATAAATTATGTAACTACATAAGTCGATATTTATTGTAAAATTAGATAAGGTAAGATACTTATTTCATAAAAAATAACGAATGTCTAAAATTTTGAGGGTAAAACAAATTCAAAATACCAATCGAAAGAGAAAAACATTTTTTTTTCACCGGGTGCGCACGTTTTCAATAAAATATATTTTTTCGTAGAAGTTTAATTTTTGACGACTTTTAGAGTGTTTTAATGTATTTATTTATTTATTGTTTGACCATCACAGATGTGTAGTTTATTTATTTTTATGTTGTTCTTTATTAATGTTGTTTTTAAACTAAGTATAAAAAAATTTCACCTCCTGAAGAAGGCACATGCGGTGCCGAAACTTGTAGAGGCCGAAAAATAAAAATTTGTTTGACTGCCATCCAGTAAATTTTATTTCCACATGTATATTTTTAATGTTTAATTTTTATTTTTAAAATGAGAATATATAGTGGTTAATATTTTTTTCATAATCTACACATTGAAATTACATAATGGTCACATACGAATTCCGCATTGAAGAGATATTTAAAAATGAAAATTTCAACCGAAATCAATTTTTCGTTATTAGCTAGTAACCCATTACATTTTTTAACAAAAGGACATCTAAGATTATCTCCCAAACAAAATACATGCTTCAAAATTCAAAATTACGATAATAAAAAGTAAATAATTATGTCAAAAATAAAAACTGTTTTTAGTATTTCAATGTCAGATTTAAAAGGCGTAATTTTTATAACTTTTTTAGACAATCGTTTCAGAAAATAATAGATATCGCGACAGTACACTAGCATAATATGAATATCGAATTAGTACGATATCGTTAAATCGCAATGACACCAAATTAACATAGCTAGGTGCTTTGCTTTGTTTGTTGCTATCATTGATTAATTGAAAAAAAACACAGTAGGTATTGTCATTTGAAAAAAAAATCTTGAAAATACTTGTTATTTTTTGTGGTCATCTAAAAATAGTGTTCATAAGTCGCTCGAAAGTAATATCGTATTGCTCGTGTGTTATCTGCTCGGTTGCGTCTCGTTCGTCAAACTCGCACGATATTTCTCACTTTAGATACTCGTTACGAAATATACTATTACAACGTCACATTCTGTACAGGCTGAATACTTCAAAGTTGAACATAGCCCATTAACACAGGGAAAGTTTTTCACTGAGAACAATAGTTGTGCTATCAATAAAAAAAAATCTGCATCAAATGACACAAATTCATGTAAATTGTCATATTTTTGTCTCATAAATTAATTTTTAAATAGGGTAGTCTACCAATTATTTTTTTTTTAATCTGATATCTAAAAATATTGGTTAAAAGCGATATTAAAATTCGAATTAGTAAGCGAGATATGGATTTTTGAATACTTCAAATTATTTGTGACATCATAGTCCCGAGTTGGTAATGCTTCTCAAATAGCCGGCATTGGGTAATATTTTCATTTTTTTACCTTCCGTCACCTATAGTAAGGAAGGTATTGTCTTTGGTCAAAAAATTCGGTGGTGAGTTTTCATTGAATAAGCACGTTTTAGGGTCTTTACAATACGATTTTACTATTTTTACGATGATGTCTGTATGTGTGTGTGTGTGTTCGTATGTGCGTGTGTGTGTGTGTGTGTGTGTGTGTGTGTGTATGTGACTGTTTTTTCCTGCACGATATCTCCAGTACTAGAATTCCAAAAATTACAATTCTTGCGTATTTCTCTTCCTTACAACCATATGCAGAGTTGATTAGATTTTGGTTATAATTGGTCAACCGGGAGTGTCCTCATTTGAAGATTTTAACAGTTTTTCTTGAAAAAATCAGTTAAATGTTATTATAACTTAAATAATATATTATTGTCTATACGATTTGATTGCATTTTATATTTGATATTCAACAGATATAGAGTTAAAGAAGAATAAAGATAATAAATTTGATATAAATTTCATAATTCAGCCAGCTATGCTAACTTAACCATGGAAACTGCTAATTCAAATTGACAGATGTCAGTATCAATAAAATGTAAATCAATGAAAGAAAAAGGGAAGTAACTCTAGTGTTAGAAGTTTCTAGATATAAGAGAGACGATGATTACATTGGTTTGAACATGTTATGAGGAGAGATGAATATATTAATAGAAGGTGGAAGAAACATAGGAAGACCAAATATAAGATGAAAAGGCTGTATTGTAGAAGACTTGAGAGAAAAGAAACTGAATGAGGACGACACGCAAAGCAAAAATAAGTGGAAGAAGAAAATAAAAAATAGCGACCCCCTAACGAATGGGAAAAACTAAAGAAGAAGAAGATATCAGTGTCATGTGCAATTTGCATAGTTTGTTAATGAAATAACTTTACTGGAAATATAGGATCTTTTGCAAGAAAATTTATGTATGGGGCGCGTGCAGTAACATGACTTTGACCGTGTCAAAATGACAGCAATTAATTATGTCCATAACTGGCAAGTGTTACAATTTTTCAATCAAAATTTCATAATTTTCTTATTTTATGTGGTTTGCTTGTTATCAGGAGTATGGAATTCAGTTGTCGAGAAAAGGAATCACATAATACCAAAAATTTATAATCTTTTGCAAGAAAATTTATGTATGGAATTTGTACATAATACACAGGATTGACGGAAGGTATTGTGCTGGCCACATCAGATTTTTTTTATTAAATCTTCTTTTCCTTGTCAAATTAATTACTACTGAACATAGAAATTAAGAAAAAAAATTAAAATAAATAAAATATTTAAAATAAATTTTATTTCATAATACTTCAGGATTTTTTTTGAGAATGTCATTAGGATGACAAATATACCTATTGGCATGTATTTTTAAGCGTTGGGGTGGCAAGTTTTGAACTACAGGTTGAATGAGATATGAGGTTAACCAACTGTCAAATGGGCAAACACATAACTTATAGAATTGTGTATTTCTCAGAGTACTGTTTTATATTTCATTTTCTTTTTATATTATTTTATAGTAGGTTTTATAAACTAAACAAACAACAAAAGTACTTAAGCAACAAAACTGAATCGCAAACAGGAATACACAGAGAAACCAATGCTGGCACTTCAAGAGTAAAAACATGAGTGATTTCAATTGACATTTGTCACCATTTTGAAAACTTTGTTATGTTTATCAGCGCCAATAGCGGTGCGGCGCATAACTATTTAAAGCGATAGTGGCGAAATTACGGTCGCGCCAACAACTATTTCGTTGTATGGCGTGCGCATAACATGATTTATACAACCAAGAAAATGTTACGTGTATAACTTATCCCATCAACTATAGTTCCATAAAATACCACCAGATGTCATATTGCTTATTTCCTATCGCCTATAATAATATATAGGATTGAAGTATTAAGGTACGTGAAACAGTCCAGGTGCTAATAAAGCCCAGTTTCAAATTTTCCGCCTTTTTGATTGTTTGTTAGATTGCCTTACTTAGGTATAACATTTTAACATCATTTAACAGAGAAAGACTCTTAATTTTTTTTGTGTACTACGTCACGACGATTGAAAATGTGAATACTAGTCGACAAAAGTAAATTCTACGAAAGGCACTGACAATTAAATACAATTTTAAGAGAATTTAGCTTTTAATTTATTTATGTCATTTTATTAGATACATTAGAACGAGGACTCGGACAGCTAGGTTAAAATTTATATATTAGAATGTACCTACTAATCAGACTGTACCTATCAATCAAATACGGATGTAGTTCGGGAAAAACATCAATAGATGGTCTATGGTAACAAAAAATAACACATACTGTCCAGTCTGTATGTAAGTAGTCGTTGATTAGAACCTTGGTAACCACATCATAACTGTATTTTGTCTTAAATTGTTTGAAGTATGCTGGAATTTATTCTAACATTTCAATACGAATGCAAATAACATTTTTTTGTTTTGAAAAGGCAAACAATTATAAAGCACAAGTAACAAAAGACTTATTTAAAGAAAATAATTGAAAATTGGGGAAACCGAATCTGGAACATCTAAAGAAGAATCAAATAAAGAACCGCAACAAATTACATCTAATTAAATTCAAATGGACAGTTCCTGGTACTTGTTAATTAAAGTAAAAATTATTTACTGTTACGTGGGGCTTATTTGTCGCACTTACCTTGCATGATTTACATGTATGTGGCGTCGTTTGATTTTTTATCTTTCTATTGATATTACAACCATTGTTGTCAGTTGAAACGGGGAGCAAACGATTTTCCCGTATTAACGGACTATGTTCGGCTTTCAAGTATTCAGCCTATATATAAATGTAGGAAGTAATCTTCTACAAATTAGGAAAAGAAACTGAAGCAGGGGTTATGAATTTATCATTTAATTCCTCTATTATTCACAGTAAGAATTTTAAAATAAATTAGTTTAAAATATTCTCTTTTGCTCGGGTTGTATCTTTGCTTTGACGCAGTGAAATTCCACAGTAGGGATCGAAGATTGCCTTGGATTAATGTATCTCAGTAATTACATACTACCTGTGCCCAGTGTAAGGGTTATACGGTCGTCTGAAGCCCAAATCACACTAGCTAAATTAACTATACTACCGAGAAACACAATTTGCCTGTTTTTGTGCCGAAGAATTAGTAAGGGTTGATTAAATAAGATTATACGATGTAGATTAGAAAGAAATTCCGAAATTCTCCACAACCACAAGGAATATTATTCCACAAGAGATACTAATTTAGACAACGAAAATACTTTGTTAAAATTCTATGTGAGTAAACTAGGTTTTTTGTTTTGTAGAAATTTCATTTATGAAGTTGTCAACTGCACTAACTTACAAACGAGAAGCGGTGGACATGCGATATTCTCAGAAATATATTGTATTATACTCGCTAGCACACTTTATGACTAAAACTATGTTTTTTTTATTCATTTAAGATGAAATTATTATTAGCTATTTTCATGTAACAAGGATTGTTGATTATTCTTTTAATCTTGAGCCTAATATAGTAAAACCCGGTATTTCATTCAGAAAATTTGATTACATTTTTTTCAAAACACGTGTTCAAAAAAAAAAAATCTGATGTGGCCAGCACATAACCTCTCGCCGTATATTTTACCTGGCTGTATGCATAAAGCAAAGAATATTTTTATAAATACAAATAATATATTCATATAAATCTATGACGTATAAACTTCTTTGTTATTCAATAATAGCATGTCTCAACATGAAGATATTTTACCATAAATTATGTTACAATAAATTACAAAGTAGAGTACTATATATAAATATTAGGCTGGTAACAGCAATTTTCAATTCAAACAACGTTGTTTACTTTCTCTTCATATTCTTCTAGTAAAAACATTAATTTTGGGCGGTCTAAAATGTATATATGGATTGTGCATCTATTCTTACATATCTTCTTTTACATTTTTATTTTTTCATACATGTTATATCTAAATAACACTAATTCCCTTTAATAAAGTGACGGATAGATTGCACTCCGATTATTCTTATATCGATGTGTAATTTTGTCAATATTTACAACTTACTTGAAAAGAATTTGATAGCTTTTTCGCAATTCAAAGTTACTCTAGTCTATAGTACTGGTGTACATTGTCCCATAATGTTTGAAACAAATTTAAGTCCTTCAACCTAGACTTGTCATCTCCATAATAGTCACAGATCAAGAATTAAGGGATTCTCCAAGTACATTTTTCTTTCATTACTCATTATTTCTGACACTGACATTTATCTGTCAGTTACAAATAATTTAAATTATCAACTATTTTTCATGGCATTCTTTCGGCTGTCAAATTTATTACAACAGATTATTTTATATATTATACTTCTTTTATCTCTAAATCTATGGAATATATAATGAAATATTTAAATGTATCAGATAGAGAATTTAATTTTCTTTAATATTACCACGAAAAATTTTCAAAAAATAATATTTAGAAGATTTTTTTTCAAGAATCTTCTACTTCCGGTTGTCCAATTATTACCAAAACCTTTTCAGATCTTCCCATGAATGTCCGATTGGGAAATACGTTGTTAAACAAATTTTAAGTCTTATAGTTTTTGAGTAACCGTCCTTCCAACATCCCACACACACACACACACACACACACACACACACACACACACATCCACACACACACACACACACACACACACACACACACACACACAGACATCATCGTAAAAATGTTAAAATCGGATTGTAGGGACCTTAAAACATGCTTATTCAATAAAATCTGGATATGCGATTTTTAGCATGAATGCAATACCTCTCTTAGCGAGAGGTAAAAACCTAATTGGGACTGGGAGTAGGCTAACCATTATTTAATTCAAAATTCTATTAAATTCTTCCCAATTTTTTAAAAAAATTCGACCCTATTTCCTGGATTCCCTATTGCGTTTTTGACACTTTTAAAACAAAAGTATATCAAATCGAACCTCCGGGGTTAATTTTTCCAAGAATGAACAGTCTATCTTTAACCGAAATCGAGATATTGATCGATGTTTAACGTCACATTTTTTAACCAAAAATATACATTTTTTGAACCCATCTTTGAGGAGCTTTAACCAGATATTTAACCACTTTTATACCGGAAATATTGATAGAAAGATAGATAGATGTATTTATTTGTTATAAGAAAATAGTTTTCTATAGAAATTTGATTTACAACAGTAATTATTATACTATATACTATCTATAATACTAATAATAGTACAAATATAAGTTGCTAACTAATGTTCAGTGTGAAGATCAAATTTGTCAATGGAAAATAAAAATAATAAATTAGCATATTTTAAATACATACCCAAAGAAGAAATTAATAATTTTAACAATTAACGCCAAATATTTCAAATTTTAAATGGCACAAAATTGACCCCTGTGGTTCACTCTCCACGCCTACAATGAGTGCCCGTGAGGTGACGCCTGGTAATTGCCCACACGGTACAAATATGTCATCATCATTACCGACATCTGTGTACAAAGCAGAATTGGCACCGCCAGTAATGGGAAATATGCCGTGATGATATATTTATTTTATTTATTTAAGTAATAAAAATTTAAAGTTTTCAAAATTGACTAACAGCTATATATACATACATAAACTACATAAAGGGTGTTAATTAAAAACCCAGCCATAAGCGCATGTAACTAACACCCCACATATTTATAGACAATATAAACAACAAATACCGGATATACACAAATCAACCTTTTAAAATTCATTTTTACAAGAATAAATACTATCTTGAAAATCGTGATAATGTACCATTTTTAACCTCAAATTTTTGGGGCTCATAACTCCTGAACTGTTGGAAAAAATTAAAACTAAAATCATGTTGTACGGAGTTAAAATATAAATTGACTCGCGGCTACAAAACCGGTGGAGTATCAACTAGTGAAGCAGTGAAGGTACATTTACTGAAATATCGATTTTGTAAGAATAAATGGAAAACCCGAGCTATTCGAATCATAACCAGTCACCAAATGCATACAGCTAAACGACCTCATTATTACTGTTTATTTAAAATATTATTTTTTCGTTTATTAGACAGATGTAATAACAAAATTATAAAAATATCTCATAAATATAAATTTGGGATTTAAATAGACTAAATTATAACGATAAACAAGTTTTACAACTAGTATTTAAATTCACGGATAAATTGTAAATAATAGTAAAAAGAAACTAGGTTACTGGGAACATTACGCGAAACGAAGCAGCGTGGATCTTATTCGGCCGATATTCTGGCGGTAGTATAATAATAGTTTACTTTCAAGTTTTTATTGTTTGCGTAATGTAAACGTGGCGATTTGCCGACGGAAGTTTACATGTAAACGCACATTGCCGATGATGGACGGGCGAAATGCATGTCGGAAAACTATGCTTTGTTATTTTCGTCAAAGCCAAACAGGTGCACTGGAATTTTCAAACCGGCCTGATTTTAATCACAGAATCGCATAACTGATGCTGTTTAATAGATTAGAACATGACGCACATGGCTACTCCAAAATACTCTATATTCAAAACATGTGCACGGTTTGTACTAAAATATATACCTTACCAACTTGTTTATAAAGTGTGATTTTAAAAAAACCAATCCTATTTTTAAATCCATCGTAACTCTGGAGTACAATGAAACATCGATTTAATTTTTTTATCTCTTGCAGAAAAAGAGTTGAAAAGCATTCCTAACAAATTTCAAACATTTATATAGAAAAATAAGTGAATAGCGATTTTCTAAATATGCCATTCAAATCTACTATTACACGTTAATAATTTTATAATCAGCTTAAAACAAAGTATAGGCTATTATTGAATAAATGAAACTGACAGTGACATTTCGAGTTAATTTTCACATTGTTATAAATTTGCTCTAAGTTTTGTCCAATAGAGTCTTCCACCGTAGTAACAAATTAGAACCCCACACTAGTTATTTTAACATATTTTTATAAGTGCTGACAAAGACTCGAATTACTAGCGAAGTCCACTGTTTCAGAACAAAATCATTTCTATATCTACGTCACAGAACATTAAAAAAGTATATTACGGCTTGAGGAATACCCACAAAAACTTCATAAAACTACAAATCGCTTTCAGTTTAGATGAAGTTTCATAAAAAAATATAATAAATAAATAATGAAGGACCCTATTATCTCGAGATTTCTTCTAATAATGGCACATCACTTAAGTAAATCTGACTTAGAGATCATTGCAACTTGTTATCAAGAAAAAAAAATCTGATGTGGCCAGCACAATACCTTCCGTCAATCCTGTGTATTATGTACAAATTCCATACATAAATTTTCTTGCGAAACATTCTAAATTTTTGATATTATGTGATTCTCTTTCTCGGCAACTGAATTCCATACTCATGATAACAAACAAGCCACATGAAATAAGAAAATTATGAAATTTTGAATGAAAAATTATAACACTTGTCAGTTATGGACATAATTAATTGCTGTCATTTTGACACAGGTCCCCATATCTGCTTGCCAAAGTCAGCAAAATCATGTTACTGCACGCGGCCCCATACATAAATTTTCTTGCAAAAGATCCTATATTTCCAGTAAAGTTATTTCATAAACAAACTATGCAAATTGCACTAGACACTGACATCTTCTTCTTTAGTTTTTCCCATTCGTTAGGGGGTCGCTATTTTTTTTCTTCTTCCACTCATTTTTGTTTTCCGTGTCGTCCTCAATCAGTTCCTTTTCTCTCAAGTCTTCTGCAATACAGTCTTTTCATCTTATATTTGGTCTTGCCAATGTTTCTTCCACCTTCTAATAATATATTCGTCTCTCCTCATAACATGTTCAAACCAATGTAATCGTCTCTTTTATATCTATAAACTTCTAACACTAGAGTTACTTCCCTTTTTCTTTCATTGATTTACATTTTATTGATACTGACATCTGTCAATTAGAATTACCTGAATATATTTGCAGTTTCCATGGTTAAGTTAGCATAGCTGGCTGAATTATGAAATTTATATCAAATTTATTATCTTTATACTTCTTTAACTCTATATCTGTTGAATAACAAATATAAAATGCAATCAAATCGTATAGATAATAATATATTCTTTATGTTATAATAACATTTAACTGAGTTTTCCAAGAAAAACTATTAAAATCTTCAAATGAGGGTACTTCCGGTTGACCAATTATAACCAAAATCTAAACAGGTCTGCATATGGTTGTAAGGAAGAGGAATACGCAAGAATTGTAATTTTTGGAATTCTAGTATTGGAGATATCGTGTCCGAAAAGGCGGGGACACACACACACATACACACACACACACACACGCACACACATACAGACATCATCGTAAAAATAGTAAAATCGTATTGTAAAGACCCTAAAACGTGCTTATTCAATGAAAACTAACCACCGAATTTTTTGACCAAAGACAATACCTTCCTTACCTAGAGGTGACGGAAGGTAAAAATGAGTGGCAAAAAAGAATTTCCTGGGAAGAGATGGCCATTTTCTAGCATAAATCGTGCTATTAGGCGACTGATAGAAACTGGATCGATTTTCAGAAGACTTGGGAGTTGGTCAATAACGTTACAAATGACGAAGATTGAGAATCGATGCATGAACCAAATTGGCGATATTAAACATCATTTCAAAATATTATAATTTAGGAAATTTATATTTTTAAATATTTAAGAACATTAATAAACTTGAAGAGGCCTTTCCATCGTCTATTTTATTATGTTTATATTTATTTGATTAGTATTTTCTTTCATATTAATGATGATTTTGTAAAATAAATAACCAGTAAATATGAATATTGTGGCCAGGTTGGATCAGGTTAATTAGGTTATTTTTATTATAAGATAAAGTTCGCCCATTTATTTAAAATATTTATCCAATAAATAGTAGCCATTTTATTATTATTTTTGTCGATCAATTTTCTAATAAAGTACTCATATGATTCCATTAGAATCGAATGGATTAAAGTACTTACAAAAAAATCTGATGTGGTCAACACATGACCTGTCGCCATTTGCATTTTATGTTACATAAATAAATAATAAATAAATATCATCACGGCATTTTACCCATGCTGGGTGTGCCAATCAGCTTTGGACGCAGATATCGGTAAATAATGAAATATTTGAACCGTGTGGGCACTTACCAGGCGTCATCTCACGGACACTCATTGCTGTAGCGGAAAGTGCACCACAGAGGTCAATTTTGTGCCATTAAAATTCGAAGTAATTTTTGACGACGGTCGAAATCAAACCCGGATCATAATTAACGAATTTAATATTTCTTGTACATACAAATAATTCAAATTGTATCTAATCTTTCGTTCTATGAGGAATTTTCTCCTACTCTTCTAATATATTCAAAATTCTTTATATTCACTCACGGTATTAGCGGTATTTCTTAAGGATATATGTAATATATCTATAATTTTAAAATTTACTTAATAATACAATAAGAATATTTTCCCAGAAAAAGCTTTCTGTAATGTTAATAAAACTGTTGATTCTTGACACTGATATTTTGCATGCATCTCTAAATCTATAGACGATGTAATAATTTTTTTAAATGTATCAGGTTGATAATTCAAAGATCTTTATTATTGTATTAACATAAATTTTCAAACAAATAATATTTAGATTTTTTTTTTAAGAAACTACATTTCCTGTTGTCCAATTGTTACCAAAACCTATTCAACACTTCCAATTAATATTAGATTGAGGACTACGTTGTTAAACAGGTCTTTAGTTGTATAGAATTTGAGAAATCGTACCTCCAACAAACTCATACAGACATCATCGTGAAAATGTTAAATTCGTATTCTAGGAACCTTAAAACATGCTTATTCAATAAAATGCAGATATGCGATTTTTAGCATGAATCCAATATCTCTCTTAGCGAGAGGTAAAAAATCATGTATTTTTTGTGGATCAAAGTGCGTAACCCTGGGGCGGATTTCCAGGTGAACAAGCGTTGGACGTGACAGTGACAGAATCGGTTGGAGACCGGAACCGGACACAATGTCGCAATAACGTCACGCCACGGAGAGACAATTAAGTAACGACGTTTGCATGCTTTTTCTTCGTCTCTATTCAAGACACGCGTTAATGATCCGAAGACAATAATTACGAGTAGATAGGATTTTAGTGTTAAAGATTGTTTTACACGATCAAATATATAATATAGTCGAAAAGGGACTGAAATGGAATTCTTTGGAATACTTAGAAATTCGAAGAGGTAGGTTTCCTCTTCTGTCGTGTAATACGATGGTCCGTACCCGAAATTTGTGTTTCACATATTTCCCAATTATAAAATTTTGAGTTTTAAAGGACTTCTTCTAATATCTATTTGTAAATTGAATAGAGATTAAAAAATATTCTTATTACAAAAATAATATATTGTGTTATTAGGAGTAAAAGTGATACTTTGTGTGGCGACCGTGGAAGTTTGCACGACGAGCGAAGCGAGTCGGACAATTACGCGGGAGGCCCACAAAGACATTTTTACTCCGAATGACACATTATATTTTTTCTTCAAACGTAGATATTTAAAGAAAAATATATATAACAACCAAAAAAAATATTAACTTTTTAAACACTGTCGTGACTTATGGAACATCCAGTAAAAATAGATGATATTGATGTCCGTAAGGACAAAACGCTCTCGTGCCGAAATAAATATTGTGGAACTTATGTCAAGTGTTTTATTTCACCTTAAACTTAACTACAATTTTTTTATATTATCCATAATCTAAATTGAAAGCGATATGTATTTGTAAATTGTTATTCGTTAAGCCGTAATAATTATTTTAATATTCGTTTCAATGACATAGTTGTGAATCTCTTTTTTGCATAATTATTTTCATAATGTTTATTATTATTTTTTTTACTTTTTATGTATGATATTTTCAACATTATAATAATTACACATTGTTAAAGCTAATATACAAGAATATCTAACAAAATCTAACAAGATAAATAAACTAACCTCGTTCGTTTTTCCAGGAGCCCCCATAGACCGACGATATTAGTTTATATGTATACAAAATTACACAGTAAATTCAAATGTAAAACAAAAGTATAAATTTTGTTAGACATAAAACACAAATTCATACATTATACATTTACATTCACTATGCACATAAAATTCACTTCCAAACTAATAAACACACGCGTTGATAACGTACAAATGAAGCTCTGAAGACTGAAGGTTATGTCATTCGCCAGAGGCGTATATCAGAAAATTAAACACGGGGCAAATAAAGAATAAATTTCCTTATTACAGTAAAAAAATTTAAAGATCTCCGATCAAGGTTATTTGTATCATGAACGAATTAACAAATTGGGATATATTTATCTCTCTCCTTTGCAGTCTATAAACTTGTGCGATAAGGATGGATATAACACGTTTGTCTTTCAAAAATTCATATTGTTTCGAGTAAGTTAATACATTCCACTTTAAAACGAGGCTCGTTGTTGATAATACTTTCGCTGTAACGTAAGCTTATACATTAATTCAGATACATTACTTTGATTCATAGCCGTACGAATAACGTTATTTTCTGTCAGTATCACTGACAATGACGTGTCAATATCTTATTTTTCACATATTTGGTTTTACATTTGCAGTTGATTTATTTTTGAATTTTGAATGCTTTTATTGTAACATATATTTTTATAATAGTATCCCCTCATAAAAGCTAAGCAAACGACACTACTGAATTTGTCAGAATGTGCGGAACAAAAATCTGAATTCATACAATTCGTAGATTACCTTGATCGGGCATCTTTCAAAAAATTTACTGTACTTTTAATTTTTGAAAGGGGATGAAAATAAATGTATTCAGGATATTTAGAGTAGAGTCAATTTAGTTACGAAAGTATGTTTCCAAAATAAACTTGTCATGTTCTTCTGTAAACAGCATTCTAACGTAACGATTTGAATAAATAACAGTTTATTTTAAAAGATAAAAACAAACTGTTAGTAAAAAAATTCAAATATGTAACGCCGCTGATTTTTCCAAATGTCGGTAGCCGTTAAATTGATGCTATTTTTTTCGTGGAAGATAATTTTGATCATAATCAGAACTTTTTCAAATCACCTGACTTCCAATCATTCTGGATCACTCTCTGTACGTGTATACGCGCGCAGACGGGTGGTAATATAATAACAAAAATCATAATAAAACATGCTAACCTTCTGAAGTAGAAATTGATGTTTCTAATGATTTATTTTCATCATTACTTTTGTTTTGATTTTCTATCCATTTTCAAATATTAACTGAGTTTCATCTAAATCATCGTCTTCATCTTGGAAAGAATTTTTGTTAGATTCATCATCGCTATATGAAACTTTATTTAAAATAGAGTCTTTTGTAGAATCAATTGATCATGTAATATCACTTTAACTTTTTTTTGAGCAGTAAAATAGTCTTTTATATTGCGTGTATTGTTCATTTTTGTTAAACTCTTTTATATTGAATATTTGACCAATATACCTCACGACGCCTGGCGGCAGTGTTTATAATTAAAGACGAGTGTGGTAGGTAAATAAGGTCTCGAACATGTATTCTGAAATATACAAATAGTTTTATACGATACACACAAATTTATGTGTAAAACACGTTCTAATTTTTTAATTTCTTTTATAAAAATAAACTAAATTTATTAGTAAATTTTTTGGGTGGACCAGTAGGTGGGCCAAGGCTTCTAAAAGGTGGGCCCCATGAACATAATGGACCTACATCAAAAAGTGCTATGTTTTAAATATGTAAGAGTAAAATATTACCTATATACAAAAATGCGAGACATATCATACTCTTTACATTTCACAAAAAATTGTTGTGGCCAGTACCATACCTCGCGCCATTTCCATTGTAGATTATATGCATATTGTATTTAAAATTTCTTGTACACAAAAAATCTATTTACATTTATTCTTTATATTTAGATATTTTTATAATTTTAAATTATTTCTATGAGTATAAGCAAGTTTTCTCTTTTACTCTTTTAAATGCCCGAGATTCTTCCAATTCATTGATGAGATTGGTAGGATTTCTAAAGGGTATGTATGTATATATGTAATGTACCTATAATTTCAAATATTTAATTAATAATACAATAAGAAATATTAAATGTCCTTCCCAGAAAAAGCCTTCAGCAATATCTTTCGATTTTTGACACTGACATTTATCTGTTATTTACAAACGTTTTATAGTTTCTCAACTGGTTACCATGAAGTTGTTTGGGCAGTGAGATTTAGGAGTATTATAACATGGCCCTTTATTCTTGACCGTTCGTATTCGTCTTCGCTGTCATTTTCAAGTTAGTAGTGATAGTAATCTGTGTTTGAACAATAATTTCGTATATGTCAGTGTTAGTGTCAACTGTACTGTCACAGTTATTTAAAATGGGATTTGAAAGTTCTAGGACTTTAATATTTCACTTTTTACCTCTCGCTAAGAGAGGTATTGGATTCATGCTAAAAATCGCATATCCAGATTTTATTGAATAAGCACGTTTTAAGGTAGTTGTCACTCGAGTGTACCTATTAAAAAACTTGTTCTATGTTCAAAATAAAAATTAAGCTAATGCAGTTTATATTTGCAATAATCAATATTTTTTAACATTATATTATATACATAGATTGTGTAAAAATTGTTAAAAGCTTATATCAAAGACTGTAACAGACGAATTTTCTTTATTTTTCCGTAGAAAAGTTTTTTTTTGAACTGTACCACTCGCACTAACACATACAAAAGTGTCTTATTCCAATTTACTCACACAACAGCACGAGTGTTGAAAAATAACTGTGGCAACGTCGCATTGTCGCACTTAGACAAGGACAGAAATATTTGGTTTGGTTTCAGAGCTTGAATTTTAACTTTGACATATGTGAAAATGTCGAACCGTGTACGGTTTTCAGAGGTATAATGTATAATAACAAAAAAACATTTTGAAACACTAAGTAGAATATATACAGAAAATGGAAGAAAAGGTGTAATTCAATTTTTATCAGATATTGTAACCGGTAACACGAAACCACGTATAACCAAAAACAAAAGAATTTTAAACAAAATTGTTGATTTTTTAATTAAAAATCAATAATTTTGTCTGAAATTCAATTTAATATAAACTCAAACTAAATAAATATTGGTTTTTTTTAATGTTATATTTGTTTTATATTTTATCTTTGTGCTAAAAAAATACATTTAATAAATATTTATATAGGTATATATCTTTATTATTTCCATTCATGTTATTTTACTTTTTCAGACTATTTATCATCGTTATTTCAAAGGAAGGACAGTAGGAAATATTTTCCTCCTATATTTACATTGTTATTAGTTGTCTAGTCAATTTTATCTTTTTCTACACAAACGCTTAAAAACTAATTTGAATTTTGAAGTTTTCCCACATTTATTGGTACATTTAGGCATAAAAGTAATCAGATGTTTTGAGATATAATACTAGTTCTAAACTACAAATCGGAACTGCAAAACAAATTAATATATTTCTTTCTTAAAATAACGAAAGTAGTACTGTTTGAACTTTTCATGCTTTTCACGTAAAATACCCATATAAAAAATATTTCCTTCGAATGTACGTTTGAAATTCCTTTAACCACAGAACACTTATTCACTAATACCACAGTAGGCGTTGTTAACTAACACTTCATCTGGAGAACTTGTACATGGTTGTCAAGTATAATTCTACCGATTTATCGTATCTTCAGATTATAATTTTCTAGAGGCAATAAAATTAAATCTGGGTGGTAAATAATTTTCAAATTTTTACATAAAATCCATTAATTGGTTATCTATAACATACTAGTTTTTCGATTAAATGCCATAATTGATATAAAAGTTAAAATTTAAAATGTTGTGTTTATTTTGCCATTTCCTATTCTTCACGTGTTAAAAAGGCAAAATTTAATTGCAAATATCTCAGGTACCGCTTGGTCAATTGTTTTAAAACTTGGAGAGCAGGTAGATTATACTGCAGATGAGATGTACTTAAAATTTCAATTAATTCTGTTGAAAATGATTTCACGATATAACTACCTTAAGGTCCCTACAATCCGATTTTTACGATGATGTCTGTGTGTGTGTGTTTGGATGTGTGTGTGTGTGTATGTGTGTGTGTGTGGGATGTTGGAAGGATGGTTACTCAAAAACTATAAGACTTTAAATTTGTTTAACTACGTATTTCCCAATCAGACATTCATGGGAAGATCTGAAAAGGTTTTGGTAACAATTGGACAACTGGAAGTAGAAGATTCTTGAAAAAAAAACTTGTAAATAATATTTTTTGAAATTTTTTCTTGGTAATATTAAAGAAAATTAAAAACTCTATCTGATACATTTAAATATTTTATTATATATTCTATAGATTTAGAGATAAAAGAAATATAATATGTAAAATAATCTGTTATAATAAATTTTACAGCCGAAAGAATGGCCATGGAAAAAAGTTGAAAATTTAAATTGTTTGTAACTGACAGATAAATGTCAGTGTCAGAAATCCGGAGACATTACTGAAGACTTTTTTTGGGAAGTATATACATTATATTATTTCTTAAACTATTAATAGCTAAATATTTAATATTATTGGTATATTACATATATCCTTCAAAAATACTGTCAATCCTGACAATGAATTGGAAACATTTCGAAAAATTAGAGGGGGCACAATATTTCTTCATAAAATGAATTTAAAATTAAACAATCTAAATATAAGGAATAGATATATGCGTAAGTAGAATTTTTGGTGTAGAGTGTAGGTATATAAGAAATGTTAAATACAATAGGGCGCGAGCAGTCATGTGATTTTGTTGGCCTTGACAGAATGATAGCTAGTAATTATGTATATAGATGTCAAATATCATATTTTCTCATTCTAAATTTAGTGATTTTCCAATTCCATGTGGAGCAGAATTAAATGTTAAATATCTAAGGCATACGACATGTAAATTTTAAACTCCTGGTGATAAATTAACTACGTAAATTTAGAAAATCTTGAAATTTTAAAGGAAAAATTCTGACATTTGACATCTATGTACATAATTACTAATTATCATTCTGAAACGGGCCCACACATCTGCTTGTCAAGCCCAAAAATGTAACATTACTGTTCGCGCACTATACTTATGTAACCAAAAAAAGGAAGTGGCGAGAGGTATTGTGCTGGCCACAACAGATTTTTTGTTTTATAAATCGTATAAGAAACGATGCTTTAGAAACCAGTTTGACAAAATATATTAAAAGCAAATTTAAATTTTCCAAATTAACAGATTCCAGGAATATTACGTTATACATCAAATCGCCATTAGCTTTTATATTTCAGTTCATATGTACAATGTACAAATGAACAAAATTTGATATAATTATATGTACATTATTATTAGTACATCTGAGTCGGAGGTTAAATTAAAAGTTTTCAGGAACTGACATAGATATTAATTCCTAAAATGAAATATAGATAGCAAATTGTGATTTCTCTGTGAAACAAATACACAAAATAAATAACAAGGTTACGTCTAGTTCCACCAGTTTTTCGAACATCTGAGTCAACTTTCATGAAGCTATCGTCAGAATTCGGCCAGCACAACAAGTAACCACAGACGCGTTTTGCACTTATTGGTGCTCATCAGTGTGGTGTAACCTGTGGTCTCTGTCCGGTCCACAGTGAATGGACTCCTGGAGCAGAGACAATGACTCGTGCTGGCGGTGATCTTATGACTACGTTTATCTCGCAGTGACATAACCCGCTTAAAAAACTAGTGACTTAAAACTAACTCTTAACTCCACTTCGTTTATATCGCATGTTTTAAAGTGACTACAGGATAATTAGCGTTTATCCACTGCTGTTAAACAAGGACATAGAAAATTTTGCGGATGACTTTCTATAATAATAATAAAAAAACGCTCACGATCTTGAAGCAAACCTCGAAATAAACAGTTTTTAGAAGTTTTGAGTGTAGTAATATATATTTTTAATAATTATTTTCAAGTTTTTAAAAAAATGTTGAGGTTAATCCATAGCCTTAACCGTTTATCTCGCAAAATTTCAAGTAGGTTAGTTAACTCAACCCATTATTTAAGTTATTTCACTTAGCGCTAAACTAACGTGTTTATCTCGCATGTTTAACCTGCTTAACTCAAGCGGGTTAGCATTTAAGAGGATAAACTAGTGCCAGATAAACGTAGTCAGTAAGTGCGAAACGCGTGTGGTTACTTGTTGTGCTGGCCGACTTTTGACGATGGCTTCATGAAAGTTGACTCAGATGTTCGCAAACTAGTGGAACTAGACGTAACTTTGTTATTTATTTTGAAATATAGATATTTCTCATTATAAATAAATTACATAGTATTGCGGTCAGTATATTGAACAGTAGCAAAATAAATTAAAAGAAAATTTCCTCCAACAAAGATCAGAGAAATATAAATGTATTAATGTCATTATATTTACTACCTGCTACTTTGTTGCCTTTCAAAATAAAATTTGCAATTTCACGGTACGCTCGTGGAAAATGTAAAAATCAAAATAGATTTCTTCCTTAACTGGCAATTATTGGCGACTTATTTTGTTGATAGTTGTTTGCAGTGGGAAGTGGGAAGATTGACGGCTGTCGGTATGTCAGATCGCTGAAATACTCCGCCACTGGCAGTGATTTGGGAAGTGAAGGATTAATTATTTTATCAAATATCCGGAAACTCGTGACAGTTTTATTATCAATTATCTATCGTGTTCAACGAATTCTGAAATGTGGGAAGGACTACTTTTAAAGAATTTTATCACTAGACATATTTTTTTAACTAATAATATATTTTTTTGAATTAATTATAATTTTATTTTAAATCTCGAGCTAAATCTGTTTCATTACTGTTTGTAAAATGTGATATCTATCAATATTTTTTAATTTAATTTGTTATTACATCTGAATGTAGAAATATAATTTGAGAATAATAATTAAAATAAAATGAATAATAATGGTTTATTTAATTTTTATTTCATTTGAACATATCTGCTCATCAGGGTCGGCTTGATGTCATACGGAATTCCGAGGCCATGTGCAAAAATTTGGTGTAGTATTAACCGATCCAAAAACTGATTTTTGTGTCAAACAAACCTATTTAGGGGCAATATATACGAAATAAATATAAGTTTAGTTATTTCATTTAATGATGCAGTAAAATTGGCTGTTAGATTAGTTTGGTTAGATCCGTTGTGACTTCACGAAGATCTTTACACCATACATGGATATTGCAAGAATCAACAAATTATGATTAGTCTGAAGTAGAACAAAGTACTATGTCCGAATTATCTACGAATCTTACATCTTACTCGCGCATAGCTATGAAGTAAGGATACTCGTTCGTAATCTGCCTCCGTAATCTTTCCTTCTTTTGCGCGCAGATTTGAAACGTTATTTATGAATCGGGTAACGACTACTAACTTTTTATATTTTAAAAACATGCCGCCTCGGTGGCCGAGCGTGTTGAGGCAGCGGGTTAAGACAGCGCTCTAAACGACCATCACCGTTCGGATCCTGGGGTCGTGGGTTCGATTCCCACCAAAGGCTTGGATGTTTGTGGCGTCTTTCTCATCTCATCTCCATCAGCGCAACGAATGATAAAACTGCGAGGTTACAAAAATTGTTAAAGAAAGTTGACTTCACACCCATTTAATCACCAATTGTAATAAGTTGTACAGAACTTTAAATACAATAATAGTATATTGTGCAACAAGTGCAGAAAAGCACCTATTGCTCACGAGGTGTGAAAGTTTCAGCACGAGACGAAGTCGAGGGCTGGAATCACACAAGTGGGCAATAGGTGTTTCTGCACGAGTGGCACACTATACTTTTTCTACGACCACACTCTTTTGTAAGATAAATAATTTATTTTTAATAAAAAACATATAGTTGGCAAGTCGTGGGATAAAGTGTGAGAAATAATTTCTCATACTTTAACCCCACGAAATGATTAACTTTCGGGCTTTGTAAAGCAAGGGAATGTGTGAGAAATAATTTCTCACACTTTATCCCACGACTGTGGGAAATTAATAACTTTCGGATTATGTAAAGTATGGCAAAAGTTCAATTTTCTGTAGTGGTCGTAGAAAAAGATTATTATATCATATATATTTTAAAAACATAAAAATAAATAAGTAGTAAATAAATATGAATTGTGTATAAACCACAGGTGGATTTGATATGGATGCACCATTGTCCTAATAAATACATGTATGTACCAAGTTAGTAGTGCACTGACTATAATCTTATAATATATAATACCAATCGTAGGTATTAAATATTCAAACCTATAATTTGTACCTTTTACCTGCGCGCAACAGGGTGCCACTACCTGTAATTAAGCCACCCTTAATTACAGGTAGTGGCACCCTATTTAGTAGAATGTTATTTAGTTTTGAATACTACATGTACATTAAAAAACTCATTTTCTATTGAGTGTGGTATTAATCATATGATATTTAGTTCAGTAGTCTTAAATGCATCTTTTATTCTTATGAATGAGTTTTATTTTTGATGTAGGTAAGTATATTTTCAATGTTTTATGTTACAAAAATTAGAATACGTTTCTGTTATTTTGTATACAGTGTTGATGGTCATATTTTCATAATTTCTTGCCTCTGTAATTATTTTACGTAAAAATTCTTCAAATAAAAGTTATAGAGCTTAAAATTCTGCATCTGAATCAATAAGCAAAATTAATTTGTCATGCTTTGTAACGGCAGAAATTAGGTACAAAAATGTCGAAAATTACCCGAAAAATAGCAATAGCTATGGATTGGGGTACTATACCATAGTCAAATTTTAACAATCTTAGATAAGAATGAGAAAATATACGTAAATTAATTATTAGTAAAAAAAATGTTTAAATATTAATTAGTTCGCAAACTACAAGTGTTTGAAGTCGATTAATAATTAGGATCACGTACCTGGTCTTTGCAATTTGATTGGTTGCTTGATTTTAAAAGCGAGACTCTCACGCTTTTTGCGCCAGCCTACCATGAAATTATCATTGTTTCAATGACCTATAATATATTAGGAATTTTTTTTTTATTATTATGATTAATAATTTCTTAATGAATATAACATATGACTGTATATATAGTGTGTCGCATCTAGAGCTGCCACCATTGGGATCTCGAGAACTATAAGAGATACAATGTCGGTTAAATGGAACTTTTTGTGCACCTATAGAGGGCCATCTTAGATATGCTTTTGTTTTTTCAAAAATTCTCATAGGACACCAGATAATGGCGAAAAACTGGTTTTTTTTTTAATTTATCCAAATAACTTCTAAATTATTAGTAATCAAGAAAAATGTTTCAAATAAATAGGTAAGATAATTTTATTGCCTAACCAGTCACGTGCGAAATAAATTTTAATATCCGTAAATTTCCGAGATATATACAAAGTTACATTTTTTTTAAATAAATTGAACCCATATCTGATTTTAGTCTCAAAAAAAATATCTATTTTTTATCTTTTCAATGATGTACATATTATTGTGTTTTGTATTTATTTTACTTCGAAATTTTATTTTTTTCCTTATTATATAGTAAATTTAGTGTTATTTTAGAAATGTTGGTAAGAATTCTATTAAGAAATATTGACTTTATCAAATAATTTATTTCGGACAAAAATAAATCAAATTCAAATCAAAAAATATTTTTTTATCAAATCGCTCTTGATATGTTATAGTGAAAATTGCACGTAGCGAGTTTAAAATAAAAATATTGAGCAAGAAAGTCGTAAAATGAATTATATCTATCAAATAGAATATAATTACTAATAATAATGATATTTTTTTGTGAAATAATTACAAAATTCGGGAAAAATAACGTGAGAAATTAAATTTTGGGGCTTAAGCAAATATGGAACACAATAACCTTTACAGCATTGAAAAGAGAAAAAAAAATAGATTTTTCTTGAAACTAAAATCAGATATGGGTTCCATTTAAAAAATATATAACTTTGTGTGGTATCTCGGAAATTTACGGATATTAAAATTTATTTCGCAGTCCACTTGTGAGGCAATAAAAATATCTAACCACTTTATTTGAAACATATTTCTGGATTATTTAGAAGTTATTGAAAAAGAAAAATCAACAAAATTCAGTTTTTCGCCATTATCTGCTGTCCTATGAGAATTTTTTGAAATACAAAAGTACATCTAACATGGCCCCTTATAAGAACACAAAAAGTTCCCTCTTATATTCTCGAGATCCCAATGGTGGCAGCTCTAAATGGGCACACTGTATAAAAATATTTCAGCTATGCGAACATGAAACACTTGTACTCTCTAGAACTCTGTTTGGCGATCACTGACCTGTTACGTCACGCATCAAATTCTTAACTTTAAACATTCATATCTCATATTCATTTAAGTCACGTTTGCACTAAAATTCTTCTTTATCCTGTTCTTCCTAACTTAAAAAAAATGGTATAGGACAGGATCCCGTTGAAACAGTTTAATTAACAAATTTTTGACGTTTTACCTGTCAAGTTAGTTTAATATATTTTTATGTATTCTCTGTAATATCTGTTCAAGTGAACAATTATCTATTAATTTAAATAAATAAATTTTCAATTTAATCGAAGTTATAAATACAAATAATAAAAATAAATTGACAACATTTGCTGTAATAAAGAAGCTTTTGGTAATGAAATAACATATGTATATAGGTATATTATACCTATAAGTCAGTGCGCTATTTCTCTAACCAGGGTTATTAATTCAATGCGAGGTTCAATGGGCAGCACCGATCACACCAGCCTTAAGCCGGCTGTGTCAGTGGTAAAATTTTGATACTAAATACTTCGAGAACAGTAAATACCAGCATGCACTACAAATTTGTAATTTATAGGTACATTGAGAATTACTATACCTTGTTCCAATTTAAGAATGGGGAAAATAGAACTGCCATCTACGCCCGGTTAACAATGCTAGAAAACAGTAAGGCGAAATATATTCAAATATATTTGTACATACTAATTATAACTACACACACTAAAAATGAATATAACTAAAATATAAAAATCCCGAAGTTAACCTGCCCAGCAAAACTTTTTATTGTAAATCCGTATTGGCAATTAGAAAATGAATATTCCGTCGCGTATATTACAAGGTAAGCTCTATATTACGCCCGCAATGTTTCAATCGGCGGGACATCTTTAAACAGAGATAACAATTTATAAATAAAAATATAGGATTATGAAATACAGATTGTATTTTACCTCTTATCTATTCCAAAAATTATTGAACGATATTTTAGCGAATAAGCGTGTTTTACTTGTAAATCCATATTATACGATTTTAGTAATTTAACGAAGATCTCAATAGTTTTGCACACTAACACTATTGTTAACTTTTTTATTTGAAGAAATATTAGTTTGATTAAATAACGAGCCCTCGTCATAATAGTTCGTCCTAGTATGGGCCCATAAACTATAATCGAAATACAACAAATTTATATAAAAATCGTAAAATACTGATTAATAAGTAGTAAAACTAAATCATTTACAAAAATATTCGTGTGTAAAAAGTTATAACGAATTAAACATCTGAAGTCATTTGTATTCCTATTGATTCTATTGGCCAGAAATTTAAAAGCTAAAAATCTCGCGGAAGTATAATTCCATAACGTCCCGCGTAAAACGAATAAAGATGGTAGAACTATGGACTGTCACATTTCATTTGTCTGTTGGCATTTAAGGTTACATACGTTTGATTTCTTTTATTTATTCCTAACACAGCGAAACCAACAATGTGGTCTGAAGAAACAAGAAAAAATACTTCCTTTGTTCTGTTTGACAGTTCTTTTGTTTGCATCACTAGCGCCACTGTTATCTGAAACTTTTTTATAGTTTTTACTCGAATATGAAGTAAATACCAAAAAATTGTAAAAAAAATGAATATATAATTTTTATATTAAATATATGTATATATATATATATATATATATATATATATATATATATATATATATATATATATATATCTGCTCTCATAAAAACATTGTTTCAGTACCGCTGGTTGCCACACGTGACGTCATAAATTCATTGCAAAACTTAAAAAAAATCATATCTTGCTTAATATAAGAAATTTTTGTCGGGTTTTTATTAATCGTCATATATTTAAACAAAGTTTCGAAAAAAAAAATAGTTTATGGGCCCATTAACGTTTACTATACGACCGACGCCAAATATTTCAAATTTTAAATGGCACAAAATAGACTCCTGTTGTGTACTCTCCACGCCAGCAATGGGTGGCCGTTAGGTGACGCCCGCACGATACAAATACGTAATTATTATTACCGAAATCTGTGTACAAAGCAGATTGGCGCACCCAGCAATGGGTAATATGCCGTTATGATTTTTGTTTTACTCGGTTACTATACGACTAAATCTGAATATAGTAAAATGATTATTCCTTAATACATTTATCAAAATTTAAACAAAAATTAATTTTTAAGAAATAATTATATTAATATAAAAACATAATTTTTGCTCTACGACGAACTAATATGAGGAGGGGTCCGCAGATCTAAATGCACGACATTTTTAAGAAAACCAATTTATAATATTTTTAAAGTAGGTATTTTCAAATGTTTGGAATTGACTGATTATAATCTATTAAATATTAAATATAAGCTTGAAAGTAAACATATAATCAGCCAGTTGTTAGGAGGTAATATATACCTATCCCTTTCATGACTACATAAATAAAAAAATATTTTGCATAATCCAATAAATACACATTTAGATATATTGAAATATTACGTTCGATATTTCACCGAATATGAAAAAACTTAATTCAAAATCACGATTTACAACTATAATTAACTTTCAATAAAATCCATCTTCCCATCTTTCCGTTTAATCAATTATCCATCCAACCACAAATTAATATTTTTCTTGTCGCTATAAAATTCTTTGTAGTCTGACTAACAAACAGTCTGACACAACAAAGAAAATATTTAAATGCGCCTAGAAAATGACGTGGCTTTTCACGGCGTAATTTCGGTATGCAGTAGACATAAAAGTATTAAACGGAACGTAAACATAGAATGATAACATCAATTCAACTTACAAATTATTTCCGCCGCCTCCCAAATCATAGGAATTAGCCGCAATAACAAAACCAAATAGACGTGTAGATGGAAAGTTCTACATACCTGTAACAAAGAAAAATATCATTAGTTTTAAACGAAAATTAATGACATGAAATTAAAATAGTGATCAATGGTAGATTTTATTAATTAAAGTATACTTAATTATTAAATGTTAATAATTAGTTATAGACATAAATGAATAATAATTTGCATCACGCTCCAATTTCTGTTTCACCAAAATTTTGTTACATTTTACAGATAAATAAGAGTTATGTTTATTGTTATTATACTATAAATAAATATATCATCAAGGCTTATGACCCATTTCTGGGTGTGCCAATCTGCTTCAATTCACTAATTTCAGTAATGACGACATATCTGTACATTATCCTTACCTATAATAAATTTCCTCATAAAATTCTGCGTATAGTGATATAGTATTGTAATCGCGAAAAATTTCGGTTTTCAGATTTCAGCGGAAATATCCATTTTGATCATCCCTGAATCCATTTTGACTAATTTCGTCGTGACTTCTGTACGTACGCATAACTCAAAAACGGTAAGCCGTAGAAAGTTGAAATTTTTTATTTAGGACTCCTATAACATCTAGTTGTGCACCTCCCTTTCTGGTTATTACACAATTTCCAGAAGTGGCACTTTACATGAAGCCTATAATAGATTTTAATGAAAAACTGTTTTAAAATATAATCCAAAACTTTTCAAATTTGGTATACAAGACTTTTATGTCAATCGAAATAACAATAGATTTTGGTTAAAATAGGCTAACCGGAAGTGGTACATTACTTGAAGTTGTTAACAGTTTTTCTTGAATAAAATGATTTTATTTTGATTTTAGAAATAAATGCTTCAAATAAAAATTTTAGAGTATTAATTTCTGCGTCTAGCACAATCATTTTTTTGAATTTTTTTAAACTTTTCGACAGGTTCGGTTCTTGTAAATTAAATTCTCAATTTATACTAAAAAAAAACAAAATTTGTTTGAATATTTGGAGAATTAAAAATTAGAAATGAAAATGTGACGTAACAAACAATAAGAGAAAATTGAGGCTGAGTAGGATACAGATGATTTTTGTAGTGTATCGGACTGTACTTTGGTGATGTTTAAGTATGTTTATTTAGTTATAATATCGCTGGAGTCAGTCCATGACATTACAATTTTATACATATAACCGAATAATTTAAAGTAAAATTTAAATGGAATAGGAAACTTCAAAATGGTCACGTACCACATTTCTATTACTAAAATCTTTTCTATAAATTGAAATCAGTGGTGATGTATTTATAAACATTTTAACTGGAATGTTACATTTGGCAAGTGTATTTTTAAGTTAATTTGAAATAAATAAACAATTTAAATGGTCAAAGTGCTTCAATTCAATAATATTATACTAACAAATTGTGCTTTTAATTTATTACATACATGTGTTGTTTTTACTCAGGACACGAAAAGTAAATGATTATATTAGTGCAAAGCTCGTATATAAAATTATTTTTTTCTTAACTCTAAATGCACGTACGGTTTCATTATTCGTATATTGCATATAAACAACATTTTGTCGCATAAAATTTTAATAATTATTACATATAAAGGATGACACTGGAAAAAACAATTTACTTAAATATTACTCAATATTATCTCAACTGTTTTCACAGATCGTCTGATAGCATGTTAATTATGCCACATTTTCTCTTACGTTTTAGTAATTTATTTATTCAATAAAATGCACTTCAATCGTATCGTTGAAATCGTAATTTTACGTAGATTCCAAATATATAAAAATGTATAGGGTGTTCCATTTGAAATATGAAAGTTAATGTTACTTCCGCTCAAACCGGAAGCACTACCATCATGCCAGTTACCACGATTTATGAGGCCCTAAGCCTAGTTTACAAATATGCAAATTAAGAAGTAATTATGAATAAAAAAGTTATTTTGAGTGGCCCGTTTTTCAATATCACCCTGTATACCTAGCGTGTACATTTTCTTATAAGAAATATAATGGCATAATATTCATTTCGCAATTTCAGTGGCGGCAAATAATGAGCTGGCCAAATGAGATATTTTGCTATAGATTTACAAATAAACTTCTAAATTTTGATGGAAAATAGAATATATAGTAATTAGATGCCTCCATATGTACTGGACGACAATGGTTGCAATATGTGGAATAGTATAGAATTAATAATTAAATTAAATTAAATACATACAGGTCACCATTTATGTATAATGTACACAGTATATGTAATTTCAATTTAATTAGAAATAAAAATTTAATTAAAGCTTTATAAATGAAATATAAGTTGAACTGCCAACACTTTTATTCGAGTATGAATGCTTTGCAAAAGGTAGGTATAAAAATATCACGTACGGTATTCGTTTTATGAAATAGTCTTTCCATTTCAATAAAATTCTATTCAAACTCTCTTTAATCTAATTAAGAGGCTAGTCACAAACGACACCAATTTAGCATTTAAACAACATGGAAATCAAATTTCAAAATAAATTGCTCCACTAATAAAATTACGTCAAAAAATTCAGTCGTTCGTTAGTTTCTCTACAGGCCGCACACTTGCATGTGTCGCTGCGGTGTGCATGACGTCACGAGCACTGCCCTGTAATATTTACAGCGCTAGGGGGGCCATAATTCAAGATTAACCAGGGGAGCACCTGCAAGCTTTATTATTACGAAAATAAATTTTCCACTTGGATGTCGATGGGCAGAGGTCGAAGATCCCTACTGATTTTTTATGGATTGCACAGGCCGAAATTTACCAATAAATTTATTTGCGAAGTTTTGCATCGTATAAATGAAAAGGAAAACTAGTAATTCAATTATTACTGCTTACAATTTAATGTTATGAATATCACGCTAGCATTATTGTGAATAAGAGTTAAGGTTCATATATTTTACGTACAAAGTAGTTCTCTTTTAATTTATGGGGGAATTAAAAACTATCACAGTTGTCAAATTAATTTCTGGTGACCTAAAAACTACCAATGCTGTTAAACTATTTAATGGTGAGTAGGGGACATAAGGAATATAAAATTAATTTCAGGCTGACTTAAAAACTGTCAAAGCAGTCAAATTAAATCATGCTGCAAAAATGCTCTCTAGTTAACTACGTATTTTCACTCTTAACGATAATTGATTTACTAAGTTTTAACTAACCCAACTTAATTTTAATGACACATAAATAACTGTTTCCACGCCCTACTTAATTTTCTTATTCTCAATCATTCTAGAGTGACTCACTTTATAATTATTCATTTAAAATTTTAAATCATGTGTTATGAATGTATGACTACAAAGACAATTATTATTAAACTACTAAGCTCATTTTAGGTCATCAAATATTTATAAACAAGTGAATTTACCGCATGTACTTTATAAATATCATATTGTCATGAAAATGATTTTACCTGCTACTTTTATAAAATAATAATATATTACTAACCGACGTGGAAAGTGTTTCATCACTGTCAAGGGCGAAGATAGCAAACCAAGGCGCAAAGCACCGAAGTTAGCTATTGGGATATTTCATTAAGAATGCGAATCTGGTGGCAAAATTTGGAACTAAAAACCAAGGCGCACCAATTTTATTTCATTCGTATGTTTTTACATACGCACGTAGTTTATATAGTGGAGAATAGATAATAGAACTAATATTTACAATTAATTAAATTACTATTATCTAATATTTGCTGTAAAACTGTCCCTAAGAAAAAAACAAAACTGTGAACATAACCGTTACAACTACTAACCAAAGTATTATAAATAAAAAATAATAATTAATCTACTGCTACAATTAATAAAACAGGATACAAGGCAATATACTCTACCTAAAATAATAATAAACACTGAGAGAAAAGTCAAAATACAAGAAGAATCAAAGAAAAACTATTGACAGCAATGATACGCTTATGGAAGTTACACAAAAGTGCTTCCTTGTTACCTTGTTGAAGATTTGACGTTGATACACAACGCCATCTCGACGTAGTGAAATATCCCAATAGCCCGAGACGTAATGAAACTTTTCACCGAGGTTTGTACGAGTATATTATTTTATTCACAATCAGAAATTAATACTGAATAATTGATATTTAAATAATAATAACCTAACATAAATAATCAAATGGTTTGAAAGGTTCAGCGTATATTTGTCACATGAACTGTTAATTTGATTTCTAACCTTAAATTTTGATTTCTTCACATCTACGCTTATTTATATTATGTCTGTTCGATGACTTGAACGAAGCATTTTACGAAAACCGTGCAATTTGAACAGGCTGTTCGATGAGAAAAAAATCAGAATTAGTTCACACTTATATGAACCAACTCGTATTTTAGAAACTACCATTTCCGGTTGTCCACTTGTTACCAGAACCTCTTCCCATTACTGTTAGATTAAGGAATCCGTAGTCAAACAGGTCTTTAGACTTATAGAATTTGAGAAATCGTATCTCCAATAACCTAACACACACACATACACACACATATACACACACAGACATCATTGTAAAAATGTTAAAATCGGATTCTATGGACCTTAAATCGTGCTTATTCAATAAAATCTAGATATGCGATTTTTAGTATGAATCCAATACCTCTCTTAGCGAGAGGTAAAAACTCTAATAGTGATGGTTTTGTTTAGTTTTTAGAGTTTTAGCTTTCAAGAATAAGTGATATATTCAATTTACACAGTGTGGCTACAAAGATTTAGAACTGAGTTTCTGTAGCGCCAAATAACAGCCCCATCTATGAATTGGCACCCAACTATTTTGTCTAACCTTCATCAACATCTCTCTCAAGTTTTATTAATATTGGTTCAGTACAGTTCTCGTATGAGCCTAGTTTGTTGGCCTCTGAAAATTGCCTCGTCATGGATGCATCCATCGAACAACCGGTACTCAATCAAATTTTATGTTCAATTGTGCAAAGAACCAACTTACAGTAATTGTCTGCTTTGGTCTAAAAAGAGTTTGGGGATGCTTCATTGGTTTGTTACAACGTTTTGACTGGCAAGAGCGCTTTCGCGATTGGCGAGATGAAAACAACGATGACCCAAAGAGTGACCACCCCGCATACGCCAAAAACATCAAAGGAGTTCGACAACTGTTGATTTTCGATCGATGTATTACAATTAAGATGGTTAAAGAGTAGTTGACATTGACAAAGAAACAGCTGTATTGACTACCGTCGAAGCTTTAAAGAAAAACAAAAGTTGTGTGCAAGTACGATAACGCATCGGCCTATAAAGCAATAGTCGTGCGTCAATTTCTGTCCACCAAAAATGTCACTGTGTTGCATCATCCTACGTATGCTTCTGATTATAACTATACTCTTTCCCTATACTAAAATTGAAGCTGAAGGTCTATCATTACGACGGTGTAACTCGAACTTAAATCATCGTGACGAAGGTATTGAACAGCAAACAAGTTTTAATCTTTCATAACGCCGTGAACAGACTGAAGGATCGCCCCAAGCGCTGTATTAATTTAGAAGGAATGTATTTTAAAAACAAATTATGATTTTGATGATATAACGGCTTTTTACCTCTCACTAAGAGAGGTATTGGATTCATGCTAAAAATCGCATATCCAGATTTTAATGAATAAGCACGTTTTAAGGTCCCTACAATCCGATTTTAACATTTTTACGATGATGTCTGTGTGTGTGTGTATGTGTGTGTGTGTGTGTGTGTATGTGGGATGTTGGAAGGACGATTACTCAAAAATTATAAGACTTTAAATTTGTTTAACTACGTATTTCCCAATCGGACATTCATGGGAAGATCTGAAAAGGTTTTGGTAACAATTGGACAACCGGAAGTAGAAGATTCTTGAAAAAAATTCTTCTAAATATTATTTTTTGAAAATTTTTCGTGGTAATATTAAAGAAAATTAAATTCTCTATCTGATACATTTAAATATTTTATTATATATTCTATAGATTTAGAGATAAAAGAAATATAATACATAAAATAATCTGTTGTAATAAATCAGCCGAAAGATTGCCATGGAAAATAGTTGAAAATTTAAATTGTCAAAAAATGTCAGTGTCAGAAATCCGGAGACATTACTGAAGATTTTTTCTGGGAAGTACATACGTTATATTATTTCTTATTGCATTAATAGTTTAATATTTAATATTGTAGGTACACATACGCTTCATATATGCTGTTACTTCCGACAATGAATTAGAAACATCTCGAAAAATTAAAAGCGTAGGACAAAAATTCTTCATAGAATGAATTTAAATTAAAAAAATCTAAATATATAGAATAGATATAATATAATTTTTGGTAGAGTGTAAGTATACAAGAAATGTTAAATACATTAAGGTGCGAGCAGTCATGTGTCAGAATTATAGCTAGTAATTATGTATATAGATGTCAATATCATAATTTCTCATTCTAAATTTAGTGATTTTCCAATTCCATGTGATTTATTTTCCTCGACAAGTCAATTCCACACTCCTGGTGACAAATTAACTACATGAATTTAGAAAATCTTGAAATTTTTAATGAAAAATTCTGACATTTATGTACATAATTACTAATTATCATTCTGAAACGGGTCTCCACATCTGCTTGTCAAGACCAACAATGTAACATGACTGTTCGCGCCCTATACTTAACCAAAAAAAGGAAGTGGCGAGAGGTATTGTGCTGGCCACAACAGTTTTTTTTATTATTATTTACACACTTTGTATTATTTAGAACTAAACACAAGCAGTTGCAAAATTAATTTTTCCTATTGGAATTTTGTATGTGCGATGATGATATATTTTGTAATATTTTATAAAAGAGTACAATGTAGAATGTCACGCAACAATGCAAACAATAATGTGCTATGACTATTTTAAAATAGAATAAAAAATAATTTACGTCATATTTATTACAATATGCATGGTATGACTGTACATATGACTCATATCATACAAGTAAAATATTCCACAACTTTTTATACAAATCTCATACTTAAACATATTCAGTCACGATTTTCACATCTCTTCGTTAGAAACTACGTTTTTATTTTACCAGTGTACATCGATTCATCTTCTTTCTCTTTCCATTTAATTCAAGGTGTATTCACTCCATCCTTTTCTTTTGGTGATATCATGCGTTCATCTATTATGCATCATTATTTGCGAACTCTGTTTAACGCAATATTACGTGTATATCGCTCTCACTTCTGCGATTCAATTAACTTAATGTAAAGAACTTGTCTTTGTTTTACATAAGGAAAATTAGGTTGACTATCCTTGTCACTCTCACTGGAATTCTCATTATACGAAGAACACCTGTTTGTAATCTAAATATACTGGGCGTTCGGAAACTGTTGGCCGGTTGTTCAAGATTTTTCAGATTGTTTTGTTCTAAGAATGTCAGATAGGAATTTAAATAGGTATTCAACAAAACACGCTTAAAATGCAAGGGGATTGTAGTATTATAAGCATAAATTTAATGTTTTCATATGACCCACTTTTTGTAATTAAAATGTAATTTAAATTACCACTTTGTATAATTTATTAAATTAATGTGTGCAATAATTATAATATTTAATATTATTATTTTCATCAAAAATAAACTGTTCACTTCATTTACTTTATTCACAACAGCCACAGGCATGTGGTCTTCAACAAATATAGAAAAAATTTATGTATTATTAAAATATCACCATTTTTTAATCCATAAACACTGATAATTTACGTTAATAATATCTAATAGTTGTAATATTTATTACAATAAAACTACTGTGAATACCAGCATATAAAATACTTCTACCATTAAAAAATGCATATATTCATATGACTTGTTTTTATATATTTGCACCGTTTTAGAATTTAATATATTACGGCTCAATTTATGAAAATTAATTTTATAAAGATTTACAGGCTGATTCATCGGCTTGTTCTTTTTTAATAACTCGATTATTTTATATTAAAATGTCTATAAATCTGCAGTATAGGTTTTTCTACAGGCGTTCCATTTTACGTAATGGTATGTAGCTTTATATTTTCAAATTACGTAAAAATGGAACACCTGTAGATTTATAGACATAATGTAAAATAAACTTCGTTTAAAATTTTTATCCTTAATATTTATTCAAGATGTTGATTTTTTGTTTCAACTCTTTACAAATAGAAACACATAATAACAAAGGCTTTAATTTATCATTTCCCTTGCATATAATTAAAAAAATTAACCATAAAAATAAATATCCAAATTTTGATATCTATATAATCGGATTTACTTATTAATAAATATCAGAGAATCTTATTTATATAAATATCATGCCATTTTCGAAACCTGCTCTAATTCTTTAAACTTATTGTATGCTAGGATAATTAATTAAAAATATAGTTTTTACTTCCTTGTACGTAAGTAAAGGAAGTATTGTAATCGCGAAAAATTTCGGTTTTCAGATTTCAGCGGAAATAACCATTTTGATCAGCCCTGAATCCATTTTGACTAATTTCGTCGTGACGTCTGTACGTACGTACGTATCTCGCATAACTCAGTAAGCCGTAGAAAGTTGAAATTTTGTATTTAGGACTGCTATAACATCTAGTTGTGTACCTCCCTTTGTGGTTATGTCCACATCAGATTTTTTTCTTATATAGGTAAGAATGTTGGTCATTTCTTACTTGCTGTGGTTATGTACGATTACCTTATGCTTGTTTTATTCTAAAACTGCATAACCCACAAATTCTGTTTTGTAAATATATTTGTTACCTTCCGTCACCTTTAGGTAAGGAAGGTATTGTCTTCGGTCAAAAATTTCAATAGTGAGTTTCTAATGAATAAGCACGTTTTGGGGTCCCTAGAATACGAATTTACTATTTTTACGATGGTATGTATGTGTGTGTGTATTCTTAAAGAATTATAAAGATATTAAATTTTATAAATCAGCCAGCTATCCTAACCATAATATATTCAGATTCAGATAATTCAAATTGACAGATTTTTACCTTTATCGTAACGAATAACTTAATACGTAAATTACGATATTAAGTAACAATGCAAACAATCACATCAATTTACTATGACATATTATAAATCAAATACTGTTCTTTGTGGTAAAATTGATTATTGATTCATCATTAATAGTCCTTTGTTATTATGCTGTCACAGCTACATTTTTTTTAATGCAGAAATATATCACATATTCAGAAAATATGATTTCATGACAAAAATGCATTGAAACATGTGTAATTATCCATTCTATATATATACAAGAAAGGTTACATAAAATATTAATTCACATATGATAGCTGTTTTATCATAACCTACTGTCACATTAGTGTAATTTAAAATATAATAAAGAAATGAATGATAAAAACACGGTATACTGCTATCAGTAATCTTAGTCATTTGTAGAGACTTTTATTAATAGGTTAGTATATCAGGTTATTGTTTGCTGAATATATTCATGAAATTATCATAATTATTATAATGATATATAAATATTAAACAGAGTCACTATACCATGTAACAACAGTAAATCCGTTAAGAAATTAATAGTGTAGAACATTATACATATGTAGTTAATTGCTTGTAACATTGTAGTAGGTACATTTAAATTAATTAATTGTTGACAAAACTTATTAGTAAAGTGATAAATTATTTTACATATTTATATACAGTGGAATCCACCTATAATGAACTCGCCTGTAATTGAAACTCTGTTATAAGGTACTTTTTTAAAGACCTAGTACAAACACGTGAAAAATCCTCGGTTAAAATGAACTCGATTATAACAAATTTTCGCTTATAATGAACCCAAATTCGTTATTTTGTCCATTACAAGCGGAGCGATTCGGTACTTAAAATAATGTCAGACTAATTCTAGATAAAGATTATATAGCTAAACCGTGGATCCAAACAAAACTAACCGACTTTTTTCAAAATATGTAATGGTAAATATATGCGAGTATGTATGTATTACAATAAGTTTTTCGCTTTTATTTTCGTGCTTATGTATACCTATATACGAGTAGTTACATAGTTTCATGTTGTATCTAATTACTTTTTCAATAAAAACACGACACTGAAATAACATAAATAAGCATTTGTTTAATTACTAATTATTCTGATGAGATGAGCACTCGACTATAAATGGACTACTTTCCTTGGTCCCCTGAAGTCCATTATAAGCGGATTCTACTGTAATTTGTATTTAATTTTACCGGAATGGGTTTTTCTAGAAAGCCCGAGTACGAACGAAGGAGCTGAAGATAGCCGAGCGAATACTATAATTGTGATACTGATTAATAAGTATGTATAAATAAGAATATTCTGGAATTATATGTTTAAATATGGGAGCGGGTAAAATGTTCTGGAATTTAATTGGCTATCTATGCAATATAAGCCAGGGGTGTGAAGCACGTCCGGCCCGCGGGCCATATAAGGCCCGCAACATCATTTGGTAAGGCCCGCAGACTTGTTTCAAAATTCAACAAATGTAGAAAAAAACAGCGAGTATAAACATTATCAATACCAGATAACATAACACATCTTACTAAAGATAAATAGTTACAGCCATCATATTAATGGTAAGATAATTAATTTGTTTAACCAAATATAAAAGGTTACATTTTAAGTTGATAATTTGGCTGAAAATGGTTCCCCACGCCTGATATTAGCAGTAAAACGTGCGCCCGAGCGGGTCAGTAAGTACTCAGAATAAGAGATATGCGTTGTCAGAAATATTGACTCACGTCTGTTTGCTTTATAATATTGAATACCAACGGGCCATTACTTGCGCCACTCTGTTGTTGCATTGAAAGGTTCCTCCCGTCTACCTACTCTGTATACTTAGTTAAATAATCTTACTGTTTCTTTAACAGAAATTCTAGCTTTTTTACCTCCCGCTACCCTTGATAAAGGAGGTATAGGGATCGTGCTAAAAATCGCATATCGATATTTTGGTAAATGACCACGTTTTTAGGTCCCTACAATCCAATTTTAACATTTTCACGATGATGTCTGTGTGTATGTATGTGTGGATCCTCTTTACGCTCTAACTCAAATACTATCGTTCAGAAAATTGTGAAACCTTGTATTTCTACCTTACTCTTATATGGAAAGATACCATTAGATTTTGGAGTAAATCAGATAACCGAAAATCGCACTTTACTGGAAGCTCAAAATAGTTTTTCTTCGAAAAATACCGTTAAATGTTATTTTTCCGAGATTTATGTTATATACGAGGGTCATTCAATAAGTAAAGAGACAAATTCTATAATTATAAAACTATTCAATGAATGTGTACAATCTTTTCAGGGGTGTTAGTTGGCAACCTTGGGATATGCTCTGATCAGCTGTTTCATCATTTTATGTCAACATAACCTCAAAATTTTCAGTGCACCATGGCAAGTTCACTAGAAGATTGCACCTTAGAAGAGCAGCGCTCAGTCATTAGATTTTTAGTCGCAGAAGGTGTAAAACCAAGTGAATTTTTTTCTAGAATGTTAATACAGTACGGTAAAAGTTGTATGAACCGTGCGAATTTTTACAAGTGGGTTGATCGGTTTAAAAGTGGCCGAACAAGTGTAGGTGATGAACCCCGATGTGGACGTCCAGTGGAAGTTTCTGGTCTATTGCGATTTCCTTGAAGATCAGCGAACTATCAATAGCCAATACTATTATGCTAGAACACAAAGTTAGACCAGCTGTCAGGAGCAAACGCCGTGGACTCTTGTCAAAAGGAGTCATTCTTCAGCACGATAACGCCCGCCCTCATACAACCCAGCTAACCCGTGATAAGCTTCAAGAATTGGGTTGGGAGGTCTTACCTCATCCTGCCTACAGTCCCGACCTCGCCCCATCTGATTTTTACCTGTTTGGACCACTCAAAGACGCCCAACGTGGAAAAAGATTTGCTAACAATGAGGAAGTTAAGGAGGCGGTGCAAAAGTGGCAAAACGGGTAAATCGAAAGAATTCTTCGCCAAGGGAATTAGGAAGCTACAAGAAAGATGGGACAAGTGTATAACTGTGGGGGGGGGGGTTATTATGTTGAAAAATAGCCTTCATTTTGAAAGATTGAAATAAACCGTTTTTGAGCTATAGCCATTTGTCTCTTTACTTATTGAATGACCCTCGTACAAATTAAAGACTATTAAATTTTCTACAGGTTTGCATTAATACTTTTTCTATATATTTTATGGATAAATTTATAAAACTATCTACTAGCCTACGTTTTAAACACAACTCATACACATGGTTACACAATTCATATCTCAAATGTTTGTATTATAACTGACCGATATTTGTCTCTGTCAACGAACTAATCATTTCAAATAATAATATTAACGTTTTATAAAGAAAATAGTAACTGGAACAATAATTATATGGAAAGGAACTTAATACAGTTTCCAGCATAAGTAAATATGTAAAAATATAGGTAAGATAATAAAAACATATCATCACGGCATATTACCCATGGATGGGTGAGCCAATCAGCTTTGTACGCAGATGTCGGTAATAATGATGACATATTTGGTCCGTGCAGGCGTTTACCAGGCGTCACTTCACGTGAATCTTGGGAACGGGTTCAATTCCGACCGACGCCAAATATTTTCGAATTTTTAAATGGCAAAAAATTTACCCCTATGGTGCACTCTCCACGCCAGCAATGAATATAGGTAAGTATATAAATAAATAAAATAAATATATCATCACGGCATATTACCCATTGCTGGGTCTGCCAATCTGCTTTGTACACAGATTTCTTCGGTAATGAAGATGGCATATTTGTACCGTGCGGGCGTTTTCCAGGTGTCACCTCACGAGCACTTATTGCTGGCGCACCACAGGGGTCATTATTGTGCCATTTAAAATTGAAAATATTTGGCGTCGGTCGGGATCGAATCCGGTATTTAAATTTAATTTTAAGTGAATAAAAATTAAATTAAACGGGAGGTATTGTGTTGGCCAGATCAGATTTTTTATATATAAGTTCTTATGGGAATGAAAACTATGGTTCCTATCATTATTTCAAACAAAAATAGCGTTTATCTTAAAACTTAAAGGTAAGGTTGGAATTTTCTGAAGCTGTCAATGGTAATTCTGTGATTATATTCATAACCAAAACGTCGTCTAGTTAAAAAAAAATCTAGTACAATACAAAAATTATCGACGAATGAAGCTTCATTCACAATTACTGTTTTAGTGCGTAATGCTAATATATAACGCTAACGTATAACGCAGAAAAAGTTTGATAGATGGCAATGCATAAGACCATTCACAGATACAAATTAGTGCCAACGCGTAAGCGTAAGCGTAATGTATAAGCACAAAATGTTTGCAAACTCTAAACTTTTACGTTTATGCTTATGCATTAACGTTATGTGCGCATGCGTAAGAAGGTTATTATATTTGACTTTGATTACAACTGTCAACATGAATGCTGAAATTTTTTTATTTATTCAACGCCGCAAGTGCTATGCTTATAATTAATTGTGTAAAAAGTAAAATAGCACAAGAAAAGAAAAAAACCAAGGCGCCGATGGAGAACTCATCTAGTAAATCAGCTTCGGTCTCAACAAGGAGATTGGGAAAATTTAATACAGGAAATTATGGGACGAAAGCATGTTTTTTTGATAACACATGTTTATCCATTAAACAATTTGACATTCTACTTCATCTGTGTGTGCGTACTAATCAAACATTTAAATATTTATATTTTTAATAATAAATAAATTTTAAAATATATTAGTTTCATTACTAATTAATATATGTATGTCTTATATTTCTATTCTTAATTATTATTTGTATTATTTTTGTAAGGTTCTAATATTTGCGCATAGATGACAGAACCATCGTTAGCGTTACGCTTATCTATTAAATTCGTCGCAGCGAATGGATGTTCGACTATAATCTTATGAATTAGCATTACGCATTAAACTTATAAGTTACGCATTATCACAATAAATTAAAACAGTAGCTGTGAATGAACCTTAATAATCCAAGAATACTACCACTAAATTATAACGTAAGATTATTTTACTATACAGAGCAGGTAGATGCCCCGTTGCACCCAATATTATTAGGCAAACAGCGAGCGATATGCCGGTTTGTTATAATTACGGTATTTATAGTTTTATTACTGGAACCGACAAAGTCAATTTTCCTAACAATAGTTCCATAGTGATAAGTAGTCAGTTCGAATCTGTGATAACAGTCTTGTACGATTTCGTTCAATTCCGTGATAGAATATTTAGTATTTTAATGTTATAATATTGTAAATATGGGTGTGCTAAAAATAAATTAATATATTTTTTAATCCCAATAAATAATAATTTATGTAACAAGTTACAATATGAAAGGGTGATTTTCGCACTAGATGCGAATGCGAATGAAGTTCATATATCTTTTCTTTTATCATATTGCAATATCAAATCTTATATTAGCACTTGTGTCAATACAGCCATCATTTTAACAACAAAAAGTCACTATATTTACACAAAATTATAAAAATAAAATATTACATTAAGAAATAATCATACGAATAAATCTACTTTTTCAAGAAATTTATGAATAACTTAGTTTTTCTGTTAATAGGTATATGTATGCAAGTGTGAAGTAATGATTTTTTAATGATTATACAAAATAAAATAGAACGCTCATAATGAAGTTCTTACAACATTATTTCTTATATACACATAATCAATACTTGTATTCATTAGGTACAGTATTTATACATGGAAAGAATGATTCTCTGCTCTATACATGAAATCAAGGAATTTCACACTAGCCTTTGAAATAAATAAAAAGAAATTTTGCTAAATTGGTTATGAGTACATTAATTTAAAATTCCATCTATCTTCATTTAATCTATTACAGTTTGTAATTAATTTATACGTGAAGTGAAAATAAGCTGAACTTAGCCTAATATAATAATTATTATCTTATTATTGTGTAATTTTAATGTACAATAACAATAAAAGGTAAGTTATACACGGTGTTAAAAAAGGGTAAAAAACAATAATTTCAAATTAATTTATAAAATATCTAATCAACAAATCATTATTCATATGTTTGAAATTGAAAAAAAATATTAATGTTGCTATCAGAATAGTATATTAAAGATAGAGTTTTATAATATGTTTTTTTTTCACACGCGTCAAAATTTAGAAAACGAGCCCTGTCGAATTTTCTAAATGACAAGTGCAAAAAAAGTCTTAAAAAATGAGTACTATTTTTTACATTTTCCGTCTTTTATATAATAATTTAAAAAAAAAACTGCAATATTAAACCGAGTTGATTTACGGAAATATTTTATAGGTAGTTTTGGTGATTGGAATAACATTTATTTTAAAATTCATGTTAATTTTGATTTATGAACATTCGTAAATGTCATCTAGAACCAACCTTCTAAAACAAAAAAATGCGTATTGAAATTTAACACTATTACCAATATTTTACCTATCCTATTAATTAAAAATATTTTTTTTTATATTTTGCGTTCATTATGAACTCATTACGAAATCCAAACAAAAAAATGCGTATTGAACGGCTCGTTCAATACGCATTTTTTTGTTTGGATTTCGTAATGAGTTCATAATGAACGCAAAATATAAAAAAAAATATTTTTAATTAATAGGATAGGTAAAATATTGGTAATAGTGTTAAATTTGGTACATGGAAAGGAACTTACTGGCCAGCATTAGTAAATACGTAGGTTGTATATATTTAATTTAATAAGATTAAGACTAAATGGCGGGAGGTATCGGGCTGGTCACACCAATTTTTTTTTACTAAAATCTAGTTGTCTTATTAGTGATAAAAGTACATACAGTAAATTTTTTGAAAGATGTCCGATCAAGGTTGTCTACGAATCGTATGAATTCAGATTTTTGCTCCGCCCATCATGACAAATTCAGTAGTGTCGTTTGCTTAGTTTTTATGAGGGTACGTAAGATAACTACTGTTATTTTATTATTATAAAAATATATATTACAGGAAAAACATTCAAAATTCAAAAATAAGTCAACTAGTAAGTTTATAAGCAAATGTAATGTTAAAAATAAGATACTGACACAATGTCAGTGTCAGTGACTCTGACAGAATATAACGTTATACGTACGGCTATGAATCCAGGTAATGTATCTGAATTAATAAATAAACTTACGTTACAGCGAAAGTATTATCAACAATGAGCATCGTTTATAAATGGAATGTCCTAACTTAGTCGAAACAATATATGAATTTTTGAAAGACAAGCGTGTTATATCCATCCTTATCACACAGTCTTACAGCCTTTGCAAAAGAAAGAGATAAATGTATGCCTATTTGTTAATTCGTTCGTGATACAGGTGCCCTTGATCGGACATCTTTCAAAAATTATTATCATTACCGATATTTGTGTACAAAGCAGATTGGCACACCCAGTAATGGGTAATATGCCGTGATGATACATTTATTTATTTAATAAGAAATGATCATGATATGTGCTTTTGTTTTCAACATAACCGATCTCATTTCCATGCTATGCTACTAATAACATGTCAAAGGAAACATCATTCTATTCTATCACTAATGTTCCGTTTTCTCTCGCAAATCATGTGTTGCACAATTTTAATGCACGAATGTAGCTGGCGTTTTTGCTTCCTGTTGCTATTGGCGTTTGCTCTAGTTACCGAGGATGCATAATGTCTCTTTCAGTGAAATTAGCTCGATGCTCACGTGCTCCATACATTGCTACAGCATCTAGATGCGAAACAGTATTAATAGATTTACGGAATAAACTTCTGTTTGTGATTTAATTAGGTATACACAGTCATATTTGAAAGATAGTTATTGCAAAGGGATAATTAGATATTTTACTGACAATGTAATTAAATTCTTTGGGCGGTGCTTCTGTGACACTGCAAGTTATTATTATTAGATATACAACATGATATATACGATAGAATTTACAGAGTAACGTGACCAACATTAGAAGAAAAATATAAAAGTCGAGTCAGAACAATTCAAACATACAAAAGTTGTTGCTGCATCACTTCATTATTTATATTATATGTTTCTCTGCTCGATATAAGGAAAAAATGGAAGTGAAATAATAATAGTCCGCAATTCTTACAATTCTATATTTTTTAAACAGTATTCGCGAGTGAAGAAGAGGTGGAGCTTAGCGTGTGATTTAACAATATGGCCATCCTAAAGTAGATGCTTCGTTTCCCGTTAAATAAAAATAATGTTACACCCGTACAAGATCTAACTGACCCAGGAGCTCAAAGTTAATGACCACAGACAACGCCGTTTGTTCGCTGACTGGGCTTCAGAGCGTTTGGAAGAGGTCCCCAATTTTGGCCGAAAAAAACATCTTTAGCGACGAGGCGCATTTTTGGATGAATGGCTATGTTAACAAGCATAATTACCATATATGGGACGACGCCAACCCACACGAGGTTCACCAGGTGGTAAACAGAAAGTTACTGTTTGGTGCGGATTTTGGGCCAGCGGCGTCATTGGTCCAAATTGACAAGGCGACATGTGGTTCCAGCAGAACGGCGCTACGTGCCACACAGCGGACGCCACGATGGGCATGCTGCATGAACGATTTGAGGGTATGGTTATCTGTCGCAGAGGTGACGTGAGTTGGTCACCAAGATCGTGCGATTTGACCCCGCTAGACTTTTTCTTGTGGGTTTCCTGAAGTCGCAGGTCTATGCCAATAAGCCGCAATCGACCGATGCCCTTAAAGTCAACATAACCAATGCCATCGCTCAAATTCAGACGGATCTATGCGACAGAGTCATTGAAAATTGGACCTCTCGGATATGTACCACCGTGAGAAGCGGCGACGGACATTTGAACGATGATATATTCCATGCATAATGGCATATACGAGGTGTGTTCAAAAACTATCGCGAATTTTGAATTTTCGCGGGTTACGTATATTCGAATTTCGATCTTTTTGTGGCTTTATGTTGGTACTCATGTCTCTCACTTATGTCGACAAGCTCGGCCATTTTGAATGTTCACTTACTTGTTGACAGCTGCTTTGCTTGCACGTGTTTTGGATCGTCTTCGATTTTTACCTATTGTGCTTATTCTACGAGTAGAAATGAAATAACTTCTTTGATAAAAACATTTTATGACAATGACAAATTTTAAATGAATTATTTTTTTCTACGTTCCGTCGCCTTTAGATAAGAAAGATATTGTCTTGGTCAAAAAATTCATAGTCAGTTTTTAACGAATAAGCACATTAGGTAAAAATCGAAGACGATCCAAAACACGTGCAAGCAAAGCAGCTGTCAACAAGTAAGTGAACATTCAAAATGGCCGAGCTTGTCGACATAAGTGAGAGACATGAGTACCAACATAAAGCCACAAAAAGATCGAAATTCGAATATACGTAACCCGCGAAAATTCAAAATTCGCGATAGTTTTTGAACACACCTCGTATGGGCCTTTCAAATAAAGAAAGAATTTGGTTAATACCTCACACACAGTTTGTTTTATTCCATTTCAACATCGACCCGCCCTTATTGAAAAACCCTTTATATTCCTTTAAACAATTAGTTTTGTAAACATTGTACAAAAATACTTAAAAATATATACACTTCTATTCACTCTCAAAATTGATAAAAGCAATCTTTGGTGGTATACTACTTTCAACAACCTACGCAACAATGTTCATATCGCGAACTTTATTTACGGAAATTACGAATGAAATGTTTTAAATTTATAATCATTTTTATGTAAAATTGTTCTAAATTCGTTTTTTAACACCCTGTAGTTATTGTTAACAAATCCAAAATTTTATTTCTCTTTGGTTCTATAAGCTTTGTAAAATATAAAGTTTATCATAGATAAGAAACCTTTTAATTTAATAACACATCATTTAAACTATTATCTAGAAAATCATTACAGTTTTCATCAACTGAATGAAAATAAATTCCATAAAAGAACTATAAGTAGCTCGATAAGTAGGTGGGTTCAATAATAAAAGTGTTATCAATTCCTTTTCAAGTAACAAGCAATTATTTCACAACAATGCAAACTTTAACAATAAAATTTATTTTTATCATTCCACAGAAGTATAGAGCAATTGGATATCCGCAAAACTTGTGAATGAAAATACAAAATTTCCGGTGCAAAAGTATCTAAAATGCCCCAGATATCAGGAATAACTCTGTTACTTGATAATAAATAGATTTATTGATCTGCCATCAACTTTTAAACGAGTTACGAATGCAACAAACCACTAAAATAACTGTTTAAAATTCCGAACTTATTCAATATGATATAATGCACGCACGCCATTATAATTTACGACAAAATATTTATTTTAACTGCAGCCGGACTGTGCAATGAAACCGAGTGCATATGATGCATTTATATCAAATATATCAATGGACTCGCCTGGCATTTTTGGGGAAATTTTGCTATATCGTCATGTATTTATATTTCGTGAAAGTAAACAATATCGTTGTTGAATTTTGCGGGAACAACTGTGTGCAGAAAATACAGATACATATTTCACAATTCAATATTATGACAACAGAGTTGTCAATGTGATTTTCATTCTCTAAACATCAAAACAGATAAATTATTCAATATGTTATAATACTATAATCAACAGACCTGAATACAACGAAACAAAGGGATGTAACGTTCGTATCAGAAAAAAATATACGTTTACCAAAAAAGATATTAATTGCTTCAAATAATAGATTATTTATTAACTGAAAATGAATACAATGTTATTTTTTATTAACTTTGCTTATAAAGCGATTTTCCTTTTAAACAATTAATGCTTCTTTCATCTAACTAAAAACTTTAGAGAAAATGTTATATACAAAAAATTAACAAGAATAAGAGGATAATTTAACAATAATAACAAACCGGAAATTCAACCATTGGTTCTCAAACAGTAGAACAAAGCAATATATTTTCTAAATTGTACCCTATATATTTTTTACTCAATTAGATAGAAATTTTTTTACTGATTTCAATAATAGAAATATTGTATAGGGTTGTATAACAATTATTTCGAGAAAAATGATATGAAAAATTAAAAATGTTACAATATTGAAATAGGCTATATGCAATAAACAAATATTGATATGTCTGTTACCTAGGTTACACTACTAGTATAGCCATTTTTTATTACAATATTTCTAATTTTTAATACCATTTTTTTCGCATAATTGTTATAAAACCCTATACAATATTTATACCGTTGAAATCAGAAAAAAATCTCTTTCTAATGATTAAAAAAATTATATAGGGTATACCATTTAAAAATATATAATTTGTTGTACCGTTTGAGAACCACTGGTAATTTTCAGTTTGTTACTACTGTTAAATTATCCCTTTCTTTTTTATTATTTTTTCTATATAACATTTTTTCTCTAAAGTCATTAGTTCGTCCAAAAAATACTGGTTGTTTTAAAGGAAACATCTGTATAGTTACCTATTAAAATTAATTGCAATTTTTATTTTCTCGTATTTTACGAAAAAAAATCTAAAGAGTTAGTAATTTACAGTATATCACAACAGCATAGAGTTCCATGGAACAAGTAACGTTTTGTTGGTTATTATTTTCTTTGGTTATTAGATCTGTCCCCCCCGATCTGTCAAACAATCAAGACATACGAATAATTTGTTTTATCCGGCATTGTGAAATATGATGTAAATTGTAATTTTTACTTAGCGTAATCTACGATTGATTTTAGTTTAGTTTTTAAAATCTTAACAAGTTTTAGATTCACAATTTTTCTCTAAAATTAATAGGTCAGTACTTAGAGTAAAATAAAAAATTAACATTGAATTCCCCATTCCGGTGATCTAGGTACTTAAAATCTGTTGTAGATAATATAAATATACGACTAAATTAATTATTTGTAGCTTTTCTTCTTCATAAAAACGTTCTATTTATAAATCAAAATACAATAAATAATAATATACTAAATACGAATTCTCTTCTTATAACATAATGAAAATAATTAAGAACTAAAACCTAATACACTAATTTTTCTGACAGTTGAAAGATTACTTATTACCTATTTGTAATTTCAACTCCATGGCTACCCTACAAATGAGTAATATTAATATTTAAAAAAATTCAAATTCAATTTTACAGATTACCTACAAAACGTGTAATATTTAGGTGCAGAATTATCTAGAAATTATAATTAAAACATTTTTGTCAAAAATAAATAGATAACTACAAAATAAAAATATCTGATGTGGCCAGCACATTACTTTCCGTTAATTCTACGTATTTTGTACAAATTCCTTTGCAAATTTTTTTTGCAAACTATTCTATGGGCGTTTTCTTTTTAGGGGAGAAATGAACTGATCTTACCTCTTACTGAACCGAACTGAACTACTCCTAAAAATAACAGTATGTTTTTTAAAATAAGAAGTAAAAAATAAAAACATAGGTATATAGCATTTTACTTATAACATAATAAGCTACTGAATTGGCTTGTGGCTATAATCTGTCGTATTACCTTATGTGTTTTGTTTTTGCCACATTAAATTATTTTACATATTTATATTTCCAAGAAATTTTATTGACTATATCATTCATTAAGTTATAAACCAATAAGAATGTGTGATTTTCCTTAGCTACCACGTATTACAGCGGTTATTATTGAGTAACCATGGTGAACGAATATACGAACCTTGGTATATTCGAATATACCTACCTTCGTATATTCACTTATAAGTGCGTTTGGTTATTTTGTTCTATGTACTCAGAACTGGCAATGTCATTTTTAATTATATTTACGGACATGATCTTTTTCATTCGATCACAGTATCGAGTATACGAGTATAAATGAATCTGTAGTTAGACTTGGAGGAGGAAAATCGTGCGTTGTATGCTTTAAGTAGACATTTAAAATCACACTGACTGCTCCAAGTGCACCGAACCAAATAATTGAACGCATCTGTTATTTGACAGCAAGGAATTATGCCAGTAAAAATATGACAAGTAAACAAATAATTATTTGGATCACAAATCTGGAACTGCACTATTGCTAGTTTATTTGAAATACAAACATTTATTTTGAAATACGAGCATTTCAATGTAAAATTACATACTACTATAACTATATTTAAAAAGATAGGTTATGCAGCATATAGTTTGACGTTTCTGTCAAAATCAAATAGACCACAGGTCTACGTTAAATTTACTATTTACTTTTTAATTTATTCATGATATAGTCTACCTGTATACAACTCGACAATAGAAAATTCTCGACATACTCAACGAGTTGCCTAATGGAAATACCACTCGACCTTCGGTCTCGTGATGTTTCCAGGCAACACGTTTCATATAATCGAGAATTTTCAATCGTCTTGTTGTATAATATATGAAAATGACATCTGTCAATTAATAAATATGAATCTTCTGTTTCCATGGTGCTACTTTTAGCAGCATAGGTTACAAGATATTTCTTTATAATTCTTTATTTCTAAATTCATTGAATAAGAAAAAAAATTAAATCGAATAGAGAATAAATTATTCTTTAATATTTATAATAACATAAAAGATCAAAAAATGATATTTAACAGCGTTTTTTTTAAAAAAAAAAAAAACATTAAATTAGGGTACTTCCGGTTAACCAATCATAACCAAAATCTAATCAACTGTTCATATAGACGTACGAAAGAGGAATATGAAAGGATTATAATTTTTGGAATTGTAAAAAAGTACCACCACTGATTAAATATCCTACGTAAATTTTTATTTATTTATTTACCTTCTTCTTCTTACATGGCGTCTCGTGGCCGCGTGCCTAAGTGTCTGGTCGCGAATCTGGGGAACTGGGTTCGATTCCGACTGACGCCAAATATTTTCGAATTTTTTAAATGGCACAAAATTCACTCCTGTGGTGCACTCTCCACGCCTCAGTATTGGAGTTATGCGATCCGGAACACACACACACACACACACACACACACACACACACACACACACTCACGCACACACAGATACAGACATCACCGTAATAATACTAAATTCTTATTCTAGGGACTCTAAAACTTGTTTATTCTTTGAAAACTCACCATAGAATTTTTGGCCAAAAACAATACCTTCCTTACCTATACCTAGATGACATAAGGTAAAAATAACATTGTATTCTCTATATAAAAGATTTCAAGTATAGGTACACTCCGTATATCACTCGAAATGTAACTTGTAAATTTCCCTTAAGTTAACAGCGAAGAATTGTAGGTACAATAAAACAACAAATATAATATCATTTAAATTGAGTTAAAGTTTTGTTCATACCATTAACTGGAGAACATTATAGAAAACTTTATGATTAATATAAAAAAATATATATTATACTCGTATACATATATTACAAATAAACATTGAGCACACTGTTAGGTAATGACAATGGTTACTAAGTGTACTGTAAACAATTGTTTGTTTTTCCCATAAAACGAGTTCATTGACAATTGTTTCCGTTGTAAATTAATTAGAAATGACCTAGAGTTATTTAAACATTGTAATGAATACTAAAATAAACAACTCCAAATTCTTCAATAATTTTCTACATAATTCATAGAAACAATTAGGTACTAAAACCACGCAAAAAAGAGTAACGCACATCCTGTCATTAAAAACAAAGAAACTTAACCTATCACTACACCAAAACAAACGCAAAGTAACTAATTTCACTCATGTGACGTAACGAAGACAACAGGCGGTGAAACAATAGCAACACAGCACATACCTGAAGATCACGGTGGCAGTAAAATGGAACAAAACAAACGTGAATTGGAATCACGAGCACGAGCACATTTTCACTGGGAGCCACGCGACTGTGACAGCTGACTCCACGGTCGATACTGGCGCGCCGCCGTCGGGAGACTAAACTAACATCCACGATTTTCTTATGTTTTCTTGGGTATATATGTTACATATATACGGCCAACGTATTTGGAGATATGTAGGGATTTCATAAATGAAATGAAATGTGACAATATTTTCAACGAAAAGTATATTCACAAAATCTGTTGTCTACTTTAAAATTTATTAAAAAAAAAAAAAATAGGGAGTAGGGATTGTTTCTTTATACGATCCATGGATACTCGAATACATAAAGATAGTACGAACATTCTGTAAGTGATATAGATAAGAAACAAGATGTTTGTATAATAAATAATAATAATAATAAATATTTATGGTTATGAATTCTAAACAACAATTAAGTAACGTCTGTTTTTCCTATTTTCCTTTTAAAACATGTTTCAGAACCGTTATATTTTAATTATTTAGCACAAGTGTTATTATAGTTACAGCAGACGCTCACTAATTCGAATCCATTTAATCCGACACATTCCAGTAATCCGAATTGCTTGGTCGAGAGAGAGAAACAGGGAAGTAAGAATTTTGAAAAGACAGCTAAAAAATCATTTTTTTAAATCATAGATATTAGCCTCGATATTACCTACCTGTCTATTTCTCACATGTACACATATTTAAATAAACATTTTTTTCAGCTGTAAATTTCAATTAAACTCTATATTCCAAACTTTTCGTTATTCCGAACACCCCTCAGCAGTAATTAATTAGGATTAGTGAGGCTGCCCTATACTTACAGAAAATACACTTTCATGGCAAAATTTATCTAATGAAAATTATATATTTTTTAAAAAAAATTGTTAATACTACCCTGATGGTTTAGTAATAGTTATTTTTGTAACAAGTGCAGTGAAATGAATACAAGTTATATTCATTTTGATCTTATAACGCACTAGTGAGGGAAATAATGAAAACATAATATCGAATCTAAACGAATTAAAAAAGAACCTTATTATGTGCTTCGTTGCATAATAGTTTTTTTCTACTCCTGCTCTGAAAATACAATTTTCTGGTTTGTTTTTCATGTTGAAAGTAACTCTTTGCAGCACGCTTCGGTATCCTAGCAACGAATTTTACTTACAAATGTTGTATAGAATATTTGTTGTTGTCATAGATACGCGTCACAAATACAAAAATTGAAAATAAATGTCAAATTATTTGTAAAAAATAATTCTTTATTTCCTTATTTTTTATCTTGCAGGAGTAGAAAAATAGTGTATAACACGTGTTGAAAGTCCTTTGTCGAACACAAACGATTGCAACCTTCGCTTCGCTCAGGCTGCAACTTTCGTTTTGGTTCGACAAAGATAGACTTTCAGCACTTGATATACAAATAACTATTTCGAACATGATAGGCAATTTTCACGTTTAGTGAGGAAAACACCATCATTTCACGTCAAATATAAAATTGTTATTTAGAATTTAATACTATACTTTTATTTTGTGAGACAGAAATTATTCGAACATAATAGTACGTTTCGTAAGTAATAAAATAAATGGAAACGAATTATGTTACCATGGAAGTTACAAATTAATCAACAAATTGAAAATACTATTAAAGTAAATGCAAAGATAATTCAACAGGTACAAGAAAACTCCCATATGAACTTTTAATATACAATAGTGCTTCTTTGTATGAAAGTACCTAATACGATCGATATTTCTATATTTGTAATGGAAATATATTACATTGTCTGTATATCGTATACAAAATATCGCACGAAAGTATGTCAAACTTTACACTACATATTCTTTAAACAATTTTAAGCACAATATTTCAAATCTGCTACAGGAATACCAACCTCTTGAAGATGACCCTACATATGTATATTTTGATCTCTAATTTGAGAACGGTTATAGATAAAATTATGAATCTTGATAAATTTGCTAAGAACATTTTGTAAATTATTCGCAACAATGGTCTGTATTACCAGAGTACTTTTATAACAAAGGTACTTTTATGGAGCACACTCTTCATAAGAATAGCATGTAAAAGCGTGGTCCATTAAAGCGCTTTTATTAGAAAAGTGTACTCGTAATACGATTGTCTTTGGAAATGATCAAACTATCACAAAATATCTGGTCGAACCTAGGGGCCACGCTAGAATGATTGAGAACAAGAAAATCAGATAGGCCGTGGAAAACAAAATTTGCACTATCGTTTTAAACAGTTATTCATTTTCATTGAAAATTAACTTAATGAAGTTTTTAAAGTATCATGTGTTTTAGAGTTACCAGACAGCATTTTCATCAGTTTTTAATAGTAAAAGAAAATCTGCCGTACTCACCTGATTTGAGAACGTGCGATTTTTAGCTATTTTAACTCTACAGGGTAGGAGGTTTTCTTAAAAACGAGATTGATATCAATAATTCATGATTATTCTGAAAGCATTCCAAAAGAAGATTGGTTGCGAGTTTTTAAAAAGTGACAGGAAAAAATGGTGCAGTGTTGTTGAATGAAACTACTTTGAACATATATAAAACAAAAATTCTAAAAATATCAACCACATATATTTTGTTCTCAAATATGGGGTATGTGATCATAATTAAATTTCAATATATGAGTCAATAAATAGGTATACACTCACCGGCATAGAAAACGATCCATTTTTTTTCTCCCTGTGGTGGAACAAATTCGAGTATTTTATATGAAAAACTTTCTTATTATGCACGCTACAGATAAATAATATAGGTCTTTATGAGCCAACTTTTGGAGACAATTTTAATAGGCACCACAGGTATTTTCGATCGCCTTTTGTTGTTAAGCTACATTTCTAATGTTATTTCTGTTTTCTTTATTTATACTAATTTTTCTAAATTATACACATCAGAAAACATACTAAACCACATTTTTCGAATTGTATTAAAGCCAACTATAATGCCGATAAAAAAATTAGCTAATTCGAAAATAATTGACTACACGGTGACGTCACAATACCCTTTCTTCAAAACTTTAATAATTTATTTTTTCTTCAAACGTCATAAAAGTAGCATCTTTTGTGACTTGATTCACAAAGTAGAAGTTTAATTTCTACACTGCCGGAGTAGAAGTACCTAATTTGTACGCCGCCGGCGTAGAAATAAAATAAATAAATATCCATATAAATTATACAGAATCAACGAATAAGAAGTAACTTGTATAAAAGAAACCTGTAATATCGTCACTATAAGACACTAGGTAACCTAAGAATAAAGTTACTAAATACCATCAATAGCTGTCAAATTTAAGTAAATAACCTATGAATTGAAATATAAACAGAGTTTACTTTTGAGGAAATAACATTATTAAAGAATAGCAGACTTACAGGTTACAATTATGGAGACGGTAATGAACATACGAATACTTAGAATTAAAGTGATAAGAAAAGTTTATATTGTTTTGTAGAGATTCAGCCACACTGTTAGATTTCCATCCAATTGAACAACTTCAGGGGACGTACATTATAATACTTCAAATTCCGACATAATTGCACACAAGGACGATATAAAATTGCACAGTTTTTATTTAAACGTCAAAACGAGAAAAAAATTCACTTCAATGTTTATAACAAAAAAGTGAACAAATAAGTATCCATAGCTACAGGGCAATTAAAATCGCAAACGTAATTTTCGTAAAATGTAACGTCAGTAGTAGATATTTTTCTTTAAATATTTACGTTTGAAGAAAAAATATAATGTGTCATTCGGAGTAAGTGTCTTTGTGTGCCTTGCGTGCAATTGTCCGACTCGCTTCTCTCGTCGTGCAAACTTCCACCCTCGCCACACAAAGTATCACTTTTACTCCTAATAACACAATATACTATTTCGTAAACTACAAATAATTAATTGATTTAAAAAAATATGGGTGTTTCATTTTTTTGTCTAACATCACATTTGTAAAAATCAAATTTAGTCACATTCCCATTTTAGCGTGACACTCATAATGTATAGATAAAAAAGAGTACATTTTGCTTGGAATAATTTTATATTTGTACTACACAAATTTTCAAAATATATTCTATAACCTAGTTTAGTCGTGGTCCAAGTAATTACGAATACTTAAGTATACTGACTATTTTATAAAGATATTCACATTTCACAATCACTTGAACAGCTTCCATCCTCGTCATCTGGCTCATATCCATCTTTTTTTTTCGAAGATTCTCCCTTTTCTGGTACATCTTCTTCATTATCTTCATCAGAACTTTCTTCATTAACATTTGGCCGATTTTGCACATTTTTACACGCAATATATAGGAAACATATGTTTAAAGCCAACAAAAACTGCAAGAAATAATGGAATTTCAGACAGAAGTATTATATTTTCATATTATTTGTTATGACCGTTTAACACGTCACTTTTTAAATAAATAAGTATTTATCTCCTATTTTGAATTCATAAAAAATATTTAAAATGTTACATTGACATATGCCATCTATGTACTAAATTTTAAAAATATATAGTTCTTTAAATAGCCGCAAATTTGAATATAACACGGAATATCCATTAGATATTTTACAATTAATTATTGAATTTGTGTAATATTGTGAAATAGTCACTTTATTTGAAAAAGAATGAACGACAAAGGTCATACATCTTAACATGTGACATACTATCGCATACTTTTATTTTTACCGGGGGTCTACTTTTTTTGACCTATTGGAAATACGTTATTTTTTTATTATTTCACCCTAAATTTTGACCGATTGAATTTACAGTGAATGTGTATATATACCAGTGGTGGGATCCGGATGCGGATAGTTTCGGTTTCGGATCCAAAAATATCCGGATATCCGGATAATTGAATATTGAACTATCCGGATCTTGGATCCAAATCTCAGTATCGGATTTTGGATCCGGATCTGAGTATCGGATATTGGATCCGAATCTGAGTATTGGAATTTGGATCCGAATCTGAGTTTCGGATCTTGAATCCGCATCCAAATATCGAATCTTGGAAACGGATTTGAGTATCAGATCTAAGATTCGAATATGAATAGAGTATCAGATTTTAGATATGGAATTTCAGTATCCGGATCGGTTTTTGGATTCGAATATTCTCAGTATTGAACCATACATTCATATATTAGCATCGGGTCTCATCAAAAGCACATAATAAATTAATGAAATTCATGTCATATTAATATGTTACTTTATATGTGTAATGAAAATAATAAAAATTTGAATTTTTTATTCACAATTTACTTAAGGACTCTATGAAAGTATAAATTCCTTTTTTCTTTACATTTGCACAAACTACCTGGTTATTTGAGAGGGGTATTATAAAATGTATTACTGTTTGTTTACTAGTGTTTACAAATCGCTGTAAAGATAAACAGGCCCACTTTAACGGTTTGAAGATAGAATTTGAACTCAACTCTAGATGTTAGCCTTCACATTCAAAATGAAGAATCGGATCCAGAATTAAAATTTGGATCCGGATCCGTAAACAAAACATCGAAAATAGACACCCGGTATGCATAACGTAGGTGATGAACAAACTGTTTTCCTATTGGCTATGATTTACTGGCTGTATGTAATTTAACGTCACAGGAGGGGGGGGGGTTGTTTTTCGTAACTATTTCTGGCGCCAATTTTTTTATTTAATTATTTACAAAAATAACAAATTATTTTGTTATTATTTTTATTTAATATACTATTTAGAAAATATGAAGCCGGCTCATTCGGTGGCGTCATAGGTTTCATTTCATACACACACACCATGATAATCATAAATACTGTTTATGTCATACTGGTGCGTGAGTCTCTTCGACGACGGCTGCAACTTTGTTTACAATTGATCGTAAACACCTAGAGTCCTTAGTTGTTAAATCTGATGTGGCCAGCACAATACCTTCCGTCAATCCTGTGTATTATGTACAAATTCCATACATAAATTTTCTAAAAACCAATGAGTATTGGACCTAAGTGTATTAGAATTTTTTTCTTGTTTTCATCTCTACTATCACCTGCTAAAGTGTGTAAAGTTTTTTTATTAACACCCTGTATACAAGCTAGCGTTAAGATTTTCGAACAATTGCGACTTAGCCTACTTATACAAAACTTTATACGAATTGCTGCACATTTCTTTTAATAATTTAATAACTAGAAACCAGTATGACACAAAATTATGAATGTATCTCAGACGAAAAGTGTCTCGACTGCGTAAACAATTTGCTCATACCTTAAGGTAGTTGCTACTGACAAACAATTAACATTGACTTTTTGATGAAACATAGAATATAAGTTCTGTAGCTATTAAATAACACGTATGTAAATTTTTAAATCACTTTATCGTCTATAATTAGAGATATTTGCGAAAATGAAATGAGACAATTTGTAAAAATGCAACATGTATTCTTACGGGAAAGAGGTACTTCCGTCAACCTAAAAAGACCTCTTCAATTTAACAATTATCTCTTTCTATCTCTGTACATAGTAAGTAAAATGCCGCCTGAATTGCCAGGTGGGCTTGCAAACGAAACGTCAAAAATATTGCGAGTCACTAAAATGGCCATATATTCTTGGTGAAAATTTGCATCCTTGACATTTTAGCTTCAATAATATTTATTTATGTATCACGAGTACTGAAGTTCTACTTTTCATCACGAATGTGGAATTTAGTTGCCGAGGCCGTAGAGCCGAGAAAAATAAACCATATGAATGATAAAAAGGAATCTCAATGCCGAGGTGCATATTAAATTTTATTTGAAATCGAAATTTTGTGAAAATGAAATATTTTTTTTTATCATTTGATTCTTAAATATCGAAAGAAGATTATGATTATTTTTTTTAATGAATTTCTTTTTTGGTAACCCTTTTTACCTCCCGCTACCCTTGATAAGGAAGGTATAGGGATCGTGCTAAAAATCGCATATCGAGATTTTGATAAATGACCACGTTTTAAGGTCCCTACAATCCAATTTTAACATTTTCACGATGGTGTCTGTGTGCATGTGTGTAAGTATGTGGATCCTCTTTACGCTCTAACTCAAATACAGTCATTCAGAAAGTTTTGAAACCTTATTCTAATATGGAAAGAAGCCATTAGATTTTGGTGGCAATCGGAAATGGCAGTTTCCTTGAAGCGCAAGATAGTTTTTCTTCAACCAATACCTTTAAATGTAATTTTTTCGCAATTTGTTATTATAAAAATTAAAGATTATTCCATTTTCTACAAGTCTGCTTTAAACTTTTTCTATATATTTTATGGATAAATTTATAAAGTAATATAAAAATTATATCTCGGAGCTTATGCTTTAAACATATCTCCGTGGTTACATAATTCAGCTCAAATGTATGTAACTGACAGATAAATGTCACTGTCAAAAAAATAATCATTTCAAATTAATAATAGTAACGTTTTAAAAGGAAAATTGTAAATAGAACAATAGTTTTATGGAAAGGAACTTAAAATACATAATTTCTAGCATTAGTAAACATGCAGGTATGTATTTAAATAAAGAAACAAATAAATATATTATCACGGCATATTATCCATTGCTGGGTGTGCTAATTTGATTTATACACACATTTCGGTGATGATGATGACATATTTGTATTGTGGGGGCGTTTACCACAAGGGTTAATTTTATGCCATTTAAAATTCGAATTATTTGGCGTTGCTCGAGATCGAATCGGATTCCCCAGATTCGCGACCAGACATTAGGCACGCGGCAACGAAACCACATAGGTAAATGGCGAGAGGTATTGTGTTGGGCACATCAGAATTTTATTTTACATTTTACTGATAAAAGTAAACTGTACCAATTTTTACGTGAGCCACTGTATATTTAATTTTTTTTTCTTAATTTTAACCGGTGCTTTTACGTTACATAGTTTTATTATTTAAAAAATCTGATGTGACCAACACAGTACCTCCTGCCATTTACTTATGTATATAATTTTTATATACTTTATAAATTTATCCATACAATATATAGAAAAAGTATTAAAGCAAACTTGTAGAAAATGGAATAATCTTTAATTTTTATAATAACAAATTGAGAAAAAATTACATTTAAAGGTATTTTTTGAAGTAAAACTATCTTGAGCTTCAAGTAAACTGCCATTTCCGGTTATCCGATTGCCACCAAAATCTAATCAGTTCTTTCCATATTAGAATAAGGTAGAAATACATGGTTTCAAAACTTACTGAATGATAGTATTTGAGTTAGAGCGTAAACAGGATCCACACACACATAAATACATACATACATACATACAGACATCATCGTGAAAATGTTAAAAATGGATTCTAGGGACCTTAAAACGTGGTCATTTCCACAAAATCTCGATATGCGATTTTTAGCACGATCCCTATACCTCCCTTACCAAGGGCAGCGGGAGGTAAAAAGTACATAATTTTAAAGTTATTGTACAGTACACAGTTTAGTCTGAATCAGTGTCTCTAGTTCGAAGTTAATAGGAGTAACATTAATGTAGTTGAACGTGAGGGACCAGTATCTGACGAAGATGGAGCAGATTGTATTTTGAACGAAGCTCTCTTGATATTGTCAACATGCTTCTTCAACAGCGCTCTGTTATAAAAACTACCGAGCGCAGCCGACTCAAGCGAGTACTGGACTATCGAGTGCCGGATTAATGCGGTCCTACTGTATCTTGTTTATATGTTTTTTTTTCTTCTGATTATTAAGCACATTATTCACTTTCATACTACAAAAAACGGTTGGCAACATTGTGTTAAAAAGAATAGACATTTAAAATTACTAACTCTTAAAAAAGTTATAAAATTTGAATTAAATATTGGAGAATACAATATTAGTAGGAAGTACAAAGTTTGAAGTTAACAAAATTACTATTTCCAGCTAAATAAAACATTTGTTTTATTCGTGAAAAAGCAAAAGGATAAACATAACCTATAACGAGCACATGGTGATGGAAGAAAAAATCGATAAAATTCTTCGTAAGTTGGATGAAATTAAGGTCGATATTAAAGATCTCAAGACACAATGTAATAAGAATTCAACAGCTATAGAGCATTTGTCGAATAAATTTGACAAAAGGGATCAAACCATCAACTATCTCGAAAAGCAGGTTAAAAAACGAAATTTAGTCATCTATGGTATCTCAGAAGAAAAAGACAATGTTATAGATCTATCTACTATAGTACGAGATGTAGTAAACCAGCATTTAAATATTGATATTTCCAACGAAGACATTACAGAATGCTACAGACTTGGAAAAAATAAACAATCTACGGGCTATAATAGACCAATTTTGCTAATTTTCGATTCAATTGCAACAAGAAATCGAATTCTAACAAATAAATTCAAATTAAAAGGAAGCAAAATATTCATAAATGAAGATTTAACTACGCGAGACCGAGAATCTCTCAAAGAAAATCTAAAACTACGTAGAACATACATAAACCAAGGTATGCAAGTCAAAGTTACAAAGAAGGGTATAAAAGTAATTGGTAAAAGGGGACGAGACGGTGGCAGTTCATCAAGCGACTCACCATCAAACCCAGTGCAACAGAAAAAACTTTCAAAGCCAAACCCACAACCACCCAAGAAATACAACAGCACACTCGATGGTTTTTTAGAAACGACCCCGAAGATGTATTGAAGGACTCAAATGTGGTCATGAACTATGAAGAAGATAATTTAAGTAATACAATTAATGATACGCTAAACAAGGGGCATCTCAATATAGTATTTTGGAATATACAAGGTATAAATAATTTATATAATTTAGAAGACGAAACTATTAACGAATTACTATGCGGGGATGCTATTTGTTTATATGAAACTTGGTCATTGAGTAAAATAAGTAAAGTGCCTTCATTTTTAGATAATTACTCAAAATTTATTTTTGATAGTCTAGCGACAAAGGAACGAGATAAGGGAAGGGGAAGTGGAGGTTTGATGGTATTAATAAAACATAAAGTTAATATTAAAGTAAATATAGTCGAAATAAGTAATTTGTGGATAGTACTTGAAATTAATTTAAATAAATCCTATTTTATAGTAGGCTGTGTTTACCTTAGGCCCAATTTAGATAATAATGAATGCATCAATTTATTATATGAATCATTAGCTTCAATTACTGAAAGATACCGAAATCACAAAATTATTATTGTAGGGGATTTTAACGCACATATAGGTGACTTGAACCAAGTACAGGGTGAATTATTTTACATGCCACATATAAGGGAATTAAGGGAATCTTTACATAAGTTAATCAATGATAGAGGAAGGAAACTGACAGACTGTATGCAAGAATTAGGCTATTATGTATTAAATGGACGAGTAACGGGTGACACCCCAGGTAAATATACATTCACTAATAAAAATGGTTCCAGCACCATAGATTTAGCGTGGGTAAACTATAATTTTCTAAAAATAGTTAACGAATTCTGTATTATACCTAGTTTGTCATCATCAAATCACTTTTTATGTGTAGTAAAAACAAGAGAGAATTATTTAACTAATGTAAATGTACAATTACTTGAAAATTATCAGAAAATAACAGAAAATTATAAATTTACTAAAGAAAATGTAGAAAAATTTCAGTATAATTTAGAATTATCGCAAAATATTTACTTTAATAGTAATTCGGTAGACAATTTAAACTTTAATCTAATAAATGCTATAAAAAACGCGGCAGACTCTGCTAATATGAAATATTCTGCTAAAACGCTGAATAAACGTAATCTTAAATATGAAAAGCCCTGGTTTAATAATGAATGCCTCATTAACAAAAAAATAGCTAAAAGGGCCCTAAAATTGTATCAGTCTAACCCTTCAATGGAAAATTTAAATAACTATTCAGTCTGTAAGAAAACTTACTTAAAAACAATAAAACAAAATAAGGAAATTTATCATCAAGATATAAAAGAAAAATTAAGTCTAATTAATAACACCCAGCAATTTTGGAATATTGTAAATTTATTAAAGCCGAAAAAATCAATTACAAATGAAATTTCATTATCCGAATGGACAAAATTTTACGAAAGCAATTTCTCTCTTGTTTTTAATGAAAATATACAGTTTTATGACTGTATTCATCCTTTTCTGGACTCCCAAATAACTCTAGACGAATTAGACGTTAGCATATCAAACTGTAAATTAAATAAGGCCCCTGGGCCAGACAGAGTAGGTAACGAATTCTATATGAATTTAACAGCAAACTGGAGACATTATGTCTTAAATATGTTTAATGAAATACTGACACAATGTAAAACACCTAAAGAATGGTCAACATTACAACTCACCTTACTGTACAAAAAAGGTGATAGAAAAGACCCGCTAAACTATCGAGGCATTGCATTAATGAACTGTATATGTAAATTGTTTACACGCATTATTTATAATAGACTACAATTTTTTTTGGAAGAGAACAATATATTAAAAGAAAATCAGATGGGCTTTAGAAAAGGGAGGGGTACAACCGACAACATTTTCTGTCTTTCATCTATAATCCATATACATCTTAGAAAAAGTAAGGAGAGTGTGTATACTGTTTTTGTAGACTTTCGTCGTGCTTTCGACTCTATAAACCACAATATTTTGTGGCATAAATTATACACATCCGGTATTTCTACCAAAATTATAAGAATATTACAGTCTATATATAATAAAGCAGAACTACAAATAAAAATACAAAATAATTTGTCAGATAAAATAAAGATATCTGAGGGTGTGCTTCAGGGAGAATTATTAAGTCCACTTTTATTCGCGGTGTTCATTAATGACATAGATGATTATTTTAGGTCATATGGGCTTAATGGAGTTAGTATAGACAGTAAAAACGATCTATTGATATTAGCCTATGCAGACGATCTGGCAATTTTAGGACACTCAGTTATTGATATCAGAAAAAAGCTCCAAATACTAAATAAATATTGCGAGGTAAACAAGTTACACGTGAACACAGACAAAACAAAAATTATGATTTTTCATAAAGGCGGTAAACCGAGAACAGACCCTACTTTTATTTATGATAATAAAAAAATTGAAATAGTTAGAAGCTTTAATTATCTTGGAATAACATTTTCCACGTCAGGACGCTTTAATAATGCAGCTTTAGACAATGTTAAAAAAGGATTAGTTGCAGTACAAAAAACTAAAACTATTTTGGCCAGAGGAAAATCCTCAGGCTGGGCAGAGAAATTAAAGCTTATGAAAACGGTAGTGAATGCCACAGTTCTTTATGCAACGGAAATTTGGGGACTTAACTTAGTACATTGTTTGGAAAAATGTCAACTTAATTATTTAAAATCAATTTTTCTTTGTCCAAGAAATACACCAAACTTTTTACTTAGACTTGAAATGGGTGTACCGTCTATAGCTGTAGATATATGGGGGCGGGCTTTAAACTATTGGAAAAAAATTACATTTATGGATGATGAAAAACTCACAAAAATAATTTTTAATAGGTTAGTGGAACTTGATAAATTAAAATCAAATAAAATTATTTATAACTGGGCTTCCCAAATCAAACATTTTTTGATTGAATTGGATTTTAAGGGGTTGTGGGATGCACAAACAATATCTAACACACAAATAGTAGATATTTTGGATAAATATAAATCAATTCTTATAAACAGAGATATTGAGCAGGCAAAACATTCAAATTTTAATCAGCACTATAAATTATTGAATCCTAATGGGGAAACTGAAAATTATTTAAATTTCAATGTTTCTATCCACAAAATACGGATTATTATTCAAATGAGATTAATGAATAAACAATTATTAATAATCAACTACAAAAATATTAAATACAAAATAGACTTAGAAAACGAATGTACACTTTGCAATCTCCACAAACCCGAGAACTTATATCATTTGTTCATAGAATGTCCCATTTATATATTTTTCAGAAATATTTATTTAAACTCCATAATGACTGAAATTAATAACGATAACGAAATATATAAAATATTAGAAAACTTATCAATAATAAAGCTCAATAATATTTTCTATTACATAACTAACATTTTAAAAATTAGAAGTTTTATCTTAAATGAATGATATATTATATTGCAAACTTCCATTTATTAAAAGGCACTTTATTTTATTTTAAATAAACGATAAAATATAGTTGGTAAATATGTGTATTTTGCTTTTACTGTTTGTCAATTAAACTACAATTTATTTTGTCATTATTCTTTGTTTATGTATATGAGTAAAAAGTTTGTTAGCAACTTTGCAAAAGTTTGCAATTTGTAATATGGTAATATGGGTATGTTCATATTGTTTATTAACTTGAATATTTGTTTATTGTGCTGAATTGATGAATTAAATATGCTGTCACCAACCTTTTGTAAAAGATTGTACATCTTACATACAAAATAAATTATATTATTATTATTATTATTATTACTACAAAAAACAAGAGCCAGAAATACAATATAACATGCGAGGTTGTCAGCTTGTCGCTGCGCGGGGCATGCGCAGGATGTATACGGCGACGTAAGTCAAACGGAAGTAGAATTATGAATATTTTCTATTTTGACTAACATAGTAGGGTAGCAACTACCTTAAAGATTCACTTTTCGTCATAGATAAAATACTATTAGAGTTCAACAGAGCTATTACGTTATTCTAACATAGTCTATATAACCTACAATTTAGAAAAGAATGAAAAGCATAAATCAAGCTGTAGATGATAAAATTGTACTAACCTCTATAAAGGCCTCCAGGAAAGTGAATATATTAATGAATTCCATAACCCTTACATAACTGTGTTTAAGAGCTTCAATACAAGTGCGATTATAAGCTCTATGTTTAGAGCAATCACGGTCAATGTTGCGGCTTTGTCTACAACATGTGAGGGGCATTTTTTCACCGTACTCATCTTTAGAAAATCCACCGCAACAAAGATACTGAAATGGTTTATACAGAATGTTTACAAATCAAAAAGAATTTTTCCAAAACTCGGAAAATTATATCTTATTAGTTATTAGATAACATTTTTGATATCTCGTGTCAAATTGACAATTAATTAATAAATACTTTTACTCAATTTTGACGTTTTATACTATCATTATTAACTCCATAGCAACTAGTATAAGTAACTGTTTGTTTATAATTTATAAATAAAAAACTTGATGTCTATTGGCATGTATTTTTAAGATCGCAGCGCTGGGGTGGCAAGTTTTGAACTACAGGTTGAACGAAATATGACGTCAACCTACTGTCAAATGGGCAAACACATAATTTATAGAATTGTGTATTTCTCATAGTTACTGTATTATATTTAATTTTCTTTTTATATTATTTTATAGTAGGTTTTATATTATCCATTAAGGGTAAATGAATGTAAGTTCCTAGTACACTTTTATAAAACTTTAACTTAAATTGTATAAACACTTCTGTTTTAGATGATATCTTCAAAAAAATAATTAAAATAGCAAAATTTCATGATTATATATTATAGATCAAGTTTACTGTATAATACTATACACTTTTTTAATTTATTATATGGTTTTGGAAGTATAAAAGTTACTATCAATATTGACATTTAACAGAGGTCGGTAATGATTACCGACCTTGGTAGGTAATTATCGGTAACCATGGTTACAATGTACAGGTAGGGAAAAACAATTTCGCTTGTCAAATAAAACTAAATAATTGCGGTTGCTTAGGCTAGTAGTGAATAAAAATATTTATTCAGTCAAAGAATTTAACCCAATCGCCCTATGGGTTATTGTGGCTTAAGCTTTCTTTTCATGAAAAACATTATCTTAAATGCTGAAAAAGCAAGCCGCATTTATAGCTAATTATTGCGATAATTATAATCATCTATCAGGCCACGCGAGATAGCGCGATGGTACTTGCAAGACAGTATGACAGCAATCATCATGTAGTTTATAAGAGATAGGGTTTGCAACAGTTTTATCATGACAGCAGCTATCACTAACGCCCGGTTGCAGGACCGTTCAACAACACCTTGTTCAGTTAGCGGTTCATCAAACATCAAAACGAACAAATTTGAATCAGTTTGCTTGTTCTTATGACACTTAAATCATTGTTGTCGAAAAATCGCGTTGCATGTGTTCGTTTTGATGAATCGCTAACTGAGCAAGACATTGATGAACGTTTCTGCAACCGGGCATTAAACTATCGTCGTGTGAATGGGCCTTTAGGGGGAATAAAAACTGGAATATTTAAAAAACTAATAACTTTTAAACTTGAATTTTGCTAAATCGTTTTATACATAGAGATAAAGAGAAAAATGATAACTGCTACTAACCGTTTTTTGAATCCTATCAATTGTTTCCTTTATTTCTTCATTAACATAATATTGCTTAAAAACTTGTATATCATCTTCATTATAGTAATCCGCAGCAAATTCTTCTGTATCATCAGTTATCAATATAAGTGAGAGAACAAAATGCGAACATGCTAATATGCCGAATATACAAGAAAACTGAAACATATGTACAGGTGTATCATTTTCAAAGTTTTTTAAGGTAGGTATAGTCTGTCTGCAGTGCGCTGAAAAAAGATAATTTCTTACCCCAAAAGATATACCACAAACACACAGAAAATTTTCAGGTAGTCTGAAACACGGATGTATTCGAGAATCTGCGTAATTTTTTTTAAGTACGGAAGTAATCCTATTCCGTATTTCAATAGAACTCCACGATTCACAATGTGAGAAATGGATGAGAGGTACTTTTGTCGCAATCGAATTTTTTTTCAGAACATTTGTTTCACCCACTTCTATAAACTGCTTGAACATTGACACTGATCAACAAAATTAGGGGAACACTTATTTGACCACCTATAACAGGATGGCCAAAACTTTATAAGAATCAATTTCCATGACTTTTCCAGGTTTTCCAGAGAATTTTTCCATTTTCCCTGACTTATATTTCTTAAATATAAAGATTTGTTTTGTGAATCGCAAAATATTAATTGAAATCGGTTTAATAGGAAAGATAAAATAAGTCGCAGCCTCATTATAATCAGTAGTAATAACAATACCATAAGAACGTTATAAGTATTTAATTAAATATACAAAACGTATCCCACTTGTAACAATGCTATTATTATAACTTATAATAGCACTGCGCGGCAGACGAAAATGCGTTGTAGTTTCTATGACTGACTGCAGATGCAGACACTCTAGTGACATTTCACATCTCAAGTTTCAAAATAAGCACAATCGCTTCGTTGAATAAGCTTTGTTACGCGGGAAATTAAAATATCCATAAATAAAAAATTCTAAATAAATGAGTTAAAATCAGAATAATGTTTTTTTTTACTAGAATTCGTTAATTTTGATCCATATTACAATTAATTTAAAAAAAAATGCACTTAATTTTGTAAATATTTTTTTTCCAGACTAAAAATTAAATTCCCTGACTTTTCCATAACCAACAAAATTCCCTGACTTTTCCAGGTTTTGGCCACCCTGTATAACTTTTTATAATACTGATGGACATACATTTTTTTTGCTATATTATTTACTTTCCGTCACCTTTGGGTAAGGAAGGAAGGGTCACTTTCGTGTCTACCTGTGAGTGAGGCAGGTTTTCCTACCCTAAACAGTTATTGGTGCATCGATCTTTTAAAAAGGAAGAATTGCTCAACCTTCGAGTTGCACTTATACGTAATTTGTACCGGTTGATGGGCAAAATTAGAAACAATGTCATTAGCCGGAAACGTCTTTCCAGGTAATTCGTAATTATATTCAACAGTAATACCTAGTTGTAACTACATTTCAAAATATTTAATCCAGAAAATAATTTCAAAGCAATATATTAAAAGTTTCCCCACGCATATATCAAAACGAACTGAATACAACCTTGTTCAACACCATATTTACAACTGGCCACCGCTTGCTCGAGAAAGGCCTATGGTTTGTGAGATTGATATTTGGAGTAATAAATTATCGGCTTATTTCAGCGAACTGTGAACAGAGTATATATCGGGTAATATTAACGATAGAGCACAACAGATAGCACATTCCAGAGTTAACTTTAAAAGTTTAATAGTCACCATAGGATCTTCAATGGTTTTTTAGCAACAGTACAGACAAAAACTAGTTCGCTCATTTCGAAAATATCTCATGTTACTCATTATGAAAATTAGAGAAAAATTGTTTTAACAAATTATGTATCGTTTTTTGCGTAAAATAAAATTACGTAAAATTTTAAACCAGTTGTTAAAAATTAACCAATGAGTTATAAAATCATCCGAAAACTTTTTAAAACAACTATTGACTATTTTATAGTTAATTAGATATTACGCCTAGCTTGCCTTAGCACAAAACATCTAATACTGAAAACATATGCCAGGTTCAGGTGCGTGAACTTGACACATAAACTGTGGGTGCGAATTCTGAAATTTTGCAAATATTTTGCACCTAATTTGCACCTATTTGCACCCTAAAAAATTTTTAACTACCTTTATTAGTTCAAAAGTTATAAACAATTAAACTTTTTTGTGCCAACTTCACGCCAGCACAAAGAAATATTCGGAATCAAAATTTTTATTTACCAATAATTTGCACCCAATTTGCACCCATTTGCACCATCAAAATATTTTTGTTATCTTTTTAAATAAAAAAGTTATTAACAATTAATTTTTTAATTGCCAGCACAGAAAGTGTTCACATTTCATAATTTTTTACGGGAATAATTTGCACCCAGTACAACAAAATTTGCACCCTAAAAATTATTTCACTATCTTTATTATTTCTAAAGTTATAGACAATTACATTATTTTTGTGATAACTTCACACGAACGTACATCAAAGTCATTAATTATGGATTGTTATAAGGGTGCAAATTACGAAAGTTATTTATTGTTATTAACTAGGATAGGGTACAATTTGCACCCTAAAAATAATGCCATTTTAACATGTATTTATTTAAATAATTGCGTTCAAATGTAGGAATATGAATTACATCGGTATATATATTGCAACAATGTCATTTATTATGGATTGTTATGAGGGTGCAAATTACGATATTTATTTATTATTATTAACTAGGGTAGGGTACAATTTTCACCCTATAAATAATGTCATTTTAACATATATTTATTTAAATAATAAGTGTTCAAATGTAGGAGTATGAATTACATCGGTATATATATTGCAACAATGTCATTTATTATGGAATGTTATGAGGGTGCAAATTACGAAATTTATTTATTATTATTAACTAGGGTAGGGTATAATTTGCACCCTAAAAATGATGTCATTTTAACATGTATTTATTTAAATAATAGCGTTCAACCGTGGGAATATGAATTACATCGGTATATATTGCAACAGTGTCATTTATTATGGATTGTTATGAGGGTGCAAATTACGAAATTTATTTATTATTATTAACTAGGGTAGGGTATAATTTGCACCCTAAAAATGATGTCATTTTAACATGTATTTATTTAAATAATAGCGTTCAACCGTGGGAATATGAATTACATCGGTATATATTGCAACAGTGTCATTTATTATAGATTGTTATGAGGGTGCAAATTACGAAATTTATTTATTATTATTAACTAGGGTAGGGTACAATTTGCACCCTATAAATAATGTCATTTTAACGTGTATTTATTTAAATAATAGTGTTCAAATGTAGGAATATGAATTACATCGGTATATATATTGCAACAATGTCATTAATTATGGATTGTTATAAGGGTGAAAATTACGAAAGTTATTTATTGTTATTAACTAGGATAGGGTACAATTTGCACCCTGAAAATAATGTCATTTTAACATGTATTTATTTAAATAATAGCGTTCAAATGTAGGAATATGAATTACATCGGTATATATATTGCAACAATGTCATTTATTGTGGATTGTTATGAGGGTGCAAATTACGAAATTTATTTTTTATTATTAATTAGGGTACGGTACAATTTACACCCTATAAATAATGTCATTTGAACATGTAATTATTTAAATTATTAATAGGGTTGAAGGTCAATCATATTTTTTATATTAAATTAAATCTTTTTTATTGAACAAATGTCTAATGATAACAATAATAGTGAAATAAATATGTTTCTCTATACCTACCAAATTATAAATACTTACCGCTTTTGTAATTGTGTGTAAAGGTATGTTTTATTAGGTAAAAAATGAAAATAAACAAAAACAAAATAAATAGAATATTTATTAAATTTCAAATTCAACTTACAAAAATATTATACATATGCATGTTAATTGCAAAGTGTATGTTAATAAATGAGCTGTTACACTACAGTATTTCTTAACATTTTTATATTGATCACACTGGTCATCATACAACTCCCACATCGAATCTAGACAATAAACATTGTTCTAATATTTAAAGCACATTTCTTGCTAATTTATTGCTCATGTTTAAAATGTATTGCTCTTGCCGATTCGAAGAAAATTGATGTGAGCTAGCTTAAAGACAAGCGGCTCACAACCAAAAATTAAAAAAAAGCCTGTCGCAAGACAGAATACGATCTGTTATAATTTATTGCTCTAATTAAAAATTTATTGCTTGCAAATAATGAAGGTTTTCGTTACACAAATTGCATACAAGACGTTTTAGCGTACTAAATGAATATCTGACATCAAAAACTGCTTTTCTACGGAAATTATACTTTATCGTATGTCATTATTAGTTTTCAATAATATTTACGCGTGTGAGCTGGAGCAATAAATTATTTAAGGGGCGCATTTAGCTAAAACTCCAATTTTACAGAATCGCAACAAAATCTATCTGTCGCTATAGAGCATTTCAAAAACTGTTTGCCTACGGAAATTATACTTTCTCGCAGGTCACAAATTAGTTTTAAACAATATACACGTGCGTGTGAGCTGGAGCAATAAATTATTTTAACCGTGAATTTAGCTTAAACTCGACTTTTACAGAAATATTTCGCAACGAAAATTATCTGTCGCTATAGGGCACTTCAAAAATGTTTTTCTAAACTAATTTATTGCTCCAGCTCACACACTTGTATATTGTCGAAAACTAATTTGAGATCTGTGAGAAAGGATAATTTCTATAGAAAAAATCTGATGTGGCCAGCACAATACCTTCCGTCAATCCTGTGTATTATGTACAAATTCCATACATAAATTTTCTTGCAAAAGATTCTAAATTTTTGGTATTTTATGATTCCCTTTCTCGGCAACGGAATTCCATACTCCTGATAACAAACAAATCACGTGAAATAAGAAAATCATGAAATTTTGAATGAAAAATTATGACACTTGTCAGTTATGGACATAATTAATTGCTGTCATTTTGATACGGGTCCCCATATCTGCTTGCCAAAGGCAGCAAAGTCATGTCACTGCACGCGCCCTATACATAATTTTTTTGCAAAAGATCCTATATTTCCAGTAAAGTTATTTCATAAACAAACTATGCAAATTGCACTTGACACTGACATCTTCTTCTCCTTTAGTTTTCCCATTCGTTAGGGGGTCGCTATTTATTATTTTCTTCTTCCACTAATTTTTGTTTTGCGTGTCTTCCTCATTCAGTTCCTTTTCTCTCAAGTCTTCTGCAATACAGTCTTTTCATCTTATATTTGGTCTTCCTATGTTTCTTCCACCTTCTGTTAATTTATTCATTTCTCCTCATGACATGTTCAAACCAATGTAATCGTCTCTATTATATCTAAAAACTTCTAACACTAGAATTACTTCCCTTATTTTTTCATTCAATTACTTGCTTTTTATTGATACTGACATCTGTCAATTTGAATTACCTGAATATATTAGCAGTTTCCATGGTTATGTTAGCAAAGCTGGCTGAATTATGGAATTTATACGAATTTTTTATCTTTATTATTCTTTAACTCTATATCTGTTGAATATGAAATATAAAATGCAATCAAATCGTATAGAGAATAATGTATTCTTTAAGTTATAATAACATTTAATTGAGTTTTTCAAGAAAAACTGTTAAAATCTTCAAATGAGGGTACTTCCGATTGACCAATTATAACCAAAATCTAATCAAGTCTGCATATGGTTGTAAGGAAGAGGAATACGCAAGAATTGTAATTTTTGGAATTCTAGTATTGGAGATAACGTCCACGAAAAAGCGGTCACATACACACACACACACACACACACACACACACACATACACACACACGCACATACGAACACACACACACACATACAGACATCATCGTAAAAATAGTAAAATCGTATTGTAAAGACCCTAAAACGTGCTTATTCAATGAAAACTCACCACCGAATTTTTTGACCAAAGACAATACCTTCCTTACCTATAGGTGACGGATTAATTGTGACCTTAGAGAAAGTATAATTTCTGTAGAAAAACATTTTTGAAGTGCCCTATAGCGACAGATAATTTTCGTTGCGAAATATTTGTGTAAAAGTCCAGTTTAAGCTAAATTCGGGGTTAAAATAATTTATTGCTCCAGCTCAAACACGTGTATATTATTGATAACTAATTTGTGACCTTAGAGAAAGTATAATTTCTGTAGAAAAACATTTTTGAAGTGCCCTATAGCGACAGATAATTTTCGTTGCGAAATATTTCTGTAAAAGTCGAGTTTAAGCTAAATTCGGGGTTAAAATAATTTATTGCTCCAGCTCACACACGTGTATATAATTGATAACAAATTTGTGACCTGCGAGAAAGTATAATTTCCGTAGGCAAACAGTTTTTGAAATGCTCTATAGCGACAGATAGATTTTGTTGCGATTCTGTAAAATTGGAATTTTAGCTAAATGCGCCCCTTAAATAATTTATTGCTCCAGCTCACACGCGTAAATATTATTGAAAACTAATAATGACATACGATAAAGTATAATTTCCGTAGAAAAGCAGTTTTTGATGTCAGATATTCATTTAGTACGCTAAAACGTCTTGTATGCAATTTGTGTAACGAAAACCTTCATTATTTGCAAGCAATAAATTTTTAATTAGAGCAATAAATTATAACAGATCGTATTCTGTCTTGCGACAGGCTTTTTTTTAATTTTTGGTTGTGAGCCGCTTGTCTTTAAGCTAGCTCACATCAATTTTCTTCGAATCGGCAAGAGCAATACATTTTAAACATGAGCAATAAATTAGCAAGAAATGTGCTTTAAATATTAGAACTATGTTTATTGTCTAGATTCGATGTGGGAGTTGTATGATGACCAGTATGATCAATATAAAAATGTTAAGAAATACTGTAGTGTAACAGCTCATTTATTAACATACACTTTGCAATTAACATGCATATGTATAATATTTTTGTAAGTTGAATTTGAAATTTAATAAATATTCTATTTATTTTGTTTTTGTTTATTTTCATTTTTTACCTAATAAAACATACCTTTACACACAATTACAAAAGCGGTAAGTATTTATAATTTGGTAGGTATAGAGAAACATATTTATTTCACTATTATTGTTATCATTAGACATTTGTTCAATAAAAAAGATTTAATTTAATATAAAAAATATGATTGACCTTCAACCCTATTAATAATTTAAATAATTACATGTTCAAATGACATTATTTATAGGGTGTAAATTGTACCGTACCCTAATTAATAATAAAAAATAAATTTCGTAATTTGCACCCTCATAACAATCCACAATAAATGACATTGTTGCAATATATATACCGATGTAATTCATATTCCTACATTTGAACGCTATTATTTAAATAAATACATGTTAAAATGACATTATTTTTAGGGTGCAAATTGTACCCTATCCTAGTTAATAACAATAAATAACTTTCGTAATTTTCACCCTTATAACAATCCATAATTAATGACATTGTTGCAATATATATACCGATGTAATTCATATTCCTACATTTGAACACTATTATTTAAATAAATACACGTTAAAATGACATTATTTATAGGGTGCAAATTGTACCCTACCCTAGTTAATAATAATAAATAAATTTCGTAATTTGCACCCTCATAACAATCCATAATAAATGACACTGTTGCAATATATACCGATGTAATTCATATTCCCACGGTTGAACGCTATTATTTAAATAAATACATGTTAAAATGACATCATTTTTAGGGTGCAAATTATACCCTACCCTAGTTAATAATAATAAATAAATTTCGTAATTTGCACCCTCATAACAATCCATAATAAATGACACTGTTGCAATATATACCGATGTAATTCATATTCCCACGGTTGAACGCTATTATTTAAATAAATACATGTTAAAATGACATCATTTTTAGGGTGCAAATTATACCCTACCCTAGTTAATAATAATAAATAAATTTCGTAATTTGCACCCTCATAACATTCCATAATAAATGACATTGTTGCAATATATATACCGATGTAATTCATACTCCTACATTTGAACGCTATTATTTAAATAAATACATGTTAAAATGACATCATTTTTAGGGTGCAAATTATACCCTACCCTAGTTAATAATAATAAATAAATTTCGTAATTTGCACCCTCATAACATTCCATAATAAATGACATTGTTGCAATATATATACCGATGTAATTCATATTCCTACATTTGAACGCTATTATTTAAATAAATACATGTTAAAATGACATTACTTTTAGGGTGCAAATTGTACCCTAACCTAGTTAATAATAATAAATAACTTTCATAATTTGCACCCTTATAACAATCCATAATTAATGACTTTGATGTACGTTCGTGTGAAGTTATCACAAAAATAATGTAATTGTCTATAACTTTAGAAATAATAAAGATAGGGAAATAATTTTTAGGGTGCAAATTTTGTTGTACTGGGTGCAAATTATTCCCGTAAAAAATTATCAAATGTGAACACTTTCTGTGCTGGCAATTAAAAAAGTAATTGTTAATAACTTTTTTATTTAAAAAGATAACAAACATATTTTGATGGTGCAAATGGGTGTAAATTGGGTGCAAATTATTGGTAAATAAAAATTTTGATTCCGAATATTTCTTTGTGCTGGCGTGAAGTTGGCACAAAAAAGTTTAATTGTTTATAACTTTTGAACTAGTAAAGGAAGTTAAAAAAATTTTAGGGTGCAAATAGGTGCAAATTAGGTGCAAAATATTTGTAAAATTTCAGAATTTGCACCCACAGTTTATGTGCCAAGTTCACGCACCTGCCAGGTTCTATTAGAGCAGTCTTGTCAACACATATACAACACCAGAAGACCAACTAGAGCTATCAGTGGCTACCAAGTAGATAAATTGAACATACCTATTGATATTTGCACGGTTTTAATTATAATACCTACCACATATTTAAATTTTGGCCAACTGGAAACATATATGCAATAAGAGCAAAGAGTAAAGAAAACGGCAAAAAATGTAACTATATATATAAGTGTTACGACAAGGTATGTAACAATTGCAAGTTCTTTATATCCACCAGCAGATGTTGCTCTTGAAGCATCGATTGCAATTTCTATAATCACACCAAATAACTGAAAAAGGAAACAATTTTAAATAAAGTACATTAAAACTATACAGCGTTTCAGAAAGAAACTAGCGTTGGTAGTCTTATGCCCGTTTGAACCGCTGACCTTGAAATAGGGCACTTGCACCTACGTCAATCTAAACTGAAGGTTTGCTTGTCCAGAATTAGCTGTTAACCGCCATGCTGAAACGTGACGTGCAAGTGCCCCATTTTAAGCTAGGGTTAAACAAAAAAATGCAGATCGAAATTTTGTCAGCAATATTCAATTACTTATTTGACGTATCGTTTCGATACGACATTGTCAATTAAGGAACACTGAAAAGTGTCAGCGGTGCAACCGGGCATAAATGACCGAAATCGCTGAGTGAGCAAAAATAAAAACAGCCCCAACACCTTTTGAATTCTAAACTTACAAAGTAGTTATGCGCCGAATACAATATTGGCGGAATAACCGAATACCGAACTTTACCGAATTTCACAGCGGCCGAACCGAATGTACAGTTCTAATTAAAAGGAGCGCGCGGTGTGCATCGAAACGTTACATAAATAATTTACTTTTTCTATTTCGGTATCTTTAAATCTATAAACGCATTGAAAACATGTCGTTAAGAAGATCTACAATGTACTGTTTTTGGCGCTTTTCGTTTTTTTTTGGAGGTGACTGTTTTCAAGACTGACATGAATGACATATAACCTCAAATTGCTGTCAGTCAACAATGAACCTATGAAATTAAAATTGTTAGAAGCGCTATCAATGAAAAGACCAAGTCACATTTTTGGCAAGTGATCCTTTGTAAAACTCGTGCGTTAACAGATTGCCTTATGAAACTTGATTTTTAGTACGATTATTGTATTATAATCAATTTCAAATGAATACAAACTACCTACATCACAAAATATGTTTGTTTTGAATGGAGTATTATTTCCAGAAAAAAATGAGAAAATGCATTTCTATTACAAAGACCACAATTTATACGTTTTCTAAATTTATCATAACAAAGTCTAACTTAACACACAAAACTCACGCTGTGGTCAGTATGTTGTTAGTTTTATAAGTATATCTTTAAATAGCCTAACTTACAAAATTACAAAATACGCATTTATTTCCAGTTAAGAATTTGGAATGAGGTACATAGGTCAACATTTTCACACTAGATGGCATAAATATATTATACTTCAGTCTTCAGTTCAATTTCTTATACCTATTATCATACCTAGGATTGTTATCATATCTGCCAAAGATATAGGTTTGAAATCCGAGCTCGTGGAGCGAGGATTTTAAGACCTCTAAGGTTTGTTATGATTCATAACATCCATGGGTCTTTTAAGAGTTTATCGGTTTCAGAAAATATAGACATTATTAATAAATATTATATTTTGAAATTCTCTCATTAATGCTACTTTAAGAATACTATAATAAACAGAACAATTATTTTGACATGTCAGTTTGACAATGACAAATATTCAAATTATGTGCTTTATTCCTCATATTTATTATTTTAGAATAAAGTAACTGTTGTTGACGTGTCAGTATGGTAATAATATTACCGTACTGGTACAGTTATTATTTAGTTACCAGTCAACTTTTGTATATATAAACAAAGGCTTATTATCCTGAAACCGAATTGATTATAGCATAGAATGACAATAATAATCAAGCAACATAATGATTTCAACAATGAATTTCTACTGCAACTATTTTTCTTATTAATAAATATTCACTTACAATTTTTATTTTATTAGAGAACAAACGAACAAAGGCATACATTTGTTTAATTTATTTATTTATTTAGGTTTTAATTACATTTTCTCTGTTATTGAAAATTGATGAGAAAGTGAAAACGATATGTGCACTACTGTTTAAATAATAAAAATATAATGATATAAAGTAATAAAAACCAAGGAATTCAATGAATTTATAATTTATGCATCAGGATTTAAATTTATTGATAAAATAATTAAATCGTAATATTAATAATTTTCATATAATATTTATGAATAGAATAAATAATATTACATTTTATTAAATAAAACTATTTAGTATAACCAAACTTATTAAAATTGACGGGTGTTTGTTGTCATAACCTAAATAAAAATTAAATAGTAATCACTGATCGTCATGAAGCTTATGAAGCAAAACAAAACATTATGTTGGTAAAAAAAACAAATACTAATTATTGTATGTACAAATATACCTATTCGTTTAATAGGTATATTTATGTACATAATAGTTAGGTTAGTAAGAACAAATCATAAATAATCATAAAATACATCCTAATATACTTACAAAGCAAATTGCAATTAACAACCAAAACAATTTTTTCATACATTTAACACATTTATTAGTTATTTTTACCATTTTCACTAGTAAAGACTTCTTAAGTCACTATACTTGTTTTGAAGTTATAAAATAAAATGGCGATTGGATCATAGTGTGGTATTGACGATAGGAATTAAGCAATATGACATCTGGTGGTATTTTGAGGAACAGTTGATGGGATAAGTTATACACATGACATTTCCTTTGTTGTATAAACACAAGTGTTATCTATTATGTTTAGAAATATAATATCTCTTAATATACACACTTAATGCATAAATGCAATTAGTAAATGTCAAATTATCCTGTTAACATTAGTTTCTTCAAAAGCTACTTTGGCGCTACGATCTTATTCCCCATAGGGTACCTATATACTCATGGTATGGCCATGACGTGGCTCGCGTATCGTCCGCCATTTGCGGGCCACTGTTATATTTGTTGTTGTTGCGCAAATTATTATGTATTTTCGTGGCTATTTGTTTTATTTTAATGCAAAACACATTTAAATATACTTCTAATATTTATTTAAAGTGTAAGTAATACTTTTGTTTTATTTAAATGTGTATTTTCTTCAGATACTGACAACGATGATTGGCAATATTGAAAACACATAAAAATTACCAATATTAAGCACAAACATTTAAATTTTTAAAAGGTAAGTATAGAATAAATAATAACTATAGTTATTAAATTAGATGTGATAATAACAACCTATATACTATGCTCTATATAACCTCTAAATCTGTCATAATAATAATTGTCTATCTCTTAAATAATTAATTTTTTATTACCTTTATTTATAGATTCCAAATAAATAGGGAAATGAATTATCAGTATGTTTGACATTTGCCCGCTAATGGAGGCGATCTCGCCCTATGGCCATACCCTGTATATAAAGGTACCCTAGTATAGTACAGGGTACTTTTATATACAGGGTATGGCCATGGGGCAAGATCGCCGCCATAAGCAAGCCAATGTCAAACATACTGAGTATTCATTTCCCTATTTATTTGTAAGAAATGTGATATTATATTATACAGGAATATTAAATAATCACACTATGGATCTAAAAAGGTAATAAAAATTCATTTATTTAAGAGATACATAATTATTATTATGACATGGATTTAGAGGTTATGTAGAGTAAAGGATATAGGTTATTATTATCACATCTAATTTAATAACTGTAGTTATTATTTACATTATAAGTATATATTATAAACTTACCTGTTAAAAATTTAAATGTTTGTGCTTAATATTGGTAATTTTTATATTACCAGTCATCGTAGTCAGTACCTATCTCAAGAAAATACACAAATAAATAAAATAAAAGTCTTACTTACACTTTAAATAAATATTAGAAGTATATTTAAATGTGTTTTGCATTAAAATACAACAAATTTCCACGAAAATACATAATAATTTGCGCAAAAACAACGAATTTGACAGTGGCTCGCAAATGGCGGACGAAACGCGAACCACGTCATGGCCATACCCTGAGTATATAGGTACATAAAACAGCTATTAGCTATTAAATTAAACCAAAAGTAAAAACCTAAAAATAATTATTATTTGTGAATCACTCGTCTTTTATTTCGTAGCTAATTAGATTACATTTTAAATCAAATGTCAAAATAACAATTGTGTTGTGATATTTTGTTTATTTTTTTTGATCGCTTATGACTCTTACAATTGAGCCTATTCTGTAATTCAGTCGGTAATTTTTAACAAATCCTTAAAAATAACCTATCAAATTTATTGAAATATAATAAAAAATTGAATTTTGGATTGCGAAATCTATACCGTTTAATATAGTTAAGCAGTTGCTAAAAATTAACAACGTAGTTGCAGAATAGGCTCGATTATTTATCATTATATTAACATAAAAATCATTGCACGCCTCTTCTTTCATCATTTCTATACGAGTTTACAAGGCAGATTGCAAAGAAAGCACCAACGATCTGAAACAAATTAAATTATAAAAATTGAAAGAGGCTTTCAGAACTCATATTAAATAATTTAAGCAATATTTAAGTTTAGTTTTGTGTATATTTATTAAACTACTTTTCGACAGTGCTATCTTCATCACGTAAAATACAATAACAAATACAAATTAATTTTCTGTCCAATGTCATTTGAGTTTTTAAAAAAAAATGTTGATCCATGTTACCACAATTTTGTTAACATGTTACCTTGACTTTATGGTATTTGTTATTGTATTTGATTTGTTTTTATCTGATGAAGGCAGCACTTCGCTGTCGAAACGTCGTTTCTTGGTACTAAAGTTGTACTAAGTTTGTAAGTACATAATTAAAACTAAATTTTAAAAATAAAAGAAGCTTATTCTTCAGGAGAATTTCTTCGCCACTGTTAAAGCCTGATCTTTGACACAACGATAATTTTGTTTACAAAATTTTACGATCGTGTAATGAAATTTGTAAAAAAGACAATCCATTTCCATCATATTTTTCATAAAATTTAATTTTAATTAAACTAGTAGTGATCTGTGAGACATTCTATGAAATTTGTTTGCTAAAATTTGTGATTAGTACCTAAAGGTACGGTTTCCTAGACGCGACCAGTCGCGCGACACCTCTGCTTATAGGCAAATTATAAGAAGTGGTTTCCTCGGCGCGATCGCGACTTCGCGGCAGATCGTCTGCCGCGGCGACAAACGAATGACTGGTATAGGGAGGAGTACTCCGCGACAGTCGCCGGCGACCGGATGGCGAAATCAGCATTTTCAGCCGCAGATGATGAGAAATTAGTTGAAGAAGTTCGAGAAAAAAATGTTTTATATGATAGTAGCAATGATAAGTATAAAGATGTAATATATAAAGACAAAATATGGAAGGAGGTTGCAGAGAAAATAGGAAAATCAGGAGAATGTAAATGAAATAATATAAAAAAATGAATGCTGCTATAAATTGAAATTTACATTTGGAAAATATAATTATTTTGTAAAATAATTCGCTTCATTTCGAACTGCAGTTGTCGCGTCTAGGAAAACAGTAGTGCTCTGCGACTACCGTTCGGAGTAAAGTCGCGGCGACCGACCGCCGCGGCTTGTCGCGTCTAGGAAACCGTACCTTAAATCTAATTTTCAAATTTTAATAATAAATAAAAGAGAATTATAAGGACAAAGCTATAAGAAACTTCTATCAAGAAGTACGAAAACAAAAATCTGGGTATCAACAAAAAGCAATTTACTGCAAGAATAAAGAAGGCTACTTGGTTACAGGAAAAGACAAAGTAAACAGATGGAGGGAATACTTCAACCAACTATTAAATGAAGGGTGTAGCACAGAAGAGGAATTAACAGGAAGAGAACGAGAAAGAAACGACGAACAGGACGAACTGCCACCAGAAAAAGAGGAAATTATTACAATTTTGCATAACCTAAAAAACAATAAAAGTCCAGGAGAGAATGGAATATCCGCAGAAATATATAAGAACGGAGGAAACAGACTGCAAGAAGAAGTATACCAACAGATTGAAGAAGTGTGGAGAACCGAGGAAATGCCAGACCGTTGGAAAGAAGCGGTAATCTTACCTTTATACAAGAAAGGGGACCAAACCAAACAGAATACAAGAAAGAGTGGAGAATCTGCTGGGAGAATAGAGAATATCAAGCAGGGTTTAGGAAAAACAGATCGACCACGGATCAAGTATTTACATTAAAACAAATAATGCTCGACAGCTATGAACATAATCTCCCGCTAATGATGCTGTTTGTGGATTTTAAACAGGCCTATGATTCAATCAAGATGAACAAATTGTACGATATACTAAGAGAACTCCAAATACCTGAGAAACTAGTACGACTCATAGAGCTAACACAAAAAGACAATAAGTGCAAAGTAAAAGTGGACGGTGTAACATCCGAAAGTTTCCGAATTCGGAAAGGATTACGACAAGGAGACCCATTGTCGCCAATACTTTTCAATGTGGTTCTGGAATGGGTCATAAGAAAAGCAGAAATTTATTCCTCAGGAAACGTATACGGGAAGAAACATCAAATATTAGCCTACGCGGACGATATAGCGATATTAACAAGGTCAATGCTAGAGCTACAGGAGGTGTTTAAGAGATTAGAAGGAACAACGGAAGAAGTGGGATTAAAAATAAATGAAAAAAAAAAAATATATGAGAATAGACAAAATACAACAAAGGGACTGGGAAAAAAGGACTCTAAATAGATTAGAATGGAAAGCAATATGGAAGCCATGGGCCTATAAGGCCTGCAGAGCTGTTCTATTATTATTAATAATAAAATACTGAAATAAAATTTATACTACATTAAATTAAATGTAGATGTGTTGGTAAGTTTAAGGGGGTATCACACGTAAGCACATACGAGCAACTCGTCACAGATTTTCTGCAACTTTGTCTATTTCATGCAACTTTTTGCGTATGATAAAGAGACTAGTTTCATGCAACTAGTTTACGAACATGTTTGAAAACTTGGTAGACAGGTTGCAGATATGTGCGTACAAAGTCAAAGACAATCATTTGGAGACATATTTGGAAACGTTGATAAATGTAATTAGAAATGTTTCAGAGTTATGGGATATGAGACGAGTAGAAAAAAGTTACCAACATTAAATATGTAAATAACCTAAAATATATGTAACTCTATGCACGTGTGATAACAAGAGTTAAGTATTTTGAAAAGTTGCGTCAAAGCAGTTGCAGATATCTGCGTACGTGTGATAACCCCTTAAGTTGAAGAATATGAAAAAAGGAACATCTTTATGTGTATTAATTTTTTTAAAAAATCATACCTCTGTTGCGCAAATCCCTAAATTAACATACACAGCTAAACCCAAAAAATATTTTACAGCTTCATATAACTTGTCACCACAACCATCGGTGTATGTTGGCGGCGGTTGACACATTTCATCTGCTGGCTTATCACAACATGTACCAGGAATATGTTTGTTGTCAAACTGCTCGTAATCAGTATAATTATAAATACCGCAGCATCCAAACTAAAAATATTTCACATATTTATATCAAATATTCTATGCAACATTATAAACCTCAATTTGAGTACTCTAATGACATTCATTATACAGAGTGATTTAGAAACACCGTTTTAGTTGGCAACAAAAAAAAAAAAAAAATTGGTTGGACTTTATCCTACACTTAAAAGTCCCTTTTGGAATATTGTATTAGTAAAATTTTGGTTACATTGAAATATATTACTTCCTTGTACGTAAGTAAAGGAAGTATTGTAATCGCGAAAAATTTCGGTTTTCAGATTTCAGCGGAAATATCCATTTTGATCATCCCTGAATCCATTTTGACTAATTTCGTCGTGACGTCTGTACGTACGTACGTACGTACGTATCTCGCATAACTCAAAAACGGTAAGCCGTAGAAAGTTGAAATTTTGTATTTAGGACTCCTATAACATCTAGTTGTGCACCTCCCTTTCTGGATATTACACAATTTCCAGATATGGCACTTTACATGAAGCCTATAATAGATTTTAATGAAAAACTGTTTTAAAATATAATCCAAAACTTTTCAAATTTGGTATACAAGACTTTTATGTCAATCGAAATAACATAATATATTTTGGTTAAAATAGGCTAACCGGAAGTGGTACATTACTTGAAGTTGGACAATTTTTCTTGAATAAAATGATTTTATTTTGATTTTAGAAATAAATGCTTCAAATAAAAGTTTTAGAGAATTAACTTCTGCGTCTAGCACATCAAGTATTATTAAATTAGCCCTTTGTATAAGCGATATATGTAAATTTAAAAATTATATACGTTTTTGTTTTTGTAATAAAGCTTGCTATGGATTAGGACAAAAACAAAAAAAAATGTTCATGTCAAATTACATTAAATACGTGCAATTTTATGATTCGTACAATAACAAATATTATATTTTTATTGTGAAATTAGTCATATTTATTGTTGTAATCAAATATTTCTTTGTTGTAATCAAAACTCTCTTTAAAAAAAACCTTTATGGTCGCTATATGTCTTACTGTTTTGAAGTTAAAATTAATATTTTGTAATTTATTTATTAAAAAAATATGAATAGTTTAATAATCGTACAAGGAAGTCGTGTGGTGTCCACATCAGATATTTTTTATTGGTGATTTTCCCAAAATTGACGTTTTGTTATCCCTTTCTGGTTCGCCAACTGCTACAAAAATCACCAGAGAAATATGTATTGGAAACTGAAACAGTATTTCTTGATCACGGTGTAGTATTCAATAACTCAATAATATAATGAGCTATGTACAGGACGGATAAAAGTATGGAAACCTTTATTATCACGATGTAATTTTGGTTAATATTTCTGTAGATAATTAATAATAACAAAAATAATACTATATCATATACGACATATATATAAAAATCTATTTAACATTCAATAAATATTTAATAATAACACCCATATTTAAAGAATAACCCTTGAACAAAAGTATAGAAACAAATACATTATTTAAAAATTAAACAAAAAAAAAAATAATTAAATAAATAAATAAATATTTCATCACGGCATATTACCCATTGCTGGGTGTGTCAATCTGCTTTGTATACAGATATCGGTAATGATGGAATATTTGTACCGTGTGGGCGCTTACCAGGCGTCACCTCACGGGCACTCATAGCTGGCGTGGAGAGTGCACCACAGGGGTCAATTTTGTGCCATTAAAATTCGATGTAATATTTGGCGTCGGTCGGGATCGAACCCGGGTCCCCAGATTCGCGACCAGACACTCAAGCATAATTTAAATATAATCGGATAGGAATATATTATATTAATATTCAAATTTATGTAATTTTCTTAAATAATTTATATAAAAAACGAGAAATTATTTTTTAAATAACAAAATTGGAATGATTTTGTTTTAGTATGCCACCTTTCTGTACCGTTGTTGGGTGCGCCAACAAACACAATATATATTTCTGTTTGTTTCCCACAAAAGTTTAAAAATTTGATAATTAATTATTGATTTCATATTTATTTTTGAGAGGCATTTTTAATCCTAGTGGTAATGTATAAGGATCTGATGCCACATTCTACTTATTTCAAATTCATATTTTTCAAAATATATTTACAAAAACCACTAATTTGTTTTACTAGTAAGTGATTCATACTCTTATCTTTAATTTTGACTAGTTACATTTTAAAGTAGCATGTATAAATTTGCAAAAAACTTAATTTCTTCCACAGAAAACACACTCGCTGCATAAGACGCAATATTAAACTGAAGCTTGGTCGTCCAGAATCAGCTGTTTACCCGCCATGTTGTGACGTAGGTGCAAGATGTTGATTCTTGTCACTCTTTTTTTTTGAGAAACATAAAAAATTATCGACACCCTTATTTCTGAGTACTGACACCCTAGTGTGTCGCGAAAAACCGTGTGGTGGAAACCACTACGTCTATATGACACGATGAATAATAATTATTTCAGTACTAACATCATGCTGAAAAGCGTTGATATAAGTTCTAATAACTTCATCCCTTGGAAATTTCTTAAATGATGCGTTCAGTTCATTAAAAAACGTTTCTTTATGTTCTGAATCATCATCTGACGGAAGTTTTGTAATACCAAATATACCAATTCCTAGTTGTACACCAAATAGTAGAAGTAAAGCTGCTGCATACTAAAAATATATTTTTTATTATTAATTTTATGAGAAAAATCTCAAATATTAAACTCAGTACCGCTATTAACATGTATTGGCTTTTCTGCCAGACACCACAACATCCTAGGAAAGAGATGATGAAAATGGCGAGTCCAATACCTATGAACAATCCAGGCACAAGAGTGTGGTGTTCAGTAGAGACACTGTCGAGACCTTCTAAACCAACAATTGATATTGATGCGATAGTTAGAACTACCAATCCAACAATCTACAAAATATTAGTATATTAAAAAAAAAAAAAACTGACAATTTGTATGTGTTTATACTCTGAAATAAACATATTAACAGCAATAAAAAATATTTTTTGGGTTACAATAGTTAAGACTACATTTGGGCATCTTTGATTTTATGTATTAATAAAGTGTACTGGATTTAAATACAATGTTATTAACTAAATTTCTCATTTAAAGAATAATCTACGGGCAAATATATGACAAAAAACAAATCCAATTTTTTTTCGCTCCAACAGTAAATAAGACAATATTTAGTTATTATTATCTATAAAACTATACTCAATTAATTGCCATCTTAAATTTTATTATTTTACTAAAAATAATTTGCGAATTATTAAAGACGAAAACATTTGCCACATGCAGACAATGGTTTACTTTGAAATAAATTATTATTAAACCTAAGAAATGTGATTATAAGCAATGTATTCAAGTTCTATACACTCTATTAATACACCATATAAAAATTTGTTGAATTGGAGTAATAATCATAGCATCCAGAAGTTTATTTATTTTTAATATAATTGTAGGTGGTACTGTAAATAAATATCACTTTGCAAATAATTTTACTAAAAAAATAAAATTTAATATAGTAATTAATTCCTTTATCTTCAGTTTTATAAATAATAATAACATAAATATTGTATTTATTGTTGGAACTAAAAAAATTAGCACGTGTCTGTTGTCATATACTTGCCCGTAGATTATTGTTAAAATGGTGATTTTGGTAATAACGTTATATTTAAATTCAGTACACTTTATTAATACATAAAATAAAAAAATGTCCAAATATAGTCGTAACTATTGTAATCTAAAAATTTATTTTTGTTAATATATTTTTATTTCAGAGGGTATGAATACATTTGGGGTTGGGCTCGTATGGCATTTATGTTGTCAAAACAAAGCTTACAGGTAATTTTATAGTATAAAGTGTAATATGACTAGTAACGTCGTAGTATTAATTGATAATTGTTGATTTAGTAATATCGTTTTTTTCAAAGAGCTTCGTACTACCCAACATAACTAGTAACAATAAACATGATTGTTGTGTACCTCATGTAATAATTATAGAACCGATGCTATTACATTACATACGTTTCCAAAAGACAATCATTTGACAAATAAGTAGAAAGTAATGTTGAGAATTGGTACACCCATTTTTAAATGGATGATGATTTGTACCAAACATTTTTCCCAGCAATTTTTATCCAAATATGTAAATTTAAACTATACATTGTATATGTAGTTGAATATTAATTATTTTATTAAAAAGTTAATTTATTAATTTAAAACAAAACATGTTAAACATGTCACAATTAAATATCTATTTTATTTTATTGTTTCCCATTGTTACATTTTGTTTATTTTTACATAGCCACCAAGAATGTTTGAATAAATATAATTTATGATATTTTTCAATTACAGTAGAGTCTCGATACAGTGAACTAATTAAAGCAGGGCCATGTCACAATCTTAAACGTATTTACTGGTTTTAATTATTTTAATACAAGTTAAATATCAAAATAATAATTTTAGTTAATCAAATTAAAAAATTGGTTAATTAGATTTTTTTACTTTATGTAATTTTTTAACAAGATTAGATTGCATGTACTGAAGAACTAGAATTTTAGAAAATTATTTCATATGTCTACATATTTTAAAATTTTACATTTCTGTAGCCATCCATTACTAGCATAATGGTAATGAAGTTTTATAGTAAAATTTTGGATGTAAATATTTTGTCTTTAATCATCTCTCCATCAATTGTGGTATGTTGTTTTCTTTGTTTTAAACTACTCATAAAGAACCTTTTCCATTTTAGGATGTAGGTACTGCCAATTTTAATGTTTTCCTTTTTCCAATTCCAGTGAAAGTGCAAATGACATTTTCATAATTTGCATCGTTTTGTTTTTTTATTGAACTTGTACCTCCTCTACCTGCTGTTAAATGTTCGGCATTTTATTTCAATTTCAAATGTTTTCTTTGACGTGACATTATAAATTACAGTAATTTATACAACGAAACTTTATATGTATTACACTAAGAAAGTATTTCGATGAGCTGAATAGCGCATTGCTTAAAAACCCACCATCGAAGCTGTCGCACTGCGCGGGACTGCTATGTTCACTATATTGAGACATTAATTGTTCACTATATGGAGTTCAGTATGAAGTCAATGTATTTATTTTTGTGTTCATTGCATAGGATACTTCACTATACCGGGTGAATACCCCAACAAAACCCGTTAACACGGAAAAATCATTTTTCGACTGTTGCGCGTCGTTTCAACTGAAACAATGTTTGTGGTATCAATTCAATTTCTTATTAATATCGATAGCTATGATGGCATGCATCTGTCAGAATTCGTTATAACCTTTAACTTGTGCAATTTTCATGATTCAATATTTTATTAATATTATTTTAAACCATTTCTAATCTGTTACAAAATCCTTAAAAAAATTAAAATAAAAAAACCTGTTGTGGCCAGCACAATACCTTCCGTCAATCCTTTGTAAAATGTATAAATTCCATATATAATTTTTCTTGCAAAAGATTCTAAATTTCCAGTAAAATTATTTCATAAACAAACTATTCAAATTGTACTTGACACTGACATCTTCCTCTTTAGCTTTTCCCATTCGGTAGGGGTCCCTATTTTTGCGTGTCGTTCAGTTCTTTTTCTCTCAAGTCTTCCGCAATACAGTCCTTCCATCTTATCTTTGGTCTTCCTCTGTTTCTTCAACCAGCTATTACTAAACTACTCATTTTTGTTCAAATATAATTCTTCATTTCTCCTCATGACGTGTTCAAACCAATGTAATCGTCTTTCTTGTATCTTTCTAGAAACTTGTAACACTTGAGTTATTTTCTTACAGTATCTTTCCGTGTCTTCCCCAATATCTACTTCAACATCCTCATCTCTGCCACATTAATTTATTTTTATTGATAATGACATCTGTCAATTTGAATTATATGAATATATTAGTAGTTTCCATGTTTAGCATAGCTGGCTGAATTATAAAATTTAATTTCTTTAAAATTCTTTAACTCTGTATCTATTGAATATGAAGTATAAAATGTAATCAAATCGTATAGAGAATAATATATTCTTTAAGTTATAATAACGTTAAATGTCAATAAATCAAATTTAACTGTTAAATCTTCAAATAAGGCTACTTCCGGTTCACCAATTATAACCAAAATTTAATCACTTGTTCTTCTGGATGTAAACTTGAGGAATACGAAAAAAATATAATTTTTGGAAACGTGGTAATGAAGTTATGGGATCCGGAACTTTTGTCACACACACACACACACACAGACACACACACATACATACATACATACAGACATCATCGTAAAAATGGTAAATCATTGAATTTTTTGACCAAAGACAATACCATCCTTACCTAAAGGTGACGGAAGGTAAAAATTATAGCTAACGAATTCTGACAGATAAAATGTCAAACATTTGTTTGTCATTTTGTTCAATTGCCATCATGGCTATCGATATTAATAAGAAATTGAATAATTAATTTATGGGTCTAAAATATTAAAAAATACATGTATTTGGTATTATTTGATGCAGAATTTTTTTATCCTTCTATTAATACCAAAAAAATTGTTGCCAGTTGAAACGGCGAGCAACAGTCCGCGAAAAACAATTTTCCCATGTTAACGGGTTATGTTCGGGTTTCAAGTATTCACCCGGTATGTGTTCACTATTTCGAGACTCTGTTATCTTCTTTCTCGAATTATTTCATATTTTTGATATACAAACATTTACATCGTTGAAGAGAAAAAAATGGCGGTTTATATTTTATTAAAATAATTATAGGTTGCTATATAAAAAACAAAAGTTGACAGTCGTATCTTGTAAATGTAACTATATAAAAATATCTCCACCTGCCACATAATAGTATATTTACTATAAGAAACATTTACATGAGCCATTTTTTCTATTACTTAAAAAAGTTAAGGAGGGGGGGTATCTACCCAGATTCACCCTGTATATTTAGAAATTAACCTGGTACACAGACAATTCTACATGTACTATCTATTTTTTGTTGTCACAAGATAAATTTAATTTACTATACTAAACTTGACATCTTACAAAACTTGTGCAAATATTATAAAAATTCTATAATTTATCACTAAATTGAAGTACGTGATAAGATAAATTCGTGTGTAATGTAAATAAAGTTAAAAGAGAAAATATATTTCAAATGTCAAATAAATATAAATCTTTAATATAATTTTAAAAATAAATTTTTGTTTTGCCGATCCCACGTAGGCAGAGCCACATATACCTATACAGGGTGTTTATTAAACATAGGGCAAAAATTGAAGGGATTATTCCCTGGACCATTCTAAGATGATTTTGTCTTTTGATGATTTTTGAAAAGTCGATGTTTCGAAGATACAGGGCGAAAAAATTTTTCGACAATAACAACATTTAATACCAAAAATTACATGTAAAGTTTATTAATCTACAAGTACTGTTGAAAATGACTACCTCCAGCTACGATGCAAGAATCCAATCTTCTTCTCATTGATTGCCGAACTCTTTCAAAAACACCAGGGTCGTTTCTTATGGAGTTACAGCCAGCAATTATCCGATGTCTTAAATCTTCCAAATTTGCCAATGGAGTAGAATAAACTAATGACTTTAGATGGCCCCATAGGAAAAAATCCAGGGGGTTTAAGTCCGGGTATCGAGCAGGCCATAAGTGAGGTCCACCTCGACCAATCCAGCGATCTCCGTATGTTATTGTTAAAAAATCACGATCGTGCATAAACCACAATGCATTTCTTGTTGCCAATGGTACATCCTCTAGAAACTGAGGTAGAGTATGTTCCAAAAAGTTGCAATACACCTCGCCGGTAAGTCCATAAATGAAATGCATGTCAGTCATCTCGGCGTTCGTATAGCTATTCATGATAAAAGGACTTCACTAACAAAAGTTTAAGTATTATAGACAGAAAATACACGTCAAACAGCCAAATGTCTCAACAAATTTGACACATAACTTCCCTGCTGTTACTAGATTAATAATTTGAAAAATATCAAAATTGGTTTTGTCGAATTTTTTTTTCCGCCCTGTATCTTCGAAACAAAGCGGCTTTTCAAAAATCATCAAAGGACAAAATTATTTTAGAATGGTCCAGGGAGTAATCCCTTCAATTTTTGCCCTATGTTTAATAAACACCCTGTATATTAAATATCTAACATTTTGATAAATTAAGTTATTAATTAAAATGTAAAATAATAAACTGATAGAAATAAAATATTACCACAAATATTTAAAATACATTAAAGACTTACCGCACATACAAAATTGAAAATGAACATTATAAGTTTTACAACGCCAGTAGCGCAACCCATTTTGATGTATTCGTTGTGACGTCTAATTGAACTATATCCTAGTTTTGAGAGGGCATTTAGTTTTATCTTATCATTATTTACATATTTTTTAGGAGGGAGATTCTAGTTAATTGTAACGTAGTATTTATTAGTGAAATTAGCGAATATACTATAGGGATAGGGATTTAATTTTCCCAGCTTATCGATTATTTTGACTTCTTGTTGCTTGATTTTAATAATATAAATAAAATAAATTAGCGTTGCTTTGCAAAAACAAAATCACAGACCATATACACTACAAAATTGTGTTGTCAGTAAATAAGATATGTGTGAAATGTAAATAAATGTGAGATGTCATAACTATTCTATCTACTACTATCTACTAAATAGTAGATTACTTCAAGTTATGGGCCTAGGCCACCTGTTTGTAATCTAAAAGAAGTTACGAGTATAAATTTCTAACAATTTCAGATGTACAGTATGTACCAAATATGACAGAAAAATTATTGTCAGTTAGCACATTTGACAAGAAAGGATATATTATTATCTTTTAAATTCCAACTGTATAATAAGAAGGACGGACGGTACGATTATGTTAGTTGGCAAAAGAAGAAATCTTTATATCGCAAGTTTGAAACCACCAGAAGAGATACAAGAGAGCAACGCTGAAAAATGGCACAAAAGTAGAAAATCAAAGCATTCCAGAAAAGAACAATTAAAACAAGCAGAAACACAAGAATAATAGAAAATCGAAGAGCATCAGAATTATTAAACTTGAAGGATGATTGTACAAGAAAAAGGAATGTAGAATATGTGAATGAAAATAATGAAGATGGCGACGAAAGAATAGAAATAGTGTCATCGAAATAATCAAGAATAAAAGCAAAACAAAAACAATTAACAACAATTTGCAAATCAGGAGCAAGAAAGAGACACATTTGAAGAAATACAAATGCAACCATGGAGATTTAAAAAATAAGAAATACAAAGAAAGATAATAACGAATTTGAAGAAATGAAGATACAACCTAGAAGATCTAAAAAATGAGAAATACAAGAGAAGATATCGCAAATTTGGCTATAAATATGAATATGCCGTCTACGCTGTCTACATTTAATCTTCAATATGAAATGTATTTTATTCATTCAGTTATATTATTTATTTGACGGTGATTTATTTCACTTAAATTTAATTTTCTCAAATAAACTAATATGTTTATGTTTACCATTTTAAATTGAGATTTTTAATAAATAAATTTATAATTTTCTCAAATATTTATTTGTTCCTTACAAATATGTAATTGTTTTTGAATTAACTTCGTAATATATTTGTGTAAACTATATATTTATTACAATGAAAAAATAGTTTTTATGGTATGAATCTACATTTATTTGTCACAAATAAATATTATTTATGGTAAAATAATAGTTCCATTGAGCGAATAATGTTCTATTTGTCAAATGACGATTTTAAGCGACTTGTATGGACTTGTTCACTTAGGTTTCATCTAGTTTATGGAGTGACAGTGTTCATTTCTGGTGATTTGTTTTTCATTCGTGTGCTACAAAGTAGTGAATATGGGTGTCGAAACAGTGAAAAAATATACTACATGAGTGGAATTTGGGATATTTGCTTTACATTTTTCAGAGTAAGTATCTTTCATGCCAAGGCACATCCATCGGTACGTAACCATTATATATAAATTAGTAAAGAATATAAATATTGTATTTCCTAAACAACAAATAATATAGGTACATGCATGTGCACAGTACTTATATATTTACAGTAATCCCAATATCCTAAAAATAATTTGTAATACAGTACGATTGAAACAATAATTCAAAGTAGGCTGTGATCATAGAAAGGAAAGTACGCCTGAAAATTTTTGACAAAGTCTCGTAACAAAATAACGTTAAATTAAATAATTTTAAACTAAAACATAGGCCGACTTTGACATTTTTTCAAATGTACTGTAGAATTTACGTATAGTACAGAGTGTGTATTTATACTTTTATAATGTTTTATTATATGTACATTAATATTCTTATGGATATAATTTGTGAGTAAATAAAAACACGGTGTATAAAAAAATTAAATACCTATACTGGTCTTTATTTAAACATTTTCCTTCAATTTGAATCATCTTATAGTGGACAGGTTATGAGAGGTAGGTATATAAATTTGGTTCAAATAAATTATTATATGTGCAATAGTAATTAAATAAATTTACCGCAATTAAAATAATTCTTAATGTAATTAAATGCATAGTTCTCATAAACTAGAAGACATAATTGAACTCAATATATATTTATTTGAGACAAATAAATGCTTCAAATAAATTATTACATTGCATCAATTGTAGATATATGTGGATCTATTCAAGCTTAGGATTTATTTGTAACAAATAAATTTACAGTTCACGTAATTATATCTTTTTCTCAGTGTACGGGCCACAACTAAAACTAAAATAATTTCTAATTGATTCCAGATGATGTCTTTTTTCTTTCCAAGAGACGGAATCTGTCTTCCTGGACTCAATTATATTTTTATATTTGTCGACTAATTTAATTAAATTAATTATTTCCGCGGTAGTAAAATAAACTGCTCTTTCTCTTTACCTATAATTTTCACCACTCATTTTTGCAAGTGTATTTATCTTTTTTCTAAACGTTCAAATTGTTGTTTAAACTACAACTGCACCAAAACACAGAGAGGCGAAAAAGTAACCAAATTTCTATTAAAATTCTTACAGCCAAGTAGCCAACTTTTCAAAAATAACTCTACCCTAACACAATTTTAATCTTTTTGATAGCAATATGCCATTTAGCTATCTGGAGAATAAAACATCATGGAGCAACCCAAAAATCTTATTCTCTAGTTAAGACGGTAGAATAAATTTATCTAATAGATAGTAAACTGCTACTTTATCTGAACTTTGAACAACCGGTATTAATACAGGTATTTCGGTTTTTACAATAAAAATACCGAAAAACCGGCATTCAATTTTTCGACCGGTATTGCATTCCCTAAAAGTAACGTGAATATTTTATTCACATCGGTTACCGAGCGGTTAACCAAATATAACGCGGATACCTGAATAAAAATCTGATGTGACCAACACAGTACCTCCCGCCATTTACCTATGTATGTATTTTTATATTACTTTATAAATTTATCCATAAAATATATAGAAAAAGTATTAAAGCAAACTAGTAGAAAATGGAATAATCTTTAATTTTTATAATAACAAATTGAGAAAAAATTACATTTAAAGGTATTTTTTGAAGAAAAACTATCTTGAGCTTCAAGTAAACTGCCATTTCCGATTATCCGATTGCCACCAAAATCTAATCAGATATTTCCATATTAGAATAAGGTAGAAATACATGGTTTCAAAATTTACTGAATGATAGTATTTGAGTTAGAGCGTATACAGGATCCACACACATACATACATACATACATACATACATACATACAAACATACATACATACACACAGACATCATCGTGAAAATGTTAAAAATGGATTCTAGGGACCTTAAAACGTGGTCATTTACCAAAATCTCGATATACGATTTTTAGCACGATCCCTATACCTCCCTTACCAAGGGTAGCGGGAGGTAAAAATGTCTATAATTAATTTCAATTAAAAATGATTTCAATCCAATCAATCACTATCATTTGCATAATATATCACTTTGAGAAATGTTCACCTATTTTCAACAAGTCGGCCCGTGAATATAATTTCAAAGTAAAACAGTTCAGGGTAAGGATCCGAAGGAAACGCTATGATAGCGTGAGCGTGTAACGTGATAGGAGACAATTACGTTCCAAGAATGTATATTACTTAATTTATAAATATATAAGCTTGGTACACATTTTTATTTATTTTAATCTTACTTTTAAAAAACATGAGTGCTAATATAATATTAACAGTTTTCAGAAAATAGAAAATCTTACCTTATCTGCTTATCACATCACATACAACACTTATTAATCATAGGAAATTTTTCTCAGATAAACAAATGACATAATAATAAGCCTACTTGTTCATATGTTATTTTAAAAGCGGTCTGTTTATGTCATGTCCTATCTCAATATCTCAAATATAAATGCCATCAAAGAAAAGACGAGCTGTTACTACAAAATTTATTTGCTTACAACATAAAAATAAGTGAAATGAAACAGTCATATACTCGTTTTGACAAAAAATTCAATGGACTAAAAATTATTCATGAAATGATGAATGGTGTGCGTAAGTACATGAGGAATTTACGCCATCATATTTTACGAAAAGCTTGTAAAAGCAAGATCGAAAGCAATATGAAGAAAATTAAAAAGTTTGAAGATTTTACAAAATAAAGTTAAATCTTCTTAATAATCACACTAAGAAAACACAAAATTTATACATATATTATTCTTTTTAAATTTATATTAATACAAAGTTTCTACAGAAAAAATGTGACATTTATTTACTATCTGTAATATTTTCCAATGTCTAATACGGTCTTGCTAATATAAAAGCACAAAAGGCTCCAGCAACCTGAAATTAAAATTTTTGTAATCAGTTAAGAAATTATAATTTGGGCAATAACATAACACTTGTCAGATTTGGAAACAATTTATTTCAATTGAGCTTGAAATTTCATAATTTATATTCTGCATTTTGCTAAATTAAAATATGTAAATTATAGGTATGTGTTGACAATTTAAAATTAATATTTTTGAATAAAATAGAAATATAAAGAGAATGATAACAAATATAGTTTGGTAAAATATCATTAATTTTGTAAATTCTTACATAATTTAATAATTTAAAGTACAAGTGTTTTATATCGTTGAAAAGAGAAGAAAAAAAAAGTTTATTTAATGGTATTACAGCCTACTCGGAGCTCCATATGAAAATTGAAAGTTAATATGAATTTCTTGAAAATGGTAAGAGATATTTCTTTTTTGATGACGCCTATGAATTACACGTACAAAAGTGCCTATAGAAAGTGCAACCTAAAATTTAGTTTAAATTCACATAAAAAAGTTACAAGCAAAAAGCGAAAATGGAAAAAATTTCATTTTTGCCCGTATCTAGGGACCTATTCATTTTTTCTGAACAAACGATCCCAATGCATTCGAACCTTAAATAGGACCGCCTATATATATATATATATATATATATATATATATATATATATATATATATATATATATATATATATATATATATATATATATAATATAATAATTACTTGCAGATAACTTTACTGCATTTCGTATGCAAAGGTTGCGAAGAAATATTTATGGATATGTTACAGTATACATTTCAGTCAGTGCATACACTGTCTAGTTGATGTATGCTTCCACTAGCTGTTTTAGTGAAAGTATAAATTATTGCGTTGCCCACGCAACATGCCCACCCAAACTGCCCACCCAACAATCTAGGCGTATAAATTTTATAAAAAAACAAACAGAAACAATACCTAACGCACAGAACTCGGATTTAGGTAGACAGTGACAAAAGAAGGTGTATACACTAACTAGTCAATGATTACATTAACTAGATAAAGTATGCACTATATAAAATAATGTATACTTTCACTAAAACAGTTAGTGGAAGCATACATCAACTAGACAGTGTATGCACTGACTAAGTTGATAATTTAACTGTAACAGATACATTTAACTGAAAAAAAAGTAATTTATATGAAAATTATGTTTCTTTTAAATAATATCTTTCTCAAAGATTTATGTTATTGCAAAACTCAAAAACATAGACATGATATAAATCATGGAATAATAATTTGATTTATATGTCAACGTCACTGAGTAAATATTAGCACAGAGAGCAGTGTAGTAGATAATTGATAATTAGATACTTGTAACTCTACGACATACGTCATTATTATTTGTAATGTGTTAGAAAGTAATATCACCATTTACTTTTATCTGTCACACAACATACGATACATTTTTTTTTCTTTCTAACATGAAATGCTGCAAGCTACTTTTGGGTAAAGTGATTGTATAGTTATCTATCCTGAATCCAACTATACATTACAATTTGTAAATGAATTTGCACAGTGCCATCTATATATCGATAGATATATTATGAAATGATAAAATCTGCTTCGAAAATAAAGAAGTCACTGCACACCATTTACTTTTATTGAATATAGATGACTCTGTCATATGCTATGATTAGACGTACCTCTAGAATACAAATACCGAACGAGACTGTCGCTGTCGTGAAGTAAGCATTTAATATTACGTTAAAAAGTTTATCACCACAACCAACTGAATATATTAACGTACAATCGTCATTTTTACAACATGTATCTCTTATTTGAGGGACTCCAATTTTGGAGTAATCTGAAGGACCATATATACCACAACAATGCATCTAAAACATTTTGTATCTAATGAAATAGATATGTATGTAATAACTAAATAAATATGCATATTGCAAGCGTACATACACATTCTTTTCTGAAATTTGTTTATTAAAAAAAAAATTGAATGTATTTGTACAAAAATAAGCAGGGATGCAAAATTACCGGAAAAATTATACAAATATATCTATTACCGCAAAATATTTAAAGATACCTTAAATTACCAAGAAATTACCGTATAGAAAGATACAGTCATTTACATATGTATGTATTGTTTTTATATACAGTAAAAGAAAATAAAGATGTCCGATCAAGGTCTTCTACGAATTTTATGAATTAAGATTTTAGCTCCGCCCATTCTGTCAAATTCAGTATTGTCGTTACTTAGTTTTTACAATAAAAGCGTTCAAAATTCAAAACTAAGTCAACTGGGAAGTTTATTTGCAAATATAAAACCAAATATGAGATACCGAGTGTCAGTGACATTGACAGAAAATAATTATACGTACGGCTATGAATCAAGGTAATATATCTGAATTAATAAATAAACTTACGTTACAACGATAGTATTGTCAACAACGAGCACCGTTTTAAAATGAAATATCCTAACTTAGTCGAAACAATATAATTTTTTGAAAGACAAGCGTGTTATATCCATCCTTATTGCAGACGCTTGTAGTGTTTGCAAATGAGAAAGATAAATGTATGCCAATTTATTAATTCGTTCATTATAAAGATGACCTTGATCGGACATCTTTCAAAAAAGTTACTATACCTAACTACAAAATTTAAACATGATTTTTAAATTCATTTTTCTTCTTGTAAAACGCACGTTATGACCGTATGAAACAAACCAGTAGTAGTGGGAGAATATTTACACGTCATATTATATACGTCAATCAACAATCTGATTGGTAATGTTTTAAAACATCTGCTTCTATTCACCATATTGATGACGTGTTATTTCTCTATCTATTTTAACCCCATTAGTTAAAAAGAGATGCATTGATTAAACAAACGCCTTCATTTTAATAAATGATGCAAATACATGTCAGAGAGACAACAGATATGATACTTGTTATTTCTTAAGCCGTGTTCCTTTGGGCTGTGATTCGCAATCTAAATCATCAAAGAGATCATGATTAAGAAGAAGTATGTTTTTTTGTTTCTTATTCGTTATCCCCACTTTCTCATTTTGTGATCACTAGACAACCTTCCCATTCCTTTCTGAAATATCCTTTTCGAGTGATCACACAGATTCAGTTTGGAACAAATTTAAAAATGGCTAACAATAGGTTTTCGAGCGTAGAAATTTATCACTCTGAGGTTTGTTGCCTCAAAGGAAATATGATTTTCGTACAAAATCATGTAATGATCTACCATACTTTTGAAAACAAAGAAAATATGTTACAAAAAGGATTTGTTTTAAATAAACATACTTCATATATTACCAAGAACTTTTTCTTTACTTCTATATGATCCATTTTTAATGTGCTGACTATAAAACTTGACAGTAGATTATTTATAAAATAAAATAAATTAGTTTGCATTGGTCTATATATGATATTTAATGATTAAACTAATCAGGATTCACAGAATCACAATCACAACCCGAAGGAACACGGATTTAGTCCGATAGATAATAACGTATACCTATAAATATGAATTGCAGACAATTACTACATTACAAAATATCAAATGTTATATTACATTTAACAGAAAAATAAAAAGTATAATTATTTTTTTTATTCTTATGGTATAAATATAATATTTAGTACATATTTTTTGTAATTTACGGTAAATTTAATTTAAATATTTGGTAATTTATCCCGTAATTTACGCTTCTATATCCCTGTAAAATAACTATTTCCTATGATTAAATTTTATTGAAGTATTACAACTAACCGTTTCTTGTACGGTACCAAACTCTTCTCTAACAGTTTGTCGTGCAGAAAAATATTTCCATAGTAAAGCATTCAAATACTTTTTGTTGTCTTCAGTGTTACTAAATTCGTAAATTCCATAAATACTAAACGCCACTTGAACAATGGCGATTAGAATTAAAATAACTCCATACTATAAATAAAGATATAATTATATGAAAAAATCTGATGTGGACACCACACGACTTCCTTGTACGATTATTAAACTATACATATTTTTTTAATAATTAAATTACAAAATATTGACTGGGTTAAGCCAAGCCCGAGAAATATTTTGATATAGAACAAAAAATAATTCATTTACTACTATCATTCTTAAATTAACATTAATCTAACCCGGTTCTTTTTAAAGAGAGTTTTGATTACAACAAAGAAATATTTGATTACAACTATGAATATGACTAATTTCACAATAAAAATATAATATTTGTTATTGTACGAATCGTAATATTGCACGTATTTAACGTAATTTGACATGAACTTTTTTTTAATTTTTTGTCCTAATCCCTGAATTCATTTTGACTAATTTCGTCGTGACGTCTGTACGTACGTACGTCCGTACGTATCTCGCATAACTCAAAAACGGTAAGCCGTAGAAAGTTGAAATTTTGTATTTAGGACTCCTATAACATCTAGTTGTGCACCTCCCTTTCTGGTTATTACACAATTTCCAGAAGTGGCACTTTACATGAAGCTTATAATAGATTTTAATGAAAAACTGTTTTAAAATATAATCCAAAACTTTTCAAATTTGGTATACAAGACTTTTATGTCAATCGAAATAACAATAGATTTTGGTTAAAATAGGCTAACCGGAAGTGGTACATTACTTGAAGTTGTTAACAGTTTTTCTTGAATAAAATAATTTTATTTTGATTTTAGAAATAAATGCTTCAAATAAAAGTTTTAGAGAATTAATTTCTGCGTCTAGCACATCAAGTATTATTAAATTAGCCCTTTGTATAAGCGAGATATGTAAATTAAAAATTATATACTTTTTTTGTTTTTGTAATAAAGCTTGCTATGGATTAGGACATAAACATAGAAAAATATTCATGTCAAATTACGTTAAATACGTGCAATTTTATGATTCGTACAATAACAAATATTATATTTTTATTGTGAAATTAGTCATATTCATTGTTGTAATCAAATATTTCTTTGTTGTAATCAAAACTCTCTTTAAAAAGAACCGGGTTAGATTATGGTCGCTATATATCTTACTGTTTTGAAGTTAAAATTAATATTTTGTAATTTATTTATTAAAAAAATATGTATAGTTTAATAATCGTACAAGGAAGTCGTGTGGTGTCCACATCAGATTTTTGTTTTATAGGTTACCATGCTTCATATTTTTCACTGCAGTTTTGCCATATCATCAAATATCTTTCGATAAGTTTGAGGTTATAATAAATTATGACAAAATTGTGACATCAGTGTGGCGATTAATGCCGAATACTTATGCCTAGTGCAAACGGAAAAACTTTTAGCTAAGTTTCCTGAAATTTGTTTCCTTAAGAAGTACGAAAAGTTGCCCGAAAGTTAACGGCGCCGATAAACTCAAGGAGGTTTTGTGGAAACTTTTTGACATGCACCTAACTTCTCATCAATTATGACATTTGTAAAGAAAAATAGGTTTAGGATCACAAAAACTTTGATTTTTGGCATCGATTACAATAATACTTGTTTATAAGAATTGGTTTATTTCAGTGCAGTTTATTCAGAAATCTTATACAGTTTAGTTTACTTTATAAATTTGGTTTGGTTAGAATTCATAATTATAAGCACTTATAGTTTAGTTTGTTTCTTCATTTAATTTTAGTTAATTTTAATTCCTACATGTAATTTTGTGTACTTTTTGTTCTCTTTCGAAAAAATAATTCTCCAAGAGCCTAGAGATTTAGGGCCATATTCATAATCACTACTTGAAATTCGCTAAGATTATCCTAAGCTATGTGTAAGCCTATGGCACATTTGACTTCAAATATATTTTCGTATTCAGAAAAGATTCTTAACTTTTACTGTATTCAAGTAAATCTTGAGTCAGATTTAAGATGTCTATGACGTGACAGCGTGATGACAGCCACCCATTTGTTTATTGTGAGCATAGGTAAGTAAATATTACTGATTTATTATTATTGAGTTTTAACTGTTTGTTATTCAATTTACAATATCTTTATTACAGTTGTTAATAGTAATTTAAAATATGTAAAGGATTATTGCTTCTGATGTACTATTTAGGAATCCTATTTTCATTATATACCAAATCCAAAAACTCTTCATAATTATTGTACTCCTCAAATTCATCTTCAAAATTTTTCATTTTAAAATTAAAATTGAAAACACCAAATTAAAGTTAGAAACTAGACGCTTCTCAATTAACAAAATATATCTGAATAATTTATGGTAATAAGTTACAATCATTAACTTACTACAAATTCATGAATTAGTAACAAAAAGCACATGTCAATAAGTAAAAAATAAGAAAACTTGTTTTCGAGGAAAATTAAAGTGACGTGGAAAAGTAATTAGAAATTTACTCATTTTTTACTTGAACTCGAGATAATTTCAAATCAAGTTTAGTCTTTGAATACCAAAAACTATGTGATGTAGTGATGGAGAAGCTCACTTCAGATTTACTTCAGCTCAAGTCAAGTTTAAGTCAAGTTCGGACTATGAAAACGAAAATTGACATTTCTATTATTTGAAGCTAAGGTCAAGAATTTTGCAAGTAGCGACTATGAATATTGACCCTTAGAGAAAATGACCAGTTCTGAGGAAACTTTTATTTTTCTCGTGTGAACACACTACCGTGTGTTGATGTAAATGTTTCTCCAAAACTTCTTCTTCTTCTTCTTTCGGAAACAAATTTCAGAAAACTTTACTAAAAGTTTCTCCATGTGCACTAGGCATTACACTTACAAATTATCTTCTCACAAAATCATCGTTACAATGGGGTCATTTAAAAAAAAATCGTTTTATAAAATCGTGAAATCCGTCTCATTTAATAAATATAGTAATATAAAATAACATGAAATATGCGACTTTTCATTCATAATTTTGCTAATAAACTTTCGCGGGTGTAGAATTCGTGACGTCACGGCTTGTTACTCACACAAAGACATTCCTCTCTCACACACACATACACAACGGTCCACGTGGTATCCGTTTACTATTGTAAAGAAACTAACCTAAAATTGTGACAGGTGACAGCAGAGTTAAGTGTAAGGGTTTGTAAATAAAACATTTATTAAAATAAATATCATAAGTTGTATGAAATATGTTTTTAGTTAACAATATGTTGTCACAAAATCAAATTGACAAGTGATAACCCAAACAATCATAGTTCCAAACATAACCAGTAGAGAGCACCTGCCGCACCCGACAAGCCGTGACGTATAGCCGTGACGTCAGCGTCCAAATATTTGAGATTAAAGACAACTTTAAAAAAGTCATATCTCTGATTCTAAAGACTTTTAAAGTGTAAAACATACACCTACATATTTAATTTGACCTATTCTTTCAAGAAAAAAATGAATTAGGAAATGTGAAATGACCCCATTGAAATTAAGTTTACAATGATCATTAATAAAATTGAAATCTGACATGAGGCATGTTAAATTAAAAATTAGAGTTTAATTATTATTAACATTCGTCGTCTGTCTCGGCTATTAGACACTAGGTTTATATTTTGATATTTTTGAATGCTATTAATAAATTAATGTAAATCAGAGTTGACAAATATATCATACCACAATAAGAGCACATCTGCTTTCCTGTACAATTCCAAAACATCCCAAGACGGCCACAAAGAACAAGGAATACGTCATGACTAAAATTATGGTAGGAATAAATGTGCTCATCTCTTCGAGAATCGTATTCAACTTCATCAAGTCAATAATTGGTTGTGATTCCAAAGTCATCAGTGCTAAGCTCAAAAACTATTTTTTATATATATCATGAATAAATGTAATATCAATTTAATCAATATATAAATAGAAAAACAGTTTAAAATTTATAAAAAAACAATATAATTTGAAATTACTCACCCAACATACGCCATTGAAAACAAATAAAACAATTCGTAGAATATCTTTTTGACACATTTTCTAATTTCAGGTATATAAGTTTCAAGAAAATAAATATTTGATTATTGATTCATATGTATAATAATTAATATAATTATTAATTATAACCATGAATAAATGTTTGTTTGTAGTGTACAAGAAACAAAAAATATATATGGAACAAATATGAGTTTTAATATTTATCGTTTAACACAGACCACTAAATTCTTCTTTAACTTTAAAATTTGTTTTAACCATACCAATTTATTTGACAAAAGATTTAATTTGACAAATAAAAGTTCAGCTGTTTGGTCAGTTTCACTGTACCTACTACAAGTGTGTTCAAAATATAAAAAAAAAACTAACTCGGAGCGGGCTATGAACAAAGAAATGTATGTCTTAATTTAAAAGTTTTTAATTTGACACGAAATACTATGAAAAATGTAATCTAAACAAATCAAAGCTTTTCTTCTTGCATCTTCTTTATTATCCTTTCTCCTTAAAATTACATCAAAAGAATAAGGAATAATATTTTACCCGTATTTTTTTTTCCATGGGAAATTTGTCTTTGAAAATAATTATTTAAATTGCCATTACTCTTTTCGCCTGATGACGTACGTAAATTTCTATCCAATGAGGGTGTAGCTTGCATTTGCCACCGACAGAATTTAGTCGAGTGACAGCTATGACAGCTGTCAACTATGTAACTCTAGCTGCTAGACCTATCCAGATTACTGATTTTTATATTATGTAAATGTCAAACATGGTTATAGAAAAGCGTTTTGTGCTAGTGTGCCCAAATAGAAGTAATAATAGTAAAAAAATAGTTTTAATAATTCTCAAAATGAAGAAAACAGATGGAAATGGTTGTGTCAAGTTCGAGTGACATACCCGTTCACTTGGTAGGATTAGTTACGGTATGGTGTGGTCAGTGGTCAATTAAAACTGTCACGACTGTCACAAGTAGTCTCTTTGACAGTCAAAATGCACGTGAATCAGGAAATCAATTTGGCTGGTAGCACAAGCCTTGTTTTAACTAAAACAATATTTTAAGAAATTAAATATTGAAATTTGAATTTGACATTTCTTAAACCAGCGTTTTAGCTAAAACCAGGCTTATGGTACCAGCCTTTGTGTGTATATTTAGCACAAGAGAGGGTGAATTAAATATTTCAGTGTTATATTATATAAAAAAATCTGATGTGACCAACACAGTACCTCCCGCCATTTACCTATGTATATAATTTTTATATTACTTTATAAATTTATCCATACAATATATAGAAAAAGTATTAAAGTAAAGTTGTAGAAAATGGAATAATCTTTAATTTTTAAAATAACAAATTGAGAAAAAATTACATTTAAAGATATTTTTTGAAGAAAAACGCAACATACGGCAAGTGAACGATTATCACCCGAAATCGCCTAAAACCGTTTATAAAATAAAAATTTAATTCTGTGAAAATAATTTAGATTTTTTAATTGCAGTGTAAAATTTGATTGACTAACTGAACAAAATTAAGTTTAAATTTTAAGTGTTAGTGGTGCAAATGAGCATTAACCACTTATGTAGGTGGCATTTTAAGTTTCTCTATTTTATGCTCATATATTTTTATTGGAACGTTTAGCAGAAACAAATTTAATATAATAAAGGTAGATTGCAAATGAATGTAAATAATAAATTGAATTGTAGGGAATATGACAGGCTTTATTAATATTATACATCTACATAAATTTCTTAGAGTCTCTCTATATCGATCATTGATGATCCGGATCCGGCATCACTGCTAATGTAAATGCAAAAATAACTGCAAGAATCTAGAAGACGAAATATTTAATATTATTCTTACGCATAAACAAATATTGTTAAATTATTAAATTTGTCATTAATTTTTTGCCTTTTAGCTACTAGATTTTTTTTCTGCAAGACCTTGATGAACTAAGAATTTTATTACAAACAAGACAAAAAAAAAAAACGTAATAAGAGAGATATGAATTTTTAAGTTCAGACGTATCTCTCGCTAAAGTGCGTTTCGTTTTTAACGTCAGACAACCAATAAATTTCTTAAGACATGAAACATCACAAATTTTTCAGGAAATTTGGCATCGGTCGGAACCAAATTTTCTGTTTTATGGCCGGATTCAGTAATAAATCGAATCTTAGTTTCATCTCTAAAATGTAATTTGTCTACATACAGGGGTTTCAAAAAAATACCAAAAAAAATCCAGGAATTTTATTAATAAACCCATGTCTGCAAATGAACCGTTTTAGCTGTAAAGCAAGAAAAATAAATTTCTAAATATTTGTTGTTGTTCAAAATGGTCACCAATCACTTCAATATTAATAATATACAAAGATAACATCGTAGGTTCATGAATTCACGGATCAGCGGAAGATACCTAGAATAGCCTGTACCTGCGTTCAGGCGGCCATGACTTCTGCTTTTTCATCCAGCACAGAGGTCTCGCACACCAAATACTTCACAAAACTCCAAAGTAAAAAATCTGATGTGACCAACACATTACCTCCCGCCATTTACCTATGTATATAATTTATATATTACTTTATAAATTTATCCATACAATATATAGAAAAAGTATTAAAGCAAACTTGTAGAAAATGGAATAATCTTTAATTTTTATAATAACAAATTGAGAAAAAAATACATTTAAAGGTATTTTTTGAAGAAAAACTATCATGAGCTTCACGTAAACTGCCATTTCCGGTTATCCAATTGCCACCAAAATCTAATCAGATATTTCCATATTAGAATAAGGTAGAAATACATGGTTTCAAAATTTACTGAATGATAGTATTTGAGTTAGAGCGTATACAGGATCCACACACATACATACATACATACATACATACATACAAACATACATACATACACACAGACATCATCGTGAAATGTTAAAAATGGATTCTAGGGACCTTAAAACGTGGTCATTTACCAAAATCTCGATATGCAATTTTTAGCACGATCCCTATACCTCCCTTACCAAGGGTAGCGAGAGGTAAAAATCGAGAGGATTTAAATCTGCGAACAATTGAACAGCTTTGTGTCATTGTTTTTCGGTTATAACTTGATCTCACAATATCTTCTTGCTCTACTGATAAAACGACTCATTTGCGGACATATGGGTTTTTTGAACAAAAATTGTTTGTTTTGATGTCGCCTACAACAGATCCTTGAAATTTCTCGGTATGATTTCGTAACAGCCTGTATAATATGATGGCATACCTGTATACCACAGACAATTAATGTCATAAAACCCAATCCAGGCAAGGCTGCCGCATAAAATTCATAAAGTACGTCACCGCAACCAGATGTATATGGTGCAAGGCAAATGTCATCCTCGGATTCACCACAACAAGTGCCTGGAATTTTTAAAACGCCTATCAGTGCATAATCTTGAGGGCCGGATATACCGCAGCATTCGTTCTAAAATAATGGTACATTTACGTATATATATATATATATATATATATATATATATATATACAGGGTGTAACACCAAAACCGACCATCGCCATTATTTCCTTTATTATTATAGTTACAAAAAAATACTATAGAACAAAGTTGTAGGAGACCAAGGGGGACATCTCATTAGAGAAGAGAATATTTTTTTAAACCAGTGGTTCTCAAGTTACAACAAAGTTATATTTTTCAAATGGGATTATACATATTTTTTATGCCTATTCGATAGAGCATTTTTTTTTTAATACAACCATGAGATTATTTTATATCCTTATATAACAAAAATGTTGAGAAAAATTCAATAAATTTAATTTTTATAAGTATTTTTCAGTAGGCTATGAATGAAAAACAATTGAGCTTAAATTAAAATGAAACAAATATTTGTTAAAAACGTTATAAACAGTGTTCTATTTGATTTCTATCTTAAATAATTCAAATTGACAAATAGCAATTTTTGTTTTTCATGCATAGCCTACTGAAAAATGGCTAGAAAAATCATATTTACTTAAATTTCAATCGCATTTTTTTCAATATTTTTATTGTGTAAGGATATAAAACATACATGGTTGAATTCAGAATAAAATACGCTATCGAATAGGCATAAAAAATATGTATAATCCCATTTGAAAAAATATAACTTTGAGTTGTAAATTGAGAACCACTGGTTTAAAAAATATTTTCTTGTTAAATGGGATGTCCCCCTTGGCCTTCTACAATTTTGTTATATATTTTTTTGTAACTATAATAATAAAGAAAATAATGGCGGTGGTCGGTTTTGGTTACAAGGGTTACACCCTGTATATATATATATATATATATATATATATATATATATATATATATATATATATTATTCTATGAAATATTAAATAATATTGGATTTTAGTTACTCTAATGAAGCTATAAGTACGAGTATATACAGAAATATCCATTTTTGTAATTCTGTATGCCAGATTCCGAGTAATTGTTATCCCATCATTTTAAATTTACTAATTTTCCGCAATATTATATATATAAGTTAATAATATTTTCGTGTTTATGTATGTTAACCACTTCAATGAGATTAATCTAAACACAACCCATTTGGGAAAATAATCCACAATACATGCTTGCTCTTTCTTACTCCTCCGTTCTACATGGAGTAAGAAAATCATGATCTAAGCAAAGATAAGCAACTGCTCGATTGAAACCGAACAACATTCTAGTAATAATCTGTGACAAACGAACGCGGATTGCCGCATGGAGTACAAAGTAAGACAAACGAACAGACCTAATCATTATTTTACAAATAATGCTAAATATTTAAGTGCGGAAATAATAAATGTAAAAAGTGAAGAGTAAGTTTCAAGTGATTTGTTTGAAATTATAAATATTTATTATTATTATTATAAATAGTTTATAATTATGCCTTTTTCTCTAGGGCAGGCAGAGAACATTATGGGGATGCGGTAAGTGGTTTTATTCAACTGATATGAGATGAGACTAGTCACATTTGAACGGTGAAAGCAAAAATAACCACGGAACATCGAATTCGCAATACAAGCTATTCCGTATCTGCTATTATCAACGAGAAAGATGAAATTGTAATTACGTGTGAATGTTAAGTTGTACAGCTTCAGCAGGTGTGTTAATACCAGTAACATTTATTTAAATAATAGATAATATTGTAACGTCGCTGCCACCGCCGCGTCGTAGCCCTCGCTACCGCCGCGCCATAGCCGGCGCCGCCGTTTCAAGCCCGAATCTCCGCGCGTAACAGACATGTTCGGACTTGTATAATCATTGCGGTGACGTGATCCATTGTGCACGATGATTTTTACTCGCAATTGTTCTAGTCGTTTTTGGAACAAAAGTCGCCGGCGTATATAAACTCGTCGCCAAAGCCAGCGAGGACAGTCTGATATAAATAACCGTCGTGTTATGAATAGTTGGTGATATAAACAAACAGTCGACAAGAAGTGAACATAAATAAATGTAATTAGTGAGATAAATAGTAGTGTTAATGCTACAATAATCTTAGTTTGTCTTACAATATTCTTACAGCCGTATTCATAGTAACTGAGATAGACTTGGTTTAAACTAGGTCTACGTAGACTAGGTTTAAACTAGGGCTAACTTAAACCACCTTGGACCTATTCATAGTAAATTTTAGACCCAGTTTAAACGTGGTCTATGTAGACCGAGTTTAGTCATTGTATCCGTCTGGACATGGTCTGCGATGAATATGAAGTAAGCTTCAGACATAAATATTTGAATATTTTCAAATGTCATTTAGTTGTCAGTGTAAAAATTTATACTTAATATTGTCGTGATATTATCTAAAATAAGAATAGTATGTGCCACAACAATAATATATCATATGTATAGGGAAAAATGGGAAGAAAAAATTTGTAAATTAAAACAGGAATATTTAATAAATAAAATTGCTCGAGGAAATAACTTAGTAGAGTAGATAATTTTAACTTTTATTTATGTATAAATATAATAATATATTATTTTGTAATTAAAGTAAATGCTATTGCATGATAGAGCGGGAACGAGAACGGTAATAGATGTTTTGTCCAGTGCCCTTATTGTTTGGTAATTCTGTGTGAGTGAATTTTTATATTATTTTTTTAGAATGAGAATTATATTTTCTATATTATTATTAATTTTAATGCATTCCTCCTAAAAAAAAAGCTCCGGACAAGTGCCTCGGTTGCCTAGGTCTAACGGCGGTGCTGGTTTTCCCCATTATATCAGAACTTTTATATGGGTATGAAGCTGCTTGCAATTTACAGAAAACGTGTGAAATTAATTAAAAATAATTCATTTATACTCAAAAATTGTTTAACACAATTTTTATATAAAAAAAATATTTGACGGCTACAAATTAGGTTTGAAGTGTTCTCGTTCCCGGGCCTATTGCGATTATGTCTAAATAAATTTCCTGCTTCGTTACTTCTAGCATTATTTAATTCAGCATCTTCATCATCTGTATCTCTTGTCATTATATTTTCTAAAATTAAGTACACATTTTATTAATATATATCAAATTTACAGATATTATAGATATGAAGTACCTTCAGCATTGAGGTCTTATCATTTCTTCATCTTCTACATCATTTATGTGTGCAAAAATATCTTGAATATCCGGAATTTATCCAATTAGTATCAAAATCACCAAAATTGTCAATCTGACAATTAATAAAAATTTCATGTATCTGACGAATGCAATTTTCTTAAGCCCACTATATTTTCATTACAATGACAGGGACTTAGATCTAGTTTAAACTAGGGGTAGAACTGGTCTAAATATTAGACTAGGTTTAAACTAGCTCTAAGTCAACCATTATTATGAATAAGGAAAAAACTTAGTCCGAAGATAGACCTGGTTTAAATCACATCAGAAATACTATGAATACGGCTGATAGTCTTTAAATTAGTGTTAATATTTGTTTATCATAGTGTTAGTTAAATTTATTAGCTTTTAATTATTTTTGTTAATATTTATTTATCGTTTAATAAACGTATTCTTTTGACTAATAATAGGTGCGTTCAATGGAGCTAGCAAATCTAGCAAATGCTTACTTAGCATATGCTATCTGCTAGGGCATGCATTGAACGATCTGCTTGTTTTGCTATGTTTGAACTGTCAGATGACTTGTCAGTCCAGTGAGGTTACGAAAATTGAAAACTTTGAAATATTGAATTTTTGCATAGAAGATAACACTGATATATTGAATGCAGTGTCAGATAAATAATAAATAGAAAATAAACTCTCAATGGTATTAATTACATGCATAAATTAATTTTAGTAGGATATTCCACGCAAGTGAACTCAAGTACAAATATTTTATGTTCTTTTTACGTAATTCATTAATTTTCATTGAAAATATATTCAAATATTACAAATGATATTTGAATTTGTGCGCCATATTTTTACATGCAGCAAAACAAGCGAGAAAATAGTCGCTTGCTTTGTTTACTTAGCAAAACGAGCAAATGCTAAGTTAGCAAGGCGTTCAGTACATTTTACTTCTGCTTTGATCGATTTGCTAGCTTCATTGAACGCACCTAATATCTCTCTTATTTTTACACTTTACCCGTATAAATAAAACGTTACAATATGTATTTCCGTTTCAGGAGAATATAAACATGCAAATGCATTTTTATTGTGGCTCCATAGAAGAAACGAAAAACCTTCAGTATAATAATAATAAACTAACCTCTCTGCCACAGCTGAGATGCTAAACATCTGCCTCCCAAACGTCAAAACCGAGGGTCAAAACTAATCATGCTATCTCTCTCTTTTCCGTCTCTAATCTCTGTGATTGCAACGTCACAGCTTTCAAGGAAATTTTATAGGGGACAAAAATAACAGTTTTCGAAAATTAATAAAATATATTAGGAAATTAATTTGAATAGATTTTAAGTATTTTCTAACATTATTTAGATGTGAACTAATGAATTTTACTATTACAAACGCTAAATTCGGTTATGGTAAATGCCCACAATAGAATTCGAATAAGTCATTAAAACTTCTATGATGTCACATATATAATAATTTAAGGATTGAAATATTTACGTAGGTTTGTATTTCTTTCGCTTTCGTTTCGTTTGTAATACTTCGTACAAATGTCACATAATTTTTAATGGTGTTAATTTCTATAAAAAAATAATCAGTCATATAACCAATTGAATAAAAAACTAACCTGTTTTTGCACCATATTTATATAGGTTGTATATGCTACATTATGGCCATATTTATGAGTAAATGCCTCATTACTATATTTCTCAAATGTTGTCCTCGAACCCGCTTTACGATACTTTACTACACCAGCTATTGCAATTATCATTGCAACTATACATACGACAATTAAAGTACCTGCATACTAGAAACAAATTATAAATACTTAAGCATTTGTAAGAATGCATTCCCTTACAATTCGCAACATGGTTTTATTTTCTCGTTTCTTTGCACGACATCCCAATATAGCAAGAATAAAAGTACAAATACTGTCTATTAATATTATAATACACATTCCTAAGCGAAATCCATCTTCACTTGAAGCTTCCGTTTTTACAACAGAATATATAATTACTGCTGCAAATAATAAGAGTATAATACCTGCAAGCTAAAAAAATTACAAAAATTATTATTCAGCAGGATAGTGTGTTCGAAGAAGTACGTTTATTACACTAATCTAAAAACGCAATCCTAAATTTACATGCACTAAATGTCTATATTATTTAGAATTTGAAAATTAAAGGATTTGTTACGATTAAATCAGTATTATATTATGGGTTTAAATTAGAGAACGAGTCTAGGGACACGTTAATGGTTTGTCCTTTAGTTCAAATGTACCAGCTATCGGAATTAATAAAAAATTGATTAATGTAACCATTAATTTTTAGGACAAAGATATTACGTAATTTAAATATATTTTGTGTCAGTTAACAAATAGAACAAGGAATGGTGAATACGAGTAAAAAGTCGTCGTTGACGTATCCTCGAAACTGATAAAAATAGAACATGTGGTTTCTTCAAAAAATATTTAAAAAAATGTACAGTACGGATACCGATCAGTTTTTTAAGTACACCCGTATAAGTATACCTTTATTTATCAACTTGCTAAAAAAAATTTTTTAACGAAATCCCAAATAGCATCGGTGTTAGCCGAATCGAATAGGAACAGGAATAAAATAGAATAAGAAATATTTTTTTTCTATTCTATTCTGTGTGCTGTTCTATTTTATTCTATGCTAATATAAAAATGGTTCCGCGAAAATACACTAGTTTATATTTACGAACCTAGATAGAAAAATGAAATAACAGGAAATACTTACGAGACATAAGGTATTGAATATACATAACATAATTTTAATACACACTTTCAATGCTTTACACATCTTGTATCTTCTGTATTATGCACTTGAATTTATATAAAGAAAAATTTCAGCCATTTACCATCAAGAACACGGTCATTATATACTTAGCGCTTACACTGAGACCTTCGTAATTTAATATACTACTATTTATCCAATTATTGAAATTATTTCATATCTATCATTTGAATAAATTCATAATTTGACAAGACAAGAAAAATAACCCTAACCTTTTATTTTTCTGTCAACTATTGTTTTTTTATTCCAAATTTTCACTTTATTTATATTTTATAATTAGTAATAAATAAATTAAAAACAGTAATCAATGATGCTTTAAAGTAAATACTTTTAGCAAAGCATAATTTGAGTATGAAGATTTCAAAAAATATTAATTCATAGAAAAAATTTGATCTGGCCAACACAATATTTTTGTTTATTCCAATTTCATTTTAAAGTAAAATAAAGTACACAAACATCAATAGTAAATAATATATTTTATTTACTAGCTGTCATTCTGACACGGATCCCCATATCTGCTTGTCGAGGGCAACAAAGTCACATGGCTGCTCGCACCTTATAATAAACTTTTAAAATTCATAGTTCCTCTTAATATTGTTCCATATTCTGAAATTTGCTGCAAACATAAATGATATAATAATAATAATGAAAAAAAAGTAGTTTAATTAAAAAATAAAATTTCCATTCTGTATAAATTATTAATTATTATTTAAAAATAATAATTTTACATTTTTTTTAAATATATTTTACATGAAATAGAAATGAAACAGAAACAAAAGCGGAAACCCTGTATTTATAGTGAACACGAATTAAACACCCATATTTAATAAAACTAAAATCCAAGCAATATTTAACACCTCGATAAATGATAATCTTTTTAGTAGTTATTGGCTATGTTTAGGTGTTATGTCGTCATTTGTTATAGATGTAGAATTACCAACACAAATAAGAAAGATAAAGGGTTTATACTTTTTTAAATACACAGCTTTTTTGGCGATTCCCGAATATTTCCGATGTGTGTAGTTTAGTATTGCCAGATTATTTTAACAAATCGGGATTTTTACAATATGAAATATAAAAGATCGCGATTTAGGAGCAAAAAGCGGAAGCTAAAAAATATAGTTAAATACTCGTATTTCTGGCACAAATTACAACATTTTTTTTTTCTTGTAAAAAATTGCATTTTCTTAATGTTTTGTAATACTTAATAATTAACTATTTCATAAACAACAAATGTATGAATTTAAATTAATTAAAGAAAGCCGTATTCTTCCACAAGGCGCAAATTTCTGCGGATACATTTATATCGATTTTTCAGACTTTCCTGTATATTCTGCGTCGAAGTTCATTCTCATTTTGGGCTTCTCATCCTCCCCGTAATTTTTTTGAGATAATAGAGCCTAAAAATCTTGTACGGGACGAATTTGGGAAGATTTCGAGGAACAACTGGTCTGTTAGCCAAGTTGAAGTTTGTCTTGCATAGTGAAACGAAGAATTTTATGCTCAATATTCCAATTTATCCATTGCAACGAAACACACACAACGTCAACTACAAAAAGCCGTATAAAAAAAACTATTTTGCACATAAATTTGAAAATTAATATTTGTTATTGTGTCACTTGAAACATCACAACAAAATATTTCTTTGATATCAAAGGATACTCTCTGTTAAGCCGAGAATTTTTCACCTTACCCTCGTACGTCACCCTTATTTCAAACCAAACGTTACTTGGAGAATAGTTCCACTGTCTGAAATTGGGCTTTCAAATTATTAAGAGATGGCGCTGACAACAAATGTCAAAATCATGACCAAATCAAGTTTAAATTTTAAGTGGTGCAAATGAACATTAACCACTTACGTAGGTGGCATTTTAAGTTTCTCTGTTTTCTACTCATATATTTTTATTGAAACGTTTAGCAGAAACAAATATAATATAATAAAGGTATTGCAAATGAATGTAAATAATAAATAAAAATGTATGGAATATGACAGGCTTTATTAATATTATACATCTAAATAAATTTCTTAGTCTCTCTATATCGATCATTCTTGAACCGGATCCGGCATCGCTGCTAATATAAATGCAAAGATAACTGCAAGGATCTAGAAGATAAAATATTTAATATTATTGTTAGGCATAAACAGATATTGTTAAATTATTAATTTTGTCATTAATTTTTCGTCTTTTAATTACTTGATTTTTTTTCTGCAAGACCTTGATGAACTAAGAATTTTATTACAAACGAGACAAAAAAAAACATAATAATAAGAGATATGAATTTTTAAGTTCAGAATTTGACGTGTGACGTATCTCTCAGTAATAAATCGAATCTTAGATTCATCTCTAAAAAGTAATTTATCTACATACAAGGGTTTCAAAAAAATACCAAAAAAAATCCAGGATATTAATAAACCCATGTCTGCAAATGAACCGTTTTAGCTGTAAAGCAAGAAAAAGAAATTTCTAAATAGTAGTTGTATTTGTTGTTGTTCAAAATGGTCACCAATCACTTCAATACAAAGATAACTCTAAAGTACTACTTTATGCAGATGATATGAAAATCTTCAAGTCCAGTAAGTCATTTGAAGATACTTTATTATTGCAGACAGATATTGATAATATCTACTCTTGGTCATTATCCTCCAAATAATTTTTTAATTTCAGTAAGTGTGAATTAATGAGTTACTTTGTCAGGAAATTTGTTTACACTGCTCAGTATAAAATTGGAGACTAGGTTTTGGAAAGAGTTGATAAGTTTAAAGATTTAGGTGTTCTATTTGACTCAAAACTAAATTTTAACGAGCACATATGTACTGCAGTGCGATCTGCATATAAAAACCTTGGTTTTGTAATGCGCTGTTCTCAAACATTTACTAAAATATCTACGATAAAGAAGTTGTATTTTGCTTACGTACGATCAAAAATAGAATATTGTCTTCAAGTTTGGAATCCAATTTATAATAAATATATTGATTTAATTGAATCTATCCGACGTGAATTTGTAAAATATATATATTTCAAACTTAGTAAGCAGTATCCTATTTTTGATTATGATTATAATGTCTTACTTCTCGAACAACATCTTTTATCTTAAGATACCCGTAGAAAAATTCATTCCTGTATTTATCTATACAAACTAATGCACAACATCATATATGATCCAGATACTCTTGCTTCAATTTCTATATCTGTACCCATACATTTTATTGCAGAACATCACGTACAAATTATGAGCAAAAATCTGCTATAAAAACTATCAGCCGTATTCATAGTGACCGAATGCTAGTTTAAACTAGGATTATCTTTGTACCTGCGTAGACCGACAATTTTCCCTATTCATAGTAGCGGTTTAACGGTAGTTCCAGTTTAAACCAGGTCCAGTATTTAAACCTGACATCACCCTAGTTTTACACTGGTCTAAGATAGTGAAACATCAGTACAAACGCGTGTGGTTATATAATTTGAATATCATTTCATGTATGTATACAATTTTAAGTACATATTTACATTATATATTTGTTACACTTAGTTTTGTTAAAAATAAAACAATTTTGAACAAGACAATTAAATATAACCTACTTAATTACAACTTATTTTACAGATATTGGGGTAAAAGTAAATTGATTAATTTATTTAAAGAAATACGAGCGTAATGGATGACATACAAGATATGTTGGATAACATTAATGATGTTCAAGATGTAGTTGAACGTCAAAGAAAACAAAAAAAATATTTTCCACAAATCAACCCCTTCGAAAAATATGATGACATAGTTTAGAATAATCTATAGGTAATTCTCATATACATAAATAAAATAATATGTACATAATTCTGTTTTAGATTCAAGAAAGAAACAAATAAAAATTTAATTGAAGAAGTCAGGCCTTCAATACACATACGGGATGATAATAAAGGAAGGCAAGTTTCTGCGGAAATTCAAGTTTTGAGTACCATAAGATACTTGGCGAAAGGGAATTACCAGAGTGAGACTGGTAATTATAAGAAACAGTATACAGATGCATTTTTTATATAATAAAAATTATATTACAGCTGATTTACATAACTTCTCTCAAGCCACTATGTCTCGGATTGCTGGAAGAGTAACAAGAGCTATAGCTTTTTTAATAGAACGATACCTCAATTTCCCACAGAACGACAGATAATTATCTGTAATGAAAGAAGAATTTTATATTTGTCAAATGCCAAATATTGTGGGCGCAATTGATTTCTGAAAATTTTATTTATAATAAATATTACATATACTTATATTGCAATAATACATACCAGTATATTATTTTAAAACGTTTTTGTTGTTAAAATGTCTAAACTTAAGACAAAGTTGTCAATTGCTTTCAGTAAACGTCAAAATATTGAGAACTACGCGTGCGCAAACCAAGATCAGCTAGATTCGTCGACTAGAATGGAGCTTAAACCAGGATTACTTGAAGCTGGTTTAAACCAAGTTGAAATATTACTATGAATAGGCTAAATTAAACCACGTCTAAACCAGAACTAGAAAAATACAGTTTAAACCTGGTTTTTCTAATGTACTATGAATACGGCTGTATGTGTTCTACTTTCAATTCCGTTTCTAATACTCGTGACATTTTTGGTGACAGCATAGCTAAGTTTAAGAGTGGCTTAATTCAACAATTTTCAGTAAAGCAATGAGTGGTGTCTTTTGTTTGAGTACTGTTTCATTAAGTAATTATTAATTGTGATCTGTAACAACATATACTTCTTTTATTTTTGTATTATTTTTATGTATATATTATGTGTTTATTATTGCTTATGACAATTTCTTTATTATTAATATTGGGTAAAACCGACCTGTAATTGGGATCTTAGTATCCTGTTGGTCTGGGTTATATATAAATAAATAAATATCGTAGGTTCATGGATTCAGGGATCAGCGGAAGATACCTAGAATAGCCTGTACTTGCGTTCAGGAGGCCAAGACTCCTGCTTCTTCATCCAGCACAGAGGTCTCGCATACCAGATACTTCACAAAACTCCAAAGTAAAAAATCGGGAGGATATAAATTTGCAACAATTGAACAGCTTTCTGTCATTGTTTTTCGGTTATAACTTGATCTCACAATATCTTCTTGCTTTACTGATAAAACAGCTCATTTGCGGACATATGGGTTTTTTGAACAAAAATTCTTTGTTTTGAAGTCGTCTACAACAGATCCTTGAGATTTCTCGGAATGATTTTGAAACAGCCTGTATAATATGATGGCATACCTGTATACCACAGACAAATAATGTCACAATAGCAAATGCAAGCAAAATTGCTGCATAAAATTCATAAAGTACGTCAGCACACCCATATGGATATGGTACAAGGCAAATGTCTTCCTCGTCTTTACCACAACAAGTGCCTGGAATTTTTAAAACGCCTATCAGTGCATAATCTTGAGGGCCGAGAATACCGCAGCATTTGTTCTAAAATAATGGTACATTTATATATATAAAATTAATTTGTATGACAAAAACGAAAGTATAAAATGTTTAGAATAGATTGAAGCAATAAGTCAAGAAGAATGGGAAATAACGATAAATTAAAATTAAATATAAAAGACGTCTTTTCTTTATATTAATCCTTATTAATTGAATAGTAGTGTAAGTACAAAGTGTACATTTATTTTTTGTTATGATAGCGACTGTAGAAAAAATCTTGTGTGTTTCGAGCACAAATGGACATTGTCGATTTCGTGAGAACAACCTCTCGAATCGGAAATGTCCTATTTTGCGCTCTTAATACACAAATAGCTATTCTGAGTAATCTAGATGACAGCATAAAGTGACATAAATTCAATTAGTTATGAAATATATTTTGAAATAAATATTTCGTTTTAAAAAGTTCAATTTTACCTAATTTATGATATTATGAAATGTCACTTTTATTTTTTATTATTTACAATTGAGTTGCATTCAATATTTTTTATATGACCTTAGATAAAATTCCTGAAACAAATTAGAAATTTGACAGACGTTTATTAATTTCACAAATATTTTCACAATTTAAAATGCAAGTTTTTGATAAATTAGCTGCTATCAAAGAAGTTGAAAACATATGTAAATTGTTTTAAAATAAAAATTCATTTCCCCTACAGACCCATTTTAGTACATATGTAGGCTATTTTTAGATGTTAATGGGTTATCCGAAAAATTCGTTATCCGAAACGGCTGTCCCCCCTTTATTTCGGTTAACCGGAGTTTTACTGTAATAGAATTCGAAGAAAAGTCATTAAAACTTCTATGATGTCACATATATAATAATTTAAGCAACGAAATATTTACGTAGGTTTGTATTTCTTTCGTTTTCGTTTCGTTTGTAATACCTGCCATAAATTATGTCACAGAATTTTTAATGATGTTAATTTCTATAAAAATTTAATCAAAGTCATATACTCAATTGAATAAAAAACTAACCTCTTTTTGCACCATATTTATATAGGTTGTATATACTAGATTATGGCGATATTTATAAATAAATGCCTCTTTACTATATTTCTCAAATTTTGTCCTCGAATCCTCTCTATGATACATTACTAGACCAGTTATTGCACATATCATTGCAACTATACATAAGAAAATTAAAGTGCTTGCATACTAGAAACAAATTATAAATACTTAAGCATTTGTAAGAATGCATTCCCTTACAGTTCGCAACATTATTTTATTTCCTTTTGTCATTGCACGATATCCCAAAATAGCAAGAAAAAAAGTACAAATACCACCTATTAATATTATAATAGACATTGCTAAACCAAATGCATCTTCATTTGAAACATCCGACGTTACAATAGAATGTAACGATATTGCTCCAAATAATATGAGTGTAATGCCTGCAAGCTAAAAAAATACAAATATTATTATTCAGCAGGATAGTGTGTCCGACGAAGTACGTTTATTACACTAATCTAAAAACGCAATCCTAAATTTGCATGCACTAAATGACTATATTATTTAGGATTTGAACATTAAAATTTAAGGATTTGTTACAAGTAAAATCAGTATTATACCACAGTATAAAAATATTTAAACCAGTAACGACACTTCGCATATTTCATGATACGTTAAAAATTTGAGTAGGCGTGGCCAGTTCAGCTTATGAGAAGATGGCTGATTGTCACTTACGCGCATATGCAACATCAAGCGAAGACGTGTTTGGTAATTTATCTATGCCAGCAGATAATTTTGTCACATACATAAATAAATTGGAACAATGGTGTTTAACTAATTTTCAATATATACCCACCAATAATGATATCATTAAAACTTTCATAACTAACATTACTCATAAATTTCAATTTACACACCCATGTTCTGAGTTTCCTCATAAATATTTGATTAAATTATATTGCCGTATGCGATTATTTTATGCACTAATTTTTATAAATAGAAATTTAAAATCATCCTAAGGGAAACGGACGCAAATTATATTAAAACATTTGTAATATTATACGAAATAAAAATATTTGTGTTTATAAAATATAGTTTTATTATATTTAATATAATTATACTTATTTGTAACCAATAAAATAATAAATACCGTGTTCATATATCATTCGCAAATGACAGTTATTCAAATTCCCGCCACGTACAGCTTATGCCAAGATGGCCGCTTACTCCATTCGATGCGACGTGATGATCAAAGGCGCCGACAACAAGTGTCGCTACTGGTTAAGTATTTTTATACTGTGATTATACTATGAGTTTAAATTAGAGAACGTGTCTAGGGATACGTTAATGTGTACCTGTACCTAAAATGAAGTGTAAAACCGAAAACTTCATCAATACTTATGATGTAGTAGGCATTTAACGGGCACCGGGTTATTGGGCGCAAAATATCCAAAACGCACGTTACATAAATGAGGTTATGTCTGAGTGTTTCAAACGAGTTTTGTGTATTAAGTTATTGTTGTTATATTTAGAGAAATATAGCATTTCAGTCTACAAATTAACTTGCATGGTGTAAATTTTTGTACGCAATTGGGTCCTCCACCATAACAGAAAATTGAATAAAATGTTAGTTATTGAAAGTAGATACGAAAAATCATGTTTGAAACGAAAACTGTTTTGTTACTTTTTGAAATATTTTAGATTTTAAGCATCTTTACTTCTACGTCACACTATTGAAATCTTCTCGCGCTGTCTCTATACAAATTGGTCCGAAAAAGATAGCTATAGGTTTCGTTAAAAATCAAAAGCAATTAAACTAAAAACATTTGACTTTTTAATAGTACGAATTGCTTCAAAATTAAACTTTCATTTAAAATAATATAAAAATCTGATGTGGCCTTTGGTCAAAAAATTCATTTACGAGTTTTTAGTAAATAAGCACGTTTTAGGGCCATATAATACGATTTTACCATTCTACGATGATGTCTGTATGTATGTATGTAAAGTAAAAAATTTAAAAGATGTCCGATCAAGGGCACCTGTATGACGAACGAATTAACAAATAGGCATACATTTATCTCTTTCTTTTGCAAAGGCTATAAGAGTGAGCGATAAGGATGGATATAACACGCTTGTCTTTCAAAAATTCATATTGTTTCGACTAAGTTAGGACATTCCACTTTAAAACGATGCTCGTTGTTGATAATTTATGTTGTGTGACAGATATACGTAAATGGTGGCATTACTTTCTAACACATTATAAATAATAATCACGTGTCGTAGAGTTACAGATATCTAATTATCTACTGCACTGCCCTCTGTCCTAATATTTCTCCAGTGACGTTGACATTTAAATCAAATTATTATTCCATGGTTTTGCCAAGACTATGTTGTTGTGTTTTGCAAAAACATAGATGAAGAGCATAAATCTTTGAGAAAGGCATTATTTAAAAAGAAACATAATTTTCAAATTAATTACACTTATTTTTTTTAGCTAAAACGTATCCCTACATATTTCATGTTGCACGTCTATGTATACGAAATGCAGTGAAGTTATCTGTTAGTAATATTATATCATACGGTTAATAAATGACCTTGAATAGTCATCTTTTGTGAACCAAACTATACCAGTTTATTCCAAACTTATAGCTCCTAATAACTTAACTGTAAAATAAAGCTAGATGTGTTCTACGAATACAAATTATCTATTGATGGAAAGACGAACATAGGGCTTATTTGGCAAATATATATTATTTGCAACTTTATTCGCACTTGGAAAGACCGGGCCTAAGAGATCTTTTACAGCTTATATTATATATTTTATTTTTTATCTCTAAATCTGTACGAAATATAATAAAATATGTATATGTTTCAGATGGAGAATTTAATGTTCTTTAATATTTGTAATAACAAATTTTAAAAAAATAATATTTAGATTTTTTTAAGAAACTACTAATTTCAATTGTCCAATTGTTACCAAAACATATTCAACTCTTCTCATTAATGTTAGATTCACGTCCTTATTTGTTTACAATTTGAGATATTGTTTATCAAACAACGACACACACATACACAGACATCATCGTAAAAATGTTAAAATCGTATTCTAGTGACTTTAATACTAAAATCTGGATATGCGATTTTTAGCAGGAATCAAATACCTCTCTTAACGACAGGTAAAAATTATAGTGGAGGTCCCCATTATAAAGGAACACATTAAATGCCTACGTGATAAGCGGTGATGGTATTTTAGCAAAAAGATAAACAAATGTTTGACATTTTATTTATCATAATTCGTTAGTTGATATTTTTTTTTATTTTGATTAATTTTTAAATTTTGTAAAATGTACTTGAAAAAAATTTAATTAATAAACTATTAATAATAATTACAAGTAAAGATTATAACGAATTCTGGCAGGTAAAATATCAAACATTTGAACAACAATTGAATAAATTTAACAATTATTTTTTAGGACTAAGATATTACGTAATTTAAATGTATTTGGTGCCAGTTAACAAATAGAATAAGGAATGGTGAAAACGAGTAAAAAGTCGTCGTTGGCGGATCTTCGAAACTAATAAAAATAGAACGTGGTTTCTTCAAAAAATATTTTTAAAAATGTACAGTACGGATACCGATCAGTTTTTTAAGTACACGAATATGAGTATACCCTTTATTAATGAACTTACTAAAAAAAATTTTAACGAAATCCCACAAATAGCATCGGTGTTAAATGAATCTAATAGAAATAGGAATGAAATAGAATATTCTGTGTGCTCTTCTATTTTATTCTATGCAAATATAAAAATGGTTCCGCGAAAATACACTGGTTTTTCTATTCCCTATACTAATCTATTCTATTCCTGTCTATTATACGCAATCTATAAAGCAAGCTTTATGGACCTTGACAGAAAAATGAAATAAAAGAAAATACTTACGAGACACATGGTATTGAATATACATAACATAATTTTAATACACACTTTCCATCCTTTACACATCTTGTTTCTTCAGTATTATGCACTTGAATTTATATAAAGAAAGATTTCAGCCATTTACCATCAATAACACGGTCATTGTATACTTAGCGCTTACACTGAGGCCTTCGTAATTTAATATACTAATATTTATCCAATTATTGAAATTATTTCATATGTATCATTTGAATAAATTCATAATTTCCCATGACAAGACAAGAAAAATAACCCTAACCTTTTATTTTTCTATGTCAACTACTGTTTTTTTATTCCAAATTTGCATTTTATTTATATTTTGTAATTAGTAATCAATAAATTAAAAACAATAGTCAATGATGCTTTAAAGTAAATACTTTTAGCAAAGCATAATTTGAGTATGAAGATTTTAAGAAATTTTAATTTATAGACAAAATCTGATCTGGCCAACACAATTTCATTTTAAAGTAAAATAAAGTACACAAACATCAACAGTAAATAATATATTTTAAAACAGAATATAGGGCGTGAGCAATCATGAAACTTAGTTGATCTTGACAAGCAGATATGAGGGCCCTTGTCAGAATGACAGCTAGTATTTATGTATATAGATTTCAAATGTCATATTCCATTCCAAATTTCATGATTTTATAATTCCGTGTGGTTTATTTTTGGACAAGTAAATTCCACACTCCTGGTAATAAAAACCTAAACTTTTTAATGGAAAATTATGACATTTGACATCTATGTAGATAATTACTAGCTGTCATTCTGACACATATCCCAATATATTCTTGTCAAGGGCAACAAAGTCACATGGCTGCTCGCACCTTAGGCGATTTCGGGCGACAACCGTTCACTTGCGGTATGTTGCGTTCAGGTGCTTTCACACATTCGGGCGCTAGGAACAGCTTACCCGGTATGCTTGGATCAGTGTTCACAGCTGAACGGGTTTGCGAGCCGGGTCAGCTTCGGTTCACTATTTCTATCTCTTTTTATTATGTAATTTCTTTTGAAATGTCAAAAGTCAGAACAGTCGGTGTCGTAGTCTTTATGTCAAAAAAGAATTTTTTTTTGAGACATTTCAAATATGGATAAACTATCTTTCTCTGTAGAGATATTGTAGAAATATGCGATACTGTGGAAGTAACGAATTTATTATGTACAAACGTACAGAATAAAGTTTAAAAAATGAATTAAAATAATAATGATTTGTTTGTAGATGATACGTATGCTATAAAATGTATTATGGAAAACCTCTAGGAATAATGAAGCATGTTGAAGATTCAGCAATTTAAATACATCGCTTGTTGATATTAAAGTGTCGCCTTTAGCCAGATAACATTGCTTTTTCTAAAGGAATCGAAATAAAACGTCCACTAAATTGTTTAATGTGTATTAATGTTTTTAGTTCTTTTAGCAATGTAAGCTTGTATGTAATAAAATTGTAATATAAATCATATATGTAGTTAGCTGTTGCTATTGTTTTGTTATGTATTTGTTATATAATTTCTGAAATGTCATTGTAAATATCTGTCATTGTGTTCAATTAAGTTTAATAAAGCCTTCCTAAAGGTAACTTAAATTATTACAATTTATTAAACTTAATTTCAAAAACCAAAGTCTCGATGGAACGGCTTTTAACTCCGGAAAGATTTGACACAGATCCAAACTCTTCAACAGCGTCCATCGAATGGGAACATTGGTATAGAAGATTTCTCAACTTTTCATTGGAAAGAACTGATTCAGAAAAGCTTAAACTCCTTTTTAATTATATTTCTCCTACCATTTATCAATATGTAAGTGCATCAGGCACATTTAATGATGCTATTTCGATATTAAAAAGTATATATGAAAAGCCCGTCAATGAGGTCTATAGTCGTCATAAACTTGCAACCAGATCTCAGCTACCCGAAGAGTCTGTCGACCAATACCTGCAAAGTTTGAATATTTTAGCTAAAAATTGTAATTTTAAAGCTGTTACTGCAGAGAAAAATCGTGAAGATTTTGTGAGAGACGCTTTTATTCGCGGACTATCGGCTTCTCATATAAGGCAAAGACTCCTTGAAAACCCAGTTCTATCTCTCAGCGATGCTTATGAAAAGGCCAGATCTCTGGAATTAGCTCAACAACAAGCCATATCTTTCAATCAAAGTCTCGTAGTGAATGCTGCATCAATTTCTCAAGTTCCTACTCAGAATTTGCCTGTCTCCAATAACTCGGAAGAAACTCTTGCAGCCGCGAATCGAAGGTGTATATATTGCGGTCTTGAATCTCATCCGCGGATTAAATGCCCGACTAGGAATGCCATCTGTCACTTCTGTAAGAAAAAGGGACATTATGCGAAGGTCTGTAGATCTACCAAATCAGACTGGAAACAAACTGCATCAATGATCATTGCTACTAACTGTGTTACTTCAGTTTCATCAAGTCTAAAGAAGGCTATAATTCCTGCTCGAATAAATGGATTTACAATTCAAGCATTGGTAGATACTGGTAGTTCCTGTAGCTTCATCAACGATCGATCTGTACAAGAACTAAAATTACCTGTATTTCCTTCACGAGATCGAGTATCAATGGCAACTACTTCTCTTCACTCAAACACTGCTGGTGTATGTATTGTGACTCTCTGTATTCAAGGTCATACATATAAAAAGGCTCGCCTAAGTGTCCTGCAAAACCTTTGTTCTGATATAATAATTGGTCATGATATCATGAAAAAACATTCAAGTATCAACGTCGAATTTGGAGGACCTAAAAGTTCATTGAATATATGTAGTCTGGCAGTAGCTAAAGTGGAACCAGCGGATCTCTTTGAAAATCTCATTCCCGAATGTAAACCAATAGCAGTAAAATCTCGTAGGCAAACAATCAGCGATGCTAAATTTATTGAAGCCGAAGTGGAACGATTGCTATCAGAAGATGTAATTGAAGCTAGTAAATCTCCCTGGCGGGCTCAAGTGCTTGTAACATCATCAGAGAATCATAAAAGAAGAATGGTTATTGACTATTCGCAGACGATAAATCGATTTACGCAGTTGGACGCATATCCACTACCTCGTATAGAAGACATAATAAACAATGTTGCAAGATACGAAGTGTTTAGTACCATAGATTTAAAAAGTGCATATCACCAGTTTCCAATAAAAGAAAAAGATAGACCATATACTGCATTTGAGGCCTGTGGACAACTATTTCAGTATAAAAGGATTCCTTTTGGCGTAACTAATGGTGTTGCCGCTTTTCAAAGAGGGATAAACAACATCATACGTTCAGAAAACTTGGTGGATACGTACGCCTACTTAGACGATGTCACTATATGTGGTAAAGACCAGAAAGAACACGACGAAAACCTAAGACGTTTTATGGAAGCCGCTCGTAAATACAATCTAACTCTCAACAATGAGAAAAGCGCATTTTCTTTACGATCAATCAGTCTGCTAGGATTTTCTATTTCCAACAAAACAATTCGACCTGATCTTGATAGACTTAAACCTTTAAGAGAGCTTCAACCTCCAAATAATCCTTCAACACTGAAAAGAGTTATTGGGATGTTTGCGCATTTCTCCAACTATATCCCTCGATTCGGACAGAAAATAATACCTCTCTCTCGCAGTACTTTTCCTCTTACACTGGAGGCAATCAAAGCCTTCCAAGATTTAAAGCAAGATATAGAAACTGCAGCTCTTGCTCCAATAGATGATGAAGACATATTTACGGTTGAAACAGATGCTTCAGATGACGCAATTGGAGCTACCCTTTCTCAGTCAGGGAGACCTGTGGCTTTTTTCTCTAGAACTCTCTCTGGATCTGAATGCAGACATTCTTCCGTGGAAAAAGAAGCATACGCTATCGTCGAAGCTACTCGTAAGTGGCGACCTTATCACATGGGTCGTCATTTTCGGCTTATCACGGATCAGCGTTCCGTTGCATTTATGTTCAATTTAAAGACAACCAGTAAAATAAAGAACGAAAAAATTCTCAGATGGAGATTAGAATTATCCTGTTACAATTATGATATAATTTATAGGCCAGGAACTGAGAATGCTGCTGCTGATACGTTCTCTCGCATTTGCTCGGCTACAATATCAAATGACATACGTCTTATGAATCTACATAATTCCTTGTGTCATCCTGGAATCACTCGAATGTATCACTGGATTCGGAGTAAAAATCTTGCAATTTCTCTCGAAGATGTTAAAAGAGTAACATTGAATTGCCCCGTTTGTTCAGAAATAAAGCCACGATTCTACAAACATGAAGGTAAACTTATTAAAGCTACTTCTGCATTTGAGCGCCTGAATATTGATTTTAAAGGACCTATACCATCTTCTTCTCGCAATCGATACCTGCTCACAATAATTGATGAATACTCACGATATCCGTTTGCAATCGCTTGTCAAGATATGACTTCACAAACTGTTATAATTGCATTGAAAAATATTTTCTCGTTATTTGGCACCCCTTCATACATCCACACTGACAGAGGGATGTCATTTATGTCCAATGAAGTTAAAAATTTCTTGAACAGTAATGGTATTGCGACCAGTAGGACAACACCATACAACCCCCAAGGCAATGGACAAATCGAACGTTACAATGGTATAATTTGGAAAACCATCGAACTCGCACTTAAATCAGAAGGAAAGAAAATTACACAGTGGGAATCTGTTCTCTCTAATGCACTCCATTCCGTTAGGTCATTATTGTGTACGGCTACAAATGAAACACCCCATGAGAGAATGTTTCGGCATCCTAGACGTACGAATAATGGACAATCTGCACCCGCATGGTTACTCCAGTCTGGGCCAGTATATCTACGACGTTCGGTACGCAATTCTAAATTTGATCCTCTAGTCACAGAGGTAACTCTTCTTGATAGTAATGCTGAGTATGCTCATATTCGATATCCCGATGGAAAAGAATCTACTGTCTCCACTCGTCATCTAGCTCCTGTTCCAAGGAATTCCAAAGAAGAGACCTTGCAGGAAAATAACAGAGAACATTCAACTGATCTACAACTAATAAATTCAGACCATCAAGTTCAAGAGGAAAATGTTATTCGTTCGTCCAATGATTGCGAAGCATCCTCTGAAACATTCCCAATACATGAAGAGACAGCTCCCATAAACGAAATCAATCAACAGACTGTCCACACGGATCCTCAGACTCAAATTCTACGTCGAAGTTCAAGGCTCCGGAAACTTCCATCTTACCTTAAAGATTATCTTCCTCGTTAGTTTTATGGGCTGGGGTGAATGTAATATAAATCATATATGTAGTTAGCTGTTGCTATTGTTTTGTTATGTATTTGTTATATAATTTCTGAAATGTCATTGTAAATATCTGTCATTGTGTTCAATTAAGTTTAATAAAGCCTTCCTAAAGGTAACTTAAATTATTACAAAAATCATAATTTAAATAATTAGATATCCACTTTTCGTTAAAGTCTCGTATTCTATTATGTTTATTCTTCAGTATATTAGCTACATTACAGAACAACAGTATCATTCTTTTTATTAAAGAATATAAATAATCCACTATTATTTAACACAGAAGTATTTAATTTGTATCCAGTGCTAAAGATAAACACAATTTAATTTTCTTATTGATGTGCATTTTAACTGTCAGACACTATTTTTGACAGTTTTAAATGTCGCAGAATATACATAACCTCCAAGAACAGTGTCAACAAGTGAACCAGACAATTTTTGGCGCTACCACTGACCATATCATACCGTAACTGACCGTAACTAATCCAAGCAAGTGAACGGGTATGTCGCCCGAAATCGCCTCTTATAACAAACTTTTAAAATTCATAGTTCCTCTTAATATTGTTCTATATTCTGCAAATATTATAAAAAAAAAGTTTAATTAAAAAATAAAATTTCCATTCTGTATAAATTATTAATTATTACATAAAAATAATAATTTTACATTTTTTAAAAATACTTTTTATATTAAATATAATTGGAACAGCAACAAAAGTAGAAACCCTATATTTATAGTGAACACGAATTAAACACCCATATTCAATAAAACTAAAAACCAAGCAATATTTAACACCTCGATAAACAATAATCAATCTTTTTTCCTCCCGCTACTCTTGGTAAGGGAGGTATAGGGATTGTGCTAAAAATCGCATATCGAGATTTTGGTAAATGACCACGTTTTAAGGTCCCTAGAATCCATTTTTAACATTTTCACGATGTCTGTGTGTATGTATGTATGCATGTATGTATGTATGTATGTATGTCTGTATGTGTGTGTGTGTGTGTGTGTGTGTGTGTGTGTGTGTGTGTGTGTGTGTGTGTGGATCCTCTTTACGCTCTAACTCAAATACTATCATTCAGAAAGTTTTGAAACCATGTATTTCTACCTTATTCTAATATGGAAAGAACTAAATAGATTTTGGTGGCAATCGGATAACCGGAAATGGCAGTTTACTTGAAGCTCAAGATAATTTTTCTTCAAAAAATACCTTTAAAGATTAAAGATTATTCCATTTTCTGCAAGTTTGTTTTAATACTTTTTCTATATATTGTACACTGGCTTGCAAAAAAATCGCGTACACTTGTTTTTTGCTGTACTGAGTCGGTCTCGATTGTTAACTTGTCAGTGTCACAAGTCAGTGTCATTAGTGTCAATTAAAATGCCAAAATTATCAGAAAACAGAAATTTGTAATACTTTCTAAGTTAGAAGAGGGGTGGTCAATCAAATCAATAGCAAAACATTAAGATTAAATAAAGTACTGGACGCTAATGGAGCAATAATAAATTACTAATGTTACTTCGTCGATAAATTGTTTTACTCATAATTTTTACTTATTTATAATCCATTTAAAATAAATACTTGGTTGTTCTTTAATTTTTCTAGAATATATTTTTAATTTAGTAGTAACGTAGCACAATGAAGAACTTGCTCCACGGTACCTAAAATAATGACATGACAGTGACAACGGTGACAACTTCATTGACAGTTGATATTAACCTATTTACAAAAAATCGTATTTACATAGCTAAAAAGAGGTAAAAACTCGGTTACTTGATTTTTAAGGTGTACGCGATTTTTTTGCAAGCCAGTGTATATGGATAAATTTATAAAGTAATATAAAAATTATATACATAGGTAAATGGCGGGAGGTACTGTGTTGGTCACATCAGATTTTTTATTAAGAGATGGCGCTGACAACAAATGTTAAAATCATGACCAAATCAAGTTTAAATTTTAAGTGGTGCAAATGAGCATTAACCACTTATTTAGGTGACATTTTAAGTTTCTCTGTTTTCTGCTGATATATTTTTATTGGAACGTTTAGCAGAAACAAATTTAATATAATAAAGGTAGATTGCAAGAGAATGTAAATAATAAATAAAAATGTACGGAATATGTCAGGCTTTATTAATATTATACATCTACATAAACTTCTTAGAGTCTCTCTATATCGATCATTGATGCTCCGGCATCGATGCTAATATAAATGCAAAGATAACTGCAAGGATCTAGAAGATGAAACATTTAATATTATTGTTATGCATAAACAGATATTGTTAACTTATTAATTTTGTCATTATTTTTTGTCTTTTAGTTACTTGATTTTTTTTCTGCAAGACTTTGATGAACTAAGAATTTTATTACAAACGAGACAAAAAAAATACGTAATACTCGTAAGAGAGATACGAATTTTTAAGTTCAGAATTTGACGTGTGACGTATCTCTCGCCAACGTGCGTTTTGTTTTTATTGTCAGATAACCAATAAATTTCTTAGGACATGGAACAACAAATTTTTCAGGAAATTTGGCATCGGTCGGTACCAAATTTCCTGTTTTATGGCCGGATTCATAATAAATCGAATCTTAGAATCTCTAAAATGTAATTTATCTACGTACAGGGGTTTCAAAAAAATACCAAACAAATTCCAGGAGTTTTATTAATAAACCCATGTCTGCAAATGAACCGTTTTAGCTGTAGAGCAAGAAAAATAAATTTTTAAATAGTAGTTGTATTTGTTGTTCAAAATGGTCACCAATCACTTTAATACAAAGATAACATTGTAGGTTCATGAATTCACGGATCAGCGGAAGATACCTAGAATAGCCTGTACCTGCGTTCAGGCGGCCATGACTCCTGCTTCTTCATCCAGCACAGAGGTCTCGCATACCAGATACTTCACTAAACTCCAAAGTAAAAAAAAAATCGAGAGTATTTAAATCTGCGAACAATTGAACAGCTTTCTGTCATTGTTTTTCGGTTATAACTTGATCTCAAAATATCATCTTGCTGTACTGATAAAACAGCTCATTTGCGTACATATAGGTTTTTTGAACAAAATTTGATTGTTTTGATGTCGTCTACAACAGATCCTTGAGATTTCTCGGTATGATTTCGAAACAGCCTGTATAATATGATGGCATACCTGTACACCACAGGCAAATAATGTCACAACAGCCAAGACAAGCAAGATTGCTGCATAAAGTTTATAAAGTACGTAATCACAACCAGATAGATATGGTGTAAGGCAAATGTCTTCCTCAGCTCTACCACAACAAGTGCCTGGAATTTTTACAACGCCTATCAGTGCATAATCTTGAGGGCCGGATATACCGCAGCATTCGTTCTAAAATAATGGTACATTTACGTGTGTATATATATATATATATATATATATATATATATATATATATATATATATATATATATGTATATAAATATTGCTTGTACACAGATATCGGTAATGATGGAATATATTTGTACCGAAAAGCTATTCTGCGGTTTAGTTATACCCATGCTTGCGGGCTAAGGAAGAGTCTACAGTGCGGCTGGGACTGGTTGCTCTCACGCTGCGGTGTTGAGAAAGAGCTGTTCTGCGGTTCAGCTATACCCTCGCTTGCGGGCTGAGGAAGAGTCTACAGTGCGGCTGGGACTGGTTGTCCTCCGCTACGGTGTTGAGGAAGAGCTATTCTGCGGTTTAGCTGTACCCTACTCCTATCCTAATCCCAAAGCTAAGCCGAGACCTTGCGTATTTACGTGGATCCTAAGCACTCACTGAGAGAGTATACTCATCTATTTTTTTATCTATTCAAGGTTGTCGGCGCTCGCAAGAGAGACTCTGGACCATCCAGGGATTAGGGATTATTATATTTGTTTGGATCTGTTTTCCATTATGTATTTTTGAGATCTTTCATCAATTAATTATATTGGTTTTTAATAGAAAATTTTAAATAGCTATCAAATTGATGTCAAAAATTTAATTTGTATATATATATATACGCATACTTACCATCCACCGTAGACGGTATTTACTTGCAGATATTGCAAAAAATACTTTAAGAATTAACCCTTTGTTCACTTTGGCGACCCTAAAGTATCACATATTTTTGACATCTGCCAAAGCATACTTTACGGTCGCTTTAATTTCACGGCCTCAGCTGCATTTATTATTTTATGAGTTATCTAGATGGCAGCATAAAGTGACATAAATTCAATTAGTTATGAAATATATTTTGAAATAAATATTTATCTAATTTCGTTTTAAAAAATTCAATTTTACCTAACTTTATGATATTATGAAATGTCACTTTTTACATAATTGATATGAAATGAAACGAGTTTTGTAAAAATCTTTACATAACAGTTATGTAATAGTTATTTATGCAACATGAATAACAAATATAGTCTTTGTATAATCTTAATTTCACGAATAGAAAAGTTTGACAGAACTCGTCAATTCCTATGATTGAAAAAACACTTTTTACATATCGTTTCATTATTTCACTTATTTGCACTTTTTCTTGTTAAAAAAAAAATTTATAAACCCATTTTAATGAAAAAAGTGTAGTTTTTTAACAGACGTAAAAAAATATTTATGCAAAGTTTGCGTTAAAAATGCAGTTTTTTCACCATTTTATGTTTTAAAAAAAGATATACTTTCTTTAAGTCATAAAAAATAGTTACTTATGCAACAAGAGTGTTAACACTATCTTTATGACATGAAGTATTTCGTGACAAGACTTGCCGAATCACAAAAATTATTCACAGAATGTTATGAAGATTGTTTACACTTGAGTTGCATACAATATTTTTTATATGACGTTAGCTAAATTCCTGAAACAAATTATAAATTTGACAGACGAGCAGACGACAATTTAAACACACCAAATACCGAGTTCACATTTAATAGATAACAGATCTGAAGTTAAATACTGTAGTTCTGCTAGTATTACCAACATGAATGTATAGAAAAAACTAAATTTAGGTAAGACAATTGAAATTGATTGAATTGAAAAAAATTGAATAAAAAACTAACCTCTTTTTGCACCACATTTATATAGGTTGTATATACTATATTATGGCCATATTTATAAGTAAATGCCTCATTACTATATTTCACAAATTTTGTCTTCGAATCCTCTTTATGATACATTACTAGACCAGTTATTGCACATGCCATTGCAACTGTACATAAGAAAATTAAAGTACCTGCATACTAGAAACAAATTATAAATACTTAAGTATTTGTAAGAATGCATTCCCTTACAGTTCGCAACATGGTTTTATGTTCTTGTGTCATTGCACAAAATCCCAATACAGCAAGAAAAAAAGTAAAAATACCACCTATTATTATTATAATAGACATTGCTAAACCAAAAAAATCTTCATTTGAAGATTCCGATGTTACAATAGAATCTAATGATATTGATCCAAATACTATGAGTATAATGCCTGCAAGCTAAAAAAAATTACAAAAATTATTATTCAGCAGGATAGTGTGTTCGAAGAAGTACGTTTATTACACTAATCTAAAAACGCAATCCTAAATTTGCATGCACTAAATGACTATATTATTTAGGACTTGAACATTAAAATTTAAGGATTTGTTACGAGTAAAATCAGTATTATATTATGAGATTAAATTAGAGAACGAGTCTAGGGACACGTTAATGTGTACCTGTACCTGTACCTAATATGAAGTGTAAAACCTAAAACTTCATCATCACTACCAGAGTGATTCTAGCGGCCAATTCTAGCGGCCACTTCTCTAACACAAGCTTTTGTGAACAAACCTTTTACACATGGTATTACCATGACCTAACAGATATACCAGTGGTAATTATTATAGAAATTAAGGAATAAATGACAATAAAGTATACATTAAAAGAAAGAATAAATAAAAATTATACATATAAAATTATCAGACGCAGGTAATTTATTAATTTATAGGTTATGGCAGTATATAATAAACAAATATATTTATTCCCTAAATATCTTGAGAGTGCCGCTGTATTATAACAGATATATTCATATATTTTGTAATAGCATCACCCGTAGGGAATTTGTAAAAAAATAATAAATTTTTTAGATATACTTTGGTTCACGAAAGATGACTATTCATGGCCACTTGCTCGAAGAAAGAATACACAGCACTTTATACAGTAATAACTTAGCAACATTTTATGTTAGAAAAAGAAAGATTATTTGACGTATGTCTATACAGTTTATGTTGTGTGATAGATATACGTAAATGGTGACATTACTTCCCAACACATTACAAATATTAATGATGTATGTCGTAGAGTTACAGATATCTAATTATCTACTGCATTGCCCTCTGTCCTAATAGTTACCCAGTGACGTTTAAATCAAATTATTATTCGATGGTTTTTATCAAGTCTATTTTTTTGGATTTTGCAAAAGCATAGGTGAAGAGCATAAATCTTTGAGAAAGGCGTTATTTAAAAAGAAACATAATTTTCATATAAATTACACTTATTTTTCAGTTAAAATGTATCCATAAATATTTCATGTTGCACGTCTATGTATACGAAGTGCAGTGAAGTTATCTGTTAGTAATATTATACCATACGGTTAATAAGTGACCTTGAATTGTCATCTTTCGTGAACCAAACTATATCTCCTATATAAGGCCGCGTGCCGCCTTCAAATTACTATAAATACATAGTATACGTTATAGCAAATTATCTAATATATATTTTAATATAGCACCACCAGGAGAGGGATGTGAAAAGAATTCATAAAGATAGTGTGACTCGCCTTATATTTCCGTATAATCTCTGATATCTCCTATAGAAATCCGCGTGCCGCCATGAAATTATTATAAATAAACAGTATATATTATAACAACTTATTTAATATACATTTCAATATGTCACCACACGTAGAGGGATGTGAAAAAAATTCATAAAGATAATGTGACGTCTTATATTTTCGTATAATCTTAGATTTATTAGAAATTATTATAAATAAATAGTCAAACTATAAAAATATAAATAACACGTACATTCTTATCAGATAGTATAAAAATGTAGTTTGTCGACATCTACAACCTCCTTCTTTTTAAATTATTTAATTATGTACAATTTACTATTTTTCAAAAAAATCTAAAAACATTTTAAACATAACGCTGAGGATGGTCTAATTGAGACCGAAACGTCGGTATTGTTTTTGAATAAATAATATTTTAACCAAGGACTGAATCTCCATTATTTCACCTCTCCAAATAATATATACCATTTATTTATAATAGTTTCATGGCGGCACGCGGACTTCTATAAGAGATATCTAAGATTATACGGAAATATAAAGCGAGCCTCGCTATCTATATTAATTTTTTTTACACCCTCCTACGGGTGGTGCCATATTAAAATGTATATCAAATAAGTTGCTATAATACATACTATTTATTTATAATAATTTCATGGCGGCACGCGGACATATATAGGAGATATGATTATACGAAAATATCAGTCGGGTCGCACAAACTTTATGAATTTTTTTCACACCCATCTACGGGTGGTACCATATTGAAATGTATATTAGATAAGTTGTTATAATACATACTATCTACTTATAATAATTTCCCGGCGGCACGCGGATTTATATAGGAGATATGGAAGATTATACGAAAATATAAGACGAGTCACACTATATTAATTTTTTTCACACTCTCCTACGGGTGGCGCCATATTAAAATATATATTGCATAATTTTTTGTAATATATACTATTTATTTATAATAATTTCAAGGCGGCACGCGAACTTATATAGGAGATATCTAAGATTACATAAAAATGAAGGACGGACCACACATTCATTATGATTTTTTTTCACACCCTTGTACGGATGGTGCTATATTAAAATATATATTATATAATTTGTTATAATGCATACTATTTATTTATAGTAATGTCAAGGCGGCACGCGGTATTATATAGGAGATATCTAAAAAATATGTACATAGGATAGATAACTTAAATTTTAATATTTTTTACAAATTCCCTACGGGTGGTGCTATTACAAAATATATATGAGTATATTTGTTCTAATACATACTATTTATTTATAATAATTTCGATGCGGCACTCTCAAGAAGGGAATAAATACATTTGTTTATTATATACTGCCATAACCTATAAATGTGGTTAGTATCATCAAAATTAATAAATTATCTGCGTCTGATAATTTTATATGTATTATTTTTATTTATTCTTTCTTTTAATGTATACTTTATTGTCATTTATTCTTAATTTCTATAATAATTACCACTGGTATATTTGACATTTTATTTATCATAATTCGGTAGCTAGGATATTTTTTTATTTTTGTTGAAATATAAATTTAATTTACTTTGCCTCCTAAGATTTGGTTTATATTATATGTGTATTATATTGTTATAGTTACAAGAATGACATGAATAAATAATGTTTGATGAGTTTGACGTAATTTTTATTTTGATTTAAAACTGGTTATGGGCCCAGTTGCCGTATTATAAGTGAAAGAAAATAAGATTTCAAATTAAAATCTCGCATGTTCTGCCAACAATCGAAAAACTAAAGGGCCGCGAAAATTATGGTTCGTGGAAATTTGCAGTTCAAGCATATCTTGAACATGAGTCTTTGTGGAAAGCCGTACTCGGTGAGGATTCCGCGTTTAAATGATTGTGAAAATATTGAAAGTTTCGTAAATCAAATTATTACGACCGCGCACCGATTACGAGAAATAAAATTTGAAGTATCAGATGAATAGATTAGAACATTGAAGCATCTGGAATTCCTATCACGGCCGATAGTATAAAATCCAAATTGCTGCAAGATGTCAAGTCTGAAACTTCCGTCGACAATGTTGCTTTGATAAGCAAGAGATTTTCTAAAAAACGTGACCTTAAATCCGTTCGGTGTTATGAATGCAATAAATATGGCCATTTTACGAACAATTGTGAGAAACGCAAGCCGAAAGGGAAGTATAATTCAGTTTGGTGAGAAAAAAGAATCATCTATATTTTTATCATTTGTTTGCACAGTAAATCCCTCAGAATGGTATAACGACTCAGGCGCTCAGCCCAAATAGTTCATGAACGAGACGTTTTTCAAGAATTAACATCGTCTGAAGTCAATGGTGTTATAACTGCCAACCGTTCACCTATGAAGATTGAAGGTGTAGGCACAATCAAAATCTATGTTGACATAAATAAGAAAATCGAAACGAAAGTGGCCTCAAACGTATTATACGTTCCAGAACTCTGTGCAAATCTTTTATCCGTCAGTCAAATGGTCAATAATGGCAAAAAAGTATTATTTGATGGAAAAGGCTGTAAAATGTATGAAGATAACAAAATTATTGCCACAGCTCGTCATGAAAATAGCATATTTATATTAAATCGACCAGAAAACGACATCAGTTTCACAAGCTGTCAACCAAAAATTTTTGATAATATTTTATGTCATCGTAGAATGGGACATATCAATTTTGATAGCCTGGAGAAATTAAAAAATGGTTCAGCCGAGGGTGTGGACTTCGTGAAGGTAAATCACGACGGATGTTCAATATGTTTGATGGGAAAACAAACAAGGCTTTCATTCAAAACTGTTGGATCACGAGCGTCAGATATTTTAGATATTATTCACTCCGGTTTATGTGGACCGATTGAGACAAAATCATTAGGTGGAGCTCGTTATATAATGACATTTGTTGACGATTATTCCCGAAAAAATTTCGTATATTTATTATCGTCAAAAAGCGAAGCCTTAGAATCCTTCAAGCATTTCAAGAGTTCAAAAACTTTACTGAGAAAACTATCAAGATTCTACGCACCGACAATGACAAAGAATATTGTAATGCCCCGTTCAAGGCATTTTTGCGTAAATCTGGGATAAAACATCAAATTACTGCACCTTACACACCAGAACAAAATGGTTTAGCGGAACACATGAATCGTACATTAATAGAGAAAACACGATGCATGTTTTTTGACGCTAAATTGGAAAAATCTTTTTGGGCAGAGACTGTGAATCGATCACCATGTCGCATGTTAAATGATAAAACACTGGAAGAAATGTGGAATTCGAGTTTTTAGTTGTAAGATTCACATGTATATACCGAAATAGAAACGACATAAACTAGATTCTAAATCGGAAGAATGTATCTTTTTAGGATATAGTAAAGAATCAAAGGCATACCGCGTTTACAACCCAATAACAAAGAAAATTCACATCAGCCGCGATGTCGTGTTCTTTGAAAATCAACTTTATGGAAACCAGGTATGCGAAAGACCTAAAAATAATTATTTTAATATATTTTCAGATCCCGCTGATTTAGTGGGGGTTGGAATTTGTGAAGAAGGAAGGAATGAAACTGAAGATACATCGACATCAACAGTTGCCGACCGTCTCGTTTCAGAAAATGAATCAACGGTAAAAGAAGTTAATATTCCGGATAATAAATCATCTCGAAATTCTCAAAATTATGCCGGCCACGACGAAAAATTTGTTGCTCCGATACAAAATAGCACCTTACGTAGATCGTCAAGATTGCCAAAACCAAAGAAAATGGATGACTTTGTAACGTACAATGCAAGAATCACTGAAATTAATGATAGTCCAACGTCAATTGAAGAAGCTCTCAGTTCATCTGATAAACAACGCTGGACAGATGCAATGGCAGATGTGCTAACGAAGGGACTTCACTCTGCAAAACATCAAAGAAACTCCAGAAGAATGGGAATAAAATTCTCAAAAAAATAAATTTAAGTGGGGGTGTTGAAATATAAATTTAATTTACTTTGCCTCTTAAGATTTGGTTTATATTATATGTGTATTATATTGTTATAGTTACAAGATTGACATGAATAAATAATGTTTGATGAGTTTGACGTAATTTTTATTTTCATTTTACAACTATTTTGATTACTTTTTAAAATTTTGTAAAATGTACTTGAAAAAGATTAAACTAAACTATCAAATACTAATTATAAGTAAAGATTATAACGAATTCTGATAGGTAAAATGTCAAACATTTGGTTTGTCTTTTTGTTCAAATGTACCGGCTATCGGTATTAATAAGAAATTGAATACATTTAACAATTAATTTTTAGGACTAAGATATTACATAATTTAAATGTATTTGGTGTTAGTTAACAAATAGAATAAGGAAAGGTGAATACGAGTAAAAAGTCGTCGTTGGCGAATCCTCGAAACTAATAAAATTAGATCATGTGGTTTCTTAAAAAAATATTTAAAAAAATGTACAGTACGGATACCGATCAGTTCTTTAAGTACACGCGTATGAGTATACCTTTATTCATCAACTTACTAAACAATTTTTTAACGAAATCACACAAATAGCATCGGTGTTAGCCGAATCGAATAGGAACAGAAATAGAATAAGTTTTTTTTCTATTCTATTATGCGTGCTCTTCTACTTTATTCTATGCAAATATAAAAATGGTTTCGTGAAAATACACTAGTTTATATTTCTATTCCCTATTCTATTCTATTCCATTCTATTCTACGCAATCTATAAAGCAAGCTTTACGGACCTAGACAGAAAAATGAAATAACAGAAAATACTTACGAGACATAAGGTATTGAGTATACCTAACATAATTTTAATACACACTTTCCATACTTTACACATCTTGTATCTTCAGTATTACGCACTTGAATTTATATAAAGAAAGATTTCAGCCATTTACCATCAATAACACGGTTATTGTATACTTAGCGCTTATACTGAGACCTTCGTAATTTAATATACTAATATTTATCCAATTATTGAAATTATTTCATATCTATCATTTGAATAATTTCATAATTTCCCATGACAAGACAAGAAAAATAACCCTAACCTTTTATTTTTCTGTCAACTATTGTTTTTTATTCCAAATTTGCATTTTATTTATATTTTATAATTAGTAATCAATAAATTAAAAACAATAGTCAATGATGCTTTAAAGTAAATACTTTTAGCAAAGCATAATTTGAATATGAAGATTTTAAGAAATTTTAATTTATAGACAAAATCTGATCTGGCCACCACAGTTGTCAGAATGACAGCTAGTAATTATGTACATAGATGTCAAATGTCATCATTTTCCATTCCAAATTTCATGATTTTAGATTACATTTCTCAACCAAGCAACTGCAACCCCCAGTTGAAAACATCATACAACTAAGGTTGACTGTTGTTTAACTTTGGTTGATACGGTTGCCCGTTTCCTATCAATTGGCCACTATTAAATTACATTAGTCAACTTTGGTTGACACAACCGAAGTTGTCGGTTGCCATCAACTAAAGTTGGCTAATGTAATACAGGCTATAGAAGCTGCAGTTACTGCGATTACTGAAATTAGAAGGTATTAAAATGACAAATAAATAATAAAAATCTGATGTGACCACAGACCATCTACACTATCAGACTTGCCAACTCTATAGTAAATATAAAAACGCAGTTCGCAACACCTCTGGCCTTGCAGGGATGAACTAAACTAAAAAGGCGGGAAAATTGAATGATAGCTTCAAATAATTCAAATTTAAAATTCTGTCATTCTGTAACACAATATTTAATTTTTATATATCGATAATACTTTTGACAAGCGAAATTTTAAAATAGTTTTGTCAGGTATTTTTTATTATATAAAAATTATCGATATATAAAAATTAAACTATTGTGTTACAGAATATATTAATACTTAAATATAGAAAATCTGAAAGTAATTAATAAAAAAAACATTTTTCTACTTCTATGCTTTAATATACTTATTAAATATATATCATACGTACTTGAATGACACTCATTATGATAAAAAATTTCATTTCGATACAGATTATCATTATGATACAGATTTAGTTATTATTTCGATACAGATAATCATTGTGATAGATTTTGTTATCATTTCGTCACAGATTATCATTATGATACAATGAATTTTATAAAGAAATTATTGGTTTAGAAAAACTAATGTATGCAACTCCACGTATGGCTCGTATCGCAAACTTCATGCAGCAAAACGTTTTCGTCTCTTCGGTGTAACCGGTGCAATATTTCCCGTATTATCGGAAGGAAGTTCAATAAATGATACGCCTGTCTTCGGTGTTTCTGGATCAGCAACTGAAAAGACAAAAAAATATTAGTTGACAATTTAAAATAACTTTCAAAACTCATAATTAACCGTAAGTTAAGTGCAATATAAAACTAAAAATGATTTAAAATAAAAGCATACCAGAAACAGAAGCAGTAGCATCACCAGCAGAACATTTACGTGTTTTCGGTGTCCCTTCGATAGCAGGCATATTATTAGCAAGAACTTCAAATACTGGTTCCTCTTCCTCCATCATTTTTGAAGCAGCAACTAAAAAATAATAATAAATTATTAGTTATTTCTGAAACAGTTTTAATAAAGAAATAAAGCCTTCATGGAAATACGAAAACAGGAAAGTTTAATAATCTTACGTAAAGAAATATTTCGTATTTCGGCGGTTATGCATTACTTAACCTATAATTTCAAAGCAATTTTAGTATAAAAGAAAATCTTACCAGAATTAAAAACGTCCACAAGTATTTCATGACGATTCAAATTCGTTTTTTCCGAAATTGCTTATCAGTAAAATGAAGTCGGCAGACCCGGAATCCTCGATCTAATATTTGCTGGTACGACAATTCGAGTAGATCAAGACAACCCATCCGGATGATCCATTCCCGCCGTAGGCTTTCCAATCTTGGAAAACAAAACATATGCCCTTGTTCTTCGACAGGGAGACTGTTTGTAATACATTTATGATGGACACATGTTGGTTCCTGAAAAAAATAACATTATTTTATTTTAATATAACAATAAAACACATAAACTTATGATCAAGGCTAAGAATGTAATCAAATTTGAATTGTTTATACTTACAGATCTCGTCATTTTTCACAATATGTATAATTACCACTAAACCCACTTAACAGAACACAATTTGCTGCTAGTAACTGCACAACTAAATTGCACAAAATGGTTTGAAAAGCATTGACTTAAATCAGAAGATTCTGACAACCTTCAGATCAAATTCAAACGTGACAAATGAACCGCCCCAGTTGCCTGGTTACGATACTAGCACAGATACTAGCGCTTTTCTGCGGACTGGTTTCGCAGGGATGAACTATTGCTTTGCAATTAGAAAACCATTGAGGTGTCAGCCGCCTGGATGTGACCATCACAGTACCTCCCGCCATTTACCTATGTATATAATTTTTATATTACTTTATAAATTTATCCATACAATATATAGAAAAAAGTATTAAAGCAAACTTGTAGTAAATGGAATAAACCTTAAATTTTTATAATAACAAATTGAGAAAAAAATACATTTAATGGTATTCTTGGAAGAAAAACTAACAGATCTGAGCATCGGATTTTGGATCCAAATCTGAGTATTGGAATTTGGATTCGAATCTGAATATCGGATCTTGAATCCGGATCCGAATATCGAATCTTGGAAACGGATTTGAGTATCGGATCTTAGCTCGGATCTTAGATTCGAATATGCGTATGAGTAAATGTGTAATAAAAATAATACAAATTTGAATTTTTTATTCACAATTTACTAAATAGGCCCACTTTAAAATGGCTTGAAGTTTGAATTTGAACTCTATTCCAGATGTTAGCCTTCACAATCAAAATGAAGAATCGGATATAGAATTAAAATTTGGATCCGGATCCGTAAAGAAAACATCGAATCCAGATCCAAATCCGGATCCGTAAACAATATATCGAATCCGAATCCAAGTCCAGATCCGGATCCAAGTTCAGACTCGGATCCAAGCCCAAGTCTGGATCCAAATCAGGAATCGGATCCAAATTCGAATTAAATTTTCGGATATCCGCTTCAATATCCGAACGTCAGATATCCGAGGATCCGGATATTTTAAAATCCGGGTTCTCGAAACCAAGTTTTGTCGGATCCTCACAGCACAAGTAGACACCTTACATCTTACTCAAATAAACAAATATATTATAATAAATTATTTCAGTTCCCAATTGTTGCTATATTATTGTAATCTGAATCAGAAAGTATTTTGTATTAAAATATATTACAATTTTTAAGAATTTGTTCAGCACGTACAATATGAACAAACTTTCTATAGTAAGAGTTAAAATTACTTCTATATTATTCAATTTTTCTTATGTTTCATTAATTTCTTTCGTTTCAGTTAAATTTTACGAGATAATAATCCACTATAAAAATATGTCAAAATAAAATTAATACAAACTGACATATGTTTGCCTTATTAAATACGATTTTTTTTTTATTTATTGGCATTTTATTTACAACTGGCCTTAAGAGTGGCCAACCAGCAAATGTGATAAATTCATTTAAACGTCTCTGAATTTGGGCCTTAGTTTTAGTCAGTAAACCAAATAAATTAATATTAAATCTATTTGAATATTTTTTACCTTCCGTCACCTCTAGGTAAGGAAGGTATTGTCTTTGGTCAAAAAATTCGGTGGTGAGTTTTCATTGAATAAGCACGTTTTAGGGTCTTTACAATACGATTTTAATATTTTTACGATGATGTCTGTATGTGTGTGTGTGTGTTCGTATGTGCGTGTGTGTGTATGTGTGCGTGTGTGTGTATGTGTGTGTGTGTGTGTGTATGTGACCGCTTTTTCGTGGACTATATCTCCAATACTAGAATTCCAAAAATTACAATTCTTGCGTATTCCTCTTCCTTACAACCATATGCAGACTTGATTAGATTTTGGTTATAATTGGTCAACCGGAAGTACCCTCATTTGAAGATTTTAACAGTTTTTCTTGAAAAACTCAGTTAAATGTTATTATAACTTATAGAATATATTATTCTCTATACGATTTGATAGCATTTTATATTTCATATTCAACAGATATAGAGTTAAAGAATAATAAAGATAAAAAATTCGTATAAATTTCATAATTCAGCCAGCTATGCTAACATAACTATGGAAACTGCTAATATATTCAGGTAATTCAAATTGACAGATGTCAGTATCAATAAAAAGCAAGTAATTGAATGAAAAAATAAGGGAAGTAATTCTAGTGTTAGAAGTTTTTAGATATAATAGAGACGATTACATTGGTTTGAACATGTCATGAGGAGAGATGAATATATTAATAGAAGGTGGAAGAAACATAGGAAGACCAAATATAAGATGAAAAGACTGTATTGCAGAAGACTTGAGAGAAAAGGAACTGAATGAGGACGACACGTAAAACAAAAATTAGTGGAAGAAGAAAATAATAAATAGCGACCCCCTAACGAATGGGAAAACTAAAGAAGAAGAAGATGTCAGTGTCAAGTGCAATTTGCATAGTTTGTTTATGAAATAACTTTACTGGAAATATAGGATCTTTTGCAAAAAAAATATGTATAGGGCGCGTGCAGTGACATGACTTTGCTGCCTTTGACAAGCAGATATGGGGACTCGTATCAAAATGACAGCAATTAATTATGTCCATAACTGACAAGTGTCATAATTTTTCATTCAAAATTTCATGATTTTCTTATTTCATGTGATTTGTTTGTTATCAGGAGTATGGAATTCCGTTGCCGAGAAAGGAAGGTTAAATAAAATAGCTCTGGATAAACTTTATTCAAGGAAATTTATATTGAGAACAAGTATTACATATGACAGATAAAGTACACGCAATTAACAAAACAATTACTACTGGAACAATATACATAACATGGAACACTAGATATTTAAATTGCCTATCAACAAAATTTAGAATCTTTTGCAAGAAAATTTATATATGGAATTTGTACATAATACACAGGATTGACGGAAGGTATTGTGCTGGCCACATCAGATTTTTTATTACAGTGTATATTTGAATTGACTAACTGAATAAAACCAAGTATAAATTTGAAGTGTTAGTGGTGCAACTGAGCATTAACCACTTATGTATAGGAAATTTTAAGTTCTTCTGTTTTCTGCTGAAAAAAACTAAAATGTAATAATTGTAAATTGCAAGGGAATGTAAACAATAAATAAAAATGTGGGGAATATATTTATAATAGGTTTTATTAAAGTTATAAATCTACATAATTTTTTTATACTCTCCCTATTTCTATCAATATTAATCCTCCGTCGGATCTACCTCCATCGGAGCTAATACACATGCAAATATAACAGCAAGGATCTAGAAGATAAATATTTCATTATTATTGATACGTATAAACAGAATTTATTAATTTTAGCATTAAATTTTTCCCTTTAGTTATTTTTTTTTCTTTAAGAGCAGTATCAACTACGAATTTTAGTACAAATGAGACTTAAAAATTTTACGTAATAAGCAAGATATGAACATTTAAGTTCAGAATTTGACGTGTGACGTATCATGTTCTCATCAACGTGCGTCTTGTTGTTAAAGTCAGGCAACCAATTAAATTGCTTAGGACATGAAACGTCACACAATTTTTTTAGGATATTCGACCTCGACGGGAACCAAATTGCCTGTTTTATAATCAGATTCAGTAATAAAATCGAATCTACATTACATACACCAAGAGTTGTAGAGAACATCAAAACAATCACTTTTTGTTAATAAATCTATGTCCGCAAATGAGCCGTTTTAGCTGTAGAGCAAGAAAAATAAATTTCTAAATAGTAGTTATATTTGTTGTTCAAAATGGTCACCAATCACTTCATTATAAAGATAGGACCGTAGGTCATGGATTCACGGATTATCCTGAGATTCCTGGAATATCCTGTGCCTGCGTACAGGCGGTCCTGACTCCTGGTAGATCTTCCTCATCCAATACAGAGGTCTCGCATACCAGATACTTCACAAAAACCTAAAGGAAAAAATCGAGAAGATTTAATTTTGCAACAAATGAATAGCTTTCTGTCAAATGTTTTCCGGTTGCAACTGCTAAAACGGCTCATTCGCAGATATATGGATTTATGATTCTTTAGCATTATTTAAAAGAAAGTTGTTTCAATATTATATGTATCTGTAAAAAAAAACACTTTAATCTCTGTACGTACCCTTCATTGTATTGTATTAATCTGTTATAGTATGTTATGTGTATTTGTTATATTTAGGTATTTTCTTGGTAGTACTCCATAATTGGAAATTTTTGGTTCCTGTTGAGTACTTAAATAAATAAATGAACAAAAATTGATTATTCTGTTGTCCTCTACGACAGAACCTTGAGATTTGTCGGAATGTTCTTGAAACAGTCTTTATACTATGATGTCATACCTGTACAGCACAAACAGCAAACGTCACAATAGCCAATTCTTCCAAGGTTCGTACAAAACCTCTATAAATTAATGCACCACAACCAACTACATCTGGCATAAGGCATATATCTTCCGAGGAATCACCACAACACGAAAGCGGTAAGTTTACAATGCCAATCAATGCATAATCTGAAGGGCCGAATATACCGCAGCAATCTTTCTAAAATAATGGTATATTTATACAGAGTGATCCAGAATGATTAAAGTCTTGAAAAGGTTCTCATTATGATCAAAATTATCTTCCATGGAAAAAAAATATCAATTTAACGGCAATGTCAACTTGTGTTACCTATATTACCGACATTTAGAAAAGTCAGCAGTGTCATGTATTTTGAATGTTTTGACATATATCCTGTTCCTCTTAACCAATTCAGTAGATGCTGCTCACATCAACGCCAGTTTTAAACAGACGAAATATAAAAAATGGCGGTATTCAACTACTGTCATCTGACATTTTATTACTATACTAAAAAGGTATCATAATGCCATCGAAACTTTGTATATTCTAATCAAGTGTGAAGTATAATGTATTATCTACAGTAAAATTTTTGAAAGATGTCCGATCAAGGGCACCTGTATTACGAACGAATTAACAAATAGGCATACATTTATCTCTTTCTTTTGCAAAGGCTGTATAAGAGTGTGTGATAAGGATGGATATAACACGCTTGTCTTTCAAAAATTCATATTGTTTCGACTAAGTTAGAACATTCCATTTATAAACGATGCTCGTTGTTGATAATACTTTCGCTGTAACGTAAGTTTATTTATTAATTCAGATACATTACCTGGATTCATAGCGTACGTATAACGTTATATTCTGTCAGAGTCACTGGCACTGACATTGTGTCAGTATCTTATTTTTAACATATTTGGTTTTACATTTCCTTATAAACTTACTAGTTGACTTATTTTTGAATTTTTAATGTTTTTCCTGTAATATATATTTTTATAATAATAAAATAACAGTAGTATCTTACGTACCCTCATAAAAACTAAGCAAACGACACTACTGAATTTGTCATGATGGGCGGAGCAAAAATCTGAATTCATACAATTCGTAGACAACCTTGATCGGACATCTTTCAAAAATTTTACTGTACCTGGTTTCCAGATCGGATACAAATGATACCTACTTGACATTGCACGTAAAAATGACACGACATGTCACATGCCATGTACACTGACACTGTGTCACTAGTCTGATATTACAGTGCGTAAACTTGGCTCCAATTTCAGTCAATCAGAGAGTTCAAAACTATGCCCTACTCGCTACAATACTGAATTTAGGCAGAGGGTTATAGTTTGTTTTTAACTTTTAAAATGAAACTGTTATTTATTCAAATCGTTACATTAGAATGGTATTAGGAAGTATATGACAAGTTTATTTTGGACCATATTTTCGTATTATGAGGAATGATGGATGGGTCATTCTCGATCACTGTATATATGTATATTTATTATATTTATGGGAATAAGACATACATAAATGAACGTTTCCGTAACTAAAATCTAATATAATCATTTAATATTTCAAAGGAAGCTAAGAAATAGTGACAAAAATAAGATAAAATTTTAAATTTCATAATTTCGTTAAATATTTTAAGAATTAACTCTTTAGTGCACTTTGACTACCGTAAAGTATCACATATTTTTGACATATGCCAATGCATACTTTACGGTCGCTTTTATTTTACAGCCTCAGCTGCATATATTTTACGAACGAGGATATGGTCACTTGTTTATTTAAATAACAATAATATTATGGTGTACTACTTGTAGCTTGGAGTTACATAAATTTTAGGCGGAGTATTGGAAAAATCTTTGTCGGTATCGCTCAATATATTAATTATTGTAGTTACATATTTTATTTTTACTTTTAGGTTGTGAAATATTCTGACAGTACGCAGGTGACTATATTATAGTACGGGTGAAGAAACTGTGCACATAAGTGAGCGTTGTTGTATAGCGTTTTGTTCAATCCTGCTATTGAAATTTTAGACAAAATATTAAAATTTCTACTAATATATTTATACATGGAATGTAAATAAACATAGGCGGCGGGGTATGTTACTATTGTATGTGTTTATAAACATTTGCAATTGTCAACATTCAGTAGATCTTATATAATTTTTTTGACAATATGGAAAATAAAGAAGAATGTCAGGGATTTATAAGAAAAAATTCCAAGAAAAATAGTTAAAATGTGAAGCGGGCGCCAATGCCAGTAAGAAAATTTGCGTAGATAGAGGTAATAGAAGACACTGAGATAGATAAAATGTCACTTGCTGCCATGTTTATTTTAAGTAAATGCTGTTTTCAGTAACTGTGCAGGTAATTTTCATGTAAATAAATATATTTTATGAATTCTATTGTAGCTTATTCTTATTTTCGGTAATGATTGGTCAGTGGGCGAAAGTTAACTTTCGCTCACAACTTTCACCCACACGTTGCCATAGTAATAAGTTGAGTGGATAAAACAGAAGGTTTCAAGTTCCGTATCCAAGTACGAAACAACAAGTTTCAATAGCAGGATTGAACAAACGTATTTTTCAGAGCAATAGTAGAAAATAGTATATTATATTATTAGGAGTAGAAAGCGGTATTTTTGTGTTGAACCCAGGTATTGCGGCTGAGGCGTTAGCCAAGGCCAGGCAAGCTGGGTAAAACAAAAAGGGCGTTCTACCCCGATTAACATACTATGTTTTCTTCAAATGTTTCAATGCAAATTTTGTGGATTTTTTCTATGTTTTGTTGGAATTGTTTAATTGTAGAGTTCGCAATTTCTGCCAAAGATGGCTGTGTATATTACAAAACACAAACGATGCAACTGTCAAATAACAATTTTCAATATGCTATGTGTTCCTGTGGCGACTGCTGCCGCCAGGGCTGAACTAAGTAACTTACATGTCTTTACTAGTACAATAATGAACAGCATTTTTGTCCTAGTAAGATAATGAATATCTTATCTTCTATATAGCTATTTGTATAATTTCTCTAAATTTGATGTCACAAACCCAATTAAATAAAAAAAACTAACCTTACTTTGCACAATATTCATATAGGTTGTATAAATATGCTTTTTCCCATATTTCGAAACAAATGCCTCAAAACTATATTGCTGAAATCTTGTCTCCATATCCCTCTTACGACACATTACTAGACAAGATATACTACATGTCATCGCAAGCATACATAAGAAAATTAAAATACCTGCATACTAAAAACAAATTAGAAATACTTAGGGATTTGTACGAATGTATTCTCTTACAGACCACAATATGGCTTTAGTTCCATTTCTCACTCCACGATATCCCAATATAGCAACAAAGACAGTACAAACACCACCTACTAATATTGTACAAGACATTATTAAACCAAAGTTTTCCCTAGAATCTTCAGATGATAAAATAAAAGATAATGTTATTGATCCAAATGTTATAAGTAAAATGCCTGCAACCTGAAATTTTTTACAAAAATTATTATTCGGCAGGATAGTGTGTCCGAAGATGTACATTTATCACACTAACCTAAAACGCAATCCTAAATTTGCATGCAATAAATTATTTATGATTTAGACATTAGACTTTAGGATTAGTACGAGTAAAACCAGTATTTTATTATGAGATTAAATTAAAGACAGTCTAGGGACACGTTTTCAAGGTATTTTAATTTTTAGAAAAAAATCAAATATCTAACAAAATATACGTAACAATTAAGAAACAATGAAATTCGTATAAAATCATTCTTGGATATCTACGTAGATATTCTCTGGACGTACGATAATATCCATAAAATAAACTCTATATCTGCATATTTACTAGCACTAATATTTTACATATTTCGTTAACAAAAAAATTACCCATAACAAAAATAAGGTAATTAACAATAGTTATAAACAGATTTTTATATTCTGTTCCAATTCCTATGGTAACTTGATTGTTTTTTAACTGGTAACTAAATATTTTGAATACTGCATGTAGACTAGTTTATATTTCTATTCCCTGTGCTATTCTATTTTATGCTATTCTATTCAATGCCACTCTATTCTATGCACTTTATAAAGCAGGCTTTATGGACCTAGACAGAAAAATGAAATAACAAAATACTTACGAGACATAAGGTATTGAGTATACAAAGGATAATTTCAAGACACTCTTTAACTTCATCACACATCTTGTAGCTTCAGGATTCTACGTAGTAATTTATATAAATATTTCAGCCATTTACCATCAACAAGACAGTCATTGTACACTTAACGCTTATATACTTTTACACTGAGACATTCGTAATTTAATATACTAATATTTATCCAATTATTGAAGTTATTACATATTTATCATTTGATTAAATTCAAAATTTCCCATGACAAGACAAGAAAAATAACCTTTTATTTTTCTATGTCAACTATTGTTTTTACCCAAATTTGCATTTTATTCGTATTTTATAATTATTAATCAATAAATTAAAAATAATAGTCAATAATGATTTAAAGTAAATACTTTTAGTAAAGCATAATTTGAATATGAAGATTTCAAGAAATTTATGGAAAAAATTGGATGTGACTAACACTACCTTTCGTTAATTCCAATTTCATTTTAAATTAAAATTAAGTATACAAACATCACTAATAAATAATATATTTTTTATACAGAGTATAATAAACTTTTAAAAATCATAGTTCCTCATATTTTTTCTCCATATTCTGCAAAAAATCTGTACAATTTTTATTAATGAAAAAAAAAAAATCATAGTAGACTGATTTAAACATCATGACAAAACTGACAATTGAGTTTTATGTCATTATAAAAATAAAAATAATAAAGATTTCTAATGAGGCTGTAAAAATGGAAATAATTAAAGAGAACAATAGGAGAAAAGTTATTGGCGACTTTTATTCAAAGAACCGAAATTGGAAATAGTGAAAAAGCTTTTAATGTGAAGCATTTCTAACAGATAGGAGTTGCACGAAGCACCATGTACAATATTATTAAAAAGATCAAGAATGACGAAACGCTAGAAAGATCTACTGGTTGTCAAAGATAGACAAGAAAAATTAATTATAAGCACAGATCAGTACATTATTTGTGCTCTGTGTTTAAGACAATAACCTGAAGAGGTGGCTATAGGAAAAATTGGACAATCTTACAGAAAACTTGGTCGGAAGTTTAATATTTCTCTCTAATATGTTCGCAAAATTTTGAAGAATATGAATGTAGTATTAAAGGCATTGGCAAGTTATTTTCGATATTTTGCAAATGCATTAATAAATATAATATGAAATCAGATTATTTGTTCACAAGTTAAAGCTATTTGAAATGACCTTAAACAGCTGCAGTGACGTTTCTCGTAGTTGTAGTTTCAGAGATAGTATTATTAATATTTCATTTAATAAGGATAATTAGTAAGTATTTGTAAGTTAACAGTATCTTTTTTCGTTCATAGTTTTTTTTATATTAATTTAAAGAAGAAAGATGAAACCTTAGTTTCTAATTTTTGTGTGCCGCAGATTTACACCCATATACGGCACATATTTTCCTATTTTTAGTAGTTTTTACCTCTCACTAAGAGTGGTATTGGGTTCATGCTAAAAATCGCATATCCAGATTTTAATGATTAAGCACGTTTTAAGGTCCATACAATCTGATTTTAATATTTTTACGATTATGTCTGTGTGTGTGTGTGTGTGTGTGTGTGTGTGTGTGTGTGTGTGAATGTATGTGTGTGTGGATGTGTGTGTTTGTATGTGTATGTATGTGAGTCGGTTGGAAGGGCGATAACTTTAACTACGTATTTCTCAATCGGACATTACTGGGAAGAGCTGAAAAGGTTTTAGTAATAATTGGACACCCGGAAGTAGCAGTTTCTAAAAAAAAAAATCTTCTAAATATTATTTTTTGTTCTTACTAAAAGAAGAGTAAATTTTCTATCTAATACATATAAATATTTGATTATATATTTTATTTAGATAAAAAGAAATATAAGGTATGTAATAATCTGAAATTACTTCGAATTTTAATGGCACAAAATTTACCCCTGTGGTGCACTCTCCACGCCAGCTATGAGTGCCCGTGATGTGACGCCTGGTAAGCGCCCACACGGTACAAATATTCCATCATTACCGATATCTGTGTACAAAGCAGATTGGCACACCCAGCAATGGGTAATATGCCGTGATGAAATATTTATTTTATTTATTTAGAATCTGATAACATTTTTACGATGATGTCTGTGTGTGTGTGTGTGTGTGTGTGTCTGTGTGTGTGTGTGTGTGTGTGTGTGTGTGTGTGTGAGGTTGTTGGAGGCACGATTTCACAAATAAAACTAAAGACCTGTGTAACTACGAATTCCTCAATCTAACAGTAATGGAAAGAGTTGAATAGATTCTGATAACAATTGGACAACCGGAAGCAGTAGTATTTTAACAAAAATCTTCTAAATATTTTTACTATATTTGCGACGCAACGCGTGCGCTTTGCGAGAAATACAGGGTGCACAGTCGTTAGAGGTAGTATTATTTATTTTCTAAAAAAAATAATTGTTTCGGTCAATAATTATTCTTACCATTGCCTGAAACAATATGAATAGATTTTATTGTTGACCGAAATATTGACTTTAAATAAATAAAATATAGGTACTTGTATTTAGTACTTAAGAACATTGTAAAAAGTACTTTAAGTACTACTGATACTTATACTTTAAGTACTTTTCTTGAAATACTTAGTATTTAAATAATTTTTAAGTGTACTTATCCCAACTCTGTGTATGTACACAGCAGAATGGCACACCCAACAATGGGTAATAAGACGTGATGATATATATTTTTTTTTTTTGTTACCAAGACATTACCTTTCGTTAACTCCAATTTCATTTTAAATTAAAATAAAATAGACCAACATCACTGATAAATAATATATTTTTATACAGAATATAATAAACTTTTAAAATTCATATTTCTTCTTAATTTTTCTCCATATTCTGCAAATATTATATATTTGCTGCAAACATAAATGCAGATACAGCAGCAGTTACCTACAATAAAGATATATATATATATATATATATATATATATATATATATATATATATATATATATATATATATATATATATATATAATGTATATTTGGATTCACGAAAGATGACTATTTAAGGGCACTTGTTCGAAGAAAGAATACACAGCTTAGCAACATCTTATGTTAGAAAAAGAAAGATTATTTAACGTATGTCTATGTAATATATGTTGTGTGATATATAAATGATTACATTACTTTCTAACACACTAAAAATAATAACGATGTAACGTATATCGTAGAATTACAGATATCTAATTATCTACTACACTGCCCTCTGGATGTTTACCAAGTGACGTTGATTTTTAAATCAAATTTATTCCATACTTTATGTTAAGTCCCTGTTTTTGTTTTGCAAAAACATAGGCGAAGAACATATCACGTATATCTTTGACAAAGGCATTATTTAAAAAGAATCTTCATTTTCAAATAAAGTACAGTAATATTTTTTAAAGATGTCCGATCAAGGTTATTTGTATCATGAACGAATTAACAAATTGGCATACATTTATCTCTCTCCTTTGCAGTCTATTAGCGTGTGCGGTAAGGATGGATATAACACACTTGTCTTTCAAAAATTCATATTGTTTCGACTAAGTTAGGACATTCCACTTTAAAACGATGCTCGTTGTTGATAATACTTTCGCTGTAACGTAAGCTTATATATTAATTCAGATACATTACCTTGATTCATAGCTGTACGAATAACGTTATTTTCTGTCAGTATCACTGATACTGACACAATGTCAGTATCTTATTTTTCATATATTTGGTAAGTCCACTATCACATTATTTAAGATAAATTTTTAAATGATATAAGGAAAGAAGCACTCCGTACACACTCGATCACTTCTAGATACGTTATGTGTTCATGTTTCTAACAAACATTCCCCGAGACAAATATCATTTATTGATATTTGATTTAATTTTGAAATTTGAATAATTTTATTGTAACATATATTTTATAATAATAAAATAACAGTAGTATCTTATGCACCCTCATAAAAACTAAGCAAACGGCACTACTGAATTTGTCAGAATGGGCGGAGCAAAAATCTGAATTCATACAATTCGTAGATTACCTTGATCGGACATCTTTAAAAACATTACTGTACTCGACTATCAACGAAGAAACTCAAAAATATATTTGAATTATATAAATCCATCCACAAGTATAATGAAAGAGAATTTAAACAAATTTATTGGTTAGTAATTAAATAGTACTAATGAAATGTTACATATACAGGGTGATCACGCGAGAATGAACTAGCAATTATCTCTGTTAAAAGTGCATTAAGCGAGATAGCGATTATCTTTTAATAAACAAATTTACTATAGGCAATATGGGCAATAAGATGTATCAAAAAGCGTTCTGTTACTTCCGGTTCCGGAGTATGAAATACCAAATTTGAAATTTCAAATGGAACATTATAGTTTTTTATAATTTTGAAAAGTACATAAAATTTGCTTTACAATTGTAATAAATTAGTAGTTTGTATTATTAAAAAATAAAATGGCGGACTTTTGAAATATAAATATATTGAATGAATTAAAATCAATTTTATTGTTTTTTTGTTCATAGATGATGGTAATTTTTGAGATTAATTCATTTATATGATGTAACCCAGACAACAAATCCAATAAAACAAAATTCTACAATTTCTTGACTTATTTTGTAAGATATTTCAAACGTCCGTCATTTTACTTTTTAATAATATAACGTCCTACTTGTTTACTATCATAGTAAATCAAATTTTGTGGACTTTTCAAAAATATAAAAAAATTTAGTATGTTCCATTTGAAATTTCAAAGTTGGTATCACGTACTTCGGAACCGGAAGTAATAGAACCCTTTTTGATACGACATCTTATTGCCCATATTGCCTATAGTAAATTTTCTTATTTGAAGATAATCGCTAACTCGCTTAATAAGGGAGATAATTGCTGGTTCATTATCGCGTGATCACCTGTATATGTTTTATAACTATTAGATTTAAGAAAGATACTTTAGAAATTAATCCCACAAATCCAAGTACACATAATAGAGTATAATGAGATATTTGGCAAAAGAAAATTATGAAAGCGAAGCCGGTATATATGTACAAATTCAGTGTAAACAAAAATATATCTATTTGTAATAGGTACAAATATTTATTTGTTAGCTGCACATTTACCAACTTTGACAGTTAAAATGTTACTGCGCATTACATTAACGGCGTATTAGATAATACCGGACTAAAGTAGTATGAACTTTGACTATGAATTTCGAATGTTTAGTCCGTACTAACGTAGGATTACTTAGATCGCCTTTGATAATGGACTGTCTTGTTTACTATGAATAGGGCTGTATATTTTTTCATCAGCTCAGTTGATACGTGAGTTGAGGTGAACTGATGTATATGAAAAGAACATCATTTCACATTTAGAAAGAATATTTCCATAACCGTAGTCTTCATTTTTGCGACCAGGCACTAATGCCCGGTTGCACCGCTTTCGCTTAAATTTTAAGTGTTGCTTAAATTGACAATATTGTATAGAGACGAAAAATCAAATGAGTAATGGAATATTTCAGTTAAAATTTCGATTTGCATTTTTTAGTTTAAGCCTAACTTAAAATATAATGGCAAGTTGCACGGCTTATAGTTAAATCGTTAACCGGTGGTTAAATTGACAATATCGTATAGAAACGAAATGTCGAAAATCGATAAACTTAGATAGAGGCGGGACTAAATATAGACCTAGACTAAAGTTAAACATTCTCTATGAATAAGTAGAGAAGTTAGTACAGAGATGATTCAAGTTTAGTCTGGCTTAAATGTTATATGAATACGGCTGATAGCTTTTATCATGTCATACCTGTATTCCGCAAAGGATCAACGCAATAACAGACATTAATTGGAAGTATATTGAAAATCCAGAATAAAGTTCTTCTCCACATCCTTTCGAGTAGGGTGTGGAACATGACTCGTTATAATTCTGGCCACAACATGTACCCGGATATTCCTTAACACCTATTTGCTTATAATCATTAGGGCCGTATATACCGCAGCACATATACTAAAATATTTTAAATTACTTTCAACATAAGAGTAATATTTTTTTATTAGAAGAAAATCTTACTTTAAGTTGTGAGTCATTTATATGACTTCTGTAAAAAGCTAAGTGTTTATAATTGGATTCAAATTCAAGAAACATAAAATTTGTAAAACTTTCTCTCGATTCTTCACCAGTATACATCGCCAAACCAGTTATACCACATATCAACTGAAGAAGAAACACGAAACTCAAAACACCAGCATACTACATAAAAAATAAATTATTAGAAAACTGTAAAAAAATTATTGACCATGAGTTCATGAGTATACCGTCCATAGCATGCATCGACATTCTCGTTTCACACCGAAATATCCCAATGAGGATATACCAGCAGTTATAACTCCAAGGAATATTATAATTAAAGGAAATGCCAAACCAAATTCTTCTCTGGCTGTGTCAGAAGATAAGATTGTTATCATTGATGTTAGGCCGAATATTAATAGTAAAAGGCCTACAATCTAAAACATACACCATATGTTACTATTATAAAATTTATAAAAAGTGTGTCTGGAACAGTAGTGACTTGTGCTGGTGCTCTAAAATTATGATGAGTATCATTTCCTAGCATGTAAGATATATGCCTTTATTTAGTTAATGATATCCTCCACCACAATGAAACACTGCAAGAAGGGTTAATTTCCCATATTACGGTTACTATTTAAAACACGTAATGTAAATGGATAATTTGGAATTTAAATACCAAACAATTACATAATTCAAATTATTGCTCGCGTACCACCAGGCTATTTATTGGTAAATAACCTAAACCTAATTTATAATTTGGACAATTAATCCAAAAGGATGTTAAAAATGTTATTTAAATGAAATTTAGAATAAAGACTTATAATTTCGGGACTTTGGGAGGCAAGCAATAACGACTTAAAGATTTTTGACAAATAAAAAAGCTATGGATTTAAAAAAGTATGAACCAGGGTCTTTCATATTTGTGTTAGTAACTCTACACCTACAACAAATAACAAATGACGATATAAAACATAAATATAGCCATCAACTAAAGATTGATTAGCATTTATCGGTGGTAAATATTGCTCGATCTTTAATTTTATTAAATATGAATGTTTAATTCGTGTTCATTATAGATCAAGGGTTAAAATCATTTCAGCTTTCGTTGTCAATTCAAGTATTTAAAGTAAAATGGAAAATAATTATTTTTAAGTAATAATTATAAACTGTGGAAAACTGAGATTAATTAAAAAACTAAATTTTCCACTGTAAGTCTAGAGTTCTTTCAATTCAGATGAAGTTTCATAAAAATAAAACAATAGTGTAGGCACCATTCAGCTGAAAAACATATTAGGCTTGACGGGTGGGCTATATAATGTCACTTTTAAAATGATATTTGTCTCGGGGAATGTTTGTTAGAAACATGAACACATAACGTATCTAGAAGTGATCGAGTGTGTACTGAGTGCTTCTTTCCTTATATCATTTAAAAATTTGTCTTAAATAATGTGATAGTGGACTTACCAAACATAAAATATTAATTAAGGAAATATACGTTTTAACAAATTTCAAAAAGTTTGAACACATTTTTCTCTCAATCGTATATTTTACGCATTTATAAAAAGATAATCGATTTCTGAATTATGATATTACATAACTGAGTCTTTTACTCATATACAATTTTGAATTTGGTATGTAAATATTATACACAATTTTGGGGTTACTACATATCTGTCAAATTTTTATCTTCATAGATGAAAATTCATTGTGAACTGACAGCAATTTGAGAATATGTCATTCATTTGTCAGTTTTGAAAACAGTCATAGCACGACTAGAAAATGTAAAGAGAATAACTGTGCGTTTTTAATTTATTTATAAATAGAATAAATATTAATATTACTTTCAATATTTTGTATATAAAAACCACTTAGTAAATAGAGTTGACATGGCAGGACTGGGGATGGAACTCTTTCACGCTCTCTCAATATATGTCAAGTAAATTTTTGATTTAGATTTTGACAGATTCATTAATGTCGTTTGCTTAGTTTTCATGAGGGTACATAAGATACTACCTTTGAATATATAATACAATACAAGAACGGCAACGTAATGTATTTAGATTAAATATTTCGAGAGAAGGTGCCATCTATTCCTCCGTATACGAATTATTTCTGAGTTAGTTCAAAAAATATATAATAGGTGGATGTTGCACAGTAGTGCCACGTAGCTAGAACAACAAGATAAGATTTTAAAAAGGTTTTCAAGTTTGCTACTGTAAAACAAGTATACATGTACATTGAAGATTCAAAATATATTATCTGGTTATGAAACAATATTTTTGAATTATTGATTATTGAATATCTCTAACAAATACTATTTGGCAATGCTGTCAGCACGATGTATCGTAGTTCACAGTTTTGTGGTAGGAGTCACTAGCTATCTATAATAATTTTGTGAATAAAAAGAGACAGATATAGTATCTTGCTTGATCATATGCGTTGCCGTTCTTATATGTATTATATATTCAAAGATACTACTGTTATTTTATTATTATAAAAAATATATGTTACAATAAAAGCAATCAAAATTCAAAAATAAGTCAACTGGTAAGTTTATTAGCAAAAATGTAAAACCAAATATGTGAAAATTATTATTCCTACGGCTATGAATCAAGGTAATGTATCTGAATTAATACATAAACTTACGTTACAGCAAAAGTATTATCAATAACGAGCATCGCTTTAAAGTGGAATGTCTTAACTTAGTCGAAACAATATGAATATTTGAAAGATCAACGTGTTATATCCATCCTTATCGCACACGCTTATAGCCTTTGCAAAGGAAAGAGATAAATGTATGCCAATTTGTTAATTCGTTTATTATATAGATGACCTTGATCGGACATCTTTAAAATTTTACTGTACTCACTTGCCGTTGTCGTGCTACATCTGCATGTATGTTTTTACGAAATATTTGAAGCTAATTCGTTAATTTTGTAATTTCGCTAAATTTTTGAACCCTAATACTTTTAAAAATATATTACAGTACACAAATAATAGCAATAGAGCCTCGAAAGATGAAACTAAGAAAATCTGATGTGGCCAGCACAATACTTTCCGTCAACCTGTGTATTATGTGATTCCCTTTCTCGGCAACTGAATTCCATACTCTTGATAACAAACAAACCACATGAAATAAGAAAATTATGAAATTTTGAATGAAAACTTATAACACTTGTCAGTTATGAACATAATTAATTGCTGTCATTTTGACACGGGTCCCCATATCTGCTTGCCAAAGTCAGCAAAGTCATGTTACTGCACGCGCCCCATACAAAATTTTTCTTGCAAAAGACCCTATATTTCCAGTAAAGTTATTTCATAAACAAACTATGCAAATTGCACTAGTCACTGACATCTTCTTCCCAATCGTTAAGAGGTCGCTATTTTTTATTTTCTTCTTCCACTCATTTTTGTTTTGCGTGTCGTACTCATTCAGTTCCTTTTCTCTCAAGTCTTCCGCAATACAGTCTTTTCATCTTATATTTGGTCTTCCTATGTTTCTTCCACCTTCTACTAATATATTCATCTCTCCTCATGACATGTTCAAACCAATGTAATTGTCTCTCTTATATCTAGAAACTTCTAACACTAGAGTTACTTCCCTTATTCTTTCATTCATTTACATTTTATTGATACTGACATCTGTCAATTTGAATTACCTGAATATATTAGCAGTTTCCATGGTTAAGTTAGCATAGCTGGCTGAATTATGAAACTTATATGAAATTTATTATCTTTATTCTTCTTTAACTATATCTGTTGAATATGAAATATAAAATGCAATCAAATCGTATAGACAATAATATATTCTTTAAGTTATAATAAAATTTAACTGAGTTTTTCAAGAAAAACTGTTAAAATCTTCAAATAAGGATACTTCCGGTTGACCAATTATAACCAAAATCTAATCAAGTCTGCATATGGTTGTAAGTGTTATATCCTGCAATAGGTGGTCGAATAAGATACAGTTTATAACAAAATATTTATTAATTCATAAATCATTTACAATATAATTTATATTATGACAGTTGTGTATTTTTATTTCTTGTTGTTATATTCATTGTTTTTTAATTTTATAAATATATATCAAGTCGCCAACATCTCCCCTTTTAAAAAATGACGTAGTCATGACGAAGACGGATGGGAAGATTCCTGTTTCTTCTTGGACGTTCATATATTATGTTAGTTGGTAATTGTTGCTGCGAAATCTGATCATTTGAATCATTTTCATGAGTAAAAGTCTCATATATAGATTCGTCAATAACATCTTCATCAACAGCCGGATTATCTTCATTTAATGTAATATTAAATTCTCCCAATAACATATCCAAACTTAATTGTGGATTAGGATTTTCGTTTGAATTGTCATATCGTTTTATTAATTGGTTTGCATGGGAACGAATAAGATGATTCTTTGTTGCTGAATCTAGAAAAACATTATAAATTGTGTTTCCGAGTTTTTCCAGTATTGTTCCAGCGGACCACTCCCAAGAATTGTTCAAATAAACTTTAGCATACACTTTATCACCTTTATTAAAAGATCTTTCAATTGCTCCATGTTTCTTGTTAAACTGAATGTTCTGTTTAAGGTTGATAATTTTTCTTTTCGATTCAGATGGAAGTAATAAATCTAAAGTTGTGCGAATTTTCCGTCCAAGCATTAATTCAGCAGGCGATTTATTATTTATGTACTTGTTAGGCGTATAACGATATGTTGCTAAAAATATATTTAAAGATTGTTCCAATCCTTCCTCTTCTTTTAATTTTGATATTGCTCTCTTGAAAATATCAACAAATATTTCCGCTTGTCCGTTTGATTGAGGATGGTAAGGTGGTGTTCTAAAATGTTCTATACCATTCTTCTTACAAAATTCTTCGAATATATGGCTGGTAAATTGTGTACCATTATCCGAAACAATGATTTTGGGTAACCCAAATCTACTGAAAACTTGCTGTAATAATTTGATTGTGATTAAAGCTGTAGTAGTTTTAGTCATAAAAATTTCTGGCCATTTACTATGAGCATCTACCACGACTAAAAAGTAATAATCTCCAATTGGACCTGCATAGTCTATATGAATTCTTTCCATTGGTTGTTCTGAAACAGACCAAGAATAAAGAATAGATTTAATTGGAGATTTCCTGGCTTTAGCACATTTAGCACATTCTTTGACATAATTTTCAATTTCTTCGTCAATTTTTGGCCAAAATACGTAGCTTCTTGCCATGGATTTCATTCTTTCAATACCCGGATGACCCTTATGTAGTTCTTTTAGGATTTGTTTTCTGTATTTTTCTGGAATAACAATTCTTTCATTAAACATCAAACAATCTTTTACCACTAAAAGTGTATGTCTCCTTGAAAAATATGGTTGAATGCTATCATCTATGTCCTTTTTATTTGTGGGCCAACCATTATTCATATATTCAATTACTTTTTGTAATATTGCATTCTTCCCAGTTTCATTTTGAATTTCTTGAAATTTAATTGGTATTTTATCGAAAGATTCTTTTTGTATTTGATTAATAGATGTTTCCCAATATACTAATGCAATAATAAATTCTTCATCTTGTTGATTTTTTGAATTTATTAAACGTGATAAAACATCCGCGTAACCAAACGAATCAGTTGAAATGTATCGTATTTCAAAATCATATCTCATTAATGTTAAAGCCCAACGTTGTAATCTATTAGCTGTATAAATAGGAATACCTTTTTTGTTTCCAAAAATGTGAAGCAGTGGTTTATGGTCTGTTTCCAACACGAATTTGCGAGATAACAACATTTTGTGGAATTTCGTGACTGCAAATACCAAACCTAGTGCTTCTTTTTCAATTTGGCTATATTTTTGTTCAGCTTTTGTCAGCGTTCTAGATGAGTGGAAAATTGCTTTTCTCCGACCATCTGGAAATTCATGGAAGATAACTGCACCAATTCCACGATTGCTTGCATCTGCTGCTACAATAATTGGTAACATTGGGTTAAAATGTGTTAACAACAGATCAGTTTGTAAAATATTTTTGATTTTGTTAAATGCTTCATTACAAGCCTTTGACCATTTAAATTCAACATTTTTGTGTAACAATTGATCTAGTGGATTTCTGATTTGTTGCAATTTATGAACAAATTTACCATAATAATTGACTGCTCCCAAGAATGCACGAACTTCTGAAATATTTGATGGAACAGGCATATCTTTTATTACTTGGATTTTTGCTGGATCTGGTGCTAGGCCACTTGATGATACGATATGACCTAACAATTTTACTTCATGCATGAAATATTGACATTTCTCCGATTTTAGGACGAACCCATAGTCAGATATTCGCTGAAATAAAATTTTTAAATGGTTAAAGTGTTCAATTTCATCCGTGCTAGCCACTATTAAATCATCCAGATATGCACTAACAAATGGAAGATCTGCAATCATTGCGTCAATGATTTTTTGAAATTCGCCTGGTGCAGATTTTACACCAAATGGGAGACGCAAATATTTATATAATCCACGATGAGTAGTTACTACTAATAATTCTTGTGATTTTTCTTCTACTTCGAGTTGAAAATATGCATCAGAAAAATCAATGCAAGAGAATAACGATTTACCTGACATTTTTGCAAATATATCGTCTGGTAATGGAATCGGGTGTTGATTTGATTCCAAAGCATTATTAAGGCCTGTTGAATAATCAGCGCAAATCCGAATTTTACCATTTGGTTTGCTGACTACTACAATTGGTGCTGCCCAAGATGAAAAATCTACAGGTGCAATAATTCCTAGATTTTCTAATCTTTGTAATTCACCATCTATTTTTGGTAATGCGGCATATGATACTGGTCGTTTCTTCATATAAACTGGCTTTGCGTCAGGTTTCAAATGTAATTTTACTTTAGTTTTTGTACATAGGCCCAATGTTTCGCTGAAAATTTTAGGAAATTTTGTTATTAGTTGCTGTGTATATTCGTTTGCTAATGACGAGGATGATGTGACTGAATTACAAATGGAATTTAGTGGAATTGACCACAAATTAAATAAATTAAACCATTTTATTCCGAATAAATTCAAATTTGGAATTTTTGTAACGTAACAAGTTCCTTGTTTCGTAACTCCATTCAATTTGATGTCACATTGGAATTCGTCCGTAATTTCCAAACGATGACCTGTAGCACTATTAGCTGTAAAATCTGTTGGTGTTTTAATTGGTTTACCAATTTGTTCCCACGTTTCTTCAGTGATAATTGTTATGTCACTTGCTGTGTCAAGTTGCAGTTGTATTAGGTGATTGTTGATTTCTACATTTACAAATTTTCGATCATCAACGTAATTTACCTTGTTAACTGAAATTACAACTTGTGATTTAGCATTATAATCATTTCTTTTTACCTGGTTGTTATATGTTTTGCGTTTGTTTGCTTTTACTCTTGATGCGCTTGTAGAATACCCTTCTTTATGTCCAACTTGATTACATTCCTTGCATTTATTATTTCGAAAATTGCATTCTTTTGCAAAATGCATTTGCCCACAATACCAACATGGATATTTAGGCTTGTTCTCTCTTTTTACTTCATTGGATTTCTTTTTCTGATATTGCTTTTGATGATATTGTACTTTGTTAACATTTGGTTTCGATGAATTTTCAACTAACGCTGTATCCATTTTAATTGAAACTAAACGTTGACATTCACTAATAAGTGTGTTTAACGTTACTGGACTATTTTCGTTAGATTTTTCCAACATTTGTAGCAATCTAGTGCGTGCTTCAAAATCTTTTGGTGATTTCAAACCGCAGATTAAAATTAAACATTTGAAATGTTCTATTGATAATTTACCAAATTCAAATTCTTCACATGCACGATTGACAACACCAGCATATGTAATGTAATCATCATATTCTTTCTTTTTAATTTGTAAGCAATTAAATCTTTTATTGAAAATTGTTGTTTGTGGACATAAAGTTTGTTTAAGACATTCTACCGTTGTTTTCAAATTATTTTCTTTTGGTGTTTTCGGTAAAATGTAATTTACATATTTAGTGTGTGACTTTTGATCTAACTTTCGTAATAACAACCGTACTTTAGCTGCATCATCTAAATTATTTGTTTCTGAATTAATAACATCTTCGTACCGTTCATACCATTTATCGAATGTTAATCCATTATCTGGATCATATATAAACTGTTGCATGCTATTTGCTAGAGATTCGATTATAAATTCTACATTATTAACTGTAGGACTTTTATTCGGTTTTTCATCATCATGTCTTTTAGATATGGTAGTTATTAATTCTGCAAATAATTGGTGTTGCTGTTTCTGATTTTCCTGCATTTGCAGTAAAACTTTTTCTAAAATTTGTTCTGTCATAATTATTGCAATTTGTTATTTTACCAATATCCTCGTCGCCAATTTGTTATATCCTGCAATAGGTGGTCGAATAAGATACAGTTTATAACAAAATATTTATTAATTCATAAATCATTTACAATATAATTTATATTATGACAGTTGTGTATTTTTATTTCTTGTTGTTATATTCATTGTTTTTTAATTTTATAAATATATATCAAGTCGCCAACAGTAAGGAAAAGGAATACGCAAGAATTTTAATTTTTGGAATTCTAGTATTGGAGATATCGCCGCCGAAACCGCGGTCACATACACACACCCACCCACACACACACACACACATACACACACACATGCACACTCGTCCACACACACACACATACAGACATCATCGTGAAAATAGTAAAATCATATTGTAAAGACCTTAAAACGTGCTTATTCACTGAAAACTCACCACTGATTTTTTTGACCAGACAATACCTTCCTTACCTAGAGGTGACAGAAGGTAAAAAATGACCTTTCATGGGTATGTTCAAGTGATAAATCTTCATAAATCAGTAGTTAAATCAATTATCTTTCGCATATGGCAGATTCCCAAAAAATGACCTAAGTCCAATTACAGAACAGAGGACCTACAATTTATGGTGGGTTCCGAACCACTCGGACACAGCGGTTATTTTTGGTTATAAGTTTGTCGATACTGGGATTGATCCCCAGACCTCACATTCGCGAGTATAAAAAGTAGGACGATATAAATTTGACTTATTTCCTGTTTGTCAGATTTAAAGTCTGAACCATTTAATAAAAATTATATCTTATAATATTATAGGTGCAAATAGGTGGATTTTGTTCACATCTGTAAGTTTGACAGATCTGTAAATCTGTTAATGATGAAAAAAATTCCAACGAAAACTGGCACTTTTATATACAGAGTGGTTATGAACTTAATGTCATAAATTTAAGGGTAAGTAGTATGACATGTGTAGATTACGAAACAGAAAGAATTCACATATTCAAGGGTAGTTTTCATGAAACTAACATTTTTGGTACCACTGGACCACTGGCAACGCATTTGCGTTATTTTATCTATTACACAATAATTTTAAATGAATTTTTGATAACCATATTTTTAATGAAATATTAATTAAAACAGCAGCAAAAAAAGTATCCTTAAGAAAAGTCGAATTTTCTTTTTTCGAATTTTAAAAAATTCTTTCTGTTTTGTAATCTACACATGTCATACTACTTCATATTAATCAACAAGAATAGATGTGTTTTTGTCACTTTTTTTTATAGAATTACAGATCTATAAGATTTATAGTATTGATCAGAATTGACCCATTAGTATACCTCTTACTTTATAATATAACCTAAAAAGGTTAAAGAGGGCGACAAAACTATAAATTCACCACTGCTTATTTGTACAAATTTATAAGCCTTTAGATTCTACTTTAGGTAAAATTAAATAAATAAAACATTTCATTAATTATTTTCTTAATTTAATTTCCTTTGGAAAAGTGAGGAGGAAATAGAAGTAATTAAAAGCTGAAGTAGCTAGATATGTGTGGCTATCTAACAGCTACAACGGCTGAAGTGAGTATAGTAAAAGTGGGGGAGGCCGGATCCCATTCGCGCTCTTTGTTTCGAAATCTCATTTTTTTAACATTTTTAGACCCCCCTTCCATAAATTAACGAGTCGTTTAGATATTTTCAAACGTAATATAACAAGTGATATAATTATCATCGATGATATTCTCGAGTGAAACCAAGCTGCAGATTTTACGAGTCCGAAGGACGAGTTGAAATGTGCTGCTTCGGTTTCACGAGCAATATCTTCGATTATTAATCATATCACGAGCTTATATTTAATGAGAGAATATAATGATTTTTTGCAATCTAACCTAACTTAACTTTTGATATACATATTCATATTGTATTAAAACATGGTACTTACGAGTTTTATTTAATATTTCGGAGTTTGAATTATTGTTATTATTTATTTTTATACTCAAAATTAACCGTCAATGTCATAAATAAATAAAACAAATTCCTTAGTAACGACTATAAATACGGTGTTTATTTCTTTGTTTTTTATCATCGCTGCGATAAACGCGTAGCTAGGGAGATTCTGAATGTTGATTGGCGGAAAACATGTCACGTGACTAAGGAATTATATTCTCATATATTATACAACAAGACGATTGAAAATTCTCGATTATACGAAACGTGTTGCCTGGAAACACCACGAGACCAAAGGTCGAGTGGTATTTCCAATAGGCAACTCGTTGAGTATGTCGAGAATTTTCTATTGTCGAGTTGTATACAGGTAGACTATATCATGAATAAAAAATAAATTAAAAAGTAAATAGTAAATTTAACGTAGACATGTGGTCTATTTTATTTTGACAGAAACGCCAAACTGTATGCTACGTAACCTATCTTTTTAAATATAGCTGTAGTAGTATGTAATATTGCATTGAAATGCTCGCATTGCAAAATAAATGCCCTATTTCAAATAAACTAGCAACAGTTCAGTTTCTAGATTTGTGATCCAAATAATTATTTATTTACTTGTCAAATTTTTACTTCAATAATATCTTGCTGTCAAATAATAGGTGCGTTCAATTATGTGTTTCGGTGCATTTGGAGCTGTCAGTGTCATTTCAGATGTCTACTTAAAGCATACAAAGCACGATTTTTCTCCTCAAAGTCTAACTACAGATTCATTTATATACTCGATACTGTGTTCGAAGGAAAAGTTCTTAATTTATACTCCGTAAATATAATTAAAAATGACTTTGGCAGTTCTGAGTACATAGAACAAAATAACCAAACGCACCTGTAAGTGAATATACGAATGTTGGTATATTCGAATATACCAAGGTTCGTATATTCGTTCACCATGGTTACTCAATAATAACCGCTGTAATACGTGGTAACTAAGGAAAACCACACATTCTTATTGGTTTATAACTTAATGAATGATATAGTCATATATTATACAACAAGACGATTGAAAATTCTCGATTATACGAAATGTGTTGCCTGGAAACACCACGAGACCAAAGGTCGAGTGGTATTTCCAATAGGCAACTCGTTGAGTATGTCGTGAATTTTCTATTGTCGAGTTGTATACAGGTAGACTATATCATGAATAAAAAATAAATTAAAAAATACATAGTAAATTTAACGTAGACCTGTGGTCTATTTTATTTTGACAGAATCGTCAAACTGTATGCTACATAACCTATCTTTTCAAATATAGTTGTAGTAGTATGTAATATTACATTGAAATGCTCGTATTTCAAAATAAATGCTTGGATTTCAAATAAACTAGCAACAGTGCAGTTTCTAGATTTGTGATCCAAATAATTATTTGTTTACTTGTCAAATTTTTACTTCAATAATGCCTTGATGTCAAATAATAGATACGTTCAATTATTTGTTTCCGTGCACTTGAAGCTGTCAGTGTGATTTTAAATGTCTACTTAAAGCATACAACGCTCGATTTTCGTCCTCAAACTCTAACTACAGATTCATTTATATACTCGATACTGTGTTCGAAGGAAAAAGATCATGTCCGTAAATATAATTAAAAATGACATAGCCAGTTCTGAGTACATAGAACAAAATAACCAAACACACTTATAAGTGAATGTACGAAGGTAGGTATATTCGAATATACAAAGGTTCGTATATTCGTTCACCATGGTTACTTAATAATAATCGCTGTAATACGTGGTAACTAAGGAAAATCACGCATTCTTATTGGTTTACAACTTAATGAATGATATAGTCATAATAATATGATCCCGTAGCAATAACAATAAAACAATTGTTTTTGACAAATGTGAGTTGTCAACTTTTTCAAATAAATTTTGACAAATAAATCGATTAATAATTATTACAAAAGTTATAATCAGTAAAAATACCTGCCTTTACGGATAGCGAGTATACAGAGATGGCCTATGATGAAGTTTGGGGAAACGCTGCCTAAGGTCGGCAAATTTATTTGAAACGTCTCCCGAATCGTCTTCTTCTAAACGATCGCACTTATGTACATGTATGTAAATAAAATAAATAAATCTCCGAGAACATGAGTCCTTTAAGCCTGCTGCTCAAGACCGTGGTAGAACTGGCCCTGATCACATAGAGAATATTGAAGAGGATGTTTTGAACTCAACCAGGGTCTAGTACTCGAAGAATAGCACTACAATACCGAGTGTCATATATGACAATTTAGATGATCTTGAAATTACAATAGTTACATCATTTCATCGACACCTTCAGTATTGTATGACGGTGGCCATTTTGAACATTTATTGTGATTTCATATATGTCTGCATCACTTTAATCATCTTTATGGGTTTTAATGTTCCGTCAATTGTAGAGTTGTTCTTGGTTGACTACATCCTATAAATGTCCTACCATTTTTGGATTGTCGAGCTGTTGTAACATAAAATTATGGTCTTCTCTTTAAGAATTATAGAATTTAAGCTTAAAGAGTTGTCTTATAGAGTTTCTTAAATAATTTAATGAATTCTGATTATGGTCACTTAAATTTAATTTCTTAAATTCGAAATGTCATTTTATAGAGTAGCTAACTTCATTAATGTTATGTTGCTGTTATAGTAGCAAATAGGTTAGAAAATAAAAAATATTATATCATTTATTATATACAAATAATACACGTTATCACATTAATATACTTAATATGTGTATATATAGATAATATAAAATAAGATTCAATTATTTTGAATGTTTTAGCGGGAATAATACAAAACGTGTAAGGCATGCCAATACATCTACTGAACAATATGAAGATATAAGAGCTATGGAAAGTGATATTGGATGGTAGCATGAATAGTGATTAGGAGATGACTAGCAGTGTTTTAACTCTGTCAATCGTTTATGGTATATTTTAGAGAAAAATACTTCAAATAAAAGTTGCGTACAATTAATTTTTGTATAAATGTTATTTGAATTATTTTTTTTCTAACATAAACCATACACGATTGAGAAAGTTAAAACACTACTAATCATCTGCTGATCACCATTCTTGCTACCACCCAATGTGTTTAGAACCCAACTTTGTTTAAATGAAAGTCTTTAATAAATTTATTTTCGGGAAATTCAAAAGGATTCATAGTATCCCTTAATATTCTTCGTTCATTTCTCGTTTCATTCCTACATAAGACGTCCTTGTACGATTATTAAACTATACATCTTTTTTTAATAAATAAATTACAAAATATAAATTTTAACTTCAAAACAGTACGATATATAGCGACTATAATCTAACCCGGTTCTTTTTAAAGAAAGTTTTGATTACAACAAAGAAATATTTGATTACAACAATGAATATGACTAATTTCACAATAAAAATATAATATTTGTTATTATACGAATCATAAAATTGCACGTATTTAACGTAATTTGACATGAACATTTTTTTTATGTTTTTGTCCTAATCCATAGCAAGCTTTTTTACAAAAATAAAAAAGTACATAATTTTTAAATTTACATATCTCGCTTATACAAAGGGCTAATTTAAAACTTGATGTGCTAGATGCAGAAATTAATTCTCTAAAACTTTTATTTGAAGCATTTATTTCTAAAATCAAAATAAAATCATTTTATTCAAGAAAAACTGTTAACAACTTCAAGTAATGTACTACTTCCGGTTAGCCTATTTTAACCAAAATCTATTATGTTATTTCGATTGACATAAAAGTCTTGTATACTAAATTTGAAAAGTTTTGGATTATATTTTAAAACAGTTTTTCATTAAAATCTATTATAGGCTTCCTGTAAAGTGCCACTTCTGGAAATAACCAGAAAGGGAGGTGCACAACTAGATCTTATAGGAGTCCTAAATACAAAATTTCAACTTTCTACGGCTTACCATTTTTGAGTTATGCGAGATACGTACGTACGTACGTACAGACGTCACGACGAAATTAATCAAAATGGATTCAGAGATGATCAAAATGGATATTTCCGCTGAAATCTGAAAACCGAATTTTTTCGCGATTACAATACTTCCTTTACTTACGTACAAGGAAGTAAAAATGAATAATCTAATTTGCACAATTATAAAAATATGTACTTTTTATCTTCCAACATCTTCATAAACCACAAAAATTGGATTATTGTTCATATTTTGCTTAGGTTTTTGATTACAAAAAATTATATGTCGCATTAAATTTTATAGCGAGGTTTCTGTCACTGTAAAACTTATAGAAATATTTAGTGACTAAATATTTAAAGCCATGACCATAAGAGTTAAAGCGTAAATATTTATAGATATATCCATAATTGTTTTCAACTTTAACTCTTAAATTTTAAAGTGTTAAAGAGTTATAGAGCTATAATAAGCGACCATAATCGAGGCATTAGTCGAGGTGTTCTATTCTATCTCTTATCTTTCCTGACTTGTGTATAGTTTCATTTTCTGATGTATCTATCAATCTATTCACCAGTTTGGAATATTTCTTTCATTATATTCAGTCACAGTCACATCACTAGTCACAACGGAAACAAACTAGAAACAGCTGTCTTTGTAGACGCACGTCATACGCACGCAAAGACCGACATTCAAGAGTTATTTTAATCGACCATAGGCGAGTAATAAAATTTGTGAAAAAACTTTGAAGAAATTTAACTTAATATCTAGAAGGTTTACAAGAAATATTGTTGTACTTCACTGGTTAAATTTAATGTACTTATTTCTGTTACACCCAGTATTACTCTGTGATAAAAACTAATACATATATGTATGTTCTAAAAATATTATGTTAATAAAGTTGTAGGGTACAAAGTAAAGATTCAGGTTTATAAGATTAAATTTTAATATCCTGATAATAAATCACAACAAATTTATTTTATATCTTTATTCGCAGCATTATCTTTCGCAGCATCAACAGCTTGAGACACAAGAAATCTGTATTTGGTTAAAAACAATGTCATGATAATAGGAGGTATCTAAAACAAAAATATGTGTATATAAAATAACTAGTATAAGAAACTTGTATTTTAAAAGCCGGTATGTTACGTATAAAAACGTAATTTTTAACCAGAACCTATATTTTTATTTACTAAAAGCCGGTAACTACCGTGAGTATTTTGTAACATGAAACATGATTTGTCATATACATGGTTACGACTTGACATTTGACTGACAGCAATGTATTTGCCTGTCTCATTTAAAATCAAACATAATGGATGAATTTGACAGAAGTATTATATTTAAATATTGAGCAGTAATAGTCCCGTTAATAAAAAATGGCCCAATAATGTGGGTTCCTATTATGCCAGTCCAAACGTTAACTTTCTCGGGTCGTTGAGTCCTCGTAATATGATACAAATGTAGATTTTCCATGAACCAATACCGACAGTTTTGTGAATTTACCTCGCCATGTAAATAAAAAGTTGCTTCGTCCGTAATAAGTATATTTTGCAGCAAATCTGAATTGTTATTAACGTTTTCAAACATTCTTTCACAAAAATTTATTCTTCGTATCGTCCAAAACTAACTTCTGGTGATTTTGGAAATGGTATGATCTGTAATGATCCTTTTTAAATAGTCTGTGTACAGTAGCTTTGTTTACAGCAGTAGCTTGCCCAATCTCTCTTAATGTTAATCTGTTCTTATCTTGTATTAAAGTCAGAATTTCATGTTTTTTTCTGCGCAGTTAATATATTACAGGATCTCTTCCTACTGTTATGTGCAGGCTCGATGCAACCATTTCCTCTAAAGGTATTCACTATTAACACTTCACTTAAAAAAATTGCTGCACTTGGTGTAGACCTGTCAGGAAATGAAGCGCGGAACAAGTCCGACACTTGCCTTAAACTTGGATTAAAATTCGAATAATATACCACTTAATAATCCGCATCTTCTCTTCCACAGTATAAACCATTGTATTTCAAATTGGTTTTTTGACATTGACAGAGACAAATGTCAAAATTGTCCCCTATGTTTAATTTTAAATGAGACAGGCAAATACATTGCTGTCAATTAAATCGTTACCATGGATATGACAAATCCCATGTTTCATGTTAAAAAATACTCACGATATAATGAAAATGATTAGGCAGACGATTCGCATCATCAATCTGAAAAAAACCTTACAAAATGAAATATATAGAAATTATTGGGTGTTATTAATTTTTAAAAGAAGAAAAATACTAGTATTAAGTAATGAATATATTAATGATGTTTACAATAATTTCTATCAATCTTTATTCCTTTTACGGAATATAAAATTATTTGAAGTAATTGTAGTTTATTTTCGTACCATACGTTGGCACTACTGAGAATGACCATGTTGCTTCAAATAATTTTATATTCCATAAAAGGAATAAGGATTGCCTTAGAAATAATTGTAATTTTTTTTTTAATACTAGTATATATTTTCTTTTTTTCAAAATAAATAACAACTAATAATTATTACTACAAGTTATATTTCTTTTTATAATGTTTTTATCGGGTTGATGACGTAAGTCTTCTGCCTAATCATAATCAACATATTAACGAAAATAAATTAAGGGCCGGTATTATAAAACATTTAAACGATTAAAATTTAATTGGTAACTAAATTCGAATTAGTTACCAACATAATTTTAATTGTAGATTAAATAGTTTTATAATATCGGACCTAAAACTATTATTTTAAATCGTTTCCCAAAAGAAGGAGAGAGTAGGTACCTTTTTTTGAAACTTTTTTTAAGTGTAATAGTAAGTAGGTAAAAATTAAAGATGAACTTGAACGCGTCCGCGGACTGTCAGATCCTGCCACTGTTCTGTATTATATGTACACTTCTGTGCAATAAAATTAAGCGCACACAATATTTTATAGTTTAAAGTGGACATGATGCCCAGTAACGAAAATATGTAAATTTATCATTTTTCTTATTAATGTCAAAATTCCGCGTCATTTAGACAGTAATTCTAAGATTAGAATTATAACTAGAATAGAAGATGGTTTCTCCATAAGACAAATCGCTCGACTGATGAACATTAGTAAAGACACAGTCTTCAGAATAGGGTTTCATCAAGTCAAGTAGCTTGATGTTTTTGTAAATTACTTGACTTGACTTGAAAATCAAGCTTTTCAAAAATTCATTACTTGACTTGACTTGATTTTCTATTTTTACTACTTGACTTGATCAAGCAATTTCAAGCATATTCAAGCTACTTGATAACGAACCGATTATGTACGATAACGCGCGAATCAGTAGAATCGTAATCTAGCCTTGTGTGGTACGGCCTGGCGCGCCATATGTTGTGCTGATTCACTACTGCAAGTTAAAAATTCTGCAGAGATTTAAAAAATTCACTCAATATTGGAATATATACTAGAATGGCCCGAGAATATGTCGACAAAATTTGAAGTCCTAATCATTATTATTAAGATAACTGTAGATGGTTAAACTATCGCACAAAAAGCTATACTCCATTCGAATTAAGAATAATAATTGGGACTTCAGATTTTGTCCACATATTCTCGGGTCATTCTAGTATATGTTCCAATAATGAACGGATTTTTTAAACCTCTTAATATCTCGGAGAAAAATAAAGTTCCAAAATGTGCTAAAACCGAATGTTATTTAAATGGGGAAAAATCAAGTGCATTTAGCACGGTCAAATATTAAAATTAAGCGGAATCATTGCCAGTATATTTTTTTTATTTATTTGGAACCACTTTGGGGGGCGGTCCAGTTAAAATTCGACTTGTCCCCTTTTAAGGTCCACCATAATACATATACTATAAATAGTTTGTTAGTCCATATATTATACTTTCAAATCTTTTTTTTTAATTTTTAAATTTGAATGTATGATTTATTTTTATGAATAAAAGTCTATATTTCAAGGTATATTACTGACATTTTTATTGATATGAAACATAAGGAAGTATATGAAAATGAAATGTAGTCTTGAAGAACTTTTTGATTTTTTTGGCAATTAATATAATTACTTGATTTTTTCAAGTAATTGAAAAATAACTACATACTTGATTTTTCAAATACTTGAAATTTTACTACTTGACTTGACTTGAATTTCGACTACTATTACTTGACTTGAGCTTGGCTTGATTTCAAATCAAATCAAGTCAAGTAACTTGAATATCAAGTCAAGCCGTGAAACTACTTCAGAATTAAGAAACGCTAGGAGTAGGAAGGAAGTGTTAGAAGAAAAGCCGGATTTGCGAGCCCCAGAGTTTCTAATAATGACGAGGAAGCAGTTATTACAGAATGTTTAAGACAAAACCCTTTTGAGTCTGCAAGAATGGCTAAAGATGTTACAGGTTTTCATGGTTCTAGGTCCACAGTGTGTAGGAGAATTAAATCGTCAGATTTGCGAAATAGAGTAGCAGCTAAGAAACCAATACTAACGGGAAAAAATAAACAGGCTCGTGTAATATTTTCATTAAATTACGATCACAGAGATCTAGCATTTTGGCAACGGGTAATATTTACAGACGAAAAGGTATTCAAATCTACCAATGATGGTCACATTCGTGTTTATAGACCGCAAAATTCAAAGTTCGATGAAAGATTTGTGAGCGCAGGCCGAAAGTCAGGGAGATTAGGTATGGATTAGCTATAATGGAATGGGCGTTTGTTGTAAAGCTGATGGACGATTTAATGCAGACAATTACATATATATTTTAGAAAATGTGATTATGCCTTTTGTAGAACATTTATATCGCAACAATAATTTCATCTACCAGCAGGACAACTACCCGGTCCATACTGCTAATATCGTCAAACTGGTTTCAAAATAACAATGTTGAAACATTACCATGGGTTTCAAATTGTCCAGATATCATCCCCATAGAAAATGTATGGGGGCAGAATAACAAAAAAATTATATAAAAGACATTTTCGTCCTCAAAACTCGGAAGAATTATGGGAAGCAGTACAAAATACCTGGCAAGAAACGACGGATGATTTGAATTATACAAGGCAATTGATTCCGTCAGTTCCTCGGCGATTAAATGAAGTAATAGCTCAAAATGGTAAAGGGTTTTCCAATAAGAGGTGTTATTTTGATATTCAAAGAAAAATGCCATTTTTTAATATAAATGATCGGATGTTTATTTCATTATAAAGAGGAAGGTATGCCGTTAATAGTGGAAAATAACATCAGGCAAATGACCACCACGACCACGCTGACAGGACAATATCCTTTTCATGAAATTTTCCATAACCAAATCGCAAAGTGGCTGTCCTATGTCCTCGATAGCCTCACGAATTCCATCTTTGAGGTCTTGAGTCGACGCTGGGCAGTTGGCGTAGACCTTCTCTTTCACGTGGCCCCAAAGAAAGAAGTCGCAAGGTGTTAAATCACAAGATTTCTGTGGCCAATTGTGATCACCTCTTCGAGAGATAACACGGTCCGGAAACTTTTCCCGTAAAAGATCAATGGTTTCGTTGCTTGTGTGGCACGTAGCGCCGTCTTGTTGAAAGTAAACGTTGTCCAGATCAATACCATCCAATTCCGGCCATAAAAAATCGTTAATCATCTCTCGATAGCGCAATCCATTCACCGTAACTGTTGCTCCAGCCTCATTTTCGAAAAAGTAAGGTCCAATGACTCCGCCGGACCATAAACCGCACCAAACAGTCACACGTTGAGGATAGAGAGGCTTTTCAACAATAACTCTTGGGTTTTCTGAGCCCCAGATGCGACAATTTTGTTTGTTGACGAAGCCACCGAAGTGGAAATGGTGAAGACACGACGTTGTTGATGATCGGCCGGCTTGAGTTCTTGTGTTAACTGGACTTTATAAGCCTTAAGACCCAAATCTTTATGTAAAATACGGTGTAATGATGTTTGTGGAATGCCTAATTCCAAAGAACGACGAGGAATGGACAAACCTGGGTTTTCTTCAACACTTTCGGCTACAGCAGCAATATTCTCCGCTGTTCTTGAGCGACGTGCACGGGTTTTATTCTTCACATCACTAACTTGTCCCAACAGCTCGAATTTTTCCACCAATTTCTGTATTGCGGTCCGACAAGGTGCTTCACGACGACCCAAAAATTGTCGAGTTTTACGAACCGTCTCTGCCAAATTTTCACCATTTTTATAGTGAATTTTAATAATTTCAATGCGTTGTTGAAGCGTGTATCGTTCTATTTTTATTAATGACGTAGTTTCTACTTGTCAAATGTCAAAAAATGACAGCTTCAAAAGCGACATCTACCGAAATAGCGGGCTATTCAAAATAACACCTCTTATTGGAAAACCCTTTAGCATGACACATTATTAGAAAGAAATGATGTTTTGTCTTTTCAGTTTTGTTGTATTTATTAATAGCTCTTTTTTTCAAAATGTTTCAATTTGGCCATTTAATAAAGGCGTTATTTTCATATGTATGTTACGGGTAAAGTTAGATAAACGATTAAACCTAGGTTTACCCGGGTAAACTCCGTAATACCCAGGAAACATGGGTACAGTCCGAAATATATTTCAAATTGTACACGTTTCGGGCTTTACCCGGGTAAACCGCGTTCTATCCGCTTTCGATTGGTTAAACTTGGGTCTAGGATTTATTATTGCGTCATCTTTCACCACACCACATGCAGTTCGAAAATGGCAACCGAAGAGAGCGGATGCGCGCGTTTGAGACAGCGTTTTCATGAAGTTTTCGATGAGTTGGTGTCTTCGCAAAGTTCAAACAGTTTTTATTTCAATAATGAACAATACCAAGAAATGTTAGAATCAGTCAAGTTGGCAAAAAATGCTAAAACCAAGACCACTCTACAATATCGACGTTTGAAGAGGTTTGACATATGTTCTGTTAGAGGCATTGAAAAGCTTATTGCTCGTTTATCATCAGGTGAATCTAGCATAAAATATTACGTTACAAACGACGAAATGTTTGACATTTTGCATGATGCACAGTTGGACATTGGACATGGTGGTAAACATCGTATGGAAAGTGAATGTACAATTACTTTTATTTGTAAAATGTGTTTTTTTTTTTATTAAATATATTTTTCAAACAATTAGGACTTGTCATTTTTAGTACACCCAAGTTTAACCAAGCGAAAGCGGATAGAACGCGGTTTACCCGGGTAAAGCCCGAAACTTGGACTGTACCCACGTTTCCTGGGTATTACGGAGTTTACCCGGGTAAACCTAGGTTTAATCACTCACCTACCTTTACCCGTAACATGTACATTTACCAAATGATGTTTTTAGGCTAAGTACTAAGTAAGTTTTTCTATTTATTTACCAATTTTATAGCGATCAAGTATGGTGTTTGTCATTCATTGAACAAACAAGAAATTGAACAAACAAGAAATATACAACTAAATTTTGCGAAAAAATAGTCGCAAAACTTGTGCTTAATTTTATTGCACATAAGTGTACCATTTGTCAGTATATACGCACCGAAAATTTCGCGCGATGCGAGAAAATTATTGAACAAAATGAATAATTTGGAATTTAAATCTGATCTAGAATCAATGTTATCTGATTCATTATTTAGCTATGTAATATGATAAATAATTAATACTTGTTTTTAGACAATTTATTGGTTGATAATTTTTCTGCAGAGGAGACAGTAATTAATTATGATACGACAAGTCCGTTGTGCGTTCCAACTATACATATGTCTGAGTACATGAACAAGACATGCGCACAAAAAGGTTCATGAATGCGTACATGAACGCACCCAAACAGTCGTGTAGGAACCAATCTAACATCAAGTCATCTCCGGGAATTATCCTAATTTACTTGGTCAAAAATTCAAATAAATTTAAGTTTTCTGTAAAGACTAACTTCACTTATCTTATAAAACACTTGTCTCTTTTAATTTTACATGTAATGTACGTTCATCAGGAACAAGGAACAATACCTGAAATACACAATGTATTATTGAGAAGCCTGAAGAAGCACACAATTTCATATGAAGTTTATGAAATATTATTTCTTTACAACCAGGGAATGCTTGTGTCCCGTTACAAATTTGTGTTCCTTTCATCCCACAACATGAACGTGGTAGAATTTCGGAGATATTCTTGTAGTCTGTGTAGTCATTAAAGCCGCAACAATGAAACTGAAATTAGACTTTTTAAATTGGGAAAATCAATTAATATTAAATGCTTCATGGCGACATAAAATAACAATTCTATGGGACATATTTCGAGAAAGAGTTGAAAATGATAGATATTCTAAATTACCATTACAAAAAATAAAACATAAATCATTCAAATGAGTACTCAGTATACTCGCAATAGAAGAGTATAGGACGCGAGCAGACACGTGGTTCGAGCGACATTGAAATGCTTAGAATTCGGTGAATTGTGTGGGCTTGTCACTTTGACCACAGCAATGTCACTTTGAGAAGAACAATGTTTTGACATATTTAGATTTTGAACTGCTCAAAAATATTATTTTATAATTTCCATGCAATAAAACACATTATATTCAAAAAATAAGTCAAAACATTGTTCTTGTCAGAGTGACAAGCGCACACAAATCAACTGTTTCCAAGCACTTCAAGGTCGCTGGAGTCACATGTCTGCTCGTGCCCTATAGGCATCTAAGACCACCATTAAAGACAAGTGTATAATTCAAATACTCTGGGAGATTTCGTAGCTTAGTTGGTGGAGTATCCTACTAGCCAACACTTTTTCTCTCGTTGTTACAAAAGTCAAACAATAGGGCCTATTCTGTAACTCAGTGGATAATTTTTAACAACTGGTTAACAATTTTAACTAATCAACTACGTTGATATATAACAAAAATTGTATTTTATTTGTCAAATCAATATAGCTATAGGATAATTTTTTTAACCAGTTGTTAAAAATTAGCCAATGAGTTACAGAATCGGCCTTTTTACCTCTCGCTAAAAGAGGTATTGGATTCATGCTAAAAATCGCATATCGAGATTTTAATGAATAAGCACGATTTAAGGTATGTGTGGATGTATGTGTGTGTATGTGTGTGTAGGCGAGGGACTTTGGAATGACGATTACTCAAAAACTGTAAGACTTAATATTTGTTTTAACTACGTATTTCCCAATCTCACAATCAGACATTAATCAAATTGTCCTAATATGTAAGTGGAATTTTGGGATAGAAAATAAAGCCCTAAATCATGCATCGTACTATTTGTTGCTTGTTATGTAAAGTCAGAGTATATTTAATAGCGGTTTGCAAAGCTACGGTACAGTTTTTAAAGAAGTACTTAATGAATGTCAAAGTTCATCATGTATAAGAAATATTAAGGTCAATATAATCGTTATTTTTTTAATTTTTATTACCCTAATATCAAAATGAAACTCTAATGCATTAAAATCAAGCGCTTAAAATTTAGTATCAGCAATGTTTGTGACATGCTGGAGGAGTGCCTCGCCTCCGCCATGTTTACGCTGATTTTGACGTGACATAAAACGACGTACCCAGCGCGTTTGTTATATATCCCTCTCACTCAGCTCTAGAAACGTATATTGTTAGTGTAGATGACGTCACACGTGCCATCGATTTTGTAGGGCGTCATTTGTTGAAACTTTAATATTTTTAGTAGAGAACAAGAACTTTTTATACAGGTCTAATATTATTACGAGGTGTGTTCAAAAACTATCGCGAATTTTGAATTTTCGCGGGTTACGTATATTCGAATTTCGATCTTTTTGTGGCTTTATGTTGGTACTCATGTCTCTCACTTATGTCGACAAGCTCGGCCATTTTGAATGTTCACTTACTTGTTGACAGCTGCTTTGCTTGCACGTGTTTTGGATCGTCTTCGATTTTTACCTATTGTGCTTATTCGTTAAAAACTGACTATGAATTTTTTGACCAAGACAATATCTTTCTTATCTAAAGGCGACGGAACGTAGAAAAAAATAATTCATTTAAAATTTGTCATTGTCATAAAATGTTTTTATCAAAGAAGTTATTTCATTTCTACTGAGTAGATTTATGAATAATGTAACGCAGTTTAATGATGTTTTAAAATACATGCATTTCCCCTGTAAAACCATTAACATTTTAATGATGTATTTCTACTGAGTAGAAATGAAATAACTTCTTTGATAAAAACATTTTATGACAATGACAAATTTTAAATGAATTATTTTTTTCTACGTTCCGTCGCCTTTAGATAAGAAAGATATTGTCTTGGTCAAAAAATTCATAGTCAGTTTTTAACGAATAAGCACAATAGGTAAAAATCGAAGACGATCCAAAACACGTGCAAGCAAAGCAGCTGTCAACAAGTAAGTGAACATTCAAAATGGCCGAGCTTGTCGACATAAGTGAGAGACATGAGTACCAACATAAAGCCACAAAAAGATCGAAATTCGAATATACGTAACCCGCGAAAATTCAAAATTCGCGATAGTTTTTGAACACACCTCGTATATACAGATTTAACATGTTAAATTTCTTAATATACTGGGAAACACCTCCCCTAAAATTGTGTTAAATCAATAGTTAGGACGATGCTATTATTGGCAATTTCTATTACTTTATAATATAAAATTTAACTCTAAGGCCCGGTATTACAGTTCTAGTTTAAACTCGGTTTAAGGTTTAATCTCGGCTTAATGAAAAATTGCTGTATTACAGTATTGGCCGATAGTATAAAGTTCGATTAAATATGTGTTAAACAACAGTTAAGCAAACGGAGTTTATTTAGTGAACTTGGGTTAATTATATTTGGGTGGTATAACATTAAAATGAACTGGAGTCAAATGAACGTAGATTATCCCTTACTCAGTCGATAATATTTCATGCAGCTCACTTCTCGTCATTCTATATGTCAATTTAATTTTTTGAAGTTTTGTTCGCGCGCGGGTCTAAGTATTTGCAAAATACGTACATAATACTTTTTCTACGTAAAAATATAAAATGAACAAAAAGCAGCGATCTAAGAATTTCGTAAAGAAGAAAGACTATCATTAATAGAACTGACTCGGCAACAAATAATTTGAAAATAAAATCATGGACCGAAATTACTGTAATGTGTAAAAAATCTAAAACTTTCGTATTACAAAACGGAACCGCAATTTAAATTCAATATCATATATTTCGAAAGGATTTCTCCTTTCCCGAAATATTCGGGGGCGTTTATTCATTAAATGTATATTCATTATATGTTCGTCGTCACTATCAGAACATGAATCGTACATCAACGTTTTTACTCTAGAATATAAAAAGCATATAATTTAAATGAATTATAAAATATATGCTAATGCACTTAACTTACCAAAATATTAGTTAAGTATATCAATAAACTTTCTTAAAATATTATTAACAACGTTGACAGTTATAATTATGAATGTTATTCAGCGTTATTCAGAATATAAAAACGTCAGTTATTACTTAAACTCAATTTGAACGGATAAAATCGGCCGGTCAAGTTAAACGTAGTTTAAACTAAAGTCAAAAGCTAATTTTGTTTTATACTATAGAAATTTAACTTCAATATCAGTTAAACTGAGTTCAATAATTGAACTATGTTTATACTATCGGGCATATAAGTTTAAGCTTGAGCCGAAGTTTAAACCTGAGCGACCAGTCGTGGCGGCTTAAACTCCGAATTATAACCAATCCGTCAATGTCTCATGTTCTTTATCAAATGATAGAATCATAGATTTAATAAAAATTATAGAAAATATTGATTTGTTTAAAATATCTGACGAAGAAAATTATGAAGCAGAGTTAATGAACGCCAGCTAACCGCGTCGGATACGTATCAGGCCAGACCATATATGGAACAATTAGGAATTTGTGCAAAGATTCAGATTATCGAAAGACTCTATGCGATCAATTTATGAAGACATAAAAACCATAACAAACTAGTAAACAAATAGTTATTCGAAAATATTAACTATGTTTGATATGATTTATTTTAAATTTATTATTTATTAATTTATAAGAATCATACATGACGTGACAAAGCTGATAATATGTTTGTAATTTTTTGTTCAATCTGATTGGCTCACTTATAATTATAATTATATTTATAAGTGAAATATATGAAGTTTGCATAAAATACTTATTTTAAGTTATTTTAATTTCATTTCATTACTAATTTGAAGCTTTCGAACGCTGACACTTGAATGTATTGATATAAACTTATAATTGTAAGTTTAATTATAATTACTATTTATAATTTCGCTTAATTTCAGTGCTGTGAATGAGCCTTAACGCTTATGAATGGTTTATTATTAACATTACGATATTTATCTACTCCTAACTTTTTTATTATTGCTGGTGATTCTTGTGGAGTACATGAATTGACTACGGGACGATTGTACTTCAGGCTATTGTACGTCATCGAAACATGTTTATAAAATTTCCAAAATTTCATAATTTTAATTTCAAAGGAATTCAGATTGTGGACACGTGGACACAATTATGATTTAATTTGACTGAATTTTTTATATGTCAAAACAGCGTTCAATAGATCACTACAACGTTTTCAACCCAAAACAATAGGCGATGGGAACTAAGTTCGCAGCCTCAAAGTGGAAATAATGTTAACGGGATAATTTGACATTTACTAATTGTATTTATGCATTAACATTAAGTGTATATTATTAAGAGATATTACATATGTAAACGTAAATATTATAAACATAATTGATAACACTTGTGTTTATACAATCAAGAAAATGTCACGTGTATAATTTATCCCGTCAACTATAGTTCCGAAAATATCACTCATATTTCTCATTGCCTATAACACAAAGAATTATATTTCAATATAGTAATCTATGATTTCATTCATGCCAAATATAAATATTTATTCTTTTTTTGCAAACAGGATAACCAACTTCAAGTTTACCTAAACCAAAATTTAAGCCGGAACTGTAATATCGGCCCTAAATGATACAAAATGTGATTACAAACCTCAGCTTGCGCATCATTATATTTATTTTTAATGAAATCGTCTGACATGTATTCATCAAAAAAGGACGATTCAAGTTTAGGTGCAAAACTTTCCTTTTCTGAATTTCCAGGAAAAATTGTGAAGCCACAAGATAATACAATTACTTGTGCTAAAAATATTACGGCTGCAACACCTGCATACTAAATTAAAATTTAGCTTTATTACTATGACAATATTGAAACTTGTTTATACTGGAAAAAGCCAGGTCAATCTTTTCGTTAGAATGAAGAACCATCCAAATAACGACAATGCCCAAACGATAATTCCAAACGAAAAATGAAGTTCAAGGTATAAAACATAGTTCTCATGGAGTATACTATCGATTAGTCTTAAGTGGTTAGTATTATTCCAAGATATTATCATTACAGCTGCAGATACACCCTAAAATCATAATATGTCATAATATATAAAAAATGCACGGTTTGTTACAGAGCAATTTAGTTTATATAGCTAGCATAATATGATACACAGAAGTTAACTATTCAAAGACTTCTACTAGCTATTTAGTATAACATGAATGGGGTCCTCCACTACAGTTTCAAATTAGTCAAACTGGTCATTTATATTAAAACTAAAATGATATCTACAAAGGTACAATCAGAGTTTAAAAAAGCTATTAGTTTTTAAAATATTCGAGTTTTTAATGCCGCTAACCTAGCGTTTTACATCTACGTCACAAATTTACTTTATTCCAAATTCTTACTACTTTCAAGCCTTCTGCACGTTTATGAAACCCTGAACCCATTTTCTAATGAATGTAAATAAAAATATTACTTTACTTTCAATGCACTTAAACTGAAAAGCCCAGGAAATTGACATACTTTAATATTTATTCATTACAGTTATTTGGATAAAATTTATACTAAAGGGTTTTCCAATAAGAGGTGTTATTTTGAATAGCCCGCTATTTCGGTAGATGTCGCTTTTGAAGCTGTCATTTTTTGACATTTGACAAGAAGAAACTACGCCATTAATAAAAATGGAACGATACACGCTTCAACAACGCATTGAAATTATTAAAATTCACTATAAAAATGGTGAAAATTTGGCAGAGACGGTTCGTAAAACTCAACAATTTTTGGGTCGTCTTGAAGCACCTTGTCGGACCGCAATACAGAAATTGGTGGAAAAATTCGAGCTGTTGGGACAAGTTAGTGATGTGAAGAATAAAACCCGTGCACGTCGCTCAAGAACAGCCGAGAATATTGCTGCTGTAGCCGAAAGTGTTGAAGAAAACCCAGGTTTGTCCATTCCTCGTCGTTCTTTGGAATTAGGCATTCCACAAACGTCATTACACCGTATTTTGCATAAAGATTTGAGTCTTAAGGCTTATAAAGTCCAGTTAACACAAGAACTCAAGCCGGCCGATCATCAACAACGTCGTGTCTTTGCTGATTGGGTCGTTGAAATGCATGAAAATGATCCGGAATTCCATCGAAAAATCATCTTGAGTGATGAGGCCCATTTCCACCTCGGTGGCTTCGTCAACAAACAAAATTGTCGCATCTGGGGCTCAGAAAACCCAAGAGTTATTGTTGAAAAGCCTCTCTATCCTCAACGTGTGACTGTTTGGTGCGGTTTATGGTCCGGCGGAGTCATTGGACCTTACTTTTTCGAAAATGAGGCTGGAGCAACAGTTACGGTGAATGGATTGCGCTATCGAGAGATGATTAACGATTTTTTATGGCCGGAATTGGATGGTATTGATCTGGACAACGTTTACTTTCAACAAGACGGCGCTACGTGCCACACAAGCAACGAAACCATTGATCTTTTACAGGAAAAGTTTCCGGACCGTGTTATCTCTCGAAGAGGTGATCACAATTGACAACCGAGATCTTGTGATTTAACACCTTGCGACTTCTTTCTTTGGGGCCACGTGAAAGAGAAGGTCTACGCCAACTGCCCAGCGTCGACTCAAGACCTCAAAGATGGAATTCGTGAGGCTATCGAGGACATAGGACAGCCACTTTGCGATTTGGTTATGGAAAATTTCATGAAAAGGATATTGTCCTGTCAGCGTGGTCGTGGTGGTCATTTGCCTGATGTTATTTTCCACTATTAACGGCATACCTTCCTCTTTATAATGAAATAAACATCCGATCATTTATATTAAAAAATGGCATTTTTCTTTGAATATCAAAATAACACCTCTTATTGGAAAACCCTTTACTTGGGATAAAAATTTTGATGAATGCATATTTAAAGCCTTATAAACATACATTGGCTTCGATCTCTAATATTAATTCATTTTCTTTCTTTTGTACTAGCTTCTCTTTTTGTATATTGTAAACACTTATAGATAGCGATAGTACACGAGTAAAGGTAAATCAGAAATTCCATCTCGTTTGCACTGCCCGATTGTTGTAACTTCGAGTTTGTTATGAGATATTGTTGCATATTCCATTTTATAAACAATTCCGACAAACAACCGTAAATTTTATAATACAATTTTTAATTTTCTGTTGTTTATGTGCTTACTCTTGAACCTTATAATTTGTGAAACAAGATCATTTTTATTGTTTTGAAAAGAAAATATTTAATAAACATAAGCTTATTTATCCTACTACCCCGGGGCAAATAAGGCCCAGTAAATTTGGTGCCAAAATTAAAAAAAAAACAATCTGAAAAGTTGTAATACAATGCACAATGTACCTCAAATGCAAATGGCACCATGAAAAGGGGTTTACTAGAAAAGAAAAAATGTATGTCCAGATTGTTCAATTTAGGCTAAAGTTATGCCTAAAGTTTATCTAAATCCAGCTCCTATATACTAGTTACTTACATAATCAGGTATGCAAAGAATGATATTGTTTGACGAACATAATTCGCCAAACGAGCGAAGCAAGTTTTGCAAACTATGTAAGTCAAACTATCACGTTTTCATAACGTATTATGTACAATGTTTTATCTAATTCCGCTAAAATAACAAAAATCACAATATTATTGGTTTTTCTATGACTGCTTAACATACAGGTTTCAAAATCAATTTACGTAGATTTTTATAAAACTCATTTAGTGTCAATTATGTTAAAAGCGACATTAGGTTAGATAAAATTCAACATTTTAATACGGAATTAGATAAAAGAGTATTATTTCTTGATTTTTCTCAAAATGTTTAATTTCCTTCAGTGGCTTTATTATACTACCAAAGTTTAATAAGGCTCAAATTTTTTTTTTTTAAGAATTTATTCTTATTTATATGAAAATTAGTTATAAAAAGGGTAATTTTTGAACTTTTTTAGATTTAACATGAACCAATTTTTTTCAATAAAGATTACTAATTATCTAAAATATTTAATTTTTGATTAAGATAGGCCTTGTTTACAACCCATAACCTACGTATTTATATTATGATACCACGCTAAATTCAAACTACGTGGATTTTATGAAAATGAAAGATATTTTGAATTACATAGGCTGCCAGTGAGAATCAAATCTTGGACTATAATATATGTACCTAGTTAGTTTTTTACTACTTTATTAAATAGCTCATTATCCATGCATATTACCCATTATTGACCACGAAAGTTATTTTACATATATTTACGTATTTTTATAATTGCAAAATTAAATTAATTTCTGTGATTCCAATTAGCGAAATACACTCCTTGAGAACAAAATGAACTTAATATCTTCGTCATAGAAATTATTACAGTGTAACGAATTACAATTAAAATTTTCTAAAACTGCAGATCGATATCAATTTAGATTTAAATAGTGGGGGACTCCATTGCTCGAAATATCAAAACTTATTTATATACAGGCGAGTTTGCGAAGACGCACCCCCCCCCCTTTTAACTTTATTGCACTTGCATCTTTATTATAAGTAATAGAAAAAAATGGTTCATATAAAAGTTTTATTATTTCAAATATATTATTTGATGACAGATATAGATATTTTTTATAAAGTTTGGTATACAACCACCATTTTTTTTCTCTTTTCAACTATGTATTAGATGCATTAATATAAATTAATACATCGTTAAAAAGAGAAAAAATGGCGGTTTATATTTTAGTAAAATAATTATAGGCTGCTATTTAGAAAATAAAAGTTGATAGTTGTATCTTGTAAACCTGGCTTAATAAATTATATCTACATCTGCCATAAAATAGTATGTGTAAAATAATAAAACTTTTATATGAGTCATTTTTTACTATTACTTATAATAAAAAAGTTAAGGGGGGGGGACATCTTACCAGACTCATCCTGTATAAATGACTTCACTTTTAATTTCTATATAAAAATTATTCTAGCCAACAAAAATAGTTGTTTTTTATACATTGAAATTATATTTTATCGACGAGCGGAAAATTTAACTCACGAGCGATTTCGCGAGTGAATTATTTTCGCGAGTCGATAATTTAACTTTATCGTCATGTATAAAATTCTATTTTTTTCTATAGCAGATGTTAAATTAAAAATATCAACTATAAATAAACACAATTTTAAAATACCAATATTGCTGTTAAAATGCTACTTTATATACCCTTGCGGATAAAGTACTAGTTTATCTACTATTTTGAGTAGATAAATGCACACTTTAACATCAGCTATAGAAAAAAAAAAACTGCGGCAGCGATGCCCATGTGCGACATGATTTTTCTCACTGAATTCAGAACTGAAATCCGTTGTTTTTATAATACCAAATGTTTTCCATTTTATGTGGTTTTCCAAAAAACCAGAGGTGACAGATCTGGTCCAGTTATCATTATTGTGGCCTCTATTGCGAAATGCATTATGCTAAGATCGTAAAAATAGCGAAAAATTTTTAGCACAATATCCTTGCGTAATGGTAAAAAACGGAATTCACATCTGAATTCAGCGTGAAAAACAATGTAAGATCAACACATTGGTATCCCTGCTGCAAAAGTCGTGTTGACTAAACTCCGTTCGCTGAAACAAGAATGTGGAATTAATTCTTCAACAGAAACAAATCATTCTACTGGCTTTTCTCTTTTGATCAATAGAATGACCTGTCTCTCTTCAAGAATTACTTCCACATTCTCTCGTTTCAGCGAACGGCGTATAGTGTTCTTATACGTTCTGTTAATCAGATATTGGCTAGTTCTTATTGGAATGGATATTTGTTATACGGTATTACTAAAAAACACTTACCAAGCACGCAAGTGCGGTGGCATATCCAATGTATTTCACATGCTTATATCTCATAATATAGGTACTCTTTTTTATTCACCAGCGTCAACATACACGATGCAATTTATCTTCCACCTCAAAAAATATACAAATTTTTATCATATATCTTTTAGTCAAAAATGTTATATATTTCGTAATTTAGATTAAATAACTTTTAACTTCATAACTAAATATATTTTGAATGTATTGACAAATTTGACAGGTAAAACTTCAACTTCGTCAGCACAAAACATTAGTGCGTCGCCCACTGCGCCCACTCACATTATTCAAATTAGAATATTAGAATGTCAGACAGAAATTATTGGCATGTATTGCTAAGCAATATGACTTCTGGTAGCAAAATAATGAACTACAGACTACAGGTTCACTTGTTATTAAAGTATGTAATATTAAAAATTTGTTAAATGTTATATGTATTTGTGTATCTAAATTGACATATATATATTGTAATATGAGTAACAATTATTGCTGCTAGCTTGCGTGCACATTGTCAAGTTAGAAATGCAATAAATTATGTTGCCACGATTTCCCGCGTAAACGAAAAGTTCGTGTTTACATTAAAAATATGCTTGACAAGATGAAAAAAGATAATAATACAGTGCGTGAATCAGAAAATTATAAATTAATGTATCCGTCTTGTATACTTTGAAGATTTATTCATTGTATTTAAAAGAAAACTTTGTTTCAAAACGAGGTTAGTTTTATAAATGTTCAGAAAAATATCATTTAAGTTATCTTCACTTCTACGAATACATCCTATACTAATGTTCGGAAGTGAATAAGAAATATAATTTTTTTTGAAGATATCTAAAACAGAAGTGGTTATACAATTGAAGTTAAAGTTTTATAAAAGTGTACTTGGAATTTACATTAACTTACCCATAAAGGATAATATAAAACCCACTATAAAATAATATAAAAAGAAAATTAAATATAATTACAGTATTATGAGAAATACACAATTCTATAAATTATGTGTTTGCCCATTTGACAATAGGTTAATGTCATATCTTATTCGATGTTATTATCACGTCGACTGTTCCGGAAAACTACGCCGGACTATATAAACACCGTTAGAGAAGCCAGCCAGAGCATTCAGATACAGACACATATCGTGAACAGTTGGTGATTTAAATAAAAAGTCCACGATTTGTAATCATAAATATAGTTATATAAATAGATATAGTGACATAAACATTGTTTAAATAAATAATCTTAGTGTTTAAGAATTTAATAATTTTCTTAGTCTTAAATTAGTGTTTATAATTGTTTAATCATAGTGTTTGTTATTTTTATTATCTTTGTCTTAATTATTTATCGTTTAATAAACTTTTATTTTACCTAATAATATTTTTCTGGTTTTTATACTTCACCCAAATAAATAAACGTTCCATTATCATTCTTGTAACCTTCGTTATTATCCACTTTTTGCAGGTGTTTCCATCTGCGAATAAAAAGGCGTTAAATTTTATTTTATACAATTTTTTTTATTATATAAAATGAAGGTTTGACAAGTTCTATTACTTGTATGCCAACCATAAAAATTCATCATATTTCGTAATTATAACACATAACACGTATAAAATAAAATATAAGTATGTGCGAATAGGTTTTCATCTTCTCACGAACGTAAATATATTTATAAATTCGACGATTAATGAAACATAAAAAATTCTTTTGGCATGCTCCCAAGAAAGATCTTACAACTGATATTATCTGTGAATCTCGTACACTTAATTTTTATATTTCTTCTGTAATTGTCTTGACATTATAAAGAACTTTGAATTTTCATCTTTTTACTATAAAATAGTTTGTTTTGCAACGCGGAGTAAATATACAAAGATCTTTGATCAACGAAGTGTTTAAAATTTAAATGAATATTACGACGTTTGTGTTTATATTTCCGTAAAATCTTTTAATAACTTTATAAGTTAAAAACAAGTAGAATATAAAAATTTATTATAAAACTTAATAATGAAATAAAATATGATAATGAATAATGAATATGAATACTACGTACTTTTTTGCAATTTGAAAATTCACTACATTTAAAGATGCATTCGGGTCGAACCAGATTGTATTTTGATGTTTAGCTCGACTCAGCCAGAAAAAAATAAAACTGCCAAACTCTAAAAAATGCAATCAGACCAGTCCGACTCGAAATCAGGCCGGAAGATTGGGCATTGCTCGAGGTTGAGTGAATCTGGTTGATTACTGCATGGTTCACTTAGTACCTACATCATTATTATAACGCTTCTTCAGGAGTTCAGAAACTGAAAAAACTTTACTTTCTTAAATAGTTCACCATTGGTTATTGTTCAAAATGAGATCCTACTAATGTAAGCTTTATAGCAAGACTTTTCTCCATATAAAAATTACAGATATTCAAGTATAGAACACATGGTGTACCGAAGAGGTCCGAACTTCTATACCACAACAGTATAATAAGAAAATATTGTGCTATCTTTTATGTAAGAGTTTATTTTACCCATAATTTTAAGTTTCTATGAAATATAATCTCTTCTCATTACATAATTTTAATAGCAGATGCACAAACAAAAATGAGATCACCAGTATAAATGTGAACAGAAGAAATAAATATGGGCATGGAAATCAACATAGGGAAAAGTAAAATCATGATAATAAATAACAAATCTCAGAACGATAATACAAGAATAGTTTGAACTTACAAATATCTAGGAAGTATATTAACACGATGGAAAAATAGATACAGATATAGTAAATAGCATACAGAAGACAAATGAAGTGTACTAGGTACACAATTAATAAAAATACTACGTAAGAAAGAAATCGGAAATGATATAAAGCTAAAGATATATAACGCTGTAGTAATCCCACTAACAACTATGCAAGAGAATCCTGCACAATACAGAAAAAAATCTGTTGTGGCCAGCACAATACCTTCCGTCATTCTCGTGTATAATGTATAAATTCCATATTTTTTCTTACAAAAGATTCTAAATTTCCAGTAAAATTATTTCATAAACAAACTATTCAAATTGCACTTAACACTGGCATCTTCTTCTTCTTTAGCTTTTCCCATTCGTTAGGGGTCGCTATTTTTGCATGTCGTTCTCATTCAGTTCCTTTTCTCTCAAATCTTCCGCAATACAGTTCTTCCATCTTATCTTTGGTCTTCCTCTGTTTCTTTAACGTCCTATTACTAAACTATTCATTCTTGTTCCAATATAATTCTTCATTTCTCCTCATGACATGTTCAAACCAATGTAATCGTCCTTCTTGTATCTTTCTAAAAACTTGTAACACTAGAGTTATTTTCTTACCGTATCTTTCCATGTATTCCCCAATATCTACTTCAACATCCTCATATCTGCCACATTAATTTACTTTTTATTGATACTGACATCTGTCAATTTGAATTATATGAATATATTACTAGTTCCCAAGTTTGGCATAGCTGGCTGAATTATAAAATTTAATTTCTTTAAAATTCTTCAACTCTATATCTATTGAATATGAAGTATAAATTGTAATCAAATCGTATAGAGAATAATATATTCTTTACGTTATAATAACGTTAAATGTCAATAAATCAAATTTAACTGTTAAATCTTCAAATGAGGCTACTTCCGGTTGACCAATTATAACCAAAATCTAATCAGTTGTTCTTCTGGATGTAAACTTGAGGAATACGAAAAAAATATAATTTTTGGAATCGTGGTATTGAAGTTATTGTATCCGGAAATTTTGTTACACACACACAGACACACAGACACACAGACACACGGACACACAGACACACAGACACACATACATACAGACATCATCGTAAAAATGGTAAAATCGTATTATATGGGCCCTAAAACGTGCTTATTCAGTAAAACTCATCATTGAACATAATCAAAAATAACAGCTATAGAAATGAAAAACCTAAGGAAAATAATAGGGAAAACAAAATGGGTCAGAGAAACAAATAAAAACATTAGACAACATGCAGATCAAGAGCAAATATTATTAAAACTAAAAACAAGCAAATGAATTAGTTTGGACATGTCATAATGAAGCAAGCTAATCTAGTTTAAAAAATTATATATTCAAAAAAAGACAGAAAAAGGGCAAAATAAAGCCAAAGAAAAACCTGGGAGGGAAAAATAGAAAAGATAAGAAAAAGTAGAAAAAAAACAGCAAGAAAACAATGTATTGAAGAACGAGATGTAGCAAACCATATCCGACACCCTATAAAGGATATTAAGGATCTGCGAAGAAAAAGATATTTTTTCAAAAGCTCGGCTTCATAAGCCCGGTTTGCTTCAATTTTTCCAACCGATATACTCGACTCGGTCTGAAAAAATACTTTGGCTTCAGCTGCTACTATCTTTTACAAATTAGACTTCAGCTGCTAACATATTATCAGTGACACTGACAGAAAATAACGTTATTCGTACGGCTATGAATCAAAGTATTATATCTAAATTAATAAATAAACTTACGTTACAGCGAAAGTATAGTCAACAACGAGAATCGTTTTAAAATGGAATGTCCGAACTTAGTCGAAACAATATGAATTTTTGAAAGACTAGCGTGTTATTTATATCCATCTTTACACCATACATCTATACAAACGACCTTAATCGGATATCTTTAAAAAAAAATACCGTATGTATGTTGTTCTCTTTTGTTGGTACGAAAGATAGTATTTTTTGATGTACTTTGTGCCTTTTTTCAGTGAATTTCTTAAGGTAGCTATATCTTCATTAGTTCAGAAAGAATAGTTTTTAATAAAACTTTAAAATATGCACACATTATTATATTAATTATATCATAATTAAAATATAATAATATACGTAACTAACAAATTTCACATACTTTTCTAGATAACAATAGCAATTACTCAAATTAAATAAGAAAGCGTAAACTTCTATCCCAGTCTAGTCTGTATAATTAATAAGTAGCACGTTTATTTGCAGTAGTAAATCATAACTGGCTTAACCTAACCTAAGAAAAAGATTTATTCCCATTGGATATTCGCCAAACTCTCCCACATTTACTCGCATACACTTTTCCCGTTATGTTTACTTTAAAGCACTGAACTTAGACTTTTCACACCAAAATTAAATGAACTATTTCAGTCGATCTTTTAGCAGTTATATCATAACGTTTTTTCTAATTTATTGGAAGATATTTTGAGAGAACAGACTTCTCAGGTATTTATAAACAAGTGACATTTATAAAAATTGACTTTTATATGTTTATAGTTGTTGGAAAGAAAACAGACACGATATTAGAGATATAAATTTACGCAAATGACCTTCTAACAAATTAAACATCTTAAACAGTTCTTTGATGTTAGGAGGAATCTAATTAGGCATGACTAGTTGAATGAAAGGAATTCTTTCCGAAGCCAAGAGGTGGCGCCATTTCGCAATTAATTATTGAAAGTTTGTTTTCTATATTCAATTTAAGACAGCAATTTATTGTATACATTGTAACAATTTATATACATCTCTTTATTAAATAACAGATTACAAAAGTAAATAATATTTTTTAAATGTCAAGAGAATCTAATTTCTCCACAGTTTTGTGTTTTAACGATATATACTTTAAGTTTATATTAATCAATGTACCTACAATTTTTAATATTGTTTTTTATGTACGAACCCAAACTCATAATAATTCGGCCAATTTACATTTATAAATAAATTATAAAATCTACACAAATGGTTAGAAATTTCAACAAAATTCTTTCGGCTACTTTAAATAAGGACTAAAACTTTAAAAACCTGTGGGCCAAATGACCGGAGATAATAGTTTGACCGGTATTTTAAGGTCATCTTCTAATCCAGATTTAGCTTCTACCGATATCATTTACTTTTACTCTTGGCACAAGGAAAAATAACTTAAAAATCCAGTGCGTGCAGTAAAATCTACCTTCCGAGAAATTTGGGACAATACTCACTTGAAAACGTGCAGGGCTTAGGGATACGATGCCTAGCAGAAATAAAGCTGGTATTACTAATAAAAAAATTCTTTAAAAGCAAAGGATACTGACCTAGAGAAATAGCAAATGAAAGAGCAAGAGGGCACGACATAACAGGAAAATTTAATGCATCTGAATATGATAATTTGGTTTTCATCCAATTTATTTATTTATAAAATATTTATTATAAAAATAAATAGTTTACAATAGATCTTTTCAATTTAACAGCACTCTCTTTCTATCTGTGCATAGTGTAAGCGGGCCACCATTACTAATTTTCTTATTTGAAGAGATAGAAAGACGGTAAATGGACAAAGTTGGGCGATACAAGTTTAACTGTAAAAAATGCAAAAAAAATAGAACATCAAATACGCGACTTATTCAACAAAATCACTATACCTCTAAAATTAAAAACAAAAGAGTTATTTCAAGTTGAAATTAAAATATTATATTTGTTATTTTAATACAAATATGACATGGTTGCCATAGAAACAACAAAAACAAATATCGACATTAATTGTTAACTAACACGGATCAAAGAACAAATAAATAATTGCTAATAAAAATATTTTGTATGAGTAAAACAAAAAAAAAATGTTCAAAATGTTGACCATTTCAACTAATTCATCAGGCCCACCCTGCAAAAACTCCGGCCCACCCGTATAAAAGTCAAATGAGAAAACACTTCACGCACATTATTTAAACTGCATTTCCAATTCCAAAACAATAATGGCATTTATGGTAAAGAAACAGTAATATAATATTATTCATAATCATTATAGTTATATGTCGATTCCTAACCTTTTAGAGGTTGGGAAATATGTCATTCCTAACTGCAATGACAATCTCTTGGGTGGAAAATAATATATTTCACTTCCACCCCACGGGTTGGAAATGTTTATGTAGGGGTTGCCTAGCAACATTGTCATAGATCCGTATAATAAAGTAGGCTAAACAAAATGTATATGCTTCACAAATTGTATGAGTAAAAATCAAACTTTTGTTACTTGTGTTCTAATGAAAAAGATGAGCAGCAGTACAAATAGGGCGACGTTTGTAATATTTCTTTTATTACTAAATTTTTTTTTGTTTTATATATTCTAATTTTATGCGGTACATTATTCACAATTGCGTTGCTTGTCTGTGGTACTGTGCTTACGAAACGTATGGGTTTTGGGATTTTTTTACTTTAATTTATAAGTACATATTAAATTATATGTATAAGTATTATTTTTATTTTTTAAACACATTTTTACAGAAACGGGTTCATTTATTTTTCGAATTTCAAAATGACAAAAAGAAAGTGTGACGAATACAAAAAAGAAATGAAAGGGGAAAAACATACAGCTTCACATCCCTTGAAAAAATGTCTAGGCATTTGACCTTGAATTAAAAAAAAAAATCGCTTGCGGCGCTTATTTTATTTGGATAACTTGCCCCACCAAAATTTTGGTGCACGAACCGCCACTGATTTTACAATCCTTTAAATAATGTCCCGGTATAAATCTGGTCACCCTAAGTACAAAACTTTCTTAGTGGCCCACCGCTGGCCCACCCTAGAAAAATATCCTGGCTACATCCCTGTGCAGGAAAAATGAACGGGCCTATGTTCATATAATATTTTTCACTAAAAATGACCATTGATAATAGTATAATCAGAGCTGGGCAAATTACTTTCAAAAAGTAATTGAGTACAATTACAATTACTTTAACCAAAATATACTCAAATTACTAATTACTTTTGGATTGTAATTGACATTTTAATTACTTTTTCAATTACTTTACTAAAAAAAAAGAGGCAAAAGTTTGTATATCAAAAGTATGCAAAAAATCGAGAAAAATAAGAATTCAAAAATAACAGAAATTATTTTTATTGAAATATTCTAGGCCGCCATGTGAAAATAAACAGACATTTAATTGTAATATGTTGACCGAGTTTTTTTTTTAATCACAAAATTTAAATTAAATGTTCACATAGCCACCTAAAATATTTGAATAAAAATAATTTCTAATATTTTTCAATAATAGGTTTGTTCCAACATACAATTAAATCAGTCCGACGCATGCGCAGTATTCAAATGAGAACGCCATTTTAATACTACACATTTTTCGGACAGGTCCATATTGATTTGATTGTATGTTGGAACAAACCTTATATCCTTTTTCTCGATTCTTTTCATATTTTTGATGTACAAACTTTTACATTATTGAAAAGAGAAAAAATAACAGTTTATATTTTAATAAAATAATTATAGGTTGCTATTTAAAAAATAAAAGTTGATAGTCGTATCTCGCAAACCTGATTTTATAAAAAAATATCTACATCTGCTATCAAATAGTATATTTAAGTAAAGATAAAACTTTTACATGTGTCTTTTTTCTATTACTTATAATAAATATATTGAAAGTGTGGGCATCTTCCCTGATTCATTCTGTATATATGTCTATATGGTTATTAAAAATACTTTATAGTGATTTATATGAAGATATTGCAAATTCGTTGAAAAGTATATTATTACTATTAGGATTCAGAAAAACAAATAAATTATAACTTAAGTAAAAGTCCAAAGTACGTCTTACGTCCCAACGCGCATGACAAGTTGCACTTGTAACCTGTCGTTACACCTACAACGCAGATAAACTACGCTACGCCCGTATCCCGAGGATTCCCTCACTACTTGGTCTCAAAATAGTAATTATTTTTCAAATTTTCAAAAGTAATTGAGTATAATTACTTTTTTTTACAATGTAATTAATTATAAATTACAATTTGGGGAAAAGTAATTTAATTAGTAATTAATTACCAAATGTAATTAATTACTGCCCAACTCTGAGTATAATACGAATACATTTGTCAGTGTTGTAACAAGCTTATTACGTACGAGTGGGAAAATTTACTCACGCCGTCAGGTGACTGTGTAATCCATGGATATGTAATTTCTTTACTAAAGCATCAATTTGATTATGGCTTGGCTGGCGTGAATTCGAGGAATCTACCAATAGGTTGCTTGATTTTTACAAACTCGCGCCACGTTGTGGGTTCGGTAGCGGGGCTCGAAAGTTGGAATTGTTTCAAGGTTTGAAGCCGGCGTGCATGTGTACATTGTGTTCTGAAGCGTTGTTCTGTTTATGTTTATACTTGATATAACCTATAAATATATACAAAAGAAGACTCTGAAGAAAAATTAATCCGTGCTGTTGAATGTTGCCCTGCATTCCTGCATTATCATGCGACATCCAAACTACAAAAAAAATAGTACTATACCTCGTGCCAAATAGAAATGACCTGCGCGTAATAGTATATTATGTACCATGAACTGTAAATGACAGTTTTTAGGTCGAGAATGTAGTTTGGGAAATCGACACCAGTAGGGTCTAGATTTCCTAAAAATTCGCGACCTAAGAACTGTCACTTACAGTTCATGGTGCGTAATATACTATTACGCGCAGGTCATTTCTATTTGGCACGAGCTATAGTAGATAGACCTTTTCAATGTAAAAAGATAGATGATAAGCGCAATGAGATCTGCGCATAGTGAGTCAACAACTGGCGGGAATCATGGTTACGCGCTAGTTATACGATTCGTGGCTTTTTTTAAAAATTTATACGTAAAATGTGAGGAAAGTCTTTGACAACTTTAAAAAACTTCTCGAAAGAAGTTACAAATACTTTTATTATAGCTAAAATGTCTAACAATACAAATTTTCACCAAGAATACAGGTATTTTAGTGACTGCATATTTTTGAGATTTCGTTTGACAGCCCAGCTGACAGTTGCAGGCGCCATTTTACTTACTATATACAGAGAGAGAGAGAGATAGCTGTTAAATTGAAAAGATATATTCACGGCGTAAGCGCGGTAACACAGCCTAGCAAGACAAATTTTAAGTCACACCGACAAAGCCACACTAACCATGCCACCCGACGCCATCATGAAATTGATGCTTACAGCATTAGGCTATCCTTTTTCAATGACAATAACTTTTCAGAAAAAAATAATATATGAATCATATTTTTGCAGTAATAGGTTATGTCTACGTCTACGTTGTGACACTTATTAATCAGTTAAACGTCAAATTAACTCTTTTGATAAGCAATGCTGCATATGATTCTAGTTAGAATCGATAATTTCCATAAGTAACGTAATATATAAAATTATCAGTTTATTTTTTTTTATTACCTCCCGCTCCCTTGGTAAGGGAGGTATAGGGATCGTGCTAAAAATCGCATATCTAGATTTTGGTAAATGACCACGTTTTAAGGTCCCTAGAATCCAATTTTACATTTTCACGATGATGTCTGTGTGTATGTATGTATGTGTGGATCCTGTTTACGCTGTAACTCAAATACTATCATTCAGAAAGTTTTGAAACCATGTATTTCTACCTTATTCTAATATGGAAATATCTGATTAGATTTTGGTGGCAATCGGATAACCGGAAATGGCAGTTTACTTGAAGCTCAAGATAGTTTTTCTTCAAAAAATACCTTTAAATGTAATTTTTTCTCAATTTAAAGATTATTCCATTTTCTACAAGTTTGCTTTAATACTTTTTCTATATATTGTATGGATAAATTTATAAAGTAATATAAAAATTATATACATAGGTAAATGGCGGGAGGTACTGTGTTGGTCACATCAGATTTTTACGTATGTTATGACACATTCACTTATAATGCAAATTAGGTGTTACATGTATGTTACGTACAAGAGAATAATAATAATAATAATAATAATAATAATAAAAAAAAAACAATAGGCTTATACCCTAAATAAAAACGATATTGCCGGGGGGTAACCTATTTCCTATATCGCATTCTATATTACAAAATCAAACAATAAAGAATAAAATGCGAAGGCTACGCTACCAACAATCAATTTAGAATCCACCCAAAAATTATCCTAATGATCCATTCAAAATTCAATGGCACTAACGTAATCTATCAACCGCTGACAAACGAGCCGAAGACAAACTGCCATGATCTCATACGTTCCCGCTTAATCGGACACACCTGCTCCGCAATTTACACATGTCTGCATGTCTCTATTCGTCACGGAGCATTTGCTGCGTCACCAGCCGGAAATATTCAAAACAGAGCCGCATCACGCAGCGCGGCGCCAATTTTAAACGACTACCGGTTCAGTTAGATACTACAAATGTTTTGTGTTTTATTAATAAACTGGTTTATACGTTGCTTACACAAAAGATTTGGTAAGCGGCCAAATAATATATGTGATGGAGGATGTATAATTCTATAAGTTTATTTCAATATGAGTGAAATATGAGCAAGAATTGCATTGCATTCTGTGGTAGTGGAAGCTTGCGTAAATACTATTCAACATGCAGATTATGAAAACATCTAAATGTGGATAAGATGTATGCTCTAATTATAGTAATACGGAATGCAAAGTGACAATTATTTTATATTAACGTAATATTGCTTTTATTAAAATAATGTCTACTTTTAGATTTATTTGCAAATGTTTTCAGTTCTACAATAATAAGAAAATATTGTATTTCTAATTTGTAAATACAATTTTTCAAATATACTTGGAATTCAAGTAATAATGTTGTGGCTTACTATAAGAAAAACCAATGTCAAAATTTCACATTTTTTTGAATGAGTGATATAAAATCAATAAAAAAACTTTGTGTTAATAACAACAAGAGTACATTCTGTGAAACTTAAACTGATATAGGTTATTCTTGCATGAAGCTACAGATTTGTTTATACAAATTACAAAGTAGTGAAATTAATGTATTAATGATTAAAAAATCTTACCAATTTCCAAATGTGACACGAAAGTGAATGTGAACGATCCTCCTTCATGCGTACTTAAAGGGACTTACCTATAACAAAAAAAAAAAACATATTAGAATATATATTAACAAAACATTCTTAGTTTTCTAATTAAAAAACAAAATATAAAGAAATTATTATTTCTAAATTAACAAAAAAGACGTGAGTCGGTTACTATCCCATCCAGCTTATCCGGTTAATTTATTACTATTCGGCCGGATACTGGATGTCTGACCCTTATTCTTGAGCGTTCGTCATTTCGATCGTATTCGTTTTTGCGTACGTTTTCATGTTAGTAGTGATAGTAGACTATGTTTTAAAAATAATATTGTATATGTCAGTGTCAATTGGATTGTAACATTTATTCAGTTTCAGACCACTTATGAGTTAAAAGTTTATTTTTTTAAATTTTTATTGACTATTAATGATTTTTTTTAAATGATACTTTTTAATTTACATATTTTTTTTAATAACAAATGAAAGTTTTCTGGGTTTACGTCTCTATTGGGGAAGTATTTCATTAAGACTACATTTCTTATGCTTGAGTAAATGAGACATTCCATGCAGAAATGGAAAATACTTTCGTTCTGATTAAGATTACATAGTGTACATAACTCTGTACAATTAATTTCAAATTTAATATTTTGTAAAATATTCTTAAACATTCGTCTCATGACAAACTGAGGTGACATAATATTTGATGTTCGATTAGAGGTAACGTGACTGCTCAGTCTGTATTTTTTACTTCCTTGTACGTAAGTAAAGGAAGTATTGTAAACGCGAAAAATTTCGGTTTTCAGATTTCAGCGGAAATATATATTTTGATCATCCCTGAATCCATTTTGACTAATTTCGTCGTGACGTCTGTACGTACGTACGTGTCTCGCATAACTCAAAAACGGTAAGCCGTAGAAAGTTAAAATTTTGTATTTAGGACTCCTATAACATCTAGTTGTGCACCTCCCTTTCTGGTTATTACACAATTTCCAGAAGTGGCACTTTACATGAAGTCTATAATAGATTTTAATGAAAAACTGTTTTAAAATATAATCCAAAACTTTTCAAATTTGGTATACAAGACTTTTATGTCAATCGAAATAACATAATAGATTTTGGTTAAAATAGTTTTTCTGGAATAAAATGATTTTATTTTAGAAATAAATGCTTCAAATAAAAGTTTTAGAGAATTAATTTCTGCGTCTAGCACATCAAGTATTATTAAATTAACCCTTTGTATAAGCGAGATATGTAAATTAAAAATTATATACTTTTTTTGTTTTTGTAATAAAGCTTGCTATGGATTAGGACAAAAACATAAAAAAATATTCATGTCAAATTACGTTAAATACGTGCAATTTTATGATTCGTACAATAACAAATATTATATTTTTATTGTGAAATTAGTCATATTCACTGTTGTAATCAAATATTTCTTTGTTGTAATCAAAACTCTCTTTAAAAAGAACCGGGTTAGATTATGGTCGCTATATATCTTACCGTTTTGAAGTTAAAATTAATATTTTGTAATTTAGTTATTAAAAAAATATGTATAGTTTAATAATCGTACAAGGAAGTCGTGTGGTGTCCACATCAGATTTTTATTATTTTGTATAACGAGCTGTAAGTACATATTTGGCGTCTGTTGAAGTCTCTATTTTATTGAGCAGTTACAAGTGGAGATATGATCTCATCAAACTTATTTTTCGATAAACATTGGTCTTTCATACCGAGGGAAAACCTTGTTCTTCGAGAAAAATTCTGACTTGGAAGCACCAATTAAAATAAATTTTGTTATATTCATAGCTATATGTAACTGTCTTTGATACCTATCAAAGTGAATTTAATTAACGACATTTAAAAAAAACGTAGTTGGATATTATTAATTATTTTACGACGTTGATAAGACGCACTGGCGCACCTATTTTTATAAATAAATAATGAAACTGAAAGCCGAAACAGAGAAAATAGTATGAAACACTCTTTCCAGAAAGCTTTTGAAGCACTCGGTCGTTCGGCACCCTCCGCGACTCGTTTCCAAATTTCTAACTCTTACTAGAATAGGTTGCATTCTGTAACTTGTGTTAATATACTATTTTTTATAACTATTTTAAAATTTATAATTAGTTATACCATTGAACAGAATTTATAACAAAGTAAAAGTTTGAACACAAAATTTATTTAGTACACCCACCTAGCCAAGTACCTGAGTGCGCCACTGATAAGACGTCACTCTTAAATGGGTTTATTCCGACTATACCTACTTATTACGCCAAATGACTCAAGCAACATTTTTAAAATAAATCTAATTTGACCAGCATCCAATTCTGAATAATAAAATTTGGTCTTTACGGTTATTTTCTATTTAGTACACAAAAAATAATAACTGGTGTATTTTAACCACACTCACTGTAACATCGTAACCTTGTTTAATTAAGACTGGTTATAAAAATATCTCGAAAAATATATTTTAAGAAATTAAACTGTATTATTATGTTATTTTCTAATTTATTTAAAATTAAACTTGTTTTTACCCCCTGCTACCCTTGATAAGGGAGGTATAGGGAGCTTGCTAAAAGCTACAGCATTAGGCTATCCTTTTTCAGTGACAATAACTTTACAAATATATATATATATATGAATCATACTTTGCAGTAATAGGTTATGTATACGTCTACGTTGTGACACTTATTAATCAGTTAAACGTCAAATTAACTCTTTTGACAAGCAATGCTGCCTATGATTCTAGTTAGAATCGATAATTTCCATAAGTAACGTAATATATAAAATTATCAGTTTATTTTTTTTTTATTACCTCCCGCTACCCTTGGTAAGGGAGGTATAGGGATCGTGCTAAAAATCCCATATAGAGATTTTGATAAATGACCACGTTTTAAGGTCCCTATAATTCAATTTTAATATTTTCACGATGATGTCTGTGTGTATGTATATGAATGTGTGTATGTGTGTGCGTGTATGTGTGTGTGTGTGTGTGTGGATCCTCTTTACGCTCTAACTCAAATACCATCGTTCAGAAAATTTTGAAACCTTGTATTTCTACCTTACTCTTATTTGGAAAGATGCAATTAGATTTTGGAGTAAATCAGATAACCGGAAATGGCATTTTACTGAAAGCTCAAAATATTTTTTCTTCGAAAAATATCTTTAAATGTTATTTTTTCGAGATTTATGTTATATAAAAAATATAGGCTGTAATTAAACTCCCACCGAGTTATGTATACTATTTTATTCACAATCATCCTTTTTTTAAATCAATAATTTTCAGAATAATTCATTGAATTATAACCTTTAATTTTGTTAATGTTTTTTAACAGCTCTATTAAAATTTGTTTAGCCTACTTTATTTTAAAGATCTATGATGATTTTTATGCTATACGCTAAATAAATCCCTTTTTCGCTGCCTGTTTTCAGTCAATAACAACATCCATTCCACGTATTACAGTTAGTCATTTTCGTCTACGTAAACATTAATTAAACTTATCATATTCTTATTTTCCTCTTGTGATAAATCTCTTCCATTCTAGGAAACATAAAAAACATTCGCAATAACAATATTTACGCAGAGTGAGTAACCTAACACCTCTGCTGTTGTGCGATAACCAAGGCTAGACTAACCATAGCTAACTAACGCCTATTTCTGAATCCAACGTGAGAAAGTCGGTGATAAGACCATGTTTGTTCTCTCTAGCATTCCTTGACGTTTAACAACACGCAGTATTTGTTTAAAATTAAAAATTAAGCCTTGTTCACACACTTTACGCGACAAAAACCTGAATTTTTTATTTGCCTTTCAACACGAGACGTTTAATATTTGAACAAGCTTAAAATTCAAGAAACATCAATAAGAATTTCAGATAAAAGCTAATTAATTTTTTATGGAAGTTAATTTCAGATATCTTGAAACAAATAATCTCAAAAGAATAATTTCATGAGGGTTTTTAATATTTGAAAATGCCAGATATTGACATAAATTAAAAACAAAATTTTTAAATTTGTATATCATAAATTTAATACGAAATGACAACTTTTTTATTTGGTACTGGACATACCAGTTTAACAATTCTAAATTCCCGAAGAACTATTTACAATATTTTACTGTTGATTGCAAAAACAATTTATGAATGACGACTTCCACTCATATCAATAAATATTGAATTCTAAATAATAAGAAGGGTTCATACCCGTCCTCCTTTACCCAGTATTTTCCTCCGTCCTCTTTTGCAATGAAAATGTCGTCCCCAACATAATATTTAATTTTACAATCGTTTAAATATCTAAATATATCTACTAGTATTAGGGCCGGTATTTTCACTTGCAAATAAAGCTATAGATAAATTTAACCTTCGGATAAATAATTTTGTTGTCTTTTCACTTGCAAATAAATTTATTCGAAAGAATAACATCTGTTATTCGCGAAATTAGTTATTCGCTAGCGAATAAACGGTTTATTCGTATGTACATTACATTTCTACATAGTGCAGATTTATTAACAAAGTGGATATATTAAATATTTTTAATGATTCTGATGATTGTTTGAGCTATGAATAAATAATGCGAGAAATCAAAAACACACGATCAGACAGCAACCTAACCACACACATCAAGGAATTTTTTGACAGAATTCGATTGAACAAATTGAAACAAATTGTTCTTATTTTATTATTACAAATTGGGGTTCCTATTTGATCTTAAATAGTGCATACATAGATAAATCTCTCCTTGGGTAAATCATTATAAAGATCCTGACATTTGATGCTGGTAAAATATTTTCGGATTTTGAATACTTTTATATAGTGACATTCATTTACCTCGAACTGAAAGGAATATACAAAAACTATAAGGACAATTTTACAATATACATATATTTCGTTTACCGCGTATGATTACTGCAATAGATTACTTGTTAAACTACACTCTCCCGGGACTAAAAATGCAGAAGGATATAGATGACATTACGGATGTCAAACAAAATTTTGACAAGTACGGATTCAAAAGAAGTTGACACATTTCATCCTTGTCTGCTTAACGTGACTACGCAAAACCCCATCCTTCTCCACTGACATAAATTCACTCTGTATGAGGTTACCAATTCACGAATGTAAAAATTATTCGACAGATAGCTATTTGTTTTTGTCAAATGTGTCAAAAGACTCAATGGAGTTAGTCATTGAAGAAGTATATAGAATAAATTTATTTAATGAATACCTATTCGAAATTTTATTCGGAAGTGAAAATACCGGCCCTTAGTAATATAATAATTTTGATGTTTTAAATTACGCGGCAACCGGCAACTCGATCATATTCGGGAGAGGACGAGAACATGTGAATACGCCATGTGTGGTCCAGCATTCTCGCATTTTATTATTTTATAATATTACATTATAATACAGATGCAGCGATACCCGATTCTGTTGATACAATATCAATATTTGTTGAAATATATTGTAATACGAGGGGGGTGAAACTATTAAATAGTAATTGTCGCTACTTCCATATTTAATTTCAATTCATATGAAATAAATTTTGTAACATAGTTTTATATGCAAAATTCACTGCAGTTGGCTCGATAAATCATCTTCTGGATTATATAGTTATTTAATGTAACTTTGTTGACTTTACAACTCCGTAACTAGGCTTGATACGTCGCCATGCATCAATGGACACTTACACAATTGCAATTTGCACGAGCGCCTCTAATGACACAGCGTAGAACTCAGGGTTGCCATGGTTACGATATTATAACAAAGAACTGTCATCAGTCATTCATAGTACAAATTCAAAGATTTAAACATCATAAACGTCAAACATCATTTTATAATTATTATAGTTTTAGTCTATTGTTTAATTTGAAATACGAGATGTTTATATGGATTATGCACAAAACAAATCAAAATTAATTAGGCTTTAAAAACGACCGACAGATAAAACAGAATGACAGGGACGTAAGACAACGAGGGAGGGTTTCTTTGGATCTAGATCTTCTATCTCTCTCTTGCGTGTGACGTCAATTCTGTAAGTGTCTATATTCACGTCAATCAATGAAAAAAAAAAATCCGCAAAACCATGACAGAAAAATGGCCAATCATTTAATATTAATAATACAATAAATACCGTTTTCAATAACTCATATAAATTAGAAGTATATTGTTATAAAAACACAGTCATTTTATTTTGTTTAAATAAGCATTGTAAAATACAATAAACTTATTTATAAATACTGCGCAAGTCATTTAAAATAAAGCTAATATTCAAAGTCAATCAATTTAATTAATAGTGATAAAAAAAATATGACTGAAATAATATGGTAAGTAATATTTGAAAGCAATAATACATGTGGTGTAATTATTCTCAAATTTTATATGAGTATAATACTTTAAATTTAGGACATATTATTTTATTTATTATATATTAGGATTCATTTTTGTTTATGAGCATGATTATCCAAAACAGATAATTTAAAATATTTACAAATTCTAATGGGATTTACAGTTACAGCATAGCAATATGTTTCAATTATTCTGGCACAATGTTTTAAACAATTTCAATCAACTCTAAAAATATCCAGCTTTATACAATAACAAGTCATGTTATTTCAATTGTTCCTGTTAAATCAAATATTTTTAGTTTGACTCATATGAGCATTCAGTGATTATAATCTGATGAAATATTTATGCAGTCGAATTTTGTTCGCAATAAGCTTCGTCATTCAGTGATAAAAAATTATATTCTGTCTCATGTACAATATGAAATGATTTGTTATAATTGTCATTTTGATAATTGAATATTAAATGTTTCACAAAATAACACAATATACAACGAAATTATTAAAGCATAATTTTTTCCATTTATTTTTGATTTGCAATTGAAAATGTATACGTATTTTATTGGACGAAGTGTAATGAAAAAAAATCATAACAATTCTCTAGGGCTTGTATACAGGCTGTCACCTTTTACCTTTTCCAACCGGGACTCACCAAATGCGGTGTTTTACTAATACCGTATTGCCGGTTGGATTTCAGCCATTGCTACATAAGATTTATAAGTCGCCAACTTATAGGCATACGAGTGTAATAAATACAAGTAGCTGATGTATTATCATTCATATATACAGGATGTTTCCTTTAAAACAACCAGCGCTTTTTTGGGCGAACTAATGACTTTAGAGAAAAATGTTATATACAAAAAATTACCAGGAAAAAGGGCTTAATTTATGAGGAATAATAAATAAAAAATTCAACCAGTGGTTCTCAAACGGTAGAATAAAATTATATTTTTTTAAACGGCAACCTATATAAATTTTTTGTCCATTAGATAGAGATTTTTTTTCTGATTTCAACGATATAAATATGATATGGGGTTGTATAACAATTATTTCGAGAAAAATGATATTAAAAATCAGAAATAATTCTACAATATTGAAGTAGGCTATGCAATAAACAAATGCAAACAAATGATACAGGTGACAGATAGTTTTGTTACTTACGTTATTAAGTGTTTGTTTTCGTAATTGTTTAATTACTTATTAATAAAAAATGGCTTTGCAGTTGCAAGAATTAACAAATTTAGACTATTTTAATCTTACTGTTATGTATGGAGAGTGTGAAAGAAATTTAAATTCTACGATACGAAGATATTTCTTCGTTATGTAGTTCATTTGTTATTATGAATTTCTTAGTAAAACAAGTTATTTTAGATATAAGAAAATAATATACTATATACTAAAGGATATGCCGCTTTATCATAATTGCGATATTTATAGTTCATTTATAGTTTTATTACTGTACCCGACAGAGTCAAAAAAATTGACTATATGTAACTTTATCTCTCTAACTCACACATCTATTGTATCCCAAATTATTACCACTTTCAAGACATCTGGTATCGCATTTCTGAAATCCCGAATCCATTTTTACGTAAATAAATAGAGAAAACAATGAAACAATAGAAGTAAAAATAACACTTTCGACTATTAGTATTATCCGTAGTTTTTTTTAAATATTTTATTAAAATGTTTAATGTCCATGCTTATATCCAGTTATTGATCACGTTATTTGATATACAGTATGTTCATTTTAAGTGGTACAATTGCTATCTCGAGAACTATAAGAGCTACGGGGTCGGTTAAATAAGCAAACAATTTCTATATTATAAGACTATTAAAATGAGCGAAACAAGAATTATTTTAGACCAGTGGTTCTCAAAATACGGGGTGCAACTTTCTTATTTTAAATGGCAAACTGTATTTTGAGAACCACTGGTCTAAAAAAATTCTTGTTTCACTCATTTTAATAGTTTTAGAATACAGAAATTTTCGATAAAGAAAAACTCAGTCTACATAAGTTAGCAACCCGGTTTAATATCGGGAAATCTCAAGCAAGTAAAATTATAAAAAATCTGATGTGACCAACACAATACCTCCCGCCATTTAATTTTTATTAATTTAAATACCTATGGGGTCTCGTGCCAGCATGCCTGAGTGTCTCGTCGCGAATCTGGGGAACCGGATTCAATCCCTACCAACACCAAATATGTAATTCGAATTTTAAATGGCAGAAAATTGGCCCCTGTAGTACACTCTTCATGTCAGAAATGAGTGAGGCGACGCTTGGAAACGCCCGCACGATACAAATATGCCATCATCATTACCGAAATCTGTATACAAAGCAGATTAGCACACCCAGCAATGGGATATATTTATTATTATTATTATTTTTAAACACATACCTGTATATTTACTAATTCTGGAAACTATGTATATTAAATTCCTTTCCATATAACTTTTAATAATAATAATAATAATTTATTTATCGCCCAACAGTTACACACCATTAACAGGACAACATAATGAAACAAACATTACAACATGTACATGTTATAAAGAAAAACAGATTTTAAATTTGAAAGTATCTACATAACATCTTACATAAAACAAATAATTAAGAATGTTAAATTCGTTGTGAATTATACAGAAGTTCTCTTAGTCTAGGGTATGTAATATTAAATAAATCAACATCGATAATGAATTCATTAGCATTATTGCACATAATATGAATAGGTGATCTAGTCAATAAATTTGTTCTAGCAAAGCTTACAAAGAATGTAACATATGTTCGAGCACATAATCGTGGAACAAAAAAAATTATTTGACTTAAAATTGAAGAACAATCAACAATATTATTTAGTAATTTGTACAAGAACAATATGGATATATTTCTCCTACGCTGTAATAATGAGAGGTAACCAAGTCGCTCTAACATAGTGTTTTGTTCAATTCCTATGGGGGGAAACTGATTATCATTCCTGTACGATAAATATTTCAGGAAACGCCTTTGTACAGATTCTAAATCATTTATATAACATTGATACATAGGATACCATATCAAACCACAATATTCCAACTTTGACAATATAAAAGTGGTGTACAATATTTTTAGTAAATCGGTATCATCGAAACATTTAGTGTTCCTAATAATAAATCATAATAATTTGTTACATGACGTTACAACATGATTCGTATGAAAAGAAAAGGATAAGCTAGGATCAAAATAAACACCTAAATCTTTAAAAATATTGGTGCGTTCAAGACGAGTATTATCAATATTGTATTCAAATGTAATAGGGTTTTTCTTACGGTGATATGACATAACTTTACATTTGGATGGACTTAAACATAGTCTGTTATTTTTACACCAATTGTTTACAAAATTAATTGCAATTTGTAAGGCTGAACAATCGTTATCGTTATATATTGGACAATATAGTTTTAAATCGTCTGCAAATAATAAGTTGCTACAATTGACTTCTTTACATATGTCATCTATATACAATGTAAATAACAATGGCCCCAGATTAGAACCCTGTGGGACTCCAGAGTACACCTCAAACAACTCTGATTTACACCCATTATATTGAACGTACTGTTTTCTTTGGTGTAGGTATGATTTAAATAGTGATAATAATGGTTTACTCAAACCAAAACTATTTAATTTTTGTAATAATATACCGTGGTCTATTTTATCAAATGCCTTTTGAATGTCCATGTAAACAACATGTACTTGTACTCCTCGGTCTATAGTATCACTTAAGAATTGCTTGAAGACTGTGAGATTAGTTCTATTTACAATTTTCTTTTTAGAATATTACTATTATTAATTTAAAATGATTATTTTTTTGACAGTGACATTTAACTGTCAGTTACATACATTTGAAATATGAACTGCGTAACCAAGAAATTGTGTTTATTTTTAAACATAGACTCCGATATTTATAAAATTGATTATTTTATTAATTTTTCTATAAAATATATAGAAAAATTATTAATGCATGCCTGTAAATAATTCAATAATCTTTAATTTTAATAATAACATAATCGCGAATAAATGACATTTAAAGGTATATTTGGAAGAAAAACTATTTTGAGCTTCTAGTAAAGTGCGATTTCCAGTTATCCGATTTACACCAAAATCTAATGGCTTCTTTCCATATTAGAGTAAGGTCGAAATACAAAGTTTTAAAATTCTGCAGTTGATAGTATTTGAGCTAGAGTGACCAGAAGATCCACACTCACACACACACACACACACACACACACACACACACACACACACACACTCACATACATACACACACTCGCATACATACACACCCACAGACATCAGTGTGAAAATGTTAAAATCGAATTCTATGGACCTTGAAACGTGGTCATTTATCAAAATCTCGATATGCAATTTTTCGCATGATCCCTATACCTCCCTTAGCGGGTTGTAGACAGACCTACTGAATATTTTTGATTCACATGTTAATTTGGGACGTTAAGTTATGAAAATAAAATGAAATACAGTACACAGTTATACAATTCAAGAAATTCAAATATTAAAACAAACAAAACATGTTTGCTACAAGTGATTCATTTATTATTTCAGTTCCTTAACCATCATTTGATCCCTCAATAAATCAATCACCTTAGATCGCTTCACCGTCTTAAATTGATTCAACTCCATGATTCACGTTACGTTCAGAGACAAAAATATCTCACATCACGCAATGCCGTATGTTTTTATCACGCGTAATACAAACTCAACAAGTGTTATCGTAGTTGGCGGGGTGCCAGGCCCGGCTGCATAATAATCGCGATCTCTACGATAGGCAACTGATTTTGCTCCCGCTTTTTGTTTTTTGCGGTTACAGTTCATCGGATGTAGTAGCAGGACATAAAACGCGAACCTTGAATGCTGATGTTTGTATGTTTCCTGTCAAATGTCGCACATCCGGCAACGCTGCCAACCGTGACACTAACAATACAACCGGCAACACTGGAATTTTTTCAGATTAGAAGTGTGTGTTTGGGAAATGTTTTTGTGGAAATATTTATTTGAATAGTTTTGTTCTGAATCACAGAATATGTTTACAGTAGTAATTTTTATTTATTATGGATCTCGTAAATTCAAAATATTTATGCGAATAAATGATGTGTAAATGTACATTTATTACCATTAGAAAAAGTTTACTTTTCTAAATTGTATTTAAATATAACTTTGTAGTGTAGCAACATTAAATACATATTCCTAAATCTCATACATAAATAATATTTTATAGCTCTATAAAAACGACATGAACTAAGAATATGATCAACAAAACTCTAATATTATAAACTTGTTATTTTCTATACAATTATATGTTCTTTTATGTTATTTATTTAATTTCATCTATTTTTTGTTTTAAGGTATAATTCTTTTGATATTTTATTTAATTACGAAATTAATAATATAAATTAAGATATATACATACGAATATTGCAAGTGTCAATATGAGGCATTACACCAATAACACTTAATATTTAAATTTCGTTTTATTCAGTTAACCAAATAACTTTTAAAATGCAATTTAAAAAATATTCAATTGGAATTAATATCAATTTATTTGGCTCACTGAATAAAACCAAGTTTAAATTTAAAGTAGTGTCAGTGTTGTAACTAGGCATAGACGTTCAATAATATTGAACAATATATTACATTATACAATAATTATTGATCATCTGCAGATATATTAAATGTTTGTGCAATATATAGTGTCCAGAGCTGGGCAGTACTTAAGTACATTTATACTTAATAACCAAAACAAGTACTAACCTGGTACTTAGTACTTGTACATAAGTACTATCAAAAAACTGCCTGAAGTACTTGATTTTCAAGTACTGCATCTAAAATACTTGTACTTAGTACTTAAAATGGTATTTAAGTACCAATAAAAAGTATTTAAGTCCTTTTAGGGTACTTAAATACTTTTTAAGTAAATACTTAAGTACTTATCTTCAATGTAAACAATTTTTTCATTAAATAAATTATATCAAAATAAAATATCATCTTGGCATATTACCCATTACTGCTTTGTACACAGATTTCGGTAATGATGAAGACATATATGTACCGTGCGGATATTTATCACCTGCCGGACACTCATTGATGACGTGGAGAGTGCATCATAGGTGTCATTTTTGTGCCATTTAAAAATCCAAATTAAAAATACTATATTATTGCACAATCACAAGTAGTATGTATATAATTTATGTCAATGATATAAAAAAATAATCATTCACCAGAATTTCAATCAAATTTTGCACATCATTTGATGTAAAGTTATGGTTCTTTTTACTTCCTTGTACGTAAGTAAAGGAAGTATTGTAATCGCGAAAAATTTCGGTTTTCAGATTTCAGCGGAAATATCCATTTTGATCATCCCTGAATCCATTTTGACTAATTTCGTCGTGACGTCTGTACGTACGTACGTACGTATCTCGCATAACTCAAAAACGGTAAGCCGTAGAAAGTTGAAATTTTGTATTTAGGACTCCTATAACATCTAGTTGTGCACCTCCCTTTCTGGTTATTATACAATTGCCAGAAGTGGCACTTTACATGAAGCCTATAATAGATTTTAATTAAAAACTGTTTTAAAATGTAATCCAAAACTTTTCAAATTTGGTATACAAGACTTTTATGTCAATCGAAATAACATAATAGATTTTGGTTAAAATAGGCTAACCGGAAGTGGTACATTACTTGAAGTTGTTAACAGTTTTTCTTGAATAAAATGATTTTATTTTGATTTCAGAAATAAATGCTTCAAATAAAAGTTTTAGAGAATTAATTTCTGCGTCTAGCACATCAAGTATTATTTAATTAGCACTTTGTATAAGCGAGATATGTAAATTTAAAAATTATATACTTTTTTGTTTTTGTAATAAAGCTTGCTATGGATTAAAACAAAAAAAATTAAAAAAATGTTCATGTCAAATTACGTTAAATACGTGCAATTTTATGATTCGTACAATAACAAATATTATATTTTTATTGTGAAATTAGTCATATTCATTGTTGTAATCAAATATTTCTTTGTTGTAATCAAAACTCTTTAAAAAAATATGTATAGTTTAATAATCGTACAAGGAAGTCGTGTGGTGTCCACATCAGATATTTTAAATCTGAGTTTTAGTTATGTTATATTGATAGATATAATACATGTGTATTGGTACTTAATTATTCGTATATCAAAACATTAAATAATTAGATTATTGCTTTTTTAGGAAGTACTTGCAAAGTATTGAGTACTCTTAACAAGTACTTGTACTTAAGACTTAAGTATTTTAATAATTGCAGTACTTAGTACTTAAATTTAAGTATCTGAGCTCTGGTATTTGTACTTAGAACTTAAGTACTTAAATAGATGTACTTGCCCAGCTCTGATAGTGTCTAATTCAAACAAATATAGGTACACATATTGTATAATATCTAATATTGGTCTATCGGTTTCCTGTTTGATATTGAAAAAAAAATAAAAAAATAATAAGTAAATACTATAGGTATTTATTATCATGTTAAAATTTTGAAAATTATATTTATCGGTTTGAGGATATTAAGCATTTATTTAAGTAAGTAATTAATTAAGTAATGACATGTGAACAACAGTTACAAAATTAAAATATAATGCTACATACATATAACGTTAGTGTATCGTTTTTAACACGGTTTACATTATTCTAAATTAAATAAATATGAGGAATAAAGTACATCATTTGAATATTTATCATATTGACATATGTCAAAATAATTGTTCTGTTTATCATAGTATTCTGAAAGTAGTATTAATAAAAAAAAATATATATCATCAAGGCATATTACCCATTGCTGGATGTGCCAATCTGCTTTGTACACAAATTTCGGTAATGATGATACATACAAATATGTTTTCCTATTTTGCGTTCATAAATTGAATTTTTTACAACTGTTTTTATCAGAAACAGTGATGCAATGAACAATTTTGTAAAAGTGTATGGGATTTTTTAAATTTTGAAGTTGGTAGATTTTTTTAGTAAAATATTTACATCAAGCACTCATTTAAATTAAAATTCAAAGTATTTATTTGTAGGTTCATAACATAATAAATATAAATTTTAACTGTAACCCAATTTGTAAATAACAGTTATCAAAATGTCAAAGCAAATTAAATTTCAACTTGATATTTCAATATTTCTGTCAATAAAAATTTTGAAATAAAAGAAAATTAATGCGAAATAGGAAAAATAGTATGAAAAACACGTACTACAATGTCCATTTGTAATACACGTACTTTGTATAACTCGCCTACGGCTCGATTACGCAAACTGAACTCGTATTGTAATAAGGATCATTATAATACTTATCTTCCATTATACTAATTAATAACAGAATAAAAAAAAAATATTTATTAATAATATCTTTATTTTCTGAAACTGATAAACTACTGAACAAACCACCAATGCTATGAATCATAACAAGTCTTATATGTCTTAAAATCCTCGCTCTACGAGCTTGCATTTCAAACCGACATCTGCGGCATGATACAACAATCCAAGGTATTTTAATTAGCTATTACTTGTGCCCTGTGCGAAATCACAAAACACACAAACAAATTTGACATCAACTGAAAATATGCAGAAATACATACATACCTACATATATCGAAAAACAAAGATTTTGTGATTTGTAAAGAATTTACTCATAACTTCCAATTATGAAAATAGCGTGCTATTTTATCGAGAGCAACAAAGATTCGTAATCGTTAATTTTATGTAATTTGAATGCAGTTTTCTAATCTCGAAATACAAACCGTAACCAGCAACACTACCTACTAATTTTGAATTGTAATTGTAAATGAGGCTTATTGTTAGACTACTTAAATGTCACGAACTCATAAAGAATAATTTGTACACTTCTGTAAGTTCAAATTCTTTCACGAAATACATATACTTTTTGTTTAAATTTTTTCAAAGAACATATTGTTGAAGTATTGACATTCTTTCCTGGGGCACCTGTATTTAATGAAACTTTGCGTACATGTAATAAAAAAAGTTGCTTGTTGCACAATCTCCTGCAATACAATAGACGTACGTGTGAAATCCCCTAGGGTGATAAAAGTGTAATTATTTCGGATACAACCTTACAAATAATGTAGTTAACGTAAACAACCTGCATCATGAAAAAAAATAATGGTCTTTTGGTGGTGCCAAGGGCGCCCGCAGGAATTTTCGTTTTCGTAATATGAGGCAAAAATAGTTATTTACGTATGGTCGAAAGAAAAAGTTTACACCTGCGGGCGAAATTTGAAGCCCGGAGCGTAACGGAGGGCTTTTATTCGTCCAAGGGTGTAAAGTTCTTTCGGCCTTAGGTATGTACAACTTTTATATACAACCGGTAAATAAAGTTAACTTTATTCTTATCAAAATCATTAATTAATGTGCTTCATTATTATTATGGGGTCTCGTGGCCGAGTGCCTGAGTGTCTGGTCGCGAATCTGGGGACCCGGGTTCGATTCCGACCGACGCCAAAAATTACATCGAATTTTAATGGCACAAAATTGACCCCTGTGGCGCACTCTCCACGCCAGCAATGAGTGCCCGTGAGGTGACGCCTGGTAAGCGCCCGCAGGGTACAAATATTCCATCATTACCGATATCTGTGTACAAAGCAGATTGGCACACCCAGCAATGGGTAATATGCCGTGATGAAATATTTATTTATTTTTATTTTATTCATTATTTCCCGAGGGAAATAAAAATGACAAGTACTCCCTAGGGAAATAAAGTGATAATTTTATTTTCTTAGTGTTCATTTCTTAATTGATATTAACATACAAATATGTAAAATATTATCGTTAATAATTATTTTGAAAAAAAATATAATTGTTTTTGTGAAAAAATTAAAAAAATAAATAGATTTTTCGTTTATAGGAATTTGTTTCATTTTTACTAGTTTCACATGCTGTTAGTCTCTTTTGTAAGCTAAATAACATTTTTTTCCGTTTGTATATAAAATATTGTATATAACACGGGAGTAAAGTGTCATTATTTGCCTCAAGCGATTGCATCCCTCGGGCTACGCCCTCAGGATTCAATATTCGCTCTCGACAAATAATAACGAACTTTACTCCCTTGATATATAAACTACTATTACGCACCACTGCATTCAAATGAAATGCTTTTAAATTATTTTTTAAATACATTTAAATCTTGTTACCATTTAAAAATATTACGTGTTCAGGTGGCCATGCCACTAAACAATAAGGCGATGGTAACTATTAGGTTATATGATTTTTTTTAAATGTCAAGCTTGGAGCCTTGGAGGCAGTTTCTGAAGAAATTCCTCAAGCAATTCTAATAAAAAACTAGTGAAGGTGGGCGGAACTGATAACATTTTTTAAAAATAAGAGTGTTGATTATATTTCCAATTGTATTTTTGACTTTTTGTTTACCAGTCGCTGGGCTTTTGCTCTATTTTACCGGCCGCACGGTTGTAATCTTTCAGTTTCCGCCATGGTAACTAAGATGTAAACAACAGCTGTGCGTAATAGTATATTACGTAATGAGAGATGTAAGAAGCAGATTACGTACGAGTAAAATGATTGACACACGAGACGCGTAGCGTCGAGTTTGTAATTTTACGAGTGAGTAATTGCTTTACATCTCGAATTATGTACTATACTTTTTCTACGACCACTCATTAATATTTCTAAATTGAAGCAAAATTCAGATACATAGTTATAAATTAATTATTTTTTTATTGCATTACTTACAAATTACAAATAATATTATCAACTAATTTTGTTTATAATAATAATTATTACCTCAGTATATGTATTTGTAATCACACAAAAAAAGCAGCAGTTCGAAACGTCAAAAAGTTTGGTGGGATTTATTTACAAAAATAAAACTGCGCAACGATGTTACCATGGTTACTGCTAAGCGTAGGGATATTCGACGAAAAATAGTTCCCTACTACAAATTTGATTGAAATGAAATATGTATTGTTGACATAATATAATATTAATATAACCCAAAAAAATATGTATTTATATGTATATGTCAGATAAATTTCATTCTATTATATTTAAATCTTAAATTTTATTTATCAAATTTTAATCATTTCTTACAGTTTGACAATCAGTCCTGCCAACTTAAATTTGCTGTTCATTACGTAACAGTGTTACGTAATGAAATTTCATTACGTAACACTATTCATAAGCACGAACTTACATTGTTAATAGTGTGTTCAGTAATGACACTCTTACAATAGTGGTAGTAGAAAAAATAATTTACTGTCGAGAAGAATGTTACAGACGAATTTCACTAGATGCCTCTGTTGTAAATAACAAAAACAAAGATTTAGAATCGCAAAGGCGAGTTCGTTTTGTTTTTGAAAATCAAGTATTATTATTATCAATGTACTATTTCTTCCGACCTTTGGCCATAATCGACATATAAAATTGTAATCAATATTTATTTATTAAATTTATTGTTTTTACTGCTTTTCTCATAATTATCAAGTGCACTCAAATTTTTCTTGCTATTCTAGAGATTCTTCTTACAAAAAGTGCAACTCTTTCTCTCCGTCAAGAACACTGCTCTGTAGCATCCCTGTGGCGAGGTAACATTAATCAGTCCATCAGCATGTAATGTTTCCTGGAATATTTGCTCCCATTACTCGTTTGCCCCGGACATAATATTATATTATAATAAGATAGTAAAAGGAAATTGTCTGTGTTGGGATTTTTAGTTATTTTTCGCAAAATTGCTATAGCTGAGGAGCGAAATTCTTTGTATCAGGACGATTTTGAGAAGAGTCATTTCCTAGTTTTAATAATGGGGCATCGCTAAATCATCTGCATCTGACGCAGATGAGTCTTTGTATCAACTTCTCAAGTGGATTCATATTGCTGTGATTATCATACATATTTTCTATTTTGTAATTATTTCTAAATACTTTTTTAATATAAAACCCATCTAATCATTATTTTATGCCAGACAGGGAACTATAAAATGATGCCAAAATTAATAGAAAATAGTACATACTTTGGTTGTTCTTACATATTCCTGGTATATATATATACTTGTAAAATTGTGACATGATAGTGACAACAGTGAAAACTCCATTGAAAACCGTATTTACATAATCAAAAAATACAATTACACGATTACTTGATTCTTAAAGTGTGCGCGATTTTTACCTCTAAGAGAGGTATTGGAATCATGCTAAAAATCGTATATCCAGATTTTAGTGAATAAGTACGTTTTAAGGTCCCTAGAATCCGATAATAACATTTTTACGATGATGTTTGTGTGTGTGTATGCGTGGATGTGTGTGTGTGTGTGTGTGTGTGTGTGTGTGTGTGCGTGTGTGAAGTTTTTGTATGTACTAGCTCTCAAATTCTATAAGACTAAAGACCTGTATAACTACGGATTCCTCAATTTAACAGTAATGGGAAGAGTTGAATAGATTCTGGTACCAATTGGACAACTGGAAGTTGTAGTATTTTAACAAAAATCTTCTAAATAATATTTTTTGAAAATTTATGTTTTTACAAATATTAAAAACCAAAATTCTCTATCCGACAATTTTTTTATTTTTATTATACCTTCTATAGATTTAGGCCCGGTTTTTTCACCTCCTGATAAAGTGCCAGTTAACTTATCTGTCAGATAAAAGAAAATTATCGCATCGAATAATTGACGTTTGTATAATTTTCTCAATTTACACTGTAATATCGATGCGTAATTTTCATTTTATTTGGCAGTTAAGTTAACTGACACTTTATCCAGAGGTGAAAAAACCGGGCCTTAAAGATATAGATATAATATGATCTATAAAACAATCTGTTGTAGTAAATCTCACAGCTCAAACATCTCTATGGTAACTACTTGAGAAATTAAAATGTCTGTAATTGTCAGATAAATGTCACTAATGTCAGTGTCAAAAATTCGGAGATAGTACTGAAGGCTTTTTCTGGGAACGATATTTAATATTTCTTATTGTATTATTAATTATATATTTAAAATTATAGGTATATTACATGAGCCCTTCAGAAATACCGCCAATCCTGATAATGAATTGGAAAAACCTCGACCATTAAGAAGAAATGGGAGAAAACTTGCTCATAGAATGAATTTAAAATTATAGAAAATAGCTAAATATAAAGATTAGGTGTAATTAGATTTTTTTGTCTGTACAAGAAATGTTAAATATTATATATCACAATGGAAAGGATGCGAGAGGTTATTGTATTGTGATGGCCACAACAAATTTTTATTTTTTCAAACCAGTGTTTTACTAAACATGGTCTGAGGTTTTCAAGCTTGAGTTTTGTACATTTGGTTCGATTAGGTTGTGTATTTAGAGAAATTATGTAAACCACACCTGCTCAGGATTTTAATTCTTAAATACTTTCATATTCTGTCATTATTTTTACTATACAAGTAACAATTTAATTATAATTTCATTAAATTTGGTGCCCACACTACTTCGAGAGCAATTACCTATCAACTGCTCGACTGTTGACAACAAAATTATTTTGCAAAGGCCTACAAAAATAACTGGATACAAAGCGTAATATTCTATCATAGTGGCAAAGGCCAATATTAAATTTAAGCGAAAATTCCGGTTAACGTCGGCAAAATAATTAATAACATATTCATGAAGTTATGATGACAACATAGTGCAGCGACATAGTGTAAACATGAAATGAAATAATGTTTGTGGACACATCACATCCACCACTCCTGTTAACAGCAGAAACCGCAGGGTCGGGCACCACACTCACAACTAGCAGGAACGCAAACACCGATCAAAGTGCATTATTTCATTCCGAGTATTTAAAATAACTGTTCGTGGTAATAACGGAATATATGTACATACACGGTAATAATTCAACTATGTTTGGTTTATTGTAAATTGATACGTGATAAGATATATACCTATTTATATCTACAAGAGTAATTCAAAAGTATTAAGAAAAAAATCTGATGTGGCCAGCACAATACCTTCCGTCAATCCTGTGTATTATGTACAAATTCCATACATAAATTTTCTTGCCAGAAGATTATAAATTTCCAGTAATATTATTTCATGCAAATGGCACTTGACACTGACATTTTCTTCTTCTTTAGCTTTTCCCATTCGTTAGGGGTCGCTATTTTTTATTTTTTTCTTCCAATCATTTCTATTTTGCGGGTTATCCTCACATCAAAATTTTTCATTCAAAATTTCTTTTTTTTCTATTTTATTATTCCTTTTCTCGGCAACTGAATTCCACATCCCTGATAATAAATAAACCACATGTATTAAGAAAATCATAAACATCACGTCACTGCACGCGCCCTACACATAATTTTTTTTTGCAAAAAATCCTATATTTCCATTTAAATTATTTCATAAACAAACTATGCGAATTGCACTTGACACTAACATATTCTTCTTCTGTAGTTTTTCCCATTCGTTAGGGGGTCGCTATTTTTTGTTTTGTATGTCGTCCTCATTCAGTTCCTTTTCTCTCCTTTCATATTATATTTGGTCTTCCTATGTTTCTTCCACCTTCTGTTATAAGCTATTCATTCTTCCAATATACTCATCTCTCCTCATGACATGTTCAAATCAATGTAATCGTCTCTTTCTAGAAACACCCAACACTAGAGTTTATTTCCCTTATTCTTTCATCATTTACTTTTTATTGATATTGACATCTGTCAATTTGAATAACCTGAATATATTAGCAGTTTCCATGGTTAAGTTAGCACAGCTGGCTGATATATGAAATTTTATAATTATTACAATCTTTATAATTCTTTAACTCTGTATCTGTTGAATATGAAATATAAAATGCAATCAAATCGTATAGAGAATAATATATTCTTTAAGTTATAATAAAATTTAACTGAGTTTTTCAAGAAAAACTGTTAAAATCTTCAAATGAGGATACTTCCGGTTGACCAATTATAACCAAAATCTAAACAAGTCTGCATATGGTTGTAAGGAAGAGGAATACGCAAGAATTGTAATTTTTGGAATTCTACTATTGGAGATATCGTTGACGAAAAAGCGGTCACACACACACACACATACACACACACGCACACACGAACACACACACACACACACACACACACACACACACACACACACACACACATACAGACATCATCGTAAAAATAGTAAAATCGTATTGTAAAGACCCTAAAACGTGCTTATTCAATGAAAACTCACCACCGAATTTTTTGACCAAAGACAATACCTTCCTTACCTATAGGTGACGGAAGGTAAAAAAGATTGATGCCTACAATAGATGGCAGTATTGGACGCATTATTATTTGTTGTGAAGTTATGTGAAGTATCATTAGTTTATCGTTAATCTGCTAATTTGTAATTTAATTGGAATTATTGAATTATAGTGTACTTTGACTTTATAAAACTGGAAAAAATAGAACACCGTTCCTTGATTAATACCGCACAAAAACACTTAACATTAAAACTAATTGATATAGACATTTATCAAATACAGCTGAATTTAAAAATGGGAATGAAAACACTGAAGATGATTCTCGCAGTAGAAGGTCTGCAGTAATTACCATTGAAGATATGGACACCTGCTAAGTGCTAGGAACGATTCAAATTTTTCTGACCAATGAGTTAGAGTAACAAAAATATCTGCGAGGTGGGTCCCCTGGTTTTTGATGGTTGAACAGAAACGTATTCATTTCCAGACGTCGTCCAACTCATCTCTGCCACATTCATTTTCTTTTCATTGACACTGACATCTGACAGAATTTTCTTAAAATAGAAGCTGTTTCCACGGTTATAACATAGCTGGCTGATTTATAAGATTTGATTTCTTTATAATTCTTCAACTCTATATCCAATGAATATAATACATAAAATTCAATCAATTCGTATGGATAAGAATATTCTTTAATATTTATAATAACATTAAGGCCCGGTTGTTCCAAGTTCAGATAAAGTAGCAGTATACTATATATTAGATAAATTTATTCTACCGTCTTAACTAGAGAATAAGATTTTTGGGTTGCTCCATGATGTTTTATTCTCCGGATAACTAACTGGCACATTGCTATCAGAAAGATTAAAATTGTGTTAGGGTAGAGTAATTTTTCAAAAGTTGGCAAGTTGGCTGTAACAATTTTAAATGAAATTTGGTTACTTTATCACTTGTCTGTGTTTTGGTGCAGTTGTAGTTCAGATCACAGTTTGAACGTTTAGAAAAAATGATAAATACGACTTGCAAAAATGAGTGGTGAAAATTATAAAGAGAAAGAGAAGTTTATTTTACCACCGCGGAAATAACTAATTTAATTAAATTAGTCGACAAATATAAAAATATAATTGAGCCCAGGAAGACAGATTACGTCTCTTGGAAACAAAAAAGACATGATCTGGAATCATTTAGAAATTATTGTAGTTTCAGTTGTGGCCAGTATCCACAATATAGACCCCGTTGAATAAAATCGTATAGTTCTCAACAGCTGGCATATCGAAGATACAGCGTGATTCGTGATTCAGAAAAACAAATGTAGACAAATAAGTGTTTATTTCTCATATTATGCTTTCTTTAAACTTACCTAATAGATGAGAACAATATTTGGTCTTCAATTTTATCTAACATATAAAGAACTGTATTCTTTGACATTCAATACCTTCGAAAATTAATATTATCAAAAATGAAATGCAATAATCCATCATCACTGTTGTACTGATGTATTATAATAATTATTAATATTAACAAACAGCTTATATCATCAAAACAACACAAACGTTCCATACCATATGTTCCGTTTCTCTTCACTTCATGTTTCCATTCGTGTGCACTCGGTACGATATTCTTTGGATAAATTCTTAACTGGTAGTTTGACTAACTGTTAGTTATCTTGCCGTTTACGAAAAAATATCTTACTGGTAACTTTTAACCATAAATAGAACAACGCGAACTGAAGTTATCAATAGAATAAATTTTAACCGAATGTTTAACTATAGATGGAACAACCGGCCCTTAATGACAAAAAATAATATTAACAGCGTTTTTTAAAAAAAAAAAATTGTTAAAATCTTCAAATGAGGGTACTTCCGGCTGACCAATTATAACCAAAATCTAATCAAGTCTGCATATAGATGTAAGGAAGAGGACTACTAGTATTAGAGATATCGCGACCGAAATTATAGTCACACACAAACACACACACACATACACACGCACACACACACACACACAAACACACAAAACACACACAAACAAACTCATACAGACATCGTAAACATAGTATAATCGTATTGTAGAGACCTTACAAAGTCCGTATCCATTGAAAACTCACCATCGAATTTTTCGACCAAAGACATTACCTTCCTTACCTAGAGGTGACAGAAGGTAAAAACTAGGTGCTGTGAGGATCCGACAAAACTTGGATCCGAGAACCCGGATTTCAAAATATCCGGATCCTCGGATATCCGACGTTCGGATATTGAAGCGGATATCCGAAAATTTAATACGAATTTGGATCCGGATCCGAATTAGGATCCGGATCCAGATTCGAAATTTTGTTTACGGATCCGGATCCGAATTCGATGTTTTGTTTGCGGATCCGGATCCGGATCCAAATTTTAATTCTGGATCCGATTCTTCATTTTGAATGTGAAGTCTAACATCTGGAATTGTGTTCAAATTCAAACCGTTAAAATGGGCCTGTTTATCTTTACAGCGGTCTGGTAAAACCAGTACACAAACAGTAATACATTTTATAATACCCCTCTAAAATAACCAGGTAGTATGTGCAAATGTAAAGAAAAAGGAAATTTGAGAAACAATGGCAATAGGTTTGTTGCAGGTAGCGGAATACCTATCGTGCACGTGTTTCACATAAAAGGGGTTGTTTTTGTTACTTATAGTTCTGTGGAATCGAAGAATTTCCTTCTTAGCGGATGCTAAAAGTTGTCCAACAGAAATTTATATCTGCCAACTATTAATTAACTACATCAAACAAAAATGTATTGTGGACTGTCATCAGATTTATTTGGTTTTGGTTTTGATGAAACCCGATGCTAATATTGAAATGTAAGGTTCAATACTGAGAATATTCGAATCCGAGAGCCGATCCGGATACTGGAATTCCATATGTCATACTCATATTCGAATCTACGATCCGATACTCAAATCCGTTTCCAAGATTCGATATTCGGATACGGATTCAAGATCAAATAATCAGATTCGGATCCAAAATCCGATATTGAGATCCGGATCCAAAATCCGATACTCAGCTCCGGATCCAAAATCCGATACTGAGATTTGGATCCGAGATCCGGATAGTTCAATATTCAATTATTCGGATATCCGGAAAATTTTGGATCCGAAACCGAAACTATCCGGATCCGGATCCCACCACTAGTAAAAACAGCCGAAACCGTGGAACATAGAGGTTCACCACTACCTCCCAAATAAGTAAATGAACACCTTAATTTAAAAAATTACGAAAAAGTTATTAATTAGCAGATTAACGTACAACTCCGCAGATATACAAAGAGTTCACATAAACTCACAAAAATAGTGTCATATATCATTGGCGGCGCTCTAGGTTGCTTCTTTTTGTACCACAGTGATGCAGACAGCAATCATCATATTTTTGTGGTCAGATGGTGGGAAGCATCGTAAAATTCAACAAAGAATTTTGCAACAATACAAAGTTGCCTGTATTGATAAGAGAGGAATGTATGAGTGGGTAGAGATGTATATAAAAAGGACGAACATCAATGATGAGGTTAAAGACGGGCTGTATTCCACGCTGATGGTTCAACCAAACACAATTTTACTAAATCAATAAAAAAAAAGTTAAATAGAATTGAAACGAAGAGTCATTATGAATATTGGCGAAGAAAATGAATTCTAGAAATAATTGATTCTGCCAGTACTACCATACATAACTATATGAGTACATTTGTCACAATAAACTAAGCTGAAAATATATGTAGCTCATTAAAATAACTTCAAAATTATTCATGCTGTATTTGGCTAAGGAACAAAACAATCACTTGTAGTAGCCAAAACTTTTTATCATACTTCATACATCTACCATATATTTTATTTCACGACCCACATAGCTTATATTACTTCTCTTTAGTTAAACAACTGGCTTAGAGAGGACAAATGACGTGTTAAGATAGAAATTTGCTGTTTGTTGAACATTTGAATGTAGACAATAAGTTAGCGATATTAATTCTTGTCATCATTTTAATTCATCTGCGTCGGAATCTCAGTTCCTCCCAACTTCGTGTCATTTGTCAGAACTTGTGCCAGACATTCTTATACAGGCTTCAACAACACTTATACACATTTTTACTATATTTAACAACATTTTACATATTTCACTTTACTTCTAATATAAATTTAAACTGTTTATCTACAAAAGCAAATATTTAATTCCACGATTTCCTAAACAAATTGTTTTCTTTCAAAATATAGGTTAGTCAGTCAACAAATATGTTATTTCCTTGCGTCTACCGATAACCATCTATTTAACACATAACAAGGCATTTGTTTAGTGAAAAATAAATTTTGTCATACTGGTTTCTAAAGCATCGCAGGCGCGCACATGCGATTTTCTGTCGCGCGATGATTCAGTCGCAAAAATAAGACACACAGCTTTAAATGTAAATTCGTGCACATGCTAATAAAAAATCGTTGCAATTAAAAAGATGCAACACGCTCAATTTTTGAAGCGACGCGATTGTTGCAACTTGAAATGAGTCATACACACAAGCATGAAATTTCGCGCATTGCGACTTTCTATTAGTGCTGTCAAGAACCGGAAAAAATTCCAAAACTATCCGGGTACACGGATACCCGGGTAGTGGGACCGATCTTCGGTTCCGAGTAGTGGAACCGATTTTCGGTTCCTGTTTCGAGTAATAATATACAATTGAACCGAACTTTAAGATTAAAATAAACCGAAAGGTGCGTTTCTAAGTACAAATCCTATAGAACTTGAAATAAAGGCACCAGTCGAGGTGTACCTGCTTTTTGGTCGTTTCTAACAGAATTGCATTATATCAGTTTATCAGAATATCTGATAACAATTTTCGCAAATTATTATGCCTATTTTTTTCTACTTCATTAATTATAAAAATTATATTTCAAAATAATGAACTTGTTATTCATAATAATAACATATTGATTCATAATACATACCTAAATCTAAGATGGGATAGTAATAATGTTCAAAGATCTAAAAAGTTTCCAAGATCGATCAGTTTCATAATCAAGATTCACCCTGTTTCGGTCCCAGAATCCAAAACCGATGAGTTTCGATTGCAGAACCGAGAACCCATGAGTTTCGGTTCCAAAACCGAGAACCGATGAGATTCGATTCTAGAACCGAGAACCGATGAGATTCGGTTCCAGAATTGAGAACCGATGAGATTCGATTCCAAAACCGAAAATCGATGAAATTCGATTCCAGAACCGAGAACCGATGAGTTTCGGTTCCAGAACCGAGTAGTTTCGGACTCGGAACCGGGTAATTACACATTCAAATAACCGGGTACCCAGGTAATTTTGGAACCGGAATCGAACCGAACCGGAACCGGTACCCACCGCTGCTTTCTATCGAATTCGTATTCATTTGCTGTCGCATATCTGACTGCGTGTTATCAAAAAGTTACTCTTAAAATATTTCAGGTAAATTCTACAACTACAGATTAGTGTCCAGTGATTTAGACACAGAAACAACATAATAATATCACAGGTAGAAAAACGATTCAGATCATTTTGTAGAATAACTGTCCTTCTAGCAATCTTCAAATTAATATTAGCTTATACCCAATACTGTTTTTATGTTGTTTTCTGAATCTTCGACGAAACAAAGCAATCGCACAAACAATTTGTATGAAATCCATGTTGGTTCTAATACGTTTTTTGCGATTAAAAAGTCGCAAGTGCGCGACCCATGTAATTTACTAACAATTTTTTGTCGCAGCGACTAAGCGACACGGAAATCGCATGTACGCGCCTAGCCTTTGCCTACTTATATAAAACTTATATTTGCTACGAATTCCTGAATATTAGTAATAAATAAAAATCCTGAAACTATAATTAATATTATGTAAAGTGTCTGATACATTTCAAAGGTATAATTTCTAAAGAAAATAACGAATATGTAATTATCCTATCAAGCACTCACGCTCGATTAGCTCCAATTTCACGCCAACGCCGGCATCTTCAGAGTTTCTTTTCTTCTGCGAATGACAGTCTAGTTGGCGTTGACACAATGATAATAATTACAAAAGCTGACAGATGTCAACGAAGCATCGCTAGAAAAACAATACGGCTCAGTGATGATGTATGACGTAACGTGACAGAAGTAGCAGACGCGAGCTTCAGTAAAATTAGTTCACTAGCAGTATAACAGTTTCAGATACGAGGAACACATCTGACACACTTTTGTTTTATTCGGTTTGAAATACACAGAAAACATTTTAGTTATTCTTAGATTATTTACATCCAACCAGACATTCGGTAATATTCGGTACCATGCTAACGTCCAGATCAAATCATGTTAAGAGAAAACAAAAGAAAACTTTGTTATGCAACACTATAAATATCAGCGCAGATATACGTATCTATCCAAGTCCAAGGCACTAAATAATACAACATAGCATCTACATACATACAATACCGACTAAAAATATGTCTGCTTCACGTTCTTACCTTCCGTCACCTTTAGGTAAGGAAGGTATTGTCTTTGGTCAAAAAATTCAATAATACGTAATGCTATGGAAACTGCTAATATATTCATATAATTCAAATTGACAGTTGTCAGTATAAATAAAAAGTCAATTAATGTGGCAAAGATGAGGATGCTAAAGTAGGTGTTGGGGAAGACACGGAAAGATAGGTAAGGAAATAACTCTAGTGTTACAAGTTTCTAGAAAGATACAAGCGAGACGATTACATTGGTTTAAAAATGTCGTGAGGAGAAATGAAGAATATATTGGATGAAGAATGAATAGCTTAGTAATAGAAGGTTGAAGAAACAGAGGAAGACCAAAGATAAGATGGAAGGACTGTATTGCGGAAGACTTGAGAGAATTGAACTGAATGAGAACGACACGTAAAACAGAAATGAGTGGAAGAAGAAAATAAAAAATAGCGACCCCTAACGAATGGGGAAAGCTAAAGAAGAAGATGTTAGTTTCAAGTGCAATTTGCATAGTTTGTTTATGAAATAATTTTACTGGAAATTTAGAATCTTTTGCAAGAAAATTTATGTATGGCACATTACCTATTTCTGGGTGTATCAATATTCTGTGTAGACAGATTTTGGTATTGATGATGATATATTTGTACCGTGCGGACGTCATCTCACGAGCACTCATGATTATCTAAATTAATTCATATATCGCCTAAAGGCCGTATGATTAAATAGGCGGCGTCCTATGAAGAAAAAAAATGATTGTTTTTTTTTGTGAATTACGTAGTAAATCAATATGAACGAGCGGCTGGTTAAGTTGGATAAAGTTAAGTAAGGTTAGGTCAGATACCAAGTTTAAGTTGTGTTAGATAATGTTAAGCAAATTTTAACATGTAAAAAATCTAATCTAATCTTACCTCTTGTTCTTATTATATAATCTTAAGCAACCAACCTAACATATCATAGTTTGCTTAACGTTGCCGAGAGTCTATTCAAGAAGCAAAATAAACCGTTAGGTTGTTTACAAGTTAAAAATTAAAATGCAAGTACTGTTGTCATTATGACATGACTTCAGATTTATTATACAGTAGAGTCGTTTTCCAATATATTGGCTTTAAATAAAAGGAATAGGGGTTTTACAAATTTGCCGAATATTACATTCCTGTGACAAATGTATATAAATAAGAAAAAAGAAGAATTCTGTATAATACAAAACATTGTTTCAATGCATTTTTCTGTTTTTGAAATGGAAGATTATAAAAATTCGAATGTGGTAGAATAGTATTTTATGTATCTAGAACGAAAGTGAATCTTTAAGGTATAAGCAAATTGTTAACGGTCGACAAGGTAGCCGAGCTCGTAATTACTTGTGAGTACTTTAAACACTTTTCGTCTGAGGTACATGCATAATTCATACCATACTGGTTTCTATAGTTATTAAATTATTAAAATAAATATACAGCAATTCGTACCAGCTTCAGTTTTTTATAAGTAGGCTAAATCGCAATTATTAGAAAACTGACAGATTTTCCTGGTTCCATGAACATTAATTTATTCGCTACAATTGATAAAAAATGCATTCCTCTAGATATTTTGGATGAAGCTGCTGAGGTAAAGAACAATTTAATGACTTATAAATAAGGGATTCAATAGGAAGGTAAAATTATAAACTTCTACAAGTTCAACAATTCCAGGACTTTAATGTTTCGTTTTTTACCTCCCGCTATCCGAGATTTTGGTAAATGACGACGTTTTAAGGTCCCTAGAATCCGATAATAGCATTATTACGATGTGTGTGTGTGGATCCTCTTTACGCTTTAACTCAAATACTATCGTTCAGAAAAATTTGAAACCTTGTATTTCTATCTTACTCTTATATGAAAAGATGCCATTAGATTTTGGAGTAAATCAGATAACCGGAAATGGCACTTTACTGGAAGCTGAAAATAGTTCTTCTTCGAAAAATACATTTAAATGTTATTTTTTCGAGATTTGTTTTTATAAAACTTAAAGTTTTTTAAATTTTCTACAGGTTTGCGTTAATACTTTTTTGTATATATTTTATGAATAAATTTCTAAAATGATCTATAATTTTAATCCCTGAGTCTACGCTTTAAACACAACTCCATGGTTACACAGTTCAAATCTCAAATGTATGTAACAGATATATGTCACTGTCAACAAACTAATCATTTCAAATAAAGTAAACATGTAAGTAACCAGTTCTTAAAATTTGTAGAGCATGATATTTGTACCCCGTTATGTTTTCCAGATGATCTAATTAAAACCGAGACGTCGGTATTGTTTATGTTTCAATAAATAATCTTCTAACAAAGGACTGAATCTCCATTTTACAAAGAAAATAGTAAATGGAATTATAATTATATGGAAAGGAAATGAATACATTTTCCATCATTAGTAAATATGTAAGAATATAGGTAAGATAATAAAAATATACAATATATCATCACGGCATATCTGCCAATCTGCTTTGTACACAGATGTCGGTAATATTGATGACATTTGTACCGTGCGGGCGTTTGCCAGGCATCACTTCACGCGAATCTGGGGAACCGGGTTCGATTCCGACCCACGCCAAATATTTTAGAATTTTAAATGGCACAAAATTGACCCCTGTGGTGCTCTCTCCACGCCAGCAATGAATATAGGTAAATATATAAATAAATAAAATAAATATATCATCACGGCATATTACCAATTGCTGGGTGTGCCAATCTGCTTTGTACACAGATTTCGGTAACGATACTGACATATTGTACCGTGCGGGCGTTTACAAGGTGGCACTTATTGCTGACGTGGAGTGTGTACTACAGGAATCATTTTTGTGATATTTAAAATTCAAAATAATTGGCGTCGGTCAGGATCGAACCCGATATTTAAATTTAATTTTAAGTATTTACATGAATTAAACGGGAGGTATTGTGTTGGCTACATCAGATTTTTGTTTTATAAATAGTTAAATAATGTTGATTCAGAAACTAGTACGACAAAAAAATTATAAACTGAAATTTTCTTTATCATTTAATAAAAGAATATGTACATAGCATTTAACAATACTGCTGATACAATTTCTTGTTAATAATGAAATATTGAATTATTCATTTCAAAGCGAGGAAACAGAATAGAATACCATTATGATGCATCGATGAACTGCGAAATTATATAGTATTTTCTGATACTTATTTATTTACATTTTCCTACTTTCAGTTAATATTATAGTGAAAGCGATGCACAATTACAACTTTACATTAACTTTTTTAAAAATTGATTGATCTATATACTCATATGTATAATCAATATTCAGCATATGTTGCGGAGTGCAACAGATGCAGTTTACATAATATTACATCTTTACATTCTCTCTTCTCGGAGTGCATAACAATTTCATATAATTATATATATATATATATATATATATATATATATATATATATATATATATATATATATATATATAATTTTAATTAATTAATTTTAATGCAGTGTAAACACACTATAACTAAATTTTTGGTACAGTTTAGATATGGTTCTCACAATATAGTATCACGCTGTAAACCAGGCCAATATAAGTGACTAATTTTCTAATTTGATTTTATGGTGGAGGACCCAATTATGTTGTATATCAACTTACTAAATCTAAATGATATTTTAATATGAATTTGTATTGCGTTATTCTGAAATCATTTAGTACGCACATATAACTTTCCTGGAATAAATAATACAAAATTATTTTCACGCAATCTTGACGTCATTACTTGGAAAGCTAAATTATGCTTGATGAATACAAATTCTTTATTTTTATGGTTACAAAAATAATTTAAAGATTTCACAAGTACGCTAAAAGTAAAACAGTAAAAAAAACTTTTAGTATAACGACAAAATAATAAACAAAACATATTTATTACTAAAACATGAGACTTTATCAACTACTATAACTGACTGTAGACTAATCACAAATTAGCAGAACTTATAGTTTTAGATAACCACACTCAACAATATCACGGAATAGAATAATTTCTATGTTCACAATAGAAACTAAGTCGCAATACAAATATTTCCAAATGTAAGTATTATTACGTACTATAATTAGAGAAAGATTGTGTGCTATTATTTTATTGCATGGCTGAGTAACACGGAAACTGTTTGTGATTCCATTTATTGTAAATTGGCAACGATTTCATTTTGTACGTGAGTAGAAAAGTTTCTAGATCTGTTCAAACAATCTGCGATTTGTATTGAGCTTTAAATAAGACACTCTAAACAAAACACGAACAATGGACTTGTTACAAGAATTTTATACTACATTTAATTCACATACGCTACAAGTCATTGACTTAATACTGCGTATTATTATTTGTATAAATAAAATAAACTTATATTTTGATGCAAATTAATACCTAATATTTTTCACATAAACCGCAATTGGGATTTACAATATTTCTATATTAATTATTTCATTTCATAAACTAAACATTATTATTAAAATATTTCAATTTTAAAACCAACTACTTTTTGTTATTATTTCATATAGAATAAAATTTTAATGAACTAAATAAATTTCCATTATATATTTCCTGAAATTCTAAAAATAATAAAATATATATAAAATTAATTAAATAAAAATCATTTGGTGTGTTTTTGTAAAATATTAAAAATAAATAAAGCTTATTTTGCTATTAATTTTCTCTCAGGAATGCACAGTAATTATCAAGCGATTTTTATTTATTTGAACTTCTAAAAATATATTACTCTACTATTTAATTTCGAATTAAAGATAAATTAAATTAAAATCAACATTTTTATATGTATAAAATATATTACAAGTTTTCATTTTGCCTTAATTATTGTTTAATTTCTAATTAAAGATAATTAGATTTTATGTCAAGCTCTAAAATTGTAAATATAATTTTTGTTTGCAACAAATAATAAATTAAATTTCAATTTTCTAACATTTACTTATAAAACTTCTCTTTATCTACTAAAATCATGATAAATTAGCTCTTTCACTGTGAAGACCGATTAAAATATTTGACGATAATTTCAAAATTATTCTGGACTGGAACAAAGCAAGGTATGTTGCTATTCATTATATAAAATTGTAAATACAAATTTATAATAACTCCTAATCTCGGAACTACTATTTTTTATGACATCCATATATATCATATTTAATTTTAATTAACGAAGGCTTTAAGGGTAGATGTTGGATTATTTTTATACTTTTTGAGCAAAAGACGTTCGAGAAAATTTAACAATCTTCAAATTTCAACTCTACTTAGGAGTAATAAACATGAAAATAGTTTACATTTTTATCCATTAGCTACTACATCATTAAATATAATAATTATAATAATAATATTTTGTCGGCTTTTCAACTTTTTAGTTATAGCCCTATCTAACACATTTATTATATATTTTTACAATTTCTGTTACATATATATTTACAATAATGTATTAGAAGACACTCACAGACACCCAAACCCCTGGTGGGAATCGAACCCACGACCCCAGTGTCCGCGGTGAAGTCGCTTTGAGCGCTGCCAGGCGCGCTGCTTCAACACGCTCGACCACCGAGGCGGCTTAAATATATTTCTCATTATTTTGTTATTTTTAAATTGGTTATTTATGCAACAAGCGTGTAAAGTAGAACATTTTTGGTTGAAGTGCAATATTTTAAATTACAGCACGAGATAAAAACACTATTTTACACACGTGTTCCGTACAATATGCTTCCTATAACCGAAATGTTGTGCTGTTTCTCATAATTCTGTATAAAACGTTCGAAAGAATCTCTGAGACAGGTGGATTAGTCTTCTACAATTGTATAAATTGTATATTTAATATCATTATTAAAAATTAGGTTAGGTTAGAATTAATAATATCAATAAATGTTAATGTTCTTAAGAATGGGGTCATTTCACATTTTCTAATTTATTTTTTTCTTGAAAGAATAGGTCAAAATAAATATGTAGGTATATGTTTTAGACCTTACAAATCTTTAGGATCAGAGATATGATTTTTTAAAAGTTGTCTTTAGTTTCAAATATTTGGACGCTGACGTCACGGCTATACGTCACGGTTTGGCGGATACGGCAGTAGCTCTCTACCGATTGTGTTTGGAACTATGATTGTTTGGCTTATCACTTGTCAGTTTGATTTTGTGACAGAAACATATTGTTAACGAAAAACATATTACATACAACTTTATTTTAATAAATGTTTATTTGCATACCTTTAATCTTAACTCTGCTGTTACCTGTCACACTTTTAGGTTAGTTTGTTTACAACAGCAAACGGAAAATACGTGCACCGTTGTGTGTGTGTGTGTGTGTGTGTGTGTGTGTGTGTGTGTGTGTAATAAGCCGTGACGTCACGAATTTTACAGCCGCGAAAGTTTATTAGCATTCATTATTATTTAATACGTAATTATCTACTTAACAGATAAATTGACCGAATGTGTATATAGCCTAGAAACGCCTATTTACTTTTCAAGCATTAGTTCTTGAAAAGTAACTTTTACACACTGTAAAGAATGCGTAAAGTATGTACTTTACGCACGGTTGTACGAAAATGTTTATTTAGCAACAGAACAGTGCATGTTATATTCCCGCAAAAATGAGCACATTGAACAAAACACTTCTATTGCTAAACTTGTTTGTGGTCATGTAATTATATCTTTATTCACATAAAGTCGAATAACTTTGGTTACAATCAACTTTTTGTATATATTGTTTTATTACAACAGTTTCAATATAAATATTGCGAAACGAAAACTTGTGTTTGTTTCATTTCCAAATAACAATGTTCCAATAAAATCTAAAATTCATCATAGTTAGTATTGTTTCCAATTGGCAGATGTAATATCCATGTAACGATTCCCCAACAATGTTAGCTTGAGTGACAGCAATTCCACTCGTGGCTCCATTCGCCAACAGATGTTTTGACTAAGTATCGTCCAAGCGTTATTTATATCTTTTCTTGCTTTGTTATTATTTATCGCTTGTAGAGGAGACGTATAGTGGAGTCCAATATAATACAGATGCTATTTTATATTTCCGGCCAAAGAAAGAAATATCTTTGAATATATAATACATATAAAAACGGCAACGCATATGGTCTAGCAAGATACTATATCTGTCCCTTTTTATTCACAAAATTATTATAGATAGCTAGTGACTCCTACCACAAAACTATGAACTACGGTAAATCGTGCTGACAGCATTGCCAGATACTATTTGTTAGAGGTATTCAATAATCAATAATTCAAAAATATTGTTTCATAATAACCAGATAATATATTTTGAATCTTCAATGTACATGTATACTTGTTAACTTGCTGTTCTAGCTACGTGGCAACACTGTGCAACATCCACCTATTATGTATTTTTTAAACTAACTCAGAAATAATTCGCATACGGAGGAATAGATGGCACCTTCTCTCGAAATATTTAATCTAAATACATTACGTTGCCGTTCTTATATGTATTATATATTCAAAGGAAATATGTTTAAAATGTAATCACTTTATAATATTGATTTCCATCTATATTTCATTGAAGTTGATCGATTCACAATAAAAATATTTTCTTATTACATAGTGATAGTGTATTCAATGTACTCGTATGTGTCAAATGTCACCACTGATAACAAGGAAACTACAGGTCCAACAAATTTGAGGTAACCTACTGTCAAATAGGGTTAAATATAATTTTTGTTTAATCCCTAAATAAAACATAATTTATAGAATTGTGTATTTCTCAGTTCAAGAAAGATACTCGTTTTAAATTTTCTGATGCACTTTATGGAACTATCGAATTTTTCCTTCTTGCAAAGCATATCGGTACGCGACACCTGGGTGATGAGCAACTGGGCATCGCGACATCCGGGTGATGGTCAACTGGGCAACATAAACTTAAAATTTTGAACACTTAGCACGCATATTTCTTTTGCAACCGGAAAAATAGTGACGGTCTAAATTTTTAACCAAATGTTAACATAACCTAACCTCAAGCCCAATTATTGTGAAATTGCAGGGCTTGGTGCAATAACCGGCTAAACGCCACATTCCTATTATTATGGATATTCTGCATAGTTGGATACAACTCACTCGGAGGCAATGATAACTCTTATTTAATGTTCGTATTGTTTTTGTTCTGGTAATAAATATGTCCCTAAACCATTTATTTGATACCCATAGGCACAATTTTCTCTCAGTCGTTGGTTGCAATAACCGGCCATGTGCACTATTTATTAATAATTATTGTGAGTATGAATATTAATATCTTTCGGCAAAACTTGTTAAAAGAACTCTATAAAAAAAAACTTTATCGCCCATATTTATATACTTTTATAAGTATGAAAATAAATCAATTTATGTGACTCAAAGGAAAATATTGTTTTAGAAAAAAGAGCAATTAAAAAAAAACACTATTTTAAAGGAAAAGTTTTTACAAATGCAGCGTAGTAATGTTTGAGTGTAAATACAGCTGAAAGCTAAAAAATCAGAAGCATTAATCTTGCAGTAAGGAAGTCTTGAATTTCCTCTTTCTAGCAGACTACAAGATTTGCATAAAAATTTGATTTTATGTAACTGTGGGAATCAGGTTAGTTGGGAATGCTATTGTTTTGAAATTGGTTTGGAAATTTCAGCAGTCTATTAAATAAAACTGTATTTATTTATGTTTGAAATGATAAGGTAATTAGATACTTAACAAAATTAATATTCGGGACTCAATGCTTGCAGCGGTGTAATAAATTGATAATTAAAACTAAATAACATTTTTCGAAAATATCCGGATTATTATATATATATAATTATTTTTAAATTTAATTAACTGGTCATTTAGGTAATAGTTTTTAATTTTATGTAAGTACATACACGGACGAATAATTTCTCCAAATTTTTCTTGTCTTATATCGTACATATGTTGCAAAATTTGTTTCTCATTAAAACACATATTTAAACATCCATTAAGAGTTTCAGCATGCTATATTTTATAACTATAATTAACGTATAATAAATTACATATAATAAATTTTTACAGGAAGGAACTCCACACAAGACAGTATCATTTGGCACAATTTCAAATTGTAGTGGTTATAATTCACAAACTAAATGAATTATCAAAATGCGGTCACGATATTGAATTTCTCAAGTATAGTTAAATTTAAAAGTTGTTGTTTTCTTTTGAATGGCGTCGCAATAAAAATTGAATGTTAAAAATAAAACAAAATAATTAAATAAATAAATATATTACGGCATATTACCCATTGCTGGGTGGCACAATCTGCCTTATACACAGATATCGGTAATGATGAAATATTTGTACCGTGTGAGCGCTTAACAGGCGTCACCCCACGGGCACTCCATTCTGGCGTGGAGAGTGCACCACAGGGGTCAATTTTTTGCGTCACAATAATAGCTAGTAATTATATTATGTACATAGACGTCAAATATCATAATTTTTCATTCTAAATTTAGTGGTTTTCCAATTCCATGTGGTTTATTTTCCTCGACAAGGAAATTCCACATTCCTGGTGACAGATTAACTAGGTGAATTTCGAAAATCTTGAAATATTTAATGAAAAATTCTGACATTTGACATCTATGTACATAATTACTAATTGTCATTCTGACACGGGCCCCCATATCTGCTTGTCAATGCCAACAATTTCAAATGATTGCTCGCGCCCTAAACTATGTAACCAAAAACCGAAGTGGCGAGAGGTATTGTGCTGGCCACAACAGATTTTTTTTTGTTAATAAAATCAAGATATTTACTGTATTTTATTTTGGTCAATACATTATTTTCGACGTTTACCTCAGGTCATATTAACGAGAGAGTAAAACTATTTGTATATTTCATAGTCAATTTTTCAGACAAAATTAATAAGTACCACCGCAATTTTCTATAGTCTTTTGTTTCTGGCTGTAAGTTATTGCAAGCCTACATGCAGGGTTGATATTTTGTGATAGATGCGATATGATACCCGGTACCGTGCCTTCTCTCAGATATCCACTCACGAAGAAGATAACGTTTTTCGCTTATTTAGAAAATACCTTGTATCTCACTTACTATGAGACAGAAAAAAAAAAAAATTTAGAAATGAATAAAATATGAATTATTAATTTATGTGGATGTAAAAACTGCAAATTATTAAGATCAAATCAGATCAGAATATATACATATTGTTAAAAAGTGCATCCAAAAAAATATATTTTGCAAGTAAATAATAAATTTCGATTTATTAATATAATTGATAATAAAATTAAAACTTTCCCTAACCTTGCAATTATTTAAGTTAAAATAGCAATTATACAGAATGTTTCCTTTAAAACAACCAGTGCTTTTTTGGACGAATTAATACTTCAGAGAAACATGTTATATACAAAAAATGATAAATAATAAGGGGTTAATTTATCACAAACCGAAAATTCATTCAGTGGTTTTCAAATTGTAGAACAATTTTTTTTTAATGGTACCCTATAAATTATTTCGTTTATTAAATACCTTTTTACCTCTCGCTAAGAGAGGTATTGCATTCATGCTAAAAATCGCATATCCAGATTTTATTGAATAAGCACGTTTTAAGGTCCCTACAATCCGATTTTAACATTTTTACGATGATGTCTGTGTGTGTGTGTGTGTGTGTGTGTGTGTGTGTGTGTGTGTGTGTGTGTGTGTGTGTGTGTGTGTGTGTGTGTGTGTGTGTGTGTGTGTGTGTGTGTGTGTGTGTGTGTGTGTGTGTGTGTGTGTGTGTGTGTGTGTGTGTGTGTGTGTGTGTGTGTGTGTGTGTGTGTGTGTGTGTGTGTGTGTGTGTGTGTGTGTGTGTGTGTGTGTGTGTGTGTGTGTGTGTGTGTGTGTGTGTGTGTGTGTGTGTGTGTGTGTGTGTGTGTGTGTGTGTGTGTGTGTGTGTGTGTGTGTGTGTGTGTGTGTGTGTGTGTGTGTGTGTGTGTGTGTGTGTGTGTGTGTGTGTGTGTGTGTGTGTGTGTGTGTGTGTGTGTGTGTGTGTGTGTGTGTGTGTGTGTGTGTGTGTGTGTGTGTGTGTGTGTGTGTGTGTGTGTGTGTGTGTGTGTGTGTGTGTGTGTGTGTGTGTGTGTGTGTGTGTGTGTGTGTGTGTGTGTGTGTGTGTGTGTGTGTGTGTGTGTGTGTGTGTGTGTGTGTGTGTGTGTGTGTGTGTGTGTGTGTGTGTGTGTGTGTGTGTGTGTGTGTGTGTGTGTGTGTGTGTGTGTGTGTGTGTGTGTGTGTGTGTGTGTGTGTGTGTGTGTGTGTGTGTGTGTGTGTGTGTGTGTGTGTGTGTGTGTGTGTGTGTGTGTGTGTGTGTGTGTGTGTGTGTGTGTGTGTGTGTGTGTGTGTGTGTGTGTGTGTGTGTGTGTGTGTGTGTGTGTGTGTGTGTGTGTGTGTGTGTGTGTGTGTGTGTGTGTGTGTGTGTGTGTGTGTGTGTGTGTGTGTGTGTGTGTGTGTGTGTGTGTGTGTGTGTGTGTGTGTGTGTGTGTGTGTGTGTGTGTGTGTGTGTGTGTGTGTGTGTGTGTGTGTGTGTGTGTGTGTGTGTGTGTGTGTGTGTGTGTGTGTGTGTGTGTGTGTGTGTGTGTGTGTGTGTGTGTGTGTGTGTGTGTGTGTGTGTGTGTGTGTGTGTGTGTGTGTGTGTGTGTGTGTGTGTGTGTGTGTGTGTGTGTGTGTGTGTGTGTGTGTGTGTGTGTGTGTGTGTGTGTGTGTGTGTGTGTGTGTGTGTGTGTGTGTGTGTGTGTGTGTGTGTGTGTGTGTGTGTGTGTGTGTGTGTGTGTGTGTGTGTGTGTGTGTGTGTGTGTGTGTGTGTGTGTGTGTGTGTGTGTGTGTGTGTGTGTGTGTGTGTGTGTGTGTGTGTGTGTGTGTGTGTGTGTGTGTGTGTGTGTGTGTGTGTGTGTGTGTGTGTGTGTGTGTGTGTGTGTGTGTGTGTGTGTGTGTGTGTGTGTGTGTGTGTGTGTGTGTGTGTGTGTGTGTGTGTGTGTGTGTGTGTGTGTGTGTGTGTGTGTGTGTGTGTGTGTGTGTGTGTGTGTGTGTGTGTGTGTGTGTGTGTGTGTGTGTGTGTGTGTGTGTGTGTGTGTGTGTGTGTGTGTGTGTGTGTGTGTGTGTGTGTGTGTGTGTGTGTGTGTGTGTGTGTGTGTGTGTGTGTGTGTGTGTGTGTGTGTGTGTGTGTGTGTGTGTGTGTGTGTGTGTGTGTGTGTGTGTGTGTGTGTGTGTGTGTGTGTGTGTGTGTGTGTGTGTGTGTGTGTGTGTGTGTGTGTGTGTGTGTGTGTGTGTGTGTGTGTGTGTGTGTGTGTGTGTGTGTGTGTGTGTGTGTGTGTGTGTGTGTGTGTGTGTGTGTGTGTGTGTGTGTGTGTGTGTGTGTGTGTGTGTGTGTGTGTGTGTGTGTGTGTGTGTGTGTGTGTGTGTGTGTGTGGGATGTTGGAAGGACGGTTACTCAAAAACTATAAGACTTAAAATTTGTTTAACAACGTATTTCCCAATCGGACATTCATGGGAAGATCTGAAAAGGTTTTGGTAATAATTGGACAACCGGAAGTAGAAGATTCTTGAAAAAAAATCTTCTAAATATTATTTTTTGAAAATTTTTCGTGGTAATATTAAAGAAAATTAAATTCTCTATCTGATACATTTAAATATTTTATTATATATTCCATAGATTTAGAGATAAAAGAAGTATAATATATAAAATAATCTGTTGTAATAAATTTGACAGCCGAAAGAATGCCATGAAAAATAGTTGATAATTTAAATTATTTGTAACTGACAGATAAATGTCAGTGTAAGAAATAATGAGTAAAATAAAATAAAATAAATAAATATTTCTTCACGGCATATTACCCATTGCTGGGTGTGCCAATCTGCTTCGTACACAGATATCGGTAATGAAAGAAAAATGTACTTGGAGAATCCCTTAGTTCTTGATCTGTGACTATTATGGAGATGACAAGTCTAGGTTGAAGGACTTAAATTTGTTTCAAACATTATGGGACAATGTACACCAGTACTATAGACTACAGTAACTTTGAATTGCGAAAAAGCTATCAAATTCTTCTCAAGTAAGTTGTAAATATTGACAAAATTACACATCGATATAAGAATAATCGGAGTGCAATCTATCCGTCACTTTATTAAAGGGAATTAGTGTTATTTAGATATAACATGTATGAAAAAATAAAATGTAAAAGAAGATATGTAAGAATAGATGCATAATCCATATATACATTTTAGACCGCCCAAAATTAATGTTTTTACTAGAAGAATATGAGGAGAAAGTAAACAACGTTGTTCGAATTGAAAATTGCAGTTACCAGCCTAATATTTATATATGGTAAACTCTACTTTGTAATTTATTGTAACATAATTTATGGTAAAATATCTTCATGTTGAGACATGCTATTATTGAATAATAAAGAAGTTTATACGTCATAGATTTATATGAATATATTATTTGTATTTATAAAAATATTCTTTGCTTTATGCATACAGCCAGGTAAAATATACGGCGAGAGGTTATGTGCTGGCCACATCAGATTTTTTATTTCAGTGATATAAATATTGAAGGGGGTTGTATAGCAATTATTAACACTATTTCTGTCGAAATAATTGTTATACAATCCTATACAATATTTATATCATTAAAATCAGAAAAAAATCTTTATCTAATGGACAAAAAAAATATATAGGGTACCATTTAAAAAAATATAATTTTGTTCTACCGTGCCAGTAGTCTTCACATCTCTGAATTGTTGTTAAAACCTATGGCATGGTATACATATTGAGTAATCTTAACTACTCTCTATGAAAATGGCTGCTAGGATTCGTACTCTTTTTTTAAGGGCTGGTTTATGATGAATTTAATTTAACAATTTATAATTTAGATTTTAAAATATAATATACAATATGACCGATTTACAAATTCAGAAATTTGGAATATAACTATATTTTATATTTCCAAATGTAAATTTCAAATTCAACCAATCAGAAGAGGGCACCATTAAACAAGGAGGTATAACTTTGCTTCATCCGTCAGTTGTCAGTTCTGTTTGTGTCGTGAGTATGTGAGTTTTTAATGTGAATTTTAAAGATGGATACACAGGAATAAATCTATATTTTATTAATACGCAGTAACTATCACACTGCCCATTGACAAATCTTAATCTGCTCGTAGGCGTAACCACACATGGCCTAACAGACGATGTACGTTATTTACGTTTGCGTTTGTTTGTTGTAAAAAACATTCCCAATATTATTTAAAAATCATCTTCTTCATTAGCATTTAACAAATCCATGGCAATGAAAATAAAATACGGCAAGAAGTGACATCACATGATAGATACTGATTGGTCAGATTCAGAATTTCAAAATCGAACATAGCCAGACAGAAAATTATAATTTTAAATGAAAATTTAAATTTATAAATTAAAGTCATCATAAACCAGCTCAAGTCCTGTATTTCTCGCAAGGTCGGCACAGTTTCCTAAACATTACGATGTATCGGTCCACTTGCCGCCCGGTCCGAGCTATGATAACTGTGCAACAAGCAAAAACACTTGAGTGACAACACCACCATCATGGAATACCGTTATATAAAACAATTATGTCTACACATCCTCGTTGTACTGTTTTACTGTTGCTATACTTAGAAAAATTTTCAATTAAAACAAATTGTTTATGCAAATAAAATGCTTTCGGTAGCATTCTTTTTTTGTGTCGGACACAAATGCATTGTGCCATAATTATTTATTTCCGAAACAATAAGTGTTGACAATACTGTATTTTGTAGTGGACAACAAACCTTATTAAAACTATTGACATTTCCTTTTCAGATCCTACTTGAACATTCAAACAATCCATGATTTGCTCACTTGTTCTCATCAAGAGTCGTCAACCGTTGCGTCCACTTCACTGAAGCACCGCCTCAACCGCCCTCTGCTAATAAATCCATAAACACGCTCAAGTAATGCCCTCTAATTGATTGTTCTCAGCCGAGGAATCCAGCACCAGCTTGTTTAACGGTGAGTTGTGAGTTCCAGCGATGTTTGACCAACGGAACGAGCAGCAAGCAACGGTGTTCTACTGCTTTCAACACAACACAAGTGTGAAGATGTGCATTGTTGTTACTGTGCTTTGTTTTATATTTATGATGATTAACGGTGATGAGATTAATGTGCATGAACACAGTTACGTTTCGAGTAAGAAATCACAAAAGAAAAGTCGTGATGTGTTATCGTTAAGATAATCTTCCAGCCGACAAAGATGGCAACGGCCATATGCTGATGTTTTAAAAATTTGATTAGCTGTAAAATAATTTCCTTGTACATTATACGTAGGATGTGGTAGGAAGACATTTCCGTCAATAAAATACTAGTTTATTTGCAAATAAATTAAGCAGATATATTGAAATTCTATATCTTTTATCTTTTGGAAATACGAGAATTTGCTCAATGCTCATAAAAGCATACCTATAGCCAGTAAAATCCGAATAGTCAGCGCACCTCAGAATCGAATCCGTTCCCCATATTCGCGGGAAGTGACGCCTGGTATACTTTGGTTCACGAAAGATGACAATTCAAGGTCATTTTCAAACCGTGTGGTATAATATTACTTGCAGATAACTTCACTACATTCCATACACATAGGCGTGCACCAGGTATAATATTTGTGGGTACATTTTAATCATTCAAAATTAAATGTTAAACGTCTATACATTTTCAAAGATATATTTTATTTTGATATAATAATGAACATAAAGATACAACACCATGATTATGTTCAATTAAATCGCGGAACAAAATTAGAAACTTATTCGTTGATTTTGATTAAACGTCAAATCGTGCGTCAAATTCAAAAAACAAACTCCGCCATTTGGATTTATTTTAACGTAGAGGGCAGTTCAACAGATAACTGCATACCAGCAACTCATCGACATACGTTCCTATTATTTTTAGTGTGTTAGAGAGCAATGTGAATATGGAACGTATATCTGTCATATAGCATAAATCACGTAGACATACGTCAAATAATCTGTCTCTTTCTAATAAATAATGTTGCTATACTACCGCTATATAAAATGTTGTTTATTCTTTCTTCGAACAAATGGCCTTGAATTGTCATCTTTCGTGAACCAAACTATTGAGAACTGACATGTCCGATGGCGGCAGCACCATCGGGCCGATCAGCTGCTTTTGAATTGGTACTCGCAGTGTTGTGACATATAAAAACAAACAACAAAACAATTTTTTTCACTTAAAATGGGGTTTGGTACCACAGAACATTTTAGATTTCTGGAAGCAACAGCTACTTCTAAATGTATTATAGAAGATATGTTAAAATGTATTTATAATTTTATATATATTTAATCAATCGAAATTGATGATCGCAGGTGAGCGAATTATAAACGCTAACCACATAATATTATGTGGAGTATTAAAAAATGACGGTATAATGTGGGTAATATTTGCACTTTGTCTGCGAACCAGTGCAATTTCTGCAAAACCACATGAAATCAAAATACATTTAGAGAAAATTTAAAAATTATTAGTGCAGAATGCACATGTAAAGCTAGATAAAGACCACGAAATATGTAATTATCTGATTTAAAATGACGAGAACAAACTTTCATATGTTTTGTAATTTGTTTTGCACTACGAATTGCATATTCCCATGGTTTTCGTCGATCCATATCCATTTCAACACTTGCTCTTGTCGTAATTTTAACTTTATTTTGGCCATGTTTCGGAAAATTATAAAACCCAGTGCCTGTGTCTCGACCAGATCTTGAGAGTGACGTCAGAATATACAACAATTTGTACGACTTTTTCCCATTTTTATTCACATCAAATGTTCAAACCACATGTAACTCAAGCATACAGTCACAATATAGTACCAAATCGGAAAGTTCATATTTTTCCCACCAGATGGCATGTCGCAGCTTGTCAGTTGTCAATAAACGCCCGCACGATACAAATATGGCACCATTATTACCGACATCTGTATACAAAGCAGATTGGCTCACCCAGCAATGGGTAATATGCCGTGATGATATATTATATATTTTTATTATCTTACCTATTTTTTACATATTTACTTATGCTGGAAATTGTATTAAGTTCCTTTCCATATAATTATTGTTCCATTTACTATTTTCTTTTTAAAACGTTACTATTATTATTTGAAAAGACTAGTTTGTTGACAGTGACATATATCTGTCAGTTACATACATTTGAGATCTGAACTGTGTAACCATGGAGTTGTGTTAAAAGCGTAGGTTCCGGGATTAAAATTATACATAATTTTATAAATTTATCCATAAAATATATACAAAAAGTATTACGCAAACCTGTAGAAAATTTAAAAAACTTTAATTTTTATAACAAACCTCGAAAAAATAACATTTAAAGGTATTTTTCGAAGAAAAACTATTTTGAGCTTCCAGTAAAGTGCCATTTCCGGTTATCTGATTTTCACCAAAATCTAATGGCATCTTTCCATATAAGAATAAGGTAGAAATACAAGAATTCAAAATTTTCTGAACGATAATATTTGAGTTAAAGCGTAAAGAGGATCCACACAGACATCATCGTGAAAATGTTAAAATTGGATTGTAGGGTCCTTAAAACGTGGTCATTTATCAAAATCTCGATATGCGATTTTTAGCACGATCCCTATACCTCCCTCACCAAGGGTAGCGGAAGGTAAAAAGAAATGCGATTACATGGAAGTGAAATATAGGTAAAGGTGAGTGACATAGGCTGTAGATGACAATCAAAACAGGTTGCCAGTGACAATCAAAACTTGGACTACGATATAATGTAGGTACGTAATTTTTTTCTAATTATTTTATTAAATTGTTTATTATTCACGCATATTTCCAATTATTAACTACGAAAGTTATTTTACACACATACGAGGGTCATGTCATAAATATTGCTAACAATTGTTAGTTTATTCATTTCTTTATTTTTATTACACTATCTCTTTGCAATTCTTCAATATAGTCCCTCTGCTTCTCAATGACCGAGTCCCAACGTCTGGGAAGCTTTACTATTCCATCCAAAACACCAATCTCTGTTTATCTGTAGAATGGCTTGGGTAACCGCAGCATGAAGCTTTTCCAGAGACGGAAAACATTGTCCACGCGCAGGGTTGATAAAAATCACGATTTTTTAAAAAAAATTAAAATCGGCGATTTTTTAATAAAAATCATGATTTTTTTGATTTTTTTCTAAAAAATTAATTTAGGTTAGTTCTTAATTATACACATATTTTATAACTGTTCCTGTCTTGTTTCGTCAAACTTATTATGAAAAAATATTTTCAAGTTCATTAAATACAGAAAAATTCCGTTCGCGACTTCGTCGAAACTTGCAAAGAGAAGAAATTGATTCAGTGATTTTTAAAAAAGTATCAGATAACTATATTAAAAGAATGGCTGAAGATTTTTTACTGTTACTAAAACCAATTTCTATAGCCCTTGACGCAATACAACAGAAAGGTGCATCTTTATCTCAAGCAGGTCAAACGTGGAAAAAATTAATAGCTATTTTTCGGATGAAATAATCAAAAATGTAACAGCAGTACAATGATGGAAATCTCAAGAAGATGTTCCAGAAATTATGCAAGTACTACCTATAGCAATTTCTGTTTTGTGTGCTTGTGCGTCTTCTGCAGATATAGAGAGGATGTTTTCTTCTGATGGATTCGTTCATTCGAATATGAGAAACAAGACTAGGCAACGAAAAAGCAGCTAAATTAGTATGCCTTTTTAAGCATTATAACACTTAGGTATTATAAAAGTGCCATAGTATTTGTTGCGGCGCAGGTCACTATTCCAATCTCGAAGTTGAAATAATTGTGAAATAGAGCGCCAAAATTGCGTTGCGTTTATGGATGTGAGTGGCTGTATTGGCGAGTTGACTGAACGTCCTGGCAGGACAATTTGACGCAGAAGAAAGGGGAAGATGCGCTGTGACGTAATCAAAAATATTCCATGAAATAGAAAATATGCAACAGGAATGGTCTGGTTAGACACGCTTCACCTGCAGGAGCTCTCTACAGGACTTCACAAGAAGGGTGCTCTAGGAGTGAAAGGATCAAAGGGTGGCCCACAAATAGTGTGTAGGAAATCGAAGCTAGTACCCTTGAACCTAACAACAGCAAAGATAGGAGGGAATACACATAAAGCGAATGCGCGAGAATTCAAAAGAATGATAAAATATAATTTAAATAATATGATGTGAATGTGTTGTATACAAGTGTAAATTAAGGTCGAATAAATGTGTGTAAAGTGAGTGGATGAATATGGGAGATTCATGCACAGGTGTAACGAATAAATATCAATTAAATAAACAATAAATATAATGTGCATTCACGTATTCAAAAATTACATAATTCTCATAACAAAAAGATAATGAAACATATCACCATTGAATAAGTATAAATTGGTTAAATGTTATACAAACAAGTGTGGAGTACTGGTAGCAAATAAATGTAATACAAATTGTACTCACTGCGTTCAGGAAGCGTGCGAAATACTTAAAAGCTACCTGTGGCGTGCAAGCAAAGCAATAAAGTCGACGTAAGCAGGAATTGGGTCCTCGTGCATCAATGTGGCACATGTATGTGTTGTGAATGGTGAATGTGTATTCCTGGTCCACTGTGGTATCAAGTGTAAATGTGTTCCGTGTTCCAGAGTGTAGCTTAAAAACGAAATGAGTGTCAAACACTGTGTTTTACAATGTGCTGAGCACATGTGCACGTTGTATTAATATAATTAACGTTTAACTGCATATATGTAAGTTTAAATAATGTAAACTTCACTGTGAAAGATTTGATATATAAGAAAACCACTAATCTAGTTATGTACTGGCTCAGAAAAAAATACAAAACTTATAAAAAGAACAGGTGGCAAAACTGCCGAGAGCTGTGTGTACAAGACGTGCGAACTCAAACACTGTTGTACGAGAACAACCCCGAAAAATACTTATGTCCGGTTGGAGGCCGATGAGCGATGAAACCAACTCAGCTACATAGATGGCTATAGGGGTCCCAACAGTATTTTTATTTTCTTTCAAATTAGGTTCTGTTTTTTTTGTATAAAATGAATAAATATTTTTTTAAAATTTTAATCATGATTTTTTAAAATAAAAATCACTGGATTAAAATCAACGATTAAAATCATGATTTTAACCAACTGATTTAAATCATCTCAACCCTGTCCACGCGTAAGCTGTTTCAGCTTTTGGGAATAGGTTGAAGTCTGGTGGACTCATGTCCGGACTGTAGGAAGCATGAGGTAAGACTTCCCAAACGTATTCACGCAGTTTTGCGGTTACGACATTCCCGATGTGGAGGCGAGCATTGTCATCATAAAGGATGAGTGGCCCAGCCTCGAGTAACTGAGGTCGGGTTTTGTGCAATTTTCTGCGCAGTTTTTGCATAAGGGCCCGATAATAAACCGCTGTGACGCTTGTTCAACATAGAATTCTATCTATCATGATGATTCCTTTGTAATCATAAGTAAAAGATCACCATTTGTTTGACTTTTGATTTTTTGGCCGTGGGGAATTTGGATCTTTCCACTCGTTGGACTATGATTTCAACTCCGGATCTAAATCTCTAATCCACGTTTCATCAATAGCGATTATTCGATACAAGAATGCTTGACCCTCAACGTCGAATATTTGTTTCATTAAGCGTTTTTGCCACGTAAAGTTTCAATCTTAATATGCGACCTCTGATCTTCCAGTCACAATCCAACACAAGTGCATGTGCATGCTCTATTTCTAGCTGCCGTTTGTGAAAAACAGATTACGATATAGTTGAAAACAAAACACAGTGTTCTTTCCCAAGCCTTCTACTACAACTAACGTAAATGTCACTGTTGTTGCATCATCCAATTCGCAGTTGTGCCAACCTGTTCATTATTTATGAAATAACCCTCGCATTTATATATGTTTCTCTAATTATTAGCGAACTGTTTGAGAACAAAAGGAAAATGTATCTATGCCATAAAATATTTAAAAAATATTATTAATAGTAAATTATTTTTAATAGAGAGGCTCCCATTTTCCCAGGATTAGAAAATCCATAACATCCAAATTCACCCCTACATCTTCATAATAAGTCATACCCAGTCAACAGGTAACCCTGATTAACACACAATCACTAAACACACACCTACACGTACACGCAAACCTCTCAAACACACGCCAGTGGTCGAGCGAACATTAGCATCCTAGGGTACGGTGGAACAGTGGAACGTTACGTTAAACAAATGACAATCGCGTCTCACGCTGGCACGGCAGAACAGTCACCTCTTGAAACAATTGAACGGCAGGCGGTAGACAGAATGGAATGGATCTACAGAGCTAATGGATGTTGGTATTTGGGGAATTAATATGAGTAATTCAAGATATAGTGAAGTTAATTGGAAGGTGGATTATGTAAAAGTTGACAATGAAAACAGTGCCAGCGATATATATGTTAAAAAATATTTACTGTTGTATAGTTTATTGTTTTTTAAACTCGAAGGACCGAAATAAACGACTGAATATTGACGACAATGTAGTCACGGCGTATTTATATACAGGATGTTATATTTTAGTGGACCCAGCAATTATCTCGCTTATTTATCAAGTTAGTAATTTCTTTCATATAACATGATTTAAGCTACTTGATGACGGATGTACATTCATGATACCGCTTCCGGTTTATTAGTAATTAATATCAACTTTGAAATTTTAAATGGAACATAATATATTTTTTTACCAATTTGGAAAATGCATCAAATTTGCTTTACAATCATGTAAAATAATCCATATGTTACATTATTAAAAAGTAAAATGACGCCGGGCACTTTTGTATACACCTAGTCAAAAAGACAATAGTGAGCCAAGCTTGAAATAAAACAATGAACTAAAACATTTGCAATGACAAAAAAAAAATTATTTCGTTTAATAATAATAGTTACAATGTGATAATATAACAGTTAGCTTTGACTTTTTAGTAATGGTGTAAAAAAGTCAGGCTATGGCTGATTAATTGATTTGGGCACTTTAAGGCACTAATGCGTTATTTGTCACTTTAAAGCATTGGTGCTTAAAATTGACTAAATCAATCAACGATATTCAATTCAACAATATAAGGGGAAAAAGTAAATTAAAGTCTATGTCATTGTTGAGTTCTGCAAAGGCACTCTAGTTCGTAGTGGACTTTAACTATCCGGCTTAATATTTTCTAGTTATAGCTGGTTTGACAGTGGGATTTAAACTCACAATTTCTGGCTCATCAAGTACTAACCAAGAATGTGTGTAAATTATACAATGAATTTTATATCTATTTGCTTGTCACTATTAATTTTCATAAAAACCATTTTTTTGCATTTCAAAATATATGTAGGACACCAAGTACATGAAATTACATAATGAAAATAATCAATAAGTTTTAATAGTATATGAAAGTATCTTTGAAATTTAAATAAAACATCCATAGACTTGTAAATGAAGGTCATTTTTTACAAACATACAATTTGGACAATTTAACAAAACTTCAAAATATTTCTTTTGTTCTTTTATCAAAATCCGTCGAAGTTGCAAAATTTTTACTTTGTAGCGTATTACATTCCATTATTTCAATTTCTAAGCACTTTTTAACTGCAATGAAGTAGATTTTAATTGTTCTAGATTAGCGATAAATTAATTGAGACAAAGTGGTAATTAACTCCATCAGTATATATCACTTAACCTTAGTTTGAACCACCCAATTTCTGCGTAAGAGATATATTATATCTTCGCAATTCGTATTATAAATTTTGCATGTTTCAAACACGATTTTTCTTCTACTACTACTGACTACTACTATAATCATCATGTTCGTAATTGTTAGATACCAGATTTAAACAAATTGTAAAAAGATATAGGCAAATATTATCTGTCTAAATGTATAATATTTTTTATTTAAAATATAAATTATTTGTTAAATGCTTTATTTCTAAAATCTTGACAAATTTTCACCAAGTATACTAACGCGAATATTACTTAAATTTAAACGAAATTGGTATAACCTTCTGAATTTCAATAACAAAATATTGTTACATGTTTCTTCTGAATCAAATACCTACATAATAAAATGCTTGAAAAGTGAACTTAATATAGCAAATAGAAATGGAAAGCTACATGCAAAAAATAAAAGAATAAAAAAAAGTATTTATGTGGTCATTCACAGGTAAAATCTCAAAATACATTCTCAGAAAAATCTCACTATCATAAATTTGTTTCTCGTATTTCCGAAGTCAAAATCCTTGTAAATGTTTTCGTTGCTAAAGTGTGAAGTGCTAATAAATAACCACACAATCCAGCAAGCCATGACATCATACTTCTCAGAACGTTGACGTATGCGTGAACTGCAAAAGACCGTTACACAAAGCTAAAATATCAAGCAACTTGATTGTCAAAATATTCGACTTTTATGATCAATGTAGTTGTCTAATAAAATGTGAATGATTACCGCTGCTAACATGGCCTCGAGCCAAAAAGTCTGGGTTTGAAATGGTCGAGATAACTTTATTACTTTTTGGCGGGAAATGCCATCTAGTTTAAATAACTACAAATTACTAGGTAATTAGTAATGTCGTATTCTTGGTTTATTACTGTTGGGCAGCGTAATAAATTGTGGCGAACAAATTACAGACTACGTACATTAAATATTTGGAACTGCAATAAAATTTTAGTAATAAAACTAGTTCAGGTTGAAACATTTCAAACAATAACAGAACATAGAATTTAAATGTTGTTTCTATGCAGTTTTCCAATAATAATTCAATGGTTTTCCCAAAAAACGACTCACATACGTTTATAAAAATTTAATTTGAAGTATAAATTTATATATCCACTTATATTTTATTGAAATTCTATGGTTCCACTCGTTCTACGGTGAAACTGTATATACATATGTCACTTTTTACCTCTCGCTAAGAGAGGTATTGGATTCATGCTAAAAATCGCATATCCAGATTTTATTGAATAAGCACGATTTAAGGTCTATAGAATCCGATTTTAACATTTTTACAATGATGTCTGTGTGTGTGTGTGTGTGTGTGTGTGTGTGTGTGTGTGTGTGTGTGTGTGTGTGTGTGTGTGTGTGTGTGTGTGTGGATGTGTGTGTGTAAGGGTGTTGGAGACACGATTTCTCAAATTCTATAAGACTAAAGACCTGTTTGACTACGGATTCTTCAATCTAACATTAATGGGAAGAGTTGAATAGGTTTTGGTACCAATTGGAAAACCGGAAGTAGTAGTATCTTAAAAAAAATCTAAATATTAGCTTTTTGAATTTTTTTATTATTAGTATTAAAGAACGTAAAATTCTCTATTCGATACATTTTAAAATTTTATTATATCTCCTATTGATTTGGAGATATAGTATATAATAATATAAAATAATCTGTTGTAATAAATTTCAGAGCCTAAACAACACTATAGTAACCATCAGATGTTTGTTTAATGACAGAAAAATGTCATTGTCAAAAACCAACAGTAGTTCATAAACCTGTTTGGACGGTATTGGCAGCTCAATTCTAAAATTGTCTATTTCAACTAAACACATGGCAGTGAATAAGAACCGATTCAAAATTTGCCATAGTACCTACCAATATGGTTTTATATAGATTTTAGCTGAAAATAAATCTTACATATTCTTTTTTGGTAACATAACAGTAAAACGGCAAATTACGCTTTTACGTTAAATGAAGAAGTTTAACTGACATTATTGAAGAATTTTTCTGAGATATTGGTAAGTTTACTATTTCTTGTTGTATAGCAATAATAACAATTAAATATTTAAAATTATAGCTATATACATATACCCATCTGAAATCCCGTCAAGAAATTGGAAGAAATTCGAACATTTAGAAGTATAGGAGAAAACTAAACATAAAGAAAAGACATGAGAAATTTATAGGGCGCGAGCAGTCATGTGACTTTGTTGGACTGGACAAGCAAATATGGGAGCCCGAGTTAGAATGACAGCTGGTAATTATGTACATACATGTCAAATGTCAATAATCCATCCAAAATTTCATGATATTCCAATTCCATGTGGTTTTTTTCCTCGACAAGTAAATTCCATATTCCTGGTGACAAATTAACCACGTGAAAAATTACGACATTTGACATTTATGTAAATAATTTGTCATTTTGACAAGGGCGTCCTTATCTGCTTGTCTAAGTCAAGTATTTAGAAAATCTTGAATTTTTTGATGAAAAAATCTAACATTTCACATTTATGTACAAAATTACTAATTGTCATTTTGAAAGAACCCCCATATCTGCTTGTCAAGGCCAACAATGTCACATGACTGCTTGCGCCCTATATTTATGTAACCAAAAACGGAAGTGGCGAGAGGTATTATTGTGCTGGCCACAACAGATTTTTCAAATATGTTAGTTACGAGATTCAATTTAAAATTTGTAGGCTGATATTTTCATGTTACCAGAAAGTAACATCCGGTGTTACCATAGAATAAAAAAATCTGATGTTGCCAGCACATTACCTTCCGTCAATTCTCATACATAATTTTTCTTGTAAAAGATCCTATATTTCCAGTAAAATTATTTCATAAAAAAAACTATGCAAATTGAACTTGACACTGACATCTTCTTCTTCTCTAGCTTTTCCCATACGTTAGGGGTCGCTATTTTTTGTTTTCTTCTTCCACTCATTTCTGTTTTGCGTGTCATCCTCATTCATTTCCTTTTCTCTCAAGTCTTCCGCAATACAGTCCTTCCATCTTACCTTTGATCTTCTTTTATTTCTTCTACCTTCTACTACTAAGCTATTCATTCTTCTTCCACTATATACTTCATCTCTCCTCATGACATGTTCAAACCAATGTAATCGTCTCTCTTGTATCTATCTAGAAACTTCTATTACTCGAGCCATTTCCCTTTAAAATTCTTTAAAATTTATAATAACATTAAATATCACGTTTTTTTTTTTTTTTTTTTTTCAAGAAAACTGTTAAAAATTGCATATGAGGGTACTTCCGGTGGACCAATTGTAACCAAAATCCAATAATGTATGCATAATGCTCTAAACTTGAGGAATAGGAACAAAATATAATTTTTGTAGTTATGCGATCCGAAATGATCGTCACATGCACACACACACATCATCATAGTAAATATAGTAAGCTCGTATTCTAGGGACCACAAAACGTGCTTATTCATCTGAAACTCATTATTGAATTTTTTGACCAAAGACAAATGTGACGGAAGGTAAAAATTGTACGTTTTAAACAATGCCATCTTTTATACATATAGTTATAGCTATTTAAGCCATTAGGCCGGTAGCTATGCATTTACGGACGAGCTAGTACATCATCGGTCGAGACCGGTAGAGCAAGACACATGAACTAGTGAGACCATAAATGTAGGTATCGGGTGCTGTATAATTTTTTTCTGTATCAACAATTACATATTTTGAAAGCAAATTATTTATAATAAATATTATTTAATCAAAAGAATCGTGTTTGTTTTAAACAAGTTCGCTGTGATGCATTATTAAGATTAAACACATTATTTATCTAATTTACAAATTATGTAATAGTAATAGTCAATTTTGAAATACCTTCCGGACATCGTCGTGGTCTATGTACTACCGGCCTAGGCCGTTAAAAGTACTTATCAGACTCGTTGCTAACCAGCTTTTATAGTTATTTTTTTAAAATTAAACAATCGTCATAAAACGATTAAAAGCCTCTCCCATTTGCCAGTAAATGGCAATATGTTCTTCTACAATTTTTTTTTATTTTTATATTAATTTAAATTTCATGAATGTGGCGTTCTTTTCATATCAATTGTAAATGAATACGTGTTACAAATTTATATGGTATGTAGGGGATACAAAATAAACTAACTTTTACTAATAAACTCATATTCGGAAACGCACCGTTTTTGAGCAACAGGCAGTTAGCGGTGACCTGTCATTCCAATTATTATTTCGTCTATTACAATAACTTCTAGCATTGAATTGTTTATCTAAATTTATTCATTTTTCTAATACATAATTGTTCAAAATGTCGATCACCAACTTTAATGTAAGCATATTGTATCTTCGGAATATATTTTGATATATTCGTTCAAAAATATCAGAATTTGTACCGTACATTAACACCATGTTAGTGTTAGCGTATCGCAAACAATATGCTCATTCATAATGCGTCTGCAATCCAATGCTAAAAGTTAAAATAAACAAAACGAATAAATGAAGTGACCGGTCACAGCTAACTAAAATTATTACGGAAGATAATTATTCTTTGATGAACATGTAGCATGAAAACGGTGTTTTTCCAGATATGAGTTTATTAGTAATGTATTCATTAACATATATATATATATATATATATATATATATATATATATATATATATATATATAAACCGTATTTTATTAATTTATAATATTTATATATTTTTTATATAGTACATTTTTTGTATTAGTCGCGTACCTACATAAAGTTGAAACTCGGTCAACTAAAAAATGTGCATCAAAATTTAATAATTTACTGGTTTTATATTTGCCAAAGTTTTAATAATAAAACAAAAAGCACATTGAATTTAATTATTTAAAAAATATGCCTACGCAGTTTTGGAAAACAAAAAGTTTCATAGCGTTTACATGAGTACCTAAATGAATAAATAATAACATAGTAAATAAAACTCCCACAATGCTATGAAATCTACTAAACGTAAACAATAAAATATTGCGAACTGCTGACCAACTATGTGATGTGACTAAAATGCGCAGTTCAAACCTATCGCTGTCTCTGTTGCGTTTCGCGACGAGTCTCAAGGGCATTTATTCATTCCAATCTGACAGAAACAGTTTTTGTTTTGGATTTAATTGTGCTATAAAGCGGTGGTAAATAACTTACGCCGCGGAAATTGTAAATTTTCCTGAATTTTGAGATCACAAATTAAGTGAGAGTTAATTTTGTCTGCGGAGAAATTTATGAGGGATTCCAGATTGATTAATAAATACGGAAGGAAATCTGGTTTAACTGCCAAATTTTACGATCTGATTATTTCCAGCTAAGACGGTTAATATTAAAGTGAGATTAGCTTCTTACCAAGTTATGAACCACGTGGATACAATTTATGACTCACCTGCAAAAAAGAAATAATTGTTATTATCATAAAAATATAAATAGAATCATTGTAAAGTTGATGTAAAATATATGGGTATATTAAATTAGTAATTGATTTTTTTAATGTCATTTTTTTCCAGAATAGTAGTTAACAAACCAGAAGAACTTTTTCCAAGTAAAGCAACTAATGTCAGATATTGTTACAACGTCTAAAATAATGACTCGCTTGACTATTTCATTATTTCAATAAAAAAAAAAATACTGTTAATATTACATATGAGGAGGTCTATTCCAAAGTCTTGTTCACTTAATCATAATTCGAGTAAATTAGAAAAAAAGGTTAGCGAATTGATAAATAGAACTTTGTTATTTTATTATGATTTATTTAAATTCTATTTATACAGGGTCATTCAAATCTGAATTGTTCAGTTTATTCAGAAAAGCAAAATATAATTTGGACAAGACAAATTTTAGAATGGCCGATTAAATTAGTCAAATTTTGGAACAAAACAAAAAAAATCTGTTGTGACCAGCACAATACCTCTCGCCATTTTCATTTTGTGTTGCATAGGGCGCGAGCAGTTATGTAACTTTATTGGCCTTGTCAGAATGAGAGCTAGGAATATACATAGGTGTCAAGTATCATAAGTTTTCATCCGAAACATTATGATTTTTCAAATCCATGTGGATTATTTTCCTCGACAATGGATGACAAATAAACATCAGAATATTTTGAAATTTTGAATGAAAAATTATGACATATGACAATTGTGACATCTATGTAAATAACTATTAGCCGTCATTCTGACACGGATCCTCATATCTGCCTGCTAAGGCCAACAAAGTCACATGACTGCTCGCGCCCTATAGGTAACGAATTTAACATTTCTGTATACACACAAATAATTGAAATTGTTTCTCTTCTTTCGTTCTATGAGAAATTTTATCGTATGTTATATATATATTCAAAAAGTTCTGATGTTATAAACATTCCAACTTGTATGATGGTCCCGGTTTCGCATACGCCATTGGCTGGTTTTGAATAAGTTTTGTTGTGCCACACTCAATGGAAAAGGCGAGTTTTGGAGTGAAATACATATTTCATGCTCAATTTACGTAGTAGTCACGCAGTTTTAGAAGACTAAAATTTATTTTAAACCATAGTGCTCATCTATCGAACATAGTGGAAATAATAATTGGAATAATGGCAAAACGAAGTATTTGGAGTGACGAGGATCTGTCACTTACATCAACTAAATGCGCATGAAACTGTTTTCAAATCAATCTCTAAACCTGTTTTGAAAATTGCATGTAAACAGTTAACAATTTCGCGTAATTTTGATGGAAAACTAAAACCATTTTTAAATTGCATATAAATGTAGTAATAATGTTGGATTCTAACTATTAAATGTTTGAAAAATATATTAGAATACTGCTATTCTGAAATAGGAGTAGATTATAAATATTTTTAGATCCATCCTAAATGTTTTTATTTTTAAATCGTAGAAATAGAAATAGGAGTAGAAAAAAAAGTGAACAACGTTAGAGGTCCAAACAACTCTGCTGTTTGATTTGAACCTTTAGTATGTTTCACATTTTGAGTAATATTCTTGCAGTTTTTTTTTTAATTTGAAAATAATCTTGGTGTTATAGTTATTTTTCTGTTTTGAACACTATTTTGTTTATAAATTTAAGGTATTTGTTTATTAATTTAACGTATAATTTAAATTTATCTTGTTTAATTATTCATAAGACAAACAAATATAGCAAAAATGACAACAAAATTTTGCCTTCCAGGTGTTCTTATTTTTGCAGTGACTTGATTGCAGGCTGCACATTACACACTCAAGATAAACTTCATTGCAGCAATAAAACAAATTTCATACTTACAATACCTCCGCTAATGAAAAATGCACTTGATAAAGTTTTATGTGTTTAGCACAGTTTGCTACAAGAATTTTATTAAAATCAAAATGATTTATACTTTCAGAGTCGTTAAAAAATAATGGTTATATATTCCGCAAATAATACTAAGTCATTATCGCGTATTATGAGCAAACTATAATAATAATAATTGCACTATTATGAAGCGCGCTTTTAAACGCCACTTTTATCAAAGGCGCTCTATAAAAGTGGCTTCGTAATAGAGGCCATTATATTTATTAAATATTTTGATACTACTGTGGGAAAGAATGTAACAAATTAGAAAATTGATGATTTTTAAAAACTAGACCTTAAAACTGTATTGGTAGGTAAAATTGTAATTATAATAATAGGAGGAGTCTAAGGTTAAATTATAACTAAAACTAATACAATTACCCCTTAACCTTAAAATAATAAAATAAGCTATAAGCTGAGTAACGAAACAACGAAAGTAAATACTTGTTTAAATTTATTATTCTACACTAAATAGATATTTCGTGCCTTTCTATGAAAGTCATATGCTGAATGTATGCACAATATGAATTATAAAATTAAGTCGCTAAATTAAGAAACTAAATTAAAATTACATCGTTTATGTAGTAAATTAAAATTGAGAATTTAATGTTTACATTTCGTAAAATCTAACTTTTATACGTGTATATTTATACAAAATAATGCATAAAAAAATTATAGATATACAAATTAATGTCCGTTTAGTTATTTCGTCGTTTTTCTCTGCAGAACGTAGTACATTTTAGTGGTTAGGTTTATATAGTTTTAACTTTAACATCTGCATATGTGCGCGATTAGTTTCATTAATTTAATTCTTAAATTTAGTTGCATCGATAACAATAATTGTTTCTACTTAGTTTAGTTTTACAATTTAATTTTTTGATTGAATTGTCTGCATAAACCCATTAAAAGATATATTCAATGTCATAGGCTGCCAGAAGCAATGAAAAATTAAACTAGTATACATATCAGTTTTTTAAATTATATTATAAAATGCCATGTACTTAAATGTTTTATTTAATTTTTCTCAGTAATTTATTTGGTTTTGTTCAGTATTTTATGTTCAGTGGAAAAATAATTTTTGTTCAGTATTATTTCATATTTGTTCAGTAAAAGAATTTTTACCTCTCGCTAAGAGAGGTATTGAATTCATGCTAAAAATCGTATATCCATATTTTAATGATTAAGCACGTTTTAAGGTTTTAATATTTTTACGATGATGTCTGTGTGTTTGTGTGTGTGTGTGTGTGTGTGTGTGTGTGTATGTGTGTGTGTGTGTGTGTGTGTGTGTGTGTGTGTGTGTGTGTGTGTGTGTGTGTGTGTGGATGTGTATGTGTGTATGTGTGTGGGACGTGGGTAGGACGATTTCTCAAAAACTATAATACTTAATATCTGTGTAACTAGTATTTATCAATCCTGGAAAGAGCTGAAAAGGTTTTGGTAATAATTGGACAACCGGAAGTAGCACATTCTTAAAAAAAATCTTCTAAATATTATTTTTTTAAAAATGTTGTTCTGGCTTATTAAAGAAGAGTAAATTTTCTATCTGATACATATAAATATTTTATTATATCTTTTATAGATTTAGAAATAAAGAAATATAAGTTATATAATAATCTGTTGTAATAAATCTCACAGCCGAAATAATGTCATGGAAACCAATTGAAAACTAAAAAATGTTTGTAACACAGATAAATGTCAAAAATCCAGAGACATTATACTGAATATTTTTTCTGGGAAGTACATACATTATATTATTTCTTATTGTATTAATAGTTAATTTAAAATTATAGGTATATTACACACATTAGTTTTCTTGGATCCTGTAACCCTAATTGCTATTTGAAATGGGCGTCGGTATCTTCCGATACCCATAGAAGTTGATTCCCAATGAGTGGTATTGAGAATTGATGAAAATTCAAAAAGAACGCCATGCGTCGCAACGTCGGTGACCGTTAGTATTTCTGACACTCGTTGGAGTAAATTCCCAATGAATAATTTCGAGAATTAATAAAAACTCAAAAACGACGCCTAGCGTCGGTTTCTTCCGACACCTGTCGAAGTCGATCGCCGATGAGTGGTTTTGAGAATTGATAAAAACTCCATTAGCGTTGATAATAGTAATAAATTGATTGCCGATGAGTATTTTTGAGAATTAATGAAAACTCAAAAACGAAGACTTACGTCGATATTAATTTACTGATCATTCAGTATTTATTTTTTATACTGAACAAGTATTATTTTGCTGAACATGTATGAAAAATACTGACCATTTAATTTAAATACTGAACATATATTAATTTACTGAACATTCAATATTTATATACTGAACAAGTATTATTTTATTAAACATTTATTATTAATACTTAACATTTATAAAAAATATATATTGAACATTTATGAAAAATACTTTATGAAATACATAAAATAATGTTCATTTAAATAAAACACTGAACAAATAAATTATTGCCTTGCAAAATTGCTTATTATACACGCATATTTCCAATATTACAATTATTTACCACAAAAGTTATTGAACATATTTATATATTTTTATAAGTATAGGTAATGAAAAAGATAAATTTCTGTGACTCCATTTATTAACGAACTCCAACAGTTGAGAACAAAATGAGCTTAACTTCTACGTCATAAAATATTTTTAAAAAAATTATGGCTTAAAGACTAACATAAAGATTATCTAAAACTAAAAGAATAAAAATAATGAAGGATCCTCTTATCGGATGATGATGATGATAACTGATCGGTTATACACATACTTATCACATGTGTTAATATTCAAATTTAGCAGAGATACATTTCAAGTAACATGAGTATACCTACTAAACAACAATAAGCTATCAATTCTTAACTACACTATGAAAGTAGTTATTATTATAATAAGGAGCTCTATGCTACTATGCTCTATTTGAGAGAAACGGTAGCTAATAACATTAATTTATGAAAATTAGAACATAAATTATATTTCAATAGAATCAGTCTGAAGAAACAGTTAGAATTATTGGTTTATTGTATTATATCAATCGTTCAACTTTATAGATGATTATTATTTAAATGGTAACCAATAGTTATAATAATACTTACTAGAAAGTTAAACATCGTTTGATATAAATATGAATTCATAATTAGAAAATATGGTATATACATATTAGTGTTAACTGTTAAATAGTGAAGAAGATTCTGAAAATGGTGTCACTGTAACGGTATACATAGTTTTATAAAATTTAAAATATGAAAGGTATTTAGACTTTAAAAAAGAAATATAAGAGTATTTGACGATCGATTAAAATAAATGCAACTAACTGTAGACATGTGTCGTCTGTCTAACTATGACAACATGTTAAACACAAATAAGCAACACTTTATACATAATACTTTTTATAAAAATGATTAATTACTAAAGCAATAATGATATACTACTTATGAATAATAAACAATTGGCCTTGCTTTTAGCATGTAAATTTTCATTCTAATAATACTATTCATTAAATGTTCTATTGTAGATTTGAAATGGACTGCTTGTTAAAAATTTAATATGTTTTGTTTACTTTCTTTATTTTCTTTAAGGAAACCGGAAACCAGAAGCCAGAAGGAAAGAAACATGTATTATTAAATGTCAACTCTACAATTAGTTGTACCATGCATATTACTACATTTTATTTGCATATTTGATATGATCAAATGTGTATTTGCAAATATATTTTTTCAACGTGGCGTTTACTTGAAATGATATTTTAATTATTTTTCTTACAATTAAAACAATGAACTGGTTTGACATTTTTCAAATTATTTTAAATGAGAGTTTATGCAATCTTTCTTTTTACCTCTCGCTAAGAGAGGTATTGTATTCATGCTAAAAATCGCATATCCAGATTTTATTGAATAAGCACGTTTTAAGGTCCCTACAATCCGATTTTAACATTTTTACGATGATGTCTGTGTGTGTGTGTGTGTGTGTGTGTGTGTGTGTGGATGTGTGTGTGTGGGATGTTGGAAGGACGGTTACTCAAAAACTATAAGACTTAAAATTTGTTTAACAACGTATTTCCCAATCGGACATTCATGGGAAGATCTGAAAAGGTTTTGGTAATAATTGGACAACCGGAAGTAGAAGATTCTTGAAAAAAAATCTTCTAAATATTATTTTTTGAAAATTTTTCGTGGTAATATTAAAGAAAATTAAATTCTCTATCTGATACATTTAAATATTTTATTATATATTCCATAGATTTAGAGATAAAAGAAGTATAATATATAAAATAATCTGTTGTAATAAATTTGACAGCCGAAAGAATGCCATGAAAAATAGTTGATAATTTAAATTATTTGTAACTGACAGATAAATGTCAGTGTCAGAAATAATGAGTAATGAAGGAAAAATGTACTTGGAGAATCCCTTAGTTCTTGATCTGTGACTATTATGGAGATGACAAGTCTAGGTTGAAGGACTTAAATTTGTTTCAAACATTATGGGACAATGTACACCAGTACTATAGACTAGAGTAACTTTGAATTGCGAAAAAGCTATCAAATTCTTCTCAAGTAAGTTGTAAATATTGACAAAATTACACATCGATATAAGAATAATCGGAGTGCAATCTATCCGTCACTTTATTAAAGGGAATTAGTGTTATTTAGATATAACATGTATGAAAAAATAAAATGTAAAAGAAGATATGTAAGAATAGATGCACAATCCATATATACATTTTAGACCGCCCAAAATTAATGTTTTTACTAGAAGAATATGAAGAGAAAGTAAACAACGTTGTTCGAATTGAAAATTGCAGTTACCAGCCTAATATTTATATATGGTAAACTCTACTTTGTAATTTATTGTAACATAATTTATGGTAAAATATCTTCATGTTGAGACATGCTATTATTGAATAATAAAGAAGTTTATACGTCATAGATTTATATGAATATATTATTTGTATTTATAAAAATATTCTTTGCTTTATGCATACAGCCAGGTAAAATATACGGCGAGAGGTTATGTGCTGGCCACATCAGATTTTTTTTGTTATCTTTGTAAATAATTAAATAAAAAGATTTGGGTCAGAAATACATGAATAACAACCCCCCACTGTAATGATGTCAAATTACATACAGCACGTCATTTATAGCCATTAAGAAAAGTGTCCACCACCTGCGTTATTTCTATAAACATAAATAAATGGGAAGACAATTTTTTTTAAATATGTTTCAACTCTCCTGACTTACCCTACAGAAAATACAACGAAATAGTGTACTAATTCGTATGATCACAAAAAATGTATTATATTTTTTCTTTGTTTATACAAAATAAATGATATAATAATAGTACAATTCAATAAAAAAATTAAAAATCTGATGTGACCAACCCAAAACCACCCGCCATTTAATTTTTATTAATTTAAATACATATACCTATGGGGTCTCATGGCCGCGTGCCTGAGTGTCTGGTCGCGAATCTGGGGAACCGGATTCAATTCTTACTATCAAATATTTCAAATTTTAAATGGCACAAAACTAACCCCTGTGATGCACTCTCCACGCCAAAAATGAGTACCCGTGAGGTAACGCATGCTAAACGCCCGCACGATACAAATATGTCATCATCATTACCGAAATCTGTGTACAAAGCAGATTAGCACACCCAGCAATGGGTAATATGCCGTGATAATATATTTATTTATTATCTAATTTAAATACATACCTGCATATTTACTAATACTAGAAATTATGTATATTAAGTTCCTTTCCATGTAACTATTGTTCTATTTACAATTTTCTTATGAAAACGTTACTGTTATTAATTTGAAATAATTATCTTTTTGACAATGACATTTATCTGTCAGTTACATATATTTGAGCTGAACTGTGAAACCATGAAGTTGTGTGCATAAGCTCTGAGATATAATTTTTATATTATTTTATAAATTTATCCATACAATATATAGAAAAAATATTAATGCAAACCTGTAGAAAATGAAATAATCTTTAAGTTTTATAACAAATTGCGAAAAAATAACTTTTAAAGATATTTTTTGACAAAAAACTATTTTGAAATTAGTGTAAACTGCCATTTCCGGTTATCCGATTAAAACCAAAATCTAATGGCTTCTTTCCATATTAGAATAAGGTAGAAATAAAAGATTTCAAAATTTTCTGAACGATAGTATTTGAGTTAGAGCGTAAACAGGATCCACACATACACACACACACATACATACACACAGACATCATCGTGAAAATGTTAAAAATGGAATCTAAGGACCTTAAAACGTGGTCATTTACCGAAATCTCGATATGCGATTTTTAGCACGATCCTTATACCTCCCTTACTAAGTGTAGCGTCACACATCAACATATGTCAGAAAGTTCAGAATATAAATTTTCATTTTGAAAATCCACCTCTAATGTACAGGTAAATTAGTAATTATGTTATAATTAATATGTCTGATACACTGACCGGTTACTTATTTTGTAACACTGACAAATATCAGGTAAAACATGATACTGAAACAAAACCTCACACTAAGTAAACATGCAAACTAACAAGCCGTAAAATACCAGAAAACTACAAAAAACCAGTCGTCATAGTGATTGAGTAAACAAGAATATTATAATCACAATGATATCGTAAGTAAATGTCGGTACCCGTCTGCCCGCATACATAACGCTAATTTTCCAACCTGTAATATCCACTAAATACAAATCACTTGCGGGGGCAAAGTGCCCTTGTGGTTGTGTGCGCGCGCCACCAATGGCCCGCATGAATTATCTGAAACAAGGGAGCATCAAGTTGGCTGTAAGTGGGCTAGCGCCGAGTATAACAACGGTTTGAAAATGCGGGCGGGAGCATTAGTTTTAATGGCACTTATAAATTAATTAATCCTAAATGTGTAATCGATAGATAGTGGTACCGAGAGGCTGAACGCGACGTACACCACTGGTTTACGAGCCAGTTAATGATGGGGAATAAACAGTGGCGTACGTGATGTGACACCAAAAAGAAGATTGGAGGAGTTAAAAAGTCTAATGACGGAAATATTGCGTCTTTTATTACGTGCCTTTATTGAAACGCGATAAACTGTGGGAAAATCAAATATTACACTGGTTAAACCGTTATATGAACCTATACAATGTGTTGCACATACGTATTCTCTGTTTCTCAACAAAACCCATTAAAACGGGCATGTAACAACTGAACTGATCATAACCTTCAATTGTGCGCATACTTCCAAATACTACAGCATTATCTGCCGATATTACAGGGAACTGTAAATAATATTGTGAAGAATACATAAACTACACTTCCGTATGTGGATTCAACGACCTTAAAATATCAACTGGTATTCAGAGACTATCGCTACAAACAATGAGAAGATGCGGGAAAAGTGATTCCAATGGTAGGGTCATGTCCTCCGCATAGAAGCCAATACTGTCATTAACGTCGCCTACCACACCTTGAAGTCGATGGTCAACGTCCCCGCGAAGACCAAAACAGGGATTGTAATGATTGAAGGAAACAATCGAAGCGGATATAAATATGAAAAACCAACGCCCAAAATGGTACTTTACATATTTTTTTCTACAATCGTACGAACTTAAAAAGCCATTTTGTGCTCTGCGAAGTGTAATTAAATCATAAAAATTTTGTTTTGTTGTTATGAAAGTCATGCGGTGTTGCAAAAAAAATATCTTTTATATTCTGAAATTCGAATAAGTACATTCTAAAGTATTAGTAAATATGATTTTCTGTCAAATTTCTGTATATATTGAACACGTATAGCAATTTAAAACTGTACTATTTTTGAATTGGCGCCAAATTACACTGCCTGTGACGTCCAAGAATTACTAGCCAATGACAGAACTGGAAAGGTAAAAATTTAAAAATATTTAATATTTCTTATTTAATTATAAACATATTTATGCTTACAGCAAAATTATCTTTTTCTACTCCCATGCGTGAAGTGAGTACTTCACGTATCAATTTTTATGTGTGAAGTTTGATTTTTTGTACACCGTGCGTGAATTGTCACTTCACACATAGTGTGCGTGAAGTAAATATACACTGTGCGTGAAGTTTCACTTCACGCATAGTATGCGTGAAGTAAATAATTCAGTTTTAACACATACAATGAATATCTTTATATACACGTAAATCATGTGTTGGTAAATGGTCCGTAGAAATAACAACTTCATGAGAAATGTGTTATTAATTTATAAAAAAAAAATATTTTATTGCAAGGTCGTAGAAAAAGTATAGTATGTAACACGTGTGTGAAGCCTATTTTACATTCGGGTGGTTTGCAACACTCGCCTTCGGCTCGTCGCAATCTCCACCCTCATGTAAAAATGTCAGCTTCTCACACTTGCCACATAATATACTATTATAGAATGAAATTTTAATTTTGTAAATGTTAACTTGAGATAACCATTTCATTCATCTTTCTTCGTTTTGAGGCACTCGCACTACTAAAACTAATTTTCCCTATTATTACTTCTATTTGGGCACACTAGCACAAAACTCTTTTCTACGACCATGAGTAGAAACAAAATATCTGTTGTGGCCCACACAATACCTCTCGGCACTTCCGTTTTTGTTGGTTACATAAGTTAGGGCGCGAGCAATCATGTGACATTGTTGTCCTTTACAAGCAGATATGGGGTCCCGGGTCAGAATGATAATTAGTAATTATATACATAGAGGTCAAATGTCAGAATTTTTCATTAAAAATTTCAAAATTTTCTAAATTCATGTAGTTAATTTGTCACCAGGAGTGTGGAAAATTAACCACATGGAACTGGAAAATCACTAAATTTAGAATGAGAAATTATGATATTTGATATCTATGTACATAATTACTATAGCTATCATTCTGACACGGGCCACCGAAGTCAAGGCCAACAAAGTCACATGATAGCACGCGCATTATTGTATTTAACATTTCTTGTATATCTACACTCTACACCAAAAATTCTACTTCCTTATATTAGATTATTTAATTTTAAATTGATTTTATGAAGAAATGTTGTCCCACTCTTCTAATTTTTCGAAATGTTTCCAATTCAATGTCCGGATTGACGGTAATTTTGAAGGGTATATGTAATATACCTATAATGTTAAATATTTAACTATTAATACAATAAGAAATAATATAATGTATATACTTCCCAGAAAAATTCTTCAGTAATGTCTCCGGATTTCTGACACTGACATATTTACAAATACAACTGATTCGTTTTACTAGTAAATAATTCATATACTTATCATTAATTTTGGCTAGTTACATTTTAAAGTAGCATGTATACATTTGCAAAAAAAACTGGATTTGTTGCAACAGAAACACATTCGTTGCATAAGACATGTAACGTTGTAAGTGTTACACTTGATTAAGTCTAGAGGGATGTCCTCTTAGACACAACGACATATGGTGGTGTACGTTGAAAGTAAAAAAAGATATGCTGATTGATTTATTTATTTGGTGTTACTTTGTACAAATGACCAGAGTGGCTGTTGCTCACTGTAGGTATAGTTGTTGAATCCTTATTGAGTACTATAAATTTTTCTTAGCTTGGCGAAGGGGTGGGGGTGAAAATAGGTGGGGTGTATTTTATTTAGAGGGTAGCGATTGGTGAGTAACCTCAACAAGACACAATGTTAAACTGAAATTTGGTTGTCCAGAATCAGTTGTTCACCCATCATGTTGTGACGTAGGTTCATGTGCTCTATAACTAATTTCTCGCACTTGTTACAAAACTAAGATCCTGCAAAAAGCCGACCAAATGTTTCTATTGTGAATAGCAAAATACCTCTTGCCAATTCATTTTTTTTTTTCATAAGTATCGTATTTAACCTTTCATGCAAATAAATTCTATTAATTATTATTAATAATAATAATATCAAAAGTAAAAACTGACTCACCCCCATCATCAATTGTATTATAATAATAATAATAATAATTCCTTATTGTATTCAACTTATTGCAAGTATTACAATTGATGATGGGGGTGAGTCAGTTTTTACTTTTTATATGTATCATTTTACTTATTTGCGTTGCGTTGATGGAAAAACAGTCACAAACATCCAAGCCCTTGATGGGAATCGAACCCACGACCCCATGATCCGAGCGGTGATGGTCGCTTTTGAACGCTGTCGCAACACAATGCCTCAACATACTCGGCCACTGAGACGACAAAGATTTTAATAGAAGTTCTATTAAAAATAATTTTTCACCATGTTATTTTTTTTTTTTCAGCAAAATTATATCATGAATTTAACATATATAATACTCTCAATTTTTAACAATGACATTTATCTGTCATTTACAAACATTTGAATTTCGCAATTTAAAAGTTGTGAGATTTATTACAACAGCTTATTTTATATTTATATACCTATATCTCCAAGATCCGGTTTTTTTTTTATCCCTGATTAAACTGTGTGTTAACTTAACTATCAGTAAAAATAAAAATACATAGTAATAAATTAAATATCAACAACGACAAATAATATGTTAATTTACTTCTTCTCTTTGATGATTTGGAATAAATAAAAATATTTTAATAAATAAAAACAACACGCTCTGTATGACTTTGCGGCCTAAAATTAATTAAAAACACACAAAAAACAGTAAAAAACCGACAATTCCCATCAAAGTGTGTCCTGTAAACAAAACCACATCACTGCAGCGACTAGTCACCCTTGGAACAAAACGTTAACGCGGCGACTTTACATCCTGTGGAAACAAAACACCATCAAGATTTTTTGTCGAATCAACAAGAGAATATTAAATTTTGCAATGACAGGCGTTTAACTTTTTGGCGAGTGGACAGACAAAATGAAGATGAGAATTCAATAAAATCAAAATGTCAGCGTCTGTGATGATTGTGAGGAACGATTTCGTATTTTGATGCAAATTTTTAACTGGCCAGTTGAATGTGAAAGGACGACTGAATACTGAATAAATCTTTCAATTGTGATTATGGAATTTTTAACTAAAATTGACAGCAAAAGTGAAGAACAACGGACAGATTCAAATTAACGAGGAAATTATTCTTGCTCAGTTTAATCCGATTCTCTTTTTGAAATAATTTCATAGTTTCATTGTGTTACACATATGTCCATGGTTGAATAAATAAGAACAATATCAAATTTATATCAATTTTCTAGTATATTTTTTATTTAGATTAAAATCTTAACTCATTTTAAATTTAATCAATATTTCAATTATATCTCATTGGTGCATGAGATAGAAATTCATATATTTTATATTATAATTATATAAAATTTACATTTTATTGGTAGTATAGTTTAAAGTTACTAAAATAAAAATGATATTGTGAAAATGATTAGGCAGAAGACGCACATCATCAACCTGGAAAAAAACCTTATAAAATGAAATATAACTTGTAGAAATTATTGGGTGTTATTTATTTTTAAAAGAAGAAAAAATGTGCTAGTATTAAGTGATGTATATATTAATGATATTTACAATTATTTCTAAGTCAATTGTTATTCCTTTCATGGAATATAAAATTATTTGATATAATTGTTGTTTACGAGTATTTTCGTACCATACGTTGGCACTGCTGAGAATGACCATGTTATGTCAAATAATTTTAAATTCCGTAAAAGGAATAAGGATTGACTTCGAAATAATTGTAAATTAATTAATATATAAGTTTCTTTAATACTAGTATATTTGTTTTCTTTATTTAAAAATAAATAACTAATAATTTCTACAAAGTTATATTTCTTTTTATAAGGTTTTTCTTCAAGTTGATGACGTTAGTCTTCTGCCTAATCTTTTACACCATAGTACTCGTCTACTGTGGGACAAAATTAGAATGACAAAGAAAGTGAATATTGTGTCAAACAAAGTGTCAAAGTCAAAGCATAAAGTCAAATCAAACATAACCTAACCTTATTGTTTAGTTTGTCCTAGTAGAATATATTTATCGTATTCGAAGATCACAACAGATACTCATACATATCAAAATCATGGTTTATGGATAAATGTCAGAAAACACAACAAATTCGATAAATCACATTTTTTCAACATCGCCACTAGTAAAACTTTCGTATTATTTCTCGTATACGACTTTTGACCTCTGTAGAATTGGCTCTGTGCAGCCTCAATTTCATTCGATATTTCTTTGAAATAATCGATATCTGTCATTTTTATTTGACAGTAAATTAGAATTGTTTATAACAAACAACATAGCAACAACACAACGATAACGAATATACAAATATCCTTGAATTTGAAGAACCAAAATAAAATAAAACGTTGTATATTGACAACTGACAAGCTGCGACATGACATCTGGTGGGAAAAATATGAACTTTCCGATTTGGTACTATATTGTGACTGTATGCTTGAGTTACATGTGGTTTGATCATTTGATGTGAATAAAAATGGGAAAAAGTCGTACAAATTGTTGTATATACTGACGTCACTCTCAAGATCTGGTCGAGACACAGGCATTGGGTTTTATAATTTTCCGAAACATGGCCAAAATAAAGTTAAAATTACGACAAGAGCAAGTGTTAAAATGGATATGGATCGACGAAAAGCATGGGAATACGCAATTCGTAGTGCAAAACAAATAACAAGACATATTAAAGTTTGTTCTCGTCATTTTAAATCGGATTACATATTTCGTGGTCTTTATCTAGCTTTACACGTGCATTCTGCACTAATAATTTTTAAATTTTCTCTAAATGTATTTTGATTTCATGTGGTTTTGCAGAAATTGCACTGGTTCGCAGACAAAGTGCAAATATTACCCACATTATACCGTCATTTTTTAATACTCCACATAATATTATGTGGTTAGCGTTTATAATTCGCTCACCTGCGATCATCAATTTCGATTGATTAAATATATATAAAATTATAAATACATTTTAACATATCTTCTATAATACATTTAAAAGTAGCTGTTGCTTCTAGAAATCTAAAATGTTCTGTGGTACCAAACCCCATTTTAAGTGAAAAAAATTGCTTTTGTTGTTTGTTTTCATATGTCACAACACTGCGAGTACCAATTCAGAAGCAGCTGATCGGCCCGATGGTACTGCCGCCATCGGACATGTCAGTTCTCAATACCAAGGGCACAATCAAGAATAATATAGTGGAATAGCCCATTACTGATAATAAAACATATGATTAATATTTTTAAATTTTTATTTTAAGCATGTTTCACAATAATACACTTCAATTCGTTCCTTCTGTTTCTTAAAAACTCGCAACCAATTTATTTTGGAATGCTTTTAAGGTAAACTAATTTCTGAGAGACTTAAAAACTGGCTAAGCTGTCAAATTAATTTCTGGTGCCTTAAAAACTACGAAAGCTGTCAAACTTAATTTCAAATTACTTATAAATATCTGTTTAAAATGATAATGCACCAAATTTTATCGTGGCCGTGTGCCTGAGTGTCTGGTCGCGAATCTGGGGACCCAGGTTCGATCCCGACCGACGCCAAAAATTACTTCGAATTTTAATGACACTAAATTGACTCCTGTGGTGCACTCTCCACGCCAGCGTTGAGTGCCCGTGAGGTGACGTCTGGTAAGCGCCCGCACGGTACAAATATTTCATCATTATCTGATGCAAAGCAGATTGGCACACCCAGCAATGGGTAATATGCCGTGATATATTTATTTATTTATGCACCAAATTTTGTAAAAATATTGAATGCGCTACATTATACTATTTGGAAAAATATGAGATGTTTAAGTTGAAAGCGAAAGTTTCAATTTATCTATAATGTAAATCTAGAATATTACGATTATACAATAAAATCTTCATTTACTTTGATAATACGTACGACCTAGAAGGTAACATAATACTTTGCTATTTAGCTCATTCCAGATATGTTAGAGTAATAATATAAATTCTAGAGACGTTTTATTTTTTCTAAAAGGCAGTTGCTAAAAGCGAATCTATTGTTTTCTTATCTGTCTGAAGATAGTCAAGGCTAATTCATACAGTTCAATAAAACAGCTTCCTAATACATTATTCATGCATACCATAATAGTTTTGAAAAATGTGTCTGTCTTCTTCGTATATCTTATTTCTAATACAGAAACCTACACCGAGGCCTATACGAAGTTGCATTAGTAAAGTAATATTTAACAAAAAATGGTTATGTTAGTATTTTGTAATTCAAAGACGATGCATATTTCATATATCATTCTTAAAAACATATATTTGCCATAACTGAATTATTGATCAAAAATAAAAAGTAAATTATAATATATATCCCTAATAAAACGACTTGCTTACACAATTTCATTCAATATATTTCTTTACAATAAAAAAGATATTTTTTTTAATGGGAACCCTGAATGTTACATTTGAATTTGAATTAATTTCAAAATGTTTTCTCTGATTGTAAGAATTTTTAAACAATCCGAACGCGCCTTAACTCTAAATCCAGTTCATTGACTGTTCCGTTCATGTTCATACCTGTTGGTTTGAACATTAATACGAGTACTTTAATTGTTTGCACAGGCAACTAGATGTAATCTATTCATTAGCATTACGTGACCACACGAATTCATTAATTTTGTCTACCATTATTTACTTTCAGGAAAAACTACAAAAATTGTTCCTGGTTTTACGTTAATTACATATTTATTACACAAAATGTAAAACAACATTTTTTACTTTAAGAATCATTTATGAAATTTAATAGAAAATAACTTGTTAAATTATTAAAACTTGCATTTTTTCACATCATATAGCAATATTAAAGAAAACAGATTTAAAAATATTATAATGACGAGTTAAAATATTTGTATATTTATTCACATTGACGTCATTTGATTAAGTTCGGTTAAGTATATACATATAGGTTTAGAACGTACATATCTGCTACATATTATACAAAAGTTTTTGTCGCATGGTATTTTCGTCTCATCGTTTTTGTTGCTCAATAACAGCATTCTATGTAACACTACACTTCTATTAGTAGATTTCAATGAATAGTACACATACAAGCATCACGCTAGAGTTATTCAGAATAAAACACATGGTCCATATTTTTTTTTTCAATTTTATTTTAATTATGTTCGCAGTAATTCGCTTCAACAATTATTATACACTTTACCATTCTTTCCTTCCAATTCTTAAATGCTCCCAACCGATAATCAAAATACAAATAACAAATGACAATTTTTAGATTTTGAGGCTATATACTATCCAACATATAATTTGTTCATGTCTGTCTGCATAATCTAGTATTTAACTATCTCTCTCTGTTTCGGAATTACAATGTCACAATCCAGTACATATATTGATATGTTAGAAGGGGCTTCATTCTTAAACGATTTTTGGGGGTGCATACTCAACACCCGAAAATTCAAAATTAGAATATACATGTACAGAATCATTCAAATCCCGAATATTCAAAAACAGAATCGCGCATTGCATGAAAGCGTATCTAACTTAACTAAACCCACCTAAAGTGACCTCCGCTTGGCCACGCCCACTTATTCGCTTTTTGAATGATCCGGGCGAAGCGCTTTCTGGCGATGCGCGATTCTGTTTTTGAATAGTCGGGATTTGAATGATTCTGTGCATGCATATTCTGGCTTGAATTTTCTGGTTTTGAATATTCGGGCGTTGAAGACATTTACGATTTTTGGAGATATTTTGTTATTTAAGATTGGCATGACTGTAATAAATACACTAAATATCTAAGCAACGGACAGAATATGGGCCAGTTGCATAAAACGTTGTTAGCTGATCATGTATTTAACTACACATTGTAACCATGGATACGTATCAAAAATACATTGGAAAAGAAGCCTTGTCAAAGTTAACAACGTGATTAAAGTTAACAATGCTTTATGCAACTGGGCATATAACGCACAAATATCTGCCACCAACCTAATTATTCTACCAAATATATCACTTAATGGAAATTGTCAAATATTTTTATATAAATGAAACGCTCAACAGTGAAAATAGTATAGAACACATGTTACAGAAGGCAATTCAAACACTCGGTCATTGGCCCACTTGCAGCTGCGCGCTCGTGAGCGAATTTGTAAGTCGTGCTAGAATACCTTACCTTTTGTAACTATGTTTTAATTTATTATTTTCTAGTCGATATAAATTTGAAGATAATATAAAATAATTCAATCCGCTGGTATAAACCAGTAGGATCTTTCAAGTCATAATTATACTTGAAGCCCCCGGCCTACTTAATTTTCTTACTCTCAAAAATTTTACCGTAACCCGCGTATTACATCGAATTTATTAACATTTATTTTCGTGAAGCTTTATAAATAAAAATATCATCACGGCATATTACCTATTGCTGGGTGTGCAAATCTGCTTTGTATATAGATATAGGTAATGACGTACAGTGTGGGCCCTTACAAGGAGTTACCTCACGGGCACTCATTGTTGGCATAGAAAATGCACCACAGGGGTCAATTTTATGCTATTTAAAATTCGAAATATTGGAATCTGGATCCTGAAGCTTTATAATTTCTCGTACTGTATTTAGATCGAGCTAAGTACATGTAAATAATGAGTTTTTAAGATGTAAAAAAGATGCGGGCTCAAAATAAAGCGCAATAAAGGTCTTGTGGAGTGGTCTCCATACGTAAATCTCAAGTAATATCCGCATATTCATGTCATTTTAATAAGTAAAATTAACAAAATTCCAATGGCAACTACAATGGGGTAATTTAAAAAAAATCGTTGTTTTTTTATACAATCGTGAAATCCGTCTCATAATAAATATAGTAATATAAAATAACATGATATATGCGAATTTTCATTCATAAATTTGCTAATAAACTTTCGCGGCTGTAAAATTCGTGACGTCACGGCTTGTTACTCACACAAAGACATTCCTCTCACACACATTTACAGTCCGCGTGATTTCCGTTTGCTGTTGTGAACAACCTAATCTAAAATTGTGACAAATGACAGCAAAGTTAAGAGTAAAGGTATGTAAATAAAACATTTACTAATATAAATACCAAAAGTGTGTCACAAAATCAAACTGGCAAGTGATAACCCAAACAATCATAGTTCCAAACACAACCAGTAGCGAGCTACTGCCGCATCCGCCAAGCCGTGACGTCAGCGTCCAAATATTTGAAATTATTGATTACATTTAAAAAATTATATCTCTGATTCTAAAAACTTGTAAGGTGTAAAACATACAACTACATATGTAATTTGACCTATTCTTTCAAGAAAAAAATAAATTCCTCTTCAATCCAATATGTCCTCATTTTGTGTAAGCCATATATTCTTCTCCAGATAGCTCTATGTAGTCAATATGGATAAATACTGCCACATTTGTAAGCTATCCCTCCATTCCCTCCACCCTTCAGACTGTAGTCAATCACATTCGCGATTCCATTCGCTATCTCGCCCCAATTCTAGCATCTGTCCAGTAGCCTAGTATACCAAGCAAGCACACGTAACAACACAGCAGGCAGCAGGCGTGAGTACTCACGATGCCAGCACAGCGCGTGTATCGCACTGACAACATACGATCGCACCACAGCCTGCTTTGTTCTCCCAACCTAGGCTGTGTCGTTGTCGTTGTGTTATCTGCCGGACGTAAGTACGCACATCACCATAGCATAGCGGCAAGGGTAAAGCCTTGGAATAGGGGAAGATGTTGATGAGGGAATATGGAAGTGGGAGATTGGATTGTTTAATGTTTAATTTATGTGTACGTGCGTATTAAAATTTTGTTTTACTAACAAAGGTACATGCTGTCTCAACCGAAGTCTCAACTTTAGGTCGATTCCTATTATATGAGTAACAGAGTAACAGCACCGTCAAATCTGTTACTTCACCTGAAGAATTTCATGCATCAAACGAAGTCATTTGACTCCAAGCATTGTTTCTTACAATATACAGGGTGGGGCAGAAAAACCTATCCGATTTCAAATCCCTTTTTCTCAGAAGAGGGAGCAGGTAGAGTAGTGGGGTAAAAACCGTTAGAAAGCCGGTTTTATGCCATTTGTCAGTAGTCAACATGCCTTGGTCTGGTGAACATCGTGCTATTGTTATTGAGCGGTTTATCGAATGCGGCGGTTCGATAATTGCTACACAACTTGCTTTTCGAATTCATTTCGGACTCGGGCGTCATGATCCTGTTCCATATCACGCTACGATTAAAGTGTGGGTGTCAAATTTTAGACAGACGAGTTCAGCATTGAAAAAGAAGTCGCCTGGACGTCCCAGGACAGCAACAGGACCTGAAAACGTGGCCAATGTGAGAGCCGCGATTGAGCGCTATTGTTTCATGCTGGAAAATTTTCTTAGACCCAAAATGGAAGAAAATGGCGTGGAAAATGTGTGGTTTCAACAGGATGGGGCAACCGCCCACACATCGCGACGATCAATGGACATTCTCAGGGAACTGTTTCCCGGTCGCCTCATTTCCCTGAGAGGTGATCTTGGCTGGCCGCCGCGCTCACCGGATCTCACTCCATGTGACTTCTTCCTTTGGGGTTACCTCAAATCGAAGGTTTACCAGCATCGACCAAGGACCCTTCTTGCTTTACGAAGGGAAATTGCTCGGGCAATTGAAGAAATTCCTGTGGAAATGACGGTGAAAGTCATGGAAAGCTACCGCGAGCGCCTAAATCAGTGTATCCGCTCCCAAGGACGACATTTGAGTGATGTGCTTTTCAAAACTTAAATTTAGAAATGGCATAAAATTTGCGATATGTTAATAAAAATTTTTTTTGACAAGTTGAGTGGTTTTAATTTTATAACGTTTTGAAATCGGATAGGTTTTTCTGCCCCACCCTGTACAAGTTGACTGCACATGCAAACGCACTGCAAAATTGAGTAACAGTCTTTTCTTAACATTTAGCCCCGCTCACCACTCTAGTTGTTAAAGTGACAGTTAGTGATAACCAACTGTTACGTTGCAAATTTGTTCTTACCACCTTTCGTTAGTGCTAATAGCTAACTGGAAGTTAAAACTGTTGTTCACATCGCTTCTAACCTTCAGTTTAATTCTTAACAACTAATGGTTAATAAACTGTCACTTTAATTAGTGTTAAAGTTAAACATTATCCTTTTATTACTGTATAAGGCTAAAAATTAAAATGCAATACACATAATTTAACCGAGGAGGGCCTTGAGAATCTTTTTGGAAATACTCGTACATCTACTACATCTAGTGCAAGAATGAATACAATGAAAAGAAGAAGAACGGGAGGATTCAACGAAGACTAACTGCGGTAATAATAAATAAAGGTTCAATTTAGAATAGCTTCTTTTTAACACAGGAATAGCTATTCCTAATTTATCACGAGCTTAACCCACAAATGTATAATAATAAACATGGAATACGACTTAACTCTAGAATAAACTCTCCATAAACGTCATTTTAACACAGGGTTAAGAGATATTCTCGGAATAACTAATCTGGAAATAGGAAATTATTTATTATTACCGCTGTATATAAAAAAATATCGCGTCTAATTTTTTTTACCTCTCGCTAAGAGAGGTATTGTATTCATGCTAAAAATCGCATATCCAGATTTTATTGAATAAGCACGTTTTAAGGTTCCTACAATCCGATTTTAACATTTTTACGATGATGTCTGTGTGTGTGTGTGTGTGTGTGTGTGTGTGTGTGTGTGTGTGTGTGTGTGTGTGTGGATGTGTGTGTGTGGGATGTTGGAAGGACGGTTACTCAAAAACTATAAGACTTAAAATTTGTTTAACAACGTATTTCCCAATCGGACATTCATGGGAAGATCTGAAAAGGTTTTGGTAACAATTGGACAACCGGAAGTAGAAGATTCTTGAAAAAAAATCTTCTAAATATTATTTTTTGAAAATTTTTCTTGAAAATATTAAAGAAAAAAAAATTCTCTTTCTGATACATTTAAATATTTTTATACATATTTTATAGATTTAGAGATAAAAGGAATATAATATATAAAATAATGTTGTAATTAATTTTACAACCGAAAGGATGCCATGAAAAATAGTTGCAAATTTAAATTATTTGTAACTGACAGATAAATGTCAGTGTCAGAAATAATGAGTAATGAAAGAAAAATGTATTTGGAGAATCCCTTAATTCTTGATCTGTGACTATTATGGAGATGACAAGTCTAGGTTGAAGGACTTAAATTTGTTTCAAACATTATGGGACAATGTACACCAGTACTGTAGACTAGAGTAACTTTGAATTGCGAAAAAGCTATCAAATTCTTCTCAAGTAAGTTGTAAATATAGACAAAATTACACATCGATATAAGAATAATCGGAGTGCAATCTATCCGTCACTTTATTAAAGGGAATTAGTGTTATTTAGATATAACATGTATGAAAAAATAAAATGTAAAAGAAGATATGTAAGAATAGATGCATAATCCATATATACATTTTAGACCGCCCAAAATTAATGTTTTTACTAGAAGAATCTGAAGAGAAAGTAAACAACGTTGTTCGAATTGAAAATTGCTGTTACCAGCCTAATATTTATATATAGTACTCTACTTTGTAATTTATTGTAACATAATTTATGGTAAAATATCTTCATGTTGAGACATGCTATTATTGAATAACAAAGAAGTTTATACGTCATAGATTTATATGAATATATTATTTGTATTTATAAAAATATTCTTTGCTTTATGCATACAGCCAGGTAAAATATACGGCGAGAGGTTATGTGCTGGCCACATCAGATTTTTTTGTAATTGTGTAACCGCTAAATTTATTATGCCCTTCCAAAATAATTGTATAAATCCAACAGCAGAGATAATTACTACTATTTTAGTTATACTGTCGATGTACTACCTCACCTGAAAAATGAAGTTTGGTTGTGCACAAACATTTGTTTTTGTATACAAACAAAAGAAAATATGGTAATTATTGTCACTCAAACGACCTTAAAATATAAGCGCGTTTTATAAAACAACAAACAACTTACTTTGCTTATATATTTCTCTAAAAATAACAATGAGAACTTAACCTAACGCACAAAAGTCATGCTTTGAAAACTCGGGCCAAATTTGTTTATAATTGAAGATCAAAGAGGTTAGAGTGCCAGTAATTACTATATTTTCCTTTATTTGTATACAAAGGAAACCTTTTTTGCATGACGAAACTTCAATTTTAAGGTGAGGTAGTATATCGAGAGTTTCACAAAAAAATTCTACATATTTTGTTTTTTTCAGTTGTTACAAACTTAGAATAGATAACTAATTGTGGATGTGCTTGAACTTTATTTTTAGATTAAAACTTGAATTATTTACTTCATATATTCTAAAATACAAGTTTACATCAAACATTAGTAATTTTAATTAAATAGAAAAAGTAGCACACATTTAAATATTTTATGTTGTAGTAAATATTTTATCAAGCTATAAAGGAAAAACTAACAAAGTCATGCAAGGTTTTATTAAACCATTGTTGTCCATTTAAAACAAAAAAGGAAATTTATATGTAAAATATTAACAACACTGTCAAGCTATTACATGGTAAATATATGAATAAATTTTAATTACAAAGTGTTGCCTTTTAAATATATGCAAAACAAATGCTATTTTTATGATAATGTATTTGTACATTCAATTTTACATCAATTCGAATATTAATAGCTATTGAAAAACATTTCTCCTCTGTTAAATACTGCTTATCCTAAAAACAGAATTTGAACGAATTTTATTATTAAAAAAATCTATAAATCTCTTTCACAAAGAGCTCTAAAAAACTACCACATGCATCGAACAATATTATACATGGGAACCAACATAATAAGCTCTCAAAGCTCTGCATACAAAAACAAAACTATTTTAAAATGTATGAATGTTTGTTTAAAGAAATCTGTTTCAACAAAATTCTGTAGAAGACTTTTATTTTTAGCAATTAAGGAGTAAGGTCGAACACGATAAAAAAAAACTTAATAAAAAGTCCGTTGAAAAATAGATAAAAAAGAGGCAAAAATTTGAGTGATTCCTGCCGCGGATTGCTTTTTTTAACCAATGAAATTCAGCGATTTATTCTTATATCAGCTTGGCAGACCCCAATTTGATTTTTTACTTCAACACCTGCCGGGAGCTTATCTAGTAACTTTATCAAACATCGCTCATTGCAGCAGCAGGATAACTTGGAAATAACAATTTTTATTTAGAATGCAACAAAAGCCAAATTATTGTTAGGGTCACACCCCTTATTGTAGCTAAATAGCCTGGGAACCGTAAAAACTAATAGAAAGAACTAACCTCAAAAACGACATCGAAGTTAATAGTAATAGTGAAGAATACATTTATTACATTTTAAATTAAATATATAATTTGTCTTTTTATTTTGGCTGTACCAATCCGCTTAATGAAGATTGGACAAGATAAAACAATTGTGTTTACATTTTAATAAAATTAGATAAATACAAGATGTCTCACGAATGGATGCCAATGAGTCACGGGTTCACACGTGACCCTTAGTCTGTAGCCAATCCATGTTTGGGGTGAGCCTGTCACTTTGCAATGGCGGCAATTTGAATGTTAGAGTTCTCTATGGATGTAACCATCAAACTGACGGTCTTGTTGTTTTTTTTTGCTGAAGACTTACAATGTTTTGTTTTTTGTTCTTTCAATTTTTACTACTGCTTTGAACTTATTTAATATTTATTGTTTTGTTGTATTATAGTTAGATTGACTTTTTAGTTTGTTGTGTTGCGGGATGTGTAGCATCCAATAAGGATTAGTTGTCACTTTGCCGCGTTCCTTCTGCGACAGTCACACGGGGTACAAAATGTAAATTTCTATTAATAGCATTTTTCGAAGAATCAAAAATATAGTTTAAACTTTACAGCGTGTGTTATTTAACAAATTATACATTATGGAGGACGCGGAAATATAACTTTACACAAAGGCGACTTTTACCTATGAAGCGGAACTGCTCCTATGTTGAGTTTGAGAGGCAAAACAGAAATTTGTAAACTCAATCCGACGTATTAAACGATGTACAAAGTGGAAATTTCTATTAATAGCATTTTTCGAAGAATCAATAGGAAAGTTTAAACTATAGAGCGTGTGCCATTTAACAAATTATACATTATGGACGATGCTGAAACATAACTTTACACAAAGGCGACTTTTACCTATAAAGCGACACTGGTCCTATATTGAGAAGTAAAACAGAAAATTGTAAACTCGATTCGACGTATTAGGTCATAGCTCGACCTACAGTACTAGATAATACCTAGCTGACTCGTCCGCCATATTGCAGCCAAAATAAACGCAGTAAATTATGAAATAAAAGTGATTTTTTTTATAAGTTTATGTAGTAGTTATTCTTCATAATATAACTTCCATATTTGTCATATTATATTTATTTAAAATGATAAAACAAGATAAATACGGTTCGTTATGATTTTTAAGGTTAGACATAATATAATACTTACCGTCATTGTGGATAATTTCTATGATATTGAATGATTGAGGTGATTCCAAAATCGAATCAGCTGTGATTTATCTAGTAGCTATAGCTCAACCTGCAATCGGTGCGTTTTCAACGTAGTGTAATGTGACCATGTATTAAAAAAAAAGAAAAATATTTAACTATGTAGTTAGTAAATTTAAACATGTTTTATAATATATTTTAGTGCCACAATATTCACTACTTTCAGGTGTTTAAAGATAATAATAAATACTACAGTTAAAAATAGTCCCTACCCTTAAAATTAAGTGAAAATAAATCATCGAAATCGCCGTCTTCGATATCTCCCTTGTCGTCAGAAATACAGCATAAGTTTATTAATAGAATTTATTCGTCTACTCAAGGAGCATAACGTAAAATTACTTTCACATATACAGGCTGTTGCATTACGGCTCGGCGAGAATTGTTTCTCTTTTTTTAAATGGAACACTATATATTTTTATATATTTTGAATTGTATTTTATTCACCTATACGAACATATGAATTTTGTTTTAGTTTTCCACGGCGTTGCCAAGTTATTCCGTTTTTTCTCTAAAAAAGACCGAATACACGCATTGCTTTATAAAGGCTTACTGAAGTTATTTTAATAGTAAAAATTAAGAATTTTTTTTTCTGTATAACTGTAATTATACTCTTTAGTAATTAGTAATTATACTCTGTTTTGACATATATATTTTTAAATGTAATTATACAGGATGTTTAATAAAGCGAATCAAATGTGCTCAATTTCAAATGACTATAACTCGTCATTTTCAAATGGAACACCTTATATTTTATTATTCAGTTGTGTGTATTTTTGTATTATCTTCATATGTTATTAAGGGTATCCTTTGTCTAAAACCCATAATTTCGGAGATTTTCACCATTTTTCTCTAAATTTATATATTCAATTAAAAATAAAAGCTAGTGTACCATGGATATTGTACATGAAAGGGGAAACCATGCATTTGCACAGCCCTTGAAAAAATGAAACTTTCAATTATAAGGCATTTTACCTTGAATGACAAAATAATTTGCCTCACCAAAGTTTTAGTGCACGATCCGCCACTGGTTTCATTAGCCAGGTTATTATTAATAACGGTGGGAAAGTAAATTAATTTATTAATATGAGTCTCTCGCAAGAAGAACTTACGAATATGGTGTACGCACCTGGAGAAGCGGAAAGAAACCCTCTTTTTTTCGTACTGAACATGACCAGTTCTTTCAAACCTTTCCCTTAGTTTTTCAAAAGAACGCGGATATGGATGTCGTCTTCCCGGAAACCGTTGTGCCAAAAGAGGGTATCTTTCCGCTTCTCCAAGTGCGTACACCATATTCGTAAGTTCTTCTTGCGAGAGACTCATATTAATAAATTAATTTACTTAATCCCACTGTTATTAATAATAACCTGGCTAATGAAACTACTGTTATTACTGCAATTGTTTCTTATTCAAAAATAATATCCATGGTATACTAGATTTCATTTTTAATTGAATATATAAATTTAGAGAAAAATGGTGAAAATCTCCGAAATTATGGGTTTTAGACATAGGATACCCTTAATAACATATGAAGATAATACAAAAATACACACAACTGAATAATAAAATATAGGGTGTTTCGTTTGAAAATGACGAGTTATAGTCATTTCAAATTGAGCACAATTGATTCGCTTTATTGAACTAATTACGTTTAAAAAAAAATGACAGAACATAGAATATAATTACAGTTATACAGAAAAGAAAATTCTTAATTTTTACTATTAAAATAACTTCAGTAAGCCTTTATAAAGCAATGCGTGTATTCGGTCTTTTTTAGAGAAAAAACGGAATAACTTGGCAACGCCGTGGAAAACTGAAACAAAATTCATATGTTCGTATACGTATAGGTGAATAAAATAAAATTCAAAATATATAAAAATATATAGTGTTCCATTTAAAAAAATCTGATGTGGCCAGCACATAACCTCTCGCCGTATATTTTACCTGGCTGTATGCATAAAGCAAAGAATATTTTTATAAATACAAATAATATATTCATATAAATCTATGACGTATAAACTTCTTTATTATTCAATAATAGCATGTCTCAACATAAATTACAAAGTAGAGTTTACCATATATAAATATTAGGCTGGTAACTGCAATTTTCAATTCGAACAACTTTGTTTACTTTCTCTTCATATTCTTCTAGTAAAAACATTAATTTTGGGCGGTCTAAAATGTATATATCTGGATTGTGCATCTATTCTTCTATATCTTCTTTTACATTTTATTTTTTCATACTTGTTATATCCAAATAACCTTAATTCCCTTTAATAAAGTGACGGATAGATTGCACTCCGATTATTCTTATATCGATGTGTAATTTTGTCAATATTTACAACTTACTTGAGAAGAATTTGATAGCTTTTTCGCAATTCAAAGTTACTCTAGTCTACAGTACTGGTGTACATTGTCCCATAATGTTTGAAACAAATTTAAGTCCTTCAACCTAGACTTGTCATCTCCATAATAGTCACAGATCAAGAATTAAGGGATTCTCCAAATACATTTTTCTTTCATTACTCATTATTTCTGACACTGACATTTATCTGTCAGTTACAAATAATTTAAATTTGCAACTATTTTTCATGGCATCCTTTCGGTTGTAAAATTAATTACAACATTATTTTATATATTATATTCCTTTTATCTCTAAATCTATAAAATATGTATAAAAATATTTAAATGTATCAGAAAGAGAATTTATTTTTCTTTAATATTATCAAGAAAAATTTTCAAAAAATAATATTTAGAAGATTTTTTTTCAAGAATCTTCTACTTCCGGTTGTCCAATTGTTACCAAAACCTTTTCAGATCTTCCCATGAATGTCCGATTGGGAAATACGTTGTTAAACAATTTTTAAGTCTTATAGTTTTTGAGTAACCGTCCTTCCAACATCCCACACACACACATCCACACACACACACACACACACACACACACACACACACACACACACACACACACACACACACACACACACACACACAGACATCATTGTAAAAATGTTAAAATCGGATTGTAGGGACCTTAAAACGTGCTTATTCAATAAAATCTGGATATGCGATTTTTAGCATGAATCCAATACCTCTCTTAGCGAGAGGTAAAAAGAGAAACAATTCTCGCCGAGCCATAATGCAACACCCTGTATATGTGACAATAATTTTACGTTATGCTCCTTGAGTAGACGAATAAATTCTGTTAATAAACTTATACTGTATTTCTGACGACAAGGGAGATATCGAAGACGGCGATTTCGATGACACCCTGTATAGATATGCATTTCAAAAACAATACGCGAAACCATATTAAGTGCGTAAAGAGAAATTAGGATTTTAGAATTACTCAACATGTCAACAATGCGATAGATCGGAACGGCCCTTTTTCTCGTGAGTGGTTAAGATTTCAAGTAGACACCCGGTATACACTGGCCTGTAATAAAATCGCGTACATCTTAAAAATCAAGTAACAGGAGTTATACCTTTTTGCCTCCCGTCACCCTTGATATATCGAGATTTGGTTAATGACCACGTTTTAAGGTCCCTAAAATGTATGTATTTGTGTTTGTGTGTGTGTATCCTCTTTACGCTCTAACTCAAATACTCTCGCATAAAAAAATTTGAAATCTTATATTTCTACCTTATTCTAATATGGAAAGAAGATATTAGATTTTGGTGTAAATCAGATAACCAGAAATGGCACTTTACTTGAAGCTCAAAATAGTTTTTCTTCAAAAATTACTTTTAAATGTTATATTTTCAAGATTTATGTTATTATAGTAATTAAAAATTATTAAATTTTCTACAGGTTTGCGGTAATACTTTTTCTATATATTTTATGGATACATTTATAAAATTAACTATACCTAATTTAAATCCCGGAGCCTACATAGCTCCTTGGTTACACAATTCAGATCACAAATGTATGTAACTGACAGATAAATATCACTATCAAAAAACTAATCATTCAAAATAATAATAGTAACGTTTTGAAAAGAAAATAATATATAGAGCAGCAATAGTTAGTTTCCAGCATATGTAAATATGTAGGTATGTATTTAAATTAATAAAAATTAAATGGCGGGAGGTTTTGTGTTGGCCACATCAGATTTTTAGCTATGTAAATACTATTTTTTAAAAAAACATGACAATACAGTTATCACTCTTTTATCTATTGTGGAGCTAGTTCCTTATTGTGTTTAATTTACTATTAAATTATAAATATACGAGTATTACAGAAAAATTAAAAAGCAACCAAATATGTATTCTCTTTATCTGTTTATTCTGGCATCTTAATTAGCACTACGCACTAGTGACATTGACAATTTAAAAATTAAAATTGATTAAATACAGCAAAATATATATATATATATATATATATATATATATATATATATATAAATATATATATATATATATATATATATATATATATAATATATATATATATATATATATATATATATATATATATATATATATATATATATATATATATATATATATATATATATATATATATATATAAGATGAGGTAATCTTTTTTTTATTTATGACAAAAAATGAATACTTATTTCCTAAATCTTTAAATTTTGTTCCTGTAATAAATTTGTATCTGTATATGTATTTAAAAAATTACAATTTGAGTACGTAATTATTTTTGACATTTAAGACTGTTTCTTCACTTTTTATGTTCACGTTAATAGCCTTAGGAACATTATTACTTTCGCGTTAGTAAAACAAATCGTCTTTACCTTTAAACATGCTGTAACTGTGAAATTTTGTGTTTTCAGTAAAACTGAGTTGGCAACTAACGAAACATCTAGTGTGCTTTGTGGGTGGATTATTTTTCTATTGTAACATTCATTTCCCACGATTATTCATGAATTTATTTTTAACATTGACTACGTACACATGAGATTTTCAGAGGTTTGGCCTTGCATTCATAAAACTCCAATTATAACATAAAAACGTAGGCAAAAAAGCATTGTGAATGGCCAATTAACTAAAATCAATGAACGAAAAAGTAGCTAAAACAAAATTATATAATACAAATATCACGGAATCTACCTACGGGGGTGCTTCACTTAAGGTAGTACCTGCGAATTACGATCCGTGAGAATCTTATGAAATTTTAACTGCATGTACAGAATATTAATATCTACATATTGTCTTAATTTAAAATCGATCGTCCATCTCAAATTTGAGATAAATGCAATTAAAGATAGCACTTTTTGTACATGTTTCCTATATCAGGCCATAATAAATGACTTTTTTTACCTCCCGCTACACTTGGTAAGGGAGGTATAGGGATCGTGCTAAAAATCGCATATCGAGATTTTGGTAAATGACCACGTTTTAAGGTCCCTACAATCCAATTTTAACATTTTCACGATGATGTCTATGTGTATGTATGTATGTATGTATGTATGTATGTATTGTAACGTGCGCCCCCGAGAGAATAGTATACAACGCCGCCATTGAACGAATGTACGAGAACAATGACGCAATCCCTGGCGCCGCAGCGGCTGGACTCTAATTGCGCCGTGTCCTCGTTCCTTTGTGTGCCGGTCATTGTCGCTTCGAAGGCTTCTAGACTGTTATGCGCTGTATAAATATCGGCCGAGAGAAGGCGGAGGATAGTCACATATATACAAGCAACCAGAAATGAACTCGGTGATATAAATAAACAGTTTACAAGTTGTTAACATAAATAAATGTAGTTATATAAATAAGTGTAGTGATATAAATGATAGTTAGATAAATAATCGTAGTGTTTAAGCATTTAATAATATTCTTAGTGTTTATAATTATTTAATCATAGTGTTAGTTGTTTTTATTATCTTTTAATATTTAGTCCTAATTATTCATCGTTTAATAAACGTATTCTTTTACTTAATAATATTTGTCTGTGTTTTACACTTCACCCATATAAATAAAAACGTTACAGTATGTATGTATGTGTGGATCCTGTTTACGCTCTAACTCAAATACTATTATTCAGAATGTTTTGAAACCATGTATTTCTACCTTATTCTAATATGGAAGTATCTGATTAGATTTTGGTGGCAATCGGATAACCAGAAATGGCAGTTTACTTGAAGCTCAAGATAGTTTTTCTTCAAAAAATACCTTTAAATGTAATTTTTTCTCAATTTCTTATTATAAAAATGAAAGATTATTCCATTTTCTACAAGTTTGCTTTAATACTTTTTGTATATATTGTATAGATAAATTTATAAAGTAATATAAAAATTATATACATAGGTAAATGGCGGGAGGTACTGTGTTGGTCACATCAGACTTTTTCACTGTAGCTTCAAAACGGTACGTCACATTTTATTGAAAAACATCTCAGCTTATAAAGGTACATAAATTACAAATATTAAAATAAAAAAAATCCTTCATTCCACAAACTTTTTTACCCACATCCATGTTAGTTTTACTAATAAACGTCCTTTATATACAATAAAATTTCATATATACTATGTAATTAAAGAAAAATTACTGACTTGAATAAGCCTTTTTAGTTATTGGAGTTGCTTTGTCATTAATTTTGTCGATTGAATGGTTTTTAGAAGCAACGGCTGTTGTAGACTGCACGACACGCAATCATAAAAAGTCATGCATACCTCAGAAATTTATAGTAGTTAAAAACAAGTGCATGACTAGCCGGAATTCAACTTGAATGAACCTATTTACAATATAGTACTTTGCTCAACCATATAATGTAGTTTAACGACAATTCCTGGTTTATAGGTTATGGCGAAGAAGCATTCGGCGCCATTCAATTCTTCGCAGGAAAACGAAAATCAGTAGTTAAGTAAATTAACCTGGAAAAATGATCATCCTAGTAGGTGCATTAATATTATCCTCATCAATTCACAATTGTATTACTTCGGATTATTAGTATATAGTATATAGTTATCGGAAACGAACTCAGCCGCAGCATTATATCCGATAATCACGGTTTTACTACTAATCATTTTTCGGATGAGTACCTACTGAACTTGAGGCTATGCCCCCTATATGATTTCATATAATAAATAAATTATAATTTAAAATTAAGTTAGTTACTTGAATAAGCAAGTAAGACAGGTGAGAAAAATACGCTACAAAAAAAAAAAAAACTCCGAACTGAATACTTTACATAATGCAAAAAAGAAAAACAATAAACAAGTTATTTTATTTAGCCTGAGCTGTTACTGAGCGTAAGTACATAATTTATTTCTTCAAGACTAGTACTCCGCTTATCTGTATGCACAAACTAATGTTACATTCTAGTAGTATTAAATTGTGAAGTATAACTGAATTCCAGTCTGGCACACGGGCACACCTGATCAAATAATCAAATGATGTAAGTTTTTCTATCATTGTGTTTCATATTTTCAGCATGAAGTAATGTAAGTATACCTCGACAAGGTCATTTTAATTTCCTAATTATAATAAGAAACAATAGCGAATGATTTAAACTAACATCATAGTAAGTATACAGATATAAATCATTTCATTTAATCACGTGCATTTTTTTACTTTAATGATTTAAATAAAGTTTTATGAAATATGTTTTTTTTTTAATTGTCATGTAGGTATCTATATCATTTATTATTAAGTTCCTATTTTTTAACTCCCGCTACCCTTGATAAGGGAGGTATAGGGATCGTGCTAAAAATCGCAAATCGAGATTTTGCTAAATGACCACGTTTTAAGGTCCCTACAATCCAATTTTAACATTTTCACGATGATGTGTGTGTATGTGTGTGTGTGTATGTGTGTGTGTGTGTATGTGTATGTGTGTGTGTATGTGTGTGTGTATGTGTGTGTGTGTGTGTGTGTGTATGTGTGTGTGTGTGTGTGTGTGTGTGGATCCTGTATACGCTCTAACTCAAATACTATCATTCAGAAAGTTTTGAAACCATGTATTTCTACCTTATTCTAATATGGAAATATCTGATTAGATTTTGGTGGCAATCGGATAACCGGAAATGGCAGTTTACTTGAAGCTCAAGATAGTTTTTCTTCAAAAAATACCTTTAAATGTAATTTTTTCTCAATTTGTTTTTGTAAAAATTAAAGATTATTCCATTTTCTACAAGTTTGCTTTAATACTTTTCTATATATTGTATGAATAAATTTATAAAGCAATATAAAAATTATATACATAGGTAAATGGCGGGAGGTACTGTGTTGGTTACATTTTTTATTAACACTCGCTAAACATCTTTTCACGATAGTTTTTTAATTTTTTTTAATTCAATGTCAATTTTTCAATATTACAAAATATTAAAATAAAAAACATGGTTACTTTGATTTATGTATGTAAAAACAAGATTTTGGCCAAATCAAAATTAATACAACCTAATAAATTAGACATGTACTTTGTCATATTGCTATCATCGTCAATAAATTATTGAAATAAATGAAGTAGGTTCATAAAATATTACTTGTCGCCGAAATCAGAGTTGATTGGTGCGAAAAAGAAGGAATGAGAGGAGTTAGCGGCTAATCCAGTGTTAAGATCAAGTAACAAGTTGCAAAATTACCTGTAGGTGAATTCATGCAACATTCATTTTAATTTCATTTTCGTTTAATTTACATTACATTTTAATTTTCACTAAAAAAAGTAAGGTGTTCATACAAATTCACTAAGTAATTTTATATATGTGTACACTAAAATGGTTCTTCGGACCTTATCTCTGGCTAGTTTGTTTTTGTACTCTTCATAATTTTTATTATAATTATATTTATTAACTTTATTAGTTCGTCGTTTACTTAAAATGTTAAAAATAGCTGTCACTTTGATCTTCGCGCATGCGCAGTTGTTTTATTAACTACATTTCTAGTGAAAATGTAATGAAAAGTTAAAAGTTGGTTAACTTTGAAATGTATTACTGTAATGAAAATGTAGGCAAAATGAATAATTTGCTTGCATGAACACGTCCAATGATTTTCATTATTTTAACTTTTTAAAATTAAAATGCAATGAAAATGAAGTTAAAATGAATGTTGCATGAATCCACCTTGAGGCTGTGACTAATGTAGTGTACTAGGTATATTTATGTACGAAACGGATAACGAAAAAGTCAGGGTTCGATGATATTTATTATTGATTTATTATATTACTCCTACTGGTATTGGTACTCCTACTTATGTCAAGATAGATAATTTTAAAATGAGTCATAATTTTTTTTGATTTTAGATATAAAATCCTAATTTCTTTTCAAATTCTAGCTTCATTACCGAAATCTATGTACAAAGCAAATTGGTACACCCAGCATCCCAGCAATGGGTAATATGCCGTGATAATATATATAACTGCATATTTACTAATACTATAAACTATGTATATTAAGTTCCGTTCCATATAACTATTATTCTCTTTACAATATTCGTTTTAAAACGTTACTATTATTAATTTGAAATTATGTATATTCAGTTCCTTTCAATATAACTATTGTTCTATTTACAATTTTCATTTTAAAACGTTACTGTTATTAATTTGAAATGATTATTATTTTTGACAGTGACATTTATCTGTCAGTTCCATACATTTGAGCTGAACTGTGTAACCATGGAGTCGTGTTAAAGCATAAGTTCCGAGATATAATTATATATTACTTTATAAATTTATCCATAAATAATTATATAAAGTATTAATACAAATGGAATAATCTTTAACTTTTATAATAACAAATCGCAAAAAAAAAAACATTTAAAGGTATTTTTTGAAGACTATTTTGAGCTTCAAGTAAACTGCCATTTCCGGTTATCCGATTGACAGCAAAATCGAATGACTTCATTCCATATTAGAATAAGGTAGAAAGTTAAAGAGTTAAAATGCCTAGAAGATCCACACCCACACACATACATACACACACACACACACACACATATATATATATATATATATATATATATATATATATATATATATATATATTTGTTTAAATATTCCACAGCCTGATCAACTCTTATTTCGTCGATTATACTTTATTTTATTTTAGGCTTTTTATATTAATTTAAATAAAATAAGTACAAGACACGTATTCATACCCAAACACTGTTTTCACTAAGAATGTAAAACAAAACATTTTCATATGCATGGTAACAATTGGCGAGTTACGGCTCTGTGAATAAAATTGAACGCGTCTGTCAGGCATGTTGAACGCAGACGTCAAAACGCCATATGGTGTGATAATTTGGAGAGCGGGAAAGTCAGCAAGACAAGGCGACGTAGGGCGCAGAGAAAAGCCCTTATGACGCCCGTTGCCTGGCAACGCATGCACGGCCAGACATACCATCTTCAGCAGTCACTGCCGAGGATTGCAATTCCTCGTGAAGTGGCCTGCTGCCCTCCAAACAAAATGAAAGAGAGATAGACTAGATCTATCCTGCCTCTCCTGATTTGACTCACAACAAAAATAATACAAGTAAGTTTGGCATGGCTTTCATAATAAAGCTTGTTTTACATTATATTTTTTGCCAAATATTATTACAGTTTTAAAATCATCGAAATTAAATAAGGCGTCCGTATAACTAATCACCTGCTACATGATAGTGTTTTATGGTGATCCTTCCAGTTTTGGTTAAATATACTATACCGACAAAAATATATTACTACTTCTGCACAATAATTATATTGTTACAAATGCCAAAATTCCTGAAGTATGATTTATTTATCCAACAATAAATACACGTTTGTACTTTCCCTAAACGTCTAACCATAATTATTATGACTGCCTGTGAGTGGAAAGCATATACATAGGCGTTTATTTAAATAGATGTAACACCCTTTTTCTTACATTACTGACCTAATGATATCGTTTGAGCAGTGCACCACAGCAGAAATATAACATCCTTACATTCAATAGTGTATTGTACTATTGTCGAAAAGAGAACAGTCATAGTCGTACAATACGAGAAATTATAACAACGAATTTCTAAGCTAAGTACCTGCATTATTAAAGTGCTTTTGAACAAAAACAATGTTCGTATATAAAGGCACATGTGTTCTTTTTAGGGTTATAGTCGCTGATTCATTTTCACAAATTGTTATTCACTTTAAACACATATGTCATTATGTTCTAATTTCCCCAACTCACTAAAGATCATAAAAGATTATTAAAAACTCAACCTTATTCAAAATATAAATTCTATTTAATAAACATAAATTTTTAGTAATCAGGCTAGTTTTGCATAACTAAATTGTCTAGAAATAATTTGTTATCGACCTAGACCGGTAAAAAGTAGGAACTTTTATACTCGTAGTTGGCTGTTCATTATATATGATAGTTTTCAATACAAGAATTGATAAAATGTTGAAAAGTTTCAGATTAAATCGTTAATTAATTGTAAAATGAATACTGTTGTCCATCTTATAACTATTCAAATAAATGAATATAAATATATGTAATGTGTACGAAAGCGAAAGCAACTAAAGTTGGCCAACCCTGTTTTAAAACATTATTCAAGTACACAAAGTTTCTAGCGCAATGTAAGAAAATAAATACCACACAGTCGTAAAAAAATTCTTGCATTATCGTTATCGATTAATAAATCATTATATTAACCGTAAATATCAAATGTATTATTAAATGAAACTTTTAATTACTACACTTATTGAATTTATTATTAGAAACATTAAACAGTGGTTAGCAATTCCAGAAAACAGTCACCTACTTACGTGATGTGACTGATCTCAGAAAATCTCGTTTTAATATTTCAGAATATCTGACATATTTTAGAAAATTTAAATAAGAAATATTGCCAATATTGAAATTTGAATAAAAAGTTAGTAAATTATTGTAAATTATTTTCCGTTTTATTGGTAATCTTTCCTACCAATTAAATTACCATGAATTAATAATAAAGCATGGGAAAATATATGTGTTAACTTTTATAAGATTATTATTCCTTTATACTTGTTTAGGATAGTATAAAATGAGTGAGGGCGAATTGAGAACCCGTCATTCTGGTGTTCTCGAAAACAAAAAGTAGCGCCCCATTCCATCCCAGGGGGGCAGGGAACGCTAAATGGTACAGTCACGTTCAAAAGCCGGCATAGTGTCTATATACACTCGCACGTACTGACACACTTCAAAAATAATTCATTCTCCCCTCATAAAGGATCAGAATTTACTCTCCGGTCATTAAAATTATTGATTCCTGTTGTTTTGACATGTGAACATGACCCAAACAATACACAAAGGAAGTAATGAATGGATACCTGGCTGGATGATACCAAAATTTACTTAACCTAAAAATATAACAATGACGCGCTTTTTAACTTATTTCTTTGTTGTCATGATGGTTCTTCACGTGAGCTAGAAACCTGTTTCAGGAATTCAAGTGTTAGTGTTGCTAGGCAACATAAGCTACAGCTACAGCATCATCAGTAGAGCATGAAGTGTTAAACGAAACAAAACTAGAGTGGATCTAGGCGATGAAGCATTTCCAATCTCGAATTTTCCACTTTCCACTCACCCTTTAAGCATCAACGAATCAGCGAGCAGACAACAGGTAGCGCTAGCGTCGAGCCGGTGTCGCACTGCACAAGTCAACAACAAAACAACTCACTGCAATGAACCAAACCGGGGTTCAAACCACTGAGCAGAAGAAACTGAAAAGCACAGCACAGAAAACAACAGAATAACACGGAATCGTGGCATAAACACATACAGTCACGCACGTATACTAAGGCACTAAGGCGGGAGCGAGGATCGTCCAGCGAGCGGCAGTGCTGAGCGTGTGATGCGCGAGCACGCCCGAATATGGCCGAAATACGCCGAGACACCTTCAATTATTTGACATTGAAACGCGCGGAGCTTAGCTACCTACTACGATCAGTCTGACTTAATTCTTTAACGATGAGATGACCGGTTTGATGAAGTTTAAAGAAAATGAGAACCACTGGTCGCTTGTCCCTGGTCCTGGTCGATATTAGGTTCGGCCTTGGGAGTGTAGGTTGATGTTTATAATTGAATTAAAAGATTTCATTGCTATTTCGCATGTACGAGTACGTGTGTCTTTTATTACTTTTATAAATTCATTATACTTGTCACACTTAATTATGAAAATAAAAAGTTATACCTTTTCATATCCAAAATAAATTTTAATGACATAATTATAAGTTAAAAAGAATAAATTTCTTCTCATCAGTTCTTATGAATTCAAAAGTAGGTTATATTTCATCGCAAAAGAAATTGATCGCCACTTATAATTTCATTAGCCATATAATCTGTTTTCATTAGTCAATTCGCCTCTGAATTCTCTGTATACTTCAACAACTTTCTTTCATTATTCCATTTATTACAATTTTAAGGACAACAAATCATTATTTTCTTTCGGAAGTTTTAAAAATTTATCGCTCTCATTTTTAATTCGTCCGATATTTTTACTAGCCATTTCCGCTCTGATAAAACATGCACAGGACGATAATGATTTTCAATTTTTTATTTACTTTGAAATATTTGAAAGTAAATGAAAATTAAAATTACAGGACGCGATATACAGGTGTTTAATATAGTTGTATCTTATGTGAACAAATCTTTCCTGCAAATCCAAAAATACCGCGAAAGATGTAATTAATTAATTTGAACAAATTATATGGTTAGTTAAAAGGACAAAGTTAAAATCAGGAACCTGAAGCTGAACTTAAACATGAACCGAAAGCCCGAGTTACTCCGACTTTTTATAAACCTAAACCCGAACCAAACCTTTATACGTCAACGTCAATAAACCTGAACCGAATTTAAACCGCTTTAAATTAGATTCGGTTCATATCTGCTAAATATATAATTAAAAATCTGTTGTGGCCAGCACAATACCTCTCGCCACTTCCATTTTTGGTTACATAAGTATAGGGCGCGAACAGTCATGTTACATTGTTGTCCTTGACAAGCAAATGTGAGGGCCTGTTTCAGAATGATAATTAGTAATTATGTACATGGATGTCAATTGTCAATTTTTCATTCAGAATTTCAAGATTTTCTAAATACACGTAGTTAATTTGTCACCAGGTGTGTGGAATCTACTTGTCGAGGAAAATAAACCACATGGAATTGGAAAATCACTAAATTTAGAATGAGAAATTATGATACTTGACATCTATGTACATAATTACTAGCTATCATTCTGACATGGGCCCCCATATCTGCTTGTCAAGGCCAACAAAATCATTTCTTGTATACCTACATTTCTTGTATACCTACACTCTATACCAAAAATTCTACTTACATAATATCTATTCCTTATATTTAGATTGTTTAATTTTAAATTCATTTTATGAAGAAATTTTGTCCTCTTCTAATTTTTCGAAATGTTTCCAATTCATTGTCAGGGTTGACAGTATTTTTAAAGGATTATATGTAATATACCTATAATTTTAAATATTTAACTATTAATACATTAAGAAATAATATAATGTATGTACTTCCCAGAAAAAGTCTTCAGTAATGTCTTCGGATTTCTGACACTGACATTTATCTGTCAGTTACAAACAATTTAAATTTTCCATGACCTTTCTTTCGGCTGTAAAATTTATTATAACAGATTATTTTATATATTCTATTTCTATTATCTCTAAATCTATAGAATATATTATAAAATATTTAAATGTATCAGATAGAGAATTTAATTTTCTTTAATATTACCAAAAAAAAAATAGATTATTTTTCAAGAATCTTCTACTTCCGGTTGTCCAATTGTTACCAATACCTTTTCAGATCTTCCCATGAATGTCCGATTGGGAAATACGTAGTTAAACAAATTTAAAGTCTTACAGTTTTTGAGTAATCGTCCTTCCAACATCCTACATACATACACACACACACACACACACACACATACATCCACACACAGACACACACACACACACACACACAGACATCATCGTAAAAATGTTAAAATCGGATTGTATGGATCTTAAAACGTGCTTATTCAATAAAATCTGGATATGCGATTTTTAGCATGAATCCAATACCTCTCTTAGCGAGAGGTAAAAATTGTGAATTCAAATAAATTATTAATATGATTTTAAAAATTATAAATATTACCATCTTTTCATGCTTGTGCTCTGAACCTAAATTCGAACCGACGAACTGTTATAATTTTCTTTTCTTAAACCGAAACTGAATCTGAACCTACATTTATTTCTTGAACCAGAAACCTACCCTAAACTTCGATTTTGTAATTTTAAATTCTACTGCATTTCAAATTCTACTAGAATTGGGTAATAATAATTAATAAAAATTTGATTAAATCTCAATTTCTCAAACTAGACATAAGAAATATCAACCATAAATTATAGAATCGAATTCTGCTGCTTCGAATCGATAGAATTTGAAATCTACTCTGAGAAACTGTGAAGAAAAATTATAATTTTGAATTGAAATCCAGTAGAATTTAAAGTTACAAAATCGAGGCCCACGTCCCAGGTTAAAATCCACAAAGAGTAATATGTTTTAAATATTGACAGCTTTTGAAATTAAATTGAAACTGTGGCAATCCCAGACTAAGAACAATAACTTGAAACTTAAATAATTTTGAAAGACTATTTGAAGCCAGCCACTGAAACAGTGAAATATATATATATATATGCGATATTAATTGCCATATTGTCATAAGATTTTATGAATAAATTTTAAGATTTGGAAAACGCATTTCAGTATATTAGCAACTCCTTTCTTAGTTGACAACACATTGCCTGTGAACTTGCAAATGGAATGTATAGAGTTGCAATCAGATATGTAACATGAACTTTATAAGTTGTAGTTGCCGAAAGAAAAATATTGGGCACTTAACGAACATGTTCTGTTCATGACGTCACTTTTGCGGAGTACGTATATTTGTGAACAACTTTTTTCTGGTCTACATCAAACAAAAAGTAAAATTAGAACAAAATTTTCAAACAAACTTCTTGCAAATACTCTTCGTAACACTAATATATCGAACTAGATATAGAAGCATTGGTAATTGGTACCTATCGAAAAAACCGTCAAGTATACCCTGGTTGCAAATATAGTACACTTGCATTTTTACATCCCTCGCCATTACTAGCGCTGGTAAACTTCGAAAATTAAAAGTCGAATTTCGATATATTAAAATATCGATTTCATTAGTCTAGTTAAAAATAGTCGGTAAAGAGAAAAAATATTAATAAAACTGATATGAGAAATTAAAATAATAAAGCCATAGCAAATCAACTAATTTAAAAACTGAAATAGTCTAAATAATCTAATTAAAGTCTAATAAGTACAAAACTTCAAAAGTCTAAATAATCCTAAAAATAAACTAAATAACGATATAGTCTAAATTCGACTAGCCTATCGACTTTTTTTTGGAAAGACGATTAAAATCGGTTCATCCAGCTCTCAGGGGAGTCTCGTTATATAGAGCAAAGGAGGCATGGCACTACCTGTAGTTTCAACCGTAGCAGGAATTTTTAATTAATTCTAAAAACACATTTTCATTTTAAATGTTGAACAATGCTTGCATAAGTTCAATAAATAGAGAAAAATCACAACACTTTTTTTAAACATTTCCTTAAATGTGATTTACCGTGGTGGTGCCCGGGTAGGTAGGAAACTGGGCAGTATTGGTAGTGGGAGGTCGCGTAATGAATGTGCATTTGGTGGAGCCAAACATCTACTGGCTCATCTAGTAAGACGTGCACTTAATCGTATTTCGCCAACGCCAAGATGGACGGAAGGCTCCGTTCCGCGCCATATACGATGAATAAAATTAGTTCATTACGGAATAAGCCTTTTGCAGCCTTTTAAATATATATCTTTAAATAAAACTGTTTGAAATTATATACCTTTAAAACGCAAAATAATCTTGGACTAGGAAGATAAATCGTTCTTCCTTTCTTTAAAACAGGAGGGGGGTATATATTTTATGCTGAGTGGCTCTATCATCAAAATGTTCCATCATTCGCCAGTGCCAACTCCCAGCTCTAGCCACTATTTTATTTATCTCCGAATTATGCTACATAATATACATTAAATCATTAAAAAATCATTTTCTTTTAAATTTGGTATATTAACCATACGATATGTAGTTTTATATGTATATTTTGAGTCTTATGCTATAAAATCTACCTGTAAGTCAGTGCACTATATTTCTAACCATAAACATTGAAACATTGTTTTATTACACTCATATTATAGGTAATATGGATTACATTGTACTCATAAATAAATATTAAATTCTATATTCGACCGATGACAATTTTTTGTTGGCCAATTGATGAAAATTCGAAACTTTACAACATCTTTAATACGTAACATTGCAGTTTATCTAACCAAACAAAAGTAAACAAACTCAATTCATTTGTTATTCATCATAAAGTAAACAAACACCGTCAATCCAGGTCACTTGCTATTGCTAGATACCTCCATTGGATCACTTTTGCTTTCTCGACAAGTATTCCTTTCCTTGCCCCTGTTGACGTACGCCGCTGACTCAAGCAGTTCCGTTACGCAAGTGGTTCAAGTTCACTGCGCATGCGCTCTACAGATACCATCTCGCTGAGTTCTGTTGCTTCGTTTCGCATGTTGTGATTATAAGGCAGACAAGTTTTGTGTTCGATTCACTTTCTCTCAGAATTCGCTTGTTTGAAAGTGTAAATAATTGAATAACTCTGAAGATGACAGTTATGGTAGGGAATGTTTTCGCGGGAATTTTAAATAATGATGAGAGGGAAATAAAGTGCTAGTTAAAATTGAAAAGGAAAACAACAAAAAGGAGAAACTGTTTCCTCCAATTTTCAAACATAAATAAAATTTTATGAATGAAGGAAAAAAAATCATTGCGTAACAAGAATAAGATGGCGGGCATACCAATTATGTATGCTTGTGGCAAGATGAAAGGACATTGGAAAAAAATATTCATCCCGGAAACGGTTCTTGACATAAAGACGTGCTGTAATGAAATACGTCTCACTCGTATAAACATGAAACAGAAATGATTTCCTGTAGTAGTTACTAAATTCAAACAAAAATTTCTAAGATCAAGGTCGAAATACGAAATCACGTCAATTTTATTTTCCTTAATTCTGCTTTTAATTTTCTTTTAAAGTTTAATCACATAGCCGTCGTTCCACAGTGCAATAACTCAAATCTACGTCAAATTGTTCCTAAATTTTTAAACAAAGTTCATTTAAGTAGGATTACTTACTGACAGACGCCGAATAGTTTTGTCAATTCTAGCACTGGTTTTTCTTGCACGACCGATTTTTATATAAATTTTTACACTTCTATATCAAGATTTTTTTTCCAAAATATTTGATATGCTACTTTTAATGATTCTCAAAGGCTTTGAAATATTGCACTGCATCACATCTTTATGGAGTACTACTTTTTCTCGTCATCCAAAAAATACTTCTTTGAACCCATGTTAACATCAACTCACTGAAAAAATGACAATATACAACAAAAAAAAGTATATGTTATTTAATTAAATCGTACAGCAAAGATTTCTTGTGAATTTGTTCTACAATATACTGACTTCAGAAAATAAGGTTCAAATTTGCGAAAACTATAAACATATTTAAAAAAAATGAAATATTTTCGTTTCCATATTTTTGAATTGAGCGATGGACGACTGTTGAATGGATAAGGGTCCAGGGAGAATAATAGGACAAGCAGTCTACTGATGAAAATTTTATTTCTCATTAGTCTGATGAGACTAAAGTTAATCCTGGCCGGCACACGTGTCTACAAAATTATTTTTTTCCTATTTTGGAAAAAAAATTTTTTTTTGTTTGACTACAAATTTTTACATTCATTTATAATATTATTTTATAATTTGACTGTTAAATTATTTTTACATGTTATTTATTTATTTAATTTTATCCTTCGCGACGATCTACTCTGTCAAATTCTTTGTCCAATTATTCCTCATGGTTGTTTGCTACAAATCATTATGTATTTAGGTAATTATTGCCCTGATTATTCTCTCTGGACCATTTTCCATATTTTTATCCGCCACTGTATGTAATGTGTTAGGAATATTTTACGTTGTTCCAATACCCCATTCAAACTTTCTTGCATTCCTGCTCATCACGTACCAAACAATTTCCTGCAACTATTCCACGTGTGTTGTTCCATGGTGAGCACATAGTAATAAAGTAAAATAAACCACTTTATGCAATAATGGAATAAATCATTTATTTCAACAACATGCCTTGTATAATTAAACTGCATTCGTATTAACAAATCCATGAAACAATTTGCAGTGATTATAATAAGCTCTAAACACTAATGTTTATGTTACGTATATGTACCAATACATTCATCACTCTGAAAACCATTTAAGGTCTGTGACGAATTTGTTTTGATGCCCTCAATAGTCTGGAAACGGCGTCCTTTCAGTACAGATTTTAATTTCGGAAATAAGAAAGAATCTCAAAGAGTCATTGGCTTGTTCAAGGAGTTGCCGACAAACGTCCACGCGATTTTCTTTCTGTTGTTCGGTCGTCAAACGAGGAACATTTTTTGCTGCAACTCCATGCATGTTCAATTTATGAGTCAAAGTTTCATGCTGAGATGCTAACCTCTTTTGCAGTTTCTCTAACAGTCAACAGTATCATCCTCAACTGACTGACGACCATTTTTAAATCGTGAAAACTATTGGTATTATTGTGTACGACCCAGAGCACTTTCTGTAAGCTTGTTTCAAAAGTTGAAACATTTCTGTGAAAGTTTTACCCAGGGTCACGCAAAATTTTACGTTGCATCGTTGCTCCTGAAAATCGCACATTTCAAAAATCGCTACTAACACTTAAATAACAATATCACGAAAACTAAACGAGATACTAACAATCCAAGAACATAGGAGGTTATGCGCTACGCAATGCTGCCAACCGCAAAACACTAAATATCTCTTTTGGCGCGTAATTCAAAATGTTCGGTTATTTTCTGAACAGGCCTCGTATAATGTCTATTTATTTGTTTTTTTTAAGTACCTATCTACATTAATGGGTCCATATTATGTAAAATAAATGGTCATTATGAATATTTTGTTTAGGTTAGTTTAGGTTAAGTTTAGTTGAATTAGGTTAGACTAGACTAAGTTATATTTGTATTATAAATATGTAACTTACCATTTAACACTGCCTATTTATTTAAAATACTCGTCCAATAATTTATAGTTTTATGTATAATATAAAATAATTTATTCATTTTTGATCAAGGTAATATGGATGGTAGTCATGCCGTGTCGCGACCCAAGGTTTTGGGTTCGAGTTCCGGGTAAGGCTATTTCATCAATTACTTCACCTTTATTATCTCATCGGCTGCATATGAGTCTGTCATAATTTGTGACAAAATTGTCGGTTGGCACACGGAATATCGTGAAATTTATTTTAATTTTGAGATATTTTACTGGTTTCCAATTGTCATGAGAGTGGAGTGACCTATTTTTTTACTCATGCTATGTACACCCTGATAATTTTTTTATAAAAATATTAATTACGGATGTATTTTGTGTACATATCTGTAAGATCTTACTACCTGAAGAAGTACAAGTGTGCACTGAAACGTCGGTGTTGTAAGAATAAATGCTGTTTGATTGAGATTTCGAGTAATTGTTAACACCTTATATCGTACACCACAACCGAGAAATTTCCGACTTTTATAAATTTTGCAAGTTTTAATCGACTGTTAATGATGATTTACAGAGGTGAAATTAATAGAGATTCAGTCCTATGTTAGAAGATTATTTATTGACACATAAACAATACCGACGTTTCGGTTACAATTAGATCATCATCAGGGTTCTGGAAAACATAACGGGGTACAAATTTTGTAAACAGCATTTAATATATTCATTGTTTCGTTACAATGTTTGCTATTACTGTATAAATCCCCTTTTATTTTGTATTGTTTGAAAATAATATTTACTGGTAGTCTGATTGTTGTTAAGTATTCTGTTGATGAGGGTCTTGGGATAGTTCTCTTGCCGTTGTTGGGTTATTGTTTTTTATATCTTCATGTAGGCATAGTGTTGTAAGTTTGAGGGCTCTATATCTGAAGTTAGTTGCTACATTTACTACCTGATGAAGCGGATGGTTGGAAGTATAATTTAAAATTCTTGTGGTCGAAGTTATTTTTTTGTACCATTGTGTGTGTATCGATTCATCACCGTTTCTTAGGAGCAAAATATCCAAGAAACGTAATTTACAATTTTCTTCAACTTCTAAAGTGAATTGTATGTGCGTGTTGTAGCTGTTGAAAATGTTGAATATGTTATTGACTTGATTTTCCGGTACTGATGTGATTAAATCGTCAACATATAATAATATAATAATAAATTTTGTTTAAAAACTACGGTCCTAAAAATTATTTTTTTATTACAGTAGTATCCTCGACTATTTTTGCTATTTAATAAGCTAAATTTGTAGTGCTTCTTATTTTTTTCTTACGACAAACAGTATTTGCCGCAAAAGAGGGCTTTTCAGTTTTATAAAGCCGCGTAGAGAAGTTTCCAGAGTTTATGAGGCCAACTTGGTTCAAGGCGTATCTCTGTTTGCTTTTTGTGCAATATTTTTTCGAAATATTTGATACTCCCGAGGTGAGAGGACAATGGCCCAGATATTTTCTATTTGGATGAGTTTAGACCATTTCACTTTTTAGTTTCGGGTTTTTGAGTTCTTTTTCGTGTGATTTGGGTCGAGGCGGTTTGATCGCATGGTCGAATTCTCTGTGTAAACTTCTCATATTAAAATTCAGTTTATTAGCACTCGTTCTAAATTTTTGATTAGTTTCTTTCTTAAAATTCAAGTAGCATGTTAGTTTTAAGAATTTTATTGATTATGATTGAGCAGAGATGTTTGATAAAGCCCATTTTCAGTAATTTCTGGCGTAACAGGTTTTCCTTCTTCCTTTTCCCTTATTCTTTTCCTGTTCCCACATGTTGTGTGATTAATGGTGGGTCGTGAACGTTTCGTTTTGACTGGATTGACAGCTTTCGACTGATTGTAGATTTTATAAGCTGGACGATGGTGGAGTCTCTTTTTATGGTCGTTACTACGAATGAAATTATGAGTTTTGGTCCATTGACGTTAATCCGGCCCGGATTCAAATTTAGTTAATGTTCTAAATTTTTGAGCATTTTTTTACCTTCCGTCACCTTTAGGTAAGGAAGGTATTGTCTTTGGTCAAAAAATTCAATGATGAGTTTTTAGTTTCGGATCGCATAACTTCAATACCACGATTCCAAAAATTATATTTTTTTCGTATTCATCAAGTTTACATCCAGAAGAACAACTGATTAGATTTTGGTTATAATTGGTTGTAATGTAATTGATATAAACACACCATAAAATGAGATAGAAACAGTACAAGTTAAATTCATGTATATATAATTTGCATTTCCCGCCATTATATTTCATAAGTTAGCAAGACAAGGGAGAAATTTGGCGCTTGGATTTCTTGCGAGCAAATCAAGCAAATGCTAGGCTAGCAAAGTCGTTCAACAAATTTTACTTCTGAACGCTTGTTTTCCTGCGGCTTATTGAACGCACCTAATGAAAAGTAAATGAATGTGGCAGGGATGAGAATGTTGAGATAGATGTCGGGGAAGAAACGAAAAGATACGGTAAGGAATGAAAGAATAAAGGAAATAACTTTAGTGTTAGAAGTTTCTAGAAATATACAAGAGATACGATTACATTGGTCTGAATATGTCATGAGGAGAGATGAAGAATATATTGGAAGAAGAATGGACAGCTTAGTAATAGAAGGTTAAAGAAACAGAAGAAGAGCAAAGATAAAATAGAAGGACTGTATTGCAGCAGACTTGAGAGAAAAGGAACTCAATGAGAACGACACAAAAAACAAAAATGATTGGAAGAAGAAAATAAAAAATAGCGACCCTTAACGAATGGTAAAAGCTAAAGATGTCAGTGTCAGGTGAAATTTGCATAGTTTGTTTATGAAATAATTTTACTGGAAATTTAGAATGTTTTGCAAGATAATTTATGTATTGAATTTATACATAATACAAAGGATTGATGGAAGGTATTGTGCTGGCCACATCAGATTTTTTATTTATTTTAAGGTGCCCACAATCGGAAAATTTTGGCCCGTTGCTAAAGGATGAACGACGTTACTGTCAGCGCGTAGTTTAAGAAGCGGTGTGGGGATCTACCTGTTTGTTCGGGCCCCCTACATTCCGAACCATTACCAAGGACGTGCGCCGGCCGTTTTTGGCCTCTTTAGAGCGGTCCTTGACAAAGGCTATTCACCGAGAGCCTACAGCTTCGACGTCACCGGTCTCAACTTCACCAGCTCGAAGGCTCACCAGAGGAGTAACAAGGCAAAATTTCAAGATGGCGGAGGCCAGGTTTTGTGGCCACCAGTCGGCAATAAAAGCTATAACGGCTCAGTAGAAATACTTTTTTTTCTTCAAAAATTGAGTAATCATTTATTCTTTTTGTAATAAACTTCATTTATATTTTAATTTGATTATTGTTTATTCTTTACTCAGACCTATCCCTTTTCTTGGGCTGGCGCTTGAGATAGGAGTTGGGGACTATTCCTAATTAAGGTGGTTCTTCAGGTATTCCCAAGTCAATTGACAATTGTACAAACACGTGTAAAAACACCCTCGTAATGCCTGCAATGTATGGTCTTATTTTTTTTAAAATTTAACATTAAATTAATCATGCGTGAGCATTATTTTTAATTATTAAATAAAAAGCAAAATAGAATAAGAAAATGTACTGATTGAGTAGTACAGCACCACAATTTGGCAACGTCGCATTTACTTCGTCACCGGATGCCGTCTGCCAGTTATAAAAATCGAATTCTATGATGTCTGTATGTGTGTGTGTGTGTTCGTGTGTGCGTGTGTGTGTGTATGTGTATGTGTGTGTATATGTGACCGCTTTTTCGTGCACGATATCTCCAATACTAGAATTCCAAAAATTACAATTCTTGCGTATTCCTCTTTCTTACAACCATATGCAGACATGTTTAGATTTTGGTTATAATTGGTCAACCGGAAGTACCCTCATTTGAAGATTTTAACAGTTTTTCTTGAAAAACTCAGTTAAATGTTATTATAACTTAAAGAATATATTATTCTCTATACGATTTGATTGCATTTTATATTTCATATTCAACAGATATAGAGTTAAAGAATAATAAAGATAAAAAATTCGTATAAATTTCATAATTCAGCCAGCTATGCTAACATAACCATGGAAACTGCTAATATATTCAGGTAATTCAAATTGACAGATGTCAGTATCAATAAAAAGCAAGTAATTGAATGAATGCAATTTGCATAGTTTGTTTATGAAATAACTTTACTGGAAATATAAGATCTTTTGCAAAAAAATTATGTATAGGGCGCGTGCAGTGACATGACTTTGCTGCCTTTGGCAAGCAGATATGGGGACCCGTATCAAAATGACAGCAATTAATTATGTCCATAACTGACAAGTGTCATAATTTTTCATTCAAAATTTCATGATTTTCTTATTTCATGTGATTTGTTTGTTATCAGGAGTATGGAATTCCGTTGCCGAGAAAGGGAATCATAAAATACCAAAAATTTAGAATCTTTTGCAAGAAAATTTATGTATGGAATTTGTACATAATACACAGGATGGACGGAAGGTATTGTGCTGGCCACATCAGATTTTTTATACATCGGAACGTCTTTTTACGCAAATAAGTGCATATTTCCTGTAAAAAAGTTGGTGCTACAAAAAGAGTAATGGTTGCAAAACTTCTTGACTGGAAAGGTGATTGGGAAGAAGAAATTACTGGATATCACCCAATTATTATTTATTTCCGCCTCTACCGGTTTCAACACCTCATGTGTCTTCTTCAGGAGGTGAACATTTAGAATTTAATTAACATTGATAAGTAACAATAAATAAATAAAATAAATTACATACACTAGTCGTCAAATTAAAAAAAAAATACATTAAAAAACTCATATAATCGTCAGATGAATATGACGACTATATGAGTTTTTTAATGTATTTTTTTTAATGTCCGACCGTTACGTTATTGTTATCATAACAACCCTGCTTTCAGGGTTGTTATATACCAAATAACATCCTAGGATGTGTTATAAATTTGACGTTGTTGCTATTGGTACAGAATACAGAAACTCTGGGGATTGAAAATAAGATCGCAGCGCCAAAACGGTTTTAAAAGGATCTAACGTTGATAATTGGCATTTCATAATTTATTTTATACTTAAATGTGTATTATTAAGAAGTACCGTGTTTAAAAGTAAGTAATATAAATATAATGGATCAGATTTGTTTATATATAACCTAACCAAACTAATGTCACATAACATTATCAACGATAGTTCCGAAAAATAGCACCAGATGTCATATGCTAATTTACAATCCCCATATTATAAATAATACAAATCAATAACTAACGAAATCAACGTAAATAATATTCTTTATTTTTTTGTTAATTTAGAATACAAGGTTATTGCGAGTATTATAGTAGGATTACTTATTTATATGAAAAATGCAATTTTCAAATCGACAAACAATTCTAGGTTAGCATGTTGTTCAGTATTCGTAGTGACATTATCTGAACAGTCAATTTGTTTACAGTGGTGGTCGAGGTGTTGGTGTTGATGTTGGTACTAGTATTTGATTTCACGCCAGCCACTAAACAAGAATTCTTTCGCAATTTTATGACAGATAGAAATATTGAAATAAACAAATCGGTATTGTATACAAATAAGAATATCGCGTTACCTAGTTACAGCGTTTGCAAGCAAATAGATTAATATCTCTAACAAAAATCACAATGATGGGACAAGAATCGAAAAAATCTTTAATAAAATAATATATCGGTCGGACATTAACCGTTGAACGTACCACGGGCGTTAAACGGACAATAATGCCTTCGGTCAACGTACACACCTCGGGCCGGAGGCCCTCGGAAAGCACACTGTTATTGTCCTTATAACACCCTTGATACGTTAATTACTATAATTTGACGATCCGTGTATGTAATTTATGATATTTATTTATTGTTATTTATCAATGTTAATTAAATACTAAGTTTCACGTAAGTTTTTAAACAGATTTGCCCTTCAACTTTTAAAAAAATTGTATTAACTGTTGTAGCTCCTGAAGAAGACACATGAAGTGTCGAAACCGGTAGAGGCGGAAATAAATAATAATTGATTGATATCCAGTAATTTCTTATGAAAAGATCAAAGAAAGATCAAAAAACATAATGACTCAAGTTTTATTTGGTAGGAACTACCTTAAATCATTTATTTAATTTCTTTTTCACTTATTATTAACTTGTTAAAGTAGGACGTAAGAGCTGGTCATAATTACTATTTCGAATTCAAATCCACTCCCAACGCTCCTATTATTCTTACAGCTAGCAGCCGCTTTTGTCTGGTAAGTTAGGTAATTTTTACACCCACTTTTGTCACAATAATAATACTTAAATCCTCTGACTAAAAATCTGTTGTGGCCAGCACAATACCTCTCGCCACTTCCTTTTTTTGGTTACATAAGTATAGGGCGCGAACGGTAATGTTACATTTTTGGGCTTGACAAGCAAATGTGTGGGCCCGTTTCAGAATGATAATTAGTAATTATGTACATAGATGTCAAATGTTAGAATTTTTCATTAAAAATTTCAAGATTTTCTAAATTTACGTAGTTAATTTATCACCAGGAGTTTAAAGTTTACTTGTATGCCTTAGATATTTAACATTTAATTCTGCTCCACATGGAATTGGAAAATCACTAAATTTAGAATGAGAAATTATGATATTTGACATCTATATACATAATTACTAGCTATCATTCTGACATGGGCCCCCATATCTGCTTGTCAAGGCCAACAAAATCATATGACTGCTCGCTCCCTATTGTATTTAACATTTCTTGTATACCTACACTCTACACCAAAAATTCTACTTACGCATATATCTATTCCATATATATTTAGATTGTTTAATTTTAAATTCATTTTTGATGAAGAAATTTTGTCCTCTTCTAATTTTTCGAAATGTTTCCAATTCTATTAATACATTAAGAAATAATATAATGTATGTACTTCCCAGAAAAAGTCTTCAGTAATGTCTTCGGATTTGTCAGTTACAAACAAATTAAATTTTCAACTATTTTCCATGGCCATTCTTTCGGCTGTAAAATTTATTATAACAGATTATTTTACATACTATATTTCTTCTATCTCTAAATCTATAGAATATATTGTAAAATATTTAAATGTATCAGAAAGAGAATTTATTTTTCTTTAATATTATCAAGAAAAAATTTCAAAAAATAATATTTAAAAGATTTTTTTTCAAGAATCTTCTACTTCCGGTTGTCCAATTGTTACCAAAACCTTTTCAGATCTTCCCATGAATGTCCGATTGGGAAATACGTAGTTAAAAAAATTTAAAGTCTTATAGTTTTTGAGTAACCGTCCTTCCAACATCCCACACACACACACACACACATACACACACACATCCACACACACACACACACACACACACAGACATCATCGTAAAAATGATAAAATCGGATTGTAGGGACCTTAAAACGTGCTTATTCAATAAAATCTGGATATGCGATTTTTAGCATGAATGCAATACCTCTCTTAGCGAGAGGTAAAAAGTGTATCTTTCAAACCAACAAGAATTATGAATACTGAACTTTGTATATTTTATGCTCAGAATTACTAGAATTTGTTGAATAAAAATGAAGAAATGAAGTTTTTTTCTGTAATTATATTTGGTAGTTTAATGTTACAAGTAGATACTACATTTTAAATTTAAAGACAGATGCAAAACAATAAGTCGAAGTTGAACGTGGGAATCAATAGTCTCTTATAAATTATTACACTCCATTTGATTGAAAACACTTGTAAATTTTATTGTGAAACAAAGTCATCAATATTGACAAGTGCATTAAGGTATTAACTGTCATTTATATTATTAAAAACCATTATTTGTGTTTCTAGATAAAACCTACATGTTTCATACTACTTTGCGGTATATGTTACGGTTTCCTCTTCATTTCGAATTTACATCATTTTGGAATATAATCACACAAATACATATCAGCACGCACACAAATAAACTGTGTTATTACTGATAAAAAGTAACAAAACCACAACACAAAAAAATCATGTAGTTCTATCTAAATACGATCTTTCCCTCCACAATGATATTCAGTCAAACAAAACCAAAGCCTGCTGTGCTTATCATAAACATGAGCTCTTTCACATATAACTAAAGATATAATTATACAATGCGAATAAATATGAGGGCGGCACTGGCACACTAAGATTGTAGTTAACGATGATCTACTGACTTTTAATCAGATTTTATTTAAATCAGAATCAGGGGGAAATTTAAAAGAGGAACCTAACGAAATGGAGGCTGGTTTAAATTTATATAAGAATCAAATAAATAAAATAAATATATACACATTACTACAGCTAATTAAACCACTTCTGAATGTGTCATCTGATTTTATTCGCATATTTTGGTAATGAGAGCACTACAGAGATCACTTGCTTGTGTTATTTGATATGTTTCGGAAATATACTGGCGAGTGTACGTGCATGTTGAGATAGTACTTTGTTTCCTAGTAGATGTTAATAAAATCATCTTTATTTTAATGCCATGCCGAAAAAATTAATTCTATGAAACTATGTAGAGGTTGCTAATTTTCCGTATTTTTTAAAGTATAATATTAATAATAAAGCAAAACCATGTCCATTTGCATATTTCGGGATCAATTTTTTCAGACAAATTTAATAGTCACTGCAGAAATTTTCTATCGTTTTTACTTCCTTGTACGTAAGTAATCGCGAAAAATTTCGGTTTTCAGATTTCAGCGGAAATATCCATTTTGATCATCCCTGAATCCATTTTGACTAATTTCGTCTGACGTCTGTACGTACGTACGTACGTATCTCGCATAACTCAAAAACGGTAAGCCGTAGAAAGTTGAAATTTTGTATTTAGGGCTGCTATAACATCTAGTTGTACACCTCCCATTCTGGTTATTACAAAATTTCCAGAAGTGGCACTTTACTTGAAGCCTATAATAGATTTTAATGAAAAACTGTTTTAAAATATAATCCAAAACTTTTCAAATTTGGTATACAAGACTTTTAAGTCAATCGAAATAAGATAATAGATTTTGGTTAAAATAGGCTAACCGGAAGTGGTACATTACTTGAAGTTGTTAACAGTTTTTCTTGAATAAAATGATTTTATTTTGATTTTAGAAATAAATGCCTCAAATAAAAGTTTTAGAGAATTAATTTCTGCGTCTAGTACATCAAGTATATCAATTAGCCCTTTGTATAAGCGAGATATGTAAATTTAAAAATTATATACTTTTTTGTTTTTGTAATAAAGCTTGCTATGGATTAGGACAAAAAAATAAAAAAAAGGTTCATGTCAAATTACGTTAAATACGTGCAATTTTATGATTCGTACAATAACAAATATTATATTTTTATTGTGAAATTAGTCATATTCATTGTTGTAATCAAATATTTCTTTGTTATAATCAAAACTCTCTTTACAAAGAACCGGGTTAGATTAATGTTAATTTAAGAATGATAGTAGTAAATGAATTATTTTTTGTTCTATATCAAAATATTTCTCAGGCTTGGCTTAAGCCTGTCAATATTTTGTAATTTAATTATTAAAAAAATATGTATAGTTTAATAATCGTAGATACAAGGAAGTCGTGTGGTGTCCACATCAGATTTTTTGTTTTTGAGATACGGGTTAAAACATATTTTATGCATAACTGCATTAAAATTGTTTGTTTACATCTTAGTTACCAAGGCACAAACTGAAAGATTACAAACCTACGGGCGGTAAAGTTGCACATGCAGGCGGTAAAGTACAGCAAAATCCCGGCGACGGGTAAACAAAACGTCAATATATAAATACTAGTTCCGCATGTTACTGAGCATAAAAGAAGCTTCTGTTTCATTTACTATATCGATATGAACTTGCTTTTAACAGGTTATAGAACAATATAATTTTTTAAATGTGCATATGTATTGCAAAATTTTACGCCGTTATGAACGTATTTTACATTGTTTAAATAACATTATGCATTGTGCATTCTGAGCATTCGTTATACGTAATACTTCATGTAAATCGTTCAACACGTAGGTTATAGGCCGACGAACTATGTCATTGCTATGCATATAAAAATGGTTAAGAAATATGTGGTATTTCTGCTTCGAGATCTCAAAAGGAATAAAGCCGTAAAAGATTACTATTACTACTAGTATTTAGTACCATTAGGTGCGGCAATTTTCAGTGTGTTATTTATATTACTGTACATTTTATCAGATCATTTAGGTTCGTTATTTAAAATGACTATAGTTATTTAATTATACATCTTTAATTGCATAATACCACCACAGTCGGGCAGTATTTACATACCTACTTAAGAATTTAAATACTGTTTAAATTACATTTTTCTATAGCTGGTGTTAAAGTGTGCTTTTATCTACTCAAAATAGTACCGTAAGGGTAGATAAATTAGTATAAAGTAGCATTTTAACAGCAAGGGTATAGATAAGATACTGTAATTCTTATTTATTTACATAAAAAATCCATAATAACCTACATATAGGTACATATTGGGATTTTAAAATTGTGTTTATTTGTAGTTGGTATTTTTTTTTGTTTAGTACCTGCTATAGACACAAATTAAAATTTTATACACGACGATGAAATTAAATTATCGACTCGCGAAAAATAATTTACTTGCGAAATCGCTCGTGAATTATACTTTCCGCTCGTCGATAAAATATAATTTTATCGTCTTGTATAAAAAATAACTATTTTCCTAGGCCTACTTTTAAAGTAACTATCAATCAAATTTAATGAAATTCTTATTTGTTTATAATATGACTCATAATAAGATATATACTGCAATAAAATTCACCATTTTTTATGTAAATATTTCAAAAAAGTTATTTAAAATATTAACGATTCAAATCGACCTCTTCTCTGTGACGTCACGCTTACACATTTAAAACCGTAAATGTCGCTAGTGTCGTTTTACAGCGACGGGATGTGACATGTCAAAGTGACAGGTCATGGTGATACTGACGCCGTGGACATAATCTGGTATCTATTTATCAACTGTAATACAAAACGTCGTTACAAACTTGCTCAAACAAAAATAAATAAGTAAAAATATGAACTTGACAGCAATCTAACCTAACAAACAAGTTCCCCTTACCCCGCAAGACATACGTCGCAAAATGTCTTTGTCATACTTCGAGCAGCACGGCGGAACTTGCAACGGAAACAATAAGGGTAACGTCACAATGGCGGGAATAGATACGTCCGGTATTTTCAGTATTTTTTTTTCTCATTTAAAAACAAAAATTGTGCAAAATAAAAAAAATATGGCAAATTTAAATTTAAAAATACTTGCTTCTAATAAAAAAATCAAAAAAGGTACTACCCCATTGAAATCTCATTAACTTGAAATTGATTAGAATGGGGTATTATTCAAAGAATGTTATAAAATATTATTTTGTTGTAATAAAAATACTTAACTATTATAAATGCAACGCCACTAGCTCGAATCGATTATTACCGTAAAATTTCAGATGAATTAGGGCGATATACTCGTATGCTATATATTAACATGCTGTTAATCGTTGTTTTTGTTTGAATTCAAATGTAGTACCCTAGGACGGATGTGACATTCTCCAAATTTTTAACATTTTTCTTTATTTTTGAATACATTACTAATAAATTTGATAAGAGGACGAAGTTTTAATAAATATACATGAATATGTATGTCTAATGAAGACAATGCAATTACCCCTTCTTACAATTAACTGTTTGAGAATATCTAACTCAGATCGTGGGCGTGATGCCACATATAATTTAAGACTTTGAAAAATTTATATGTCGCTTACTATTTAGAATTTCAGATAAAATATTTAAAAAATACGGTACAATACGTCAATTTTACCTTCCGTCACCTCTAGGTTAGGAAGGTATTGTCTTTGGTCAAAAAAATCGATGGTGAGTTTTCATTGAATAAGCACGTTTTAGGGTCTTTACAGTACGATTTTACTATTTTTACAATGATGTCTGTATGTGCGTGTGGACGTGTGTGCGTGTGTGTGTGTATGTGTGTGTGTGTGTGTGTGTGTGTGTATGTGTGTTCGTGAGTGTGTGACCACGGTTTCGGCCGCGATATCTCCAATACTAGCATTCCGAAAATTACAATTCTTGCGTATTCCTCTTCTTTACAACCATATGCAGACTTGATTAGATTTTGGTAATAATTGATCAACCGGAAGTATCCTAATTTGAAGGTTTTAACAGTTTTTCTTGAAAAACTCAGTTAAATATTATTATAACTTAAAGAATGTATTATTCTCTATTCGATTTGATTGCAATTTATATTTCATATTCAACATATATATATATATATATATATATATATATATATATATATATATATATATATATAGAAGAATTATAAAGATAATAAATTTCATAAATCAACCAGCCATGCTAACTTAACCATGGAAACTGATTTGATTGCATTTTATATTTGCTATTCAACAGATATAGAGTTAATGAAGAATAAAGATAATAAATTTCATATAAATTTCATAATTCAGCTAACTTAACCATGGAAACTGCTAATATATTCAGGTAATTCAAATTGACAGATGTCAGTATCAATAAAAAATAAATGAATGAAAGAATAAGGAAAATAACTCTAATGTTAGAAGTTTCTAGAAAGATATAAGAGAGACGATTACATTGGTTTAAACATGTTATGAGGAGAGATGAAAAATATATTGTAATAGAAGGTGGAAGAAACATAGGAAAACCAAATATAAGATGGAAGGACTGTATTTCGGAAGACTTGAGAGAAAAGGAAGAGAATGAGGACGACACGCAAAACAAAAAATGAGTGGAAGAAGAAAATAAAAATAGCGACCCCTAACAAATGGGAAAAACTAAAGAAGAAGAAGTTGTCAGTGTCAAGTTCAATTTGCATAGTTTGTCTATGAAATAATTATACTGGAAATATAAGATCTTTTGCAAGAAAATTTATGTATAGGGAACGTGCAGTGATGTGACTTTGCTGACTGGCAAGCAGATATGGGGACCCATGTCAAAATGACAGTAATTAATTATGTCCATAACTGACAAGTGTCATAATTTTTCATTTTAAAATTTCATGATATTCTTATTTCATGTGGTTTGTTTGTTATCAGGAGCATGGAATTCAGTTGCCGAAAAAGGGAATCATAAAATATCAAAAATTTAGAATCTTTTGCAAGAAAATTTATTTGTACATAATACACAGGATTGACGGAAGGTATTGTGCTGGCCACATCAGATTTTTATAATTAGTATTGATTGCACACAATGGAATATCGTCTAGCCGTTTTGGTTTCAATGATTTCTGTAAATGTACATACACGAAGTCGTCGTTCTCCACGCTCAAGTTATGAGATCTTTATATAAACCACCCACTTATTAACTAGAACGGTAGATATTTATATCCGCATTAATTAATATGAATTTACATACACAGAATATGTATGTTTCCAATTTGTATGATGCACTAATCATTTACATATGTCACTATTGCCAACATTTTCTTTCCGACTTACTATTGTATATGGAAATCCACATAATATTAAAAGTAGACATTGAAACACTACCTATCTACTCGTATTGTTACGTATAATAAGAGTTTCACGGCTTGACTTGATATTTAAGTTACTTGACTTGACTTGACGTGAAATCAAGCCAAACTCAAGTCAAGTAATAGTAGCCGAAAGTCAAGTCGTCATGTAGTTACAATTTCATGTACTTGAAAATCAAGTAGTTATTATTCAATTACTTGAAAAAATTAAGTAGTTATTTTTTAAATACCAGAAAAAGTTCTTCAAGGCTACATTTCATTTTCATATAGATCCTTGTTTTATAACAATATCAATAACATACTTTGAAATATAGACTTTTATTCATAAAAATAAATCAAACATTCAAATTAAAAAAAATTAAAAAAAGGTTTAAGAGTATAATATATGAATAAACAAACTATTTATAGTATATGTATTATGATGGGCCTTAAAAGGGGGCAAATCAAATTTTAACCGGGCCGCCCCCTCAAGTGGTTCCAAATAATTAAAAAAATATATAAGTGTAATGATTCCGCTTAATATTAATAATTGACCTTATGCACTTGATTTTTCCCCATTTAAATAACATTCGGTTTTGGCACATTTTGGAACTTTATTTTTCTCCGAGATATTAAGAGGTTTAAAAAATCCATTCTTTATTGGAACATATACTAGAATGACCCGAGATTATGTGGACAAAATCTGAAGTCCCAATTATTATTCTTAATTCGAATGGAGTATAGCTTTTTGGGCTTTTGTGCGATAGTTTAACCATCTACAGTTAACTAAATAAAAATGATTACGACTTCAAATTTTGTCGACATATTCTTAGATCAGTCTAGTATATATTCCAATATTGAGTAAATTTTTTAAACCTCTGTACAGATTTTAAATTGTAGTAGTGAATCAGCACAGCATATGGCGCGACACGCCGTACCACGATTCTACCGATTCGCGCGTTTTCGTACATAATCGGTTCGTTATCAAGTAGCTTGAATTTGCTTGAAATTGCTTGATCAAGTCAAGTAGTAACGATAGAAAATCAAGTCAAGTCAAGTAATGAATTTTTGAAAAGCTTCATTTTCAAGTCAAATCAAGTAATTTACAAAAACATCAAGCTACTTGACTTGATGAGACCCTACGTATAATGCATTTCACTTCATTTTACTATGGACGGAATAGAAAATCAGAAAAATTGAAAATTGTCGGGTCGAGCTATAAATCTACAAATATCGTAATTAGGACAAAGCGGCATATCGCTCACTGCTTGCATTATAACATTGGATATAACCTGAAATCTATAGTGTATAAATGCAAGTATTGAGAAGTCATTTTTATGCACTATGCTTACAGAGCCAAAAAAAACTAAATTAGTATTTTTATCTGCATCAGATAAACAAGTAGGTAATGGAAATACAAAATTAAAATTCGTTCCATTTGGGAAATTTTATTTCCCAACATGTGACAAAATAAAAAACGAGCATGTAGTGTAAATATGGAATGAAAAATGCCGGACATCATCCGACCATTGGCAATCAATAATGAACATTACCGCCATTAGCATATTACCAGTACGTTGTTATTCATTTCCTGCCTAAACAAAACACAATCGCCACATTAAAACAAAATGCGTTTAAAGGCCACGGTCCGTGGAACATATTGTTCCGGGGCTCCGGAAACAAGTGCCTATGCTACGTGAGGGTTTCAATTTAGAAACTGCGATGTGATGTGAAGTCAATGATATTTGTTTTACGGGTGATTGTAAAAATCTAGCAGCCTTTCAAATATTGATGAATGTTTCAATAAATGGAATTGTGGAGCAATCAAACCTCATACATAGCAAAATATCATTGGACAGTTCATTACACGATACACGAGCAAATATGGAAATAGTGTTTTTTACTCTGAGCAGCAATATCGAGATTAACATCAAATATTTTTATATTTCATATAGAAGCAGCTATTTAGATTTCTTCCCTTTTTCTTTTAACCTACATTTTCAAATGTAAATGTACATTATACTTCAATTTTAATAATTTGGAAATTAACATGATCTTCATTTTTCGAACTACAGATCAATATAAATTCCCATTTAATTTAATAAGATGCTGGTCAAAAGAATTAATTATAAAGTAAAAAATATCTAGAAAGGAAATTATAATCTGCAATTTGTTTATAAAAATATCTAATGTCGCCAGTACATTAAATGTTGCCAATCCATTACCTAAAATAATTTAATGAAAGTGTTCTGTTTATCTACAAAATTTAAGCTGCAGGATTATATAGATTATTTTATAAATTCACGATAGCGACAGAATTTTGAAACAACTCGAGTGCTGACACAAGTCGTTCTATTGTTTCGACTCGATAGTTCAAAATTCTCTCGTTAACGTGCATGGTCTATACAGAGTGTAATAGAAATACGTACATTAAATTTAACCAGTGACAGAACTCGTCGAGAGCAACAATATTTTTTAATAACTTTTTTTTTCGTAATCTCAATTTTTTAACATTTTTACCCCCGCCTCCCCCATAAATTAACAAGTAGTTTAGGTATTTCTATAATAATTATGGTCCAGTAGCAATAACAATAAAACAATTGTTTTTGACAAATAAATCGATTAATAATTATTGTAAAAGTTATAATTAAAAAATATGCCTGTCTTTACGGATAATGAGTATATATATATATATTGTGCTGGCCTATGGTAAAGCTCAGAGAAACGCAGCCAAAGCCCAACAAATTTATTTGGACCGTTTTTCGAATCGTCATCTTCCAAACGTTCGCATTTTTTTACATGTATGTAATAAATAGAAAGAGAAAGATTATTTGACGTATGTCTATACAGTTTATGTTGTATGACAGATATAAGTACATGGTGACATTACTTTCCAACACATTATAAATAATAATCACGTATGTCGTAGAGTTATAGATATCTAATTATGTACTGCACTGCCCTCTGTCCTAATAGTTACCCAGTGACGTTGACAATTAAATCAAATTATTATTCCATGGTTTTTGTCAAGTCTATGTTTTTTGGGTTTTGCAAATACATAGGCGAAGAGCATAAATCTTTGAGAAAGGCATTATTTAAAAAGAAACATAATTTTCAAATAAATTATACTTATTTTTTCATCATTGTATCCATAAATATTTCATGTTGCACGTCTATGTATACGAAATGCAGTCAAGTTATTTGCTAATAATATTATACCATACGGTTAATAAATGACCTTCAATTGTCATCTTTCGTGACAATAAAAATCTGTTGTGGCCAGCACAATACCTCTCGCCACTTCCGTTTTTGGATACATAAGTATAGGGTGCAAGCGGTCATGTGACATTGTTGGCCTTGACAAGCAGATATGGGGGCCCGTGTCAGAATGACAGTAATCATGTACATAAATGTCAAATGTCAACATTTTTCATTAAAAATTTCAAGATTCTAAATACACGTAGTTAGTTTGTCATACTTGGCCTAGACAAACAGATATGGAGGCCCTTGTCAGAATGACAGTTACTAATTATTTACATAAATGTCAAATATCATAATTTTTACGTGGTTAATTTGCCACCAGGAATGTGGAATTTACTTGCCGAGGAAAATAAACCACAGGGAATTGAAATATCATGAAATCTGAGATGGAAAATTGACATTTGACATCTATGTCGGGCCCCCATATTTCCTGGTTCAAGTCCAATAAAGTCACATGACTGCGCCCTATAAATTTCTCATGTCTTTTCGTTATTTTTAGATTAATTGTATAATTTTAAATTTATTTTTTGAGGAAGTTTTCTCCTACACTTCATATGATCGAATTTCTTCCAATTTCCTGACGGGATTTCTGATGGGTATATAGCTATAATTTTAAATATTTAATTGTTATTATTGCTATACAACAAGAAATAGAAAACTTACCAATATCACAGAAAAAATCTTCAATAATGTCAGTTAAACTTCTTCATTTAACGTAATAGCGTAATTTGACGTTTTACTACTATGTCGGCAAAAAAATTCTAAATTTAGTTTCAGCTAAAATCTACATAAAACCATATTCGTACTATGACAAATTTTGAATCGGTTTTTATCCACTGTCATGTGTTTAGTTAAAATAGACTTAAGGTCAAGTTTTAGAATTAAGCTGCCAATACCGCCCAAATAGGATTATGATCTACTGTTGGTTTTTGACACTGACATTTTTTTGTCATTTACAAACATCTGATCGTTACTCTGGAATTTATTACAACAGATTATTTTATATATTACTTTTTCATCTCAATATACAGAAGATATAATAAAATTTTAAAATGTATCGAATAGAGAATTTAACGTTCTTTAATACTAATAATAAAAAAATTCAAAAAAATAATATTTAGAATTATTTTTAAGATACTACTGCTTCCGGTTTTCCAATTGGTACCAAAACCTATTCAACTCTCCCCATTAATGTTAGATTGAGGAATCCGTAGTCAAACAGGTCTTTAGTCTTATAGAATTTGAGAAATCGTATCTCCAACAACCTCAAACACACACATGCACACACACACACACACACTGACATCATTGTAAAAAAAAAAAATCTGATGTGGCCAGCACATAACCTCTCGCCGTATATTTTACCTGGCTGTATGCATAAAGCAAAGAATATTTTTATAAATACAAATAATATATTCATATAAATCTATGACGTATAAACTTCTTTATTATTCAATAATAGCATGTCTCAACATGAAGATATTTTACCATAAATTATGTTACAATAAATTACAAAGTAGAGTTTACCATATATAAATATTAGGCTGGTAACTGCAATTTTCAATTCGAACAACGTTGTTTACTTTCTCTTCATATTCTTCTAGTAAAAACATTAATTTTGGGCGGTCTAAAATGTATATATGGATTGTGCATCTATTCTTACATATCTTCTTTTACATTTTATTTTTTCATACATGTTATATCTAAATAACACTAATTCCCTTTAATAAAGTGACGGATAGATTGCACTCCGATTATTCTTATATCGATGTGTAATTTTGTCAATATTTACAACTTACTTGAGAAGAATTTGATAGCTTTTTCGCAATTCAAAGTTACTCTAGTCTATAGTACTGGTGTACATTGTCCCATAATGTTTGAAACAAATTTAAGTCCTTCAACCTAGACTTGTCATCTCCATAATAGTCACAGATCAAGAACTAAGGGATTCTCCAAGTACATTTTTCTTTCATTACTCATTATTTCTGACACTGACATTTATCTGTCAGTTACAAATAATTTAAATTATCAACTATTTTTCATGGCATTCTTTCGGCTGTCAAATTTATTACAACAGATTATTTTATATATTATACTTCTTTTATCTCTAAATCTATGGAATATATAATAAAATATTTAAATGTATCAGATAGAGAATTTAATTTTCTTTAATATTACCACGAAAAATTTTCAAAAAATAATATTTAGAAGATTTTTTTTCAAGAATCTTCTACTTCCGGTTGTCCAATTATTACCAAAACCTTTTCAGATCTTCCCATGAATGTCCGATTGGGAAATACGTTGTTAAACAAATTTTAAGTCTTATAGTTTTTGAGTAACCGTCCTTCCAACATCCCACACACACACATCCACACACACACACACACACACACACAGACATCATCGTAAAAATGTTAAAATCGGATTGTAGGGACCTTAAAACGTGCTTATTCAATAAAATCTGGATATGCGATTTTTAGCATGAATGCAATACCTCTCTTAGCGAGAGGTAAAAAATTGGATTCTATGGACCTTAAATCATGCTTATTCAATTTTTAGCACGAATCCAATACCTCTCTTAGCGAGACGTAAAAAATAGCGTATGATACACGTGTATAACCTTGTCGCGCGTTTTTATACACTTATATCATAATATACTATTTTAGTAGAATAGTCCTGTAAATCTGTTTTTACTACGTCTAAGTTTAATTCAACATTAAAGATTTGACATTGGAAAATTCAAAATTGAGTCAGTTCCGCATGGCGGATATCCAGAACTGTTCAGCTGTGTGAACCTGCCCTAAGATAATAAAAACTTACTACTAAAAGTATTAAAAATTCTCATAAACATAAAATGAAACAAACATGTTTATGTCTTCCAAAATATATATTGTTACAGATTATATCTGCCTATTCATTTAAACAGAAACTGAAAACATGAATCAAAACAAGAATAACAATAATCATAATCACAAATCCAGTTATTTTTAGCCTGAAAGCTGGTCAAACGAGCGTCTGTAATGCCATATATTTGTGTGTGGGTGGAAACAATGAAGTATACAGCATCCACGATGTTATTAAGTTGTCATTAATGTCGATTATGATGTATGTGTATTGTAATGAATATGTCACGTTTGATGCTATATTGTTTTCTGGTCCAGACTATTGTTATTGAGAGGAATGGAATTAATGATGTTTGCAATCAAGTTAGTGTACATTGTTGTTCATGAAATGGAATAGAAAACTTCCAAAATTGAGGACTACCGATGCGGATAGCCGTGTACATTAAACAATCTATATAGTGGGGGCTCGTGAAAACTACAAGTAGGGGGTTTTGCTGTTCGCAATTCAGAGATAGGGATGTGTGTGTCCCTTTCGTTATGAAAGGGACACATACAAACGTCCAAGGCCATGGTAGGAATTGAACCCACAATTCTAAGGTCCGAGTGGTGAAGGTCGCTTCGACCGCTGAAGACACACGCTGCCTCAACACGCTCGACGACCAAGTGTGAATAGAATCGCAAACGCAGTCAAAATTACCAAACCGAGTAAAACTCCCACTTTATTTAATAAAAAAGAGTAATTACTAGTACTAAATAAGCTGAAAACGATACTGCTTAGTACTTCTTGCAAATAACTTTTTTTTACTTTATTTATTTAATTATTAATATACACTGTTCACCAGGCTGACACCCAATTATAGAATAGGGAAATACAAAAATATTACAATAACAGAACAAATAATTAAATAGTATAATCATGTATGTCATTATGTAAAAATACTATGAATTACTATTTTTACTTCTCGCTGAGGTATTGGATTCATGCTAAAAATCGCATATCCGGTTTTTAAGAATAAGCACGTTTTATGGTCCCTACAATACGATTTTAACATTTTTACGATAATGTCTGTCTGTTTGTGTGTGTGTGTGTGTATGTGTGTGGGACGTTGGAAGGACGATTACTCAAAAACTATAAGACTTTATATTTGTTTAATTACGTATTCCCCAATCGGACATTTATGGGAAAAGCTGAAAAGGTTTTGGTAACAATTGGACAACCGGAAGTAGCAGATTCTTGAAAAAAAAAATCTAAATATTATTTTTTGAAAAATTTTCTTCGTAATACTAAAAAAAATAATTAAATTCTCTATTTGATATAGTATATAATAACATAGAAAAACATGCTTTAATAAATCTTGTTGCCCCAAAAAATTTAAATGTTTGTAATTGACAGATAAATGCAAAATGTCAATGTCAATAATCAGATTTTTCTGGGAAGTACGAGTACATTTAATATTGTATATATATTATTGTATTATTAATTAAATATGTGTTTAAATTATAGGTATGTTAATATTACATATATCCTTAACAAATACCGTTAACACCGTCAAAGAATTTGAAGAATTTTGAACATATTAGAAGAGTAGGACAAAATTACTCATAGAACGAAAGAAGATATACAATTTCAATTATTTGTGTAAACAAGAAATGTTAAATTCGTTACTTATAGGGCACGAGCAGACATGTGACTTTGTTGGCCTTGGCAAGCAGATTTGTGGGTCCGTGTGAGAATGACAACTAGTAGTTATTTATATAGATGTCACAAATGCCATACGTCATAATTTTTTATTAAAAATTTCAAAATATTCTGATATCATGTTGTTTATATGTCAAAAGTATGAAATATACTTGACGAGGAAAATAATCCACAAGGATTTGGAAAATCATAATGTTTTGAATGAAAACTTATGGTACCTACTTGATATTCCGCGAATTGCTTTAAATGAGTTTGGTCCAAATTTCTTGCCTTTATTTCAGTAAAAAAGTATATACCCGTACGTTATGAACTTAACTTTTTAAAAACGGTAGAAAAGTTCGATATTTTGCTATTATCTTTTAATATCGTATCTGACTTATTTTTGCCAGGAAGAGTATTTTTCCTCCTGAGGGAGTTCATACCACCTACACACAACGAACGCGGGCCAGTATGAAAGGCGTATCTTTGGCAAGCTTCGTTATCATTTGTAATTAATTCTCAAGGTATAATTCAGTAATTAGTCTGACGGCCAGTACACCGTAGTTATCACGTAATTAATTAAATAAATGTGATTTTAATTTACTGATTTGACAATCCCGCTTACAGGGAAAATATATGCACGTACCTACCGTCTAAATGCTAATTAATTTGTTAATTAAAACTTAATACAGTTCAGGGTGAATTTGTTCTAAACGAGAAGAAAGAAATTCTAGGAAGAAGAAACTAACTACCTACCTACGATATTTTCTGTTTAACTTTGAAGTACACAATTTAAAAACTTTATTTTTTGAAAGAAACAAAACTTATTAACTATTTAAATAAATGATATTATAACACAACTTATATTTAGAAAAAATAAAATAAATAAAAAATAATAATTAAATGTTTGTTAGGCATTTTACTTCATTGCTCTTACATGTTTCTGTTTCGTTCGTAGAAAGTATTACGATTTTAATGTGGTCATTTTAAAAAAAGGCGATTTTTTTTAAATCGTGAAATCTATCTCATTAAATAAATATGGTAATATAAAATAATTTGAAATATGCGATTTTTCATTTGTAAATTTATTTAAAACTTTAGCGGTTGTAAACACGGACTAAATTTATGACGTCACGGCTTCATATTCACACAGAGACATGCCTCTCATACACGCACAAACATTTACGCTCCACTTGATTTCCGTTTTAGCCGTTGTAAACACAAAACAGCATTCTAACCTAAAATTGTGACAGATGAGAGCAGAGTATACAAGAGAGAAGATTATTATTATAATTTTGTATTTTTTTAAAAGTACTAGTGCATTTTAAAAGGTATGTACGAGGGTGGATTGAAACGTTTCCGGAACGATATGAAAACAAAAATATATTTAACATGGGCTACATTTTATTTTTCAACATAGTCTTCTCTGATGTCAACAAACTTAGTCCAGCGTTATCCAACTTTTCGATTCCTTCCCGGAAATGGATTTCTTTGAGGAATAAGCATTTACTATTTCGAAGGTTTCTTCGTTGTATCGTATCTTTCCAGCGTTGAACGTTGTGAGTTTGGGAAAAGATGGAAATCGGAGGGAGCCAAATCGGTCGAGTACGGTGGATAGGGGAAGATTTCAAACCTCAGTTTTGTTGAACAATTCGACTTGAATACGCTGGTGCATTGCCGTGGTGAAACAAAATCTTTTACATTGCCATTCCCGGGCGATTTCTTTAATTAATGCTATCAGCTGGTCTAAAAGTGTGTTATTATAACGGATAGGAGTGTTGTCAACTGACCGGTAATTTAACTGTTTTTTTTTTACGAGAAATCGAGAAATATCAAAGTATGATAATAAATAATATGACTATAAGTGAAAATATGCAAGTTTAAGCCATTTTCTCTATAATAATTATACCTTTACTTTGCGTTATTTGACATTTGATTTGAGGTTAGAATCATTCGAACTTCGGAAATAAAACAATGAATACGTGGTTAATACAGTATTGTTATAGAATAAAACTTATTTATAAAAGAAATACCACGATTCTAAAAATTATAATTTTTTCGTATTCCTCAAGTTTACATCCAGAAGAACATCTGATTAGATTTTGGTTATAATTGATGAACCGAAAGTAGCCTCATTTGAAGATTTAACTGTTAAATTTGATTTATTGACATTTAACGTTATTATAACTTAAAGAATATTATTCTCTATACGATTTGATTGCATTTTATACTGCATATTCAATAGATATAGAGTTAAAGAATTTTAAAGAAATTAAATTTTATAAATCAGCCAGCTATGCTAAACATGGAAACTACTAATATATTCATATAATTCAAATTGACAGATGTCAGTATGAATAAAATGTAAATTAATGTGGCAGCGATGAGGATGTTGAAGTAGATGTTGGGGAAGACACGGAAAGATAGGTAAGGAAATAACACTAGTGTTACAAGTTTCAAGAAAGATACAAGAGAGATTATTACATTGGTTTGAAAATGTTATGAGGAGAAATGAAGAATATATTGGATGAACAATGAATAGCTTAGTAATAGAAGGTTGAAGAAACAGAGGAAGACCAAAGATAAGATGGAAGGACTGTATTGCGGAAGACTTGAGAGAAAAGGAACTGAATGAGAACGACACGTAAAACAGAAATGAGTGGAAGAATAAAAAAAAAATAGCGACCCCTAACGAATTGGGAAGGCTAAAGAAGAAGATGTTAGTGTCAAGTGCAATTTGCATAGTTTGTTTATGAAATAATTTTACTGGAAATTTAGAATCTTTTGCAAGAAAATTTATGTATGGAATTTATACATAATACACAGGATTGACTGAAGGTATTGTGCTGCCACAACAGATTTTCTTAGCTCGGTGTGTAAATATCTATTATTCCATGACCATCCATATCTCGTGAATGAAATCTAATTTCTATAATCTCTGATACCGGTTTTGCAAAGCAGAATGACACACCCAGGAATGGGTAATATGCCGTAATGATATATTTATTTGTTTATAAAATAATTGAATCAATGTCAATCCAATGTTACCAACTACATCATTACATACAAATTTCCCGGTTTAATATAGGAGTTTCTTAAAATATTTAGTATATAAAAGTCGCAAAATAAAAATAAAAATCTGTTGTGGCCAGCACAATACCTCTCGCCATTTTCATTTTATCTTGCATAGGGCGCGAGAAGTTATGTGACTTTGTTGGCCTGTGTCAGAATGACAGCTAGTAATATACATAGGTATCAAGACTGTCAAGTATCATAAGTTTTCATTCGAAACATTATGATTTTCCAAATCCATGTGGATTATTTTCCTCGAAAAGTATATTCCATACTAATGGATGACAAATAAGCAGAATATTATGAAATTTTGAATGAAAAATTATGACATATGACAATTGTGACATCTATGTAAATAACTACTAGCCGTCATTCTGACACGGATCCTCATATCTGCTTGCCAAGGCCAACAAAGTCACATGGCTGCTCGCGCCCTATAAGTAACGAATTTAACATTTCTTGAACACACAAATAATTGATATTGTTTCTCTTCTTTCGTTCTATGAGAAATTTTAATCCTACTATTCTAATATGTTCAAAATACTTCAAATTCATTGACGGTATTAGCGGTATTTCTTAAGGATATATGTAAAATTAACATAACTGCAATTTAAATAAATATTTAATTAATAATACAATAATATATATTAAATGTACTCATACCTTCCAGAAAAATCTGACACTGACATTTTGCATTTATTTGTCAATTACAAAAATTTAAATATCGCAACTGTTTTTCGGGCAACGAGATTTATTACAACAGATTATTCTATATTATTATATACTATATTTCCAAACCTATACGAGATATAATAAAAAAATTAAATGTGTCAGATTGAGAATTTAATTATCTTTAATATTTGTAGTAACAAATTTTCAAAAAATAATATTTAGAATTATTTTTTTAGAAACTACCACTTCCGGTTGTCCAATTGTTACCAGAACCTATTCAACTCTTCCCATTACTGTTAGATTGAGGAATCCGTAGTCAAACAGGTCTTTAGTCTTATAGAATTTGAGAAATCGTGTCTCCAACAACCTCACACACACACACACACACACATCCACACACACACACACACAAACACACACACACACACACACACACACACACACACACACACAGACATCATTTTATAAGAATTTTTTGCACTTGCATTTAGAAAACATGTCTTATAAAACTCGTTCTTTAATATACTACGAGTATTTAAAATAAAGGTCGAATATATTCATTGTGGAAACGTGCGATCACTAGGAACTTTATTGTAAACATAACGCTTTAATCTTTAAAATTTCAATAATAATGTGTGAGGAAAAAAAATGAAGCGTGATAAAATATCACAACCATTTATTGTTTATTATGTACAAACTGCTCATTCGTGATCTGGACGGGAGTAATAATAAATTAATATGATTTTGAATTTAATTTTACTTTGGTCGTTTGCGTGTTTCAAACTTTTGTAATTGGTTGTTCCTGTGTTATTGTGAAATAAAATAAAAATAAGCATATTTGTTTTTTGTATCGCTATCACAAATTGGAAAAATTATGGATTAATTGGTATAGATGAAAGTTTTTTCAGTTTGGAATTCGCGATTTTCCGTTTTAAATCCTTGTTTCTGGGAAGGAACTAAATCTCACGTGTTTTATCTGGTTCCAGTTTAGTATAAAAACAGTAATTTAATCTCACTAAAAGCATTACATCGGGATTTGAGCTGAATTAAGTTAATTAACTGAGTCGCAGAACAACGAGATGGCCGGACGACGCTGCTGCTCTCTGCCGGCAAAAATGCCCTGTTTGATGGTGTAATATTTGAGCGGGTGCGTTGTGGAAATATGGAATTTCCTAATTAATTTTTTGTCGTTTTTCCGACCGTTCTCCTTTGCAATTGATGATATTTATCAGATTGCTGGCATTTCTTTACGAATTACATTGTAATTGAAACCAAATTCTCCAAATCTCATTTAGATTTTAACTTTGTAAGAATGCATTTATAACTAACTGCGGCATTCATTATAATACAAATATATACAAGTTTCAATATTTATTTTATTATGAAGCAAAATTGGATATCAAAAAGGTTTATTTACTAAATTGAGGAGTTTCTGACAAAAACAACCATAGTCCAAATTTTTTTGAGTTATATGCAACGAAATCTACTTTCAACGATTCCTAACAGGACAGTTTGGTAAAACTGTTTCACTCAAAAGTATCTTGCCTTATTTTCGAGTTATTACATTATGATATTTCAGTGTTTATACCAAAAAAACCATAGTACTATACAGATTCAGCAAAAAAACTACCTTATAGGGCTATTCTGTAAGCATCGTTATGCCATAACGAATCGTTAAAACGTTGTATCGTTATAATAATAATAAAATTCGTTTAATAGGCTTATTCTGTAAACGTTAGTTAGGACATTATGCATTGATATAATCATATATTATACAAACTGTATGCCAGTATGCCATTTTTTTAAAACATAGCTGTAGTCTGTGACAGTATGTAATATTATATTGAAATGCTCGTATTTCAAATCAAGCTTGTATTCATATAATTATTTGTTTACTTTTCTAATTTTTACTTTAATAATGCCTTGCTGTCAAATAATATGTGCGTTCAATTATTTGTTTAGGTGCATTTGGAGCTGTCACTGTCACTGCTGTCAAAATCATTTCAGATGTCTACTGGCCTAAAATGCATGATTTTTCTCCTCAAAGACTAACTACAGATTCATTTATGTACTTGATACTGTGTGTCAATATTCTGTAAACAATAATTTAATTCTACATAACGAAAAAAAAATAAAAAAATAACGATATCGTTACGTAAATGTTTTGTGAAGTATTTTTATTCGTGTCAAAATAAAATTGCTATTATGTTGAATAGTGATCTCAAAAACCCGTCATATTATAATTTTTTGCAGGTAATATTAAAATAATTTAATAAGTTTTTATTCGTAGTGCCGAGCGCGGGTTCCCAATTTGTCTACAGATGGTAGTAGTAGCTCTAGCATATCCCACAACAAAAAGAAGGAGTCTGACAGCTGATTCCTATCAGAACTACTCTAACCTAGAAGTTTTATAAGCGTTATTGCATTATTTTAGATATTTCATTTAAAATTATAATTTGATTTTAGGAAATGAAGTTCTTAACTTGATCGCAAGGTTATTATTTTTTTAGATGTATTACAGTATACGGATACCAAGATAACAATTATTGTTAAGTAGATATAATGATATTCATAATAACGATTTCGTTTTGATAACGATTCGTTAAGCGAATATATTACAGAAAACTTGTAGGCTAATTTTGTATAATAAAAGTATTTTATTTTTAAGAAAGAAAACTTTAATTGATTTTCCTGTTCATTACTTTCTTACAAAAACAAACATTGTCTTATAAAAATCACTAATAAATAGATAATTACTCATCGTAAATTATGTTACTTAAATTCTAATATTTAATCATAAATTTTTGGAAATGTGCTTTTTCGGCTTTCTTGAGGAACGGAATTCAAATAATTAAAGTTTATTTATTTTTGTGGACGTTTCGGGGAACAATTTCACCCATCTTCAGCCTTTTAATATAAATCGTCTAGGTTTGTTACATGATTTTTTACATTATAGCAGCCGCTTTGCTCAAGAAATACTTATATGGTTACGGATATTATTGTTAAATTTTTTTGGAAAAGTCATTTCCCGGCATACTGCTTAAAACACCTGTTGACTCCTATTTGAATTCCGTTCCTCGAGAAGACCGAAAAAAGCACATATCCAAAAACATCCAACCCTGAGGAATATCGAGTTATCGTTCTTCAACATTTAATCATAAACTTGACTTGACGGTATGGAGAAAAAAAGTTTTTTTTTATTATTTCAAATTCACAGTAATGAACTGAAGCTTTTCAATTATATTATGTAAGTATTTATAAAGTATACTATCAACTAAATCAAATTATTTGCAAATTGAAGAATTAATTAAATAATTACGTGCTGTAAAAGGTTCTAGTCTTTAGTTAAATTAAATTATAAATTATGTTAAACAGGATAGCCGCAATTAGACCATTTAAAGTATCATAATCACTAACCTATAGTTAAAAAGTTCACAATTACCATAATTATGTTACTTTAGTAATGTCACATTATAAATATTCATCGCTTTTCAATTTGTAAGTAATTGTTTTGAAAAATTACAATACAATTGAACAATTGTCAAACCCGTGAAATTAATATTTAGTAAAAGTATTAATTCGTACAATAAAATTAGTATTTAACATAAGCTACCATAATCTTACCTAACCTAGCATTTTTAAATTAAGAAATTAACCGAATCTACCATAACCTGACCACGTCACCTAACTTAACCTTTTTCTTTTACATTTATTTGAGTAGATTCTATTTTAGTATGTTTCAGCTTTATTCAAGAAATTATTACTTTTTGTAAAGATTTTTTTTTACGAAACACGTTTTTTGCAATATTCTTTTGTACTAAAAATTTGTTTTCGTACAAATGTTTTAATTGTACAACATCTATGAACGGGTTCAAAACATTCAAATCAATACCTCGTCCAACTTCCACATCCGTTATGAAGTTGCTGTTTATGTTCGTGGAAAGATTTGTTTGAGACATGGGTTCATCACTATCAGCCTGAAGCAGGCGATATAGTACCTCCCAAAAATGCATATGGTAATTTTGAAAAATCATGGCATACATTTTTAAGATCGCAGCGCTGGGGTGGCAAGTTTTGTATTGTATTGTATATTTCTCATAGTACTGTATTATATTTAATTTTCTTTTTATATTATTTTATAGTAGGTTTTATATTATCCATTAAGGGTAAATTAATGTAAATTCCTAGTACACTTTTATAAAACTTTAACTTAAATTGTATAACCACTTCTGTTTTAGATGATATCTTCAAAAAAATAATTAAAATAGCAAAATTTCATGATTATATTTCGTATTCACTTGTGAACATTAGTATAGGATGTATTCGTGGAAGTGAAGATAACTTAAATGATATTTTTGTGAACATTTATAAAACTAACCTCGTTTTGAAATAAAGTTTTCTTTGAAATATAATGAATAAATTTTCAAAGTACACAAGACGGATATATTAATTTATAATTTTCTGATTCACGCACAGTATTATTATCTTTTTTAATTTTGTCAAGCATATTTTTAATATAAACACGAACTTTTCGTTTACGCGGGAATTCGTGACAACATAGTTTATTACATTTCTAACGTGACAATGTGCACTCAAGTAAGCAGCAATAATTGTTATTCATATTACAATATATATGTCACTTTAGATACACAAATACGTAAAATAGTTAACAAATTTCTAAAATTACATACTTTAATATCAAGTCAACCTGTAGTTCATTATTTTGCCACCAGATGTCATATCGCTTAGCAATGCCTATGCACGCCTATTTCACATAACGTCACAAATAATATAATTGTGCGTCTAGTGCTGCCATCTGTGTCTTAGGCCGTGAACTTCAAAATTCAGTCACACAAGAATTGGAAAACAATTCTAGAACGAAAAATACGTATACATATTGCATATGTACAAAACAGATATTTTTTTGTAATTTCTTGCATATTTAATTTTTAAAAGAACCTACAACAAAGACCTATATTATAATTAAACCTTAAAGAGGAACTAAAATTCTTGAAAATAAAAGGAAAGGAACGACAAAACTAAATAAAGTTTTTTGTACTAGGATACTTTTTCCATTATCCAAGCTTTTAATAAAACACATAACAGAGGACAACAATAAAAACCTCATCAAATCTGTCTTTGTGAGACGTTACTTCACTTGTTCAGCAGCTGTCTGCGTCATTTAATATTAAAAACGCTTCGAGGGAATTAATTCGTTTCCAGTACGTACGCCACTGGACCAGTGGCGCTCTAGAGGTTTCCACGGAAGGGTATAAGTTTTGGAAACAGGGGATGTGGACTTTAGGGACTGTGGTTACGAGTTATTTATTCCGGGTGTGTTTATTTATTGAGATTAAGGAAGAAGTAAGTTATTGGAATTGATGAGTGTGGGAGGTTTTTCTTACAAGAAGAAGAAGAAAAAAGGTAACAACAGGAGTGAATAATGAGCACAAATCGTAAATAAATAAGCAAATAAATATATCACTTCTACTTATTGTCTATTTCTAAAAGTGCCATTCTGCTTTTATTAGGGTGACCATATTTTGTCCTAATCAAACCGCGACTTCGGGGGCGGAAAGGGTTGAGGGTATGTATTTTTATTCTAGCTTTATAAATCGAAATTCTCTGGAATGCAGTCCTCCAATCTCCAATCTTTTTTTTTTATTATTATAAATGAAATTTTGAAGCACTTCGTAATATTAAAAAGGCTACATTTCATCTTTAATGTCAATACTTCACGGCGACACCTATTGCTGTCATTTTCTCGTACCAGTAAGCTGCGAGAGAAAGATAGAAATAGTGTGCCAACAAATTTGAAATATCTCGCAAAGTAAACCGGGACGATTGGTCAAGTTTTGTCCAATTATCTAGAGATTTCTTCTAATAATGGTACCTCGGTACGTAACTCAAAGATATTCAGTGGTGAGCTAAAAAAAAATTAACAAAGAGTTCACTCTTTGTTTCATAAAAACGAAAACTAGAGATTATTCAAAATTTAACGTTACCCCACAGTCAGTGACGACTAATATTGATAGTCTACCATTCTTTGTCGCTTAATTTATGCAAAGAAAATGTTGTAAGAAATTATGTGTTCTTTTTTAAAAAAAGAAAAAAAATTGGAAAAGAACAAGGGGCTCGCAAATTAAAGAAAAATTCCACAAGGGCATTGCGTGAGCCCCTATAGCTCACCACTGAATATAATAAATGTTATATTGAAACTACAAATACAATATAGGTACGTTATAATAAATCGATTTGCTGTAGAGAAAAAAATAAACGCTGTATAGAAAGGTTGTCCAGGATGAAGTGTCCAACAGGGGGTTTTAAAAACTACAAGAGAAACAAAATTAGGCAAAAGTTAGGAGGAATTTTAACAGTGTTTTATTTATTTGGAAAATTCCTGGGTCACTATTTTTACAAAAAAAAATCTAAGTATGAAAAAATATACTTTTTAGGATATTTTTAAACTCTTTCGAATACGTGGTGCGTTTTGATAGTAAAAAATAAAATAATCACTATTGGATTTCGAATTGTTACTATAATTTTATCGCGCCCTTAGTAGATCGTTACACCATTGAAAAGAAGAATCTTTTAGCTATTCAACAATTTATCTATATTAATTTTTTTCAAACAGAAAAGTATAGGGCGCGAGCAGTCATGTGACATTGTTGGCCTTGACAAGCAGATATGGGGGCCCGTGCCAGAATGACAATTAGTAATAATGTAAACAGATGTCGAAAGTCAGAATTTTTTATTAAAAATTTTCAAGATTTTCTAAATTCACGTAATTTGTCACCAGGAGTGTGGAATTTACTTGTCGAGGAAAATAAACCACATGGAATTGGAAAATCACTAAATTTAGAATGAAAAATTATGATATTTGACATCTATGTACATAATTACAAGCTACTATTCTGACACGGGCCCCCTATCTGCTTGTCAAGGCCAACAAAGTGACATGACTACTCGCGCCCTGTTGTATTTAACATTTCTTATATACCTACACTCTACACCAAAAAATCTACTTACATCTATTCTTTATATTTAGATTTTTTAATTTTAAATTCATTCTATGAAGAAATTTTGTCCTCTTCCAATTTTTCGAAATGTTTCCAATTCATTTTTGGGATTAACTCTTAATACAATAAGAAATAATGTAATGTATGTATTTCCCAGAAAAATTCTTCAGTAATGTCTCTGGAGTTTTGACACTGACAGTTATCTTTCAGTTACAAACATTTTAATTTTACAATTGGTTTCCATTACATTATTTGGGCTGTGAGATTTATTACAACAGCTTATTATATACCTTATATTTCTTTATCTCTAAATCTATAAAAGATATAATAAAATATTTATATGTATCGGATAGAAAATTTATTCTTCTTTAATACAAACAAGAACAAAAATTTTCAAAAAATATTATTTAGAAGATTTTTTTTAAGAATCTGCTACTTCCGGTTGTCCAATTCTTACCAAACCCTTTTCATTTCTTCCCATTAATGTCCGATTGAGAAATATGTAGTTAAACAGATATTAAGTATTATAGTTTTTGAGAAATCGTTCTTCCAACATACACGTACACAAACATATACACACTCACATCCACACACACACACAGACATCATCGTAAAAATATTAAAATCGGATTGTACGGACTTTAAACGGCTTAATCATTAAAATCTGGATATGCGTTTTTTAGCATGAATTCAATTCATGGTAAAAATGTAACAATTTTTGAATTTATAAGATGGAAGCAAAAGTTGTGACAAAGTAAGAAATGGAATTTGTTGTCTCATATAGAATTTGTTAATTAAAAGGGCCAATGTCCGTTTTACTAATTTCTGGGAAGTTTATTTTTTGAATTTTTACATATTCTCGTAGGGGTATAACAATTACATTATTATTTTTCAAAATATTAGAATGGTTTTTAAATCATAGTTACTATTGAATTAACAGTGTAAAATTTAGTCTCATATTTTTGGACTTTTCCCTAGAGTTTATTGATACCTATAACTCAAATTCATCAATTTTGGACATTGGCCTTTTTAGCACCAAGGTACAGATATCTGTATCTGTACCTTTAGGGCGCTAACCAAGCGTCATTTCTCGAGTTCTTAAGGCTGCCATGGAGATACAGATCACTTTTTTGTTATTTAAAAATTGGCAATAATTTTCAAGTTTGTCGTTGATTTATTAGAATATGGCAGCACAATTTGTTTATATAAACAAAATTAAATACTCAGTCATTAGATTCCATGAAGTTCTAATTTTTATCACGAATGTGGAATTTAGTTACCGATTTAGTTAATCATTAATAATGCTCATTCCTTTATAAGTATTATTTAGTGCCTTATGCTAAAATATGGTTAACCAAGTTGAAATTTGGCCAATAAAATAAAATTTTAAAGTGCTTATTTTGAAATGTTTGGTTTGGCTGGCATTTGTGATTACGAATTATGTTTATTATTTTGGCTAGTAATCGTTTCATGAGAAATGGTGTGTATCTGTATATAACAGGTTCACGTATTTATAGACCAGTTTTTGTTAAGGCATGTAAAAGCCTAAATGGCACAACCAATCATGTAGCAGTTATGCCTACCCACAGTAAACACCACTTTCTTTGGGTTAGAATATTTAAAGAGAAAAAAATTGTTTTTAAGCAGAGTAACAAAATATTTATGGATTTTCATAGCCGTGTGCCTTAGTGTCAGGTCGCGAATCTGGGGTCTCGATCGGCTCTGTTTTGTCCAATCATCTAGAGATTCTTCTAATAATGGTACTTCACTTAAGTAAATCTGATTTAGCGATCATTGCAATTAGTTATCAAGGAAAAAAATCTGATGTGGCCAGCACATAACCTCTCGCCGTATATTTTACCTGGCTGTATGCATAAAGCAAAGAATATTTTTATAAATACAAATAATATATTCATATAAATCTATGACGTATAAACTTCTTTATTATTCAATAATAGCATGTCTCAACATAAAGATATTTACCATAAATTATGTTACAATAAATTACAAAGTAGAGTTTACCATATATAAATATTAGGCTGGTAACAGCAATTTTCAATTCGAACAACTTTGTTTACTTTCTCTTCATATTCTTCTAGTAAAAACATTAATTTTGGGCGGTCTAAAATGTATATATCTGGATTGTGCATCTATTCTTATATATCTTCTTTTACATTTTATTTTTTCATACTTGTTATATCTAAATAACCTTAATTCCCTTTAATAAAGTGACGGATAGATTGCACTCCGATTATTCTTATATCGATGTGTAATTTTGTCAATATTTACAACTTACTTGAGAAGAATTTGATAGCTTTTTCGCAATTCAAAGTTACTCTAGTCTACAGTACTGGTGTACATTGTCCCATAATGTTTGAAACAAATTTAAGTCCTTCAACCTAGACTTGTCATCTCCATAATAGTCACAGATCAAGAACTAAGGGATTCTCCAAGTACATTTTTCTTTCATTACTCATTATTTCTGACACTGACATTTATCTGTCAGTTACAAATAATTTAAATTATCAACTATTTTTCATGGCATTCTTTCGGCTGTCAAATTTATTACAACAGATTATTTTATATATTATACTTCTTTTATCTCTAAATCTATATGGAATATATAATAAAATATTTAAATGTATCAGAAAGAGAATTTATTTTTCTTTAATATTATCAAGAAAAATTTTCAAAAAATAATATTTAGAAGATTTTTTTTCAAGAATCTTCTACTTCCGGTTGTCCAATTGTTACCAAAACCTTTTCAGATCTTCCCATGAATGTCCGATTGGGAAATACGTTGTTAAACAAATTTTAAGTCTTATAGTTTTTGAGTAACCGTCCTTCCAACATCCCACACACACACATCCACACACACACACACACACACACACACACACACACACACACACAGACATCATCGTAAAAATGTTAAAATCGGATTGTAGGGACCTTAAAACGTGCTTATTCAATAAAATCTGGATATGCGATTTTTAGCATGAATCCAATACCTCTCTTAGCGAGAGGTAAAAATTGCAAGGCGGAAGAATTTCTAAAAAAGAGTCGGGTATTTCTAGCATAAATCATGCTTTTAAGCAACTGATAAGATCAATTTTCAGATAACGTGAGTCAATTAATGCAAAGTAATACTGAATTTTCGTTATTTTTAACAGTTACTGACCTTCAATTCCTAGGTTTTTTAAAATTTGATCGCTTAATAGTACGATTTATGTTAGAAAGTGGCCATCTCTTCGCTGGCAATTACTTCGCAATCTTTTTCTAAATAACAAGTTGCAATAATCTCTAACTCAGATTTACTTAAGAGAGATGTCAATATTAGAAGAATGCAAATTTATGACAATATTACAACGAACTCGAAATGTCACTGACAATAACATCTGTTGCAATAATAGCTTAATTCGTTTTTACTGATTGTAACATTATGAACGTATAATAGTAGATGTGAATGGCAAATTTAGAAAATCGCTATTCACTTATTTTTCCACATAAAATTTGCTAGGAATACTTTTCAACCCTTTGTCTGCAACAGGTAATAATTTAAAATCGATATCTCAATACACCCCGGGGTTATCTAACAGGATTCGTTTTTTAATAGCCACAATTCATTATTTTTCCTTCCACTTTTTCAAAACTCCCAACCAATTTTCTTTTACAATAACAATTTTTTTAGACTTCAATAGTATCAAAGCTGTCAAATTAATTTCTGGTAATTTAAAAACTACCAAAGTTGTTAAACTAATTATTGGATGGCATAGAAACTGTCAAATTAATTTCAGGCTAACTTAAAAACTGTCAAACCTGTCGACTAGATTCGATAATGCTGTCTGGTTAATTCCATGTTTCCACACACAACGATACTTTAAAAACTGATTAACTAAGTTCTAACTAACTAATTGATGAAAATATCATTTTTTGTTTGACGGATAATAATGGAGTATGTGACAGCAATGGAATTTCAATATATGGGTCATTATTAACCACTACAGTTAGTTTCTCATTATATTAATAAAAATTAAACATTGTTTCCTAATAATAAAATTATTTGCAATCCAATGTTTTGGATCCTTATACGGTGACGCGAGCAAGTTCGGGGATTTACATCTACAAAACTAATAATTTATTTCTCGCAAACTACAAATAATTAATCAATTTAAAAATACGAATATTTTACTTCTTTGTCTAGTATCATATACAGGGTGTAAAAGAAATGAGTATATTAAATATAATCAGTGATAGAAATCGTCGAGTGCAACAATATTTCTTAATAACTTTTTCTTGTAAACCTTCTAGATATTGAGTTAAAATTCTTTAAAGTTTTGTTGCATATTTCATTACCCGCCAATGGTTGAATTCAAAATGGATGCATGCGCAGTATTCAATTAATTATTGCCGTTGTGACTGCGACAGAATACAATGAAAGGTTGAATGAATTTCTCAACGTAAAAGAAAGGTTAGAAACTGGTAAATAAATTGACCGATACACAGATGGTGAAACTATACATAAATCGGGAAGATAAGAGAATAGAATACCTCGACTATTTTTTTTGTTTAAGCCTAGCTTAAAATTTAAGCCTTGTTGGTGTAAGTGGGCATAAGACTTTCAAGAAATACTGCCATGATTTTTAAAATAATGTTAACGTGGAGGATGCAAATTTAATTACATCAAAATACCATTATTTCATTGTAATTCACATGTATTCAATGTCTCAAAATTAATCAGTAATGTAAGATTACACCTTTCACCTTTGTATCCAGAAATTTCCATCTTAATTTAGTCCCCAAGCCAAGTCATAAACACCCTAAACCGCAGGAAAGTTCCCGTGCCGTGCAGGAACTGCCCTGCTATGTGGAGCGTATGTGCACTCTAGGTAAATGTGATGTTGCAACAGTTACGTTGTTGTGACAGTTGAGCGTTGTTGCCGAAGCTGTAATGCGCCTGGCCTCCTGAGATCGCATTATGAAATTCTAGTGGTTGTTGTGGCTTCCAAAGGTGGTAACATCGACGAAGATGTTGCGTTCCATAGTGATAGAATTTAAGTGAGCCAACTTTGAAATTTAAATTTGTGTTACGGGGATTTGAATACAAGTATAAATTGATACACTGAGTATGAGTAGTAAATGTAATATAAAACTTATGCCAACATATTTTAAGAAACTTCTAAGCATAATGTTGCAAATACTTTATATTTTATATTCCAACACAAGCATTATTGATTTTTATAGAACACGAATAAACAAAACATTATTACAGTGGAATCTTGTTAATCCGAACTAATTAAAGCAAAATGGCGACACGCAAAACAGAAATGAGTGGAATAAGAAAATAAAAAATAGCGACCGCTAACGAATGGGAAAAGCTAAAGAAGAAGAAGGTGTCAGTGCCAAGTCCAATTTACATAATCTTTTGCAAGAAAAATTATGTATGAAATTTATACATAATACACAGGATTGACGGAAGGTATTGTGCTGGCCACATCAGATTTTTTTGTATTTTTTCGAGTATTTTTAGATTCTAAAATATTTCTTATTTCTATCATATCTTCATTGTAAGTTGAACAATCAAGTAAATTGTCCATATTACTAAATAATCTAACTTCAAATGGATTGACAATTAACTATACTTTATGTATAGTTACTTAAGCCACGGTTGAGCTGCGAAAATCGGCGGCTAAAGCTGAACTTGACTTTGAGCTAAGACCAGTAGTTGAACTTTAGGCCCGATTGTACATTGTGAGTTTAAGCCTGGTTTTGTCTTAAGCCGTTGATAAACCTCAACTTTTCAAAAACTTGAGTTGTACATTGAAGGTTTATTCTTGCGCTGGAGTTTAAGCTTGGTTTAATTTAAACTGTTTAATTTGACGGCTTAAACTTAGGTTCAGCTAGATCTAACCTAACTTTTACATGTTACGATTATGAGAGAAGGGTACTAGTGGTTTTTATTCTCGTATTTTGGAAAAGAATTATTTCTCTATAAAATATGGATACAGATGATGATGAAATGTTGTAACTTGTAGATGTTATAGATCGACATCAGGCTCCCAAAGTATATCGTCTTCTTTCTTCGGGACAACCAGTTTGAAACATAAAATAATTTCTATTTTGTTCAAAGATTTAGTTTTTCAAAAAATGGATTGCATTTTATTTTAAAGAAATGTCATATCCTACTACTGTCGCTCCGTGGGTAAAAGGCACCTTTGATGCAAAATTATATTTCAACGCCCCCCATAATGCATAATTTACAAATTGACACACTTTAAACTATACTTTTGATTTATCGAAGAATGCTAGCTTTCAATATTGATGAAATTTCCTTTGTTAGAATAATTCTTGTAATCAAAATTATTAGGTTATAATCAAAATCGTTTGTTGTGATCAACAATTTTACGGCCATAGTTTGCTTTCCAACATAACATCATAACAATGCCAGAATATTATCTGTTTGGCAGAATATTTCATTTAATTCTTGTTTTCTACTAAATTTTAACAGTCAATCAGGGAAATTCAATATCAACAGAAATTTAAAAAAAGATTTTAGAATTGTAAATATGAGCATTTGATGCTTCGCAAAATACTAGTATTAAAATATTGGATTAATTGTCGAATTCATTCTTGTAATCAATATTCTTGAACTATAATCAAAATAATTTACTACCATCATCTACCATATTAACATAGTACACCTCTATTATCTATTCACATAGTCATTTAGAATGAAATTTTGTCATTTACAATGACGTTTGACGTATATTTCTATTACCAACGTAAATTATTTTTATAGTTTTCAAGTTAAGCTTAGATTCAGTTGAACCTGAATTTAATTCATTTTGTACAACAGAATGTAAAGTTGAACCTCAGCTCAGCTGAACTTAGGTTCAGTTAAGTGTAAGATAAACCTATGTTTGTACATCCGGGCCTTAGTGTATCATCTGAACTCGAGCTCAACGCTGAGCTCACACTGAACCTCAATTGTACAACCGAGCCTAAGTCAACGAAGGTTTTTGAAATATGAACTATAAAATGATTAGGTAGGCGTTTAGGTTCATAATTGCATACGTTTTGAAAGCTTCACAGAATTGACCTGTGAAATATTCATGTAAATTTTTGCTTGTAAAATGAAATGTAAGTATGACCATTGGAGAACTAAGTAGGTAACTGGAACTCTCCATTTTAAATTTATTATATACATATATATTTCTGGTATGTTTTGTGGTATAAATATAACCTTTTGATTTACTCCACTTAACGAAGAACTGAGTACAATACATACAGCATTGAATTGCAGTTCTATGTACTCGTTAAACAATAATTATAATAATTATGAATTGCAATATATAATTAGAAACGCAGAAACAATTAGTGCACAACATAACAATAAGTTACGGCATTACAGTAACAGAAAAGTAAAAGTTTCAAATACATTCATACCTATACATATTATAGTCACATAACATTAATTAAAACAAATAAATATGTATATGATAATCTTTTTATTTGAAATCGCCACTAAAATGCACAAAAATCGTCCTTAAAAGTTCAGAAATCGGCACTAAAGTAATCCATTATACGATGATTTCTACAAATGCAGTGTTGCCAATCTTATGACATATAATATATTTTGGGTAGATGTAAGTTGTAAAATAGTAAATTTGTAAGTAAAATGACAAAAAATACGTGCAAGAAGAACGAATTAAATAAATTCCGATGAAGAAGTTCAAGATAACACACAATTTTGAGTGTTCATTACGATAACAATGTCCGGAGGTTCGCAATACTGAACAATAAGTCCGTTTGTCTTACAGCAACTGACAAATTTGTCAATATCACAGGTTAATATAACCTATATTCTTATCACTCATATGGTTTATATTCCTCGGCCCTACACAGCCTCGGGAGCTAAATACCATATTCGTGATAAAAAGTAGAACTTCAGTACCTTGATACATAAATAACTATTATTGTTGAATGTAGCATTTGTTAAAAAAAAATTGATATACTTTTACTCATAGAATGTCTTTACTAGTTGTTACTTTACATGAACTCGAAGGTATTGTGGATATTGCATACAGAATCACTTTTGAGTGATAGATAAGACCGAATTTATTTAGCGACTCCAGGTTTAATCCAGACCAAAATTTCTGACCAATTCGTGTTATTTCCAAGGTTTCAACTTCAAGTAAATGACTCAAATTTTCAAATTAACTATGTTCTAACGTTTAATAAGTAATATCAGATAGATTACTTATTAAATTGTTTTAACTAACATAACTTTCGCATCTTAAATTCAAAAGACAGATAAATAACTGTTAATTATTGCCCGTATTCATAGTCAGCACTTCCCCTCGAGGAAGCATTGAGTACCATACATCCCGGTGCAACTTGTATTGGGAAACTGGCAGCAAACAGTAGGCAGTAAGAGTAGTGTACGCAATGTAACAGAAATGTCACTAAAAGGTTCATGTCGCTGCTATAGTTTAAAATGAATTAAATAAACTATGAAATAAAAAAGAAAAACTTATAAAATTATTTGACAGAAATAACAATAGTAAAAAATATTGTTTGAAACATTGGCATTGCTGTATTGTGTCAAGTTTTGGTCGTTGATCTAAAAAAATATACATTATGGCTTATGATAAGTAATTTTATTTTATTTCAGTGTATATTTTCTAACCATAACATTTTCATTTTCAATCGTTATAAATTTAAATGTCGGCATCTACACCGAGAAAATCACCAAGAAGCCATTTGACGAGACAAGCCTAAGTCCTCCGTTAAGGAATTCTTTATCTTTATCTGTACTGGAAACATCTTAAGACAACATTTGTTTCTCTTCACGCAAATTGACGACAGGAGCAATATAAAATTTCAAGAATTTCTCCAACTCTTCGTATGAAGAAAACTGGTACAACAGCTTCAGGTCCCAAATAACAGAAAAACCGACAACTTGGAAACTAATTTCAACGCCGAATTTAGATAATGGACATGGGTAGTATAAAATGCTGGACAACCACCAAATTTGTTGAACGCCGTTTCCACAGGGCTTCTCCTTGCTTAACTGTAGGCAATAATGATTAAGAAAAGCAACTCGAATGGTACAGTAATATTTCGGCGGAAGACCAAACTACTGCTGGCAAGATACAATCAGATATAAAATAGAAGAACCTATGTCCCACTGGTTTGAAATGGTACTTCAAAATCCACGCAGAACAACGTTCATAGGAAGACCAAATAGATCGACTACAATTGTTACATGTTTAAATAATGTGTAATCAATATGAACATGCTCAAGTAATCAAGAACGAGAAGAAAATGCTTTTGTATAATAATAATGTAATTTGGAAATATAATACAAATAATGAAAAAAAAAAATATTTGAATATACTGAAATTATAAAAATTAAGTATATTAAACAAATGAACGTTGACAGGTTCATATGACATATATTTGACATTTACTTGACATGTATTTGACATATCTCAATAGCAGTACATGTATTTGACATATCTCAATAGCAGTGTACCCAATGACACCCAGGGGGCAATAGTTCCGTGCTGCCCACTTAATGCATTGACTTGCACTTCTCGTTTACGTTATTGTTTTGTGGTACCATATTTCGTTTCGTAGTCGCACTTGTTTTTACAATCGTAATTCGATCAAAGGTTCACTTGAGTAAAGCTCCAAGCAACCTTTGGTAATGCTTGAGGTAATATTCCATGCTTTTTTTTAAATTTTAGTAGACTTGATCATTCAATCTGATGTGGACACCACACGACTTCCTTGTACGATTATTAAACTATACATATTTTTTTTAATAACTAAATTACAAAATATTAATTTTAACTTCAAAACAGTAAGATATATAGCGACCATAAAAAAATACATGCCAATATTTTTAATTGAATCAATGATATTGAATAATGTCATGAGTGATGTGGACACCACACGACTTCTTTGTGCGCCTATTAACCTATACATATTTTTTTAATAATTAAATTACAAAATATTGACAGGCTTAAGCCAAGCCCGAAAAATATTTTGATATAGAACAAAAAATAATTCATTTACTACTATCATTCTTAAATTAACATTAAAAACTAATTATTTAATGCTGTCGCCTCTAAATCGTATGTGCCATCTTTATAATTGTAAATTTTCGAGGGTTGATATATTTCATTTAGAATTTAATAAATTCATTAAAATATTATGTAGTATGTCGTAAGTCTTCTGATCTTTGTGTGTATTTTTGTGTATTTTGTGTACTTTTTGTGTATTTTTACAACCCTTATTCTGGGCTTAGCCTGTTGGGTTCGTTGATAAATAAATAAATAAATTAATTAATCTAACCCGGTTCTTTTTAAAGAGAGTTTTGATTACAACAAAGAAATATTTGATTACAACAATGAATATGACTAATTTCACAATAAAAATATATTTGTTATTGTACGAATCATAAAATTGCACGTATGTAACGTAATTTGACATGAACATTTTTTAAAATTTTTTTTTTGTCAATCCATAGCAAGCTTTATTACAAAAACAAAAGAGTATAAAATTTTTAAATTTACATATCTCGCTTATACAAAGGGCTAATTTAATAATACTTGATGTGCTAGACGCAGAAATTAATTCTCTAAAACTTTTATTTTAAGCATTTATTACTAAAATCAAAATAAAATCATTTTACTCAAGAAACCTGTTAACAACTTCCAGTAATGTACCACTTCCGGTTAGCCTAATTTAACCAAAATCTATTATGTTATTTCGATTGACATAAAAGTCTTGTATACCAAGTTTGAAAAGTTTTGGATTATATTTTAAAACAGTTTTTCATTAAAATCTATTATAGGCTTCATGTAAAGTGCCACTTATGGAAATTGTGTAATAATCAGAATGGGAAGTGCACAACTAGATGTTATAGCAGTCCTAAATACAAAATTTCAACTTTCTACGGCTTACCGTTTTTGAGTTATGCGAGATACGTACGTACGTACGGACGTACGTACAGACATCACGACGAAATTAGTCAAAATGGATTCAGGGATGATCAAAATGGATATTTCCGCTGAAATCTGAAAACCGAAATTTTTCGCGATTACAATACTTCCTTTACTTACGTACAAGGAAGTAAAAACTGTCAACTGTCATTTCGATTACAGACATTTAAGTTAAATAATGAATCGTGAAGATAATCTAGAATTTTTAGAATTTGTAGACATAGTAGAATTTATAGTAGATTTATAAATATACCAACATCATTATTACAAATTCTCTAAATTCCTACCTTGAAAACAGAGAATTCACGAAGATTCGACCATGAAATAATGCTTGGTGAAGTAATACTCAAGTGCGAGATTGAGCATCGACTATGGATACGGGCAATGTAAATTTCGTTTTCCATATCTTCCCTGATTTTCTTAATATTTCTAGTTTGCAAAAAAATCTTATTTTTAGCTCGAGATAATAAAAATAAATGATAATTAAAGAAAAATTCACAAGATATGAAGACATCTAATTTAAATGGATAAATAAATTATAATCCTCTTAATTTTAATGAGTTCCGTACTGTACGATGAATATCTTGTCATGTGTGCTGAAGTAGAAGCAAGTAAGGTTGGTAATAACTTCCTAACCGCCGTGTTTATAAAATATGAGTTGGTATACATGAGCAGGGCAGGAACCTCCTCAGAGACAGGCCCTCAATCCCGCCGTGAATCAAAGCCGACTCAGATCCTGAATACCTGAATTTATTACCTTCTTATATTTATTAATAAACGTAAACACCCATCCCTGCATTATTTATCACACCTCGAAAGATTTTTGGGGAAGAGATATGAACTTGGGGACTTGGAGATTTAGTTTAAAAGTTGCAAACTTGTCGATATAGGTTATGAGAGTTTTTCACAACTTCTGAAGTATGAGTAGTTGAGTAATTGGAATCCTGAAGTGAACGTCTTCAGATGACAGATAGAGATTTAATCATACTTAATAATAATATAATTACAAGTTATTAAATTCTTATTTAAATAATGTATGACATCAGAATTGCACAGCGATTGTTCAATTATTACTTTACTGACTATATTATTTTAATTATTTTTAGTCATGGATTGAGACATAGAATATTAAGCATCGTGTTAAGTATGAATAATGTTATATTAATAAAATAATCTCTGGCAAACAATGTATTGATACATATTTTATAGAACAATAATTTTAAAATGATTCAACGCTAATGCATTTTATTACATAAACACATTAAAGTCAATGAAGAAAAACAAAAACATAAAATATTTTCAGCAATAAAATCTATTTCAAATTATTATTACTTTAGGTGATATTGATTCTGGAACAATATGATATTTATGGATTATATTTATAGACTTTTCATGTTAGTGTGAAACATATCACTTTATGAAATAGATTTTCAAATATTAAACTATAATAACATATTGTGGATAATTTCTCGACTGTGACGTAGATTAGGATACAATAACATATATTTTAATAAATGTATCTACGACAGTGCGCTAAAATGTAATTAGTACACCAATTTAAATGTCATTATTAAACTCATAATGAGACTCAGTGCCATTATATCACTCATACGTATTAGTAACGTAGGCTAAAGGCTACGAATGAACATTTCAATGTTTCTCATTATGTCAATAATTAAATGAAAAATATATTTTAAGATCAATTTAAACTGACGTAGATAAAATATTGCAGGATACACATTTGATATAGCCTCATAATGAAACTTACGTGATTAAAACACTCGGCTCATCGCTTCGTAATTTAACATCACACGCGTTTCATTATGAACGCTATTATCAAACTTATATTGTTAATATCTATTACAACATGTTAAAAAATATGTATATCTAATAATTATTTAACTATAAACTGTATAAGGGCGTACGGACGATTAATTATAGTAACATATGCCTTATACTTTTTTGCTGATCGTATCTTCTTAAATTGAAGAAAATCTAATTTTATTCCTTAACAAAATAACGTTTGATACTGTAACGTTTATATATTTGGTTCAAAATAAACAGGGAATATATACGAAATCTGAATTATAATACAGCATTGTTTACTTTGAACTTGACATCTCTTGAACATCGTAAAAATATTTTGTGCGTACTTTTCATTTACAATCTACTGAATAACATGATAGATGACAGTAATATATTAGCACGTCTGAATTTCTGTACAAAAAGAGTATCTTGTAGATGTAATTCAGTGTTCTTTATTCAACGTTTTCAAACAAATTATGAACTCAACTCACCAACTGTCCGCATGTGCAAAACAATAAATGACTTAAATATAGAATATTATTTGTTTTTCGATAGATTCAATGTATTTAAATGTAAATTGGTTACCAGTTTTATGATTATATAGAACTCCTGTAATTTAGCAATATTTAGTATGTATATTTTCGATTTTTACTTCCTTGTACGTAAGTAAAGGAAGTACCTATTGTAATCGCGAAAATTTTCGGTTTTCAGATTTCAGCGGAAATATCCATTTTAATCATCCCTGAATCCATTTTGACTAATTTCGTCGTGACGTCTGTACGTACGTACGTCCGTATCTCGCATAACTAAAAAACGGTAAGCCCTAGAAAGTTGAAATTTTGTATTTAGGACTGCTATAACATCTAGTTGTGCATCTCCCTTTCTGGTTATTACACAATTTCCAGAAGTGGCACTTTACATGAAGCCTATAATAGATTTTAATAAAAAATTGTTTTAAAATATAATCCAAAACTTTTCAAATTTGGTATACAAGACTTTTATGTCAATCGAAATAACATAATAGATTTTGGTTAAAATAAGCTAACCGGAGAATTAATTTCTGCGTCTAGCACATCAAGTATTATTAAATTAGCTCTTTGTATAAGCGAGATATGTAATTTTAAAAATTATATACTTTTTTGTTTTTGTAATAAAGCTTGCTATGGATTAGTACAAAATAAAAAAAAATGTTCATGTCAAATTACGTTAAATACGTGCAATTTTATGATTCGTACAATAACAAATATTATATTTTTATTGTGAAATTAGTCATATTCATTATTGTAATCAAATATTTCTTTGTTGTAATCAAAACTCTCTTTAAAAACTTCCTTTATGGTCGCTATATATCTTACTGTTTTGAAGTTAAAATTAATATTTTGTAATTTATTTATTAAAAAAATATGTATAGTTTAATAATCGTACAAGGAAGTCCTGTGGTGTCCACATCAGATATTTTCTTTCCTATATGTATACTGTCAATTACTTGATATATGGTTTTTATATGTCTACTCTGTTTCATATTATTATTTTATGTGTATTGTTTGTATACCCTCTGTAATTGGGATTACATATCCTGTAGAGTGGTTAATAACTAAATAAATAAATAATATTTGGGTGGTGTAAAAATCAGAGATTTATTAATAATTAAAATAAATGTTTATTAAACGGTAAAGAAATATTAAAAAGCTATTAAAAATGACGATCACTATGATAAAACAGATTTAAACACTAATTTAAGACTAAAAATATTATTAAATACTTCTAAGATTATTTATTTATTTGCTTATTTAAACAAATTACTGATCGCACTATTTATTTATACGATGTTTATTTCACTAGGATATATCACTAATTATTTATTTGGACTCGACTGGTTGGGCTGGACTGAACTATCTCACCACTAACTGAACTCCGCTGAGCTGCGTCAAATTTTATACACCGCTCTCCATTATTCTCGAAGTTACGATGCGATAATGACATCAAATACAACACGATTAGATTAGCGCGAGTAATTAAGCTTATCATAAAGTCTGTTTACACAGCTGCACGTTCCCTAATTAACGATTGGTCTAGATCTGTCTGACGAGTGTGTGTCGATTGCGGGTGTGCTAACCTCAGTCGCGTTGGATACGCAACAAGAAACTTTCAGATTTTATACCTCAAAATTATGTTTATAAATAAAATAAATAACTTTGAATATATAATACATATAAGAACGGCAACGTAATGTATTTAGATTAAATATTTCGAGAGAAGGTGACATCTATCCCTCCGTATACGAATTATTTCTAAGTTAGTTCAAAAAATACATAATAGGTGGATGTTGCACAGTGTTGGCACGTAGCTAGAACAGAAAGTTAAGATTTTATAAAGGTTTTTAAGTTTGCTACTGTAAAACAAGTATACATGTACATTGAAGATTCAAAATATATTATCTGGTTATTATGAAACAATATTTTTGAATTATGGATTATTGAATACCTCTAACAAATAGTATCTGGCAATGCTGTCAGCACGAGTTACCGTAGTTCATAGTTTTGTGGTAGGAGTCACTAGATATCTACAATAATTTTGTGAATAAAAAGAGACAGATATAGTATCTTGCTAGGCAATATGCGTTGCCGTTCTTATATGTATTATATATTCAAAGTAAATAAATAAATATATCATCACGGCATATTACCCATTGCTGGGTGTGCCAATCTGCTTTGTACACAGATATCGGTAATGATGAAACATTTGTACCGTGCGGGCGCTTATCAGGCGTCACCTAACGGGCACTCATTGCTGGCGTGGAGAGTGCACCACAGGGGTCAATTTTGTGCCATTAAAATTCGAAGTAATTTTGGCGTCCAGACACTCAGGCACACGGCCACGAGACCCCATTATGTTTATAATGTCCCATATTTTTAAAATAAAGTTGCTATAGATTTTTTGCAGGTTTACATGCTGGACATATCATATTTTCCTTAATTTATCAAACGTTATTTGTTTTAAACTATTGTAATGTTAAAACTTCTATATGTGCTACCACATAGTTAGCAAACAAATGACGGCCGTCATCTTATAGCCACACTAGAAACAGTAGAAACACTGTAGGAACCAGTTGAAGTAAAAACAGCACATTAGGTGTGAATAGTTCTGCAACCATTTTGTAGCCCTGTAATGTTTGCAAGCAGCCGCAGCATAGAAAACTGAGCGATATATGCTACTTTCGATTGGTGTATGAACCCGTCATGCAAGTTTTAAAGCCGCAGTAAAAAAAAACTAAGCAAAAAAGGTATCTGTGTGTGTCCTCACCTTAACTCTTATTTTTAACACCATATTTCTACAAAGTTAGAATATTCAACCACTCACTCAAAAAATAAACGCATTAAACAATAAATCATTACTTCTTATTGTACTTTAAATATATTCAAGAGAGTATTACGTTCTTTCGAGCACCTTAATCCGCTTTGAATTTAAGAAAAATTTAAATTGCTTTTATAAATATTAAATTAGTCCTTTTAAGGAAGCCGGAGTATAAACATAAATTATTTACAAGCAACTTACATTAAATTTATGTAGTGCTCACCCTTAATTTCTCTATTTAGCTTATGAGCCATGTCATCTTTACTTCTGGTTGTAAATATGATTTTTTAGTATCATAATAAAAACTTATCCACTATGTTGTGGATGAACGGTACTCTCTTTTATGGAATGATATCCATGGATGAAAGGATTATCTCCAGTGCTTTATGTTCCAGAAAAAAGTTTCTTAATTTTTAACCACAATTTGTTTTACGGTTATGATTATTTTTACACATGTTGCAAGATTGCTTTATGTAACTAACACTTGCACTTTTTGAATAACCCATTGAAAAGTTTTAAGTTTTTTATTTGTACAAGACTTTCTTAAGTGCAAATAAAGTAAAAACGGTTTTATAGATTTAGATATCGGAACTTTTTCAAGAACTTCATAAAAGTTAATGTTATAGTTTTAGTATATTTTCTGCACAGTGCCGTTCATGATTATGGCTACACTATCCGATTTGTACAAATCAATATATCTACTTAAATTGCTTCCTTCATGAAAGTTACAAAGACAATAATATAATTTGAACATTTTATCTTATTTTTATTAGTGTTTACTTTACTTTCTACGAAATTTCAAATACGAAATAACATTAAATTTGATGGAAAATTGGCAAATAATCGGACACGCAATGTGATCCATTCACCCTGTTACTAGTTTTCCAACATCGCTTGCATGTTAGTAACTTGTCTATCTGAATAATTCAGTTTTTGTAACTTAAGTACTCTTTTAAGGTAGTTATATCGTGAAACCATTTATTAAGAAAATTTATTAGAATTAATTGAAATTTTAAGTACATCTAAACTGAAGTAAAATCTACCTGCTCTCCAAGTTTTAAAACAATTGACCACGCGGTACCTGAGATATTTGCAATTAAATTTGGCCTTTTTAACACGTAAGAATAGGAAATGGCTAAATAAATACATTTTATATACAACCGGTAAATAAAGTTAACTTTATTCTTATCAAAATCATTAATTAATGTGCTTCATTATTTACCGAGGGAAATAAAAATGACAAGAACTCTCTAGGGAAATAAAGTGATTCAAGGCCAATGACAGTGTCACCTAGGAATAATTTTATTTCCTTAATGTTCAATTCTTAATTGATATTAACATACAAATATGTAGAATATTATTAATTATAATTATTTTGAAAAAAAATATAATTGTTTTTGTGAAAATTTAAAAAAAAATAGATTTTTCGTTTATAGGAATTTGCTACATTTTTACTAGTTTTACATGCTGTTAGTCTCTTTTGTAAGCTAAATAACAAATTTTTCCGTTTGTATATAAAATATTGTTTATAACACGAGAGTAAAGTGTCATTATTTGCCTCAAGCGATTGCATCCCTCGGGCTACGCCCTCAGGATTCAATATACGCTCTCGACAAATAATGACGAATTTTACTCCCTTGATATATAAACTACTATTAAATTATAACTTTTATATCTATACCGACATTTAATCGAAAAACTAGTATGTTATAGAAAACTAATTAACGGATTTTATGTAAAAATTTGAAAATTATTTAACACCCAAATTTAATTTTATTGCCTCTAGAAAATTATAATCTGAAGATACGATTTGGTATTAGCGAATAAGAGGTGATCTTTGGTTAAAGGAATTTCAGACGTATATTCGAAGGAAATATTTTTTAAATGGGTATTTTACGTGAAAAGCATAAAAAGTTTAAACAGTATAATACTACTTTTGTAATTTTAACAAAGAAATATATTAATTCGTTTTGCAGTTTCCATTTGTAGTTTAGAATTAGTATTATATCTCAAAATATCTTATTACTTTTACACCCGAATGTACCAATAAATGTCTAGGTGCGACGTTGCCACAGTTATTCTTCAACATTCATATTTTAGTGTGAGTATATTGAAATACGACATTTGTGTATGTGTAAGTACTTTTCTACGGAAAAAAATCATCTGTTACAGTGTTTGATATTAGCTTTTAACTATTTTGAATCAATCTGTGCATATATTGTAATGTTAAAAAATATAAGTTATTGCAAAATATAAACTGCATTAGCTTAATTTTTTTTGAACATTTTTGAATAGGTTTACTTGAGTAACAACTACCTTAAAACCTTCGTATTGGTCAATGTTAATTAATCCTGGACTTAACTTTAATTGTTCTTGTTATAATAGTATATTCTGTAACAAGTGAGGAATAAGGCATATTTTACCCGAGTGTAACGGTTTCACGAGGGTGGAAATGCCATTCCGATCAAGTTAAAGACTATATTTTTTCTACGACTATAAATAATACAACTTTTTAAGTAATTATTAATTTCTTCTTTATTCGTTTTTGTTTATGATATTTATGTTTATATTTGAACAATGGTTAAAATTAATATTTGGAGTGTTACAATAAATTTTTATTTTCACTTTCACTTACACATTGCACAGATGAAACTACGGGTATACTTGTATTTTCGCTGGAAGTTACAGATTTTAATATGCAATTTAATAATTTACTAGCTACATTTATTCTGTTGTTTAGAGAATTATCTATGTAGCTTTCAGCTACTGTGGATTTCCATACGCATTGTTGCAGATGTGCGTCTGAAATAATGACCGGTGTATAGTTCAGAATTTTGAAGTTTTAAGAATGTTGGTATTTGTTTAGGCATATCTCCGAATTTATTTATGCCAATGACTTGCTTTGTGCAACGACCTTTTTGATAATTTAAGAATAAATTATTGATGCTAGCATTTGAAGGGCGCAGTGCAAGATCTTTTTTAAAAATTGTGCAAAAATGGCCGTTTATTGTAAATTTTCTTTGTACTTTTGTTTTGTATCGGGTATTCCTAAATCTTCAATGTGCTCCAGTTTCATTTGCCATAGTTCATATTTGCGACAAGCCCCCATTATCCCAACAATTAAGGCAACCTACAATCCAAATGATTCATATTCATATATTTTATTTATTTTGAGAGAATAATAAACCAGAATGACATTTTTAGAGAATGTGTTTACATTCTTATTTTTTTGCCAATCCATAAATTGTGAATAGTAATTTTCATAACTTGTTTCGATTTTTGTGGTAACAAATTAGATGTGCTTATTGCGGCTTCTATAATTTCTAGAGTACCCTGTTCAACATTGTCTATGGAATTATTTGACATCTTTGTATCACAAACGATTAAAATGCACCCAAAACTTCAGTCCAAGCTTCAAATCAAAGAACTCAAATGATTGCATTAATAAACAATAAACAAAACCACCAAAACTATTAAACGTAACCTTATTTATATGAATAATTTTTATTATTTTTGTTTGTTTCACGGAGAAATTCGCAATTTGCTATTTGCAGTTTGCACTTTTATATTATTTATATGACGTTATATCAGAATTCTGTAATATCGGTATGTCACTGCGTTCTGATTAAAAATATCGCTTTAACAGTTACTTCTATTTGTAAATTGACACAGTTTTGTGAAATTTAAATATAATTGTTATATTTTAAATTGAATTATAGGAACTACACCAGTTATTAAAAAAATTAATAAGACAGTATTATTTTTAGTATTTGCTTAGTATCACAAAATGTTACGAGATGTCGCTGCTTGTGCTTATTCCAATACTAGAGTGAGACTATTCCCGCAGAGTATGTTGGAATCTTACCATTACGTGTTTAAAAATCATGATAGAAATGAGAGTATTTAAACATAAACATATAATAATACACAACTGATGACTTCATTTGTTTCATTGCCACAACCATTGTTTTTACCCTATAAAGTTAAAAAAAATGCATTTTTTACTGTTTTAAACAAATGAACAACGATAAGTAACAGCTGAAAAAGCTAAAATAATTCTCATTTCAATGGTGTAACTTTTACGATGGCGCCCAGCTAAAAATTACAATTTAGCCATCATAACTCGAAATTCTTCAGTGGTAAAAAACTGATCGTCGTACAAAATAAAATAAAAAAAAATGTCCTACGAAGTGTGAACCAAAATTCCACCTTATTTCATTATGAAATTTTTATACTTTCATATTACTTACCTATATGAAAAATTAAATTAGAAAAAACTGAGTCCCACAGTCCTATGTATTTTGTGGGAAAATTATATAGGTACTAATAGGGCAACTTTATACATATCATTTTTCGTTGGGTTAAAGAGAAGTGAATTATTATTGGTAATATTAACCAAGAAATTAATTCGTAAAGATCCACAAGTGAATACAATATATTATATTGCAAAAAAATGATAAGATTAAACTTTCCAGTTTTATGCACATTGAACGAACCAATTTTTTAATTTCTAAATTGAAGAGAAAGCAACATTTCTAAAAACAACAATACCTCAACATTATCCAAAAATAATGAATTCCAAAATTCTAGCGACAAACAATTTCCTTCAATTCTTTTCTTGCTTCTTACGTAATCATACATGTCAACGAAAATGGCAATGGAATGCGAATCAGCATTTCACAAGACTTTCGAATGTTGAAAGTTTGGCAAGTGCGAATCAGAGAACGCAGAGACAGAGACAGTCAGTAAACAGTAGCAAAAGAGGGTTAAGGGTCCTGCCAGCTGTGCAGCCATTCAAGGGCACTCAAGGGTCCTCCAAAAACAGGGAATTTAACATAAGGGTGAAGGTGTATGCCTTTGTCAGATTGTTTATTATAAAGAGACGGACATGTTTAGTAATAAGTATGTTTTTGACTCTTGAATGAATAATAATCAGTTGCCAATTATACTTTGTGTCAAATCGTGATACTTTAAATTGAAAATTTAAAATATGTTTGAAGAATAATAACCAATCATAACCAAAATCTAATCAACTCTTCATATGGACGTACGAAAGAGGAATATGAAAGAATTATAATTTTTGGAATTGTAGTATTGGAGTTGTCGAAGGTGAATTTTTTGTCACACATATACACACACACACACACACACACACACACACACACACACACGCGCATACACACACACACACACACATACAGACATCATCGTAAAAATAGTGAAATCGTATTATATGGACCCTAAAACGTGCTTATTCACTAAAAACTCATCATTGAATTTTTTGACCAAAGACAATAGATACCGTCCGTACCTAAAGGTGACGGAAGGTAAAAATAATGTATTTTTGTTATGTATAAATATTTTGTTTAAAATATTTAATACCTATTAATAAATACATGAAACTATTTTAGATAATTCTTTATATCGTCAAAATGAATAATAATGCTTTGTTATTTGATTCTTATTTGGAACAATAAATTAAAAAGTCGTCAAGCCAAATGGAAAATAACATCGATTAAAAAGCAATAGTGTTATGGTAATATAACTCATAAAATAGTAAAAATATTTTTGTGAAATTCTTACCATATGATTCAAGTGGTTTAATGGTGTAATTTAAGATGACTCACCTGCAACAAGAAAGAAAATATATGTTAGTTTTACATCAATATATTTTATCAACATTATTAACAAATATAAATATTGTTATATTTTTTTATAAACTAAATTCTATTGTTTAAACTTTCAAATAACAAGATTTTTATTAACATTGTTATTTAGGTTTGCATTTCTTCCTTCCAAGAAGACGGCTACTAAAAGAACATGTAAAATATAGTCGTTCCACGAGATCAACCAATATACGTCATCAACTTGCGAAAATTGTGAAAAACTAAAAATCCCCAAACGTTTGAAATGTTCTCGGAAAATATGAATTATTTTAAAACCTTGACAATTAAATTTAGTTTAATGTGTACGTTATGCAATAAAACAGTAAATAAATTTGTTATGAAGACTTATGATTGACACTTTGATTATTTTTTACCTTCCGTCACCTATAGGTAAGGAAGGTATTGTCTTTGGTCAAAAAATTCGGTGGTGAGTTTTCATTGAATAAGCACGTTTTAGGGTCTTTACAATACAATTTTATTATTTTTACGATGATGTCTGTATGTGTGTGTGTGTGTGTGTGTGTGTGTGTGTGTGTGTGTGTGTGTGTGTGTGTGTGTGTGTGTGTATGTGTGTGTGTGTGTATGTATGTGACCGCTTTTTCGTGCACGATATCTCCAATACTAGAATTCCAAAAATTACAATTCTTGCGTATTCCTCTTCCTTACAACCATATGCAAACATGTTTAGATTTTGGTTATAATTGGTCAACCGGAAGTACCCTCATTTGAAGATTTTAACAGTTTTTCTTGAAAAACTCAGTTAAATGTTATTATAACTTAAAGAATATATTATTCTCTATACGATTTGATTGCATTTTATATTTCATATTCAACAGATATAGAGTTAAAGAATAATAAAGATAAAAAATTCGTATAAATTTCATAATTCAGCCAGCTATGCTAACATAACCATGGAAACTGCTAATATATTCAGGTAATTCAAATTGACAGATGTCAGTATCAATAAAAAGCAAGTAATTGAATGAAAAAATAAGGGAAGTAATTCTAGTGTTAGAAGTTTTTAGATATAATAGAGACGATTACATTGGTTTGAACATGTCATGAGGAGAGATGAATAAATTAATAGAAGGTGGAAGAAACATAGGAAGACCAAATATAAGATGAAAAGACTGTATTGCAGAAGACTTGAGAGAAAAGGAACTGAATGAGGACGACACGCAAAACGAAAATTAGTGGAAGAAGAAAATAAAAAAATAGGGACCCCCTAACGAATGGGAAAACTAAAAAAGAAGAAGATGTCAGTGTCAAGTGCAATTTGCATAGTTTGTTTATGAAATAACTTTACTGGAAATATAGGATCTTTTGCAAAAAAATTATGTATAGGGCGCGTGCAGTGACATAACTTTGCTGCCTTTGGCAAGCAGATATGGGGACCCGTATCAAAATGACAGCAATTAATTATGTCCATAACTGACAAGTGTCATAATTTTTCATTCAAAATTTCATGATTTTCTTATTTCATGTGATTTGTTTGTTATCACGAGTATGGAATTCCGTTGCCGAGAAAGGGAATCATAAAATACCAAAAATTTAGAATCTTTTGCAAGAAAATTTATGTATGGAATTTGTACATAATACACAGGATTGACGGAAGGTATTGTGCTGGCCACATCAGATTTTTTTTACATTGGTTTAATAATATTTAATAATAAATATAATATATCATCACGCTTATTTCCCATTGCTGGATGTGCCAATATGCTTTGTACACAGATTTCGGTAATGATGATGACATAATAAATTCTAAAACAAAACCCATTTTGTGCTTGAAAAAGAGCCATTTTCGATTATACGATTGACATCAAAATCGAATGATTTTCTTTTCATATTAAAATAGAGTGGGAATATAAGACCTGAAGGATCTTGAAGTGTGGTTATTACCCCGATCCCAATATATACCTCTTTGCTACGGTAGCGAGAGATAAAAAAAAAATACGAAATAGTACTGTTATAAAAATGCAAATAAAAAAAAAATAGCAAATTAATCCTTCTCGATCTTTATGTTAAACAAATTTTATATTTTATTGAAGGGGAAGAAAGTAGGTTAGTTTTAATCCCTAAAACAGTGGTTCTCAAACTTTTTAATACTGACGGAACACTTTTGTGTGCAAAAACTTTAAGCGGAACACTTGTTAACTAAAACAGTAAAAAATTCATATAATCTTCAGATTGTTTTATCGCTTTTTCCAAAGTTTTTTTTCTTTCTTATAGAATGCTGATAATTTGTCTGTCGTAGTTAAAATACCTTCAATTTTACCCAGTATACTTGTATTGATTGACATTGTTTAAATAATTAAAAAGCTCGGTTAAATAGTTCTTCTGAGCACTATTTTTAAGATCTTGCGCGAATAAAATGTTTTCTTTTTGAAAGAAACGAAACAATTTACGTGGAAAAGCATCATTTTCCTCAAGCGAGTTTTCTGACTTCTGTGTTAACAACTCTACTCAAAATATTCCGCAATTATACGGTCAATATTTTTGCAATAAATGCTTGTCTATGCAAGAACGAATGGTTGAACGAAATTTGAATTTTGTTGTATACAAAAAATACAAATCCCGCCTCAATGGGGCTCCATCAGTACAAATTTTAAAACATTTTCATATGATACAAAAAAGTAAGTCTGAGAGTACTAAACTCAGGTTGTAGATCAAATATGTCTCTACTTACCAATACCATGAATATTAATTGGTATTCTTGGAAAAATCTTTTACAAAACTATGTAGTATAATTAATTATTTGTATAGGTTGCTTTACCTATATTAGAAACATTATAAAGTAAATTTTTGGACGCATATACTTTATTATAAAATATTAAATATATTTGAGATAAATTTGATAAACATTCCAAAGCAGATTACTTCTGAATTGCTCTCTGCTATTGCTTTCCTCTTGGACAAATTGGCTAAAATCTCAAGACGTTTGAACCATGATTCAATATCGAAACATCAGATGCCAAGCTAATTATTCAACTCTGATTAATTCTAAGTTAATTTGTCATGTTTACTGCTGATTAGTTCTGGAAGGAGTCCAGGTATGCGCCCGGAGGAATCCTGAATCCTCTCAAAAAACAACGCCGCCCCCAACACCGTATTTTATTATTTATATAGCGAAAATTAGTTTGTCTTTGATTTCATCCTTTAAGAATTTTAATTAATAAACATTTTAATAGGATCTGTATGTTGAAATATAATTTTCAATTAAGGATGATATCTTCTTGAAGCGAAGTCTATTTATTTATATAAAATGTTTAAAGGAAATTATGTTGCTAATGAACATCAGTTCATCTATAAGATATGAAATGTTTATTTTCTTTAAAAATATATCAATGTACAGACATATACAGATTATACACATTGTAGGCCACAGCTTTTAAACACTGTAAATTTATCTTATGTAGGACCTAACTTAATTAGTCACTTTAGATGTTATTTAATATTTGTTTTATTTGGTGTTAATTTATAGTCATAATGGATTTGGATTTATATTTATTTTTAATTCAGTAGTAAAATTAAACAAAAAATTAATTAAAATCAGCATTTATATACTTAAATATCTGTTAATTTTAATTTGATCTTCTTTTTAATTCCTAATTAAAATATTGGTGCAATGGGCCATTAGAAATGGATTTATAAAAGTTCGGTAAAATTTACTTTCTTATTAAATTTAATAAAATGAACCAATTAGAATCAAATTTCATGATTTTATCGCATTTCATTAAAATTACTTTGAAATTAAATATAAATACTTACTCGTGTTCGTAAAATCAGTCATATAATTTTTGTTGAATGCAGTGTGGACGTTGTTCCGAGGCACGACGAACTGTTCGCCGAACAGTTCGGAACGAGCCAACTGCTGTCGGTCTATCAAAGGGATTCGGGCTCAGTGTGGACGTGTTCAAAACATTTGAACACATGATTTTGAATACATTGTAAAAATGGAGTGGACTCAAGAGTTATGTTTCGATCTTATAAATAAATATAGAAAGAAGGAAATATTATGGAACCCTCGGGATTCCAATTTGTACAATAACTTAAGAAAAGAAGATGCTTGGGCAGAAATAGCAGCAGCTCTTGAAAAAAGTGTAGAAGAAATAAAGAAAAAAATGGATAGTTTAAAAGGTTCTGAATCTTGTATCGTTTTTCTTTATTTTATTTTTAATACCATTTAAAAGAAAATTAAAATCTTCTTTTGACATTCTGGTGAAATTTTTAAATTTGCCAAAATCTTCGTCAGCACGTAAGTCACTTAATAAAAAAGTACTATTAACATTATTAATGCGGCTTCGTCTCAAATAAAGTTGTGAAGACCATCTTCGCCTCTGTTTTTTACGTTTTTTTGATTTTTATTAACTTTAAAAGTAGTATAACACTGATACAAGCCACGGATAGTACGTGTTCATGCGACATTTCGCCTATTCGCCGCACAACACTGGAGCACTGCCGCGGCATGTCTCATGCGCTCCTATGTGGGAAAACGTTTATCCCACACGAGGCATTCTGTTCAGCCTCGATCTGCCTCATTCGCATTCGTGCTCAAGTGTGTACGCAGCTTAATATTTAACTTTCAATTTTTTTTATCAGGAAGAACATGATGAACAAAGAATTTTAGTGCAAACTCGACTTGAATATTTTGCGTAATAAGTGAGATGAATTTTTAAAGTTCAGAATTTGGTGTGTGACGTAGCAGGTCTTCACCACTGGTCGACAAACTGTTAGTTATAGAGAGTACAAATCTTTCATTTTCGCATAGCTGAAATATGTTTATATATAAACTTATAAGTTATATTCATGAAGAAATTATTATTAGGCATAAATAACATAAATAAAATGTATTTTTTTTCCTAATAAAGTAGTTTACAGCCTCTGGACTCTTTTAGACAGCAGTATGGGTGTGTATGTACATTAATTTTGTATACTCTGTAAAGGCGGCTACACATGCTCCGGTTTACCGGAGGTGCCTGCCTTGAGACGGGTTGCTTTGAAGGCGACCTGTGCTGGAACTCCACCTTATCGTCTGGTGATTGCAACACGTAAAAATAACGTCACTACATTTCAGTACTGCCTGCCCATATCGCCAGGCGATACCCAGCACTGAAACTAGGGGTGTACCCACACTCTTCGGCAAGCCTTGAGGTAGGTAACTTTTTAGGTAGTTACTCCGGGATGCTGGAGCCAACAGACGATGTTTCCGCTATTGTCAGTTTACTGATAGCTCTGGGGTATCGCCTCCCGGCCGACCTGAGAGAGGGCTAAACCTTCCGGCGAACGAACAGATATTCGATTCGATATTCGGCGGCCTCTTTGGGCTTCGGCCTCAAGGTGAATCTTCTTACACACACTCAGGTTTGCATCAAGGCAGACCTCTCCGGTAAACCGGAGCGTGTGTACCCGCCTTAGCTATACAAAATCATATATATGTTTCTACAATTTGCAAATGTATGTACAATAAATCTTATGAATTAAGATTTTAGCTCCGCCCATTCTGCCAAATTCACTAGTGTCGTTTATTTAGTTTTTATGCGGGTACATAAGACACTACTGTTATTTTATTATTATTATAAAAATATACGTTACAATAAAAGCATTCAAAATTCAAAAACAAGTCAGTAAAACCAAATATGAGAAAAATAAGATACTTTCAGTGAGACTGACAGAAAATTTGTTCGTACGGTTATGAATCAAGGTATTAATTAATAAATAAACTTACGTTACAGCGAAAGTATTAGTCGAAACTATATAAATTTTTGAAAGAGAAGCACATTATACGTATCTATCCTTATCACACACGCTTGTAGTCTTTGCAAATGACAGAGATAAATGTAATATCAATTCGGTCATGATACAGATGACCTTGATCGGACATCTTTAATTTTTTTACTGTATCTAATATATAAATCAAAAAAATATTTTATAGCAATATTATTTATTTATAAATTCATAAACACAAATATTTATTTACAAAAAAAACAATTAAGAGCATTCTGTAGAGCTATACTAAAATAGGAAGCGAAAATTCAAATAATTTGTTCGTGTACTAGAACTACTAACATTTTAAAAAATTCAAGACTAGACAAATATACCTCTGATATGGCCCTACATTAAAAATAATAATTATCGAAATCTATTAATACTGGACTCTGATTTTAACTGGAAAACCAAAATTCAGTAGCATCTCTCGCTTTTCCGTTAAAATCAAAATCAAATACTAAGGATTTCAATAATACTTTTTTTAAAATGCAGGTTCATTCATAAACACAGCATAAAGAATACATTCAGTAACGACACTCTTGTCGGAACCTTTGATCTTTCCTTCCAAGCTGCTCGGTGTGCAGGGGTAATAATGAGGAGCGCGAAATTTAAAGAAAACATAAAATGATATATTTAATATTTGTTATTTAATATCAAATGATAAATTGTGGTATGGTAAAAATGAATAAAAGAAAAGCATAAATATGTAAAAAATGTATATTTAAAGAAAATAATAATAATATTTGTTTACTTTTATTTATTTTATTAAATTTTAATTTGCTACAGGGAGCGTTTTCCATACTATTGCTTGATTTTAAATATGTATAAAAAATGTAGGTAGAAAAAATATTGAAGCACATTAGAGCGAATTAATAACTAAATTTATATACCTATTCGTTATAGATCAAATCCATTGTACTAAACAAAAGATAAAGTTATAATACAATTTTATATTACATACCTTTGTAAGTTTTTAGGAAACGAAAAAAATCTGATGTGGCCAGCACATAACCTCTCGCCGTATATTTTACGTGGCTCTAATCATAAAGCAAAGAATATTTTTAGAAATACAGATAATATATTCATATAAGTCTATGACGTATAAACTTCTTTGTTATTCAATAAGAGCATGTCTCAACATAAAACAATTTTCACATATATTTACAAAATCTAAGATATTTTACTATAAATTATCTACAATAAATTACAAAGTAGAGTTTACCATATATAAATTTTAGGCTGGTAACAGGGACTTTCAATTCGAACAACGTTCTTGTTTACTTTCTCTTCATATTCTTCTAGTAAAAACATTAATTTTGGGAAGTCTAAAATGTATATATCTGGATTGTGCATCTATTCTTACATATCTTCTTTTACATTTAATTTTTTCATACATGTTGTTTCTAAATAACACTAATTCCCTTTAATAAAGTGATGCATAGATTGCACTCCGATTATTTTCTTATATCGATGTGTAATTTTGTCAATATTTACAACTTACTTGAGAAGAATTTGATAGCTTTTTCGCAGTTCAATGTTACTCTAGCTTCAGTGCTGGTGTACATTGTCCCATAATGTTTGAAACAAATTTAAGTCCTTCAACTTAGACTTGTCACCTCCATAATAGTCACAGATCAAGATTTAAGAGATTCTCCAAGTACATTTTTCTTTCATTACTCATTATTTCGATGAGATACAATTTTTCTGTATTTTACGTTGCAGAGTGGAGACCATCTTCACTTTCACCTTGTATTTATAACATTTCAATATCGTCTTCCTTCGAGCTGTATTTTCGCTTATATCTATTCTTTCCATTTCAATTTTTTTTATATAAGTTCATTCTATGAAGAAATTTAGTCTACTCTTCTAATTTTTCGAGATGATTCCAATTCATTGTTGGCATTAACAGTATTTCTGAAGGGTATGTGTAATATACCTATAATTTTAAATATTCAACTATAAATACAATAAGAAATAATATAATGTATGTACTTTCCAGAAAACATCTTCAGTAATGTCTCCAGATTTCTGACACTGACATTTATCTGTCAGTTACAAACATTCAAATTTTCAACTATTTTGCATGGCATTCTTTCGGCTGTAAAATTTATTAAAACAGATTATTTTATATATTATATTTCTTTTATCTCTAAATCTAGAGAATATATAATAAAATAATTAAATGTATCACATAGAGAATTTCATTTTATTTAATATTACCAAAAAAAAATTTCAAAAAATAATATTTAGAAATTTTTTTTTCAAGAATCTTCTACTTCCGGTTGTCCAATTGTTACCAAAACCTTTTCAGATCTTCCCATGAATGTCCGATTGGGAAATACGTAGTTAAACAAATTTAAAGTCTTATAGTTTTTGAGTAACCGTCCTTCCAACATCCCACACACACACACACATACACACACATCCACACACACACACACACACACACACACACACACAGACATCATCGTAAAAATGTTAAAATCGGATTGTAGGAACCTTAAAACGTGCTTATTCAATAAAATCTGGATATGCGATTTTTAGCATGAATGCAATACCTCTCTTAGCGAGAGGTAAAAATCGTACTTTTGACATATTTCTCATATTTTTACACGTTTGTATCGCACATTTTTCTAATATCTACTTTTTACCTCTCGCTAAGAGAGGTATTGCATTCATGCTAAAAATCGCATATCCAGATTTTATTGAATAAGCACGTTTTAAAGTCCCTACAATCCGATTTTAACATTTTTACGATGATGTCTGTGTGTGTGTGTGTGTGTGTGTGGATGTGTGTGTGTGTGTGTGTGTGTGTGTGTGTGTGTGTGTGGGATGTTGGAAGGACGGTTACTCAAAAACTATAAGACTTAAAATTTGTTTAACAACGTATTTCCCAATCGGACATTCATGGGAAGATCTGAAAAGGTTTTGGTAATAATTGGACAACCGGAAGTAGAAGATTCTTGAAAAAAAATCTTTTGAAAATTTTTCGTGGTAATATTAAAGAAAATTAAATTCTCTATCTGATACATTTAAATATTTTATTATATATTCCATAGATTTAGAGATAAAAGAAGTATAATATATAAAATAATCTGTTGTAATAAATTTGACAGCCGAAAGAATGCCATGAAAAATAGTTGATAATTTAAATTATTTGTAACTGACAGATAAATGTCAGTGTCAGAAATAAAGAGTAATGATAGAAAAATGTACTTGGAGAATCCCTTAGTTCTTGATCTGTGACTATTATGGAGATGACAAGTCTAGGTTGAAGGACTTAAATTTGTTTCAAACATTATGGGACAATGTACACCAGTACTATAGACTAGAGTAACTTTGAATTGCGAAAAAGCTATCAAATTCTTCTCAAGTAAGTTGTAAATATTGACAAAATTACACATCGATATAAGAATAATCGGAGTGCAATCTATCCGTCACTTTATTAAAGGGAATTAGTGTTATTTAGATATAACATGTATGAAAAAATAAAATGTAAAAGAAGATATGTAAGAATAGATGCACAATCCATATATACATTTTAGACCGCCCAAAATTAATGTTTTTACTAGAAGAATATGAAGAGAAAGTAAACAACGTTGTTCGAATTGAAAATTGCAGTTACCAGCCTAATATTTATATATGGTAAACTCTACTTTGTAATTTATTGTAACATAATTTATGGTAAAATATCTTCATGTTGAGACATGCTATTATTGAATAATAAAGAAGTTTATACGTCATAGATTTATATGAATATATTATTTGTATTTATAAAAATATTCTTTGCTTTATGCATACAGCCAGGTAAAATATACGGCGAGAGGTTATGTGCTGGCCACATCAGATTTTTAGACTTCACATTGATGAATTATTAACTGTCTCTCTTGAAATATAAATGACAACTAAACACGTCTACGAGTCTATCTTTGTATTTCATTCAATTTATTAGTTTATGTGCATGTGTCAGCAAGTAACAAGTACACACTTTATTTCAAAAAATAAATATTTAGTACCAAAATGAAAATATATGATATAAAAATTTATAATAGAATGATCTTACTTTTATTTCTGAGACCTGTACATAGCATTAAAATATATTATTTATAATATTCTACCAACTTTATGATTATTATTATTATAAAATCTATGACTCTGCACGTAACATATTATTTTAATGTGATTAAAAATCCTGCTGCTCATTATTTCCCTCGTCAACCCGAACAGTTTGGGACGAAAATCAATGAGGTGTCGCTACTGTTTAATTCGTTGGAGAATATACCTACAAAAGAACAATATAATTAATTTACATAGCAATAACAAAAATATATGACGAATTAAGGAAAAAAAGTATCACTTAAAGAAGAATATAAAAAAAATAAGAAAAAACAAATGAATAATAATAAATCCAGTGCAGAAAAGCAAATGTAAATTATTCATTTATTTTGTTGACAAGATCAGTAATCTCATTAAATATTTTTTTGAAAGATAAATGAAATATATCAACAGAAAGAAAATGAGTATGGTATCTTGAGATACTAGTCCTGCCCTGGAATAAGTATATTAAAACAAAAGCTGAACTGCGAGTTTATTACAAACATGTTTTAAATTACGGTTTGGTTTCCAGGAAAATTAAAATATAACATGAGAAAGTTCGCGAAGTTATGAAAAATACAACATTGTTGGAAACATCATTATTTTGCCTGTTCGGAATGAAACTAAACTTTTAACTACTGCACGCTTATATCATATTACAATAATTATAATTAGTTGAAATAGTGCAAGATACTCTTCAACGGGCAGCATTAAATTATTGATCGAATTACCCGCCGTTTGTCGAACGTTTGTTATTCTTTATATGTATCAACCGCTAACGTTTAATTTTGGTTTGACCCTTGGTGATATTTTGCCCTGATATTGAAACCTCAGCGATATTTTCATAAGGGGATGTGTTGATCAAATATTTTCTCTTAGTATGATTGTAGAGATGTCACTTAATAAGAAGAAGAAATGAGATATTTACGTGGTGTATGTGTATAAGTATGCTTAGAAAGAATGTTGTTATGAGAGTGGGGGTAGGTTATTTGAGATGGATTGGACATGAGACATTTATATGTTGGTGAAATTGAGAGTGTCTGATCGCGTGAACATCCAGTGTGTAAGTGAATAGTTGTGATTAGTAGCATGCGAAGGAAGTGAAGGTTTCCAAGTGGAAAGAGAAAGAACATGTGTGAATGGGATTATGATTGTGGACGTCTCGAAAGACAGGAATGTGTGCGATGAATGATTGCTGCATACATTTCTACCATAGGATAAGCGTGATTTTATGCATGTGTGTATGTAAGGTGTAAAACAACGATGTGTTACAGACGTAATAAACCATTACTGAATTCAAAACCCAACCTAACCTCTATCAGGTGTTAGCAATTACTCGAAAGTTCAGTCAAATAGCATTTATTCTTACTATACCAACGTTTCGATGCACCCTTGCACCTTCTGCAGGGTCTACAACAATAATAGAACAAAATGTAATACATACAAAATAAGATGGACATTATCACACTTACAGTAAGATCTTACAAATTGTTACAATTCATGCACAAAATACATTCGTACAAAACATTCAGTTAATTTATTAAATATCGTACAAAAAATTCAAAGAGCATACACACATCCATTTGCTCTAAAAAACGGCAAACGAATAATAGGGAAAATAGCCGGAAATATCCTGTACATCAACAATGTAACGTCGCCGCTCCGTAGCCCTCGCCGCCGCCACGCTATAGCAGGCGCCACAGTGTCCGCGCGTACCTGACGAGTTCTAACTTGTTGCAAACTATTGTGCATGTTGTTTACCTCGAGAAGTTCTCTAGGAGGTTCTAGAACTAAAGTCGCCAGGTATATAACCCGTCGCCAAAACCAGCGAACACATTCGGTATTATAGAAGCAACGAGTAAAGAAGTCTGATATAAATAAGCGTCGTGAATAGTTGGTGATATGAACAACAGTCGACAAGCGAACATAAATAAATGTTATTAGTGACATAAAGAGTGGTGTTAATTGTTTAAATAAATAATCTTAGTGTTTAAGTGTCTTATAATATTCTTAGTCTTTAAATTAGTGTTTATTATAGTGTTATTTAAATTTATTATCTTTTAATTATCCTTTTAATATTTATTTATCGTTTAATAAACATATTCTTTTAATTAATAATATTTCTGTTATTTGTTACACTTCACCCATATAAATAAAAACTTTACAATTATAATGTGTAGCAAGTTGAAGTAATTTCCTTACATTTTATTTAAATTCATACAACTTGCTAATTAATATTACTATTATAAACACAAAATTTGTTTAAATTTAATGGTTCCATTCAGCGATGTGGAAATTTCAAAAAAAATTTTTTTTGATAGTTTCATAAAAATATTTCACTCTAAATTTCAATAAAAATTTAACAAAAAAACAATGAAACTGAAGAGTGAGGAGACAAAGATGAACGTCACAAAATGTGTTATCGTTTTTGCCTTCTTTAAATATGCATTTGAAAGTCCCACCTTCAATCTATTAGTAGGACCAATAATCTCATTTTGCTAGAAAATGGACATCATCCTTTTTCTCCTTGGCTCTTCAACTTTGAAGGAAAGTTTCACGGAAAACTTCAAGTAAATTAAGGTTTATCAATTGGACGTTTTTATGACAAAATGACATAAAATTGTACTGAATTCTATCATGAGCAATGTATATATTCAACATGTAGATTTACTGAATATATCTTCTAGTTAATATGTCAAACTTTTACATGACAAGTGCATGTATGTTGATCTGCGCAAAGGTGCACAGCGCATGTGTATTGTAGCTTCTAAAAATTCAATGAAATTTAAAGATTGAAAGGTTCAAATTTTATAGAAAGATCATGTCACTTAAGATTCAAAAACGGCGGAAGAATCGTGTCATATTTTATGTCAATCAGGACAAGATGTTACATTTAAGGTTCTAAAAGAAATTTAAACAAGAATAAACAATGGTAAATATGGAAAATTGAAATTCATTTTTCTGACTGATTTTGACAGCTACTTGTGTTCTTTCGAATAAATTCATCTGCGTCTACGTGACCTGATCTGATCTAATCAATACGATCAGTTGGATCTGATCCAATCCAGCGAAAGAATACGGCTTAAAATTGAAACTTTCAAAGTGAATCTTTCAAATGGCACATCGCTAATCCCATTACTATGTTTATAGTCGTTAGCGTGTCAGAGCTTTCGACTTTTGTTTCATGTTCTAATTTTTGCGCTCCACGCTATAAAATCTAACTTACGCGCTTGCCACATAAATCACTATTATTTGTAAAAATGAAGTATTTTACTTTTTATACTATTATAACAGAGATATTTACTTAAAACTACAATGTGTACTTTCTTGCCAATTGCGAAACACAAACCGCACAGAATTTTTATTATTTATTTTTTAAACTTTATAGAGCAGACAATCAACATTTTGTTAGTATTTCTGAAATATGATTGTTTGTATACAATTGAAACTGTTTAAGTGTTTAACAACATGGCTCTTAAAACAATCAGAAAAAAACGAATATGTATTTATATTGCTTTAACATGGGGATCTCGAGAACTGTTTATGTATGAACAAAAGTACAATGATTATGTTATTTTGTATTTGCTTGAATACAATAAACAGTATTTCTTTTGTACAATTTTTATATTTAACCAATAATAATTTTTGAATAAAAGTAATAAATATTAACAAATCTTAAATCTGTAAACACAAACATTAGTCATTAAGATTTATTTTTAAGCTAACAAGTAATAAGAGAAACCAAAATAGACCAAATAAATATTTTGAATCTCTTTACATAAACAAAAATCTGTTGTGACCATCATAATACCTCACGCGCCCTTTCTATTGTGGTGTATATAAGTATTGTATTTAACATTTCTTGTACACACAAAAAATTCTAATTACACCTAATCTTTGTATTTACGTATTTTCTATAATTTTAAATTCGTTCTATGAGCAAGTTTTCTGCATTTCTTCTAAATGTTCGAGGTTTTTCCAATTCATTAACGGGATTGGCGGTATTTCTGAAGGGTTCATGTAATATACCTATAATTTTAAATATATAATTAATAATAAACTGACATTAAAGACAATTATCTGTCAAATACAGATGTTTTAATTTCTAAAGTAGTTGCAATGGAGATGTTTGGGCTGTGAGATTTACTACAACAGATTATTTTATAGATTATATCTTTAAATCTACAGAAATTATATTAAAAGAATCAAATGTGTCGGATAGAGAATTTTATTTTTTTAATATTTGTAATAATATAAATATTCAAAAAATAATATTTGTATGATTTTTGTTAAAATACTACTAATTCCGATTGTCCAGTTGTTACCAGAATCTATTCAACTCTTCCCATTACTGTTAGATTGAGGAATCTGTAGTTACACAGGTCTTTAATCTTATAGAATTTGAGAAATCGTACTTCCAACAACCTCTCTCTCTCTCACACACACACACGCACCCACACACGCACACACACACGCACACACACACGCACACACACACACACGCACACACACACACACACGCACACACATACGCACACACACACACACACACACACACACACACATAGACATTATCGTGAAAATGTTATTATCGGATTGTAGGAACCTTAAAACGTGTTTATTCATTAAAATCTGGATATGCGATTTTTAGCATGATTCCAATACCTACCTCACTTAGCGAGAGGTAAAAAATGAAAATGGTGTGCATGGTGTTTTACGTCTATGAAACGGCCGTTACGATTTACGATGAAGAGTGCTACCAATTAGGAATGACGAATTCTGATAATTTTGGCACGCGGGTACCCGAAACATCTACCAGTTAATTACCCAATATCCTTTAAGTATAAATAACTCGTTAATTACCAGTTACCCTTATATTAGTATAACCACCAAAAAATATTACGGTTTAATCGGTAATGGGTTGGAAAAACGGAACACTTTTCTCAACGTTTTTTAGCCAGATAACAACTAACTCAAATTTAAGATAGTTGAAATCTATGGAGACATACTAAATTTAAACACGTGATACGTGTACGCAAGTGCTCATCTGTGATGCTCCAAAATGTATTCGCACCACAACCGCCGATCTATCGCGGTTAGTTTGGTTACAGAAGTAACCATATCTTTCAAAACTGGTAATCAGGTAAGAAATTTTATACCCGGGCACATTATTATCGGGTAGGTTCTGAGTACCCGGGTACCCGTCGTCATTCCTACTTCCTACTACCAATAATGGCTTAAAAGATGTGACAATTTATAAATTTATACATAGCGTTGTGTAAAAGTGGAACATTCTGTATAGAAAAATATATACTGCAGATTTACAGACATTTTAATATAAAATAAAATTCATTTGAATTTTTCTCCATAATATTTAAAATGATCCTGTTATTAAAAAAACTGATGTGGCTAGCACAATACCTTCCGTTAATTCTGTGTATTATGTACAAATTCCATACATTATTTTTCTTGCAAAAGATTCTAAATTTCCAGTAAAATTATTTCATAAACAAACTATGCAAATGGCACTTGACACTGACATCTTCCTCTTCTTTAGCTTTTCCCATTCGTTAGGGGTTTTTTTAAATTTTCTTCTTCCATCCATTTCTGTTTTGCTATAAATTATGTCCATAATTGACAAATGTCATAATTTTTCATTCACAATTTCATTTTTTGGTATTTTAAGATTCCTTTTGTCGGCAACTGAATTCCATACACCTGATACCAAAAGATCCTATATTTCCAGTAAAATTATTTCATAAACAAACTATGCAAATTGCACTTGACACTAACATCTTCTTCTTCTTTAGTTTTTCCCATTCGTTAGGGGGTCGCTATTTTTTATTTTCTCCTTCCACTCATTTTTGTTTCGCGTGTCGTCCTCCTTCAGTCCTTTTCGCTCAAGTTATCCGCGATACCTATTACTAAGCTATTCAATATATTCATCTCTCCTCATGACATGTTCAAACCAATGTAATCGTCTCTCTTATATCTTTCTAGAAACGTCTAACACTAGAGTTATTTCCCTTATTCTTTCATTCATTTACTTTTTATTGATACTGACATCTGTCAATTTGAATATTCTGAATATATTAGCAGTTTCCATGGTTAAGTTAGCATAGCTGGCTGATTTATGAAAATTAATATCTTTATAATTCTTTAACTCTATATCTGTTGAATATGAAATATAAAATGCAATCAAATCGTATAGAGAATAATATATTTTTAAGTTAAATAATATTTAACTGAGTTTTTTCAAGACAAACTGTTAAAATCTTCAAATGAGGGTACTACCGATTATAACCAAAATCTATTCAAGTCTGCATATGGTTGTAAGGAAGAGGAATATGCAAGAATTGTAATTTTTGGAATTCTAGTATTGGAGATATTGCGGCCGAAACCGCGATCACATACACACACACCCACGCACACAAACACGCACACACGCGCGCACACACACACATACAGACATCATCGTAAAAATAGTAAAATCGTATTTTAAAGACCTTGAAACGTGCTTATTCAATGAAAACTCACCACCGAAATTTTTGACCAAAGACAATACCTTCCTTACCTAGAGGTGACGGAAGGTAAAAAGAACTGGCCGAAGAATTAGCGTATATAATTATAATCGTTATACATTATGTACACATATATACAACTTTCTGTAGTAATACTCTCATGTTGATGTTGTGAGTTATTTATATCTGTTGTGAGTGTGAGTCAACGTGTAATTGCGCTGACGATTCTTAACAAGCGCGGGTGACCGCTAGGCAAGGCTGCCGAGCCGTGACCCCGGGCCAGGCTGCACTCAGCATCCAATTAGCTCGCCTACGCCACTGCATCTGCAACTGTCACCAGCACATCAAAACAGGGACAGCCACTACCAACCAGATAATTACACCAACAAACGAAACAAAAGACAATCAAAGGAATTAAAAATAGTTATACATATGTAACGCCCCTGTCTAAAGAGTATACGAGCGCCGCTACTGGCAGAATGTTCCCGAGAGCGATGACGTAAACCCCGGCGGCGTAACGGCTAGACGTGTTAATTACACCAATGATCTAAATCTATTGTATTCGGTATCATTGTGGAGTCGGAAGGTTCCAGAAGGACACTGGGCTGTATAAATACCGTCGGAACGACAGCGGAGATATAGTCTGTTATATAGAAGCAACGAGAAATAAACACGGGATGATATAAATAAACATTTTACACATTTGTTAACATAAATAAATGTAATTATATAAATAAATATAGTGATATAAATATTGTTTAAATAAATAATCTTAGTATTTAAGTATTGAATAATATTCTTAGTGTTTATAATTATTTAATCATAGTGTTAGTTACTTTTACTATCTTTTTAATATTTATCCTAATTATTTATTGTTTAATAAACGTATTATTTTAATTAATATTATTTCTCTTATTTTTACACTTCACCCAAATAAATAAAACGTTACACATATAACCAAAAATATCACAATACAAGTATAATGGGATCATTTACAATGCTTACATTGCTAGTCAAAAACTTACACCATTTTGAAATACAAAATATCACAGTCATCTACATTTAAGGTCCCTACAATCCGATTTTAACATTTTTACAATGATGTCTGTGTGTGTGTGTGTGTGTGTGTGTGTGTGTGTGTGTGTGTGTGTGTGTGTGTGTGTGTGTGTGTGTGTGTGTGTGTGTATGTGGATGTTGGAAGGACGATTTTTCAAGAACTATACGACATATCTGTTTAACTACGTATTTCTCAATCAGATATTAATAGGAAGTGTTGAAAAGGTTTGGTGGCAATTGGACCGGAAGTAGCAGATTGTTAAAAAAATTCTCCTAAATATAATTTTTTGAAAATTATTGTTCCTGCAAATATTAATGATGTTTAAATTCTCTATCTGATACATTTAAATATTTTATTATATCTTTTAATGATTTAGAGATAAAAGAATATAATGTATAAAATAATCTACTGTAATAAATCTCACGGCTCAAATAATGCCAACTGAAAAATTAAAATGTTTGTAACTGACAGATAAATATCAGTGTTAGAAATCCGGAGATATTACAGAAGACTTTCTAGGAAGTACATACATATATTATTTCTTATTGTATTAATAGTTAAATATTTAAAATTATAGGTATATTACATATATTCTTCAGAAATACTGCCAGTTCCGATAATGAATTGGAAACATCTCGAAAAATTAGAAGTGTGGGTCAAAATTTCTTCATAGAATGAAATATACAGACTATAAATTAATATAATTTTTGGTGTAGAGTGTAGGTATACAAGAAATGTTAAATACAATAGGGCGCGAGCAGTCGTGTGACTTTGTTGGCTTTGACAAGCTGATATGGGGGTCCGTGTCAGTATGATAGGTGGTAATTATGTACACAGTATCAAACATCATATTTTTTCATTCTAAATTTCGAGATTTTCTAATTCCATGTGGTTTTTTTTTCTCGACAAGTTAATTGCACACTCCTGGTGACAAATTAACCACGTGAACTTAGAAAATCTAAAAATTTTGAATGAAAAATTCTGACATTTGACATCTATGTACATAATTACTAGTCATTCTGACACGGGCCTCCATATCTGCTTATCAACGCCAACAAGGTCACGTGACTGTTCGCGCCCTATACTTATGTAACCAAAAACGGAAGTGGCGAGAGGTATTGTGCTGGCCACAACAGATTTTTAAGTATTTACACGCTAAGAGAGTCGTGTATGGACTCATAAAAAGGGGAAACACCAACAATAACCAAGAAACAGCGAGAAATGTAAAAATAATGTATGCAGTATTTTTTAGAAGTACGGAACTGGTAAATTCAATTAGTAAGTTGGATGGTCAGAAGCTTCGAGCTATACAGACTAGGGATTTTCCGAATATACAAAAACATATACTCGCGAATAAGAATACAAATATTTTTTCATAGGTACTATTCGCAAATACGAATACAAAATACATAATTTTTACCTCCCGCTATTAAGGATCGTGATAGAAATTGTATATTGAGATTTTGATAAAGAAAACCGTATCAAGGTCCCTAGAATAAATTTTTATTATTCTCACGATGGTATTTGTCAATGAATATGTGTATGTATATGCGAGTGATTCCAGTATATTCTCTAATTATTTTTCAACCAATCCGAAAATTTTGAATACCTACTTGCATTTCTACGTAATTCTAAAATAAAAAGACGCTACCTGATTTGAGTATCAATCGGAAAACCAGAAGTGGCACTTATTAAAGCTCTAAACACTTTTTCTTGGAATATGTCTTCATCTTAAATATTATTTTTTTCGTTATTCATATTACTACACAAAATAAATATGTATTAATGAATTTTCTAAGTTAGCGATATTTTGATGACTTGCAATTTAATTTTTAAATTTTTTATCCGGTTCTTATTGTTAAATTAAATTATTTCGCAGCCCAAAAGTATTTGTTTTATTATTCATACTGTATACGTATATTCGACCTAAATTTAACAAATATGGTTTCGAATACGAATATATCAAAATTGGCGAATATCCGCTAAAACGAATACGAATGCGAAATATACAGTCTAGGCCGCCTTACGGTGTTTGTTGTGATCGAAAGATATGTGGATCACAACATGCTATGCGTTAATATAGACGGTGAATTACTTCCCCAGTTAGTATATGCTCGAAGGTCACAACACAATTTCATGGTACCTACACTGATAATTTGTACCTGAAAAGCTCAGAGTTCTAGAGACAGGAATTTTACATCATGACTGCGTTTTCCTATATAGCAGCTTCAAAACGTTAGTTTTTGGCAAAAAATTAATAGCACATCTGCCATAATCACCTTATTTGGTAATGCGCAACTTTTGGTTCTTTTCATGGGCTTATATAAAATTCTGACTGTAGATGATTTTCGTTTGAAGAAAAGATTGATGATACAATTCATGGGTTAATTTAAAATAATTCCAAACGAAGATTGGATGGGAGTTTTAAAGAAAGAAGTGGTATAAGGATAAAATGTATTATTGTTGAAGAGAACTAATTAAAAATATTAGAAAACATTGTAAAAAAATTGTACCATATATCTTATTCTTAAAAATTATTCTAGCATGACCCTCTTATATATAATAAACTAATATTATCGGGTCTCATAGCTCACGTAATAAGTGTTTGAAATCTATTTGTAAAACCTGTGTTGGAATGTTGAAACTAATATTTTACCTAAAATCAACTTAATTATTAATATATAAACTTGCCGTCAAATAAGTATAGACTGGAGATTTCTACACTGTTGCCAATTCACTGGACATGTTGAAAATGCTAAGTTATGAAGAAGCGACAACACCGGAGGGCAAAAAAGTTGAGTATTAGTCCATATTCATTTGACAGCAACTATAATTATTTTTGTACCTAACAAAATATTGCACGCAGTTTGGATATGCCCTTATAAAGAAAATAAAATCTAAACTATTTAAATTTCGCCACAAATTCCTCAACCACATAGTTTCAGTCGAGTAACCCTTCGTTCCATTATCTCCCAATCTTCTACCCCTTGACAAGTTGCAATTGTTTCACCTGTATAGTGAGATTGATCGCAACGGGCGATGTGCAGTTGTTGCTAGCGTTAGGCGTTTGTTTCCTGTAGGAAGTTGTGGCTGAGCCCTCCCGAGTGACGCAGACGGGGCCGCAGGAGAGAGCTACTTGGTGGCTCTCCTGAGGACGATACCAGTCAAGCCACTTGGATTTGAATGTTAGGGTAACGGCACTATTTATTTTCAAGGATTTTCTGGCGGTGAAATGAATTTTTATGAGGGTGTAACAATTTCAATTCAAGACTTCTCAAAATGTATTTTCAAAGATTATTAGGTCAAGTAAGACATACGACTTTAGATAAATGGGATATTTTTTTCGTCAGAAATTATTATTTTCAAATAATTCTTAAACAATCAGTAATTTCATAAAAGATTTCAAATAAAAGTAATTTTTCTGTTGATAAAATTTTGAAATAGATCACAAAATTAATTTTTTTAGCAAAATACTTATTTTTCTCTTTTCAACTGGTCTAAATTTGGTTTACCATTAAAATCTCAGATTTTCCGTTATTTTTCATGAAATTCCTTTTTTACCTTCCGTCACCTATAGGTAAGGAAGGTATTGTCTTTGGTCAAAAAATTCGATGGTGAGTTTTCATTGAATAAGCACGTTTTAGGGTCTTTACAATACGATTTTACTATTTTTACGATGATGTCTGTATGTGTGTGTGTGTGTTCGTATGTGCGTGTGTGTGTGTGTGTGTGTATGTGTGTGTGTGTGTGTGTATGTGACCGCTTTTTCGTGCACGATATCTCCAATACTAGAATTCCAAAAATTACAATTCTTGCGTATTCCTCTTCCTTACAACCATATGCAGACATGTTTAGATTTTGGTTAAAATTGGTCAACCGGAAGTACCCTCATTTGAAGATTTTAACAGTTTTTCTTGAAAAACTCAGTTAAATGTTATTATAACTTAAAGAATATATTATTCTCTATACGATTTGATTGCATTTTATATTTCATATTCAACAGATATAGAGTTAAAGAATAATAAAGATAAAAAATTCGTATAAATTTCATAATTCAGCCAGCTATGCTAACATAACCATGGAAACTGCTAATATATTCAGGTAGTTCAAATTGACAGATGTCAGTATCAATAAAAAGCAAGTAATTGATTGAAAAAATAAGGGAAGTAATTCTAGTGTTAGAAGTTTTTAGATATAATAGAGACGATTACATTGGTTTGAACATGTCATGAGGAGAGATGAATAAATTAATAGAAGGTGGAAGAAACATAGGAAGACCAAATATAAGATGAAAAGACTGTATTGCAGAAGACTTGAGAGAAAAGGAACTGAATGAGGACGACACGCAAAACAAAAATTAGTGGAAGAAGAAAATAAAAAATAGCGACCCCCTAACGAATGGGAAAACTAAAGAAGAAGATGTCAGTGTCAAGTGCAATTTGCATAGTTTGTTTATGAAATAACTTTACTGGAAATATAGGATCTTTTGCAAAAAAATTATGTATAGGGCGCGTGCAGTGACATGACTTTGCTGCCTTTGGCAAGCAGATATGGGGACCCGTATCAAAATGACAGCAATTAATTATGTCCATAACTGACAAGTGTCATAATTTTTCATTCAAAATTTCATGATTTTCCTATTTCATGTGATTTGTTTGTTATCAGGAGTATGGAATTCCGTTGCCGAGAAAGGGAATCATAAAATACCAAAACTTCAGAATCTTTTGCAAGAAAATTTATGTATGGAATTTGATAATACACAGGATTGACGGAAGGTATTGTGCTGGCCACATCAGATTTTTTTATTTTTTGAAGTACCTGTAATATTTATTTACATGTCATATAGTTATTTTATTAGGACTGAAAATATTTTGTCAATGAAATTCATTTGTTTCAAAAATATATTTTTATAGCAGACACTTCCTGGTTAGTTCATACACATAAATAGTTGACATAAACAGCTTAACAGCCCATAAATATTTAAAACTTCTGCCCATCATAAGTATGAAGACAGAATAGTGCCACTGTTTTGCACTCAAAACTAAAGCAGTTTGCGGTGAACCATACTAAATATGCCATTCTAGTTTTATAGTATAGTAATAGTTAAGTTGTTTATGACTGTCCCTCGCTTTTTGGTGACGACAACTATTCATCCATACGTTAAATGTAGAATCATAATTAAATTATAAATCAGGATAATTAGGTATCTCATTCCATACTTAATCTGTCACTCTATTTCAGGGCTAGGTATGTAGCGTCATAATGTTTATACATCGCCCTGTTCATTTCTTGTTTCGTTCAGTTTCATAACGTTCAAATCTTTAATTTTGACCATGAAGTTAGCGCAGATGAACTTCGCGCGCATATAATTTAAAAAGTACACTCCGCAGTACAATTTTTAAATAAAAAATACTAACAACTCTATAGTGAAAATGATTAAGCAGAGGACTCAGGTCATCGACTTCAAAAAAACCTTATAAAGTGAAATATAACTTGTAGAAATTATTGGGTGTTATTTATTTTTAAAAGAAGTAGAAAAAAAGTACTAGTATTAAGTGATGTATATATTAATGATATTTACAATTATTTCCAAGTCAATCGTTATTCCTTTTACGGAATATAAAATAATTTGAAATAATTGTAGTTTATTTTCGTACCATACGTTGGCACTACTGAGAATGATCATGTTGTGTCCAATCATTTTATATTCCGCAAAAGGAATAAGGATTGACTTAGATATAATTGTAAATTAATTAATATATATATTTCTTTAATACTAGTATATTTTTTCTTTTTTTTAAATAAATAACAACTAATAATTACTACAAGTTATATATCTTTTCATAAAGTTTTTTTCAGATTGATGACGTGAGTTCTCTGCCTAATTATTTCCACCATACCAATTCCGATTTAATAATTTTCAGATACATTTTGTACTCCGGAGTGTACTTTTTAAATTGAGAGCGCGCGAAGTTCATCTGCGCCAACATCATGGTCAAGATTTGAACGTTAGGAAACTGAAGGAAACAAGAAATGAACATGGTGATACGTGTGTTCCCCCGTTTCAGCTTCATAATAATTTATAATGGAGTAATAATAATAATATTATTTTGAAAAAATAACCGACCACGGTAGTGTAGTGGACATGGGCGACGTAGCCGACTCACGGCCCAAGGGGTCCGTATTCGAGGGTACGGTATGGATGTTTGTGTGTGTAACATATCTCCATCAATACATTTATATACAACGGCAAGCGGCAAGGATATAAAATAAATACAAAGTAAAAACTAACTCTCTCTCTAATAATAAAATTTGACTATATGTATAAATATTATGACGCTTCATACCTAGCCCATTTATACTTGCATGAGGGTAAGATCTAGCAATTTCATGAATAAATTCATGTATATATAAATACATTCGTGTAAATCAGTGTTATAAATTTACAAAAAAGATATGCACTTTTGTGTGCTCTCAAAATGGACAATATCAATCATTCTGTTCTAACCAAATAAAAAGAAATGTTTACATTTTGGTTAACTTTCTATAACGCATATACGTACCACGCATGTATAAATATTTCTATCTACCGTGTAAGTATTTATTAGAATCTAAAAATATTTAAATGAAGTATCAATTTCATGTTCACATTTCTCCTTGGTCAAACAGGCTCTTGAAGAATGCGCATCATTGCAAAACCACAGCCACCTTGGATGACATCACAAGTAGAGTCAGAACGACACACGTGTTTTGTTTGTTAGTTCATCTGGAGTCAACATCTGGCCATCTCTCTTGCTCACACAAACACAAATACAAATAAAAGAGGTTCTTGTGTTTGCCGCATCAACAGTCGCCACTCTCTGTTTCAACTGTTTCTTACGTCATCACGAATTAAAGACTGTGCTTAGTGTTTATATTTACAAGACTAACCTACTCTGAGAAAAAGGATTTCGCAAAATGATCCGAAGACAAAAACGTGGAAAATTCTTAGGAGTTTTTAGAATTTTTTACGGAGAATAATTTTGTAATAAAATACTACGTGACCTTTTCATTTGGTAGATTTATAGATACATTTTACCAACAATTATAATCCATTAGAGAGATTATGGAGCTCTACGTTTTCAAATTTAAATCCTGCATAAAACATTTTATTTGTTAGAAATTAGTAAAACATAAAATACGATTGTATATAAAATTTACAAGTCATTAGAAAAGTTCAAGGCCTACAAATGAAAACATACACCTTACTTTTATGTTCTCAGTGGAGTTCAATGCACTTTTTCCACCGATGTTCTAGTGCTTTTGTCTCATCCAGGAAATTCATACTTTGGAGCTCCTTACATTACTTAACTGTTTTTTATAGCTTTTAATTCGTCATTCGTGGAAAATCACTGATCATTAAGTTTTTTTTTCTATTTAGGGATGTTCGAAAGAGTCAAATCTGGAGAATAAACTATACGGGGAAACAATTTGTACATTCATTCAGTTTAGCCATGGAAACAGCACTTGCGAATTTTTTCTTCCATAGTCGAATTATAATATTCCCCATTGTTTGACCTGTTGCTCTTGGAAGAGAGTCAATCAACAATATCTTCTAGCATCTCAAAAACTTGATACCAAAACTCGTCCTACAAATAAAACTAATTTCGTATGTTTGGTAGCAGAGAATCACTGATTCTATTGTTCGAATAGGACTGCTGTTTGACTCTGGACTATAATAATTATTCGGTTGGGCTGATTCTAATTCATTTTAAACATTTATTGCAAGTAATGACCATAGTTTTGTTATAGGCATCAATTAGGGATTTATGTCCGGATGGTGCATCCTTAAATTTAAAGCTAGGCTTAAACAAAAAAATTTAAATCATAATTTTGACATTGAAATTTAAGTTATAGCAATTTTGTATAACGCGTAATGTGACAGGACTCTGTCATATTTGACATTTTCAATATTTTATTTGCAATAATTTTATTTGGTAATATATCGTGAAAGTATTAAATAAAAAGTATTTTCTTTTAAAGACATAGTAAAAATATAATTATTCGAAATGTAGGTAGGTACATTATATTTTTAAGAGCTGGCTCTGTATCACTATATCATCCAAATTTTAAATTTTAATGGCCGAGGAAGGTAAAGTAAAACGATTTTTTTAAAACTATTAGTACTACTCTTCTTAACAAGATGATTTCTTGTTCATGAACTGTTCCATTGATTTTTAAATAAAAGAATTACATAATATTATCCGAAAAATAAAACTAACATAAAATCCTGTCATATTGTACCCTGTTTATGCCAACGTAGAAAATTAAATCCCTAACATCTGACAGTCTCTAGTCTCCAAATGAATTAGAATCGGTCTCCAGGTCTCATTTATGGTTAAAAATTCGCCGTATTAAAAAACAAATCGAGCCAAACAGTCCTATGAAACAAGTACACGAATGCGTTTTTGATTCACAGTCAATAAAGCGACGACACCTATCTCGCTCACCGTCATCAGAGATATCTATTTCTTTACTTGTTTTTATATTCTATATTTAATCTTTATTTTCAGCCTCGACCGGTTTCGGCACCAACTATGCCTTCATCAGGAGCTGTGTGAATGAAGAAAAATAACAATTTATCACTTACGTGATTTTTTTACAGATTTATGGAACAGATGTAGTTACAGACATTTAAAAATAAATGTATTATTGTACACATCACAATGGTCGTCAACAGGTAAAAAATAATAAATAAATGTATTGATGTCAATAGATACATTTTTTTGTAGAAATTTTTGAATTTCTGTATCTACATGAGTTTAACTATATAAAATTTTCACGTAAGTGATGACTTGTTATTTTTTATATTATTTGTTATTTTTGTATATTCATATAGCTCCTGATGAAGACATAGTACCGGTCGAGACCGAAAATAAAAATTTTGACTGAACATCCAGGAATTATGCCCTACCCTTTTAATTTTAAAGGTTGATTAATTAATTTTGGAACACCTTGTATACATATTTTAAGTTCGATGAGTCTAACTTGCTAAAACATTACCTATATTAAATACTACAACTACATACTTACTTTAATATTAACTACATATTACATTATCAGTTTAACCTGTTAGGGCAAGTTAGCCTGTCGTATCGTTTCCTCTTGGGGAATCCAGCTCCTGCTGGGCACAAAAGGTCATGGTTTTGGGTCACGCCTCGGTTTCTGGGTCGTGAGCAGTGATCACAGGTGGCAATGCTTGTGACGAACACCCGAACAATGAATCCGAAGAAGTGCTAAAGGTGCTGACCTTGAACAACCTCTACACTTGTTTCAATAATCGAAAGGTTTTGGCTGTGTTTTGTTTTTGCTGCTTTTGATGTTGGAGCCAAGGACAAGAGAAAAAACTCCTTCTTATTTAGGTGAAAAAATTCACAAACTGCCATTTATAGAATTGGCAATTATCGTAATGTGAAATGGAATTTTTGAAATGAAGTGGATAATTAATAAGTAGAATAAAAAGTGGACATATGACGGATCGTTGGCTTTTATTTATGAAATAAAGACCGCAAATGACAGCCGAACAGTCAAGGATAATAAAAAGTATAACAAAGAGCACGATGTCCAAATTAAGAACAATTATTAATTAAAACTATTATCACAGATAAATTATACACGATGATTGTTGGAATCATAACCTAAAAATTCTTTGCGCATAAAATAACTACTATTTAAACAATTAACTTGAATATTACTCAAAAATTCAACTGTTTTCAGAAATATTTGTTTTTAAAATTAATTTTATGCTACTTTTTATTGAACCTTACACAAATCGAGTTGTAATTTAATCTTTAGGTCTAATATTAATAATAAAAAAAAATCCATTTGTTTCTATTTTTCAATCACTTTGTTGTATACGAGTACTCATTATATGTTAGTGATCTGTATTATTTTACTTTATGTGTGTGTGTGTGTGTGTGTGTGTGTGTGTGTGTGCGTGTGTGTATGCGTGTGTGTGTGTGTACGAGGATGTTGTTTGTATGTATGATTTCTCAAATATTGTAAGACTAAAGACCTGTTTAACTACGGATTCCTCAATCTAATAGTAATAGGAAGAGTTGAATAGGTTCTGGTAACAATTGGATAACCGGAAGTAGTAGTATCTTAACAAAACAATTCTAAATATTATTTTTTGAAAATTTAAGACCATAAAATTCAAATTCTCTATCCGATACATTTAAATTTTTATTATATCTTCTACAGATTTAGAGATATAAAAATATAATCTATAAAAAACTCCATGGTAACCAGTTGAGTAATTAAAATGTTTGTAATTGACAGATAAATGTCAGTGTTAAAAATCCAGACATACTTTTCTGGGAAAGACATTTAATATTTCTTATTGTATTATTAATTAAATATTTAAAATGATAGGTATATTACATATACCCTTCAGTAATACCGCCAATCCCGTCAACGAATTGGAATCTCGAACAATTTAGAAGTTTGGAGAAATTATAAAAAAATTCTAAATATAAAGAAAAGATGTAATTATAATTTTTTGTGTGTACAAGCAATGTTAACAATACTTATGTATATATTCCACAATGGAAGTAGCGAGAGGTATTGTGCTGGCCAGAACAGATTACTTAAAATATCCTTCTACATAGCGCTCGTTTATCTAAATTAAATATGCTATTTGTTGAGAAAATGTGTTTCAATTTTATTATAAACATATTTATATCTAAAACATAAAAGAAAAGCAATTATAGTAATTAAAAGTTGTTGTAATTTTATATTCCTATTAGTGAAGTAGATTTCATATTAATGACATTAAATTATAGTCTGTTTAGTTTCTCACTTAATAAATAAATAATTAGAATAAATAATACAGTACACTTTATTGATTATTATCAATATTTAGGTATTCAATAAAATTGTTTTCAAGATATGACATTCAAATATCAAAAACATTTTAATTGATAGAATCTTTAATGAAGTGCAAAACTTTTTATATACAAATTTGTTGAAAATAAAAATGGAACCAATTAATTTGATAGACTAATAGCAGTTAGTTAATAGTTAAATGAACCTAAGGCAGCCAGAACGATTAAGTTTTATTTAATTAAATATTGCAAATTAATTGGATGCTCCACTATTATATTATGAAACCTTATCTGCACTGAAAGCTTTCTATAGTTTAAGAAATTCTTGTGATTTTTTTAAATTTTCACTGACTGATTATGTTCTCTAACAGTGGAGTTCACTAATAAATGGAATCGCACAAATTGATCTTTTTCAATATTAAAAAATATATAAATGTATTTTTATACTCCGATGGGTAAAGTTGATACTTTACACACTGCAGAAAATGTGTAAAGTAAACGATTTTCGTATTTTATTTTATTTACACATTGCAGAGCTACCACCATCAATACACGTTTGACATTTAAATTGTTTTACCAAAATTTACTTTTTTCTATACATTTATGTTGGTAATAATGACAGAACTGCAGTATTCAACTTCAGATGTCATCTGTTAAATGTGAACTCGGTATTTGGTGTGTTCAAATTGTTGTCTGCTTGTCTGTCAAAATTTAATTTGTTTCAGGAATTTTATTTAAGGTCATAAAAAATATTGTATGCAACTCAAGTGTAAACAATCTTGTTGGATAAATAACTATTTACTATTTTGCGTCTATAACAAAGCCATTACACCCCAAAGGTGTCCGTTAATAGCTCATTCGAGTGCTGTAATACGCTAGTATATATTTTTTTAAGGTTGATAGCTATCAATGTCAAAAAATATTAATTGTTAAATAAACGAACACAAACGATTGTTAATATTATTTTTATATAATTATGAATTTAAAAGTAGTAATAATAAGAACAAGAGAAAAAATAGAGTATAAACAGAATATAACGTTAATAGTTGTTACAAAAATAAGGTTACGTTGTTGAACGTCAATGGTCATATTAGTATCATAAACTAACACAAATTACCCTAAATTTTGGAATGGGGTCATTTACCATATTTATTTATTTTCTGAAAGTTCAACTTCATATATAGTAATTGGTCTTTGTCCGATTTAAAAATTATTTGTAATAACAGAGAAATTAATTTTTAAAAATTGTATGTAATACTTGAATTCCTTTCTGATGACGTAGCATTCCCGAAACGACGTTAATGACGGAATTATCCGACCAAAGCCGAACCTTGTCAGATAATAACAGCTGCTGTAATTGTCAACCACATTGTATGGTATCGTGATTGTTTGCTTGAGTTGAAAGTGTGTCGAAATGGACCATGGTTATACCAAAGCTGATTCAAAAAATTTGCCACTTGTAGATGCAAGTATGGTAAATAATTATTTTGCAAATAATGCTAAATATTTAAGTGTGGAAATAAAAAATGTAAAAAGTGAAAAGTTTCAAGTGATTTGTTTGAAATCATAATTTTTTATTATTATTATAAATAATATAAAATTATGTAAATTTTCTAGGGCAGGCAGAGAACATTATGGGGATGAGGCATTTGGTTTTTAGTCACATTTGTACGGCGATAGCAAAAATAACGACGGAACATCGAATTCGTAATACAAGCTATTCCGTATCTGCTGTTATCAACGAGGAAGAAGAAATTGTAATTATTTATTGTGGCTCCATAGCGTAGAACCTTCAGTATAATAATAGTAAATAAACTAACCTCTCTACCACAGCTAAGTTGCTAAACATCTGTCTCCCAAACGTCAAAACAAATCATGCTATCTCTCTCTTTTCCGTTTCTTTCTAATGTCTATGATTGTGACGTCACAGCTTTCAAGGAAATTGTATAGCGGGCAAAAATAACAGTTTTCGGAAATTAATAAAATATATTAGGAAATTTATTTGAATAGATTTTAAGTATTTTCTAACGTTATTTAGATGTGAACTAATGAATTTTACTATCACAAATACTAAATTCGTTTATGGTAAATGCCTCCATTATGATTTTGTATTTAAAAAACTCACAAAGGACGCAATATAGAAAAACTAGTATAAAGAACTCATTTCATAATTGTCAAAAACATTTACTTCTATTTTTTCTAAAGAACTCTACGAATAATAGAAAGATAATTATCAGTATCATGCGTCAAGAATTCATTCTCTTTGTACTTGAAGTTTTAGGTTAATGCGATGCAAAGCAGAACTGTAACAAATTCATTATTGAAATGATTAGAATTTTACGACTCGAGCCGTAGTTACCTAAGGTCAATGATGCAAACAATCATCGGCACTCGTCAATTTGCAAGTCAAACAGTAATCTAGAATTCCTCTTCCTTTGGAAAACATCATGCAAAATAATGATGGCCAGCTAAATATTCTAATGATAAAAATAGACTAAAGTTTCCTATAAACTGGCATTTATTTCTGGTATATTAAACACAACTAAAATACAGATTTAAAGGAAGGGAAATAAGAAATAACAAATTTTGCAGAACAGTATTAACGTATAAATGCAATTCAATTTATACAAGAGCTAGTTACTTTTAAAACTTGAAGCCACATTATGCGGAAATTCAATCAAAATTTAATTTTACCTTCAAAAGAGAAAATTGTCGATTATACTCGTAGTAGCATTTAAACGAAACTAGAACTTAATACTTGTTTGATTTTTGTCGCAATAATTTCTTTGCAAGTATTACTTTTCAAGAGTATATTCTTCAAAGCAGAGGTGATATTTGCATAAACACTCACTACAGTAATACGAGGGTCGCGCTAGAATTAGAATGATTGAAAATAAGACACATAGTTCACATTATTTAGAATTTTACTTTACATATGTTCAAACTACATAGTTCCCTTTAAACAACATATTTCGCATATCTTTCCTTCCACTTCGTAAAAGTTCCCAACAGTATTCTTTCTTTCTTCCCATATGTTTTTCAAAAAATAACCAACAGTGGCACATTGCCATTGTGTATAATTCCATATTTTCACTTACAAAGAATCTTTAAAAAATTGATTTACCACGTTCTAACTAATTTGTCTTTTTTAAATTTCAAAAGACAGAAAAATATGTTTAAATGTTTTTACCTTCCGTCACCTTTAGGTAAGGAAGGAATTGTCTTTGGTCAAAAAATTCAATGATGAGTTTTTACTGAATAAGCATGTTTTAGGGTCCCTATAATACGATTTTACCATTTTAACGATGATGTCTGTATGTATGTGTGTCTCTGTGTGTGTGACAAAAGTTCCGGATCCCATAACTTCAATACCACGCTTCCAAAAATTATACTTTTTTCGTATTCCTCAAGTTTACATCCAGAAGAACAAGTGATTAGATTTTGGTTATAATTGGTGAACCGGAAGTACCCTCATTTGAAGATTTAACAGTTAAATTTGATTTATTGACATTTAACGTTATTATAACTTAAAGAATATATTATTCTCTATACGATTTGATTACATTTTATACTTCATATTCAATAGATACAGAGTTAAAGAATTTTAAAGAAATTAAATTTTATAATTCAGCCAGCTATGCTAAACATGGAAACTATTAATATATTCATATAATTCAAATTGACAGATGTCAGTATCAATAAAAAGTAAATTAATGTGGCAGAGATGAGGATGTTGAAGTAGATGATGGGGAAAACACGGAAAGATACAGTAAGAAAATAACTCTAGTATTACAAGTTTCTAGAAAGATACAAGAAAGATGATTACATTGGTTTGAACATGTCATGAGGAGAAATGAAGAATTATATTGGAACAAGAATGAATAGTTTATAATAGGATGTTGAAGAAACAGAGGAAGACCAAAGATAAGATGGAAGTACTGTATTGCGGAAGACTTGAGAGAAAAGGAATTGAATGATAACGACACGCAAAAATAGCGACCCCTAACGAATGGGAAAAGCTAAAGAAGAAGAAGATGTCAGTGTCAAGTGCAATTTGAATAGTTTTTTTATGAAATAATTTTACTGGAAATTTAGAATCTTTTGCAAGAAAAATTATGTATGGAATTTATACATTATACACAGGATTGACAGAAGGTATTGTGCTGGCCACAACAATTTTTTTAATTCGTTGTCAGTTCAAAATAATCAACCATACATGATGAAAGTAATGTAAATTTTAAAGGTATAGAGTTTTAGTTACAGAATAATAATGGCTATATTATATCATTCATTAAGTTATAAACCAATAGAATGCTTGATTTTCCTCCTTAGTTACCACGTATTCCAGAGGTTATTATTGAGTAACTATGGTGAGCAAATATACGAACCTTAGTATAGTTTGGTTCACGAAAGATGACAATTCAAGGTCATTTAATACATAGACGTGCAGCATGAAATATTTATGGATACATTTGAATTGAAAAAAGTAAGTATAATTTATTTGAAAATTATGTTTCTTTTTAAATAATGCCTTTCTCAAAGATTTATGCTCTTCACCTATGTATTTGCAAAACCCAAAAATATAGACTTGACATGACAAAAACCATGGAATAATAATTTGATTTAAATGTCAACGTCACTGGATAACTATTAGGACAGAAGACAGTGCAGTAGAAGTAGATAATTAGATATCTGTAACTCTACGACATGCGTGATTATTATTTGTAATGTGTTGGTAAGTAATGTCACCATTTACGTATATCTGTCACACAACAGAAACTGTATAGACATACGTCAAATAATATTTCTCTTTCTAACATGAAATGTTGCTAAGTTACTACTGTATAAAGTATATATATATTCATACGTAATATAACAAGTGATATGATTATCATCGATGATATTCTCGAGTGAAACCGAGCTGCAGATTTCACAAGTCCGAAGGACGAGTTGAAATGTGCTGTTTCGGTTTCACGAGCAATATCTTCGATTATTAATCATATCACGAGCTTATATTTAATGAGAGAATATAATGACTTTTTGCAATCTAACCTAACCTAACTTTTGATATACATATTCATATTGTATTAAAACATGGTACTTACGAGTTTTATTTAATATTTCGGAGTTTGAATTATTGTTATTATTTATTTTTATACTTAAAATTAACTGTCAATGTCATAAATAAAGAAAACAAATCCCTTAGTAACGACTATAAATACGGTGATAATTTCCTTGTTTTTTATCATCGCTGTGATAAACGCGTAGCTAGGGAGATTCTGAATGTTGATTGGCGGAAAACATGTCACGTGACTAAGGAATTATATTCTCGAATATATAGTTTGGTTCACGAAAGATGACTATTAAGGGTCATTTATTGACCGTATGGTATAATATTACTTGCAGAGCAGATAATCATTCTATTTCGTATACATAGACGTGCAACATGAAATATTTATGGATACATTAGAACTGAAAAAAATAAGTGTAATTTATTTGAAAATTATGTTTGTTTTTAAATAATGCCTTTCTCAAAGATTTATGCTCTTCGCCCATGTTTTTGCAAAACACAAAAACGTAGAATTAACATAAACTATGGTATATATATAGTTCATATACTTCTACAATAATTATTACTTAGCACTTAAGATCTCATTCAATGTGACTTGCAGGGTATTCATATAACAATTACATTAGTAAAAAAAAATACATTACAATTAAACATATAGAATATTAATAAATATTGCCACTCAATTGTACAAGCTCTTATGCTTAAAGCAAATAAAATTATTATTATATTATTATATTAACATAAACTATGGAATAATAATTTGATTTAATGTCAACGTCACTGGGTAAATATTAGGACAAATGGTAGTAGTAGTAGATAATTAGATATCTGTAACTCTACGACATACCTCATTATTATTTGTAATGTCCACATTTACGTATATCTCTCACACAACATAAATTAAATAGACATACGTCAAATAATCTTTCACTTTCTGACATGAAATGTTGCTAAGCTACTACTGTGTAAAGTGCTGTGTATTCTTTCCTCGAACAAGTGACCTTGAATTGTCATCTTTCGTGAACCAAATTATACCAAAATTCGTATATTCACTTACACGTGCGTTTGGTTATTTTGTTCTATGTACTCAGAACTGCCAATGTCATTTTTAATTATATTTATGGAGCATAAAGTAAGAACTTTCCCTTCGAACACAGTATCGAGTATACAAATATCTGTAGATAGACTTTGAGGAGAAAAATCGTGCTTTGTATGCTTTAAATAGACATCTGAAATGGCACTGACAGCTCTAAATGCACCCGAAACAAATAATTGACAGCAAGATATTATTGAAGTAAAAATTTGACAAGCAAATAAATAGTTATTTGGATCACAAATCTAGAAACTGAACTGTTGCTAGTATATTTGAAGTACGGGCATTTATTTTGCAATGCGAGCATTTCAATGCAATATTACATACTACTACAGCTATATTTAAAAAGATAGGTTACGTAGCATACAGTCAAAAGAAAATAGACTATAGGCCTACGATAAATTTACTATTTACTTTAAAAAAATAATTTTATTCATGATATAGTCTACCTGTATACAAGTCGACAATAGATAATTCTCGACATACTCAACGAGTTGCCTATTGAAAATACAACTCGACCTTCTCTCTCGTGGTGTTTCCAAGCAACACGTTTCGTATAATCGAGAATTTTCATTCGTCTTGTTCTACAATATATGACAATGTTGTTACACTAAACTTTTAGACAAATGTTACGCCTTACATATATATTGTTAAATGTTAAGTAACACTTTCGTATTGCTGGTCACGTAGTTTCGATAATAATTATTTTTACTACGAGATATGTATGACACTGATTACAATAATATATATGATTATTGTATTCAGTGTGTATGATATATTATTGCCACTTTTTAGTAACCATTTTATTTAAAATTCCATCATCAGTTATTTTGGTAATGCTTCCCGCTAACAATTTTAATTTCATAAATTTATTGTTGCCTGAGGGCCTGTCAATTTTTAAAAAAGTCATACCACCTCTAATAAACGAAAAGCGCCAAAAACAGAGCGTTATAGATCTTCTTAACGACGTGTTTCCAGTGTGTTTATAGACTCAAAGATACCGGAATAGAAAATTTAAATTATTTATTTGAAAAAAAAACTTGCACGGCGGGCGACGATTAGGCATATTCATTTCTAACTTGACTTCTTATATCGTTTCGATGCACACCGCGCGCTCATTTTCACTAGGACCGAATATTCGGCCGCTGTGAAATTCGGTAAAGTTCGGCATTCGGTTAATCGGCCAAAATTGTATTTAGCGCATCACTAGTATTGATATGTTTAGAAATATTCATTTTACATTTCGCGGAAACTGGCTGTATGTTTTATATCGTAAATTGAACTCAAGGAGCAAACAACATATCCGACTTATTTGTAAATATTCCACAACTTACATACGTTTTAATTGTATACAAAATTGTACAAATGTACAAATATTTCAAAAACTGCCACATTATGAAATTTGTAGTCTTATAATAACGAGCATGTACTTTTAGATTTAATATAAAATAAAATTAAATATACCTATGTAGTAACAATTTTCAGAAACCTGACGTGGTGGTTAAGAAGAGAGAGATAGAGAGAGAGAGAGTGTGTGTGCATGTGACGATCGTTTCGGATCGCTACCAGGTTTCCAAAAATTATAATTTTTTCGTATTCTTCGAATTTAGATCCATATGCAGACGTAATTAGATTTTGGTTATCATTGGTTCACCGGAAGTATCCTCATTTGCAACTTTTATCAATTTTTCTTGAAAAAACGCAGTTAAATATAATTTTTTGAAATAATGGTATTATAAATTTTAAAGAATATGTACATGAACTGTCGTCCGTATTAGACGTGTTTGTGTGTTCTGGCGAAAGTTGCAGTTATTTTTGATTTAGTTTTAGACACGGAAAGATAGGGCAAGGAATTAAAGGATAAGGGACATAGCTCGAGTGATATAAATTTCTAGAAATATACAAGAGAAATTATTACATAGGTTTAAACATGTCATGAGGAGAGATGAAGTACATTTGATGACATAGATAAGATGAAAGGACTGTATTGCGAAAGACTTGAGAGAAAATGAACGGTATGGGGACGACATGCAAAATAGAAATGAGTGAAAGAAGAAAATAAAAAATATCGACCCCTAACGATTGGGAAAAGCTAAAGAAGATGTCAACTGCAATTTGCATAGTTTGTTTATGAAATAAATTTACTATAATTATAGAATCTCTTGCAATTAAATTATGCATGGAATTTGTACATAATACAGAGGATTGACAGAAGGTAATGTTCTGGCCATATCAGATTTTCTAACAAAATATAAAATCTTACAACAATAACACTACTTAAACAATTAACTTAAATATTATTCAATATTATTTCAAATGTTTTCACAACCTGCTTGATATCATGGGTTAGCAGATTAATTCATAATTTTCTCTTACATTTTTGTAATTAATTTCTTTAATAAAAATACATTTCAAGCATATCGTTGAATTCATAGTTTTACATAGATTCCAAATATATAAACCGGAAGCGCTATCATCATGCTAAATATCGAGCCTCTTAGCCTAATTTACATATATATCACGAATATTATAAATAATTATAAATAAAAAAGTTATTTTTTCCACAGTCTACATAGAAAGTAGCCATTTGCGCTCTCTTTTGTCAACGCAAAATGTCACTTTGCCGCTCTAGCGCGACAAAGTAGAAAAAACGCTCGCTATGTCCAAATTTCTAACTATACAATGTTGAGAAATGTCACTTGTCTACATTCTTAATAGAAACGTTTAGTCAGGAACTAATAGCATTGTAGTGACACATTTACCACCTTTACATATCAATCTGACATATAACTGCTCTGTCGGTATATTACATTACAAAAAAAAAATGCCGCACTATTGTGAAAATAAAATAGGGCATTCATTTACAAAAACGAAAGTATAAAATGTTTAGATTAGATTGAAGCAATAGGTCAAGAAGAATGGGAAATAACGATAAATTAAAATTAAATATAAAAGACCTCTTTTCTTTATATTAATCCTTATTAATTGAGTAGTAGTGTGAGTACAAAGTGTACATTTTATTATTTTTTGTTATGGTGGCGACTTTAGAAAAAATCTTGTGTGTGTTTCGAGCGCAAATGGACATTGTCGATTTCGAGAGAACGCCGCGCGACGCAGGAGCGCGGCAACAACCTCTCAATCGACAATGTCCTATTTTGCGTTCTTAATACACCAATAGCTATTTTTTACAATGGTGATTCAGACTGTTTAAACGTCGCACTTTACTTTTCGTCGCAGACCTACAGGTATAATTCGCAAAGCTTGAAGCAATTTTTATTTCACATCAAATAACATCAGAAATTTCAAAATTCAACAAACTCATTGCGTCCGCAGTATGCAAGTTAAAGTGAGGGATTTTATTGGTGCAACTCCAGGTGATCTACCCTACTCCACCATAAAATAATTATAAAAATTACTGAATATTACTTCAGAAAGAGACAAAAAGCCCTGACATATTTTACGATTAATAAGACAACTAGTCGACACTAAGACTCTCGATGAAACAATTCTGGAATAATTATTCATGCAGAAGTAACAAACAAACACTTAAACTCAAGCTATACTTTCTTCACTAGCCAATTCCACTTTGGAGGAGAAAACAAGATAATCTAACCTAGTCTAACCTTATAACAATAATACACAGGTAGGCTATAAGAGTAATGTACTTACAATAACATATTGTTGGCTTGCAAAATTTACATCCTGACAATTTATTCTATTGTCCTATTTTTCTCTCAAAAATTGTTTCGCGTTACGCTCGTGTATACATATATTTCCATAAATTTACAAAATATACTGGATTCCTCATCATTTTATCTCTCAATTATCTGATTTAAAAATAAACAAAAATAAATGAAAAAACTAACAATTCCTCTCCTGGCCAACAACCGGTTGCGCTCCTTTAACGACATGACGTCACACCAGTGGCGTCCGTTAGGTACGGCAGGCGGGCAGGGGCATGTCTCTGATTTCCCAATCGACGCCATTGTTCCACGAAGACAATGTGCATGCGTCGATGCTTTTTTTGTTGCTTTTTAATAAAAATTCGCTCGTTCGTTCAGGTGTCACTTCCCCTTGCACCCCCCCCCCACTCCTAGGGCCAGCCCTGGGGTGACAGACAAGAGGCGCTGCTTACGCTGAATTGATTTTTTGCGAACGTTTTTTGTTTTCTCGCGCGATTTTTCTGCTTGAAGATAGGATCACTAAGGGTACTACAAAAACAGGGGAGATAAAAATGTCGGAAATAAAATATTTCAATTAATCTTAGCTCTGATCGCGAATATTGAACAGCCGTGTCATGAAATTTTAAAATGTAGACTGCAAAGAGGATTCAAAGAGGTGGACGCAGGATATTACAAATTTAATATTCATCTCTTCCACTAGTTGATTTTTTTGTAATAAAGGTAAAAAAATATTCCATAAATAAATTTGTACTCTCTATACGTATTTGTTGTAATAAAAATAAAATATTTACGAATAAAAAATATATTTTATTTTTATGTACGAGGTAGGTATTAATAAATTTAATTTCCCAACAGTAGACAATGTTTCACAAAACATGTATAATTTTTCACTCGATTTTTCATATGTACGTAAAAATTTAAACAAATTATTACAAACTTTTAACTCAATCACACAATTTTATAGAAAAGTCACACTAGAACAAGAAAACCAGATAGGCAGTGGAAAATAATATTTGCAATAATTTTAAACAGTTATTTATCTGTCTTAGTTAAGTTAATTAAAATTTAGAACTTAGTTACTCAATTTTCAAAGTATTGTTGTGAGCGAAAATACGTAATTAACTATAAAGCATTTTCAAGTCATGATTTATTATAATAATAATAATAATAATAATAATATTTCATCACGGTATATTACCCATTACTGGGTGTGCCAATCTGCTTTGTACAGATATCGGTAATGATGGAATATTTGTACCGTGCGGGCGCTTACCAGGCGTCACCTCACGGGCACTCATAGCTGGCGTGGAGAGTGCGCCACAAGGGTCAATTTTGTGCCATTAAAATGCGATGTAATTTTTGGCGTCGGTCGGGATCGAACCCGCGTCCCCCAGATTCGCGACCAGACACTCAGGCACACGGCCACGAGACCCCATGATTTATTATTATTTCAAAAATGGTTTAATTGATTTATAACCCTTTTTATATCACTCAATTGATTATAACAAAACAAATGCTTAATTACAATAATGAAAATTTGTTTAGTACAATGAAAATGACACAAAAATTTGTTATAATAATTGTTCCTTTATCTATGTACAGTCCATCTGTTCTTACGTGACAGTCCACGCTTGTGTCGTGCATAGAGAGGAAGTTTGGGGGGGGGGTAGCTGGGGGAGAAGAGATATAATGGTACTGCGATATAAAAGTTATTGTTAAAAATAAATTTTGTTTCTTTACACATATACATACAAACTTATCAGCACGCTATTTAGTGTAGAATGAGACTGAAATTTAACAAATATTATTTATGTGAGATGAGGTAACTTTAAATGCTTTCATAGCTTACGCCCCGTTTTATACTTTCCGATCTTAACTGCTGCTAGGATGAGATGAGGATGAGCTCAGTTTCATATATCACCCCCCACCACAGTCTATGAACCATTCCGCTTCCGCATCGGATAATTAGCAGCAGAGCGCCACTGCTTGGACCTATTTTTACGTCGATAATGCGTTTTATTTTCTCCTTAAAATCGGATCTATTTATTAAAATATTTTTATAATTCTGTTTTTATTTTATAGAGGGAGATTGACTGTATGGCATTTCAGTATTTAAATTTTAATATTTTAAGTACAACATTCGTGAATGTATTACAAAGTTAGCAAAGTTCACAACGTTATTAATGTAAAATAGGGCAAATATATTGAGTTTTAGACTTCTATTGCTCAATATACGTCAAACCTTCTACAAGGGAGCACTTTTGTTTAACTTCCATAAGCATAGCATTGCTGTCAGTAGTTTTCCTTTGATTTTTCTAGTATTTCTATTTTTAATTCAGTGTTTATTATTATTTTCGGTAGAGTATATTTCTTTGTTTCCTATTTGTAGCAGTAGATTAATTATTATATTTTATTTTAAATACTTTAATTAGTAGAAAGGTTATCTTCATAGTTTAGTTTTTTCTTAATAGAAGTTTAATTAATTGTAAATATTAGTTCTATTATCTATTTTCCACTATATAAAAACATACGAATAATATAAAATTGCTCTTTTGTTTTGGTTTCAAATTTCGCCACCAGGTTCGCATTCTTATTGAAATATCCCAATAACAGCGCGACTGAGCCGCCAAGTGTGAACACGTACGTAAGAAACAATAAATACATTGCGGTTATACAAGCGGTTGCGGTTGCTCAGCTCCAAATGTGACAATCTTCCATAAGACAATTATGCCTTTTTGAAAGCAGCGATTGTAACCGCACGGTTCCAACCGCGACCGCAAGTGTGGAGCCGGGCTAAGTTCCTTCAAATATATGGGAAGCTTAATAAATTGGAATGAAAACTGCAAGGAAAAAAATTGAAGCAGAATTGCCCAATGAAAGGCAGCATACAGTAAAATAAAAGATTTATTAACAGCTAGCTGTCAAGACGCATTAATATTCGACTGCAAAAAATATTTGAAAAACATCTTATATGGAGTATTGTATTGTAAAATTTTGAAATGTGAACCTTACAGAAGAAGATGAAGAAGAAGAAGAAGAAGAAAGTATTTTACTTAGAAAGTTTTGAGATACGGTTGTGGTGACGGTTGAGAAATACTGGGTGGAAGGAGAGAGTCAGGAATAAGGAGGTGTTGAGAAAAATTGGAGAAGATTTTTGAAAAAAATGAGAAAGAGGAAAGCTAACTGGATTGGACATATCTTAAGAAGGGATGGTATATAGAAAATTATAATTGAAGGAAAAATATATGAGAGAAGGGAAGACGAAGAAAATTTGATACCTGCTCAAGGACAGAGTTTACAAAATGATGATGATGATGATTTGTTACACAGTTTATTTGGCTAATCAAACTTCTGGTACTGGACCACTAGGCTCCGTTCGGTAAATTTGTTTGCCTAACCGTTCCTGAAATCGAATAAAACTTATAGAACATGAAAATTAATATTACTTACATAAACAGTCATTTAAAATAAAGATATCATGTTATTTATGACAGAAATTGTAGTATTTTAAATAAAATTTAGAATAGGATAATAAAACTCCTACATTTAAAAACTTTTATCTTCATATTAAACTTTTATTTATTTTATTAAATGTTTTACCACTTTTTCCTTCCGTCACCTTTAGGTAAGGAAGGTATTGTCTTTGGTCAAAAAATTAAATGATGAGTTTTTAGTGAATAAGCATGTTTTAGGTCCCGATTTTACCATTTTTACGATGATGTCTGTATGTATGTATATGTGTGTGAGTATGTGTGTGTGTGTGTGTGTGTGTGTGTGTATGTGTGTGTGTGTGTGTGTGTGTGTGTGTGTGTGTGTGTGTGTGTGTGTGTGTGTGACAAAAGTGTCGGATCGCATAACTTCAATACCACGATTCCAAAAATTATAATTTTTCGTATTCGTCAAGCTTACATCCAGAAGAACAAGTGATTAGATTTTGGTTATAATTGGTCAACCGGAAGTAGCCTCATTTGAAGATTTTTAACAGTTAAATATGATTTATTGACACTTAATGTTATTATACTTAAAGAATTCTCTATACGATTTGATTGCATTTTATACTTCATATTCAACAAATATAAACTTAAAGAATTATAAAGATATTAAATTTCATAAATAAGCCAGTTATGGTAACCATGAAAATTACTAATATATTCAGATAATTCAAATTGACAGTTGCCAGTATCAATGAAAAGTAAATGAATATGGCAGAGATGAGGATGTTGAAGCAGATGTTGGGGAAGACACGGAAAGGAAATAACTCTAGTGTTACAAGTTTCTAGAAAGATACAAGAGAGACGATTACATTAGTTTGAACATGTCATGAGGAAAGATAAAGAATATATTGGAAGAATGAATAGCTTAGTATTAGAAGGTTGAAGACCAAAGATAAGATAGAAAGTACTGTATTGCGGAAGACTTGAGTGAAAAGGAACTGAATGAGAACGACACCAAAACAGAAATGAGTGGAAGAAGAAAATAAAAAATAGCGACCCCTAATGAATGGGAAAAGCTAAAGAAGAAGAAGATGTCAGTGTCCAGTGCAATTTGCATTGTTTGTTTATGAAATAATTTTACTGGAAATTTAGAAACTTTTGCAAGAAAATTTATGTATGGAATTTATACATAATATACAGGATTGACGGAAGGTATTGTGCTGGCTACAACAAATTTTTTATAATACTATAAGTTCAATAATATGAATACAGTAATTGGACTGATTTATTTCAGTTAATTACTAAATACAAGACAACAGCTACGCGGAATGAAAAAAGTAGTAATGAAGTCTCATAAAAGGGAGGTTGAAAATTCAAATATAAATCAATTGTTAGGGTTGAAAAAGGGCAGACAATGTACAAGCCATTACCACTTGGCGTCTGCTGCAAAATGATTAATTAAAGCGCTGCGGCATTGTTTAATTTGTCAAAAGGACGCAGAACTCGTATCGCAACTCGGTCGCTGGGTAAAGAGGTGGTCCACGACACGATCGTCAACTGTCCGGCATCGCATGCTTTCCCAGCCCATGTCGATCGTCTGGTTCTGGTCACCAAACTAAATTTCCCGCATAAAAGGTTTGCGGAAATTTGCAGTAACTAAATTAGAAATCAACAAGAGGGTTGTTGTTCATGAAATTGAGAGCTTATATTAGCGAATGTCAAAGTTATTATTTTTACATAGTTACGATTCGGAGTTATTTTAATTTTTGTATAGTACGTTATGTACCTATATTTTTATTGTTTTAATAAATAGCAGGAATTCCGTTCAGGTAGAGCAGGAGAATCTATAGTTATTATTAGATAGTGGTGGACAGTGTAGACTGTAGATAACTATTTATTAGAAAAATATTTGCGTAAAATACGGTCACGATAGACTGATTGAGAATAAGAAAATTAGGTAAGTCGTGAAAAACAAATGTTGCGCAATCATTCTAAACTGTTATTGAACTCTCATTTAAAACTGAGTTACTAACGTTAAGTTAGTTAGATACTCGACTAATTCTTAGTTAATCAATTTTCACCTTTAGCCACCTCTAGGTAAGGAAAGTATTGTTTTTGGTCAAAAAATTCAATGATGAGTTTTTAGTGAATAAGCACGTTTTAGGGTCCATATAATACGATTTTACCATTTGTTTGTGTGTGTGTGTGTGTGTGTGTGTGTGTGTGTGACGAAAGTTTCGGATCGCATAATTTCAATACCACGATTCCAAAAGTTATATTTTTTTCATATTTCTCAAGTTTACATCCAGAAGAAGAGGTGATTAGATTTTGGTTATTATTGGTCAACCGGAAGTACCCTCATTTGAAGATTTTAACAGTTTTTCTTGATAAAACGCAGTTAAATATCATTTATTGTCTTTTAACGTTATTATAACTTAAAGAATATATTATTCTTTACACGATTTGATTGCATTTTATACTTCATTTTCAATAGATATAGAGTTAAAGAATTATAAAGATATTAAATTTCATAAATCAGCCAGCTATGCTAACCATGGAAACTGCTAATATATTGACATAATTCAAATTAACAGATGTCAGTATCAATGAAAAGTAAATGAATGTGGCAGAGATGAGGATGTTGAGATAAATGTTGGGGAAGACACGGAAAGATACGGTAAGAAATAAAGGAATAAGGGAAATAACTCTATAGTGTTAGAAATTTCTAGAAAGATACAAGAGAGACGATTACATTGGTTTGAACATGTCATGAGGAGATATGAAGAATATATTGGATGAAGAATGAATAGCTTAGTAATAGAAGGGTGAAGAAACAGAGGAAGACCAAAGATAAGATGGAAGGAGTGTATTGCGGAAGACTTGAGAGAAAAGGAACCGAATGAAGAACGACACGCAAAACAGAAATGAGTGGAAGAATAAAATAAAAAATAGCGACCCCTAACGAATGGGGAAAGCTAAAGAAGAAGATTTCAGTATCTAGTGCAATTTACATAGTTTGTTTATGAAATAATTTTACTGGAAATTTAGAATCTTTTGCAAGAAAATTTATGTATGGAATTTATACATAATACACATGATTGTGCTGGCCACATCAGATTTTTTATAATGAGTGAAATTTGAAATTAACCGGGGAGCATTTTCGAATCATGATTTATTAGTATATCAAAATAGGTTTAAGTTCTTATGAGCGTAAAAAAATCAGATTCAGTTATTAATTAACATGCGTCTTCTTCAACGCCGGTATAAAGAATTTGTATAAATTACATTTTAATTAAATTTCTATAATACTTTACAATCATTGGTGTACAGACGATCAGTAGGTGTCCGTACCGATGATGTCACCAAAGAATCCTTTCACAACTTATTTCCGGCTATTCTCCAAAGTTATTCTTTTGTCGATGTTGAGAGCAAATTAATGTGTATGTGCTCTTTATGAAGTTTTCGTACGATGTGTAAAACTGAAACGAATGTACATATCTAGAGTACACGACACGTAATACTTTGTAAGACCTTACTGTAAGTGTGATAATGTCCATGTTATTGTATGTATTTTGTGTTTTATTTATTATGTTATAGACCCTGAAGAAGATGCAAGTGTGCACCGAAACGTCGGTGTTATAAGAATAAGTGTTATTGACTGGGAGCTTTTAAGAAGTGATATAAAAGAATGGTGAAATGTATTATTGTTGAAGGGAACTATTTTGAATATATTCAAAATAAAATTCTAAAATATATGAAACGTATGTCTTATTCTCAATAATTCTAGGATAACCCTCGTATCTATTTATGTAACAAGTACAAAAAGTTTACATTTAGTGCACGAGGTGAGCAAGTTACAATATGAGACGTAGGCGAGTGGTTCTTTTTCTAAAGGTTTGTTCGGACCTACAAGCCGTATTCTTTCGCTGGATCGGATCAGATCCAACTGATCGTATGGATTAGATCAGATCAGGTCACGTGGACGCAGATGAATTTATTCAAAAGAACGCAAGTATCTGTCAAAATTAGTCGAAAAATGAATTTCAATTTTCTATGTTTACCATTGTTTATTCTTCTTTAAATTTCTTTTAGAACCGTAAATGTAACCTCTTGTCCTGATTGAATTATAAAATATTACAGATTCTTCCGCCGCTTCCGCCATTTTTGAATCTTAAATGATATGATCTTTCTAATCCAAATTTTTGTTGGAGTAGATGGCACTGATCTGGATCACTTGGACTTGGGGTGGGGATACTGAGCAGAATTGCAATTTACTGATCCATGTAACATGGATCTGATCCAATGCAGCGAAGAATACGGCTACAGTTCTGAGCAGTTTTCAGACTAGTGCGCATGCGCATTCAATTAAAGCCGTTTGAACTCGGTAATTCTAGAATTTTAAGTTCAGAGAATTGTCGGTTCGACCAAGTTAGAATTTAGAATTCAAATTCTCTTGGAACGGTTTTACGAGGTCTCGCTAGGTAGCAAGTATTTCAAATTCTGTCATGCGCAATGAAGTTTTAAAAAAAATATTTGACGTTTAAGTATTTAGAAGGCGACAAAATCAAGGTTAAGAAAGAGAGTAAAGTCGCAAAGCTATTCAGTTTGATTTTAATTTGAAATATTTTACTTCAGGTAAGACTTATATTTTAATGTTATTCAAAACAAATGCACAAAACAACTTAGAAAAAGTACCGCCAAATTTAAACCAGCCGCAGTGTTCGAACCTGTCCATGACAGAACTATCGAGAACTGTTCTGAATTTGCTTTCACAGTTGCCATGCGCAGAACTCCCAATTCTCGAACTGTTCTGAACTGACAGTTCGAAAAAACCTTAAAATAATTATTTTATCAAAAATGTCGTACTAGTGTTAAATTACATAATTACTGATATTTTAACGGTCGGCATCTATATATGTAGGCACTCTGACGAAAGAGAAAAATATATACCTAAATTAAGTCCATGAACTTTAAATGAACCGTATGCAGAATGTTGGGTTTAGAATTTTAGAACGACTGTTTAAAATAATCACAGATTTAAGTTATATTTTATAAATCCAGCTGTTTAGCCACTGAATCACTACTAGACTAGCTCATAAAGTTACAAATTAGGAAAAGTTCCGATTAGGTTGTTAGCGTGTTTGCGGTTGTGAAGAGAAAAAGCGTTTATTGAGTGTGGTGTATGGTGCAGTAACACTTGTTGTACCGCCTGACAGGCGGGCGGCCCGATTGACGTTCGTGTAAGGAATATTGACGTGTGCTGCACGCAACCTCGCCAGCCGCGTGTCTGTCTGTCACCGCCACACTGCGCCGCACCAAATCTATTTTAAAACGGCTTTTTTATTCAATTTCAAAATATTTGTTTTCAATAAGATTTTCTTTTTCAATGTTGTTGTTTGATATATTCGCATTTAAATTAAGTTTGTAATTTTAAACACTATTCAATATTTTTTCCAACGCCTATTTTTGATATGAAACTTTATCTATTGAAATTTCATTACTACAATAACTGTGCAAGTGAATAAAAGTAAATGAAACATGATTATCAAATATTATTCACAAAAGGTCATCTTTCAAAACACATTTTATTCATCGCTGTGCATAAAAACACTCTAGGTTTGAAATATTGGTGTTGGTGACAAGTAGACCGCGATTCTCCACTATACATGCACCACCATCACAATGTAGGGCTAACCTCTATAGTTTGATTAACGCGTTAACGAAAGGTCACTTGTTCGAAAAAAGAATACACAGCACTTTATACAGATGTAGCTTAGCAACATTTCATGTTTTTAGAAGAAAGATTATTTAACGTATGTCTATGTAATTTATATTGTGTGACATATATGTAAATGGTGTCATAACACACTACAAATAATAATAACGTATGTCGTAGATTTGCAAATATCTAATAATTATCTACAAAACTGCCAATATACCCAACATATCCTGAAAGTGTTTTACTGGGTTCACAAGCGTCCAGAGCTCGCCTACGCATCGCTCTGGAATATGCTTGCTCACCCAGTAAAGTATTATTTTCAGGCCTTATTACGTAAATTACTATTTCGCATTAGATACGTGAAAAACATGTGATCACATAATGCGATATACAGAAGTTAGAGACGGACAGAGAGCCCAGTTAGGCGGGTTGTATTTTTGGTGGACACAATTATGTTATTCAAGACGCCGATCTATTATTTATTATAGAGAGGTCACTAGTTGGCACACACCTATTGAATTTATACACCCTAGTTTGGTCACAAGGTTAATTTTTTTTTTAATTAATGAATTTCAATTTAGGTATTTTAAAATTACTTGTTAATAATTATCCATGCATATTCATTTATCCCCAAAATTTTATTGTAAATTATTAACTAAATAAATTCTAGTATACGTATTATCTCTTGAAATGAAATAAATGAAACTCTTATGTTATCCTACCATATTTATTCATATTTTGTTTGCTTCAGTTGAAAACACACTGATTTAATTTCTAGAAAATACAGATTTCATATGTAACCTATTATTTTCATTAGATAATAAATACTACGAGTAAAACTGTAAACTAGATACATTCAAATTCGTATCTCTCCTCTTTTTGCATCCCTCAGGGCCGGACTCGGGAAAATTCCCACATGACAATTCCAATTTCCCCCTCCGTTGGCTACAATATGATCAAGTGCACGGCAGTAATCTGTCCATTGGGCGTATTATTTTACAATTAAATTTTGAGTTTGGTTTCGCACGGTAGTTAATGGAATGGAGAATTGTTTTGACGACGAGCGAGTGTGGTTTGTGCGTACACGTGTGTTTAACCGGGATAAATAAACACCGAATAATGACTACGTGGAAGAATTTCCAAGCACCAGGTGGTAGGCTGGAAGTTCTACCTATATGATCAGAATTACATCTGTGTGGATAGTATAATTTCACTAATGTAATATTGAATTTTCCTACCTATAAATTCAGTTATGAATGTACCACTGGTTTTGATTTTTGATAGGGAATTATATTCTGCTCTCTGATTAGTCAGAACGTAAACCGAAATTACAATAGCAAGAAAACGTCAGCTGTCAGTTGCCGAATAAAATTGACAGAAATATTTAATCATGTAATTTTGAATACCTACGAAGATTAATCAAAAAGGAACGAGAATTTTTGAATTTTTCCCATTATTCATTATGAATGAACTAAGGTTTAATACCTTGGTCTCACGGTCTGTGAAGTATATGTCAGGTTCCATTCATACTGAATGCGTGGTTTGTGTTTGACAGCTATTTTAAAATGTTGATGATTTAATTTTATTTAAAAATGACGGAATGAATGATAATCACCATAAATGTTAGAAATGGTCAGATGGTTCGAACGTTTAGTGCAAGTATAATTAACTGTTATTATTGTTACGTACTGTTTATTGTTATAAATCGTATTTATTAAGTATTTTAATGTTATAGTGTACGAGGGTGAATTGAAAGTTCGCAGCCTGACGTATAAAGAGCAGCACTAGTCACACAATTTTTTTATTTGAGGTTATGCGAACTCTCATTAGTATTTCTGCGAAGTAGTATGTTAATCCGCTAATTTGTTTGTGCATTGACTTTTTTAGTAGGTGATGAAAACTCCTATACTTCCTCTATTTCGACTGTTGCTAGTAGTAATAAATCTTTTTATACGTATCAGGATCAATTTCAGAATGGCGTAGCAAATCGAACGACATCTGGAAACGAACACGTTTCTGATCGTTGTTAGAAGCCGGAGGATCCAATTTTTCTCATTCCAAACTCCTCGGTCAAAATATTTTAAATCTATATATTTATACGAGGTCTATATGAAACATGGGTACAACGCGACTGAGACTGACAAAACTCCAACTGGCCTACGGTAATGATGCTTTGTTAAAAGCCCCAGTGTTCAAGTGGTTCAAGATATTTTCCGAAGGTCGGGAATCATTGAAGAGGAGCCACGCCCTGGAAGGTCTTCAACGTCGAGAAATGATGAAAATGTGGGACGAATCCGAGACCGTTGGTTAACTGTCAGATTGATCGCTCATCAAGTTCTGACCAGTGAACTGGAGATGAGAAAAAATTGTGCAACTCCTCAGGAAAAACAAAACCCCTGTCGTTCTCCAGCCTCCTTAGTCACCTGATCTGAGTCCTTGTGACTTCTTTCTCTTCCTGAGATTGAAAACTCACCTCAAATGAATGCGGCTGTAACTGACTAACTGAAGATTATTCCAGTTTCTCAGTTCAAGCACTGCTATAAAGACTAGAAACAACATGTCGGGCGCTATATTGCTTCCTAATGGAATTATTTTGAAGGAGACTGAAATAAATTGTAGCTAAATTTTAAATAAACGTTTGACTCAAAAAAGTCTCATTATTTTATTTACAGGCCTTGTATGCATATGTACACAACCCATGCCGATTCTGTGACCTTGATTCGCCGATCTGCCATGATCAAATCGTAAATCAAATTAATGTTTTCTCCATTGGTAATTAATAGTTGCAAGGCTTCGACTGAGAAGATCATCTTCAATACTTTCTTTTCCACTTTTAAATTCAGCTGCTCATTTTTACCATTGTGTATTGTAGTATATTTTGATAAGTAAATCAAAGTAAATATTGGCAGACGATGATTGTTTTAGACAACATATTTTTAAGTGTGAGAATGTGCATTAATAAATAAAAAAGCATTAAATTTGTGTCTAAATATTATTTAATTAGTGTGTAATAATAAAAACGGTTAAGTAAGGAAACACATACTACATACATAATAAATAAACAAAATGTTACAGAACGAGTATAACAATTACATTTCCAATAATGATAATATATTTTACTATTAAAGAAATATGCTACATATAATTATTATCCTCTTTCCATTTTTGAATCCAAAGCGAAATTCTAGCCAAATTGTCTTCTAGCTGCTTAGGAGTTGTATTATTTAATTCATGAACAATCTCCTTGTCGTAAGATTCATGAGCTTCGTCTAAAATTGTTCGGAAAATTTCACAATCAATGTTATCTTCCAATTTTTTACCAGTATAACCCCTTGCTGATAAACGATCATATAAAACAGTATTATCAGTCGTTAATACGAAAATTATATCAAACCAACGTTCAGGAAAGAAGTCACAGCTGTGATAGTCGACGATTTTTCCTCCGAGAGTCATCTGTTCTTCCATTACATCTAACAACTTGTCTTCATTTAAAATTGGACACTTATAGACTAAATCGTACTCTGCTAAACAGTTGTTGTCTTTAGCAAAACGAGATATTTCCATCCATTGGAGACCAGTTGTCTCGGAAAGTTTTTTGCAAAGTGTGGATTTACCTACACCCGGAGTTCCTGTGATTAGTATATTTGGTAAACCGCAAGTTAACATTTTTTAGTCTATTTCAATGTATGTCTAAGCAAATTAAATAGTAATAGGTCCAGCGGCAAGTGAAATCACAATTTAGTGTCAAAATGACAGTTTTCATATGTCATTCTTATGAGTATTTAGTTTTTGATAATAATAATAGCTTAAACAAAAGTAAATTATAAGGGACAACGCCCATCTAGTTGCGTGTAGCCATCTTTCTAACACTTTTTTCTTGACATATGCACGCTACGACCTACGTTATAAGAAAATCTAATTTGTTTCTACGTCGAGTAGATGTAGTAGTAATATTTAAACTAGTTTTGGTAACTATTTATTTTGTAAGATTGGTACTCCATGTTAAATATTATGTGTACCCAACTTCACACTGATATAACCTCAAATATTCATAAAATTTGAAATTATTTCCACCGTCAGATAATTATTTTTATTAAGAAAAGCCAATAAGAAAGTCAGTTTAAAATAATATCACAATCTGGTAAAGATAACCTGTTACATGAAAATTTGTAAATCAACAAAATAATAAAACGAAATAAAGAAACCAAACAAATCATTTATTTTATATTTGTACATAACCTTAAATCATTTGCAGAAATTTTACAATTATTATATACTTTAACGGTAATATTACAGGTATCTTTAGCATTGAAATACCAGATAAGTTCTGAGCAAAAACGTTTTGCTGGTAATTAGCATTTCCCTCTATATTTCTGATGGAAGTATTATCCAAAACATTACTATCATCGTGTCGAAAGTCATATTCATTTTCGTTCTGCTGGACATTGAAATTGGGAGTATCATTGAAGGTAAAAGTACTCGGCTGTAGTGATGATGATCTGAGCATTTCAGCCACTTCAATTTTTACCTCCCGCTACCCTTGGTAAGGGAGGTATAGGGATCGTGCTAAAAATCGAATATCGAGATTTTGGTAAATGACCACGTTTTAAGGTCCCTACAATCCAATATTAACATTTTCACGATGATGTCTGTGTGTATGTATGTATATGTATGTGTGGATCCTGTTTACTCTCTAACTCAAATACTATCATTCAGAAAGTTTTGAATTGTATTACTACCTTATTCTAATATGGAAATATCTGATTAGATTTTGGTGGCAATCGGATAACCGGAAATGGCAGTTTACTTGAAGCTCAAGATAGTTTTTCTTCAAAAAATACCTTTAAATGTAATATATTAGCACGTCTGTATTTCTGTACAAAAAGAGTATCTTCTAGATGTAATTCAGTGTTCTTTATTCAACGTTTTCAAACAAATTATGAACTCAACTCACCAACTGTCCGCATGTGCAAAACAATAAATGACTTAAATATAGAATTTTATTTGTTTTTTGATAGATTTGTATTTAAATGTAAATTGGTCACCAGCTTTATGATTAACTAGAACTTCTGTAATTTAGCTTAATATTCAGTTTGTATATTTTCGATTTTTTTCTTATATGTATACTGTCAATTACTTGATATATAGTTTTTATATGTCTACTCTGTTTCATATTATTATTTTAAGTGTATTGTTTATATACTCTCTGTAATTGGGATTATCCTTGTAGAGTGGTTAATAAATAAATAAATAATACAAATGAAAAAAGCAAATTGCGAATTTCTACGTGAAACAAACAATATAATAAAAATAGTACGAAACGCGTCTGTGGTTACTTGGTGTGCTTGCCGTCTTCTGACGAGTGCTCCATGGGAGTTGACTCATAAGTTGTAAACTGGTGAAATTAGATGTTACTTTGTATTTTTTATTATAACGCAATACTCATTGTAAACTAGTGTTGAAACGATTAATTAATATTAATCGTAATCGTAGATTATTTAACTATTTCCGATTATGTAGTTGATTCAATAAGATTAATATTAATACATTTTATGGGTAAGTTTGTTGGTCATTATTAAATTCATTTGGATATTTATTCTCCTAATGATTACTAATAAAGAAGAGCCTGATGCGTACTTAAAATCACTCAACACAACTCATTCTTCATACTGCAGGAAAACTTAAATTACCCACGCCCGAGCTCACGCCTTTAAAGTCTGGCATTAAAGGGTTTCTCACACAAACCTTCTAATCTGAGCGAATATTTTCGATAACTGAGCATATTCAAAGTAAGATTAATTGAGTCTTGATCATTTAAAAACAATTTAGTTTGTACCTGATGTTAAAAGCAGGTTTTGTGTGTTCATTTTTTGTTGATAAAGTGGCAATTTAACATCAACAATAGATAAAGTATTTAACAATAAAGTAATTTTTATCTACACTTTGACATTTTATTTACACTTTGAATTTTTATCTACACTTTATAAAAATAATAATAATGTATAATGTAAAGTTAGTGACAGTAAGTTTAGGAACTAAATTGCGGCTTGACATTTTAATATCGAAAACATCAGCTTTGTCGATAAAATATCTCTTTAGCGTATTGTATAATAAATAACTATTTGTATTCTAAACAAAAACTTACTTATTAATTTGTCTATTAATTTGTATTTTACTTTTTACCTCCCGCTACCCTTGGTAAGGGAGGTATAGAGATCGTGCTAAAAATCGCATATCGAGATTTTGGTAAATGACCACGTTTTAAGGTCCCTAGAATCCATTTTTAACATTTTCACGATGATGTCTGTGTGTATGTATGTATGTATGTGTGGATCCTGTATAGTGTATACGCTCTAACTCAAATACTATCATTCAGAAAGTTTTTAAACCATGTATTTCCTTATTCTAATATGGAAATATCTGATTAGATTTTGGTGGCAATCGGATAACCGGAAATGGCAGTTTACTTGAAGCTCAAGATAGTTTTTCTTCAAAAAATACCTTTAAATGTAATTATTTCACAATTTGTTACTATAAAAATTAAAGATTATTTCATTTTCTACAAGTTTGCTTTTTAATACTTTTTCTGTATATTGTATGGATAAATTTATAAAGTAATATAAAAATTATATACATAGGTAAATGGCGAAAGGTACTGTGTTGGTCACATCAGATTTTTAACTTTGTAACGCATTTAGCTTATTTTGCTATATTTATCATATTTTTACTGCTTAATAAAGCACTTTACATTAATCTTTTTTGTTTTATTTATAAAAGTAGGTAATCGTAATCTTACGAGTATTGTTTGAAGTATCGTAATCATTATCGGAAAAGTGCTTAACGTTTCATCACTACTGCAAACGAATAATACAATATGAACAAGGAATTTGAGAACTTTCAGTTTCATTATGTTTTGTCAGTTATGATTATAAATTTCAGTGACTTATTTTCTTGTTGCTTTGCTGTTAGAATCCTATTAATCATATGTAATAATTGAGTATAATAAATCAGAATAATAGATTCAGTATTGTTTGAAAATGTTTCATGTTCAGCGAGCAATTATTTCTCAGGTGGAACTTCACAATGCAAGTGCCGTAACTAGATTTTCTAAGAAATATGTGTTCAATTGTACCCCGTGATGAATTGTATTCACAAACAGGAGCAACGCAATTGCTCATTTTACATTCACAGATTGCTATTAATAATCTCACAATATATGCTGTGCTGACTCACGGCCAAAATATCACTCTTACCCGTCGATAAATCAGCGAACAAAACTCAAAAGACAGGTAAATATGCACACTGCGCTGCGAGAGTTTCCTCACAAACAGATATTTGAATAAATAACTAAGTTCAAAGAAAACTAAGTGCCAAAAAATATTATTTACGATTTTTACATGAAAACATTCTGCGTATGCCAATTTCAAGATTGTAGAAAGAAATGATATAGGTGCTATAGACGTCGAAATGTAAGAGCAGAGCCAAAGATGTAACTAGATTTATAGTGGGATTATAGACTTTTCTATGAGATGTTTGTATAAAGACTTACAAACCTAATTGAAATGTCTGAAGTGGCCAGCACAATACCTACCGTCAATCCTATGTATTATGTATAAATCCCATACATATATTTTAATAATAATAATAGATTTATTGAATGCCCGAGGGCCGACCAAATACAACATAAATACAGTGTAAACATTATTAACAAATATAAACATCCTGAATAAAATATAAACATTATTAACAAAATAATAGATAAATATTCCTTAATTACCTTTGTTTAATAAAATACTGCTTCAGTTTATATGTAAACTGTTTATAATAAGATTTTAAATTTCCTGTAAAATTATTTCATAAACAAACTATGCAAATTGCACTTGACACTGACATCTTCTTCTTTAGCTTTTACATTCGCTATTTTCTATTTTCTTCTTCCACTCATTTCTGTTTTGCGTGTCATTCTCATTCGGTTCCTTTTCTCTCAAGTCTTCCGCAATGCAGTCCTTCCATCTTATCTTGTTTCATTTTTACCTTTCGCCATCTTTAGGTAAGGAAGGTATAGTCTGACCAAAAATTCGATGATGAGTTTTTAATGAATAAGCACCTTTTTGGGTCCATAAAATACGATTTTACTATTTTTACGATGACGTCTGTATGTGTGTAGATAACAAAAATTTCTCCTTCGTAGCTTCAATACTACAATTGGAAAAAATATAATTCTTTCATATTCCTCTTTTGTACGTCGTTTTTCTTAAAAAAAATGCTGTTAAATATCATTTTTTTGACATTTTATATTATTATAAATATTAAATAGTTATTTGTCAAACTAGAGAGGAAAGCGCTTCTTTTTCCCACTCGAGCTCGAAGTTTCGAGCGAGAGTGGAAAAAACGCTTTCTTCTCGTGTTAGACACAACATTTTTTTCACGACATGTTTCTAAAAACGATTTTCTCGGACCTTAAATACACTTTAAGAAAAGATTTGTGGAATAAGGGTAATATTTTGTTTATTTGAATCAAAATAGTAGAATAAGGGTAATATTTTATTTATTTGAAACAATATATATTATTATTTATAATTTATATTTACACTTTGACAACACAACACACAACGGACAACGGACACGTCAAAAGTTAGGTTATCAGATGCAAGAACCAATGTTAAATCTAAATTAAAGTTGTCAAATTGTGATTTAATCTAGAAAAAGAAAAATATAAGACATAATTGTAAGATAATTTAAAGTATGTATATCACTAAAATAAGGTTTTTCAATAAAATTAGGGATTTATTTATAATTTTTACAATATATTTTTTGTAAATAAGATTCATGTTGGTAATCACATTTTCCTCACTATTTCGAGAGAAGAAAGTTGAGCTTTCTGTGCATGTCGTGAAAAAATATATTTTATTTTCTATTCGATTTAATTACTTTTTTCTTCATATTCAATGAATTTAGAGATGACAAATGATAAAGAAATATCTTGCAACCTATGCTGCTAAAAGCTGCACCATGGAAACAGAATATTCAAATGTCTCTAACTGACAGATATAGTTTGGTTCACGAAAGATGACAATTCAAGGTCATTTATTAACGGTATGGTATAATATTACTAGTAGATAACTTCACTGCATTTCGTATACATAGACGTGCAGCATGAAATATTTAAGGATACATTTTAACTGAAAAAAATAAGTGTAATTTATTTGAAAATTATGTTTCTTTTTAAATAATGCATTTCTCAAAGATTTATGCTCTTCACCCTATGTATTTGCAAAACCCAAAAACATAGACTTGATAAAAACCATGGAATAATAATTTGATTTAAATGTCAACGTTACTGGGTAACTATTAGGACAGAAGGCAGTTCAGTAGATAATTAGATAACTGTAACTCTACGACATACGTCATTATTATTTGTAATGTGTTAGAAAGTAATGTCACCATTTACGTATATCTGTCACACAACATAAACTGTATAGACATACGTCAAATAATCTTTCTCTTCCTAACATGAAATGTTGCTAAGTTACTATTGTATAAAGTGCTGTGTATTCTTTCTTCGAACAAGTGACCGTGAATTGTCATCTTTTGTGAACTAAAGTATACCAGTGTACATAATGATTTTTTCTGGAAAAACAAATACATGTTTAAAATAGTCTACTAATGGGACAATTTTTCCCTAATATTACCGACTTTGTATCTCTTACAGTTTCCGAGATCCCAATGGTGAGCTTCTAAGAACAAACATTTGTATCATGTAACTGTTTAATAGTAAACTGTTGAGATTTCCTCAAAATTGGATTTCCTTGTTTTATGAGGAACTAAATTCAAAGAGAACATTTTATATAATGACATTGTTTAGAATGAAAATTTATTATCCCTTAGTTTTGTGCGTAAAATATTATTCCCGTCGAATATTGTAGCAGTTCACGTTCGTTTTTCCTTCTTGAATGAAGGGCTAAATTTATCCCCGTAATCTATCGCACTCATTGATCGTTTATTTTTGAGCATAAGTCAGTTCTACTTGCGAGTTGGTCTAATTAACGGCCTCAACTCCTCGCCAACAAATTACATCAATTTTACGCTGAATTTAAGTCCAAAAATTCTGGCACGGCGCGCAGACTCGTCTCTATCATCATTTATTTTTAAATGCAACAAGATTATCACGTTGCCAACGCCGTCACTTGTCAAACCATCACCACGAACAAATGAATAATGAATTGGAAGTATCGGAAAAAATTGAGCCGTGTTTGTTTTAGGAAAATGGAGCATAAAATACCAGTAACGCGTGTTTCATGAAAGCGGGAGCGTCTGTTGATTTAATCATGTTATGTCAGCTAATATAAAATGCATTAATATTTTAATTTTGTTCTATACTCAGTTTAAAATGTACATTAAAAACTGATAATTATTTTTATGCTAACGTTTCAAACTGACCACTATATTTGCTTTACATTCATTAATTATTATGATTTATTAAAGATTTAGCATGAAAATAATGAAAAAATATTACAAAAAGAATATACCTACATAAATTTTTTCTTTTATAATATTATTAACAACGTCTTATATAGGGCGGAAGGCGTAGGAGTTTAATTTAAAGAAATATTCCTAATTTTTTCTTGGTAAATTTTATAGGCAAATTAGAGTGGGAGGCTTAGCAAGCAACATAAATGAAGAATGTATATTAAACGAGAGAAGACGCTATTTTGGTATTTTTATATTTTACCGGCTGTCCCATTTAAATGTACTACCGCGAATATGCATCGGATCAAAAAATGTTCCGAATAATAAGTTTGATGGTTCGAAGGGGGACATCCTAAACCAGGGAGGCAGGGAAGGGGGCAACTTTGTAATCTTAAATGGGAACCCCATTTTTTATTGCACATTCGGATAGATTGTCAAAAATTAAGTAGGGTTTACACGGGGAACTTTTTTTACTTCCCGCTACCCTGGGTAAATGACCACGTTTTAAGGTCCCTACAACCCGATTTTAACATTTTCACGATATGTGTGTGTGTGTGTGTGTGTGTGTGTGTGTGTGTGTGTGTGTGTGTGTACTCTATACTCAAATACTGTCATTCAGAAATTTTTGATACCATGTATTTACCTTATTATATTATAATGCATTAATTTTTGTAATATTTTCGTGTCAATTTGGATAATTTGAGTACTTAAACCATGCCAATCCAATCTTATAGTAGTTAAAAACTTTAATTATTTTCTACTGGTAACGTAAATCGGTTCATTCGTGGAACGACCATAAGGAACTATGTTACAGAATTGGGGTGAATATATATATTTTTTTTATAATCTATACATTAATAAGTCCCATTAATAAACGATCAACGGAAATAGTTATTTACATACTAAGTGCGGGAAGACACTCATCCCGCATGAGCGCTTATTTGAGGCACGAGTGAGCTTGCGAGCGAGGGCTTCATTTGCGCGAATGCGTGGATGACGTCTTCCCGCAAGAAGTTTGTACAATACTTTTTGTAACGAACAAAATCATTATTAATAGAGTATACATGATAATTGTACAAAATTCGCAAATATACAAATATACAACAGATGGCACTGATGGTAGGCAAATTTATTATTTATTAATAAATTATTTATTATAATTGGTTTTTAATGATTGAAAATCGTTAATTTTCGAAAAATTTATAATCTATATTTTGTTATTTTAAAGATTATTTTGTTGAAGAACGTCCAGAAATTGTCAGTGTTTTTTGCTTAATTTCCTGGTGCAGTGCATCGGGAAAGTGACGATTCCAGTTGTCTAGCGTGTGTCAAATGTCACTTCCGAGGTTGTGAGTACAAAAATGTTATTTATTATAAGGTTGTAGGTACCAAATATAATTTGCATCATATATAAAGTCAAACCGGTTTTCAGATATAAATTGATAAAATTTAAGCGCATTTGATTTATTTTAAAAACTACCTTTATATTCATGAAAGTCGTGTTAGCAATGTAATGTATGTGAACATATACCTTACTCGTACACGAATGTATAAAATCTGCAACACTTTTGCTGACAGCTAAAGATTAATTAAATTAAAAATTCAATGTTTGTTACTAAAAATTCCACATGAAAAATATGTTATAAAAATGTCAGCAATGTATTCATTAATAAAAAATTCAGCGTATGCTATTTATTTGATAAATCTAGTTTAGCGTAAACACATTTGTATGAAATAATTTCTCCATTTGGTAAATAAAACTTTAAAGGCTTTGGAATAAGTAAATGCATATGCAAACGTTCACATCACATTACATTCATCGTGAATACGCTTGCGTCACTGGAATAACTCAGTCTCGCATTTTAAAATGAAATTTCATATAAAAATCCCCTCGCACGTGCAAATAAATAACTGTAAAACCCGCTGCGAACGTAGATCCGCATTTAATTCAGAGACATAAAAGAACGCAAAAAGAGCCTCTGCCTCGTACTACAAGAATAACACGCCGGGCCTGGAAGCCCGAAGCCCTCTATAATATAATCTGCTAACATATTGAAAACCCGCGGTTTTCATTTTTCATATAACGTATTATAAATAGAGTTCCCACGATTTCATCACAGGAGACTCTAGGTGTTACCTACCAGCTCCCGCTACGTTTTGGATTTCAGATTCCAGATTTGAGATTTCAGGTTTCAGGATTTCATTTGCAGCTGCGAATGCGACTGAAATGTAGTAATGGATTGATGAAATGTGTTATCAAATATTCACGGATGGACCTGTACGATAAAAACGAATGGAAATGATGAAAATCCAATGTAACAGTCAGTTCATTATTTACAGATTTGCACCTTCTAAAAATCTTCGTATGTCACGTTCTTTAAATTGAATATTTTATTTCGTAGCAGACGCGACGACTCTACATTATAGTTTGAAGATGTGCACTTCAGATTCAAATTTACATGCTGAAGGGAATGTATATCGTAGGAAGATTGTAAAATGAATTTTGGACTTAATTAGGTTGCACCTAACCTTACACAAAGGTATGTTTAGAAAAATTACAAGCGAAAATGCTAAAACAAGACTGATTTTACAATCTGATACATGATATGTAATTTAATACGGATATATATATATATATATATATATATATATATATATATATATATATATATATATATATATATATATATATATATATACAGGGTGTAACACCAAAACCGACCACCGCCATTGTTTTCTTTATTAGTATAGTTATAAAAAAATACTATAGAAAAAAATTGTAGAAGACCAAGGGGAACATCCCATTTAAGAAGAACATATTTTTTTTAAACCAGTGGTTCTCAATTTTCAACACAAAATTATATGTTTTCAAATGAAATTATACATATTTTTTACGCCTATTCGATAGAGTATTTTGTTCTGAATTCAACCATGTATTAGTTTTATATCCTTAATAAAAATATGGAAAAAAATGCGATTGAAATTTAAGTAAATTTGATTTTTCTAGTCATTTTTCAATAGGCTATGTATAAAAAACAAAAACTACTCTTTGTCAATTTGAATTATTTATGATAGAAATCAAATAGAACACTGTTTATAAAGTTTTTAACAAATATTTATATCATTTTAATGTAAGCTCAATTGTTTTTCATTCATAGTCTACTGAAAAATAATTATGAAAATAAAATTTATTTAAATTTCAATTGAATTTTTTTCAATATTTTTGTTATGTAAGGATATAAAATAATCTGATGGTTGAATTCAGAAAAAAACACTATCGAATAGGCATAAAAAATAAGATGTTTCAAAAATATTGTAAATTTTTAAGGGCATATATTACTGACCAAAATGAGTAAAAAAGCTTAATCAACGTAGATCCGATCTTCAGCTGTTTCCGAGAAAAACGAAAAATCGAAGAAAAACTGACAAAGATAGTGATTGAACAAAATTTTGTCTATGTCAGTAAATAGACTATAGAAAACAATAAAATTTTATATGATACATTTTTCTCAATTTCTAATAGTTACGAAGTTATTTGAAAATTAAATATTGACCAAAGTCGCCACAGCATTTAACTTAGTACAATTTCTTGATTTTCTTACAAAAACAAAAGCACATGTAAGATGGCAAACAAAAAGTCTCATTTTTAATCGAAGTCGTAACTCTTATAGTTTTCGTGATAGCAGAGGTAAACCCCGTAAAAACTCATTTTTCACTGCCTTATACCTCGGAAACTATTGATAATTGGACTAATGTTGATTAAGCTTTTTTACTCATTTTGGTCAGTACTATATGCCCTTAATTTTTTTTTAAATATTTTTGAAACACCCTGTAGTTATATTATCTGCAATTGAATTATATTATTACATAGTTAATTAATTAATTTATCAATATTTTGCCCGGAAATTGGGATTTGGATTTAGTTTAATACAAAACATGTATATAATATATTTATAATTACAGAATTATAAATAACTTAACTAAAATAGTAAATACAGTAACACAGTATTCACTAGATGGTTACGTACCTCTTACATCATATCGATGCCTACAAACTTGTTTATTTTTTCGTATAAAAGTAAATCATTCACATAATAATATTTATAATATCAAATTGGGAATCTCCATGCTCATTTCTATTTAGTTGTATAGCTGTGTTTGGTTAAAACCAAATTCAAAATTGTCCCTAAATCGTTTTTTGGAATAAATCTATGTAAAAGTTTTAATTGTTCCAAGAGCTGAAATAAAAAATCTGATGTGGACACCACACGACTTCCTTGTACGATTATTAAACTATACATATTTTTTTAATAAATAAATTACAAAATATTAATTTAACTTCAAAACAGTAAGATATATAGCGACCATAATCTAACCCGGTTCTTTTTAAAGAGAGTTTTGATTACAACAAAGAAATATTTGATTACAACAATGAATATGACTAATTTCACAATAAAAATATAATATTTGTACGAATCATAAAATTGCACGTATTTAACGTAATTTGACATGAACATTTTTTTTATGTTTTTGTCCTAAGCAAGCTTTATTACAAAAACAAAGAAGTATATAATTTTTAAATTTACATATCTCGCTTATTGACATGTATTTTTAAGATCGCAGCGCTGGGGTGGCAAGTTTTGAACTACAGGTTGAATGAGATATGAGGTTAACCAACTGTCAAATGGGCAAACACATAACTTATAGAATTGTGTATTTCGCAGAGTACTGTATTATATTTAATTTTCTTTTTATATTATTTTATAGTAGGTTTTATATTATCCATTAAGGGTAAATTAATGTAAATTCCCAGTACATTTTTATAAAATTTTAACTTAAATTGTATAACCACTTCTGTTTTAGATGATATCTTCAAAGAAATAATTAAAATAGCAAAATTTCATGATTATATTTCGTATTCATTTGTGAACATTAGTAATAGGATGTATTCGTGGAAGTGAACATAACTTAAATGATATTTTTGTGAACATTTATAAAACTAACCTCGTTTTGAAACAACGTTTTCTTTGAAATATAATGAATAAATCTTCAAAGTATACAAAACGGATATATTAATTTATAATTTTCTGATCCACACACTGTATTATTATCTTTTTTCATCTTGTCAAGAATATTTTTAATGTAAATACGAACTTTTCGTTTACGCGGGAATTCGTGACAACATAATTTATTGCCTTTCTAACGGGACAATGTGCACTCAAGTAAGCAGCAATATTTGTTACTCATATTACAATATATATGTCAATTTAGATACACAAATACGTATAATATTTAACAAATTTTTAATATTATACTTTTAATACCAAGTCAACCTGTAGTTCATTATTTTGCCACCAGATGTCATATCGCTTAGCAATACTTGCCAATACAAAGCGATAATTTAATAATACTTGATGTGCTAGACGCAGAAATTAATTCTCTAAAACTTTTATTTGAAGCATTTATTTCTAAAATCAAAATAAAATCATTTTATTCAAGAAAAACTGTTAACAACTTCAAGTAATGTACCACTTCCGGTTACCCTATTTTAACCAAAATCTATTATGTTATTTCGATTGACATAAAAGTCTTGTATACCAAATTTGAAAAGTTTTGAATTATATTTTAAAACAATTTTTCATTAAAATCTATTATAGGCTTCATGTAAAGTGCCACTTCTGGAAATTGTGTAATAACCAGAAAGGGAGGTGCACAACTAGATGTTATAGGAGTCCTAAATACAAAATTTCAACTTTCTACGGCTTACCGTTTTTGAGTTATGCGAGATACGTACGTACGTACGGACGTACTTATGTACGTACAGACGTCACGACGAAATTAGTCAAAATGGATTCAGGGATGATCAAAATGGATATTTCCGCTGAAATCTGAAAACCGAAATTTTTCGTGATTACAATACTTCCTTTACTTACGTACAAGGAAGTAAAAATACTTATACATTGATGAACGTCGGTTTGTAGAAGTACACGTAAGGAAGAAAATCCCTCTTTGTTTAATAAATTAGGGATAATACTCATTTTTACCTTCCGTCGTCACCTATAGGTAAGGAAGGTATTGTCTTTGGTAAAAAAAAAAACGATGGTGAGTTTTTAATGAATAAGTATGTTTTAGAGCCCCTACCATTATTAATTTAAAATGATTAATTCTCATTCGTACCGTAATAACTCATTCCTAACCTTATAACGTGAATAGTCAGGACTATATTATCCAATATAGGCTGACTAGGCTAAAGCCTAGGGCGCCTTAAAGGAAATAGACGCCGAACCCGATTTATTTTTGTTTATATTATTATTTTATTCTAATTCATTTTACGCTTATGTATATGTATGCGTACATCCGTCATAAATAAAGTAAATATTTTTTCCTTAATTGTTTTATGTAGAGTAAGTAAAATAAAAAACAAAATAATATTACAATGGGCACATGTAAAACCGTATCGCTAGCCCCTAGCATAACCATTGAGCGCTTCTAATTTCACGAATATAATAGTCAAAATCTTAGCTTTTCTCATATATTTTATGATAAATTCGAACATATTTACAAAAAATCAGAAGCAAAAATTTAATTTGTACTTTTCAAAATATGGATATTATGTTTAGAATATATTATTTATACCTTCCTGTTACAAACAGCACGCCAGAAAGGTTTTTCTGCAAATTAAGACGAGTAAAATCTTATTTACGAAGTTCTGTAACGAATGACAAAACTGCTGATCTCTCGTTATCAACTATCGAATCAGAAGTTGTACGCAATAATGCAATGTTTCATGTTTTCATAAATACATATAAATTGTCAAGACATGTTTAATTGTAAGTACATATTATAATGTAGGCGCCAAATTGTTATCAGCCTAGGGCGCCTAGATGTCTTTATCCGGCCCTGTGAATAGCTATTCTTCTATAGAAATAATTAAAAATATAATTTTTCAAAATGTACATGTAGGAATAGGTTATGTATCGTTGCTATAATAATTATTAACCCGAAAAGTTCTTCATAAACTTTTTCATTCACTTATAAATTTTAAAAACGACGTAAAATTATCCGAAAAATATAACCTACACGAAGTCCTGTCGCCCTGTCATTCTGTTTATATCAACACAGATAATTAAATCCCTTAAATCTGATGTTATTATCAGGGACTACATTGAGTCAGTCTCAAGTCTCCAAATGGATTAGAAATGCTCTCTTGGTTAACACATCCTAACCGAATACGATCTAATAAATGTCTAGTATTTCTGCATTTTTTTAATGAACACATCGTAGACTTCCAAATATATAAACATTATTTAAAATTTTACAAAAATGAACCTCATTAGGTACTATGGAAATTTTTGAGTAAATTATTTGAATATAAATTGGATACTGTTATTTCTACATAATTATTTCAAAATATACATAGTACTCGCGCATGGTTATATACAAATAAATTAACAATATTTGAATTTTCCTAATAAACAAAATTGTGGATCGTGGTATGGAAATATAATTTAATGGTGATATTTGTTCTCTTTATATATGTGTACAGATAAATGAATTAATATGCAAATTAACTTATAATTATTCATAAAATAAAACCAAAAAACAACATTATACGTACTGTGACGTACATTTTGTATATTATTTTAGGAGCAATTACAAATATAATCAGAAAAATGATTGATAAGATAGCGTCATGGCAATAAATGACAGCTTAACAAATATCTGGCAGGTTTTTAACAAATGTTGCATATTACTGTCAAAAAAGTACCGGGAATTGGTCAATAAAACACAAAATATGCATTATTCATCTAAATTTATTTTATCGCCTTCAAAGTAGGCCCCTTCCAAAATAATACACTTATGCCAACGAATAATTCAATCAGCAAAACATTTTTTAAATGCATTTTCACGAATCGACTTCAGTCCTCGCCGCGAATTCTCTTTTATGTCTTCTATCGACTGAAAACGGGTGCCTCGAAGTGGTAATTTGAGTTTTGGAAAGAGGAAAAAATCGTTTTTGGCCAGAAATTCGTTCACAATGATAGCCTTGTGAGATGGTGCATTATCGTGGTGCAAAATCCATGAGTTTTCTTTCCACAAATCTGGTCTTTTTCGACGAATTTGCTCTCTCAAACAGCGCATAACGCTCAGATAATATTCTTTACTTTCTGTCTCACCTTCTAGCAAGAATTCCGAGTGCACAACACCGCGATAATCGAAAAAAACTGTCAACATCACCTTCACATCTCGACCGCTTTTGAATGTACTGTACCACTCATACGCACGTGTTTTTGATAAAGTCGATTCACCGTAATATATTAATATAATATCATCCTATTACCTATTCATTTTTATAAATATAATTTTCATTTGGCCTGAAATCATCCACGCGTCACATCAGCTGTGCTTCTTTCACTTTACTTTGTAAAGATATAAGATTAGACTCTAGAAATATGTTTAGCTACAGAAATGCATTTTGGAACAAAACAACTATTTTCTTACGTGAAACGAAATATAATAATATTGGTTACAAGAATGAATCTAATAAATTTCATCATTTAAATGTAGCATTTTTCGAATAATCAAAAGTATAGTTTAAACTTTATGGGGGGCGCTAAAATATAATTTTCACAAAGGCGCCTCACCCACGGAGCGGCACTGGATGTAGGGATAAAGTCGTAGAAACGGTATTAATGTGTGTTGTAATGCAATACCTCTGCCCGTATTTCCATTATCATAACTCGCTGTATAAACTCCCTCACAAAATCAATCACCTTTATTTACTGAAACTGTAACAGGTAGTGTATGAAACAACAGTAACACGCATCATCGGCAGAAGTTCTACGCCGACTGCGCCTGTTGTATTTCCGGTCCATTGTTCGCAAACACGATGCTTTGTGTGCCATTGTCGCCAGGAACAGCTAGGACTAGCCCGGGACTCCCAGGACTTTCTACGACTACGGCTACAGTACAGAACACCGAGCTTTTTACAGATGCCATCTGTTTGTTTGTTTGCTAGTTGTGTACTACTGTTGCTGTTCCTAGTTTGTGTATTGTGGGAGTTTAGTTTTATATGAAACAAAAATTTGAAACGAAATATGGAATATGTATTCTATTTTACGAACTATAGGTAATAACGAAAATTAAAAAAATGATGTACATAGCTACAAGGCTCTAAATAAAATCAAATATAACCAAACAGGAAAATTATCTCTCCTCTTTTATTATTGTTGAAATACGCATCAATAACAAACAAAATTTGATATTTTCGAAAAAATAATGAAAATCTTTCTAGTTTTGGCGAATTGAACCATTCATACATATACTCTATTCCGTTTTACCCATTCAGTAGATGGCGCTCGCATCAGCGCCAGTTTTACGTAGCCGAAATAAAATATCTGATGTGACCAACACAGTACCTCTCGTCATTTACCTATGTATATAATTTTTATATTACTTTATAAATTTATCTATACAATATATAGAAAAAGTATTAAAGCAAACTTGTAGAAAATGGAATAATCTTTAATTTTTATAATAACAAATTGAGAAAAAAATACATTTAAAGGTATTTTTTGAAGAAAAACTATCTTGAGCTTCAAGTAAACTGCCATTTTCGGTTATCCGATTGCCACCAAAATGTAATCAGATATATCCATATTAGAATAAAGTAGAAATACATGGTTTCAAAACTGTCTGAATGATAGTATTTGAGTTAGAGCGTATACAGGATACACACACACATACACACAGACATCATCGTGAGAATGTTAAAAATGGATTCTAGGGACAGTGGCGTAGCCAGGATTGTAAATTTGCAGGCGCTCAATATTTTAGTGGTTGTTATGTATACCGGAAAAAGGCGCCGCAGGCAATTTTTTTTTTTTTTCATTCAAGGTCAAATGCCTTATAATTAAAAGTTACATTTTTTTCCAGATCACAGAACATTTTAGATAAGAGAATATATTTAACGGATTGGTGACATACTTGGATGAACTGTCTAAACTGTGAAAATTAAAATTTAATTCGGTAATTCATTCCGGGAGGGGTTTGAACCCCTAAAACCCCTCCCCTGGCTACGCCCATGACTTACCTATAAAAGATATCTATGCTAAATAGATATAGTGGATAAAAAGCAACTTGCATGGTATAAAAAATATATTTACGTATTTGTACCATACAACAAATAAATAATTCTTAAATAATTAAAATTAAATACTTAAATACCTTTGGTTCTGCTCGTATATAAACAAAAAGACATTTTAAGATCAAATGTCAAAAAAATAAAATAATGAAAATATACTGCCTTCAATCGAGAAAATTAAAGAAAATCCTAAAGTAAATGAAAGAGATATTTGTACAGATTATTAGAACATTTTAATGAAATCTGCATAATCAATCTAATGAAAACTATATCATTCTTAATACTTGATTACAACAATGATAATAATTATTAATTACAAAAATCAAAACATTAATGATAATAAATTGCGTTATATTTTATTTGGGTCGTAATAAAAAATTTCTGAAAAGATAATGAATGTGTACTTATTGTGGTTTTACTTTATTTATAGAAAGGAAATAGATAATAATATTTTCACTCAAATTAATATTGAATTAAAGCTAGTCGTTCTCGTTCATTAAATACATGAAATTAGCTGTATTTTCTATCCTTGTTGCGATGAAATGAATAAACATGGCGGACATAAGTCATGTCCAGACTCTAATTGTAGGGTCTCTACACTACACTACTACACAGCTCAGCAAGTGGCTGGAAGCTGGAAATACGCTTCGACATAATCAAACGGCATCTATTGATAAAATGTGTACCTAACTGTGACATGACGGAAATAAATAAAATATATTTATTTTTCTTATAAGCGCTTTTAGTTTTGGTTACAGTTACACAATGTTCTGTTCTAATATTATTTTTTTAGTTTCAAAATTTTTGCAGGCGCTCAATGGAATTTTGGGGGCGCTCGAGCGCCTCCAAAAAGGGTTCTAGTTATGCCACTGTCTAGGGACCTTAAAACGTGGTCATTTACCAAAATCTCGATATGCGATTTTTAGCACGATCCCTATACCTCCCTTACCAAGGGTAGCGGGAGGTAAAAAATTCGAGTAACTGCTGTCATTTGACATTTTATTAAAATATTAAAAAGGTACCATAATGTCATCGAAACTTTGTATATTATGGATGATGAAGCTTCTTGACTGATGGGTATATGGAAATGATGAAATTACTGGATTGCAGTCAAAAATATTTTATTTAAAATTCGGCCTCTACCGGTTTCGGCATCTCCTATGCCTTCTTCAGGAGGTGAAAATTATTTTGTTTGCATATACACATTAAAAGAACACATTAAATTTTTTTTTTACAAAAAAACAACAACACACATAGGACGTCAAAACAGTTAAAAAATAAGTAAATAATAATTATTATATTTATTTACTTATTTTTTTAACTGTTGTGACGTCCTACCTGTGTTGTTATGTTTTTTTGTTATTTTTTTTTAATGTGTTCTTTTAATGTGTATATGCAAACTATATAATTTTCACCTCCTGAAGAAAGCATAGGAGATGCCGAAACCGGTAGAGGCCGAATTTTAAATAAAATATTTTTGACTGCAATCCAGTAATTTCATGATTTTGTATATTATAGCCAATATGTAGTATTATCTACCTGCTTTCCAAATCCGATAAATACTTGACAATGCGTAAACATGGCTCCAATTTCTGCCAATCAGAGAGTTCAAAACAATGCCCTATTCTCTATAATACTGAATTGGTAAGGTGGAACAAGGTATAGTGTAATAAATATGCTCGATTATTCTCAACAGCTTAACATTATTGTATAAAACTAAACTTTAAAACGAAAATTTCATAATATCTTGGAGATAATAAAATATTACTCGTAAGTAATAACTTGGACGAATTACGAGTAGATGATATTAAACATTTATTCGTCATAAAATCCATCATTCAAGTCCTTACGAAATCACAAACATCTTCGAATCCTATAAATCTCTAAGGTCGTCTTGAAAGATGATCCAATTCCATTGTTAAGCAATCGAGAGACTAATAACCTTCAGTGGCAACATTAGCTACATCAGTCGTGTCCAGTTCTTCTTTTGCAGACTTTTCAGCTCCGAGCAAATATTAGAGATTGATTTTCCGGTCCATGGATTTACCTTCCATATCTTTTGTCATTTGCGGAAATTGGTTTTGTCCTTCTCGCTCCATTGTCTAGTCACATTGAACAACTATGGTCGTCGCACTCTGCACACAGTTCGATTTGCTCATTTTTCTGTTCACCAGCTCTTTATTTGCTAAGAGCTGTTGCATTGAGAAAACTGTTGATTCTTTCAAAAGAGAAAATGAATTGATGGGAACTTCTGTAAATTTTCTTGGTTTAAATTAATAATTTGAGGAAAATTTACACTAACAAATAGGCAGGACCGTATACCGATATACTTTCATCATTTTATTTCACAAATAAAAATCTTGAAAATTGTTATATATATATATATATATATATATATAATAATATTGATGCTATATTATATATTTAGAGCGAACTTTTTTACATTGAGTGCATTTTTTTTAAATACTGGGTTTATTTTAAAAAGTATACAAAAACATATTATTTTTCTACATAATTTCTAGAAATGTATTTTTCCCAACATATTGGGAGCTTTTTAATCCCTGCATCGTAGAAACTAGCGGGCCTTCACATAGCCATTGGAGCACAAGCTCCTCCACCGCACGATCGTTCGCGAATCGATGGCCTCCCATCGCTGAGGGGGCCAAGACGGTGAAAGTCACATGGTGACAAGTCAGGATTGTAGCGTGGATGTTCCGTTTCCCAGCCAATTCTGTTCAATTTTGTGCCTCGTAATGTTTTATGTGTGGGGCCTGGCGTTGTCATGAAGCAAAATAACATTTTTGACAGTTTGCGTTTTTCTTTTCCTTCGATAGGACAATTTTGCGGCGTCCAGTAAGTTGCAATAATATTATTATTATTATAATAATATATCATCACGGCTTATTACCCATTGCTGGGTGTGCCAATATAGTTTGAACACAGATTTCGGTAATGATGATGACATATTTATACCGTGTGGGCGTTTACCAGGCGTCACCTCATAGGCTGGCGTGGAGAGTGCACCACAGGGGTCAATTTTATGCCATTTAAAATTCGAAATATTTGGCTCCAATCAGCATCGAACCCGGTTCCCCAGATTCGCGACCAGACACTCAGGAACGTGGCCACGAGACCCCATAAGAAGATCTATGGAAATTAAATATTGGTCAAAATACAATTACTTGATTTTTATCTAAGATAACGTCTTAAAAATAAACAGAAAGTCTCATTTAATCGAAGTCGTAACTTTTATAGTTTTCGAGATAGCAGAGACTGAAAATCGGACACATTGTACAATATTTTTCAACTTATTTTGACTTCTTCTCTGTGTCCTATAAATGTGTTACACTTGTTTTTTAACAGCTTCTCTATTGACAGTGACAGCTAACAAACTTTCACTGAACTTTTGTAACATGTTTAATTTAAAATGCACTACACATGTGTTGTAACAACAATAGTGCCGGGTATGACACCATTAGTTGCGCAAAGTGCAAATCCAACTATATAAATATAGCAATAAATTTTAATCGACTGTTAATGGAGAGGTGAAAATAATGGAGATTCAGTCCTTTGTTAAAATATTATTTATTGAAAACAATACCGACGTTTCGGTCTCAATTAGACCATCCTTAGGGTTCTGGAAAACATCAACGGGGTACAAATATCATGCTCTACAAATTTTAAGAAACTGGTCACTTACATGTTTAAAATCTTTTTAGATTTGTTGAAAAATAATGAATTGAACATAATTAAAAAGAAGAAGGTTGTAGATGTCGTCAAACTATAAAAATATATATAACACGTACATTCTTATCAGAGTTCATTATAAAACTGACGAAGGGTTGGTTCTTGTATTGGAAGGAGCAAGGTGCAACTCGTATTTATTTTATTAAATTTCTGTAATATTTCACCAATATGCCATTGTAAATGATACTTAGATTTTGTATGTCTGTCTGCGAGTTAATCGAGTTTTTATGTTTGTGTATTTCTAACATCTCTAGTGTAAGTCTTTTATTTAAATTATTTTCATACCTTAATATTTTTGTGTCTTTAAAATTGAGTTTATGTTTTTCGGTCTGTGCATGGTTGACTTATGTAAATTTACTTATATTTGTATTCTTGTTTGAATTCCTTTCATGTTCCGATAATCTGGTCTTTAAATATCTTCGGGTTTGTCCAATGTATAATTTATCACATCCAAACATGGAATTTTGGAATATAAATATTAAACGCTTAGATTCAGTAACCGTGGACATTTGACACCACCATGGAGCGTCACACAGCCTTAGTCACACTCACGCTGTCAGACTGTCGCATCCTCGTTTTAGCTTCGAGTTGTAATAATTGGATGCATGCAATCGATTGCAATTTGTTTCTAACAATTCAACGACAAACGTAACAGAAAGCTCCAACTAAAACTAAATTAAAACTTCAAACTTTCAAAAAAATATGTTCTTTCAATAAAATATTTCGTCCTTCCTAGAACCATAGCTTGACTACGGCCCTGCAAATACGTTATTGATTATATGCATTTTGAATTTACTATTAGAAAAAGATTATAACTTAAAATTAAGCTCAGAGAAATATAAACAACAGGTTGCTATTAATTTAGTTGTCGCATAAACCATTATTATTCGACCTTATATAAACAGAAAATAGATAAGTGTTTGGCAACAATTCGAACTCTGTAATTACAAATTTATACAATTCACAATGCTGTATTGTGAACTAAAACTACAGGTTCGTTTAACAATCATTTACTGAGGTTACACATATTACAAATACATTATAGAGCGAACCACAGATATTAATTAAAATTACTCGTATTATTAGATGAAATACCATTGTCACAAATATTCAATTTTGCGCTATTTTAAAAATAATAAATAATATTGTTCTGTGATAGTGACGTTCATTTCATCTCAATTGCAAATGTGTAAAAACTGTTTTGTTTGTTCATCTGTTTATTTTGAATGTCTATACCTGAAATATTCATTATCAATTTTTGCGAAAATGGAAAAAAACAAATTCGAAAACCGTACAGCTCCAAAAACATATTAAATGATTCAGAAGTAATTTCCATCTATATTACATCGATCCATCTAGAAATCCAGGCTGATGATGTCATAAATACGTAATGTATTGTTTACAGCGTTTACTGCGTTGTTTAAATTATTCACTTATGAAAATGAACATATGCGTCGATAAATTCGCTCATTCGGCGGCAAATACGCACTATGTAATGTATGTATAATATAATAACCGCAGTGATCACTTACTACCCGGAGATCATTTCCGATTCGTCCCCTGCGAACATGACCACCAACATATGAAATTCAATGGTAAATCACACTAAATTAGATTTAGAAAAAAATATCTTTTGCTTACAATGAAAAAACTATTCTGGAAGACTTACCCGTGGAACAAGATGGTTTTCGACTGAACCGCAATTGCGAAGACCAGATGTTAACACTACCAGCATTTACTGAACAACGATTTGAGCAACGTTTAAAAATAGGGGCAGTTTTTGTGGTTTGGAGAGAAGGCCTAATTTATAAATTGCTAGAAATTACTGGCTGTATGAAACTAGTTTCCTTAGTAAATAATATGTTAACTAATAGAGTTTTGCAAGTATCATTGGGAAATTCTATCAGTAAAAAAAAAATACTAAACAATGGTCTTCCCCAAGGTTCTGTTTTAGCTCCTTTTTTACCTCTCGCTAAGAGACGTATTGCATTCATGCTAAAAATCGCATATCCAGATTTTATTGAATAAGCACGTTTTAAGGTCCCTACAATCCGATTTTAACATTTTTACGATGATGTCTGTGTGTGTGTGTGTGTATGTGTGTATGTATGTGTGTGGGATGTTGGAAGGACGATTACTCAAAAACTATAAGACTTTATATTTTTTTTAACTACGTATTTCCCAATCGGACATTCATGGGAAGATCTGAAAAGGTTTTGGTAACAATTGGACAACCGGAAGTAGAAGATTCTTGAAAAAAAATCTTCTAAATATTATTTTTTGAAATTTTTTCTTGATAATATTAAAGAAAAATAAATTCTCTTCCTGATACATTTAAATATTTTTATATATATTCTATAGATTTAGAGATAAAAGGAATATAATATATAAAATAATCTGTTGTAATTAATTTTACAACCGAAAGAATGCCATGAAAAATAGTTGAAAATTTAAATTAATTGTAACTGACAGATAAATGTCATTGTCAGAAATCCGAAGACATTACTGGACTTTTTCTGGGAAGTACATACATTATATTATTTCTTAATGTATTAACAGTTAAATATTTAATATTATAGGTATATTACACATACCCTTCAGAAATACTGTTACTCCCGACAATGAATTGGAAACATCTCGACAAATTTACAAAAATGTAAAGAATAGATATAAGCGAGAATACAGCTTGAAGGAAGACGTTATTTAAATGTTATAAACACAAGATGAAAGTGAAGATGGTTTCCACTCTGCAACGTAAAATACAGAAGAATTGTATCTCATCGAAATAATGAGTAATGAAAGAAAAATGTACTTGGAGAATCTCTTAATTCTTGATCTGTGACTATTATGGAGGTTACAAGTCTAGGTTAAAGGACTTAAATTTGTTTCAAACATTATGGGACAATGTATACCAGCACTGTAGACTAGAATAACTTTGAACTGCGAAACAGCTATCAAATTCTTCTCAAGTAAGTTGTAAATATTGACAAAATTACACATCGATATAAGAATAATCAGAGTGCAATCTATCCGTCACTTTATTAAAGGGAATTAGTGTTATTTAGATATAACATATTATATGAAAAAATAAAATGTAAAAGAAGATATGTAAGAATAGATGCACAATCCAGATATATACATTTTAGACCGCCCAAAATTAATGTTTTTACTAGAAGAATATGAAGAGAAAGTAAACAAGAAGGTTGTTCGAATTGAAAATCGCTGTTACCAGCCTAATATTTATATATGGTGAACTCTACTTTGTAATTTATTGTACATAATTTATGGTAAAATATCTTTATGTTGAGACATGCTATTATTGAATAATAAAGAAGTTTATACGTCATAGATTTATATGAATATATTATTTGTATTTCTAAAAATATTCTTTGCTTTATGCATACAGCCAGGTAAAATATACGGCGAGAGGTTATGTGCTGGCCACATCAGATTTTTCTTCAATATATCCGATTTACCAGAAACAAATTCCAGAAAATTTTCCTATCCAGATGATCTTGCTCTTACTACACAGCATACCAAAACATAAGCACTTTAGAACAGACATTGCCTGGAGATTTAGAAGTATTAAGTGATAATTTTAGGAAATGGCGATTATCTCCAAGCACCGCCTAAACTGAAGTACGCTGTTTCCATTCGAACAACAGATTGACAAGATCCATAATAAATATTTCTCTTAATGGTGTAATCTTACCGCACAATTTATTTCCAAAATATTTGGGTGTCATATTAGATCGTACCCTTTCATATGAAAAACATTTACGCACTCTAGCAGCAAAGTTGAGAACTCGTAATAATATTTTGCAGAAATTGGTAGGAACAACGTGGGGAGCCGATGCCAATACATTGCGGACAACTGCAATGAGTTTAGTATACCCAACAGCTGAGTACGCAGCCTCTGTTTGGTTAAATAGTGCCCATGTAAATAAAGTTGATACTGTTCTCAATCAGACAATTCGTATAATTTCAGGCTGTATTAAAAGTACTCCACTCAAGTGGCTTCCTGTCCTTAGTCACACTGAACCGCCTAAGATCCGGAGATGCAAAATTCTTGTTACAGAGTATAAAAAATCTGTTGTGGCCAGCACAATACCTCTCGCCATTTTCATTTTATGTTACATAGGGCGCGAGCAGTTATGTGACTTTGTTGGCGTTAGCAAGCAGATATGGGGGCCCGTGTCAGAATGACAGCTGGTAATATACATAGGTGTCAAGTATCATAAGTTTTCATTTGAAACATTATGATTTTCTAAATCCATGTGGATTATTTTCCGCGACAAGTATATTCCATACTAATGGATGACAAATAAACAGAATATTATGAAATTTTGAATGAAAAATTATGACATATGACAATTGTGACATCTATGCAAATAACTACTAGCCGTCATTCTGTCACGGATCCTCATATCTGCTTGCCAAGGCCAACAAAGTCACATGGCTGCTCGCGCCCTATAAGTAACGAATTTAACACTTCTTGTACACACAAATAATTGAAATTGTTTCTCTTCTTTCGCTCTATGAGAAATTTTATCCTATTCTAATATGTTCAAAATACTTCAAATTCATTGACGGTATTAGCGGTATTTCTTAAGGATATATGTAATATTGACATACCTGCAATTTAAATAAATATTTAATTAATAATACAATAATATATTTTAAATGTACTCATACCTCCCAGAACTGACACTGACATTTTGCATTTATTTGTCAATTACAAAAATTTTAATATCGCAACTGTTTTTCTGGCAACGAGATTTATTACAACCACAATTACAACAGATTATTCTATATTATTATATAGAATATCTCCAAACCTATACGAGATATAATAAAAAAATTAAATGTGTCAGATTGAGAATTTAATTATCTTTAATATTTGTACATAGTAACAAATTTTCAAAAAATAATATTTAGAAATATTTTTTTTAGAAACTACCACTTCCGGTTGTCCAATTGTTACCAGAACCTATTCAACTCTTCCCATTACTGTTAGATTGAGGAATCCGCAGTCAAACAGGTCTTTAGTCCTATAGAATTTGAGAAATCGTGTCTCCAACAACCTCACACACACACACACACATCCACACACACACACACACACACACATCCACACACACACACACACACACACACACACACACACACACAGACATCATTGTAAAAATGTTAAAATCGGATTCTATGGACCTTAAATCGTGCTTATTCAATAAAATCTGGATATGCGATTTTTAGCATGAATCCAATACCTCTCTTAGCGAGAGGTAAAAATCTGATGTGACCAACACAGTACCTCCCGCCATTTACCTATGTATATAATTTTTATATTAGTTTATAAATTTATCCATACAATATATAGAAAAAGTATTAAAGCAAACTTGTAGAAAATGGAATAATCTTTAATTTTTATAATAACAAATTGAGAAAAAATTACATTTAAAGGAATTTTTTGAAGAAAAACTATCTTGAGCTTCAAGTAAACTGCCATTTCCGGTTATCCGATTGCCACCAAAATCTAATCAGATATTTCCATATTAGAATAAGGTAGAAATACATGGTTTCAAAACTTTCTGAATGATAGTATTTGAGTTAGAGCGTATACAGGATCCACACACACACATACATACATACACACAGACATCATCGTGAAAATGTTAAAAATGGATTCTAGGGACCTTAAAACGTGGTCATTTACCAAAATCTCGATATGCGATTTTTAGCACGATCCCTATACCTCCCTTATCAAGGGTAGCGGGGGGTAAAAAGCATGTCAAAATTTAGCATTACCACTTTATCGGGATATAATTGAATTTAAAAGATTGAAATCTAGAAACCCTCCAATAAAAACTGCTGAACATTTGGATAATGATAACTTCAACGAATCAGATGCGTGTCGTATTGAATGGCAGAAACTGGTATTCAATATTAAATACACAGAAACGTCCAGATGGCTTTGATCTACCCCGAAAAATTTGGGTGTCATTAAACACGGTTAGAACTGGGCATGGTAGGTGTGGATTTTGATTTTGCAAATGTGGTTTGCGGTCAGATCCAAAGTATGATTGCGGCGCTAAAGTACAAACAATCAACCACATTGTAAATGAATGTCCACTTCGAGCATGCCTGGAACAATGGAAGACTTTTTTCAAGTAACTACAGAAGCTATAGAATGGTTGGACAAGCTTGACTTGGACCTATAATCTTTATTTATTTCAATATTTTTATTATTTATTTATATTTATTTGTGTGTGTGTGTAATGCCATAAGCTAATAATAATAACAGGTGATAAAACTTATAACTACAATCGCCTGTGCCATGAAAATACAAATAATTTTTTGAAAACAGATGAAATTAGCAAGGGATGAATTAAATTTAGTGTCCAGTATTTGCAAAGAGAGGGAAAATAGCTGAAACACAACGGGATTTGGAACAATTATAAACAGTTTCAATATTTATGAGTGATTGTTCTGCTAATGGGAATCATGTTTAGCAGAATGAATTTAAAATGAGGTATTTGGTTGTAATTTAGTGGAGCACGCTATTTTTATTATTCATTTGTTTCATTCTGATAGGATACTTTATACTTTGTTCAGTAACGAAAATATGTTTCGTGATTGAAATTGACGTGAGAATAATTGTTGTATTCATTTCGTTTTTTAACGGGGAATGTCATTATAAAATTGAAATGAATTCGTTAGAATAAAAAACAAATTAATCATTTTGCTGTTGAAGAAAACAATAATGGAAACGAACATATTATAATTAATTTAGAACTACCTGTCTTGCACGCATCAAAAATATTCATTATCACAATGTTTTTGTATTGTAACGTTTTATTTATATGGCTGAAGTGTAAAAATAAAAGAATTATTATTGATTAAAATAATATGTTTATTAAACGATAAATAATTAAGATGAATATTAAACAGATAATAAAAGTAACTAAAACCATGATTAAATAATTATAAACACTAAGAATATTTATTTAAACAATATTTATAACACTATATTTATTTATATAACTACATTTATTTATATAACTACTCGAACAATGTTTATTTATCTTCCCGCTGTTCTCCCGACGGTATTTATACCTCATATCCTTCTAGAATCCTCTGACGCGACAGTGATACCGAGCACAATAGAATTAGGTCAACGCTGCAATTAAACGTCTAGCAGTCCGTCGCCGGGGATTGCATCATCTGGGTAATTCCGGCGAAGGGATTATGCCATCGCTCTGACACATTCTTTCAGTAGCGGCGCTCGTATACTCTTAACTCAGGGGCGCACGTTGCAGTATAATAATATAAAATTTATATACAGTGTGGCGACTGGCACAGCCGAACATTGGACTAACATATAAAATAAGACTTTCCTAATTTCCTGGTTCCCTAATTATTTTATGTAAAAAAGCTTCAAATAAAAAGTGTAGACTTTAAAATTCTGCATCTGAATCAATAAGCAAAATTATTATTGTATGCTTTGTAACGGCCGAAATTAGGTATGAAAATGTCGAAAATCACGTCAAAAATAGCAATAGCCATGGAATTGAGACAAAATAAATGACAAATGTCTAACGGTTTACCTGTCATGTTAGGGTAATTTATTTTTATTAGGTATTATTTTTAATTTGTGTTCCAGTTAACAACTATGTTAATTTAAATTGATATTTGTTCACTTGAACAGAAATTACAAATAATAATAAAAATAAATTAACCTAGTTTGACAGATAAATCGTTGACATTTGTTAACTTTTTGTTTCAATTATATGGCTATAGGTTAACGTCCAATGTTCGGATGTGCCGGTCACCACCCTGTATGTACGAGTAATTTAAATATAGCCGCACAATATTAGATGGTTATGTACCGACAGATGTTACTACCATCAGTAGTCACAAATTGAGATAATGGCGGCTGAACATGTATATCATTTTGGTTATTTGCTGTACTAAATACAGAATGTCACAAATGTAGTGTTATTATTGTTATACTTACCCGGTATACTACAGTTTTGTTATATTATTTTAGTGAAATTTTAAACATTAACCCAATTCTAGAAAATCACCAGTGTCGCTCCGTGGGTAAAAGGCACCTTTGTGCAAAATTAAATTTCAGCTCCCCAGACCCCCCCCCCCCAACCAATTAAAGTATAATTTTCAAGTTAACACACGCTTTAAAGTTCAAACCGACCCGGGTAGTGCAGTGGGAGACGTAGCCGGCTCACTCCCGGGTTCGAATCCTGGGTAAGGTATGGATGTTTGTGTATGTATCTTTCATCATCTATCGTCATCAATTCGCAAAGTTAGTTAACGAAACGCTATGGAACTAAAATTTCCTTCTTCTGTAGCCATTTTGAATATCGAATGCTGATTGTTAACATATGTCAAGTGATTCGTTCTCGGTTTCGTTTGAAGGTTATAAAATGTGTTAAGTTAAACATATATTTGTACAGAGTGTATCATGTTAATGGAACAGTGCATTTTATTCATGTATATGAAAAGTTACAGAAAAAGTGAGGAGGACACATTTTGACATAACCATTATTATTTTAAAGCCAGTGGTACTCAATTAAGGTTCAATGTTACATTTTTTTAAATCGCATTATATTTTTTTTATTAACTCATTAAATAAAGAATTTTCTTCTGAATTCAACGATATACTAATATTATACCCTTACATTACAAAAAAAATGATAAAAATTAATTCAAAGTTAGTATCTCATTTCTATTTTAATTTTTTTAAGCAGGTTGTGCAAACATTTAATAATTAAAACAAAAGAAAATTACCTGTCATTTTCGTGTTTCACTGTTATCCATTAGTATAATTACAGTAATTTTCGTAAACTTTGTAATAAATAATTTAGTAATTTCAGCAGATTCAACAAATACTGATTTTATTTAATGATACAAGACCCATCAAAATGCATTACTAGCATGCAATTTATTTACAGAAATTTATCGTATTTATACAAAACTAAATAGTAAATACGCGAAATAAAAAAAAATACCGAAATTTGGAAAATTTCGAAAAAAAAAATAATACGTAACAATGACATATAAAAATGACAAATAATTATCTTTTGTTTTAATAGTTGAATGGTAGTTTAGCCTACTTAAAAAAATTAAAATACTAATTTTGAATTGATTTTTATCATTTTTTTCACAATGTTAGGGGTATATAAATAAAAAATCTGATGTGGCCAGCACATAACCTCTCGCCGTATATTTTACCTGGCTGTATGCATAAAGCAAAGAATATTTTTATAAATACAAATAATATATTCATATAAATCTATGACGTATAAACTTCTTTATTATTCAATAATAGCATGTCTCAACATGAAGATATTTTACCATAAATTATGTTACAATAAATTACAAAGTAGAGTTTACCATATATAAATATTAGGCTGGTAACAGCAATTTTCAATACGAACAACGTTGTTTACTTTCTCTTCATATTCTTCTAGTAAAAACATTAATTTTGGGCGGTCTAAAATGTATATATCTGGATTGTGCATCTATTCTTATATATCTTCTTTTACATTTTATTTTTTCATACATGTTATATCTAAATAACCTTAATTCCCTTTAATAAAGTGACGGATAGATTGCACTCCGATTATTCTTATATCGATGTGTAATTTTGTCAATATTTACAACTTACTTGAGAAGAATTTGATAGCTTTTTCGCAATTCAAAGTTACTCTAGTCTACAGTACTGGTGTACATTGTCCCATAATGTTTGAAACAAATTTAAGTCCTTCAACCTAGACTTGTCATCTCCATAATAGTCACAGATCAAGAATTAAGGGATTCTCCAAATACATTTTTCTTTCATTACTCATTATTTCTGACAGACATTTATCTGTCACAAATAATTTAAATTTGCAACTATTTTTCATGGCATCCTTTCGGTTGTAAAATTAATTACAACATTATTTTATATATTATATTCCTTTTATCTCTAAATCTATAAAATATGTACAAAAATATTTAAATGTATCAGAAAGAGAATTTATTTTTCTTTAATATTATCAAGAAAATTTTTCAAAAAATATTATTTAGAAGATTTTTTTCAAGAATCTTCTACTTCCGGTTGTCCAATTGTTACCAAAACCTTTTCAGATTTTCCCATGAATGTCCGATTGGGAAATACGTTGTTAAACAAATTTTAAGTCTTATAGTTTTTGAGTAACCGTCCTTCCAACATCCCACACACACACATCCACACACACACACACACAGACATCATCGTAAAAATGTTAAAATCGGATTGTAGGGACCTTAAAACGTGCTTATTCAATAAAATCTGGATATGCGATTTTTAGCATGAATCCAATACCTCTCTTAGCGAGAGGTAATAAATAAATATTTATTTATTTATTTATAATTTTGAATTGATTTTTATCATTTTTTTCACAATGTTAGGGTATGATATATTGTTGAATTCAGAAGAAAATTCGCTATTTAATGAGTTAATAAAAAATATATGATCCCATTTAAGAAAATATAACATTGATCCATAAGATGAATACCACTGGCTGTAAAATAATAATAGTTATGCCAAAATATGTCCCCCTCTATGCAGTATAATATATCTTAATCACTTTTTTGTGTAACTTTTCAAATTTACGAATAAATGGCACTGGTCCATTATCTTGATACACCCTGTATAAAGTTGTTAGCTATAGTTAATAAGTTTATATATAATTTGTGCTAAGTATTTGCAAAATGCTGTGTAATCAAGCGACCATTAGCAATAAAAACCCAAATATGACATTTGAGTAACAATGTTGCCAATTGGTGTACACAGTTGTCATATTGCAGAAGACGGAACTACTGCAGCACCATTTGACCTTCGGTATTAAATCACTTTGCCATAGACAATACACTTTTTAGACCTGAAACTCATGTGTATTTGAACTGAACATTACATCTGGTGATTGAAATAAAACTAAAACGTAAATTAGGCAATCCACTTTTAATTTTATTCAAAATATTTTAATCTTGTTAGTTAGTATAAATGTATTTTGATATTAAAATGTATGTGCACAAATATAATGTTAAATTATATTTTTTCAATAATATGCATAATAAAATTTTATTTTTAAAATACATTCGACAACTTATTTCATTGAAATAATTTTAACTGGGTTGAAAATAAAACATGGATATCTTATATGAACACATAAAATTAAACAATATTAAATTAAAAAGTTTCCAAAGGTTGCACTTTGCGAATACAACGTGAACAAAGGAAATGTTACAAAATATAAAGGAAAAGTCAACTCATCCCCGTTAATATAAATTTGTAATAATTGTAATATTACTATTATTATTAAAGTTCAAACTTTACTTTTGGTTCTTCGAAAAGTGCTAAATTTAAAATATTGATGAAATATTCTTTGTTAGATTCATTCTTGCAATTAATATTATTAGGTTATAAGGCAAAATCGTTTATTGTAATCAGAGCATCGAACCCAATCTGAACCGAACCAAAACCGGAACCAAACCGTAACATTTTAGCGAAACCAAACTCAGAACCGAACCTCAGATACATTTTTAATTGAACTCACGTTGGAACCGAACCGGGTATAACAATTTGGGTTCACGGCGCAGCTCCGGTTCAGGTTAATATTCAGTTCGAAGTGTAAATGTAATCGTAAAACTTACAGGCAATTATCGACGCCTTCGGCGTTTGCGTTGCTGCCTGTGTTGATTGTTCACGAAAATTGTGTTTGTCTTGCTTTGTGTTACATTCTGGCTCGCATTTTAAATTATTTCTATATAAAGATTGTTATACAAAAAACATTAATTCGGTCGAACCGAACCAGAACCCGGAACAAAACCGTAAATTTTATTAATGCTTGGGCCAAAACCGTAGACGAACCCATTTTTCAAAAAACAAATTACCCTGAACCTGAACCGAACCCAGTTTTTGGCGGGTTCGATGCCCTGATTGTAATCAACAATTTTACAGTTATATTTTGCTACATAGCAATGCCAGAAAATTATCAGTTTGACAGCATATTTCTTTTACTTTTTTCTACAAAATGTTAATAGTAAATGAGAGAAATTCAAAATCAGTATGAAAGAAAAATATAATTATCTCACTAAGATTTCAAAATTGTAAATCATAAGCATTTGATTCTTCACAAAATGATAGCATTTAAATATTTAATTCATTCTTGTAATCAATAGGTAGATATTCTTTAGGTCTAATCAAAACATTCTTTGTTGTAACCAACACCTTCACAATTATTTTAATATAACATGGTCAGAAAAATATCCGTTTGGTATAATATTATTATTTAATTTATATATGTACATAGGCGCCGTCTTTTCTATAACCCGGGGGGGGGGCATTTTTTTTTTAATAAAAATAAAATTAATTATTGTTTTCATATATTTTATATCTCATTAACAATAATTACAGAAAAATTGAATAAAATACAGTTTAGTTTAAGTACCTTACGAATCTTATGTCCTTTTATATTATTTTAAACATTTTACGCATATATATTTGAAAAGAAGCTATTTGCAATTGTATTTAAATCGAGCTCATTTTTAATTTTTACATGACAATCAAGTATAGGGACATTATTTAATCCGTGTTGTGTCATTATGGAATGTGAAACTAAATGAAAATTGTAGACACTAAAATTAGAGTCTGGATATGAGGCGGCAAGTTGTGATTGGCTAGGGGATTGGTCGGCTATGTTTATGAGCGTCCTGCCATTATTTAAATTCGAATATCTGACAAATTTTTAAAAAATAAATGTAACGTCTATTAAAGTACTTCAATTAATCATCAACTTTATTTACTGGAATATGTCAATATATTTCATTTTCTCAAAATATCTTTTTCTGGTGGAATTATTGCAAAATTTTACTGTAACCGGCCATGGTTTTATTTGTAAATACAACACCAACAAAACCTACGGAATTGAAGTTAGTCGTTCGAGAAGTACATGAAATTAGCTGTATGTTCTACCTTTATTGCGGTGAAATGATTAATAAACATGGCGTATCCACACTCTTATTATAGTATCTCTGAAAAATGCGGATTTAGTGGCCATCTATCGAATAAGTTCCAAATGAAACTTGACCAGTGATGCAATGCCATGATTGAAATATTTTTAAATTAATACGATCGAAGCTAAAGTGCTAAAAAAATTGTATAGGGGAAGGGGGGCCAAAACATAGTTTCGCCCCATCTATATTTTGTCAGGGGGGGGCAACGTCCCCTTTGCCCCTCCCCCATAGTCGGCGCCAAGAAATTAAAAAAAAATATTGATCACTTTTAAATTGTATAGTATTTGTTTATTTACGAATAAGATAAATTTATAAAAAATTACTATTATTTACTGTCTTGAAATGACACCCCTCATGGGTAGGTGCCTTTGTGCGGGGCACAACCTACCCACCCGCACGGAGTGGCCGTATCTGATCTTGAGGCTTCGCCTCTCGGTAAAATATATAAGCCCTCGGCTTATAATAGTAACTACCCAATCACTCTGTACATACACATATTGTCTACTAGACGAGATACAGTTATAAATATATGTGAGACATATTCGTTATCGAGTAAATACCCTGCATATATAAAATTAAATACATATTTTTTTAGAAAAAAATCCAATAAAAATATATTTAATACTGAAAATAAATAAAAAGTGTGGCTTTCTTTTTTATAATTAAATTTAATTGATTAAAATCAATTTATTTGTTTTTTCAGGTAAATATGTTTTCATAAAATATTAAATATTTTCCATATTAATAAAACATTCCTGTATTCATAAAAATAATTAATTTGCAAATTCGTCATTTTCTAGTTCATTAACGGCCGAATTCACCATTCCTTAATCATGAGTTGATTCACAGATCAACGCTGATCCTAAATCAATCCAATTCACCATTAAAAATCAAGCTAATCTACTAATCAAAATCAATGATCAACTGTTTCGTCATATTCCATGAATCAAGGACTGATCACATCTTTGAATCCTAATTTTGACATTTATAGCTATGTTAGGATTCTGGCTGTTGTACCCATGTGTAACTTAGCCTCATTCTTCTTTTTTTATCTTTATTTAGAACCGCATTGGTTTTATTATTTTTAACTATACATTTACATCTTTCATTTTCACTATATTTAAAAACACTCCTTTATTGGAATCAGTGTAATTTCTACCTATATCAAAATAAAAATATAATATTATTATAGGAAAGTTATAAAATATATTTTATAAATAAATGACAAACTTACATATCAATACCTTTTTAACGGAAAGTACAATTTCCACGAATAAAATTCCATGACAGTTACATTAACTGTCAAAAACCAAAACAAAACTGTGAATCAGTTAATCATGATTCCTTGATTCAGAAATCAAGTTGATGAATTAGAACATACGTTGATCTATAGATCAGCTTGATCCCTTAATCAACTGATTACTAATCAACGGACTAATGGTGAATTCGGCCGTAAAAGAAATAAAAAATTCAGCATAAAATATTCAAAACTTGTAGCATACGAATTTGTCGAGTAATAGCAGTAAATAATTCAAGTAGTTACCTATATTAAATTGAAATTCATATTTTAATTCACTTGACAAAGGGGTTCTAAACATGAAAAGATCTTTTGACGTAAATTTTATTATTCAAGAGAACATTTAAACAAAAAGTTTTAATAATATTGAATAGAACACGCATAAATTTCAAAAAAGGAATAACTATGTAGGATCAAAATAAACGAAAACAAAACAGAATATATGTTCACTTACACATGTAGGTCAATATTGCAGAATTTCACATCCAAAGAAGAAAATTTAACAACGTACCTGTAATATGAAAAATATTGTTAGTGAATTGTTATAAAAACTTCGATCTACAAAATAATAAAACGAAATTTTACTATGAATAGTTCTTTAATTAAATTACACACTATAGAGCGTGGTTGAAAAATAAAAACAAATTGCTATTTTCTTTGTTATTAATTTTTAGACCCACAGTTTAAAATACTAAACTAATGGCGAACTTAAACGCTACTTTTTGGCATAATAAGGTTCTGAATTCTATTTCTGGTTTCGCCGGAAGCAATATCATTGTCTTTTTTTTACCTTCCGTCACCTTTATTTAAGGATGGTATTGTCTTTGGTCAAAAAATTCAATAATGAGTTTTTAGTGATTAAGCATGTTTTAGGGTCCCTATAATACGACTTTGTCTCTGTGTGTGTGACGAAAGTTTTGGATCGTATAACTTCAATACCACGATTCCAAAAATTATATTTTTTTCGTATTCCTTAAGTTTACATCCAGAAGAACAAGTGATTAGATTTTGGTTATAATTGGTCAACCGGAAGTAGCCTCATTTGAAGATTTAACGTTAAATATGATTTATTGACATTTAACGTTATTATAACTTAAATAATATATTAATCTCTATACGATTTGATTGCATTTTATACTTCATATTCAATAGATAGAGTTAAAGAATTATAAAGTAATTAAATTTTATAAATCAGCCAGCTATGCTAAACATGGAAACTTCTTTAATTCAAATTGACAGATGTCAATATCAATGAAAAGTAAATGAATGTGGCAAAGATGAGGATGTAGAAGTAGATGTTGGGGAAGACACGGAAAGATACAGTAAGGAAATAACTCTAGTGTTACAAGTTTCTAGAATGATACGAGAGAGACGATTATATTGGTTTGAACATGTCATGACGAGAGATGAAGAATATATTGGAAGAAGAATGAATAGCTTAGTAATAGAAGGTTGAAGAAACAGAGGAAGACCAAAAATAAGATGGAAGGTGCCGACGTGCGGCCGACGCGCTAGGTGAGCGAGTCTAAACCTGTCGGTGACATAATTGTTGCGACCTTGTACTCGAATATACTTGCACATTTTAGAATGAATAATGAGTAAAGGCTAATGCTGTAGGTACTAAAATATGAAGCGAAAATTTAATTAAATTGTTCCTGTACTAGAACTATTAACATTTTAAAGAATTCAATGCTAGACATACATACTTCTGATATTAACCTACATTGTAAAATTATAATGATTGAAATCTATTAATACTGGAGTTTTATTTTAATGGAAAAACCAAAACTCAGTAGCATTTCTCTGTTTCCTATTAAAATCAAAGTCAAATACTAATAGATTTCAATAATACTTTTTTTTAAATGCAGGTTCATATCAGAAATATGTACGTCTAGAGTTGATTTTTTTAAAGTGTTAATAAGTCTAGTACAGGAGGTACAATATATTCGAATTTTCGTGTCGTATTTTAGTACAGGGATGTTATTCCTCTTCCAGTCTACAACCTACAGTGAGTCTGATATTGAAATGCGTAATAAACATATATAGTTAGTGAAATAAATATAGTGAAATAAATATCGTGTAAATAAATAGTGCTTTGTGTTATTGTTTAAATTAATAATCTTAGTCTTTAGGTGTTTATCGTTATTTTTATTATCTTTTTTCCCATTTATTTCTTGTTTAAACTTTTATTGTCATTATTAATATTTCTCTTATATTTACACTTCACCCAAATAAATAAACCTTATAATAATGTATTTTTTATAAATAATTAAAATTTTACCCTTGTTGGTGCAACAGGCATTAGCATCAATTAATAACCGAAAATTGATACATATAGACGAAAGTCAAAATACCCTATTGATCGTTAACTCGATGTGTATTCTGACCAATCAGAGGGCATAGTAACATCAATGCTGATTACTTTATGCTAAGCCATGTTTAGATTCAAAAACAAATAAATTTTCCATTCTGACGTTTAGTTATTGTGATATAACTTCTCTTAACAAATTATCTACATATGTAATTATATTTATATCTGTGCTGTTTCCATAGTACAGTAAAAATTTTGAAAGATGTCCGATCAAGGTTATCTACGAATTGTATGAATTCAGATTTTTGCTCCGCCCATTCTGACAACTTCAGTAGTGTCGTTTGCTTAGTTTTTGTGAGGGTAAATAAGATACTACTATTATTTTATTATTATAAAAATATGTGTTACAATAACAGCATTAAAAATTTAAAAATAAATCAACTCGTAAGTTTATTAGCAAATGTAAAACCAAATATGTGAAAATTAAGATACTGACACAATGTCAGTGTCAAGGAAATAACATTATTCGTACGGCTATGAATCAAGGTAGTGTATCTGAAGTAATGTATAAACTTACGTTACAGCGAAAGTATTATCAACAACGAGCATCGTTTTAAAATGGAATGTCCTAACTTAGTCGAAACAATATGAATTTTTGAAAGACAAGCTTGTTATATCTATCCTTATCGCACACGCTTAAAGCCTTTGTAAAGGATGGGGATAAACGTATGCCAGTTTGTTAATTCGTTCATGATACAGATGACCTTGATCGGACATCTAATTGCACTGTATCGCATTGTTCACATTAAACGTTGACTAATTTAATTTGTTTTTATGATGTAACTTCTGAGTTTACTCCTCATAAGAGAAAAATGAAGTGCAATAAATTTATAATATTTTCAACTCAATAAGTACACTAATTGATTTATATACATATTGCGAAACTAGTAATTTTAATGATGATATACTATTTATAGATGAATATTTACGAGGATACTATGAAGAATAATGTAGATTTTAGTATGAATATAAGGAAGACAACTTCTAATTAAATTTAATTAGACTCGTAAATTATTAATCCGAACTCTGAACTAATAATTAATATTGTTAACGTGACTTGCGAGATGTTGGTTACATTTGGTTATGTTAACTGTAATATATATATATTTGTTTACTAACATTAATAGGACTGTATTTGCAGTTCGTGCTAATCAAATTTAGTCGTTTAATATCACATGGTGTAAAAATGTCAATATTAACGGGAAGGTACACATATTAACAGTAACAGCTGCCACAACACATTCAACATCGACATCACTGCAAACTGCAGTTAACGTTGCAATGATTAGATATGCCAATTTTTAAAATAAAATTTATACGCACGAGTCTAAATTTGGACAAGTTCAGCTTGTTTACCTTACATACATACCTCAATTTAAAATTTATATCTAATGAAATAAATTAATACTTTGATTTCTAAAAATATATAAAATAAATTTGTGCTTACACTTGTAGGTTCATTAAATTAAAACCTGTACATTAAAAATTCTATAACTAGTATAACCTTTAACATTCTGAAAAGATATATTCAAATTAATTAATATAATTGGAAAGTACCTACACATTTTCCTGAAATTAGAAATAATAAATTTGTAAGGACACTAAATTAATAGTAAATTTTTACTGATACATTCAATTTTTTATAAGTTTATTTGTAATCTTCTTAGTTTGCTTTACACTCTTTTATGAAAATTCTTTCACTAAATCTTTTAGCAAAAGAAGCGTTAATTATAAAACGAAGTATATAAAACATTATCTAATGGTCTAATGTATGCGGTAAGATCTGAAAAGGTATAATAATATCCTATCTTCAAACCCTCCTTCTCGTCGCCAATTTATTATGTCTATATTAGAAATAAATTGCACGCAATGGAATCAAATTATACCTTTAATGAATGAAAAATAATGTTCTATTTGACAACTGACAGAATATATATTTCTTATTTTTCTTTGTTTCCTAGCAACAAATATTTTGGGCATAACAATACAGTATGTTCGGTAAATAGGCGGCCATCGCTTCATTGTTACTTCACGCTATCAAAATACATCCCATTCTGCAATTTTCTTTTACTTCTCGCTAAAGGTACGGTTTCCTAGACGCGACAAGCCGCGTAGTAGTAGTGTAATGTAGCGTGATTGGACACAACGCCACAGACTCTAGGAGTACGCGTCCGCCGCCGTTGGTCGAACATTTCTAGGATCCTAGTGAAATTAGACGTAACTTTGTAATTTCATTAATTAATAATATTTCTCTGATTTTTTCACTTCTCCCAAATAAATGAACGTTACAGGAATATGAGCCTGATATGTAACAAATATCTATTTTTTGACTATTTAACGCAAGCCGAAGCCCAATGAATTTTAAATGACTCCATAATTATTTATGTCTCGCGCTGTTCTTTGCACGATCTTAACTGCAGCATTGTAATGAGATCCGTACTAGTGTTGCGATGCTGCGAAAAATCATCGATTTGATCGATCTGATCAGAAGATCGATTAATCGATCATAATGATCACAGACATTTAGTCGATCGATCGATCATGTTCATTTAATCGATTTTTAGAAAATCCCACTTCTATAAGTTGTGTTTAACTTCCGTGACATCCATAATCAAATGGGTCATTATATTTAGACTAGATTGTATTGCTACTTTAAAATTTGTGCAAATAATTTTTAGTTTTAATTGATGAAAACCAAATGTATGGTTTACCTATTTTAAATTGTTTTTTTTTTATCATAAGTTCTATATTTGAATTCAGTAGTATCGAAATGAAAAATCCAGCCGAGTATTATGGCAACATTGGTTGGCATATAAAAAAGGTTTTCTATAATTTTATGTTATATAATTTTGTCTTATATAATTTATCTTATTTCGGGTGAAATAAATTAATAATTATTTTTCTGATCGTGTGTGAATTAAATCTCACGCTGAATAGCTGATTGCAACTAGGGCCGGCGGAACAGGTGGGTACTATGGGTAGTACTACCCACCTGAAAAATGTAACGGTGGGTAAGTACCCACCTGGGAATTTGAACATGTTCCAAATGTTCCAAATCAACCTACAAATATATCTGACCAAATAAATCCACCTACAAATATATTTGATTTTCAAACTACCCGCGCTATGCGCAGTTGCCACGGCGCGGCGCGCCGCGCAGTATGTTGGTATTTTATTTTATGAAAGTCTATATTTCAAGGTATATTACTGATATTGTTATAAAACATAAGGAACTATATGAAAATGATACGTAGTCTTGAAGAACTTTTTCTGGTAATTAAAAAAATAATTACTTGATTTTTTTCAAGTAACTGAAAAATAACTACTTGATTTTTCAAGTACTTGACATTGTAACTACTTGACTTGATTTGACTTTCGGCTACTATTACTTGACTTGAGCTTGGCTTGATTTCAAATCAAGTAACTTGAATATCAAGTCAAGCCGTGAAACTCTAATCGCTTGTTATATTGTAACAAGTATTCTGTCACAACTGACAGCGGAATGTGGCAATTTGAAAACCAATCTTGGTATAACCTCACTGCAGCTCTGTTGTATTCGGCCATTTTCTCAGATTCAAATTCTAAACACAGTGAACTAATTAATAATAGAAGGAGTCCAAGGTAAAACAACTCAGACTTGTTAGGACCTCTGGCATGGTTAACATGTTGAGTAATCTTGGATACTATGTTTAACTTTTCCTAGTTTTGTACTACTGATGGCGAGAACTTAGTTCTCGAAACATATTTTTAGTTTTTATAAAATTAATTTTAAGATTAAGGGGTACTTTTATTAGTTTTAGTTACACTGAACTAACGGTACTGCTTTTAATCAATCAAACTTGATACACTTAACAGTAAATATTATATATGATTTTTAAGTCATTCGGATTCATGATTAAAAGCTACAACCCGACCTAACGTCCATTTGGGTAACTTTGAAGGGTAAATTTAACAGCAAACTTTGACTCATGGTGGTCACCTTTACCATTTCTAGAGATGGCCGCCTGTTTACCGAACACCGAACAACCTGTATATACCGTTAGATGAAAATATATAAAAACAAAATTTAAGAACAAAATAACCCTCAGTGCAGAATTGAACTTGGTTCCATCTGCTATTTCCTTACGTGAAAAGAAGTACCTATAATACAAAAAAATATGACGATACATTAACCTGAAAACAGCTATACATAAACATTTTCTATTTCAAATAACAAACACAGTCATATATCATTTTCAGTGCCTTTATCCTCAATGTTTTAGAATTTTGAAATTCAGATAAACATTACTGTTCTATGGAAAGCAAAAAGAAATATTTATAAGTCGGATGAAATGTCAAATATTTACATAGGTTTACGCGTCAAAGACGATAGATATTCCATTCGTTTCGATGTGTTAACCAGTGTTTCCAAACCAAGCAGAGTTGTAGTAAAGCAAACAGCTAAAGCATTCATTGCAGGCCTTTTTCACGGCTGACTTGATCATCAGGGAAACAAAACAATGCCACCTGCGATGCGGTGTTTCCACACAGTGATCGAGATCAGAGCGGCTGTGGACGTGGAACATGCAAATGAACTGGACACATTCGCGGCCAATTATTTGTGAAACTAATTGTTTCGCTCTGATGACAACTGAAAAACAAATAATTATCGCTTGGCCACAGCACGCTTTGATGACAGTACTGGTAATTGGCGGTTCATTTTTGTTTATTTATCATTTTATTATTTAGTTTCATGCAGTTATTTTAATTGTTTTTATTTTCAGCGCTGTGTTGATTTTAAGCTTTAAATTTTAAATTGCACAGGAAGAGTTTATTTATGTTAGGTTATTTTTATTAGCAGATTTTATTTGAATTGAAAATATTGAAAATTGTGTGATTGATTGTATTTTTTTTTTATATTGAATAAGCTGCGAAATTATTATATAACCCAATCGAATAAGCCTTACATTTATTTGGTTTATTTGACTATTTTTGCAGCATACCATAACTGAAATGCAAAAGTGAATAAATAAAAATTTAAAATATTCATTTGAATTCAAGACGGTAATTGGTAATCAACGAAATCGACATAATATATGTATATGAAAAATATTTAAAATTAAAATAGGATCCTCCAGCATAACAAAAAATAATAAAATGTACACTTTGTATTACTCAATAAATAATGATAAGGATAAAAAAAAAACATTATGCGTCACTGTGGCGTCAGGACGTCACCCTATTGTTATCTTTCTCGCGCAGCCTATTATAAAAACTGGTGCGAGAAAGATAGCAATAGGTGCCGCTAAAAATCAAATGCAATTAAACTAAAAACAATTATTATGACCTTTGCTTACTATGAATTTCTTCAAAATTAAACGAACTTTCATTTAAAATAATAATAATAGTGGAAGACTCTATTATGAATCGTTGATTAACACACGCGTTAGTCACAATATTTTTTTTGTTGTTCGTTTTTCTTAAATTGGAGGAAATCTAATTTTATTCCGTAACAAAAAAAATTAAGTTCGTAATGTTTGGCACATAAAGTTTTGACATTTTGTCGTTTATCTAATGTTCTAATAGTGAATATATCATTTGTTTTTGCTTATTTCAACTTTGAAATAACTTAAATTTTAAGCGTTCCTTACATTGACAATATTGCAATGAAATGGAATGTCAAATTAATTATTTATGCATTGCTGTCTAAATTTCGATTTGCAATGTATGTTAAGGGTTGCTTAAAATTTACGCCTTGTTGGTGCAACTGGACATTAATCTTATTGTTTGTTGATAGACAAGTTGGAATTATTCGAAATAATCAAAAACTATGAAATAATAGTTAGTCAAAATATGTATATCCCCGAACTCAGTCAAACAAAGAAAGTAAAAATATCATGGCAAACTTACAAGTGATAATGTTTTAAAGTTTCATAATTTTGAAAAATTAATAACTGGGTTCATTTTTAATGAAAGTGTATATATTTGGCTTCATTGTAAAGCTAATTTAAATTTAAGGGTGTATAGTATTGGACGCACTGATCATGAATCAAAAAGAATTTTGTTGAAATTCGTAAAATTAGTTTAATAATAATTTTAAAAACAGGAAAAAAATGAAATTTGTATGTACTTATAGAATGTCACATAAATTACAAATACAAGAAAAAAAATTGCGAAATTTTTAATTTAAAATTTGTTCAAAGTTGTCACCATTCATAGCAATACACAATGCAGCACGTTGTATTAGGGTCATCAAGTTACTGCAGGGGCGTGCGGTCCATGCAGTGCCGGATTAAACCATGTGGAGGCCCTTAGTCAATCGAAATCTCGCCCACCCCCCTCCTAATAAGTTTACGATTTTACTCCAACAATTTTAATAAAATAATTTTATTAAAAAAAAAATAACATACTTTTAAACAAAATAAACGAATATATATAAACATTCACTTTTCTCAATTTTAAAGTACATAGTAAAACCTTTGATGGTTTTTATAATAAATATATTTTGAAATAAGTATTTTTTAAAGGTTTTTCGTTGTTTTTACGTGTTAGTAATCTACCTATAACACTTTTTAAAAATGGTTTTTAGTGGAAAAAGTTTAAATTCTATTACTACGAATTTTTAGTTTTGTGGCATATCACGTTATTACAATAAGCCCTTCATTTATTGTAAATACAAAAAATTTATAACATCGTTAATCGTTATGTAAAAGAATTATTACGAAAATCAACAAAAAATGGTAAACACTGGTATCTGGTATTGGTATTATAAAAATCGAGTTGTAACAGTAGGGTCTTGTAATATTGATTGACATTTTTTATTATTGTAATCAAGATTCCATTATTGTAAATAAGCATTTCTTTGTTGTAATCAAAATTTCTTTATTTAAGGATTTCTTTGTAATAAAAAAAATATCTCAAAATCAAATCAATATTATTTTAATCTAATGTAGCGAGGCGCGGGGCTCATACGCAATTGCCTAGTCTGCCTATTGGGTAATCCGGGACTGGGTCCATGGAAGCAAGGGAAGCATTGCTTCCCTTAAAATATTAAGTACTAAACACCGCAAATGCCTAATGCATGATTTGTGCAGTTAAATATTAGATAAATAAATAATGCTTTCTTTATATATCTCATTTAATAATTCTAAACGGTGTCTCAGTTGCACGAAGCCACCCCTTCCGCGCATACGCCGCCAATCTGCCTACACTGGCCTCGTCGCCCGGTATAGCAGCGAATAAGCAATACGATGAGTTAAATATTATGGTTTATTGCGTTTATTTGTGATCGCAATGGCGTCAATATCGGCTGAGCGAATATTATTGAGATGGTTCAGCAACATTCCCATTTTCAAATAATGTTTTTAATATATTGTAAAGTAAAACAAATTATATTGGATTCTGAGTCAAAACAATTGATGAATTTTAAAAAAACCATAAGGCAAAGGAGAAATGAATTCAATAAATTTTGGAACAATACAATTGGCCTAATATATGAAACCAAAGATATTAAAACGAAAAAAAAAAATCTAATGAACTATTGAATTTTTGAAAAAACGCAGAATGGGAAAAAGCTTATTTACAAGTAATAAAACTGCGAGTTAGTGTTAACAATCCCCGCTATTAGTGCTTCTGTAGAACGTAGTTTTTCGGCACTAAACGTATAAAGAATTTTGTGAGGAATTCAACTGGACAAACAAGAATTTCTCAAGTGTCAATATTATCAATTGAAAATAATCTGATCAAGGAGATGTCAGAATTCCCCGTTTTTATGAAGACATAATGGATAAGTTTATGAAAATTGCTTCCCTTCCTCAAAATTTCACCGCACGCCCCTGAGTTACTGCCAAAAACTTACTAATAGAAAAAAATATTTGATTAATTTGTGTATTACACAATACCTATTCAATCTTCTATTACAGTCCATACGATTTAACTTGGCGACCCAAAAGAATGTAATTCAGTTCACTATTCCTAAGTTGCGTTTTGTCAAATATTTACTTTTACTTCGATGCCGCACAGCTTCAGAAGTGAAATAGTGATTTTACAATGTTTTATTGCCTTACACAAAGCAAATTTTATCCTAATACACTCAAACTCGGGGTGTCAGGTACTTTTCAACCCAAGAAGTTATATTCATACATAAGCGTTGGTGCATTTTTTTCTCAATAGCAATAGAAATTTTATTTTCTTAACTTTATTAATTTAAAAAATAATTAATTATAATATGATTTATATAATAAATAATTCATTCCAATATTTGTAATATATTTTTTTGTATAAATAATTTCTTTTTTTTTTGTAATATTCGTAATTTTATTGAACTTCATTTTTCTTCGGTACGCCTATGGATTTTATAACTTTCCTATTACCGCAGTGATAATGTGAATTGCCCCAACTCGCCAAGTTACATCGCTTGCATCGTATGGACTATAGGTACTTAGGTCGTAGGTCAGTATGTCTATTTCCTATGCTCGTGATGCCGGATTGACGTTGATGTCACGCGCTGTGCGCGCATGGATGCCATCATGCGTGATGGTATCAATTTTGTTTGAGAACCAGTGGTTGAATTTTCGGTTGTTGAAATAATTGATCAAGTTATTTTGTAATGTTCACCGTGCCAGATCAAATTGTATACAATATCACTTGTTATAATTATGTATGTTATTTGTCACAATATAAAAATAAATGTTCTTTAGAATTGTATTTAATATATAGTATTATTTGTAACAAATTATATACTTATATTCAAAAGAATTGTCCATTTTAAAAATTGGTTTGTTATTACTGATAAATTGGCCCCCCATTCTTGATCATTTTTTATATCCGCCAATTGCAAGAACTAACAACTGCTTTACCGACACAAATTAATCAAGATGTTCCGAATCACAACCAGTTTACAGTAACCATAACCTGACCACGTGAACCACAAGAAAACCATAACCGCGGCCCCTGGTTAAGTTACGGAATATACTATTAATACGACTAGTACAAAACTAGGTTAGGTATTTACTAATTCAGTTATTAATTTTCCCCGTAGGTAGAGCAAATACTATATTAAATTTTTTAAGTACCTAATAAAATTTTCACCAGCTGCAATGGTTAGCTAATTTACCTACAAAATAAGAACATGGAAATTCTTTTACATAAATTTTAATTAAATAAATTTTTAATAGTTCCTCCTGCAGCGATTCGAAAAATGTCGATAAAATTGCAAAAAGCATAGCCTGCGGTTTCGATACATTTTTGATGAGTTATTTTCGAGAGAACGCAAAAACTAATTAAACACCAATTAATAATTAATAAATTCATCACTATGAAACCGTATTCGATAAAATACGATCAATTATTCATCGATGTAAAATGCCATTTTTTATATTTATGTTCTGAACAAAATGCACACAGGTGACATCAAAGTTAATTCATTACAATACAGTAAATACCGTGTTTATTAAGCCCCGTATTGTCATGCAATTTAAATATATTTTATTTGTTATGCACTATAAAAAGTAAATTATTTCATTTACATTTCAACTGATGATTGTACAAAGAGAATCAGTCCTAATTTTCAGCATTTAATGTAAATATATGTAAAAGTTAGCTACACTGCTACAACTTTTAAACTCTTGACACTATGTTCATAAGCAACATACAAATTTCATTTATAGGTTGCTTTGATATGTTTTGTTTATTTGTTTTATTATTTAAAATTCTTCACTACTGAATAGTGTATATGGTCTGTGCTACTGTCACTTACTTGTTGAAAGGACGTGTAATTTAATTCTTTTATGGCCGATAGTAGAAAGGTCGATTAAATATGTATTAAACAACAGTTAAAGCAAACGGAGTTTATTTAGTGAACTTAGGTTAATTATATTTCGGTGGTATAACATTCAAATGAACTGGGGTCAACTGAACTTAGTTTATCCCTTACTCAGTCGGTAATATTTCATGCAGCTCACTTCTCGTCATTCTATCTGTCAATTTAATTTTTTTGAAGTTTTGTCCGCGAGCGGGTCTACTCTACATATTTGAAAAATACCTACATAATACTTTTTCTACGTGAAACTATAAAATGAACAAAAAGCAGTGATCTAAGAATTTCGATGAAGAAGACTGTCATTAATAGAAATAATGCAAGAATATATAAATATTATTGAAAATAAAAAAATTGACCCGGCAACAAATAATTTGAAAATAAAATCTTGGACCGAAATTACTGTAAAGTATAATGTGTAAAAATTCTAAAACTGTTCCTTTTTTCAAAACGAAACCGCAATTTAAATTCAACATCATTATATATTTCGAAAGGATTTCTCCTTTCCCTCAATATTCGGGGGCGTTTATTCATTAAATGTATATTCATTATATGTTCGTCGTCACTATCAGAACTTGAATCGTACATCAACATTTTTACTCTAGAATATAAAAAGCATATAATTTAAATGATTTATAAAATATATGCTAATGCACTTAACTTACCAAAATATTAATTAAGTATAGCAATAAACTTTCTTAAAATATTAATAACAACGTTGACAGTTATAATTATGAATGTTATTCAGCGTTATTCAGAATATAAAAACGTCAGTTATTTAAACTCAATTTGAACGGATGAAATCGGCCGCTCAAGTTAAACGTAGTTTAAACTAAAGTCAAAAGCTAATTTTGCTTTATACTATAGAAATTTTACTTGAACCTAGTTCAATATCAGTTAAACTGAGTTCAATAATTGAACCATGTTAATACTATCGGGCATTACTCAGGTAACTAATTTGTATTTATGTATGTTCAATGTTTTTAATAATTATGTTTGTACTTTTATTCAGAATAAAATCACGTTTAAAACGATCTTAGATATATTATAATAAAATTTAATCATTATCATTTGCAAGAGGATTTAACAATACACGATCTAATTACATTTATATATTATTTATTTTCATACTGTAATTAACTAGTATCTTTGAATATATAATACCAGTAGGTATATTTTACATTTGCTTCATTATTAAACTATAATACGCAACAGGTGCATAAAAGCTGCTTTCCGTGTAAGATTTTTAACCTGAGACATAGAATAGATATTTATGATGATTCTGCATAAGTGACATGATACTTTTGGATGCAATTTCTTGTAATACTTTAATAATTTGTAACTTAACACTTTAACTGGATAACCTTAAAAAGTCGGACGACGTCTGGATACGAACATGTTTCTAATTTCTAATAAACCGCCAGGAGTCGGAAGTACCCATATTGAATTTTTTGTCACTCGTAAGAATGTTTTTATTACGTTCATATGATATACCCACAGTATCTGCATTTCTCGAACTTTGATTAGCAAGTCTGCAATGGCTATATACTGAATCAAATTAATTTATTCTTCCTTGGAACCAGTTGTAGGCTTTCCTCTGAGAGGAACATCTTCAAAGCTTTGCCTCTCACGTTTCATTTCAACTACCTACTCTTTACTTCCTTGTACGTAAGTAAATGAAGTATTGTAATCGCGAAAAAAATCGGTTTTCAGATTTCAGCGAAAATATCCATTTTGATTAGCCCTGAATCCATTTTGACAATTTCGTCGTGACGTCTATACGTACGTATCTCGCATAACTCAAAAATTGTAAGCCGTAGAAAGTTGAAATTTTGTATTTAGGACTGCTATATAACATCTAGTTGTGCACCTCCCTTTCTGGTTATTACACAATTTCCAGAAGTGGCACTTTACATGAAGCCTATAATAGATTTTAATGAAAAACGGTTTAAAAATATAATCCAAAACTTTTCAAATTTGGTATACAAGACTTTTATGTCAATCGAAATAACATAATAGATTTTGGTTAAAATAGGCTAACCGGAAATGGTACATTACTTGAAGTTGTTAACAGTTTTTCTTGAATAAAATGATTTTATTTTGATTTTAGAAATAAATGCTTCAAATAAAAGTTTTACGGCCGAATTCACCATTCCTTAATCATGAGTTGATTTACAGATCAACGCTGATCCTAAATCAATCCATTTCACCATTAAAAATCAAGCTGATCTACTAATCAAAATCAATGATCAACTGATTCGTCATATTCCATGAATCAAGGACTGATCACATCTTTGAATCCTAATTTTGACATATATAGCTATGTTAGGATTCTGGCTGTTGTACCCATTTGTAACTTTGCCTCATCCTTCTTCTTTATCTTTATTTAGAACCGCATTGGTTTTATTATCTTTAATTATACTTTTACATCTTCCATTTTCACTATATTTAAAAACACTCCTTTATCGGAATCACTGTATTTTCTACTTATATCAAAATAAAAATATAATATTATTATAGGAAAATTAAAAAATATATTTTATAAATAAATGAATAACTTACATATCAATATCTTTTTAACGGAAAGTACAATTACCACGAAAAAAATTCCATGACAGTCACATTAACTGTCAAAAATCAAAACAAAACTGTGAATCAGTTGATCATGAATCCTTGATTCAGAAATCAAGTTGATGAATTAGAACATACGTTGATCTACAGATCAGCTCGATTCCTTAATCAACTGATTATTAATCAATGGATTAATGGTGAATTCGGCCGTTAGAGTATTAATTTATGCGTCTAGCACATCAAGTATTAATAAATTAGCCCTTTGTATAAGCGAAATATGTAAATGTAAAAATTATATACTTTTTTGTTTTTGTAATAAAGCTTGCTATGGATTAGGACAAAAAAAATGTTCATGTCAAATTACGTTAAATACGTGCAATTTTATGATTCGTACAATAACAAATATTATATTTTTATTGTGAAATTAGTCATATTCATTGTTGTAATCAAATATTTCTTTGTTGCAATCAAAACTCTCATTTAAAACTCCCTTTATGGTCGCTATATATCTTACTGTTTTGAAGTTAAAATTAATATTTTGTAATTTATTTATTAATAAATATGTATAGTTTAATTATCGTACAAGGAAGTCGTGTGGTGTCCACATCAGATTTTTTACCATTGTGTACGAAGAGCAATATATTCCCAAAGTATTTTTCTTTTCGTTGCAAACTACTAAGAAAAATCATCCCCTGAAGAAGACACATGTGGTCTCGAAACTAGTTGAGTATGACAATAGAATTGACTGAAATCCAGGAATATCGTTATCTTTCATTAAACAAGATGTTTGAGACATCAGACCACCTGTATACTCATTTCCAGAAAACCTCTATAAACTATTCATCTTTCCCACCTTAGCTATATGAATACATTCATCCTTCTCATACCGCACACGTGTCTGCAGGACATTGGTCACAGATCCTGCTGGTGTCGAGGCCATGTCGAGGCGCAGGCGACTTTGATTACAACAAACCGCACACGGTCGCGGTCGAGCTGCCGCAGCGCAGCGCCCGACGTGCCGTGATTAACTCGAGCTCGCACACAGAGGACTCACCATATTCATCACCACATTAGCATACCGCTAAATATATATGCATGAAACACGGAGAATATGACAAACATCACAGGATAAGAGAGGATACTTGAAAGAGAAGTAAACAGAGAGGGAGATAGAGAGTTGGGTGAGCTGTAGATATTTAGTATTAGTATGAAATACTATAAATACTTCCTTTCAGTGCTGCAATTCTGTGCTAAATATATGCGGACAGGAGATATTTGATATAGATAGCAACAGAGTTGTAGTTTTATATAACAATTGAACTTGGAACCACGATTTAAATCAAATTTAACAAAGTAGGTATTTAAAGAGTTTTTCAATAAGCACGTCAGAACTTTAAAATGTGGCACAATGGGGAAGTTTAATGTATTTTTTATTTTTTTATTTTATCAAGAATGTCTTCAAAATTGATATTCTATATTGTATTTCACTCAAAGATGTGTAGATTTCTCAAAAAATGAAATTTTCTAAAATAATGCTCTGGGTGCACATGGCAACAGGAAGTTTTAAAAATGGCATCCACATGTTTTGACGTTTATAAGTAGTTACAGTTGTGTTGTGATTATTAAAGTTTTGTTGTTCTTCTTGTGCAAACGACTGGTTCTATTTATTTCATTTAGTGTATTCAGTAATAAAAATTAAGTATCGTATAATAGTTTTGAAAACAAATACAATTCCAATACAAACTAAAAAATCCTAACCTTACTCCGCGAAAACGTAAACAAACCCACGTGGACTAGCCAGAAGTGTGTAGTGTAATGCCTCAATATACGTCACAAAAGTTCGATGCTAGATAATTAATTATAAATAAACGGGAACATAATTTTAATTTCAATTACATTTTAACTTATAATTATTCATATATACGATTAAAAAATATTTCACATGTAATATCAATCACGCTAAACTTCCCCATTACACAACAACAAGTGATAATCAAGAAAATTTGTTTTATTTTGACAAGCAATCAATGACCTTATACTCTGAAAATAATATCGTTTAAATGCCCTTCTCTGCTTCGTTGAGTTGAGTATAATCTCAATGGTACGTTGGATGTTATGTTTAAGGCCTCAAATCGATCCTGACTTATTCTCATAAACTGTGATTTCAGTGAATTCGCTAGAAAAAGTACAAGGGTGAAAAATCGCAAGACTTCGTTGTCAATTCACATTATCTATTCTAGAAATAATGCACCCAGAAAAGTTTACTTGCAATAATTCGATAGTCCCGTGAGATGTGTAGCAAGTCACATGTTGTTGGAAGAAAACATTGTTTATGTTTACATTTGAATTACCTATTTGAGAAACCACATAAGTAATGTTTTTTCAATAATGAGATTTTTATAAAATTGAATTCTACAAAGGTAAATGTAAATCCATATTTGTGTGAAAAACAGTATGTCAGATGCTAAGTAAGTATTTTTTTTTTCATTCAAGGTCAAATGTCTTATAATTGAAAGTTTTATTTTTTCAAGGGATGTACAAATGCATATTTTTCCCCTCTCATGTACAAAAATAAATTGCCAGATCACAGAACATTTTAGGAAATTCTTTGACAAATAGTCAATCTTCATAAGACAGTTGATTAAATGGATTTTTGTTAATTAAAAAATTAACAATATCTTCAGAATTCCTTATATTGTCACTCAGTTCTTTTAAAGTTGAAGTCGAAGCCATTATTTGTTTTTTGTTTTCAACTAAAATTCAAATTACAAAAACACTACGTGGGTAAACTATAAAAACAACGAAAAAAATAAAAGAATTAAATATTTACTGCAATACGTATCAGTCGCAAACCAGAGCCTATTATAATAAAAATGCTAGACAAGACAGGTTATGTTATGTTTGTTTATTGTCGAATGCAATTTGCAACTATTTAATCTTGCTTGCAAAAATATGCAGTAATGTCATGAACCTACTTACAAAATTTATCAGTACGTGGCGTTGATTGTATTCATGTATGTAACGGCGTCTATAGGGCCGCGTGGAAGGTAAAGCGACTATCTTTCATCCTTTACGCACTCATTGCATTTAGCATGAAGTAATGCCTCAAACAGCTCTTTGTCTAGCGCAACGTATTTCTTACCGGAATTATTACTTGTATCAAAAACATAGGCATTTATACTATAATAAGTTAAAATTTAATTTACATACTACTTTACATGCAGCTTTATTTCTTTTCTGGTCAGGCACTGACTCACCTGCCTACCCTGACAAGCCGCCACTGGTTGGTAAGCAATATTGCTTAAAATTGTAACCAAATGAAACAAAAATGTAAAGCCAGTTATTTTCCTTATTTATTCAGTGTTCGCGATTATTATTAGTTATTTGCTGTAGCAATGTTGCTAAGAGTTAGTAACTACATATGTTACAAAATTGGGGTGAATATATAATTCTGGAAGAATATTTTCAAATATATTTTTTTTTAAGTTTAATGAATTCGGAATATTATAATTTTTTACTAAAGTAATATTGTTTTTACCTTCCGTCACCTTTGGGTAAGGAAGGTATTGTCTTTGGTCAAAAAATTCAATGATGAGTTTTTAGTGAATAACCATGTTTTACGATCCCTATAATACGATTTTACCATTTTTACGATGATGTCCGTATGTATGAATGTGTGTGTGTGTGTGTGTGTGTGTGTGTGTGTGTGTGTGTGTGTGTGTGTGTGTGACAAAAGTTTCGGATCGCATAACTTCAATACCACGATTCCAAAAATTATAATTTTTTCGTATTCCTGAAGTTCATCCGGAAGAACAACTGATTAGATTTTGGTTATAATTGGTAAACTGGAAGTAGCCTCATTTGAAGAATAACAGTTAAATATGATTTATTGACATTTAACGTTATCATAACTTAAAGAATATATTATTCTCTATACGATTTGATTAAATTTTATACATCGTATTCAATAGATATAGAGTTAAAGAATTATAAAGAAATTAAATTTTACAAATCAGCCAGCTATGCTAACCATGAATATTGTTAATATATTCAGATAATTCAAATTGACAGATGTCAGTATCAATAAAAAGTAAAATAATGTGGCAGAGATGAGGATGTTGAGATGGTTTGGGCATGTGGAGAGAATTGGCGAATGAACGCCTTGTTAAGCGTATATATCTTGGTGAAGTTGAGGGTTTTCGATTGCGTGGCCGACTAGTGTGTAAGTGGATGAATATGATTGGAAAGTTTCCAAGTGAGAAGAGAAGAAGAGCATGTATGAATGCGATTATGAGTGTGGCCGAGGCGAAAGAAGTCTGCTTAGATAGGAATGTGTGGCGAAGGATGATTGTTTCCTAACTATTATTGTGATCCGGATGCGGTATTTCGCTACCGTTGTATGATGTTGATGTTGTTCTTATTGTTGTCGGGTTTGTGCGAACCCACTAAGAGGGACACGCGTGATTTTATGTATGTATGTATCCTTTTTTTAATATCCTGTATAAGTAACTGTGATTCAGTAGTACCCACGGTCATGAATAAATAATTTACTGTAAAAACGACAACATAAATCAAAAACGGTTATACTTGTTATGTTTTGAAAATGACAAAGCTATCTAATTATTGATAAATTGACTTAGTTAATTGAAATTAAATTTGTAACTTTTATACATAAAAGTCCAAGGTCGATTCATGCCATTGAAATATATTAATTGTAAGTACTAAATATAAATTTTCTGTTGTGAATGAGTCTTAACAATCTTCGTTCATGAATAATGTGCTGTATAACGTAAATGTAGTTCACATACGTTTTTGCTTTGCGATAGTTTTGTCCTGCAGCATTTTTGTTTCGTAAAGTTTTTTATCTTGTACCGTTGACGCGTTTTTATCCCTACTATTTTTAGTACTCTTTTGTAAGAGAACCGATTTTAAAACACATACGAGTAAATAAAATACACAAACAGGTCTGCTTTACATACAATACTCTTTAAAAGAACATTATTGCATGTTGTTTTATCCATAATACCTAATCTATTTTAATAATTAAATATTATAAAAAAAATTGATGTGGCCAGCACATTACCATCAATCTTGTGATTATGTACAAATTCCATACATATATATTTTCTTGTAAAAGATTCTATATTTCCAATAAATTTTTTTCATAAATAAACTATGTAAATTGCAGTTGACACTGACATCTTCTTTAGCTTTTTCCATTCGTTAGGGGTTAGGAGTAGCTATTCTTGATTTTCTTCTTCCACTCATTTCTATTTTGCGTGTCGTCCTCATTCAGTTCCTTTTGTCTCAAGACTTCCGCAATACAGTACTTCCATCTTTCTTTGTTCTCTGTTTCTTCTATCTTCTATTACTAAGCTGTTCGAATCTCTCCACATGTCATGTTCAAACCAATGTACTCGTCTCTCTTGTATCTTTCTTCTATCACTCGATCCATTTCCCTTATCCTCTCATTCATTATCCTTCAATCTTCCCCAAAGTCTATCTCAATATCCTCATCTCTGAGACATTCTTTTTATTTTCATTGACACTGACATCTGTAAATTTGAATTATCTGAAAATATTAGCAGATTTAATGGTTAGGATTGCTGGTTGATTTATGAAATTTGATATCTTCATAATTTTTAACTTATCTATTGAATATGGATAAAAATGTCAAATCGTATAGAGAATAAAATATTCTTTAATATTTATAATAGCATAAAATGTCAAAAAATGATATTTAACTGCGTTTTTTTTTCTAGAAAAACTGTTAAGAACTTAAAATGAAGGTACTTCGGGTTTGCCAATTATAACCAAAATCTTATCAGCTCTTCATATGGATGTAAAGTAGAGGAATACGTAAGAATTATAATTTTTAAAATTGTAATGTCACACGCATACACACACAAACATACATACACACAGGCATCATCATAAAAATGATAAAATCGTATTCTAGGGATCCTACAACGTGCATATTCACTAAAAACTCACCATCACCAAAATGTCACGGAAGGTAAAAATATTAAATTAAATATTAAAAGTACAAAATGATTAAATCAAATAATATTATTAAATAAAATCAGAAACAACTCTGATTGTGTTTCGTATATAAATAATTTATTTCTATTTCATTGTTAAAATCCTATTTTTTACCTTCCGTCACCTCTAGGTAAGGAAGGTATTGTCTTTGGTCAAAAAATTCGGTGGTGAGTTTTCATTGAATAAGCACGTTTTAGGGTCTTTACAATACGATTTTACTATTTTTACGATGATGTCTGTATGTGTGTGTGTGTGTGTGTGTGTGTGTGTGTGTGTGTGTGTGTGTGTGTGTGTGTGTGTGTGTGTGTGTATGTGTGTGTGTGTGTATGTGTGTGTGTGTATGTGTGTGTGTGTGTGTGTGTGTGTGTGTGTGTGTGTGTGTGTGTGTGTGTGTGTATGTGACCGCGGTTTCGTCAACGATATCTCCAATACTAGAATTCCAAAAAATACAATTCTTGCGTATTCCTCTTCCTTACAACCATATGTAGACTTGATTAGATTTTGGTTATAATTGGTCAACCGGAAGTACCCTCATTTGAAGATTTTAACAGTTTTTCTTCAAAAAAATGCTATTATAACTTAAAGAATATATTATTGTCTATACGATTTGATTTTATATTTGATATTCAACAGATATAGAGTTAAAGAAGAATAAAGATAATAAATTTCATAATTCAGCCAGCTATGCTAACTTAACCATGGAAACTATTCAGGTAATTCAAATTGACTGATGTCAGTATCAATAAAATGTAAATCAATGAAAGAATAAGGGAAGTAACTCTAGTGTTAGAAGTTTCTAGATATAAGAGAGACGATTACATTGGTTTGAAACTGTCATGAGGAGAGATGAATACGAGTATATTAATAGAAGGTGGAAGAAACATAGGAAGACCAAAAATAAGATGAAAAGACTGCATTGCAGAAGACTTGAGAGAAAAGGAACTGAATGAGGACGACACGCAAAACAAAAATGAGTGGAAGAAGTAAATAAAAAATAGCGACCCCCTATTTTATATTTATTTTTTGCAAGAAAATTTATGTATAGGGCGCGTGTAGTGACATGACCTTGCTGACTTTGGCAAGCAGATATGGGGACCCGTGTCAAAATGACAGCAAGTAATTATGTGCATAACTGACAAGTGTTATAATTTTTCATTCAAAATTTCATAATTTTCTTATTTCATGTGGTTTGTTTGTTATCAGGCGTATGGAATTCAGTTACCGAGAAAGGGAATCACATAATACCAAAAATTTAGAATCTTTTGCAAAAAAATTATGCATGGAATTTGTACATAATACACAGGATTGACGGAAGGTATTGTGCTGGCCACATCAGATTTTTTTAATATATTGTAGAATTCGCTGATATAACCAAAACTTTATGACTCTATTTGTTTTGGAGTTAACCTAAAAAGTAATAAATACTCATATTTGGATATATAGTGGATTCCAAATTTTAAAACCGGTGGTCAATATTTCTTATCATTTTCTAAATATTCATATTCAGTTTTTCTGAAAAAGACCAATTTAGGGCTCACCCACAAATTGGACCAGATGCAAACATATTTACAAAATATGACTAAATTGTTAAATGTCTTTAGTATATTATGAATCACATTTCACATTATTAATGTCAAGAATTAGGCATTTTGAGTCATCACACATATTCACAGTTCAAATCACGAGAGAAACACAAATTGACAGGAATTTAATCCAGCGGGAATCGATGCTACATTAGCTTATGATGGATTATGCCAAAGATTATCTCTCGGGATCGGGAAATTGGGATTGGCTTGGCATGTGAGAAATCTTTCATATACTACACCGCTAATACGCAAACATATGCAGGATTATATACATGTCATGTTCCTAGAACTTGTCAACATACGAGTACTCGTACGCAAGCTGATAAAAGAAAGTGTTTATTTTACCGTTAGAGAATTACTCACGTAGCAGACAAAAGAACATAAATATATTTATTACAATAATAAAAATAATAATATTTTCGTTTTGTATTCCTTACCATGCATTATAATTAAATTAAAAATATGTTAGTAGGAAAAATGTAAAAAAAAAACAATTGTGCTTAATGTATTTATGACCGTTTTCATAACCAGGCTTTTAATTTAAAATAGTTTATGGTTTTATTTTTATTTTAAATTAATACTACAGTGCTCGCTAATGTGCTAAAGTTATATTATAAGAAAGGAAACAACTTTAATTGTAATTTAAAGTGTAAAAGTGAAGATAAAGTTTGTTATGACAACGGTTCTTAATATTAAATATAATCAAAGTGAATTTTAAAATACGTAGCTAGATCTCATTGTTAAGTTAGTCAAAGATCACAAAGATTTAAAAAACAACAAATTAGAATATAATACAATATTCTATTTTATATATGGAAAAATGTATACATATAAAAAGTGTCTCACCCATCTTGCTTTTTTATTAGAAAAGATACGAGTTTGATTAAATTCGACAAAATGTTCTGTTTAGCAAAGTAAGCCATGAAAGCAATTGGATCCTCTACTATTTATTAAATTACTTTTATGAAACGAACTGTGGTTCTAGAAAGTCTTATTTGTTATCGTTAAGTCGTAATAATTTTTTAATATTCTTTGATGTAAATATCAAACTCATATTGTTCTCAAACATTGGAGTATGATAAGAATTTGAGTCACATAAATTAACCTTTTTCATCGCTTTATACAGGTGATTCATCGGTCTGTCCTCTCTTTATAACTCTTTTATTTTAAGTCAGATAGAACAACTCTTCAAATATAATTTATATAATATATTATTGTCTATCTACGTACTATATGCACTTGTATACAGGGTGTTCCGTTGAAGCTCAACAATATGTAACTTTATATTTCTTAATGGAACATCCTATATATATTTATTTATTTTGATAGTAAATTAGATTTCCTTTAAAAAAGTATTAAGTAATAAGGGGTCTAAAATTATAAATTAAGAAGTTATTTACCTTTATTCGTTAAATGATATTTTTGTATCATGTTATTATTAACAAAGTAAGCTATGGATAATTTGAAGGACAAGTTTTCGAGCATTTATTATAGTTTTGCATTATTTTGTCTGTCACTATATTTTAATAGCCTCTTTGTAATTAGTGTAATGTTTAAAATAAGTATTAATAAAAAAGAATCAAAATTTTGTATTAAATTATGGTTTTTTCCACTATGAACTACTATTTTTTATGAACGTAAATAACTTCTTAATTTATAATTTTAGAACCCTTATTACTTAATAGTTTTTTAAAGGGAATCTAATTTACTATCAAAATAAATAAATAAATATATATATATATATAGGGTGTTCCATTAAGAAATATAAAGTTATATATTGTTGCGCTTCAACGGAGCACCCTGTATACAAATGCATATAGTACGTAGATAGACAATAATATATTATATAAATTATATTTGAAGAGTTTTTCTATCTGACTTAAAATAAAAGAGTTATAAAGAGAGGACAGACCGATGAATCACTCTGTATACGTTTAAATAACTTTTCTAGTCAATAATTGGAAATAGTAAAATAATTATTCAAGTTTTGATTGCCATTGGCAACCTGTATAGATTATTCAACATATCTTACTCTTACACTTTTATACAAACACAGCTGTTTTCTATCTGGGGTGGCATAAATTCAAAGAAGTGTTATTTGATTTTCTTTCGTTCTTTCATTATTTTCTGCATTTATTTACTTGAAATGGATTCCGGTTTCAAAAAATGCCAGATATATAATATATACGAGTATATATATATATATATATATATATATATATATATATATATATATATATATATATATATATACAGGGTGGGGCAGAAAAACCTATCCGATTTCAAATCCCTTTTTCTCAAAAGAGGGAGCAGGTAGAGTAGTGGGGTAAAAACCGTTAGAAAGCCGGTTTTATGCCATTTGTCAGTAGTCAACATGCCTTGGTCTGGTGAACATCGTGCTTTTGTTATTGAGCGGTTTATCGAATGTGGCGGTTGTGCTCTTCACGGACGAAGCCCATTTTCACCTTTGTGGTGCCGTTAACAGGCAGAATTTTCGATATTGGAGTGACGAAAGTCCTCGAGAAATCCATCAGGAACCCCTCCATAGCCCAAAAGTGACTGTGTGGTGTGCTCTTTCCCGCCTAGGCGTCTGGGGGCCTTACTTTTTTGAAGAAAATGGGCAAACCGTAACGGTCAACAGCGGGCGCTATTGTTTCATGCTGGAAAATTTTCTTAGACCCAAAATGGAAGAAAATGGCGTGGAAAATGTGTGGTTTCAACAGGATGGGGCAACCGCCCACACATCGCGACGATCAATGGACATTCTCAGGGAACTGTTTCCCGGTCGCCTCATTTCCCTGAGAGGTGATCTTGGCTGGCCGCCGCGCTCACCGGATTTCACTCCATGTGACTTCTTCCTTTGGGGTTACCTCAAATCGAAGGTTTACCAGCATCGACCAAGGACCCTTCTTGCTTTACGAAGGGAAATTGCTCGGGCAATTGAAGAAATTCCTGTGGAAATGACGGTGAAAGTCATGGAAAGCTACCGCGAGCGCCTAAATCAGTGTATCCGCTCCCAAGGACGACATTTGAGTGATGTGCTTTTCAAAACTTAAATTAAAAAATGGCATAAAATTTGCGATATGTTAATTAAAAAATTTTTTTGACAAGTTGAGTGGTTTTAATTTTATAACGTTTTGAAATCGGATAGGTTTTTCTGCCCCACCCTGTACTATTGGTAACATTTTGAAGAAATGCCGAGTTTGGCTAATGAGCCTTTTTTAATTATAAAAATGGTGATATCACTAAAAATATATTTATACCAGTGGTTTAGAAAATATAGGACTTATTTTTTAAATTTTAAATAGGAACATATATATTTTATTTGTATATTCACTAGAAAATTTAATTCTAAATTCAACGATATTCTCGTTTCATATCGATGCATAACGATTTTTTTTTTTTTGAGAAAAATTCATATTAAATTTTAAATTAATTTTCTTTAAATATGTATATGAGGCATGGAAAAAAATGAATTCATGTTACTTTTTTAGATTTAGAATACCATGAATGAAATAAGTATTTTGTATGATGACATTTAAGGTAGTTCACCAGTAAATCGAGTGTTTATAGATGTTCATAAAAATTTAACTATGTGTTAAGAATGGCCTAATACATGCACAGTTAATTTTTTATAAACTTCTGACGTACAGAAAATGAGCTATTCGCCTCGAAAGTCAGACATTTTAACACGTGAAGCATAGGACCAATGCTACCAAAACCAACGTTTTGATTAATAGCATCATTTTCTTCTATAGATTTTAATGAAAAACTAATATGTAGTATTTTAATATGTTTCGAATGTTATTTCAAACGATGAAAGCGATCTGACGTACAGTTTCAGAGTAATCGTAGTGAAAAATAATGTACTCGACGACAGAAAAACTCGAGGGAGAGAGCCAACGGCAACACTGTATGTTTACGTCATGGGGAAGCGGTAAAACTAATATAATATATAAATAAAAAGATTACTTACATTTGCATTTAATGTATGTTTTATTCATTTATATTTCTGAAAAACTGTATATCAACGTTAGAACTGCTAAATTGATTTTTTGACAGTCTAAAAATGACATTTAAATGACAGCAGGCATAAATCACGTCCTCATTACCGGTTTTAGAACTAGAGTTTTTCGGCAGATTTTGAAACAAAATTTGATTTGTTTCCCGATTTTGTTCTAATAAAGTAGGATACGATCCAGCAGATATCAAATTTAAATGTCATTTTTAGAATGTCAAAAAAAATCAATTTAGCTCTGTTATAACGTTGTTATATGGTTTTTCAAAAATATAAATGAATAAAAAATACAAAAAATGCAAACGTAAGTAATATTTTTTATCTATATAAGTATATAATTTATTATATTATTTGCAATACGTCAAAATTGACAGCGGGAATAAGTCACGTAAAAACGGCGAAATTTTAACTACGGCTGAATTTAGCAGCTCTCTGGTAGAGTGTTCCCCCTCTCCTCTTCTGATAAAAACGCGACGTTGCCAGCTTTCCGTGGACAACATTTCGTAGAGATGTGGGTGTACATACTTATGACATACGGCGCGAGAAAGTACAGTCACCTACCAAAAGTTTTCTTTAGAGACGGACTATCGTAGAATGCGCAGTATACGTTCAGCGGGCTCAAATTTTTGGCCTGGACGGTAGCTGGTGAACTACCTTAATAAAACACTAACACTGCGCTCCGCTTTCATATTTGCACTTTGATTATTTATTCACTATTTCACCATAAAACATGTAGCACTGTGCTCTGCTTTTACATACACTATCACTAGCACCTTCACACTAGATCCGAAGGTTTAGTTCTTTTCAGTCTTCTTCTGTCATGATGATCTAGAAGTTGTAGCATCTCGACGTTTTCATGGCTGTGGAGCCTTGCCTCAATTAGCATAGCGTATGTAAACAGGAAAGACAATAAAGAAACTAGATAATAAGGACTAAGAAACAACCACAGGGAAGTTAATTAGTTAAATTGTAGTAGGACATTTAGGTTAAGATAAATTGCTAATTTTAGTTATAAGACTAGGTGCAATTGTGTAGAAACACACTGTTAATAAAAAAAAAAAAAATAAAAAAAATATTATGTAACCAACAAAATACCTCCCGCCATTTACCTATGGGGTCTTGTTGCCGCGTGCCTGATGTCAGGTCGCGAATCTGAGGAATTCGATTCGATCCCGATGAACAAATAATTCGAATTTTAAATGGCATAAAATTAACCCGTGTGGTAAATGCCCGCACAATACAAATATGTCGTCATCATTACCGAAATGTGTGTATAAAATGTATAATATGCCGTGATAATATATTTATTTGTTTCATTATTTAAATATAAACCTGTATATTTCTAACTCATCTAACTCAAATACTATCGTTCAGAATAATTTTAAACCTTGTATTTCTACCTTACTCTTATATGGAAAGGTGCCATTAGATTTTGGAGTAAATCAGATAACCGAAAATGGCACTTTACTGGAAGTTCAAAATAGTTTTCGAAAAATATTTTCGAGATTTATGTTATATAAAAATTAAAGATTATTAAATTTTCTATAGGTTTGCATTAATACTTTTTCTATACGAGTATATTTTATGGATAAATTTATAAAACTATCTATAATTTTAATCCCGGAGCCTACGCTTTAAATACAACTCATACACATGGTTATACAATTCAGATCTCAAATATTTGTAACTGACAGATGTATGTCACTGTCAACAAACTAATCATTTCAAATAATAATATTAACGTTTTAAAAAGAAAATAGTAAATGGAACAATAATTATATGGAAAGGAACTTAATACAGTTTCCAACATAAGTAAATATGTAAAAATATAGGTAAGATAATAAAAACATATATCATCACGGCATATTACCCATTAATGGGTAGGTGTTTACCCGTCTTCACTTCACGCGAATCTTGGGAACAGGTTCGATTCCGACCGACGCCAAATATTTTAGAATTTTAAATGGCACAAAATTGACCCCTGTGGTACACTCTCCACGCCAGCAATGAATATAGGTAAGTATATAAATAAATAAAATAAATATATCATTACGGCATATTACCCATTGCTGGGTCTGCCAATCTGCTTTGTAACGGAAATGATGATGACATATTTGTACCGTGCGGGCGTTTACCAGGTGCCAGCTCACGAGCACTTATTGCTGGCGTGGAGAGTGCACCACAGGGGTCATTTTTGAGCTATTTAAAAGTTGGTGTCGGTCAGGATCGAACCCGATATTTATATTTACATAATTTAATTTTAAGTATTTACATGAATAAAAATTAAATTAAACGGGAGGTATTGTGCTGGCCACATCAGATTTTTTTTTATTTTTAATGTCGTCTTAATTTTCTAAAGATTCTCGAGATACCATTTTGTGTTCTTGGAATATTATTTTATTAAAACGAGAACATTTCTAAAGTAGTTTATAAATTGTTACATCAAGACATTGCAGTTATTATTATAATGATATTCAAGATCGTAATGAATAGTAAACTAACATATTATTTGAAGTATTATTATTGTTTATATTGGTTTAAGTCCTGTAGAAGTAAATTGGATATTATTATAGAATTTTGCTTGCCGACAACCAATTAAAATTTTCCATGAAATTTCCTCATATATAGAATAGAATATTATATTATAAATATAATACAATTACCAATAAATAAGGAAGATACAAGTATGTACTTACATTAAAATTTTATACTCATAATAAAGCTCATTAAAATGTAAAATATAACATAAAGCTATAATAATTATGCTATACAATTCTCCGCTTCAATTTTATATATTCTTTCAAAAGAAGAATGAGAAGATCAGAATCTAATAAGAGTCTCACTGCATGGCTGCCTTGAGCGATAGTAGAGTGCTATGTATATGAACGTTGCAAGATTGTGTTGGTTGGTGCATTGGAGAGAATATACAGCATTTATCAAAAGCATAAATGCTTACAGATACAGACGTACTTGGCAACATAGATATGTTTCTAAGATCAGCACGCTAAAGAGGGTTTGTAGTTTAACAAGCAGAGTTCAAAGAAGAATTTTTAAAATGCATTATTTTATGTTAACCTACAAAGACATTATTTTAAATATTTTTGAAAGCGTTAAAGAATATTACAACACATAATAGTTATTTTTATATCAAGTATCAAGAAAGGTTCGTTACTTAAAAGTGCAGAGTTTGTCGAGTACGGAACCATGCATGAGCAAATAAACTTTTAACACGTATTATAAACAACATTTTTCCTACATCTGATAATTTAGAAAATCACCTATAGGAGATATTAATAAAATTTTAAAATGTATCGAATAGAGAATTTTACGTTCTTTAATACTAATAATAAAAAAATTCAAAAAAAATAGTATTTAGAATTTTTTCTTTAAGATACTACTACTTCCGGTTTTCCGATTGGTACCAAAACTTATTCAACTCTCCCCATTAATGTTAGATTGAGGAATCCGTAGTCAAACAGGTTTTTAGTCTTATAGAATTTGAGCAATCGTACCTCCAACAACCTCACACACACACACACACACACACACACACAAACACACACACACACACACACAGACATCATTGTAAAAATGTTAAAATCTGATTCTATGGACTTTAAATTGTGCTTATTCAATAAAATCTGGATATGCGATTTTTAGGATGAATCCAATACCTCTCTTAGCGAGGGGTAAAAATTGATATTTGAAAAAAAAATATGATTCCGGTTATGATTAGCAATTATTGGCCTTAGGATTTTTTAGAAATGTAAAATACATACTTTTTAATTATTTTCATCCTTTTGGGTATACATGCATATATGAAGGCTGCAAGGAATCTGGTGAATATATTTGATTAAAATAAATAATTTTGATTATAGTAATGAAAATGATGAATCGCACAAAAAATATTCTTCTGCTTAATTGTGGCTGCACGTCAGTTTTTACTTCCTTGTACGTAAGTAAAAGAAGTATTGTAATCGCGAAAAATTTCGGTTTTCAGATTTCAGCGGAAATATCCATTTTGATCATCCCTGAATCCATTTTGACTAATTTCGTCGTGACGTCTGTACGTACGTTCGTACGTATCTCGCATAACTCAAAAACGGTAAGCCGTAGAAAGTTGAAATTTTGTATTTAGGACTGCTATAACATCTAGTTGTGCACCTCCTTTTCTGGTTATTACACAATTTCCAGAAGTGGCACTTTACATGAAGCCTATAATAGATTTTAATGAAAAACGGTTTAAAAATATAATCCAAAACTTTTCAAATTTGGTATACAAGACTTTTATGTCAATCGAAATAACATAATAGATTTTGGTTAAAATAGGCTAACCGGAAATGGTACATTACTTGAAGTTGTTAACAGTTTTTCCTGAATAAAATGATTTTATTTTGATTTTAGAAATAAATGCTTCAAATAAAAGTTTTAGAGAATTAATTTCTGCGTCTAGCACATCAAGTATTATTAAATTAGCCCTTTGTATAAGCGTGATATGTAAATTTAAAAATTAAATACTTTTTTGTTTTTGTAATAAAGCTTGCTATGGATTAGGACAAAAAAATAAAAAAAAATGTTCATGTCAAATTACGTTAAATACGTGCAATTTTATGATTCGTACAATAACAAATATTATATTTTTATTGTGAAATTAGTCATATTCATTTATGTAATCAAATATTTCTTTGTTGTAATCAAAACTCTCTTTAAAAAGAACCGGGTAGATTAATGTTAATTTAAGAATGATAGTAGTAAATGAATTATATTTTGTTCTATATCAAAATATTTCTCGGGCTTGGCTTAAACCTGTCAATATTTTGTTTTTAGTTATTAAAAAAATATGTATAGATTAATATTCGTACAAGGAAGTCGTGTGATGTCCACATCAGATTTTTTAATTTTTTATTTATGATTAGAACAATAAGAACAATAATGTAATTGATTAATCACACTTAAATTTGATTAAAGTAATGTATGTTTAGTCTAATTTGTACATACGTGTATCAAGGCTGCAGATAATTTATTGAACATATTGATTACAATAATGAAAATGGTTAATCACGACGCACGAACTAATCCTTCTGCAATTTGCCAACCTGCGACCTGTTATAAAGATACCAACCCGCTACTGCATTATTTAATATAAAATGATTTTGTTCAATACTAATTATAGAAAATTATGGAATATTATAGAATTCTTTAAAGTTTAAAGATACTCATAATTGAATTTATTCAATAAAATCTATAAATTATTTTAATTTTTTTTTTTGCAAATTTTTGCTAAGCAAAAAATCGACAATTCTGAGTACGACTTAATAGTTGTATATTCCAAAAATCGTCAATTCTGCACACCATAAATAAATAAATAAATAATATAATATACACATGAATTACAGTAATATGATTCTTTAAAAATTATGGTGCACATATGTAAATAGGTGTATTTCTAAAAGTATACAGACAAATAATATGAACCATAACCATATAATATTATTGGTATGTAGTCGTAAAAAATATACGTTTTATTAGTGACTAACTGTATTAAAATAGGGTAAATATTTTATTAGGTAGTAAATTATTTAAAAAAAAAATCTACATAGCAAACAACAGTGATAAGCTCTTAAAATATTTTATTATTAGGTATAGCAATAAAATATGAATGTGAGAACATATTCATAGTGTTCACTGTACACGTGATAACAATATCAAAGAATCCTATGTTTTCACATAAGCAGAAAAATATTATAGTACCTAGTAATCTTTATTAGTATCTAGGCAATTACTTGTCACATTAGTTATTTTATTATTAGCAATAAGTCATATGATAAATATGTTAAAAGATAAATTAAAAATATCACAATAAGATATTTCATATGTAAACAAATTGTCCATGACAAAGAGTAAAAGTCAATTTCTACGGTATAAAAATTGAAATAGTGGTACATTTTAGCCCTAGAGACGAAATGTGGACATTTTTCCCACACAGGAGATTTCATTAATTTGGCACGTAATGATATTATAATGTTTTTATCACACAAATGGATATGTGACCATATTCGAAATTCAATATATGTCAAAATATAAAAGTAACCACTATAGATTCCCATTATAATAATAAAAAGTAAACATTAGTTTGTAATAATATTGTTATTAGCAATTTAATGTTTTGGACAAGGGCTATATGATGTGAGCATGGTAGGATCGCGAAAGAATACAGATAGAGTGGAAGGGAAAGAGAGTTAGGCAGTGGTCACATTGAGTAGAATGCAATCGATCAACCAAGATCAACTGTCGTAGAGCAATAGCGACCGACCGAAATTTTAGGAGATATATCACACTGCATGAATCGACGTCAATATTTCCACAAAACTGATACCAACTTAAATTGAAAGAAAATTATTTTTTTCTTGCACTGAAACGCCGCAAATATATGTTTTCAGGAATATTTAAATAAATGACAAACCTTATGAATTTTTGTTTTTAAAATTAGAGAAATTTGCATCCATAATTTTTCCATTGTCTTACAATTACTGTATCCTGGTGTGCTTTGATCATAAAATTGTACATTATTTCTTACACAGTTTTTCAACTAAGGTCTATTTCATTAACTCTCCACATTTCCGTCATGCTACTAGTAATATGGCTGTAATATTCTAACAATATTCTTTTTAACCTGTACACAAATGTCAAAACAGTTAAGTTGGTATGAAAAATATGACAATACTGAGCATGCGTAAACACATCAATCGCTGTCGACCGACTAAAAAATCAAACATGTTTGATATATCAAACCGCTCGTCGACGTTCGATGTCGTTCGACCATAGTGGATGGATGCAGTGTGACCATTCCCATAAGCTAGTGCTAGTTTAATTTTTAATCGATCGCAATCAATCGGCGTTAGTCGATCCCACTTGTCCAGTGTGACCACTGCTTTATGGATCAGCTCGCGATTTTTGTTATGGTAGGTTATGGCATGTTGACAGCTGACTATAGGCGATGTGCACATTTTGAACGTCAGCGCCTCTAACAACTTTATTTTGAATTTTTTTGCTATTGCATATGAATATTATACATCATAGTATATTAAAATGAATAAAGAAATTATATAAAATGCTATGTGATGCGACTAATTCAAACAAGTTAAAATATCAGCAAAGATATTGTAGCAATTTTTTTTCTCATAATATGTGTAATTTCTGTAAATCAGGTTATCATATTTATTTTTAGTATAATTCATTGTTGCAATGCATATGACCATTGTTTGAATTTTATTCATACGGCAAGTGTCTTCTACAATGAGAAAATATGTAAAACTAAATGAATTTTATATGTTAGTAGAAGATATTACTGTTATTCTTCATATAATCATCTAGAAAATTTGTAAAATTTGATACTTCAATCGGTAATTTTGTATCACATAATAATTTGACGTCCTATTATTCACATCCATTGCAAATATTTTATGAAAAGAAAAAGTAAAATTATTCTGACATAAAACATAACCTTGTTATGTTAACAAAACGACCCAAAACTTTTTTGTCCGATATCGGCGTTGACAACTTTTGTTCACACCGCCTATAACTATTTGACTTAGATATTTACATATTTTTACTTATAAATCAATAAATTATAATAATATAATTAAATAACAAGTAATCTAGTACGAACATAAACGTTTTTTACTTTTATTGTGGGCGGAAAATATGATATCACAACAGGAATAGATCAGATTCTTGCGTCTTGACAACAAAAGGATTTCATGGAACTTCACTTTACACTTTACAATAAAAATAAAATGCTAGATAAGATGCATCAGGTAGTCAACCCTAACAATATATTTTTTCGTGCAAACTCCGTAAAAATAAACCCAGTGGCGGCTCATGACTGGAAGATTTGGTGAATAAAATTTAGTAAATATTTATAGTACATATTATGTATTAACTTACCAAAATATTTACTTATATAATTGTTTTTGATTTGGAACATTGCAAGTAGTAATACAAGTATATTAGTATGAAAAATTTATAATAAATAATGTTACTATCCACTACTGGACTGATGGATAATTCAGGAATCAGTCTTGAATTCGACCGTAAGTTACAGTGATACAAATTAGTCTCCGTATCCTAATTTTTTTGAATGAAAAAAGAAGAAGAAGAAGAAATGTTGCAATGGGGTAGTTTCGCCTTTTATGATTTTTTTATTAGAAGCAAGTATTTTTAAATTTAAATTTTCCATTTTTTTTTATTTTGCACAATTTGTGTTTTTAAATGAGAAAAAAAATAGTGAAAATACTGGACATATCTATTTCCGCCACTGTGATGTTACTCTTGCCGTTTCCGTTGCAACTTAGTTCCGACGTGCTGCTCGAAGTATGACAAAGATACGTATGTCTTGCGGGGTAAGGGGAACTTGCTTGTTAGGTTAGATTGCTGCGAAGTAGCACATATTTTTACTTATTTATTTTTGTTTGAGCACGTTTGGAACGACGTTTTAAACAGTTGATAAATAGAAACAAGGTTATGTCCACGGTGTCAGTATCACAGTCAACTGTCACTTTGACATGTCACATCCCATCGCTGTAAAACGACACTAGCGATATTTGCGTCATTAAATATGTAAGCGTGACGTCACAGAGAAACGGTCGATTTCAATCTTTAATATTTTAAATAACTTTTGAAATTTTTACATAATAAATGGCGAATTTTATTGCAGTATATATCTTATTATGAGTCATATATTGTAAACAAATAAGAATTTCATTAAATTTTAATATATAGTAACTACCCCATTCATGATAATTTTGAAAGCATTTCAAAAGACAATTTGATTGGGAGCTCTTTAGAAATGGAAGGAAAGAATGGTGAAGAGAAGCGTGTTATTATTATTGAACAAATTTAAAATGAGATATTTACAAAAAAAATCAAAAAAAGTAATCTGTACTAGGTTTATCCTTATCTTTGCCTATTTGTATGTCTGGCATTTATGTGAAGTTTTCTCTACTATTTTTACTTATAGCGTGACATGGACATTTCTTGTACTCACTTAATAAAATGTTTCCATTTGTAAAGTGACTGTATTTTCACAAAATTAAAACCTTCCTGAGAATTTCCATTTTGTGCACAAAGCGTGAAACAGTTGAAAAATCTCCCTATTGTCGCTGTTTCCGTTTGATGGTATTCGTGTCATTCGCGCATTCTGCAGCAGGAAGAATAGGGAAAGAAAGCACAGCAGGCTGTGACGTTGACCGCTGCGTCATTGTTTCACGCACTGCATTATGGGTGCAGCACAACAACCCGGTAAGTGTTAAACCGTGTACAGTTACAGCGCTGTCTACGTCATGCAACTCAAACTGAAGGTTCAGGCTTTTCACTTTGATTGGGGGATTTTCTTTCTACTTCACCTACACTTGCTGATCATTTTATTTTCTACAGAGGGATTTTATTTACAATTAGTAAATTAAGAACTTTTATCCACGACTGTCAAATAACGTACCCATAATTTAACCGTTTTTTTATCAATTAATGACCTTCGTTACTGTTGCTAATTGAATAATATTGACAATTCGATGGAATAATATTATTCAATCGTTATGTCAAATTCAAATCTTACCTTACAAAAAGTACAAACAAATTACTTTTAATAAGTATTTTTTTCCACATAAAAAGCCAAAATTATACTAGTTTTCTTATTTTTTGTAGTTTTATTTTCTTCTTAAACTTAAGATGTAGCTGAATAGTCGGTTTAAAATTTTCTGCTAAATGTCAAATCACTTCATAATTTTGTTAAAACAAATAACCAATAATCAACGCTAACTATGTTTATGGTTGTAAACAAACAATTTTCTAAAATTTGTTAGGTTATTTCTGATTTTATAATCGTACAGATTATTATTCCACAGTTGTGGATAAAGTATAGTATTCTATTCGCATGTAATGGCTATTACTCATGAGAATGAAGGCGAGTGATGTAAATCATTCGATTACATTACATTACATGCTCATTGAATAATATACTATTATATTTAGAGATAGATAAGTAGCCACGTTGTGTTCTAAAATAGCGATACTTCTGAATGACTACTTGAACTTTCAAAAATATAAAACGATGTTCTTCTGAAGTAGTGCTGCTTCAATGTGATAATTTATTTAAAATATTTAGCATTAATTACATAGAAAAGAAAGATAATTTGTATACATAAACACTAATATTTACTTTACACTTCGTTATTTATTTCACACAGATATTTATTTACTTTCTTTGTACACAGGGGCGGCGGGTTTCAATTTTTCCCGTGGGTGCACAATAAAAATATATACAAGGTGCACTGAAAACTGCAAGTGCGGAAATTGGCTCTCCTATAACTTTTAGAGCAAAACCGCAAAAATAAGTATTGTTTACAATTGAATTTAACATTGAAAAAGTTTTAATTCGTTGTAAAAGAATATGTGCAGACTGCAGCACGAGATATTTCAGAAATACTGATACAATTTTGTCAAGAATCAAATGGCCATGGAAATAAAATATAATGAGTTGAGAATTCAGCATTATTCTTTGATTAATGAAGTTTATCTAAATATAACATAATATAGAGAGACATACACATTGATGCATTAATAAGAAAAAGATGCAAGTTATTTCCATATAGTTACCAAGTTACTAGAGACGGTCACTGCACTAATGAAGAGTGCTGATTTCGGCCCAATATCAATGTGACAGATTAATAAAATTGTTCTTCAGTCATAATTTTAATACAATTATTTTTATTTTATTTATCTATGGGAAGCCAACTAATTGCTAATTATAGTTTATAATATGTTGTAAATGTCATAAAACAAGAGAAAAATAAATAAATGTAAAATTGTGCCATAATGGAAATAGTTATTAAACTGTCACATTGACATTGTGTTTAATATTTATGACATCCCTGATTTTTTAAAAATATTTTAAACAACTTTTTATTCTAGTAGTTTTGCTCAAAAAGTTACAGGAATGCAAAACCTTAAAACTGGTATCGCAACAATAAATATTTTATAAATCAAACAAAAGAAAGTTATTGTTCACCGTGGGAGCATTGCAATCCCATTTTTTTGCCCGTCGGTGCTTTTGGACTGATGCACCAACGTACTCGCCGCTCCTGTTTGTAGATATACTTAATTCAAGTAATTAATAACAAAAGTAACAAAGTACTATTTTTTATACATACCTAGTTTTGAGGGTTAATTAATTAATGTAGTATCCGAAATACAAAAATAGTATATTGTGTTATTAGGAGTAAAAGTGACACTTTGTGTGGCGAGCGTGGAAGTGGATAATTGCATGCGAGGCACATAAAGACACTTTTACTCCGAATGACACATTATAGTTTTTCTTCAAACATACATATTTAAAGAAAAATATCTACTACTTGACGTTACAATAATTAAAAACATTTTGCGTAAAGTACGTTTGCGGATTTCAATTGTCCTGTTGCTATGGATACTTTCGTATTTTTCCACGTTTTGACGTGTAAATAAAAACTCTTCAATTTTATATCCTCCTTGTGTGCAATAATGTCGGAATTTGAAGAACTATAATGTACGCCTTCAGAAGTTGTTTAATGACGATGCCAGCCGTTCAGTCAAATGTGAAAGTTTTGCTCACTGTTTTCTTCGATTACAATGGTGTAGTGCATCATGAGTTCTTGCCAAAAGGTCGTATGGTCAATAAAGAATATTACCTTCAATTTATGCGCTGTTTGCGTGCAGGAATACGAAGAAAACGCCCGGATTTGTGACAAAACAATTAATGGCTTTTGCATCACGATAATGCACCTGCTCACAGATCGTTGCTTGTTCGTGATTTTTTGACTAAAAATAACACCGTAATCACGCCTCAGCCACCGTATTCACCGGACTTGGCCCCCTGCGACTTTTTACTGTTCCCAAAACTGAAAAGATCTATGAAAGAACGGCGTTTTGCCACGATTGAGGAGATAAAGACCGCATAGCTGGAAGAGCTTAAGGCCATACCAAAAAGCGCGTATCAGAAGTGCTTCGAGAATTGGAAAAAGCGCTGGCACAAGTGTATTATATCTGAGAGGGATTACTTTGAAGGGGACAAAATAGATATTGATGAATAAATAAATCATCATATCCGAAGCATTAATCCCGCGGGGGTGGGGGCAGGGTCCGCTATTTTTATAGCAGATTTATGTCGTCCTTTATTGTGTCCATCCAGCGTTTTTTTGGGCGTCCACGTGGACGTTGACCATGTAACTCAAGTCGCAGGGCTGTCTTGGCTATTGAGTCTTCTTTGCTGCGCATCACGTGACCATAATATACAAACCTCGTACCTACTATATTGTACATGTATAGTGGAATTGTTTTTTATTGCCCTTTTAAATAAATTTTAAGTCTAACTTATAATTAAATTAAAAATTATTTCTGTGTTGTGCATTCAGAGCTATTTTCTTATATATTAATTGTTGTAATCAATTAATGTAATAATTGTTGTAATCAATTATAATTAAAAAGAAAATAATTTTCATTATGAACGTTCAAATTATTTCTAATTTAAAGTTTTAAAGTACACTATAGAAGTCAGCTCCATCGACTAAATCAAACGGTTTCACTACTTGGGTCATATAAATTAACTAAATGACGTCAACACATTGAAGTGTCATTTATAGAAAAATTTGACTATACTATAATATTAATTATAACAAGCCATATGTTTGTTTTAAATTGGCTACCTAATTAACATTTAGTACTATAACAACTATTAATTAAATGTGTTACCTTTGTTTGACAATAATTTACTATTTCTACATAACAGGAGTACAAGAGGAAACTAATATATATTTAATTCTAATCAAATTGTTGCCTGAACTAAAACATATCAGTTGCGTTAGTTTATCAAGCATTACCTCATGAGCACTCAAAGTTATTGTGGAAAGGAATTCCTCATACACATTTATGCTATTAAAAAATTGGAAATAATTTTCAAGTTTGACATAGGTTGTTTCGAAGTAAGTATAAAATATGAGACACAAATAAAATAAAAAGTTAAAATAATGGAAGAATAATCATATCTTTAACTAAAGAAATAAAACAAAAGAAATAATAAATATGAAAAAGTCAATTTACCTGATGAAGACAGCACTTCGCTGTCGAAACGTCGTAAAATAATTAAATATATACAGAACTATATCCAAATATTGTTTTATTTCATTATATTATGAGTTCTGAAAGCTTCTTTTAATATTTCTTTAACTATTTAAATAACTTTTCGATACAGAATTACAACAAAGAAATTCTGCTCTTGACAGGACATATTTTATTTAAGAAAATGTAAAAGCATACTATATTGGTTACAAAAGAGTCACAAAAGAATCAAGACCTGGAGTTGTTTTCTTTATTTTTTGCACTACGATTTTGCAAGTTAAATTTTTCTGAATATGCAAATTAAAAAATTGAAAATTAATTAATAAGCTATATTTATTTAAACAAAGTGTTGGATATCTAACGAAACGGGAACGAACCAAAACCGTTTACCATTTCACATAATTGAATATCAACTGATAAAAGTTGTTTGAAAAATTTAATCAGGAAATTTCTTAATTAAAAAAGTGTCTGTAATTTTTCAGCTTTTAAGTTTGCCGTTGGATCGTGAATATTTATACGGCGGTAGTGTATCGGTGTCGGTGCGATAAGAATTCCCGCTGCCGGAGTTTCCGAACAGAGAGATAATTTAATTCTGCTGCAGGTGCCGCTGCCGCGCGCACAGCACAGTTTTGATACTGATTTAATAAAAGAGCTTTTAAACTTTCCAGTTATGTTTTTTTATTGATTTCATTCCATAATAGCAACAGAACCAACGCTGCTCTTTCCTTAAACTCCTCGCTGATTGAATTTAGACGCAGAATTCTGTTTCTGTTACTGACATTCATGATCTTTTTTATTTCACTTAAATACTCTTTGGTAACTTCTACATATTTATACTTAAACTGTTATTTTATTTATTATAATTTTAATTTGTTCAACCACTTAAATATGTAGTTATTTCAGGGCATAAATTAAACTGCGTTATTCTCGTAAGAAAATTTATGTGGTCTGTATATTATAATAGTATTTTTTCTTCAAACGTCATAAAAGTAGCATCTTTTGTGACTTGATTCACAAGGTAGAAGTTTCATTTCTACGCCGCCGGAGTAGAAGTAGCTAATTTCTACGCCGCCGGCGTAAATAAATAAATATCCATAGAAACTATACAGAATCAACTAATAAGTAACTTTAATAAAAGAAACCTGTAAATCGCCCTAAATGTCACTAAAACACGCTAGGTAACCTAAGAATAAAGTTACTAAATACCATCAATAGCTGTCAAATTTAAATAAATAACCTATGAATTGAAATATAAACAGAGTTTACTTTTGAGGAAATAACATATTAAAGAATAGCAGACTTACATATTACAATTACAGGGACGGTAATGATCATAAGAATACTTAGAATTAAAGTGATAAGAAAAGTTTATATTGTTTTGCAGTGATTCCTGGACATATCTTTCAGCCACACTGTTAGATTTCCATCCAATTGGAATAACTTCAGGGGGCGTACTAATAATACTTCAAATTTAGACAAAATTGCATACAAGAAGGATATAAAATTGCACAATTTTTATTTAAACGTCAAAACGTGAAAATTTTCACTTCAATGTTTGTAACATAAAGTGAACAAATAAGTATCCATAGCTACAAGGCAATTGAAATCGCAAACGTAATTTACGTAAAATATAACGTCAGTAGTAGATATTTTTCTTTAAATATCTACGTTTTGAAGAAAAAATATAATGTGTCATTCGGAGTAAAAGTGTCTGTGTGCCTCGCGTGAAATTGTCCGACTCGCTTCGCTCGACGTTCAATCTCCCACGCTCGCCACACATTATACTATTATGTATCTAGGACAAAAAGTGAATCTTTAAGGTATGAGCAAGTTGTTTACTTGTAATTACTTGTGAGTACCTTAAAGATACTTTTTATCTGAGGTAAATACATAATTATATGTTCTACTGGTTTCTAGTTTTTAAATTGTTAAAATAAATATGCAGCAATTTGTCGCAGTATGAGTTTTGTAAAAGTAGGCTATGTCGCAATTGTTCGAAAATCCTAGCAAAATTTTGACAAATTGACAGATTGAAATTGAATTTTTCTGGTTTCGTTAACATTCTTATTCGCTATAATTGATGAAAAATATATTCATACGTAATACAACAAGTGATATGATTATCATCGATGATATTCTCGAGTGAAACCGAGCTGTAGATTTCACGAATCCGAAGGACGAGTTGAAATGTGCTGCTTCGGTTTCACGAGCAATATCTTCGATTATTAATCATATCACGAGCTTATATTTAATGAGAGAATATAATGATTTTTTGCAATCTAACCTAACTTAACTTTTAATATACATATTCATATTGTATTAAAACATGGTACTTACGAGTTTTATTTAATATTTCGGAGTTTGAATTATTGTTATTTATTTTTATACTCAAAATTAACTGTCAATGTCATAAATAAAGAAAACAAATCCCTTAGTAACGACTATAAATACGGTGTTTATTTCCTTGTTTTTTTATCATCGCTGTGATAAACGCGTAGCTAGGGAGATTCTGAATGTTGATTGGCGGAAAACATGTCACGTGACTAAGGAATTATAATCTCTTTGAGATATTTTGGATGAAGCTGCTGAGGTGATGAACAATTTAATGCCGCATAAATGAAGGATTCAGTATGTTTCACTTTTTGTTTTATAAATCGTTCAAAAAACGTTGCTTTAGAAACCAGTGTAACAAACATTAAACTACTTTTTGCTAATTTAAGAAGATTTAATTAGTAATATATGAAACTAGTTGATGCCTTGTGGGCTTCGTAGCCGCATGTTAATTTGTATTTTAACCCGGTACATCACAATTTTAGTGTTAATTTGAAGATATTTAAAATAGTTCAAGAGTTATGAGCCCCTAAAATGCATGTTTTCATGTTTAGATTCGGCGAAAAGTGTGAGGTTAAAAATGATTCAATATCACGATTTGGTATAAAAATAGTGTTTGTTCTTGCAAAAATGAACTTTAGGGACACCAAATATGGTGTATATCATTCATAAATAAAATTCATTGCTAGGATACGGGAGCGAGCTGCAAAGTTTTATAATCACTTTCAGAATGAAAAACAAACCAGAAAATTGTATGTTCAGAGCAGAAGTAGAAAAAATTATTTTTGATTATATTGTTTATTTTGTATTTTTCAATAAACATAATTTTTTAAGCATTTTATTTTAATATTGTTCGTACATACACCAGAATTATGTAAGGCACTTGTTTTATTGGCACCAATCACATTATATTTGAATACACCAGACAGTTAATCACACTAAATTTTGCGTTTTCACTCAGCAAAACCATTTTTTTTTAAGAAAATGACTTCCAATGGTTTAATTAACAGGGTTCTAAAGACCCTACATTACGAGTTATGTTAAATTTTTACCACGTTGCCAGTGAAGGGTTAATCGTACATTTCACCACAAAATTTCAGAAATCGTACCTCAAACATAAAAGTGACATTTAAAACGCGAATACCAAAATTATAAAAATATTAAGCCAGATCCAAAGGACCATTTACCTTGCATTTCCTATAGTTTTCAGTTAATGACAATACCTTACTAGATAATGAAAGGTAAAATAATAATAAAAATGTTTATCTTGTTTTTCAGACTAGTAATACAATTTTCTGCAAGATCAATCACGCTGCATTAAAATATTTGATTACTAACAAACAGTGCATATTCAATAGCAATTGAAAATGATAAATTTCCTCGTTTTGTAGTGCTCCCTGTGTAAAATCCTCGTCCCTCCAGCCATGGCAAACAATTACCGGGTGAATTAGTCGTGTGTAAAGGGAATGGTTGATGAAGGCATCTGCACGTAATGCTAACGGTAACGCACTAACAGTAAGCCTTACATCGCGATGTCACAGTTATCACCCACCGCCACCGCTGCCACCAAATAATCCCGCGTAATTCCTGTACCTACAGCTGCTCTGATCTGCAATAAGCTGCTTGATATTGATGTGAGCAAGATTACTTGGTCATTCCAACACCAATTTTAATTTTAATTGAGCTCGATGGATTATGACGATTTTATATTTATTTCGAGAAAATATAACTCATACATACATACATACAAACATATATACATACATAAAATCACGCGTGTCCCACTTACTGGGTTCGCACAAACCCGAAAACAATAAGAACAAAATCAACATCATGCAACAAATCTTTACTCTTAAACATATTAAAGTGACGGATTTTTGGTAGCGAAATACCGCATCCGGATCACAATAATAGTTAGGAAACAATCATCCTTCGCCACACATTCCTATCTAAGCAGACTTCTTTCGCCACGGCCACACTCATAATCCTTACTCTTAAACATATTAAAGTGACCGATTTTCGGTAGCGAAATACCGCATCCGGATCACAATAATAGTTAGGAAACAATCATTCTTCGCCACACATTCCTATCTAAGCAGACTTCTTTCGCCACGGCCACACTCATAATCCTTACTCATACACATATTAAAGTGACCGAATTTCGGTAGCGAAATACCGCATCCGGATCACAATAATAGTTAGAAAACAATCATCCTTCGCCACACATTCTTATCTAAGCAGACTTCTTTCGCCTCGGCCACACTCATAATTGCATTCATACATGCTCTTCTTCTCTTCATACTTGGAAACTCTGTCTCTTTAAACACCCCACCAATCACATCTATCCACTTACACACTGGTCGACCACGCAATCGAAAACCCTCAACTTCACCAAGATATATACGATTAACAAGCCGTTCACTCGTCATTCTCTCCACATGTCAAACCATCTCAACGTTATAAAATTTACTGTATTCCAAATTCTTACTATTTTCTCGCCTTCTGCTATCGCCTTTTTTAAACACGGAATCAAGTATATGAATCAGAGATGTTAACTTTTAATTTAGTAATAGAAACTGTACAAAGTACAATTATGCGACACTTGGTGAAACTGTTCTAAATAATAATATTATAATATCTAAAACACTTGGCACGTTTTACAAAATTTCAGTCTCTGAATCAATCATTTATCAGAGACTGGCCCACTCAATCAGAATCACAGACGCGTTTCGATCTTATTGGAGCTCTTCAGTGTGGTGTAATGACGCCTCTAGGAGGCACTGAGAAGGTTGAGCGGACGGATGATAAACAACCCAATAAGAGGGAAACGCGTCTGTGGTTCTGGTTGAGTGGGTTATTGTCTGATAAATGACCGAGAGGTTGATTCAGAGACTGAAATCTTGTGAAACGTGCCAAGTGTTTTTTAATTATTATAATATTATTATTTAGAACAGTTTCACCAATGCCCGATAGTATAAAACGTAGTCAAATCTTACCCCGAACTGTATTCAACTAAACTAGGTTCATTATTTAAGCTTAAGTTAAAATGATATGCGTAGTATAAAACTTCCGATTACGTTCAACTGAATAAAGTTTAAACCGACTCAGTCGGTAAGTTTACTATGTAACTAACTTTACAGATATTTATGAAATGTCAAATAAAGTTTGTATTATGAAAGGAAACAGTGATGATGTCTGATAAAAAACGTTTGACGTTGAAAAAAAAATGTTAGAAATAATGGAGGATTATTTAAACATAACTAATAGAAAATAATAAAAAAACGATGCTACCAACAACTCCGCAAAATTAGCAACGTGGGACGATATAACAAAAAAAAATAATGTAGAAATAACTGTTATCGAACTATGCCATAAATAAAAATGTGTTACGAAACATTAAAAGAGTAAAAAAAATTAGCTGACAATAATTTAAGTATTGTAGTACTACCGGAATTAAAAATTGATTTTTTTAATCGATTATTTAACTTTTCATTTGTCCGGGCGTTACCAGACACGTGACTCGAGCGACCTTGAAGTGCATGGAATCAGCTGATTGTGTGCGTGCGTCACTTTGACAACAACAATGTCACTTTGTCAAAACAAATGTTTTTACTTATTTTGATTTTGAACTGCTAAAATGTTATTTTTTTGAATTTTATGTGTTTTACTGCCTGAAAATTGTAAAATAATAATATTATAAAATAAGTCAAAACATTGGTCTTATCAAGATGGCATTGGTGTTATCAGTGACAGCTGATTCCAAGAAATTCAAGGTCGCACAAGTCACGTATGTGCTCGTGCCCTACTATATTTCATTCATCTGTCAATTTTTAAAGCAGTCATATCACCTCTAGAAAACGAAAAGCTCCAAAAACCTCAAATTGATATTGTGTAGGATCAGTGCTGGATTAAGATACTTTCGTGCCTGAGGCGCTAACAATTTTCGGGCCCCTAGAATAAAATATAAGACCTTAGAAAAATTTCATAAATTATGCAAAAACAATAAAAAAATATATAAACTCATAAAGTAAATAAAAACATAACTCTCTCTAATAATATATAAAATATAATATATAAATATGTGCTGAAAAATATTTTTTTTTCTTGAATTCTTTAATGCAAAGTCTTTTATAATATTATCTCTTTCGTTATTGTTCATATTATCGCTCTTAATATATAGCAAAGAAATCGCATCTAGCCTAGTTTGCCCCATGGTTGATCTTAGGTAATTTTTGACCCGTTTCAATGCGGAAAACGACCTCTCAGCAGAAAGAAGCATTGATAGTAAAATAAATTCCCAGTAAGGTAATAATATTGCGGAATGTCGACCTAACAGACTGCGCATGTTCAAATTTTTGACAAATTGTATTAGAATTTATGTTATTACAAAGAATTTGGAAATATTGGAACTCTTCTATTAATATGATTCAATATCCCCTTGATATTTGACAGAGAGCTTTGCTAGAGATTCATCGATCATGTTTTGATCGTTTGTAAAAAAACATTTAAAACTAGACTCAACTTCTGAATATGATCCTAATCTTCTCCATAATTCCTGTGCCAAAGCATCACAAACTACATAAACTACATTAATTTTAAAATTTTCCCGCCCGTGCAATTCAGTTTCATTGTCGCCTCATGTGCCTCATGGTTAATCCGCCACTGTTTAGGATAGAATCATGTAATGCAAAACCAAAAAGTTACTGTTTTAATGTTAATTCTTTAAATAATAATATAAATTTTGTAGATGTAAACATTTCACAGTTTCGGAAAAAATGAATATCTCCATAAATGTCGCTAGCCTTGTATCTAAAAATCTAAATTTGAGATTAGTCGCAAATTCTTTTAAAAAGTCGCAATTCATTTTATAATGTCTCTAGATTTAGCAACAAAATCTCCAAATTGGCAACACTGAATGGCACCCTATATTATTTAATTTATCATTTATCTTGGTATAAATGCACTTTTTTTCTATCTGAAGTGACAAATTTAAATTTGGTTTACTCACATTGTTTCGCTAATTTCCGTACTAATTTAATTCAAAATGAATTCCGTATTTCAAAAAGACGATAGTGGAAGGCTTAAAATAATCAAAATTTGGAATAGGGTAGATGTGCATCTTAAACTTTGATTATCACTATTATGTAATTTTAATGTCTAATTTTAATATAAACCACCTATTTTCTAATTTGTTATAATGGTGAACGACCCCATTCAATTAGTTGTTTTTTATTATCATCTATTATCTTTCATTAGCAATTTAATCTTGTTTTCTTATTTGCGAAAAGCAATTAATATATGCAAACAGCAACAAAATTACGTATTCATGACTAAAACAACACTCAAAACATAATGTCCAAATGAACAGGTGTTTAACTAAATTGCTACTATAATCATTATATTACCGCTGTGGAACAACTCCTGTTTCATATATATTTCCTCAATTCGCAGCCAACTCTGATGTAGGGAACAACAATCGGTAGGTACTATAATCGCGATCATGAAAGTACCAAGCATTCGATTAGCGAATTCATAACATGCTGAATAATTACCCATCTGCAGTCCACTGTCAATAAATTTAATTACGAGTTTAATTGTTAATAATACGCCCCACACTACAAATTGAATATAAACAATGGCATATTAAATTATTTCTGCAATTATTATAATAATAATCTAATAATATTTTGCATATGATTTATTTACATATATTAACTGCACTGTAGTAATAAAATAAATTGCACGTTATAAAATTCATCAAATTAATGTAGCTATGAATTAGTAATCGCAAGAATCGTCACGCGATTGGTTTAATATTTTTTTAAATGTTTAATGACAATCATAATTAATTTCGTTGTTAAAATTCCGGCAATTTTATATTTTCATTGTGAGGTAAATTGAAATGACAAATATTGCAAAATTAATTAATTAAAATTTTACAGGTACAATATAAAATTTATTGCGTGGAAAATATTAAATTTTTAATTACATAACATTATAACACAAACACTGATAAACAAAATCAAAATTAAAAATATTTTCAAATATTTCAAATATTTACGTATAGGTAAAATGGCAGTAATTTCAATATGTAATTACATGGTTTTGAAATATTTGACGGGGACGCGGAGCTGGGCCGAATAAGAATGAAATATAAATTTAAATTTGGCGCCATTTTTTTCTCTGTGACTGTTTGAAACTTCTCTGCCACATATGTCAAAAAATCGTTGAACATTTCATCAAAACATTAAAAGGGTTAGAATTAGAGTTTGCGAACAGTGGGGGTTATTTGAATAAAATTCTTTTCCATAATTAAATAATTGAAAATAGGAATATATGTACTTTAATATTCAATAAAAATCATATCGGTTGAAAAAATTACACGGAACTACAAGAACAGTCGAACATCGTAAATCAACAAATTATATTAATTAAACAACAAAAATTAAATTCGACTCTCTTTAGTCCATTATCAGTTGTACAGAGTGAATACTTTAAACCAGAACACGTAAAAATCGTTTTTCGCAGACGGTTGCTCTCCGTACATCTGACAACAATGGTTGTGGTATCAATAGAAAATCTGCATCTAATAACACCAAATACATATTTTAGTACTATATATCAAATATTAAATTTATTCAATTTCTTATTAATAATGTCTGTCAAAATTCGTTAGCTATGATTTTATTTATTTTTACTATTTTGTAACGGATAAGAAATTGCTTGAAAAAAAAATTAATAACATATAAAAAAAAAATGTTGTGGGCAGCACAATCTCGATATGCGATTTTTCACACGATCCCTGTACCTCCCTTACCAAGGGTAGCGGGAGGTAAAAAAAGTTTTTTTTAAACCGATAATATATAAAAAAATCTGTTGTGGCCAGCACAATACCTTCCGTCAATCCTTTGTGTTACGTATAAATTCCATACATACATTTTCTTGCAAAAGATTCTAAATTTCCAGTAAAATTATTTCATAAACAAGCTACGCAAATTGTACTTGACACCATTCGTTAGAGGTCGCTGTTTTTTATTTTCTTCTTCCACTAATTTCTGTGTTACGTGTCGTTCTCATTCAGTTCCTTTTCTCTCAAGTCTTCCGCAATACAGTCCTTACATCTTATCTTTGGGCTTCCTCTGTTTCTTCAACCTTCTATTACTAAGCTATTCATTCTTCATCCAATATGCATTTCTCCTCATGACATTTTCAAACCAATGTAATCATCTCGCTTGTATCTTTCTAGAAACTTGTAACACTAGAGTCATTTCCTTACCTATCTTTCCGTGTCTTGCCCAACATCTACTTCAACATCCTCATATCTGCCACATTAATTTACTTTTTATTTATACTGACATCTATCAATTTGAATTATGTGAATATATTAGTACTTTCCATGTTTAGCATAGCTGACTGATTTATAAAATTTAATTTCTTTAAAATTCTTTATCTCTATATCTACTGAATATGAAGTATAAAATGCAATCAAATCGTATAGAGAACAATATATTCTTTAAGTTATAATAATGTTAAATGTCAATAAATCAAATTTAACTGTTAAATCTTCAAATGAGACTACTTCCGGTTCACCAATTATAACCAAAATCTAATCAGTTGTTCTTCTGGGTGTAAACTTGAGGAATATGAAAAAAATATAATTTTTGGAATCGTGGTATTGAAGTTATGCGATCCGAAACTTTTGTCACACACACACACACACACACACACACACACACACACACACACACACACACACACACACACACACACACACACGTACATACATACATACATGCTTATTCACTAAAAACTCATCATTGATTTTTTTGACCAAAGACAATACCTTCCTTACCTAAAGGTGACGGAAGGTAATAAAATTTACACAAACATTTGTTTGTCTTTTTGTTCAAATGCCATGGCTATCAGTATTTATAAGGAATTGAATAAATTGAATAATTAATTTATGGCACTAAAATATTACGTGATTTACATGAATATGATGTCATTTGATGCATTTTACCTTCCGTCACCTTTAGGTAAGGAAGGTATTGTCTTTGGTCAAAAAATTCAATGATGAGTTTTTACTGAATAAGCACGTTTTAGGGTCCATATAATACGATTTTACCATTTTTACGATGATGTCTGTATGTATGTGTGTCTGTGTGTCTGTGTGTCCGTGTGTCTGTGTGTCTGTGTGTGTGTAACAAAACTTCCATAACTTCAATACCACGATTCCAAAAATTATAATTTTTTCGTATTCCTCAAGTTTACATCCAGAAGAACAACTGATTAGATTTTGGTTATAATTGGTCAACCGGAAGTAGTCTCATTTGAAGATTTAACAGTTAAATTTGATTTATTGACATTTAACGTTATTATAACTTAAAGAATATATTATTCTCTATACGATTTGATTACAATTTACACTTCATATTCAATAGATACAGAGTTAAAGAATTTTAAAGAAATTAAATTTTATAATTAAGCCAGCTATGCCAAATTTGGGAACTAGTAATATAATCATATAATTCAAATTGTCAGTATCAATAAAAAGTAAATTAATGTGGCAGATATGAGGATGTTGAAGTAGATATTGGGGAATACACGAAAAGATATGGTAAGAAAATAACTCTAGTGTTACAAGTTTTTAGCCTGCCGACCCAGGTGGAGTAGCGGTAGCGCTGTCGCTTCACGCTCCAAGGGTTCTGGGTTCGAATCTCAGAGAAGGCATGGCTGTTGTGTGTGTCTTTCATTATTTCATCCTCATCAAATAAAGGTACAGAACGTAGAAGTTATGAAAATATGGAAGAAAATTGACTCACCCTCATTAAATATCGATTGTAATAAGTAAAAAAAAAACTTGATATACAATAAAGATTATTATTATTATTATACAAGTTTTTAGAAAGACACAAGAAAGACGATTACATTGGTTTGAACATGTCATGAGGAGAAATGAAGAATTATATTGGAACAATAATGAATAGTTTAGTAATAGGACGTTAAAGAAACAGAGGAAGACCAAAGATAAGATGGAAGGACTGTATTGCGGAAGATTTGAGAGAAAAGGAGCTGAATGAGAACGACATGCAAAAATAGCGATCCCTAACGACTGGGAAAAGCTAAAGAAGAAGAAGATGCCAATGTCAAGTGCAATTTGAATAGTTTGTTTATGAAATAATTTTACTGGAAATTTAGAATCTTTTGTAAGAAAAATTATGGAATTTATACATTATACACGAGAATGACGGAAGGTATTGTGCTGGCCACAACAGATTTTTTTTTTATCGTTTTATTAATACCAACCATTGTTGTCAGTTGAAACGGGAAGCAACAGTATGCGAAAACTATTTTTCCATGTTAACAGATTTAAAGTATTCGTTCATCCTATATTTGTATTTTCTGGGTCAAATCTGTCAATGTTATTCTACTTAGCTCATTAAGAAAAAAAATAATTAGGAAATGTGGAATAACCCTGTTTGAATGAAGTAGACAATGTTGTATTTGAAATATTAACACTATTCTAGACTTCCGTTGTCTTTATTTTTAACAAAAAGTATTTGTAATCGTCATCAGGTGAATAACCCTATTGCCACATAAGTAGGTAAGTATTTTAAATTAAAAATAAATAAGCCGAATCGGCTGCTGCGAATCGGCTGCTAATTTCACCGTCATACCAAACAAGCCTTCTAATAGGGCTATTCTGTAAGATCGTTATGACATAACGAATCGGTAAAACGTTATATCGTCATGGTAATAACGAAAATCGTTTAAAAGGCTTATTCTGTAAACGATCGTTATGACATTTTTCATTGTTAAATCGTTATCATAACGATAATTGTTAAAGTGGTATTCTGTAAACAATAATTTAATTCTACATAACGAAAAAAAGATACCGATATCTTTATTTCTTAACGATTGGAAAAATCATTCGTTATCTAAACGTTTTGTCAATAATTCAGTATTTTTGTTCATGTCAAAATAAAATTGCTATTATGTTGAATAGTGATCTCAAAAACCAGTCATATTACAGTTTTCTGCAAAGTAATATTAAAATAATTTAATAAGTTTTTATTCGTAGCGCCTAGCGCAAGCTTCCCAATTTGTCTACAGATAGTAGTAGTTGCTCTAGCATAACCTACAAAAAGAAAAAGAATGGTCCGACAGCTGACAGGTTGACAGCAGACTCCAACCAGAACTAATCTAATTTAGAAATTTTGTGAGTTATATTGAATTATTTTAGATATTTCATTTAAAATTATAATTTGATTTTAGGAAATAAAGTTCTTAACTTGATCCCAAGGTTATTATTTTTCAAAATGTGTTACATAATACGGATACGAAGATAACGAGTCGATTTTACAGAATAGGCCTGTTAATCAGGGTATAACTACTGCAAATATTGTCATGCATGCAACATTCAGTTAAGGCCTATTTATAGCAATGCAACACAAGACGCAACATAAGCACGCAAAGCAGTAGGTAACGCAATCGCGAAGTGTGTAATTTATAACCATGCTAAATTTGCTGCTGGTAAACAATCAGAAAGCAGAGTGTAAATCGGGACTTCTTTTGAAATTTGACGTTTCCATAACCTCTACCGTGCAAGAACCACTTGCGCGCGCCTCTTGTGAAAATACTAACAAGTGATTGGTTACACGCTAAAGCAAACGCCCGGCATCAAGCAGAAAGTTGGCCATTTCTTCTGTATCGTTCATTGCGTTACCTATCATTGCGGTGATATAAATAGCCCGTGTTACAAGCATGTATTTAACTCCTTGCGTTATCTATTGCATAAACGTTACGTCTTGCGTTGCGTTGATATAAATACGCATTAACTCCTCGTGTCGCAGCTTTCAAGTCTGGTACACTAAATATATTTTTTACAAGAATTTCATACAATCGGGCCTACTCTGTAACACAGTGGTTAATTTTTAACAAGTAGTTTACTTTAATTAAGTACCAATGTTAACGGATTTTTAGTTGCCAGATCTTCATCTATTAGATAGCAATTTTAATCAGTTTCTTAAAATTAAACACAGAGGTACTACATTTTCTATAACCTAGTATCATTCAATTTTTTTCTTGGCAACAACATTGTATTCATCCGAGCATTCCAACAAACATTAAATAAAACGGCTTAATTAATTTCTTAAAATGAGTAGTTGTTTGTTTACATTTTGTATGGTAGTAAAATCTTTTCATGACTAATTTGATTGTGCTTTTTAAAATTCTATTAATAATAAAACCATAAATAACATCCTTGTGCAGAATTAATATTGTTAAAGTATATATTTTTAATGTAGATTGAATATTTCATCCAGGTGTAATTTATTGATGAATTCGTTTCGGAGAAAAGCTGTATTGTGCCGAATCGAAGAGATGTTTATTCTTCGAATGTAGATTTTCCAACGTTCAAGAGAAAAAGACTGTATAAAGTTTTCATCTATGAAAAACAGACTGTTTTGCATGTAAATGTTTTCTATAGGCGATAGGGGTCAGTTCGGACGTCCATAAATATTAAATATAGGGATGGAAAATGCGAATCTTCACACGTCAACATCTCCTCTATACAGGGGAGTATTCGCAACATTTTCACAGAGAAAGCATTTTACTATTTAAAATTTAATATTAGTACTTAAGACTATAAATACAAAATACAACACCAAGAATTCTTGATTCAATATTCAGTACAGTATGAAGTACTTAATAATGTAAAATAAATAAAATTAATTTAAGTATACGACGAAATAAAGTCTTATTTTTATTATGTATTATAAAATAGTTATTCATGTATCAAGGCAGAGGGGATATATTTTTTAGCACGAATAAGGAAAATAATCTTTATGACTGAAAAAAATAAACTTCAATGCCGAGGTACACATAGAATTTTATGTGAAATCAAAAAAATTATGAAAATGAAAGGAATATTTATTTTTACATATATGTCAGTTTGATAATGTTGCTAATCTTGGATATTGAAGTAATCGTAAAGAACATTCAAAATGGTGTATAATTTCATTTTTTTTCAGCAGAATCGTCTAGTTCAGTGTTTCCCAACGTGGGGCCCACGCCCCACGCCCCACAGGGGGGCAATTTGATTGTTAAGGGGGGCAATTCGAAAATGGACTCGACTCCGGATCATTTAAATGCAATGCTAGATTTCGGTGCCAAATTTAACGAAAAAAACAAATTCTTAAATAATTGCGGTAAATAATTATTAGGTATAATTTCGCCTGACGAGACCAAAATATCAACTGGGTTTTTGGCGTCGTCAAGTAAACTTCCCTGCGGCAAATTGATTTTCCAACATAGATGATGCAGCCAATGTTAGTGGATTTGTCTGATATATCAAATATGCAGTATCAAGAAGAACTCGCAGAATTGCAAAATGATGAGTCAGTTAAAACTTTATTTAATATAAAAGGAGCGATGGCATGGCTTTGTGAGGAAACAGAAATCAAATACCCAAATTCAACCAAATGTGCAAGAAAACTATTGCTACCGTTTCCGTCTTCATATTTAGCTGAATGTGGATTTAGTGCTGTAAATGATTTACTGGTAAAAAAAAGAAATGGACTGGATATAACACAACGTGGAGACTTGAGACTGAAGCTAACCAAATTGGAACCTAATATAAAATCTCTGTGCAGCAAGCAACAAGCGCAAGGATCTCACTAAATTAAAATAATTAATCAATATAGAAAAATCTTTATTAAAATTATTTGGAATTTGAATTTCAGTTTTTCATTATATGTTTTGAAAATTTACTTACTGTGTTTCGTTAACAATTTCCTAGTGATTTCTTCCTAAAACATATCATTTAAGTTTCTTAAGTGAACAATTCAATTTTTTAATATTAAAAATTATATATGTTACATAGGGGGGCATAAGAATTTTAGAAAGGCTAAGGTGGGGCATGGCACAAAAAAGGTTGGGAAACACTGGTCTAGTTCGTACTTCAATTTTACTATTCACTGCATATATTTGAACTAAAAAAAAGTGTAATTTATTTGACATTTTTGTTTCTTTTTAAATAATGCCTTTCTCAAAGATTTATGTTATCCACCTTTGTTGAACTTGTCATAAACCATGGAATAATAATTCGATTTAAATGTCGTCACTGGGTAAACATTAGCACAGAGGGCAGTGTAGTAGATAATTATATGTCTGTAACTCTACGACATACATCATTACTATTTGTAGTGTGCCAGAAAGTAAGGTAATCGTTTACGAATAACTGTTACACAACATAAATTATGTAGACATGCGTTAAATAATCTTTCTCTTTTTAACATGAAATATTACTAAGCTACTGCTGTATAAAATGTCGTGTATTCTTTCTTCGAACAATGACCACCAGTACAAATGATCTTACATGTATTATATTTTCATAAGGTTAGCAATACTGCATTTGCATGAAATGGCCGTATAATGTATTACTTTAATGCTGATTTTAATTACGATTTTGTGTACTTTAGTGACGATTTCAAATAAAATTATTTAATTATTCAAAGGAAAATGAGGTCACCAAGGTCATGCTAGAATTATTCATAATAAGGCGCATGCTTCACAATTTTTAGAATTTAAATTTAAACCTGTTCAAAGTAGTTCCCTTCAATAATATTTCATTTTACCAATTTTTCCTTCACTTCTTAAAATCTCATAAACAATTTTCTTTGCAAATGCTTTTAAACTAATTTTTGGAAGACTATCAAAGCTGTTAAATTAATTTCTAGTAATTTATAAACTGCCGAACCTGTCTAACTAACTACATACTGGGAGACTGAAAAGCTGTCAAATTAATTTAAGTCTGATCTAAAAACATTCATGCTAACAAATTAAAAATTAAGATTTTAAAATGCTGTCTGATTAATATTGTCACTCATAATAACTATAATTTAAAAAATTGTTCAACTACGTTCTAACTGTAAGTAAATAAATAGTACGTGGCGCTTGAGAGGCGACCGTTTTAACATGCATTAAATAAATAATTGAAATTCGTGACACCAAACCTTGTCAATACTAAATATTTTCATCTGTAAAAATGTATAGGATGGAACAAATTTGAGTTCCTTATTAGAAAAACTTTCTTATTATGTACGCAACAGAAAATTAATGTAGATCTTTATGGGCCAACTTTTTGACACAATTTTAATAGGTAACACAGGAATTTTCGATCGTCTTTTATTTTTGAGCTACAGGCTTACTTTCAAAATACCTCATAACTCGCTTATTATGAGAGACAAAGGAAAAATGTTTTTATATAGTTTTTTATGTGGAATATCGTGGTGTAATTGGATTTTTTCAAAACTCGAGATATAACAAACATAATATTTTTTAAATAGGAACATATATTGAAAATAGTCTCATCTTTTTCTTTATTTGATAATATTTACAACGATGTATAACAAGTCTGCAATCTTTTGTTTTAAGCACGAATAAAAGATGAATTATTAATTTATTGGGGTGAAAAAATTGAAAATTATGAAGATATAAACGAAAAATCAATTATAGATCATTATTTGTTCATATTTATTGCGTTTATTAATTAAGTTCTCTAAATTTTCTTGTCAGTTATTTTTGGATTAGTTAATTTATTTTTTATCTGCGTTGTAGTTGGGCTTTGCTTTGACACAATTCGAAACATGTGTGGTTAATATGTTTCCTGAAGTATACAAATTAGAAAAATGAGTATAAATAGAGAAAATAACATTAGAAATACACAAATGATGAGCTGTAATTGTTTTTCCATTTGTTTCTTAATAGTTTTCAATTTTTTCACTCCGGTAAACAAATAATTCATCTTTTTTACCTCTCGCTAAGAGAGGTATTGCATTCATGCTAAAAATCGCATATCCAGATTTTATTGAATAAGCACGTTTTAAGGTCCCTACAATCCGATTTTAACATTTTTACGATGATGTCTGTGTGTGTGTGTGTGTGTGTGTGTGTGTGTGTGTGTGTGTGGATGTGTGTGTGTGGGATGTTGGAAGGACGGTTACTCAAAAACTATAAGACTTAAAATTTGTTTAACAACGTATTTCCCAATCGGACATTCATGGGAAGATCTGAAAAGATTTTGGTAATAATTGGACAACCGGAAGTAGAAGATTCTTGAAAATAAATCTTCTAAATATTATTTTTTGAAAATTTTTCGTGGTAATATTAAAGAAAATTAAATTCTCTATCTGATACATTTAAATATTTTATTATATATTCCATAGATTTAGAGATAAAAGAAGTATAATATATAAAATAATCTGTTGTAATAAATTTGACAGCCGAAAGAATGCCATGAAAAATAGTTGATAATTTAAATTATTTGTAACTGACAGATAAATGTCAGTGTCAGAAATAATGAGTAATGAAAGAAAAATGTACTTGGAGAATCCCTTAGTTCTTGATCTGTGACTATTATGGAGATGACAAGTCTAGGTTGAAGGACTTAAATTTGTTTCAAACATTATGGGACAATGTACACCAGTACTATAGACTAGAGTAACTTTGAATTGCGAAAAAGCTATCAAATTCTTCTCAAGTAAGTTGTAAATATTGACAAAATTACACATCGATATAAGAATAATCGGAGTGCAATCTATCCGTCACTTTATTAAAGGGAATTAGTGTTACTTAGATATAACATGGATGAAAAAATAAAATGTAAAAGAAGATATGTAAGAATAGATGCACAATCCATATATACATTTTAGACCGCCCAAAATTAATGTTTTTACTAGAAGAATATGAAGAGAAAGTAAACAACGTTGTTCGAATTGAAAATTGCAGTTACCAGCCTAATATTTATATATGGTAAACTCTACTTTGTAATTTATTGTAACATAATTTATGGTAAAATATCTTCATGTTGAGACATGCTATTATTGAATAATAAAGAAGTTTATATGAATATATTATTTGTATTTATAAAAATATTCTTTGCTTTATGCATACAGCCAGGTAAAATATACGGCGAGAGGTTATGTGCTGGCCACATCAGATTTTTTTATTTTTGAAACGCAGGAATGTAGACTTGTTGTACATCGTTGAAAAGCTTATAAAATAAGGAAAAAGATGAAATTATTTTCATATAATGTAGGTGTGTGCACCCGACGCCACTAAGTCTAGCGAGTACGCGACCGACATCACTGGTCGAACGTTTCTAGAAAGGCCACCGCGATGGGTAATTACTTAATCGTCGCAAGCACCGGCGGACTAAACAAACAAGTTTCAACCTGTTTAATTACTTGCGGTCGTCTGATCCTATGTATATATCGAATGTTCCAGAAAACGGACTATACGAGTAGAAACCCCGTCAGTGACGAAAGCCGGGCATTCTGATATAAACACGTATCGTGAAATGAATAGTTGGTGATATAAATAAATAGTCTGCAGTAAATAAATATAGTTATATAAATAAATAGTGAAATATATATATATATATATATATATATATATATATATATATATATATATATATATATATATACTTGTTTAGTCCATAGTGTTACTTATTTTTATTACCTTTATCTTAATTATTTATCGTTTAATAAACTTATATTTTAATTAATAATATTCCTCTGATTTTTATACTTCACCCAAATAAATAAACGTTATAAAATGTTCCAATTTAAAAACATTATATTTATGTTATAATCTCAAGAATTATTGAGTTTTGAAAAAATATAATTATACCACGTTAGTCTACGTAAAAAACCATATAAAAATTATTTAAACATTTATTTTTTCAATATATTTCATGATCAGCGAGATACGAGGTATTTTCAAAATAAGCGAAAATCAAGTTTTAGCCTGTAGGTCAAAAACAAAAGACAATAGAAAATTTCTGTAGTTCTATTAAAAGTCTCTCAAATAGTTGGTCTGTAAATATCTATATAAATTTTCTATAACGAGCATAATAAGAAAGTTTTTCATATAACGAATTCGAATTTGTTCCACCTGTATAGTACCAGGATATTATTAAAAATTACAACAAAACATTGTTAAACATCAGTTAATTTTGTATATTTTATTCAATAACTGACAGGTTTTTGTTTTTGTGCACTAGGTTTGCATTCTGACCAATCAAAGGACAGAACTTATATCCCTAACCAACGCTACTTTCTTACGTAAAATTAAGATTTTCTTATTATCAAGCTAGCCCTATTATATCATACAGCAACGTGCGCCCCTGACTGAGTATAAGAGCGACGCTACTGGCGTAAAAGCGCACTCCATAAAAGCGCACCCTTGTGTTGAAAATACTCATTAATTTTTATTTCACCAGAAAAATATCAACTTATAACTATTAAAGTACCTATCTTTCTGCCGACCTAGGTCGGTAATAAAGTGTTTTTGTACGATTTAGAGTAATGTAATAGTATATTACGTAATGAGAGATGTAAGAAGCAGATTACGTACGAGTAAAATGATTGACACACGAGACGCGTAGCGTCGAGTTTGTAATTTTACGAGTGAGTAATTGCTTTACATCTCGAATTATGTATTATACTTTTTCTACCACCACTCATTAATATTTCTAAATTGAAGCAAAATTCAAATACATAGTTATAAATTCATTATTTTTTTATTGCATTACTTACAAATTACAAATAATATTATCAACTAATTTTGTTTATAATAATAATTACCTCAGTATATGTATTTGTAATCATACAAAAAAGCAGCAGTTCGAAACGTCAAAAAGTTTGATGGGTTTTATTTACAAAAATAAAACTGCGCAACGATGTTACCATGGTTACTGCTAAGCGTAGGGATATACGACGAAAAATAGTTCCCTAGTGCAAATTTGATTGAAATGAAATATGTATTGTTGACATAATATAATATTAATATAATAACCAAAAAAATATGTATTTATATGTATATGTCAGATAAATTTTATTGTATTATATTTAAACCTTAAATTTTATTTATCAAATTTTAATCATTTCTTACAGTTTGACAATCAGTCCTGCCAACTTGAATTTGCTGTTCATTACGTAACACTATTCATAAGAACGAACTTACATTGTTAGTCTGTTCAGTAATGACCCTCTTACAGTAGTGGTAGTAGAAAAAACAAGTTATACAGGACAGATTCACAAAAAACAGTTTATAATATGTATATGAGCCCAACCCCAAATGTATTCGTACCCTCTGAAATAAATATATTAACAGCAATAAAAAAATAAATTTTTATATTGCAATAGTTAAAACTATATTTGGGAATTTTATTTTATGTATTAATAAAGTGTACTGGATTTAAATACAATGTTATTAACTAAATTTCTCATTTAAACAATAATCTACAGGCAAATATATGACAAAAGACAAGTCCCAAATTTTTTCGTTCCAACAGTAAATAATACAATATTTATGTTAGTATTAGCTATAAAAAACTGAGGGTAACGGTAACTGACAATATACTCAATTAATTGCCATTTTACATTTTATTACTTTAATAAAAAATATTTGCAAATTATTAAAGACGAAAACATTTGCCACATACAGACAATGGTTTATTTCCAAATAAATTATTATTAAACCTAAGAAATTTTATTATAAGCAATGTATTCAAGTTCTATACACTCTATTAATACTCGATATCAAAATTTTTTGAAGTGGAGTAATAATAATAGCATCCAGAAGTTTATTTATTCTTGTTTTTAATATAATTGTAGGTGGTACTTTAATAAATAACACTTTGCAATTACAAAAATAAAATTTAATATAGCAATTAATTGAATATATTATCAGTTTCCTTTACCTTCAGTTTTATACATAATACTTACATAAATATTGTATTATTTACTGTTGCAACTAAAAAAAATTACACATGTTTGTTGTCATATATTTGCCCTTAGATTATTGTTAAAATGATAAATTTAGGTAATAGCATTATATTTAAATCTAGTACACTTTATTAATACATAAAATAAAAAATTGCCCAAATATAGTGTTAACTATTGTTATCTAAAAATTTATTTCTTCTTGCTGTTAATATATTTTTTTCAGAGGGTACGAATACATTTGGGGTTGGGCTCGTAATTATGAACGTACATTTACTTTTTTTGTATAAATGTATGTATAATAACAGTAAAACAGTAAAGCTTTTAATATGCCATAAACTTCAACGACTCCATTATCTCATCTACTTAGATTAAGCGTAAACTTTGTAGAAAGGGGTAATAATATATTTAATAGGTACTTATGAATTTAAATTTGATTTTTAACTACATAAATATTTCATAACAATAGTGTTCACATTTTGAGCAAGTTACATGCTATTCACATAAGATTCCTCCTTATATTTTACAAAACCAAACATAACTTATATGAAACTCGAAGAGAAATTCAACATTTTTAGTTATTTATCATTGAAACTGTTCCCTTGTATATTAACTTAACAGGATTAAAAATTAACTTCTGTAAGTTGAACTGGGCGTAAGATAACAATCGCTATTGTTCACCATCCACAGAGTCCAGTCCTGTAGCCTGGGGCGAGCTCAGTGCTGCATATCCAGCATAACACACATGCTCACGTGACGCGGGCTCACAAGGGACTCGTGTTCAGCGCCTGCTTGGGTGATGGACTGCTGTCTAACATGCTAATCAACAGGGAGGAAATATAGGGAGGAAGATGGTGCACGATATGTTAGAGGCTATTAAAATGAGGATGATGTGTGGATGCAATGTAATTATAGGTAGGTGAAATTATTCATTAACGTAATTATATATTTTTTAATTATCGACCCGATGTAAAATGCATGATGTCGTCCTAAATCATTACTGATTCAATAGTCGATTAATAAGAAATAGTCGAACTTTCCAAAATTTATCAGCAATTACTAGCCTATATTATTCTTTCGTCCGTTAAAAGCTGGAGTACTGTCAAATCATTTAGAACCCTATTTACGAAGTTCATCAAGATCAGATTGAATGTGTTCAAAAAAAATTCCTCAAATACCTTTATTACAAGTCACATAATAACTACCCCGACTATTCTGTAACTTATAAACAGATGTTACTTATGTTTAATTTCAAGAGTCACTTTGAACGACGTGAAAATGCTCTAATAATACATTTATTTAAAGTTGTAAACGGCTGCGTTGATGATCCCCGTACTCTATCCTCTCTCCAATTTCACACCCCTCTATTTGTACCAGAAGTAGCTTTACTTTTTATTTACCGGTTGCTAGAACTAATTATTTAATGCTGTCGCCTCTAAATCGTATGTGCCATCTTTATAATTGTAAATTTTCGAGGGTTGATATACAGGGTTTTCCAATAAGAGGTGTTATTTTGAATAGCCCGCTATTTCGGTAGATGTCGCTTTTAAAGCTGTCATTTTTTGACATTTGACAAGTAGAAACTACGCCATTAATAAAAATGGCACGATACACGCTTCAACAACGCATTGAAATTATTAAAATTCACTATAAAAATGGTGAAAATTTGGCAGAGACGGTTCGTAAAACTCGACAATTTTTGGGTCGTCGTGAAGCACCTTGTCGGACCGCAATACAGAAATTGGTGGAAAAATTCGAGCTGTTGGGACAAGTTAGTGATGTGAAGAATAAAACCCGTGCACGTCGCTCAAGAACAGCCGAGAATATTGCTGCTGTAGCCGAAAGTGTTGAAGAAAACCAAGGTTTGTCCATTCCTCGTCGTTCTTTGGAATTAGGCATTCCACAAACGTCATTACACCGTATTTTGCATAAAGATTTGGGTCTTAAGGCTTATAAAGTCCAGTTAACACAAGAACTCAAGCCGGCCGATCATCAAAAACGTCGTGTCTTTGCTGATTGGGTCGTTGAATGAAAATGATCCGGAATTCCATCGAAAAATCATCTTGAGTGATGAGGCCCATTTCCACCTTGTGATTTAACACCTTGCGACTTCTTTCTTTGGGGCCACGTGAAAGAGAAGGTCTACGCCAACTGCCCAGCGTCGACTCAAGACCTCAAAGATGGAATTCGTGAGGCTATCGAGGACATAGGACAGCCACTTTGCGATTTGGTTATGGAAAATTTCATGAAAAGCATATTGTCCTGTCAGCGTGGTCGTGGTGGTCATTTGCCTGATGTTATTTTCCACTATTAACGGCATACCTTCCTCTTTATAATGAAATAAACATCCGATCATTTATATTAAAAAATGGCATTTTTCTTTGAATATCAAAATAACACCTCTTATTGGAAAACCCTTTATTTCATTTAGAATTTAATAATTTCATTAAAGTATTATGTAGTATGTCGTAAGTCTTCTGATCTTTGTGTTTATTTTTGTGTATTTTGTGTACTTTTTGTGTATTTTTACAATCCTTAGTCTGTGGGCTTAGCCTGTTGGGTTCGTTGATAAATAAATAAATAATGTCAAATGATCCATTTCTCCCTGTGTTTTTGAATTCCCGTAAATTAGTATGCTTTATTCACAGCAGGGGCTCATATAAGTATTTTTTTTAAAATATATTTTAAGGAGTAAAAATATGAGATCAATTAATTTGTGTTAGCATATTTATATAAAGCACCACAGATTAATTCAAATATTCTATTCCTTTCTTTTTAACGCTGTTAAGTAAGTATAAGTACAGGATGTTTAAATATTTAAGGAAAAAATTAAATCGTATATACTGCTTACAGGATATAATAATAATAATAACAATAATAATAATAACGGAAGGAAGAAAAATTACTGGAGTTCAGTCAATAAATTTATTTATTTTCCGCCTCTACCGGTTTCGACACCTCATGTGTCTTCTTCAGGAGCTACAATAATAATAATATAAAAAATATAAACAAATTTTGTTGTGAAAAATTTAGGACAAACATGTGTAACTTACGTGAAAATGAAGAATTTAAAAAACATGGATAAATACATTAATACATAATACATAATACATTATTGTAGCTCCTGAAGAAGACACATGAGGTGTCGAAACCGGTAGAGGCGGAAAATAAATAAATTTATTGACTGAACTCCAGTAATTTTTCTTCCTTCCATCACCTTTCCAGTCAAGAAGTTTTGCAGCCAATAATAATAACGTTATTGACAGACAGTCAATGGCGAGGATTAGCCAGAGGTTGATCTTCCACCTATCCATACAATGAAGTAGCACAGCATACTTTACAAATAATAAATCCAATACAAGCAACAGATCAAATACAGATAATAATATAAAGTATACCAAAGCATGATAGCATTGAAAACAAGACGTATCATTAATTATGGAACAAACATTGAGTTGATAGATAAATAAATAGGAATTTCGTTATAAAAATCTGATGTGACCAATACAGTACCTCCCGCCATTTACCTATGTATATAATTTTTATATTACTTTATAAATTTATCCATACAATAAATAGAAAAAGTATTAAAGCAAACTTGTAGAAAATGGAATAATCTTTAAATTTTATAATAACAAATTGAGAAAAAATTACATTTAAAGGTATTTTTTGAAGAAATACTATCTTGAGCTTCAAGTAAATTGCCATTTCCGATTATCCGATTACCACCAAAATCTAATCAGATATTTCCATATTAGAATAAGGTAGAAATACATGGTTTCAAAACTTTCTGAATGATAGTATTTGAATTAGAGCGTATTATAGTGTTTCTGACGAGACGATCGAGACGAGAAACTACGTTGTCTCGTCTCGTCTCGTCTCGAACAATGCAATCTCGTCTCGGCCGAGAATCTCGACGAGATTTCTCGATTTTTTTTTTAATAAATCCAATATGCGATTTAAATTGATATATAACCGAAACACAAATAATATCCAGAGTGATTAAAAAGTTTGAGTCAAACAACTATATTATGCACTATCAATTTTATACCTAAAGTACAAACAAATACAGTTGAGCTGGGAAGTTTCAGTGGCGCGAAAATTCAAAAAAAGGAAAATTAAAGAAGAGCGTATAAAACAAATAAATAAGCTTGGCTTGCAAATAAAAAGTGTTCAATAAACAAACTGTATAAATTGCATATTGCAAAATTATATTTAGTCCATTTTTTATGTTTTATCTCTTTCTAATATTGATATTCATGCATCTTTGTTTCATATAATATCAATTTTGTAAGTGTGTCTTTTGCTTTTTTAAACATTATTTATTAAAAAGAATCCCTATAAATAATAAATTATTAAAATAAAATAAATATATCATCCGATTTTTATCTATTACTGGGTGTAACACTGAGTCGGTAAATGAACAAGAATACTGAGACGTGAGGTAAGTAGGAGGTAGTTGTATTTTAAGAAATTTTAACGATTCTGTTTAGATTTATAATTACAAAAATATAAAAAATTACAAAATGTCCCAACCAATTTTTTTTAAAAATGTATTTTTAAAAATAAAAAAAGTCGAGAAATCTCGGAATAATTGTCGAAAATCTCGACATATAAGTCTCGTCTCGTCCGAAACACTAAGCGTATACAGGAACCACACACACACACACACACACACACACACACACACACACACACACACACACACACACGTACATACATACACACAGATATACGTATATCATCGTAAAAATGTTAAAAATGGATTCTAGGGACCTTAAAACGTGGTCATTTACTAAAATCTCGATATGCGATTTTTAGCACGATCCCTATACCTCCCTTACTGAAAATGAAGAATATACAGTTCATTTATAAGTATTTTTAGTGCTACTGGCCGACACATACGAAATTTTTAATAATAGTATTTTATGTATCTACGACGAAAAGTGAATCTTTAAGGTATGAGCAAGTTTACTTTTAAGTACCTTAAAGACACTTTTCGTCTGAGGTGCATACAAAATTTTATGTCATACTGGTTTGTACTTATTAAACTATTAAAAGAAATGCAGCAATTTGTAGCAATATGAATTTTGTATAAGTACGCTAAGTCGCAATTATTCTAAAATCCTAGAAAATTATTGACAAATTGAAATTGAATTTTTCTGGTTTCATGAACATTCTTATTCGCTATAATTGAATAAAAATATATTCCTCGATATATTTTAGGTGAAGCCAATGAGGCGAAGAACAATATAATGTCGCATTCAGTATGAAGGTAAAATTTTAAAGTCCTAGAACTTTAAAATGATATTTCATAAAATATGCTTAAAAATTTATTTTAAACTTCGTAAACATTTTGAAATTTTGATACTTTTCATATCCTCCCTTGTAAGCATCCATCTGTCTGTTCATAATGCATAACTTTTGAGCTTAAAGCTGGCAGCGGCACTTAAAGTAGCCGCAGTCCACAGCTCGATTTGAATGTGAAATTTGGCGGAGTCTCTCTCGTTGTGTCCTTGTCTAACACGTGCTATGAGTGACCACCGGTTGCATATTCCATGGAGTGTACACCCCTTACAGAGTGCCATATGAATTATGCATGAGAGACAAGGAGAAAAGATAGAGATGTTTGTAGGAGTGTTTTGTTTAGACATGTATTCAATTGGAACAGAAGTTTTGTATAGAAAACGGGAAAGTTAATATGTTCATCTATTAAAATTATTTCATTTGTACAGATGTATTTGTATAATAAAAACTGGAATTATTTGAAATATTTTGTTGAAATAAACCAAAGGAAACTTTGGTTCATTTTATCAACTTAAAAAAATCTGTTGTGGCCAGCACAATACCTCTCGCCATTTTCATTTTATCTTGCATAGGGCGCGAGCAGTTATGTGACTTTGTTGGCCTTAGCAAGCAGATATGGGGGCCCGAGTCAGAATGACAGCTGGTAATATACATAGGTGTCAAGTATCATAAGTTTTCATTTGGAACATTATGATTTTCCAAATCCATGTGGATTATTTTCCTCGACAAGTATATTCCATACTAATGGATGACAAATAAACAGAATATTATGAAATTTTGAATGAAAAATTATGACATATGACAATTGTGACATCTATGTAAATAACTACTAGCCGTCTTTCTGACACGGATCCTCATATCTGCTTGCCAAGGCCAACAAAGTCACATGGCTGCTCGCGCCCTATAAGTAATGAATTTAACATTTCTTGTACACACAAATAATTGAAATTATTTCTCTTCTTTCGTTCTATGAGAAATTTTATCCTACTATTCTAATATGTTCAAAATATTTCAAATTCATTGACGGTATTAGCGGTATTTCTTAAGGATATATGTAATATTGGCATACCTGCAATTTAAATAAATACTTAATTAATAATACAATAATATATATTAAATGTACTCATACCTCCCAGAACTGACACTGACATTTTGCATTTATTTGTCAATTACAAAAAATTTAATATCGCAACAGTTTTTCTAGCAACGAGATTTATTACAACAGATTATTCTATATTTATTATATACTATATCTCCAAATCTATACGAGATATAATAAAAAAATTAAATGTGTCAGATTGAGAATTTAATTATCTTTAATATTTGTAGTAACAAATTTTCAAAAAATAATATTTAGAATTTTTTTTTTTAGAAACTACCACTTCCGGTTGTCCATTTGTTACCAGAACCTATTCAACTCTTCCCATTACTGTTTGATTGAGGAATCCGTAGTCAAACAGGTCTTTAATCTTATAGAATTTGAGAAATCGTGTCTCCAACAACCTCACACACACACACACACATCCACACACACACACACACACACACACACAGACATCATTGTAAAAATGTTAAAATCGGATTCTATGGACCTTAAATCGTGCTGATTCAATAAAATCTGGATATGCGATTTTTAGCATGAATCCAATACCTCTCTTAGCGAGAGGTAAAAAGAATACACTGGTTCGGCAAGGAGTTTTCAAAAAATTGTATTGTACTTGTGCAGTATAATAAAACGCGAAAGAATATTGCACATTTTATAGATTGTTTTTGTTCGTTTTTTGGTTTTATTTTACGAGCATTGAAAGGACTGAACGTGCTGTTATCTATGTATTTTTGAACAATATACGAGCCATGAAATTAGAAAGTAATATTGTACATTTCTCGCGTTCAGCTGGGCTAGCGCTAGACTAACAAAATAATTGAACATTTCACTAGAATCTAGCACTAGAAGAAATAAATAATTAGCGAGAAATATTTCGCTAAAACATCCAGCGAACTAGCGTGCAGCTGCATGCGTCAAGTTTGGTTGCACGAAGTTTAATAAATTAATAAATACCGTTCTGTACGCAACTAGCACTAACAAACAGTGCCACGTATTTGCTAGCTAGCGCTATCCTGGCGAGCATTGTATCTGTATTAGTGGTACAAATGCGAGTTCCTTATATACAAAACTTTCTTATTATGCACGCATTAGTCTTAATGGGGCAACTTTTTGTGACAATTTTAATTCGTGATAAAAACGAACGCTGGTGCATTTTAATTTTACAAAACGGTGTACTTTATTGGTACTGTCTGTCAGTGCATAAAAAACCATTGCGGTAAACAGTGATCAAATGAACGTTATTATTTATTATTTTATTTTTGATTTTATTATCTTTATTATTGTACTACGAAAATTATATAAATTTAGATATGTGCTTCTTTATAGTATCTAGTTATGAAGAAACATATTTACGAAGATAAGAAGACTGTGTTTGCTGGTGCAAACGAAAGAAATATATTTATAGAATTATTTAAATATTTAAACGTTACAAGGGGACGAAGTTGCTAATTCTGGCTTTATTGTTTTGTGTGGGGTTACTGAGTTTGATCTGTACGAATGCAAAATTGTAACATTTTATGTTTGCAGACTAGTACATTATCAAGGGTATTAGTATTATACCGTTTTAACGATTCGTTATCTCATAACGATGCTTACAGAATAGCCCTATTAATGAGAGGTATAATAAAAAAATATTTTTTTTAATTCGATAATATATAAAATAAATCTGTTGTGGTCAGCACATACCTTCCGTCTTTCCTGTGTATTATATATATATAAATTCCATTCATAATTTTATTGCAAAAGATTCTAAATTTTCAATAAAATTATTTCATAAATAAAGTATGCAAATTGCACTTGACACTGACATCTTCTTCTTCTTTAGCTTTTCCCATTCGTTAGGTGTCGCTATTTCTTATTTTCTTCTTTCATTCATTTCTGTTTTGCGTGACGTTCTCATTCAGTTCCTTTTCTCTCAAGTCTCCCGCAATACCGTTCTTTCATCTTATCTTTGGTCGTTTTCTGTTTCTTCAACCTTCTATTACTAAGCTATTCAATCTCCTTCCAATATATTCTTTATCTCTCCTCATGACATGTTCAAACCAATGTAATCGTCTCTCTTGTATCTTTCTAGAATCTTGTAACACTAGACTTATTTCCTTACCGTATCTTTCCGTGTCTTCCCCAACATCTACTTCAACATCCTCATCTCTGCCACATTCATTTACTTTTTATTAATACTGACATCTGTCAATTTGAATTATCTGAATATATTAACAATTTTTATAGTTAGCATAGCTGGCTGATTTATGGAATTTAATATCTTTATAATTCTTTAACTTTATATCTATTGAATATGAAGTATAAAATGCAATCAAATCGTATAGAGAATAATATAGTCTTTAAGTTATAATAACGTTAAATGTCAATAAATCATATTTAACTGTTAAATCTTCAAATGAAGAACACGAAAAATTATAATTTTTGGAATCGTGGTATTGAAGTTATGCGATCCGAAATTTTCGTCACACACACACACAGACACACATACATACAGACATCATCGTAAAAATGGTAAAATCGTATTATAGGGACCCTAAAACATGCTTATTCACTAAAAACTCATTGAATTTTTTTACCAAAGACAATACCTTCCCTATCTAAAGGTGACGGAAGATAAAAAATACTGGGGTGTTGCCGTCTAATGTGAGACACACTGTTGATTTAAAACTTAACAATTTTGCCACATATATTTTTTACATATCACGTCAAATCAGAAAATCACCGAAAAGTGTAATATACAGTGTGTTAATTAAAAACCTGGCCGAATTAGTAATAAGATTTTATTTTTGACATTTCATAACCGAGAAAATCAATTCTGAAGATAGCTGATTTATAGCGATAGCCATGCAACGCAAACAAAATTTGTCCACCATTTTATAATCTGAAGCTTTTCTTGATGAGAAAAGTGTTCCATAGTTTTAATGAAATATGTTATTGAACAAAAATCACAAAACACAAACTTTTTTGACAGATAAGGTGGCATACAATTGTTTGGAATTTTGTTTGAGTTCCATGGCTACCGCTATAAATCAGCTATCTCCAGAAAAATTTAAAATTGATTTTCGCGGTTATGAAATGTCAAAAATAAAATCTTATTACTATTCGGGTGCAGAATTTAATTCTCTACAACATTTATTTGAAGTATTTTTGTCTAAAATAATTTGGGAACTTTTGCGCAAGGAAAAACTGATTTCCCATGTTAAACGCCTATGGCCGGGTTTTTAATTAACACACTGTATACTTTTAGCATGTAACCACAGAATTATAAAACGAAAATAAAAGATTTCGAGAAATATTTAAATACAAATGTAATAAAGAAAACCAGATATTTCAAATTATTTTCACTCACTAAATCAAAATATCCATTTCGTAACCTCATTGCAATAATTTTCCTATCATTGGTCGGAAATAACTCCCTAGTTATCTTGTAGTAAATTTGCATGAAAGATGGTTAAAAAAGTGGAACCATTTTCGCTGAAGATTAATTTATTTTTCGCGGGGCAGGATCAAATTAAAAATCGTCTATCGAATCACGTCGAAGTGATAAATGTTTTCTTCTCTGCAGGGGGTACACAAATATTTTCAAATCTTGCGTCCGGGTAAACAGCGGAGCCCGGAACCCGGAACGAGGGATACCGTGAAACCATTGCACGTGAGAAACATCCGGGAATGAATAAGGATCTCATTAACCCGCAACCATTGCAGGATATTTTTCTCAGGATTACGTGACTCAAACTATCAAAATTTATTTTTGTACGTGTGATTAAGCAGGAAATGATATTACCTTGCCCTTAATTTTGGTTGAATGTAGTACACAACTTGCTATATTTATTATATAAATATAACAAAAAAAAAATTATCTGTAACTCAATGAAAAACAAACATTTTCTGAAGAATTTTTAATAAGAACATTCCTAATTTATTGAGATGGAAGCTGTTTTTAAATTAAAGGTGCATACTCAAAAAATAAAAAGTTTACGTTTTTACTTTTAGGCTTGATATTATAAAACTATTTAATCTACGATTAAAATTTAGTTGTATGGTGAAATTAATTTAGTTAAAAACTAATTTATCCATAAAATATATAGAAACAGTATTAATGCAAACTTATAGAAAATAGAATAATCTTTGATTTTTAAAATAACAAATTACGAAAAAAAAAACATTTAAAGGTATTTTTGAGGAAAAACTATTTTGAGCTTCAAGTAAAGTGCCATTTACGGTTATCCGATTGACAACAAAATCGAATGGCTTCTTTCCACATTAGAATAAGTTAGAAATACATGGTTTCAAAATTTTCTGAATGATAGTATTTGAGTTAGAGCGCCCAGAAGATCTACATACATACACACACACATACACACCCACAGACATCGTGTAAATGTTAAAATCAGAATCTAGGGAACTTAAAACGTGGTCATTTACCAAAATCTCGATGTGTGATTTTTAGCACGAACCCTATACCCCCCTTACCAATGGTAGCGGTAGGTAAAAATAAGATTTGAAAATTATTTTCACATATTAAAATTTTTTAGTTGTCATTTTTAAAGTAAGCTTTAGTCTTTGATCTTTTTTTTACTTACCGCCTTCGCCTCCTGATCGGTAATGATTCACATCACTTACCGATTAGTAAATACCTAAAACCCACTGCCTTGGGAACCCTTTCAGTAAACATTAAAAAAACCAATCGTGCAAAAAATGTTTTTAATATCGGTGCTAAATTTTACGTATAAAATCTGTAGCAACCAAATAACTTCAGAGAACAGGTGTCATAGTTAAGAATATTTTGTAAGTATTGTATTACCCACATAACGGATTTCAGTAGATACCATATATATATATATATATATATATATATATATATATATATATATATATATATATATATATATATATATATATATATATATATTCAGATACATTACCTTGATTCATAGCCGTACGAATAACGTTATTTTCTGTTATTGTCACTGACACTGAAATTGTGTCAGTATCTTAATTTTCATATATTTGGTTTTACATTTGCTAATAAACTTACTTAATTTTGAATGCTGTTATTGTAACATATATTTTTATAATAATAAAATAACAGTAGTATCTTATGTACCCTCACAAAAATTAAGCAAACGACACTACTGAATTTGTCAGAATGGGCGGAGCAAAAATCTGAATTTGTCAAACTTTTAAATACAAATTTTTAGATTAGTTCGCTCAGTTATCGCAGCGTTTGATAAAATCATATCACACAGTTGCGCACACTTCTGATTGGCTAACAGCTTTCATATCACACAGCATTGCTAGTGATGTGCAATGACCAACTTTCAGTAATAGGTTAGCGTGTGAATTTATGTACTTTTCGTATTGGTCGTCGGAAAAAATCTTTACATAACTGAGTTTCATAATAGAATATTATACAACTGACAAACTGATGGGTAAATTGATTTTGAAATCTGTATATTAAGCTGTCATAGAAAAACCTACAATTTTTTAAATTATTTTAGCGGAATTAGATAACCTAACCTAACCAATAATACGTTATGAAAACGAGATATTGTTTGATTCACATAATTTGCAAAACTCGTTTCGCTTGTTTGGCAAATATTATGTTCATTAAACAATATCATTCTTTTCATAACACGTTATGTAAATAACTATTTATAGAATAACGAAACAGCAAAAAGCAAAGTTTGTTTCTATTTTTAATTTCTTTTTTATGGGTCCCACTTCAGTAATTATTCTTTATACTTTTCATTATAATGTTGGTACCTTGCCCGGAAAGTTAGTTTACTAGATTCGAAAGCTGCAGGAATTGCTAACATCCTTCACAAAAACTATCTATCTCAGTCAGTAAAATGACACTTTTCAACAATGATACATAATATATTGTTTGAATCATTACTCACCAATATTGAATACAATGCAAATTGAAAATTGGAAAACGTGCTCACCTGAAACAAATGATACACAATTGATAAAAGTTCAATATAATTCACACAAATAATACTAAAACTAATTTATTGGTCAATTATTTCAATAGACTGATGAAATTTCATTGTAACAAATACAGTGATAAATGGAAAGAGATAAAAAGTTTGACAAATAACATAATGAAATGCAATTTGCAACGAAATATATCAGTGATGTTGACCTTTATCTAAATTGTAGTTTAATTTAGTATAAAACATATTTCAAACTGCTAAGTAAATAAAAAATTAAATCTATAAATGAGGAGCTTTTATGCAAAACTGGATAAATTCTCTTTTCGGAAAAAAAAAATTGTTAGATGCAGAATACGGTTTTCCAGTAAGAGATAAATCCTTTCAGGAAATAAAAATTAAACAAAGTTGGTATATTTTCTATGTATAAAATGTATGCAAAGTAGAGCAGTTCGAGCAAAATGAGAAAATCCATCTACTTTTACATTTACTGTGTATGCTATTATTATAGTTATTTACGTCATTAGGCCAATAAGAAGCAAATAACGAACGCGGCTGAAGTTTGTACTCAGCCGAGTTCGTTATTTGCATATCGGCCGTGTGGCGTTCGTAATACCATAAACTCTTCACGATACTGTAATTTTTACCTCTCGCTAAGAGAGGTATTGCATTCATGCTAAAAATCGCATATCCAGATTTTATTGAATAAGCAAGTTTTACGGTCCCTACAATCCGATTTTAACATTTTTACGATGATGTCTGTGTGTGTGTGTGGATGTATGTGTGTGTGTATGTATGTAGGATGTTGGAAGGACGATTTCTCAAAAACTATAAGACTTTTTATTTGTTTAACTACGGATTTCCCAATCGGAAGAGCACTTGGGCACTTGGGCAACCGGAAGTAGCAGATTCTTGAAAAAAAATCTTTTAAATATTATTTTTTGAAAATTTTTCTTGGTAATATTAAACAAAATTAAATTCTATATCTGGCACGTTTAATTTTTTACCTCTCGCTAAGAGAGGTATTGGATTCATGCTAAAAATCGCATATCCAGATTTTATTGAATAAGCACGTTTTAAGGTCCCTACAATCCGATTTTAACATTTTTACGATGATGTCTGTGTGTGTGTGTGTGTGTGTGTGTGTGTGTGTGTGTGTGTGTGTGTGTGTGTGTGGATGTGTGTGTGTGGGATGTTGGAAGGACGGTTACTCAAAAACTATAAGACTTAAAATTTGTTTAACAACGTATTTCCCAATCGGACATTCATGGGAAGATCTGAAAAGGTTTTGGTAATAATTGGACAACCGGAAGTAGAAGATTCTTGAAAAAAAATCTTCTAAATATTATTTTTTGAAAATTTTTCGTGGTAATATTAAGGTCGCCGTCGAATACAGTCCAATCGTAATTACGTTCGTTTGATTGAAGGAATTCATTAAAACAAATGCAGTTTTGTTTATTGATTTTGAGAAATGTAAATCTAATGGTTGAACTTATATTCAATTCTTTATTAACAATAATAATATTGTTTATAACATTAAATCGCGTAATAAAAGAAAAAAATGGGTTCAAAGTATGTTCATCATATGCAGACATTTTTTTATAATGAATAATGAAAAAAAATATTTAATGCAATAAGTAATTGTTATAAACTAATGGAATTACGATATTGCCCTATACTGTAATGTAAATTTAGTTCAGCGTTTTGTCGGAGCGCACTACTGGAGCTCTGCCGTCGTTCTCTCTACACCGCGCTCGCCACCGCCCCTCCTCAGGTCATACCCACAAGCTATAGAGAGGAGAGAAAAAGATTTTGTATGAAATCTTATTGGTTTGGTCCGAATAGAGGCTAGCATCAGTTTTGAAATTTTATGCGCTAAGTTTATATACTCTTATTATAAAATGGTTAAAACTAAAAATTCAAAACAAAACAGACCTTCAAAATCAAAGAAACGAACGGCGACTGCTTTAAAGAGGCGAAAAAATGCTCTTCTTCAACAAAAGAACTTGCAAACAAATATAAATTTGGCCAAAAAAGCAACTAGAAGAATTTTGTTGGATTCGTATGATGTTCCCAGTCAAATTCCACAAAATTCTGAAGTACTAATTAGTTTTGAAGATGGCACACATAATTCAGATGATTTAATTAATTTCGAAGATGTTTGGTGCCCAAAAAATGTATACGAAAGGTTTGTTAATACTCCTTTTGTAAATGTTTATGAATATAGTTTATATAATGTAGGGTTGGCAGATATGTACCAATAAAATGTTCTAAATGTTGACCAATTATAACCAAAATCTAATCAGCTCTTCATATGGATATAAATAAAAGGAATACGAAATAATTATAATTTTTAGAATTTGTAGTGTTCGTGTTATCGTCACACACACACACACACACGCACTCACATACACACGCACACATAATCGTAAAAAATGCTAAAATCGTACTCTACGGACCCTAAAACGTGACGGAAGGTGAAAACTACTCTGATATTTACGGTTCTAATAAATAATTTATTTTTAATATAAAAAATTATAAATTATGTATTGCAAGTGATCCTAATCCTACGAGTGAATTTGCTTTTGAGAAAACCATAACAGGTAATAGAATTGTGAAATTAGGATATGTTCTAAAATGGGCTATGAAATTACAACTGGATCATTCTAAAATTTGCACTATGGGTCACTTATATCCGAAACCTGCAGAGGATTAGGTCTAGTAAGCCTAACATGCTTCAAATGGTCAATGTATGATATTGAAATTTCTAAATACACCGAAGAATCAAATAAAGAACAATCAGAAATAAATATTGGTTGCGTATGGGGCAATATAGCAACTGGTAGTACAAATTCGCACAAAGAAGAATTGCTTTCTATCATGAACATTAAATATCTGAATAAGGATACAATTTACAAAATTGAACATGATCTTGAAAAGGTATATCCACCTCCTAATAAATTCACTAATAAATTTATTTAGCTGATTAATAAAAAATATCTCGGAAACATAAACTTCTGTCACATATATCATAACATTGCTTTCATAAACGATATTTTATAAGCTATGCCTAGCCTCCCAGCGTAGGTATCGGTATTAATCCCGGTTTTCTAATTATGTCTTAGCCAGATTTTAAAATTAACCAAATTATAAAACACCTATGCATTTCACAATATGGATAGACGTTTTAATAAACGAAGAATAGCTTTCATACAAGCTAAGTGCACACGACTAGCCAGATTGTAAATCATTGTAGTCAACGAATATTTGACAATGTGGCGGTACGTTACAACCTCGCCACTTTTTATTTAGAATGCATGTTACCGGAAATCATGAACAGGAAAGTTTCAAATTGGTTATTCTGCAAAAGAGAAATAAGTCACTTGAGGAAATTAGATTTAGAATAAATTCAGAATAAAAGTATCTATCGTTCTATGTAAAAATATATGTTTCCATTTTAAAAAATATACGTATTCCAACTTGAAGAATTATTTTCTTTTATAAGTAGCTGTCACTTTTGGCTCCTACAACTTTATTATTTACATATATGCTTTTGCTCTTAAAAAAACTTGCACAAAATACCATAGTAAATAAAGCAAAAAAAAATATGTTGCAAAATTTTATAGTCAGTCATATGACATAATTTTCTGGGGCTGTTCTCCCAATGCCGTTTTTTATAATACATATTAGAAATATTTATAACCTTAGCTACAGAAGTACCTGTAAACATAGTTTTATAAAAGAAAAGTTTCTTACTCTGCCATGTTTGTATATTTTCAATGTCATTTTATTTATTAGAAAAAATAAAAATCAAATTTTAAAATATAAGAATTGTTATAGTTATAATACTAGAGATAAAGAAAATTTCGTGCTTCCAAAACAAGTGAAATTTAATTGTAAATAATCCTTTTGTAATAATTATATAACCATTAACAAAACATATAAAGAACATTGATTCGTTTAATTTATTTAAAAGGTAACTAAAATATTTATTGATTGATAAATGTTACTACATTAATGAATATTATACGGATAATTTTAAGTAGGTAGGTACTTTGTTTATTGAAATATCATGAACACTATATATGTGTTTTTGACATTCCATATACCGATGCAATTTTGGTCTTACTTGAAGAAAAATTGTTATTATTGTTATCACTATTATTATTATTATTATTATTATTATTATTATTATTATTAATATAGAATTATTTTTTAACTTGAATAATAGAGAAATTATAGGGAGCCGCGTTTTTTTCTAGATATGTTCTTTATGTACTCATAGTATAAATATAAACCCTAATTATATTTATAAAAATACAATTTTTCTTGAAACCAAAATTAAATACTTTTAGTTCTTGATGTATGAAAGAATAAAAATACTGCAGTGTAGAGATATTTCCCGACCAGTACGTACTAGACTAGCCTCCAAGCGAGGTATTATCACTCGCGCTAGCCGTAATTTTTAAATCTTGCTCTTTGAGATTTTGGCGCCTCTCCTTGCGATTGTAGCGCTAGAGATCCGCAGCGGATTAGTTTGTCAAGCCCAATTCGACGGCGACCTTAAAGAAAATTAAATTCTCTATCTGATACATTTAAATATTTTATTATATATTCCATAGATTTAGAGATAAAAGAAGTATAATATATAAAATAATCTGTTGTAATAAATTTGACAGCCGAAAGAATGCCATGAAAAATAGTTGATAATTTAAATTATTTGTAACTGACAGATAAATGTCAGTGTCAGAAATAATGAGTAATGAATTAAAAATGTACTTGGAGAATCCCTTAGTTCTTGATCTGTGACTATTATGGAGATGACAAGTCTAGGTTGAAGGACTTAAATTTGTTTCAAACATTATGGGACAATGTACACCAGTACTGTAGACTAGAGTAACTTTGAATTGCGAAAAAGCTATCAAATTCTTCTCAAGTAAGTTGTAAATATTGACAAAATCGGAGTGCAATCTATCCGTCACTTTATTAAAGGGAATTAAGGTTATTTAGATATAACAAGTATGAAAAAATAAAATGTAAAAGAAGATATATAAGAATAGATGCACAATCCAGATATATACATTTTAGACCGCCCAAAATTAATGTTTTTACTAGAAGAATATGAAGAGAAAGTAAACAAAGTTGTTCGAATTGAAAATTGCTGTTACCAGCCTAATATTTATATATGGTAAACTCTACTTTGTAATTTATTGTAACATAATTTATGGTAAAATATCTTCATGTTGAGACATGCTATTATTGAATAATAAAGAAGTTTATACGTCATAGATTTATATGAATATATTATTTGTATTTATAAAAATAATCTTTGCTTTATGCATACAGCCAGGTAAAATATACGGCGAGAGGTTATGTGCTGGCCACATCAGATTTTTTATTTTATCTCGTATAGATTTGGAGATATAGTATATAATAATATAGAATAATCTGTTGTAATAAATCTCGTTGCCTAAAAAACAGTTGAGATATTTAAATGTTTGTAATTGACAGATAAATGCAAAATGTCAATGTCAAAAATCAGATTTTTCTGGGAAGTGCGAGTACATTTAATATATATTGATGTATTATTAATTACATATGTATTTAAATTATAGGTATGTTAATATTACATATATCCTTAAGAAATAATAACGCTAATACCGTTAATGAATTTGAAGAATTTTGAACATATTACAAGAGTAGGACAAAATTACTCATAGAACGAAAGAAGATATACAATTTCAATTATTTGTGTGTACAAGAAATGTTAAATTCGTTACTTATAGGGTGCGAGCAGACAAGTGACTTTGTTGGCCTAGGCAAGCAGATTTGTGGGTCCGTGACAGCTAGTAGTTATTTACATAGATGTCGCAAATGTAATAATTTTTTATTAAAAAATTGAAAATATTCTGTTATGTTATTTATATGTCATCAATAGTATGGAATATACTTGTCGAGGAAAATAATCCACATGGATTTGGAAAATCATAATGTTTCGAATGAAAACTTATGATCCTTGACCCCTATGTACATTATTACTAGCTTTCATTTTGACACGGGCCCCCACATCTGCTTGCCAAGGCCAACAAAGTCACATAACTGCTCGCGCCCTATGCAACATAAAATGAAAATGGCGAGAGGTATTGTGCTGGGCACAACAGATTTTTACTTACGTGTTTAGATCTGTTAAATCATCATCATCTTGAAGGCTTGAAATATCGTACTCGTTTCATAACCGATCACTACTAGTGTAGTTGGAGTATATATATATATATATATATATATATATATATATATATATATATATATATATATATATATATATATATATATATATATATATATATATTGATGAGTCGGCTGTGAACGACGAGAAAAAAGGATCAGGGACGGCAAGAAAAAATGGAGGAACAGAATTGAATGTTTTTGTTTAGAATGGAATTGAATTTGTATTTTGACAAATAAACCTTTACGTTTTGCTTCTGCGTATTGATTATTTATTACAGGCATAAATATATCAAATTGGCGACGAGGATGGGATCGAAGATCATTACGCCTGATGATTTCTTACAAAACCCGGGAACTCCACCAGTACCTTGGTCAACAAATTTTTAAATTTATTAAGAACGGATGGCCTTTAAAAGAAAAGGTAAATACAGAAATTAAAACATTTTACATGGTGAAAGATGAATTATCTGTCGAAGAAAGATTAATTCATCGTAATGGAAGAATTTTAGTTCCAAAAAGTATGCAAAGAAGAATTTTGGAAGTTGCTCATGAGGGACATCCGGGTATAGTACGCATGAAGAGGAAGATACGAAAAGTCTATTGGTGGCCTGGTCAGGATAAAGACATCGAGCATTTTGTTAGGTATTGTTTACCCTGTCAAGATGCCAAGTACAGGAACCGAAGACAAGCCAGAAAAGAAAATTGGAAAGCCATGGTCGAAAATAGCTATTGATGTAACTGGTCCATTTGCAATAGCTCCACGTCATCAGAGATATATTGTAGTGGTAATAGATTACTTCTCAAAATATCCGGAAGTTTTCTTAACTAACTCAATATCTTCATGTACTATTATTGAATGGCTGAAAGAATTGTTTGCAAGATTTGGAAACCCAGACATCATTGTTAGCGACAATGGAACAAATTTTACGTCAGATGAGTTCAAAAACTTTCTACACACCCGAGATATTTTACATTGGAGAACACCAAACTACGATCCTCAAAGAAACGGATTGGTTGAAGTATTCAACCGTTATTTAAAATACGGAACTCAAACTTTTACTGCTGCAAAAAAAGATTTTAGGTCAGGAATAAATGAGCTTTTATTTAATTTCAGAGCTACAGCACCGTCAGTACATTCGCAATCCCCTGCAGAACTTTTCTTGGGAAGAGAGTTGCGAATAAACGTCGAACCAAGAAAATTCAGCCCACATGATTCGTCGGAAGAACATTCTACCTCTAAAGAAAACACGACGATCTTCCAGAAAGAAGATTGGGTGCGAACACGGCTTCCTCACGTACCGAAAGGAAATACTCCTTTCTTCCGAAGAAAATAACCGAAGTATTGGGCAGATATACGTACAAGCTAAATGACGGCAGAGTGTGGAGTACAAGAAATTTGATTCGGCATAATCAACCAAGAAGAATGGTAGAACAAGAAGAAGAAAGAAATCGGAAAACTATAACTAACACGGCGGAGCCACAAATCCGTCGTTCCCAACGAAGAAATAAAGGAATACCTCCGCAACGTTTTGGTAACGAAGAATTTTCAGGGAGAAGTAATTGATGAGTCGGCTGTGAACGACGAGAAAAAAGGATCAGGGACGGCAAGAAAAAATGGAGGAACAGAATTGAATGTTTTTGTTTAGAATGGAATTGAATTTGTATTTTGACAAATAAACCTTTACGTTTTGCTTCTGCGTATTGATTATTTATTACAGGCATAAATATATCATATATATATATATATATATATATATATATATATATATATATATATATATATATATATATATATATATGTATAAGAATGACATGAGAAAGTTTCTAACTTTGTCATATGTATGTCTAAAAGCTAGGCGTCGATCAAGGGAGAAAAATCCTATAACCGTAAGATAATCCGGTAAAAGTGTCAATTTTTTTTTCTTGTGCTCCTTTAGGAGATTCATATTATCAAATTAGCAAATGTAATTAACGAATAAAAATATTTAATAAATTGAGTTATATTTGAAAAAGCTGATGTGGTCAGCACATTACCTTCCGTCAATTCTTCGTATTTTGGACAAATTTGCAAACTATCCTACAAGTGTTTTCTTTTTAGGGGAAAAATGAACTGATCTTACCTCGCACTGAACTGAACTGAACTACTCCTAACAGGAACAGTCTTTTTTTTAATAATAAGTAGAAAAAAAAATAGATATATGGCATATTATTACAACATAATAATCTACTGAATTGGCTTGTGTTTATAATCTATTATACTACCTTATGTGATTTGTTTTTGCCTCATTAAATTATTTTACATTTTTATATTTCCTGTAAAATCATTTCACAAAGATTTTATCCATTTTATTCCATTGTGTAGGTTTTAGCAGCAGAGCTCCAAGATATATTTTTTTAATTCTTTATCTTTAAAATCATTGAATATGAAGAAAAAAAATCTGATGCGAGCAACACAATACCTCCCGCTATTTATTTTTTATTAATTTAAATACATACTTATGAAGTCTCGTTGTCGCGTGCCTGATGTATCTGGGGAACCCAATTCAATCCCGATCAACGTTAAACATTTCGAATTTTAAATGGCATTAAATTTCCCCCTGTGTTGCACTCTCCACACCAGCAATGAGGCGACGCTTGGTAAACGCCCGCACGATATAAATCTTACTATCATTACCGAAATCTGTGTACAAAGCAGAGTAGCACACCCAGCAATGGGTAATATGCTGTGATGATATTTTTTTTTTATTTAAATACATATACCTGCATATTTAATAAAGCTAGAAATTATTTATATTATATTTCTTTCCATATAACTATTGTTCTCTTTACAATTTTCGTTTTAAAACGTTATTATTATTAATTTGAAATTATGTATATTAAGTTCCTTTCCATATAACTATTGTTCTATGTTCTATTTACAATTTTCTTTTTAAAACGTTACTGTTATTAATTTGAAACCATTATTTATTCGACAGTGACATTTATCTGTCAGTTACAAACATTTGAGCTTAAATGTGTTTATAGCATAATTTCCGAGATATAATTTCTATAGTACTTTCTTTATAAATTTATCCATAAAATATATAGAAAAAGTATGAATGCAAACCTGTAGAAAATGGAATAATTTTTAATTTTTATAATAACAAATTGCGAAGAAATAACATTTAAAGGTATTTTTTGATGAAAAACTATTTTGAGCTTCAAGTAAACTGCCATTTCCGGTTATCCGCGATTGCTACCAAAATTTAATGGTTTCTTTCCATATTAGAATAAGGTAGAAATACAAGGTTTCTGAATGAAGGTATTTGAGTTAGAGTGCCCAGAAGATCCACACACACAAACACACACACACGCACACACACGCACGCACATACATACACATACACATACACACCGACATCATCGTATAAATAGTAAATTCGTATTCTATGGACTCCAAAACGTACTTATTCATTAGAAACTCACTACCGAATTTTTTGACCGAAGACTGTCTTCTGTACCTAAAGGTGACGGAAGGTAAAAAAATAACCAGAAGAACAATGTATGAAAGAAACTTAATTCAGAGAAAAAATAAACAATGTTACATATTTGTATATGTAATTATTTATAATAGACTGCATTTGTCGTGGCATCAAATTAAGTAAATTATCGATGATTTTGTGATTTATAGATTTCCATGTATCCGTTATAATTTTAAATTATTATTTAGAATTATTAATATTATTCCTTGCAATATTTTTGTCAATGGTTTCCAACAGAATTTCAATTGTATTAAAAGTTAGGTGACTATTTGCGAGTTAGACACAGATTCAAATCGGCTCATTTCTCTTTTTTCATTCACCACTTTCACGTGATTATATATTGGACAACGCGGATTCAAAATATGGACTCAACATGAAATTCTCTTTCTTATTATGCATTACACGATTTTAGCAAATGAGTGGTTCACGAATAAAACACAATGGAATACTGATAAAAGGAAAGTATACGAAAAATTTTGTGAACCGCTATATTTATAATGATGAACATGTGCATATTCAATTTATCTACTCGTATGTTTATAACATCATCTGCCTTGTTTGCAACCCAATCTGTCATCCTAAACCCTAAACCATGAAATTACATTGAAAAACGAGTTTTTTTAATCAAAATTATATTAAAAATTCAGTAATGAATCATTATTACATTGTTATTTTTTAATATACATGCACCCAATATTTTTCACATTTCATTCGTTTTAATGATTGGACGTTATTAATTTTTTATATACACACTTTTACAAAACATAATTGCAATTTTACTGAGATAATATTTATTTTATAACATACCTATGCCTACGAAAAATCAAATTGATATTTTTATGAAATACGAGTAGAAATATTTATAATTACGAATAATGTATAATTAAAATGCATCATGTTTCCAATTTCAACATAATAAAAACGATTAAAATATATTATTTGGGTTTCATCGGTTATAAAATATGACAAAATAATGTAAACATTAATGGTGGCTTAAATTAGATAAATTATAAAATCATCATTTGTATTCCATTCTTTTAATTATAAATCATCGAAAGCAGTATTTACCGAGTTCATCATATATATAATTGTAAATACAGATTCACTGATTGAATTGCAGAATATCAATTATTATTAAATTAATGAACTTAAATCTATACAATAACTCGCTTGTGGACTATAACAAATAGTACAACATGCACGACACTCAAATTTGAATTAAATCGAGAAAAGGGTACAAACAGTCAAACAGACAATACTACTAGTATACGTGTGGGTTGTTTTCAAAATATAATGCATACTTATATTAATAAAATAAAAATAATTAGTTTTATTTTAAAATTAAATAACTACTCTACGGGCTCACCATATGAATCTTGGAAACTATAAGAGATACCAAGTCGATTAAATTAGGGTAAAATTGTAGACCAAATTAAATTTGTATTTGTTTTTCCTGAAAATTTCCTAGGCCATTAGATAATAGAAAAAAATCAAATTTTGCTAATTTTTATTTATACACGTAACTTAAAGCTGAAATAATATGGAATTAAAGGTTTGCACTTCTTTAGGACACTTTTTATTTTCTGTCGAACGACGATACTCAATTTTTTTTTATCTCTTTAAAATTTCGAGTTATAACATCAAAATTATGAATTTTATATGGACGCCATATTGATGTTATAAAATCAATATTTTAATTATTGCTTCTTCATTTACAATCATATTTATTTATTAGATATATTGGATTTTAGCAAAAAAATGAACAAGAGTGACACCTGTGGTATACTCTTCATCCCAGCTTCAAGTGCCCGCACTATACGAGTACGAATATAAAAATATCATTAACATTATCTGCTACAAAGCACACACAACGGGTAATACAGTGTGTTAAAAAAAACTAACTTGGATTAGGCAATGAACAAAGAAACGTATATCTTAATTTAAAAGTATTTAATTAAATGCCAATTTGATACGAGACATTGTCAAAAATGTTATCTAAAAGAAATCAAAGCTTTTTTATTGAATGTTATTTAAGAAATAGAAATAATTTTTTCTGCATTTATTATCTTTTCTTCCTAAAATTACCTGTATTTCAAGATCAATTCTGAAAAATTGACTTTTGAATTGAATAATGATCAAACATACGTTTCTCTGTTCATAGCCTACTCCGAGTTACCTTTTCTTGAACAAGCCATGATTATTTTTTTAACTTACCATATAAATGTTTTTTTGCCAATTGACATTAAATGTGCGATTTTTTGACAGCTAACAGTCTGTAAAATATCACTTTTACTGCCTAGGCAGTATCATTTACATAGCAACCTCTTAACAAACGTAGAGTAACAATTCAAAAAACACATAGCAACATAATTTGATTGCGATAACTTTGAAAATAGGTACTATAAATAATCCTAAATTAATATTAATTCTAAAATCAACAAAAAAAAAGTTTTCAAAACGGCACTAAACACAGATTTCCAGCTTCGGAAGCATTCATTGCCTCGGGAGCCTATGCTGTAAATCTGGTATTTTATTATTTAGTACTCGTTTATTATATCCATGTTTATTTACCATTACTAATAATAAATTCGAGACTCGAATCGAGATCGAGAGAAGGTAAGAAAAAGTATGACGAGACGAGATACAGAGAAATCTCGTCTTGGTAATTCCTCTGAATTTTATAACAATAACGAGCAATTTAAAAGCAACCTTCTACAAGACGATAAACGATACATTAGTCGAGGCATATATACAAAACCTCGTCATTCTAGTTTTACCTATAGAAGTACGAAGCATATATCTGCTGGATACATGCGCGAACGGAGGGTTAAATTACACTTATATAGACATTCGATATGTGTACAGTCCATACGATGTAACTTGGCGAGTTGGGGCAATTCACATTATCACTGCGGTAATGGGAAAGTTATAAAATCCATAGGCGTACCGAAGAAAAATGAAGTTCAATAAAATTACGAATATTACAAAAAAAAAAAATTATTTATACAAAAAAATATTACAAATATTGGAATGAATGATTTTTATATAAATCATATTACAATTAATTATTTTTTAAATTAATAAAGTTAAGAAAATAAAACTTCTATTGCTATTGAGAAAAAAATGCACCAACGATTATGTATGAATATAACTTCTTGGGTTGAAAAGTACCTGACACCCCGAGTTTGAGTGTATTAGGATGAAATTTGCTTTGTGTAAGGCAATAAAACATTGTAAAATCACTATTTGACTTCTGAAGCTGTGCGGCATCGAAGTAATAGTAAATATTTGACAAAACGCAACTTAGGAATAGTGAACTGAATTATATTCTTTTGGGTCGCCAAGTTAAATCGTATTGTACGTTCAATTAAATGACCGTATATGCCAGAAACAAAGAATCGCGCTACAGATATTTTATTTAACCAAAGTCCGAACTAGATGCAGATCCAACTGGTAGTAATGAAAATTTGGATTGCCTGTTTGAATACAATAACATATTTATTTAAGCTAGAAGAAACAATGTAATTAATTTCATTACGATTTGTTATTTCAGAGAGCAAAAATAACAAAAATATGCGATTAAACAAACTGGAAGAACAATAATGTATTTTATACCTATTTTGCTAAAAATAGGAGAACTGCGTTAAAATAATAAACTTGCAAACGACATCAAAGTACGAGTTATAAAAACATTTCCGTGAAAAATACATCCCAGTGCGCATTGCACAGGTATCCATCTCAGCAGGCTGGGCAAGAGTAGGAAGGTATTAAAGCATAAAGCATCTAAATGCAGAAAATAAAAATAAAACACGTCTGAAATTCTAAGCGACGAAGTGAATGGAATCATAAATTCAAATTCAGTTTGGTTTCTGAATTATGTATCAGCTAGCAACTGTCACAAAGTTTCAAAATGTCGAACGAGAATTTTGTTTCACTTTGAAGGGGTTGCTGTTGCTGCTTAAGTGCGCGAAAAATTGCCAGAAAGAAAGAATTACTTGATTTAATAAGGGAGACCTGATTTGTATTTTAAATGAAGAAGGATTTTCTTTACGTTTATTTTTCTTTCCAATGTTACAGTTACCCTATAATGTTATGAAATACCGTAAGTAATTCGTTAACGTTATCCCATTCATGATTTTAAATAAATATCCGAGAAAGCAGAATTTATAAATAGTTATACAGTGATTTTCTATTATTATTCCGATTAAAAGATAAAAAAATCTTCACATGTATTCTTCTAAATTTGTAAAATACAGAACTGTGAACGATTATAGTTATTTAACTATCAAGTGTGTTAATGAGGGCGATTAATGATCGAGACATTTTAACTGTCCGTATCCGGATCTGTAAACAAAATATCGAATCCGGATCCAAATTTGAATTAAATATTTGGATATCCGCTTTAATATCCGAACGTCGGATATCCGACGATCCGATTATTTGGAAATCCGGGTTCTCGGATCCAAGTTTTGTCGGATCCTCATAGCACTAATTATTATTATATTAATTATTAATTAATTATTATTAATTACATTTGATTTTTTATTTCGCAATTGTCTAGATATCGTACAAATTTAAAACTTATAAAAGTAAGTACAAAACATCTTTACACTTTTACTTTATATGGCTGCATGTGCGTTCGTGCACCCACGTAGTTTACGCCCCAGTATCCCAGTAACATACTGTAACGTTTTTATTTATATGGGTGAAGTATAAAACATAGACAAATATTATTAACAAAAGAATACGTTTATTAAACGATATATAATTAAGGATTAAATATTAAAAGATAATAAAAACAACTAACACTATGATTAAATAATTATAAACACTAAGAATATTATTAAATGCTTAAACACTACGATTATTTATCTAACTAACATTTATATCACTGCACTTATTTATATAACTACATTTATTTATGTTAACAACTGTTCAACTGTTTATTTATATCACCGAGTTCATATCTGGTTGCTTGTATATATGAGACTGTCCCTCCGCTTTCTTTCGGCCGGTATTTATACAGCGTATATCATTCTCGAAGCCTTCGAAGCGACAATGACCCGTATACAAAGGAATGAGGTCACGGCGCAATTTGCGTCTAGTCGCTGCGGCGCCAGGGATTGCGTCATTGTTCTGGAACCTGTTCTGTCAGTGGCGGCGTTGTATACTCTTCTCCCGGGGCGCACGTCACAATACTAACATAAATCTATTAAATATTTCAAGAATAGTATTGGAATTTAGATATAATTTTACTGGGTGATTATAGAATTGCCGCCTACTCTATACCTGAAAAAAAAATACTTCTCTAGCAATAGTATGACCGGAGGAAACGTTTCGAAAATTCCTTTTACATAGGCGTAGTTAGGAATTCTCAAATGGATCTGATTTCGTACTTATATATTATTTACAGTTCTGGATTATACGTATATAGGACGTTACATCTTAATTGTATAAAAGTGACTACACCTGATAACAGATAACAGAACTGAAACAGTCGATTTCAATCGATTTAAATTTTTCTGACTATCCCTTCACAAACAATTATTGGGCGTCGTTGCCACTGGAATATCTTTGACGAATTGATTTATTACTCCAGCTAATTTTCAAACAAAGTATAAAATATATTCAAGAAAAAAAAACAGTATATTGAGTTACTTCTTGGACGCCAAAGGAACAGGTAGAGGCGGATTAGATAGCACTAAAATTATGATGCGGATCATCGGCCACGGACCAAATAATAAGAATGTGTTAGATAGAATTTACGAAAGGGGTAACTGTCAAACGAGCTGTCATACTGCGCTCACTTTTTGACATTTATGATCAGTATACTCTGGCAAATCATCATAAATAGACTCACGCTTGAACAACGCAACCAAATTATCCAAATTTACTTTGAAAATCAGTCGTCGATTCGCGCAACATATAAACGACTTCGTGATTTTTATGGCGCACATTATCGTCCATCTAAGCAAGTCATCCGTCGAACTGTGGATAGATTTAATACCACATACTCTCTACATGATGCAATAACAGACTCCATTACATCCAGAAAAATGCACCGTTTGGTGCGGTTTACACGCTGGTGGCATCATCAGACTTTATTTCTTCAAAAATGAGGCCGGAGCTCGCGTTACGGTAATGGAGATCGTTACCGCACCATGATCAATGATTTTTTGTTTGAAAATATGGACGACATTGATCCGGACGAGATGTGGTTTCAACAGGATGGCGCTACGTGCCATACGGCGACCGCAACCATCGACTTATTGAAGTCAAAATTTGGCGATAAGTTGATTTCGTGCGATTTGACACATCTCGATTATTTCCTGTGGGGCTACGTGAAGTCACTGATTTATGCTGATAAACCAGCAACAATTGACGCCTTGCAGACCAACATTGTTCGTGTTATTCGTGACATACGGCCAGCAGTGCTCGAAAAAGTGGCCCAAAATTGGACGTCCAGAATGCGCTTTCTCAAGAACAGCCGCGGTGGCCATATGCCCGAAATCATTTTCAAATGTTAATGCCATATATTGATCTTTCGAATAAATAAAAAAAATTGATTAAAATTTAATTTTTTGTGTTACTTTTTACAATTTGAAGTTCTATCGGGCTTAAAAAACACCCATTATATTATATGTGTACAGATAGTTCATTAAAGTAGATAGTAGATAAAGTGTAGTTCGTGCAGAAGACTCTAGATGAACTTTTGAGTATGTCATCATGTGTTTACCAACCCTTTACCACAACTGCACTTTATATACTATCCTTTACCCTACTCGTATTTAGACACCCGCATTCTGCTACAAACCACTAATATTTACTCGAAACTTTTGTGTAAAAATTTGGAAATTTTTCCCGCATCACCTGTTGCGAGTCATGCATCATTCGCGTTCAATAAACTTCTTGTCGAGATAAAAACGCTCGCATATAGGCTATAATTCACGTGGACATTTTTGCCATAGTTTAGCATCTCGTCCATCAACTCCCTCACCCAGTAGTGTAGTCGACACAGACAGTTCGTAAGTGAATTAACATAGTTGCGGACTTGTTCAAAGGATATGTGAACGTGAACATGTACGTGTGCTACATATAGCAACATGTGTTTCTTGTACAACTAAGTTCGCAAGATCGCAAGACCTGGAGAAATGTTACTGAACTCACAGGAAATCATACTGAAAACAGAGGTTGAAATTAATTTCATAATCTCCATGATTCTGCTTATTTTGATCGGATCTGAGTAACCTTAGTTCAGATCTACCAGCCGGTTAAGTATATGTATGTATTAAAGGTGGAACCACAAATAAAAGTATGTGCCTGATGTGTATCGCGATCGCGAATCCGATGACCCGGGTTTGATCCCGACCGACACAAAAATTATTTCGAATTTTAAATGGCACAAAAGTGACCTCTATGGGGAACTCTCCACGCCAATATTGAGCATCCGTCAGGTGACGACCGCACGATACGAATATGTCATCGCCATTGCCCAAATCTGTGACAAAGCAGATTGGCACACCCAGAAATGGGTAATATGCCCTGACTGTAAATTTTTATTCTCAATCGGTTAGTAATATGACGATTTCTGACTTTTAAAAAGATCAGTGATAGAAATTTACATGTAAACAAAGTGTCTTTATATTTTATATGTAAAGAAACGTATGAAAATGTGAATAATATAATGTGAAATCAAAATTTATGGTTAGAAATTAAACTGACAGTTCATGTGACAAATGAAGAAGCTCAGACCATTCATTTATTTATGTTAGGTTATGGGTGCATTTGTTTTTTTTTTTAGGTGTTAACAATTACTCGAAAGTTCAGTCAAACAGCATTTATTATTACTACCAACGTTTCGGTGCACCCTTGCACCTTCTTCAGGGCAGTAAGATCTTACAAATTGTTACAATTCATATACACAAAATACATTCGTACAAAACATTCATTTAATTTATTAAAAATCGTACCAAAAAATTCAAAGAGCATACACACATCCATTTGCTCTAAAAAATTATTCGGTTGTCGTAAATGCTGTTTGACTGAACTTTCGAGTAATTGTTAATACCTAATCCACATTACAAATTTACCCCCAATTGTTTTTTACTTCCTTGTAAAGGAAGTATTGTAATCGCGAAAAAAATCGGTTTTCAGATTTCAGCGGAAATATCCATTTTGATCATCCCTGAATCCATTTTGACTAATTTCGTCGTGACGTCTGTACATACGTCCCTGTACGTACGTCTGTACGTACGTACGTTCGTAAGTTCGTATCTCGCATAACTCAAAAACGGTAAGCCGTAGAAAGTTGAAATTTTGTATTTAGGACTCCTATAACATCTAGTTGTGCACCTCCCTTTCTGGTTATTACACAATTTCCAGAAGTGGCACTTTACATGAAGCCTATAATAGATTTTAATGAAAAACTGTTTTAAAATATAATCAAAAACTTTTCAAATTTGGTATACAAGACTTTTATGTCAATCGAAATAACATAATAGATTTTGGTTAAAATAGGCTAACCGGAAGTGGTACATTACTTGAAGTTGTTAACAGTTTTTCTTGAATAAAATGATTTTATTTTGATTTTATAAATAAATGCTTCAAATAAAAGTTTTAGAGAATTAATTTCTGCGTCTAGCACATCAACTATTATTAAATTAGCCCTTTGTATATGCGAGATATGCAAATTTAAATATTATATACTTTTTTTGTTTTTGTAATAAAGCTTGCTATAGATTAGAACAAAAACATAAAAAAATGTTCATGTCAAATTACGTTAAATACGTGCAATTTTATGATTCGTACAATAACAAATATTATATTTTTATTGTGAAATTAGTCATATTCATTATTGTAATCAAATATTTCTTTGTTGTAATCAATACTCTCTTTAAAAAGAACCGGGTTAGATTATGGTCGCTATATATCTTACCGTTTTGAAGTTAAAATAAATATTTTGTAATTTAGTTATTAAAAAAATATGTATAGTTTAATAATCGTACAAGGAAGTCGTGTGGTGTCCACATCAGATTTTTTTTTTTTGTTTACATCGTCTCGTCGACCCTACAGCCTATTTCTACGATTTAAATTATTACTTTGATCACAATCACAAATACTTCTTATCGACCCTAGTTACGGTTTTTAACCCATAAAAAATAATAATAATAATATGCATTTCAATAACTGAAATCAATATGTATTTTATAAGTTTTTATTTAATTTCACTTTTTAGTGAATACCTACAATATTTTTGTATAAAATTAATTAATGAAAATAATTAATTATTTTAATTAATTACATATATCCAGTCGACTTGAAATTTTGCACGCATATACGTAATTCCGATGACAATACAATATTTTTATGAAACGTTTAGTTCCATTTAAAAAATCAACAACGATATCGTTTCTAGCGAAACCGGAAGTACAATTCAGGACCTTTTTTCATACCAAAATGTGGCATTCAGATTCACCCTCAACCTTGTACAGTGTGTTAAAAAAAAACCTAACTCGGAGTAGGCATGAACAGAGAAACGTATGTCTGATCATTATTCATTTCAAAAATCAAATTGTCAAAACTGATCTTGAAATGTAATTTTAAGGAAAAATAATAATAAAGAAGTATACAGTATATTGCCATTCGCCGTTTTCTAATTTATTTCCATTCCTAAAATAAAATTCAAGAAGAAAAGCTTTGATTTCTTTTGATAACATTTTTGATAATATCTCTCGTCAAATTGACATTTAATTTAAATTGACATACGTTTCGTTGTTCATAGCCTACTCGAAGTTAGGAGTTTTTTTGAGCACATTGTAGTAAACTACATGTTTAAAATTAATAATAAAGAAAATAGTCATTTGTACCCATTGTTTGTAGAGAAAGTATTTTTATTTATTTACTTTTTTGTAAGTACCAATAGCTACAACTCCAAAAAGCAATATAGGTACAAATTTCAAGTAGTCGCCAATCGATACGATATTAATATTCAATATGACTTCATCGAATCAGTCACATGAGTTGTATCTATATTAACCAAACCTTCAATAGTGTATGCATCCAAGTGGATAATTATTCCACAATTTGAATTGAATATCACGTAGAAACCGAGTGCAATATCAATATCTGCTCTCCGGTAAATATTTTCCATTTGGAAACTGTGACAAGTGGGTTGATATCATTTTATTGAATGACAAATTACATTTTTGTGGTGAACCAGGACAAATTGCGTTGCGGGCAAATAAAGTTATTAAATTAATAATGGGCTGATTGAATTTTCGCTGAACGTCAGTGGATTGTCACAGAATAGAGGGACTGTCACAACACATTGAACGTACGATTGACAGGATTCGGTTACTTGATACCCGGCACCCGGCCTAATCGAACAAATTGAACCATTTATTTAGGATTTTCTCGCGAAATTGATCAAAGATAGATGTAAGAGAACTATCTACTTTGTAGAAGGCTGAATACAATTGGATTTTATTCTTATTCATGTGAATAAAATACTATCATTAACTGGTTTTACGAGCAGTGATGTAGTAATGAAGGTTTAGATTCAAATTCTAGATCAAATGAGTACTTTGATGCACCGCAGAGTAGGATTTAAAAAATTATAATATAGGACGCGGGCATACAGCTGTTTTAAGTGTCCTTGAAAACATATGTGCAGGCGCCCCACTTGTCATAGTGACAGTACAGCCATTTTGTTTGTTCTTTTGTGTTCTGTATGGTCTGTGGTTTGTCGTTTGTGTTGTATATTTCTAGGATTTTAGTGTGATCTTAGTGGGTGACTTCTTAATATTTAGTATATGTGTGTATGGAAAACTTATTGAAAACTTGTAATGTACGATTCACACATATTGTAAAAATATTTCAAATTAAATATTGTTAATGAAAGTTTCTCAAAAATGTTATGAATCACCAGTTTTATTTCGGAAATTTTAATTTACTTTTATGTAGACAAAAATCACGAGTTTCATGTATTTTGAATAAATAATTACGCACCATGGAGCAGTGCATTTCGGTACATGACGCTTAAAGCGTGGATTTGAAAACGTTTTATTGAAAATGTCAAATTTCAAATATATATTTAGTAGGTATTTAATACGGTATTGTTACGAAAACAATAATTTCATATGAAATATTTTTTAATATCGTGTTCTTAGGGAAATTAATAAAAATTACAAAATATTTATGACTACGATGACTGGCAATATTGAAAACACATAAAAATTACCAATATTAAGCACAAACATTTAAAAGGTAAGTTTAAAATATATACTTATTATGTAAATAATAACCACAGTTATTAAATTTGATGTGATAATAACAACCTATATCCTATGCGCTACATAACCTCTAAATCTATGTCATAATAATAATTGTGTATCTCTTAAATAAATGAATTTTTATTACCTTTTTAGATTCATAGTATGATTATTTAATATTCCTGTATAATATAATATCACATTTCTTACAAATAAATAGGGAAATGAATTATCAATATGTTTTGCCCCATGGCCATACCCTGTATATAAAGGTACCCTAGGCGCCGGGACAGCTGATCGCAAGGTTACTGGAAACAGCTGAGTGTCCGAGCCCTGTAGGAAGATTAGTAAAGAGTTTTTTTTTTCTTCCGTTTAGTAAGTTTCAGATATACCACTTTCAAAATTATAGATTATTAAATATTCTATAGATATACAGTGATACATTTCTTTTGGGAATAGCAAAAACAGCTGGCGGCGATGTACGCGCACCTGTCATGGCGGCTAGTATAGGCTGTCAACTGTCAGATTTGTTTACATTTTGAGTATTTTTTAAAAGAAAAAGGGTTAACAATTCAACTAAATACGATTTTTAAATTTGTTCAGTCGAATCGTTAAAGATACATAGTTATAGGCAACATTTAATAAATTCGGTATTAATTACTACTTGTTAGAGAAATATATTATATATAAAAAATCTGATGTGGCCAGCACAATACCTTCCGTCAATCCTGTGTATTATGTACAAATTCCATACATAAATTTTCTTGCAAAAGATTCTAAATTTCAAGTAAAATTATTTCATAAACAAACACTGACATCTTCTTCTTTAGCTTTTCCCATTCGTTAGGGGTCGCTACTTTTATTTTCTTCTTCCATTCATTTCTGTTTTGCGGGTCGTCCTCATTCGGTTGCTTTCTCTCAAGTCTTCCGCAATACAATCCTTCCACCTTATCTTTGGTCTTCCTCTGTTTCTTCCACTTTCTATTACGACCCAGATCATCATCTCCGTAAGCTTGTTTCAAAGGTTGAAACGTTTCTGTGAAAGTTTTCCCCAGTTTCACGCAAAATTTTACGTTGCATCATTGCTCCAGAAAATCGCACATTTCAAAAATCGCTACTAACACTTAAACACATTGCACTCAAATAAAACAAATAAATAAGCTTTTTTTGCAAATCAAAAGTGTTCAATAAACGAACTGTATAAATTGCACATGGCAAAATTATATTTAGTCCATGTTTTATCTCTTTTTAATATTCATGCATCTTTGTTTCATGTCATGTCAATTTTGTAAGTGTATCTTTTGCTTATTTAAACATTATTATTACAAATTATCCCTATAAATAATAAATTATTAAAATAAATAAATATATCATCACGCTTTTCACCCATTACTAGGTGTAACACTTAGTCCGTAAATGAACATGAATACTGTGACGTCAGAAAAATATGAGGTAGGTGTATTTTAAGAAATTTTAGCGATTCTGTTTAGATTTATAATTACAAAAAATTATAAAATGTTCCAATAAAAAATCTGTTGTGGCCAGCACAATACCTTCCGTCAATCCTGTATATAATGTATAAATTCCATACATAATTTTTCTTGCAAAAGATTCTAAATTTCCAGTAAAATTATTTCAGAAACAAACTATTCAAATTGCGCTTGACACTGATATCTTCTTCTTTAGCTTTTCCCATTCATTAGGGGTCGCTATTTTTGTGTGTCGTTCTCATTCAGTTCCTTTTCTCTCAAGTCTTCCGCAATACAGTCCTTCCATCTTATCTTTGGTCTGTTTCTTCAACCTCCTATTAGTAAACTATTCATTCTTGTTCCAATATAATTCTTCATTTCTCCTCATGACATTTCAAACCAATGTAATCGTCTTTCTTGTATCTTCCTAGAAACTTGTAACACTAGAGTTATTTTCTTAGCGTATCTTTCCGTGCCTTCCCCAACATCTACTTCAACATCCTCATCTCTGCCACATTAATTTACTTTTTATTAGTACTGACATCTGTCAATTTGAATTATATGAATATATATATTAGTAGTTTCTATGTTAGCATAGCTGGCTGAATTATAAAATTTAATTTCTTTAAAATTCTTTAACTCTATCTATCAAATCGTATAGAGAATAATATATTCTTTAAGTTATAATAACGATAAATGTCAATAAATCAAATTTAACTGTTTAATCTTCAAATGAGGCTACTTCCGGTTTACCAATTATAACCAAAATCTAATCACTTGTTCTTCTGGATGTAAACTTGAGGAATACGAAAAAATTATAATTTTTGGAATCGTGGTATTGAAGTTATGGAATCCCGAACTTTTGTCACTCACACACAGACACACACACACACATACATACATACAGACATCATCGTAAAAATGGTAAAATCGTATTATAGGGACCCTAAAACATCCTTATTCAGTAAAAACTCATCATTGATTTTTTTGACCAAAGACAATACCGTCCTTACCTAAATGTGACAGAAGGTAAAAAAATTAAAAAATATATTTTTAAAAATAAAGTTTTCGAGAAATCTCGGATTAATTGTCGAGAATCTCGACATATAAGTCTCGTCTCACCTCGTAAATTCAAAAAGCTTTCTCGTCTCGTCTCGGCGAGATTCGAGAATGTATCGTCTGAAACACTAGTTTTAAAACGCAATAAGCTTTATTTACAAATTATTGATCGGTAAGTGATGGGAATCGGTAAGTAAATAAAACAATAATCAAAGCTTACTTTAAAAATAACAACCAAAAATTTTAATGTCAAAATAATTTTTTTCTATTTCGGTGTTCTTATGTTTCTATAAACGCACTGTTTTGTACTGCAAACACGACGTTTAGAAGATCTATAAGCGTACTATTTTTGGCGCCTTTCATGTTCAAGAGTTGGTAGTCATGCTTTCATAACTGACAGATGACAGGTAACCTCAAAATGGTAAGTTGTTGATAATATTTCAACATATTACTTTTAATTATGGATTTTTATACTTTCTTTAGGTGATAGGACTAGAAAAAAATATAATATTAATTTCACAACCAGAATCAGACCTTGAATCATAAATACAATACACCTTGCAATACACTAATTAATCAATAGTTGACAAAATATGAAATTTCAATTGTTAGCGAGAAGCGTTACCAACATAAACATAACTAACAAAAAAATACCTAGTCATAATTTGACGTCGCAATTTAAATAAATTTAATCGTAAAAATACCTCAATAGAAAAAATAGTATAAAAAACACGTATCATAAGGCCTGTTGACGCACTCGTCCTTTGTAAAACTCGCCTAGCGGCTCGTTTTCCAAACTTGGACTCGTACGTTAACAGATTGCCTTATGATACTTGTGTTTTAATGTACTATTAAATCATGGCTATGAACAAAGAAACCTATGTCTTAATTTAAAAGTATTTAATTAAATGTCAATTTGAGACGAGAAATTATCAACAAGGTTATCTAATGAAATCATAGCTTTTCTTCTCGAAATTTATTTTAGAAATGGAAATAAATTAGAAAATGGCAAATGGCAATATATTGTTTCCTTGATTATTATCGTTTCTCTTTAAAATTAAATTTCAAGATCAATTTTGACAACTTGACATTTGAATTGAATAATGATCAGATATACGTTTCTTTGTTCATAGCCTACCCCGATTTATACACTCTGTATTTATTAAGTACCCTAAATTTCCATTGGTAAAAAATATGTACAGTAAAATTTTTGAAAGATGTCCGATCAAGGTTGTCTACGAATTGTATGAACTCAGATTTTTGCTCAACCAATTCTGACAAATTCAGTAGTGTCGTTTGCTTAGTTTTTATGAGGGCACATAAGATACTGCTGTTATTTTATTATTATAAAAATATATGTTACAATAAAAGCATTCAAAATTCAAAAATAAGTCAACTGGTAAGTTTATTAGCAAATGTAAAACCAAATATGTGAAAAATAAAATAATGACACAGTGTCAGTGTCAGTGATACTGACAGAAAATAACGTTATACGTACAGCTATGAATCAAGGTAATGTATTTGAATTAATATATAAGCTTACGTTACAGCGAAAGTATTATCAATAACGAGCATCGTTTTAAAATGGGATGTCCTAACTTGGTCGAAACAATATGAATTTTTGAAAGACAATAAGCGTGTTATATCCATCCTTATCGCACACGCTTAAAGCCTTTGTAAAGGAGGAGGATAAATGTATGCCAATTTGTTAATTCGTTCATGATACAGATGACCTTGATCGGACATCTTTCAAAATTTTTACTTACTTACTTAAATCCTGGAGGTAATGTGCTGGCCACATCAGATTTTTTATTGTAACATATGGGGTCTCGTGGCCGTGTGCCTGAGTGTCTGGTCGCGAATCTGGGGACCCGGGTTCGATCCCGACCGACGCCAAAAATTACATCGCATTTTAATGGCACAAAATTGATCCCTGTGGCGCACTCTCCACGCCAGCAATGAGTGCCCGTGAGGTGACGCCTGGTAAGCGCCCACACGGTACAAATAATCCATCATTACCGATATCTGTTTACGAAGCAGATTGGCACACCCAGTAATGGGTAATATGCCGTAATGAAATATTTATTTATTTATACATACATTATTATAAACAATGTAAAAAACTACTACTGGACAAACATAATTATGTACGTAAAAAATGTGGTCTATATATTAAATAACATAATTTAATTCCCTTTACTCTCTAATTTCACCGTATAACTGGTGCAATTAAAAATCCAACTATTGCAACGACAAAAACAAATACTCCCTCAGTCCTCGTATAAACGGCACTATTTAACCCAAACAAAACACGCTCATTCAATCTTCCACATTGTTATATCCAAAGCCAGGGCCTTGCTAGTAATATGTCAGGTGCTGAAGTGGCCTACCGTTGCCAGCGAAATCCCACCCTTACATTCTCCCGGCAAAAGGGTGGCTGAATCCACTCCTTGTATAATTCAGGGCTGTAATAATGTCGGTATGAATAATAACTCAGGGCAACGCAAGGCTCGATGCATTATAGATGTACGGGACTGATTAAATATTACTTACTCCGGACCTGGCAGAGAGAGCGGATGTTTATATATTTACACGTGTGTGCAATTAGTTGTAAGGTGGCTTTGGAGGTATAGTTAACAAAAGAAGGATTAGTAGTGGCTTTATTTTAGGTTTTTTAACAAGTAATGAATTTGGAAAGGGATTAAAAATGACGAAAGGTTTACAAAGGCTACTTTGAGGGTTTAACTCAGGTGTGGAACGTACGAAGGTGGAATAAAAGATGATAATTTTTATGATGTTCCTTTTTTGCTATAAAGAAGAAAAAAGGATATTGAAGCCGATTAAATATTTAATGAAATGACCAATCCACAAACAAAATGTTAACTACTACTACTCCAATTTTTAATTTATCGATGCTACAACAAATATCCATGCAAATATATAATTTAGAATAGTCTGCTTAGTTTTATAACATTATTCGTATTTCATTAGAACTTAAAAATTAGTGTTAAATAGTAATTTAAATTATGTGATCATCGTATTATAAAAAAATCTAATGTGGCCAGCACAATACCTTCCGTCAATCCTGTGTATTATGTATAAATTCCATGCATACATTTTCTTGCAAAAGATTCTAAATTTCTAGTAAAATTATTTCATAAACAAACTATGCAAATTGCACTTGACACTGACATCTTCTTCTTTAGCTTTTCCCATTCGTTAGGGGTCGCTATTTTTTATTTTCTTCTTCCACTCATTTCTGTTTTGCGTGTCGTCCTCATTCAGTTCCTTTTCGCTCAAGTCTTCCGCGATACAGTCCTTCCATCTTATTTTTGGTCTTCCTCTGTTTCTTCAACCTTCTATTACTAAGCTATTCGTTGTTCTTCCAATATATTCTTCATCTCTCCTCATGACATGTTCAATCCAATGTAATCGTCTGTTTTGTATCTTTCCCTTATTCTTTCATTCCTTACCGTATCTTCCACGTTCATTTACTTTTCATTGATACTGACATCTGTCAATTTGAATTATTTGAATATATTTGTAGTTTCCATGGTTAGCATAGCTGACTGATTTATGAAATTTAATATCTTTATAATTCTTTAACTCCAGAGAATAATATATTTTTTAAGTTATAATAATATTTAACTGAGTTTTTTCAAGAAAACTTAAAAACTTCCGGTTCACCAATTATAACCAACATTTAATCACTTCTTCTTTTGGATGTAAACTTAAGAAATACGAAAAAATTATAATTTTTGGAATCGTGGTATTGAAGTTATACGAGCCGAAATTTTCATCACACACACACACACACACACACACACACACGCACACACACACACACACACACACATACATACATACATACATACATACATACATACATACATACATACAGACATCATCGTAAAAATGGTAAAATCGTATGGACCCTAAAACGTGCTTATTCACTCAAAACTCATCATTGATTTTTTTACCAAAGACAATACCTTCCTTACCTAAAGGTGACGGAAGGTAAAAAATCTGTGTAAAGCAAATTTTTCATCACTTCCACAATTAATAGAAATTTATTTTTGAATTATTACCAAAAATTATTAATTTTGCAATAGTGCCAAACCCCGGCCACAAAATCCAAACTGGTACGTTAATTCAGATCCAGCGAGCCATAAAACAAACTAATTTCCTGCTAGTATCACCAGGGGACGTTCGTTATTAATAAAAGAAACGCCTATCATGTAGTTCATGCAGGCTGAAAATATTAACGAGCTCGTCACATAATCCCTACTTAATATCGTAGATTTAATCAGGCTCACAACCGACAGGAGACACATTACTCCATACGGTGTCGCGAAAGGAGTAGCAGAAGCAAGCAGGAATGAGCAGGAACCAACCGGTAGAGCAGGAACGCAAAGCACTACGATTAGGGGTTAGGGCAAGGTTATTGGGACATATGCCTAAGTGATTACATATTACATGGGAGTTTAAAGGATTACACAGAATAGTAACACAGAGAATAGGTTACTGCGCGGATTTATTTAGTTTATATTGTGCTAAGTTTAATCTTATACTATAAAATGACAAATGTATTAATAATTTCAATCACATTTCATTTATTCTCTACTCCAGCGCTAGTGTTCCCACCAATATGACCGCTAAAAAACATACTTGTCAATTTGACAGCAATAAATTTTTGTATTATTTGTTTCTTTTATATACGTTGTTCCATAAATTGCGGTACAAGAACTGTAACCAAATATTATTATATTGAAAGTAGCTTTCAGAACTCATAATAATAAAATAAATACAATATTTGGGAATAGTTCTGTTTATTTATTTATTTAATGACGACTTTTCGACAGCGTAGTGCTGTCTTCATCAGGTAAATATTAAATAACAAATAACAAAGTACATGTAGTCAAGACAACAAGTTTACAGAAAGAGGGTAACAGATCAAAAGTTACATAAAAAACATACAAAGTTAAAAGACAGAAAATTATGAAGAATAACAGGTAACCACGACTTATTATGCTCATAATTTCTTGATTTCGATGGCTTCTCTAATTAGTCTTCTCATCCAGTTATTTTCTCTTACTAAAATCTTCGTGTTTTTGAAATCAATTCCATGTAATTCTTGAATGGCATGTTCAGCAACAGCAGATTTATCTGGTTGATTTAATCTTATATGTCGTTCGTGTTCTTTTAATCTTGTTGCTACAGTTCTACCCGTTTGACCAATGTATACTTTACCACACTGGCAAGGAATCTTATATATGCCAGAACAATGTAGGGGAACCATGTCTTTAACATTGCCAAGAAGATCACGGATTTTTAAACTTGATTTATATGACGTCTGTATGTCAAATTTATTTAAAATCCTACCAATTTTATCTGTTACATTTTGGCAATGAAAGGTAAAGTTGCATATAATTTTCTTTTAGTAACAACTTGAGGAACAGGTAAAGATTTATTATTGGCTTTTAGTGCTCTTCTTATTTGCGCTTTGCTGTAACCATTTTTTTAAAAATTAATTTCTTCTTGAAGTTTACTGGGATGACATAAAATAGAAGCTCTCTGATATAATGTTTTAATAGTACAAGCTTTTTGGGCTGGGTGGTGGTTCGAGGTCTCATGAAGATATTGATTAGTATGTGTTGGTTTCCTATATACTGAATAAATAAGTTTTCCATCATCTTGTTTTTCCAATAGAACATCAAGAAACGGGAGACGATTATTTTCTTCTATATCAAATAACGTTAATTCAAATACAGGTTATGAGCTTAATAAGTCGTGGTTACCTGTTATTCATTCATTATTTTCTGTCTTTTAACTTTGTATGTTTTTTATGTAACTTTTGATCTATGTTACCCTTTTTCTGTAAACTTGTTGTCTTGACTACATGTACTTTGTTATTTGTTATTTACTTTGTACCTGATGAAGACAGCACTACGCTGTCGAAAAGTCGTCGTTAAATAAATAAATAAACAGAACTATTCCCAAATATTGTATTTATTTTAAATATTATTATATTCATTAGATTGGAAATAACTTTTCAAATTGTAATAAAAAATAGTTCCCATTTTTATCACTAGACGACTACGAATTAATTTTATTCGGGAATAAACAGAAATGACATTTGACAGTTACTTGACACTCAAAACTTATAGAGACTTTTAAGAAATAGTAGCGCATTTTCCAGTTTTTCGTTAAAGTCTATTTATCTGCTATCTTGCTAGCGTGGAGACTGCACCACAGGGATCAATTTTGTGCCATTTAAAATTCGAAATATTTATTTTGGCAATTAATTACTGGAGTGCAGTCAAATTATTTTATTTTAAATTTCGGCCTCAACCGGTTTCGGAATCTCCTATGCCTTCTTCAGAAGCTACAAATTGATACAAAAATTTTTGAAAACTTTTTAATTACATCGTTTTTTTAAGCTTACGTGAAAAATTGTTTTATATCTGTATGAACACATTAAAATAATAACAAAATACATAACAAAACATGTAGAACGTCAAAACAAAAATAAATATACTAAAATACTCAAAAAGTCGTCAAAATCTTTTAAAAACAAAATAAATATATGATTGAATTTTCGGGACCCTTATGAAAAAATATAATTTAGTTTTAACATGTATGGCTCGGAAGTTTGTTGTTTTACCGTTAAAAAAAAATAAAAATATTTTATCCCTTCTTCTTATTGTTTAGTCTTAAGTTTAATTATTTTTGTTTTATTTATTGTTTTCATTGTATTTTAAAATGTTTGTATATGTAGAACTCATACGTAACAGTAGAGTACAATTAATTTTTCTATTTTTCTAAGGCCCGGTTTTTTCACCTCCGGATAAAGTGTCAGTTAACTTAACTGCTAGATAAAATAAAAATTACGCATCGATATTACAGTGTAAATTGAGAAAATTATACACACGTCAATTATTTGATGCGATATTTTTCTTTTATCTGGCAGATAAGTTAACTGGCACTTTATCAGGAGGTGAAAAAACCGGGCCTAATTTATTTAAAGTATTTTTCTCTAAAATAACCTATACACGATTGAGAGTTAAAACACTGCTAGTCATCTCCTTCCTAATCATTTCATAATCACCATTTATGCCAGAACCCATTATAGTCACAGAAATTTGTTTTAACGCAAAACTTGGTACTACACTTGGTTTTTTTTAAGAATCAATTTTTGGTTCTCCTGAAAAATGTATGCTTATGCCCTTGCATTAGACCATTCAATTAGAAAATATAAGAAGTCATATACAATGAAGTGTAACTCACTATAATGATATAAATCCAACAAATTCGAACATTCTTACAATATAGAAAAAATCAATTAGAGGAATTGTGATTAAGACAACGGCATTCATTCTTTATTGAAATATTTCCCTCCTCCTTTATCCGTCCCCCATTTGAGAAGCAATCACCGTGTCAGGTTTTTATCTGTCGTATTAGAGCACAGGTGGTGGCAGAACCGTAATTACGTCCCCATGGCAACTGGTGATTATTTCAATAAAGTCATCCGCTGGCCACGAGGCTGCGGTGGCAGTGGCGGTGGCGTGGGGCGGCGGTCTCGTCTGCTGTCGACATCGGCATCGGGTCCCGACACTTCCACGCGCGAATTCACCTCAACGTGATGTTCGACTGGTCCACAACCAACCTGATTGTTTCGCTAATTGACCAGATGTCTTAATATACGAGAAGGGCGTTGGTTAAGAATGACGGTAATTATGGTGGAGATTGTTGGGATATAAAAGAGTTTGAGTAATTGTGTACACTAACGTTTAAAAATATGGGTACACTACAGGTGATAATTATTCCGGTACTGTTCAATGGAACAACTTTTCTTGCTATTTGGTGTAATGACCTCTAGCTCTCAAACGAATAGTGTCATGAATTTGTTTACTTGGTGCCATTTTTCATTTCTATTTTATGTAATTTTAAATATATATTTACTACTTCCAAATTAAACTAATACTATTTAAATAATTATAAATTGTATTAATATTTTTCATTAAAAAATACTATTGTATAACAATAATATCCCAAAATTTGATATATTTGAAGATCTGAGAAGAAAAAGAAAGCAAAGGTAATAAAAAGTGTTAAAAATAAGAAAATATTAAATTGTGTTTTGTAACTTTTATTACGAATTATGGGAAACCATATGAATAGTGGCTATAGTCCGAGCGTAGGATTCTTTAAAAAAAAAATTCTGTTGTGGCCAGCACAATACCTCTCGCCATTTTCATTTTATGTTGCATAGGGTACAAGCAGTTATGTGACTTTGTTGCCCTTGGCATGCAGATATGGGGACCCGTGTCAGAATGACAGCTAGTAATGTACATAGGTGTCAAGTATCATAAGTTTTCATTCAAAACATTATGATTTTCCAAATCCATGTGGTTTATTTTCCTCGACAAGTATATTCCATACTATGGATGACAAATAAACATCAGAATATTTTGAAATTTTGAATGAAAAATTATGCCATATGACAATTGTGACATCTATGTAAATAACTACTAGTTGTCATTCTGACACGAATCCTCATATCTGCTTGCCAAGGCCAACAAAGTCACATAACTCCTCGCGCCCTATGCAACATAAAATGAATATATATATATATATATATATATATATATATATATATATATATATATATATATATAATGTACTCATACCTCCCAGAAAAACCTGACACTGACATTTTGCATTTATTTGTCAATTACAAAAATTTAAATATCGCAACTGTTTTTTGGGCAACGAGATTTATTACAATAGATTATTCTATATTATTATATACTGTATCTCCAAACCTATACGAGATATAATAAAAAAATTAAATGTGTCAGATTGAGAATTTAATTATCTTTATGATTTGTAATAACAAATTTTCAAAAAATAATATTTAGAATTTTTTTTTTAGAAACTACCACTTCCGTTTATCCAATTGTTACCACAACCTGTTCAACTCTTCCCATTACTGTTAGATTGAGGAATTCGTAGTTGTACAGGTCTGAAGTCTTATAGAATTTGAGATATCGTACCTACAACAACTTAACACACATCCACACACACACACACACACACACACACACACACACACACACAAACACACACATACACACTACACACACACAGACATCATCGTAAAAATGTTATAATCGGATTCTATGGACCTTAAAACGTGCTTATTCATTGAAATCTGGATATGAGATTTTTAGCATGAATCTAATTCCTCTCTTAGCGAGAGATAAAAATCTCGATGAGGCGTGGTATAGTACTAAAAATGTTGCGGACTTCTGCAAAGTATGTAGTAGAAAACCCGAACGCACGACCATTCAACAGCTAATTTGTACATTTCTCTATAACCTAGCCTAACCTAACCCGAGTTTTGCAAGCCTGAGTTTTGTGGATTACGTCAGGTAATGTTACAAGTATATAGAGAAACTGCGAAAACTACATCTCATCACAATGATTGCGCGATCAGAACTATAGACACAAAAAAAAACTTAATTCTGATGAAGAGTAGTTTTTCACTAAATACACACTACACCTCAACATTACCTAACAACTAACCCAATACACAAAACTCACGATAACATAACCTAACGCACAAAACACACACTTGGAAAATTTGGGTCGGGTTTTGTGCGTTAGTTTATTATTGTTAGATTTATAGATACCTATAATAGATATACAAGCCAAGTTAAATTTCTTGTACTAAATCACGTCTCATCGGGGTTTTTTTTACCTTCCGTCACTTTAATTTTAATTATTTTTTTCATAAATATTTCCTGCAAGCAGAGAATAATAACTTTAAGTAATTATAATTATTTTTACCTTCCGTCACCTTAAGGAAGGTATTGTTTTTAGTCAAAAAATCGATGATTTTTTAATGAATGAATACGTTTTAGGATCTTTAGAATACGATTTTACTATTTTGTCAATGATGCCTGTATGTCAGTTAAACCTCTTCATTTAACGTAAAAGCGTAATTTGATGTTTTACTACTATGTTGCCAAAAAAAATTTCTAAGATTTAGTTTCAGCTAAAATCTATATAAAACCTTATTCGTATTATGACAAATTTTGAATCGGTTCTTATCCACTGCCATGTGTTTAGTTAAAATATACTTAAGGTAAAGTTTTAGAAATGAGCTACCAATACCGCCCAAATAGATTTATGAACTATTGTTGGTTTTTGGCACTGATATTTTTCTGTCATTTACAAACATCTGATGGATACTATGGAGTTGTTTAGGGTCTGAAATTTATTACAACAGATTATTTTATATATTATTTTTTATTTCAATATATAGAATATATAATAAAATTTTAAAATGTATCGAATAGAGAATTTTACGTTCTTTAATACTAATAATAAAAAAATAATATTCAGATTTTTTTTTTAGATACTACTACATCCGGTTTTCCAATTAGTACCAAACCCTATTCAACTCTCCACATTGATGTTAGATTGAGGAATCCGTAGTCAAACAGGTCTTTAGTCTTATAGAATTTGAGAAATCGTGCCTCCAATAACCTACGACACACATACACACACACTCACACACACTCACAAACACACACACACACACATCATTGTAAAAATGTTAAAATCGGATTCCATGGACCTTAAATCGTGTTTATTCAATAAATTCTGGATATGTGATTTTAAGCATGAATCCAATACCTCTCTTAGCGAGAGGTAAAAAGTCGCCACAGTTTTAAGAAAATGAAAAGAAGTTTTCCTATTATTAGATCTGCAAATTCAAGGCTTTTATGAGAATGTCACTATCAAATTTTTAATATTTAATACATTTAATTGGATCCAAACTTTCTCTCCAGGATAGTAATTTGCAGAAGTATTTCTGTAATTGTAAACACTTTTAATACAAAATATACATTTTATACTTACAAGACCTAGATATACAATTCTGAATATAGCAATAACATTTAATTCTTTGAAATTTACCGCCATTTCATGGACCATAACTTTCTATTATCGAACATTGTTATTAGGTCACTAAATGTTTGTATGAACATACTAATATTCTGCTAACAAATATTAGCGACCACGTTAGTGACCACTGTTAGCTAGCAATGTTCGTTTCAATGTGGATACGGATTCAGATTTGGTAAAAACTAGTGATAAATACAAGATTACATTACTGTGACTATAATATATACACAGTTTCCGAAATACCTCGAGTTTCATGTTTAAGTTTAAGAAGGGTAAGCTATATAACAGAAAATCGTAGAAACATTAAGATGAGAGTAGGCACAAAAGAGAACATGAACCACGTTTCACAACACAACATAAACGCAACAACTCCACCTCACGACATACGAGTAGAGCCCAGCAAGCACATAAACACACTCATATGCATTATTGAAAGCAAGCGAAAACGTGTGCTCTTACCTTTGATCGTCTTAGCACTTTTAGGCCCCTAGAAGAGAAGAAAGAGAAATTAAAAAAGATCACACACATGGAGTATGTACAAGGTAAGACAATGCAACAGACATACAACACTAAACAAGTAACAAAGAATAGTTAGTTAGTTAGTTCAAGCCGTTTCACATCGATTCATGTTAGAAAAAGTCAAGTCACATTGAGTGCAAAGTTCAGAAATAAGAATAACAGATTATTGGCATTAGAATAAAAGTATTGGAAGTATACACTGAGGAAGAATATTTATGCATTATTTCTTTGTATTTTTAAGATGGTTATTACGAGTACATTCCATTTTCGTATCTGAATAATTCATGAAAAATTAAAAGTATATTAAAGAATGTTTTATTACTTACTTTTATGTATTCATGAACACTATTTCTTTATGAAATAGTAACCTAATACACAGTAATGCATAAACAACAATTATTTTAATGCTTTCACAAAAGGTAACAATGGAAAATACCTTTTCCCACGACCACATAAGAAATCACTAAATATCAAAGTATGAAAATACATAATGAGTGGTAATCTGCAAATTTATCCCCTTTTCTTTACAATAATTATGAGTAGTACAATCATTTCACATTTTATAATAAGGTATTTATAAACCCAACAGTTGGTATTACTGCCACACTCGACTTTTCTCTTCCGTTATTTGACATTTGTTTTTGAGGTTTTAATCGATCCAACATATATAAAACAATGAATACATGGTTAATACAATATTATACAATAAAACTTATTTGTAGTATTGTAGAAACAACGTGAATGTGATTTTCACAAAAATGGATTGCAGTGACAGCGATTCGTCTATATGGAATTAGTGGAATATATATTACCGAGTGTCGTGCAAGTGACAACTAATTTGAGATTAAAAATTATATTAAATTGCGCCGTTAGCCACAACTTCCTGGCTAGTTTGCGGACCTATTCAAATATTGACAAATAAATTTCACTATGTCATACAATTAATCATTTTAAATTAGTATCGTTAGATATTATGACTTGTAATAGTATATTACATTATTCTATTTTTTTATCTACGTATATATAGTGGTGGCCAGAGAAATAAGACACTTACAGCGGTAATAATAAATAATTTCCTATTTCCAGATTAGTTATTCCGAGAATATCTCTTAACCCTGTATTAAAATGACGTTTATGGAGAGTTTATTCTAGAGTTAAGCCTTATTCCATGTTTATTATTATACATTTGTGGGTTAAGCTTGTGATCATCTAGTAATAGCTATTCATGTGTTTAAAAAAAGCTATTCTGAACTTAACCCTTGTTTATTATTACCGCTGTTATAGAACTTCAAAAACTTTCGTTTAAACCTAGAAATAAAACACAAACAATATTGAATTATAATTATAATGTAGAACTAAATTAGCTAAATATATTTTTATAACAGCGGTAATAATAAACAACGGTTAAGTTCAGAATAGCTTCATTTAATACAGGAATAGCTATTCCTAGTTTATCACGAGCTAAACCCACAAATGTAATAAACATGGAATAAGACTTAATTCTAGAATAAACTCTCCATAAACGCCATTTTAACACAGGGTTAAAAGATATTCTCGGAATCCCTACTCTGGAAATAGGAAATTATTTATTATTACCGCTGTAAGAATAATATATAAAAAATTGTTTAAATATTACCTGTAAAGTATACAAAGTGCTTCCATACTTATGGAACAAACTTTAACAGCGGTAATAATAAACAAGGGTTAAGTTCAGAATAGCTTCTTTTTAACACAGGAATAGCTATTCCTAGTTTATCACGAGCTTAACCCACAAATGTATAATAATAAACATGGAATAAACTCTCCATAAACTTCATTTTAACACGGGGTTAAGAGATATTCTCGGAATACCTAATCTGGAAATAGGAAATTATTTATTATTACCGCTGTTAATCCGCAAAGTCCAATTCTCAATTGTTTCCGAGAAACAGATTATCTAATTAACTGATTCTTCATATTTTTCCATTAATATCTTAAAAACTGTAAGAGTTACGACTTTGGTTAAATGAGGGATTTTATATTTAACAGGTCTTCTCGTATGTGTTTTTAATTTTCCAAAAAGTTTCATCGATATAAAAACCCCCGTATAATATAAGAAAATTTAAATAAACTGGAAAGTGTCTTATTTCTTTAACCAGATGTAAATATTATGGAAATATCTTTTTGTAGCGACTATCAACAAAATCACATTCAATTCCGCAAATAACCCATTGATGAAAACTCAAGTAGATAAATAAATGTTTTGTGAGTGAATCTCCGTTCCTAAAATAAAATAAAATAAATAAATATTTCATCACGGCATATTACCCATTGCTGGGTGTGCCAATCTGCTTTGTACCTCATCAAGATATGCCATATTTAGTAGTACAGAACATGTTTTTAAACTCCTTAGATATGGATATAACTTCACTCGTGTTTTAAAGTCCAGTAAATTTTATATCGCAAAATTTATCAACAACGAATTCATAGAAATTTCATATCCATAAAATTTAATTCTTTATTGCAAATAAACATACACGTGTATTTCTTATAAACATAACAACAATATTAAACTTGAAAGTACACATAACAATAACATAAAATTTATGCACGTATGTAAGGTATATGAAACAAATCATCAATTATGGAAAAAATAAATGAATTTCCTTTCAGTATTGGAGAAAAAAATCACAGTAGCTGACATCTGGTGAGAGATTTTGGAATGTACCAAAGGAGGAAAACATTACTTATTATCATTTGAAATAAATGTTAATTTTGAATATAAATGATATGTTGCACTAAATCGTTTCGATGTTTACATTTTGAAGTAAAAATAACAAATGATATCAGTATTTTACTGGATAAATTGGTGGCCAAATGGCGGATTTTGTCGTCGTCTGACCTGCCATCTACGGTGCATTTTTTCTCCTATAGATTCAGACGAAAAAAATAGCATTCGATTTATACTAAATATAGAGTTTAATATACAGTGTGTTTCAAAAAGTGGACACACCCTTTTTCTCGCTTATTATTGCAGATACGATTGCGTATAGGACATGATTTAATCAGTGCAATATTTGTAATTGAAATGTGTAAAAATTGTAATTGTAGTACTTCCGGTATAACCGGAAGTGACATCAACTTTGTAAAGTTAAATACAACCGATACTATTTTTTTATAAATTTGGATTGAATTTTTTTCCTCTTTCCGACAATACTAAATTTATTAGTGTTAACGTTATTCATTCGTTAAAAATAATTATTTTCGTTTGAACAATTTTTATCGTTGAGATGTAATTTAATACTTATGTGAGAGGTATGAAGGATGTGACATAAAGTAAAAAGATACGAAATTTGCAAAGTACTGGATTGAAAGATAATAAAGATTTTTGATCAGTCCAACAACACTTCCTTCCTATTGAGCTTCCAAATTGTCAAGAGATGGCGCTAACAACAACTGTCTAATAGGGTACCTTTATACTCAGGGTATGGCCATGACGTGCTCGCGTTTCGTCCGCCATTAGAGGGCCACTGTCATATTCGCTGTTGTTGCGCAAATTATTATGTATTTTCCTGGCAATTTGTTTTATTTTAATGCAAACACATTTAAATATACTTCTAATATTTATTTAAAGTGTAAGTAAGACTTTTATTTTATTTATTTGTGTATTTTCTTGAGATACTGACTACGATGACTGGCAATATTGAAAACACATAAAAATTACCAATATTAAGCTGATAAAGATGTCCGATCAAGGTCGTCTGTATCATGAACGAATTAACAAATTGGCATATATTTGTCCCCCTCCTTTACAAAGGCTTTAAGCGTGTGCGATAAGGATGGATATAACACGCTTGACTTTCAAAAATTCATATTGTTTCGACTAAGTTAGGACATTCCACTTTAAAACGATGCTCGTTGTTGATAATACTTATTAATTCATATACATTACCTTAATTCATAGCCGTACGAATAACGTTATTTTGTGTCAGAGTCACTGACACTGACATTGTGTCAGTATCTTATTTTTCACATATTTGGTTTTATATTTGCTAATAAACTTACCAGTTGACTTATTTTTGAACTTTGAATGCTTTTATTGTAACATATATTTTTATAATAATAAAATAACAGTAGTATCTTATGTAACCTCATAAAAACTAAGCAAACGACACTACTGAATTTGTCAGAATGGGCGGAGCAAAAATCTGAATTCATACAATTCGTAGATAACCTTGATCGGACATCTTTCAAAAATTTTACTGTAAATAATAACTACAGTTATTAAATTACATGTGATAATAACAACCTATATCCTTTACTCTACATAACCTCTAAATCCATGTCATAATAATAATTGTGTATCTCTTAAATAAATGAATTTTTATTACCTTTATAGATTCATAGTGTGATTATTTAATATTCCTGTACAATATAATATCACATTTCTTACAAATAAATAGGGAAATGAATACTCAGTATGTTTGACATTGGCCCGCTTATGGCGGCGATCTTGCCCCATGGCCATATCCTGTATATAAAGGTACCCTATTGTCTAAATCATTAGAGTAGCATTGCTGTCAGACTAATTTTCTTGGTTTCTTGAGTTATTTTGTGTTTTAGTTTAGTGTTTTTCATGTATTTTGGTTTAGTTTAAAGTTTCCCATAGTTGTAGTTTTAGTGATAGTTTTATTAATATTTTCATTTAATAAGGATAATTAGTAAGTATTTGTAGGTTAACAGTGTCTTTAGTTTCGTTCATATTAATTTTTACCTCTCGCTAAGAGAGGTATTGGATTCATGCTAAAAATCGCATATCCAGATTTTATTGAATAAGCACGTTTTAAGGTCCCTACAATCCGATTTTAACATTTTTACGATGATGTCTGTGTGTGTGTGTGTGTGTGTGTGTGTGGATGTGTGTGTGTGGGATGTTGGAAGGACGGTTACTCAAAAACTATAAGACTTAAAATTTGTTTAACAACGTATTTCCCAATCGGACATTCATGGGAAGATCTGAAAAGGTTTTGGTAACAATTGGACAACCGGAAGTAGAAGATTCTTGAAAAAAAATCTTCTAAATATTATTTTTTGAAAATTTTTCTTGATAATATTAAAGAAAAATAAATTCTCTTTCTGATACATTTAAATATTTTTATACATATTTTATAGATTTAGAGATAAAAGGAATATAATATATAAAATAATGTTGTAATTAATTTTACAACCGAAAGGATGCCATGAAAAATAGTTGCAAATTTAAATTATTTGTAACTGACAGATAAATGTCAGTGTCAGGAAAGAAAAATGTATTTGGAGAATCCCTTAATTCTTGATCTGTGACTATTATGGAGATGACAAGTCTAGGTTGAAGGACTTAAATTTGTTTCAAACATTATGGGACAATGTACACCAGTACTGTAGACTAGAGTAACTTTGAATTGCGAAAAAGCTATCAAATTCTTCTCAAGTAAGTTGTAAATATTGACAAAATTACACATCGATATAAGAATAATCGGAGTGCAATCTATCCGTCACTTTATTAAAGGGAATTAAGGTTATTTAGATATAACAAGTATGAAAAAATAAAATGTAAAAGAAGATATATAAGAATAGATGCACAATCCAGATATATACATTTTAGACCGCCCAAAATTAATGTTTTTACTAGAAGAATATGAAGAGAAAGTAAACAAAGTTGTTCGAATTGAAAATTGCTGTTACCAGCCTAATATTTATATATGGTAAACTCTACTTTGTAATTTATTGTAACATAATTTATGGTAAATATCTTTATGTTGAGACATGCTATTATTGAATAATAAAGAAGTTTATACGTCATAGATTTATATGAATATATTATTTGTATTTATAAAAATATTCTTTGCTTTATGCATACAGCCAGGTAAAATATACGGCGAGAGGTTATGTGCTGGCCACATCAGATTTTTTATATTAATTTAAGGAAAAAAGATGAAATCTTAGTTTACTATTTTTGTGTGCCGTAGATTTACAGCCATAAACGGTACTTATTTTCTTATTTATAGTAATTTTTTGGATAAAAACTCATCGTAACATTAACCTGTAATAAATTGTATTCTCTTATTTTAACAGTATTTTATATATTTTATTAAAATAAAACAATTATAGTCCTGTAAAAACCTTATTTCAATCCACAAAGGTAAATGCGAGGGTAAATGTTACAAATGTAAACAATAATTATGTACCTTAAGATTAGTTCAGAATTCTGCCGCTAGTGGCGTTTTCTTATTTTGGAAGTCCAATAAATGAGTAAGTTCCCCCAAATAAACTAGCCCCACCTACCTAACTGCAGTGCTATTACCTCAATCATGTAGTAGCTATCAAGAATAACTATATTAACGAGGGTTAATTCCTCGTGCTGCATTGATCATAACCTAGTCGTGTGCAAGTGCAATTACACCATCATGCTCAATTACCAGCGTAAATGCGAATCAATTGCCGTAGATGGAGCCACAGCATTCCGCAAGATCCACCATCTACCTGCCTCTCTATCACAGACAAACAGCCAGAAAAATCGGAAATCGGATTCAAGGGTAATTGATTGTAAGATTGTAAATGGAGGTTATGTTGTTATGCGTTTATACGAATGTGATTACTTATCAAAGTCGAATTGAAATTGATATGGAGTTGGAGAACAAGTGGAGATATTATTGACTATGAAATAGGAACTAGCAAATTGATCTACTATATGAACGAAGTATTGAAAATACCTACCTACAGCGACAGATATATTTCCGACCAAATAGTTTTTTACCTCCTGCCAACCTACATATACAGGATATTCATTTAAAATGCGCCACCATTGCTATCTCGAGAACTATAAGAGCTAAAAAGACGGTTAAATGAAAAAAAAAAAATTCACAAGACAAATTTAAAGAAAACAAAAATTATTTTTTTCGACCAGTGATTCTTAAAATACGGGACCTAACTTTTTTTAATTTTAAATGAAAACATATTTTTTTACCTCTCGCTAAGAGAGGTATTGGATTCATGCTAAAAATCGCATATCCAGATTTTATTGAATAAGCACGATTTAAGGTCCATAGAATCCGATTTTAACATTTTTACAATGATGTCTGTGTGTGTGGATGTGTGTGTGTGTGAGGTTGTTGGAGACACGATTTCTCAAATTCTATAAGACTAAAGACCTGTTTGACTACGGATTCCTCAATCTAACTGTAATGGGAAGAGTTGAATAGGTTCTGGTAATAATTGGACAACCGGAAGTGGTAGTTTCTAAAAAAACAATTTCTAAATATTATTTTTTGAAAATTTGTTACTACAAATATTAAAGATAATTAATTTCTCAATCTGGCACATTTAATTTTTTTATTATATCTCGTATAGGTTTGGAGATATAGTATATAATAATATAGAATAATCTGTTGTAATAAATCTCGTTGCCCGAAAAACAGTTGCGATATTTAAATTTTTGTAATTGACAAATAAATGCAAAATGTCAGTGTCAGATTTTTCTGGGAGGTATGAGTACATTTAATATATATTATTGTATTATTAATTAAATAGTTATTTAAATTGCAGGTATGTTAATATTACATATATCCTTAAGAAATACCGCTAATACCGTCAATGAATTTGAAGTATTTTGAACATATTAGAATAGTAGGATAAAATTTCTCATACAACGAAAGAAGAGAAACAATTTCAATTATTTGTGTGTACAAGAAATGTTAAATTCGTTACTTATAGGGCGCGAGCAGTCATGCGACTTTGTTGGCCTTGGCAAGCAGATATGAGGATCCGTGTCAGAATGACGGCTAGTAGTTATTTACATAGATGTCACAATTGTCTTGTTATAATTTTTCATTCAAAATTTCATAATATTCTGTTTATTTGTCATCCATTAGTATGGAATATACTTGTCGAGGAAAATAATCCACACAGATTTGGAAAATCACAATGTTTCGAATGAAAACTTATGATACTTGACACCTATGTATATTACTAGCTGTCATTCTGACAAGGGCCCCCATATCTGATTGCTAAAGCCAACAAAGTCACATAACTGCCCTATGCTAGATAAAATGAAAATGGCGAGAGGTATTGTGCTGGCCACAACAGATTTTTATTTGCGCGTCCATTAGAGAATTTAAGTCTGAATTCAGTGATATAATATTTTTATACCGTTACATAATGATTTTTTTGAGAAAAATACATGTAAAGTTTTATATTAATTTGATTAAAATATGAGTGTCATGAATGGAAAAAATGTATACTTGTTAATTTTTTTTTTTTACATAGAATTAGAATGCCATGACAGAAATAATGTGAATATTTTGTTTGCATTGACATTCATAATCAATACAAGAACAAAATATTCACTTCTTTTTGTCAGGGCACTCTAATTCTATGTAAAAACATTAACACGTACTCATTTTTTCCATTCATGACACTCATATTTTAATCAAATTAAAATAAAATGAATTTTACTCAAATACTCATTTTGTAAGGGTAAAAAATATTATATCACTGAATTCAGAATTAAATTCTCTAACGAATGCGTAAATTAAAAAGTATATGTTCCCAGACAAAATAAAGAAATTTGGTCCTGTATTTTGAGAACCACTTGTCGAACAAATAATTATTCTTTTCTTTAGATTTGTCTAGTAAAATAATAATTGTTTAACCGTCTTTGTGGCTGTTATAATTCTCGAGATAGCAATATTGGCCCATTTAAAATGAACATCCTGTATACAGGGTGATTCTGGGAAAACGCCCCCTCCCCTTTAACTTTTTTATTATAAGTAATATAAAAAATGGCTCATATAAAAGTTTTATTATTTTAAATATACTATTTAATGGCAGATATAGATATTTTTTTATAAAGTCAAAACACAACTATCAACTTTTATTTTTTAAATAGCAACCTATAATACAACATATTAAATTTTGCCTAAAATTGATAAACCGGAAGTGATACGGAAGCTCTGAACACATTGCTGGGTGTGCCAATCTGTTTTGTACGCAGATATTGGTTATAATTATGATGATGACGATATATTCGCACCGTGTGGGCGTTTATCAGGCGCCACCTCACGGCTTGGAGAGTAAATAATAGGAGTTACTGTTGTGCCTATTAAAATGCGAAATAAGTTTTGGTGTCGGTCGGAATCGAACCCGGCTCCCCAGATTCGCGTGAGTTTTGTACGTTAAGTTAGGTTATATTTTTTTTTTACAAAACAATCTTTCACCTCTTAATCCTGAATATCCTAATACTAACACATCCCTTGTCCAAATTCCCATAGTAAATCCCCTCCCCTCCGATCAAATATAAACTGCACCCATGCAGGCTGCACGCATCGGCAGTTTGCTGACACAAAGCAAGCATGAGACATTGTTCGGTGAAATTAGCAATGAATATGCAATGGATTATCGGTTAAATTGTTCCATAATTGCCACACAAATTGCGTTCGGTTGACGTAATGCGGTTACTGCAACGAGCTGCCCCGAACAGAAGCAGGAGCACGAGCTGCCCACGGGCTACCGCAAGAGGACTCTCACACAAGGAATGCTGAGAGCACGGACCTGGAGATGATAGCTGAAGCTGACCAATTCAAGTGGAATAGGTACTTGCTGACAATGGGATGAGATGAAATAGTATTTATGGAAGAAAATAAATAAATCAATCTTGTTTATCAATATATAAGTATTAGTAGAAAAAATCGATAGAAAATAATAACTCGAATGCGATCCGCCACTATAGTAATAAATTAGAAAATGGGTCATTTATACATATTAAAACTAGACTTTCAAATCGTATGATAGTTTCATAAGTAATATAACAAGTGATATGATTATCATTATTATCGATGATATTCTCGAGTGAAACCGAGCTGCAGATTTCACGAGTCCGAAGGACGAGTTGAAATGTGCTGTTCCGGTTTCACGAGCAATATCTTCGATTATTAATCATATCACGAGCTTATATTTAATGAGAGAATATAATGAATTTTTGCAATCTAATCTAACCTAACTTTTATATACATATTCATATTGTATTAAAGCATGGTACTTACGAGTTTTATTTAATATTTCGGAGTTTGAATTATTGTTATTATATATTTTTATACTCAAAATTAACTGTCAATGTCATAAATAAAGAAAACAAATCCCTTAGTAACGACTATAAATACGGTGATAATTTCCTTGTTTTTTATCATCGCTGTGATAAACATGTATCTAGGGAGATTCTGAATGTTGATTGGCAGAAAACATGTCACGTGACTAAGGAATTATATTCTCAAAATAATAAGTTACCAACTTAACAATTTAAATATCCCGGAAAACATTTGTATAAAATTCACTTTGTAAACGCGAAATAAGAAAAAAATATTTTGTACAAGATTCATAGGTAAACTCATTCCAAGATATCGAAGCGTGCTGCAAAGAGTAGCTTGCAGCAAGAAAAACAAACCAAAAAATTGTATTTTCAGAGCAGGAGTAGAAAAACGCTATTACAGATTTATTCAGATTTGGCCTATTAGTTTTGTAACATATCTTTTTAAAATAGTCGAGGACCCCATTAAATAATGTAGAAGGTGTTCGACATCTTTTTTGCTCGTTCGTGAAGTTTAAGAACGCAGTATATTGTTACTATAAGATATAATGCTTCATTTATTTTGTTATATGTGTACTATGAATACCAATATTATCTTCTAAGGTATTTTTTTTTAAATTACTTGTGCTAATTTTTTCCTTTTTACTTCCTTGTACGTAAGTAAAGGAAGTATTGTAATTACGAAAAATTTCGGTTTTCAGATTTCAGCGGAAATATCCATTTTGATCATCCCTGAATCCATTTTGACTAATTTCGTCGTGACGTCTGTACGTACGTACGTATCTCGCATAACTCAAAACCGGTAAGCCGTAGAAAGTTGAAATTTTGTATTTAGGACTCCTATAACATCTAATTGTGCACCTCTCTTTCTGGTTATTACACAATTTCCAGAAGTGGCACTTTACATGAAGCCTATAATAGATTTTAATGAAAAACTGTTTTAAAATATAATCAAAAACTTTTCAAATTTGGTATATAAGATTTTTATGTCAATCGAAATAACATAATAGATTTTGGTTAAAATAGGCTAACCGGAAGTGGTACATTACTTGGAGGTGTTAACAGTTTTTCTTGAATAAAATGATTTTATTTTGATTTTAGAAATAAATGCTTCAAATAAAAGTTTTAGAGAATTAATTTCTGCGTCTAGCACATCAAGTATTATTAAATTAGCCCTTTGTATAAGCGAGATATGTAAATTTAAAAATTATATACTTTTTTGTTTTTGTAATAAAGCTTGCTATGGATTAGGACATAAAAAAAATGTTCATGTCAAATTACGTTAAATACGTGCAATTTTATGATTCGTACAATAACAAATATTATATTTTTATTGTGACAGTCATATTCATTGTTGTAATCAAATATTTCTTTGTTGTAATCAAAACTCTCTTTAAAAACTTCCTTTATAAATATGTATAGTTTAATAATCGTACAAGGAAGTCGTGTAGAGTTTTTTTTGTATAATCTACCTGTAATTGAGATATGATATCCTGTAGGTCAGATTTATAAATAAATGAACTCATCCCAAATTTTATTTACCTTTTTCCTGAAAGATTACCGATTATAGTATATGTAAATAATGTTTTCATGCCATTTGTGTACATTGATATGCAGACATAATTATTTTAATATAAACTTTAATATCAGATCTCAGTAGGCTGACTCATTTAAATAATTTAACTCATCCTACTGGACAAAATGTAAAGTGGTTTGTTTGTTTTCAAATTAACAAATTTTTAGAAATGCTAGAAATGAGGTTAGGCCATTAGACGGTTATATTGAGTGCAATATCATGAAATTAGTTTTGAAATAAGCATTTGAATAATAATTTGCCATAAGTCCTCCCTATTTATTAAACCTACTAGAAAATTAAATCATCAAAATTTGACGTAATTGATGGAAACAGCCTCAATTCTCCAAAATGAATTAGAATCGTATATTTTCCTGTGAATAATAATAATAATAATATTTATTGCCCAACAGTTGAACCAATTACAGGACAATACAAAAGAATCATATAATAATATATTAGGATGCATAAGACAAAGATTAAGAATTAACATAATTGTGATAAACAAAATTTACAGAAATATGTCTTCATATACAATATTCCCATTTCGGCACATAATGGTTATGGAGGAACACTGTAGCACATCAGATTGAGACGCAGGGAGTTGAAAAGTCCTTGGGAACCTGGACGCCTAACGTGGAACATGAAATAAACTTATATAAACTATTTTATTGTATTGAGAATAAAAAAGATAAGTTATATTTGCATGATAAGATCTCTTAGAGCTATTTTATTACACACCAGTGTATGTATGTTTTCAGGAAATTTATGAATTCAATTTATTCAGAATTATGACATATAAGCAGTATTACCTACATTTTTGATGCAATCTTGCTTTATGGCTAATATTTCACTTGCTGCATGTTGTAAAATATTAACTCCGTATAAAAGCAACAAGTAAAGAATCCTCTTAACTTTTCTTTCTTGCAATCAGAAACATCATATTCTGAGCAGGATTCTGTATCCTACATTCGTCCTGTTCAGCACATCCAAGTCTTATTCACGGCAGCTTACAGGAACTTGAACAAGAAAGTTTCTTAGAGTAAAACAACTTTTGGCGTCGTGTGTCTGTTACAGTTCAGTGATGTTTTAGGTTTTAATGGTTTTATGAAGGTTATAAAAGATGGTAATTAATTTAATAAGAGTATAATGGGATATAAATAGAAAATTACTGCAGTAATACATAAAGTTGTTTGACAGAATAAAAATAATAATTTAGATTTCAATATTCATAATGATGCACCACTGTTGTAGAACTAAAATATATAAACTCTTAAATGGGAAATATCATTGCGAACACTTAATTTCTTGTCTAGGTAAGTTTTGTTTTAAAATGAAGTTTTTCAAAACTTGATTAAGCATTAATCAATTAATAATATTTTATTTCATACTGTGTCAAATTCCAATACTTTACGTCAACAGTTTCAATCCGGGAAAACACAAAAAACGGCCGGTCCGGTAAAGTGTTGCTATTAGAAACACAAAATTAATCATGGCAATAACAATTATTCAAATTTAAGAAATAATTTATTCAAAAATACATAATATATGTATAATAAAAATTAACAATTAAACTTAAATATTAATGTTCAGATTAATAGTACAATTTGTATACATAACGACATTCGTCCGTGAACACTTTTTACAGTACTCGTTTCGAATTTCAAGACTCGGCTCCTTTGTCGCCTCGTCTTTAAATGTCTCACTCATACTGTAAAGTATGTGTTCCCGGACTTATAACGTTAATTACTATTACCATTCTACAGACGAAGCTAAATTACTTTACGCAATCCTTTTTTGGGGCAGTTCTACCCATACCAATAGCTTGTCTCTAAATATTTGAATTAAATGTTAATATGTATAAAAAACAAAATAAAGTCAAACGACGCAAAGACATCCACAATTTTAAAACAAGGCACAAAAATAATTTTCATGAATCATCGGCTAAGTAGGAACTCCCAGACCTCATTGGCGCTGATGTATTCAATAAACTTCCTGATGATTTAAATCATAGAGTTAAAAATATATTGTACTGTTCCATTTCTACAGCATAATACAGAATATATTGTCATATTTCTTATTAAAATTTACTAAATATGGTCAAAAAAGTATTTAAACAAAAATGTTTAAGGAACAAATTCCAAATAACACAAATAAAAAGCAGAGAACGAATCAAAAATGTATGATGGCCTAAATAATGTAAATAAACTTTGTAAAAATAGTATTATAAAAAAATAGTGAGTGCGGTCTTGGTGTCGTGTGAGGTCGATATCGTGACATAAGCAACATTTGCTGCGATAGTGGTGCAGTGTGCAAAACAGAACAAAAGAGCAGCGTTGCCAGATTTAAATTAATATTATTTTTCTTATATTGCCATTACTTAACCTTTTACAAATTTGGCACTAAAATTTATATCTATAATTGAATACAACTGCCACGAGATGGCAAGATATTTTGCTATTTTGGATTTTGTATTGCGACCTGACTATTGTGAGTTTTTCTTCAGTCAGTTACATGCTCAACAAATTTAGTCTGTGCTTAACATGTATAAAAATTATGACAGAATCAAAAGAACCCAAAAAATGTAGTTATGAGGAACAATCTACTGGTTCAAATTCTGTTTTAGTCTAAATAAAACTAATTTAAAATCATATAATCTACTATAAATGTATAGAGATGATTTGACACTAATACATAATTTGTAAAAAACAAAATGTACGATATATTTTTTAAAAGTACGATACTTTTTTACAAAATACGATAATTTTCATTGGTTGGTACGATACTTTTATTTTATAATTTGACAACCCTGCAAAACAGTATCGAGAATCCAAGGTTATTGGAGTAGGAACTAGCTAGCCGGCTTGCCGGCTAGTGGTGGTGCGATAGAAGAGAAGAGAGTGATTGTTGCTGAGCGAAGGGCAGCAGACGTCCCTTGACTTGTCCATATTTTCAATGTTCGGCATCTCCTCGGCATTAGGTTAGCATTATACCTTATTGCTACGTCTTCGACCGTCATAGCTACGTCTTCGACCGTCATAGCTACATATTCGCCACTCTACCAACGCATCATTGTCGCCCACAAGAGTCCCCTAGTCCCTCCTGCCAATTTAAGATAAGTTTAGTTAAGTTATTTTAAATTAATTAGAAATCAACATTTGTTTAATAGTTTGTATGATACGGTATTTTTTTTGTCATTAATAATTAAAATCATTAAGCATTAACCCTTATGTTTGTTTATGTGAAATAACCCAAAAAACGAACCCACCCGCACCAACCCATTAACGACCCTGAAATTAAGAATAAGGTAATACGCGCGTCACAAATGGAACAGTTCGGACTTGTGCTCCCTCTATTATACATTCTTAACTCTATGTATAAAATATTATAGAACTCATACAGCTTTTAAAAATAAGTTGACACAATATCCAGTTTCTAAATGCTTCTACGATGTAAAAGATTACAATGTTCTTATTAATTATTATTGTAATTTTTACCTTTCGTCACCTTTAGGTAAGGAAGGTATTGTCTTTGGTCAAAAAATTCAATGATGAGTTTTTAGTGTATAATAATAATAATAATAATAATAATAATAATAATAATAATCTTTATTGATAAGACATAAGACATATCAATGGCGAGGTTCAGCCATAGGCTGGTCTACCACCTAACCACACAAATTATACACAATAAATAATGCCAATTAATTATTAATTTACACAATGGAAAAAAAAAATAATACAAATAAATGGTGCAGTAAATGAACCAATAATCTTTATATGCGAAAATGCAAAACAATATGCCAATAATCAAATACGAATAAATATTTGTACAATACACAGATATTACCTACGCAAACATATTTTTGATACGGGTCTTAAATATACTCAGGGATAAGTTTTTTAAATTATATGGTATGCTGTTATACAATGACGGTGCCAAATAAGAAAAGGAACCTTTTAATTTAGATTTTCTATAAGCTGGTACTATATATAAATCTTTAATTCTGAGCGTATAATTATATTGTTTCTGTTTAAATTTGTCAAATAGATAGTGAGGTGTACCAGTTTTCAGAATTTTATGTATTAAACAGAGATACATAGTTTTCACGCGATTATTTACAGATGTCATACCGGCCAGTTTACGATATTTGGAAATGTGGTCAAATTTGCGTACACCATAAACAAATCGCAGACAAGAATTTTCAACAAGTGTAATTCTATTTTTATCTGTTTCTGTGAGATTTGGAATGTACGTACAAGCACAATAATGGAATAAAGGTAGAATTAGAGTATTAACTAGACGTAATTTTACTGTTGAACTTAGATCTTGTCTGAACTGATATAGATGTCGCAAGCGAAGTCTCGAGGCAGTAATTTTTTTATGTAAATGTTGTCTGAAAGAGAGATTTTCATCAACAAGAAGTCCCAAAATGTTGACAGAAGAGCTACGTTCGAGAATGGTACCGTCCAGACTTATATCAGGTATGGAGTTGCAGTTACCAACAGCAAGATATGAAGATTTAGAGACATTAATTTTAAGGCCGTTGTCTTTTATCCATAGAGATAATTTCTGCAAATCACAATTAACGTTTGTTATTTGTTCATTCATATCTGACGGATCTATAGTTGCAATAATTGTTGTATCGTCTGCATATGAATGTGCTGTGGAGTAATTTAGAACTGATGGCATATCCGATACATATATAAGAAAAAACAATGGACCTAAAATTGAACCTTGCGGTACACCATTTTGCAAAGAATAATAATTTGAAATAAATGTATTGGAGTTGTGTGACATGCACACCTGAAAATTCCTGTTATTTAAATAATTTTTACACCACAGAATTGCATTGTTGGAAAAATTGTAAAATTTTAGTTTAGCAAGCAACATACTGTGATTCACCATATCAAATGCCTTCGATAAATCAATCTGAATCAGTAAGGAATCCTTCGATTTATCGAAATTATCTAATAAAGTATCAACAATGTTTAGGAGACATGTATTGGTACTATATCCTGCTCTAAATCCAGACTGATTAATGGGCAAAATGTTAGTTTCATTTATATAAGTCAATATTTGGTCGCAGCATACTCTCTCCAATACTTTGGACATGACTGGTAAAATACTGATCGGCCTCAAATCATCGAACGTAGCACACTCTTTATGTTTAGTAATTGGTTTTATAATTGCAGTTTTCCAAATATCTGGCATAGCACTTTTGAGTATACACGTATTTATAATATGCATAATATAAACTGCAATTATTGGTAATACAATCATTAACATTTTAACTGAAATTTCATCCACTCCTACTGCATTTGATTTATATTTGGTTAAAATTTCTACTATAGTATCGCTATCCACACATTTAAATTCAAATTGTTGGGACTCCCCGTATCTACCATTCAAATAAAAATTTAATGTATCAGAATTTATATTAGTAGTACCAATCTTATTACAGAGAAATTCACCATACTGTTCTGGTTTACATAAATGTTCCGGAATATCTTTTGCCAATTCACCTTTTACTCCCATTTTATTTAAATTTTTCCACAATATTTTGGAATTATTCATATTATTATTTATTTCATATTCCATAAAAGCTTGTTTTTCTCTACGAATAGCTGCTGTCGTAAGATTACGTAACTGTTTGTAATAATCTAGTTTAGATTTTGTTTTATGTCTTTTATATTGTAATAAAGCCTTATCCCTTTTCCTTTGCATAATTTTTACAACAGGCGTAATCCAAGGACAGTAATTTTTTGATGTTTTTATGGTTTTAATGGGAGCATGTTTGTCGAATAAAGAAACAATATTATCATTTAAAAATTGCACTTTTTCATTAATATTATCCAAAGTTATAATATTATTCCAATTAACAGACTGGCAATCGGCAAAAAATATGTCATAATCTAAATTTTTAAAATCTCTATATCTGATAAATCTCTCAGGAATAACAGTTTTTGGTAGATTTAGAACACAATAGACAGCAAAGTGATCTGTAAATTCTGTACAATCAATAACTCCAGCATATAAACACAAGGACTTATCAGAAATAGCAACGATATCTAAAAGAGTTTTTGACGCTGGTCTTGTGTAAGTACTTATTAATTGGTGCATATCATGAGCACTTAACAAATTCATTAGAGATGCTGATTTGCTATTATTTTCTAAAAGATCAACATTTATATCACCTGTACAAATCAAGCCATCTGATTGTGTTAAAAATTCTGCCAGTATTGGATCTAAAACACACAACTCCTTGTAATATTTGGAATGTGGATTATAAACTACTCCTACAGTTAATTTGTATTTATGAATTGTGATTTGTATCCACAATTGCTCAATATTCTCAGATATAACAAATGATGAATCTAATATTTTAAAATGAATGCTATTACGAATATAAAAAGCAACTCCTCCACCACGTTTGTCAGCTCTTTCTTGACTAATAAATTCATAATTTTCAATACGAAACAAATGTGATGGAGCAGAATTATTTATCCATGTTTCACTAACAGTCAAAATATCAAAATCATTATCATACAAAAAGTCTTTAACTTTAGAAAAACATGAATTTAATGATCTAGCATTTATATGACCACATGTAAACGCAGTATTGTTTTGATTATTGACTTGTGCATTTAAAACAGATATATTTGACATTTATATACAAAGTTTGGCGAAATTAAACAAAATTTAGCGTACAAGCAAAAACAAAGTGTCAAGAGTACATTGACCCATGCATGTTCTGACGAAGTTCACAGATATATAAAATATAATATATTGCTGCAAGTGAATCTTAATTTTATACTATGAAAGAAATACAAAATGAAATAAAATGGCTCAACCAAACTTAGTCCATAACTTTATGAAGATCGCTCTGATTGTTTATATAGAATTTATTGTTTTTACCGTCTTTAGGCAAATTTACTACAATACGACCATCAGAAGTCCACACATTTTTTATGGTAAACTTATCTGCTGCATCCTTGAAGAGTTGGAGTCGGTTCTTCGTGAGGTCCTCTCGGATTGTGACACCCGAGCCTTTTAATTTCTTCTTTTCGTAGAAAACTCTGTTTTTGGACCGATAGCTCACAAATTTCACAATAATGGGCCGATTTTTCCCTTTTACAGGTTTCCCTACACGATGACATCTGTCAATGTCGTCTTTCACAATTTGCACCTTCAGTTTTTCATTAAACAATTGTAACACGCGATCATCGACACATTCATTAGACGTTTCGGACAGTCCAAATATACGTATGTTATTTCGGCGCGAATATTGTTCGAGATTATCAACAGAGTTCTTACACATCATATTTAAATTTTCATTCTCTTGTTTCACAGATTTAATTTCACTTTCCAATAATTTTATTTTATCACTAAACACTTTTTGCACTGCTGCAGTCACTTCTCTAGTTATTAATGAAATAAATTCTTTATTTCCACTTAAATTTGCCAATGAATCAGTGATCATTTTGGCGATGGTATTGCTGTCATCTCGCGAAAGCATTATTGTTGCAAATAAAAATATATTTAGTGAAGTAGATATATAGAATAAATCACTCGCAGCGTAAAAAATAAATTTCAGCAGAACACACAATGCACGTCTAGCTTCGTCGAACGCTCATGTATGTATGTATGTATAAGCATGTTTTAGGGTCCCTATAATACGATTTTACCATTTTTACGATGATGTCTGTATGTATGTGTGTCTGTGTGTGTCTGTGACAAAAGTTCCGGATCCCATAACTTCAATACCACGATTCCAAAAATTATAATTTTTTCGTATTCCTCAAGTTTACATCCAGAAGAACAACTGATTAGATTTTGGTTATAATTGGTGAACCGGAAGTACCCTCATTTGAAGATTTAACAGTTAAATTTGATTTATTGACATTTATCGTTATTATAAGTTAAAGAATATATTATTCTCTATACGATTTGATTACATTTTATACTTCATATTCAATAGATACAGAGTTAAAGAATTTTAAAGAAATTAAATTTTATAATTCAGCCAGCTATGCTAAACATGGAAACTATTAATATATTCATATAATTCAAATTGACAGATGTCAGTATCAATAAAATTAAATTAATGTGGCAGAGATGAGGATGTTGAAGTACATGTTGGGGAAAACACGGAAAGATACGGTAAGAAAATAACTCTAGTATTACAAGTTTCTAGAAAGATATAAGAAATATGATTACATTGGGTTGATCATGTCATGAGGAGAAATGAAGAATTATATTGGAACAAGAATGAATAGTTTAGTAATAGGATGTTGAAGAAACAGAGGAAGACCAAAGATAAGACGGAAGGACTGTAATGCGGAAGACTTGAGAGAAAAGGAACTGAATGATAACGACACGCATAAATAGCGACCCCTAACGAATGGGAAAAGTTAAAGAAGAAGATGTCAGTGTCAAGTGCAATTTGAATAGTTTTTTTATGAAATAATTTTACTGGAAATTTAGAATCTTTTGCAAGAAAAATTATGTATGGAATTTATACATTATACACAGGATTGACGGAAGGTATTGTGCTGGCAACAACAGATTTTTTTATTTTAATATTCCATCGGCCGGTATGTACATATAGGTATTGAGTGGAGGTACAATTTGAAGAATGGAAACTATTGATCACATTCAGATCTCACTTATTTCAACATCGCCTATAATTTTTTAGTTCCACATATATTAATGTCATTGATTGAGAATTAATAATGTATTTCCCAAACAAATATTTAATGCAGTTTATAATGGCAACGCTTCTACTAAAGTATAATCTTTCTCGTACATTTACTCATACTCTACAAAGGCGGATTTGATGACAACAAAATATATACGAAACAACAAGAACTTGAATTTGTTCTAAAGACTAATCGTCTGGAATCGCATATATGATTTACATTTTCAATAATACGTAGATATGCGCTGAGGGACTAAATGCCTCAGACAGAGTAAGCTTCAAAAACGCGTGCTCCCTTTAACAAGCTTCAAAATGCTACCATTTTAGTATCACTTCTCACAGAAATTACCGCAATTACAGTTCCCGCAAATAGACATTAAATTTTGTAGCACTATGGGAATTTGTAAAAATCTGTTGTGACCAGCACAATACTTCTCGCCACGTTTTTGGTTACATAAATATAGAGCGCGAGCAGTCATGTGACATTGTTGGCCTTGACAAGCAGATATGAGGGCCCCGTGTCAGAATAACAATTAGTAATTATGTACATAGATGTCAAATGTCAGAATTTTTAATTAAAAATTTCTAGATTTTCTAAATTCACGTAGTTAATTTGTCACCAGGAGTGTGAAATTTACGAAAATAAAGTACATGAAATTGGAAAATCATTCCAACACGGGCCCCCACATATCTACTTGTCAAGGCCAACAAAGTGACTTGACTGCTCGCGCCCTATTATATTTAACTTTTCTTATATACCTACACTCTACACCAATAATTCTACTTACATGTATTCTTTATATTTACATTTTCTATTTTTAAATTCATTCTATGAAGATATATTGTCCTACTCTTCCAATTTTTCTAAATGTTTCCAATACATTGTCGGGATTGACAGTATTTTTGAAGGGCATATGTAATATACCTATAATTTTAAATATTAATACAATTAAGAAATAATATATGTACTTCCCAGAAAAAATCTTCAGTAATTTTTGACACTGACATTTGTCAGTTACAAACATTTTAATTTTTTTTTAAGTGGTTTCCATGACATTATTTGTGCTGTGAGATTTATTACAACATATTATTATATACCTTATATTTCTTTATATATAAATCTACAAAAGATATAATAAAATATTTATATGTTTCAGATAGAGAATTTACTCTTCTTTTACTAGCAAGAATAAAAATTATCAAAAAATAATATTTAGATTTTTTTTTTACATTTAGCAAAAAAAGTTATTTGTTGCAAAATCGTGCTTTTCACGCGTGTTATCGAACGATCGTACTAAACACATAAATAGCTATTATTACATCAAATAACTAAATTGTTATAGATATTTAGTTTAATACCTACTAAACATCCATAACATTCCGGAAAGATATTTCGCATAACTTAGAATCCCTAACCTCAAGAAAGCATTTATCCTAACCTAACCACAAACCAACAACAGTCCAACAGTTGGTACTTAAATATTAACTTGAACAAAGTTTCTACTTAAAATAATCCTTATGCGAGACAGCAGCGAAGAGGATCGTGAACCGGCGAAATTACCGGTTCGCAGCGGTTCCGGAACCGGAAACCACGATAATAATCCGCGCACCTGAACCCGGACTGCCGGAATTATTCCCCGGACTTGTGTTTTTGTCAAAATGATGCACACCAGAGTCCTCTGTTGAGAACTTTACATTTCTACTACACCAGTATTCGAGATTGTTTTACAACAGATAAAAAGAAGTAAGATGTACGAGTAAAATAAAATTTTATACGAAAAAATCTTTTAAAAAGTTTTAATATTTTCGATTTCGATAAAGGTAGTAAAATGAAATATTTAAATTGACGGATCTAAATGCCAAAAATATACTTTTTACATAAGTACATCTTTGAGCAATGATTTAGAAATGGTAATAGTATAGTAGTCGCAATTTATTACTACCATGTCAGGCCCACTAAATTATATGATCATAAGCGTAAATCAAATCAAAACTGTGAAATTTTATTTTGAGTCGTAAAAACAGTCAAATTAATTTCATACTGACTTAAATGTTATCAAATCATGATCATAGAGGTTAATAATATATTTTCCCCCGCAACGATACTTTAAAACATTGATTAACAAAGATCTAACTAACGTAATTTTCGCAATTTAGCTTGAAATGTCAGAAATATAATTGGTAAAATGCAAATTTTGTTTTCCACGGCCTATCTGATTTTCTTATTCACAATCTTTCTAGACTCTAGAGTGACCGTCGGGCATTGTATGTTTAAAGTTATTGTATTTAAAAAATATATTTCTCACCCTAAGTACTGAAAGCAAATACCGCAAAGTGTAGCAATACCAATGTATAAAAATAAGCAAGGTTTAAATATGAATGCCTGATCTGCAGTATACTTTTCGGGAATAGGGAATGAGTTCAAATAAACAGAGGTCAATAGTGCTAAAGACAACATTACCTTAAAACAACAACAAACCAATTACCTATAGTCCAAGTGTCTGGTGTCCGGCGTCCCTAAACGGACCTTTATTTGGTTGTCCGATTCTACAATGAATATTTAATCGCTTGAATAATTTAATCGGCGATTGAAACAAAGATAACCTAGCATGCAAATGTCAGCTGGAGACGAAAAACGTTTTAGCTCCTAGCCACGTACGCTTATGGGGCGGATAATTTATGTTAACATCATGATAACGCAAATTGAAAATGAATTGTTAATAGAAAGAAAGATTAACATTCATACAAATACAAACAGAGATAAAAAAGTAATATTTTTTTATATATTTAAAACCATATAAATGTTCAACAATAAAAATAATTGCAATTATCAACTATAAAAAATTTCATCTGATATGTATTTAATTAATATAACAATAATTTAATTTAAATTAGTAAATATGAATATAAATATTTAATTTCATTACCTGTATCTTTTATGCACAATTTCTAAATATACGAGCCGGTTTACATTAAAAAAAAAAAACTAATTATAAAATTTACACAAATGGTGAATAATTTCTAAAAATTTCTTTTCTGTAGTTTAAAATATAGATTTTAAACTTACAAAAACTGAATATGTTATTCAAGTATTCCGCTATTTAATTTTGGGTTGCATCACCTTTATTAGTAATGACAGCATTACTTCTATTAGGCATTGTATCCACAAGCCCAGCACATTATTCTGTTACAGTATTGTCCCATATGTCTTGTAAAGTAGATTTTACCGTACGCACTAGATTTTTATAAAGTTGTTTTTCATATATCTAAATTAAGGGTCTCGGTTGAAGATAAATAAATAAATATATCATCACGGCATATTACCCATTGCTGGGTGTGCCAATCTGCTGTGTACACAATTTGGGATATTTCATTACGTAGAGATGGCGATGTGTATCATCATCAAACCTTAAACCTTCAATAAAGGAGCACATTTATGTAATTTCCATAAGCGTATCATTGCTGTCAATAGTTTTTCTTTGATTCTTCTTGTATTTTGACTTTTCTCTCAGTGTTTATTATTATTTTAGGTAGAGTATATTGCCTATATATACTCTACCTAAAATAATCAGAAATTAACCGTTTAAATGGCGGTCGAACCATTATCACTCGTCATTTGATCCACAGTTTTTTTACCTCTCGCTAAGAGAGGTATTGCATTCATGCTAAAAATCGCATATCCAGATTTTATTGAATAAGCACCTTCTAAGGTCCCTACAATCCGATTTTTATATTTTTACGATGATGTCTGTGTTTGTGTGTGTGTGTGTGGATGTGTGTGTGTGTATATATGTGTGTGTGTATGTGGGATGTTTGAATGACGATTACTCAAAAACTATAAGACTTTATATTTGTTTAACTACCTATTTCCCAATCGGAAATTCATGGGAAGATCTGAAAAGGTTTTGGTAACAATTGAACAACCGGAAGTAGAAGATTCTTGAAAAAAATTCTTCTAAATAATATTTTTTGAAATTTTTTCTTGGTAATATTAAAGAAAATTAAATTCTCTATCTGATACATTTAAATATTCGTTTATATATTCTATAGATTTAGAGATAAAGGAAATATAATATATAAAATAATCTATTATAATAAATTTTACAGCCGAAAGAATGCCATGGAAAATAGTTGAAAATTTAAATTGTTTGTAACTGACAGATAAATGTCAGTGTCGGAAATCCGGAGAAATTACTGAAGACTTTTTCTGGGAAGTACATACATTGTATTATTTCTTAATGTATTAATAGTTAAATATTTAAAATTATAGGTATTTTACATATATCCTTCAAAAATACTGCCAATCCTGACAATGAATTGGAAACATTTCGAAAAATTAGAAGAGGGCAAAATTTCTTCATAAAATGAATTTAAAATTAAACAATCTAAATATAAGGAATAGATATATGTAAGTAGAATTTTTGGTGTAGAGTGTAGGTATACAAGAAATGTTAAATACAATAGGGCGCGAGCAGTCATGTGATTTTGTTGGCCTTGACAAGCAGATATGGGGGCCCATGTCAGAATGATAGCTAGTAATTATGTATATAGATGTCAAGTATCAATTTCTCATTCTAAATTTAGTGATTTTCCAATTCCATGTGGTTTATTTTCCTCGACAAGTAAATTCCACACTCCTGGTGGCAAATTAACTACGTGTATTTAGAAAATCTTGAAATTCTGAATGAAAAATTGTCAATTGACATCCATGTACATAATTACTAATTATCATTCTGAAACGGGCCCCCACATCTGCTTGTCAAGGCCAGCAATGTAACATGACTGTTTGCGCCCTATAATTATGTAACCAAAAAAGGAAGTGGCGAGAGGTATTGTGCTGGCCACAACAGATTTTTTTTTTAAGTTTTGAATCTATATTTACAGATGTCGAAAGAATTTTGTAGAAATTTCTCACCATATGTGTAAGTTTTATAATTTGTTGAAAAAGTAAGCCGGCCGAAATATGCATTATGAATCTGTATATAGGATATTTCAAAAATGACGAACGTACTGTCAGGATTTGATTTATATTTATTTATTTTTTATCAATAACTTGATAACAAAGGACAATTAAAAAAATTCTGCTTTTAATTTTCGATTTGTTTTAGCCCACTGAATAACAAATGCACGGGGCATCACTCTCCAGACGCATATGTATTTTTAGTAATTAGAAATTTGTTCTTTGTTTTACACAGTTAATTTGAAAAATAATTGACCTGTATATCGAAATAAATTGGTGAAATACATTTTGATAATATTTTAGTTGGTGAACCTGTCAGAATTGTAAATAATATTTTTGATATTTGTTAGAAAAACAATTTCTGTCAATAACATGTAGGTATGTACATTCTGAAAAATGAAACATTACTTCAAAAATATTGATGTGAATAAAGTTTTACTCTGCACATTAAATACGAATTTTTGACAGCATGATTTTAATGTCATAAACAACAGAACGTATTCAATTTTATTATTAATTATTTTTTTATTGTTTATTACAACTGAAATTCCATTTCTAATTTTCCAAACAAATATTGTGCTTTTTAGGCCCGTGATTTCCACCAGTTAATAAAGTTAATAATAAATTTATTTAGTTATTTAATAATATACAGTGGCGGACAAAAGTATGGAAACTTTATTTATTTTCACGATGTATTTTTAGTTAATATATCTGTGGATAAATAACACTAACAAAAACTGTATATCATATGCATTTATAAAAGCATATTTAATATTTAATAAATATTAACAATATTCGTATTTAAATAAAACCCCTTGGACAAAAGTATAGATGATAAAAATACATTACTTTGTTGCATAACCGTTTGCAGTTCGTATAGCTTGACATCTTCGTGGCATCAAATTTACAAATTTCCTGCATATGTCTTCATTGGCATTTATATATATGTACATATATTTCGTAATTGTCGATCTAATTGATTCAAAGATGCTCTATACGATTTAATTTTCTGCCATTCTCTAACAAATTTTGATGAATGCTTCGGATTGTTGTCCTACTGAAAACGGCAACGCAAAAGCATTTGTTCTTCAGCAAATGGTAGCATTACCTTCTCCTCTATATCCCTATATAAAATAATCTGATGTGGTCAGCACAATACCTTCCGTCATTCCTGTGTATTATGTATAAATTCCATGCACAAATTTTCTTGCACAAGATTCTAAATTTCCAGTGAAAATATTTCATTAACAAACTATGCAAATTGTATTTGACACTGACATCTTCTTCTTCTTCTCGAGCTTTTCCCATTCGTTAGGGGTCGCTATTTTTTATTATCTTCTATTCATTTCTGTTTTGTGTGTCAATCTCATTCAGTTCCTTTTCTCTCAAGTCTTCCGCAATACAGTTCTTATCTTTGGTCTTCCTCTGTTTCTTCAACCTTCTATTACTAAACCATTCATTGTTCTTCCAATATATTCTTCATCTCTCCTCATGACATGTTCAAACCAATGTAATCGTCTCTCTTTATCTTTCTAGAAACTTGTAACAGTAGAGTTATTTCCTTACCGTATCTTTCCGTGTCTTCCCCAATATCTACTTCAACATCCTCGCCTCTGCCACGTTAATTTATTTTCATTGATACTGACATCTGTCAATTTGATTTATCTGAATATATTAGCAGTTTCCATGGTTAGCATAGCTGGCTGATTTCTGAAATTTAATATCTTTATAATTCTTTTCTTTAACTCTTATATCTATTGAATATGAAGTATAAATGGAATCAAATCGTATAGAGAATAATATATTCTTTAAAATTTATAATCATTAAATGTTAATAAATGATATTTAACTGCGTTTTTCCAAGAAAAACTGTTAAAAGTTACAATTAACAGTGGACCAATTATACCCAAAATCTAATCACGTCTGCATATGGATCTAAACTCGAGGAATACGAAAAAATTATAAATTTTAGAATCATGGTATTGGAGTTATGCTATCCGAAACGATCGTTACTTACACACACACAGACAAACACGCACACATACAGACATCATCGTTAAAATAGTAAATTCGTGTTCTAGGGATCCCAAAACGTGCTTATTCATTAGAAATTCACTATCGAATTTTTTGACCAGACAATACCTTCCTTACCTAAAGGTGACGGAAGGTGAAAATTGAAATATTTTGTCCGCCACTGTAAATATAGGTAATATAAGTTTTAGTTATTATTAGATTACTAATGCGTTTATTTGACAATCTATTAGCTACTTGGTTACAAAATTTATTCACCTAATAAATAATTTATTTGCCAAGTGGGTATTAGGCAGTTTATTAGAAGATTGAAACCATAGGCCTTAATGTATGAAAATTATATATCACTGAACGCAGAATTATGAGAAATTATTTTATTATAAACACAACATTGTTGTTTTTTCTAATTCTGTCACAAATTTGTATCTCTTTAATTTGGGAATACTCCCTGGTAAAAGAATTTTTTGTAAAATTACTATAACTAATTACTTATTTTTCTTTCCATTTTAAAAAGTGAACATTAAACCAGAATTTTCCCGGGGGACGTTTACGAATGTAGGTCGCCTTACTGAAATTCGAAATACGTTAGTAGCCTACGAAAAAGAAAAACCAAACCGAAATGTGTCACCTCTTCAGGGAATATTACGAACAGCCGACACTACGATCGCCACGAACCATACATTTTCACAAAAATGTAAGGTGAACGGTGAAATAATAAATGTAATAATTGATAATTTCAGAAACTAGAAATTATATTTGGTGCTATGGATGTATATTTAATATTTTGTCATAATGATTTCTAAAGCAACATTTGTGGAATGTTTTACATAACAAAAAGTTAATCTTTACAGTTCTAGAACTTTCAAAAAAATTCTAAAGAAAAGTAGAAAAATCAATACAATCTAATATTTAATTTTTACCTTCCGTCACCTTTAGGTAAGGAAGGTATTGTCTTTGGTCAAAAAATTCAATGATGAGTTTTTAGTGAATAAGCATGTTTGAGGATCCCTATAATACGATTTTACCATTTTTACGATGATGTCTGTATGTATGTATGTATGTATGTATGTATGTATGTATGTATGTATGTATGTATGTGTATCTGTGTGTGTGTGACTTCAATACCACGATTCCAAAAAATATATTTAGGAAAACATAACTCGAAACAATATTGGAAAGAATTGATAAAATTTAACTTAATAAGCTACTCATAACTTAACCTAACCTAAACAAATTATTCATATTTACTTATCATTTATTTTACCATTAATGTACAATACTCTGATGTTGCCAGCACATTACCTTCCGCCGTTAATTTTTTATTCATTTAAATAAATACATATATATTTAACAATATTGACAAATGTATTAAGTTTCTTTGCGTAACGTGAGTTTATTTTAACGTGAAACATGAGATTTTGACAGCAATGTATTAAACCGTTTTTTTGAACCCTAGTAGTCGCACACGGTCTGTGAGACCGGCCAGGAATATTATTCTGAATAATTCCAAACTTCATGGCTTAAATAACCTATATCTATCTAAATACCTACCTAACTATTATACCCGACTGTCCTAGTTTACAAACTTCAGCCACGTCCGTTATTTGCTTTATATATCGGCCTAATGAAGTTAATAATTATTACAGACAAAGAAATTTTTATTTACAAGGGTAAGTAAATTTGCAAAATTTAGGCATTGGGGTTGGGATAATTTGAACGTATTTCATAGTACAAGAACTCAACCACTCGAGAAGGTTAACGTTTGGGCTGGTATAATAGTGTAACGTTTTATTTATATGGGTGAAGTGTAAAAAGAAGAGATATTAATTAAAAGAATACGTTTATTAAACGATAGATAATTAAGATTAAATATTTAAAAGATGTTAAAGTAACTAACACTATGATCAACAAATATTAACACTAATTTAAAGATTAAGAATATTAAAGACACATCACCAACAATTCACGACACGACGCGTATTTATATCAGACTTCTTTACTCGTTGCTTCTATATCACAGACTGTGTTCGCTGGCTTTGGCGACGGGTTATATACCCGGCGACTTTAGTTCTAGAACCGACTAGAACGTCCGCGAGATAAAAACAGCGTGCATAATAGATCACGTCATCGCAACAAGTTCGAACCTGTCTATTACGCGCGGACATTCGGGCGCGACACAGCGGCGCCTGCTATGGCGCGGCGGCGGCGCGGGCTATGGAGCGGCAGTGGCGGCGACGTTACAATAGGAACCCACATTACAGAATCGTTTTTATTAACGGTAATATTACGACTCAAAATTATTTGGATCTACTACAGAATGCCTGCACTTATAGCTATAAATATTGAAGAAGCATGGTTTCAACATGATGGTGCCCCTACGCACAATGCTCAAGGTCTCCATATCTTGCACCATTAAATTTCTTGAGGATCTTGAGGATTTTTAAGAACCTGCTAAATTTAGAACAATTAAAAGTTCAAATTGAAAACGTCTCTGGAACTATTACTGCTGCCCATTATCTCATGTTCACGAGTTTTATAATTCACTGGGTCATTTTTACCTCTCGCTAAGAGAGGTATTGCATTCATGCTAAAAATCGCATATCCAGATTTTATTGAATAAGCACGTTTTAAGGTCCCTACAATCCGATTTTAACATTTTTACGATGATGTCTGTGTGTGTGTGTGTGTGTGGATGTGTGTGTGTGTGTGTGTGTGTGTGTGTGTGTGTGTGTGTGTGTGTGTGTGTGTGTGTGTGTGTGGGATGTTGGAAGGACGGTTACTCAAAAACTATAAGACTTAAAATTTGTTTAACAACGTATTTCCCAATCGGACATTCATGGGAAGATCTGAAAAGGTTTTGGTAATAATTGGACAACCGGAAGTAGAAGATTCTTGAAAAAAAATCTTCTAAATATTATTTTTTGAAAATTTTTCGTGGTAATATTAAAGAAAATTAAATTCTCTATCTGATACATTTAAATATTTTATTATATATTCCATAGATTTAGAGATAAAAGAAGTATAATATATAAAATAATCTGTTGTAATAAATTTGACAGCCGAAAGAATGCCATGAAAAATAGTTGATAATTTAAATTGTTTGTAACTGACAGATAAATGTCAGTGTCAGAAATCCGGAGACATTACTGAACACTTTTTCTGGTAAGTACATACATTATATTATTTCTAAATGCATTATTAGTTAAATATTTATAGGTATATTACACATGCCCTTCATATATACTGTTATTTCTGACAATGAATTGGAATCATCTCGAGAAAGAAGGGTAGGACAAAACTTCTTCATAGAATCTAATTATGTGGAATAATTTAAAAAATCTAAATATATGGAATAGATATAAGTAGAATTTTTGGTGTAGAGTGTAAGTATACAAGAAATGTTAAATACATTAGGGCGCAAGCAGTAATGTGACTTTGTTGGCCTTGACAAGCAGATATGGGAGCCCATGTCAGAATGATAGCTAGTAATTATATATATAGATGTCATATATCATAATTTCTCATTCTAAATTTAATGATTTTCCAATTCCATGTGGTTTATTTTCCTCGACAAGTAAATTCCACACTCCTGATGACAAATTAACTAAATGAATTTTGAAAATCTTGAAAAGTTCTGACATTTATGTACATAATTAATAATTATCATTCTGAAACGGGCCCCCACGTCTGCTTTTCAAGGCCAACAATGAAACATGACTGTTCGCGCCCTATACTTATGTAATCAAAAAAAGACAGTGGCGAGAGGTATTGTGCTGGCCACAACAGATTTTTTAACCATGAAAGGAGGAATTTTTTTGAAAATATATTATAATTATTGTTTATTTGTTCAATATCTTATTTATTTGTTTGTTATTATGTTATTTTCTTATAATCTTTAACTATAATAAGTCAGTTAAATATAATCACTATGTTTCATTTTAAATAGAACGCTCAAATACATTGCTGCCAAAATCGGATAAGAAAAATCAAAGTTTCACGTTCAAATAAACTCACAGTATAACTATTGTTCCAAGAGGCAGCGAGCCATTAAAAAAATAATAATAATAAAGTTGGCGCGCGTTATGATGAGACTGGACCTACGCATTAGAGATGCGCATTTTCGACCCGAACCCGAAACCCGATCCGATCCGACCCGAACCACCGTCGGGTTTCGGGTCACGTTTGTGATCAAGATAAATAGTTCGGGTCGGGTTCGGGTCGAGCTGGTTCAGTTCGGGTTGGTTACAGTTCGGGTCGGGCTGGTTCATTTCGGGTTCGGGTCGGGTTGATTCAGTTCGGGTCGGGTCGGGTTCGGGTCAGAAACCGTTCGGGTTGGGTTGGTTCAGTTCAGGTCGGGTTGGTTCAGTTCGGGTCGGGTTGGTTCAGTTCGGGTCAGGAACCGGTCGGGTCGGGATGGTTCAGTAGGGGTTGTGTCGGGTTCGGGTTCGGGTCGGGTTCGGCTCGGGTTCGGCTCTGGTTTAGCTCGGGTCGGGTTGGTTCATCTCGGTTTACTTGTACTTCTAATCGTGCCGACGGCCAACCGCTAGTTCATAGGATACCATTTACCATAATTTATTTTTTTATTTCTACTAACGGAAGATGACTGAAAAGTTTTAAGCTACACTTTTCGTATACATATATTATATTCTAAAAAATTATACAAATGTCAATATCCATTCAAAATACATATGTAAATACAACAGCACATTTTAAAGAGAAATATAGTTTGTTTTTAAAAAGCAGAAAATAAAATATTAAATGGCAATGTTGAGGATAATGTTGATTTGGATTCAAGCTAAATTTAAATACGTCCTTGCTGTAACTTCTTGCTAGGTTGAACGTTCATTTTCCATTCAAACTCATTTATACTGATAGAAGGCATAATTTTATAATTATAATTATAATATTTACTCAAATAGACTAATTGAAATATATATTAATAATAATTAATCATTACCTCCAGACAAACAAAGGATTGTTTCAATTCGGGTCGGGTTAGAGTGGAGTTCGGGTTCAGGTCGGGTTCGGGTTCGGGTCGGGTTCGGGTCGGGTTCGGGTCGGGTTGGTTCAGTTCGGGTCGGGTTGGTTCAGTTCAGGTCGGGTTGGTTCAGTTCGGGTTGGGTTGGTTCAGTTCGGGTCGGGTTGGTTCAGTTCGGGTCGGGTCGGGTTCGGGTCTGATTCTGTTCAGGTCGGGTCGGGTTCGGGTCAGTTCGGGTCAGGTACCGGTCGGGTCGGGTCGGGTTGGGATGGTTCATTGTCGGGAACCGTTCGGGTCGGGTTTCATTTTTACGAAAAATGCGCATCTCTACTACGCATATTATGGCTTATAAATGAATCCCCTTTCCCTTTATAGTAATTTAAGATGATGCCGAAGTTATTTCTTCGTTATAACAATAGCATATTATAATTACTATTACAATTCGACTTGTCCAATTTTCTTATTCGTTCAAAACTTAAATATGGCATTTTAATTTGGTTTTCGTCTCTCAATGTTCATATACATTAGCTTGAAAGTGTACAGCGTAGGTTTATGAAGTACGAGATGTGGTTCTAAAAAATTTCATTTTATTCTGGTCAGGGTTTTGAGCAGAATATTCTGTTACAGGAATTCAACTTTGAGTTTCGTCATAATAAGATTGCGTTTATCTTTATAAACAATATTCTAAGTTACAATATGGACGCTTCAGTCATACTTTCGAAATTTCCGTTTCATGTACCTTCCCCTGTTTCCCGAAACAATAAAGTATTTTATTTATCTAACTGCATGTCAAATGCGTTGGTTAAGTCTCTAGTTATCGTTATATGTACAAAGTACAACAATTTTAATTAAGTTTTTCTTTAATGTATAATATTTTTTTTATTTATATTGTGGTGTTTTTGATATTTACTTCACATTTTCTTGCTTTGGGTGTACCTGTTAAGAAATAAAGATTATTATTATTAATAGTAGAATGGAACACCCGTCATACTCACCATATTTAGCAACATGCAACCTTTTGCTATTTTTGTATCTGTGGTTGGGAACTTTTAAGAATATGAAGGGAAGAATGGTGAAATATATCATTGTTGATGGGAAATAATTTAAACATATTTAAAATAAAATTTAAAAAAATATGAACTATTTGTCTTATTCTCAGTAATTTTACCGTGGCCCTCGAATTAATGAACTGTACAGAAAATATTCTAAATAGGTATTTCTACATTCTTCCATTATTGTAATGTTAGCTATACGTGATACACGCAAACGCAATCTACAAATTGCTACGTCCAATATAAAAGCAAACATAAAAAATAGCCTTGCAAGTTGCAGGTTATATCTAGTAAATCTCCCTCTACCGTCCCGTTATCCTTATTCAACAACTGTTTAATTTTCCAAAAGACAAGTTTTATCCTCTGGGGTCATGGCTTGTAGTACCTAAGGTAAACTTACCGAGTGTTTTCCATTATCCACGTGGTTGATCTGGAAACGTCAGCCTCTGGAGACCTGCTGCCTGGTCGTCTTCCAGAACGAGTAGATGCAGCTGTGCTTAATAAGGCCTCTTGTCACACAAAGACTAACCAGGGATATTAAATGTTATAAATTGTAAATGAATTTCATTTTTTCCAGCGATTGATATTTTTAATCTAATATCTGAATTGATGTCCCAGGGTATTTGGAAGTTTGTTCGATGTAAATTAATTAAAAAGTAGAAAAGTTTCGTTTTGAATAATTTAATAACTTCAGATCAAAAAATTAATTAAAAATGAAAATAGGTATGTTTTTAATTAAAACTCGGATTATTACATATATTCTAAACTCATAAGATTATCTTGTTAAGCTGTTCTTTACAAATAAAATTACTTCGATAATTTTAATAATCTCTTTTAATATAATAACGAAGAGAATTCAATCATTTTCATGTATTACATACACAATTTGAAACCAAATTATTTAGGTTAATAAAATAATCGCATTACCTGTATTACTTATTTTGAATTATCTGTTAATAAATCTACAAGATTTGTAAATATTGTAGTTTATAGATTTTTAATATTTATATTGGTATAAAAAAAATTGATAAATAAATTACGAATTATTACGTTTTGGATTGAGTAACGGGCCATTAAAAGTAACTTTTTTATTACCTCCCGCTACCCTTGGTAAGAGAGGTATAGGGATCGTGCTAAAAATCGCATATGAAGATTTTGATAAATGACCACGTTTTAAGGTCCCTACAACCCGATTTTAACATTTTCACGATGATGTCTATGGGTGTATACAGGCTGTTTCCTTTAAAACAACCAGCGCTTTTTTGGGCGAACTAATGACTTTAGAGAAAAATGTTATATACAAAAAATTACCAGGAAAAAGGGCTTAATTTATGAGGAATAATAAATAAAAAATTCAACTAGTGGTTCTCAAACGGTAGAATAAAATTATATTTTTTTAAATGGCAACCTATATAAATTTTTTATCCATTAGATAGAGAATTTTTTTCTGATTTCAACGATATAAATATGATATGGGGTTGTATAACAATTATTTCGAGAAAAATGATATTAAAAATCAGAAATAATTTTACAATATTGAAGTAGGCTATGCAATAAACAACTATTAATACGACTATTGCCTAGGTTACGATAGTATATTATTTTCTTATATCTAAAATAACTTGTTTTACTAAGAAATTCATAATAACAAATGAACTACATAAAGCCGTGAAAATCTTCGTATCGTAGAATTTAAATTTCTTTCACACTCTCCATACATAACAGTAAGATTAAAATAGTCTAAATTTGTTAATTCTTGCAACTGCAAAGCCATTTTTTATTAATAAGTAATTAAACAATTACGAAAACAAACACTTAATAACGTAAGTAACAAAACTATCTGTCACCTGTATCATTTGTTTGCATTTGTTTATTGCATAGCCTACTTCAATACTGTAGAATTATTTCTGATTTTTAATATCATTTTTCTCGAAATAATTGTTATACAACCCCATATCATATTTATATCGTTGAAATCAGAAAAAAACTCTCTATCTAATGGACAAAAAATTTATATAGGTTGCCATTTAAAAAAATATAATTTTATTCTACCGTTTGAGAACCACTGGTTGAATTTTCTATTTATTATTCCTCATAAATTAAGCCCTTTTTCCTGGTAATTTTTTGTATATAACATTTTTCTCTAAAGTCATTAGTTCGCCCAAAAAAGCGCTGGTTGTTTTAAAGGAAACACGCTGTATATATACAGGTTGTTATATTTTAGTGGACCCAGCAAATATCTCGCTTATTTAATAAGTTAGTAATTTCTTTCATATAACATGATTTATACAGCAACATGTAAGCTACTTGATGACGGATGTACATTCATGATACCACTTCCGGTTTATTAGTAATGAATGTCAACTTTGAAATTTCAAATGGAACTATATATATATATATATATACTATATTATTTTACAAATTTGAAAAGTACATACAAGAAATTAGATAAAGTTATTTATATATTAGTTGCTTCTTACAACTTCATTTAGTTTAAACAACAAAAAAAGTTTTAATTTCTCACATTTATATTGGGAAGGGAGTATGTATTCATTGAAAGCATGTACACATTTTTCAAATTTACATCAAGAAATACAAAAAATAATTTATTTATTAATTTTTACAAGTCAATTAAAATTTATATCATCCTGCTACGAACTTCTGCAGGCCTTTAATATTAAAAAACACAATTAGAATGAAATTTTCATTGTGTAACATCATTTAATTTTAAACTTTTGCAAACAAGATTAAAATTCTGCCCAAAAGAAAATATCTTTCTTCAGAATATAATTTAAAGTAAATTAATTTCAAATCAAAGAAATAAACAAGAATTTCGAAATTATGTACTTTTACCCCTCGCAGAAGGAAAGACAGATATTTTGGTGACCTTGCTAAAAATCACAAATCGAAATTTTGGTAGATAAACACTACCACGTTATAAATTATTTTTTTTATATTTTGCGTTCATAATAATGCCATTACGAAACCCAATCGCGTATCGAAAGCCTTCATTTCATTACGCAATTTTTTGATCTAGAAGGTTAGTAATAGATGACATTTATTTATCTTCATAAATCAGAATTGACATGAACTCTCAAATAATTCAATGTTCCTAATGAACTACAATATTACACATATAAATTTCCCTAAATTAACCCGGTTTAATATAGCAGTTTTTTTATAAATATTTTAGTATATATAAAAGTCGTAAAATATAAAAAATTGTATAAAGGACTCATTTTATCAAACCTTTTTGACGCCGTGCGAAAAAAACATGTCTTGTAAAACTCGTTCTTTATCTCTTGATACCCTTAATAAGGGAGATATAGCGTGTTTAAAATCGAGATTTTGATAAATACTTATGCACGTTATATATCCTACAGGTATACAGTAAAATTTTTGAAAGATGTCCGATCAAGGTCATCTATATCATGAACGAATTAACAAAGTGACATACATTTATCTCTTTCCTTTGCTAAGGCTATAAGCATGTGCGATAAGGATAGATATAACACGCTTGTCTTTCAAAAAATCATATTGTTTCGACTAAGTTAGGACATTCCACTTTGAAACGATGCTCGTTGTTGATAATACTTTCGCTGTAACGTAAATTTATTTATTAATTCAGATACATTACCTTAATTCATAGCCGTACGAATAACGTTATTTTGTGTCAGAGTCACTGACACTGACATTGTGTCAGTATCTTATTCTTCACATATTTGGTTTTACATTTGCTAACAAACTTACCGGTTGACTTATTTTTGAATGTTTTTACTGTAACATATATTTTTATAATAATAAAATAGCAGTAGTATCTTATGTACCCTCACAAAAACTAAGCAAACAACACTACTGAATTTGTCAGAATGGGCGGAACAAAAATCTAAATTCATACAATTCGAAGACGATCTTGATCGAACATCTTACAAAAATTTTACTGTACATACTTTTTCTACATATTTTCTGAATAAATTTATAAAATATTCTTATAAATCCCGGAGTTTGCTGTAAATATAAACATATCTTGTTGGTAACAAACTTACACAGTAACGTATGTGTGACAAGGCGAGCAATAACAAATAAATAACTTTTATATACTCTTCTAAATTATAATTTCAGGATCAATATTTCAAGTTTGTTATCTGTGTTAGTCAAAATTCTGTTTAGCAATAATTATCATTTTTCCCAAGCGTTTTGTTTAGAATGTCAGAGGACTAGAAAGTTATTTGTTGACAATTATGTGTAGAAGTTATTGCAACCCTACATGCAGGGCTGATATTTTGATATGGATGCTATATGATACCGTCTTCAACCCCGCAGATATAATCCTCTCATGAAGCTATTTTTTATTTTCCTCTTCCACTCATTTCTGTTTTACGTGTCGTTCTCATTCAGTTCCTTTTCTCTCAAGTCTTCGCAATACAGTCCTTCCATCTTATCTTTGGTCTTCCTCTGTTACTTCAACCTTCTACTACTAAACTATTCAATATATTCTTCATTTCTCCTTATGACATTTTCAAACCAATGTAATCATCTCTCTTGTATCTTTCTAGGAACTTGTAACACTAGAGTTATTTCCTTACCTATCTTTCCGTGTCTTCCCCAACATCTACTTCAACATCCGCATCTCTGCCACATTAATTTACTTTTTATTGATACTGACATCTGTCAATTTGAATTATATGAATATATTAGTAGTTTCCATGTTTAGCAGAGCAGGCTGATTTATAAAATTTAATTTCTTTAAAATTCTTTACCTCTATATCTATTGAATATGAAGTACAAAATGCAATCAAATCTTATAGAGAATAATATATTCTTTAAGTTATAATAACGTTAAATATCAATAAATCAAATTTAACTGTTAAATCTTCAAATGAGGCTACTGCCAGTTCACCAATTATAACCAAAATCTAATCAGTTGTTCTTCTGGATGTAACCTGGAGGAATACGAAAAAAATATAATTTTTGGAATCCTGGTATTGAAGTTATGCAATCCGAAACTTTCGTCACACATACACAGACACACATACATACATACAGATATCATCGTAAAAATGGTAAAATCGTATTATAGGGACCCTAAAACATGATTATTCGCTAAAAACTCATCATTGAATTTTTTGACCAAAGACAATACCTTCCTTACCTAAAAGTGACGGAAGGTAAAAACTATCATTTCCCTTAATTTCGGAGTTTCTCAGTGTGAAGTCCGAAAAATCGGTATAAATATCGCCCGAAACGCAATGCTAGGTGTCCGTGGAAGAACACACACATCTTTATTTAATTTATGTTCCTAATTTTGTTGCATCATGTAGGTATGTTTTTAAATTAATAAAAATTAAATGGCGGGAGGCACAACAGATTTTTAAGTTTTAGTTTCTCCATCCATTTACTTGTTCTGTTTTAGTCGGAGTAAAACTGAAAGTGATCGATCAAATAAAACATTGTTAATCGCGGATGTAAAGCAAATACATCATAATTAATCACAAATATATCGGAATTTTCTGTTGACGATTATAGGGCATTAATAATCCAATGATTAAATAATGTGTAATTACATTCATAGAGATTCACACGTGCGGAAAATGGATATTAGCATGAAAATTTTAGCGTCCAAATGGATATTTACACATCCGCTTTTTTATTAATGTTAATCCACCACATTAACAATTCGCAAATTCCAATTCCAATTGTGTTATCATAACGTTAACATAAATTATATGCTGCATTAATATAGGTAGGTAAAATGCTTAAGGCAATAACAATATAAATGGAGACAAGTATATTGTCATAATGGGGTTCGTAGCCAAATTATTTTTTTCACCCAGACAATATAGTATTCCCACATTTTTACCTCTCGCTAAGAGAGGTATTGGATTCATGCTAATCGCATATCCAGATTTTATTGAATAAGCACGATTTAAGGACCATAGAATCCGATTTTAACATTTTTACAATGATGTCTGTGTGTGTGTGTGTGTGTGTGTGTGTGTGTGTGTGTGTGTGTGTGAGGTTGTTGGAGACACGATTTCTCAAACTCTATAAGAGTAAAGACCTGTTTGACTACGGATTCCTCAATCTTACGGTAATGGGAAGAGTTGAATAGGTTCTGGTAACAATTGAACAACCGGAAGTGGTAGTTTCTAAAAAAAAAAATTCTAAATATTATTTTTTGAAAATTTGTTACTACAAATATTAAAGATAATTAAATTCTCAATCTGACACATTTAAATTTTTTATCATATCTCGTATAGGTTTGGAGATATAGTATATAATAATATAGAATAATCTATTGTAATAAATCTCGTTGCCAGAAAAACATTTGCGATATTAAATTTTTTGTAATTGACAAATAAATGCAAAATGTCAGTGTCAGTTCTGGGAGGTATGAGTACATTTAATATATATTATTGTATTATTAATTAAATATTTATTTAAATTGCAGGTAGGTATGTTAATATTACATATATCCTTAAAAAAAACCGCTAATACCGTCAATGAATTTGAAGTATTTTGAACATATTAGAATAGTAGGATAAAATTTCTCATAGAACGAAAGAAGAGAAACAATTTAAATTATTTGTGTGTACAAGAAATGTTAAATTCGTTACTATAGGGCGCGAGCAGCCATGTGACTTTGTTGGCCTTGGCAAGCAGATATGAGGATCCGTGTCAGAATGACGGCTAGTAGTTATTTACATAGATGTCAAAATTGTCATATGTCATAATTTTTCATTCAAAATTTCATAATATTCTGTTTATTTGTCATCCATTAGTATGGAATATACTTGTCGAGGAAAATAATCCACATGGATTTGGAAAATCATAATGTTTCGGATGAAAACTTATGATACCTTGACACCTATGTATATTACCAGTTGTCATTCTGACACGGGCCCCCATATCTGCTTGCTACGGCCAACAAAGTCACATAACTGCTCGCGCCCTATGCAAGATAAAATGAAAATGGCGAGAGGTTTTGTGCTGGCCACAACAGATTTTTTAAATTTGTTTTTTATCAGTACAGACCAGTAGGACTATCAATATCTAATTTCGAGTACATGTGTACATGAAATATGAATTTTTAAAAATTACACCACAATTCTAATTTTCGTATCATGGCCATTGTTTGTTTATAGTAAAAATAAGAATATTATTTAATAATTATCGAACCTGATTATAAAAAGGTTGATTCCGGTAATTTACCTGTTGTGGATTCCGCCGCGCGCATTCTTACTGCTGGCACCATCTGTGTTTCTAAACACACGCAACAAATCGATTTGACGTCAGAGTTTTCAAGGACGTTTCTAGAGTTGTAAAAATTCCAATGTTCTAACATTAAATTATGAATTAAAACTTTTTATTAAACATGTTTTATTATATTTTCCTACAATATGAAGATGTGAACTATAGAAAAAATCTGATGTGGCCAACACAATACCTCCCGTTTAATTTAATTTTTATTCATGTAAATATGTACTTAAAATTAAATTAAATTTAAATACAGGGTTCGATCCCGACCGACGCCAAATATTTCGAATTTTAAATGGCACAAAAATTACCCCTGTGGTGCACTCTCCACGCCAGTAATAAGTACTCGTGAGGTGACACCTGGTAAACGCCCGCACGGTACAAATATGTCATCATAATTACCGAAATGTGTGTATAAAGCAGTTTGGCACACCCAGCAATGGGTAATATGCCGTGATGATATATTTATTTTATTTATATTATTTTTTTATTTTCTTACCTATATTCCTACATATTTACTTATGCTGGAAACTGTATTAAGTTCCTTTCCATATAACTATTGTTCCATTTACTATTTTCTTTTTAAAATGTTACTATTATTATTTGAAATGATTAGTTTGTTGACAATGACATATATCTGTCAGTTACATACATTTGAGATCTGAACTGTGTAACTATGGAGTTGTGTTTAATGCGTAGGCTCCAGGATTAAAATTATAGAGAATTTTAGAAATTTATCCATAAAATATATACAAAAAGTAGTAACGCAAACGTGTAAAAAATTTAAAATCTTTAATTAACATTTAAAAGTATTTTTCGAAGAAAAACTATTTTGAGCTTCCAGTAAAGTGTCATTTCCGGTTATCTGATTTACACCAAAATCTAATGGTATCTTTCCATATAAGAGTAAGGTTTCAAAATATTCTGAATCAGTTTTCTGATTTCCAAAAAGCAAAATGTGTAAGGTTTTCCCAAGAAACAAGAATCTTTAACTCTCTATTAAGTATGTAGTGACAAACTTTTTTACTTCCTTGTACGTAAGTAAAGGAAGTATTGTAATCGCGAAAAATTTCGGTTTTCAGATTTCAGCGGAAATATCCATTTTGATCATCCCTGAATCCATTTTGACTAATTTCGTCGTGATCTGTACGTACGTACGTACGTTCGTATCTCGCATAACTCAAAAACGGTAAGCCGTAGAAAGTTGAAATTTTGTATTTAGGACTCCTATAATATCTAGTTGTGCACCTCCCTTTCTGGTTATTACACAATTTCCAGAAGTGAATTTAAAATATTCATTGTTGTAATCAAATATTTCTTTGTTGTAATCCAAAACTCTCTTTAAAAAGAACCGGTTTAGATTATGGTCGCTATATATCTTACCGTTTTGAAGTTAAAATTAATATTTTGTAATTTAGTTATTAAAAAAATATGTATAGTTTAATAATCGTACAAGGAAGTCGTGTGGTGTCCACATCAGTTTTTTTTTTTCAAAATAGGGTTGTTGCAAATTTTTTTATGACTTTTATTGTTCGACATATTCAAGATAAAATTCTAAAAAATGCGTCCAAATCTCAATATTTCTAAAGTGACTCTTGTAGTTTTCCAATCATTGTCCAATTACTTTTAAAAAATGTCCTAAAACTGCGTTACTAAATACTACCCACTAAAACAATAAAGATAGATCTTGCTGGTTGGCATTTATTTGTTCCTTAGCGTGTATTCTTGCAGAATCCTTTCCTACGTGCGTCGAATGTTAATTACCGCTGAGTTGGCACAACAGGATAATCCAACGTCCCAGCCGTCCGCAAACACGGCCGGCGCCTGGATAACGTCCGGAAAAATCTAATCGCCCGTCATTCCCGCCATCATTCGCATTTCATTATAAAGAAGGGACAGGCCGAGATAGGGTGCCAGTGGACACGGAACACAAGTGTGAGTGAAGAATATATGAGTTCTTTTAATTTTGCAGACTACAGGGTAAGGTTTGAAGGGTAGGTATTTTAGGTATAAGAGTACAAGTTATATATTTTTTTAAATTTTAAAGTAATTCTATTTATACGGGAAAAAAATTATAATGTTTGAGTCCCAATGGGTTCTAAGTAAGTCTCCAACAAGAATAGACCTACTACATCCTTTATCAACTTACAAGGCAACTATACATTTATTAATGATAATATCACGTTTTATTTAAGCAATAAATTAATTCTAATACCACAAAATTAAGTATAGGAATAATAATTAAATAAATGTAAACAATTAAATAAATAATTTAAAAAAATCTCTTTACGGCATATTAACCATTGTTGGGTGTCAATTTGCTTTCTACGCAGATATAGATAATGATTATGATGCCATATTCGTACTGTAACAAGGCGAGCAATAACAAATAAGTAACTTTTTATAATCTTTTCTAAATTATAGTTTCAGAAATCATATTTCAACTTGTTATCTTTGTTAGTCAAAATTCTGTTTAGAAATAGTTATCATCTTCTATTAACTGACTGTTTAGTCTAGCTGTCAGAGAAATTGGACAGTTATTTGTTGCAGGGCTGATATTTTTATATGGATGCCATATGATACCCTCTTCATCCCCTCAGAGAGATAAGCCTCTCACGAAAGTAACGCTCTGTTTTAGATAGTCCTGTCTTAGATACTCGTGTTGTCGAGATGTAGTTTGAGTTTTATGTTGAGCGCGTACTAGTCGCGAGTACGCAGGGTTACAACAATGTAACAATTTAATTTATGTTTTTATGTGCTTAGTTAAGTTTAGTGTAAGTGTAAATATTAATCATGTAAATAAAGAAGTTAGTTAAAATCAAATAATATCTGTGTCCATAGTAAAGTGTGTTCATCAGCCATCAAAGTTAAGTGTATAAGTGCAATAGTGTCTGTATTCCGTCCTCCATAATCAAGCGGTGGTCGAACATCAAGCGCCCACCAGTTAGACAAAATGGTCATCGTCGGAAAAGCAGTAAGACCACCATTATTAGAGCTACCCCCCACCCCCCCTCGTGTTATAGTACCGTGCGGCCGTTTATCAGGCGTCACCTCACGACGTGGAGAGTACATCACAGGGGTAATTTTTGTGCCCATTAAAATTCGTTTATAAATAAGTTTTAGCGTCGGTCGGGATCAAACCCGGGTCCACAGATTTAAATGTAATAAATAGATGTACGCCAATTCTTTTGGCGCAGGGCACGTAAATGTATTAATTTACCAGGGTTTAATTTTCGGCCGGACACTTTTTATTTACAAAAAATCTGATGTGGCCAGCACATAACCTCTCGCCGTATATTTTACCTGGCTGTATGCATAAAGCAAAGAATATTTTTATAAATACAAATAATATATTCATATAAATCTATGACGTATAAACTTCTTTATTATTCAATAATAGCATGTCTCAACATGAAGATATTTTACCATAAATTATGTTACAATAAATTACAAAGTAGAGTTTACCATATATAAATATTAGGCTGGTAACTGCAATTTTCAATTCGAACAACGTTGTTTACTTTCTCTTCATATTCTTCTAGTAAAAACATTAATTTTGGGCGGTCTAAAATGTATATATGGATTGTGCATCTATTCTTACATATCTTCTTTTACATTTTATTTTTTCATACATGTTATATCTAAATAACACTAATTCCCTTTAATAAAGTGACGGATAGATTGCACTCCGATTATTCTTATATCGATGTGTAATTTTGTCAATATTTACAACTTACTTGAGAAGAATTTGATAGCTTTTTCGCAATTCAAAGTTACTCTAGTCTATAGTACTGGTGTACATTGTCCCATAATGTTTGAAACAAATTTAAGTCCTTCAACCTAGACTTGTCATCTCCATAATAGTCACAGATCAAGAACTAAGGGATTCTCCAAGTACATTTTTCTTTCATTACTCATTATTTCTGACACTGACATTTATCTGTCAGTTACAAATAATTTAAATTATCAACTATTTTTCATGGCATTCTTTCGGCTGTCAAATTTATTACAACAGATTATTTTATATATTATACTTCTTTTATCTCTAAATCTATGGAATATATAATAAAATATTTAAATGTATCAGATAGAGAATTTAATTTTCTTTAATATTACCACGAAAAATTTTCAAAAAATAATATTTAGAAGATTTTTTTTCAAGAATCTTCTACTTCCGGTTGTCCAATTGTTACCAAAACCTTTTCAGATCTTCCCATGAATGTCCGATTGGGAAATACGTTGTTAAACAAATTTTAAGTCTTATAGTTTTTGAGTAACCGTCCTTCCAACATCCCACACAAACACATCCACACACACACACACACACACACACACACACACACACACACACACACACACACAGACATCATCGTAAAAATGTTAATATCGGATTGTAGGGACCTTAAAACGTGCTTACTCAATAAAATCTGGATATGCGATTTTTAGCATGAATCCAATACCTCTCTTAGCGAGAGGTAAAAACTGTTTTTCCATGTCAAGGTTTTCTTGGGACACCCGGTAAAAACCACAGTGTATATCAAATATGTTCTAATTATAAAAAGAAAAAAATGTACATATAATAAGAGTGGACTTGGAGAATAAATATAATGAAAATTTTCTCAATAGTTCAATAAGTTTCTTGGATGAATAGATGGACTCATGTAACATAAAATAAGAAGCTTTGAAAACAGTAGGACGCTATGGAGCTTGAAACACAAAAAGGTATCTTTTGTTGGTCATTGCCTAAGCTGAAGTAATATTGTTCAATTGAATGAAATAGAAAAATACAAAATTGATGACAAAAGAGTGAGTGAACAATCACGGTCTAACAAGATAACACATAGTAGAATACTCTCCGACATATTACTTTATTACTGAAAGAGATTCGTTCTCAATTTTTTAACTCGATGTTCAGTTTCATTTTCACGAACTGCGAACGTCTTTTCTAAACCGTCTGCACCTTCCTGTTCGGATTCTTTTCACTGATATAAAAGCATATTAATATATTACCTAAATCTAAAAAAATATATTTATTATGAAGTAGTAACAATAGAAAGAAATACAACGAAGGAGTGGGCATTTGTCTGCATCCTGTAATATTAATATTACTTGCTCTTCTTTAATTAAAACTAATTTTTGTAAATTATTTATTTAGTAATAATACATATTTCTTTTTCGGTAAGATAACATGCACGTATTAAAATATCTTCCGACATATTAGTTCTCTATTTTTAACTATACATTGAGGTTCATTTCAAACAGACTACGAACATCCATTTTGCACGCCTTCGTGTTCAAGCTCCTTTCAGTGCTATATAAATATATTTTTTATTTTATTTATGTTTTATATTTAATTAAACAATAGAAAATTTACAGGAAATTCTGTTTTAATGAAATCTGGATGCTCCTTCTATTGTTTGAATGCAACTAATTTTTAATTAGAACTAGATTATTTATTGAAAAATTAAATAATATATCAAAAATAAGAAACCTACCGAGCTAGTACAATGACTGCATTACCGCTTCGCATCCAAAGATTCCAGATTCAAATTTCAATTCTCGCTATGCTTTTGTTACATCTTTTTCGTAATATCATACCGTTATTATGATTTAACAGAACTAAACACGTAAGTGAAAAGGGATATATAACGGACGCCGGCCGTTAAAGATTATAACGGACGCACGAACGAAAAACAAAACTGAAAAGGTGTCTATAACGGCCGCAGACGCCGGCCGTTAAGGTTTACAATAGGCGCCCTACAATTAAGGATAGTATAAAAAAGAGTTTTATGGTATTACAAAAAAATTTGAACGTCACACGGCCGATATGACTCGGCTGATTAGAAACCTCGGTTATTATGCATAATCTCCGGATTACACAAATTTAACGTGGTGGCACTACTAGTTCTTACAAATATTGACATTGTTGTACACACCTACAATTATTTCAAATTACGCGAAAAAGGTAAAAAAATACTTGTAATTATGAATATATTTTCTATTTATTGATTTCCTGCTTATACAAGTCTATATAATCTTAAATTCCTTAGAATATTCGCTAATTTTTCAGTGTTACATGCGTGACAACCAACGACACATTTTACTACTCACCAAAGGATAACAAATCCTTGCTTCCACGCCCTAATTTTGGTTTATGTTATTGAATAGAAGGCTATTGTACCGATATATAGTCATTTAATAGTTATTTAACTATCAAGTGTGGTAATGAGGGCGATTAATCGAGACATTTTAATTGTTCAGATCATTAATCGCCAATTAACACACGTGTTAGTTACAATATTTTTTCGTTGACCGTATCTTATTTAAATGGAAAATCTAATTTTATTCCATAACAATTTTTTTAGGTTAGTAATGGTTGACCGAACGTCAAATTTTACGTCAGAAAATCAATAAGTATTGTCATCAATTGTTTTCAGTGGGTGCGTTCAGTTTACTTAATGCTAGACTACAAAAGCGGTTTTTTATGTTATTTGAGGAATTTTATTCTTTCAAATTCATTTTAAAGGTATGCTACGTGAATATACCTAGCTAGTAAGTGTCAAAAGCATGACTTTTAATTCTGTCTACCTTTTTGCTACAGCTTAGCGTTAGCAATACATGGTGTGTTCCATGTGGTGAACGCACCCAATAAATAGTTTATTAATAAAAAATCATGCATTAATAGGGGTCATTAATGAATGATTTTCTATACATTAAGATAGCCTATTAATAAACGGTCGACGGAAAACGCATTTTAAAGCATGGTTGAGTAGGCCTGGCGTATCTAGGATTCAGTACTACCCCTGATCACATAACTAAGTACATAAGTATATATAATCAATGGTACTACGGGGTGGTCGGCACGGCCCGAGTGTCAAGTCAATTCATCCTCATCATTGTTGCTGACATCTTTCGACGAAGAAATTGTTATTCGGGCATACAAAAATATGAATATTTCAATGCGATTAATAAACCAATGCGTTGCTGAAATACTAAATATGATTCGGCATCATCTGAAGCCAATGATTGCTACCACAAACCTTGTTTCGAAAAATACCTAATTTCAATATTTAATTTCACCTTTATGTTTAAAGAACGATATTTTTCAAAATATTTGATTGAATACCTACAATAGTTATTTGTATACTAAGTGCTGAAAGCGTTTCTTTGGTCGAACCAAAACAAAAAGAAAAATAAGGAAAAAAGGTTTTTTTTTGACATTTATTATCAATTTTTGTCTTTGTGATGCGTATCTATGGCAACAACAAATATTGTGTTCAACATTCATAAGTAAAATTCATGGCTAGGATACAAAAACAAACTAGAAAATTGTATTTTCAAAGCAAGAGTAGAAAAACTTTGTTCTACTTTAAAATAATATTTTGATAAATTTGCGTGACATTATTTATTATTTTTATTATTTATTTATTTAACATCCCACAGGATCGAAATCCCAGTTACGGGATGGATGCACAAAATGGTTACAAATAACAATGTTTCAGCACAAAGAAAAAAATTATGTACGTATAACATGAAAATTAAATTAAAATATATTTATTAATGCCTGCTTGAAGTGCCTGAGTGATAAGTAATGAATATCAATATCTTTTGAAATATTATTAAAAATATAGCATATTTTTCTGATGGGCGATTTTGCCTCATAGTTTGTTCTTACAAGTGAACATTGAAATGTGTACTTATTTCTAGAAGATAGGCGCGGAACTGAATATAGAATACTAGCTAAACAAATATGATCGTCTATAATATTGTTGACTAATTTGAATACATAAATCGAAGATTGCATCTTTCTTCTATTTTCTAATGACATCAAGTTGAATTTTTTTTTTAACTCTTTCGATGCTGTTGCAATATATATTATAAAACGGATTCCATATTTGTAAATAGTAATTTACGTATATGCGCATTGAAAGATAGCTTAGCATCAAATATTACTCCTAAATCTTTAAATTCTCTAACTCTATCATGTAGATGGTGTTCCATTTTATATGAGTAACAGGCTAAAGTTTTTTTACAGAATATGACATAATTTTACATTTTTTAATGTTGAAATTAAGTTTAGAAGATTTGGACCAATCTAGAATGCAGTTTATATCCTCTTGCAGCATTAAACTATCTTCAGGTAAATTTATTATTTTAGATATCTTCATATCATCGGCATATAGAAATATATCAGAATATTTAACACAAGTAATAATGTCATTTATAAATAATATAAATAACAAAGGACCTAGGTTTGAACCTTGTGGTACACCAGAAGTAGGAGTATACTGATCAGAATGGTAGTCATTATAATGTACTTGCATTTTTCTGTTAATTAGATATGAAGAAAGGAAAGCTATAAGGTTAGGGGAGAAGTTAAAGTTATGAGAAATTTTAGAAAGAAGGATAATATATTTAATTAAGCTTTATTTATTATTAATATTATTATTATTATTAAATAATGAAATTTGACATATTAGAACAAGGCTTAAGGCATACAGCTTGTAGCCAATAAATGCAAAAAATACACATGTCAGTTTCTTATTAAGGATTATATTGTTGTGTAATAGCATAGCGTAAATCGTGTGACGATACATCGTCAGTTTTGGATAATATACAAGTATTCTCTACTCGAGATAATTTTTACTTCTTTCCCTATTCTAGTTTAGATTTTCACTCATTTACATTAGATTTCAATGACACAGTTAAAAAAAATATATATTTATTGACAGTTTTGACCAAGTGAAGAAATTCTTAGCGCAGTATAATGGAGAAAAAAATAATATTCTACAAATAAGTTAGTAACTTTATTTCATTTTTAAATCCACATTAAACAAATAAAATCGTTAGAATAATATCACTCACCGGCGGAAAAAATGAATCTGATATTTACGATAAGTATACATGTTATCAATTTCATTATTCCGTTACGATAAACAAATAATATGAATATTGAAGTAAATTAATCATATTTATAAGAAGAAATGTGATGTGAGTTCCAAGTACGCTTATTACAATACAACAATAATAGTTTGTATAGTAAAGGGTTTTCCAATAAGAGGTGTTATTTTGATATTCAAAGAAAAATGCCATTTTTTAATATAAATGATCGGATGTTTATTTCATTATAAAGAGGAAGGTATGCCGTTAATAGTGGAAAATAACATCAGGCAAATGACCACCACGACCACGCTGACAGGACAATATCCTTTTCATGAAATTTTCCATAACCAAATCGCAAAGTGGCTGTCCTATGTCCTCGATAGCCTCACGAATTCCATCTTTGAGGTCTTGAATCGACGCTGGGCAGTTGGCGTAGACCTTCTCTTTCACGTGGCCCCAAAGAAAGAAGTCGCAAGGTGTTAAATCACAAGATCTCGGTGGCCAATTGTGATCACCTCTTCGAGAGATAACACGGTCCGGAAACTTTTCCCGTAAAATATCAATGGTTTCGTTGCTTGTGTGGCACGTAGCGCCGTCTTGTTGAAAGTAAACGTTGTCCAGATCAATACCATCCAATTCCGGCCATAAAAAATCGTTAATCATCTCTCGATAGCGCAATCCATTCACCGTAACTGTTGCTCCAGCCTCATTTTCGAAAAAGTAAGGTTCAATGACTCCGCCGGACCATAAACCGCATCAAACAGTCACACGTTGAGGATAGAGAGGCTTTTCAACAATAACTCTTGGGTTTTCTGAGCCCCAGATGCGACAATTTTGTTTGTTGACGAAGCCACCGAGGTGGAAATGGGCCTCATCACTCAAGATGATTTTTCGATGGAATTCCGGATCATTTTCATGCATTTCAACGACCCAATCAGCAAAGACACGACGTTGTTGATGATCGGCCAGCTTGAGTTCTTGTGTTAACTGGACTTTAAGACCCAAATCTTTATGCAAAATACGGTGTAATGACGTTTGTGGAATGCCTAATTCCAAAGAACGACGAGGAATGGACAAACCTGGGTTTTCTTCAACACTTTCGGCTACAGCAGCAATATTCTCGGCTGTTCTTGAGCGACGTGCACGGGTTTTATTCTTCACATCACTAACTTGTCCCAACAGCTCGAATTTTTCCACCAATTTCTGTATTGCGGTCCGACAAGGTGCTTCACGACGACCCAAAAATTGTCGAGTTTTACGAACCGTCTCTGCCAAATTTTCACCATTTTTATAGTGAATTTTAATAATTTCAATGCGTTGTTGAAGCGTGTATCGTTCCATTTTTATTAATGGCGTAGTTTCTACTTGTCAAATGTCAAAAAATGACAGCTTCAAAAGCGACATCTACCGAAATAGCGGGCTATTCAAAATAACACCTCTTATTGGAAAACCCTTTAAATATGCAAATATAAATTTTATACAAGTATTTATTCTTTAAAAAATGAAATGGATCACTTTCTGTGCTGGTATATGTATAAGGAATTTTAATATCTCTAAATAACACATGAATTCCTTCCAATAATAGACTACGTTTATTTGGACTAGCTTATCCACTTAAATGTAACCCGCTTGAGTTAAGCTGGTTAAACGTGCGAGATAAACACGTTAATGTAGCACTAAGTGAAGTAACTTAAATAATGGGTTGAGTTAACTAACCTACTTGAAATTTTGAGAGATACAAGGTTAAGGCTATGGATTAACCTCAACATTTTTTTTAAAAACTTGAAAATAATTATTAAAAATATATATTACTACACTCAAAACTTCTAAAAACTGTTTGTTTCGAGGTTTGCTTCAAGATCGTGAGCGTTTTGTTATTATTATTATAGTAACTCATTCGCAAAATTTTCTATCTGTCCTTGTTTAACAGCAGTGGATAAACGCTAATTATCTTGTAGTCACTTTAAAACATGTGACATAAACGAGGTGGAGATAAAAGTCAGTTTTAAGATTTTTAAGCGGGTTATGTCACTGCGAGATAAACGTAATCATAAGCCTACTAAATTATGTATATTAAATTTACTTCGTAAATTATTTTTCCTGTCAGAAAATATTAACAGTAAATAATAATAATAAAAAAGTATAATTTATTATTTGTTAATCCTAGAATAACCTTTTCCATTTTTCCTTTTCCACAACGCTACATGCTCGAATTAACCCTTTTGGTACTGTTTTTAAATTTCGCATTTAATTTGTAAATTTTCTCTCAGTGGTAGTAAATTTTTCAGAACATAATTGGACATATGGTGCCTGTAATTAGTATAAATATTAAATTAAAAATTGTAATACGGAAAACGTAAAGATTAATTTGCGTAGGTTCGCAGTGAAAAGGGTAAAAAAAATTAACCAAAAACAAACAATTTACGGGAGCATAACCTGCACAAAAGGACAATAAAATCGTCAATTTGTCGCGAGTTATTGTCAATTTCAACAGGTCCCAAATGAATTACGTTTTTCCGCTTTCAGGCTAATCCAGTTATTCGGGGCTGGCGACCACGGTCCGCAGCCCAACTCCGGAGTGTGGCTTCGGGAACCGGAGCGTCAGAGCTGACGAGGCGACACGCACATGATGCAGCAAGGGACACACTTCGGCCCCACCTCACATTAGCATAAATACGTTTGAAACACAGGTTCAACAATAGGGGATACCCTAATTGCTGAAAACATCACATATTTTTTTTTCTTTTTCTATAGCCTTCACGAAATTTATTTATGAGCGAGAATGATGTTTCTACCATTCTACCTATAGCCATAATTATTTGCTGCTAAGTTACTGTAACATTTTGGCTGTTGATAAAATACCGAGACCCGAGGCTTGAAAGTTTTAGGTTTTATTTATTTTTAAATATTTATTTACACAACGAACTAAGAGGGTCATTTCATAACGAGTATAGTCGAACGCAGCAATCACACGAAGTATGAAAACCTCTTTTTAGCTAGTTTTACACTATTTTTCTCACGACCACGAAAACGGCACAATTTAATATATTTCTAACCTCAAATTCATTGTCAACAGCAAGACACCCGGTGGTGTATATTTCATAGACGAATCGCTGTTGTGATAATCACCTTCACGTTGTCTCTACAAATAAGATTTATTGTATAATAATACTGTATTAACTACGTATTTATCGTTTTATATATATCCGAACGATTCTAACCTCAAATCTAATGTTAAATAACGCAAAGTAAAACGGAAGTGAACTGTAGAGTGCGACATCATTACCAACTGGTCTGTTAATAAGTACCTTATCATAAATATAAAGTTATCGTCCCAACTATAATTATTATAAAAAAATCTGATGTGGCCAGTACAATACCTTCCGTCAATCCCGTGCATAATCTATAAATTCCATACATAAATTTTCTTGCAAAAAAATATAAATTTCCAGTAAAATTATTTTATAAACAAACTTTGCAAATTGCACTTGACACTGACATCTTCTTCTTTTGCTTTTCCCATTCGTTAGGGGGTCGCTATTTTTTATTTTCTTCTTCTTCTCATTTCTGTTTTGCGTGTTCCTTTGCTCTCAAGCCTCCCGCAATACGGGCCCTCTATCTTATCTTTGGTCTTCCTCAGTTTCTTCAACCTTCTATTACTATAAGCTATTTATTCTTCTTCCAATATATTCTTCATTTCTCCTCATGACATGTTCAAACCAATGTAATCGTCTATATTGTCTCTTTCTAGAAACTTCTAACACTAGAGTTATTTACCTTATTCTTTCATTCCTAACTGTATCTTTCCTTGTCTTCCCCAACATCTATTTCAACATCTTCATCTCTGCCACTTTCATTTACTTTCCATTGATATTGACATCTGTCAATTTAAATTATCTGAATATATTAGCAGTTTACATGGTTAGCATAGCTGGCTGATTTTTGAAATTTAATATCTTTATAATTCTTTAACTCTATATTGAATATCAAGTAAAAAATGTAAACAAATCGTAACGAATTTGGGTTCATTATAGGCGAAAGCTTGTTATAATCGAGTTCATTTTAACCGAGGATATTTCATGTGTTTGTACTGGGACTTTAAAAAAGGGTACATTATAAAAGAGTTTATATTACAGGCGAGTTCATTATAGGTGGATTCCACTGTATATCACAAGATTATAATTAAAATATTTATCTTAAGGCATTTTATTTACATTAAGTTTTAATTTAAAAACTAATGCAATAATAATGCAATAATATTTATAATGAATAAAGTAGTTTTATTCAATTGGTCACAAACAAAATTAAATTAAATATTCAGCAATTCTTCTTGAAAAACAAAATGAAATATTTTTCTTTATTAAAAATTAAATTATCGTTTGTCCTAATTACAAGTTTGTACATAAGTAACGTTGAAGACAAAATAGTGAATCACAATAAACAACAAAACAATTCATCCATAGAAGCTTACTACTACTTGTATTAAAGTATACAAATGTATAAATGGCATACACATATAATACTCTTTTGTTGATATCCGTGTAATATTTAAAAAAAAAATACTTATTGCAATAATAACCAATATAAATATGTCAGTAAATTATTGTAAGGCTTTAGTGAGATACACAGTTCAAACCACAGGAATAGTAACACATGTATTCAACATATATAGTGCAGAAATTTTCAGGAAAAGGTGGGAACATAACTTTTCTTGCTAAATTTATTTAAAATATGCAGTAAAATGTTTCCATAAATAATTCTGTAGAATTTGAATTTGTACATTATAATTATTGACTTTAAAATAAATAGTACATGAACCAAACCAATATATACGTAGGTACTTATATTTACCTTTAATAGTCAATCAACTAAGTGCACATGAAATTCATTTGAATAAAATATAAAACACAAAATCAACATTCAAAGGCACATCGCATAAAGTGTTATTAGGTAGTAATATATTTAAATAAATAATTGTTGCTTATGTTAATCAAAAATAAACTAACCTCACTGTCCTCATCGTTGTCGTCGTAGACTTGTCTCGTTCCAGGATTCCATTGTCGAAAACACACGTCAATCAACAAGTATGTACAGTACATAAAAATAGAAACCACTAACTCGATATCTGTTAGTACATAAAACAGTATATCGCACATTGTATTAATCGATATACTCCACAAAAGCACTGAAAATATGAACACACTTCACACTTGTAAACAAATGACAGTTAAAACAATTGAAACGCTGAAGGTCGGTGCAGTGCCAGTGACGTAGCACAGAGGGCCCGGAAAGTTTTTTACTAATGAAAATTCCCTACGATTTTTCTAAAAATGAACAATTATATTACGGAATACCCCAAATAAAATATTTATTTTAACGACAATATTTACTCATGTTCATGTACCTACTTATAATAAGGACATATTTGTATATGAATATTGTATTTCTCTAAAGAAAACAAAACTAATAATGTACGTATGCACGAGTATTTCAAACAAGGACCTCCATTTTTATTTTGAATGCGTGATGATACCTACTATACGTTAAATGAGGGAGGTACTTACTTGTTATACACCTATCTACATTCTACATTTTTAATTTCAATGGGCATGGTCCAAAAATAGCCATGAACGATTTTATAGCAGATGTTCACCATACTTTTGTAAATGTCGTAGCCAGATTGTAAAATCCGTTTTTTACCTTCCGTCGAGGTATTGTCTTTGGTCAAAAAGTTCAATGGTGAGTTTTTGATGAATAAGCACGTTTTAGAGTCCCTACAATACGAATTTACTGTTTCTACGTCTGTATGTGTGCGTGTGTGTGTGTGTATGTGCGTGTGTGTGCGTGTGTGTGTGTGTGCGTGTGTGTGTATGTATGTATGTGTATGTGTGTGTGACAAAAAATTCTCCTTCGATAACTCCAATACTACAATTCCCAAAAGTTATAATTCTTTCATATTCCTGTTTTGTACGTCCATATGAACAGTTGATTAGATTTTGGTTATGATTGGTTAATCGGAAGTACCCTAATTTGAAGATTCTAACTGTATTTCTTGAAAAAACGCTGTTAAATATCATTTTTTGACCTTTTAAATAATTAAAAGAATGTTATTCTCTATTCGATTTAATTATATTTTTTTCTTCATATTGTAACGTTTTTATTTATATGGGTGAAGTGTAAAACACAGACAAATATTATTAACTAAAAGAATACGTTTATTAAACGATAATTAATTAAGGATTAAATATTAAAAGATAATAAAAACAACTAACACTATGATTAAATAATTATAAACACTAAGAATATTATTAAATGTTTAAACACTACGATTATTTATCTATACAATATTTATATCACTACACTTATTTGTATAACTACATTTATTTATGTTAACAACTGGTAAACTGTCTATTTATATCACCATGCTCATTGCTCGTTGCTTATATATATCAGACTGTGTCTCCGCTTTCTTTCTGCCGGTATTTATACAGATTATATCATTCTATCACCTTTATACAAAAGAAATGAGTCACGGCGTAATTAACCTCTAGCCGGCGCGTCGCGGGGTTTTCAACATCTGAGAAATTCCGGGATTACGTTATCGCTCTGGTACATTCTTTCAGCGACGGGGCTCGTGTACTATTCTCACAGGGGCGCACGTCACAATATTGTGCAGGACACATCCGATTTTTTTTTTATAAAACTACTAGTCATTTTATATAGCACGCGGCCAGTTGTCAAACCTTCGGTGACTTAGCGTTTTATAATCTACACACACCGTTAAAATTAGAGAAACGCCAAAAAAGCTATGTATTTAAAAAAGTATGAACCTTCTGCCTTTTATATTTTTGTTTGTAATTCTACATCTACAACAAATAACAAATAGCGATATAACACCAAAATATAGCCACCTACTAAAGATTGATTATATCGAGGGAATAAATTGTTGCTGGATTATAGTCATAATTATTATTTTTATTTAATAAATTCTCGGGTCGACCGGTTTCGAGCTCCACATAACCTTCTTCAGGAGATGAGAATTATCTATTCTACATCATAAGTTAATTAAAATTTATTTCATATAAAACATCTGTATGTAAAAGGAATAAATCAAAATTTAAAAATAGCATTGTGTACTATGGTTTGCTATTTTCAGTAAATACTAATAAATATATTGATTGTAATAAGAAAGTTATATGAATTTAAAAATGAATAAATCTTTTTATGTAAAAACGAAATACTGCTGAATGTAACCCTGTCAACACATCTACGTATAGATTAACCTCCATTCCGCATGCCGTCAAAAAAAATTCAGTTTTTAACGAAACAATTGAATTCAATGCGAAGCGGACCACGAATGGAATTAAACATTTTAAAAATGCAAAACTACGGAGACTTGGCCTACTGCGTTACTGCGATCTCGTCAGCTGCGCCCCCGGCACGAGCCAAATTACATTTTTTACCTTCAATTCAATTAACATTAACAACCATAACTACGTATGTACAGAGCAGGGCTTTTTGCTCTGACTGGTTCTGGTCTGGCTCCGCACTCCTGAGCGGAATGAAATTTTAGAATAAACAATCAGGGCGGCTACACCGCGGCCAAACCAACCGGATTGTAAATGCTTGTTAATCAAATAAGAATATCATTTCTACTTTGGATGATTATTATACTCAATTCTACCGACGACGAACGGAAATTGTATGAATATTGACAGTAATGAAGGGAAATTTTGCAGTTTATATCCGATAGACGACATAGAAATCAATATTATTTCACACTGCCAATGGTTTGAATCAGTATGAACAGAATAATACATTTTGTTTATTTACAAGTTACTTTCTTAAATTAATAGAAAATTAAATTTATTGGCTGTTAACAATTATTCAAAATTCAATCAATCAGCATTTATTTCATCCACGTTTCGGTGCACACTTGCACCTTCCTCGGGGCAGTAAGATCTTACAAAATATTACATATCATGTACACAAAATACATTCGTTCTTAAGGTAGTTATATCGTAAAACTATTTTACCTAGAAGTAATTGAAATTTTAAGTACATCTCAACTGAAGTATAATCTACCTGCTGTCCAAGTTTTAAAACAATTGACCACGCGGTACCTGAGATATTTGCAATTAAATTTGACCTTTTTAACACGTGAAGAATAGGAAATGGCAAAATAAACACATTTTAAATTATAACTTTTATATCCATACCGACATTTAATCAAAAAACTAGTATGTTATAGAAAACTAATTAACGGATTTTATGTAAAAATTTAATAGTTATTTAACTATCAAGTGTGTTAATGAGGGCGATTAATGATCGAGACATTTTAACGCGTTCGCTACGCTCACGCGTTAATTGTTGAGATCATTAATCGCCAATTAACACACGTTTTAGTTACAATATTTTATCGTTGACCGTATCTTACTTAAATGGAAAATCTAATTTTATTCCATGACAATTATTTTTTTTTAATATAGAACAAGTTTTTGAATAGGTACACTCGAGTGACAACTACCTTAACATTCAGTTTTACAATTCTTATGTAAGACCTTACTACCCTGAAAATGTGCAAGTATGCACTGAAACGTCGGTTTTGTAAGAATAAATGCTGTTTGACTGAGATGTCGAATAATTATTATCACCTTATTCACAGACGGATTTACCATTAAGCTACATAAGCTGCAGCTTGCGGCCTCAAAACGAAAAAAATAAAATAAAGAAAAAAATACGATTATTTACGGTTAAGCCCATTATAATGAAATTTGTGATAAAATTTATCGAAACATTCGTTTCCAATGAAACAATTTATTATCAAAATTGTTAACTAATTTGGTAATAAATTTATTAACAGAATTATGTTGTAAGACGGGCTTTATAAAGACTATGTATCGTTATTTTAGAAAAAAATTCATACTTGGGTCAGATAGACAAAAATGTAAATTTTGCAATTTGGTGTATAAAGAATGTATGGTTAGGAACAATGTTATTAAGAGAGTTGGTGTGAGTCAGTGAGATGGTTTGGTCATGTGGAGAGAATGGCGAGTGAACGGTTGAAGGTTTTCGATTGCGTGGCCGACCAGTGTGTAAGTGGATGGATGTGGTTGGTAGGATGCTTAAAGAGAGAAAGTTTCCAAATGGGAAGAGAAGAAGACCATATATGAATGCGATTATGAGTGTGACCGAGGCGAAAGAAGTGTGCTTAGACAGGAATGTGTGGCGAAGGATGATTGTTTCGTAACTATTATTGTGATCCGGATGCGGTATTTCGCTACCGAAAATCGATCACTTTAATATGTTAAGAGTGAGGATTTGTTGTATGATGTTGATGTTATTATTTTCGGGTTTGGACTAACCCACTAAGTGAGACATGCGTGATTTTATGTATGTATGTTATTTTTGCGAATATCTTTTAACTGTGAAATAATACTGGATTTTAGTTTGCACTTCTTTAGAGCGATGCTCAATTTTGGTCGATCAATATTAGATTTCGAGTTATGATATCAAAGTTTTATTTAGTAATGGCAATGATTTAGGTGTGCATTTATTCTCGAATAACGATACATCACAAGGATGGTTTTCACCAACAACAGTTGTCCATCAACCCAGTAAATCATTTGTTAAAGTAACCGACGAAATATCTGGGGTTAAATATTTATCAGGCCGTTATCTCAATTGTTTCCCCGGGTACAGTGACACACATAGAAAAGAATTTTAATAATTTAGTTTTGACGTTTTATTTGTCGCATCCAAGCTTGTATCCGAGATTAAAACAAGTGTAATATAAAATGAGTTCATAGTGATCTTCTTCATCAAATCCGTCGATTCTTTGTCTGCGTACGTAAAGGTACGGTTTCCTAGACGCGACAAGCCGCGGCGACTAGTCGCGCGACACCTCTGTGTATAGGCAAATTAGAAGAAGCGGTTTCCTCGGCGCGATCGCAACTTCGCGGCAGATCGTCTGCCGCGGCGACAAACGAATGACTGGTATAGTGAGGAGTACTCCGCGACAGTCGCCGGCGGCAGGATGGCGAAATCAGCATTTTCAACCGCAGATGATGGGAAATTAGTTGAAGAAGTTCGAAAAAATAATGTTTTGTATGATAGGATCAATGATAAGTATAAATATGTAATATATAAAGACGAAATATGGATGGGGATTGCAGAGAAAATAGAAAAATTGGGTAATTGTAAATGAAATAATATAAAAAAATTAATGCTGCTATAAATTGAAATTTACATTTGTAAAATGTAATTATTTTGTAAAATAATTCGCTTCATTTCGAACTGCAGCTGTCGCGTCTAGGAAAACAGTAATGCTCTGCGACTAGCGATCGGAGTAAAGTCGCGGCGAGCAGCTGCCGTGGCTTGTCGCGTCTAGGAAACCATACCTTAACTTCTTGTAATTCTGCTTTTGATTCTGATGAAAAACTTCTTCCTAAACGTCCACGATGTTGAGAGATGGAGAAACAATCCTTTATTAAATTATGATGATATTGACTTCAGAATGCGCTTAATATTGACAATGCAACAAAATAATGGTCATGAGCCAAATATTAATCAAAAATTAAATCAAAATATAAAAGTTCCACAAATTAATAGAAATGTAGCTGAAAACACAGTTATAAGAAATGCTGTTATTTAAAAAATGGGTTTTATATTTAAATTAAATTCAAAGATCATATTTTTTTTTTAAAAAGTTTTATTTTGTATAATAATATACTCGTATATTATAATTAATTTATTTTGTTAAAAAAAGTTCTCTTCAACTATTTTACGGTTCTAAATCAATTTTCTTTTTGTCCACCTAATGTTGAAATACCTCGTCATAATATTTAACAAAATATTTTTATCGTTCGTTTAGTTATTTCTTTGCGTCTTTTTGCTGTTCTACTCCTCATCCATTTTTACCTCTTTTAATATTTTGTTAGAATGAATTGACTGACAATGTCAATGACAGATGCAAGATTTGTTAACAATAATTAAAACTAATTCATTTTAAAAAATTATGGTAAATCGATCAAAGATAAATACAAAAATGATCAGTAGATCTATCAATAAGAAGCACATGTTAAAATTTGACATTCGGTTGATAGCTAATTGGTGCTAAAATTATTTGATGAAATTACAGTCCATTTGTTCTACCGTTTTAATTTATTACTTTGTTAGGTAACCATATATTTAACTGTAGTTGGTGAAAACCACCCGAAATGATCCTCTAATGGGACAACATTTGTCTAACTAATCGACTTCTCATCTCTTCTCGAGATCCCATCTGCATTTTTGAGACACCTGTATATTTGAAGATATGTAAAAAAAAATATTTATTGCATATATTCGTATTCATCATTCATCATTACTTACTTCACTGAAAAAATAGCAAATTTCAGAAAAAGGAAATTCAATTTGAGGGAAATTATATTCAATTTCAGAAAAAGTAAATTCAATTTCCAAAAAGTAATATCAAAATATCAATTTACCTTTTCCGAAATTGAATTTACTTTTTACCTTCCGGCACCTCTAGGTAAGGAAGGTATTGTCTTTGCTCAAAAAATTCGGTGGTGAGTTTTCAATGAATAAGAACGTTTTAGGGTCTTTATAATACGATGTTACTATTTTTACGATGATGTCTGTATGTGTGTGTGTGTGTGTGTGTGTGTGTGTGTGTGTGTGTGTGTGTGTGTGTGTGTGTGTGTGTGTGTGTGTGTGTGTTTGTGACCGCGGTTTCGGCCGCGATATCTCCAAATTCCAAAAATTACAATTCTTACGTATTTCTCTTCCTTACAACCATATGCAGACCTGATTAGATTTTGGTTATAATTGATCAACCGGAAGTATCCTCATTTGAAGATTTTAACAGTTTTTCTTGAAAAACTCAGTTACATATTATTATAACTTAAAGAATATATTATTATCTATATGATTTGATTGCATTTTATATTTCATATTCAACATATATAGAGTTAAAAGAATTATAAAGATATTATATTTCATAAATCAGCCAGCTATGCTAACTTAACTGCTAATATATTCAGGTAATTCAAATTGACAGGTGTCAGTATCAATTAAAAGAAAATGAATGAAGCTAAAGAAGAAGAAGATGTCAGTGTCAAGTGCCATTTGCATGAAATAATTTTACTGGAAATTTAGAATCTTTTGCAACGAAATTTATGTATGGAATTTGTACATACGGAATACACGTAAGATATTGTGCTTGCCACATCAGGTTTTTTTGAAATTGAATTTACTTTTTTACGTTTTTACGTTTAACATGGGAAATTTGCGCATTTGGTATCCGATGAAACTTAATTTAAAGACGTGGGAAAAATGGATTTAGTATGCAGTATTTCAAAAAATGAACGCCATGTAATCTGTCAAACCAAGTAACATGTCAATAATAAATATTTGACATTTATTGAAATAACGCGTACTAAATCTGTTTTAATCACATCTTAAAATTAAATTTACTCAGGTATCATAAGCTTAAATTTAAAAAGTTTAACATTTAAAAATTCTACGCCTACATCACGATTTGTGTTCACCTATTCGAGGATACCTAATTGTACTGTAAAAAAATTTTGGACAACCTGGGCCCCCTCCGAAAAAAAAAATCTATATACACCATTGTCTCGTCGAATGGAGTATATAGCTGTACTACAAACAATATCTAGCCTCATTGGTGTATATGATAATTATTTCTGAAGTTAATGAAAAAATATCATATTTCGCAGATAAAGCACATTTTTTATAATGCCAAAACATACCTACTACTCATGGATATTACACAGTATTTTAATAATATTTTATTAAAAGGAAATACCAATTGCATTTTTTCATTGCATCGAAGACTCTCACACCTGATATATGCAATGCCTATAGAAGAAAACAATAAGTGGCAAAATTTATCCTGAAATAATTAGTGATAATTGCCTTATTCGTGATTTGTCGAAAATAATAATGAAAAGGTTAAAATTTGAATATATCTTTACCATGATAGTTACTAGGTTATGAACTAAAAAATTTATAAAATTGAAAAACTAAAATATTATCAAAAGCTAAAATATATAATATATAATTTTCCTCTCCATTTCATTCGACTATTTACTTGGATAACAATAGCCAATCACCAATCTACGTATCAAAAATCACATAACCTATCAATCACATAAAAAATCTTCCACCATTTTTGAGTCCATTTATTCAGAATGTAAATTCATGCGCCGACAATTTTCATTTTCAGGCCATCACGTGTCGTCCACGTGGCAGTTACGCGATCTCCAGACCGGAAGTAACAATTTCCCTAACCGGAAACAATCAGCGGACCCCGATAACGAGTTGCCAGTTGCCATTTTTGAAATGGAATATCGAATCTGCATATTCGATTAGTGAGCGCTTATTTGCCCGCAAGGCCAGGGTCGTTATATCAGAGGGAATAAGGGCTAGTGTGAACTAGAGGACCACCCGGTTGCAAATCACGGTAATTATGTCCCTAAAGACCGGCCCCTGCAATTTTCGCCACCGATGTATGGAATCATTTGAATCATTTTTTGATGATTTTTTACTGGATTTTTCGGATAATGTTTAATACCAGCTTTGTTTTTAATCGTATATTCGATTTTTAATCCGACGGAGTTCATAATTTATTTGTACAGGTTTCACAAACAAGTTTTATTTAAATATCACAGAATTGTAAAACCGGAGGTACAAATATTACAGAAAAAAATAAATTTTCTATTGTACATTTTTAGTTACGATTTTTTTGCATTTTTAAATATTGAAGCGAATATTAATGAATACAATAAAGGTTGGGAAACAATAAATTTAGTACACTACGAGTTGCGTAACATTACACAGAGATGAAAAGTGTTTCATTACTATCCAGAACGACTTTAGCTATATTGTTCGAGACGTAATGAAACTTTTCACCGAGGTTCGTCTACTATTTTATTCATAATTGGAAATTAATAATAAGTAATTGATATTTAAATAATAATAACTTAACATAAATAAACGAATAGTTTGAGGGGGTTCAGCGTGTATATTTGTTATGTGAACTGTCAGTTTGATTTCTAACCTTAAATTTTGATTTCATCACATTTATCTATACTTATTTATATTAATTACAATTTCATTCGTTTCTTTACATGTAAAATGTAAGTGCCGAGTGACCTTGTAAGAATAGACCTGCTCATTCTCGAACGTATTTGAAATCTTCTGGAAGTGGAAGGCGATGTCATAATAATCGCGCGCCTGTAGTCGGCTAACGTATGCGTACTTTGTACTCGAATGTTTCTGGAACTATTCTAGAATTAATGGGAACTGAAAATAAGGAGGACCGTTTCTACGCGGGTACAGTCCAGTCTAGTCAGTCAGACAATTCTGCACGCATGGTGAAATAAATTGTAATATAAATATAATGAAATAAATATCGTGCGTTGTGTTAATTACTTAAATAAATAATTACGTTTAATAATATTCTTAGTTTTCAATTAGTGTTTAGCTTTGTTTATTCATAGTATTCGTTATTTTTATTATCTTGTTCTCGTTTAAGAAACTTTTATTTTATTAATATTTCACTGATTCTTACACTTCACCCAATTAATAAACGTTACAATACCTTGAATTTTGGCCAAACATTTTAATAAAATCCTATATACAGGGTGTTAATAAAAAAACTTTACACACTTTAGCAGGTGATAGTAGAGATGAAAACAAGAAAAAAATTCTAATACACTTAGGTCCAATACTCATTGGTTTTTACAAAATTTATGCATGGAATTTGTACATAATACACAGGATTGACGGAAGGTATTGTGCTGGCCACATCAGATTTAACAACTAAGGACTCTAGGTGTTTACGATCAAGTGCGTGAGTCTCTTCGACGACGGCTGCAACTTTGTTTACAATTGATCGTAAACACCTAGAGTCCTTAGTTGTTAAATCTGATGTGGCCAGCACAATACCTTCCGTCAATCCTGTGTATTATGTACAAATTCCATATATAAATTTTGTAAAAACCAATGAGTATTGGACCTAAGTGTATTAGAATTTTTTTCTTGTTTTCATCTCTACTATCACCTGCTAAAGTGCGTAAAGTTTTTTTATTAACACCCTGTATAATAGTCAATTATTATTAATCTTTTTTTTTTAGAGAGAGCCAATTTTTTACACTGGACTTTTTCAAGTAAATATCACAGATATTACTTCACATGACACTGGGGATTGGTGGTTTTCACAGTAGTTGATCTCGAACTTATATTGTTTTGTTCGAATCGTAATAGAAGTAAAGTATTGTTAGTGTAACTGCAAGTTAAAAACAAATTTTCTATAAATATACAGTGTTCATTTTATTTTGTCTACTATTCCTATCTCGAGAAATATAAGAGGTACGATTTGCAAACTAGACTATTACAATGCACAAAAAAATGTTTTTCTACCACTGGTTTTCAAAATAAGGGATACAACTTTCTTATTTTAAATGGGATATTCGATTCAGTATTTTTTTCTGAATTCAACGATATCCATATGTACTACTATTCCTATCTCGAGAAATATAAGAGGTACGAGGTCGGTTAATTTGCAAACTAGACTATTACAATGCACAAAAAAATGTTTTTCTACCACTGGTTTTCAAAATAAGGGATACAACTTTCTTATTTTAAATGGGATATTCGATTCAGTATTTTTTTCTGAATTCAACGATATCCATATGTACTACCCTAATATTACAAAATATTTGAGAAAAATGCAAATGAAAATTATGCTGTTTTAATTTAAATCTGATAGTTATAAGAGTGCTTGGAGGAAAACAATTAAATATTTTGTTTCATGTTAATTGTAATTTAATGTCAAAACAAATATTTCGTAACTTTCTCAGTGACAAAATGAATTTTATTCACGTAGATATGTTTGAAAATACAAATTGTTTGTTAATTTAATCGTAGCTCTTATATTTCTCGAGATAGCAATAGTGGATAAAATAAAATGACCACCCTGAATATTAGAATAAAAACAAAAAACCTAATAATAAAGCATTACCGCATGAATAAAGTATGTTACTTTTAGTCTCAAGTAATTAAATAATACCTATTTACTCTTTATGTGAACATATAATTTTCTACTCAAGAAATTTGTAAATGTCATAATCACATTCGGGTTGCATGGGTTATTAATTTTCATTCTCCACTTACTAAAATTATTGCACATGCAATCATGAAGTTTGGAGTATGGAATAGTTTGTCCTCTTTTATTGACTATTAATATGCTTTAACTATGCGAAACACATACAACATGAACACATTTAAACATTAATATGTACATAAATAGTTCAACGCAAACGGTTCATGGTTTATTTAAAAGTTATTTATGAATATTTCGGATCATTTAAAAAAATATATATGAATAATAAAAATAAATTTTATTTTAAAACACTATTTTTCTGGTCTGTAGAACTGATGTTAGGTGAATAAAATTAAATTTTAATAATTTGAGATTAAGTTAGATTACATAACATTAAAGGATTTTTTACTGGCGAACAGTTCGCAGTTTTAAAACATCTACTTTACATATTAACTCACTGTCTCGTATTGCCAATTTACAAAATAATGTTTATGTCATACTGGGTTCTAAAGAAACATTTTCTGAACGATTTATTAAACGAAAAGTGAAATTTTAAAGTCATAGAACTTTAAAATATTATTTTTCATTTATACTAATAAAATATTATAAACAATGCAAAAATACACAAAAACGATACTCTTGCTATAACTTGATAAACGCAGTAGTTTTTGATTATATTAATTATTAGAAAAATCAAATATGTATCAAGTAGCACTTTTAAACATAAAATGAAATTGATGGGAGGTATTGTGCTGACCACAACAGTTCGTTATACACGATGTTAAAAAAATTGTAACTTTTTTTGGGGGGTATGTAGTACTGACCAAAATAAGTAAAAAAAACTTAATCAACATAGGTCTGATCGACGAAAAATTGAAGAAAAATTGACAAAGAAAGTGATTGAACAAAATTTTGTCTGTCGGCAAATAGACTATAAAAAAACATATTTTTTTTATAAGAAACATTTTTCTCCCTGTAAAAACTCATTTTTTATTGTCTTATATCTCGCAAAATATTGAAGATCGGACTTATATTGAAAGGTTTTTTTTAATCATTTTGGTCAGTACTATATGCACTTAAAAAATTACCCTTTTTTAACGCCCTGTATGAACAGCAATGTTACTTTTATCGCCACGGAAAATTACCTCAGTATTTCTTAAATCTATCAAATTGAAAGTACAGATTTGAAATGAGTTACTAATTTAATAAAACTTCCTCTAAATATTTAAATCCTTATTTTCCTGGTTAGTTTATTTTACCCAAATGATCTCCATCCGGCAGGTCCAGTCTGGCCCAGTGCGACCTCAGGATAAGTAGGTCCTCTCCGTCTCCTCATGAATGGCACCGGATATAGAGGGTCTGAGTTCGATTTCCGGCTTAGGGCTTGTTTGTCTTCCCCCGCCACCTGCCCGCGACCATGCTCGCATCTTTGATTTAAGTTACAATGCAAATCCCGATTAGTTCACCGAAGCGGTAAGTGGACCATAAATAAAACATGGCGGACGCCTGCCTGCACAGCACAACGACAGCTCTTGTTTTACATCTCTCACATTCTACAAGTACACACAGACCTGACAATGTTTACAGGTAAACAAATATTTGTTAAATATTATTTTCTTTGTTTTAACTGCAAATTGTTATGTAATAACGCGCCTTACATTGAGATCTCAAAAACTATAAGATATCAGTTAAATTATATAGACAAAAGTGCCCAATTAGGAAACCAGTTAATGATGTATCGTTATTTAAAAAAAAATTGCAATAAAAATGTATATTTTGCATTTTTTTCCAAATAACTTCCAAGTATGAAATAATAACATTGAAGTATTTTTTTTTCTAATACGGCGGTATTCATTCAAATAAAATAAATGGAATTAAAATATTAAATTTCGAATAAAACACAAATCATGGCTCTCTTTATATATTATGATTATTTAGATATGGAGATTTTCGCAATAATAAATATCTGTAGTTTGTTTACATTAGGTTGGTTCAATGAGTACTTCAAAAGTGCAGTGTATTACACGATGAAGTTTTACTTTTCAAGATTTCAATTACTTCCCTACTTCATTTTTGTCAATTTTTTCTCTCGCTAAGAGAGGTATTAGATACTCGTATCATGATAAAAATCGCATATCCAGATTTTAGTAAATAAGCACGTTTTAAGGTCCCTAGAATCCAATTATAACATTTTTGCGATGATGTCTCTCATTTGTTATCAAAGCCTACCTGAAATGGCTTACCAGGTTAATAATTATTCATAAATTTCTCTTACGTTTTTGTTTATAATTTATTTCTTCAATAAATATGCACTTCTAGCGTATTGTTGAATTTGTAATTTTACGTAGGTTCTAAATATATAAAACTATATAGGGTGTTCCATTTGAAATATGAAAGCTGATGTCACTTCCGGTTAAACCGGAAGCGTTGTTTACAAATATAAAAAGAAAATTAGTTATTTTGATTGGTCCGTTTTAAGTCATCCGGTATATGCTTCTATTAGCTATGTAAAAAAATACATGTACCAAAGTCCTCGCTAAAAATATGAGCCCTGTCTAATATTCAGTTCTGGCTACGACCCTGTACATTACAACACTGTCGAATGTATCAAATATTAACATTGATTACGTTTACACCGTGCATACTATTCTGGTACGCGGACCAAATGTATACTAAAATTTATCTTAGTACGGTATGTTTCCACCGGTATCTAAACATACTAAATATTTTGATACGTTATACGCGCTTGCGTAGATTCAAACTATCACAGTCACCCTAACCTAAAATTACTTAACAATGAAAAATAGTTGTGAAACTATGTAATTTACATCGCTGTACTATTAAAATTACACAATTTCCCTAAATGTTAATACATAATTTAATTGTGTGCATGCGTAAGGTCTGGTACATCCCTCTTTGAACGTACCAAAAATGTGTATCAATTGCGTATCAAAGGTTTGGTACAGAGTGTTTTACACCATTCGTCGCCATCTTGTTACGTCACTTACTTTGCGGACTAAATACTAAATGTTTAGTACGCGCGGTGTAAACGTACTCTCGTACTCATTCACCTTACAAAAAAATCCTGACGCCGTTCATGCATCCCATCCTTGATATCCTAAATCAGGGCTGTCCAACAGGAGGCGAAGCGGGCCTCTAAATGTATAAATGACCCTCTAATACGAAATATACACAATTCGTACATTAACGATTTTTCAAGTTGCTGCCAGAAGAACGAAACCCCAACTTGCGAAACTTAGGGCTTACACTGGGCTCAATACTGGGAAGCACGTATCTTGGCGAAAGCAGCTTTTCCAACATGAAATTTATAAAGTCAAAATATAGATGTTCCCTATCTGATAAGTCACTTACTCAGTTGCTTCGTTTATCAACAACAAATATTAAAGTAAATATTGATGCATTTGTTAGTGAAAACCAACATCCTCAAATATCTCACTATTTTTTTTCTAATTTGATATTTTTTGAATAAATTAAATTAATAATACAAACGCGTTTTTTCTTTGTATACCATGCCTACTAAAACTCACTGATAAAGTTGCATACGAAGTATTTTATAATGCGGCCCTCCAAACCGCATTTTTTTAAAGCGGCCCTTGGGGCACTTGTAGTTGGACAGCCCTGCCCTAAATTATAGTAATAGATACACCAGAAACGTCTAAGCTAAGCTTATAAGTTTTCTATTATGTCACAAAGTACAAAGTTAATCCGTCGTGCAACTTAAATGAAAAATGAAGCAAGTTGCACATTTTCTAAATTTAAAATTACCTACTTCTCGTGTAAAAAAATTAATACGTACTAGCGGCCGAGGTAGCGCGAGTGCTTATATGGAATGCACATTACCTGGTGAATAATATATAACAATTTCCTTCGCCATTTGCGCAGTCCTTTCTTCTCAAGCTGAATTTGCATTGTACAAAAAATGCTTTCAAAGTTATATCAATATTTTAACATATTTTGTTCCACGTACAAAGTGAATAAAGAAGTATCTCGCAGCCTCACAATCATGCCTGTGTTGCAATAAAGAATTCGCATTATTTATTTACACTGCAAAAAACGCCGGATTGTTTGAAAAATCTAGCAGGCCGGGCTACGCCTCTCTGACGTAACAGAATGAACCATTCCATTCCGATCCAGTAGCGCCATCGCCTTGTTTTGTTTGTTTGTATGAATGTGTTTTATTTTAACAATCGGGTTTGTTTCTCTTGTCAGCTAATTAACTATTTGGCAGCTGGTAACAATTATATTATCCTAAGGATGTACACTGTTTGTTAGATTTGTTATAATAGCAAAGCAATATAAATGTCAGCAAATGTGTTCAAGTTCAGACGGTATAAATACAATTCTGTTTCAAATTCTCCACTAATGAAAATAATTATATTTGTTAATTAAGATTCCACGTGTAGTACAGCTAACAAAATATTATAACTCGTTATCATTTATATTTCCTCTACATATTTCTCCTTTTGTAGTGAAGAATAAATAATGAGCACTATTCTTTTATTTTTATGTACATCCTTAGATTCATTTACATATTACATAAATAAATAAATAAATACGAGTATATCATCACGGCATATTACCCATTGCTGGGTGTGCCAATCAGCTTTGAACGCAGATTTCGGTGATGACACATTTGTACCGTCCAGGCGTCTACCAGACGTCACCTCACGGCCACTCATTGCTGGCATGTAGAGTGCACCATAGGGGTCAATTTTGTGTCATTTAAAATTCGAAATATTTGGCGTCAGTCGGGAGCGAACCCGGTTCACCATATTCGCGACCAGACACTCACATAATGATATTTTTTTTCTATACGCTCGTATAGTTGAATATACAGTATGATACTTAATTTTAGGTACATATTTCAATGACATATAGGTAGTACTTGCGAAACAAAAATATTTACAAAAATAAACGTATCAAAGTACCTACTAAATGTGTACATTTTTAGTAAGAATGTATTGACATACTTCTTTATGCACTATTTTGAAAAAATATTATTTCAAATTATTTACCTTATTTCTACAAAATTTGTTCAAAATTATCTCCATTTACAGCTAAAATATCTTACTAGTACTAGCACTGTACAATAGTCCCAGTATAGCAACTCATTTCAAGGTTGAATGCGCAATGCCGAAGTAAAAGGGAAATTATATTGTACAGTTTCAATCATAAAGCATACCACCAATATCTTTCGTAAGCACAAAAAAGGAGCGGAGGTTCCCGAGCGGTCATTCAACTTATTGCACGGCCTGTACAAAGGATTATTACCTAGAATTTTATAATTATCTCTCTCTTTTCATCGTGCTATCGCATATTATCGTTTGCCCAACCCAGATGAGTTCCTATTCTGGGAGACATGTACAGAAAACGAAACTGAGAGAGCAACGAGACCAGCTGCATGAAACTAAATTAAAATAAGGACTTTACTTAATATTAACTTACAAAATGGGGTTTAAAAAGTGCCCTAAAGAAGTGAAAACAATCCAGTATTATTTCATACTTGGAGGTTATTTGCAAAAATCAAAACTACTTATATCTAGTGATCAATGGACAAACAATAGATTTGCTAAAATGGTAAGCTAAAGGAGCAAATTTTGTTTAATTTAATCGACTTCGTATATCTTTTACTTATCGATATTCACATGGACACGTTATCATAGACATCCCAGAGTCAGAGAAAAAAAAAAACAAATGCGATCTTATTGTCATACGTAATATAACAAGTGATGATTATCATCCATGATATTCTCGAGTGAAACCGAGTTGCAGATTGTGCTGCTTCGGTTTCACGAGCAATATCTTCGATTATTAATCATATCACGAGCTTATATTTAATGACAGAATATAATGAAATTTTGTAACACATTGTTTGTGCTGCTAGCCTAACTTTTGATGTTGGTACTTACGAGTTTTATTTCATGTATCTGAGTTTCAATTATTATTATATCTAATTTTTATACTCAAAATTAACTGACAATATTGTAAATAAACAAAACAAAGCCCTTAGTAACGATTATAAATAAGGTGATAATTTCTTTGTTTCATATCATCGCTGTGATAGACATGTAACTCCTACTTTGTGCAGCTCCTTCTCAACTAAGAATAAATAATAATATCATTTTTGTGACTTAGCCTACTTATACAATATTCATCTGCTACAAATTGCTGCATATTTCTTTTAATAATTTATTAAGTAGAAACCCGTATGACATAAAATTATGTATGCATCTCAGACGAAAAGTGTCTTTAAGGTACTCACAAGTAATTACAGCCTCGACTACCTGCCTCGTCCGTAAACAATTTGCTCATACCTTAAAGATTCACTTTTCGTCCTGGATATATAAAATTCTATTATTTCTCTAATAATGAAATATAATATTACAATTTAAATATACATTATTTTGTAATTTGCTCAAAACCGTGAACCACTGTTCGTTTGCTTCTGGTAAACCCACATTACGTACGTCACAAAAAAAAATTCGGACCTTAATATCTCGCTTATTAGGAGAAATTTCAAATGTGGTTTTATTTTTATGTACTTCAAAATTATTATTTTTAAATATCGCGAAATAGCCTATAAAATTTTATAATACACTTTTCTTTCAAATGAATAGACATTTAATTTCCAGTTACAATTAAAGCAGTTATTATAATTGTGTTTCATTCCACAAAGAAAGTATACAATGAAGTTAGTAATATTAATTAAATCATGAAAGATATTTTAATCTATTAAGAAATATTTAAAATATAACAAAAACACTAAAATTCCAAGTCTTTGTATTTACATATAAACTCATTCGTTTTACATTAATACCCTTTGCAAATGCTGCCAATTTGAAAATAATATTTAATTTCCATGACAACAAATACTCTTTGGAAAACAACACGGACAATAAAACATAATCTTTGACTATACAATACCTACCAGTGTCGGCTCGTGGTACATAATGAAAAGAGGTCTACTAGAAATTTATTACGGCAGGGGGGCATAGGTTAACGTTTGGATAGTATGCACACCATACAGAATACGCACCACCAGCATAACAGCTGTGTATATAAGAAGAGTATCTGCACTGAAAATACGAAAATTTAAACGTAAAATTTAAATAATTAAGGAAAATACATAGTTATTTTTTATGCTAGATGATAAAATTCTACTTTATCGACGAGCGGAAACGTTAACTGTATAATTGAAATTGTTATTAAGACAAAATTTAATTCAAATAAAAATTATAGTACTTTATCTACCATTGCTGTTAAAGTAATATTTAATCTACCCTTAAGGTTAAACTGCTACATGATCCATTATTTTGAGTAGACAAAAGAACACTTTAAAATCTGCTATAGAAAAAAGAACATTGTTCTATGATCGTACAAAAAGCACACAAAAAAATACACAATTTGTCTGAAATTATTTGTGACGTCACAGGCCCGAGTTAGATATGCTTCACAAACAATTAAGTCTAGGAATATCTGCATTGTCTGCAATCGTGGTATTGAAGTTATGCGATCCGAAACTTTCGTCACACACAGACACACAGAAGACACACATACATACATATATACAGACATCATCGTAAAAATGGTAAAATCGTATCATAGGGACACTAAAAACTCATCATTGAATTTTTTGACCAAAGACAATACCTTCCTTACCTATAAAGGTGGTATTCGACTGCTGTCTTCGAAAAACGGACACCTGCATAATCGGACTACACGAAAAAAAATCCGCAGTCCACAGTGAACGTGTTAGAAGTAACAGACCAATATGATGCAATAAAATATGACAAAAAAAATATTCAAAAGAGGCCTTTTTAACGAGTTGCCTAGAGCTAGTACAGCTTATAACAGGAAAGTAAATGTAGGAGCATTCCATTTATTTCATCGAGGCCTGAGCCAGAATTGTTTTTTTTTACTATTCACAATCTTCGTTATTCTAATCGGATTACAAAACAAAGTGCGTTTTTTACCTTCAATATGGAAGTATTATTCGCCGCTAAATACGAAACAAACAGAATCAAATATGAAAACAAAGTCGTCTCAAAATCCGCAAAAAAATGAAAAGGGAAAATATAATTCCATTTTCTTGGGAGTTGAAAGAAGTTGAATTGAATTTAGGGAGAAATTCCAATTAGTGGGTTAAAAATGAAAAAGTGGTGAGAGTCCGGGTGAACCTGTGCGACTTGGTGAGAGGAATAATTGGCTGGCGTTTAATCCCGGAATAATCCCGGAGTGGCCGGAGTTAGCGCAGGAGGGATACAACGCGTGTGCAAACACCCAAAATCAGCAGTCCTAAAACTTCACAGCCACAGTAATGACAGCAGATAATGAAATAGAACAGTGACACCGAAACTAATTTTGCAACGGAACCCTCAAACTTGGAGACCGGCATTTCGATCGACGAAGGTATTTTGCAAGTTTTTTTTGCAAATTTTAAGGTTTCAATTACTGTGAATAAAATGTTTTTCTTCCATCACTCTTTGTTTTATTGGATTGTTAAAAAGTTCCCGTTTTTTTGTGTCACCCTGTACATACTTTTAAGTTATTTTGTATTACAGTTGTGTTTATTATAATTATTCAAGAAGTGACAGCTAAATAAAACTTGTGAAATCAGCAACAAATACTGACATGAAGTTATTTACATACAAAAGTTCTATGTTTTCTGTACAATCTCTGAATTGGTTTTAAGTTTCTATGTTTTCTTGTGTTGTGTATTCCTATGTTGTGTTTACTACGCAATCTCTGAATCCAGCTTTACTCTTAACTCTGCTGTCACCTGTCACAATTTTAGGTTAGTTTGTTTACAACAGCAAACGGAAACCACGTGGACCGTAAATGTGTGTGTGTGAGACAGTGTGAGAGGAATGTCTTCGCGTGAGTAACAAACCGTGACGTCACGAATTTTACAGCCGCGAAAGTATATTAGGAAATTTATGTATGAAAAGTCGCTTATTCATGTTATTTTATATTACTATATTTATTAAATGCGACGGATTTCACGATTTAATAAAAAAACAACGATTTTTTCTTTTTGAAATGACCCCATTGTATTTGTTTATAGAAATAATTTGTTAATAAAATACCAAAAAAAGATTAAAATAATCGAGGAAAACATTTCCCTCCGTATTAAAATAAAAATAAGAAAATAAAAAAATGAGGTGGGTAGTGTCTAAAGTAATACCTTTTTAATGAACACGTTGTGGTTTTAATTAAGTATTAAAAAAATATAAATTAAATATACAGAATTTTCATTTTATTTTGTCCACTATTGCTATCTCGAGAACTATAAGAGCTACGAGGTCGGTTAAATGAGCAAACAATTTCTATTTTACAAGATTATTTTAATGAACGTAAAATTAATTTTTTTCAACTACTGGTTTTCAAACTGTGGAGACCAACTTTATTATAAACAGGACATTATACTTTTTATTTGCTTATTCCATAGAGAATTTTATTCTGAATTCAATGATATAATATTTGCATACCCTTAGATAACAATATTTGAAAAAAAAATCATCTTTAGATTTATATTAGTTTTATTTCATTATAGCCAAAATAAGTGTGCCATGGACGATAAGTGAATATCGATTCACATTTTAGAGTGCTGTGACCGAAATATCAGGGCTATTTGAACAGAATTTGTTAATATATGTATTTGTTATATTTTGTTACAAAGTAATTGTTTTTCACATTCATTTATCGTCCATATCTTACTTATTTTAGCCATATTAAAATAAAATTAATATAAATTCAAACATGCATTTTTTTTTCATTTACTGGTCTTCAAACATTATATCACTGAATTCAGAATAAAATTCTCTATCGAATAAGCAAATTAAATAAAAATATATGGTGCCACCTATGATTACAAAGTTGGTCCCGCAGTTTGAAAACCACTGATAGCAATAGTGGACAAAGTAAAATAAACATTCTGTACACCTTGTTTAACTAGGCACTAAAATACCAGATTTACAGCAGAGTCTACCGTAACTGTAAACCTGTGTTTGGTGCCGTGTTGAACACATTATTTTTTGCCGATTTTAAAATTAATATTAATTTGGTAATTCTTTTTAACACCTATTTGGACGTTATGCCATCAAATAAGCTCCATCATAGACTGGTTTCATGCTAATAATCTGTACTTAAATGACAGTAAGACAAAAATTCTTCGCTTTCAAACTTCCACTGTAGAAGAGATTGAAATCAACTTCGGACATACTGTGCTGCATACTGACACTTGCACTAAAGTTCTAGGTATGTACATTACCAATAATTTGAACTGGTACACTCATTGTGAGCATTTAATTAAAAAATTAAACATAATATGCTATCAGGTACGGCACTTGAAGGAATACTTAAACTTACAACAACTATTAATATTCTACCATGCATCGGCAGAGTCAAGAATAAACTATGGTATTAGGTTTTGGGGTAATTCTCCCTACGCTCAATCTGTTTTTATTGCTCAGAAAAGAATAATTAGATGCTTACTAGGAGTAGATAAGTACTCATCTTGTAAACCGCTTTTCAAAGAACTTAAACTACTTACTATAACTGATTTCTACATACTCGACATTTGTCTTTACATATTTCAAAATAGAAATAAATTCAAACTTAACTTAGACATCCATAATTATCATACTAGAAACAATAATAATTTCCGTATACCTAAATCTAGATGTAAAATAATTAAAGACTCTCCTGATAGGATTGGTTTATCACTTTTTAATAAACTACCAGAGGACATCAAAAACTCGAAATCTGACAAACAATTTAAAACAAACCTAAAACAATTTTTGTACATAAATAACTTTTACAATGTAAATGAATTTTTGTACTAGTTAAGAAAATGACGTCTTCTATACACTGTAATATGTGTCTACAGAAATAAAAGATTTATTATTATTATTATTATTATTATTAATTATGTTGCTTATGCGTTTGTTGACCGGTTGGTATACGTTTGTTGAACAATTGATGTGTAAATAACAATTGGCAGTAAAAAGTGACAAAAAATCGCACTTTTAATGTCAATCGGATTATCAATGGCACCCATTGTGCGCACGCTTTTTTGAAATTTTTATTCAACCCTCTCCAACACGCACATAATTGAGGTTCTACTGTAGTACTAACTTCCTGGAGTGATGTCGCAAGACGAGTAATGTCAAGAAATAACTCACTCTCATCGAATTCATCTACATGTCGTCTCGTCATACTACTCGTCCTTTCTCGATTTCGACTCAAGTGTATCGAATATTTAATTAGCAATACGAGAAGTCTGATAATTTCACTTATTTTAAAGTCATAACTTTTTGGTGTTAAAAACAAATTAACATTGATAAGTTTTACATCGCATGAAGTTAAAAATTGTTTTTCTCACGACCACATAAGAAAGATATTATTTCTTGTTTCCACACGATTACTTAAGTACAAAAATTGATAATATCGTTCATGTGTCAGACATCTCATTACACACAAGTGTGTTATTTTATTATAACGCACAGGAGTATTGCCAACTGACCTATAATTTAACTTTGTCTTTTACGAGAAATCGGTAAATATCAAAGTATGAAAATAAATAATATGATTATGCCAATACTGTCACACCCGACACCCGACAGTTCACTTCCGTTTTACTTTGCGTTATTTGATTTGAGGTTAGAATCGTTCGAACATATAAAACAATGAATACGTGGTTAATACAATTATGTTATAAAATTAAACCTTATTTGTAGACATAACTTGAATGTGATTATCATCAGGGCCGGCGGAACAGGTGGGTACTATGGGTAGTACTACCCACCTGAAAAATGTAACGCTGGCTAAGTACCCACCTTGGAATTTGAACATGAAAAAATTTTTAAATGTTCGAAATCAACCTACAAATATATCTGACCAAATAAATCAACCTACAAATATATTTGATTTTCAAACTACCCGCGCTATGCGCAGTTGCACGGCGCGGCGCGGCGCGCAGTATGTTGGTATTCTGGTCCTTGTCTATCGCGTAAGAAGCGAAGTTATGGCAAGTCCGCCTTTTCCTACCGGGAGCCGAAAGATCGGAGAATGGACCGGTTTGTTGTGCTAGGGGTTCGAGAGAAACGGAAGAACGACGAGACTGACGATTCTCTCAGTCAAGAGCGTCAAAGTAGCACGCCGCAGTCTGTCAGTGCACCACATAAAAATGACAGTCCGTTAATACGTTTCTTTTTTGAAAAAATGTAATGTTTACACAAATTTTATGAAAACTCCCGCCTTCCCCCCCTCCCCCCTACCTTACTACTACCCACCTGAACTGAACACGTTTCGCCGACCCTGATTATCATACATGGATTGCAGTGATAGCGATTTGTCTAAGGAAAGTACGCCACCGGGGGTCGTGCAGGTGACAACTAATTTAAGTCAAAAATATATTAAATTGTGCCGTTTCTTTGTGATCGTGAGAAAAATAGTGTACAAAACTCGCTAGAACTACGATCATTTGCTTGTGTATATTTAATTACTCGTAGATACTTATATCTATTATTAACGTAAAAAAAACGTACAATCAAAATCTCGAATTCTTCTGATCCAGAGTAAATCTGGACGACACTACTTTCATCTTTGTTAATTTAAAAACATACCTACAGGGCGCGAGCAGTCTTGTGACTTTGTTGGCCTTGGGGGGCCCGTGTCAGAATGACGGCTGGTAAAATTGTACATAGATATCAAGTATCATTCAAAACCATGCGGATTATTTTCCTCGTCACACTACTGTTGACAAATAAACAGCATGAAATCAGAATATTTTGAAATTTTGAATAAAAAATAATGGCATATGACAATTGTGACATCTATGTACATAACTACTAGCTGTCATTCTTACACGGGCCCCCATACCTGCTTGCCAAGGCCATCAAAGTCCACATGACTGCTCGCGCCCTATATTTACTAATGCTGGCTTCATTGAGTTCCTTCGCATGATATAGTAATATAACTATTGTTCCAATTTATTATGTATTATTTTCAATTACGAACATATGAAATTTAATTTATTAATTAGATATTTTATAAATTCATATTTACTGTTTTCTTTTTAAAATACTACAAGTTTTAATTTGAAATGATTAATTTATTGACAGTGACATTTATCGGTCAGTTACATAAATTTGAGATCTGAATTGTGTAATCGAGGAGATAATGTTTTGTTTATCTTTAAAACATAGATCTGGGATTTATAATATAAATTATTTTATAAATTTATTCATGAAATATATAGAAAAAGTATTAAAGCATATCTGTAGAAAATTTGATAATCTTTAATTTTTATAATAACACAAATCGCGAAAAGATGTAATTTCAATGTATTTTTTAAAAGAAAAACTGTTTTAAGCTTCCAGTAAAGTGACATTTCCGGTTATCTAATTTACACCAAAATCTAATGGCTTCTTTCCATATTAAAGCAGAGTAAGAATACACGGTTTTAAAATTTTCAAAATAATAGTATTTGGTTTGGAGAGGTGAAATAACGGAGATTCAGTCCTTGGTTAACATATATTGTTTTTAAATAAATATATTTTAACCAAGGACTGAATCTCCGTTATTTCACCTCTCCAAACCATCATAAACTTATTGCAATAGTATTTGGGTTAGCGCGTAAAGAAGATCCAGACGTGTATATACACCCACAGAGATCATCCTGAAATCATCTGATTCTAGGGACCTTAAAACGTGCTCATTTACCAAAATCTCGATATGCGATTTTTAGCACGATCCCTGTACCTCCCTTTGCTAAGGGTAACGGGATGTAAAAGAAACAACTTAAATTTGCAACAAAAGAGTTAAGCATTCTTCTACGTATATTTATACATCCATTAAAATTGATTTACTGTAGCAGTTACTGAAAAAGTCATAAAAAAATATATGAGCAATAAAAAACAAACTAACATAGAAAGGAGCATAGAAATTATGTTTTATGTTTAAGAACAATTTGAATAATTTATTATCAGTCAACGGAAATATAAAAAGTTAAATGAATATAGATAGACACTCATCGCTGCATAAAATCAATGGTGAAAAGCTGATTAATATTTGGTACCTCTGGCAGTGGAACTACTGAGAGGTGGGTTAGAGTAATAAAAATTCAAATTGTAAGATTTGAATTTTAAATGCTTTTCCATGGAGTGCAACAAGACAATGGCAGAAGAAACTCCCCAACACCTTCTTAAACTGCTTGTTGACTCATTGCTGCAAAACGACGATTATCGTTGTCACGTCATTAGATATCGTGCTAGACTGACGTAAACGTAAACAACACGAGAATTAAAAATGTATTTATGTATATGAAACTTTGCCATTTTACTGGGAAACTTTTCCAAATGAAAAAGATATTAAAATTGAATTAAGGTTCACGAAATGAAAATCATAATATAATACGATTGTATCAATAAAATTACACAATCAGAAACTAATAATAAACTGCAATTATATAAATGATAAAATCAACAAACAAATTTTTCTAATAACTTACATTTTGTTCTACACAGAACAATATGTCAACAATATTAATCATCTCCAAGTTTTATTTTATAATTTTTACCTCTCGCTAAGAGAAGTATTGGATTCATGCTAAAAATCGCATATCCAGATTTTAATGATAAGGACGTTTTAAGGTCCCTACAATTCGATTTTAATATTTTTACAATGATGTCTGGGTGTGTGCGTGTGTATGTGTGTGGGACGTTGAAAGGACGATTTCTCAAAAAAACTTAATATCTGTTTAACTACGTATTTCTCAATTCGACATTACTGGGAAGAGCTGTAAAGATTTTGGTAATAATTGGACAATCGGAAATTCTTCTAAATTATTATTTTTTGAAAATTTTTATTCGTGCTAGTATTAAAGAAGAGTAAATGCTCTATCTGATACACATAAATATTCTATTATATATTTTATAGATTTAGAGATAAAGAAATATAAGGTATATAATAATCTATTGTAATAAATCTCACAGCCCAAATAATGTCATGGAAATCAATTGAAAAATGAAACTGTTTATAATGTCCTCCCCAACATCTATTTCAACAACCTCATATCTGCCACATTCATTTTCTTGTCAGTCGGGGTTGGACCTGGTATTTAAATTTAATTTAATTTTAAGTATTTACATGAATAAAAATTAAATTAAACGGGAGGTATTGTATTGGCCACATCCGACTTTTTATATATATTAAAAGCTATAACAATGTTAAGTATTTATGTATTTTTTGAAATTGGTGCAACTCTCCCGTACTTACCCTACCCTTATTTTGTATAATTGACAATAGATTAGATACATAACATTTATCCATTCTATACATACATCATATTCTACGTAGCATTTATTTTTCCTGCATAGAAATCGATTTTTATATAGCATGCCTACATAGCATTTGTTTAATATAGTATTTAATTTATTCTCTTTTTAAAATTAGCAATAATCTTCTCTATTGGCAAAAGTAAATTTAATTAATGTAAACAAACCACCCACCCGTATATGTCATTACTTCCATACATTTAATTAATTTTAAATTTGAATTTAAGCATTACCTCGTTCTCGTTATCTCGTTAAGAAGTATGTATTATGAAGTTGCCCGAAAGTTGCCTATATAAATATGTATTTTAGATTATGCATCAATATCGAAATATGGCAATTAAACATTTCTACGCAATAAGAATATTTTTGCATAAAATTAAAAACGTCTTTAATAATTTTATATTAAATTTAAATCTCGATTTAAATAAAACAAATATTGAACAAGTAAAAATATGAAAAAAAAGGCGATTCCTTTTCGTCAAATAAAGAAATTACCTCGCTATTTATAGTAATCTACACTTATAAGATTCCAATTTGAATCCAAACTGAATGTAGAGAAAATACTTTTATATTAAGAATCTGTACATTTTGTAGTTCGGTATGAATAAAAAGAGAATCAATAAACTATACGATATTTTTTTTTGTTTATAATTTATTTTTATAAATACAATACAAAATTGATGAAATGTATGTTTCTATTTATAAATGTATTACTTACAAAGTCGGTAAAATACCATCCGTAATTGAATTATATTACGTGAGTTGAATTAACAACCAGTCTATTCGTATTTCTAGATCCGACTGTCTGAAATGGAGAAACCGCATATAAACGTAGCATTTATGACGTCCTATTTCCTCAACCATTCTGAATCTAAAACCCTATAAATAATTTCAGTACCATTTAAATTTATCTACAAAGTACGTATTATTTACAATAATTTACATCTTGACAAGTACGAGACCTCAGGGGCGAAATTATGAGGGCATAAAGCTGCAGAGTTGCATCTTGCATTCCCTCGAGATCATAAACCCTCACAACTACACAGACTCTCAAGTGCAGTACTCATACAAACGTACTTGTCAGTAATGATTTAGCATGACGTCATCTAGCGAGTAAATGTGATTGGCTGCAGCGGACCGCGAAAGAAATTGCCGCAGACTTGATTTAACACCGGCAATATCCAGCTGACCAACCGCAGTAAACAATACAAGCGTACTACAAGCATTCCTGCCAATTATTTCAATTCGCAATTGATTTTGATGCGCGGATGCTGATATCCTATCAACAACGAAGTTTCCAATTGGTTACAGTGATAAAAACACGCTGTGATAGGTTCAACTAAGATAATTACGATTTAGCGCGTAAGTTATTTTTATGCATGTAAACAAACTAGTTTTCGAATTGTGCGCGTTTTAAAATTTAATTAACAAGAGTGTTGGTAAATGTAAAAATGTTCCATATTAATTACTTATGCCGGAACGGTAGATAAAATACGCTGGTTAATTAATATAATTAGTTAACCAACCCTTTAATGAGAATGTAATATTTAAATTTGAAACTTACCCAATCATATCGGCCCGGCGTCTAGCTGCGCTGACAACTTGAATAAGCACACTCACAATGTTTTTTTCTAATTTAGTGTCTTACAAATACGTAAAGCACTTCATATACATAAATGTCACAATAAATAAACACGCCGATTGCTAACAAGTGGTCGCTGCAAATGGCGGCTGATCACTGAATCACAAAATAAATACAAACAAGCGTCTAATGTAACATTAATGCACGATAAATCACTAGGTCTAATGTAAAAATCTATAAAAAATACTGTTCTAATACTGTTTACCGTACTGTTTGGTCCGATACGAAGTGTGATCACATTGGTCCGCTAGAAAAAAACCGTCTGTCACTTTCATGTGTCACTGGGCGTGCATCAACCCAGCCGGTAAAGCAACTCGTTCACGTTACCGACGACGCGGGAAAACAGATCCTTGGAAAGCATTTTCCACCTTTTAATACATGTAATTAAATTATCTCGCATGATATGAAATTTTCCTCTCATTAACTTGACACGTGAACTTTTGACCAGCGTTATGCTATACATACTTAAGTCAAGCTCGAGTATTTTATTTATAAATTCAATTCAAAATTTTATTCGACGCTTTAGACGAATGGAAAAACAAAACTTTTAAAAATGGAACATCTCGGTTAGACTAATATTGATTTATTAGTTATTAATATCTGCCAAATAAAAAAAATGATGAAAGAAATTTCTGTAAGTTGATAAATTTGTAAATTAGATCTAAAATATTTATAATAAACTAGCATACATACAAGATTATTTTATATATTTTTTTACTTATATACGAATGATTAAATATTAAATAATAATGAAAATACACAATAACGGTAATAATTTAATTGTAATATTCAACTGTACATGTGCGCAACTTACAATAGTTACAGTATTATTATAAACAGTAACACAGTGGTATGATACTCTGTCAAATGATTTTTTGTGAAAGAAACTATTCTAATTCACAAGTTTTCATCATAACTATTCATTACTGTATCTCCAACGCCACCAAGCAACCTTCATCCTGTCCCATATATTATCAACACTAAAAATTTATTTATTAAAAGATTTCCTTAGAATAATTACACCATATTTACCTGTCCATGGCTGGTCTAACGTCGAGAATAGCAAATTGATATTTAGAATCAACTGAACCACCATCGTAGTAATCAATTACATAACGAACTTCTTTGCCACAGCGGTCAACAATCCAATCGTGACGATCGAAGGGCAATTCGTAACCCATCAGTTGCCGAATTCTAGCTCTCGGACTGTACTGAGTGGCTTTTCCACCGAAGCTTTTTAACCTAACAGTTAACCGGAAAGAATGAGAAAAAAGAAGTATGTACGTCACTACGAGATGAGTATTAAATAATACTAGCTACCAATAAATTCATCTGTGGTACACTTTCCAATAATACAAATTTTTATATTCTAACATGGATTCTTTAATTATTTTATAAAAATCTGATAAGATTTCTATTCATATCAATGTTCCATGTATTTTATTATTCAGATTGTAAACTAAAAGCCGTTCTAAGGGAGTTTCAGATTATATAGAGTTTCGATAAGTTTATTTTTGATCTCTTATACTTAGAATCTTAGGAATAGTTTTATTTTTAAATTATAATATTACAAATTTAGTAATTCTAATTCTAATAAGCCCTTAAAAAACATAACAAACTAATATGTACTTCTTTATTTTAAATGATATATATATTTATATTTTCTGTAATTACATTCTGAATGGAAACATGTTTTTGATTATATGCACTATATTAAAAAAAACTAAATTAATGGACGTAACAAATAAATTAAAACAAAAACGAAATAAATATGGTAAATAACATTTCGTAATTAATGGAGAATATTTTATAAACTACCTGTAAAATAAGAAGAACACCAAAAAAGCTATATACATATTTAAAAAAGTTTTAACCTTGGCTTTAACCCTCTGAATTTCATATTTGTGTCGTTACACGTAACAACAAATGACGATATTACATCTAAATGTAGCCACCAAATAAAGATTTATTATCATTTATCGAGATGTTAAATATTGCTCGGTTTTTAGATTTACTGAATATAGGTGTTTGATTCGTGTTCACTATAGAGCTAGGGCTAACAATCATTTCTGCTTTTGTTGTCGTTTCAATTCTAACTATTTAAACTAAAGTATTATTTTTTTTAATGAAAATTTTTTAAGTAATAATTTATAAATAATGGATAATTTATTTTTTTAATTAGTCTTTATAATGTGAATTTACCGCTAACAAATTCAGTCAAATAAGTCATTAAAACTATAGCAAAATTTTGATTTTTTGTGTTCCCCTAATTTTGCCAGTGTGTGTGTGTGTGTGTATATGTATATTGAAAAAATTCCTTTCAACAAAATTTATAATTATATAACACGAATTTTAATAAAATATAGATAATAGGTATCACTTCCAATATTTTTATAAGAATATTTTAAAGTCTCTGAAACTATTATATAATAAACACAAAATAAATGTTACTGTGTTTAATTAATTAAATTTTTGTAATTTAATCTGTATCTTAGAACATCGAATTTGTAAGCATTTGAGGTATTCTTCTACTTTTTCTATATATATTTTTTTAAAGTACGTCTTGCTTGAATCCCGAATATTAATTTTGAGGTGTTTTCTTCTTTTTTAAACAATACTAAAAAATAAATTTTGCGGCTGTGCCGTAAATTTCCCCGATGACATTCAGAAATATTTGTAGATCTATCTATTAGGGAAAAGTATATTAAAAAACATAAGTTACAGAAGGCAACGTATTCAAGCACGAGTTTTAAATTCAGACACGAGCGCGTAGGAACGAGTGCACGAACCAACGATTACTTCAATAAGCTTTCTATATTGTATAGTGTAGGTAGTGTTTTATACTATTTATTCTGTTTTGGCTTTCATTTACATTATTTCATTAAGAAATAGTTGACAATTCCCATTAGCAGCAATTTTTAACAGAATTGTTGGTTGTTAACAGTGGTTTGTGTTATTATTCTGTCCATTTTCAAGATATTTTGTGTATAAAGTGCAGTGATATAAACTCTAAATATCAAAATATCATCAGAATTTGTTTCAGAATGAAGCTCCTTCTACCATCAATAAGCGTGCTAGAATATATCATTCTAAATTATAATTCCAAATAGTTCCAACTGATAATTGTGCGGTAGGCAGGAAACATTTTGAATAATGTTTAAAAACATTAATGATCGAGTTTCCTTTACAGACACTACAATAACAATGTCACGATTCATGTTTTTGCTTCCAAATTTGAAAAAAAATATATATAAATTAGAATAAATAAATAAAAATAGCTATGTAGGTATTAAAAAGTCAGAAAGGAAATCTACGTAAGATAAAAAATGTTATAACATTGTGGATTTTGCTAAAAATATCGGCATTATGTAAAAAAATCAAAATTTAATTTTTGTAACATGAGTTTTCTTGCAATTTATTTTGGCGCAAAAAAGACATCACGTGGTATGTGACGTACTGATGACATTTCTAACAAATTTTGTGCATAAAATTACATCATTAACAGGAAACACTTTTTCTGCCATTGACGCGTTGTCAACTGTCTTGTTTGTGTAAGTTTTATTACGTTTTACGTTGTTACAAGTTTTCTATTTCTTCATATATCTTAAATGTCATCAGCTCCTTCTACTTCACATTCGGTAAAATTCAGATTTTCATGTAATATTTAAAAATTTATATAAATAAAACAGAACTCAAAATTTTGGAAAGTATAAAAAGAGAGTGACTGCCGTGGAAATGAGGTATTTGTGGGTATGTATGACGGGATCGCGTGAGAGATAATTTGGTGCATGAAGAATGTAGTTAAGAGAGTAGGTGTGAGTTAGTTGAGATGGTTTGGTCATGTGGAAAGAATGGCGAGTGAACGGCTTGTAAAGCGTATATATCTTGGTGAAGAGGGTTTTCAATTGCGTGGCCGACCAGTGTGTAAGTGGATGAATGTGGTTGGTAGGGTGCTGTTTCGTAATTATTATTGTGATCCGGATGCGGTATTTTGCAACCGAAAATTGGTCACTTTAATATGTTACGAATGAGGATGCGTGATGTTATATGTGAAATTTTCAGAAAATAAAATTTTAAAAAATATATTAGAATACCCCATTCAAGCATAACATAATATAGAACAGTAATTAACTTGAAATATATTTTTAAAATTTTCTAATACTAATGAAATAATTTGGAGCAAAGTTTGTATGTAAATAATAAGTCACATACATTTAAAAAATTCAATTCTTACAAATTAAAACACAATTTTGGACTGCCATTATTTTTATTATTATTATTTAACACAACATTTCTGTAGCTACAGATCTGTCAGTATCAATACACATGGATCGAAATGTTTTGATAATTTGTGTATTTAAATAAAGATAATAGAAGTCCAAAGTTCTATTTTAATTAATAACGAGGCATTATTACACAAATTCAAAGTTAAAATCGTATAAACATAAGCACTAACACAATAAAATTATAAATCCTTTAAAATACAAATTTATAACATAAAAGATAATTGTAAAAATATTGTCAATATTTTTGGGTGTATTTTAGAGGAAAGTGTATCGCAAGATCTATTTTATCGAGTCTATTATCCTCCTTTAAAAAATAAAATCAAAACAAAAAGGTCCTACCTTGGATCAGAGCATTCTCTAGCATGTAGCGCCTCCCATTTAAGCACTTCAATCCAGGCTTGTTCATTATTTGCGTTATGAATCCTAATAATATCATCCATATCTTTTTGTTTAATATCTTCATCTTTCCAGCGCCAGCCTTTGCGCAACATTGCATTCCAAAACATCTACAAACAAATTATAAATTATACTCAACAACAAGAATAAAATGGTAATTAAATAGTTTACTTGTTGACTAGGATACACCCAGAAATCTCTCGACCCATCGTCTGTGACCTTGGGAATATTGGAGACTTGTCTTTGAGTCGGCAAGGTGAAAGGCTGATCAGGTGCCGGTTTTTGGTTTGGAGCTGGCATCTAAGAAAAAATATACAAATATTTGCTCATTTTTGTTTAAAATTTTAACTTACCATGTTTAAAGGGTTAATTTCTTCATGGTTAACAGGGCATTCACTCCTCTGAGGTTGAGTTTTCGTATGCATTGGGCATTCAAGTGGTATGTCGCCAGCATTGTAATTGCTGTGATGATATTTCTCATGGCCCTTAGGTATTTTTTCTGCAGAGTCATAAGATGATGGGTGAACAATCTGTGTCGCTGCCAACTCAGCTGCGGATACAGTATTTCCCATTTTCAGTACAGTTCTAAAACATAAAATGAAGTTGAAATATTTTAAGGTTATGTTGTATTATGCAATCAATAACTGTGCAATACATAAACCTAGCTAAATATAATAAGCACACAAATACGTACCAATAATATGTAATGTAATGTTTCAATAAAATTCAATTCTGAAACATGTTGCAGTTAAAATATTAGAGATTTTTGAAGTTAATTTTAAAGTGTGATGGAATGCGGTAACAAACTGAGCTATTTTGAAAGTTCTGCATGAGTCCGACAGATGGCTAGCGCGCTCTACTTTGAACTTTTCATAATATATTAAACTTTGAATTAATATTATTCGGTCATATTTTTAACATTCTTAACTAGTGTAACATTATTATTCAATAAACTTAATCAGCCAAGTACACGTATTTATTATTTAAAAACGTATGGGCCTACGAGAAATTTCAACAAACATAATCCACCTTTATAACATTTTTTTCGTTAAATTTTATTGCATTACAAAACCATATTATATGATAGCATATTAATTTCATCAATTCAATACTTAAAAACGACGTAATATTAGAGAATTGTTTCCAACATTGAATTTTTGATACGTTTTACTAATATTTAGAAAGTTATTGTATAAAATTAATCAATTGGGAATATATTTTAATATTTCTAGCGTACTATGTAAGAAACATATGATATTGAATAATTGTAAATTGTAATGTAACTTATTATCGTTTTTAACTTAACTTACTCGTATAAAATATCTTCAAGTAAATAAGAAAATACGTTTACGTTTACACGTACATACATGTGTTTATTTAAGTATTTATACGTGTTTATTGTAACAATATAAATACAGTAGAGACCCTTTAATCCAAAATGCTAAATGTATGGGGGTATTCGGACTCACGATTTGTTCGGATTATTGAATTCGCATGGATAAGTGTAAATAACACCAATTTACAATGTTTTGATATATTTATTACAGTAGACAACAGAGAACAAATATATTTTTTTTAGTTTTAATATTTTCTTACTTATGTATTCATATTACCTCTTCGTATTGCTATAATTAGAAAACAAAATAACAGTAGTATCTTACGTACCCTCATAAAAACTAAACAAACGACACTACTGAATTTGTCATAATGGGCGGAGCAAAAATCTGAATTCATACAATTCGTGACGACCTTGATCGGACATCTTTTAAATTTTTTACTGTTATCCACCAGTTGTAATCTCGGGCTGAAATGATTATCATATCCCACCAATTGAGGGGTGGAACTAAAGCAAAATTTGATATTACTCGTGATAGTTGTTGCGTTTGGAAAAAAATTATTGCACAGTTCGGATTAAAGAGTTCTTGTTCAGATTACTTTACCTTCTACTCAATGTTCGAATTAATGTGGGGCCGGATTAAAGGGTCTCTACTGTATATTATTTTCAAAAATCAATAATATTTCATTGAAAAATATCAATTTTATACATTTACAACAATACACCAACCATTAATACTTGAAATATTGTAAGAGTGTCTGTTTTCTGGTTTCAAATTAAAATGCAAATAATTCTACGTTGCAATTTTGAATTGATATTGAATTTAAAATAATTTTACAATGAAAAGCGTATTTATAAAGAAATTATATCTTTCCATGACCAAGAGTAAAATTCAATATATATATGGTATCAAAATTACTGATATATAATGATACATTTTTGCAATAATTTTCTCAACTATTTTGTAAAAATTCATAGTTTTCGGAAATTACGGCGAATCTTCATCTAATTCTAAACTGATGGCTTCCACCGGAAGTATTATAGAATACAAGTGAGGTCAATAATAACTCCACATTCTTGAGTAATAATAGCTTGGATTTCTAGACGTTTTGCAGTAGTTTGTCGAGATCCGTGAAGTGGATATCCTACACGATGCACGGACAATGAAAATGAAGTACGAAGATGAGGCAAGCAGGTGTAGACCGCAACGCGTGGAAACAAAAGTTGTTTGTTGCGAAATTTTCTAGGTGGGGTTCCAATTATACTGGATTTTACAGAGTGTAACACTTTAAAGATTTTGAACTAAAGTTGATTTATTTAATAATGATTTTAACATCCATTTTCGAAAACTTACATAATTTTTGTCTAAGTAAATATTGTCGAGTATTGATAAGAAAAATGCAATAAATTTTATAATTAACTAATAGTATATACTTCACTGCTAATATGGATAGAAGTAGTAGCATTGATTAAATAGTATATATAGATTGGCAATGCTATAGTCAATCCGCGTAACACATTTTAATTCTGTACGAGTAAGAGCCATCTGTCCTGTAGTTGCATACTATGTATTTGTCTAATTCGCTACAAGATAGCAGCATGGTAGTACACATCGCCGGGCGGAGCATCGGGCGGAGCCAAACAATTTTATAATGAGAATTTGTTAAACCTATTTCGTCATTTCTTCAGAGATATTTAATTTAATTATAAATTTATTTTTAAAAAATAAGCTTACATTCTTTCATAATCTGTTTAACATTTCTAATAAAAATTCATTTAACATTTAATCAAAACGATTTAATATGAATTCACAGGGGATATGCATTCATTTATCATTTAATCGAGCAATGTTTTTATATGAATTTACAGTGAATATGTATTTGAAAGTTTGGACCATCCGCTTCACGTCTTACTCCAAATTTCCTTCTCACAAATCAAAATGCCACTTTTAACACATCATAAATAGCTATTCTTTTTAAATATGGTGCTTACCATCTTACCAAGCGGCATTGAATTAGGTTGGATTAGAATTGAATCGGGACTTTTAAAATCACACCCGATAATTTGACGTACATAAAATTATTAATTTTTAAATACTGTTAAAAGAGCAACTTTTTAAGATATTCCGCATATAAAACAATGTATTTTAATAAAATAAATCTTCTCCGAATAAGTTTTCTTGTTGTTTTACTTAATAATTATAAATGAAATCAATTTTTTAATATCTTCTTGACCACCAATTAATAACAAAAGAAAAAGTACCAATTAGAAAAAAAACATTTATTTAAACAAGGATAATATAGAACTATTGACCTAAAAAATTAATACACTATTCAACGTTTTAATTATTATTTGTTATGCAAAATATATATGTTTCTTTTGCAGGCTTTTCTTGTGATATCCGTAGATTTCCATTTCAAAGTTTTTAAAACTTTTATTTTAATAAATATTTTTATAATAAAATTTTTATGGTCATCATTTTTATTTAACCAGTCACTGTAATGCAAATTTATACACCGCATACTATTTTTTAATAAATTGCTGATTATTTTGTTTCAATGTAAATGTTCTTTTGTAAATTCACTAAAAATGTGTAATAATTGTGATATAATTTTTACTGTTTTTCATTTGGTCTGCAAAAATATTATATTTCATTCGCTTTGCTATAATCTTTAAGAACTAAATAAATTTCATTTTCATCAAAAATATGGTCATTTTTCTGTAAAATTTTATTATAATTTTCGCAATTGTATTGTTTAATACAACGAAAAACCAAAACCACAGCACATTCCACATTTTCTGGTCGTACAATTTCAACATTGTCGATCATTTCGTATACAATTTCTTCAGGCGGTGTAATGGATTCTATTTCAAGAATTTCATCTTTATCTATTACACAGTTTCCGCTTTCAACTTAAAATTCTTATATGAATAGTTCTTTGCAATGTTTGCCTAAATTGTTTTGCAGTCGGATTTAGATTGTACCCCTCTCTATTTCTTATTATTGAAAAGTGGTTTTCCATACAATCTTGCTGAAATCTATTTGTTAATAAAAATAAATAATTCTCTTCTTTCACGTCCGCAAATAATTTTAAAATGCCATTAATAGTTTGAATGAAACCATGAATACAATATATATATTTCATCTTTCTTTGTCATCTTTATCAAAATATGGAATCTTACAAAATTAACTTAGATATTACTTAATATTATCTCAACTGTTTTCACAGCTTGGCTTAGCAGGTTAATTATCCATCATTTTCTCTTACGTTCTTGTAATTAATTTCTTCAATAAAAATACACTTCAAACATATCGTTGAATTCATTATTCTACGTAGATTCCAAATATATAAAAATAAATAGGATGTCCCATTTGAAATATGAAAGTTAATGTCACTTCCGGTTAAACCGAAAGCGCTGCCATCATGCCAAATACCGTGATTTGTGAGCCCCTTAGCCTAGTTTACAAATATGTAAAAGGATTAAAAAATAATTATAAATAAAAAAGTTATTTTGAGTAGCCCTTTTTCAATGTCACCTGTATCCTGTATACAGGGTGAGCATCGAAATCGCCGTCTTCGATATCTCCCTTGTCGTTAGAAATAATAATATACTAATATCCTATGCATTTGACAAAATAGCTTAATTTATTTTTTTATAAAGTTCATTATACAGGGTGTTAAAAGAAGGGTAAAAAAAAAATTGGGAATATATACATTTCGATTTTTTTCAATATTCATAAATTTCTTGAAGTTCATTTTAGCGTCCCTCAAAATAATAACGAATTAATTTATTTGTTGTTCATAATCAGTTACGTGATTAAATAATTCATTATTTTTTGTTAAAAATTTCGTGTCTGCGACTCCAAGCGACTTGACACGAATACAGCCGAACATTATTACCGCCAGCCTAATCGAATGTTAGTACGGCCAAATAATAAAATTATTAAAGGTAGCAGCATAATACGTAGCTTTACAACGCGGTACGCAAATGCTCATTAGGTTGCCAATCTATATATACTATTTAATCAATGGTAGTAGCTAGAATATAATTGACAGCTGTCACGGCTGTAACTCGTTTAAATTCTGTCGGCGACAAATGTAAGCCACTCTATCATAGCTTAATTTTCTGCTGCACACTTTATTTACAAAAAAGCTGTTCTCCTTTGTTAAGCGCCTAAGTCAAGGATTGCTTGGGACACCCGGTATACCGATGAGGGAGCTTATCTGGTATCATCTGCGTATACGCGCTTAAAGTTTTATACTATTTAAATTGAAATAATTTTTAAGTAAATAAAATACAAAATATAATTTAATAATTCAAAAATACTGTAAAAAGATTAATTAAATTCATATATTTCATTTTCCTGGAATAAACTACTCGTATAATATTAAAATTATAAATCTTTTGATTATCTCGTTTTTAAATGCCTTACGGAAGACTTCCTACGCACATTGTATTGTAATGAACTTTATAATGATTCTCTTTCGTAGTCTGTAATTGGGCTTAATAACAGAGATAAGTGCGACATTTTATGCAACTTTCCTGCTGTCAACAGCTCTGGAACAAGAACCTAAGAAGGAGTTGATAAGTGACTTCTCGACAACAATACACCGTCTCAGGAATGTTGAAATCACCACATGCAATTATTATTTTAATAGGATACAAAATTAATGAAGAAAACAATCTTTGTTTTAATAAAGTTTCCATTGTTTCTAAAATAGTCCAAGGCATGCTTGGATTGAGAGCGTTCTAGAATTCAGAGTTTTTCTACCTTTGTGAATTTTTTTCTAGACATTTTCTGGTGTACAGAAAGTAAAAATATTTTATTAGAATACGAGTTGGGGTTACTAATTTAAATATTTTTAAACCTAACCTATAACGCATAATAGACACGATTGGAAAATTCGAGCCGCGTTTTGTGTGTTATGTTATTGTTGTTTTTAGAGAAATATACGAGGGTCATTCAATAAGTAAAGAGACAAATTCTATAATTTTAAAAGTATTCAATGAATGTGTACAATCTTTTCAGGGGTGTTAGTTGGCAACCTTGGGATATGCTCTGATCATTTTATGTCAACATAACCTCAAAATTTTCAGTTCACCATGGCAAGTCCACTAGAAGATTGCACCTTAGAAGAGCAGCGCTCAGTCATTAGATTTTTAGTCGCAGAAGGTGTAAAACCAAGTGAAATTTTTTCTAGAATGTTAATACAGTACGGTAAAAGTTGTATGAGAGCAGGGGCGGATTGTCCTATCGGGCGATCGGGCAAATCCCGAAGGACCGAGCGGCCCGGGGGGCCGCCTTGAATTAAATTTGGTCTACACCATAGACAAAGATTTTTTTTATTTAATTTATAAAAGGTGTCAATCTATTAAAAGCAAATAATATGGTGGACAAAACAATTAAGGCTCAAGAAGATCAAGAAATTCCATCCATTTAAACGATGAACCAATTGAAGACGCAACAGAAAAATACAAAATTGAAATCCTTAACCGTATTTTAGATCTGGTAAGAAATGGCACGAAAAATAGATTTTCTAATAACACGAAGGTTTTTGCTGAAGTAGCTTGTTTTGATTCAAAAAAATTCCATGAAGTGCCGTATTTGTTAAAAAAATATTTCAAACTTTAAGTGAAAAAGTTTCAAAATTTAATAGTAATGCAACGCCAAATCAAATTCGAGAAGAATTGTTAGATTTTGCATCTAAATTTAATTGTTTAAAAAGTAGAATTTCAGAAATTATTAAAATAATGACCATTGCGGAGAAATCGGAAGATTATGTGAACAGAGAAAGCGATTAAAATGATGATGAGGATGAAGAAGAATCGGAAATTATTGATGTAGATAGCCACTTGCAAATAATGTGCACTTTGTTGCAACAACATTTTAGAAAAATATTGCTTATATAGCGATGCCTATGCATCTATGCATTTATGCTCATGAATTGTGAATATTAGAAAAAATATTAGATAAAGAAATAATTAATTTACTAATTATTATCAATAGTTAATTAGCAATAACAAATATTTATGTTATTATAAGTAAACTACTATTGGTATTTTTTGTACCATTATGAATAATTATAATTAAAAATAATATACTGTTTAACAGTGTGATCTTTTCATCAATATATCATTTTTACTCTAAAAAGGGCCGGACAAAGAATAATTACCCGGGCCGATTTACTTGTCCAATCCGCCCCTGTATGAGAGCAAAAGGCAGAGTATGGAATGGAAACACACTAGCTCTCCAGTTCGCAAAAAATTCAAGGTTCAACCTTCCGCCGGTAAAGTGATGCTGACCATCTTTTGGGACTCACAGGGTCCAGTCTATTGCGATTTCCTTGAAGATCAGCGAGCTATCAATAGCCAATACTACTCTGAGATGCTAGAACACAAAGTTAGATCAGCTATCAGGAGCAAACGCCGTGGACTCTTATCAAAAGGAGTCATTCTTCAGCACGATAACGCCCGCCCTCATACAGCCCAGCTGACCCGTGATAAGCTTCAAGAATTGGGTTGGGAGGTCTTACCTCATCCTGCCTACAGTCCCGACCTCGCCCCATCTGATTTTTACCTGTTTGGACCACTCAAAAACGCCCTACGTGGAAAAAGATTTGCTAACAATGAGGAAGTTAAGGAAGCGGTGCAAAAGGGGCTTCGGGGTAAATCGAAAGAATTCTTCGCCAAGGGAATTAGGAAGCTGCAAGAAAGATGGGACAAGTGCATAACTGTGGGGGGTGATTATGTTGAAAAATAGCCTTAATTTTGAAAGATTGAAATAAACCGTTTTTGAGCTATAGCCATTTGTCTCTTTACTTATTGAATGACCCTCGTACTAAGTAAGCTGTTCGTCGGCTGCCAGGACTTTTAGGGGCATTGATAAATTCCGGCTGCTGGGACCGGATCTACTGCCTAAACAAAATGCAATGCGAGATGAAATCGAAAAAAAAATTATTTATACACCGATGTGTAAAGCTGGTACTTTACACACTGCAAACATTGTGTAAAGTATTTTCGTATTTTATTTACTTTACACATTACAGAGTTACCACCATCACGTGTAGCATTTAAGTTGTCTTACTTAAAGTTAGTTTTTACCTCCCTCTACCCTTAATAAGGGAGGTATAGGGATCGTGCTAATATCGAGATTTTGGTAAATGTCCACGTTTTAAGGTACCTATAATCCAATTTTAACATTTTCACGATGATGTCTGTGGGTGTGTATGGTGCGTATATGTGGTATGTGTGTGTGGATCTTCTTAGCACTAACTCAAATACTATCATTCAGAAACTTTTGAAACCCTATGGCCGTTAGTATGAACAAGTGATTAAGGGTGATTAGCTAGCATGTGACTAGCATTGTTTTATCCCTGTCAATCGTTTATTTATTATTTTAGAGAAAAATACTTCAAATAAAAGTTGTAGAAAAATTAATTGCACGCATATTTTATTTGAAGCATTTTTCTCTAAAATAATCTATAAACGATTGACAGCGATAAAACAATGCTAATCAAATGCTCGCTAATCACCCTTAATCACTGTTCATACTAGCGGTCTATATTTTTACCTTATTCTAATATGGAAAGAAGCCATTAGATTTTGGTGTTAATCGGATAACCGGAAATGACAGTTTACTTGAAGCTCAAAATAGTTTTTCTTCAAAAAATACCTTTGGATGTTATTTTTTCGCAATTTGTTATTATAAAAATTAAAGATTATTCCATTTTCTACAGGTTTGCATTAATACTTTTCTATATATTTTATGGATAAATTTTATAAAGTAATATATTATATCTCGGAACTTATGCTTAAAACACAACTCCATGGTTACACAGTTCAGCTCAAATGTATGTAACTGACAGATAAATGTCACAGTCAAAAAATTAATTATTTCAAATTAATAACAGTAACGTTTTAAAAAGAAAACTGTAAATAGAACAATAGTTATGTGGAAAGGAATTTAATATACATAATTTCAAATTAATAATAATGTTTTAAAACCAAAATAGTAAAGAGAACAATAGTTATATAGAAAGGAATTTAATACACATAATTTCTAGCATTAGCAAATATGCAGGTATGTATTTAAATAAAAAAATCTGATGTGGACACCACACGACTTCCTTGTACAATTACTAAACTATACATATTTTTTTAATAACTAAATTACAAAATATTAATTTTTAACTTCAAAACGGTAAGATATATAGCGACCATAATCTAACCCGGTTCTTTTTAAAGAGAGTTTTGATTACAACAAAGAAATATTTGATTACAACAATGAATATGACTAATTTCACAATAAAAATATAATATTTGTTATTGCACGTATTTAACGTAATTTGACATGAACATTTTTTTTTTTGTCCTAATCCATAGCAAGCTTTATTACAAAAACAAAAAATCTGATGTGGACGCCACACGACTTCCTTGTACAATTATTAAACTATACATATTTTTTTATTAACTAAATTACAAAATATTAATTTTAACTTCAAAACGGTAAGATATATAGCGACCATAATCTAACCCGGTTCTTTTTAAAGAAAGTTTTGATTACAACAAAGAAATATTTGATTACAACAATGAATATGACTAATTTCACAATAAAAATATATTTGTTATTGTACGAATCATAAAATTGCACGTATTTAACGTAATTTGACATGAACATTTTTTTTGTCCTAATCCATAGCCAAGCTTTATTACAAAAACAAAAAAGTATACAATTTTTAAATTTACATATCTCGCTTATACAAAGGGCTAATTTAATAATACTTGATGTGCTAGACGCAGAAATTAATTCTCTAAAACTTTTATTTGAAGCATTTATTTCTAAAATCAAAATAAAATCATTTTATTCAAAAAAACTGTTAACAACTTCAAGTAATGTACCACTTCCGGTTAGCCTATTTTAACCAAAATCTATTGTTATTTCGATTGATATAAAAGTCTTGTATACCAAATTTGAAAAGCTTTGGATTATATTTAAAACAGTTTTTCATTAAAATCTATTATAGGCTTCATGTAAAGTGCCACTTCTGGAAATTGTGTAATAACCAGAAAGGGAGGTGCACAACTAGATGTTATAGCAGTCCTAAATACAAAATTTCAACTTTCTTCGGCTTACCGTTTTTGAGTTATGCGAGATACGTACGTACGTACGTACAGACGTCACGACGAAATTAGTCAAAATGGATTCAGGGATGATCAAAATGGATATTTCCGCTGAAATCTGAAAACCGAAATTTTTCGCGATTACAATACTTCCTTTACTTACGTACAAGGAAGTAAAAATAAATAAATATTTTTTCACGGCATATTACCCATTGCTAGGTGTGCTAATCTGCTTTGTACACAGATTTCGATAATGATGATAACAATTTATATCGTGGAGAGTACAACACAGGGGACAATTTTGTGCCATTTAAAATTAGAAATATTTAGACATCAAGCACGCGGCAATTGTGTTAGTCACATTAAATTTTTATCCTAATGAAATGACGCATAAACCAGCTTTTACTTTTAAATCTTAAAATGCATAATTTTTTGTTTACTATTTGCACGATCATAGAAAAAGAAAAATTATAATAATAAAAATAATCTGCCTGTATTTGTAAATCGTATATCTTATTTACCAAATTACAATGAAGAAATAAATAAAAGAAAATCTATAGTTCAAGAAATGCTGAATACAATTATTATTGTTACATACATATATAGTAAAGCTTTCTATACCTATATAATAAATATTATATTTCATAACATCGACATATTGCATAATGATATTCGGTCAAATAGATGTATATATCATCTTAATAAAAAACAATAACCCTAATCATCTAGACAATTCGAAAGCGACTATTAATAGAAACTTCCAAATTTAATGACAAGCATCTGAAATAACAATTGACATTTGTGGGTGAAATTTCGGGCGTAACTGAGCAATATTATCTATGTGATCGTCGCTTTGTAATTTTTTTTTACATTACAAATAATAATGATGATATCACTTATAAACATCAATACATTAACGGGATTCTTGTATGAATTTTTCTTTAGGCATTGCGTTACATCATTGTTGTAAATAACTGTGAATGTGGTTACACAAAAAATTATAAACTTAAATAGCATAAGTATATTTTAATGTTTTCCTATGACATATGTAGAAAGTACATATTTGTAATTTATGTATGAAGTTAATGCTTGTTTAGGTAAACAATAAAGTAAATTTACCATCTTATATTTCAACGCAGAAAAGTTATGTAATGCAATGTAAACTACTTTATTTTAAAGAATTATGAACTAGGAGAAGTTTTTAAATTTTTTTAACTTTCAATAAACAAGTATTTCAATCATCTTGTTTACTATCTCTAACTTTGTTATTTGAAGTGATACGAGTTTGTTTAACATACATACTATGCTGAAACTTTAATAAAGAAGTTAAAAATAATTAGTCAGTTATTCTCAAAATATGAAATAAAATACCATATATTTTTTTTAAATGGAACAATATATTATTGATTATTCTGTTTAATTGTTTTTATGTACTTCTGCGACTTACTGTGCTATCAATAAAATTTAATTTACGCTCACCCTTTCTAGGTATACAGCCACAGGCCATAACAGACGTGCTGGAACTTGATTTTTTACTTCCTTGTACGTAAGTAAAGGAAGTATTGTAATCGCGAAAAATTTCGGTTTTCAGATTTCAGCGGAAATATCCATTTTGGTCATCCCTGAATCCATTTTGACTAATTTCGTCGTGACGTCTGTACGTACGTACGTACGTATCTCGCATAACTCAAAAACGGTAAGCCGTAGAAAGTTGAAATTTTGTATTTAGGACTCCTATAACATCTAGTTGTGCACCTCCCTTTCTGGTTAGTACACAATTTCCAGAAGTGGCACTTTACATGAAGCCTATAATAGATTTTAATGAAAAACTTTTAAAATATAATCCAAAACTTTTCAAATTTGGTATACAAGACTTTTATATCAATCGAAATAACATAATAGATTTTGGTTAAAATAGGCTAACCGGAAGTGGTACATTACTTGAAGTTGTTAACAGTTTTTCTTGAATAAAATTATATTATTTTGATTTTAGAAATAAATGCTTCACATAAAAGTTTTAGAGAATTAATTTCTGCGTCTAGCACATCCAGTATTATTAAATTAGCCCTTTGTATAAGCGAGATATGTAAATGTAAAAATTATATACTTTTTTGTTTTTGTAATAAAGCTTGCCATGGATTAGGACAAAAACATAAAAAAATGTTCATGTCAAATTACGTTAAATACGTGCAATTTTATGATTCGTACAATAACAAATATTATATTTTTTATTGTGAAATTAGTCATATTCATTGTTGTAATCAAATATTTCTTTGTTGTAATCAAAACTCTCTTTAAAAACTCCCTTTATGGTCGCTATATATCTTACTGTTTTGAAGTTAAAATTAATATTTTGTAATTTATTTATTAAAAAAAATATGTATAGTTTAATAATCGTACAAGGAAGTCATGTGGTGTCCACATCAGATTTTTTTTACAAAACAATAGACCATTTTTGAAATTAGATTGCAACAAAATGTTAGTGCTGTTTGCCGTATATTCATCCTTGTTTATATGATAGTTCTGCCTGTTTCACAATTTTTATTTTCTTGTTTTGTTGGTTTCGTTTTTCAAAAAATTATAATTGGTACTTAACTTCTGGTCCACAAAATGTTGCCATTTAAAATGTTTGGTTTGTAAAATAAAAAGTGAGGTTATATTTATGAAAGTATATCAATACAATATTTTGTAATTGATTGATGAATATATCAACTTCACTTTTTCACATAAAATAACTTTTTATATTTCACATAATAAGAATATAAACCATAACTTATGCTCAAAATTAATTTTATCAACTTCTGGGGTTGCGTATAATTTTGAAATGCCGCCATTTAACGGCACTAAGTTTTTTAATTTTAATTTATGGGAAATGAGGAGGTCGTTCAAATTTCTGAATTGGTCTATTAATAGTTATGATAAGCCCGTGAAAAATTTACGCAAACCCGTTTTCGTGTGTTACCCTTTGCAAATGTCAAATTTACCTTCATACCAAATTATAATATGCCATTGGGCCGAATATAACACCTTCATTAGGGTACTGACCGTCTCTTCTCTAGTAACTATGGAAATAGTTTGTATCTTTTAATGTATACCGGGTGTAACACGAAAACTGGCCTATGGGCGTTTAACATGGAAAAACAGTTTTTCCTTCCACAAAAGTGGGACCTTTCATAACCGGGCAATTTAATTTTTTTTTTTTTTTTTTATAAAAGTTACATTTTTATCGCAAACAAATGTAAAGAAAAACATTTTACCTGTCAGATATTATAAAATAATACTACTTAATAAATTGTTTTCTTCGTGTGAATAATTCTTTTCTTTCAATGATGATGACTCAAACAAAACATGTCTGAATGGTAATATTTTGTTTGTAATTTTATTTCAATACCATGGGTAACACTACAAAATAGTAACTTTTATAAAATTTTAAAATTTAATTTGCTCGATTACGAAACGAGTTATATAAAATGTGATTATTGAATTTGATGCTGAATTTAGTTATCTACAATATTTATTTGAAGCATTATTTTTTAAAAATAGTAGGCGATTTTTACACAAGGAAAAACTGTTTTCCCATGTTACACGATAAGGCCCGGTTTTAGTGTTATATCCGGTATGTTTCGAGTGCTGTATTTGGCCCATTGTATTTGTGTAATTTCGGTTTTCCAGATCAATATGAGATGTAATGTCCCATTAGGCGTCAAATTAAATTCCGAATTGATTATATTCTATGAATAAATTGTAATTTCTTTATTTCAAAGATAAAAAATATCATTTGTAATTTACTTACAAATTACTAGGTATATAATTATTTAGTTCCTTGTTATTTTATAATTCATTTTTGTAATATACTTTTCTTTTTATTTGTCTTTATTTGCTGAATTAGTATTATCTTCGTTCTTCAAAATTATAGTGTTGTTGTGGAGATGCTACGAAATTATTTCTATTGAGATTCACAGTCTATTAGTGATACTAACAATCAGGAATCGATTTTATTATATAATAAACAGTTTTCACAATTTTCTCTAAAAGAATGTAGCAGGAAAACTTAAATGTCGTAATATAAATTGTATTGCGCTGATTTTTTCACATAATCGAATGATTAATCAAAAGAAGAATCGGAGATTAAAGATCCGGTTACAAAATTTCTACTCCCACAAGCTCCTACGATCATATCATTCCTACGTTCACACCTGAACGTCGTTCAATTATTTATAAGAGTAGCTTGCATTGTCTAGTGTGAATTAAGTACATTAAGAACCAGCTAATTTCCACTGTTTAATCTAGACAGCTATGAAGAGAGAATTATCTATAGATGCTGCTCACTTCACTTTGGATAGCTTGTTAATTGGTTGTTGCGTTTAATTAAAAAAATAAATGCTATTTATGCAACTTTAAATTACATGCTACACGCATTTGTTAAGTAGGAATAAGTTTGTATGCTAATGTTCAGTGATTGTGCTCACTTAATTAGTTTCAGATACTTCTGCATTTATTTGAAAAATTCCTGACATAGAAAAGAATATTAGCACACTTTTAATGTAATTAATTTGAATGAGAGAACTCTTTTTACCTTCCGTCACCTATAGGTAAGGAAGGTATTGTCTTTGGTCAAAAAATTCGGTGGTGAGTTTTCATTGAATAAGCACGTTTTAGGGTCTTTACAATACGATTTTACTATTTTTACGATGATGTCTGTATGTGTGTGTGTGTGTGTGTGTGTGTGTGTGTGTGTGTGTGTGTGTGTGTGTGTGTATGTGTGTGTGTGTGTAAGTGTGTGCGTGTGTGTATGTGTGTATGTGTGTGTGTGTATGTGACCGCAGTTTCGTCAACGATATCTCCAATACTAGAGTTCCAAAAATTACAATTCTTGCGTATTCCTCTACCTTATAACCATATGCAGATTTGATTAGATTTTGGTTATAATTGGTCAACCGAAAGTATCCTCATTTGAAGATTTTAACAGTTTTTCTTGAAAAACTCAGTTAAATTTTATTATAACTTAAAGAATATATTATTCTCTATACGATTTGATTGCATTTTATATTTCATATTCAACAGATATAGAGTTAAAGAATTATAAAGATTGTAATAATTATAAAATTTCATATATCAACCAGCTGTGCTAACTTAACCATGGAAACTGCTAATATATTCAGGTAATTCAAATTGACAGATGTCAATATCAATAAAAAATAAATGATGAAAGAATAAGGGAAATAACTCTAGTGTTGGGCGTTTCTAGAAAGATATAAGAGAGACGATTACATTGGTTTGAACATGTCATGAGGAGAGATGAGTATATTGGAAGAATGAATAGCTTATAACAGAAGGTGGAAGAAACATAGGAAGACCAAATATAATATGAAAGGAGAGAAAAGGAACTGAATGAGGACGACATACAAAACAAAAATTAGTGGAAGAAAAAAATAAAAAATAGCGACCCCCTAACGAATGGGAAAAACCACAGAAGAAGAATATGTTAGTGTCAAGTGCAATTCGCATAGTTTGTTTATGAAATAATTTAATTGGAAATATAGGATCTTTTGCAAAAAAAATATGTGTAGGGCGAGTGCAGTGACGTGACTTTGCTGACTTTGGCAAGCAGATATTTGGACCCGTGTCAAAATGACAGCTATTATATACGTCCATAACTTACAAATGCCGTAATTTTTCATTCAAAGTTTATGACCTTCTTATTTCATGTGGTTTATTTATTATCAGGGATGTGGAATTCAGTTGCCGAGAATAGGAATCATAAAATACCAAAAAAAGAAATTTTGAATGAAAAATTTTAACGTGAGGATAACCCGCAAAATAGAAATGAATGGAAGAAAAAAATAAAAAATAGCGACCCCTAACGAATGGGAAAAGCTAAAGAAGAAGAAAATATCAGTGTCAAGTGCCATTTGCATGAAATAATATTACTGGAAATTTATAATCTTTTGGCAAGAAAATTTATGTATGGAATTTGTACATAATACACAGGATTGACGGAAGGTATTGTGCTGGCCACATCAGATTTTTTAAAAGTTAGCGTCGTCATTTATATCACCAGTGACATTACATTTAGTTACGCAAATTTGTTGTGTATTATCACCGTACAGAAACGTGCAGCAAGCAATGATAATTATATTATTATCAGAAGACAATGAAGATGTTCCAAAAAAAGAAAAGATCATTTTATAAAATCAACATCTGCGCCTACGTACAATTTTTTTGTAAATTGTACCATTTCTTGATAAGCATTTTCTTTCTTGAATAGAACACAAACACACACACACACACACACACACACACACACACACACACAGACATCATCGTAAAAACATTAAAATCGGATTGTAGGGACCTTAATACGTGCTTAATCATTAAAATCTGGATATGCGATTTTTAGCATGAATCCAATACCTCTCTTAGCGAGGGGTAAAAACTAGAATTGTGAAAACAGAACAAGACAAGTGTTCATGTTATTTTGTTCGTTTGCTACTAGGTTGCCCTCATTCACCATTCACTGGTCGTTACTTTAAAAAAGAATTTCGACCAAATGGATATGAGAAAACAAAAAAAGTAAAATACCTTATTTCACTAATTATAATTCGTAAGTATTACAAATCTTTAGTTTAGAGATTCATCTTTTTACCTTCCGTCACCTATAGGTAAGGAAGGTATTGTCTTTGGTCAAAAAATTCGGTGGTGAGTTTTCATTGAATAAGCACGTTTTAGGGTCTTTACAATACGATTTTACTATTTTTACGATGATGTCTGTATGTGTGTGTGTGTGTGTGTTCGTGAGTGCGTGTGTGTGTGTGTGTGTATGTGTATGTGTGTGTGTGTGGACCGCCGTTTCGTGCATGATATCTCCAATACTAAAATTACAATTCTTGCGTATTCCTCTTCCTTCCAACTATATGCAGACTTGATTAGATTTTGGTTATAATTGGTCAACCGGAAGTACCCTCATTTGAAGATTTTAACAGTTTTTCTTGAAAAACTCAGTTAAATTTTATTATAACTTAAAGAATATATTATTCTCTATACGATTTGATTGCATTTTATATTTCATATTCAACAGATATAGAGTTAAAGAATTATAAAAATAATAAATTTTATAATTCAGCCAGCTATGCTAACTTAACCATGGAAACTGCTAATATATTCAGGTAATTCAAATTGACAGATGTCAGTATCAATAAATAGTAAATGTATGAAAGAGAAAGGGAAATAACTGTAGTGTTGAACGTTTCTAGAAAGATATAAGAGAGAAGATTACATTGGTTTGAACATGTCAAGAGGAGAGATGAGTATATTGGAAGAATGAATAGCTTATAACAGAAGGTGGAAGGTCAAATATAAGATGAAAGAAGAGAAAAGGTACTGAATGAGGACGACACGCAAAACAAAAATTAGTAGAAAAAGAAAATAAAAAATAGCGATCCCCTAACGAATGGGAAAGACTAAAGAAGAAGATGTTAGTGTCAAGTGCAATTCGCATAGTTTTATTAAATAATTTAACTGGAAAAATAGGAACTTTTATGTGTAGGGCGCGTGCAGTGACGTGACTTTATTGACTTTGGCAAGCAGATACGAATGTGGACTCGTGTCAAAATGACAGCTAATAATTACGTCCATAACTGACAAATGTCATAATTTTTCATTCAAAATTTCATGATTTTCTTATTTCATGTGGTTTATTTATTATCAGGGGTGTGAAATTCATTTGCCGAGAAAAGGAATCATAAAATACCAAAAAATGAAATTTTGAATGAAAATTTTTGACATGAGGATGACCCGCAAAACAAAGGAATGGAAGAAAAAAATAAAAATTAGCGACCCGTAACGAATGGGAAAAGCTAAAGAAGAAGAAAATGTCAGTATCAAGTGCCATTTGCATGAAATAATATTACTGGAAATTTAGAATCTTTTGCAAGAAAATTTATGTATGGAATTTGTACATAATACACAGAATTGACGGACGGTATTGTGCTGGCCACATCAGATTTTTTAATGTTAAACCGCAGTAAACGCTGGAAAAGTATATTTGTCTATTTATAGATAATGAACTAGTCTTTACTTTTTATATTTAAATTGCAAATCAATTATAATATCCGTATTACTGAATATATATCTTCATCTCAGTTTTTTAGATTCTATAAAAAATGACAGCTACATTTTTAAATCAATTTGTTCACATGACATTCAACCATCACCACTTACTGAAGCATCACTTCAATACAATATTTCACATCTTAATCTTCATTTAGCATACAATATCCATGAAATGTCGAAGGTCGAAGTGTATGGCTCAGCCTCCGTGTAATTTCACGACATCATGGAAGAATGTGCGCTCCTCAAGGTTTGCCCGACGTGATCTTCATTCTAATCTTCGTAGCCACAACCAAAACGTTCTCACTCTAATGGGGAATTAAAAACGTGAAAGCAATCAAGTAAATTGTTTCCAACACTAGAAATCAAAAGGTTCGGGTAGATTTGTTTGAAGGTAACAGATTGTTCCGGTTGCCATGTCACGAAATTTAAATATTAATCTCTTGCGATATTGATTATTATGAAATTGATTTGAAGGATTGAAGGTACTCCTTTTTTATGTTTGCAATTTTAATAGGTTATAAATGTCTCAGAAAAATTGTTGTAGGAGGAAGAACACATCATACTATTAATTTTTTTGCATTGTTATAAAGTTAAATAAATATTTGACACCTGTATGGAATATCTGCATTTGCATAAATAAAATAGAATGCCCCATTTGAAAATATAAAGTTACAGAAAAACCTATACTCAGAGCTGGGCACTAGTACTCACGAGTACTCGGAGACGAATACTGTTTGTTTGTACTCAGGAGTAATTTCGTTCGAGTATTTCAAAAATAATGTACTCGTGTGCACGAATACTAAAAAGTACTCGTGTAAAGTACTCATTGGAATACGAGTATTTTGTATTAAAAGATAAAAGATTTAGGTCTATTCTTAGATTCTAAACTAACTTTAATTTACCATGCTGAAATTACTATTGCATCCTGTTACAAAATTTTAGGTTTTATTTTTCGCTCCACATCTGAATTTAAATTTTTTCTTTGCTATAAAACACTATTCGAATCTGTAGTTCTCAGAAAATTGTACTAGGCTCTATTATTTGGTTTCCCACACAGCAGTATTTAATTAATGCTATAGAAGGTATTCAGAAGAAATTTTGTAAAACTGTTATCGTTTGTTTAATTTTTGACCAAATACCGATTATGTACCTAACTCTTCTAGTACCTTCACTCTAAAACCATTATTGTATTTTTTGTACAAAATTATTAATTATCATGTTGACGATAGTGAACTGCTTTCTCAATTAAATTTTTATGTCAATGTTTGTAGCACTAGAAATAACAACACATTTCTTTGTAATTTTTCCTGGACAAATTATCATTACACCTCACCGGTTAATGCAATATGTCGCATTTATAATTCAATGTGCTCTGAGTTGATTCTCATGATAATTTGAATTTATTCGAAAGTAAGTTAAGAAATGTATTAATTTGGTATGTTTTTTTTACCTCCCGCTACCATTGGTAAGGGAGGTATAGGGATCGTGCTAAAAATCGCATATCGAGATTTTGATAAATGACCTCGTTTTAAAGTCCCTAGAATCCATTTTTAACATTTTCACGATGATGTCTGTGTGTATGTGTGTATGTGTGTGTGTGTGTGGGTGTGGATCCTCTTTACGCTCTAACTCAAATACTATCATTCAGAAAGTTTTGAAACCATGTATTTCTACCTTATTCTAATATAGAAAGAAGCCATTATATTTTGGTGGCAATCGGATAACCGGAAATGGCAGTTTACTTGAAGCTCAAGATAGTTTTTCTTCAAAAAATAGCTTTAAATGTAATTTTTTCGCAATATGTTATTATATTATTCTATTTACTACAAGTTTGCTTTAATACTTTTTCTATATATTTTGTGGATAAATTTATAAAGTACTATAAAAATTATATCTCGGAGCTTATGCTTTAAACACATCTCTGTGGTTACATAGTTCAGCTCAAATGTATGTAACTGACAGATAAATGTCACTGTCAAAAAAATAATCATTTCAAATTAATAATAGTAACGTTTTAAAAGGAAAATTGTAAATAGAACAATAGTTTTATGGAAATGAACTTAAAATACATAATTTCAAGCATTAGTAAATATACAGGGATGTATTTAAATAAAGAAACAAATAAATATATTATCACGGCATATTATCCATTGCTGGATGAGCTAATCTGATTGATACACACATTTCGGTAATGATGATGACATATTCGTATTGTGCGGGCGTTTACCACAAGGCTTAATTTATGCCATTTAAAATTGGAATTATTTGGCGTTGATCGAGATCGAATCGGATTCCCCAGATTCGCAACCAGACACCAGACACGCGGCGACCCCATAGGTAAATAGCGGGAGGTATTGTGTTGATCACATCAGATTTTTTGTATTAGATCTCTCTGTATATACTGTACTTGTATTATTACTCTGTAATTGGGTTTATTCTGTTGGGTAATAAAGATTTATTTATTTATTATTTATTAAAAAAAAAAAATATTTTTTTACGTTCGGTAAAAAAGTGTATATTTTTTTATTAAAATACGATTGAGAAAGTATGTATTTTTTACACAATAATAGTATGAAAAAGTGCACTTTTTAAGTCAAACAGGTGAAAAAATGAAACGCTATGCCACTTGTTTCACATATTTGTTGTAGACCTTAAAAAATTATATGCAAACAGACTAAAAAGTGTCGTATTTTACTCATAGGATTTATCAAACTCTATGCTAATGAAATAAGACATACTTTTTACTCAAGTTGCACAAATAACTATTTTAACGATAAGTAATATAATAGTAAATAATAATGAAAATAAAAAAACTTATTAAGAAATATTAATATACACTGTAAATGAACCAAGTGTAATAATAGATAATTATTGTCAAATTAAATACTAACCTAACTCAAAAGAGCATTAATATTTTTTTACATAATGAGTCATTTACCCTAACCTAATTTTTAATATTAATATTAAATGTACAATTTTAGGATATTAATCCACCTGTCTCTAAGGTTCTTTCGAATGATTAAGTTATATTTTGTACAGTATAATGAGAAACAGCACTAACTAACATTTCGGTTGCAAGAAAAATGATGTATGCAAATGCAACACGTGTGTAAAATAGTGTTTTTTACCTTCCGTCACCTTTACGTAAGGAAGGTATTGTCTTTGGTAAAAAAATACAATGATGTTTTAGTGAATAAACATGTTTTAGCGTCCCTATAATACGATTTTACCATTTTTGCGATGTTGTCTGTATGTATGTATGTATGTATGTATGTGTATGTCTGTATGTATGTATGTATGTATGTATGTATGTATGTATGTATGTATGTGTGTGTGTGTGTGTGTGTGTGTGTGTGTGTGTGTGTGTGTGTGTGTGTGTGTGTGTGTGTGTGTGTCTGTGTGTGTGTATATGTATGTGTGTGTGTGTGTGTGACGAAAGTTTCGGATCGCATAACTTCAACACCACGATTCCAAAATTATATTTTTTTCGTATTCCTCAATTTTACATCCAGAAGAACAACTGATTAGATTTTGGTTATAATTGGTAAACCGTATGTAGCCTTATTTGAAGATTTAACAGTTAAATTTGATTTATAGACATTTAACGTTATTATAACTTAAAGAATATATTATTCTCTATACGATTTAATTGCATTTTATACTTCATATTCAATAGATATAGAGTTAAAGAATTATAAAGAAATTAAATTTTATAAATCTGCCAGCTCTGTTAACCATGGAAATTGTTAATAAATTCAGATCGACAGATGTCAGTATCAATAAAAAGTAAATTAATTCGGCAGAGATGAGGATGTTGAAGTAGATGTTGGGGAAGACACGGAAAGATAGGTAAGGAAATAAATCCAGTGTTACAAGTTTCTAGAAAGATACAAGAGAGATGATTACATTGGTTTGAAAATGTGATGAGGAGAAATGAAGAATATATTGGATGAAGAACGAATAGCTTAGTAATAGAAGGTTAAAGAAACAGAGGAAGACCAAAGATAAGATGGAAGGACTGTATTGCAGAAGACTTGAGCGAAAAGGAACTGAATGAGAACGATACGTAAAACAGAAATGAGTGCAAGAAGAAAATAAAAATAGCGACCCTTAGCGAATGGGAAAAGCTAAAGAAGAAGAAGATGAAGATATTAGTGTCAAGTGCAATTTGTATAGTTTGTTTATGAAATAATTTTACTGGAAATTTAGAATCTTTTGCAAGAAAATTTATGTATGGAATTTATACATATTACACAGGATTGACGGAAGGTATTGTGCTGGCCACAACAGATTTTTTCCTTATGATATAATTTCCGTATGAGGCTATCGCATTAGTACTATTTTCACACTGGTGGCATAAATAACTACATATTATACATTGCTGTCAAAAGTTCGTTTTGCATTTTTACCTCTCGCTAAGAGAGGTATTGCATTCATGCTAAAAATCGCATATCCAGATTTTATTGAATAAGCATGTTTTAAGGTCCCTACAATCCGATTTTAACATTTTTACGATGATGTCTGTGTGTGTGTGTGTGTGTGTGTGTGTGTGTGTGTGTGTGTGTGTGTGTGTGTGTGTGTGGATGTGTGTATGTGTGTGTGTGTGTGTGTGGGATGTTGGAAGGACGGTTACTCAAAAACTATAAGACTTAAAATTTGTTTAACAACGTATTTCCCAATCGGACATTCATGGGAAGATCTGAAAAGGTTTTGGTAATAATTGGACAACCGGAAGTAGAAGATTCTTGAAAAAAAATCTTCTAAATATTATTTTTTGAAAATTTTTCGTGGTAATATTAAAGAAAATTAAATTCTCTATCTGATACATTTAAATATTTTATTATATATTCCATAGATTTAGAGATAAAAGAAGTATAATATATAAAATAATCTGTTGTAATAAATTTGACAGCCGAAAGAATGCCATGAAAAATAGTTGATAATTTAAATTATTTGTAACTGACAGATAAATGTCAGTGTCAGAAATAATGAGTAATGAAAGAAAAATGTACTTGGAGAATTCCTTAGTTCTTGATCTGTGACTATTATGGAGATGACAAGTCTAGGTTGAAGGACTTAAATTTGTTTCAAACATTATGGGACAATGTACACCAGTACTATAGACTAGAATAACTTTGAATTGCGAAAAAGCTATCAAATTCTTCTCAAGTAAGTTGTAAATATTGACAAAATTACACATCGATATAAGAATAATCGGAGTGCAATCTATCCGTCACTTTATTAAAGGGAATTAGTGTTATTTAGATATAACATGTATGAAAAAATAAAATGTAAAAGAAGATATTTAAGAATAGATGCACAATCCATATATACATTTTAGACCGCCCAAAATTAATGTTTTTACTAGAAGAATATGAAGAGAAAGTAAACAACGTTGTTCGAATTGAAAATTGCTGTTACCAGCCTAATATTTATATATAGTACTCTACTTTGTAATTTATTGTAACATAATTTATGGTAAAATATCTTCATGTTGAGACATGCTATTATTGAATAACAAAGAAGTTTATATGTCATAGATTTATATGAATATATTATTTGTATTTATAAAAATATTCTCTGCTTTATGCATACAGCCAGGTAAAATATACGGCGAGAGGTTATGTGCTGGCCACATCAGATTTTTTTTTTGTTGTTTAAAGATCGTTCAAAATTTAGGCCTTGTTGGTGCAACTTGGCATTAAAGTTAAGATGCCAAAGTTTTAATTTTTATATGGACACCATTGGAAAGTTAATACTAAAATATACAATGTGTTAACAAGCCATTTTCCCTTGGGTTTCGTAGATATATTTAATTTAGTATTGTTTACTGAGATTCAGTTACTTGGTGAGACACTAGACAGGAAATAAAAGTTCAGCATGTATTAAACTATTTTTAATAAGACCATTCTCCATTTACTCTGATAATAAAAACAATTAAAAAACCTTGAATGGCGCATTTGTTGGTGAGAAGATGTGCTGAACCTGAGATTCCGGCGTTGACGCAACGAGGTATGCATGCTAGAAAGTCCTGTTGGCTTAAGCTAGCTTTACACCAGAGAAAATAGAAAAATATTGGCCCGTAATCCGTGTCCGTATCCGTGTGCACGTTAAAAAAGTCACCCAACATAGATTTCCATTTAAAAAGTTAGGGAGTTTACTGGACATTAAACAATTATTTTTGTTTTATGGTTGTGTTTGTTAACTAGTGTGCTGGGTTAGCCTGGCGTATCATATTCAGGATTCAGTACTACGCGATAGTCAGCTCGGCCATTGTCAAGTCAAGTCAAATCAAGTATTCCGTGTCCGCGTATTATTGCTTGTGCCAATAAAGAAGGGAAAAATCAACCTTGCGACTTACCACTTCGTAACACCTCTTCGTAATAATGGCCATTGTTTTTAGCTAATGAGTCAAAATGACATTTATATTTTTTTGTTCTTTTAACTATTAAAATAATTGCAAAAAATAATTTTAATTAATAAAAGTACAGGGTGTTTGGCGTAAGTCCGGCACCACGAATATTTCGTTTATTTTGAGAGATACAAAAAAATGTTAATAAGCAAAGTTAAACTAGACAAAGGGGCTCATAAGATGATCATAGCAGAAATTTTGTATCACTTCCGGTGTTAGCGGAAATAGGTACAACTTTAAATATAGCAAAGGGAATCGGTATTTTTATATTTTTTTTCAGAATATACATAAAAATAGCTTCACAATGATACCAAATTATCATAGTTTTACTTTTACCATTTCAAAATGGCGACCATTTATTCTTGAAATATGTATTAATAAAATTATATACAAAATAAAACATAGCAAGCTATGAAAACAATTTTATTATCTTATAACAAAAGAAAAGAATTTACCTACATGATAGTGACAATTTCTTGTAATAATTAAATAATTATGGCTCAAGTGAATTACACAAATGAAGAAATGGTTGATATGATTTTAATATTCGGAGAATGTCAAAGAAATTCTGTTAGAGCACTTCAACTTTATGGAGAGAGGTATCCTCACCGACGACAACCGAGAAGACAATATTTTAATGAAGTTGTTAATAAATTGAAAACACATGGATCATTTAAACTGAAAAATCGACGTGCAAGAAGAGGAAATGAAGTAGATAATCATCGAGATGAAGAAGAAGAAAGAATATTAGCTTACATTAATTACAATCCTGAAGTGTCGGTGAGGGAATTAAGTAGAGAATGCGCGGTATCATGTTGGAGAGCATTCAAAATTTAAAAAAACATAGTTTTAATTCTTATATGATACACATTAGTCAATCTCTTAGGGAATATGACTATGATCGTATAGAATAAATTTTTGCAATTGGTTTTTACAAATGTGGCAGAATGATAACAGATTTCATCATAAAATTTTATTTTCTGATGAATCATATTTTTCGAACAATGGGCTTTTTAACAGAAATAATGTAAGACGTTGGGCAATCGAAAATCCCAGAATATTGAGAACATCCAGGCATCAAGAAAGATTTGGTTTTAATGTTTGGCTGGGAATAATTGGGGCCAGAATTGTTAGCCCTATTATATTTTAAGGTACTCTGACAGCAGAAAGGTATTTACTATTTTTACAAAATGAAGTGGAAGATCTGCTGGACGACTTACCTATTGTCAATACCATTGGCATGTGGTTCCAACAAGATGGAGCGCCAGCTCATAATGTAAGAAATGTAGTAGCCTATTTAAATGAAAAATATGAAGATAATTGGATTGGAACAAATTCTCGGCCGGCACGATGTCCTGACCTTACACCACTGGACTACTTTTTTGGGGTTATTTGAAAGATAAAGTATACCGAACACCTCCAACTACTTTGGAAAATTTACAAATAAAAGTTAGAGCGACTGTTAGAGAAATTAATGAGAATATCCTAGAAAATGTAATGAAAGAGTTTTTATTACGTATAAGAAAATGTATAGAAAATAACGGCGGCCATATTGAGCATTTGTAGTTTTTCACATTTACTGTTTCTGTTTTGGTATCGTTGTGAACATGCTAAAAAATAATACCTCACGCCTATTTTTTTTTTTAATTTCTTCTTTTTTACTTCCTTGTGCGTAAGTAAAGGAAGTATTGTAATCGCGAAAAATTTCGGTTTTCAGATTTCAGCGGAAATATCCATTTTGATCATCCCTGAATCCATTTTGACTAATTTCGTCGTGACGTCTGTACGTACGTATGTACGTCCGTATCTCGCATAACTCAAAAACGGTAAGCCGTAGAAAGTTGAAATTTTATATTTAGGACTCCTATAACATCTAGTTGTGCACCTCCCTTTCTGGTTATTACACAATTTCCAGAAGTGGCACTTTACATGAAGCCTATAATAGATTTTAATGAAAAACTGTTTTAAAATATAATCCAAAACTTTTCAAATTTGGTATACAAGACTTTTATGTCAATCGAAATAACATAATAAATTTTGGTTAAAATAGGCTAACCGGAAGTGGTACATTACTTGAAGTTGTTAACAGTTTTTCTTGAATAAAATGATTTTATTTTGATTTTAGAAATAAATGCTTCAAATAAAAGTTTTAGAGAATTAATTTCTGCGTCTAGCACATCAAGTATTATTTAATTAGCCCTTTGTATAAGCGAGATATGTAAATTTAAAAATTATATACTTTTTTGTTTTTGTAATAAAGCTTGCTATAGATTAGGACAAAAACATAAAAAAAATGTTCATATCAAATTACGTTAAATACGTGCAATTCTATGATTCGTACAATAACAAATATATTTTTATTGTGAAATTAGACATATTCATTGTTGTAATCAAATATTTCTTTGTTGTAATCAAAACTTTCTTTCAAAAGAACCGGGTTAGATTATGGTCGCTATATATCTTACTGTTTTGAAGTTAAAATTAATATTTTGTAATTTATTTATTAAAAAAATATGTATAGTTTAATAATCGTACAAGGAAGTCGTGTGGTGTCCACATCAGATTTTTTTTTGTTATAAGATAATAAAATTGTTTTCATAGCTTGATATGTTTTATTTTGTATGGAATTTTATTAATACATATTTTGAGAATAGATGGTTGCCATTTTGAAATGGTGAAAGTAACTATGATAATTTGGTATCGTTGTGAAGCAAATTTTATGTACATTCTGCAAAAATATAAAAATACCGATTCCCTATGCTAGTTTTAAAGTTGTACCCATTTCCGCTAAAACCGGAAGTGATACAAAATTTCTGCTATGATCATCTTATGAGCCCCTTTGCTTATTAACATTTTTTTGTATCTCTCAAAATAAACGAAATATTCGTGGTGCCGGACTTACGCCAAACACCCTGTATTGAGCCTATAAATACATAATTAATTTGTATTTAATAAAAAAAATGACTTCAGTATTTTGAACATATGTGGTTTCACATTAGCTAGTTTCTATGCACCAAATACACGCTTTGGTACCGTCATCGTCTCATTCAGGATTCCAACACTTAGGTGTTTCAAATTTGTCAGTAACTAGTTTATGTACACGCATGCGCATTAAAAAAAATCAGATACATATTGCAAAATTGTTCAAAATTACCAGCTGGAACAAAACTATTAACATTTTGGAGGCCTGTATTTAAAATTTGTGAATAATATTACTCCTGTGTAAAGCCAGCTTTAGAATAACGCAGCATTGGAGGAATCTCACTATTCACTTAGCCTGAGGTGTCGGTGACATCAACGGAAACAGAGAGTTTTACATTAGCGACTATGAGTTGCAGAAAATGGAAAATGTAACCCGAATTTTCATCTGTCACTCATTAACTTTCATTCTCAATTTTGTGTTGTTTATTGGATGAGGAAAACAATGTAATATGTATTCATGAATTTTCCTTGAAAAACACCTGTTTCGGATGTTAAATACCAATTCAGGAAATATAATAGATACAGTTGTAAATCGTAATAAAAATTCCTATTTGTTAACAATGAGGACGTTTACTAATTTTAATTAATTGAATAGAGAAAAATACAATATACTTACAAGGAGAAAAAAAAACCATTAATAATAGCATTAATAACTGACCACTCAAAATTAGAATTTTGTTTTATTTTAATTTAGTTCCTTTTAACAATAATACACTATTCTATCTTTCTACTTTACAAAAGTTCCCAACCAATTTTCCATTGGATTGGAATGCTTTCAAAATAATCATGATTTGAATTATTGGAGCATCACTCTTCAGACGAAAGCATTATACCCTTTATACCAAAAAATAGTCAAAAGTCGTACATTGACAAATAAGATGTAAATGACGGGTGTTCTATTACTTTTATATTTTTTGTTGCCGTAACATTGGAAGACGCTCTCTAGCTAATTCCTTATTTTCACTCCCAACTATATTTTTAAAAAATGACGAACTAAGCATAAAGGTAGATTCACAACGAATTAATTAATAGCAACAGTAGAATTAGTGACAATGGTTATGGTAACAAAATTATAAAATTAATGTTAGCGCCATACTGTGTTAATAGAAAAATTATTACATGGTAACAAATAGGGATATTTTATTTGTTCTATATAGTGTAAAATTAGAAAGTTGCCTATAATAATTGTCACTCAAGCTGTCAATTGTTACGTGGAAGACGTTGAATGTTACTACAAAATATTGAAATAATATTTATAAATATCTGATGTGGCCAGCACAATACCTTCCGTCAATCCTGTGTATTATGTATTAATTCCATACATAAATTTTCTTGCAAAAGATTCTAAATTTCCAGTAAAATTATTTCATAAACAAACTATGCAAATTGCACTTGACACTGACATCTTCTTCTTCTTGTTCTTCTTTAGCTTTTCCCATTCGTTACGGGTCGCTATTTGTTATTTTCTTCTTCCACTCATTTCTGTTTTGCGTGTCGTTCTAATTCAGCTCCATTTCTCTCAAGTCTTCCACAATACAGTCCTTCCATCTTATCTTTAGTCTTTCTCTGTTTCATCAACCTTCTATTACTGAGCTATTCATTCTTCTTCCAACATATTCTACATCTCTCCTCATGACATGTTCAAACCAATGTAATCGTCTCTCTTGTATCTTCCTAGAAACTTGTAAAATTAGAGTTATTTCTTTACCGTATCTTTCCGTGTTTTCCCCAACATCTAATTCAACATCCTCATCTCTGCCACATTAATTTACTTTTTATTGATACTGACATCTGTCAATTTGATTCCTCTGAATATATTAGCAATTTTCATGGTTAGCATAGCTGGCTGATTTATGAAATTTATTATCTTGATAATTCTTTAACTCTATATCTATTGAATATGAAGTATAAAATGCAATCAAATGGTATAGAAAATAATATATTCTTTAAGTTATAATAACGTTAAATGTCAATAGATCATGTTTAACTGTTAAATCTGCAAATGAGGCTACTTCCGGTGGACCAATTATAATCAAAATATAATCACTTGTTCTTCTGGATGTAAACTTGAGGAATACGAAAAAATTATAATTTTTGGAATCGTGGTATTGAAGTTATGCGATCCGAAACTTTCGTCACACACACATAGATACACACACACACACACACACACACACACACACACACACACACACACATATATATATATATATATATATATATATATATATATATATATATATATATATATATACAGACATCATCGTAAAAATGGTAAAATCGTATTATAGTGATCCTAAAACATGCTTAATCACTAAAAACTCATCATTGAATTTTTTGACCAAAGACAATACCTTCCTTACATAAAGGTGACGGAAGGTAAAAATTGTAATGAACATGAATGTTTTATTATTTCAAACTTGATATTTGAGCGTCTCACGAGATCACCGGCTGCGGTTAGTCTTCAAGACTCAATTGGTTGGGCCGGGTCTAAATTTGTCTTCAAGTCTTCAAAAGTTTAAAATTTTGTTAAAGAAATTACTTCAAGTGGAACCGAATCCCTGTGACCAAGAATTATCCCAGGTATTTCTTTCACTCCTACAATCTACTATTTTTAATGTTAATGTATTATTGCAAACAATTTGAAACATTTTAACCATTATGTAACATTTGTAACAGTTGCAACATTTATATTTATTTTATTGCTTAATTTAACATTTTTTCTATTTTTAATTATATTTTGTTTGTTAAATTGGTATTAAAGTTATTTTCCTATAAATTATGACACCGTTCAGTCAGAATTGGAAACAAATTAAAGATAAAGTCTTAACCCTGCTACCAAAGTAGGTAAATTTTGATAATAACTAGTAAAATATTATATTTGATCAGCGCTGTTTATTACATTTGGTAACATTGAAGCGATGGTATTACTACAAAATATATTGGTCATACCCAAAATCTTCTCTTGTTTTGTATCCTTTTAGCTTTATAAATTGAATTTGCAGTCAAACACAACATAAACATTTACCTCTTACAGTCATTCATAGAATTAGTGGCGAAGCAGCAGTAAAAGTTTGTATGCGTGTTCGTGTGTGTGTATGTTCGTGTGTGTGTGTGACGATAATTTCGGCTGCGAAATCTCCAATGCTAAATTTTGATTATAATTGGTCAACCGGAAGTACCCTGGTTTGAAGATTTTAATAGTTTATCTTGAAAAAACGCTGTTAAATATTATTTTTTCTACTCCAATGCGTGAAGTGAGTACTTCACGTATCAATTTTTATATGTGAAGCTTGATTTTTTGTACACTGTGCGTGAAGTGTCACTTCACGCATAGTGTGCGCAAAACAGAAATGAGTGGAAGAAGAAAATAAAACATAGCGACCCCTAACGAATGGGAAAAACTAAAGAAGAAGAAGATGTTAATGTCAAGTGCAATTTGCATAGTTTGTTTATGAAATAATTTTACTGGAAATATAGGACCTTTTGCAAGAAAATTTAGGTACCTAATGGAATTTGTACATAATACACAGGATAGACGGAAGGTAATGCGGTGGCCACATCAGATTTTTTTTAATAGTATTGTGAATCATATCTACGTACCTTTTATAATTTTTCTCATACAAGAAAAAATAGCTCGTTCTTCACTTTTGAATTTATAATAAAAAAAAATGGTTATAATAATTTTATGCACTACATCTTCTCTATAATAAGGTTTTGTATTCGTCACAAAGATCAATTCAAACTATTGTACTAGAGAACATTACCCGTTGTTAGTTTTAGTACTCTTACATTCATTCGAAAGGAATTCCAACAAAATCATACTATCAGAAATTTCTACGAGTAAATCCACTTAACGATCCCTATGGAATTACTTCCGACTTATTATATTAGGAACATAAATATTTCTAAACCATTTTGTCTTGTGTAGTTACTTGTATTTGCGGTTTGCACTTTCCTTTTCAGGGTAAATATAATTGCACTTTCATCATTTTAATGTGACCCTAAAACAGTACAATAACACGTGTTTCTACATAAAGAACAAACAACATCTTTTGAAAAATTTGAATTTTATAAAATAATTGACCTTTAGCAAAATAACTAACCACAATTATATATATTTTTTCTTTTTATTTGTCGGTAGCCATAGCTCGTCTGTAAACATCTTCAGCAACATTATCTTAGATCATTGGCAAGTCATCAGTGGCAGCCAGCAGATGTCGTGTTATGAGAACTTTCTCACCGGGTGAAAGGTCGCGAGTTCGAGCCGCGCTCGCAGCTAGAGAAAGCAAGCGACATCGAGGCGGAGGTGAACTATGGATCGATAGTGAAGATTCGCTGTCATTTCGCAGATATTGCCACAGGATGGAAATCGTCACGTAATACGTGTAGCAGTTATTTGGTGTCTATTAAAAATGTGGGTTTTTAGGTGATGTTTTGCTTTTGACTGTAGTCAAATATTGAAAAATAGAAAATATAGTGGAATTTTAATGGTGGTATTTCTTTCGATTTACATATTTATGTGTTTTAATTATATATTTTTAACTTTTTTCATTATGAATTCCATTAACTGCTATTCGCGATGCTTGCCAGGCGCTCGCTATCTAGCGGCCAAATTTCTAACATTTATTATGTTTATTTTGGAATTTAAAATACTCTGGTATGATATTGTATGCTAGTTTTGAACACTTATATATTAATGTAAATATGAGTAATACGTATTGTTGCTTGCCGGAATGTAATTCTTGGAAAAAAAGCATCCAAATTCTACAATTCGTAAATTCCTTTAACCAGAAAAAAAATGTAACATTAATTAATCGAATGGGTATAGAGGAAAAGGTTGACCAACATTTAGTGTGGATCTTAAAATTTTCCTTTCAATACACATCTAGTTTTCTCCAGTACCTATTACTAAAATATTTAAAATACTCTAGTTGTCCTAGCTTCATATTTTCTAAAACAACAACATTATGTATTACATAAATTTCTGAATTATACTAGGTTATAAACCACACTATTTACTTATAGTATATCAAAATATAACTTTATTTATCTCACTTAAATTTCATTTCACTATTTTTACTTGTAATGTTGTTTTAAATGCGTAATATAAAACAGTAACATACCGTATGCAGTCATATTATGTCATAAAATATAAACTATACCCGACGTTAGAGTTCCAATATTGGCCGTGTGTAGCGCTGACATCTATGATGGCATTGCGAATATCAGACATGAGGGCAAGAATTATTTCATCTAGACTATTACAATTACAAATCTTAATCTGTGAGACAACTTTTTTTATCATTATCCATTATCTTTATGTAGTATAAAATAAAGTCTTCGATACGTATTTGTTCGACTTTAATATGCTCTGAGCCTTAGGCAAATTTAAAAGTCGATCTCCCAGAAAGTTCTAGAAGGACATCGCGCTATGTAAACAAACCTGTCGCCAAAGCCAGCAGATATAGTCTGATATATATAAGCAACGAGCAATGAACAGTTGGTGATATAAATAGTCTACATAATTAAATGTAGTTATATAAATAAATGTAGTGATATAAATATTGTTTAAATAAATTATCTTTGTGTTCAAGCATTTAATTATATTCTTAGTCTTAAATTAGTGTTTATAATTATTTAATCATAGTGTAAGTTATTTTTATTATCTTTTTAATATTTATCCTAATTATTTTTCGTTTAATAAACGCATTATTTTAATTAATAATATTTCTCTGATTTTAAACTTCACCCATATAAATAAACGTTACAGTATGTATGTACATACATTATTTATTAAATAATAACACATAATACATCAGCGATTGGCGATCAAAGCCGGAATAAGCAAAGAAAAGTATAATTTTTTTTTCAGAATTATTTAGTTATTATTTTTAATTTGACATGACGGTTACATCCCAATTATATAATAATACTACATAGCAATAGAGAGAGGTAATGCAAATACATACTCAAGAAAAAAATTAAAACGCTCGTAACACACACATTATTTTTTCTATGTTCGTTCTATATATTGATATTTCTAAATAAATCTGACAAGCAGGAAATAACGAAACTCTTATCTAATATAATTTTGAGCCCAGTAATAAATTAATTGAATTAAAAATTATCAAAGTGTACAATCTATTTTAATATTGTAAATAATTAAATAATTATGCGAGCAAGCGAAAAAATTCCTTTGTAGAAAAAATCTGATGTGGCCAGCACATAACCTCTCGCCGTATATTTTACCTGGCTGTATGCATAAAGCAAAGAATATTTTTATAAATACAAATAATATATTCATATAAATCTATGACGTATAAACTTCTTTATTATTCAATAATAGCATGTCTCAACATGAAGATATTTTACCATAAATTATGTTACAATAAATTACAAAGTAGAGTTTACCATATATAAATATTAGGCTGGTAACTGCAATTTTCAATTCGAACAACGTTGTTTACTTTCTCTTCATATTCTTCTAGTAAAAACATTAATTTTGGGCGGTCTAAAATGTATATATGGATTGTGCATCTATTCTTACATATCTTCTTTTACATTTTATTTTTTCATACATGTTATATCTAAATAACACTAATTCCCTTTAATAAAGTGACGGATAGATTGCACTCCGATTATTCTTATATCGATGTGTAATTTTGTCAATATTTACAACTTACTTGAGAAGAATTTGATAGCTTTTTCGCAATTCAAAGTTACTCTAGTCTATAGTACTGGTGTACATTGTCCCATAATGTTTGAAACAAATTTAAGTCCTTCAACCTAGACTTGTCATCTCCATAATAGTCACAGATCAAGAACTAAGGGATTCTCCAAGTACATTTTTCTTTCATTACTCATTATTTCTGACACTGACATTTATCTGTCAGTTACAAATAATTTAAATTATCAACTATTTTTCATGGCATTCTTTCGGCTGTCAAATTTATTACAACAGATTATTTTATATATTATACTTCTTTTATCTCTAAATCTATGGAATATATAATAAAATATTTAAATGTATCAGATAGAGAATTTAATTTTCTTTAATATTACCACGAAAAATTTTCAAAAAATAATATTTAGAAGATTTTTTTTCAAGAATCTTCTACTTCCGGTTGTCCAATTATTACCAAAACCTTTTCAGATCTTCCCATGAATGTCCGATTGGGAAATACGTTGTTAAACAAATTTTAAGTCTTATAGTTTTTGAGTAACCGTCCTTCCAACATCCTACACACACACATCCACACACACACACACACACACACACAGACATCATCGTAAAAATGTTAAAATCGGATTGTAGGGACCTTAAAACGTGCTTATTCAATAAAATCTGGATATGCGATTTTTAGCATGAATACAATACCTCTCTTAGCGAGAGGTAAAAAGAACATTAAACATGACATTTTACATATACAGGGTGGTGACCGGCACAGCCGGACATAGGACTTCTATATGTAAAATCAGACTTTCGTAATTTTCTGCTTCCCTAATTATTCTAGGTAAAAAAGCATTAAATAAAAGTTGTAGGGTATAAAATTCTACAAGCTTTTCACCTAAAATAATTAGGGAAGTAGGAAATTAGGAAAGTCTGATTTTCCATGTTAAAGTCCTATGTTCGGCTGTGCCGGTCACCACCCTGTTTGTAGGTCTCATTGCAACATTTACCCGTCAGAAACGCTGTGTTTGAGCTATCATTATTGAAAATCAAGAATTATTCACAGGGAGAAAATTATTAAGTATTATTATTTTGATGCAAGAAAAATTGTTTTCTCATATAAAACGCCTATGGCCAGCGTTTCGTGATACACTCGGTATAAATTTCCTTAAAAGTAAGTTCGCAATAAGCGTTTTTATGTTATGTTGTCAACATCTACGGACGTCAAAAGTGAGCGCATCTGAATTGAAGCAGGAGTCCATTCAGTGTCACTAAAAGGGTACACCGCAAGATACACCATACTTCATAAGATATTCAAGTTGTTACAATCGGCTCGGAAAGTCATGACTTCTTATACTTATAAAGATAAAGGTGTCAATAACTCAACAATTAAAAAGCATATCAATTAAAAAAATCTGTTGTGGCCAGCACAATACCTTCCGTCATTCTCGTGTATAATGTATAAATTCCATAATTTTTCTTACAAAAGATTCTAAATTTCCCGTAAAATTATTTCATAAACAAACTTTTCAAATTGCACTTGACACTGGCATCTTCTTCATCTTTAGCTTATCCCATTTGTTAGGGGTCGCTATTTTTGCATGTCGTTCTCATTCAGTTCCTTTTCTCTCAAATCTTCCGCAATACAGTCCTTCCATCTTATCTTTGGTCTTCCTCTGTTCCTTTAACGTCCTATTATTAAACTATTCATTCTTGTTCCAATATAATTCTTCCTTTCTCCTCATTACATTCAAACCAATGTAATCGTCTTTCTTGTATCTTTCTAAAAACTTGTAATACTAGAGTTATTTTCTTACCATATTTTTCCGTCTATTCCCCAATATCTACTTCAACATCCTCATATCTGCCACATTAATTTACTTTTTATTTATACTGACATCTGTCAATTTGAATTATATGAATTTGATACTAGTTCCCAAGTTTGGCATAGCTGGCTGAATTATAAAATTTAATTTCTTTAAAATTCTTTAACTCTGTATGTATTGAATATGAAGTATAAATTGTAATCAAATCGTATAGAGAATAATATATTCTTTAAGTTATAATAACGTTAAATGTCAATAAATCAAATTTAACTGTTAAATCTTCAAATGAGACTACTTCCGGTTGACCAATTATAACCAAAATCTAATCAGATGTTCTTCTGGATGTAAACTTGAGGAATACGAAAAAATTATAATTTTTGGAATCGTGGTATTGAAGTTATGGAATCCGGAAATTTTGTTACACACACACAGACACACAGACACACATGCATACAGACATCATCGTAAAAATGGTAAAATCGTATTATATGGACCCTAAAACGTGCTTATTCAGTAAAAACTCATCATTGAATTTTTTGACCAAAGACAATACCTTCCTTACCTAAAGGTGACGGAAGGTAATAAGCTATAAATAAAAAATCTGATGTGGCCAGCACAATACCTTCCGTCAAACCTGTGTATTATGTACAAATTCCATACATAAATTTTCTTGTAAAATATTCTAAATTTCAAGTAAAATTATTTCGTAACAAACTATGCAAATGACAGCTGACACTGACATCTTCTTCTTCTTTAGCTTTTGACATTAGTTAGGGGTCGCTATTTTTTATTTTCTTCTTCCATTCATTTCTGTTTTGCGGGTCGTCCTCATTCGGTTCCTTTTCTCTCAAGTTTTCCGCAATACAGTCCTTCCATCTTATCTTTGGTCTTCCTATGTTTCTTCCACCTTCTATTACTAAGCTATTCATAAAATAATTTTACTGGAAATATAGGACCTTTTGCAAGAAAATATATGAATAGGGCGCGAGTAGTCACGTGACTTGCTGACCGTGGCAAGCAGATATGGGGGCCAGTATCAGAATAACAGCTATTAATTATGTCCATAACTGACAAATGTCTAATTTTTCATTCAAAATTTCATTTTTTGGTATTTTATGATTCCTTTTCTCGGCAACTGAATTCCATACTCCTGATAACAAATAAACCACATGAAATAAGAAAATCATGAAATTTTGAACGAAATATTATGATACTTGTCAATTATGGACGTAATTAATTGCTGTAATTTTGACACGGGTCCCCATATCTGCTTGCCAAAGTCAGCAAAGTGTAAAGTTATGTCACTGTACGCGCCTATACATAAATTTTCTTGCAAAAGATCTTATATTTCCAGTAAAATTATTTCATAAACAAACTATGCAAATTTCACTTGACAATGACATCTTCTTCTTCTTTAGTTTTTCCCATTCGTTAGGGGTCGCTATTTTTTGTTTTCTTCTTCCACTAATTTTTGTTTTGCGTGTCGTACTCATTTACTTCCTTTTTTCTTTCAAGTCTTCCGCAATACAGTTCTTCCATCTTATCTTTGGCCTTCGTCTGTTTCGTCCACCTTCTACTACTAAGCTATTCTTCCTCATGACATGTTCAAACCAATGTAATCGTCTCTCTTATATACATTAGAGTTATTTCTCTTATTCTTTCATTCATTTACTCTTTATTGATACTGACATCTGTCAATTTGAATTTTCTGAATATATTAGCAGTTTCCATGGTTAAGTTAGCATAGCTGGCTGAATTATGAAATTTAATATCTTTATAATTCTTTAACTCTATATCTGTTGAATATGAAATATAAAATGCAATCAAATCGTATAGAGAATAATATATTCTTTAAGTTAAATAATATTTAACTGAGTTTTTCAAGAAAAACTTAAAATCCTCAAATGAGGGTACTTCGGGATGACCAATTATAACAAAAATCTAATCAAGTCAGCATATGGTTGTAAGGAAGAGGAATACGTAAGAATTGTAATTTTGGGAATTCTAGTATTGGAGATTTCGCGGCCGAAACCGCGGTCACATACACACACACGCACACACACACGCACTCACACACAGACATCATAGTCAAAATAGCAAAATCGTATTGTAAAAACCCTAAAACGTGCTTATTCAATGAAAACTCACCACCGAATTTTTTGACCAAAGACAATACCTTACTTACCTATAGGTGACGGAAGGTAAAAAGAATAGGAAAATGATTCAGTCGTAGAAATACTATTTCTTTCCTAATACATTTTTATTCTAATTTCCCAGCAAACACACGGATATGTTTTTGTATGTCAAAAAATGTTACAATTATTATATCTTATTTTTGACTTTGATTGATCCAAACATGCTATAATTTATTTAATTCTGACAGTATTTACAAAGTATTAACCGTATTATTAAACCGTCAATGCTTTTTATATCATCATTTATTAACTTCTAGTGTAAATTTCAGTACAATCAAATATAATTTCTCTAACATATGATTTAATTTGACTTGAGCAATATTCAGTTCAACAACTCATCACGACTTATGAATTAACGAATTAAGAAATTTAACCTTAAGACCGCGGAGAAATGTTAGAAGATGATCTAACTTTAACCTAACTGACAGCATGCCTTCGGTTTATAAAAAACATTCCATACAAGATTACTGTTGGTTATGATTCACGGACAGTAGAGGCAAATGTTTATTTTTAGCAACAAACAAGTGGAAATGTACCTGTTATTTTCTGATGTCACTTGTTTATTTCTAATTTGTGGTCGTCATTATGAATGATGCGTTATTACAAGTACAGTTAAATGTCAAAGTGCGCCATTTCAAATAATTATTGTATAGCTGATTAATTTATTATTTAGCCGCAAACATGCCGCAAAGTTTACTTTCTTTGCGGAGGTTACAAGTACTTTTCCCAGAAAAGTTTATTGTTTTTTAAGTGATTGTAAAATAAATACCCATACGAGTATAATAACATGATCATCATTACTACTTTAAAATACATATAGGGGGTTCCAAGATTATACAACCAAATTTTATTAACAAAGTGTTAAAATATCATTCATTGGTTCTGCGTAAACTTTTTGTTTAATTTTTATCATATAAAACCAAATATTTATTAATTTCCAATGAGAATATCTATGAAGATTCAAAAGCAAATTTTGTACGAAAATATTGTGAAGCGCCAGTTACTATCTTACTAGTGGCGGCTCATGCACTAAAACTTTGGAGAGGCAAGGTCTCCCAGAAAAAAAATGCGCCGTAGGCCAAATTTTTTTTTTCATTCAAGGTCAAATGCCTTATAATTGAAAGTTACATTTTTTTCATGGAATGTGCAAATGCATGTTTTTCCCTTTCATGTACAAAAATAAATTGCCAGATCACAGAATATTTTAGGAAATTCTTTGACAAATAGTTTATCTTCATAAGACAGTTGATTAAATGGATTTTTGTTAATTAAAAAATTAACAATATCTTCAGAATTCCTTATATTGTCACTCAATTATTTTAAAGTCGAAGTCGAAGCCATTATAGGGCCGCGTAGAAGGTAAATCTTTTATCCTTTACGCACTCATTGAATTTAGCATTTGAAGCTGTGCCTCAAACAGCTCTTTGTCTAGCGCACGTATTTCTTACCGGAATGAATGCTTTATCAAAAACATTGGACAGTTATACTATTCATTTCAAGAAGCACTTTATAAGGTGTAAATTAGGTGAACTGCATTACATATTAGTTATGGTCGTGGCTTAAATTATTCTTTTGATATTTATAAAGACAAGCATTAACGGAATAAGTTAAAATTTAATTTACATACTACTTTACTTGCAGCTTTATTTCTTTTCTGGTGAGGCACTGCCTCACCTGCCTACCCTGACAAGCCGCCACTGGATCTTACTATAGGTATTCTCATGCAAATACATATATCTGAAATGAGCAGGAATGGGCATGTAGAATACTTTACGTCGACAATGTAATAGTTGACGTGTAGTATTAGTATTAAAAAACACAAAAGTACAATCCAACTTAAAATACATTATAATTATAGTACATATATACTAAAACTGTTAATCAGTATTAATACATTAAAATTTGTACAATCTTTAGGAAGATTAAAAGGCGTTGCCTCTGGTCACAATGGTCACTCAATATCTTATTGTTATTATCAAAACTAAAACTCAGTAGATGGTAGATGACATAGCGATGACGTAGCGAATGATAGAACACTGACAGAAATGTGACGAATGCAATTCGTTACATTTAATGTGAAATGAAATTTGAAAATATAACCACGAAAATTTCCCTAAAATAAAAATTAAATCCCTAAAATGATGCAAACATCCCAGTTTTAGGGGTAAAATCCTTAATATGTCAACAATGGATCGAACATAACTTTACTTCACTGTCCAATCATAAATCATAATCTTTTAGTACATTGTCTACATTCTTTACGTATAAAATTATTGTCTACGCATTGTCGACACGTAGATGTAGACAATTAAAGTCGACGTGTAGACGTCCATTTTGCTTACATGAACTTGTCAATCTGCTTTGTACACAGATATCGGTAATATGCCGTGTTGATATATTTATTTTTATTTATTTATGAACTTGTCCATTTATTTTTAAGTTCTTTATTTAAATTTTAAGGATCAATCTTGGAACATCCTGTAAACGAAACTGTTTGTTTTCCATTACAATCTCTAAACCAGAAATTCATTTATATAATATTGTTTTGTTGTTATACATTTTTCACTCAAAAACAAATAATATACGAACGACTAGTTTATGAACAATATTAGTTAATGGACGAGGTAATAAGGAAACTATAATCATTCTATTCGGAGAACAAGCAATAAAATGGATGTAGAAATTGAACATTGTTTGTTTAAGTCTGAGCAAATCTTCAAACATATGGTAAAATAGAACGTTATCTCCGTTGTTATGAAATAAAAGATGAAGGATGGTAACTTTTTGCTGCCTAGTTATAGTGACATTTGTCAGCTTATTTACTGCGTTTGTTTTAAACTGAAAAAGTTTAGCAGTTTGTGTACAGGTTTGAACAAGAAAATGAGTGCAGTGAAACAGTATTATTGACAAAAGTTTCTTCTTCAGTTAGTGCTTCCGGTACTTTCCATCTTTTTCATATCTTTTTCAAATCGTCTAGCCATCTCTTTTTAGGGCGACCTCTTCTTCTTTTAGAGCGTACTTTTCCTTTCAATAAGTCTTACTGAAATCTCCAGTGTTGTTCTTGTCTCACGGTTCGAAAAAAAATTCTTCTATCAAAATTTCATAATTGTTTGTGCCAATATTTTGTTTCACCACATCCTTGTGTTGGAACTGGTCGAACAAGAGTTTTGTGTAATTTAAATTTTGTTATTCTACTTATCAGTTGGTTTTTAAATATCTTTATGTTAACGAAATAATATATGAATATTTTCTTTAAATTTTATCTCAAGGTCACATATCTCATTGATGTGAAGAAGAAATTTCCAAGGAAGATTCATCCTCGCTTTCATAGATAATGCCGGGTGTGTCATCAGGGGCAGGGCTAGTGCCTTATAAAGTTAACAATACCTGTTACAATAGATTTAGTAAAGAACCTAGAAAACACATTAGATTGAACCAAATGATAACAAGCATGCAAAATAAACGGCCCCTGCAGCAACGCAGAAATATAGAGGAAGATAGGTTCTAATGGGGACTTATGATTTTGACGTCATCGACGGCGGATCGGCAGCGGACCTCCCACCACCCATTTTAGAAAGGGACAAGAAATTTTTAGAAAGAGCGAGGTGATATACCATGGCCGAGTCGATCAAATGCTTTCCCTCTTCAGCACCTCCCCGTTGATCAAATAATTTGTTATTTAGTCAGCAAAGTTTGGTTAAGTTATTATGTGTAGTGATTGTTATTAATGAAACATTGCGGAATCGAATCTTTCTGATTCTCACGGAGGGAAAACAAATTCGATTTCATCGTTTCAATTTGAACAAACATGAATTGAATCTATGTAAACACTACAAATTCCACTGTTGAGAGAGACGGAAAAAATAATGAAATTTCTTTTAGTGTGTATCCACGTCTTAATTTTATTAAAGTCATACATAATTTGTCTCTGGATGTTAAATTATTCAATTTAGTTTTCTTTGACGTTTTTTGGAAATATCTGTATTTCAACTTTGGCATAACTGGGATTTAACAAATCGTATAGAAAATGTTCTACTGATAAGCCGGTGAAATATATAATTTTTACAGCATCATTGCTTAATAAATTATAATTTAGTTTCCAATTGTTGACAAATTTAGTTTCATTTCTCGATGTCTCTACAGCACCAAATAACTTTCTTACATAATAATAATTGTTGACAGTTTGGGTACTACTTTCCTTATTAATCTTATTTCTGTTTGTGTGGAGTTATTCTGCTTATTATCAATTTTTATATGTGTTTTTATTCATATAAGCTTGTGTCTCTTTATTAGTAGACAGCTTTATTAAAGTTATTTGAGTTGCTGTACTTGTTTTTCAAAAATAAGTTTGATTATGTTTGTCCACTTTACAAACATAGGTTTTCGTCATTTTATTGTTATTTTGTACATAATTAAACTTCCTTTTTTATCACAGGTTCCTGTAAATACATTACTAATTCATAGTCAATTTAATATTAATCATATTATTCAACCATGTCCAGTCTCAGACATGTTCATGTTTCTTTTCAATGGTTGTTGTGATCACGTGGGACCAAATATGGATCACGTGACAAACGTCAAACTTAGAGCTAAATCTTGCTCACTACATAACTAATTATTAAATACATTTTTACACACTAGATGGCGACCAAAATATTTGAATTGTATAAGTCTCCATTAAGGTTCGTTTGGCATTCACTCAAAACCAAAGAATATCGACATACTTTTACTGATTATACAGATTTTTTTAGTTGTTACTAATAGAAAATTATTTGCTACTTTACCTTTCATTGCCAGTGTAACAGATAAAATAGGGTATTCTCTCATGATTACAAACATTAAAAAGTTATTTAAAATACTAAAGTTGATTGGTAAACGAGAGAGAAAAAGCAAAAAAAGATGTTATAAATTGATTGTTGCAAAAGATATAAAGCATTAAAATTTTGATGATGTACTAGTTGTACTATCAATGGGAGACCAGTTGATATCCCTACTACATGCTCGAATATGATAACACGCCGCATTTAGGTACGTACATGCTCGGGTCTACTTCGGTTCGTTCGGGAGTATTCGTACTACAGCTGTAGGGATAAATAAATGTAATCATTTACTTAAAATGGTTTTCTTATAATTATCTTTACTTTTTTTTAGTAATAATATGTAAGATTACAATTAAATATATTTGATTTCGTACCTTTTGTAATACTTACTGAATACCATCTCGAAAACTCATGAACCACTGATTGTACACCGCTGGTACGTACAACTAGTACGTCACGTATCACGTGACCTACCAAAATTAAATTTTAAAAATTAATATCTCGCTTATTAAAAGGAATTTTTAATTCGGGTTTCCACAGATACTCTTAGAAATACCTGTTCTTTAAGAATAAAGAATAAAAAAAATATGCGAGAATACCCTATTGGTAGGATTCTAAATAAAATTGACATACAGACGTCATATAAATCCAGTTTAAAAATCCGTGATCTTCTTGGCAATGTTAAAGACATAGTTCCTCTACATTGTTCTGGCACTTATAAGATTCCTTGCTAGTGTGGTAAAGTATGCATTGGTCAAACGGGTAGAACTGTAGCAACAAGATTAAAAGAACACGAACGACATATAAGATTAAATCAACCAGATAAATCTGCTGTTGCTGAAGATGCTATTCAAGAATTACATGGAATTGATTTCAAAAATACGAAGATTTTAGCAAGAGAAATAACTGGATGAGAAGACTAATTTGAGAAGCCATCGAATTCAAGAAATCCGCAAATAACGTTAATTTAAATACAGGTTATGAGCTTAATATTATTCATTCATAATTTTCTGTTTTTAACTTTGTATGTTTTTTATGTAACTTTGATCTATGTTACCCTCTTTTTGTAAACTTGTTGTCTTGACTACATGTACTTTGTTATTTACCTGATGAAGACAGCACTTCGCTGTCGAAACGTCGTAAAATAATAAAAACTATACAGAACTAATCCCAAATATTGCATTTTTTTCAGATTTTTTTAATTTTAGAAAATGCAATTTCCTATTACCTAATTTGAAATTAATATCAATCTTCACAAATACTCCTACTACGTAGGACAGTGATTTTGAACAGGTGTTCCGCAGAACAGTGGTGTTCCCAAAGCGCTTTGGAAGTGTTCTGCGAATTTTTTTGGCAATTTTAATTTAACTACGCTTTGCGGATTAAAAATTAATATGAATGAAACGAGTGAAAACTGTAAGAGATTTTGTTTTTTTTTTCATGAAAATGTATTGAAATTTTTAATGATGGGCACAAGCACTTATTGCAAAAATATTGCCCCCGTATAATTACAGAATATTTTGACTACAGTTGTTAACAACTTTAACACGAAAGCTTAATTCTTCATATATAAATTAGATGGATCTCTCGAGGAAAAGTGCTTTTCCGCATTTAAGATCTTAAAAATAATATATGGTGTGCTAAGTGGAACTAATTCAACAAATATTTTTATTTAAACGTCAATCAATGCAAGTATTGGCGATTCAAATGAACTTTTCCCGCCGTTATATGTATATATGAAACTTGTGTTAAAGGATATTTTAAATTATTTAAAAAGAAGGAAATAACATATTCTGGGCATATTTTTAGTTGAAAATTTTTGTTTGCTTAACTGGAATTCTAAATACAAGGTATAAATGAAGATATTTTAACTACGATAAACAAATTATTAGCATTCTAAAAAAGATTATTCTTTAGAGAAAGCAAGTAGCAGAAAACAATCTGAACAGCCTGAATTTCTTGCTCACAAAAAGTTAGGAACCAATGACGTAGGCTATCATCTTTTCATCGATCACATTAAAGTTTTGTATGGTAATTTATAACTAATATATAGCCACAGGGCACAGGGTCTTCTAAGATTATGCATTCATATATTCGTAGTATGTAATTTATAAGTTTTACCAATAACATTGTAACAGTTAATAATCACAATCAGTAATATATCAAAATTACATACTTACAATACACAATATTACAATTGCAATACCATAATTTTTAAGCTTTCTTCCTTACTTTATATAAATACTTTTACTTTCTCTCCAAAATTGTAAATAATAATTATGATGGGGAAGACACGAAAGGATAGAGTACGGATTTAAAAGATAAGAGAAATGGCTCGAGTGATAGAAGTTTCCATAAAGTTACAAAATAAGCGATTACATTGGTTTGAACATGCCATGAGGAAAGATGAAGAATATATTAGAAGAAGAATGATTAGCTCAGTAATAGAAGGTTGAAGAAATAGAAGAAGACCAGCGATAAGATAAAAGGACTGTATAGCGGAAGACTTGAGATAAAAGGTACTGAATGAGGACGATACGCAAAACAGTAATGAATGGAAGAGAAAATAAAAAATAGTGACCCCTAACGAATGAGAGAAGCTAAAGAAGAAGAAGAAAATATTAGTGTCAAGTGCAATTTGCATAGTTTGTTTATGAAATAATTTTACTGGAAATTTAGGATCTTTTGGAAGAAAATATATGTATAGGGCGCGAGCAGTCGCGTGCTGACCTTGGTAAACAGATATGGGGGCCCGTGTCAATATCAAAAAAATAAATTTTGATTTGACGTAATTAATTTGAACATAATACACAGGATTGACGAAGGTAATTTGCTGGCCACATCAGATTTTTTGTTTGTTTCGTGGCTATGTGCCGGGTGCGAATCTGAGAAACCGGATTCGATATTTGATCCCGACCGATGTCAAAATGATGTCGAATTTTAAAATGACATAAAAGTGACCCTTGTGGTGCAGTCTACACCAGCAATGAGTTCACCTGTCGTGATACTTGCTAAACGCTCGCACGGTATGAATATGTCATCATCATTACCGATATCTGCGTAGAAAGCAGATTGATACACCCAGTAATATGTAATATGCAGATATGATATATTTATTCATCTATTTTGAGTTTCTTGTTTAGTAATTCTTACAAATTATGTTTTATAATAAGGACACATTATCACAAATGATGCGTAAAATTAAACAATTTTCTTTTGAAAATCTTAAGGCTATTTCGCACGTGTTTCGGGTGTGTTCGGTAATCCCCGTGTTGTGTAATTGCGTGGGAATTGTTACAAATTAACTAACCGTAAACTCTTACACGTACACCTAATAAAAGAATTAAGCACAAAATTGCCACAATTAGAGGTACATTTTTATTAAAAAACGCAATTTAAACAGAAAACTTTGTATTGTTTCTAAGAATAAGAATTTAATTTCATATTTCGTCACATGTTACAAACAATCCTTTGTGAATAAATTGGTATTTTATCGCAAACTAAATCGATCCAAAAGGGCAAAATTTAAATAATTGTTTTGTTCTTTTTAGTGCCATCCTTCGAAATTATGTTAACAACTTAATTGAATTTCTGAATATTTGAAAGTCAAATTTTTAAGCAGAGTGACATTTTACTCGTAAAAAATGGGAGTAAAACTTTATGAAATATATAAAAAATGAAAGTCAAGTCATATTATTACTCAATTACTAGTTTGAATTTAGTAATGTGTGATCCAAATTATTTAGATGCTAGATTAGTGAAAGGATGACAGTAATAATTTACTTAGGATTGCCAACATAAAATGTTAGAGTTCTGTTTTCTATTAGAAATAATTGAAACGACAATCCGTTTAAGGTATTTGGTAAGCGTTTTGCTCTTATTTAGTTCTAAGTACAATGATAATGAACAAGTAAATCGTCTTTTGCAAGATGCACTTTTCTGCTTAAAAGCAGATAGTTTTATTTTATCCCTAGTGGCATGATTTTCAAATGGAATTAGAACATCCAATTACTTAAGAATTTATTTGATTTTACCTAGAAAAGACAGTGGAGCAGATCAAGTCAAAAGTATCTAGCATTGCCGATGCCGAGGCAGTGGGAAAAATTACTATAAGTTACGATTTGTATTTCTTCGGACAACTTATGTAGTTACAAATTACTGCATTAGTGATATATATTTTAATTTAGTTTTTCAACACATTTTTATGTACTGCTCTAAAACTACCTATGGCGGGAGGTATTGGTTTCGGCCCAAAAATTCGATAGTGAGTTTTTAGTAAATAAGCACGAATTAGGATCCCCACAACACGTTTTTACTATTTTTACAATGAGTTCTGTCAGTGTGTCTGTCAGTCTGTCTCTCGTTCTCTCTCTCTCTCTCTCTCGCTCTGTGTGTGTTTGCTTGTGTATGTGATGATTTTATATTCCGTGATAACATATCAAACTTCCAAAAATTTCTATTTTCTGCATTTATATAAAGATTTGATTAATTAGATTTTGGGTAAAATTGGACAACCGGAAGTGGTACTTTACTTGAAGTCCATAACAGCTTTTAATGAAAAACTATTAAAATATATTCCAAAACTTTTCAACTTTAGTGTTTAAGAATTTTATATTAATGAGAACAACATATTAGATTTTGACTAAAATAAATACATCGAAAGTGATATTTTATTTGAAGCTCTGAACAGATTTTCGTTAAAAATATATTATCATATCATCCAAAACTTTTCAAATTTGGTATTTGATACTTTACTTGAAGCTCTGAACAGATTTTCTTGAAAAAATATATTAAAATATGATCCAAAACTTCTCAAATTTGGTATTTAAAACTCGCATATTATGGCAAACAACATATTTGACTATATTTTTATGATAAACCGGATGTGGTACTTAACTTGGAGCTTTTAACAATAAAATATCCAAAATTTCGTATTACAACAATGTACTAAAAGATTATGATTTATGATTGCCATATTAGGGATTTTATCCTTAAAACTAGGGATATTTGTACCATTTTAGGAATTTTAGGGAAATTTTCGTGGTTATGTTTTCAAGTTTCATTTCACATTAACAGGCCTATTCTGTAAAATCGAATCGTTACCATAACGAAATCGTTATTATGAAAATCGTTATTTCTACTTAACGATAATCGTTATCTTCGTATCCGTATTATGTAACACATTTTGATAAATAATAACCATGGGATCAAGTTAAGAACTTTATTTCCTAAAATCAAATTATAATTTTAAATGAAATATCTAAAATAATTCAATATAACTCACAAAAATTCTAGGTTAGATTAGTTCTGGTTGGAGTATGCTATCAACCTGTCAGCTGTCGGACCATTCTTTTTCTTTTTGTAGGTTATGCTAGAGCAACTACTGCCATCTATAGACAAATTGGGAAGCTTGTGCTAGGCGCTACGAATAAAAACTATTTAAATTATTTTAATATTAACTTCCAGAAAACTGTAATATGACTGGTTTTTGAGATCACTATTTAACATACTAGCAATTTTACTTTGACATGAATAAAAATATTGAATTATTGGCAAAACGTTTAGATAACGAATGATTTTTCCAATCGTAAAGAAATAACGATATCGGTATCTTTTTTTCGTTATGTAGAATTAAATTATTGTTTACAGAATACCACTTTAATAATTATCGTTATGATAACGATTTAACAATGAAAAATGTCATAACGATCATTCACAGAATTAGCCTATTAAACGATTTTCGTTATTACCATGACGATATAACGTTTTACCGATTTGTTATGTCATAATGATTTTACAGAATAGCCCTATAAGCCTATTAAACGATTTTCGTTATTACCATGACGATATAATGTTTTACCGATTCGTTATGTCATAACGATCTTACAGAATAACCCTATAAGTCACATAAATTGAATTCCTTCACTTCTGTTATTCGCTACGTCATGTACCATCTACTCAGTTTTAGTTTCGATGATAATAATAATAAGAGTGACGATTGTGACCAGAGGCAGTCTAATAATCCCTTTCTAACTATTGTACAAATTTAATGTAGAACATTTAATCCTGATGAATAGTTTTGGTATACACTATTGGAAATAGTTATAATTGTAACGTATTTTATAATGGACTGTACTTTTGTGATTTTTAATACAAATAATTTTAGGTTTGTATGAATAATCTAGGGATATTTTTTGTGTTATATTTTTCAAGATCTAGGGAATAAGGGAATTTTAAAAGCTCGACAGCGATATTCTACTTATATAGGTATCCTTACCTTTTTTAATTAATGTACCATTTTACAGTAAATAAATTCAAATTTTATTGTCTATATTCTCTATACTTCTGAATATATCTACGTCTACGTCACTGTCGACAAGTAAACTATTATATTGTCGACGTGAAGTAATTTACGCGCCCGACCCAGGGCCGAAGACGGGGTTCGACATTTTCGGTCCCCTATCTGTGCCCATTCCATACAGTACTCGTGCTATGTGTATTCTAGGCTTTACTGAGCTCCAGTAACTCCTTCGCGTGTGTTGACGAAGGTAAAATGAACTTCTTCGGTTGTTTGAGACACAAAATAATTGGACAGACATCTTTCCATTAATTTTAATATTATTTATGAATGCAAATTCATATACTAGATATCTAATATTGCTGTCAACATTTCGATATGTATTCTTCGGTAAATGCCCATATAAAATTAAATGATTGTTGACAAATACAATCATAAAGATTGGTATGGTAAATTTGTAATCAAAATTCGTATATTTAAAAATGTAAATTGTTTAATAAACATACGTATACTCATGTTAAACTATGCATGTAGAGCAATTATAAAATCTTCTGCAAATGACATATAATTAAATAATTATTTAACATGTAATTATTAGAAGTTATGGAGCGAAAATAGCGGAACATTATATGCTTTACGTTTTGAAATGATGCACGTCTTCGTGATATAATTAAAGAGAAATACTTACAACTGCTAGAACATGTGATATATCCTTTGCTTCTTTTTTGACGTCTGTAAATTAGACACATCCTCAACGAAAGCAACGATTTTGAAAGTCTAGTTTTTCAAACTAATTTGATATATTTAGGTAATTACTCTTTTCATGCAAGAAAAATAAATAAATTTCGATTACGAAATCAGAGTAGTACAATGTCAAATGATTTATCACTTTTTAGACCTTGTTATAGTTATTACTATGGCTATTGAATTAATTTGAATACTTAATCATGTTTTTGTGTGTGCATGATGCATACATGCACGGTCATTACCACCTGACTTGATCTTGAATCGAAGATAAAAAGTGAAAGTGCTAACACGAAAAAGATGTCAACCAACAACAGAATTTTAATAAAGAATCTTCATCTATGTTGTTTATCAAGTTCGTAACGTCGTAGCCCACAAGAAGAAAGGATAAGTCTTTCTTTTGTATTAGTGAAGTATGTATAGCGTTTTAAGAAATTTAAAATATTAGGAACATTAAAAAGAAATCTTGTACCAAGTAATCTTTCATATAATTTATTTAGGTTAGGCTTTTTTTCGTATTACTGGTGCATGAATTAATTACATAAAATAAAATAACCGTGATATTGTCCCTGGGGCCTATTGGGCTCTGCTGACTCTATTATTGGCGCTTTAAAGCGAACCTTTCATTATTTTTCAATGAGATGTTGCACGATTTTTTTCTTTGCTTTAATCGGAAGAATAAGAAAAAAATATTTTCCCCATATTTTTTATTTTCTTTCTTATTACTCTTTATTCATAAGAAATTTGTCTCTGAAAATACAATATTTAAATTGTAGAAACGAGTTTTGTGCTTGTGTGCTAAAATAGATGTAATGATAGTTAAAAACGAAGAAAGGATGAATGAAATGGTTGTCTCAAGTAAACATAAAATTATTTACAAAAGTTTCATTCTTTAGAGATCATTTCGCTGTAAGCATAAATATTTTTATAATTAAATAAGGAATATTAAATATTTTTAATTATTATCTTTTCTGGGGACCTGGGTTCGATTCCGACCAACGCCAAAAATTACATCGCATTTTAATGGCGCACTCTCCACGCCAGCAATGAGTGCCCGTGAGGTGACGCCTGGTAAGCGCCCGCATGGTACAAATATTCCATCATTACCGATATCTGTGTACGAAGCAGATTGGCACACCCAGCAATGGGTAATATGCCGTCATGAAATATTTATTTATTTCAGTTCTGTTATTGGCTAGTATTTCTTGGACTTCACAGACAGTGTAATTTGGCGCCAATTCAACAAAGTATACTTTTAAATTGCTACTGTGATTAATATATACAGAACTTTGAACAGAAAATTATATTTACTAATATTATAGAAGTACTTATTCAAATTTCAGAATAAAAAATCTGATGTGGCCAGCACAATACCTTCCGTCAATCCTGTGTATTATGTACAAATTCCATACATAAATTTTCTTGCGAAAGATTCTAAATTTTTGGTATTATGTGATTCTCTTTCTCGGCAACTGAATTCCATACTCATGATAACAAACAAACCACATGAAATAAGAAAATTATGAAATTTTGAATAAAAAATTATAACACTTGTCAGTTATGGACATAATTAATTGCTGTCATTTTGACACAGGTCCCCATATCTGCTTGCCAAAGTCAGCAAAATCATGTTACTGCACGCGGCCCCATACATAAATTTTCTTGCAAAAGATCCTATATTTCCAGTAAAGTTATTTCATAAACAAACTATGCAAATTGCACTAGACACTGACATCTTCTTCTTTAGTTTTTCCCATTCGTTAGGGGGTCGCTATTTTTTATTTTCTTCTTCCACTCATTTTTGTTTTCCGTGTCGTCCTCAATCAGTTCCATTTCTCTCAAGTCTTCTGCAATACAGTCTTTTCATCTTATATTTGGTCTTCCTATGTTTCTTCCATCTTCTATTAATATATTCATCTCTCCCCATAACATGTTCAAACCAATGTAATCGTCTCTCTTATATCTAGAAACTTCTAACACTAGAGTTACTTCCTTTTTCTTTCATTGATTTACATTTTATTGATACTGACATCTGTCAATTTGAATTACCTGAATATATTAGCAGTTTCCATGGTTAAGTTAGCATAGCTGGCTGAATTATGAAATTTATATCAAATTTATTATCTTTATTCTTCTTTAACTCTATATCTGTTGAATAACAAATATAAAATGCAATCAAATCGTATAGATAATAATATATTCTTTATGTTATAATAACATTTAACTGAGTTTTCCAAGAAAAACTATTAAAATCTTCAAATGAGGGTACTTCCGGTTGACCAATTATAACCAAAATCTAAACAGATCTGCATATGGTTGTAAGGAAGAGGAATACGCAAGAATTGTAATTTTTGGAATTCTAGTATTGGAGATATCGTGTCCGAAAAGGCGGGGACACACACACACACATACACACACACACGCACACACGAACACACACACACACATACAGACATCATTACCTTGAACCTGAACCGAACCCAGTTTTTCGCGGGTTCGATGCCCTGGTTCTTAGTATGTACTAATTCAGCCATAAATGCATCGCTATTGCTACCAACCTAGTTACAACTGGGATCAGGGCCATATTTTTATTAGTGGAGGTCCCCCTTCGATAAAACAAATTACTGGCATACACAAGTTTGTATCTCTACATATTGAGTTATGCCCTACAAAAATCGTATATACTCATTTTTAGGTAAAATTTTCAAAAATCTACCTTAAAGTTGTCACAACCATTGTTGTTCGTTGAAACGGGGAGCAACAGTTTGCGAAAAACGAATTGTTGGGCTTTCAAGTATTCGCCCGGTATATGACACATTGGGATTCAAAGGGGGCTCAATTCCCGTCGGGAAAATTGACACTTTGGCCAGTATGCCACTGATAGTAACCATAGAGACAACAGACATGTAACCATACTGCATTATGCATTTCATGTTTGGATATCTGGTGTAACCGCATTTAACCAAATTACATCGTGATGCTCATTAAAAACGGTACTATCTTTTGAAATTTATACTCCTAGTTTAACAACAGCCTAGTATTAAAAAGAAAGCATTTTTTTCTTTTGTTATAGATTCTGCTTTAGCCTACTACTACTAATATAATATGTAAGACAAACGTGGTATTCTTCTAGAAAGAAAAAGAGATTTATTGTTGAACGGGTAACGTAACTTGATACGTGGGCTTCTAGTTTCTTAATAGAAATGATTTTTCTGTTAATTGGCGTTTTTATAGTTTTGGCCTACTTTAAAATATTTTGGAATGATCTATTGTTTTGTCTATACAATAGGTCTAATTAGACATATGTGTATAACTCTATCTAGTTAAAGATTTGGTGATTGTTGAATTCGCATTATTTTATTATGTTATACACATTTTCAGTTGATGCAATGACGTGACATTCAATATTAATTATAAATAATTTCTACAGGGTGTTTATCAAAGACAAGATTGAATATCTATATAGAGAATAAAGGATTATATTAATTTTGTATCCAAATATTTGTACAACGGAAACTTATCCGCCAGTATATGCAGCACAACATTTATGCGGCTGTGTATCTTATTCGTCACTGCGGCAGTACATATTGTATTAAAAAATTCTCAATGAGTTCCATTTTAAAATTATTTGTCATCAATCATCAATACCATCACGTGTAAAAGTCCTTAACCAAGGTAGGTATAAATGTAGTGCCCTTACTTTTATTATTATTTGTAATTTCTGTTTTTATTTAAATTAATAGATAATTATTCACATGAACAGATATTACAAATAATAATAAAAATTAACTAATCTAAATGATAAACCGTTAAGCATTTGTTATTTTTTTGTACAATTCCATAGCTATCGTTATTTTTGGCCAGATTTTCGACATTTTCATACATAATTTCTACCAGTCTCAAGTAAACATTAATTTTGCATATTGTTTCAGCTGCAGATGTTATGCTCTGCAACAATGATTTGAAGCTTTTTTACATATACTATTTAGCACGTCTAGACAACGACTGTATGGTTACAATTAATGACGAGAGTGAAATATAGAACTGTAAAAAGAGGGAGGGGGGGGGTTAATAACAGGCGATCACTCTGTATTTTCTATACGTTGTACCTGTGTGTAGACTGTTGAATTTAATGTTTGCGGTAGTGTTTCTATATTATATTTCTAAAATGAATAAGAAAATGTTTTGTACGTTTGTATACTAGTAGATACAAAAGTGATAAGAGAGAATTATGTCAAGTTGAAATTTAAATATTATATTTCTTATTTTAATACAAATATGACATTGTTGTTATGGAAACAACAAAAACTAATATTAAACAAAGAACAGTGCGCTAATTTGTAATTACTACACCAATTTGAATGTCATTATGAGTGATTTAATAACGTAGGCTACGAATGAACATTTCAATGTTTCTCATTATGTCAAAAATTAAATGAAAAATGTATTTTCAGATCAATTTAAACTGTCGTAAATAAAATATTGAAGGATACATATTTGATACAGCTTCATAATGAAACTTGCGTGATTAAAACACTCGGCTTATCACCTCGTGATTTAACATCACATGCGTTTCATTATGAACGCTATATCAAACTTGTATCCTTAATATCTATTAAATGGTACTGCTTTGAATATGGCATTCCATTTAAAAAAATGCCATTTTGTTGAATAAGTCGCGTATTTGCTGTTGAATTGTTTTGCATTTCGCACCGTTAAATTTGTCGTATAATATCGCTCAACTTTGTCCATTTAACCGTCTTTCTATCTCTTCAAATAAGAAAGTTAGCAATGGTAGCCCGCTTACGGCAGACACCCTGTAACATCTTTTGGAGTGTAATTTGGTATCAAGGCAATATTTATTTATTGCATTAAATTCGTTGTAGATACATAAATGCGAATTCCTTTCAGAAACAAAAGAAGAACATTAACAAAAAACAAGTTAATTATCAACATTAAAGTCTATTACCAAAATAAAGGCCCATTCGGTAGAATACAACAATAAGTGAAGGAAACAATCTCAATGATTATATGTGTATAGTAGCCGGATTTCTTTACGTACCATATAAAGTACTTTCATGCCGTTCCTTATTCCATCTCTTTGTAAAGTCTGAAATTCCATAAAGGAGGATGTACCTTCTATTGCGTGTCATCTCTAAATACCAGGGTCGCAGAAGGTATTTAATTCTGAGCGTTTTCTTGTCTTATGAGCTATGAGTTGTTGGGTTTTAGAATTTTTTATTGTTCCACTGAGTAGGCCATGCTTAACCGGACAAGTGATATTCAAATGTTACTCGAGGCTCATGCGGCTCAGGATATTTTGAAATCGAAAATGATTCTTTGTCATGCGGTAAATTGGATGGAAATATTTTGATGTTCAATTGTTAACCCAGAGCTCTAGATGAGATGCAAATTACAATGAAGAAGATTACAGCTTTTAAAATGTAGTACAAATGGAAGAATGGAAATAGTTTTACAGAGAAAAACGTTACCACTTATAAATTAGAAAAGATTTAAGATAAAATAGATCAGTTTGAAATATCTATTTTGTGTTTAACGTTAGTGGTGATAGTTATCATACATTTAGGTAATCCTGACTTCATATTTCAAGCCTAACAATTTATTAAAGTATTTAAATTCATTTACCAAGCTCATAGTTTTAAATGTAATGTAAATCCCACTTTGTTGAAATATTAAGTTGCAAATAGTTTTATGTGTAAGGTGTAAGGGATAATTTAACTAGGTACCAAAATACAAAGAGTCTAGGCGTCTAGAGTAACAGGAATCTTGAGATAGGTGGCCAATTTAGCGGTGTATTGTTTATTCGAAAAAAAAGCATCGGTCACTAATATAGGCGAAAACATATTTTTTACATTTTTACAAATAACTTTTCCATTTTTTTACATTTAGAACTCGATTAATCTTTCTGATCATAGAAATAATACTAGATTTTGGTTTGTACTCCTTTAGGGCACTTTTTCTAGCTCTTTCGAATGAAGATGCTCATTTTTTTTATAATAATAATAATTTATTTGTTCAGTATATTATTGAAAAGAATAATATTTTATGCTCAGTATTTTTCATAAACGTTCAGTATTTTTCATATATGTTGTTCAGTTAAATAATACCTACTTGTTCAGTATAAATATTGCATATTCAGTACCTTATTATTGAGGTCGCGACACCAGGCGTCGTTTTTGAGTTTTCATAAATTCTCAAAAACACTCATCGGGGATCGATTTCGACTTGAATCGCAAGATACCGACACCCATAGGCGTCGTTTTTGAGTTTTTATCAAATCTTGAAACTACTCATCAGAAATGGGGTCATTTCACATTTTCTAATTCATTTTTTTCTTGAAAGAATAGGTCAAATTAAATATGTAGGTGTATGTTTTACACTTTAAAAGTCCTTAGAATCAGAGATATGATTTTTTAAAAGTTGTCTTTAATCTTAAATATTTGGATGCTGACGTCACGGCTATACGTCACGGCTTGTCGGATGCGGCAGATGTTCTCTACTGGTTGTGTTTGGAACTATGATTGTTTGGATTATAACTTGTCAGTTTGATTTTGTGAGAACAACATATTGTTAACTAAAAACATATTACATACAACTTTTGGTATTTATTTTAATAAATGTTTTATTTACAAACCTTTACACTTAACTCTGCTGTCACCTGTCACAATTTTAGGTTAGTTTCTTTACAACAGTATACGAATACCACGTGAACCGTTGTGTGAGTGTGTGAGAGAGGAATGTCTTTGTGTAACAAGCCGTGACGTCACGAATTTTACACCCGCGAAAGTTTATTAGCAAATTTATGAATGAAAAGTCGCATGTTTCATGTTATTTTATATTACTATATTTATTAAATGAGATGGATTTCACGATTTTATAAAAAAACAACGATTTTTTTTTTTAAATGACCCCATTAACTCCGACGAGTGTCGAAAGATACCGACGCCTATTTCAAATAGTAACAAAATATTTACTAGGGTTACAGGGTCCAACAGCACTAATTTTTTTACATTAAATTTCAGACCCTCCTTCATCCCAATTAAAACAATAGTTAATGTAGTCCTTGCCGTCTCTGAAAAGTTAAGGATGTTATATTAAGCGTCGATAGAAGCCAACATAGCTTAAATACGTGCCCTATTTTTATATGGACGTCGTATAAACTTATAGCAGCGATGTGAAAATTCACTCGCACTAACCTTCTCCGAGAAGTACTAAAAACCAGAAGAAAACCATTTCAAATTCGCAATAATTTTAGCGTCGGTACTTTTTTTTAAATTCCAATTATTTAAATAAACGGTTCTTATATTTTTTTATACATACCATTCTTTGATTAAAGTAGAAAAAAATTGTGGAAGGCATTGCAAAAGTGTCACGATCCTTCAACTTTCGACTTTTATTTGTTGCGACCTCAGGTTATTAATTATTGTAATTAATGTTGACAAGCATGAAGTTAAATACGTTGCTCATAATCATCAGTATTGACTACCATATATGCAATCAATTTTTTTCTCCTGCAGTTTATAAATAGAAATAATTTTTCACTTTAACGATAAATATTCATCAACAATAACAATACTATGAGTAACTTGTAAAATATGTTGAATCAATAAAAAAATAGAATATAATGGCAAATCCTACTCGAAATTACCATACGATTACCATACACATATTAGAATTTTTATTGTTGTGACATCTTTGTTGGTGTATATTTATTATTTGCAAACCTTGAAAATTAATCAAATTTTTACCCACACATAAATTATTTACTTAAATAATTACAAATTACGATGCATTGTTTTTTGTTTTGCAACTAATAATAGGCGGAAAATTGCTTCATAAATATTTTTTTTATTAATTTTTTGTTATCTTTTAAAGGAGTGAAAATATAAGAAAATAAAATTTTATTACCATTACAAGTTACACCATCCTGAATAAATTATTATGACTACTGTAAATAAAGATATAATTACTTTAAATTAACTGAAAGTAATTAATTATATACATGTAACATACCTGGAAAATTTTCCATTTATACGCAATCATCTTTCAGTAAATGAAATATTTTTAGAAAGAAGAATATAATCATAATTGAATTGTCATGTATATACATATTTATTAATTGTTATGTAATACGATTTTAGAAATAAACCATAAGTACATAATATAATCTATATAAATATATAATATTATAAAAGACTGGCCCGTATTACGAGCGCACTTTTATGGAGTTCACTCTTCATAAAAGTGCGCTCGTAATACGGGCCAGTCTTTTATAATAATTTTATACATTTTATAATATCTGTACACGTTTTTTTTAATTTTTTTTTTTTTTTTAGAATATTCATTATGAGATTGTAAGTTATACATATACAGGAAGTTATATTTTAATGGACCCAGCAAGTATCTCGCTTATGTCTTAAGTTAGTATAGTGGCTTGAAATAAAACAATGAACTAAAACAATTGTAACTATAATTATAAGGGAAATTGTCATTACAATTGTTTTAGTTCATTGTTTTATTTCAAGCCACAGTCATGGCTCACTATTCTCTTTTCGACTAGGTGTATAAAAAAGTGCCCGCCATTTTACTGTTTAATAATGTAACATATGGATTATTTTACATGATTATAAAGCAAATTTGATGTACTTTTCAAATTTGTAAAAAAATATAGTATGTTCCATTTGAAATTTCAAAGTTGATATTAATTACTAATAAACCGGAAGTGGTATCATGAATGTATATCCGTCATCAAATATCTTACATGTTGCTGTATAAATCATGTTATATGCAAGAAATTACTAACTTAATAAATAAGGGAGATATTTGCTGGGTCCATTAAAATATAACACCGTGTATAGCGTGATTCATATAACTTTAAATGCCCTACTCTGCGTGATTTAAGATCGTCAGGTTTGTAAAGCTATATATGTATGTGAGTCATCCTGCACGTACAGGTTGCCCATTTCATCTGTTCCCACCTGTAAGTTTAGGAATAGGCAACAGAATACAGCAAAAATGACAATCAAAATTTTAAAAACCAAATCACTTATTCATGAATTTATAGGCGGGAATGGATGAAATGGGCAGTATATCTACGTTTGTAGACTAACACGAAAAGATAGGTTAATATCTAATATAAAATATAGGCGCAATACTATGAACTTTGTTATCTTACGTTAGATTAGGTTAGTTTAGCCGTATACTTTGTTGTACAGTAATATAAAAAATCTGATGTGGACACCATACGACTTCCTTGTACGATTATTAAACTATACATATTTTTTTAATAACTAAATTACAAAATATTAATTTTAACTTCAAAACGGTAAGATATATAGCGACCATAAAAAAATACATGCCAATATTTTTAATTGAATTAATGATATTGACTAATGTCATGACTGATGTGGACACCACACGACTTCTTTGTGCGCCTATTAACCTATACATATTTTTTTAATTATTAAATTACAAAATATTGACAGGCTTAAGCCAAGCCCGAGAAATATTTTGATATAAAACAAAAAATAATTCATTTACTACTATCATTCTTAAATTAACATTAATCTAACCCGGTTCTTTTTAAAGTGAGTTTTGATTACAACAAAGAAATATTTGATTACTACAAAGAATATGACTAATTCCACATAAAAATATAATATTTGTTATTGTACGAATCATAAAATTGCACGTATTTAACGTACTTTGACATGAACATTTTTTTTTGTCCTAATCCATAGCAAGCTTTATTATAAAAACAAAAAAGTATATAATTTTTAAATTTACATTTCTCGCTTATACAAAGGGCTAATTTAATAATACTAATGTTCTAGACGCAGAAATTAATTCTCTAAAACTTTTATTTGAAGCAATTATTTCTAAAATCAAAATAAAATCATTTTATTCAAGAAAAACTGTTAACAAATTCAAGTAATGTCCAACTTCCGGTTAGCTTATTTTAACCAAAATCTATTATGTTATTTCGATTGACATAAAAGTCTTGTATACCAAATTTGAAAAGTTTTGGATTATATTTTAAAACGGTTTTTCATTAAAATCTATTATAGGCTTCATGTAAAGTGCCACTTCTGGAAATTGTGTAATAACCAGAAAAGGAGGTGCACAACTAGATGTTATAGGAGTCCTAAATACAAAATTTCAACTTTCTACGGCTTACCGTTTTTGAGTTATGCGAGATACGTACGTACGTACAGACGTCACGACGAAATTAGTCAAAATGGATTCAGGGATGATCAAAATGGATATTTCCGCTGAAATCTGAAAACCGACATTTTTCGCGATTACAATACGTCCTTTACTTACGTACAAGGAAGTAAAAACCTCTGTACGACAGTATAGTTTCAATAAATTGGTTGTTCACCCACACCATCAATGAGTGCCCGTGAGGTGACGCCTGATACAAATATTTCATCATTACCGATATCTGTGCACGAAGCAGATTGGCCCACCCGGCGAGGGGTAATATGTCTTGATGATATATTTATTATTTTAGAAATATTGTATGATAGCCATTCTCTTACAAGATGCAAATTATTTGTCGGATTGTTCTCATGTATAAAATTAAACTTGTTTGTTAAGTCCTCTATTTTTCGGTATATTGTTTAAATTTTCTTTTAAAATATCGATTATACCCACATTTTTGGAGGATACTGTATGTTGCATGATAAACTATAAAATGAATCTTCATCAAAATTTTGTTACATAAATTATCAGTGGACCACATCTCTTTATGAAATGCAATAAATCAAAAATCTAAAGGAAATCATAACTTAACGTGTGAAAAAATCAAAACCCCCCATTCACTGTTATTCAACCTTGTACTAAACACAACTAGTATTCATTCTACCACAAAATCTAACCTAATTCACTTTTCAGCCAATTAATAATAATTTCCGTATCATTAAAAACTATCACCAAATAATTATTTCAAATCTCGCAATGAGCTACAATATACAGAAAACCGAATCGTGCGACAGTCCTCAGGCGATGCTCAGTTTCTCAATCAAGGCCTCCTTGATGCATGTGTACGAGGATGATCGGAATCAAGTCACGAGAATAATGCATTTGAAGACGTGCTAACGGCGTGAATGCAAGCTGATCTGATCAGAGCGATCCCGAGGCAGGGAATGGAAATGCACTTACGACATACGAATGATACTACCAGTGTTTCTCAAAGTAGGTTCGATAAGTTCTAGTGCAGTAAGAGTGTGACAACCAATGTTTACCACCTAAACAGGGTGAGTCAGGAGGAATCTCCCAAACACATATACAAATATAAGGGGTGATAGAAAATGGTTGAAGGACACGTGACCACTTTTGTTCCAAAATAATTTCAAAATTATATTTTAATTTTTCATAATTTATCAAAACTATATTCCACATATGATAAATAATGGTAAATTAAGTTTAATTAACAAACTAAATTTTTCTTTATATATAAATTAATAATTATCAATTATTATTAATATTACTTAAAAATAATAATTTTTCATTTAAAAAAATAAATTATTTTAAATACTTAAAATTGAAACAACAAAAGCAGAAATGATTATTAACCCTTGATCTACAGTGAACACGAATTACACACCCATATTTAAGAAAACTAAAGAACCGAGCAATATTTAACACCTCGATAAATGATAATCAATCTTTATTAGGTGGCTATATTTAAGTGTTATATCGTGTTTGTTGCACATGAAGAATTACCAACACAAATATGAAAGACAGAAGGGTTCATACTTTTTAAAATACATAGCATTTTTTGGCGTTTCCCTATTTTTGCCGGTATGTGTAGTATTAATATTTGTATAGGATCAACTGTTAAATTACACATGTGTTAATTTTTCGATGCGATATTTTTCGTTTTCACTGACAGCAGGCCTAAGAGTCTCGAATAGCAGCCTGTTATACTATTGTAGTTCTAAGTATCTTGATAGTGGACAATTTGGCGCTAATGTATCTTCTCATTACCTTGCCGACTGTTGAAAATGTTTCATACATAATGACATTTCATGTAAATGTAATTGATTGATTAAATTGAAAACGTGTGGAAACCATAATCAAACGAAAATAAATATATTCATGTATGAAAAAATGGAAATTGCAAGGGTTTATTTTTTTGTTTTGCTTATATTCTAAAGAGTGGTAAGTTAAATTTCGTCTCTTGTGTTGGTTTTTTGGGAGAGTGATACACAAATAGATCAATAAAAGGTAATAAACAACTTGCAATAAATATCTTTTAATTCTGTGACACTATTTGTATTACATTTCAAAAAATCTGATGTGGCCAGCACAATACCTTCCGTCAATCCTGTGTATTATGTACAAATTCCATTACATAAATTTTCTTGCAAAAGATTCTAAATTTTTGGTATTTTATGATTCCATTTCTCGGCAACTGAATTCCACACCCCTGATAATAAATAAACCACATGAAATAAGAAAATCATGAAATTTGAATGAAAAATTATGACACTTGTCAGTTATGGACATTAATTGCTGTCATTTTAATACGGGTCCCCATATCTGCTTGCCAAAGGCAGCAAAGTCATGTCACTGCACGCGCCCTATACATAATTTTTTTGCAAAAGATCCTATATTTCCAGTAAAGTTATTTCATAAACAAACTATGCAAATTGCACTTGCACTGACATCTTCTTCTTCTTTTTTAGTTTTTCCCATTCGTTAGGGGGTCGCTATTTTTTATTTTCTTCTGCCACTCATTTTTGTTTTGCGTGTCGTCCTCATTCAGTTCCTTTTCTCTCAAGTTTTCTGCATTGCAGTCTTTTGATATTATATTTGGTCTTCCTATGTTTCTTCCACCTTCTATTAATATATTCATCTCTCCTCATGACATGTTCAAACCAATGTAATCGTCTCTCTTATATCTAGAAACTTCTACCACTAGAGTTACTTCCCTTATTCTTTCATTGATTTACATTTTATTGATACTGACATCTGTCAATTTGAATTACCTGAATATATTAGCAGTTTCCATGGTTAAGTTAGCATAGCTGGCTGAATTATGAAATTTATATGAAATTTATATCTTTAATCTTCTTTAACTCTATATCTGTTGAATATGAAATATAAAATGCAATCAAATCGTATAGACAATAATATATTCTTTAAGTTATAATAACATTTAACTGAGTTTTTCAAGAAAAATTGTTAAAATCTTCAAATAAGGTTACTTCCGGTTGACCAATTATAACCAAAATCTAATCAAGTCTGCATATGGTTGTAAGGAAGAGGAATACGCAAGAATTGTAATTTTTGGATTTCTACCTTAGTATTGGAGATATCGTTGACGAAACCGCGGTCACATACACACATACACACACACACACGCACACACGAACACACACACACACATACAGACATCATCGTAAAAATAGTAAAATTCTACTTATATCTATTCCTTATACATATTTAGATTGTTTAATTTTAAATTCATTCTATGAAGAAATTTTGTACTACTCTTTTAATTTTTCGAAATGTTTCCAATTCATTGTCGGGATTGGCAGTGTTTTTGTAGGGTATATGTAATATACCTATAATTTTAAATATTTAACTATTAATACAATAAGAAATAATATAATGTATGTACTTCCCACAAAAAAATCTTCTGTAATGTCTCCGGATTTCTGACACTGACATTTATCTGTCAGTTACAAACATTTTTTTTACAAGAATAAAAAATTTCCAAAAATAATATTTAGAAGATTTTTTTTAAGAATCTGCTACTTCCGGTAGTCCAATTATTACCAAACCTTTTCAGCTCTTCCCAGTAATGTCCGATTGAAATAGGTAGTTAAATAAATATTGTATTACAGTTTTTGAGAAATCGTCCCTACGCACTAACATTCACATATACATCCATATATACCATTTTTCGACTGATGTATCGATGACAAGGCAAATCTAAGAGGTCAAACAAATAGTACTGAACCAATATTAATATAACGAGGGTTATGTTGAAGAAAGTTAGTCAAAAATAGTTCGTGCCCAATTTATAGATGGCGTTGTTGTATGACGCTACAGAAAATTTGTTCTAAAAACTTTATAGTCACACTGTGTAGAGTAAGCGTAATAAGATCCATTTCCTTATTTTTTTAATATTCCATATGCATATACGCTTCATACTCTCCCTCAGTTTGTTTACTATAAATGTTGATAAAATTTGTAAATTACAATTTATTTATAATTATTAGTTCAGCCAACGGTAGTTTCGTTCGTGTATAGACATGGTTATTGGTTCGTGTTCCGTGATCTGCGGAAATTCATATTGAGGTTCGGCGACAGAAAGTTTGAGAAACCCTCTTCTACAGTTGCTATGGAGATTTTGCAATGAAGATGAGATGTCAAAGGTCCACAATTGATTGAATGCACAATGAAGAGTTACTTTATTGGAGTACTAGATACTAGATGTTTGTATGAGTGGAAACCATCATAAATCTTGTTCGATGTTCAAACAATTTCAAAGGTGACTAGAAATGGTATTATACTTGAGCAATTTCCATTTATTAGCTGCTCTTTTATTATAGTTTCGCAAAACGTATTTTAAAGTGTAATGCAATTGATGCTATTCAATTATTTTAATGTATACGGTAAATGAAAATTATAAATCAATCAAATGAATTGCAACAAAAACATGACACTGGAAATATATGAACGAATTAAATGTAATGTTACAACTTTGTCACTATTAATTAAACCAGTAACAGTATAACAAAAAAATATGTTGAAAAACAATCTTCCGCCATTAATTACTATAGTCTGTAACCGTTTTGTCGTCCTTATGGTGCTGGAATTAAGTCGAAGATAAACAACAGCTTTGGCTGTTCGTGAAATGACTCCTGAAAAATGATGCTTATGGTACACATAAATTGTCATTACTGAAATATGAAAATAAAAGGCAAACTACCAGACCCAATAACGAGAAATAAATAAGCTCTATATTATTTTTAAGTATCGATACGGGGTAACTTAGGCCTTCTTCATTATCTTTTAGGATACTTACGGATCTGAAAAGACATTCCAAGTTTGATATAGTTATTAATGTCATCAAACTAATTTTAATTTAGGAACTAGATTTTAGCCAGACAAAGTGCCTATAGTCAGAAAAATTGACTCTCAGGCTTATTCTGTAACTCAGTGGTTAATTATTGACAACAAACAATTGATTTTTATCCAGTAGCTATTTATTTGACAACTAAAAATTCATTTTTTTTATATATCAACGTACTTGATTGATTAAATTTTTTAACTAGTTGTTAAAAATTAACCTTTGAGTTACAGAATAGACCCGTCTGTCAAGTCCAGCAATAAAATTATAAATATCGTAATTATAACAGAGAGGCATATCGTTCACTGCTTGCAATATAACAATTCTACACCTAAATCACTAATCAGATTTTATTTAAACATTTAGTAACGTGAAACCGAATTTGAAATTTTACAAATATTATTCATTTCTAGTGTTAGCCGTAGAACAAATAAATACATAATGTTTGATTCATATGTGGAATTTTATTATATATAAGCTTTATTTGAAACATTTTTGTCTAAAATTAATAGGTAACTAACTACAACAAAATAAAAAAATTAACACTGTATTACCCATACGGATTTCAAGTAGACACCCTGTATGCCGCTTTGTCAAAATTACGATATTTATAGTTTTATTGCTGGACTCGACAGTCAGTTTTTCTGACTGTACTTGTATGTATATTAAATTTGTATGGAAAGTATTTTAATATTTACATAATAATTTTTCATCAAATTGTTTACGTTTTATAGCTTCAAATATTTTTGCGTTTGTAACTGTTGCCAACTTAATTATATTGTATTCACTGTTTGTCCCAAATTAGTTTTCGTTACAAAAACTTATTTCCCGCAACAAAAACTGTAAAAATTACAATTTTTAAAAAAATATATGTTCATTGTTGTTGAAAAATTTGAACTTGACGTTTGGTTTTGATAAACACAGGTTTATAGAACAGAGTAGTGAACTATACATGAAATGTAGACTTTTATTTAATAAATGATAGGACATGTTAAATGAATTATTATACATATACATTGCTGTCAAAGAGTCGCTTTAAACTTTAAGCCTTGTTAATGCAACTGGATACATGAATACTGAAGTGTTACATCAGTGAAATTATCATTTTCACTAGGGGTAAAAATAATACACTAAAAATTAAGACAGGAGTAATTTTTTACCGTTTATCTTCGCATTACAAAAATGTGCGTATTTCTTATTAAAGCTGTAGGTAGGAAATGTTTTGATAACTAATAACACATGTTTACGATGCCGACACTCGTCATTTATAACAATTACAATATCTACAATAAAGCAGCTATCACTATGTTATGTATTAGAATACGGTGTATAACAATTTATTTTCTTAATCTGCGGATTAGATACGCTCTTTAGCATTTGAATAGTGCACATATATCTCCCTGTAACATTTAAGGACAAAAAAAATCTTAAGGAAAGCAGTTCATTTCCATGTCTTGATCTTATCTAAAGTTTTTATTTCAATTACGCAGAGGAGGAACGCCTCTTTGCACGTCACTTGTTAAAAAAACAAAACTTTCTTCTTGCGATTACACTACCATGCGGAATAAACTACGTAGGTAGATAACAGCCTCGGTATTGTACATGGGATTTAATTTCTCCAATATAACGAGGAAATACAGGTACTTGCTATCGCCAGTATAAATTAAACAAATCATTTTCGTTGCCATTTTTATTTATTATTTTGAGTGAGTTGTAATTTCGTCTTCTCAAGTGGTTTTCTTTTCCACTATAATGATGTACTAAAACATTATGATTATTGCGTAGATAGGATGTAAATTGAACAAGTGAAATTTAGTTGCAAACTACTGTGTAAATAAATAAATTGCTGGGTGTGGTATATTCCTTATTGCAGATGATGCAATTTTTTATCAGAGAGAGTGTTAGTCAGATGTCACCTCGAGCCCTGAAAGGAACTTCTAGGTGTTTATAGTGTGCATGAATATGATAATTTTTTTATAATGACAGATATGAACTTTATTTTGAGTAATCGAAGGTTTTATAAAATCATCTGTCAGTTGTTTAGTTTAGTAGAAAACATTGCTGCTGCTCCTAATGACCAATTATTATACTATTAACTTACACCACTATCACACTAAATAGAGGAACTAATGCACTCGGAGAAACTTTTAGTAAAGTTTCCTGAAATTTGTTTCCCGAAGGAGAAGAAGTTTTGGAGAAACTTTTGCATCAACGTACTGTGTGTTCACACGAGAAAAATACAAGTTTCCTCAAAACTGGTAATTTTTTTCTAAATCTCTAGGCTCTTGGAGAATTATTTTTTCGAAAGGGAATAAGAAGTACTCAAAATTACATGTAGGAATTAAATTTAACTAAAATTAAATGGAGAAATAAACTAAACTATATGGCTGGTACCACAAGCCTTGTTTTAACTAAAACGATGTTTTAAGAAATGTCATATTTCATTATTCAATATTAATAATAAATAATATTAAATTCATCAAAATATGATTTTAAAGCAGAACATAGTTTATATTCAAACAAATATTTTTTAAAAAATCGCTCTTTAAACGTAAGGGTGAAATTAAATATTGAAATTTGAATTTGACATTTCTTAAAACAGCGTTTTAGTTAAAACCAGGCTTGTGGTACCAGCCTATATGCTTATAGTTAAGATAATTAAGAATTCTAATCAAACTAAATTTATGAAGTATACTAAATTACATAAAATTTCTGAATAAACTACACTGAAATAAACCAATTTTTATAAACAAGAATTATTGTAATCGACGCCAAAAATCAAAGTTTTTGTGATCCTAACCTCTTTTTCTTTACAAATGTCATAATAGATGAGAAGTTAGGTGCATGTCAAAAATTTCCCACAAAACCACTTGAGTTTTAACGGCGCCGTTAACTGTCAGGCAACTTTTCGTACTTCTTCTTCTTTAGCAAACAAATTTCAAGAAACTTAGCTAAAAGTTTCTCCGTGTGGACTAGGCATAAAGCGGAACGCAAATCCACGCACAAGTCAAATTGTGCAATTTATTGACTTACACCACTGTCATTCTAATCAGCTCTTTATTACTGGCTAAAAAAATATAAAAAAATATTATGGTGGCGCGCGCCCACCCGACGCACCCAAATAAGAGCGCCGCCATTGGTAGAATGTTCTCGAGCGATGACATAATCCCCGGCGGGGTAAACCCATACGTCTACATTCGGTGGGCTGATTCTTTGTATTCGATGTTATTGTCTCGTCGGAAAGTTGCAGAAGGACATCGCGCTATATAAACCCGTCGCCAAAACCAGCCAACACATTCTGTTGTATAAAAGCAAAGAGCAATGAACAGTGGGTGATATAAATAAACAGTCCACGAGTTGTGAACATAAACAAATGTAGCTATATAAATAAATATAGTGATATAAATATTGTTTAAATAAATAAACTTAGTGTTTAAGTATTTAATAATATTCTTAATCTTAAATTAGTGTTTATAATTATTTAATCATAGTGCTAATTACTTTTATTATGTTTACCTTAATTATTTATCATTTAATAAACTTTTATTTTAATTAATAAATTTCTCTGATTTTTACACCACCCAAATAAATAAACGTTACATTATTTATACAAGAAACTCAATTTCGTCAAAAAATAGAGTAGCTTGGTTGTTATCGCCACATCTTCAACTGACATCTACAAAGTGCTTTTTATATTTTGCGATCATAGTGAAGACATTATGAAACCTAATTTCGTATCGAAAGAGCCTACATTTCGATATTTTTTGTTTTTTTTTTTGTTTGTAGACAGTTGGTACTAGATGACACTTACTTATATTTATAAATCAGAATTGACATGAAATTTCAAATTAATGAATTAATGAAATGTCAATCCAATGTTACGAACTACAACATTAGACGTGCAAATTTCCCTATTGGCTCATTTTGTAAGACATTTTTTCGCACTTGTCATAGAAAACTCGCCAAGGCTCGTTTTCTAAATTTTGACGCGTGTAAAAAAAATGTATTATAAAACTTGTTCTTTAAAGTATACTCTTGTAGTATTGAGTCTTTGTGCGATATTTCTGATAAAGAACCTATCATATAATTATTCAATATCAGAAAATATGTTTCAACAAATCTGTCGCGTCCATACGTAAAAAATGAAGATATGTATATGTATATGTCTAAAAATATTATCAATCTTAATGTAAAGTTATTAAATTACTTGCCAAATATTAAAACAATTTTAAATAAATCAATGTCTTTATCTTTAAAAATATGTAAAATACTTTGTGAGAAATATTTCAATGTTCGAAAAAGTATCCCAGGCATCTGTGATTACATCAGTATTAGAAAAAAAACTTGTACAATTCGCAATTTATTTTTGACAGAATTTAAAACCAGTCGGTGATGAAATTTTTGATCTAGTGATCCACTTAAACGTAATAAAAACCTGTACTCATCGAACGTCATATGTTAGTTAATTTTATCACTTTACGTAATATGCCTATCTAGAATGTAGGTTTCCCAAAATTTTACAACAATTTTATCTATTAGAAATATGTATAATAAAATTACCATAAAGTTTAGGAGCTACTGATAATAACTACAAAATTGAATGTGTACATCGTGATTGATCTAGTACAAGATGAAGAAAAGTTCAGGAACTAAATTAAATTATATAGCAGAGAAAATTTCAAAATGATTTACTTTTAATAAATAAAGTTTCTTTTCATAATATACAGAAACTTTCATATTAAAAATAATGTGTTATAATAATGTAAGAATAGTGTAAATCGTGCATTAAATGTAGCTTTAATTATATATTCAGCTCTTTCTAATTTAAATTTATTCATAATTAATTTCATACTAATTTATAAACAATGGTTAATTATATAAAATAATGTCAATTTTAATTTATGGTCACGAACAAATAAAAGATCAAATAATTGTATTCCCATTACTTTAATTGAAGAGAAATGTAATTTCTTTATCAATGTCTACATTTTCTTTTAGTTCACAATACCAAATGGAGAAGAACCGACGTTCATAATAATAATAATTCCGTCACCTTTAGGTAAGGAAGGTATTGTTTTTGATCAAAACATTCAATGATGAGTTTTTAGTAAATAAATACATTTTAGGATCCATACAATTTTACCATTTTTACGATGATGTCTGTATGTATGTATGTGTGTGTGTGTGTATGTGTGTGTGTGTGTGTGTGTGTGTGTGTGTGTGTATGTTTGTGTGTGTGTGTGTGTGTGTGTGTGTGTGTGTGTGTGTGTGTGTGTGTGTGTGTGTGTGACGAAAGTTTCGGATCACATAACTTCAATACCACGATTCCAAAAGTTATAATCTTTTCATATTTCTTAAGTTTGCATCCAGAAGAACAAGTGATTAGATTTTGGTTATAAATGGTCAACCGGAAGTACCCTCATTTGAAGATTTTAACAGTTTTTCTAGAAAAACGTAGTTGAATATCATTTATTGACATTTAACGTTATTATAACTTGAAGAATATATTATTCTCTATACTGCATGTTCAATAGATATAGAATTAAAGGATTATAAAGATATTAAATTTCATAAATTAGCCAGATAAGCTAACCATGGAAACTTTTAATATATTCAGATAATTCAAATGGACAGATGTCCAATCAATAGGTGCGTTCAATGAAGTAAGCATTTCAAGCAAATGCTAGATAAGCAAACGAGACTTGTTGCTTAGTACACTGAAAGATTTGCTAGCTATATGACGAACTGATATTCACAAATGTCATCGAAAAAATTATACAGTTGTCAAATTTAACATGTGTATCTCTCATATCCCTTTTATTGGTAAAATAAAACTCAGCTAGCGCACACTGATTTTATAAATGGGATACGAGTTATGTACTTAGTGCAAAAAAGTTCGCACTAAACGTAAAATTGGAAAACGCTTTAAAAAGAAAAAATCTGATGTGGCCAGCACATAACCTCTCGCCGTATATTTTACCTGGCTGTATGCATAAAGCAAAGAATATTTTTATAAATACAAATAATATATTCATATAAATCTATGACGTATAAACTTTTTTATTATTCAATAATAGCATGTCTCAACATGAAGATATTTTACCATAAATTATGTTACAATAAATTACAAAGTAGAGTTTACCATATATAAATATTAGGCTGATAACTGCAATTTTCAATTCGAACAACGTTGTTTACTTTCTCTTCATATTCTTCTAGTAAAAACATTAATTTTGGGCGGTCTAAAATGTATATATGGATTGTGCATCTATTCTTACATATCTTCTTTTACATTTTATTTTTTCATACATGTTATATCTAAATAACACTAATTCCGTTTAATAAAGTAACGGATAGATTGCACTCCGATTATTCTTATATGGATGTGTAATTTTGTCAATATTTACAACTTACTTGAGAAGAATTTGATAGCTTTTTCGCAATTCAAAGTTACTCTAGTCTATAGTACTGGTGTACATTGTCCCATAATGTTTGAAACAAATTTAAGTCCTTCAACCTAGACTTGTCATCTCCATAATAGTCACAGATCAAGAACTAAGGGATTCTCCAAGTACATTTTTCTTTCATTACTCATTATTTCTGACACTGACATTTATCTGTCAGTTACAAATAATTTAAATTATCAACTATTTTTCATGGCATTCTTTCGGCTGTCAAATTTATTACAACAGATTATTTTATATATTATACTTCTTTTATCTCTAAATCTATGGAATATATAATAAAATATTTAAATGTATCAGATAGAGAATTTAATTTTCTTTAATATTACCACGAAAAATTTTCAAAAAATAATATTTAGAAGATTTTTTTTTCAAGAATCTTCTACTTCCGGTTGTCCAATTATTACCAAAACCTTTTCAGATCTTCCCATGAATGTCCGATTGGGAAATACGTTGTTAAACAAATTTTAAGTCTTATAGTTTTTGAGTAACCGTCCTTCCAACATCCCACACACACACATCCACACACACACACACACACACACACACACACACACACACACACACACACAGACATCATCGTAAAAATGTTAAAATCGGATTGTAGGGACCTTAAAACGTGCTTATTCAATAAAATCTGGATATGCGATTTTTAGCATGAATGCAATACCTCTCTTAGCGAGAGGTAAAAAAGCTAAGTCGGACTAGGCTGTGAGAAGAAAGATCATTATTCAATTCAAAAGTCAAGTTGTCAAAAATGATCTTGAAATGTAATTATAAGGAGAAAATATAATAAAGAAGGAAACAGAATATTGCTATTTACCGTTTTCTAATTTGTTTTCATTTGTAAGATCAGATTCAAGAATAAAAGCTTTGATTTCTTTAGATAACATTTCTGACATCTCGTGTCAAATTACCGTTTAATTTAATACTTTTTAATTAAGACATATGTTTTTTGTTAGCCTACTATGAGTTAGTTATTTTAACACACATAACTATAAAGACGAATTGTGTGCGATGATACTTAAAAACATTTCATTACGGTTATCTCTGCACTTAGTTCAAATAATGAAACAAAGAAATTTTCTTCATACGAGCAAGTATAGAATATATATTAAAATTTGTTACGTAGTGTAATTGTTCTGCAATATTCCAAGTACATAAACAAGTTAATACGACGAAAGTAGGATACATGTACGTTTTGAAATAACTATAAAAGTTTTGAAAAGAAAAACAATTTCCATTTATGTATTCCTAAATCCATTTCCTCACTAATTATGACACAAATTCCTATCATCTTTTGTTATATAAACGCCAACTATTTATTTTAGAATTACACTGTGACATCCATTCTCACGACAGATGGCCACTTTCTCGCTTTAATAACTCAATAGAAAACATTCTTCTCTAGATTATAACTAATATCATCTTTGCGATGACATAATAGAATACTCTTCTACGCAATCGACAAGATACAAATACCAAAGAAAAAACTCAGCTCTAGCGTCCTTTGCTGGCCTAGGTGTGTGGGTTGCACCATCCTAGATGACGTAGAGGAGGAATTACTGGCATTTAATTATTATTGGAACAAAGCGGAACTTTAAACTTTGGATGATTTATTATAAGGTTATATGCGAATATGGAATGAAAATTGTTTTTGACGTGCATGTAACTTTCCTTTTAGTAGCAGATAAAATTTAATTAATTTTTTGATATTTATTTTGTTCTATAAAAATAATAAAAAATTGACAACATAGTGAAATAAAAAAACAAGGCAACACTTCCAATATATAAATTTATTATTTCAAATTGATTCTGAGAATGATGTAATGATCTACAAGGAGGAACAAATTAGATTTCCTTATAAGAAAAAAAGTCTTGCTATGCATGCTACAGAAAATTTACGTAGGTCATTATGGGTCATCCTTTTTTATACATATTTATTGGTATAAATATTGTAGCCAGATTATAAATCCGTCTTTTTATAACAAATATCACAATACCTCTCGTCTTTTCCATTATGGGATATATAAATACTGTATCTAACATTTCTTGTACACACCAAAAATTCTAATTATATCTATTCTTTATATTTAGATATTTTTTTATAATTTTAAATTCATTTTATGAGCACGTTTTCTTCTACTCTTCGAGGTTCTTCCAATTTATTGACGGGATTGGTGGTATTTTTCCAATTTATTGACGGGATTGGTGGTATTTTTAAAGGGTTTACGTAATATACCTATAGTTTTAAATATTTAATTACTAATACAATAAAAATATTAACAAATTAATGACATGAGTGACATTTATCTGTCAATTACATTTTAATTTCTCAACTGATTACCATGGATTTTTTTGTGATGTGAGATTTACTACAACTGATTTTTCTATAGAGAATATTATTCATTAGTCACGTGACATGTTTTCCGCCAATCAACATTCAGAATCTCCCTAGTTACATGCCTATCACAGCGATGATAAAAAACAAAGAAATTATCGCCGTATTTATAGTCGTTACTAAGGGATTTTTTTTCTTTATTTATGACATTGACAGTTAATTTTAAGTATAAAAATTAATAATAACAATAATTCAAACTCCGAAATATTAAATAAAACTCGTAAGTACCACGTTTCAATACAATATGAATATGTATATCAAAAGTTAGGTTAGGTTAGGTTACAAAAAATTCTCTCATTAAATATAAGCTCGTGATATGATTAATAATCGAAGATATTGCTCGTGAAACCGAAGCAGCACATTTCACTCGTCCTTCGGACTCGTGAAATCTGCATCTCGGTTTCACTCAAGAATATCATGGATGATAATCATATCACTTGTTATATTACATATCTATGATTATATTTCTATATCACTAAATCTGTAGAAGATATAATAAATATATTAAATGTATCGGAAAGATAATTTTATGTTCTTTAATATTTGTAATAACACAAATTTTCAAAAAATAATATTTAGAAGATTTTTGTTAAAATACTACTACTTCCGGTTGTCCAATTGGTACCAGAACGTATTCAACTATTCCCATTACTGTTAGATTGAGGAATCCGTAGTCAAACAGGTCTTTAGTTGTATAGAATTTGATAAATCTTTTATTCAACATACACACACACGCACGCACGCATACACGCACGTACACACGCACACAAGCAAACACACACGCACACGTCATGCGCGCACACACACACATATATTATCGTAAAAATGTTATAATCGGATTCTAGGGTCCTTGAAACGTGCTTATTCACTAAAATCTGGATATGCGATTTTTAGCATGAATCTAATACCTCTCTTAGCGAGAGATAAAAAACGGCCAGATTATTAAACATTCGCAGACGGCTACATATTTTATAAAACAGCAACCAACTTACGATCAACCTAATGCACAAACTCGTTCTTGGAAAACTTGAGCCGAATTAGGTTATGTTTTATTCATCCATCTTCTATATAATATAAAATCAATGGTTCTATTATTTAGAGAAATATAGGTATAGCGTATAAAGAAATATATTGTGATGACCCTTACACCAGGTCAGAGCCGGATCTAGCTATTTTAGCACTTAAGACAAAAGAAAAAATTGCGCCCTCCCCTCTCTGGGTAAAAAAATGCGACTTGCGAATTCCACCAGAAATTTTAACTTTACGGATGAAAATCATTGTTAACTGACAGCAATTTCAGGTTATTACGTTACTCATCTGTCAGTTTTGTAAACAGTCGTACCACCTAGAAAACGAAAAGCGATAAAAATAGAGCGTTTATAGATCTTCTTAAGGACGTGTTTTCAGCCCATTTATAGACTCAAAAAGACACCGAAATAGAAAATAGTATATTGTGTTATTAAGAGTAAAGGTGATACTTTGTGTGGCGAGCGTGGAAGTTTGCACGACGAGCGAAGCGAGTCGGACAATTGCTCGCGAAGCACATAATAATATAAATGAACGTATGCTGATTGCATTATTTAATTACTTGCGCGGTCATTGTACAACATTTCATTTAATGTAATTTTTATTATTACATAATTCAAATGAATAATCTTCAATATTGAAATAATTATCTCACTGAGGCGATTTTACAAATAGAAAAAAATCTGATGTGGCCAGCACAATACCTTCCGTCAATCATGTGTATTATGTAGGTATAAATTCCATATATAAATGTTCTTACAAAAAATTCTAAATTTCCAGTAAAATTATTTTATAAACAAACTATGCAAATTGCACTTGACACTGATATCGTCTTCTTCTCATTCTTCTTCTTCTTTAGCCTTTCATCCTTTGTTATTATAAACATTAAGGATTATTCCATTTTCTACACGTTTGCATTAATATTTTTTCTATATATTTCATGGATAAATTTATAAAGTAATATAAAAATTATATCTCGCAGCTTATGCTTTAAACAGAACTCTTTTGTTACACTGTTCAGCTCAAATGTATGTAACTGACAGATAAATGTCACTATTAAAAAAATAATCATTTCAAATTATAATAGTAACGTTTTAAAACGAAAATTGTACAAAGAACATTAGATATATGGAAAGGTACTTAAGATACATAATTTCTAGCATTAGTAAATATGCAGGTATGTATTTAAATTATATTATATATATATTATCACGACATATTACCCATTGCAGGGGGTGCTAATCTAATTTGTACACTGATTTTGGTAATGATGATAACAAAGTTTGGTTTCATGAATTTAAATTATTTATTTAATGCATACTATTTTCTTACGTGAAACGAATTATAGCCAAAGGCAACAGACAAAATAAATTACTCAATCATTGTCATCAACCTAATTATTATGCCAAAAATTCTAAACTATTGGAATAAAGAAATATTGTAAACGAAAGGCAAAATAGATATAATAATATGACACACTCAGCAAAAATTTGACATAAGTAATTTTTACTTGCTATATTTTCCGTTTAACTTTTAACTGATTGTAAATTAATGGTTGGTCTGTAAGACCAGTTTTAATTTTATGGATACCACTAATAAATGGTATTTAAATTAAAAAAAAAAAACTTTTAACTGAATATTAAATTAATTAGAGGTGAAAATACCGGGCCCAACACTCGTTACAGAAGGCTATTTAAGATTCAAGCAGTGGATCGTTCGTTGGTCCGTACTAGAATAGGTTACCTTTTTAACTTCCGTCACCTATAGGTAAGGAAGGTATTGTCTTTGGTCAAAAAATTCGGTGGTGAGTTTTCAATGAATAGGCACGCTTCAGGGTCTCTACAATACGATTTTACTATTTTTACGATGATATCTGTGTGTGTGGGTGTTCGTGTGTGTGTGTGTGTGTGTGTGTGTGTGTGTGTGTGTGTGCGGGTGTGTGTGTGTGTGTGACCGCGGTTTCGGTCGCGATATCTCCAATACTAGAATTCCGAAAATTACAATTCCTACGTATTCCTCTTCCTTACAACCATATACAGACTTGATTACATTTTGGTTATAATTGGTCAACCGGAAGTACCCTCATTTGAAGATTTTAACAGTTTTTCTTAAAAAAACTCAGATAATATTACTTAACTTAAAAAATATATTATTCTCTATACGATTTGATTGCATTTTATATTTCATATTCAACAAGTATATAGTTAAAGAATTATAAAGATATTAAATTTCATAAATCAGCCAGCTATGCTAACTTAACCATAGAAACTGCTAATATATTCAAATAATTCAAACTGACAGATGTCAGTATCAATAATGAAAGAATGAAAGAATAAGGGAAATAACTCTAATGTTAGAAGTTTCTAGAAAGATATAAGAAAGATGATTACATTGATTAGAACATGTCATGGGGAAGAATATATTGGAAGAAAAATGAATAGCTTAGTAATAGAAGGAAGAAACATAGGAAGACCAAATATAATATGGAAGGACTGTATTGCGGAAGACTTGAGAGAAAAGGAACTGAATGAGGACGACACGCAAAACAAAAATGAGTGGAAGAAGAAAATAAAAAATAGCGACCCATAACGAATGGAAAAAGCCAAAGAAGAAGATGTCAGTGTCAAGTGCTATTTGCATACTTTGTTTATGAAATAATTTTACTGGAAATATAGGATCTTTTGCATGAAAATTTATGTATAGGGCGCGTGCAGTGACGTGACTTTGCTGACTTTGACAAGCAGATATGGGGACCCGTGTCAAAATGACAGCAATTAATTACGTCCATAACTGACAAATGTCATAATTTTTCATTCAAAATTTCATGATTTTCTTATTTCATGTGTGGTTTATTTGTTATCAGGAGTATGAAATTTGCCGAGAAAAGAAATCATAAAATGCCAAAAAATGTAATTTTTAATGAAAATTGTGACTTTTGTCAGTTATGGACATAATTAGTAGCTGTCATTCTGATACGGGCCCCCATATCTGCTTGCCAACGTCAGAAAGTCACGTGACTGCTCGTGCTCTATACATAAATTTTCTTGTAAAAGATACTATATTTCCAGTAAAATTATTTTGTAAACAAACTACGGAATATTATTTACACATTTAATGTTAATACGAATTGATTGCATTTTATATTTCATATTCAAAGGATATAGAGTTAAAGAATTATGAAGAAATGAGTGGAAGAAGAACATAAAACATAGCGACCCCTAACGAATGGGAAAAGCTAAAGAAGAAGAAGATGTCACTGTCAAGTGCCATTTGCATAGTTTGTTCATGAAATAATTTTACTTGAAATTTAGAATCTTTTGCAAAAAAATATGTATGGAATTTGTACATAATACACAGGATTGAGGGAGGGTATTGTGTTGGCCACATCAGATTTTTTTTCTTTTACTTATGTTTTAATATAAGTACTTTTCTATAATTTAAAACGTAGTTCTTTATTTATATTGGAGAAACTATTATCAATACATAATAAACTTTCTTCTTAATAGTTTCTTTATAAATAATTAAAATGAAAAGTATATATGATTACTATATTACAAATAAATTATAAATGTTGTGCTTTTCTATATAATTAAATATAATAAAATGTAAATATTATATTAACATTCACAATAATTCCATAATGAAAATAAATCTTCAATGCATCTTTCAAATAATAGCGAACAATTGATGAGTTAAATAAAATAGTAAATAACTAAACCATTCATATTTCCTTTATTCTTCTCTAATTAACCTTGATAAAAAAATCTAAATCATTCAAACCTTTGACAAAATAAAACTCGCACCAAAACAAAAGGCCTCTCGCACAAATATAAGCACGAGTATCACACGGGAACCGAAGTATTCGAGGCGCATCTTCAGGATCGAGGCAGCCATGAGAAAAAACAAACACAGACATGACTACAGCGACCTTAAATGCCACGACTTTCACTTATTTCCACTCCCAGCATTAGATTTCTGTGGATGAACATCTATTTCACTATTCAGATACTAGAAAAAGATAGATGTATCACTTACTTCTAATCGCGTTACTGGAAGTACTGTATATAGTGAAGAATATTTCATCGTAAATATCTGAACTATATGGGTTTGTACCTTGTAAATGGTAATAGACTTGCGGATTTATTGACAAATGATGAGTATGTTTTGTTTTTTGATTAGTAGATAATTCTGTTGTTTTTGGATAAGTTCAAGGCCTACTCTGATAAATTGATGAATATAATTTATTTTATATGATGATGTATCACTAATTACTAATTATGACCTGAATAGATTTTTATTATTTTTTAATAAGAGTTTGAATGATGAACAAATGTCGTAGATTTTTTTGTTTTATAGCTATTTTTGACATTTAAAGAGATGAGTCAAAACAACAAAAAACTTATTAAAATAAATTTGATAAACATAAAAGATGCCGAATTTAATTTATATATAAAAAGATAATATGTAAATTACTTCATAAATCCGGTAGCAATTTTTCCAAATGACTCATTCCTTTCAAATTGGAAAATCTGTAAATAGACTACATACAAAAAATTGTTGATATAAATACTAAAAAAATTAATATTAATATGAGAAAAATAAGTGTTTTCTTTTTATAAAATTCTAAAATTAAATAAAATATAAAATGTAAAAAATACAACACTTATGCAATGATTCCAAATACAAAAAGTGCATAACACCGAAGCATATTCATGAAGATATGACAAATACTTTGAGAAAATCATGTCCTTCATACACAATGGTAAAAAAATGGGCAGCTAAATTTAAATGTGGAAGGGAAAGCATTGAAGAAGATTCTCACAGTGGAAGACGTGCAACTGTTACCTGTAAATGGAGACTGACAAAATATTCTATGAGATGGGGATGAGTACATCGGTTTGTGACAGTTGATCAGAATTATGTTTTTGTTACTCCCGATGACACACTACTATCAGTCTTAATCAAAGAAACAGTCCAAACAGTGGAAGCATAGGGGTTCGCCACCTTCTAAAAAAGTGATACACCTATTTTTTTTTTGGGAGTCGAAGTTAATATTGATGGTGAACTCCCTTCCTAAGGGTCAAACCATTACAGGACAATGCCATTCGAATTTGTTACATCAATACGTAAAAAAATATAATGAAAGCAACCTAAAATTCTAACGAAAGTTGTGCTGTTCAGTGTTTGGTTGTTCCATCTGGTTAACGCTTCAGAACACCCATCAATAGTTGCGATGACTGAAATTTATCGGTCCTGGTTTGAATTGGCACCTTATCCTCCCTATTCATCGGATCTAGCTTCATCAGACATCCATTACTTCCGAAACTCAGGAAACACCTAAAAGGGCAACGATTTTTCATCCACTGTAGAAGATGTAGCAGCCGTAATGGAATAGTTTACAGACCAGAGCGAAGTTTTTTACAAGACCAAGATTAAGGCATTGCAGCATCGAAGGACCAAGTGTACAAACTTAATAGAGGAGTCAATGGAAAAATAATGTACAAAAATCTGTTGTGGCCATCATAATACCTCTTGCACTCTTTCCATTGTGGTATATATAAATATTGTATTTAAAATTTCTTGTATACCCAAAAAATTCTAATTATACCTATTCTTTATATTTACGTATTTTCTATAATTTAAAATTCTTTCTATGAGCAAGTTTTCTCCATTTCTTCTAAATGTTCGAGGTTTTCCAATTCATTAACGGGATTTTTTTTTTTTTTTTATTTTATTGTGCCTTCGCATATTTACAATCTGTTAAGAAATAACAATAAGTAAATAGTATATATATTACAAATAACATGAGGAAGTTAGCGCCCATTGACGCTTCCTTCAATAGTTACATACAATTATATTTTATTTATATCTATTTTGTAGGTCTAGTGGGTTATGTCGTTTTAGTCTGTTGGTTTCCGTAGCTCTGTCCAGTATGTTTGTTGCACTCGGGTTTGGATGAATTTCAAGGCGTCGGATATATTTTTCACTGTAGTTCATGACTTCTTCTTTGACGGTTTTTAGCTTTAGGTCATTATATATGGTAGTATTTCTCACATACCAGGGAGCGTTGAGTATCGTTCTTAGGGTTTTGGTTTCAAATCTTTCAATTATTTTAATATTCGAGTTGCTGGCGGAACCCCAGAGTTGAACACCATATGTCCATATTGGCTTTAATACTGCTTTATAGATTAAAAGCTTATTCTCAATTGAGAGCTTAGAATTTCGGCCCAGTAACCAGTACAGCTGTTTCGCTTTTATATTGAGTTGCTTTCTTTTCGTTTTAATATGGTTGGTCCACGTTAATCGTCTGTCGATATGTAGCCCCAGATATTTGACTTCTCTAACTTGTGGCAATGGTTGGTTATTTAATGTGACTGTTGGGCATGTATCTCTTCGATTTGTGAAGGTGATGTGAACTGATTTTGTTGCGTTAACTTTGATTTTCCACTTTCGTAGCCACTCTTCTATTTCATATAGATGTGCCTGCAGTATAATTGAGGCTGTTTGTGGATCGTCGTGCGAGGCTAATACAGCTGTATCGTCTGCGAAGGTGGCGGTTGTGACGAGTGGTGATGTTGGAAGGTCGGCTGTGAATAAGAGATAGAGTATCGGCCCCAACACACTGCCTTGGGGAACACCTGATTCAATGGGAATTAATTCTGAATATTCATCATGGAATTTAATTTGAAAGTATCTCTGAGTCAGGTAAGATTTTAAGAGCAGATAATAACTGCTAGGTAGACATTTCTTTATTTTATAGAGTAGGCCTTCGTGCCATACCTTATCGAAGGCTTGTGTCACGTCTAAGAACGCTGCAGAGCAATATCTTTTCTCTTCTAAGTCGCTCCTGATTTTACTTACTATACGATGGATTTGTTCAGTTGTCGCATGATACTTTCTAAAACCGTATTGATAATCAGGAATCAGGTTATCTTCTTCTAAAATAGGTGTTAGTTTTGCTAGCAATATTTTTTCGAATACCTTCGATAATACTGGAAGTAGGCTGATTGGTCGGTACGATGTAGCATTTTCTGGTGGTTTTCCCGGCTTCAGTATCAGAATGATTTGGGCGACTTTCCATTGTGATGGAAAGTAGTTCAAGCTAATTATTGCGTTAAATATAAATTTTATTAGTTTTATTGCTTTCTCTGGTAATTCTTTAAGAATTTTACCAGTAATGAGGTCATAGCCTGGAGCTTTTCTTGGATGTAGGGTTTTTATGGTATGTTCAATTTCGTGAGTTTCAATTTTTTTAATAGGCAGTGACAGTTGGTCAGCACTTTCCAGGAATTGTTGTACTTCTCGTTCTTCGGGTGTGTTGATGTTTATTTGAAAGGGTTTAAATACTTCTTTTAGGTGTTTTGCAAATAATTCGCATTTTTCCTTGTCATTCCTTGCCCAACTATTATCTTGCTTCCTTAATGGAGGAATTTTTTGTATTGGTCGTTTTAAGTGTTTGGTTGTTTTCCATAATGAGTAGTCTGTGGATTGAGTATTTGATAGGTTACTAAGGTATTCCTCGATATTCGAGTTTCTCCATTCCTTTAGTATATTTTTTAATTCCCTTTCGGCTGTGTTGAGTCTGTTTTTATCTAATGGACAATGCGTATGTTGCCATCTTTTTCGTAGGTGCCGTTTTTCTTTTATAGCTTCTCTGATTGAGTTTGGTATAAATGTTTCTTTATTCTTTTCAGTCTGGGTTGGTGTTGCTTCCCATGCTGCTCGTTGGATGACTTGGTTTAGATGTTCGATCCCATCATCAATGTCTTTTTGTTGTTTTAGTGGTAAATTGAGGTTTATATTCTTTTCAATTAGTTCTCTGAAGTAGTTCCAATCTGTGCGTTTATTGTGAAGTGTTGGGGGTTTTGGTTTTGTAATTATATTGACGTTGAATTCTAATAAGACAGGTGTATGGTCGGATGATAGGTCCAGGCTAGATTTGACCTGTAGTTTGTTTGATGGGATATTTTTAGTGATGTAAAAATCTAGCAGGTCTGGTATTTTGTTTACATCTGTGGGCCAGTGAGTTGGTTCTCCGGTGGACTGAAATGAGAGGTTATTGCTTTGTATTGTTTTTAGTAGTTCTCGTCCTCGAGGTGTAATTAGTCGAGAGCCCCACATAGTGTGCTTAGCGTTATAGTCACCACCTAAAATGTATTTATTGCCAAGTGTATTTAGAAAATCTTGAAAGTGTTCTATTTTAATGTTGTGTCTTGGAGGACAATATATTGCGGACAGGGTGAACGGACCTATCCATCCTTCAAATAGCACAGTAGTTGCCTGAAGGTGATCCATTGTATATTCTGGAAGTGGGTAGTGTTTTAAATTGTTTTTTATAATAATTGCTGTTCCTCCATGCGCTGTGCCATCGGGATGTTGTGTATCGTATATTGTATATTGTGGTATTTTTAAATATGTTTTGTTTGTGAAGTGTGTTTCTGAGATTAACATGATGTCAATGTTGTTTTCTTTAAGGAATAGTTTCAACTCTTGGCTATGTTTGGCCAAGCCATTAGCATTCCATAATACTATTTTTAAGTTTTGGTGCATTATGGAAGTTTGTTGATTAGCGTTGTAAGAATGTTGAGAATGGTATCCATTCTTCCCATTAACTGAACCATCATCTGTTCGAGTTTATTTGTTGATTGTTGTGTTGAATTCGTCGGAATTTGTTGTTGAACTGTTTGTGAGAAGGTAATGTCTGGATTTATTTCTTTATGTATTGTAGTTGTTTTTTCTAGTTTAGTCCTTTCTCGTTGTTGCGGATATTTCCTCTTGTATATTTCTTTATACACAGTACAACCTTTATAATTTGCTGGGTGATTTCCATCGCATAGTACGCATTTTACAGGTGCTTTTTCGTCTTTATTGCAGTCTTTCGTTATATGGTTTTCACCACATTTGACACAGCGTTCTTGCCTTCTGCAATACGCTTTGGTATGCCCATATCTCTGGCATCTGGCGCACTGAGGGATTTCTTTTTTCGGTCTTGGTGGTTCAATAGTAACTTTAGTATAATGTAGGAATTCAATGTCATATATTGATTTATTATTTGGATTTTGCTCCAGGTCTACTATAAAAATTGGCAAAGGATATTTTCCAATTCTGTGTTTTATATTATAGACATTTTTAACTTTATGTCCTTTTGCTTCAATTTCAGTGCTTAGCTGGTCTACATTTGTTGTGGGATGAAGATTTTTAATAAATACGCGAAATGAGCGTTGTTCTTTCAACTGGTATGTATGAAGTTGTACATTGTTTTCTGTTAATCTGTCAAAGATTTTTGTATAACTTTCACTGTTTTTTGGTTGAATTTTTATTTGGTTGTTTGCTAATGTTTTTAGAAAATAATTGTCTTTCGCTACCTCATCTACGAGGTTTTTTAGAGGGTAAATATTCTGAACGTCTGGTATAAATATTGGTGGTGGCTTTGGAGTTTTTGTATTTTCAGTGTTTTGCTGTTCATTTTCAGTATTATTACTGAGAGTTTGAAAGCGATTCTGCGTCAGTATTTGCTGGGTTTGTTGGGTGGCATTTGGGGTGATTTTTGGTCTTACTCTTCTTGTTTCATTTGTATCGGTGTTATTTCTTTTAGTTTTCCTAGATGGACTTACGGTTTGCCATTCTGGTGTTTGAGATTGAGATGTTCTCATTTTGTGCAAGCACTTCGGCCATAGGCCTTTGTGCAGAGCACGTAACGCTTTGTTTTACACTTATTTATTTTATTTGTATTTTAATAATTAATTTAATTAAATTAAATTAATAGGTTTATGATGATGTAAAATTATCGAGGTATTAATTATCTAACTGCCAAGAGCACTGTGGTTAATACACGTCCGTTCTCTACGAGAGTCGGAAGTCAACTCATTAACGGGATTGGCGTTATTTCTGAAGGGTTCATGTAATATACCTATATAATTATTAATACAATAATATCGTTCCCAGAAACAGCCTTCAGTACTATCTCTGGCATTTATCTGTCAATTACAGACATTTTAATTTCCCAAGTAGTTACCATGGAGATGTTTGGGCTGTGAGATTTACTACAACAGATTATTTTGTAGATTATCTTTAAATCTATAGACGGTATAATAAAAAAATTAAATGTATCGGATAGAGAATTTTGGTTTTTAATATTTGCAATAACATAAATTTTCAAAAATAATATTTAGAAGATTTTTATTAAAATACTACTACTTCCGGCTGTCCAATTGTTACCAGAATCTTTTCAACACTTCCCATTAAGTACTGTTAAATTGAAAAATCCGTAGTTACGCAGGTCTTTAGATTTGAGAAATTGTACATACAACAACCTCACGCACACACACAACACACACACACACACACACACACACACACACACACATACACACAGACATCATCGTAAAAATGTTATTATCGGGTTCTAGGTACCTTGAAACGTGCTTATTCACTAAAATCTGGATATGCGATTTTTAGCATGATTTCAATACCGAGAGGAAAAAAAAGTACCTATTAATAAACTTCAATATTAAGACGTTAGTCCGGAACATTCTACTCTACGGGGCAGAAACATAAGAAATTACAAAAAGAGATAAAGGGGGAATAGCAGCAGTAGAGATGGATGTACTCAGAAAAAATTGGAGAACATCTAAACTGAAAAGAAGAACAAATGAAGAAATAAAACAAAAAATGAAACGGTGGTAGAAACACAAGACAGTAAAAGATTAATTTGGTGTGGACACATGCGACGAATGGAAGATAATAGATGTCACAAGAAAATATGAGAATGGAAACCCATAGAAAGGAGAAAACCAGGAAAGCCAGCGACGGAATGGTATAAACAAATAAAAGAAGACCTAAGAAGAAGACAGATGGAAAAGAATGATTTCAGAAATAGAGAGGTCTGGCGTGTAGGATGCGAGAGGCGTCCAATATCGCTGTAGTAAACTCGCTCAATATATAATGTTAATACTGTTAGGTCACAAATCTTTCAAAACTTGTATGTGTACAAAATTTATAAAAAGTTGATTATTGTTGTTTTAACTATAATAGAAAATTCTAGAAATTCTATTTTAATTTAGCTTGGAGCGCGTAAGCTCGATAATACACTAATTTACTAAACGCTAAAACTTACCTTCTAACTTTCGCAAATTCGTGCTGTACTGGAGATATCGAGCACAACCCGCTTTAGGCATGGTATGATTAGTGCGTTTAGCGAGGGATCCTCTCGCACGATTTACGTGATTCAAGTTCATTACACGATCAGCCTGCTAATGGGTACGTAAGCGAGTGTGCCTCACGCTGTTCCATCTAATTAAGAAAGCAGCAGTTTTTGTCGGAACTCATTTCCAGATGAGTATTGCACCGCAGCCAATGAAAACATTGAAAGTGAATTTGGACACTATTAAAATCAGGAAGAAGGAAGAAATATGTTTTAGAGAGATAATTTCCAGTAACAAAAAAGGAAAATATGCAATGGTCTATTATAAATCAGTAATTAACTGAAGAAGATATGTTGTGATGGTACATTATGATAACTTTAGAGAGCAGAAATTAATAATATTTTTATTGCTTTATTATACATTCTTTGTCAAATTGGTTTGAAAGTTCTAATAATAAAAATAAAACACGTAAACGAATTTCAACAGATACTCTTTATAGCCTTTCTCAACATTTGGCGAATTGACTTTACTTCACTGACAATGCATCAGTTTTTGACAAAAAAAATCTGTTGTGGCCACAATACCTCTCGTCATATTCAATTTATGTTGCATAGGGCGCGAGCAGTTATGTGACTTTGTTGGCCATGGCAAGCAGATATGGGGGCCCGTGTCAAATTGACAGCTAATAATAATGTACATAGGTGTCAAGTATCAAAATTGCACTTGACATTGATATGTTCTTCCTCTTCTTCTTTTTCTTTAGGTTCACCCGTTCGTTAGGGGCCATTAATCTTGATTTTCTTCATCCACTCGTTTCTATTTTGTTTGTTGTCCATATGTAGTCCTTCCCTCTTCTCTTTGGTCTTCCTCTGTTTCTTTTAGCTTCTACTATTAATCTGTTATTTTTTCATCCAGTATATTACTCATCTCTCCTTATGACATACCCAAACAAATATAATCGTCCCTCCTGTATCTTCCTAGAAACTTCTATCACTCGAGCCATTTCTTTTATCTTCTCATTCCTTATCCTATCTTCCCGTGTCTTCTCCAAAATCCATCTCAACATCTCATCTCTCTGCCACATTCATCTTCTTCTCATTGACACTGACATCTATCAATTAGAATTTTCTTAATATAGTAACTGTTTCCATGGTTATAGCAAAGCTGGCTGATTTATGAAATTTAATTTCTTTAATTCTATATCTATTGAACATGAAGTATAAAATACAATCAATTCGTATAGATAATAGAATATTCATTAATATTTATAATAACATTAAATGTCAACAACCATATTTATTTTACAGTTTTCTTCAGAAAAATGTTAAAATCTCCAAATGAGGGTACCAATTAAAGCCAAAATCTATTCAGCTCTTCACATGGATGTAAGGAAAAGGAATACGAATTATAATTTTTAGAATTGTATTGTTGAACTTATCGTCTATGAAAATATTATCACACACATACAGACATCAGCGTAAAAATGATAAAATCGTATACTAGGGACCCTAAAACATTCTTATTCACTAAAAACTCAGCACCGATTTTTTTGACTAAAGACAATACCTACCTTACCTAAAGGTGATGGAAGGTAGAAATACAATGGCGAAAGATTTAAATATTACATTTTTATTAAATACTATTTTTTGAATTAGGCATCTGATATTATTAAACAACATGTGTAATAATGAAATATCGGATTGAAAAAGATGAAATTTTTAATTAATTTTTTTCTTAATTTGAAAAGTGTAAAGTAAAATATTGTAAAAGCCTACAGTATTTAATAAAAGTATTATTTAAATCATTCGCCATTATAATTTTTCAATAATATACCATATGATTGTTTTTATACAATTGGATAACAAATGGCACGTACTTTTCAAATTTGCATAAATAAAGTGATTAGGCAGAAGACTCACGTCATCAACCTGAAAAAAAACCTTATAAAATGAAATATAACTTGTAGAAATTATTGGGTGTTATTTATTTTTAGAAGAAGAAAAAAAAGTACTAGCTTTGAATATATAATACATATAAGAACGGCAACGCATATGGCCTAGTAAGATACTATATCCATCTCTTTTTATTCACAAAATTATTATAGATAGCTAGTGACTCCTACCACAAAACTGTGAACTACGATAAATCGTGCTGACAGCATTGCCAGTACTATTTGTTAGAGGTATTCAATAATCAATAATTCAAAAATATTGTTTCATAATAACCAGATAATATATTTTGAATCTTCAATGTACATGTATACTTGTTTTACAGTAGCAAACTTAAAAACCTTTTTAAAATCTTATCTTGTTGTTCTAGCTACGTGGCAACACTGTGCAACATCCACCTATTATGTATTTTTTGAACTAACTCAGAAATAATTCGTATACGAAGGAATAGATGGCACCTTCTCTCGAAATATTTAATCTAAATACATTACGTTGCCGTTCTTGTATTGTATTATATATTCAAAGGTACTAGTATTAAGTAATGTATATATTAATGATTATTACAATTATTTTTAAGTCAATCGTTGTTCCTTTTACGGAATATAAAATTATTTGAAATAATTGTAGCTAATTTACGTACCATACGTTGGCACTACTGAGAATGCCCATATTGTGTCAATTAATTTTATATTCCGTAAAAGAAATAAGGATTGATTTAGAATAACAACTAATAATTTCTACAAGTTATATATCTTTTTATAAGGTTTTTTTCAGGTTGATGACGTAAGTCTTCTGCCTAATCATTTTCACCATATGCAGGATGTTCCATTTGTAGATATAAAATTGCATACCATATATACAGTAAAATTTTTGAAAGATGTCCGATCAAGGTTGTCTACGAATTGTATGAATTCAGATTTTTGCTCCGCCCATCATGACAAATTCAGTAGTGTCGTTTGCTTAGTTTCTATGAGGGTACGTAAGATACCACTGTTATTTTATTATTATAAAAATATATATTACAGGAAAAGCATTCAATATTCAAAAATAAGTCAACTAGTAAGTTTATAAGCAAATGTAAAACCAAATATGTTAAAAATAAGATACACAATGTCAGTGTCAGTGACTCTGACAGAATATAACGTTATACATACGTACGGTGAATCCAGGTAATGTATCTGAATTAATAAATAAACTTACGTTACAGCGAAAGTATTATCAACAACGAGCATCGTTTATAAATGGAATGTCCTAACTTAATCGAAACAATATGAATTTTTGAAAGACAAGCATGTTATATCCATCCTTATCACACACTCTTACAGCCTTAGCAAAAGAAAGAGATAAATGTATGCCTATTTGTTAATTCGTTCGTGATACAGGTGCCCTTGATCGGACATCTTTCAAAAATTTTACTGTATATTGCAGGTTTTTAGACATTTTAAAATAAAACAAACTTCGACTGAATTTTTTTTCCATAATATTTAAAATAGTCGAGCTATTAAAAAAAACAGACCGATGAATCAGCCAGTATTTATTTCAAATATTATTTAATGAAAATACTTCTATAACGAATTATTGCAAGAATATATCTGGCTTTGGAGATTACAAAGAAATTTCACCACAAAAATTATTGAGATCAAATTCCAAACTAAATTACCTATTTCAGAAAGCAAATTATAAATTCTTAAATATGCTAAATTTATTTGTAATTTCTTGTTTTGCGTTCTTCTCATCTATTAAGAAACTGTTAACCAACTGAAGCAGAAAAACGATTACCTCATTACAAATGCAAATTCAGTTTTTATCCAAATAATAATCATTCAATTGTTTGCATTATTCGGAGAATATTTATTTGCCTAAATATATTCATTCAAGATTTTAGTTGCGGTCAATTAACTTTACACAAAGAGATAACGGCAAAAAAAGTGATTCAAGGATAATGAAGATTTTTGTATCATTGCTCATTAGATAATTAAATAGAAATCCGTAATTTGTATCCTAAATACTAGTAGGTACATAATTAACATTCAGAATTAAGCGCAGTTAATTGTGCATAGTGTTTTAAATTTGATGTAATTATGGACAGTGTTTAATTATCAGCATATAAAACTTTTTTAGATAAATCAACATTAAAATCAAATTTATCTTAAAGTGTATAGTTTTTGTCTGTGTATTTCGTAACATGAAAAGAAATTTGCTTTTAATAGCCTTCTTTGGGCACATATTTTTACAAGCTTAAACGGTCATTATACTACATTATTATAAATGAAGGCATTTGGGAAAGAAACATTACAAGTACAAGTGGGAAACATTTTATTATTATATTTCTCAATTAATTGAACAAAATTAATATACTTCAAGGATTGTTCAGTTGAATCATCCCACATTTTCATTTTTTTTTCTAGTGCGACTTCAAGGGTCCCCACCTACGGCCCGCAAATTTTTTTGTCCGGCCTGCGGTAATTTTTGAACTGATCTTGATACTTATTGTAACGTGCGACCCTGACCTAAGAGTATACGAGCGCCGCCACTGGTAGAATATTCCCGAGCGATGACGTAATCTCCGGCGGCGGAAAAACCCATACGTCTAGACGTGTTAATTACACCGGTTAAAACATTCTGTTACATAGAAGTAACGAGCAATGAACAGTGGGTGATAAACATAGTCTACGAGTTGTAAACATAAATAACTGTAGTTATATAAATAAATGTAGTTATTATAAATATTGTTTAAATAAAAAATCTTAGTGTTTAAGCATTTAATATTATTCTTAGTCTTAAATTAGTATTTATAATTATTGAATCATAGTGTTAGTTATTTTTATTCTTTTTAATATTTATCGTTTAATAAACGCATTATTTTAATTAATAATATTTTTTTGATTTTTACACTTCACCCATATAAATAAACGTTACATTATTATTATTTTTTTTTTTTTTTGTAAATTTTGACTACATTTATTTAGAAATCAACTTGTTCAAAAGAGTCGAGTTACAATTTCTTTAATGATGACTATTCAAAATATTCTATTACTGTAAGAAGATTTTGAATATTAAGTTAATGTTTTTAAAATTAATAAAATCCTTTTGTGGTTGTGGTCAACGATGTTGATAAGAATTTACAATTAGATATTAAACTAATGATTTGTTGAAGTTACTATTTGAAAATGAAAATTTGAATCAATTTTTTGAATTAACGAATTAATCTGAATAACCGAAAATAAAAAAATATCGCCAAAAAATTATATAAATTTTTGGTAGTATGCATATTATGCAAAGAAGATACGTATAAATTAAGTTTATTTATTATTTTGTAATTCTATATGATTTCCAATAAGAAACAATATCCGGCCCGTCATATATTTTAAAATTTCGTATATCGCCCGCTTCTTAAAAAAATTGGGGGCCTGTTTTTAATTTTACACTAATAGTTTAAATTTCAAAGTTGGGGGCGAAATCATCGTTGGTTTTTTAGATGAAATGGTAAATATATTTCTCTGTATTTGGAAAGTATTTTAAATGCTTTAATATCAAATATTTGCATTTTTCATTAAAAATAACATAGTTATTAATTTTTCAAAATTATGTTATTATGTATTATCAGTTTGCTGTATGTGCCTTCTTTGTTTGAGGAAATATTTTGACGTTCATTTTATATATTATTTTTAATTAGAACAAAACGCTGTCTGTACAATTAAAATAATCTGATGTGGCCAGCACATAACCTCTCGCCGTATATTTTACCTGGCTCTATTCATAAAGCAAAGAATATTTTTAGAAATACAAATAATATATTCATATAAGTCTATAACGTATAAACTACTTTATTATTCAATAAGAACATGACTCAACATAAAACAATTTTCACATATACTTACAAAATCTATAGGATATTTTACCATAAATTATGTACAATAAATTACAAAGTAGAGTTTACTATATATACCTGCTGGTAACAGGCATTTTCAATTCGAACAACGTTCTTGTTTACTTTCTCTTTATATTCTTCTAGTAGAAACATTAATTTTGGGCGGCTAAAATGCATAATCTGAATTGTGCATCTATTCTTACATATCTTCTTTTACATTTTATTTTTTCATACATGTTGTATCTAAATAACACTACTTCCCATTAATAAAGTGATGGATAGATTGCACTCCGATTATTTTCTTATATCGATGTGTAATTTTGTCAATATTTACAACTTACTTGAGAAGAATTTGATAGCTTTTTCGCAGTTCAATGTTACTCTAGCTACAGTGCTGGTGTACATTGTCCCATAATGTTTAAAACAAATTTAAGTCCATAATAGTCACAGATCAAGAATTAAGAGATTCTCCAAGTACATTTTTCTTTCATTACTCATTATTTCGATGAGATACAATTTTTTCTGTATTTTACGTTGCAGAGTGGAGACCATTAACAGTATTTCTGAAGGGTATGTGTAATGTACCTATAATTTTAAATATTTAACTATAAATACAATAAGAAATAATATAATGTATGTACTTCCCAAAAAAAATCTTCAGTAATGTCTCCGGATTTCTGACACTGACATTTATCTGTCAGTTACAAACATACAAATTTTCAACTATTTTCCATGGCATTCTTTCGGCTGTAAAAATGATTAAAACAGATTATTTTATATATTATATTTCTTTTATCTCTAAATCTATAGAATATATAATAAAATAATTAAATGTATCAGATAGAGAATTTAATTTTATTTAATATTACCAAAAAAAAATTTTAAAAAATAATATTTAGAAGATTTTTTTTCAAGAATCTTCTACTTCCGGTTGTCCAATTGTTACCAAAACCTTTTCAGATCTTCCCATGAATGTCCGATTGGGAAATACGTACTTAAACAAATTTAAAGTCTTATAGTTTTTGAGTAAGCGTCCTTCCAACATCCCACACACACACACACACACACACACACACACACACACACACATACACACACACACACACTCATCCACACACACACACACACACACACACACACACACACACACACAGACATCATCGTAAAAATGTTAAAATCGGATTGTAGGGACCTTAAAACGTGCTTATTCAATAAAATCTGGATATGCGATTTTTAGCATAAATGCAATACCTCTCTTAGCGAGAGGTAAAAAGAGTAAAAGTAAATTAAATTTAAATATAAATATTTTTTTCTTAATCTTTTGAAATAAACAAAAATTGTCAGTCATACAATGAATAGTTTTTAAATGAGAACTTTTTTTTTGCATTTCCTGATAGTTTGAATTTTCGGACATATACTGCTTTATAAACAAAAAACTCCAATTAAATTTTAGCTATGATATTTTATGATTATAGTAATGCTGTTTTTTAGTTCCACCTTAAGTTGTATATTTTTTAACATGGAAATTCTTTCAATATTATCTAAGAATATGATGTATGTATACCGTATATTACGTTACTGACCCACAAATAATTTGTATGAAAAAGTTCAAGGAAAGTATAAATAAATCTTTATCTAATATCGTTACAATCAATCTTACCTAATAATTTATAAAATTCTGCCTAGTCACCATATTATTTAAATCACTTTTAGTGAAGAGGATACATGCACAATTATGTTTTTATTAAATTACAAAACCCACTTGTTCTTGACACCCATTCAAATGTTATTTGTTTTAATAAATTTTAATTCTTCTGCTGTAAAAAACTGCAGTTGTGAAATTTACTCGTATCGCGCTTTTTATCCTGCATCTATCCCGCTGTCCTTTTAAGTTGATAATTAGTAGTTACACGGGAAAACACGCTGATAGAAAAGAAGAAGCCTATACGATATGCGGAGTAGGCGTGAATGATTATGTTGTAGGTTTAAATAAGATTTAACTAAGATTGTTTAACAACTAATTGTTTCTTCAATTCTAAATTTGCATGGATGAATTTTGATGAGTTCTTTTACATGACAATAAGATTTGTGTTGTACGGTAATTGATTAATAATATATTGATTTATAATTGTTATTCATGTAATTTATTACTAAATGATTTTAAGGAATCATAAAATATCAAATTTGATACCTATTTATGTAATTAATAACTATTAACATTAATTTGTGTATTTTTAAAGCATTTTACATGCATGAAATGTATAAATAGTATATGTAACATCATTTTTTGTCTAATTAGTTATGGTATCTATGAATAATATATAATTATGTTTTTACGAATAATTATATAAGAATTTTGAAGTGCTAATAACTGATGTTGTTAAGGTCAAATTGGATAAAAGTTTAAACACATAGGACTACTCGGAGTTTATGTAGACAAAAATAGTATAAAAGAGGCAAAAATTAAACAAAGAGATGTAGTATGATTGTTACATTTTTTATATATATTTACGAATCCAAACCCATAATATTTTGGCCAGTTTTTCAACAACAAATTATATAATCATGGCAAATGGTGAGAAATTTCTTTGGACTAGTTTAAAATATAGGCTTTAAACTTACAAAAACTGAATATGTTATTCAAGGTGTCGCGCGACTAGTCGCGTCTAGGTAACTGTCATCAACCGGCATTTGACAAACAGTTTTTTAAAGTTTCAAGTCTATATTTAAAGTAGCCGAAAGAATTTTGTGGGAATTTACGTGGGTTTTTTAAAATGAAAATGTAAACCGCCCGAAATATTATGGATTTGAGTTCGTAAATATTAACACTAATTACTGTATTATTTCGAACCAGTAAACGCTAGAATTATTCAAAATAAGAAAATCGGCAGGTAGACCAAGGAAAACAAAATAAAAAAATATATTATTTGTCATTTGAAATTAATTAATTTTTTAAAGTATGGTATAATTTTGAGTGAAAATATGAAATTAACCAGAGAGCATCATGAGTTATAAATTGACAGGTTTGATAGTTTTTAAGTCAGCAATCAGCCTGAAAGTAATTTGACAATTTTTATTCGCCCTATAATTTTGACAGTTAAATTACCAAAAATTTAATTTGACAGCTTTTGCAATTTGTAAGTCGCCCAGAATTTAGTTCGAAAATATTCCAAAAGAAGATTAGTAGGGATCTTAAGAAATGTATTATTCTCAACAATGTACCTCTTTCACATTTTTCAAAAAGTATTATAAATGAAAGATTATGCAATATTTTTCATAGTAATATTTTTTTTCATGTTATTTTCGTAAATAATTAAATAAAAAGATTGGCGTCAAAAATAATCATGAAAAACAACTCTCCACTACTGTGTATGTCATCAAAGTATATACAAGTCATTCGTAGCCAATAGGAGAACAGTTTATTTATCATCTACATTATTTATATAAATACGTAGGCAATAGTTTGACAGATGTATATGTACTTTGACGTCACATTCTGTTTCAGATCACGGGACTTTTTTAAAATATTATTCAAATTTCAAAAATTAATTGTAAAATATGTAATGTATATTTCGTGATATTTTCAAATTTAATATTTAGTAGGTATATTTTTTTTTGCAACAGCCCTATTCTAGCGTTTACGTCGTATATGTAATAAACAAGAATTATGTTATTCTTATAAAAATTATCTTGCTGCTTGTACTTTATATAATGATTATACTCTCACTGATTTCATATTTGATTTTCACATTCTTTTGGAACATTCATCATTTCTTTTTTATCCCTCAACAGGATTAAATCCCAATTACAGAGTTTGTTTGCATATACATACGTCTATGCCTTAGTGGGATTCGAACCCAGAACCCCGAGCGCACTCATGAGTAGAAGTGTTGCTCGAACTATTGAGTCACCGGAGGAATGCTGTTCGAATATGTTTATGTGACATACATCTTTGTATTCCAACAGAAATATTTGTTGCCATTTTCAACACTTGTACTTAAATAAATACATACATACATGTATGTACCTATAAAGACGATGATCCTCACGTGTTTAAACATATTGAGTTAGTGATGTTTTTAATCTGGATAGTTGTCTCCACGTTTTATGAAACAACGAACAATTTACCTAGCTTGTATAATATCGTTACTAAACAAAACAAAAAAAAAATCTTTTCATTTTAATATTTGTATTTCTTAAAAAAATTCACGTTTTTGGTAAACTACATGTGACCTCTTCAGGAATACGTCAGTAAGAAAATAACACACAAAATAAATTTGTTTTTAATGTAACAGTAACAAAATTTATAAATTATTCAGTATTGGAAGCCATGATTCACTAATATTCAAGGCATCATTGTGATTGAAATTGTTTTGTTAAATACTTACTTAATCCTTAAGCCTTTCTACCTTTTGGTGGAAGTCTATGGGTGTCGGTGTCATTTTCGGGTTCCGGTTTCTGTTAAATACGTACTTATAAATCTCTATGGATTATAGTGTGTTAGGTTCCCCGGAATACGATTTTACTATTTTTACAATTATGTCTGTATGTGTGTGTGTGTGTGTGGGTGTGTGTGTGTGTGTGTGTGTGTGTGTGTGTGGGTGTGTGTATGTGCGTGTGAGTGTGTGTGTGTGTGTGGTGTGGGTGTGTGTATGTGCGTGTGAGTGTGTGTGTGTGCGTAGATTTTTGTTATAATTAGTTTGAGAAAACGCTCTTAATTATTATTTACACATTTAATGTTATTAAATATTAAAGATTATTCTATTATCTATACGAATTGATTGCATTTTATATTTCATATTCAATGGATATAGAGTGGAAACAGCTACTATATTAAGAAAATTCTAACTGACAGATGTCAGTGTCAATGAAAAGTAAATGAATGTGGCATAGATAAGGATGTTGAGATAGATATTGGGAAAACACGGAAAGATACGGTAAGGAATAAAAGAATACGGGAAATAACTCGAGTATTAGAAGTTTCTAGATAGATACAAGAGAGACGATTACATTGGTTTAAACATGTCAAGAGAATAGATAAAGAATAAATTGGACGAAGAATGAATAGCTTAGTAACAGAAGATAAAAAGAAACAGAGGAAGACAAGAGATAAGATGGAAGGACTGTATTGCGGAACACATGAGAGAAAAGCAACACAAATGAGGACGACCCGCACAACAGAAATGAATGAAAGAAGAAAATAAAAAATTGCGACCCCTGACGAATGGGAAAAGCTAAAGAAGAAGAAGAAGATGTCAGTGTCAAGTGCCATTTCCATAGTTTGTTCTTGACATTTGACATCTATGTACATAATTACTACACATGATTGCTCGCGCCCTATAATTATGTAAGGAAATGACTATTTTTAATTCTCAAAATGCGTCGCTTTGTTTATCTTTTACACGACCATAACACACAGTAATAATTGATGATTAAAAATCGGTTGTACGCATACTCATTAGTTATAGTAATTCTAATTTTGAGTAAATACAACAGTTTGTATGTCGCAAGACATTACCATCTATACAATTTAAACAATCTTATTCTAATAATTTATTCATCCATTCATTTCCAACAAATTCCTTGACTAACCTCACCATCTGCACCATGAATCTCAACACTAACCTATAGCCGAGGCACGAGTATATCCCCGCTTGTGTCATCCTTTCACTATCATCCCAACTCCTCCGTGAAGACACGTCTCGCAACTTGAGGTGTCGTAGGGAGATGAGTCCGCTATCGGCGTCAGTCTTCGTCTGGAGAACATGAGGTGCGGTTCAGTGTACGCGTTGGTCGCGCTCCTAGGTAAGTGCAATGTGGTGCAGTGATTAAATGGCTAGTGCAGTGCGAGATGGAATAGGGAGGGCGGATTCCCAGAAAATTTATCGCCAGTAAATTGATAACGAAGAAAAAATATATAATAAAAATAATTAAATTTAGCAACGGCTGAAATCCAGCCGGCAGTACGGTAGTGGTAAAACACTGCGGCTCGGTGAGTCCGGCTGGGAATGGTCGTCGACGACAGCTGTATACAAGCCCTAAACCCTAGATAAGAAAATAGATCGTAAAAAAATTGTTACTCAGAAATTAATCCCGAAAAATATTGATCGCCTGGAAATTAATGGCATTTAAAACTGTACGAGGATTTAATTATTATAGGATAGATTGGTTCCATGTTGTTGTCGGCCGGAATGATCCGGAACGATGTTTGGGTACATTTATTCAAATATCTTGAATAAAATGTTTGTAATTTAAGTTTTAATATAAATTTGTTAACGATATAAAAATGATGATTTGTAAATTGATCAGTTCGGTACTTTTTTATGGGAGATGACCTTTCCGGTAGTTTTTCATACAATACACCACTGATTGCTCTTTCCGTTAATTTCGAAGAAAAGTTTATGTTATGTTAATAAAGGCATCGTCATGATTTATGTAGGTAAAATATTTTAAGCTTACTTTATTTCAAAATTTTCTGCATAGTTTTTAAAAAACCTGATGTCGTTAATGCATTGTATCTCACCTTTTTAAATTTTAATAGTTACCAGTACTATTATATTTTATCTATTTCCTTTTATATTATCCAGGCAATGTTAGGATTACACAACACTTTTAGGTTTCAGTATTGGGATATTTTTAACTTACAATAAACTTAAGCATAACCTAACTAAAGTCACACTCGCAAAACTCGGCCCATTATAATCGTTTTTTATATTTCTGTAGTATTTAGTATTTTATTAAAGTTTTTTTTTTTTGTAAAATACAAAAACACATGAAGAGCCGTGGTTTGTGAATGTGAGTTTGGTGCGTTAGGTTAGGGTATGTTTTGAAAAACTACTAGTTAAAAATGTTTAAATCTTGAAAAAATCAGTCAATAAAATCTAATAATTACGTAATAGAATTATTATGACATTACTTACATTAAAGTAAGGTTAAATAAGACAATTAAGAATCTACTCCTAATAAAAGAAAAGCGATTTATATTTATGTTACATTGTTCAATGTAATCAAATTATTTTTCAATGATACTTTATGAATGAATCCTAATTTTTTGATATTAACAATAAAAAATTAATTACAAACATTTATATATTAAACTTGAAATAACATAAGCATCAAGATGTATGATATTGGATTTTTTTTAATTTGTTACTTCTAAATCCTTTACAAAAATCGAAAATAATTAAATTATAAATATAAAATCTCAACTACTCAAAAACGGTATTAAAATACTACTTTCTAGTTACCAATTAATACAAATTTTAAATTTAATAAATCACCCAATCCATACGCACGCAAAGATAGCATCGTAAATTTGTTAAAATCGGTATCTGGGGACCTAAAACATGTTCCTTTTGTAAAGTCTCATTATTTGATTCTTAGCACGATTCCAATACTTCCTACACCACCGGGAGATATTAACTTTAATTAAATGACGGTCTTCATCAAATTCTCCCCAATTTCCGAGCTATTTCCGGTTTTAAATGAAAAATAATTCACATTGAATTGCAAATTGCACATAAAATAATGCGTTCTACTACCTTCAGTAATGAATATAAGACTTTACTACTATAGTTTTATTTATACGAGTAGTAATGGAAGAAAAAAATAAAACAAATAATTGTTTATAAAATTTTAGAAAAAAATTGATTAAATGCAGGTTTTCCAATTATTAATAATAAAAATATTGGTATCAGTAAATTATGTTAAATATACCGGTTGTCTTCAGTAATTAGTAATTAATAATACTGTCAAACACTAATTAGAAAATATATTTTTAATGAAGTATTTACAATATTCATACACATATAGCAATATTAAAAATTTGTAATTAAATAACTTGTTAATATAACGCAAATGATCTCAAATGTCACATACTTAATTAAAAATATAATTTAATGGCTTTATGTGACATATTCGGGCGGAAATAAGGCAGTAACGAGCCCAAAAGCGGTCACGCTGATAAGAATCTCCCCAATTCCAGTTCTGCACAACAGAAGCGATTGCACATATCCCGTTTACGGATATTAACCACGGGAGATTTCAACTATACCTCATGCTACTAACCAACCTTGATCGTCCGCAACTAGCTTTACTCATGCGTTGTACTGGTCACAGAAAATCAAACGAAAGTAAAAGTAAAACAAGGAGTTCTATACTCGCGAAGATTTAAATCATTAGTGTACTGTGTTGAAGAAGATTATTGCTGTTTTGAAACTTTATGCAATATGCCTAATTAATGATGCCGCATATTCATTTATTTTGGCCTGTAACATTTATTTTATACCAGTCTGCAAGTTCTGAAATTTAAATGTTTATGTTAATTTAAACATATTAATCTCTACTCGATATTGCAGTTGATGAATACAGTTAATTATTTTGAATCAATTTTACTTAACAATAAATAATTTTGTTGCAAGTTAAACTATGCTTTATTTTACTAAGTAGTATTTACATTATCGTCCGGTCATCATACCAGAAGTCTTTATAGTTTTATTAAAAGTAGGAGAAAATTAAATAAGCCTGGGTTCTAAGTTCACCCAATATTGTGTGCGTGATATATTTTTGAGGAAAAGTCATATTGAAACTATCATAATTTGATATAAAAAGTGTTCCGCCAAATTTTGATGCGTGGGCAGTAATCTTTACGAATAAATGTTATCATCATGACTGGTAAATTTTGTCTTTGGATAGGTTTTCACACCAGTCTGTCCTGCGCCTCTCTCTTTAGTCCCTTTTACTTCTAATATCCTTCCGCCTTCATATCTGTTAACATTCCAAAATAATTTCAATTTAGTTAGTCTTTCTCTTTCTTAGTTGTCTAAAAAAAAATTCCTTTTTCTCAAATGCAAATATCACGTCTAATCATCATGAATGCCGGAATGTAGAGAATCGTTCATGTAAAAATGGCCCTCCTTGAAACGAGTGCTTTCCCCAATGGCGTTCTCTCCGTGAACGGCACAAATGGTTCAACTCAAAAAGATATGTCGGAAATGCTCATTTTTTCAATTTGATACTCCATTTTACAATTAAAAAATAGTGTAATATTAAAACAAGGTAGAGATAATGTCTAACAAATTGCTTATGCACCAACCTAATATTAAAATGTTAGATTATATAGAAATTATAGAAAAAAGTGCTTGTAATCACAGAACACAAGTAAATTTGTAACCTTACAATAAAACACATTATCTGGTGTAGGCAAATTGTACTCGTATGATGGGTAAATATGAATACAATTTAATAAATCTCCGTTAGTATAAATACTCGTTCTTGTGGAATCCGTAGAATCAAATCAGTTACGAAATGTAATAATTGTACCTGAATGTGCATGTGAACACGCTACTACAATGAGCATTATTCGTTTTTTTCGCACGATTTATAATTGTGAGGTTACGGAAATTGTGCATGAATGGTGGAAAAGTGAAATGATTTTGTTATTACGTGCACGCTGTTCCTGGGAACAATCTCAACTAAAAGTTTTTGTTAATTGCCACAAATTTTGCTAGAACGTCTTAATCAGAGATTGCTTGCTTCCTTGAGTAAATATTACAAGGCAAATTTTTAACGTAAATTTATTCTGATGCACCCTGATTTTCTTATACACAATGGGGTCCTTTCTATACAAATGTTTTTCTTGAAGTACACATGAACTAAGAATTTCAGTGCAAATGCGACTTAAAATTTTTACGTAATAATTGAAACAGTTTGATCATCGTTTGACAATGTGATACAAACTATGGCGGCGGAAGGCGCTAGTGTTTGTTCATTAACGAATTCACGATGGGCGGCAACAAGAGGCGCGCGAGTCGCATCACTAGTACGAGGGTCATTCAATAAGTAAAGAGACAAATGGCTATAGCTCAAAAACGGTTTATTTTAATCTTTCAAAATTAAGGCTATTTTTTAACATAATCACCCCCCACAGTTATGCACTTGTCCTATCTTTCTTGCAGCTTCCTAATTCCCTTGGCGAAGAATTCTTTCGATTTACCCCGAAGCCACTTTTGCACCGCTTCCTTAAGTTCCTCATTGTTAGCAAATCTTTTTCCACGTAGGGCGTCTTTGAGTGGTCCAAACAGGTAAAAATCAGATGGGGCGAGGTCGGGACTGTAGGCAGGATGAGGTAAGACCTCCCAACCCAATTCTTGAAGCTTATCACGGGTCAGCTGGGCTGTATGAGGGCGGGCGTTATCGTGCTGAAGAATGACTCCTTTTGACAAGAGTCCACGGCGTTTGCTCCTGATAGCTGGTCTAACTTTGTGTTCTAGCATCTCAGAGTAGTATTGGCTATTGATAGTTCGCTGACCTTCAAGGAAATCGCAATAGACTGGACCCTGTGAGTCCCAAAAGATGGTCAGCATCACTTTACCGGCGGAAGGTTGAACTTGTTCGGCCACTTTTAAACCGATCAACCCACTTGTAAAAATTCGCATGGTTCATACAACTTTTACCGTACTGTATTAACATTCTAGAAAAAAATTCACTTGGTTTTACACCTTCTGCGACTAAAAATCTAATGACTGAGCGCTACTCTTCTAAGGTGCAATCTTCTAGTGGACTTGCCATGGTGAACTGAAAATTTTGAGGTTATGTTGACATAAAATGATGAAACAGCTGATCAGAGCATATCCCAAGGTTGCCAACAAACACCCCTGAAAAGATTGTATACATTCGTTGAATAGTTTTAAAATTATAGAATTTGTCTCTTTACTTATTGAATGACCCTCGTAGTTTGCGAACTAATTAATATTTCAACAAAATTCTTTCACTAATAATATAGATAGTTAAAATTTGACTATGCAGTTTTTGTCAGTCGATAGACCGAATTATCGAATCCCGGAATTTCGGCTTCAAATCTTGCAAGTTACAACGTGTTGTATTGGACAATTGTAAATACATAGTTTTAAATAATAGCAAAAATAGCAGTCTATGATCTTATTTTCAACAAGGCGCGAGCAGACATGTGACTCGAGGAACCTTGAAGTTTGAAGTTCTTGGAATCAGCTGATTTGCGTGCGCTTGTCACTTTGACAAAAACAATATTTTGATTTGTTAAAAATTTATTATGTTTAATTTTATGTATTTTACTGCCTGAAAATTGTGGGCCTACATTTTTAATAATCCGGCTGAATTTTTCAAAAAAAAACCTGCAGAAATCGAAATTCTGGATTTATGGCAGGATTCAGTTTCAAAATGGGATCTTCGTTCCATCATCAAATTTGTAATATTAATTTTTATTGATAACAAAAAATCATAATTCAAATGAAAAATTAAAAATTTCTACCAATAGTGTTAAAATATCAATTTTACAAGATGGCATTACCATATTTTCATTGTCAATACTTTTAAAGAATTTTCTCTTCATTAATTAGCATCTTTCAAATTGTGCAATTATTTCATCATAATATTTCCAAATAGACTATCAAATGTACAAATCTTGTCGCTATATAGTCTATAAAATTGAAATATTTTTCTTGATTAATGACTCGAATTCAGTACATATGTTTTACATAAGACTGCTAATTAATCATTGCAAATACTTTCATATGGCAACATTACTTGTAAAAATATTTTCACACACTTAAAAATGACACAACTGTTTTCTTCCAGAAATTGGTTGAACTATCTAAATTTAATCAAACAATGCTGCAACATAAAAGTTCTTCCATTAGTTTTTGATTTTTTACCACAAAATAATATTTTTTCTTTCTAAACGAATGTCATCTGAATATCTTCGTAATTTAAATGTGTTTTAGTTGGTTTCTAAAGGCACAAAAATTATTTTAAAACGGGTTAATGTTATTGTTTATATTTATCATTTTACAAGTAACAGCAAATAATAATAATAATAACAATAACAAATACAACCTAAAACAAATAGTTTCAGACAATATACAAACTATTTATTTCAACATATTTTAGTTGCACCCAAATCAATGAAGAAGGTATCAATAATCAATAGTAAATAGGCAATATGAATTAAAAATTATATTTTTGTGGTACTGCCCTAAAAATTCCTAATATGAAATTTCAAAAATTAACAGTTTTTTTCCTTTAATAGAAGTTAAATACCATGATGCTTCTTTGTTAATTAATAATAATTAAATAATAATTAATAAAAAATGTTTCCCCACGTCGCAGCTATAATCGATGCTTTTTTTTCTTATTTTCAATATCAGCTTCTTCAATACTAACTAGTACTGATTATTTGATGTTTTTGTGTGTAGGAGCGCTGCAAATATGTGTGGTGTCGGCGCAGTTCCTGAACAATCGGCCGTATCCTACGTACAGCTTGGAACGAATGCCGGACACAGGGTTTTCGTGTCGAGATAAGGTCCTTGGTGGCTACTACGCCGACTCAGAGACCCAGTGCCAAATGTTCCACATATGCGTCAAGGTTGCCGGACTTGGGGTAGGTTACTAACTTTAAGAAATGAATATTTTTTGAGAATTATTTATAAAGAATACAAGTACTTAGTCTGAAATGTCCAGCAAAAATTTTTTGTTTGTATTTTTTGAACGTTGAATATTATGAACGCCAGTTCATGGCAAAATAGATATCTACACAATTAGCTAGAAAAAAGGTCATTTCATAACGAGTAGTCGAACGCAGCAATCACACGAGTGTATGAAAACCTCTTTCTAGCGAGTTTTATATACTATTTTTCTGACGAGCACAAAAAGCGGCTCAATTTAATATAGGTATTTTTAACCTCCAATTGGTTGTCACATGCACGACCTTGCACGACACACGGTGATGTAAATTTTACAGACGAATCGTTGTTACTGCAATCCATTTTTGAGATAATCACATTCGTCTCTACAAATAAGTACAATAATACTGTATTACCCACATATTCTTTGCTTTATATATAGTCGACGATTCTAACCTCAAATGTCAAATAACGCAAACTAAAAAGCGGAAGTGAACTGTCGAATGCGGCAGTTTTACCAAATATTCTGTTTGTAAATACCTTATCATAAATGTGAAATTATCGTCTCAAGTATAATTATTACAAAGAAGAAGAGATAAATTTGCATATTATCATTATCACTCATTTATTTTCATAATTTGATATTTACCGATTTCTCGTAAAAGACACTAGTGTGTTACGATTTATTTGATTATGAACGATATTGTCAATTTTCGTACCTTGTGGAAACAGGGCCGTATTTAAGATCTGTAGATCCCTAAGCTGAACCTGTGGCGCAGGCTCTACAGGGGGATTTTTGTAAATTTAAGTAAACATAGAACAAGGCTTGTTTCTTGGATGGGTAGATGATGAAATGAAAAAGTATCATGTACAGAACATTTATATCAACTATCATTTCCTGAAGAAGACATAAGGGTCGAAACTGTCGAGACTAAAGTAATAAATGTGGCTGAAAAAAAAAATTCATTTCATTGAGTAAATATATTAGACAAATGTAAGATAAAATAAAATAATGTAGCAAAGCAAATTTTAATTTTATATTTAATTCAAATTAAATAATCAGACTTAAAATGAAAATGAATAATCTATGTGGCTAATTGGTTTGCGCCTACTCTTCATACTAATGAAATAATATCTTCATAACGTAGTTGACATCAGTTTTAATGCTGAGCAAAGCCAAAACCTTAAGCCTGTCTTCTAACATTTCGAAGCCTATTTTTGATCAACTTCAATTTTAAAGATGACCTTTCTTCACTTCGCTAACAGGAAAACAATCTTTTTTCTACAGGAAGTTTATATATTCACCTCTCCTGGACTAATGACATTTTCATTTTCCTCATCATGCGTCGACCGTCAACGTATTTTATGAATGTCGCACCACATTTTACTCAAAATTTGAAAAAAAATTGTTTTGCGGTACGGACCAATAGGCTGCAGCCTAGATAGCCTGCGAGTAAATATGGCCATGTGTGGAAACAAAATGTTTCGTATGTGGTCGTGATAAAAATATATATTTCTAACACGCTGTCGTCCGGCCATTTTTTAAAATTTAATTAGGCTCTATACATATTATAACATAAAAACTTTCAACATGGAGCAGTATAATTCACATTAGCAATATTTTTATTGTGCAAGTAATATTTTCCGCACATCTGCAGTACGTAGATAGTTTTATGTGAAATTATATAGCTATACATAAATCTATTGGTTACACCTCCGCAATGACATTTATGATGTACTAAAATATTTACTTTTCCTTTTTTAATACTCGTACTACGTATTTTCTTATTTGTTTGTACAATATGATGGCGATGGGGAAACTTATGTGCGATTTTACACTCGTAGTATGTATGTATGAGTATATTGAGTATAGCCTAGCTTACATTACATAGCGGTGCTTTCCAACATTTTTTGTGAATCCTGAAAACAGATTTCACATAATGGGGGTATGCATATTGCTGAACGAACAGATACATACTACATTTTGGGAAATCAATGTAAAAATATCCATAAAATGATGTCAGTTACATTTTTTTGTAGTAAAATATATCTGTTATCAAAATCTGTACGAAGGAAACTGCCACGTCCAGCTATAATAAATTATATTTATATCATCTTTTACATATTTCTATAAGTCACGAGTGCATAAGTAATCCTTGTTACAAAAGCTACTTTCGTTGATTCATTTATGTCATGTGGGTTGCCAATAGCTATATGGTACATCCAAAAGTTTTATTAGAGCCGGTATTTTAACCTTCGGATAAATATTTTTGTTGTCTTTTCACTTGCAAATAAATTTATTCGAAAGAGTAACATCTGTTATTCGCGGAATAAGTTATTCGCTAGTGGGTAGCGAATAAAGAGTTTATTCGTATGTACAATACATTTCTACATAGTGCAGATTTATTAAAAAAATGAATATACTAAATATTTTTAATGATTATGATGATTGTTTGAACTATGAATGAATAAGTAATGTAAGAATTCGAAAACGCACGATCAGACAGCGACCTAACCACGCACATCAAGGATTTTTTTGCCAGATTCCGATTATGAAAACAAACTGTTCCTATTTTATTATTACAAATTGGGGTTCTTATTTGATCTCAGACAGTGCATACATAGGTAAATCCCTCCTTGGGTAAATCATTATAAAGATCCTGACATTTGATGCTAGTAAAATATTTTCGGATTTTGAATACTTTTATACAATATTCATTTACCTCGACCTGAAAGGAATATACAAAAATTATAAGGACATTTTTGTAATATACATATATTTCATTTACGCATTTACCGCGTATGATTACTGTAATAGATTACTTGTTAAACTACACTCTCCCGGGGCTAAAAATGCAAAAGAATATAGATGACATTAAGGATGTCAAACAAAATTTTGACAAGTACGGATTTAAAAGAAGTTGAAACATTTCATTCTTGTCTGCTTACTCCATCCTTCTCCACTGACACAAATTCACTTTGCAAGGTTACTAATTTACGAATGTTAAAATTATTCGACAGATAGCTATTTGTTTTTGTCAATTGCGTGAAAATACTCAATGGAGTTATTCGTTGATTAAATATATAGAATAAATTTATTTAACGAATACTTATTCGAAACTTTATTCGGAAGTGAAAATACCGGGCCTTGTGTTATTTATCCATGGAATTAGCGTCCTAACTATGACTGGTTCATTCACTTCTGTCACCTACTTTCTGAACTCAAAGTCGCAGGTGGTGAAGATAGCTTTAACGCTTTTGACATGCTTTTGACGTTGACATTTGTGGTGCGTAACATTTAGAGACTGTGTGGTCGCGAATCTAGCAAACAGGGTTCGATCCGGACCAACGCAAAAAAAAAATTCGAATTTTAAATGGAACAATGTGATCCCTTTGTTGTACTCTTCACGCCAGCAATGAGCTCCCGTTGTTGACGCCTGCACGGTACGAATACGTCATCATCTTTACCGAAATCTGTGTACAAAGCAAATTGACACACCCAGCAATGGGTAATATGCCGTGATGATATATTTATGTATTTATTATAGAAGTATAATGTTTATAGTTTACAATCAAAATTGTAGAATAAGCACGTGCAGCTGACTTTTTTAGAAAAAAATCTAATTAAACCTAATCTTTATATTTGCGTATTTTCTATAATTTTAAATTCATTTTATGGGCAAGTTTTCTCCATATCTTCTAAATGTTCGAGGTTTTTCCAATTCATTAACAGGATTTGGTGGTATCTGAAGGGTTCATGTAATATACCTATAATTTTAAATATATAATTAATAATACAATAAGAAATATTAAATATCGTTCCGAGAAAAAGCCTGTAGTACTATCTCTGAATTTTTGACACTGACATTAGAGACATTTATCTGTCAATTACACACATTTAAATTTCTCAAGTAGTTACCATGGAGATGTTTGGGCTGTGAGATTTACTACAACAGATTATTTTATAGATTATATATCTATATCTTTAAATCTATAAAAGATATAATAAATTTTTTAAATGTGTCGGATAGAGAATTTTGATTTATAATATTTGTAATGACATAAATTTAAAAATAATAATATTTAGAACATTTTTCTTAATCCAAATGTCACCACAACCTATTCAGCTCTTCCCATTACTGTTAGATTGAGGAATCCATAGTTACACAGGTCTCTTTAATCTTATAGAATTTGAGAAATCGTATCTCCAACAACCCCCCCCCCCCACACACACATACACACACACACACATACACACACATCCACATACACACCCACACACATACACACCCACACACACACACACACACACACACACACACACACACACACACATCATTGTAAAAATGTTTAAATCGGATTCTAGGGTCCTTAAAACGTGCTTATTCAATAAAATCTGAATATGCGATTTTTAGCATGAATCCAATACCTCTCTTAGCGAAAGGTAAAAAAAACACTCGCATGTTAAAATTTATAAATAAAATTCTGATGTGGCCAGCACTTTACCGTCCGTCAATTCTTCGTATTTTGTACAAATTCTACACAGAATTTTTTTTGAGAACGCTTCTATAGGCGGTTTCTTTTTAGGGGAGAAATGTACTGGATCTTACTTCGTACTGAAATGAACTGAACTACTAAAAAGAACAGTATGTTTTTTTAAGATAAGTAGAAAATAAAAACATATATAGCATTATATTTGTAATATAATAATCTGCTGAATTGGTTTGTGGATATAATCTGTTGTATTACCTTATGTGATTTGTTTTTGCCACATTAAATTATTTTACATTTTTATATTTCCAGTAAAATCATTTGTCAATTGGTAATATTTGAATATTTTAACTATTTCCACGGTGCAGCTTTTAACAGCATAAGTTGTACGATATATTTTTTTAAATTCATTGAATATGAAGAAAAAAATATAATTAAATCGATTAGAGAATAAAATATTCCATAATATTTATAATAAGATAAAATGTCAAAAAATGACATTTAACAGTGTTTTTTCACGAAAAACTGATAAACTTCATATGGATATACAAAAGAGATATATGAAAGAATTATAATTTTTCGAAATGTAGTATTATAAAGAATTATAAATCGGACTCTAAAACGTGCTTAGTCGTTATAAACTCACCATTGAAATTTTTGACCAAAGACAATACCTTCCTCACCCTAAAGGTGATTTTACGTCTCTACTAAAAGTCAGACTTCACATACTGAATCAATCTGTACAGATACTACCTAGGAATATTGTGTGCAAGGAAATAGAAAAAACATTTATTTAAACAGCTATAATATGAAATAGTTAGTTATTTAACTACCTAGTAAGTTAATGTGGGCGATAGGGTGTTTAATAGTCGAGATCATTAACGCCATTTAAGAAAATGTTAGTTACAATATTGTTCCGTTGACCGTATCTTACTGAATTTTATTTCATGACAATTTTTTTTAGGTTCGTAGCGTTTGACACATAAATTTTGACAATTGTTCAGCAATGATATGTGGTATGTATGGTTACCCACTAAAATCGTTTATTAATATAAAATCTTGCATTAATAGGGGTCATTAATGAATGATGACATTAACATAATCTATTAATAAACGGCCAACAGAAAAATAATTTAAAAACTACTTCTAAACAAGCAGAATTATAATAATATACTCATAATTGTATATTTTCACGGTACGATAACAAATAACAAGAAAAAACTACTATTCATTCATTTGGAACTTAGTAACTATTTCACGAATAATTACCTTATGCCTCGAGCGCGTTAACATTTTCCATTCTATTTACAAGAACCATAAATCCACATCTACATCACATCCGATCGAAGCATCTCTCTTTGCTCATCTCTTGCAATCTGACATTAAATCAACTACGTAACTATGTAATTGGTAATTAACAACTCATACGCAATATTCGCCGCCAACTAGGATATTGTGTGAGAGCGTGAATGGCTGATTGTTAGTGCGTTTTCTATTTACCCAGCACCAGCACGAAAGTTCTATGAGAATGAAATATTATGTATAATTATTTTTGTTTCATTTGTTTCTTCTCCATATAAAGTTGAAAGTCGTGATTATTATTTATTTACATATAACGGCATGTGGCATGAGATTTTCTTTAGAAATTCTAGATAAGAGATAAAGTTTTTTGATTATTAAATTGCAAAAACTTTAATGAATATTTATGAAGCTATTGATGGTAAAGAAGATTAATTTAAATAATGTCTTATTAAAATGTAAATACTTATATGCAGTAATTTAAATTAAATTTATGCAACCAACAAATAAAAGTAAAAAAGATAATAAAAAATTATTACATACAAATTTAATAATTAATAATAAAACAATCACAATTTTATTTATTTATTTGCACCTTGACATATGAGAGATATTTACTTTCTTTTAATTAAATGATACGTATAAAACTATATTGTTTGTACATTTTAAATTAAGAGCATTGTGTACTCCTGTACTAAAATATGAAGCGAAATTCAAATAAATTGTTCCTGTAATAGAACTATTAACATTTTAAAAAATTCAATATTAGACAAACATATTTCTTATATGAACCTGCATTTAAAAAGAAAAAATATCGAAATCTATTAATACTGGACTTTGATTTTAATGGGAAACTCAAAATTCAGTAGCATTTCTTGTTTTCCCTTTAAAATTAAAGTCAAATACTGATAGATTTCAATAATACATTTTTTAAAAGCAGGTTCATATCAGAAGAATGTTTGTCTAATATTGATTTTTACCTTCCGTCACCTCTAGGTAAGGAAGGTATTGTCTTTGGTCAAAAAATTCAATGATGAGTTTTTACTGAATAAGCATGTTTTAGGGTCCCTATAATACGATTTTACCATTTTTACGATGATGTCTGTATGTATGTGTGTGTGTCTGTTTGTGTGTCTCTGTGTGTATCTGTGTGTGTGTCTGTCTGTGTGTGTGTGACAAAAGTTCCGGATTAGATTTTGGTTATAATTGTTGAACCGGAAGTAGCCTCATTTGAAGATTTAACAGTTAAATTTGATTTATTGACATTTAATATTATTATAACTTAAAGAATATATTATTCTCTATACGATTTGATTACTTGTTATACTTCATATTCAATAGATACAGAGTTAAAGAATTTTAAAGAAATTAAATTTTATAATTCAGCCAGCTATGCTAAACATGGAAACTATTACTATATTCATATAATTCAAATTGACAGATGTCAGTATGAGTAAAAAGTAAATTAATGTGGCAGAGATGAGGATGTTGAAGTAGATGTTGGTGAACACACGGAAAGATACGGTAATAAAATAACTCTAGTGTCAAGTGCAATTTGAATACTTTGTTCACGAAATAATTTTACTGGAAATTTAGAATCTTTTGCAAGAAAAATTATGTATGGAATTTATACATTATACATAGGATTGATGGAAGGTATTGTGCTGGCCACAACAGATTTTTTTTAAATGTAAATAGTTCTGGTACAGGAACAATTTATTTGAATTTTCGCTTCATATTTTCGTATAGGAGTACACAATGCTCTTAACAGACGAAACAAAAAATATGTCTAAAATTTATTGTGTTACGATGTTTTGTACAAGAAAAATATGGATAAAAAAATCTAGAAAAAATAAGATTTACACACAAAAAAATTATAACAAAAAAATTTTTTTTTTTTTTTTTTATTGAACTAAAATTAATGTCACACTGCTATTAGTAACGTGAGATAAATATGTATTGAAATATTAAATATGAATAAATTTCTCGATTGTGGTGTACATTGGATGTTAACAATTGTTCTAAATCTCAGTCATACAGGAGTCATCGTTACACAACCGACGTTTCGGTATACAATTGCTTATACCTTCACATTCTATTGTCGACTTTGACAGCGTACAGTATGTAAAAGTTTTTGTAAAAGTAAACTTTTAAACGCATCTATTTGCACAGGGTGTTAAAAAAAGTAAAAAATAAAGGTATATGGTACTGATCAAAATGAATAAAAAAGCTTATTCAACATAAGTCTGATCTTCAACTTTTTCTGAGAAAAACAAAAATTGAAGAAAAGCTGACAAAGATGGTGATAAATACTTACGAAGTTATTTAAAAATTAAATATTGGCCAAGGTCGCCGCAACAATTAGCTTAGTACAAATATTTGAAAGGTAGGCAAAAAGTCTCATTTAATCGAAGTCGTAACTCTTATAGTTTTCGAGATATCGGAGGTAAACCTCGTAAAAACTCATTTTTCACTGCCTTATATCTTTTTTTAACACCGTGTATGTACCCAAACGTCGATTTTTTAAAAATAAATGCTGTATGACTCAGATTTCGAGTAATTGTTAATACCTATATTAACACCATTAAATGTGTAGAACCTACTCTGTACTGTTTTTTCATCATCAAATCAAAGGTCATTTGAAATGTAAAATTAAAAAAATATATATACTGGGTGTTGATCGTCAGGGGCGAACATAGGGATTTAACATGAGATTTTAGATTTATGAGATTTCCTGATCTTGTATTCATTTTACGGCAAAAACTGTAGAGTGCTGTACAAAATTAAAAGCTGAATATAAAACTGTTTTTACATATTTTATTATGTTTCTAGTTTCATCACAATTTTAAAAAGAAATTTTAAAATATTTATTAGTTTGTACCAATAGCCATGATTTTGAAAGAAATAAAAACAAAAATATTTTATTATCCTGTCAAATATTTGTCAAAAAGTAAAATGGATATTTACACGAACGAAGAACGTGTCTTCATTATACATTATTATTATGCTGGTAATAGTTACAGAAGAGTAAGAGATTTATTTTCCGTAAAATATGAAAACAAACCAATTCCTAGTTTATCAACAATTTCGAAACTTTTTAAAAAAATTGAGAATACAGCTACTATAGCTGTGAACGAAGGCAATAATAATAATAGAAGACGTCGGCGTCATAACGAAGAGAATGAAGAAATGTTACTGACTATGACAAATGAAAATTCTTTGTATAGTATAAAACTTATAGCATCTGAGTGTGGTTTGCACTATTCAACAGTTTACAACATTTTAAAAGATCATGATTATGAATCCTACAAATTTCACACTCGCCAAGAACTTTTTCCACGCGATTTTGAATCCAGGAACACTTTTTGTGAAATTATACAAGAGAAAGCAAATCGTGACCAGCAATTCATTTCTTCCATTTGTTTTACTGATGAGTGCATTTTTTTTTAAATAATAAACCGAATGATCAAAATACTCGTGTATGGGCCAAAGAAAATGTTTATACAAACACCCAATATCCCCAAAAAATTAATACTTGGGCTAGAATTTTTAACAACAAAATAATAGGGCCATTTGAAATTGTGAAAAATTTGACTGCATAATAATGCTGCCCTGCCTTGGTAGATGTAATTCATCTAGATCAGGATATTTGGTTCCAGCAGGATGGGTGCCCGGCTCATTTTGGGTTAAATGTTGGAGAATATTTGGACTTTGTCTTTCCTAATCGGTGGATTGGTCGAGGTAGGGAAATTAATTGGCCTGCAAGATCTCAGGACCTAACTCCTAGTGATTTTTTTTTTGTTGGGACATCTTAAATGTAAAATTTACTCCAGAAGACACAGGAATTTAGATTCATTAAGGGAAGCAATAATCCAAGATTGTAATTTAATTACTGGCAGTTCGCTAATGTAAGAGCTTCATTTTACAATAGACTTGGTTACTGTTTTGCTGAGAATGGTGGCTTATACGAATATCTATTGTAATTTCAAAAAAAAAAAAATTCTAGATTATTTTGTTACAATAATAATCATTATTGTGTTCATTCATTTCTTTCGCATTATATTAGATATAATCTCAATTTTTTTAAGAAATTCTGAAATTGTTGATATACTAGGAATAGGTCTGTTTTCATATTTTAAACTAAAATCCCATGTTAAATCCTTATGTATGCACCCGATGATCAACACCCTATATATTTAAAACCTTAGACGAGCGTTGAATAAAATTTTTTGTGAGACACGTGTGTGTTTTACATAAGCGATTTAAGAATAGTACCACACTCAGACTAACAGTCTTGCGTGACTTATTTATGTAACATACTTGTACTATAAATAATTATGGCTACTATATATTGGATCAGTATTTTAAATAAATGATCAATATTAAATGATCGCAACATAATGAAAATGTAATTTAACCTGTTCTAACCTAACCCAATTTAATCTAAACTAACCTCAAGTAACCTAACATAACCTAAAGTAATCTAACCTGAACACAATATTCACATTTATTTTGCAAAATACTGATCATTAATGTAAAAAAATCCGACCAAATAAATAGAAAGTAATAACTACTATTTTTAATATAATAATTGATAGCAATTAACGTCTCCAAATTTATATTAGAAAAATCTGATGTGGCCAGCACAATACCTTCCGTCAATCCTGTGTATTATGTACAAATTCCATTCATAAAATGTCTTGCAAAAGATTATAAATTTATATAATGTAAATATTATTTCATGCAAATGGCACTTGACACAAACATTTTCTTCTTCTTTAGCTTTTCCCATTCGTTAGGGGTCGCTAATTTTTATTTTTTTCTTCCATTCATTTCTATTTTGCGGGTCATCCTCATGTCAAAATTTTTCATTCAAAATTTATTTTTTTGGTATTTTATGATTCCTTTTCTTGGCAACTGAATTCCACACCCCTGATAATAAATATACCACATGAAATAAGAAAATCATGAAATTCTGAATGAAAAATTACGACATTTGTCAGTTATGGACGTAATTCATAGCTGTCATTTTGACACGGGTCCACATATCTGCTTGCCAAAGTCAGCAAAGTCACGTCACTAATTTTTGTTTTGTTTGTCGTCCTCATTCAGTTCCTTTTCTCTACTTTCATATTATATTTGGTCTTCCTATGTTTCTTCCAACTTCTGTTATAAGCTATTCATTCTTCCAATATACTCATCTCTCCTCATGACATGTTCAAACCAATGTAATCGTCTCTCTTATATCTTTCTAGAAACGCCCAACACTCGAGTTATTTCCCTTATTCTTTCAACATTTACTTTTTATTGATATTGACATCTGTCAATTTGAATTACCTGAATATATTAGCAGTTTCCATGGTTAAGTTAGCACAGCTGGCTGATATATGAAATTTTATAATTATTACAATCTTTATAATTCTTTAATTCTATATCTGTTGAATATGAAATATAAAATGCAATCAAATCGTATAGAGAATAATATATATTCTTTAAGTTATAATAAAATTTAACGGAGTTTTTCAAGAAAACCTGTTAAAATCTTCAAATGAGGATACTTCCGGTTGACCATTTATAACCAAAATCTAATCAAGTCTGCATATGGTTGTACGGAAGAGGAATATGCAAGAATTGTAATTTTTGGAACTCTAGTATTGAAGATATCGTGCATGAAACTGCGGTCACATACACACACACACACACATACACACATACACACACACACACGCACATACGAACACACACACACACACACATACAGACATCATCGTAAAAATAGTAAAATCGTATTGTAAAGACCCTAAAACGTGCTTATTCAATGAAAACTCACCACCGAATTTTTTGACCAAAGACAATACCTTCCTTACCTAGAGGTGACGGAAGGTAAAAAACATTATTTAGAAATTTAAGATCACCATTAAATGATATACAAAATTACTACTCTATAATTTAACATAAAATAATTACAGTATGTAATATTCAAGTTGCATGTTATAAATTAAGTATGATGTATAATGCGAGAACCTCTATATTATATACTCGTTCGTACCTCATAATTTTCTCTTGCACTTTATTTCTCAAATACTTTAAAAATAAAAGAGAGACGTATTAGGAAATTAAATTTTCCACTGTAAAATTCCTAGTGTAATTCAGTTATGATCCAACTTTCTCCAATTAAATCAAGATGCTTACTCTGTAGATAGCATCTTGTATCATCTTCGTATTAAAGAATGCAATGGTGCAAGCGTTATGTAATTAGAGAAATTATCATCTGTGTAATTGGCGTTCAACAATCAAAGATGATTGTTTCATAGACTACCGAGATAAGTAGGGTGATGATAGTTTCGCAATTGTTCATGAGGAAGAGGTTTCTTTATTTCCTCTTGGGATATTAAGACATACTCTATTGACTTGTTAAAAAAGTTCTCAAACCACTTTTGTCTAATTGTTCATATTACACGTGAAATACGAGTACTAAATAACACTAAATTTGGCTTATGTTGCTTTTATCTACTCGTATATTAGGAATAAGATGTATTCCAGTACCTATACAAATTAAATTAAAGAAATAAATTGAAAGTTAATGATTACGCAAAACATGGTGTAGATATTCCAATAATTTTCTTTTGTTTTATTTTCTGAAACTTTCAAATATTTGCATAATAAACCTAAATAAAATTTAGAATTCTTTTTTTATTTAATTTCAGTAAGATATGAATACTTTAATATCAATTGAAAATTTGAATTTTACCGAATGAAACGTGGAGGAAATGATGACATTTAAAAATACTATAGAAAAAAACTTGTATCGGATAAAACGTAATAAAAACAACACAAACAAGACACTTGACAACGCGTCAATGGCAGAAAAAGTGTTTTTTTTTTGGTAATGGTGTAGTTCTATGCACAAAATTTGATAGAAATGTCACCAATGACTCATAGCTACATCACAGACCACGTGGTATCTTTTTAGTGCTAAACACGAAGTAATATATAAAAGGAAAGCACACTCATACTCAAATATGGCTATGAAATGTGGCTAGAGAGAGACAGACTATAAGTACAGGCTCTCTATATCACTATAATATTATGGATATTTGGGAGTATAAATGCAAATAATACGCAAATAAACTATTTATTTAATATAATAATAATATATTTTTATACAGATATTAATACGAATTTGTTGTATTCTTTAGATTTAGATTTAGTATACTTTTTGATTTGCATGATAATACTGTCGTACTCTCATAATAATAAATTCGTGTGCAATAAAAGAAAATACAATGATTTTATGATCCATGCAAGGAAAAGAAATATTGTAATTTTCCATTACTGATTATATATTTAGTTTCGTAGTCCACTTTTTCGGAATCAATATATTCCATTGAAAGATATAAATCATATTTTTAAATACTTTTACAACCATTACACCTTAAGCCAGATTTATAGATTGCATAGAATAGAATGGAATAGAATAAAACAGAATAGTACAGGGAATTGAAATATAAACCAATGTAAATGCATGGAACTATATATATTTGCACAGAATGGAATAGAATAGAAAATAACCAAATTTTATTACTTATATTATTCTATTCAATTCCTATTCTATTCGGCTTGCTCCGTTAATATTCGTGTCACTGGTGTGACTTCGTTGCTTTTGGGCCATCCCCTAACCTAAAAACTTACTGTGGACAACAGTTTTTCAGCAGAAATACTATCATTTGTAGCAAAAACAAACAATGATACTATTTACTCGGTTCTAAATGAAATTAGTGTAAGAAAAAAATAACCAATAAATTAGTTAATTTAGTGGGAAACTGACACAAAAGTGACGTCTTTCTATTCCAAAGTATTCTATTCAATGCAATCTATGAATGGTATTAAAAATTTCTATTCCTATTCTATTCCTTTCAATTCTGTGCAATCTATAAACCAGGCTTTAATGTAACAATGATTGCTCACAGTAAATACTCCATGACTCCAATATCTTCTTCACAGAAATATTTTCTTTCACGTATAAAATTCTGTCTTTTCTCGGAATTTGTCTGCACTATTTCTGTAGAGTATTAATGTGTTTAAGTACGGAAAATAAACTAATTATATTCTTATTACTATTGTACCCCCTACTACACAAATGTGTATATGGAATCACTACCCAAATACTAAATTCAGCTGCCTAAACACTGGTACAACATACAGCAAAATACAGAATGACAGGATGTTATTCCCTCTCTCTCTACAATTCCTTCCTCAATCTCGACGAAAATCGTAACCATTCGTTAAGTACAGGGAGACTACGGCGTTACCTAGGGTGGTGTCAAAATAAATTTGAAGAGAACTCATATTAGAAAAATTAAAGTTTGGTTTTTTACATTATTCTGTTATTTTTTAACATAATCCAGAATATAAGTGCAAACTGCAAAAAGCAAATTGCGAATTTATCCGTGAAACAAACAATATAATAAAAATTACAAAGTTACGTCTAGTTTCACTAGTTTACAACTTCTGGGTCAACTCCCATGGAGCCATCGTCAGAAGTCGGCCAGTACAACAAGTAACCACAGACGCGTTTCGCACTTATTGGTGCTCTTCAGTGTGGTGTAACCTGTCTCTATCCGGTCCACAGTGAATGGACTCCTGGAGCAGAGACAATGACTCGTTGTGCTGGCGGTGATCTTATGATCATCTACGATGGTAAAAGGCCTGTAGAGGTCATACCTCTACAGGCCTTTTACCAAGTATTTTTTTTTATTGACTATGCAATTATTATATATTAGCTATATACTCTGAATACTTTTAGGAAATTATTTATAAGAAAATTATTATACCTATGTAGTTCAAATTTTCAAGAAGTAAATTATTCCGTCTGATTGTTCTAGGTGCAAGATTTCCGATTCTTGTGTCCGAATGGAACAGCCTTCGATCAGGATAATCAAATCTGCGCCGAATGGGATGATGTGGATTGTGAAGCTGCTACTCTCTATTATTCCAGCGATAACTTCGATCTTTACCGGGTTGGATCAGGTAAATATAACTTTTCAATTTGTATATACAATATAACACTATACAAATCATACTTTATTGTATATAAAATATTATTCTTAAAATCATTTGCATGATAAAATTTTAGTCGTTGTATATGTATATATAATTCGTACTTCTTAGATACATTCATAGTCTGTGATACTTTTATATTCATAAATTTTATCTCTATTATCATAGTGCGTTAGAAATTTGTAGGCCAATGGAAATCAAACATTACTTTTCCTTCTTTCAATTTACCTAATCATATCCTATTTGCACTCTTCCTTTTATTATTCTCGCTAGAACAATATGAAGTTGTGACACCTATTTCATCATTAATAATGACGATTTCATTCATTGAAATAAAAGAAGTAAATGAGGCTTGGCCTTTCATATTTTGATGCACTATGATGATAATATTTTTGCATCTTTATTCACATAAAGTATTCTTTCTCAAATACTTTCTGTACTGTTCTGTTATCTTATTTTATATTTAAAGGATTTTCACTTTATTTTGTCTTACTATCTTTGTGTAATTATATGTTGCTTGTTTTTTGAGGTTCACCAATGGAATCTCTGAAATTATGAGAGATACGAAGTTGGTACATATTTGAAAGATATATTTGTTTTCCCCGAAAAATACATAGGTCATTAGATAAAAAAGGCAAATTTTGGATTCTAATTTTTACAACTAAATATAAAATAATATAGAGTATTGGTTTGCACTTCTTTAAAACACTATTTTATGCCGTACTAGAAACTTGCACCATTGCAAAGAGATTTTTTTTAGATATATATCTTCGTTCATTTATTTGAAATAGTAAAAATGCAAAATTAAAAACAATGATTGGGGCAATAATTAGGGATAGATGATGCGTTCTAACCCACCTTACCACCCAGGGTGGGTTAGAACGCATCATCTATCCCTACTGCAATGAAACAAATGAAAACACAGATATAGATTATAAATTGTTTAGTTTCATTTCTAATTTCCTAATTTAGTTCTTAAAATTACAATCGGTCCAAATAATTTTAATATTAAAAACCATTTCAGAGCTAATTATGTTACAAATATTAATGAAAATGAAGAAAAAAATACATATATAAGAAAGAAACAGATGACAATACTTAACTGCTGATTTCATTTTTTGTATCAGTGCCAAAACCATTGTTTTACCATATAAATGTAATAATTCTTGCATTTTTGCTGTTTTATGCAAATGAACATAAACGTTGGAAAACTAAAAAAATAATCTTCTTTCAGTACAAGATACAGAAAGTCTCTTATTTTTTTAAGGTATCTCACCTAATATTAACGATAGAGAAAAACTGTTTGCACATTTTGAAAGAAGTTTAATATGCACCTTAGGAATTTTCGATCTTCATTTGTTTCTAAGCTATACTGGCAAAATCTCGTTATTCGCTCATTTTGAAAATATTATTTAGAGAAAAATTGTTTATCAAAATTTTGTACCGTTTTCTACGTAGAATAAAATGGCGTAATTAGATTTTTTGAAATCTTAGTAATTCTTTAGATATAACACAAACTTATTATTTTTTATGGGGTCTCGTGGCCGTGTGCCTGAGTGTCTGGTCGCGAATCTGGGGACCCGGGTTCGATCCCGACCGACGCCAAAAATTACATCAAATTTTAATGGCACAAAATTGACCCCTGTGGTGCACTCTCCACGCTAGCAATGAGTGGCCGTGAGATGACGCCTGATATGCGCCCGCACGGTACTAATATTCCATCATTACCGACATCTGTGTACAAAGCAGATAGGCACACCCAGCAATGGGTAATATGCCGTGATGAAATATTTATTTATTATTTTTTAAATGGAAACCTATTATATGTTGAAAATAGTCTCATTTTTCTGCTTATTTTGAAGGATACACAAAAAGTGTACATTGTTTTGTTTTAAACATGAATTACTAATTTTTTGGAGACAAAAAATTGAAAATGTTTAAGGAACAAATCTATTACAAATCACTATTGTTTATTTTTAATACAAATTATTTCTTCAGTTTTTCTCATTTTTTCAATTTATATACCTCAGAAACCATATTAAACCACTATAACGTCGATGAAATATAATGTAACTAAACCGAAAAATAATAATTTTAAGAAAATAATTAGTAGATAAAGAATTAAAATAACCGAATGATAATCTGTAATATTTTTTTTCATTTATTTCTTAATAATTTTCAATTTTTCACCCCAAAAAATTAATAATTCATATCTTATTTATGTTTAAAAAATAGAATTTACTTTTTCCAGATAGATTAAAATATTACAAAATAAGCAAAAAGATTAAACCATTTTCAATACAGGTTCGCATTTAAAAAAATCATAAGTTTGTGTTATATCTCGAGAATTATTAAGTTTTCATAAAATCAAAACTAATTCACTCGATTTCGTATCTCATAGTTTCCGAAATCCCACTGGTGAGCATCGAGAAACTAGCACTATGTATAACTTTATTGTACTATAATAAAATTGTTGAACATTTCAATATTTTATATCTTACATGCACACACTTTATTCTGTTACTCATAACACATTTCAATTTCCTTTAATCTCATTAATGACCTTCCACTCCTAAGGAGTCAACCTTTCTCCAGGTTATGAGACCGCTCCTTTCGCCGGTGAAGATGAAGCCACCTTCCACTTACAACGCTCTGAGACCGGAGACGCCCGTTTGATCCGCGAGCACCAATCTCATCGCGTCAACCAACAAACAGATTACAACACTGCTGCTCCTCCTCGTCGTCCTTCTCCAGGACCTCAGCGAGGAGAACGCGATAGAGACATCCTCAGAGCATCCCAAAGCGGGAACTTCTTCAACAACCGCAACGGAGGCAAAGAACCAGACGAAGAATACTTTGATGAGAGACAACCCAACCAAAATCAAGATGTACCTAAGAAAAAGGTCGTCAGAAAGTTCCAGCAAAGAAAACCAGTGGAAGAAGATTATGAACCTCAAACTCAAAGGCCGCAAAGACCAACTGGATTTGCAAATAACTTTGCTGGAAGTGTTAGACCACCAAGCACTACGGCTAGACCAACAACAGTCGAGCAATTTCAACAACAAGAACCTAGAAGGCAAAATCCAAGAACCAGAGGAGGAGAAAGGCAGTACAGCAATGCAGAAAACTTCAGGAATCAACAAGTTAGTACTCCCGCTCCTTTTAGAGCTCCTGATAACAACAACAACAAACAACAATTAAAAAATCAAAATCGTCAACAACAATACAACCAATATGATGATGGACAGTACAATCCATCAACTTCTGCTCCTAGACAAAATTATAATAATCAGTATAATACTCCTCCTGCAAGACAAAGCCAGCAGAATCAGAATAGACAACCAGAAAACTATCCGTCTACTCCTGCAGTAAACAATAAACAAACCTTCCAGAATAAACAAACTGAAAACTATCCCACAACTCCTGTAAAACAACAAACCTTCAACAACAACTATCAAGCAAAACAAACAGAAAATTACCCAACAACCCCCGCTAGGCAACAAAATCAAAACTATCAATCCAAACAAACTGAAAACTATCCGACAACTCCCGCCAAGCAACCAAATTTCAACAACTATCAAACTAAACAACCTGAAAACTATCCGTCTACACCTGCTCAAAACTATAATCAGTATCAAAACAAGCAGACAGATAACTATCCTACAACTGTAGGTAAAACAAAACAACCAGAAAACTATCCTTCAACAACAAGTCCTTTCAAACAACAAACCACTCAGTACAAAAAAGAAACTGAAAACTATCCAACAACACAAGGTTTCACAAATAACCAAAATTATAAACAATATGATATTCCTAAGAAAACAACACAATATAAACAAACTGATAACTACCCAACAACATTTGCACCACAGAAGAAGCCTACAACACAATACCATACAAAAGAAACTGAAAACTATCCTTCCAACAATCCTCAAAATCAAAATCAAAAACAAACAACCCAATTCAACCAGTATGATAACACAAGAAACCAGTACCAAACCCAACAATACTCAACTACTAACAGGCCTACCACTCAACACACTCAATATACCCCAACTGTCCCTAAACAAACCACTCAATACTACTCAACTACCCAATCAGCTAGATTTTCGAAACAATTTGATGAAACTCAATACGATGATGGATCTTATAATGCTAAATATGATGATGAAAAATACAAACCTGAAGAAGAATTCTTGAAAACAGCTCATAGTCAAAATTTCGCTAGTGCCAGAAACGAACTCCTCAGTAGTACCAAAACACAGAGTTCTATAACTACTCAATCCCCTAGGCCATTCTCCGTGACAACCCCCATTCCTAGAGTGACCCAAAATGTGCCAAAACAAACTCAACCTGTCCCAAAACAAACACAACCTGTCCCAAAACAAACACAACCTGTCCCAAAACAAACGCAACCAGTCCCGAAACAAACGCAACCTCTTCCGAAACAAACGCAGTCTGTAGCTAAGTCAACGCATTATGAAACTCAACCACCTAAACAAGAGAAAACAACAAAACAAAAAGATGTCAGTTATGATTATGCCTACTATGATTCAAATACTGGAAGTGAACCAGATTACGATATTGGAACGGAATTTGCAAAATCAACAAAGAAAAATTAAATAAATGTTAGTGTTGACTCATGTTGAGAACTGTTTTTTATTTGATAATTTTATTATGTTTAACAGATAAGTGTTTAATTTAAACGAAATTTGAGCAGTATTTGAGAACGTCCAAATAGTATTGGTTGTAACAACAGAGATGAGTACTTTAAGAATGTATTGTATATAATTTGTAATTTACTCAATAAATATTGAATAAATAATTTTTATAATTATTGCATTTATTATTTTTATCATGAATATTCCCTAATGCATCAAATGTATCATTTATTAGCATTCTTTTGTTATACAGGTGTTTCCAAAATATACCAACCAGAAGCAGTAGACGACATAAAAACAATCAGTAGAGCAATTACAATTTATAACGCCATAAGCGAGGTGCACATTAACAAGTTCTTCAAATGAATATTTATTTTCTATTTGTAATATAAATTGTGAATTAACGATCAACAATATTGTTGCGGTGTTGAATTAACTAGTTAACAATAAACACTAACTGACAATTTGCAACAAATGAATTGCTTTAAGTCAATTGTTTTTTGGTTGGTTCATGTTCTTGCTGTACTGTTAAAACGGCTCAATTGCAGACGTGAGTTTAAAACAAAAAGTGATTGTTTTTATGTCCTTTGCAACACCTTGAAGTTTGTCGCTATGTTTTTCAAACACCCTGTATATTTGTCTTGATATATTATTTTGAATATATCTATATATTAATAAATATAATAACAATGTGCTCTATTTAATGGTTTTAAAAAGAAGGAATGAAAAATTATTATCTGATTTGCATATATTTTATATTATTTTTACACTACAATATACAAGACTACAAAGTAAAACAAAATTATAAATATATTTTGTAATCTATAACAATTAACTATTCTAAGTATTTTTTACATATTTGTTATCGATGACAAAATATAATAACATCCATAATTCAACAAAAAAGAAAAATAAACAAAAAATACTATTTTCTTTTTCATTGAATTTTTCCTCAGCTTCTCAGAGAGCATTCAGAGACATATTAAACTTTAAAATTTGTTCATAAATTATTCGATGCTTAAAAACAATAAAATATTTAAATATTTTCATAAATTCTACCATACTTTTTCCTAGAAATTTGTATAAAAAGTTACACATAATAATAAATTCATAGAAATATATCATTTTCATTTTAAATTAAGGAACTATATATCATATTGGGAGCGAAAGTGAATTTCTATTCATTTACAGATCTAAGGTAGCTGTATTCTCTTCACTTTGGCACTATAAGATCATACACTCATTTGTTTTAAACAAAGTTAAGTATTTTCTCTGATCAGTATTAATTTAATTAATCACAAACATCATTTACATCTCTGTGGTTTGATTTTTGTACAAATTAATTTATCAGAATCGAAGTAAGTACCATAATCACACACAAATTTCATATCTAGGACTTGTGTTGCTGAGTAACCCGGTGTACAATAATGAAATAGTCTACAATCCCTCGGATCTTCATAGAACTTATTCATTTCTTTATTGAAACAATTGAAACTCTTCATGACGTCATAAGTGAATCTTCTTGGGATAAATAAAGTTTTGGTTATGGGAGTCGTGGATGGACTTTTAGTGTTTTTTGGTTCCGTAGGGTTAGCACTTTTAGATAGAGGAGCATCAGTAACTGATACGCCATCGTAAGATAGCGTTGTTGTAGCATTTGATTTTGATTCTGGGACAATTTTGTTTAATCTGTGACTGATTACTTCTGATGCAATTTCTTCTGAAGAAGTAAATGGTGAAGTAGGATTCGATATTTTATTTCCTCTTAATTTTAAAACTGATTGAGACATATGGATAGCCGGAGAACTAAATCTATGCCTTCTTGTTGGTTTAGTACGGGAATATCTCTTATAAGCTGGCTCTCTAGTTCTGAGGTATTGATATCTACTAGTTGTTGTTGATGTTGTAGAAACCTCTGTCGTTGTATCTATAAAATATTCAGTTGTTGTTGGAAACTCAGTTGTTGTTTCTTTATTTAATTCCGTTGTAGTTTCTATTTTCTGCGAATCTATATCTAATGTTGTTTCTAATGATCCTGTTGTATACAAATTATTATCTGTTGTTGACTCAGTTTCATGATCTAGAGTTGATATTATACTCTCTGAAGTAGTTTCTATATACGGTGTTGTAGGTTCATTATTTTCAGTTGTAGGATTATAGTTTTCTGTAGTTGTTGGTGGTGTAGTTATAATTTGTTCATTTAAAGAATCTGATGACATTGTTGTAAGTTCTGTTGTTGTAAGAGTTTCTATACTTTCTTGTGAAATACTATCGAAATGATATCTAATTGATTCTTCGTCTTCAGTAATTGTTTGTGGTATATTTGTTGTCATCTCATAACTTTCTGAATTTACAGTAGTTTCTTCTGGTGCATCTGTAATTTTGTAATCGTCTTGTAATTCTGTTGTTGTAATAGGTTCTTCTGTAGTATCTGTGTGATACTGTTTCATAGATTCTGTTACAATATTTGATTCAATAGTTGTTTCTTGTGTTGCAGTTTCATAAGATGGTTCAGTACTGTCTGTAGTTGTTAAAATTGTTTCTTTCGTTGTATTTTCTTTATCATAAATGGATGGTTCATAATTATCATCAACATATTCATAATAATAATCGTATTCTGGTTCAGTAGGTTTTTCATCATTTTCAGTAGCCTTTGTAGTCTCTTCTACTGTAATATTCTTTTCAGTATTATTGTAAGTGAAGGGTTCATAGTTATCATCAACGTATTCCGGAGGAACCCAATGAGTTGTGTGTTCTGTTTCTTCAGTTGATGCAACTTCTTTCGCGCTGTTTTCATCTTCCTCTGTATCTCTTTTCTGTCGACTTGTACCTCCAACTTTAGGCACATCATGATAAAAAGGATCTAACCCTTCGTCGCCTTCTTTATATTCGTCATAGGAATGGGGAGGTTTTCCCAAAATATGAGACCCAATAGTTCCCAAACTGTAGTTTAATCTTCTGCCACTTGCATCGCTGACGCTTGCACTAGCACTGACAATAATCCTCGGCCTTTGAGCGTCATTTGATCTTTTTGTTTCAACATGGCGACTAAGAGTAAAGGGAGCTGGTGAACTAAATGTTAAAGGAGGTAATGTTGGGAATGGAAGAGGTAGTTGTAAATTTTGAGGTTTGTCGGTTTTTTGATAACTTGGTTGAGGCGAAGATGGATATGCTGTAGAACTTATAAAAGGTTTGTTTTCTACTCTTTTAGTAGATGCACCAAAGACTTGTTTTTTCTGATTTGTAGATTCGAAGTTCATATGTCCATCATAACCTAAATCTGCATATTCACTTGATGGAAGATCAGTGTGATAGTCTGCATCAGAATTTTCAGTATGCTGATAATTATAATCATAATTAGGTTGATAGTTTCTGCTGCTAGTGTGTTGCAAACCATAACTAACAACAGATTTAGGCTTTTGCGTTGTAGCTACACTTTTCTGCGACGTCCTATCATCTTTATACACTGTTGAATGCGTCGTAACTGTTATCCTAGAGTCTCCATTAAAATTCTGTTGCTGGAAAGACACTGATGGACTCTTTATAATGGAAGGGTTCTTTATAATCGGAGGACTTCCTGGAGTCAATCGAATGTTGATTTCTTCGGGGTTAAAACGAATGTCCGGACCGCTATTTACCGGGAACTGGTTGCTCGTTATGACCTTGGGAGTACTATGTGTCGTAGGCGATATCGAAGGTGCCGATGTTGTGAAGAAGGTACCTCGAGTTGTACGGGAGGTGCTAGTTGGTCTTGGTGTTGTCGTTGAAGTCGAGGAAGATATTATAGGTGCTTCGGTGTTTCCAGGCTCTAAAAATTAGACTGAATTGTCATTTGTTCTTGGGGTAAATTAGGTGCCCATAACCAGAAAGAACCAAAGCGAAGATGAAGTTTGTTAATTACTTCAACCAATGTTAGTGAGAATATAGTGCATCTATTAGCAGATTACATATACAGGTAAGCAAAAAATTTATTCTAAAAATTCCAAAATAGTCCACCTTTATTATCCAATGCTGGATTGCCAATCAGCTTTTAAGTTTTTTTATGTTTTTAAATAAAATTAGAAAATAAATACGGGTTGTATAACCAAGCACCAAAGTAATATATTTTGATCTCCAAATATTTGTTATTCGCCACCCAAAACCAATATTCATAGGTACACAAAAATTTCAGAGCCAAATTATTCATAATCAGTGCCCACAATAGTATGTAATACGAGTACAGTTTGTATAATCGAACCGCAGGCGAGTATTACAAATGGACGTTGTAATACGTGTTTTTCATACTATTTTTCCTACTTCTCATTAATTGACTTTTAATTAAAAAATTTTATTGAGAGAAATATTAATATATCAAGGTTGGTACCATTGAAAGTGTCAATAATAGTATATTATGTTATTAGGAGTAGAAAGCGGTCTTTTTGTGTTGAACCTAGCTATTGCGGCCGAGGTGCTAGCCGAGGCCAGGCAAGCTGGGTAAAACACAAAAAGGGCGTTCTACTCCGAATAACATATACTATTTTTTCTTCAAGTGTTTCAAATAAAACTGGGGAATTTTTTTATATTTTTCTGGAATTGTTTTAATTATAGAGTATACAATTTCAGCCATAGTTGGCTGTGTACACTACAAAACACAAACGATACAACTGTCAAATAACAATTTTTCAATATGGTCTGTGTTGCTGTGACGACTGCTGCCGCCAGCGGTGAACTAAGAAGCTAACATTTTTTTACTAGTACAATAATGAACAACATTGTTGTACTAGTAATAAAATGAAAATCTTCTATAGTGTGTGTATAGTAGCATAATATGAATATTATTGTATACTTGAAGAAAAACATTTTTTAATTTAGTTTGACATTTGACATTTTGACAATTGATATTTACAAGTTAGGTTAGAGTGCTTTACTGTTTCATGAAAATATTTTACTATAAAATATCTAATTGCAGTAAATTTCCATAAGTAATAACAGGTAATGACAGCTAAAATTGAAGATATTTATTTGACACTTAGACTAAGTTACCAACTTCAAAAAATCCTCAAAAACTTTTGTACAAAATTATACATTGTATCATTGTTTCTGACAGAAATAGTTGTACATAATTCACTTGTACGCGAAGCAGGAAAAAAATAGTACCTATTGTCAATTTTTTTTGTGACTTTGAGTACCAAATATTTTATTTTTTGAGACTCAACATTTCAGCATCCAAATGCGCAAACTTTATATCCCAAAATTTGGACTTAATTTGAACCGTTATTTGTTTTTATAGTAGAATTATTATTTTTGGCATTTGTTTATTAATTGTTGCATATGTCAAATTGTTTAACGTAGAATTTAGTATTGTTCAACTTACATACCGAGTCGGGAAATGTTCTAATACAGCCGAGCGCTCAGATGACCGATGTGTACTGTCAACTATGAGCGCGAGGCTGGAATAAGCATACCCGCGGAAGGTGTATACTATTTTTTGCACGATCAGTTTTTTTAATGTTTCCAAGGCAGTAAGTTTTATTTACTGATCAAGATTTGGTTGATAATATAACAGACAGTAAATCGTACAAAAATCCCACGGGCGGTAACTGAATAAATAACTTGTACACCATTTTAGCAACAGCATTAGAAATACAATATACAAATCATAGTTGTCAATTTTGACAATATTTGTTTGATTTTATTCGATCAATAAGTATTCATCATCGAGTTATAAACTTTATTTCTTTAGTCATATATTGATTTTGGTCATTTTTATGACGTAATAAAAATTAGCGGTTGGTAAGTGACATTTAGCTTGCCGGAAAATCTTTCCCGGCTAGCTATAAAATGAAGTAAACAATGACTCACTTCACTTCCTAATTGTTTTGAAGGTTAAAAATACACATATTACTAACCGAAACCGATTGTGAATAAAAATGTTTACCAGACGACAATAATTAATTCAAACTTATCCCAATTAAATTAAATTTCTTTGTGCTAAAATTTTGTTTCAAAACTGATAAGTCGTAAACTACTCGAATTTCTTTGAACATTAGTAGAATTTTTCCTATCTTGGTTAGTGCGTAACTGTTCCACACCAATTATTCAATATTTCTAATTAAAATTCACATTTGCATTAGTGGTTAGTTAAAGCCAATAACAACACACACTTTCTCACTCAATATTGATGTAATTACAGCAATGTAAACCCAAGCGTAAGCATTTGCGTGTTCGAAAAGCAGCGAAATAATTTCAATTTTCACAACTTGCTCTCGCACTAATACGTGCTTAATTTTAATGCTATGCTTCGAGTACTAATGCACGGAAATAATACAAATTAGTGCTAATAGTATTTATTAGAAATTCTTTTAGAAACTGCAGATGACATCAGCGAAAGCAACTATAATAACGAAGTCCGGTATAAGAAACAAATAAACAAATAGTTCAAAGGTAAAAGGAAAATCTTCAACGCCAAGAAATTCCCATCTCTTCGAAGGTCATCCAGTTTTCGGTTACGCGTAACTGATCAGCCAAAGAAGAGATATCGATTTGTCAGATTAGCACTTAATAAACGTAATCGCAATGCAAAATGACCTTGGTAATCCAACTATTCCGAAGTGATGAAATGAATCAGGTTATAAGGTTTATAGCGGCATCTTGTTTTAATTGGTTCAAAAAAGAAGAAACAAAAGTCATGGCTAACTTTAATCTCACCAAAATTGTTACATAAATTATGTACAAATACTCGAGATTCCAAATCAAGAATTGAAATTAAGGAGAAATAAATTTTTATACTAAACAAAGGAAATTATAAACAAGCTATATCTTAATATAGATTTTAGTACACTTGTAAGGTTGTTACATTTTATGTTGCATAAGTATCGTAATAAAAGTTTGTTACTCTTTTCTAGCAAATAATGTAATGTAACGAATTGTAAATTAAATCATAATTTAATTGTGGAAATTTGTTTCGCTTTAACTACAATAACATAAACTGTTATGACATAAGAATTACTCTGCATTTTATGAAATGATTTTATGAATATATTTAAGTATTATATTATTGTAAGGAATTTCATAGAACTACGCAAATAATGTGTATTTATTTAATACCCAATTTCGGCAGCATAAACTGCTGTCTTCTTCAGGGAAAATACATAAATAAATTAATATATTTGTTTTCCCTGAAGACGGGAACAGTCCTTGCTGCCAAAACGATGGGTATTAAATAAAAATATAGAACATAAACTAAAACGTTGTATAATTTTAAGCAAATAATTAGGTGTTAACAATTACTCGAAAGTTCTGTCAAACAGTATTTATTCTTACTACCAACGTTTCGGTACATCCTTGCACCTTCTTGAGGGTCTACAACAATTATACAACAAAAATGTAATACATAACATTATAACACTTACAGAAAGATCATATAAATTGTTACAATTTATGTACACAAAATTCATTCGTACAAAACATTCATTTAATTTATTACAAATGGTACCAAAAAAATTCATACACACATGCATTTGCTCTAAAAAACGACAACCGAATAATACGCAAAAAAGCCAGAAATATACTGTGTAAGGATTCTGGTGACATCATTGATACGGACTCCTACTGGTCGTCTGTACACCAATAATGTACGCAACTTGTAAGGAAGTTAATAAAACTCAGCTTGGCCTGAAATTTGCCTTTTCCTTTTTGAACTTTTCCAATACACCAAAATAAAGTGAATTCTGTCTTGCGTTGATGTTATTGCAATCATCCCTCATATGTAACATGTTAAGAAACATACGTTTGGAGTAATTCTGCTCTTCCTCCAAAATCTTGAAATTTTCCAGATCAAAAGTGTGTTTTAGTGTATTGAGCGTCTTCAAATTACTAACAATGTACAGATTTTTTATAATATACAGGATGGTATATTCTTACAATGAAGTAAAAACTATTTAGTTATAACAAAAGTATTAGTTATTTAAAAAAGTTGTAAAGAATTAGAATTTTAGTTTAAATTTTGAATTTTATTTTATTCGTGTTTGTTTACATATAAAGTCATGTAGACAAAACAAAATATTTACAATCTGTCATCTTAAAATTGAACTAAGATTTTAATTATTCTTTTCTACGGCAGATTTTAAAGTGTGTTTTTTTCTACTCAAAACAGTGAATTAAGTAGCAAGTATATTAAATTCATTATAAATTTATATGGGGTCTCGTGACCGTGTGCCTGAGTGTTTGGTCGCGAATCTGGAGATCCGGGTTCGATCCCGACCGACGCCAAAAGATACATCGCATTTTTATGGCACAAAATTGACCCCTGTGGCGCACTCTCCACGCCAGCAATGAGTGCCCGTGAGGTGACGCCTGGTAAGCGCCCACACGGTACAAATATTCCATCATTACCGATATCTGTGTACGAAGCAGATTGGCACACCCAGCAATGGGTAATATGCCGTGATGAAATATTTACTTCAATATTGCAATTGACGTTAATAGAAAGATCTATTCCTGAAATAGAACCATCACTAATATTAAATTTAAAATTGTGCCTATAATAATAATTTAATTTATAATAGATTTTCTTGTTTTTTTCTTTAAAATATTCTAAAGAAAAAAAAAATTGTACACGACGATAAAATTTAATTGCGCGATAATTAACTCACGATCGACAAATTTATAGTCTCGCATAAAAAATAACTATTATAGCTGTAATAAGTAACATTTTGTCTATTTTTAAGTATTTTTGTTATAAATAAAGATTCACATCAATTATCAGTTACATTAGACAAGTTACAGCATTAGGATGCCATTTTACTGATTATGAAATATATTTTATGAAAAATATGTTTGTTGTCAAATCAACTGAATATCAATTTTTGATTTAGTTAGCCGTAAAATAATTTTGCCAGTAGTTATAATTTTATTGAGTTATGTAATGGCATTAATATTTTTGTATATTATTTTGAATAAAATAATCGTGAATATTGTTATAATTATATGTCTTGGATGTTGTGAATTCTATTTACATAATTTTTCTAACAGCGATGTATTTGTTTTTCTGGAGAAAATACGTACTCACTACATATAGGGATAGGGAAATAAATACCTATATTATGCAAAGTTTCTTTAAGAAATAATACTTCATTAGGACACTTTTTATGTTCTTTTGAATAGTGAATCTTTTTACCTTCCGTCACCTTTAGGTAAGGAAGGTATTGTCTTTGGTCAAAAAATTCAATGATGAGTTTTTAGTGAATAAGCATGTTTTAGGGTCCCTATAATACGATTTTACCATTTTTACGATGATGTCTGTATGTATGTGTGTGTGTGTGTGTGTGTGTGTGTGTGTGTGTGTGTGTGTGTGTGTGTGTGTGTGTGAGTGTGTGTGAGTGTGTGTGTGTCTGTGTGTGTGGGACGAAAATTTCGGATCGCATAACTTCAATACCACGATTCCAAAAATTATATTTTTTTCGTATTCCTCAAGTTTACACCCAGAAGAACAACTGATTAGATTTTGGTTATAATTGGTGAACCGGAAATAGCCTCATTTGAAGATTTTAACAGTTAAATCTTAAATATGATTTATTGACATTTAACGTTATTATAACTTAAAGAATATATTATTCTCTATACGTTTTGATTGCATTTCATACTTCATATTCAATAGGTATAAAGTTAAAGAATTTTAAAGAAATTAAATTTTATAAATCAGCCAGGTATGCTAAACATGGAAACTACTAATATATTCATATAATTCAAATTGATAGATGTCAGTATAAATAAAAAGTATATGAGATGTGGCAGAGATAAGGATGTTGAAGTAGATGTTGGGGAAGCCACGGATAGATAGGTAAGGAAATAACTCTCGTGTTACAAGTTTCTAGAAAGATACAAGAGGGATGATTACATTGGTTTGGAAATGTCATGAGGAGAAATGAAGAAGATAATAAAAAATAGCGACCCCTAACGAATGGGGAAAGCTAAAGAAGAAGAAGAAGATGTTAGTGTCAAGTGCAATTTGCATAGTTTATTTATGAAATAATTTTACTGGAAATTTAGAATATTTTGCAAGAAAATTTATGTATGGAATTTATACATATTACACAGGATTGACGGAAGATATTGTGCTGGCCACAACAGATTTTTTCTTATTTTATTGCTGTGATTCTTTGAGATATATCTACTATCTAAAAACTTTTTGTGTCTCAAAATTTGGTTTAAAATCTTTGCCTGACAGTATTTTTTATATAAGGCGTTTTAGCAAATTTTCTTAATGATCATTATTTTTACCTCTCGCTAAGAGAGGTATTGCATTCATGCTAAAAATCGCATATCCAGATTTTATTGAATAAGCACGTTTTAAGGTCCCTACAATCCGATTTTATCATTTTTACGATGATGTCTGTGTGTGTGTGTGAATGTGTGTGTGTATGTGTGTGTGTGTGTGGGATGTTGGAAGGACGGTTACTCAAAAACTATAAGACTTTAAATTTTTTTAACTACGTATTTCCCAATCGGACATTCATGGGAAGATCTGAAAAGGTTTTGGTAACAATTGGACAACCGGAAGTAGAAGATTCTTGAAAAAAAATCTTTTAAATAATATTTTTTGAAATTTTTCTTGATAATATTAAAGAAAAATAAATTCTCTTTCTGATACATTTAAATATTTTACAATATATTCTATAGATTTAGAGATAGAAGAAATATAGTATGTAAAATAATCTGTTATAATAAATTTTACAGCCGAAAGAATGGCCATGGAAAATAGTTGAAAATTTAATTTGTTTGTAACTGACAGATAATGTCAGTGTCAGAAATCCGAAGACATTACTGAAGACTTTTTCTGGGAAGTACATACATTATATTATTTCTTAATGTATTAATAGAATTGGAAACATTTCGAAAAATTAGAAGAGGACAAAATTTCTTCATCAAAAATGAATTTAAAATTAAACAATCTAAATATATATGGAATAGATATATGCGTAAGTAGAATTTTTGGTGTAGAGTGTAGGTATACAAGAAATGTTAAATACAATAGGGAGCGAGCAGTCATATGATTTTGTTGGCCTTGACAAGCAGATATGGGGGCCCATGTCAGAATGATAGCTAGTAATTATGTATATAGATGTCAAATATCATAATTTCTCATTCTAAATTTAGTGATTTTCCAATTCCATGTGGAGCAGAATTAAATGTTAAATATCTAAAAGTAAACTTTAAACTCCTGGTGATAAATTAACTACGTAAATTTAGAAAATCTTGAAATTTTTAATGAAAAATTCTAACATTTGACATCTATGTACATAATTACTAATTATCATTCTGAAACGGGCCCACACATTTGCTTGTCAAGCCAAAAAATGTAACATTACCGTTCGCGCCCTATACTTATGTAACCAAAAAAAGGAAGTGGCGAGAGGTATTGTGCTGGCCACAACAGATTTTTTTATGTAGCTTTTCAATGCCAGTAAATTTACTCATTTATCTAATATCAAATTTAGAAACCTTCAAAGTCAATGTAGTATTATTGTGCAAAGACAAAAGAAAGTGCCTCATCTTGTTCCTAGTTGACGTATTTGATCAAGTACGCTATGGTATCTCGATGACAAAGCAGAATCTAACTTCACGATAAAGTATCAGATCTTCCAAAAGTTTCTCATAATTCTCTACATTGTTTCATCTGCATATACTTGTCATTTAACTCACTTTCTATAATGACATATTATTAATAAAACTGTGAAATAATATCGTGGTACAGAAAGAAAGATCATGAGATTTATTTGACAAGAGAATATAGTTTACGTAAAAATATTAGACGTTTCTTTTCATATGTGACTGTAAATAAATTACATAAGTATTACATTAAGTATAATTGTGTCGGCTCTACAGACAAAAAAATTTAATGTGTAAAATAAGCATAATATAGAAAGTTATATGTTTTAGAAAAAGTTTTGCGTAATGTAAAATTAACGTGATAAGAAAATTATTAATAAGTAATACCTGAAAACGAAAATGTTAATGCTCAATTCGTTAAGAGATTAGATAGGTGTTAATATATATAATTACCTAATTTAATATTGACAGCTCATCATTTATCACTTTCAATTTTACTAAATTACTATCCCATTGTTGTCAACATGAATATGAAATTATAATACTGAAGTGTGTGCATATACAAGTGCACATATTTATTAAAAAATATATATTTGCATCAAAGAATATTTAAAAAATTAAATAAAATTTCCGGTTTAAATAAGGAAATATGTGTTCATTATATATTCACTTATTCACTCGAAAATACAATAGATTTCTCTATTTCTACATATATAGAAAAATATATGATTTAAAACATATTTTCTATGAAAATATGTTAACATGCAATACGTTGCAATAAATAATATTATCATATGATTTATGAGTCAAGCAATTTAAAAATTATATCATTTCTCCTGCTTGCTGGTCAGTTTGTTAAATACTTTTTATATTTGAACCATTATTTATTGTAATTAGATATCTTTCATATACCATGTTTTATGATATAAATGCCATCAACAGAGACATTTCAAAAATCTCTTGATTAAAGTACAGTAACCTATATATTTATTCAAATTTGAAAAGTACATAAAATTTGCTGTTCAACCATATGTTATATTATTAAGAATTACAATGGAGAATGATTTAAATATTACATTTTTATTAAATACAGAAGGTTATGCAATACTATTTTTACCTCTCTCTAAGAGAGGTATTGAATTCATGCTAAAAATCGCATATCCAGATTTTAATGAATAAGCACGTTTTAAGGTACATACAATCCGATTTTAACATTTTTACGATGATGTCTGTGTGTGTGTGTTGGATGGACGATTTCTCAAAAACTATAAGACTTATAGGGCTATTCTGTAAGATCGTTATGACATAACGAATCGGTAAAACGTTATATTGTCATGGTAATAATGAAAATCGTTTTATAGGCTTATTCTGTAAACGATCGTTATGACTTTTTCATTGTTAAATCGTTATCATAACGATAATCGGTAAAGTGGTATTCTGCAACCAATAATTTAATTCTACATAACGAAAAAAAGATATCGTTATTTCTTAACGATTGGAAAAAGCATTCGTTATCTAAACGTTTTGTCAATAATTCAGTATTTTTATTCATGTCAAAATCAAATTGCTATTATGTTGAATAGTGATCTAAAAAACCAATCATATTACAGTTTTCTGCAAGGTAATATTAAAATAATTTAATAAGTTTTTATTCGTAGCGCCTAGCGCAAGCTTCCCAATTTGTCTACAGATGGTAGTAGTTGCTCTAGCATAACCTACAAAAAGAAAAAGAATGGTCCGACAGCTGACAGGTTGATAGCAGACTCCAACCAGAACTAATCTAACCTAGAAGTTTTGTGAGTTATATTGAATTATTTTAGATATTTCATTTAAAATTATAATTTGATTTTAGGAAATAAAGTTCTTAACTTGATCCCAAGGTTATTATTTTTCAAAATGTGTTACTAATACGGATACGAAGATAACGATTATCATTAAGTAGAAATAACGATTTTCATAATAACGATTTCGTTATGGCAACGATTCGATTTTACAGAATAGGCCTATTAATATCTGTTTAACTACGCATTTCTCAATCGGGCATTAATGGGAAGAGTTGAAAAGGTTTTGGTAGCAAATGGACAACCGGAAGTAGCAGATTCTTAAAAAAATTCTTGTAAATATTATTTTTTGATTTTTTTTCTCTTGCATGTATTAAAGAAGATTAAATTCTCTATGTGATGCACATAAATATTTTATTATATCTTTTATATATTTAGAGATAAAGAAATATAATATATAAAATAAATTGTTTTAATAAATCTCACAGCCCAAATAATGTAATTTAAAAATAATAATATTTTAATCATTCGTCAATGTATATTTTAATAATATAACATGATTGTATTTATACTATTGAATAGCAAATTTCATGTACTTTTCAAATTTGAGTAAATATATATATATGTTCCATTTAAAATATAAAGTTACATACCATTGCGTAAAAATGGAGCACCTGGTAGAAAAAATTATACTGCTTACTTATAGACATTGTAATTTAAAATAAACTTGGTTTGAAACTTTTTTCCATAATATTTAAAATAATCGAGTTATTAAAAAAGGACAGACCGATGAAACATCCTGTATAGTTTCTGAGATCCCAATCGAAATCCAAACACCTCGTATATTTCTTTAAAATGATAAAAAACATTATTATAATTTATAAGTATGTACGATAGTACTCATTTAATTTAAATATTGCTTTTAAAACATTAAAAAACTTCTTTTTTAAATATTTTTCTTACCTCTAAATATAAGAATGTGCAAATTTATCTAATCACATAATTTTAAGGTAATCTATTTATATTTCTCTATTCCACAATATTTTCCATTTTTCTACTCAAACCAGTAATAAAAGATGTGAGACTCCTATTCATCTATAATTAATAGTTTGTAAATTTGTCTTAATCACAATAATGCTTCACTTTTCACCAATAATTTCCATTTCTCATCATACTTTTGTTTTTAAGCGAAAGCCAATCCCACTTCCCACAACACAATACCAATCCAAGAAGAAGATCCAGCTCATCTTCTCAAGCGAAATTAGGGCAGATGCATTGTATCGTTAATTACCAAGCATCAGCAAGTTAAGCGAATGATAATTACAGACATTCAGTTAGAGGAAGCCGTCAGATACACGGAAGCTGAGAGTTGGAGAAAGATGTTACTAACCTTCCAATAGAGGAGGAGCGGTGTTCCCATACAGCTCGAGGTTCAAATGGTAGAAGCGTTCAGATTTGGAGCAGTCGACTTCATCCACTCGTTCGCACACACGAGTTTCCTAAAGAAAATAAGAGTTTTTTATAATATGAACCAAATAAATAAAATAAATACAGATTTGAAACGTAGATAGGTACAGTAAAATTGTTGAAAGATGCCCGATCAAGGTTATCTACGAATTGTATGAATTCAGATTTTTGCTCCGCCCATTCTGACAAATTCAGTAGTGTCGTTTGCTTAGTTTTTATGAGGGTACATAATATACTACTATTATTTTGTTATTATAAAAATATATGTTACTATAAAAGCACTCAAAATTCAAAAATATGTCAACTGGCTAATGTTAAACCAAATATGTGAAAATACTGACACAATGTCAGTGACACTAACAGAAAAAAACGTTATTTGTATGGCTATGAATCAAGGTAATGTATCTGAATTAATAAATTTACGTTACAGCGAAAGTATTATTAACAACGAGCATCGTTTTAAAGTGGAATGTCCTAATTTATACGAAAGAATATAATTTTTTGAAAGACAAGCGTGTTATATCCATCCTTATCTTACACGCTTATAGTTTTTGCAAAGGAAAGAAATAAATGTATGCCAATTTGTTAATTCGTTCATGAGACAGATGACCTTGATCGGACATCGTTAAAAAAATTACTGTACCTATACCAACAGATGATAGTATTTCTAAAAATGATCACTCCAGCATCGCATAGTATAGCATCGTAAAGTTAATGTTTCGTTTCGAGCGTAAAGTATCATTGTCGCTTTCGAAATATTGCCACGCTCCAGCGTATCACTTTGCGCTCTTAATACATAAAATAACTACACATCGTTCAACAAGAGAACGTACCTGTTTCGCGCAAGCAACTATAAAATTTGAGCGTATATTATTTTTAGAATCATATAATTAAAGTACTTCAAATATTATAGAAATAAGGAATGTAATAATAGTAAGAGTGTCGTAAAATTCATTAAAGAATGTTGCTCAAATTAAAGAAAAAAATCTGATGTGACCAACACAGTACCTCCCGCCATTTACCTATGTATATAATTTTTATATTACTTTATAAATTTATCCAGACAATATATAGAAAAAGTATTAAAGCAAAATTGTAGAAAATGAAATAATCTTTAATTTTTATAGTAACAAATTGAGAAAAAATTACATTTAAAGGTATTTTTTGAAGAAAAACTATCTTGAACTTCAAGTAAACTGCCATTTCCGGTTATCCGATTGCCACCACAATCTAATCAGATCTTTCCATATTAGAATAACATAGAAATACATGGTTTCAAAACTTTCTGAATGATAGTATTTGAGTTAGAGCGTATACACTATACTACTATACAGGATCCACACATACATACATACATACATACATACAGTCCATACGATGTAACTTGGCGAGCCAAAAGAATGTAATTCAGTTCACTATTCTTAAGTTGCGTTTCGTCAAATATTTACTTTTACTTCGATGCCGCACAGCTTCAGAAGTGAAATAGTGATTTTACAATGTTTTAGTGCCTTACACAAAGCAAATTTCACCCTAATACACTCAAACTCGGGGTGTCAGGTACTTTTCAACCCAAGAAGTTATATTCATACATAAGCGTTGGTGCATTTTTTTTCAATAGCAATAGAAATTTCATTTTCTTAACTTAATTAATTTAAAAAATAATTAATTATAATATGATTTATATAATAAATAATTCATTCCAATATTTGTAATATATATAAATATTTTTTTTGTATAAATAATTTCTTTTTTTTGTAATATTCGTAATTTTATTGAACTTCATTCTTCTTCGGTACGCCTATGGATTTTATAACTTCCCCATAACCGCAGTGATAATGTGAATTGCCCCAACTCGCCAAGTTACATCGTATGGACAGTACACACAGACATCATCGTGAAAATGTTAAAAATGGTTTTTAGGGACCTTAAAACGTGGTCATTTACTAAAATCTCGATATGCGATTTTTAGCACGATCCCCATACCTCCCTTACCATGGGTAGCGGGAGGTAAAAAAGGAGTATATGAGTAAGTAGATATTCAGAGTATCCAGAATAACGTGACTATATCCAGCAAGGGGATCTAGACAACTAAAAGGGATCACTAGATATAGGCGAAAATATACAATTTTTAAGCCCTTTCAAACGGTGATGCTCAAATTTTTTATCAGCATCGGATTTTGAAATATGATGCCAAAGTTACATTATGGACGCTTAGTGGAAGTTATTTATCCATGTTCAATGGTTTCAAATTGCAAAAATTATATTAATTATATTTATAAGTTGAAAATAATGGTTGTGACAACGAAAGTATTAACAAATTGTTTTCCAGTTTATTTCATTAATTTTCATTCTTATTTTCAACTTAGTTTTGAAACGTATTTCGTATTGAATAAAAGTAGGTATGTTACTGGCTACAGCGAAATCCATATAAAAATATTAAAATTAATAGAACTGAATGAAATTTTCAGTATTAAATTAGGAAATTAGCAATGAAAATAAACAAATTATAATTTAAGGTATAATTCAGTTTTTAATTTGTGTAACGAAACACAGAAATCTGTAATGAAAATTGTGTTTGTGATAATTTTTAAATTACAATTATAGTTTGCATTGTTTGCAATCTAATATGTTGAAAAGGTTGGAAGGATTAGAATTTTCGATGTTCATTAATTCAAAGCTCGAGTCATGGTCGTTTCTTATGAATACTTGTTTTGAGTAAATGAACTACAAGAACAACAAAATAAATGCAAAAATTTGGATTATAACTGAAGTAGAGCGACTAGAAGCTAGAAGGCGGCATAGAGTATTCTAATCCGATCTTCGTTCAAATTTTTTATATGTTCCTTTTTCATAATAAATAAGTTTTAAAAATTTCTTTCATTTCATGCTTGATTCATATATTTAATATTTTGCCATTGAACTAATAAATAAAAAATTATAGCGTTAATAATCATATTAGATATGCTCATCATGAGATACCCACGAAGAGATGACTTTCATTTGCAAAATAGTGTAAGCGTTACAATTTCACTATATTACCATTCTTATTCTTGTAGTAAATTATTGATTCAATGGTACTCATTAATAATTAAAAGTGCTGAAAATATGGATTTTTACCATCAATAGTAGAAATCGATATCTCAGATGCCATAATCATGGTAGAAGTAAAACATTTTGCCTAAGGAGAAAATACAGGGTGGGGCAGAAAAACCTATCCGATTTCAAAACGTTATAAAATTAAAACCACTCAACTTGTCAAAAAAAAATTTTATTAACATATCGCAAATTTTATGCCATTTTTAAATTTAAGTTTTGAAAAGCACATCACTCAAATGTCGTCCTTGGGAGCGGATACACTGATTTAGGCGCTCGCGGTAGCTTTCCATGACTTTCACCGTCATTTCCACAGGAATTTCTTCAATTGCCCGAGCAATTTCCCTTCGTAAAGCAAGAAGGGTCCTTGGTCGATGCTGGTAAACCTTCGATTTGAGGTAACCCCAAAGGAAGAAGTCACATGGAGTGAGATCCGGTGAGCGCGGCGGCCAGCCAAGATCACCTCTCAGGGAAATGAGGCGACCGGGAAACAGTTCCCTGAGAATGTCCATTGATCGTCGCGATGTGTGGGCGGTTGCCCCATCCTGTTGAAACCACACATTTTCCACGCCATTTTCTTCCATTTTGGGTCTAAGAAAATTTTCCAGCATGAAACAATAGCGCTCGCTGTTGTCCGTTACGGTTTGCCCATTGGCCACGTTTTCAGGTCCTGTTGCTGTCCTGGGACGTCCAGGCGACTTCTTTTTCAATGCTGAACTCGTCTGTCTAAAATTTGACACCCACACTTTAATCGTAGCGTGATGTGGAACAGGATCATGACGCCCGAGTCCGAAATGAATTCGAAAAGCACGTTGTGTAGCAATTATCGAACCGCCGCATTCGATAAACCGCTCAATAACAAAAGCACGATGTTCACCAGACCAAGGCATGTTGACTACTGACAAATGGCATAAAACCGGCTTTCTAACGGTTTTTACCCCACTACTCTACCTGCTCCCTCTTTTGAGAAAAAGGGATTTGAAATCGGATAGGTTTTTCTGCCCCACCCTGTATATCAAAAATAAATTCTAGGAAGTGTATATTATTTTGATAGATCAGTTGTCCAATATAGATTATAGGCTACATTGTACAACTTTCTAGATTTCGTTGATTGTAACTTTTATAACAAATGCATCAATTCTTGGTACTCCATTTCAGAAAAAAAACAACGCAGAACTCAAAATTTAAACAAGGATATTTGAGAAATTTCAACTTTATTTATATCAAATATTGCCGAGGTATGAATCTCAGGGATTACTATTTTTTTAAATTCATTGAATTGTTAAAGATGACAGACGAATTTGTTACACGCTTTTAATTCCTAAAATTTTGGATCTTTGTGTTGTGAAAATATATATACAGGTTGATTCATCGGTCTGTTATTTTTTAATAACCCGATTATTTTAAATATTATGGAAAAGTTTCAAATGAAGTTTATTTTAAATTAAAATGTTCATAAATCTGCAGTATAGGTTTTTCTACAGTGTGGTATGTAACTTTATATTTTTAAATGGAACATCCTATATATTTATTCAAATTTGAAAAGTACATGAAATTTATTATTCAATGCTATAAAAACAATCATATGTTATATTATTAAAAAATACAATAGCGAATGATTTAAATATTACATTTTTATTGAATAGAGATTTTGCGTTTTATTATTTTTACATTACACCTTTCAAATTTTTACCTTATTTAATATTATCAGATGTCAAATTTAAACAATATTATTCCAAAGCCTCCTGTGTGTAATAAAAATGTAATACCGTAGAGTCTCGATACAGTTAACTAGTTAATGCAGGTCAGAACAATTTTTATTAAAAAAATATTATTTCGTTTAATAATAATATTGTGTTGCGTAGAAGTGATCCAACGGAAATTCGTAGGTAAAGGTGTGTGGCAAATAGGATCAGTGTTAAAAAAAATATAATTAATTTTTTATTCAGCTTCTTAAATAAATATAAATTTAAAAAAAGTTGACAAAACAATAATTTTAAACAATGTTAAACATTAAAACAATTTATTTTTTCCACGATGGAATCGTCAAGGAGAGGTATTGATTAAATTGTTTTAATGTTTAACTTTGTTTAAAATTATTGTTTTGTCAACTTTTTTAAATTTATATTTATTTAATGAAGTTGAAGATGGTGATGGACCAGCACCGAAACGTCCAATAAAAAAAAATTAATTATAATTTTTTTTTAACACTGATCCTATTTGCCACACACCTTTACCTTTAATAATAATAGTTACAATTGTTTTAGTTAATTGTTTTATTTCAAGCCACATTCATGCATGGCATTGTAAAGAAAATTTGATGTACTTTTCAAATTTGTAAAAAAATATAGTATGTTCCATTTGAAATTTCAAAGTTGATATTAAGTACTAACAAACCGGAAGTGGTATCATGAATGTACATCCTTCATCAAGTAGCTTACATGTTGCTGTATAAATCATGTTATATGAAAGAAATTACTTAATAAATAAGGGTCCATTAAAATATAACAGCCTATATATATATATATATATATATATATATATATATATATATATATATATATATATATATATATATATATATATATATATATATATATATTTGAGATGGCATTATGAATTACACTATATGGAGTTCACTATATAGTGCGTTTAGTATTTCGCAACTCTATTGTATTTTTAAATCATGTAACATATGATTGTTTTTGCACTATTGGATAGCAAAGTAGATGACTTTTCAAATTTGAATAAATATATAGGTGTTCCATTGGAAGATATAATTACGTACTATTGTCTGAAAATGAAACACCCTGTAGAAAAACTTATACTGCAGATTTATAAACATTTTAATTTAAAATGAACTTTGAAACTTTTTCCATATTATTTAAAATAATCGAGTTATCGTCGAGTTATTAAAAAAGAACAGACCGCTGAATCATTCTGTATACAGCGTGTTTGAAAAAGTGGACACGCCTTTTTTTCTCGCATACTATTGCAGATACACATATTGCTTATGGGACATGATTTAATCAGTGCAATATTTGTGATTGAAATGTGTAAAAATTGTAATTGTAGAACTATAAATAAAATAATTATTTTCTTTTGCACGATTTTTATCGTTGATCTAATTTAATACTTATGTGAGAGGGCTATGGCAGTAATTGTTTTCAAGATATTATGTAAATAAATTCGTTAATTGTTGATCAACGATATAAGTACTTATGACAGTTCTATTATTATGTCAAAAACTGCACATTGCAAATTTAGGAATTTGATATACCTATTTTAAAAACTTATATAAATACCATAGTGTTCTCGAGTAAAAGTACACTTTTTGTCCAGATTTTAAAAAAGATAGTTCTTGTTTTGCTTTCTATTTGCTACACAGTAACAGTATTATAACATTTATGTCTGACTATAATTTAAACTACACAGTATTTGTTTATGTCCGCCTGTAACTTCCGACATATTACTAAGAAAGATAAATACATAAATTACATTACTTTGTGATATAGAAATTTGTCGGTAAACAAGTTCATAAAATATATTAAGTAATAGGACATAAGAAAAACAAAGAGAATTATTAATTATTAGTTATGAAATAACGACTGACATACTGACCGTGACAGTGTCAATGAAATTTAATTTTTTAGTGCTCCTTAAATAGACAATACCGTATTAAAATAAAATGCCAAAGGTAGTGGGACAAAAAAAGGATTGTAAACAAGTAAAATTTAATATTATTTAGAATAACAAATTGCAAAAAAATATAAGTATTCAAAAGTATGTTTTATATAAAAAAAAACTATTTAGAGTTTCAAGTAAAGTACCACATCCGTCTTACCAATTAAATCAAAATCTAACGAAACGTTTTTATTTTAGTAGAGCAAAAGAATACAAGTTGAAATTGAATAAAAAAGCTTAACACTACTTATATGCAGTTAATTTTATCTCACATACAACAAATAAATTTATTCAAATATACAGAATTATTTTCTTCATTTTCCCTATAGTAGCAGCAATTCAATGTCACTTAATTCCTGCTATCTCTGCACATCCTGGTATAAATACAAAACAAATGAATATACATCTCCTCCAAGGACAAGCAATTAATCCTCGTAGGCCATGGAATCTCTCTCTGGGTGTTGTCAATTAGTGCATGAGGTAGTCACTATCTAATGTTCAAGTGTTATGATCTGTGACGAGCTTATAGCACTGATCGCATCGGAATGCGTAACTTTGAATGTCTCAGAAATTATTTCATGAAAGCAGTTTAGAGTGGGATGTTCGCATGATTTAAATATTTCACTTCCCATATTACAATGAAAGATGTAATTGTTTAGTTATATATTAATTAATCTAGTAAATGTATTATTGTAATTAAATGTTATTTAAATTACCTATTATGATATAATATATGTCGTAATAATTTATTCTTTCATAAATTAATTTTCTATTCTATTGAAACAAATTGTTATACTTTTTCATGTAGTATATTTCCATTGTAAATTGTAATATCAATAAATTATAAATATTTTACTTATCTACACGTATAAATTATTTAATAACGAGTTATGAAACTATTATTCAAATTAGATTCTACTCTATAGTTCTAATTTTTTTTTAGGGTCCCTATAATACGATTTTACCATTTTTACGATGATGTATGTGTGCCTGTGTGCGTGTCTGTGTGTGTGTGACAAAAGTTCCGGATTCCATAACTTCAATACCACGATTTCAAAATTTATAATTTTTTCGTATTCCTCAAGTTTACATCTAGAAGAACAAGTGATTAGATTTTGATTATAATTGGTGAACCGGAAGTAGCTTCAGTTGAAGATTTAACAGTTAAATTTGATTTATTGACATTTAACGTCATTAAAGAAGATATTATTCTCTATACGATTTGATTACTTTTATACTTCATATTCAATAGATACAGAGTTAAAGAATTTTAAAGTAATTAAATTTTATAATTCAGCCAGCTATGCTAAACATGGAAACTACTAATATATTCATATAATTCAAATTGACAGATGTCAGTATCAATAAAAAGTAAATTAATGTCGCAGAGATGAGGATGTTGAAGTAGATGTTGGGGAAGACACGGAAAGATACGGTAAGAAAATAACTCTGGTGTTACAAGTTTCTAGAAACATACAAGAAAGATGATTACATTGGTTTGAACATGTAATGAGGAGAAATGAAGAATTATATTGGAACAAGAATGAATAGTTTAGTAATAGGAGGTTGAAGACCAAAGATAATATGGAAGGACTGTATTGCGGAAGACTTGAGAGAAAAGGAACTGGATGAGAACGATACGCAAAAATAGCGACCCCTAACGAATGGGAAAAGCTAAAGAAGAAGAAGATGTCAGTGTCAAGTGCAATTTGAATAGTTTGTTTATGAAATAATTTTCTGGAAATTTAGAATCTTTTGCAAGAAAAATTATGTATGGAATTTATACATTATATACAGGATTGACGGAAGGTATTGTGCTGGCCACAACAGATTTTTTTATCTGCAATCGGGAAGAAAATAAACATTTTCCCGTACATTCGGCGACATGAGACCACCATTTTTTGCGAGACCCGTTTGAAGAACCATTATTATGTTTTTCTGCTTTAAAATACGCTATAAAATTAGCCACTAATTCCAGACTTTGCTAAGATAACGCCTTCAGCATGGTTGCAGCACTCAAATTATCCAAATTAACACGAACATATTACAAAATCTTGTTTTTTTTTCAAAGACACCGATTTTAATCAAAAATCAATGTAAACATGTAATCAAATTGTCAATCGGTTAATTTCGTGGAACGACCACAACACGTTCACTATATGGTCCTCTTTGATAGTCCCAAGCGCGTAGGGTGACCAGACGGGACGTAGGGATTCGTCCCTGTCTTGAGTTGTATGTACCGGTGTCCCCATGAACATCTACGGGACACGTAATTGTCCCGGTTTTCATACCAGATTCCAAATTTATTACTTATATAATCTATCGACGTTTGTAATATTTATTTTATTACTAAATTTTTTCGTTATAAACATCTTCAAACCATTATAAATAATATTTAAACCCGGATACTTGTATCTTTCAATTACATACATACTACGCACTAACCCATGCTCTATATTTTTCTATCATTTTTACCTCTCGCTAAGAGAGGTATTGCATTCATGCTAAAAATCGCATGTCCAGATTTTATTGAATAAGCACGTTTTAAGGTCCCTACAATCCGATTTTAACATTTTTACGATGATGTCTGTGTGTGTGTGTGTGTGGATGTATGTGTGTGTGTGTGTGTATGTATGTATGTAGGATGTTGGAAGGACGATTACTCAAAAACTATAAGACTTTAAATTTGTTTAACTACGTGTTTCCCAGTCGGACATTCATGGGAAGATCTGAAAAGGTTTTGGTAACAATTGGACAACCGGAAGTAGAAGATTCTTGAAAAAAAATCTTCTAAATAATGTTTTTTGAAATTTTTTCTTGGTAATATTAAAGAAAATTAAATTCTTTATCTGATACATTTAAATGTTTTATTATATATTCTATAGATTTAGAGATAAAAGTAATATAATATATAAAATAATCTGTTATAATAAATTTTACAGCCGAAAGAATGCCATGGAAAATAGTTGCAAATTTAAATTGTTTGTAACTGACAGATAAATGTCAGTGTCAGAAATACGGAGACATTACTGAAGACTTTTTCTGGGAAGTACATACATTATATTATTTCTTAATATATTAATAAATACATAACATATATCCTTCAAAAATACTGTCAATCCTGGTAATGAATTGGAAACATTTCGAAAAATTAGAAGAGGACAAAATTTCTTCAAAAAATGAATTTAAAATTGATCAATCTAAATATAAGAAATAGATATATGTAAGTAGAATTTTTGGTGTAGAGTGTAGTATACAAGAAATGTTAAATACAATAGGGCGCGAGCAGTCATGTGATTTTGTTGGCCCTGACTAGCAGATATGGGGGCCCATGACAGAATGATAGCTAGTAATTATGTATATAGATGTCAAGTATCATAATTTCTCATTCTAAATTTAGTGATTTTCCAATTCCATGTGGTTTATTTTCCTCGACAAGTAAATTCCACACTCCTGGTGACAAATTAACTACGTGTATTTAGAAAATCTTGAAGTTTTGAAAAATTGACAAGTGATATCCATGTACATAATTACTAATTATCATTCTGAAACGGGCCCCCACATCTGCTTGTTAAGGCCAACAATGTAACATGACTGTTATATACTTATGTAACCAAAAAAGTAAGTGGCGACAGGTATTGTGCTGGCCACAACAGATTTTTCATCATATGTTCACCATGCACCAACCTAAGCAATAACATTTGTTTCCGATGTGAATTCGATTCTATTTCACTTCTCACTCCTAATTGAATCGAACAGAAGGAAGCTAATTGTAAAGTCAAGGTTATGAATAATTACTTTGACTGACGGTAGATGAACACTCAACAGTCGATTGATGATCGTCACTTTTCTTGAGTAGGCGATGACTTGTCAGTCTAGCAATTCTTACGGCATTTTTTTACATCCACAGAAAATGAAATTGAAATTTTATAACGGAATTTTTTTAACAAATTAGTTATACTAATATTTACATTTTAAATTTAGTTTTGGTTTGAATATATGAATGAAAAAATGATAAACAATGAAATAGATACTTTTTATACTTTCATACATTAATTACGTGTTATTTTTATTCTCGTCAGTATTAACAGTGAATAAATTTACATATGTTGTATATTTAAGATTTTTTTACAAAAATGACAAAATTCAAATTTTCTGAAAACAAAAAAAAAATCTCCATAGGTACATAAGAAGCATAAAGACAAGTAGTTCAGTTTGATTTCTTACAAGTATTTTATGGATCCATCATTTATTAAAGAATAAAAAATTTGGTGTGGCCAGCAAATTACCTTCCGTCTATCCTGTGTATTATGTACAAATTCCATAGGGCGCGAGCAGTCACGTGACTTGCCTGACAGCTATTAATTATGTCCATAAATGACAAATGACATAATATTTCAATCAAAATTTAAATTTTTGCTATTGTATGATTTTTTTCTCGAAAACTGAATTCCACACTCCTGATAACAAATAAACCACATGAAATAACAAACTCGTGAAATTATGAATGAAAAATTATGACATTTGTCAATTATGGACATAATAGCTTAATTTAGTACTTTGGGAACAGTCTTGAAGTTTGAATTCAATGTGGAAGGCCGTAGGTTCCAATAAAATTTGTGACTCTAAATATGTCACTTTATTTTACACATAATTAGCAAATGTTTAAATTTTGTTATAATTATAAAGTTATGTTGAAAGTGCTTATGTTACTACATTTTGATAAACTACATAATACAATAGTAGTTGAGGCCTAAATGTCAAGAATTACAGTAAAGCCAAATGACAAAAGTTAACGACATGTTAACATCCAATTATGTGTAAAATAAAGTGACTTATATTTATGGTCATAAATTTTATTGGAATCTATGGCATTCTACATCAAATTCATAATTTATAGCTGTCATTTTGACACGGACCCTCATATCTGCTTGCCAAGGTCAGCAATGTCATGTGAATGCTCGCGCCCTATATATAAATTTGCATAAACAAACAATGAAAATTGCACTTGACGGTGACATTTTTTCCTTCTTTTTTAGCTTTTCCCATTCGTTAGGGCTCGCAATTTTTTATTTTATTTTTCCACTCATTTCTGTTTTGCGTGTCGTCCTCATTCAGTTCCTTTTCTCTCAAGTCTTCCGTAATACAGTCCTTCCATCTTATCTTTGGTCTTCCTCTGTTTCTTCTACATTCTACTACTAATCTATTCATTCTTCTTCCAATATATTCTTCATCTCTCCTCATGACATGTTCAAACCAATATAATCGTCTCCCTTATATCTTTCTAGAAACTTATATCACTCGACCTATTTCCCTTATCCTTTAATTACTTAACCTATCTTTCTGTGTCTTCCCCAACATCTATCTCAACATTCTCATCTCTGCAACATTCATTTTCGTTTCATTGACACTGACATCTGTCAATTTGAATTATCTGAATATATTAGCAGTTTCCATGGTTAGCATAGCTTGCTAATTTATGAAATTTAAAATCTATAATTTTTTAACTCTATATCTATTGAATATGAAGTATAAAATGCTATCCAGTCATATAGAAAATAATATATTCTTTAAAATTTAATAACATTAAATGTCAGTAAATGTTATTTAAGTTTTTTTTTCAAAAAAAAAACTGTTAAAAGTTGCAAATGAGGGTACTTCCGGTTGACCAATTATAACCATATCTAACTATGTCTGCATATGGATATAAACTCAAAGAATACGAAAAAATTATAATTATAAACGATCGTCACATACACAGACGCGCACACACACATACACATACAGACATCATCGTAAAAATAGTAAATTCGTAGTCGAAATAAAGAAGGAAATGATGGTAAAAAAGTAAAGTTGTAAATCCTTTAAAAAATATTTTCAAATATAAAGGAGTACTAATTTGATTCTTGTACAATTAGAAACGTGCACCCTTGCGTTTTTCGTGTTTTGCTTGGAATTTGACAAACCTTGTTATGATTACAATATGGTGCCATAAACCACTTTTATGATTATGTTGTATCTGAGAATGTGTATTTTAAATGTTGCATTCTTAAAAGAAAGGAGTAAAAAAAAGCTCTTACTATATATTCGAGATTATGTAAAATATGTTGCAATAAAAATGTAATGGAATTTGATTGCAAAATAAAATTAAAAGTAAACGAAATTATATGAATGCTTCATAAATTTACTCTAATCAAGAATCGAATTAGGAGTCACGGTGTTCTAATAAATAAAGCCGCAGGTGGTATATGATTTAGAAATGAATCAAATTAGTTTTATACCTGATCGAAGACGGTGCCATTGAGGCACAAGAAGCGGATGTCCATGGGCTCATCGAGCTGGCCGATGGTGCACACGTGGAACATCTGACACGAGGTCTCAAGGTCGGCGTAGTAACCCCCTATCACCTTCCCCACGCACGAAAAGTTCGTGTCGGGCAAGTTGTCGAAGTCCAGGTACTGAAAATAAACACAAATATTACGTACCCATCACGAATACGAAGACGAAGTCGAAAAGTTTGTACAAGATTGACGCTAGAATTATTAAGTAAAAAAAATTGCAGTAAGTATCAATTTAAAGAAACAGTTATTTATATGTCATTTAAAATTATGTTGCGAAAGTTGAGTTAGAACTTTATCAATTTTTTAAGGTATTGTTGTGAGTGCAAATATGGAATTAACCAGAGAGCATTTTCGAATCCTGATTTATAATTTGACAGCTTTAAGCCCATCTGAAATTAATTTGACAGTTTTTAAATCCCTCAATATTTAGTTTGACAGCTTTGACAGGTTTTTCAGTCCGCCAGAAATTGGTTGAATGCATTCCAAATGAAGAAATGCTGATTTATGTGCCCGTTATTTTAACAAGTACAATGTCACTTTCACAAAACCAAATGTTTTAACTTATTTTGATTTTGAACTGATAAAATGTTATAATTTTACAATTTTCAGGTAGTAAAACATGAAATTAAAAATAATTTTAACAGTTCAAAATTAAAATAAGTTAAAACATTGGGCTTGTCAAAGTGACATTGTTTTTGTAAACGTGACACACCCACATATATCAACTGATGCCAAACACTTCCAGGCTGCTCTCGCCATATTGTTGATAAAGAAATTTCCTGAAATTTTGAATAAATATTGTCAAAAAGCTGGTCAATACAAACAGTTAATTAGGTTATGATCTGATGATTGATTTCAAAATATTGGTATGAACCGGTAATCATTTATTTTTATTTATGTAACCAATTGTTTATTAAATTTCGACATGTCAAATTGTGAAAAATTTATAGATGTTATTAGTGTATATAAATCAATTACATTGGGTAGATCGTTGATTGTACATATTTAATTTAAAATGTACTTTCACACAATTTATTTAATTTCTACCCTCTAATAACATTTGTAAATTTTCATATGTTTATCAAAATTTAACACGTTCTTAAATTTAAACAAGCTTTTATGAAACCGATCATTAGAGTTACAAATTATTACTTAATTGTAAGTTTTCATTAAAAATGTTTACTCTTTAATCGGTTTTTATTGATTTCTCGAAGACTACCATTAACGGAACCTTTTTTGCATCTTACCGCTGCTATCATTCTTCGATAAATAATATTTTTTTATCTCTTTTTAAAACACTATGTATTTCAATAAATCACAAGACTACTTGTAGCTTATAAGTTCATTAACATTAAATTAATGTATTCATATTGTTAGGTTTCGAATCACTCACATGCTTCAAATGTTATCTGCTTTTGTTTTAAACAAAATTGTACACTGGTAATATTTATGTGGTACATTCTTACTTTTATAATTTTTGTAGATTTCAGATTGGTCGTGCATGGTTTTTGTTTGTTCGAACCAGGTGGTTTGAACTTGTAAGTTGTTTGTGAAATTAAATGCTCTTTTATATTAGTGAATTAGTGAGTTAATAAACATATACGCGATAGGTTCGATTAGTACAGTGTATGTTTGTGATAAAAAAATAATGTATTATTAAGTGAATAAATAAAACTTTTATTAACCATTAATTTAATGGAGAAATTGCACACAGGATGACAAGGTATGTTGATTATTTCTTATTTTAAACATTTATTTTTCAAGAGATTACATATTTGTACAGAATAAACACATGTATATTTAATAGGTATTTAAACAGGTAGAATTGAATGAAGAATTAAAAAACCATTAGGTATTACTCTCACTAAAGTAAAATTAAATTTAAAAAATATTAATTACTCTCACTAAAGTAGAATTAAATAAAAGATTTTATTAATTTATTATTAACTATATGAATATATTTATTCCTAATCAGGGTCGGATTAATTTACAAATAGATTCTTAAAAAAATACAAATATTGTAATATACAGTTTATTTTATGGGAGGGAGACTTCCACTTTCATAATATTACCTCGATGCTTCAGGTCCTGGTTATACCCCTCAAAACCTAAATTCACCAATTTTCCCCAAAAGTTTCATTCTTAAACGATGTTTGGTGATATTTTGTTATTTGAGATTGCCATGATTGCAATAAATACACTACATATCTAGGCACCGAACAGAGTAAAAAACACAAATCACTATCACCAACGTATAATAATTCTACCAAAAATTTTCCTTAATGGAAATAATCAAATATTTTTATAAAAAAAAAATGTCTCAACTGAGAAAATAGTGTAAAAAAACTCGTTACAAAGAGCAATTCATGTACGCGCTCGTGAGCGAATTTCTAACTCGTGCTAAAATACGTTGCCTTCAGTAACTTATGTTTTAATATACTATTCCGTCATCAGAATATTTACATTTTAAATCATCTATTTCTGGGTTACAACCCAAAAATAGGTTGAGATACCAGCTTAGTGATTTCACTCGATTATAAAGACACCAATTATCAAAAATATGTCCCATTTGTTCAGCTTGCACATCCAAAAAAAAAAAAAAATCCCTGAAAAATGTCAAAATCCTAATTTATTATGAAAAATAATAAATACCTTAAAGCTGTAAAAATTATGACTATCTACATTGGTAAAACAAATGACTATTATTATTTTACGCTACAGCAGTGACGCATGATCACCAAGTTATCTTGAGGAAGCATCCGACACTCTTTCATTTTTCAGTAGGCTATAATGACATGCAAATTCTCCGGAAACAATTTTAAGAACTTTCGTTGGCTCTCGTTTTCGCTTGTTCTTTCGTCACGAAAGAATCTCCTTCCAAGTTCAATTTACATATTATAATGATGAAATAATTAGGCTCAGTGTCTTATTAACATTGTTTTGAAAACAAAATGTTCCGTATTCTACGTTTTTTTGGATTACTTTCAAATTGCTTGTTAAAATATTTGGTTCAATCGCCAGAGGAAATAATCAAAATGTTTTTATATGTTGATGTTGCGCATATTTTTAGAGTATTTTATTACGATTAGCTGTTATATTCTTATACCTTGATGTGTTGAAACACTATAAGAGCAATTTTTATAATATTTGGTATGGAATTTTATAAGGAAAATGGACTGAAGTACTCGTATCTAAAATAAAGATTTTAATTAAATTAAAATGTATATTTATTTTCAAAATTATTACAGAAAATTGAAGAAGACTATTTAAAAACTAATGTTAGTAATGTTGGCAATATAAATCTGGGCATCTTTTATATCACAGTTTGCACAACACCAAGTAAAGGCGAAAATATTAATTGAAATGTCATTTTTAGAATAAATACAAAAATCTGTTGTGGCCAGCACAATACCTTCCGTCATTCTCGTGTATAATCTAAAAATTCCATAATTTTTCTTAAAAAAGATTCTAAATTTCCAGTAAAATTATTTCATAAACAAACTATTCAAATTGCACTTGACACTGGCATCTTCTTCTACTTTAGCTTTTCCCATTCGTTAGGGGTCGCTATTTTTGCATGTCATTCTCATTCAGTTCCTTTTCTCTCAAATCTTCCGCAATACAGTCCTTCCATCTTATCTTTGGTCTTCCTCTGTTTCTTTAACGTCCTATTACTAAACTATTCATCCTGTTCCAATATAATTCTTCATTTCTCCTCATGACATGTTCAAACCAATGTAATCGTCTTTCTTGTATCTTTCTAAAAACTTGTAACACTAGAGTTATTTTACCGTATCTTTCCGTGTATTCCCCAATATCTACTTCAACATCCTCATATCTGCCACATTAATTTACTTTTTATTGATACTGATATCTGTCAATTTGAATTATATGAATATATTACTAGTTCCCAAGTTTGGCATAGCTGGCTGAATTATAAAATTGAAGTTCTTTAAAATTCTTTAACTCTGTATCTTTTGAATATGAAGTATAAATTGTAATCAAATCGTATAGAGAATAATATATTCTTTAAGTTATAATAACGTTAAATGTCAATAAATCAAATTTAACTGTTAAATCTTCAAATGAGACTACTTCCGGTTGACCAATTATAACCAAAATCTAATCAGTTGTTCTTCTAGATGTAAACTTGAGGAATACGAAAAAATTATAATTTTTGGAATCGTGGTATTGAAGTTATGGAATCCGGAAGTTTTGTCACACACACACACACACACACACACACACACACACACACACACACACACACACACACACACACACACACACACACACACACACACACACACACACACACACACACACACACAGACACACATACATACAAACATCATTGTAAAAATGGTAAAATCGTATTGTATGGACCCTAAAACATGCTTATTCAGTAAAAACTCATCATTGAATTTTTTGACCAAAGACAATACCTTCCGTCACCTTTAGGTGAAAAAAGGTTATGTCAGCTAATAGGATTTTGAAGGATACAAATGCATCCTTTAGATAAGCGTTTCTTAATCTTTTCTTATCGCGGACCCCTTTGTATTAACTTTTGTACCCATTAGAAATTGAACCTTTCAAATACTAAAAGTGTCGAAATAGAACTTTTTTTTACTTAAATTTTATAGAAAGAGAATTGAAGTGGAAAATTATTGATAAACGAAGATTTTGTCTGTAATGTTTTCACTTATTTAAAAATTAAAACACGACACTTATTTAAAAAAAAAAACAGGACTAATTCAGGAATAAAATAATAGTAGAACATTTTGAATTACGCGCCAAAAGAGATATTTAATGATATGCGGTTGGCAGTATTGCGTTTTCGTGATATTGTTATTTAAGTGCAACGTGTTTAAGTGTTAGTAGCGATTTTTTAAATGTGAGATTTTCTGGAGCAACGATGTGACGTAAAATTTTGCGTGAAAATGGGGAAAACTTTCACAGAAACGTTTCAACTTTTGAAACAGGCTTACGGAGATGATGCTTTGGGTCGTACACAATGTTACGAATAGTTTTCACAATTTAAAAGTGTTCGTCAGTCAGTTGACGATGATCCTCGACCAGGAAGGCCTTGAAATTCAATTGGTGACCCCCACGTTCAGAAAATCAACAATCCGGTGCGTACAAATCGCCAAATGACTGTTAGAGAAACTGCAGAAGAGGTTAGCATCTTTTTGACTCAAAAATTGAACATGCATCGAGTTGCAGCAAAATTTGTTCCTCGTTTGATGACCGAACAACAGAAAGAAAATCGAGTGGACGTTTGTCAGCAACTCCTTTAACAAGCCAATGACTCCTTGCGATTCTTTCTCATTTCCGAAATTAAAATCAGTACTGAAAGGACGCCGGTTTCAGACTATTGAGGACATCAAACCAAATTCGTCACAGAACTTAAATGCCATTTCAAATGGAACTATCCAGGACTGCTTCGCGAAATGGAAACATCGCTGGGAAAGGTGTGTGAATAGGGAAGGGGAGTACTTTGAAGGGGGCAAGGACCAATAATCTGTAAAATTAATAATAAAAAAAGATAAAGTTCGGTTATTTTCTGTGTTTTATAAAGCCCGAACCAAGTTTGAAATTTTAAAAAGTTTAAATTTTCAACCAATTTTCTTTGTAGCCAATTTTTTTAGTTTCATTATTGTGAATACGATTTGCTTTTTGGAGAAATGATTTAAGCAGAAATTATATCCATTATAAAATTTTATTTCGGATATTATATGATTAGGTATACTGAGAAATTATACTACAGGATATTGAAGATTTTCTAATTTTCCCATAGATTACTAATTACTGGATCATATCTATTACATACATGAAATACATAATAAATATTTCCGTTTTACGTAAGTGAAGTAAAGGATATTATAAATTACACTTGAATTATTTATATTTGCATTTTAATTAATAGGTGAAATTATGTATATACAGTAATTTTTTTAAAGATGTCCGATCAAGGTCATTTGTATCATTAACAAATTGGCATACATTTATCTCCATCATTTACAAAAATTACAAGCGTGTGCGTTAAGGATGGATACAACACGCTTGTCTTTCAAAAATTTATATTGTTTCCACTTAGGACATTACATTTTAAAACGATGCTCGTTGTTGACAATACTTTGGCTGTAACGTAAGTATATTTCCGATATATTACCTTGATTCATATTCGTAAGAATAAGGTTATTTTCTGTCAGTGTCACTTACGCTGACATTGTGTCAGTATTTTAGTTTTCACATATTTGGTTTTACATTTGCTAATAAACTTACCAGTTGACTTACTAAGTAAACGACATTACTGAATTTAATACAATGGGCGGAGCTAAAATCTTAATTCATACAATTCGTAGATGACCTTAACCGGACATCTTTAAAAAAATTACTGTACATAACTTTTTAAATAGTTTGTAAATAAAAATTGTGTTTAGTAAATTAAATGAACCATAACTTAAAATTTGTTAGATGGTAAATTTAATTTATTTTTATGTTACTAGCACACTTTTTATAAATAAACTCACATTGTGTTGTACCAGGGTCAAGCTAGAATTATTAAGAATAAGACAAATGGTTCTTATTTTTTAGAATTTTAATTTAAATATATAGTAAAATCTCTCTAAACAAACTCCTCCAATAAGCGGACACTTCTATTAACAGGACAATTTTACGGGAACCGGCATTTTTATATTGATTTTCCTAATAAATAAATAAATAAATAAATAGATAAATAAATAAATAAATAAATAAATAAATAAATAAATAAATAAATAAATAAATAAATAAATAAATAAATAAATAAATAAATAAATAAATAAATAAATAAATAAATAAATAAATAAATAAATAAATAAATAAATAAATAAATATACACCGGGTGTCCCAAGAAATCCTTGACATAGGCGTTTAATATGGGAAAAAAAGTGTCCGGCAGAAAATAAAGCATAATATTGAACATGATAATAGTACTTTATTTATTTATTATTAATTACTTTTTTTATTATTTTACAAATTAGAAAAAAAAATATAAATAAATAATTGTTTCAATATTTAATGATTATTGATTAAAATTTTCAAATGTTTAGGAATATTAAACTTTATAGATTTGGGTTCGTATCTTCAGCAGGACATTTTTTTTTATTTTTGCAAAAAATATTGAACTTTAAAAAAATCTATCTTTTATTTCCTATTACATGCAATTACATAATCTCAATTAGGTGAAATTAAAAAAAAGAGAACAGAACTATTGAATTTTTTTTATTCACATCTTAAACCACAACAGAAGAGGAGCTTTTTTATAACATAGAGCCTCAACATAGACAAACTTACATATGAATAGTTTACTAAGGCGGGAAATAAAAACATTCCTTTGTCCGGACCTATAATTAGAGCAAAAGCTAAATAAATTTCGGAACATTTAGGGGACGAAAATTTCACTGTTTAAATTTCATTTTTCTTTTAAACGAATACCTATATTAATTGGACAAATAACTAGCTATATTAAAACTAATTCCCGTCAACAAAACTTTCTTTCTTTCCTTCACTTCTTAAAAGGTGCAACCAATTTTCATTTGATATGCATTCAAACTAATTACTTAAAACCATTTTTCTGGTGACATAATAACTGCCAAAGTTATCAAACTAAGTACTGCGGGACTTAAAATTTCTTTCAGGCTGTGCCAAATTACATATAAGATTAGAAAATGGTCTCTGGTTACTCCCATATAGATACTTTAAAAACTTAACTTTCATTACTTAATTTCAAATGACATATAAATAACTGTTTAAAATATGATAGTACAAATTTTATTTTCCACGGCCAACCTGATTTTATTATTCTCAATCATTGTAGCGTGCATTTCGTATTTATAGAAAATTGTTATGCTTTAATATTCCTCATCCGGATCTCTAAGACTCATTTACATTATCTACCCATTAACTATCTCATAAATGTCAAATTGCCTTCAAAGTTCTTCTTCAATCAGAAGTTACAATTAATGAAGATATCAAGCTATTTGCTTGGACGTGTCATCAGTTAAAATGGAAAGAATAGCAAAAAATCAACGTTTATTAATAGCTCAAGTTAACCTTTCCATCTTTACAATAATGCGAATAGTTCAGATGTTTTGCGCTCTCAATTGTCTCAAGGCCATTGAAGAAGCTCTGCTGCAATAGGTGAAGATCGCTGACGTCAGCGTGACACAGGCTACTATAGATTATGGAATCTAGTTTGCTTTTCTAGAGATATTTATTGAATTTTGTAATCTATTTTGCCATTTAAATAGGTAACAGGATGAGTAAATGACGTAAATTTTCATTGGAATTTAAAGCTGGATGAAATTTGATTTTAGGATTGTTTTTATGTTTTTTTTAATGTAATAAAATTTTAGAAATCTTGTTTTTCCTAATCTGATTAATAAAGATCAAATAACTTGAAACAAGTTATAAAGTGTTAAATAAAACGAGTTTGGAATTTTATATATGATTTCAAAATATTTTGTCGCCAGCAATAAAATATAAACTAATGAAAATAAAAATATAAACCTAAACAGTATACGAGTATGTTAAACTGTTTTTATACTGATATAATTATTTTAACATTCAGAATTTTGAACAATTCAATTAATTAAATACGAAGAAAGATTTTGTGAAAAATTCATGGACTTCGCCGGGATTTGAACCAAGGACCGTCCTATTTCTTTCATTCCAATCTAATTCCACGTAAAAAATAACATGTATTCATTTATTCCATTCATGACACTCTTGTTATAAAACCATATTAAAATTAAGTTAATATAAAACTTTATATGCACTTTTCTCAATAAAAATCTATTATTGTGAGGGTATAAAAAAATATATCATTAAATGATATTTGATTTGTTGTCTGACTATAAAAACGAAATACGTGCTCGACCATATTGGTCACACGTTAAATTCTCGCTTATTAAATAAAAATTAAAATTGCGTCGACACATTTTTTTTATTTCCTGTCTTTACAGAAAAAATAATAAAAAAATCTGATGTGACCAATACAAAACCTCCCGCCATTTAATTTTTATTAATTTATGGGGTCTCATGGCGGCGTGCCTGAGTGTGGTTGCGAATCTGGGGAAATATTTCCAATTTTAAATGGCACAAAACTGACCCCTGTGTTGCACCCTCGACGCCAAAAATGAGTAGCCGTGAGGTAATGCATGGTAAACGCCCGCACGATACAAATATATCATTATCATTACCGAAATCTGTGTACAAAGCAGATTAGCACACCCAGCAATAGGTAATATGCCGTGATAATATATTTATTTAATTTCTTATTTAAATACATACCTGCATATTTACTATTACTAGAAATTATGTATCTTAAGTTCCTTTTCTTATACATATTGTTCTATTTACAATTTTCGTTTCAAAACGTTATTATTATTAATTTGAAATTATATATATTAAGTTCATTTCCATGTAAGTATTGTTCTACTTACATTTTTCTTTTAAAAACGTTATTAATTTTAAATGATTAATTTTTTGACAATGACATTTATCTGTCAGTTACATACATTTGAGCTGAACTGTGTAACCATAGAGTTGTGTGCATAAGCTCCGAGGTATAATTTTTATATTATTTTACAAATTTATCCATAAAATATATAGAACAAGTATTAATGCAAAATTGTAGAAAATGAAATAATTTTTAAGTTTTATAATACCTAACAAATTGCGAAAAAATAACATTTAAAGGTATTTTTTGAAGAAAAACTATTTTGAGCTTCAAGTAAACTGCCATTTCCGTTTATTCGATTGACACCAAAATCTAATGGCGTCTTTCCATATTATAATAAGGCAGAAATACAAGATTTCAAAATTTTCTCAACGATAGTATTTGAATTAGAGCGTAAAGAGGGTCTACACATACACACATACATCATCGTGAAAATGTTAAAAATGGAATCTACCTTAAAACGTGGTTATTTACCAAAATCTCGATATTTTTAGCACGATCCCTATACCTCCCTTACCAAGGGTAGCGGGAGGTAAAAATGTTATAGAACCCCATACAGAAATAAATTCTCTAGCGAATAAGTGCAACGAAACGCGGAACATGGAGTGTAACATAAAAATGTGCAGAAATTAGTTCTCTTGTATATTTAAGGGGCAAAGTACAAAAATGGAAAGTTATTTAAAATTAATGTTTACTTTTAAAAAGACTTCATTTAATGCAATAGAATATCTGTAACCGTAGCACTAGATATTTAGAAAATAAAATGACATTTTGTCAAAAATCAGATAGCCATGGAAATAAAAAAAAAACGAATAAAACGATAGGCGTTTTCGCAAAGTCAATCAAATTGATCCGATGTAATCTGAAGAATTCGTAAAATTAATCGGGTTAATCTAACGCGTTCGTAATCTCACTGCAATCATTCAGACCGAACGATCCGATTAAAAATTTTCATAGGTGCAATTACAAAACAGATCTAGGAAAAAATAAACTTTAATAATTAATTAAATAAAACACAAAAATCATATTATGATCAAAAATATCACAATTGATTAAAACTACAAACAAAATCATAACTTTATTTAGCCCAATCCGTTCAATGGCTGTTTAAATTTAAGTATACGAGTATTTCTCCGATCCCCTATTTGGTTTAGCATAAATTATCAATTAAAAATTATAAAAATCTATATATAAAAATTGTTCATAAATAAATTGAGTCAGTAATATACTTTTAATTTTTGATATATTTAATCTTTTTCTTTCTTCTATCCACTGGGTGTTTATTAGCGAACACACTCTTTCAATGTTAGAATTCATTCAATTTAATAGGTATATGAATATAATATGTCAAATATCATAAATTTTTAGTATATATACGTGTATATATTTTGAATTTGAAAAAAGAGGACAAATGCCTTGAAAATGAAAAAAGATACCTGACCCGGACTTTTACCTCAAAAAATAGGACATGTCTGGTGAAAAGAGGACGTCTCGTAACCCTAATAATACTTGAATATTTAATGATGAATACTAACTATTTAGGCACAATGATTACAACAATTAACATCAATAACTCTGAACTGTCAGAATGAGTTTTTTTTTATTTGTTTTTTATTTCCATTCCTTGATTTTTAACGAAAATATTATATTTTATTTTCTAAATATCTATAGATCTAAAGCTATTCTTTTGCATTAAATGACGACTTTTTAAAAGTAGAAATTAATTTTAAACAATTTTTCATTTTTGTACTTTTGATCTAAAATCTAGGGAAAAGCTAATTTCCGCTCATTTTAAAAATCCTATGATAAGCTCATAAATGTTTCGCATTTCGATACATACCTTAAAATAAAAATTTCATCACGGCATATTACCTATTGCTGGTTGTGCCAGTCTGCTTCATACACAGATATCAGTAATGATGGAATATTTGTACCGTGCGGGCGCTTACCAGGCGTCACCCCACGGGCACTCATTGCTGGTGTGGAGTGCGCGCCACAGGGGTCAATTTTGTACCATTAAAATGCAATGTAATTTTTGGCGTCGGTCGGGATCGAACCCGGGTCCCCAGATTCGCGACCAGACACTCAGGCACACGGCCACGAGACCACTTATACCCTGTAAGTTCTCATTAAATATAAAAGTTAGAACTGGTGTTTTGAGATTTTTCGGTTTATTACATTGGTTTGTAAAATAGAAATTACTGTTTGCTAATATAACTTTTTTACAGAGTTTATGTGGGAGCATTTTAGACTGTTATGAAGGACGTCAATGACACTTTTATTGCGAAAAAATTTGAATCTATTTATTATTTTTAAAAATCCGTAGGTATAAGCTTAGTATAATACTTTTGAATTTGCTAACTCTTACGTTAGTCATACTCATATTCATCATCAAAATTAAAAATTGCGCAAAATTTCCATCCCACACTTCCTCTGCAATTACCTCCACAGGAAGTGAATCCCGTTTACACGAACCAGCATGAATTATTTATCAGCTCGTATCTAAACTGCTACTTACCTGATGCACCAATCTGCAATCCATATGCATACATATACATACATTGCGTTCGATCTAAAACGGCAATAGTATAGCAAAGCAAAAGCTATAAGAAAGTGATAGTGAACTCATTATCAGTGTGCTTTGATTCCCTGTGTGAACCAGGCTTAGAAACTGCTCCACAAGTGTAAAGTAACATGTTTATGTGGAGCACCTGCTGTTTTTAATATTTATTGTGGGATTAAGACTAATTAGTTGAAATTTATTAATTTGTAAGGATGCTGAGCAAATTATTAATAACATGTATTTTCCATATTTTGTACATTACCTAGTATAGCACCTATCTTTTTGCCTCAAGCAAATTTAGTAGGTAAATAAATAATTTGGCATTGAAATGAAATATGTTTACACTATGCAATATTTGAAAAACGCACAATTATAACAAAAATATATATTACAAATGATATTTGACAGTGAACTCGATGTTCATTTTTTTAAATAAGATATACTAAACCTGCTTTTAACACGTCTTTAAATTAAGTTTAAAAATAAGTTAGTGACTAGAACTTCCGACCTTTGGTTTTTGATTATTTAACATGTAAAATCATACGTTTGTACTGCTTCCCGTGTTACCTAGTTATTGTAGGTAAAACAGCTTCAAATAAAAGTTCTGCATCTGAATAAATAAGCAAAAATAATTTCGCAGGCTTTGTAATGGCAGAAATTATGTATGAAAATGTCGAAAATAACTTGAAAAATAGCGATAGCCATGAAGTTGATACAAAAAATTAACAAATTTTAACGATTTATTTGTGCTATGCTCTACAAGTTTTATTTGAAGCTTTTTTACTTAAAATAATTAAGCAAGCAGGAAATTTAAAGTATGATTTAACATTTTACAAGGCTTTTGTTCGGGAGATCCAGTCATCACTCTCTATAAAGCACCCCATGCATTAAATTATACGAGACAGAAAATATTCAAAAAAAAAGATCTCATATAAGTAGTACATATTACAAGAAAAAAAGCACGTTCGTATGTAATCCCTTGGTGCAATATACGGCATCAGTTAGTCCTTTTTACCTTCCAACACCTTTATGTAAAGAAGGTATTGGGCCATATTCCGAGCGCACTTTTATAATAAAAGCGCTTTTATGGAGCCCACTTTTAATAAGAATATAATGTAAAAGCGCACTCCATAAAAGCACTTTTATTATAAAAGTGCACCCGGAATACGGGCCACTGTCTTTGGTCAAAAAATTCGATGATGACTTTTAGTGAATAAGCACGTTTTAGGATCCCTAGGATACGATTTTACTATTTTTTCGATGTTTGTGTGTGTGTGTGTGTGTGTGTGTGTGTGTGTGTGTGTGTGTATGTGTGTGTGTATGTGTGTGAGTATGTGGTTGTGTATGTGTAGGACGATTTTTTCATAGACGATTTCTCCAACACTACAAATCTAAAAAATATAATACTTTCGTATTCCTTTTCTTTACATCCATATGAAGAACTGATTAGATTTTGGTTATAATTGGTCAACTGAAAATATCCTCATTTGAAGATTTTAAGTTAAGTTTTTCTTGAAAAAAAGAAAGATTTTTTCTGGGAAATACATGCATTATATTATTTCTTATTGTATTAATAGTTAAATATTTAAAATTATAGGTACATTACACATACCCTTCAGAAATACTGTTAATCCCGACAATGAATTGGAAACATCTCGAAAAATGAAAGAGTAGGACAAAATTTATTCATAGAATGAATTTAAATTTAAAAAATCAGAATATAAAGAATATATATAAGCGAGAATACAGCCCGAAGAAAGCCGATATTTAAATGTTATAAACACAAGATGAAAGTAAAGATGGTCTCCACTCGGCAACGTAAAATACAAAAAAATTGTATCTCATCGAAGTAATGAGTAATGAAAGAAAAATATACTTGCAGAATCTCTTAATTCTTGATCTGTGACTATTATGGAGGTGATAAGTCTACGTTGAAAGACTTAAATTTGTTTCACACATTATGGGACAATGTACGCAAGCACTGTAGACTAGAGTAACATTGAATGCAAAAAAGCTATGAAATTCTTCTCAAGTAAGTTGTAAATATTGACAAAATTACACATCGATATATCAATTTATTAAAGGAAATCAATATGTTATTTATATACAACATGTATGAAAAAATTAAATGTAAAAGAAAATATGTAAGAATAGATGCACATATCCAGATATATACATTTTAGACCGCCCAAAATTAATGTTTTTACTAGAAGAATATGAAGAGAAAGTAAATAAGAATGCATACAGCCAGGTAAAATATAAGGTGAGAGGTTATGTGCTGGCTATATCAGATTTTTTATTAAGCGATACGTGGAAAGAAGTTAGAGTTCTAGTCTTTGACCTGTACAACTTTTAATAACTATACATAACCAGAGCGGAGAAAAGGATCCACCATAATCTTCAGGGGTTAAAGTTTTTCAGCATATTAATCCGACTATGAAAATGAATTTATTTGTACTACTCAGTAAAAATTAAAATAATACAATTACATGAATGATATACTCAACATATTTACGTAATTAATAGCGACATGAATGAAACATTGTATATTTGATTGCAACCTACTATTATGTATGATGTCATTTTAATAATTTGCCTCAAAATACACGGTATCTTCTAAATTTCTGTTTATGTCTCCAATTGACGTAAATAATTATATTCACATTACTCTTCATAAATTTATTTCTCAATTTTATGCCAGGTATAATCAATGACCATTTAATATTAAATGTGTATTTAACAAAAAAAATGCACTTCAGTATTTTAATAGCAATGACATTTTACGTTATCATTTTTAATGTTAAATACGCAATTAAAATTAAATTACGGAATTACCAATATTCCTTAAAATAATTTGTAGACGGTATGTTAAGAGTATTTGACATACGGTAATGAAAAATGCATTCATATAGGTTTAGTATAGGTATCCAACTATTGGCTGTTCTTGGCCGCGCATCCAACAAAAAATTCTCAAAACCTGCATAAGGAATTTATTACCATATTACCAATGAGTATAATGAAATGTTTTTTTAAACAATAATAATAATAATCTTTAATGATGAGATATCAATGGCGAGGTTCAGCCATAGGCTGGTCTACCACCTAACCATACAAATCGTTACACAATAATGTCAATTAATTATTGATTTACACAATGAAAAAGTAATACAAATAAATCATGCAATAAATGAACCACTAATCTTACAAAAATGCAAAACAATATGCGAAATAATCAAATAAGAATAATTGTTTGTATAATACACAGATATTACCTATGCAAACATATTTTTTATTCAATGAGTCTTGAACATGATCAGGGATATTTTTTTTAAATCACATGGTATGCTGTTATAAAATGACGGTGCCAAATACGAAAAAGAATCTTTGGGACCATTGGGATGTCGAGAACTATAAGAGATACAATGTCAATTAAATAGAACTTTTTGTGCACCTATAGGGGGCCATCTCAGATGCGCTTTTGTTTTTCCAAAAATTCTCATAGAGCACTAGATAATGGCGAAAAACTGAATTTTGTTGATTTTTTCTTTTCCAAATAATGTCTAAACTATTAGTAATCGAGAAAAATGTTTCAAATAAAGAAGTTATATATTCTTAACCAGTGGCGTACGAAATAATTTTTTTTATCAGTAACACTCCGAGAACAGAGTTATATTTTTTTAAATGGAACCCATATCTGATTTTAGTCCTAAAAAATACTTATTTTTTTCTCTTTTCAATGATGTAAAGGTTATTTTATTTCGTATTTGTTTAACCCCAAAATTTATTTTTCAGGTTATTTTTTACTAATTTTGTAATTATTTAAAAAAAAAACATTATGTATATTAATTATAATCTATTCAATTGATATAATTCATTTTATGACTTCCTTGCACAATATTTTTATTTTAAACTCCCAACTTACAATTTACACTATAACATGTCAAGAACGACCTGATAAAAATATTTTTTGATTTGAATTTGATTGGTTTTTAAACAAAATTTTCGAACGAAATAAATTATTTAAATAAAACGAATATTTTTAACTAGAATTCTTACCTATATTTCCAAAATAACACTAAATTTACTATAAAATAAATAAAAAAATAAAATTTCGAACTAAAATAAATACAAAACACAATAACATTTACATCAGTGAACAGAGAAAAAAAAATTTTTTTGAGAATAAAATCAGATATGGGGTCCATTTAAAAAAAATATAACTTTGTGTTATACCTCGAAAATTTACGGATATAAAAAATTATTTCTTACGCCACTGGTTAGGCAATAAGAATATCTAACTTCTTTATTTGAAATATTTTTCTCGATTATTAATAGTTTAGACGTTATTTAGAAAAGAAAAAAAATGATGTGGCCAGCACACTACCTTCCGTCAGTCCTGTGTATTATGTATAAAATCCATACATAAATTTTCTTGTAAAAGATTCTAAATTTCCAGTAAAATTATTTCATAAACAAATTATGCAAATTGTACTTGACACTGACATCTTGTCTAGCTTTTCCCATTCGTTAGGGGTCGTTATTTTTTATTTTCTTCTTCCACTCATTTCTGTTTTGCGTGTCGTTCTCATTCAGTTCCTTTTCTCTCAAGTCTTCCGCAATACAGTACTTCATACACATTCATTTAGTTTTCAATGATACTGACATCTGTCAATTTGAATTATCTGAATATATTAGCAGTTTCCACGTTTAGCATAGCTGGTTGATTTATGAAATTTTATATCTTTATAATTCTTTAATTTATATCTATTGAATATGAAGTATAATATGCAATCAAATCGTATAGAGAATAATATTCTTTAAAATTTAATAACATTAAATGTCAATAATGTATTCTTTAACTTATAACGTTAAATGTCAATAAATCATATTTAACTGTTAAAATCTTCAAATTAGGGTACTTCCGGTTGACCAATTATAACCAAAATCGAATCACTTGTTCTTCTGGATGGAATACGAAAAAAATATAATTTTATAATCAAGAGTGTGGAATTTTTAATGAAAAATTATGACATTTGTCAGTTATGAACATAATTAATAGCTGTCATTCTGATACGGACCCCCATATATGATTGCCAAGGTCAGCAGAGTCACATGACTGCTCACGCCCTATGGAATTTATTCAAAATGCACGGGATTGACGGAAGGTAATGTGCTGGCTACATCAGATTTGTTTTGTGTTCTAATTTTTCAGGTATGTATTTCTCAAATCATAGAAACGTACACGTAATGTGAGCCACAATGAAGCTTTGTGGGCAACATGCATTTTCGGAAAGAAACGAATAAATCTTGAAAATGTTTTACCAATGGAACACCGTTACCCTAATTTAACTAACTTCTTATTTCTTACGATAATACTGTATTCTTGAAATAGTACAGACATTTTGTAAAACAAAAAAATTGGAGAGTAATGCAATATCACGATTAGAGAGTAACAAAATAATCATACAATTATATTATCCAATAATTATATTTCAGTTAACACCTACAGTTGCAAAATTATATTTCAACAGGATTCCCAAGCTATTCAATTTAAAATGAATCCTGAATTTTCTGACATTTGCATTTTACATAATCTAAACCATGGCAGTCCGCAGTCCCAACACGATTTTGACCCTAACGCCCACCTAATCTCACTGCATACCTCATCTCATCTGAATCAGCAGATAAAGACTTTGTTTTCTCTTCACATACTTTATACACATATCTTCCTATGCAATATTCACAATGCAGTGAAATCTAGCAAGCCGCGCCGTGCCATGGTGCGCTAGACAAGCAGGTATGTACTCGTATTTCTATGTAGGATGGGATGAGCCATATGCAAGTGAAGGATGTTATGCAAATTCACTGATTTATCATATCCGATTGGCGATTGCCTATAAGACTGGATTACAATGAAGAAAAAATGTTCATACTGGTATGTATACAATGTACAGATTTGGCATTAAGAATAAAAAATTACAGATTAGACCAATTTAATTTTCAACTAATCTATTGTGCCCAGCACAACACCTCTCGCCACTTCCGTTTTTTGTTACATAATTATAGGGCGCGAGCAGTCATGTGACATTTTTGGCCTTGACAAGCAGATATGGGGGCCCGTTTCAGAATGATAATTAGTAATTATGTACATAGATGTCAAATGTCAGAATTTTTCATTAAAAATTTCAAGATATTCTAAATTCACGTAGTTAATTACCAGGAGTGTGTAATTTACTTATCGAGGAAAATAAACCACATGGAATTGGAAAATCACGAAATTTAGAATGAAAAATTATAATATTTGGCATCTATGTACATAATTACTAGCTATCATCCTGTCACGGTCCCCCATATCTGCTGGTCAAGGCTAACAACGTCATATGACTGCTCGCGCCCTATTATCTATAACATTTCTTGTATACCTACACTCTACAACCTACTTACATCTATTCTTTATATTTAGATTTTTTAATTTTATATTCATTCTATTAAGAAATTTTGTCCTACTCTTCTAATTTTTCGAAATGTTTTTAATCCATTGTCGAGATTGACAGTATGTTTGAAGGGTATACGTACTATACCTATAATTTTAAATATTTAACTATTAATACAATAAGAAATAATATAATCTATGTACTTCCCACAAAAAATATTCAGTAATGTCTCTGGATTTTTGATACTGACATTTATCTATCAGTTACAAAACTTTTTCTTTTTTCAATTGGTTTCCATTACATTATTTGTGCTGTGCGATTTATTACAACAGATTATTATATACTTTATATTTCTTTATTTCTAAATCTATAAAAGATATACATAATACAATATTTATATGTATCCATAGAGTTATAAAATATACATACATATAGAGGGAGCCTATACACTCAAAGTTGATGTCACGCGGGGTAAGCTTGTATTTGTACGGCGGCCATCTTGGTAAGGTCTGGTGTATACAAGCGTTCTATAGGTATTTGATTATTTTGCATTAAGAATCCTCTTTAATTAGTTTTATTTGTGTGTGAAAAGTTTGTAGTAACATGCCAGCGTGTAGTGCCTTTGGAAAAATATACATAAACACGGCTACATTACATTATTAAAAATAGTCGTGATACATCCGAAACTAGACGTCAAGAATTAAATAAATTAATTTTATTTCAGGGGTGGTGAATATAATAATAGTAGGACGAAAAGTGAATCTTTAAGGTAGCAAATTGTTTACAGCCTCGGCCGTAATTACTTAAGTACCTTAAGACACTTTTCGTCTGAGGTAAATACATAATTTTATACTGGTTTCTAGTTATTAAATTATTAAAGAAATATACAGCAATTTATAGCAGTGAGTTTTGTATAAGTAGGCTAAATCGCAATTCGAAAATCCTAGCAACATTTTGACAGATTGAAATTAAATTTTTCTGGTTTCTTATTTGTTATAATTGATGAAAAATACATTCCTCGAGATATTTTGGATAAAGCTGCTGAGGTGACGAACAATTTAATGCCGCATAAATAAATGATCCTTGTGAAGGTAAAGTTTTAAAGTCCTAGAACTAAAGTTCTAGTACTTTAATGTTTCAATTTTTGTTTTATAAATCGTTCAAAAAACGTTGCTTTAGAAACCAGTATGACAAATATAATTTTTGGTTTCACTTTTATTTATGTATTAGAATATTATAACAGTTAAACTTATTTTCGTAATAAATGTGTTTGTACTTCGCTACGTATTTATTTTTATTGTAAACATCATAAATATATATTTTATATGAAGTTTCTAGCCTTAAATTATTTGCCCATTCGGTACTTAGTTTTTGTAAGTTTTTATTTTAATCATTACAATTCCCATAAAATTGGAACAGTTTGATTTCTATAAATAATATTGATTTTTTTTACAATATTCTGGTTCTTTCAAATTTAAATTTAATTAATTTTAATACGTACGACTGAAGTAATGCTTGCTAATTACAAATAGCTTCATTTTCTGTTACATTATTGTATTTTTGTAACAAAACCGAAGAAAGCGCATTTAAATACATTATAATGTAGACCGTACCAAGATGGCGGGCACGAGATTCTCCTTCCGTCTCATGGCGACAAAAATTCTGTCCACATCTATACTTTACACTCTCTCTAGTCCTATTCTATACTCTAAGTATGTATCAGATAGAGAATTTACTCTTATTTTACTAGCAAGAACAAAATTTATCAAAAGTTAATATTTAGAAGATTTAAAAGTCTGATACTTCCTGTTGTCCAATTATTACCAAAACCTTTTCAGCTCTTCCCAGTAATGTCCGATTGAGAAATGCGTAGTTAAACATATATTAAGTATTATAGTTTTTGAGAAATCGCCCTTGCAACCGACACACACATACACACACGCACACACAGACACACACACACACACACACACACACACACACAGACATCATCGTGAAAATATTAAAATCGGATTGTAGGGACCTTAAAACGTGCTTAATCATTAAAATCTGGATATGCGATTTTTAAGATGAATCCAATACCTCTCTTAGCGAGAAGCAAAAATTGTACGCAGCTGGATAGACATTCAGCCCAATTTGTTGAGCAAGTTGTTAAATCTTAGCAAGGTTGCTAAAAAAATTAACCAATAGAAACAAATGTAAAGCCTGTCATTTTCATGTTTTGTTCAGTGTTCGCAATTATTATTGGTTATTTACTATAACAATGTTACCAAGACATTTGTTTATTTATCAACCAAACAGGCTAAGCCAGATTACGGGCAAACAACTTTCTTACAAAATAGAGGGGATTATAACATATAACATAGTTATTTGAAACTTTTTTGTTTTTTTCGATAACTTATAATTTACAATTTAGAAATTATTTCGAAAAGATAGACATCCTATGCATTTTTCTAGAAAAACCAGCACCACGAAAATGGGCCTCTAATATGGCAACTTTTGTTCTATTTACCGAAATCATAGTAAGTACTTACAATTTTAGAAATCACCATAGCGGTTGGGTTAAACAACATCGTACCGGATGTCTACTTGAAATCTGTTATACCGGGTGGCACTCAAAATCCGTGACATAAGCATTTAACATGGAAAAATAGTTTTTTCAAACATTATCTACCCCGTTATACTTTTTGCGATGCTTTATACACAGAGATTTAGAGATTACGAGTAAAATTCTGAATTTCTAGGAGCTAGAATTATAAATTTACGGTTTTAAAGAGTGAGTTAACATAATTTAAAGACGTAGTAAAAACATTTAATATGCATTATTTCAATCTATGAGTGTATTTTTGATATATAACATTACATACTTGGTTGGTTTGGTAGTTTAATCGACTTTTATTTCTTAAAATAACGCATAATAAATCTGCTTTTATCACGTCTGTAAATTAAGTTTAATGACACTAAATCCGCAAAATAAAAAATTATGAAAAAATATTTAAGATTAAATACGCGTACTATTCAACATTTTATTACAAAAAATCATTCGACAGATCGACACCGACCATCGGCTGCTATAGGTCCCATAAGGCACCGACCCACCCGGCCCCGTCTGGTGGCCAGCCCGCCCTTGATCGCATTCATCGAGTACTTTGACATTTTTGGCACACGGCCACGAGACCCATGAGTTAATGTGTAAACCTAAAAATCTGATGTGGCCAACACAATACCTCCCGTTTAATTTAAATTTATTCATGTAAATACTTAAAATTAAATATAAATACAGGATTTGATCCCGACTGACGCCAAATATTTCGAATTTTAAATGGCACAAAAATGATGCCTGTGGCAGACCCAACAATGGGTAATATGTCGTGATTATATATTTATTTTATTTATTTATGTACTTACCTATATTCATTACTGGCGTGGTTAATGCATCACAAGGAACAATTTTGTGCCATTTCAAATTCTAAAATATTTGGCGTCGGTCGGAACCGAACCCGTTCGCAAGATTCGCGTGAAGTGACGCCTGGTAAACGCCTGCACGGAACAAATATGTCATCATTATTACCGACATCTTCGTACAAATCATATCAACCCATCAATGGGTAATATGCCGTGATGATGTATGTTTTTATTATCTTACCTATATTTTTCCATATTTACTTATGCTGGAAACTGTATTAAGTTCCTTTCTATATAATTATTGTTCCATTTATTTCTTTATAAACCCTTAATATTATTATTTGAAATTATTAGTTCGTTGACAGTGACATATATCTGTCAGTTACAAACATTTGAGATCTGAATTGTGTAACCATGGAATGAGTTGTGTTTAAAACGTAGGCTCCGGGATTAAAAATTTAGATAGTTTTATAAACTTATCTATAAAATATATAGCAAAGTATTAATGCAAACCTGTAGAAAATTTTATGATCTTTAATTTTTATATAACATAAATCTCGAAAAAATAACATTTAAAGGTATATTTCGAAGAAAAACTATTTTGAGCTTCCAGTAAGGTGCCATTTTCGGTTATCTGATTAACTCCAAAATCTAATGACATTTTACCATATAAGAGTAAGGTAGAAATACAAGGTTTCAAAATTTTGAGTTAGAGCGTAAACAGGATCCACACACACACACACACATATACACATACATACATACATACATACACACAGACATCATCGTGAAAATGTAAAATTGGATTGCAGGGACCTTAAAACGTGGTCATTTACTAAAATCTCGATATGCGATTTTTCGCACGATCCCTATACCTCCCTTACCAAGGGTAGCGGGAGGTAAAAAATGCTAGTAGACATCTTGAAAAAAAAATTTCTTAAGTACATATCCATTTAGATACTTCAATCTATACTTTTATTACTTTCCACAGTGTATGATACACACTATTTGACGATAAAACTACATCCCTACCAAATAAGGATGTCCGGTAAATTCATCGTAGATAATCTGACACCAGAAATTCATCGCCGGGTATTTCTTCTCATAAAAATACATCGGTTACATTAGAGTAGATTAGGTTATGTTAGTTTAGAGTTAGATTAGGTAGGACTAATTTTTAATATTTTTCCAAAAACCTTGAATAAGTACACGTGCTAACTATATTTTATGATCCATAATCTAATCAGAAGAAAATTCAAAATATAAAAACTTTGTTCAAGCCGAATTAAAAACTCATAATGGGTAAATGATTTTAACAATGTCAAGATCACCAATAATATTTAGAATATAAAATTTTAATTATTTTGTACACATTTATAATAAACTCTACTATAATAAAAGATTTTCATATGAAACATAAAACAGGAGATTTAAACAAGATAGTCGATAGAGCCTAATTTCAACACTCAAGTAGTGCATTTGCCTAAGTTCAGTTGTCAATTGGAGCAGCTCGTAATACGCGAAGGGTAAAAACTTTTTTTGCTAAAAATTTACTTTATTCTAAATCTACGAAATATATACAAGACTGTTTTATGCAGTGCGTATATTGTAAATTTACAGTTGAGCAAAAAATGATGGACTGTTATTACGCAGGGAACAAAAAATGTAGTTTTTGAAATAAAAATATATATATTTTATTTATAATATGATTTAATTTATGAGATATACATACCGGGTGAATACTTTAAACCCGAACATAGCCCGTTGATACGGGATAATCGTTTTTCGCAGACTGTTGCATCCCGTTTCAACTAACAACAATGGTTGTGGGATCGATAAGACAAAAATATCTGCATCAAATGACACCAAATATATGTAAATTAAGTCATATTTTAAACCCAGAAATTTCTTAAAATATCGATTGCATTTGAACAGAGACAAAGAAATGTTTGATATTTTATCGGTGAAAATTTGTTATAACCTATAACTTGGGCAAATTTTATTATTTAATATTTTAGTACTTTATTTTTTTACAATTTTTAATCTATTAAAAATATTGAAAACAAATTAAAACAAAAAAAATCTGATGTGGCCAGCACAATACCTTCCGTCAATCCTGTGTATTATGTACAAATTCCATACATAAATTTTCTTGCAAAAGATTATAAATTTTTGGTATTATGTGATTCCCTTTCTCGGCAACTGAATTCCATACTCCTGATAACAAACAAACCACATGAAATAAGAAAATTATGAAATTTTGATTGAAAATTTTTAACACTCGTCAGTTATGGACATAATTAATTGCTGTCATTTTGACACGGGTCAAAGTCATGTTACTGCACGCGCCCCATACATAAATTTTCTTGCAAAAGATCCTATATTTCCAGTAAAGTTCATTTCATTAACAAACTATGCAAATTGCACTTGACACTGACATCTTCTTCTTCTTCTTTAGTTTTTCCCATTCGTTAGGGGGTCGCTATTTTTTATTTTCTTCTTCCACTCATTTTTGTTTTGCGTGTCGTCCTCATTCAGTTCCTTTTCTCTCAAGTCTTCTACAATACAGTCTTTTCATCTTATATTTGGTCTTCCTGTGTTTCTTCCACCTTCTATTAATATATTCATATCTCCTCATGACATGTTCAAACCAATACGTAATCGTCTCTCTTATATCTAGAAACTTCTAACACTAGAGTTACTTCCCTTATTCTTTCATTGATTTCATTTTATTGATACTGACATCTGTCAATTTGAATTACCTGAATATATTAGCAGTTTCCATGGTTAAGTTAGCATAGCTGGCTGAATTATGAAATTTATATAAAATTTATTATCGTTATTCTTCTTTAACTCTATATCTGTTGAATATCAAATATAAAATGCAATCAAATCGTATAGACAATAGACCAATTATAACCAAAATCTAAACAGGTCTGCATATGGTTGTAAGGAAGAGGAATACGCAAGAATTGTAATTTTTGGAATTCTAGTATGGGAGATATCGTGCCCGAAAACGCGGTCACACACACACATACACACACACATACACACACACACACGCATACACGAACACACACGAACACACACACACACAGACATCATCGTAAAAATAGTAAAATCGTATTGTAAAGACCCTAAAACGTGCTTATTCAATGAAAACTCACCACCGAATTTTTTGACCAAAGACAATACCTTCCTTACCTAGAGGTGACGGAAGGTAAAAATCATAACTAACGAATTCTGATAAAATTTCAAACATTTGTTTGTCTTTTTGTTCAAATGCCATGGCTATCGGTATTAATAAGAAATTGAATAAATTTAATAATTAATTTATGGAATTAAAATATTACGTAATTTAATGAAAATCTTTCTATTTATACCACTAATTGTTAGTTGAAACTGGGAGCAACAGTCTGTGAAAAACAATTTTCGCCGTGTATTTACATCTGCATTTCATTATATTTTTGCAAAATAAATAAAGAAAAAGGTAATTTTCTCAAAATAAAACTTATTTCTTAATGAAACTAGCTAAAATTTGCGGGAAACTATTATTATTATACTGAAAATTTGTTATAAATATTAATTTTTATACGAAAGCTTGACAGTTAAAATAGTTGAAACAGTCGAAGTTAATTTATTTTAATAAATATTACCCATTCAACCATGATGTACATTTACAGAGCGCAAACTTAATTCTATTTTATTATAAAATACATTTTAAAAGTTATTATTACAGAATAATATTCATGAAAGGTATTTCATTGAATTAGAGCAGCGATGTGTAAAGCGACATAATTACAAAGTAATTCATCTGAAATTGTAACTATGAGATTCGATTGCATGTACTTTATTGACGTATCATTATCTCACTATGATTTAATAGATCTGTTTTATGAAATGGAATGTCAATTGCTGATTTCCGCATGACAAAGTATTTTAAGTTACATCCACTCTCTAGCAAAAACTTTTCTTGGGGCAATCAAAATTAATCAAATAATAGGAACTAAAATATGTAACTGTTTCTCCATTTCGTAAAGAAAATTGGTACATTAGGTTAAAGAGTTTCTGAAAGGCCTAAAGCTTTAAATTTTAGAAAGTGTAAAGAAGTTCAGTAGTTAAATTTATGTACATAATTACTGGACTACAATAACAATAATAACTATCTTTCATTTTTATTTCTTTTTAATAGTTTTTTTTACCTTCCGTCACCTTTAGGCAAGGAATGTATTGTCTGGTCAAAAAATACAATGATGAGTTTTTAGTGAATAAGCATGTTTTAGGGTCCCTATAAAACGATTTTACCATTTTTACGATGATGTCTGTATGTATGTATGCATGTATGTATGTATGTATGTGTGTGTGACGAAAGTTTCGGATCGCATAACTTCAATACCACGATTCCAAAAATTATAATTTTTTCGTTTCGTCAAGATTACATCCAGAAGAACAAGTGATTAGATTTTGGTTATAATTGGTGAACCGGAAGTAGCCTCATTTAAAAATTTAACAGTTAAATATGATTTATTGACATTTAACGTTATTATAACTTAAAGAACATATTATTCTCTATACGATTTGATGCATTTTATACTTCATATTCAATTGATATAGAGTTAAAGAATTATAAAGAAATTAAATTTTATAAATCAGCCAGTTATGCTAACCATGAAAATTGTTAATATATTCAGATAATTCAAATTGACAGAGGTCAGTATCAATAAAAAGTAAATTAATGTGGCAGAGATGAGGATGTTGAAGTAGATGTTGGGGAAGACACGGAAAGATACGGTAAGGAAATAACTCTAGTGTTACAAGTTTCTAGAAAGATACAAGCGAGATGATTACATTGGTTTGAAAATGTCATGAGGAGAAATGAAGAATATATTGGAAGAAGAATGAATACCTTAGTAATAGAAGGTTTAAGAAATAGAGGAAGACCAAAGATAAGATGGAAGGGAACTGTATTGCGGAAGAGAAAAGGAACTAAATGAGAACGACACGCAAAATAGAAATGAGTGGAAGAAAAAAATAAAAAATAGCGACTCCTAACGAATAGGAAAAGCTGAGGAAGAAGAAGATGTCAGTGTCAAGTGCAATTTGCATAGTTTGTTTATAAAATAATTTTACTGGAAATTTAGAATCTTTTGCAAGAAATTTATGTATGGAATTTATACATAATACACAGGATTGACGGAAGGTATTGTGCTGGCCACAACAGATTTTTTCTTATTTTGTTGCTTTGATTCTTTGAGATATATCTACTATCTAAAAGCATTTATGTGTCTCAAAATTTGGTTTAATATGTTTTCCTGAAAGTATTTACCCCTAATCGGAGTTGACTAGGCTATAACTAAATAAACAAAGTCAGTTGATTTTTAGTTATACCAAATGTATTTTTAAATGGTAGCCACAGTAATTAGGATGACTAAAATTTTGAGTAAATACTATCAGTATTGTGTAATATTCATTCCAAACAATTAACGGCATTTGGAAACCAAGACATTTCTGATCAACCTTCAGAATCCGGTGGACCCACATGGCAGAAATTTTTGTCCTTTCTAACTCACTGGTCAGATTGTTTTGAACACGTTCATATAGCATATGCCCGCTGCAGCAGCCTCTAATAGTTATCGAACCTTGATTCATATTTTCAGAAAACATAAATGATGTTCTCATTTCAGAACTGTTGATTGAATAACTGTGGCAACTTTTTTCCACACATAAAACAAACATAAAAATATAGTTTTTCTACATATGTAGGCAATACTAGTTAAATGAACGGATGTAATTTCATATCCATCCTAGCATTGATATGAAATCCACGTATCACAAATCACATCAGTCGTTTAACCCTAGTAACTGTCTATTCATTTCGTAAGATTAATGCCCGGTTATTCGCCGAATAAGTGAAAAATATCGCATCAAAATAAGACAGAATAAATACCGGAATTTGTATTATAGTTTCTATGCGATATTTTTCTCTTACTCGACGAATAAGCTATTTGAAAGTTTATTTATAGTTAGTGAAACCAGCCATAAGAACAACAGTACAAATGTCACATTTGCCATTTCAATGTTGTCATTTAAATGGAAATATTTTCAGTATAAAAAGAGATTTGAATAATTTAATAACATTTTAACATTTAAGTTATATTATGAATTAATAGATTAGATAAGTCGTAAGTATTATTATTATATATAATAAATGTCATATATGACAAGTCAATGTTATCCTTTTTATATCTGGGAATAATTTCAGAATATAGAAGAGTGTGAAATATTTAATAATATTTAATTGAAGTGTAATCATAAGCTAAATAAAATGGAAAGATTCTAAGTAGTATGTAAAAACATTACATACAAAAACATAAAATACAATCTAATTTTAATAAAAAATGCCATTAGAAAAACAACTACATAAAATAATATTAAAACTAATATCGTTCAACAAAATTTCAAATTTCTGTACGTATTTTCCTCGTTTTCGTTAGTCATAGAAAAACTATGCTGTACTCGTACAACTCGAGTGAAATGTCAATGTCGCTTTCGGATGATTGACTAGTTTGGTTTTGCCTTTGTCCGATGAAAATGATGCAGAAAATAATGTTTAAAATATCTGATGTGGCCAGCACATAACCTCTCGCCGTATATTTTACCTGGCTGTATGCATAAAGCAAAGATTATTTTTATAAATACAAATAATATATTCATATAAATCTATGACGTATAAACTTCTTTATTATTCAATAATAGCATGTCTCAACATGAAGATATTTTACCATAAATTATGTTACAATAAATTACAAAGTAGAGTTTACCATATATAAATATTAGGCAGGTAACAGCAATTTTCAATTCGAACAACTTTGTTTACTTTCTCTTCATATTCTTCTAGTAAAAACATTAATTTTGGGCGGTCTAAAATGTATATATCTGGATTGTGCATCTATTCTTATATATCTTCTTTTACATTTTATTTTTTCATACTTGTTATATCTAAATAACCTTAATTCCCTTTAATAAAGTGACGGATAGATTGCACTCCGATTATTCTTATATCGATGTGTAATTTTGTCAATATTTACAACTTACTTGAGAAGAATTTGATAGCTTTTTCGCAATTCAAAGTTACTCTAGTCTACAGTACTGGTGTACATTGTCCCATAATGTTTGAAACAAATTTAATTCCTTCAACCTAGACTTGTCATCTCCATAATAGTCACAGATCAAAAACTAAGGGATTCTCCAAGTACATTTTTCTTTCATTACTCATTATTTCTGACACTGACATTTATCTGTCAGTTACAAATAATTTAAATTTGCAACTATTTTTCATGGCATCCTTTCGGTTGTAAAATTAATTACAACATTATTTTATATATTATACTTCTTTTATCTCTAAATCTATGGAATATATAATAAAATATTTAAATGTATCAGATAGAGAATTTAATTTTCTTTAATATTACCACGAAAAATTTTCAAAAAATAATATTTAGAATATTTTTTTTCAAGAATCTTCTACTTCCGGTTGTCCAATTGTTACCAAAACCTTTTCAGATCTTCCCATGAATGTCCGATTGGGAAATACGTTGTTAAACAAATTTTAAGTCTTATAGTTTTTGAGTAACCGTCCTTCCAACATCCCACACACACACATCCACACACACACACACACACACACACAGACATCATCGTAAAAATGTTAAAATCGGATTGTAGGGACCTTAAAACGTGCTTATTCAATAAAATCTGGATATGCGATTTTTAGCATGAATCCAATACCTCTCTTAGCGAGAGGTAAAAATCTGATGCGACCAACACGTTTTAAAACGTTATTATTATTAATTTGAAATTATGTATATTAAGTTCCTTTCAATATAACTATTGTTCTATTTACAATTTTCTTTTTAAAACGTTACTGTTATTAATTTGAAATCATTATTTTTTCAACAGTGACATTTATGAAATACGTAATCATGGAGTTGTGTTTATAGCATAAGTTCCGCGATATAATTATTACAGTACCTACTTTCTTTATAAATTTATCCATAAAATGTATAGAAAAAGTATTAATGCAAACCCGCAAAAAATGGAATAATCTTTAATTTTTATAATAACAAATTGCGAAAAAATAACATTTAGAGGTATTTTTTGAAGAAAAACTATTTTGAGCTTCAAGTAAACTGCCATTTCCGGTTATCCGATTGACACCAAAATTTAATGGCTTCTTTCCATATTAGAATAAGGTAGAAATACATGGTATCAAAAGTTTCTGAATGATGGTATTTGAGTTAGAGTGCCCAGAAGATCCACACACACACATACATACATATACGCGCCCACAGACATCATCGTGAAAATGTTAAAATCTGATTCTAGGTACTTTAAAACGTGGTCATTTACCAAAATCTCGATATGCGATTTTTAGCACGATCCCTATACCTCCCTTGACAATGGTAGTGGGAGGTAAAAACAAAGTAGGTAATTTTTCCAATTTTTTATTAATTTGTAAAAAATCTGTAACTCCTTACAAAAATATTTTCAAATACAGAGGGGTACTAATTAGGTTTGCAGAACTACAAAGATACAATATGTTTATCGTGCTTTATTTCGTTTTTGACAAAACTTTGCTGCTCCCAATGTGACGCTACTGAAATCAAACGATATTATGCAATGAAGCAAAAACTAAATTTAGTAAATAAAACTATTTTGAATATAACATTTAATTAATTTTAGTACAAGAATATTTAGAAATTATAAGCTCAATTTAATATAAGCCGAGCTTAGTTAAGGCATAATTTAAGCAAGTCGATGCAACTGACCATTAGATTTTTTCTTTGTTCTGCAAAACAAAACTATTAAAAATATCTTGGAAATGCGTATTATTTTGTAGGTCAGAAAAGTACTCACAACTTAACTGCATATAAAAAAACAAGAGTAAATATTCGTTAAAAATAAATTAAATATTGATTATAAATCTATGAAATTGCAATAACTAATATATACATGTCGTTATCTCGCAACTAAAACAATGAACAGTAAATCACAAAAAAAACATTAATTTTTTATTAGCCATGAAAATACTAAGATGGCAGAAAATTAAAAACAAATCATATTTCAAAATATCTCCCACACAATAAAATGTTTTGTCCAATTATTTCCTATCTTGAATTGGGCGTAAAATTAATTGTTGTAAACCATGCTTCAGTAAAATTGATAAATTGAAATCCCACCAATATTGCGAAACAAGAAATTAATTCTTTATTACACACACGGTCTTTCAAGGAAAGTAACAACGACAGTTTATTTTAACTGGAATCATTTGTCATCTGCGGGAGAAGAATGCTACGCTGACAAAAGTATGGGGACAAATTAATACCTATAATTAAAGTGAAAAGAAATTAGGTAACTCTCTTTTACTCAAACAATATAGCAGGAAATGCTACATTCAATTTTGTCAGCATTTTTTAAACGTCTTCATTAGACTAGGAAATCAATTTTTCAATAGAACTAATTGTTTATTTATTTGCATGTAATTAACTGATACTTTGTTTATAATAATATTCTCGGTAATCATTTTTCAGGGAATTACCATATTAAAACCTATCTTTTACGGGAACTATATAATAATTCAAAAATGAATAAATCGTACAATATAGTGTAAAAAATATGTTGTGGTCAGCACAATACCTTCCGTCAATCCTGTGTATTATGTATAAATTCGATACATAAATTTTCTTGCAAAACATTCTAAATTTCCAGTATCGATCCGAACTCAACAAAGTATCGACTTCTGGGGAGTACGCCTGTACAATGTACTACCGGAAGAAATGAAAAATCAAGAAAGTAGTAAATTTATAAAATCCTTAAAGACTTTACTATTAGAAAATGCATTCTACAGTTTGGACGAATTTATGAAGCATAAGATGTAACTTCATTCATCTATTTGCAATATTCTTTAATATTTTAATGTATTTTAATGTTTTGTGACAACTTTGAATGTATGTAAATACTGACAAGAATAAATTATTATTATTATTATAATTATTTCATAAACAAACTATGCAAATTGCACTTGACACTAACATGTTCTTCTTCTTTAGCTTTCCTCATTCGTTAGGGGTCGCTATTTTTTATTTTCTTCTTCCACTCATTTCTGTTTTACGTGTCGTTCTCATTCAGTTCCTTTTCTCTCAAGTCTTCCGCAATACAGTCCTTCCATCTTATCTTTGGTCTTCCTCTGTTTCTTCAACCTTCTATTACTAAGGTATTCATTCTTCCAATATATTCTTCATTTCTCCTCATGACATTTTCAAACCAATGTAATCATCTCGCTTGTATCTTTCTAGAAACTTGTAACACTAGAGTTATTTCCTTACCTATATTTCCGTGTTTTCCCCAACATCTACTTCAACATCCTCATCTCTGACCCATTAATTTACTTTTTATTTATACTGACATCTGTCAATTTGAATTATATGAATATATTAGTAGTTTCCATGTTTAGCATAACACTGATTTATAAAGTTTAATTTCTTTAAAATTCTTTAACTCTATATCTATTGAATATGAAGTATAAAATGCAATCAAATCGTATGTAGAATAATATATTCTTTAAGTTATAATAACGTTAAATGTCAATAAATCAAATTTAACTGTTAAATCTTCAAATGTGGCTACTTCCGGTTCACCAATTATAACCAAAATATAATCAGTTGTTCTTCTGGATGTAAACTTGAGGAATACGAAAAAAATATAATTTTTGGAATCGTGGTATTGAAGTTTTGCGATCCGAAACTTTCGTCACACACACACAGACACACACGGAAGGTAAAAAACATATATTATTGCCTAGTTGGTGCAACTGGGCACACTTTTTTTAAGCTAAGCTTAAACCAAAAAATGTATATCGATATTTTCTCAGCAATATTCAATTTGATTCAGTTAATCATTTGACGTTCCGTTTCAATATGATTATGATATTTTAAATTTAATGATCATTTAAAATTTAGTCGACAGCGGTGCAACCGAGCATACATAAATTAAATAATTAAAACAATGCCCAATTGCACCAAAAAGGCTTAAAATTTAAGTGACCCTCAAATGAAAAAATATGATGTGGCCAGCACATGACCTCCCGCCAATTCCATGTTCAAAACATCAATAAGCTTTAAGTAAAGTATCACTTCCGGTTGATTGTTTGTAAACAAAATCTAATTTGTTGTTCCAATAAATAGAAAAGTCTATTATAAGAAATATTTGATTATATTTTATTGTTTTTACTCACTTCAGATTTACCATATATATCATAATATTTATTCGCGAAAATCTGTTTAGAGCTTCAAATAAAGGACCACTTCCGGTCTATTAATTTTAGACAAATTCTAATATGTTGGTCCCATTGATACGAAAACACTAAAATTTAAAAGTTTTGGATTATATTTTAATATAACTTTTCATTAAAAACTATTATGGGCTCCAAGGAAATTACCACTTCCGGTTGTCCAATTTTACCCAAATTATGTATGAACACAGAAAGCATCAATACGGAATATATATATACATATATATATATATATATATATATATATATATATATATATATATATATATATATATATATATATATATATATATTGGAAGTTATTGGAGACGAAAAAATCGTCACACACACAGACAGACATTGTAAAAGTAGTAAAAACGTGTTTTGGGAACCTATTGCGTGCTTATTCACTGAAAACTCAGTATATAATATTAGGACTAAAAAAAACATACCTCCCTTACCTATGTATTTAGGTTGGCAGGAGTTAAAAATGCAAATCGAAATTTTGACAGCAATGCATTGTAATTCATTTGACATTTTTTCATTTCAATATACTCGTAATATTATCAATTTAAGGAACGCTTAAAATTTAAGTTACTTTGGTGTTTGGTGCAACCGACTATAAATGTTGTTCCATACGCAGGGTAATAGGGGTGGACTGGTGCTTTTATTTTTACAGCGCAGCCACTGACCCTAATCTTACCGGCTACATACAAGGTTTGATAAAAAAATAACAAGAATTTCTGAATTTCGCGCTATAATAACGCACGAAATTCGTATTCGATTGAGTTTTTACCTTCTCGCTAAGAGAGGTATTGGGTTCATGTTAAAAATCGCATAACCATATTTTATTGATTAAGCACGTTTGAAGGTCCCTACAATCCGATTTTAATATTTTTACAACGATGTCTCTCTTTAGTCTCTTTCTCTCTCTCTCTGTGTGTGTGTGTGTGTGTGTGTGTGTGTGTTTGTGTGTGTGTGTGTGTGCGTGTGTGTGTGTGTGTGTGTGTGTTTTATAAAAATTAAAGATTCAGCTCAAGCGTATGTAACTGAAAGATAAATGTCACTGTTAAAAAAATACTCATTTCAAATTAATAATAGTAACGTTTTAAAAAGAAAATTGGAAATAGAACAATAGTTATATGGAACTAAAAATACATAATTTTTAGCATTAGTAAATATGGAGGTATGTATTTAAAAAAAAATATATCATCACGGCATATTGCTGGGTGTGCTAATCTGATTTGTACACAGATTTCGGTAATGATGATGACATAGCGTTTACCAAGCGTCACCCACGGTCTATTTTGTGTCATTTAAAATTCGAAATATTTGGCGTTGATCGGGATCGAATCTGGATTCCCAGATTCGCGACCAGACATTCAGGCACACGGACACGAGACCCCATGTATGTATAAATAATAATAATAATAATAATAATAATAATAATAATAATAATAATAATAATAATAATAATAATAATAATAATAATAATAATAATAATAATAATAATAATAATAATAATAATAATAATAATAATAATAATAATTAAATGGCAGGAAGTATTGTGTTGGTCACTCTCAAATCTTTTCAAAATACGTCATTTGGGATCAGAGAAAGTTTTACTCACTTTTTTCTCTCATTAATTGATTTGTTGACATTTAATCGCGATGTTCATTTGTCTTGTAACTTGGTTACAATTTACAATTACAGGACCGGACATAAAATAAATTTGCTGAGAAACATCTTCAAGTCATTAAATTCCATACAATGTACGTAATTAATTTTAGAAAATGGAATACATTGTGAGTTTCATAATCTAATCACAGATTATGATATATTCACAGTCGTGTAAAATGATCTTTGTCATGATTATAAATCTATTTTGACGAAGATCCATGCTGATTTATGTACAAACGAGTAATTTACCGACCATTGGTCTTAAGATAATTATGATATAATTAGTTTCCTTGAGATTTGAAATGCTGTGCTAGATTATTAGATTAAAATTTGTATAAAGTACATAAATACGTTCACATTTTAAGTAAAATATATTGAACTACATTCCAACTGTATATACATATAGACACATAAAAATAATATATAGTAGGTACATAATATTGCCAGTTTTAAGAAATATCTGAATAATTTGTTTTGCTAACTGAACATATTTTTATATTAAATGTGAATTTGTTTCCATAAAAACTAAATGTACAGGGTGTTTAAATGGACCACAATTGCTCTCTCGAGAACTATAAGAGCTACAAAGACGGTTAAATGGGCAAACAATATCTATTTCACAAAACAAATTTAAAAAAAGAAAAATATTTTTTTTCGACAGTAGTTCTCAAAATACGGGCCTTAACGTTTTTATTTTCTATGAGAATATATATTTTTTTATTTGCTCATTCATAGGAGAATTTAATTCTGAATTTAGCGACATAATATTTTAATACCGTTACATGTTTTTTTTTCTGAGGAAACTCAGTATGAAGTTTTATATTAATTTGATTAAAATATGGCTATAATAAGAGAGGCACGAATGTAAAAAGTGAGTACGTGATAACTTTTTTTATCTAGAATTATAATACCACGAACGAAATATGTGAAAAAATTCACTTTTTTCTGTCAGAGTACTATAATGCTATATAAAAAATCTGTTGTGGCCAGCCCAATACCTCTCGCCACTTCCTTTTTTGGTTACATAAGTATAGGGCGCGAACAGTCATGTTACATTCTTGGCCTTGACAAGGCAGATGTGGGGGCCCGTTTCAGAATGATAATTAGTCATTATGTTTCATTTAGAATTTCAAGATTTTCTAAATACACGTAGTTAATTTGTCACCAGGAGTGTGGAATTTTCTTGTCGAGGAAAATAAACCATATGGAATTCGAAAATCACTAAATTTAGAATGCGAAATTATGATATTTACATCTATATACATAATTACTAGCTATCATTCTGACATGAGTCCCCATATCTGCTTGTCAAGACGCCCTATTGTATTTAACATTTCTTGTATACCTACATTCTACAACAAAAATTCTACTTACATATATCTATTCCTTATATTTAGATTGTTTAATTTTAAATTTATTTTATGAAGAAATTTTGTCCTCTTCTATTTTTTCGAAATGTTTCCAATTCATTGTCAGGATTGACAGTATTTTTGAAGGATATATGTAATAGACCTATAATTTTAAATATTTAACTATTAATACATTAAGAAATAATATAATGTATGCACTTCCCAGAAAAACTCTTTAGTAATATCTACGAATTTCTGACACTGACATTTATCTGTCAGTTATAAACAATTTAAATTATCAACTATTTTCCATGGCATTCTTTCGGTTGTAAAATTTATTACAACAGATTATTTTATATATTATATTTCTTTTATCTCTAAATCTGTAGAATATATAATAAAATATTTAAATGTATCAGATAGAGAATTTAATTTTCTTTAATATTATCACGAAAAATTTTCAAAAAATAATATTTGGAAGATTTTTTTTTCAAGAATCTTCTACTTCCGGTTTTCCAATTGTTACCAAAACCTTTTCAGATCTTCCCATGAATGTCCGATTGGAAAATACGTAGTTAAACAATTTTTAAGTCTTATAGTTTTTGAGTAATCGTCCTTCCAACATCCTACATACATACACACACACACACACACACACACACACACACATACATCCACACACACACACACACACACACACACACAGACATCATCGTAAAAATGTTAAAATCGGATTGTAGGGACCTTGAAACGTGCTTATTCAATAAAATCTGGATATACGATTTTTAGCATGAATGCAATACCTACCTCTCTTAGCGAGAGGTAAAAATTACATGTGTTTATTTCGTGGTACTCTTATTATAGCCATATTTTGATAAAATTACTATATAATTATATGCATTTTTCTCAAAAAAAAGCATTATGTAAGGGTATAAAAATATTATATCACTGAGTTTAGAATTAAATTCTCTAGCGAATGAGAAATAAAAACTACATGTTCTCATTTAAAATTAAAAGTTAGGTCCCATATTTTAAAAACCGTTGGTCGAAAAAAAAATTTCGTTTCAATGGGTCATATGAATAAAGTAAGAGTATATACTCTTAAATCGTTTTAGTTTTACTAATTAACCGTCTTTGTAGTTCTTATAGTTCTCGAGATAGCAATGGTGGCCTATTCAAAGTGAACGTTTTAATGTCGATTTCTCGAATTCTTTTAATATTTAACAAATTTTAAGAAAAATAGGAATATTATTTTAATTCTATAATTACATAAATTTTAAAAAAATAGTCACATACCAATACCAATTTTTACAATTTACTCTTTTTGTTTTAATTAATGAACTTCTGCACATCTACTTTAATCTGATATAGTAAAAAAAAACTTACGTGGGATTCGGTGCCTGAACGCTTGGGCCGTGGAGCCACTGAGCTGCTTTTCACATCGCCGATGTCGGTTTTCTGAAAATTGATATTTAGGTTAGAACAGATACGAATCACAGTGATGGTAAATTCACAAAAGCAAATTACAGTAGAGACCCTTCAATCCGTACCCACGTTAATCCGAACATCCAATAATCCGAACATGAAGTAGAAGGAAGGTAATCTGAACAAGGACTCTTTAATCCAAACTGTTGAATAAAGTTTCTCCAAACGCAACAATTAAAACGTGATTCTTGGAAAAAAAAACTGTCAAATTTTGTTTTAGTTTCAAACCTTCAATTGGCGGGATGTGATGATAATTGCAGATCAAGATTACAACAAGTGGATGTATCTACATACTTTATTAAATAATAATACGTAATACTTCGGCGACCGAAATAAGCAAAAATTTATGATTTGTACCCCTTGCTAAGAGTCATGTGACGTTCTTGGCCTTGACCAGCAGATATGGGGTCCGTGACAGATTGATATCTAGTAATTATGTACATATATGTCAAATATTATAAGTTTTCATTCTAAATTTCGTGATTTTCCATTCCATGTGGTTTATTTTCCTCGACAAGTAAATTCCACACTCCTGGTGAGAAATTAACTACTTGAATTTAGAAAATCTTGAAATTTTTAATAAAAAATTCTGACATTTGACATCTATGTACATAATTACTAATTGTCATTCTGACACGGGCCCCCATATCTGCTTGTCAAGGCCAACAATATCACATGGCTGCCCGCGCCTTATAGCTTTGTAAACAAAAACCGAAGTAGCGAGAAGTATTGTGCTGGCCACAACTTTTTTTTTTTAGAATTAATTATTTAGTTATTTTTAATTCAGCATCCCGCTTACATCTCAATTCCCGATTAATATTACATAGAAATAGGAAGAGGTACTGGAAATGCATGCACAAGAAAAAAATTAAAACTAAAAAAATAAGATAATAATTATTATTTTTGTTCTTATTTCTTAATTTCACCGTTATTTGTTTGCTGAAATTCTGTAATAAATATTTCAAAACATTCTAAATTTAGCATTTATTTAGCTTAAAATTCAAGATACGGCGGTGCACAGATTTATTTCAATTTAGATAAAGTTTTAAAAAAATAGTGGAGACTGCATTTGAAAATGTTAAAATCAAATTCTAGAGTTTATAATCTTTTCTTACTAATTGATAATTGATTAAAATAATATATGGAATAAACTGGTATTTGAACAACTGAAGGTATTAATTTCATTGAGTAGTGTAAGTGGCCTTCAAATGTTTCAGAGATATTACTGTTCAGAACTTGCCATATCTTTCTCAAATAATTTCCATATGTTTGCAAATGTTTCAACAATAATTTAGATAAAATAAAATCAATTTAAAAAAATACTATTCCATATTAGGAGTACCAATTTATCATAAAATCTAATACTGCAATCCATCATATTCACATTTCAAAGTCAACCATATATTGACAATTTCTTTTATGGTACCGTCATGTACAGTTTAATATTTAACGAACTGTCATGTCTCGTCGTGTTGATACTATCATATTTCATCTTAAACTCATCATATCTCCCATTCAGAGTCTATCCAGCAAGTCAGATGTGAGTGAGATAAAGAAAAGTACGTATTAGGTAATTCGTATGCACTTTCACAAAGAGATAATAATTGTAGGCATATTAAATGCAGTGCATTGCATTGCACGGCAAACTGCAGACTGCACTACAGACTGTTGTAGCATCTGACTCAGTTGAAGCATATTGCAGCCGTAAAAACTGTATTAAACGTAATTGTATTATCATGGTTATTGCTCAGGTTATGAGATGAACTGGAATATCTGGAAGTCGGATGCGTATTTTTAAACCGTACCTTTATTTGTAACAGTCACGAATAACATTTATGCAGAGAAATAAAACTATTTACTAAGGACATTACAATCACGATGGTCGGTGGTTGCAATGGGGAAGTTTAGCGTGATTGAAATTACATGTGAAATAACTTAAAATATAATTGAGAGTTAAAATTATGTTCCCCCAACGAGACTGGCTAATTTGGATTTGCTGGTATTAGATTCCAACCGGCTGTAGATTTGTTTTGAAACTAATCCGAAATTTTAAACGTATATTCCATGGTTGTTGAGAAGTTGTGGAGGTTGAGAAGACGAATCCGTTGCAGTATCAAACTCATTTTTTTTGTCAAAAATGGATTTCCCAGGTTTTGAAACTACACGATTCACATATAGTGTTATAAATAAACATATAAAATAGTTTTCTACGGAACGTATACGGTGTTTATTCAGTAGAAACTCATATCTGTTGACCGGTGACATTACTACCCTTTTCTATTGTTAACTTTGATAAATTTGTCCTCAACACAGATATAATAAAGTAGCAATTCTTAGATTGAGCGGACCCCTCAAAGGTCGCGAAATAGATTTACAGGTCGCATAACAACGATAATTAACCATTTTTTACCTTCCGTCACCTTTAGGTAAGGAAGGTATTGTCTTTGGTCAAAAAATTCAATGATGAGTTTTTAGTGTATAAGCATGTTTTAGGGTCCACTATAATACGATTTTACCATTTTTACGATGATGTCTGTATGTATGTATGTGTGTATGTATGTATGTGTGTGTGACGAAAGTTTCGGATCGCATAACTTCAATACCACGATTCCAAAAATTATATTTTTTTCGTTTCCTCAAGTTTACATCCAGAAGAACAAGTGATTAGATTCTGGTTATAATTGGTGAACCGGAATTGTGTGTGTGTGTGTGTGTTTGTGTGTGTGTGTGTGTGTGTGTGTGTGTGTGTGTGTGTGTGACAAAAGTTCCGTATACCATAACTTCAATACCACGATTCCAAAAATTAGAATTTTACATCCAGAAGAACAATTGATTACATTTTGGTTATAATTGGTGACCCGGAAGTAGCCTTATTTAAAGATTTAACAGTTAAATTTGATTTATTGACATTTAATATTATTATAACTTAAAGAATATATTATTCTCTATACGATTTGATTGCATTTTATACTTCATATTCAATAGATACAGAGTTAAAGAATTTTAAAGAAATTAAATTTTATAATTCAGCCAGCTATATGCTAAACATTGAAACTACTAATATATTCATATAATTCAAATTAACAGATGTCAGTATCAATAAAAATAAATTAATGTGGCAGAGATGAGGATATTGAAGTAGATATTGGGAAAAACACGGAAAGATACGGTAAGAAAATAACTCTAGTGTTACAAGTTTCTAGAAAGATACAAGCAAGTTTGAACAAGTCATGAGGAGAAATGAAGAATTATATTTGAACAGGAATGAGTAGTTTAGTAATAGGAGCTTGAAGAAACAGAGGAAGACCAAAGATAAGATGGAAGGACTGTATTGCGGAAGACTTGAGAGAAAAAGAACTGAATGAGAACGACTCGCAAAAATAGGGACCCCTAACGAATGGGAAAAACTAGAGGAAGAAGATGTCAGTGTCAAGTGCAATTTGAATGTTTATGAAATAATTTTACTGGAAATTTAGAATCTTTTGCAAGAAAAATTATGTATGGAATTTATATATTATATACAGGATTGACGGAAGGTATTGTGCTGGCCACAACAGATTTTTTATATTTAAAAATTCGTCAAAAGAAAGCGTTTATTTTTATTTCATTCTAACCTAACCTAATTCATCTCCTTTGCAAACTCCAAGGATTTAGTATAATTTTGTTATTTCTAAAAGAGAGTTACATTAATAGTACATTGAAAGACAAGTATTACAATGATCCTTATTGTAATACGAGTACAGTTTGCGAAATCGAACCGCAGGCGAGTTATGCAAAGTACGAGTATTACAAATGGACATTGTAATATGTGTTTTTCATACTATTTTTCTTATTTCGCATTAATTTACTTTTATTTTGAAATTATTATTGAAAGAAATATTATATTATTAAGGTTTGAAACACTGACAGTTTCAATTAATTTAATTTATTTTGACATTTTAACAGTTACTTACGAGTTAGGATAGAGTTAATATTTATATTAATTATGATATGTACCTACAAATAAATATTTTCAATTTTAATTTAAAACAGTGCTTATGTAAATATTTTACAATAAAACCAAACATGAAAGATATTTATTTGACCTTAGGCTAAGTCACCAACTTAAGAATTTTAAAAATCTCCAAAAACGTTTGTACAAAGTTTTCATTGTATTACTGTTTTTGATAAAACAGTTGTATAAACGTAATAAGAAAATTGTTTAAAGCTCTGAAATAAAGCATAGTTTGCAAACACACTTCAAGACTCAATACATGTAGTAGCCAGCACATTGCAGCGTGAATATTCCGATTAACCTGGTTTGAGTGAAAGTCGTGGTCAACCGATCTGTCTCTAGCTGTTATTCACACAAAATTCGGTTTCTCTGCAGCAAATCCATACCTGTTGCAAAGCTAGTCAAGTCTTCTATCAGAGGAAAATATCTCAACTGATTCACAGATCGATACCAGATCGATTGACCGCCGATGGATGCGTAACGCGGAAATAGAAGCATCAACTGACAGGTTAATAATTACAGATGACGTGGTAGTTGAGTAATTGATATGGATGATTGGATGGTGTCATTGACATTGTACCATTTTTTGAAGTTCGAAAGTGCTTGATTTTTACATTTTTTGTTAACTGTAGAAAAAGTATATTCTCATGTTATGGATTGTGATTCTCAGATTCTGTTATTTATGATTAAAAGGTTAGATTCCAGCAGTAGTCAAATTTAAATCAAAATCAAATCAAATAGTACAAAAATAACCACTGTAACGTTTATTTATATGGATGAAGTGTAAAAATCACATATATTATTAATTAAAATAATACGTTTATTAAACGATAAATAATTAGGATAAATATTAAAAAGATAATAAAAATAACTAACACTACGATTAAATAATTATAAACACTAATTTAAGACTAAGAATATTATTAAATGCTTAAATACTAAGATTGTTTATTTAAACAATATTTATATCACTACATTTATTTATATAACTATATTTATTTATGTTCACAACTCGTAGACTGTTTATTTATATCACCCACTGTTCATTGTTCATTGCTCGTTGCTTCTATATATCAGACTATTCTCGCTGGCTTCTCTAACGTGCTTATATTGCGCGGCGTCATTTCTCTGGAATGTTCTCCATCTTTTCCTTGAATACAAAGGATCAGTCCACCTGATGTAATTAAACCAATCTACACGCGTATGGGTTTTTGCCCCGCCGGGGATTACATCATCGCTCGAGAATATTCCACCAGTGGCGGCGCTCGCATACTCTTAAGTCAGGAGCGCACGTTACACCACAATGGTGCTGTCTCCTCGACAAGTTTGTAAATATTTCACAGCTTTTTTACCCTTACTGATAATTTTTCACACTAATTTGTTGATACCTATACAGGGTGATTTAAATAATATAAACAAAGAACTATTTTCGTTTTTGTTGGGGCAAATTTAAATGCCTCTTTTTAGTGTAAACAAATTCTAAATTCTACTTTCGGTTTCGCCGAAATTAATATCATCGTTGATTTACACCTTCCGTCACCGTCTTTAGTCAAAAAATTCAATGATGAGCTTTTAGTGAATAAGCATGTTTTAGGGTCCCTATAATACGATTTTACCATTTTTACGATGATGTCTGTATGTATGTATGTATGTGTGTGTGTGTGTGTGTGTGTGTGTGTGTGTATGTGTGTGTGTGTGTGTGTGTGTGTGTGTGTGTGTGTGTGTGTGTGTGTGTGTGTGTCTGTGTCTGTGTGTGTGTGACAAAAGTTTCGGATCACATAACTTCAATATTACGATTCCAAAAATTATAATTTTTTCGTATTCCTCAAGTTTACATCCAGAAGAACAACGGATTAGATTTTGGTTATAATTGGTCACCGGAAGTAGCCTCATTTGAAGATTTAACAGTTAAATTTGATTTATTGACATTTAATACTATTATAACTTAAAGAATATATTATTCTCTATACGATTTGATTGCATTTTATACTTCAAATTCAATAGATATAGAGTTAAACAATTTTAAAGAAATTAAATTTTATAAATCAGCCAGCTATGCTAAACATGGAAACTGCTAATATATTCATATAATTCAAAATAACAGATGTCAGTATAAATAAAAAGTAAATTAAAGTGGTAGAGATGAGGATGTTGAAGTAGATGTTGGGGAAGACACGGAAAGATAGGTAAGGAAATAAATCTAGTGTTACAAGTTTCTAGAAAGATACAAGCGAGATGATTACATTGGTTTGAAAATGTCATGACGAGAAATGAATATTGGATGAAGAATGAATAGCTTACTAATAGAAGGTTGAAGAAACAGAGGAAGACCAAAGATAAGATGGAAGGACAGTATTGCGGAAGACTTGAGAGAAAAGGAACTGAATGTTGTTTATGAAATAATTTTAGTGGATATTTAGAATCTTTTGCAAGAAAATTTATGTATGGAATTTATACATAACACACAGGATTGACGGAAGGTATTGTGCTGGCCACAACAGATTTTTTTTATTTGGCATATGTATTTTTTTTATTTTCTGAAAGTAATTAAAACCTTGTTATTTTTTTATGAAGACGCAAGTACCTGAAATTAATGTGTAAAGATTTATGGTTACATAAACATACCCATACACATTAATATTTTGACACTGGTTTATTCGAAAGATTGATGTTCGGTTTCTTGTTTAAATTTAACTTATTGTGCTAAATTTTGATGTGTGGCAAATTTAGAAATGTTATTAGAGTGTAGTAATTAAAGTGTAAGTACATTTTAAATTTTGTTGAGTATGCATATAATACATCCAATGTAATTGATTTATATACACTGATAATAATTGTAAAGTTTTCAGAATTTGACATATGTCAAAATTTAACGTGTTAAATTTAACAATAAATTGTTTTTTTTTATAAAACCGGTCAAAAATAATTAATTATAATAATAACTATTTTGTTATTAGTGGTCCTAAGACCGCTACAAATGCACGCCTAATTTAATTTACTTTCAGAAAATATAAAAAAATATATATCTTTCCATTTTAAAAATCAACACCAATACCGCTTACGGGGGTCTAAAGTATAGTTCAGGACCTTTTCATTCCAAAATGTGGTGTTTATGTTCGTCTCCAACTTATTGTTAATTGAAACTATAGATCTATAATTAGTAATAAAGAAAATAGCCGTTTATCCCTATTTTTCAATCAGCCTATATACAAAGTGATCCCGCAAAAAAGAACCAGATCCATTAAAATAAAATTTCACGCACCCTCATTATTATATTATTAAATAACTCAAACGTCCGTCATTTACTCTATGTATTACACAATAAACCATCCACCCAATGTACGTAGATAGGTTTGTACTTGAAATTAGTTCATAAATTGTAATGAATGGAATTTTCTTAGATATATATATATATATATATAAAATACACTGCGTAAGTAAAACGAAATATGTATGTATTTTTAATAATAGATTCTAATCTACTGCATAAAAGAATTATGTGTAATTATTTTATAGTCATTTATGATAAATGTAGTGATAAAGTGCCCTACAAAATATTTGTAGCACTTAAAGAGAAATTCACTACTATACTATCCTTTTGAGGAATAATTAATATTCAAAGTCTTATCAAGTTTGCCTAATGTCTATAGAATAAAATTTTACGAACAGGCTAATCAATCATTAATATGCAAGTAAAGTAGAAGTGGGAAAGTTTCATTATGGGTTTAATGTATGCATATACATATTATCTTTTTTCACTTAAACATACAGGAAAGGTCAATTAAAAATATGAATTGCTATTGCTGGTATACTTAATAGATTACATATTTATGAATTCTTTTTATTTTTTAAAGTAATTTTCTTCAAATTGATTATTTCTGTCTACTTTTTGTATGATCGTAGAAAAATAAATAATCTTTTAATTTCTGTCATACCCAAACAGACGAAACGCCACTGTGACAAATTAAAACAAATCAGTAATATCTCTGGATTTTTGACACTGACATTTATCTGTCAGTTACAAACATTTTAATTTTGAATTGGTTTCTATGACATTATATGGGCTCTGAATTTTATTACTCTTCTAATTTTCGAGACGTTTCCAATTCCTTGTCGAGATTAACAGTACTTCTGAAGGGTTTGTAATATACCTATAATTTTAAATATTTAACTATTAATACAATAAGAAATGTATGTATTTAGAGATAAAGAAGTATAAGATATATAATAATCTGTTGTAATAAATCTCACAGCTCAAATAATGTCATGGACACCAATTCAAAATTTAAAATGTTTGTAACTGACAGATAAAGTCTGTCAGAAATCCAGAGACATTACTGAAGACTTCTTCTGGGAAGTACATACATATATTATAACTTGTATTAATAGTTAAATATTAGTAGGACAAAATTTCTTCATAGAATGAATTTAAAATAAAAAAATCTAAATGTAATGAACTTACATCCAGTAAGTAGAATTTTTGGTGTAGAGTGTAGGTATACAAGAACACAATAGGGCGCGAGCAGTCTTGTGACGTTATTGGCCTTGACCAGCAGATATGGGGGACCGTGACAGATTGATAGCTATTAATTATGTACGTAGATGTCAAATATCATAATTTTTCATTCTCTAAATTTAGTGATTTTCCAATTCCATGTGGTTTATTTTCCTCAACAAGTAAATTCCACAGTCCTGATGACAAATTAACTACATGAATTTAGAAAATCTTGAAATTTTTAATGATAAATTCATACATTTGACATCAATGTACATAATTACTAATTGTCATTCTGACACGGGCCCCCATATCTGCTTGACAAGCCCAACAATGTCATATGACTACTCGCGCCCTATACTTATGTAACCAAAAACGGAAGTGGCGAGAGGTATTGTGTTGGCCACAACAGATTTTTTTCGGTTAGAATATCCTTAACTCATATCTAATAGTAGATCGTCGTCCATTACGTCTATCAAATACATGGTTTGCTAACTTCCTTTTCTTGTTACTTGTCGTTGAGCGAAAAATACTGGGCTTCGATTGTGTAATTCTACTAGAATAGATTCTAAATACTACTAGTCTGGAACAGCAGAATTTGTGCGTGAATTTCATTCGTTTGTTTGATCATGAGGGTACCGTCATTACGTGTGGAGAAACGGAGGGGAACCCCAATTCTAGTAGAATTTAAAATCCAGTAGAATATAAAGTTACAAAATCAAGACCCTGATTGAAAGTTTGATGCTCCACTCGCGTTTTAGGAAAACAGAATATTCGTATTAACAGCGTGTGTTCATCGCGCACATTTAATATCACATCGTTAGTTGTATGCCAAAAGCACGAATGTGTAAATTTAGCGATATTAAGTTTAATAAACGAATGTGGTGCTTTGTTAGTATATTTTTATCTGCCAAAGACACCAATATGTTACAAGTATGTTGAACCTTGAAATTTATAAAACCTAAATCAGGAATGTATATAGTTCTAAAATGTAATTATACCAAAAACACGAATGTACCACTTTCGCGTTATTTTGGAATAATACCATTTTATACATACGTAACAGTTCATAATAGCTATTTGTGTATTAAGAGCGCAAAATAGGACATTGTCGATTGAGAGGTTGTTGCCGCGCGACGCTCGAAATCGACAATGTCCATTTGCGTTCGAAACACACACAAGATTTTTTCTACAGTCGCTACCATAACAAAAAATAATAAAGTGTACACTACTACTCAATTAATAAGGATTAATATAAAGGCAAAACGTCTTTTATATTTAATTTTAATTTATCGTTATTTCCCATTCTTCTTGACCTATTCCTTCAATCTAATCTAAACATTTTATACTTTCGTTTTTGTAAATGAATGCCCTGTTTTATTTCCACAATAGTTTTTTTGGTTATGTAACATACCGACAGAGCAGTTCTATGTCAGATTGATTTGTAAAGGTGGTAAATGTGTCACTACAGTGCCATTAGTTCGTGACTAAATGTTTCCATTAAGAATGTAGAGAAGTGACATTTCTCAACATTCTATAGTTAGAAATTTGGACAGCGAGCGTTTTTTCTACTTTGTCGCGCTAGAGCGGCAAAGTGACATTTTGCGTTGACAAAAGAGAGCGCAAATGGCTACTTTCTATGTAGACTGTAGAAAAACAGATTTATTACAATAATGAAACAAATAAAGTAGATCAAATAGCACTTGTTTGAATTTGGCATCAGATGGAAACCACTTTGGTTTGAATGAAAGTGAAAGAAATGAATGATATTTTTATTAATTATTTTATTAAATTGCCCCAAAAGTTACCTAAAATATGTATCTATATATTTTTATTAGTGTTGAAAAAGATTAATTTATATGACTATAATTTAACGAACCTCTGTTTCAGAACAAAATCAGCTTAACATTTTACGTCATAAAAGTTTCATAAAAAAATAAAATTGTGGAGAATCTTTACTAGAAAAATCAGAAATTTATACGAGAGAGTTGTAGTTTTTCGGTCTATCCCGTTTATGGTGACACATTAGACAAGATACCAAACTAAATGAATTTACAGTTGTTTATAACAACTGTTTTAGCTTTCTGGCATGTTAATCTAAAGAAAGCCATCGCGACTTTATTTGTTGCTAAACTACGAAAAAACAACAAAGTGACGAAATTAGGTAGTTGAGGTTAATCTCTTTATTTATGATATTGCTAGAATAGAATTAGAATATAAATGAGTGAAATTAAAATTTTATAAAAATTCTTTTATAGATGTTGACTGAAATATTTATTTATTATCTTCATCTTCGTATACTTTCATTACCTACTTTTAGAACGTAGTTATAACGCATTCCGATTCACTTTCTGTCTATAATAATTTTATAAATATGCGAATGAAATATATGCTTGGAAAAATATTGCATATAATGATTTATTAATAAAAAAGAAACAACAATATGTTTTTACCAAACTATTTCTATTAATTTTCCTAATAAGGCATAAAAAATGTCAGATATAATTCTCCGTGAAAAATGTGTTATTGGGGTCACTAGACCGTTAAAACGCATGAAACTCGCATTAACCACCTTTCTTCCTAGCTCGCCGCCCACTAGATCATGATTCACATCACACATCACGTTCCACGTTCACTTTTCGGCTCGGAATCGGAAATCATCCAGGCTACATCCATCAGAGAAATTATACCACTTTCCCTACGGCTCTTCTGAATTTCATGCTATTCACGCGTTCTTAAATTATGACACTGACGAAGTAATGAATGCTTATAAATTACAAACATTAGTTTGATTTATGTAAGGATTGTCATTTAGTTAGTTATATTGTAAATATGATTTATATGTCAATAAAATAAGGTAGGTAAGGTACTTGGAAAAAATTCTCGACCTAGCCAGATATACATACTTCATTTTACATAAGTAAATTCTGTCGATTTTATTTGATAACTGACAACTGGTAGGAGCTATTTTTTTAAGCTTTCCTGAACTAGGGATGTATTCTTATCAATCAGAGAGCAAAGTTTATTTCCCTACCTAACAACACAATTTTCTTACGTGAAACGAACTACGAGATTATTACAATTTTCTATTTTTAATGTGATCCTCCACTATACAAACAAAGTAGAACAAGGAAAATTTATATTAAAACTAGACCTTAAAACTATCAGAGTTTAACAGGTTCACTGCCGACGGCCACTATAATAGACTTTGCGGTTCTTTTTGGTGAACCACGGCCACTATGTATACAGGCTGTTTGGGAATAGAAGAAAATCATTCGAATAAAAATAATAGAAAACTGTACAATGTACAATTTGCGACACTTGGTGAAGTTGTTCTAAATATTTAAATATTTGTGAACACTTGGCACACTTCACAAGTTTTCAGTCTTTGAATCAACCTCGCGTTTCGCTGATAGATGGCTCTGCATGTGGTTAGTTACCTCTGCTGGCTTGATATCTTTGTGGGATGTTTATCATCCGTCCACTCAACCAGTCTCAGTGCCTCGGAAGAGGCGTCAGTACACCACACTGATGAGCTGCAATAACAGCGAAACGCGTCTGTGGTTCTGGTTGAGTGGGCCAGTCTCTGATAAATGACCGAGAGGTTGATTCAGAGACTGAAATCTTGTGGTGTGCCAAGTGTTCACAAATATTTAAATATTCGAATAAAAGTTGTAGCAAATCGAGGGGGACATTCACTTATTGAAGAAAAAAAAAACATAAAGTTATATATTTCTTAAATGGGATAGTATATATTTTTAGGCTCATTTTTTTTTTAATTCAACCACATAATCATTTTATATATATATAAATTTATCTTCGAATAAACAAACTTACTATAGACAATATGGGCAATAAGATGTCGTATCAAGAAGCGTTCTCTTACTTCCGGTTCCGGAGTATGTGATACCAACTTTGAAATTTCAAATGGAACATACTATATTTTTTATATTTTTGAAAAGTACGTAAAATTTGCTTTACAATGGTAGTAAATTAGTAGTACGTTGTATTATTAAAAAATAAAATGGCGGACGTTTGAAGTATGAATATATTGAATGAAAAAAAAAATCAAGTGTGTGAGATTTTATCGTTTTTCGTTCATAGATTATGATATTTTTTAATATAAATCCATTTACATTAGTGTTTCGGACGAGACGAGACATTCTCGAATATCGTCTCGTCTCGTCTCGAAATTTCTCGTCTCGCCGAGACGAGAAAGCTATTTCAACTTACGAGACGAGACGACATTTACATATCGAGATTCTGGAATCTCGAAAATTATTGCGAGATTTCTTGACAATTTTTTAATTTTTAAAAATACATTTTTTTAAAATTTTATTGTAACATTTTGTAAATTTATATTAATTATCCTGTTTTTTCTTTCTATAAATTTAAACAGGATCGTGCTAAAATTTCTTAAATAAAACTACTTCCTTTCTTTCTTGAATTCACAGTGATGTATTCACGTTCACTTACCGACAAAGTGTTACACCCAGTAATGAGTAAAAAGCGTTTATTTTATTTTAATAGTTTATTATTTATGGAGATTCTTTATATTAAATAATGTTTAAATAAGCAAAAGATACACTTACAAAATTAAAGTCACGTGAAAGAGAAATTTGTATATTGTCAAATATTATGAACGACAAACAAAATTATGTTTGATTTGTCATAAAATATGTAAAATCGATTATTATTACATTTTTCAATAAAACAATAAAACGATTAACAGATAAAACAATTGCTCGCTAATCACTATTAATCATTTGTTCATGCTACCAGAAATTGTGTTTTGTAAGAATTTAAATAAGTATTACTTGAATTTATTTAACCCTTTACATACATGTTGTTCCAATACTTTAGGAAAAAATTAAGTGGCATATACCGCATGATATATTGATCATAAGTCAGATATTTAAAAATTCGTAAAACTAAAGACTTGGTTCTTAAAGTTTATATTTTTAGTGCCACTGGTTTTACATTTTTTAATAACAATAATTTATTTGTTATTCTACACTAGTTAAGTGAATAAATAATTCAATGATTTTTATTTAAATTTCGCGTCGACCAGTAAAACTATGCAGATCGGTTCTTAACAGACAAGTTCGAGCTAATATTAAGACCGGTGTTTGTTGTATATTATTGCTGTCTTTTGTCAGTGTATTTGTTACCTACAAATGAGAATGTCTTCTGCTCGTATTATGTGCAATTCTCGTGAAAAACTTTGTTGGGGGAGTTAAAATAGTATATATTTGTTTCTTTTAGTGTAAAACTAACTTTCGTGATATGAATTTTTAATGTGTGACGGTTTTCAGTGGACTAAATAGTGAGATAATTGAAATTTTGTCCCAATAAACGTTCCTAGTAGCAGTGGTAGATGATTTCCTGAGATGCTGAGATCTTCGATGCCTCTGTTGGCCAAATTGGATTGATAGTAGCCGAGGTTGGTCCAACAATTATCTCATTTTATTTTATAATTCTTCTACAGCTTATTAATATATGTCAATAATAATAGATTGCTTCACTGAGTATAGATAATAATTATAAAAATATTTGACAAAGTTTATTTGTCTCAAATAATTTAACTATGTTTAAAAATTATTTCAAGTAACATATATAAATACTTTTTAACTATGTTCAACATAATACTTGTACGAGTATACAAGACTCGTCCCATATCAGTTGGCCTACCCTCTTTAATTTCATTATAGCAAGTTATGTTTTCTAAAATATTTTGTTTGAATGTACTCAGCAATGGGTAATATGCCGTGATGATATATTTATTTATTTATATATTAATATTTTGTTCGGATACGTTATACATACATACATATATATATATATATATATATATATATATATATATATATATATATATATATATATTTTCTAACGTATTATTAACTAATTGTTATGTACGTTCTTTTTTAATTTAATTCGAATTTTCGCGCTAATAAAATATCTCAGCTCAAACACACCTGTTTGTACTATAGGTGTTAAATAGATAGTGAAGAAAATAGCTATTTGACTAATTTTTTTAACCACTCTGCGTATTATTTATATGTATTTACGATTATATATAGTATATCAAATTAAATTGCATATTGGATTTATTAACAAAAAAAAAATCGAGAAATCTCGCCGAGATTCTCGGCCGAGACGAGACTCCATTGTTCGAGACGAGAAAAAATCGAGACGAGACTTAATTTATTGTCTTCTAAACGAAACGAGACGAGACAATGTAGTTTCCTGTCTTGATCGTCTCGTTAGAAACACTAATTTACATGACGTATACTAGGCAACAAAACCAATAAAATAAAATTCCACACTTTCTTGACTTGTTTTAATTCTCATAAAAGTTATTATAATTTATTATGAGTGTTTCTTCACAAATCCTTGTTAAACATGAAAAAATAATATTTTCACTGGGTGATATATTTGTAGTATCAATGTTTTGCCATATTGCTTAATTATAACGCAACAGGAAATATGCTGTACTTTGGCTTTACTACGTTATTAATCAGTTTATTACATAATTTGTAACTAATTGCGTTGAAACTGGATGAAAACGTAAAACTTTTATGGTCAACAATTTCTACTTACAAGTGGAAAATATTTGCTACACGTGAAAACTAGTTCGCCGCTTTGATTTATGAGATAGATAAAGAAAACCAGTGATTTATTGATAAATTTTATTTAATTTTGCAAGTTATGTAAATGTTTTCAATTATTCCAGTTCGTTAAAAAATAATTTATAGTTTATTTTATGATAGAATAAAGATTACATACACATACATGCACATATAAAATGACTCATACTTGGATTACTCTTGCAAGTCATGCAATAAAATTTATGTTTAACCCTTTGGATTCCATGAAATAAAGTGTATATCCACAAGTCTGTACCTCTACCCATTTTTGAATTACTTATGTCCCCCAAAAATTTCAAATAGGTATGTGCTATTTAATTTGCTAACGCTAAATTTTTAACCCGAAAATTAATATCTCTTAGTTTCTGAGATGTATTCGTTCAAACTTGGACTCAAAATAGTTATTTGTTTAACTAGACACTAAAACACCACATTTACAGCAGAGGTTACCGTTTCATTGCTGAGGCTGTAATCTGTGTTTAGCGCCGTGTTGAACACATTTTTTGCCGATTTGAAAATTAATATTCATTTAGTGATTATTTTTAATATCTATTTTGAAAGTTATCGGCATCAATTTATGTTGCTATGCGTTTGTTGAATGGTTGCTATGCGTTTGTAAGCGGTTGGTCTGTAAATAGCAACAATAGGCAGTTAAAATACATTTACTAAAGCAGTAAAAGTGACATTTTACTGACTGTTACTTGTAAAAAAATCGCACTTTTAATGTTTCAATGTCAATAGACAAAAAATATGAATAACTTTCATGAATAATAATTTAAAATATGCATGGATAATAAGCAGTTTAATAAAATAATTAATAAAAAATCTGATGTGGCCAGCACAATACTTTCCGTCAATCCTGTGTATTATGTATAAATTCCATACATAAATTTTCATGTAAAAGATTCTAAATTTCCAGTAAAATTATTTCATAAACAAACTATGCAAATTACATTTGACACTGACATCAGCATAGCTGGCCGATTTATGAAATTTAATATCTTTATAATTCTTTAACTCTATATCTATTGAATATGAAGTATAATATGCGATCAAATCGTACAGAGAAAAATAATATATTCTTTAAGTTATAACAACGTTAAATGTCAATAAATGATATTTAACTGCGTTTTTTCAAGAAAAACTGATATAATCTTCAAATGATGGTAATTCCAGTTGACCAATTATAACCAAAATCTAATCATTTTTTCTTCTGGATGTAAACTTGCGGAATATGAAAAAAATATAATTTGTGGAATTGTGGTATTGAAGTTATAAGATCCAAAACTTTCATCACACACGTGTTATATGGACCCTAAAACATGCTTATTCACTAAAAACTTATCATTGATTTTTTTGACCAAAGACAATACCTTCCTTATCTAAAGGTGACGGAAGGTAAAAATATATAATTATAGTCCAAATTTTGATTGCCACTGGCAACGTATGTCATTCTATATAATCTCTTCTCTTTCTCTTATTTTACTGTCAAGGTAGTAAAAAAGAAATTTTACAAATTATTAGCTGTAAAAAAATCGCAGTTTTAATGTCGATCGGCAAAAAAATCTATTTTATACCAGGATTTGATTCTACGGGCAAAATTACATACACATACAAATTTTCAAAATTGTTGAACAATGTATTCAATTTCTAGAGTAAAATTAGTGTAACTGGCCAATAATTGAAAAAATATTTGCAATTTTGATCATTTTCATGGATTACAGTTATTTAGCTGTGTAAACCAAACTAATGGGACAAATTTTGTAAAAATTGGTAAATTTATGTAATTTGGTCCTTAGAATTAATAGCGAAATCACCAGGCTTCTATCTCCGCCCATTTTTGCATCATGGCCCAGAAATGAGTAATGAGTAATGAGTAATAAAAAAAATTACTTAGTTACCATATATTGATAAGCGAATATACACTTACTGACATGATATAACAGCTTTTGTATACTCGCTGAGTCCCAAATGTAGTCTTGTCCCAGCAACCATCAATAAACACATAGTTTATTTGTCAACAACCGTGAAAAATTTTACTTTATTTTTGTCATCAATTTTATTCATTATATATTCATAACGAATATCACTCGTGTGTTCAGTTTGTCACCAGAATATATTGTGTTGATCCACTCAACATATTCGATAATACCTAAACACACGCGTGATATTATAGCACCTTTCTTTTTACCAGGAACTCCGAGTAGCACGTATCTACCCTAAACCGTTCGTTGTAAAAGGGGATAAATGATCTTGTACTACCAATTATCTTCGTCTATGCTACGTCAAGCACCACCTTTGAAACAGAATCAAATAGATTTTGATCTGATCCCGAATGTCAATGTTACGTCAATGTGACTGACTGCTACGCATTTTGTCTTGTTTGTAAGCATCTGATATTAAAATGAGAGAAGTAGAAGAAATTAATTAGTTTGAAACGTTATATCATGTTTCATTACCTTAAGAAATACATCCATATTTAAACACTCAAATGTAAAATAATTTAATGTGTCAAAAAGAAATCACATATACAACAGATACAAGCGAATTCAACAGAATATATGTTATATAACGCTATATATGTTTTTATACCTTTAATTTTTAAAAACGTACTGTTCTTTCTAGAGATAGTTCAGTTTAGTACGAGGTAGGATCAGTTCATTTTCCCCCTAAAAAAGCACCTTATGTGTATATGAATATATAATACATATAAGAACGGCAACGTAATGTATTTAGATTAAATATTTCGAGAGAAGGTGCCATCTATCCCTCCGTATACGAATTATTTCTGAGTTAGTTCAAAAAATACATAATAGGTGGATGTTGCACAATGTTGCCACGTAGCTAGAACAGCAAGTTAAGATTTTATAAAGGTTTTTAAGTTTGCTACTGTAAAACAAGTAGCTAGAACAGCAAGTTAAGATTTTATAAAGGTTTTTAAGTTTGCTACTGTAAAACAAGTATACATGTACATTGAAGATTCAAAATATATTATCTGGTTATTATGAAACAATATTTTTGAATTATTGATTATTGAATACCTCTAAGAAATAGTATCTGGCAATGCTGTCAGCACGATTTACCGTAGTTCATAGTTTTGTGGTAGGAGTCTCTAGGTATCTATAATAAGTTTGTGAATAAAAAGAGACAGATATAGTATCTTGCTAGGCCATATGTGTTGCCGTTCTTATTGTATTATGTATTCAAAGGTATTACTTATTTGATACTATGAATACTATTTGCATAACCATTTAATGTAACTAAAATTAAATATGCTTTACATTAATAACAATAAAGTTCAACACTACTCATTAAACTAGTAATAGTGTTTTACATATTGATTTATGTTAGGTATAATTTTAAACTGATGTGTATTTGTAACTAAGGGACGTTGTATTGTTTTATGCCAATCTCTCGAGTTTTACTGAAATGAACTATAAAACCATAAGCTTATTGATTTACAGAGCTGTAAAGAAGTATCTTAACTTAAGAACAAATGTGATTATATTAGACTGATAAAATTTATAGTTCAGTTGTTAGAGTTACCATTAATTTATAGATTTAATTTAAAATTCTGTAACAAACATCGATCCAAGAAATCTATTTCTACCTTAATACTAACTGGTTTGGAATTCAATTTAGGTTCCTTAAAGAGACAACTAGAACTATTAAAATATAAGAAAAAGTTTTTAATGAATTACCTATGCTTCCATATATGAGAAAAAGGTATTAATAGAGGAGATCGTTAGATTACATACTTTGCGAAGGCTGATAGTAAATATCCAGTCCACGTTTTTATCTTGTGCTTTTTTTAAATTCACGCATGACTTTAATCAACTACCTCACGCACATATAAATTCAACAAAATTTGGTTAGTTAAAATTATCCCCCAATTAATATGATAAATTACAAAATATATTCAAAAAATTTGATATCTTCTTCTTGTTAGGCAGGTATATATTTTTATGCAATCATGACAATTGCTTTTAAGAGAACAAATACTTTAATAAAACAAAGTTTCATGATTTAATTATATTCCGCATTCATTCTAAGATTGAGAACACTTATTTCCCGCATAATCGTAGAAAAAATGTTCTCTTTACATAGTCGTGGTGGCATAAATACTATCCATAATACAAAGGAGGCTTATTCTACATAAACAAAAGAAATCTGATATAAGAAAACAAATGTTATGTAATTGTTACATACTAATAATCTTAAAGAAATAAAAGTATTCAAAATGACCGCCTTCTTCTTTCACAAACGTTTCGGCCACTCATCTATTGAAGCACGCACCACTTTCAGGGGTATGGAAGCTGCTATCTTCACCAAATCAGCCTTTAATGCCTCAATATTGCGATTAGGTTTAGAGCAGCCACCTCCTCTAATACATTCCACAAGCGATAGTCCAAAGGCCCGGACTTCCAGAGGGCCCAATATTCAGCGGCAATGAATTCGGATAATTTCATTCTGGCGGTTAAATTTTACTTTTACAGTGGTGAAGACAGCAGTTTCTATACCCCTGGAAGTGGTGCGTTCTATAATCGTTGAGTTGCCGGAACGTTTGTAGAAGTGTGTGAAAGAAGAAGGTGGTGATTTTGAATAATTTTATTTTTTAATAATAACATTCGTTTTTTATCAGATTTATTTTGTTTATGTAGAATAAGCCTCCCTTGTATCAGTAGTCCAATCAATAGTGGTTTTTACCCTTCAATTCGATCTTGGGGAAGATCGGCGCTAGCCGGCATATTGGATCAAAGAAGCAAAAATGAATTTTTTTGGGGTTTTAGCCATTTTATTTGAAACATTAACCAGCCTGATAATTTTAGAGAAGAATACAAAATTATAGCTCGTATTTTTTTATACACTTAAGAGTTCTTACATTTTTTGCCTAGGTTGAACTTTCAAAGAGTTATGTTAAAAAATAGTTAACCAGAATGACAATTTATAAAAGAAATAATTACTTAAAAATTAATAATATTAGGTATTTAATACTTAGTCTAATAGATCTTACTATTTATAACAGTTTACATACGTCTTGGCATAGAATGAAATGAATTATCGATGATTTTTTAAATAATTTTTGTATACACTTCCCTACAAATTCATCCACCGATCTGATTCGGATAATGATAGGATAAAGAGATTTAAAAATTTGAATTCAGGATGAAATTCTCTTTCATATCATGAAAAATACGATTTTTGCCGATGAGCGGTTCGCTAGTTACTAACAACTTAAACTTATTGGAAATCCGTCTAAAATATTAAATATCTGCAAATCGACTTATAGTTTTCAATTTTTTCAAGTAAAATTTCGACACGATTAAAGATAAATAATATTACTTATTTAATACGTGTCGAAATTTCACATGAGAAAATGAGAGTCTAAGCCGATTTGTAGATGATTAATATGTTTAGAGAGAATTTTTATAAGTTTAATTTAATATATGATGGAGAATTTCATGCTGAATTCAAATTTTCCCACCGCGCTAACATATTTTTAACCGGCTCAGAGTGGTGGATGAATTTGTAGGAAAACTTTGACAAAAATTATTTAAAAATCATCGATAATTTACTTCTTTCGACACCACAACAAATGTAAATTGTTATAAATAGTAAAACCTATTAGACTAACGCCCGGTTGCAGAAACATTCATCAACGCTTTGTTTAATTAACGGATCATCAAAACGAACAAAAGCTACGCAATTTTTTGACAGCAATGATTTAAATTTGTTCATTTTGATGGTCAGTTAATTATGATGATGATCGTTTCTGCACCCGGGCATAAGTATTAAATAGCTAATATTTTTTAAGTATTTTTTTTTCATAAATTATTATTCTGGTTAACTATTTTTTAACATAACTCTTTGAGAGTTCATCCTAGGTAAAAAATGTAAACCTTTTTTCTACAAAAAATTAGGCGCTTTAATTCTGTATTCTTGTAAAACGCGCTACTGTTTTCAATAAAATGGCTAAGAACCCAAAAAAAAGTATTTGTTACACTTTTGATCCAAGATGGCGGCTCGCGCCGACCCTTCCCAAGGTCGAAAACTTAAATTATACATCCCCGTCCCGACCTAAACAACATATGTTAAAATCGTTTCTACCCCAACTTTTGTAAGGCAAAGGCCTTTTTTGGTCTCTATTGACTGGACTATAGAGACCAGTAGGTACAGTAAAAATTTTGAAAGATGTCCGATCAAGGTAATCTACGAATTGTATGAATTCAGATTTTTGCTCCGCCCATTCTGACAAATTCAGTAGTGTTGTTTGCTTAGTTTTTATGAGGGTACATAAGATACTACTATTATTTTATTATTATAAAAATATATGTTACAATAAAAGCATTCAAAATTCAAAAATAAATCAACTGGTAAGTTTATTAGCAAATGTAAAACCAAATATGTGAAAAATAAGATACTGACACAATGTCAGTGTCAGTGATACTGACAGAACATAACGTTATTCGTACGGCTATGAATCAAGGTAATGTATCCGAATTAATATATAAGCTTACGTTACAGCGAAAGTATTATCAACAATGAGCATCGTTTTAAAGTGGAATGTCCTTAGTCGAAACAATATGAATTTTTGAAAGACAAACCTGTTATATCCATCCTTATCGCACACGCTTATAGATTGCAAAGGAGAGGGATAAATGTATGCCAATTTGTTAATTCGTTTATGATACAAATAACCTTGATCGGGCATCTTAATTTTTTTTTACTATATATGTATTTATGACAAGACAATGTAATTTTATAGTTAGGACAAGGGAATTAAATAACTGTTTTATAACGATTCTTCAAGTTTTGATAAAATGAACTCTAATAAGAATTATTTATCTACCATAATAACGATTATAAAGTGTAAATATAAATTAACTGTACTTTATTGCATTTCACACCTTTGATGTCAGCAACAAACTCTCTCCTTGACATTTCAAATAAAATTATATTAATTCTTTTAAATTTGTGTTTAATTAAAATGTCGGTTGGTGTAGTTAATTGTAATTAATATTATGTTACCGGTAGCACACATATCACAAGAGATAATGCATATCATTGTAGGTGTGACTCATATAATAGGAAGTAATGTTTATTACAAGATAGATGCTCTTATATATTGCTTAAATATAACCCAAATTTAAGCATGTTATTAGTAGAAAGATTAATACAACTTACCCCAGGTTCTATGACACATAATACTAATCCAAAATTGAGTAGGCACATCCACACGAGACCTAGAAAGAAGAATATTAATTATTAAAATATAACAATATAATGAGGTCCTCCATCATAGTAACAATTAAAAAATTTGTCATTTATATTAAAATTTGACCATAAAATTATATGATAGAGACTATCAAAGTTTTAAAAAATCATTAGTTTTTAAAATATTCGTGTTTTTAATTCCCTTAACATCTACGTCACACATCTAAATTATTTTATTAAATTTTAATATAAAAAAATATCATCACAGAATATTACCCATTGCTGGGTGTGCCAATCTGTTTTGTACGCAGATTTCGGTAATTATGATGACGTATTCGTACCATGCGTACGTTTACTAAGCGTCGCCCAACCGGCACTCAAAGAATTTAACCCACACCCCCTACGGGCTCGTGACTCAAAATTTCTTTTCATGAATAAACATTATTTTAACTCACTTAAAGTATAAATATCTATTATTAGTTCAGTTCAACACTTTGTAAGTGTTAAAATTGATTAATTTATGTGAATCAAATTAATAGCAAACTCATTGATTGGGAGCAAAACGAGCCCAACATCTGCAATATAGAATATTAAAAAAGTTATTACGCAAATAATAATTAAGACATTATAGATCTACAAATCACTTTCATTTCAATTTATCTTGATGAAGTTTAATATTTTTGTTTAAATAGTGGCGGATCCTATAGCAAACAATGTACATAATAAATAATTAATACAGATATGTAACATACTCTTATATGGGAGTTTCCTGATATTTACCTTCCGTCACCTTTAGGTAAGGAAGATATTGTCTTTGGTCAAAAAATTCAATGATGAGTTTTTAGTGAATAAGCATGTTTTAGGGTCCCTATAATACGATTTTACCATTTTTACGATGATGTCTGTATGTACTCGTATGTATGTTCGTATATATGTATGTATGTATGTATGTATGTATGTATGTATGTATGCATAGGCGTGCGCACGGTGGGTGCCATGGGTGCCACGGCACTCCCTAATATATTAATAATGATAAAAATATATAACTGTTAAAATTAAGTACTTATTTACATACAAAAAATTTGCCGACGATGAAAAGAAAAAAATATATTTATTATTCTCATAATGATAGAATTTGTTACTTTGTCAATTTTCTATTTGTGATGTAGTCTTTGAGAATGATAATTTTATGTAAATTAAATTTCAACTTATTCCGTTAATGCTTGTCTTTATAAATATCAAAAGAACAATTTAAGCCACCACCGTAATGCAGTACACTTAATTTACATCTTGTGATGCTTGCCTCTGTTATATCCTCGACATGAATAGTATAAAATCGAATGTTTTTGATAAAGCTTTCATTCCGGTAAGAAATACATGCACTAGACAAAGAGCTGTTTGAGGCATGCCTCAAATGCAATGAATTCGTAAAGGATAAAAGATAGTTATTTTATTTTCCACACAGCCATATAGAGGCCATGACCGTGAATCATCTACTGTATATTGCTGCAAGCCACTCAAGCCATATTAAATAATATTAACTGCATATTGCATTCGACAATTTCGACATAAACATAACTTGTCTAGCATTTTTATTATAATAGGCTCTAGTTTGCGACTTTGATACATATGGCAGTAGTATTTTTGTATATTGAATCTTAGTTGAAAACAAAAACAAATGTAATGGTTTCGACTTTCGAATTTCTCTTTTCCTCGCTCTTTCCTAAAATGTTCTGTGATCTGGCAATTTATTTTTGTACATGAAAGGGGAAAACCATGCATTTACACATCCCTTGAAAAAATGTAACATTCAATTATAAGGCATTTGACCTTGAATGAAAAAAAAATTTCTCCTGCGGCGCATTTTTTTCTGGATTCCTCTTTTATTAGTATAAAAATTCATTTTGGCACCCCCAAAAGAAAAATTATGCGCACGCCTATGTATGTATGTGTATGTGTGTGTGTGTGTGTGTGTCTGTGTGTGTGTGTCTGTGTGTGTGTGTGTGTGTGTGTGTGTGTGTGTGTGTGTCTGTGTGTGTGTGTCATATTCAATAGATATAGAGTTAAAGAAGACACGGAAAGATAGGTAAGGAAATAACTCTAGTGCTACAAGTTTCTAGAACTAGCGAGATGATTACATTGGTTTGAAAATGTCGTGAGGAGAAATGAATATTGGATGAAGAATGAATAGCTTAGTAATAGAAGTTTGAACGACACGTAAAACAAAAATGAGTGGAAGAAAAAAATAAAAAATAGCGACCCCTAACGAATGGGGAAGGCTAAAAAAGAAGATGTTAGTGTCAAGTACAATTTGCATAACTTGTTTATAAAATAATTTTACTGGAAATTTAGAATCTTTTGCAAGAAAATTTATGTATGGAATTTATACATAACACATAGGATTGACGAAAGGTATTGTGCTGGCCACAACAGATTTTTTTTAAATTAATTAATTTTATAATTCTATGTTCTATAGCACAATATTGATACTGAAATTAATATATGTAAATTTAGATCATATTAATATAATTCTGTTATCTGTTATATCTTTGAGCATATAATACACGTACACGTTAATTTTTTCATTTCTTATAAAAAATATGCACTCACCAGTCATAGTAGACCACTTTTTTTCTTTAGTCAATTTCAAACACGTATTTAGTTCACTACACACTCTTGTCATTCACTTGTCACTAACAATAGAAAACTTCACCTGAAGGGTGTCAAATGCCTACTGTCAACAGCAACTAGATTTTATTTAACTGATTGTCTGGTAACGAACGTAAAACCCACGGTTATACTAAATGCCAAACCATAAGGTCAAGAAAAGAAATAATGTATCATCGGACAAAATCACAACTAATCGTTGGACTACCTTGCATACAAAATTACTATTTAATGACAGAGATCTATAATTATTGATTTATTGCATTATTTGTTGTTTTAAATTTGGAAGTAAATTGATATTTTATTGTAATATAGATGTTAATTTGTGAATTTTATGTGGAACGAATTTTTTGAAATGTTTCCTGTTTACATGTTACACCTTTGTTATATATAAACCAAAGCTTATTCGGATATATTTTTAGTCCATATTAGTTGTTTCACGGACGTAATATGTTTATTTTGATCTTATAATGATAGCAATTATTGGAATTTATATCTACGCATTCAAGGTGCATATTCATGGGAAATTTTAACGGAAATTTTAAAACGCACAAAATATATAGCTTAATTAAGAAATGGTTTTAAGTACCTGGTCGAAGGTCATAAAAAAGAAATTATATTTATAGTTTTTCTATTGATAGGAACTAAACGGCCCAAGTTCAATTGCAATCGATGTTAAACTTACATTTGAAAATTAGAACGACACGCAAAACAAAAATGAGTAGAAGAAGAAATTAAAAAAATAGCGACCCCTAACGAATGGGAAAAGCTAAAGAAGAAGAAGATGTCAGTGTCAAGTGCCATTTGCATAGTTTATTTATGAACTAATATTACTTGAAATTTAAAATATTTTGCAAAAAAAATATGTATGGGATTTGTACATAATACACAGGATTGACGGAAGGTATTGTGCTGGCCACATCAGATTTTTTATATTTGCAAATACTTTTCAAGTATGAAATAATACTGGATTGGTGTTTGCACTTCTTTAAGGCAATATTCAATATCTTTTGAAAGGCGATTCTGACACTTTTTATCACTGTTGGGTTTTTAGTTTCTAAGGATACAAAATTTAAGTGAACGCCACAGTGGAAAGTTATACTATTGAAAAGAGATTTTTTTTAGCTATTTATTTATGTTCATTTGTTTCAAACAGCAATAATAATAATAATAATAATAATAATAATAATAATAATAATAGCGTGTCCAAAAAAATAGAATAAAATAATATAAAATAATAAAAATGACAAAATATAAATGTATATGAATTGTTTTCGGACCATTTAAACTTCAAAACACCAATAAACTGCATACATCAACGCTGGACCGACAGTAACAAGTTTACACATCTCGCAGGGATGTAGTAAGATGTGAGCCATGGTTTGTTGAAGTTCGCAAGAACACAAGTCTGAGCCGTTAAGCAGTATTTGGGTATGAAGACGGTTCAAGCTCTTCCAGGTTAACCAAGGTAGATCGTCGCCAGGAGTAAGTTGCTTTAACTTTTAGTTATCTCTTTCTTTTAAAGAGTGAACCCTTTTCGTGACCCATTCTTGATTTGCTGATGTTAGAAGCGGTCTCACGGAAGCTAGGAAGCTATTTCGAGATTTGAGTCTGGGAACGGACATTACGTGGCCATGTACTGGGTGCCGTGAACATATTTTTACTTCCTTGTACGTAAGTAAAGGAAGTATTGTAATCGCGAAAAATTTCGGTTTTCAGATTTCAGCGGAAATATCCATTTTGATCATCCCTGAATCCATTTTGACTAATTTCGTCGTGACGTCTGTACGTACGTACGTCCGTACGTACGTATCTCGCATAACTCAAAAACGGTAAGCCGTAGAAAGTTGAAATTTTGTATTTAGGACTCTAGTTGTGCACCTCCCTTTCTGGTTATTACACAATTTCCAGAAGTGGCACATTACATGAAGCCTATAATAGATTTTAATGAAAAACTGTTTTAAAATATAATTCAAAACTTTTCAAATTTGGTATACAAGACTTTTATGTCAATCGAAATAACATAATAGATTTTGGTTAAAATAGGCTAACCGGAAGTGGTACATTACTTGAAGTTGTTAACAGTTTTTCTTGAATAAAATGATTTTATTTTGATTTTAGAAATAAATGCTTCAAATAAAAGTTTTAGAGAATTAATTTCTGCGTCTAGTACATCAAGTATTATTAAATTAGCCCTTTGTATAAGCGAGATATGTAAATTAAAAAATTATATACTTTTTTTTTGTAATAAAGCTTGCTTGATTAGGACAAAAAAAATGTTCATGTCAAATTACGTTAAATACATGCAATTCTATGATTCGTACAATAACAAATATTATATTTTTATTGTGAAATTAGTCATATTCATTGTTGTAATCAAATATTTCTTTGTTGTAATCAAAACTCTCTTTAAAAAGAACCGGGTTAGATTAATGTTAATTTAAGAATGATAGTAGTAAATGAATTATTTTTTGTTCTATATCAAAATATTTCTCGGGCTTGGCTTAAGCCTGTCAATATTTTGTAATTTAATTATTAAAAAAATATGAATAGTTTAATAATCGTACAAGGAAGTCGTGTGGTGTCCACATCAGATTTTTTTTTAAATATTAATATTGTTCTACGATTATTTTAACTGCCAATTTAATCATCTGTTAGTTGGTGATATAAAAATTGAAAGTTATCTGGTCTGAAATATATTAAACGGTTAAATTTCTTTTAAACTATAGAATAAAATATTTAACCGTGGTTGCTGATAACGGTCCTTAGAGACATATCCAAGCTAAGTAAGTTCAAAACTCATCAGTTTACAATTATTCACCTAGCGATACGGTGTTTTACAAAACAACTGTTTTTACAATTCGTCTATAAATATACATATTAAAATGCCAATGAAGAAATTGCCATGCTGTCAAATTTATTTCTATTTTTTGTACTACTCAAAATGTTAATATTAATATATTCAATCAAATTATGCAACTTATGCTAATATATCACCTGTAAATTTGCTACGATAAACTTTCATGTGACATTTCTTCACAAAATTAATTTTAAATTACAAATATAATACAATTTAAATTGATTCGAACCTGCACAGTCAATTAATTTTAAAGTTCAATACCTTTCATCACTTAATCATCAATTTGATCTTTCTTCAATCATTGATGAATTCATGAATGATAAACTGCGTGATGTAAATCTAATGCCAAATTCTTATAAAAGGCGTGTCGAATTTATAATTATACATATTAAACTATTAGGATATAAATAAATCAGGATGACTTCACCACATAGTAAACCAAAAAAATATGTTTTAAATATACAATGCCTGAAGTCTTAGTTTGGAAAAATTTCTAAATGTTGCGTGACGTCACTTATGAGTCATTAATGTTAATTATCTAGAGCAGTTTATGTACGCATATATTAAATTTTAAGTTAGCTCATACTTCCGGATTCGAAGTACTTTTATATTTTATAATAACAGGAGTAATATTGTGTTATTAATTGTTTAATTATACTAGAAGGTGTAATAATTGTTTACTATGATAGTTTCACTTTCAAATTTATACAAACATTGGTGAGAACTGAATTATTTGATGGACAGTTAAATAAAAGTTTCATTTCCGATTTTTTGTTTTGGTATAAAATTTAATTCGTGATTTAATAAGCTGGAAATCGGAATTTATTGTGAGAAAACTTTTATTAAGGTAGTTGCTATTTAAATACCATTAACATTGACTTTCTGATTGGACTTAGAATATAAGTTATGTAGTAATGTGTGTAAATTTTTAAACCACTAATCAGAGATATTTGCGAAAATGAAACGAGACAGTTTGTAAAATTGTAACATGTATTTTTACGAGAAAAATGTACTTCCGTCTTCCGTCAACCTAAATTAACCTTTTGTAATAGAAATAACATTTAAAACAATTGGATGGAAAACTTCTTGACTGGATGAGGATGATGTGGAATTAAAAAAATTACTGGATAACAGTCAAAAACAATTTTTTATTTTTCGGCCTCTACAAGTTTCGACACCGCATGTGCCTTCTTCAGGAGGTGAAAAATTCACTTAGTTTAAAAACAACATTGAGAAAGAACAACACAAAAATACATAAACTACACATCTGTGATCGTCGAACAATAAAACAATAAATAAATAAATAAATTAAAAACACTCTGAAGTCGTCAAAAATTAAGCTTCTACGGAAAAAATATATTTATATTGAAAAACGTGTGCACCCCGTGAAAAAAATATTTTAAGTAACTTAAAATATTTTTGTCTGAATAAATCAATTATTGATTATAATTATAGTATTTTTTAAATATATTGTTGCAGTACTAATTACGACAAAAAAAATCTGATGTGGCCAGCACATAACCTCTCGCCGTATATTTTACCTGGCTGTATGCATAAAGCAAAGATTATTTTTATAAATACAAATAATATATTCATATAAATCTATGACGTATAAACTTCTTTATTATTCAATAATAGCATGTCTCAACATGAAGATATTTTACCATAAATTATGTTACAATAAATTACAAAGTAGAGTTTACCATATATAAATATTAGGCTGGTAACTGCAATTTTCAATTCGAACAACTTTGTTTACTTTCTCTTCATATTCTTCTAGTAAAAACATTATTTTGGGCGGTCTAAAATGTATATATCTGGATTGTGCATCTATTCTTATATATCTTCTTTTACATTTTATTTTTTCATACTTGTTACATCTAAATAACCTTAATTCCCTTTAATAAAGTGACGGATAGATTGCACTCCGATTTTGTCAATATTTACAACTTACTTGAGAAGAATTTGATAGCTTTTTCGCAATTCAAAGTTACTCTAGTCTACAGTACTGGTGTACATTGTCCCATAATGTTTGAAACAAATTTAAGTCCTTCAACCTAGACTTGTCATCTCCATAATAGTCACAGATCAAGAACTAAGGGATTCTCCAAGTACATTTTTAATTCATTACTCATTATTTCTGACACTGACATTTATCTGTCAGTTACAAATAATTTAAATTAGCAACTATTTTTCATGGCATTCTTTCGGCTGTCAAATTTATTACAACAGATTATTTTATATATTATACTTCTTTTATCTCTAAATCTATGGAATATATAATAAAATATTTAAATGTATCAGATAGAGAATTTAATTTTCTTTAATATTACCACGAAAAATTTTCAAAAAATAATATTTAGAAGATTTTTTTTCAAGAATCTTTTACTTCCGATTGTCCAATTATTACCAAAATCTTTTCAGATCTTCCCATGAATGTCCGATTGGGAAATACGTTGTTAAACAAATTTTAAGTCTTATAGTTTTTGAGTAACCGTCCTTCCAACATCCCACACACACACATCCACACACACACACACACATACACATACACACAGACATCATCGTAAAAATGTTAAAATCGGATTGTAGGGACCTTAAAACGTGCTTATTCAATAAAATCTGGATATGCGATTTTTAGCATGAATGCAATACCTCTCTTAGCGAGAGGTAAAAATACAAGAAAATAGGCATGCTTCAATTGCGCGCGCAAGAGCGGGATATTTAAATATTAATAAGTATATTATTACAAATTATTTTATTATTACTATCTTATTTTTATGTTTTTTTTATGATTATTAGGCAGATTATTAATTTTCACAGTACAACAAAATAAAATAAAAATTCAATTATTAAATAAATTATTGTCAGCAGGTCGCTGTGCGAGGCATGCGCAGAATTTATACAACTGCGTAAATCAAGCGAAAGTTTAATTATGAATATTTTGACTAATATAGTAGGGTAGCAACTACTTTAAGTAATCCAACTTCTTTCTTATCAACAATAAGAAGCAGAAAAATTCATTTTACAGGCAATAGTTATTGCAAAATAATAGTATTTTATGTATTTAGGACGAAAAGTGAATCTTTAAGGTATAAGCAAGCCGAGGCAGTAATTACTTGATGAGTACCTTAAAGACACATTTCGTCTGACGTACATAAATAATTTTGTCATACTGGTTTCTAGTTATTAAATTTTTAAAGGAAATATGCATCAATTTGTAGCAATATGAGTTTTGTATAAGTAGGCTTAGTCGCAATTGTTCGAAAATCGTAACAAAATTTTGACAGATTGAAATTGAACTTTTCTGGTTTGGTTAACATTCTTATTCACTATACCTAACTGATGAAAAATACATTCCTCGACATACTTTGTGTGAAGCTGCTGAGGTGAAGAACAATTTAATGCCACATAAATAAAGTTTTACTTTTTGTTTTATGAATCGTTTAAAAAACGCATTAGAAACCAGTATGACAAAATATATTTATAAATCAATTTTACCGGAATTTTAGCGGTGCATGTTACTAATAGTACAAGGGTTATGCCCGAATTATTGAAAATAACAATATGGTTCATATTTTGTTGAAAATTATATATTAAATACGTTCAAATTATTCAACAATAATACAATTCACAATTTTTTCCTTCCTCTTCTTAAAAGTTCCCAACCAAGCTTCTTTTTGAAGGATGATTGCTTTCAAAATAATCATGAATTACCTCATCAATCTTTTCGTAATACAAAAGTAGTCAAAAGTCGCACGTTGGCAAATTTGGTGATTATTACCAAAAACTGAAGTGTTGAAGCTGAAATTGCTGTGTGGTGACTTCCATTTTTTCAAACGTGGTAACATGAATCTTACTACGGCTAAATAGTAAAATAACGAAAGAAAGCAGCATAATGCATAGTTCACAAATAGTGCTACATAAATGCTTCTAAATAATAAAAACCTGAAAATTCTAAATAAATTAATCAAAAATTATAACAAAATACACGAAAATTTTGCAATTTTCTGGTTTTGATGTGTACACTGGCTCACAAAATTATTCGTATACTTTTATCAGTAAAATGTAAAATAAAACGGGTTTTCAAAAAAGAAATTCATTAAAAAAATCAATCATAGTTTTCTTTCGATATTTCATAATCAAATGACAGTAATCAAATTTAATAGTGCTGAAAACAAATATATAAAAATTGAAACACAAAATTATTCGTTGTCTATGTCATAATAATAATTGTGTATCTCTTAAATAAATTTATTTTTAGTACCTTTCTGGATTCATTATTTAATTATAATATATATATATATATATATATATATTTACAAATAAATAGGGAAATGAATACTCAGTATGACATTGGCCCGCAAATGGCGGCGATCTTGGTCCATAGCCATACCCTGTATATAGAAGTACTCTATTCGACTTAGGTTACATGTGACATCTGGTGTGCCTTTGGGGATTCATCAAGATGTGCTATTGTTTTGCCAATAATCTCAAAGGCTAACAAATTTTCACTTTCAAATAATTTGTTTGTTATTTATTTTTTAATTTATATTTGTACTTTTTATACATATGTAATGATTAAAAAGGAAATCGTGAATCCTCTTTGAAGGTAAAGAAAAAACATTGGGCGTAATCAGTATTTTGTCATAATGCACATGAAAAGGTCAAAGTCATTTATTCAATTGTTTTGTATTCTTCTGCCTTCCTATGTACTCGAACAGTGCATGAACTTTAATTGTTTATTTTCTATTTGCAAAACAACTCGAGGTAAAATTTTTATCTCTTACATCACTAAAGTATTTATATTTTTTCAGTTCATTCATGAATAAACATTAATTTTATTGCGATTCTAAATACACCGTATTCATTTTTAATTACCGCGTTTAAGAAAAATTGAATTATGAATAATGGGAAACTAATAGAGCACCTGTTCTTTTTAAATGTAGATCGACTAATAAAGACCTGGTACATAAATTAACATTTATGAAATATTAATTAGCATAAAAGTATAAGTGAATATATTTAATTTATTGGGAAAAAGGTTAGATTAATTATCAGTTTCAAATTGTCACATTCTTGAATAGAAATTTAAATTTTTATTTGCGGTTAACATTTGTTACTATACTTGCCTTAGTTTTTAATTCGAATAAATAATTTTCTTTTATCATATGACTGAAATATGCAAAGAAAGTTGCTAATAGTTGTCATGATTTATTATTAATTGGAAATTTTAAATATGTTATACCCAATGAGTTTTTTATGTAAAATACTAATGAATCATTTCATTAATAATTTATATTAAGATTTATTAAGGACTTCTGTCTGTAGAAATTTCGATTAAATTTAATTTACTACTTATGGCTACAGCACTTTATACCTTCCGTCACCTTTAGATAAGAAAGGTATTGTCAAAAATTCGATGGTAAGTTTTTATTGAATAAGCACGTTTACTATTTTTACGATGGCTGTATGTGTGTGTACGTGTAAATGTGACGAATCTTTCTCCGTTCATAACTCCAACACTACAATTCTAAAAATTATAATTCTTTCATATTCCTCTTATTTTCATCCATATGAAGAGCAGATTAAATTTTGGTTATAATTGGTCAACCGGAATACCCACAATTTTTCTTCTTAGCAGTTTTTCTTGAAAAATGCAGTTAATATCATTTTTTGACATTTTATGTTATATATATATATATATATATATATATATATATATATATATATATATATATATATATATATATATATATAAGAACATATTATTCTCTTTACGGTTTGATTACACGTTTTCCATCATATTCAATAGATATAGAATTAAAATATAATTAAGAAATTAATTTTCATAAATCAGCCAGCTTTACTATAACCATGAAAACCTAGGTAGTATATTCAAATAATTCTAATTGACAGATGTCAGTGTTAGTTGCAATTTACATCGTATGTTTGTGTTATAATTTTACTGGAATAGAAGCTTTTCTAAAAAAACTGTCTGCATGGAATTTGTACAAGATACATAGAATTGATGGAAAATAATGAGCTGGTCACATTAGTTTTTTTGAAAATTCTTTATACTTCCGTAAAAATTGCTACAAATATATAAAGTAGTATTTTACTGAATTTTTTTGATGAAAAATATCTATAGATTTTCATTTATATAAAATATCATCTAATTAAATTAATTATCAAAACGAAAGTGAAAATGTCATCTGAAATTTGTTCTACATTAATTAATAAATTATAATAATTAATACTAGGTATAATAATATCGTACAGTTTGAAATTTCACTGTCACAAACATTAATATATGTCAATCACTTGAACGAAAGATAATTCTTAGATGTATCCTGTTGATCCTTAACGAGTTATTGATTATTCAAATTTCTCTCAGCAAAAATACATATAGAAGCTATAGCTTGTCGTCATTAATAGAGAGAATCTGATTATTAAATGAACGAACATCACCTGCCAATCATAGTGGCTAAAACATGTCATGACTGTCTCCTAATACATAAATATCTTATACATATTTACAATATTAAAATTAACTTTTTAAAAAATTTATTGATAGATACACTAATGACGACCTTTTTGGGAAAAAATAGTTTGAATTTTATTGTTGTTACAATTTTGGACTTCGGGGGCACAACCCTCTCATCTTCAACAGGTAAGTTGAGAATGGACCGGCGCATATTTTGGCTTATAAATGAATACCCTTTCCTTTTTTACCAATTTTAGATGTTTCCTCCTTATAATAATAGCATATTATAATTACTATTATATTTCGACTTGTCCAAGTACGAATTTTAGGTTCTACACATTCATGGACAAGGACATATTTTTGATCTGAATTATATGTACATGTTCATGTTTTCTGGGATGTATTTACACATAAATTCATGAAGAAAGTTTGAAAGGATTCGAAAAGTTCATCTCCATGCTGAACTACGTTGTTAACCAAAAAAATATTATAAGAATTTGGAAAGGTTAATGTCTGACGAAAGTTGAGTGAATACTCGTAGACAAACCGTAGTTAGCTTAACCTAGATTAGTAAAAAACAAAAACGTGTTTACATCCCTTACAAAGCACAACATGAAGAAATTTTCGGATCATTTCAACTTTTTCATGAATTTATGTGTAAACGCATCCCAGAAAACATGGTAGGTACATGGGTACATATAATCCAGATCAAAAGTATGTAACACGCTCACGAAGACTTCGTATACAAGCTGAAGATGAGGAGTTTGTGACATGGAAACGTCCCAAAAAAGGCCGTCAATAATGTATCTATCAAAAAACGTCTAACCAAGTGAAACAAAAATTCGAAATATATATGTATCAGGACTAGTGTAAAAAAATTAATAGTATATTCCTGACATAATTTTGAGTACAAAATGTTATATGAAGATAGGTCCTATTCCTTTGGGTTACCAAAATATAAGAGATCAATGTTTTACAAATAACATCATTTTTTTTTTTTTTAATCAAGAAACATTTAAAACATAGTTACAAACAATGGAAACATTAAATATATTCATTTTGTCTTATAGTAAGTATTCAAAATGTGCCCCTCGAGCTCGAATGCAAGCTTGACATCGACGAATCATGGAATCATAAACTAAATTCATTGTATTTTGGTTGTTACGAATGTCAACTGCAGCGTTTCTTATTCTTTCTAACAATTGGTTGCGTGTGTTTATTTGAACACTATACACCATTTGCTTCATGTGTCCCCATAAATAGTAATCCAGAGGATTTAAATCGGGAGATCGTGCTGGCCATCGGACAGGACCTCCGCGCCTTATCCATCTATTCGGATAATGCTGATTTAACCAAGCAGTCACTTGTCTTCCGTAATGAGGAGGGGCGCCGTCATGCTGATACCACAGTTTACCAATTTCAAGTTTAGATTAATTTTGCATTGTTTTCCATTGTTTATTACTCTAGATTGAAGGTATCTTGATTAGAAAAATTTAAAAATTGCTGCTATTTACAAAATTTTGAACTCTTGTATTTTGGTAACCAAAAGGAATAGGACCTATCTTCATATAACATTTTTTACTCAAAATGATATCAGGAATATGCTATTATTTTTTTTACATTTTAAATTGAGTAATTGTTATTATGAACGTGTTATTTACATTTTTATAGTTTGACGACATCTACAACCTCCTTCTTTTTTAATTATGTACAATTCATTATTTTTCAACAAATCTAAAAACAATTTAAATATGTAAGTGACCACTTTCTTAAAATTTATAGAGCATGATATTTGTACCCCGTTGATGTTTTCCAGAACCCTGAGGATGGTGTAATTGAGACCGAAATGTCGGTATTGTTTTAAATAAATAATATTTTAACCAAGGACTGAATCTACATTATTTCACCTCTCCAAATTATGAATTACTTCTATCGAAATAACTAAAAATGGCCAAAAACTCCAAAAAATCAAAGGTTTTTTACGATTTTGATCATTTTGGCTAGACTAACTGAACTAATGGGACAAATTTTGTGAAAATCAGTAACCTTATGTAATTTTGTCCGTAGAATCAAATGAACGTAAAAAATTATCGATCTGCGCCCTTTTCATTTTATATCTACTATTAGTTTTGAGATTAGCACATAATTTTTTCATATAAAAATGCTATATGATGTACCTATTTAATATTTTTTTTTTTGCACGCAAATGCCTGTAATTATTGTCAAGGAGGTAATAAATTTGAATTGAAGAATGTCAACAACAATTAACGTTCAAATTAAAATTAGTGTTGCGTAAAATTTGAAATGATATCTTCGTAGTATTGTTTGCGAGCATTACAAAATCCAATGAGAACTTTGCGTATCTTACTCGTAATTCCTCTGACAAGAAGCTTTCTTCCTCTTCCGCGAGTCGCTCATTAGCTCTGTCTGCTTCACTGCAGTGCTACCACCCACGTCACTGCAGTCACTAATCACTCACACTCACTTGCATACGTTACGGTTACATGATTATATCGACTGGTTGAAAACATCAATTCTGGATTTACAATTTTACTAGATTATTAATTTGTTCTATTGTTGATATTTAGCTTTCTTGTAAATGTCACTTTTATGTAATTATGAAATTGTGTTTCACGAATTTAGGATTTCTCGTTTCCGGATTTAACTTTCTTCTGCATACGAACCATGCAAATTTCTGCTAAATATATTTTTTTTGTTGTGTTTATGTTTATTATTTATTTATTGTTCAGGTTGAATCGAATTTAGGTATAGACAATTTAAAATAGTATACGAGTATTATACAGTAAGGGAGAGAAATACAGGATGTTTCCGAAGGAAAAATAACATTCTCTCCTGCCTGAGGTGTACTTATATACTATCGGTGGTTGCAAATAGCATATTACAGTAAAGGTGAAGACACGCGTGTGCCAGTGAACACATGTGAGCAAGTCAGTTTCTTCACGAGACCTGTGTAGCGTTTGGCGTAATCCTTCATTTTAAATATTCTGAAAATATTAAAATTTGTAATATTTGCTATCAAATACACGTAGTCAAGACAACATATTTACAAAATGAGAGTAACATAGATCAAAAGTTAATTAAAAACATACAAAGATAAAACAGAAAATTATGAACGAATAACAGGTAACCACGACTTATTAAGCTCAAAATTGTTTTCAATATTTGTGAAGTTAATTTTCATATAAATAAATGTTATAAATTCTATTGGTTTATTCCTACTTTCGGCAATGAGAAAGGGAGATGACGAAAGTACGATCCCATAGGAATAACTTGCTTGGACACAACAGAAGGTTCAAGTTCTGTATCCAAGAAAAAATTTTTTTTAATAGTTCTAACCAGGGACTAAGAACGAAACGAAAACGAAAACGAAATAACGAAATAAACCGAAATTTTTATAAGAACGAAAACGGAAACGAAAACGCAATAATTTTTTTTCGTTCATGATTGAAAACGAAATAATTTATATCGGTTACCGGTTTTAACCGTTATTTTATTTAATATTTTATTTTATTTACAGCAAATATTTTACAGGCAAATATTATTGAATTTTCAGATATTTGATTTGCAAACAAGCAGATTTTCAAAGTAGCTCTCCAGTAGCTAACCCTGTTACGTGTTAGGGTAAACGGTATACTCGTAGTTCATCTATTGAACACTGACTGCGATAATTTTCATTTGCACACACTGTCGGTATACGTTTTATTAGTTATGTTAAGTACTTATATAAGAGAACTAACCTAAAGGAAGATTTGCTTGAAAACATACTATTAGTTAGGTGAAATAAAATGTAATTAATGTTTTATTCTTTATCGTAAAAAAATCAGGCCATAGCATAAGCTTTTCTTATTTTTATATATGTATTATCTTTCCTTTATATGTATGTTTTATTTTTAATGTTTAATAAAAAAAAAAAACTTATTATATTTCTATATTTTCATCAATTGTTACTCATTAATAGTTATAACCGGTATTAACCGGTATTTAACTACTGTGAACGAAAACGAAAATATTTAGGTGGGAACATTAAGAACGTAAACGAAATTATTCGGTTTCGTTCGGATAAGAACTGAACGAAATATTTTTCGTTTTTAGTCCCTGGTTCTAACAATAAAAGAAATGTCACGAATAAAACTTGGTTTACATTATACTTTTTTTTGGGTAAATTCTAATGCTATTTTGTAGATTTTTTTATCTAAACTCGAATGCAAAAATGTAATGATTGTAATAAAAAATTCTGAATAAAATATCGTAATATTCAAAGCACAAAATTAAGATTACAGTTCTCATATTATGTATGTATGTATGTACGTATAACTTTAGAACCATTTGAGTAACAATTATTATTTTGCTTAATATTTAAAATTTTACTTCATTGAGTTATGTCAAGTATTCACTAGATAAGTCAATACATGTTAATTTTATAGCTTCTTCGGATCTGATTTATAGGTTATGTGATATATACATTTTCAAATTTGACAAGTAGTCGCAAATTTATGTGAAAATATGTTAACTAGCTAATTGCTATATGTGGACTTTAATGGTGTAGATAAATTTTCATAACCTTTTATACTTTTGAGTTAAGACTACTTCTACACAATTTATGATTTCCTATTATTTTCAATAGAGAGAAAATGTGAAAGAGTTGAATTCTAACATACTTCACATACTTACAAATTTTATATTAATCTGTTTTTATGTATGAATAGCTGCGCAAGAACTTTTTACCTTCCGTCACATTTAGGGAAGGAAGGTATTGTCTTTGGTCAAAAAATTCAATGACGAGTTTTAGTAAATAATCACGTTTTAGGGTCCTTATTATACGATTTTACCATTTTTACGACGATGTCTGTGTCTGTGTGTGTGTGTGTGTGTGTCGCAGGTTTACATCCAAAAGAAGATGTGATTAAATTTTGGTTATAATTGGTCAACCGAAAGTACCCTCATTTGAAGATTTTAAGATTATTATATATACTATTATCTACACGAATTAATTGCATTTTATATTTCATATTCATTGGATATAGAGTTAAAGAATTATAAAAACATTAAATTTCATAAATCAGCCAGCTATGCTATAATCATGGAAACAACTACTATATTAAGAAAATTCTAATTGACAGAGGTCAGTGTCAATAAAAAGAAAATGAATGTGGCACAGAGATGAGAATGTTGAGATAGATGTTGGGGAAGACACGGAAAAATAGGATACCGAATGAGAAGATAAGGGAAATGGCTCGAGTGATAAAAGTTTCTACAAAGATACAAGAGAGATGATTATATTGGTCTGAACATGAGGAAGACCAAACATAAGATGGAAATGCTGTATTTCGAAGGACATAAGAGAAAAGGAACTAAATGAGGACAACAATAAAAATATAAATGAGTGGTTGAAGAAATTCAAGAATAGCGACCACTTAACCATTGGGAAAAGCTAAAGAAGAAGAAGGTTTCAGTGTCAAAATATATCTTTTATAATTTTTTTTTTGTTTTTTGTGACGTGTCCGATCATTTTTTGATTTTTACGTTGAAATATTTTAATATTTACAAAAGTATATACATAACATAGTTATGCATTGTATATGAAGAATCAGTACACTACAATATATATATATTTCTATTTTACAAGACTATTTTAATGAGCATAATTTTTTTCCAACCAATGGTTCACAAACTGTGGGTACTAACTTTGTTATTTTAAATGAAACTATATTTCATCGTCATTTCCTTTGATTGTATATGACAAAATTTAATCATTTACGTTACAATAATTAAAGATTTAGTCCTAAAATTTGTAATCATTTTGTTAATTCTTGTGTTGAAAATAGTCCTAAATTAACATACCACCAGAACAGTAATGTCAACTCCTTTTTCCGGCCCAGACAATATAAATGTTTCCGTACGATTTGGAGTTATGTAATATTTATACCGGACGGAGACAAAAAAAAAAATATGGGTCCAGTGCTACCCTTTTTGTCTTAGGCCGAAACTTGTTAATCCACTCTCGTATCCTGTTCAGATTTATATCATTGCACAAAGATATTAAAGAAATCATATTTATTAACCAATTTCAACATCAACTTTCATTCTTGAGGCGAATTATATATTGTATTATTGATAGTTGTTGATCTAATTATTAACTATTTCTTATTTGCCATAAATAAAATATGAAATAATATTTCAAAATAAAATTGATTTATATTTTATATGTGAACTCTAAACCATAATAACATAGCTAAATCATCCTATTAAATCGTTTTCATACCAGAGTAAACCCATTCTAATTGGCTTAAATTACTCAAACTGCATGCTTACATTATTATAGTAAGAGCACAAAATTAAGACTAAAACATTCTTAAATGAAAGTATGTTACATAACCTAAAAGTTACATTTCAATTCGCATGCCATGCTCCATATCACTCGTCACAACAAGCAACGACCGTCCTTGGCGATATTTGATCCACAAATCCAAATTGCGCGACCTGGTCGGCGACTTAACCACCGTGCACAGCGTGTGCGAGATCAAGCCAACTGATTATGCAAGGCAGGAGAAATATCTGACGATCGAATGTTCATGGCCGCTGTGACGTATGGCGCGTATGAGACAATTGCCACCCGCTATAGAACCATGGCTGGGGCGATGATAAATCGACGTTGCGAAATTTCACTGTAAGTGTTAGGTAGTTATATGGACAGACATGAGTGACAGAGAAAGGTGTAATTATGTTGTCAATAAACTAGCATGTAATATAGTTGAGGTTACATACGATATGTGATCTAATTTCGAAGTTGTTTCTGTTTATGGCGGGTTTATTTTAAGTAGGCGGTACATGCAATAGATAAATTGACTCTATTCATATGTGTTCAAATTTCAAATAAATCATAGATTAATATCTTATGTCTTCGGCACTTTACTTATATTTAACCCTTTGGATTTAAATATATATATATTGTATTGTTTGCCAAATCATCACTGGTACAAATTTTAAAAATAGAATTAATTAAAATGACCAAAAATTGCAAATACATAAAGTGTGTCCCTTGCGATTTTGATCATTCGTGAACACTGAATGAGACAATATTGGTAAACATATAATTTTATCCATAGAATCAATCCAGAAATTAACCTACGGTTTAAAAATTACAAATCAATGCATTTGAGATCTATCAAAATATGTATATAGAAATTTGAATATCGGATATTTTGAATATTTTGGGAACAAAAAGGTGAAGGTATTTAGATTCTGAAAAGATATCTTTTGTTCTTGATTATTTTGAACAATTCGAACTGTCTAAGATTAAATTAAATTTAAATATAGATATTTTTTCTTATAATTACTTAATTATATTGTTTATTTTGTATTTTTGTATCTAAAAAAAAGTAAAGGTAAGTAGATGGATAACAAAATATGTACAGGCTGGAACAAATTCAAGTTCCTAATATGAACGCTACAGAAAAGTGATGTAGGTCCTTATGGGCCAAATTTTTGATATAATTGTAATAGGTATCACAGGAATTTTCTATCATCTTTTATTTTTGTGCTACAGACTAAAGTTTGATTTTCGCTTATTTTGAGAGATAATGAAAAAATGTTTAAATAATTTTAATATTTTATTACGTAGAATATCGTGGTATAATTATATTATATTAAACTTAATAATTCTCGAGATATAACACAAACATAAAAGGCCCGTATTCCGCGCGCACTTTTATAATAAAAGCGCTTTTATGGAGCGCGCTTTTACATTATATTCTTATGAGGAGAGTGCTGCATAAAAGCGTTTTCTATATAAAAGTGCGCGAATATGGGCCAATGTTTTTTAAATGGGAACATATGTTGAAAATAATTTCATCTTTTTCCTAGTTTAATAAGCTTTTTAAAGATGTATAGTATGTCTACTTTCTTTTGTTTCAAATATTAATAGATGGATTATTAGTTTATTAGGGTGAAAAAAATTAAAACTATTAAGAAACAAATGAAAAAATCAATTACAGATTATCAATTGTTTATTTCTAATGTTATATACTTTATTTACAATCATTTTTTTAATTTATGTACTTCAGAAAATACAGTGAACCACATTTTTCGAATTGTGTCAGTCAGCTATAACGCCGATAAAAAATAAATTAACTAATCCGAAAATAATTGACTAAAAATAAATTTGAGACCTTAATTAATAGTCAAAAAGCAAAATAAACAAATGATGATCTATAATTGAATTCTTCGTCTGTTTCACAATAATTTTCAATTTTTTAACCTTAATTTAAATATTCATCTTTTATTTATGTTTAAAACAAAATAATGTAGACTTGTTATATATCGTTGAAAAGCTTATAAAATAAGGAAAAAGACTAGGCTATTTTCAATATATATTACCATTTAAAATATATTGTTAGTGTAATCTCGACAATTATTAAGTTTTGAAAAAATCCAATTCACCATGATATTCTACGCCAAAAACCATATAAAAATTATCTAAACATTTTTTCTTTATCTCTCATATTAAGCGAGGTATGAGGTATTTTCAAAGAAGCGAAAATCAAGTTTTAGCTTGTAGTTCAAAAACAAAAGATGATCGAAAATACCTATGGTATCTATTAAAATTGTCTCAAAAAGTTGGCTACAATTATTTTCCCTGACAATTCCATGATTTGTCCAGATAATACCCTGATTTTTCCATGATTCAAAATATAAGGGTTGTAGATCTTGTGCCCTATTTATTACATGTCTCATATAATTAATACAAATTCATAAGATATTAAAAAATAAAACGATTATAGATTAATTAATATCTGATAATAAAAAAAATGTCTACGTTTCTTTCACTCTAACAATAATAAGTAAAAAGCATTTGTAAATCTAGGATATTGCAAATTCCTATAATTTATAAAACAGATCATTTTATAAGTGCTTGTAATTTCAGCAATTTCCATTCAATATAGATATAATTAGAAAGAAATACATATATACTACAATAGTTAATACAGTTTTCTCTAATAAAACCATCTTGTTGAAATGCAGTAATACCAATAATTTTTCAAATAATTATCGTATCAACTAGTCAGCGTATATGTTGATATTTATTTTATTATGTTGGTATTAAAAGGAAATAATGAGAAAGTTATGTGGTAGGTACTTGGGTCCATTACAGGAAAAACGAAAATAAACCAAATGTAAAATTCACAAGAAATGATCTACATTTACACTTGTAAACATCCGTCTCCTGACTGCATAATGTAATTATACCCAATTGGAAATACTGACCTGCATTTGTGAACACAATAAACAAAAATTAATATGACTTACAAACTTACAGCTTTTACAAAATATTAAAATTTATTTTCAGAACCAATCAAATAAGTATAGATACATCAGTTTTCATATAAATGTATCTACCTATTTCATTGGTTCTGAATATAAATTTTAATATTTTGTAAAAGCTGTAAGATTATTTCAACTTGACTTGAGGTCAAAATATAAATATATATAATGAATTAATTATATAAGTAAACAATCTTATAGTTTTGTGTTTTATATTTTTTACAACTACCGTTTCGGCAATTTACACTGCCGTCTTCATCAGGATAAAAAATAATAACAGAACAAAATCAAACATTGGTTGAACGCAGAATTATAACTAAAAGGCTATTTATATACATATTACATTATGAGTTTTGACAGATATTTTACTAATCTAACGAATTAATTATTAACTTTAGATATTAAAAATCTGACATCTCTTTTGGAAGAGAAAATTCAAAATGAGAAAATTCAGACATTTATTAGTAGTACGGACCGTAGTTACTGATTGGTTACTATCCAGCCTTGTCAAATTTACTTATAAAAACTAAACCTCTTTTAACAAATTATTTATAACAAATTAACATGTTGGAATGTTTTATGTTAATATTATAATTATAGTCTGTTAAATTGGATTAAAGCTTATCAAGAAACATGTGGAATTTTTTCACAGTTGTGAAATTTGGAGCTACCTACAATATATTTAAAACAGTTTTATTTAAATTATTGGATAAGCATTTTAATTTGTTATTGAAAAATACTTAATCGCAGTATGTTTCCAGCTAGATGGGTACCCATTTTCCGTTCCAGCCTGACAGTTTAAAAATAGGGCAACACAGAATATATTCCATTAGTCACTCCTGTAAATATTAGTACTTTAAACCGAATTATCACAGCAGATACGAGCAATACAAAATTTTAAAAAGTAAATCACTTAAGAAAAGTAACATGGGTGCTTATTCATGCGTTTTCAGGCGGGAGCAGATAAAATGGGCAGCCTACATATAATACCTCTGTTTATTATTATTATTATTGTTATTTGATTAAAAAAAAATCTGATGTGGCCAGCACAATACCTTCCGTCAATCCTGTGTATTATGTACAAATTCTATACATAAATTTTCTTGCAAGAGATTCTAAATTTCCAGTAATATTATTTCATACAAAAGACACTTGACACTGACATCTTCTTCTTTAGCTTTTCCCATTCGTTAGGGGTCGCTATTTTTTATTTTCTTCTTCCATTCATTCCTGTTTTGCGTGTCATCCTCACGTCAAAATTTTTCATTCAAAATTTCATTTTTTGGTTTTTTATGATTCCTTTTCTCGGCAACTGAATTCCACACCCCTGGTAATAAATGAAATAAAAAAAATCATGAAATTTTGAATGAAAAATTACGACATTTGTCAGTTATGGACGTAATTAATAGCTATCATTTTGACACGGGTCCACATATCTGCTTGCCAAAGTCAGCAAAGTCACGTCACTGCACGCACCCTACACAATTTTTTTTGCAAAAGATCCTATATTTCCAGTTAAATTATTTCATAAACAAACTATGCGAATTGCACTTGACACTAACATCTTCTTCTTCTTTAGTTTTTCCCGATAGGGGGTCGCTATTTTTTATTTTCTTCTTCCACTAATTTTTGTTTTGTGGGTCGTCCTCATTCAGTTCCTTTTCTCTCCTTTCATCTTATATTTGGTCTTCCTATGTTTCTTCCACCTTCTGTTATAAACTATTCATTCTGACAATATACTCATCTCTCCTCATGACATGTTCAAAGTTCAAACCAATGTAATCGTATCTCTTATATCTTTCTAGAAACGCCCAACACTAGAGTTATTTCACTTATTCTTTCATACATTTACTTTTTATTGATACCGACATCTGTCAATTTGAATTACCTGAATATATTAGCAGTTTCCATGGTTAAGTTAGCATAGCTGGCTGATTTATAAAATTTAATATCTTTATAATTCTTTAACTCTATATCTGTTGAATATGAAATATACAATGCAATCAAATCGTATAGAGAATAATATATTCTTTAAGTTATAATAAAATTTAACTGAGTTTTTCAAGAAAAACTGTTAAAATTTCAAATGAGGACACTTCCGGTTGACCAATTACTACCAAAATCGAATCAAGTCTGCATATGGTTGTAAGGAAGAGGAATACGCACGAATTGTAATTTTGGAATTCTAGTATTGGAGATATCGTGCACGAAACTGCGGTCTCATACACATTAGATTGGAACTTTGAAGCATTATTATTGTTCATATTATTTCCAAAATTAAACGAGGTTTGTTAATTAAAGCTTTGTGTTAATAATTAGAATACCGAGATTATTAAATCCATATTTAGTTTAATCTAATAATGCATAATAAATTGAAATCATGCAACTCCATTTCAAAAATTATTGTACTCCATAAATTAAAATATGCACGTTAAAATATCTATTGATTATGTATGGAACATATATTTCTCTTGCTGTTTAAATTAAATTATATATAGCGTGCGAAATTAAAATTTACATAAATCAATTCATAAATGCAGTAGACAGGAGAACAAACCAGTTCAAAAATATGTAAACACAAATTCCTTTAGTTACAAAACTACAACTTGTTGTCCTACCAGATCATTTATCCAGATAAAAAATGTTCTACTTTTATCTAATAATAAAACATTGTCTAACAGACAATTTGACAGTTGACTTTGATCAACAGTTAGATAATTATCACACTAGAAATATAATAAAAACGTTGAAACAATCATGACATTCCCCTCCTACAGTTTTTGTCGCGCAAAACAAAATCGTATCACGCAATGAAAAAAACGTATGAAACAATTGAAGGCTTGCGCCAACTGCCAACCCGGATCAAGAACAATACACCGCCCTCACGTACGTGATCTGATATTTACCTTCACAAGAAATGGTGACCTTGGCAGGAATTCAGGAACATAACGGGTCGAGACTTATTATTAGATCTAGGCGTGCTGATTGAATGAATTAAATCATTGCAATTTATACACACATGCAAATTTGACGTGTGTGATATTTGAATGACTTTTATGTTTTCCCATTCAACATTTGTCACAATCGGTCTATTATATTTCGCAGAAACATAAAACTAAATGACTAATCAAGCAGGATAATAGTACTCGTGAATTATATGAGTAGTTCATGAAAATGTATTTCAATATGAGTGGCAAAAAATATATACTTCCTATTCCCACCGAACCTAAATTTATTGGGTGGAACACGTTCGTTACAATTTTCAATACGTGTTCTCTTGATATGTAGGCTGGTAACAGTGGCGGATTTAGAAATTTATGTTAGGAGGGCCACGAAATTAGGAAAAACAAATTTTAAATATACAATGGCTTACAAAATGATTCGTTCATTTTATCAGTAAAATCTAAAATTAAACATAGATATTTCAGAATCAAATGATGATCATCCTCATAATATTGCTGAAAACAAATTATATACAAAAATTGAGACACAAAATTATTCATACACCTACAGTTATAACATTATTTAACACATAAAACTACATTTTAATGTTTAATAGGATACTCATTGATTTTAATTACAGCTTTCAGTAACCTAGGCATTGATTTTATTAAATTAGATTATATGGAAGTGGAATTTTTCCCATTCTTCAGTTAGATTCGCCCGGAGTTGCTAAATAGTGGAAAATATTTTTTGTGGGGTCGCCTCTCTAGTTCAGACCAGACTGGGGAGGTGTTTTAAGCTGTTTCATTATGTTGTATAACAGCCATTCCTGAACAATAAGTGCTGTATGTGTGACTCCCATCCCTATATAATCCCAGTTCTCTCCCTTATTTTTTCAGAATTGTTAGACCTCTGGCATGGTTTACATGTTGAGTAATCTTAACTACGCTGCTTAAATTTGTACTACTGATGATGAGAACTTAGTTCTCGAAATACGTATGTAAAGAAAATATATTGATAAAAAATACAATTTTCCTAAAATAGAGTGACATGGAGCGTCATTGAATACAGCGCATGTTGAATTGGGCATGTACATTACTTAGATAAACATTTTTTGGTAATTAAATATCTCATATCTGATTTTTGATCTAAGATTGCATAATTTGTAAGTACGAATCGTGAATGTCAATCAACCACTGAACTACAACTTCGTGAATAAAAAAAAACAAATCAAAAAATCTTTTACATCTATACGACTAAAAAAAACGTAAATATGTAAAAACATAAGAAATTACGTAACACATAAGGCTTATTAAAATTCAGATTCTTATTTTGCGTCGCTCTAATCCCAATAAAAAACTGAACGGTTTAATTTTGGGGCCATTATCACTCCGATTTCAAGTTGACCCCAATTACCAGCCTTTAAATGTTACTTAATCATTTCTAGTTTTTATACATCATTGACTTTTACGATAAAGTAAGCTGGTAAAAGTAAACATCCATTTGTGCATTGATTTGTTTTCAGTCAGAGGTTCCTTAGATCAAATTTGGCATTTTATTAACCATTGGTGATTTGTGAAAGTATTTAAATATTTATATGCAATACACTAACTACGTTACACAACTGATTAATATATAAAATGAAAGTACAACTGATTTTGGACTGAATTATATCAGTTACAGAATATATTTCATTTCTATTGTGACTTTCAAATAGAAATAATATTACGAAGGTATTCGCTTTCAATGCCTTCATTATGTCTTTATAAATGTCACAACTGAGCGAGCAATAGAGTGTTATACCACTTTTTTGTTCTCTTTTTTGAAACTGGTGTTTATAAAAGTAAAATTTTAAGGTGATTGTCATTTCATTTAGATGAAATATTATTCTTTGAGTTAAAATTATAAATATAGAAGATGTGCGTATGCCTCCAATTCAATGAACACGCTGCCAGGGACGGTGCCATGATTGAATTAATAGCGTGGCACGAATTGGACACATAAAAAGTTGGGTGGACACTTGTAAAAGAAGCAAGTTAAATGCCATTTTAATGTGAGCGTGGCCTGAACTAAAAATATGGTACTCAAAATAAATATATGTAAGAAATTTTATTATCTATACAGTTGGTATGTAAATCATAATTTATTAACAATATTTAATAGGTATTCCAGTTACAATAATTATAAAAAATCTGTTGTGGCCAGCACAATACCTTCCGTCAATCCTGTGTATAATGTATAAATTCCATACATAATTTTTCTTGCAAAAGATTCTAAATTTCCAGTAAAATTATTTCATAAACAAATTATTCAAATTGCACTTCACACTGACATCTTCTTCCTCTCTAGCTTTTCCCATTCGTTAGAGGTCGCTATTTTTGCGTGTCGTTCTCATTCAGTTCTTTTTCTCTCAAATCTTCCCCAATACAGTCCTTCCATCTTATCTTTGGTCTTCCTCTGTTTCTTCAACCACCTATTACTAAACTACTCATTCTTGTTCAAATATAATTCTTCATTTCTCCTCATGACATGTTCAAACCAATGTAATCGTCTTTCTTGTATCTCTCTAGAAACTTGTAACACTAGAGTTATTTTCTTATCGTATCTTTCCGTGTCTTCCCCAACATCTACTTCAACATCGTCATCTCTGCCACATTCATTTACTTTTTATTGATACTGACATCATTTGAAGTATATGAATATATTAGTAGTTTCCATGTTTCGCATAGCTGGCTGAATTATAAAATTTAATTTCTTTAAAATTCTTTAACTCTGTATCTATTGTATATGAAGTATAAAATGTAATCAAATCGTAGAGAGAATAATATATTCTTTAACTTATAATTACATTAAATGTCAATAAATCAAATTTAACTGTTAAATCTTCAAATGAGGCTACTTCCGGTTCACCAATTATAACCAAAATCTAATCAGTTGTTCTTATGGATGTAAACTTAAGGAATACGAAAAAAATATAATTTTTGGAAATGTGGTATTGAAGTTATGGGATCCGGAACTTTTGTCACACACAACAGACACACACACACACACACACACACACACACACACACACACACACACACACACACACACACACACACACACACACAGACACACATACATACATACAGACATCATCGTAAAAATGGTAAAATCGTATTATAGAGACCCTAAAACATGCGTATTCACTAAAAACTCATCATTGAATTTTTTGACCAAAGACAATACCTTCCTTACCTAAAGGTGACGGAAGGTAAAAAAGACATCATGTATTGGACCATAACTCAAACGCAGAGTTTAAATGTTTATATCTTGATAAAAACAGTAATGCGTAATTTTTTTGTTTAAATATATTATTGAATTTGCATTAAAAGTCAGTTGTTGTGTCCTTTTGCCTGTAAAAATCGGGCTTGCTTTTGTTTTTGTGTGGAAAGAGACTTTTCCACCGCCTAATTGAAAAAAAATTTGCACACATTTCTTTGAGCCAGTTCATGTGCGACTGGGTTCGTATATAATTTTAGATTTAAGTTTTGTACAGCTTTAGGTACAACCTAAAACTAGTCCAAAATACAAGACGACGGTATCTATATCCCTACCTATCTATCTAAGCAAGATAGCTTTATCAATAATACATAATGAATTTATATTTATAATTTTAAAACTTCGCCGTCCTTGCACGTTGCAAGTGCTAACTATGCCACCATGAATTAAACATAGAAATACTATGAAGTAAATGGAAAAGGGGAATTACCTTAAATTATTTTTAAAAACAATAAGGTATATACGGTTTTTTCTTTGTATGCATTAAGATAAACCAGTCTGGCTGAAGACACATATTTTTATACATATTTCAATACGCTTAACCCTTTGAACCCCAATTGGTCACATATGTCCCGGACAAGTGTTAAAGATGTCCAGTAGTCCAGAGGAAAATAAATGTAAGGAATTATAAATATGTGCAGCTGTTGGTCCCAGTCAGGTTATATTTGCTCTCATAAACCAAATACACCCATTTTCGCCATTCGATTCTAAGGGAAAAATTACATAACTGTACTAATAGGCTACTTGCCTGCCTTTTTGTTTAATATTTTTGAAGTGAAGATAAAAACTTGCTGCCCATATTTTTTCTTCTGACAAATTTTTGGAAAACGATTACTATTGTTATAGTTTCTGAAATATTTGCGTTCAAACTTGGACCTCAAAATTTTATTTTTGCGTAATAACCAAACAATGGGTGGAGATACAATCCGGTGACTTCGCCATTATATTTTATGGACAAAATTACATAAATATACAAATTTTCAAAATGTTTGAACAATGGATACAATTTATAAAGCAAAATACCCGAAAATGATCAAAAAAATAATAATAAAAATTTTTAATCAGAAACTAAAAGATTTTAACTTGCAGTTTGAAAATTTAGAATCAGCGAATTCAAATTCAAACATACCTTAACCCAACGCAAAGACAGATTTTTGCAGTTCCGAGATGTTCTGGCGTGAGTTTAGTGCGTTAAGCCTGTTTTACATTATCATAAATTTACATGCATTTTTACAAATTCGTATTTGATCACAAAATTTCAATGATTACACGGTAATAAATTTACAACTTCTTATGGTACCATACGATGTTGTAAAAAAATCTCAAATAGGGCATGTTCTAATTATGAAGGTCATTTGCTTCACATTTTGGTGATATTTAGAGTTTTCATTAAACAAAAGTTTACATTTCATGTGTAGTTGCAGGTAATTGGCTACTCTGTTCTATGAAACTTTTCACAAAACCAAACGTCAAGTTCAAATGAAGAACAATGAATAGAAAAATTAAAAAAATATTTGTAATTGTCGCAGTTGTTAATGCACGAAATAAGATTTTGAAGCGTAAACGAATTTGGGCCAAGCCGTGGATTCAAAGGCGACAAAATAGAAGTATACTAAATTTAGTGAAAAATGAATTGTTGCACGAAGACACTGAAAAATATAAAAATTATAGTTTTGCACAACACTTCCTCCAAAACTTAGTTTACAAAAACGAGCGCGACATACAGTTGAAAACATCAGCTGTAAACATTTGAGAAGTTAGTAAACCGTAGTAGTAAACTGTTACCAACATATAAAAATGTACTTAAGTTGGCAACAATCAAACATGTCACAAATATTTTGCCGTGTAAAACGAAAAGATTTTGATCAAAAATTATTATGTAAAAATGAAAATATTTTGCATGTAAATTTAATTGTAAATATATGATTGTCAGGCTTTAGCTTGATTTATGTTATTATGTGTTTAGGAAAGTCAAAACGTCACTTTTAACTATGTTTTATGTTGATTGGATGTGATATAAATAGGATACAAAAGATGTTATTTGCCATTGAACCATAGTGATACACATAGTTTTTTTTTCTGCATATAATAAACATAACAATAACATATCCTTCTGCATTCTGAGGGCAATGCAATTCGAATCCATGTTCCGACGTGCAGAAATGCGCGATGACTCAGTGAACGGGCGGGAGTACTGCTACTGCAATAGTGCAATTGCACGTGGGCATAGGCAACTTGATCAGCTGCTGATTTCAGCGAGATTCTTTTGTTTTCCACGAATATTGCGATATTATTGCTTACTAAACAATCGCGATCGCGTTCTCTGTACGTTTGTGAATCGATGACTTGCAGAAGTAAAGGTTGGAGAATGGTGTGATTTGCGAGACGAGGGTGTGACAATGTGGTTTCAAGAGAGTTACTAACTAAAGCAAATTAATGTAATTTACAATTCGTTTTACTAATTTGATACAACCACAAAACAGGAAGCTTCAGTAAGACCTTTTAGTGATGCATAAAACAATAATTGTAGTCCAGTAATTAGTTTGATTCCTGTAAGTGTTTTGTTAGAAAATGGATGCATAAAATGTAGGTTAACATCACGTTATTAGTAACCTATAATCAAATCTTCCCACACTCTAAACTTCAGAATGTGATTTTAGTCACGTAAATAATTTATTAAGAAAAGCAGAAACAGATTAAATACACCTAACACAACGTGTCGATTTAAGAACATTATTGAGTAAATTTTCACCGAATATAAATTAATAATATTACTATTGCAGCAAGAGAGGTAATCGATTCATGCTAAAAATCTTATATCCAGATTATAATAAATAAGTACGTTTTAAGGTCCCTACAATCCGATTTTAACATTTTTACGATGATGTATGTGTATGTGTGTGTGTGTGTGTGTGTGTGTGTGTGTGTGTGTGTGTGTGTGTGTGTGTGTGTGAATGTATGTGTGTGTGTGTGGGTGTTTGTGTGCGTGTCTGTATATGTGTATGTGTGTGGGTGTGTGTCTGTGTGTTTGTGTGTGTGTGTGTGTGTGTGTTGGAAGGACGATCTCTCAAAAACTATAATACTTAATATCTATTTAACTACGTATTTCTTGAAAAATTTTGTTCTTGTAAGTACTAAAGTAGAGGAAATTCTCTATCTGATACATATAAATATTCTATTATATCTTTTATAGATTTAGAGATAAGGAAAAATAATATATAAAATAATCTGTTGTAATAAATCTCACAACACAAATAATGCCATGGAAACTAATTGAAAAATTAAAATGTTTGTAACTGACAGATAAATGCCAGTGTCACAAATCCAGAGACATTACTGAAGACTTTTTCTAGGAAGTACATATTATATTGTTTCTTATTGTATTAATAGTTAAATATTTAAAATTATAGGTATATTACCCTTCAGAAATACTGTCAATCCAAAATTAGAAGAGTAGAGCAAAATTTTATAATTTTCCAAATCCATATGATTTTCATCGACAAGTAAATTCCATACTCCTGGTGACAATCACTTGAACTCAGAAAATCTTGAAATTTTGAATAAAAAATTACATTTGATATCTATATATTCATAATTACTAGCTATCACACGGACCTCCATATTTGCTTGTCAAAAATCACATTACTGCTCGCATTCTATAGAATGAATTTAAAATTAAAAAATCTAAATATAAAGAATAGGTATAAGAACAATTTTTGGTGTAAAGTGTATACATATAAGAAATATTATATACAATACTTATGTAACCAAAAATTAAAGTGGCGAGAGATATTGTGCTGGCCACAACAATTTTTGTCCTTGTTACCATACAAAACATCTAAAAACCAAAAATATCCGATCTTTTTGTATAAAGCTTTATTTTTATTTTTATACGCTAATTGGAAAGAAAACTTGATTTTCATACCTTAAGCGTTGCAAAACAAGGAATTCTCCAAAAGTTTCTAATATAATTTGAAGAAACGCTGGGACGCTTCTACTAAAAAAATTAGAATATATTTTTGAAGAAAAATTAGTAAACTAAAGAAAATACAACAAAATTCCCAGAAATTAATAACCCTCAAATTTTAATTTTTCAATTATGTATTAAAATTATATGTCATAAATAGTGCATGTATATCACACTATACGTGTATCATAAACCGGTCTCCCATCCGATTATAAACCACGTGTACCCTTGCTTTCAATTTATGTGTTTATAGAAACAAGGTCATTAGGAAGTATTATTTTGCTGTACTGATAATTAACATATTGCATACAAAATTACCAATGTAAAATATGCATGAAAAATGAACCATGAATTGAATTGAAATCTCCATTTTTAATCAAATGAAAGGAACAAGCTAAAATGTATCTCACATCATGTAACATTGCCATATTTATAGCAAGTGAACGTAAATATCAATTTATGAATTATTATTTAATCTTACTTTCAATTAAATGGCAATTCACGTGATATATTGCTCCTATGATTAAGCTCTTAATTTACTATTATTTGAAAGTGAACAGTTTCAAATAAGGCACTACACAAAACAAAAGAAATCGCAATCAATTGTTACACACTATAAACAGTCGACAGTCGCGAACGATTATATCACAGCCTACTTGTAACAGCTGCTGGAAATGTGAGCAATTGAAAGGAAGTGCATTTTTACAATTTTTCAATCGTTAATTACTTTCGCTATTAATTCCACTGATCCAGAATGCTGTAATTGAGTTTGTACTTAATTTTATGAGCTGCTAAATTGCTGGAATGTGATGATATAAAATTTTATTATTTGGAAGAACAAGACAGGACGACGTTCGATTTGAAAAGTAATAGGATGGTATGCATTTAAAACAAAAAGTAGGTACATACAAAAAAGCATCACGATTTTTAAAATGAAACACTACTGCGTTTTCGACCTATTATGTATTTTGCTCTTATTGTTACAATTCAAAAGTTATTGCTCCAAAAGTCAATTTTCTCAATTTCATTTGTCGTGTGGTATGCGGTGCTTTTTAGCTAGATTTAAATGTTTCACTCTGCGGTTAAAAATCTGGACATTCACATATGTATATTGTTTGTTAAAATTTCTTCATCCTTATCAAAGAGTCGACAGACAATGTTTTCAGCTATACCATAAGGTAATATAGGATACCTGCTCTAATTCCTTTTTCTGAGAGCTTATAGTAATTGCCTCTCTTTCAAGGGACCTAATCTATTTTTTTAATTGATAAGACTCCCTCTTGCCCTGGTATCCACCACAATATCAAATAGTTATGCCAGCTATTGAAATATGTCTTTACAATTCTACACTAACCACTTAATGTAAAATAATTTTTCATTTACATGCTTCTGAGATCCCCACTTTTTTGCAATATTGCTTAATTCTTCAATTAACTTTTGTTTTCATTTCTTTATTTTTGATCTGAAAATTTAATATTGTAATTGTGAGCAAATTTCTCGACTGTGATGTGGATTAGGTGTTAAAAATTACTCGAAAGTTCAGTCAAACAGCATTTATTCTTACTACCATTCTTACTAACATTTACAGTTTTATTTATCAAGGACTCATCTTATGTGTATTATTGACTGCAAGTCCGAGAAATTGTTACTTCCTGTTTTTATCTCCATTTTCGTTAAAAACAATGTTTTGTTATTTTTTCCTATGTAAAGTCAGCTTAAAATACCTCAGAAAAAAAATGGGAGTTCAAATCTATGGCACGACGTTTGTTAATTGTACAAAGGGCACAATTTATTACTCGGAAAAGTTCGGGTTTTTCAGTAATACAAAATTTGTCTCATTTCAGAATTAATCGATAATAACATTTAGCAAAGTCATTGAGTTACAATCATATGGACCATATTCATATTTTCTTGTGTTAGTAGAGTAAGTAATAACTTGTTACAACTTATCAAGCGGTGCTTTTTAGCTAGATTTAAATGTTTCACTCTGCGGTTAAAAATCTGGACATTCACATATGTATATTGTTTGTTAAAATTTCTTCATCCTTATCAAAGAGTCGACAGACAATGTTTTCAGCTATACCATAAGGTAATATAGGATACCTGCTCTAATTCCTTTTTCTGAGAGCTTATAGTAATTGCCTCTCTTTCAAGGGACCTAATCTATTTTTTTAATTGATAAGACTCCCTCTTGCCCTGGTATCCACCACAATATCAAATAGTTATGCCAGCTATTGAAATATGTCTTTACAATTCTACACTAACCACTTAATGTAAAATAATTTTTCATTTACATGCTTCTGAGATCCCCACTTTTTTGCAATATTGCTTAATTCTTCAATTAACTTTTGTTTTCATTTCTTTATTTTTGATCTGAAAATTTAATATTGTAATTGTGAGCAAATTTCTCGACTGTGATGTGGATTAGGTGTTAAAAATTACTCGAAAGTTCAGTCAAACAGCATTTATTCTTACTACCATTCTTACTAACATTTACAGTTTTATTTATCAAGGACTCATCTTATGTGTATTATTGACTGCAAGTCCGAGAAATTGTTACTTCCTGTTTTTATCTCCATTTTCGTTAAAAACAATGTTTTGTTATTTTTTCCTATGTAAAGTCAGCTTAAAATACCTCAGAAAAAAAATGGGAGTTCAAATCTATGGCACGACGTTTGTTAATTGTACAAAGGGCACAATTTATTACTCGGAAAAGTTCGGGTTTTTCAGTAATACAAAATTTGTCTCATTTCAGAATTAATCGATAATAACATTTAGCAAAGTCATTGAGTTACAATCATATGGACCATATTCATATTTTCTTGTGTTAGTAGAGTAAGTAATAACTTGTTACAACTTATCAAGCGGTGCTTTTTAGCTAGATTTAAATGTTTCACTCTGCGGTTAAAAATCTGGACATTCACATATGTATATTGTTTGTTAAAATTTCTTCATCCTTATCAAAGAGTCGACAGACAATGTTTTCAGCTATACCATAAGGTAATATAGGATACCTGCTCTAATTCCTTTTTCTGAGAGCTTATAGTAATTGCCTCTCTTTCAAGGGACCTAATCTATTTTTTTAATTGATAAGACTCCCTCTTGCCCTGGTATCCACCACAATATCAAATAGTTATGCCAGCTATTGAAATATGTCTTTACAATTCTACACTAACCACTTAATGTAAAATAATTTTTCATTTACATGCTTCTGAGATCCCCACTTTTTTGCAATATTGCTTAATTCTTCAATTAACTTTTGTTTTCATTTCTTTATTTTTGATCTGAAAATTTAATATTGTAATTGTGAGCAAATTTCTCGACTGTGATGTGGATTAGGTGTTAAAAATTACTCGAAAGTTCAGTCAAACAGCATTTATTCTTACTACCATTCTTACTAACATTTACAGTTTTATTTATCAAGGACTCATCTTATGTGTATTATTGACTGCAAGTCCGAGAAATTGTTACTTCCTGTTTTTATCTCCATTTTCGTTAAAAACAATGTTTTGTTATTTTTTCCTATGTAAAGTCAGCTTAAAATACCTCAGAAAAAAAATGGGAGTTCAAATCTATGGCACGACGTTTGTTAATTGTACAAAGGGCACAATTTATTACTCGGAAAAGTTCGGGTTTTTCAGTAATACAAAATTTGTCTCATTTCAGAATTAATCGATAATAACATTTAGCAAAGTCATTGAGTTACAATCATATGGACCATATTCATATTTTCTTGTGTTAGTAGAGTAAGTAATAACTTGTTACAACTTATCAAGCGGTGCTTTTTAGCTAGATTTAAATGTTTCACTCTGCGGTTAAAAATCTGGACATTCACATATGTATATTGTTTGTTAAAATTTCTTCATCCTTATCAAAGAGTCGACAGACAATGTTTTCAGCTATACCATAAGGTAATATAGGATACCTGCTCTAATTCCTTTTTCTGAGAGCTTATAGTAATTGCCTCTCTTTCAAGGGACCTAATCTATTTTTTTAATTGATAAGACTCCCTCTTGCCCTGGTATCCACCACAATATCAAATAGTTATGCCAGCTATTGAAATATGTCTTTACAATTCTACACTAACCACTTAATGTAAAATAATTTTTCATTTACATGCTTCTGAGATCCCCACTTTTTTGCAATATTGCTTAATTCTTCAATTAACTTTTGTTTTCATTTCTTTATTTTTGATCTGAAAATTTAATATTGTAATTGTGAGCAAATTTCTCGACTGTGATGTGGATTAGGTGTTAAAAATTACTCGAAAGTTCAGTCAAACAGCATTTATTCTTACTACCATTCTTACTAACATTTACAGTTTTATTTATCAAGGACTCATCTTATGTGTATTATTGACTGCAAGTCCGAGAAATTGTTACTTCCTGTTTTTATCTCCATTTTCGTTAAAAACAATGTTTTGTTATTTTTTCCTATGTAAAGTCAGCTTAAAATACCTCAGAAAAAAAATGGGAGTTCAAATCTATGGCACGACGTTTGTTAATTGTACAAAGGGCACAATTTATTACTCGGAAAAGTTCGGGTTTTTCAGTAATACAAAATTTGTCTCATTTCAGAATTAATCGATAATAACATTTAGCAAAGTCATTGAGTTACAATCATATGGACCATATTCATATTTTCTTGTGTTAGTAGAGTAAGTAATAACTTGTTACAACTTATCAAGCATTGTATCCATATTAAGAAAAAGAAAACTCGATATATTTTTGCTGTAAACTAGTTTCGTAATGCTTTATTTACTTCGAATAGTTTATCGTCTGCCCTTTTTCCCAATAACAGTAAAACAGTTGACAAGTACAAGTGCGTATAGCAATTTTTATGTGGTATTGCCAACATAACAACGTGCTTTGTGTTGAAATCTGCGCGCATTGTGACAGAACTAACAATAAATTTTATTTCTCAGCCGTTGCTGAAACTGCTCTACAGGCGTAGACTATTTTCTAAATATACAAGCGAAACAAATGTATCGTTCAATATATTGCTAATGATTTTACGCTTATGCGTATTCGGTATTTAAAGTTTCTGATATGGAGATTTGATAGCTGTATGTAGAAATATAGAAAGTGAATTATGTCTGAAGTCTGAATTATTTTAAATAATATCAGCTGTAAATATTATAAATTGTTCAACGTAATGTGACATAAAAGTATTATAAAGTCTAATTAAAACTAATTTATATAAATGATACATAGAATATTATGGTCAAAAAATCAATCAAGTACAAGTAGTATAGTAATAAGAAATTCTATTGATACCTAATACCTATCTTTATACAATTAATTTGTTTGATATTCTTATTTTACTGTGTAATTTCAATAACTATAACGGCCAATCTGTTTACAGTTAATTTCAGATGAGTTTTTAATATTCCGCAATAAAATTCGATACAAAACTAGATTAATGTAAAAGGATTATTCATTTACCTAGAAAATGATAATAGTTACTTGTATCACTAGTTTAGAAACTGCACTTTTGCGAGTGTGGGTATATTTTGGCAGGCCGAACCGGAGGCGAAGCCTTTTTTAAATACGAGCATTCTCAAAGCAGTTTCTGGACGTGTAATACACAAGATTTTTTTGTGTCGACTTTTTCCTAAATTTAAATGCGTTTGATTTATTGTCCAAATATGAAATACTAGGGATTTTTCATTTTAATAACATCAGAAGATTTGAATTTCAAAAGATATGTAGGTATAGACCATTCCAGATCACGTATCACGTGACTTTGACATGTCGGCCATGTTTGTTGAGGAGCATACAAACATCAGTTTTATATTGTAGGAAGTAGTATTATTGCAATTAAAGTAAATTTTATCAGGTAAATTCAACATACAGGGTGGGGCAGAAAAACCTATCCGATTTCAAAACGTTATAAAATTAAAACCACTCAACTTGTCAAAAAAAATTTTTATTAACATATCGCAAATTTTATGCCATTTTTAAATTTAAGTTTTGAAAAGCACATCACTCAAATGTCGTCCTTGGGAGCGGATACACTGATTTAGGCGCTCGCGGTAGCTTTCCATGACTTTCACCGTCATTTCCACAGGAATTTCTTCAATTGCCCGAGCAATTTCCCTTCGTAAAGCAAGAAGGGTCCTTGGTCGATGCTGGTAAACCTTCGATTTGAGGTAACCCCAAAGGAAGAAGTCACATGGAGTGAGATCCGGTGAGCGCGGCGGCCAGCCAAGATCACCTCTCAGGGAAATGAGGCGACCGGGAAACAGTTCCCTGAGAATGTCCATTGATCGTCGCGATGTGTGGGCGGTTGCCCCATCCTGTTGAAACCACACATTTTCCACGCCATTTTCTTCCATTTTGGGTCTAAGAAAATTTTCCAGCATGAAACAATAGCGCTCGCTGTTGACCGTTACGGTTTGCCCATTTTCTTCAAAAAAGTAAGGCCCCCAGACGCCTAGGCGGGAAAGAGCACACCACACAGTCACTTTTGGGCTATGGAGGGGTTCCTGATGGATTTCTCGAGGATTTTCGTCACTCCAATATCGAAAATTCTGCCTGTTAACGGCACCACAAAGGTGAAAATGGGCTTCGTCCGTGAAGAGCACAACATCGTCGTTTGGGAGTTCTCGGAGATCGCGACACAGGTTCGTACGGGTTTCAAAATCCCTTTCACTTAATTCCTGTGCAACAACCATTTTGTAGGGATGCATTTTGAGGTCCCGGTGCAAAATGCGCCGAATACTGCGGTTGGAAATCGCCAAAACGAGCGAATGTTTTCGCGCCGAACGACGCGGGGAACGTTCAATCGCGGCTCTCACATTGGCCACGTTTTCAGGTCCTGTTGCTGTCCTGGGACGTCCAGGCGACTTCTTTTTCAATGCTGAACTCGTCTGTCTAAAATTTGACACCCACACTTTAATCGTAGCGTGATGTGGAACAGGATCATGACGCCCGAGTCCGAAATGAATTCGAAAAGCACGTTGTGTAGCAATTATCGAACCGCCGCATTCGATAAACCGCTCAATAACAAAAGCACGATGTTCACCAGACCAAGGCATGTTGACTACTGACAAATGGCATAAAACCGGCTTTCTAACGGTTTTTACCCCACTACTCTACCTGCTCCCTCTTTTGAGAAAAAGGGATTTGAAATCGGATACGAACAAATAGTTCATAATCCTGTTTTAAACAATTTATTATATACTTTTAGTTTGAGAAAATGCCTTCATTTTGCTCTGTTGTGGGTTGTAGTAGCAGGGCAGAAAGAGACAAATTGTAATTTTTTCGATTTCCGGTAATTATACAAAATCGTGGTGGAATTATTCAAAAATTAAGTAGCAGTTAATGTTTATATTATTTTTATTAAAACACTTTTTAAGGGAAACCAGCTGAATTAAATTGTGAAAATAATCCTGATTGGATTCCTTGCCAAAATTTGGGATATAATTTTTTTATAAAAATGTTATGCAAATAATATTTCTTTACCTGTGCAACAACTATAAATTTTCCATTTTCGGCTATTTTGTAACCAATGTTTTGAAATAAACCTGCTTCGTAATATTGATAAGCTTCCAAACTTTTAAAAGCTTTTAATTGTTGTCCAGTATAATAACTGTGAGTTAATACTAAATAATTGACTAAGTTAATCATTTCAATATTTGGAAAATGTGAGAAATTCAAATCCTTCAAACAGTAAGGATCACAGTTATTTATAAGAAATATTTTTTTCTTATAACGTTCTTTAGCATCACCACCCAGATTATTACAAAAATAATCACTTTTACATCCATAATTATGATATATAAGCAAATATTTGTCACAAAGCACAAAATATCAACAGCCCAACGTTTTCAAACGAGAGTACTATATGAATAACAGCTTTGTATGCCCCTCAACAAACATGGCGAAGATTATGGAATGGTCTATTTACAAACATAACCTGGAAAATCAACAATCATTTTTTTATCGATTTTGCATTGCAATTTTGAATATATTTACTTACATGTATAGCTTAAAATATATCCATTTAAGTTACAATTTAGTATTCAAAGTTTTAAAAATTTTGCTAATTCTTGTGTTGAAAATAGCCCTAAATTGTCATATCACCAGAACAGTAATGCCAACTTCTTTTATCGGCTTAGACATAGTATATAAATGTTTCCGCTCTATTTGCCGGACGGAGGCATAAAAAAGAAATTATTAAATGTGGGAAATTTCTCGACTGTGGTATGGATTAGGTGTTAACAATAACTCGAAATCTCTGTAAAACAGCATTTATTCTCTTACAACACTGATGTTTCGATGCACTCTTGCACCTTCTTTTGGGTTAAGATCTTACAAGATATTATGTACATCTCATGTTAACAAAATGCTTTTACAGTCATTTTTATAACATAGTACAAAAATTCATAAAGAAAAAACTGATGTGTATGTGCGTATCTATAAGATACGTGTAAGAAAATAATGATGGAGAATTACAATTCTTTGGCAAATATGCAAATGTTGTCAAACATTTAACAGGAATATACAAACCATATCGAAATAAATAAAATAGTTTTTTATGATATGTGTTCGAAGTTTTGGAGTACTCCGCTTCGCGTCGTGTTCCAAACTTTTCATTCAAGAACTAGTTACTAATTTGTATTTATGATAATTTTTTGACATGTCAAAAATATCGATTTGTTGTTTCATTCGTCATTACCAAGGTAACTAAATCACTTTTTTCTATTTTGGATCTTTAATATGTACTTTATGGATGTCATAAAGTACTTCTTAAAAGAACTCAAACCTAATTTCTATTAGGTTGTACGTAGTACCTACATTTCTAGACATTTGTCATTTGAAAGTAAATATTATTTAAATTTATTATTATACACTTTTTAATACATTCTGTATATAAGCGATGATCATATATCGGGATGAGACAGTTTATCGTCAATAATTGTAATATTTTACCTTTTTCTACGTTGCTGATGAGGATGAAATTATGAAAGAGGACATACACAATAACCATGCCTTATCCGGGGTTTGAACCCAGGACCCTCGGAGCGTGAAGCAATTATTTAAATTGTAAACAATAACAATGAAACGTCATAGTTACGAATATCAATTATATCATTACTGTTACCAACAATCAAATAAAAATTAAAATATTCCTAAAAATGAAATCACGTATATATGTAAATATTTTTTTGACAAAAGGACCAAATAGAAAAAATAGTATAAAATACACGTTTCATAAGACATTTCAGCGCACTTGTCTCGTTAGAAAACTCGCGGCAAGCCGCTCGTTTCTAACAAAGACGCGTGCGCTAAAATCATGTCTTATGAAACTTGTATCTTAATGTACTATTAAGATTAGTGTTAAAATAAAAGTAACAATAACCTGTCACTTTCTAACACTGGTGTCATAAAATGGCATTTTTAACCCTAAAACCAAACATTAAAAAGCCTACTTTTAATATATTTGCAGAAAAAAAATGTATTGAGCTGGATTAAAATTCATTACCAATTCATCGAAAAAGTAAAAATATATTTTTAAAACCTGTCATTCACTACTGAATAGAACAGATTACTACACTATTTTTGCCTTTCCGGTAGTACTTATGGCAAGAATAATCGGATATCGCTCAATAAACATCGTAAGTAAAAAAAACTGTCAAATTTACTCTCGATTATATCTTGTAAGCTTCGGTTTCGATAGCATTTTAGTCAGAGACCAAGTATTGAAGCTATTATTACATAAAAGTAGAGTAAAAGATATTATAATAAATTTATATGTATTTAATAGCTTGTTCGTCTTTAATTCCGTACATTGTTACAGCGTTAGATAAATGTAATTGTCATTAAAATGGCAAATATTTGAAAAGGACAAAGCGGAGGTAATTAATGTAAATAGAACAATGTAGCAATATCAGTTGACTATTTAAGTGCACAAAATATCACCTACTATTTCTTTCAGCGTGTCCTTAAACCGTGGTACACTTTACTATCAAACTGTAATCGTACCCATTCTGACGTATAATTAAAATTTCCGTATTTCGTTTCAACTTTCAACTACCAGCTTTTGTTTTTATAAAATTCGAAAGTTTAATTATGATATTGTATTGTTTTTGGAGTAATTTGAACATATATTGTACTCGACAGTTTTTTTATCCAAGGCCGTTAGAAAAAATGAACTACATTTCCGTGACGATTTAAACAATTAAGTTCAATGTTTTCTTACAACAGAGCGATTTTGGCAATTTAACTTTATAATTGATATGAAATATTAATAAAGAAATGGAATATTGAGACATCAAAGTCGAATCGTGTCTAAGACTTGTTTAAATTGCGTAGACTTTAATTTGGTGTCCATTACTATTGTAATTTGTATAATTATTAAAACTTTATTGAAATGAAAGATTAAAATTAATGACCGCATGTGAAAAGTTGTATATGATAATAGAACCTTTTAGCGACAATAAATATGACTATTAATTTTTTGTTTCATAAATGAGTTTTAAAATGTAATAAATTTTAATTTGAGTGGGTGCTGAAACTACAATTTGTCTACAAATTTTAATGGCTATATTTTGAATATTTGGTATTTTAAAAACATTTTGGAAGAAACATAAATAATAATCTTGAAGACCTTGTTATTCCTAAATGGTAAAATATTAAACTTTACAAATTTAATGTTTTGTACACTCTATAAATGTTAGTAACATATCTTAAATTAGAAATATAAAAAACAATTGAAGCTTACCTTGCAAAAATATTGTTTTCATCCTGGTATGGCAAGGCATGGCTACGCCGCTGAAACAAAAGAAAAATATTACAATCTGCGAAAAAAAATTGACAAAAACAAATTGGGAATAAATATTTCTTTTTTTTAAATTTCTGCATGATATACTGACTACTGGAGTCATATACAACCAATGACTGAAAGAAAAAAATATAAGTTTTAATTTTATCCATGATTCAAAACTGAATCCTTGGAAAACGATGGAGCATCGCTGCAATTCATACTCTTTTAACTTACAACGAAAGGTTTTTTTACTTCTAAGTAAAAGTAAAATGCATTTTGCAGTACGCAAAGTATTAATGTCCATTAATATTTATATTCAACCTTCATACTTAAAATACGAAATTTATTTACGAGTACACTTTAGATTTACAAAACTTCTACTTCCTACTTTCTTAATTTATGCATATCATTAATTAAATTTTCTTAGTACACAAGTACTAGATACTAATAAAACCATTTTTATTATTGACAATACCTAAGGTTAAATGGGGTAAATATTAAGGATATAAATATTAATGAAAATGTGAAAAGTTGCACCAACTTAAATATTAAACTTGGTTTAAATTGTCAATATTGCATTGAAATGTAATGTCAAATGAATTGTAACGTCGCCGCCACCGCCGCTCCGTAGCCTTCGCCGCCGCCGCCGCGCCATAGCAGGTGCCGCTGTGTCGCACGTAGCTGACAAGTTCTAACTTGTCGCGGTGACGTGATCTATTGTGCATGCTGTTTACCTCGCGAAGTGCTCTAGTAGGTTGGAGTAGGTTCTAGAACTAAAGTCGCCAGGTATATAACCCGTCGCCAAAGCCAGCGAACACAGTCTGTGATATAGAACTAACGAGTAAAGAAGTCTGATATAAATAAGCGTCGTCAATAGTTGGTGATATAAACAAACAGTCGACAAGAAGTGACATAAATAGTAGTGTTAATTGTTTAAATAAATAATCTTAGTGTTTAAGTGTCTTATAATATTCTTAGTCTTTAAATTAGTGTTAATATTTGTTTATCATAGTGTTAGTTAAATTTATTATCTTTTAATTATCTTTTTAATATTTATTTATCGTTTAATAAACGTATTATTTTAACTAATAATATTTCTCCGATTATTTATACTTCACCCATATAAATAAAAACGTTACAGAATTATTTTGCTGTCAAAATTTTGATTTACATTTTCTTGTTTACATAAATCCTAGAAATGGCGTTAATGGATCGGGGAGAAATTAAATAAACGAAGAAAGAAATTGTGAAAAATTCATGGATCTCGCTGGGATTTGAACCCAGGGCCTTCGTATATTTAGTAGGACGCTCTAACCAACTGAGCTACGAGTTCCCATCGAAGTCAAAGAATATTTCACAAGTCTTTTTACAAAGTGTTATTGTGTATATGGAATATCTTTCCATATACATACAAATAAAAAAGGTCATACATCTGTGCATTTCATATTCGTTACACTAGGAACCATTATTCTGAAAATGTTTTTCTCATTTTTACATAATGGCTATATGTAAGATTAAATTCAGATAGGAAATTATGTAAATACAGATTTGTGTTTTGTGAATACATTATGCAGTGAAATTTGAGATTTTAAGAAAATAATAATTTAGTACCTATTTACTCAATTTTCCATATATTCAAATTTTGCATTTTCTATCCAAATTAGATAAAATTGAAACTTTAAATGTCAAGCATCATAGAAAATCGAAATCTGTGTAAAACAAAAAAACAGTATAAATAATATATTGTTTATTTTTGATTCTCATCATTGCACTCATTCTTTCTCTGCTTATAGATCGGAACTGATCTCACCGGAGTATCAATGTTACTACTGTGTGGTCTTTGGTCTTGTTTTGCTGGGCTGCTAAGCGTGAAATCTCAGGCATTTCCATAAATCCGTGACATTCGGCGATGGTACGAGAAGGTTGTCTCCGGACAAAAAACAAAGTTCAACAACATAAACACAACGAATACCACAGATCTTTCTGGAAAATGGTTACTTGCTGGATTAACTAATAATTTATTTATAATTGTCTTATATTTGTATCATAGAATAAGATACGATAGTAAAAAATCTGATGTGGCCAGCACAATACATTCCATCAATCTTGTGTATTATGTACCTATAAATTCCATACATAAATTTTCTTGCAAAAGATTATAAATTTCCAGTAATATTATTTCATGCTAATGGCACTTGACACTGACATCTTCTTCTTCTTTAGCTTTTCCCATTCGTTAGGGGTCGCTATTTTTTATATTCTTCTTCCATTCATTTCTGTTTTGCGGGTCATCCTCACGTCAAAATTTTTCATTCAAAATTACATTTTTTGGTATTTTATGATTCCTTTTCTCGGCAACTGAATTCCACACCCCTGATTATAAATAAACCACATGAAATAAGAAAATCATGAAATTTTGAATGAAAAATTATGACATTTGTCAGTTATGGACGTAATTATTAGCTGTCATTTTGACACGAGTCCACATTCGTATCTGCTTGCCAAAGTCAGTAAAGTCACGTCACTGCACGCGCCCTACACATAAAAAATCCTATATTTCCAGTTAAATTATTTAATAAAACTATGCGAATTGTACTTGACACTAACATCTTCTTCTTCTTTAGTTTTTCCCATTTGTTAGGGGATCGCTATTTTTTATTTTCTTTTTCTACTAATTTTTGTTTTGCGTGTCGTCCTCATTCAGTTCCTTTTCACTTCTTTCATCTTATATTTGGTCTTTCTAGGTTTCTTCTACCTTCTGTTATAAGCTATTCATTCTTCCAATATACTCATTTCTCCTCACGACATGTTCAAACCAATGTAATCTTCTCTCTTATATCTTTCTAGAAACGTTCAACACTACAGTTATTTCCCTTACTCTTTCATACATTTACTATTTATTGATACTGACATCTGTCAATTTGAATTACCTGAATATATTTGCAGTTTCCATGGTTAAGTTAGCATAGCTGGCTGAATTATAAAATTTATTATCTTTATAATTCTTTAACTCTATATCTGTTCAATATGAAATATAAAATGCAATCAAATCGTATAGAGAATAATATATACTTTAAGTTATAATAACATTTAACTGAGTTTTTCAAGAAAAACTGTTAAAATCTTCAAATGAGGGTACTTCCGGTTGACCAATTATAACCAAAATCTAATCAAGTCTGCATATGGTTGTAAGGAAGAGGAATACGCAAGAATTGTAATTTTTGGAATTCTAGTATTGGAGATATCGTGCACGAAAAGCGGTCCACACACACACATACACACACACGCACACACGAACACACACACACACACACACACACACACACACACACACACACACACACACACATACAGACATCATCGTAAAAATGTAAAATCGTATTGTAAAGACCCTAAAACGTGCTTATGCAATATAAACTCACCACCGAATTTTTTGACCAAAGACAATACCTTCCTTACCTATAGGTGACGGAAGGTAAAAAGGTTGCATATCTTTTATCAAATTTTGAGATGATTTTATATAAAAACTTTTCATTTATAATTTTATTCGCTCTATAACGGTATGACATCACAACTTCAAAGAGATTATAGCTTATAGCAGTATTAAGATAAAAGAATATAATTTTATGTTATTCAAAATTTCACACAGCTCACAAATAATTGAATGACAGTGCTGGCAGGTGTAAACAACTTTATTCCCAATCATTATAGTAATATGTCGATTCGTAACATTTCGAGGTTGGGAAATACATTATTCCTAACTGCAATGACAATCTCTTGGATTGGAAATAATAGATTTCAATTCCACCCCACGGGATGGAAATGTTTATGTAGGGGTTACCTAGCAACATTGTCTTCGATCTCTATAATAAAGTAGGCTAAACAAATTTTAATAGAGCTGTCAAAACATTAACAAAATTATAGGTTATAACCCAATGATTTCTTTTGAAAATTATTGATTTAAAAAGAGAATGCTTGTAAATAAAATAGTACCTATACGTACCTCGGTGGGAGTTTCATTACATCCTCGTGCTGTAATGAAACTATCCCACCTCGGATGTAATATACTATTAGTTCTTGCTTTACTAGCTAAGAAACGTACAATTTAAAGATCTGACATCACATTCGGTAAAATTTAGGGCGATTTTTGGCGAGCGAAAAATTCGCTTATGGTTACTGTTCGATTTATGAAGTAATGACGTCACATCCTGCGAAATATTTGCTGTCTGAGCGAAACTGTCGTCAAGCAGAGTTGCTGGTTGTGGTCGCAGATGCGTATATTTTTGTGTATATATGTGACTTGTTTAGTACACTATAACCTCAAATATGGACAACAATAGATGTTCTGGTTAAGGTTTGCGTATTTATTAAATTATAAAATGTACTTTTAACTGTTTCAACATTGTTTAGATTATTGTTATATTGCTGAAATAATTCAGAAGAACATACGTGTAAATAGTCACGGCAACAAAAATGTTGCGGTTATAATATATTCAAAATGACAGAAGGTTTTGATCGAGCACCGAATATTACGTTTTCGCAACTGGATCAAATGATGACGAAATATGATGTCATCACTGTTAACCATAATCGCACATAAAATGGAAACAGTTTTCATTAGTTCGGATCGCTAAAAATCGCCTTATATCTCATTAGGTATTTACATTTAACAAGTGCAGCAAACCCTAACGTCCTACATTGTACTCAATTTCATTTAGTACGTAAAATATGAAATAGAGAGTAAATTATTTGTTTGACATTTCTAATTTTTCATAAATAATAATACTTAAAATTTAATCTTGGTTTTATTCTGTTAGCCAAATAAATTGAAGTTAATTCCGAATAATTTGTTAATTCTTATAAGGCATGAATGATTATTTTACTCGAAATGTCATTTATCATTATAGTTTTGACAAAGCATTTTTAGGAGTTTTTCTATATTGTCATGTATATAAGATAATAACATTTAAAATGAGATGAATACAATGTATACCTATAGTTTATTATCCATTTGAAAACAAAAGTTTGAGCTTAAAATTTAATAACTGAAAACCATGATAGTAGGTAATTTAGTTAAAAAAAGTACGAACATTAAATATCTATAAAATATTTATATCTTATGGATTATACATTATGCTACAGCTAAACGATACAGCACAAATTAATTCTTTTTGATAAAAAGTGGTTAACCTGAATAATAATTAAATTATTTTATCTGGAAAAAAGAACACAGTAATTTAAAAAACTGCAATAAATTTCTAATGCGAGTGAATTTTTAATTAAATGAACTTTTTTAAATTTTTATTATTATATATTAACGTATACTACAGTTTTTGTATAGCTAAGCCTTCAAAAAATTTATCAGGCCGTAAATAATATAGTCAGTTTTTTGTTTCTATATTTTCAAATCAAACTATGGTCGTATTAATAATATTATAAATAATTTTTTTGTAGATGTAACCTTAAATATCATTTCTAAAATATTAATGTCAAAACTGTAAGTCTCAAACGTTCTAACCTAAAAAAAATTATAATGGAATAAAATTAGATTTTCTCCAATTCAATAAGATATGATAAACGCGTGAACGAAGTGAACCCGTTAAAATATCTTGATTATTAATCGCTCATATAATAGTTAAATAATTATTAATTTCACTTTCATTTAAGGCTAAAATCGGTAATTATGCAATTATCATTTTTTAAAAAGGCGTTGTTTTGGAAATCTCCCGTTGCATAAAATTGGCATTGAAAAGGCAGAAATCGCATTAGTTTTAAATCCAATTTCAAATTCTATCTTTATATTACATTTAATGAACTTTATGCTGGAATAAAAATAAATGACAATAATAAAGAGTTAGAAAATTTTGTAATTTTTACTCATTTATTTTATTTTAAACAGAGGTAGGTATATATTTAACCTTTAGTTGAATACACGATCATTTAATTATACAATATAAATTTCACAACTGTTAAAATCTTACAATCACTTTAATTTAATATCAAAAAACATTGTACTAAACATGTCCAGATAAATATCTTGCATCTTATAATATCATAACCTAATTTACCTGTCTGCAGCTGGACGAAAAGTTTCAATTTCATATCAGGTATTTTCTTTCTTGATAATAAATAAACGATGTTTATCAATTTAATGCTTTCCTTCATCACTAATTGATTATTCGCGATATTTTAGAAAACTGTAGCATGATAGAGAAAATATTATTGACTTCTTATTACACAATAACAACACGAAGTCATGGGAGAATGAAATTGAAAATAATTCTGTATTTTTCTTGATTGGAAATGTCATTAAAATTTGAAGAATTCTTTATCCGGGAGTTATATTAATGTTTAATTGGTTTCACAGTAAAAATACGTGCAGTTTTAATGTGAAACTAAATTAAATATAGTTTACTATAAAGATCTACTAGTATATTTATTTGTAAGACGATCAATTTAATTGTTTATAAATTAAACCGTAATTTGAAATTGAAACCACTTAATTATATAATGGAAAATATCACGCAGACACGTTCTTTATTTGAATATTTACTTGTACATTAAAAATATACTTCAAAGAAATAATCGAACAATAAGAAATTAAAAACAGAGGATAATTTTAACAGATTTTTGTTTAAGAAATAAACAACTCAGTTTTTTAATAACTTTCTAATAATAAGCTGTCAAAGTTGAAGTAGGAGATGTGAGAAAAGGAAAAATAATGAGTAGTTAGATTAAATTCCAATGAAATTTAAATTAACGGCATGTAACAATAATTATTGTTAAGTAAAAGTGTCATATATTTTTTTAATGTTTCCGTAATTCCATGTTAAAATATTTATTTTAATTGACCTATAAGTTATCATTTATTCACTAGGTACATTTAATGCATGTTTTTTTCTGTTAAGACTTGGACCCAACTGACGCCAAACATGAAATTTAGTTCCAATTTGCCAAAAGCAGAAAAGAAATTCCTGTGGTGTCTTCTCCGCGAAATAAACGCTCTCAGCGGAATAGTTTGTTGAATGAATTTTTGAAAGACAAGCGTATTATATCCGTCCTTATCGCACATACGTGTAGTCTTTGCAAATGAGAGAGATAAATGACCGCACATCTTTAATAATGTAACGTAAAAAGTTAATATAAATACAATATGACAAATCACCTGTCAATAACTGTCAAAAAAGTCATGTTTACTAGATACGACCATAAACTTTTATTTTTTAAATAGCAACCTATAATTATTACACTAAAATATAAACCGGTATGTTTTCTCTTAGCAACAATATAAAATAATTGAAAAATATCAGATATTATTTTTATTTAAATATTCTGGGTGGCTATGTGATAATTTAATTTAAGAGTTCATTTAACAATTTTAAAATAATACGTTAAATAAGCAATAATTAAGTGTTTATGTTATTTTGTTGTTTCCCATCATTATATTTTGTTTATTTTCAAATAGGTACCTAGAATATTTGAATAAAAATAAGTTCTGAAATTTTTAATTATCTTATTTATTCATATTTTTTATATACAAACTTCTACATCATTGAAAAGAGAATAAAATGGTGGTTTATATTTTAGTGAAATACTTATAGGTTGCTATTTAAAAAATTTCAAATTTTATAAATATTGCTCATTTGTAATGATAATGATAGCCATGGAATTGAAACAAAATAGAAAAACAATCATTTGAATTGTCATAAATTTTATTTTATAAGTTACAAAATTTAAATAATAATAATAATAATAATAATAATAATAATAGTTATTTAAGTGTAGAATTTAAAAATAAAATTTGTTAGATGATTTAGGTGTGAGCTCATTTTCATTTCAATTTTACAAAAAGTAAAATTTATAATTTAGAGAATACTTTAGAGTGCCTGGTGCCTTAGTGCTACAAATGTTATCTCCTATTTTTTTTTTTTTGACAGATCTAATAATTAAATTGTTCCATTTGAGCATTTTAGCCAACACGCCCATTTTAAATCTAAAAAAATAAATTTTAAAAACGAATGCTCTGTGAACGACATAAAACTAAATTTCAGTATTACTTGAAAAAATTAAATAATTTTTATATACGTTACAAAAGTTTAAATAATTTTGAAAATTAATATTTAATATGTAATAATAAGAACATGTTAAATATCAAATTAATATCCAATAATTCAATTAAAGAAAATACAGTTTTTCAACGAAAATACGTAATTTGATAATAGGTATTTGATCTATTTTTTACAAAATACTAAATCGCATAATTGATTTGCTTCAAAGAACGAAAATATCTTTGTGTAATACCTAGTTTTATTGTTATTTTCACATTAAAATTTCAAATGCATTTAAACAATTAAAACACATTTTATTACACGTCTAGACTAGATCAAGAAAATTATATTTTATATATTATAGATAACTTGTTCTTTGAAATTATGCTACTATGTACATTTAACCTAACTTATGAAAACTTACATATATTCACTACTCAACCATCACAGCACACTCGATCTCACCGCTTAGCAAGGACGCGAACCACTAACTACCCGCGACACCCACCAATGTCGCGACACGGGTTCACATTACGTAATCAGCCACCAGATCTAGTCGGCCACGGCGAACTTTAAGAACCAGTTCGTTTGTTTTTTTTCTTTTATTTGCTTTTTTTCTTTCATGTGTCGGTGAATATAGATAAGATTAATTGTGTTGCGCTGTGTGCCTGTGTGTGTTTTATTGTTGAATTAATTTGATATGTGGTTGTTATTAAAGCTAATAATGACAAGTTTTGGGTTAAATGTTAGGACTATTAATAACAATAATGGATTTCTTATTGAGATCAGTTGCTTTGAATTATTGTTTTGTTTATATCAAGAGGACTATGGCTATGCCATGCCTACATATATTATTTAGATTTAGGTATGATGTATATGATTAAGAAATAAATAATACGTTTTACAAATGTCAAAGATTTATACAAGATAATTTTACAGGATTTTTATTGTAGTTTTAAAATAAATAAACTGAAATATAAATATTAATGTCACACTTTTTGTACTAGTATTAAAAGTTAAATAAAATGCTGAACTTTGTAAATTTATAGTTATATTCATAAAATGAATATTTGCACGACAATTACACTCATGATCTGACAGCTAATGAAATCGATATATTTTACTGTTCTGAACTAATCACAGTCGTATTACGCGAAAATATTTCGACATTTATTTATTTTATTTATTTATTTATTTGGTGTTTGGGAAGCCTACAGTTACCCAATTACAGGCTTCCACACCAATAAATCACAATAAGAATAATATTATACATACAACACAAATCACAATGATATAAATTTCTTTTGAATAGACTCCAGAAAAACAATGTTTTTAGTGTATAAGGGATTCCAGACTTGGGAGGCGTATTCAACAATTGGATGAACCAGTGTGTTATAAAGCAATATTAGTGACTCTTTATGTACATAAGATTTGGCTACACGAAAGATGAATCCAAGTATTTTATACGCCTTCTTAACAATATAGATAACATGTTCATTAAGGAGTAATTTAGAGTCGTATAGAACACCTAAATCTTTGGTAGTTATTTTACCCTCCAAATTAAACCCATCAATATTGTAAGGATATATACAAATATTCGTACATCTGGTGTAACTAACTATATGACATTTTTCTATGTTTAGGGATATCATTTACGTTGCTAATAAGGTATAATTTTAGTGCATCTATTATTATTTTGGAAAAAGAGAATAATTATTATTCTTCGTTGAATTGTCAAGCTAAATACCATTCGTAACTGATTTCCCTTATGCAATTTTTGTGAAGAACAATCGTGATTGTGCTTATTGCTTAGAAAAATCTGTGGCATTTCTGCAGATTTTCGTCGCAAAAAGCAGTCATAATCTTGCTGGTAAAGTAATAGTCTCTAGTGATATTACTATTGAGATTATTAAAAAAAATCATTAAATAACAGCTATTTTCCATTTTTTGTCACTTGGTTGATTTCATTATAGCTGCTACCTCTTTCCGTACTAAATTGGTTATTCCAGTTGACGATTAGTACAGTCTGTTTCTTTATTCAATAATTCAAATCAAATTACGAGCCTGATAAATTGTGGATGCAACCCATAATTCATATTCAACAAATATCTAAATACAAAATATTAACTTTATTTAGTTACAATATTTTAACATTCCTGGCAAAAGTAGCAGTCTTTATATAGTCAATTGTGTTTTCTTTAAATATTAATTATTTCGTCGTATTTATTATTAAGTCGTTTAATAATGATGTAGCATCTCCTAAGCGCGTCTTGTACGCCCGCCTACCATGAAACAACCACTAGCGCCGCCCGCCGCCATAGTTTGTGTCACAATATTGTCAAACAATGGTCCACTAGAACAATATACCTATTAAACTTCTCTCACTCTTCAAACGTGGACACAGCGCCTTATGCGCATGCGTCAACTGCATTCGATTCGTTATCCTCTGCGCTTGTAGACAAGTTTCCGAGTGCTAGAAAAAGTTGGATAGAGTAATATTACGGACACTTTCCACTTATACGAGAGATAGGGGTTCAGCAGTTTATAGTTTAATAGGTATTTTTCTAGAACTAACAGTTTACGTCATACGCCAAACACAAGTCGTGTTTGCACTAAAATTCTTACTTCTTCTTCTTCTTTCAGAAAAAAATAATTAAAAATTGGTATAGGACCCTATTTTAACATTTTTATCTTATAATTTCGAATTACAGGTTTTTAAATTAAGTTACTAAATAATAACATCAATTTAAAACCAAAATCAACTGATTTTTACCTCTCGTTAAGTATTGGATTCGTGCTAAAAATCGTGTATCCAGATTTTAATGAATAAGCACGTTTTAAAGTCTGTACAATCCGATTTTAATTATTTTACGTTGAGTGTATGTGTCTGTCTGTGTGAGTGTGGGTGTGTGTATGTGTGTGGGATGTTGGAAGGTATTTCTCAATGGGACATTACTGGGAAGACCTGAAAAGGTTTTGGTAATAATTGGACAACCGGAAATAGCAGATTCTTAAAACAAATCTTCTAAATATTATTTTTGAAAATTTTTGTTCTTCTAGTCTTAAAGAAGAGTAAATTCTCCCTTGATACATATAAATATTTTATTATATCTTTCATAGATTTAGAGATGAAGAAATATAAGGTATATAATAATCTGTTGTAATAAATCTCACAGCCCAAATAATGTCATGGAAACCAATTGAAAAAATAAAATGTTTGTAACTGCAGATAAATGTCAGTGTCAAAAATATAGAGATATTACTGAAGCTTTTTTCTGGGACGTATATACATTATATTATTTCTTATTGTATTGTAACGTTTTTATTTATATGGGTGAAGTGTAAAACACAGACAAATATTATTAACTAAATGAAAACGTTTATTAAACGATAATTAATTAAGGATTAAATATTAAAAGATAATAAAAACAAGTAACACTATGATTAAATAATTATAAACACTAAGAATATTATTAAATGCTTAAACACTACGATTATTTATCTATACAATATTTATATCACTACACTTATTTATATAACTACATTTATTTATGTTAACAACTGGTAAACTGTATATTTATATCACCAAGTTCATCGCTCGTTGCTTATATATATCAGACTGTCTCTCCGCTTTCTTTCGACCGGTATTTATACAGCCTATATCCTTCTAGAACCCTTTGACGCGACAGTGACCTGCATACAAAAGAATTAGATCACGGCGTAATTAACATGTCTCAACGCGTCGGGGATTGCATCATCGCTCTGGTACGTTCTTTCGAAGGGATTACGTCATTGTCCGCGAACATGCTATCAGTAGCGGCGCAAGCATACTTTTCTTTCAGGGGCGCACGTCACATTATTAATAGTTAAATATTTAAAATTATAAGTATATTATATACCTATACCCTTCAAAAATACCTACTATCAATCCCAACAATTAATTGGAAATATTTCGAAAAATTAAAGAGTAAGACAAAAATTTTTCATAGAATGAATTTAAAATTTAAAAATTTAAATATCAAAAATATATATAAGTAGAATTTTTGGTGTAGAGTGTAGGTATATAAGAAATGTTAAATACAAGCAGATATGGGGCCCCGTGTCAGAATGATAGCTAGTAATTATGTACATAGATGTTAAATATCATAATTTTTCATTCTAAACTTAATGATTTTCCAATTCCATATGATTTATTTTCCTCGACAAGTAAATTCCACACTCCTGGTGACAAATTAAAAACGTGAATTTAGAAACTCTTGAAATTTTTAATGAAAAATTTGACATTTGACATCTATGTACATAATTAATAATTGTCATTCTGACACAGGCCCCCATATGTGCTTGTCAAGGACAAAAATGTCACATGACTGCTCGCGCCCTATACTTATGTAATCAAAAATGGAAGTGGCGAGAAACCAGAACAGATTTTTTGTATGCTTTTAAGAAATTGTCATATTTTAAGAGTGTATAACACAATAAGAAGCCAAATTAGTTTAAAATTTACAGATACCTTCCGAAACACTCCATAATAAATATTTTCAATACATATTTATATTTTTATTGTTATAAACCAAAACAGTAATAGTGCAGGGATTTTAGTTATTCAAGAATCACAAAATTATGAAAATAATATTTTCTACTATTTAATATTATAATTCTTTTCTACTCTGCCTGACCAGTTGTCAAGAAAGACAAAGTTTACCGCATTTCAGTGATCAAGTCAATTCACTTAAGTTTAGACAGACTATACTTGCTAGCTGCTCATTCAAGTTCAAAGTTCAAGCAATTATTTAGGTAAAACCAACTGCACTCATTACACATAATTTTTGACATAACTTGTCACTGTTATTATGTAGTTCTTTATAGATTTTAAATTTAGATTACTCCATCACTTTTTTGACAGAGACAGTATAATAAAATAGGTTGAAAACTATGTTATAGTAAATATTAAATTAATGTACAGAATTAAACTCCACGATTGTATTTCCAATAGCGCTTGAGTCTCCATATTCATTGTCGACATAATAAATACATTGTTTTCCAATTCAAGGTACGTGGCTTGTTGTAACAGTATATATCTTTTATTTCATTTATTACCAGTTTTAAATACAAATGAAAAACAAATATAGTTACAACATTAACCTATATTTCGCTAATTTAGCAATAATATTTCCTAGAACTTACGAGCAGTTATAAAACAATGAAAGGACAAATAATTGATTTAATGGAACAAATTATATTTGAAGCATCTTAGTAATTAATTACATAATAACTACAAGAACTAAAATCTTCTGGTGGTCTCATTTATTTTAAATGCTTTCAGAAAAATCTGTTGTGGCCAGCACAATACCTATCACCACTTCCTTTTTTGGTTACATAAGTAAAGGGCACGAACAGTCATGTTACATTGTTGGCCTTGACAAGCAGATGTGGGGGCTAGTTTCAGAATAATTAGTAATTATGTACATAGATGTCAAATGTCAATTTTTCATTAAAAGTTCAAGATTTTCTAAATTCAGTTAATTTGTCATCAGAAGTGTGGAATTTATTTGTCGAGGAAAATAAACCACATGGAATTGGAAAATCACTAAATTTAGAATGAGAAATTATGATATTTGACATCTATATACATAATTACTAGCTATCATTCTGACATGGGCCCTCATATCTGCTTGTCAAGGCCAACAAAGTCACATGACTGCTCGCGCCCTAATGTATTTAACATTTCTTGTATACCTACACTCTACACGAAAAATTCTACTTAAATCTATTCTTTATATTTAGATTTTTTAAATTTAAACTCATTTTATGAAGAAATTTTGTCCTACTCTTCTAATTTTGTATGTGTATGTGTAATATACGTAAAATATTAAATATTTAACTACTAATACATTAAGAAATAAAATAATGTATGCACTTCCCAGAAAAAGTCTCCGGATTTCTGACACTGACATTTATCTGTCAGTTACAACCATTTTAAATTTTCAACTATTTTCTCTGGCATTCTTTCGGCTGCAAAATTGATTACAACAGATTATTTTATATATTATATTTCTTTTATCTCTAAATATAATAATAAAATATATAATAAAATATTTAAATGTATCAGATAGAGAATTTAATTAAATAAATAAATAAAAATATTATTTAGAAGATTTTTTTTTCAAGAATCTTCTACTTCCGCTTGTCCAATTGTTACCAAAACCTTTTCAGATCTTCCTATGAATGTCCTATTGGGAAATACGTAGTTAAACAAATATAAAGTCTTATAGTTTTTGAGGAATCGTCCTTCGAACATCCCACACACATACACACATACACATACACATACACATACACATACACATACACACACACACACACAGACTTCATCGTAAAAACGTTAAAATCGGATTATAGGGACCTTAAAACGTGCTTATTCAATAAAATCTGGATATTGGATTTTTAGCATGAACCCAATACCTATCTTACCGAGAGGTAAAAAAGGCTATAAACTTAAATAAATTGTGCAATAAGTATCAAGTAAAAGTAATGTACGTCATGTTGTTTTCGTTTTTTGTGTTTCATTTGTTAAGTAATCTTGTTTTAAAGTAATTAAACGCCACCCCCCTTTAATTTCTCTTCATGTCTCTGCTAAATAACAACCACATTTTTCTTAACGATATGTAAATGAAATATAGAAATAAATTAACCTTTACGATCCTCTGGACAAATTGATTTCTTTTCTAATTTATATCACTTGTTTTTCTACAGGAAACAAATAAGAAACGCATTGTTTTCAAACATTATTTAAGTCTTATTAGAATTCATTTGCATTTTAAGATATTTCTGCCTTATATGGTTTACTAAAATACAAGAATATAACTCATAAAAAATCTGTTGTGGCCAGCACAATACCTCTCGCCATTTTCATTTTATGTAGTATAGGGCGAGGGCAGTTATGTGACTTTGTTGGTCTTGGCAAGCAGATGTGGGGGCCCGTGTCAGAATGAGAGCTAGTAATATACATAGGTGTCAAGTATCATAAGTTTTAATTCGAAACATTATGATTTTCCAAATCCATGTGGATTATTTTCCTCGACAAGTATATTCCATACTAATGGATGACAAATAAACATCAGAACATTTTGATATTTTGAATGAAAAATTATGACATATGACAATTGTGACATCTATGTAAAAACTACTAGCCGTCATTCTGACACGGATCCACATCTGCTTGCCAAGGCCAATAAAGTCACATGTCTGCTCGCGCCCTATAAGTACACACAAATAATTGAAATTGTTTCTCTTCTTTCGTTCTACAAGAAATTTTATCCTACTATTCTATTATGTTCAAAATTCTTCAAATTCATTGACGGTATTAACGGTATTTCTTAAGGATATATGTAATATTAACATCTGTAATTTAAATATATAATTAATTAATAATACAATAATATATATATATATATATATATATATATATATATATATATATATATATATATATATACCGTGTGTTAATTAAAAACCTGGCCATAGGCGTTTAACATGGGAAATCAGTTTTTCCTTGCGCAAAAGTTCCCAAATAATTTTAGACAAAAATACTTCAAATAAATGTTATAGAGAATTAAATTCTGCACTCGAGTTAGTAATAAGATTTTATTTTTGACATTTAATAACCGAGAAAATCAATTTTAAAGTTTTTTGAATATTGCTGATTTATAGCGATACCCATGCACCTCAATCAAAATTTGTCCACCATTTTATATTCTGAAGCTTTTCTTCATAAGAAAACTGTTCCACACTTTTAAACAAATATTTTATTGGGAAAATCACAAAACACAAACTTTTTTTGACAGTTAAGATGACATACAATTGTTCGTAATTTTGTTTGAGTTCCATGGCTACTGCTATAAATCAGCTATCTCCAGAAAAAAATAAAATTGATTTTCTCGGTTATGAAATGTCAAAAAGAAAATCTTATTACTAATTCGGGTGCAGAATTTAATTCTCTACAACATTTATTTGAAGTATTTTTGTCTAAAATAATTTGGGAACTTTTGCGCAAGGAAAAACTGATTTCCCATGTTAAACGCCTATGGCCAGGTTTTTAATTAACACACTGTATATATATTAAATGTACTCTTACCTCCCAGAAAAATCTGACATTGACATTTTGCATTTACATGTCAATTACAAAAATTTAAATATCGCAAATGTTTTTCGGGCAACGAGATTTATTACAACAAATTATTCTATATTATTATATACTATATCTCCAAACCTATACGAGATATAATAAAAAAATCTGATGTGGCCAGCACATAACCTCTCGCCGTATATTTTACCTGGCTGTATGCATAAAGCAAAGAATATTTTTATAAATACAAATAATATATTTATATAAATCTATGACGTATAAACTTCTTTATTATTCAATAATAGCATGTCTCAACATGAAGATATTTTACCATAAATTATGTTACAATAAATTACAAAGTAGAGTTTACCATATATAAATATTAGGCTGGTAACTGCAATTTTCAATTCGAACAACGTTGTTTACTTTCTCTTCATATTCTTCTAGTAAAAACATTAATTTTGGGCGGTCTAAAATGTATATATGGATTGTGCATCTATTCTTACATATCTTCTTTTACATTTTATTTTTTCATACATGTTATATCTAAATAACACTAATTCCCTTTAATAAAGTGACGGATAGATTGCACTCCGATTATTCTTATATCGATGTGTAATTTTGTCAATATTTACAACTTACTTGAGAAGAATTTGATAGCTTTTTCGCAATTCAAAGTTACTCTAGTCTATAGTACTGGTGTACATTGTCCCATAATGTTTGAAACAAATTTAAGTCCTTCAACCTAGACTTGTCATCTCCATAATAGTCACAGATCAAGAACTAAGGGATTCTCCAAGTACATTTTTCTTTCATTACTCATTATTTCTGACACTGACATTTATCTGTCAGTTACAAATAATTTAAATTATCAACTATTTTTCATGGCATTCTTTCGGCTGTCAAATTTATTACAACAGATTATTTTATATATTATACTTCTTTTATCTCTAAATCTATGGAATATATAATAAAATATTTAAATGTATCAGATAGAGAATTTAATTTTCTTTAATATTACCACGAAAAATTTTCAAAAAATAATATTTAGAAGATTTTTTTTCAAGAATCTTCTACTTCCGGTTGTCCAATTGTTACCAAAACCTTTTCAGATCTTCCCATGAATGTCCGATTGGGAAATACGTTGTTAAACAAATTTTAAGTCTTATAGTTTTTGAGTAACCGTCCTTCCAACATCCCACACACACACATCCACACACACACACACACACACACACACAGACATCATCGTAATAATGTTAAAATCGGATTGTAGGGACCTTAAAACGTGCTTACTCAATAAAATCTGGATATGCGATTTTTAGCATGAATCCAATACCTCTCTTAGCGAGAGGTAAAAATTATGTGTGTTAGATTGAGAATTTAATTTTCTTTAATATTTGTAGTAACAAATTTTCAAAAAATAATATTTAGAATTTTTACCTCTCGCTTAGAGAGGTATTGGATTCATGCTAAAAATCGCATATCCAGATTTTATTGAATAAGCACGTTTTAAGGTCCCTACAATCCGATTTTAACATTTTTACGATGATGTCTGTGTGTGTGTGTGTGTGTGTGTGTGTGTGTGTGTGTGTGTGTGTGTGTGTGTGGATGTGTGTGTGTGGGATGTTGGAAGGACGGTTACTCAAAAACTATAAGACTTAAAATTTGTTTAACAACGTATTTCCCAATCGGACATTCATGGGAAGATCTGAAAAGGTTTTGGTAACAATTGGACAACCGGAAGTAGAAGATTCTTGAAAAAAAATCTTCTAAATATTATTTTTTGAAAATTTTTCTTGATAATATTAAAGAAAAATAAATTCTCTTTCTGATACATTTAAATATTTTTATACATATTTTATAGATTTAGAGATAAAAGGAATATAATATATAAAATAATGTTGTAATTAATTTTACAACCGAAAGGATGCCATGAAAAATAGTTGCAAATTTAAATTATTTGTAACTGACAGATAAATGTCAGTGTCAGAAATAATGAGTAACGAAAGAAAAATGTATTTGGAGAATCCCTTAATTCTTGATCTGTGACTATTATGGAGATGACAAGTCTAGGTTGAAGGACTTAAATTTGTTTCAAACATTATGGGACAATGTACACCAGTACTGTAGACTAGAGTAACTTTGAATTGCGAAAAAGCTATCAAATTCTTCTCAAGTAAGTTGTAAATATTGACAAAATTACACATCGATATAAGAATAATCGGAGTGCAATCTATCCGTCACTTTATTAAAGGGAATTAGTGTTATTTAGATATAACATGTATGAAAAAATAAAATGTAAAAGAAGATATGTAAGAATAAATGCACAATCCATATATACATTTTAGACCGCCCAAAATTAATGTTTTTACTAGAAGAATATGAAGAGAAAGTAAACAACGTTGTTCGAATTGAAAATTGCTGTTACCAGCCTAATATTTATATATAGTACTCTACTTTGTAATTTATTGTAACATAATTTATGGTAAAATATCTTCATGTTGAGACATGCTATTATTGAATAACAAAGAAGTTTATACGTCATAGATTTATATGAATATATTATTTGTATTTATAAAAATATTCTTTGCTTTATTCATACAGCCAGGTAAAATATACGGCGAGAGGTTATGTGCTGGCCACATCAGATTTTTTTTTTAGAAACCACCACTTCCGGTTGTCCAATTGTTACCAGAACCTATTCAACTCTTCCCATTACTGTTAGATTGAGGAATCCGTAGTTAGTCTTATAGAATTTGAGAAATCGTGTCTCCAACAACCTCACACACACACATCCACACACACACACACACACACACACACACACACACACACACACACACACAGACACACACACACACAGACATCATTGTAAAAATGTTAAAATCGGATTCTATGGACCTTAAATCGTGCTTATTCAATTAAATCTGGATATGCGATTTTTAGCATGAATCCAATACCTCTCTTAGCGAGAGGTAAAAATGTTAAATAATACCTCAATGTCACCTTACATCATGCTTTTAATTAACAAATCCAATTAATATGAAGCGATTTGTTTGTACGACAATAACAGTACGTGCAATGGAAGCAAATGGTTCACTAATGTGACATTTATTTAAGTCAACATAGTTTATTACTTTATAATATGATATAATATTGCTGGAATGAGATGAGTTGCAAATGAGATCATTTTATGACCAGTATTTAATATCCTACCTGTGGTTTATTATTATGTATTTAATGAACGTCATTACACTTATGACTCAAAAAAGTAGTCATAAAACTTATGTATTATTAACACAATTTCACTTTTCATATTTAATATTTCATTAGGTACATACATTTCTTTATTAACCTCAATTTAGTACGTAAATCATAAAAGTAACTTTTCCGGGTGTACCACTAAAATTATTTCTTAACGGTATCTACCAGATGTTTAAAATACACATTGGAAAACTCCAATTACTCTATACTACGAAAGTAACACTTAAATTTGTATTTTACTAAACAAACTGTCTCAAACAGATCTCGAAACAATATTCGTTGCGAGGGCAGCGAATTAAAATGTCTAATTTATCCAATAAAATAATAAATATTTATTTACAAACTATAAGTTCTGGAAGACATACTTCCTAGATAAGTACTGTTGTAAAGTTCGAGGAAAACTAGTAAAATAATAGAACACCCGTCATAATCACCTGATTTGGCAAAGCCGTAGAAAGTTGAAATTTGTGCACCTCCCTTTCTGGTTATTACACAATTTCCAGAAGTGGCACTTTACAAGAAGCCTATAATAGATTTTAATGAAAAACTATTTTAAAATATAATCCAAAACTTTTAAAATTTGGTATACAAGACTTTTATGTCAATCGAAATAACATAATAGATTTTGGTTAAAATAGGCTGACCGGAAGTGGTACATTACTTGAAGTTGTTAACAGTTTTTCTTGAATAAAATGATTTTATTTTGATTTTAGAAATAAATGCTTCAAATAAAAGTTTTAGAGAATTAATTTTTGCGTCTAGCACATCAAGTATTATTAAATTATCCCTTTGTATAAGCGAGATATGTAAATTTAAAAATTATATACTTTTTTACCTCTCGCTAAGAGAGGTATTGCATTCATGCTAAAAATCGCATATCCAGATTTTATTGAATAAGCACGTTTTAAGGTCCCTACAATCCAAATTTAACATTTTTACGATGATGTCTGTGTGTGTGTGTGTGTGTGTGGATGTGTGTGTGTGTGTGTGTGTATGTGTGTGTGTGGGATGTTGGAAGGACGTTTACTCAAAAACAGTAAGACTTAAAATTTGTTTAACAACGTATTTCCCAATCGGACATTCATGGGAAGATCTGAAAAGGTTTTGGTAATAATTGGACAACCGGAAGTAGAAGATTCTTGAAAAAAAAACTTCTAAATATTATTTTTTGAAAATTTTTCGTGGTAATATTAAAGAAAATTTAATTCTCTATCTGATACATTTAAATATTTTATTATATATTCCATAGATTTAGTGATAAAAGAAGTATAATATATAAAATAATCTGTTGTAATAAATTTGACAGCCGAAAGAATGCCATGAAAAATAGTTGATAATTTAAATTATTTGTAACTGACAGATAAATGTCAGTGTCAGAAATAATGAGTAATGAATTCAAAATGTACTTGGAGAATCCCTTAGTTCTTGATCTGTGACTATTATGGAGATGACAAGTCTAGGTTGAAGGACTTAAATTTGTTTCAAACATTATGGGACAATGTACACCAGTACTGTAGACTAGAGTAACTTTGAATTGCGAAAAAGCTATCAAATTCTTCTCAAGTAAGTTGTAAATATTGACAAAATCGGAGTGCAATCTATCCGTCACTTTATTAAAGGGAATTAAGGTTATTTAGATATAACAAGTATGAAAAAATAAAATGTAAAAGAAGATATATAAGAATAGATGCACAATCCAGATATATACATTTTAGACCGCCCAAAATTAATGTTTTTACTAGAAGAATATGAAGAGAAAGTAAACAAAGTTGTTCGAATTGAAAATTGCTGTTACCAGCCTAATATTTATATATGGTAAACTCTACTTTGTAATTTATTGTAACATAATTTATGGTAAATATCTTTATGTTGAGACATGCTATTATTGAATAATAAAGAAGTTTATACGTCATAGATTTATATGAATATATTATTTGTATTTATAAAAATAATCTTTGCTTTATGCATACAGCCAGGTAAAATATACGGCGAGAGGTTATGTGCTGGCCACATCAGATTTTTGTTTTTGTAATAAAGCTTGCTATAGATTAGGACAAAAACATAAAAAAAAATGTTCATGTCAAATTACGTTAAATACGTGCAATTTTATGATTCGTACAATAACAAATATTATATTTTTATTGTGAAATTAGTCATATTCATTATTGTAATCAAATATTTCTTTGTTGTAATCAAAACTCTCTTTAAAAAGAACCGGGTTAGATTATGGTCGCTATATATCTTACCGTTTTGAAGTTAAAATAAATATTTTGTAATTTAGTTATTAAAAAAATATGTATAGTTTAATAATCGTACGAGGAAGTCGTGTGATGTCCACATCAGATTTTTTTGATAAAATTTACGGGGTGGGAGGTTTTAGTCAGAAGAAAAGATGAATGAATATTTTAAAAACATATTCCAAAAGAAGATTGGCTGGGGAGCTTACAAGAATTGGAAAGAAAGAATGGTGAAAATGTGGAAATGAGTTACAGTGAATATAGGTACCTATGTAAAATAAATTCTAAAGAATATGAACCATGTGTCTTATTCTCAATAATTAGGTTTTTTCCAGCCTATCACTGTTGATAGTTTGTGACTGTCAGACACATGCGAAGTACCAAAATTCCGTTAAATACTGTTCCAATCGTACCATTGACAAGTACAGGTTAGTTGTTCCAGCGCGTACTCTTCGACTGTCACGTCACAAACTAGTTGCTGACAGTCGAAACAGTCAGAACTTTCTCTGCTCCGCCGTAATTATTGCAAATTCAGTGTTAGTTTTCATATTTTCCATCTATCAAGGGAAGATGAAATTTATACTTAATAGAATTAGATTATTAGATAACCATAAAACATATTTCATGTTATTATATTTAATATTATATTTTTCTTACAACATATTTTGTTTTCAGAAAAATGACCGAAAAAAACATTTGTTATTTGTAATGTTATAGTATTTTAAGTATCTAGGACGAAAAGTGAATCTTGAACGTATAAGCATGTCGGGCAGCCGAGGCCGTAATTACTTGTGGCAGAAACTAAAAACGAAAAATATTTCGTTTAGTTCTTAATGTTCCCACCTAAATATTTTCGTTTTTGTTCACAGTAGTTAAATACCGGTTAATACCGGTTATAACTATTATTGAGTAACAATTGATGATAATATAGAAATATAATAAGTTTTTTTTTTTTATTTTACAATAAAGAATAGAACATTAATTACATTTTATTTCACCTAACTAATAGTACGTTTTCAAGCAAATCTTCTTTTATGTTAGTTCTCTTATATAAGTACTTAACATAACTAATAAGACGAATACCGCCAGTGTGTGAAAATGAAAATTATCGCAGTCAGTGTTCAATAGATGAAACTACGGGTATACCGTTTAACCTAACACGTAACAGGGTTACCTACGGGAGAGTTACATTGAAAGTCTGCTTGTTTGCAACTCAAATATCTGAAAACTCAATAATATTTGCGTGTAAAATATTTGCTGTAAATAAAATTAAATATTAAATAAAATAACGGTTAAAACCGGTAACCGATATTAATTATTTTGTTTTCAATCATGAACGAAAAAAATATATTACATTTTCGTTGCCGTTCTTATAAAATTTTGATTATTTCATTATTTCGTTTTCGTTCTCATTTCGTTTTTATTCCCTGCTTGTGAGTACCTTAAATATACTTTTCATCTGAACTACATACATAATTTTGTCGTACTGATTTCTAGTTATTAAATTATTAAAAGAAAATATACAGCAATTTAAAATATGAGTTTTGTTTAAGTAGGCTAATCCTAATAAAATTTTGACAGAGAGAATTGAATTTTTCTTATTCGCTATAATTGATAAAAATACATTCATCGCGATATTTTGGATGAAGCTGCTGAGGTCAAGAACAATTTAATGCCGCATACATAAAGGATTCAGTATGAAGGTAAGATTTTAAAGTCCTAAAATGATATTTTAAAGTTCTAGGACTTTAATGTTACACTTTGTTTTATAAATCGTTCAAAAAACGTTTAATTTATTTACTTTTCCGATTAGCTAGTTTGTATACAACAAATGCTCGCTTTGGTGCCGTCACCGTCTCATTCAGCGTTCCAACACTTAGGTGTTTCAAACTAGTTTATGTACAGGCATGCGCATTAAAAAAATCAAATATATGTTGCAAAGTTGTCCAAAATTACCGGCTGGAACAAAGCTAATATTCGTACTTACCAAAATTATGTAATTTGAAATGTCTGACAGGTGTAAACTGATATAAAAACTGGTATTACATTGACTTTTTTTAACTGGAACTAAAATTAAAAAAATATCTATTTACTTACAATATTTGTGTAACATTCGCTCGGAGACACACCTTTGAAAAACTGGCACCTCTACTTTTTTTCAGTTACACTAAAAACAAAATGTCAATGTTTATTTATTATTGTAGCGTTATAATTTTGTCTTATGATGTTTAGTTTCTCAACGTCATTTTTAAAATCTTGTTTAAAATAAATAGCAGAAAATTGTAATGTATTCATTACTGAAGTTAATCAACAATAATAGTTGTCGGCTCCGGTGGCTCAATGGTTATAGCAACGCTCCTTAGTCATGAGTGCGCTCGGGGTTCTGGGTTCGAATCCCACTAAGTCATGGATGTTTGTGATGTGTGAACCCACTCTGTAATTGGGATTTAATCCTGTTGAGGGGTTTTAAAAGAAGAAAAAAAAATACAATACAATCATTTTAATTAGTATTCTCTGATATACAAACACAGAGTTGTGTTATAAATTTGAATTTTCTCAAATATTATTCGAAAATTTTGAGTTCATTTTCTTCTAAAAATAAATACCAAGGAGTGAAAACCTCTCAAAAGACCTCCAAATTATTGTTGATACAGCTTCTACAGCTGTTCTAAACTGACCGCCAACGAAGTCTAAATAATTGTATGTTACAGACTACAGCCTATAGCCGTGTTCCGTCGGTCTGTGATTCGCAATCTAAATCATCAAAATGATCATGATTAAGAAGAAGTATGTTTTTTTCGTTTCTTATTCGTTATCCCCACTTTCTCATTTTGTGGTCACTAGACAACCTTCCCCATTCCCTACTGAATAATCCTTTTTTGAGTGATTACACGGATTCATTTCGGTGCAAATTTAAAAATGGCCTAACAATAGGCTTTCGAGTGTAGAAATTTATCAATGTGGGTTTTTTTGCATCAAAGGGAATATGATTTTCCTATAAAAGCACTTTTGAAAACAACGATAATATGTTACATAAAAGATATGTTGTAAGTAAACATACTTCATATTTCTTATCTATATTACTTTTTACCTTCCGTCACCTTTAGGTAAGGAAGGTATTGTCTTTGGTCAAAAAATTCAATGATGAGTTTTTACTGAATAAGCACGTTTTAGGGTCCACATAATACGATTTTACCATTTTTACGATCATGTCTGTATGTATGTGTGTCTGTGTGTGTGTGTGACAAAAATTCCGGATTCCATAACTTCAATTCCACGATTCCAAAAATTATAATTTCTTCGTATTCCTCAAGTTTACATCCAGAAGAACAACTGATTAGATTTTGGTTATAATTGGTCAACCGGAAGTAGTCTCATTTGAAGATTTAACAGTTAAATTTGATTTATTGACATTTAACGTTATTATAACTTAAAGTATATATTATTCTCTATACGATTTGATTACAATTTATACTTCACATTCAATAGATACAGAGTTAAAGATTTTATAATTCAGCCAGCTATGCCAAACTTGGGAACTAGTAATATATTTATATAATTCAAATTGACAGATGTCAGTATCAATAAAAAGTAAATTAATGTGGAAGAGATGAGGATGTTGAAGTAGATATTGGGGAATACACGGAAAGATACGGTAAGAAAATAACTCTAGTGTTCAAGTTTTTAGAAAGATACAAGAAAAACGATTACATTGGTTTGAACATGTCATGAGAAGAAATGAAGAATTATATTGGAACAAGAATGAATAGTTTAGTAATAGGACGTTAAAGAAACAGAGGAAGACCAAAGATAAGATGGAAGGACTGTATTGCGGAAGATTTGAGAGAAAAGGAACGGAATGAGAACGACATGCAAAAATAGCGACCCCTAACGAATGGGAAAAGCTAAAAAAGAAAAAGATGGGAATTTATACATTATACACGAGAATGACGGAAGGTATTGTGCTGGCCACAACAGATTTTTTTTACTTCTATATGATCCATTTTTAATGCTGACTATAACACTTGAGATTATTTATAAAATAAAATAAGTTAGTTTGCATTGGTATGTAGGTATATGACATTGGACGCTAGGTGATGTTTATATTATTCAAGTTGGTTTCTTGATATAATTTTAAAACATGATTTAAAAGGATCGCGATTATATTAATCAGGATTAACAAAATCCCGAAGGAACACGGCTTATATTACACAAATGAACTGTCAAAATAATATAAACTCCCTTGGATTTATTTTTAACATATTTTCTCCCTATAGACAAAATGTTTTACTTCTGTCATAATTTTAACATTAGAAATATAAATTTCTACTCCATTTGATGAAAAAACTACAATATAATGTAAAAATATGGACATTATTTGATGTATATGTTATATGTATATAATTGAAACACACATAAGATAAATGTCAAAGCGACACATTATTCTCCAACTTGAAGCTGAGCATCGCATTCGCAACAACTTTCAAGAAAACAAGTCACAAAAAAACAGTAGAATTTTCTCACGACGCTGTGTACGGCTAGAATAACAGAGGAGCGGAAAACGCATCAATCGCGACCTCTGGCTTCTGGCCTCCCGCTCGACGTCTCTGGCTAAACCATCCAGCGCCAGCGATCGTCAGATGTTTCATTCATGGCGCAATGGCGGACTAGCGGCATTCGGTGCCGTTATCAAGGTCGCCAGCTAACCGCAAACTGTTGCTATTGCTATAGTACTGCAAAAGCAGAGATGACCGTTATGATGATATGGTTTGTTTTGTTACACTAACCTTACATCTCCATGACAACCGCTTTTGTATTCAAATGTCGAGGTGTTCTATTTCTGTGTAACGTGTTTTATAACAAGTTGTAACCGTAGTACCGTCATAATTTTGTAAATAAAACAATTTCTATACATTTTTCTGCAAATACGCAAGCTTATCTTTCAATTTGATTATTATAGTTATGATGACCATATCCAGGTACATTTACATTACAAGCAGGGCCGTACGGGTGATATGGAGCAAAGGAGCAATCGCTTGAAATGATAGATATATTGCGATTGATACGCTGTTGATAATCACCCAGTTAGGCAGCTAGAGCCAGTTCGTTGTATATTCTTCTGTATTGAACCAAATGAATGAAAAATTCACTCTTTTATAAATAAATATTGTTCTTAGGGTCAGTACCGCTCCGTTGGTAAAAGGTGCCTTTATGCAAAGTTATATTTCAGCGTCCCCAATAATGTATAACTTGCAAATTAACACAATCTTTAAACTTTAAACTATATTTTTAATTCGAAAAATACTAGATTTAAAATATTGATGAAATATCCTTTGTTAGATTCATTCTTGTAATTAATATTAATAAAATATAACCAAAATATTCATTGTTGTAATCAACAGCTTCACAATTATTATTTGAATTTAACAATGCTAGAAAAATATACGTTTGGCAGGATAATTATTTTACTTGATCTTAATTAGAGCTCTAATGCAAACAAATTAATAAAACATATTGTTCACTTCTATCACTTTACTATCGAAGTTGTATAGGCAATTTTTTCTATACGATTAAGAGTATTTTGCAAAAAAAAATACTATTATGTACTGTCATGAAATGGCGCCCCTCATGGTCAAGCGCCTTTGTTCGGGACACAACCTGCCCACCCGCACGGAGCGGCCGTGCTTAGGGCGCCAAATTGAATAGTATGTGCTTCAGGCGCCAAATTGAATATTATATGCTCTAGGCGCCAAAATACCACCGCACGGCGCTGATTACAAGAAACTAAGGACAAGAACTATACCTATAATGACTACGTTTATCTCGCAGTGACATAACCCGCTTAAAAATCTAGTGAGTTAAAACTAACTCTTAACTCCAGCTCGTTTATATCGCGTGTTTTAAAGTGACTACAGGATAATTAGCGTTCATCCACTGCTGTTAAACAAGGAGAGATAGAAAATTTTGCGGATGACTTACTATAATAATAATAACAAAACGCTCACGATCTTGAAGCAAACCTCATACAAATAGTTTTTAGAAGTTTTGAGTGTAGTAATATATACTTTTAATAATTATTTATGTTTTTTTTTAAAAAAATGAGGTTAATCCATAGCCTTAACCGTTTATCTCGCAAAATTTCAAGTAGATTAGTTAACTCAACCCATTATTTAAGTTACTTCACTTAGCAGTAAACTAACGTGTTTAGCTCACACGTTTAACCCGCGTAACTCAAGCGGGTTAGCATTTAAATGGATAAACTATTGCGAGATAAACGTAGTCATTGACTGCGTTAAATTCGGTTATAGCTAGGGTTGCCACTTTTTAAGAATTGGAATGAAGGACATAAGGAATCACAAAAAATTATGAATACAATGTTACAATAAGCAATTATTATATTATCGATTAAGTACTTGCTTCTCGAACAAAATTTAAAAATAAAATAAATAAATAATTGTGCACAGCTTAATTGAGTTTTGAATCGTTTCATCCAACCCAACGTCTGGATCAGAGTGCAGCGCCTACTAAAATACAAGGATGCAACATGCAACCGAAATCGACACCGATATTTCGGCGATATTGTCTTTTAGCCGATATAGGTATCAGGATCGGTGATATTTATTTGCCGATACATGATTTCCAGTATTTCGCTTCATTTAACGATTCGACCAACCCTCCAGCATGTGACCCCCTGATTCCCACAAAAAAGTCGAGGGATATCTGAAAGCCCCCAATATTGCAAAAGAAGCAGACTCATTGACTTTCTGGCGCTATGAAGTTTTTTTACCCAAATTTGAAAAAAGTAGCTCAAAAGTACTGCGGCAAGTTTCATTAAAAGGCCCAATCTTACAATCTCTGGTTAAAGTTTAACTGTCAGTTAAATAAACAAAACCGAAACGAAATGAAGTGTCAAATGACAAATTTATAATTGCTGTCAATAATCCGACTCAATATTGTTTATTTAACTGGCAGTTAAAATTTTAACCAGAGATTGTAAGATTGGGCCTTAGACAGATTTACGAAATCGCTTTGTCTCCGCACAATTTGAGGATAATATATTTTTTAAATAAAAATCTTTTAAATGTTAATTTTATTTACTAACTTTCCGAAAGGTATGGGCAAAATTTGTCTTTAATGAAAAATTATTTTGATTTCATAGATAAATATGTATATTCACCTTCGCCTTCTTTTATTTTTACCTTCGCCTAAAACTTATTTGATCGTATCGGTACCAGTACTGCCGATATTTTTCAACAAATATTGGTATCGTTATCGTATCGACAGAATCGAGTATCGTTACATCCCATGTCATCGTGACAGCTGTGCCATTGTTCTCTCGTTCTCTCCCGAATTATGACCGAGTAGTCTTGCCGGTTGCCGCGCAATTTAAAACTCATAAAAATTCATAGAAAGCACATACACATCAGTTTGCTCTCAATACCGAGTACAAAATGCTGTTTGACTGAGATTTCGGATAATTGTTAACACCTAATATACCACAGACGAGAAACAACATATGTAAGGCTAAAATTGATATACAATAAGCATTTTTTTTTTAAAAAAAAGAAAACATTGGCTCGGAAATCGCTATCAACATATTATTCCAGTTCATCGTAATTCGATTTATTATAATAAAAAATTTGTTCCCTAGGTTTTACTTGTATTTTTCTAAACTTAAAACGTTTTTGATTTATAAATACGTTAACTTTATATCAATTATTAATTACACTATTACTATTCACTGATAACTATCAAAGAAAATTAATTATTTAAAATAACAGTAAAGATAACTATTAAGATATAGAAGTGAATGAATAAGATACATAGTGAGAGTATATCAAGACATTATTACAGAATATTACATTAACATTTAAAAATTATATAATTGTTGGTGAAAGATCAAAACAAAATTATGTGAAAGTAAGCTAAGGTGAATAAAAAATGCAAGAAAATATTCAAACAGTATAAGAAGACATGATAAAATTAAATGTATAGCATAAAAGTTGAAAAATTCACAAACAAGGTTAGACATGAGATTAATGAGACAGTTTCATTCATAAATAGATCTCTGTTTATAACATATTTTAACAGAAATTCTAAACAAACACCTAATATTATAAATATACCTACTTGATATTGCCATGAAAAGTATGAATATTTGATCATCATTAATCAGTCATGTAGAACGGTGGTAGATATTTACTCCTGATCAGGGTTGATTAAACAATGACTAATATAACATATTCAGTTGTTTTTCATAACAATGTATTTTTAAATGATAGCCATGGAAATTAGTTAATCAAGTTGACTAAAATTTTACTAAATACATAGATAGGTAAAGTGAACTCGCCGATGTGCCAAAGTCGGGTAAGTGCGTTCATGTCCTTATTTTTGTATTTTAGCTCTTGCCCTATAAAAAACAAGAAGTGGAAAAGTACTTATATAAAAATTTTACTTAGTACGCACTTCCCAAAAATGAGAATAGGTTATTCAAGCTCAATCGAATTAAGAGAAATTAGAAATTCGTCCTATAACATTCAGTACTGTTTTTATTTCATTGTCCTTTATGTTACCTTTTGGGTTTTGTTTCAGTTTATTTTGTAAAATTTAAGAATAAAGATATTTATTTTCTGTAAAAATCTAATAGCACAGAATTTTTTGAAATTTTTAGCATATACCTTACCGACATTTTAAAAATCACCCAAAAAAAAATTGGTCAATCTAATTAAGAACAAATAGTTTAATACAACCGGTAAGGTTCAGCAAATTATATATAATACGAGCAACTAATTCTTTAAGATTTTGAAAAATAATATGAGCCGTAAAGTCAAACTTTGAAAAGGTAGTACGTATTTCGGTGAATTCACCTTATTAAGTATTAATAATCAATGATATTAATGATGGAAACAAACTTTGTTGGATTCATTTTATTTTGTTAAAAATAATATAAATTTATCATTTAAAAATAAGCAGAAAGACAGGAAGAAAATACTCACACTATTACCAAACCTCAATATACTTGTACTAGTTAGTAGTATCTTACCAGACACGTGACGTCCAATATCGTATTGTACATCTGGAAACTAGATAATCTTGTACTGCATTTCCCAAGATAGTAATAATACAAAACGATATTGAACGTCATATATGTACATTGGTGTTTGTTTACGGAGTACTAAACAGGCTAACTTTATTTACTTTTTATTGATTTTTTTAACATATGTTTTTCAAAAAATGTTCTTCCATAATATAAAATATAACAGAAATTATGAGAGGGGGTTATTTCTTGGATGGGTTAATGATGAAAGTATAACAGTTTCTGGATATCAGCCACTTTATTATTTCAAACTCTACAGTTTCGACCCCACCTGGGTCTTCAACACAATCTACACAAGAGGCTAACAGTTGAAATGATACACAATAACATAAATCTAAAAATCTGATGTGGCCAGCACATAACCTCTCGCCGTATATTTTACCTGGCTGTATGCATAAAGCAAAGAATATTTTTATAAATACAAATAATATATTCATATAAATCTATGACGTATAAACTTCTTTATTATTCAATAATAGCATGTCTCAACATGAAGATATTTTACCATAAATTATGTTACAATAAATTACAAAGTAGAGTTTACCATATATAAATATTAGGCTGGTAACAGCAATTTTCAATTCGAACAACGTTGTTTACTTTCTCTTCATATTCTTCTAGTAAAAACATTAATTTTGGGCGGTCTAAAATGTATATATGGATTGTGCATCTATTCTTACATATCTTCTTTTACATTTTATTTTTTCATACATGTTATATCTAAATAACACTAATTCCCTTTAATAAAGTGACGGATAGATTGCACTCCGATTATTCTTATATCGATGTGTAATTTTGTCAATATTTACAACTTACTTGAGAAGAATTTGATAGCTTTTTCGCAATTCAAAGTTACTCTAGTCTATAGTACTGGTGTACATTGTCCCATAATGTTTGAAACAAATTTAAGTCCTTCAACCTAGACTTGTCATCTCCATAATAGTCACAGATCAAGAACTAAGGGATTCTCCAAGTACATTTTTCTTTCATTACTCATTATTTCTGACACTGACATTTATCTGTCAGTTACAAATAATTTAAATTATCAACTATTTTTCATGGCATTCTTTCGGCTGTCAAATTTATTACAACAGATTATTTTATATATTATACTTCTTTTATCTCTAAATCTATGGAATATATAATAAAATATTTAAATGTATCAGATAGAGAATTTAATTTTCTTTAATATTAGCACGAAAAATTTTCAAAAAATAATATTTAGAAGATTTTTTTTCAAGAATCTTCTACTTCCGGTTGTCCAATTATTACCAAAACCTTTTCAGATCTTCCCATGAATGTCCGATTGGGAAATACGTTGTTAAACAAATTTTAAGTCTTATAGTTTTTGAGTAACCGTCCTTCCAACATCCCACACACATCCACACACACACACACACACACACACACACACACACACACACACACACACACACACACACACACACACACACACACACACACACACACACACACACACACACACACACACACACACACACACACACACACACACACACACACACACACACACACACACACACACACACACACACACACACACACACACACACACACACACACACACACACACACACACACACACACACACACACACACACACACACACACACACACACACACACACACACACACACACACACACACACACACACACACACACACACACACACACACACACACACACACACACACACACACACACACACACACACACACACACACACACACACACACACACACACACACACACACACACACACACACACACACACACACACACACACACACACACACACACACACACACACACACACACACACACACACACACACACACACACACACACACACACACACACACACACACACACACACACACACACACACACACACACACACACACACACACACACACACACACACACACACACACACACACACACACACACACACACACACACACACACACACACACACACACACACACACACACACACACACACACACACACACACACACACACACACACACACACACACACACACACACACACACACACACACACACACACACACACACACACACACACACACACACACACACACACACACACACACACACACATACAAAAGTTTACAAATTTATATTATTTCGGCATATTTTGACTATCATCAAGACATCAATGTCAACCTGCAACATTTATCAAACGCAAAAGACTTTACAAACAATAAAGCATTTTTAATTGCAGTTGATAGTAACTCAAGATCAACAGTATGGCACGACAGACTGACAAATACAAGAGGACGGGATCTGAATGATTTTTTGACTATACAAGAAATTTACCTAATGAACGAAGACAGTGATCTCTTTACATTTGATAACGGAAGAGGTACAAGTAATATAGATCTGACGTTAATAAGTCATCATTTAACAAAAGAGTTAATAAATTGGAAAATAATGGAAGAAGAAAGCTATTCAGATCACCGATATTTGTTTTACAAATTAAAGATAACGAAACAAGACAGAGTTTATATAAATCATAGTCGGCTTAAATTTATAGTGAAACCTGAAAATTTGGAAGATTTTGGTACAAATATAACACAAGAATTTGTGAAGATGGCAAATATTTCCCAGGAAGATAGAGAACTAGCAGAAATAGATCAAATTTTAGCAGTTAAAGTAAGAGAAGAGACAAATTTCGAACTCTTTATAAAAGAATATAGCAAAGCTCTAATCTCAGGTTGTTGCAAATCTTTCAAAATTTCAAAGGTAGGCACAGTAGAAAAGAAGGGGAGAACAGTTCCATGGTGGTCAGATGAATTAACAATAATGAGGAAAAGGATTAATGCTTTAAGAAGACGCTACCAGAGAACAAGAAACAATGTTAGTCTAAGAGAAGAAAGAAGGAAAATTTATCTTGAAGAAAAAGTTAAATATACTAAGAAAATAGAAGTAGAAAAATTTAAATCTTGGAAAGAATACTGCAATATATCCAGCAAAAGTAATCCATGGAATATAGTTTATAAATTGGCCTCTGGTAAGATTAATCAAAATTTAACTCTTTCAACGATTAAAAAAGAATGCGGGGAATATACAACAGACACGACAAGTACACTAAACAGAATGCTGCAAGAGTTTATTCCTGAAGACAGTGAGTTTGATGATAATGAATACCACAAGAACGTCAGAGAAGATATTAAAACACCACCAGTCTCAGTAAACGATCATCAAATTTTGGAAGAAGAGATTGAAGAAATTTTAGTCAAAATGAATCCAAAGAAATCTCCGGGAAAAGATGGTATCTCAAGCGGAATTTTATTAAGTGTTTTTAAAATATTTAGACTGTTCTTCACTGAAATTTACAACCAATGCTTACAAAGAGGATACATCCCGAAAGAGTGGAAAACTGCAACAATTATACCTATTATTAAACCTGGTAGAGAAAATTCGGACGATGTAGGAAAATTTCGCCCAATAAGTTTAATAAATACTGGAGGAAAGGTCTTAGAAAAATTACTAATAAACAGAATTACGAAATATTTGGACACACATAACTTTCTAAACAAAAACCAATTTGGATTTATTAAGCATAGAGGAACTACCGACGCCATAATGAAAATGAAAAACTTTGTTAACGAAAGTCTTTTGGAAAAGAAAATTGTAGTACTAGTCAGTTTGGATGTTAAAGGAGCTTTCAACGCAGCATGGTGGCCAGCAATAATGAAAGCATTAAAAGATTTCAATTGCCCAAAAAATTTATACTGTCTAACACAAAATTATTTCAGTGAAAGATCCACAGATATAGAAGTTAATGGAATCAAAATTATAAAATCAGTAAATAGAGGATGCCCCCAAGGTTCGTGCAGTGGTCCAGGATTTTGGAATATACAATACAATTCTTTATTAAACTTAGATTTTTCAAAAAACTCAACAGCCATAGCATTTGCGGATGACTTCATACTTCTCACTAAAGGAAAGTCGATATTAGAGGTAGAAAATTTAGTAAATATTGAAATGGGAAAGATTATGAAATGGGCAATAAACAATAAAATTAAATTTAATGAAAATAAATCTCAAGTTATGCTGGTGACAAGGAAAAGATCTTTAATACAAGAGAAAATTAATATCTATCTAAATTTTAAAGTTTTGCAGCAAACGACAACAATAAAGTATTTAGGTATCATTATTAACAACAAATTCTGCTTTGACGAACATATAAAATATGTGACAGAAAAATGCTGCAAATTAATACATATTTTATCAAAGTCGGCTAAAGTTTCGTGGGGTCTTCGACAAGAAGCTCTTAATACTATATACAAAGGGGCCATTATTCCAATTTTATCTTATGGTCTGCCAGTTTGGAAATCTGCTTTACAAAAAGAAACAAACAAAAGATTAATTAAGAGAGTTCAACGGTTAATGAACATTAAAATTTTAAAGGGGTATAGAACTATTTCTTATGATGCGTCTTGTGTTCTAACAGGTAACACTCCAATTTTAATTAAATTAGAAGAAATTTTCAAAATTTATGAAAAAACAAAAGAATATGCAGGAAGAAGTGAAACCAATATAGAAGACTGTATGGCAATGAAGAGAATGTTGGCGAGAGAAGAAAAAATTGAAAGTGAAAGTGTATGGCACCGCGAATGGACTGAAAGCGTAAAAGGTAATATAACTAAAATGTTTTTCCCAAATTTGAACAATAGACTTAAAATAAAGTTACCATACTCTCCAAATTTAACTACTTTGCTAAGCGGACATGGAAAAATTAAAAGCTATCTCTACAAATATAAAATAACAGACAATGCAGAGTGTAAGTGCGGTAATAACAATCAAACTGTTAATCATTTAATCTTCGAGTGCGTCATGTTAAGAAGTGAACGCGAGGTTCTGAAAAATTCAATTTTAAGAAGAAATGGAAGTTGGCCCTGCTCAAATGCTGATCTTGTTGAGAACTACTTAAACTTTTTTATGAAATATGTTAATTCTATAAATTTTGATAGTTTAGTTGATTAATGAAATTAATATATTTATTTATGCAAGTTATAATTAAGATATGTATTAGAAAATGTGTTAATTAGTATCAAGTTTGTTAAATAATTGTACATTTAAAGCATGTAATATTTTGTAAATGGAGCATGCTGAAATAAAGATTTATTATAAAAAAAAAAAAAAAAAAAAAACACACACACACACACACACACACACACACACACACACACACACACACACACACACACACACACACACACACACACACACACACACACACACACACACACACACACACACACACACACACACACACACACACACACACACACACACACACACACACACACACACACACACACACACACACACACACACACACACACACACACACACACACACACACACACACACACACACACACACACACACACACACACACACACACACACACACACACACACACACACACACACACACACACACACACACACACACACACACACACACACACACACACACACACACACACACACACACACACACACACACACACACACACACACACACACACACACACACACACACACACACACACACACACACACACACACACACACACACACACACACACACACACACACACACACACACACACACACACACACACACACACACACACACACACACACACACACACACACACACACACACACACACACACACACACACACACACACACACACACACACACACACACACACACACACACACACACACACACACACACACACACACACACACACACACACACACACACACACACACACACACACACACACACACACACACACACACACACACACACACACACACACACACACACACACACACACACACACACACACACACACACACACACACACACACACACACACACACACACACACACACACACACACACACACACACACACACACACACACACACACACACACACACACACACACACACACACACACACACACACACACACACACACACACACACACACACACACACACACACACACACACACACACACACACACACACACACACACACACACACACACACACACACACACACACACACACACACACACACACACACACACACACACACACACACACATACAAAAGTTTACAAATTTATATTATTTCGGCATATTTTGACTATCATCAAGACATCAATGTCAACCTGCAACATTTATCAAACGCAAAAGACTTTACAAACAATAAAGCATTTTTAATTGCAGTTGATAGTAAACTCAAGATCAACAGTATGGCACGACAGACTGACAAATACAAGAGGACGGGATCTGAATGATTTTTTGACTATACAAGAAATTTACCTAATGAACGAAGACAGTGATCTCTTTACATTTGATAACGGAAGAGGTACAAGTAATATAGATCTGACGTTAATAAGTCATCATTTAACAAAAGAGTTAATAAATTGGAAAATAATGGAAGAAGAAAGCTATTCAGATCACCGATATTTGTTTTACAAATTAAAGATAACGAAACAAGACAGAGTTTATATAAATCATAGTCGGCTTAAATTTATAGTGAAACCTGAAAATTTGGAAGATTTTGGTACAAATATAACACAAGAATTTGTGAAGATGGCAAATATTTCCCAGGAAGATAGAGAACTAGCAGAAATAGATCAAATTTTAGCAGTTAAAGTAAGAGAAGAGACAAATTTCGAACTCTTTATAAAAGAATATAGCAAAGCTCTAATCTCAGGTTGTTGCAAATCTTTCAAAATTTCAAAGGTAGGCACAGTAGAAAAGAAGGGGAGAACAGTTCCATGGTGGTCAGATGAATTAACAATAATGAGGAAAAGGATTAATGCTTTAAGAAGACGCTACCAGAGAACAAGAAACAATGTTAGTCTAAGAGAAGAAAGAAGGAAAATTTATCTTGAAGAAAAAGTTAAATATACTAAGAAAATAGAAGTAGAAAAATTTAAATCTTGGAAAGAATACTGCAATATATCCAGCAAAAGTAATCCATGGAATATAGTTTATAAATTGGCCTCTGGTAAGATTAATCAAAATTTAACTCTTTCAACGATTAAAAAAGAATGCGGGGAATATACAACAGACACGACAAGTACACTAAACAGAATGCTGCAAGAGTTTATTCCTGAAGACAGTGAGTTTGATGATAATGAATACCACAAGAACGTCAGAGAAGATATTAAAACACCACCAGTCTCAGTAAACGATCATCAAATTTTGGAAGAAGAGATTGAAGAAATTTTAGTCAAAATGAATCCAAAGAAATCTCCGGGAAAAGATGGTATCTCAAGCGGAATTTTATTAAGTGTTTTTAAAATATTTAGACTGTTCTTCACTGAAATTTACAACCAATGCTTACAAAGAGGATACATCCCGAAAGAGTGGAAAACTGCAACAATTATACCTATTATTAAACCTGGTAGAGAAAATTCGGACGATGTAGGAAAATTTCGCCCAATAAGTTTAATAAATACTGGAGGAAAGGTCTTAGAAAAATTACTAATAAACAGAATTACGAAATATTTGGACACACATAACTTTCTAAACAAAAACCAATTTGGATTTATTAAGCATAGAGGAACTACCGACGCCATAATGAAAATGAAAAACTTTGTTAACGAAAGTCTTTTGGAAAAGAAAATTGTAGTACTAGTCAGTTGAAAGCATTAAAAGATTTCAATTGCCCAAAAAATTTATACTGTCTAACACAAAATTATTTCAGTGAAAGATCCACAGATATAGAAGTTAATGGAATCAAAATTATAAAATCAGTAAATAGAGGATGCCCCCAAGGTTCGTGCAGTGGTCCAGGATTTTGGAATATACAATACAATTCTTTATTAAACTTAGATTTTTCAAAAAACTCAACAGCCATAGCATTTGCGGATGACTTCATACTTCTCACTAAAGGAAAGTCGATATTAGAGGTAGAAAATTTAGTAAATATTGAAATGGGAAAGATTATGAAATGGGCAATAAACAATAAAATTAAATTTAATGAAAATAAATCTCAAGTTATGCTGGTGACAAGGAAAAGATCTTTAATACAAGAGAAAATTAATATCTATCTAAATTTTAAAGTTTTGCAGCAAACGACAACAATAAAGTATTTAGGTATCATTATTAACAACAAATTCTGCTTTGACGAACATATAAAATATGTGACAGAAAAATGCTGCAAATTAATACATATTTTATCAAAGTCGGCTAAAGTTTCGTGGGGTCTTCGACAAGAAGCTCTTAATACTATATACAAAGGGGCCATTATTCCAATTTTATCTTATGGTCTGCCAGTTTGGAAATCTGCTTTACAAAAAGAAACAAACAAAAGATTAATTAAGAGAGTTCAACGGTTAATGAACATTAAAATTTTAAAGGGGTATAGAACTATTTCTTATGATGCGTCTTGTGTTCTAACAGGTAACACTCCAATTTTAATTAAATTAGAAGAAATTTTCAAAATTTATGAAAAAACAAAAGAATATGCAGGAAGAAGTGAAACCAATATAGAAGACTGTATGGCAGGAAGAAGTGAAACCAATATAGAAGACTGTATGGCAATGAAGAGAATGTTGGCGAGAGAAGAAAAAATTGAAAGTGAAAGTGTATGGCACCGCGAATGGACTGAAAGCGTAAAAGGTAATATAACTAAAATGTTTTTCCCAAATTTGAACAATAGACTTAAAATAAAGTTACCATACTCTCCAAATTTAACTACTTTGCTAAGCGGACATGGAAAAATTAAAAGCTATCTCTACAAATATAAAATAACAGACAATGCAGAGTGTAAGTGCGGTAATAACAATCAAACTGTTAATCATTTAATCTTCGAGTGCGTCATGTTAAGAAGTGAACGCGAGGTTCTGAAAAATTCAATTTTAAGAAGAAATGGAAGTTGGCCCTGCTCAAATGCTGATCTTGTTGAGAACTACTTAAACTTTTTTATGAAATATGTTAATTCTATAAATTTTGATAGTTTAGTTGATTAATGAAATTAATATATTTATTTATGCAAGTTATAATTAAGATATGTATTAGAAAATGTGTTAATTAGTATCAAGTTTGTTAAATAATTGTACATTTAAAGCATGTAATATTTTGTAAATGGAGCATGCTGAAATAAAGATTTATTATAAAAAAAAAAAAAAAAAAAAAAAAAAAAAAAAAAAAAACACACACACACACACACACACACACACACACACACACACACACACACACACACACACACACACACACACACACACACACACACACACACACACACACACACACACACACACACACACACACACACACACACACACACACACACACACACACACACACACACACACACACACACACACACACACACACACACACACACACACACACACACACACACACACACACACACACACACACACACACACACACACACACACACACACACACACACACACACACACACACACACACACACACACACACACACACACACACACACACACACACACACACACACACACACACACACACACACACACACACACACACACACACACACACACACACACACACACACACACACACACACACACACACACACACACACACACACACACACACACACACACACACACACACACACACACACACACACACACACACACACACACACACACACACACACACACACACACACACACACACACACACACACACACACACACACACACACACACACACACACACACACACACACACACACACACACACACACACACACACACACACACACACACACACACACACACACACACACACACACACACACACACACACACACACACACACACACACACACACACACACACACACACACACACACACACACACACACACACACACACACACACACACACACACACACACACACACACACACACACACACACACACACACACACACACACACACACACACACACACACACACACACACACACACACACACACACACACACACACACACACACACACACACACACACACACACACACACACACACACACACACACACACACACACACACACACACACACACACACACACACACACACACACACACACACACACACACACACACACACACACACACACACACACACACACACACACACACACACACACACACACACACACACACACACACACACACACACACACACACACACACACACACAGACATCATCGTAAAAATGTTAAAATCGGATTGTAGGGACCTTAAAACGTGCTTATTCAATAAAATCTGGATATGCGATTTTTAGCATGAATGCAATACCTCTCTTAGCGAGAGGTAAAAAATGGACACGATGTACATCAATAAAATATATAATAACATTTTAAAATACAACAAAAATAAAACTAAAAATAAATAACAATCTTCTACATCTGGTGGCAACAAGCGACAAGCGCTACTGTATAACCTGCGCAGTTAAACATTTGGCGGGTTTTCGGTTTAAAGAAGAGTACAACCTTGACTTAGCCTTCAACCTTTAACAATTCAACAGGTCCCTCCCTACCTTACTTAGTTTGAATGTCCGTTAGGGTGTGGTACAACGACATTTTATATTTTTAAATTATTATTTTTTAATTTTTGACGTGTTTATATTCTATGTATATTTCATACATGGTTTATATTTATTGATTTATTATATCAACGACTGTGTTAAACCATGTTACACTTACACGATTATTTCCATGTTGTTTGTAAACAACTTAAAATAAATTTCATATAAGTTCTGCAATCTATGTGAACAATTTGGTGGGGTCGAAACTGTAGAGTTTGAAATAATGAAGTGGTTGATATCCAGAAACTGTTATACTTTCATAACAGAAATTACTTTATTTCAGTCTAGACTTTAGAATAGAATAAATGGCGCTTTGTAGGTAACTAACAAACTGACCGACTTTATACATGTATAACGAAATACATCATTATTACTCATTCCTCATTCCTAATCTGCCTCTCTTCGGAGATTCATCAGTCTCACAGACAGAAAGGTCAGTTTTGTACTATTTGAACATTAGAAATAAGTTTCATGTTTAAAATTGGTAGATCGAACTCGGGCTGTCCGAATCAGGGCCAAGCCAAGCGGGAGTGTAAGAGGTGCCCAGCACCCTGACGGCAGGACTCGAGAGGCGGCAAAAAAGTTTATAATTATTATTTTGTGTCTAATAAATTTCTGACGACGTACCATGATAATGTTTCTCATGTGAGAAGAAGTGAGGTACGTACTTACATTTAATATAGACAAGTATATATAATTTAAGATCTAGTGTGTCTCAGGAAAAAGTATCATATTTAATTAATTAAAAAGACAGTGAATTTTAAGTGACATTTTTTTTAAAGATGTTTTTTTTAAATTTTTTAAATAACAATTTTATTTGAAGAATTCAATCTCTATTCGGCATTTAAATCTGTAATCTCTAGCTATTACATGATCTAATGAAACTAACCATTATTTTCAAATTTCGTATGACACCATATTCTTTATATTTTGTGATGCGTGCATATCGACATAACAATATATTCACTGTTTTGGTCAAGATAGAATTACAATGAACAATTTTGTACAAATGTTTTTGGGGATTTTTTAAATTGTGAAGTTGGTAACTTAGTCTGTGTCAAATAAATATATTTCATTTTAGTTATCATTACCTGACATTACTCTTGGAAAATTACTGAAATTAGATTTTGTATAATAAAATATTTACATTAAACAGTGAAGCACTCTTTTAAATTAAAATACAAAGTCACTCATATCATAATATAAATTTTAACTCTAACCTAACTTGGAAGTAACTGTTGCTGTTGTCAAAAGGTTAAATGTCAAAATAAATTAAATTCAAATGTGTATTGAAACTGTCAGTATTACCAACCTGGATATTTAAATATTTCTTTCAATATTTTTTTTTAAATAATGAAATAAAAGTAAATGAATACGAAATAGAATGAAAAACACGTATTACAAAGTCCATTTGTAACACTCGTACTTTGCGTAATTCGCCTACGGCTTGATTACACAAACTGTACTCGTATTACAATAAGAATCATTGTACTCGTAATACTTGTCCTTTCAATATACTATTGTTTTTGAAAAGTATTCATAATAAATAAATAAATACAGTGTGTTAATTAAAAAGCGGGTCATAGACGTTCAATATACAGCTTTTCCTTGCGCAAAACTTCTCAATTAATTTTAGACGAAAATAAAAGTTGTAAATAATTAAATTCTACAATACATCTTAATCATTAAAAAAAATTTATTTTGCACGTTTCGTAACCTGTAAAACAAAACTTGAAAAATAAAATGTGTTTAGTTTAGTTATTTACATGCAGAATTTAATTATCAGTAACTTTTGTTTGAAAATCTAGTTTTTGACCACCACAAATGAGCAATATTTATAAAATTCCAAATTCGATTTTGCAGGTCACTAAACGTACAAAAATATACGAGATTAACCATAACTTTTATTTGAAATTTTTGTGTCTAAAATTAATTAGAAAGTTTTGCGCAAGAAAAAAATGATTTCTCGTTTTAAATTTTTTGACCTTTTTTACTTCTTTTATTTCTTCTATTTTAAATAATTATCTAATATACACGCTTAAGAAAAGTACATGTATTTTATATACATAATTCATAAACCTTTACGACTATAGTTTCTTTATATTCTCTACTTTGAAATTACAATACATATTTTAATTTTCCCGTGCAATTGAACAAGGTGTATAAAGTAGGAGGTTTAAAAAAATTGATTTCGAATATTACCTATTAAAGATTAAAATAATTTTCGCTTTTTAGAGGCGGCATTTTTATTTTGTACCCCGGCGCCTACACGCCCCTTTTCCGAATTACAACCGTCACTTACCGCACACAACCACGCGACCCCTTAAAAATAGATTAAAATATTAATTTAAATTTGTGAAACAAATTTAATAATAATTTACATCTTTTGGATCTGTTGCAATAGATTACCTGAAGAATAAGATAATCTTACAACGAATAAGTATTTAATGAAAATTTACTAGTGTGAATTTATTTTCGTTTAGAGTTTAGACCAAGGTTTCTCAACCTTTTTTTATATACCGGCCACTTGGTCATATTTTAAAGTGACGCAGTTTGCTAACCGCCCCCCCCCCCTAAATCATTTTAATTCACTTTATTTTGAAATAAAATATAAAAATTATTGCAACCAATGAGGCTCAAAAATAATTCAAAATCGTAAATTATAACAATGAGCAAACATTAACAAGTTTCAAATATCTATAAATAAAATAAATAAATATTTCATCACGGCATATTACCCATTGCTGGGTGTGCCAATCTGCTTTGTATACAGATATCGGTAATGATGGAATATTTGTACCGTGCGGGCGCTTACCAGGCGTCACCTCACGGGCACTCATAGATGGCGTGGAGAGTGCACCATAGGGGACAATTTTGTGCCATTAAAATTCAATGTAATTTTTGGCGTCGATCGGGATCGAACCCGGGTCCCCAGATTCGCGACCAGACACTCAGGCATTTGGTATTTAATAAAATACGTACATTAAGGAACTGCTTCGAAAAGGGAGCTATTTACGTCCCGTCGTGAATAGAAACTGAATGAACATACGTTCCTACAAATAACGTCCAAATAGCTTCCTTATGATATCGGCTGTGGATAAAACAATTAATTTCCTAATTAACAGAAAAATATTAATAATTTCTGCCGCCCACTAAAAATCGGAAATCGCCCACGTTGAGAAACCCTGGTTTAGACTGACCAGAGGGAAGAAATCTTTATTTATAACTGTTTTATACCTTGTTTAAATGAATATCACTGACCCCGGTGGTGAAATGGGCAACACAGCCGACTCACCGGACTTTCGTTTAACGTATGGTTGTTTGTGTACATCTTTATTATCTCATCTACATCAATGCAACGAAGAAATGATAAATTATAATAATATGTACGAAATCTGCTTCCATCCCCATAACATGACCGCTTAAATACAATAATGTAATAAATAACGAGTACCAATAATAAATTAATTGAATAAACTGTAACAATTATTTTGTCAAGACGAAATATAGGTACAAGATGAAATAATTTAGATATAAAACCGCAGAATAACAAATTTCTACAAAATAATTCTACTTCTTGACATTACTAACGACTGACCATTACCAATGAAGCAATTTTGTTCAGACTACAGACTACACAATCGTCGCCAGTCTGAATCTAGACACTCCGCTCCGAAGGTTTTGAAGATTCGCCGGTCTGACATTTTCGCTGCACGACCGACCTGTCATTTGAAAAATCATCAGCTGGGTAATTTCCTTGTTGCGTAATGAGATGAGATTCACTCGTCTACGAGTCTGCGATTCGCAAACAGATTATTACAATGTAATGTATTATATTTGTATTGCAGGGAACATTCTTGATTTAAAAAGAGATTGCACTTGCAAGAAGTGAAATACCAACTACTTTCGTTCGAATTTATTTTTGTCTGAATTTGTTATACATTTACAATTTCAATAATATAATCGTGTAAATTGCTACTGCCGGGACAATAAGTCATACGTCGATATTTTATTGTGTTTGGATTAAATTTGGTACCTAAAAAGTAAAACGTACAACTAAATACCCTATCCACCGTACTTACGCATGCCTATAAACTTTGAAGACTTATAGCCTTGTTCTCTCACACAAAATTATGTACAATTACTGGTATTTCTAGTCAAGAAATACCAACAGTCAGTTGGTGTGATGTTACGGAAAAATTATTGGAGATGCAGTCTTAGTAAAACGATTTTATTAAATTATCATTTATTTAACAATCCGACGTTTCGGTTTCCAATAAACCATCATCAGGATTCTGGAATATATTTTATACATAGTACAAATATTTTAAGAAAAAATAATAGTTTACAAAATTTTGTTGAAGTTACTTACATGTTAATATATAGTTAGAAAAACTCCAAGTTTAATCCAAAACGCAATAGTTGAAAAAATCGACTTACGACCGTTTATCCCGCCAGTAGTGAAATAAACTTAAATAGCTCATAACCATTTTTCACTACTTTAATTTTTCAAGTTATACAAATATCATTAATAAATGTATTTTCGGTAATTACATAGAAAAGGAATTACTTAGAAGAAAAATTATCCAAGAAAATTCCATTCGTGGATAATATGAACCATCCCAGTATAATCATATCCATAATGGATTCTTTTATTAATTGTATACAATTTGACGGTATATCGATAGCTCACAGTATAAATGTTGTATGTCCAGTTTTGCTGGCTTTAATATAACTGCATTTGAATATTTTATTATCACATTAATTATTTGTACTTTACCAATATTTTGGTAAATAAATTTGTCTCAAAATTGTTGACCACTGTATTTATTAGATATGGTCGTCTGTGACTATTTCCTCTTTCCAAAGATGAAAAGACAACGTTTTGCGACCATAGAGGAGAAGATACAGGTAAAATTGCTGAAGAAGATGAAAGCTATACCACAAAGTGCATTCCATAAGCACAAGTGAGTTATATCTATCGAGGAATATGTAGAAAGGTACAATATTTATATTGATGAATAAATTATTACTTCAAGGAAGATGATTTTAAATAAAAACTCCAAACGTCTTATTCACATTGTTCAAATTTAATAACAGAGTTACCGACAGGTTTCGATCATTTAAATGGTCATTATCATGGTACCGGTGTGACTATAAATAAAAATTATAAATGTACAAAATGTAATAAAGATAAATACAAAGTACTTATACAATTACGAAAATATAAAACTGTCTGAAGTAAAAATGAATTATGAAACTGCATGCGTCTGTAACTATAGAGTAGAATTCATCACGTAAGGACAGAAAGGAACAGAAAGGACATGAACAATCACCTAACGGCGTCGGAATCAATCAGGATGTTATACTTTGGTTCACGAAAGATGACTATACAAGGTTCGAAGAAAGAATACACAGCACTCTATACAGTAATAGCTTTGCAACATTTCATGTTAGAATGAGAAAGATTACTTGACGTATGTCTATATAGTTTATGTTATGTAACAGATATACGTAAATGGTGACATTACTTTCTAACACTTCACAAATAATAATGACGCATGTCGTAGAGTTACAGATATCTAATATTCTACTACACTGCCCTCTGTGCTAATATTTACCTATTTAAATCAAATTATTACTCTATGGTTTGTCAAGTCTATGTTTTTGTGTTTTGCAGAAACATCGGTGAAGACCATAAATCTTTGAGAAAGGCATTATTTAAGAAGAAACAATTTTCAAATAAATTACACTTATTTTTTTCAGTTAAAATGTATCCGTAAATATCATGTTTCACGTCTATGTATACGAAATGTAGTGAAGTTATCTGAAAGTAATATTATATCACACGGTTAATAAATGACCTTGAATAGTCATATTTCGTGAACCAAACTATAATAATGGCACTATTATTCAAATTAGTTTGGTCGTTGAGGCAACTTCTTTACTAACATTGTAAAACAAATTTTGCGTACTTTTCAAAAATATAATAAAAAATATTATATTCCATTTGAAATTTTAAAGTTGATATTATATACTCCGAAGTAACAAACATCTTATTGCCCACATTATCTACAGTAAATTTTCATATTTGAAGATAATCGCTATCTCGCTTAAAAAGGGAGATAATTGCTGGTTCATTCTCGCATGATCATTCTGTATATTTCAACGTTGTTTTTATACGAATCGTAATTCCAATCACATATTCTTGCGAGTGCAAAGAACTGATGAATATCGGCTTCAATTGACTTTGATCTTTCAATGACAACTAAGAATAATATATGCAAGATATGATAACGTAAATGTAAATGGTATTTAAAGGTTGCGTATCAATTTTCAGAAGATCTGAGATTTTAATTGATGAGCTGACACACTTTTAAATTAAGTTGCGCTGAAAGTTAATGTTTTACATATGGAGATTATTGAAAATATCGTGATATTTACGATTTTGAAACGAATAAAACAAATATCAATAAATGATATTTCGGATTTGGCTTGGCTACGCTTCTAGTTTTGATATAATATTTGTTTTATAACCATAATATTACAATGATATTTAATCTTTATGGAGGAATCATGAATCTAATAGTTTCTATTTTAAGGAAACTTGTTTAATAAATGCCATTTCTAAAATTAGACACGAGAAATATGAAAATTCTCAGAAATATAATAAACGCCAATTCTGAAAAGATAAAAGAAACAGGAAAATACTTTTTATACTATCAAGAAAACAGTTTTCGAATACATTACAGTATTTGAGAATTTATTCTGCTCTTATCTTAATCTATGGCAGTTGTAAGTTGCAGAGATAGTAGATAACCAACAGATAATCACCATAAATACTGCGTTTCTACATCTATTATATCTTAAGCCCATGTTCTCCTATGAAATTAAAAATTACCTACCTGCACAAACATTTTTTAGAAAAAAGGAATGTAAGTTCAATTGCCTAATAAGACATGAGTATTACTATTAAGATTTTAAATTTAGAATTCTCTCTCTGTAAATTAAGGGTCCAATTATTTCATCTTTTGTATTACATGTCACATAAGTTTTCTGAATTTTTTTAAATAAATAAATATATCATCACGGCATATTACCCTTTACTGGATGTGCCAATCTGCTTTGCACACAGATATGAGTAATGATGAAATATTTGTACCGTGCGGGCGCTTACCAGGCGTCACCTCACGGGCACTCAATGCTGGCGTGGAGAGTGCACCACAGGGGGGTCAATTTAGTGCCATTCAAATTCGAAGTAATGTTTGGCGCGACAGTCGGGATCGAACCCGGGTCCCCAGATTCGCGACCAGGCATTTAGGCACACGGCCACGAGACTCCATAATTTTTTGAATGGCCGATGGTTTTAAAATTCAAGTTTAATATAGATCTAGTGGTCCACCTTCTTCCATATGACGAAGTTCTGACTTGGCCCATAAATCTTTGGCGGGTGTTAAAATTTATTTTGCGTACTTTCCGAAAAATTCTGCGCTTTAATTGTTTTCATTTTGGGACTCCTATACATTTTGTACATCTTTCTTGAAACTCCAAAAAAACTGATAAATTTATATTTTCTGTTTTGGACAAAAAATGTTTACTATGGCCGCTTGAACCAATATTTAACTGAGATTTTAACAAAATAATTATTTAAGTATTAAGGTCAGTAAGTGCTTCCTACCGGTTGATGAACACTTACTGACCGCAATTCTTATTACGTTTTTTTGCACGATCGACGTAAAAAATTAACACTCGGTTCCATAATCATATTGACGTCTCCTTTAAAGTGAAAAGGAGGGTTTTTGTGGTAAATGCTGTTCCATAATCCTATTTTAAAGAGCACTTTACAAAAAAAGTCTCCTTTATTGTGAAGTCCCGAATTTTGTTCTTTATACAGACTTTTTACAAACTATTATGAAACAGAAACAATTAAAGTCGACTTTCAAAATCGACTTTTCGAAAAAGTAAACTTTAAAAAAAAAGAGACTTTTATGTGGTATTATGGAACCGGGTGTAAGAAAAATTAGATTTGAAAATTATTTTGACATATTTAAAAATTTTGGCTCTCATTTTAAAAGTAAGTTTTGATCGTTGTTTTTATTTACTTACTGCCTCCGCTTCCTGATCGATAAGTGATTCGCTTCACTTATCGATCGGTAATTTGTTAATAAAGTTTACTGCCTTGGAAACCCTATCGGTAAACATCGTGCAAAAATTAAATTAAAATCAACGTTTATATACGTATAAAATAAATTAGTGTTAAAAAAGAAACAGAGAAATGAACAGAGAAACGTATGTCTGATCATTACTCAATTCAAAAATCAAATTGACAAAATTCATCATAAAATGTAATTTTCCTGAAATTAATTTAATAGGCAACAAAAGAATTTTGCCATTCGCCGTTTTCTAATTTATTTCCATTTCTAAAATACCATTTTGACAATATCTCATGTCAAATTGACATTTAATTAAATACTTTCAAATTAAAAATTACCTTTCTCTGTTCACAGCCTACACCGAGTTAGGTTTTTTTTAAATACACTGTATATAAGTGTTGATTTTAATTTAATTAATTTTTTGGTGACATTTTTATTTGCGAATAGTATGACTACACAAAATACGCAAAATATCCAGGTAACGGACAAATAAAAAAACCCAAATCACTGTCATTAACCTAAATATTCTACTAAAAAAAATTCTTTAATGGAAATTGTCAACTATTTTTATAAAGAATTAATGAAATTGAAAGTAGAAACAGAGAAAATAGTATTACATTCGTTACAGACCGTTATTTCAACACTCATTCATTCGCCCACTTGCCGGAATGCGGCTCGTCTCCCAATTTCAAGCTCGTACTGTCAAACATGAGAACGCATTTTCCCCATATATAATCGAATCACTCTACTTAAAGCCCCCTACACACGCTCCGATTTGTTCTCCGGTTTGTCTGTATAGGTCAAATATGCCCGGATTATTTGTCTTAACCGGTTGCTCCCTTCACACTATACACATACAAGCTTTTGATTCAGTTTTCAGTTGCAAACAGAGTCAACAAGAAATATAATTTATTTTATTTGGGTATCTCACTTATGAACCGTGATAATAAGTTTTAGTGCCCTCTATTGAAAGGTCAGACAACTAAATTTGATAGCCGAGAAGGTGGTGGGAAATATGAATTCATTTTGAATTATTCTAAACTTGAAATTTTATTTCTTGATAATGTAATTAATAAAAAAATCTATCGAAAATAGATAATTTATTAAAGACATTAGCAAGAAATGTGAAATATATGTTGTACTATAAAAAAAATTAAAGTAATTAACATGTTAATGGTTATTTAAAAATGTATACATTACATTATTTAAATCAAATAATGAACTACAAATCTCAATCTACGCGGGAACAACTATTAAAATTTATGCACATACGAGTTCTACTCAAGAAACCAAAAATTTGAATTATTATTATTATTACAAGAGATAATTTTATTTCAAAAAAGGGGTTACTTTAAATAATGTCTGCCAGAAATGCATTGCTTATATGATCTCGTCATCGGTTCACATTTTAACAAATTATCTTATTTTACACTGCTATTTGTAATAAAACTAGCAACACCATACTATTCCAACATTCTCTGATGAACCTTATGAAGCTTCATGTCCATTCGCCATGAATTGTGATATCTTGCTGCTCTCCTCCTACGACCAAACATCTAAGAGCACCGCCATTTTACTTTTTAATAATGTAACATATGGATTATTTTACATGATTGTAAAGCAAATTTGATGTACTTTTCAAATTTGTAAAAAAATATGGTATGTTCCATTTGAAATTTCCAAGTTGATATTAATTACTAATAATAAACCGGAAGTGGTATTATGAATGTACATCCGTCATCGAGTAGTTTACATGTTGCTGTATAAATCATGTTACATAAATAAGCGAGATATTTGCTGGGTCCATTAAAATATAACATCCTGTAGAAAATAATTGTTGATTTATTGTCAAAAACTTTACTAGTGTAATGCTACTTCTCTTCCCTCATTTTTATAGGTACTCAAACCTCTGACCTCTGTAGAAACTGTAATATTTTTTATTTGAATCAAACGTATTAAGCAAGCAGACAAATCTGACTTGACAGCAAAAAATGACTAGGTTGATAAATATTTTTCGTCACAAATTTTGTTTTCCAGATAAGGAAAGAAATCTGGAAAACGTGTAATATTTAATTATTATTCCAGTCTGTCCACTTTCAGATATACCATCTATCAGTGTCCAATAAATAATTTACTGTTAAATATTACAATATAAAATAACTCCGGTGAAACTACGAAAACTTTCAATAAATAAAAACACCAACATCCAATATCGCAAACATGTTACACTAAAAACCAAGAATGTGCGTTTTTACACAAAACTGAAGTGAATAATTGCTCAAAATGAAAGTAACATTGCGTTACGAATCGACATTGTGGAGTTAAATTTTTCATAAACCACAAATAGCCACCGGTATCTTAGGCAACGGCGTGTTGTAAATCATCGATGAGTTACGACATTGATCAATAATAAATACGGAGCGTACGTGATGGAAATCAAAGTGAAGCTTCCAATTTAAGGAAACCTTCACATTTCAACAATGTTTTTACTTCATTTAGTATGTAATCAGATTATTAGCATTTCCTTTTCAATTTCATACAGGAAACATACTGTATAATATGTTATATGAATTTTGTATGCTTATTAACCGTATATGATGAGATATGCTTATAATTGATATTTATACAAAGAAACATGATACGAAAATTTTAATATAAATGATATTCATCACCTTTCACATTTAATCAAAATTATTTGATGTTAGGATTTATAATTTTATTTTTCTATCTAAAAAATTAAAGGTAATTATTATACTCTTACAACTGACAGTTGAATTAATGGACAATAAAATCAGATATGAAAATATCAGGCCCTAGACTTGAACAATTTTTAAATTTATGATTTCCTGACACCTTTAATAAAAAATCTGATGTGACCAACACAGTACCTCCCGCCATTTACCTATGTATATAATTTTTATGTTACTTTATAAATTTATCCATACAATATATAGAAAAAGTATTAAAGCAAACTTGTAGAAAATGTAATAATCTTTAATTTTTATAATAACAAATTGAGAAAAAATTACATTTAAAGGTTTTTTTTGAAGAAAAACTATCTTGAGCTTCAAGTAAACTGCCATTTCCGGTTATCCGATTGCCACCAAAATCTAATCAAATATTTCCATATTAGAATAAGGTAGAAATACATGGTTTCAAAACTTTCTGAATGATAGTATTTGAGTTAGAGCGTATACAGGATCCACACACAAACACATACATACATACACACAGACATCATCGTGAAAATGTTAAAAATAAATTTTAGGGACCTTAAAACGTGGTCATTTACCAAAATCTCGATATGCGATTTTTAGCACGATCCCTATACCTCCCTTACCAAGGATAGTGGGAGGTAAAAATAAATATAAAAATCTGTTGTGGCCAGCACAATACCTCTCGCCACTTCCTTTTTTTGGTTACATAAGTATAGGGCGCGAACGGTAATGTTACATTTTTGGGCTTGACAAGCAAATGTGTGGGCCCGTTTCAGAATGATAATTAGTAATTATGTACATAGATGTCAAATGTTAGAATTTTTCATTAAAAATTTCAAGATTTTCTAAATTTACGTAGTTAATTTATCACCAGGAGTTTAAAGTTTACTTGTATGCCTTAGATATTTAACATTTAATTCTGCTCCACATGGAATTGGAAAATCACTAAATTTAGAATGAGAAATTATGATATTTGACATCTATATACATAATTACTAGCTATCATTCTGACATGGGCCCCCATATCTGCTTGTCAAGGCCAACAAAATCATATGACTGCTCGCTCCCTATTGTATTTAACATTTCTTGTATACCTACACTCTACACCAAAAATTCTACTTACGCATATATCTATTCCATATATATTTAGATTGTTTAATTTTAAATTCATTTTTGATGAAGAAATTTTGTCCTCTTCTAATTTTTCGAAATGTTTCCAATTCTATTAATACATTAAGAAATAATATAATGTATGTACTTCCCAGAAAAAGTCTTCAGTAATGTCTTCGGATTTCTGACACTGACATTATCTGTCAGTTACAAACAAATTAAATTTTCAACTATTTTCCATGGCCATTCTTTCGGCTGTAAAATTTATTATAACAAATTATTTTACATACTATATTTCTTCTATCTCTAAATCTATAGAATATATTGTAAAATATTTAAATGTATCAGAAAGAGAATTTATTTTTCTTTAATATTATCAAGAAAAAATTTCAAAAAATATTATTTAAAAGATTTTTTTTCAAGAATCTTCTACTTCCGGTTGTCCAATTGTTACCAAAACCTTTTCAGATCTTCCCATGAATGTCCGATTGGGAAATACGTAGTTAAAAAAAATTAAAGTCTTATAGTTTTTGGTAACCGTCCTTCCAACATCCCACACACACACACACACATACACACACACACATCCACACACACACACACACACACACACACACACACACAGACATCATCGTAAAAATGATAAAATCGGATTGTAGGGACCTTAAAACGTGCTTATTCAATAAAATCTGGATATGCGATTTTTAGCATGAATGCAATACCTCTCTTAGCGAGAGGTAAAAATGTATTATGTTCCGGTACATTTTCTTCTACAAAAAAGTACTGGGTTGGTTTAAGCAATAAGTTACCTACACTTTAATACTGATAATTTATTTAAAATACTGACCCAATAAATAGCAGCCGTTGTTGAGACCTTGGCCATATAAAGGCTTCTGTGACAATTATAATGATACATACCAGCAAATATTAAGATTCAATTTCTAGTTGTCCAGTTAAAAATTTCCAATGCATAATTTTTCTATCTGGTAGAGTTTTATTTATTTATTCAAGGTTGATGTTGAACTTACATTAGTTACATTACAATTTATTTTGTAATGTGATTTAGAAAACTAGAAATTTCAGGAATTCTCATATTTCACACAAAACTGTTACAAATTTAAATTCGGGTTGCGTCATTAAATTCCGTACATTTTTATAGTGGCATGCTTAAATTTTTAATCTTGTTTTAAGGTTTAAGTTGAAAAGAGTTGATACTGAGTAACTTTATACGTGTAGAAAATATCTTGGAGTGTCCACTCGAACATAAGGAATTCAGAAGTGAAATCGGAATTTGATTAGATAGAAATATATACTGATCTTTGATCTTTTACTAACTTACTAATGTACAATTTTTTGCTTTTTATTATATATAATGAATTAATTGACAGATTTTATTTTCTATTATTATGTTTATAACATTTTCATCATTCACAAGATTCACTGTATAGAAATTTTTTTTTTTTAAGTTACATACTATTGCTGTTTATTTTTAATATTGAAATGTTAGAGAAACAGTTAACTGAGTAAAAATATGCTATTACTCATAAAAACGAGTTACAACTAAAAATAACATTTATTACATGAAAAGTAAAATTAAAATAGTACCATCATCATTATTACGCTAAAAATAAATGATGTAGGTATTTAAGTTAGAATAATGCATTAAATTTAACTATACAGGGTGTTTCCTTTAAAACAACCAGTGTTTTTTGCGCGAACTAATGACTAAAGAAAAATATTATATATAAAATGTGATCAAGAATAAGAGGCTTATCCATCAGTAACAACAAACATCTGCCTACTCTGACATGCCGCCACTGATAAATACCGTCATTTATGTTGGGGTTTTTCTCTTATTTGAAGAATAAGTTATTTAGAGATTTATTTGATGTTGGTGAAACCGGCCATAAGACATATATTGCATAAAATTTCATTAAAATACTTAACGAAAATTTTAAACAGGCTCATTGTACGACCAAATTAAAGTAATACGAGTATATACTCGTATTTATTTGAACAGTATTTTTACATTAATGATCAGTATTTTGTAAAAAAAAAAGATCAATAAATATGATCATTGTATCCAAGTTAGATTAAATAATTATTACGTTAGTTGAGGTTAGTTTAGATCAAGTTAAATTAGGTTAATTTACATTTATATTATAAGTTACTGATCATTTATTTAAAATACTGATGCAAGAAATAGCAGCCTACAAAAATTGAACGCATAAATTTGACTGTCCTTCACATAATACCATTTTTTACCTTGTCTTTGGTCAAAAAATTCAATGATGAGTTTTTAGTGAATAAGCATGTTTTAGGGTCCCTATAATACGATTTTACCATTTTTACGATGATGTCTGTATGTATGTATGTATGTATGTATGTATGTGTGTGTGTATGTGTGTGTCTGTGTGTATGTGTCTGTGTGTGTGTGTGTGTGTGTGTGTCTGTGTGTGTGTGACAAAAGTTCCGGATCCCATAACTTCAATACCACGATTCCAAAAATTATATTTTTTTCGTATTCCTCAAGTTTACATCCAGAAGAACAAATGATTAGATTTTGGTTATAATTGGTGAACCGGAAGTAGCCTCATTTAAAGATTTAACAGTTAAATTTGATTTATTGACATTTAACGTTATTATAACTTAAAGAATATATTATTCTCTATACGATTTGATTACAATTTATACTTCATATTCAATAGATACAGAGTTAAAGAATTTTAAAGAAATTAAATTTTATAATTCAGCCAGCTATGCTAAACATGAAAACTACTAATATATTCATATAATTCAAATTGACAGATGTCAGTATCAATAAAAAGAAAATTAATGTGGCAGAGATGAGGATGTTGAAGTAGATGTTGGGGAAGACACGGAAAGATACGGTAAGAAAATAACTCTAGTGTTACAAGTTTCTAGAAAGATACAAGAAAGACGATTACATTGGTTTGAACATGTCATTAGGATAAATAAAGAATTATATTTGAACAAGAATGAGTACTTTAGTAATAGTAGGTTGAAGAAACAGAGGAAGACCGAAGATAATTTGGAAGGACTGTATTGCGGAAGACTTGAGAGAAAAGGAACTGAATGAGAACGACACGCAAAAATACGGACCCCTAACGAATGGGAAAAGCTAAAGAGGAAGAAGATGTCAGTGTCAAGTGCAATTTGAATAGTTAGTTTATGAAATAATTTTACTGGAAATTTAGAATCTTTTGCAAGAAAAATTATGTATGGAATTTATACATTATACACAGGATTGACGGAAGGTATTGTGCAGGCCACAACAGATTTTTTATTATATCGATATTTAATCTCTCACTTTTAGTCTGACGTAATATCCGCCCGCGACCCTTGCTTTAAATATTACGCAGTTTAACTCTCTCCTTTGGCTTCTTATAGGCGTCTTTAACTCGTTGATGTCTTTTATAGGTGAACTTATATAAGTCATAACGTTTCGTTATTATTGTTGTTATATACTTTCTATATCAGAACAGTTTGTTTATAGATGGCAAGATTATGGCAGTGTGGGTGATACTTGAGAAGGTGTTGGATGGATAAAATAAACGTTTTATGACAGAGAAATCGGAGAATGTATAGAGATATTATAGACGAATAGCATTAATTTGTTATTGGTTATAATGATGTCTAGTTTGTAAATAGGAAATCAGTGAATATATTCTTAGAATGTTAACTAGGTTATGTTCAATAAATGAAGACGTTAGAGGTTATTTTATATTCATATTAACATGATGTAGGATGTAATATAAGAGTAGTTTAATACGAGGATCACGCTACAATTATTAAAAATAAGACACACTGTTCCTATTTTTACCTCTCGCTAAGAGAGGTATTGGATTCATGCTAAAAATCGCATATCCAGATTTTATTGAATAAGCACGTTTTGAGGACCATAAACGGTCCCTACAATCCGATTTTAACATTTTTATGATGATGTCTGTGTGTGTGTGTTTGTAGATATGTGTGTGTGTGTGTGTGTGTATGTATGTATGTATGTAGGATGTTGGAAGGATGATTACTCAAAAACTATAAGACTTTAAATTTGTTTAACTACGTATTTCCAAATCGGACATTCATGGGAAGATCTGAAAAGGTTTTGGTAACAATTGGACAACCGGAAGTAGAAGATTCTTGAAAAAAAATCTTCTAAATAATATTTTTTGAAATTTTTTCTTGGTAATATTAAAGAAAATTAAAATCTCTATCTGATACATTTAAATATTTTATAATATATTCTATAGATTTAGAGATAAAAGAAATATAATATATAAAATAATCTATTATAATAAATTTTACAGCCGAAACATTGGCCATGGAAAATAGTTGAGAATTTAAATTGTTTATAAATGACAGATAAATGTAAGTGTCAGAAATCCGGAGACATTATTGAAGACTTTTTCTGGGAAGTACATACATTATATTATTTCTTAATGTATTAATAGTTAAATATTTAAAATTATAGGTATATTATATATATCCTTCAAAAATACTGTCAATCCTGACAATGAATTGGAAACATTTCGAAAAATTAGAAGAGGACAAAATTTCTTCATAAAATGAATTTAAAATTAAACAATCTAAATATAAGGAATAGATATATGCGTAAGTAGAATTTTTGATGTAGAGTGTAGGTATACAAGAAATGTTAAATACAATAGGGCGCGAGCAGTCATGTGATTTTGTTGGCCTTGACAAGCAGATATGGGGGTCCATGTCAGAATGATAGCTTGTAATTATGTATATAGATATCAAGTATCAAAATTTCTCATTCTAAATTTAGTGATTTTCCAATTCCATGTGGTTTATTTTCCTCGACAAGTAAATTCCACAGTCCGGGTGACAAATTAACTACGTGTATTTAGAAAATTTTGAAATTCTGAATGAAAAATTGAGAATTGACATCCATGTACATAATTACTAATTATCATCCTGAAACAGGCCCCCACATTTGCTTGTCAAGGCCAACAATGTAACATGACTGTTCGCGCCCTATACTTATGTAACCAAAAAAGAAAGTGGCGAGAGGTATTGTGCTGGCCACAACAGATTTTTTTCCTTATACTTCTTAAAAACTCCCAACCAGTTTCCTTTACTTTCCAAATAAACATGATTCGCAGCATCAATCTCTTCTTCAGAGGAAAAAATAAAAAATAGCCTAAATTCGCACCTTGCCAAATCAGGTGAGTATATGAAGGGTATTTTATTACTTCTATATATTTTTTCGCAACAAACTGAAGTGTTGAAACTGTCCTGTGGGAAGATATATTACCATTATTTAATATCTGTCTCTGGAACTCCACTGAGTACGTCAGGCAATTTTTTTCAGTATACCATTTACCTGCTGTAACACCAGTGCTATGATCTGTAATTCTAATACATTTTTTTATATTTTTAAATTTTAGACTTAAGCCTGATTTATAGATTTCATAGAATAGAATGGAATAGAATAGAACAGAATAGTACAGGGAATAGAAATATAAACCAATGTAAGTGCATGGAACCATTTATACTTGTACAGAATGGAATAGAATAGAAAAGAATGGAACAGAATAACCAAATTTTATTTCTTATTCTATTCCATTCCTATTATATTCGGCTTGCTCCGTTAATATTCGTGTGATTGGTGTGACTTCGTTGCTCTTGGTCCATCCTCTAACCTAAAAACTTACTGTGGACAACAGTTTTTCTGCAGAAATACTATCTTTTTTAGCAAAAACGAACAATGATATTATTTACTCGGTTCAAAATGAAATTAGTGAAAGAAAAATATAACCAATAAATTAGTTAAAGTAAAAGGTTAAAATTATTAGAAATTATTTTCGAATTTTTAATTCAAAGCAATGCCGGGCATACCTTCTAGTCGTTAATAAAACGAGAAATTAAAATTTTATTACTCTACGAAATACGAAATTTATTTTTTGTTGCTAAAAATTAAATCTTAGTCAATTTTTAATTTTAACCAAAACCAAAACGAAACCGTTATTTCTTTGTTTATTTATCCGAAACGAAAACCAATATATTTATTTTTTTAAAACCGTTGCCAATAACAGAAATCGCATTTTTATTAATGTTCGGTTACGATAAACGGGTTGTTTATCGTAACCGAACCCCAATTTTTTTGGTTCGAGTCCCTGGTTTTTGTACGATGTGTAAAAACTGAATGATAAGAATGAATATACATGATATGTAATATTTTATAAGATCTTTCTACCCTGAAAAAGGTGCAAATGTACACCGAAATGTCGATGTTGTAAGAATAAACATCGTTTGGCCGAGATTTCGAATAATTATTAACACCTTATCCACACACCACACAACAGTCAAGAAATTTCCCACTTAATTTGATAGATTTTCAGTCCACCAGTAATTAGTTAACAATTATGGCAGTTTTTAAGTCATCTTAAATTAATTTGACAGTTTTTAAGTCTCCTAGCAAATAGTAAAGAATCATTCGAAAAAAAAGATTAGCTAGAAGCTTTTAAGAAATGGAAAAATGGTGAAGTGTGTTATTGTTGAATGGAACACATTCAATATATTTAAAATAAAATTCTAAAAAAAGGACCACAAATATTAATCTCCATTAGTCTAGCGTGACCTCGTAAATTAATTAACTCTGATTCAGAGTAAAATACTACCAGTCTACATATTTTACAATAGACACTGATTAGACAAATAAAATTGCAACATTTTAAAATATGTTACCTATTTTAATTGGTCAAAAATAAATCATATTAAACTAACCTTAGAGATAGAAAATAGAACCGAACGTCCAACCATTCTCTCATTGAAAGTGAACTATTCCATGGCAAAAAAATCCACGTCAAAGTCAAAGTGGGCTGATTCATACTCCTTTAAAATTTATCGTTCAAATGTTAATCAAAGTTGTGGGTGTAACTGTTATTAATTCCATATCTAATCGACTTATCGCTGTCTTTTCTTCCGGTTCGACTATATTTTGTTTTTTGTTTCCGTGCTCGTGGTGACAGTTGAATGTTGTGCAATGTTACGTGCATGTAGGAAATTTCAACGGCATTTTTGTTGAAGGTAATTTTGATTTTTTTCAGTTAGAAAGTTTGGATTTAAATAAGCTGATTTACTATTCTATTATTTGGTTTACTTATCGGCGTGTGTGACATTTTAATTTTTCAGGAACTAATTTATAACCTGTGGTAATTATATTTTCAAAGATATAAAAGTATTGAGATAAAAAGTAGACGTGTGATATTTTAAATGTCACTTTTCTACCCTTTTTATATCATATCCGTCAACCTTGACATTAACCAATATGTAATAGTCACAACTATATTTGCAATTTACTTCTTAAAATAACAATAATTGTTTAAATAGTCTATATATAGGTACCTATTTAAATTCGTTTTACATTCAGATACAATTATTACAAGCAAATTTTGTAACTAATTCCTTTAAAATTAATCCCTGTATTTATTGTGCAAGTTGATAATATATTATGAAAAAGGCAGGTACAAATTATAGTTTTGTATGGCACGGTACATTTCATTATTACCGATATCAGTGTACAAATCAGTCTGGCACGCCCAGCAATGGGTAATATTCCGTGATGATATATACATATAGGCTGGTTTTGAAATTAATGTCATAAATTTAAGGGTAAGTAGTATGACATGTGTAGATTACAAAACAGAAAGAATTTTTTAAAAATACGAAAAAGAAAATGTTGTATAAGATGTAAATAAATAAATAAATATTTCATCACGACATATTGCTGGGTGTGCCAATCTGCTTCGTACACAGATATCGGTAATGATAGCAATATTTGTACCGTGCGGGCGCTTATCAGGCGTCATCTCACGGGCACTCATTGCCGGCGTGGAGAGTGCGCCACAGTGGTCAATTTTGGGCCATTAAAATTTGATGTCATTTTTGGCGTCGGTCGGGATCGAACCCAGGGTCTCCAGATTCACGACCAGACACTAAATAAAATAGCATTTTTAATGAAAATAATTGTGTAATGGATAAAATAATGCAAATGCGTTGCCAGTGGTCCAGTGGTACCAAAAATATTATTTTCATATTAACTACCCTTAAATTTATGACATTAAGTTCAAAACCACCCTGATATATATATACAGGATGGCATAAGTGAAAAAAAACATATGCAGGATGTTTCTATAATACATGCTTATAGCTTAACCATACATTCCCGAATTTAAAATAAGACGATTTAACTAAACTCACCTGCATCCGAAAGGGCATTGATTAGCCCGTATTCTGCTTAAAAATTATTCATTTTTTGCTTATAATAACAGAACGATTTTCGGTTAGGATGAAATATGATGAACTTGACTAAGCTCAATAAATTGAACTTAAAATTATACAATAAATTCACCAACTTCTTGCCAACTATTTACATTAATCTTTTTTTTTATTGAAATATTAAAAGTCATTGACATGTAACAGTCATATAATTAAACTGATATATTGGTGTGTTATTAAAATTACTATAAAGCACTAAAAAATTGAGGGAAAATAAGACATGCTCTATTTCCAGTTTATTCAGCGGCTTAAAATTATCGCAAAAATGGCAAATGTTTTAAGCTCAATTTCTAGAATTTGGCTAAGTTCATAAAATTGACGTAAAAAGTGACAAATGTAAAACAGGTTTCACACTTCACATGGGTATAAATCATCTTTCAAGATGATATGAATTTGTGTTATCTGGATTTAGACAGAAAAAAAAATTAAATATGGGAAATGCGCCACGCAATTTTTAATCATAATAGTAGGTATTATACTTTAAGTTATTTGCGAAAATTAAAAACTATGAAAATCATATTTTCGTCTATATCTTGATGTTTTTCCGGATAAACAACTTTTGTATAATTTCGTTTATTTAATCTTCTCGAGATTCCTCTGTTGAACACGTTATCCTGAACACATGTAGGTATACATGTTTATTTTTATCTAATACTGTAATTTTCTTTGCTCATTATTTCAAAATTGTAAGTAGAGGTACCTATTGAATTTTGTCGGCGTTTTGTATTAAATAAAACTTTATAGAATTTCATATTAGTACTTACGTCATTTCTTAGATTTTGTTTTTAAAAGTAATGTTTCGTTATCAGAATTGATTTGATATATTCGGTACAGCGAATAATTCAAATGCGTCATACGAAACGTCAAATCGTACGTCATAGTTTCCTCAACAAAACTACTATACGCTTACTGTATGCTAAAATTTAAATACAACTATATCAGCAAGCCATTAATATCAAGTAAAATATGTTGTACTGATTAGTTGATTGATGACGTAAAAAGACCATTCTTATGCTGAGACTATAATATCAATAATGTATTTGCTAAATACTTTGTAAGAATTCGTAATAATGTGTAAAAATTCGTAAAGGTAAAAAAACTATTCTTCTATTTTTACCTTCCGTCACCTTTAGATAAGGAATTGTTTTTGGTTAAAAAAATCTATAGTGAGTTTTTAATAGATAAGCACGTTTTGGGAATTTAGTATTTTTACAATGATGTCTCTGTGTATGTGTGTGTATGTGTGTGTGTGTGTGTGTATGTGTGTGTGTGTATGTGTGTGTGTGTGTGTGTATGTGTGTATGTGTTATGTGTGTGTATGTGTGTGTGTATGTGTGTATGTGTGTGTATGTGTGTGTATGTGTGTATGTGTGTGTGTGCATTAACTCCAATACCACAATTCCAAAAATTATAATATTTTCGTATTCCTCGAGTTTAGATCCATATACAGAAATGATTAGATTTTGGTTACAATTGGTCCACCGGAAGTACCCTCATTTGCACTTTTAACAGTTTTTCTTTAAAAAAAGCAATTAGATATCATTTATTGACATTTAAATGTTATTATTAATTAACGAATGTATTAATCTCCATACGATATGATTGCATTTTATACTCCATATTCCATAGATATAGTTAAAGAAATTAAAGATATTAAATTTCATAAATCAGCCAGCTAGGCTAACGAAAACTAATGAAATGAAAACAATGAAAAGAAAATGAATGTGGCAGAGATGAGGTTGTTGAGATAGATATTGGGGAAGACACAGAAAAATGAGGTAAGGAATTAAAGGATTAGGAAAATGGCTCGAGTGATAGGAGTTTCTAGATAGATACAAGACAGACAATTACATTGGTTTGAACAAGTCATACAGAGAGATGAAGAATATATTGGAAGAAGAATGAATAGCTTACTAGTAGAACGCAAAAGAACCAGAGGAAGACTAAAGATAAGATGGAAGGACTGTATTGCAGAAGACTTGAGAGAAAAGGAACTGAAAAAAAACGACACGCAAAACAGAATTGAATGGAAGAAGAAAATGAAAAATAGTGATCCCTAACGAATGGGAAGTTAAAGAATAAGAAGATGTCAGTGTCAAGTGCAATTTGCATAGTTTATTTATAAAATAATTTTACTCGGAATATAGGATCTATTGCAAGCAAATTTATGTATGGAATTTGTAAATAATTGACGGAAGTTAATGTACCGGCCACATCAGTTTTTTTAATATAAAAATTACAATAATCATTTGGATATATGAAGTATACAGTAAAATTACAGATATATCTTAAAAATGTAGGTACTAAAGTTTTGAATACATATTAAATAGATATACAGGGTGACCGCGACACTGGAACATAGGACTTTAACATGCCAAATCATATTTTTATGATATCTTGCTTCCCTACATCAGAATCGATAATTAAAATTAATTTTCCATGCTCGATAACGGCAGAAACTGGGTGTGAAAATGTTGAAAATCACTCCAAAAATAGCTATAGCTTTGAAATTGAAACTAAAAATCAACAAATGTTAGAGATTTATCTGTCAAGTTATATGTTAATTTATTTTTATTATTTGTAATTTCTTGTTGATTGCTGCAGAATTTTAAGCTCTACGACTTTTATTTGATTCATTTTTTACCTATAATAATTAGGTCCTATGTACCGATGTAACGGTCAACACCTTGTATATAATAAATATCAATTTTCAGCAAATTTCAACATTTACATAATTGTAAAATACTTGTTATAATAAACTAGATGAAAATATTGCACTATTTCATCTTGTATTTTCTTTCGTTAAATACTAGGCTGGACCTTTTTTCTCACATAGTCATAAATTTACTACTTTCACAATCGTAATAAATATAATACACCATAATTTTCGTTCCCAAAACATTCGTATACTATGTCACCATCAAATACCAAGCCTAGTACTATAAAACAGTTGACAATTACGTAGTAAGCAACTAAATTCACGCCTACATACACCACTGAAAAATATCTTGACATTTCTCGTTCGAATATTTTCTACATTTATTTGTTTAAAAATCATAGATTTCTAGATTTTTATTCACTCACTGTTTTGAATTAAATGTCAAACACTCTATTCAGATACAACATAAAATTCGAAATAATGAAAGTATGTGTTTTATGACATTTTAAGACAATGAAAGGTAAATTTGTCGGTAATGTTTTACTTATTATTATTATAATACAATAAATATAGAAAGTATAAATATAATTTTGCACAGAAAAACATATATAAAACATCAATATAGAGATCTAGGTAAAGATAAAAACTGTAAAAAATATGTTAACAATTTAAAATTACAATAATTTATACTCTTTTCACACTTTTCTAACAATGTAGTACGCATGTTCAATAGCCATAACAGAGTAATATTGTAATACATATTAAAACCGAACAGTAATTTAATTTGAAATTTAAATTATTGCAAGGAAATATATACAATAGAAGAGGATTGAGATGTATATCAAATAATGACTGAAAGCAAATATACGGTAATTTCAAAACAAATTTACATCATCTGAATTTTGATATCATAGTTAAATATAGATGTTAAATAGATTGACATGTTTACTTGAAATGCGTTTCATGCGTTATGGCATTTTAATCCTACAGTTCCTAAACACAGTTCCCCACAAATCGCGTGGCTAAAATAACAAGGTTGTAACTACAAATTTTTGGTAAAATTCTAACTCTTTCTGATATTAGTTTTCAGATATTACTGCTCTATTTCGACCTAGTACAGAAACAAAAGTTCTATCTATCAAAAATTAAATCAAACGTGAGTGATAAAGTACTATATGCAACTTAGTACAAACAGAAGTACTTTAAAACAAGTATTTCATGTGTCAAAGACGCTACAAAGAGATTCAGCAATTAGCGTCGAGAAGGCGAATGCTTTGTAAAGAACAACAATAACCAAATATACCATAAATACAAAATAGTACATTAAAACACAAGTATCATAAGGCAATCTGTTAACGTACGAGTCCAAGTTTGGAAAACGAGCCGCTAGGCGAGTTTTACAAAGGACGAGTGCGTCAACAGGCCTTATGATACGTGTTTTTTATACTATTTTTTCTATTGAGGTATTTTTACGATTAAATTTATTTAAATTGCGACGTCAAATTATGACTAGTTATTTTTTTGTTAGTTATGTTTATGTTGGTAACGCTTCTCGCTAACAATTGAAATTTCATATTTTGTCAACTATTGATTAATTAGTGTATTGCAAGGTGTATTGTATTTATGATTCAAGGTCTGATTCTGGTTGTGAAATTAATATTATATTTTTTTCTAGTCCTATCACCTAAAGAAAGTATAAAAATCCATAATTAAAAGTAATATGTTGAAATATTATCAACAACTTACCATTTTGAGGTTACCTGTCATCTGTCAGTTATGAAAGCATGACTACCAACTCTAGTACATGAAAGGCGCCAAAAATAGTACGCTTATAGATCTTCTAAACGTCGTGTTTGCAGTACAAAACAGTGCGTTTATAGAAACATAAGAACACCGAAATAGAAAAAAAATCTTAAATCGGAATAGGCTGTGAACAAGGAAACGTATGTCAATTTAAAAGTATTTAATTAAATGTCAATTTGACACGAGATATTGTCAAAAATGTTATCCAAAGAAATCAAAGCTTTTCTTCTTGAATATTATTTTAGAAATGGAAATAAATTGGAAAACGGCGAATGGCAATATACTGTATCCTTCTTTACAATCTTTTCTCCTTAAAATTACATTTCAAGATCAATTTTGACAATTTGGCTTTTCATACGTTTCTCTGTTCATAGCCTACTCTGAGTTAGGTTTTTTTAACACACTGTATAAAATAAAATTAAATTAGATTTTTTTGCAATAGAGAAATTTATTATTTGTAGCGTATAAATTTATTACTTTCATGTTTTATTAATAAAAATAAAAAAACAATTTTGAATGTCGTATTATTATTATTATTATTATAATTTAAAACAAATGCGCAGATAGAACTTTGATTCTATGAAAGATGTGAAAAAATTGATGTACATAGTTCTAACCTTCTAACTGCCTATTTTTACCTCCCGCTACCCTTGGTAAGGGAGGTATATAAGTATGGATCGTGCTAAAAATCGCATATCGAGATTTTGATAAATGACCACGTTACCACGTTTGATCATATTTTAATATTTTCATGATGATGTTGTGTGTGTGTGTGTGTGTGTGTGTGTGTGTGTGTGTGTGTGTGAGTGTGCATGTGTGTGTGTGCGAGTGTGTGTGTGTCTGTGTGTGTGTATGTATGTGTGTGTGTATGTATGTGTGTGTGTGTATGTATGTGTGTTTATGTATGTGTGTGTGTATGTATGTGTGTGTGTGTATGTGGATCCTCTTTATGCTCTAACTCAAATATTACCATTCACAAAATTTTGGAACCTTGTATTTCTACCTTATTCTGAGATGGAAAGAAGGTATCAGATTTTGGTGTAAATCGGACAACCGGATGGCACTTTACTTGAAAATCAAAACGGTTTTTCTTCGAAAAATACATTTAAATTACATTTTTTCGCGATTTATGTCATAAAAAATAAAGATTAATAAAATACCTACTGAAATGCCTTAATACTTTTTTCTATTTATTATATGAATACATTTATAAAATACTTTATTTTAAAAATGCCGGAGTCTATGCTTTAAAGATAAATAAATAAATATATATATATATATATATATATATATATATATATATATATATATATATATATATCCTTGTTTACACAGTTCATATTTTAAATTTATGTAACTTACAGATAAATGTTACTGTCTATAAATTAATCATTTCAAATTAATTATGGTAGTATTTTAAGAAGAAAATGTTAAAATATGAATTTATTAAATATCTAATCAATAAATTAATTTTTATATGCTTCTAATTGAAAAGATATTAACATCACCACAAAATAAAATTATGGTAAGATTCTGGACAAGAAAATACGGATAATACATATAATAAATTGGTACAATAGTTATATTATATCATACAAAGGAACTTAATGCAGTTGCCAGCATTAGTAAATATGTAAGTATGTATTTAAGTTAACAAAAATTAAATGGCGGGAGGTGTTGTGCTGGCCACATCAGATTTTTCTAATATTTTTGTCAACTAAGTATACCATAGTAATTTTTCTTCCAAATTCCTATAATAGAATTAAATCCATTATTAGAGCTAAGAAATGTTAATTCGATAACAATATTGTGTTCAAATAATAGCCAATTAAAATTTCAAATAAAGTTCCTTGCTTCGCTATTTTACTTTCTTACAGTTACAACCTTGTTATCCTAGATCCGCGAAATGTCATGTCTCCCCCGTGTCCGTTATCCTCAACCAGCGACGTAGAATCCCACAAAAGCTAAACTGGAACGTACTGGGACGTGATGAAAAGTTTTTCAGTGTAGAAACCAGCCACAATTAGACGCTACCAAGTACCTATCTATATCACGTATTAAACTCTAATGCCCAGTTGCACCAATAATGCTTAAATTTTAAACGACACTTAATGTGACATTCTCATACAAAAATTTCGCTAAGTGAAAGAATTTATAAAAATAGATATTCTAAATTTTTAATAGTTAATAAAAAACGTATAAGCAAATTCAATAAAAATATATACTTAACTGATTAATTGCGAAAATTCCAACGAAAACATATTTTCAAACTTACGACGAGAATTACTACAAAATTAGTAGGCGTCTGAACTGACATTAGGTAGTTTTTTTTAAAACAAATCTGTAGTTTATTGTATGAATTACAAAGAAAAAATCATCCCCGCGGGATACCATTTCCATAATTCCAATGTATAAGAATTGTTTTTTTCTTCAAACGTCATAAAAGTAGCATCTTTTGTGACTTGATTCACAAGGTAGAAGTTTAATTTCTACACCGCCGGAGTAGAAGTAGCTAATTTCTACGCCGCCGGCGTAGAAATAAAATAAATAAATATCCATACAAACTATACAGATTAACGAATAAGAAGTAACTTTGATAAAAGAAATCTGTAATATTGCCCCAAATGTCACCATAATACGTTAGGTAACCTAAGAATAAAGTTACTAATTACATCAATAGCTGTCAAATTTAAATAAATAACCTGTGAATTGAAATATAAATAGAGTTTACTTTTGAGGGAATAATATTATTAAAGGATTGCAGACTTACAGATTACAATTACTGGGACGGTAATGAGCATAAGAATACTTAGAATTAAAGTGATAATAATAGTTTATATTGTTTTGCAGTGATTCCTGGACATATCTTTCAGCCACATTGTTAAATTTCCATCCAATTCAATAACTTCACGGGGCGTACATTATAATACTTCAAATTCCGACATAACACATTACACAAGGAGAATATAAAATTCCACAGTTTTTATTTAAACGTCAAAACGTGAAAAATTTCGTCAATATTTATAATAAAAATTGAACAAATAAGTATCCATAGCTACAGGGCAATTGAAATCGCAAACGTAATTTACGTAAAATGTAACGTCAGTAGTAGATATTTTTCTTTAAATATCTACGTTTGAAGAAAAAATATAATGTGTCATTCGGAGTAAAAGTGTCTTTGTGTGCCTCGTATGCATTTATCCGACTTGCTTCGCTCGCCACACAAAGTATCACTTTTACTCCAATAACAGAATATACTATTTTCGCATGCATCAAAAATTAGAAAAGGAGCCCTGGCGAGATTTCTTAATGACAAGTTCGAAAAAAAATCATAAAATAAGTCCTTCATACTATTTTTTATATTTTGCGTCTCATATACTAAAATATTTTTAAAAAACTGCTATATTAAACCGAGTAGATTTAGGAAATTTGCATGTGTAATGTTGAAGTTGGTAACATTACATTGACATTTATTCAATCATTAGAAAGTTTATGTCAATTCTGATTTATGAACAAAAGTAAATGTTATCTAGTTAACACCCTTCTAAAACAAAAAAAATGCGTATCAAAATTAAGGTTCTTTCGATACGCAATTTCGGAATAAGTTCATTATGAACGCATAATAAAAAAATTCATTTGACATTTCATTTCGATTCAATATTGTCGATTAAAAAATGCTTTAAAAAAATTAAGTTACCTTGATGAAAGCGACCATAAATGGCTTTACTATTAATTTTGAAATCAATTTTGTGCTTCAATTAATTTCAAAATAATGTAGCTATTATAATAGTTTAATTTTTTTTAATCGAAGAATTAAAACTTCAAGTGATACCTTTCATAAACTGACAGATTTGGAATGATGTAATTCTTACTGGATCTAGTGCATACTCGAAATATTTCTACATGCTTATCATTAATAATTCTGTCCATTATAATACATATATGAATACATTTCAACTAACGATTGGGTACTAGACCATGTCTAAATAGTAAATACATATATAAACGGTATCTCAACCTGGCATATTCAATTTAAAGTTACGAACATAATCATTTGTTTAAACTTAATTTTCTTGCATAGCAATTTATTAAATTTCTGAAGTTTCGCCATTTACAAAATACATAAATAAAATCAGACTGGCACACCCAGTGATGGTTAACAAGTCGTCATAATGATATATCTACTTTTTAATAATTATTGAAGCATTCAAATTCAAAGTGCAAAAAAAATCTTGCGTTAAGCAGAAACTGAGACTAGTTTTATATAAGGGAATTATATTCTTCTTCTTCTTCTTCTTCTTCTTCTTCTTCTTCTTCTGTAGCGCTACAGCCCATTGTGAGCTTTGGCTTCCTTAACAATATGCCTCCATTCGATTCGGTTTTTTGTTTTCTCCATCCAATTCTTCATTTTCATTTTTACCTTCCGTCACCTTTAGGTAAGGAAGGTATTGTCTTTGGTCAAAAAATTCAATGATGAGTTTTTACTGAATAAGCACGTTTTAGGATCCATTAAATACGATTTTACCATTTTTACGATGATGTCTGTATGTATGTGTGTCTGTGTGTCAGTGTGTCCGTGTGTCTGTGTGTCCGTGCGTCTGTGTGTCTGTGAGTGTGTGTGTGACAAAAGTTCCGGATTCCATAACTTCAATACCACGATTCCAAAAATTATAATTTTTTCGTATTCCTCAAGTTTACATCCAGAAGAACAACTGATTAGATTTTGGTTATAATTGGTCAACCGGAAGTAGTCTCATTTGAAGATTTAACAGTTAAATTTGATTTATTGACATTTAACGTTATTATAACTTAAAGAATATAATATTCGTTATACGATTTGATTACTATTTATACTTCATATTCAATAGATACAGTTAAAGAATTTTAAAGAAATTAAATTTTATAATTCAGCCAGCTATGCCAAACTTGGGAACTAGTAATATATTCATATAACTCAAATTGACAGATGTCAGTATCAATAAAAAGTAAATTAATGTGGCAGAGATGAGGATGTTGAAGTAGATATTGGGGAATACAGGGAAAGATACGGTAAGAAAATAACTCTAGTGTTACAAGTTTTTAGAAAGATACAAGAAAGACGATTACATTGGTTTGAACATGTCATGAGGAGAAATGAAGAATTATATTGGAACAAGAATGAATAGTTTAGTAATAGGACGTTAAAGAAACAGAGGAAGACCAAAGATAAGATGGAAGGACTGTATTGCGGAAGATTTGAGAGAAAAGGAACTGAATGAGAACGACATGCAAAAATAGCGACCCCTAACGAATGGGGAAAGCTAAAGAAGAAGAAGATGCCAGTGTCAAGTGCAATTTGAATAGTTTGTTTATGAAATAATTTTACTGGAAATTTAGAATCTTTTGTAAGAAAAATTATGGAATTTATACATTATACACGAGAATGACGGAAGGTATTGTGCTGGCCACAACAGATTTTTTGTATATAACTATAACTTGGTCCCTCCATCTTATTCTTGGTCTTCCTCTTTTCCTAGTTCCGTACAGTCTGCTGTTTAACACAATCTTGGGTATTATATTTTCACTCATTCTCTGTACGTGGCCCATCCATCTTAGTCTTTGCGATTTAATAAATCGCACTATATTTGCTCCTTCCAATAGTTCGTCTATTTCTTTATTGTACCTTATTCTCCAGTAGTACTTGTTTTCTAGTACTGGGCCGTAGATTTTTCACAGGATTCTTTCAAAGGAGCGCAGACCCGTTTCGTCTCGAGAGTTCATCGTCCATGTTTCTGCCCCGTATGTAACTATAGGTCTTATTAAGGTTGTGTACAAATTGCCACGGAAGACTTTGTCCAACTAGTTGCAAAAACGGCTCAACCGATTTGAACAATTTTTGGTTTATGGCAATTATATTAAACATAGATTTGAACGAATATAAAATAACATTTTTAAATTTGTTAGTATATAAGTAATAATAATATTTTTTACAACTTTAAATCGTTTTTGATTAAAATTTAATTCATTCTAATCCTTACAAATTAAGGACTTCAGATACATTTCACTTTTTAATAACACATATGTAGTATTTGAGACTACCTGGACAAAAGAATTGCCCGTATACGACAATGTAAAAGTAGTTCAGCGTTTTGTCGCAAGAGGCGCCTCACAAATTCACTATACTCTATGCTCAAAACTAATTTCTCGAGTTAAAAATAGCGCGGTCGCAGCAGAAACGTAAATCTAAGCAGGTAGAGAACTGGAGAATGAGAATAATGATGAAGAAAAAACAAGCAAATAATATATACAATTATTCTTTATTTTCAATTTTAAAATTACTACAAACAAATATGTTTTCATATACATAAACGCATAAAATTTTATAACTTTTTTTGAGCGTCAATTATATAATGAGGATCTTTACATTTTTTATTTTTTTTAATTCTCCCTAAAATAATTTCAACTAGAATGCATTTTTTATAAAATTTAATTAATCTCCCTTCCATTTTATTTTTCCAGAGCTCCTCATCAAATATTATTTCTTCAACAAATAAATCAACGTTATTATTTAAAAAAACAATAAAATATGCTCTGTGTATGCCGGTAATGCGCATTTGACCTTGTACCTAAAATTATAAAATACATTAGATAAAGTATTTTCATTATTACTATGTTATTACTTGGTAGAAATAATGATGGTTGCGTTTTAATTGAATTTTATTATTTCGTTTTTCTAAGTAAAAAGACTTATTTTTTTTAATTTCTTTTTCCAGCGCTAACTCCATGTTGTCTGTTGTGTCATATAGAGCAAATATACATTTTATTTCTATAACATGGGTATTATTTAGTAAACCTACAAATTATGAAATTAACTCGCTGATTACATAGTAAATAGTTTTGAAATAAATAATATTATTTATTATAGTATACTACATACCATCGGGAGACGCTGCTAAAAAACAATGTTCTTTGTCAATATATAAGCCAGCTGACGTTATTTTAGTATTGAAATCCATTTCATATTTTATTCTAGCTGCATTTTCTTTTAATTTGCCATGTAAAACAGCCGGGGTGTTAATTTGTACCGGATACAATATTTTTTGTACTAATGAGTGGCAAGGAGTGGTATCTCTTCTATTGATAACAGCTCCGAAATTTGACGCTGTGAGCCGGTTTTGCCTCTCTGCTCTATACATTGGGTTATCAAATTGGCCCACTGTTTCATGAAAAATAAGTTTAATTTCATCCTCCGATACCTGTAAAATAATAATTTTTCATGTGCATATATATATACAGGATGTTTCCTTTAAAACATTAGAGAAAAAAGTTATATGCAAAAAATGATCAAGAATAAGAGTATAATTTATCAGTAATAACAACCCAAAAATTCAACCAGGGGTTTTCAAACAGTAAAACAAAATTATATTTTTAAAAAATGTAATATCATTTTTCTCAAAATAAATGTATACAACCCTATACAATATTTATATCGTTGAAATCAGAAAAAAATCTTTATTTAATGAGCTTCAAAATTATATAGGGTACTATTTAAAAAAATATAATTTTGTTGTACCGTTTGAAAACCACTTGTTGAATTTTCGGTTTGTTATTACTGATAAATTAGCCCCTTATTCATGATCATTTTTTGTATATTTTTTTCTAAACTCGTTAGTTCGCCCAAAAAAAGTGCTGGTTGTTTTAAAGGAAACACGTATATATGAAATAAAACAAATATAAATACCTGCAATGTAGCTAAAAATCTATCGCATTCAGCTTGCAGTTCAGGCCCCTCTAATTCCGCTTCTTCTGCAAACTGTCCATAGTCTGTATTTTTCGCAGCAGGAAGTATAGTACTCTTTCGTTTCCGTGGTGCATTTGTACGTTGTTCTCTATATTTTTGATAATTACGGATATATTTTTTTAAGTGATCACCAGGACTATTACCGAAGGATTTACGCCATGGTGCAACATGCCAATTGACTCCTTCATTATAACGTAATCCCGCCAAATAGCTTCTTGTTTGGAAAGAACTTTTTTGAGAAAAATTTATCCTCTTTCCAGCATTGAAACGCGCTAATACATTCATATATGTTTCAGCTCTGTTGTTTGTTTCTTTGTCAACTAGTGACTTTGATTTTTTAATTATCATTTCCAGTGCTCCTAAAATATTTATAAAGTTATAAATTCTGTTTGTCTTCATGAAATATAATCATACCTTGAATAAACTGAAAGATACCCGCTTTTTTAAATTCGTTTACTTTATTACTTAAAAATTTTCCGGCATTTTCACAGTTGCTTTTGCAGTTTTGATGGTCATCTAACGTATGATATGGTGTATTTTGTAATTCTATTTTTAAAGTATCAATATCGTCCAATGCATATAAATAAATAGTTTGTTGCACGGACTTCTGAAATTCTTTAATAACCGTTGATGTTAATAACTTTCTTCCTTCTGGAGAAATGTTCTTGTCATTTTTAAGTAAATATAAAGCTTTTCCATAATTTTTCACAACATGGTTTAAACATTCTATTTTTTCAACTTTTTGTCCGTATGATACCCTCCTTTTAATTTGAAAAAAAACACTGGAATCACCGTCTGCTATGAATGTCATGTATTTAACCCCATGCATCTCTTCACTTCTAGAAAACCCTTCAACTATAATATCAGCCTCCATTGCTGAACTAGAACCACTCCAATTACGGAAGCAAGTGTGGTCTAGGGCACTTTCTTTTTTATTAGCCGCTCTAGCGCAAACAGTACAATATTTATTTCGTACACCAACCCACAGTACTTTACCGGTCTCTTGTCCGATTATAACACCCTATAATCATGCAATTTAAAAATAACATATAATATAATTATAATTACACATTACTTACGACGCCTGAAGCCGCATTATAATTATGTCCATATGAACGCTTGCTCCAACCACCGTCTAAATATACAGTTATTTTGGGAATATTGTCCTCATCTACATTTCCTTTTTGTTGAGCAATACGTTTTTCTTCTTCCCCTGCCTTTTTCATGGTTTCCCATAAACTATCCTTCCAGAGCTGGAATTGGGAGAATAATAAAATTAAATAATTTCAAATAATATTCATTTCAGTACATACATCTCCCAGTTTTTTTTCAAGAGCCGTGAATTTATATCTACTCATTGCAGGAATATCCATTATACTGTGCATTTCTTCTAAATGTGCGAAAGTACTTCCAACAGCTAATGTACCCCATACTGCACCTGTATTTATTACAGATTGAGTTCTTTCTGGATTTTCAGTTTGAATATGATATTCTTTTGTACACTGAGTACACCGTAAAATCATGGTGGAAACTAAACCAGTGCCACGTCTATCTTCTTCTATTGGACATAATTTTCCAAATGTGCAAATTCTATTATGTTCGTATTGAATATTTAATAATGTTTCTGTGTAATATTGAATTTCAACAATTCTATTGCCGCTAATGGAGTTATTCATTTGTACGTTTTTATTTCTTTCAATTAATAGTTTATGTTTTTCAATACTGAAATTAATAAACATTATAAATATATATATATATATATATATATATATATATATATATATATATATATATATATATTTATATATATAATATAGTTATTACCTTTCGAGGGCCTTGTCAGATATGAACGATATATTCATATTTGGGGTATAAGGTTCTTTGATATCATTTGTATCGCTGTAAATATGGAAAGAAATTAGTAAATATATTACTGAAAATAAAATTAATTTAAAATTTAAATTAAATAAAATTTATGACAGTATTAACAAATGCAAATACAGTACAAGCTCGCTGATCCGAACACGGTTAATCTGAAATTTCAGATATCCGAACAGAAACTTCCAAAAATATTTTTTTTAACACAAAGAAAAAGAATATGATATAAATTCAAACCAAATTTACTATGCTTCCAAATTTGACGAGAGTTAGTGACTTATCAAAACCACATACCTACTACACGTACATGCATAACAAAAAAAATGGATGAAAATATTGAGAACAAAATTAAATTTTCTATAAATCGATTATGTATGTTACTAACAATAATATAACATAATTAAATACATATTCGTTTATACATTTTTTTTTTTGATAATCCGAACAAGCCCCGGCAAAATAATTTGTTTACATTTTATAAAAATTATTTAATATTTTAAAACATAAATACCTGCCAGATGAATCTATTTCTCTTAGTTTATTTCTATCAATACTTTTCTTGGGAGATTTTTCCCATAGAGACTCTAAATTATATAAATCCGATGAGGATGAAGAGGAATGTGAACTGCGATCTATGGCTTTAGCCTCTGCATGAAATTCCAAATGTTTTCTAAATTAATGAAAATTGACATATTATTAAGTTTACCTAAATAATGTAGTATTAACAATAATTGCACATTAGGAAATACGATACAGTTAAATTACTACTAATACGGACAAAAAATATGTATATTGGTATGAAAAATAATTTTATTTTTAAGTAACACATAATGCCAACAAATTTTCTATAGTACTCATAATACATGTTAATTAAATTTAAAGTTTTCATATCATTGTTGCGCGATCGGGGGTTTTTTTAATGTTTACCGATTGGGCAGTATTTTATCTTTACAGTAAGTGATGTGATTACTTACCTATCAGAGGAGGCGATGCGGTAAGTAAATAAAAAAATAAACGATGACACCGAGCAAAGCTAACTGAAAAAAATACATTTTTTTTTTGATATGTGAAAATTATTTTTAAATCATTTAAATTTTGTTATTGCGTCGAGCGTGCAAAAAACGAAATAACCATTATGGTCAGTAAGCGATGTTCTAGATATCGGATCATCCTCAACTGGTAGGAAGCACTTACTGCCCTTAATACTTAAATAACTATTTTTTTATATATTGGGTTCATGTTTTGAAACTTACCTAGCGAATGAGGAAGTAGACGGCTTGGGTGAAATATCCTCTGAAGGTTTTTTCCTTGGAATTTGCCTCCTAATTTTTGCAACTCTTGCTCTTCGATTACGTTTTCGTGTTCTGCTGAGGCGGGTCCTTTTAGGAGACATTTTGTTCTATGCACTAACTTCGTATACACAATCTTCTATGGTAGATACGATAATTCGATCTGTCTGTTAAATAAGTCCCAAACCTTTAAAGAAAACTTTTGGTTCACCCCCGACTTTAGAGGGGATCCAATCCCTTTCAAAAGAATATTTAGGGGAGGGGTTTAACTAATAATCCTCTATATATGCTGTCCAGCAGTAGAAGGTTTTCTAAAATTTTCTCAGGGCACGAACAAGAAATATAAAGAGTATAAGTATAAGTAATCAATTTACTTACCATTTACTTGAAACTAATAAAAAGTTTTGAATACTCACCCCAGTTGTCACAACCTTTATTAATGAAATGATATTTGCAAGCGAATGACACCCCTAAATATTTTGAACAATAGTTTATATTATTATAAATAACTAGAAAAATATAACTATACATCACTGCAACAACGGCGAAAAATAAATAAATAAATAAATAAATAAACTTGTAATAATAGCATATACCAGAACCAATAAGAAAATCTTATAAAATAGTTTTGACAGGTGTATAAACTAAAAAATATATGTGTAGAGTTCCTAATTTTATTTTACAACTTTCATAAACAATTCACAGGTTCAACAATTTTTTTAACATATATCTTTGGAGAAACAATTATGAACAGAAATAACCCGGAAACAAAAATATACACAGGGTGTTAAAAAAAAGGGAAAAAAAATGTAGATACATACATTTCAATGTGCTTATTCTCCATCAAAAAGAATTATTTCAAAATTCGGAAAATTATTTATTTTTCATTTAATTCTTTTTATGTACCGACATAATAAATATTTATTAAAAATAATGTTTTTTTATTAAAAATAAATAAATTTATAATTAATACCTAATAGTCATTAGTTCGTCCAAAAAAGCGGTGGTTATTTTAAAGAAAACACCCAGTATAGGTAGAATTACGTGTATATATATATTTAAATTTTTAAATTCTACTTCGCTACACTATAAAAAAAATATTATAATAAATATTAGATAAATAATAAGAGACGTGATTATCGGAGAGAAGAACTGTCTCGAACAGAGCGTGAAGAAACACATTGTTGGGATGTATGAATTCTTGGAAACGTAGAATTTTTGAAGCCTGGGAATACCGAGGTTACCCGTAAGGGATGTTGCTGTACGTGACTTATAATATGGACCATAATGTTGTGAACGAAAAATAGGGATAGCGACTCGCATTCTATTTACAACAAAAATATCTCGTAACTAGGTATTTATACTAATAGTAACAATATACATATACAATAATTCAGTTAGTTAGGGCACCCACAATAGTATTAATTAGAGCTTGGAAGATTAGCAAAATAAATATGAAATATATGTGTGTGTATTTATAATCGAATAATCTAATATGCAAAAGAAAATAAATGTATATTTAGCATATTTTTAAGAAATAACAATTCTAAATTATTACCTACTTTAAAAGGGCAACGGCCTTATGGCAAAGATTAAAGTCTATTGTTTCAAACAAAAACTGGCTGATCCTATTCTGTTGAACAAGAGATTATCATTATTATATTTATTTTCCCGGATGACCCCCCCAGAGTGGGCAATAAATTAAAGATTATACCCGATATTGTCTATTTTACTCAAAGGGTTTTTCCATTTCACAGGTAATTTTTACTCCAATCCTTAGTTTTAATATTACCGTTTTGTGAAATTATTTATTAATTGTAAGTAGTGTTTGTTGTTGTTTTAAAGATGCCTAAAGACCCACTAATAGTTATGTAAATATATTTATTAATAGAATCTTAACAAATTTTTATTTACCAGATAAATTTTCAATATTCTTGTTTTCATATTTACTTATTCTATAGATTTCGTATTACATTTTACATATCATGACGGCATAAGTGCAAATTGTACATATTTTTGGATTCATTAATTTTCCGACTCTAGGAAAGAGTAGGTATATTTGTTTGAGATATTGCATTAATTTGTAATGTCATTATTTGTTAAATATTTACATATTTAATGAAAATTAATTAGACAGTGCACATATGAAATAAAAAACAGAAATTTAAAATGTTTTATATATTTTTTATAGAATAAAAACGCAAAAATGGTAATAGATAATACAGCGCATATAAAAGAAGAGAGAGATAGGAAGTAAGTAGAAATAAAGATTGGCAGCAGACAACGCGGTCTTCGGGGTTCCAGCACATACTCGTGGCGCCTACGGAGAGCATAGTACGGATGTTACGAGTACTACCACTTTTGTACACAACCTTAATGTCTGATATAGAGCTTCATTTTGGTTTTCTTGGTTATCAGTTTAGATTTCATCAGGTTTATATGAGCATAGTATGCTCTATTTCCCGCTTGTATCCTATTATTTATGCACACATTTATTTTATTACCTTTCTTGATGGTAGGGGTTTATATTATTGTAATAAAAAATTAGTAAAATTATGAAAATATTTTGACTCATACGACGGCATATCGTGAAATCTCATGATTTTGCTTGTATTAAAAAAAAGTTAAACACAATGGAATCGCGCGGTTCGTTATGTGACAGATGCTGGTTTTGACACGACCCGAATTTGAATCCGACCAATTTTAACACAGACAAAAGTGACCCTTGTTTGCTTTTAAAATCTGTACGGTGACGCCTTCGTCATTTCCGAAATCGGTGATAATAAAAAATTGGCAAACCCAGAAATGATTAATAAGTAGTGACGATATATTTATTTTATTTATTTACTGATAAAAATAAATAATAAAAGAATAAGATAAAGATATCGGCCCGTATAACAAATGCACTATTGTAATTAGCGCTATTATAAAACGCGGTTTTACATTATAATCTTATTAGGTTTTAATAAAAGATTACTCGAAATATCAAACAGCATTTATTCTTACAACAACGACATATCAGTGCACACTTGCACCTTCTTAGGCTAGGCGCAAATTGAGACACGTATAGCGCGTGTGAGGTGGCGCAGCACAGCACGTATTTTTGAGGCACAGATTCTCGTGCGACGCGTCTACGTACATAGGTTGTCGTCCGTGCATTGTTTTTATATTTCCTATAGTTTACGCCTTTTTTTAAATGGCAGAAGAAAATGTAATAGAGGCGATGAGAGAGCTTTTCCTTTTTGACAGAATATACTTATTTGGTGATTTAAATTTATTATTTATCAAGGAATAAAGTAAAACTTCGTCTTCAGCATCATTATCTGATTCTGATTCGGAACTCATGTTTAATAACAAATGTTTTCTTCGCGAGTCACACATTTTTGATTGGAGATGGTTTGCAAGTCACTTGTGGAAGCTTCCAAGCTGCGTCTCAATATGAGGATCACCACGCTACGCGTGTGGAACTTGCGCGTCGTGCAGCTCGTGTCGTCACCACACACGTGCTATACGTGTCTCAATTTGCGCCTAGCCTCAGGGTAGTAAAATTTCACAGAAGTGTGCACCGAAACGTCGATATTGTAAGAATAAATGCTGTTTGTAGGACCGTAGCCATGATATTTTTGTAAGGTGGGCCAGCGATGGGCCAAAATTTTTTAGGTGGGCTTCTAAGAAAGTTTTGTACTGCTACTTACCTTTTTCATTAAAACACAAATAACAAAAATTTTATTTTTAGTCATACAATTTGTGAAGCATATACATACGTATTTAAACATATATTAATTTGTAGGATTAAGTTTATTTAACATTATTAAAAATACCCCATATGTAGTGAAGGATGTTTTTGAAGGGTGGGCCTGGCCCACCCCTGGCTACGGCCCTGGCTGTTTGACTGAGATTCCGAGTAATTGTTAACAGCTTATCCACATCACAGTCGAATTTTTTTCCACATTTAATAAAAGCGCCTTATAAAAGTGGGTCTTTTTTATCTAAATTCTTCTACAATGTATGTGGCTAAGTTTTAATTTTAAATAATAAGATACCAGACAAAAAATAAAACGCCCTAATTTTCTTAAATCAATTAATTATTTATAATTTACGAGAAAAAATTATTAAAAATTTGGGGAAGTGATATTGTGACCTCAACATTACAAAATAATGTTTAATTTTTCTATTATTATGAGAAGCAAGATAGTGGTTACTTTTTACATTTTATAACATATATTGAAATTTTATGGTCATATAACCCCATTGCTTTCAACATGTTTTTATATATTTTTGTCATTTCATATTCATACAAAAATAATAGGTATATTTAATTTTTTCGCATCATTAAATCTCTCCTTTCACGATCTTGAAACCTGCGGCACTATAATCGATCCAATCGATCAATCTCTATCTCTAATGGTTATAATAGTGAGCACTGTGCAAGTCAGCTTGGAGTTGACAATAGTTCTTGAGCTTATTACAAGAACCTTGGCACTCTTTCTGGCTGGCTTAGGATGGGCTGTGCAGGCAGGAACTCATACTTAGCTAATACTACAGGTTGTGCAGGTATAATCACAACATACACGTTTATTGGCGCCATGGAAATGCAAATAATGTTAGGTTATGCGATGTTGTAACATGTGCTGGTATGTAGATGGCGCTGTTTATAATTGTTATATAGTAACGTGATATAGGTTAGGTTATAATGCAACAGGAAGTGTAAAATCTTATTCGTTTTTTTTTTATTTTTTCAATCTAAATTTGTCAAATACCTAGAAGAGCTTGAAAAATAAGGATGTACGTTTGTAATTATACAAGAACCAAATCAGTAAACCTATGTATACAGGATAACATGTGATTTTGGTTTACGCTCCTTTAGAGCACTTTTTTAACTTCTCTTGTACTTACAAGACATTTGGTCTTATTCTGGTAAAACCCAGTGTTATTCCATACTTAGAAGTTCTTTACAAAAATAAAAAAATCTGATGTGACCAATATAATACCTCCCATCATTTAAGTTTTATTAATTTAAATACATATACCGATAGGGTCTCGAATTCAGTCCCTACCAACAGCAAATATTTCGATTTTTAAATGGCACAAAATTTACCCCTGTGGTGCACTCTCCACGACAGAAATGAGTGCATGTGAGGCGCCACTTGGTAAACGCCCGAACTATAATCATTACCGAAAAACGTTAATATTCTTAATTTGAAAAGATTACTTTCTTGACAGTGACATTTATCTGTCAGTTACATACATACATTTGAAATTTTGTTTATCTTTAACACAAAGATTCCGGATCCGGGATTTATAAATTCATCATATTCTGAAGTTGATTGGTCGATATCCAGCTATGTTCTGATGAAATATCTTCTTCTGATTTATCACTTTCAAAATTAGACAATGTTTAAGTTTTTTTCACAAAGGTAGAAGGCGTTATTGCTCCTTATCGTATATATTTTTTTACCTTCCGTCACCTTTAGGTAAGGAAGGTATTGTCTTTGGTCAAAAAATTCAATGATGAGTTTTTAGTGAATAAGCATGTTTTAGGGTAAATATATATATATATATATATATATTATAAATACGTAGAGTAAATTTTTTGAAAGATGTCCGATCAAGGTCGTCTACGAATTGTACGAATTCAGATTTTTGCTCCGCCCATTATGACAAATTCAGTAGTGTCGTTTGCTTAGTTTTTATGAGGGTACGTAAGATACTACTGTTATTTTATTATTATAAAAATATATATTAAGTAAAAGCATTCAAAATTCAAAAATATGTTAACTGGTAAGTTTATAAGCAAATGTAAAACAAAATATGTTCAAAATAAGATAATGACACAATGTCAGTGTCAGTGACACTGATAACGTCAGTCGGACGGCTATGAATCAAGGTAATGTATCTGAAATAATAAATAAACTTACGTTACAGCGAAAGTATTATCAACAACGAGCATCGTTTTAAAGTGGAATGTCTTAACTTAGTCGAAACAATATGAATTTTTGAAAGACAAGCGTGTTATATCCATCCTTATCGCACACACTTATAGCCTTTGCAAAGGAAAGAGATAAATGTATGCCTCTTTGTTAATTCGTTCATGATACAGATAACCTTGATCAGACATCTTTCAAAAATTTTACTGTACCTGTATATTTTACTAATGCTAGAAACTTTGTGTATTAAATTCTTTCCATATTGATTATTATTAACAATTTTCTTTTTAAAACGTTAATATTCTTAATTTGAAAAGATTATTTTCTTGACAGTGACATTTATCTGTCAGTTACATACATAGATTTGAAATTTTGTTTATCTTTAAAACAAAGATTCCGGGATTTATAAAATTGATTATTTTATTAATATATCTATAAAATATATAGAAAAATTATTAATGCATGCCTGTAACATAATTGCGAAAAAATGACATTTAAAGGTTATTTTGAACTTTGCGATTTCCGGTAATCCGATTTATACCAAAATGTAGTGGCCATATTAGAATAAGGTCGAAATACAAGGTTTCAAAATTTGGCGATTAATAGGAACATTAGTTAGTGTCCAGAAGATCCACACGCACGCACACTCCCAACCAGACACCCACCCACCCAGTTCTCGAGATACCTACCTATGTTGGACAACTTATCCTACATACTTGTATAAAATAGCATTTCGAGTTACGTAGTTTCTCAAGTTCTATCGCAAATCGAATGATTTAAGTACGTAAGACGAGGTATTACTGTATTAAGAATGAATCAATCACTCTCTCTGTTTTTATATTAAAGTAATCTATTTATATCTCTTTTTAATTGCACTTTCATTACTATCTGAACATAAAACCAAAACAACTAACAAACAATACGTCTAAATATCTATACAATTTAAATTCCTAAAAACTAAAAATAAAAAAAAAATTAAATTACTTTGGAAAAACATAAGCTAAGCACCATATCTCCTGTTAGCTAACCGTGCATATTTATTCACTAAATTCCTTCACGTGTTAAAAATTAAAAATCTAAGAGTGCTTAGCAATTAAAAAACAAAACAATGTCACAGTCACCGCCAACTTTGCGCAACGGAGATCTCAGATAACGAAGTTAATTCAACAAAATATCCGCAAATTATACAATTACACATTATTCAATTATCGATAAACCATAAACCATAACGGTTAGGTTAAGCATGTATCACTTTCAAATATCAGCACAACTAGAGCATGGAGACACACACAACGTACACTACGAGAATGTTACACGTACACCGTAACGGTTTTTGTATAAGAAAGATAAATCTTCGTAAAATAATAAATAATAAATTCTTAGTATAAATCATTTTCTTTATCGAATATCGTAATATTTAACCAATTTCCAAATAAATTTATTCCAGTAAAAAATCGCAATAGTTCATATACAGATGTTTCATAATTTATGCACCATTTTTTTTCCTTTAGAAATAAATTCGCAAAACTAGATGCACATTATTTGAAGTGAAATTTTTTTGTACCACTGATTTGGTAGTAAATTCATTTCTTACTAAAAATCCAATATTTTAACTTGTTTTCAAACTAAATATAATGTAAGTTTAATTATATTCGTAACTTTTCTATTAGTGAATCAAACGAATCCAGTGATACAAAAAATGTTCACTTCAAATAAATAAACTGTACTTATTTTTGCGAATTTCGAGAATAATAGTAATAGAATCAAGTTAGAATAGCCGTTAACTCTTAACGCGAAATTTATAAAAAACCTTATATGGTTTAAATACATAGAATTAGATAATAGTTACATGGGGTGCATTTGGGTATTTATAGCGTATTAAAAATTCAATTCTTTTTAATATTACATTACATGATTTCAAAACATTTCAATGAAAATCGCATGTAGGTATTATTTAACTGTAAAAACTTGATTGTAGATGCAAAAAATTATAATAAAAAGTAGAAATCTAGTTTTTGGTCACCTATAATTGCCATATGACAGGTCTTTTATGTGAATATCCGTGATTTTGTTTTTGTATCTGTTTGATACATAATAAATGTATTATTATGTATTCAAAATTTGACAGCAAAATATTAGCTATTTATTCGCTTTAATCGCAAACAGAACTTTCAGTATTTCTGTATTGGGGTCATTTAAAAAAAATCGTTTTTTTTATAAAATCGTGAAATCCGTCTCATTTAATAAATATAGTAATATAAAATAACATGAAATATGTGAGTTTTCATTCATAAATTTGCTAATGAACTTTCGCGGCTGTAAAATTCGTGACGTCACGGCTTGTTACTCACACAAAGACACTCCTCTCACACACATTTACGGTCCACGTGATTTCCGTTTGCTGTTGTGAACAACCTAACCTAAAATTGTGACAGGTGACAGTAAGGTTAAGAGTAAAGGTATGTAAATAAAACATTTATTAATATAAATACCAAAAGTTGTATGAAATATGTTTTTCGTTAACAATATATTGATGTCACAAAATTAAACTGACAAGTGATAACCCAAAACAATCATAGTTCCAAACACAACCGGTAGAGAGCTATTGCCGCATCCGACAAGCCGTGACGTATAGCCGTGACGTCATCGTCCAAATATTTGATATTAAAGACAACATTTAAAAAATCATATCTCTGATTCTAAAGACTTGTAAAGTGTAAAACATACACCTTCATATTTAATTTGACCTATTCTTTCAAGAAAAAAATAAATTGGAAAATGTCAAATGACCCCATTCTAAAAAAAATCTGTTGTGGCCAGCACAATACCTCTCGCAATTTTCATATTATGTTGCATAGGGCGCGAGCAGTTATGACTTTGTGGGGGCCAAATCCATGTAGATTATTTTCCTCGACAAGTATATTCCATACTAATGGTTTACAAATAAACATCAGAATATTTTGAAATTTTGAATGAAAAATTATGACATATTACAATTGTGACATCTATGTAAATAACTACTAGCCGTCATTCTGACACGGATCCTCATATCTGCTTGGCAAGGCCAACAAAGTGACTGCTCGCGACCTATAAGTACACACAAATAATTGAAATTGTTTCTCTTCTTTCGTTCTATGAGAAATTTTATCCTACTATTCTAACATGTTCAAAATTCTTCAAATTCATTGACGGTATTAGCGGTATTTCTTAAGGATATATGTAATCTTAACATACCTGTAATTTAAAAACATAATTAATTAATAATACAATAATATATATTAAATGTACTTATACCTCCCAGAAAAATCTGACACTGACATTTTGCATTTATTTGTCAATTACAAAAATTTAAATATCGCAACTGTTTTCGGGCAACGAGATTTATTACAACAGATTATTCTATATTATTATATACTATATCTCCAAACCTATATGAGATAAAATAAAAAAATTAAACGTGTCAGATTGAGAATTTAATTATCTTTAATATTTGTAGTAACAAATTTTCAAAAAATAATATTTAGAAATTTTTTTTTTAGAAACTATCACCTCCGGTTGTCCAATTGTTACCAGAATCTATTCAACTCTTCCCATTACTGTTAGATTGAGGAATCCGTAGTCAAACAGGTCTTTAGTCTTATAGAATTTGAGAAATCGTTTCTCCAACAACCTCACACACATACACACACACATACACACACACACACACACACACATACACACACACATACACATACACACATACACACATACACACACACACATACACACACACATACACACACACATACACACACACATACACACACACATACACACACACATACACACACACATACATACACACACACATACATACACACACACATACACAAACACATACATACACACACACATACACAAACACATACATACACACACATACATACACACACACATACACACACACATACACACACACATACACACACACATACACACACACATACACATACACACACACACATACACACACACACATACACATACACATACACATACACATACACATACACATACACATACACATACACATACACATACACACATACACATACACATACACATACACATACACACACACACACACACACACACACACACACACACACACACACACACACACACACACACACACACACACACACACACACACACACACACACACACACACACACACACACACACACACACACACACACACACACACACACACACACACACACACACACACACACACACACACACACACACACACACACACACACACACACACACACACACACACACACACACACACACACACACACACACACACACACACACACACACACACACACACACACACACACACACACACACACACACACACACACACACACACACACACACACACACACACACACACACACACACACACACACACACACACACACACACACACACACACACACACACACACACACACACACACACACACACACACACACACACACACACACACACACACACACACACACACACACACACACACACACACACACACACACACACACACACACACACACACACACACACACACACACACACACACACACACACACACACACACACACACACACACACACACACACACACACACACACACACACACACACACACACACACACACACACACACACACACACACACACACACACACACACACACACACACACACACACACACACACACACACACACACACACACACACACACACACACACACACACACACACACACACACACACACACACACACACACACACACACACACACACACACACACACACACACACACACACACACACACACACACACACACACACACACACACACACACACACACACACACACACACACACACACACACACACACACACACACACACACACACACACACACACACACACACACACACACACACACACACACACACACACACACACACACACACACACACACACACAGAGAGAGAGAGACATCATTGTAAAAATATTAAAATCGGATTCTATGGACCTTAAATCGTGCTTATTCAATAAAATCTGGATATGCGATTTTTAGCATGAATCCAATACCTCTCTTAGCGAGAGGTAAAAAATCTTGTGCGTCGATCGTGCAAAACCGTAATAAGCATCGGATGTATTGCAGATCGAGACGAAGTCGAGATCTCCAAAATCATCCTCAACCGATAGGAAGCACTACTTAAATAACTATTCCTACGTCGCTGGATAGACAATAAACATATCTGATTCAAAATATTTTTATCAATAAGTGATAGTTTAGAAGTTATATGAAATATATATCAACTTATAATCAATATGTCGTTATTACTACAGTTTATTAGTTCCCAATGATGGCTGCAGAAAAATGGAACAAAAATCACCGCAATATAGCTGATTGCGTAGCTAATCACGTGACGCCTGCAAGGACTAAGAGAAAACAACTTAAAATCGTTTTAAAAATTCGAGTCAAGTTCGGTGAGCTGTTACTGTTGATACGATTGAAATATTTCATGTCAGAATTGATGAAATCACAGCTGTTTACGATGAGGCGAATAAATAAATAAAGATCGATGCGATCGGTTTCACTTGTTTGTTTTCTGTAGAGAAGTTGTAAATAAGTACGTAGTTAATTGTAATTTACTTGTCACTTTTACGCGTAATTGAAGATAGTAAGAAGGGAAACTGCGGAAAAAATTCTGTAAATGATAATGAAATTTCATTTTTCACGCTTTAAATCCCACGATGCGAGATACAGCTAGTCTTAATAAGATAATAAGGTGTACACTTGCCATAAATGGAGAAATACATTAATACCTTCCATATTCTAAATGGTATTTCCGTAATTCAAGTACTTAATTCTGTATAATGCACTTTGCATTCAACATAATATATATATATATATATATATATATATATATATATATATATATATATATATATATATTATTTTGAAAAAAAGGTGTTTGAAGATTTGTTTTGCAATTACAAGGGTTTGTAGCCATGAAAATAATAATATCTTATTAATACAAAGTTAATATAACATATTGTGGGGGGGGGTTCCTACAAAAAATTAACAATTGAAGTTTCTAGTTTATAGCTCTACATTCCGTTCATGTTTCATTGTGAGGAACAACCGAAGCACGAAAAAATATTTCAAATTCTACAAAAAACAAATCCGTCCACCTCTTCGAATAAATGCAAAATTCCTACAAAAATCAAATAAATGATAAATCCATAAAATATAATTTTACACTGAACTCTTTGTTTATGCTTATGTATGGAAAAATTAACACAATTATACAACAAATGGATTGATATGACAATTACATTTTTTTGCGTTAATACAGGAGGTTTATTTTATTTTGTCCACTATTGTTATCTCGAGAACTATAAAATCTACGAGGTCGATTAAACTAGCAAACAATTTCTATTTTATAACCTTAATGAGCATAATTTTTTTTCAACGAGTGGATCTCAAACTGTTGAGAACAACTTTATTATTTTAAATGGAACTATATATTTTTTATTGGTTTATTCGATAAAGAATTTTATTCTGAATTTAGTGATGAATTTGCATAACCTTAGTCATTTTTTAAATGCGTGTTTAGATTTATATTAATTTTATATTAATACGGCTAAAATAAGTGTGTTATGGACGATACAAAGGAATGTGAAGAACAATTTACTTTGTAACAAAAAATAAACACATAAATTAACAAATTTTACTCATATAGTCCTCCATTTCCGGTCATAATACTCTAAAATCTGAATCTATATTCACTTGTATCGTCCATGGGACACTTCCATCACTCGCACAGCGTTAAAACGGCATTACTCGCGTATTCGATTTTATCTAACATATATATATTAAAAAATTAAACCAATATTTGAAAAGTACTGTATTTCATCACAAATAAATACAATAATAGAACAGGCAAAGGAAAAAATAGATAAGTCAAAAATATTGTACATAAACTAAGAGGAATTTCCCAATATAACAAATATGTATACGAAAAAAAAAAATGATATTGAAAATGTTTCAGTTTTGTCATCTGGAACTTCGTTTCCAGAGGTTCCTTATTGTTATAAATAGTTCGGAAATTTCTAAATTCATCAAATTGATTGGTCGATATCCAACTATGTTCTGATGGAATATCTTCTTCTGATGTAACGCTTTCAAAATTAGACAATGTTTAAGTTTATCTCACAAAGGTAGAAGGCGTTATTGCTCCTTATCGTATATATTTGTTTTACCTTCCGTCACCTTTAGGTAAGGAAGGTATTGTCTTAGGTCAAAAAATCCAATGATGAATTTTTAGTGAATAAGCATGTTTTAGGATCCCTATAATACGATTTTACCATTTTTACGATGATGTCTGTATGTATGTATGTATGTATGTATGTGTGTGCGTGTGTGTCTGTGTGTGTGTGACAAAAGTTTCGAATCGCATAACTTCAATACCACGATTCCAAAAATTATATTTTTTTCGTATTCCTCAAGTTTACATCCAGAAGAACAAGTGATTAGATTTTGGTTATAATTGGTGAACCAAATGTACCCTCATTTGAAGATTTTAACAGTTAAATATGATTTATTGACATTTAACGTTATTATAACTTAAGGAATATATTATTCACTATACGATTTGATTGCATTTTATACTTCATATTCAATAGATATACAGTTAAAGAATTATAAAGATATTAAATTTCATAAATCAGCCAGCTATACTAACCATGAAAATTGCTAATATATTCAGATAATTCAAAGTGACAGATGTCAGTATCAATGAAAAGTAAATGAATGTGGCAGAGATAAGGATGTTGAAGTAGATATTGGGGAAAACACGGAAAGATACGGTATGGAAATAACTCTAGTGTTACAAGTTTCTAGAAAGATACAAGAGAGACGATTACATTGGTTTGAACAGCAGAATATATTGGAAGAAGAATGAATAGCTTAGTAATAAAAGATTGAAGAAACAGAGGAAGACCAAAGATAAGATGGAAGGACTGTATTGCGGAAGACTTGTGAGAAAAGAAACTGAATGAGAACGACACGCAAAACAAAAAGTAGTGGAAAAAGAAAATAAAAAATAGCGACCCCTAACAAATGGGAAAAACAATTTGCATAGTTTGTTTATGAAATAATTTTATTGGAAATTTAGAATATTTTGCAAGAAAATTTATGTATGGAATTTATACATAATACACAGGATTGACGGAAGGTATTGTACTGGCCAGATTTTTTTAATAAATAACTACATCACCTAATATTGACTAATCTGAACAATATTACTATGGTACAACTAAACAGATGCTAACAGGCTAATTCTACGTACCCTACTGAGGCATTGCTGGAGACACAATAACCAACACCCACTACTCTTAATTTAAAATGGATAAATCTGAAAATGTTAGATAAAATCTAACAACGCGAATACGGGAGGGTTAAAAAATACTTTCTGTCAAATAATGTGAAAATAGTTATAATATATTCGTGAATCAGCCGATTTGTAAGAACTGTAAAAAGATCGCTTCAGCTGAATTCGTAATTCGTTTCGTCGCTGCCTGTGTTGACAACATAAACCATAAAAAAGTAATTTAAGCAAAAGTGTGGAAAATCAACTACGCTTCAACAAAAAACAACTCATCGTCATATGATGGCTTACGTAAAATAAAAATTTAAAAACCAATGAAATATGAGTACGTCTAAATGAAAAACATTTCTTGCTGCGATTGCATGAAAGCAGACATTTCTCAGAAATTCAGTTGTAAACATCGCAGAACGCTTACACGCCATTTTAGAGCACATCTTGCAGTTTGGTATGCAAACATAGGACATTTTCAATTCTGCTGATACACTTACCGTAATACGAAAGTAGACGCAAATACTTTAATATTCTGAACAGGTTTTTTGATTTTACATAGAATTGAAGCGTGACCGATGTGTTTATTGACTTCAGCAGAAATTTTCGCTTTTGTGGTTTCTAATTTCAATTCTCATACAACACGTTTTAAGAATTATAAGAGTAAATACATATTATCATTGTAACTTACACCTCACAATATAAAATATAACAATACAAATATACAATTTCGGGCATTTAATGAAATAAAAAAGTACCCTAAAAGAGAATACAACAGCAGTTGTATACAGGTGCCCACTATGTATGGAATATAGTATACAGGGTGTTTCCTTTAAAACAACCAGCGCTTTTTTGGGCGAACTAATGACTTTAGAGAAAAATGTTATATACAAAAAATTACCAGGAAAAAGGGCTTAATTTATGAGGAATAATAAATAAAAAATTCAACCAGTGGTTCTTAATCGGTAGAATAAAATTATATTTTTTTAAATGGCAACCTATATTAATTTTTTGTCCATTAGATAGAGAATTTTTTTCTGATTTCAACGATATAAATATGATATGGGGTTGTATAACAATTATTTCGAGAATAATTTTACAATATTGAAGTAGGCTATGCAGTAAACAACTATTAATACGACTATTGCCTAGGTTTGACGTTCCCTTTTCAACTTGTGAAATGACCCAACAGTTTGGGCATTTCGAAAAATTGTTCTCAATAATTCACGAGTGGGTTGCACTTTTTGGGGATAAAGCCGTGAAAATCTTCGTATCGTAGAATTTAAATTTCTTTCACACTCTCCATACATAACAGTAAGATTAAAATAGTCTAAATTTGTTATTTCTTGCAACTGCAAAGCCATTTTTTATTAATAAGTAATTAAACAATTACGAAAACAAACACTTAATAACGTAAGTAACAAAACTATCTGTCACCTGTATCATTTGTTTGCATTTGTTTATTGCATAGCCTACTTCAATATTGTAGAATTATTTCTGATTTTTAATATCATTTTTCTCGAAATAATTGTTATACAACCCCATATCATATTTATATCGTTGAAATCAGAAAAAAATTCTCTATCTAATGGACAAAACAAATTATATAGGTTGCCATTTAAAAAAATATAATTTTATTCTACCGTTTGAGAACTACTGGTTGAATTTTTTATTTATTATTCCTCATAAATTAAGCCCTTTTTCCTGGTAATTTTTTGTATATAACATTTTTCTCTAAAGTCATTAGTTCGCCCAAAATAGCGCTGGTTGTTTTAAAGGAAACACCCTGTATATCTCGGTAAATAACGACCAATACCAATAAATAAATAGTAAATAGAATTATCGACCAGTAATTATTGGAAACAGGTGCGTTTGATTTTGATCTAAAAAATATATTTATTTGGTTGAAAGTAAGCTTGTTGTAAGCTTAAACAACACCTGTTTACTTATTTTAAATTAAAATAAGGTAATAGAATCTAAGAACATATTATAAACTAGAAACGAAATTACAGTTCTCTGAGTATAAAGCAACTTTATTTATTTAACCGCATTTACTTCTGGTTGCAATATTTTTCCTCTCATTCACTTTTCTCTATACTTACAGCCTATAGAAAAATAACTTTCAAGAAAGGAATGTACCTAATGAATTACGTACATTTTAGGAGCCGGCTTGCGGTTGGATTGAAACAGATCATAAATATCAAGTCTAGTTCTAACTCTATCATGTGTAGATGTAGATGGGGGGACATTCGACTGGTTACGATAGCGATAGCGAACGTTTCGTTTCGACACACCATTGCAAAACGGATGTGAGCCTACGGCACTGACTTGCTTTTTAATTTCCTGTAGAACTAGAATAGTTTCTGCTACTGGAAGATTGATATTGTGTTCGGATTGTGAGGAAATATGAAATTACGAGTATATTCGCATGGGGAACATAAATGATCTACCAAGTTGTATAGACTGGAGTTAAGAAGTTGATATAAAAGAATATGAAATACTTTTAATGGTGGGTATATCGCTTGTAGAATTGAAATATGTTATGCAGGCTGTGCGGATTTCGAAGATCTCCAATAATATCTAAGAAACTCTACAGTATAGGTACAACTACGGCGGTTAAATGGAATACAATCATACTTTAATTTTCCGAAAATTCTCATACGCATAATGACGAAAAACTGATTTAGTCGTAATTCTCTTCAAATATATCATTGGTTTAAGTAAATAAAAAGTTAAATATTTTTAGCTTATCAAAACAATAATATTTCCATGCATAATTTCAAGACATAAAATAAATTTTCATTTTTATAAACGAAATCCATATTTGATGATATCTTTAAGCACACAAAATTACCTACTAATTTTTGCTCTTTCCAGTGATATAAGGAGTTACCTGTGATCCCTCCTGTGATATAGAACATCTTTGTATACCATGAAAAATGTTAAATAATTACTAGAAAATAGTTTCTCGTACTCATGCATTGAAATGTGTCTAAGCAACGTCCGAAACGTCAATTTCCCAGGTCTCCAGCAGATATTTGACCGCGAAATTTTGGAAAAACACTACTATTTCTAAAGCATATCTTAAAGGACTATATTTATAATACAAAAGTATAGTTTCTCAACCACTCTTTCGCATAATAATAATATAAAAGAAAATGGTGGAATATTTAATGAAATTGAATTATAAAGTAATGAATTTAGTGCATTTGGTTCACAATGTTGGCAACAATTTCTGCTCGGCGAGAGTCGGCAAAATAGAGAATTCGGGAAGTTGGTAACACAAAACCAACCTAACCAACAAAAAGAATAAGAAATTTTACAAATTTATTAAGTTTAAATTTGCTATATACTACAAATGAAATACTTGGTAAGTAATAACTAGTTATTTTTACATACCACGATTAACACTACATTACATATAAATAAACATTAAAATAATTGGAATTTAAATTTGACACATCACTCTGAAATTGGCTACAAAGCAGTGTATATGTATAATATTATGTATTATAATAAAGTTTTAATTAATAAAATTATTAGTATAAAAATTACTAATTATTAGTTTTATACTTATCGTACAAAAAATATTGTACAAATAGCGTGCGTGAACTTGGTTCCCGGAATCATTCTATGGCAGTGCTCGCAAACTCGCGCCGCCAAACACTCATCCGGGAACCAAGCGTTCCCGCACTTGGTATGTAAAGAACTATTCCGCATCTCATGGTATGTAAATAAATTCTTTCAATATCATAGAGGATGAAATTGTTATATTTCATAACACCATTTACGAGATAAGGAAATATATCTCAATTTATTGAATACGTTTCATATCGTACCCTTTAATTGGGCGTATGATAATAATAATAATAATAATAATAATAATAATAATAATAATAATAATAATAATAATAATAATAATAATAATAATAATAATAATAATAATAATAATAATAATAATAATAATAATAATAATAATAATAATAATAATAATAATAATAATAATAATAATAATAATAATAATAATAATAATAATAATAATAATAATAATAATAATAATAATAATAATAATAATAATAATAATAATAATAATAATAATAATAAAAACATTAATAAATTACGATTTTTGAGTTTTTCAGTTTGAGAGATGTAAAATAATTATTAAAGTAATTCAAATATTATTTGGACTCGCAAATAGTAGAAAGATATGCAGATGTAGGTAATAAAAATAGCACATGACAAATGTGTATAAAAGTGCCGGCTGCACTAGTGTCATGACGAGGCAATCCGCTCCGCGTCGTTCTCTTAAACTCGTCATGTGCTTTAAAGACTTAATGACCGGTATACTAATATCATAATACTTTTGTTCAATAATATCCATTTGTTCCAAAAATATTTATTTATTAATATTAGATTTGAATTAAAATTTATAAATATTATGTTAAAAAACTAAACAGGTACTATTAAGTACCTTGAATTTTAATTTAAAAAAAACTGAAAATTGTCTATTTTCTAGTTTCAATGAACTACAGCAACAGATAAAGTTATAGTTCATCGTATTGTCTATGAAACTAGGTTTCATAAATTTTATAGCATGTATTATCATGTATCGTGATTTGTTGAAATGCAGCTGTCATAAAAAATACAGCCTTTTATGTTTTTTATGTTGTTACATCATAAAATATTATTTATTCATAATTTTATATAATCATTTATTATTTTATATATTTTTTAAGGTTAACTTTTATATCAACTACCGGATGATTTTATTGCGACTCCAACCCTGACCTGCATAAATATTAATTAAACGCAAAAAAAACTGTGTTTATTAAGGTTTAAATTATTTTTTTCTGTTTTAATATATTGCTTCACATTGTTTTGAAAAATGATATAATTCCAAATCTGTTTAATTAACGTACGAGAAATATTTCCTTGCCATAATTAGGTAAGTAATTTGCATAATGCTAATAATTCTCTTGTCCGAAGAGTTTCAGCGCCAAGAGAAATTTTGAATTCCAGTTTAAAAGAATAAAGACTATAATAAATGCAAATCATATTCAGCTACAGAAAACAGACCTTTGTCAGCGTAAATAATAATCTGATTAGCAAGAAAAAAAATCAAACGTATTCTTTTTTATAAAACAAAATGCTTTATTACAGAAAATACATTTTGTGATTACAAAAGCAAAAACAATTTTTCTTTCTATTTAAATTTCTATAAAAGATGAAAGTGTGGTTTGAAAATAAAAGCGTTATTAAATGTCATTTAACAAATAAGTAGAGATATTTTTACAGTAAATTATACCATATGTCAATCAAAATATAGAGTAAATGTGCATATTAAATGAATTCCATTTAATTATTGTAAAATCTTTAATCTCAACTTAATGACGTTAAAAAATCTTATAATAATATAGTAGGAATAAGTAAATATTTGCATTAGATAATAAATTATAATTGACTTCATTTCTAGAACATATTAAACATCAAATATAATTGGATTCATTTATAGTTCATATTAATAATCGACCATCAAAATAATTAGACAGTATAAATGAAATCGTTTTCAATAATTCTAAAATATATTTACAAATAACATTTAAATATTTTTTTGCACGATACCGATAGGGTTTCCGAGACAATAAGTTTTGTTTACAAATTACTGATCAGTAAGTGATGTGGTACCGATCAGTAAGTGATGTGACTACCTACCGATCTGGAGGCGGTGAAAATTACATAAATAAAAAATAAATGTACAATTTTTAAAGCTTTAACGATAACAAAACAACGATCATAGCTTACTTAAAAATGACAACAAATTTTTACCTCTCGCTAAGAGAGGTATTGCATTCATGCTAAAAATCGCATATCCAGATTTTATTGAATAAGCACGTTTTAAGGTCCCTACAATCCGATTTTATCATTTTTACGATGATGTCTGTGTGTGTGTGTGTGTGTGTGTGTGTGTGGATGTGTGTGTGTATGTGTGTGTGTGTGTGGGATGTTGGAAGGACGGTTACTCAAAAACTATAAGACTTTAAATTATTTAACTACGTATTTCCCAATCGGACATTCATGGGAAGATCTGAAAAGGTTTTGGTAACAATTGGACAACCGGAAGTAGAAGATTCTTGAAAAAAAATCTTTTAAATAATATTTTTTGAAATTTTTTCTTGATAATATTAAAGAAAAATAAATTCTCTTTCTGATACATTTAAATATTTTACAATATATTCTATAGATTTAGAGATAGAAGAAATATAGTATGTAAAATAATCTGTTATAATAAATTTTACAGCCGAAAGAATGGCCATGGAAAATAGTTGAAAATTTAATTTGTTTGTAACTGACAGATAATGTCAGTGTCAGAAATCCGAAGACATTACTGAAGACTTTTTCTGGGAAGTACATACATTATATTATTTCTTAATGTATTAATAGAATTGGAAACATTTCGAAAAATTAGAAGAGGACAAAATTTCTTCATCAAAAATGAATTTAAAATTAAACAATCTAAATATATATGGAATAGATATATGCGTAAGTAGAATTTTTGGTGTAGAGTGTAGGTATACAAGAAATGTTAAATACAATAGGGAGCGAGCAGTCATATGATTTTGTTGGCCTTGACAAGCAGATATGGGGGCCCATGTCAGAATGATAGCTAGTAATTATGTATATAGATGTCAAATATCATAATTTCTCATTCTAAATTTAGTGATTTTCCAATTCCATGTGGAGCAGAATTAAATGTTAAATATCTAAGGCATACAAGTAAACTTTAAACTCCTGGTGATAAATTAACTACGTAAATTTAGAAAATCTTGAAATTTTTAATGAAAAATTCTAACATTTGACATCTATGTACATAATTACTAATTATCATTCTGAAACGGGCCCACACATTTGCTTGTCAAGCCCAAAAATGTAACATTACCGTTCGCGCCCTATACTTATGTAACCAAAAAAAGGAAGTGGCGAGAGGTATTGTGCTGGCCACAACAGATTTTTTTAAAATGTCAAAATAATTTTTAAATAATTCTAAACTTTAATTTGTTATTATTGGGATTATCGTGCAAAAAATATAATAAGCATTGCGGGCATTAAGTGCTTCTTACCGGTATCGGATGTATTGGAGATCTTGACTTCGTCTCGATCTCCAAACTAATCCTCAACCGGTAAGGTGCACTTACTGCCCTTAATACTTAAATAACTATATCAGAATGCTAGCATTTTTTCAAAATAGCAACTTTGAACTTTACTTGAAGAATAATAATGCATTTTTTTAATTTTTCATACAGTCTAGTGTATATAAGTTTCTTTGTCTTATCAAGATAATTCAAAATTAGGATGACCAGACGTCCCGATTTTCCGGGACACGTAAATGTCCTGGTTTCCATACCCGACTCCAAATTTATTACTTATATCGTCTAACGACATTAATTTTATTTGTTGCATTATGAACGCATTATGTATATGTTTTAGACAGTTTATCCAGGTAATTCAACAATTCGTTAAATATATCCTCTTTTTACCTCTCGCTAAGAGAGGTATTGCATTCATGCTAAAAATCGCATATCCAGATTTTATTGAATAAGCACGTTTTAAGGTCCCTACAATCCGATTTTAACATTTTTACGATGATGTCTGTGTGTGTGTGTGTGTGTGTGTGTGTGTGTGGATGTATGTGTGTGTGTGTGTGTGTGTGTATGTATGTATGTAGGATGTTGGAAGGACGATAACTCAAAAACTATAAGACTTTAAATTTGTTTAACTACGTATTTCCCAATCGGACATTCATGGGAAGATCTGAAAAGGTTTTGGTAACAATTGGACAACCGGAAGTAGAAGATTCTTGAAAAAAAAATTTCTAAATAATATGTTTTGAAAACTTTTCTCGGTAATATTAAAGAAAATTAAATTCTCTATCTGATACATTTAAATATTTTCTTATATATTTTATAGATTTAGAAATAAAAGAAATATAATATATAAAATAATCTGTTATAATAAATTTTACAGCCGAAAGGATGGCATGGAAAATAGTTGAAAATTTTGTTTGAAACTGACAGATAAACGTCAGTGTCAGAAATCCGGAGCCGGAGATATTACTAAAGACTTTTTCTGGGAAGTACATATATTATATTATTTCTTAATGTATTAATAGTTAAATATTTAAAATTATAGGTATATAACATATATCCTTCAAAAATACTGTCAATCCTGACAATGAATTGGAAACATTTCGAAAAATTAGAAGAGGACAAAATTTCTTCATAAAATTAATTTAAAATTAAACAATCTAAATATAAGGAATAGATACATATATGTAAGTAGAAGTTTTGGTGTAGAGTGTAGGTATACAAGAAATGTTAAATACAATAGGGTGTTTTGACAAGGAGATATAGGGGCTTAAGTCAGAATGATAGCTAGTAATTATGTATATAGATGTCAAGTATCAATTTCTCATTCTAAATTTAGTGATTTTTCAATTCCATGTGGTTTATTTTCCTCGACAAGTAAATTCCATACTCCTGGTGACAAATTAACTACGTGAATATAGAAAATCTTGGAATATTTAATGAAAAATTCTGACATTTATGTACATAATTATCATTCTAAAACGGGAACCCCACATCTGCTTGTCAAGGCCAACAATGTAACATGACTGGTCGGGCCCTATACTTATGTAACCAAAAAAGGAAGTGGCGAGAGGTATTGTGATGGCCACAACAGATTTTTTAAAATGTTTTGTGATCTGGCAATTTATTTTTGTACATGAAAGAGGAAAAACATGCAGGTTCACATCCCTTGTAAAAATATAACTTTCAATTATAAGACATTTGACCTTGAATGAAAAAAAAAATCGCTTACGGCGCTTTTTGCCTTCCGTCACCAAAAAATTAAATGATGAGTTTTTAGTGAAAGTGCATGTTTTAGGATTCCTATAATACAATTATACCATTTTTACGATGATGTCTGTATGTATGTATGTGTATCTCTGTGTGTGTGACGAAAGATTCGGATCGCATAACTTCAATACCACGATTCCAAAAATTATAATTGTTTCGTATTCCTCAAGTTTACATCCAGAAGAACAAGTGATTAGATTTTGGTTATAATTGGGCAACCGGAAGTACCGTCATTTGAAGATTTTAACAGTTAAATATAAATTATTGACATTTAACGTTATTATAACTTAAAGAATATATTAGTCGGGTACAGTAATAAAACTATATATGAACTATAAATATCCCAATTATGATAAAGCGGCATATCTTTTACTTTCTGCAGTATAATACTGTTTGGCATCGGCCCATATTTTTGAGCCGCTCTATTCATACATTGAATCAAACGTCTACCAGGTGTGTATAGGAAAATAGCCTTACAGTCATTTAACATAAATGAATAGAGCGGCTTAAAAATATGGGCCGATGCCAAACAGTATTATACTACAGAAAGTGAAGGATATGCCGCTTTATCATAATTGCGATATTTATATTTCATTTATAGTTTTATTACTCTACCCGACAAAGTCAAAAAATTTGACTATATCAGCCAGCTATGCTAACCATGAAAACTGATAATATATTAAGATAATTAAAATTGACAGATGTCAGTATCAATGAAAAGCAAATGAATGTGGCAGAGATGAGAATGTTGAAGTAGATGTTGGGGAAGACACGGAAAGATACAGTAAGGAAATAACTCTAATGTTACAAGTTTCCTGAAAGATACAAGAGAGACGATTACATTGGTTTGAAAATGTCATGAGGAGAGATAAAGAATATATTGACAGAATAGCTTAGTAATAGAAGCATAGAAGGTTGAAGAAACAGAGGAAGACCTAATATAAGATGGAATGACTGTATTGCGGAAGACTTGAGAGAAAAGGAACTGAATGAGAACGACACACAAAACAGAAATGAGTGGAAGAAGAAAAAAAATAGCGACCCCTAACGAATGGGAAAAGCTAGAAAAGAAGAAGATGTCAGTGTCAAGTACAATTTGCATAGTTTGTTTATGAAATAATTTTACTGGAAATTTAGAATCTTTTGCAAGAAAATTTATGTATGGAATTTATACATAATACACAGGATTGACGGAAGGTATTGTGCTGGCCACATCAGATTTTTTCTGGATACCTTGTCTCACTAAAGTTTTGGTGCACAAGCCACCACTGGTTTTACAATCATATGAAAATGTCCCGATTTTGCGATTTATAAATCTGGTCACCCTGCTCAAAATCATTCAACTGCTGAAAGAGTTGTTCATTGCATTAAAGGAAATAGTGGTAAAGATACACACTATTGAAATAAGATTATACTGAGATCACGTTTAGCCTATTTTAAACCACATAATATAATAATACAAAAAAATTGAATAAGAACCGAACAGAACTTCACATGCAATTGTCCGACTCGCTTTGCTCGTCGTGCAAACTTCCACGCTCGCCACACAAAGTATCACTTTTACTCCTAATATGACTTGAAGCAACTGCTACAATTGAAGTATGTATATCATGCTGAATTTATGCCTACTTTGGTACAAGCAACTGAAAATGGGGCAAAACTGTCATGTAACCTTTTTTAAGCATTATAAATGGGCAATACAAATATTTACCCGAACCTATTCATATATCTTTTTTTGCCCAAACATCTTGCAGGAGTGAACATTAATTTTCGACTTTACGTCGTCTTAAATCCTATTTTCGCAATGGGGAAGGTTAGCGTATTTTTTTTATTTTCTTATTTTACTAAGAATGTCTCGAAAAATGAAATTTTCTAAAATAATGACGTCACAGAAGTTCACGGAGAACGTATAGTCTACCGTAAGCAGGTGCGCGCTGTTTCACATGGCAACAGGAAGTTTTAAAAATGGCATCCACATGTTTTGACATTTATAAGCAATGGCAGTTCTGTGTTCTGATTATTATAGTTTTGTTGTTCTTCTTGTGCAAACGACTGGTTCTATTTATTTCATTTAGTGTATTATTGTATTCAATATTAAAAATTAAATATCGTATAATAGTTTTGAAAACAAATACAATTCCAATACGAACTAAAAAATCCTATCCTCACTCCGCGAAAACGTAAACAAACCCACGGGAACTAGCCAGAAGTGTGTAGTGTAATGCCTCAATATACGTTCAATAAGTCAGGTGTCACCATCCTTTCTAGGCATGCGCATAAGTCACTTGTGACGTCACAAAAGTTCGGTGATAAATAATTAATTATAAATAAATGGGAACATAATGTTAACTTTCACTTACATTTTGACTTATAATTATTCATATATTTACGATTAGAAAATATTTCACATGAAATTTCAATCACGCTAAACTTCCCCATTCAATGTCTGAAAATCGATTAAGTGATTTGGCTGTGGCAGTTTACACCAGCAACAGATCAAATACTTGACGAATTAGAGAAAAAGAGTCGCGACGACCAAATTTAAAGTTGTAAATATATAGTATATTCAGAAAATTATTACTAACCCCCCGGCCCCTCCTCGCTATATTCCAATCCTAGATACGCCCCTAGTTGATACTACTGAATAATCAATAATAATGTTTAATTCACAAGTATACGAGTGGCATGCCAAATTTATTTCAACATACGAGTATATCACGCTCTTTTTAACTAAAATTTCTATTTATTAGTTGCTCTCTTTGTCTGTAGTCATTATTAAAGTCTAACTCAATAGAAATTAGATTTCATTGGATAAAAATCACTTTATAAGATGATGTTGGAAAATTGCACATTATGTAGCAAGTTTTATAACCGCCGCTTTATTCACGAATTTTTTTGGATGGAGCGAGCGATAAATTAAGACAGAAGAAATGCAGGAGCACACTTTTTCAGATTATTTATGTATTCGCTTTGTAGGTATACTAGTGTCATCTTTGGATGAAGAAACGAAATCTACAGAAAGCTAAACCCATAACGGCAGCCCATTCAGCTGTTAGCTGTTAGTGGCCATGGAAACGAATACGTTAAGATATATTTTAACAACGAGAACAGAAAATATAAATTAAAGAACTTATCAGTAAATAACAGGATTTGCAGATTACTATTTTAAATCATAAAATTTAAAGTGTTCTGTATTTGTATACTATTTTTATCATTATAATTAACATACATACCCATTAAAATTAAATTATACCAAATTCATTACTAATATAGGTAAATACCTACATATATACTACTTCATAAATGTCTCTCTAATCTTAATAACCCACTTTAATATATACTATAAATAATAAAAACAATTTCTTCAGCGACAGTGACAGCATTCCTTATTTAAATTAAAAATCTATTAACTTAGTGACATTTGTGCAAAGTAGTTTTCCCAATAAATAAAATCTATTTCCACACAAGCTATAATCGGTATAAAAATTTCCGGTTTTCTCCCTTGACCAATCGTTTATATTTCCTCTCGGAAACAGCTAGACGGAAGTCTACATTCTGGTAACACACGTACAAGAATGACTTCTTTCTACAAGAAAGTTTTTATTGAAGAAACACTTGTCCTTGTCCTTGCAGTGAGCACGCGCCTTAATAAAACTATTATTACTCATTTTCGGATAAAAAGTTGTAAGCATTTCAATTGCTTGCAATTATTCGCAATTATTTCGGTTGTTGAAGAATATTATTGTAACTGTATACAAAATTCTCAGAAAAGAAATAGTAATTACTAAATTGAGGAAAAGAATTTTTATGCGACATGTGTGTCGATATGTGCAGGAAATATTTTTTTTACATTCTTTGTATGATATAAATATGAAATAATTGTTTTTTAATACCATATTTTAATACATAAATATCCTGGCATAAACGAATAAAGCCAGTTTTATTAATTATAGCTTGAAGATAAATTCTTTTGACAAAAAGTAAAACAGTATCGTGATAGGACAAAACTGATTCTAATTAATTTAATGATTCCAGTGAACTCTTCAGATTTCTAAATAGGTCATTATTTAATGAAACCATACTTTTTTTATTTCATTGAGTATATCTGCGCAGAAATAACAATGTTAGATATACTTATTTTAACACTGAAATCGGGTAAGTAGCCAATGCACGTCATTAAAATAAAATCTGATGTGGCCAGCACAATACCTTCCGTCAATCCTGTGTATTATTTACAAATTCCATACATAAATTTTCTTGCAAAAGATTCTAAATTTCCGGTAAAATTATTTCATAAACAAACTATGCAAATGGCACTTTACACGGACATTTTCTTCTTCTTCTTTAGCTTTTCTCATTCGTTAGGGGTCGCTGTTTTTACTTCCTTGTACGTAAGTAAAGGAAGTATTGTAATCGCGAAAAAAATCGGTTTTCAGATTTCAGCGGAAATATCCATTTTGATCATCCCTGAATCCATTTTGACTAATTTCGTCGTGACGTCTGTATGTACGTACGTTCGTATCTCGCATAACTCAAAAACGGTAAGCCATAGAAAGTTGAAATTTTATATTTAGGAATCCTATAACATCTAGTTGTGCACCTCCCTTTCTGGTTATTACACAGTTTCCAGAAGTGGCACTTTACATGAAGCCTATAATAGATTTTAATGAAAAACTGTTTTAAAATATAATCCAAAACTTTTCAAATTTGGTATACAAGACTTTTATGTCAATCGAAATAACATAATAGATTTTGGTTAAAATAGGCTAACCGGAAGTGGTACATTACTTGAAGTTGTTAACAGTTTTTCTTGAATAAAATGATTTTATTTTGATTTTAGAAATAAATGCTTCAAATAAAAGTTTTAGAGTATTAATTTCTGCGTCTAGCACATCAAGTATTATTAAATTAGCCCTTTGTATAAGCGAGATATGTAAATTTAAAAATTATATACTTTTTTGTTATTGTAATAAAGCTTGCTATAGATTAGGACAAAAACATAAAAAAAATGTTCATGTCAAATTACGTTAAATACGTGCAATTTTATGATTCGTACAATAACAAATATTATATTTTTATTGTGAAATTAGTCATATTCATTGTTGTAATCAAATATTTCTTTGTTGTAATCAAAACTCTCTTTAAAAAGAACCGGGTTAGATTATGGTCGCTATATATCTTACTGTTTTGAAGTTAAAATTAATATTTTGTAATTTATTTATTAAAAAAATATGTATAGTTTAATAATCGTACAAGGAAGTCGTGTGGTGTCCACATCAGATTTTTTATTTTCTTCTCCCATTCATTTCTGTTTTGCGGGTCGTCCTCATTCGGTTGCTTTTCTCTGAAGCCTTCCGCAATACAGTCCTTCCATCTTATCTTTGGTCTTCCTCTGTTTCTTCCACCTTCTACTAAGCTATTCTCTCTTCTTCAAACATATTTTTTATCTCTCCTCATGATATATTTAAACCAATGTATTCGCCTCTATTGTTTTCTAGTAACTTTTAATACTAGAGTTATTTCCCTTATTATTTCATTGTTTAATAAAATAAAATAAATATTTAGAAAAAAATTTTTAGAAACTACCATTTCCGGTTATTTAATTGTTACCAGAACCTTTTCAACTCTTCCCATTACTGTTAGACTTAGGAATCCTTTGTTGCACAGGTTAATCATATAGAATTTGAGAAATATTATCTACAACATCCTAACACACCCACACACACACACATCTTTATCGGATTATAGGGACCTTAAAACGTGCTTAATCGGTAAATTCTTGATATACGATTTTTAGCACGAATCCAATACCTACCTCTCTTAGCGAGAGGTAAAAACAAGTATAAACAATTTCGAAATTTTATTAGTTCTCTTTGAATCGTTGCAAAAGAATCGTTAAACATGAAAGTAGAAATTTATTGACAGTTCGTTGAAAATTAAAACTGCTTTCAATAATTGTAATTTAATTCTGGAGCTGCCTAGTTCGGTTCTAAAGAAACGCGAGAAAGACGAGCCCAGCCCCAAATATATTCGTACCCTCTGAAATAAATATATTAACAGTAATAAAAAAAAAAATTTTTTTAGGTTACAATGGTTAAGACTATATTTGGGCATTTTTTTTATTTTATGTTATAATAAAGTGTACTTGATTTAAATACAATGTTATTAATTAAAATTATCATTTAAGCAATAACTACGGGCAAATATATGACAAAAGACAAGTCCAAAATTTTTTCGTTCCAACAGTAAATAGTACAATATTTATGTTAGTATCATCTATAAAACTGAGGGTAAAGGTAACTGACAATATACTCAATTAAGTGCCATCTTAAATTTTATCACTTAATAAAAATTATTTGCGAATTATTAAATACTAACCTCGATACTAACATAAATATTGTATTATTTACTGTATAGGAACTAAAAAAAAAATAGCACGTGTCATATATTTGCCCGTAGATTATTGTTAAAATGATTAATTTAGATAATAACATTATATTTAAATCCAGTACACTTTATTAATACATAAAATAAAAAATTGCCCAAATATAATCTTAACTATTGTAATCTAAATGCTGTCGGAGCGGCAGTTTTGAACTTGTTTTGTTACCCCCGACCCCGATATCCAGAGAATTGGATGATAAAACATTAACAGCTGTAATTATAAATAAGGGTTAAATTCAGAATAGCCATCTTTTAAAACAGATATAGTTTATTACGAGCTTAACCCACAACTGTATAATAATAAACATGGAATAAAATTTAACTCTAGAATTAACTCTCTATATAAACGTCATTTTAAAACAGGATTAAGAGATATTCTCGGAATTCCTAATCTGGAAATAGGAAATTATTTATTATTACCGGCTATTAGTTTCTTTACTTGTCAAATTAATAAAAACTCATCTAGGGGAATTATAGAAATTGACTTATTTTAGTCACAGGTTTATTCAAATTGTAAATAACCTTCAAAGTGTGAAAATACAAATTATCAATGCTACTAAGTGTAACAAAAATAATACGAATATAGGGAATAATGCTAATTGTACATTATTTATTTAATTCATAAATTTTATAAAGTCAAAAAAATTTGGACAGTTACAAATGTCTCGCTTTTTTTTTCATTTCCTGTATTAGAGATTTTAATGCAGTAAGGTTTTATTTTTATACGATGTGATAACGGTTTGAGTACAGCTGAAATTTTCAAAATTGACCGTCTACGGAAGTCCATAATTTTGATTTACTTATTGTAAAATTATATATTTATACGAATAATTTTACCATTCTCAAAGTGAAACCTTGTAAATAATAAATTTATTGACATATTTTCTATTTTATATATGAATAATCGATGTGTAATTAATGCTGCAATTCTGTGCTAAATTGTAACTGCTTCCGATATCGCAACAAGTCACACAATGTAAAATAAAATAATCTTATTTTTAAACTAAGGACAACGAATGGGGTCCGTCACCATAATAACAAGTTAAATATGGGTCATTTATATTCAAAATATACCTTAAAAATCTACCTTCCGTCAATTCTACGTATTTTTTACAAATTCCACACAGAATTTTTTTTACAAACGATTGTATAGGCGTTTTCTTTTTAGGGGAGAAATTAACTGATCTTACCTCGTACTGAACTAAACTACTCCTAAACAGAACAGTATATTTTTTTTTTAATAAGAAAAATAAAAACATATAGCATTATATTTACAACATAATAATCTACTGAATTGGCTTGTGTCTATAATATATAGTATTACCTTATGTAATTTTTTTGCCACATTAAATTATTTTACGTTTTTATATTTCCAGTAAATTCATTTCACAAAGGTATGTAAATTGTATTTGACACTGACATCTGCCAATTAGTAATATTTAAATATTCTAACTTTTTCCATGGTGCAACTTTTGGAACATATAGGTTGCAAGATATTTCTTTATAATTCTTTATCTCTAAATTCATTTAATATGAAGAAAAAAATATAATTAAATCGAATAGAGTATAAAATATTCTAAAAAAACACAGCTAAATATATTTTTTTGACATTTTATGTTATAAATATTAAGGAATATTTTATTCCCTATACGATTTTATTGCATTATTTTCTTCATATTCAATGTATTTAGAGATAAAAATTTATAAAGAAATTAATGTATATAATTGTTGCAATCTTTCCTGCGTCATCAATAATAATAATAATTCAATATTACTAATTGACAGATGTCAGTGTCAAGTACAATTTACATGTCTGTAAAATAATTTTACTCGCTATATCATCCATTAAGTTATAAACGAATAAGAATGCGTGATTTTCCTTAGTTACCACGTATTTCAGCGGTTATTATTAAGTAACCATGATGAACGAATATACGAACCTTTGTATATTCGAATATACAGTAAAAATTTTGAAAGATGTCCGATCAAGGTCATCTACGAAATGTATGAATTCAGAGTTTTGGAGCCCATTATGACAAATTCAGTAGTGTCGCCTGCTTAGTTTTTATGGGGTACATAAGATACTACTGTTATTTTATTATTATAAAAATAAATGTTACAATAAAAGCATTCAAACTTCAAAAATAAGTCAACTGGTAACTTTATTAGCAAATGTAAAACCAAATATGTGAAAAATAAGATACTGACACAATGTCAGTGACTCTGACAGAAAATAACGTTATTCGTACGGCTATGAATCAAGGTAATGTATCTGAATTAATGAATAAACTTACGTTACAGCGAAAGTATTATATTATCAACAACGAGCATCGTTTTAAAGTGGGATGTCCTAACTTAGTCGAAACAATATGAATTTTTGAAAGACAAGCGTGTTATATCCGTCCTTATCGCACACTCTTATAACCTTTGCAAAAGAAAGAGATAAATGTATGCCTATTTGTTAATTTGTTCGTGATACACATGACCTTGATCGGACATCTTTTAAAAATTTGACTGTACAAGACGATTGAAAATTCTCGATTATACGAATTTTCAATCGTCTTAGCCGTAACATACTGACAAAAACCCCAAATAGATAAGTATATAATAATTTACCGAAAAATCGAATTTTGGTGGACTAGTCTTAGATAAGGTCATATGAATCTAACAGGAGCAAGTCATAAAAAAAATAACAAACTACAAGCAACCTAACCAAACTGGTTCGTTTATTATGATATAAACATGCAAATTACATTCTGGAACTGGTCAACTTGTTACCAATTCGCGCGTTGATAGGTCAGATTCCGAATTCGCATTATTTCGTATTTTATCCAATTCTATTGCTCAATATGCAGTCTCGTTAATTTACAAAGTAGGCGAATCCTGTCTTGAACCATCATATGTATAATATCAAAAACTGCCTAAAATATTATGCGATAAGCTACAAGATTATTAATTATACGAGTATAGTATTTAATGAACACGGTAATTGACTAATTGCAATAGAATTTTTACAGCTAATTGATTTATCATATTATGAAGAATTAATGATGTACTGTTTACTTTAGGTATAAGGAAAATGTCAGCCTTTATTTACATTTAAACAGAATATTACAACAAAATTAAATATAACCTAGACTCGGAAGCTTTATGCTATATTTGTTATTTACAACAACCAGAAACTTTAGCACACTTTTTCCTAAAATGTCCTATTCTTCAGCCTTATCGACTTCACTACATACAAAGCTACATTAAAAACCTAAACGAGCACAATATATTCTTTATAATAGGGATTTAACTCCTGCAAAAATAAACATCTTCTTCTTCACATAAGCACTTCGCATTAAATGAATAGTATTTCAATTTTATACATTAAGATTATCTTCAATAATTTAAATAATAACCTAAACTTAAACTAATAAATTTATAACCCGTTATTATGCTTATGTACTGCATTATGTGAACCATTTATGACTTAAATGTTATGTAATATTATATACATGTTTAATGAATGAGGCATCGGAATTGTGTAAACAATCTTTTCTTTCTTTTTGACTTGCTTGTTTAAATCATACATTTTATTATACTTTATTTATGTATTTCTCCAAATTTTTCATTTCATATTATTTTTTACTTATACAAATTGAGAAAATATAGTCTTCTATTATAAATATCTTTTCATCCCTTTTTAATCACGTAAACATTTCCTACACTTTCTAAAAGTGGTTTGGAGTATTTTTTAACAGAATATGTGTTAAAGAAGGCAAATAAAGTTTCCATTGAAATATAAATTATTTAATTTTATTATATCAAAAAATATATAAGTAAATCTTACATTTTTGGTTAATGTCTGCGTGTTGTACAAGAATGTATTTAGGTATAATTTCCATCGGAATATGACAGAATTTCATATGGTTCATTGTACAAACGAATATTTAAAAATATTAAAGTCATTTTAGACACATTTAATTTTGCAATTTTAATGGCTGTATATGACATATTGGTAAAGATTCAATAATTTCTGGTACTTACGAGGAAAGTAACTTTATTGGAACAGAAAAACCACATGAAATCCATTTAGAACTATTAATTTTTACATCACATGGTATATCAATTTTGAAGTATGTATAATAACACCTCTGTAAAGACGTTCAGATGTCTCACAGATCATACCAAGAACACGTATGTATGTATATCACAGTTGCATAATGCACACTTTGGTGCTGACCTGCTCGCTGCTTGTGGTAAGAAAAGAATGAACTTTTCGAATATTCACGCCTGACAGGAATAAAATGTGCTTTATTTGGTGTGAATGCATATCAGATTAACACCGTTTATACATTTAACGAAATATAGTGTAATTCCATCACGATATTGTGTAAATATACTCTACGTAGAGCATAAGTAATTCCAAAAATTGTTGGTAATTAAAAATAACCATATTTTTGAGTAATATAGCATATTTACTCCATATGTGGTTAACAATTTTAACAATTATTTTAATTAACACGGACAAAATTTAACTAAACTGTATTTTTAACACGGACGAAAAGTGTACTTATTTATGTGTTAAAATTAACACCAAATTACTTTACCAACAGATTTGATTACTTTACACGGATTTTTTTACTTATGTTTGTTTATTTATGTAGGTACAACTACTATAATGTATAATAATGTTGTCAACCCTTTGTAGAAGATGTAAATTTTATAACAAATATATTTCTATCTATCTATTTAAACATAATATGAAATCTGTGGCTCCACGGCAAAAGCAAATATGGCATTTATTAAAATATTTTAGATCATATTTAAAAATTTGTCATCATGCAAAATTAGATTATCAAAATTCTTTCAACAAATTTTAAGAGCACATAAAAACAGGATTTTGAACCGAGATATTCTACCCAGAAGTTTCTTTTTTTTTTGTTCGTCTGCATCTACCACACAGGTATTTGCTTTTCCCAAAGAACCACAGAGGGTAAAAAAAACATTTGTTTTCACATATTATCTGTCCCGTAAAAGCTTATGAGGTTTTGTATACATTACACATATTAGTTTAAAAGAATATAATTCTGAATTTTATTATTATCAATCTGTATTTTACTGACCGAGTAAACTTAATTTAAAGTATTATGTGTTATTTCAAGGAATGAGCAAAGATTAAGGCCCAGGTTTTCAATCTCTGCTCATAAATATAACTTAATAATAAAAAATATCGCATCGAAAAATGATATAAAGTGAAATTATTGCAATTTAAATAACAATTTCAATGCGCATTTTTAGTTTATTAAACAGACAATTTTATAAGGAACTTTATTCGGAGATTCAAATAACGGGCTTAACTGACATACATATTTTTGATATGTTACTTGGTTTAGTAATTTACTCGACATTCATTTTTTATATAATCGCATACTAAATCTAGTTTTATCAGGTCTTTAAATTATTAAGTATACCTACTTATGCCCAAAACCGAACCCAACAGAGTAAATTTGAGAGTTTTGGGACGCAAAAAAAATTAAAATTTGTTCTTTTAATCTGTATGTGATACGCATTGTCATACAGGGTGTTTCAATATGCTCGCTCGCTATTGGTAACTTTTTTATTTGAAGAAATACGAGTTTGGTTAAATGAGCAAAATTGTGCCATTTCGAATTACAAAACTTATATCGTTTTTCTTTTTCAGTAGAAACATAATATTTTGTTATTAGCTAGAGAATTTAATTCTGAATCCAATGATATAATCGTTTCATACCCTCGCATGACAATTTTTTTGAGAAAAATATATATATTAAGTTTTATATTAATTTTATTTAATATTTGTATAAAAAGTGTTCCAAGTATAGGAAAGTGAATTCATGTAATTTTTTTTACGTACACTGCCATGAATGAAATAAGTCATTATTTTATGTGTTGACGTTTACCTAATGTGATCACGTAATGAGAATATTCACTAATTTCATGTATTCATTTTTTCCATTCGTGGCACTCTCATTTTATTCATATTTAAATTAAATTAATATGAAACATAAATTTTCCTCAAAAAATTGTCATGCGAGGGTATGAAATTAATATCGTTGAATTCAGAATTAAATTCTCTAGTTAATAAGCAAATAAATTATGTTGTTATTTAAAATAAAAAAGTTAGGGTCCATATTTTGAAAACCGCTGATATAAATTTATTTTTGCTTTTTTACCTCTCGCTAAGAGAGGTATTGCATTCATGCTAAAAATCGCATATCCAGATTTTATTGAATAAGCACGTTTTAAGGTCCCTACAATCCGATTTTAACATTTTTACGATGATGTCTGTGTGTGTGTGTGTGTGGATGTGTGTGTGTGTGTGTGTGGGATGTTGGAAGGACGGTTACTCAAAAACTATAAGACTTAAAATTTGTTTAACAACGTATTTCCCAATCGGACATTCATGGGAAGATCTGAAAAGGTTTTGGTAATAATTGGACAACCGGAAGTAGAAGATTTTTGAAAAAAAATCTTCTAAATATTATTTTTTGAAAATTTTTCGTGGTAATATTAAAGAAAATTAAATTCTCTATCTGATACATTTAAATATTTTATTATATATTCCATAGATTTAGAGATAAAAGAAGTATAATATATAAAATAATCTGTTGTAATAAATTTGACAGCCGAAAGAATGCCATGAAAAATAGTAACTGACAGATAAATGTCAGTGTCAGAAATAATGAGTAATGAATGAAAAATGTACTTGGAGAATCCCTTAGTTCTTGATCTGTGACTATTATGGAGATGACAACTCTAGGTTGAAGGACTTAAATTTGTTTCAAACATTATGGGACAATGTACACCAGTACTATAGACTAGAGTAACTTTGAATTGCGAAAAAGCTATCAAATTCTTCTCAAGTAAGTTGTAAATATTGACAAAATTACACATCGATATAAGAATAATCGGAGTGCAATCTATCCGTCACTTTATTAAAGGGAATTAGTGTTATTTAGATATAACATGTATGAAAAAATAAAATGTAAAAGAAGATATGTAAGAATAGATGCACAATCCATATATACATTTTAGACCGCCCAAAATTAATGTTTTTACTAGAAGAATATGAAGAGAAAGTAAACAACGTTGTTCGAATTGAAAATTGCAGTTACCAGCCTAATATTTATATATGGTAAACTCTACTTTGTAATTTATTGTAACATAATTTATGGTAAAATATCTTCATGTTGAAACATGCTATTATTGAATAATAAAGAAGTTTATACGTCATAGATTTATATGAATATATTATTTGTATTTATAAAAATATTCTTTGCTTTATGCATACACCCAGGTAAAATATACGGCGAGAGGTTATGTGCTGGCCACATCAGATTTTTATAATTTGAAATGGCAAAATTTTGTTCATTTAACCAAACTCATAACTCTTCAAAAAAAAAGTTACCAATAGTGAGCAAGCTTATTGAAACATGTATAGTTTACGGGACAGAAAATATTTGGAAAAAAATGTTTTCCTATGTTAAACGCCAATGTCACGGATTCTCGTGTTCATACTGCAGGTATACATTTCGAAAATATTTTATTAATACAATCAATATTACCTAAAACACCAATATTTCTAATAAATTATAAGAAATACATGTACAGGTACTCAAACTAATTTCTTATAACTACCGAATGTTGTATATTTTGATGATTAATTTAATCAAAAGGTTAGAGAAACTCATCATACAGTTATAATATTTAGCAATTATAATAAGTGAAATTTTTATTTGTAAATATACAGATTCTATGGCTCGCATTATGAACGAACTATTATAATAATATCGCTATTATGAAGCGCGCTTTTATATTAAATTTTTACGAGGTTAAAAGTCACTTTCAACAAAAGCTGTCTATAAAAATGGGTTCATAATACAAGCCTATGTATTTAAATATTATCCAAACGTTCACAAATACACAGATATGGGAAAAAATATAAAATAATATGAATTAATTAAAAGATATAAATCGGAATGTTTTAAAATAAAATGTAACAAATATATAAGAAAAATATCTTATTAATTAATATCAAAAAATTATTCTTTCCCTTTCAGAATGTTATCGCAATCCAACTCACCTGTTGTGATAAGTCCATCATCGAGATCCATTCCACATCAAGATAGCATCCCACAGGATCACTCCAGAATAAACAAAACACTTTCCGAAAAACAAGTGACAATCGTCAGATCATCCAATCACAACAACACAGTGTCACAGTACGTCGATCTGCAAATCAACAACAGAACAGTTAGCTGCGCGAAACAAATGAACACCTGCGCGCCAGCACAGAGAATGAAACAGTCGACGATCGCAACGGAGTCGTGGGCCGCTGCCAACGCGCCAGTGCCGCACTAAGGGGGAGGATGAGAGATTTCGGATGGTGAGTTAATTCAGAATTATTTGTGGAGGTGTAAAAGGAAGCATATGTCGTTTGTTTCATTTATTATAATTCCTAGTTCCTTGATTTTAATTTTGTGAGATTAGATTTAAAAATATATGTCTAGCTGTCTAGTCGTCTGGCCAGAGCCAGAGTTTGTATTTACTGAAAATTAGATTTGATTACGTATGACGTAATAATGGTGGGCGTCTATTACTCTACTCACTTTATTGTTGCTATAGCAACTAGACGAAATTCGGAATTTAGAATAATGAATCTCGACATAATTCTTGTTTATTAGCTTTAAACATGTCAACTATGGTCAGATCATTTGTACAACAGAATTAGAATTTGTGAGTTCATTCGCATTAGGACAATAAACTTGTTTTGTGGCTTAGTTTTAAATTCTACGGAAGAAACATATTTGATGCTCTGAAAATTAAACATTTATTACCATTGAAAATATAAAATAAAATACAGTAATTTTAATGTATTGCTTTTGCTTTGCTTGGGAAATCTATTTTTTAGCACTACGTCATATTTAACTAACTTCAAAATAAACATATACCTACTTGAATCTAGATTTTGTTATTTTGACGAAATGTAAAATATAAATTAACAATGCTACCAAAAAGAAAAAAAAATACTTTATCTACTTATTATAGAAATAACTATTTTATAATAATGGAACATTAAAAGTAATGACATATTTAATTATTTTAACACCTTCTCATAATAACACTATAAGATTTAGTGTATTATTGTATTTAATATTAAAAATTAAATATTGTTTAATAGTTTTGAAAACAAATACAATTCCAATACGAACTAAAAAATCCAGAAGTGTGTAGTGTAATGCCTCAATATACGTTCAAAAAGTCAGGTCTCACCATCCTTTCTAGATATGCACATAAGTCACTTGTGACGTCACGAAAGTTCGATGATAAATAATTAATTATAAATAAACGGGAACATAATTTTAACTTTCAATTACATTTTAACTTATTATTATTCATATATTTATGATTAAAAAATATTTCACGTGAAATCTCAATCACGCTAAACTTCCCCATTACAGCTGCCAGCTACCGTAGCTAACTTCAGCCCATATTTAATGAATTAGCTGTTTTGGTTGTTAGTTTCATGCCGTGTCTAATACGATCAAAGCTACATCTGGTCAAATTGTGATCAAGGTGTTCTTTAACGAAATACTATATTGTAATAGTACATTAAAACACAAGTATCATAAGGCAATCTGTTAACGTACGAGTCCAAGTTTGGAAAACGAGCCGCTAGGCGAGTTTTACAAAGGACGAGTGCGTCAACAGGCCTTATGATACGTGTTTTTTATACTATTTTTTCTATTGAGGTATTTTTACGATTAAATTTATTTAAATTGCGACGTCAAATTATGACTAGGTATTTTTTTGTTAGTTATGTTTATGTTGGTAACGCTTCTCGCTAACAATTGAAATTTCATATTTTGTCAACTATTGATTAATTAGTGTATTGCAAGGTGTATTGTATTTATGATTCAAGGTCTGATTCTGGTTGTGAAATTAATATTATATTTTTTTCTAGTCCTATCACCTAAAGAAAGTATAAAAATCCATAATTAAAAGTAATATGTTGAAATATTATCAACAACTTACCATTTTGAGGTTACATGTCATCTGTCAGTTATGAAAGCATGACTACCAACTCGAGAACATGAAAGGCGCCAAAAATAGTACGCTTATAGATCTTCTAAACGTCGTGTTTGCAGTACAAAACAGTGCGTTTATAGAAACATAAGAACACCGAAATAGAAAAAAATAATTATAAACGTCTCGTTAATTAGTTACGCATATTTAGAGTTTATAAAACGAGTCACAAACTATACTTATTCTACGACTACTAATTAAGACAGCAGAAAGACAGAAACATATTTTGCAGGTTACTTATTTTTAATAACATCTATGCCTGATGACACGGTAACTACTGCGAGCTAACTGCAGCTCGTGGTTAATGTATCAGATGTTAGTGGTTGCTACCTATACGATCATTGAAACCAGTGCTTTTTTAATGCCCAATAGCACTCAAATTTTAAATTATAAGCGACCCTTAAACCCCATCAAATCGAAATTTTGACAGCAATGCATTGTAATTGATTTGACATTTCATTTCGATGTAATATTATCAATTCCCTAATCGCTTAAAATTTAAGTTGAATTGGTGTACCCGGCCATAAATCACTTTTTAAAGAACAGAAGTAGAAAATTAACTATATGCAATAAAATATATATTTTTAACAAATTAATGAATAATTAAATATTCATATTTCATCATTTCTTTACTCAGAATTCGTAATACGGTTAGCTCTTTCGATGGACTTGCACGCGGTAGTTCCAATTGAGTTTGACGATGAGATGAGATGAGAAAAATTTCAGAACTAGTTCATACTTATTGACAACTGACAAGCTGCGACATGACATCTGGTGGGAAAAATATGAACTTTCCGATTTGGTACTATATTGTGACTGTATGTTTGAGTTACACGTGGTTTGATCATTTGATGTGAATAAAAATGGGAAAAAGTCGTACAAATTGTTGTATATACTGACGTCACTCTCAAGATCTGGTCGAGACACAGGCATTGGGTTTTATAATTTTCCGAAACATGGCCAAAATAAAGTTAAAATTACGACAAGAGCAAGTGTTGAAATGGATATGATCGACGAAAAGCATGGGAATATGCAATTCGTAGTGCAAAACAAATAACAAAACATATGAAAGTTTGTTCTCTTCATTTTAAATCGGATAATTACATATTTCGTGGTCTTTATCTAGCTTTACACGTGCATTCTGCACTAATAATTTTTAAATTTTCTCTAAATGTATTTTGATTTCATGTGGTTTTGCAGAAATTGCACTGGTTCGCAGACAAAGTGCAAATATTACCCACATTATACCGTCATTTTTTAATACTCCACATAATATTATGTGGTTAGCGTTTATAATTCGCTCACCTGCGATCATCAATTTCGATTGATTAAATATATATAAAATTATAAATACATTTTAACATATCTTCTATAATACATTTAGAAGTAGATGTTGCTTCCAGAAATCTAAAATGTTCTGTGGTACTAAACCCCATTTTACGTGAAAAAAATTGATTTTGTTGTTTGTTTTCATATGTCACAACACTGCGAGTACCAATTCAGAAGCAGCTGATCGGCCCGATGGTGCTGCCGCCATCGGACATGTCAGTTCTCAATATGAACTGACACACGAGGTAGTGTTCGAGCCCAACCCCAAATGTATTCGTACCCTCTGAAATAAATATCTTAACAGGAAGAAGAAATAAATATAATAATAAAACAAAATAACTTAGTTAAATATCACTTTTATTTTCACACTGTGACTATAGTTTCAACCTACAAGGTCATCATCAGACAATATAATATATTACAAAGATTAACAGTATTTATACAAATTTACATACAAGCAGAGAAGAGGGGAGTGTATATTAAGTCAATCTGGTCATTTAGTAAAGAGGTAGCGGTATTTTTCTTAAGCTTGGAAATTTCTAATGACTCTAAAAGGTTAAGCTTAATACCTTTTTCGGCAAAATGTAGCGGTATTATTTGATTATCCGGAGAATGGTTATATTGTAAAAGATGGTTAGCATATGTTGAATCTTCTTTTTTTAATTTAAAAGAGCGTAAATGTTCTTTAAATCTTATATTAAAGTTGCGACCAGTTTGACCAATGTACACCCCATCACAATTTTTACAATTTATTTTATAAACTCCAGATTTATAAAGTGCTGGTGTTGTATCTTTGTTATTAAATATACAGTTGGAAAGTTTTTTCAAAGGTTTAAAAGAAACTTGTACATTGTGTTTAGACAATATTTTACCGATTTGTTCACTAACATTCCCAAAATATGTAAGGGATATAAACCGTTTATTTAAATCGGGTTTAATTTTTGGGTAAACAGTGTGAAAATAAAAGTGATATTTAACTAAGTTATTTTGTTTTATTATTGTTATCATGTATCACAAAGTTACGGCTGAACATATTGAAAATTTAAGAAATAAATATTTAGGTTACAATAGTAAAGACTATATTTGGGCATATTTTTATTTTATGTATTAATAAAGTGTACTGGATTTAAATACAGTGGCCGCTAGTATGAACAAGTGATTAAGGGTGAATAGCGAGCATTTGACTAGCATTGTTTTATCTCTGTCAATCGTTTATTTATTATTTTAGAGAAAAATACTTCAAATAAAAGTTATAGAAAAAATAATTGCACATATCTGTTATTTGAAGTATTTTTCTCTGAAATAATCTATGAACGACTGACAGAGATAAAACAATGCTAGTCAAATGCTCGCTAATCACCCTTAATCACCGTTCATACTAGCGACTAATGTTATTAACTAAGTTTTTCATTTAAACAATAATCTACGGGAAAATATATGACAAAAGACAAGTCTCAAATTTTTTCATTCCAACGGTAAATAATACAATATTTATGTTAGTATTATCTATAAAACTGAGGGTAATGGTAACTGACAATATACTCAATTAATTGCCATCTTAAATGTTGTTACTTTAATAAAAATTATTAAATTAAATTATTAAAGACGAAAACATTTGTCACAATGCAGACAATGGTTTATTTGAAAAACAAAATTATTAAACCTAAGAAATTTTATTATATAAGCAATGTATTCAAGTTCTATACACTCTATTAATACACTATGTATATAAAAAAATTTGAATTGCAGTAATAATCATAGCATCCAGAAGTTTATTTATTCTTGTTTGTAATATAATTATAGGTGGTACTTTAATAAATAAATATCACTTTGCAAATAATTTTACTAAAAAAATAATTTAATATAATAATTTATTGAATATATTGTCAGTTTCCTTTACCTTCAGTTTTATAAATAATACATAAATATTGTATTATTTACTGTTGGAACAAAAAAATTAGCACGTGTCTGTTGTCATATATTTGCCCGTAGATTATTGTTAAAATGATAAATGTAGGTAATAACATATTTAAATCCAGTACACTTTATTAATATATAAAATAAAAAAAATGCTCAAATATAGTCTTAACTATGCTAATCTAAAAAATTATTTCTCTTTGCTGTTACTATATTTTTTCAGAGGGTACGAATACATTCGGGGTTGGGATCGTATATATAGTACAGAGAGGAGTGGGGATGTTTAAATGTCGAAAAATTTACATATATTTATTATAGTCGCTTCTTAAACTTATCGTGTTTTTTGATACTTGTGAACTAGTGCACACTGTACTGACTTGCACTGCACTACACTAACATACACTGCACTTTTGAAATACTCATCGAACACAAACAGACATGTCTCCGGCTATGCATCCATAATTACGAAAATTTTGACAAAAATTCTGTTAAATCAGCTGACAGGTGTGCAAAATATGCTAAATACCGTCCTGTAGACAGGTGTAACGGTACACGATTATGACCCGTATTTAAAAGTTATTTAAACACTATTCAGAGAAAAGCAAATCAACTTTTACTACTTAAGTGAGAGGTGAATATTATTTAAATACTGCATGTACCCGCAAAATTATATACAGTATCTACATAACCACAATTTTTAAATTTTAATTGCAATATTTTGTTCCAATTTCAGACATTCAATACATAAAACAGTTACATTTACAATTAACATTAATATTGTTCATAAAACTAGTCGATTTAATAAACTATTTCCATTTCTTATTAATATTTCTATCTGATGAGCGATGCAAATAAATATAATACAAAATAATTCATTAATTTATACATTTGGAGAAACATCTTTTACTTTTATATACAATGATGTAATGATGAACTTTGAATCATCGCAAAATAATTGCGTATAGTAAACATCTTTACAACAGTTACAGTTAGTTTGAATATAATGGTATAAAAACGAATGATGAATGATGATTATATAAATGTGCGGGCGGAAAACTTGGCGACTTTTAGTTACAGTTCATTGAACGAAAAAAGTGACGTTACTTAGTGATCTATTGACCTAATAACAAAGTTTTATTACGGATTGTTGCGTTAGTATACCTTAATTACGAAATATAGGAAGTTTTTTTCTTTTATTGACTTCTATTTATTATTAATATATTTTTATATTAAAATTAAGAAATTACCTAGACAATTTAAATTTTTATTACCAACAACAGAATTTTTGTTCAATGGAATTCGTCATAATTACAAAATTTTTAACTAGAAATAAAGTGACTCCTAAGGTGCTTTTTCCACGATAGCTTCGAGTGTCGGACATGAAGCATAAAAATCTGATGTGGCCAACACAATACCTCCCGTTTAATTGATTTTTTATCCATGTAAATACTTAAAATTAAATTAAATTTAGATACCGGCTTCGATCCTGACATACGCCAAATATTTCGTATTTTAAATGGCACAAAAATGAACCCTGCGGTGCACTCTCCACGTCAGCAATACGTGCTCGTGAGGTGACACCTGGTACAATATATCATCGTTTCAGAAAACTGTGTACAAAGCATATTTGCACATTCTGCATTGGATAATATGCCGTGATGATATATTTATTTTATTCATTTATATACTGACCTATATTCATTGCTGGTGAGGAGAGTACACTACAGGAGTCAATTTTATTTTAAAAATCTAAAATATTTGGCGTCGGTCGGAATCGAACCCGGTTCCCCAGATTTGCGCGAAATGACGCCTGGTAAACGCCTGCACGGTACAAATGTCATTATTATTACCAACATCTGTGTAAAAAGGCAGATTGGCTCGCCCAGCAATGGGTAATATGCCGTGATGATATATTATATATTTTTATTATCTTACCTATATTCCTATATATTTACTTATGCAGGAAACTGTATTAAGTTCCTTTCCATATAATTATTATTCCCAGTGTTGTCTTTAGGCACGGGCCACCGGGCGTTACAAAAGTCCCGAAGAAAACCTGTCTAATAATCTGTATGACAAAGATAATAAACCTATAAAATATCTGTTTTTGTTGAAGAAATTTTTTAAAAGGGTGGAGGGGAGGGCCCCCCACGTACTAATGGCCCAAGGCCCCGAAAATCTTAAAAACGGCACTGATTATTCCATTTACTATTTTCTTTTTAAAACGTTACTGTTATTATTTGAAATGATTAGTTTGTTGACAGTGACATATCTGTCAGTTACATACATTTGAGATCTGGAACTGTGTAGGCTTCGGGATAAAAATTATAGATAGTTTTATAAATTTATCCATAATATGTATAGAAAAAGTATTAATGCAAACCTGTAGAAAATTTAATAATCTTTAATTTTTATATAACAAATCTCGAAAAAATAGCATTTAAAACTATTTTGAGCTTCCAATAAAGTGCCATTTCCGGTTTACTCCAAAATCTAATGGCATCTTTTCATATAAGAGTAAGGTAGAAATACAAGGTTTCAAATTTTTTTGAACAATAGTATTTGAGTTAGAGCGTAAAGAGGATCCACACACACACACACACATGCATACACACAGACATCATCGTGAAAATGTTAAATTTGGATTCTAGGGACCTTAAAACGTGGTCATTTACTAAAATCTCGATCTGCGATTTTTAGCAGGATCCCTATATCTCCCTTACAAAGGGTAGCGCGAGGTAAAAAGTGCAATAATAGATATTTTTCCTGGTCGTTTATTTGTAGGCATCTGTAATTTATAGAAAATTGTTTATTAATGACTTTTATTACTGATATCCGGTTTATTTTTTAACTCGTTAGCCGAATATTCAGCGCCTGATATTTCAGAGAAATACATATTAAATTTGCAAATACAAAATTGCATAAATTTGGCGATCGAGTGGTGGTTGTTTACGTTTTACATTGTAATTGCACGATGACCTCGGCGATAACGCTTTTGTTGTAGTATCATTTGGAATGACACTATTTCAACAGTAATTTTAACTAATATTAATAAATATCTTTTAAGGAAAAAATCAATATTACATGTACATAACAATAATTTTTCAGTGCTCACCGGATAATAATCAATTGACCGAATAAACCGAATACCGGAGAGTAACCCCATTTTTAGTTTTTAAGAAGCAATTTTCGACTGATGTTTTATGAAGTTTTACTTTGAAATATCTGTTCGAAATTCATAAAAATTAGTATATTCCGGTATGTAGAATTCGCTAATAATACCACAAATTTCACAATTTTGCTCATTTTTCAGTCATTAGCCCAAAAAGGCATAAATACCCATATTTGGGTAAAAAGTTTTTAAAAAAATCTAATTTTTATTAATTCAAATACTTCTCAATGCTTTGATTAAAAATTTGGAACCGCAAATTGATATTTTTTTCTTTTCCCAGATATTAACATTAACCCAAAAATGGGACCAGATTTTGGGTCATTTTCTGTTATTTTCCATTAGAAATTGTAACAAAGCTTCAAAATAGACCTTTTCAAAATCTCGATATGGGATTTTTAGCACGATCCCCTATACCTCCCTAACCAAGGATAGCGGGAGGTAAAAAATCCATAAAAGGTTGTTATTTTACTTTTCCTGTGGTTGCCATGGCTACGAATTAATCGTAAACAAAATTCTTAGGGCCGGTATTATAAACGATCAGTTAAATTTTTAAATATCGTAAGAACATGGAAATTGATTCGTATTTGTCCAATATAATTAATTTTTCTAATGAACTAAATTTAAAGGAATTTTTATAATCTTAATCTTCGGGTATACAGGCTGTTTGGCGTAAGTCCGGCACCACGAATATTTCGCTTATTTTGAGAGATACAAAAAAATGTTAATAAGCAAAGTTAAACTAGACAAAGGGGCTCATAAGATGATCATAGCAGAAATTTTGTATCACTTCTGGATTTAGCGGAAATGGGTACAACTTTAAAACTAGCATAGGGAATCGGTATTTTTATATTTTTTTTCAGAATGTACATAAAATTTGCTTCACAATGATACCAAATTATCATAGTATTACTTTCACCATTTCAAAATGGCAACCATCTATTCTCAAAATATGTATTAATAAAATTACATACAAAATAAAACATAGCAAGCTATGAAAACAATTTTATTATCTTATAACAAAAATAAAGAAGAAATTTTAAAAAAATTAGGCGTGAGGTATTAATTTTTTAGCATGTTCACAACGATACCAAAACAGAAACAGTAAATGTGAAAACTACAAATGCTCAATATGGCCGTTGTGAACATGCTAAAAAATAAAAAAATAATACCTCACGCCTAATTTTTTTTAAATTCTTCTTTTCTTTTGTTATAAGATAATAAAATTGTTTTCATAGCTTGCTATGTTTTATTTTGTATGGAATTTTATTAATACATATTTTAAGAATAAATGGTCGCCATTTTGAAATGGTTAAAGTAAAACTATGATAATTTGTAATTTGGTATCATTGTGAAGCAAATTTTATGTATATTCTGAAAAAAATATAAAAATACCGATTCCCTATGCTAGATTTAAAGTTGTACCCATTTCCGCTAAATCCAGAAGTGATACAAAATTTCTGCTATGATCATCTTATGAGCCCCTTTGTCTAGTTTAACTTTGCTTATTAACATTTTTTTGTATCTCTCAAAATAAACGAAATATTCGTGGTGCCGGACTTACGCCAAACAGCCTGTATAATACTAAATAGTAAATTCTCTGTTTTTATGTTCTTGTTGAGTTTCGTCAGAATAAATGTTCGATATTTCTTTCAAAATATTTTAATTGTTACGGTCGTTAAAAATATATTGTATACAAATCAAAAATATAAATCGTGTAGCTGGGTAGGTGTTCAATTTTCTATTCATACAAATTGTAAAACGTATTCATGAAATAGTTGCTCCACTTTTTATTCTCATTGCATAACTTATTGTTACATTTTTTAATTTACGAAGATCAAATCTTTTTACATTGTCTAAATTCAATTAATTTAACTAAATGTCTTAATTATTAATGAACAGGAAATTTTTCGTTAAATCTACATTGTTTGCTAATATTTAAAACGATTTCTTTTCATTTAATTAAAAATGCTCTCATAAATTTTAAAACAGTAATTAAAGTTCATTTAAAATTTAAATGATGTGTGGATGATCCAAATTTAATTAAAAATCCGGAAGAGATATTACGGAATCAAATTTCACAAAACTATAGTTTTTATTTATCGTTTTTTTTATATTTCGGAAGTGTTAATGAACTTCATGTAATCGAGATTGCCTAAAATAAGTTTCTATTATTGAAAAAAGTCAAAAAAATCATTTTACTTTCTCCGAAACTATTCATAAATAATTTACTATAACTACTTAGTAAACGTAGCACGAGCAATTAAAAACAAATCTATGAGATCGTTAATTGTGTTATGTAAACGAACTTTTCCTATTACTTCTTGTTTTGGTGACAAATTACATTTTAAATTATGTGATAAATACTGTACAATGAATTGTAAATAATAATTTTTTAAACCTTGAAAATCTTTTTATCTGAGTGCAATTAAACAATTATACTAATGAAATTACAACTCTTTAAGAACGGATATAAACATTAGCTTTTGTAGAATCCTAGTTACCTATGAATTATAATCAATTGTTAACACTACATATTGTTCGCAAGTAGTTTACAGATTTGATGAAATTATTAGTTCCACATACTTACGTTTACAAACAAATGCTAGTTGTTTGTGTGTAGTGTAAATTTACGAAACTTATAAATATCATAAATACATACATGCAAGTCAAGTAGAACAATTATAACGGAGATTTCCAAATAAGTAATGTCTTTTTAAAAATGTGTCTTGCTTCTTGCATATCATATCAGTTTTAGTTTTTAGCCTAAATATGTAGGCATTAAACTAAGATGTTTAATTATAAAGTATTTTATTTAAAAGGTGAAATTAGAAATTATTTACTTGCTTCTACATGGCACTCTATTCACTATATTTTCATTCTTTTTGGGCCGCTACGTCACAAGACAAGCAATTTTCAGCAAGTACAACTTTATTAATTTTTTCTCAAGTATTATCAATTTGTAGGAGAGATAAAAATAGGGTTTAACATTTCTTACGAAGAATGTAGTACAGTATACTAACTAAAATTAGTAAAAAAATGTCAATCAACATTGATCTGGATCTTCAACTGTTTCCGAGAAAAAGACCATTTTGTATTAGAATAGAAGAAAAACTGAAAGATAAGTGATCGAACAAAATCTATTACTTATGTCAGTAAATAGATTATAATAATTTATATGAAACATTTTTTTCAATGGGGAAGTTTAGCGTGATTGAAATTACATGTGAAATATTTTTTAATCGTAAATATATGAATAATTATAACTTAAAATGTAATTGAAAGTTAAAATTATGTTCCCGTTTATTTATAATTTATTATTTATCATCGAACTTTTGTGACGTCACAAGTGACTTATGCGCATGCCTAGAAAGGATGGTGAGACCTGACTTTTTGAAGTATATTGAGGTATTACACTACACACTTCTGGCTAGTTCACGTGGGTTTGTTTACGTTTTCGCGGAGTGAGGTTATGAGTTTTTAGTTCGAATTGGAATTTTATCTGTTTTCAAAACTATTGTACGATACTTAATTTTTAATACTGAATACAATAATACACTAAATGAAATAAATAGAACCAGTCGTTTGCAACAACTAAACTATAATAATAACAACACAGAACTGTCACTACTTATAAACGTCAAAACATGTGGATGCCATTTTTAAAACGCCCTGTTCCCATGTGAACCCAGAGCGCACCTGCTTAAGGTAGACTATACGTTCTCCGTGAACTTTTGTGACGTTATTATTTTAGAAAATTTCATTTTTTAAGAAATCTATGCATCTTTGAATGAAATACAATATACTATATCACTTTTGAAGACATTTTTAAAAAATAAAAATACACTAAACTTCCCGATTTCTAAAAGTTATAAATTTATTTGAAAATTAAATATTGCCACGGTGAATAACAAAAGGACATTTAAGATGACCTCTGAAAGGTAAACAAAAAGTCTCACTTAATCGAAGTCGCAAACTATTGAAAATTGGACTCATTTTAATTAACATTTCATTCATTTTGGTCAGAACTATATGCTCTCAACTTTTTTATCCTTTTTTAATACTCTGTATAAAAAATCAACAAATGGAAATCCCTGTTTGAATATTTACTTTAAATTGAAACAATAATAATTTTTTGTTCGTATAGTATAACAAATTATTTACTTTGTTCCATATTTCGAGAACCGCTGATATAATAATTTTAATTACACTTCATTTCAGGTAAGAAAATAACGTTGGTTTAAATGAGGATATAAATTCTGCCCGTTGATTGATTAGTTCACAAAAACGAAAAAAATATCACCTGTCAGTTGTCAATTATTAAATAAAATCTACAGAATTGTCATGTATATCTGTTATCAAGGGAGTAAAGTTCGTCATTATGCAGTGGTTGTTTAATGGCAGCAAGCCTACTTTGTTTTAAATGATTGTTGCAGTTTGTTAAAATTTATCTTGTAATTTGAATAAAAACTTTTTTTGGACAGATCGAAAAAATGTTTCAGACAAATGTTATAAATAGTTAGCTGAAAGTTTTTGTATTTTTTAAACATTCCTTAAAATAAGGGAGTAATGACGAATTTTCGAAAAACAAAAAAAAAACGCCGATAACTGAACTGGGGCTCCAAAAAAATTTGAACTAAGAAAAGTTGTTTGTTTCATTGAGTTCTAACTGCCATTTTCGGAAGTTGCAACTTAGTATTAACACCCTGTATAGATATAGAAATCGGAATTTCAGTTCTCTGCAAGTAAAAATTAAATATTGTTATTAATTTTAATACCTAATCACATTCGGTCACTTAGTGCATTTTGCCACATATTGGGGATTGAAAATTAGTTCGCAGCGCCAAAATCGCTTTAAAAGGAACTAACGTTGATAGGATAAATTGACATTTAATAATTATTTTTGTACTTAAATGTTTATTATTAAGAATAAGTAATATAAATATAAAAGAAAAGATTTATGTTTATACAACCAAAGTAATATATCACAACATTAACTTATCCTATCAAGGATAGTTCCGCAAAATAGCACCAGATGTCATATAGTTTATTTACCCCAATACCTCGTGGCCGTGTGCCTGAGCGTCTGGTCGCGAATCTGGGGACCCGGGTTCGATCCCGACCGACGCCAAAAATTACATTGAATTTTAATGGCACAAAATTGACCAATGTGGCGCACTCTCCACGCCAGTATTGAGTGCCCGTGAGGTGACGTTTGGTAAGCGCCCGCACGGTACAAATATTTCATCATTACCGAAATCTGTGTACGAAGCAGACTGGCACACCCAGCAATGGGTAATATGCCGTGATGAAATATTTATTTATTTATACCTTATGTTTACCTGAGTACCTATTTCAAACTATAGAAATTAGTGGTCTTGTCAAATTGAAACATACCAGAGTACACCACACAGGTGTCGTTTGTGCCTATGGTGCACTCTCCACGACAGGAACGAGTGAGGTCAGGTAAACGCCCGAATAGTACGAATATGTCATCAAATCTTTGTACAAAGCAGATTGGCACACCCAGCAATTGGTAATATGCCGTGATATATTTATTTATTAAAACACAAATTTGCTCGTCTTTCCATAATCATTTATTTACATCATCAGATAAATAAGTACAAATCTATTTACATACATATAATAAAACCTGTATAGGATTTAATAAAAACACTAATAAATATGGTAACAATCCTAGCATTTTCATCACAAATAACAATTCATAAAACCTATTACACATTTAGTCATCTAAAAGTTTGATTAATACTTTTCCAGTACATTTATTGTCTTCAATGTATTTAATAGCTTTCCCTATATCATCTAACTCAAATTCAGCGCCGACATAAGCACTAATCATACCTTGATCTGCCAGATCTAGAGTGTCGCTGACCAAACTGCGATAAAATTCTGGATTTGTTGATCTCAGTCCTTCGATATTTACAACAGAGAGCCATGAATTTAATGGAGGACTTGGAATAGAACTGCTGAAGGGACCAGCGTATAAAATTTGGCCTTCGGGTTTTATACTGATGGAAAAAAATATATATTAATATAATCTAAAATTAAATTGGTATAAAAAACTTTTATAAATAGACAACAGGGTGCAACAAATTGGAATTCCTTATATGATAAACTTTTATGCACGCTACAAAAAATTGATGTATATGGGCCAACGTTTTGAGACAAATTCAATGGACAATTCAAATATTTTCATTTGTTTCGAGTTATTTTATGTTAACTCATGGTTATAATTTTTTCTGAGCGCAAAATATAAAAAGTATTTCAAATATTTTTTGTCCGTAAAAATGATTAGATGAAAAGTAATTTATTTTTCATCATAGTAGTCGAGTTACGACATAAACTTGCATATTTCTTTTAAATGAAATTAAAAACTATACCGTTAGATAAAGTATTTGTTAGCTTTTTAAATATGAAATTCCCGCCCCTCCTTCATCACAGGTAGGTAAAACCACGGTTAATGTAGTTCTTGCCGTTCCTGAAAAGTTAGGGATATTATATTAAGCATTGATGAAAGCCAACATGGAGCGGTTAGGTTTTTTGATCCATATTTATACGGTTGAAAAAATATTTGTAATTTATTTCACAAAAAAAAAATTAAATATAACGCCCAACAATAGTCATGTCTCAAAATTTTAGACTTATGAAAAATTGAAGTATAATAATTCGAGTTCCGATATGTACTCGGCAGCGCTGGCAGCGATGAGCACCGCTGAGCGCCGATGTTCCCGAAAGCAACTACTTACCCAATCACATTCATCCATTCATTAGTTGCGTTCAATGAAGCTAGCAAATCGAGCAAAGCGGAAGTAAAATGTACTGAACGGCTTGCTAACTTAGCATTTGCTCGTTTTGCTTGCAAGCAAAACAAGCGACAATTTCCTCGCTTGTTTTGCTGCATGTAAAAATATGGCGCACAAATTCAAATATCATTTGTAATATTTGAATATATTTTCTATGAAAATTAATGAATTACGTAAAAATAACATAAAATATTTGAACTTGATTTCATTTGCGTGGAATACCCTACTAAAATTAAATTATGCATGTAATTAATACCATTGAGAGTTTATTTTCTATTTATTATTTATCTGACATTGCATTCAATATATCAGTGTTATCTTCTATGCAAAAATTCAATATTTGAAAGTTTTCAATTTTCGTAACCTCACTGACTGGCAGTCATCGCCGAAAAACAAGCAGATCGTTCTAGCAGATAGCAAATGCTTACTTAGCATTTGCTAGCTTCATTGAACGCATCTACTGTTTTCGGCAAACTTCGGTGCTTAGTGATGCCAGCGATGGAGTTGCTGAACGCGGCCAATCTTATTTTTTTAAATTAATGAAATATTTACGAAAAACTACACATTTAGGCTGGCGTAGTTTCTAATATATTTCAGTTGTACGTTGATCAGCTAGGCAGTTTTCTACAGTCAGAATAGTAATGTTTATTTGTTATTTGTATTATATGAAAACAACCCAACTCCTACACCTGCGTCCCGTATATATTTTTGATATAAAAAGTGAATCTGAGTTATGCATAATTTCTTCGAAACTTGTGCCTTGTAGTGTATGTATTTACTTATTTAGTCAAGCCTACTACCTGTCTCTCTTTTCTGGCCGAACTTTCGTTCTCTGCGCGACAGCGTTCCCCACCCGCCAACAGAAATTTGCCGATAGAAAAAATATTTTTGTAAGCCACTGGATATGTAACATTTTCATTTGAAACATTTTCCTCGATTACTGATAGTTTAGAAGTATGTAATTTCAAAATGAAAAATCCACCAAATTCAGTTTTCTGCCATTATCTAGTAATCTATGAGAATTTTTGGCCACACAAAAACATATTTAAAATGGCCACCTTAACAGTGCACCACATGTCCCATTTAACCGAATTTGTATCTCTCATAGTTTCCGAGATCCAAATGGTGGGCCTTCGAAATTAATACAAATTTCACATCATTAAATTAAATCAAAAATTTGCAATTTTAACTATTTTATGATGTAAAATTAATATAAATTTCACATCATTATATTAAATCAAAAATTTGCAATTTTAACTATTTTAATAAAACAAATATGAAATCTATTGTTTACTATTTACAATACTAAATCTTTTGTTTTAAAACAAATATTTGCAGTTTTTCTTAAATATTTCATTAATTTAAATTGAAGTAATAATACTAATAATTTATACATACATGAAAAGCTAAAAACATATTCTATCTAATTGTGTTAGTTTTTATTACACATATGTACTATTTAAAAAAATCTGATGTGGCCAGCACATAACCTCTCGCCGTATATTTTACCTGGCTGTATGCATAAAGCAAAGAATATTTTTATAAATACAAATAATATATTCATATAAATCTATGACGTATAAACTTCTTTATTATTCAATAATAGCATGTCTCAACATAAAGATATTTACCATAAATTATGTTACAATAAATTACAAAGTAGAGTTTACCATATATAAATATTAGGCTGGTAACAGCAATTTTCAATTCGAACAACTTTGTTTACTTTCTCTTCATATTCTTCTAGTAAAAACATTAATTTTGGGCGGTCTAAAATGTATATATTTGGATTGTGCATCTATTCTTATATATCTTCTTTTACATTTTATTTTTTCATACTTGTTATATCTAAATAACCTTAATTCCCTTTAATAAAGTGACGGATAGATTGCACTCCGATTATTCTTATATCGATGTGTAATTTTGTCAATATTTACAACTTACTTGAGAAGAATTTGATAGCTTTTTCGCAATTCAAAGTTACTCTAGTCTACAGTACTGGTGTACATTGTCCCATAATGTTTGAAACAAATTTAAGTCCTTCAACCTAGACTTGTCATCTCCATAATAGTCACAGATCAAGAATTAAGGGATTCTCCAAATACATTTTTCTTTCATTACTCATTATTTCTGACACTGACATTTATCTGTCAGTTACAAATAATTTAAATTTGCAACTATTTTTCATGGCATCCTTTCGGTTGTAAAATTAATTACAACATTATTTTATATATTATATTCCTTTTATCTCTAAATCTATAAAATATGTATAAAAATATTTAAATGTATCAGAAAGAGAATTTATTTTTCTTTAATATTATCAAGAAAAAATTTCAAAAAATAATATTTAGAAGATTTTTTTTCAAGAATCTTCTACTTCCGGTTGTCCAATTGTTACCAAAACCTTTTCAGATCTTCCCATGAATGTCCGATTGGGAAATACGTTGTTAAACAAATTTTAAGTCTTATAGTTTTTGAGTAACCGTCCTTCCAACATCCCACACACACACATCCACACACACACACACACACACACACACACACACAGACATCATCGTAAAAATGTTAAAATCGGATTGTAGGGACCTTAAAACGTGCTTATTCAATAAAATCTGGATATGCGATTTTTAGCATGAATCCAATACCTCTCTTAGCGAGAGGTAAAAAATGCGTTTATGTCGTAACTGGAATACTTTGATAGACTGGCACACGCAGAAGTAGGTAATATACCGTGTTGGTATATTATTATTACTTTTAAATTAATTTAAATCTCCTAGAATGAAATCGGAATCATACCATTGATTGATTACTTTGTGACAATCTCCTCCAATAGCATCATAAATAATATCACTCCCTCCGAATTCTTTGAGTAAGTTTTTGTTTTTAAATGTCGTTGTTTTAAATGCACCTCTTTCTCGGACTAAAGCTGATAGTTCTTCTGATTGGCATACTCCAATTGGCTAAAAAATAATTTTACCAATACATCTTACGTATTAAATGAATTATTTACTTTATCTTACTTTTGCTTGATAAATATTCGCCGCAATATCAACAGCAGCAAGTCCCAAACCACCCGGTCCGGTTGTAATTAACACTTTTGTGGTTTCCTTTAGATTTGTTAAATGAGAAAAAGCGTACATAGCATTTGTATGGCCGAATATTAACACGGCGGCATCTTTTCTCTTTATATTGCTAGGTAAACGCCAAACATCGACAGAATCTACCTAAAATCTCAATATTTTAACTAGTTAATGTGTGAATGTGAGGTTATATTTACGTACAACACATTGTTGTGCAAATCCACCTCGATTTTTACTCAAAACTGCAACTTTTTCTCCTACTGTTACAATATCTGCTTTTACATCTGACCCTACTTCTAAAACTTCGCCAGAGAATTCATAGCCTGGTACAAAGTTTTCTTTGGTATTCTTAAATTGCGTTAAGTCGCTTTTGTTTAAACTACAGTAATGAACTTGTACTCTAACTTGGTGTTTTTCTAATTTTTTAACTTCATTTATTTTATTAATTACAAGTGATCTGTCATCATCATCATCCTTGGATTCTTTTAACAATGCGGCTTTGTAAGATTGTAACCTCTTTTGTTGAATATTGTTTTTAATATTTAGAAAACATTTATCAAATATTTTCCGTGCAAAATTAACATTCATTATTATTTATATATTTAAAATTATTTAGATATAACCACAATAACATGCAAAATAATTCAAAATAATATTGAACCACGAACTGAATGACAGTCAGGTTGACCACAGACACACAGGGATGCAGAAGACTGAGGCATGGAAATGAAAAGTTACTACGAGGCTACCTGGAAAATGTGACGTAAGATGTCGCTAGTATATTTAATTTATTCTGTCCTAACCACCAATGACCACAAATACTAGACAGAACATGCATGCCCTATACTTCATTATTGTTTGTTATGTTCTCGGCTGGGCAAAAAGATACAACTAGAGATAGAGATATATAAAGTCTACTCTAAAGTTTGTCGGGAGATGTCTCTACGGTCATTATAATATATTTGTAACATTTTGCTCCTTTGTTTGGATTTTGGCAGTTGTGAAGTCGTTCTGTTTTGTTTGCTTTTTGATTTTCGGTGTTATTATTCTATAAATATGCCTTTTTCAAGTAAGTATTGAAATAAGATGTGCATAATTATAAAAACTCATCACGTTATTATTCATTTTGTACGGCAATTTACAGTAGATCGTGTTATAGACGTGTGCAGGGCTGCAGAAAAATGCATGACATGCTAAAACAAATGGTAACATTTTTGGAAACAATATAAAAAAACAATTAATTAATACTACCATGAGAAATTTACCTACGGGCATTTTAGACTGTCTTCATAACCAAATTATGCTGGATTAGGATAAAAAAATAAATAAGATAAATAAATATATTATCACGGCATATTACTCATTGCTGGGTATGCCAATCTGCTTTGTGTACAGATTTCGATAATGATGATGACATATTTGTACCGTGCGAGCGTTTACCACGCGTCACCATACGGGCACTCATTGCTGGCGTGGAAAGCGCACTACAGGGGCCAATTTTGTGTCATTTAAAATTCGAAAAATTTGACGTCGGTTGGGATCGAACCTGGTTCCCCAAATTCGCGACTCCGGCACGCGGCTATTAAATAATCATGGCATTCAATTACTCAAATTAATTTTAGACATTTATATCAAAATCCGGATTCACCATAAAAAGTAAATAAATTTAGAAAAAAAAAGTACAAATAAAATAAGAAGCATTTATACAAAAATCATATTGTTTAAAAATCAATAGAATAAAATAAATAATTATAAACAATTCTTTTTATCCTTTCCTGATAGTAATACCAGTTTGTTTCATGCGTTTTATAATTGGTTTTCATTTAAACTAATTCAAATGTTTCAAATATAGTATAAAAACAAGCAGTGACATCTAGCGATTATTCCAGGAGGTGACTCAATATATATCTTAGTTGCCTCTTTCTGTCGAGCCGCCGAAAACATAACAAATGCTATGAAGTTTTATATAGTGTATTTGTGTATTTGTGATCGTTGTTGACCACACATTTCTTCCAAAAATTTGTTCATAATTCCATTAAAAATGATTTTCTGGACGTTACATTTTTTTTCCAGCAAAATTATAACAAGAACTTAATATACATATATTCTTTATTATTAATTAGAGGTCCGACTTTAAAATTTAAAACCATTGCTATCAACAAAAAAAAACCGCGTTCCATTTTTACATTTCATAGTATTTACTGTGAAAGTAAATTATAAGTGAAGATTAAATTTCTTTATAAAACCGACCATTAAACCTATAGTTTAAATTAGAAATTTGCGAGCGGAGTTAAATGCCACTTTTTACTGTAAGAAGGTCCAGAATTATGTATCCAGTTTCGTTAGAGGAGAGCATTTTTGTAATTTGCTTTACAATACATATTTTAATTATCAGTTGCAATGAGAATGTTCCTTCGTTCCTTCTTTGTTTGAAAAAATATATTTTGACTTTTACCTAATGAATCATTTGTATTTGATTATTATAAAGTGCCAAAGAAAACAAAAAATATTTGTATTTAATTTAATTTTACTCTTTATTCTTTATTGAATCTTAGGCAGTTCGAATTGTTCGTTCAAAATCATCAAAAACGAATAATACTTACATCAGGTAAACGTCAATATATTTCCTCCGAGGGCTCCGAGTGCCAATTAGAAGAAACTCGAAATGTTACATTTGTTTCAATAATAGCCTACTGATTATAAATTCATCAACGTAGTTTTGAATGGCAAATTTAGAAAATCACTATTCACTTGTTTTTCTACATAAATGTTTGAAATTTGGTAATACTTTTCAACCCTCTGCCTGGAATAAACAATAGATACACCAAGTGAGTTAATGTTTATTCATGAAAACAAAGTTTAAGCCACGACCCCGTATTGATGGCGGTGAATAATTTTTCATATAATCTATGTTTTAAATACAAATCGCCAATGACTCGCCTTCGATCATTTGCTTTCATGAGATTTATTTTAGTTTTTGTAAGTAACTCAAAGGAAAATGATATTATTTTTGATATTACACTAATGTAAACTTCAAACCAAATTAAAGGTGCTCCACATATGATTACATTTTCATGAATATTAATAAATTAAACTTTGGGCAGATTTTTTGTTAACACACCCTTATTTATTACATGAAAAGAGAAAATTTACAAATTTAATATTTTAAAATATAAAAATACAGTTACAGTAACAACTGAAAATAGATAGGCGAACATTATGGCTTTTCGTCTTCTGCAGAATCAGTTTTATCTTCGTCAGTATCCACAGGCAAATCCTCTGCACAAGCGTAACACTTGTTATCTAAATCGTGCCAGCATTCTTTACAATAAATTACTCCACACGTTGGTGTGGGACAAATAACAAATTTTCCTTTAGCGAATGGTTCAGGTTCTCGACAAATTATACATCTTCGCCTAGCAGACGCAAAAATTCGCAACCAATTACACGCAACTGAATAGCGAATTCGCAAAACTTTGAAAAAATTATTTTCATCTACTAATCTTTCTTCACGAACTAAGTCTTTAATTTTACTTTTCATGTATCTGATAAATTGAAATTAATATTAATGATTTATAAATAAATGATAGGAGTTGAATACCTGAAAAAACCTATTCGTCGTTTTAATGTTTCGTTATAAAGAAACAGAATTCGTTTCTTTTCTCGTTTTCGGTAAAAATGTGCACAAATGGTTCTTCGAAGTCGAAGAATGTAAGCTTGGCCAAAAATTGTTAACCACACCACGATGTACATTCCATAAATTTTCAAGAAATAGTAATTCGACATCAGGGTTGGCTTTGGCAGGCATTCAGCGTTTGATCGGACGATTTTGATCCGTTTCTTTATATTGAAACCTGGAAGCAAACGTACTAACTACATTTTTCATTAAATTTAAGTACGGCACCTATAGTTCATTTCACAAAAGAAAATAGAGTTGATTTAGAAACGGAAATAAATTCTGCCCTCTGATTGGTCAGAATGCACACCTACATAGTTTACAACAGCGAAAAAAATATCAACTGTCAGAAATAAGTGATACTAATCATGTTTTTTGTATCGACTTTTTATACTAATTTAAATTATTTATTTAATACATGTAAAAATGGCCAGCTAATAAGCTACGAATGGCGACGGCCGCCGTTGAAATATTTCTATTTCTGACGGCGTCGCCGCCGTAAATTTTAACTGCGCATGATCAGAACATCAAATCACAAATTTAAATAATACCAACTCAAACCAGTTTAACATAAAATCTATTGCATTTTATTTCTTTATGTTTCGTTTTGGTGGATTATATAAACAGGGGCATTTTACTACTTCGCCAATTAAGAGTTCCGAAAAGTTGTTCACGGCGAAACCGGCGAAACAAAACTTATTATTGGTTATGGCAACCGGCAACATCACTAAGGTCGAAACATATGTTTTAGTAATATTTCGTTTTTCAAGTTTGGAACTGTGCGCTTCGATATTTATGACGGAGTATGTGAACCATGTGAACAGAGTAATTTTTATGACGGCCGCAAACACAAAATCAGGGGGGTGAAACTGCATACAGAAACGTGATAATAAGTTTTCAATCTAGTAGCGTTTGGAAATACTTCCTGACCCTTTCATAGATGGCTTTAGTAGTACAGATTTTACAGGGATTCTCAAACTTTAATGTCAAAATACTATAAAAAGGTAACATATGTTTGAGAACTGCTGTAAATTTCCCACAATTCTCTGTTGCATCGTTTGAAATTCTTTGACATTTATAACTGTTTTTTGTGAATTTGTATCTTTATTGCAATATATTACTTTATCATTCAATATATTCTCGGTAAGTATATTAGTTTTCATACTAGCATTATTATACGGGGTGATATAAAATACAACAACAAATTAATAATATTTCAGAAAAAAATCACATGAAATATTTGTAACTCCTGCATAGTGAAGACACATTCTTGCAGAAGTTGACAGTGCCCAATAGAAGAAATGGTTTATGTAAGTGGACCAGGAGAATATACATCATGGTGGTGCTCTTAGATATTTACACCGTACAAGAGTAGCAAAATATTACATTATTAGGCGAAAGGACGTGAAGCTTCATAAGATTCATCAAAGAATGTTGAAATAGTATGGTGTCAGTTTTAAGAAAAAAGGAGTATAGAGGAGTGTGGATTTGTTAAAAAGTGGACGAACATCGATAACGAGGTCAATGAAGCAGTGCATTTCTGACAGACATTTAAAGTAACATACCTTTTTTGAAATAATATTACCTCTTGTAATAATAATAATTCAAATTTTTGATTCCTTGAATAGTATGTTCTTAAATTTTAATAGTTGTCGCCGTGTAGTTTGAGATTTGTAGTTATTTATTTATTATTTGATTTAAATAATGTAATGTATATATTTTAAAATAAAGACATTAACATATTAAGTACTGTAATTTTTTTTATAGTTCAACATATATTTCACATTTCTTGATAATGTCTTTAATAAATTATCTATTTTCGGTAGATTTTTTATTAATTACATTATCAAGAAATAAAATTTAAAGTTTCGAATAATTCAAAATGAATTCATATTTCCCGCCACTTTCTCGGCTGTCAAATTTAGTTCTCTGACCTTTTCATAGACGGCACTAAAACTTGTTATCACGGTTTGTAAGGGAGATACCCAATCTTCTACTATATATTTTCCTTAATCTATGCACAAAATTAACGGTGGTAACGGTTCATGTGAATCCAGCTTTAAGGAGGTTGGAGCGAATCTCGTGTAAAACTTAATTTACAACTTTGTCGTTTCAAATTTTTGTAATTATCACGAAGGATGTCATATCATCCATCTATTCTAAAATATAACTAACAATCCACCGTCTAGTTTCTTATAAAAACGCTTCTAAAGTTGACGTTTTGAACGTTCTAACCTAATACATAAGCTCTTATTGTAAAACATTTCCGTAGAAAACAAAAAACAAGTATGTATAATAAAACTGAAGACTCCTAGTATATTATAATGTCTTCTTACTATTCAAATTAACTTGAAAATTATTATTAAACATTTTTTGAACATTTTCGTTCGATAGTAAAATGAAAAAAAAATATTCAAGATTATAAATTAAGATTAGTACCAAAATTAGCAAAATATAAAGAAACTGCCCAATTGTCACCCCTAAGAATTTTCAATTTGTTTTAAAAGAAAAAAATGTAGATATGTTATATATTATTGATGAAAAAAATGGGTTGCAATGGGATCTTATATTTATTTTAATGATAGGATACAAAATACACCTCAATGTGAGAGGATTTTCAACATAGATTCTCATTTAAAAAATATTGGCTGATGCTGGTATCAAGACTTGTTCTAAAAACGCGTGTCAAACGCGTACTACCAGCATTGAAAAATAGAAAATCATAAATTTCATGGAATATTACTTTAAATATTTTTATTTTGAGAATGAGTTTACCATATGACAGGACAGCACAATGTCTGTAAACACCGTTCAAAAGAGTTCATAGCAATTTTGAAAATGATTAAAAATCATTTACAAAACACACATTTTGACTTCAGAATATCGCTTATAGTACGATTTATTTCAAAACGCTGTTTAGAGGATAAGCAACGTTTCAAAACATTTTTTCTTTACCCTTCATAATAAGCGAGGTATGAGCTATTTTTAAAATAAGCCAAAAACAGTTTTTAGAATATAGCTCAAAAACTAAAGACGATGAATCCTCAGGTTACTATTAAATTTGATTAAAAAATAAAACTAAAGATGATGAATCCTCAGGTAATTATTAAATTTGATTAAAAAATTGAGCCAAGAATATGCAAACGGTTTTTCTTTATTTTTAATATTACCCGAAATGCCGAAATAAAAAAATATTAAAGAGAATAACTGAAAAACTTGGTCCATATTACGAGCGCACTTTTGCAATAGAACCACTTTTATTGAGCGCGCTTTTGCATTTAATTCTTATGAGTGTGCTCCATAAAAGCGCTTTTATTATAAATGTGCGTTCGTAATACGGGACATTGTCCTATGCTTACCTCTAACAACATTTCTCAGCAAAGAAGCTATCATGCCAGCACCTCTAACATCTATATTCATATCATGGTGTCCGACCTGGGTGTAGTCAATGCGCGCGTTATCACGAATGATGCCCAGTAGCTCGTAAAAGAGGCGGTCAAGAAGGATGAAGACCGTGGCTGTTATCATCTCCAGGAGTAATCGTGCTGTTGCACCAATAAGAGCCTCGCGTTCGCTCTTCAATGGTTTGATGGATTTTGGATCGATTAATTTTACTCGTTCTGTTTTTTTCAGAGGGAGTAATGTGTGTTTGGAAGCAGCTTTGCGACGGGCGTCGATTTTTCTATTTTTCAATAATTATGTTGTAGATTATTAAACAAATTTCATGTAAATATACATTGTGACTTTTAATTGGAAGAAAATGACGCACGACAATATAAAGGGTTTTCCAATAAGAGGTATTATTTTGAATAGCCCGCTATTTCGGTAGATGTCGCTTTTGAAGCTGTCATTTTTTGACATTTGACAAGTAGAAACTACGCCATTAATAAAAATGGAACTATACACGCTTCAACAACGCATTGAACTTATTAAAATTCACTATAAAAATGGTGAAAATTTGGCAGAGACGGTTCGTAAAACTCGACAATTTTTGGGTCGTCGTGAAGCACCTTGTCGGACCGCAATACAGAAATTGGTGGAAAAATTCGAGCTGTTGGGACAAGTTAGTGATGTGAAGAATAAAACCCGTGCACGTCGCTCAAGAACAGCCGAGAATATTGCTGCTGTAGCCGAAAGTGTTGAAGAAAACCCAGGTTTGTCCATTCCTCGTCGTTCTTTGGAATTAGGCATTCCACAAACGTCATTACACCGTATTTTGCATAAAGATTTGGGTCTTAAAGCTTATAAAGTCCAGTTAACACAAGAACTCAAGCCGGCCGATCTTTTACGGGAAAAGTTTCCGGACCGTGTTATCTCTCGAAGAGGTGATCACAATTGGCCACCGAGATCTTGTGATTTAACACCTTGCGACTTCTTTCTTTGGGGCCACGTGAAAGAGAAGGTCTACGCCAACTGCCCAGCGTCGACTCAAGACCTCAAAGATGGAATTCGTGAGGTTATCGAGGACATAGGACAGCCACTTTGCGATTTGGTTATGGAAAATTTCATGAAAAGGATATTGTCCTGTCAGCGTGGTCGTGGTGGTCATTTGCCTGATGTTATTTTCCACTATTAACGGCATACCTTCCTCTTTATAATGAAATAAACATCCGATCATTTATATTAAAAAATGGCATTTTTCTTTGAATATCAAAATAACACCTCTTATTGGAAAACCCTTTAGTTGACGTCTCAACTCATCTATCTACGAGACAGTTTTGATATTATACTTACCTAAAGTATTTAGTAATATAAATGTTATCAAATTCAATATCCCGTAAATATTTGTCGTGATATTTCTGTGAATCAATGATAACTTTTAAAAAGGTGAAAGCTAATAATCGCTTGAAGAGCGTCATTATGGTATCTAAAAAGGTTTTCTTCTTCTTTACTTCATGCAGTATTGCTTTTGAAGATTCCGCTGCTTCTCTGATATCATCTAGTTGTTTCAACTTGCCTACTTTATATTGCAATTTTACATCCTGAAAATATATATCAAAATTAATTTCATTTTTTAAATTTTTTTATTATATATTAATATAGCTACCTTAAAATTTTGCGTTAAATCTTTTCTAGAATTTTTTAAATATTCATATCCCTCGCCAAATCCAGGGTCCATATCTTGAGCTGGGTCACACGTCTTTGAACCTCCTTGAAAAAAAAAAAGATAAATGAAATAAACTTTCTTCAATATTCCTACTATATTGCCCGAATCTAATTACAAACAGAGACAAATTGAACGGTATACAGGGTGATAGAAAAATAGGGACATAACTATTTTCTTTATTAATAATATTAGATGTAGTTGAAACTAAAAAGTTGAGCGCGAAGTTAAACGTCACTTTTTGGTGCGAAGAGATCCTAAATTCTTTCCGGTTTCGCGGAAGCGAAATCTTCTTTTATTTTTTAAATGGAATGCTATATAATAATTATATTTTTACATTGATGCCAAATACCTCCATTTTCATTAAAAAAATAACTTATACTGTATTTCAGATAAGAATAAAACTAAATTAAATTTAAATATAAATATTTTCTTAATTTAATGACGGTTAAAATAATCAAAACAAATGAGACTTCAGTAAATGTCAAAATATTTTTTCAAACAAAGAAGGCCCAAATAATAGTCATGGTGAACTAATAATTCATTCAAATATCATAATTTCAAAAAATTAATAACTATACCCTGTTTTTAAACTAAGAGGAGTACTTTAAATTTTAAGCGCCGAAACTGACGCTTCTGATTGGCTAGTGCTTCGTCAGGTTTACACTGCACAAATATTTTACATTTGATGTATTAGCTGTCATTCGTTTGGAGGTTATCTTTTTCTGTTTTGGTTTTTTGCATTTCTGTGACTTTAAAATAAATCAGTTCTTTTAAGAACTAATAATATTGATTGTATCGATATTATAATGGACGACTTAATAGAACCATTCATTATTTCGGTTGGCAATGGTGACTCCAGCTCATCGGAGAGTTCTTCTGATGAAGATTGTTAATGTCTGTGCACAAAATTTCCCCTTATTGATATTATAATACGTACACAGTTTCAATTTATGTTCAATTTTAAACGAATTAAATGTAATATTTTTTGTATTTTGTTCCTTTGGTATTGTATTCTATGGTATAAATTTTTAAATAATAAATTATATATAGGTTTTGTGCATTTTATCGCTAAGTTCAATTAAAAAATATAGATATAAATCAAGTAAGAGTGTTTATTTAGATTACATATTATCTTTATTCACATAATCAAATATATGGCGTGAAAAATAAGAGCCTATAATGTCAGTTTTATTTTAAAATAAGTTCCATGCGAAGTATACAGTATTGATGTGTACGGAATTTTTGTATTTCGCGCGAAAAAAAATCTAGTAACTTTTTCTGGTAACTTTCTATAGTGTAAATCAGACTTTCGTATCTACTCCTCCTAGTTTAAAAATATAGGTTATTTTTAAATTAAAATGTAAATATTGGTATCATTGTAAATTTAATTTGATCTACTTTCCGAAAATATATGTACCATTCCATTTAAAAAACAACGATGTCTTCGCGTGGCATTTAACTTTGCACGCAACTTTGTATTTCAAACTATACGTCAAAAATGAATAATAAAGACTTCAGTAAATGTCAAAATATTTCTTCAAACAAAGAAGGCCCAAATAATAGTCATGGTGAACTAATAATTCATTCAAATATCATAATTTCAAAAAATTAATAACTAGGTTATTTTTAAATTAAAATGTAAATATTGGTATCATTGTAAATTTAATTTGATCTACTTTCCGAAAATATATGTACCATTCCATTTAAAAAACAACGATGTCTTCGCGTGGCATTTAACTTTGCACGCAACTTTGTATTTCAAACTATACGTCAAAAATGAATAATAAAGAAAATAGTTTGTCCCTATTTTTTCAATCATTTGTATTGTGTAATTTTTCATCTTACTAGCCATTATATGTACTGTTCAATCCTGCTATTGAAACTTGTTGTTCCTTACTTGGATACGGAACTTGAAACCTTCTGTTTTATCCGCTCAACTTATTCCTATAGCAACGGGTGGGTGAAAGTAGTGAGTGATAGTGAACTTTCGCCCCCTCACCTGCCATTACCGACAATAGGAATAAATTACAATAGAATTCATAACATTTATTTATTTACATGAAAATACTTGCACAGTTACTGGAAACAGCATTTACTTAAACTAAACATGCCAGCGACATCTTAGTGTCTTCCGCAGTACCTTCTATTTCCTCTACCTCCGCGAATTTTCTTACTGGTATAGGCGATGGGAATATCGCATCGCAGCGCCAAAGTGAAACTAATGTTAACGGGATAATTTGACATTTACTAATTGTATTTATGAATTAAGTGTATAATATTAAGAGATATTACATATGTAAATGTAAATATTATAAACATAATAGATAACACTTGTGTTTATACAATTAAGAAAATGTCACGTGTATAATTTATCCCAGCAACTATAGTTCCGCAAAATACCACCAGATGTCATATTGCTTATTTCCCATCGTTTATTACCGCCCGCTTCACGTTTTAACTATTTTTCTCGTAATTTCTACCTTATTGATCGACCCCATTCGTCTTTATTTTCCATATTTCCAAAATTTGTTCTACAGAATGTAACTGACAAAAAATAATTTTGTTGACAATTGTAAAAAATCTGATGTGGCCAGCACAATACCTTCCGTCAATCCTGTGTAGTATGTATAAATTCCATACATAAATTTTCTTGCAAAAGATTCTAAATTTCCAGTAATATTATTTCATAAACAAACTATGCAAGTTGCACTTGATACTGATATCTTTATCTTCTTCTTTAGCTTTTCCCATTCGTTAGGGATCGCTATTTTTTTATTTTCTTCTTCCATTCATTTCTGTTTTGCATGTCGTTCTCATTCAGTTCCTTTTCTCTCAACTCTTCCGCAATACGATAAGATGAATGGACTATCCATCTTATCTTTGGTCTTCCTCTGTTTCTTCTATTACTAAGCTATTCATTCTTCTTCCAATATATTATACATACATACAGACATCATCGTAAAAGTGGTAAAATCGTATTATATGGACCCTAAAACGTGCTTGTTCACTAAAAACTCATCATTGAATTTATTGACCAAAGCAGGATTGAACAAAACGCTATACAATACTATTAACAGGGATGCAGTCCTCCACTGTTTTTAATTTTTTTAAATGAAACTTCATCTAAATTGGATTCGATCAATGATTTTCTTGAAAGGTTTAATTGTTATTCTTTAAGCCATAATATTTTTTTTTAATATTCTATGACGAAGATATTAAGCTAATTTTATTCTCAAACAGTGGAATTTGCTAATAATTGGAATCACATAAATGAATCTCTTTCAACATAAAATAATTTTCGTGCTAAACAATTGAAAATTTGCCTGGATGTTAAACAATTTGATAAAATAATTAATAAAAAACTACGTATATTATAGTTTTGATTTCCAATGGTAGTCTATCTTTCACTTTCATACAAACGCATGTGTTATTTTTATCTGGTGAGGCACCATACATTTAAACAAGTATTATTTGGTTTACTTTCTTTCTGCATTCATTTATGTACACGAAACTAGATTCTACTTCTACATTTCAAAAAAGAGAGTAGATGTGTGACATTGATTGATGTTAAGGGCATTAAAAACTCGAATATTTTAAAAACTAATACTATTAATAATTCCTATCGTACAGTTTTAAGCTCTAGTTTTAATACAAATGAACTATTTTCTAATTTGTAACTATGGTGGAGGATCTCGTAATATTTTTAATGGTGAAGACATACCAAGAGCTTCAACAATGTTGCAAACAAAAGTGAGCTTCATTGGCCAACACAGAAGCCACGCTGCAGCCCAACTAACTTTGTCGTAACACTTGTTGTATGCCTTTTCAAACATTCCTCGACACTTTGAACCCGCTCGGCTCAATTGATCTTCACATCTGGTTTCTATTTTCTTCATATAGTTTTTCTTGTATCTTTCTGCTTCACTCTACGAACAAGTCGAAACTTTGTTTATATATCATGTCAACCATGATCATATCGATAACTACAGTGTGCTCAATAAAAAACCTAACTCGGAGTAGAATATGAACAGAGAAACGTATGTCCGATCATTATTCAATTCAAAAATCAAGTCGTCAAAATTGATCTTGAAATGTAATTTTAAAGGGAAATAATAAAGAAGGATACATTATATTGCCATTCACCGTTTTCTAATTTGTTTCCATTTCTAAAATAAGATTCAAGAAGAAAACTTTTGATTACTTTAGATTACATTTTTGACAATATCTCTTGTTAAATTGACATTTAATTAAATATTTTTTTCTACAGTCTACATAGAAAGTAGCCATTTGCGCTCTCTTTTGTTAACACAAAATAACGATAAATTAAAATTAAATATAAAAGACGTTTTTTATTTATATTAATCCTTATTAATTGAGTAGTAGTGTAAGTACAAAGTGTACATTTTATTATTTTTTATTATGGTGGAGGACCCTACTGTGGCGACTGTAGAAAAAATCTTGTGTGTGTTTCGAGCGCAAATGGACATTGTCGATTTCGAGAGAATGCCGCGCTCCTGCGTCGCGCGGCAACAACCTCTCAATCGACAATGTCCTATTTTGCGCTCTTAATACACAAATAACTATTAAATTGACATACGTTTCTTTGTTCATGGCCTGCTCCGAGTTAGGTTTTTTTTAACACACTGTACAAGATTCTAATTATCAATGATCAATATTAGAAAAATATATCATAAATTGAAAAGTAACAATGCTAAAAAATAAAAAAATAGAGAATTTAATGCACTTAAAAAAGTGTCTTGATGATGAATATATAAATCAAAATTTTGTATTTTTCATGTTTATACTGTAAAATTTACTGATTTGCATTTGTATATGTAGGGACATAGGTATAGTTTTGTTAACGAAAGATGACTATTCAAGGTCATTTATAAGTCGTTTGATATAATATTACTTCCAGATAACTTCACTGCATTTTGTAAGCATAGGCGTGCAACGTGAAATATTTCTGAATACATTTTAACTGAAATAAGTGTAATTTATTTGAAACTCAAAAATTTATGTTCTTTTTCACTGTGCAAAACACAAAAACATAGACTTGATATGAACCATGGAATAATAATTTGATTTAAATGTCAACGTCACTGGGTAAACTTTAGCACAGAGGGCAGTGTAGTACGTAATTAGATATCTATAACTCTACGACATACGTCATTATTATTTGTAGTGTTTTAGAACGTAATATCACCATTTACGTAAATCTGTCACACAATATAAAATCTTTCTCTTTTTACATGAAATGTTGCCAAGCTACTGCTGTATAAAGTGCTGTGTATTCTTTCTTCGAACAAATGACCTTGAATAGTAATTTTTCGTGAATCCTACTATATACATTTTTTCAATGACATACTTTCTCTCCTTTGTTACTGTACTTCTTATCGATCTCTTCTGAGCGTTTAGAATCCTTTTGCAGTTCATCTAAATAATCATTTTCTTCTTTCATTTTTTTCATTTCAGCTTCTCCTTCTAATTCGCCGGCTAACGGTGATGTGACTCCTTTGATAGAGCTAAAATATCATGTAATAATGTGAAAGATTTTACTGCTAAGTTAATGTTATTTTTTTCTATTGTCGTGCAGGAAATAAATGTTTCAAAGTTACTCAAAATGACTGCGGGAAATATTTGATTCCTGCACTAGTGCGAGAAATAATTTTTGTCATGACTCACGTCATGACCGCTTCAAAATATCGAGCAAAGCCGCTCAAGTAGTAGATATGTGAAGAATCTAGAATACATTTCTTATTTTTCCTGTCATTGGGAATTCTGAAACTATGTAAATTCCAAAACTCGCTGCGCTCGTTTCTGAATCACTAATTTCCTGCCCTTGTTACAAAAAATATTAGTTTTGATATTTTGAAACGTTTTCTTACCGTACGGTATCTTTAACTTCTGCTACATCTGTTTTGATTCCAAAGAGGCCCTGCTGAAAGGGTTTAAACATGAGGTCAAATTTTGACTTGGTGAGGTTGACTGTAAGCGACGCAGAACAGGCAAACACACGAGCCACGTCACGGCCATTGTTTGAAAGATTTGCTATAGGACCTGCGACTACATATGCCAGAGTTAGAGCCTGCAAAATAAATTCATAGCTGAAACTAATAGTTATTTATCAAAAAATTCTGATGTGGCCAACACAATACCTCCCGCCATTAAATTCTTATTAATTTAAATTTCCATACAACTGTTGTTTTATTTACACTTTTCTTTTTAAAACGTTACTGTTATTAATTTGAAATGATTATTTTTTTGACAGTTACATTTATGTGTCAATTACATACATTTGAGCTGAACTATGTAACCAAGGAGTTGTATTTAAAGCATAGACTCCGGGTTTAAAATTATAGATTATTTTATAAATTTATCTATAAAAATATATGGAAATGTATTAATGCAAACCTGTAGAAAATTTAATAATCATAATTTTTATTAACATAAAAAGGTGAAGAAAAACTACTTTCAGCTTCAAGTAAAGTGCCATTTCCGGTTATCCGTTTTACACCAAAATCTAATGGCTTCTTTCAATATTAGAATAAGGTAGAAATACATGATTTCAAAATTTTCCGAATGATAGTATTTGAGTTAGAGCTACCACACCCACAGACATCATCGTGAAAATGTTAAAATCGGATTCTAGGGACCTTAAAACGTGGTTATTTACCAAAATCTCGATATGCGATTTTTAGCACAATCCCTATACCTCTCTTACTAAGGGTAGCGGGAGGTAAAAAGAGGTTTCAACATTTCTTACCTTGAGAACTGCCCTGCCTGCTTTCCCGCCTAAATTAGGTATTGACAAATACGTAATGCACCGAATTTGAGTAGAGAGACATACTCCAAAACCAAGTAATAAACATATTAAAAGTCCAACAATAAGTGCACTGTATTCTGCGAAATCCAAATCTATTATTATCAATTCATAAAACACTATACCAAGAAAAACGCCAAATAAAAAGTTTTTTATTTTCTCCACTTTTACATTCTTATCTTTTTTTGATTCACCGAACAAAGTACCACATATGGAAGCAACTTTATGCTTGAACTTGCTTATCTTGGTCTTAAAACCCATTTTTTATGACAGGTAATAATTGACAAATTTTTAATTGTCATACATTTAAAATTGTCACGAGATAACTAAGCAACTACTTATATACCTTGTTCCACCGGTTCCACCTTAAAGAAGCAATGCGCAAGGTAGGTTTAACATTTGCCCGTCGGTGATTGACTAATAATTGATCTGATACTGACTTTCAATGTAATAGGTTTATGTAGCGTGATTATATCATATAAAATAAATATATTTGACATCTTATTGTTTTTTGTTTTCAATGCATACCGGCTACAGATGAGAGATGTCAACACTGTTTATTTCATTCATGATGAATTAAGATAAGTGATGCGATGTGCATATGCACATACAGTAAAATTTTTGAAAGATGTCCGCTCAAGGTCATCTACGAATTGTATGAATTAAGAGGCGATTTCGAGTGACATACCCGTTCACTTGGTAGGATTAGTTACGGTATGGTGTGGTCAGTGGTGTCGCTAAAAATTGTCTAGTTCACTTGTTGGTTATGACAGATTCTGCGTAATTTAAAACTGTCACGACTGTCACAAACAGTCGCTTTGATAGTCAAAACGCACGTAAATAAGAAAATCAAATTGTGTTTACATTTTTAGCACTGGATGATGAATTAAATATTCCAGTGTTACAGTTTATCAAAGAAAAGTATTCTGACTGCATTTCAAAAGCAAACGATATATAATAAAAAGAGATAGAAATAGTGAAAAAAGAGCTTGTAAACCCGATCCAAGCATACCGGGTAAGCTGTTACTAGCGCCCGGATATGTGAACGCACCTAGGGCCCGATTCTTGAAATTTAACGCATACGTAAGTGCGAGAGATGCGTATGCGAACTGCATATTGGTATTCTTGAATCGAAATCGTGTGGTCGTACGCGATAATTCCGTGTGTAATTACATCGCGTGGGTATGAATCACTTGAAAGTATCATTCGCACACAAAACTGTGTCTGTCATATTGTCACTATCACTTGAATTTGGTGTATTAGTATTTTAGTCAGGTCACATAAATCAAATTATGATTTTAAACAATTCCGGGTACGTTTTACGATCTTATATATTGACGCCAATTATAAATCTAGGGTTTCCATGCACTTTGAGTTCTGAAATCCAAACCTGAAATGGTTTGCAAATTTATTAATGCATATTTAATATTACATAGCACTTGCATATTAATATTGCCATATTGTGTACGTGCAGCCTATAACTATAGAAAAATAAAACCTATTTTAAATAATATACGTATAATAAATTTTGAATATTGAATTTACAATACTTATGATTTATGACAGCTTTGCTGACAGCTTTTTTGACAGTGATAGTTAAAAAACAATCAAATGATGAAGCATTCACGTGATACAAATGTTTCGTTTTGATTGGCTGCAACTTACTACGTTTGTTTGCTTTCGAGAATCGTATACGTAAGCTTCGACCGAGTTTCGCTTGGTATTCAAGAATACCACTCACGCGTACAATACTGTTCGTGCATAAAATCGTATACGTAAGCTTCGACCGAGTTTCGCTTGGTATTCTTGAATACCAAACGAAACTCAGCCGAAGCCTACGTGTACGATTCTCGAAAGCAAACGGACATAGTGTCATGTTATTCGTACGGTTATGAATCATGGTAATTATGTGAAATAATAAACAAACTTACGTTACAGAGAAAGTATTGACAACGAGCATCGTTTTAAAATGGAATGTCAACTTAGTCGAAACAATACGAATTTTTAAAAGACAAGCGTGATATAATAAAAAAAACTAATTCGTTACATAATGTTATAAATAAAATAAAAAATAAAATAACATTATGTAACGTTATAATAACGTAATTTGTTTCGTTATTATAACGTTACAATAGCCGCATTTTTCTCAAGTTTGTAATAAAAATTCATTAAAAATTAAAATTAAAAACAATGTATTAAAAAAATTACACAATTATCTTATTCTGGAAATGAAATAAAGTGTTCAACATTTGAATTTGACCACTACTGGCATCTATTCATTATAAAGCACGAAATAAATTATCAAGATATATTAATTTCAAATGGCAAAAATCTTATAAAATTTGTAAACTTGGATAACGTTATAAGTAAAACGTTATTTATTATGTTACGGTTACATAATGTTATTTTGTAATTACAACGTTATTAAAAAAAAATTAATATATGAAACGTTATTATAACATTATCGGGTATCGTTACGTTACGTTTTCCATGCCTGGTTATACCATCCTTATCGCACATGTTTATGGTCTGCAAAGGAGAGAGGTATGTATGCCAATTTGTTAATTCGTTCATGGTACAGATGACCTTGATCGGACATCTTTAATTTTTTTTTATTGTAGGTAGTCGACGCCCAGCGCAAACATTTCGCGCGAAATGGTAATTTTGGGGAAATAACATTACAAAACTACTAACTGGAGTATCAATAATTATATAATTTTCTAAAGGCAATATGAGGATTGGTAAATTATATAATTACCAAATTGACAATTTTTACGAATATATTAGTATATTTTGTATTCTGTATTTTTAATAACTATATTATGCGTGTATGGTTTGGATACAAGAAATAATAATAACTAATTTGCTGTAACAGTGACGTAACTTAAAATATGTTGCTCTTTAAAAAACGTGTCTAAAAGTTTTGATCTATTATAATTTCATATTAATATAATGTAAACTATTTACATTGGTAAAATTTAGTAGAGTGACATATGGACACTCTTCATGAAGCGAAAAACATTTAACTTACAACTGAGATTGGTTATTATTGAAACGAACCTAGTCTACTTAAAACCAGAGCATCGAATCTGCCAAAAACTGGGTTTGGGTCAGGTTCACGTAATTTTTTTTTTTTTGAAGTGTGGGTTCGTTTGCTGTTTTGGTTCAAGCATTAATTGCGTTTTTGTTCCGGGTTCTGGTTCGGTTCGACCCAATGAAAGTTGAATTTATGTTTTTTGAATAAAATGCGAACCGGAATGTAATGCAAGACAAGGCATGAACATAATTTTCACGAACAATCATCACAGGCAGCAACGCAAACGCAGAAGGCGTCGATGATTGGCTGTAAGTTTTACCATTCCATTACGTTTACATTTTGAACTGAAAATAAAACTGAACCGGAGCTACACCCTGAACCCAAATTTTAATATCCGATTAGGGTCCAACTTGGGTTCAATTGAAAAATATGTCTGAGGTTCGGTACAGGGTTTGTGTTCGGTGAAATGTTACGGTTTGATTCCGGTTTTGGTTCGGTTCAGGTTCGGGTTCGATGCCCTGCGTAAAACACATTAGTAATACAATTGCCTTCTTTCGGTCTCAGTAAATTTTAGTAGCTCAATTATGTCGTTCTATAAGCTAAAAGTACTAGCAGAAACATTTAGTTTTATACAGATAACCCAAAAACTGCATTTTTTGATTTATCAGCGTTGCTACAAATGAGCGATATATTTTACAAAGATGAAAAATTCTTTTAGGTTTAATTTTTTCCATTGTAAAAAATCTGATGTGGCCAGCAAAATACCTTCCGTCAATCCTGTGTAGTATGTATAAATCCCATACATAAATTTTCTTGCAAAAGATTCTAAATTTCCAGTAAAATTATTTCATAAACAAACTATGCAAATTGCACTTGACACTGACATCTTCTTCTTCTTCTTCTTCTTTAGCTTTTCCCATTCGTTACGGGTCGCTATTTTTTATTTTCTTCTTCCACTCATTTCTGTTTTGCGTGTCGTTCTCATTCAGTTCCTTTTCTCTAAAGTCTTCCGCAATACAGTCCTTCCATCTTATCTTTGGTCTTCCTCTGTTTCTTCAACTTTCTATTACTAAGCTATTCATTCTTCTTCCAATATATTCTTCATCTCTCCTCATGACATGTTCAAACCAATGTAACCGTCTCTCTTCTATCTTTCTAAAAACTTGTAACAATTGAGTTATTTCCTTACCGTATGTTTCCTTGTTTTCCCCAACATCTACTTCGACATTCTCATCTCTGCCACATTCATTTACTTTTCATTGATACTGACATCTGTCAATTTGAATTATCTGAATATATTAGCATTTTCCATGGTTAGCATAACTGGCTGATTTATGAAATTTAATATTTTTATAATTCTTTAACTCTATACCTATTGAATATGAAGTATAAAATGCAATCAAATCGTATAGAGACCAATTATAACCAAAATCTAATCACTTGTTCTTCTGGATGTAAACTTGGGGAATACAAAAAAATTTTTGGAATCGTGGTATTGAAGTTATGTGATACGAACTTTCGTCGCATACACACACGCATACATACATACAGATATCATCGTAAAATGGTAAAATCGTATTATAGGAATCCTAAAACATGCTTATTCACTAAAAACTCATCATTGAATTTTTTGACCAAACACAATACCTTCCTTACCTAAAGGTGACGGAAGGTAAAAAGTAGGTATCCTATGATTGAAATTCAAATAATTATTTACTTAAACATAAAAATATATATTTCCTAAAGTTACAGAAACAATTTAAATTCTTTCTGTAAATGCTGTGTTCATGATCAGGTTCTTGTGTCATACAACATAATTTAAAACTAAATATTTTTTGCTCTTATTTCCATTTTTTCAATTAAACACATCGCATGCAGCATTTTAAATAATTTCTTATTGCAATTCAAAATATAAAAACCCAAAATAAATTTGTAAATTGAATCTTCCCCAAGAATGTCAAATTAGTCGCTGGTTGGGTGACCCTCAAAATGTGTTCAATCGTTTGTACCACATTCTATAACCTGCAAATGTCCAACTTAGTAATCTAATGATAATAAAAGTAAAGAATTACAACCTAAACTTCAGGTGATCTATCCTATGATATAATGTTTGAATAAAGAATTTAGGGGATGATGAAGACAGAGTCATTGAAGGAAGCAGTGTCGTTCCCAAGAGACCGCGAGCAGCAGGAGATCGCATATCGTCTCCTGCGATGCGGGTGGCCCTGCCGCTGTGACAGATGTGATGCAACAATTCTAATGGACCAGTGTTTATTTAACAGACTGACAGCCGGCGCGGTGGTGTGGTGATATATCTAAACAAACACACTACTCACTATACACTCACTAGCGCTAATTTACAGTTATTTCTGCACGCAGCTACAATGAGAATGAGACGAGTTATTAGCCTCGGCTCAGCAAGGTGGTTCGTTTTCCTCTCACTGACGTTATCCAAGCATTTTAACTACCTTCATGTGTTACCTACCTGTCACCCTAGTATCTTTTTTTAGGTGACATAAGAAGTTAATGTGCTAAGATGGTTTACATCTTGCGGAAATTTGAGATTTATAAATGCCAAGATGAAAATAATCTATACATAAATGTAGAGTGAGTAGACGAGTGAAATTAGTGACCCCTGCATTTTCAATTTTCATTTACAAATTTTATTGGAAGAAAGACTATTTTCGGCCTTTTTGGAAAGATTTTTACCTCTCACTAAGAGAGGTAGGTATTGGATTCATGCTAAAAATCACATATCCAGATTTTAGTGAATAACCACGTTTTAAGGTCCCTAGAATCCGATTATAACATTTTTACGATGATGACCGTATGTGTGTGTGGATTTTGGAAGGACGGTTCCCAAATACTACAAGACTTAAGACATATTTAACTACGAATTCCTCAATCTAACATTAATTGGAAGAGCTGATAAGGTTTTGGTACCAATCGGAAAACCGGAAGTGGTAGTTTCTTAAAATAAATCTTCTAAATATTATTTTTTGAAAATTTTTGTTATTGCAAATATAAAAGATTGTTAAATTCTCAATCTGATACATTTGAAATTTTTGTTATATCATCTATAGATTCAGATTTAAAGATATAATAATAATAATAATAATAATAATAATAATAATAATAATAACAAAAATAATAATAATGATATAAAATAATCTGCCTACCCAAACAATTCCATGGAAATCAGTTGAGATATTTAAATGTTTGTAATTGACAGATAGATACAAAATGTCAGTGTCAAAAAAAACAGTTTTACACACATTACTGAAAGGTTTTCTCTGGAAAGTAGATAGGTATATTTAATATTGCTAATTGTATTATTATTTAAATATTTAAAATTATAGGTATAGTAATAATATTAATTTAATATTACATATATCCTTAAGAAATACCGTTAATACCGTCAGTGAATATGAAGAATTTTGAACAAATTAGAAGAGTAGGACAAAATTCCTCATAACGAAAGGATAGATACAATATACAATTGAAATAATTCGCGTGTGTACAAGAAATGTTAAATTCGTTAAAATGGAAATGGCGAGAGGTATTGTGCTGGTCACAACAGATTTTTTATTGATGTTTTTACGTTCATTTTTTAATTTGGACCCAAAAACCCTCATTTTCAGCACTATACCATTTAATAAGTAATATTACTTATTAAATGACTATACTATGAAATGTATTTGAAATGTTCTTTAGTTTTTATATTTATTTGGTTTTTAATTTCCAGGATTTGTTTGTAAATTTCGGTTCAGGACTTTATTTACAAACATATCCTAGAAATTAAAAACCAAATAAATGTAAAAACAAAAGAACATTTCAAATACATTTCATAGTATAGTGCTGAAAATCAGGGTTTTTGGGCCCTCAAAACGTCCAAATTAAAAAAGAAACAAATGTTAAAACATCAATAAAAAATCTTCCCAAAAAGGCCGAAAATAGTCTTTCTCCCAATACAATTCTGGAAGGGAAGCAAAGTTGACGCATCATTTTACAAATTTTGTTACACCAAATCACGCAAATCCTACTTAGTGGGTTAGTATAAACCCGAAAATTATAATATGTAATTATAATCAGAGCTCAGCAGACTAACACCACTCTCTTATCAACATTTTTACTAACCGTACATCTTATATTCCTCACTCGTTACTCCTTACATAACGGATTTTCGGTAGCAAAATACCGCTTCCGGACGACAATAATAGTTACGAAACAATCATCCTTCGCTATATATTTCTGTTTAAGCACATTTCTTTCGACTCGGGCACTTTCATAATCACATTCACATCACAATGGTGAATTTTGCAATATTTGTTCGGCTCCGATTTTATGTAGGTAAAGAATATACAGACATAATAAATTTTGACATTTGCAAAATTTTAAATATATGGGGGACACTAGGGCACAAATTTGTAAATGGAATGTGCAAAGTGCACATTTTTGTGAACAGGTCCCAGAGTTTAAAATAATATAGAATCAGTTATTTACCATACCGGTAAATTTACTAAGACTGTTGGTGTGTTAACAATTAACAATTACTCAAAATCTTAGTCAAACAGTTTCGGGTTTCGGTATACTCTTATCATTTATACACTTTATAAGTATCGCATCCACAAAATTATGTAGGCATACAATTTGTGCAATTTTGACCCGAATTGTCACTGGAGACGAAACTAGGGTACATAATTTCATCATTATGAACTATAGTCAAAGCAGAAGTCTATATTTATGCGGTTTCTTTTTGGGTTTTAATTGATTACAAAGAAAAAGGTGTTTCAATCAATAGACAATATTACGCTAATTTGCTGAAACAATGAACAGAAACCATAAAGGAAATAAAAAGGAGGGAAATGAAACAAAAATTGTGCTTCTTTTTAAAACGCATCCGTGCACAACAGCAGTGTTGCATTGGCTGCTCTTCGCAACATTAGCTTCCAAAGTTTAAATCATCCCACCTACAGACCAGACCTAGTTTCATCCGAATTTATTTTTCAAAAATAGTTTCAGGGGAAGTTATTTGAGTAAGTTAGAGATCGTGAAGGTATTACATTACCAACACTACCTATTGCAGCAGGATTAACTGAAAATGACTATTCGCGCCAAATATAACTTCGTGTTAAGGGAGATTCCACAAGAAATTTAATTAATTTGAATTCATCCTGGAGTTTAAAAAGTGTTGCAATCCCAATGGTTATGCAAAATTTTATTTTCATTGGAGTGGAGAAATACAAAACAAATGATAAGTATTTGGTGATTGGTGACAATGTGCCAGCTTATATAAGATATTCTAAGAAACAACCAATTGCCCAGAGTTAGGCTCAATAGAACTAATTCATAATAAATTAATTTCCTAAGTGCATTTTTGTGCTAATAAACAAATATCTATTTGCACAATCTACAAATTTTATGTGAAACATTTTTATCAAAAATTAATTGGGAACTTTATATATATAAATATTTCATCACGGCATATTACCCTGCTGGGTGTGCCAATCTGCTTTGTACAGATATCGGTAATGATGGAATATTTGTACCGTGCGGGCGCTTACCAGGCGTCACCTCACAGGCACTCATAGCTGACGTGGAGAGAGCACCACAGGAGTCAATTTTGTGCCATTAAAATTCGATGTAATTTTTGGCGTCGGTCGGGATCGAACCCGGGTCCCCAGATTCGCGACCAGACACTAATAGTGTTAAATTCAGGGCTTCGAACCGGAATTGAACCGAAAACCGGAAAAACCGTTATTTTTGTCGGAACGAAAATCGGAGTTAAACCGTAAAAAATATCGGTTTATTTTCGGTTCGGTACATATTCAAATAAACTTACTCTCCACTTATCGTTGTTATTTCTTTATTTGCGAGGTCTCGTAGCGTAGTCGCAACTTGTCTTTCGCGAAAAAGAATTTGGTTTGATTTTAATAATAATGAATCCCTCGGAACTGAACCGAAAACTGGAAACCGGAAAAACCGTTATTTTTGCTGGAACAAAAACCGGAACCGAACTGATATATTTTTTATTCCGTCACTTTTTGCATGGAAGGTATTATCTTTGGTCAAAAAATTCGATGGTGAATTTTTATTAATAAGCACGTTTTGGGGTCTCTAGAATACGAATATACTATTTTTAGGTTGATGTCTGTATGTGTGTGTGTGCGTGTGTGTGTGTGTGTGTGTGTGTGTGTGTGAGTGCGTGTATGCGTGTATGTGAGTGCGTGTGTTTGCGACGATTGATTCGGCGGCGATAACACCTCAAATACTACAATTCCAAAAATTACAATTTTTTCGCATTCCTCTTTCTTGCATCTAAATGAAGATTTGGTTATATTTTGGTTACAATTGAACAACCGGAAGTACCCTAATTTGAATATTTTAATTGTATTTCTTTAAAAACACAATTAAATGACATTTTTTGACATTTAATGTCATTATAAATATTAAAGGCTATTTTATTCTCTATACGATTTGATTGCATTATTTTGTTCATATTCAATGTATTTAGAGATAAAAAAATTATAAAGAAATTAATTTTCATAAATCTTGTAATCTTTGCTGCGTCACCATGGAAACAGTTTCAATAATTCAATATTATTAATTGACAGATGTCAGCGTCAAGTACAATTTACACAATATGTATTGTGAAATAATTTTACTGAAAATTCAAGAAACTTTATATGTGGAAAACTGTCAAAAATCTCATAAAGAAAAGTTTGAATGTCAAAAAGAGTAACATTCAACAAATGCTTGGTGTTTTGAGTATTTCTCAGATTTATTTTGATGTAGCAAAAACTGTTTCATAGCCTGGTCACTGTAACGGAAATAATAAATTAGTGTAACATGTCTAAACGAAAAGGAGTAAGTGCAGAAGAAAAAAGAACTAGGATGCTGCAGTTGTTTTACGAGAAAAAGGAGTTTTTTCAATTAAAGGAAATAGAAAAAATTGCACCGAAAGAAAAAGGCATAATCGCATAGTCAGTTAAAGACGTAGTACAAATATTAGTTGATGATGGTATATATAAAATTGGTACATCAGTATATTTTTTGGCTTATCCCAGCAAAGCTACACATCAACGAAAATGTAAATTAGACGAAAAAACAAATAAATTCGAAGAAACAAGTAAAAAATTAAAAAAGGTTTAAAAGTCACTTGAAAATTCTAAGATTGGCAGAGAAAACAGTGACGAACGAAATTCTTTACTGGATAGAATCACTGATTAGCAAATGGAACAAAATGATCTACTGAAAGAAATACAAAAATACAAGGAAAATGATCCTGAAGTTGTGGGACAAATGGAGAAAGATGCAAAGATTGCTAAACAAGCTGCAAACTGATGGACCAATGACATTTTTGCAATAAAATCTTGGTGTAAAAAAGAAATTTAACATAGAAGAGAGTGTCTTGGATAAACAATTTTAAATTCCGTCTGAAACTAAAAAATAACTCTTCGATGCCCTAGTCAAACTTTTAATCACTTACTACTGTTTTAGGGGGTGTTTGCAAAACTATTTTTAACGACTACCCTAATAATCATTTACATTATTCAACTTATAAACAGTGCCTGTAGTCGTAAAATTAGCAGAGAGTATATGCTGAAAATATAGTTGGAAACATATAGGGTAAACGCAGGGGGAGGGGGCAATAATTAAGAAAAATGTATTATAATTGAAAGTTACATTTTTTCAGGGGTTGTAAAGTTGCATGTTTTACCCCCTTCATGTACAAAAATAAATTGCCAGATCACAGAACATTAATATTAATTGTTGGATAAAATTTTTATTAGTTAATTTAATTTTTATAAATTTGTCTCAAATATTTAAAGAAGCAGAGGGTACACGATAGGGCACCTAAAAAATCCAGAGGTTATATACGGCGTATACCTACGTATACCCTCGACTACACCTAAATTATAGGCCCTGCCTATAATTTAGGTATAAATAAAAATTAGAAAGTGAAACACATGTGTAAAATATTACAACATAATAGCAATGCACAGTTTACTAAACATATATTCTGTTATTAATTTATATTAAGTAAAACTGGCACTAAAATGTATTTAAAACATGCATAATTCTTTCTTTATTCCTTGAATAAATAAATAACTGTGTAATGGAGGATAAAAAATAACAACTATTTTAAAATATTTACACTTTCTTTCAATCAAATATCCAAATCATTGCCACAATTAAAAAGATACGACGTAATTCTACAAGAAAACTCTTGTATCATCATAACTATATTTATACTGTCATTTTAAGAGTGGGAATCCTTTAGTCCTGATTGGCTTGTGTCCTGTCCTATCCTACGTATCGCATGCTTGAGCGCTCTGTGATTGGCTGAGTAAGTATGGAGCCACATCTCCAGCAAGGAGTGTATCTTCCCGAGGAGGAATCATCCATCCAAGTAGCGTGGTGGTGTAGCAGCTGTGAGGATGATGTCGGCCAGCGGCGCCAGGAGTGCAAGAGTGCCCAAGTGCGCGCGGTGCCGGAACCATGGAATGATATCCAACCTAAGGGGACACAAGAAGATGTGTGCCTACAAGAATTGTCTGTGTCCGAAGTGTAATCTTATCAAGGAAAGACAGAGAATCATGGCTGCGCAGGTAACACTATTTTTAAAGTTTGTTTATATTTGAAGTTTTTAACTTCAAAAGGATTTAAGTAACTATCATTTTTATTGTATTCTGCAGGAAACAATAACTTTATCTGCATCTTTGTCTTTTAATAATATTAGAATCATATCAGATTTATTTTTCTTGACGCGATAATCGACTGATTAAAGATAACCAGACTGTAGTCGCCGTCAAATAAGTATGGACTGATGCTCAACATTTTTCCTTCACCGCACCCTGTCCCTTGCACTGCGATTTTACCGTTTCTTCATAACTTAGCATTTTCAACATGGCTACTGAAATGGTAAGTGTAGAAATCTCCAGTCCATACTTATTTGATGGCAAGTAACAGTCGTGATTATGTTGTGTAAATGTGGGATTTTTCTCCAACAATTACCCGAATTCCCAGTCATACAGTTTTTATTTTCTTACACAAGCGACGTTTCGGTACAATCTTACTTACCCAGATGAAGGAACAACACCTTCAGCCGTATTCATAGTAAAGGAGAAAAACTAGGTTTAAACCAAGTCTACGTAGTCCTGGTTTAAACCAGGTCTAAAAATGGTTAGTCATAGTCAAATTTAGACCTGGTTTAAACCTGGTCTAAGTAAATCGAACTTAAATCAGTCTATCTAGTCGGCCATGGCCTTCCAATGTACTGCTCATGCGTAGTGAATACAATTTTGAATTTTGTGATGACAGCTGATGTTTACTGCGCTGATTTCTTACAACTAAAACTGCATTGAGATCTTTTTATTAGCTTTTAACTACGAAATTAATATTTGTATGTTGATTGAGGTAACACATATTCATGGTTTTAGACATCAGGATTTGCAAGGAAAGATGGATTTGTTGTAAATATAGACGAACATAATTTGCAGTTCCCCGAAATTAACGCCCTTGCTACTTCCAAAAATAAAATATTAGTATTAGAACCAGTAGATACAAATTAAATATTCAATAATTCAGCAATATTCAAGCAAACATCCCTTCCCCAAAATTTACTTCGACGAGATAATTTGAAATTAATGTCAAAAGAAAGAATATCACTACTAATCGAACTATGGCAATGTATGTGGAGAAATGTCTAGAGCTATACGAGAAAGAAAATAGAACAACAAATTAAATATGAAAGAGAATTGCATAATAATAGATGGGAAGAATAAATATTTAAACTTATGTAAATGTGAAATGATGAAAATGAAAAATAAATTAAATTAAACAAAAAACTTAAATGTTATGATAAAAAATAACTGGATTGCAGTCAAATTTTATTTATTTATCTCAATCGACCGGTTTGGTACGCCACATGCGACTTCATCATGAGTTTTTAAAAATTGTTTAAAAATTGAATACATTCCATAATAATACTTAACAATAACAACATACATGGATTTCAACCAAATTATATTTGTTAATTTACACTTTTTATATATTACAGTTTTATTTTACTAACCTATAATTTTTCTATTCGATATTAATAAAGATCTCAGATTGTTATGATTTAAATAAACCCGGATCCTTTTCCGATATTCCATTACGTTTTTAACGAGGTTTTTAATATCTTCTACATCATAACCATGATCAAAAATTTCTTGAAGATCATTATCCAGCATGTACTTCCTAAAAGTCAATAATATGAGCTACAAATTCATGGCAAAGTAATATTGTAAACATTAATATAAAATTATATATCATACTACTTACCAAAAAAATTATATTAAATAACAATAATATACATTAAACAAAATTCTATTTTCATACTATTGTCAACTGACTGAATCCCACAATAAACTAGGGTGCGAGGAGGTCTAAATTTTAGTCTAGGTTTAAACTCGTACTAGCGCTAAACTGCCTCTATGAATAGCTGTTTGTGCCGGTCTAAGTTAGACTTGAAATAGACCTGGTTTAAACTCGAACAGCGGCACTATGAATACGGCTGCTTAAGTCTAACCGAGTTTATACGATTTTTCAACTATATAAATAATGTAAAAACTGCCAATGTTGTCACCACCATCAATATTTGATGTATTGTGAGCAAGTTCTTCATTGTTTTTAATTTACTTCTATTAAATTCCAAATATATTCCAGAAAAATGAAAGAACAACCAAGTATGTATTTGAATTTCTGTTAATTTTGACATATTAATGGACACTAGTAACATTGACAAGTTAAAAATCAAGATCGACTCAATACAACAAAAAATAGGTGCACGCGATTTTTTTGCAAGACAAGAGTTTATAGTTTGGTTCACGAAAGATGACTATTCAAGGTCACTTATTCGAAGATTTTTTGACGTATGTCTATGTAATTTATGTTGTGTGACAGATATACGTAAATGATGACATTACTTTCTAGCACACTACAAATAATGCTGACGTATGTCGTAGAGTTACAGATATCTAATCTACTACACTGCCCTCTGTGCTAATATTTACCCAGTGTCTTTGATATTTAAATCAAATTATTATTCCATGATTTATGTTAAATCTTATGTTTTTGTGTTTTGCAAATCAAAGATGATGAACCTCGTGATGAACACAAATATCTCTGAGAAAGACATTATTTAAAAAGAAACATAATTTTCAAATAAATTACACATTTTTTTTCAGTTCAAATGTATTCATAAATATTTCATGTTGCACGTCTATGCATACGAAATGCAATGAAGTTATCTGCTAGTAATATTACATCATACGGTTAATAAATGTCCTTGAATAGTCATCTTTCGTGAACCAAACTATATCGAAACGTCAGTTGTGTAAGAAAACAAATGAAGAGCATAGGGAAAAAATATGAATGTCACAAAATGTGTTTTTTTCAGTACGTGAATTATAAAGATTTGAAATGTTGTGGAACGTTTTTGAAGCGAGATAGTGTATTCAATCTTAGTCCAAAACTCAGATTGATCATTTCTTAACACAAATGGGTCGGGTTTCAAATTATGTGGGACCTAATTGAATTATACCAGTCTGACTACCGAATAGGCAAAAATACTTGGACCCTCATCCTTTTAGCTCTTGATTTGCAATTTGTTACTGTTTTTTTCTGCTTTAACTGTACCATTTGAAAGCCCCACCTTCAACTTATTAGTAGGACCAATAATCTCATATGCTAGAAAATGGACATTCATTCTTTTTACCTCTCGCTAAGAGAGGTATTGGATTCATGCTAAAAATCTCATATCCAGATTTTAGTGAATAAACACGTTTTAAGGTCCCTAAAATCCGATTATAACATTTTTACGATCTCTGTGTATGTGTGTGTGTCTAGTAACATTTGGACAACCGGAAGTGGTAATTTCTAAAACAAAAACTGCTCGCGCCCTATACAACATAAAATGAAAATGGCGAGAAGTATTGTGCTGGCCACAACAGATTTTTTCGTTTGACTCTTCAAATATTCTGTGCTGTGTGACAGAATTCGAGTAATTGTTAACAAATAATTGTTATGTTGTGTATTACCGTATATACGAGTATTAACATTAAATATTATGAAATGAGAAAAATTTCTTGATTTCAACCACTTTATTCATTCTCAACGTTTCGACCCCTTCATGGGTCTTCTTCAGGAGCTACACAATAATTTAACAATTACGAACAGAAAATTGTTAAATTATTGCGTATCTCCTGAAGAAGACCCATGGGGGGTCGAAACGTTGAGACTGAATAAATTAAGTGGCTGAAATCAAGAAATTTTTCTCATTTCATCACCATCCAGCCAAGAAATAACCCTTTTTCCCATTAAATATTATGTTACTTACAGATGTATTAATATTTTCTTTAGCTCCAGAATTATTTTTGGGACAATAATATATTACATAAGCATATTATATTAATTGATCTATCAATTTTTCACTGATTAATTTCTAATCCTGAAGATTATTGTTATAATCGAAACGTCGGCAAGAGAATAAACAATTTAATTAAAACTGGTAATCATATTATTTTCCTCGTTATTTTCCAACCCTCTTACCTGAATTCTGTATTGTTTAAATGTGCCCTATTTTTAAATAAAATAAATAAATATTTCATCACAGCATATTACCTATTACTGGATGTGCCAATCTGCTTCATACACAGATATCGGTAATGATGGAATATTTTTAACTTGCGGGCGCTTACCAGGCGTCACCTTACGGGCACTCATTGCTGGCGTCAATTTTTGTGCCATTAAAAATCGATGTAACTTTTAGCGTCGGTCGGGATTGAACCCGGGTCCCAAGATTCGTGACCAAACACTCAGGCACACGGCCAAAATATTTTGTAGGTACATAAAAATTATTCTATTTAATGCTATACAGCCCAAACTCATAATAGTTCGGCCGGTTTACATTTTAAACAAACAATTTATAAAACCTACATAAATGTGATAAATTTCGGCTAAATTAAAATATAGATTTTAAACTTAAAAACTGACTATTTTATTCAAGTGTTCCGCCATTTAATATTGGGTTACATTGCCACGTTGCCTTTATTAGTAATATCAGCTTTAACTCTATTAGTCAGAATATCTCTAAGCCCTGCACATTTTTCCATGAGTATTGTCCTACATATCTTGCAAAATAGTTTCTACTGTACGCACTGGAATTTTACGAAGTTGTTTTTCATTGTGCCAAAAGTGAAGGGTCTCGGTAGAAACTAAATCTGGACTAGAAGATACTCTTAAAATGCCGGTCTAACTATTATTACCAGTCATTTAGTACACGGATTTTTAAAGTTTTAAGTACAGGGTGGGGCAGAAAAACCTATCCGATTTCAAAACGTTATAAAATTAAAACCACTCAACTTGTCAAAAAAATTTTTTATTAACATATCGCAAATTTTATGCCATTTTTAAATTTAAGTTTTGAAAAGCACATCACTCAAATGTCGTCCTTGGGAGCGGATACACTGATTTAGGCGCTCGCGGTAGCTTTCCATGACTTTCACCGTCATTTCCACAGGAATTTCTTCAATTGCCCGAGCAATTTCCCTTCGTAAAGCAAGAAGGGTCCTTGGTCGATGCTGGTAAACCTTCGATTTGAGGTAACCCCAAAGGAAGAAGTCACATGGAGTGAGATCCGGTGAGCGCGGCGGCCAGCCAAGATCACCTCTCAGGGAAATGAGGCGACCGGGAAACAGTTCCCTGAGAATGTCCATTGATCGTCGCGATGTGTGGGCGGTTGCCCCATCCTGTTGAAACCACACATTTTCCACGCCATTTTCTTCCATTTTGGGTCTAAGAAAATTTTCCAGCATGAAACAATAGCGCTCGCTGTTGACCGTTACGGTTTGCCCATTTTCTTCAAAAAAGTAAGGCCCCCAGACGCCTAGGCGGGAAAGAGCACACCACACAGTCACTTTTGGGCTATGGAGGGGTTCCTGATGGATTTCTCGAGGATTTTCGTCACTCCAATATCGAAAATTCTGCCTGTTAACGGCACCACAAAGGTGAAAATGGGCTTCGTCCGTGAAGAGCACAACATCGTCGTTTGGGAGTTCTCGGAGATCGCGACACAGGTTCGTACGGGTTTCAAAATCCCTTTCACTTAATTCCTGTGCAACAAGCATTTTGTAGGGATGCATTTTGAGGTCCCGGTGCAAAATGCGCCGAATACTGCGGTTGGAAATCGCCAAAGCGAGCGAATGTTTTCGCGCCGAACGACGCGGGGAACGTTCAATCGCGGCTCTCACATTGGCCACGTTTTCAGGTCCTGTTGCTGTCCTGGGACGTCCAGGCGACTTCTTTTTCAATGCTGAACTCGTCTGTCTAAAATTTGACACCCACACTTTAATCGTAGCGTGATGTGGAACAGGATCATGACGCCCGAGTCCGAAATGAATTCGAAAAGCACGTTGTGTAGCAATTATCGAACCGCCGCATTCGATAAACCGCTCAATAACAAAAGCACGATGTTCACCAGACCAAGGCATGTTGACTACTGACAAATGGCATAAAACCGGCTTTCTAACGGTTTTTACCCCACTACTCTACCTGCTCCCTCTTTTGAGAAAAAGGGATTTGAAATCGGATAGGTTTTTCTACCCCACCCTGTATATATTTAAAGTAGCCGAAAGAATTTTGAAGAAATTTCTAACCATTTGTGTAGATTTTATATTTTGTTTAAAATGTAAACCGGCCGAATTATTATGAGTTTGGGCTCGTATAGCATTAAATAGAATAAGTGTTATGTACGTACAAAATATTTTGAGCTGCGGCTAGAGTAACCGAAACATGGGTAATTAGGTGAAAATATAAATTGCATCTTTATTTCATTTTTGCAAATAACTCCCACGTATGAAATAATACTGGATTTTAGTGTGCACTACTTTAGTACAATTTTTAAGTTCTTTTGAATTAAGCAATAGTCACAATCCTTGTTTTTATCTTATTAATTTAATAATGAATGCATTTTTGATGTTTCAAACAAATAAATATAGATGGTATAATATTCCAATATGGGGGTCCATATAAAAATTATAAATTTGGCATCATACCTAACTCGAAATCCAATAGTGATAAAAAAAAAATTAAGTGTCATGCTTTTCAAACCAAAATCCAGTATTTATCTAACAATGCATTGCTAAAATGGCCTCTTAATGTCCTAACGGGGTAACTTTTATCCAATTTTACTTCGTATCTCTTCTGTACTTCTCAAGGTCCCCATGCATGTTGGCCACGTTACCTTGGATTCTTGGACACCTTGGGGGAGACTATATTTATATAACATTATTTGGCATTTTAGAATTAGAGTTTTTTCTTTCAAATTCGAATTAGACCTAATTAATATTATATTTTGTTAAAAAAAAAAACGAAACGAATATGGACGAGGCGAAAGAAGTTTTTGGATCCATAGACAGCAGTGATAGTTGCGTGAGTAACCATTATTGCGGTTCGAATGCGGTATTTCGCTACCGAAAATCGGTCACTTTAATATATTAAGAGTGAAAGAGTGAGTATAAAAAAAGTATATTTCTAATGGTGTAACTTTACTGATATCCATTTAAAACTTACAATTTTGCCATTATAACTCGAAATCAATGATAATATAAAAGTGAAAACCAAAATCCAGTATTATTATTTACATATGGAACTCACAAAAATATATTATTACAAAATTTACATTTTTGTTTGCCTAAATCTAGTGAACCATGCATATTTTTGCGTATAAACTTACATCACTAAATTAGCTTCCTACTTCCTAGTGAGGTAATTTCAATTTCATATCTCTTATAGTTCTCGAGATGCTAGATATCAATTTTAGTCTCGTTTTTCCTTCTCCGGATATTTGTGTACATACCGAAACAAAATCGCAAAATCGTTTTACTTGTCAGAAGCGCTCGAAAAGAAATTATTAAGTAGTATTATTTTGTTACAAATTAAATTTTATCATTTGGAATTCTTTTTGATTTTTACAAGTTATACATTGTTATATTTGTTTATGATTTTATTTTGATTTCATGACTAACACTATAGTTGCCATCAAATGAGTATGGACTGGAGATTTCTACGCTGTTGCCAATTCACGGGTAATGTTGAAAATGCTAAGTTATGAAGAAGTGGCAACACCGTAGAGCAAAGGACAGAGTGCGGAGAAGGGAAAAGTTGAACATCAGTCCATACTTATTTGCCGGCGAATATAAAAAATCTGATGTGGCCAGCACAATACCTTCCGTCAATTTTACGTATTTTGTACAAATTACACATCAGAATTTTTTTTGCGAACTATTCTATGGGCGTTTTCTTTTTAGGGGAGAAATGAACTGATCTTATCTCGTACTGAACTGAATTGAACTACTCCTAAAAAGAACAGTATGTTTCTTAAAATAAGAAGTATAAAATAAAAACATATATAGCATTATATTTATAACATAATAATCTGCTGAATTGACTTATGGCTATAATCTGTTGTATTACCTTATGTTATTTGTTATGGCAACCCTAAATTATTTTACATTTTTATATTTCCAGTAAAATCATTTCACAAAGATATTTTATAATTTTATTTAACATTGACATCTGTCAATTAGTAACATATGAATATTCTAACTGTTTCCATGATGCAGCTTTTTGCAAGATATTTTTTATAATTCTTTATCTCTAAATTCATTCAATATAATTAAATCGAATAGAGAATAGCATATTTTTTTATTTATATCAACATAAAAAGTCAAAAATGATATTTAACAGCGTTTTTCAAGAAAAACTGTTAAAACCTTCAAATTAGTGTACTTCCGGTTAACCAACCATAATCAAAATCTAATCAACTCCTCATATGGACGTACGAAAGAGGAATATGAAAGAATTATAATTTTTGGAATTGTAGTATTGGTGTTATCTAAGGAGAAATTTTTGTCACACACACACTGACACACACACACACGCACACACACCTGACACACACACGCACACACACCTGACACACACACATACACACACACACACACACATACATACAGATATCATCGTAAAAACAGTAAATTCGTCTTGTAGGGACTCTAAAACGTGCTTATTCATTAAAAACTCACCATCGAATTTTTTGACCAAAGACAATACCTTCCTTATCTATAAGGTGACGGAAGGTAAAAAAGGAATTTTTATCAATTATAAATTCGATTTGCTTGGTTAAAATGTAAATTATGATTATAGAATTGGATGTAGAATTTAATTCTCAACATTTATTTGAAGCATTATTGTCTAAAATTGATAAGTCACTTTTGCGCAAGGAAAAACTGTTTTCTTGTATTAGACGCCTTTGATCCGCTTTTCGTCTTACATCTGACAAATCCGTTTGTGTCTTGTACATGTGATTACTCGACACTCACTAAAAGTTTAGTTACTTCTTTATTATTTTTATTTCTATAAAATTAATTTAAAAAAAAAAACATGAAATGAAGGCGTACGAATTTTCTGTGCATTTATTGCCTTTAAAATAAAATATGATTTAGATAAATATTTCGTAAATCATAATAGGATTTTGTGTTTGCAATGAGCATATAAAAGGCAGGGATGTAGTGTAATTATTCATGGTGTAACGCGATAGTGTAACCATCTGACAGTTCCAAGTCGCTATGATCGATATTCCATTAGTTGGCAGATCAAGTGGCTTGTGTAAACAAACGATAGACACGTAATCCGGACCCACACTGATGCTCATCATAGTCGGTTTCCTTTCTTTTCGTTTCTTTCACTCACTCAGATACTAAATTCAACCAGTATAACTTTACACTTGTATCTATGATGCTAACTACCGATTTCCGAACATTGATTTTATGCTTCGAACTACTAATCCAGTACTATTATGGATATCTGGTAATAAATAACATTTATGAATGATAGAAAATTAAGAACTTCGTTCACCGATTGGTTATTGCCTGAATTTTACGTGAACCTTATTAGCCCTTCATATCATAGACGCCGACTTTTAAAAATGCTAGGGGGGGGGTCTGGATTTTAGAGCAATTATTTTTAAGGAATAATATTTTTGGAAGTTAAATTATTGTAACGTTTTTATATTTATATGGGTGAAGTGTAAAACATAGACAAATATTATTAACGAAAAGAATACGTTTATTAAACGATAATTAAATAATGATTAAATATTAAAAGATAATAAAACAACTAACACTATGAATATTATTAAATGCTTAAACACTACGATTATTTATTTAACTAACATTTATATCACAACACTTATTTATATAACTACATTTATTTATGTTAACAACTGTTAAACTTTATTTATATCACCGAGTTCATATCTGGTTACTGGTATATATGAGACTGTGCGTCCGCCTTCTCCCGGCCAATATTTATATAGCGCGTAACAGTCTAGAAGCCACTCGAAGCCTTCCACGCGACAATGACCGGCACACAAAGGAACGAGGTCACGGCGCAATTAAGAGTCCAGCCGCTGCGGCACCAGGGATCGCGTGATCGCTCTTGTTCAGTGGCGGCGTTGTATATTCTTCTCTCGGGGGCGCACGTCACACTGCCCCCTCCTTAAGACTGTTTCGTCCCGGAACAGTTCTTGATGACGAAATTTACATGCATTGCCCTTGGTACACTTTGAAGTCTTGAAGAAGTGACAGTCGATGGTCCGCTGGAGTTCTCCTTTCTGTCTGTTAGGGTTAAAGCTGCAGACGAGAATTTCGATACCGGTATAGCGGAAGAGGATCTCTAACATGTTCCTAATAACTCTCCAATCCAAGCCATCTAGTCCACAGCCTAACTTCGGTACTGCCAACTTCAAAATGTCATTTTCTAGCAGATGATCCTTTAAGTCACACAGCGAGCTCCATAGGTTGCGATATGACGGCTTTTGGTACGAGCGTGGTTTTGTGACCAGGTAGTAGATATACCGCTGCTGTTCTGTATTGTTATCCCTCAGTCGTAGCGTCTTCCCGACGGATGGACCTTGGTTGGCCAGTTCTTGTAGTCGTCCAAATTTTGTCTTAAAGACTGACGCTATGCCGCGTGACATCTTTAAGTCTTCCGATACGCAGTGGCCGAGGGAATAATCTGAGGACACGGTGAACAGATCTCTATATTCTTCTGTCGTCACGCCATACCGCGCCTTGTGACCAAAGGAATACTGTTCCATGAAGTCTTCAAAAGTCGGTTCCTGAGCTATGATCCGACGAACCGTTGCTCCATGCTGGTCTTCATTGTTGTCACCGGCGAACGGGGCTAGCCGATTAAAGTGTACTACTCTCGGCTTCCCGGTAGGTGTTTTTCTAATTCTGTATATCACGTCGTTTATTCTCTTAACGACCTCATATGGACCTTCCCAATTTCTTTGTAGCTTTGGTGATAAACCTCGGCGCCTTTGAGGATTGTAAAGCCACACTAAATCCCCGGGTTGGTATCCACCTTTTTCTGCCTTGATGTCATACTGGTCCTTCATTCGGTCGCTGGCAGCTTGAGTGTTTATGCGGACTTGTTCATGAATGTCGTTCATTCTTCTCCGTAAGTCCGTTACGTAATCTTCCCCGGCCAGATCTTCCCCAGGTTTACTGCCGAACACCAAGTCACATGGCAGGCGCAACTCACGCCCAAATAAGATGTTCGCAGGACTTTGCCCTGTGGTTTCATGCACGGATGAACGATAAGCCATTAAGAACAGATGAAGATGTCGGTCCCAGTCTCTTTGGTGGTTGGAGACTACCTTCGACAAATATCGGTTTATCGTTCTGTTCATGCGTTCAACCATGCCATCGGACTGCGGATGTAATGCAGTTGTCCTCGTTTTATTAATCCCTAATATCTTACAGATATTTTGGAAAACGGCAGACTCAAAATTTCTCCCCTGGTCGGAGTGAAGTTCACGTGGAACTCCGAATCGGCATATACACTCCTTGACTAAGGTTTCGGCGACCGTAGTAGCTTCCTGGTTGGGTAATGGATAGACCTCAACCCATTTGGTGAAGTAGTCCATGACAACCACGATGTATTTATTTCTGTCTTCGCTCTCTGGAAATGGTCCGGCCACGTCAATCGCAATGCGTTCAAATGGACTGCCAACGTTGTATTGACGCATTGGAGCTTTCCGTCGTCTATGAGGGCCGTTGCTTCCAGCGCAAACTACACATTTCTTGCACCAGTCTTTAACGTCTTCCTTGCAGTTAACCCAGTAAAATCGCTGGCGCAATCTTTCTAATGTTTTGTTGACTCCAAAATGGCCACCTCCAGATCCGTCATGGATCTCTTTCAGCACGTCTGGAATTCTATTCTTAGGAATAACCAACTGAGTTCTCTTCTCAGTTCCATCGGTATTTTCCACCAAACGCTTTAACAGGCCATCTTCAATCATCATCGAGTCCCATTGCGCCCAGTATGATTTTACACTCTGTGAGTGTGGTGCAACTTCTTCCCATCTTGGTTTTCTCTCTTCTGCTTTCCACTCCAGCAGTATTTTCAACGTCGGGTCCTTCTCTTGGTCTTCGCGTAGTCCATCGGGCTGCCAATTATCGTCGACTACTGTTGTTCTGGCAATGATGGAATGTTTATCTTCTAGTCGACTACTATATTTGCCTCCCTTAGCATGGCCTTCTGAACAATGCGTCGACGCTACTTCCCTGCCTTTCAAGTTCCTTTCTCTGTCTTGACTTTCTTCTTCCTTGTGGTGAGAGGTATGACATCATCGTCATCGTTATCTATCTCGAGTTTTCGTTTCCTACTCGAGCTGTCCATACGAATCGCCAAGACACATCTTCCCCGCTGTCTTCAGGCCCTGTTCCAAAGTCCCTAGATTGCAATCGCAGCTGCTCGTCGGAGAACTATTCATTTCAGGTTGGCTTTCCTCTTACTGGAATTTCTTCCTAGATTTCTTCTTAATTGCTTGCTGAACACGCTCTCTTTCTCTCGCGTTCTCTTTCTTTTTTTCGTCTCCGTCTCCTTTTTTCATATCCATCCTTGACATCAACGGATTCGTCCTTTACCTCTAGTATTTCTGCCTACATTTTTTTAATTTTTTTTTAATTTCTTACTAGAATGCTTCCTTCTCTCACGCGGTCTCTTTCTTTTTCGCTTCCGTCTTCTTTTGTAACAGCGGAGTTCCTTTCTTCTAGCAGATTTTATGCTTCGAACTACTAATCCAGTACTATTATGGATATCTGGTAATAAATAACATTTATGAATGATAGAAAATTAAGAACTTCGTTCACCGATTGGTTATTGCCTGAATTTTACGTGAACCTTATTAGCCCTTCATATCATAGACGCCGACTTTTAAAAATGCTAGGGGGGGGGTCTGGATTTTAGAGCAATTATTTTTAAGGAATAATATTTTTGGAAGTTAAATTATTGTAACGTTTTTATATTTATATGGGTGAAGTGTAAAACATAGACAAATATTATTAACGAAAAGAATACGTTTATTAAACGATAATTAAATAATGATTAAATATTAAAAGATAATAAAACAACTAACACTATGAATATTATTAAATGCTTAAACACTACGATTATTTATTTAACTAACATTTATATCACAACACTTATTTATATAACTACATTTATTTATGTTAACAACTGTTAAACTGTTTATTTATATCACCGAGTTCATATCTGGTTACTGGTATATATGAGACTGTGCGTCCGCCTTCTCCCGGCCAATATTTATATAGCGCGTAACAGTCTAGAAGCCACTCGAAGCCTTCCACGCGACAATGATCGGCACACAAAGGAACGAGGTCACGGCGCAATTAAGAGTCCAGCCGCTGCGGCACCAGGGATCGCGTGATCGCTCTTGTTCAGTGGCGGCGTTGTATATTCTTCTCTCGGGGGCGCACGTCACATTATGTATGCAAAACATTATATTTATAAAGCTATATTATACAGGGTGGTGACCGGCACAGCCGAATAGGATTTTAACATGTAAAATTATTCTTTCGTAATTTCCTGCTTCCCTATTTTTTAGGTAAAAAAAAATCTTCCAATAAAAATTGTACAGCAGAAAATTCTACTTTTGAATAAGTAAGCAAAATGAAAGTTGACCTAAAAATAACTATATCCATGGACTTGAACAAAAAAATTGACAACGATTTATGTATCAAGCTAGGAAAGTAACAGATAACACTTTTTCTTAACAACCGTAGTCTTGGGATCCCACCCCAGGTCACCACCTTAACGATTCCAGCCATGTTGCATCCCAAGTATTGGTCGATTTATTTATAGGCAACTTTATTTACAAATATATTTATTTGATTAATAAATACAAAACACAAATTTTACCACGATTCTCGGGGTTTGGGAGGGGGGTTGCAGCCCCGAAGCCCTCACGTAGTCGGCACCTATGCATCATATGCAGGTGCCCAAAAACTGAGCCGTACATGATGAACTCGAGAACTGTAAGAGAAACGAAGTTTGTTAACCACAAATGATGTGTTATTATTAGGAGACAGTTTTAATAATAAATCGTTATTTCTAGAAAATTCATATAGATACAGGCAAAAATGTCAATTTTGCAGTATTTTTTTGAAATAACCAATATGATATAAAACTGAATTTTGCTTTGCATTTCTTTATGGCACTTTTCCGTCATTGCTAACTTGAGAACTATAAAGCCTTATTTATAGCTTGCATAGAATATAGAATAGAATGGAATAGAATAGAACAGAATAGCACAGGGAATAGAAATATAAACCAATGTAAATGCATGGAACCATTTATACTAGAATAGAATAGGAAATAACCAAATTTTATTTCTTATTCTATTCTATTCCATTCGGCTTGCTCCGTTAATATTCGTGTGACTGATGTGACTTCGTTGATTTTGGCCCATCCCCTAACCTAAAAACTTACTGTGGACAACAGTTTTTCTGCAGAAATACTATATTTTTTTAGCAAAAACAAACAATGATATTATTTACTCGGTTCTAAAAAGAAAAAATAACCAATAAATTAGTTAATTTAGTGTAAAAGTGTTACAAAAGTGACGTCATTCTATTCCAAACTTTTCTATTCCATGCAATCTATAAATGGACTTAAAAATTTCTATTCCTATTCTATTCCATTCCTTATTCTATTCTACTCCATTCTATTCTGTGCAAACTATAAACCAGGCTTAAGAGATACAACGATGGTTAATACATTAGCAAAAAATACTATTTTGCAAGACTATTACAAAAATACATATGTATTCTTCTGTTTTAAATCCATATACAACTACATGACGCGTGGTAAACGTCCACACGGTACAAATATTCTATCATTACCGATATCTGTGTACGAAGCAGATTGGCACACCCAGCAATGGGTAATATGCCGTGATGAAATATTTTATTTATTTTATTTTTATGAAATAAATATTTCAATACAATAATAAGACTAAAAGTTATTTGAAAAGCTAAAAAATCTCTATCTAATGGTGTTTTTTTTAAATAAACGTTCTATTAAAATAAAAATATAAGTTTATGTCGTAGATTCTGCGTGAATGAAAAAAAAAATCCTCATTAAATTCTTATTTATATTTACAAAACTGAAACATTTTTGAAAAATTTACACTTAGAAAAAAGTTATAGCCATAAGCTTAATTCATTAAATTGTAAATTTTTTGTTCCTAATTTGAAAACAAAATAAATGATAATAATGTCTTTACACTGCTCAAAACATTGTCCTATGACGGCTACATCTCACAACAATTTTCTATAGCGTGTATGAGAAAGCTTTTATTTCATGCATCTAAGAAAGTACAAAAATGTTCAAAAATTTTATCAAGCAATGCTGCAAGCTACATTAGTAACAAAAATTAACTGGAAAAGATAAAGTCGATTTTTAAATGTATTTTCATTTTTAAAAAAATCTGATGTGGACACCACACGACTTCCTTGTACGATTATTAAACTATACATATTTTTACCTCTCGCTAAGAGAGGTATTGCATTCATGCTAAAAATCACATATCCATATTTTATTGAATAAGCACGTTTTAAGGTCCCTACAATCCGATTTTAACATTTTTACGATGATGTCTGTGTGTGTGTGTGTGTGTGTGTGTGTGTGTGTGTGTGTGGATGTATGTGTGTGTGTGTATGTATGTAGGATGTTGGAAGGACGATTACTCAAAAACTATAAGACTTAAAAATTGTTTAATTACGTATTTTCCAATCGGACATTCATGGGAAGATCTGAAAAGGTTTTGGTAACAATTGGACAACCGGAAGTAGAAGATTCTTGAAAAAAAATCTTCTAAATAATATTTTTTGAAAATTTTTCTTGGTAATATTAAAGAAAATTAAATTCTCTATCTGATACATTTAAATATTTTATTATATATTCTATGGATTTAGAGATAAAAGAAATATAATAAATAAAATAACGTTATAATAAATTTTACAGCCGAAAGGATGCCATGGAAAATAGTTGACCAGTTGAACTGTTTGTAACTGACAGATAAATGTCAGTGTCAGAAATTCATAGATATTACTAAAGAGTTTTTCTGGGAAGTACATATACATTATATTATTTCTTAATGTATTAGTAGTTAAATATTTAAGATTATAGGTCTATTACATATATCCTTCAAAAATACAGTCAATCCTGACAATGAATTGGAAACATTTCGAAAAATTAGAAGAGGACAAAATTTCTTCATATAATGAATTTAAAATTAAACAATCTAAATATAAGGAATAGATATATGTAAGTACAATTTTTGGTGTAGAATGTAGGTATACAAGAAATGTTAAATACAATAGGGCGCCTTGACAAGCAGATATGGGGATATAATTTCTCATTCTAAATTTAGTGATTTTCCAATTCCATATGGTTTATTTTCCTCGACAAGTAAATTCCACACTTCTGGTGACAAATTAACTACGTGTATTTAGAAAATCTTGAAATTCTGTGGCGAGAGGTATTGTGCTGGCCACAACAGATTTTTTTAATAAATAAATTACAAAATATTAATTTTAACTTCAAAACAGTAAGATATATAGCGACCATAATCTAACCCGGTTCTTTTTAAAGAGAGTTTTGATTACAACAAAGAAATATTTGATTACAACAAGGAATATGACTAATTTCACAATAAAAATACAATATTTGTTATTGTACGAATTATAAAATTGCACGTATTTAACGTAATTTGACATGAACATTTTTTTTATGTTTTTGTCCTAATCCATAGCAAGCTTTATTACAAAAACAAAAAAGTATATAATTTTTAAATTTACATATCTCGCTTATACAAAGGGCTAATTTAATAATACTTGATGTGTTAGATGCAGAAATTAATTCTCTAAAACTTTTATTTGAAGCATTTATTTCTAAAATCAAAATAAAATCATTTTATTCAAGAAAAACTGTTAACAACTTCAAGTAATGTACCACTTCTGGTTAGCCTATTTTAACCAAAATCTATTATGTTATTTCGATTGACATAAAAGTCTTGTATACCAAATTTTAAAAGTTTTGGATTATATTTTAAAACAGTTTTTCATTAAAATCTATTATAGGCTTCATGTAAAGTGCCACTTCTGGAAATTGTATAATAACCAGAAAGGGAGGTGCACAACTAGATGTTATAGGAGTCCTAAATACAAAATTTCAACTTTCTATGGCTTACCGTTTTTGAGTTATATGAGATACGTACGTACGGACGTACGTACGTACAGACGTCACGACGAAATTAGTCAAAATGGATATTACCGCTGAAATCTGAAAACCGAAATTTTTCGCGATTACAATACTTCCTTTACTTACGTACAAGAAAGTAAAAATTAAAAAAAGATAAAAAAGTGTTTTATTTTTAATTACTGAGCTATTTACTGTTCGAGAAGATGGTATTAAATTCTTGAATTCCTTATAAGGGGATGTAGCTCAGTGGTAGAGCGTTCGCTTTGCATGTGAAAGGCCCCGGGTTCGATCCCCGGCATCTCCAGTTTTAAATATCATTTATAAAGAATTTTTATGTATAACTTAAAAATCTCCCCGACGGGGAATCGAACCCCGGTCTCCCGCGTGACAGGCGGGGATACTGACCACTATACTATCGAGGACTTGCAACTATATGTAGAACAATTATATTGGATCTTACTAGAGAGAGCTAAACTATAGAAAAATTACAAACTTATCAAAGTAATATTATTCAATATTGTAGTGTAATGCATGCTATTACTCATGAGAATGAAGTTTGCATTACGAGCCGGAAGGCGAGTGATGTAAATCATTCGAATGAGTAATAGCCATTACATGCGAATAGAATACTCTACTTTATCCACAACTATCAAATAATAACAAATTGTACTATTATAAAATCAAAAATAACCTAACAAATTTTAGAAATAAACATAGTTAGCCTTGATCGCTAGGTATTTGTTATAACAAAATTATGAAGTGATTTGACATTTAGCAGAAAAATTTAAACCGACAATTCAGCTACATTTTAAGCTTAAGAAGAAAATAAAACTATAAAAAATGAGAAAACTAGTATAATTTTGGATTTTTATGTGGAAAAAATTTCTTATTAAAAGTAATTTGTTTGTACTCTTTGAAAGGTAAGTTTTGAATTTGACATAACGATGGAATAATATTATTCCATCGAACTGTCAATATTATTCAATTAGCAACAGTAACTAAGGTCATTAATTGATAAAAAAAAACGGTTGAATTATGGGTATATTATTTGACAGTTGTGGATAAAATATATTCTTAATTTGGTTATGATAAAATATATCAAGCGAGTAGACTTACACGTATCTACAAAAAAGCAAAACAATAAATATCATTTTCTATGGTAACTCTTTCACAATATGTACTCCTGATACATTCATGACGTCCATGACGCTGCATTTTATTTTAGATAATAGTTTTTTAAACCATATGGCATATATTTGTATGATATGGCCATACAACATTAAGAACGAGCCCGGGTAGCTCAGTCGGTAGAGCATTGGACTTTTAATCCAAGGGTCCAGGGTTCAAGTCCCTGCTCGGGCGATATTTTTATTCAAGAACAATCTATGAGGAAAAATTAACAAAGAATTTATAAACAAAAGCCGTAAGAAAAAGATATGTAAAACATACTGATCATCATCATAATCTTTATGGTTTAGGCTAGTTAGCCTGTTCCGTTATCTTAGAGTTAGAGCATTGAATTATTGGTCCTGCCATGTTTTCCTTGGTCGGCCGGTTCTTCTTTTGATTGGTAGTGTAATAGCTGGTATGGTATTCTGCTATGGTCCATTCTTTCGACGTGGTTTTTCCATTCTTCTCTGTATGTGTCTAATGTCTTTGTAATATTTTCTGTATTTAATTTTTCTCTAATTGATTTACATATATACTCGAAAATTTAAAGTAACGAGAATAAATTCTCATTACGTATTAGGGTCAGTATTTCCCACTTCATTTCCTCGTAAGCCTGATTAAATTGTCTGTAACTCAGTTTAAAAAAATCATTATAGCATAAGTTGTAGAAATGACACTGACACGACAGTTTTTCGATAGACAACCAGAGATGAAAATACCGGGCCTAAGGCCTAAGCCTAAAGTAAGAATATGCATTTTACTAGAAATTTAAAGTTTTTGTATAATTGTACCAAAAGACTATGGAACTTTTAAATGTGTTATTGAATACTATATTGTTTTCTAGTGTTTAGGTATATTTTAAAATTTGTGTTTTTAAACGCTACAATAAGACATTTAATTATTATTTTATTTATTGTTATATTCTGTGTGTTTTTAAAAATTGTAACTTACAGGACAAGTCAGGTTGGCCGAGTGGTCTAAGGCGCCAGATTTAAGCTCTGGTTCCCAAACGGGAGCGTGGGTTCGAACCCCACACCTGACAAAACTTTTTTTCTTATTTGAAGTCAATTACAATTTTTTTATTTCTTGTTTATTTTATTATGTATAATTAATAAATAATTTAACAAAAAGGATCACCCTGACCCTGATGGAGAATTGAATTAGCAACTATTTTTCTCAAACAAATGAGAACTTACAAGTTTTATTTCAGCGATACAACAACTATACGATACAATTAATCTTCATTGATGACAAGTACCTCAAAGGTATTTAGTGTTTATAATAATCAGACACTATAGAATAATTGTAATATTCATTTAAATCAAAATAAAATGTAATTGTGTAGAGCGGGACACATACTCTCTAGGTGCTTGTAAAGTTACATACGTGGTACAGTAAAATTTTTGAAAGATGTCCGATCAAGGTTATCTACTAATTGTATGAATTCAGATTTTTGTTCCGCCCATTCTGACAAATTCAGTAGTGTCGTTTGCTTAGTTCTTATGAGGGTACATAAGATACTACGGTTATTTTATTATTATAAAAATATGTATTACAATAAAAGCATTCAAAATTCAAAAATAAGTCAACTGGTAAGTTTATTAGCAAATGTAAAACCAAATATGTGAAAAATAAGATACTGATACAATGTCAGTGTCAGTGACACTGACAGAAAATAACGTTATTCGTACGGCTATGAATCAAGGTAATTTATCTGAATTAATAAATAAACTTATGTTACAGCGAAAGTATTATCAACAACGAGCATCGTTTTAAAATGGAATGTCCTAACTTAGTCGAAACAATATGAATTTTTGAAAGACAAGCGTGTTATATCCATCCTTATCGCACACGTTTCATGTTATACCAAATGATAGAGATAAATGTATGCCAATTTGTTAATTCGTTCTTGATACAGATGACTTTGATCGGACATCTTTTAAAAATTTTACTCTACATACGTACATAATTTTATTAATTTTGTCCGGATTAGAGTAAGAACATAGTAATAATGGGGTCATTTCACATTTTCTAATTTATTTTTTTCTTGAAAGAATAGGTCAAATTAAATATGTAGGTGTATGTTTTACACCTTACAAGTCTTTACAATCAGAGATATGATTTTTTAAAAGTTGTCTTAAATATCAAATATTTGGACGCTGACGTCACGGCTTGTCGGATGCGGCAGCAGCCCTCTACCGGTTGTGTTCGGAACTATGATTGTTTGGGTTATCAATTCTCAGTTTGATTTTGTGACAGCAACATATTGTTAACGAAAAACATATTTCACACAACTTTTGGTGTTTATTTTAATAAATGTTTTATTTACATACCTTTATTATTAAGCCTGATGTCACCTGTCAGAATTTTAGGTTAGCTTGTTTACAACAGCAAACGGATACCACGTGGACCGTTGTGTGTGTGTGAGAGGAATGTCTTTGTGTGAGTAACAAGCCGTGACGTCACGAATTTTACAGCCGGGAAAGTTTATTAGTAAATTTATGAATGAAAAGTCGCATATTCCATGTTATTTTATATTACTATATTTATTAAATGAGACGGATTTCATGATTTTATAAAAAAAACAACGATTTTTTTTTTGAAATGACCCCATTATAATCACTATTTTATATGATTAGTCATTTTCATTTTTTCTTTATTGTAATTAAGCAATGTTTTGTTGTAATCAAAAATCTTTTCTTAATCAAATTATATAAACAGTGTGACCTACATAACCAATTTATTACATTATGTTAGACATTGGTAAAACTGTCTTCTTAACTCTATAATACGTGGCCGGTATTTCTATCCACTTTTTAGTTATTGTCCCAAATAACCATAAATCATCCATATTTGGATAAAAAAAATTCAAAATTCTAATTTAGATGAATTCAGTTATCTTTCAACATTATGATTCCAAATTTTAGGTAGGTATCTGCCCCAAACTGTCCAGTTTTAGACAATTTCCCAAAAGTGGCTCGAGATATGAATATGGCGATATGATTATTCAATTCTATAGGCAACATTACATAAGTATACCAGTTTTCGTAATTTTTCTAACTTTCTTTACAATTTATAGGGAACAGTAACTGAAAATGAGCCAAAATCGCAAAAAATCTGAAGTACCCCTGCGATTTTTTCAAATTTTGGCCATTTTTCGGGTTTTTTAAAACTTTTTTTAAATTAATACTATATTCGTTGTATAATAATTGAGAAGTTCATATCTGGTCTCATTTTTTTTTGGTTATTGCCCAAATTTTGGCATTTTCAGAAACACTGAATGTAAATATCACGGAAACGAAAACAGATTTCGATCTTCGGTTTCAAAATTTGGAATCAGCACATTAAGAAGTATATAAAAAATAGTTATTTGTATATCAAGGCCGCGAAATCACTCTTTAGCGTACCGAGAGAAAAATTGTCAACAAAAAAAATCTAGAATCTAATATACGTAGCCCGCAAAATTTGAAAAGTCACTTTTTTTACCAAACCTAGTATTTCTTGTATACACACAAATAATTGAAATTGTATTTCTTCTTTCGTTCTATGAGAAATTTTGTCCTACGCTTCTAATACTTTAAAAATTGTTCAAATTCATTGATAGTACTTCAAATTCATTGACGGTATTAGCGTTATTTCTTAAGGATATAAAATATGTAATATTACCATACCTATAATTTAAATACATATTTAATTAATAATACAATAATATATATTAAATGTACTTGTACCTCCCAGAAAAATCTTCCAGTAATGTTATTAAAACTGCTGATTTTTGACACTGACATTTTGCATTTATCTTTTAAACATTAAATACCTCAATTGTTTTGGGCAACGAGATTTATTACAACAGATTATTTTATATTATTATATCCTATATCTCCATACCTATACGAGATATAATATATATATATATATATATATATATATATATATATATATATATATATATATATATATCTTTAATATTTGTAATAACAAATTTTCAAAAAATAATATTTAGAATTTTTTTTTTTAGAAACTACCACTTCTGGTTGTCCAATTGTTACCAGTACCAATTTAACTCTTCCCATTACTGTTAGATTCAGGAATCCGTAGTATTATATAAAATCTGTACTCTCTAGATCTCTAGAACTAACAATTTGTCGACCACTGGTGAGGACATGACACGTCATATGCCAAATTCTGAAATTTAAAAATTCATATCTCGCTTATTACGTAAAAGTCGCGTTTGCACTAATATTCTTAGTTCACCCTGATCTTTCAAAAAAAAAAAGATATTGAACCCCATTGAGAACTTTCGTATTTAATTATTACTAATAAAACACCTTTTGCAGGTAGCACTGAAACGTCAACAAGCCGCTGAAGACGCCATCGCACTTCATCTGGCCTCTGCCGAGAGCGGCACCAACTACGAATACCTTCCCCCAGGTCGTATCTACGGCATGCAGGTGACATCACCATGCCCAGTGCCTGCAGAGTCCCGAGATTCCTCCACTCCTGTATCTGTAACTGCCGGTAACGAAGATAACGATAAACCAGTTACCGACATGCCTGACATGGAAACAAAACAGAAACAAGACATTGTTGTTAGTCCCGCGTCGGTAGAAATGTTGAGTAAGTTATTTCCAAATAAAAAACGAGCAGTTTTGGAGTTAGTTTTGAAAAGATGCAATCATGATTTGCTGAAAGCTATCGAGCATTTTAATGCTAAAAGTAACCAGCCAGGAAGTGGAGAAGTTTCCCTGTCTCATTCTTCTGCTTTCAAACCAGTGGCGAATAAAAATATGAAGATTTTACCAACAGCAGCATATTCAAGTGCTACTATTCCTATTCTAAGTGGAAGTAAAGTATTCATGCATAATTTTTATCCATTTTTACCGTTGTTTAATCCTCAACCTGTTTTGCAAAACCCTGCAGTTTATGTCCCTGGGTTATGTGAGTGCGAGCAATGTAAACATGAAATCTACCCCAGAGTAGAGCAAAGACCGTGAAAGAATTTAATGATTTAGTTGTTGTACTGTTTTATTAAGCTTGTTAATATTTTTACATTTTAATTATTCGGTTTAATGATTCGTAAAACTTATATTTAATATTGTATATTTTTTTCTTATTTTTATAAGTGATATTTTATTGTTGTGATGATTATGTATTTATATTTATAAACAAAGCTGTAAACCAAATATGTACTATTAAAAATGTATAAATTGAAATCAAGTTGTGGTAGTAACTAATAATATTGCATTTACTAACAAATAACAAAATATTACTGAAATAAGAGATTTATATTTAACGAATTATAAATAGTTTTTAATGTAGTTAGGTTTTATGAAAATAGCTCAGTTTTAATGGGGTATCTGACTAATTTTTTTTTTATATGCAGGATGTTTCTATAAGTTTGCTCACTATTTGTAAGTTCTTTTATTTGAAGAGGTACGAGGTTGGTTAAATGAGCAAAATTGTGCCATGGAACATTTTTTTTATAAAAAATATTCAAAGTAAATATTCAAATTAGTTCCGACCGTTCTAAGTAATTACATATTGGCAAGCATGTAATTTTTTTTCGCAATTCTTCAACACTGCTACTAAGCTAATAAAATAAACAAATTTATAAAAAATAAAAAAATGTTTCCGTTACTTACTTGGCTAAATTAATTCGAAACAGTATAATTTTTTTTTAAACGTAAATAACTCGTTTATTTGAGAAAAATGTAGATAATCAACGTAACAAAGAGAAATTAAAATGTATTCCATGGATTGTTATTCGAAAGTTACGGAATAAATATTCATTCGCTGTCTGATCGAACGATTAAATTTATTCTCAAGATAGCGTATTTATCCCAGGAATAAACAAAAAACAAGTTTGAAAATACAGTTTTTTATATTTAACCCTAGTATAAAATTTATTCTAGGAATAAACATATTTAACCGGACTTGGAAATACCGGCCCTTTTTTATTAAAGTACTAATATTTACCAAGTACATAGCTTATGAAATGAATTTTATTGTGTCTATTCTTACAATTTCAGGCGAGAACAGATAAATGGGCACCTGTATCTTGTCCTATATTTGGAAACCGCTGATACATTTTTTTTCTTATTCAAAATGGCACAATTTTGCTCATTTAAGGTAGTTGTCACTCGAGTGTACCTATTCAAAAACTTGTTCTATGTTCAAAATAAAAATTAAGCTAATGCAGTTTGTATTTGCAATAATTTATATTTTTTAACATTATATTATATATACACAGTTTGCATCAAAATAGTTAAAAACTAATATCAAACACTGTAACAGATGAATTTTCTTTATTTTTCCGTAGAAAAGTTTTTTTTTTGAACTGTACCACTCGCACTACCACATACACAAGTGTATTTCAATATTCTCACATTACAGTATGAATCTTGAAGAATAATTGTGGTGACTCCTAGACATTTATTGGTACATTCGGGTATAAAAGTAATAAGATATTTTGAGATATAATACTAATTCTAAACTACAAATGGAAACTGCAAAACAAATTAATATATTTCTTTCTTAAAATTACAAAAGTAGTATTATACTGTTTAAAGTTTTCATGATTTTCACGTAAAATACCGATTTAAATAATATTTCCTTCGAATGTACGTCTGAAATTCCTTTAACCAAAGATCACCTCTTATTCGCTAATACCAAAGTGGGCATTGCTAACTAATACTCCATCCGGAACGGTTGTATATGGTTATCAAGTATAATTCTACCTATTCATAGTATCTTGAGATTATAATTTTCTAGAGGCAATAAAATTAAATCTGGATGGAAAATAATTTTCAAATTTTTACATAAAATCCGTTAATTAGTTTTCTATAACATTTCAATTAAATGTCGGTATGGATATAAAAGTTATAATTTAAAATGTTGTGTTTATTTTGCCATTTCCTATTCTTCACGTGTTAAAAAGGCCAAATTTAATTGCAAATATCTCAGGTACAGCGTGGTCAATTGTATTAAAACTTGAAGAGCAGGTAGACTATACTTCAGTTGAGATGTATACTTAAAATTTTAATTAATTCTGGGTAAAATGGTACCTTAATCAACTTCGTATTTCTTCAAACAAAAAAGTTATTACTAGCTTATACAGACATTCTGTATACGATATTAGACAAAAAAATAAAATACCCGTATATTTTTAAATCGATCAATTATTTGTACCTAGTTTACGAGAAATAAATTATTAATGTTTTTGAGAAGGGGTATCATGACGTCACCATGTACCCTGCGCGGTAGACGGTGTCATAACACACTCGTGTCACCGTATCCCCTCTCCCAAACAATAAATTGCAAATAACTGTATTATTAGGATACAATATTTAATTTTTATTATTATAATGAGCAACTATAGTGGTTAATTTATATATTTAATGACCCATATATTGAAATTCCATTATGGTCACATACCCCATTCTCCACTTTCAGTTCTATGAAAAGAAATGTTACTTAATTTAATTTTAAAAGAAAATTATACATAACGGGGGTCATTCTAAAATGATTGAGAATAAGAAAATCAGGTTGGCTTTGGAAAAACTAAACAGTTATTCATCTGTCATTTGAAATTAAATTTCGAAAGTTAAGTTAGAACTTAGATAAACATTTTTTTTAAGTATTATTGTGCATGAATTATAATTTGACAGTTCTTAAATCAACATTTAAGAAGTGGAAGGAAAGAATGATGAAGTGTATTAGTGTTGAAAAGAACTACTTTGAATTATTCTCAATAATTCTAGCGTAGACTCTCATAGAAACTGATTTTGCTTTGCGCGATTGGCAATCCACCAGTGTATGATTTAATAGAGAGAGCAGAAACCCTTGGAAATGAAATGAGAGTTTGAAACTACTGAGATTTCCTAATGCAGAAAATCAACAACACATAACCACATTAAGTGAAATAAGTTAGAGCGGGCGACAATGCGGAAAAACGTGTAAGGAATCCCGATCTGTTCTCTTGGGAAATACGAACCCCTCGAGGCGCTTGGGGCTAACTACCGACCCTGTGTTTAACAATGTATCACTTACCTCTAGGGCGCCGGCTAAATTCAATAAAAACTTACTCCGCTATCACTGTCATCATAAGACAACGATCTGTTTTTCTTTGAATTCGGCCCATTGTGTTTATGGTTATTTATGCAACATAAATTAAAAAGTATAATCTTATTTTAAGAATGAGGCGAGTGCATCAAGTCCTATGAGTAAAACTATACTTCATTTCACGTAAGAAAATAGCATTGGTTTAGATAGGAATATAAATTCTGCCCTTTGATTGCTCAGAATGCAAACCAAAGTGCCTTTCTTTCGGTCCACTATCACAATCAGTGCGGATTGACGTAATCTGATTGATGACGTCAAAAGTAATTGCAATCCGTACAACAAAAGAACATATATTTTTTTTTTGTTTTGATATAAGTTGAAAATTGTATTTACCAAGGACCAGCAATGGTTCTTGTTTTATACTCGAGATGAATATTGAAAAATTGTTAATTGTAATTATTAAATATGTAGTTATTTAAGTATCAGATAAATGTTAATTACCCTACATATAATTTTCATTACTATTTCTACATTTTAAGATGAATTAACCTAACAGTTAACTTCTTCGTCATTTTTAAGTTCATCGACAAAATCTTCTGAATCTGAAAGCGATGATAGCAGGAAATTTATTTATACTGTGCTTATAGTATAGTAGCAATCCGATCAGTCGGATCGCTGTAAAACAACGATTTAGGAAGGCAAGGGGATAACTGATTGCAATCCAAAATCGGTAGTGGAAGAACTTGATCCTAGAGCAAAAGAACATGTATGATCTGATTGGGATCGCTTAAATCGGATTTCAGTGACAGAAAGAAAGTCACTCTAGTTCACAAAAACGAAAAAAAATATGTCAGTTAAAAAATAAAATCTACAGAATTAAGTGATGTTTAACCATGTTTTGTTGTAATTTTGAATATTCAGGTCTTGTCCATTTTTACCTTCCGTCACCTTTAGGTAAGGAAGGTATTGTCTTTGGTCAAAAAATTCAATGATGTGTTTTTAGTGAATAAGCATGTTTTAGGGTCCCTATAATACGATTTTACCATTTTTACGATGATGTCTGTATGTATGTATGTGTGTGTGTGTCTGTGTGTGTGTGACAAAAGTTCCGGATCGCATAACTTCAATACCACGATTCCAAAAATTATATTTTTTTCGTATTCCTCAAGTTTACATCAAAAAGAACAAGTGATTAGATTTTGGTTATAATTGGTGAACCGGATGTAGCCTCATTTGAAGATTTAACAGTTAAATTTGATTTATTGACATTTAACGTTATTATAACTTAAAGAATATATTATTCTCTATACGATTTGATTACATTTTATACTTCATATTCAATATTTTAAAGAAATTAAATTTTATAATTCAGCCAGCTATGCTAAATATGGAAACTACTAATATATTCACATAATTCAAATTGACAGATGTCAGATCAATAAAAAGTAAATTAATGTGGCAGAGATGAGGATGTTGAAGTAGATGTTGGGGAAGACACGGAAAGATACGGTAAGAAAATAACTCTAGTGTTACAAGTTTCTAGAAAGATACAAGAAAGACGATTACATTGGTTTGAACATGTCATGAGGAAAAATGAAGAATTATATTGGAACAAGAATGAATAGTTTAGTAATAGGAGGTTGAAGAAACAGAGGAAGACCAAAGATAAGATGGAAGGACTGTATTGCGGAAGACTTGAGAGAAAAGAAACTGAATGAGGACGACACGCAAAAATAGCGACCTCTAACGAATGGGAAAAGCTAAAGAAGAAGAAGATGTCAGTGTAAAGTGCAATTTGAATAGTTTGTTTATGAAATAATTTTACTGGAAATTTAGAATCTTTTGAAAGAAAAGTTATGTATGGAATTTATATATTATATACAGAATTGACGGAAGGTATTGCGATGGCTACAATAGATTTTTTTACAGATAAAATTATTTATTATTAACAAAGTTTGGTTTCACGAATTTAAATTATTTATTTAATGCATGTAAAAACGGTCGGCTCTCAAGCGTCATATACTATTTTCTTACGTAAAATGAAGTATAGTGCATTTTTTGCACGCTTTTATTGTGTAACTAAAATATGTACTTTATGAACCCTTTTTAATGAACTTTTTGTAACGAATGTAAAAAAATATTAATTTGTGTTTTCGTCGGAGTTGTGGTTTTTTTTATAATTTCTTTACATAGATAAGAACTGGAGGGAAATTAATTTCATATATCTATGAAACTTTATCTAAATTGAGAGCGTTCTGTAGTTCTTAATTTTTATTCGTTAAGACGAAATATTTTTGTTTTTTAATATTCTGTTCTCAAACAGACGAGTTTGCTAATAATTGAAGTCAAAATGAATCTGTTTCAATACTTCTAAAAAATATATCAATTATTCATAATAAGAAATATTATAGACACATTTTATATGCGATCTCATAAATTTTTAATATATCAGGGAATATACTTACTATTGCTTTCGAATATATATATTTGCTAATATAATATTAATTTAACATTAATTTTGTTTTTAGGTAATTTCTTGTTTATTAATTTATGTACTTGCAGAGCCACGCATCAGTTTAGTCTTGATTTTCAGTGAGTGTAGATGTGTGTGGATAGTGAAGATGTAGCTGGTTTACGAGGTAGGTGAGCCCTGCAGGTGAGATATTTAAACTTTATTCTTAATTACATTACTGCATATGCAAGGGAAAAATACATCGTAAGTCAAATATGTTTACTATTTACATTTTCCTATTTTGTTCTGCTAATCTACATGTTAGGTGTATCTCATTGAATATGTTTATTCACATTAATTTATTGTTTAAGGAGAAAGTCTCAAATTAGAAAACTGGAGGTCTTTTATTTCGTGGATTTCTGCTTCAGCCATCTCGGTGAGTTTATTTTAATTGTTTATACATATTATTCCAGAACATTTGATAGTTTAATAATATAGTAATGTTCACTTACAACGAATTCCACTGGACTGGCAAAAACAGTTCGGTATAAACGAAAATAATAGCATTTTTCTTATACAGTTCGTACTTTTTACCCGGAAGTTCGCTATAACCTTTACCTGGAAGTTAGCTATAGCCGAGTTCGTAATAAGTAAACATATTACTGTCAATGTTGATGTATGAATTTAGAGAAAGTAACCATTATTTTTCTAAAACTATTTTGTTATTAAATATTGTTTCTTAAGTACCACACTGAAACAAAATGTCCATGTCACACTCTAAGTAAAATACTTAAAAAGTGCTGTTGTCATGCTTATTTGAGATTTAAAAAATAGTTGAATACCTTATAAAATAAGAAAAAGTCTGAGAGTATTTTCAACATAGTTTGGCATTTAATAGTATTTTATTTACCAAGGGTATTAATATGTTTATGCCGAGGGCCTTGGGCCCGAGGGTTTATGAATCGCCCGAGGTCTTTAAACATCACGTAATACCCGTGGTGCACACAATATTGTGTCTTAGTACAATTTTTTAATATTCTACGCGGATTACGGATCAGTTCAGAAAGTTTGAATAAAATTTACAAAGTAGATAGGCTATGAATGCTTCTGCTTTTTTTAAGGCTTTATCCCAGTGTCAATATCAATTACTTTACATTACCATAACAACAAGAAACAACTCATAATGCCCGTGGGTATTATACACTACATAATGTACCTGGTGGCTAGTATCCATGACATTAATATATAATAATAATAATAATAATTTTATTTGCTATCAGGGCAAAGCCCTATATAAACAGGTTGACAAGCATACACATATAATATTTGTAATGCAACAAATGAATATAGTACATATCTTAACATAATCTTAATAATTCACAAAATTCAATAAATGGTTATATAACACATAATTCAATATACCATATAGATCAATAAATGGTTTTATAACATAATAAATGGTTATATAATGTAAGTAACAATACTTTTAGATGAATTTTATACAAATGTTAAAAGTAAAGAAACACACAATTACTAAGGCTTTACTAAGTTAAGCCATCCCCAACTAAGCAGAAGTAAAAATGACATAAAAAAAAGAAAAATATATATAACACGAACCTGGAAGGTTGAACAATTCTTTTACTCTATAAAGTGTTACCCTGGAAACTTTGGGATAATAAAAAATAGAAAGAAAGAAACGTAATTGAAAAATGATCATTCATTTAAACAGAAGCTGCGGATTTTAAAAGCATTAATTGTGTAAAAGAATATTGAGTTTATTTTATTTACGTTGAGGTTTGATAAGAGGTTGATAAAAAAGTCTAATTCTGTCATAGTAGCCACAATATAATTTTTAAGAAAGTGCTGTCGGTGGGGCTCATAAATAGGACATTCAATGAAAAAATGGTATATCGAATCCTGGCTATGCCTATTGCACACAGTACACTGGTTGCCAATGTCTAATTCATATTTTACACCTTTATAGTATATTCTCAGACCTGTTTTACGTGCTAACATGACATTAATAAACAATAATGTACTAGAAAGACAAAAAATATTGTATTTCTTGAGAATCACTGTTTTCAAAAAAATCTAGTTATTGCACACATTATGTATAAGTACAGTACTCAGTACAACACCGTATAAAAATTGTCTAAACATTTTTTCTGCGTCTTTTATAACAATCGAGATACCTATTTTTAAAATGAACAAAAATCAAGTTTTACCCTATTACTGAAAAACAAAAGACGTTAGAAATTATTATTAATATTAATTATATGTATTTACTTTTCCCGTCAAAAAAAATCTGATGTGGCCAGCACATTACCTTCCGTCAATCCTGTGTATTATGTATAAATTCCATACATAAATTTTCTTGCAAAAGATTCTAAATTTTCAATAAAATTATTTCATAAACAAACTATGCAAATTGTACTTGACACTGACATCTTCTCTAGCTTTTCCCATTCGATAGGGGTTGCTATTTTTTATTTTCTTCTTCCACTCATTTCTGTTTTGCGTGTCGTTCTCATTCAGTTCCTTTTCACTCAAGTCTTCCGCAATGCAGTCCTTCCATCTTATCTTTGGTCTTCCTGTGTTTCTTCAACCTTCTATTACTAAGCTATTAATTCTTCTTCCAATATATTCTTCATTACTCCACATGACATGTTCAAACCAATGTAATCGTCACTCTTGTATCTTTCTAGAAACTTGTAACACTAGAGTTATTTCCTTACCGTATCTTTCCGTGTCTTCCCCAACATCTACTTCAACATCCTCATCTCTGCCACATTCATTTACTTTTCATTGATACTGACATCTGTCAATTTGAATTATCTGAATATATTAGCAGTTTTCATGTTAGCATAGCTGGGTGATTTATGAAAATTTATCGTTATGATTCTTTAATTCTATATCTATTGAATATGAAGTATAAAATGCAATCAAATCGTATAGAGAATAATATATTCTTTAAGTTATAATAACGTTAAATGTCAATAAATCATATTTAACTCTTAAAATCTTCAAATGAGTGTACTTCCGGTTAACTAATTATAACCAAAATCTAATCACTTGTTCTTCTGCATGTAAACTTGAGGAATACGTGGTATTGAAGTTATGCGATCCGAAACTGTCGTCACACACACAGGCACACATACGTACATACAGACATCATAAAAATGGTAAAACGTATTATATGGACCCTAAAACGTACTTATTCACTAAAAACTCATCATTGAATTTTTTGATCAAAGACAAGGTGACGGAAGGTAAAAAATGTGATAACGTATAATAAATATAGGATACCAATAAAAGATAGTTGTTTAATAGAATAGTTCATCAAATAAATATTTAAATTGAGTAACGTACAATCGTATAATATACAATATAAATTAGATATAGCAACAATCCTTTGCCTTAAATATTACATATCTTATTTCATAGATATTTTTGTACAATTAAATAACATAAAATAATCTTACGATAACATTAACAATAATTTTATTCCATTATTATAGTCTGCTTTTAAACTAAAAGTATATTCAAGGGTGTAGGTAATGGAGTATTCTAATGTAGTAAAATTTAAAATAATAGTACATTAAAACACAAGTATCATAAGGCAATCTGTTAACGTACGAGTCCAAGTTTGGAAAACGAGCCGCTAGGCGAGTTTTACAAAGGACGAGTGCGTCAACAGGCCTTATGATACGTGTTTTTTATACTATTTTTTCTATTGAGGTAATTTTACGATTAAATTTATTTAAATTGCGACGTCAAATTATGACTAGGTATTTTTTTGTTAGTTATGTTTATGTTGGTAACGCTTCTCGCTAACAATAGAAATTTCATATTTTGTCAACTATTGATTAATTAGTGTATTGCAAGGTGTATTGTATTTATGATTCAAGGTCTGATTCTGGTTGTGAAATTAATATTATATTTCTTTCTAGTCCTATCACCTAAATAAAGTATAAAAATCCATAATTAAAAGTAATATGTTGAAATATTATCAACAACTTACCATTTTGAGGTTACCTGTCATCTGTCAGTTATGAAAGCATGACTACCAACTCTAGAACATGAAAGGCGCCAAAAATAGTACGCTTATAGATCTTCTAAACGTCGTGTTTGCAGTACAAAACAGTGCGTTTATAGAAACATAAGAACACCGAAATAGAAAAAAAATGTTATAACATGTGAATTATGTTAAAAAATAACAGAATAATGCAAAAAATCAAAATTTAATTTTTGTAACATGAGTTTTCTTCCATTTTATTTTGGCGCTAAAATGACATCATGTGGTCTGTGACATATAAGGGACTGATGACATATCTAACAAATTTTGTGCATAAAACTACACCACTAATAAGAAACAATTTTTCTACCATTGACACGGTTTCAACTGTCTTGTGGGTATTAGTTTTATTATATGTTGTTACAAGTTTTCTATTTCTATAACATTTGTAAATGTCATCAGCTCCTTATACGTCACATCCGTTAAAATTTAATTTTTCAAGTAATACTTAAAAATTCATATCTCACTCAAATTATATAAAAAAGAACTCAAATTTTGGATTTGCAATACAAATACGTGAAATTTCAGAAAATAAAATAAAATATTAGAAAATCCCATTACTTTTTTATTTAATAAATACTAAAAGACGAAACAGTATAAATCAAAAATATATGATTAACCACTAGGCTATCTGATAATCAGAAGCAAAGATGGTCGTCGGGGAACTTATTTTTTACCTTTTAGTTTAAAAACGGAGTGTAATTGGTCCGAAATAATTACCTCTTCATTTATTCTTCTTCTAATCTGTCGTACCTCGCCGCAGATACGTCATTGAGTTCAAAATTTACGTTCGTATTATAATTGACACCGGTACCACATATCAGTGGAAGCTATAATAATTGCAGATAATTATACAATTGCTGATTCAATAGTCTTGAAAAATACCTCTTGATATGTTTTCTCCATTCTGGCAAAGTATACTAGCATAGGAAAATATAAAATATTTACAAAACCAATTATGCCCATTACACAACCAAATCCGACAAATTGGACGGAAACTCCTCCTAACAGCGGTCCTACAATTTTAAGAAATATTAGCATACCCATGATAAACAGTATTACTATGAGGCTCACGCTAGAATTATTGAGAATAAATTCACAGTTTTTAAGTCACACTGAAATTAGTAATTTGACGGTTTTTAAGTCGTTTAATGAATACGTTCATGTTACTGTATAATATCTTCTCAGCACCTAATTAGTTTTATAGCTTTGGCAGTTTTTAAGTCTCCAGAAATTAATTGATAGCTTCAACAGTTTTTAAATCTCCCAAAAATTCGTTAAATAACATTCTAAAACAAGATTGTTTCGAGTTATAATTGTTGAAAGGAACTACTTTAAACATATTTAATAAAATTCTAAAATGTATGAACCATGTGTCTTATTCTCAAGTTCTAATCAACCCTTTCGGTCGTGGCGTACATTTTAGTGTACACACACGTTACGTCGTATTATATCGTATCCTAAAACAATTTTTACAGTTTAATTTCCTTGTACAACTTGATGCACATCCTTTCATTGTTATTTTCCTGCCATCTATGAGCCAAATTAACAATTTTCTGTAGAGTCGAAATCAGTGCTTCCTAGAGTTTTTTTTGTTTTTATTTATATAGTATTTTCGTGCGTGGTCCGCATTTGCTTATGGTAATTTTAAATAGAAAATAGTTTTAAATTTATTGTAGCATTATTTACTTACACAAATGTACTGTTATTTCATTTTTATAATGGATAAAAGTGGCGTACAACGCCATCAAATGGGTAAAGTCCACCGATAAACATAACGACACTTATCGTAATTTTACTATTTTTCTTATTCAAAATATAAGAAGAAGACCTGTTAGTCATCAGTTAGAGAAGGGCTTTTAGATATAGAACTGCCTCTTAACGACAGAAATTATTTGCAGGACGAAGACAGTAAAAAATCTGATGTGGCCAACACAATACCTCCCGTTTAATTTAATTTTTATTCATGTAAATACTTAAAATTAAATATAAATACCGGGTTCGATCCCGACCGACGCCAAATATTTCGAATTTTAAATGGCACAAAAATGACCCCTGTAGTTGACCCAGCAATGGGTAATATGCCGTTATGATATATTTATTTTATTTATTACCTATATTCATTATTGGCGTGGAGAGTGCATCACAGGGGTCAATTTTGTGCCATTTCAAATTCTAAAATATTTGGCGTCGGTCGGAATCGAACCCGTTCCCAAGATTCGCGTGAAGTGACGCCTGATAAACGCCAGCACGGAACAAAAATGTCATCATTATTACCGACACCTGCCTACAAAGCAGATTGACTCACACATCAATGGGTAATATGCCGTAATGATATATGTTTTTATTATCTTACCTATATTTTTACATATTTACTTATGCTGGAAACCGTATTAAGTTCCTTTCCATATAATTATTGTTCATTTACTATTTCTTTACATAACGTTAATATTATTATTTGAAATGATTAGTTTGTTGACAGTGACATATATATCTGTCTATTACAAACATTTGAGATCTGAATTGTGTAACCATGTGTATGAGTTGTGTTTAAAACGTAGGCTCCGGGATTAAAATTATAGATAATTTTATAAATTTATCCATAAAATATATAGAAAATGTATTAATGCAAACCTGTAGAAAATTTAATACTATTTAATTTTTATATAACATAAATCTCGAAAAAATAACATTTAAAGGTATTTTTCGAAGAAAAACTATTTTGAGCTTCCAGTAAAGTGCCGTTTTCGGTTATCTGATTTACTCCAAAATCTAATGCCATCTTTCCATATAAAGAGTAAGGTAGAAATACAAGGTTTCAAAATTTTCTGAACGATAGTATTTGTTAGAGCGTAAAGAGGATCCCCACCACACATACACACATGCACACAGACATCATCGTGAAAATGTTAAAATTGGATTGTAGAGACCTTAAAACGTGGCCATTTACCAAAATCTCGATATACGATTTTTAGCACGATCCCTATACCTCCCTTACCAAGGGTAGTGGGAGGTAAAAACGAATATATTTTGGAATATATTTGCAAAATGGTATTCTTTAGAATATTTGAGTAGTGGCCTGATTATGACTACAATTCGTTAATAAAAGGATTTAAACTTGAGTCCATCTCAAACAGGCATTTTAGAAACCAGTTAACTTTTTTGTATAAAATTGTAAACAATATTCTTGATGACAATAGTTTACTAAGCCAACTCAATTTCTATATAAATAAATGTAACACCAAGTGTAACAATACGTTCATATCTAATGTATCTCATTACCATTCTAATTCCCCTAATTCCCCTAATTCTATGTGTTCTATGTGTCGCTCATCGCTCATTCGCTTCAGTTTGCAATGATCTTGATTTTAGTTTCAGTTAATGAATTTAAAGATATATTAAGTAATATTGTTCCCTAAATAGTTCGTAGTTAATATTATGTAATTGTTAATATTCTCTCACTTTTTTGTACATATGTACTCTGTATATTATTCTGTAATTTGGACTAATATCCTGTGGAATAATCATAATAAATAAATATATAAATATTCTCAATATTAGATTTTTATTAAAAGGAACAAAAATCCTCCATCGAGAATGATTTTCTTATTCTCAATAATTCTAACATGATCCTCGTACATAACGTCTCTTAACAAAAACGCTAAAATAGAAATTCAGCATAAGACATGACCAAGTCAAATGATTTCCATTGATAAAAATAACGATAACGCATAAATAATATCACTTATTATCATTTACCTAAAGAATATGCTAAGCTGACGCTGATTTGTTGTAAAGCGTAAACAGCGCCGTAGTGGAATCCTTGCTTAGAATCTACTATGTTGGCTAGTACTGGAACTAATGCGGCATCGAGAATTCCGATTCCTAAATAATAAATATTAATATTATTATTATGTGGTCTATATTTTAAGAATCTTGAAATTTCCAGAAGTTAACAGCAGCAAAATTTTGGTTTTTTGTTTATAATTATTTTCTAATTAGCTTAGAATTTATCGAACTGGGCAACAAGCATGCAAAACAAGTTTTTACACTACAAGATTTTTAGGTGAGTTTTGCTGAGTTTTGTCAGCGTGAGATTTTGTGAATTAATTTGTGGTATGTTTAGTGCCGAAGAATATTGTTTTTGCAGAACTCACTGATTTGATTTTTTCATATTTAATAAAACAAAGCAGGGCATCGAACCCGCCAAAAACTGGGTTCGGTTCAGGTTAATTTATTTTTTGAGTGATGGGTTCGGGTGCGGTTCTGGTTCAAACATTAATAAAATTTGCGGTTTTGTTCCGGGTTCAGGTATGGTTCGACCTAATGAAAATTGAATTAATGTTTTTTGAATAACAATCTTTATATAGAAATAATTTAAAATGCGAGCCAAAATTTACGCAAAACAAGAACACGAACACAATTGTCACAAACAGACAACACAGGCGTCGATAATTGGCTGTATTGCGATTACGCTTACGTTTCGTACTCAAAATGAACCTGAACCGGAGCTTAACCCTGAACCCGAATTTTAAAACCCGGTTCGGTTCCGACTCAGGTTCAATTAAAAAATATATTTGAGGTTCGGTTCCAGGTTTGGGTTTGCCAAAATGTTACGGTTTGGTTCCGGTTTTGTGTCGGTTCAGGTTCGGGTTCGAAGCCTTGAAACAAAGTAAAATGAATTTATTTCTTTGTAAAATTTCTTAAGGTATTTATAAGTAAACAAAAATCAATAATTTTAATCAAGTATACAAAATCAACAATGAGCCGGTTTCGCTTTTTTTTAAATATTTTGAATGAAAGTTTATGTAATATTGTTCATACTAATAAAAAAAAAAAATTTTCATAAATAATTATATAAAAAGATTGGCACTAGAATAGTCATGAAAAACAACAACCCCCCCCCTATTCTTGTGACGTTAGAGTACATACAGCCAGGGCATCGAACCCAAACCTGAACGAACCAAAACCGGAACTAAACCGTAACATTTTAGCGAACCCAAACCCAGAACCGAACCTCAGATATACTTTTCAATTGAACCCGAATCGGAACCGAACCGGGTTTCAAAATTCTGGTTCTGGGTTCAGCTCCAGTTCAGGTTCAATTTCAGTTCGAAACGTAAACGTAATAGTAACACTTATAGCCGATAATCGACGACCGACACCTGCTTCGCTGTATATGTTGATTGTTCGTGAAAAATGTGATTATGTTCTTGTCTTGCGTTGCATTAATTATAAATTCCGGCACGCATTTTAAATTATTTCTATATAAAAATTGTTATTCAAAAAACATTAATTCAAGTTCATTAGGTCGAACCGAACCTGAACCCGGAACAAAACCGCAAATTTTATTAATGCTTAAACCAGAACCGCTCACGAACCCATTTTTCAAAAAACGAATTAACCTAAACCTGAACCGAACCCAGTTTTTGGCGGGTTCGATGCCCTGCATACAGCACGTCATTCATAACCAGTAGGAAAACGGTTTACGTTATTTATATAAATAAAAGTAGGCGATAGTTTGTCACATGTTAAACTGTATGTACTCTGACGTCATATTATGTTTTGGATCACGTGACTTTTTCAAAATATCTTGGTATTTTGTGCTATTTTCAAATTTTAGGGTCTTTATAGAACAATATCTTTTAAAATTTAGTACTTAGAAATCTTAAAACAATTTTTGCAGCAGTCCTATTATTATACAAATAATAATGTTCCAATATGTACCATGAATGAATATACAGCGTGATCACGCGAGAATGAACCAGCAATTATCTCTGTTATTACGAGACAGCATTTTTTTTTTCAAATAAGCACATTTACTACAAACAATATGAGCAATAAAATGTTTAACCAAGAAGCGTCCCATGACTTCTGGTTCCGGAGTATATGATACCAAATTTTCGTGTGACGGGGTTTATCTGCATCACTAACCTGACAAATTCTACTCTATCTTACCAAGTCCTAACCCCAAATGAGGTATAAATAGTTGACTGATGCTGGATGCAATCGGGATCTGCAAGACATAAAATTTTATGAGATGTATAAAGATATTATTTAATCAGAATAAATTAACAAAACAATGCAATGTTTAAATTAAAGTATTTGGAGATATCTAGATTTTAGAATAATAAAATAGTAAATAATTTACAATGTAGTAGGGAGGTACTTTCAATTTCATATTGTAGCGCGCGACCGCCGCCACTGGTAGAATGTTCTCCAGCGATGACGTAATCCGCGACATGGTAAACACACCCGTCTAGACATGCATAATTACATCCGGTGAGTTGATTCTTTATATTCGATGTTACTGTCGCGTCGGAAAGTTCCAGAAGGACATCGCGCTATATAAATCCGTTGCCAAAACCAGCCAGGGCATTCTGTTATATAGAAGCAACGAGCAATGAACAGGGGGTGATATAAATAAACAGTCTACGAGTTGTGAGTTGTGAACATAAATAAATGTAGTTATATAAATAAATATAGTGATATAAATATTGTTTCAATAAATAATCAAGTATTTAATAATATTCTTAGTGTTTATAATTATTTAATGATAGTGTTAATTATTTTTACTATATTTATCTTAATTATTCATCCTTTAATTAAACTTTTATTTTAATTAATAATATTTATTTAATTTTTGCACTTCACCCATATAAATAAACGTTACAATATCTTTAAATCTATGGCACAACCGTCAATAATACGTGAGGAAAGAACGTATTTTCTGTCTGAACAAACTGTACAAAAGGAATAAAGAAAATTTGAAATTATTTCTAGAAATCTGTTGTGGCCAGCACAATACCTCTCGCCGTTTTCATTGTAGGTTATATAAGTATTGTATGTATTTAACATTTCTAATTACATTTATTCTTTATATTTAGATATTTTTAGAATTTCAATTTCATTCTATGAGTATGAGCAAGTTTCTCCTATTACACTTTTAAATGTTCTAGATTCTTCCAATTCATTGTTGGATTGGTGGTATTTCTGAAGGGTATATATTTAATATATCTATAATTTTAAATATTTAATTTGTAATACAATAAAAAATATTAAATGTCCTTCCCAGAAAAATCTTCAGTAATATCTTTCGATTTTTAACACTGCCATTTGTCTGTCATTTAGAAATATTTTTATAATTTCTCAACTGGTTACCATGGAGTTGTTGGGGCAGTGAGATTTATTACAACAGATTATTCTGTATGTTATATCTCTTCTATACAAGATATAATGAAAATTTTAAATGTACCGGATAGAGAATTTTGTGTTCTTTAATATTTGTAATAACAAATATTCAAAAAAATAGAAGGTTTTTTAAGATATTACCTATTACTTCTGGTTGTCCAATTGTTACCAAAACCTTTTCAGCTCTTCCCATCAATATCAGATTGAGGAATCCGTAGTGAAACGTCTTAAATCTTATAGTTTTTGAGGTATCGTCCTTCCAACATCCACACACACACACACATACAGACATCATCGTAAAAATGTTAAATCGGATACTAGGGACCTTAAAACGTGCTTATTCACTAAAATCTCATGCGATTTTTAGCATAAATCCAATACATTTCTTAGCGAGAAGTAAAAAGGAAAAATTATCACAAAATTAAGTAAAAAATACGGACATGAAGCCCCTAAAAATAACAGTGCGTAAGGTCTACGAAGGTCTTAAAACAATCCTGGATTTAATGATGAAAGGCCCATATAAACGTTATATATACTCATTTCTACACTTAATAATAATGCAACATGTTATACTCAAATCGGACATGCAGCCAATGCATGTCATCATTTAGGGGAAAAACTTGACTACATTAAAATCACTAATATGGAAAATTGAAATAAAATTTCAGTCATTTTTAATTGTTAAAAAGTGTATGGCCTTATAGAATTATTATTAAGATGTATAGTAGAGTTCATTATTTATCGTATACGATATGAATAATATATAAATAATGTATATCTACTTTATTTTATTCATTTATTTTTTGCTACACTTGGCAACACTGATAATTTGTATGTTTATACGTTCCTCCGCGGATTATACTTTCAAAGGTTATTATTTGACACATTTGAATTACATCGTGTTCAAAATATTTTTCTTCGTTGTGTCATTTTATTTCCATTCTTGTTTATTTTAAATCAGTCTTTTTTAAGACTACCACAGTTTTTATTAATTCGGTTCAGTTTTATTTGAACTTGTGTAATTTTCATTTTTGTTCGTTTTTATTATAAATCAGTCTTTTGCAAGACTACCACAGTTTTTATTTATACTATACGGTTCAGTTTTATGTGAACTTGTGTCTTTTTCATTTTTGTCAACAAAATGTCAAACACTTCAGTTGGAAAATATTATATGAATGATACCATATTGAACTAAATCACCCGCCTTTGGTTAGACTTTAACTATTATATTCTAAATAAATGCTTGATATTAGTAATGTTATCTTCATTTTACTTTTTTCTTAATAATATTACGAACATTTACTGACAATTTAGTTAATATGTCTTATTTATTACAGTGTGAAACAAAATTATTTTCCGGAAATATCACTAAAGTTTGTAATACAATTGAATGTAACCTGTATAACTTTTTTCAATACGATTCTCAAACCTATGTAAGCGTACCAGTTCATGACGTCACACATCTAGTTACTTTTATTAATGACGTGCATTGGCTGGATGTCCGATTTGAGTATAGTGTTCTGTGCTTAATGCTCACCAAACATGCGCAGAGGCCCACCATGAGGCCTGCTATAGCTCCAAGGATCCACTTGCTAGCTGTAGGAAAGACCAGGCTTGTAAAGTTGGTAGCAATGAGATATCCGAAGCTGTCGGGGAGAAAAACCAAGCCAAGCTGCCATTGGGCAGGTTGAGGCTTCATTGTTGTTAAAATCCAGAGTGGTAATAAAGGTTCCAATACGGCCATAGCAGACGTAGACACCCACACTGCACCGGCAATCACACACACTGCCGGGTCCATCAACAGATGGCGCCACTGTCCTGCAGGTAACGGCGCAGGAAGGGAGGTTTCTGAGCTTTCCAGTAACAGGGATTGGAATACTAAGAGAGAGAAAACATTTGTTAATACAGGATTTTTTCTTGAATTTTGACAGAAATTGAACTGCACTTATAACAACTTAAATGAAATAAAAAACAAAATATGATAACAAGTCTACAAACAAGAAATATAAGTATATATATATATATATATATATATATATATATATATATATATATATATATATATATATATATATATATTATAAATAAATTAGAATATGAACTTGAAACATTAAATACGAACATGTAGTTCCATATATTGTTTATTAGTTTATAGCATAATGAATAAGGCAATTTAATGATAAGTTTGATTGAGGTTGGTTGCAGCAAATAGAAAATGAAATGTAGATTATTATAGGTATATTAATTTGACAATACAAAATACTCTTTCTATATTTTTGGGTGTGATGCCTTCAAACTACTAAAAATGTGTACAGATATAATTTCTTTAATATAAAAGCTAGCTAGAATGTGGATTTGTTTTTCAGTGTCAAATAAGTATATACCTACAGTTGTTTGAAGATGTCCGTTGAAGGTAATCTACGAATTATATGAATTAAGATTTAAGCTCGGCCTATTCTGTCAAATTCAGTAGTGTTGTTTACTTCGATTTTATGAGGGGTACATAAGATACTACTGTTATTTTATTATTATAAAAATATATGTTACATTAAAAGCATTCAAAATTCAAAACTAAGTCAACTGGTACGTATATTAGCAAATGTATACCCAAATATGTGAAAAATAAGAATCAAGGTAATGTATCTGAAATAGTAAATGAACTTACGTTACAACGATCGACATTTTAAAATGGTATGTGCTAACTTAGTTGAAACAATATGAATTTTTGAAACAGGCGTGTTATATCCATCCTTATCGCACACACTTGTAGTCTTTGCATATGAGAGACATAAATGTATGCCAGTTTGTTAATTCGTTCATGATTCAGATGACCTTGATCAGATATATTTAAAAAAAATACTGTATCTTTAATTTTAAAAGTACAGTTAAAACATTAAAACTTCATTTATAATTTAAATGTAAGCTAGAATTTAAAAAATTGCGCAGATTGTCATTTGTACATTTTTGGTTAATTGAACATTTAATTACAAAAAAAATGACAATCTATATAATATTTTAAATTTAAAGTAAGATTTTAAAATTTTACATCTTTTCTGAGACATTTTGTGACAATTTTTTAAAAAAAATTTAAAATCGAATTTGCATTTAAATTACAAAACGTTTTAATGTATTTATAAAATTAAAGGTACTGTTGAAACTGAAAATAGAAACATCAACATTCTAGCCAGCCTATGTATTAAAGAAATTATATCTGTATATTTTCATTAGTTTAAAGACATCAAAAAAAATTATAAAGACTAAAATTTTCTGTCAAAGTGAATCACAATGCAATAGAGAATAGAGACAAATTGAGAAAAATAAATATGCAATGGCGCTCAAAACCGGCATATCCAGATATAGTGTCGCTGACATTCGCGTTTTATAATGGTATCTCGAAAATATAATTCTCACTACTGGAACAAAAGGTCATAACTTTATGATCATGCGTAAATACGATTAAAAGGGTCTAGTTGTACGTTTTAGGTACCAAATTAAAAAAGCAATAATTGAATAAAATCGACCTATAACCTTTTGTCACGGCAGTAGCGAACTATTCTGGATACAATTTTCTAGGAAAAGCATTTAAGATAGTTGTCACTCGAGTGTACCTATTCAAAAACTTGTTCTATGTTCAAAATAAAAATTAAGCTAATGCAGTTTATATTTGCAGTAACTTATATTTTTTAACATTATATTATATGCACAGATTGCATCAAAATAGTTAAAAGCTAATATCAAACACTGTAATAGATGAATTTTCTTTATTTTTCCGTAGAAAAGTTTTTTTTTGAACTGTACCACTTGCACTAACCCGTACACAAGTGTCGTATTTCAATCTACTCACACTACAGTATGAATGTTGAAAAAAAACTGTGGCAACGTCACACCTAGACATTTAGTGGTACATTCGGGTATAAAAGTAATAAGATATTTTGAGATATAATACTAATTCTAAACTACAAATGGAAACTGCAAAACAAATTAATATATTTCTTTCTTAAAATTACAAAAGTAGTATTATACTGTTTAAAGTTTCCATGCTTTTCACGTAAAATACCAATTTAAAAAATATTTCCTTAGAATTTACGTCTGAAATTCCTTTAACCAAAGATCACCTCTTATTCACTAATACCAAGCGGGCGTTGTTAAATTAACTGATACTCCATCTGGAACGCTTGTACATGGTTGTCAAGTATAATTCTACCTATTTATCGTATTTTCAGATTATAATTTTCTAGAGGCAATAAAATTAAATCTGGATGGTAAATAATTTTCAAATTTTTACATAAAATCCGTTAATTAGTTTTCTATAACATACTAGTTTTCCGATTAAATGTCGGTATGGATATAAAAGTTATAATTTAAAATGTTGTGTTTATTTTGACATTTCCTATTCTTCACGTATTAAAAAGGCCAAATTTAATTGCAAACATCTCAGGTACCGCGTGGTCAATAGTTTTAAAACTTGGAGAGCAGGTAGATTATACTTCAGTTGAGATGTATAAAATTTCAATTAATTCTGGGTAAAATGGTTTCACGATATAACTACCTTAAAAACTCACCCAAAAGAATCGTAATGAAGACAGCTACTACGATGAATGGCGCAGATTTGCAAATAAGAGCAGAGAGGATGCTACCCAGTGGATAGCCGAGAAGGACTCCCAGAGCTATGGCACCCATGACAAGCCCCATAACGCGCTGGCGAATTTGTGGATCACGGTACCTTTCGGCTATTAAACTCATACCAGACACTGCCACGCATGCAGATCCAATCCCATGAACGATCCGTGCCAACATTAACATCCGATATGATTTACTAGAGGCAAATACTGAAATAAAATTTACTCATATGTATTTTAATAGAATAAAGGTTTAATTACGAGGGGTTCACGATAACTTGTCTAACACGGGCAGTGCCGGATTAAACCACGTGGAGGCCCTTAGGCAATCGAAATCTCGCCCCCCCTCTCCTAATAAGTTTACGATTTTACCCCAACAATTTTAATAAAATAATTTTATTCTAAAATAAAATGAACATACTGTTAAATTAATATAAAATTTAAATAAACATTTACCTTTCTGAATTTTAAAGTACATAGTGAAATCTTTGGTGGTTTTTTTTAATAAATTTATTTTGAAATAAGTATTTCTTTAAAGGTTTTTCGTTGTTTTTCTGCCTCTACTAAAGTATACGTGTAAGTAATCTACATATAACACTTTGTAAAAAGGTTTTAAGTTGAAAAACTTTAAACTCTATTACTACGAATTTTTCGTTTTGTGGCATATTACGCCTTTCATTTATTGTAAATACAAAAAAATTATAGCATCGTTAATCGTTATGCAAAAGAATTATTACGAAAATCAATATAAAATGGTAAACACTGGTATTTGGTATTATTGTAATCAAGATTCCATTATTGTAAATAAGCATTTCTTTGTTGTAATCAAAATTTCTTTATTTAAGGATTTCTTTGTTTGTAATAAAAAAAAATATCTCAAAATCAAATCAATATTATTTTAATTTAATGTAGCGGGGTGCGGGGCCCCTAAAAGGCGCGGGGCCCATAGCTAATTGCTTAGTCTGCCTATTGGGTAATCCGGCACTGAACTATAAGAGATACAATGGGATGTATATTCCGTATCCTTCCATGTTAATTTGAACAGCTTGTTAAAATCTGATACCAATAGCAAAGCTGTCTTAACATAGGGATACAGCCTGATATGTTCGGGTTTTTAACAAAAATGTAAATATCCGGCCGGCTTTTATTTGCGTCCGGCTTTTTCACGAATAATGGTTTTACATATAAAGATATGTTTACAGAAATAGTTTATATTTTAAATATAAAGAAAGATATGTTTACAGAAATAATTTATAAGTTGAGATTAATATGTTCATGTTAATTTTTTCGTTTTCAAGTTGTTTCAAATATACCAGGTGTCTAATTTTTTCCGTAACATAGGAAAAACAATGATAAAATTGTCATATGGCTGCAATTTCTGTCCTATTTATGTTAGAACAAAAGTGTAAATACAATATTCAAAATTAAAACTGCATCTAATAAATCCAAAACTATTGTTTACATGCGTTTCAATCGCGCGTGCGCGCGAGAGGGACAACTAAAAGTTGTAATTTTTTTGCTATTTACAGATTTTCATGACAATAGAACAAAATTTTTGTAATGTTTGAGTTTGACTGAATACGAGCCCAACCCCAAATGTATTCGTACCCTCTGAAATAAATATATTAACAGCAAGAAAAAATAAATTTTTAGGTTATATAGTTAAGACTATATTTGGGCATTTTTTTTATTTTATGTATTAATAAAGTGTACTGGATTTAAATACAATGTTATTAACTAAATTTCTCATTTAAACAGTAATCTACGGGCAAATATATGACAAAAGACAAGTCCCAAATTTTTTCGTTCCAGCAGTAAATAATACAATATTTAGGTTAGTATTATCTATAAAACTGAGGGTATAGGTAACTGACAATATACTCAATTAATTGCTGTCTTAAATTTTATTACTTTAATAAAAATTATTAGCGAATTATTAAAAAAAACATTTGTCACATGCAGACAATGGTTTATTTGCAAATAAATTATTATTAAACCTAAGAAATTTTATTATAAGCAATGTTATGCAAGTTCTACATCATATCAAAATTTGTTGAATTGAAGTAATAATCATAGCATTCAGAAGTTTATTTATTTTTGTTTTTAATATAATTGTAGGTGGTACTTTAATAAATAAACATCACTTTGCAAATAATTTTGCTAAAAAATAAAATTTAATATAGTAATTAATTGAATATATTGTCAGTTTCCTTTACCTTCAGTTTTATAAATAATACTAACATAAATATTGTATTATTTACTGTTGGAACTTAAAAAAATAGCACGTGTCTGTTGTAATATATTTGGTCGTAGATTATTGGTAAAATGACAAATTTAGGTAATAACATTATATTTAAATCCAGTACACTTTATTAATACATAAAATAAAAAATTAACCAAATATAGTCTTAACTATTGTAATCTAAAAAAATATTTCTTCTTGCTGTAATATATTTTTTTCAGAGGGTACGAAGACATTTGGGGTTGGGCTCGTATCACAGTTTTACTAATTAGTGATTTGAAAACATGAATTTTTAATTAATTATATATTTGTGAGACGGTAAATGATTACTGATAAATAATTTAATGAAGTCGATCAATATTAAAACTTTATATCATCTGTCAACTCAACAATATGATTCTATTTTTCATAACAGTATGTAAATAGCTACAAATTACTTCTTTTTACACCTCTGTCGCGAATGGAACGCACGTAAGCAATAATTAGATACAGTTTTTAATTGGCAGAAACTACAGCCATATGAAAATTTTACCATTGTATTTCCTATAGTTAGGAGAAAAGTAGACACTCGGTATGTACACTGGGTTGAAAAAAAATCGCGTACACCTATTTTTTGCTGTATTGTGTCGATCTAAATTTTTAACTTGTCATCTTGTCAATGTCACTAATGTCAATTAAGATGGCAAAATTAAATGAAATTCAAACACATACTTAGTGGTGGTTTCATTTTTCTGCAATATATTTGTTTGTAATAATAGTATTAATTTAAACCCAATGATGAACTTGGTTCACAATAGGTAAAATAGTGATGACAGTAACAACATTGTCAATTTTTTCATTAGTTATGTTGCGACACTTGTGCTGATATCTAGGATATCAGAAATAGAGTCCTAGATATTAATATGTAAAAAATAGTTTAGTTCACGTTTTGTTTTCCGATTTTGATTTTGTGACATAATTATTGAATTAAATTGATTGAATATATGTTTGTTATATCCTGTATTTGTATTTTGTGAACTAGCCGCGTTATAATAAAAGAATCTGTGATAGACATTTTAAGACGGGTAGTTTTATTTGTATATTCTGTAACAAGTTACATAGCAAAAAAATTATAAAAATTCGGTTACTTGATTTTTAAGGTGTACGCGATTTTATGCAAGCCAGTGTATGTACTTATTTTTTTTAAAATTTGTCATCATTTTTCACCAAAAAATCATCCTTTTTTGTTTCCTGTGTCCTCCTTTTGTAGATGTCTGGGCACCCTACTTAACAGGATTATGGGCCCCTGGGAAAACCAGCATAATGTGGCCCCTACGATAACCACTCAGAAATGAAATGTAAATAGCCAATAATATTAAATATAAATTGAATTTGGTTGTTTCGGACATAATTTGACAGATTACTGTTTTTTGGTGTATTCAAGGATTTTGGAGGCCCTCGTGATGCATTCGGTTACGCAGTTAAAGTACCGTTTTTCTTTTGGAACTTACTGCAAAACACACTAAAAACATATATTTGGAGACGTTATGAAAAACATTTTTTACTTCAGATTTAAACATATCACGGTCTCGGTCTGAAACGAAAGTATGTATTTATTGAGACGCATATTCTACCTAAAATTTCGATGAAATTGGTTGTTTGGGACATAATATGGCAGATTACATTGTATTTTAGAGTATACAAGGTTTCTGGGGGCCCTCGTGGTGCACTCCGTGACTCGACCACGCAGCTAAAGTGTCGTTTTTCTTATGGGAGTTACTGCAAATCATTCTATTAATTAATTATTAAATGTCAAATATATTTTTATTAATGGCAAGTTAATTGACATATACAGATTAGCATGGGGCCCCTATGCTTGTGGCGCCCCCGGTGAAGTGCCCAGCGGGCCAATGCGTTAATAAAAAGGATGTAACAGCTAAACGATCTACCTCAAATACCTTTTATATTATTGAAGATATAATAAAATATTATGAGAGAATCTAACAGAAGACCAAGAGGGACATCCGATTAGAGAAGAAAATGTTTTTAAATCAGTGGTTCCCAAGTTAAAACTCACAAAGTTATATATTTTTTTTAAATAGGATGTCATACTTTTCAGGCCTATTCTAATTCAACCATGTAATCATTTTATATCTTTACATAATAAATTAATTTTAATTATTTTTAAGTCATTTTCAGCAGGTAGGCTATGATGAAAAACAAAAAAAATGCTATCCGTCAATTTGAATTATTTAGTGCATAATCCCTATTGTTGCAGATAGAACACTATAAAGTTAATAAAAAATATTTGTTTCGTTTTAAATTAAGCTCAATTGTTTTTCATTCAGAGTCTACCTACTGAAAAATAACTATAAAAAAAACAATATTTCAATTTCAAGTGAATTTTTCTCAAAATTAATGAAATAATTATATGGTTGAATTCAGAAAAAAAATACTCTATCGGTGTATCGAATGGGCTATAAAATGTATGCTATCACATTTAAAAAAAAATCTGTTGTGGCCATCACAATACCTCTCGCCCTTTCCATTGTGGTATATATACATATTGTATTTAACATTTCTTGTACACACATTCTAATTACACCTAATCTTTTTATTTTCGTATTTTCTATAATTTTAAATTCATTCTATGAGCAAGTTTTTTTAATTTTTTCTAAATGTTCGTTTTTCCAATTCATTAACGAGATTGGCGATATTTCTGAAGGGTTCATGTAATATACCTATAATTTTAAATATATAATTAAGAAATATTAAATATCGTTCGCAGAAAAAGCCCGCAATACTATTTCTGAATTTTTGACACTGACATTAGTGACATTTATGTCAATTACAGACATTTAAATTTCTCAAGTACATAGTTACCATGGAGATGTTTGAGCTGTGAGCAGGCTGTGATATTTATAACAGATTATTTTATAGATTATATATCTATATCTTTAAATCTATAGAAGATATAATAAAATAAATAAATGTGCAGGATAGAGAATTTTGTCCTTTAATATTTGTAATAACATAAATTTTCAAAAAACAATATTTAGGAGATTTTTCTTAAAATACTACTACTTCCGGATATACCAGAACCTATTCAACTCTTCCCAGAATTTGAGAAATCGCATCTACAGCATCTTAACACACACACAAATACACACACAGACATCATCGTAAAAATGTTATAATCGGATTCTAGGGTCCTTAAAACGTGCTTATTCACTAAAATCTGGATATGCGATTTTTAGCATGAATCCATACCTATCTTTAGCGAGAGGTAAAAATTAACTTTGTGTTGTAATAATAATAATAATAAGAATAATAATAATAATAGTTTATTCCAAAAACTTGAGAAACATTGTTTAAAAAAATTTATTGTATCTTTAATAATAAAGAAATTTCTTGAGGTAGCTAGTTTAGCTGTTACACCCTGTATACAGAATGGTGCAACAAAGACGTTCCATTAACAATTTCAATGTTAATTTTGAAAAGTTCAAATATTTTCTCCCCTAATTATTTTTCAGCAAATAGTTAAATAGTTTTTTGAAGAGAAAAAATTCTGCATCTAATGATATTCTATTTAATTCTATTTTATTATTAAAATAAATATTTTGAGCCTTTCAAATTTCAGTGAAATCTGACGTTCGGTTGAGTTAGATTATATTCAATTGACGAAAGTACTAAATATTGACTTTGTACAGTAACATTAGAAATAAATTATATTAAAATGAATAATTAATAATATTTGAAGGCGAAAATCTTTATAACAAAACATTTATGAGACTTTATATTACTTTTAAAGAGTTAAAAAAATAGTTAACATTTTTAATAAATACAATTAAAATAAAATTTAATTACCAGATTTTATAAATCATTATTGGTCATAATTTCAGAATAATATTTACAAGAAAATAATATTTTCACAATCAAAAATATGTATTAATAATAACAAAATATTATAATGTACTCACTCAGACATGCAAGCAACAAGTTGGTAGTTCCTATAACCATAGGAATATAATTTCCAATAATGCCAGTCACATATCCCACTACTGGATTGAAAACAAGTTGCACCAAAGCTTTAGAAGATAACAATACTCCTATTGGGCCATACTCTTCCTCTAGGGGTTGCAACGTTTCGTGCACAATAAAAATATTAGTGCTATTGATGATGGTAGAATTTGGTGTGTTGGTAATCAGGTATTCAGGAATTATCGGGACTATAATCAGATTAAAACAATCAAAAAGTTACACAAGTTTAAATAATAGTTAATTCTGTAACAAGTGCGGGAAATGAGTAATTCTGAAACGAATGCAAATTATGCTTGGAGTTTCAGAATCATATTTACCGCATGTGGTGCAAACAATATTTTTTTCTACAATCGTCCACGAAAATAAGAGAAATTACAAAATATATTCTAACATTTGAACATGTCATCTACTACTTGGAAGACCATGCATGGTATCCTTAAGTCAAGACAATATTTTCTTTCATGTGAACAAATAAAAATTTATTATTTCCCGCACTACTGTGTGAATTGGCTATTTTCAGCACTCATTTTGGATATCAGAACACTTATTTCCCGCACAATTGTAGAAAAACTATTTTTTTTTTAATTTACGAACCGAGCACAGTTAAAAGGATATTATCCAAAAGCAAAGTTGAGTATACTAAGAGAGCGTTAAGAATATTTGAATTAAAGTTAACAATTTGCGCCATGGTAAAGTTAAAGCACTCTAGGAACGAGCCACTATGAGAGTTAAAATGAGAGTGATCAGATGGATGCAGTTTATTGCGAATGTGCTGAAGAGCTAAAGCAAAGTCTGGTTACTAAGCAACAGGGGTTGACGGCGGTACAAGCGCGTCGAATCTGGAGAAGATTATTGCATCCTACGCATTATTTATAAATAATAATTTTAAAATATTAAGTACACTTAATAAAAACTGTCTTTCTAGTAAATAATTTACACAAGCAAAATCATTTGGCGTATGTAATTTTAAATTCGCAAAAATATGGAAAATACATTAAAATTTTTGAAAGATGTCCGATCAAGGTCGTCTACGAATTGTATGAATTCAGATTTTTGCTCCGCCCATTCTGACAAATCCAGTAGTGTCGTTTGCTTAATTTTTATGTCGGTACATAAGATACTATTGTTATTTTATTATTATAAAAATATATGTTATAATAAAAGCATTCAAAATTCAAAAGTAAGTCTACTGATAAGTTTATTAGCAAATGTAAAACCAAATATGTGAAAAATAAGATAATGACACAATGTCAGTGACAGTGATACTGACAGAAAATAACGTTATTCGTACGGCTATGAATCAAGGTAATGTATCTGAATTAATATCTAAACTTATGTTACAGCGAAAGTATTATCAACAACGAGCATCGTTTTAAAATGGAACTTAGTCGAAACAATATGAATTTTTGAAAGACAAGCGTGTTATATCTATCCTTATCGCACGCGCTTAAAGCCTTTGTAAAGGAGGGGGCTAAATGTATGCCAATTTGTTAATTCGTTAATGATACGAATGACCTTGATCGGACATCTTTTAAAATTTTTACTGTACACACTATTCTACTGTTTCATAGTTTTTATATGTAATTTTTATTTAATTTAGAAATGTTCAAAGATCAAAATACCTACTTCCATTGACAATAATATACTTCACCATTCTTTTCTTCATATTTTAAAAGTTCTTACCTTGGAATGCTTTCAAAATAATCATGAATTACTGCATCAATGTCTTCTTCAGACGAAAAAGATTTCGTTTATGCTGTTTTGTTTTCTAAAAAAATAGCCAAAAGTCGCGCAATGCCGAATCAGTCGATTATGGCAGGCGTTCTATTACTAAAGAACTGCTCTCTGGTTATTTCCACATTTTCACTCACAACGAAATGATAGAAAAAAACCTTAAAAATTATTTTGTTTTCGACGGCCTATTTGGTTTTCTTATTCTTATTTTTACCTCCCGCTACCCTTGGTAAGGGAGGTATATATCGAGATTTTGGTAAATGACCACGTTTTAAGGTCCCTACAATCCAATTTTAACATTTTCACGATGATGTCTGTGTGTATGTATGTATGTGTGTGTGTGTGTGTGTGTATGGATCCTGTATACGCTCTAACTCAAATTCTATCATTCAGAAAGTTTCGAAACCATGTATTTCTACCTTATTCTAATATGGAAATATCTGATTAGATTTTGGTGGCAATCGGATAACCGAAAATGGCAGTTTACTTGAAGCTCAAGATAGTTTTTCTTCAAAAAATACCTTAAATACTTTTTCTATATATTGTATGGATAAATTTATAAAGTAATATAAAAATTATATACATAGGTAAATGGCGGGAGGTACTGTGTTGGTCACATCAGATTTTTATTCTGATTATCAAGAATATTCATATTCGTAAACATTGTTAATTAATTTTATAAAAAAATCTGAATCTGCATCAATAAGCGAAATTAATTTTTATTGTTTTGTAACGGTAGAAATTAAGTGTGAAAATTTATCGGTTTATCTGTAAAAATATAGTAACGTATGTCCTAAAAGTTTTGGGACAAATTTCAACAATTTTTTTTGTAATATAAAATTTATGTACTTAAAGTTTTGTAATACTTAATAATTAAATAAATTATGAACTTAAATTAAATACAGATGGGCGTATTATTCCACCAGGTACAACTTTCTACAGACACCTAGCATTGAGCTTTGGACGACGCTTACATCGGTTTCTCGGTCATTCCTGAATTCCTGTATATTCTGTGTTGAAGTTCGTCCTCATTTTGGGTTTCCCAACCTCTATCGTGAACATTTCAAGATAAAAGAGCCCAAAAATCTTCTCTGGGACGAGCCTGGGGAAGGTTATGGGATTGTCGTTTCGAAAAACTAATGGTAGTGAAAGGACGCAAGGTCTGGCCAGAAGATAAAACCAGTGTTCTTCTACAATAAAACTAACCAATTTTGTTAGATGTACCTTTGACTATCCAGAGCTTCACCTCACACGACCCACATAAGGCCTGGATACACCCCTTGTGGAAATAACGCACCATACAACATCGTATCTGCGAATTTGGCCTTTTGTTTCGGAGTAACTCAGGGTGAAGACCGAGAAATCGATGTAACTACCGTCCAAAACCCAATACTAGGTGTCAGTAGAAAGTTGCGCCTTGTAGGAGAACACGCTCAGCTTTATTTAAGTTCATAATTTTGTTGTTTATGAAACAATTAATTATTAAGTATTACAAAACATTAAGTAAATGCATTTTATATTAAAAAATCGGTTGTGGCCAACACAATACCTTTCGCCATTTTCATTTTATGTTGCAAAGAACGCGAACAGTCATGTGACTTTGTTGGCCTTGGCAAGCAGATAAGGGGGCCCGTGTCAGAATGGCAGCTAGTAATAATGTACATAGGTGTCAAGTATCATAATTTTTCATTTAAAACATCATAATTTTCTATCCATCAGAATATTTTGAAATTTTGAATGAAAAATGACGACATATGACAATTGTGACATCTATGTAAATAACTACTAACCGTCATTCTGACATGGATCCCGATATCTACTTGCCAAGGCAAACAAAGTCACATGACTGCTCGCGCCCTATAAATATAACGAATTTAATATTTCTTGTACACACAAATAATTGAAATTGTATCTCTTCTTTCGTTCTATGAGGAATTTTGACCTACTCTTCTAATATGTTCAAAATTCTTCAAATTCATTGACGGTATTAGCAGTATTGCTTAAGGATATATGTGTAATATTAATATACGTAAAATTTTAAATACATATTTAATTAATAATACAATAAGATATATTAAATGCACTCGTACCTCCCAGAAAAATCTTCCAGTAACGTTAGTAAAACTGCTGATTTTTGACACTGATATAATGCATTTATCTGTCAATTACAAACATTTAAATATCTGAACTGTTTTTTGGGTAACGAGATGTATTACAACAGATTATTCTGTATTATTATATACTAATGTCTAATTACTGTTAGATTGAGGAATCCGTTGTTACACAGGTCTTTAGTCTTATAGAATTTGAGAAATCGCATCTACAGCATCCTAACACACACACACACACACACACACACACACACACACACACACGCACACACACAAATACACAGACAGACATCATCGTAAAAATGTTCTAATCGGATTCTACGGACCTTGACACGTGCTTATTCATTAAAATCTGGATATGCGATTTTTAGCATAAATTAAATACCTCTCTTAGCAGGTAAAAAAAAAATTGGTGAAATTTGTACCAAAACTATTAGGACATACGTTATTTTATGAATTATTATTTTTATAATTAATATACATTTGAATACTACAGTCTTGGAAGCTGCAGTATTGTATATTAATTAATAGGTAAAAATAAAAATCAATAAATGAAAAGCGAGGCACCCTTGAGAAGTGTCGTTTTCCGCGTCGCAAGTTTTCTATTAGCGCGCGGCCTTATCGTGGAAGCAACAGGCACATATTCACAAAACATGTTTTCTACTCCATATATTATCTTCATAAATAATATTACTATTGATATATTAATACAATATACACATACATCACATACAAATATATAAAATATGTTAGACTATTTGAACCATATGCAAGACTAGAATAATTGTAGGTATAGTCATCAACTAGATCATTATCACAAATTTGAGAAACATACAAAATACATAAAGGTGCAGCAGAATTCATAATGAAAACTTAAAATATTATAATGCGTAAACAATTGCAAATTTGCAGATATTTTTTTTAAAGTAACAGCAGATGCTGGATAAGTAAATGTATAATATTTAAGGTTTAGAGGTAAAAATTATGTAATAAATTCTGCTGTTCCTGTACAAGAGAAAATTTAATGTAGTTAGTGATTAGTAAACTAATTCTATGTGTAATTATAATTAAAAGTGTTTTAAAGGTTTTAGTACCTAACTACTTCTATCAGTGAAAACTAATAGAAAATAAGTTTATGTATATAAAAATAATAATACATGATGGTTTGGTCTATTTCCATGGCTAACACTATAAAAAGTACCTTTTATAAAATTATAAAATGTGCAAAATTAATAAAAAATACTTTCCCATTTTCAGATTAGGTATTCCGAGAATATCTTTTAACCCTGTGTTAAAATAACATTTATGGAGAGTTTATTCTAGAGTTAAGTATTATTCCATGTTTATTATTAATATTATTATACATTTCTGGGAATAGCTATTCCAGTAAATGTGATTATTGAATGAAGTGCTGAATTTATATTATCTAAAATTAATACGCCGCTTTTGCCCAAAGAAAAACAAAACTTGTACCTCAAATAACCGGCGGTTCGGATTTAGATATTATAAACTAGCAAATTATTAACCAATTCTACATTTAGGAGATTATATTTTACTGCAAATGAATAATTATATTATAATTGTATTGATTATGATTAGTCTCAGCAATTATTTATCTTTCAATGTTAGGGATATTTATTTAAAAATTCCAAATCACTCGTATACAACTGGAGCTTTTGAATTTCTGATTAACAATATAAGGTAAACTCGCCGAAGTGCGTAGTTCTTTTATTTTTGTTCGTATCAATATGGTGAATTTCCTCCTCACTTCAACATGTTTTAACTACCCACAGTGGGCAAATGCCCGGTGGGCCAAATAATTTAGCAAATGGGGGACTGATTATTAGATTTTTTTGTTAAGTTAAAAAAGAATTTGCTAAAAATATTATATTATCAGGGATGGAAAACGTAACGTAACGATACCCGATAACGTTATAATAACGTTTCATATAGTAATTTTTGTAAATAACGTTATAATTATAAAATAACGTTATGTAACTGTAACAAAACAAATAACGTTTCTCTATAACGTTATAATTTTTTACTTTATTTCATTTCTAGAATAAGATAAGTAAGTTTTTTAATACATTGTTTTTAATTTAATTTTTAATGAATTTTTATTACAAACTGAGAAATATACAGTTATTGTAACGTTATAATAACGAAACAAAAATAACGATATTATAACGTTACATAACGTTATTTTGTTTTTTTATTAAGTAATTTATAACGTTACGTAACGAATTAATTTTTTTATAACATTATGAAATAACGTAACAATTCGTTAACGTTATCCCATCCTTTTTTATCCTACAGTGTTCTGTGTTCAAGATGTAATTATTTTGTTATTCATGCGCAAGTCCGTAATACACGTTACACATAATTATAACAACAGCTATCTTTCTTTTCCTCCTGCGGTAGTATCATTAGCCATATTTGAGCAGGGATGGGATACGTTAACGAATTGTTACGTTATAACATAACGTCATAAAAAAAATTCGTTACATACCGTTATAAATAATGAAAAACAAGATAAGGTTATGTAACGTTATAATAACGTTATTTTGTTTTCGTTATTATGAAGTCACAATAACCGTAGGTATTTTTCTCAAGGTTGTAATAAAAATTCATTAAAAATTAAAATTGAAAACAATGTATTAAAAAAAACTTACACACTATTCTAGAAATGAAATATAGTGTTCAACATTAGACTTTGGGCACTAGTGACATCTATTTACAAACACGAAATAAATTATCAGGAAATTATACTTTCAAAGGGCAAAAAATTGTGAATTTGAATAATGTTGTAGTGAATCGTTATTTATGTTACGGTTACATAAGGTTATTTAGTAATTATAACGTTATTTAAAAAAATAAATAAATGAAACGTTATTATAACGTTATCGGGCATCGTTACGTTACGTTTTCCATCTCTGTATTTGAGTGTTCTTTCGTTCATTTTTAGGATTAGGTTACTTAAATATTACCACACTAATAACTAATGTTTAAAAATTTGCAAGGTAAAATAGTAGAATGATACGTCTTTGAAAGGTTTATTTATTTCTCTTTTTTTTAAATATGTGATGGGATCTACATCTTCCATTATATTTTACTTAAACAAAATTTAGGGCAGTGACAAATTGGTCAAACAAATTATACAGTAAAGGAACTAGGATAAGAAAATTTTAATATAAAAGACACAAGAGCCACCTGAAAAACCTCAACAGAAATTAAGTAGAGCAAGCAGAACTGACTCTGATTCTGAAATGGAATAATTAAAAACATCTTATTCGGCCGTTATCTTTTCAAAATAGACGTTTCCTTAACCTGATACGATAACTACTACTGAATTAAGAAAATTGTTCTGATGTTTAGTAAAGCAAAAACCAATTTCAGTAATGAAGATTTTGAGAATATTAATATTTGTTTCCATTAAATAAAAATGTCGTTAATGCAATTATCAATGCGAAAAATAAATAAATAGAGACTACGAGTAGACTAGACCATAATTTGTCCATACGACATAATGAAATTTTATAATAATTACAATTCTTGAATTTTTACTACCAATTTTTAAAATTTAATGAGTTTTTTCTTTTATCTACTATTGAATACTTGTAGATATTAAATTTTAAATGCGAATATAAGAATGTATTTATTTACTTATATTTGTTTTTTGAATATTTTTCCATGGGGTCAAAAAAATATATTTTGCCAAAATCTGTTAGTCCGACACTAACTACCTATTTATACATAGATGGTATCGCTTAGCGCCATCTGGAGTTACTACTCATAAAATTTAATACGACTATAAATACGTCATGGTGTAAGTTTGCCGACTTTTTTTGGTTTTGTGTCAGTCAAATTTTGTTTATTTTGAATATTTTTGTGAGAGAATAAAGATATTTATTTTCTGTAAAAATCTAAAAGCATAGAATTTTTTGGAATTTTCAGCACATACCTCATCGATCGTATTGCACGTTTTAGTATGACGTTAGGTACGTATTACGCACTTACCCTCCATCAGAGTGAAATGCGTTGTAGTAACCGACAATTTAAAAATCACACAAAAAATTTGGTGAATCCAATCAAGAATACAAATAGTTTAATACAACCAGTAAGGTTCAAAAAATAATACATAAAACGTACAATTAATTGTTTTAGAATTTGAAAAATAATATGAGCCGCAAAATCAAACTTTGGAAAAAGTAGTACGCACGTCGCCGAGTTCACCTTAAATTTTAAGGCATAAAATTTAAAAAAATATCCTCGCATATTACCATCGGGGTCACTTTTGTGCCATTTAAAATTCGAAATAAGATAAATTCTCAAAAGCAGTAAATGGTTACAATTTTTTTTAAATATGAGCATATTAGCCATGTCTATAGATATGTTAAATCTATCAAAATATCTAAATCTACATACATCTATCCTATTTATAATAAAATAAATAAATATATTAGCCTGAAAATATATTGATATTTTTTAAAATTAATATTAGAAATATTAAAATGCATTTAAGAATAATCTTATACTAAGATTAAAATGTGTCACCATTTTCAATTCCTTATTATGGATGATGTAATTGTGTACTTCTATAAAAAAAATTGCTAATATTCGTGAAAAGAGAAAATGTAAAAAATAATACAAATATACAGTTGGTTCACTGTTCATAAGAACCCTATTGTTAATTGTAATTACATAATATTTTTAGAGATGAAAAATGATGTTTATTAATTTATAAGAAAATAATATTTAAAAAATTATTTTTGTTTCACAACAATTAGTTTAATGAATTAATTAAATAATTTTTTAATTAAGTGACTAGCAACGAGCTACTTGCGGGGTATGGACAATCCAATTTATATCACTATGCACCTAAGTTATGCTGAAAACGTATGCAAAAATATTAATTTTATTTAAAAAAAAATGTTTTTTAGTAAATTAAGAAAGAAAATTTTCTGTGACGTCATTATTTTGAACTGGAGAAAGGCAAGCATATTTAAGGTAGTTGTGTACCTATTTAAAAACTTGTTCTGTTAAAAAAAAATTAAGCTAATTCAGTTTATATTTGCAATAACTTATATTTTTTAACATTATATTATATACACAGATTGTATCAAAATAGTTAAAAGCTAATATCAAACACAGTAACAGATGAATTTTCTTTATTTTTCCGTAGAAAAGTTTTTTTTTTAACACTTGCACTAACAAGTACACAAGTGTCGTATTTAAATATACTCGCAATAAAATATGAATTTTAAAGAATAAAATAAGATATTTTGAGATATAATACTAATTCTAAACTACAAATGGAAACTGCAAAACAAATTAATATTTTTCTTTCTTAAAATTACAAAAGTAGTATTATACTGTTTATAGTTTTTATGCTTGTCACGTAAAATACCCATTTAAAAAATATACTCCATCTGGAACGCTTGTACATGGTTGTCAAGTATAATTCTACCTATTTTTCGTATTTTCAGATTATAATTTTCTAGAGGCAATAAAATTAAATCTGGGTGGTAAATAATTTTAAATTTTTACATAAAATCCGTTAATTAGTTTTCTATAACATACTAGTTTTTCGATTAAATGTCGGTATGGATATAAAAGTTATAATTCAAAATGTTGTGTTTATTTTGCAATTTCCTATTCTTTTTGTGTTAAAAAGGTCAATTGTTTTAAAACTGGGAGAGCAGGTAGATTATACTTCAGTTGAGATGTACTTAAAATTTCAGTTAATTCTGGGTAAAATGGTTTCACGATATAACTACCTTAACAATATAATCTGTAGATGGCATGTGAGGAAGTTTTAATTTGAATTTGACATTAGTTCATTTTTCTCCTGTTTATTATTTGCAATTTGCGTGGTTTCCTATATTTTTATTATGTATTTCGATTTGTTAAGCAGGATTTTGAAGAATTTTAACTTAGATTATACTCGTACAAGATTAAAAAGGGAAACTAAAATATTAACCTTCAAATTATTGTTCAAACGTCAAACAGGTGATCTGTCATGTTTAAATTATCCGCACATGCCGTTGCTATGGGATGTACCGATGCTATGGCTTTACGGCCATTCATAGGTGCGGTGTAATTCTACGTCATACGTGGCGGTAATTTAAATATTAAAATTTCATTATTTTTTTTCTGGCCAATAAATTAAAATTTTGCAAAAGAAAAAATATGAGCAGCAAGTTTTTATCTTCTCTCAAAAAATATTAAATAAAACTAAACATGCAAGTGGGCTAATAAGCATAATCTAAGCATATAGTCGATTTAATTTTTGCATTTCTGTTTAAAAACATCAACAAAATGAACCTTTTTGATTTTAATAATATTTAAATATTAACACCGTTTAAAATCTCACACTATTCATTAACTTATATACAAATGATATGAATTTCTACTGCCCGATTATACCATCTGTTAACTTGACTACCAGTTAAAAGAAAAATATTGCATCGATATTATAGCATAAATATAGATAAATTTCTCGTCTGTAGTATAGATATTAGGTGTTAACAATTACTCGAAATCTCAGTCAAACACTATTTATTCTTACAAAACCGACATTTTGGTATAAATTTATATCGATTGACGAAATATAAAATATGAAAACTTCAATAATTGCTTTTAATACCAAATGACAAAATTATCGATTTAGTAGTAAAATTTGTAAACATTTTGCCAGTTTTTGTGTAGAAAATACTTAAAAACTAATAATTCACTGTACAGAAAAGTACTGCCAACTTATAACCATAAAAGTCCTTATACTTTTTCCCGACCTAGACCGATAAAAGAGCGTTTCTGAACGATTTAGAGATACGTAAAAGTAGGTAGTCATAACGGACGAAGGCACAAAAAAATTGTAGTATAAGTTGTAACAATTGCACATGCATCAAATTTATATGCGATATTTTTCTTATTATATCTGACAGTGTAATCAGTGATGATAAAATCGTGCCTTAATATATTAACAGTACTTAAATATATTTAAAAAAATATGAAACGTAAAAATGAAAATTTATGAAAAATAAATATTATATTTAGCATTTTCAGGACTGGTATTATAAACAATAAATGGAGCACGAATTTTTCAAAGCAATGTTTTAAATGTCATAAGGACATGGAAATGGGATCCTCCACTTTTTATTATTATTATTTTAAATGAAAGTACGTTTAATTTTGAAGCAAATCGTAGTATTAAAAAGTCAGATCCGGTATGACATTTAAATCATTCCTGTCAAAAAATCGGGTTGAATTTTTTAGTTCTGATGATCCGTTAATTACAAAAACCGTTAATGAACATTTCTGCAACCCGGCATTAAATTATGATTAAAATTTAGTTAGTAACTAAATGTATATTACCATAGATATATAGGTAACACTAAGAAACGGGCCACTCAAAATAACTTTTTTATTTATTATTGTTTTCTAATTCTTTTTAAATATTTGTAAACTAGGGTTATGGGCTCACAAATCATGGTATTTGGCATGATGGTAGCACTTCCGGCTTGGCAGTGACATTAACTTCCATATTTCAAATGGGGCACCCTATACAGGGTGTTATATTTTAATGGACCCAGCAAATATCTCGCTTATTTATTAAGTTAGTAATTTCTTTCATATAACAGGATTTATACAGCAACATGTAAGCAACTTGATGACGAATGTACATTCATGATATCACTTCCGGTATATTAGTAATTAATATCAACTTTGAAATTTCAAATGGAACATACTATATTTTTTTTTATTTACAATCATGTAGAATATTCTATATGTTACATTAATAAAAAGTAAAATGGCGGGCACTTTTTTTATACACCTAGTCGAAAAGAGAATAGTGAGCCAGACTGTGGCTTGAAATAAAACAATGAACTAAAACAATTGTAACTATTATTATTATTTACAGGTTGCCATTTACTGTGTTACAATTGTTTTAGTTAATTGTTTTATTTCAAGCCGTAGTCATAAATAAAACAATTAACTAAACCAATTGTAACACGGTAAATGTCAACATGTAAATAATAATAATAGTTACAATTGTTTTAGTTCATTGTTTTATTTCAAGCCTCAGTCATGGCTCACTATTCTCTTTTCGATTAGGTGTATAAAAAATCTGATGTGGACACCACACGACTTCCTTGTACGATTATTAAACTATACATATTTTTTTAATAAATAAATTACAAAATATTAATTTTAACTTCAAAACAGTAAGATATATAGCGACCATAATCTAACCCGGTTCTTTTTAAAGAGAGTTTTGATTACAACAAAGAAATATTTGATTACAACAATGAATATGACTAATTTCACAATGAAAATATAATATTTGTTATTGTACGAATCATAAAATTGCACGTATTTAACGTAATTTGACATGAACATTTTTTTTTTATGTTTTTGTCCTAATCCATAGCAAGCTTTATTACAAAAACAAAAAAGTATATAATTTTTAAATTTACATATCTCGCTTATACAAAAGGCTAATTTAATAATACTTGATGTGCTAGACGCAGAAATTAATTCTCTAAAACTTTTATTTGAAGCATTTATTTCTAAAATCAAAATAAAATCATTTTATTCAAGAAAAACTGTTAACAACTTCAAGTAATGTACCACTTCCGGTTAGCCTATTTTAACCAAAATCTATTATGTTATTTCGATTGACATAAAAGTCTTGTATACCAAATTTGAAAAGTTTTGGATTATATTTTAAAACAGTTTTTCATTAAAATCTATTATAGGCTTCATGTAAAGTGCCACTTCTGGAAATTGTGTAATAACCAGAAAGGGAGGTGCACAACTAGATGTTAGAGGAGTCCTAAATACAAAATTTCAACTTTCTACGGCTTACCGTTTTTGAGTTATGCGAGATACGTACGTATTCATTGTTGTAATCAAATATTTCTTTGTTGTAATCAAATCTCTTTTTAAAAACAACCGGGTTAAATTATGGTCGCTATATATCTTACAGTTTTGAAGTTAAAATTAATACTTTGTAATTTATTTATGAAAAAAATATGTATAGTTTAATAATCGTACAAGGAAGTCGGGTGTGTCCACATCAGATTTTTTTATATTTGGAATCTACGCAAAATTACGAATTTAACGATGTTGCTGAAGTGCATTTTTATTGAAGAATAAACTACAAAAACAGAGAAAATGATGTATAATTAACCTGCTAAGCCATGATATTCAGGCAAGCTGTGAAAACAGTTGAGATAATATTAAGTAATGTTAATTGTTTAAATAGTAAGATTCCATATTTTGTTCCAAAAAAATGATCAATTTGTTATCACAGCCTGCCTGATACAGCTTACCAGGTTAATAGGGTGGTTCCACATTTTTTATTATTATTTTATGTGAAAGATTATAGAAATTAATTCATGAACTGAAAACAATTTTTTTTCTTCATATTTTTTTAAATATTGAATTAAAAAGAATTACGCTAAGAACTCTAGACAAAAACTACCCCCACTCTTATAACGTAAGAAGGCACCTATTCCTATTGGCTGCCTGAATACAAGCAACTTTTCTTGTTCATCGCGTGTAATCGTGTGTCTCTCTATCTCCGTCGCTTGTAAACAAAACTTTATGTACTTTTGTGTTTGATATTAGATGTTGTTTCCTTGGATGCGCTGCCGCGAGTGCCTCTTGACGTCACACTCTGTTTTTAATCACGTGATATATTTGAAAATATGCACATTTTTAACAATTCATTATTTATAGGAATTAATATATTTTTTTTTTCAAAAACATAATATTTAAATAAGCAAAATTACGAGGATATAATATTATTTTATAAATAGACCACCCTATTATTCATAATTTTCTCTTACGTTTTTGTAATATATTTCTTATATAAAAATTCATTTCGGACATGTCGTTGAATTCGTAATTTTACGTAGATTCTAAATATATAAAAATATATAGATAGGTGTCCCATATGAAATATGAAAGTTAATGTCATTTCCGGTTAAACCGGAAGCGGTACAATCATGCAAAATACTATAATTTATGAGCCACTAAACTTAGTTTACATATATGTCAAGAAAATTAAAAAATAATTATAAATAAAAGTTATTTTGAGGGGCCCGTTACTCAGTATCACCTGTATAATAACAAAATTAAATTTAGTTACCAACTACATTTTAATCGTAGATTAAATAGTTTTATAATACCGGGCTTTAAATGTTTTTAGTTAATCTAGATTTGATTTTTAATGTCAATTTGACGTCACGACCACATCTATTGCTATAGCAATTTAGCAGTTACAGTGATAACGACAATAAGTTTCATATATTTCACAAAGTAATTATTAAAAAAAAATGTTTTTTTGATCTTAATCGTTATTTAATGGATTATACTTTACTATGGAATATGGAATTAAATATAAGTGGACGTTTATAATACCGACCCTACAACTATTAAAGCTGAAAATAAATTTTGGAAGACATAAATAAAATTCATTAATTTTGAAACATTAAAATATGCCATTAATAAATAATACAATTTTGCTTATAAATCTAAAATTCCAGTATTATTCATGATAAAACGTAGATCTCTTTGTCTGTATGGGGCACATAAAACGGACGGAATAACTAATCAGATCGAATGCAATTACCGCGTGATCGATTCAAGAAGAGAACACATGTGTCACTCTGGCTAGAACCTGGTCACTTTGTCGGGGCTGTCGCATGTCGGGCTGTATGCAGCCACTTCCGTAGTTTCCAGGTTAGGTTCGTCCGAGTAAAAGTTGGGGTTGCAGTGGGGTACCGCTGTGCTTGCTGGAATCCCCTGTGCCACGTTGGCATTGATGGTGGCAATGTTCACGCAGTCGTATACATGCTGAAACATAACAACAGTCATTAGCATATGGAATTTAAATTTTAAAAAAATATGTCATTTTATAGTGTTTTTCAAGAAACAATAATAATCCAATCTAAGCTTCATCAAATTTAGAGAAAATATTAATATATAGATTGACGTAGGCCTAAATTCACATTAATTTATTGTATTCAATTTGATACAGGACGTTTCGAATGACAACCAACCCATCATCAGCTGAATAAAGAAAAAAATACAAAGTTGGCCATTGTGTTTTGGTGGTTGACTCACAATGGGTGCTGTCCAAATGTACAAAAAATTTGTTGTCATTTAAATGGCGATTTTTTATATTTTTTTTTCAAATTTAACTTAAATTTAACAACGTAACGCCAATGTAAATTTAATTGGTAAGTGATAACAATTATTCATTTGTACTCAATATGACTTTGTAAATTTTCCTTTATTCAGCTGATGATGGGTGGATGCTCACCCGAAACGTCCTATATCAAATTGACTACAATAAATTAATGTGAACCTAAAAAAATTATTGTCAATAACTTAACGCAGGTTTGTCAAAATTATAAATTACAACTTTTCTTTACATGATGCATTATTATTATTTTTATAAAGTGTAGATAAAAATTCAAAGTGTAGATAAAAAGTCAAAATGTAGATAAAAAAAAACTTTTTCTTCAAACGTCATAAAAGTAGCATCTTTTGTGACTTGATTCATAAGGTACAAATAAAATAAATAAATATCCATAGAAACTATACAGAATCAACGAATAAGAAGTAACTTGTATAAAAGAATCCTGTAATATCGCCCTAAATGTCACTATAACACACTAGGTAACCTAAGAATAAAGTTACTAAATACCATCAATAGCTGTCAAATTTAAATAACCTATGAATTGAAATATAAACAGAGTTGACCTTTGAGGAAATAACATATCAAAGAATAGCAGACTTACAGATTACAATTAAAGGGACGGTAATGAACAAGAATACTTGGAATTAAAGTGATAAGAAAAGTTTATATTGTTTTCCAGTGATTCCTGGACATATCTTTCAGCCACACTGTTAGATTTCCATCCAATTGAACAACTTCAGGGGACGTATATTATAATACTTCAAATTCCGACATAATTGCACAGTTTTTACTCAAACGTCAAAAAGTAAAAACACAAAACCAAAACGTAACTGAGAAGTGTAAGTCCATGCATCAAGTTGGCAGCACGGAACTATTGCCCCCTGGGTGTCATTGGGGGTACACTACTTTTGATATATGTCAAATACATGTTAAGTAAATGTCAAATATATGTCATATGAACCTGTTAACGTTCATTTGTTTAATATACAATGATTACTTAATTTTTATAATTTCATTATATTCAAATAAAAAATAATTTATTTTTATTTTCTTTATTGTACGTACAACTTACATTATTTAAACAAAATATTACAATAAAAGCGTTTTCTTCTCGTTCTTGATGGCTTGGGCGAGTTCCTGTTCATATTAATGATTACTATGATTAAACATTATTTTCAACATATGTATCAAAAACAAATTTCACTTCAATGTTATTCCAAAAAGTGAACAAATAAGTATCCATAGCTACAAGGCAATTGATATCGCAAACGTAATTTACGTAAAATGGGTAAAATGTAACGTCAGTAATAGCTATTTTTCTTTAAATATCTACGTTTGAAGAAAAACTATAATATGTCATTCGGAGTAAAAGTGTCTTTGTGTGCCTCGCGTGCAATTGTCCGACTCGCTTCGCTCGTCGTGCAAAATTCCACGATCGCCACACTCCTGATAACACAATATACTATTATCTACTGTTGATGTTAAATTATTACTTTATGAACAAAAAATGAACGCACAATGCCTACTTTTAACATCAGGTACAAAATAAACAGATAATTCAAGATTCAAACTGAGAAAACCTCTATTTAAAAATAATTATCAATATCAAGAGAACCATGATTTTGAGTTTTATGGCATTTTAGTAGTTTTCTTTCATTTTTTAACTATAATTTATATTAATAATTAAATTTATTAACTTAATGACTAGGTTGTTGCTAAGTTTAAGAAACATCATTTCAAAAAAATCACTAATATCACCTATTTCATGCAACCTTAACGTAATCGACTTGCAATCTTTTATTACGTCTAGTTTAGATCATGCACAATTTAACCATGCTACATTATTAGACTAGCATGTGTTTTTACGGATCAGGGGACAATTGGTTACTTCATTTTAATGACATTATAAACTTCTTGCTTGTTAGCTGGCCTAAAGGTCAATACTTTTTACCTTCCGTCACCTTATAGGTAAGGAAGGTATTGTCTTTGGTCAAAAAATTCTGTGGTGAGTTTTCATTGAATAAGCACGTTTTAGGGACTTTACAATACGATTTTACTATTTTTACGATAATGTCTGTATGTGTGTGTGTTCGTGTGTGCGTATGTGTGTATGTGTGTGTGTGACCGCGGTTTCGTCAACGATATCTCCAATACTAGAATTCCAAAAATTACAATTCTTGCGTATTCCTCTTCCTTACAACCATATGCAGACTTGATTAGATTTTGGTTATAATTGGACAACCCGAAGTACCCTCATTTGAAGATTTTAACAGTTTTTCTTGAAAAACTCAGTTAAGTTTTATTATAACAAAGAATATATTATTCTCTATACAATTTGATTGCATTTTATATTTCATATTCAACAGATATAGAGTTAAAGAATAATAAAGATAAAAAAATCATATAAATTTCTTAATTCAGCCAGCTATGCTAACAACCATGGAAACTGCTAATATATTCAGGTAATTCAAATTGACAGATGTCAGTATCAATAAAAAGCAAGTAATTGAATGAAAGAATAAGGGAAGTAACTCTAGTGTTAGAAGTTTTTAGATATAAGAGAGACGATGACATGGGTTTGAACAAATCATGAGGAGAGATGAATATATTAATAGAAGGTGGAAGAAACATAGGAAGACCAAATATAAGATGAAAAGACTGTATTTCAGAAGACTTGAGAGAAAAGGAACTGAGGACGACACGCAAAACAAAAATGAGTGGAAGAAGAAATTAAAAAATAGCGACCCCCTAACGAATGGGAAAAGCTAAAGAAGAAGATGTCAGTGTCAAGTGCAATTGCATAGTTTGTTTATGAAATAACGTTACTGGAAATATAGGATCTTTTGCAAAAAAAAATTATGTACTATAGGGCGCGTGCAGTGACATGACTTTGCTGCCTTTGGCAAGTAGATATGGGGACCCGTATCAAAATGACAGCAATTAATTATGTCCATAACTAACAAGTGTCCTAATTTTTCATTCAAAATTTCATGATTTTCTTATTTCATATGGTTTGTTTGTTATCAGGAGTATGGAATTGAGTTGCCGAGAAAGGGAATCATAAAATACCAAAAATTTAGAATCTTTTACAAGAAAATTTATGTATGGAATTTGTACATAATACACAGGATTGACGGAAGGTATTGTGCTGGCCACAACACATTTTTTTGTAACGTGTCTTCTAAACTATTTTCATTTCCAATTAGGTGTTATTACGTTTGGTGAAGTTTAATAAATGATATATTAACAAATGCATTTACAACTTTAAAAACTACTGCACCTTAAATTTGAATTATCAAAATGCGCCGTAGCTCTTCATTCTCATGTATTCCTAATACACAAATTATACAATACATGGAGTAAATTCAAACAATTATTGTGTGGCCGTATTGAAAATCTCATTACACAATGGACAAGTAGTTTTTCTTTCTTTTGAGGCCGTTATGTCACAATTCATTTTCAACAACTTTATTAATCTTTTTTTTTTATTGAAGAAAATTATGGACATTTTAGTCGTAGGAACATTCTCTAGTATTTATTAATTTATGTAGTGAGATGCGAATCACATCTATACAAACTGGAAGTAATTGTAATCAAGAACATGTTACACTGGTGGACTAAAATATTATTAATGTCTGAAGACAGATATATTCGTCTTTATTACGATAAGTTACTACAGTTAAATAAAACAGCTTAGATATAACTGGGCCAGAAACATGCAAACCATATTAGAAAATGCCAATTTCACTTGGCTTTGGGAGGAGCAGAGTTTTCTAAAAACAAAATCAGAAATTCCAAACATCATAAATTCCTTAAACTAACAATCCTTCGAGTCTGATATACAACGAATTAGCAAATCATCCTACAATCCTTTTTTTAAAACCCTAATTTACTCCAACATTTTTTCAATGCCCAACATTACATAGAAAATCCTACAATTAGTCAGTCAAATCCGAACAATAAACTTCAAAAATACTACCCTTTACCATAACAGCACTGTTTACAGATTCAATAAAGAAGAAATCTGCTCAATTTGCAATACACACCAACAGGACGATATCCAGCATTTTCTGTTCAGCTGTCCATTTTATCAGGCCCCAAGAAATCAGTTCTTTAATATTTATCTAAGCAACATCACCGAACCCGAAGCCATGTTCAGAAGTTTATTAGCTGACCTAACAGCCGACAAAATATATAACATTTACAATTTTGTAAATACGTCCCTGAAATTAAGAGCATTTGCATTAAATATGTAATTAGTCAGTACTACCAAATTATTGTATATCTACAAAAACGTCTATTTCTGTAATTGCACTTATAATACTAATAACATGTACCAATCGTTGTAAGAGACATCTCAAACAAATATATTATTATTATTAATTTATTAAAAAAGGGATATTTTTTTTTAATATTGTAACGTCGCCGCCACCGCCGCTCCGTTGTCCTCGCCGCCGCCGCACCATAGCCGGCGCCGCTGTGTCGCGCCCGAATGTTAGCGCGTAACAGACCTGTTCGAACTTGTCGCGCTGATGTGATCTATTGTGCATGCTGTTTATATCTACCATACCCCGTGTAGTGGGAGTTTGTTGTGTTGTGGGATATGTAACATCCAAGAAGCAAATAAATCCACATATAGGCAAAAAAAAAAATTCGTCGCAGTTATATGAGTCCACATTATCAATCATTTAAATTTTTTTCTTATTTCTTCATATACTACTCTCCCATCACCTGTTACAAGTATTAATATAAAGACGCCGTCTCGGAGGTCGAGCGTGTTGAGACAGCGTCCGGTAGCGCTCAGAGCGACCTTCACCGCTCAGACCTTGGGATCGTAAGTTCGATTCCTCCAGGGGCTTGGATGTTTATAAGTGTCTTTCAAATACATTAAAATTGTAGCTCGAATTGTAGCTATGAAATAAATAAAATATTTGAATAGGGGCTATAACTCACAGAGTTGCAAAGCCCACAAAAATGTTATTAAGTATTAATATAAAGAGACGATATGATGAGTTTAAAAAAAAAACTACACTGACACTGATACAATATAAAACAATAATAAGTTCTTAAAGCCTAAGCGGTCAACAAACAACTGATAGCTACTTCCAAATTGCCGTCAACTCATTGACCTGCAAAGTGACAGTCATTCCAAAAATGGATTGGCTACAGACTAAGGATCACGTGTCAGCATGAATTAACATAAAATTTGAAATTTCTTTTTAAAATTGTGAAGAAACTAGAAATGTAATAATATAATTTCTGCCATAAAATGATCAGGAAAGCAGGAAATTACATAAAACTAAAATCCTATGTTCGCCACTAACCGCCACTACCCGGTATATTTAGTTCAGTGATGTGTGTGTGTGTGTGTGTGTGTGTGTGTGTGTGTGTGTGTGGTGTGTGTGTGGTGTGTGTGTGGTGTGTGTGTGTGGTGTGTGTGTGGTGTGGTGTGTGTGTGTGTGTGTTTATGTGTGTGTGTGTGTGTTTGTGTGTGTGGATGTATGTGTGTATGTGTGTATGTATGTGTGTATGTATGTGTGTATATAGGTCGGTTGGAAGGACGATTTCTCAAAAATTATAATACATACTTGATATCTGATTAACTACGTATTTCTCAATCGGACAATACTGGGAAGAGCTGAAAAGGTTTTGGTAATAATTAGACAACCAGAAGTAGCAGATTCTTAAAAAAAATCTTCTTATTTTATTTTTGTTTTTGCTTATTAAAGAAGAGTAAATTCTCTATATATATCTTTTATAGATTTAGAGATTAAGATATATAAGGTATATAATAATCTGTTATAATAACTCTCACAGCCCAAATAATGTCATGGAAACCAACTGAAAATTTGAAATGTCAGTGTCAGAAATCCGGAGACATTACTGAACACTTTTTCTGGGAAGTACATACATATAATATTTCTTATTGTGTCAATAGTTAAATATTTAAAATTATGGGTACGAGGGTGGCCTGAAAAGTTTCCGACCTAACAAAGATACAAGACATTTTTTCTTAAAATTTATTTTTATTTTTCTACATAGTCTCCTTGTAACTGTACACATTTCTCCCAGCGATGCTCCCATCTTTTTAACCCGTCCAAATAGTACTCGGCGTTCTTCTCTGCAAATTAATTGTTCATGAAGGTGATTGCCTCCTCATTTGCCGAAAATTTCTGTCCTCCGAGCGCAATTTTTAGCTGAGGGAACAAGAAGAAGTCGCTTGGGGCTAGATCTGGTGAGTAAGGTGGATGGTCAAGCAGTTCAAACCGTAATTCGTGGATTTTCGCCATGGCAACCGCTGAGGTGAGAGACGGCGCGTTGTCTTGGTGAAACAGGATTTTCTTCTTCTGCAAATGTGGCCGTTTTTCCGTAATTTCTGCCTGCAGCTTATCAAGTAATGATGCGTAGTATGCTCCTGTAATGGTTTTCCCTTTTTGAAGATAATCGATTATGATAACTCCATGACTATCCCAAAAAACAGTCGCCATCACTTTCCCAGCCGAAAAAACAGTTTTTGCATTTTTTGGAGCCGGTTCCCCTTTGCAGTCCACTGTTTTGACTGTATTTTTGTTTCAGTCGTATAATGTATCCAAGTTTCATCTACAGTAATTAGTCGGCGCCAAAACTCGGATTTATTGCGCCTAAACTGCGCCAACAGAGCGTTGGAAATGTTCATTCGAACACGTTTTTGGTCTAACGTCAGCAAACGCGGCACCCAACGCGCGGACAACTTTCTCATGCCTAAATGTTGGTTTAATATGTGACAAACACGTTCTTTGGACATTTTCATAGCCTCTGCTATCTCTCTCACTTTAATTCGGCGGTCGTCTAGCACCATTTGGTGAACTTTAGCGATGTTATCGTCAGTAGTTACACGTTTTGGACGTCCCGAACGTTCATCGTCTCCCAAGCTCTTACGGCCACGTTTAAATTCAGCTGCCCAAAATTTCACTGTGGTAAATGATGGTACAGATTCCAACTCATCTTTGATTTGCATAGGCGTATTACCTTTCAGAAACAAATATTTTATGACAGCTCGATACTCGATTTTTTCCATTTTCACAAAAACACTCACATCGAGTCACTCAAACGACTGTCAAATAAAAACTGCGCGTCCGAAATAGCTGAAACTTTGGTGAATACCTGTCAAAAGATGCACAACTACATTCCCTAACTTTTATTGACGAGTGCTGCCATCTTCACGTTGAGGTCGGAAACTTTTCAGACCACTCTCGTATATTACACATACCCTTCAGAAATACTGTTAATGCCGACAATGAATTGGAAACATCTCGAAAAATTAGAAAAGTAGGACAAAATTTCTTTATAGAATGAATTTAAAATTAAAAAATCCAAATATAATGAATAGATATAAGTAAAATTTGTGGTGTAGTGTAGGTATACAAGAAATGTTAAATACAATAGGGCGCGAGTAGTCATATGACTTTGCTGGCCGTGACAAGCAGATATGGGGGCCCGTGTCAGAATGATTGCTACTAATTACGTACATAGATGTCAAATATCATAATTTTCATTCTAAATTTAGTGATTTTCCAATTCCATGTGGTTTATTTTCCTCGACAAGTAAATTCCACTCCCGCTAAATTTCACATTTGAACAGTTTGTTTATTTTGTCTGATTGTATGCATTAATACATTGTATCAAACAGTGCGCTTATAGATCTTCTAAACGAAGTGTTTGCAGTGCTTTTTTAGATTCATAAGAATACCGAAATAGAAAAATAACATTTTTTACTGGATGAAGCGACATATAACGTATAACCTAATCTAAGGTATTGAGATCATTTTGTAAATGCTTTAATTTTTACAATAATTTTTTTAACTTTCGATATGTATGTATTGTCATCTAACCTGAGCATTGCTGTAATTGAGATCCAAGACACTGGTACTGCTGGCAAAGGCAAGAGACGGCAAGGCACTAGTTAACGAATCTCTCACAACGGCACTGGTCATCAAATAAGTCCTGGGGATGAACACTGCTCCTAGAATAGAACTCGCGGTCCCAAGTAGTCCACTGCAAATTGCTGTCATCTTCCATTGCTCGTCCACAAGCACATAAGTAGTAACCCACGCCATCCACCAAACAGCTATCAATAAAATAGCTATGACGAAGTACATGCCTTCTTTATAATTTCTTTGTGACCGATAAATAAACGGACATGAACATACCATAAGCCCAAGTAGTAGAAAATCATATGAAAGAGCATACAAGAAAGAATTACTTGCCAATAAAGCTTGGCAGTTCTCGATTGATTGAAGACTTAAAGCTCCTTGGACAGCAATCATAAACAGACATAAAAGGGACTGCACATGTCCCGTAATGTGAGACATGAAGCCAGCTTCGTAAGCAACAGTTGCAAGCATGATACTTCGAGATAGAATCAAGCTGAAGGCACAACTATAAGTTAAAGTTACTATTAAAGATCTTGCTAAGCAAAGATAATCACTTAAAGTACTTCGAAAATCAGTTTCGAATGTTACTTCCAAACCAAAGGGCACAACTGCAGCGTACATCACAGTTAAGGTTAGGAGAAGTAACACAGACAAAACTGGATTTCCTTCAAAAATATCTTTCTTGCATAAACGGACGAAAATAAATATTAAAATTACTATACAGAAAAGTACTCCCAAACTTGCAATTGATAATACAGCTAAAATCCAAGGTTCTTGTTTTAAAACGACATTGAATAACAATTCATCACTTGAATCGCCAGTATAACTTGATCTAAAATTCACACATTCAAACATACAAAGTTTGTGTTCATTTGAACAACTTGAAACTGAAGATTCATTCGACGTAGAATTATCATCAAAATATAAATCCTCATAAGTTAAAGTATAGTTGAACAGACCATAAGAACCAACTTTTACAAATGATTGTAAAACAGAAGTTTCTGTAGAACTTGAAGAATTCAATAAATCAACTTCTGATTTTTGACTTAACAAATCTAAATATTCAACTTTATAAATATTATAATTAAACTTATCTACCAAAGGCACAATTTGTAAAAACTGCAAAACTTCGTATGGAGTTACTTCTGTATACATAACAAATCTAGAATTATTTTTTAGGCACAACAATTCTTCTCTAGTGTGATTGCATTCACTTCGAAGAACAAGTGACACATTTTTGGCTATGTTCATGAAAGGCACTGCGATATCCAACAATAGTGGACTCGGAATAATTTTAGGAGATTTTGAAACTTTTTGTTGAGCGTCCGCATAAATTGGTTGCACAATATATGAACTATCCGGTAACCCTGTAAAAAACAATACTCTATTTAAATGAACAATAATTCAAATGGTGTTGTGTATCTGTTATCGTGCTAAAATATTCATGCTATGTTAATGGTGGAATAAATTATTTAGCAATACAGAAAAAAAAAGTTAAGTACATATTATTATTTGGAAATAGGGAGTAAGATGAAATATTTTAAAAATATATACATATAGAGTGTTAATTAAAAAGCAGACCATATACGTTTAACATGAATATGAAATATTTTTTGTCCAATCTTACGAACTTGCATTAAGTTATTTTTAGTATTGTCTTTTTCATTATTTCAAATTTTTCTTGTAACTAAATTGTATTTATTCTTAGTTTTGTAAATAATTCTCTGTAATTGGGAACCTTTGTTCCTGTTGAGTGACTAGTGATAAATAAATAAATAAACATGGAAAATCAGTTTTTCGTGGTGCAAAAGTTCCCAATTAATTTATAATAAAAAATTTTCAAAAAAAAGTTGTAAATAATTAAATTCTACGCCTAAATAACTAACCGATTTAATTTTGCATAACCTGTAATATCGAAGTTGAAATTTTATAAATATTGCTCATTTGTAGCTATAAGAATGGAATTCAAACAAAATTACTGAAATACATATCATTTGATCTATCAGAAATTTCATTTTATAAGTTACAAAATGTAAAAAATAATAATAGTTACTGAAGTGTAGAATTTAAAAATAAAATCTTTTTAGCGATTTAGGTACGTAATTTAATTACCTGTATAATGAATTGTTACGTTAACGTTATAAAAAAAATAATTCGTTACATAACGTTATAAATAACTTAATAAAAAACAAAATAACGTTATTTTTGTTTCATTATTATAACGTTATAATAACTCTATTTTTCTCAAGTTTGTAATAAAAATTCATTAATAATTAAAAAATGTATTAAAAAAGTTACACACTTATCTTATTCTAGAAATGAAATAAAGTGTTCAACTTTTGAATTTGACCACTATTGACATCTATTTATTATAAAACACGAATTATATTATCAGGAAATTATACTTTCAAACGGCAAAAATCTTGGATAACGTTATAGTGAATCGTTATTTGTTCACACAACGTTATTTTACAATTACGTTATTAAGAAAATAACTGAAATGTTATTATAACGTTATCGGGTATTGTTACGTTACGTTGTCCATCCATTTAAACGTTATAAGTTTCTTATTTCATATATTCGCCGTCAAATAAGTATGGACTGATGCTCAACTTTTTCCGACCTCCGTACCCTGTCCTTTGCTCCGCGGTCTTGCCACTTCTTCATAACTTGGTATTTTGAATACGGCCACTAAATTGGCAACAATGTAGAAGTTACCAGTCCATAATTATTTCACGGAAACTATAGTTATTTTGTTTGAATTCGAAATGAACAATATTTACAAAATGTTACTAAACATGCAAAATAAAATCTGTTTAGTGACTTGGCGTAGAATGTATTTATCTACAACTTTTATTTGAAACATTTTTGTCTAAAATTAATTGGAAACTTTTGAGGAAGAAAAAATTAATTTCCTCTGTTAAATGCCTATGACCCGCTTTTTAATTAACAGCCTGCATATAAAGTTTTTAACAATATGTAATTTAAAAATATATTTTATTTCCATATATTATATACTGCATCTAATTTATAATTATTATATACGAGGGTTACGCTAGAATTATTGAGAATAAGAAAATCATGTAGTCCGCAGAAAACAAAAATTGCACTATCTTTTTAAATAGTTATTTGAAATTAAGTTGCGAAAGTTAAATTAGTTAGTAGATACTTAGTTAATTATTTGTTTTTAAATATCGTAACAAGCGTAACTTCCATTGAAAATAAGAAAACTAGCTTTATTTTGAAAAACCAGAATAATATCCTACAATATTTAAAACTATATTTATAACTGTTTTTAAATTAGAAGATTTTTTTTTACATGTATGTATTGGTTTTAAGCAAAAAATAAAGTAGTTCATTTTTTTTTATTTCAAATACAATGGGGTCATTTCACATTTTCTCATTCATTTTTTTCTTGAAAGAATAGATCAAATTAAATATGTATGTTTTACACTTTAAAAGTCTTTAGAATCAGAGAAATGATTTTTTTAAAAGTTGTCTTTAATTTCAAATATTTGGACGCTGACGTCACGGCTTGTGTTTGGAACAATGATTATTATTGAGTTATCACTTGTCAGTTTGATTGGGTGACAGCAACATATTGTTAACTAAAAACATATTTCATACAACTTTTGATATTTATTTTAATAAATGTTTTATTTACAAATCTTTACTCTTAACTCTGCTGTCACCTGACACAATTTTAGGTTAGTTTGTTTACAACAACAAACGGATGCCACGTTGACCGTTGTGTGTGTGAGAGAGGAATGTCTTTGTGTGAGTAACAAGCCGTGACGTCACAAATATTACAGCCGCGAAATTTTATTAGCAAATTTATGAATGAAAAGTCGCATATTTCATGTTATTTTATATTATTATATTTATTAAATGAGACGGATTTCACGATTTTATAAAAAAAAACTATTTTTTTTAAATGACCCCATTGTAGTTTGTAATCACGAACTGACTTTGACTACACTTCAATTATACAGCAAACATTGATATAAACGTATAACGTATTAACAATACCAAAAACTTTTTTATTAAATTTAAATTAAATAATTACCTTCAAATTGCGTCCCATCCAGCGGTACAACAATTAACTTGTTGTTTAATGTAGGCGGTGAAATATGTTTGAGTAGTTTACTTATTTCATTCCCATTGCCGAAAACTGCTATTGGGTTACTTAGATTTAATTGACCAAGATCTCTGTAAAAATGTTTTAATTATAATTATTGGATCTTCATAATACAAATTTGCTACAGTTGAATATGTCTTTAATTTGTGAATTTAAAAAAATATATATGTTTTTGACAGAATCAGAACACCGAAATATCTATAAGTACTCTAAAAAATAACCCCTTAACACCCTGTATATAATTATAATAGCATTATAATAATTATGAATTGAAACTATTTGAGCAAAATAGCTAAATACATATTATATAAGGACATGCATTAACTCTACGATAAACTATCTTTACCTAAAACTTCTAACATCTTTGACACATATCCATTCTTTTCTCGACTCGTGGTAGAATAACGTAAGCACTTCAGGATGATCTGTAACAACTGTCAAATTTTCTTTCCATCGTAAAGCTGATATCATCCCCACAGTCACTGTTACAAGTGAGCGCCACTGTTTGGCAATTACTGTAATCTGAGTTTCAAGTGCTTTTCCTAGTGAACGAATTTTGTTGGGAACTGGTTTCCATGTTATTGCTCCTACAAATAAAAATTATTATTGTTACTATTTTTTAAAAATAATATAGAATAAGGGTATATTTTTTAAATAATGTTCTATAAACACTATTAATTTAAATTGAACGATATCGTATTAATTTCAACATTCTCTAGATCATTTAAAATAATTTATTAGTTGCAGATTAATTACGGGGCTTAAATCGTAGGACACTACAGTTCTGTTTCAATTTGCAGTTTATCTAAAAAAAAATTTGTTTTCTGTACCGGTTCGATATTTTTCTTTTAATCCGGTGCGAAAACCTGTTCAATTGAGTATTAGTTAACGCTTAATTTTCTTTTCAATTATAAAATATACATATAAATTTAATGATTTGTTGAACCTGTTTATCGAATTTCCAGGGACCTATTTCTCAAAAAATACGGGTCTAGTATTATTAGTCCCTACACTAGTAATACTAATGAAGTTTACTAGATTTTGTTTCTAAAATGTACAAGTGTAAAATACTCGTTACATGTTGGGTACTAGTATTTACTAGTGTGTTTGATAAAATTTACTAGTATTTTGTTTCTCAAAATATGTGTGTTGTCTGTAAGACTAGTAATTTACTAGCGTAAAGCTTCAAATGTCAAAAGTATTGTAAATATTGAATATAAATTTTACTAGTATTATTTTATAGTTTTCGTAATTATTCATTGGTTCTTTCTTCATGTATATTTAGTGTCATGTAGTGTTTGTCGTTGTTTAGTGTTAATATATATTAAATATAATATGGTCAAGTGACTCTGAGTCTAGTAATGAAAAAGTAGTTGTACATCGTCAAAAACTATTTAAAGCAAGAGTAAATTATGCCCATACTGAAACCTCAACCTCAAAAAGAGGTTTAGCATTACGGCTAATAAGTTAGAAACAATAATTAATTTATTAGAATCTATTCTTCAGCGAGATACGAACAGGAACCATGCATTATCCAAAAAGTGTCCCTGATATATTTGTAATCCTTCTCCTGTCTTTGGCAGATTTTGTCCATTCCTATGTTTATCTGCATTAGACAATTTATTAGAGAATACTCCAAATAAAATACTTTTAGCATCTCAAATCATCCTCAAAACAGTTAATAATTTCGCATCCAGCGTAGACATTTGTATTGAATTTTAATTTCAAAATAAAACACTTGAAAATGTATAATGTTAGTCAGAAAATTGAATCATTTGATTTATAATACAGTAAAAATTTTGAAAGATGTCCTATCAAGGTAATCTACGAATTGTATGAATTCAGATTTTTGCTCCGCCCATTCTGACAAATTCAGTAGTGTCGTTTGCTTAGTTTTTATAAGGGTACATAATATACTACTGTTATTTTATTATTATAAAAATATGTTACAATAAAAGCATTCAAATTTCAAAAATAAATCAACTGGTAAGTTTATTAGCAAATGTAAAACCAAATATGTGAAAATAAGATACTGACATACGGTCAGTGTCAGTAATACTGACAGAAAATAACGTTATTCGTACGGCTATGAATCAAGGTAATGTATCTGAATTAATATATAAGCTTACGTTACAGCGAAAGTATTATCAACAACGAGCATCGTTTTAAAGTGGAATGTCCTAACTTACTCGAAACAATATGAATTTTTGAAAGACAAACGTGTTATATCCAACCTTATCGCACACGCTTATAGACTACAAAGGAGAGAGATAAATGTATGCCAATTTGTTAATTCGTTCATGATACAAATTACCTTGATCGGACATCTTTAATTAATTTTACTGTACTTGTATTTTTTTTAAAGAAACTACTAGACTATTGAAAATGTTTCAGAAACACTATTTTACTTGAGTAATAAAATTTGACTTGTAACTAGTAACTTGTGAACTAGTAAAATATTTTACAGAAACACAATTTACTCGTACTATTAAAAATTTCACTTGTAACTAGTATTTTTTGAGAAACAGGCCCTTGTAGTTTTGATAATGAAATTGTCACTAATAGTGTGTAAATTGTAAACTAATTTTTTTAAGAGGATCGTATTTATTTTTGCTTTTATTCGTTACCATAGCAAAGTTGATAAAATATCAACAAATTCTAAGAAGTACACTAGGTCATATCTCCTGAAATGGTTAATATGCGGACTCATGTTGATTAAGCATTATTCACTCATTTTTTGGAACGAGGAAAATAATCCTATTCGATGTTTTTATTTAAAAAAATAAAATCCATTCTCTTATCAATCATAAATTTATTAAAAAGCAAAAGTAATAATTTTTCTGAAGGATTCATAGAGCATGAATAAAAGAAATTAAATGAAAAAAGAAAGTACCTATTATTAAATTACGTATTAATTATACATTTATCATTTAATTATTATAATTTATATTAGTATAGTTTTTCACAGGATTGTGAACCTATATTAACATAGGGCCATTTTTACTTCCTTGTACGCAAGTAAAGGAAGTATTGTAATCGCGAAAAATTTCGGTTTTCAGATTTCAGCGGAAATATCCATTTTGATCATCCCTGAATCCATTTTGACTAATTTCGTCGTGACGTCTGTACGTACGTATCTCGCATAACTCAAAAACGGTAAGCCGTAGAAAGTTGAAATTTTGTATTTAGGACTCCTATAACATCTAGTTGTGCACCTCCCTTTATGGTTATTACACAATTTCCAGAAGTGGCACTTTACATGAAGCCTATAATAGATTTTAATGAAAAACTCTTTTAAAATATAATCCACAACTTTTCAAATTTGGTATACAAGACTTTTATGTCAATCGAAATAACATAATAGATTTCGGTTAAAATAGGCTAACTGGAAGTGGTACATTACTTGAAGTTGTTAACAGTTTTTCTTGAATAAAATGATTTTATTTTGATTTTAGAAATAAATGCTTCAAATAAAAGTTTTAGAGAATTAATTTCTGCGTCTAGCACATCAAGTATTATTAAATTAGCCCTTTAAATAAGCGAGATATGTAAATTTAAAAATTATTTTTTTGTAATAAAGCTTGCTATGGATTAGGACAAAAAAATTAAAAAAATGTTCATGTCAAATTACGTTAAATACGTACAATTTTATGATTCGTACAATAACAAATATTATATTTTTATTGTGAAATTAGTTATATTCATTGTTGTAATCAAATATTTTTTTGTTGTAATCAAAACTCTCTTTAAAAACTCCCTTTATGGTCGCTATATATCTTACTGTTTTGAAGTTAAAATTAATATTTTGTAATTTATTTATTAAAAAAAATATGTATAGTTTAATAATCGTACAAGGAAGTCGTGTGGTGTCCACACCAGATTTTTTTAGGTCGACTCCATAAATACATATGAATACTATTTAAGGTATTTAATATAAGTGTATTTCCATTGCCATTTGCAATGTCACTAGTCACCATGAGTTCCATAGGGTATGGGGTTGATTTTCAACTTAAAACAACCATGAGTACCGCACCGGGTGACGCATCTAGTGACGTCACAAGATTCAATTCAATGGCATCACTAGTTGTACGCAGAAAATAATGATTTCATGTAATTAAGTTATTTAAGTAGTATTATCAACAATTAAATCATAATATACCTTTCAATTCTGTGCATAAATAATTGTATTTACTCTATTTTCGGTATCATCAATTCGCATTATTTTAAATTCCGGGAAACTGTAGTATAGATCATTAAATTATACAAAAAAAAATAGTATGTAGTAGGTACAATTTGCCAATAGAATTATTTTTTCTACACCTGTTAAAAAGTTTTTTCTTTATTCATTGTATTGTAATAACAGTTAAAAAAAAGTTTTTGAATTTAAAAAATATACATTTTTCCTTCTTTATAAAAACGATTTAAAAACCGGTTTAATTTTTTCGGTCAATTTAGTAAATAATCGGCTTGGGCCAAAAATCATGTTTTCGGACTTCAAATACCGATTAATTGGTTTAAAACACTGAGTAATCGGTTTAAAAACAGGTCTCTTGCTCTGGTTTTACACTTCATTTAAAAATATGCAAAATATTACCCTAGAGTAAACAACACTCTTACTAGATCAATACTAAATGTCAGAAACACGCTAAGCTCCTATTGAATTTCGTTAACCGTAACAGCATTATTACATAACCTGATCCGGGTTTTAATAAATACTTTATTTATAGGTAATTTATTAGGAAACTTTTCTCTATAAAAACTCAAATAGGTACCTTGTTAATAATATATTACTCTGAAACATGTTATATTCGCATTAATTTTCATAAAAGTATATGTGGTACAGTTCCCACGATAAATTATAATTAGAAAATTCAATAATTATAATTTATTAATAGTAAATTATATAAAAAAAGTTTTGTATCCCTTCACCCACAATACAGATGTTCGATATATATGTACATGGCGACACGATAATCCGTGATACAGGCGTTTAATATGCCATTGCCAAAACAGTTTTTTTCTAATTTTACCTGTCCCGTAAATATGTATAGGTACGGTACTTTACATGAGTTTTTAAAGATGAACATTTAGAGAATAAAATTATGAATTTTTGGTGCTCGAGTAAACTTCATTTAAAGACGTAATAAAAAATACATTTAGCATGTGATTTATGGCTCTATTCTGAACAAATCTGTAAGCCTTACAGATCTGTAAATCTGTAAACAATAAACAACAGCGCAACAAACGCTGCTACTCGTATGTATAATTGTATATTAATCAACAATAGTTGCGTTTTTCAGTTGTTTACAGATTTACAGATCTGAACGTTCAATAAACTGTCAGTCAAAGTAATAGTGTGTTTGACAGTTAATTGACACATACTGTTAACAGTTAACTGCCAATTAAAATGAAAAATATAGTCAGGCCTATTCTGTAATTCAGTGATTAATTTTTAACAACTGGTTAATTTTTTTATCCAATAGCTATTTATTTGACAACTAAAAACCCAATTTTTTGTTATACATCAACGTACTCGATTGGTTATTTTTTTAACCAGTTGTTAAAAATTAACCACTGAATTACAGAATACGCCCGAGTATCGTATTATAGTAACAGTTGTCAAAATTACACATTTATCAAATTTTTGAAGCGACGTTTTTCGATTTAACTAACAGTTAGGTAAGTTAACAGGCAGTTTAACCATAGATGAAAATATTGGGCTTGAATTTGCTTTACCACGTCTTTAAATCAAGTTTATCAGGTTATTAAAGTGGTAAATTAAAAAAAATGGCAATAAAAAGTTTAAAACATTAATCTCTAAAATTGTATGTATAAAAATCATCCCATAAAGTTTTACCTATGTCATGCATTCTTGTGGTCACCCAGTACCTATGTAACAACACAACATTGGAATTTTAAAAAAATGTGTGCTAGCGTGACCCTAATAAAAGATATTCCATTTTTTTTATCATATTGTCTTACCTAGACTAAATCCATCAGTTTTTGCAATGTTAATGATAGGATCTATCATCTTGTCTACATCACAAACATTATAGATGTCAGCACCAATTTTCAAATTTCCAAACACATTTAAAACATTCAACCTTTCACAAACCCACGCTGTTATCAATACGATACTGTTAGTCAGTGAAGAACTAGAATTAGAACACTCATTCACTATCATCGCAAGTCGAAGGTCTCCACTAGACCGGAAGACAGGCTGCACGCCGCACATCCGGTCTTCGCTGACGTTTTGCACAACGACCAAACAAGAGAAGGCGATAAATACAAACAAGACACTGGGTTTGAAGATGTGCATGATGAAAACTGATCGTAGTTGCTTTTGCCTGAATGGCGTTTGTTGGTTGTTTGAATGCGTGTGTAGCAAAGCGAGTATGTTATTGTAAATGATGCGGCCGGCCACCTGACTGCACGGTTCAGCGCTCAACACAGTCAATATACCACTCTGGGTTCGTCAGCGACGCGATACTTTACAAACATAACAAATATCGATTTGAGAACTACGTGAAATATCATAAAACATGTAAGTTAAGGGTGTGTTGCTACCTAGTACCCACATTCAACATGAATTTGTTTCATTTTTTGTTTTTATTGCAAAAAACTGTTTTCCACATAAAAATTTGAAAAATTCAATCAATTCAGGTGAATATACTGAAGAATCTGTACAACTGCTTTTATTTAATTTTACTAATCTCTCTCTTTTACGTTTTGAATGAACGATAAATGATTATTTGATAATTATAGTAACTTTCAGAGTGAAAAAATTAAGTGAGAGTCATCCTTTTGCGCGAATTTCTATTTTTACCTCTCGCTAAGAGAGGTATTGGATTCATGCTAAAAATCGCATATCCAGATTCTATTGAATAAGCACGGTTTAAGGACCTTAAACCGTGCAATCCGATTTTAACATTTTTACGATGATGTCTGTGTGTGTGTGTGTGTGTGTTTGTGGATGTATGTGTGTGTGTGTGTGTGTGTGTGTGTGTGTGTGTGTGTGTATGTATGTATGTAGGATGTTGGAAGGACGTTTACTCAAAAACTATAAGACTTTAAATTTGTTTAACTACGTATTTCCCAATCGGACATTCATGGGAAGATCTGAAAAGATTTTGGTAACAATTGGACAACCGGAAGTAGAAGATTCTTGAAAAAAAATCTTCTAAATAATATTTTTCGAAATTTTTTCTTGGTAATATTAAAGAAAATTAAATTCTCTATCTGATACATTTAAATATTTTATAATATATTCTATAGATTTACAGATAAAAGAAATATAATATATAAAATGATCTGTTATAATAAATTTTACAGCCGAAAGATTAGCCATGGAAAATAGTTGAAAATTTAAATTGTTTGTAAATGACAGATACATGTCAGTGTCAGAAATCCGGAGACATTACTAAAGACTTTTTCTGGGAAGTAAATACATTATATTATTTCTTAATGTATTAATAGTTAAATATTTAAAATTATAGGTATTTACATATATCCTTCAAAAATACTGTCAATCCTGACAATGAATTGGAAACATTTCGAAAAATTAGAAAAGGACAAAATTTCTTCATAAAATGAATTTAAAATTAAACAATCTAAATATAAGGAATAGATATATGTAAGTAGAATTTTTGGTATAGAGTGTAGGTATACAAGAAATGTTAAATACAATAGGGCGCGAGCAGTCATGTGATTTTGTTGGCCTTGACAAGCAAATATGGGGGCCCATGTCAGAATGATAGCTAGTAATTATGTATATAGATGTCAAGTATCAAAATTTCTCATTCTAAATTTAGTGATTTTCCAATTCCATGTGGTTTATTTTCCTCGACAAGTAAATTCCACACTCCTGGTGACAAATTAACTACATGTATTTAGAAAATCTTGAAATTCTGAATGAAAATTGACAATTGACATCCATGTACATAATTACTAATTATCATCCTGAAACAGGCCCCCACATTTGCTTGTCAAGGCCAACAATGTAATATGACTGTTCGCGCCCTATACTTCTGTAACCAAAAAAGGAAGTAGCGAGAGGTATTGTGCTGGCCACAACAGATTTTTTTAAATATGTACCTAATAGGATTAATAGGGTAGGAACCTAAGTACTTGACAAATTTTTGAAAAATGTTTTAAATTGTACATGGTCGAAATCCAATTTAATAAATAAAATAATAATACCTAATTATTTATACAAGATTATTATTATATATTTTTAATCGTTAATACATTTAAAATCGTGTTTTTCAATTTTTATTTCAAATTTCCCGCCAAAACGCTCACGTTGCTATGACGTCACGATCTAGTATAGTCTAGTACAGTTATTTGTTTAACTAGTATGAGTTTACAAAAGAGGCTGGCGTTATATGAATGCTGCCGAAGCTGTAAATCTGTTTTTAGTGCCGTGTTGAAAACATTATTTTTTTACCGGTTTTATAATTAATGAGGGAAAAATAATTTAGTCGGAACGCAGTCTAAAGATGTTTATTTTGATTTCAAACCGACGTTTCGATCATACAATGATCATCTTCAGGGTTAAATCAAGTCAGAAAGAAAAGTGTTTTTATAACAAAACGTTAACAAATATGGATGAATTTTTTATGTGAAATACACAACGTTTAACTATAATAATTTTAACGAAACAGAAGTGAAAAACAATTTTATAAAACCATTTTCTGTAGTTTCATAAAATTATTTTTCACTTGTGTTCTGTTAAAATTATTATAGTTAAACGTTGTGTATTACACGTAAAAAATTCGTCCATTTTTCTTTCTGACTTGAGTTAACCCTGAAGATGATCATTGTATGATCGAAACGTCGGTTTGAAATCAAAATAAACATCTTTGGAGTGCGTTCCAACTAAATTATTCTTCCCTCAACCAACTTCCAGTCGATCATCATACTTTATAACTAATAACTTTATAATTAATATTAATTTAGTGATTATTTTTAATACCTACTTTGAAAGAAATCACCATCAAATTATGTCGTTATGCGTTTGCTGAACTGTTGCTATGCGTTTGTTGAGCGGTTAAATAGCAACAATAAGCGGTAAAATGACATTTTACAGACTGATAGCTGTCAAAAAAATCGCACTTTTAATGTCAATCGGCAAAACAATATTTTGTAAAGTTCTTTGGTGTTTATCTGTATGTTCTTTCAAAAAAATGAATTCTAAAACTTGTAAGTGGGGGGTAGAGGACAGAAAAGACCGATAAATACTAAAGAACTTCTTGTAAAGTATTTCTTACTAAACTGTACTAGACACTAGACCGTGACGTCATTAGCGACATAAGCGACATGAGCGTTTTAGCGGGAAATTTGAAATAAAAATATTAATTTAAATGTTTATGCAGAGAATTAAATTAAAAAATTAAATTGTAAAACGAAACTAAACAAGTATAGACAATTCATATCAATGACAACGTTTATGTAATTAACTGAAGAACTAAACTAATAAAATTAAATTATCAGATCAAAGCACAATGTATGATATTCCCCATAAAGCAGTCATTGGCGTGTTTTTACCTTCCGTCATCATTAGGTAAGGAAAGTATTGTCTTTGGTCAAAAAATTCAATGATGAGTTTTTAGTGTATAAGCATGTTTTAGGGTTCATATAATACGATTTTACCATTTTTACGATGTATGTATGTATGTATGTGTGCTGCGTGTGTGTGTGTATGTGTGTGTGTGTGTGACGAAAGTTTCGGATCGGAGAAGAAGTGGTTATAATTGGTCAACCGGAAGTACCCTCATTTAAAGATTTTAACAGTTTTTCTTGAAAAAACGCAGTTAAATATCATTTATTGACATTTAACGTTATTATAACTTAAAGAATATATTAATCTCTATACGATTTGATTGTATTTTATACTTCATATTCAATAGATTACACTGGTTTGAACATGATTGTCATGAGGAGAGATGAAGAATATATTGAAAGAAGAATGAATAGCTTGGTAATAGAAGGTTGAAGAAACAGAGGAAGACCAAAGATAAGATGGAAGGACTGTATTGCGGAAGAAAAGGAACTGAATAAGAACCACACGCAAAACGGAAATGGGTGGAAGAAGAAATAAAAAGTAGCGACCCCTAACGAAAGGGGTAAAGCAAAAGAAGAAAAAGATGTCAGTGTCAAGTGCAATTTGCATAGTTTGTTTGTGTAATAATTTTACTTGAGATTTAGAATCTTTTGTAAGAAAAATTATGTATAGAATTTATACATAATACACAGGATTGACATAAGGTATTGTGCTGGCCACATAAGATTTTTTTATTCAAATTAAATCCATCCGTTGCAGCGCTTTTCCATTCTACAAGTTTCGGTATGTTTTTTTTCGTGCAGTGCAAGCCTGAATTTTCCATCGGTTGAAAAGTTTATGCAGCGTTACAAATCTGCTGCACATAACTTTTGATAAAAATGGCGAGTGAAGATTTTGTAAAACTAATTTTAAATAACAACGGTGAAGACCTAACAGTTTGGGTGGATAATTATTCGGAAAATGAATTATCTTTCCTTATATTCTGTTTAACAGTGCCCATTTCATAATATGTAATCATAACTTTCATCTAATAGATTTTCTAATACAAACTGTGCTCCAACTAGCATTAAATACTGTTGTAATCTACGTGTACGTATTACTTATTATTGTTACATCGGTTAAAATGCAAGTTACATCCTATTGATATAAAAAAAATCTGATGTGGCCAGAACATTACCTTCCGTCAATCCTATGTATTATGTATAAATTCCATTCATAAATTTTCTTGCAAAATATTATATATTTCCAGTATAATTATTTCATAAACAAACTGTATAAATTTCACTTGACACTGACATCATCTTTTTTTTCTTTAGCTTTTCCCATTCGTTAGGGGTCGCTATTTTTTATATTCTTCTTCCATTCATTTCTGTTTTGCGTGTCGTTCTCATTCAGATCCTTTTCTCTCAAGTCTTCCGCAATACAGTCCTTCCATCTTATCTTTGGTCTTCCTCTGTTTCTTGAACCTTCTATTACTAAGCTATTCATCCTTCTTCCAATATATTCATCTTTGCTCATGACATGTTTAAATCAATGTAATTGTCTCTCATGTATCGTTCTAGAAACTTCTTATACTAGAGTTATTTCCCTAATTCTTTCATTCCTTACCGTATCTTTCCGTGTCTTCCCCAACATCCTCATGTCTGTCACATTTATTTTCTTTTCATTGACACTGACAACTGTCAGTTAAAATTTTCTTAATATAGTTAAAGCATAGTTGGCTGATTTATAAAATTTAATTTCTTTATAATTCTTTAACTTTATATCCATTGAATGTGAAATATAATTTATAATAAAAGTAAACGTCAAAAAATAATATTTAACAGCGTTTTTTCAAGAAAAAATGTTAAAATCAAATGAGGGTACTTCCGGTTGACCAATTATAACCAAAATCTAATGAAGTCTGCATATGGCTGTAAGAAAGAGGAATACGCCAAAAATTATAATTTTTGAAATAATAGTATTGCAGATATCGCGGCCGAAATAATAGACACACACACAAAAGAGCGCGCGCACACACACACACACACACACACATACAGACATCATCGTAAAAATAGTAAAATCGTAGTGTATGGTAATAGCACGAACGAAACCGTTGCATTCATTAGAAAGCACTAACGGTGCACTAACTAACGATAATGATAGGGTATATATTAATTAAATCTGAAAATTTAATTTGAAGTTGGCCCACCCAGAGTTTTTTCTTAATTTCTAGTGTACGGTAACAGTACTAATAAAACTGTTGGCTTCATTAGAAAGCACTAACGATGCACTCACTAGTGATTTGATACATATTAAGTAAACCTTAAATTTTAATTTGAAGTTGGCCCACCCATAATTTTTATAATTTACTCAATAATGCGATGTGCACTAACGTTCGTTTGTAGTGCACTAAAAATCACTAACTAATAAGATAAAAAAAAAACGTTGGTGCTAGATTGGGCGGGGATAACTTCAGGCCGGTCCAAATAAAAATGTTCTAATGAACCTGCCTTATACGAAAACTAGTTTGCCTTTCGTGTAATGCTGGTAGCATAATGTGATATTCAGAATTACATAGTTCTGTTGTTGATTTTGTTCGTAAAACTAAATTTTTAAACGAATGTATATATGTGTACATGAATTTATATTTGTTACTGCCCTGATGAATGTATACGTGTGTACCGAAACTTCGATTTTGTAAGAATAAATGTTGTATGTCTGAGTAATTGTTAACATCTTATTTATACCACAGTCGAGAATGTTATTAATATTTAAAATAAATAAAGTATAATCAATTACAATTTTATTCAGTATTAAAAAAAATCACAGACAGTACTGCTAATAATATGAATAAAACTATGCAAACTATAATATGTGCAAAAATTAATTCTAGTGTAAATACAATAAAGATGTATTATTTGTAGTGTATGTCAATAATATACATATTAGATAACATAGCTTTATCATATTACTATTTTACAGTGAAAAAAAAATGTTTGGTATAATGTTTAAAACGCATAATTAGTGTTTTTCTGCCAACTTCAGAAAACACTTTTGTATGATACTGTACGAGTGTATGCTGACGCATGCGCACTAACCTGTTTGACGGTATGGCAACGTCTCATACAGTAAGCTGAACGTGAAAGCCGCGAATATGACAAATCGAATAAGATATAAAAGACAATTCATTAAACAAAATGTTTTTGAGAACACATTCGCTTCCGACCGCTTCATGTATGAGCTCTTACATAAGTGTAGCGATCATGCTAATTATAATTTGTATATTTAAACTTATGCATATAATAAATTTAATGTAGTGCTTAAAATAAAATATTTATCGCATCGAACATATTTTATTAATTTACTGAATCAATATAGAATTAAGCTTTCCTCTGTATTTAAAACTAAACAAAAATTCCATGTATCATTCAATATGGTAGTAAAGAAATATCGTTTAAATTTACTGAAAAAAATTCAAGTTTAATCTAATTGTTATAAAACGATTACATAATAATTTATGTAATAAACAAATTTTATTTATTACAATATACGAGATTAGCAATAAAAACTTGTCATTTAAATTTGTTTTTACATAGCAACCTTATGCAAAATGATGATTAACACAATAAAATAACTGAAAATAAAAATAAAAGTAAATATTAATCGGTGAAAAAATAAAGGGTTCAACATTCACTGCTTGAGCCTGAATCTACAGCGTTGCCAGTCATATCCCCTCTATCCCTTCCTACCCTGTAAAAGTGAATATTTTCCCACTTTCTTAAGCTATATTTCTTAAACAAAATGGTGAAAAACATTTTTTTTCTTCAAGTGTACAATAATATTCATATTATGCTACTATACACACACTATAGAAGATATTCATTTTATTACTAGTACAACATTGTTGTTCATTTTTGTACTAGTAAAAAAATGTTAGCTTCTTAGTTCACCGCTCGCGGCAGCAGTCGTCACAGCAACACAGACCATATTGAAAAATTGTTATTTGACAGTTGTATCGTTTGCGTTTTGTAGTGTACACAGCCAACTATGGCTAAAATTGCAAACGCTATAATTAAAACAATTCTAGAAAAATATTTAAAAAATCCCCAGTTTTATTTGAAATACTTGAAGAAAAAAATAGTATATGTTATTCGGAGCAGAACGCCCTTTTTGTGTTTTACCCAGCTTGCTTGGCCTCGGCTAACGCCTCGGCCGCAATAGCTGGGTTCAACACAAAAAGATGGCTTTCTACTCCTAGTAACATAATATACTATTTTTATTTTAATATTTGTCATTTATGTATCTTTATAAGCTGAGATGTTTTTCAATAAAATGTGACGTACCATTTTGAAGCTACAGTGAAAAATATGTCATGTATTTTGGCCTGGTATAGGAAACATGTACAAAAAGAGCTATCTTTAATTGCATTTATCTCAAATTTGAAATGGTCAATCGATTTTAAATTAAGACAATGTGTAGATATTAATGTTCTGTACATGCAGTTAAATTTTTATAAGATTCTCACGAATCGTAATTCGTACGTATACTACTGCACGGAAAACCTCCGGGCAAACCCAGTTGCCACACCTCGGGAATTTGAAGGAAATGCTGTGAAAGACCTTTTGGAATATTACGTTCATCTCTCGGTATGTTCGTCCCTCAGTAACCAATAACCTATAAATAAAATATTATGTAAATACGAGTAAGTATCTGTAAGCGTTTGTAAAACTTAATCCTAGATTAATAAATTAAAATTATTTTGTAATGTAAAATATAATCGTACAAGGTGTATTGAGAAAAATGTTTTATATTAAATTTTATTATATTTTTATGTCTTTTTACTGACATAGACAAAATTTTGTTCGAACACTATCTTTGTCAGTTTTTCTATTTTCCTAATATGTATGTACAAAATGACCTTTCTACGAAACAGTTCATTTTTTGACACATATTGTATAAAACTTTTCAACTTATTTTATCTTCTTCTCTATGTCCTATAAATATGTTATAAATGTTTTTACCTCCCGCTACCCTTGGTAAGGGAGGTATAGGGATCGTGCTAAAAATCGCATATCGAGGTTTTGGTAAATGACCACGTTTTAAGGTCCCTACAATCCAATTTTAACATTTTCACGATGATGTCTGTGTGTGAATCTTCTAGGCGCTCTAACTCAAATACTATCATTTAGAAAGTTTTGAAACCATGTAACCTTATTCTAATATGGAAAGAAGCCATTAGATTTTGGTGTCAATCGGATAACCGGAAATGGCGGTTTACTTGAAGCTCAAAATAGTTTTTCTTCAAAAAATACCTTTAAATGTTATTTTTTCGCAAGTTATTATTATAAAAATTAAAGATTATTCCATTTTGTACAGGTTATAATTGTAAATAGAACAATAGTTATATGGAAAGGAACTTAATATACATAATTTCAAATTAATAATAGTAACGTTTTAATTGTAAAGAGAACAATAGTTATATGGAAGGAATTATAATAATTTCTAACTTAGTAAATATGCAGGTATGTATTTGAAAAAATAAAAAACGGCATACTACCCATTGCTGGCTGTGCTAATCTGCTTTGTACACAGATTTCGGTAGTAAAGATGACATATTTGTATCGTGCTAACGTTTAGCAGGCGCCACCTCACGGGCACTCATTACTGGCGTGGTGAGTGCACCACAGGGTCACTTTTGTACCAATTAAAATTGGAAATATTAGGCGTTGATCGGGATCGAATCGGGTTCCCAGATTCGCAACCAGACATCAGGCACGCGGCAACGAGACCCCCTAGGTATGTATTTAAATTAATAAAAATTAAATGGCGGGAGGTATTGTGTTGGCCACATCAGATTTTTTAAATTCATTTTTGAATAAAATTAATTTATTGTATTTGTCTGCCGTAAAATAATAAAAGAAGAAGGAAAATACTTTTGATGATTACTCGCCAACAACTTGGACCTATGTCGTCGCTGGCGCAAGTATTCCTGAATTTGCGTAGTACGCGTACCCTTCCGAATTTTCTATCTCTCTCAATCCTAAGCGTTCCCTACTGCGTCCATTCAATTCGTAAACTATATGATCTACGATCGGTGATATCACATACACTCATAAATATTACTTAGACAAAATAATAATTAATATAAAGTAAAAATTTATACCTGACTGAACATAAATAAGAAATGTGATTTGGAGAGTTTGTCCCTTTTTATTACCTTATCAAAAATGCTTAAAAAGTGTTTATTTTTTTTAATATTCTTCATTCTTGCAATTAGTTTTACAATCTCTGATTAAAATTGTAACTGTCAATTAAATAAATAAAATTGAAACGAAATAAACTGTCAAATGACAAATTGAACATTACTGTCAATAATCCGATTCAATATTGTTTATTTAACTCACAGCGTTGAGTGATTAATGTATACATTACGCTCACAGTTAAAATTCTAACCCTGATATGGGGTTACTTTGAACATTTTAATATTACTTTAGCTAATATTTTTCTCGCTTTTATATTAATTTTATTGAAAAAAATATTACTTAATTAGTTAGAATATTAGGAACAAGACACAAGTGTCAAAAAATCTTTCCTATACATTTTTTGTCATTAAAAAATAAATAAAATGTAAGTGAAGTTTGAACAAAGCAAAAATAATAATTTAGAGGTAATTTTGTTCAAAGTTATCATGGAGTTCAAAGTACACCCGTTTGACGGCATTAGTTCCTTGTTCCTTATGATTTCGATAATTGTTGTGGTTATTTATTTTAACAAAAATAATTTTATATCTACTAATGTAGCAACCCATTTCCTTCCAATTTGGTATCCTTGCGGTTTAGTTTTTAAGCCAGTTACGTTATATAACAAAAAGCTTCTGATGTGCAGTATCCAGTGTAGTTATTTGGTTATTCTGATTTTATATAAATCAATATGTTTTGTGTCATAATGTGTAACATATTTTTATTTATCTTCATTCTACCGGTAAACGCAAAAGTGATGTATTTGAACTGTGATCTATGGGATACATCACTTAACCGAACATATTTAATAGACGTTTTTTCGCCCGATTTTATTACAAATACAATAGAGGAACAAGATTATATTCATATTGATTATACAAACTGTGGAATAGAATACGTTGCTAAAAGCACATTTGAAAACTGGCCACAAATTGAATACTTGTCACTTGCTTTCAATAATATTTCAAAAATAGAAAATGGAACGTTCAGAAATAATTCGTTATTGAATGTACTACATTTTAATAACAACAAACTGAAGGAACTTAACGATTACTCGTTTGAATATTTATACAATCTCCAAACATTGTATCTAAAGAATAATTTAATAGAAAAAATTGACAAAGATACTTTTCGACATTTAAAATCATTGTTAATTTTGCAGTTAGAAGGAAATGCAATTAAGATACTGGATGAAAGTTTATTTGATTCTAATACGGAGTTAGAATTTTTAAATTTAAATTATAATTATATAAGAAATACAACAAGTTTAATAAGGTTACGGAAATACCTAAGAAAATTGCAAAATAGATGTTTCAAATTTACTCAAGTATTTGACATCGAGCCACAGAATATAAATAAAAGTTACAATCATTACAGTATTCATATAGAAATAATTATATACAGTTTAGGAAGTGCATTTATAACTTTAGCTTTGTATTCTATTATTTTCATTGTCTACATTAAACGAAAAAATTCGAACAAGGTTAGTATTTTCAAACAAACTTTATAAAGGTGTTAATAATTACTCGAAATGCAGCATTTATTCTTACAAAACCATGGTTTTGTAAGAATAAATAAAAATAAATTACCCAAATTATATATAAATGTACAAATATAAACACACCGTCAGATTCATAATAAGAATGCTACAGACAATGCGTGTATTAGCGATTCGTGATGCGTAATTTGTCTAGTTTGTTGTAGTTCCTAGTAATTCGTAAATCAAAGACTACAGACTAATAACAATATGTAACATAAGTTTTCGGAAAAAAAGTGACTGGACGATACTGTGGTTAGAGGAATCTGCTTATTACTACAACAATTAATACTTAGCATTCATATTTAATAAAGAGTTAGTGGCCCGTTTACTTAAAGTCGCGTTCCTTAGGGCTGTGATTGTGATTTTGTGAATCCTGATTAGTTTAACCGTGATCCTTTTCAATCATGATTTAAAAATTATACCAAGAAAACAACTTGAACAGTATAAACACCATCTAGCGTCAAATGTCATATGTAGACCAATGCAAAGTAATTTATTTTATATTACAAATAATCTACTGCCAGGTGTTATAGTCAGCACATTAAAAATAGATTATATAGAAGTAAAAGAAAAATGTTCTTAGTAACATATGAAGTATGTTTACCTTTTATGTAACATATTTCTTTTTGTTTTCAAAAGTATGGTGCCACTTTTAAATTTGCTTTGAAATGAATCCGTGTGATCCATCAGAAAAGATGATTCAGACGGGAAAGGGGAAGATTGTCTAGTGATCACAAAATGAGAAAATAGGGATAACGAATAAGAAACGAAAAAACATACTTCTTCTTAATCATGATCACTTTGATGATTTAGATTGCGAATCACAGCCCGAAGGAACACGGTTTTATATACGACGGTTTAGTTTTGCTTTGCCTTACGACTTATGACTTATGAGTAAAGCTCGGATTTATATGCAGTTAGGTGCCTAGCATAGGCAAAATATGCAGTACAAGAATACAAAACATATAGCAAAAAATTACTCACCCCCATCTACACATAAGTTGTAATAATTGTGTAAAGTTTAAATACTATATAAAATTATTATTATTATTATGTTAAATATGCACGAAATAATGTTTTTAACAAATTTATTTGGTTATAAATTCAGTTATATTTACATGTTTAATATGAATATTTACAGAAACTTACAATCTATTACTACGAACTACGAAATACATTTTCATTTGCATTAACAATTAAATGTTTTTCTAAGTTACTCATTTTAAATGATTGCCTTCTGTCACTCAGTATGTGTTTATACATAGAAAAGCTGCATTTTACGTCGACAGATGTAATAGGGGCATATTTTAACGATGACAATATTTGATGGTCAATTGTTAGCTCATCTGGAAATTCTCTATCCAAAGCTTTTGATACAAGAGTAAAACTGGTGAAACCTCGTTTTTTTTTAGGACTTCCTCTAATTTTTTACCTCTCGCTAAGAGAGGCATTGGATTCATGCTAAAAATCGTATATCCAGATTTTAATGAATATAATCCGATTTTAACATTTTTCGATGATGTCTGTGTTTGTGTGGGTGTGTGTGTGTGTGTGTGTTTGTGTGGATGTATGTGTGTGTGTGTGTTTGTGTGGATGTATGTGTGTGTGTGTTTGTGTGTGAGACGTTGGAAGGCCGATTACTCAAAAACTATAAAATATCGGACATTACTGGGAAGAGCTGAAAAGGTTTTGGTAACAATTGGACAACCGGAAGTAGCAGATTCTTGAAAAAAAATCTTCTAAATATTATTTTTTGAATTTTTTTCTTGGTGTTAAAGAAAATTAAATTTTCAATCTGTCACATTTAATTTTTTTGTTATATCTCGTATAGGTTTGGAGATATCATGTTTAGCTCTACAGCCCGGGGTGGGCCTTGGCTTCCTTTACAATTTTCCTCCATTCACTTCTGTCCAGCGCCTTACTTCTCCATCTTTTCACTCCCATCTTGACTATATCATTTTGCAAATCATCCAGCCATCTCAATTTTGGTCGTGCTTTTCTTCTTTTCGAGTAAAATTTTCCTCAGGATTCTAAGCGGCATTCTTTCTTCTTCCATCCTTAGCACGTGTCCTATCCATCTCAATCTTTGTGACTTTATAAATCTTATGATGTCTTGTCCTTCAATCAATTCTTCCAATTCCGCATTGTATCTTATTCTCCAAAGTCCTCCTTCTTGTACACCTCCGTATATCTTCCTCAAAATTTTCCTTTCAAATGTTTGTAATTTCGTACTAACGTTCTGTGTCAGTGTCCACACCTCACAGCCAAATGTGACGACTGGGCGTACTGTGGTTTTATATATTTTGAGTTTAGTTTTCCTAGATATAAGTTTATTCTGAAATATCTTGAGATTAGTATAGTATGCTCGGTTACCTTGCATAATTCTTTCTTGGATGGTTGACCCTATGTCGCAATCATTTGTCACTTTAAGACCCAAGTATGTAAAACTACTTACGCCTTCAAATGTATTTGCACCGACTTCCAAGTCTTGAACTAATCTTCTAGCTTTTGATGTGGAGACTTTCATATACTTGGTTTTATCTACGTTCACATGTAATCCTAAACTTTTTGTGTGTCTTTCCATTTCTGTGTATATATCTTTCATTTTCGTGATATTTTCAGATACAATTAGGACATCATCAGCGTATGCGCAAATCTGGCTTGACATCATGAATATGGTGCCGGGTTTAGCAATTCTGCCTATTGCTTTGTGCAGGATGAGATTAAATAGTGTGGCTGAGAGCCCATCTCCTTGTTTTACCCCTGTTTCGAAAATAAAACTCTCACTAAGTTTACAACCTACTTTAACTTTTGCTTTTGTATCTTGCATTGTCATTTTCACCAGTCTCACTAATTTTACGGTAAAAAGCTTCTGTCTATTGACACTATCAAATGCCTGCCTGAAGTCAATGAATAGCATATGTAGATCATCTGAAAAATCTCTATCCAAAGCTTTTGATACAAGAGTAAAACTGGTGAAACCTCGTTTTTTTTTGAGGACTTCCTCTAATTTTTTACCTCTCGCTAAGAGAGGCATTGGATTCATGCTAAAAATCGCATATCCAGATTTTAATGAATATAATCCGATTTTAACATTTTTCGATGATGTCTGTTTTTGTGTGTGTGTGTGTGTGTGTTTGTGTGGATGTATGTGTGTGTGTGTTTGTGTGTGGGACGTTGGAAGGCCGATTACTCAAAAACTATAAAATATCGGACATTACTGGGAAGAGCTGAAAAGGTTTTGGTAACAATTGGACAACCGGAAGTAGCAGATTCTTGAAAAAAAATCTTCTAAATATTATTTTTTGAATTTTTTTCTTGGTGTTAAAGAAAATTAAATTTTCAATCTGTCACATTTAATTTTTTTGTTATATCTCGTATAGGTTTGGAGATATAGTAAATAATAATATAGAATAATCTGTTGCAATAAATCTCGTTGACTAAAAACAGTTGAGATATGTAAATGTTTGTAATTGACAGATAAATACAAAATGTCAGTGTCAAAAATCAGATTTTTCTGGGAGGTACGAGTACTTTTTATATACATATATTATTGTATTATTAATTAAATATATATTTAAATTATAGGTATGTTAATATTACATATATCCTTAAGAAATACCGCTAATACTGTCAATGAATTTGAAGAATTTGGAACATATTATAATAGTAGGACAAAATTTCTCATATAACGAAGGAAGAAATACAATTTCAATTATTAGTGTGTACAAGAAATGTTAAATTTGTTACTTATAGAGTGCGAGCAGTCATGTGACTTTGTTGGCTTTGGCAAGCAGATGAGGATCCGTGTCAGAATGACGGCTAGTAGTTATTTACATAGATGTCACAATTGTCATATGTCATAATTTTCATTCAAAATTTCAAAATATTCTGAGGTTTATTTGTCATCAATAATATGGAATATACTTGTCAAGGAAAATAATCCACCTGGATTTGAAAAATCATAATGTTTTGAATGAAAACTTATGATACCTGACACCTATGTACATTATTACTAGCTGTCATTTTGACACGGGCCCCCATATCTGTTTGCCATAAAGTCACAAAACTGCTCGCGCTCTCTGCAACATAAAATGAAAATGGCGAGAGGTATTGTGCTGGCCACAACTGATTTTTTGATATTGATTGAACAATAAGCCCCTGTGCTCCATTGACAGTTAACTTTAATTGTGCTACTAATTTAATTGATTCAGTTAAAGGTACTTCCTGTTTTTTCTAATTTTGTCATTGTCTTAATAATTAATTTAATAATTGTTATTAATAAAACTCAAGTTTGGCCTGTATTAGGATCATTTAAATGTAATTGAAAGTGAAATACATTTTCCACACCCTAAGAAAATGGAACCGGCAGAAATATTTAAAGCTAGACTAACCGTTACTTTCTCTATAAGGGATTAGGAATAGGAAATTTCAGTCATAAATGAAATTATGATTATGGGTAATTTTAGACGGCGTATAGCACTGATTCGGTGACCTCAATGTTCGTCAAAGATATGATTATTGAAATTGATAAAAATGACGCATAATTTTAAAAATATGCACAAATATACACATCACAATGAAATATGCAAGAATTTGATAAAATATACAAAAAATGCAAAAATATGCATTTTGCATATAATCCGAGCTTTACTTATGAGTCTTTGGCGGGTTTTAAAATTTACGAGTATTTTGCGTACTTTTTGAAAAATCCTGCGCTTTAATTGTTTTCATTTTGGGGCTTCTACACATTTGTCGTACACCTTTCTTATAAGTAACCTCTAAAAAGTCTCAATAGGTCTCGCTAGAGGTACGTTAGGATTGTTTTCGCGGGGTAAATGGTATATTTTTGCCTCCAAACACTGCGTTGTTGTTCGGGCATAGTTGCATGTAGCTGGGTCAGACCAAAACATAATATCTGCGTTTAAATTATGTAAATTGATGAAATCAAGTAACTTCAGCTAGCAATTTTGTGTATAAACCTCTAACACATCAAACGTACTGTCTAGAAACGCTTGCTTCCGAAATTGCTGCTCACAACATTATTTTATCAGATGATCATAGCAGAAATTTTGTATCACTTCCGGTTTTAGGGGAAATGGGTACAACTTTAAATCTAGCATAGGGAATCGGTATTTTTATATTTTTTTTCAGAATATACATAAAATTAGCTTCACAATGATATCAAATTATCATAGTTTTACTTTAACCATTTCAAAATGGCGACCATTTATTCTTAAAATATGTATTAATAAAATTCCATACAAAATAAAACATAGCAAGCTATGAAAACAATTTTATTATCTTATAACAAAAGAAAAGAATTTACCTACATTTGCGATAGTGACAATTTCTTGTAACAATTAAATAATTATGGCTCAAGTGAATTACACAAATGAATAAAATTGTTTTCATAGCTTGCTATGTTTTATTTTGTATGGAATTTTATTAATACATATTTTGAGAATAGATGGTTGCCATTTTGAAATGGTGAAAGTAAAACTATGATAATTTGATATCATTGTGAACCAAATTTTATGTACATTCTGAAAAAAATACAAAAATACCGATTCCCTATGCTAGTTTTAAAGTTGTACCCATTTCCGCTAAAACCGGAAGTGATACAAAATTTCTGCTATGATCATCTTATGAGCCCGTTTGTCTAGTTTAACTTTGCTTATTAACATTTTTTTGTATCTCTCAAAATAAACGAAATATTCGTGGTGCCGGACTTACGCCAAACACCCTGTATATTATATACACAGATTGTATAAAAATAGTTAAAAGTTAACATCAAACACTGCAATAAATGCATTTTCTTTATTTTTCTATAGAAAACTATTTCTTTGAACTGTACCACTCGCAACTAACACATGCACAAGTGTCGTATTCCAATACACTCATACTAAAGTACGAATGTTAAAGAATAACTGTGGCAACGTCGCGCTTAGTCAAAGACAGATATTTTAATATTTGGTGTTATACATTTTTTATCTGAAAATATAATCGGTAATAATAAACCACGTATAACTAAAAACAAAAGAGTTTTAGAGAAAATGGTTGAATTTTTAAGTAGTCTAAAATTGAAAAATTTTCTCTAAAACTCTGAAATTAAATAAATATTGTTTTTTTTAATGTGATTTTTATTTTATTTTCAAAATACCTTTGTGCTTTGAATATATAATACATATAAGAATGGCAACGTAATGTATTTAGATTAAATATTTCGAGAGAAGGTGCCATCTATCCCTCCATATACGAATTATTTCTGAGTTAGTTCAAAAAATACATAATAGGTGGATGTTGCACAGTGTTGCCACGTAGCTAGAACAGCAAGTTAAGATTTTATAAAGGTTTTTAAGTTTGCTACTGTAAAACAAGTATACATGTACATTGAAGATTCAAAATATATTATCTGGTTATTATGAAACAATATTTTTGAATTATTGATTATTGAATACCTCTAACAAATAGTACTGGCAATGCTGTCAGCACGATTTACCGTAGTTCATAGTTTTGTGGTAGGAGTCACTAGCTATCTATAATAATTTTGTGAATAAAAAGAGACAGATATAGTATCTTGCTAGGCCATATGCGTTGCCATTCTTATATGTATTATATATTCAAAGCTTTGTGTTAAAAAATTCGTATATTTTTTTCAAATTTGGGTTCAAGTAAGTTATTTTATTTTTCAGACAATTTATCATCATTATTTCAAAGGAAATATTTTGCGTATATATTTACATTGATATATTGGTTATAATTTTAATTTTCAAGTTTTCCCACATGTATTAGTACATTCGTGTGTAAAAGTAATAAGATATTTTGAGATATAATACTAATTCTAAAGTCCAAATCAGAACTGAAAAACAAATTACTATATTTCTTTCTTAAAATAACAAAAGTAGTATTATATTGTTTAAACTTTTCTCGCTTTTGACGTAAAATACCCATTTAAAATACATTTCCTTCGAATGTACGTCTGAAATTCCTTTAACCAAAGAACACCTCTTATTCGCTAATACCAAAGTGGATGTTACTAACTGATACTCCATCTGGAACGCTTGTACATGGTTGTCAAATATAATTCTACCAATTTATCGTATCTTCAGATTATAATTTTCTAGAGGCAATAAAATTAAATCTGGGGGTAACTAATTTTTAAATTTTTAAATAAAATACTAGTTTTTCGATCAAATGTCGGTTTGGATATAAAAGTTATAATTTAAAATGTTATGCTTATTTTGCCATTTCCTATTCTTCACTTGTTAAAAAGGACAAATTTAATTTCAAATATTTCAGCTATCGTGTGGTCAATTGTTTTAAAATTTGGAGAGCAGGTAGATTATACTTTAGTTGAGCCTTACTTTAAATTTCAATTAATTCGGGGTAAAATGGTTCCACGGTGTAACTATGTTAAATTCTATATTTGGACGTTACAAGAAAGATATATAACAATCCGTAGAAGCCCCAAAATGAAAACATTTAAGGAGAAGGATTTTTCAAAAGGTAAATAAAATTAATTTTAAAACTCGCCAAAGACTCACGGGGCTAGTTAGAACTAAACTTCATCGTTTGGAAGAAAACGGGCCACTAGCTCTATATTAAACATGAATGTAAAAGCTTAAGTTATGTTAATTATTGTATTAATAAGCCGATTCAATATCCTTTCTTAAACCACAGTATCGTTCATTTAATTTTTTTTCGAAAACTTATGTTACATAAATATTTTGCGTGTATTCTCGATTTGTAATGCGCGTTGATATGATTCGTCGTGTTCGTATTAATTCACTTGAGTAATATAGGCCATTTTAATCATGTATATTTTGCGAAAAAATGCATACATCATACGTAGGGCACTAGATATTGGCTTAAAAGTAAATTTTACAGATTTCGTAAATAATTTACAAATAACATAATATTAGATTCGATTTTGGTTTGTACTTCTAAAGAAGAATTTTTCTGTAAGTTTAGGAAAAGATATCAGTGAAAATGAATTTTTACTGCTTTGCAAATACAAATACATAAAATTTATCCAGATATGTTCTTTTGTTTTAAACAACAAAAATATTACTGCAGCATTTTTTTTACATCTCATTTAAGCGATATCGTAATTTTTATATTTGTTGAGATTCCCATGTTGAAAATATTATTTAGGATAAACTATATGATATTTACTTTCACAGCAACAAATAATACATCTTTATGAACAAATTAAATATCCCTGCTCGTGCACAATAGGAAAACCGAACATCGATCTTAGACCGGTAAAATTTGAAAAAAAAATACTTGTGAAATTGTATGTATGAATTACATCCTATGTATTTTAGGACTCCAGCCTGTATGATGTTTTGCGGAATAATACAATTCGAAGTCATGGCAACTCCTATTTGGAACCAATAATGGTAAAAAAATATGGAAACTTCAAATTGTAATATTTGAGGAGTCTAGTCGTTCTCCTCCGGTCTAACAGCCAGACCCTTGTAATTGTATTCTCGACAAAGCAACCTCAACATGACCTCTACAGAACAGTTTTAGCTGTCATCGGCAACCTGCCAGAACAGGAACAAATGACAAGACACATTTTTGTTTTCATTTGATTTGTATTTGCACCCCGGAACACTACAATATATTCCAGCTATGATTTTAATAGACAGAAACACTTTTTATTTGGCAATGAGAGCCGACAGATTGACATAAACAACTATGAAGTTAGCTGACCATATAATAATCCATTCATAAACGACATGTAAATAATTTCACAATCTAATCATGTGCACAACACCAGTGAAATTGTCCATTGACGTCACACAACACACACGTTCCCCTTCAGTACTGTAACGGCTATTTGTTTTACACTCCTGTTTCTTTTCCATTTTTTTTCTACTTTGTACACCCCTGTTCGTTTCCTTTTCTTACTTTCTTGTGAGGTTTTGTTCGTGAGTGCTGGCTTTGAACAAGTCTTTTCCGGTTTGAGACTCTTTTGAGTCTCTTGGTTACCAGCTACGAAAGCGAGAAGAGGTGCACGCTCTTTTGTCTTCTACCGCTCTAGATATTTCGTAGGATATCCTTTACTTTACTGTAAGTACGTTCTGACTTGTTTTCTTACTTTCTACATATTTTTGGTACTTTTACTTGAATTTTTGCTTGGTGATGAGATAGCGTGAACCCACGTTTTGTTGTAGGCTCAGGCTACATGGGCGCCGGGAGGAAGATGCAAGGGGGTGCACGTGCCCCCCTGGCTTGAAAAAAAATATTTTTTTTGAGAAAAAAATGGTTTTTTGATAACAAAAAAATTTTTTGGAGTAATATTTTTTATTAGAATACATAGAATACGTAGAAAACAGAATAGAAAATACAAATATGATACATTTACTTAGAAATAACTTATTTTAAAACAGCAATGCAAGTCTTCTCTCCTGCTGTCAAAACTCATTGTAGATCGATTCCAAGTCTTGACGCGTCAATGTGCTGAAAGATCGTTCAATGCTGCAGGTTGTTGCAAGAAGTGTCATGCCAATCTTGAGTGCCTCAGAAACAGCTGTGTTCAAATTTTTAGTTCTGAACAAGATTTTCTAAATCTAACTTTGGTTTTTTCGTAAATATTCATATCAGTTTCCCGCTATTCTTCCTAATTCATTTGAATTCTAGTAGTGTCGTTACTTATTAAAAAAAAATTGAATAAGTTAGATATGATTCATATGAATTTTAGTAGGTTCATATCATATGAACCTACTAAAATGAATAAATTTAAATTTAGTAGGTCCACATACAAAAAGAGTTTATTTAAATCAAATAAACATATCACTGATTGTAGTTCAGAAATGTAATTCGTTGTTTTTTCTTCGAAAAAAAAAACGACTGGGGGGGGGTAGAGAGAAAATCTTTCTGCACCCCCCTGAATAAAATCCTGCCGGCGCCCTTGTCAGGCTACTGCCCAAAATTTTCTTATGACTATTTCTTTTCTTTTACTTTAGGTACATTTAGATTCTTTAATTTACTTACTAATTGACATCCTAATTATTTTTGTACGTTTAGTAATTTTTTTATAGTTCGTTACTCTTTAAAGTTCACTTTAAATTCATTCCCCTATTATTAGTGAACTTTACCTTGTTCGCTAGGTTCCCCTTGCACTTCACGTTTGTTGCTTTATCCTTTTATAAGTAGTTCAGTTTCAATTATTTCCCTTATTATTAGTGAACTTTACCTAGTTCGCTAGGTCCCCCGTGCCCAAAAAAGGAGGCACTTCAATGTTGTTATTTACACGAATAATTTCTGCTTAACTTTTGCTGGAGAGCCAACCTAGCCTCCTTCGGATTCTGTATGGACACCACATTTTTTTGCTTTTGTATACTTTATAGTATTTCAGCTTAATTGGTAATGTTAATTTTCTTTATTACTCGCGGTTTTTTTGGTCAGTTTTTTCTTGCAATTAATTCATTAATTTTCATCTCACTCTTATGCTTCATTCAGCACAATCACCACTAACAATTTTGGAAATCATACATTTTCATTCTCACACTCAGACCCAGACACAGACAACCACACCTTCTTACACCCAATCCTTGGTATGAATGGTGAGCGAATGGGTTAAGTAAAGATATTTTTTTTGCAGTATATTCACGGTCGCGTTCGCGAATTTCATTTAACGTCAGCAATAAATCTCACTAAAGTTGTTTGACTTCAAATTTTTTTTCTTTGGTTACTACAGATTTTTTTTGTCGTTCCTTTTTTGATCTGTAGTGAACCCTAACTTTAGTGGGGTTTACGTGGATATTTTTTTCTGCCAGCGACAAGCGCGTATCTACAACCCTATTAACTTCCGGTTGCGCTTTGCGATTCTATTTCTATTTGTCTAAATCGTCACCATCATCAGCTCATTTTTTCAAACTCATTTAGATCCAATTGTATTTGTAGGCAGTCCACGACTGCACCGCTTTGTAAATCCATCATTTCACCTAAGTTTTTTTTGTATTTTGTACTAAACTTTGTAGTTTTTTTTTATTTGTCGAGCAATAGTAGGTAGGTACTTTGTTTTTTTTGTTTTCTTTGTAAAGGCAAACAGTCGCCTTAATTTTCTTGGTGGTCAGTTTTGACTTTAATTTTTTCTTGGTTTTTTTGGGCCTAGGCCAATTGCCTTTACAAAGAGAATTTTTTTTAAAGGTCAGTACTCTGCTGCTTTTGTATGTCTCTCAGTTTTAACTTCGCCCTGGTTTGGAGTAGCTGAGTTCGTCTGGTGGTTGAATGCGACGACAGACGGGCACCTAGGCTGACAACAACCTCAGGCGTGGTTACAGGGAAGCTTTCGTCGTTCAGCAAGAAGAGCCGCTCAGAGTAGAGTTGGCCCTCAACCTAGGGCCTTCTCAAAAAAAAAACTTCGCACCGTCAGTTTTCGCAGCGAGCTCTCGAGGCTTCTACCCAGCTCTGGGACTCCTGGGCGAGTTTCACGCCGAGACTTTTTCCTGCAAGCTGCCCAACGTCTGCCACAGCCGTCTCCATCAGCCGCTCACCCCAGGCGGACTTGATCTACTCCAGGCTCACCAGAAGCGTCCCAACAAGTCTTTAGCTGAGTATTTTTTTTGTATTTTCTTTGTTTAAAAACAATCCTGGCCTTTTTTGTTTTATTTTGTACTCGGTGCCGGCAAATAAAATTTGTTAAAATTCATTTTTCTTTCACTATTTCTTCGTGTATCATCGGTGGCCTGGCGTCCACCGCCCATTCTACCACAATCATTAGCGCCAGTGGCGCTCTAGATTTGTTTTCACACCTGCTCCATTATTTACCTACGACCGACGACCCTTGCTTACGACTTTTCAGCACCGGGCACGATTGTATGTGTGGAGTGATTGGCTGACTACTCAAGGTAGGTGTCGATTACGTCACAGTACTATATGCCTTTAGAAGAAGACAGCAAGCTTGAAGAGATATATAGTTTTATATTACTATGGCCTCTTTTCTCTTTTCAACATATTATTATTTGACTTTTGCTCTGTTTTATTTTGCCGTGGTGTTTGACGTATGTATGAGAGATCAGTTTTGGATTTGTTTGCAGATGATAAATTCTAAAAAAATAATAATACCGAAACACAAAAATTATTCAACACATTTAAATACTGTTTTAAATTATATCTAAGAGGTAATGGTACTGCTTTACTGTCTCTCTCTAAAATCATAAGTCTCTATTAAAATAAATTGTATAAGACAGGGTTGTTACGAAAAATGTCTATTTTCTAGATTTTTGAAGTTACATAAGTTTTACAGATTTTAAAATATTATAATAAAACAATTTTTATGCTGATTGCTGATATTATGTACGTCTCTGTGTGTGTGAGTTTGGGTATCTAAATAGAAAAAAAATAAATTTATAATTCGTCTATTTCTTAAATGTTGGAAATAAATATTAAAATCTACAATATGATAAAACAATTTCTCTACTAATGAAAATTATGAAAATGATGAAAGAAAACGTGTGTAAAATAAACGGGCATATTTTTCAACTTTTTAATATTTTGTTAAAAAGTATTAAACCCTTTCCAGAAACAGTGGACGAATTTGGTTCTTGTGACGGATTTTTACAAAGAAACAAGAAAAGTAGTATTAAAAAACTGATTTTAACAATATAAGAAAATATAATAGAATTAGTCTTAAAAAATCTGATGTGGCCAGCATAATGAATTTATTGCATTTGTTTCACAATGTTGGCAACAGTTTCTACTCGGCAGGAGTCGGCAAAACAGAGCATCCGGGAAGTCGGTAACACATAACCAAAAACGTAATGTAAATTGTAACAAAAACAATAAGAAATTTAACAAGATTTATTAAGTTTAAATTTGCTATATACTACAAGTGAAATACTTGGTAAGTAATAAATAATTATTTACATACCATGATTAACACTATATTACATAATTAAATTTGATACATCACTCTGAAATTAGCTACATATGTAACAGATAAACGAGCTACCTCCAATAATTCCTATATTACACTAGAACACTAGAAGACAATATTATAGAAGACCAAGGGGGACATCTGATTACAGAAAAAAAAAAATTTTTAAACCAGGGGTTCTCAACGTACAACACAATATAATATTTTTTTAAATGGGATGATATATATGTTTTAGGCCTATTCGATAGAATATTTTTTTCTGAATTCAACCGTATAATCATTTTATTCCTTACATGGCAAAAATATTGAGAAAAATTCAATTGAAATTTAAATAAATTTAATTTTTATAGGTAGTTATTGTTCAGTAGGCTACATTGAGCTTAAATTAAAACGAAACATAAATATTTGTCTTACGGTTCTCGAGATAGCAATAGTGAAACACTTAAATTGAATCTGGAGACCCGGGTTCGATCCCGACCGACGCCAAAAATTACATCGAATTTTAATGGCACAAAATTGACCCCTGTGGCGCACTCTCCACGCCAGCAATGAGTGCCCGTGAGGTGACGCCTGGTAAGCGCCCACACGGTATAAATATTCCATCATTACCGATATCTGTGTATAAAGCAGATTGGCACACCCAGCAATGGGTAATATGCCGTGATGAAATATTTATTTATTTATATATATACGAGTATATAATGTATATTTCACACACATGCGCGATTCTAAAACGTGCTTATTCATTGAAAACTCATCACTGATTTTTTTGACCAAAGACAATACCTTCCTTACCTAAAGGTGACGGAAGGTAAAAATGATCAATTTGTTATCACCACCTACCTGACAGTAGCAACTCGTGGAACATTTTGATAATAGAGCCATTCAGCATTAACTATATGTCCCTGATACCATATAAAAATGTTGTCATGAACAATTAAAATTAATTTCTATATCTACTTTATTCGAAAACTTGTTTGTCTTTACTGTAACGTTAACGTAATGTATAATCGGAATTATATTGTTCTGTTGACGATTTCGAGAGCGAGTAGATGTGTACGTGTTTTTTGTAAATTTGTATACGATGTTAGTAAAACTAAATGTTTAAACGAATGTATTTATGTGAATATGAATTTATCTTACTTACTATCCTGATGATGGTATGAGTGTACTTGTACCGAAACTTCCATTTTTTAGGAATAAATGTTGTAACTGAGTAATTGTAATCTAATGCAACCACAATCGAGAAAGTTATCCATATTTAAAATAAATAAAGTTTAATCAATAACAATTTTATTCAGTATTTAAAAAAAATCACAGACGATAATGCTAACAATATTAATACACTATGCAAATGGTAACGTTCTTATAAATTAAAATTTAAGCAAGGAAGAACTCCGGGCCAATCCAGTTGCCACATTTTGGGAAGTTGGATGGAATGCTTTGGAAGTCTCTCTTGTAGCCGACTTGGAATATTACGTCCATCCCTCGGCTCCAATGGTTGGCATGTTCATCCCTCAGTAGCCAATAACCTATAAATAAAACATGTAAATAAGTATCTGTAAGTGATGGTAAAATAATTCTTTTAGCCCTCAATTGATAATTTAAAATATTATTTTATGATGACAAATAAACTCATACAAGGTGTATTGTGAAAGAATTGTTTTTATGTGTTTATATATGAATAATATGAAAAAAAAAAATCGAAAAAATTAGATAATTGAGAAATAGAAATAATTTTCATTTCAAATATTCCGGGATTAGTAAATTATTCTGATAGTATGTATTTGTAAAAAAATTATAATAGAAAATTTAAACTATTTTTGATCATATATTATAAATGTAGTAACATTTTAACAGTGGACAAAATACTCCAAACCTGGGGATCTCGTAGGCCACTTAGAAATTCTAAGGGAGATACGCCTAGATTAAATGGCAATGTCTGTCTGTGATACAATGACGACAAGAAACAATTTTGACCAGACGTATAAGTAATCATTGATGATCGCCTTCAGTGGACAGTAAGAGGGCCACACTTCCCAAGGGACTTTTTATCCTGGTTCACGGATGGTTTAAAACTAGAGTCAGGAGAAACTGGTGTGGATGTATTTGGTCCAGGTTACCAAATAAAGGAATCCACAGTCACCAGTCCCACCATCTTTCAAGCAGAGATCTACGCAATAAATCTCTGTGCTCAAATAAACCTAAACAAAGGTCTCAAAGGAGCAACAATCAACATTTTGTCAGACAGCCAGGCTGCTTTAAAGACACTGTGCCTTCACTTGTGAATCAAAGCATGAACACCTTACAACAACTGGCCAAAGATAACCACGTCACTTTGTGGTGGGTACCGGGGCATGAAGGAGTTCTAGGAAATGAAAACGCAGATGAGCTCGCTAAAAAGGAAGTTAAACTACCGTTTTACGGGCCTGAACCTTCTTGTGGACTCCTGAAAAGCCATATAAATAAGGAAATCAAAAACTGTGAGGAAGCAGTCATAGCCTCATATTGGAGAGAAATCCCGGGGCTTAATCGGTTGAAGAAATTCATTTCACCCTCGTTGACAAACGCCAAAGTGCTATTAGCTCTCAGCAAGAAGGACCTTAGAACTATGACAGGTATCTTTACTGGTCATTGTCCTCTGAAATACCATCTATACAAGATTGGTATAGCTGAAAACAATATCTGTCGACTCTGCGAAGAGGACGAAAAAACTTCGGAACACATTGTATGTGAATGTCCAGCTGTGACCGTAAGTAGACTTAACCATCTTGTTAAAAGGTACCTCGCGGCAAATGAGATCGGGAAACTGACTCCTGGAGCAGTAATTGCCTAAAAACTCTGGAACTACTTTCAGAATACTAAGATAGGGCCAGTTACAACAGATCTTATAGGTCGCAGTGACAAAAGCGGTTAGTGCTTAAAGCCCTCACCTTAATGAATGAATCATTGAACAGTGGACTTTGGATTTCCTTATTGAATTAAATAATACTGAATCGAATAAGCAAATAAAAAAAATTAAAGAAGTCTTATAAAATAGAAATTGTTTGGTGTATACTTATCGAGATAGCAGTAGTCTACACCTTAAAATAAACACCCTGTATAGGTGTTCCATTTGAAAATATAAAGTTACATACTATTGCGTAAAAATTGAACACCTGTAGAAAAACCTATATTGCAGATTTACCGACATTTTAATTTAAAATAAACTTCGTTTGAATTTTTTTCCCATAATATTTAAAATAATCGCGTTATTACAGAACAGACCGATGAATCACCCGGTTTAGGGAGATAAAAGTCGCGGTAATAATAACATTGTTATCGTACACCACAATTTTTTTTACGGAAAATATAATAACTAAAAACTATCTTACCTGGATTATTTGCGACAAATCTAACAGCTACAATACTGTTTTTAGGTATTCTAATAGTATCTTTACAAGAAGGGCTTTTTAGGTTTCGTTTCAACAGCAGTCCATTTTTATCTAATTTCTTGAGTTCTTCAATAGGAACATGCTCTGAAAACTGTCTGGATCCAACGACGAAGAAGCTGTATCCATGTAAATGGAAAATGTTCTCAGTCTCAGGTCCTGGAAACAAAAATATATTCATTTATTTATTTATTTAAGATTTTGTTGTAAATAAATACAACTATTCTAACCACAAAAATAATATATAGATATTAACTTAATATAAGTAAGTATGTATTTATGTTTAATTAATGATACATAAACTTGTTTTCATAAAATTGGGATTTAATGCAAACAAAAAGAAGTTTTTTACCTTCCGTCAACTTTAGGTAAGGAAGGTATTTTCTTTGTCAAAAAAATCGATAGGTGTGTGTGTGTGTGTGTGTGTGTGTGTGTGACGATCGTTTCGGATCGCATAACTCCAATACCACGATTCCAAAAATTATAACTTTTTCGTATTCCTCGAGTTTAGGTCCATATGCAGACATGATTAGATTTTGGTTAATAATTGGTCTACCGGAAGTACCCTCAATTACAACTTTTAACAGTTTTTTCTCGAAAAAAAAGCAGTTATTGACATTTATTTTATTATAACTTAAAGGATATATTATTCTCAGTAATAATATAACAAGAGAGTGAGAATAAATTTGAGAAAGAAACTGGAGAATTATTTTCTAATTTATCGAACTCTCGAATTATATTTAATTAGATTATTTTTGATCTACAAATTTGTTTCAAACGGTAAGACACAACTGTCATGTTATTGTGACGCCATCTACTGTCGTTAGTAATTAGCTTCATTCATTTACACCATGGAGCTATGAAAACATGGAGGGAGTTTATGCGAACTCGAATAAAGCTGACTGCTCCCCACTACTAGTCGGGACCATATGTCATTCTGCCGCGTGGTAGCCATTTGCGTCGTTGTTTACACCAACGTTTTTTTGAGTTATTTAATTTTGCTGGTGTGTTGTGCGTATTGAATTGATATATTATGGACTATTTTTATTATTATTTCTTTATTAACAAGGTGTTTCCAAAAAACTTTATAATATATAGTTTAGTTTTTTCGCATAATTTTCTTATTTGATTTGGTTAGAGCTTATCCTATGAATTTTTAAGACACCAAATGTAACATGTCCGTGATATAAATTTGTTAGAAATACATAATCATTTAGAAGAGACTTTCTGTATGAGATTTGTATAAAATAGATAAAATTCACGGAAGGTCGTGCTGGGCCATATCATAGTTTTTCAAATTGTAGTGAATAAAAAATAAGTAATTATTTACTAATGTAATTTAATATGTCTAGTATTATATTTGAAGTAACAATTTATTATTTAATATTTGCATTAAATTTATTTTCACAAGAAATATAATTATCAGTAATTCCTTTTTTTAAAAAAAAGTAATATTGTTTCAGTTGCACGTTTTTCGCATTTCGTATTTCAAAAATACCGCGAGATCCCCACTCTAGCTCGGGACCAATACATGTATACGTCCGTCCCCACTAGGCTTCAATCCCCTCGCCTAAAGTATCGGTATACGCTCCCTCCATATTTTCATAGCTCCATGGGCCATGACGTGGCTCACGTTTCGTCTGCCATTTGCGGTCCGCTGTCATATTCGTTGTTATTGCGCAAATTATTATGTATTTTCGTGGTTATTTGTTTTATTTTAATGCAAAACACATTTAAATATACTTCTAATATTTATTTACAGTGTAAGTAATACTTTTATTTAATTTATTTGTGTATTTTCTTGAGATACTGACGATACTGACTACGATTACTGGCAATATTGAAAACACGTAAAAATTACCAATATTAAGCACAAATATCTAAATTTTTAAAAGGTAAGTTTAAAATATATATACTTATTATGCAAATAATAACTACAGTTATTAAATTTGATGTGATAATAACAACCTATATCCTATGATCTACATAACCTCTAAATTTATGTCAATAATAATTGTGTATCTCTTAAATAAATGAATTTTTATTACCTTTATAGATTTATAGTGTGATTATTTAATATTCCTGTATAATATAAAATCACATTTCTTACAAATAAATAGGGAATTGAATTATCAGTATGTTTGGCATTGGCCCGCTTATGGCGGAAATCTTGCCCCATGGCCATACCCTGTATATAAAGGTACCCTATTATCACGGTTTATAAGAGAGATACCCAATCTTCTACTATAGTTTCCTTAATCTATGGCCTATGGTTTATATACGTATGTGTACAATGGTATAAAATTTATACCATTCAATACTTTTAATCATTATATTAACAAGTAAATATCCTGTTAGCTATTCATTAAAATTAAATTACGTATCACATAGTAGAAATATATGTATTTATAGCACATACTGAATATTGATAAAGAACTCCGCTAACTAAAGAGTACGTGATTGCTCGTACGTGATTTGCTCCTAGTACTGGTATCGAGGGCTAGATTTATATTTTTTTATGTGAAACATCTAATGGCACGCCTATACGGGGGGTAAGAACGATTACTATGACACGGCGGTCGTGTCATTCGGCCAGCCTCGTGACTCATCGGCTCTCTCCGCCTCAACTCGACGCTGCACGCTAGCCACTTTACTTATGATAAAAATTTAAAATTATTTGTGTTTGGGACAAACATGGATCATTCAAAGAATATTTTAAATTTACTTCTCTTAGGTAAAAAACGGACTACAGATTTAATACAATATAATACAACTACAATACTTTACTCTAGTCATTGCCTTTTGAAATACCCAATTATGATCAAATTCTGAATATGTTCAACTAATTTTAGCTAACATATCAAACTAACTTGGGAACTTAACATCAAGCATGTTGCGTAAATCGAGTTATATAATAATTGTAGTCTACATATTATAAGCAAAGGTCTCACCTGCATGAACCAGCAAGAGCTCTACGGAGGCATCTAGTGGTATTTGCTGCACGTGCACACACTCGCACACATCATGATCCAGGCAACGTTCTGGTTGCTCCTGAGAATTGCATAATGTACCACTACCTACGTCATCTGCCTGACTCAACAACGGCGATGGCGGGAACGTGAATGTTAGATTATTCACCCGCCCATGGAACTTGCTGGTCTCTGCAAAAATATAAAATTGGTTAAATTTAAACATCTTCACCTATGACCTCCCCTCATTTATAATTGAGTTAAATTTCATAAATTTTGTAACTAGATTATATTCTAGGATTCTAAAAAATGTTTTTATTATAAAATGTTAACTTTTATTTAAATATTTGTCAAATGAATCATAAACATATGATATTACGTACCATTGACCTACTTTAAAACAATTTCAAAACATATAATTAAAAATATATTAGTAAAAATCTCATAACATAAAGTTTCACATATTTAGATGACATAATATAACCAGTTTTTCATTCTTATAAAGAAAATGTTAGTATTTATAATAAAAATATTTGTTTTATAAGAATAAATTAAAATAGTTCATTTATGCAACATGAATAAGTATAGTCCTATTTTTTCACAAACAGGATCATCAAATTTTACAAGTGAAATAAGACACTTTTTTAGGCAACTGTTACATAAATAGTTGTTTTACGTATCATTTTCATGAACTGAACTGTCAAAAGTTTGTTTAAATAGCAAATAAATTTAGCGTTGTATTACATATAGCTTCATAAATTTTAAGTGGGAGTATTGGAAAAATCGTTGTCGCTATCGCACAATATCTTGCTCAACAAATTAATTAGGTATTGCAGTTATTTTATTTTCATTTTTAGATCGTAATATATTTTGACAGTAAGCAAATAGTTTTGTGAGTTGACAACACGGCACTCTGCCTAAAAGTGGCATGAATCAATCTGGAAAATATATTTATTTTAAATAAAAATTTATAACTTTGTAATAGTCGCCTAAAAAATGTTATGTGCATACTAGTATATAGTGAAAATGATTACGCAGAGGACTCACCTCATCAACCTGAAAAAAACCTTATAAAAAGAAATATAACTTGTAGAAATTATTAGTTGTTACTTATTTTTATAAAAGAAGAAAACATATACTAGTATTAAAGAAACGTATATATTAATGAATTTACAATTATTTCTAAGTCAATCCTTATTCCTTTTACGGAATAAAAAATTATTTGACACAACATAGTCATTCTCAGTAGTGCCAACGTATGGTACGAAAATAAACTACAATTATTTCAATTAATTTTATATTCCGTAAAAGGAATAACGTTTGACTTAAAAATAATTTTAAATATTATTAATATATATATTACTTAATACTAGTACTTTTTTTCTTCTTCTTTTAAAAATAAATAGCATCCAAATATTTCTATAAGTTATATTTCATTTTTCAGGTTGATGACGTGAGTTCTCTGCTTAATCATTTTCACTATATTACATCCGAGGTGGGATATGTTTCATTACAGCTGAGGGCTTATGTATATTACTGAGAGGCGAAGTCTCGAGGTGAGATACAGCGCGAGGCTGTAATGAAACTCCCACCGAGGTATGTATACTATTTTATTCACAATCATCCTTTTTTTAAATCGATAATTTTCAGAATAAATCAATTAGTTATAACCTTTAATTTTGTTAATATTTTTTGACAGCTCTATTAAAATTTGTTTAGCCTACTTTATTATAGAGATCTATGACAATGTTGCTATGCAACCCGTACATAAACATTTCCAACCCGTGTGGTGGAAGTGAAATCTGTTATTTCCAACCCAAGAGATTGTCATTGCAGTTAGGAATAACGTATTTTCCAACCTCTAAAAGGTTAGGAATCGACATATTATTATAATGATTGTGAATAAAAGTTCTTTGTTAGCCTCATCTGTTTTGCTGGCCGCGGTCTACGCCTCGGCTGTAAACTTCAGATTCGGCCAAAAAAGATCACATATACAACCTTGATACACAAATAACTATTTACTCCAGTTGCATACAATTTACGTCTACAATAAAAGTGTGAAAAAAGTGCCATAGCGTTACATTTTTTTTACTCGTTTGTGCTAAAAAAATGTACTTTTTTCACACTTTTGTGATAAAAAAAATACTTTATAAACTTATTTATATGAAAAAAGTGTACTTTTATAACGGACGTAAAAAAATATTTTTAAAATTTTATACATTGAAAATTGAAATTACTCGAATTTAATGTAAAAGTTACAATAAATCTTTATTATATTTATTATAATCTTATGCATTTCCCCGTCTGATAAAGCCACTTAAAAAATTGCCCTTGCATTCAGTGTTCGAGAGTCAGGCTAGAACTATTGATAAGAAAATCAGGTAATCCGTGGAAAACAAAATTTGCACTATCATTTTATATAAATATTTTTCTATTATTTGAAATTAAGTGCAAATGTTAATTTAATTAAAACTTAGTCAATCATTTTTTTAAAATAATGTTAGTGAAAAAGTGGAATTAACCAAGGAGCATTTTCGAATCATGATTTATTTATTTCTGGTGAAAAAAATATATAAAAGTAAGACAATACTCGCTATATTCAACTGATTTGGGAATGTGCGACTTGTATGTATTTTTTGTACTTACAGTGGAAAGAAAGAATGTTGAAGTGTATTATTGTTGGTTGAACATATTTAATATAAAATTCTAAAAGTTATGAACAATGTGTCATACTCAATAATTATTGCGTGACGCGTGGGTCACGTATTATCGCGGAAATAATTATAATAAAATTTTAAGATATAATTACTTTTTAATGTATAAAATATATACTATTAATTCATTATTTCAATTTTAACTTCATTCAATAAGTAAACAACTTTCTATATGAAAAAGCACTAAAATAAAATATAAACTTTTAAATTTTAAAGTAATTGAAATATAATTACAAATATTTGTTAAATAAACTGACGGTACGTTTCACTATACTTTCTTTATAATTTATATTAAAACATATATTATAATTGTAAAAACAGTCATTAGTACAATAAAAATATAATAATAACTTACCATGTTTCTCAATAACTAAATGATCGAACACCATGTACAGTCTATGATCAACTTTCTCTGTCCTAAGAGAAGATGGCATAACGAACAACGACTGTACAGAATTAACGCATATTCTCCCCAGTTGCGTGTTGCACACATCTGTTTGAAAAACTCTCGAATGATCACCATAATTGTCTTTTTCTAACTCTATTAAATCGTTAGTTTCCATGTTTTCATACACCAAAAGACCAGTTATAGGCGTAGCAGGTGTTTCACATTGACTTATAACTTGTAAAATATGTGTATCGGTATCCTGATTAGCTTTCAAAATGAAATCAAGTCTTTCTCCTCGACCTAACACCAAAGACGTTGCTTCATATGGCACAGTGGGATGACCATCAAGAGCTATAATTTTGAAGTTATGGTTCTCTATTGACAACTCAATAGGACAGGCATCAGCGCCACCTGTGTACGCAAGTCTGAACCTGTATCTTACACCCGTCCTTACAGGAAAAGTGGGCATATATCCATCTACATTCGCTTTTCCATTTATAAGTAAGGATGGAGTGACATCCTTTTTGTTGAAATGAGATTTTCTGTTCCATTCTGCGATGAGTAAAGTGTAGTTGTTATGGTCAACGTCATAGAGACGCTTTTGTGGATCCAGAAGTTCTGGTTGCCGGACTATGATTGTACCAAAAAGTCCGTCAGATGTTTGTGAAGTGGAATGGGCATGCCACATATGTGTTCCTGGTGAGGTGGCTCGGAATTTGTATTGGAATGTTGTGAAACTAGAGATTGGGCATTGGGTTACCATGGGAACTCCGTCCATGCATGGAGTTGCCTATAACAAGTAAAAATAGCTTTTAAAAATAGGGTAGAATGGGGTCCTCCACTGTAGTAACAAATTAAAACATGGGTTATTTATATTAAAACCTGTTTGTCACGATCTATAATTTTGGACAGAATTCTGAACAAAATTTTGGACAGAATTTTGTGCCTATACTTTGGTTCACGAAAGATGACTATTCATGGTCACTTGTTTGAAGAAAGAATACACAGCACTTTATACAGTAGTAGCTTAGCAACATTTCATGTTAGAAAGAGAAAGATTATTTGACGTATGTCTATATAGTTTATGTTGTGTGACAGATATAGGTACGTAAATGGTGACAATACTTTCTAACACATTACAAATAATAATAACGTATATCGTAGAATTACAGATATCTAATTATCTACTGCACTGTCCTAATAGTTACCCAGTGACGTTGACATTTAAATCAAATTATTATTCCATGGTTTTTGTCAAATCTTATGTTTTTGGATTTTGCAAATACATAGGTGAAGAACATAAATCTTTGAGAAAGGCATTATTTAAAAAGAAACATAATTTTCAAATAAATTACACTTATTTTTTTCAGTTAAAATGTATCCATAAATATTTCATGTTGCACGTCTATGTATACGAAATGCAGTGAAGTTATCTGCTAATAATATTATACCATTTGGTTAATAAATGACCTTGAATTGTCATCTTTCGTGAACCAAACTATACAAATATTCTGTATGCTACTGTAAACGTAATTTGCTACATAATTCTGACTATAAACATGGATGTACAGTAAAATTTTTGAAAGATGTCCGATCAAGGTTGTCTACGAATTTTATGAATTCAGATTTTTGCTCCGCCCATCATGACAAATTCAGCAGTGTCGTTTGCTTAGTTTTTATGAGGGTACGTAAGATACTACTGTTATTTTATTATTATAAAAATATATATTACACGAAAAACATTCAAAATTCAAAAATAAGTCAACTAGTAAGTTTATAAGCAAATGTAAAACCAAATATGTTAAAAATAAGATACTGACACAGTGTCAGTGTCAGTGACTCTGACAGAATATAACGTTATACGTACGGCTATGAATCCAGGTAATGTATCTGTATTAATAAATAAACTTACGTTACAGCGAAAATATTATCAACAACGAGCATCGTTTATAAATGGAATGTCCTAACTTAGTCGAAACAATATGAATTTTTGAAACACAAGCGTTTTATATTCATCCTTATCACACACTCTTACAGCCTTTGCAAAAGAAAGAGATAAATGTATGCCTATTTGTTAATTCGTTCGTGATACAGGTGCCCTTGATCGGACATCTTTCAAAAATTTTACTGTACTTCGTAAGATTCTATGAGATGGAAATAGAACAGAAAATAAAAATATTGATAATGCTGATGGTAATAATATCGTATCGTTTACTAGTCCACAAATTTTGAACTGTGACGTGATTGGTCAATTTTAAATGCCTCTAGTTCTTGTAGAAAGCATGTTTAACAAAAATTATTGCCAGATTTTACTATCTATGGGGTAAGTTCTACCATGGGTTAAGCGTTGTACACTTACTTACATAACATCCTGTATAATGTAAATGTAGCAAATATACCAAGTTTAATAATTTTATCTATAAGCATACAACCGGTTTGAAATTGATGACCAAAATACACTTCTAGGTTCATTTTAAAGAAGTGGAGAAGGAGAGATTGGTACTCTCCTGTTTTGGCATTATTACGCTTAACCGCCGATATATTCTTACTGAGGTACCTCATATTCAATCATAAAATGTTCAGCGCTTTCATATAAATGGCTATCTCCACCGTTCGCAAAGAAAGTAGGAGTTCAAAAAATTTAAGTGACTGGCGTTTGAATAAGATAAACCACTAACTAAGCAATACTGAACAATATACATATGTATGTATATATGTCACACGTTTTCTTTGAAATGTAGAACTGAAAATTAATGATATTTGTGATAAGTGATGGTATGCCATTCATTATGTTAGCCAGATTAGTTAGTAAGACCTTAATAAATTCTCATGCAGTTTGCACTTCATTAAATCACACATTCAAACCAAATCGCAAACTTTCATTAAATAAGTAACGCTGCATTCACACACATCAATTCTGCAATATGCAACGCTTGTCTCGTTGTCTCCGTTCGTTAATGCAAAACTACATGAAAGTAGGTAATTATTTAACAAAACAACACTGTTTCAAGCCGCAACTGAAGGCTTTGAGATTTCCCGACGCACTGCTACAGAAATAGATTAATTTAAATATTTCATTTTATATGAAAGTAGGATAAGTCGTAAATTTACTCAGTACAACATATGGTGGTGAATTATACATTTGTTACTAATAAATTAAATTCCTTGCGCCTAGTTGACACTAATACTAAATTGTATGGATAATCTACACCAGAGATTTCTGTTTTATGATTTATTTTTTTAATTCAGTACATATAATAAAATCCAAATCAATTTTTACCTCTCGCTAAGAGAGGTATTGCATTCATGCTAAAAATCGCATATCCAGATTTTATTGAATAAGCACGTTTTAAGGTCCCTACAATCCGATTTTAACATTTTTACGATGATGTCTGTGTGTGTGTGTGGATGTGTGTGTGTGTGTGTGTGTGTGTGTGTGTGTGTGTGTGTGTGTGTGTGGGATATTGGAAGGACGGTTACTCAAAAACTATAAGACTTTAAAAAATTTTAACTACGTATTTCCCAATCGGACATTCATGAGAAGATCTGAAAAGGTTTTGGTAACAATTGGACAACCGGAAGTAGAAGATTCTTGAAAAAAAATCTTCTAAATATTATTTTTTGAAAATTTTTCTTGATAATATTAAAGAAAAATAAATTCTCTTTCTGATACATTTAAATATTTTTATATATATATTCTATAGATTTAGAGATAAAAGGAATATAATATATAAAATAATCTGTTGTGATTAATATTACAACCGAAAGGATGCCATGAAAAATAGTTGAAAATTTAAATTATTTGTAACTGACAGATAAATGTCAGTGTCAGAAATAATGAGTAATGAAAGAAAAATGTACTTGGAGAATCCCTTAATTTTTGATCTGTGACTATTATGGAGATGACAAGTCTAGGTTGAAGGACTTAAATTTGTTTCAAACATTATGGGACAATGTACACCAGCACTGTAGACTATAGTAACTTTGAATTGCGAAAAAGCTATCAAATTCTTCTCAAGTAAGTTGTAAATATTGACAAAATTACACATCGATATAAGAATAATCGGAGTGCAATCTATCCGTCACTTTATTAAAGGGAATTAGTGTTATTTAGATATAACAAGTATGAAAAAATAAAATGTAAAAGAAGATATGTAAGAATAGATGCACAATCCAGATATATACATTTTAGACCGCCCAAAATTAATGTTTTTACTAGAAGAATATGAAGAGAAAGTAAACAAGGTTGTTCGAATTGAAAATTGCTGTTACTAGCCTAATATTTATATATGGTAAACTCTTGTAATTTATTGTAACATAATTTATGGTAAAATATCTTTATGTTGAGACATGCTATTATTGAATAATAAAGAAGTTTATACGTCATAGATTTATATGAATATATTATTTGTATTTATAAAAATATTCTTTGCTTTATGCATACAGCCAGGTAAAATATACGGCGAGAGGTTATGTGCTGGCCACATCAGATTTTTATTATTATTATCACAAACTAGGGGCTGCGTAAATATATAAAGAGGTTTAGACCAGGGTTTAGAGGACTGTAAATAGCAAACAGTTAAAAACCACTGACCTTCAGCATTAAAATTATAATAAAATTGTTATTAAAAATTCTGTCCCATACAAAAAAAATAACGGTTAAACAAATATAAAGTCTTATAGTGTTTCAGTAATCGTCCTTCCAACGTCCCACACACCTACATACACATGACACAAACTATAGTGGAAGTGGCATCAGTGTTTGTCCATTGATAGTTTCACGGTGGGCGGGTGTAGAAGATGCGTGGGATAGGTAAAATTTGGAAAATGGAAACTAAAATTTATAATAGGGTCTTTAGTCATGAAAAAAGGTTTGGAACCTATGCTTGAAAAGATTAACACACATTATGGGCGCCATTTAGGGGGGGGGGGGGGGGCGAGGGGGTCATTTGGCACTCCCTGCCGTATTTTTTTTTTCAGAAACAATTTCAGATTTACGCTATAACGAGTTCAAAGTCGACTCTCTTGCAATATATGAATTCTATTTTTTCTATATTTTGTACGTCATTAAAGGATATGAATATTTAATTTAATATTTATTAGTATGCAAATGTAAGTGCACGAAATAAACAGATGATTTAAACATAATACGAGTACAGTAAAAATTTTGAAAGATGTCCGATCAAGGTCGTTTACGAATTGTATGAATTCAGATTTTTGCTCCGCCCATTATGACAAATTCAGTAGTGTCGTTTGCTTAGTTTTTATGAGGGTACGTAAGATACTACTGTTATTTTATTATTATAAAAATATTAGTCAACTGGTAATTTATAATTATAAGCAAATGTAAATCCAAATATGTTAAAAATAGGATAATGACAACAATGTCAGTCTCAGTGACTCTTGACAGAAAATAACGTTATTCGTACGGCTATGAATCAATGTAATGTATCTGAATTCATAAATAAACTTACGTTACAGCGAAAGTATTCTCAACAACGAGCATCGTTTTAAAGTGGAATGTCCTAACTTAGTGGAAACAATATGAATTTTTGAAAGACAAGCGTGTTATATCCATCCATATCGCGCACTCTTATAGACTTTGCAATAGAGATAAATGTATGCCTATTTGTTAATTCGTTCGTGATACAGATGACCTTGATCGGACATCTTTCAAAAATTTTACTGTACCTATGTATTTCTTTTGAATTTTTTTCTAATATTTTATGGATTTAAATTATAAATTTTAAATTCTCACCTGCATAGGCTGCCCTCGCCAATGGATAGTAAAATCTTGTCCTGGTACCTTATTGGTAACATCCACCACTACGATGTCATTCTGACAAACTTGAATTGTTGGTCCAGGCAGCATTCGATTCATGGTGAGAATGTTACGTTTGGATCCATCAGCAACGATGCAATGGTTAGTGCAAGTGGAATTGGCTGGACATTCTTTACAAGCTCTGCAAATATTTTTATTTGTTTTTATATATAATAAATATTTCTATAAAAAAAATGCACACACCTTCCAAGTGTATGATAAACTTCTAAAGAAAGTTTTATTCTGCAGATCATAGGCCAGTCCAGCTCATGACACGGTCGGTTACAACTTTTGAAATGATGTTCTGAAAAAAAGGTTAATAATTTAGGCTACAATATAAATGCAGGTACACAGAGTGGCGGGATTTGAGAGGAGAAGGGTATGCAGTTGCGCCTTCAATATTTTGAGAACCAGTGGTTGATTACTTTTGTTATAAATTGAAAACCAAAATATTGCACTTATTGATATTTAAAATGTCAAAACTTTACATACTTGTAATAATGAAAATTTATTTTATTTATTCTGAAGTCCGAGTTTGACTCCCCCCCCCCCCCCCTCCATTAAAATTACATCTATGAATGTAGTAGAAGAGTCAGAATATTTAGATTTTAAATCAAGTTTGTAAATTCAATGCTCATGTAAAGTTTAAGAAATACGAAATGCATAGATCATTAGATACATTAGCGAAAATGTATCTTTTTGCAGATTTTTATTTTATTTATTTTAGTTTTTCTTAAATATTGCATTAATTTAAAATAATACTAATAAGTTTTACATATTTTAAAATATAGAAAATACTTTATATAATGTCATTATTGTTTAATATACGTTTCATTCAAAGAAATGTTTGTATCATGTCGTAACTCGAATACCAAGGGATGTATTCTTTTTCATCTCATTAAATTTCTATTATTTTTATCTATAAAAAATATTTCAAACTTATTGTAAAATTTCCAAAATTTAAGTTTCTTGTACGTAACTTGAAAACAAATGAAAATATCTTAAATGCTTTATTTAAAATGAAGATTTTCAACATTATAACGTAATTTTAAATTATTTTTTTTAGCTAACGATTAAAAATTTGTCGGTATAAGAGTAATACAAATCGATATATTAATTTCATATTATTTATCAATTTTGGGTAACATCGCTTTTATATTAAACTATTACTGTAACGCTTTTAGACATTTTATTTAATAAAACCTAACATCATTATAACCTAAATTCGTTTAATTTTTTTTTTCAGTTTTTCTTGAATCGTATATTCATTTTACATTAAAAAATAAAATATCTTAGAAAACATATCTTGCTATGTGTCATTAGAACGACAAAATGTCTGTAATATTAATAAAAATTGGAGATAATTTAAGTTAGTTATTATTTGTATTATAAATTAATTAATGAAAATGAAATTAAATCGGACGGGCCAACTGATGTGGGACGGAGTTCGTAAATGTAAGAAAATGTACATGCATTTCTCTCCCTTGCTCCTTGCTATAAAATTTACTAATGTACAAACATTATACAATTTGAATAGGTACTTATGATCATCATTTAACCGGACATGTAATTTTTATGATTTTCAGTTCTTAAGATATCAGTAGATTCATCATCATTATTTGACATAATATGCTTAGAAAGTGTCTGATAAATAATTTTATATTTATCGCATCCATTAATTATTGCTATTGAAATATATGTGCTCGTAAGTTATAAATGAATTATGTAAATTAAAATGTATTACTTACAATTATGTGCAGCACAATATACAAGTCAACGACATTGAAACTTCCTACATGAGCAGTTAATTAAATTTCTACTGAATAATTCACTATCGCAACATGTAATACGTTGTTACTTGTTATGTGAAACATATTTTTATCGCAAAGTGAAACCGTTGTATAAATTATGACATTCAATAAATAGGAACTAACCGGTGAACAAGTATTTCCAAATTTTAAATCACTATTTTTATTCTTAACATTAAATTTGTAGAAAAATCAATGAAATCCCACTTTTATAGAGCGCTTTGTTAAAAGTTACATTTAACCTTATTAGAATATAATGTAAAAGCGCGCTTCGTACTATTGCCATTATTATAATAACGCGAACGTAATACGGGTCATATCTTTCTTTTTTATTGTTCTTCGTAGTGATTTAATGATAATGAGAACTTCGTTCTTAAAATACGTACCTATTATTAAATACTGGTAATTAAAAATTACGAGTAATAATTATATTTGTGTTAGTTGTAGTAAAATTTTATTATTATTAAAAGTTTAATATTTTCACTAAATATTCAAGATGTAATGAAACGAACAAGTTTAATTATAAGATGAAATTAATTACATAAAGTTTTATATTCGTATTATATTTATACATAAAACAAAGAAGTTTGATCAGTCAAATGTTTGTAAATAAATATGTACATATGTACGTAGCTCACGTACTACTCGATTACACCACGTTAATTAATTATAATGATTTCCTGTTATACTTATTAATTTTATTGTTTGTAAATTTTCAATATTTTGTCTGAATTTTTCCTTGTGTACTGAAATCATGTGTTAAAACATTATAGTTTAAAATGAATTATTAAATACGTACTGGTATTAGAAATATCTACATATACAGGTGACACTGAAAAACGGGCCATTCGCAATAACTTTTTTATTTATAATTATTTCTGATTTTTCTTCATATATTTGTAAACTAGGCTTAAAGGGTCAAGGGGTTACAAATCATTTGGCATGAAGGTGGCGCTTCCGGTTTAATCGGAAGTAACATTAACTTTCATATTTTAAATGGGACAACCTACAGTCTCTCACATTGTAAATCGTACACTTATAAAATGGTTGTGTTTTTAATCATTTCTGGTATAAAACATAATGCATACTTGATATAGTATAGCATTTATGAAATAAAAACAATCCTTTTTTCATAATTTCTAAAATTGAAAAATATACTTTAATTTCCAAGTACAAAATTAAATTATATTTTGATCAAACTTAAAAGAGAAGGTCACATTAAAAATCGTACAAATCATATGTATTTAAAAAATTAATAATATAATTCATTATGTTAACATTTAATTACAAGTCACATATATCTAATATAATAGCAATGTTAACAATGAAGATAAACAGTTGTATTCAGTCTTTCAAAGAAAAATGAGGCAAACTACAAAAGAAGAACGTGAACTAGTCATTCGTCACTTTAAAAATGGAAAATCTTCTCAGAAATCTCTAAAATTTTAAACAGACCTCGTTCAGCGATCCAGTACATCATAAATAGGTATAAAATACAAAATCGCATAGTAAATAAAGTTAGAATAAGTTCAAAACGCAAATTAACTGAGCGCGATGAAAATTGGATTTTACGTTAAATTAAAAATGATCTCAAAATTAGTGCCCCAAAAATAGTATCTAATTTAGAAAAGTATTTAAATATAAAAGTTTGTGTTGAAACAGTTCGAAGAGTATTAAGAAAGCATAATTACCACGGTAGAATTGCTCGCAATAACGTAAGAAATAGAAGGAAGAGATTAGAGCTCGCAAAAAAGTATGTGAATGAAAGTGTAGAGGTCTGGAAGGAAGTAATTTTCACAGATGAGTCAAAATTTAATATTTTTGGTTCAGATGGCAAAATTAGAATTTGACGAAAATCGAATGAAGAGCTAAAACCCAAAATCTGCGTGCTACTGTGAAACATGGTGGAGGATAACAAATGGTTTAGGGCTGTGTATATGCTTGTGGAGTAGGAAATTTAGTTTTTATAGATGAAATAATGAATAAATGAGTTTACTTAAATATTTTAAAAAATAATTTCAAAACAAGTGCGAAGAAATGGGTATTTTAAATTCATTTAAATTGTATGCCGATAATGATCCGAAACTTACTGCGAAGATTGCTAAGGAATGGACCCTTTATAATTGTCCGAGAGTAATTCAAACACCTCCACAGTCTCCAGACTTAAATATAATAGAAAATTTATGGGATGAATTAGATCATAAAATTCGTAAACATGAAATTTCAAACAAAGAAGTTTTAAAGAGTGCTCTTAAAGAGGAATGGGAAAAAATTGACCAAAATTACATTCAAAATTTAATTCAGTCAGTCCCTAGAAGATTACAAGCTGTAATTTAAAATAAAGGATACCCTACAAAATATTGAAAATGGTTTTTAGTTAAATTTATAAGTTGTATGATTTATAGTGTGACTCTGTTATTTAAAAATATTTCTTGTTTATGCTGAAATTACGTCATGAAAATTTATATTTATATTGTTTTTGCTTTCTTATTTAATTTATGTTACATTTAGAATGATTTTTTATATTATTGTACCAAGAAAATATTGTTTTCAATAAAAACTGTACTAAAATGGGAGTGTACGATTTTCATTGTGCCAGACTGTATACATTTTAATATATTTGGAGTCTACATAAAATTACGAATTCAAAGATATGCCTGAAGTACATTTTTATTGAAGAAATACTGTAGAAAAACGTAAGAGAAAATTATTAATAATTAATCTGCTAAGCCATGATATCAGGCAGGCAGGCTGTGAAAATAGTCGAGATAATATTGAGTAATATTTAAGTTTATTGTTACACACACACACTCATACACACACACATCCACACACATATATACATACGCACGCACACACACACACATCATCGTAAATTTATTAAAATCGGATTTTAGGAACCTTAAAACGTGCTTATGCACTAAAATCTGGACATGCGATTTATAGCACAAATCCAATAAAAGTTATTATGAGTGGACCGTTTTCACTGTCACCAAGAATATAGTGAAACAAACCTATTCCTGCTTTTACCAACTCTACTTAAATTTGATTTTCTATAAGTTATATCTATATTATTGAAACAATTTACATACTTACCTACATACTTTTGCCATAGAAATAATTACATTACAATATTTTAGATTCCATTAATTAAAGCATTAAAGTTAGGGTGCATAAGTACATCTCAAAAAATCTGATGTGGCCAGCACATAACCTCTCGCCGTATATTTTACCTGGCTGTATGCATAAAGCAAAGAATATTTTTATAAATACAAATAATATATTCATATAAATCTATGACGTATAAACTTCTTTGTTATTCAATAATAGCATGTCTCAACATAAAGATATTTTACCATAAATTATGTTACAATAAATTACAAAGTAGAGTTTACCGTATATAAATATTAGGCTGGTAACAGCAATTTTCAATTCGAACAACCTTGTTTACTTTCTCTTCATATTCTTCTAGTAAAAACATTAATTTTGGGCGGTCTAAAATGTATATATCTGGATTGTGCATCTATTCTTACATATCTTCTTTTACATTTTATTTTTTCATACATGTTATATCTAAATAACACTAATTCCCTTTAATAAAGTGACGGATAGATTGCACTCCGATTATTCTTATATCGATGTGTAATTTTGTCAATACTTACTTAAGACGAATTTGATAGCTTTTTCGCAATTCAAAGTTATTCTAGTCTACTACTGGTGTACATTGACCCATAATGTTTGAAACAAATTTAATTCCTTCAACTTAGACTTGTCATCTCCATAATAGTCACAGATCAAGAATTAAGGGATTCTCCAAGTACATTTTTCTTTCATTACTCATTATTTCTGACACTGACATTTATCTGTCAGTTACAAATAATTTAAATTTTCAACTATTTTTCATGGCCTCCTTTCGGTTGTAAAATTAATTACAACAGATTATTTTATATATTATATTCCTTTTACCTCTAAATCTATAAAATATATATATAAAAATGTTTAAATGTATCAGAAAGAGAATTTATTTTTCTTTAATATTATCAAGAAAAAATTTCAAAAAATAATATTTAGAAGATTTTTTTTCAAGAATCTTCTACTTCCGGTTGTCCAATTATTACCAAAACCTTTTCAGATCTTCCCATAAATGTCCGATTGGGAAATACGTTGTTAAATTTTTTTTAAGTCTTATAGTTTTTGAGTAACCGTCCTTCCAACATCCCACACACACACACACACACACACACACACACACACACACACACACACACACACACACACACATACACACACACACACACACACATCCACACACACACACACAGACATCATCGTAAAAATGTTAAAATCGGATTGTAGGGACCTTAAAACGTGCTTATTCAATAAAATCTGGATATGCGATTTTTAGCATGAATCCAATACCCTCTCTTAGCGAGAGGTAAAAAGAAACTGACTTGATACGCAATAATAAAAATCTGATGTGGACACCACACGATTTCCTTGTACGATTATTAAACTATACATATTTTTTTAATGACTAATGTCATGAGTGATGTGGACACCACACGACTTCTTTGTGCGCCTATTAACCTATACATATTTTGTTAATAATTAAATTACAAAATATTCACAGGCTTAAGCCAAGCCCGAGAAATATTTTAATATAGAACAAAAAATAATTCATTTACTACTATCATTCTTAAATTAACATTAATCTAACCCGGTTCTTTTTAAAGAGAGTTTTGATTACAACAAAGAAATATTTGATTACAATAATGAATATGACTAATTTCACAATAAAAATATAATATTTGTTATTGTACGAATCATAAAATTGCACGTATTTAACGTAATTTGACATGAACATTTTTTCTATGTTTTTGTCCTAATCCATAGCAAGCTTTAATACAAAAACAAAAAAGTATATAATTTTTAAATTTATATATCTCGCTTATACAAAGGGCTAATTTAATAATACGTGATGTGCTAGACGCAGAAATTAATTCTCTAAAACTTTTATTTGAAGCATTTATTTCTAAAATCAAAATAAAATCATTTTATTCAAGAAAAACTGTTAACAACTTCAAGTAATGTACCACTTCCGGTTAGCCTATTTTAATCAAAATCTATTATGTTATTTCGATTGACATAAATTCTTGTATACCAAATTTGAAAAGTTTTGGATTATATTTTAAAACAGTTTTTCATTAAAATCTACTTTAGGCTTTATGTAAAGTGCCACTTCTGGAAATTGTGTAATAACCAGAAAGGGAGGTGCACAACTAGATGTTATAGGAGTCCTAAATACAAAATTTCAACTTTCTACGGCTTACCGTTTTTGAGTTATGCGAGATACGTACGTACGTACGGACGTACGTACAGACGTCACGACGAAATTAGTCAAAATGGATTCAGGGATCATCAAAATGGATATTTCCGCTGAAATCTGAAAACCGAAATTTTTCGCGATTACAATACTTCCTTTACTTACGTACAAGGAAGTAATAAGGAAGTGCCTAGGTTAGGGGCGCCGGTTGCCTTAAAATGGTAGCCGGTGTCGGTTACTTTAATATAAGTTCATCGCGGTTGCAGATACAAGAACCGACGTTTTGTGCGTTAGGTTATTAAGTTAAATTATTAGAGAAATAGCCAAATTCAAATTCATCAGATTACAATTTAGTACAAATTGTGCTGCATATAAACGCATTGAGTAATTATTGGCATTATTTTTAGTTTATTCAGCCGGCATCCCTGGCATTATCTAATCAAGGTTAATATATCGCATAAAGAAAATAAAAACAAAAATTTAAGTACTCGAGGTCGAGACATTAATGATTTTTGAAAATTTATACCATCTTTTATATTTATTGAGCTACCATTTACTTAATTTTTGTTTTACTAGCTGTTGCCGTTGTAAATAGTTGCAGCAATAGTTATTTATTTATCATATTCGTGTTAAAAAATAAGACTTCAGCGCCGAGGTGCATATTCAATTTGATTTGAAATCGAAAAATTGTAAAAATGAAAGGAATATTTATTTCTATAGGTTATGTGTACATATATGTCAGTCTGCCACTCAGTGTTGCTAATGTTGCACATTGAAGTTATTGTAAAAAATACTATTCATGTGATTATCTCAAACTTCTTCATCGGAATTATTTAGCTCGTTTTTTTTTCCAATCCCGAATCCCGGTCATTAGCAATACTAGAGCCGTTCTTGGCCGCCCTAGGAACCACTGCCAATCCTTTTCATATGTAAACTTTCAAAATTAATTATAAAAAAAAATGATGCAAAATTTTGAACTCTTTTACGACATGTCCGGAAACTTAAAGAACATCTCTACAAAATTTGGCGCCGATATGTGTAGATTTGTATAGGTCAAACTTTCAGTTCTATCTATTGAAAACTAAGATATCTTTAAAAATCCTATGTGACCAACAATTCGTCTTGACATCTGTAAAGTGCCATTTACGATGTCCATTCAAGTATGTAGCATAAGTTTAAATATGAAAATTTATGTCCATTATTTCAGCTGATAATAAAAATTAAAATTACGTTGAAAAAGATCGTTATAAAATTATATTAATCAGTAAAGAATCATTTCAAAAAACAAATTGTTTAAATATTAAATCTCACACCACAGATACGCTTGAAACAGACACATACTTCAAAACATATAACTTGTTTTATCGTAGGTATTTTGAAAAGTGTGTCCTGATAATTTTATAAAAATTCTGCTTAATTATGCTCTTAGAATAATATTACCGGTAATTTCATACTTTCTCGTATAAATGAATATACTTACGATACATCTAAATAAAAGCAATTCTAATTTTTAAAATTGTGTAGAAATCTATTAATTTACTTAAATATAGTGAAAATTATAACTTAATTTTTATTTGAAATTAATATTTATGAAAGTTTTCATCTCACTTTTACCTCTCGCCACCGTAAGTAAGAGGTTTCAAATGAATAACCACGTTTGAAGATATCTAAATTAGATTTTAACATTTTTATGATGATGTCATTATCAAATACAAACTAAAAAGTATGAAACTTGTGTATTCCTTATTTTAACATTAATGAGAAATGATGTTTATTTTTTGGTAACAATTGGGTTACCAGAAATATCACTTCACTTAAACCAGTAAACAGTTTTGCTTTAAAAACAAAATAGTATGTCTAAATATATATTTATGTTTTATTGTTATTACACAGAAGAACATTATATTCGCTATCCGCAACATTTAAATTCTTCATTATATTTTCAGTATTTAGAATTAAAAAATATTTATAAAATAAATCTTCTGTAATAAATCTCGTACCTATCCCATACTACTCCAAAGAAACCAGTTTTGAAATTGAAATGTTTATAATGGAAAGATAAATATCAATGTCAAAATTCAAGAGCAGATTATATATTATGTTACATAATTTTGCTGGAAATAAAAAGTGTAATACGGTTAGAAAATAATTTTGAACGGAATTATACATTATATGTACTCTTCTCTAACTTTTAGAGCAAAATTACAAGAATAAAACGTTGTTTAAAATTAAATTTTGCATAAATAAGTTTATATTCGATGTAACAGCATATCTGCAACATGAGATATTTAATAAATAAAATATTACAATTTCGTCTAGAATCAGACGGCCATGGAAATAAAACACAATCAATGTGACAGTTTGGTTACAGTTTAATAAAGTACTCGTATCATTGCTTTATTATTGTTGAAGTCATTGTTTCCATACAAATATAGTTCATAATCTAGAAATATATTGTGCTCTTTATGTCTTCATTCATAATCTAGTTTAAAATGCTATAAAATAGACAGCTCCTTTTTATCCGATTTTCGGGCCCTAGGCCCAAATTTTTTTCGGGCCCACCTCCCTCTTTACAGTAAAAACAAGTACACATCTTTATATATTTATAATAGTTATTAAAGAGAAAATAAAATTACCTACAGACGGAAAAACTTGATCAATTAAATAGTACCACATGCTAAGGTGTTACTCCTCCCTAGGGCCGACTGACGATATTGTCGGGCCTCGGGAATATATTATTAACAGGGCCCCAAAATATTTGTAAAAAAAATCTATTACAAAATTTTCTTAGATATTTGAATGTGTGGGACCCATGTGAGCGCAGGGCCTCGAACAGAATCCCGAAATATTGACGTCTGAGCCGAGCTTATTATGCGCTAATAAGCAGGCCCTAGGCTGTGGCCTCGTGGGCCTAGGCGGTAATAAGGCCCTGAAAATATATGTATAAAGTGTAAAATTATACTATAGTGGGGAATATTTATAGTGAAAATGATTAAGCAGAAGACTCACGTCATCAGCCTGAAAAAACCTTATAAAATGAAATATAACTTGTAGAAATTTTTGGATGTTATTTATTTTTAAAAGAAAAAAAAATACTAGTAATGTATATATTAATGATATTTACAATTATTTCTAAGTCAATCGTTATTCCTTTTACGGAATATAAAATTATTTGAAATAATTGTAGTTTATTTTCGTACCATACGTTGGCACTACTGAGAATGACTATGTTGTGTCAAATAATTTTATATTCCGTAAAAGGAATACTATCCGCAACATATATTAACTATTCGAAAGAATGTACATATATCATCTTAAATAATTGTAAATTCATTGATATATACGTTTCTTTAATACTAATATATGTTTTCTTCTTTTTTAAAAAATAATAATTTCTACAAGTTATATTTCCTTTTATAAGGTTTTTTTTAGATTGATGACGTGTCTTCTGCCTAATCATTTTCACCATATTAAACAGTCACACTGATAATTATGTTTTTACATGGCCGTCTGATTCTTGACGCAATTGTAACATTTTATTTTTAGTGTTGCTCTAAAAGTTAGAGGAGAGCCAATACTATATACAATACTTATGTACGTAAAATGGAATTGGTGGCAGGTATTGTGCTGGCTATAAATATATATTTAATTAAATCTATAGCCCAATGTTTTCTTTTTTCAGAACGTGTCTTAAAAATGAACTTATATAATTTAACTACTTACTTGGTAAACAGATTCTTTTCAAATATTTGTGGCAAATTTTAAGAAATTTCTTTTTAACGTACATGATGATAAACGCCCTGGAGAAATGATGGATAAAAGAAATAAACAGGAGTGTAGTCAATATATAAAATTTATTCAGTCAAAAACCGACGTTACGCTTCGACAAACTATGGGAAAACATAGTGTTATAAAGGTAATTTTACATATTATACACATACTTACATACTAATATTTTATAATAATTTGTTCAGTATGTAAAATCAACCATCTAGATCTCGTCGAACAATAAAAAAATTAAATAATAAATAAAGCACGTCATAGATAAAATTATAAAGTCAAAATAAAATACAGTAACAACAATCTCATCACAATGGTGACAACTGAATTTTTTTTTCTTTGCAGAAAATGACTAGAATTTACACATATAAGGAACTGCACTGTCGTTGGTGCAATTAACAGCCTATGGAGTTTGTCTAAAAATTTTGCAAATTCTGCAGTAGATTGTACTAATATTTTAGATGTCGGTTCTGAAATTTACGTTGTTTTTATTGTTTCGTATATGTAGCATTTCTAGTATAAGCTGTTTATGAAGGAAAGGTTCTTGGTCTAAAATTATTACTCCTTCAAAGTCGAAAGTGTGCCCAGTTCTATACAATGTTGTGTGAGTGCGCAGTTTCCATTATTTTTAAGTCTGTATGAATTTATTTTATGTTCTAACATTCGTGTTTTTAAAAATCTTTTCATTTGTCCTGTGAAGGGTTTTATACATTTGTTACATGGAATTTGATAAACTATTAATTTTTGACATTTTATCTATTTTATCTTTTAAAGTACACGCGTCCGTCTCATAGATGAGCGATAGTTAAAATTTCTATTATTTTTGTAATCACAAGTGTGAATTAAAAAAAAAGAATGTATTAATGATCTATAAAAACTAAACATAATTTACAGTTAATTTATAATCCTTTAACAATTACTGGAGCTTATTTTTTGATAAGACCTATATACGAGTACCTCGTTTTTTAAATGAATGCACCATTCAGCGCACCGCTTGTGACAAAATTTAGTGCGTCTGGGTTAAACTTTAAACGTATTACTGAATCACAAATAGACAGACAGACAGACACACGTTAAGTTTTATTAATAAACTATTAATAATTTTATTTTCGTATTATTTTATAGATATCTTACACATTTATCGATATATAAATAGGAACTAATTCCCATTAAGAAAGCAATAAAACGTTTTAGATCTTATATAATTGTTTCACATTAACATGTGACTTCTAGTGTTTGAAATAGCTTTATAAATCCATTATGTTTTATAGCCGTGCAAAAACTGCTTGTAATAAACGTTTTATTTGTTGACTAACACTTCATTACTTTCGTTTTCGACATTTGTTAATATTTTATCACTTTCGATGGTGAAACTGTTTTTTTTTTAATTTTATACATTCACACATTCAAGATGTAGAACGTGTGTATTGTCGTGTCATAGATCAAACAATAAGAAGAAAGTCGTGAAGCAGTTGCCGTTGCCATGAACGTGAACCCCGACATCTTCAAGAGAAAGGCTATTTTTGCAAGCGTTCGAGTGGCCTACCAGCCCACTTCGACGATAGTTTATTGACTTTATAACGAAGGAGTAGGTATATCAGATAATGTAAAAGTCGGATAGCTCAGCTACACACTTTCTAGGTTGGCATATCAAGTACCGTTCGCATTGCTAGCAATATAATATGTACTGTAGTTTTAATGTGCAACTAAAAAGAAAGTTTTTACAATGTATCGCCTACTCTGTTGTCTACTGTTTAGAATTTATTGGACAGTCATTTTTTATTACTTACATATATTCTATTTTCTATTAATAAATATGCTCGTAGAATATATATTGCTTTAAAATTAACACTTCAATGAGGATTGTTAAGATAAAACCAGTATGATTTAAATTAGGGATGGGACGGATATCCGGCGGTACCACTAAATCCGACTGATACGGCATAAAACCGGAACTGCCGGTCCGATCGAACTGAGCGTATATGATTCAGCGACCCGACCAAACTTGTTCAGAAAATAAACAATCTGATGTAACCAACACAATACCTCCTGCCATTTAATTTTTATTAATTAAATACATACTTATGGAGTCTCGTGGCCGCGTGCCTGAGTGTCTGATCGCGAATCTGGGAAACCAGATTCGATCCCGACCAACGCCAAATATTTATATCGAATTTTAAATGGCACAAATTTGGCCCCTATAGTGCATTCTCCACGCTAGAAATGAGTGCCCGTGAGGTGACTCTTGGTAAACGCCCGCACGATACAAATGTCATCATCATTACCGAAATATGTGTACAAAGCAGATTATGCTTGAAGATATATTTATTTATTTTTTATTTAAATAAATACCTGCATATTTACTAATACTGGAATTTATGTAAATTGAATTCTTTTCCATATATTACTATTGTTCTATTTACAATTTTCTTTTTAAAACGTTACTATTTTCAATTTGAAATAATTATTTTTTTGACAGTGACATTTATCTGTCAGTTACATACATTTGAGCTGAACTGTGTAACCATGTAGTTGTGTTTATAGCATAATCTTCGAGATATAATTTTTATATTATTTTATTAATTTCTCCATAAATATATAGCAAAAGTATTAATGCAAACCTGTACAAAATTTAATAGTCTTTAATTTTTATAATAACATAAATTGCGAAAAAATAACATTTAAATATATTTTTTGAAGAAAAACTATTTTGAGCTTGAAGAAAAGTGCCATTTCCGGTTATCCGATTGACATCAAAATTTTCTGAATGATAGTATTTGAGTTAGAGCGCCCAGAAGATCCATACTCATACATATATATATATATATATATATATATATATATATATATATATATATATATATATATATATATATATATATATATATATACAGGGTGATCACGCGAGAATGAACCAGCAATTATCTCCCTTATTAAGTGAGATACCGATTATCTTCAAATAAACAAATTTACTATAGACAATATGGGCAATAAGATGTCGTATCAAGAAGCGTTCTATTAATTCCGGTTCCGGAGTATATGATACCAACTTTGAAATTTCAAATGGAACATACTATATTTTTTTATATTTTTGAAAAGTACATAAAATTTGCTTTCCAATGATAGTAAACAAGTAGTACGTTGTATTATTAAAAAGTAAAATGGCGGACGTTTGAAATATCTTACAAAATAAGTGAAGAAAGTGTAGAATTTTTTTTTATTGGATTTGTTGCCTAGGTTACGTCATATAAATGAATTTATCTCAAAAAATATCATCATCTATGAACAAAAAAACAATAAAATCTCACCCACTTGATTTTTTTTTCATTCAATATGTTCATATTTCAAACGTTCGCCATTTTATTTTTTAATAATATAATGTACTACTAACTTACTAACATTGTAAAGCAAATTTTATGTACTTTTTAAAAATATAAGAAAATATAGTATGTTCCATTTAAAATTTCAAAGTTGGTATTACATACTCCGGAACCGGAAGTAACAGACCGCTTCTTGATACGAGATCTTATTGTCTAAGATTGAGATAATTGCTGGTTCATTCTCGCGTGATCACCCTGTATATATATATATATATATATATATATATATATATATATATATATATATATATATATATATATATATATCGGCCAAACCCGATTTCAGGATAAACTAGTTTTGCCTAGGCTAAACTAATTCTTCCTACATGCAATAGGATAAACTGGTATAGCCTAGGCTAAACTTTATTTCTTCATTCCTGAATATCATTTATGATTTCTTGCGGATTGTTTTATCCCCGAATGGTAGGCACGGTTTTTCATGAATTGGACATATCTCAAGCCTTCTGACCATTTCGTTGAAACGATGTCCTTCATCCAAGAAACTATCATATTCTCAATGTCTTGATTGGCACGTTCAAAGGAGCCCTGACTTTGACTGTGCCTAGGCTTTCCGTGCACAATTTTTAGTTCTGGCCAAAGACTAGCAAGTTCACTTATGACATTAGCCTAGGCCAAACTAGTTTATCCTATCGGGTTTAGGACGAACTAGTTTAGCCTAGGCTATACCAGTTTATCCTATTGCATGTAGGAAGAATTAGTTTAGCCTAGGCAAAACTATTTTATCCTGAAATCGGATTTGGCCGGTAACATATATATATATACACACCATCGTGAAAATGATAAAATCGGATTTCATTGTCCTTAAAATGTAGTCATTTGCCAAATCCTCGATATACGATTATTAACACGATCCCTATGCCTCCCTTGCGAAGTGTAGCGGGAGGTAAAAAACTAGCAATTTAGAGTTTAAGAGGGAAAATAGAAAGAGATAATTTATATTGGAAAGGTCTATTTACGCTAATTGAACCCAGTGATACAGAAAATTTAATACAAAAGTCGCAGCGCAGCGTAAACCTACTTGACCAAAAAAAAAGTTTCATTATAATTTTATAATGTAAATAATTATTTCTACGCCCTGTGACAAAAGTAGATTTTTTTGTACTTAAAAGCAGTATTTTTTTGTAAGAAGTGTAAAAAGTAACTTTCACGTAATCCGTATCTACAATAGTTACTAAAGTTACGGTAAGATAAACACACATAAAAAGAACATATGATTTTGACGTTGAGTAAAACAAAACTGTGCCAAATGAAGTTTAAAATCATTAAAACAATATTGAGGTCATAGACAATATTCTTTTTGATATATAATATGCAGTTGTATATATAAAATATTATATATAATTTGAACATAACCGGTAGCAATATTGCGGTTTAAAAGATGTTTTGTTTTATTTACCTACTCTAGCAACAAACAAACCTAAATAACGTAATATAAATGTAGAATAAACTGAACTTTAGTCCAATGTCGCATTGGTACGGTCAAATTTTTTTATTTTTAACGCATACAAAAAAAGTTTCACTAAAAAATGTGATGTGATAACATATTACTCCCCGTCTTTTCCATATACTTATTTTATGCAAATTCCAATATTATTAAAAAAACTACAAATAGTAATATTTGAACATCTAAAACCGGTCCCATAGTGTAGCATTATAGATTGCAAGATTTATATGTAATTTAATTTTTTTATACTTTGCTATTGCTATGTCTAAGTCAATATATTGAACATAATGAAATATATTTATAATAACATAATTATGTCAAAAAAATATATATTTAACTGTATTTTTAAGTTTTAATATACTTAGAAGTTTTCCGACACAATGATTTCGTAAACAAAATTTCTAAAATTATTTTTAATTAGATTAAATTGAGAAAAAAATGTAGGCACCCACGGATGGGGTCAACGTAGGGTAGGTTAGGTTTTAATTAGATTCAATTAAGAAAAAAATGTGGGCCCCCACGACATGGGGTCATCGTAGGGTAGGTTAGGTTCGGCATTTAATTCAATATTATATCATTTAAAAACAGTAAATACGAAATGTAAATTGCATGTTAATTTCCGCCAAAGAAAAAAATCGCCAAGTATAAATTTCGATTAATTGGGTATTTAACTTATCAATATTTGACTCATTCCCAGCCAAAATGCCTCCCTTTAGATTTGCCGCCCCGGACAAATGTCCGGGTTGTCCGCCCCTAGAGCGGGTCTTGCTCGAAATTATCTAACATGTGTAATTGTGAGGGAAAGTAATTACTACGAAAAGAAAACCTGTACGTAATTAGTTAATATGTGAAATTTTTTTTTTTTTAATTTTTCATGTCACCCGCCAGGTGAAACCATCTTACCCGGAAGATTTTCGTTAGCAGAAAGATATGACTTTTTTGTTTTTCATTTTTTTGTATTTAAGAGTTGTATTTACGTTTTTCTTTTATACACATATATTTGAAGCTATGTAAAAATGTTAACTATATATGTATTTTTTTAAATTTTATTGTTAAAAGATTAATAAATGCGAAGAATTTTTTAAAATATGGGTCAACTCTCCCGGATTTACCCTATACAGGGTAAGTCTGGGAAGACGCCCCCCTTTTAACTTTTTTATTATAAGGCAAAATGGCTCATATAAAAGTTTTATTCTTTTAAATATACTATTTGATGGAAGATATAGATATTTTTTATAAAATCAGATTTACAAGGTATAATCTTTTATTTTTTAAATAGCAACCTATAATTATTTTACTAAAATATAAACTGCCACTTTTGTCCCTTTTCAACGACGTATTAGTTTTTGTTAATGTATTTGAAAAAAATCGAGAAAATTAAGAAAATTGAGATATATGAGAAATAATTTTTATTCAAATATTCTAGGTAATCATGTGAAAATAAATAATAAATAAATAAATGAATAAGTAAATACATAATAAGTAATAATAAATAAGTAACTAACAAATGTATACTTTGTTGATATTAACATTGTTACATTTTGTATTGTGACATGCGCCCCTGAGAGAAAAGTATGCATGCGCCGCTACTGATAGCATGTTCGGGAACAATGACGTAATCCCTTCGAAAGAACGTACCAGAGCGATAATACAATCCCTGACGCGCTGAGACAGGTTAATTGCGCCGTGACCTCATTCCTTTGTATACGGGTCATTGTCGCTTTAGAAGAGTTCTAGACTGTTATGCGCTGTATAAATACCGTTGGGAGAACAGCGGGATCAGTCTCATATATACCAGTAACCAGATATGAACTCGGTGATATAAATAAACAGTTTACATAAATAAATGTAGTTATATAAATAAGTGCAGTGATATAAATGTTAGTTAGATAAATAATCGTAGTGTTTAAGCATTTAATAATATTCTTAGTGTTTATAATTAGTTAATCATAGTGTTAGTTGTTTTTATTCTTTTAATATTTAATCCTTAATTAATTATCGTTTAATAAACGTATTCTTTTTGTTAATAATATTTGTCTGTGTTTTACACTTCACCCATATAAATAGAAACGTTACAATTGGTGTCAGGTGTGGGGTTGTTCATAACTGTGAAGTGTAAATAAAAATAAATAAAATGCCTAAACTATTAAAATTAAGTGAATTGAAAGTACGTGATCTCAGGACGGAAGTGGAAGAACTGGATTTGGATGCAACAGGAGGGAAAACAGAGCTTCAAGAAAAACTACGGCAAGCTTTAATCGAAGCTGGTGAAAATCCTGACGATTACTTATTCGAAGTTCCGTGTTACTATTCCGAGTTTTATAAAGTATTCGCAGAAAAATTACAAGAAAGTTCTAGAAGTTCTGAGCGGAGATTGGCGGAAAGTTCTACAGAAGTGGAGGAAAATTCCGGAGCACTGGAAGAAGAATTAAAGGAACATTCTAGAACATTGGAAAGAGAATTACATGAAAGTTCTGGAAACGTTAAGGAAAATTCCGGAGCACTGGAAGAAGAATTAATGGAACATTCTAGAACATTGAAAAGAGAATTGCATGAAAGTTCTGGAAAAGTGGAAGTAAATTCCGGAGAAGAATTAAATGAATATTCTAGAACATTGGAAAGGGAATTGCATGAAAGTTCTAGAAAATTGAAGGAAAATTCCGGAGTACTGGACGAAGAATTAATGGAACATTATAGAACAATGGAACGTGAATTGAATGAGAGTTCTAGAAAAGTTGAAGAAGATTCTGGAATTTTTGAGCAGAAATTGGAAGAGGAATTGGAGGCGAATTCTGGAAGAGTAGAGGAGAATTATGAAATTCTGGAGCAGAAATCGGAAGTGGAATTGAAGGGGAATTCTGGAAGAGTAGAGGAGAATTCTGGATTTCTGGAACAAATATTGAAACAAGGATGGGAGAAGACTTCTAGAAAAACTGAAGAAAGTCTGCAAGAATTTGGAGCCGATGTAACTCGTTCGGTTCGTCTCACACATCGTACAGCTCCTGACAAGGATTTGGAGTACCTGGCCACTCAGAGACTCATCTTCGGAGTTCGAGACAGCAATACTCAGCAAGCACAGCAATTATGTCGCCCAAAAACTATGGTTAACGCACTCTCATATATATCAGATCATGAAACTACCAAACAAGTTTCACGTAACCAATCGCTAGTGCGAAATAATTATGCTATGGAAAATGAAAACACCGAAGCCTTAGCTGAAAAAGTGCGACGAATTATAAACGAAGTATTTGCAAGAAGAAAGAAACTCCGCGATTACAAAAGAAGACGGAAGCGAAAAAGAAAGAGACCGCGTGAGAGAAAGAAAGCATGTCTAGTTAGAAATTAAAAAAAAAATGTAGGCAGAAATTCTAGAGGTAAAGGACGAATCCGTTGATGTTAAGGATGGATATGAAGAAAGACGATGGAAGCGAAAAAAAAGACAGAGAACGCGAGAGAGAAAGAGAGCGTGTTCAGCAAGGAATTAAGAAAGAAGTTTCAGATGTAGAGGAAATCCATCCGGAAGTGAATAGGTCCCCGTCGAGCAGCTGCGATTGCAATCTAAGGACTTTGGAACGGGGCCTGAAGACAGCGGGGAAGACGTGCCCTTGGCGATTCGTATGGACAGCTCGAGTGGAAAACGAAAACTCAAGATAGATAACGATGACGACGATGCCATACCTCTCACTACAAGGAAGAAGAAAGACAAGACAGATAAAGGAACTTGAAAGGAAGGGAAGTAGCGTCGACGCATTGTTCAGAAGGCCATGCTCAGCGAGGCAATCATGGTAGTCGACTGGAAGGAAAACATTCCACAATTTCCAGGATAACAGTAGTCAGCGATAGTTGGCAGCCCGATGGACTATGCAAGGACCCGACTGAAAATAGTACTGGAATGGAAGGCGACGAGAGCAAACCAATATGGGAAGATGTTGCACCACAGTCACAGAGTGTAAAATCGTACTGGGCGCAATGTGACTCCATGGTGATTGATGGCCTGTTAAAGCGTGTGGTTGAGAATGCCATGGAACTGAGAAGAGAACTCAGTTGGTCATTCCTAAGAGTAGAGTACCAGACGTGTTAAAAGAGATCCATGACGGATCTGGAGGTGGCCATTTGGGAGTCAACAAAACATTAGAAAGATTGCGTCAGCGATTTTACTGGGTTAAGTGCAAGAAAGACGTTAAAGACTGGTGGAAGAAATGTGTGGTTTGCGCTGGAAGCAACGGCCCTCATAGACGACGAAAAGTCCAAGCGTCAATACAACGTTGGCAGTCCATTTGAGCGCATTGACGTGGCCGGACCAGTTCCAGAAAGAGAAGACGGAAATAAATACATCGTGGTTGTCATGGACTACTTCACCAAGTAGGTTGAAGCCTATCTACCAGGAAGCCATCACGGTCGCTGAAACCTTAGTCAAAGAGTGTGTATGCGGATTTGGTGTACCACGTGGACTTCCAAATGTACCAAGGGTAATACGTGCAGATATTGCCATCGAGAACTGTTCCGGGACGAAACAGTTTTAAGGAGGGGGCAGTGTGACGTGCGCCCCTGAGAGAAAAGTATGCATGCGCCGCTACTGATAGCATGTTCGGGAACAATGACGTAATCCCTTCGAAAGAACGTACCAGAGCGATAATACAATCCCTGACGCGCTGAGACAGGTTAATTGCGCCGTGACCTCATTCCTTTGTATACGGGTCATTGTCGCTTTAGAAGAGTTCTAGACTGTTATGCGCTGTATAAATACCGTTGGGAGAACAGCGGGATCAGTCTCATATATACCAGTAACCAGATATGAACTCGGTGATATAAATAAACAGTTTACATAAATAAATGTAGTTATATAAATAAGTGCAGTGATATTAATGTTAGTTAGATAAATAATCGTAGTGTTTAAGCATTTAATAATATTCTTAGTGTTTATAATTAGTTAATCATAGTGTTAGTTGTTTTTATTCTTTTAATATTTAATCCTTAATTAATTATCGTTTAATAAACGTATTCTTTTTGTTAATAATATTTGTCTGTGTTTTACACTTCACCCATATAAATAGAAACGTTACAGTATATTTTCATATAGCCACCTATAGTATTTGAATAAAAATTATTTCCCATATATATGAATTTTCTTAATTTAATTAACAAAAACTAATACAATTATAGGTCGCTATTTAAAAAATAAAAGTTGATAGTTGTATCTTGTAAACCTGACTTTATAAAAAATATCTATATCTTCCATTATCTTATTTTTATCCAAATTTTTCAAATACATTAATAGAAACTAATACATCGTTAAAAAGAGAAAAAAATGGCTGTATATATTTTAGTACAATAATTAAAGGTTGCGATTTAAAAAATTAAAGTTGATATTCGTATCTTGTAATCCTGACTATATAAAAAAATATATACATCTGCCATAAAATAGTATATTTAAAAAATAAAACTTTTATATAAACCATTTTTTTCTATTACTTATAATAAAAACTCTGTTGTGGCCAGCACAATACCTCGCGCCATTTTCATTTTATGTTGCATAGGGCGCGAGCAGTTATGTGACTTTGTTAGCCTTGGCAAACAGATATGGGGGCCCGTGTCAAAATGACAGCTAGTAATAATGTACATAGGTGTCAAGTATCATAAGTTTTCATTCAAAACATTATGATTTTCCAAATCCATGTGAATTATTTTCTTCGACAAGTATATTCCATACTATTGATGACATATAAACAACATGATATCACAATATTTTGAACTTTTTAATAAAAAATTATGACATATGACATTTGTGACATCTATGTAAATAATTACTAGCTGTCATTCTGACACGGACCCACAAATCTGCTTGCCAAGACCAACAAAGTAACATGTCTGCTCGCGCCCTAAAAGTAACGAATTTAACATTTCTTGTACACACAAATAATTGAAATTGTATATCTTCTTTCGTTCTACGAGTAATTTTGTCCCACCCTTCTAATATGTTCAAAATTCTTCAAATTCATCGACGGTATTAGCGGTATTTCTTAAGGATATTTGTAATATTAACATACCTATAATTTAAATACATATTTAATTAATAATACAATAATATATATTAAATGTACTCGTACTTCCCAGAAAAATCTGATTTTTGACAACTGACATTTTGCATTTATCTGTCAACATTTATCTACACATTTAAATATCTCAACTGTGTTTTAGGCAACGAAATTTATTACAACAGATTATTCTATATTATTATATACTATATCTACAAACCTATACGAGATATAATAAAAAAATTAAATGTGTCAGATAGAAAAATTTCTTTAATACTACCAAGAAAAATTTTCAAAAAATAATATTTAGAAGTTTTTTTTTTTCAAGAATATGCTACTTCCGGTTGTCCAATTGCTCTTCCCATCAATGTCCGATTGGGAAATACGTAAAACAAATATAAAATCTTACAGTTTTTGAGTAATCGTCTAGGTAATCGTCCTTCCAGCATCCCACACACACACACACAGACACACACACACACACACACGCACGCACACACACACACACACACACACACACACACACACACACACACACACAAACACACACACACAGAGACAGACATCATCGTAAAAATGTTAAAAACGTATTGTAGGGACCTTAAAACGTGCTTAATCATTAAAATCTGGATATGCGATTTTTAGCATGAATCCAATAAAAAGGTAAAAAGTTAAAGTCTTCCCAGACTCATCCTTTATAATGCATATTTAAAATTAAGGTTCAATTTTTGACAATAGTATTTTCTCACATTTAAGTTGTTTATTTTGTTTTTAACACGTACATTTAAAAATATTAGTAGTCAACGTTGTGAAATATCCCAGTGTATAATAAATAATGGGACATAAACAATAGATATTTATATTAAGCAACATTAAGTTTATTAATCACCTTACTTGATCTATTACAAATTATAATGCGAATTCCAAATTCTACTTTATTAAAGCATAAATAATATACCTATATACAGAATGGTATTATTATTATTGGCAATTGGCATCGGAAGTCGCACCATAACGACTTCGATGTTTAAAATCTAACCTATTTATTTTTCAAAAAAACCTTGATTAAATAGGTTTTTGTAGAGAAAAATTCTGCATTTTGTTTTCCTAATTCATTATTCATTATTTCAAGACAAGAACAATCGAAGAAATATTAATCAAATCAGTGGGGCCATGGAATAATAAACAGCAACTATAGTAATAATAATAATAATAATAAAACAAATTTTAATTATAATTACTAAGGCCCATTTTCATAATAAACTTTATCTTCACTTTAACACTTTAAATTAAAATTTTGTTCGTTCAGCACTTTAGCGAGGATATCATTAAATTAATGATAAAGTCTTAAAGTGAGTCTGATTATGAAAACGGTCCTAGGACCAGTTTTACAATCTCTGGTTAAAATATTACCTGTCAGTTAAATAAATAATATTGAATCGAATTATTGATAGAAATGATAAATCTGTCATTTGACAGTTCATTTCATTTCAATTTTATTTATTTAACTAACAGTTAAAATATTAACTGGAGATTGTAAAACTGGCCCTAACAAACACAAATGAAAAGAGTAGCTGTCACTGTGCGCATTTGTCTATATTTGATGGCATCACTGATTTGATTATAACAATTAAACTTCTTAGAGCTTTCCAGTTCCAGATAATAGAAAATTATAAATTAGAATATTATTGGATGCACAATTTTTTTCTCTAATTAGGGGGGACATTATTTGAACATTTCAAAATCAATATTGAAAACGCTATGTTGCGTCTTTAGATGTACCACCTGTATGTATTATTTTTTTATGTGAATGATATTGCATAAAATTATCAAAAAGTATACAAAGTAATTGTGCAATTATATTTTTATTATAATTATAATTTACCTGGCATTGGTGTAAAATACAAAACTGTAACAACAGCAACTACCATTCCGAGTACAATAGATACCCTTAAAATCCATGTTTGAGTTGCTGTCATTTTATTATATTCCTCCAAAACTGTCATTAATATTTTTTATAATTTTATTGGAGTGCAATCACATTACTTCTTAACACATTGTATCACTTGATTTAAAATCTGTCTTCTTTCACTGATGTTAAAAAACTAACTCAGTGTTGGTTGAACCAAACGTAACAATCGCCGAGCGCAAACTGAACAACTTTAGCTCTTGCGATCTGCGTTCGCCGAATCAAGTTGTTACGATTCAAGTGAAAGTTTAGGTTAGCGGAAGAGATAAGACGCTAAATTACAATTACTGTAGGTATAGTAGCCATTTATATATTATTATGATAGCATTTTGCTTGTTTCTGTTATGGCTACTGAGCAACAAACAATAATAATCTAAACATAAGACTATTTATCAGAAGGTTGATAGAAAATTTCGTATTTCTTTTTACAGTAAGATAAGATCATACTATGAAACGTGCTAATGTACAATAAAAAGAACAACAATGACGAAGATAGCTCTTTTTGGTCCATAGTCATTGGTTTGTGATTAAATAAAAAAAATCTGATGTGGACACCACACGACTTCCTTGTACGATTATTAAACTATACGTATTTTTTTAATAAATAAATTACAAAATATTATTTTAACTTCAAAACAGTAAGATATATAGCGACCATAAAGGGAGTTTTTAAAGAGAGTTTTGATTACAACAAAGAAATATTTGATTACAACAATGAATATGACTAATTTCACAATAAAAATATAATATTTGTTATTGTACGAATCATAAAATTGCACGTATTTAACGTAATTTGACATGAACATTTTTTTTTATTGTTTTTTCTCCTAATCCATAGAAACAAACAAAAAAGTATATAATTTTTTAATTTACATATCTCGCTTATACAAAGGGCTAATTTAATAATACTTGATGTGCTAGACGCACAAACTTCTATTTGAAGCATTTATTTCTAAAATCAAAATAAAATCATTTTATACAAGAAAAACTGTTCAAGTAATGTACCACTTCCGGTTGCCTATTTTAACCAAAATCTATTATGTTATTTCGATTGACATAAAAGTCTTGTATACCAAATTTGAAAAGTTTTGGATTATATTTTAAAACAGTTTTTCATTAAAATCTATTATAGGCTTCATGTAAAGTGCCACCTCTGGAAATTGTGTAATAACCAGAAAGGGAGGTGCACAACTAGATGTTATAGCAGTCCTAAATACAAAATTTCAACTTTCTACGGCTTACCGTTTTTGAGTTATGCGAGATACGTACGTACGTACAGACGTCACGACGAAATTAGTCAAAATGGATTCAGGGATGATCAAAATGGATATTTCCGCTGAAATCTGAAAACCGAAATTTTTCGCGATTACAATACTTCCTTTACTTGCGTACAAGGAAGTAAAAACATCCTTCATGTAAATGTGACAGATATATAATCCATATAATATTAGGATTGACCTATCCAAATTTGTATGATATAGGAACGTTTTGAAATCTCTGAAAATCAGGACTGTGGAGTTGGAATCGGAAAAAAATATAGCCAAAATAATTGAAAGTTGTAATAAACTAAATAAACACTAAAAATACTACATCTTTGTCAAAGTACAAAATGCTATTTAATTTTTTACCTTCCGTCAGCTTTAGGTAAGGAAAAGATACTGTTTTGGTCAAAAAATTCGATAGTGAGTTTCTAATGAATAAGCACGTTTTGGGGTCCCTGGAATACGAATTTACTATTTTTACGATGATGTCTGTTATGTATATATGTGTGTGTGTGTGTGGGTGAGTGTGTGTGTGTATAGGTTTGTTCGAACCTTCAGTTCTAAGCAGTTCGCGAACTAGTGAGCATGCGCATTTCACTTAAAAGCGTTCGGACCCTGTAGTTCTTAAATTCGAAATTCTGAGAACTATCAGTTCGGCGTTCGGACATGTTGGAATTTTAAATTCAAATTCTCATGGAACGGTTCCACCAGTTCTTGCTAGACAGCAAGTATTTCAAATTCTGAGCATGCGCAATGAAAAGTATAGGAATTTTGTTTGACATTTGGAAGCTTGAATGCTGTATAGGAAATAATAGCTAGATTAATGTACTAATTTCCTTCATTTTTTATTGTCAATTATTTTTCTTAAGGTAAGTTTTATGTGCAATGTCTGATATTATCAATGTTGAATAATATTTTATTAGGATTTACACTCGAAAAACTATCATGCTATTGGAAGATTCAACTTCATCAAGCTCTTCTGATGAAGAAATTAACGAGTACCGTATTTATAATTACTTAATAACAATTTATTATTTCATTATGTATACCTTCTGCTTGATCAGTCATTTTTAAACATAATTTTAGGTTATTCAAAAGTCAAAATAAATGCACGTGCCAAATTACTAATATTGTACCGCCAAATTTAAATCTATGCGAGCGTTCGAACCTGTCCAAGAGAGAACAGTTCAGAATTTGTTTTTCTAGATGCCATGCGCAGAACTCCCAATTCTGGAACAGTTCCGAACTGACTGGAACTGACGGTTCAAACAAACCTTATGTGACGATCGTATCGGATCACATAACTCTAATAGCACGATTCTAAAAATTATATTATTTTGGGATTCCTCGAGTTTAGATCCATATGCAGACATGATTACATTTTGGTTATAGTTGGTCCACCCAAAGTACCCTCATTTGCAACTTTTAACAGTTTTTCTTGAAAAAAAGCAGTTAAATATCATTTATTGACAATTAATGTTACTGTAAATTTTAATAGTTATTTAACTATCAAGTGTGTTAATGAGGGCGATTAATGATCGAGACATTTTAACGCGTGAGCGTAGCGAACGCGTTAATTGTTGAGATCATTAATCGCCAATTAACACACGTGTTAGTTACAATATTTTTTCGTTGACCGTATCTTACTTAAATGGAAAATCTAATTTTACTCCATGAAAATTTTTTTTAGGTTAGTAATGGTTGACCGAACGTCAAATTTTACGTCAGAAAATCAATAAGTTTTTTCAGCAATTGTTTTCAGTGGGTGCGTTCAGTTAACTTAATCCTAGATGACACAAGCGGTTTTTTATATTATTTGAGGAATTTTATTCTTTCAAATTTATTTTAAAGGTATGCTACGTGAATATATACCTAGCTAGTAAATGTCAAAAGCATGATTTTTAATTCTGTCTACCTTTTTGCTACAACTTAGCGTTAGCAATATATGCTGTGTTCCATGTGGTGAACGCACCCAATAAATCGTTTATTAATAAAAAATCATGCATTAATAGGGGTCATTAATGAATGATTTTCTATACATTAAGATAGCCTATTAATAAACGGTCGACGGAAAAGAATATATTATTCTCTATACGATTGAATTGCATTTTATACTTCATATTCAATAGATAATAATAATAATAATAATAATAAATAACTTTATTGACAAACGTCAAAGGCGAGGTTCAGCCAAGGCTAAGTTAAAGAATTATAAAGATTTTAAGTTTCATAGAACAGCCAGCTATGCTAACCATCGAAACTGACAGATGTACAGAAGAAAAGAAAATGAATGTGGCAGAGATGAGGAGGTTGAGATAAATGTTGGGGAAGACACGGAAAGATAAGGTACGGAATTAAAGGATAAGGGTAATAGCTCGAGTGATAGAAGTTTCTAGAAAGATACAAGAGAGACGATTACATTGGTTAGAACATGTCATTAGGAGAGATGAAAAATAAATAGAATAGTAGTAGAAGGTAGAAGAAATAGAGGAAGACCAAAGATAAGATGGAACGACTGTATGGCGGAAGACTTGAGAAAAACGGAACTGAATAAGGAAGACACGCAAAACATAAATGAGTGGAAGAAAATAAAAAAATAGCGACCCCTAATAAATCGGAAATGCTAAAGAAGAAGATGTCAGTATCAAGTGCAATTTGCATAGTTTGTTTATAAAATAATTTTACTGGAAATTTAGAATCTTTTGCAAGAAAATTTATGTACGGAATTTGTACATAATACACAGGATTGGCGGAAGGTAATGTGCTGGCCACATAAAATTTCTCATAACAATTTATGAAAGAAATTTAAATTACACAAAAAATAAACAATGTTACGTATTTAATACTTATGGTCGGTTTCACCAACATCAAATAAATCTCTAAATAGCTTATTCTTCGAATAAGAGAAAAATATCGCATTGAAACCATAACGGTATTTATTCTACCTGTCTTATTTTGTTATGATATTTTTCACTTATTCAACGAAAAAATTATTCGAAAATTTATTTGATGTTGGTGAAACCGGGTCTAATAAAGCAAATAATAGGATAATAACAATCGGCTGTGATATCTATTGTTTATACCTGTACAGATCTGTGATCATAGACAACACACTCTTTAGACCTCAAACATATGTGTACTAATGAACATTGCACCTGGTGATTGGAATAGAAGTAAAATGTAAAGTAAGCAATCCGCTTTTAATTTCATTCAATATATTTTGGTTTTGTTAGTTAATATAAATGTATTTATATTTTCAATAATATGCATAATAAAATTTTAATTTCAAAATACATTCGACAACTTATTTCATTGAAATAATTACAACTGGGTTGAAAATAAAACAGGGATATCTTATATGGATACATAAAATTAAACAATATTACATAAAAATCTCGCTCAGTAGAAATACAGAAGGTACAATTAATAATCAAGGCAAATTAAATAAAATTAAAAACACAAATGTTATCAAAAGTCAAATTCGCAAATGTTTCCCATGCATCCTTATTTTCCACCTCAGAAAAACACGTGGACCAATAGTTGCGTCGATATTAAATATGTAGGTTCTTAACGCGACGTTAGCAACATCTATGGACCGGAATTAAGTACTATTGACAAATGTCACCTGCCATATAAGTTTCCAAAGGTTGTCTGTCATAGATCTGATAGTAGTGTTTACTAGTGAGAAAGGTGTTGAGTTTCTTGTTTAATTAAGGAAAATGAACATTGATTACACAAATAGTGAACCTGAATACCTTTCTCACTAATAAACAGTACAAGTGCAAACAATAGAATATCACAGCAGATTATTATCATTTTATTACAGACGAACTTCGATAACTGGAAGTATGACTTACCTACTACAAATTACGCAAAAAAATTGTATGTTATCCATTTATTTATTTAGGTAGAAACACAAATGGCTGAAGAGTGCCGCTTACTTAGTATGACAGCATTACTATTTCCATGGGCGTACCTTACGAATTTTGTTAGCTTTCATAAGAATTATCCTAACAACCGTCTCCTTTACGTTCATTCGAACGAAAATATGCTTCAAGAAGAAATTTGTCATGCTCTTCATTAAAAACCATAATGAAAAAAATTATTTAAAGATTTTCCACGTATATATGGGAAACAAATATCAAATGACTCAACGTATGGCAATGATATTAATCAAATATCCTGCACCTGTCATATACAGAATATAGTTTTAATCAACCTTTGGAAACATACAGTAAATTTTTTGAAAGATGTCAGATCAAGGTCTTCTGTATCATGAACGAATTAACAAATTGGCATACATTTATCTCCCTCATTTACAAAGGCTTTAAGCGTGTGCGGTAAAGATGGATATAACACGTTCGTCTTTGAAAAATTGAAATTGTTTCGACAAAGTTAGAACATTCCATTTTAAAACGATGCTCGTTGTTGATAATACTTTCGCTGTAACGTATTAATTCAGATACATTACCTGGATTCATAACCGTAGGAATAACGTTATTTCTTGTCAGTATCACTGACACTGACATTGTGTCCGTATCTTATTTTTAACATATTTGGTTTTACATTTGCTAATAAACTTACCAGATGACTTATTTTTTTAATTTTGAATGCTTTTATTGTAACATATATTTTTATAACAATAAAATAACAGTAGTATCTTATGTACCCTCATAAAAACTAAGCAAACGACACTACTGAATTTGACAGAATGGGCGGAACAAAAATCTGAATTCATACAATTCGTAAATAACCTTGATCGCACATCTTTCAAAATTTTTACTGTATATGGCAAGTGCCAGGCATTTGTTAGTAGTACTGACCGGTATTGACTATCCCTTATTTCCTGTTTTATTAATTGTAGCAGTAGATTAATTATTATTTTTTCGTTTTAAATACTTGAATTAGTAGTTTTTAGGTTATATAAACAGTTTAGTGTTTTCTTAGGGCCAGTTTTACAATAAATATTCAATAGTAATAGTTTAATTAATTGTAAATATTATTTTTTTATTATCTATTTTCCACTATATTAATTGTACGCGCCTTTGTATAAGTATACGAATAAAATAAAATTGCTCCTTTGTTTTAGTTCCAAATTTCTCCACCAGGTTCGCATTCTATTGAAATATCCAAATAAGTGACTTTCCGATCCCTATATGAATGTTTTCATGGATATTATTTATTTATTTCTTATATCCTAAAAATAAAATAATGCGTACCTATAGATTTTTATTTTTTCAGGACCATGAAAAAAAAATTGTACCCAACATGTCTTTACTGGACTCATAAGCATCCAAGGCTCGCCTACAGCTCGCTTTGGAATATGCCAGCGAAGTATCATTTTCAGGTCTTGTTACGTAAATTACAATTTCCGGAAAATTGTTTATGCTAAATTATAGAACAGGTTGTATTAGAAAAATCTTACATTTAACTTTTTACCTCTCGCTAAGAGAGGTATTGGATTCATGCTAAAAATCTCATATCCAGATTTTACTGAATAAGCACCTTTTAAGATCCCTAGAATCCGATTATAACATTTTTACGATGATGTCTGTGTGTGTGTGGACGTGTGTGTGTGTGTGAGGTTGTTGGAAACAAGATTTCTCAAATTCTACAAGACTAAAGACCTGTGTAACTACGGATTCCTCAATCTAACAGTAATGGGAAGAGTTGAATAGGTTCTGGTAACAATTGAACAACCGGAAGTGGTAGTTTCTAAAAAAAATTCCAAATATTATTTTTTGAAAATTTGTTACTACAAATAATAATGATAATTAAATTCTCAATCTGACACATTTAAAAAAAATATTATATCTCGTATAGGTTTGGAGATATAGAATATATAGAATAATCTGTTGTAATAAATCTCGTTGCCCTAAAAAAACAGTTGAGATATTTAAATGTTTTTAATTGACAGATAAATGCAAAATGTCAGTGTCAAAAAAGCAGTTTTAATAACATTACTGGAAGATTTTTCTGGGAGGTACAAGTATATTTAATATATATTATTGTATTATTATTTAAATTATAGTTATGGTAATATTATATGTATTCTTAAGAAATACCGCTAATACCGTCAATGAATTTGAAGAATTTTGAACATATTAAAATAGTAGGACAAAAATTTCTCATAGAACGAAAGAAGAGATACAATTTCAATTATTTGTGCAGTCATGTGACTTTGTTGGCCTTGGCAAGCGGATATGAGGATCCGTGTCAGAATGACGGCTAATAGTTATTTACATAGATGTCACAATTGTCATGTTAATTTTTTATTCAAAATTTCAAAATATTCTGATTATTTATCATCCATAGCATGGAATATACTTGTCGAGGAAAATAAACCACGTGGATTTGGAAAATCATAATGTTTTGAATGAAAATTTATGATACTAGACACCTATGTACATTACTAGCAACAACAAAGTCACATAACTGCTCGCACCCTATACAACACAAAATGATAATGGCGAGAGGTATTGTGCTGGCCACAACAGATTTTTTGTTTATCGTTAATATTTCAGCAGATATAAGCTGGACACTGAAAAACCAACCATGCTGTATAATAAGTAAAACAAATAAATTTTAAAATCATTCCACCATAGAGTTATATTCTTATTATAATACTTATTAATGTTATTAGATAGGCTGTTGTATGAATTTGTACTATTTTCTTATCAAGAAAGTTGCAGATGTCTAAAATTTAAAATTGGAAAGCAATTTGAAAACGACACTTGTTTCTCTTTTCTCTCCGCCCAACGAGACCTGTTACATGTAAAAGTTTGGTAAAGTAAAAGTTTAGCACTTTCGCCGATTTGGATTTTAATCGCCCAATATATGAAACAAAAGCATATGACTTGAAGATACTTATTTCTTTAATAAAGAAACACTTTCAAGTAAATTCAATTTAAAAAGAAAGTGACGTGCCTTGCTTTCTGCCATTTCTTTTAGCAAAAGCTTCTATAATTACCAAAAAAATTCGTACAAATTACTTTTGTAAATGACAGAAACTATTACATCTTTTAGTAATTCTTCCGGTATTATAAAACGTTTTTTAGAACTCAAAGAAAAAAATATTGTAATGATGAGTAAAGAGAAATTAGTTAAATAGTATAATTGTTTTATTACACTACAAATTTTAAGAATCTGTAAATTTTGAAACTATGGAAAGGAAAATTTTGATTACGTACAATTTTTACATTGTATCATATGTTCACGTAAGGTGGATTGGAAATACCGAACACTGGACGTTAACATGTAAAATTATACTGCTTCCCTGATTGTTTTAGGTAAAAAAAGCTTCAAATAAAAGATGTAGAACATAAAACATCTGAATCAAAAATCAAAATTAATTTTTTGTACCTCCGTCCGGTATAACTTGTTTTACATATCTCGAAATCGTCCAGAGGCCGGTAAGTATATAGATGGGATTTTTATGGTTATAGATTGGTATTATTCTGGTTTCTGGTCAAATGTCAACTTATGGGTATTTTCAAGACAACAATTAGCAAAATGTTTACAATTTTCAGTACTTACTAATTTAATTGTAACTTAAATGAACATAATTTAAGATAAATATAAGTAGATAATTATATTTGAACTTCCATGTAAAACCGATAAAAATGTTTGCCGATTTTTCAGGTTATGTTATAAATAAATTTCAAATTGTCGCCTGTTTAATATGGTATTTAAAATTAATGGAAGCTGCCAATATTTTTTTATTGCCCAACAGTCGGCTCCAGCAGCTCAATGGTTACAGCATCGATTCTAGTCATGAGTGCGCTCGGGGTTCTAGGTTCGAATCCCACAAAACCATGATGTTTGTGTATGTGAACCCACTTTGTAATTGAAATTTACTACTGTTTTGCGTTTTTTTAAATATAAAAAACAGTACACATCTTAGATGTGCTTTTGTTTTGCCAAAAATTCTGTAAGTTACTAGATAATGACGGAAAACTGAATTTGATCGATTCTTTTCATTTTGAAATTACTTCTGAACTATCAGTAATCCAGAAAAAAAATTCAAATAAAAAGTTTGATATTTTTAATGTCTATCCAGTGGCTTACGAAAACAATGTTTTATCAGCAAATTTTCGAGATATAACACAAACTTACATTTTTACCTCTCGCTACCCTTGGTAAGGGAGGTATAGGAATCGTGCTAAAAATCGCATATCGAGATTTTGGTAAATGACCACGTTTTAAGGTCCCTACAATCCAATTTTAACATTTTCACAATTATGTCTGTGTGTATGTGTATGTGTGTGTGTATGTGTGTGTATGTGTGTGTGTATGTGTGAATCCTCTTTACGCTCTAACTCAATTATTATCGTTCAGAAAATTTTGAAACCTACTCTTATATAGAAAGAGACCATTAGATTTTGGTGTAAATCAGACACCAGAAATGGCACTTTACTGGAAGCTGAAAATAGTTTTTCTTCGAAAAATACCTTTAAATGTTAGTTTTTCGAGGTTTGTTATTATAAAAATTAAAGTTTTTAAAATTTTCTACAGGTTTGGGTTAATACTTTTTGTATATATTTTATGGATAAATTTCTAAAATTATCTATAATTTTAATCCCGGAGCCTATGCTTTAAACACAACTCCATGGTTACACAGTTCAGATCTCAAATGTATGTAACTGACAGATATATGTCACTGTCAACAAACTAATCATTTCAAATAATAATAGTAACGTTTTGGAAAGAAAATAGTAAATGGAACAATAATTATGTGGAAAAGAACTGAATACAATTTCCAGCGTAAGTAAATATGTAGGAATATAAGTAAGATAATAAAAATATATAATATATCATCACGGCATATTACCCATTGCTGAGTGAGCCAATCTGCTTTGTACACAGATGTCGGTAATAATGATGACATATTTGTACCGTGCGGGTGTTTACCAGGCATCATCTCACGCGAATATGGGGAACCGGGTTCGATCCCGACCGACGCCAAATATTTTAGAATTTTAAATGGCACAAAATTGACCCCTGTGATGCACTCTCTACGCCAGCAATGAATTATAGGAAAGTATATAAATAAAATAAATATATCATCACGGCATATTACCCATTGCTGGGTCTGCTAATCTGCTTTGTACACAGAATTTGGTAACGATGATGACATATCTGTACCGTGCGGACGTTTACCAGGTGTCACCTCATGAGTACTTATTGCTGGCGTGGAGAGTGCACCACAGGGGTAATTTTTGTGCCATTTAAAATTCGAAATATTTGGCGTCGATCGGGTTCAATCCCGGTATTTAAATTTAATTTAATTTTAAGTAGTTGCTTGAATAAAAATTAAATTAAACGGGAGGTATTGTGTTGGCCACATCAGATTTTTTTAAATGGAACTCATATTTGATTTTACTTTAAAAAGTACTTTTTTTTCTCCCGTTAATTTAAAAATATAGAATTAAAATTATGAAGCAAGGTAGGTATGGAATAAGGTACTTAAGTTAAATAAAATACTATTTTGAAAAACTAATGAAAGTCGTGGCAAAAATATAGAAAAATCTAAGAGTTGAGGGGTAAAATAAATTTAAATTTCACTTTGTTAACATGAAACTATTAAATACCTCTAATACCAGTATCTATTGTTTTATTTTTGATTAAAATCGTTAACTACGCACTGCGAATATCATGAGGTCAGTTGCATTAGAAAGTATAAAACAACATACAAGATGGGTAAGTAAATATTTTCTCTAATTCACATAATTGGCGTTTGCAAGTACAAGTTATCCAACATCAACATCACTGTGAAACAAGTACGTTCTACTTAGTTAGCCTACAGGTATCTAATATTCGGATCAAACGACACATGTCTCATGTCTTCATAATTACACATACATGTGTAATTGGGCCAGTCCAATCATGTTGCTCATATTAACATAAACTAACGTTTCTTATCTTTAATTATCTCTTTTTCCAGTACATATCCTGCCAGAAGTATCACACATTAATAATTGTAAGAGAAAAAGAAATTATATTCAAATACAATACAGTGTACTTAAATGCAATAATTTGTTGCAAAATGTTTAAAACAAAATATAATACTTTTTACATTCTTTCGAATTTTTAAAAAATCATCGTTTTATAGAGTTTCATAGAATAATTAAATATAAAATAAATACGAGAATCAGTTAAAAAAACGGAAAATGGTGCACAACGCATTAACGTATGTAACAAAAATCTGTCGTGGTCAGCACAATACATCTCGCCACTTCCGTAAGTATAGGTCGCGATCAGTCATGTAACATTGTTTAGTAATTATCTACATAGATGTCAAATGTCAGAATTTTTCATTAAAATTTTCAAGATTTTGCCAGGAATGCAAATTTACTTGTCGAGGAAAATAAACCACATGGAATTGGAAAATAACGAAATTTAAAATGAAAAATTATGATATTTGACATCTATGTACATAATTACACGGGCCCCCATATCTGCTTGTCAAGGCCAACAAAGTGACATGACTGCTTGCGCCCTATTGTATTTAACATTTCTTGTATCCTACACTCTACATCAAAAATTCTACTTACATCTATTCTTTATATTTAGATGTTTTAATTTTAAATTCTTTCTACGACAAGAAATAATATATTGTATGTTCTTCCCAGAAATAATCTTCAGTAATGTCTCTGGATTTTTGACACTGACATTTATCTGTCAGTTATAAATTTTTTCATGTATTCAATTGGATTCTCTATCATTATTTGGGCTGTGAGATTTATTACTACAGTTTATACGTTAAATAGTCGCCTGTCCAATATTTTGATTCCCAAAAACGTTCACAATTTCACGTTGCTATCAGTGTTGCCAACAGTTATCCACTGTTTTCCACTAGTTCGGACCTTAAAAACCGCCAGAAACAGCTAAATATGTACCTAAATAGGGCGCAAGCAGTCACGTGACTTTACGGACCTTGGAAAGCAGATATGTGGGCCCGTGTCAGAATGACAGCTATTAATTTGTCCATATTGTTATATTTCTTCATCAAAAATTTTACAATTTTTGCTATTGTATGATTTATTTTCCTCGGCAACTGAATTCCACACTCCTGATAATAAATAAACCACATGAAATAAGAAAATTATGAAATTTTGAATGAAAAATATGATATAAATTAATAGCTGTCATTCTGACACAGGCCCCCATATCTGCTTGTTAAGGTCAGTAAAGTCACGTGACCACTCGCGCTCTATTGACAACTGACAAGCTGCGACATGACATCTGGTGGGAAAAATATGAACTTTCCGATTTGGTACTATATTGTGACTGTATGCTTGAGTTACATGTGGTTTGATCATTTGATGTGAATAAAAACAGAAAAAAGTCGTACAAATTGTTGTGTATTCTGATGTCACTCAAGATATGGTCGAGACACAGGCTTTTGGTTTTATAATTTTTCGAAACATGGCCAAAATAAAGTTAAAATTACGACAAGAGCAGGTGTTGAAATGGACATGGTCGACGAAAAGCATGGGAATATGCAATTCGTAGTGCAAAACAAATAACAAAACATATGAAAATTTGTTCTTGTCATTTTAAATCGGATAATTACATATTTCCTGGTCTTTGTCCAGCTTTACACGTGCATTCTGCACTAATAATTTTTAAACTTTCTCTAAATGTATTTTGATTTGCAAAAATTGCACTGGTTCACAGATAAAGTGCAAATACTATCCACATTATACCGTCATTTTTTAATACTCCACATGATATTATGTGGTTAGCGTTTATAATTCGCTCACCTGCGATCATCAATTTCGATTGATTAAATATACATATATAAATATATAAAATTATAAATACATTTTAACATATCTTCTATAATACATCTAGAAGTAGCTGTTGATTCCAGAAATCTAAAATGTTTTGTGATACCAAGCCCCATTTTAAGTGAAAAAATTGCTTTTGTTGTTTGTTTTCATATGTCACAATACTGCGAGTACCAATTCAGAAGCAGCTGATCGGTCCGATGGTGCTGCCGCCATCGGACATGTCAGTTCTCAATAGCTGTGATTGTATATTTTTGTATTTTAATAACTGCTTGAAAGCAAATTTTGAAGCGCTAAATAGAAGAGATAGCATACTTATTAGAGAAGGTAAAATATAGTGTACATATTTATAGAGTAACAAAATAAACGTAAATGAAAATTTAAATGCTCAGAAGATAACAGACGGCGCTAGTATCAAAGCGAAACAGTAAATATATGAAATTTTTAAACGTGAACTATCCTAAATAACAAAACTGAAGACATGAAACCGCTAGGAAACCTGCTAAACCGCCAAAAGCAAAAAGATCCCGCTAAAGATGTATAAAAACCGCTAGATTTAGCGGGAAAATAGCTAAATTGGCAACACTGGTTGTGTATAACAAATTTCAAATTTTTTCTGGCAATTTTAAAATGGTATATACAGGGTGTAATCATACTTCGGAAAAAAATGAAAGGGCATATACTAGACGACGCACTGATCACGGAACAAAAAGAATTTTTCAAAAATTCGCAAAATTAAGTGTGGTTTACTCAAAGTGGACATTTTGAGGACCACTGGAGTAGCGTACTTTATCGAAAGAAGTGTTAAATGAAATTAATTATCAAAGTAACATTACGTAATGTTCGTTCAATTTAGAGATAATAATAGTTTTAAATACACAATAATTTCAAATATCAATGCATTGTATTTAATTTTAAAATCATTTTCTAAATTACTAAAGACATACCTGATGACTCTAAGTACAATAATTACAAATACAATAAAAAAAATGCCCTGCTTCTCCATAAATTAACAGCATATCCACTAACTCACTATCACGGTACAATACATTCATTTTCACAAAACTACACTAAACTGCAATTCACTGCACAATCAGAACACTAAACTAGCAAAGAATAATAATTAACAGTAATATCTACGAAAGATTGTCCTATCCCCATCGAATTAAATTAAATTATTAATTACTTATACCAAACCGTTATTACATGTGTAAACAATTACCTGCATTATAGTAGATTTGAATAAAATTATTAAGAATATATATCAACCAGTGGTAGAAAAAATGTTTACTCTAAATACGATGCAATATTTTTTGCGAATTTTTGAAAATTTATTTTTGTTCCATGATCAGTACGTCCGGTAGTATAGGCCCTTTATTTATTTTTTCCGAAGTATGATTACACTCTCACCCTGTATAATATGAAACAAGTATTATGTATTTATTATATCCAGTAACAATTATTTTCAATAACTTTCCTCACATTTTACATCTAAATTTAAAAAAAAAAACACGACATATTGAGCATATTTTCTATCTCTTTTAGTTGAAAAGGTCTATTGTTCCATAACGACAATTATAACCCACACACTAGTGCGGGATTCAGGCTATTATTTACACTTATTACACGATTGTAGCAAAAACAAATTAACATTTAAACTTATTAAAAACTCATAATATTAGAAACAAAATAATTTCCATGTTTGTTGTTATAAAATATGTTCAAATAGCTAGCCTCGTACTTGAAGGCAAGCTTTCATACAAATTGCCATGGAAGAAGTTTTCCGCATGGTCACTCCAATGTAACATAAATGAATTTAAGATGCTATGGCGATATTTGTATTCACTCTGCTGTGGCATTAATCGGTGACAATATTCTGTAGAACCACATGTTCATGGTCCATGCTTTCATGATAAATCGTGCGAATGTTTGCCGTTAAGGATAAGACAACCTATTTGACGACAATTTATGACAACAGGTGTGCAAATTAGTCTTGTTTTGTTAATATTATTATTACATATGTTATTATCGAATTTTGATTAAAGAAAATCTTGCAAAGACTACGTTAGCATTTCGGTATTAATCAGACGTTATCGAACACACAGTTACTCAGCATAATGCTTTCGCTGGTGAACATAATGACGTACATAATTTGTCTTGTATATAAATTATAAATATTTTAACTGAATATTTTTTTAAAAAAATCTGTTGTGGCCAGCACAATACCTCTCGCCATTTTCATTTTATGTAGCATAGGGCGCGAGCAGTTATGTGACTTTGTTGGTCTTGGCAAGCAGATGTGGGGGCCCGTGTCAGAATGAGAGCTAGTAATATACATAGGTGTCAAGTATCATAAGTTTTAATTCGAAACATTATGATTTTCCAAATCCATGTGGATTATTTTCCTCGACAAGTATATTCCATACTAATGAATGACAAATAAACATCAGAACATTTTGAAATTTTGAATGAAAAATTATAACATATGGCAATTGTGTGACATCTATGTAAAAACTAACTAGCCGTCATTCTGATACGGATCCTCATCTGCTTGCCAAGGCCAACAAAGTCACAGGTCTGTTCGCATCCTATAAGTACACACAAATAATTGAAATTGTTTCTCTTCTTTCGTTCTATAAGAAATTTTATCCTACTATTCTATTATGTTCAAAATTCTTCAAATTCATTGACGGTATTAGCGGTATTTCTTAAGGATATATGTAATATTAACATATCTGTAATTTAAATATATAATTAATTATAATACAATAATATATATATTAAATGTACTCTTACCTCCCAGAAAAATCTGACACTGACATTTTGCATTTACATGTCAGTTACAAAAATTTAAATATCGCAAATGTTTTTCGGGCAACGAGATTTATTACAACAGATTATTCTATATTATTAAATATATACTATATCTCCAAACCTATACGAGATATAATAAAAAAATTAAGTGTGTCAGATTGAGAATTTAATTATCTTTAATATTTGTAGTAACAAATTTTCAAAAAATAATATTTAAAAATTTTTTTTTTAGAAACTACCACTTCCGGTTTTCCAATTGTTACCAGAACCTATTAAACTCTTCCCATTACTGTTAGATTGAGGAATCCGTAGTCAAACAGGTCTTTAGTCTTATAGAATTTGAGAAATCGTGTCTCCAACAACCTCACACACACACACACACACACACACACACACACACACACACACACACACACACACACAGACATCATTGTAAAAATGTTAAAATTGGATTCTATGGACCTTAAATCGTGCTTATTCAATAAAATCTGGATATGCGATTTTTAGCATGAATCAAATACCTCTCTTGGCGAGAGGTAAAAAGTCCGGTTAATATTTGACTGACTCACTGCCAAAAAAACAGTATAATATTTACTAACGTCGGATTATACACATAAATTTATAATAATATCAATTATAATTTAGAATGGAAGTATAGAAAATAATCTGACACGCAGTCTTATATAAATTATTTATTTCCTAGCCGACATTTCGACTGTACAACAGTCTTCTTCAGGGCTAGAAATGTCAATTTTTATAATTTTCCATTCTGAAACCAATCGACTATCAGTTCAACAATTATAATATAATTTAATACTTTTTCTCATAATATTATGTAATTTTGAATTTAAATATATTTTAAATCTAAAAGAAAAGAATCGTAATAAAGATATTTTCATTTCTAGTTAAATTGTTAGCTAATGTTAACTTAATTATTAGTTTTTACAATTTATCTTGTAATATCGATGATATATTTTTATGTAACTGATAGTTGAGTTACTTAAGAGTTATTAGAGTTGAAAATACCAGGCGTAAATATAGGTTACATGACTTTAATAAGATGAGAAGTTACGGATTCCTAATCCAGTAACAAAGTTAGGAAACCAAAAATTATTTCTATGGTTAAATAAATGGATTTGTTAACTATGAATAACAAATATGTGGGTTAACTGACTCGCTGTAAATCTTTTTGAATGTGGACTGGTTTTTAGTGCACCATACTGTTTATTGTATAGAAGTTATGGAAGCTTATCGTGATTATCATATTATGGAATTTAAAAATTTCAGAAACTAAAATGTAATAAATTATATGTATAATTTCGTATGAGATTTATTTTATAAAAACAATATAGAAAATATTATCCAACGGACATAAACATATAAACAAGTATAGGCAACCATTTTATCAAAAATAAGTCGTTATGTAAACATCTATTCAATTTTAATCGGTCATAAACTTATTAATAACCAACGTTATAGAGTCGCCATAAAATAATGAATTCATGGCCCATCATTTACATTGAAGAAATTTATGTTTTAATTTGCTCCAATAACTACAAACTACTTAATTTTATTTTGTCTTTATTTTCATACTACAGATATTACCTACTTCTCTACTGAATGTCTTGGTCAAGTAAGCAACCTATATATCTATGATAACAAATTAATGATTGCGTAAAATAGCAAATTGTTATTTTACGATCGAATTTATGATGTGTTGCAATATCTATTTTATGTTATCATAAATCCTTTGTAAATTTGTTAGATTCCCTTTAATTTATGACTTTGAGTTGAGTATCGCTATTTGAAAGAAAATTAAAATGTGCCTTAAAGGTGCGCAAACCAAAATCCTTGTATCATATAGTGATGTAACAGCTAAACGAGGTTATTTTTAAAAATCATTATAATAAACAATATATTGTTTTATATTTTAGCATAAAGAATTGGTATTTAAATAAAAACAATATATCCCTTCGTGTGTTATTAATTACCAAATAAAACAAATTTAAAATATGAATATAAATTTTTAATAATATTAAAAATAAAGTAAAAATAATCGTCATAAAGACGTCAAATTAGACGTTTAAAAAAGATTTAAATAGAGCTAATGGGCTACTTGCATGATACTAAGAAATTTTTTTTTTGGAATATATATATAAAATAAAAGACCCCCTATTTTTTCTTTTTTTCAAAATTTTGTCACTTGCGGCTAAAAATAAATATTTTCTTTTTATGACGTCACAATCACGGATGACATACGTCCTAGTTCTGTAGTTTGGGAAGACAGAGACGGAGATAGTAGAACGTTGTCTGATCCTCGATCTTCCCTTCACCTCTCCCATTCACATTAACGAATCAAATGCTAGTGATTGTGTCGTCGTCAAGATAGGAGGGATACATTTATGTTAAATTTATTAAATAATAACACAATGTATTTGAAAAATTTATAATGTAAATAATGTAGTTGAGTAAACTAAACTTGAAAAATATAATAGTTTTCAAAATCCTCTTGTATGCAAGTGGCCCATTATGACCACATATAGTCGTCACATGGACATCATAGCGACCACAAATCTGACGTCTAAATAGTCCTATTTCAGACCAAAAATTAACGTCACCGTGTCGTCGTATAGACTTCCACATAGTCCTATTTCAGACCAAAAATCAACGTCACTGTGTCGTCGTATAGACGTCAGATTAGACCGGAGTATATGACAAATTCAACCTGAAATCGACGTCACTTTTTGGTCGACCGTCGGTCAGGGTTACTTAGGTATTTACCAATTGATATCAAAATCCTATTTTAATAGAAATAAAAATTTCACATTTTTCTTGATTGCAAAAAATTAGTTAAAATTGAAATCCTGGAACCTTCTTACAATGTTAATGCGGTCATCATTTGGACAAATAAAATTGTCTGGGCTTCCATTTATAACTTAAATTTTTTTTATTTATTTAAAAAAATGCTCAACATAAATATCTTTTCTAAATATAATAATAAAAATAATTTTGGAATGAACATACATATACATTTATAGTAGCTTCACAATATTATAAATACGAAAAAAATGTTTATTTTAGGCCTTTAACACACTTATTTTAACTAGTACACAGTTTAAACTGTGTTTATCTTTGTTCACGACAGCAGACTAATGCACACACCATAGTATGCTGCCGGCCGATGGAGTCGATCCCCCATGGTCACCTATCATTAAATTGTTCTGCTACTAGCGTTGCTTGACTTTTTTTAAGGCGAGCATGTCAGCAAAGGAATAGCGACACCGACATCGGCAAGCAATTTGCACAGAAATAATAATATATATTATTATTTTCATATTTTTATTTCGGTATGTATAAATACTGTACCATATACAGTAATTTTAAAACTGCTTAATATCTAAAATAATGACAATTAAGGAAAATTTTAAATTAATATCTTGTTGCTGTTTGTACTCGTGCAATCTAGTGACAGAATTCAGCATCTATTTATTGATTTAATAAAGAGTAGCAACAAATGATAATAGAAGGCGTTAGTATCATTCAATATTAAAAATTCGCTTAGATAAGCAATAACTATACATAACAACAAAATATTGATTTGATTTTTTCATTTTCATAATATAAAAATCTAATATTTTTGGAGGTTTCATAAATAATATTCTTTTCTACGATCTTGCAGAAATATATGAACTGCAGGCAAATTCCAAAACTTACGTTTAATTTAGATCAATCAAGAAATTGAAGAGTTTTTAAGGTAAAAGCAAATATAACTTCGATTTAGTTTTTCTTAAATCCGCATTTCTTGCAATCATATGGCAAAATATACTTGTAATAATAGTTTTAAAATAGTCTTATTTTGCTAGAACCTGATTTATTTATTTATTTAACAGTAAATTCAAGACAATAGTGCTTTATTAATAAAATTTTTCTTGCAATTTATTTATGTAATAGTAGTGATAACAAAATTATTATTACAATATATTTTTTTTTAATTTAAACATCTTCAACTTCTTCCGGAGTTACTAGCAACTTAGACCTCGCTAATTTAGCTGACTGTACCCGCACGCTTGAGACAGCAATCTTACTTCCGACTTGAGCTAAAGTTTCCGCTGCTTCCGTTGTCAGGCTTGTTGCTGTAAAAGAAAAAAAAAGTTATTTCCTTGTCGACTAGTTCTGTCCTGTTTTACTTTTTTCTTCCAAAGAAGAGTTGTCTTGTAAGTCAGTTGTTTTCATTGCTCGATCCAGTAGCTGAGTGATTCTTTTTTTGAATTTGGAAATATCTTTTACTTGTTCTAAAGAGTTGGTGGTGTTCTTCAATCTGTCTTTCTCAGATCGTGCTATTACAGTACGGAATAGATGGCTCATACATATTTCAATTACGTCTTCCCAACCCTAATGTGAAAAAATTACGGTAAGATCAGTTTACGATTTAATTTAAACTAGTATATACTATATTGTGTTAACACGAACCCGAAATTCTTACATCCATAAATTCATTTATCATCCTTTGTTACACATTCCTATCTAAATACATAATTTATTTTCTCACCAGATGGCCGAATTATCTTAATGATTCCCAGAAAATTTTATTAGAAACCAATTAACATAAAATGACCAGATCTGATCGACGTCAATGCTGGACACTGGAAATTTAACGAAAAAAAATTGTACCATTAAACTAATGAGTCAGTTATATTAGATAAAAGTTGCCCTATTAGAAGACTATTTTATTGATCATTTCAGAAAAAAAATATAGGGCGCGAACAGACAGGTGACTCGAGTGACCTTGAAGTGCTTGGAATCAGCTGATTTGTGTGCGCTTATCACTGACAATATTTTGACTTATTTCAATTTTGAACTGTTAGAAAGTTATTTTTAATTTCATGTGTTCTACTGGCGGAAAATTGTAAAATAATAACTTATTAATAGTTCAAAATCAAAATAAGTCAAAACATTATTCTTATCAAAGTGACAATGTTTTTTTTCCACAAAATGACATTGTTCTTGTCAATTTTGAGAAACGCACACAAATCAGCTGATTCCAAGCACCTCAAGGTTGCTCAAGTCACGTGTCTGCCCGCACCCTATAGGCCACTACTCGTAGATATAGGCGAAAACATAAATTCTGCAGATTTTCATCTATCCGAATATCTTCCAAATGTGAAATAATACTGCATTTTGGTTTGCATCTCCTTAGGGCACTTTTTTATTTTCTTTCGAAAAGCAATGCTCAAATGTTTTATCACTGTTAAATTTCGATTTATAATGTCAAAGTTTTAATTTTTATATACAAGTCATATTGGAAAGTTGTACCATTGAAAAGAGATTTTTTTAGTTTTTCAAAAATGTGTCACGCATCTATGCTCATTTGTTTGAAACATGAAAAATTCAACAAGTATGAAATTTATACTTAAAACAATTTCCTTTAAAAAACTAAGTAGTAGTGGAAAAAATAACGGGCACAGTAGTCCCAGTCAGGGGGGTGAAACTGCATACAGAAATGTGATAACAAGTTTTCAATCTAATAGCGTTTGGAAAGACTTCCTGACCCTTTCATAGATGGCTTTAGTAGTACAGATTTTACAGGGATTCTCAAACTTTAATGTCAAAATACTATAAAAAGGTAACATATGTTGGAGAACTGCTGTAAATTTCCCACAATTCTCTATTGCATCGTTCGAAATTCTTTGACATTTAAAACTGTTATTTGTGAATTTTGTATCTTTATTGCAATATATTACTTTATTATTCAATATATTTTCGGTAAGTATATTAGTTTTCATAATAGCATTATTATACGGGGGTGATATAAAATATAACAACAATTATTAATTAATAATATTTCAAAAAAAAATCACATGAAATATTTGTAACTCCTACATATGTAAATGCACCAGGAGAATTTACATCATGGTAGTGCTCTTAGATATTTACACCGTAGAAGAGCAGCAAAATATTACATTATTAGGCGAAAGGACATAAAGCTTCATAAGATTCTTCAAAGAATGTTGAAATAGTGTATGGTGACAGTTTTAAGAAAAAATGAGTATAGAAGAGGGTAGATTTGTTAAAGAGTGAACGAACATCGATAACCAGGTCAATGAAGCAGTGCATTTCTGGCAGACATTTAAAGTAACATCCCTTTTTTGAAATAACATTACCTCTTGTAATAATAATAATTCAAATTTTTGATTCCTTGAGTAGTATGTTCTTAAATTTTAATAGTTGTCGCCGTGTAGTTTGAGATTTGTAGTTATTTATTTATTATTTGATTTAAATAATGAAATGTATATATTTTAAAGTAAAGACATTAACATATTAAGTACTGTATTTTTTTTTAAAGATCAACATATATTTCTCATTTATTGATGTCTTTAACAAATTATCTATTTGCGATAGATTTTTTATTAATTAAATTATCAAGAAATAAAATTTAAAGTTTCGAATAATTCAAAATGAATTCATATTTCCCGCCACCTTCTCGGCTGTCAAATTTAGTTCTCTGACCTTTTCATAGACGGCACTAAAACTTGTTATCACGGTTTATAAGGTAGATACCCAATCTTCTACTATATATTTTCCTTAATCTATGGTCCCAGTATAGCAACTCATTTCAAGGTTGTATGCGCAATGGCAAAATGAAAGGAAAATTATATTGCACAGTCTCAAGCATAAACCGTAGTACCTACCAATATCTTTCGTAAGCACGAAAAGGAATGGAGGATGCCAGCGGTCATTCAACTTGTTGCAGGGACTGTACAAAAAATGACCATTTACCTAGAATTCTATTAGTATCTCTCTCTTTTCATCGTGCTATCGCATGTTATCTTTTGCGCAACCCAGATGAGTTCCTATTCTGGGAGACCTATATCAATGCTGGACAAGTCATGCAAAATAATGCTGGACGGATGGTCACTTTAAATTAACAGACAATCAAATATCCTCGCGATCATTTTTCCGCAATTAATTTTCTTGTGACAAACTTTCTGGGCATGATCTTAACTGGTTTTTAACTCATTTTTTCAACAATATGCTTCCTAAATAATTATAAATAATTTAAATATACCTGCTCTTCTATATCAGCGACAGGTGTAACAAATATTGAACTAATATTTTTAATCAGTTCTTCGGGTACATCAGAATGTTCCAATAAAGTCACTATCAAATTAATAACACAAGATAATTTACATTGTATTTTTAAAAACTCATCTTTTTCATCTTGGTAACTTTCACTGCAAGCAATTATTTCATTATATGTTTGTAGCATTAAAATATCTAAATTATTTAATGGAGTTGGATTTTTATCCTTAAATTTAATAATAAGACGTTTTTGAATTAATCGGAACTGCGATGACAACTCACTTAGTTGATTCTGAAATCAGAACAATAAAATAAATTAAGATTTCTAAACTTTCACTATTATTAAAATTCATCATATTTCTACCTTCCGTCACCTTTAGGTAATGAATGTAGTTTTTGTTCAAAAAATTTAATGATGAGGTTTTACCATTTTATGATTATGTCTGTATGTATGTATGTCTGTGTGTGTGACGAAAGTTTCGGATCGCATAATGTCAATACCACGATTCCAAAAATTATATTTTTTTCGTATTCCTCAAGTTTACATCCAGAAGAAGAGGTGATTAAATTTTGGTTATAATTGGTCAACCGGAAGTAGCCTCATTTGAAGATTTTAACAGTTTTTCTTGAAAAAACGTCGTTATATATCATTTATTGACATTTACCGTTATTATAACTTAAAGAATATATTGTTCTCTATACGATTTGATTGCATTTTGTACTTCATATTCAATAGATATAGAAGATTTATAAAAATATTAAATTTCATATATCAGCCAGATATGCTAATATATTCAAATAATTCAAATTGATAGATATCAGTATCAATGAAAATTAAATGAATATGGTAGAGATGAGAATGTTGAGATAGATGTTAGGGAAGACACAGAAAGATACGGTAAGAAATGAAAGAATACGAGAAATAACTCTAGTGTTAGAAGTTTATAGAAAGATACAAGAGAGATAATTACATTGGTTTGTACATGTCATGAAGAGAGATGAAGAATATATTGGAAGCTTAGTAATATAAGGTTGAAAAAAACAGAGTAAGACCAAAGATAAGATGGAATGCATTGTTGAAATAATTTTACTGAAAATTTAGAATCTTTTGCAAGAAAAATTATGTATGGAATTTATACATAATACACAGGATTGACGGAAGGTATTATGCTGGTCACATCCGATTTTTTGAAATTAATGTTCAAAATTTCAAAATATAACACGTATTGTATTTACCTGTAAATCATTAACACTTTCCCGTTTTGTGAAATGTTCTTGTATAGCTTCTAAAAACGGCACTAAAGGTAACGCAGAAGTGCACATTACAGAAAAATCAGATTTATTTTCAAAATGTGTTTTCAATCGTTGTATAATTTGTTGCACTAATACATTCAAACTGGCAGCAGAATTAGATTGCAATCTATATCGTTGTGAATTCTTTGCTAGAAGCACCGTTACAGGACTTCCAGCTCCCGATAAGGTTTTGAAGCAAACAGCACTGCTACTCATTAAAAGCGCTTGTTCGCTAGTATATTCTAAAAGTAAAACAAAAATTTAGTTGCTAAATTAATATCTAATAAAGTAAATGAATATATTTTGTAGTGTCTCAAACGTGCCGCCGTGCTTTCAGGATTAGATTCAAAACAAATCAAAAATTAAGAATGGAAAATTTTCTAATTGCTCTTTGTTACAAAGTTATGATAAAATAGTTATTTTTGTAACAAGTGCGGGAAATTAGTGATTTTGGAACGAATGCAAATTGAGCGCAGCGAGTTTTGGAATTTGAATGGAGCTTCAGAATCACGTTTTATGTGTTGTAGACTATTTTTTCTGAAATCGTTCATAACAATTAGACAGTTACAAAATGATTGCAAATTTTTGACAGTTTTGGTGTTTCACCCTGTATGCTACGGAGCCACACGTCCATGCTTACAGTTTGTTAATGTTTATTATCAATAACTTGATATCGAAGATAATCAGAAAATTATCCACTTTTACTTTTTGATTTGTTTTTAAACCCCCAGATTGGGGTATGTGACCAAATTTTTACTTTTACATAATATACAGGGGTGGCCAAGCTCCTTGATAGTCCGAGCCATTTTTCAAAATTTGAAATTTTTCGCGAGCCGCAATTAAATACGTATTTAAAAGGTATGCAAAAAAGGTATTAAAAAAATTTTTTTTACTGAAATTATATTTATTGAAAACATATAAATAAAAGTACAAAATATGTGTATTGAATTTAAATATTAAAAATTGAACACATTTATTTTACTTCTCTTGATAATTCTTAAAAATTTGGTGAATAATTGGTGACAGCACATCTCAGTAATTCTTTGAGATACTGGTTAGTTAATACTGATCGGTGTTTGGATTTCACGAATTTTAAAGTGGAATAAAATAATATTTTTTTAAAAAATATAATAGCATAAAAATGAAAAGGGAACTCGGGTACATTTATCGAGAGCCACAAATAAACCTTCAAAGAGCCGCATGTGGCTCGCGAGCCGCAGGTTGGCCCCCCCTAAATATGATATACCAAACAAAAAAATAAAATACCCGTATTTTTTAAACCGATTAATTATTTGTACTTGACTAGAAAATAATTATTAAAATGTGATATGTGACGTGAGCATGGTAGAATCGTGGAAGAAGACAGATAAACTGGGAGGGAAAGAGACAATTATAGTCAGCTGTCGCCATGTTATAACCTACCACAACATAATCGCGACGCTGATCTATAACTATCTCTTTCCCTCCCATTCTATCTGAATTCTTCCACGATCCTACCATGCTCACATCATACATCTCTTCTCCAAAACATTAAATTGCTAATAACAATATTATTAGAAACTCATGTTCAGCTTTTATTATTATAATGAGAAGATAATATAGTGGTTAGTTTTTATATTTTATGGCTTATACATATATTGAAATTCGAATAAGGTCACATATCCCATAAGATATTTTGTATTTCCACAAAAGAAGATTCCTTTATATTTTTCACATTCACTACAACAATCAAAAAATTGAAACGTAATTAATTTAATGGTAAATACAATGCAAATAGAAAAGAACGCTTTCCTTTCAAGAATTAAAATACCATTCTACTATACATGCAATTTACTATTGTAAATGAAAAAAAAAACATTAAATCACATTAACACACAAAGCAAAACTTTCTTCTGTCATTATTTGCACTATAACATTAAAATATACAGAAATTAATATTGTTAAACTTAGTTAAATAAATTATATATTAACCATCCTTTCATTTTTAGAATGACAATTTGTAACAAATTTCGAAATTAGATACTTCGCTCCACATATTCACATATAAAACTAATTAATTTGATCTCATTTGTTCTTTTAATTACCGAATGACAGCAGAATTGTAAGATTTCTCCTTACTTTTAAAATTCTTTGCCCGAGTACAAACTTGATATATGTGTATTAATTAAGGTATGACCGCATTTGTAATAAAAATGCAGTTTGCTGATGCTGAGATAAATCTGTGTGACTAGTTTCGTTTTCTAAAAAAAAGTAACTCGAGAAAATCTCACCTGGAAATAGAACAGAAAGTGCTGGAGCTTGTTCATTAATATTTAGCGTCACTTTGTGATCCGCTTCTTTAAATGGTGGTTCGATGGTGTATACTAATTTCATCGGAAGTTGAAGAGATTTTGACAAAACTCTAGGCACTCCAGTTGTAGCAATATGAGAAACAATTATCTTCACCTCTAAACTGATCATTTCTAAAGGTTTCCATAAATAAACATAGCTGTCTAAAATAACTTTATCTTCCAAATTGCTTATAAAATGTATATTAGGGTATATTTTTATTGGCTGTTCAACGATTAAGGATACTTGCACTTCTTCAAATGGTACATTAGGTACTAATTCCACAGTAAGCAAACACATTGGTAATGTGTCTTCTTCAGAATCCAATTTTATTTCATGCTGAAAAGTGCACGGTTCTAATTGAGGATTGATATTTACATTTAAAATTAAATCTCTTTCTGTTGCAGCATTTACCAGAGAAATATCTAAAAATTACATATTAATTATTTGTAATCACAGTTTATAAATACGAGGATCACGCTAGAATAATTGAGGATAAGAAAATTAGGTATAGCCGGGCAAAACATAAATTGCACTTCACTTAGTAGTCATTTATCTTACGTTAGTATGAAAATATGGAATTAATCAGACAACATTTTCGAATCGTGATTTATTAAGATTTCAAAAAGGAATTAAGTGTTTATTAATGCAAACGTATTCATTGGATATAATTTACCATTGGTATGAAAATTTGTACGAAAAAGAAATTCTGGTCAGCATCAAAAAGAAGCAAAGTGTCCTGAAGCTGTTACTGAAAAGAACATTTCTGCTATTACGAAAATAATCGAACAAGACAAAGAGCCACTTACATACAGTATTAACAGTGTCGGACTGGCCCGCCCGGCAACCGAGCAAATGCCCAGTGGGCCAAATAATTTAGCAAATGGGGGCCAATTGATTATTAGAATTTTTTTTGGTTAAATTAAAAAAATGTGTAAATACATACACGCATGCAGTGTTCATGATCTATTTATTTTATTATTCATGCGCAAGTATAACAGCTATATCTTTCTTTTTCCTTCTGCGGTAGTCATTAGCCATATTTGGGTGTTCTTTCGTTCATTTTTAGGATTAGGTAACTTAAATATTACCACATTAATAACTAATGTTTAAAAATTTGCAAGGAAAAATATTGTAAAATGATACGTATTTGAAAATTTTATTTATTTCTCATTTTGTTTTCATAAATGTCTGATGGAATCTACATCTTCCATCATTTTTACCTTCCCTCACCTTTAGGTAAGGAAAGGTATTGTCTTTGATCAAAAAAATCAATTATGAGTTTTTAGTGAATAAGCACGATTTAGAGACCCTATAATACGATTTTACCATTTGTACGATGATGTCTGTATGTATCTATGTGTGTCTTGTGTGTGTGTGTGTGTGTGTGTGTGTGTGTGTGTGTGTGTGTGTGTGTGTGTGTGTGTGTGTGTCTGTGTGTGTATGACAAAGTTTCGAATCGCATAACTTCAATAACACGATTCCAAAAATTATATTTTTTAGTTTACATCCAAAAGAAGAGGTGATTAGATTTTGGTTATAATTGGTCAACCGGAAGTACCCTCATTTGACGACTTAAACATATTTTCTTGAGAATATAATTCCTTAGTCACGTGACATGTTTTCCGCCAATCAACAGCGATGATAAAAAACAAGGAAATAAGCACCGTATTTATAGTCGTTACTAAGGGATTTGTTTTCTTTATTTATGACATTGACAGTTAATTTTAAGTATAAAAATAAATAATAACAATAATTCAAACTCCGAAATATCAAATAAAACTCGTAAGTACCATGTTTTAATATGAATATGTATATCAAAAGTTAGGTTAGGTTAGATTGCAAAAATTCATTATATTCTCTCATTAAATATAAGCTCGTGATATGATTAATAATCGAAGATATTGCTCGTGAAACCAAAACAGCACATTTCAACTCGTCCTTCGGACTCGTGAAATCTGCAGCTCGGTTTCACTCGAGAATATCATCGATGATAATCATATCACTTGTTATATTACGTATGAAAATACGCTGTTAAATATTATTTTTTGACATTTAATGTTATTATAAATATTAAAGAATATTCTTATCTATACGAATTGATTGCATTTTATATTTCATATTAATGGATATAGAGTTAAAGAATTATAAATTAAACCTTATAAATCAGCCAGCTATGCTTTAACCATGGAAACAGCTACTATATTAAGAGAATTAAGATAGGATAAGGAATGAAAGAATTAGAGAAATGGCTCGAGTGATAGAAGTGATGAAGAGATATGAAGAATATATTGGAAGAATGAATAGCTTAATACTAGAACATAGACCAAAGATAAGATGGAAGGACTGTATCATAATAATGTGTTCTTTAAATAAAATTCTAAAAAATATAAACCATATTTCTCATTCCCAATAATTCTAGCAGGACCCTCGTATTAATTTCATACCGTTATTTCTGTGTGATTTTATTATTTTACTCAATCTATTTAGTTCCTGCTCAGTCTTTTCAAAATCTATTTCCTGATTTTGTAAAGGAGGTGCAGTAAATAATTGTGGTTCAGTTCCCAAATAGCAAAATTGTAGAAGTCCAGAATCGGATAACAAAACTAGCGTTCCATCTATGCAACCGAAGAATCCTCTGCTAATTGCAACTGGTAGGAATGAGAGTTGAGCAGACCACCGCAAAGTTGTATTTTCGAAAACTAATAAAGTATTTGTTTCCGATACTACTAAGGTCATTAATTTTGAATTTGCTCCTATAAATAATTTAAATTTATAATAAATGTTGTACAGTTTAATATATAAAAAAAAAATAATAACAGAGTAAAAGTGATTTCCGGAAAATTAATCGAAAGAGAACTGAGGCGAGAAATTGATCTTATATTAAACCATAGAATTAAATATATTTTTATATTTGTTATAAGATATAGGTTTTAGCCGTGTTCCTTCGGGCTGTGATTCATAATCTAAATCATCAAAGTGATCATGATTAAGAAGAAATATGTTTTTTCGTTTCTTATTCGTTATCCCCACTTTCTCATTTTGTGATCACTAGACAACCTTCCCCTTTCCCTTCTGAATCATCGTTTTTGAGTGATCACACAGATTCATTTCAGAGCAAATTTAAAAATGGCTAACGACAATCGATTTACGAGAGTAGAAATTTATCACTGTGGGGTTTGTTGCATCAAAGGAAATATGATTTTCCAACAAAAGCATATAATGACCCACCATACTTTATAAAACAAAAAAAAATATGTTCATAAAAGATTTGTTTTAAGTAAACATAGTTCGTATGTTACCAAGAACATTTTGTTTTACTTCTATATGATCTATTTTTAATGTACTGACTATAACACTCGACAGTAGATTATTTATAAAATAAAATAAATTAGTTTGTATTGGTCTGCATATGATATTTGACGCAAGATGGTGTTTATATGTTGTTTTCTTCATATAATTTTTAAATCATGATTCAAAAGGATCACGATTAAACTAATCAGGATTCACAAAATCACAATCACAGTTAGAAGGAACACCACTATTGTCTTCATTAAAATGTCTGAACTTGTAGCAGATCGGCACATTCAACAATGAGTAAAAATCATTTAATATTTTTTATATATTATAAATAAATAATCCAAAATATGTATTTTAATAGTAAATCGCGAAAAATCCAAATTTCAAATTAACACAGTTCTTTAAAAATTCTGAAAAATGGTATACTTATGTAATGGGGTCCTCCACTTTAATTTTTTTATTTTACATGAAAGTTCGTTTAATTTTAAAGCAATTCGTAGTATTAAAAAGTTATAATTGTTTTTAGTTTAATTGCATTTGATTTTTAACGACACCTATAGCTATTTTTCTCGCACCAGTGGCTATAGTAGGCTACTCGAGAAAGATACCAATAGTTGTGACGTCACAGTGGCACTGAAAATAAATTCAAATATCTCGCAAAGTAATCATTCAAAAATCTTAATCGTTATTTATTGAGTAGTACTATAAGGATAAAGTGTACATTTTATTATTTTTTTGTTATGGTGGGGGACCCCATTTTTTCTGTACAATCGAATAATGGTGTTGCCATGATGGAATCTGTACCCAATTTTGAGCGATAGCTTCTAAAAACAAATATGCCCAGTTTTGGGTAAAAAGTTAAAAAAAATCTAATTTACATAATTCCCAATACGCGTTAATTCCAAATTTTGAAATCGCATGTTAATATCTTTTTTCCAAAATATCTAAATTTCTAAGTTAAACCGTTCGATTCTATAGGTAAAATTACATATATGTAAGTATACCACTTTTCATAATTATTGAAAAACTAATTTAATTTATATGAATAAAATATTGAAAACTCCTGAATTTAGTTAAAATTTGAAAAAAACGCTAGGGATTTACCTTAGATTTTTTAACGATTTCCGACCATTTTCAAATATTTTGTTCTGGAGATTATATCAAAAAATTAGAATTTTTTTTGAAGGCATCGAAAATGAAAAGAAATATCAACCTGCGGTTTCAAAATTTGGATTCAGCGCATTTAAGGCAAAATTACTGTTAAATAATTCTATAAATTTTGTTTACTTTGTTGTACGATCAATATCTACAATTTTCCGGCAACCATTTTTTCCGCGAATTATTTTGCTAGCTACAAATTTACTTGTCGACCAATTTATAAGCGATCAAATGTCCCTACGGTTAATGTTCCTGTGCCCAAACCCCCCCCCCCCCCCCCGCGCGATCATTTTTCTTACGATAAACTTTATGAACACGAGTAAAAGTATAACAGCTGGTAACAGAAGGTGAAATTACGCATTTTAACTTCTTGTACCTATAATGCGTAATCATGAATAATAGTGTTTATAATTAGATTTCTTACAGTAAAACGCATATAACTTTCCTTCTTCATTAAAAGGTAAAAGTAATTTCAATAAGAAAATCAAAAGATTTTTTTAAATAACAAGCTACAGACAACATGGTGTCAGATGGTTAATTCTATCTAAAGTGAACATATATAATTACCACCAAACAGCATAAAGATCTTACTGATGTAATATGGATGGAAACATTGAGGAGAGAAATCAAATCGCTTCATAAATTTTAATTTTCCTGAATCAGCGAGGCAAAACATGTTTCTTTCTCCTAGGATCAGTATGTTGGTCTCGTTCGTTCCACTCTCCACAACGGCAATGTCCAGAACATTTTCCCCAAGGTTGTACGTCCAGTCAGCGTCAAATTTTTTGCCTTCTACATCGGTTTGATTTAAATTTTGATTTTCTGATAAACGCTTGTAACTGAAAAGTATTTTATAAATATAGATAATATATATTAAATTTATTTTCTTTTACCTAAAACTTTCAATTTGCCAATTTGAACTAATTGTCACAAAGCTGTCGGTACTTTTCACAAATGCTAAAGGACCAGGCAACAAGAACTCAGGCAGAAAACAGCAAAACGAAAATATTTCTTGTTCAAAAAATGTTAACATTCCATCGAGGGATTGAATGCACATAAAATCTCTATGTGCAGATCCTCCAAACGGTCCCACAACAAAATTTGAAGAAGATCTCTTCAAGGCATGTTCATACACAAGAAGAATGCTATTTTGGTTCCCTAAAATTAAATGTAATCTTTAATATAATGAGGTCTCGAATGCCTTTTTACTTTAATAATAATATTACCAATGACAAAATTCTCTTTGTTAAAAATATTGAAGAGTAACACCGAGTTACACCACTTTCGCACATTGTACATATGAATAATACATGAATAGGATGTTGCAAAAAAATTATATGACTTCTAAGTACTAAATTTTAAAAATATCGTTGTTTAAAGATCCTCAAATTTGAAAATATCACGAAAAAGTCATGTGATCTGAAACGGAATGTGACGTCAGAGTACATACATTTTAAAATGTGACAAACTATCGCCATCGCCTACTTTCATTTATTTATGATGCTATAAATGAGGTGCCGTACTGCCGTATGTACTCCGACGTCATAGGAGTGAGGGTATTATTTTTCATTACTATTTCTGGCGCCAATCTTTTTATTTAATTATTTACGAAAATAACAATAAATTAATATAATTTTTCTTATTATTATGAAAAATATTATATAAAATTACATTTAAAATACTTTTTAAAAATGTGAAACCGGCTCATTATTATTTTATTTGAGTGAAAATATTGGAACATTATTAAAGAAACAAATGAAAAAATTAATTACTGATCATCATATGTTTATTTTGATTATATACCTATTGTTTTTTTTTTTAATTATTATCGTGTTATACTTGCGGTCAAATAAGTTACCTGCACTGGAGATTTCTACAATGTTGCCAATTCAGTGTCATTTTTGAAAATGCTAAGTTATGAAGAAGCGGCAACATTGCATGGCAAGGGATAAGGTGCGGAAAAGGGAAAAAGTCGAGCATCAGTCCATATTTATATGACGACGACTATAGGCGATGGGAAATAAGCAATATGACATCTGGTGGTATTTTCGGAACTATAGTTGACGGAATACATTATACACATGACATTTTCTTGATTGTATAAACACAAGTGTTATCTATTATGTTTATAATATTTACGTTTACATATGTAATATCTCAATATTATACACTTAATCCATAAATACAATTCGTAAATATCAAATTATCCCGTTAACATTAGTTCCACTTTGTCGCTGCGATCTTATTTCCCATTGCCTATAGTTAAATTACTTTTTACCGGCGCTATAGTTGGCTCTGATACAATTCGAAGATCTGGATTAATATACTTTCTGAAGTACAGGGTGGGGCAGAAAAACCTATCCGATTTCAAAACGTTATAAAATTAAAACCACTCAACTTGTCAAAAAAATTTTTTATTAACATATCGCAAATTTTATGCCATTTTTAAATTTAAGTTTTGAAAAGCACATCACTCAAATGTCGTCCTTGGGAGCGGATACACTGATTTAGGCGCTCGCGGTAGCTTTCCATGACTTTCACCGTCATTTCCACAGGAATTTCTTCAATTGCCCGGGCAATTTCCCTTCGTAAAGCAAGAAGGGTCCTTGGTCGATGCTGGTAAACCTTCGATTTGAGGTAACCCCAAAGGAAGAAGTCACATGGAGTGAGATCCGGTGAGCGCGGCGGCCAGCCAAGATCACCTCTCAGGGAAATGAGGCGACCGGGAAACAGTTCCCTGAGAATGTCCATTGATCGTCGCGATGTGTGGGCGGTTGCCCCATCCTGTTGAAACCACACATTTTCCACGCCATTTTCTTCCATTTTGGGTCTAAGAAAATTTTCCAGCATGAAACAATAGCGCTCGCTGTTGACCGTTACGGTTTGCCCATTTTCTTCAAAAAAGTAAGGCCCCCAGACGCCTAGGCGGGAAAGAGCACACCACACAGTCACTTTTGGGCTATGGAGGGGTTCCTGATGGATGTGGAACAGGATCATGACGCCCGAGTCCGAAATGAATTCGAAAAGCACGTTGTGTAGCAATTATCGAACCGCCGCATTCGATAAACCGCTCAATAACAAAAGCACGATGTTCACCAGACCAAGGCATGTTGACTACTGACAAATGGCATAAAACCGGCTTTCTAACGGTTTTTACCCCACTACTCTACCTGCTCCCTCTTTTGAGAAAAAGGGATTTGAAATCGGATAGGTTTTTCTGCCCCACCCTGTATATAAATTGAAAATATGAGTAAAAATGAAGAACATAACGCTATAAATAAACAAGTTTAATAAATATTGGCCCGTATTACGAACGCACTTTTATAATAAAAACGCTTTTATAGAGTGCGCTTTTTCATTATATTTTTATGGGGCGTGTGCTCCATAAAAGCGCTTTTATTATAAAAGTGCGTTCGTAATGCGGGCCATTATGCTTTTGTTATATCTCAAGAATTATTTAATTTCCAAAAAAATCTATTTACACCACGTTATTGTACATAAAAATGAACTAAACATTTTTTTCTTTATCTCATGGGTAATAAGCGAGATATGAAATATTTTCAAAATAGGCGAAAAATATATATATATTTTTTTTAGAAACAAGACAATAAAAAATTCCTGTGGGAACACACGCAAAAAATTTTCAGGTGGAAGCACTATTTCTCCTCCTCAGTTTTAGAAGTTACTAGTGTAGACACTGTTATGAAAAATGTTGCATTCTTTGTAGTACGCTTACGTACTTTGAATAAAGTTTGCGCACGCTTGCGCATTATGACAGTTGTATGTACGTTACAAATGAAAATATGTCACAGATCTGACGTTTGGAAAAAGATTGGAGGGGATAAAAGTAGGTGGAACAGCATCGCTTAACTGCACCAATTTGTCTAAAAAACTTAACTATAGAATATCCAAACGGTTTTGCTGTGTCAATATTACTCGAGATATCCTCGAGTCCCCTATATAGTGACGTAAATAAACTTGTTCTTTCGTTGGCTAATGACTAATGAGAAAGCAGCAGACCCAACAACAGCATCCATGATATATTACATGTACAACATGATTAGATTTTATAAATAAATATATCATCCCGGCATATTACCCATTGCTGGGTGTGCCAATCTGCTTTATACACAGATTTCGGTAGAAGAAATATTTGTACCGAGCGGGCGCTTACCAGACGTCACTTCATGAGCACTCATTGCTGGCGTGAAGAGTGCACCACAGGGGTTAATTTTGTGCTATTAAAATTCGATATAATTTTTGACGTCGGTCGGGATATAACATATCAAATCTATTAAACTTGAAATGTTTTTTCATTAAATAATTTAAAAATTGAATAGAATATGAAAGTTCGGAAATCAATATTACCATGTTCTGCAACTCCAGATTTCGTTACTAAACTGTAAACACCTACACTTTTTGGATGTAAAATTGCTAGTTGCATTATTTGCGATCCTCTGTAAAAATATATATTATGTAATATTATTTAATTAAAGAACAGCGCCATACATACGAAACTAATCTGCCCACACATATTTGCAGAATAGGATAAGATAATTGTATTTCAATAATTAAATCATTGGGCACGTATCCAAGTACATGACCGTCGTCTTGCTTTTCGGTAGTAGGTTGATAAATTCTTAATACTCCACTATGGCTCCCAACAAACACAAATTGGTAGTCGCTATTTACTCGTGTTACTAAGAACGAAGACTTTTCAAATTGTTCATCATTTCCACATTGAGTGGACCACCATTCTCGAGACTTAAATAACGACATTTTAAAATTCCATTACAATACAAACATTAACTGTATCGGAGACGCAGTTAGGTTAGGAATATATTGATTATTTTCTATAATGTATGCATTCCTTATATAAATAACTTAAGAACTTATTTTTTATGTTAGTTTATATAATAAGTAATATGAACGACAATAGTACATGCAACAAATTTTAAATGAACTTGTACGCGGGTTACGCTAGGATGATTGAGAATAAGATACATGGTCCATATTTTTTAGAATATTATTTTAAATATATTCAAAGTTCCCTTCAACAATAATACACTTCACCATTCTTTCCTTCCACTTCTTAAAACCTCCCACCAAATATTATTTTGAAACGCTTTCAAAATAATTATGAATTGCAGCATCAATCTTTTCTTCAGACGAAAACCTTTTACTCCGTAATTTTTTTACATCCAAAAAATAGCCAAGTCATACATTCCCAAATCAGGTGACTATGGCACGTGTTCTATTACTTTTAATTTTTTTGCCAGAATCTGAATGTTGATTCGAAAATGTTCTCTGGTTAACTCCATATTTTCACTCACAACAATACTTTAAAAAAATTGATTAACAAACTACACTTTCGCAACTAAATTTCAATTGACAGAAATATACTTGTTTATTCATTATAAATACTGAGAATATTTAAGTCATCACCTGAAAATCTTATACCCATATTTTTCTTCTGAATCTAAATAGTAAACAAAAAGTCACACATTGCCAAATGAAGTGAATATGGCGAGTGTTCTTATTTTTTTTTTTTGTCTAAAACTAAAGAAAATGAATTCTGGTTATTCCATATTTTCACTCACATCGATACTATAAAAAAGTTGACATGTTCTAAATAACTTTAACGCAACTTAAGTTCATAGAGTGTAACAGCTAAACAAGCTACCTCAAATAATTTCTATATTATTAAAGATACAATAAAATCCTATAAGACAATCTTATAGAAGGCCAAGGGGAACATCTGAATGGAGAAGAAAATATTTTCTTTAACCAGTGGTTCTCAAGTTACAACATGAAGTTATATTTTTTTAAATGGATGGTATTTATTTTTTAGGCCCTTACAGTACATTTTTTCCGAATTCAAGCATATAATCATTTTATATCTTTACATAAAAAAATATTGAGAAATATTCAACTGAAATTTGAATAAATTTAATTTTTATAGTTATTTTTCAGTAGGCTATGTATGAAAAACAAAAACTGCTTTCTGTCAAATTGAATTATTTAGGATGAAAATCAAATAGAATACGATTTATAAATTATAGTTTGGTTCACGAAAGATGACAATACAAGGTCATTTATTAACCGTATGGTATAATTTACTAGCAGATAATTTCACTGCATTTCGTATACATAGACGTGCAACATGAAATATTTATGGATACATTTTAACTGAAAAAAATAAGTGTAATTTATATGAAAATTATGTTTCTTTTTAAACAACGCCTTTCTCAAAGATTTATGCTCTTCACCTATGTATTTGCAAAACCCAAAAACATAGACTGGACAAAAACCATGGAATAATAATTTGATTTAAATGTCAACGTCACTGGGTACTATTAGGACAGAGGGCAGTGCAGCAGATAATTAGATATCTGTAACTCTACGACATACGTCATTATTATTTGTTTAGCTCGTTTAGCTGTTACATCCTGTATATGCTTAAAATGATTATTGTTAATAGTTCTACAGTGACCATCGTATTGCTATACTTTTTATCTTTATTTATTCACTAAGTAAATAACGTTATCATTTCATAATTTACTTTATTGATTTGAAATGGGTAATAACATGTTACATACAAAGTCAATGTTTATTTAAAAATATCACATTTATAAATAATGGGTGGAAATTTTCTTACATTTACACCTTAAGTACTTTAACATTCACTGAGTAACAATCTAATATACATATTTCTTTCAGGTTGTATATATATTTCTACTCAATTACAGACATAATAGGAATGTAAAAATAACTTGTGGAGGGTCACTAGTTAACATTAAAATATAAGCAACGCCACAGTATTTGTCACATCGAATTTTTTAAAACTATTCTATAATTAAGCCATAAATAAATAAATGATGTGAAATTCTAATTTTTATAAAAACTACATGAATTAAAATTAAAATACGATTTGTAAAATACTGCGGTTATTTAGTTATTTGTATATAACTTTTATCTATCTTGAGAATTCGATCTAGCTACAGCTTTTAAAACTTTCTTGATGGGTATATTCTGATTTGTAGGGGTATGAGGAAGTGGAACGGTAACGTTATTAAGCGAGTTTGGCAATTCATACATAAAATTAGCATTGGAGATTTTCATACACTCTTCGAGCGTTTTGATGAAAGTATCACAGGTCGCCGTCAACAGACTAGTGGCTTCGTTCATTTTAATCAAGTCTGGAGCGTCTTCTGCATTGGCAGCGGTCTTCACCATATGCACTTGCTGCATTAGCAAGTCGCAGTACAACCTCAATTCAGACTTTTTTGATTTCAATGTGTCGGGGTTTGTTTCGGCTAGAAATTAAAAATAATATCAACATTTAGCATTACAAATCTGGAAAAATATGTCGCACTAAGTGTGAAACAAAGCAAATTGGTTGATAATATAATGTCACAATGAAATAGTGATAGGATTCTATTCTATTTCTAATTTTTATGAAATCTTCTATGAATATGTAACGGAAAATAATATTTTATGAATATGAAAAACGTGCATAGCAAAAGAAAATGTGCAACCTACAAGCCTTTTTTAAGGACTCACTAGAATCCTTTCTATTTCTGTTGTTAACACATGCTTTAGCACTGCCTAGAGCTACCAGCCATCTTTGCCTCTCTTGAGACGTAGCTGCCTTTAGATACATATGTTGTTCACCAGGTATTACTAAATCCATTCTTGTGGCATCTACCGGGTTCACTAAAATTGCAACAAAATAATTATAATATGCTTTTAAATATGTATTAAATAAATAATTACACTGGCCGGTACACAAAACGGACCTTTTTTAGATAATGGGGGATTCCAGCTTAATCGAATTAAGAGAAATTAATAAAAAATAGCGAAATGCTTAATAATGAATATTAATAACGCCACAAATGTACAACTGTTTTTCTAATTTTTAATACCATTTTTCTCGAAATAATTGTTATACAACCCTATGTAATATTTATATCGTTGATATCAAAAAAAATCTAATGAACTAATAGATATTAATACACCAAGTGTGTTAAGATAATGTTTATTCATAAAAAGAAAGTTTAAGCCACGAACCCGTAGGGCCATTTATTTTATTTTTTTCATTAGTACCGACTAGTAGGACTATCAATATCTAATTTTGAGTAAGAAAATGTGTTGATTTTGGTAATTTACCTGTTGTGGATTCTGCCGCGCGCGTTTTAACTACTGGCACCATCTGTATTTCTAAACACGTGCAACAAATCGATTTGACGTCACAGTTTTCATGGACGTTTCTGGAGTTGTAAAAATTCCAATTTTCTAACATTAAATTATGAATTAAAACTTTTTATTAAACATGTTTTATATTTTCCTACTATATGAAGATGAAAGCTATAGAAAAAAGTTACTATTTCATATCAATTCCATATCATCGGAATACCCAATTTTGATGATTATAATAAGAAAAACCATAATAATATTTAAATTCGATAAAATAAAAAACTAATCAATTAGTAGGGTTCTGCAAGACAATCGTCGTTGATACACGTCGTTTAATTAAAAATTATGAACAAGCTTTATTTTCTGTCATTTGTGTCTTGAAAAATAATGAAAATGGCTGATCTGACTAATAGAGTTTTATTTTCGTGTCTGATGTTATTTTAAATGCATTATTTGTTGCAGAGTGAGTTAAAATTATATGAGAGTGATTTAATTTTTTTTTAATTCACTAGCAAATAAATAGTTACTTATAGTTGTTGCTGTGGAGTTAATAGTTTAAAACGTCAAAATTGAATAAAAAATTATATAGGGTACCATTTAAAAAAATATATAATTTTGTTCTACCGTTTGACAATCAATAGTTGAATTTTCAGTTTCATAAATTAGCCCCTTTTCTTGATCATTTTTGAATATGTATAACAATTTTCTCAAGTCATTGGTTCACCCAAAAAAACACAGATTGTTTTAAAGGAAACATCCTGTATGTATTAGGATAAACAAAAAACTAATTTGCATTATTAGAAGATAATTTAAGGTATCTCAACGTTGATTATATAAAAAAAAAACAATTTTAATGCGACCATAGAAGCTACGCGATAAGTATACATTTTAACAATTTCATTATTACGTTACAATAAGCAAATAATATGAATATTGGAGTTAATTTGTAAATTAATTACAAAACAATAATATTGATATACAATTGATACTGGCATTAAAATAAAAATGGCCCATTTTCAGAGTTGGTCAGAGTATATAATTACGGCATATTATTCATTACTGGATGTACCAATCTGCTTTGTAGTTTGTATACAAATATCGGTAATGATAATGGCATACAGTAATGTCTGCTTATTACGAACCCGGTTATAGCGATCTTCCGGGTAAAACGGACTAAATTAAAAGTACGAACTATATAAAAACAGTGCTATTGTTTTCGTTTATAACGACGGTTCCGTGGAGTTCGTTATAAGTGAACATTACATTCGTACCGTTCCGGGCGTTTACCAGGCGTCACCCCTCGGATACTCAATGCAGACGTGGAGTATGCATTACAGTTACCATTTAAAATTCAAAATAATTTTGGCGTCAGTCGGGATCGAACCCGGGTCCCCAGATTTTAATTCTTAACATATCATATTGTTTAGAAATATACTTTTAAATGCAAAAATAATTTACAAAATTGATAAATCTTATTATTTTCATTAAAGATTCTACGTATAAAGTTTTAATTACATAGTATGTACTAAGACTCGCTACGAAATAAGTACGTAATCTTGACTATTTATAGTTATGGAAACTTACCGTTTATTTCACATGCTAATACTTTAATAGATCCTTTACATCCTTGTTTAACCTCTTCCTGCGATTTGTAATAAGCTAAAACTCCATCCTCCAAAACAAACCACCGTGTTTGCCAACCTGTAACGATTTTATTAATATACTGATTTTAACATATGATGAGCTTACCATTCCAATAATTTGTCCATTTCCATAAAACTCCTTCCATATTGTCATTTATATTGTTTAAAAAAATAACTTTCGTTTACCTATCTATCGTTGTCAACGTTGACAGAACTTTCACAATCACAATAATTGTCAAATGCAGAGCCATCTAGACAAAAACATGCAATGAGTGCATTATAACCTCAAAACTTAAGAGGGCGTGGTGATGTTTCAACGTAAATAAAATTAATTTCCGCAGCAACAATGAATTATTTAATAATATCTTCATTGTTTTTAATAACAATCTACCATATAAATACAGGTAAGCTAATTATTGTACGATTATTTGCAACAAAATACTTAATTATTCTTTGTTTTGATTTTCAGTTTGTGGCCTAGAATGTTACGTTTGCCAAAATCAAGAAGACAATGTTGAAAAATGTTTAAACACAATTAAAACTTGTGAACAAGGAGAGGATGTCTGTTTATCAGAGATAAAATGGGGTTCAACACCTTATTGGTCTCAAGGATCTATCAAACAGTTCTACATATCGAAGAGATGTGCAACTAAAGTTGACTGTGAAAGAATGAGAAGTTCTAATATGCCTTTATGTACTCATATTTGGTACGAAGATTGGAAGTGTTCAGAATGCTGCAAAGGCGACAGGTGCAACTATTACATTATTGTAAGTTAATTATGTTCTTGATTGATGAGTCATATTATAAATGGATTATTTTTACAGTCTGGGAGTACAAAACTGCACATTGGAGCTATAACTTTCATAAGTATCATAATTTCATATTTTATTAGTAAGTTATTATTGTGATGATTTTATCAGTCCATTTTAATTGAATCTCCCAAATTACTTTTATATTTATTGTATTTCTATTTGTTAACATTTCCGTCCGTAGATTTATATAATGTAGTTATAAGTTACTTTTTACACATTTTTACAATTTTAATGTTACATTTGTACAATATTTTATATGCTAGGACCAAGATGCCTTCAATAAAGTGTCTTAATTTTTATATAATTGGGCTCACTCGTTATTCTGTAACTCTGGTTAATTTTTAGCAAGTTTAAAATGATCGCTAATCAAGTATGTTGACATGAAAACATTGTATTTTTTGTTTATTAAATCTATAGTTTAACATTTTTACTCAGCTGCTAAAAATTAACCACTTTCTTATACCGAGTGTCTACTGTTATTTAAGGACCTTAGGAAATACAATTGTAAAATTTTCATTTGGCTGTAAATTCTGGCTTATTAATTTTAGAACTAAAGTGTAAATATAAAAAATGTTCAGAATTAAAAACTGCATTAAATGAGCCTAAATTTATTGATATAATAGGTTTTTGTCAAGGGATAAACGTAAAGTAAAATATCTATCTAAACTTTGAACACAAAACATTCAATTCAATTAGTTGTATTATTTGACTTTGACAAATAAATAAATTAATTGATATTGTTCCATTAAGTTTTTTCTGCGATAGTAAATGTATCCATGATTACTGATAAACAAATTAATAAATTTTGTAATTATTAAACTAACGCAATACAATTCTTTAACATTTTGTGCTATTGCTCATGGCACTCTGTAAATAGCTAAAAATTATTAATTTCATTCTGCCTCTCTTTTGCAAACAAAACGCATGTAAACAATAACTGTACTTTCTAGTTGCAGATTTTAACTCTAAACATTTTTTGTATTTACACTTTAGTTCTAAAATTAATAGGGAAGAATTTACAGCCATATGAAAATTTTTCCATTGTATTTTCTATGGTCCACAAAAAAAGTAGACATCCGGTAGAATAGACCCGTATTGAATACTGCTTATGTATTGTCGACGTTTCTATAATCTTTGTCGCATTTCGATCAGGGCCCGATTATCCATTAGGCAATTGCCTAGGGCGCCCCTAGCGCCTTCACGCTTCAGAATGGGGTCATTTCACATTTTCTAATTTATTTTTTTCTTGAAAGAGTAGGTCAAATTAAATATGTAGGTGTATGTTTTACACCTTACAAGTTTTTAGAATCAGAGATATGATTTCTTAAAAGTAGTCTTTAATTTCAAATATTTGGATGCCGACGTCACGGTTATACGTCACGGCTTGGCGGATGCGCCAGTAGCTCTCTACCGGTTGTGTTTGGAACTATGATTGTTTGGGTTATCACTTGTCAGTTTGATTTTGTGACAGCAACATATTGTTAACGGAAAACATATTTCATACAACTTTTGGAATTTATTTTAATAAATGTTTTATTTACATACCTTAACTCTGGCTGTCACCTGTCACAATTTTAGGTTAGTTTGTTTACAACAGCAAACAGAAACTACGTCGCCCGTTGTGTGTGTGTAAGAGGAATACAAGGTATAGGAAACGTCATACAAAGTACAGAATATCACATAAGATTACAAAAGTAAATATTACATAAAATTGCAACAGATACAGTTTAGTTGCAGATCATTTGACACATTACACAAAAAATTGTTTACATGTAAGTATAAAAAATACAAGTTATTTAACAAATTAGCGTTTATCATTAAAAAATTTAGCGATATTATAATATTTAAAAAAAATCTGTTATGCCAGCGCAATACCTCTCGCCACTTCCGTTTTTAGTTCATAGGGCGCGAGCAGTCATGTGACATTGTTGGCCTTGACAAACAGATATAGGGGCCTGTGTCAGAATGACAATTAGTAATTATATACATAGATGTCAAATGTGATTAAAAATTTCAAGATTTTCTAAATTCACGTAGTTAATTTGTCACCATGAGTGTGAAATTTACTTGCCGAGGAAAAACTACATGGAATTGGAAAATCACTAAATTTAGAATGAAAAATTATAATATTTGACATCTACGTACATAATTAATAGCTATCATTCTGACTCGTGTCCCCATATCTACTTGTCAAGGCCAACAAAGTGACATGACTGCTCGCGCCCTATTGTATTTAACATTTCTTGTATACCTACACTCTACACCAACAATTCTACTTACATCTATTCTTTATATTTAGATTTTTTATTTTTAAATTCATTCTATGAAGAAATTCTTCGAAATGATTCCAATATATTGTCGGGATTGACAGTATTTTTGAACGGTATATGTAATATACTTATAATTTTAAATATTTATAACTATTAATACAATTACGAAATAATATAACATATGTACTTCCCAGAAAAAATCATCAGTAATGTCTCTGGATTTTTGACACTGACGTCTGTCATTTTTTTTTCAATTGGTTCCCATGACATTATTTGTGCTGTAAGATTTATTACAACAGAGTATTATATACCTTATATATTTCTATATCTCTAAATCTATAAAAGATATAATAAAATATTTATATGTATCAGGTAGAGAATTTACTCTTCTTTTACTAGCAAGAACAAAAATTATCAAAAAATAATATTTAGAAGATTGTTTTTAAGAATCTGCTACTTCCGCTTGTCCAATTATCACCAAAATCTTTTCAGCTCTTCCCAGTAATGTCCGATTGAGAAATACATAGTTAAACAGATATTAAGTATTATAGTTTTTGAGAAATCGTCCTTCCAACCAACTTTTAACGACTGTATTCCCTGACTGTATTGCAGTTTAACAGTCGTACTATCTATGCACGAAACAAGCCGTGCGACTCTGTTACCACGGTTCCGGCGGCTGACGTGAGTGTAAACAAAGGCAGATATAAAGTAAATTACTGTCGTTCGGCTAATCATATTTATTTAATCATAATAATCGTTATTTTTAATAATATTTATTTTAATTATTTATCGTTTAATAAACATTTAATTATTAATAATTCTTTAATTTTTACACTTCACCCATATAAATAAACGTTACATTATTTTTACTCAGGTTGCTCACTATCCTGCTCTAGCGAAGACGATATTGAATGTACTGATCCCATTCGTAACTAGGTATTTGTGTGCAAAGGTGTTTTCTGCACGAACAACAAACATATGAATAGATGGAAAAATTCCGATTGTAATATCAAAATACAACGATCTACTATAAACCTGAATATCGCACATCAAGTTGCAATTACAAATATAATAAAAATTGGGTTTGAGTCCTTACATTCATGTCAATACATTGTATTAATTTTTAAGAAATGATGGAACGAAATATATTTTGCATACTTTCTGTAAACACATATCAACTATTTGACATTTTTAATCGCCATTCTCACTACGTGACCGCAAACCATCTCAACTGACTCACACCAACTCTCTTACTATTTAGTATCAACACTGAAATATATCTAAAAGTATTAAAGTAGATTTTTGAGATATTATATACTTGTATCATCAATTTATTTTATGGAAGGGAGGCTCCATTTTCTCATTGTCCCGGACAGAGCTGAGCAGTAATTAATTACTTTTGGTAATGATAATTACTAATTAAATAACTTTTTGCAAAAAAGTAATTTGTAATTAATTACATTGTAAAAAAAATTGATGTGGCCAACACAATACTTCCCGTTTAATTGAATTTTTATTCATGTAAATATTTAAAATTAAATTAAATTTAAATACCGGGTTCGATCCCGACCGACGCCAAATATTTCGAATTTTAAATGGCACAAAAATTACCTCTGTGTTGCACTATCCACGCCAGCAATAAGTGCTCGTGTGGTCACTTGGTAAACGCTCGCACGGTACAAATATGTCATCATCGCTGTCGAAATCTGTGTACAAAGCAGATTGGCACACCCAGCAATGGTAATATGCCGTGATGGTATATTTTATTTATTTATATACTTACCTATAGTTATTGCTGGCATAGAGAGTACGCCACAGGGGTCAATTTTGCGCCAATTAAAATTTTAAAATATTTGGCGTCGATTGGGATCGAACTCGGTTCCCCAGATTCGCGTGATGTGACGCCTGGTAAACGCCCGCACGGTACAAATATGTCATCATTATTACCGACATCTGTGTACAAAGCAGATTGGCTCACCCAGCAACAGGTAATATGCCAGGATGATATATTATATATTTTTATTATCTTACCTATATTGCTACATATTTACTTATGCTAGAATCTGTATTAAGTTCTTTTCCATATAATTATTGTTCCATATACTATTTTCTTTTTAAAACGTTACTATTATTATTTGAAATGATTAGTTCATTGACAGTGACATATATTTGTCAGCTACAAAGGTTTGAGATCGGAACTGTGTAACCATGGAGTTGTCTTTACAGCGTAGGCCCCGGGATTAAAATTATTGATAATTTTATAAATCACACACAAACACACACCCTTACCAAGGGTAGCGGGAGGTAAAAAGTAATTGTACTCAATACTTTTGAAAATTTTAAAAATAATTGAAAAAGTAACTGACTTTTCAACTACTAATTACTATTTTGAACCAAAAAATCTGTTGTGGCCAGCACAATACCTTTCGCCACTTCCTTTTTTTGGTTACATAAGTATAGGGCGCGAACGGTAATGTTACATTTTTGGGCTTGACAAGCAAATGTGTGGGCCCGTTTCAGAATGATAATTAGTAATTATGTACATAGATGTCAAATGTTAGAATTTTTCATTAAAAATTTCAAGATTTTCTAAATTTACGTAGTTAATTTATCATCAGGAGTTTAAAGTTTACTTGTATGCCTTAGATATTTAACATTTAATTCTGCTCCACATGGAAAATCACTAAATTTAGAATGAGAAATTATGATATTTGACATCTATATACATAATTACTAGCTATCATTCTGACATGGGCCCCCATATCTGCTTGTCAAGGCCAACAAAATCATATGACTGCTCGCTCCCTATTGTATTTAACATTTCTTGTATACCTACACTCTACACCAAAAATTCTACTTACGCATATATCTATTCCATATATATTTAGATTGTTTAATTTTAAATTCATTTTTGATGAAGAAATTTTGTCCTCTTCTAATATTTCGAAATGTTTCCAATTCTATTAATACATTAAGAAATAATATAATGTATGTACTTCCCAGAAAAAGTCTTCAGTAATGTCTTCGGATTTCTGACACTGACATTATCTGTCAGTTACAAACAAATTAAATTTTCAACTATTTTCCATGGCCATTCTTTCGGCTGTAAAATTTATTATAACAGATTATTTTACATACTATATTTCTTCTATCTCTAAATCTATAGAATATATTGTAAAATATTTAAATGTATCAGAAAGAGAATTTATTTTTCTTTAATATTATCAAGAAAAAATTTCAAAAAATATTATTTAAAAGATTTTTTTTCAAGAATCTTCTACTTCCGGTTGTCCAATTGTTACCAAAACCTTTTCAGATCTTCCCATGAATGTCCGATTGGGAAATACGTAGTTAAAAAAATTTAAAGTCTTATAGTTTTTGAGTAACCGTCTTTCCAACATCCCACACACACACACACATACACACACATCCACACACACACACAGACATCATCGTAAAAATGATAAAATCGGATTGTAGGGACCTTAAAACGTGCTTATTCAATAAAATCTGGATATGCGATTTTAAGCATGAATGCAATACCTCTCTTAGCGAGAGGTAAAAATGAGGGAATCCCAGTGCCGAATTAACCATAAGGCGCACAAAGCGGCCGCTTGAGGCCCCAGATTGTACAGAGGCCCCATTTTTTTTTCCTTTTATTTTCTTAAGAACATTGTGACCAACTAAAAACAATATCAATAATATAGAACGGGAACGGCTCCATCTTTTTACATCCACCTTTAGATTTTTTCGTTCAGAAAGAGACATCTATTGCAAATTTTAGAAACTTCAAACCTACGAAGCTAGATGTCTATGTTCTATAGTGCCTGCACTCATCCTCACACTAGTCCCAGCACATTACCTTCCGTCAATTCTGGTTATTATGTACAAATTCCATACATAAATTTTCTTACGAAAGAGTCACACTATTCTTTATTGTTGTTGTACAGCGCGATTGTATTTATAAAAATATAAAATAGGTAACAAACTTAGTCAAATCAATTACAGTCAATAAAAATACAATTGAAGAAAAATATAAATTTATTTTAAATGATTTAAAATTAACATTTTCTAATGTTTTAACATTATTATAAATTTATTTAACAATACCGGTTTCAAATGCATCTGCAGGAGCGTTATTTTTCATGTTCAAAACGCGTGAAAATTTAACATTGGCGCTTCATATGCTTGTTATTATTATTTATTATTAAAATATTATTATTTTTTATTATATAACTTTATTATAATTATTATATTTCATTCTATAGTTTACATTTACTGCAAGTAATTTGTTTCGTATCGTAATAAATTTAAAATATCAATAATCATACTTCAGTTTTATTATCTACCTAATTAACTTGGTATAGTAGGGGCCTCATATATAATTCCGCTTCAGGCCCCAAAATTTATTAATCCGGCCCTGGGGAATCCCCGAAAGACGGGTGCACTAATGGCACTAATATTTAAATTTTAACTATAAAAAACTACAATTATTAGCAAACAGTTGGTTTTTCTAAGTTTAGTTGTATTATGGCTGTGTTTGTTTTTCATTTCTGATCAATTTCCGGTCTAGACTACGCGGCCGTAAAAAAATATTCCCAAATATATTAATCGTTTGATTTTAATGTTCCTTTTAGAAAGTAATAACTTTGCCATAAGTTAAATATATAATCGTTTCCATCTGGAGTCTGGACATAAATCTAATTACAGGAGTTTGTAACATTTACCAAAATTCTACCAAGTTCTCCTCTTTGCAAGACTATGAAAGCAGTATAGCACTGAGTTTAAGTTTGCAACTTACATTAAAACTTTATTCTTGTTTACATAGTGAACATGCGCAAGGGAAATTCGTATCCAGGAAGAGAAAGGGAGCGAGTAATTTCGCGCACATGGGAAGGTGGTACGCTTGTCGTCCTGTGGGAACGGAACGGGATTCGCAATTCGCAACCGAGAACTTGATTCAGATCTTCACAGGGTGCCGAGTTGAGTGCACACGTGATGTAAGGCAGCAATGACGTATCACGCTGTAGGGATTACGTTTGCTCTGCTTGCTTTTGGCGGTAAGTTTGCAATATTCTTGCAAATTTATTTATTTTTTAACTAATTCTCACATTAATATAAACAGTTTTATTATCAATTTAATTATAATATTTTTAATATAATAGTTGTGGTGTAAGTTGAAATACAAAGATGTCTCATTTGTATTGTTACCTTCAAATTAATTCACTATATTTTAAATATTACACACACATATTTTAAATCGTAATTATACTAATGAAAAAAAAAAACATATTACATGTTCATTTCATGCAAAATAATATATTTTATACGAATTGTTAATAATATAAATATTGCTATAATATACATTTTAAATAAATATACAAATATAGACAAACTATGTACGAGAAAAAAATGAAATGTATTACAAAGAAGGTGGAAATAAATATCTTCGACCTAGCAATAAAAGCTTTGTTATAAATATTAGTTTTACAATTTATTTATATTTTCAATATTCTGTAACATTCATACTAACTATATTTATTATTGATTCCGGTAATTATATTTACCTGCTGCTTTAAAAATATATTATTTTTACCTTTTTTATTTAATTTCTGTACAAATCAATTTTGTTTTTATTTTTTGTACTCGTATTATATTAATGACGATTTTTAAACTGTTTTGTTTATTTAGATACAATATTTAATTTTATTGTATGTATAGATTATAATAATACTAGTAAACAATTCTATTTCAAAATGACAAAATCAAAAAACTAATAAATTGCTATTTTTATTATTTTTTATTTTAGAGCTATAAAGGCCTTTCGCCAGAAGTAATACCATCGTAGTTATATTTTTTTTAATAATGAAATTATAAGGTAATATTTTGACTTTTATTTGATTGTATCATTTGTTTTTGATTATATTGAATAATTCGAACTGCGTAAGATTCAATAAAGAGTAAAATTAGATTAAATTTAAATATTTTTTCTTAATTTTTTGCCCTTTTAATATAATGAAAAACAAATAATACACAAATCTCAAAATATTTCCTCAGGCAAAGAGGATCAAGTACAAATGTCATGGAAAACTGAAAATATATGAAAGTTTAAAAATTCTGAAAAAAAAAGTATTTAGTATTACTATAAACCTAATTTATATTATATTAACAATAAGTTAACCTAGATTCGAGTCCTTTACTTTGCCGGAGTAACGCTGGAACCATCTGAGCTATGGCTACTCATTACGATATGCGATTTTTAGCACGCACCCTATACCACCCTTACCAAGGGTAGGCGGAGGTAAAAATAATAAAGATATTAAATTTCATAAAGCAGCCAGCTATACTATAACTGGAAACAGCTAGGCACTATATTATGAAAATTTTAATTGACAGTTGTCATTGTCAAATGCAGTTGACAGTACGTTTGTGTTATAATTTTACTGAAAATATATAATTTTTTGCAAGAAACTTTCTCTATGGAATTTGTATAAAATACTAAAACTGATTACTTATTTCTTACACTAAAAAGTTGCATATAAGTTCGCCCCTCGGTTCGCCCCTAGTTTTGTAATTTAAACTACAGGTCTAAATTTAATAATAATCACTATTCAGCTTTGGTGATTTATAATTGAATTTTAAAGGTTAATTAAAATGCTCGTACAGAATAATTGATCTGTAAACAGATTAACTACATACAAAGGAATGTTTTGAAACATTTATTAATTCAAATATACCTCAGATGTAACCTTTAACCTTTTGAATGTAATTTTCTCCTTCAGTTCCGTACTACATTATAAATTTTCCTATCAAGTTTGGCTAACTAGTTTGTCATGTATTTAACGTTATCATCGTATACTAGAAACTATAACAATTTATCAAGTTACAGATTTAATTATCTAAATTTACACAAAAGGGCTAAATATAGATAAAATGTCTACTGTAACATATTAGTTTACAATCAATGTCAATGTTATTTAATTTCTAACTTGTTTTGTTGGTATCCTGGAGATAGAAATTGAGACAAGCTTCATCTTAATGATGTTACTCGAATGAAACGATAATAAAATTTAACCGCAGTGGAAATGAGACTTTCTTGTTTCCTCCTCCTTTATTTCCGATCTAAGTCTTTGAAACTTCCCATGAAGGAAATAGTATATTAAAGTTATAAAGTATTAAGGGAATTTCATGCTTGATTTTACGAGGGATAGAAAGAAAAATAACTTATTCTTTAGAAATGAATCTTTTGAAATATTCAGGGTGTTCCGCGACTCGACCGACAAACTTATACCATATATTCCGGGGGTCATTACGATCAAAAAATGTTATATGACCTATAGGTGAATTCCTCTTTGTTTCGGAAATATCGAAGAAATTTAAAAAAAATATATAAAAGAAAATTTATTCATCAATGTATTAATTAACACAAAATTACAGCAACTGTTCAAAAACGTTTCAAAATGTTGTGTGGTGAGGAACAATGCGATCTAGGTATCCCCTGGGGTACTCCGCAGCTGCAGCACGACCACTTCCATTGCAAAAACCATACACCCATACACGAAAACCATATCGGCATATTCTGCATTAGTACAATGCGGCATAATGGCTTAAATTAATAAGACAGCACAAAATTAATTCAGCATTAACTACAATAGTAAACACGTCAATAAACTGATATTTGTCAAACATACGTTAATTCGTCAAGGCTAACTCAATTATCATTTTTTTTTTAATGCCTTCGATATCTCCGTAACAAAGAGAAATTCACCTATAGATCATATAACATTTTTTGATCGTAATGACCCCCGGAATATATGGTATAAGTTTGTCGGTCGAGTCGCGGAACACCCTGTTTATAATTATAGTGTTGCAAGAATTTTTATATGACTTCTAAGTACCAAATTTTAAAAAGTATTGTTCTTTAAAGAGCTTCAAATTCGAAAATATCACGAAATATCCATTAGATATTTTACTATTAATTACTGAAATTTGTGTAATATTTTGAAAAAGTCACATCTGAAACAGTATATGACGTCAGACTACATAGTACATACCGTGTGTCCCAAGCAAACTGTGACATAGGCGTTTAACATGGGAAAACAGTTTGTTGCAAATAAAAAGTGTCCGGAAGTAAGCCATGCAGTTGAACATGATAATAGTACATTACCTCCTGTACGTTATTTAATACTAATTACTCCATTATCAGTGCCTAAATTAAAGAAAATTATAAATAACTGTCAATAAATATTTGTTTCAATATTTTATTATGTAATAAAAAATATTTGCAATTGTCACTGTGGCTGAATGGTTAGCGTGTCTGCCTGTGGAATGAAAGAATTTTTGCAAGTTGGGGTTCATTATTCATATTTTATTTATGAATTAATTACGAATTGTAATACATTTTTATAATATTCACTCGATCATTAGCGTTTAAAAAATTCATTTAGACACGAATATTTGATATAAACAAAATAAAAAACTAAACAATGAACACATTGTTGACACGAAAAGAAAAATACTTTAAATATTTTTTTATAGAAAAAGCTTATTTCTTAATTATTATAATTGGAAATAAAAGATAGATATTGAAATGGATAACAATATTTTATAAATAAAAATAATTGATTTTAACAATGACAAAAATTGATTACAACAATCAAAATATGGATTTAATAAAAATGCATAATTCTTTCTTTTGATCTTAATAATACATGATAATAAAACAATGAATATGTGTATGTTTTGTATTTTTACCGTATTTATAAAGGGAAAGTATGTGGTATAGTTTAAAATCTTGCTTTTGACGGTTACTACTTCCATTGAAATTACTATTATATCGTGATAGAAACTTATTTGTAATTATTTAACTAATTCATCCATATTATCTCATAATAACTTTAATATAATATGTAATTAATACATAATTAAAAAAATAATGAAAAGTTTAGCTTGATGGAGATTTGAACCCAACCTACAAAAATTCTTTTATTCCTCAGGTAGACTTGCTAACCATTTAGCTACAATGACATTTAAAAATATTTTTATATTACATATAAAATATTGAAACAAGTATTTATTGACATTTACATATAATTTTCTTTAATTTATGCAATGATAATAAAGTAATTAGTATTAGTACAGAAGGTAATGTACTATATTATCATATTAAATAGCATGGCTTAATTTTCTGCCGGACACTTTATTTACAAAAAACTGTTTTCCCATGTTAAACGCCTATGTCAAGGTTTGCTTGGGACACACGGTATAGTTAACATGTGATATACTATCGTCTATTTTTGTGTGTATAAATAGCGTAAGATGATGGACAAACTGCATGTTTTCCTATTGGCTATGAATGACGTGTGTAAGTCACAGGATTGGGGGATTGTTTTAATGACTATTTCTGGCGCCAATCTTTTTATTTAATTATTTACGAAAATAACAATAAATTATATTTTTATTACTATGAAAAATATTGCATAAAGTTTCATTTAAAATACCTTTTAAAAAATGTGAAACCGGCTCATTGTTCTGTTTTTATTGGATCAAAAATGAATTTACATTCACAGCTTCAGTTGATCATTAGTTCATTTATCAACCAAGAGGAAGTAAGAATGATAATGCTGACCAAGCTACCAAAATAATTGCTCAGTAGCTCAGTATATGGTCGTTGCTGCTGACGCAAATTAACCTCATTGTAGCCTCACAGAATTTATTTATACAAATATGTAGAGGTTGTTAAGTTAGGTTAAAAAATTCGAGTAAAATAATAAAGACATTTTTTCTAAATTCATCCCTTCAATTTTTTATATCGTTATATATACGGCTGTTTGATCTTCAAAATTTATGATCTTTTTGATCTTTAATATTGATTGATCGATCAAAATCGATCATTTGTGATCCATAAAGACCAGATCTATGATCGATTAAATGTAGTCTGTGATCATTTTGATCGATCAATAAATCTTCTTATCGGATGGAGCACAGCGATGTTTTTTCGCAATCCTAGTTTTTCAACCTTCTCCCGTTAAGCTCTAGAATACAGATATAATAGCTGCTCATATTCGCATGCTTACACATGACGTTGACATGTTATTAGATCGATCAAATCGATTTATTTTTGAATGGATTAGTTGATCATAAATAAAAATCGATTAAACGAACAAAGCGATCGATCGTGTAAATATTGTCTGTGATCATTCTCATCGATGAATCCACCTTCTGTTCAGATCGCAGCCGGAGTTCATTAATGTGCTGCAGTTAAGATCGTGCAAAGTACTGTGCGAAACTTAAATAATTATGGAGTCATTTAAAATTCATTGGGATTGGGCGTGTGTTAAATAGTTAAAAATAATAGATATTTGTTACATATCAGGCTCATGTTACACTACTATATGTGGCAAATACCCACCACGAAAATTATGATATTTTATGATTTTATTTACTTTAGTTGAATGTAGTTTTTGATTTTTTACTAAAATGTTACCAATATTTTTTTAGCCCATTCTTGGGGGTAGGTAACTGCCCCCCCCCCCTGCCCCACCTTGGCTACGCCCATGTTTGCTTCTATTCCCGATAATAAATAAAATAATGTCCCATATCCGTGAAATACTCTGTTATAGCGTAATAAATATCTACGTATAAGTAACTTGTTGAAACAGCTTTATTACCAATTAACTTTTTTTGACTAGAATATGTACATCGTAGCGTAATCCAGTTATCTTGTTTAATTAAAATTCTGCATTTAATCTTATACATTACATAAAAGTTTTGTACACAAAATAGAATAAGACTTGTACTTATACAAAGTTTTACGTTCTTGATGGTTTTTGGCAATTTATATAAAACAACGGTGTTTTAAAAATCAACATAAAGTTTAATTAATGTATAACTTACAATTATGAGTGCTGTACAAAAATGAAAAATCATTATTTTATTTTACGCCGTAAATTTCTTTAGAATAGCAGAAAAATTTCGCTGTATAAAAAGCGTAGAACGTAGCAAAATTTTAAAGTATCTTATTTAATAGAGATAGTATAGTTGTAATAAATTTGATGGATTCCACTGTCACTTCTCGTTGAAACATTTTGTAAAAAATATAGATAAAAATACTCGGTATATGTTTCAAATTACTTTATTATTTCTATACGTATTTCGGCTTGTTAGGCCATCATCATAGTTGTAATATTAGACATTAATTATAAATTAAGAAAGACAAGTAAGATACTAAATATAATGACTCGTAGTATGTATTAGTATATTACATCCGAGCTGTGATATGTTTCATTACAGCCAAGGGTTTATGTATATTACCGAGGGCCAAAACCTCTGGGTAATACATGCCGAGGCTGTAATGAAACTCGCACCGAGGTTTGTATACTATTTTATTCACAATCATTCTCTTTTTAAATCAATAATTTTCAGAATAAATCATCGAATTATAACCTTTAGTTTTATTAATATTTTTTTCTATTTTGGTTCTTTAATATGTACTTTATGAAACCCATTTGGATGTCATAAAGTACTTCTTAAAAGAACTCCAACCTAATTTCTGTTAGGTTGGTACGTAGTACCTACATTTCTAGACATTTGTCATTTGAAAGTAAATATTATTTAAATTGTAAACAATAACAATGAAACGTCATAGTTACGAATATCAATCACTGTTACTGTTACCAACAATCAAATAAAAATTAAAATATTCCTAAAAATGAAATCACGTATATTTGTAAATACTTTTTTGACAAAAGGACCAAAATAGAAAAAATAGTATAAAATACACGTTTCATAAGACATTTCAGCGCACTTGTCCCGTTAGAGACAACAAAGACGCGTGCGCTAAAATCATGTCTTATGAAACTTGTATCTTAATGTACTATTTGAAAGCTGTATTAAATTTTTTATATAAATATGTTATATTTCGAATATGGTTTATGGGCCCATTGTATAAAAACCTGTTTTACATTATACTTTTTTAACTAAAAATTAGTACCAATATTAAAAGTAAATTCAGGCAAAAGAAAAAAAATATAATGTAAAACAAGATGAAATGCATAAAATTTCATATTATATTTTTACCCCCAGCTACCCTTGGTAAGGGAGGTATAGGGGTCGTGCTAAAAATCGCATAATCATTCAGAAAGTTTTGAAACCATTTATTTTAACCTTATTCTGATATGGAAAGAAGCCGTTAGATTTTGGTGGCAATCGGATAACCGGTAATGGCAGTTTACTTGAAGCTCAAGAAAGGTTTTCTTCAAATGTATCTTTTTCTCAATTTGTTGTTATAAAGATTATTCCATTTTCTACAAGTTTACTTTAATACTTTTTCTATATATTATATGGATAAATTTATAAAGTAATATAATAATTATATCTCGAATCTTATGCTTTAAACACATCTCCGTGGTTACATAGTTCAGCTCAAATGTATATAACTGACAGATAAATGTTACTATCAAAAAAATAATCATTTCAAATTAATAATAGTAACGTTTTAAAAGGAAAATTGTAAATAGAACAATACAGGCTAAAACTAATGTTGAACATTATTTGAAATGTCGTAGACAAGATGATATTTAAACAAGCTCATCTTTTTATATCTTGTTAGTATTACCTATTCAAATATCTGCTTCATTTAAATGGAAAGGATGTCTTCTGTGGAAAAGGAAATACCAAATCGATAAGAAAGGAGATCTTGTAATTTCTTTTTCTTGTTTTGCAGTATTTACTTTCATATACGATCTTTTCAAGTTTTATGTTTTATTTAAAATTGTATTTCTCTCGTTGCCTTATTTTTATCGCACTATTTCGCAATATGAGATTATTCAGTACGAAAATAGCTACTGGGAATGCTGGGACTTATTCATTAAATTTTTTTCCGGCAGATGTCTATTTGCATTAAACGTACGTATGTATTTAGACCATGAGTACAATAAAACAACGTTTACTTTTTAAACAATAAAAATACGAACATAATGTGTACATTTACATCACACTAATGATCCTTAAAAATTTAAACTTGGTTTTATCCAGTAAGCCAAATAAATTGATGTTAATTCCAATTGAATAATTTTTTAATTGCAGTGTAAAATTGAATTGACTAACTGAATAAAACCAAATTAAAACTTTAAGTTTTAGTGGTCCAACTGGGCATAAGCCCGTTTTTTCGATACCAATGTGAAAATTTTGTTCTAATTTTACTGTTTTATTCATAATGGGAAAAAGTTGCTTGCAAATATACGTACTTCCCAAAACAGACGTTATGTACAGGGCATATTCATAAAGTGCGAAAATATATTTCTTTAGGCATGTAATTTACAAAGTTCACTAAAGACACTTTCGCAGGAAATACTACTTTAAGGAACCCAGTTGACCAATCAAATATAATTGACATATACAGTCAGTGACACGAAAGAAAATTGGCCTGAGGATTGTTAAATGCTATCAGGATTTCTGTAAAGTGGCACTCCCGATTAAAAATATTTTACTATGACTCGTTACGTTATACATGAACGCGGCGCGCCAACCAAGAGTAGTAGATTTTACAAAAGCGAAGCCCATTTTTACTAGATAACAACACGATTACGTGGATACTCTCCCTTACTGCACCAGCTTCCTTTCATGTCACCGACTGGAAATATCGATAGAATGAGGAGTAGTTTATTAAGTTCGTGATATAATTTTACTGGAAATAAAAATGCATTTTTCTCAAAAAAATCATTATATAAGGGTATAAAAATATTATATCACTGAATATATTATAATAGGTATATAACAAAATAGAATTCGCAACAACAGATTTTTATTTGAATGCTTTCACATTCGTCTTTGTCTCCAATACTTTAAATATAACCAATGAAAAAATAATAAGAGCTATCAAATTTAAATTTGAATTATCATATTGTAACGTTTATTTATTTTGGCTACGTGCAAAAATCAAATAAATATTAATAATTAAATTAAATGTTTATTGAACGATAAATAATTAAGAAAAATATTATAAAAATAACGATCACTATGATTAAATAAATATAAATGCTAATTTAAGATTAATATTATTATTAAGTACTTAAACACTAATATTATTTATTTATTTAAACAATTAAAATAACGTCCTATTTAAATAACGATATTTATTTCACCAACTGTTTATTTCACTACACGTTTCAATCTTAGACTGCCGGTCGGTTACAGACTGTTGTAGACTGTCTACGCGATATTTACGTCACTACATATTTATTTATTTCGACTCGACTGGTTTGGTCTTCACTAACTGAACACTATACTAGACTTACCTAACTAAATCGCATAGCGCTACGCCACCTTTATATAGCCTGCATTATTCTAGAAAACTACTCGAACATTCCATTATATTTCCAGAGTAAGGATCCAAGAATACACTATGATAGCGTAGTAACACGTAAGGGGTATTTTTCGCTGCGCTATCATAGCGTTGTCATGGGATCTCACCCCAGTAACGATCCATTAACAATAGAACAAATATCTGGTGAGCGCGGGTAATTAAGTTTATCTCTGCCGTGATTACAAATAATGTGTACGCTCGCGTCAGTCGCCCGAGGCACGCAACGACTAGGTCATCGCCTTCCGAGAAGTTAACGTTCTAGAAACGTTCGACCAGTGGCGTCGGTCGCGTGCTCGTAGACTCTGTGGCGTCGCTACGATTTACCATTCATAAAAATGTATCATTTAGTTTAGAATAGGTATTTATTATTTTAAACTTTTAATCAGGCATTACAGAATACAGATAATATTGAACATCTTCATAGTACTTGTACTTTTACAAGTTTGTGGGAGTTTAAATTGAATTCCGTGAGAGATAAAATAGTCTTTAGATTCTTGGCGCTTAGAAGGGTTGCTTCCGAGCTATCTAGGTAATCAGTTGATTGGTCGCTTAATGTCTTGTATCTACCGCGATTGTTCTACGCTTGTTCGATCAGACTGTATCGGATTAGATTACCCATAGTGTGTGAAGTTGAGGTTTACGCTTTAATACACTAACTCAATCATTTTGGAGTGATTGACAGATACGATAATCAGTTTTGAGGAATGCCTGCTCTAATCTGTCACAAATTTTCATTTTGACAGGTACGGAATAGATTGTGCAATCGCTAGGAAGTAAAAGTAATAGTGTTATTCTTTAAATCTGTAAGGTGACGCTTATTTCCAGTCGAATTCGTCTCGGATAATAATCACACAAAGAGATAGAAACAAATAGAATTTATGTCGCAAACAAATAGCTTTCTTACTGTTGAATCGTTTAAATAATGTGTAATTCTAATAGATTTGGAGAATATTTTAATATTATTATAAATAAATTAATATTGTTTTTCAACACTTAATTTTAAAATTATACTTTCTTAAAATCCCGTTACTAAAGAAATACTTTGATTGTTAGTATGGATAGGTAATAACTTATTGTACAACAAGAATTTTTTCTACTACTATCATTTGGAATATGTGTAAAAATGTTATTGGTAATTTTTACAATAAATAAAGCTAACTGTTACAAAAATAGAACCATCATGCGAAAATATATGTAAATTAATGATTATTAGTGAAAGAATTTTGTTTCAATATTAATTAGTTCGCAAATTACAAATGATTGAAGTCGATTAATAATTAGGATGATGTATCATGTCTTTGTAATTTGATTGGTTGCGTGATTATAAAAGCGTATTATTGAAATCTATTAGTATTTGACTTTGATTTTATAGGGAAAACGAGAAATGCCGTTTCCCCATTAATTATATCAAAGTCAAATACTAAATAGTAATACTTTTTTACCTTCCGTCACCTTTAGGTAAGGAAGGTATTGCCTCTGGTCAAAAAATTCAATGATGAGTTTTTAGTGAATAAGCACGTTTCATGGTCTATATAATATGATTTTACCATATTTACGATGATGTCTGTGTGTATGTATGTGTGTGTGTCTGTGTGTGTATGTGTGTTTGTGAGTGTGTGCGTGTGTGTGTATGTGTGTGTGTATGTGTGACGAAAGTTTCGGATCGCATAACTTCAATTACGATTCCAAAAATTATAATTTTTTCGTATTCCTCAAGTTTACACCTAGAAGAAGAGGTGATTAGATTATGGTTATAATTGGTCAACCGGAAGTATCCTCATTTGATTATTTTAACAGTTTTTCTTGAAAAAACGCAGTTAAATATCATTTATTGACATTTAACGTTATTTTAAGTTAAAGAATATATTATTCTCTACACTATTGGTTTGAACATGTCATGAGGAGAGATGAAGAATATATTGGAAGAAGAATGAATAGCTTAGTAATAGAAAGTTGAAGAAACAGAGGAAGACCAAAGATACGAGGGAAGGACTGTATTGCGGAAGACTTGAGAGAAAAGGAACTGAAAGAGAATGTGACGGAAAACAGAAATGAGTGGAAGAGAAAATAAAAAATAGCGACCCCTAAGGTATGGGAAAAGCTAAAAAGATGTCAGTGTCTAGTGCAATTTGCATAGTTTGTTTATGAAAAAAATTCACTGGAAATATAGAATATTTTGCAAAAAAATATGTATGGTATTTATACATAATACACAGGATTGATGGAAGGTATTGTGCTGGCCACATCAGATTTTTGTTAATTGTTAATTGTTATTATAATACATAATTCGATTCTGTTAAGTTAGATTAGCTTCTAAGTTTTCTTAAAATAAATTATGATTTTTTTGAAGCGCAAAATTTATTTCACGAATTAGAAATAAAGTACAATGAATTCAAGTGTTTACAAATAATAATTATTTATATTACAATTAAATAAAGACATACTTCATTCACAAATAGAAAGTTAGCACATTGTCGAGGATAATTGAAAAGAAATTAAATTATTTCATTGAGAATGCTGAATAAAGCCTCTGTATTAAATGATGTAAACAAGATTCATTGGTAGCGATTCTCCATTTGAAATTTGATTTGAAATGTAATAATACTCAAAGAAGATGCTGAAGGGAAGGAATTCAAATACTTCGATCTAAATAATAACGTTGAAGAGGTCGTGAAAGTGCCATTACTCACAAAATCAAGAAAAATATCAAGTTTGAAATTTACTTACTTTGTTGTCATGTCAATGAAGAATATAAGATGTTTATTTATACTTTAATTTAACCTACATTTTAAACGTTAATTTCTTCGAAAAAATTCTGTTTCATGTATATTACTGCTTTTTATGAGTTCTAGGAGAAATTATATGCTTTACGCAGAACGTCGTTCCGGTATTTTTTTTTTTTTTAGAACAGAAATGCGTTCTGATTCATTTTTATTCAAATATTTTTTATAAAAATCCGTATATGTAATTAAGATTTTAATGTCGATTAATTAAATTTTGAAAGTAAAACGTGTAGTATATTGCATAATATTTATTGATGCAATTTTATATTAGATATTTATAAGAAAAAATCTGATGTGGCCAGCACAATACCTTCCGTTAGTCCTATGTATTATATATAAATTCCATACATAATTTTTCTTCCAAAATATTCTAAATTTTCAGTAAAATTATTTCATATACAAACTATGCAAATTGCACTTGATACTAACATCTTCTTCTTCTTTAGCTTTCCCCATTCGTTAGGGATCACTATTTTTTATTTTCTGCGTCCACTCATTTCTGTTTTGCGTGTCATTCATTCTCAATTCAGTTCATTTTCTCTCAAGTCTTTCGCAATACAGTCCTTCCATCTTATCTTTGGTCTTCCTCTGTTTCTTCAACCTTCTATTACTAAGCTATTCATTCTTCTTGCTATATATTCTTCATCACTCCTCATGACATGTTCCAACCAATGTAATCGTCTCTCTTGTATCTTTCTAGAAACTTCTAACACTAGAGTTATTTTCCTTATTCTTTCATTCCTTGCCGTATCTTTCCGTGTCTTCCCCAACATCTATCTCAACATCCTCATGTCTGCCCTGCCACATTCATTTACTTTTCATTGATACTGACATCTGTCAATTTGAATTATCTGAATATATTAATATTAGCAGTTTCCATGATTAGCATAGCTGGTTGATTTATCAAATTTAATATCTTTATAATTCTTTAACTCTATATCTGTTGAATATGAAGTATAAAATGCAGTTAAATCGTAGAGAATAATATATTTAACTGAGTCTTTTCAAGAAAAACTGTTAAAAACCTTCAAATGAGGCTACTTCCGGTTGTCCAACTATAACCAAAATCTAAACATCTCTTCTTTTGGATGTAAACGTGAGGAATATGAAAATAAAAAAAATCTGTTGTGGCCAGCACTATACCTTCCGTCAATCCTTTGTATTATGTATAAATTCCATACATAAATTTTCTTGCAAAAGATTCTAAATTTCCAGTAAAATTATTTCATAAGCAAACTATGCAAATTGCACTTGACACTAACATCTTCTTCATCTTCTTTAGCTTTCCCCATTCTTTAGGGGTCGTTATTTTTTATTTTCTTCTTCCGCTCATTTCTGTTTTACGTGTCGTTCTCATTCAGTTCCTTTTCTCTCAAGTCTTCCGCAACGCAGTCCTTTCATATTATCTTTGGTCTTCCTCTGTTTCTTCAACCTTCTATTATTCATATTTCATATTCATTCTTTACCCAATATATTCTACATTTCTCCTCATGACATTTTCAAACCAATGTAATCATCTCGCTTGTATCTTTCTAGAAACTTGTAACACTACAGTTATTTCCTTACTTATCTTTCCGTGTCTTCCCCAACATCTACTTCAACATTAATTTGCTTTTTATTTATACTGACAACTGGCAATTAGAATTATATGAATATATTAGTAGTTTCCATGTTTAGCATAGCTGGCTGATTTATAAAATTTAATTTCTTTAAAATACTTTAACTCTATATCTATTGAATATGAAGTATAAAATGCAATCAAGCCGTATAAAGAATAATATATTCTTTAAGTTATACTAACGTTAAATGTCAATAAAACAAATTTAACTGTTAAATCTTCAAATGAGGCTATTTCCGGTTCACCAATTATAACCAAAATCTAACCAGTTGTTCTTCTGGATGTAAACTTGAGAAATACGAAAAAAATATAACTTTTGGAATCGTGGTATTGAAGTTATGCGATCCGAAACTTTCGTCACACACACACACAGACACACATACATATACATACAGACATCATCGTAAAAATGGTAAAATCGGATTGTAGGGCCCCTAAAACGTACTTATTCACTAAAACTCATCATTTTTTGACCAAAGACAATACCTTCCTTACCTAAAGGTGACGAAAGGTAAAAATATAATTTTTGGACCCTAAAACATGCATTCACTAAAAACTCATCATAGAATTTTTTTGACCAAAGACAATACCTTCCTTACTTAAAGGTGACGGAAGGTAAAAATGAGAATTAATGAATACTACATACTTTAAAAATTCTACTTTTTTAAAACTAAAAGTGTTCAAAATTTGATAAAGTATGTCAATTTATAATTTTAGTAAACTGTTTAATTTTTAGAATACTCCAACTCCATATCCAGATGTAGTTTTTGTAGCAAATAATGGGAAATGTAAGTCCATAAAGCAGAATGATAAATATGCTGTAAAGAGGAAGACATTTCAATCTTCATAAAACTTCCTGAAGTTTCGCAGTTTCGTGACAATGAAAAATGTTTTTTTTTGTTCATACCTTTCTACTATATTTCGTTATGAAACAGAAAAGAACTGAAGGAAAATATAACGAAATGTCATGCAACAAATTTGTACCAGTAAAATAACATTTAAAAATCTGATGTAGCCAACACAATCACAATAACTCCCGCCATTTAATTTTTATTAATTTAAATACATACCTATGGGGTCCGTGGTCGCATGCCTTAGTGCCTGTTCGCGAATCTGGGGAACCGGGTTCTACCCTGACCGATGCCAAATATTTCGGATTTTAAATGGCACAAAATTAACTCCTGTGGTGCACTCTCCACGCCAGCAATGAATGCCCGTGAGGTGACGTCTGGTAAATGCCCGCACGGTACAAATATGTCATCATAACTCATCAAACTCATGTTTGAGCTCGTATATCTTTTAAATTGGAAATTTTCTATTAAAATTCTATTAAATTGTTTTGCTAAATTTTTGATTATTTTATTCGCCAAAGAAATAAGAAATAGATATTAGTATTTAATTGAATTTAATGTAATTTTACTCTTTATAAAATCTTAATCTGAAACAGTTCCAAATGTTCGAAATAATCAAAAATAAACGATACATCGTGAAACATCGAAATATTCTCACAAACAAAGATACAAATGTTGTGGCAATCTGAAAAACTGATAATACAATAAACTTTGAAAGTTTTATGGCTGGTTGCACCAATATTTTAATTGGGTATTAAACAGAAATTAAATTAAAATCATCATTTATATAAAATATTTTATACGTATAAAAAATTTGATTTTAATTTAATTTTTCTTCAATTTTCAATATAATATTGATGAAACCGGCCATTAAAAAATCAAAACTAGATTAATTTTTGATGAAAATACAATATTGTAAAGCTAATGGGATATTCGAATTTAGTGAAATTTATGGTAAATAATCTTATAACATTATGGATTATGAATGGAAAAATCGGAAAAAATGTCTTGAAAATGTGTGAACTTGTTTTTATTACAAAATCCTACGTTTCGGCAGCAAATCTGCCTTTATCAAGAAAAATGAAATTGAAGGCAGATTGGCTGCCGCAATGTAGGATTTTGTAATAAACACAAGTTCACAAATTTTAAGACTGTTTTTCTCCGATTTTTCCATTCATTCATTTATCCAGTCGACGTATTACCAAATAGATTTTGGATTATGCTAAAGAATAACAGAATATTGTAAAAAAAAATCAGAATTTAATTTTTGTAACATGTGTTGTCTTGCACATCAGCTGTGACCTAAAAGGGACTCATGATCATGACATTTCTAACAATTTTTGTGAATAAAACTTCACCATTAACAAGAAACTATTTCTGCCATTGACGCGTTGTCAACTGTCTTGTTTGTGTTAGTTTTATTACATTTTATGTTGTTACAAGTTTTCTATTTCGATATTTAAAAATTCGTATCTCACTCTAATTAAATTATAAAGAACTAAAAAAAATAGATTTGTATTAAAAATATGTGAAAGTTTAAAAAAATTAAATTAAAAGTTATTAGAATATTCCATTGAAATTATTTTCAGAAAATATAAAAATATTACATCATTCCATTTCAAACCCACGATGATATCGCTTCCGGTGAAACCGGAAATAGAATTCAGGATCTCTCACATCGAAAAGTGATACTTAACTTTGCTCCCAAACTTCGTAATTTAAACCATATTATTTAAATCAGCAGTTCCCAAAGTAGTCGGAACCGCTCCCTGGGGGGCGCTGATAGGATTCAGGGGGGCAGGGAAAGCTCCTGGGGGATTTGGGGAGCGTTTAATCAATCGCTAGAAGAAAATATCTGAACATATTGAGAAACCGGCAAAATATTATTATTGATGCGTTTCGCAGAAAACATACAGCCATGTTAAATAGTTCATTTTTCAAAAATCACAACTGATGGTGTAACACTGTAACTAGTCGGTTGCGATCAAGTCCAAACGTGCCACTAACAGCACTAACTCATCCGAAGTTTAAATCGACAAAAATAATTATGCCTGCGGAATTGAATTCAGATTTTCTGTGAACGATGCAACAAACAGTGCAAGTACAAAATAGAAGTAATTATAAATGAAGAACTAAAACTTAAATTTAAAACCGGCTATCAATAGATTTGGCGTAAAGTTATTTTCTTTCTGAAAAAGAGGTGGTGAACCTCATAAGTTCGGGAACCATTGATAGACTAAAGAAAAAAAAACATTTGTTCCTATTTTTTATAACATCTTGTATATTATCTAATAAAAAAATTATCCACGACTGTCAAATAATATACCCATAATTCAACCATTTTTATCAATTAATGACCTTAGTTACTGTTGCTAATTGAATAATATTGACAGTTCGATGGAATAATATTATTCAATCGTTATGTCAAATTCAAATCTTACCTTTCAAAGAGTACAAACAAATTACTTTTCATAAGTAATTTTTTCCACGTAAAAAGCCAAAATTATACAATTTTCTCATTTTTTTATAGTTTTATTTTCTTCTTAAGCTTAAAATGTAGCTGAATAGTCGGTTTCAAATTTTCTGCTAAATGTCAAATCACTTCATAATTTTGTTATAACAAATACCTAGCGATCAACGCTAACTATGTTTATGTTTGTAAACAAACAATTTTCTAAAATTTGTTAAGTTATTTCTGATTTTATACAGTATGTTATTATTTGACAGTTGTGGATAAAGTATAGTATTCTATTCGCATGTAATGGCTATTACTCACTTGAATGATTTACATCACTCGCCTTTCGGCTCGTGATGCAAACTTCATTCTCATGAGTAATAGCATACATTACATGCTCATTGAATAATATACTAATATTATTACCTTTTCACGATTTTAATAATTAATGCTTATATCGTGGAAGTATTAACATGATTTTCACGCTTTTTTTGCAAAAAGACATTAACAGTATTTAGTTTAAAATTTGTCATTTTATGTTTTTAACAAATGTACCAATGATCTCATGTATATATATAAATAATTTTCATAAAACATTCATTTTGGTATTAATCCTCCGCTATTCCTTGCCAAAAAACACCCTCTGAATTTTTCATCGTATAATGTTTAGGCAAGTGTGGCAAATTTTCGCGTACCTGCAGTACTGGTTGCAGAGTCTGGTCCAGCATCAGCTAGTTGGGCTATCGATCGCGTCCCGCACACCACCATCCCTCGCGGGGTGCCTAGGGTTCCGAACCGTCCCGGTCCCGGTCCCTGTCCCTGTCTCGACTCCCGGGAGCTAATGACACCCCACGATTCAACCTATGTGCGAGCACACCAGTAAACCTGGTTGCAAACCAGATATACGCTCAGTGCTAAATATTGCAGCCAACTGGAAGAGATAATAGTGGTATTCTAGTTCATTTATCAACTATTCAGATACGGGAACATGATTGATTAATGATAATTCAAAGTGAAAATGATTAGTCTTCATTTCAGTTATAAATAGAATAGATGACACTTTATAAATTACCAGTATTACAACTACATACATTAAATAAATAATTTCAATTTGTGACACTTTGTTCATATTTTTCAAAAACATGATAAGTTACTGGCAATTTTACTTGTAAGATGTCGAACAGTTGACTACCTATATTTTTTTTTTCATTTTTAGCAATACGATATCAATATGATAACAATAAGATTGATCGTTATTTTCGTTATACGATGCTATGACAATACGTTCATAATACGATAACCATTTTACACCAAAAAAGCTATGTATTTATAAAAGTATGAACCCTCTGTCTTTCGTATTTGTGTTGGTAATTCTACATCTAGGTACAACAAATAAAAAATGATATAACACCTAAATACAGCCACCTCATTGAGACAATAGAGACAAAACCAGACCCACGACAATAAAAGCAGAAATGATTGTTAACCCTTCATCTATAGTGAACACGAATTAAACATCCATATTTAATAAAACTAAAGAACGAGCAATATTTAACACCCCGATAAATGATAATCAATCTCTATTAGGTGGGTATATTTAGGTGTTACATCGTCATTTATTATTTGTTGTAGATGTAGAATTACCAACACAAATATGAAAGACAAAGGGTTGATACCTTTTTAAATACACGCAGCTTATATTAGCGTTCCCCTAATTTTTCCGGTGTATGTATTTATTTTTTAAACAAACAGTATCATTTGTTTGATATTGAATCCGGCCTTAAACTGAAATTCCTGAAAAAATTTGCTAGATCATTAAACATTTTAAGTTGTCAATAATTTAATTGAATAATATGTTAATATCTACCTAGGTGTTGTAGGCTCACGGTTAAACGTTGTAAAACTGTTAAATAAATAAAATACAATACTTTGTATCAGAAAAATAATTAGATATAAGTAGGTTCATAGTTTTTACATCATATTTATACAAAGGTAAAGAGGTTAAGAAAGGTCAGCTACAACACATTCAAGAAATGGAGTCTGAACGAGATTAAGTTATTCATTCATCAATGCCACTAATTAAAATTTTATAATCATTTTCATTTGTAATTGAAGGGTCCAATAAAATATTTCTTTGATTGTTTGACAACGTTAAGATGTTTTCTAAAACATTTAATTTTGATTAAGGGGATCAGAATTCGTCTAGGCAGCAATGATTTTCACTACCCTTGATTTGGATACAAGTGATACAACAAACGCAAATAAAACTTTCCATTTACCCTTGCATACGGTGTTAACACAATATCCCTCTATGATACAACATTTTTTTAATTGAAACGAATAAATACTGTATGTATATTTATCATCGTAACGTTATTATATTAAATCAGATATACAGCCCTATTTTGTAAGGAAGTTGTTAAATCTTAGAAATGTTGCTAAATATTTTAACCAGTAGAAACAAATGTAAAGTCTATCATTTTCATATTTTATTCAGTGTTCGCAACTATTATTGGTTATTTGCTATAGCACTATCACTATAGCATGACAACTTTCTTACAAAATAGGGATGACTATTTGTAAAATATTAATTCGAAATTTTCGAAGAGTTGTTAGTACTTTCTCAAATTAAAAAAAATCTGTTTGGCGTTTATATTAATATTTTCATCGATTTATTTTAAAAATAAAAGATAAGTTTAAAACACGTGAAGCCTGACATTAATGCTGTGAATCTGAGTGAATTTCCGGATTAGTAATGGTCCCATTTTTAAAATAACTTGTTCTATGTTCTGCCTCATTTAACACCATAAATAGTTTATCCATAAAATGAAATTACAACCTTCTCTACATTTTAAGAAAACTATTGGATTGTTGTTTTCAGGTATTATAAATTATAAGACATGAGATTTACATTGAAATATGTATTCATTTTATGTCTGTCCACTGAATACTGAACCTATTAGGCACAGTGGTATATATTTTTTTTTATTATTATTATTTTTGCTTGCCTGGCTATCTACGATTGGTGGCCGGTTGTGATTCCGAGCAATATCAAATTTGAAACTTGAAAATTATTTCCCATTTCCACAAAAGTGACCTCTATTGTACTCTATTTACTAGGGTTTTTGCGTTTTGTTTTGAGAGCCCGAGAAGTGACACCTATTACTGGTAAACATTTTTCCTAGTACAATATCGTCGTTACCGAAATGTCGAATAGAAACAAATTTGCACACTCAAAACTGGGCGATGATATGTTTTTTATTTCTTTTCGTTTTGTTAACGTAGCAAATACTAATTTATGGATGATTTTGACACGTTTGAGTCTTTTGTTCCTTACAATTCAGAGCAAAGAAAAGAGGGGTGCAGAAAATTGAAGCTTTACTGAACAAATTTACAAGTATTTACAAAAACAATGGCTTGTTTTTCTTTCCATCCGACATCATTTGTATAATAAACGTTGATTAATGACAACAACATACACCTTTTGCATTGTTCTACAGACCGGAGTACTTGATTTTCTTTGTGTGTAATTGAAATGTAAATGTCAACAGTTTCTGTATACGAGTATAATATTGTATAATACGAAAAGAAGTAAAAATAAATTGTGACAGTTCTTGTTATTAGTTCTTCCAAGATAAATTAAAAAATAAATTTCTTGTCAGCTTATGAAAATTTATTTTAGAAAGAAGAAAATTTAAACTATACGTTACCTGATTTTTATATTGTTAGATCTACTAAAATAGAAAAGTTTTATTAAAAATAAAGACGATACATATATTTTGTTTTGTATATAAATGAGAATATAATTCATTAGTCACATGACATGTTTTCCGCCAATCAACATTGAGAATCTCCCTAGGTACATGTTTATCAATTTATCAATTCCTGGTTTTATAAACTGTCTGATTTTCATTCCAACAAATTTCTAAATTTAATCTAAATAATTTGAAAACATGACAACTAGTACTTATTGCTTAATTTGTAAGCAGCTATAAATTTGAATGAATATATTTATTTAATGTAATGTTGTACTCTCTCCTAGAAATCCATGAGAGTCTACGAGGCAACGTCTTGTAAGTGGTAAGCACTCTCTACTCTACGCCTACGGTACAGAACAAGCACATCGTTATTACCGAAAAAAAAAAAAATTGGTATATTAACAAATGAGTAATAATACTTGATGATATATGTATTTTATACAAATTTATATTTATTTGTTTTATATTACAATAATTTTTGGTGCTTTTTGTTTTAAAATTAATAAATTTATTATGGTTTGGACGGTCCAAATTCGAATGCGATCACAGAGCAGACACTAGATACACTACTACCGTGTTGCAGATTAGTTAAAAAAAAATCTGACAATCCTGGTTAATCGGTAAAATAACTTTAATCAACAGTAAACGGATAATTATAGTTGTATATTCCCACAATCCCACACCAATTATGTATAACAATTTGATGATATAAACTCATAAACTCAGTTTATTAGATTAATTTAAATTGATTCACAAGTTCATCTCGCTAAGGTATTATACATACATATTTCAGTGTTTCATCAAAGCTCACAGTAACGTGTTCATAGGTGTGCTATTGTTTTCAATGCCTTTATTCAGTAAACAAGTTTGTTTGTTGATTAATAGCAACCAACATTACAAATATGTGTTGTAGTTTGTACTAATGAACATGAAATATCTATTATCCGAAAATACAGATAAAAAATAACTGATTCAGTTGGCAATAAAAAAAAATACTTGCAATTCGCAAGGTTGAGACTGATACATAAATTTATTTCCTGTTGTTGGCAGTGACATTTGAAAAATTTAAATTTGACTACATTTACGTCACCTTTAGGTAAGGAAGGTATTGTCTTTCAATGCTGAGTTCTTAGTGAATAAGCATGTTTTAGGGTCCCTATAATACGATTTTACCTTTTTTACGAAGATGTCTGTATGTATGTATGTGTGTGTGTCTGTGTGTGTGTGTGTCTGTGTGTCTGTCTGTCTGTGTGTGTGACAAAAGTTCCGGAACCCATAACTTCAATACCACGTTTCCAAAAATTATATTTTTTTCGTTTTCCTCAAGTTTACATCCTGAAGAACAAGTGATTAGATTTTGGTTATAATTGGTGAACCGGAAGTACCCTCATTTGAAGATTTAACAGTTAAATTTGATTTATTGACATTTAACGTTATTATAATTTAAAGAATATATTATTTTCTATACGATTTGATTACATTTTATACTTCATATTCAATAGATACAGAGTTAAAGAATTTTAAAAAAATTAAATTTTATAATTCAGCCAGCTATGCTAAACATGGAAACTTTGTATTAATATATTCATATAATTCAAATTGACGGATGTCAGTACCAATAAAAAATAAATTAATGTGGCAGAGATAGGATGTTGAAGTAGATGTTGGGGAAAACACGGAAAGATACGGTAAGAAAATAACTCTAGTATTACAAGTTTCTAGAAAGATACAAGAAAGATGATTACATTGGTTTGAACATGTCATGAGGAGAAATGAAGAATTATATTGGAACAAGAATGAATAGTATAGTAATAGGATGTTGAAGAAACAGAGGAAGACCAAAGATAAGATGGAAGGACTGTATTGCGGAAGACTTGAGAGAAAAGGAACTGAATGAGAACGACACGCAAAAATACCGACCCCTAACGAATGGGAAAAGCTAAACAAGAAGAAGATGTCAGTGTCAAGTGCAATTTGAATAGTTTTTTTATGAAATAATTTTACTGGAAATTTAGAATCTTTTGCAAGAAAAATTATGTATGGAATTTATACATTATACACAGGATTGACGGAAGGTATTGTGCTGGCTACAACAGATTTTTTTTATTAAAATGGTCGTTGTTTCCCTTACACACATCCTTTTATTTTTACCTTCCGTCACCTCTAGGTAAGGAAGGTATTGTCTTTGGTCAAAAAATTCGGTGGTGAGTTTTCATTGAATAAGCACGTTTTAGGGTCTTTACAATACGATTTTACTATTTTTACGATGATGTCTGTATGTGTGTGTGTGTGTTCGTATGTGCGTGTGTGTGTGTGTGTGTATGTGTGTGTGTATGTGACCGCTTTTTCGTGGACGATATCTCCAATACTAGAATTCCAAAAATTACAATTCTTGCGTATTCCTCTTCCTTACAACCATATGCAGACCTGTTTAGATTTTGGTTATAATTGGTCGGCCGGAAGTACCCTCATTTGAAGATTTTAACAGTTTTTCTTGAAAAAATCAGTTAAATGTTATTATAACTTAAAGAATATATTATTGTCTATACGATTGATTGCATTTTATATTTGTTATTCAACAGATATAGAGTTAAAGAAGAATACAAATAATAAATTTCACATAAATTTCATAATTCAGCCAGCTATGCTAACTTAACCATGGAAACTGCTAATATTTTCAGGTAATTCAAATTGACAGATGTCAGTATCAATAAAATGTAAATCAATGAAATAATAAGGGAAGTAACTCTAGTGTTAGAAGTTTCTAGATATATGAGAGACGATTACATTGGTTTGAACATGTCATGAGGAGAGATGAATATATTAATAGAAGGTGGAAGAAACATAGGAAGACCATATATAAGATGAAAAGACTGTATTGTAGAAGACTTGAGGGAAAAGGAACTGAATGAGGAATGACACGCAAAACAAAAATGAGTGGCAGAAGAAAATAAAAAATGGCGACCCCCTAACGAATGGGAAAAACTAAAGAAGAAGAAGAAAATGTCAGTGTCAAGTGCAATTTGCATAGTTTGTTAATGAAATAACTTTACTGGAAATATAGGCTCTTTTGCAAGACTATGTATGGGCGCGTGCAGTAACATTATTTTGAATTTGTACATAATACACAGGATTGACGGAAGGTATTGTGCTGGCCACATCAGATTTTTTACATTAGCCACAGAGCAATAATCTAAAGTACATATTTCAATCATTCGAAATCCTATTAGCTCTCAGGTCCCTACTCTGATATATTCTAAAAATGACATGTTAAATTGTATTTCCGCTTTTACTTGGTTGTTGTGTAAACTGTAGAATAAAGAGATCCCCAAAATTGTATTGTCAACTGAATCAGTTATTTTTGGTCACTCTGTAAGTAATACGTACTATTTAAAATTATGTACAATGTTCTGTATTATCAATATTTAAAATATGTATATTAAAATTAGATAATTAACTATTATCTTTAAAACCTGTACGAGGTCATGCTAGAATTATTGAGAACAAGACAGATGATTCATATATTTTAGTTTTATTTTAAAAATGTTGAAAGCAAGGACCTGAAACAACCCGAACCTGAACCGAAATTAACCCGAATTTTTGATGAACCTGAACCGACCCATCTTTTTATCCTTGTAATAATTTACCGCTCTGAACCAAAATTCGAACCCAAAACCGATGAACCGTTATAATTTTCATTTTCTTGAACTGAAACTGAACCAGAACCGATATTTATTTCCTGAACTTGAACCATAAATACATTTCACCATTCTTTCCTTCCACTCCTTAAAAGCTCTCAACTTTGGAATGCTCAATGCTTTCAAAATAATCATGATTTGCAGTAACAAGTTCTTCTTCAAACAAAAACCTTCTACCCCGTAATATTTTTAGGTCAAATTAGGTGAATGTGATGGTTGTTTTATTAATTAACTTTTTATTTCGCCAAGAACTGAAAAAAATGCTCTGGTTTATTTCATGTGTGCATCACGTGTGCACTTACAAAAATTATAATAATTTAATTTCAATTAATAGATAACATTATTTAAAATGATAGTGCAGATTTTATTTTCTTCGGCCCACCTTATTTCCTGATTCTCAATCATTCTAGCGCCACTCTTGTATTTGTATGACATTTTTCACTCAAAATAAACTCCCCAATTTCAACTTTTTTAAAAAGTCAATATTTTTCATAGTAATAAAAAGAGTAATAATAATTTGCTGCTATTTTTGTGAATGGTTAAATTTTTATTGGCGCCAGAAATAGTCACGAAAACCAACCCTTCACTCCTGTGACGTCAAATTACATAACGTCATTCATAGTCAATAGAAAATAGTTGGTCCATCACCTACGTTATTTATATAAATAAAAGTAGGCGATAGTTTGTCACATGTTAAGCTGTCTTAGATCAAGTGAGTTTTTCAAAATATTACACAAATTTTAATAATTAATGGTAAAATATCTAATGGGTATATCGTGTTATTTTCAAATTTGAGGCTATTTAAAAAATATTTTTAAAAATTTTGAACTTAGAAGGCATATAAAAATTCTTGCAATACCCCTTATAGATAATTAATTATTTATTCAATAATACAGAAATGGTCGTTCCACGATATCTACCGATTTACATCATCAGTAGAAAGTTACTAAACTTTTTAGCTAATTTATATTAGACTGGATCGATTCATGTTGTAATTGTTGCCTATAGTGCGAGTCAAAGTAAAATAATATGGTAGATCACAACAAAGAAAATTTTATTACAATAATGAAAAGACTAATTATTCAGGAGAGATTATAATTATTGTTACAGTACAGAGCTGGGACCAGTACTAAAAAAAAGTATTTAAGTACTAAATACTAAATACTCACAAGAAAAGTATTTAAATACTAAGTAAAGTAATACTTTAAGTACATTTTTTTACCTACTTACAGTACCAGTACTAAGTATTTTTTAATGAAATCAGTTAAAACAATATGACAAAAATTATCGAGTTTAGGTACATGTTTGTATATCACTCTCATCCAATAAGACAGTTAATAATGCATACCTATTAAGAAAAAGTATATAAAATGTTTTAAAATAAACTCCATAAGAAATGCATTGCATTTTACGCATCTCTATTATAAGTCACACTTCACGTACTGTGATTAATGTTTGTAGCTACTACTTCACACCTTGGAGTAAAAGAAATGTTTACTTATTTAGTTCTATAATATTGATGAGCACGTAAATAAGTTGTTCAAAATTACTTCTTGATTTATCTTTATTTACGTCTTCAACTATTCGATTAAAACTGTAGATAGCGAAAACTTTAATAACTATCAATACTTGCTCAAACCTATGTTGACAGTAGTGCACGAAACACACAGAAATCTGTTCTTGCGCATGCGTGAAGTATTTAGTATTTAAACTACTTAAGTTACTTTAAATACTTTTGGATACTGTAAGTACCAAAAAGTATTTGAAGTACTTTTTATGAAAAAAAAGTATTTTAAGTACAATACTAAGTATTAATTTTCAAAAGTATTTTAAGTAAAGTATTGTAAATACTAGATGTATTTAAAGTAATACTTCCAGTACTTTTACTTTAAGTAGTTCCCAGCTCTGTTACAGTATATTGTAAAAATTAGTGGGGACCCAAAAAATATTTTGTATAGGGGCCTAAGAGTTCTAACAATGCAACTACACCGTATAGCGATTATGTTTTTTAAAAATTACCTCTGACTTATACAATGTAGCGGTAGAAAAGGACCATTATTATGTTTTCTGCTTCAAAATACGCTATCAAATTAGTCACTAATTCCTGACTTTGCCGAGATAACGCCGTCAACATGGTTTCATTACTGAAATTATTCAAATTAAACGAAAATATTACAAAAACTTCTATTTTTCTTCAAACACACCAATTTCAATAAAAAATCAATAAACATTATCAAATTGTCTATCGTAAATCTTACCAATAGGAGCATGCAAAGAAAAATATATTTAAAAGATTCACATAGAATAAAGTTTTCTTTACTGTTTTATTTCATAACGTACATACTAAACGTAAATTTAATTGTCAATGTTTTAAAATAATTCATATTTTCCGAAAACATTTCAAACGTTTGGGGAATTTTAGGTTTTCATATTTTTCGCAAGTTGATGATGTAAATCGGTTGATCGTGGAACTACCTTAACTAATTTATAACACAGAATTAAAGTTAAATCTTTGACCACGTCCTCTGTAATCTTGAATTCCTTCTAAATGAACTAATAACGTTCATCCCTATTTGCCAAATTTAAAATTCAAAACATGTATTAAAGCTATAACCATTCTTGGATCCATTCAACACGTGAGGTAAAACTTAAACATCTGAAGTCTGAAAGTGATCCTTATTCCTCCGGCGTGCTGTCACGGCGCTTGATCTGTCCGCCTTCGTGAAACAAAGGAAGGTGCGGCGGTGCCTGCCGTGATAAATGAGTTGGCGGCGGCGATGCGAGTGAAATGAGAGACGTCAGTCAGCTGACTTGATCAATGTCAGTCGGGAATTTCAGACGTAAAGCCCTCGTCACAGGGATTATTCGGTACCGCCAGTTGCTCTTGTCAGATTTACTCACTAAAGCTAAACTAATGTACACAACATAACTATGATTTAACGGACAGCAAATTATTCGATTTATGGTCATGTTATGTTTACAATAAAGTTTTTCAGTAACATTGCAGACTGTGTAGTCAAAACAGTCGTATTAATAAGTTTATTTGAAATCGAATCGTCATTAAAGTGCACAAAAATCGTCATTAAATGTTCAGATATCGGCTCTAATACAATAGTAAATTTGTAGGTAAAACCAGGGTCGACGCAACATAAAATACTGAACCGGGCAGAAAGCAAATTTAGCGCCCCTTTAAATTAAACTTAAATTTTAAATTACTTTTTTATAACATTAATACAAGTATAAAAATCTGTTGTGGCCAACACAATACCTCTCGCCATTTTCATTTTATGTTGCATAGGGCGCAAGCAGTTATGTGACTTTGTTGGCCTTGGCATGCAGATATGGGGACCAGTGTCAGAATGGCAGCTAGTAATGTACATAGGTGTCAAGTATCATAAGTTTTCATTCAAAACATTATGATTTTCCAAATCCATGTGGATTATTTTCCTCGACAAGTACCTATATTCCATACCAGGGCATCGAACCGAACCAAAACCGGAACCCAACCGCAACATTTTAGTAAACCCAAACCCAGAACCGAACCTCAAATATAGTTTTCAATTAAACCCGGGGCGGAACCGGATGGGGTATTAAAATTCGGGTTCAGGGTTCAGCTCCAGTTCAGGTTCATTTTAAGTTCGAAACGTAAGCGTGTTCTTGTCTTGCGTAAATTTCGGCTCGCATTTGAAACTATTTCTATATAAAGATTGTTATACAAAAAACATTAATTCAATTTTCATTAGTCGAACCGAACCTGAACCCAATATCTGAACCCGGAACAAAACCGCAAATTGTGTTAATGTTTGAACCTGAAATGCACCCGAACCCTTCTCTCAAAAAACAAATTAACCTGAATCTGAACCAAACCCAGTTTTTGTCGGGTTCGCTGCCCTGTTCCATACTATGGATGACAAATAAACATCAGAATATTTTGAAATTTCGAATAAAAAATTATGACATATGACAATTGTGACATCTATGTAAATAACTACTAGCCGTCATTCTGCTCGCGCCCTATAAGTACCGAATTTAACATTTCTTGTACACATAAATAATTGAGCCCGGTTTATTTTCCTCGGCCCTAAGGGCCCCAACAAATGAATTCCATATTCGTAATAAAAAACCAGAACTTCACTGCCTTGATACATAAATAGGTGACTATTGTATTATGAATGAACAATACAAACAAGGTGTTAAAAACAAAGTGTAATTTTTTTTAAAGGTATAGTACTGACCAAAATGAGTAAAAAAAGACATTGGTCTAATCTCAACTGTTTCCGAGAAAAACGAAAAATCGAAGAAAACAAAATTTTATCTATGTCAGTAAACAGACTATAAAAAACAATAAAATTTTATTTGAAACTTTTTTCTCAATTTCTAATAGTTTCGAAGTTTTTGAAAATTAAATATTGGCCAAGGTGAATAACAAAAGCACATCTAAGATGACCTCTGAAAGATAAAAAAGTCTCATTTAATCGAAGTCGTAACTTATAGTTTTCGAGATGGCAAAGGTAAACCCCGTAAAAACTCATTTTTCACTCGGAAACTATTGAAGGTCGGACTTATATTGATTAAGCTTTTTTACTCATTTTGGTCAGTACTATATGCCCATAAAAAATACCCTTTTTTAACAGCCTGTATAAATAAAAAAGTTGAAAATGCAGCTTCTCTTCTCATATTAAATTTTGTTATGTATATGCTACAAAATGTAATTATATTTTATTCCACCGATCCCTCTGGTTTTTACCTATTCTGACATCATCATCTTCTCCTACACCTTCTTATACTTCTTCCCACTGTAAATCATGTTTTTTTTATATTAAATACATTTGGTGACATACATGTTTCCAATTTTCTGGATGTACGTTTAGCTCTGCACGTATGACTTCATTTCTGATCTTGTCTAATCTTGTACAGTAAAATTTTTGAAAGATGTCCGATCAAGGGCATCTGTATCACGAACGAATTAACAAATAGGCATACATTTATCTCTTTCTTTTGCAAAGGTTGTAAGAGTGTGTGATAAGGATGGATATAACACGCTTGTCTTTAAAGAATTCATATTGTTTCGACTAAGTTAGGACATTCCATTTATAAACGATGCTCGTTGTTGATAATACTTTCGCTGTAACGTAAGTTTATTTATTAATACAGATACATTACCTGGATTCATAGCCGTACGTATAACGTTATATTCTGTCAGAGTCTCTGACACTGACATTGTGTCAGTATCTTATTTTTAACATATTTTGTTTTACATTTGCTTATAAACTTACTAATTGACTTATTTTTGAATTTTGAATGTTTTTTCCTGTGATATATATTTTTATAATAATAAAATAACAGTAGTATCTTACGTACCCTCATAAAAACTAAGCAAACGACACTACTGTATTTGTCATGATGGGCGGAGCAAAAATCTGAATTCATACAATTCGTAGACAACCTTGATCGGACATCTTTCAAAAATTTTACTGTACACATATTTTCATGACTTCACTAATCTTAAAAAAATAATTTCTGATGTCTCTATTTTTCTGTGTAAAGAAAGAGTAGATACGGCTATAATTTTATTCAATTTTTTTTATTATAGCGTTTAGATTAACTTTGGTATATAAAAAGATAGATTTATAGACTTGTCAGACAAAATTATGTACGTTGGGACATTATTTGATCCAAGCGCAATAAATGCAAAAATCTACCTATCATCTTTTGTCCCGGCGGTAGTGAATTAACCTGTAAATTGTTGCCTGTACGTAGCCAATCACTGTCCCGTATAAGCCCTATTTTATTCTTAAGGTGAAACAGAGGTAGAAATGTAAATATAAAAAACTTATTTATGTTTTCATTTTCAAGTTCAGTGAATATTTTTCTAAATATAAATAGTTTTTTCCCATTTCCTGTTAAATATTAAAAATATTTATTTTTCCGATTTCCGCTTATAGCGAGATAAACACCTACTTGCAATTTAAACGTAATAACGTTTTTTTTCTTATTCCTGTTCATAGTGTGCTTGATTTTAATCGCAGCAAATATAGAACTGTTTTAAAAATGTATAGACATTTAATTTAATAATTATTTTAGTTTATTTACTGTGCTCCATTTGTCAGATCATCTCAAGTGTGTTTTGTGATGTTTATAATGGATAAAAATATCGAACAAAGAATCTGTCTCAAATTTTGCAATGCAAATAGAATTTCGTATGCCGAAGCGCTGAAAATGTTACATAAGGGTTACGGTGAATCGACTTTATCAAATACACGTGCATATGAGTGGTACAGTGCATTTAAAAGCGGTCGAGATGTGATGGAAGATTTTCCTCGCTCAGGTCGGCCATCAACGTCTTCAACTAAACTTAACATCGCTAAAGTAAAGGAAATGGTGACTGAAAATCGTCGTTTAAGTCTGAGAGAGATAGCCGCTGAAATTTCTGTGTCTCACGAATCAATTTGTACTATTTTAAACTATTATTTGGGCATGAAAAGCGTTGCCGCTCGACTAGTGCCGAAAAACCTGAATTTCCTGCGAAAACTCAATCGCGTAAGGGTCGCTGACGGCATGCTAGAACAAGTCAATTCCGACCCCACATTGATAAAACGCTTGTAACTGATGATGAGACATGGGTTTACGAGTTTGACATGCAAACCAGTCAACAAGCTTCGGAATAGCCCCTACCAACTGAGCCGAAACTAAAAAAAGCATGTCAAAGTCGATCAAAAGTGAAGGTGATGTTGGCAGTTTCTTTTTATTATCGCGGTGTTGTGCATTCGGAATTCTTGCCAGAAGGTGAGACAGTAACTAAAGATTATTATCTGAGCGTTATGCGGCTGAGAAAACTCATGGATTTTGCACCACGATAACGCACCATCTCACAAGACTGTGAACGAATTTCTGGCCAAAAACTAAACAAATCTTATCGAACAACCATCGTATTTTCCTGATATGGCTCCGGCCGACTTTTTCCTCTTTCCAAAACTCAAATTACCACTTCGAGGCACCCGTTTTCAGTCGATAGAAGACATAAAAGAGAATTCGCGGCGAGTACTGAAGTCGATTCGTGAAAATGCGTTTAAAAATGTTTTGATGATTGGATTATTCGTTGGCATAAGTATTATTTCGGAAGGGGCCTACTCTGAAGGCGATAAAGTAAATTTGGATGAATAATGCATATTTTGTGTTTTATTGACCAATTGCCGGTACTTTTTTGACATAGTTAGTATATTAATGCTTTTCTGACGACGACCGTCTAGTCTACTACTATAAATTATGAATAACATTCCCCAGTGAATACTGAAAGAGATAAAGTTTGAAATGTTACTGCAAAATAAATAATTCAAAACCCAACAGTATATAACTTTTATCGGCGAAATATAATCACCACAAAATCACAAATCATTATTACTAACTGATGCTAGCGTTTCGTTGCCAAATCGCGACTCTTGTTCTTCAGCGTTGGCGGCGTTCCATGGAAATAAAACTAGAGAAAGACAAAAGACAAAACGTAAACTTTGTAATTAAATGTCGACAATATCCAAAGTCCCGACTTCACTGGTGTCGCCAGACTGAAGTGTTTCATCACAGAATCCGGTAAATTAATTTCCGAGTAGCCGAGCAATATGGAAACATTTCCACAGTTTAATATTTGAATTGCCATAAAAAGCAAAACTCGCACACAGTTGGTTTATAATTTATGACTTGTGAGTTCGTGGCGTGTAATGTAAATATTTCAGGAAGCACAACGCAGAACGCTGTTGTTTGGATTCGTATTTTATAAAACATTTTCACATTTTGCGGTTCATTCGAAGGTATAAAGTCTATTTTACATTATATAACATACCAGATGTCCCAAGAAATAAATTCAAATAAAAAAAAAATATATGTTACATGTATAATATGTAAGTTGTCACTTCCGACCAAACCGGAAATATACCACTCTTTAAGTGTCAGCGCCTCTAACGGTTACTTTGGCATTCTTTAGAAGCATCAATTTTAATACTTTTATCACTTTATGCGTGAATTGTATAAACCATTCTATTATGTAGTTTTATATTATATACTAGGCTAAAGACTAGAATACCCACCCCTCAAGAATTTTATTTTATTGCTAAACATATATTGTTGCAAAACCACTAAATTCCACAACTATTAGGGCGCAGAAAGCAATATTTAAAGTGATTTTGGCATTTTTTCTAAAAAAAAAATAGGGTTAAATCCCTATAAAATGAATGTAACCATTCGAGAGTCGTCGTACTGTGCGTTAGGTTACCATTAAATTAAAGTATTTGTTGAAAATTTGCAAACGAAAAGGTCACATTTTTTACAAATACGGCCTAAAAAATGAATACCTAACATTTTGTCGCCTTTATTGCCTAGTCAGTAAAAATATTTTTACTATCTATTGTTTCTATTTACATAGCAACCGGTCAACACACGCATAGTAACTGTTAGCTTACAAAATAGGTATTAAAAATAAACACTAAATTAATATTAATTCTAAAATCAGCAAAAAAATAATACATAGATTTACAACTTCGGCAGTATTCATTGCCTCGGCTTAAATCTGGCATTTTAATGCTTTGTTAAACAAATAACTATTTTGAAAATTTGCAACCAAAGAAGTCATAAAATTATCATAGAGCTTTTAAAAGAGGTAAAATGTGACTATATTTTTGAGCACTCTAATTTTGTGTTTCTTTATTGTATTTTAGCTAAAAGAAGACATTGCAACAAAAAAATTGGAATATCTATAAATACACAATAATCTAATAATCTATACAATAATACAGTGGTGTTTAGTTCTAACAACGAATTCGCTTATAACGAGCTTTTGCTTATAAAGAACCAAATAAAGGCATGAAAGAATTTTTCATCTTAGTAGAAAATACCAGTGCAAAAATTATTTTTTTCTACGACCACTACAGAAAATTGCAATTTTCCCATATTTTACAAAGCTCAAAAGTTATCGATTTCCCACAGTCGTGGGTTAAAGTGTGAGAAATTATTTCTCACACATTCCCATGCTTTACAAAGCCCGAAAGTCGTTCATTTCCTACAGTCGTGGCTTAAAGTGTGAGAAATTATTTCTCACACAAGTTGCCAACTGTAATATGTTTATATTTATATATGTATTTTTAGATTTATAAATTACAAACTATTTGCTAATTAATTATCCATGTATGTTTCCATTTATAGTAAAAGTAATTATTATAATTATTTTAAAGTTCAATTAATTATTGAGAAAAAATTATGTTCTTTATTAAAAATGCATTATTTATATTTTACCAAACAGTATGGTTGTAGAAAAAGTATAGTGTGCTTCTCGTGCAAAAATGCCTATTGCCCACGGGTTTTTGAGGTAATTATTCAACATAATAGCAATTTTATTTTGACAGGAATAAAAATACTGAATTATTGACAAAACGTTTAGGTAACGAATGATTTTTCCAGTCGTTAAAAAATAACGATATCGTTATCTTTTTTTCGTTATATAGAATTAAATTATTGTTTATAGAATACCACTTTAACAATTATCGTTATAATAACGATTTAACATTGCATAATGTCATAACGATCGTTTACAGAATAAGCCTATTAAACGATTTTCCTTATTACCAAAACGATATAACGTTTTAACGATTCGTTATGTCATAACGATGCTTACAGAATAGCCCTATAAATGTTTATATTTTTTATATTTAATAAAACACGTTAACAATTTTTTTTGCGTAATTATACTATAAGTTCATTGTTAAACGCCCCTAAATACTATATTAATTAGTTCATAATAGAAGATAATTGTTTCCGTTCCTGTTTGACTAAGACATATTATTTCACTAATCTTCACCATTTGTTTAAATTTCAGTCTCGTAATCCCATAATTAATTACACTCGATCTATTTCAGCTCTCTAACTTAGTATCATTAATCAGCCATTGTTTGGTAGATGGTAAGATATAAAGAGATCATGTTGTTATCTCAAAACATTTTTCACTGAATTTTCGGTGAAATATGAATACAGTTTTTAGTGTTAAAATATAAAATAACGTTTCAGGAGTTGTCGCCGTTGGCAAAGTTAAGAAATCTTTAGAGAATGGAAAAGAAATGTAAAATCCATTATACTTACACATTGCTATAAAACTCAAATATTGATTTGTTTCACATAATATATTACTTTTTTATCAAATCTCTTTCTTAAACAGCAATAAAATGATAAAATTTACCGTTGACTGTATTTAAACAACTGGAATAAATGCAAAATTTGCACCGTTAACATTTAGATTTTATGTGTTTCTTAAATGAGATCCGGTACTAAAAAAAGTTACATACGAGCATTTTTTGTCAAATTATCGAAATATAACTCTTTGTAAATGATTTTATACTAAAATTAAAATTTGCCATTTATAACTTTAATAAGAATTTAATTTTATTTCTTTCATACTGTCCTTAGTGTACTTGTAGAATTTTGATATTTGAAATGATTACTATGATTGCCAAATTATTTAATAATAAAAATCTAATATATTACATCAAATTTTAATGGCACAAAATTGACCCCTGTGGTGCACTCTCCACGCTGCCCGCGAGGTGACGCCTGGTAAGCGCCCGCACGGTACAAATATTCCATCAGTACCGATATCTGTGTATAAAGCAGATTGGCACACCCAGCAATGGATAATATGCCGTGATGAAATATTTATTTTATTTATAAAATCTAGTATGATAGTGATACAGTTGTTTTTGATATAGTTTGATTGATTGAATGAAATGTCATTAGAAAAATATTTTATAAAATAAATCATTTTTAATTTTTTCGAAAAACTGGTTGATTTATTGTGGAAGTGTTTTCTATCTTCAGGTCTTCATCACTGCATATTTTACAATAGGTTATGGGCCCAGACCCAGACTTGAAGTTTTAGATTTTGGTTACCAATTATTCAGAAAACAGATATTGAGAAGTTAAATGGGAATAATTATTTGAATTGGGCTTTTCGTGTTCAAATATTATTGGAAGCCAAAAATGTGTGGTCGGCTATTGAGCCTGGACTTCCAGTCAATTTTGTACAAAACCTGACTTAGAACATTGGAAAGCAGCGAAAAGAATTTTAAGATATTTACAATGGACGAAAAATTCTGAAATTGAATATTCAAAGCAAGGTAGCAAAATTACTGGTTATATATCACAAATTCAAAGATGATGTGACCTAAGAAGTTAAATATACTTAAATTTTTAAAACACGTAGACAGTATGAAATAAAATGTACGTCATACGGCCGTGAAGTAATATTACGATACTCAATTCGAAATTCCTACCTCGGCTCTTTCATCGCCTCGTCTGTAAACTCATTCGTACCGTAATAGTTCTCTTATAACGTAAATAACTGTTTCGTCTTATATACGACAAAAGTATGGCATTATGTCATTGTTTTGTTTACAGTAAGTAACAGTTTACATTCAAGAGCTAGTTACCATGGGCAACGGGTTGAAATATTTCATTACGGGTCTAAGGCAAAAAAGTAAATTGACTACATGACAAATTTCTCAGGTAATAAAATATGAGAGTTTGCATTTGTCTTGTAATTCTTAGACATGTTTTCGATTAAATAGTTACAAATTTATTACACAAAATTATAAATTAAATTGACACTGACACGTAACACATTTTTTTGTTGAAATAAATGTGTTATTTCTTTGTGAAGGATATCTAAATACCTTCATTAACTATTGATGACAGATGTGAATAAAAAATTAAAAATACTTAATTTTATTGATGAAAAATCTCACAGGCACAATCGTACAGTGCAATTTTCGGTCTCGAATGCTTTCAGCACCTCGGCCCTACAGACCTTATGTTGCAAACTGCATTTTCGACAGAAAAACTACACTAACGAATCTTGGCACATAAATAACTAGTGTTGTTAGGTGTTGGGTAACAAAAATAAATATTTCACTTTTTCAAATATTGTAGTAGATGATTAATTTAGAAATTTGTCAGCTATATATAAAACGATATTTTAAAATTTCTTGAAACTTAATTATTGTTATTTTGACTGTGTATCCAGAAATATTAAAACTGTACCTTTCCTAAAATTGAAGGTGATTCATTTTCAGATATGTAAAAATTTATTCTGGAAAAAATAATATCTATTTCAGAAATCTTAAAATCATTTTCAGAAAAGTAAGTTCAATTTAAACTTTCAATATTTCACAAAAAAAATAACTTGAGAAGTCCTAGTTCTAAGTATAATATAAAATAAATACCAGAAAATTTGCTGTCATATTGTTATTAGACGTTAGACGTTTTTTTTTAATGGAAACAGGAAATTCAGTTGTGTCTATATAAATTCCCACTTTCATATTGACGTCATATCCTCTGATATACAAACCGGAATTTTGTCAAACTTCGTTTTAGCGGAAGGAAAATTTTATTCGGTCTCTCATGATGTTTATTTTAAATGGACCACCATTGCTATATTGAGAACTATAAGAGCTACACAGAAAGTTCAATGGACAAATAATTCTATTTTACAACGAATGCAATTTTTTTTTATTAGTGTGATTATGAAACTACTTTTTTTATTGTAAATTAAAATATACAAAGACGTTCATTATTCTTAAGAGCAAAATTTAACGTGTCAAACAGCCTTTAAATTAAAGTACAATTTAAAATTTCTGTAGTATATCGTAATACATATATCCAATAAGGGTGGCCTAAGAAAAAAATTAACACGAGAAGCACATTTCGAATTTTTATTTTTACATAATATGATACTAGACAAAAAATAAAATATACTTTGGTTCACGAAAGATAACTATTCAAGGTCACTTGTTCGGAGAAAGAATACACAACACTTTATACAGTAGTAGTTTAGCATCATTTCATGTTAGAAAGAGAAAGATTATTTGACGTATGTCTATATAATTTACAGACAGATATACGTAAATGGTGACATTACTTTCTAACACATTACAAATAATAATGACGTATGTCGTAGAATTACAGGTATCTAATTATCTACTGCACTGCCCTCTGGCCTAATAGTTACCCAGTGACGTTGGCATTTAAATCAAATTATTATTCCATGGTTTTTGTCAAGTCTTATGTTTTTGGGTTTTGCAAATACATAGGTGAAGAGCATAAATCTTGGAGAAAGGCATTATTTAAAAAGAAATATAATTTTCAAATAAATTATACTTATTTTTTCAGTTAAAATGTATTCATAAATATTTCATGTTGCACGTCTATGTATACGAAATGCAGTGAAGTTATCTGTTAGTAATACTATACCATACGGTTAATAAATGACCTTGAATTGTTATCTTTCGTGAACCAAACTATACCTGTATTTTTTTAAATCGATTAATTATTCGTAATTTACTAGAAAATAATTATTAAAAATTTGGGCAAGGGATATGTGACGTGAGCATGGTAGAATCATGGAATTCCAACGGTTATAATGGGAGGGAAAAAGATAGTTATAGCCAGCTGTCGCCATGCCGCACCTACCACAACATAATCGCGACGCTGATCTATAAATATCTCTTTCCCTCCCAGTCTATCTGTCTTCCACGATCCTACCATGCTCACGTCATATATCCCTTCTCCAAAACATTAAATTGCTAATAACAATATTAATACAAACAAATGTTTAGTTTTTATTATTATAATGAAAAGCTATAGTGGTTAGTTTTTATATTTTATGACTTATGTATTGAAATTCGAATATAGTCACATAGCTCATTGTCTCCTCAAAGTGCACAAAACGTTTTAAGGTAACTTGTGGCTTTATAGTTTTCGATGTTAAAATAGTAATTCTGGAATTTTAAAATGGGACCAGTACATCTGTAAATAGCAACCGAATATATGGCAATAAAACATTGGTTATAAAAACTCTGCGTCATCTCTTTATACGTCTTATTGAACAATATGCAAAAATAAATATTACATATTTTTGTAACTGCATTTTGAAGGTATTATTAATTTTTTGAAATATGGAGTTATACATATTTTTCTTGTATGTATAAGTTCAGCTCCAACAATCCAAACCGATATGAACTTGAATCGATTTCAAGATGTATTCAAAGAAAGCATTTGCAATTTAAATCAAGTCAATCGTAGAGTGCATGAAATTCCCAGCGTATTTTACATTCTGTTTCATTGTGCTTTAACTGGATAAAGTCGTCTGTCGTCTTTATATTTCCAAAGGAAAAATATTGCGAGATATTAGATTTACGGCACGGTTCATAAATCACTTTGTAAAATGAAATATTTTATTAAAAAATATTGTTATTTGAAAATTTATGATCTTTAGATGTCATGTTATACATCAAGAATTCATTTATTATTCATAATAAATTAATGATGTTTCTGTTTTAACATCAATAAAAAAGTAATTAACACCACATTTAATACCGACACAAATGAAAAATTTAATTACAGCATATCGTTATCAGGGATTTTGATTTCATCTCTGTTACTGTCAGTGTTGGCAAAAACTCCTACCCAGTGGGTTTTTTGAATTTTATGTACTTTTTGGGTTTTATTGCGCTTATTAGATATTTATTATGAACTTAATGTTACAATTATTTTTTTGTATTAATTATACATTATAAATTAAATTTGACATTCAAAATGATATTCTTTTCGCATTAGTGCGTTTCTTTTCTTTTTCAAACTAATGCGAAAAAATTACAAGTGACCAAATCAGCTAATCAGCGATAGCTTGTCACTATTTCGTACTAATGCAAAAAGCGACAGTTCTAATTTATAATAATTCATTATTAACTAAAGGTTGGTACATTTACTTACGATGTTCATAAAGCAGAATTGACATGAACTTTCAAATAATTGAATAAATGTCAATCCAATGTTACCAACTGCAACATTACACACAAATTTCCCCAAATCAATTCGTTTTAATATAGTTTTTTTTTTTAAATATTGTATACAGGATGTAACAGAAATAAGTACATTAAATTTAACCACTTATAGAACTCGTTGAGAGGAACAATATATCTTAATAACTTTTTTCGAAATCTCATTTTTTTTTAGCATTTTTATCCCCCCACATATTAACGAGTCGTTTAGGTATTTTCAGAATAATTTGATCAAGTAGCAATGAAACAATTGTTTTTGACAAATGTGAGTTGTCAACTTTTTCAATTAAATTTTGACAAATAAATCGATTAATAATTATTATAAAAGTTATAATCAGTAAATATGCTTACCTTTACGAATAGTGTATACATACTTTGTGCTGGCCTGTGGTAAAGCTCAAAGTAACGCTGCCAAAGCCCAGAAAATTTAGTTCGACCGTTTTCCAAATCGCCATCTTCCAAACGTTCGCACCATTTTACATGTAAATAAAATAAGTTTTGATTCTCAGCCAGGTTTTAGTACTCAAAGAATAGCACTACAACAAAAAATGTCATATCTGACAATTTGTAGGATATTGAAAGAACAATAGTTACATAATTTCGCCGACGCCTATATTGACAATGGCCATTTTAGTGATTTCATTTAGGCCTCCATCACTTTTAATCATCTTTATGCGTTTTCTTGTTCCGTCAATTGTAGAGTTGTTCTTGGTCTCGAGTCTCGACTACATCGTATAAATGTACAATTTTTGGGTTGTTCAACTGTTGTAACAAAAATTAGACATGATTTTTTTTTGTTACCTTAGTTGAAGTATTCTATTTCTATTCTATCTCTTATCTTTCCTGATTTGTATATAGTTTAACCATTTGGTATATCGGTCAATCTATTCACTAATTTCTAACCTTTATTTTGTGTTGACAAATTCATCAACCTTTCATTGAATTCTGCCGTAATCACAACGGCAGTAATTGCTCCTAAACGCATGCGCAGTATTCTGCGCAAGCGTCCATTTTGAATTCAACCATAGGAAGGTAATGAAATATGTAACAAAACTTTGAAGAATTTTAACTTAATATCTAGAAGGTTTACAAGTAAAAGTTATTAAGAAATATTGTTGCACTCGACGAGTTCTATCATTAGTTAAATTTAATGTACTTATTTCTGTTACATCCTGTATATAATAGTATAAAGGACTCATTTCATAAGGTTTTTTTACACTTGACATGTGCGAAAAAAAAACGATTTATAAAACTCGTTCTTTAATATATTATGTGGGGTGGGGAAAATAAGACCAGCCCTGGTTATGTTGTTTTGTTTATTACTAATGGTCATTTGCAGTACAAAAGCATGATAATTTACAAGCATATAAAGTCACCATTTTTCACAAATTAAAAAACTGTTGTGGCCAACACAATACCTCTCATTACTTCCATTTTTAGTTACATAAGTATTGTATTTAACATTTCTTGTATACCTGTACTCTACTACACCAAAAATTCTACTTATACCTATTCTTTATATTTCAATTTTTTAATTTTAAATTCATTCTATGAAGAAGTTCTGACCAACTCTTCTAATTTTTCGAGATGTCTCCAATTCATTGTAGGGATTATTAGTAATTCTGAAGGGTATATATAATATACATATAATTTTAAATATTTAAAAATTAAAAAACAGAAATTAAAAAATATTGTTGCTCTCGACGAGTTCTATCACTGGTTAAATTTAATGTACTTATTTCTGTTGCACCCTGTATAAGTTCTATTGAAATACTATTTACTTGCTATCTAAAGCTAGTCTTAAACTTTCCTACTCATTAAATAATACAACACTTTTTACTGTTGTTGAATTGTAACTCTTTTATTATTTTTAAATTTGTGATTCGAATTGAGTTTATTTACTGTGTTCCATTTTCTTATAAATACATTTTCGAAACAAACTTTTCTGTAAAACGATAGTTTTGTGGGCAGTAAAAACATAGAATGCTGTTTCAGAAACGCAAATCAAGCGATAAACCAAGCCATCCAGTCGGTAAAACGTCCTCGAGTTGCTTAATTCCCGCAAATATTGCAAAAAGTTCCTCGGTTGGCTGTCCAGCAATAGAGTTTCCGCTCGTGCCGCAAATCCCAAACCCTCCGAGGTGATTTCCTTGCTCTCCCTCGGGAACAAACAACTAAAAACACACAGAGATTTAGAACTTAATTTAACATAAACTGCCGGGCTTTCAAGTTTGCAGATTGAATACGCTCGCAGTTCTTTTTCTTTTTAACTTCATTTTCACGTCTGTAACAATTTCATTTTGAACAAAAACTGTTATAAATTTTCATTTATAAAAATTTATGAAATTATACTTTATATTTTAATATTAATTATTTTATCTCTTATTATCCGTTATTAATATTACTAAGGCAAATATGAAACAAGAATTCCATTTATTCCTTTATAATTTTCAAAGGTATGCACCTCATAAAGAGCATAATTTGAACTGAATTACTGGTTTAATTAAATTCTTCCTGCTGTTTTATTCCATTGCTTAACGTTTATTTTTATTACAATATAATATTTGCGATGCGTTATATCAAACCCAGACATGAATCATTTTAATTGAAAAATGAGTTCTGAAAGATTTTTTAATAATTTAAACCCAGGCATCTTTACACACGTGTCCTGATTTCGAAGCTCATTCTTTTTCTCAAAAATTGTCATAAATAGTAGATAATGGCGGAAATCTGAATTTCGTCGAATATCAGTAATCGCGAAAAATATTTCAAATAAAAAAAAATGGTATTTTTATTGTCCATCCAGTGACATAAATAAAATAATTTTTCTATCGGTAAATTTTCGAGAAGTAACACATACTTTCATTTTTTTGTACAGAACACATATTTGATTTTTGCAATAAAAAAAAATCTCTTTCGATTGATGTAAGGGTTATCATATTTTAAATATTTTTTTAGATCATACCTGAACACCTACTCACGTAAATTTAAAAATATAGAGTTAAAATTAAATTACAAAACACGGTAGATATGAAATAAGTTATTTAAGTAAAATGAAATATTTTGAAAACTAATAAAATTTCTGACAAAAAATTTAATGAAAAATTTAAGATTTTAAGGGCAAAAAAAAAATTTAAACACAATAACCCTTATACCAATCGAAAGAGAATAAAACAAGTATTTTTTTGAAGCAAAAATCATATATGGGTTTAAAAACATGTAAGTTTGTGTTATATCTCGAAAAATTGCCATTGAAAAAAATATTTTTGTACACCGCTGGATGCACAATAAAAATATCAAACTTTTTTTATTTGAAATATTTACCTAAATTACCAATTGTTTAAAAGTTTTTTTGAAAATGAAAATATCGACCTTAATAAGTTTTATGCTATTATTTACTTGTAGTAACGTATAAGATTTTTTAGAAAAACAAAAGCACATCTAAGATGACCCCCATAGGCGCACCAGATGTCCCGTTTAACCGAAGTCGTAACGTATCTCTTATAGTTTCCGAGATCCCAATGGTGCATGGCCTTCGTAATCCGAAGATGCAGTGGCTACCAGAGAGGCGCTGTAATGAGCAGGCGGGCAAAGCTCAACATAGATGGAAGCATCATAGTCATGTACTGTTGTCGCGGAAAATTTTGAATGATTTCACTGACAGTGACAATTTTTTATTGTATTTCTGTCTTAAAAGTACAATTATAAACTCAAATCCACATGAAACAATGTTAATGGGGGTCCTCCACTATTTTATTTTAATTTTTTTTTAAGAAACTTCATCTAAACTGAAAACGATTTTGTTTTCAAACAGTGAACTTCGCTAATAATTAGAGTCACATAAATTGATATTTTCAACACTTATAAAAATATATAAATAAGTTAACATAACTTTTGTGATCAATTATTAGAAATATGCTTGAATAATAAGCGATTTAATAAAATAATTACTAAAAAACTACGTATATTGTAGTCCAAGATATGATTGCCACCGACAGTCTATCTATGTCATTCAACATATCGTTCACTTTCATACCAACGCATGGAATCTGACGTGACATCATAAATTTAAACAGATGTTATTTTTTATTTATTATTGTACTGTATTCCGAAACTGAACCACGCTAACCAGTTGTATTTTCGGAACGCGGTTACTAGAAGATCTGGTAACTTTCTCCGTAGCGTAACCAAGTTAACCTCGCTAGATCGTCGCTTATGGTGCGATTATGACAGATGAGCACTTGCGTGCACATGTCATGAATTTAGATTTATTTTGTCTTATTAGATTTCAACTATCGTAAATTTTACAAGTTAGCTGTTAGCAGCTCGGTGCCGGTAACATTGTAACCGCGGTTAAACCGTAACAATTTTCAGTGGTTACCGTGGTTCAATTTCGGAATACATATTGGTTTACTTTCGTTGTCGTGATATTATTTTCTGCATTTATATACTTGAAAATTAAAAACTCGATTATTTTAAAAACTAATAACTTTTTTTAAAACTTTGACAGTCTCTTACAGTTTTAAGGCCTTGACCCATGTTCTAATTTGTTACAACGGTGGAGGACGCAATTATTATAATTTTTACCAGTTGTATAACTAAAAATTCATTTTTCTCAAAATGACAAATACTTGTTTTGTATTTGGACTTTTTTATTATTTCTTCTTCTTTCATCTTTTAGTAAACTATAAAGATTACATACACTTTCGTATATAAGAATGCATTTTTACTTCCTTGTACGTAAGTAAAGGAAGTATTGTAATCGCGAAAAAAATCGGTTTTCAGATTTCAGCGGAAATATCCATTTTGATCATCCCTGAATCCATTTTGACTAATTTCGTCGTGACGTCTGTACGTACGTACGTATCTCGCATAACTCAAAAACGGTAAGCCGTAGAAAGTTGAAATTTTGTATTTAGGACTCCTATAACATCTAGTTGTGCACCTCCCTTTCTGGTTATTACACAATTTCCAGAAGTGGCACTTTACATGAAGCCTATAATAGATTTTAATGAAAACCTGTTTTAAAATATAGTCCAAAACTTTTCAAATTTAGTATACAAGACTTTTATGTCAATCGAAATAACATAATAGATTTTGGTTAAAATAGGCTAACCGGAAGTGGTACATTACTTGAAGTTGTTAACAGTTTTTCTTGAATAAAATGATTTTATTTTGATTTTAGAAATAAATGCTTGATATAAAAGTTTTAGAGAATTAATTTCTGCATCTAGCACATCAAGTTTTATTAAATTAGCCCTTTGTATAAGCGAGATATGTAAATTTAAAAATTATATACTTTTTTGTTTTTGTACTAAAGCTTGCTATGGATTAGGACAAAAACATATAAAAAAATGTTCATTTCAAATTACGTTAAATACGTGCAATTTTATGATTCGTACAATAACAAATATTATATTTTTATTGTGAAATTAGTCATATTCATTGTTGTAATCAAATATTTCTTTGTTGTAATCAAAACTCTCTTCAGAAAGAACCGGGTTAAATTATGGTCGCTATATACCTATATATCTTACTGTTTTGAAGTTAAAATTAATATTTTGTAATTTACTATATGTATTCCAAGTCAAATAAATTTTGATGACCAAAAAATCAAATGAATAATAATTAAATCAAATATTTATTACACATTTCAATAGCGCGCCAATGATAACTCAACAAACATTAGCGTACGAACAAAAATATACGATTAACTTTATTGAACTTCAAATGTAAAACAGCGTAATGAATTATATTTTAAAGACTATTGTATTTGCAGTAGTTAATTTAACGTTGTGGTTCTACTGTAGTAGCATGCACAACATTGAAATTATTTCACCACATACCATCACATTGCACGCCTATGCAAGAAAAATGTAAGTGAAAATCGTGTGTGTAAATTTGATCGCGATTTGAGCCAATCAGAGAACAAGGTCAAATAAGTACTATCTCCGCCACACTGAATTAAAAAAAAAAATGAAGTATAGAAAGTATATGGCTATGGTGACCTCATTGTTATACTACATCATCACCGTCTGCTCTCATTAAAAAAATTAAAAATATATTTTTTTTACCTAAACTGGGGAAGTAGATGACGAAATCACTTCTTAAAAGTAAATTCAGCTCTTCTGTCTTTCGTAGATATAAATTTTTCCATTACTTTTTCGTCGAAATTATCAATATCTTGCACTACATTTTTATTAATGGCCATCATAGCCAACGCGTTCAATCGATCATTACTCATAGTATTTCGCAGAAAAGTCTTAACTCTTTTAAGTGTTGAAAAACATCGTTCCGACTCTGCCGTTATCATTGGTGTTGTCAAAATAATTTTGAGTAATTTTATAGTTTCAGCAAATGTATCCATTAGGTTATGTTGTAGCATTAGCGAGAGGATATTTGTAACCCCATTTATTTGACTTAAGTCCGGTCGCGAATAAATGACTTCTAGTTCTGTTTTTAATCGAGTTTTGTCTAAAAATGGATATGCAATGCATACTTTTTCCAAAATGTTCACTGGGAATTTTATTGAAAAATCAGGCATTGATCTGGTATTAAATAATTCAGCTGCTTCTAGATGACCCCTATACGAGAACCTGTCTTCCATCTGTGTTATAATTACGTCACACAATTCTTTGGCGTATACACTTCTTGGTACGCTGTCTTCTTTTCTTCTTTTTGCAGAATGAATATTTTCTTCGAAATTTCTTTGAATATTAACAGTTTTATTTCTAATATTTTTAACACTTTTTTCAAAAGTGTCTATGTTATTTTGAATCTCTATACTATCCTTATCTCTTGATTGAATTTGATTATAAAGTACATCAACATGAGGCAGAAGTTTGTGAAAAAAAGTCAGCCAAAACAAAAATTCTGGATCCTCTAAAGCTCGTCTGAGACCTGAAGCTTCATTAGAGGTTGAATTTCTCAGACATTTTTCTTCAATTTCTTCAAATGTTTCTATGAGCTGTTCACGGTTTTCATATACAGAATTAACGGTTCTGATGTTATAGTTTCCATTAGTTACCGCGACCTGTGGCAGCCTGCGCTTAACTATCTCCTCTAAAATGTCACATCTATTCGAAGAATTTGAAAAAAACGATGGAATTGCTGATAGATTATTAAAAAATACACGCACTGTAGTGTGTTGGGATGATGCATTTTGCATTAAAAGATTAAGCTGGTGCGCGTAACAATGCACGTAATTAGCACGAGAATATTTTTTTTTAATTAGAGCTTGAACACCACCAATAGCACCACTCATAACATTTGCCCCATCATATGTCTGAGCAATTAATTTATCTGGTGTGCTCATAATTATAGGATCAATTTCTTCTTCAATACAATTCTGTATTCCTACTGCTGATTTATCCTGAACTCTTTTAAAACACCAAAAATTCTCACAAATAGTCCCATCGAAGACATATCTAAATATCAATACCATTTGATACCAATTCGTTACATCTGTAGTTTCATCACATTGAATAGCCAAAAAATCAGAACGTTTAATTTGACTACTAATTTCTTCTTTACACACAGCGAGCATACTGTCTAAAATATCGTTCTGTATTGTTTTAGAGGTGCCTTTGAAAACTGTAGAGTTTTGTAAATGTTCTCTCAATGCATCATCAAGTTTTGCAGAAAAATCTACCAGTTCTCTGAATATGCCACAATTTTCAAATTCATCATTTTCACGATGGCTAAGTGCCAACTCAAAGGCACTGCAAAATTTAATACAAGCAATAATACGTTTTAAAATATGTCGATTTTTTCTGACCATTTCATTATGTTCATTGACATGTTTTCGATATGCAGAATTGAAGTGTGTGACAATATTTACTTCGCCAAGTAGAGCCAATTGTGCGCATGCATTAATATGACCTCGAGATGATTCATGCTTTCTTATTTTAGTTGGAAGATGGTGTAAATCTTTTATACCTTGCCTGGCCCAATATGGATCAGTTCGTGTTTGTGCAGTGTAAAATAATAAGCACGGAAAACAAAACAACAAGTTCGATACTTCACATCCACATATCCAATTATTTCGATTATAGATGTCCCTTGAAAAATGGCGAGTAAATATTCTGTTCTGGGCTTTTCTCTCACTAATTTGTTTTAAATTTAAATCAGGCAATGGTCTACCTAATTCTTTTATTTTTAATTTATCTTCTAAAAGAAGTTTATTAAAGTTAGTTTTTAACAAAACATTAACACTATTCACTGCCATATTAATTTATTTGATTTGTCGAACAATGCACTATAACAAGGTAATCATTAAAACTGAAGCCGCAAAATAAATGCGGCCACACAGCACACAGCGCTTACAAGACTTGCGAATAGATGGTCGTTGGGACATGACTTCTCACACAAAAATGCGTCACGTGAATGGTCACGTGTCTCGTTGTCATAGAAACGCGAGCCGCAGTACGCCAAGCGGCCAAGGCTTCAGTGCAGTGCGCAATAGCCATCTCGCGTCTATTTTATGTTTCATATGCAGTGGCGTAGTTAAAACCCATTTTGGGGGCGCTCAAGCGCCTGCAAAAATTTGAAAAATAAAAAAAAACAGAACATTGTGTAAATGTAACCAAAATGAAAAGCTCTTAAAAGAAAAATAAATATACTCGTATTTTAGGACTTCGGAAACAGGTTTAGACAATTTATTCAATAGATATTCAAGCCAAAATTCTATTATTTTACAAAACGTTTCTGTTACTAACAGTCATCATCAGTTCAAAAATTGGTTTTATTCACTTTAATAAATTACATTTTAATATTTAACATGACATTTTTCTTATAAAAGTTAAATAAAATACATTTTTATGTCTTGGTTGCCTTCATATACGTCAAAATTACTTAAGATCCCAAGAAAATCCCAGAAGTATATGTTGCAAAAAAATTTATCGGCAAAATTAGTCCCAGTAATTGTTAAATAACTATAAATAAGCTGTAAATTATATTTGAGTTTTTATAAATTAATACATTCTTTTTAATTTACACTTATGATTATATAAATAATAGAAATTAACTAGTTGGTCCTGGAGACCGAGTGCATTTGCTGAAGAATATTAAACACGCTGTATTATAAATGATAGGCCCGGTTGTTCCAAGTTTAGATAAACTAGCAGTTTACTATCTATTAGATAAATTTATTCTACCGTCTTAACTAGAGAATAAGATTTTTGGGTTGCTCCATGATGTTTTATTCTATAGCTAACTGGCAGATTGCTATCAGAAATATTAAAATTGTGTTAGGGTAGAGTTATTTTTGAAAAGTTGGCAACTTGGCTGTAACAATTTTAATAGAAATTTGGTTACTTTTTCGCTTGTCTGTGTTTTGTTTGCAGTTTATTTTACTACCGCGGAAATAACTAATTTAATTAATTAGTCGACAAATATAAAAATATAATTGAAGGAAGACAGATTCCGTCTCTTGGAAAGAAAAAAAAACGTCATCTGGAATCAATTAGAAATTGCATAAAATCGTAAAGCTATCAACAACTGGCATATCAAAGATACAGCGTGACAAATATAAGTATTTATTTCTCAAATTACGCTTTCTTTAAACTTACCTAATAGATAAACAAGATTTGGTCTTCAATTTTATCTAACACGTAAAGAACTGTAATCTTTGACATTCGAAACCTCAGAAAATTCTGAATCATCCCATTTTTCAAAATTACTACATCTTTCTCGTACTGTATACTATTTTCGAAAATTAATATTATCAAAAATGAAATCTAATACTTCATCATCACTGTTGTACTGATTTATTATAGTACTTATTAATATTAACAAACAGCTTATATAATCAATAGAACACAAACGTTCCATAACATGTTCCGTTTCTCTTCACTTCGTGTATGTATTCGGTACGATATTCTTTGGAGAAAACTCTTAACTGGTAGTTTGACTGACTGTTAGTTATCTAGCCGTTAACGAAAATTTATCTTACTGGTAACTTTTAATGCAAACTGAAGTTATCAATAGAATAAATTTTAACCGAATGTTTAACTATAGATGAAACAACCGGCCCTAAGTGTTCAAAATCGGAATTATCTGAATATTAATTTGAATTACATGAATTTTGAGTTGTGTGTACGTGGCAAATTCAAAGCTACCGGAGCCGTTTAGACCAATCGATTACGCTGCAACTCTAACCCTCATCTAAGCTCTCTGCTTTACATGTACTAGCCACTAGCTAAACACTACCACACAAGTTTTACTTATTGTTTCTGTTACGGTGTGTATCTAATTACGTCCAAATAATAGATAGCTTGTCTCAGACAATGAAGTGGAAGTGTGTTATTGTCTTGTCTTAGATTGTATATTGTTTTATCTAATATTTTTTCTATTAAATGGAATTGTGTATTTATTAGTAATACAGAATGGTTGACAAAATAACGACAAATAGGAATTTTCTTCATTATTAATTTTAAACCTTAGTTTACATTACAAATGTGGGAAATTTCTCGACTATGACGTTAATAAGATATTAACAATTACTCGAAATCTCAGTCAAACAACATTTATTCGTACAACACCGATGTTTCAGTGCACACTTGCACCTTCTTCAGGGTAGTAAGACCTTACAGATTGTAACATTAAGTTTTAACTCTTCGTATAAAAATTCATAAAGAGCACATACACATCCATTAGCTCTCAAAATCGACATTCTGTTGTCTAATGATATGAATGGTTTTAACGTTATGAGCGCCAGGGTTTTTCATTTTTTTTTATACAGGGTGTTAAAAAGGATAAAAGAATTCAAGAGCATATAGCACTGATCAAAATGGGTAAAAAAATCTTAATCAACATGGATCCGATCTTCAATAGTTTCCGAGATACAAGTCAGGGAAAAATGACTTCTCACGGGGTTTACCTCTGCTATTTCAAAAATATAAGAATTAAGACTTCGATTAAATGAGACTTTTTGTTTACCTTTCAGAGATTATCTTAGATATGGCCGCCCGCAGAGGGGGTCAAGATTGGACAATTTTATATACATTTATGATAATGAAACTTGATTTAAAAAAAAAACGAACTTGCCTTTGCGATTATAATTTACCATTATTTTTATTTTGTATTATTTAATACGTATTTCTTCAAAAGCTGTTCCCTTGGAAAAACTTGGCCGATTGATAAACACGCAAGCCTTAGTTTATCCGTTTGGTCGTATATTTTTATGTTAATTTGAAGTTTTGCCATTCATTTTTTAATAGTGGTATCAAAGTTACTTATACTAAAATCGTTTATTAATAGAACAATTTTCTCTTCATTAATGAAACCCATAAATAAACCATCAACGAAAAATCCATCATTAAAAAAGTGTTACTTCAGTAACGAGATTTCAGTAGTACATAAAGCGTCACTTTAAAAGTAAGTATATTTTTAGTTCACAATTTCAGCAACCAACATTTCAACGCATTTTTTATTAAATAATTGAAACTACAATAAGTAAATCATTATAAAAATGTAAAATATATCTTGAATCAATGTACATTAATCTAAGAAAACATTTCCGTAATGACAAAAGTTATTCGAACTTTGTGGCTGTTAAACGAAAAATAACAAATCACCTTCAAATTGTACAGCAAAGCAAGTAAATAATCAAGTTGAAAGCTTCATAGAATTTGATTTATTTATATTGTTCAGAAAATTAGAAATGGATTGATTCCCATCATGTGAAAGGTGTAAAAGCATAAGTACCTACTCTTTCATGGTTTTGTAGTTAACGTTGAAGTGTCCAATATATCTTCTTCTTGTATCGGTTGCCTGCTTGATTCAATATGTTCGTCGCTCCTTCGCACGCTTCTTTTCTTTGGAACATGTTGCCTTCTAAATCCGATTTGAACCAATATTTGCTCGGGCACACACAAAAGGTAACTTAATTTTGTCAATTCTTATGGCATTTTACCAATTTCAATGACATACAACAAAACAATTTAGTAAAACGAAAAATGTTTTCTTAAAAATATTATTTTCTAACAGTTATGTTATTACAAATATTACATAACAATAATTTTTCTTTTTGTTGCATTTACATTCGTCATTAATTCTTCAATACTTTTTGAAATAGAAAAAATCTGAAATGGCCAGCACAATACCTTCCGTCAATCCTACGTAGGTATTATGTATAAATTCCATACATAAATTTTCTTGCAAAAGATTCTAAATTTGCAGTAAAATTATTTCATAAACAAACTATGCAAATTGCACTTGACACTGACATCTTCTTCTTCTTTAGCTTTTCCCATTCGTTAGGGATCGCTATTTTTTATTTTCTTCCACTCATTTCTGTTTTGCGTGTCGTTCTCATTCAATTCCTTTTCTCTCAAGTCTTCCACAATACAATCCTTTCATCTTATCTTTAGTCTTCCTTAAATTTTAATCAACCTTCTATTACTTAGCTATTCATTCTTCTTCCAATATATTCTTCATCTCTCCTCATGAGACATGTTCAAACCAATGTAATTGTCTCTCTTGTATCTTTCTAGAAACTCCTTACACTAGAGTTATTTCCCTTATTCTTTCATTCCTTACTGTATCTTTCCGTGTCTTCCCCAACATCTATCTCAACATCCTCATCTCTGCCACATTCATTTACTTTTCATTGATACTGACATTTGTCAATTTGAATTATCTGAATATATTAGCTGTTTCCATGGCTTGCTGATTTTTGAAATTTTATTTCTTTATAATTATTTAACTCTATATCCATTGAATATGAAGTATAAAATGCAATCAAATCGTATAGAGAATAATATATTCTTGAAGTTATAATACCGTTAAATGTCAATAAATGATATTTAGCTTTTAAAATTTTCAAATGAGGGAACTTCCGGTTGACCAATTATAACCAAAATCTAATCAGCTCTTCATCTGGATTTAAACTTGAGGACTACGAAAGAATTATAATTTTTGCGATCGTGGTATTGAAGTTATGCAACCGGAAAATGGCAAAATCGTATTATATGGACCCTAAAACGTGCTTACTCACTAAAAACTCATCATTGAATTTTTTAACCAAAGACAATACCTACCAAAACGGCACTTAGCGAGGTATTGATAGCAACTTTCTTATTTTAAATGGATGCCACTTTGGATTTTTACATGATTAAAAAGATTTTTTTCTCTCTACAAGAATGTATAATTTGTCCATTTGTATTTATTTCAAATGGCAAAAATGCAACGTTAAATAACATTTATGGCTAACGTTGCTAAAAATCTAGGAATTCCAAACAGTTGCGACTTAGCCTACTTAATCATGCATAAATCTCATACTACCTACTAGAAATTTCTTTTCATAATTCAACATCTTTAGAAACCAATATAAAATAAAATTATATATGTATCTCAGTGCCTTTAATATAATCGCGTTTCACTTTGTTTTCTAATTACACAAAATACTATAACATTAATGTCTGTCGATATGTATACCGAACTCAACTTTTATTTACGAGAAAAAATGACGCTTTAACTTTATTGTTATTATTGTATATTTCACGTATTTTAATATCTTATATCTACTTTTAGTTACAATATCGACATGGTGTTTCTTCTTTAAATTTAATTTTAAATAGTATATCTATGTATACTATATCTATAGGTGTTTGAGACCACCCGTCCCAGGCTTTTTTTTCTGAACTACGACATCCTAGAGCTTCAGGAAAAAATTAGCATAACAAGTGTTATAGCTGTATTACACTTCACAATAAATTGTACAATTTTGCGACCTTCAATTTATCGGCAAGTGTAATACAGCAAAATTGTACAATTTCTTTTGAAAATAAATTGCACAATAAATTGTGAAAATTAGAACGTTCTATTTTTTCACAATTTTTTGGTTACTTTACCAGTGCCAACTGTATAATATTTGACATATTGAACTATTTATATTTGACTATTTCGATGTTTGCCTACGCGTCACACAACGGGCGTAGAAGGAAAGTCGAAAATTTAAAACAAGTAATATTTGCCTTGATGCAAACACGGAACAAAGCACGAACTGTAAACACATACAACAAAAGGTTAACCTCAAAATGAAGCGGTTGGTAGCCCTGCTCCCAACAACAATAAATTGATAAAAGATTGTGGTGTAAAATGTTTATATTTTCAAAATAAATTGTGCGATTTATTGTACAATAAATTGTGCAATTTATTGTAAAGTGTAATACGGGCATTAGTAGTATCAACTTCCAGAATGTACCGGAAGTAGGCGGAATGCCTGTATTACACTTAACAATAAATTTCACAATTTATTGTACAATAAATCGCACAATTTATTTTGAAAATATGAGCATTTTACACGTCACAAGTTTCTGCCAATTTATTGTTGTTGGGAGCAGGGCTACCAACCGCTTCATTTTGAGGTTAACCTTTTGTTGTATGTGTTTACAGTTCGTGCTTTGTTCCGTGTTTGCATCAAGGCAAATATTACTTGTTTTAAATTTTCGATTTTCCTTCTACGCCCGTTGTGTGACGCGTAGTCAAACATCGAAATAGTCAAACAGAAATAGTTCAATATGTCAAATATTATACAGTTGGCACTGGCAAAGTAACCAAAAAATTGTGGAAATATAGAACACGTTCTAATTTTCACAATTTATTGTGCAATTTATTTTCAAAAGAAATTGTACAATTTTGCTGTATTACACTTACCAATAAATTGTCAATAAATTGAAGGTCGCAAAATTGTACAATTTATTGTGAAGTGTAATACAGCTATAACTACACTCAAGTTCAAAATTTCAAATGGGAACCTAGGTTGGTATCGTTGGATGTGTATTCTAAAAACAAACAACTTTTGTTGGAAACATTTTTTATATTAGGTATTATTTACGAAACAAATACAATAAATTGTTTTTTGCACGATCGGTTTTTTTAATGTTTTCTAATAGTTTCCAAGGCAATAGCTTTTATTTACAAATTACTAATCGGTAAATGATGTGTATCACTTGTATCACTTACCGATCTGGAAGCGGAGGCGGTAAGTAAAAAACAACGAACAAAGCTTACTTTAAAAATGACAACCAATTTTTTTTAATATCTCAAAATAATTTTTAAATCTTATTTTTTTAATTTTGTGCGTCGATCGTGCAAAAAATGTAATAAGCATTACGGTCAGTATTTGGTCTTCTAGTGGCATCGGATGTATTGGAATCATCCTCAACCAGTAGGAAGCACTTACTGACCTTAATTCTTAAATAACTATAAATGTTCGAACTGCCTTCCATTTTGATCGGTGCATTTTTGTAGCCGATGCAGGACATTGTTGACTGCGCACTTCATTTTCACTCAGCAAGCGGCAGACGTACCGAATCCTGTCCTTCAAATAATAAATTAAATAACTGAAAAACAGGAATAAGCTGACTATGCACCGATCAAGGTGGAAAAAACATTACATATACAATTTTTTTTATTTATTTCGTAAATAATATTTATTAAAAAAAATGTTTCCAACAAACGTTTGTTTTTAAAATACACATCCGATACCACGCATGACCTAGGTTCCCATTTGAAATTTTGAACTTGAGTGTAGTTACGCCTACTTCCGGAAGTCGAGACTATTACCATTAAATTCTTCAGATAGGATTATGTTATGCTAATTTTTTTCCTGAACCTCTACGACGTCGTAGTTCAGGAATAAAAAGTCTGGGATAGGGAGTTTGAAACAGCCTGCATATAAGATGATTCAGCGGTTTGTTTTATATTAAAATGTGTATAAATCTGCATTATAGGTTTTTTACACAATGGTATGTAACTATATTTTCAAATGGAACATCTATATATCTATTCAAATTTGAAAAGTATATGCTCTGTTCCATTTAACGCATTCAGCAGATAGTGTTCGCATCAGCGCCAGTTTTAAGTAGCCGAAATTACATTGGGTACTTAGCTCAAATTTCAGCCATTCAGAGAAGTTAATTCTATGCCCTATTCTCTGCAATATTGAATGCATAAGGTGGAACAAGGTATAGTTTGGTTCACGAAAGATGACTATTTAAGGTCATTTATAAACCATCTGATAAATTATTACTTGCACATAACTTCACTACATTTCGTATGCATAGGCGTGCAGCATGGAATATTTATGTATGCATTTACCTGAAAAAAATAGATGTAATTTATTTGAAAATTATGTTTCTTTGTAAATATTGCCTTTGTCAAACATTCTTCACCTATGTTTTTGCAAAACACAAAAACATAGACATGACATAAACCATGGAACAATAATTTGATTTAAAATGCCAACGTCACTGGGTAAACATTAGCCAGAGGGCAGTGTAGTAGATAATTAGATATATGCAACTCTACGACATACGTAATTATTATTTGTAGTGTATTAGAAAGCAATGTCACCATTTACGTATATCTGTCACACAACATAAATTACGAGACATATGTCAAATAATTTTTCTCTTTCTACCATAAAATGTTGCTAAGCTACTGCTGTATAAAGTGCTGTGTATTATTTCTTCAAACAAGTGTCCTAAAATAGTCATATTCCGTGAACCAAACTATCCAATAGTTTAAAAACAATTACATGTTATTCAAAAATACAATGGCGAATGAATATAATATTAAATTTTTATTAAATACATTAAGCTATGCATTACATTATTTTAACATTTTTAATTAATTAAATATTTCATCTAGTTTAATTCGATATTTCATTATTACACTTGTTATTTAATATTATCAGATGTTTAATTCAAAAAAATAGTATTGCAAAACCTTCTGTATTTAATAAAAATGTAATATTTTAATTATTCAGCATTGTATTTTTTAATATTATAACATATAATTGTTATTATACTATTGGATAGTAAATTTCTTGTATTTTCAAATTTTAATAAATATATAGGATATTCCATTAGAAAATATGTATAAAGTTACGTATCATTGCGTCAAATAGAACAGCCTGTAGAAAAACTTATATTGCAGACTTATAAACATTTTAAAAAATAGACCGGTAAATCACCCTGTAATACTACTTAAAAAATAATTATCGCTAGTTAACCACATGGTACTATACTGATGCTAAAGCAATTAGTTATGTCCCACATCAGAGTTATTTTTATGAATCTTATTTAATTGTTTAAAAATTCATCTATTATACGAGACTATCAATTATTTTGTGCATTAATTTTCACCCTTTCAGAAAATTATATTCCTACCATCTTGTTACAAAAGATCAAAGGAATTGCTTGTTGCTTCCTTAATCAAAAGAGGTACATAAATCACTTTAATCTCTAAACTTGGATGAATCTTGTAATTTTGCAGCTAGTTTATAAGTTACATTATGTACTTTTACTGTTAAAAAAGTAGAATGTACACTATGTAAAAATATTTAAAAAATAATTTTGTTTCAGTGTGTCTTGGAAGAAGCGACAACTTGACTTGTTATCAATGTATTAAACAAGTAAACGAAGAATGTAGTCAACAAGAATTAAAACCATGCGCTCCAGAAAAAGATAGATGTGTCACACACATTACTAAAGATGGTAACGTTTATTTACATGTTCAGTATATATGGTATTTTATTTATATTTTTTTATCATTTAATTTACACTTTTTACAGCATTATTTATGAGTTTAAAAACAAATAAATTTTATCATGGGGTCTCGTGGCCGTGTGCCAGAGTGTCTGGTCGCGAATCTGGGGATCCGGGTTCGATCCCGACCGACGCCAAAAATTACATCGGAATTTAATGGCACAAAATTGACCCCTGTGGTGCACTCTCCACGCCAGCTATAAGTGCCCGTGAGGTGACGCCTGGTAAGCGCCCACACGGTACAAATATTCCATCATTACCGACATCTGTACACAAAGCAGATTGGCACACCCAGCAATGGGTAATATGCCGTGATGAAATATTTATTTTTTTATTTATTTTATAAATTTTATCAGGAATTACAAAATATTTTATTTTAATTGGTATCTATAACTCAACTCAAAATATGCCGATTGTTCCTTGAATAAAATAAAAAGAAACGATAAGGATTGTTGCAAATATCTAAGCAAAATACATTTTAGTCATATATTACATATCATGAAAATTTATTTTATATTTTTTCTGTCTAGCAAATAGTAATTTTTTTTTATACATACCACGGATTGAGACTAGAGATTGCTGCCCGAGTTTAGCGAGGGCTGCAACTAGTTGTCTGCAAAGTTACTTTCAACTAGAGGTATTATACACAACATTTTTTCTACGATCAGAAAAATTGATCAATTTTTAAAAGTCGGTAATTAATACAAAAAATGTAATTTTCCATTTAAAGTAATATATAAAGCATATAACCTAACCAATTCAGTATTGTAGAAAATAGGGCATAATTTTGAACTCTCTGGCTGGCTGAAATTGGAGCCAAGTTTATGCAGTGTAATTTGAAACTAGTGTCAGTGTACATGCCATGTGACAATTCATGTCATTTTTATGTGCAATGTCAGGGTATCATCTATCCGATTTGGTAAACAGGTAGATAATACTTTATATTTCATACCCACTGATTACAAATATACAAAGCTTCGATGGCATTATGGTATATTTTTAATATTTTAATAAAATGCCAGATGACAAATTTAAATTAAAAATATCAATTTTTGATGATAATGTTAATGTAGTTTTAGACAAAAAAATGCAGATTCAAAAATATTAAAATTTTAGATTTTTCGTTAACTAATAAAATATGTGTTATGAATCATAATGTTATTTATTATTTATAATCTTCATTTTGTGCACTTTAATATATTAATTAATACCTTTTATATACAAACAACAAAGAAATCTATTTTTCCTTTCTCAATAGTGGTCTATTAATTTTACATAATATGTTCTAAAAATTTAAATTCTTCCTCCAATTCAAAAAGCATATATTTTGTACATTTTGTAACCGATACTCCGAATTTAAAATTTTGTCAATTCTTATAATTTCTTCTTTATTTAATGGTTTAAAATTAATAGACCACTTTTGCAGGAAAATCTGTTCTCCAACTATATATCACGGGCCCGGTTTTCGTGTTACACTCGGTATATTATCTTTGTATGTAATCATTTCGTCAATTACGTAATTTGCATCATAATTTAAATATTTTAAATTGCATGTGCGAGGCCTTCAAAGTTGTTCATGTATTTTATCTTGGCACAAGCTACAGTATTTTCATTTATATTTTTAATTCATTTAAATGTTATGACTACTATATCATAATCTTTATACTTTTTTTTCAAACAATCATAATTCTCTTTTTGTGCATATTATGCAAATATGATTAAAAAATTATAAAAAATTCTATTATTTGAAGGACAAATGATTTTAATCGATAAGCAAATCCGTTGGATTTATCGAAGTATTTTAAATGTTTTATATCTTGGTAACAACAATCACTGACAAAATATTAACAAAATACAGTTCAAATTTAATGTATTTATATAGTTATCTATTTTGTTTAAATTTATTCATATATTATTTTTACTTATGTAATGCATATAGATATGCTTTTGTGTTTATTCCTTTTTTCAAAATAATTTCCTACTACTGATTACATACCAGATATGGTATCAGTAAGTAACCTACTTAACTATACTTACTTTTATAATTTGCCAATCTAATATAGCTAATGTATTTATTTGCATATCTGTGACGAATGCAAAATGATATTTCCCTCATGTAATTTTCATAAAAATGTATTTTGCAGCGAAAAACGGCTTCTTCATCAAGCGTGAATGCGGTCTCGGTCCTTGTGGCTTCGACGACGATATGATGAATCGAGGATTGGGATTAGATGGCTGTGACCGTAGCAAGCACGAGTATTTTTGCTTATTTTGTTGTCGCACAAGTGGTTGTAATAAAAGTTCAGCCTATATTCCAATTCCTTCCTTTAGTACAATTTTTATTGCTATGATAAGTATAGTTTTTATTTATTTTCAATTTGAGTCAGTTAAACTTAATTAAAAATGATTTTTCATATTTCCTTTTATTTTCTTAATAGCATATTATTTATTGTATTGTATTTAGTGTATACATATCAAAAATAATTTGTTACTTTTAAAAAATAAAATAAAGAATTCTTATCTAAGTTTATATTTTCAAACGCCTATAAAATTACTAATACATCGTACATATTGGTAAATAAAAATAGAATTTGTAATACGTCCACGATTTATTTACAAAACAGAAAACAAAACATGAATAATAATTTTCATTGGGATTTAAAAATTCAATTTTAATACGCTACACAATAGTTTATAAAACTGTACATATCAACCTACGTTTGTGATGCAAATGTAAAAATTATGTGAACCAACACCTGAAACACAATTGCACTTGAGATAAATTTTAATTCGTACATACAATTGATAGTAAAAATAGTTATTCAAGTAAATTTATAGCAGTCATTTGAAAAATATTTGGGGCGGAGTATAGAATAGGGTCCAGCTTTAAAATGCATTTTTAATGGACTCTACATTTATTTAAAATATATGAAAACATGTAAAAAATGTGACTTTCTCTTGCAAATTTGCAAAAAAATACTTTAATGTAACGGTAACCTAACGCACAGAACTGAATTTGACAAAACTAGAAGGGTTACATTCAATATTCGTTATTTTTTCAGGATAATGTGTGAAAACTAACACACTTTACTACAAAAACTCCTCAAATCATCACAAATCCTTGTTCCCGCGCCATAATTTTGTTTTATTTTATTGAATAGAAGGTTAATGTACCGATATATAGTCATTTAAACGCATTTTGAGTTTGGACCCTATTTTATATTTTAGCCAATATTTGTACATATAAAAAGATTTATCAAGATCAAAAATTGTTCTATATACATATTGCAAAAGCTTACGTATTACTAGCACAAGATGGACAATATAATAAAATTTATTTATCTAAACATTGCATATAACAGATAAAAAGGATCCTAAATAACACAATAATGTAAAAAATCAACAAATTCATTATTTCCTGAAAGTCGAATACAATTTGTGACTATAGTTCAAAATTACAAGTTTTATATATAAATATATAACTTTAAAAAACTAATTCATCACTACACGCTGTCAATTGTAGAGGGATCCATGAAAATCCACGCGTTTCTTCCATAAAATAACTTATAAGCGGAATTAAAATTCAAATACTGCGCACTATGGAAGAGAAGCACATTTGGAAACACAGTTTTGTTGATTAGTTCTTAATCACTTATCACTTTACGCAGCGTTCACTTCAATTTGTACGTTTACAATTCATCTCTCAGCAAGGTATATCTGTTTCTCGACGGCGCTAGCTTCTTGAACGTAGATTCTGGAGGATTTGTTGGTTTCTTTTCTCCCGTAAGTTGTGCTTGTTCCGTTTTCGTCTCCACACCGTAATGGAACTCGTGATGAAGCTTTCCGGAATACAAGTCTTCCAAGAATTGCTTTAGTTTTCCAGGTACAGTCATTTCTTTAATATCGGGGAATAAGTACATATGCCGGAAACTATCAATTGCAATTAAAGGCAAGTCCTTTTCACTTTTACCCAAATGGTGGAGCGGGTGGGCGAATTTTTTACCATCAGCCGTTAAGAAATTTACGTTTTCTGAAATATAAATTATTTTAAATTGTATATATTATGACATGTGTGAAAATATTTATAAAAAAGAGAGATAAGCATCGTAAAAATACATTTTACATGCAAAATCAATTCTAGTTCTAAATGAACATAAAATTCTTTGGGAGTTCTATTTTTATTTTATTAAAGTTATTATACCTTACCGTAACCTGATTAACAAAAATTCTTGTACTTACGTAAATTTATTTTTCTATATATCAAAGCGATTAACTTAAGTTTTTAATTTTATTAAATGTTAGTGCCAAAGCACTTGATTTAATGCTTAACTTTTTATAATAAAAATTAAATTTCGCTGTTACAAGGCGATTCTCAACTTCCGGTACGTATTGAAATGACATACAGTACTGTACGTACTGAATACGGAACAATTTTTTTTTTTTTTGAAAAATAGAAAATTTAATTTTATGGTTTTTATAGCCGGGTCCATATTGAAACGAACATTGTTAGCTAACAGTGTTTGCTAACACATTCGCTACCGATTATTAGCAAATGTAGAATATGTAACTTCGTATTAACATTTTGCGACCTAATAACAATGTAAGTTTTGTATTATAAAAGTAAGTGTTCACAATTAAAGAAATATTTTTTCTGGAAATTAGTGTCCCGGCGAGGAAGTTTGGAACCAATTAAATTTGTGTAATATTAAAAATTTGATAGTGGCATTCTCATAAAAACTATCGTTAATATTACCCGAGATACCTTAAGAAAATATCGAAAATGAGACACCTGTACAGTGTTAATGAGATATTTACAAGTATTTCGCTATAAATGGAAATAATTTTGAACATTTTTTTGTAAAAATAAGGTAAGTAATTTGAATTAATATTTTATAACTCAAATAAAGTTTTACAGAAATTACATTACGTAATTGCTTAATTAATTTTTATATTATGAATAAGTATGTCAACACAGTGGTATTAAAAAGATACTCCTTAAAGTACCCTTAATTTTGCGAATATTGAGAAAAATTAGTAATGTATGCCATTGCAATATGTACCTGAAATTGAGAATCGCCCAACAGCTACTTCTGTAATAATACATTCTATACTGTTTATTTGAATATAATTTTTCATAGCGATTATATTATTTTATCAATTTTTGTGAAATCAAAAGATTTGGGAAATCAGCGGTTCATATTTCGTTTAAACTAAAAATTAGAACGCCTTAGTATTTTAAAATTGTACTTACGTTTTTCAGATAATAATTCATGTTGCACAAGGTCATTATACTTTTTAATAATATCCAAATCGTCAGGATGGTGGAAAAGAATTAAAAATGGAAGACCTTCTTCAGTCAATTCTTCCGCATTTTCGAATGTTATTTCTCTAACTAACGGTACACATTTTTCTGCTATCCATACATGCATTTCATCAAAATTTTTCATGCTTCCCATATACGTCTCGTCTAAATCGTTCGAGCGATCTTTATCAGGTCTAAATACAATAATAGGTTGTCCTGGAGGATGCATCTGTGCAGATGCTTCTCCGAAACCAACATGGAATTGACAATCTTCTTTTAAATTTGTTGCTACTCGTCGGAACATATCATATTCAGGCATATCCCTTCTATCGAAGTAACCGATAATTATTCGTTTATTTGCTTCTAAATCAGTCAGTTCTCGTAATTCTTTAAATTCTTTTATGGGGTCTTCTAATTGTTTTTTAATGAAATTTGTAAACGCTTCTGCTGAACGCTGTCCTCGGTATTCCCGCTTTGTTGGTAGTCCATTTCTTATTACTTTTAAGGTTGGATACTTAGTAATGTGAAACCTTGTAGCTATTGCATTTTCTTGATCACAATCTACTTTTCCCATTACTACTTTCCCAGCTTCTGGAAATTCTGCAGCTACTTTATCAGCAGCTTCATCAAATATTGGTTGTAGCATATTACTAAAGCGGCACCATTCCGCATAAAAATTAATAAAAACTAATTCATTTGATGCTGAAATAAATTGCACTTATAAGCAACAATATATTATAAAAATATTTGTGTAAATATACCTAGAGTCATATCAACATTTTTCTGTGTTAATTGCACTGCCCCACTATCTGTAGGATTATAAAAGACACATGTTACCTGAAAATACATAAAAATTTCAACACATAACAGCCGGTGCACATTTTTATCTTAATAATAATTGCTATTTACAAAAAGATAACAACCTGGTAACGATAAGAGATCTATATACAACAATTTCTCGATTTAGAATTTACATATTTTCAATGAAAACAGGAAAGTCGTGGCAAAATAAAGATGATCCGAGATGTCACAGTATGTGTCATAAATGTCAAGTTATGTAAAGAAACTTACCAGAAAACATGTAAGAAAAGTGAATTTCAAACTAACTACATTTATTATGTATTGCATGTTGTTTATTTTAATTGTTTTACTTTAATGCACTGGAAAGTAATCATGTAATTATTTCCAAAAAAAAACCTGCCGAATATCGGCAATTCTAGTACACAGCCTAACCCACTCAAGGCTCAGTAGGCGCTGTTGATTGCGTGGTTCGGCGGTTCTCTCCGCCGTCTCCGCCACCGCCCCTGCTTCTACCGTTGCATGTCCTCGGCGCAGACTAGACCACGTGACACGTGACTAACATTCAACGTATACATGTACAGTATAACCAAGTGTAAAATAGTCCACATTTTATCCATTATATACGTGTTTAATAATAGTAAATAATTTAAAATATCATTTAACATACAAGGAAAATAATAAATTGTCATTATTAAATAAAGTCTTGAAGTAAATATTTACTAATTCTTCTTATAGGCATTTCATGTGCACATGGTTGAACTATATTATGTCGATCTACGCGAAAAACAAAACTCCCTAGATCTTTCAAAAACATAAAAACATGTTTGAGTATTAATAAGCACGTGTGTTTTGTTTGAAAATTGAAATATAAATTAAAACAAAATAGGTAAAAAAGACAAAAGTAGGAAAAAAACGTAAAGATAAATATTATCAGTTAGCAAAAAAGAAACAGGTATGTTAAAGTCAAATTATTACGTAAAATTTGTTAAAATATTGTTTATTTTTAGGTTATAAATCTTCAGCCTCCTTCAAATTGATTCGATTAAACCCAATGTTGCCATATCGAAGGGATTAACCCTTTTTTAAAGGATTTTTAGTACGCAAAAGGGATATTGTATAAAAAAAGGATTTTTCTTTACTATTCCATCGGCGATAGGGAGAGAATTTAGAACTAATTCTGAAACAGAGAAGTAATTTTATTAGTTTGACTCCAAAATTATCCTCTTTTTACCAATGGAATGATGGGTGCATGGACTTGTCTGTCTTCAAAAATTAGTTCCAAATTCTCTCGCTATGGTGAATGGAGCATAATATAACATTAAACAAATTTTAAATTTATTTCATTCGTTTGCAGTATTTATTAAAGTGGTACTATATTGACCCAATTATATACACCTATTTATACATTTATTTTTATATTTATTACATTTGCTTTTCAGTATTTATTAAAGCGTTAGAGCTACATTGCCGCAATTAAATATGCCTATTTATATATTATATAAATTATTTCACGTGTTATAATAAATAAAATATTTATTTAAATTTTGGAGAGATTTTTTTCAACGGTTTGGAGGAATCTTAACTATTGAGCATCTGGCAACATTAATTAAACCGCAAATTCGAATTCTTGCAAAGCTGTCGAGTATGCATCGATCCAGGTGATTGGATGCAAGTGGCACGGTAGAATCACCTACAAATATTTTTTTCTGTAATCAGCCACGTAAATACGATAAATTACGGAATACCCGCTTATTCGAAATTTTTGATATAGCATCTACTTAGGCGTATGGTATTTTTAAGCGATCATAACAAATATCTTACGTGTCAATTATTTTACTATTTCCCGAATTTGAAAAAAAATTTTTTACGATTGTAGACAAAATAATTTATATAAAGAAAACATTTGATTATTCTAATTGTTTCCATGATGCAGCTTTTAGCAGCGTAGGTTGCAAGGTATTTTTTTATATGTAAATTTATTGAATATGAAGAACAAAGTAATTAAGTCGAATAGAGAATTAAATATTCTTTAATATTTATGTTAACAAAATGTCAAAAAAATATTTTTAATGGTATTTTTTTCAAGAAATACTGTTAAAATCTTCAAATTAGGGTACTTCCGGTTAACCGGTTGTAACCAAAACCTAATCAACTCTTCAAATGGACGTACAAAAGAGGAATATGAATTGTAGTATTGGAGTTATCGAAGAAGAAATTTTTGTTACACACATACATACAGACATCATCGTAAAAATAGTAAAATCGTATTCTAGGGACCCTAAAATGTGCTGATTCATTAAAAACACCATCGATTTTTTTGAAATATGCCCGATAATAAAATAATGAACAAAAAAATTACGTAGGTATACCGAAAATCGCGGATATTAGCGAACTACATGTTAAGCCCCAAATTTTTGCAATATTGAAATAAGAAAGAAAAGATATTCTGTTATACATTATTTATTTAAAATTGTTACACAATTTTTACGTTTTTAGGCATAGAAATACATTTTCTCATTATAATGACAGGCAAATGATTGCTTCTTTTCTCCCGGAAGTTGTGCTTGTTCCGTTTTCGTTTCTACACCGTGATGGAACTCCTGATGAAGCTTACCGGAATACAAATCTTCCAAGAATTGCTTTAGTTTTCCAGGTACAGTATTTCTTTAATATCGGGAAACAAGTACATATGTCAGAAACTATCAATTGCAATTAGAGGCAAGTCTTTCTCGCTTTTACTCAGAAGGTAGAGCGGGTAAAGGAATTTTGTACCATCAGCCGTTAAGAAATATACGTTTTCTGAAATATAAATCAAAATTTCATTAAATTGTGTATACCGGGAGGCTTTTGAAAAACGAATCCTGCTTGAAACTTCATAACTCCGGAATCATTAGAATATCGATTTGAAATTTTTGTCTCTTGCAGACACAAGTATTCCTACCAACGATGAAAAACGTTCTTAGTTTCCCCATATAAGAAGCCTCTGGTTGATATACAGAAATAAAAGAAAGTATAAACATGCATCTATAATATGTAGTATCCCCATACTAGGTTCCAAAATTTTAGTGCATCTAGTACCAGAGTTATTAATATAAATGTGTCTGATGAGGTGCTCCTTCAAATGGCTGTAACTCTGTATGTAAGTCAGTTTTCTCTAAAAATGGCATTCCAATGTGATGACGTCATTTAGTTAATTTATATGAGCCATATAGTGAAATCGATTGATCTAGTCGATCTGTAGTAAAAACTATGGGCTCTCGAGCACGAACATTACTAAACTTATAAAATAAAATGAAATACCATATATAATTATAAATTATAGCAAGTATCGTAATTGATTACAACAATTATTATACAAGAAAACAGTTTCGAATGCACAACGCAGAAATCATTTTTTATTTAATTATAAATTAGACTTAAAATTGATTATGAAAAGGGCCTTAAAAAGTAATTTAATTTCACTATACATGTAAATAGTACCTACGTCGAATTGCAGACTGAGTAAAATTGTTAATGTTTCGCATTGATTATTGACGGATCACTAATTTTTCGGCGACGAAATAGATCCACATTTAAATTCATTTTTGACATTATTTACCGTCACATGTGACACATCCAAAGCAGTACAAACTCCTTAAAATGGAATAATATTCAGAAATAAGCACATTTTAGGAAATACAGAACTGAGAACTGTCATGTGACAACCTCAAAATATAATACATCTTCTATAGACGAGAATGGAATTAAGCGAATATTTACACGTTTTTCTTCGTCAAAGTATGCTGAAGCATTTACACCGTTTCAATATTATTTACCGCTCAATTTTTGATTGTCACACTTGTAAACAAAAATTATTCATATAGCTCAGGTTACGACATACGGAAACAAATGCTGCGTAAAAATAAAACAATCAAGACAAACACGTTGTTAAAAACAAGGTGATTTCTCTATTTATACCCTGCAATCACGTGATTACATTGGAATACCATTCTAAGAAAAAAATGTTTATATTTTTTGGCTTAAAATGACCTCCACAACCAGTTTTTCACTGTAAATGGTTTATAATGCTACAAGAATTCATTATAAATTAACTGATTATGAAAATAATTAATTTTACGTTAATTAGAGCAAATTTAATTTGTGGTAACACAAATTGTCCAAAACGGCCGTGTGAGACCAACGTGTCACCACACCATTTCATGTTTGAACATGTTCGAATGTGTCATCAATTTACTCGTAGTTGCACGTTTTGTGCGAAACTTGTTAGTATTCGTTTCTCTTTGAATATGAACAAATATATATCAAAATTACTATCCCCGAATACATGGCCCCATGAAGCCACATTGGTCTCGCAAATTCCGTAGGCCTAACACGGTTTCTAACACGTTAGGCCGCACTCTATCCTCTCCCATAAGTGTTAATGCTATATTCGAGACCAGTGTGGCACCACGCAACAAATTTAAAAAATCGCCATTCACTTGTTTTTGTATACAAATGTTGGAAATAGAAATGAAGTTTCAAACAGGATTCGTTTTTTAAGTGACCCGATATTGACAAGAGTTTAAAAATTAGAACGCCTTCGTATTTTGAAATTATACTTACGATTTTCAGATAATAATTCATGTTGCACAAGGTCATTATACTTTTTAATAATATCCAAATTGTCGGGATGATGGAAAAGAACTAAAAATGGGAGACCATCTTCAATTAATTCTTCCGCATTTTTGAAGGTTATTTCTCTAACTAACGGTACACATTTTTCTGTCATCCACACATGCATTTCATGAAAATTTTTCATGCTTCCCATATAAGTCTCGTCTAAATCGTTCGAGCGATCTTTATCAGGTCTAAAAACAATAATAGGTTGTCCTGGAGGATGCATCTGTGCAGATGCTTCTCCGAAACCAACATGGAATTGACAATCTTCTTTTAAATTTGTTGCTACTCGCCGGAATATATCATATTCACGCATATCCCTTCTATCGAAGTAACCGATAATTATTCTTTTATTTGAACCTATATCAGTTAGTTCTTGTAATTCCTTAAATTCTTTAATAGGATCTTCTAAATGTTTTTTAATGAAATTCGCAATTGCTTCTGTTGAACGCTTTCCTCGGTATTCTCGCTTTGTTATCAGTCCATTTCTTATTAGTTTTAGGGTTGGATACTTAATGTGAAACCTTGTAGTTATTGCATTTTCTTCATCGCATTCTACTTTACAATTACTACTTTCCCGGCTTCTGGAAATTCTGCAGCTACTTTATCAACAGCTTCATCAAATATTGATGGTAACATATTACCAAAGCGGCATCGTTCCGCATAAAAGTTAATAAAAACTAATTCATTTAATGCTTTAATTAAATATAATTATAAACAATATCGTACATAAATATTTGTATAAATAATATACCTAGAATCATATCAACATTTTTCTCTGTTAATTGTACTGCTCCACTATCTGTAGGGTTATAAAAGACATATGTTACCTGAAAAATACAACAATTTCAATTCATAACAGCCGGCACACATTCTTAATCCTTAACAAATCGCGCAGGGACACTAGTGCTTCAGTCTACAGCCGCCTTCTGTCTTCGGAACCAGGGTTGCGATCGTTGCGATTGAGAAAATTTATATTGTACCAACAGTTTAACTCAAATTGTACTAAAATCACTAACTCTGCACTAAAAAGAAATCCAGCCACATATTTAAAATAATCATAACTATATCTACAGGTACTTTAAAACATTTTTATTGATAAACTAACAAATAAAATAAACATAAATACATTATTTTTGTGCAACCATCAGTGAACTAATCATTTCGCAGACGCAATACAATCCGGGAAATCCAATTTATCGGCGGTTGTTATGGTTACGGCGGCGAAATTGAGCCCTTCCGACATTACCTACTACTCAAAATAAATTGTACTAAACTTTGAAAAGAGGTACTGACGTACTAGGAAAATAATAATTGTACTAAATCTAGTACAATTGTGCTGACTATCGCATCGCTGTTCGGAACACGAGTTCGTAAGCTATATGATCTAAGACAGCCGCAAACATTTTCAATGGACTAGTTAAGTGATGACGTCAGAAGTAGAGGGGATGAAATGAAACCTTTCCAAACATTGGAAAAGTATACGTGATTTGCTGTATGCCGTGTAAATAAACATTATTTTCTTTGTTTTTGGGAAAGAATAAGAGTGAAAGCTTCGTTTTTATATATACACATATATTCTTGGATATATTCCATATATTATTTTTATTCGTAAGTACCTACATTTAAAATGAATACAAAAAATCGACCTAATTTTTAGGTTATAAATGGTAATATTTTTAAATACTTGTTAATTGTGTTTCAGAAACCTGATTATGAGTAGTAAACGTATTTTAAAAATATCTTCCATCATTGCATATTTCGAAGATGATCGAAAAACCGTTCTGCGCGGTGAAAATGCTGTTGACAGTGGACATGTTGCAAAGATGGAATTTAATGCCGATTTATTTGTATTGCGAGGTGATGTTTACGCAAGTATGAAGAATAAAATTTATAAAGTAGAGGTATATATATATTAAAGTATGATTTCAATTTATTTTAATATATTTATAATAATTTCGCAGGTATTTTTTAACGATAATATGGACGTAACAGACGGTAAATGCACCTGTCCAAAAGGCATAAAATGCCATCATATAGCTGGTTTATTGTTCTTCGGGCATTACAATATATCAGTAACTGATCAAACTTGCAAGTGGAATGCCCCGAAACCCAAAGCTACGGATAAAGTTAAAACGTTGGATGAAATGTATCCAGCAAAACCGTACAAAGCAGCCGATCGTGACTTGGTATCTGAAGAAATCAATAGTTTAAAATTGAAATTGCTTGGTAGTACCGTGGGGTTCAGTTGGTTGCTGAAGGACGAACCGTCTCAGAATTTACTGAACCTAATTCCAGCAGTTGAAGATGTCGTCTTTAGTGATGATTTTTTTAGTAGCTTAAATAAAATTAAATATTTAAAATCAAAATTAGTATTATCCGCTGAAAGAATTGAAGAAGTTGCAAATAAAACCATAGGACAAGCAGATAATGAACAATGGTTGTTGGCTAGAAAACACAGGATAACAGCCAGTAATTTTGGAGCAATTTTATCGGCTTGTAAACGAAATCGATATCCTCCTTCATTATTTAAAAGACTTTTTGGTAAGTAGGAATTTATTTATATATATATATATATAATAAACATATACTTATTTGTTGTACAGGCGTTTACAATTTGGATGCGGTAAAGGCTGTACAATGGGGTAGAAATAATGAAAAAACAGCCATAGAAGAATTTGTCGCTGCTACTTCTTTAGAAGTAACTTCAACGGGGTTATGGCTGCATCCCTGCGGATTTCTAGGAGGAAGTCCGGATGGTTTAGTAGGAGACAATGGCATTATAGAAGTGAAATGTCCATTTTCGTACAGAGATGAAATGTTAAACGAAAAATTAAAAACTGAAAAAAAATATATCATTACGTATGATGATAATAACGAAATAGTTTTAAATAAGGATCATCAATATTATGATCAAATGCAAGGACTGATGCATATTTTAAATAAAAGTATATGTTACCTTGTAATTTGGACGTTAAAGGAAACTGTAATTGTTCCTGTGAAGAGAAACGAGGAATGGGCAGAAAACATAAACATATTACAAAATTTTTATTATAATAATTATATAAATGCACTGTCAGAAAATAAAGATATATAAATAATGTACAACTGTATATTAATTAAAATGTTCCTCTACCTCTTTTATTAAAGGATTTGCAAAATTTGTTAGTGCTGCACACGTTTGAAAAATCACTGATGAGTGCGGTATTAAAAATTGCGGAATTTTATCCAATATAGAATAACATTTTACTCGTCGAATCGCTCTTTCCACGTGAATTCTAGCTTTAGTGATTCTTTTCGTTTCCGCCACTTGACTAGGTGAAAACTGCGGTGTTGTTAGAAACGGTGGAATATTCAAGCTTACACCTTCAGGTAATATATCGCTGATTAGGAAACCTTTATCCGCCAATATCAAATCACCAGCTTTCATATGTTTTAATATTCCGGAATGCATTACAATTTTCTTGTCCGATAAAGAGCCTGGATATAGTTTACTGGCATATGTAATTACACCGTTAGGTGCTACTCCAATTAACCCCTTCCAAGTATTTCGGTGTTTATAGCTACTATAAGTGAGCCTCTGCTTCTCCATATTTTTCGGAACAACTGAAGTTACTTCCGTACAATCGAGTATTATCCGGCAATTTAAAAAATCGGTAAATGCTGTCGGTAAACTAAGAATGTTTTTTTGCCGTGATGGTATATCATGCATTAATTGCTTGTATAAAATTTCATGTAAAGCATATAACCAAGTCTGAAAGATATTTGTAATAGTAGCTATACTACAATCAAACCTTATAGCTAAATCGTGATGTGGAAAATTTAGTCTTAACTTCATCAGAGTAATAAATAATTGGTCAATTTTACTAATTTTCTCTACATTCCACCCTGAATAATAATTTAAATTGATAGCATTCATTGTTTCAAATAAAATGATAAAAAGTTCTGCGGTTGGAATTCCTGTGTACATTAAAACAAATTTATCATTTTTTTTTCACCTGATCGAAAGAAAAACGAGCTTTCGCTATTTCTAATTCCTTGCTCAAATTGTTTACTCTTTCTGTTAAAAAATACATCTCAGCTTCCATTGAGGCATTAGACAGCCTACTGATACTCCGACTACCATCAGAATCTTTCGATGGTCCAGGAACTGGTGTTGTTGCAGTAGAAAGAGTTGTATCTTTTGATGATCCAGGAACTGGTTCTGCTGGAGAAGAAAGAGTTGTATCTTCTAATGCTGCAGTCAAATCTGCTACAGCTTTTATTGGTAAACTAGTTTTAATAGTTCTTTTGCTACAATACAAACAATGCATTAAAACAAATAAATGCATATATTAAAAATATATACCGTTTTTCTGGAGATACAAATGTAAATTTTCTTTTAATATTGTGTGCAAAAATAGTTGGCCTGTTCTTCCTATTCCCGTCAACAAAATGACAACTGCAGACTAAACTATATTTAGTTGGTTCTCGATCGGCACGTCTAAAAATTATTATTATTATAATTTAATTAAACAATATAATTATCTAATTTACTAACCTGATTAATTCCATCCAGATTTTCTTTTCTTGTTCATTCGCAGGGAAACAAAAAAATTTGCAAATTTTTTGTTCGCTGTAATGTTTGCAATCAGGAGCAAAACACATTACCATTTCTGAAATAAATAAAAAATATAAATAAATATATTTTATTACAAATAATACTATAAAAATGTATTATAAACAATATATACATAACCTCAAAATATCTACATATGCTAATAATTTCATATATTTTATCGACTTACCGATTGCAATAGTAAAATCTTGTTCTGATTACACTTTATTTATTAAATATATGAGTTATATGCCTTATATTAAAGAAATACACTTATTAACTTTGAGTAAAAAAAGTCTTACGGTACTTAACATTGAATTTTCGTTTGTTTGGAAAGGTTTTCTAGTTACCCCCACTACTCTGACGTCAGACTTAACTAGTCCATTGTTATTAGCAATCCAGCGAAAGTCCATTCGCTGAGACGAGAAAATTTGGAACTAATTATTGAACAGAGACAAGTCAAAAGTGGATAATTTTGTAGCCGAACTAATAAAATGACGTTTAGTTCCACATTTTCTCGTCTTAGCGAATGGGGTGGTATACCTAGATATAATTGTTTTTACAATTACACGTTTCGAGTATCTAATGTTTTTTTCGAAAACTGCCCCAAAATTAATAAAAATGTAAAAAGAAAATTTTGTCGGTCAAGTTTAATTGGAGGGCTTTTAACAAAATTTGCTTGAAGTTACCTATAGGGCTCGGACACTAAGCTGTTTCCACTTTTCCAGTAACCTTGCGATCAGCTGTCCCGGCGCTCTGATAACAGTGCCATCTGCTCTGTCATAGTTTTCCTTAGCGCTAATTCAAAAGTTGGAATCAGTTTACTGTCATGCTGTCTCACATTGACGTGTGGTGTAACAATTATTTTGTGCCTAAAGTTTTTTTTGTAAATTGTGTTGAGAATGTCAGCGTATTTGAAAGCATTAAGTAGTGACGTAAAAATGTACTAACGTTTACGTTAGTATATATAATCAATGAAAGAACAAACGCCACGGATCTCATGACAAACGCGTAACCATGACTCCCGCCAGTTGTTGGCTGCGTATAATCCCATTGTGCATGGTACATATCTTCTATCTCTTTAAATTGAAAAGGTCTATTAGTAATGAAAATTGCAAATAAGTGGGCAAAGGTACATATTTATTTTTTTATTGCCAGAAGAAAAACAATAAGAAGATTATACATTAATTAGGAATTAGTTATCATAGGATTATCAAAATGATGCATAAAGTTCCGAATAATATACCTATATACAGTGAGATCAATGAAAAACTTAACTCGGAATAGGCTATGAACAGAGAAACGTAAACCTGATCATTATTTAATACAAAAGTCCAGTCAAAACTGATCTTGAAATGTAATTTTAAGGAGAAAAGACAATAAAGAAGTATACAGTGTATTGACATTGAATTAAATATTTTTAAATTGACATACGTTTCTTTGTTCATAGCTTATTCCGAGTTAGGTTTTTTTAACACACTGTAGTTACATGGCCTTATCTTACGATTCTTGCACGGAACCCTTCAACTGATTTGACATCCAAGATCCAAGGAGGATCGTAACATTTAATGTCACCGTGACAACAATGTCGTATATAAGCAGGATTATTACGAATAATTGCTCAATTTGTACAATAAATATAAATAGAATTATTTTTTCTAAGCCAATAAAAATAAACAGACAGATTTTATTAAATTGTCTCCCTTTCTTCAATCAAAAAATTGCAGGATGTAAAATTTACATCCTGAATGTAATTGTGGAGATGGGATATGTTTCATTAGAGCAGAGGATTCACGTATGAGCCGCAAACAGACACGTGACTCGAGCGACTTGTGCGCGTGTCACTTTGGCGTGAACAATGTTTTTACTTATTTTGATTTTAAACTGCTAAAATGTTATTATTTTACAATTTTCAGACATTAAAAAAGAAATAAAAAATAACTTCTTAGCAGTTTAAAATTAAAAATAGGTCAAAGCATTGTTTTTGTTAAAGTGACATTGTTCTTGTCAAAATGACAAGCGCACACAAATCAGCTGATTCCAAGCACTTCTTGTGCTTGGCGATACGGCGGGCAGTACAGAAATGTTAAAATGACGTCATTTTTATGTCATGCAATCGCCAGGCGGTACGGCAGAGTTCCAGCAGGTCTCTCGAGTCATGTCTACTCGCGATCTGTAGGCCACGATCATACACGTGTCTCAAGCGACTTTGAAGTGTTTGGAATCCGCTGATTTGCGTGCGCATATCACTTTGACAAAAACTATGTTTTGATTTATTTAATTTTGAACAGTTAAAAAGTTATTATTTTTAATTTCATGTGTTTTATTGCAGTTAAATATCAAAATAAGTAACATTGTGCTTGTCTAAGTGTTACGCGCACACAACTCAGCTGATTTCAAAGACTTCAAGGTCGCTCGAGTCACGTGTCTGCTCGCGCCGTATACAATATCCAAATTAATTATAGCTCGTGCCAAATAGAAATGACCTGCGCGTAATAGTATATTACGTACCATGAACTGTAAATGACAGTTTTTAGGTCGAGAATGTAGTTTGGGAAATCGACACCAGTAGGGTCTAGATTTCCTAAAAATTCGCGACATAAGAACTGTCACTTACAGTTCATGGTGCGTAATATACTATTACGCGCAGGTCATTTCTATTTGGCACGAGCTATAGGCGTTTTTTTTATTCAGAGCGGTTACCTCCGGGTACATGGTAACGTATTTTTTGAGCATTCCGGTTACGTCAAACGTGTAACCGCTTGACAGAAACGTCTGTAGTATCCGGACATATTTTGTTCACCGGTTACCGAGCTTATTGAGTGATTTATGTAACCCGGTTACCTTAATAATAAACGCCTATTTATGAAAACATTCATTCCCAATTTTTATCTGAGATTCAAACAAGCACAACCTTTTGAGGGGATGCACCTCATCTCACTTTACCTCGTCTCAGTTACGACAAAAAGAACGGTAAAAATTAATGAGGCTTGAGTCTGTGGTGAGCTAAGACGAACAGAGATATCATGTAAAAAGAACGCGACTAAGTGTCAAGTTATGCAAAGAAACTTACCAGAAAACATGTAAGGAAAGTGAATTTCAAACTAACTACATTTTATTATGTATTGCATGTTGTTTATTTTGATTGTTTTATTTTATTGCACTGGAAAATAGTCATGTAATTATTTCCAAAAAAACCTCCCGAATATCGGCAATTCCAGTACATAGACTAACTCACTCAACACTCAAGGTATAGCGCTTAGTGCTGTTGGTTGTGTAGTTCTATTCACACCGTCACCACAGAGGTTTTCTGCCTCTACCGTTGCGTGTCTTCGGCGCAGACTAGACCACGTGACTAACTTTGTACTTCTCGCGATTGACTGTTGTAGAAGCGGAATTGCGGGAGGTGTAGTGAGTGAAGTCAAACTCAAATGTTATAAGTCCCAGGCGTCTAGTCTTCCTAAGGGATGGCCGGCACGGTCACCAGATTTGAGCATTTTTATATCTTTGGAGATATCTGAAGGAAAAAGTGTTTAAAAATCGCTCTCACACCTTACAATAGCTAAGGGAGCGGAGTATGAAAGAAGTTAATGCCATATCCGCGATATAACGAACTGTACTTTTAACATCTAAAATGTTTTGGTGTAAAACAGACTCCTAAACCACGCCCCAATGAGGGCATATACGCAATTTTTTTTCCAGGTGGCAGCACTATTTCAACCAATCAGTGGACCTTTTACATCAAAAGAGAGAGATAAGGAAAAATGACATACACATTTATGTAGTGCGCAGTAGTTTGTTTGCACATTGAGGAAGCCAGTTATATTTCAAACAAAATTTGAAAGGGCAAGGGCGGAACTAAGAATATAACTATATTAAATAAATTTACACAAAGAGTTTATGATGATGCATATTTCAAGATAAGAGGACGGGTTGATAGGAATCAAAAACACGGTTATATGTCCTAAAGACGCGAAATATGTTTATTTCGCGTGGTGTTCCACATCACAGATAATATAATACCTACTACCTACCACCTACCACATAAAGATGACGGTGACAGATAACTGCGTAGTTGCCAGTTCGTTATTAAGAAAGTTACAAACAAGAATAAAACTTGTTTTTATTTTTAAATAAATTGTTGTCTTTATTAATATTTTTTTTATAATCACTCAAAAATAATTTAAGTTTCTGTGTCGTTTAAATATTTTTTTATCGAAATAAATGCTAGCCCGTTTAATCATTTTACTTGACAACATGGTACCCACCCATCTCTAGTTCATAAAAATTTCACTACGTGGCGCATTGAAAAATGACATCACGGTACTATAAAAATGTAAAAGGTCCATTAATAGTACTCTCTGTTTTAAATGTAGTCATCAATTTTTGACCTAACAATAACCATACGTATATCTGTCTTTGTTACACACATTCTTGTTCTAGCGTTGGTAAAACGTCTATATTATATGTGTATCTCTTTCTAACTACTTGGAAAAAAGAGAAAGAAATATTGAAGGTTATAACGCCAAGGTCGTTGCTGTCAGATGTCACCATTATTACTATTACAAGTGTAGGTTACGGTTTATAAAAGTTTATTTTGCTGATTTTCATTAAACTCATCTTTTTCAACAGTATGCAATTTAGTAAGCTCTAATATAAAATTGAGATATTTACGGAATACAATTTTTTTGGTATTTACAGAAAACTCAATTAACAAGTCATTTTGTTCAGTGTTTTATTAAAATAAAGGATACTTTTAGCATGCAAACAAATATGTTTTTTTAATACATTAAGTACATATTAATATTTAAACCATAAACTGTTGGAGTCGGATTCATTCATTTGCAAGTTCTTTAGTCTGTGTTTGTATATACTTTCGAACCACTGGCATTTGCAACTTTCTTTCTCCGAATTATTCTCTACATTGTAGCTATCCTTATCTTTAAAGCATCCAGATGCTCACTGAATACAAAAAATAAAGATTTTAAATTTGGTTAATATTTAGATAGTAAATTGTACCTCTTTCTAGAGAAATTAATGATATCTTACTTTTTTAACTTTTTCCAACAAATTATATAATAATTGTTAAGATTGGCTAGTTAATATTTTTCCAGGCATTTTGTATCAAATTTACAACTAACAATGCTAGTAAAATGATACAGTTTAACTATTTGATTTGTTTCAAAAGAAATTACTTTAATGTGAGACTTATATTAACTTTGATCACCGTGACTGATTCAGAACCGCCGAAATTTATATTGTCACGAGTACGTCACTAGAAATATGCCCCCACCCATAAAATTTGATCCAGACACTTTTTATTGATGACGTAAAGATCACTTGTAAAATAGAGTCTAGACGCCAGTAAACATTTATGAAAAATGTTTTATTCTGTGTAGTACGCTTGTGCACTTTGAATAGTTTACGCTGCGCACGCATGCGTATTATGACAGTTACATTTAGGCAAAGGTTAGAAATAAAAATATCAGATATCTGACGTTTGGACAAAGATTGGAAGAGAAAAAAGTAGATGGAGTGCGCCTAACTGCTCCCATACAAATTCCCACAGACCATAAATATACTATAGTATATTTATGATATATGGTCCGAAAAAACATAGCCTATGTCCCACTTGTCTGATTCTGTATTATGTATGATGAAACTGTCCGTGTATGAAGAAAAATAGAAGCGCTTCTATTTCCATCATACAAAACATGTGCTGCTCATGTCACGCGGTACTTATTAGCTACGTTCACAGATATTTTGATATTTGAGTTTAACATATTGGGGTTAGGTTAATATTTTTAAACTTTATTTGTATTTGTTTATTTTTTATTAAGTAAATGTTCATAATAATTATATTATTTTTCTACTCCCTACTGTTTATGTTAGGTTATTTGCACGCTTGACACATCGACGTGAAATGAGCAACATAGGTACTTTTCATGTGCTTTTTGTCATACACGTGGGACACGAGTATTATGAATTTTCGTCGCACACGGCAAGTTTCATCATACATCGCACAGAATCAGACAAGTGTGACATAGGCATAACGTACAAACGTTGTACATACAGTACAACCAAGTGTAATGTGTTTTATCCTACACACATGTGTTTTGTAATAGTAAAAAAATTAAGATATCATTTAATATATAAGGAAAATAATAAGTCATCGTTAATAAATAGTCTTGAAGTAAATAGGAACAATTTCTTGTAGACAATTTCATATTTCATGGTCAGATGGTTGAAATATATATGAATATACACAAAAAACAAAACTCCCTAGATCTTGTGAAAACATGTTTCAGTATAATGAGCACGTGTGTTTTGTTTGAAAATTGAAATATAAATTAAAACAAAATGGGTAAAAAGACAAAAGTAGGAAAACAGCGTAAAGATAAATATTATCAATTAGCAAAAGAATCAGGTATGTTAATCACAAATTATTACGTAAAGAATATTAAAATTTGTTAATTTTTAGGTTATAGATCTCGAGCTGCCTTCAAATTAATTCAATTAAATCGTAAATTCGAATTCTTGCAAAGGTCTCGAGTATGCATCGACTTGTGTGCAGCTCCAGGTGGTTGGATGCAAGTGGCACGGCAAAATATGCCTGTTTCAAGTATCGTAATAGGAATAGATTTATTCCCGATAAAAGCTATTCCTGGTTGTATAGGCATAACTGAAGATATTACAACTGAAAAATGTAGAGTAGCAATTACAAAAGAAATTAAAACATGGAAAGCTGATGTAGTCTTGCACGATGGAGCCCCAAATGTCGGTAAAAATTGGTTACATGATTCGTATCAACAAGCTTGTCTGACATTGAGCGCTCTCAAACTCGCCACGCAATTTCTGCGTGGCGGTGGTTGGTTTGTGACGAAAGTTTTCCGATCTAAAGACTACCACCCACTTATCTGGGTGTTCAAACAGTTGTTTAAGAAAGTACACGCTACTAAACCTCAAGCTTCACGTAGTGAATCCGCTGAAATTTTCGTCGTATGCCAATATTACATTGCCCCAGATAAAATTGATCCCAAGTTTTTGGACGCTAAATATGTTTTTAAAGAACTGGATATAGAACCCCAAAACAAATTAAATGTTTACCATCCCGAAAAACAGAAGAAAGCTAAAGCGGAGGGTTATCCAGAAAATGATTACACCTTGCACCATAAACTGCCGGTTTCTGAATTTATGGAAAGCGAAAATGCCATAGAAGTTTTACAACATGCTTCCGAGGTAATACATATTTATTTTTCTATGTTAAATAATTGAAACGTTTAAGTTCAAAGATATCTAATTGACATTTTAGTTTAAAAGTTATTTTAGAAAAGTGTTTTGCAGGACATAACGATAATTTACTATTTTTTTATCCACATTGTTATATATTTCTTACACAATCACCATATAATTTAAAATTACAAGTCATCCAATAAAACTTGCATACATTTAAAAATCACAAATTCCTTGCGCTTGTTACAAAAATAACTATTTTGCAGTTAAGAATACTACTTCCGGTTGTCCAATTATTACCGAAACCTTTTCAGCTCTTCCCAATAATATTCGATTGAGAAATACAGGGTCCGCCATGTAACGTTTTTTTTTTCAACTAGTGCTTATTTCGTGAATGGTAACACTTAGCTCATGTTTGATTTGACAGATAATTAGTTTTATCCTTCCGCTGAACGAATATGGTTGTGTATACGCTTGAACAACGCTGGGAAATATTGCGACATTACTTTGAAAATCATGGTAATGTTGCAGAATGTGTGCGAAAATTGCGTACGGATTTTGGAAGAAGAGATGCACCGTCAGCTCCGTATGTTCGTTATCTTGTGAAAAAAGTGAAAGAAACTGGCATCCTCATCGATAAACCAAAGCGTGAAAAGCCAAAAACAGTGCGTACACCCGAGAATATTGCTGCTGTGGCAGAAAGTGTGCGTGAAGCGCCATCAACATCAATTCACCGTCGTTCTCAACAATTGAACATTTCGGAGACATCATTGAGACGAGTTTTGCATAAAGACCTTGGTATGACGGCATACAAAGTCCAATTGGTTCAGGTGTTGAAGCCAACTGACCATCTAATGCGTTTTCGCTTCGCTGAGTGGGCCTGTGATCGACTTACAGAAGATGCCGATTTTGCCAAAAAAATCATCTTTTCAGATGAAGCTCATTTTCATCTTGGCGGGTATGTAAACAAGCAAAATTGTCGCATTTGGGGCACAGAAAACCCGCACGAATACATTGAAAAGCCGACGCACCCAAAACGAGTCACTGTTTGGTGTGGATTTTGGTCCAGAGGCATAATTGGGCCATTTTTCTTCGAAAATGAGCAAGGAGTGGCCGTTACAGTCAATGGCGATCGTTATCGGGCCATGTTGAACGAATTTTTGTTTACAAAAATTGAAGAGGAGGATATTGGCAACATTTGGTTTGAACAGGACGGCGCTACGTGCCACACAGCCGAAGCTACACTCGATGTTTTGCGCCCTGTTTTTGAAGATCGCATTATCAGCCGCAGAGCTGATGTCGTTTGGCCACCTCGGAGCTGCGATTTGACACCGTTGGACTATTTTTTGTGGGGTGCCATCAAAGATAAGTGTTACGCCGACAAGCCAGAGACAATTGACGCTTTAAAGGACAATATTCGTGAAGCCATTGGTGAAATACAGCTGCACACAATCGATAATGTGCTTAAAAATTGGACCGAACGTGTACGCTACTGCATGGCCAGCCGAGGCAGCCATTTGAATGAAATTATTTTCCATTATTAACCGGAAGGATTGTACTTTCAAATAAAAAAAGAAATTTGAGAAAATATTCAGTAGTTTTTTTTATAACATTTTTTAAAAAAAAAAAGTTATTTGGCGGACCCTTTACGTAATTAAACAGCTATTAAGTATTATAGTTTTTGAGAAATCGTCCATCCAACCGACTCACATACATACACACACATACATCCACCCATACACACACAGACATCATCGTAAACATATTAAAATAGGATTGTAGGGACCTTAAAACGTGCTTAATCATTAAAATCTGGATATGCGACTTTTAGCATGAATCCAATACCTCTCGTAGCGAGGTACCTATGTTAAACCGAGTTGATTTAGGCAAATTTGTATGTGTAATGTTGTAGTTGGTTATATTCAATTATTTGAAACTCCATGTCAATTTTGATTTATGACGTTTGAAAATTTAAGTATAATGTCTTCTATTCCCAAACTTCAAATTAAAAAAATTGCGTATCGAAATGCAAACTCCTTCGATGCGCAATTGGATTTCGTAATGACTCCAGTATGACCGAAAAATATAAATATTTTAGTAGCTTTCAGATATCCAAAAACTTTTATAAAGAGTAAAATTTTCTATCAGATTAATAATAAAAAAAGTTTTTCATATGTTTCGTCCAAAATCAATTTGTTAGTTATATGATCAGGAATAATACTAACAATAAATTGTTTTTATTTAAGATTATATTTGATAGTGTTGAAGTAGAAACACATCCAAAAACAACGCAAGAAATAAAAGAATGTTGTAAAGATATTAAAGTACTAGGTAGAAAAGATTTAAGAATGTTAATAAATTGGTGGAAAGCTATTCGAGAAGAAAAGAAGCCCGATATTAAAGAAGAACTTGCTGACGATACTAAAATTGAGGAAGCAGGCACCACAATAACTGAAATTGATACAGATGTTAAAGAAGATCTTGATTCTGAAATCATTGATAAACAAATTGCTGACTTAAAGGTATAAATTAAATTTAAAAATAACTCAAATTCAAAATTAGTTTTTTTATATTGTAGGAAGAAGAACTTCGTGAACTAAAACGCAAAAAGAAGAAAGCTCTTAAGGAACGTAAAAAACTTAATGAACGCTTAAATTTAAAAATGGTTTTGAAAGGTGATGAAGGCCCTACATTAGATGGTGAAGACATGTTCAGTTTGAAACAAGTCACTAGTAATAAAGCTTTAACTAGAGTGACAGAACAGACACCAGATGTTTTAGCCGAATCTGAAGATGAAGATGAGGATGACAAACCAAAACCTTCGAAATTCACAAAGTATGATAAAGAAAGCAGCCACTTGGACAGTTCTGGACTTTATTATAAAGATTCGGACAGTGAACTGGAATTGGAATCTGAAGATGAATCCGAACAATATAAAGAAGGATTAGGTAAAGTAGAACTGAACTAGCCAATATTTTTTTAAATCAAGAATTATGGAAAATATAGAAAATAAAATTTAAACTATTTAAGAACTACAAATTAGCGTATTATCTAATTCAAAAAGTAGTATATTTTTATTTTTAGAAAATATGTACATGTTCAACGATCTACATTCCCAATATTTGATTACAGGTTTCTCAGAATCTGAAGATAGTGAAAACGACATCGACGAAATAACTGCAAAAAATACCGAACAAAATAAGAAATCATTGTCGAATCCATTAATTACTGACTTAGATAATAGAAACAAGCAACAAAAGAAAGCCCACAAAGCAGAATTGTGGTTCGAGAGAGATATATTCAAAAATCTTATAAACGAAAAAGATGAGGATCAAGATTTAGATCGTATGATTAGTGAATACAAAAAGAAGGGCGCAACTATATTAGGGGAAGATACAGATGATGGATATGCAAGTGACAAAATAAAAAATAAGCAGAATAAGAAAGGAATTAAAGAAGAATCGGATTCGGAGTCGGATCTGAGCGATTCCGATACTGACACTGATAGTGATTTTGATGTTGAAGAAATGCACAGAAAATCAAAAAGGGTTAAAGAAAAGGGCGGTTTTGAAGTTGTCAGCAAAGCAGAGAGTAAGTTTCTCCTTTATTTATAATAGAATATTTAAAAAAAAAATACTACTAATTTGTCCACTGCAGCTGCAGCATCTAAAATAAAAGGGAAAAAGCGAACATTATCCGAATCGGAACTGGCACTAGGAGCTATGATGATCAATTCGAAGAAAACAAAACGAGATTTAATTGACGGAGCGTGGAATCGATACATGTTCAACGATGACAATCTTCCTGATTGGTTCGTTGAAGACGAGAAGAAGCATATGAAGAAAGATGCTCCTGTTCCAAAAGTAAATTTTAAAATAGTAATATTAAAAGTAATTTTTGTGTAAAATGCATATATTTAACAGGAGTTAGTAGACGAATATTCCGAACGAAAGGAAGAATTAAATGTTCGCCCAATTAAAAAAGTAATTGAAGCAAAAGCTAGAAAGAAGAAACGCGCTCTTCGCCGTCTAGAACGTGCCAAGAAAAAGGTTGAAAATTTAATGGAAAACGGAGATTTGGGAGACAGGGAGAAGGCGCGGCAAATAAAACAGTAAGATTTATTTAAATGTGATTCTCTACTTTAATCTTTTTTTCTATAGCAGATTTTAAAGTGTGCTTTTGTCTACTGAAAATAAAATCAAGTAGCACTTTAACTACAGGGTAGATAAAATAATATTGTAACAGTAAGGGCAGATAAAGTACTTTAATTTTTATTTAAATTATATACATTATGAATTTTAACGGTTTCTGTTAATAACAACTTCAATTGGGCAATCAACGGTAACAGAAAGATTTACATTTTCAAGTTCAGGCATTAACAAATAATAAAATCTACATTCTACACAAATGCTCAGATATTTTTGCAAAATTATTTTGACTACTTTAAAATACGGACTTGAAACTGAATATTATATTCAAGTTACTATATAATAATAATAATATAATATTTCATCACGGCATATTACCCATTGCTGGGTGTGCCAATCTGCTTCATACACAGATATCGGTAATGATGGAATATTTGTACCGTGTGGGCGCTTACCAGGCGTCACCTCACGGGCACTCATTGCTGGCGTGGAGAATGCGCCACAGGGGTCAATTTTGTGCCATTAAAATGCGATGTAATTTTTGGCGTCGGTCGGGATCGAACCCGGGTCCCTAGATTCGCGACCAGACACTCAGGCACACGGCCACGAGACCCCAAGTTACTAAATAAGCAAAAATTATATAACAAAGAATGTGATTTAACTGTCGGGTCATAATAGTTCAGTCGGAATTTAGATCGAGTTTTTATTAGTAATAACAGCCTTAATTCTATTAGAAATTATCCACAAGCCTTGCATATTATTGTGATACAATATTAGCCCATACGTCCTGCAAGGTACCTTTTAATTGAAGTACTCTACGCCCTGGATTGTTACGAAGTTGATTTTTCATATTATGCCAAAAGGTCTCGATAGGAGATGCCCATTTTAATACTAGTATTTCATGCTCTTGCAACCATTTTCGAATAATTTTTACTATACGACACGGTGCACCATCCTGCAGGACGATAGTCACCTGTGGCCGTCTCACAATGGGAGCAGACGAACAAAGCTCAAAACGTCAAATTTTCCTTGAGTCCAGTTAGTTAATATAATTCGACGTGTAAATAAAACGCAAAAACGAGCTTTGCCTACATCTTCATATTCTTATCATAATGATTGTTTGGTAAAAAAAATCTGTTGTGGCCAGCACACGACCCCTCGCCATTTCCATTTTATGTTACATAAGAAAGGAATTTAGCATTTCTTGTACACACAAATAATTCAAATTGTATCGATTCCATCGTTCTATAAGAAATTTTGTCCTAACTTCTAATATATTCAAGATTCTTCAAATTCATTGACGATATTAGCGATATTTCTTAAGGATATGTAATATAAATATACCTACTACAATTTTAAATACATATTTAATAAATAAATAAATAAAATAAATAAATCATCACGGCATATTACCCATTGCTGGGTGTGCCAATCCGCTTTGTATACAGATATCGGTAATGTTGAAATATTTGTAACATGCGGACGCTTACCAGGCGTCACCTCAGGGGCACTTAATGCTGGCGAGGAGAGTGCATCGTAGGGTCAATTTTGTTCCAGTAAAATTTGAAGTAATTTTTAGCATCGGTCACAATCGAACGGGTCCCCAGATTCGCGACCAGACACTAAGGCACACGGCCATATTTAATTAATAATAAAATAAGATGTATTAAATGTACACGTACCTCCCAGAAAAATCTTTCAGTAATATCAGTAACTGCTGATTTTTGTATTTATCTGTCAATTACAAATATTAAATATCTCAACTGGTTTCCATGGAGTTGTTTGGACAGCGAAATTTAGTACAACAGATTATTCTATATTATTATACCTCTAAATATATAGAAGTTGTAATAAAAATTTCAAATTTCAATCAAAATATAATATTCAGACTTTTTTTTTATTACAACAAAGAATATTTTGATTATAGTTCAAGAATATTTATTACCAGAATGAATCCGACAATGGAGACTTATACAATTCAAATATTTTGGTCGCCATCTAGTGTGTAAAAATGTATTTAATAATTAGTTATGTAGTGAGCAAGATTTAGCTCTAAGTTTGACGTTTGTCACGTGATCCATATTTGGTCCCACGTGATCACAACAACCATTGAAAAGAAACATGAACATGTCTGAGACTGGACATGGAAGTTGAAATAATATGATTAATATTAAATTGAATATGAATTAGTAATGTATTTACAGGAACCTGTGATAAAAAAGGAAGTTTAATTATGTACAAAATAACAATAAAATGACGAAAACCTATGTTTGTAAAGTGGACAAACATAATCAAACTTATTTTGGAAAAACAAGTACAGCAACTCAAATAACTTTAATAAAGCTGTCTACTAATAAAGAGACACAAGCTTATATGAATAAAAACACATATAAAAATTGATAATAAGCAGAATAACTCCACACAAACAGATATAAGATTAATAAGGAAAGTAGTACCCAAACTGTTAACAATTATTATGTAAGAAAGTTATTTGGTGCTGTAGAGACATCGAGAAATGAAACTAAATTTGTCAACAATTGGAAACTAAATTATAATTTATTAAGCAATGATGCTGTAAAAATTATATATTTCACCGGCTTATCAGTAGAACATTTTCTATACGATTTGTTAAATCCCAGTTATGCCAAAGTTGAAATACAGATATTTCCAATAAACGTCAAAGAAAACTAAATTGAATAATTTAACATCCAGAGACAAATTATGTATGACTTTAATAAAATTAAGACGTGGATACACACTAAAAGAAATTTCATTATTTTTTCCGTCTCTCTCAACAGTGGAATTTGTAGTGTTTACATAGATTCAATTCATGTTTGTTCAAATTGAAACGATAAAATCGAATTTGTTTTCCCTCCGTGAGAATCAGAAAGATTCGATTCCGCAATGTTTCATTAATAACAATCACTACACATAATAACTTAACCAAACTTTGCTGACTAAATAACAAATTATTTGATCAACGGGGAGGTGCTGAAGAGGGAAAGCATTTGATCGACTCGGCCATGGTATATCACCTCGCTCTTTCTAAAAATTTCTTGTCCCTTTCTAAAATGGGTGGTGGGAGGTCCGCTGCCGATCCGCCGCCGATGACGTCAAAATCATAAGTCCCCATTAAACCAATATTAAAATACTTACTAGCATTTTGCGAAGAATCAAATTCTTATATTTATATTTCTGAAATCTTAGTAAGATATTTTTATTTCCTACCGATATTGAATTTCTCTGATTTACTACTAAAATTTATTAGAAAAAAGTAAATGAAATATCCTGCCAATAATGATAATTTTCTGGTATTGTTATGATGTTATGTTGGAATACAAACTATGGATGTAAAATTGTTGATTAAAACAAACAATTTTGATTATAACCTAATAATATTGATTACAAGAATGAATCTATACTTCATTTCACGTAAGAAAATAGCGTTGATTAAAATAGGAGTATAAATTCTGCCCATCGATTGGTCAAAATGCAAACCTAGTTCACAAAAGCGAAAAAAATATCACCTGTTGTCAATTATCAGTTATCAAATAAAATCTACAGAATTGAGTGATGTTTAACCATGTTTTGTTGTAATTTTAAATATTCAGATCTTGTACATTTTTACAGATAAAATATTTATTATTGACAAAGTTCGGTTTCATAAAGGAAATTTGGTCAATATTTTATATTTAGCATTTTTCGAAGTATCAAAAACATAATTTAAACTTTAAAGCTTGTGTTAATATGCAAGTTATGGGCGCTGAAATATAATTTTGCACAATGGCGCTTTTACCCACGGTACGGCACTGAGTAATCATATTAGATGTCGGCCGAATTATTATTTGTTATATAATTTTTGCTTATTGAGTAACTTGAATATAATATTCAGTTTTTGTAAGTTTAAAGTCCGTATTTTAAAGTGGTCAAAGAATTTCGTAGAAGTATCTCAGAAGTTGTGTAGGTTTTAAAATTTATTAATGTCTTTACTTGAAAATCTAAGCCGGCCGAACTATTATGAGCCTGGGTTCGTATTCTTGGAATAGAATTACAATTTATATTAAATTTTAAAATTGTGCTTAAATAATAATTTAATTTATAAATGATTCTTTTATTTTTTAAAATGTGCTATTGAAAAAAATATACAGGACGATAAAATTGAATTATCAACTCGCGGAAAATATTTCACTCGTTAATTAACCATTTACGCTCGTTGATAAAATAAAATTTTATCGTCTAGTACAAAAAAACTCATATTTTGGTACTTTTTTTATTGATATTACCTATTTTGTATTTTAATATGGCACAATCGTGTTTATTTAATCAAACTCGATGTCTACAATGAGCCTGCTTATTGAAACACCCAGTATAGAACGTACTTATTCGATTTTTTGAAGAAAAAATATATGTTTTTTAACACTCATTTTTATTTTTCAACCTTTTTTTATCTCCTTGTGTATTTTTTTAGATTGTATAAGAAGGCGAAGACTGAACCGAAGAAAGACGTAGCGTATGTCGTAGCTAAAAAGTACAATGTGTCTGGTAAGAGAGCTAAGCGTCCTGCAGGAGTCAAGGGCCGCTATAAGATGGTTGACCCCAGGATGAAGAAAGACATGCGAGGAATGAAGCGCGCAGAAAAAAAAGGAGGACCTCAAAGGAAAGGTGGGGGTAGAAAAAATAAGAGGTAGGATTGTTTTATTATAATGTTATTCATTTTATTGTGAATTCAATGTAAAATTATGTTTTTAAACATAATTTAATTTTAATATGCAGTACATCGTAAATACTATGTACCAAAATATTATTTAAATTTTATACAGATTACATGAAATAAGTTAATAAATAATATTGTATATAGTATTTGTTGAAATAAAGTCATTATTCTTATCTGATGATATAACTTAATGAAGACTTCTTATTATAAACATAGCCAGTCCAATACTGAACAACCTACCACCTTATAAAGTAACACTTCCAGTTATTATTAACTAATAATTTTAAAGTAGTCTGCAACTCAATGGTTAATTTCTATTTTTTTATGGACCATGGGATATACAATGGTAAAATTTTCATATTGTTGGCTGTCCTATTAATTTTAGAAATTTAGAAATACAAAAAATGTTCAGAATTAAAAACTACATCAAATGAGCCAAAATTTATTGATATAATGAGATCTTGCACGGATTTTTAATTTTTACCTTTAATCGATAGACTAATGAAAAATAATATACCCGTATTTTTTATTTTACCTCAAATCGATCTTTAATAATGAGAAAATTGCATTTAAAAATACGTTCAAAAAGCGGCTGATTTTCCCCGCTTCATCCCTCACCAAGTTACGTCACATTTCAACATCAACGGCCATTTTTATTTTCACACTAGGTTCTAAACGTCAAAGTGACATTTAAATATAACCTGAAATTTACGAAAGTACACATGTCGGTGAAACGTTGTTTTGTGCCATCGTGGCAAAATACTAGCGAAAATTAATCCAATTCAATGACTCGCGCGCGTTTCTATGGTTAAACAAATTTCTAGCGTCTAATCTCAAACCTTTACAAAGAAGCATAGCTGATGTGACGCGTGAATAACTTCTGGCCAAATGAAAATTATATTTATAAAAATGAAAAGAATGTTGTTCTATTAATATATTATAGCATCTTTAGATATGTAATTTTCATATTATAGTCTATATATTTTTTTTTCTTTATTCTATGTTCATATGATAAATCCTTATGAAATGAGTCTGAACTTGCAGTTTTGAAAAGTGACGTCACAACATGACTGGTTTTTGCAATTTTTTAAAAATATCATACTTTAAAAGAATTTTATACAACAAAAAATGTAAATAAAAAATAATTTAATCATACAATACAATAAATTAGACTATGCTTATTCGATTTAAATAAAAAAATGAACAATTAATATTTTTGCGTGACCTCTTTGGTTCTTGTCATGAGATAAACGTAAAATAAAACATTCATCTTTAAGCTTTTTTCAGACAAAACATACAATTTAAATAGTCGAATTGTTTGACTTTGACAGATAAAGGTTTATTATACTCGCCGTGAAATGAATATAAACTGATGCTTAACTTTTTCCCTTCTCCGCACCCTATCTCTTTCCCTGCGGTGTTGCCGCTTCTTCATAACATAGTATTTTCAACATATGTCCAGTGAAATGACAACAGTGTAGAAATCTCCAGTTCATACGGCAAGTATAATAATTGATATTTAATTGTTAATTTGTTCCATTGATTTTTTTCTGCGATGGTAAATGTATCTATGCTTATTGTTAAATTAATGAATTCAATAATTATTAAAACATTTTAACGGATGTCATCTGCTAAATTCAAGCAATACAACTGTTTAAAATTTTGTGCTATGGCTATGGTGACCATATGTACTTATTTAAGTAGGACAGTACTTTCTTTAGAAATGAAGTCCTACTGTCCTTACGACGGTGTAAAGTACATTAAAATGTACTACTTTTAAAAGTCATGGGACGACGCTAGTCGTGTGGTGCCGAAGTTGCTTTAGGTCGCCGCCACACGGCACATATCGCGACATCTCTCGTTAGAAAGAAGAACCAAATACGTGGGCACAGCCTCTCTCATTAGACCATTTACCATGGCCAACTTCATTCAATTGCGCAGCGCAATTGAATGAAGTTGGCCATGCATTTATATTGAGAATGAAACATCTATTGCAAATTTTTGAAACTTTAAATTGTATTCTCTACAATACGACCTCAACATGACCTCTGCTGACATAAACATCTATGAAGTTAGCTGACCATATCATGGACATGTAATAATAATTAATAATTATATTGTTGAGTTATCGTGAATAAATTATCTAATGAGGAATGAAACTTGTACTTTTCTTCACAAAAAGTTTTATTAACCCACATTTTGTGAAGAAAAGGATTCCTCATCTGACATGTAAATAATTTCACAGGCCAAATCGAACCTCTCACTCTAATAATGCGCACAACACCAGTAATTAAAATAAATAGTTATCATTTAGTTATAATTTCCAGTGTCCTTTTTTTTCCTCAGAAAATTATGGTCACCATAGCTATGGCTCATGGCACTCTGTGAATAGCTAAAAATTGATACTCTTATTTTGCCTCTCTTTCGCAATTTTTGGAAAAACAAAAGCACATTTGAGATGGCCCCCTATAAGTAGTACACAAAAAAATCCATTTAACCGACATTGTATCTCTTATAGTTCTCGATATCCTAATGGTGGCAGCTCTAAGGGTGGAATTCATAGTCAGTCCTCCACTCATCCTTTTCCTCGCGTCAAAGTCAAAGTTTACGTTTTCTAATTTATAAACATTTGAGGAAGCCTTGTACCTCGACTCATACTCCACTCAAAATGACGGTTTGGAATTCATAGACATTTCAGGCCTACCTCACACTTACAATATAAGAATGGTTTGAGGAAAATTTCGAGTGGAGTAAATTGATACCTTAAGCTTTCCTTTACATTAAAAAACTTTATAATGGAAGACAATTTTGGCTTTAATGAGTATATAGATTACATAAATAGCAACGATTTATTTATATATTCCAAATAACAATATTATAAAATAATATAATTTTCTTTAAATACTTAAAAAGATTATTCCTTGAAGGTAGTAACTTTTCCCGTAAACTTTTTGCTTTTCAAAATGCATGGTAGAATGTTATAGAATGTGGAAGCAAAGACTTCGTTGTATACAGAAATAAAAAGTTACAAAAATGAATACGTTCAATAAAAAAATAGTTGCAACATACAAAAACTGCAATATTTCGTATTATAACTTTATGTAAGAACGAAGCAAATTTTAGAAATAGTAAAATTGAAAATTTAGTGTAAGGATTAAAAATGATCGTGGAATTATTGTAAGAGCTATGTATATTTATATGAAGGCATCTCTAATAATGAAACGAAATATTACAAAATAGTTAATTTTATTTATCTTATTAAAAATATAAATTAAACAAACGTAATCCAAATATATTTATATTTAGTAAAATTACTAGTGAAGCATTCCTTAATTTCAACTCGATTTAATTCTTTCAATAAACTTTCGTTTATTAATTTTCTTGTGGTAACTGCTCCTTTTTACCTCTCGCTAAGAGAGGTATTGCATTCATGCTAAAAATCGCATATTCAGATTTTATTGAATAAGCACGTTTTAAGGTCCCTACAATACGATTTTAACATTTTTACGATGATGTCTGTGTGTATGTGTGTGTGTGTGGATGTATGTGTGTGTGTGTGTGTGTGTGGTGTGTGTGTGTGTGTGTGTATGTATGTAGGATGTTGGAAGGACGATTACTCAAAAACTATAAGACTTTAATTTGTTTAACTACGTATTTTCCAATCGGACATTCATGGGAATATCTGAAAAGGTTTTGGTTACAATTGGACAACCGGAAGTAGAAGATTCTTGAAAAAAAATCTTCTAAATAATATTTTTTGAAAATTAAATTCTCTATCTGATACATTTAAATATTTTCTTATATATTCTATAGATTTAGAGATAAAAGAAATATAATATATAAAATAATGTTATAATAAATTTTACAGCCGAAAGGATGCCATGGAAAATAGTTGAAAATTTAATAATTTGTAACTGACAGATAAATGTCAGTGTCATAAATTCGTAGATATTACTAAAGAGTTTTTCTGGGAAGTACATACATTATATTATTTCTTAATGTATTAATAGTTAAATATTTAATATTATAGGTATATTACACATACCCTTCAGAAATACTGTTATTTCCGACAATGAATTGGAAATATCTCGAAATATTGGAAGAGTATAGGACAAAATTTCTTCATAGAATGAATTTAAAATAATCTAAATATATGGAATAGATGTAAGTAGAATTTTTGGTGTAGAATGTAGGTATACAAGAAATGTTAAATGCCTTGACAAGCAGATATGGGGGCTCATGTCAGAATGATAGCTAGTAATTATGTATATAGATGTAAGTATCATAATTTCTCATTCTAAATTTAGTGACTTTCCAATTCCATATGGTTTATTTTCTTCGACAAGTAAATTCCACATTCCTGGTGACAAATTAACTACGTGTTTTTAGAAAATCTTGAAATTCTGAATGAAACATAATGACTAATTATCATTCTGAAACGGGCCCCCACATCTTCTTGTCAAGGCCAACAATGTAACATGACTGTTCGCGCCCTATACTTATGTAACCAAAAAAGGAAGTGGCGAGAGGTATTGTGCTGGCCACAACAGATTTTTAGTAGAAGTTTTGTTGTTCCTGAATGATATTTGTGTAGTTCAAATTATAAATTTATAATGTGTTTTCGCATGTATCACATTTTCAGTTCCATTGGATATTTCTTGTTTAGTGTGGTATTGTCAAATCATTAACTTCAAACTCAAACGTATTTTTTCTTCTGAAGAAAACCTTTGTCCGCCATTCAATTTTATACCTACTCATTGTTTCAAATTACTTGTAATTTGAACTATAAAAGTTTAACATTTTGTACAAACTACTGATTTGCTTGTCACTCTTGTCAAAATTATTGCGCCTACTTTTAAAACATAATTTTTGTAAATAAAAAAAGAAGCCTCTTTCTCGACTCATACTGCACTCAGACTTTACTGAGTGACTCAGTACTGACGTTTATGAATTTCGTTTCTGAGTAAAGGTTTCACTCAACCTCGACTCATCCTTAGGAAAGGATGAGTGGAGGAAGAGTCAAGGTCTAAACTGTGAAAATCTAATAACTACTAACTAAAGTATTAAAAATGAAATATAATAATTAATTTACTGCTACAACTAATAAAACAGAAAATAAGGAAATATAATCTATCTAAAATAATAATAAACACTGAAAAAAAGTCAAAATACAAGAAAAATGAAAGAAAAACTACTGACAGCAGTGATTCACTTATGAAAGTTAAACAAAAGTGCTCCTTTGTCGAAGGTTTGACGTTGGTGCACAACGCCATCTCTACGTAATGAAATTTCCCAATAGTAAAATTTTTCATAATTCATAAATATTTTGTCTTTTATGGCCAGTTACACTACTTTTAGTTAAAGCCTTAACTGCGATTTAACAAATAAGTGCATATTGAAATTTTGACAGTAATATCAATCAATCTTTTGACATTTCATTTCGATACGATATTGTCAATTTAACCGAATCTTAAAATTTCACCATAAGCGATGCAAGTGGCTATTAAAGAAATGAAGTTTTACAAATCAGATAAAAAAACATTTAAAATAAATAGAAAATTCAATATTAAAAAAAAGAATCTAACGTGATTAGCACATCACCTGCCGTCCATTCATATACATGTTTTATATAAATTCTATATAATATAAAGTTTATTGCAGAATATTATACATGTATTTCCTGTAAATTGCACTTGACACTGACATCTCTCAATTAGTAATACATATTAGAATATCTTAACTTTTTCCAAGTTACACAGGTAATTGGTTTATCTAAAAATTCTTTTAACATGAACGTATAGATTTACTACATTTGGTTTGGTGGGGTTCGTAAAAAGTTGATCAAATCGAAATTATAACGGGCTAAGTTTAAATATAAAATTTCATATTTTCTGGTAAGTAAAATTTGGTATATGCATTACAGACAAACACACTGATATCCTCGTAAAATTTGTTCAATGTAACCTACCCCAAAAACATGTTTATCTACTTCTACATAAATCTGGAGCCATCAATTTCGGTACGACTACAAGATCTTATATATATTATTGCAAAAGGCTACATAAATAGGAACGTGAAAAATATATTCTCTGGTTTACATATTATTACATTGATGTAAGAAATTAAAATTTATACTTAAAAAAAAAAAACTCATGGAATTTTACGTGGCAATTTGAGCACTTACAACCAAGTAATTCGTTTTTCTTTAATCGTGCGGGAAATAAGTATTCTCAAACTCAACTCAAAATGAGTGCTAGAAATAATCGAAACAAAAATTTTGTTTTGTTGTTATTAAAATAATTGGCATGATCGCTTAAAAATATTATGCATAGATTCCCAAGTAGTAAATGATGTTTAAAATTTTATATTACATTTCGTAATTTATGTGGATGATTCCAGAAAAAGTATCTATTTTTTACAACATATGTGAAAACCGTGATAGGTATTGAAACTTCTTGCAAATTCCTAAACTCGCTGCTCTGATCTCAAAAACTTGAATTCGTCTCTAAATAATTATTATAATTAAATAACTATTTTGTAACGAGTGCGAGAAATTATTATTTACTACTTGGGCGGCTATTCATATTATTTTTAAATCACCTTCACGTGACCTATATTATACTGATAACATTCGTAAAAAAAATACGTACGATTTATTTATTTTATTTTCAATATCAAAAGATTTGAGAAAAATAGGGATTATATTGTACTAGATTTTGACTTGTATAGTACAATTTTAAATATTTAAATTCCGGAAATAATTTTGTGCTCGATTTTTCTGAACAATGATTTATTCTAAAAGTATTCGCCTGCGATGTATGCAAGTAGAAAGCTGTCGTGAAATGATTATTTCACTTCCACAGGCGTTAGCTTATAACGCGCAGTAAATATGATGTGAAATTAAAGTGAAATATAAGACGAATGAAGCAGCTAAATTTAAATAGCATTTCAAAGTGACGCAGAGTACAGTGCAGTCGTAGTGTCACCTTCCCGTGCACCGGCCTTGAACTTGAACCCGTGCAGCGCTGCAATGCAGGCTGAGAGCGAGGCACGGGACGCTATTCGAACTGAGTTGGTCCAACCGCGTGCGCACTTACAAACAAACAACGTGTAAATATGTATTATACATTACTTAAGGACAATTATTATTTGCATTGGTTTGACCGTGAATGCGACCCACTGCGCAGCATGTGACCTTGTCACTTCGGTCCATCTTCGGCGCGGATCAGATTTCGTAAAAACGATATTACACATTTATTACACTTACAGATATTTTTAGAACATTATCACACCTTCTTATCCTCTGCCACGAATTCACTATTTTATATTCGTTTGTTTTCCTTTTGCTCGGTTGGTCTCGTAAATGTTAGGTGTAAAGGAGAAGGAAGGGTAGAAGGCGTCGCGACGCGACCTTGCCAAACTTGACCTTGTTTTATTTCAGTGTCCCGTGTGGCCGTGTGCGCGCTCCGCCAGCACGAAGGTCAGCCAGAGGTTAAATGTTGCCTGTCCACGTCATAGCTCTCCGTCTCTCTTCCTTGTTCTCTCTCGTTCGTTCGCTCGAGTGACGTCAACATCTAACCAAGGTCAATCTCGAGCGCATTGGTTTCGAAGAACCGCACACTTCCTGGTTTCAATTCATCTCGTTACTTGAGCGCAAACAGCTTCGCTATCTCGTCCATGCACATTGTTCTCACATAAAGAACTGATGACAAAATTGGCTTTGTAATTTACCGTGTGATTAGATTGAATACAGGTTAGCTATCCGGGAATGGGTAATAAATCGGTGGCCTTGACCGTGACCTAGCTAGCTACACGCACAAGCTCGTCGCATCCCGGCGAACGCCTACCTTTCCGGAGGATCCGACGATCAATACACCAGATGCTGGTCGGCAGTTGCAGCAGCATGGATAGTGACCTTGGCCCTGTGCTGTGCTGCACTGAGCTCTAACTCTTAAGTTCTAGGTCCGGAGTGTTGTCCCGAGCTGAGCAACTGCTACTAGGAAGTGAACGCGTCCATGTGAAGGTCGTGCGACCAACCCTAAGCTTGCAAGGTGAATCTATCGCACCAGGAAGACTTTCATTCGCATTCGCGCGCGCTCTCCCCAATCACGGAAATCTGATGTTCTTGACATTTGAGAAATGCCAGCATTTGTGGCTCTGCGCGGTGAGTTCCGGCGTGCCCTTGACCTTACCGGACACTCTGCAGACCTTGGCTGCTCCTCGCTTCTTGCCCGCTCGCCCTGCTAGCCCGTGGTTGTTTATTTTGACAGAACTCAGAACTGTTTATACTGTCCTTGACTCATGTAAATAATTCGTCATTTGAAGCGCTCGAAACTAGTGCGTAGTTTGTTTAACTTCTGAAGGTGACTTAATTATAGTAACCTGTAAATATTAATAAGTTCAGAACCGAACTGTAGAAAGAATCTAAGAATAATGTGAGAGCAATTAAAGATAGTTTCGCGAACGGATTTCAATGCCGTTATTGTAAATGTCAAAGTGAATAACAACAATCAACAACTAAACACACTCACTTTCTCGAGCTGCAGCTGCGAGGTCGTGTTTGTGGGTCGTCAAGTTTCACTTTCGACTAGCTTCGCTGCTGGTTTCGGCTTTCTTTTGGAGCCGGAGGCCATTGACCATGTTTAAATCTTGTAGTCTTTCTTTTCATTCACTTCCGGATCAACTTTCGATCATAAATTTCTTATTTTGTTAAACATTATCAGGTTTATACTCTTGCGTTTAGGAAAATTTAAATATAACGATTATGAAATCGAGAAAAACATATTTTTAAAATAAATAAACTGCTTTATAATAGATGACCTTGTTGAAACCTGTTTACAACAGAGGAATTGTTCGAAGTAATAAGATATGGATGTTTACATTCATCATCATAAATATTTAAAAAAAATTAAAACATTATCTACATATTTTTTCTACGAACGATATAAAAGTAAGCTTTTCAAACGTCATTTAGTTAGAAGAAGTAAATAAATGCAGACCATTGAAAAATAGTAACGGCCTACAAAGATACATGCTTTGTAAAAAAAATTCTCTATCATATATGATGATATAAGTGGAAAACTAGCAAACTTTTGTTAATTAAATATATGTACCAATAAAACTGCATTTATTGAAAAACAAAGAACTACAATAAATAATGATATTGAAATAAATATTTTGGCGTATTTTGAAACAAATCCAAGGGCATCTATTAGAATGGCTGCTACCGAGTACCAGTGTAGTGTAGGAAGAGTACATAAAATTTTAAAAAGAAATAAATACAGAACGTTTAAACTTAAAAAAGTCCAATATTTACATCTTGGAGACCATGAAAGATGTCTTGAGTTTTGTCATTTGTTGTTAAATGAAGGAAAGAGTTTTTAAAATTTATTATCTGGACAGATGAATCAATTTTTTCAAATAATGGCATGTTTAATGCAAGAAATAATCATTACTGGAGTATTGAGAACCCTATAATTGTGCGTGAGAGAGGATTTCAAAGAAAATTTAATGTTAACATTTGGTGTGCTATATTGAAACATAAACTATTTTTTTTATATGTATGAAAGTATTCTGACAGGCGATCGGTATTTGCAATTTTTAAGAGACACGTTAGCAAATATGCTAGATGATGTGCCATTAAATGTTGTAAGAGATTTATATTATCAACAAGACGGTGCACCACCTGCCCACAATGCGCAAAGAGTAACGCAATATTTAAATAAAATTATTTCCGAATCAGTGGATTGGTACTAACGGTTGTATTGCTTGGCCCGCCAGGTCACCGGATTAAATCCATTAAATTTTTTTTATGGGGCTACTTAGAGGATGATGTTTATAATAATATGTATCCAGAGTTACAGCATTGAAAATGTTTTAAATAATATTGATGGCTGGACGTTGAGATCAGTAAGAAGTAATTTGTTTCGAAGAATACAATGGGGTAGTTACCATATGTTAAATTTTAATGAAATTCTTATTTGTTTACAATATATAACTCATAATAAGATATATACTGTAATAAAATTCGCCATTTATTATGTGAATATTTCAAAAAAGTTATTTAAAATATTAATGATTCAAATCGACCTCTTCTCTGTGACGTCACGCTTATATATTTAAAGCCGCAAATGTCGCTAGTGTCGTTTTACAGCGATGGGGTGACATGTTAAAGTGACAGTTGATACTGACGCCGTGGACATAACCTTGTTTCTATTTATCAATTGCAATACAAGACGTCGTTACAAACTTGCTCAAACAAAAATAAATAAGAAAAAATACGTGCTAACTAGATAGCAATCTAACCTAACAAATAAGTTCCCCTTACCCCGCAAGACATACGTAGCTAAATATCTTTGTCATACTTCGAGCATCACGTCGGAACTAAGTTGCGACGGAAACCGCAAGGGTAACGTCGCAGTGGCGGGAATAGATATGTCCGGTATTTTCAGATTTTTTTTTCATTAAAAAACAAAAATTGTGCAAAATAAAAAAAATATGGAAAATTTAAATTTAAAAATACTTGCTTCTAATAAAAAAATCAAAAAAGGCGAAACTACCCCATTATGTATTAACGTAAATGGAGGACAATTTGAGCAGTATTTGTAAATTTATTTATTTTTTGTTTTTGTTTCAAAGTAATTGTTTTTGTCTATGGCACACTTATTTTAGCCATTTTAAAATAAAACTGTTATAAATCTAAACATGCATTTTTCTCATATAAATTGTTATCTAAGAGTATACAAATATTATATGACTGCATTCAGAATACAATTCTCTATCGAATAAGCAAATAAAAAAATATAGTTTCATTTAAAATAACAAAGTTGGTACCCACAGTTTGTGAACCACTGGTTGAAATTTTTTTTTATGATCATTATAATAGTCTTGTAAAATATAAATTGTTTATTAATATAACCGACTTCGTAGCTCTTATAGTTCTCGAGATAGCAATAGTGGATAAAATAAAATGAACACTCCCGTATACCTCGTGACACTAACATATACATTTATTTATTTATTCAATATATAGATCAACAGGTCAAAGACCCAGTAACAGATCAAAACACAAACAAACAAAAATATAACAACACGCACCCCCTCGACGCTCGGGTGACAATCTCTAACCCCGATCTGCACAGACTGCTTTCAAACTTTCAACCCTTCGTACACAAATAACTATTTTGTACCTCCGTCTGGTATAAGTAGTTTTTTTTTTGCGATCGTCCAGAAAATGAACTGTTTCTGAACACTTTGTAGACCGGAAAATCCTTCTTTATTAAGCCAGCTCGGAAAATTGTCTATAAGGAATTGGAAAGTAACCTTCCGATTCCTACATGAATGTTTTTGTAGGTGGCACTGTTATTATATTATAATACTGATTAGCTTTCTTTATTTATCGAAAACAACATATGTGAGTGTAGATATAGACGGCGATGGATGAACTTTTGAGAGGGACTTACTCTCAATCGACATTCAACAGAAACTAGATCTGGAATAAGTTATTAATTAATATATTTTTACTATTTACTTTTATTAAAATTATATATTATTATTAATTGGAGTTAGTGGTTGAATGTTTAATATTTTTTTATTTGTCAACGAAAAACTATTTTTTTTTACATTTCCAGGGCGATAAGTTGTTTATTTATTTGTTATCTCCTCGCAATAATAAACATGCATGCCTTCAGATTTTTATTTATTCGTTTTTTCAGGGCTGCGAAAGAAATTTTGTACCCAACATGACCTGAAAGTGTCTTTACTGGGTTCACAAGTTTCCAAGAAGCCTGCCGCCCTGGAATATGCTTGCTCACTTAGCAGTAAGTATCATTTTCAGGTCTTATTATATAAATTTCTATTATATATATCCAGTAATACTTAGTTACCGGCCTAGGCCAGTAAAAAGTAGTGATTTTTATGGTTATAAGTTGGCATTACTGATCTGGGGAAATATTAATTTGTGACATTATCAACATAATAATTAAATTAAATAGTTTTGTAACACAAATGAACACATTTTAAACTTATAATTATACAGGGTGTTTCCTTTAAAACAACCAATGCTTTTTTCATTCATGCATTCAAAAGAATGTTATATAGAAAAAATGATAAAGAAAAAGGGGATAATTTAACAGAAGTAACAAACCGAAACTTCAATCAGTGGTTCTCAAACGGTAGAAGAAAATTATATTTTTTTAAATTATACCAATATAATTATTTACTCCATTATACAGATATAAATATTGTATAGGGTTGCATAACAATTATTGCACATTATGAGTAAACTGGTAATAAAAATTAGAAATGATGTAATAAAAAATTGCTTTACTACTAGTATAACCTAGGCAACAGACGTATCAATACTTGTGTGTATTACATAGCCTATTTCAATAATATAACATTATTTTTATTACCATTTTTCACGAAATAATTGTTATACAATCACAATATGTATATCATTGAAAACCGAAAAAAACAAATTATATAAGGTACCATTTAAAAAATATATATTTTTTCTACTGTTTGAGAATTTTCGGTTTGTTATTATTGATAAATTATCTCCTTATTATTGATCATTTTTTATATATAACATTTTTCTCTAGTCATTAGTTCGCCCAAAAAAATCTGTTTTTTTTTTAAGGAAATATCCTGTATAATTACTTATATTTAGTTTAAAATGTGTTCATTTTTCTTATAACTGACAGTTAAGTTTACAGACAGTTTAATCGGAGATGAAAATACCAGGCCTTAATACATTTTTGAAGAAATGAGCACAATAGTTATTTGTATATCAAGTGTTGAAAGTGTTTGCAGGGTTGCCCCCTTTTAAAAAGTGGAATAGAGGACATAAAGAATCACAAAAAAATATGAACACAAAGTTACAATTAACTATTACATTAGCCACCTATCGATTAAGTACTCGCTTATAACAAATAAATAAATAATAAATATATAATTGTGCGCTTAACGGCCAAACCCAGCGTCTAGCGCAAAATGCACTGTTTACTAAAATAGCGGGATGCAACCGATGCCGATATATCAGGATCGGCGATATTTATTTGTCGATACATGATTCCCAGCATTTCATTTCATGCAACATCTGAACCCTGATTCCCACAAAAAAGTCAAAAAATATCTGAAACACCCAAATATTGCAAGAGAAGCACAGAAGCAGCCCATTGCCTTTTTGGCGCTATGAAGTTCTTTACCCAAATATGAAAAAAGTAGCGCAAAAGTACTGCGGCAGGTGTCATTTAGACAGATTTGCGAAATCGCTTGTCTTGGGGGTAATAAATTTTTTAAATGTTAATTTTATTTACTAACTTTCCGAAGGGTATGGGCACAATTTTTGTTTAGTCAAAAGTAGTATATGTATATTCACCTTTGCCTTCTTTTATTTTTACCTTCTAAAATTTATTTGTTCGTATCTATATCAGTGATATCAGTATCGCCGATATTTTTCAACAAATATCGGTATCGTATCGACAAAATCGAGTATTGTTGCAATGTTTTAAAAGGTGTTACCACAAATGGCGTATTCGCATACTATCGTTCTCTCCCGAATATAACCGACTAGCCTGGCCGGTTATTCGAAATTATTATATTATGACTTATATTAGTAGATATTTAGATATTCAAATTATTGCAAAACATCATTAAATATTAAATTGTTTGTTAGGGAGGACATTTTCATCGCAATAGAGGACAGAGGAAAATATTTGGTAAAGGAGGACGGGGGCAACCCTAGCAGTTTGTAGAATGGTAGACTATTTTATGATATTAAATTTTGCTTAAAAATAAATGATTGTGTTGTTTGAATGACAATGCAAACAATAAATAAAAGAAAAAAGCAACAACTGATTTCTACGTAATGGAACGACGTCCACGTTGCTTTGCTCTCGTTACCTTGAACTTTGAGCAAAGCAGCAGCCAGCGATTTGATATCGCACGGCGGGCGATGTGGATGTGAAGCTGCGCGCGGTGAAACTTTCCGCTCGCTGTGAAGGTTAGCGCTCTGTGCTCCGTTCTTTTCCAGGGCGTTCTTCTCGTTACTTGCCTTCGCGGTCACTTGCAACAAAGAGAGAATGAGCGGTGATCGGATAACGGTTCTTTTACTAACACATACACACATTTTAATCAGCATTCTTCTGTAGTCCTTGATGCGAACGATATGCAACATTTTTATGCATAAATTTATTTATTCCGGGATGCTTTTAACAAATTTGTCGTTCAAGGCCCAGTATTTTCATTTCTTTACGGCCGAATTTACCATGAATCCGTTGATTAAGGAATCATGCTAATCTGTAGATCATCGTATGGTCTAATTCATCAACTTGATTTCTGAATCAAGGAATCATGATCTACTAATTCACAGTTTTGTTTCGGTTTTTGACAATGTAACTGTCATGGAATTTTATTCGTTGTAATTGTACTTTCCGTTATTTATAAAATATATTTTATAATTTTCCTATAATAATATCATATTTTTGTTTTGATATAGGTAGAAATTACACTGATTCCAATAAAGGAGTGTTTTTAAATATAGTGAAAATGAAAGATGTAAAAGTATAGTTAAAAATAATAAAACCAATGCGGTTCTAAATAAAGATAAAGAAGAAGGATGAGGGAAAGTTACACATGGGCACAACAGCCAGAATCCTAACAACTATAAATGTCAAAATTAGGATTCAAAGATGTAATCAGTCCTTGATTCATGGAATATGACGAATCAGTTGATCATTGATTTTGATTAATAGATTAGCTTGATTTTTAATGGTGAATTGGATTGATTGAGGATCAGCGTTGATCCTTAAATCAACTCATGATTAAGGAATGGTGAATTCAGCCGTGGTGACTGTCGATTAATTTGCAATTAGTGATTTAGGCTAAACTGTTCGCGATATTTTTCGTTTTAACTGACAGTTAAGTTAGCAGACAGTTTAACCGAAGATGAAAATACCAGACCTTAGTTCTAAAATTTTGTAAACATTTTGCTAATTCTTGTGGCCATAATCATTTATTTACGCAAATTGCGATTCTGAACTCGAAAATAATAAAATCATATTACATTTCTTTCTGTCTATAATAAATAGTTATTTGTCAAACTTGAGAGGAAAGCGCTTTTTTCCCACTCGAGTTCAAAGTTTCGACCTAGAGTGGAAAAAGCGCTTTCTTCTCGTGTTACACATTTTTTTCACACGTTTTTAAAAACGATTTGCTCGAACCTTAAATACACTTTAACAAAAGATTAATAAGATAAGGGTAATATTTTGTTTATTCGAATCAAAATAGTTTTATTGACTTGATTAGTAGAATAAGGGTAATATTTTATTTATTTGAATCAATATATATTATTATTTAAAATAAATAAATATTTCATCATGGCATATTTACCCATTGCTGGGTGTGCCAATCTGCTTCATACACAGATATCGGTAATGATGGAATATTTGTACCGTGCGGGCGCTTACCAGGCGTCACCTCACGGGCACTCATTGCTGGCGTGGAGAGTGCGCCACAGGGGTCAATTTTGTGCCATTAAAATGCGATGTAATTTTTGGCGTCGGTCGGAGTCGAACCTGGGTCCCCAGATTTGCGACCAGACACTCATGCACACGGCCACGAGACCCCATTATTTAATTATATTATATTATTTATATTTACACTTTCACAACACAACACACAACTGACACGTCAAAAGTTAGGTTATCAGACGCAAGGCGGTGTAACAGTGTTGCCAATGATCAATGAACCAATCTTAAATCTAAATTAAAGTTGTCAAATTGTGATTTAATCTAGAAAAAGAAAAATATGACATAATTGTAAGATAATTTAAAGTACATTGTATATCACTAAAATAAGGTTTTTCAATGAAATTAGGATTTTTTTTTGTAAATAACATTCATGTTGGTAACACGTATATATTTTCCTCTCTAGAGAGGAAAAACACATTTTCCTCACTATTTCGGGAGAAGAAAGTTGAGCTTTCTATGCATGTCGTGAAAAAAAGTTTTTCCTCGAATGTTGTTACTAGTCATGCCAACTACTATTTGATAATTAATTTTTAAGTTAATGACACGTTTTCAATTTACTCTTTTTGTACCCGTTTTTATATGAAAATAATGTGATTTGAAAGGGGAATTTTCAGTAGGGATAATAAAAGCTGTTGACATTTAAAATTTGTGCTTGTACATTTGTTTAATTTGATTGAACAAGCGAATGTCAAACTGCCGTGTAAAATAATATTCACAATTTACGTAAGTATTTTTTTTAACATTTTATGTATGTTACCGGCAGAGTATGAGCGTTATCATCATGACAAATATCATGATTTTTGAGCCCTTAAGCCTAGTTTACAAATATTTAAAGAGATTTAAAAAATAATCATAAATAAAAAAGTTATTTTTTCTTCAAACGTCATAAAAGTAGCATCTTTTGTGACTTGATTCACAAGGTAGAAATAAAGTAAATAAATATCCATAGAAACTATACAGATCAACGAATAAGAAATAACTTTAATAAAAGAAACCTGAAATATCGCCCTAAATGTCACTATAACACGCTAGGTAACCTAAGAATAAAGTTACTAAATACGATCAATAGCTGTCAAATTTAAATATATAACCTGTGAATTGAAATATAAACAGAGTTTACTTTTGAGGAAATAACATTATTAAAGAATAGCAGACTTACAGATTACAATTACAGGGACGGTAATGAGCATAATAATACTTAGAATTAAAGTGATAAGAAAAGTTTATATTGTTTTGCAATTATTTCTGGACATATCTTTCAGCCACACTGTTAGATTTCCATCCAATTGAATAACTTCATGGGGCGTACATTATAATACTTCAAATTCCGACATAATTGCACACAAAGAGGATATATAATTGCACAGTTTTTATTTAAAAGTCAAAACGTGAAAATTTTCATTTCAATGTTTATAACAAGAGTGAACCACAGAGTGAACAAATAAGTATCCATAGCTACAGGGCAATTGAAATCGCAAACGTAATTTACGTAAAATGTAACGTCAGTAATAGATATTTTTCTTTAAATATCTACGTTTGAAGAAAAAATATAATGTGTCATTCGGAGTAAAAGTGTCTTTGTGTGCCTCGCGTGTATTTATCCGACTCGCTTCGCTCGTCGTTTAAATTTGCACGCTCGCCACACAAACTATCACTTTTACTCCTAATAACACAATATACTATTGAGTGGTCCGTTTTTCAATGTCATCTGTATATTACCGGATTTCATACTTTGCTGGTAACATAAATGCAATATACAGTAATACCTTGCCTTACGTCGTTAATTCATTTCAAGTCTTGCGATGAAGTCGAAAAACGACATAACTCGAAATGCTATATTTATATACACAATATAGGGTCTCAGTTTTTCGACCCTCACCATTTGAATTTCGTTTATTTTAAATGATACGACACCGAAAGTTATCTCATTAGTAACAAAAATCATTTTCTCTATTTCGGAATAATACTTTTTATATCCTGGCACGCTTAATAATGTTAAAATGAGCTTCATTCTTAAACTATTAAACATTTTGTTATTTGGGATTGGTATTACTGGAATAAATACACAAAATACATAATAAAAAACACAAATCATTGACACCAATCTAAAAATTCTATTAAATGTGAAATATTTTTATAAAGAAATAAGAAATAATATAAATGAAAGTCCAAACAGAAATATGGTATAGAACACACTGTAAAGAAGGCTATTTAAGTACTCGTTTGTTCGGCCACTCGTCGCCACACGCTCGTGTCCAAATTTCAAACTCGTACTAGAATAGGTTGCCTTCTGTAACTTATGTTTTGATATAGTATTTGTTTTTCCAGAAAAATAAATACAAAGAAAATAATTTTGCGGATTTAAATATGAAACAATATCATATTTGAGTTTGCACTTGTTTAGAGCATTTTCCCATGCTCTTTCGGATGGCTATGCTGTAACTTTTATGTATAAGTCGCGGTGGTATGTCTCTATTAATGACGTTTTTTTCTTCCAACTATTTCAAAAGGAAGAAATAGTAATAACTAGTTATATTTATAACTAATTTGTTGGAGTGCTTAATTAGTTCTAAATTAATTAATTTTTACGGTTTCACTTCCGAGAAAGGAAATTAAAAATAGATAGTTCATATTGAAAATGTTAGAGTTGTAAACATACAAAGCCTGAATTATTCATCATTTTGTCTTGGTATATAATGTAAAATTTAATAGCGATTTAATTCTATATTTTATTTCAGTGTACCTATAGTAATTTTTGAAGCAAAAGTATAAAATTGTTGTAGCTCAAAATTAATATACCTATTTGTAGGGCATATTATCTCTTTATACACGTAATTTGCATACGTAACTAATCTAGTCTAGAAACACAATATTGACAAAAAAACAACAAGTATTCTAAAGTTGCTTACAAATACTTTAAATAAATATTAAAAATATTTCATATTTCAATTAAATGAATGGTAAAGTATTTTGTCATAGTATGTACGTAGATTGCCTAAAAATCAATAAAATCATAGTTTAGAATATTAAGCTATGTTTATAAACTTTATGTCATTAGTACATTGCAAATAATAATAAAAAAATTATTGTGGCCAGCACAATACCTCTCGCCACTTCTGTTTTTGGTTACATAAGTATAGGGCGCGAGCAGTCATGTGACATTGTTGGCCTTGATAAGCAGATATGGGTGCCCGTGTCAGAATGACAATTAGTAATTATGTATATAGATGTCAAATGTCAGAATTTTTCATTAAAAATTTCAAGATTTTCTGAATTCACGTAGTTAATTTGTGGAATTTACTTGCCGAGGAAAATTAAACATGAAATTGGAAAATCACTACATTTAAAATGAAAAATTATGATATTTGATTATCTAGGTACATAATTACTAGCTATCATTCTGACACGGGCCCCCATATCTGCTTGTCAAGGCCAACAAATTCACATGACTGCTCGCGCCCTATTGTATTTAACATTTCTTGTATACCTACACTCTACACCAAAAATTTTACTTATATCTATTCTTTATATTTAGTTTTTTTAATTTTAAATTCATTCTATGAAGAAATTTTGTCTTACTTTTCAAATTTTTCGAAATGTTTCCAATTCATTGTCGGGATTGACAGTATTTTTGAAGGGTATATGTAATATACGTAAAATTTTAAATATTTAACTATTAATACAATAAGAAATAATATAATGTATGTACTTCCCAGAAAAATCTTCAGTAATGTGATTTTTGACACTGACATTTATCTGTCAGTTACAAAGATTTAAATTTTTCAGTTGGTTTCCATGACATTATTTGGGCTCTGAGATTTATTACAACAGATTATTATATAACTTATATTTCTTTATCTTTTCAAATCTATAAAAGATATATTAAAATATTTATATGTATCAGATAGAGAATTTTCTCTTCTTTAACACTAGCAAGAACAAAAATTTTCAAAAAATAATATTTAGAAATTTTTTTTTAAGAATCTGTTACTTCCGGTTGTCCAATTATTACCAAACCTTTTCAGCTCTTCCCAACAGTGTCCGATTGAGAAATACGCAGTTAAACAGATATTAAGTATTATAATTTTTGAAAAATAGTCCTTCCAACATTCTCACACGTATACACACACATACACAGACATCATCATAAAAATATTAAAATCAGATTCTAGGGACCTTTAAATGTGCTTAATCATTAAAATCTGGATATGCGATTTTTAGCATGATTCCAATACCTCTCTTAGCGAGAGGTAATAAAAACAATTTCTGCAATTCTGAAAAACTGCAAGTTTAATAAAAATCTCATTGTACGAATTTCGTTTATTAATTTCTGATTTATAAAAACAAAATACAACAGGGTAATCGATAATGAAAAAAAAAAACACGAAAGAGGGAATTCACTTCACGGAAATTTATGGAACGTTTAATAAATAGATATGGAGAGTCTGCTCCTTCAGAAATTACAGTTAGACGTTAGTTAAAAGAATTTAAATATTGAAAAATAAACTTAGAAAGATTATGAAAGAAGTGGACACCTTGCAAATGCACAAAATGAAGATATGGTGGCAAAAGTGGAAACATTAGATTTGGAGGACTATTATGCCTATGCGTCTCTTTTAACTAAATTGAGGGAAAATATTAAAATCTAACGCAAGGGAATGGGTCGTCCCACACTTGCGTTGCAGCAACTTCAAAAGCGGCAGAATTCGGTTTCCAAATATTGCCATATCCACCATATTCACCTGATTTGACACCCGCTGATGATCATTTATTCAAGGACTTGAAGAGTCATTTACGTAGAACGCATTTTAAAGATGAAGATAGTGTCAAAAGTGCAATTAACCGTGATTCTAAAGTTTAAATAAATAAATAAATAAAATATACCATCGCTATCGCTGCATATTATCCATTGCTGGGTGTGCCAATTTGCGTTGTATACAGATTTCGGTAATGATGACATATTTGTACTGTACGGGCGTTTACCAGGCGTCACTGCACGGGCACTATTTGCGGGCGCGGAGAGTGCACCACAGAGGTCAATTTTGTGCGAGATTGAGCCCGGTTCCCCAGATTCGCGACCAGACACTCAAGCACAAGGCCACGAGACCCCATATAGTTTAAGATAAAAATAATAAAATAATAACTGGTTAATTTGGGATGACCCCATTATGATCCCTATTAGTTCTATTTATACAAAATCATGCGAAGGATGTATGGATGGACACCCGAGTAACTGTAATTTGAATCTAATCGTAGTCAACATCTATTTATCATATAAAAAGAAAAACTTTTTCGATCTTAATTACGTTACGAGTCACCGTCTGGTAAACAATGTTCAATAGAAATAATCGATAAATTCCGCATAAATTAGGTTTATTTATCTAGCAGTGCTTGGAAAATTCTTCGCATTTAAATTTTTCCTCACGGCTTGCCAAATTAAAAATTAAATTATTTTAGGTTGTTCGTTATATTATTAATTTTTATGCAGGTATATAATATTTTGATTCAAGTATTATTTAAGTATTCATTCATTTTTAGAAAAAAAAGTAGGTACAGTAAAAAAATTTAAGTTTTTGGCGGGTTCGATGCCCTGATTCAGATACATTACCTTAGCGTTATTTCCTGTCAGTGTCACTCACACTGACATTATGTCAGTATCTTATTTTTCACATATTTAGTTTTACATTTGCTAATAAACTTACCAGTGAACTTATTTTTGAATTTTGAATACTTTTATTGTAACATACAGCGTGTAACAGAATTAAGTACATTAAATTTAACCAGTAATAGAACTTATTGAGTGCAACAATATTTCTTAATAACTTTTTCTTATAAACCTTCTAGATATTTAGTTAAAATTCTTCAAAGTTTTGTCACAAATTGCATTACCCGCCTATGGTAGAATAAAATAAACAAATGAATTGCGCAAAAGAAGAGCTCGTGTGCGTCTACAAACAGCTGTGTTCGTTGTGGTTGTGACTTGTGACGAGCGTGCGCCATGGTTTGCGACTGAATACAATGATTAGAAACTTTTGAATAAATTGACAGATACACCAGAAGATGAAACTATACTCAAATCGGAGAAGATAAAAGATAGAATAGAATACCACGACTAAGGTAACATAAAAATCATGCGTCAAATGTTTGTTACAACAGGTTGGACAATCTAAAAATTTTATGATTAGGAAATTTATAGGATGAAGTCGACCGAGAACAATTCTACAATTGACGGAACAAGAAAACGCATAAAGATGATTAAACGTGATGCAGACATATATGAAATAACAATAAATGTTCAAAATGGCCACCGTCATTATCAATGAAGACGACGAAATGAATCCTCTACTCTTTCCAGCATTTGCCTGTTGAGTATGTTTGTAGCTGCACTTTCAAGGATATAATTGTTCTTTCAATATCCTCCAATTGTCATATGTGACACTGTGCTTGTAGCTGCATTTTCAAGGATGTAACTGTTTTTAATTGTTCTATCAATGGTTAAATTTAATGTACTTATTTCTGTTACACCCTGTATATTTTTATAATAATAACGTAATAGTAGTATCTTATGTACCCTCATAAAAACTAAGCAAACGACATAAATGAATTTGTCAGAATGGGCGGAGCTAAAATCTGAATTCATACAATTCGTAGATAGAAAGGGAAGAATATTTAAGAATGTAACATGTAGATGGCATTGCGAAAGTTTGAATTTGACATAAGTTCATTTTCTCTCTATCTCTCTTGTTTAATATTTGCAATTTGCGTAGTTTCCGTTACGTTTATTACGTATTTCGATTTGTTAGCAGGATTAAATAGGAAAAATACAAACTAAAATAATAACCTACTTACTATTGTTCAAACGTGAAACAGATGATCTATCATGTTTAAATTACCCGTACGTGCTATTGCTACGGCTTTATGGCCATTCATTGGTGCGTCGTAATTTACGTCATACATGGCGGTAAATTAAATATTTAAATTTCATTAATTTTATTCTGGTCAATTTAAAAAAAATTACAAAAAAAATATGGGTAGCAAGTATTTATCATCTCTACCAAATTAAATACTTAAAGGTACGCAAGTAGCCTATTGTCTATATAAATCAATAAATTCACTTAAAAATTCAGTATTATTAATAGGTTCCGACATTTTTAAACTGACGAAGCAGTGAAAACTTCCAAATAATTTAAAGTTAGCGACCAGTTTGGAACTGCCTGCGGGTTGCCTGTACGTATTTGAATGTGTGGAAATAAAAATAATGGGGTCATTTCACATTTTCTAATTTATTTTTTTCTTGAAAGAATAGGCCAAATTAAATATGTAGGTGTATGTTTTATACCTTACAAGTTTTTAGAACCAGAGATATGATTTTTTAAAAGTTGTCTTTAATTTCAAATATTTGGACGCTGACGTCACGGCTTAGCGGATGCGGCAGTAGATCTCTACCGGTTTTGTTTGGAACTATAATTATTTGGGTTATCATTTGTCAGTTTGATTTTGTGACAGCAACATATTGGTAATTAAAACATATTTCATACAACTTTTGATTTTTATTTTAATAAATGTTTTATTTACATACCTTAACTACATAACTCTGCTGTCACCTGTCACAATTTTAGGTTAGTGTGTTTACAACAGCAAACGAAAACCACGTTACCGTGAATGTGTGTGTGAGAGGAATGTCTTTGTGTGACGTCACGAATTTTCCAGCCGCGAAAATTTATTAGCAAATTTATGAATGATAATGATATTTCATGTTATTTTATATTACTATATTAAATGAGACGGATTTCACGGTTTTATAAAAAAAAACATTTTTTTTTAAATGACCCCATTGTGGTGCATGTAAGCGCATAGAGAGCAATTATTAGCATTTAAATAATTTTAACATGGAGGAGTTAACTTTATTTGGTTGGCGCCGGCTGCAAATATTGGAAAAGACACCGGCAGCCAAGGCACTGCCTGAAATTAATATTGTATTTAAAATTCAAATTTCGATTACCTACTAGGATTACTGATAAATGTTTCCTTTTCATAAATAATTTTTATTCGAAATATTATTGAAAATAGTGAACTGATGCTACTGCATAATGGAAATTTATTTCAAATAATGTTTCTTCATACATCTTACCCTCTAATTATACATTTCAGAAATATGTAGTATTTACTTTCGTGGTGTGAATACAAGCCGTATTCTTTCGCTGGTTTGGATCAGATCCAACTGATCGTATGGATTAGATCAGATTAGGTCACGTGGACGCAGATGAATTTATTCGAAAGAACACAAGTATCTGTCAAAATCAGTCGGAAAAATGAATGTCAATTTTCTACATTTACCATTGTTTATTCTTGTTTAAATTTCTTTTAGAACTATTAAAAAAAATCTTTCAGAATTCACTACTCGGTTAAAATGATATAACCTTTTTAATTTTAGTTCTGTTTATTGTTATAAAAACCGACTTTTCGGCAGCTTGAACTTCTGCCTTCTTCAGAGAATCTTCATTGTAACCTCTTGGCCTTATTGACTTATAAAATTTGACAGATTCTTGCGTCGCTTCCGCCAATTTTGAATCTTAAGTGATGTGATATTACTTGGTCTTGAGGTGGGGATACTGATCAGAATTCGAAAGAACATGCAATTTACTGATCCATGTAACATGGATCTGATCCAACGTAGCGAAAGAATACGGCTAAGGTATAACTAGTTCTTGGAAGCCGAAGACATAGGTCGACGCGAATTAGATGGCACTAAAATCGGTCTACGGATCAGTTGCAGCGGACCAAATCATTGGGCGAGTTAAATGGACGATTAGCAAAGAGCGATACTGATGGTTAATTGGACAACCGTCATTTGGGTCACTGAAATTTATAAAAAAATACTCGTTAAGCAGACGTTTTTTTACAAAAGGAAAAATAGTGAAAGTGACTACACATACCTTAAGATAGCGTAACTTAATGCACAATTTTATAATTCTATACATCTATTATTTTATCGTACAAGTGCCCGGCGCTCATTTGTCGTTATCACCCAATTGATTTATTGATGTCCAGACCAAATAAGACTGCACTAGTAAAATTCTAAAGGAAACATGTACGCCATGAATGGGAAATGTTGGGTAAAGCTAATCATAGATGGCAGCAGGTAACTAAGGCACTTTGATCGTGTGAAATTTGAAAGCAGCTGGTATTTGTATTTGGGCTCATTCGGCCACACTTTAAAAATGTATACTGGAAGTTAAAAAAGATAAAAAGTGAATTACAAAACTGAGTAGTTAGTCGTCGTAGTAATAAATTGAAGGACTACGATAGAAACAATAATTTCGATGCTATTGTCCACAACGACGAAAGTATCTCCTATGGCCGGTTGCACCAACACCAACCAGGGCATCGAACCCGCCAAAAACTGGGTTCGGTTCAAGTTCAGGTTAATATGTTTTTTGAAAGATGGGTTCGAGTGCGGTTCTGGTCCAAGCATTAATAAAATTTGCGGTTTTGTTCCGGGTTCAGGGTTTGGGTTCAGATTCGATTCGACCTAATGAAAATTGAATTAATGTTTTTTGAAGAAGTAAATCTTTATTTAAAATATGAACACGGACACAATTTTCATGAACAATCAACATAAGCAGCAACACGGATGCCGAAGGCGTCGATAATCAGCTGTATTACAATTACGCTTACGTTTTAAACTGAAAATGAACTTGAACGGGAGCTGAACCCTGAACCTGAATTTGAATACCCGGTTCGGTTCCGATTCGGGTTCAACTGAAAAATATATCTAAGGTTCAGTTCTGTGTATGAAGCAGATTGGCACACCCAGCAATGGGTAATATGCCGTGATGAAATATTTATTTTTTAGGTCCAGTTCTGGGTTTGGGTTCACTAAAATATTACGATTTAGTTCCGGTTTTGGTTCGGTTCGGGTTCGATGCCTTAACACCAACGTAACTTAAATTTTTAGCGTTCCTTCAACTGACAATATTGCATCGAAATGAAATGTTAAATGAATTATTATTGTTGTCAAAATTTACCTTGGTAAGGGAGGTATAGGGATCGTGCTAAAAATCGCATATCGAGATTTTGGTGAATGACCACGTTTTAAGATCCGTAGAATCCAATTTTAACATTTTCACGATTATGTCTGTGTGTATGTATGTGTGCGTGTGGTTGTGTGTGTGTACGTGTGCTTGTGTGTGTATGTGTGTGTGGATCCTCTTTATGATCTAACTCAAATACTATCGTTCAGAAAATTTTGAAATTTTGTATTTCTACCTTTTTCTAATGTGGAAAGAAACCATTAAATACCTTTAAATGTTATTTTTTCGAGATTTATATTATTATAAATTTTAAGATTATTAAATTTTCTACAAGTTATATTAATACTTTTTCTATATATTTTATGAATAAATTTATAAAATTATCTATAATTTAAATTCGAAGCCTACACTTTAAACACAACTCCATGGTTACACAGTTCAGATCTCTAATGTATGTAACTGACAGATAAATGCCACTGTCAAAAAACTAATCATTTCAAATTAATAATAGTAAAGTTTTAAAAAGAAAATAGTAAATAGAGCAATAGCTATATGGAAAGGAAGTTAATGCAGTTTCCAGCATAAGTAATAAAAATTAAATGCCGGGGGGTTTAGTGTTGGCCACATCAGATTATTTGTTTAAGGGTTGCTTAAAATTTAAGCATTGTTTGTGCAATTGGGCATTTACATAAAGATTTGCACGGAGATACTGAACTACTCGTATGTAAAAAATTATGGAATAGAAAATGATCACTTGTTATTATGTTGATATATGAAACAAAGAAACTCAAACATAACCAAAATTGACAAGAACAAACATGGATTTTTTAAATATTCCAGCAGTTTCTGGTAGTGCAAGCTGTGTTACGTGTACCTACTTGTTTTATTTCATAATTTTGGCCTTAATAATGTGGCGCCAGAGTTGCATTATTTTTAAAAAAGAAGAAAAAATATACACGTGACATTTTCTTGATTGTATAAACACAAGTGTTATCTATTATGTTTATAATATTTACGTTTACATATATAATATCTCTTAATATTATACACTTAATGCATAAATACAATTAGTAAATGTCAAATTATCCCGTTAACATTAGTTCTACTTTGGCGCTGCGATCTTATTTCCCATCGCCTATAGTGCATTTTAAAAAAAAAACCTAACTCGGAGTAGGCTTTGAACAAAGAAAAGTATGTCAATTTAAAAATATTTAATTAAGTGCCAACTTGACACGAGAAATTGTCAAAAATGTTATTTAAAGAAATTAAAGCGCTTCTTCTTGAATCTTATTATAGAAATGGAAATAAATTAGAAAACGGCGAATGGCAATATTCTGTTTCTTTATTATTATTATCTTCTCTGCTTAAAATTACATTTCAAGATATTGTATTAAATATTGACCAGACATACGTTTCTCTGTTCATAGCCTCCTCTGAGTTACGTTATTTTTTTTTTCTGTATTATTATGAGAAATAAATAGGGCACCTCAACTGAACCAAAACCGGAACCACACCGTATTATTTTAGCTAACCCAAACCCAGAACTAAACCCCAGATATATTTGAACCCGAATCGGAACCGATCCGGGTATCAAAATTCTGATCTAGGGTTCAGGTTCAATTTCAGTTTGATATGTAAACGTAATCGTAACACTTATAGCCGATCATCGACGATCTACGTCTTCTGTGTTTGCGACGCTGTATGTGTTGATTGTTCGTGAAAAATGTGTTCAGTTCTTGTCTTACGTTGCATTAATTATAAATTCCGGCACGCATTTTAAATTTTTTCTATATAAAGATTGTTTTTTAAAAAACATGAATTCAATTTTCATTAGGTCGAACTTTAAACCTGAGCCCGGAACAAAACTGCAAATTTTATTAATGCTTGAAACAGAACCGCCGACGAACCCATTTTTCAAAAAAATCTGTTGTGGCCAGCACAATACCTTCCGTCAATCCTGTATATAATGTATAAATTCCATACATAATTTTTCTTGCAAAAGATTCTAAATTTCCAGTAAAATTATTTCATAAACAAAATATTCAAATTGCACTTGACACTGACATCTTCTTCTTTAGCTTTTCCCATTCGTTAGGGGTCGCTATTTTTGCGTGTCGTTCTCATTCAGTTCCTTTTCTCTCAAGTCTTCCGCAATACAATCCCTCCATCTTATCTTTGGTCTTCCTCTCTTTCTTCAACCTCCTATTACTAAACTATTCATTCTTGTTCCAATATAATTCTTCATTTCTCCTCATGACATGTTCAAACTAATGTAATCGTCTTTCTTGTATCTTTCTAGAAACATGTAACACTAGAGTTATTTTCTTACCGTATCTTTCCGTGTCTTCCCCAACATCTACTTCAACATCCTCATCTCTGCCACATTAATTTACTTTTTATTGATTCTGACAGCTGTCAATTTGAATTATATGAATACATTAGTAGTTTCCATGTTTAGCATAGCTGGCTAAATTATAAAATTTAATTTCTTTAAAATTCTTTAACTCTGTATTAATTGAATATGAAGTATAAAATGTAATCAAATCGTATAGAGAATAATATATTCTTGAAGTTATAATAACGATAAATGTCAATAAATCAAATTTAAGTGTTAAATCTTCAAATGAGGCTACTTCCGGTTCACCAATTATAACCAAAATCTAATCACTTGTTCTTCTGGATGTACACTTGAGGAATACGAAAAAATTAAAATTTTTGGAATCGTGGTATTGACGTTATGCAATCCGGAACTTTTGTCACACACACAGACACACACACACTTACATACATACAGACATTATCGTAAAAATGGTAAAAGCGTATCATAGGGACCCTAAAACATGCTTATTCACTAAAAACTCATCATTGAATTTTTTGACCAAAGACAATACCTTCCTTACCTGAAGGTGACGGAAGGTAAAAACGAATAAACCTGAACCTGAACCGAACTCAGTTTTTGGCGGGTTCGATGCCCTGGAAATAAATATACCTATTGACATGCTGTAGATTTTGTGAATGTCACTGATCAAAATATTCTGAATTCCGTAGTACTCATGCTGTGCAAGAGTTGTACTCGTAGTTTATTTAGAATAGTGATGCAACAGTTCGCATTTCCAGCTGTGCGGTTACTGTTATATGGACAATAGTAGTCCATCGTGCAGTTCATTGGTCTCCTGCGACTTGGTTGGGTCTCTGGTTGCAGCGGAGCCCGAGCTAGTCATAGTCGTGATTTCCGCAAAGCACAGCAACAGCAAGCGAAGCACCAGTTGATCACGGCGCGGCAGGCAGATCTTTCTCTAACGGTACCTGTCATCTGTCAAGGTCAACCGGCATGTCAGCGCTGGTGTGTTGGTGGCGTGACGTCAGTACGCGAATGCTCCCAGCATCGCGCAATGCTTGGGCGTTCCCGTTAGCTCTTAGCTGCTCATGATGATGAACAAACGCCTACCATTCATAATACGATATGCCAATTTGGAAGCTAGTTCCATTACGGTTCATATTCAAATTTGACCCGATAAGTCCAGGTTTATTGGCTTCAAATTAGAATACATATCAATGAGATTAAATCAAGTGATTGCATTCAAGCTCAGCAGATATGTTGAGACATGTAAATATGATATTATTCAATTCGAATCTACCTGACACCTTAGTGTGTTAGTGAAAAATAAAAAAATAAAAATCTGATGTGGCCAACACAATACCTCCCGTTTAATTTAATTTTTATTCTTGCAAATACTTTAAATTAAATTTAAATATCGAGTTCGATCCCGACCGACGCCAAATATTTCGAATTTTAAATGGCACAAAAATTACCCCTGTGGTGCACTTTCCACGTGAAAAATAAAAAAATAAAAATGTGATGTGGCCAACACAATACCTCCCGTTTAATTTAGTTTTTATTCTTATAAATACTTAAAATTAAATTAAATTTAAATACCGGGTTCGATCCCGACCGACGCCAAATATTTCGAATTTTAAATGGCACAAAAATTACCCCTCTGGTGCACTCTCCACGCCAGCAATAAGTGCTCGTGAGGTGACGCCTGGTAAACGCCTGCACGGAACAAATATGTCATCATTATTACCGACATCTGCGTACAAAGCAGATTGGCTCACCCATCAATAGGTAATATGCCGTGATGATATGTTTTTATTATCTTACCTATATTTTTGCATATTTACTTATGCTGGAAACTGTATTAAGTTCCTTACCATATAATTATTGTTCCATTTACTATTTTCTTTTTAAAACGTTAATATTATTATTTGAAATGATGTTTGTTGATAGTGACATATCTGTCAGTTACAAACATTTGAGATTTGAATTGTGTAACCATGTGTATGAGTTGTGTTTAAAACGTAGGCTCCGGGATTAAAATTATAGATAGTTTTATAAATTTATCCATAAAATATATAGAAAATGTATTAATGTAAACATGTAAAAAAATAATAATCTTTAATTTTTATATAACATAAATCTCGAAAAAATAACATTTAAAGGTATTTTTCGAAGAAAAACTATTTTGAGCTTCCAGTAAAGTGCCATTTCCGGTTATCTGATTTACTCTAAAATCTAATGACATCTTTCCATATAAGACTAAGGTTTCAAAATTTTCTGAACGATAGTATTTGAGTTAGAGCGTAAAGAGGATCCACACCTACACACACACATACACACAGACATCATCGTGAAAATGTTAAAATTGGGTTGTAAGGACCTTAAAACATGGTCATTTACCAAAATCTCGATATGCGATTTTTAGCACGATCCCTATACCTCCCTTACCAAGGGTAGCGGGAGGTAAAAAAATCGGTGATAGGATATTTTGGACACACAATTCTTGACGTATTTCGTTCGTAAATAACACTACTCGAGCTTTGAAAATCAGCTGAATATACAGTTTGCGGAATTGATCTGAAAACATATCTCGTCCTATCAACTGTATATTCGATTATTTTCGAAGCTCTTGTTGTGTAACTACTGATCATACGTAGACACTTCCTTCAAACTCATCTGTGTTTGTTTTAAATGTATTATTGATGAAATTCTTTAAATGGTTGAGGTCATGGAAAAAATTACCAAGAATCGATGAACGATGAATCATTAATATTATTATTATCTGCATCCAGTAAATTGAATTTAAAGAGAATCTAAAGCACTACAATATCTTTACTTTTGCCAGTTTATTTTTGATTGACTTCCTTCATAATGTCTGTATTGGAAACAGATTGTTTTTCTTTTCTTATTTGAGGGTCACGTTAGAATTATTGAGAATAAGACACAAGGCTTAGGTATATATTTTTAGAATTTTATTACAAATATGTTCAAAGTATGTATGTAGTTTCCTTCAACAATAATACACATGGGCGTACGCAGGAATTTATTCAGGGGGGGGGGGGGGGGCAAGAAGAAATTATGTTTAAAATGCTTTTGTTAAAGGTAAAGGTTTACTTAAAGTAAATACCAAAGATAAACATGTTATTTAAAAAAGAACAAATAAAAATTAATAATATATTTAGTGAATTTAAACTTTCTAAAATATTAACCGTAGTGGATTTTCAGAAAATCTTTGTGTCACTTCTACCTCTATACGTATAAAAGTACATGTTCTTGGTTATTATAAAATGTACTGTAATTTTGTCCGATCAACAAATTGGAAGAATTAGGATTTTAGCTCCGCCTATTCCGATAAATACAGTAGTGTCGTTCACTTAGTTTTTATGTGGGTCCATAAGATACTACTGTTATTTTATTATTATAGCAATATAATATTATGTTAATGCAAAAGCATTCAAAATTCAAAACGGAAATTGACTAATACATGTGAAACCAAAAATTTGAAAAATATGATACTGACACTCTGTTAGGGTCAGTGACACTGATGGAAAATAAAGTTATTCGTACGGCTTTGAATCAAGGTAATATATCTGAATAAATAAATAAACTTGCGTTACAGCGAAAGAAATGTCAACAACGAGCATCGTTTTAAAATGGAATGCCCTAACTTAGTCGAAACAATATTAATTTTTGAAAGACAAGCGTATTGTATCCATCCTTATCGCACACGCTTCGTGTTATGTAAATGAAAGAAATAAATGTATGCCAATTTATTAATTCGGTCATACAGATGACCTTGATCGGACATCCTTAAAAAAAATGCTGTATGTTATACCTGTACAATACACATGTATTTTACATTTCATACTGTATAAAAAATATTTAGTATTGATCATATTATATCATTTGTATGATATGTGCAATATAAAATGTATAATACTTTTATTTTATATACATATATACAGTAAATTTTCCATTTTACTTTTTATATGGAAACTTTAGGGGGGGGGGCAACTGCCCCACCCTGCGTACGCCCATGATAATACACTTTGCCATTATTTCCTTCCATTTCTTATAAATCTCTCAACCAATCATCCTTTGAATGCTTTCAAAACTGTCAAATTAATTTCAGGGTGACTTAAAAATTGCCAAATTATAAAGGCGGTTACATAGCAACCGCATTTTATTCAGTACTATAGCTATCCTTTTCTAATGTGTTGACTGTTTTGATATTTTGGCAGTTAAGCACTTTTCAGTAAAAGTAAAAATAGAATCTGTGACATTTTTTGTCAATGTATTTCGTATACAACTATAATATGCTTTAATGCAGTGTTTCCCAAACTGTGAAATTTTCCGAGGAGGGCGCGAAAAGACTTAAATAGATAAAATATACAGGTGTCCAGGATAACTTGTCGAACATATGGGGATCTCGAGAACTATGGTGGCAGAAGACTCACGCACGCCATCACCCAGAAAAAAATACTTATAAAAAGAAATATAACTTGTAGTAATTATTAGTCGTTATTTATTTTTTTAAAAAAGAAAAAAAATACTAGTATTAAAGAAACGTATATATCAATTAATTTACAATTATTTCTAAGTCAATCCTTTTACGGAATGTAAAATTATTTGACGCAACATGGTCATTCTCAGTAGTCCCAACGTATGGTACGAAAATAAATTACAATTATTTCAAATAATTTTATATTTCATAAAACGAATAACGATTGACTTAGAAATAATTAATATGTACATTACTTAATACTAGTACTTTTTTCTTCTTTTAAAAATAAATAACAACCAATAATATCTACAAGTTATATATAATTTTATAAGGTTTTTTATCAAGATTAATTTTCATAAACAGAGGATAGAAAAGGCAAGGAGCTCACAAATTAAATCAAATTCGTCTCATGTGTGCAGAACATCATCAATTGGATGTAACTTCTGCTTTTTATATTTCGAATCTTGGTCGTTCCCCTCTGATATTAACAATTCTCTTACCACAATACATTTTCGGTATCTTAATGCTTTTACTAACCATTTAAGACTGTGCGATATTGCTTGGGGCTTGAAAATCAAGTCAACCTAAAGATGAGCGACACCGCGCACCACTATTGCTCACCGCTCATGTTAATGTGCACATTATCGTGTAAAAGCTATTGTTAAAAATATTTTTTTCTACAGTCTACATAGAAAGTAGCCATTTGCGCTCTCTTTTGTCAACGCAAAATGTCACTTTGCCGCTCTAGCGCGACAAAGTAGAAAAAACGCTCGCTGTCCAAATTTCTAACTATACACAATGTTGAGAAATGTCATTCTTAATGAAAACGTTTAGTCAGGAACTAATGGCACTGTAGTGACACATTTACCACCTTTACAAAACAATCTGACATATAACTGCTCTGTCGGTATGTTACATAACCAAAAAAAAAATGCACTATTGTGAAAATAAAATAGGGCATTCATTTACAAAAACGAAAGTATAAAATGTTTAGAATAGATTGAAGCAATAGGTCAAGAAGAATGGGAAATAACGATAAATTAAAATTAAATATAAAAGACGTTTTTTCTTTATATTAATCCTTATTAATTGAGTAGTAGTGTAAGTACAAAGTGTACATTTTATTATTTTTTGTTATGGTAGCGACTGTAGAAAAAATCTTGTGTGTGTTTCGAGCGCAAATGGACATTGTCGATTTCGAGAGAATGCCACGCTCCTGCGTCGCGCGGCAACAACCTCTCAATCGACAATGTCCTATTTTGCGCTCTTAATACACAAATAGCTATTCTCACTGCTCACCGCTCACAGCTCACCGCTTATCGCTCACCAATGTGTACGCGACCTAAGAGATATGAAGTCGGTTAAAGTAGACAAAAGTTGCCCCATTAGGAGATCATTTTAATGGTGTTTGTTATTTTCGAAAAAAAGGATAGGTCACTAGATAGTGTTTCTAACCTATAAATTTAATAATTGTTGCATATTTGCAGTTTGTAACAAATGAACATTTTGACATCGTAACTCGAAAGCAAATAACAAAACACCATTAAAATAGCAGGGCTGCTAGCAAAAAGTATGACAAAAAAGTAACCATTTTTTACAAAAGTGTTTATAAAGGGACCAAATTTTCTTAAAAAGTGTCTAAAAAGGAGACCATATTTAATAACAATTTTTATTTGAAATAATGAAATTTAATTATTATAAAATTTAAAAAAATAACCTCATATTACAAAAAATGTAATTATAATTATTGTTTTAGAATAAATATATCGATATACCAGATGTTACTCGAAATCCATTACATACGAGTTTTAACATGAGAAAAATTTTTTTTTTAAATAAATTTTGAATAAAATTTTGAATTTATGAGTGCTAAATTTTAAATTTATTTTTTTGGTGCGTGAGTAAACTTAATTTAAAGACGTGGTGAAAATGGATTTAGTATACGATTATTGCAAAAAGAACGTCATATCATGTCATAAAAATAACGCATACAACTTAAATCCATTGTTACCACGTCTTTAAATTAAGTTTACTTGATCTTTCACTAAAGTAGTATATTTAAAAAATTTGAAACTACAAAATTCAGTATTTCTAAAGCTGTTTGTATAAATTACCACATAGGTAATAACGGCTTAAATTATGATTCGAAAATGCTCTCTGATAATGTCATTTTCAGTGACATGCATAGTTTGAAAAATGGATTACCCAAATATAAATATTTCTCAATTTATTTATTTTTGATGCTTAACTGTTAACGAATTGTTTTTATTATTACTTTCTTTCTGTAGTATTTCCGAAAGAAAATACCATTTCTTATAAGAATTAATTGCACAGTCACTGAATTTGAAACAGAAATTTTCAAAAGTGAAATTGTTTATAGTTTTTTTTCTACTTACGTTGTTACGTTTTACGTTCAAATTTACTTCTTTCTTTTTAAATATCATAGATTATACGCTTTTGTAATGAAATGGCATTTAAGGCATATCCTTATCCTAAATAGTTATTTATGAAACAAGAGTGTAAACAGAAGCTTTATGACATGAGATCAAGTATTTCGAGACGAGGCTTGCATGTCACGAAAATTATTGACCAAATGTCATAAAACTTGTTTACACTTGAGTTGCATACAAGATTTTTTTATACGACCTTAAATAACATTCCTGAAACAAATTAGAAATTTGACAGATTACAGATCTGAATTTGAATACTGCACTCGATACTGCAGTACTCATAATAAAAATTACAAAGTTACGTCTAGTTTCACCAGTTTACAATTTCCGAGTCAACTCCCATGAGCCATCGTCAGAAGTCGGCCGCGCAACAAGTAACGAAAGACGCGTTTTGCACTATTTGGTGCTCATCAGTGTGATGTAACCTGTGGATCGGACAGGGACCACAGGTTACACCACACTGATGAGCACCAAATAGTGCGAAACGCGTCTTTGGTAAATAATGGAGGATTATTTAAACATAATAGAAAATTTAAAAAAAAACGATGAAACCAATAACTCCGAAAAAATTAGCTGCATGGGCCGATATAACAAAAAAAAAATTAATTGTAGAAATAACTGTTACCGAACTATGCTACAAAAAATAAGAAAAGAGCAAAAAAAAAATAGCTGACGATAATATAAGCATTGTAGTACTACTTCAATTAAAAATCTGATGTGGCCAGCACATAACCTCTCGCCGTATATTTTACCTGGCTGTATGCATAAAGCAAAGAATATTTTTATAAATACAAATAATATATTCATATAAATCTATGACGTATAAACTTCTTTATTATTCAATAATAGCATGTCTCAACATGAAGATATTTTACCATAAATTATGTTACAATAAATTACAAAGTAGAGTTTACCATATATAAATATTAGGCTGGTAACTGCAATTTTCAATTCGAACAACGTTGTTTACTTTCTCTTCATATTCTTCTAGTAAAAACATTAATTTTGGGCGGTCTAAAATGTATATATGGATTGTGCATCTATTCTTACATATCTTCTTTTACATTTTATTTTTTCATACATGTTATATCTAAATAACACTAATTCCCTTTAATAAAGTGACGGATAGATTGCACTCCGATTATTCTTATATCGATGTGTAATTTTGTCAATATTTACAACTTACTTGAGAAGAATTTGATAGCTTTTTCGCAATTCAAAGTTACTCTAGTCTATAGTACTGGTGTACATTGTCCCATAATGTTTGAAACAAATTTAAGTCCTTCAACCTAGACTTGTCATCTCCATAATAGTCACAGATCAAGAACTAAGGGATTCTCCAAGTACATTTTTCTTTCATTACTCATTATTTCTGACAGTGACATTTATCTGTCAGTTACAAATAATTTAAATTATCAACTATTTTTCATGGCATTCTTTCGGCTGTCAAATTTATTACAACAGATTATTTTATATATTATACTTCTTTTATCTCTAAATCTATGGAATATATAATAAAATCTTTAATTTTCTTTAATATTACCACGAAAAATTTTCAAAAAATAATATTTAGAAGATTTTTTTTCAAGAATCTTCTACTTCCGGTTGTCCAATTATTACCAAAACCTTTTCAGATCTTCCCATGAATGTCCGATTGGGAAATACGTTGTTAAACAAATTTTAAGTCTTATAGTTTTTGAGTAACCGTCCTTCCAACATCCCACACACACACACATCCACACACACACACACACACACACACACACACACACACACACACACACACACACACAGACATCATCGTAAAAATGTTAAAATCGGATTGTAGGGACCTTAAAACGTGCTTATTCAATAAAATCTGGATATGCGATTTTTAGCATGAATGCAATACCTCTCTTAGCGAGAGGTAAAAATTGACTTTGTTAATTAATTATTTAACTTTTCTTCATTTGTCTGGGGCATTTTAATGTAATTGGAACGAGACATTGCTATACGGAGCACTACTTTGTGTATTATTCGACCCGCAGTAGATTTTTCAACTGCAACAAGATCACCATCTACACTTTGAAATATTCCTGTTGCTAGGTACCTTAGAGTAAATAAAATTTGTAGCATTAAGTTGACAGAAGACAAACTTATTTCAAAGTGTGACTGGTTCTAATTGTGGACTTAATATTTCTACAAATTCACGCACTGTATTATTGTTAAATCGAAATCTTAATTTAAATTCTGTCATCATAAACTACAAATGAATTGTTTCTATTCCAAAATACACGAGGTCATTTAAAATGCATAACTTGATCTTCCTCATTATCTGAGCTCGATGAATCAAAATTTAACCTTTTAAATAGTCTGTAAAATAAAATAAAAATTGGATTTATCACTGCTTTATCAAAATGAAATATTAATATCAATGAATAGTTGAATCGTGACATTTGCAATCGTCAGTTAAGAAATGAACTTTCTTTGAACGAGCAAAATCGATCGTTCAAGTTAACCATCAGTTAAACTCCTGTTAAGTAAAAAATAATGTTTATACTACTCAAAGCTAGTTCAAAACAGTCAGTCAACTTCTGCAAACTAAGATCAAGAGTTGAACTATGTTTATACTATCGACCATAAATCAAATTAATATCTAATGGCAAACTCATCCTTTGACAATTCATTTCTTTTCAGTTTTGTTGGTTTAACTGACACTTGAAAACTAAAATTTTAACTGGAAATTGTAAAACTTATATATCTTACAAATTTGTAAATAAAGAAATGAATATATCTATAACAAAATTTTATGTTCGTGTCACGGTGTTTCACAGATATATCAGTATATAATGGATATTTGGATATTTATGCACTAACATCACATTTCAGTAATGGCACGGAGAATTCATTATTAAAAAAATATTTATATTTGTTCTTTAATAATTACATTGTAGTACGCTCTAATATTTTATTCAAACGAAGGCGATTCCTACTATAAATTTACCGTATATAAAAATATATTACGATTGTATTTTACTATTTCTTACTTATGTTTAAATTATTTATTCTTGTCGCTACTACTGCCCGGGTGAATCAGCATTAATAAAATAACAAAACTTGTATATTTATGAGAAATGGCATTTAAAAAATATTACCTAGTACAATAGTTGTAAATATGTAAGTAGTCCTTGACTTTCAGTGGAATTTTCATGACATTGACGTAAGTCGCATAATGTTTTTAATGCTTTCCTTAAGCGGGTTAAACATGCGAGATTAGTTTAGCGCTAAGTGAAGTAACTTAAATAATGGGTTGAGTTAACTAACCTACTTGAAATTTTGCGAGATAAACGTTTAAGGCTATGGATTAACCTCAATTTTTTTAAACTTGTAAATAATTATTAAAAATATGTATTACTACACTCAAAACTTCTAAAAACTGTTTGTTTCGAGGTTTGCATCAAAATCGTGAGCGTTTTGTTATTATGATTATAGTAAGTTAACCGCAAGCTGGAGTTAAGAGTTAGTTTTAAGTCACTAGATTTTTAAGCGGGTTATGTCACTGCGAGATAAACGTAGTTATGACTACGTTTACCTCAGTGACATAACCCGCTTAAAAATCAATCCTGTATTTAAGTGGATAAACTACTGCGAGATAAACGTAGTTTAAAAAGTGGCAACCCTAGCTATAACTGACTGAGTCGAATGGTTGACAGTTCTTTGTTTGTATTGCGGTTACCTTAGCAACCATTACTTCTAAGTAGTGCCGCTAGATGCTCTATGTGCAAATTACATTTGTGTGTCTTATTGAAATGAGTGAATTAAACAAAAATTATTTGATTTAAAATCCGGTTTTTTGTATAGTTGGTAACAATTTTGTTAACGTGACTTTGTGATTGTGTCAAACAGATACATATGAGCTATTTCAAACAGAGTATTGTAACGTTTTTTATTTGGGTGAACTGTAAAAATCAAAGAAATATTATTAATTAAAATAAAAGTAAAATAATAAAAATAAAGATAATAAAAATAATTAGCACTATGATTAAATAATTATACACACTAATTTTAAGACTAAAATTATTATAAAATACTTACACTAAGATTATTTATGTAAACAATATTTATTTCACTATATTTATGTAACTATACAGGGTGTTTCAGGAGGATGTGCAAATATTTTTCGAGGTGATAATAGAGAGTAAAACAAGAAATAAATTGTAATACACCGAAGTTCAATACTCAATGGTTTTCTAGGTATAGAATTTTTAAATTTTTATTTACACTTTCAAATCTTATCGTGATATCGCGTTACCTGATTTTTGAATAAAACAAATGACAAATAATCGTAATTAATAGTTGTGACCATTGACAGTTGTAACCATTGTAAAGTATTATCAATTAAATTTAACCCTTTAATTTAATTATTGGTAATAACAATGCCACATATTTTTACACATGAAGAATATGCTGATATCGTGTTTGTGTACGGGTTCTATAATGGAAGTGCTTTTGCTGCTCGCATTTCTAATAGAATTATTAAATGTATCGAGGTTGGCGGTGGAATTTTTGAACCAATAAAGTAAAATTTGTTTAATTTTAATTGTTATTAGATATTAAATTTCTGTATCTCAGTATCTATTAAAATTAGGACATGTTCATATGAAATTTTGTACTCAAAATCATTCATATTATAACCTCCCAAAATATTTGCACTTCCCCCTGAAACACCCTGTATTTGTTTGTAAATATACAAACATCAAAAAAAAAAAAATCGGAAGGAAGGACTAAAAATTTAAAAGGCCTTGGATTCCTGCATTAAAGAAAACAACAGCTAAAGGATCTCACAAATTAAGTAGAACGGAATAACGCACACCGCTCATTCAAATTTCCAGTACTGTGACTATCTTCGATCTAATTTTCAAAAACAAATCAAGAATTGACATTATCATCTGTCATCCGTCAAAAAGGGTAAAAACTTTCTTATTCTCTAAAGATGCCTAACACAATGTCAGGCAAAACGTTAGTTTGTAAAGCACCTTTTAGACCTTCAGACTTTCATATATTTATTTGTGTTCACCCCTCGTAGATTATTTATTTATATCACCAACTGTTCATTTCACGATGCCTGTCTATTTCTGAATGTCCCGGCTGGCTTCCTTGACGTGTTTCTATAGCGCGGCGTCCTTTTTCTAGAGCGTATCAGCCGACCAGGCGCCGTTCTAGCAACGTTTGACCAGCGGCGGCGGTCGCGTTCTCGCATCGGGTGCACGCATGCTACAGTATATTATCTGAAAATCAGACAAAAAAGTCATAGCTATTGCTACAATTTTTAAATTTCTTTTTAAAATTGTGAAGAAAGTAGAAACATAATAAATCATGTAATAAAAGTTTTATATGCAATTTTTAATTTTGTACAACTTTGCACTCTACAGGTTTTGGCGTAAAATGAATAGGAGAGCAGGAAATTGCATTAATCAAAATCCCTTGTTAAATCCCTACGTTCACCCCTAGCCGCCACCACCTGTATATTGTCATTATTTTTATATTAATTAATTAAAAATTATGAAAATTATTATAATTACATATAAATTATAGTCTACAATTGAAAAGTGCTTCATAATTTTAGATTTTTTTAAATTATCAATTCGTTGAATTTTATTGTCAAAATATGTAGTATTAAAGCTTTGTTGACCCAGATTCCGAATAAATGTAATGGAGAAATAATATAAATGATGTCAATAAAAGAATAAAACCAATAGTACATAAAAATATTCGCAGTATGAAACTTGGTGAAAAATTGATTTGACACATCGATTGTTGAGTTCACGCGTTGTCGGCAATTATCGGAAATCTTTATTCTCAATTGTATCTATGATATTATTTCACGTATTTTATTACATGTAAAATGAACGAAAACATTTGTGTACAAAATAAAAAAATTAAAAATAATGTAAAAAATCTGGTGTGGCCAGCACAATACCTTCCGTCAATCCTGTGTATTATGTACAAATTCCATACATAAATTTTCTTGCAAAATATTCTAAACTTGACGCTGACATCTTCTTCTTCTTTTTTAGCTTTTCCATTCGTTAGGGGTCGCTGTTTTTTTATTTTCCTCTTTCACTCATTTCTGTTTTGCATGTCGTTCTCATTCAGTTTTCCGTCAAGTTTTCTGCAATATCCTTCCATCTTATCTTTGGTCTTCCTCTGTTTCTTCAACCTTCTATTACTAAGCTATTCATTCTTCTTCCAATATATTCATCTCTCCTCCCTCATGAAATGTTCAAACCAATGTAATCGTCTCTCTTGTATCTTTCTAGAAATTACTTACACTAGAGTTATTTCCCTTGTTCTTCCATTTCTTACCGAATCATTCCGTGTCTTCTCCACCATCTATCTCAACATCCTCATCTCTGCCACATTCATTTACATTTCATTGATACTGACATCTGTCAATTTGAATTATCTGAATATATTAGCAGTTTCCATGGTTAACATAGCTATGGCTGATTTAAGAAATTTAATATCTTTATAATTATTTAACTATATCTATTGAATATGAAGTATAAAATGCAATCAAATCGTATAGAGAATATGTAATAAGTTATAATAACTTTAAATGGCAATAAATGATATTTAACAGAGTTTTTTCAAGGAAACTGTTAAAATCTTCAAATGAGGGTACTTCCGGTTGACCAATTATAACCAAAATTTAATCACCTCTCCTTCTAGATGTAAACTTGAGGAATACGAAAAAAATATAATTTTTGGAATCGTGATATTGAAGTTATGCGATCCGAAACTTTCGTCACAGACACACACACACACCCTAAAATGTGCTTATTCACTAAAAACTCATCATTGGAGTTTTGGACCAAAGACAATACCTTCCGTCACCTTTAAGAGGAAAAGAAAGAATAATTATTAGTTGTTCAAGTATGTTTCGTGTCATTGTCGTTAAGTTAATTTTACTTATGTTGATGTTCGTATACTTTCTCCAAAAAATTTAATAAGCGTCGTCATTTTGCGCACTACTTACCTACAAACTGAAAATAAAAGTTAGGACTAATATAATAATAAAATAATATATCGCTAGAATTAGTAAGAATAAGAAAATCAGGTAAGCCGTGGAAACAAGATTTACATTATTATTTTAAACAGTTATTTATCTCTCTTTTGCGAAAATTAATTTAGTTAATTAATCTTTTTTTTTAAATATTGTTGTGTGTGAAAATAGTGAATTAACTAGAGAATATATCCTGCAGTTTTCGGCGACAAAAAAATATAAAAGTATTATAACACCCACAATACTCACCTAATTTGGCAATGTGCCACCATTGGTAATTTTTTAGACATAAAAAAATTACGAGATAGAAGATGAGATTGATGCTGCAGTATTGCAATTCATGATTATCTGAAAGACGCCAAAAATTACATCGCATTTTAATGGCACAAAATTGACTCCTGTGATTCACTCTCCACGCCAGCTATGGGTGCCCGTGAGGTGACGCCTGGTAACCGCCCGCACAGTACAAATATTCCATCAATACCAATATCTGTACAAAGCAGATTGGCCCACCCAGCAATGGGTAATATGCCGTGATGAAATATTTATTTATTTATTTAAAAAGATGGCTGGGAGCTTTTAAGAAGTGGAAGGAAAAGACTGATGAAGTATTTTATTGTTGACAGGAACTATGAATTTAAAATAAAATTCTAAAAAATATGAATCAGTTTCTTATTCTCAATAATTCCTGCGTGGTAGCGCGGCCCTCGTATTTATTAATATGAAAAACTTTATGTACTTCAAGGTTAAGAAGAAAAATAGAATTTTAGAATGCGATATTCATAATACATAGGTATCCATCTATACAGGGTGAGTCTGGGAAGACGTCCACGGCCTTTAACTTTTTTTATTATTATAAGTAATAGGAACAAATGGCTCATAATAGTTTTATTATTTTAAATATACTATTTTGTGGCAGATGTAGATATTTTTTTATAAAGTCGGTTTACAAGATACGACTATCAACTTTTATTTTTTAAATAGCATTCTATAAATAAACAAAATGTAACAATGTTAATATCAACAAAGTATATATTTGTTTGTTAATTATTTATTTTTACTTACTTATTATTTACTTATTTATCTATTTATTTATTATTTATTTTCATATAGCCACCTAAAATATTTGAATAAAAAGTTATCTTATTTTTCTCGATTTTTTTAAATGCATTAATAAAAACTAATACATCGCTGAAAAGACAAAAAAATGGCGGCTTATATTTAGTGAAATAATTATAGTTTGCTATTTAAAAAATAAAAGTTGATAGTTGTATCTTGTAAACCCGACTTTATAAAAGATATCAACATCTGCCATCAAATAGTATATTTAATATAATAAAACCATTTTTTTCTATTACGTATAATAAAAATCTGATATGGCCAGCACATAACCTTCCGTCAATTCAGTGTATTATCTTCTTTAGTTTTTCCCACTGGTTAAGTGGTCGCTATTCTTGAATTTCTTCATTAACTCATTTCTATTTTCTTGTCCTTATTCAGTTCCTTTTCTCTCAAGTCCTTCGCAATACAGCCTTTCCATCTTATCTTTGGTCTTCTTCTGTTTCTTCTACCTTCTACTACTAAGCTATTCATTCTTCTTCCAATATATTCTTCATCTCTCCTCATGACATGTTCAAACCAATGTAATCGTCTCTGTTGTATCTTTATAGAAACTTCTATCACTCAAGCCATTTCCTTTATCCTCTCATTCCATATCCTATCTTTCCGTGTCTTCCCCAACATCCATCTCTACATTCTCATCTCTCTGCCACATTCATTTTCTTTTCATTGACACTGGCATCTGTCAATTAGAATTAAAAATGGCAAAATCGTATTATAGGGACCCTAAATGTGTTTATTCTCATTACTCATCATTCATTTTTTTGACCAAAGACAATACTTTCCTAACCTAACAATTCAATATTTTTTTTAATCTTCTTATATAATGTAAAGGTGATATATTCATAGAACCTTATATGGATATTAAAAGTAATTCAAAAGTATCGTACTTACATTTGAATTGTTGAATACAGATGTGAAGTGCGACAAAAATATAGCGATTGTATAAAAATCTTATATTTACTTTAAAAATAATTAACCAGTCTCATAATTTATTAAAACAATTTAAATTAGACAAAAAATACACAATGTTATGTACTTTAATAATTATTTATAATAGATAGCATTCGCCGTGACATCAAATTAAGTACATTATCGATGATTTTGTGGTTTATAGACTTCCATGCATCCGTTATAATTTTAAATACTTGCTTGAAATTATTAATATTATTCCTTGCATATTTTTGTCAATGGTATTCAACAGTTTTTACTTCCTTGTACGTAAGTAAAGGAAGTATTGTAATCGCGAAAAATTTCGGTTTTCAGATTTCAGCGGAAATATCCATTTTGACCATCCCTGAATCCATTTTGACTTAATTTCGTCGTGACGTCTGTACGTACGTCCGTACGTATTTCGCATAACTCAAAAACGGTAAGCCGTAGAAAGTTGAAATTTTGTATTTAGGACTGCTATAACATCTAGTTGTGCACCTCTCTTTCTGGTTATTACACAATTTCCAGAAGTGGCACTTTACATGAAGTCAATAATAGATTTTAATGAAAAACTGTTTTAAAATATAATCCAAAACTTTTCAAATTTGGTATACAAGACTTTTATGTCAATCGAAATAACATAATAGATTTTGGTTAAAATCGGCTAACCGGAAGTGGTACATTACTTGAAGTTGTTAACAGTTTTTCTTGAATAAAATGATTTTATTTTGATTTTAGAAATAAATGCTTCAAATAAAAGTTTTAGAAAATTAATTTCTGCGTCTAGCACATCAAGTACTATTAAATTAGCCCTTTGTATAAGCGAGATATGTAAATTTAAAAATTATATACTTTTTTGTTTTTGTAATAAAGCTTACTATGGATTAGGACAAAAAAATAAAAAAAAATGTTCATGTCAAATTACGTTAAATACGTGCAATTTTATGATTCGTACAATAACAAAAAATATATTTTTATTGTGAAATTAGTTATATTCATTGTTGTAAGCAAATATTTCTTTGTTTTAATCAAAACTCTCTTTAAAAAGAATCGGGTTAGATTAATGTTAATTTAAGAATGATAGTAGTAAATGAATTATTTTTTGTTCTATATCAAAATATTTCTCGGGCTTGGCTTAACCCTGTCAATATTTTGTAATTTAGTTATTAAAAAAATATGTATAGTTTAATAATCGTACAAGGAAGTCGTGTGGTGTCCACATCAGATATTTTAATTATGTTAAGATCAAATGACTATTTACGAGTTATAGACACATTCAAATTTTTCTTATTATGTATTACACGATTTTAGCGAATGAGTGGTTAACAAATAAAACTTAACTTCAATTCCAAAGAAATTTCTGAAATATATTGAACATGTTTAAACCTAACCACTCCTCAGCAATAATCGTGCAGATACATGCTAGAAATGAAAAATTCATGTTGGTTTCAAACCGCGTTATAATGTATTGGACGGTATTTTATATTAGTTCCTACGGAGTTGATCTATTTATGTCCGATACTGTACGGGAAATAAAGCATACCTATTTCTAGGTTGTCAAAGGCTCAGGTAGAATTAGCTCTTGAATCCGTTGTTATGTATTATACTTAGTACAGCACCAGAAAGAACACTTACTTTTTCACGCAGTTAAAAAAAAATCAGATCAATTCCGGTTGGATCTAAACAACATCCGGGCACATAATACATTTAGCCATACGACTATATGGAGTAATATACATATATAACATAAATTGACTCTACTGTTAAGTAAGAGAGTAATTATCATTCCATCGAATAATTGCAATATCCGGTGTAAAGTAGCATGTGTAATTCATTTGTCATTGGCGAAAGTGAGTATAATTGCTGATGGCACGGTCGCAATTCGCAAATGAAGAGCACCAATGTCTCGAACCTAGAACAACACATTCATTATTAATACGGCCCTGCGCTGCTGATTATCGCCCGCGCGCGGTGCAAAGGACAAGGACGGGGTCTATTTTAAGGCCGACCTTGGAGCCGATGGTGACGCGGCGTCTCCCTAGCGCTTCGCCCCTCAGCTCACTATTGACACTCGATCTAATACAAACTTACTAGTATATGTTATGCGAATATGCGATTCATTATCCACGGGAATTTTTTATGTGACGTAGATGGTGAACTTTGCCTTGAATTCCAGCTATGAATCGGTAATTCCATAGTATAAATATTTTTTATCTGATAATATGTGTGTCCTATAGGTGCGACATTTTCTAAGAATCATACTTGCGAATGTATTATTACTACGAAAATGCCGTACTTCGAAACAAGTATAAAATTAGTAAATATACAAAAATAGCATGTCGTGTACAGGGGCGTATTCGAGAAATTAGAACGTACAATCAGATTAGTCCAGTTGTCGCCAAAATTTTCATTGATCAGGCATTTTATTTAAATTATTTTATCCACGACTGTCAAATAATATACCCATAATTCAACCGTTTATTTATCAATTAATGACCTTCGTTACTGTTGCTAATTGAATAATATTGATATTTCGACGGAATAATATTATTTAATCGTTATGTCAATTTCAAATCTTACCTTTCAAAGAGTACAAACCAATTACTTTTAATAAGTAATTTTTTCCACATAAAAAGTCAAAATTATACTAGTTCTCTCATTTTTTATAGTTTTATTTTATTCTTAAACTTCAAATGTAACTGAATAGTCGATTTAAAATTTTCTGCTAAATGTCAAATCACTTCATAATTTTGTTACAACAAATATCTAGCGATCAACGCTAACTATGTTTATGTTTCTAAACAACCATTTTTCTAAAATTTCTGATTTTAAAATATAACAGTATGTTATTTGACAGTTGTGGAGAAAGTATAATATTCTATTAGAATGTAATGGCTATTACTTACTCGAATGATTTACGTCACTCCGCCTTCCGGCTCGTGATGCAAACTTCATTCTCATGAGTAATAGCATACATTACATGCTCATTGAATAATATGCTATTATCAAATGAAATGATTTTTTTAAAAATTAAATGATAGTTATTTATGTATTAAAGGCATACTCAAAAGATTGTAACACGGGGGAATGTTTAAAGTACGACGCGTAGCAGAAAGCTTTAATTTTCCCGAGTGCTATAATCTTAATTGTTTGTTTATAACCAATATTCATTTAGTGTCAAATGAAAATGAAAGATATCGATTATTCAAAAGAAATATCGGAAGAATTTGAGGATATAGAGGGCAAGTTGGTTCCACAGAAGCCAAAAGACGTATACGAGAAAGAATATGAAAATTTTGCATTTAGCGATATGTTGTCTAATATTTATTCAGAAACCACGATTTTGACGTTTGAATAGCTGTTGTTTATAGGCCCTCGGACGATAAAAGCCAAATTGCACCCGCTTTTTAGGGTGAATAAACAAGTTTATGATTTCAACATAAAATAAAATTATTAATTAATTAATTCTCGTGGCCGCGTGCCTGAGCGTCTGGTCGCGATCTGGGGAACCGGGTTCGATCCCGACCAGCGCTAAATATTTCGAATTTTAAATGGCACAAAATTGGCCCCTGTGGTGCACTCTCCACGCCAGCAATGAGTGCCCGTGCTGTGACGCCCGCAAGGTACAAAATCGTCATCATCATTACCGAAATCTGTATACAAAGCAGATTGGTACACCCAGCAATGGGTAATATGCCGTGATGATATATTTATTTATTTCATATATGTAATTCTGTTTATGATTTATAAAACAATAAATACCTAGGTAATATCCTTGATGACTTGCATGTCTTCAAAATTATTTAATATATGAATGGTTTCAGTATAAAACGTCGTACCTTTCAGTTATTCTCAAAAAACTGAATTTTGGCACAATGTTGTAGTTGCCGTCAAATGAGTAAGGACTGGAGATTTCTACACTGTTGCAAATTTAGTTGACATGTTAAAAATTATAAGTTATGAATAAGCGGCAACACCCCTAAACAAGGGACAGGATAGGAGAAGGAAAAAAGTTGAACATCAGTCTACATTTATTTGACGGAGATAATACAAATAACATATGACACGTATTTGTTTCTTTTTCCTCAAATCACTGAAATTCCAAGAAAAAGGCGCTTTATTTAACTTATTTCTAGTGATGTACCTACATACAGTTCATTGCACGTAAAAATAGCATTGTTTAGATAGGGAAATAAAATTTATCCTCTGATTGGTCAAAATGCACACATAAATCAAAAAAAGCGAAAAACAATAACCACCTGGCAGTTATCAGTTATCAAATAAAATCGACAGAATTAAATGATATATAACCGTGTTTTTCATTTCGACTATGTAATGTTTAATATTCCGGTATAATACATTTTTAATTTTTACAGATAAAAATATTTAGTATAAACAAAATTTGGTTTCACGAACACGAACAATAAAAACAGGAACAAAAAAAGTTAAACGAAGTGTCCGTGATTATATTAGAGATACGTTGTTAATGAAAACCACATTGAATATAACTTTCAAGGATTCTAAGTTTTCACATTAATTATAATTCAGTGGACAATAATTAACAGAGAATTTACTAATTAACTGGATGATTTGGTGGTTTAGTAATTCATTTAATGTATAATAGCAATTTTAATTTACAATCTCCCAATTAAGATTTTTCTAAAGGGACAAAGACCATAGGGACTTTAAAATGCTCAAATAATGACTCTCCTAATTATGTTTCAAAAAATAGTTAAATAATTTTTTTGCAGAGAAAAATATTCTTTATCTAATGATATTCTAATACATATTTTTTTTTAACAGGAAAATTCGACGAAATTGTACTGTTCAATATTCATAAAATCAGCTACTCTTTTTATTTGATATCTTTGATTTTTTAAAATGCAAAGAACATACATATTTATTTATCACATTAGTTATGCGATATATTTAATAGTATATTTCATAATGAGTATCGAAAGTGAGAAATAACGAACGAGTGCGAACACTATTTTTTAGACGACCACAAAAATAACATAAGTATCGTCCTAGTACGATATTCATATCATGTTATACAGGCTGTATCAAGATAATGGAACAGTGCCATTTATTCGTGAATATGAAAAGTTACACAAAAAAGTGAATAAGATATTTTTTAAAGCAAAGATGGGGACACACTTTGACATAACCATTATTCTTTTAAAGCCAGTGGTACTCAACTTATGGATCAATGTTACATTTTTTTAAATGGCATTATATATTTTTATTAACTCATTAAATAGACAATTTTATTCTTACTTCAACGATATAATAATACCATACCTTTACATTGCGAAAAATTTGATAAAAATTAATTCAAAGTTAGTATATCATTTGAATTTTAATTTTTTTAAGTAGGTTGTGCAAACACTTAATCAATAAAACAAAAGAAAATTATCTGTCATTTTCGTATTTCATTATTATCCATTATTAAAATTAAGGTAATTTTCGTTACCTTTGTAATAATTAATTTAATAATCCCAGAAGATTCAACAAATACTGATTTTATTTATTGATGCAAGACCCATCAAAATGCATTCCTAGCATGCAATTTATTTGCAGAAAGTTATCCTAATTACGCAAGACTAAATAGTAAATACGCGAAATAAAAAAAAAACGAAATGTGGAATATTTCGAAAAAATAATATAATACGGAACAATGACATACAAAAATGACATATACTTTTCTTTTGTTTTAATAGTTGAATGTTTGCTTAGCCTACTTAAAAAAATTTAAATACTAACTTTGAATTAATTTTCATCAAATTTTTCGCAATGCAAGGGTATGATATTATTATATTGTTCAATTAAGAAGAAAATTCGCTATTTAATGAGTTAATAAAAAATATATACCATTTAAAAAAATATAACATTGATCCATAAGTTGAGCACCACTGGCTCTAAAATAATAATAGTTATGCCAAAATGTGTCTCTCTCTTTGTTTTACAAAATATCTTATTCACTTTTTTGTGTAACTTTTCATATTCACGAATAAATGGCACTGTTCCATTATCTTGATACACCCTGTAGTTGTACGATATTTTCAACTTTCTTAAGTAAGCTATTGTTGCGATATCTATTATTTTCTGAAGTATAGTAACAGAGAGTACTGGCTAAATGGTTACACACATCTTACATCATATCGATATCTATTATTTTTTGAAGTGGTCGTCTAAAAATTTCTTTTCCATACATAGTCAGTCTATCTACTTGTTCTTACTGCCAAAAATTATGAATGATATTCTTCGAATTTTTATTGTAAAAAGCTGTAAAACTTTTTCCAGTAACTCTGAAATTCTGCAGGGAACATATTGGTAATTGTTTCATACCGTATTATTTTTATTTTATTCTGGTTTATGCAAACAATGGTTTATGTAAATTTAATTAACAAATCTGTTGCAGATTGCAATTTGTCTGTATATTGGTACACATTGAATTTAAACAAATAGTTTCTACTAAAACTAATTCATTGGTAAATGTATCATTTTCATTGTGGTTTGCTAAAATTAATATATTGATGCAAAATGCACTACACTGAGAAAAAGGAATATTTGGAGGTAAACAGTATCATTAACAATTAATGTATAATAACTTTGAAAATGGCGGAACGAATGAAGCTTTGCGCAAGTAGCGTATTATACGTTTAAAATATACGAGTATACAATATTTTAAGGAAATTTATAATAATTTAAATAAAACATTAAATAATTTAATAGTTAAAGTATATAATTTTTCTAACATTATTAAATATTATTAGTTAACTATTCATGTTTACATTTTATTGATAAAGTATTACGTTACCTGCAAATTTTCAAAAGATAAACACACGTTAATATATGAATTCCTGATACATGAATATTATATATTATCAGCATTTGAATTATATTATTAATAGTAGTTAATAAATTAATTTATAAATATTTTCCCCGGAAATTAGGATTTGGATCTAGTTAATGAAATCCATAAACATTTGGTAAATGCATTTATTTTAATACAAAATATGTGCATAATATATTTTTAATTAATTACAGAATTCTAGTAATTTAACAGAGTATTGGCTAGATGGTGAGATTTGTTCAAGAAACAGGTGACTTTTCAAATTTCGCGGGCTACGTTTATTAGATTCTCGATTTATTTTTGTTTGTTACGTTGGTACACATGTTCCAACATATGTTGACATGATTGTGGTGTGCTTGGCGATTTTTTGCAATCAAAAAAATTGGATCTAAGAATCTGTATTAAATATTGTGTGAAAAATAAAATTAAGTATTCCAACGCACTTGAAATGTTGACTGTGGCATTTGGCGAGTCTACTTTGAGCAAAAAAACTGTTTATAAGTACAAGCTCTTCACAGGAAGCCGAAAAAAAACACGCCAAGTTTGGTCAAATGTGAAGGTTTTGCTCACTGTGTTCTGCGATTACAATGGCGTGGTGCATCATGAGTTCTTGCCAAAAGATCGTACGGTCAATAAGGAATATTACCTTCAAGTTATGCGCCGTTTGCGTGAAGCAATACGAAGAAAACGCCCGGATTTGTGGCAAAACAATTCATGGCTTTTGCATCACGATAATGCACCTGCTCATACATCGTTGCTTGTTCGTAACTTTTTGGCCAAAAATAACATCATAATCACGCCTCAGCTACCGCATTCACCGGACTTGGCCCCCTGCGACTGTTTCCTGTTCCCTAAACTGAAAAGATCATGAAAGGACGGCGTTTTGCCACGATTGAGGAAATAAAGACCGCATCGCTGGAAGAGCTTAAGGCCATACCAAAAAGCACGTATCAGAAGTGCTTCGAGGATTGGAAAAAGCGCTGGCATAAGTGTATTATATCTGAGGGGGATTATTTTGAAGAGTACAAAATAGATATTGATGAATAAATAAATATTTTTCGAGAAAAATAAAAAGTCACCTTTTTTTGAACAAACTTTACATCATATTGATGCCTACAAACTTGGTTATTTTTTCGTATAAGTAAATCATTCTTTCATCAGTATATATAATATTATTTCCCAGTCTCAGTCTGTTATCAGCATGACGCACTCATGTACATGTCAAAATTTATATTAATTTTTTAATTTTTCTGTAAACCTTATACCGTCGTCAAATTGGTGCAGGCTATACTCCCTCATGGCCAAGGTATATTTTACCAACACATAATTTTTAATCATTAGTTTTTATAGCAAGAAATAATAAAATAATTTTGAAGTAGTCCCCACGTCCTAACCCTACTATATTTAAATGTTTTCCTTCCAGTTTTTGGAGGAGAGGACTTCGCACAATTTCAATACAATGTTTTTTTGGGGGTTTCGTGAGAAAAAACTGCTTACTATATATATTTTTTGTAAAAAAAAAAGTAATAACGGTAAGTTATGACTATATCTGAAATTTAAATATGTCTATTTTAATATGTAAATCTAACACCATGTGTATTGTAGCTATTGTAAACAAAATATTGCTGAAGATGAGAGCCTTGGGGCTCTCAAAACGTCGAAGAACAATTTTTGTATAATAAAGATGACTGGTTTTTAAATAAAATAAACCTTCATTTGTACCTAGAGAAGGAGTTCCATTCCTACATTATTTATAATAATAAATTGGGAATCTCCATATACTCATTTCTCAATCCTCTGTCGTTCATATTGTGTTGATAATTCTACGTCTATAATAAATAATAAATGACGATATAACACCTAAATATAGCCACCTACTATTGATTATCATGTATCGAGGTGTTAAATTGTTAAATATTGCTCTGTCTAGTTTTATTAAATTTTATTAAATATGGATGTGTAATTCGTGTTCACAGTAGATCAAGGGTTACAATCATTTCTGCTTTTGTTGTTTCAATTCTAAGTATTTAAAGTAAAAAAATATATTTTTTAAAAAATGGATAATTATTATCTTTAAGTGATAATTAATAATAATTTTCCATGTTTTTCTAAAAAATATGTTTTGCTTTAAATACTTAAGAATTAAAAAGACAACAAAAGCAGAAATCATTGTTAACCCTTGATTTACAGTGTAACCAGGGACGTAGCCAGGATAGTTTTGTAGGGTGAGCCACCGGCCAAAAAATATTTAGGTGGGCCACAGTTGTGTACTGCTATTTACCTTTTTCATCAGAACACAAGAACCAAAATTTGATTTTTAGTTATACAATTTGTGAAGCATATGTATTGTGTGTTAAAAAAAACCTAACTCGGAGTAGGCTAGGAACAGAGAAACGTATGTCTGATCATATTCAATTCAAAAGTAAAGTTGTCAAAATTAATCTTGAAATATAATTTTAAGGAGAAAGATAGTAAAGAAGAATACAGTATAGTGCAATTCACAGTTTTCTAATTTATTTCTATTTCTAAAATAATGTTCAAGAAGTAAAACTTTGATTTCTTTAGATAATTTTTGACAATATCTCGTGTCAAATTAAAGAATGTAGTTATATATTATATACAAAACAAATGATGAAATGCATTGAATAGATGTTCTACCTGCTTTGTAATGTTCAGTAAAATAATATACTGTTTTTTTTTACCATAAATACCATTATTATTTTGAAATGAGAAATGGAGTTCCAATAATTTACGTGAACTGTTTTCTCTCATTTGACTTTTAACACGGGTGGGTCAGGCCCACCTTAGCACACCCCTTGCTACGTCCCTGAGTGTAACACGAATGAACTCATATTTAATAAAACTAAAGACCGAGTAATATTTAATACCTCGATAAATGTTAATCAATCTTTAGTAGGTGACTATATTTAGGTGTCATTTGTTATTTGTTGTAGGTGTAGAATTACCAACACAAATATGAAGGACAAAGGGTTCATACTTTTTGAAATACGCTTTTTTGGCGTTCCTATAATTTTGCCAGTCGGTGTTAAAATACAATATTACGTTTCTGTTTAAAATTTATAATACATATTTGGACATAACCCCACTCTTTACATAACGATATTTTTGAGAAAAATGCATATAAAGAGAGTGTTAAGAATGGAGTTTGTAAATTAATACATGTTAATTTTTTTACATTAAATTATGTAGTGTAGTGAATAAGCATATAAAAAATATTTATCTTTATATCTGATGTTAGGTAGGGTTTGCGCATTTATTTTTACCTTCCGTCACCTTTAGGTAAGGAAGGTATTGTCTTTGGTCAAAAAATTCAATGATGAGTTTTTACTGAATAAGCACGTTTTAGGGTCCATACAATACGATTTTACCATTTTTACGATGATGTCTGTATGTATGTATGTATGTATGTATGTATGTATGTATGTATGTGTGTCTGTGTGTCTGTGTGTGTGTGTGTGTGACAAAAGTTCCGGATTCCATAACTTCAATACCACGATTCCAAAAATTATAATTTTTTCGTATTCCTCAAGTTTACATCCAGAAGAACAACTGATTAGATTTTGGTTATAATTGGTCAACCGGAAGTAGTCTCATTTGAAGATTTAACAGTTAAATTTGATTTATTGACATTTAACGTTATTATAACTTAAAGAATATATTATTCTCTATACGATTTGATTACAATTTATACTTCATATTCAATAGATACAGAGTTAAAGAATTTTAAAGAAATTAAATTTTATAATTCAGCCTGCTATGCCAAACTTGGGAACTATATAGTAATATATTCATATAATTCAAATTGACAGATGTCAGTATCAATAAAAAGTAAATTAATGTGGTAAATATGAGGATGTTGAAGTAGATATTGGGGAATACACGGAAAGATACGGTAAGAAAATAACTCTAGTGTTACAAGTTTTTAGAAAGATACAAGAAAGACGATTACATTGGTTTGAACATGTCATGAGGAGAAATGAAGAATTATATTGGAACAAGAATGAATAGTTTAGTAATAGGACGTTAAAGAAACAGAGGAAGACCAAAGATAAGATGGAAGGACTGTATTGCGGAAGATTTGAGAGAAAAGGAACTGAATGAGAACGACATGCAAAAATAGCGACCCCTAAAGAATGGGAAAAGCTAAAGAAGAAGAAGATGCCAGTGTCAAGTGCAATTTGAATAGTTTGTTTATGAAATAATTTTACTGGAAATTTAGAATCTTTTGTAAGAAAAATTATGGAATTTATACATTATACACGAGAATGACGGATGGTATTGTGCTGGCCACAACAGATTTTTTTGTTGATAAAGTAACAATTTAACATCAACAGTAGATAAACTAAACACTTTGACTTTTTATCTACACTTTGAATTTTTATCTATACTTTATAAAAATAATGCATAATGTAAAGAAAAGTTGTAATTTATAATTTTAACAAACCCGCGTAAAGTTAGTTTATGAACAAAATTGCGGCTTGACATTTTAATAATGAAAATATCAGGTACAAAATAAAATAATTTGACCCTTGGTCTAAGTTATCAACTTAAAAATTTGAAAAATGCATAACAACATTTGTTCAGAATTTTTCATTGTATCACTGTTTTTTGATAAAAACGGTTGTACAAAATTCATTTTGTAAACGTGAAATAGGAAAATATTTTTTCAGTTTATTTTATCAAATAATATATAACGCACTCAGCCACGTCACCGCTTTTTTAATGTAGAGGTTTAATCTTCTCTCAATGTAATGTAGGAAATCTAATTCAAGTGTCATTATCAGTGACCTTTAAATTTCTCCGAACTTGCATTATTTCCGATAAGAATGAAATGAAATGTATTATTTTCGAAGTCGTAAAATGTTTAACCTTGTAGTTTTATAAGTCGGATTGGATAATTACTTTATTGCCTTTTTTCAATCGCACAGAAGGTATGATATAATTGTTAATTATACTGATATGATTTTAATTTGGAAATTTCTTCTCTTATTTGAATAATTTAATGTTTTGCGCCAATTATCATTTTTAAATCATATTTAAATGATTATGTAGACTAATTAGTATAGTATGTATATAGTATTAGGTTAAAGTTTATAAATTTATGTATCTTATATAAAAATGAAATTGTGATAGGCAGACCTGATTAAATTATCATATTTCCTTATTTTTAAAAGAACAAAATTCTTTTTTTATGAAAATAGTTGAAGCATTTTAAGTTCAAGGGAATACTGACATTTTATCTGTTGAAATTTTGTTATTAAAACAACACTTTAATGATGGGGATGTATAAATAGTTATTTAACTATTAATGTGTTATGTTCAGTTCCACAGCGTATAGTTAAATTTTAACTGTTTGGCAAATGGGTTATTAAATATTACTGTCAAAATTTCGATATGCATTTTTTAATTCCTTGTACGTAAAGTAAAGGAAGTATTGTAATCGCGAAAAATTTCGGTTTTCAGATTTCAGCGGAAATATCCATTTTGATGATCCCTGAATCCATTTTGACTAATTTCGTCGTGACGTCTGTACGAACGTATCTCGCATAACTCAAAAACGGTAAGCCGTAGAAAGTTGAAATTTTGTATTTAGGACTCCTATAACATCTAGTTGTGCACCTCCCTTTCTGGTTATTACACAATTTCCAGAAGTGACACTTTACATGAAGCCTATAATAGATTTTAATGAAAAACTGTTTTAAAATATAATTCAAAACTTTTCATTTGGTATACAAGACTTTTATGTCAATCGAAATAACATAATAGATTTTGATTAAAATAGGCTAACCGGAAGTGGTACATTACTTGATGTTATTAACAGTTTTTCTTGAATTAAATGATTTTATTTTGATTTTTGAATTAAATGCTTCAAATAAATTTTTTAGAGAATTAATTTCTGCGTCTAGCACATCAAGTATTATTAAATTAGCCCTTTGTATAAGCGAGATATGTAAATTTAAAAATTATTTTTTTGTAATAAAGCTTGCTATGGATTAGGACAAAAAAATAAAATGTTCATGTCAAATTACGTTAAATACGTGCAATTTTATGATTCGTACAATAACAAATATTATATTTTTATTGTAAAATTAGTCTTATTCATTGTTGTAATCAAATATTTCTTTGTTGTAATCAAAACTCTCTTTAAAAACTACCTTTATGGTCGCTATATATCTTACTGTTTTGAAGTTAAAATTAATATTTTGTAATTTATTTATTAAAAAAATATGTATAGTTTAATAATCGTACAAGGAAGTCGTGTGGTGTACACATCAAATTTTTTTATAACATGTTAAAACTTTAATTACAGGCGATACAAATGGCCATTAATGTTTGACAAAGTTTCCACAATAATTGTTTATCAGTGGTATCTATGGTTACTTATATCAAAATCGTTTATTAATAGGAAGTCAAAATCGTACATTATTTTTTTGTAATTATTAGTGACTTATGGCTGTATTATGGTCAAAACTAAGTCGTATATCTGTATCTTTAAATACTGAACAATATCAGAACGAAAGCTGCCACTCTTATGTAATCAAGAAAAATGTTTTTGTCAGTTTTTTTCCAGATTTATACTTACAGTATTGACTATAATACGACAATTAAATACATATTCACAGCAGTCGACACTATTTGCGTTTAACTATATAAATAAGTACAAGAATAAACCATAAATATCATCTTTAATTTCAATGAAAAAAAATAACACTTTAAAAATGTAACTAAACAGATGTTGGAAAAAAATATGTTTGATTACTATATTCACTGTACCACAAATAACTATTAAACATACGAGGGTTGCCTTTTATATTTCGGGTTTAAAGAACAAACACAAACATTTATCATCGAAAATGGTTTTATTGTTTTTCAAAATATTCTCCATGAAGATCATTACACTGTTGCATGGTGTGAACCAATTTTCGAAGCACTTTTTCCACTCCGATTTACATGCATTTTGAACGCATCAACCACTTCTACAGGTGTCGAAAAACGTTGACCTCACAATTTGTTTTTGATGTTCGGGAATAAAAAGAATCTGATGTGGACACCACACGACTTCCTTGTACGATTATTAAACTATACATACCTTTTAATAATTAAATTACAAAATATTGACAGACTTAAGCCAAGCCCGAGAAATATTTTGATATAGAACAAAAAATAATTCATTTACTACTATCATTCTTAAATTAACATTAATCTAACCCGGTTCTTTTTAAAGAGAGTTTTGATTACAACAAAGAAATATTTGATTACAACAATGAATATGACTAATTTCACAATAAAAATATAATATTTGTTATTGTACGACTCATAAAATTGCACGTATTTAACGTAATTTGACATGAACATTTTTTTTATGTTTTTGTCCTAATCCATAGCAAGCTTTATTACAAAAACAAAAAAGTATATAATTTTTAATTTACATATCTCGCTTATACAAAGGGCTAATTTAATAATACTTGATGTGCTACACGCAGATCATTTAATTTTCATAAATATTACTAAGAAAAATTTTCAAAAAATAATATTTAGAAGATTTTTTTTTCAAGAATCTGCTACTTCTGGTTGTCCAAAACCTTTTCAGCTCTTCCCATTAATGTCCGATTGGGAAATACGTAGTTATACAAATATAAAGTCTTATAGTTTTTGAGTAATCGTTCTTCCAACGTCCCACACACACACACACACACACACACACACACACACACAAACACACACACATCCACACACACACACATCCACACACGCACACACATCCACACACACACATACATCTACAAACACACACACAGACATCATCGTAAAAATGTTAAAATCGGTTTGTAAGGACCTTAAAACGTGCTTATTCATTAAAATATGGATATGCGATGTTTAGCATGTATCCAATTCCTCTCATAGCGCAAGGTAAAAAACAGCTATAAATTCATCCTAGACTTAAAACACATTTGTTTAAATCAGTTTACGAACAGCTTATAACACACGCACACATCTGTTTGCTTTCAAATTCAACAAGAGAATATTTAGTGAAATTTCAAAGCCAATTAAGTCAAAAATTCATCATTTTATAATACGTCGTCATTTTGAAGACGACTGTTTTTGAAATTCTCCTATGACATATTATGTATTATTTATTAAGGAAAGACAGTGTTTGACCATGACTTAATGAAAATAAATAAATGTCTATTTAAAAAAAATCACATTAACTTTTCCTCAAGGGTCACCAAGTTACGAGTGAATCTTTGGTAAAATCACGTGTTAATATCTCTAATCATAAGGAATTAATGATTGTTTATCATAATACGTTTCGATATCGTGTGTTTCTTAATCACTGAGACGTACTTTCGACATTGACACAACATGTTGTTGTTTGTCTTTTATTGAAGGTCAGGAAAATCTAAACGGGACCTATTCGCAAATCTTCATTTTTATTTTCATATTTTTCTGCGTCGTTGAATAACTCATCGGAATATTACGCATGTAATTTTTATTCGAGTTTCTTAAATAACTGAACGAGTAAACAACCGAACTGTGAAATGAAGGTGAAGGTTCAGGAAATGTTCTTGAAAATGAGATGATAACTTGTCTTAAAGTTAAAAATGTATCATCTGCAAAGTCTAATTATAAAATTGATACACAAATTCTTGAATTGAAGGGGTGATACCATATTTATATATTACCTAATTATAGTATAAAAATATATTTCTTTCACGTTAGTTATAAACAGTATCCTTTTTATCCTTCATCAACACTCAATAGGTACTATTCTTCTTTTGTTAACAAAATGGTAAATACAAATAAATTTTACAAAATTTTCGTAAAGTTACATAATTTCAAATGTCATATATTTCATTCAATATATTATAATTTGAGACGTAGATACGAGGATCACACTTTTAAACTTTAATTTCAGATTTGGAAAATTTTGGAATAATACTTTTAACAGAATAATATTCCATGAAATCTGTTAACATCATTTAAATATTTCATCACATTTTCAATATAACCGGTCTGTAATTTAAGTTAGGTAATATTTAATAATAATATTATTTATTAATATTAATATTTAATCCGTAAAAATATGATTAATAATAGGAGGAGTCTAAGGTTAAATTATAACTAAAACTAAGACAATTACCTGGCAACATAAATTAGCATCGTTCAATTTTTTAATAAACATTAACAAAGTTTCCTTTAAACAAATTATGATACTTGACACCTATGTACATTATTAATAGCTGTCATTCTAACACGGGCCCCTATATCTGCTTGCCAAGGCCAAAAAAGTCACATGACTGCTCTCGCCTTATGTAACATAAAATGAAAATGGCGAGAGGTATTGTGCTGGCCACAACATATTTTTTTTTCCGAGTTGTTAGGACCTCTGGCATGGTGTACATGTTGAGGAATCTGCTTAAATTTGTACTACTGATGATGAGAACATAGTTCTCGAAATACGCACAGTAAAATTTTTGAAATATGTCCGATCAAGGTCGTCTACGAATTGTATGAATTCAGATTATTGCTCCGCGCATTATGAGAAATTCAGTAGTGTCGTTTGCTTAGTTTTTATGAGGGTACATAAGATACTACTGTTATTTTATTATTATAAAAACTATATGTTATAATAAAAGCATTCAGAATTCAAAAATAAGTCAACTGGTAAGTTTATTATTATTATTATTAGCAAATGTAAAACCAGATATGTGAAAAATAAGATACTGACACAATGTCCGTGTCAGTGACTCTGACAAAAAATAACGTTATTCGTACGGCTATGAATTAAGGTAATGTATCTGAATTAATAAATATACTTACGTTACAGCGAAAGTATTATCAACAACGAGCATCGTTTTAAAGTGGAATGTCCTAGCTTAGTCGAAACAATATGAACTTTTGAAAGACAAGCGTGTTATTTCTATCCTTATCGCACACGCTTATAGCCTTTGCAAAGAAAAGAGATAAATGTATGCCAATTTGTTAATTAGTTCATGATAGACGACCTTGATCGGATATCTTTTAAATTTTTTACTGTATATAACTTATTTTATAATTTTAAGGTTAAGGGGTAATTTTATTAGTTTTAGCTGTAAAAATATATTTTCTTTGCAAATATCTAGTTTAGTAAATATGTAACGAAGCGCTTAGTAAATAATAATTACATATTTATTGAATTTCAATATAGACTCACTTGTTCCTAGAATTTTGTCTGCCAATAAATGTTGTGAATTCAAATTATCATTTCTCTGAAAACTGATCAATATCTCATCTCGTTTCCTGTAATTCTGGCTTACTTATACTTGCAAGTTTGAAGAAAGATATTAAAAATAAAATCATTGTTATATGATTTTTAAAATATTAGTGCGTTGTTTGGTAGAAAAATAAATATATTTTCTAAAGATTTTTTTCTATGTAGGTACTTTTTATTATTGTATTAATTTGGTTATATATTATCATTTTTACGAAATTTAGAAATATTTGTTACATGAATATTTGAAATTATTGTGTTTCACTTTAATAACATCATGAAATATAAAAATATTTACATTATAAACAAACAAATCAATTGAAATGTAAACAAAGTAACATACATTTAGACTAAACTCATAATATAGAAAATTCATTTGTAAAATAAATATACCATCACCATCAATTGTCCAGTTCTAACTGTACCAATGTGCTTTTATCGTAGATAAGTGTGCGTTGCCATACAATGCGGCTTCTCTGGCTCACAAAGTTCTAATTGGAGAGAATGTCACTTTTGTGCTTTAAAAAATGGAAATATTTTTCAAGTTACTTTTGGTTATTTTTAAAAAAATTGTTGAACCCCTGAATTATAAGAAATATTCTTAATAAACTATTATATACTGTGATCAAAAGAAAAACCTAACTTGGAGTAGGTTATGAACAAAGAAACGTATGTTAATTTAAATATATTTGACACGAGTTGTTAAAAATGTTATCTAAAGAAATCAAAGCTTTTCTTCTTGAATCTAAGAAATGGAAATAAATTAGAAAACGGCGAATGGCAATATTGGCATGTATTTTTAAGATCGCAGCGCTGGGGTGGCAAGTTTTGAACTACAGGCGTTAACTTACTGTCAAATGGGCAAACACATAATTTATAGAATTGTGTATTTCTCATAGTACATACTATATTATATTTAATTTTCTTTTTATATTATTTTATAGTGGGTTTTATATTATCCACTAAGGGTAAAATAATGTAAATTCCTAGTACGCTTTTATAAAACTTTCACTTAAATTGTATAACCACTTCTTTTTACCTTCCGTCACCTTTAGGTAAGGAAGGTATTGTCTTTGGTCAAAAAATTCAGTGATGAGTTTTTACTGAATAAGCATGTTTTAGGGTCCCTATAATACGATTTTACCATTTTTACGATGATGTCTGTATGTATGTATGTATGTATGTGTGTCTGTGTGTGTGTGTGTGTGTGTGTGTGTGTGTGTGTGTGTGTGTGTCTGTGTGTGTGTGACAAAAGTTCCGGATCCCATAACTTCAATACCACGATTCCAAAAATTATATTTTTTTCGTATTCCTCAAGTTTACATCCAGAAGAACAAGTGATTAGATTTTGGTTATAATTGGTGAACCGGAAGTTGCCACATTTGAAGATTTAACAGTTAAATTTGATTTATTGACATTTAATATTATTATAACTTAAAGAATATATTATTCTCTATTCGATTTGATTACATTTTATACTTCATATTTAATAGATACAGAGTTAAAGAAATTTAAAGAAATTAAGTTTTATAATTCAGCTAGCTATGCTAAACATGGAAACTGCTATTATATTCATATAATTCATATTGACAGATGTCAGTATGAGTAAAAAGTAAATTAATGTGGCAGAGATAAGGATGTTGAAGTAGATGTTGGGGAAACACGGAAAGATACGGTAAGAAAATAACTAGTGTTACAATTTTCTAGAAAGATACAAGAAAGACGATTACATTGGTTTGAACATGTCATGAGGAGAAATGAAGAATTATATTTGAACAAGAATGAGTAGTTCAGTAAAGGGAGGTTGAAGAAGCAGAGAAAGACCAAAGATAAGATGGAAGGACTGTATTGCGGAAGACTTGAGAGAAAAAGAACCGAATGAGAACGACACGCAAAAATATCGACTCCTAACGAATGGGAAAAGCTAAAGAGGAAGATGTCAGTGTCAAGTGCAATTTGAATAGTTTGTTTATGAAATAATTTTACTGGAAATTTAGAATCTTTTCCAAGAAAAATTATGTATGGAATTTATACATTATACACAGGATTGACGGAAGGTATTGTGCTGGCCACAACAGATTTTTTAGATTATATCTTCAAAACTATTATTATCTTTTTACCTACCATCACCTGTAGGTAAGGAAGGTATTGTCTTTGGTCAAAAAATTCGATGGTGAGTTTTCATTGAATAAGCACGTTTTAGGGTCTTTACAATACGATTTTACTATTTTTACGATGATGTCTGTCTGTGTGTGTGTGTGTGTGTGTGTGTGTGTGTGTGTGTGTGTGTGTGTGTGTGTGTGTGTGTGTGTGTATGTGTGCGTGGTGTGTGTGTGTGTTCGTGTGTTAGTGTGTGACCGCGGTTTCGGCCGCGATATCTCCAATACTAGAATTCCAAAAATTACAATTACAGTTCCACACAAAATTTTTTTTGCAAACTATTCTAAGGACGTTTTCTGTTTGAAATGAACTGACCTTACTTCATACTGCACTGAACTGAACTACTCGTAAAGAGAACAGTATGTTTCCTAAATTAAGAAATAAAAAATAAAAACATATATAGCATTATATTTATAACATAACATAATAATCTGCTGAATTGGCTTATGGCTATAATCTGTTGTATTACCTTACGTCACAGACGCAATATATACAGACAGCTAACTAAATGTATTCAAAGGGCAGCGCGTGTTTTTGTAGTTCTGGACAATTCTGCTTAGTAGCGCTAATATCGATTCTTAGTTCATGGACGGGTCTAGTAGATGGAGGCAGCAAAGTATGTGCGTAGCAAGATAAGACTCATTCGTTTTTGTTCGGAATAGTTCGAATAAGGTGGCTGTTTTCGTGTTATTACAATTCCCTTATTGTTTATTGTTGTTCATAAGAAGTTTATATTCTTTGAAGATGTCGAGAACTGTGTGTTACTACGTTAATTATAGCAATAGTAGACGAAAAATAATAATTTAGAAAACATTTAATTTGCTTATTATTAGCAAATATGTAAAAATGGATTACAAATTTAATTATTATTTTTTCTTATATAAAGAAATGAAGATTTCATTATACTTATATTCCTTGATATTTATAGCAGTTACCGATCTGTTGGTAATTCCTCGTAATTCTGGTATAATATGTATGTACACAGCTATAATTAATTACTTTTATGATTTTACAGTATTATATCGACTTAACAGACTATTTGGTGTGCTAAAATCGTGTAATTCGTAATAAGAAAGAGAATTTCATGCTGAATTCATATTTTGAAGCCGGGCTGTCGTATTTTTAAACGTGTGAGAGTAGTGAATAAAAAAGTAATGAGCCGATTTGAATATGTCTGTAACTCGCAAATAGTCAGCTCAGCTCATCTATAATACAATTGAAAATCTATTGGAAACCATTGACAAAATTTTACATGGAATAATATTAATAATTCTAAGCACTTATTTAAAACTATAATGCATGCATTAGGCATCTATTAACCACAAAATCATCGATAATTTACTTAATTCGATGCCACGGCGTATGCAATCTATTATAAATAATTATTAAAGTATTAAATATGTAACATTGTCTAATTTTTATAAGTTTCTTTCATAAATTGTTATTCTGATTATTTTTTAAAGTAAATACATATAAGGTTTTTATACAGTCGCTCTATTTTTTTTCTTCAAAATATAAGACTTGTGAAATTTAGTACGATATTTTTGAATTTAGGTTTATAAATAAATATATCACCTACATTATGTAAGAAGTTTGAAAATATAATGAATATTTAAAATATAGGGGAGTATCTTCTAAATGTTCCTATGGCTACACGATGCAGCATATATTTATATAACAGCAATTAATTAATATCAATATGTAAGAACCATCCTATATACACTTTCTAATAATAAATTACGTAAGACTATTGATTAATAATATGGATGAATAAATTTTGTTCAAGTAATGTAATGAAAAAGTATTTAAAATTTAAAATTACAAAAGTGGATATAACATGCTTGTCTTTCAAAAATTCATATTGATCGACTAAGTTAGGACATTCCACTTTAAAACGATGCTCGCTGTTAATACTTTCACTGTAACGTAAGTTTATTTATTAATTCAGATACATTACCTTGATTCATAGCCGTACGAATAACGTTATTTTCTGTCAGTGTCACTGACACTGACATTGTGTCATTATCTTATTTTGCACATATTTGTTTTTACATTTGCTAATAAACTTACCAGTTGACGTATTTTTTAATTTTGAATGCTTTTATTGTAACATATATTTTTATAATAATAAAATAACCGTAGTATCTTATGTACCCTCGTAAAAACTAAGCAAACGACATTACTGAATTTGTCAGAATGGGTGGAGCAAAAATCTGAATTCATACAATTCGTAGATGACCTTGGTCGGATATCTTTTAAAAAAATTACTGTAGTGAAGTTGGATTTTGGTTCTATTGGTCTTGATTTATCACCATTTTTTTTCAGTGGGATTTTTCGTTAGTTTTTGGAAAATAATCATAATATCAGTATTTAAAACCTACTCTTTTATTATCTAAACATGAGTATCAGAAGTAATGATCCCAATCAGTGTTGTTATTTGAAAGATTTATTATTTAAATTTTCATTAATTTTTTGAGAAAATAATAATTCTCGATATATGTATACCACAAACATACTTAATGGGAATCTATGTTATTGTCTCATACTTTTTCTTATTTGATGAGAAAAATCTATTTTGAACATGTATAGATACCCAAAAATATCATGAAGTCGAAGATCGCTGTTTTACTTTCCATATTGTTCTTTAAGGGCCGATTTCATAAAAGTCCAGTTAAATTTACTTCCAAAGTAAATTTAATTGTATGAACAAATTCGAATCAGTTTCCACCTTCTTACGAGATTAAATTTATTACTGTCAAAACATCGCATTGCATTTGTTCAAATTTTTAAATTTACTTCGGAAGTAAAATTTAATCATAGATTAAATTGTTTTATGAAACCGGGCCTAAGAGTAATATTGTTAAAAATTGTCTTATTTATTCTTAAATTCTATACTATTCCAGCACAAACATCTAAACACCTTTTTAATTCTTTAATTTTTTTATTTAACTGTTATTTGAAGATTAGTTGTGTAGAATTATGCAAATTATTTTTATAATTTCAAATACTTATGTCACTTATATTTTTGTTTTCCGGGTTATAGATTTTCAAATTAAATTTTTTCCGGTTACTTGATAAAAATATTTTAGTTTTTAACAAATATCTCTAGAATTATTACTTTTAAAAAATCTAATTGCACAGCGTTTCTCCGTAAAAAAAAAACTATTTAATTTTTTTTCTATATCTCTAATAATAAGGGAGTTTTGAAGTATTTTTAAAATGAGCGAAAAACAAGTTTTAGCCTGTATATCAAAAACAAAAGACGATAAAAAAATCCTATGTTGACCATTAAAATTGAACTTAGAATGCGCAAACTCTTTTGCTTCATCAATATATATATATATATATATATATATATATATATATATATATATATATATATATATATATATATATATATATATATATATATATGTATATATTAATTACCCAAGATATCCTAAATCTAAAGAAACATCGAAAATGAGACTACTGTACAAAGGTGCGCACCGAACTAGAACGAAACATTATTTCAGGATTCGTGGGAAGTATGTGTGCGAAGCAGTGAGTACACTACTTTGCTTTTGATTATAACTGTACTTTATCGGGCTAGACAAGGGCTAAACTTGAATAGTAAATGCAGTGCCATCTATTAGTTTAAAATAATACTTTTTCAAGCGTTGCTCATACAAAGCATTGGGTTAGCTGTCTGTATATATTGCGTCTGTGCTTACGTGATTTGTTTTTGCCACCTTGAATTATTTTACATTTTTATATTTCCAGTAAAATCTTTTCACAAAGATATTATGTAAATTTTATTTGACACTGACATCTATCAATTAGTAATATTTGAATATTCTAACTGTTTCCATGGTGCAGCTTTTATTAGCATTAGGTTGCAAGTTATTTCTTTATAATTCTTTTTCTTTAAATTCACTGAATATGAAGAAAAAATAAAATTAAATCAAATAGAGAATAACATTCTTTTGTTTATAAAAGGTCAAAAAATGATATTTAACAGCGTTTTTCAAGAAATACTGTTAAAATCTTCAAATTAGGGTACTTCCGTTTAACCAATCATAATCAAAATCTAATCAACTAATCATATGGACATACGAAACAGGAATATGAAAGAATTATAATTTTCGTAATTGTAGTATTGGAGTTATCGAAGGAGAAACTTTTATCACACACACACACACACACTCACACACACACACGCACGCACGCACACACCCACACACACACACACACACACACGCACACACACATACATCATCGTAAAAACAGTAAATTCGTATTGTAGGGACTCTAAAACGTGCTTGTTCATCAAAAACTCACCATCGAATTTTTTGACTAAAGACAATACCTTCCTTACATATTATAGGTGACGGAAGGTAAAAAACGTGCAAAATAAAATCTTATAGGTATGTGCTTTAGGTATACAATTAAATTACCTACAACATTTATTTGAAACATTTTTGTTGAAAATGAATTGGGAAGTTTTGCGCCAGGAAAATTGATTTCCCATGTAATTTTTCTATGAATTGTAAAAATATTTTCTTTTAATGCAATTATGTAATATTTATGGTTAATGTATTGACGGGGATAACAACGAATCCTGAATATAACTTACGGATAACCTAACGACGTTTTAGTTTATCATTAACAAGCCAAGAAAAATAAAAATAGCTGTTGTTCTACTCAGGTGTCATTTTTAGAGTGTACGATCTGACTTTCCCGAGGTCACGACGATTGTTTGTGAAATGATACTCCGTATTACGACAAACATGTTTTGAGCGATAGCATAGTCTACATATACAGTCGCTGTCGCCGCACTGCACTGCTCATATGCAGTCGGGCGACCTTGGAACATATGTAACGCACGCTGCACCGACAACCGACCAATGTCATGGAAACGCTTGTGTCCGGGCCAACAAAACAAACAGCTAATGCAAATTATATCTATACCTAATATAACCTATATTTACGATCTACTAGACTGAAACGTTGGGTGAAACAATAACAAGATGTGACACAGATAAGTCATATAAGCATAAAATTATATTAGTGCAGGCTTATTTTAAATAAAATTGTACGAAGGTCACGCTAAAATTATCGAGAATAAGACAAAGGTTTACAAAGTATAGTTCCCTTCTATAATAATATATTTTACCATTCTTTTCTTCCACTTCCTAAAAGCTCTGTTCTTTTGAAATGCTTTCTTATTAATGTCAAAGCTCTCAAATTAATTTCTGGTAACTTAAAAACTGCCGGATCTAACAAACTATTTACCGGTGGGAAATACACTTAAAATAATTTTAGGATTACTTAAAAACTGTTAAATTATAAATCATGATTCAAAAATGCGCTGTGGTTAATTTCATATTTTCACTCACAGGGATACTTTAAAAAAATGATTAATTAAGTTCTAACGTAACTTTCGCTACATAATTTCAAATGACAAATAACTTTTTGTTTAGAATGATGTGCACATTTTAGTACGTAAGATATTTTTTTACGTATTAAATAACTAATTATTTTATTCATATTTTTAAATTTCGTCCTTACATACGGTACAGGGTTTTAATTTTAAATAGGCCACCATTGCTATCTCGAGAACTATAAGATCTACAAAGACGGTGAAATGAGCAACAAATTTATATTTTACAAGACAAATTTAAAAAAATCTGTTGTGGGCAGCACAATACCTTCCGTCATTCTCGTGTATAATGTATAAATTCCATAATTTTTCTTACAAAAGATTCTAAATTTCCAGTAAAATTATTTCATAAACAGACTATTCAAATTGCACTTGACACTGGCATCTTCTTCTTCTTTAGCTTTTCCCATTCGTTAAGGGTCGCTATTTTTGCATGACGTTCTCATTCAGTTCCTTTTTTCTCAAATCTTCCGCAATACAGTCCTTCCATCTTATCTTTGGTCTTCCTCTGTTTCTTTAACGTCCCATTACTAAACTATTCATTCTTGTTCCAAAATAATTCTTCATTTCTCCTCATTACATGTTCAAACCAATGTAATCGTCTTTCTTGTATCTTTCTAAAAACTTGTAACACTAGAGTTATTTTCTTACCGTATCTTTCCGTGTATTCCCCAATATCTACTTCAACATCCTCATCTTTGCCACATAAATTTACTTTTTATTCATACTGACATCTGTCAATTTGAATTATATGAATATAGTAGTAGTTATCATGTTTAGCATAGCTGGCTGAATTATAAAATTTAATTTCTTTAAAATTCTTTAACTCTGTATCTATTGAATATGAAGTATAAAAAGTAATCAAATCGTATAGAGAATAATATATTCTTTAAGTTATAATAACGTTAAATGTCAATAAATCAAATTTAACTGTTAAATCTTCAAATGAGACTACTTCCGGTTGACCAATTATAACCAAAATCGAATCAGTTGTTCTTCTGGATGTAAACTTGAGGAATACGAAAAAATTATAATTTTTGGAATCGTGGTATTGAAGTTATGGAATCCGGAACTTTTGTCACACACACACACACACACACACACACACACACACACACACACACACACACAGACACGCATACATACAGACATCATTGTAAACATGGTAAAATCGTATTATATGGACTCTAAAACGTGCTTATTCAGTAAAAACTCATCATTGAATTTTTTGACCAAAGACAATACCTTCCTTACCTAAAGGTTACGGAAGGTAAAAAAGAAATAATTATTTATGTATCAAGGCACTGAAGTTTTATTTTTTATCACGAATATGGAATTTAGTTGCCGAGGCCGTAGGGCCGAGTGATAAAAATGAATTTCAGTGACGTTGTGCATATTAAATTTTATTTGAAATTGAAATTTTGCGAAAATGAAAGATGTATTTATTTTTATAGGTTATCTGTCAATTGCTATCAGTCAAACAAACGAACTTATGTTTAGTGTTGCAAACCTCCGGACATTGAAGTTATTGTAATGAATACTCAAAATTATGCGTGTTATCTCAAATTTCTTCATCTGAATTATTTAATTCGTTCTTCTTGCAGATATTTTTTGTCATTTTACATAGAAATTTGCTATTGTACAACGTATGTCCGCCCAAATTATTTTATATGTACAATAATTATCATAAGGTTGGCAGCACTACATTTCATGATATCGTCCTATAATGAATTACTCTAATGCCGATTTCTGAACTTTTAATGACGATTTTTGTACAGTTTAGTGACGATTTCAAATAAAATTATTTTTTCGACCATTAATTCTCAAAATGCGGAACCTGACTTTTTATTTTAAATGAAAACATAATTTTTTTATTTACTCATTCGTTACAGAATTTATTTCAGAATTCAGTGATATAATATTTTAAAATAATTAAATTAAAATTGATTTTCTCGGTTATGAAATGTCAAAAATAAAATCTTATTGCTAATTCCGGTGCAGAATTTAATTTTCTACATTTATTTGAAGTATTTTTGTCTAAAATAATTTGGGAACTTTTAAGCAAGGAAAAACTGATTTCCCATGTTAAACGCCCAATATATATGGAACACAAACTTAATTTGTAATTTGCTATGTTTGTTTTTATACTCCCTATGTAATTAGAATTTTAAATCCTGTAGAGTGGTGTAAATAAATAAATATAAGATGTGAAAAATTGGATCGACCGTATTTCATCATGTTGAATTTCAAGTTACGATATCAAAGTTGTAATTTTTATATAGGCGTCATAGTAGAAAGTTATTGCATTGAAAAAAAAATGCCTTCTAACGATGTATTCATTTATTTCAAACAGCAAAAATACAACAATTTATGGAATAAAACCATTACCACATTAGTAGTTGTGTTAATAAAACAAAAATAAAGATTTTTCAAAAAGTGCTCATTTTATTTTTACTTTTTAGCCAGTACTTGTTAAAAAAAGTTTATTTATATAAAAATAAATAATTGCTTCCTTGAAATATATTCTTTGTGTGTGAATGAATCATGCATTTTTTAGATAACACATTTGAAGGTCACCTATATATTAAAATGTGACCTATCAATAATAACAATTTTTTGATAGAATTAAACAATAACCTTTATCATAAGTACATATGATAAATGAAATTTCGACGAAATAATTTGTATTTATCATTTATATTCAACGATAATACGAGTAAGCTTTGAACATAAATATGTAGTATAATATAAATATAACCAATAGGAAGTTACCCAAAATGGAATACTGATGTCTTGTGAGCGGAAAGTCACTTAAACTAAAAAGGTAATTTAAATGTGCATTTGCAAACAAAACTATAAAATTAAAGTAAACCGAAAGTAATATATTAACCATAAAATTTATTTGTGAATATATGTATTTTATGTATCTTAAATGTTAATAATTATTATGCACAATCATTATGTCGATTCCTAACCTTTTATGCCTATAGTGCACACGGAGAAACTTTTAGCTAAGTTTCCTGAAATTTGTGTCCTAAAGAAGAAGAAGAAGTACGAAAAGTTGCCCGAAAGTTAACGGCAACGTTAAAACTCGAGAGGTTTTGTGGAAACTTTTTGACATGCACCTAACCTCTTATCTATTACATTTGTAAAGAAAACGAGGTTAGGTTCACAAAAATTTGATTTTTGGCGTCGATTACAATAATTCTTGTTTATAAAAATTGGTTTATTTCAGTGTAGTTTATTCAGAAATTTAGTTTGGTTAGAATTCTTAATTATCTTAATTATAATTACCTATATTTTAGTTTATTTCTCCATTTAATTTTAGTTAAATTTAATACCTACATGTAATTTTGTGTACTTCTTGTTCTAGAGATTTAGAGAAAAATTATCAGTTTTGAGGAAACTTTTATTTTTTTCGTGTCAACACAGTACGTTGATGCAAAAGTTTCTCCAAAACTTCTTCGGGAAAAAAATTCAGGAAACGTTACTAAAAGTTTCTCCGTGTGAAATCCTAATCCTAACTGCAAAACTGCAATGCTCGCGTTAAGCCGGGTTAGCGCTAGCCAGCGCTAGACTAGGGAAATAATTGAACGGTTCGCTAGAATCTAGCGTTGTTATAGCGCTAGAAGAAATAGCTAGCGAGAAATATTTTGCTAAAACATCTAGCGAACTAATGGGCAGTTGAATACGCCATGCAACGAAACGTCACTTTTTAACAAATTTACTACCTGCTTAATAATATTTACTTTTGCTGCATTTTCTAACAATTCAAGTAATAATTTCCATTTCAAAATAAAGTCTGCGAGCTTTCATTTCTATACAGATAGAACTGTTAGTTATTTTTCTAGTTTAAACAGCGCTTGCGCGCTAAGTTTAATAGATGTATACTGTTCAGTACGCATCTAGCGCTAATAAATAGCGCTAATTTTTGTTAGGTTAGCGCTATCCCAGCTGAATGCGAGCAATGACAATTTCTTGGATGGGAAATAACCGATCACACTTCCATCCCATGGGTGGGAATGTTTATGCAGGGTTACCTAGCAAGCTGTCAAAAAATATTAATAAAATTAAAGGTTATGGCTCATTGAATTATTTTATGTAATATACTATTACGTTTCAATAGCTATCGCGATCTTTCAGTAATAATAATCTTGCATGATTTGAATGTTTCAGAAGTTACTATACTTAAGTGAAATGAAGTAAGTAAAAAGTAAGTAAGATGCACAATTTTATCAAAAAAATAATATTAAGCTATGAACTATAAACTCTTATATAAGCAAGAAAACTCAAAATTATGTATGGAAATAAGATCTTTAATTAAAGTTATAAAGTACCATAAAATAATTTCTAAGAAGCTATAATCGATTATACGACCCTTATATTTTCTAAAAATATTTGCTTTTACGCAAAGTACTGACGGACCTATGCGCTATGAATTATGAAATTTCTAGGAAAATTCAGTACGTTAACAACCTACACCACTAATATGCAAGTAAAATTATTCAATAAACTTTATTGCATCAGGAGACACAAAAATAATTTTGTTGTGATTTGTATTATTGTTTTTGAGTCTTCAAAATAACCTAGAACTAGATATTGCAATATGATTAATTAATTAATTTCAATCAATACTGGCTTAAATTCAAATAGACCTACATTATGGTATGAAGGAAATAGCAAATATAAGCTGAGTAATTTCCTAAAAATATGCTGTGTGTCACACTGCACCAATGAGTAACAAACAATTGTTCGAGCCGAGCTATTACGTAGATCGCACAAGGCCATGGCTGGCCCCACTCGGAAAACAACTGAGGGTTAAGGTCAATTTCGTTAATAAAATAAATAGGTACATGCTACAAATGAGAATGTTATTTGCTAATTACGTATTCCGTACTGGGTCGTGCAACTGATATGAAAAGAGTTATTTGGATATTTTTACATGCTTGTTTTATTTTTATTTCTTATGACGTAATAAAGGTCAAGGATGCTGTATATTTTGTATGTAATACGGGCATATGTATCACGCAATCAATAAGTCGTTTACTACAATTATACATGTTTTGTTCGTCGTACATTTATTTAAATGTTAAATGAGTAAATAAATAAATATATCAATGCTTACTTACCATTGTAATGTGTGCCAATCTGCTACTATTATTCGTTGGTTTCGATAATCACGACATATTAACTCAAGGGATCGGCATAAAACAAACAAACGCCCTTGGACTACAAAACTACAAAAAAATATCTTAGTACCCTTACCCTTGTCTTCCATGTCTCTGGCTTTAAAAAAATACTTATTGGATGTTAATGTTCATCATGTATAAGTAATATTACGGTGAATATTATCGTTTTCTGATTTTTATTACCTTAATATCAAAATGAAACTTTAATACATTTAAATCGAGCGCATAAAATTCAATATTAGCTAAGTTAAAAAATCATATAAAAATCAATGCTGTAAAATGTAAATAGTCAAAGTGAAGTTAATAATATTGAAGAAGCAGATGATGATGATAAGAAAGATGACATTTTCCAATACTTATATTGATGTAATTTAATGATATCCTGAAATAAAATAATAATTAAACGTATCTTATGATAATGTGCCTGTTTCATATTTTTCGAAAAGAATTTGAAATAAAAGTTTGTACAATATATTTCTTAGTAATATTTTTTTATTAATAATTTGATGTTATTTTCGTAAATAATTAAATAAAAAGATTGCCGCCAAAAATAGTCTTCAAAAACAACCCCCACTCCTGTGACGTTCTAGTCCATACATTACGTCATTCAGAGCCAATAGGAAAACAGGTTGTACATCATCTACGTTTTCATATAAATAAAAGTATGTTAAGCTCTATGTACTTTGACGCCATACGAATTATTATCCAAATTTCAAAAATTATAAAATATATCGAGATATTTTCAGTTTTGAGGCTATTTAAAGTATATCTTTTTAAATTTAATATTTAGAGGGCATATAAATTTTTTTGCAACAGCCCTAAGTATTACTTTAAATACATCCATTATTTACAATACTGTACTTAAAATACTTTTGAAAATTTATACTTAGCACTTACAATAATTTTTTTCATAAAAAGTACTAAAAATACTTTTTGGTACTTATAGTATCCAAAAGTATTAAAGTAACTTAAATACTTTAAATACTAAATACTTCACGCATGCGCAAAAACATATTTCTGTGTGTTTTATGCAGTACTGTCAACAAGTGTTTTCGCTATTTACAGTTTTAATCGAATAGTTGAAGACTTAAATAAATATAAATCAAGACGTGAGGCTATTTCTACTTCCTTATCAATATTAAAGAACTGAATAAGTAAAGAATTATTCTACTCCAATGCGTGGAAAAAGTAGCTACACACGTTAAGTACAGTACGTTAAATCTGACTTTTAATGCATAAAATGCAATGTATTTGTAATGAAGTTTCATATGCTTGAAGCCTTTTTTTACACGCGCATGGACAGACACCTTCATACACAATAAAATATTAAATTAGTGGGCTACTTAAATGTCTTATTCGAAGTGAGTGATATACGAGTCTTACCTAAATTCGATATTTTTTTTTGTCATACGAGTATTTCAACTAATTTTATAAAAAAATACTTAGTACTGGTACTGTAAGTAGGTAAAAAAATGTACTTAAAGTATTACTTACTTACTATTTAAAATTTAAATACTTTTCTTGTAAGTATTATAACGTTTATTTATTTGGGTGAAGTGTAAAATTAAGAGTTTATTAAAATTAGGATAATTATTAAAAAAGAAAATAAAAATAACTAACACTATGGATTTAACAAATATAAACACTAATTTAAGAATAAGAATATTATTAAATACTTAAACACTAAGATTATTTATTCAAACAATATTTATATCACTATATTTATTTGTATAACTACATTTATTTATATTCACCACTCGTAGACTGTTTTGCTTCTATATAACAGATTGTGTTCGCTGGATGTAATTAAAGCAGTTTAGACGTGTAAGGGTTTTCTCCCGCCGGGGATTACATCATCGCTCGGGAATATACTACCAGTGGCGGCGCTCGCATACTCTTAAGTCAGGGGCGCACGCTACATTATTTAGTACTTAAATACTTTTTTTGAGTACTGGTTCCAGCTCTGACTGCGGGTAATATTTTGAGTTTCTTTATAAACGTAAATGAGAGATGTTTCATCGTTCTGTGACGAGTTGTAAAAAAATAAATTATATTAGGCATTATAATTGGTCTCAATTTAAATGAACTGGCTTATACAGACCTTCGCAGCAGGGATTTTTTTACTAGAATTATATGGGTTGGGAGACAGAACCGTGTTAGAATTTTTCAATAGGTATTTCATTTAGCGCAAAAGTTATTATACTTAGACTTAGCTATATCTTTCTAATAACTACTGAAAATGCAACTTTAGTGCAATTTTAAATTTGGAACTAAAATTTAATGCATCCATTAATACTTATTTTTCTTAATTTATTTTTGTTAATATAAAAGTATACATATATCTATAATTATTAAACGGTGAAAGTAAATTGATTATGATCAGCCGATCAGCGAGCTTGTTTTTTTTTAAAAAGCAAAGGTGTAGATATGAGTGCAATATGACTACATGCATGTATGTAATCTTGAAAAAACAAAAAAAAGTTTGCTAACAGGTGGAATTCCTGCAGTTTTCTTGTTATAAAATAAAAAAAATAATTCGTAATCATTTCCTATTAACTGCTCGCGAATTTCCCGTCAATACGTGACTGCCCTTGAAATGTCAACTGACCAAGGTTAAAATATATTATCTAACAATCTGTCTGTGAACATAATTTACTCTCCGAAAATATCTAAAGGAAAAATAAAAGCTAAATCCTCTCTTAAATTTTAGCAAAACAACCTGTTAATTTTTTGCACGAGAAGATGATTCAGCTCTGAATTTATAGATATGATCTCTTTTCATTTAAATTTTGAATTAATCAGTAGATTGAGACAAAAGGAAGAGGGGGGGGTGCTCTTAGAACCTATTTTTAGGGTGCAAATGAACAACATTATGCAACTTGTCCAGGATAATTTGCCCAACATGACGACCTCGAGAAGGAGAACTATGACATACAAAGTCAGTTAAATTAAAGAAAAGTTGCCTCAATTGGAGACCATATTAATAGTATTTTGTAGTTTTTGTTTTTACCTTCCGTCACCTTTAGGTAAGAAAAAATTAATGATGAGTTTTTAATGAATAAGCATGTTTTAGGGTCCCTATAATACGATTTTACCATTTTTGATGTCTGTATGTATGTGTGTATGTGTGTATGTGTGTATGTGTGTGTCTGTGTGTGTGTGACAAAAGTTTCGGACGCATAACTTCAATACCACGATTCCAAAAATTATAATTTTTTCGTATTCCTCAAGTTTACATCCAGAAGAACAACTGATTAGATTTTGGTTATAATTGGTGAACCGGAAGTTAAATTTGATTTATTGATATTTAACGTTATTATAACTTAAAGAATATATTATTCTCTATACGATTTGATTACATTTTATACTTCATATTCAATTGATATAGAGTTAAAGAATTTTAAAGAAATTAAATGAGGACGACACGTAAAACAGAAATGAGTGGAAGAAGAAAATAAAAATAGCGACCCCTAACGAATGGGGAAAGCTAAAGAAGAAGAAGATGTTAGTGTCAAATGCAATTTGCATAGTTTGTTTATGAAATAATTTTACTGGAAATTTAGAATCTTTTGCAAGAAAATTTATGTATGGAATTTATACCAAATACACAGGATTGACGCAAGGTATTGTGCTGGCCACAACAATTTTTTTATTTTCGCAAATACCTTTCAACTGTGAATAATACTGGATTTTAATTTTCACATTTTTATGCTCAAATTTTTTTATCAGTGTTGATTTTCGAGTTATTATATCAAATATTTAATTTTTTTTTTTGAAAGTAACACCATTGAAAAGAAAATTCTTTTATCCAACGACGTAAAAGTGTATGTTCATTTGTTTGCAAAAATGCAATTATTCAATTTATAGTTTAAAAACAATGGTTATTGCAATGCAATAAATGAAATAGTCAGGTATCATTTCTTTAATTTTAAGTTTTATTCGTATCTTTTTAAGTAATTTTAACATACATAGCATTAAAACATTTTTTAAATTTTGGTATAAACATGTCATACTTTAGTATGACGTTCTTATAAAAATATTAAGGGCCGGTTTTATAAAGATATTTAATCTTCACTTAAAATTTCCTTCCAAAGTAAATTCAATAAAATGAAAAAGTCATATATTGAGTAAAGCCGGGGCCAGACATTCGGTATTCGCCAATTAGCGCATATTCGTCTTTCGCCGAGCAGTGTTCGTTCAATTGGCGACCATAGACGAGCATACATGTACAGACATGCGTAGTTCTCCGTGCTTCAGTTCGTTGTGGGAACGACGAATATTCGCCCTCAAATAAATGGTGGACTATCACACAATTACAAAAATAAATACTGAAAACTACGCGTAAAATACCTAAATAAATATATGAATAAGTTATAACTAAAGATTAATCAAATATAAGTAATTATTATAAATATGTGTATTTCATATACAGTGGAAAACATTTGTGTCATCGCTATAAACCATCTCTACAGCAAATACTAATTAAAAATCAAAATTAACAAATATGTACAAATATATACCCTAGAAATATGTAGATTGCTTTAATTCAAATGCGACGTATATGTGGATCGGGTTCTACTGCGCAGTTAGACGAACATTCGTTCACTTTGACTCGGCTTGAAAAACCGACACGAAGCAGAGTATTGAGAACTGACATGTCCGATGGCGGCAGCACCATCGGGCCGATCAGCTGCTTCTGAATTGGTACTCGCAGTGTTGTGACATATGAAAACAAACAACAAAAGCAATTTTTTTCACTTAAAATGGGGTTTGGTACCACAGAACATTTTAGATTTCTGGAAGCAACAGCTACTTCTAAATGTATTATAGAAGATATGTTAAAATGTATTTATAATTTTATATATATTTAATCAATCGAAATTGATGATCGCAGGTGAGCAAATTATAAACGCTAACCACATAATATTATGTGGAGTATTAAAAAATGACGGTATAATGTGGGTAATATTTGCACTTTGTCTGCGAACCAGTGCAATTTCTGCAAAACCACATGAAATCAAAATACATTTAGAGAAAAATTAAAAATTATTAGTGCAGAATGCACGTGTAAAGCTAGATAAAGACCACGAAATATGTAATTATCCGATTTAAAATGACGAGAACAAACTTTCATATGTTTTGTTATTTGTTTTGCACTACGAATTGCATATTCCCATGCTTTTCGTCGATCCATATCCATTTCAACACTTGCTCTTGTCGTAATTTTAACTTTATTTTGGCCATTTTTCGGAAAATTATAAAACTCAATGCCTGTATCTCGACCAGATCTTGAGAGTGACGTTTGTACGACTTTTTCCCATTTTTATTCACATCAAATGATCAAACCACATGGAATTCAAGCATACAGTCACAATATAGTACCAAATCGGAAAGTTCATATTTTTCCCACCAGATGTCATGTCGCAGCTTGTCAGTTGTCAATAGACGAGCATTGAATATTCGCGGCGAGCAGCCCATACACACATTCGACATTTTGACAAATGTTTGCTCGGATTCGCCGAACGCCGAATGTGTGGTCCCGGCTTAATACAACATTTAAATTTCAAATTTCATAAATTACGTAAACTATTCTTGTAAATATTGTTTTGTGAAACTTTAAAAATAAATCGCAAACACTTCCAAAATACAATTAAGATAAGTTATGTAAAATTGAAAAATATTTGCTGTACTTAGACGAAAATAGAAATACCTTAAAGATAATAGCGCATTATCTTTTCTTTTACCTAAAGGTTATTTGCTAAGAGAGTAAACAGTGATGTCATTTTCCGCTAAAGGTAAACAGACAAACACGTAATAATTAAAAGTAAGCGGAATAACTGGACTATGCATATGAGCAGAGGCGTAAGACTAGGCAGAAAAAGCTAAGGTCGCACGGAAAAAGATGTGAATAGAATGGTACATAACACTACACAGTTCGCAACAATGGGCTGAATTGCGTAAGAATGCGGAAAATAATGCACCACCTTTATTCATGTTATGCACAACGTTCATAAAACAGTTATTAATACAAATTTGTTGCTACGTGGTTTAGATTACAGATAGTTCAAGGAAATAAATTCCATAATTCCAACACCAATCGAATATGAAATGATTGCATGAAAAATTAACTCTCAAACATACAAGTATGTGAAAGGGAAATTAACTCAAAACACTGACTTCAATGAAGATTTACCATTCACTCTGATGATTTGATATTATTTCATATGCAGGACGTCCATCTATAAATAAACCAGCAAATGTCTGGCCTAGTATTACTTTTAGCGACTGTATAATATAATATAAATTACAGTATATTAACTTTTTATATAATTGCGGAAGTATATACTCGCAGATTAATATCATTCCTACGGTTTTGCTATATACATAGTAGTATAAAAATAACAATATTATGCCATTATTAAAAAATCTGATGTGGCCAGCACAATACCTTCCGTCAATCCTGTGTATTATGTATAAATTTCATACATAAATTTTCGTGCAAAAGATTCTAAATTTCCAGTAAAATTATTTCATGAACAAACATTGACATCTTCTTCTTTAGCTTTTCTCATTCGTTAGGGATCGCTATTTTTTATTTTCTTCATCCAATTATTTCTGTTTTGCGTGTCGTTCTCATTAAATTCCTTTTCTCTCAGGTCTTGCACAATACAGTCCTTCCATCTTATCTTTGATCTTCCTCTGTTTCATCAACTTTGTATTACTAAGCTATTTATTCTTCTTCCAATATATTATTTATCTCTCCTCATGACATGTTCAAACCAATGTAATCGTCTCTCTTGTATCTTTCTGGAACCTTCATATACTAGAGTTATTTCCCTTATTCTTTCATTCCTTACCGTATCTTTCCATGTCTTCCCCAACAATCTATCTCAACATGCTCAACTCGGTCACATTCATTTACTTTTCGTTGATACTGACATCTATCAATTTGAATTATCTGAATATATTAGCAGTTTGTATTGAAGTTATGCGAGCCGAAACTTTCATCGCACACACACACAGACACAGACACATACTGACACAGATATCCCCCTTAACTTTTGTATTATAAGTAATAATAAAAAATAGGTCATATAAAAGTTTTATTATTTTAAATATAATATTTGATGGCAGATATAAATATTTTTTATAAAGTCAGGTGTCCAAGATACAGCTATCAACTTTATTTTTTTAAATAGCAACCTATAATTATTTTACTAAAATATAAACCGCCATTTTTTGTTTTTTCAACGATGTTTTAGTTCTTATTAATGCATGTGATAAAATTCGAGAAAAATAAGATAATTGAGATATATGAGAAATATCTGTTTTTACCTCTCGCTAAGAGAGGTATTGGATTCATGCTAAAAATCGCATATCCAGATTTTATTGAATAAGCACGTTTTAAGGTCCCTACAATCCGATTTTAACATTTTTACGATGATGTCTGTGTGTGTGTGTGTGTGGATGTGTGTGTGTGGGATGTTGGAAGGACGGTTACTCAAAAACTATAAGACTTAAAATTTGTTTAACAACGTATTTCCCAATCGGACATTCATGGGAAGATCTGAAAAGGTTTTGGTAACAATTGGACAACCGGAAGTAGAAGATTCTTGAAAACAAATCTTCTAAATATTATTTTTTGAAAATTTTTCTTGATAATATTAAAGAAAAATAAATTCTCTTTCTGATACATTTAAATATTTTTATACATATTTTATAGATTTAGAGATAAAAGGAATATAATATATAAAATAATGTTGTAATTAATTTTACAACCGAAAGGATGCCATGAAAAATAGTTGCAAATTTAAATTATTTGTAACTGACAGATAAATGTCAGTGTCAGAAATAATGAGTAATGAAAGAAAAATGTATTTGGAGAATCCCTTAATTCTTGATCTGTGACTATTATGGAGATGACAAGTCTAGGTTGAAGGACTTAAATTTGTTTCAAACATTATGGGACAATGTACACCAGTACTGTAGACTAGAGTAACTTTGAATTGCGAAAAAGCTATCAAATTCTTCTCAAGTAAGTTGTAAATATTGACAAAATTACACATCGATATAAGAATAATCGGAGTGCAATCTATCCGTCACTTTATTAAAGGGAATTAGTGTTATTTAGATATAACATGTATGAAAAAATAAAATGTAAAAGAAGATATATAAGAATAGATGCACAATCCAGATATATACATTTTAGACCGCCCAAAATTAATGTTTTTACTAGAAGAATATGAAGAGAAAGTAAACAAAGTTGTTCGAATTGAAAATTGCTGTTACCAGCCTAATATTTATATATGGTAAACTCTACTTTGTAATTTATTGTAACATAATTTATGGTAAATATCTTTATGTTGAGACATGCTATTATTGAATAACAAAGAAGTTTATACGTCATAGATTTATATGAATATATTATTTGTATTTATAAAAATATTCTTTGCTTTATGCATACAGCCAGGTAAAATATACGGCGAGAGATTATGTGCTGGCCACATCAGATTTTTTTTACAGTATTTAAAAATAAGCATAAACTAAGCAAGTATAATTATGCCAACCTTTTTACTTTCCATGATTTAAAATTTTACTTGAGGGCAGTGGCGTAGCTATGGGGGGAGGGGTTTACGGCCCCCCCCCCCCCGAATTTTTTGCAAAGTTTCTAAAATTAATGTGTATTGTTGCAATCCTTTAAATATATTCTCTTTTCCTCGCTCTTTCCTAAAATGTTATGTGATATGGCAATTTATTTTTCTACATGAAAAGGGAAAAACATGCAGTTGCACATCCCTTTCGATTATAAGGCATTTGACCTTGAATGGAAAAAAAATTAAATTTTGAGCCGCCACTGGAGACTAGGACATATAAAGCCCCCCCTCCTCTCCACTAAGACCCAGCTACGCCTCTGCTTGGGGGTCCGCCAAGTTCAACATACTTTGCAGGGGGTCCCTGTTAATAAAAATGTTGAGAAACACTGGTCTAGAAGAAAACGGGCAACTAGCTCTATATGAAATATGAGTGATAAATTAAAATAAGTAAATTTGTGGATTGCAGTCAAAATTATTTTATTTAATTATCGATCTCAACCGGTTTTGGGAGCTACAAATTATTACAAAATTTTGAAAATACTTGTAAATACATCGTTTGTGTACGTTAAATTCTTTTTACATTTGTATGAAAATGAACACATTAAAATATTAACCCATTAAAATAATAACAACACACGTAGGACGTCAAAACAGTTAAAAAAAAATATATAATAAAATACTCAAAAAGTCGAATTTTTTTTTGTGTAAATATATGTGTGAATATTTGGCACCCTTATAAAAAAATATAATTTAGTTTTAACATGTATAGTGCGGAAGTTTGTTATTTTAAGTTTAAACTTAAGACTAAACAATAAGAAGAATGGATAAATATTAATAACATAATTATGATGTTATGTAGTTATCGCTAAAAGTAATGTTAAACGAGTTATTTATAGACGGATACGAACAATTTATTCTATTCATTGAAACAATTTTATTTATATTATGTATTTGTATAATTCAATATAAGTACATAGTATAATGTGCAGTACAGGATAAGGTCTCCAACATGGATGTTTCCAGGACTATAATAAACTATGTATTAGGAAACAATTTTAGTACTGTACTATTTATCTGGAAAATACTGACATACACAATGGATAATATGCCGTGATGATATATTTATAAATTAAGAATATTACTGAAACAAGAATTTTAAAAAAGTACCTACGGAAGACAACTAGCCAACAAGATAGAATTGAATTAGTTTTATACATTTACGTTGTATAGAATTAAATTAATCGCAACACTAGCATAATTGCGAAGATAACAATTTATTCTATTTATTGTCATTGTTATTATTAACCTTGAAAAATATCGTATGACAGAGAACAAGGAGCATATGTGCAGTTGGCATTGAACCAAAATAATACTGATAACATCGCATAGCAGGTTCAGGTTATATTTAGGTGCGAGTGCGATATATTTCATTGTCGACACATGCTTATTATTTGGCTTTTGTCAACAGATTTATTTTATGTAAGGCACTGTAGTCCGTTTTTAATTTTGTAAATCCAGTGACAGAGTAAATTCATAATTACCCTAACACACTATTGCTGATTGGCTGGTTCTCAGCTTTGTTACACTAAAACGCATTTTTTACCTCTCGCTAAGAGAGGTAATGGATTCATGCTAAAAATCGCATTTCCAGATTTTATTGAATAAGCACGTTTTAAGGTCCATAGAATCCGATTTTAACATTTTTACGATGATGTCTGTGTGTGTGTGTGTGTGTGTGTGTGTGTGTGTGTGTGTGTGGATGTGTGTGTGTATGTGTGTGTATGTGTGTGTGTGTTTGTGTGTGTGTGTGTGTGTGTGTGGGATGTTGGAAGGACGGTTACTCAAAAACTATAAGACTAAATTTGTTTAACTACGTATTTCCCAATCGGACATTCATGGGAAGATCTGAAAAGGTTTTGGTAACAATTGGACAACCGGAAGTAGAAGATTCTTGAAAAAAAATCTTCTAAATAATATTTTTTGAAATTTTTTCTTGGTAATATTAAAGAAAATTAAATTCTCTATCTGATACATTTAAATATTTTATTATATATTCTATAGATTTAGAGATAAAAGAAATATAATATGTAAAATAATCTGTTATAATAAATTTTACAGCCGAAAGAATGGCCATGGAAAATAGTTGAAAATTTAAATTGTTTGTAACTGACAGATAAATGTCAGTGTCAGAAATCCGGAGACATTACTGAAGACTTTTTCTGGGAAGTACATACATTATATTATTTCTTAAAGTATTAATAGCTAAATATTTAATATTATAGGTATATTACATATATCCTTCAAAAATACTGTCAATCCTGACAATGAATTGGAAACATTTCGAAAAATTAGAAGAGGACAAAATTTCTTCATAAAATGAATTTAAAATTAAACAATCTAAATATAAGGAATAGATATATGCGTAAGTAGAATTATTGGTGTAGAGTGTAGGTATACAAGAAATGTTAAATACAATAGGGCGCGAGCAGTCATGTGATTTTGTTGGCCTTGATAAGCAGATATGGGGGCCCATGTCAGAATGATTGCTACTAATTATGTATATAGATGTCAAATATCATATTTTCTCATTCTAAATTCAGTGATTTTCCAATTCCATGTGGAGCAGAATTAAATGTTAAATATGTAAGGCATACGACAAGTAAATTTTAAACTCCTGGTGATAAATTAACTACGTAAATTTAGAAAATCTTGAAATTTTTAATGTAAAATTCTGACATTTGACATCTATGTACATAATTATTAATTATTATTCTGAAACGGGTCCACACATCTGCTTGTCAAGCCCAAAAATGTAACATTACTGTTCGCGCACTATACTTATGTAACCAAAAAAAGGAAGTGGCGAGAGGTATTGTGCTGGTCACAACAGATTTTTTTCATTATGACTTACTTTAAAGAATTCCAAAACAAAGATCTGATGTGGCCAGCATATTACCTTCCGTCAATCCTGTGTATTATGTACAAATTCCATACATAAATTTTCATGTAAAATATCCTATATTTCCAGTAAAATTATTTCATAAACAAACTATGCAAACTAGTTTTTCCCATTCGTTAGGGATCGCTATTTTTTATTTTCTTCTTCCACTCATTTCTGTTTTGCATGTCGTCCTCGCATTCACTGTACCGTTGTTGTACCGTCATCGTATCGTCATTGTACCGCTAATGTAAATCACACCTTAGAGGTGTGTGACAAGGCGAGCAATAACAAATAAATAACTTTTATACAATCTTCTAAATTATAGTTTCAGGATCAATATTTCAAGTTTGTTATCTTTGTTAGTCAAAATTCTGTTTAGAAATAATTATCATTTTTCCCAAAACGATTTGTTTAGAATGACTTTCAACGGACTAGACAGTTATTTGTTGACAATAAAGTCTAGAAGTTATTGCAAGCCTACGTGCAGGATTGATATTTTGATATGGATGCCAGATGATACCCTCTTCAACCCCTAGAGACAATCCTCTCACGAAGTTAACGCTTTGTTTTTAGGTAGTCGATTTTAGACACTCATGTCGACGAGACATGTAGTCTGCGTTTTAGTTTCTGGCGCGGGCTAAACGCCGCCTGCTGAGTTACAATGTAACTATTTAGTTTATTTGATTTAGTTATATTTAGTTTAGTAATCAATATTAATAAGCTTAATAGTTTATAATTGATTAGTGTTAGTGCAAATATGTATAAATAAAAAAGTTAGTAATATTAATAATGTCTATGTCCATAATGTAAGTCATCATCATCGGTCATCTAAGCTAAGTGCAAGTGTGTGTGTGTGTGTGTGTGTGTGTGTGTGTGTGTGTGTGTGTGTGTGTGTGTGTGTGTGTGTAAGTGTATGTGTGTTCGTCCTTCGGTTAATCAAGTCGTGGTCATCGTTGGTAAAAGAAGTACAAGACCACCATCATCAGAGCTTCTGTAACACCCCCCTCGTGTTACAGGTGTAACTGACCATTAATGGGTTAGCATAAACCCGAAAACAAAAAAAATCTGATGTGGACACCACATGACTTCCTTGTACGATTATTAAACTATACATATTTTTTTAATAATTAAATTACAAAATATTGACAGGCTTAAGCCAAGCCCGAGAAATATTTTGATATAGAACAAAAAATAATTCATTTACTACTATCATTCTTAAATTAACATTATTCTAACCCGGTTCTTTTTAAAGAGAGTTTTGATTACAACAAAGAAATATTTGATTACAACAATGAATATGACTAATTTCACAATAAAAATATAATATTTGTTATGGTACGAATCATAAAATTGCACGTATTTAACGTAATTTGACATGAACTTTTTTTTATGTTTTTCTCCTAATCCATAGCAAGCTTTATTACAAAAACAAAAAGTATATAATTTTTAAATTTATATCTCGCTTATACAAAGGGCTAATTTAATAATACTTGATGCGCTAGACGCAGAAATTAATTCTCTAAAACTTTTATTTGAAGCATTTATTTCTAAAATCAAAATAAAATCATTTTTTTCAAGAAAAACTGTTAACAACTTCAAGTAATGTACCACTTCCGGTTAGCCTATTTTAACCAAAATCTATTATGTTATTTCGATTGACATAAAAGTCTTGTATACCAAATTTGAAAAGTTTTGAATTATATTTAAAAATAGTTTTTCATTAAAATCTATTATAGGCTTCATGTAAAGTGCCACTTCTGGAAGTTGTGTAATAACCAGAAAGGGAGGTGCACAACTAGATGTTATAGGAGTCCTAAATACAAAATTTCAACTTTCTACGGCTTACCGTTTTTGAGTTATGCGAGATCCGTACGTACAGACGTCACGACGAAATTAGTCAAAATGGATTCAGGGATGATCAAAATGGATATTTCCGCTGAAATCTGAAAACCGAAATTTTTCGCGATTACAATACTTCCTTTACTTACGTACAAGGAAGTAATAATAAGAGCTCAACATTCACACTACCCGTTCATTATATTCAAATATTCTTCACTCTTTACATATTAAAGTGACCGATTTTCGGTAGCGAAATACCACATCCGGACCACAATAATAGTTACAATTCTCACGTAACGATCATCCTTCATTCTTCACCACACGTGTAAAAAAAATCTGATGTGGCCAGCACATAACCTCTCGCCGTATATTTTACCTGGCTGTATGCATAAAGCAAAGATTATTTTTATAAATACAAATAATATATTCATATAAATCTATGACGTATAAACTTCTTTATTATTCAATAATAGCATGTCTCAACATAAAGATATTTACCATAAATTATGTTACAATAAATTACAAAGTAGAGTTTACCATATATAAATATTAGGCTGGTAACAGCAATTTTCAATTCGAACAACTTTGTTTACTTTCTCTTCATATTCTTCTAGTAAAAACATTAATTTTGGGCGGTCTAAAATGTATATATCTGGATTGTGCATCTATTCTTATACATCTTCTTTTACATTTTATTTTTTCATACTTGTTATATCTAAATAACACTAATTCCCTTTAATAAAGTGACGGATAGATTGCACTCCGATTATTCTTATATCGATGTGTAATTTTGTCAATATTTACAACTTACTTGAGAAGAATTTGATAGCTTTTTCGCAATTCAAAGTTACTCTAGTCTACAGTACTGGTGTACATTGTCCCATAATGTTTGAAACAAATTTAAGTCCTTCAACCTAGACTTGTCATCTCCATAATAGTTACAGATCAAGAATTAAGGGATTCTCCAAATACATTTTTGTTTCATTACTCATTATTTCTGACACTGACATTTATCTGTCAGTTACAAATAATTTAAATTTGCAACTATTTTTCATGGCATCCTTTCGGTTGTAAAATTAATTACATTATTTTATATATTATATTCCTTTTATCTCTAAATCTATAAAATATGTATAAAAATATTTAAATGTATCAGAAAGAGAATTTATTTTTCTTTAATATTATCAAGAAAAATTTTCAAAAAATAATATTTAGAAGATTTTTTTTCAAGAATCTTCTACTTCCGGTTGTCCAATTGTTACCAAAACCTTTTCAGATCTTCCCATGAATGTCCGATTGGGAAATACGTTGTTAAACAAATTTTAAGTCTTATAGTTTTTGAGTAACCGTCCTTCCAACATCCCACACACACACATCCACACACACACACACACACACACAGACATCATCGTAAAAATGTTAAAATCGGATTGTAGGGACCTTAAAACGTGCTTATTCAATAAAATCTGGATATGCGATTTTTAGCATGAATCCAATACCTCTCTTAGCGAGAGGTAAAAATGTATTATTTCTTCAAGAATAAGAAATTTCTATAATACTATTTACTCCATGTCAACAATGATTGATAATAAGTGCAATATGGAGCATATAAACTGTATTGAGAAACAAATGTATAGCCTTCGAATAAAGAATGAACATGTGTAAACATAAAACGGTTCATCACACGTAAGTCTGTGTACGTATTCATAAAATGGATGAATGGAATCTGTTTACATGAAACAAACTATACCGTGGTGATGAATTTTCCTCCGTAGAATTGAATGGCGTATAATTTCCTAAGATAAATTTTCAGCCAATAATTGCAAACCATAAATCTTCATGTTTTCTTCCCGTGTTTTGACAGTGATAGCTTAGTGCTTTTTTATACTCATATTTTAATAAATGGTATAGTTTTCTCTTAATAAGTGATGTTTACCACAATTTTAGAAACAAAGAAATAAATGAATTATACATTATTTTAAGAATAGATTAATAAAATAAGTTATGCCCTCTTATTGGTCAAAACACAAACCAAATTTACAACTTTGTGAAAAGAAAAAGTTAGTTGTCAGATGTTAATTGTTACATATATTATACAGAATGTTTCAATAAGATTGCTCACTATTGGAAACTTTTGTTATTTGAAGAGATACGAGTTTGTTTAAACGAGCAACATTGTGCCATTTTGAATTACAAAATTGTTAGTATCAGCAAAAATATATTTATATCAGGGATTCTCAAAATATACCATCTAACTTTTTATTTGCTTATTCGCTAGAGAATATGATTCTGAAGTCAACGATATAATCGTTTCATATCCATATTAAGTTTTATATTAATTTTATTTAAATATTTGTATAAACGACTGCTAAGTGAAAAAGAAGAAAAATGAATTCATGCTACTTTTTTTACGTAGAATAGAGTGCACTCAATGAAATATGTATTTTAATAGAAAAAATATGATCAAATGAAAAACAAAATATTTATTAATTTCATTCATGGCATTCTAATTCTACATTAAAATATAACGTATTATTTATTTCCAGTCGTGGCACTCTCATTATAGTCATATTTATATGAAATTAATTATTAATTTTTTTCAATAGTTTTTATATCATGTTATGAAACGATTATATCGTTGAATTCAGAATTAAATTCTCTTGCGAGTAAGTAGATAAAAATAAATGTTACTATTTAAAATAAAAAAGTTAGGTCCCATATTTTGGAAACCGCTGATATAAATTTATTTCTGCTGATATCACCAATTTTATAATTTAAAATTACAATATTGCTCATTTAACCAAACTCGTATCTCTTCAAATAAAATAGTTACCAATAGTGGAGCAAGCTTATCGAAACACCCTGTATATATATTCGACAGAAAAATTTACAATTAACCATGTTTTTACCTCTCGCTAAGAGAGGTATTGGATTCATGCTAAAAATCGCATATCCAGATTTTATTGAATAAGCACGATTTAAGGTCCATAGAATCCGATTTTAACATTTTTACGATGATGTCTGTGTGTGTGTCTGTGTGTGTGTGTGTGTGTGTGTGTGGATGTGTGTGTGTGGGATGTTGGAAGGACGGTTACTCAAAAACTATAAGACTTAAAATTTGTTTAACAACGTATTTCCCAATCGGACATTCATGGGAAGATCTGAAAAGGTTTTGGTAATAATTGGACAACCGGAAGTAGAAGATTCTTGAAAAAAAATCTTCTAAATATTATTTTTTGAAAATTTTTTGTGGTAATATTAAAGAAAAATAAATTCTCTTTCTGATACATTTAAATATTTTTATACATATTTTATAGATTTAGAGATAAAAGAAGTATAATATATAAAATAATCTGTTGTAATAAATTTGACAGCCGAAAGAATGCCATGAAAAATAGTTGATAATTTAAATTATTTGTAACTGACAGATAAATGTCAGTGTCAGAAATAATGAGTAATGAAAGAAAAATGTACTTGGAGAATCCCTTAGTTCTTGATCTGTGACTATTATGGAGATGACAAGTCTAGGTTGAAGGACTTAAATTTGTTTCAAACATTATGGGACAATGTACACCAGTACTATAGACTAGAGTAACTTTGAATTGCGAAAAAGCTATCAAATTCTTCTCAAGTAAGTTGTAAATATTGACAAAATTACACATCGATATAAGAATAATCGGAGTGCAATCTATCCGTCACTTTATTAAAGGGAATTAAGGTTATATAGATATAAGTATGAAAAAATAAAATGTAAAAGAAGATATGTAAGAATAGATGCACAATCCATATATACATTTTAGACCGCCCAAAATTAATGTTTTTACTAGAAGAATATGAAGAGAAAGTAAACAACGTTGTTCGAATTGAAAATTGCTGTTACCAGCCTAATATTTATATATGGTAAACTCTACTTTGTAATTTATTGTAACATAATTTATGGTAAAATATCTTCATGTTGAGACATGCTATTATTGAATAATAAAGAAGTTTATACGTCATAGATTTATATGAATATATTATTTGTATTTATAAAAATATTCTTTGCTTTATGCATACAGCCAGGTAACATATACGGCGAGAGGTTATGTGCTGGCCACATCAGATTTTTTATTTTGTTATTGTAATTTTAAATGTTCGTGGCATATATAAGGGTGTTAAGAATGTCATCTGCATGGAATAAAAGATGAGCGATTGTACCTTGTTGCCAACCAGAAACTTTTGTGTACACATACTTACTACGTTTGGTCCAAATTGAAAGGGTTTTGCATTTTCTGCAAAGGTTTGAGTACAATAAAGCAAATGAAATGAAACAGCATTATATTCTTTAAGTTTTTGACAAAAGAGGGCAATGGACTAAAAATTATTTATGAAAGAATGATAGGTGTATAAGTCGTCTTTTTTATAGTAAAATTATTGTAGTGTAGTAAACAATTTTTCTGGTGCTGAGAATCGATTAAAATTGAGACTGATGTGACCAACATAATACCTCCCGCCATTTAATTTTTATTAATTTAAATGGAGTTTCGTGGCCGCGTGCTTGAGTGTCTGGTCGCGAATCTGGGGAATCGGATTCAATCCCCATCAACGCCAAATATTTCGAATTTTAAATGGCACAAAATTGACGCCTGTGGTGCAATCTCCACGCCAGAAATGAGTGCCAGTGAGGCTTGGTAAACGTCCGCACGATACAAATATGTTATTATCATTACCGTAATCTGTGTACAGATTAGCACATCCAGTAATGGGAATTTGTTGTGATGATATATTTATATTTTTTTTTATTTAAATACATACCTGTCTATTTACTAATATATATTAAGTTCCCTTCTGTCTAACTATTGTTCTATTTACAATTTTCTTTTTAAAACGTTACTATTATTAATTTGAAATGATTATTTTTTTGACAGTAACATTTATCTGTCAGTTATATACATTTGAAATATGAACTGTGTAACTAAGAAATTGTGTTTATCTTTAAAACATAGACTCCGGTATTTATTAATTTATATATTAAATATATTGAAAAATTATTAATGCATGCCTGTAGAAAATTAATAATCTTTAATTTTTATAATAACATAATCTCGAAAAAATCTGTTGTGGCCAGCACAATACCTTCCGTCAATCCTGTGTATAATGTATAAATTCCATACATAATTTTTCTTGCAAAAGATTCTAAATTTCCAGTAAAATTATTTCATAAACAAACTATTTAAATTACACTTGACACTGACATCTTCTTCCTCTTTAGCTTTTCCCATTCGTTAGGGTTCCCTATTTTTACGTGTCGTTCTCATTCAGTTCATTTTCTCTCAAGTCTTCCGCAATAAAGTCCTTCCGTCTTATCTTTGGTCTTCCTCTGTTTCTTCAACCTCCTATTAATAAACTACTCATTCTTGTTCAAATATAATTCTTCATTTCTCCTCATGATATGTTCAAACCAATGTAATCGTCTTTCTTGTATCTTTCTAGATACAAACACTAGAGTTATTTTCTTACCGTACCTTTCCGTGTTTCCCCAACATCTACTTCAGCATTCTCATCTCTGCCACATTAATTTATTTTTATTGATTCTGACATCTGTCAATTTGAATTATATGAATATATTAGTAGTTGCCATGTTTAGCAAAGCTGGCTGAATTATAAAATTGAATTTCTTTAAAATTCTTTAACTCTGTTTCTATTGAATATGAAGTATAAAATATAATCAAATCGTATAGAGAATAATATATTCTTTAAGTTATAATAACGTTAAATGTCAATAAATCATATTTAACTGTTAAATCTTCAAATGAGGCTACTTCCAGTTCACCAATTATAACCAAAATCTAATCACTTATTCTTCTGGATGTAAACTTGAGGAATACGAAAAAATTATAATTTTTGGAATCGTGGTAGTGAAATTATGGGATCCGGAACTTTTGTCGCACACACACAGACACACATACATACAGACATCATCGTACAAATGGTAAAATCGTATTATAGGGACCCTAAAACATGCTTAATTTTTTGACCAACGACAATACCTTCCTTACCTAAAGGTGACGGAAGGTAAAAATGACATTTAAAGGTATTTTTCGAAGAAAAACTATTTTATTCTAAATTGGAACAAATTGTAAATTATAATAATGGTTCATTCACCTTCGCGCTTTTTAAAATAAAATGTGACAAAATTTGATTAATAAAAAGTTATTAATTTATTCATTCATGCAAATAAATTCAATTTCTTTTCGTTTTAATTTCCAATTGAAAATATTTTCACACCCTGCGTAAATATTATTTTAAAAATATAATTCCCCCTTGAAATATCTAAAACTTAAAATCTTCAAAATATTAGTAGGTTGTGTACTTTGGACAAAATGCAAATAAAAATAATATAAATTCAAATAATTCAAGAGTCAAAAATAAAGTTTAATATGATAGCACACAAGCCAATGAACTGGCTAAGTTATCCTTGAAAATTCTACGGTACTTGCTATGTAAATACATTTTTCGGATTGAAGGTTATTCTTGTCCATATTTTTCCACATTGCATGTTTAAAAAAATGTAATTCACATATTTAGAATAATTTATAAGCCTTCTGAAATAAAATAAATGCTAATTATATGGTTAAAAATATGTACTACTCGTACATAAAAATAGGTTCAATGTTACAGTTTTATTTAGAACTTGATACAAATCTAAGTAGGTGGGAAAAAATGAAATAATTTCTTTGTTTCTTTTTTATCTTCCGTCACCTTTAGGTAAGAAACAGCTACTATATTAAGAAAATTCTAATTGGCAGATGTCAGTGTAAATGAAAAAAAAATGAATATGATGGGGATGTTAAGGTGCATGCTGGGGAAGACACGGAAATATAGGATAAAGAATGAGATGATAAGGGGAAAGTTTCTAGAAAGAAACAAGAGAGACCATTAATGGAAAATACCGAGTAGTGATGCAACAGATTTAATAACATTAAATGTCAAAAAGCCGGATAATGAATTTCGACCCAATCAGAAAGCCGGATAACGGATTATCCGGCCGCATAATAATCTTGTATAGTTAGGTAATTAATAATTAATCATTAATGTGCCAATTTTAATATCAAATTTTTTGAGTCGCGTTTAAAAATATTAGTTTTACACTTTTTCTATCATTAAGACATTGACATTGTAGAAATTTTATAATACAAATTTATTTTTATTAGTGTTTTTACTTCCTTGTACGTAAGTAAAGAAGTATTGTAATCGCGAAAAATTTCGGTTTTCAGATTTCAGTGGAAATATCCATTTTGATCATCCCTGAATCCATTTTGACTAATTTCGTCGTGACGTCTGTACGTACGTACGTCCGTACGTACGTATCTCGCATAACTCAAAAACGGTAAGCCGTAGAAAGTTGAAATTTTGTATTTAGGACTCCTATAACATCTAGTTGTGCACCTCCCTTTCTCAATTTCCAGAAGTGACACTTTACATGAAGCCTATAATAGATTTTAATGAAAAATTGTTTTAAAATATAATCCAAAACTTTTCAAATTTGGTATACAAGACTTTTATGTCAATCGAAATAACATAATAGATTTTGATTAAAATAGGCTAACCGGAAGTGGTACATTACTTGAAGTTGTTAACAGTTTTTCTTGAATAAAATAATTTTATTTTGATTTTAGAAATAAATGCTTCAAATAAAAGTTTTAGAGAATTAATTTCTGCGTCTAGCACATTATTATTAAATTAGCCCTTTGTATAAGCGAGATATGTAAATTTAAAAATTATATACTTTTTTGTTTTTGTAATAAAGCTTGCTATGGATTAGGACAAAAACATAAAAAAAATGTTCATGTCAAATTACGTTAAATACGTGCAATTTTATGATTCGTACAAAAACAAATATTATATTTTTAGTGTGAAATTAGTAATATTCATTGTTGTAATCAAATATTTCTTTGTTGTAATCAAAACTCTCTTTAAAAACTGCCTTTATGGTCGCTATATATCTTACTGTTTTGAAGTTAAAATTAATATTTTGTAATTAATTTATTAAAAAAATATGTATAGTTTAATAATCGTACAAGGAAGTCGTGTGGTGTCCACATCAGATTTTTTTCTCTGAATATCATGCTACTTCGAATCATTTTTATTTATTTCATTTCATACCTACAATAATGTTTATTGAAATACAATAATTATAATTTTAAAATTTCATTAAAAAATAATTACAGAAATCCAAATTTGAAATATAGATTTTTCTGGCCCGAACGGATAAATAAAATATAAATATTTTAACAATAAGTTTCTTTATTTATCTATAAGTTTAGATATCTTTCGTTCCGTTTCTATACTTTTATCGATGTTTTGATATTTATCGGTTTGGATATTTGTCAATAAGATGTATTATCTATAAATGAATTTTTATCGATAACAATATAGTATCGAATATCGACGTCAAAATATTTTATTTTCCCAGCTAACATAATTTAATTTAGTCTATTATTTATATTGAAGCACGGCAGATAATCAATCAGCTATTATTTTAAAAATTCTACTCTATATTAAGAAAAACTATGCGCCACAATTATTAGAAATTTGTTAATTTTTTCCAATAGGAAAAATAGTTAAACAATACGTTCTGATTTTTTTAAACGTTTACCTTACTGTAACCTAATCTAATGCACAATTTTGTAATTGTACACATCTATTATTTCGTCAAAATCTTGCACGTGCCCCGAAATATATGAAATATGAAAATATAATTTTGTGTACGCCATTTCAGAGATCATAAGTCGTAGTAACCTACGTATACATCATTTATACAAATAATAAAATTTATACAGTAAAATTTTTGAAAGATGTCCCATCAAGGTCATCTGTATCATGAACGAACTAACAAATTGGCATACATTTATCCCTCTCCTTTGCAGTCTATAAGCGTGTGCGATAAGGATGGATATAACAGGTTTGTCTTTCAAAAATTCATATTGTTTCGACTAAGCTAGGACATTCTATTTTAAAACGATGCTCGTTGTTAATAATACTTTCGCTGTAACGTAAGTTTATTTATTGATTCAGATACATTACCTTAATTCATAGCTGTACGAATAACGTTATTTAGTGTTAGAGTTACTGACACTGACATTGTGTCAGTATCTTATTTTTAATATATTTGGTTTTACATTTGCTAATAAACTTACCAGTTGACTTATTTTTGAATTTTGAATGCTTTATTGTAACATATATTTTTATAATAATAAAATAACAGTAGTGTCTTATGTACCCTCATAAAAACTAAGCAAACGGCACTACTGAATTTGTCATAGTGCGTGGAGCAAAAATCTGATTCATACAATTCGCAGACGACCTTGATCGGACATCTTTCAAAATTTTTACTGTAACTGGCGTATGAAAATGCTGGATCGCACTGTGGAGTTGTAGGAAAATCATTTATTATTATTATTATTATTATTCATTATGAGATATATTTGTTATGTAAGTAGCTCGTAGCTACTAAAATAAATGCAAATATATTTAGAGTAGGAATACCTCTTGTATGCAACATAAATGTGACGCAACATTTAATAACATTTCTTCCAAGAATTTCATCGCAAAAACATTGTTCAATATACAATTCTTCAAAGGAAAATTCTTGGTAAAATACATCGCCACGAATTCTATTCGCTACAATATTATATACACCTATACGAGCCCCGTACAGAGTATTGAGAAATTATTCAAAATATGTACAAGTAGATGCTATTTTTATAACTTTTTAAGTTGAATATTGATATTAAAATATTTTTTAATAAGACACAATAACATATGTTCTATAGTATTTAATTTTTTAAAACAAAACGAATTTGGTGAAAATAACGCTTTTATGCGACTGCATATTTCTAGCACTATTTACGAGAATGATCGAGGTGGCTATGATATAGTACATTAAAACACAAGTATCATAAGGTAATCTGTTAACGTACGAGTTCAAGTTTGGAAAACGAGCAGCTAGGCGAGTTTTACAAAGGACGAGTGCGTCAACAGGCCTTATGATACGTATTTTTTATACTATTTTTTCTATTGAGGTAATTTTACGATTAAATTTATTTAAATTGCGACCTAGGTATTTTTTTGTTAGTTATGTTTATGTTGGTAACGCTTCTCGCTAACAATTGAAATTTCATATTTTGTCAACTATTGATTAATTAGTGAATTGCAAGGTGTATTGTATTTATGATTCAAGGTCTGATTCTGGTTGTGAAATTAATATTATATTTCTTTCTAGTCCTATCACCTAAAGAAAGTATAAAAATCCATAATTAAAAGTAATATGTTGTAATATTATCAACAACTTACCATTTTGAAGATACCTGTAATTATTCATTTGTCAGTTGAAATATGAAAGGCGCCAAAAATAGTACGCTTATAGATCTTCTAAACGTCGTGTTTGCAGTACAAAACAGTGCGTTTATAGAAACATAAGAACACCGAAATAGAAAAAAGACATAACAAAACAATTCTTGTTTGTTGACAATAGCTTGTCAAAATATTTTGTTTCGTAAAAATGGGCAGAGGGAAAGGTATTGATGACAAAATTCGATTAATTTATCAAAAATGTGAAAATCTAATTCCGATATAGGAAATTTATTAGATTTATCAAGGTACAGTGTTCGAAATATTGTACGATTATACAAAGGACGCGGTACAATTGCGTCTAAGCCTCGGTATGGAAAGAAAACCAAACTAACAGATAATGATAAACGAGCATTGAAAAGAATGATTATGGAATATAGACGTGCTAATTACGGACAATTGAGCGTACTGTGGATCGGGTGATTCTGTGGGGAGACCTATTTCGAGATCTACGTGTCATTGGGAAGTGAAAAAATTAGGATTTGGAACATAAGGTAATATTTTTTAACAAAAGTTTAAATGTTAGTTCTCAAAAAATTCGACATAATTTATTTAGGCTAAGGACTGTTGACATTGAAGCAAAACAAGGGCGGTATTCAGATTATAGTAAAGCTTTATAATGTAATAATTTTTTAATGGACTATATTCTTTTATGTGAAATATCATATAAAACATGATATTATAGCGCGAAAACATGTTTTAATATATTTTTACCTTCCGTCACGTCTAGGTAAGGAAGGTATTGTCTTTGGTCAAAAATATTAGTGGTGAGTTTTCAATGAATAAACACGTTTTACGGTACCTACAATGCGATTTTACGATTATGTCTGTATGTATGTATGTGTGTGTGTGTGTGTGTGTGTGTGTGTGTGTGTGTGTGTGTGTGTGCGTGTGTGTGTGTGTTTGTGCGTGTGACTGTAATTTCATCCGCGATATCTCGAAAACTAGAATTCTAAAAATTACAATTTTTACGTATTACTCTTCCTTACAACCATATGCAGACTTGATGAGATTTTGGGTATAATTGGTCAACCGGAAGTACCCTAATTTGAAGATTTTAACAGTCTTTCTTGAGAACAACGCTGTTAGATATTATACATTTTACATGTTATTATAAATATTAAAGAATATTATTGTCTATACGAATTAAGTGCATTTAATATTTCATATTCAATGGATATAGAATTAGATAAATTTTCTTTAGGTTATGTCAAAACTGAATTATGTGCTACGTACTATACTACTAATAAAATTTTACTAAAAAATGTATTCATAGAAATTGGACACTTTAGTTCCTATTAGTTTCTTGGAAAATAGGTGTCGTTGTAAACTTGTTGCACAATACACCATTTATTGTGAGGTACCAACCAAAAGACTTTTCATTCAATAGGCTACCCGAAAAATACTTATAATTACATGGTACCCGTACTTTATTGGCTATTACAAGGTTACCCGATTAGTTACGGTAATGTCGCATATCTAACTGTGGTTTGCAGAACGGCCATGCTTATTGTATATCCTGTTCTTGTGTTTTGGCAGGGCCTGGTTTAGTACGTCGCGCGTACTAGAACTGTGGACGTTTTTTTTTTTTTATTTAAAAAAGCTCTTACCAAATCATAGCGCCTAAAAAATGAAATGATAAAATTGTGTGCCTTCAAGTCAGCCTATCCGGTAATTAGGCTTTTCCCATTCGTTATGGGTCGCTATTTTTCATTTTCTTCTTCCATTCATTTCTGTTTTGCGGGTCGTCCTCATTCGGTTACTTTTCTCTCAAGTCTTCGCAATACAGTCCTTCCAGCATATCTTTGGACATAACTTCTAACACTAGAGTTATTTCCCTTATTCTGTCATTTCTTACCGTATCTTTCTGTGTCTCCCCAACATATATTTCAACATCCTCATCTCTGTCACATTAATTTTCTTTTCATTGACACTAACATCTGTCAGAATTTTCCATGATTATATAGCAAAGCTGGCTGATTTATAAATTTTAATTTCTTTATAATTCTTTAACTCTATATTAATTAAATATGAAATATAAAATGCCATCAATTCGTATAGATAATAGAATATTCTTTAATATTTACAATCACATTAAATGTGCAGATAATATTTAACAGTGTTTTTTCAAGAAAAACTGTTAAAATCTTTAAATGAGGGTACTTCCGGTTGACCAATTATAACCAAAATCCGTAAGAATTGTAATTTTTGGAATTATAGTATTGAAGATATCGCGGTCGAAACCGCGGTCACACACACGCACACACACGCGCCCCACACACCGACACACACACAGACATCATCGTAAAAATAGTAAAATCGTATATTCATTGAAAACTCATAACCAATTTTTTTGACAAAAGGCAATACTTTCTTTACCGGAAGGTAAAAACAGAATATTTATTGTTCCTTTGCCATTCGAAAAATATATAACGAAATCTATAAACAATAATATTATTCTGTAATTTTGAAAAAAATTTTTTTTTTAAAATTCTGTATTATCATACATCTCAAATAATTATATTAGTTTTATTGGGGACCCAGGTTTGATCCCCATCAACGCACCGGCACTCTCTACGCCAGCAATAAGTGCGTGTGAGGTGACGCCTGGTAATGGCCCTCACGGTACAAATATTTCATCATTACCGAAATCTGTGTACAAAGCACCCACCACCCAGCAATGGGTAATATGCCGTGATGATATATTTGTTTATTTACTTATTGATATTACATTCATACTTCATCGTATAATTAATTATAAGATGGTTCATCGATCTCTTCTTTTTACTTCCTTGTACGTAAGTAAAGGAAGTATTGTAATCGCGAAAAATTTCGGTTTCCAGATTTCAGCGGAAATATCCATTTTGATGATCCCTGAATCCATTTTGACTAATTTCGTCGTGACGTCTGTACGTACGTACGTACGTACGTACGTCCGTACGTACGTATCTCGCATAACTCAAAAACGGTAAGCCGTAGAAAGTTGAAATTTGTATTTAGGACTCCTATAACATCTAGTTGTGCACCTCCCTTTCTGGTTATTACACAATTTCCAGAAGTGGCACTTTACTTGAAGCCTATAATAGATTTTAATGAAAAACTGTTTTAAAATAAAGGGTTTTCCAATAAGAGGTGTTATTTTGAATAGCCCGCTATTTCGGTAGATGTCGCTTTTGAAGCTGTCATTTTTTGACATTTGACAAGTAGAAACTACGCCATTAATAAAAATGGAACGATACACGCTTCAACAACGCATTGAAATTATTAAAATTCACTATAAAAATGGTGAAAATTTGGCAGAGACGGTTCGTAAAACTCGACAATTTTTGGGTCGTCGTGAAGCACCTTGTAGGACCGCAATACAGAAATTGGTGGAAAAATTCGAGCTGTTGGGACAAGTTAGTGATGTGAAGAATAAAACCCGTGCACGTCGCTCAAGAACAGCCGAGAATATTGCTGCTGTAGCCGAAAGTGTTGAAGAAAACCCAGGTTTGTCCATTCCTCGTCGTTCTTTGGAATTAGGCATTCCACAAACGTCATTACACCGTATTTTGCATAAAGATTTGGGTCTTAAGGCTTATAAAGTCCAGTTAACACAAGAACTCAAGCCGGCCGATCATCAACAACGTCGTGTCTTTGCTGATTGGGTCGTTGAAATGCATGAAAATGATCCGGAATTCCATCGAATCACAATTGGCCACCGAGATCTTGTGATTTAACACCTTGCGACTTCTTTCTTTGGGGCCACGTGAAAGAGAAGGTCTACGCCAACTGCCCAGCGTCGACTCAAGACCTCAAAGATGGAATTCGTGAAGCTATCGAGGACATAGGACAGCCACTTTGCGATTTGGTTATGGATAATTTCATGAAAAGGATATTTTCCTGTCAGCGTGGTCATGGTGGTCATTTGCCTGATGTTATTTTCCACTATTAACGGCATACCTTCCTCTTTATAATGAAATAAACATCCGATCATTTATATTAAAAAATGGCATTTTTCTTTGAATATCAAAATAACACCTCTTATTGGAAAACCCTTTATAATCCAAAACTTTTCAAATTTGGTATAAAAGACTTTTATGTCAATCGAAATAACATAATAGATTTTGGTTAAAATAGGCTAACCGGAAGTGGTACATTACTTGAAGTTGTTAACAGTTTTTCTTGAATAAAATGATTTTATTTTGATTTTAGAAATAAATGCTTCAAATAAAAGTTTTAGAGAATTAATTTCTGCGTCTAACACATTAAGTATTATTAAATTAGCCCTTTATATAAGCGAGATATGTAAATTTAAAAATTATTTTTTTGTAATAAAGCTTGCTATGGATTAGGACAAAAAAATAAAATGTTCATGTCAAATTACGTTAAATACGTGCAATTTTACGATTCGTACAAAAACAAATATTATATTTTTATTGTGAAATTAGTCACATTCATTGTTGTAATCAAATATTTCTTTGTTGTAATCAAAACTCTCTTTAAAAACTACCTTTATGGTCGCTATATATCTTACTGTTTTGAAGTTAAAATTAATATTTTGTAATTTATTTATTAAAAAAATATGTATAGTTTAATAATCGTATAAGGAAGTCGTGTGGTGTCCACATCAGATTTTTTTCATATAAAATGGAGCACCTGTATACAAATGTACACATATATGGTACGTAAATAGACAATGGTACATCAAATACATTTTATTTAAAAAGTTTTACATTATCAGAGCTGCAGGTAATTTAATGACAATATGTTCCACTGATTGTATACTATCAGAGTTTTTTTAAAATTCTGATTACAACAAAGAAATGCTTGATTAGAATAAAGAAAATTTGATTACAATAATAAAAGTAATATATCACACTAGAACAAAGAAAAAAAATATTATTATAATTTTTACCTGCATCGTACATGTACGTTTTTTTCTGTGGTATTTTCAAATTTGTAAACTGATAATTTTTTAAGAACTATAAATGTATGATATAATATTGTTGATACTGAAAGTTCAATTATTTATATTTGTTGAAAATATTATTTGTTTTTTATAAGTGTAACTTTTGAATTTACTCACTTTTCCCAGTTTAAAAACATGCAAACTGAAAATACATATATAATTTCCACAAATTCATCACATTTACCATTTTATAATTCCAGTGATCTTGTCAAAGTCACTGCCACTGCCATATTCATTTAAAGTACTAATATTGTTAACAATTTTGATGCATCTATTAATGCACCCAGCATATTCGTACATAATGCAATTAGAAGTTAAAAGTTGTGTGAAAGCGACGCCGTCGCCGACGCCCGCTGTTGCGAGGTGACATTGGCCTTGCCTCGGGTCGCGACACAGACGCCACCCCGCGCCCGTTGTTATTGAATACACGCGTCGCCGAGGCTAAATTTGCTACAGTGGACATAAACCACGCGCGAGCACAATTTTCAGATATTGAGTCAATATAGAAAAATGTCACGACTTGCATAAATAAATCCTATTAAATAAACTAAGTGTAAAATAGACTGATTTGCAATTTCTCATGAAATTATGTAATGTTTGTTCCGATTTTTACCTCTCGCTAAGAGAGGTATTGGATTCATGCTAAAAATCGCATATCGAGATTTTATTGAATAAGCACGTTTTAAGGTCCCTACAATCCGATTTTAACATTTTTACGATGATGTCTGTGTGTGTGTGTGTGTGTGTGTGTGTGTGTGTGTGTGTGTGTGTGTGTGTGTGTGGATGTGTGTGTGTGGGATGTTGGAAGGACGGTTACTCAAAAACTATAAGACTTAAAATTTGTTTAACAACGTATTTCCCAATCGGACATTCATGGGAAGATCTGAAAAGGTTTTGGTAACAATTGGACAACCGGAAGTAGAAGATTCTTGAAAAAAAATCTTCTAAATATTATTTTTTGAAAATTTTTCGTGGTAATATTAAAGAAAAATAAATTCTCTTTCTGATACATTTAAATATTTTTATACATATTTTATAGATTTAGAGATAAAAGGAATATAATATATTAAATAATGTTGTAATTAATTTTACAACCGAAAGGATGCCATGAAAAATAGTTGCAAATTTAAATTATTTGTAACTGACAGATAAATGTCAGTGTCAGAAATAATGAGTAATGAAAGAAAAATGTATTTGGAGAATCCCTTAATTCTTGATCTGTGACTATTATGGAGATGACAAGTCTAGGTTGAAGGACTTAAATTTGTTTCAAACATTATGGGACAATGTACACCAGTACTGTAGACTAGAGTAACTTTGAATTGCGAAAAAGCTATCAAATTCTTCTCAAGTAAGTTGTAAATATTGACGAAATTACACATCGATATAAGAATAATCGGAGTGCAATCTATCCGTCACTTTATTAAAGGGAATTAAGGTTATTTAGATATAACAAGTATGAAAAAATAAAATGTAAAAGAAGATATATAAGAATAGATGCACAATCCAGATATATACATTTTAGACCGCCCAAAATTAATGTTTTTACTAGAAGAATATGAAGAGAAAGTAAACAAAGTTGTTCGAATTGAAAATTGCTGTTACCAGCCTAATATTTATATATGGTAACTCTACTTTGTAATTTATTGTAACATAATTTATGGTAAATATCTTTATGTTGAGACATGCTATTATTGAATAATAAAGAAGTTTATACGTCATAGATTTATATGAATATATTATTTGTATTTATAAAAATAATCTTTGCTTTATGCATACAGCCAGGTAAAATATACGGCGAGAGGTTATGTGCTGGCCACATCAGATTTTTTTCTATATTTCACTGTAATTATGTTAATTTTATTCTAAGTGATAATACATATTTATTACCTTTTTACCTCTCGCTAAGAGAGGTATTGGATTCATGCTAAAAATCGCATATCCAGATTTTATTGAATAAGCACGAAGGTCCCTACAATCCGATTTTAACATTTTTACGATGATGTCTGTGTGTATGTGTGTGTGTGGATGTATGTGTGTGTGTGTGTGTGTGTGTGTGTGTGTGTGTGTGTATGTATGTAGGATGTTGGAAGGACGATTACTCAAAAACTATAAGACTTTAAATTTGTTTAACGACGTATTTCCCAATCGGACATTCATGGGAAGATCTGAAAAGGTCTTGGTAACAATTGGACAACCGGAAGTAGAAGATTCTTGAAATAAAAATCTTCTAAATAATATTTTTTGAATTTTTTTCTTGGTAATATTAAAGAAAATTAAATTCTTTATTTGATATATTTAAATATTTTATAATATATTCTATAGATTTAGAGATAAAAGAAATATAATATATAAAATAATCTGTTATAATAAATTTTATAGCCGAAAGAATGGCCATGGAAAATAGTTGAAAATTTAAATTGTTTGTAACTGACAGATAAATGTAAGTGTCAGAAATCCAGAGACATTACTGAACACTTTTTTTGGGAAGTAGATACATTATATTATTTCTTAATGTATTAATAGCTAAATATTTAAAATTGTAGGTATATTACATATATCCTTCAAAAATAGTGTCAATCCTGACAATGAATTGGAAACATTTCGAAAAATTAGAAGAGGGCAAAATTTCTTCATAAAATGAATTTAAAATTAATGTAAGTAGAATTTTTGGTATAGTGTAGGTATACATGAAATATTGGGGCCCATGTCAGAATGATAGCTAGTAATTATGTATATAGATATATCATAATTTCTCATTCTAAATTTAGTGATTTTCCAATTCCATGTGGTTTATTTTTCTCGACAAGTAAATTCCACACTCCTGGTGACAAATAAACTACGTGTATTTAGAAAATCTTGAAATTCTAAATAAAAAATTAACAACTGACATCCATGTACATAATTACTAATTATCATCCTGAAACAGGCCCCCACATTTGCTTGTCAAGGCCAACAATGTAACATGACTGTTCGCGCCCTATACTTATGTAACCAAAAAAGGAAGTGGCGAGAGGTATTGTGCTGGCCACAACAGATTTTTTACTTTCCTTTTCTATATTTCAGTATAAATATTATTACATATTTATATGAAATATTAAAATTACCTCTAAGAATAAGTATTCATGTGATCATGTGTAGGTAGTACGAGTCCCGTCCCACATCAGTTAGCCCACCCGCTTTTAGTTCATTTTATGTAGATATGATATAAATAATAAGTATTTACAATATCGGTATTTTTTGTAATATATACACATGCCTTTTTAGAGTTACCTTTAGCTAGACATAATTAATATTTTTTACCTCTCGCTAAGAGAGGTATTGGATTCATGTAAAAATCGCATATCCAGATTTTAATGAATAAGCACGTTTTAGGGTCTCTACAATCCGATTTTAACATTTTTACGATGATGTCTGTGTGGGTGTGTGTGTGTGGCTGTATGTGTGTGTGTGTGTATATGTGTGGGACGGTGGAAGGACGATTACTCAAAAACTATAAGACTTTATATTTGTTTAACTACGTATTTCCCAATCGGACATTCTTGAGAAGATCTGAAAAGGTTTTGGTAACAATTGGACAACCGGAAGTAGCAGATTCTTCTAAATATTATTTTTTGAAATTTTTTCTTGGTAATATTAAAGAAAATTAAATTCTCAATCTGACACACTTAATTTTTTTATTATATTTCGTATAGGTTTGGAGATATAGTATATAATAATATAAAACAATCTGTTGTAATTAATCTCGTTGGCCAAAAAACAGTTGAGATATTTAAATGTTTGTAATTGACAGGTAAATGCAAAATGTCAATATCAAAAATCAGATTTTTCCTGGGAAGTACGAGTATGTATATTATTGTATTATTAATTAAATATATATTTAAATTATAGGTATGTTAATATTACATATATCCTTAAGAAATATCGCTAATACCGTCAATGAATTTGAAGAATTTTGAACATATTAGAAGAGTAGGACAAAATTACTCATAGAACGAAAGAAGATATACAATTTTAATTATTTGTGTGTACAAGAAATGTTAAATTCATTACTTATAGGGCGCGAGCAATAGTATGGAATATACTTGGCGAGAAAAATAATCCACATGGATTTGGAAAATCATAATGTTTTGAATGAAAACTTATATTTGACACCTATGTACATCATTACTAGCTGTCATTTTGACACGGGCCCCCATATTTGTTTGACAAGGCTAACAAAGTCACATAACTGCTCGCGCCCTATGTAACATAAAATGAAAAGTGCGAGAGGTATTGTGCTGGCCACAACAGATTTTTTTTTTATTGTTTTAATGCACGAAGTATGAACTTGAGCTGTCCAACAAAAGAAGAAAAACTTATAGAAATTTGAAAAGAATTTACGTCCATAAGATTATTATTTATAAATAACATTCATTTTGTTATAAAAATGGTTGCCATTGTTATTGTTGTATGCAATGAAACTTATACAATATATTTCGCAAACTACGAAGAAATTCAATTTGTATAAACATAGACAGCTTCAAAATGTATTCTCCGAACTATGAATAACCCTTGACAAACATAGGCCATTACCGTCAATGTCAAACTCATTTAGCTTACCACTCGTGTTAACCTCCCATTTAAACATAAAACTAAATTTTCTACAGCGTTTAAAATATTTACCACCGCATTAGTAACAGTTACAACTTGTAGCATTCGTCACAGATCAGTTCCGAATTGGGAGCGATGAACCAAGACCTTCGCACTTACCAGGAAGGGCCCACCATCTCGTAAATAATATTTAGTACTTGCTTTGTACCTTAATGGCGGACTGGACAGTTTTACACCGTACAGTAAACCTTCTTCGATTTGTCGCACTTTTTGTTAGGAAAATATATTGGTTTCAGAGTTAACTTTGTCGGTTATTATAATACTCAAGATGTTGCGTTACTTATTTATGCAATAATTTGTATTATTTTAACATAATATCACTAACATTTTAATTCCTTAAAGATTTACTTAGGGTGCTAGATAAATAATGAGGTATACAAATTAGAAATTGATATTGAAACTAAACAATAAAACTTAAACTCAAAATTGTAAGCAGTTATTAGTTTTTAAAATATTCGCGTTTAACATTTACGGCACACATGTACACTGGCTTGCAAAAAAATCGCGTACATCTCTTTTTCGTTGTATTGAGTCTGTCTTGAATTTTAATTTGTCAATGCCATTAGTGTCAATTAAGATGTCAAAGTTAAAAGAAAACGAAAAATACATACTTGGTTGTTCTTTAATTTTTCTGGTATATATGTATATGTACCTTAATAGTAACATAAAACACAATGAAGAACTTGCTCTACAATAATAAAATATTGACGTGATAGTGACAACAGTGACAGTTCGATTGACAGTTGATTAAAAAATCGTATTTACATAGCCGAAAAACAGTAAAAACTCGGTTACTTGATTTTTAAGGTGTACGCGATTTTTTTGCAAGCCAGTGTACTCTATTCCAAATTCTTACTACTTTCAAGTAGTGAAAAAAATAATGAAAAAACAAAACACTTATTTAAATTAGTATGAAAGTAAAATAAAATTTGTTAATTATTTTATTAAATTGATAATTATCTATACACAAACCACAAAAGTTAATTTTATATTTTGCGTCCATAATCAAGTCATTGTGAAAGTCAATTGCGTATCGAATTTCAATACGCAATTTTTTATTTTAGAAAATTGGTGCCCAAAGTTCCAAGTCCATATTTAAAGAAGCCGGAAGAATTTTGTAGAAATTTCAAACCATTTGTGTAGATTTTATAATTTGTTGAAAATGTCAACCAGCCGAATTATTGTGAGTTTGGGATATTGTTTAGCTACAAATTATATATTATGATTTCTATAATGCAAGACGTTATTACATTTATTTATTATTTTGTGTCCATGGCGAAAACTATGAAGAAATAATTTACATAAAATTTTAAATTTAATTTGCTCAGTTACAAGACGTACACTAGTTATTTATGTAACAAGATTATGCTTTTAACTCATATTGCATAAATAACTATTTTTACATCTACAATTAAAGTTTGAAAAAGTGGCATAGAGTTTAATTTTTTCACTAGTTTGCGTTTTATTTTATTGTATAAAAAAATCTGATGTGGACACCACACGACTTCCTTGTAAGATTATTAAACTATACATATTTTTTTTTAATAAATAAATTACAAAATATTAATTTTAACTTCAAAACAGTAAGATATATAGCGACCATAATCTAACCCGGTTCTTTTTAAAGAGAGTTTTGATTATAACAAAGAAATATTTGATTACAACAAGGAATATGACTAATTTCACAATAAAAATATAATATTTGTTATTGTACGAATCATAAAATTGCTCGTATTTAATGTAATTTGACATGAACATTTTTTTTATGTTTTTGTCCTAATCCATAGCAAGCTTTATTACAAAAACAAAAAAGTATATAATTTTTAAATTTACATATCTCGCTTATACAAAGGGCTAATTTAATAATACTTGATGTGCTAGACGCAGAAATTAATTCTCTAAAACTTTTATTTGAAGCATTTATTTCTAAAATCAAAATTAAATCATTTTATTCAAGAAAAACTGTTAACAACTTCAAATAATGTACCATTTCCGGTTAGCCTATTTTAACCAAAATCTATTATGTTATTTCGATTGACATAAAAGTCTTGTATACCAAATTTGAAAAGTTTTGAATTATATTTTAAAACAGTTTTTCATTATAATCTATTATAGGCTTCATGTAAAGTGCCACTTCTGAAAATTGTGTAATAACCAGAACGGGAGGTGCACAACTAGATGTTATAGGAGTCCTAAATACAAAATTTCAACTTTCTACGGCTTACCGTTTTTGAGTTATGCGAGATACGTACGTACGTACGTACAGACGTCACGACGAAATTAGTCAAAATGGATTCAGGGATGATCAAAATGGTTATTTCCGCTGAAATCTGAAAACCGAAATTTTTCGCGATTACAATACTTCCTTTACTTACGTACAAGGAAGTAAAAACATACTTTACTCATTTAAATAAAAACAATATACTTTTTAACGACTTAAAAAATAAAATATAATTATTAAATTGAGTGCAGAATTTAATTCACTATAACATGGGTATATTTGAAGCATTATAAACTAAAATTAATAGGACACTTTTGTTCAACGAAAAAATGTTTTCCTATGTTAAATCTCCTGTGGCTCGCTTTTCATTTTACACCCGGTATGATATAAGGCGTGATAATATAGTATAAAAAGTGATTCATTCATAAGTGCTTGTACCATGCAAAGTCCAATGAACTGCATTAAAGGAAAAAAATCTATTAGCATTAAATCCTAACACTGTTATTTGTATATATATATAATTCTTTAGTACGCTCCAATCTTGAATACGCGTCCGCACTATGAAATCCAATGTACAGAAAAATATTAATATTATTGAAAATGTACAAAAGAAATTTGTAAATTTACTTTGTTATAAATTTAATATTGTGTCCAACTTACATATGCAAAGTAGAAAAATTCAATATGAGCAGTTTAGAGAGTAGGCGAACTTATTTTGATATGATTTTGTTTGTATAAAGTTTTCAATAATATCATTCTACTAATATTATTTCACTGTTTAATTTTCATATTCCACCAAAAGTAACAAGGTCTTATAATTTATTTAAGTTACCTAAAAGTAACACAAATAATTATAAGTACTCCTGTATTAACCGTATAATGTTCACATACAACACTAATTTTATACACTTAGATCTGTTCAATATGGGTTTCAACTCCTTTAAATAATGCTTTAAATGTACCTTACCATCTTCATAGTTGTTTTAAGTACTCTCTGTTTGCTGTAATGTTTTTGTTTGTACCTATTGTAATTAGCGAGAACTTTTATTTGGCCTTTATTGTGCTGTTGGTTCTCCAGCCTCACTAAATAAATAAATTATAAGACATCTTTTTATGTATAAACAGGCTTAACTGATTACTTTATATGTTTAATTAGACGATTTAAAGTGTTACTTTACAACCTACCTATGAGTGGTTATTTTATTTCAAAATATCTTAAGGTTTACAATATCTACAATACAATGTTAAAATTTGTCAGAATGAGAATTCTTGTGTCTTATTTGTAAATAGTAGCCGTGCAGTCGTTCATCAAATTTTAATGTACTTGAAGCGCAGCACAAATAGCGTTTTCCCGCCTTAGGTCGTAAACATAATTTACACTCTTGATACATTCATTTAAATCTCTTGCAGTAATATTTAGCTTGCCGCTTGCCCTTATTTTTTAAACTACTATAGTTAAACAAATAAATGAATAAATTTCAAATCGAAACAATAATAATAATATTCCATATTTCATATGACATTTTGTTAAGATGAGTCATGAGAACTCGTGCAATAGATTAGAAATTTACTGGTAGGATTAGATTTCGTGGTAAATAAGATTGATGCTGCAATCGAACAATGGGTATGTGACCAAATTTTTAATTTTACATAATATTATACTAGACCATCGTTTCTCAACCAGGGGGTCGTGATCAGAAATATCAGGGGGTCGCAATCAGTAAAAAAAAATTAAACACGTATGTAAAAAAAACCTTTTATTAATTAATAAATTATAATTTAATTTGATATTAAGATATAACATTAATTAATGAATTAATGTTACACTTGGATTTGTGTTTCACTTAAAAGTTCTTCTACGAGCCCAACCCCAAAAATGTATTCGTACCGTCTGAAATAAATATATTAACAGCAATAAAAAATAAATTTTTAGGTTACAATAGTTAAGGCTATATTTGGGCATTTTTTGTTTTATGTATTAATAAAGTGTACTGGTTTTAAATATAAACTAAATTTCTTATTTTCGTTCCAACAGTAAATAATACAGGTATTATTTGCGAATTATTAAAGACGAAAACATTTGCCACATGCAGACAATGGTTTATTTGCAAATAAATTATTATTAAACCTAATAAATTTTATTATAAGCAATGTATTCAAGTTCTATACACTCTATTAATACATATCAAAATTTGTTTAATTGGAGTAATAAACATAGCATCCAGAAGTTTATATATTCTTGCTTTTAATATAATTGCAGATGGTACTTTAATAAATAAATATCACTTTGCAAATAATTTTACTAAAAAAATAAAATTTAATATAGTAACTAATTAAATATATTGTCAGTTTACTTTACCTTCAGTTTTATAAATAATACTAACATAAATATTGTATTATTCACTGTTGGAACTAAAAAAATTAGCACGTGTCTTTTGTCATAAATTTGCCCGTAGATTATTGTTAAAATGATAAATTTGGGTAATAACATTATATTTGAATCCAGTACACTTTATTAATACATAAAATAAAAAATTGTCCAATAACTATTGTAATCTAAAAAATCTGATGTGGCCAGCACATAACCTCTCGCCGTATATTTTACCTGGCTGTATGCATAAAGCAAAGAATATTTTTGTAAATACAAATAATATATTCATATAAATCTATGACGTATAAACTTCTTTATTATTCAATAATAGCATGTCTTAACATGAAGATATTTTACCATAAATTATGTTACAATAAATTACAAAGTAGAGTTTACCATATATAAATATTAGGCTGGTAACTGCAATTTTCAATTCGAACAACGTTGTTTACTTTCTCTTCATATTCTTCTAGTAAAAACATTAATTTTGGGCGGTCTAAAATGTATATATGGATTGTGCATCTATTCTTACATATCTTCTTTTACATTTTATTTTTTCATACATGTTATATCTAAATAACACTAATTCCCTTTAATAAAGTGACGGATAGATTGCACTCCGATTATTCTTATATCGATGTGTAATTTTGTCAATATTTACAACTTACTTGAGAAGAATTTGATAGCTTTTTCGCAATTCAAAGTTACTCTAGTCTATAGTACTGGTGTACATTGTCCCATAATGTTTGAAACAAATTTAAGTCCTTCAACCTAGACTTGTCATCTCCATAATAGTCACAGATCAAGAACTAAGGGATTCTCCAAGTACATTTTTAATTCATTACTCATTATTTCTGACACTGACATTTATCTGTCAGTTACAAATAATTTAAATTATCAACTATTTTTCATGGCATTCTTTCGGTTGTCAAATTTATTACAACAGATTATTTTATATATTATACTTCTTTTATCTCTAAATCTATGGAATATATAATAAAATATTTAAATGTATCAGATAGAGAATTTAATTTTCTTTAATATTACCACGAAAAATTTTCAAAAAATAATATTTAGAAGATTTTTTTTCAAGAATCTTCTACTTCCGGTTGTCCAATTATTACCAAAACCTTTTCAGATCTTCCCATGAATGTCCGATTGGGAAATACGTTGTTAAACAAATTTTAAGTGTTATAGTTTTTGAGTAACCGTCCTTCCAACATCCCACACACACACATACACACACACACACACACACATCCACACACACACACACAGACATCATCGTAAAAATGTTAAAATCGGATTGTAGGGACCTTAAAACGTGCTTATTCAATAAAATCTGGATATGCGATTTTTAGCATGAATGCAATACCTCTCTTAGCGAGAGGTAAAAATTATTTCTTCTTGCTGTTAATATATTTTTTTCAGAGGGTACGAATACATATGGGGTTGGGCTCATAAACGTGTTTCGACATTGGAAACAAACAAAAGTAAAATTATTTTCAAGGATATAGATGATTTCTGTATTTAGTTTTTAATGCCACCATAGTCGAAAAGCCTCTTTCGCACATGTAAGAAGTAGCAAATGGAATGTTTTCAAAGCATCCGTTACTAAGCTTCCGTATTCACTTCGTTGTGCAAGCCAAAACTTATCTAAACCTTGAGATAAAAAAGTTTTATCACCTGATATTTCAATTAGTTGATTGTGAGTTTCAATTGGTCGTTTAATTGTACAGCTTCAACAATATTTTCATCAAACAGATTGAGAACCCATCTTTTCGACAAATCATCGTTATGACCTGGAAAATATTCCCGTAACTGAATTATCAATTCGTGTACATGTGTTTTTATGCTCTCCAACACGCGATAAACAATAGGATTTTTTGAGTTAATATTTTCGTCAATATGATTGGAAGTTAAAGTATATGCGTCAAAATTTCGTTTATCAAGGCGGATAATTCAGATACCAAGCTTCTTGATAAAAGCATTGACTTTGGTTCAATGGCAGATCTAGACTTTGTATGGCTCACCATTAACGTAGGTGAAATTTTTTTTGTTCAAGGTCAAATACCTTAACTTATATTGAAAGTTACACTTTTTCAAGTAGTTTGTGACTTACGGGTGATTGATGATATTTCCATATAAACTGTCTTGTTAACAAGAAGCAGTTTTCTGCCATTGATGCGATGTCAACTGTTTTGTTCATGTTAGTTTTATTATCTTTTGTGTGTTTATAATTTTTATATCTCTTACATGTCATCAGCTCCTCATACGTCACATCTGGTAAAATTCGAATTTTCCATTAATATTTAAAAAATCAAATTTCACTCAAATTAAATAAAGAACTCAAAATTTTAAATTTCTAATACAAATATTTAAAAATTCCAAAATATTTTTATTACAATATCCCTGCTGTAAAAAAAAGATGAAATGAATATCAATAAAAATGAAGCACAAGTAAACATTATTACTAATTAATACAATAAGTATTAATCAGAAATAATATTATGTAAATAAATTGAATTTTGATATTCCATTTATAATTCATAAAAAAATTACAGAGGCTTAGAAAATGTTCACAATGGCTCAAGCCACTGTGATAAGTGCTTAGATCCGTAACTGCTTTAGTTATCATTATACTTGCCGCCAAATAAGTATGATTGCCAATTCATGGGCAATGTTGAAAATGCTAAATTAGCATAATTATTAAAGAAGCGACAACACCGCAGGGCAAGAGACAGGGTGCAGAAAAGGGAAAAAGTTGAACATCAGTCTACACTTATTTGACGGCGAATATAGTAAAATGTAAAAACGGTAAAATGTATAATTAGCCCCTAATTATTACTGACAAAAAAAATACCCGTATATTTTTAAATCGATAAATTTTACGAGAAAATAATTATTAAAAATTTGGGGAAGGGATATGTGACGTGAGCATGGTAGGATCGTGGCAAAAGATGGATAGACTGGGAGGGAAAGAAATAGTTATAGCCAGCTGTCGCTATGCCATAACGAACCTACCACTATGGGCGCCGGCAGCATGGTGCAAGGTAGTGCACTTGTATCACCTTTGAATTTTGAAATAAATTATTATTCCTTATTAGATACCTGTATATTTCAAGTTATATCAATATCGATAAAATTGTATAAACAGAACCTAATGACAGTACTTTAAGGTTACGACCAATGTGATATGGATTCTACCGACTTTTCTAATATTTTTTTGTATTGGTAAAAACACGACGTTAAAATTCAAATTAGTAAGTGAAATATGAATGTCTGAAATTATTTGCTACGTCACAGACCCAAATTGGTTATATGTTTCTCAAACGGGGGTATCTGCATTGTCTGCATTAGGCTTATATTTTTATTTATTTTAAATAAAATTTTCCTTTGTCAAATTAATTAGTATGTCATACATACAGAAATAAAGATAAATGTTTAAAATAAATGAAATATTTAAAATAAATATTATTTCATGAAACATTTTGAAAATGTCATTAGGATGACAGTTGTGTTGCTATAATTCTTAATTTGAATTCAAAGAAAAACATCAAATAACAGGTTTAGATCAACCGAATTCTTCCGAAATTTTACGATAATAATCGATTCGGACCATTACATTGCGTTTACAATAATTAAGCATTTTTATTACAAAAAAGTAATATTTCATCATTTTCCTAAAATTCTTCGTTTCAAGTACCTACGAATATGCTACCTTATAATAATTGAAGTTTACTATTTCTTTGCAATGTGTTGAATACCCCATTTACATTATAACACGAATTTGTCAAAGATTAATATAAACGTTGATTTTTTTTATCACAAATTTACATCCTCTCAAGCAATGCACCACCTTTCAAAAATTCCTTCGGGCTGTGATTCGCAATTTAAATCATCAAAGTGATCATGATTAAGAAGAACATTGTTTTTTTGTATCCTACTCGTTATCCTCAGTTTTTCATTTTATGATCACTAGACAACCTTTCCCTACTGAATCATCCTTTTTGAGTGATCGCACGGATTCATTGTTACATAAAAGATTTGTTTTAAGTAAACATACTTGATATGATAACAAGAACATTTTTTTTACTTCTATATGATCCATTTAATGTTCTGACTATAACACTTGATAGTAGATTATTTATAAAATAAAATAAATTAGTTTGCATTGGTCTGAATGACGCTAGATGATGTTTATATTATTCAAGTTGTTTTCTTGGTATAATTTTTAAATCATGGTTCAAAAGGATCAGGATTCACAAAATCACAGTCGGAAGAAACACGACTATAATCGCGACGCTGATCTATAACTATCTTTTTTCCTCCCAGTCTATCTGTCTTCTTCCATGCTCACATCCTCATTTATATCCTTTATCCTTTCCAATATTGATAATAACAATATTATTACAATTTAAGCTGGATTTACATGGACCCTTGCTACTCTGTTCACATGTTTCAAACTAGAAAAACGAAATATTACTAAAACATATTGTGACGTGCGCCCTTGAGAGAAGAGTATACTAGCGCCGCTACTGAAAGAATGTACCAGAGTGATGAGTAATCCCTTCGCCGGAATTTCCTAGATGATGCAATCCCCAGCGACGGACCGCCTAGACATTTAATTGCACCGTTGACCTAATTCTTTTGTACTCGGTATCACTGTGGCGCCGAAGGATTCTAGAAGGACACTGGGCTGTATAAATATCGTCTGAATAGCGGAGACGTGTCTGATATATAATAATCTTAGTGTTTAAGTATTCAATAATATTCTTAGTGTTTATAATTATTTAATCATAGTGTTAGTTACTTTTATTATCTTTTTAATAACCTGAATTATTTATCGTTTAATAAACGTATTCTTTTAACTAATAATATCTCTCTTATGTTTTACACTTCACCCATATAAATAAAACGTTACAATATGTTTCGACTTCAGTGATATTGCCGATTGCCATAACCTATATTAAGTTTTGTTTTGCCAGTTTCGCCATTGACAACTTTTCGGAACACTTAACTGGCGAAATTGGTATTATTGAAATGTGTGCTCTAATCATGCGCAGTTAAAAATTACGGCGGCAACGGCGCCGTCAACGCCGTCAAAAATAGAAATATTTCAGGGCATCGAACCCGCCAAAAACTGGGTTCGGTTCAGGTTCAAGGTTAATTCGTTTTTCTGGTTCAAGCATTAATAAAATTTGCGGTTTTGTTTCGGGAGAACTTGAATTAATGTTTTTTGAATAACAATCTTTATATAGAAATAATTTAAAATGTGTGCCGGAATTTGTAATTAATGCAACGCAAGATAAGAACATGAACACATTTTTCATGACCAATCAACACATACAGCGACGAAAACGCAGAAGTCGACGATCGTCGATGATCGGCTATAAGTGTTCCGATTACGTTTACGTTTCGAACTGACATTGAACCTGAACTGGACCTGAACCCTGAACCAGAATTTTGATACCCGGTACGGTTCCGACTCGGGTTCAATTGAAAAGTATATGGGTCTGGGTTCGCTAAAATGTTACGGTTTGGTTCCGGTTTTGGTTCGGTTCAAGTTCGGGTTCGATGCCCTGAAATATTTCAACAATGGCCGGCGCCGTTCGTAGCGTCGAGACTATTCGTACCATATGATTTCAACCAATCACAGCACAGAGCGGTGTAAACGGTGAGCAATTTGACGGTGATATAAATCCAGCTTTAATATTTAGTATTTATTATTATAATGCGAAGCTGTAGTGGTTAGTTTTTATAATTTATAACTTATATACTGATAAAGAAGTTGGTTGGGCGTTTAATGGAAAGAAATAATGGTAAAGTGTATTATTGCTGAAAGGAGCTACTTTGAACATATTTAAAATAAAATTCTAAAAAATATGAACCTTGGTTTTATTATAAATAATTCTACCGTGACCCTCGTAAAATGTATATCATTAATAAAATACAATAAAATTCTGGTTTTTTATGAATACATTAAATGTATAAGTAACATTTCTTTAAATTTGTAATTTGATTGTGTACGTCTAATATGTAACATGACATTCGTTTTAAGGAAATTATTCATAAAACCTTAACTGTAATAGCATTAGACAATGCATGTCTCAATGTCGTGTAATTGACTGTATAAATACAAACAGAGAATATATACTCGTAATGTCAAATCGATTTGCATAGACAAGTTGAGCAGTAAAGCACAGTGACAGTGGCGAACAGCCTAACAAACACTAGATTCGATTGTTTGCATTGTGAAGCCCACGGCTTTGTCATCTACTTCATTCGCGACCTTCTATTCAAGCAGTGAGCGACCTTGGCGATTTATAATCTAGTCTGCCACGGAGAAGCCAGACGAACATCGCAAGCCACTTTCACGGATAACTATTTTTTTGTTTATAATTAGATACGTATTCACTTTTAGAATGTTTGAAATAAAAATAAATAATAACGGTACATTATACATTACATCAACGAAATGAAATTTATAATTGTTTATTAAACAGGTGTTCCAAAGCGGCGCATACTGATCACGAGAACTATTACGAATTTGATAAATTTAGACAAAAGGTGCTCTATTAAAAGAATTAGTTGAATAATTTATTGTTATTTAGAGAAACATACATAGGTCACTAGATATTGTCGAAAATCTAAATTTAGCAGATTTTTATTTTTGTGTATAACTTATAACTGTAAAATAATAATAATGGATTGTGGTAAGCACCTTTTTATGCTCTTTCGAAGGGCGATGCTTAATTTTTTTTATAACTGTTAGATTTTGAGTTATGATGTTCAATTTTTATATGGACGCCAGAGTGCCATATTGCTACACCAGTGAGAAGATATTCTTTTTAACTTTTCAACGATATGTAACTTATCTATATTCATTTGTTTCAAACAAAAAAATAGCAATTATTAAATGTATAGGTTCGAAGCAAAGGTTGTGTCAATGAAACAAATAAAATCATAAGTTAGTTATTATGAATTGTTTATTTTTAAGTTTATTTTCTTCATTTTCATTAATATATTAACTTATTCAACCCTGAAACATTTTTCAACTTTCAGTTAGAATATGTCATTGCCTACTATGCTGTGCATATAAAAATATTAAAATTAATTGAAATATACAATACTTCACAGGAGGGCAGTCAAGTAGGTCTGGATCGCCCTAAAATTTGACAGCTATTATATAGAGTGTAACAGAAATAAGTACATACATTAAATTTAACTAGTGATAGAATTCGTCGAGTGCAACAATATTTTCTTGTAACCTTCTAGATATTGAGTTAAAATTCTTCAAAGTTTTGTTACATATTTCATTACCCGGTTATGGTTGAATTCAAAAGGAACGCATGCGCAGAATACTGCGCATGCGTCTAGGAGCAATTACTGCCGTTGTGACTGCGACGAATACAATGAAAGGTTGATGAATTTGTCAACATAAAATAAAGGTTAGAAACTGATGAATAGATTGACCGATACACCAAATTCTGAAACTATACACAAATCGGGAAAGATAAGAGATAGAATAGAAATAGAATACTTCAACTAAGGTAACAAAAAAATCATATGTGAAATTTTTGTTACAACAGGTTAAACAATCCAAAAATTGTACGGCATTTATAGGGTGCATTTGAGACCAAGAACAACTCTACAATTGACGTAACAAGAAAACGCATAAAGATGATTAAAAGTGATGCAGGCCTAAATGACATCACTAAAATGGCCACCGTCATTGTCAATACAGGCGTCGACGATAATATGTTTAAAAATGCGAAAAAAATGAAATTTCGAAAAAAAGTTATTAAGAAATATTGTTGCTCTCGATGAGTTCTATCACTGGTTAAATTTAATGTACTTATTTCTGGTACACCCTGTATAAAAACATCAAATATGTACATATAGAAAACTGTTTAGTAGATTATGAATTATAATTGCAACCAAGGCGTTTAGATTTTTACTCAGTTTATAGGTACCGTGAGTAATTTTTAACATGAAACATGGGATTTGTCATATCCATGGTTACGATTTAATTGACAGCAATGTATTTGCCTGTCTCATTTAAAATGAAACATAGGGTGGTATTATTCGAATTTTAATCCAAGTTTAAGGCAAGTGTCGGACTTGTTCCGCGCTTCATTTCCTGACAGGTCTAGACCAAGTGAAGCAAAATTCTTAAGAATAGTGAATACCTTTAGAGGAAATGGTTGCATCGAGCCTGCACATAACAGTATGAATAGATCCTGTAATATGTTAACTGCGCAGAAAAAAACATGAATTTCTGACTTTAGTACAAAATAAGAACAGATTAACACTAAGAGAGATTGGGCAAGCTACTGCTGTAAACAAAGCTACTGTACACAGACTATTTAAAAAGGATCATTACAGATCATACCATTTCCAAAATCACCAGGAGTTAGTTATGGACGATACGAAGAATAAACTTTGTGAAAGAATGTTTGAAAACGTTAATAACAATCCAGATTTGCTGCAAAATATACTTTTTACGGACGAAGCAACTTTTTATTTTCATGGCGAGGTAAATTCACAAAATTGTCGGTATTGGTCCAGGGAAAATCTACATTTGTATCATAGTACGAGGACTCAACGACCCGAGAAAGTTAGCGTTTGGGCTGGCATAATAGGAAGCCACATTATTGGGCCATTTTTTATTAACGGGAATATTACTGCTCAATATTTAAATATAATACTTCTGTCAAATTCATCCCCTATGTTTCATTTTAAATGAGACAGGCAAATACATTGCTGTCAATCAAATGTCAAGTCGTAACCATGGATATGACAAATCCCATGTTTCATGTTAAAAAATACTCACGGTATATCTTGCTTACTGTTAATGATTTATACGATAAGTTTTACTTCTTGCAATCTAAATAGTTTATAGATTTTTGGAATTAGAAAAATTATTAAATAACGAAATCCTATTTTACTTTTCACAAAAATTAGGTTTAGTCCCGAATTTTAAAAAATTGCGCTAAAGCGGACATTTATTCCTGGGCGGTCAGGTGGACCGTCCCCAAAAAAATATTTTGTGTGCGCTCCTGCAAGACTTTATACAATTTTACGAAGAAAATTAACAATAAAAATAACCAAATTCTTATATTTAATTGTATTTTTCATTTGTTTCATTGACGCAACCATTGTTTTTAACATATAAATTTAATAATTGTTGCATTTTTGTTGTTTAAAACAAATGAACATAGATCGAGCGAAATCCAAAAAAAAATCTCTTTTCAAAGGTGTAATTTTCCAGTATGGCGTCCATAACAAAAAAATCTCAAGGAAGAGAAGCATATCTAGAAATTTTGTCATAAACAAAGTCACTGAAAAATGATGGAAGACATTACAAATTCAAAAATAGTAATTTACGTAACTAGACTTGAAAGTGATACATTACTGGATGAGCAAGCATATTCTAGAGCCCTAGGCAAGCTTTGGATATTTGTGAGCCCAGTAAAGAGACTTTGCGGAGGTCATGTTGGGTACAATTTTTACCTCTCGCTAAGAGAGGTATTGCATTCATGCTAAAAATCGCATATCCAGATTTTATTGAATAAGCACGTTTTAAGGTCTCTACAATTCGATTTTAACATTTTTACGATGATGTCTGTGTGTGTGTGTGTGGATGTGTGTGTGTGTGTGTGTGTGTGTGTGTGTGTGTGTGTATGTGTGTATGTGTGTGGGATGTTGGAAGGACGGTTACTCAAAAACTATAAGACTTTAAATTTGTTTATTATTTATTATTATTCAACAGGACTATGCCCCAATTACAGAATAACATCATAGAAAAATACATATGAGAAAACATACATCACAAATATACAACTAAGCATCTTAAAAAATAAACATAAACATACAAGTATTGGTACATGAACACATTATGAGTTGTAAATTCAAAACAGGAAGCAATACATTTTTTATTATATTGAAAATAATTCATATAGCTTAAATTTAAAAGTCCTAATGTTATCAGCGAAATCTAAATCTTTGCAGTAATTATTATATTTACGGCACATGGTGTTTAGAGGTGAATTATGGTGGTATTCTGTTCGAGAGAAACTGCTAACAAAAGTTTGTTCCAAACGAGTATTGCAATTATTTACATAAAAATTAAGCAGCTTTAGTAATTCAGGATCATCAACAAAATAATTTATTAGTTTATATAAAAATATAATTTCCTGTTTAGTTCGCCGATTTATTAAAGGTTCTAGGGAAAAATTATTTAACAGCTGCACATATTCACCTTGAGGCCAGTAGCCAAATAATCTATAACAAACAGTTTTTACAAATTTCTTTTGAATACCCTCGATAGCATTTATCAGATACTGCTGTGAAGGGTTCCATATGATACTACCATAATCTAATTTACTTAAAACTAAAGAATAATATAAGGAGTTGTAGCATGAAATGTTTTTGAATTCATATGTGATTCGTAACACGAAACCTAAGGTTTTATAACAATTAGTGATCATTGTTTCGATATGACGTATTAGAGTCAACCCTGAGTCCAATAATAGACCAAGATCTTTAACAAGAGTAACACGTTGCAAAACCAGATTATCCATATGATAACTGAATGTGATATTTGTATGTTTCCTGCTGAAACTAATTACTTGACATTTACTGACATTAAAATTCAGCTGATTTTTGACAGACCACATCAGTATTTTGTTAAGATCGAATTGTAATGAATGACAGTCCTGTATATTTGAGATTTCACGATATAACTTAAAATCATCTGCGTACATTAAACAGTGACAGTACTCCAATTCATTGATTATGTCATTCACAAACAGTAGGAAAAGAAGGGGCCCTAGGATAGAGCCCTGTGGAACCCCAGAAAATGCTACAAATTTTGAAGATTTATACCCATTACAATTTACATACTGCAAACGATTATTTAAGTATGATTGCAACAAAGAGCACAAATTACTGGAAAACCCTATTAAATATAACTTATATAACAAAATTTTGTGATTCACAGTGTCGAACGCCTTCGAAAAATCAGTATAAATGACATCGACCTGTTTTTTATCAACCATAGCATCATATAAATATTGTATAAAGTTGAAAAGATTTGTAATAGTTGACCTTCGAGATACAAAACCATGCTGAAATTGACTAATGTAATTACTTGTTTGATTTTGAATTCGTTGATGCAGAATATATTCATAAAATTTGGAAAGCCAATCTAAACATGACACAGGACGGTAGTTAGTAATTTTGTTTTTATCACCCGATTTAAAAATTGGAATAATTTTAGACATTTTCCATTTATTTGGAAAAATATTTGTTTTCAAACTTAAATTCAAAATTAAATGTAAAGGATATAAGAAAAACTCGGAACAACCCTTAAAAATATATATAGGTATACAATCGGGTCCTACTGATTTAGTATTGCTCTGTGCAGTTATTGATTTTGATATTTCGCTCATTGTAATTTCAGAGACCTGTACCATATCGCAAATAGATGAATCAATATTAAAAATGGAATAATCTATGTTTGTATTATCTGTATTGTATACGCTTTTAAAATAGTTTGCAAATGCCTCCGCAATTTCTGTACCATTTGTATACTGCTCATCGTTATGATACATTGTTGATGGAATTCTCTTAGCATCCTTCTTAGTGTTAATGAAATCCCAGAAATTGCTGGAGTCAGCTGCAATGCTATTTTGAACATTATTAAGATACTGTTTATAAGAATTTTTAATTAATTTTTTTACAATCGATCTTAAACTTTTAGTTTTTTCAAAATAATAAACTAAACCATACTTTTTATATAGTTTTCTATAATGGTCTTTTTCTCGTATGAGACATTTGATTTCTTTTGTAAACCATACGGGATACTTAGTTCTACGTATTACAGTTTTAGGAAAGCATATATCAAAAATATTATAAATAATTGAATAGAATTTATCCAGTGCATCATTCACATCAGTGTAAGATTCTAAACATTGCCAATCAACGTCGCTTAATAGCTCGTATAGCAAATCATAGTCTCCTTTTTTATAATTATAGGAGATAATATTATTTTTAATTAAATTTTTGTGCGACTTTCTGTCAGGAAGTACACATTCAATAAGTAATGAAGGGTGATGAGCATCTTCCGATAATAAACTGAAAGCACATTTATCAACCTTACAATAAACATTAGATATTACAATGTCAAGAATATTATTCTTACTGTTTGGTATTTTATTATATTGCTCCATATTTAAGAAATTAATAAATTGTATGAATCTACGCACATCACTATTCATAACATTTTCAGTGTAAAATTTATTTAATTTAGTTACATTGAAATCACCAACAATCAATACATTACTATTCATTATGAAAGAACGAGAGCTTATAAAATCAAAAAAATTCATATATTCTGCAACGCTGGTATCAGGAGGAATGTAAACAGCTACTATATAAATGTAATCAAAATTACTGCTGCTGAATTTAACGCAAACACAGTCTATATTAAATGAATCACAGCTGATTGGAATAAGTTGCGAATTAAAAGTGTCATTGACCGCTATTAAAACTCCACCTCCTCGTGTTTTACCCGTCAATGCTTGATTCCTTTCAGTTCTGAAGACACAGTAACGTGAGTCAATGAATTCACTGCTAGCGACACTGTCAGTAAGCCACGTCTCGGAGAATACAAGGACATCGTAATTATTGGACAACACACTCAAATAAAGTTCTGTTAGCTTGGAGTTCAGCCCGCGCACATTTTGGTAGTAGAGATTTACACCTACTGAACTTTCATTCAGTTTTTTGACTTAGTTATACGCGGCACATCATTTATATATTTGATAAAGAGATCATGCTCACCATTAGCAATACGATTTTGAAGTTCACGTTTAACTTCAGCATAATGTTGCCTTTGTTTCAAGGTTTTATCACCGGAAATTATAATATTATTAAATTTAGACTGCTTTAATTTTTTAGAGTTTTTTAGAATTTGTAATGAAGATGAAGAGTCTTTAAAGATAACTTTAAGTGGCCTGGGTCTAGTGCCATTTGCATTGACTTTTCCCAAGCGGACTACCTTTACTCCAGACAAGGACACAGGGGACACAGATTCTGAAGTAATCAAAGAAATAATTTCAGAGACCACTTGTACATCATTTGTTGAAGTTGAAATACCAGCGGATGCGGAGATTGTTCCCACTTCGGGAAGGTTATATACTATTATGTTTGATTTCCTTCTTTCGCGCTCATTGATTTCAGATATTATGTTTTCAAACTCAGTGGACTCATCAAGCTTAGATCTATCAGTAGTGAGCAATTTATTTTTAACCTCCCCTATCTCTTTTTGCAGGGATAATATAATTTGTTTCAGTTCAGCTATTTCTGAAGTGAATTTAACTGAAGATTCACAGGGGTTGCAAAACCACTTTATATTTTTCATTGATCTCAGCGTTCGGCAATCTACTTGATTCACCTGAACACATTCGGAATGAAAACAATTAGAACAACTTGCGCATGTTACTGATAGAGATGTTGAGCTGTCAAAATTCTTAAAACACGCTGAGCACTGTGAGGACATATTCAACGCTATGGTAGACACTATGCTCGCCAACGCACTTAACTTGTACACTGTAGCTTAATTAAGTTATGATGAGAAAAAATATATAAATTCACAAATAACTAGAACACACTTATGGTCACTTCAATATTAGTAATTAGATGATATTCAGAAGTTATTTATGAACCAACTGATATAAATTTTATAAAAATGAATCACAAAATACCATTAAAAAATCAATAAAAGACTAACACATACAGCAGTACGTATGCTCTCTCAAATTATTTTACTTTTAAGTAAAGTTTAGCTACGTATTTCCCAATCGGACATTCATGGGAAGATCTGAAAAGGTTTTGGTAACAATTGGACAACCGGAAGTAGAAGATTCTTGAAAAAAAATCTTCTAAATATTATTTTCTGAATTTTTTTCTTGGTAATATTAAAGAAAATTAAATTCTCTATCTGATACAATTAAATATTTAATTATATATTCTATAGATTTAGAGATAAAAGATATATATATAATATATAAAATAATCTGTTGTAATTAATTTTACAACCGAAAGGGTGCCATGACAAATAGTTGAGAATTTAAATTGTTTGTAACTGACAGATAAATGTCAGTGTCTGAAATCCGGAGACATTACTGAAGACTTTTTCTGAGAAGTAAGTACATACATTATATTATTTCTTAAAGTATTAATAGCTACATAATTAATATTATAGGTATATTACAAATTCCTTTCAGAAATACTGTTACTTCCGACAATTAATTGGAATCATCTCGAAAAATTGGAAGAGTATGACTAAATTTCTTCATAGAATGAATTTAAATTTTAAAAATCTAAATATATGGAATAAATATAAATAGAATTTTTGGTGTAGAGTGTAGGTATACAAGAAATACATTAGGGCGCGAGCAGTTATGTGGCTTTGTTGGCCTTGACAAGCAGATATGGGGGCCCATGTCAGAATGATGTTAAATAACATAATTTTTTGTTCTAAATTTCTTGATTTTCCAATTGCAACTAGTATATTTTCCTCGACAAGTAAATTCTACACACCTGGTGACAAATTAACCACGTGAGTATAGAAAAAAATAGATTTGTTAAAAGTGGACTAACATCGATGACGAGGTGAAAGAAGCAGTGTATTTCTGACTGACATTTAAAGCAACATCTCTTTTTACTCTCGCTAAGAGAGGTATTGGATTCATGCTAAAAATCGCATATCCAGATTTTATTGAATAAGCACGTTTTAAGGTCCCTACAATCCGATTTTAACATTTTTACGATGATGTCTGTGTGTGTGTGTGTGTGTGTGTGTGTGTGTGTGGATGTATGTGTGTGTGTGGGATGTTTTGGAAGGACGGTTACTCAAAAACTATAAGACTTAAAATTTGTTTAACAACGTATTTCCCAATCGGACATTCATGGGAAGAGCTGAAAAGGTTTTGGTAATAATTGGACAACCGGAAGTAGAAGATTCTTGAAAAAAAAAAATTTTCGTGGTAATATTAAAGAAAATTAAATTCTCTATCTGATATATTTAAATATTTTATTATATATTCCATAGATTTAGAGATAAAAGAAGTATAATATATAAAATAATCTGTTGTAATAAATTTGACAGCCGAAAGAATGCCATGAAAAATAGTTGATAATTTAAATTATTTGTAACTGACAGATAAATGTCAGTGTCAGAAATAATGAGTAATGAATTAAAAATGTACTTGGAGAATCCCTTAGTTCTTGATCTGTGACTATTATGGAGATGACAAAAGTCTAGGTTGAAGGACTTAAATTTGTTTCAAACATTATGGGACAATGTACACCAGTACTGTAGACTAGAGTAACTTTGAATTGCGAAAAAGCTATCAAATTCTTCTCAAGTAAGTTGTAAATATTGACAAAATCGGAGTGCAATCTATCCGTCACTTTATTAAAGGGAATTAAGGTTATTTAGATATAACAAGTATGAAAAAATAAAATGTAAAAGAAGATATATAAGAATAGATGCACAATCCAGATATATACATTTTAGACCGCCCAAAATTAATGTTTTTACTAGAAGAATATGAAGAGAAAGTAAACAAAGTTGTTCGAATTGAAAATTGCTGTTACCAGCCTAATATTTATATATGGTAAACTCTACTTTGTAATTTATTGTAACATAATTTATGGTAAAATATCTTCATGTTGAGACATGCTATTATTGAATAATAAAGAAGTTTATACGTCATAGATTTATATGAATATATTATTTGTATTTATAAAAATAATCTTTGCTTTATGCATACAGCCAGGTAAAATATACGGCGAGAGGTTATGTGCTGGCCACATCAGATTTTTTTTTTCGCGGTCCTAAAAAAAGAATTAAAAAAACCTATAGCCTATGCATTATTTTATTTTTATTGCAAGGAAATAAGAAATAAATGAATAAACAACTGACCGCAGCCGAACACAAATATAAACATAACCAAGAAAAAGATTCATTCTTTGTTCACGTTTTATTTGTTAAGTACTTTTTTGCTTTATGAATAATATATATACATTTATTTCGGTTTACCCTAGACGCCATGAAAATACCACATCTTCGTAAAATATATTCATTACTCTTCTTTTAAGTCGGTGTGACATATAGGATGTTCTATCCCATCACAAATTTCATTTCATGTGTTTGTCACGATCACAAAATTTTGTTAACATATTTGATAACAAATATGTTAACAAAACTATGATCATGTCAGTGGGGCTTTGAGAGGATTTGTAAAATATTCTAACCAAAGAGTTTTAACCGAACTTCGCTTCACGGCTCCTACAACCTTTTGAACACCATACAAATCTAGTGGGGTGATAAATTGAAATTGTCCTTCAATCACTTTGAATCTAAGTTGTCTGAATAACAGTAGCCAGTTACTTTAGTTTATTCAGCTACGCATTCATTGTCATTAACAAGTTACAACATATTAGTCAACGTTATCTGAGGAAAGTAGAAAATTTTATACAGCTATGCAAATTATCGAATCATTAAAGGAAAGTGAACTAATTTTATCATTAACTGGTGGTGACCTGTGGTTTTTTTTTGTTCAATGTTATTCGTATGCCATTAAAAATGCGTCAACATTTGAAATTTTTAGTAATATGTAAAAAAAAAATATTATAAATTAGTAAATTATTTTATCTACAACTATTGAATTACAAGTACATTGTATAGTCAACTACATTATGCTAATGTATTACACTAGTGGAATACGAAATATTCATATTCCATGGGACGAGTTCTTGTATTGTATTGCATTATTTATACTTTTATACATCTGTAGGTAAATATTGATTGATAAATTTAAAATATACTCATAATTCAACTTATTAATAAAGATATCAGTTACTTATATCATGTGACATCAACATCTGACATATGGCATATCATTGCAATTTGTGACATAACCACACAAAATATATTTATAATCTGTGAAATTGATAGTTGTGGATAAAGTATAGTATTTGACTTGCATATAATGGCCATATTATTTTCATGCTCGTGTAATATAGCCTACATTATATGCTCATTAAATAGGTATAATATACTATTTACTAACATTCAGTAAGAGTCATTTTTATGTGCAATGTCAAGTATCATCTTCATCCGATTTGAAAAGTAGGTAGATAATACTTTATATTTTTACACTTACTACCTAGAATATACAAAGTTCCGAATGCATTATGATTCCTTTTTAATATTTTAATAAAATATGAAATGACAGCAATTAAATATCGCCATTTTTAAATTTTATCAGTTAAAACTGGCCCTGAAGTGAGCGCCATCTACTGAATTGGTTAAGTGGAACAGAGTATAACAAATTGGCATACATTTATTTCTGTCATTTGCAAATACTATAAGAGTGAGCGATAAGGATGGATATAGCACAAAAATACTTTCGCTGTAACGTAAGTTTATTTATTAACGAATTAACTACGAATTACGATATTTTCTCTCAGTGTCACTGACACTGACATTGTATCAGTATCTTATTTTTCTCATATTCGGTCTTACCAGTTGACTTATTTTTGAATTTTGAATGCTTTTACTGTAACATATATTTTTATAATAGTAAAATAACAGTAGTATCTTATGTATCGTCATAAAAAACTAAGTAAACGATACTACTGAATTCGACATAATGGGCGGACTTAAGTTTTTAATTCATACAAATCGTAGATGACCTTGATCGAACAGCTTTAAAAAAATTACTGTACATTGAGCTAGTGTTAAATAATGGAAAAATGCAGCATAGCTTCCGTACACCCAAATAATGATTGTGCAAGATCTTTTTGATCGAATTATTTAGCATGTTTTCCTTCATCCTTGTTTCCACATGCGTTCCACTCTTTGTATCATTCACAATAGTTTCCTCCTTTTAACAAATCTGATGTGACCAACAAATACCTCCCGCAATTTACCTATGGGGTCTCGTTGCCGCGTGCCTGATGTCTGGTCGCGAATCTGGGGAATCCGATTCGATCCCGATCAACGCCAAATAATTCGAATTTTAAATGTCATAAAATTAACCCTTGTGTAAACGCCCGCACAATACAAATATTTCATCATCATTACCGAAATGTTTGTACAAATCAGATTAGCACACCCAGCAATGGATAATAATGCCGTGATAATATATTGATTTGTTTCTTTATTTAAATACATACCTGCATATTTACTAATGCTAGAAATTATGTATTTTAAGTTCCTTTCCATAAAACTATTGTTCTATTTACAATTTTCCTTTTAAAACGTTACTATTATTAATTTGAAATGATTATTTTTTTGACAGTGACATTTATCTGTCAGTTACATACATTTGAGCTGAACTATGTAATCACGGAGATGTGTTTAAAGCATAAGCTCCGAGATATAATTTTTATATTACTTTATAAATTTATCCATAAAATATATAGAAAAAGTCTTAAATCAAACATGTAGAAAATGGAATAATCTTTAATTTTTATAATAACAAATTGATAAAAATTACATTTAAAGGTATTTTTTGAAGAAAAATTATCTTGAGCTTCAAGTAAACTGCTATTTCCGGTTATACGATTGCCACCAAAATCTAATGGCTTCTTTCCATATTAGAATAAGGTAGAAATACATGGTTTCAAAATTTTGTGAATGATATTATTTGAGTTAGAGCGTAAAGAGGATCCACACACACACACACACACACACACACACACACACACACACATACATACACACATACACACACACATCATCGTGAAAATGTTAAAAATGGATTCTAGGGACCATAAAACGTGGTCATTTACCAAAATCTCGATATGCGATTTTTAGCACGATCCCTATACCTCCCTTACCAAGGGTAGCGGGAGGTAAAAAGAACCGGAACGATGTTTCGAATCATTCCGGCCCCAAAACGCCACTGTTGTGATGTGACTCCTGGTAAATACCAAACGCCCTCTACGTAAATATAATTTCAGCGAAATATTAAATATTGCAAGTTGTATGTTGTTTGTCATTTAAATTTGTATTAATAAAACATCATTTCAGAAAACCATGTTGAGTACAATTGTGTCTTGTACTGTGAATAGACTTACTTCGGATTCATCGTAAAAACTACATTTTCCAGACGATTATCACCCACGCTTTGTATTTTTTCAATAAATTTAATCGGACTGTAATTTTTTTGTTTGAAAATCAATGTTATTTCGTACAAACTCATTCAAAAAGTCACATTTCTCAGTGCTATGATTTGCAATAACAAACATTTCATTACGTAGGTAATTCTTGGGATATTCCTTACACTATTTTCCGTACGTCAGCAACAGATTATTTTATACAGTTTTTTTTTTTAGATTTTTCAAGGATTCTCATTTTTTTATCTGATAAGCATGGACACATAAAATACATTGAATTTCGTGACTTTGTGCGTTAATTAATCGATTCCAACCAACGTTAAATTTGAAACTAAATTTATTTCCTGTTTTTTCTCCACGTTAGAATTGAGATGCCCGTGAGATGACTTCTGGTACAGCTACGCAACTCCAGTAACGCACTTCAAGGTTGCATGCGCAGTGGCATATTGAAAGGGAAATCATATTGTACAGTACAAAGCATAAAGAACAATATTCTTGATTATGTTATATATTTTTTCTACAGTCTACATAGAAAGTAGCCATTTGCGCTCTCTTTTGTCAACGCAAAATGTCACTTTGCTGCTCTAGCGCGACAAAGTAGAAAAAACGCTCGCTGTCTAAATTTCTATACAATGTTGAGAAATGTCACTTGTCTACATTCTTGATGTAAACGTTTAGTCAGGAACTAATGGGACTGTAGTGACACAAAAAAATGCCATACTATTGTGAAAATAAAATAGGGCATTAATTTACAAAAACGAAAGTATAAAATGTTTAGATTAGATTGAAGCAATAGGACAAGAGGAATGGGAAATAACGATAAATTAAAATTAAATATAAAAGACGTTTTTTTTCTGTATATTAATCCTTATTAATTGAGTAGTACTGTAAGTACAAAGTGTACATTTTATTTTATTTTTTTATGGTGGAGGACCCCATTGTGGCGACTGTAGAAAAAATCTTTTGTGTATTTCGAGCGCAAATGGACTTTGTCGATTTCAAGAGAATGCCGCGCGACGCAGGAGTAACCTCTCAATCGACAATGTCCTATTTTGCGCTCTTAATACACAAATAGCTATTGTATTGACTTCACTGTACATATAAACAAAAATGGTAGTTACAATATAATATTTTATTCTAACATATTACTAATGACCCTAATTCATTCAACTTGTAACACGGACTGTACCGTGCTATTACATATTATATTTTGCGCAAGTGAAATCCTAACGTACACGAACTGTTAGCGCCCTTTAGCGGTATGTCATCGCAACTGAAATCTGCGAACAAAAATGAGTTGCATTGACACATGGACGTAGCAGTTGACCCCCCCCCTAGAAATGGACTAAAAAAAAATATATTTATATATAATCATCACAGTCAACAGTCAACTAAAATAAATAAAAGTTTTTTTTTCGCAAATAATATATCATAAACATAAAAATTAAATTTTCGTAGTGCTTTATTTCCCATAAATATCTATTATTTTTCACTATTTAACCTACGCTCAATGAATTTGAAATGCCTCCATAATTTATGTCTTGAACTGTATCTTGCACGATCTTAACTGCAGCACAGTAATAACTAATAAGCTCCGTACTAGGGCTGCGATGCTGCGAAAAAACATTGGTGTGATAAATCAGATCAGAAGATAGATTGACTGACCAGATGGTCACAGACAACATTTAATCGATCTGATAGTTCAATTGATTTTTTATGATCAACTTTAATCAATACAACAACAAATTGATCTGATCGTCGCTTGTTGTCTAGAGGAAAGAAGGTTGAGAAAACATTGCTGTGATCTATCTGATAAGAAGATCGATGAATCACAAACTACATTTAATTGATCCGTAGATCCGATCTTTATGGATCAATCGCTAATCCCCGCCTTATCGTCGGTCTACATTGCCCTCCCGTAACATTAATCCTGGCTACGCCCCTGGATTGGTACACTCAGACATGGGTATTAAGCGGTGAAATATACATAGGACTTTAACTTTTATAAATCAAACTTTCGCAATTTCCTGCGTTTCTCTAATTATTTTCAGGGCTTCGAACACGAACCTGAACCGAACCAAAACCGAAACCAAACCGTAACATTTTAGCGAACCCAGAACCGAACCTCAAATATATTTTTCATTGAACCCGAGTCGGAACCGAACCGGGTATTAAAATTCGGGTTCAGGGTTCAGCTCCGGTTCAGGTTCATTTTGAGTCCGAAACGTAAGCGTTATGAAAAATGTGTTGGGTTCTTGTCTCGCGTAAATTCCGGCTCGCATTTTAAATTATTTCTATATTTATGATTGTTTTTCAAAATACATTAATTCAATTTTCACCGAACCTGAACCCAATACCTGAACCCGGAACAAAACTGCAAATTGTGTCAATATTTGAACCAGCACCGCATCCGAATCCATCTCTCAAAAAACAAATTAACGAACCCTATTTTTGGCGGGTTCGATACAAATGTTGACGATTTATCTGTCAAACTAGGTCAATTTAATTTTATTATTATTTGTAATTTCTGTTCAAGTGAACAAATCAACATCCATTTAAATTAACAAATAATTGTAAACTGGAACAGAAATTAGAAATAATACCTAATAATAAAAAAATTACTGAAAAACCGTTAGACATTTATTATTTATTTTGTCTCATTTCCATGGCTATTGCCATTTTTGAGCTGATTTTCGACATTTTTATACCTAATTTCTGCCGTTACAAGTCATAGAAATAATTAGGGAAGCAGGAAATTAGGAAAGTCTAATTTTACATGGTAAAGTCCTATATTCGTCTGTGCCGGTCAACATACAGGTGACACTGAAAAACGGGCCACTCCATTTCTTTTTTTATTTATTATTATTTTCTAATTTCTTTTAAATATTTGTAAAGTATGCTTAGGGACTCATAAAGTGGTATTTGTCATGATGGTAACGCTTCTGGTTTGACAGAAAGTGACATTAAGTTTCATATTTTAAATGGGTTCACTCTATATATTTCTATATATTTGGAATCTACACAAAATTACGAATTCAACAATATGTTTGAAGTGTATTTTTATTAAAGAAATAAATTAGAAAAACGTAAGGGAAAATGATGCATAATTAATCTGCTACCTGCTAAGCCATGATAGACAAAATGTGAAAACAGTTAAGATAATTTTAAGTAATATTTAAGTTAATTGTTTAAATAGTAAGTTATTTATGTCAGATTCCATATTTTGAAACAAAAAAATTGTAAATTTGTTATCACAGCCTACCTAATAGGGCTCACCAGGTTAATATTATTCATAATTTTCTCTTACGGTTTTGTTATTTATTTTGTCAATAAAAATTTATTTTAATTCGTAATTTTACGCATATTCCAAATATATAAAAATAAATAGGGTGTCCCATTTGAAATATTAAAGTTAATGCCATTTCCAGGCTAAACCGGAAGCGCTACCATCATGCCAAATAATTTATGAGCCCCTAAGCTTAGTTTAAAAATATGGAAATAGAATTAAAAAATAATTATAAAAAAAACAAGTTATTTTGAGTGGCCAATTTTTCAGTGTCATCTGTATATTATTTAAATTTATATAATACCTACATACACATATATTGAGACAGATTATTAAAACTCTTAATGCATCAAATAATATTTGTCATCGCATCATTCGCATTCATTGCAAATATTTCATAAAATAAAAATTGCAAATATAACCTGACGTAAAACATTACCTTGTTTACCATTACTGTCATTTTGTCTGTTAGGTCGGCGCTTAATACCTATATACTTAGACAGTGGCGGCTCGTTAATGAAGCCGCCTGGCCGCGCTCCACCCCCTTGCAGAAAACGGTAAAAATATCTTCTTATTTGTTATATTAAATTAAGAATATAATGTAATCATATAGTAAAGCATAAAGCGGTTCTAACATTTAAACCAGAGAACCAGACGCGAGATTGGCTGAAGCCTTGGCCGCTCAGATTTCTGCGGCCCAGGTTGTTATGACAACGTGACATATTGTTTATGTGACTAGCGTATGCTACCCATGTCTATATTTCATTTCACGTTAGAAAATAGCGTTGGTTTAGATAAGTTTGGTTTTACGAATTTAAATTATTTATTTAATGCATGTAAAATCGGTCGGCCCTCAAGTGCCATTTGCACATCTACTATTGTTAAAAACGAACTTTAACAGACTTCCTTTAGAAGATAAATTAAAAATTAATGAATTGGGTAGACCATTCCCTGATTTAAAATGAACACAAGTTAGTGAGAGAAAAGCCTAGAACTTACTAGCTGAATTTACTGTTAATAAGTGATTTGTAATTAAATTCGAAAAGGCACGAGCCGCCACTGTACTTAGTACAAATTGCCTATAGTATTTTTGCCTACTCCAGGAAAATTTCCTAAAGGGACATATGAATCTACCTGTATTTTAATTACTAAAATCTACTTAAAAGCAGTTTGGAACAATAACAAAAACTCAGTATTTATTTACAATTATGATGATATGTTTATTTATAAAATCCGAATCAAACCTAACACGCTTTTCGGATCGTGTATACACAAAAAATAAATAAGGATGGGACGGATGAATAATAGGATGAATCAACTGTCGCTAAAAACTTTCCTTAGAAGGAATCAAATGTCCTTGCTTTTATGGGTTTTTCAAATGTCACGTAGAGAACAAATTAATTATTATGCACATCGTTTAATAACTAAAATCAATAAGGTGTAAATTAGTAATATTACTTATTTCAAGGAGGTCCTCTACTATTGTTTTTAATTTTTTTTGTGAAACTTAATATAAATTGAAAACGATCTCTAATTCTAGAAATTATTAATTCGTATTCGTTAAACTTTTTTACCTTCCGTCACCTTTAGGCAAGGAACGTATTGTGTCTGGTTAAAAATTCGATAGTAAGTTTTTAGTGAATAAGCACGTTTAAGGGACCCCAGTGTACGATTTACTACTTTTACGATGATATCTGTATGTGTGTGTGTCACGATTTATTCAAAGACAATGGTCATATTCCGACCGCACCTTTATAATAAAAGCGCTTTTATGGAGCGCGCTTTTACATTACATTCTTAAGAGGAGTATTCTATATAAAAGCGCTTTTATTATAAAAGTAGGCTCGGAATATGGGTTAATAACTTCAACACTACAATCCTAAAAATTATAATTCTTTCATATTCCTCTCTTCTTTACATTCTTATGAAGAGCTGATTAAATTTTGGTTATTCATGTTTAAAACAAAAGAGTGTAGACTTGTTATATACCATTAAAAAGCTTATAAAATAAGCAAAAAGATTATTTTTACATAGGTTCCAATTTAAAAAAATATAAATTTGTGTTATATCTCCAGAATTATCATAATAAGATATGAAATATTTTCGAAATTAGCGAAAAACGTGTTTTTGCCGGTAGCTCTAAAACAAAAGAAGATATAAAATTCCTGTGGCGACTATTAAACTAAAATAAGTTGTCATGTTCTTTTAAAACATTGTTTTTGCCGCCAAATTTTTATACAGTTTTTTCTGTTCTTCAAAAATCACAACTAATCTAAATAATCTTGTCACACTCTCAATCACGTAATCACAAATTTGACTTTCAAAATTCTAAGATATTAGATGCTTAAAGTAATTTGCACAAAAGACTTACACTTGAAATGCTGCATATAAATAATGACAAAAACAATTTTAATTTAAAAACGGACACAATGCATATTATCAAAATATATAACAATATTTTAAAATACAAATGACACCTATATAGTAATAAAACAAAACATTAAAATACAATAATAATGTAATGACGCACTATAAACATTTTTATGTAAATAGTCAATAAATAAACTAAACTAAAAAAATCTGATGTGGACAGCACATTATCTTCCGTCAATCCTGTGTATTAGTACAAATTCCATAGGGTACGAGCAGTCACGTGACTTTGCTGACCTTGGCAATTAGATATGGGGGCCCGTTTCAGAATGATAGCTATAAATTATTTCCTTAAGTGACAAATGTCATAATTTTTTATTCAAAATTTCATTTTTTGCTATTGTGTGATTTCTTTTTCTCGGCATCTGAATTTCACACTCCTGATAACAAATAAACCACGTGATACAAGAAAATCATGAAATTTTGAATGTAAAATTGTAACACATATTTTTATAATAATAAAATAACAGTAGTATCTTATGTACCCTCAAAAAAGTAAGCAAGCGACAGTACTGAATTTGTCAGAATGAGCGAAGTAAAAAATCTGAATTAATATAATTCGTAGATGACCTTGATCGGACATCTTTCAAAAATTTTACTGTACATTCATTGCAGTATACAAATACAAAATTAAAGGTAGTAACAAAAAAATGTAACCTTGAAAATAGCAAAAACAATACTGCACCATTTATATTCCACTATTAAAATTCAAGGGCGTGTATAATGTCACATTTAACTTCATAGAAAACAAATTAAGAATGAAATAAAATTTCACATTGAATAAATTTAACTTCTTCCGGATGCAAAATATTTAGACTTGATAATTTGGTTCGAGTCAAGGTTAGACAGATTGCTGTAAAAGTACAGACTATAAATATTGTTACGAAAACATATCAAGTTCAAATGTTTTTTCTAAGAATTTGTGATATATTTGTCGACTATTACGCGATATGACAAAACCTTGAGATTCATATAACGTTTCGCAGATATTTGACATTCAGATTCTTTTTAAAGTCGTTTAATCTGAATCTAACATTACAAGACTGATAAGCAAAATGTTTCTATAATTTTTTATAATACAAAATTTTGTTAATCAACTTACTAATGTGAACATATTACATACATACCTATTATATTATACAAAAATTTACTACTTTCTTTCTCATTAAATATTAAACATATAATTGTTCCACATTATTTTATAAATTAGTTATTTGAATACCTACCTATAGAAATAAAATATTTCTGAATGTCATTATGTACATTTTTTATTCCATGAGTCCAATAACTTTGGGAAAACTACCAGACATTTAAATTTATTCTTTTTTATTTTTCTACTGTTTTTGTAACAAAACAAAATATATTGTCTACTTAAAAATATATTTTTCATATATGTATTAGTAAATATTTCCAATAACTGTTATTTGAAAAATAAAATTTTACTGATAAAGTGCACACTGGTTAAGGAAACTACAATATTTGTATTTCATATTTCCTGTTATTCCTGTTATTGGTGTTAACATGTAAAATCATATTTTCGTAATTTCTTGTTTCCCTATTTATTTTAGGTAAAAATGCATTAAATAAAAGGTGTAGATCTTAAAATTCAGCATCTGAATCAAGAAGAAATAGTTATTTGTCAAACTAGAGAGGAAAGCGCTTCTTTTTCCCACTTGAGCTCGAAGTTTGCCTCATGAGCGTAGCGAAAATGGAAAAAGCGCTTTCTTCTCGTGACACAACATTTTTTTCACGACATGTTTCTAAAAACGATTTTCTCAGACCTTAAATACACTTTAAGAAAAGATTAGTAGAATAAGGGTAATATTTTGTTTATTTAAATCAAAATAGTTTATATTGACATGACTAGTAGAATAAGGGTAATTTATTTATTTATTTGAAGTAATATATATATATATATATATATAATTATTATTATTATTTATAATTTATATTTACACTTTGACAACACAACACACAATTGACACGTCAAAAGTTAGGTTATCAGACGCAAGGCGGTGTAACAGTGTTGCCAATGAACTAATCTTAAATCTAAATTAAAGTTGTCAAATTGTGATTTAATCTAAAAAAATAAAAATATAAGACATAATTGTAAGATAATTGAAAATTTGTATATCACTAAAATAAGGATTTTCAATAAAATTAGGAATTTATTTATAATTTTTACAATATATTTTTTGTAACATTCATGTTGGTAACACTTCTATATTTTCCTCTCTAGAGAGGAAAATCACATTTTCCTCACTATTTCGGGAGAAGAAAGTTAAGCTTTCTGTGCATGTCGTGAAAAAAGTTAATTTTACATGTTTGTAAAGGCAGAAATTAGGTATGAAAATGACGAAAATCACACTAAAAAATTAATTTTATTATTATTTGTAATTTCTGTTGAAGTGAAAAATTATTTATTTAAATTAATAAATCATTTTTCACTTGAACATATATTACATAATACCTATTAAAATAGTATATTTATGTTATTAAGAGTAGAATGCATTATTTTTATGTTGAACCCAGCAATTTCGGCCGAGGCAAACTTTTTCAAGCGTTTCAAAAAAAACTTTGATAATTTACCCTTGGTAAGGGAGGTATAGGGATCGTGCTAAAAATCGCATTTCGAGATTTTGGTAAATGACCATTTTTAACATTTTCACGATGATGTCTGTGTGTATGTATGCATGTATGTGTGTGTGGATCCTGTTTACGCTCTAACTCAAATACTATCATTCAGAAAGTTTTGAAACCATGTATTTCTACCTTATTCTAATATTTTTTCGCAATTTGTTATTATAAGAATTAAAGATTATTCCATTTTCTACAAGTTTGCTTTAATACTTTTTCTATATATTGTATGGATAAATTTATAAAGTAATATAAAAATTATATACATTTTGTTGGAATTGTTTTAATTGTCGAGTCAAAGCTATATGTGTAGACTACATAAAACAAATGATGGAACTGTCAAATAACAATTTTCAATATGGTCTTTGTTGCTGCGTTGACTGTTGCCGCTAGCGGTGATCTAAGAAGCTAGCATTATTTTACTAGTACAATAATGAACAATATTGTACTAGTAAGTTCAAATATTCTCTAACATTTAACCCAAAATGAGCCTGGCACCTATCCTGCTGCATCTTCCAAGGTAGAAACATTATTCTGCAGAAGTTCCAAATAGCTATTTGAAGTCAAAATTTCCCACAATTTCAAATGGCCCTATTATTTTGTTGTTAAAAATTCCAGCCCAAATATTAATTTTTTGGGGATGTTGGATGTTTGTATAAACATGTATTTGGGGATTTTCTTTGGCCCATACACGAGTATTTTGAACATTCAGTTCATTATTTAAAGTAAAAATGCACTCATCAGTAAAACAAATGGAAGAAATGAAATGCTGGTCACGATTTGCTTTCTCTTGCATAATTTAACAAAGAGTGTTTCTGGATTCAAAACCGCGTGGAAAAAATTCTTGGTGAGTGTGAAATTTGTAGGATTTATAATCATGATCTTTTAAAATGTAAACTGTTGAATAGTGCAAACCATACTCAGACGCAATATGTCTTATGATATACAAAGAATTTTCATTTATCAGTACCTTTTCTTCATTCTCTTCGTTTTGAAGCTGACGTCTTCTATTATTATTATTGCCTTCGTTCACAGCTACACTAGCTGTATTCGGAATGTTTTTAACAAGTTTCAAAATTGTTGATAAACTAGGGATTGGTTTGTTTTCATATTTTACGGAAAATAAATCTTTTACTCTTCTGTAATTATTACCAGCATAATAATATTTTATAATGAAGACACGTTCTTTGTTCGTGTAAATATCCATTTTACGTTTTGACAAATATTTGACAGAATAATAAAATATTTATGTTTTTATTTCATTTAAAATCATGGCTATTGCTACAAACTAACAAATATTTTAAAATTTCTTTTTAAAATTGTGAAGAAACTAGAAACAGAATGAAAGATGTAAGTTTTATATTCAGATTTTATTTCTGTACAGTTTTGTACTCTACAGTTTTTGCCGTAAATCCCATATTAAATCCCTATGTTCGCACCTGACGATCAACACCCCGTATGTAGTATATTTATAAATCAGGCTGCGGGATTTACTGACGATCAACACTCTGTGTATGTAAACACTCATCTCCTTGGTTACACAATTGAGATATTCAAATGTATGTACTTGATAGATGTTACTATCAAAAAACTAATCATTTCAAATTACAAGACATAAACGTCAATATCAAAAAATAAATTTGAATTAATATAGGTAATGGTAAGGTTTAAGAGTAGAAAATTAAGTACCTATTTATTAAAATAAATAAAAATTGCATGACGGGAGATAATCTGCTGGCCATATTAGATTTTTCTTCCTTGTACGTAAGTAAAGGAAGTATTGTAATCGCGAAAAAATTCGGTTTTTAGATTTCAGCGGAAATATCCATTTTGATCATCCCTGAATCCATTTTGTCTAATTTTGTCGTGACATCTGTACGTACGTCCGTACGTATCTCGCATAACTCAAAAACGGTAAGCCGTAGAAAGTTGAGATTTTGTATTTAGGACTGCTATAACATCTAGTTGTGCACTTCCCTTTCTGGTTATTACACAATTTTCAGAAGTGGTACTTTACATACATGAAGCCTATAATAGATTTTAATGAAAAACTGTTTTAAAATATAATCCAAAACTTTTCAAATTTGGTATACAAGACTTTTATGTCAATCGAAACAACATAATAGATTTTGGTTAAAATAGGCTAACCGGAAGTGGTACATTACTTGAAGTTATTAACAGTTTTTCTTGAATAAAATGATTTTATTTTGATTTTAGAAATAAATGCTTCAAATAAAAGTTTTAGAGAATTAATTTCTGCGTCTAGCACATCAAGTATTATTAAATTAGCCCTTTGTATAAGCGAGATATGTAAATTTAAAAAATATATAATTTTTGTTTTTGTAATAAAGCTTGCTATGGATTAAGACAAAAAAAATGTTCATGTCAAACTACGTTAAATACGTGCAATTTTATGATTCGTACAATAACAAATATTATATTTTTATTGTGAAATTAGTCATAATCATTGTTGTAATCAAATATTTCTTTGTTGTAATCAAAACTCTCTTTAAAAAGGACCGGGTTAGAATAATGTTAATTTAAGAATGATAGTAGTAAATGAATTATTTTTTGTTCTATATTAAAATATTTCTCGGGCTTGGCTTAAGTCTGTCAATATTTTGTAATTTAATTATTAAAAAAGTATGTATAGTTTATTAATCGTACAAGGAAGTCGTGTGGTGTCCAAATCAGATTTTTTTAAATACTTTGTGGGCTAAGGGGGGCGCTAAAATAGCTAAATCCGGCTCAGTTTTCTGTAACTTAAAATAATTTTCCGTAGTATCTTGCATATTTTATATGTAAAAATATTATCTGATTCTCGGTGATATTGATTTCAAAAATTGCACTGCAAATATTTATAAAATATTCAGACATTTACAGATTACTTGAAAAATATAAAAATATCATAGTGTCTGATACAATGCTCCTCATTTTAGAAACTTGATATGTTTGTTGTGTAGAAAAAGCTGTGTGCTTACTAACTAGTCAGCAGTAGCGTCTAATTGTTATTATTATTGTAAGGTTATATAGATACCCGGTTAGAAAGCTTAATATTAACATTGCAATGTTATTATAGGCGTTATGAACTTATTACCTATTTGACACAAAATATACCGGGTGGTTGAAATGTGAATAATAAATTAAATTACAAATTTGTATAGTAAAAATTTAAATACTTCCTAATGTTTTTTTGACATATTTTGATAAAATTTACAAAAGAAATTAATAAATTTATAATTTACTAAATACCAAATAAGAAATAGATTTATCTACTTATATTTTTTTTTTTTAAATCTTTAGAAATTAATTGTTGGGCAGACAGACTTTAGGAGGCGCCCAATTTTACCATTTTATCATATTATCAGCAATCCGGGGCGCATTTATCAAATTTTGGTTTAGTTGGAGCTAAAAAAAAACACGGGCGCACGAAGACCTTAATCAGGCACTGTTAACTTGTTGCTATACCTATAGGGTAGGGATATGACTATTTTCGTTCTTATTAATTTTAGACTTACAATTTAAATAACAAAATTGGGAACCAGGTTAAAAATCACTTTTAGTGTGAAACTGAAAACATCCTGCACCCGGATCGCACCGTTTGGAGCTATTGAAACGAAGCGATTGAAAGATAACGCGATAGTAATGAAATTTGGTATCGTTGCCCATACAACTCCATAGAAACCATTTGAGATATTTAAATGTTTATAATTGACAGATGCAAAATATCAGTGTCACGAATCAACAGTTTTATTAACATTACAGAAAGCTTTTCCTGGGAAGTAAGTACTTTAAAATTTCTTATTGTATTATTAATTAAATATTTAAAATTATAGGTATATTAATGTTACATATATCCTTAAGAAACACCGCTAATACCGTCAGTGAATGTAAAGAATTTTAAATATATGTACATAGAAGAATAGGAAAAAATTCCTCATAGAACGAAAGAATTATTTGTGTATACAAGAAATATTAAATTCGTAAATTATTATTTATTTATGCAACATAAAATGGAAATGGCGAGAGGTCATGTGTTGGCCACATCAGATTTTTTTTACTCCTTTGGCAATTCTAATGTTTAATGACTGTAACTCACTTCTTCGAAAGATTGAACAAAATAATAAATTTTAGCGTTTATACTTTCCAAATATTTGCAACAATAGGTATTTATGGGCCTCGGCAAATGAATTCCACATTTGTGATAACACAAATAGAACTTCAGTACGAGGTACATATTTAATTTTATTTGAATAGAAAAATTGCGAAAATGAAAGAAATATTTATTTTTATAGGTTATGTTTACATATCTGTCAGTTTTGACACTCAATGATGTTAATCTCGGACATTGAAGTTATTGTAAAGAACACTTAAAATTATGTGGTTTATCTCAAACTTCTTCATCGGACTTATTTAGTTCGTTCTTATTGCACTAGTCCCGAACCCCGGTCTAGCAACACAAGTGTTGCTATTACCGCTCTTGAAACCAATAATTACACCTACGGCACGCCCGGAAGCTAAAATATATTTAGCGTCGATATGTAAAACTATATAGATTTGTATAGACGTCAAACTTTCTTTTAATTTAATAAATTAGAAGATAATATTTTTCTATTAAATGCAACACGCGGTAGAAAACTATGACTACAAATGTATGAATTGTAAATACAATAGTTACAAAATGAGACTAACTGTAGTGCCAAAACATTTAATTAAAAATTCTAAATTATCAGCTTGGTTAAAATACTTGATAGATATGATAACAATCTCATCCAGGAAACAATGGAGCACAACGTGATTTTAGTTTTGAGGGACGTGAGTATCGATTCGTTGTGAATGCAAGTCAAGGGCCTTCCCATGCCCCTCTCGCCGGCACTGTACTCTGGTGAAGCACAAGCACGCCGCGAATGCGGACGTGCGGCTGAAGTGGCTGGTGCTAACCTTGAAAATAATCGGCGAGATTAGGGCGGACCTTGAGCGAGATAAGCGGACAGCCTCGGCCTCGCTCCCAGCAGTGCCGTGCGTTGCCTGGGGGCAACGCCTCCGCGAGGGGTTATTGATCCAGATGCTTCATTGGGATAACCACTACGTAAATATAACAACTCCTACTCATAGGGACTCTCAATGTGTCACGTGACATTTACTCGTCATATGGGTGGATTTAATAAGCAAACTAATGTCATTTATAAATTGATATTAATTTCTGGTATACTGCCTGCTAAAATATACTGTCGCTGACTCCATTAGACCTTCATAGCTGATAACTTGTAAAGAGATTACAGGAGTAATAAAACCAGAGTTGTAATTTAATAAAACAATAGATTTTTGTCAACAAAATTATTTCTTTTAATATTAAAGTCAATATAATAATAGCAAAAATACAAAAAGCAATCATTTATTTATAGAACAGACAAAACATTTGTTTTTCTTGTGAAATAGATAATATAGATAAGTATTTCCTTGAAAACGGCAAATTTTTGAAGCTTTCCAGGTACCGAAACTGCGTGAAATGGTTTACACCAGAATTATAAAGTCAACTGAATTCTAGTCTATTTTAGCAAACACTACTCGTATATGCTATGCGTATGATTGGGACAAACGGAGATGAATAGTCTTTAAAATTAATTAAATTTTTTTAATTATAAATCCAGCGTTTCAGCAGTTAATCTGAAATGTAAAATTTAATATAGTGAAAATTTAAATATTAAATAAGTTACATTCGTAAATCGTCTGAATTTAAAAACGTTCTTGAATCTATAGATCATCTTACGAGCAAGGGTTTAAAAGTAAAAAATCTGATGTGGCCAACACAATACATCCCGTTGAACTTAATTTTTAAAATGGCACAAATTTATCTCTGTGGTCCACGCCAGCAATAAGTGTTCGTGAGGTGACACCTCGTAAACGCCCGCACGGTACAAATATGTCATCATTTTTACCAAAATCTGTGTAAAAAGCAGAATGGCACACCCAGCAATTGGTAATATGACGTGATGATATATTTTATTTATATACTTATCTATATTCATTGCTGGCGTGGAGAATGCAGCACAGGGGTCAATTTTGTGCTATTTAAAATTCTAAAATATTTGGCGTCGGTCGGGATCGAACTCGGTACCCCAGATTCGCGTAAGGTGATGCCCGCACGGTACAAATATGTCATCATTATTACCAACATCTGTGTACAAAGCAGATTGGTTCACCCAGCAATGGGTAATATGCCGTGATGATATATGTTTTTATTATCTTACCTATATTTTTACATATTTATTTATGCTGGAAACTGTATTAAGTTCCTTTCCATATAATTATTGTTCCATTTACTACTTTATTTTTAAAACGTTAATATTATTTGAAATGATTAGTTTGTTGACAGTGACATATATTTGTCAGTTACATACATTTGAGATCTGATCTGTGTAACCATGTATATGAGTTGTGTTTAAAACGTCGGCTCCGGGATTAAAACTATAGATAATTTTATAAATTTATCTATAAAATATATGTACAAAAATTATTAATGCAAACTTGTAAAAAATTTAAAAAAAAAAAATTTTAATCTCGAAAAAATAACATTTAAAGGTATTTTTCGAAGAAAAACCATTTTGTGCTTCCAGTACAGTGCCATTTCTGGTCATCTGATTTACTCCAAAATCTAATGGCATCTTTCCGTATAAGAGTAAGGTAGAAATACTAGGTTTCGAATTTTTCTGAACGATAGTATTTGAGTTAGAGCGTAAAGAGGATGCACACGTACACACACCACACACACACACACACATACACAGAGACATTATCGTTAAAATGTTAAAATTGGATTGTAGGGACCATAAACGTAGTAATTTACTAAAATTTCGATATGCGATTTTTAACACGATCCCTATACCTCCCTCATCAAGGATAGCGGGAGGTAAAAATGAAAAAAAATCCATTGCTAGGACACCGAAGCGTGCAGAATCGCTTTCAGTATGAAAAACAAAACAGAAAATTGTAGGAGGAGAAAAAAATGGGGTATGTGACCAAATTTTTCTTTTTACTATGATACTAGACAAAAAATCTGATGTGGCCAGCACATAACCTCTCGCCGTATATTTTACCTGGCTGTATGCATAAAGCAAAGAATATTTTTATAAATACAAATAATATATTCATATAAATCTATGACGTATAAACTTCTTTATTATTCAATAATAGCATGTCTCAACATAAAGATATTTACCATAAATTATGTTACAATAAATTACAAAGTAGAGTTTACCATATATAAATATTAGGCTGGTAACAGCAATTTTCAATTCGAACAACTTTGTTTACTTTCTCTTCATATTCTTCTAGTAAAAACATTAATTTTGGGCGGTCTAAAATGTATATATCTGGATTGTGCATCTATTCTTACATATCTTCTTTTACATTTTATTTTTTCATACTTGTTATATCTAAATAACACTAATTCCTTTTAATAAAGTGACGGATAGATTGCACTCCGATTATTCTTATATCGATGTGTAATTTTGTCAATATTTACAACTTACTTGAGAAGAATTTGATAGCTTTTTCGCAATTCAAAGTTACTCTAGTCTACAGTACTGGTGTACATTGTCCCATAATGTTTGAAACAAATTTAAGTCCTTCAACCTAAACTTGTCATCTCCATAATAGTCACAGATCAAGAATTAAGGGATTCTCCAAATACATTTTTCTTTCATTACTCATTATTTCTGACACTGACATTTATCTGTCAGTTACAAATAATTTAAATTTGCAACTATTTTTCATGGCATCCTTTCGGTTGTAAAATTAATTACAACATTATTTTATATATTATATTCCTTTTATCTCTAAATCTATAAAATATGTATAAAAATATTTAAATGTATCAGAAAGAGAATTTATTTTTCTTTAATATTATCAAGAAAAATTTTCAAAAAATAATATTTAGAAGATTTTTTTTCAAGAATCTTCTACTTCCGGTTGTCCAATTGTTACCAAAACCTTTTCAGATCTTCCCATGAATGTCCGATTGGGAAATACGTTGTTAAACAAATTTTAAGTCTTATAGTTTTTGAGTAACCGTCCTTCCAACATCCCACACACACACATCCACACACACACACACACACACACACACACACACACACACACACACAGACATCATCGTAAAAATGTTAAAATCGGATTGTAGGGACCTTAAAACGTGCTTATTCAATAAAATCTGGATATGCGATTTTTAGCATGAATCCAATACCTCTCTTAGCGAGAGGTAAAAATAAAATAGCTTTATTTTTTTAAATCGATTAATTATTCGTACTTTACGAGAAAATAATTATTAAAATTTTGAGGAAGGGATATATGACATTAGCATTGTAGGTTCGTGAAGAAAAGATAGTTATAGAATAAGCCAGCTGTCACTATGCCAAACATACCAGATTCTAATTCACCAGAAATTTGACGGTTTTGACAGTTTAATGCTCGAATGAAGGAACATTCATCAATTCTTTGATTAGTTAACGAACAAATGCAACGCGATTTTTTGACAGCAATGATTTAAATGTCATAAGAACAAAGAAACTGATTTTATATTATTATTATAAATAATGGAAAACATATTTTAATTAAAAAAATTTTTTTTTATTATGTATAAATTATTATTTTGTCGGCTCCGGTGGCTCCATGGTTTGAGCAACACTTCTTAGTCATGAGTACGATCGGGGTCCTGGATTTAAATGCTACTAAGGCAAGTTTGTGTATGTGAACCCACTCTGTAATTGAGATTTAATCCTGTTCAGGGAGTTTTTTAAAAATAATGAAAAAATTGCAGATGACTGATTAATTTTTAAGTTTCTTACAAATTATAATTCAAGTATATTAAAGTTATAGACACAGGAAACAATTATTTTTTTGCCAAATATCCTTGTCAAACTATCACCTTGTTTTCGTTCAATGAAATAGAGTCATATATTTATTCATTCATGCAAATTTTTCTATTCTTTGTTCGCGGAAAGGTTTTTCTTTCATTCTACCAAAAAGCATGTACATATTATACAAGATATTTATTATAAATTTATCTAAATGAAAATATTAGAATTACCTCCCGCTACCCTTGGTAAGGGAAGAATAGAGATCGTGCTAAAAATCGCATATCGAGATTTTGGTAAATGACCACGTTTTAAGGTCCCTAGAATCCAATTTTAACATTCTCACGATGATGTTTGTGTGTGCGTGTGTGTGCGTGTGTATGTATCCTCTTTACGCTCTAACCTTACTCTTATATGGAAAGAAGCCATTGGATTTTGGTGTAAATCAGATAACCGGAAATGGCAATTTACTGGAAGCTCAAAATAGTTTTTCTTCGAAAAATACATTTAAATGTTATGATTTATGTTATATAAAAATTAAATATTATTAAACTTTCTACAGCTTTGCATTAATACTTTTTCTACATATTTTATGGATAAATTTCTAGAACTGTCTATAATTTTAATCCCGGAGCCTACGCTATAAGCGCAAGTCCATAGTTACACACTTTAGATCTGAAATGCTTGTAAGTGACAGATATATGTCATTGTCACCAATTTAACCATTTCAAATAATAATAGTAACGTTTTAAAAGAAAGTAATAAATAGAACAATACATAATTATATGGAAAGGAACTTAATACAGTACCAGCCTAAGTAAATATGTTGGAATATAGATATAGATAGAATAAATATATCGTCACGGCATATTACCCATTGCTGGGTGTGCCAATCTGCTTTGTACACAAATTTCGGTAACGATGATGACATATTTGCACCGTACGGGCGTTTTCTAGACGTGGATAATGCAAAACAGGGGTCATTTTTGTGCCATTCAAAATTCGAAATATTTAGCGTCGGTTGGATCAAACCTGGTATTTAATTTTAATTTAAAGTATTTACATGAATAAAAATTGAATTAAACGGGAAGTATTGTGTTGTATCAGATTTTTATATAAATATTTATGATGAAAGATAACGATATTCTTGGATTTCAGTCAACGTTAAAATGCTTCAAATAAAAGTGGTAGAGCTTAAAATTCAGCATCTGAATCAAGAAGCAAAATTTTACGTACTTTGTAACGGCAGAAAAAATGTATGAAAATGTCGCAAATCACTTCAAAAATAGCGATAGCTACGGAATTGAAACATAAATTACAAATGTGTGACGTTTGACGTATTTTTATTAGATATTACATAGTTATATAATACCTGTTCAAGCGAACAAATATCTATTAACTTAAATAATAATAGGTAATAAAATTAAATTAACCTAGCCTGACATATATATCGCTAACATTTGTTAATTTTTAGTTTCAATTTCATGGCTATCGCTATTTCTGGGGTTATTTTCGATCATTTCTTACCTAGTGTCTGCCGTTATTGAGCATGCATTTTTTTTATTGATTCTGATGTAGAATTTAATGCTCTACAATATTTATTTGAAGTAGTTTTAACTAAAATAATTTAGGGAAGCAGGATATTACGAAAGTGTCATTGTACATGTTAAAGTTCTATGTTCCGGTGCCACGGTCAATATCCTGTATATCCTTTATAATTTAAAACAGTTTGATGTTGGAAAAATGATTTTCTCTCTGTCAAAAATGGCGGTTTTTAAAAATTAGCCCCGGGCGGGAAAATATCTTAAGTCTTCAGGGGCATTGCTATTTAACTAAAGAAATGTTTTACAAAATATTTAAATATAGGAATAAGTTTTAAACCAGTAAAAACTGTTGGGTCATTATTAAGTAAGCTCAAATCAAAAATAAACAATAAAATCAGATCTAATATAGTGTAAAAAATACCAAGTCATGATTGCTCCACTTATACAGGGCAAACTAAAAGATATCTACATACACGCCTTCAAAAACAGAAAAAACATCAAAAAGCTTATAAAATAAGCAAAAGGTGAGATTATTTTTACATAGGTTCCCATTTAAAAAAATATAAGTTTGTGTTATATCTCCAGAATTATTATAATGAATAAGATATGAGATATTTTTGAAATTAGCGAAAAACGTGTTTTTGCCGGTAGCTCTAAAACAAAAGAAGATCGAAATTTCCAAAAAAAAAATGTTCTTTTAAAACATTGATTTCCCGCCAAATTTTTGTACAGTTTTTTTTGTTTTTTCAAAATCACAAATAATCTAAATAAATGAGCCCTTGTCACACACGCCCAATCAAGTAATCACAAATTCGACTGAAAATTCTAAGATATTAATTGCTGAAAGTAATTTGCAGAAAAGACTTACACTTCAAATGCTGCATATAAATAATGACAAAAACAATTTTAATTTAAAAACGGACAAAATTCATATTAGTAAATTATATAATAATATTTTAAAATACAAATGACACCTATATAATAAAATAAAAACATTAAAATACGATACATAAAATAGAATAACTACTAAAAACAAAGTCACATAAACATAATTTAAAAATATGTATATAAAAAGGTTTTCGGTTGCATTTTCAAAAATTTGGCGGTAAAAACAATTTTTTAAAAGAACATTTTTAAATTAGTATAATTCAGGTTAAAACTTTATTTAGTGATAGCTTGCCGTTAAGGGTGTTGACACGATAGATTTTTATTTATTTTATATTATTTTTATAGTACTTTATGTATAAGTGTACAATTTTATTTTATTCTTGACTTTGTTAAATTTAGCCCCTGAAGAAGATACGTGTGGTGTTGAAACTAGTTGGGTATGACAATAAAGTTGACTGAAATCCAGGAATATTGTTATCTTTCATCATCCATCCCAGTCAAGTAATTCACTGGATCCCATAAATATTTATACTGCTAGGTATTAACTACGTACGCCCACGCTTTTAGGTATGTACCAAGACAGACAACCTAATTTTTTTTTTCATTTTAGAGTATATTAACAAATGCTCGTTTTTAATTTTTTTTAAATTTATTTATTTATTTATTTATTCTCATTTCTCATGTGTTTTTTTTTAGGAAAAACCTTAACCGGTTGCTAACTACGATAGCAAAAAAGTAACTGAAGGAAAACCACGGTAAATTCCCATACCTTCAACTTTATATGTAATCAAACATAGATATATAGTTGTTTAACATAAAAGCAAACTACAGTAGAAACCCTTTCATACGAAATGCTAAATTTGGGAGGGGTCTAACGATTTGTTCGGATTAGTGAATTTGTATAAATAACACCAATTAAAAATGTTTGGAAATATTTATTACAGTACTTCAGAGAACAAATAACTCTGAAATTAATAGAAACAAAAAACATAATTATTATCTTAATTTTTTGGTTTTATTTTTTTACCTCTCGCTAAGAGAGGTATTGGATTCATGCTAAAAATCGCATTCCCAGATTTTATTGAATAAGCATGTTTTAAGGTCCCTAGAATCCGATTATACCATTTTTACGATGATGTCTGTGTGTGTGTGTGTATGTGTGTGTGTGTATGTGTGTGTGTGTGTGTGTGGATGTGTGTGTGGATGTGTGTATATGTGTGTGTGGGGGGGGGGTTGTTGCAGCTACGATTTCTCAAATTCTATAAGACTAAAGACCTATGTATGTAACTACGGATTCCTCAGTCTAACAGTAATGGGAAGAGTTGAATAGGTTCTGGTAACAATTGGATAACCGTAAGTAGTAGTATTTTAACAAAAATATTCTAAATATTATTTTTTGAATATTTATGTTATTACAAATATTAAAAAACAAAATTCTCTATCCGACACATTTTTTTTTTTTTAATATATCTTCTATAGATTTAAACATATAGAAATATAATCTATAAAATTATCTGTTGTTGTAAATCTCACAGCCTACTCACAGCCCAAACATCTCCATGGTAATTACTTGAGAAATTTAAATCTGTATAATTGACAAATAAATGTCACTAATGTCAGAGTAAAAAATTCATAGATAGTATTGTAGGTTTTTTCTGGGAACGATATTTAATATTTCTTATTGTATTATTAATTATATATATATATATATATATATATATATATATATATATATATATATATATATATATATATATATATTTAACATTATAGGTATATTACATGAACCCTTCTGAAATACCGCCAATCCCGTTAATGAATTGGAAAAACGAACATTTAGAAGAAATGGAGAAAACTTGCTCATAAAAATTATAGAAAATACGTAAATATTAAGATTAGGTGTAATTAGAATTTTTTGTGTGTACAAGAAATGTTAAATACAATACATATACGACAATGGAAAGGGCGAGAGGTATTGTGATGGCCACAATAGATTTTTTTTTCTTGTGTATTTATTTACATTACCTCTTTATATTGCTATGTAATATTATTCTGTAATTGAAATGTAAGCTTCATGTTGAATTAAAAATAATAACTAAATAATTAATTCTAAAAAAAAATATCAATTTTTAGGGCGTTCATTCCGGCTTTCATCGCTAGTTGCTGAAGTATTTTTTATTATTATTTAATAAACAATGTACGTACAGTTGTAAAACCGGACTAATAAGATTATCACATTTTAGTAATTTTCTTCAAGAATCACAAGTGCTAGTTGTTGCATTTGGAGAAATTTTATTCCACAGTTTGGATTAAAGAGTTCTTGTTCGGATTACCTTCCTTCTACTCCATGTTCTGATTACTGGATGTTCGGATTAACGCGGGTTCGGATTAAAGGGTCTCTATTTGCCTCTTATAGGTACCTACACCCAAATTATATGTAAGCAAAGCTGATGTTTTTTTTATATTCTTCTTTACTTTTATTATATTAATCACCAGTTTTCTATATATCGATCTAACCAATAAATGTTTTTTCACTGTCTTCTTAAAACAATTGTCAAAATTGACGTTACCCCCATATCAGCTCTCACTAACTACATCATTTCGAAAGTCAATTTAGAAAAGTGTGCACTAGTTCTTGAATTTTTCTTATCGAAAAAGCACAAATTGCACTTTTTACAGTGTTAAAAAGATAACATTGGAAATAGCTAGTGCAAGTCATCGAACGGTCTGTTGCAGATACTAAACAATTTGTTTTAGAAGATTTACAATATACAGTAACTAGTAATGTTGAAATTATATTACAAACGTATATTGATATTTTACTTACGTTTTTATTCGAGTAGGGAATACCAATTACGAATGTAGGAAATACCGTGTTTCAAAGTTTCAGAAATAACCGTTACTTGTAACTGGACATTAATTTCTAGGAAATAGTTTGTTTAGATTATTAGATTGAGTAAGGCTGACAGATATTTGGTAATCTGCGGATAACATTGAGATCTTTAATACAAACATCCTAAAAAATATTTTGTAAATACTGTGACGTTTAAGTACAAAAAGCACCCACGCAATTTTAGTGCGCGCAAAAATATGTTATTTTGACTTGTGTTCTGTATTTAGGAGTCTTACTTATCTCAATAAGGAGTCTGGCAAGCTCTAGCAATGGTGTTCATTATGGTTTTAGTATTATCTAAAATGTTTACTTAAACAATTAAATAAATTCATTTTCTAATATAGCTATATTTTTTTAGGAAAATTATAGATAACCTTAAGCAAATTTGTAGTTAATTTTTTAATCATATGCAATGGAAATGATAAATTAAAGAGTTTATCATTATATATTTTTACCTCTCGCTAAGAGAGGTAGTGGATTCATGCTAAAAATCGCATATCCAGATTTTATTGAATAAGCACGATTGTGGTTGTAGGAGACACGATTTCTCAAATTCCATAAGACTAAAGACCTGTTTGACTACGGATTCCTCAATCTAACATTAATGGATAGAATTGAATAGTTTTTGGTACCAATTGGAAAATCGGAAGGAATAGTATCTTAAAAAAAATATTCTAAATATAATTTTTTTAAATTTTTACTTCCTTGTACGTAAGTAAAGGAAGTATTGTAATCGCGAAAAATTTCGGTTTTCAGATTTCAGCGGAAATATCCATTTTGGTCATCCCTGAATCCATTTTGACTAATTTCGTCGTGACGTCTGTACGTACGTACGTATCTCGCATAACTCAAAAACGGTAAGCCGTAGAAAGTTGAAATTTTGTATTTAGGACTCCTATAACATCTAGTTGTACACCTCCCTTTCTGGTTAGTACACAATTTCCAGAAGTGGCACTTTACATGAAGCCTATAATAGATTTTAATGAAAAACTGTTTTAAAATATAATCCAAAACTTTTCAAATTTGGTATACAAGACTTTTATGTCAATCGAAATAACATAATAGATTTTGGTTAAAATAGGCTAACCGGAAGTGGTACATTATTTGAAGTTGTTAACAGTTTTTCTCGAATAAAATGATTTTATTTTGATTTTAGAAATAAATGCTTCAAATAAAAGTTTTAGAGAATTAATTTCTGCGTCTAGCACATCAAGTATTATTAAATTAGCTCATTGTATAAGATAGATATGTAAATTTAAAAATTATATACTTTTTTGTTTTTGTAATAAAGCTTGCTATGGATTAGGCCAAAAAATTAAAAAAATGTTTATGTCAAATTACGTTAAATACGTGCAATTTTATGATTCGCACAATAACAAATATTATATTTTTATTGTGAAATTAGTCATATTCATTGTTGTAATCAAATATTTCTTTGTTGTAATCAAAACTCTCTTTAAAAAACGTAAAATTCTTTATTCGATACATTTTAATTTTTTTTTACATCTTCTACTCGTATATATTGAGATAAAAAAGTAATATATAAAATAATCTGTTCTCATAAATTTCAGAACCTAAACAACTCCATAGTAACCATCAGATGTTTATAAGTGACAGAAAAATGTCAGTGTCAAGAACCAACTGTAGTTCATAAACCCGTTTCCAAGTTATTAAGGGTGGATTGTCTTAAGCGCGCCACCTGTATATCAATGTAAAATGTCGGGATATATATCGTATATATAACATGATATCAATAATATTCGAACCCTGGGGTATTTGGAACCGAGTGCTAAACGCGCGATGGACGCTACGGCTACAGCGCCGTTGTTGCGGATTAGCTTTCCACGGCAAAAGCTCATTGCTCGTTCGTCCACATTGGCCCGTACTACGATCACGGTTTTAACTAAAACGCTGTTTTAAGAAGTGTCAGATATCATTATTTAATAACAATAATAAATAATATCGAATTTATCAAAATATGATTTAAAAGCAGAACATAGTTTGTATTCAAACAAATATTTTTTAAAAAATCGATCTTCAAACATACGTGCAAAATTAAATGTTGAAATTTGAATTTAACATTTTTTAAAACAGCGTGTTAGTTAAAACCGTGATCTTAGTACGGGCCATTATGTTTACAATTGAGTTTTTTTGAAAAAGAAACTTCCCATCCACTCCATAGACACCACCCCTACCTTTTTACGACCTCTCTACTTCCCTCACAATGTCATAGTAAACTAAAGGGGGTTACTCTGCCGCACTATGTATTAATTTTATTAATATTTTGCAAAATTAGAAATATGACAAATATATGTATTAAAATTTTCTTAATATATACAGTAGTATAATTAGTTTTTCTGTATACAAAACTGTAAACAACTGTCTACCTTCTTAACGAGTCAACGTTTTCACGGCCTAGGCCGGTAGTACATAGCAACGACCTTAACGACGTCCGGTAGGTATTTCAAAATTGACTATTACTTAATTTGTAAATTGTAAATTAGATAAAAAAACGCATTTAATAAATTTTACCGTAATAACGCATCACAGCAAACGTGTTCAAAACAAACACGATGTTTTTGATTTAATAATAATTACTCTAAATAATTTGCTTTCAAAATAGTTATTGAGTATACAGAATTTTTTTTATACGACACATGGTTGGTAGCTGCTTTACGGTGTCCCAAAGTTCACTGATGTACTAGCTCAGCTCGCCCGTAAATGATTAGCTACCGGCGTAATGACGTAAATAGCTATTACATGTTTCTAAATCGTTCAGAAACATTTTGTTACCGACCTAGGCCGCAAAAAAGTAATGACTTTTACGGTGTTGTTCTGGTAAAATGTCAGTTTCTGATTTCGACAGAAGAATTAGCAAAATGTTTACTAATTTTAGGACTAAATTGTTTATTGCAACTTAAACTCATTTTATGCTAACATGTAAGTAAATTATATTTGAATTTGCTATGCAAATTGATGAAAAATGTTTGTTGATTTTTCAGGTTATGGTTGCAAATCCATGTCATTTGATATTCAAATATTCTGATATTACCAACGTAAAAAACTCTAATATTGAATATTTAGACAATAATTCAATTCATTTAATAAATTTATGGAGAAGTGAACACAAAAAATATTGTGTATCACATCCAGAAACTGCTTGCGAATATTTAAAGGCCTCTTCTACTCCCGCTCGCAAAAATGCTGTTTCTAGACTAACGATACAAATAACGTTTGTGTTCCATCTTGACAAATATGACAAAAAGATGATCTAATATCGTCAGGCATACCTATGGCAAAGGCACGAATGTATATTTTATTGGTGTTGAGATAAATGCGTTTTAATATTCAGACAGTTATAATAAATCTGTTTACGAACTGTTACATATGTAGTTATATAATAGTTATTTGTAAATCAAGGTCGTAAAAGTGATATTTTTTGGTCGAATTTGAAGTTTTCAGCCGAGGCCAACAAATCAGATGAGGCTGAAAAATAACTTTGTCCGTTGACCGTTTATTAATAAATTATGTTAATATATAGAAAACTATTCATTAATGATACCTATTAATGCATGATTAATAAATGATTTTAGTGGTAACAAAATGTAAGAAAAAATCTGATGTGGCTAACACAATACCTCTCGTTTAATTTAATTTTTATTCATGTAAATACTTAAAATTAAATTAAATTTAAATGCTGGGGTTCGATCCCGACCGACGCAAAATATTTCGAATTTTAAATGGCACAAAAATTACCCCTGTGGTGTATTCACTCCACGCCCGCACGGTATAAATATGTCATCATCGTTACCGAAATGTGTGAACAAAGCAGATTCGAAGAAAAACTATTTTCAGCTTCCAGTAAAGTGCCATTTCCGGTTATTTGATTTACAGCAAAATCTAATGGCATTTTTCCATATAAGAGTAAGGTAGAAATACAAGGTTTAAAAATTTTCTGAACAATAGTATTTGAGTTAGAGCGTAAAGAGGATACACACATACACTCATACACACACACACACACACACACACTCACACACACACGCACACACGCACACACGCATGCACGCATGCACGCACGTACGCACACACACACACAAAAAAAACACACACACACACAAACACACTTCATCGTGAAAATGTTAAAATTGGATTCTAGGTAACTTAAAACGTGGTCATTTACCAAAATCTCGATATGCGATTTTTAGAACGATCCCTATACCTCCCCTTACCAAGGGTAGCGGGAGGTAAAAAGACCAAAAGTATATTATATGATAACTCAATATATATTCTTTTATTTAAACGTATAAATAGACAGTTTAAAGAACAAAATAAGTTTCTTTCAAAAAAAAAAAAATTAAAAAGTAACTATGGCCATCTTTCCAGGACTGTGGGGATGAGATGCCCCAGTAGTTAGGGATAGATGAAAAAGCCTTATATACCTTAGTATTAATAGTGAGAAAAACGTAGATTTTTGCCGCCCACCGAGACCTGCCGCCCGGGTACTGGGCACCCCTAACACCCCCGCTTGGCGCGGCCCTGTATTTATGTTTAGGTTCTATAAATTTCGAGGTTCAATTTACTCATAACATATTCGTGCATTTGGCAGATAAAAATATAATAAGCAAGCAACACATTCGTGTTAAAGTCGCTAAATTTGCACAGTAATGCCTTTGACTTATAACTGACGATATGTCATATCGAAGATGAGCCTGCAATATCTCCTAAGGAACATTTTTGGAACACTGCAGGTTATTACATCAAAAAAATCCTGGTACTAGGACACTGTATATACCACCTTTTACCATAGGAGCTATTATATGGACATGCGCAATGAATAAAGATTTTTTTTGATGTAATACAAACCCAACCCCAAATGTATTCGTACCCTTTGAAATAAATATATTAACAGCAATAAAAAATAAATTTTTAGGTTACAATAGTTAAGACTACATGGGCATTTTTTTTATTTTATGTATTAATAAAGTGTACTGGATTTAAATACAATGTTATTAACTAACTTTCTCATTTAAACAATAATCTACGGACATATATATGACAAAAGACAAGTCCCAAAATTTTTCATTCCAACGGTAAATAGTACAATATTTATGTTAGTATTATCTATAAAACTGAGGGTAAAGGTAACTGACAATAACCGTGTTCCTTCGGACTGTGATTGTGATTTTGCGAATCTTGATTAGTTTAATCGTGATCCTTTTGAATCATGATTTAAAAATTATATCAAGAACACAACTTGAATTAATATAAAAACCATTTAGCGTCATATATAATATGCAGATCAATGCAAACTAATTTATTTTATAAATAATCTACTGTCGAGTGTTGTAGTCAGCACGGTAAATGGATCATATAGAAGTAAAAAAAAAGTTCTTGGTAACATATGAAGTATGTTTACTTAAAACAAATCTTTTATGTAACATATTTTCTTTGTTTTCAAAAGTATGGGTCATTACATGCTTTTGTAGAAAAATCATATTTCCTTTGATGCAACAAACCTCACATTGATAAATCTCTACGCTGGAAAACCTATTTTTAAATTTGCTCTGAAATGAATTTGTGTGATCACTCAAAAAGGATGATTCAGAAGGGAAAGGGGAAGGTTGTCTAGTGATCACAAAGTGAGGATAACGAATAAGAAACGAAAAAACATCACTTTGATGATTTAGATTGTGAATCACAGCCCGAAGGAACTCAATTAATGGCCGTCGTAAAATTTAATTCTTTAATAAAAAATATTTTGCGAATTATTAAAGACGTAAACATTTGTCACATGCAGACAATGGTTTATTTGCAAATAAATTATTATTAAACCTAAGAAATTTTATTATAGGCAATGTATTCAAGTTCTATACACTCTATTAATACACCATATCAAAATTTGTTTGTGTGATAATCATAGCATCCAGACGTTCTTGTTTTTAATATAATTGTAGGTGGTACTTTAATATATAAATAACACTTCGCAAATAATTTTACTAAAAAAATTAAATATTGTAATTAATTGAATATATTGTCAGTTGCTTTTACCTTCAGTTTTATAAATAATACTAAAATAAATATTGTATTATTTATTATTGGAACTAAAAAAATTAGCACGTATCTGTTGTCATATATTTGCCCGTAAATTATTATTAAAATGATAAATTTAGGTAATAACATATTTAAATTCAGTACACTTTATTAATACATAAAAGAAAAAATTGTCCAGATATTGTCTTAACTATTGGAATATCAAAATTTATTTCTTATTGCCGTTAATATTTATTTTTTACCTTCCGGTACCCTTGGTAAAGGAGGTATAGGGATCGTGCCAAAAATCGCATATCGAGATTTTGGTAAATAACCACGTTTTAAGGTCCCTAGAATCCATTTTTAACACGATGATGTCTGTGTGTATGTATGTATGTATGTGTGTGTGTGTGTGTGTGTGTGTGTGTGTGTGTGTGTGTGTGTGTGTGTGTGTGTGTGAATCCTCTCAATTTGTTATTATAAAAATTAAATATTATTCCATTTTCTATAAGCTTCCTATAATACTTTTTCAATATATTTTATGGATAAATATAGAAATTATATCTCGGAGCTTATGCTTTAAACACATCTCCGTGGTTACATAGTTCAGCTCAAATGTATGTAACTCATAGATAAATGTCACTGTCAAAAAAATAATCATTTCAATTTAATAATAGTAACGTTTAAAAAGGAAAATTGTAAATAGAACAATAGTTTTATGGAAAGGAACTTAAAATACATAATTTCTAGCATTAGTTAATATACAGGTATGCATTTAAATAAATAAACAAATAAATATATTATCAGGGCATATTATCCATTGCTGGGGGTGTAATCTGATTTATACACACATTTCGGTAATGATGATAACAAATTTGTATTGTGCGGGCGTTTACCACAAGGGTTAATTTTATGCCATTTAAAATTCGAATTAATTGGCGTTGATCGGGATCGAATCGGATTCCACAGATTCGCGACCAGACATCAGGCACGAGGCAACGAGACCCCATAGGTAAATGGCGGGAGGTATTGTGTTGGTCACATCAGATTTTTTTCAGAGGGTATATGAATACATTTAGGGTTGGGCTCGTAATCTGCATTAGCCTAAAAATGTACTTAGGCAATATTGCTGGCTCATCATCGATATGTCTGGTTTTCTACCTGTAGGACGACGTATTATGACTGTGAGCTTCTTCCCAAAAGTCAAAGTAGTATAATTTTGCGCGCGCTATAAATGCGTGGTTTTCAATACAACCTATAACATTTCATTTATTGCTTGCATAAATATGTATTAGAAGAATTATTGTTGTTTATTATTTTACTTTGCAAATTATATTTTTATTAGTGTGTTTATTGTAGTCTTCAAGGTTACTTATTGGAGAAACAGAAAATTCAAGGAAAACTTGAACATATGTGGATGTGAAAAAAAAAAAATTTTTATACGGAGAATACATTCACTACAGACTTTACTAGTTTATAAATAATATTTCAATACTACTATTTACGTAAATTACAGTTAATTGCTAATAATAAATTAATTACCATAATGCCTTTCATCTATTTTTTGTCGTTATAAAGAAATCGAAAGTAAAACTACAAATAATCTCAAAATAGACTACTATCATGACAAAACATTTTTCAGTATCTGTGACATTGGAAAGTATGACTTTTTTTCTGATACAGTCATATTGTTTACATAAATTCCTAATCAAATTGTTTTAATTTATTTTTATCAACCGGTCGTTCTTTGTATTTTTATAATTAACAAAACAAACATAATACACTATTGTTAAGTTGTCAATACTAAAGATATAAATGTTACAACCTTGATTCTATCAATGTTTGACTAGGTTTATACGTTTTTACATTTGAAATGTGACAACTTGTTATATATCTCTTGCAAATAGCTCACCAATTGAAATTTAATTTTCCGATTTTTCTTTTACTTATTGAATTTGATTATATTATTTATTTTATATTTGATGATATGATGTCTAGACGCTTTCTTTTCAATAGCGTTTTCAAATTGCGATCTGTATGTTTTACTCAGTCACGTTAGACGGTATTTCTAAATAAAATACTTTACAAGTCCATGCAATTAGTGTGTGCGTTCACTAATGGTGGAATTATGACTACTTATTTTATTCACGTACTATGGCCGGTACAAGGCTTGTGGTACCAGCCTTGTTTTAAAATGAAAATGATGTATTGAAAATTATCAAAATATTTTAAAATAGAACATAGTTTGTATTCAAACATTTTTTTTGAAAAAAATCGTTCTCTTAACATATGGGTGCAATTAAATATTGAAATTTGGCATTTTACAATATATCGTTTCAAAACAAGGCTTGTGGTATCAGCCATTATAATTATGCGATATAACTTTTTACTTTGTAATTGGGATTTGTCCTGTAAAGTAAATAAACTATTATTATTATTATTATTATTATTATTATTATTATTATTATTATTATTATTATTATTATTATTATTATTATTATTATTATTATTATTATTATTATTATTATTATTATTATTATTATTATAATGTAATACGTTGATAAATATGTATTGTAACGTTTATTTATTTGGGCGATGTGTAAAAATCAGAAAAATATTATTACTTAAAATAATTTTTATTCACATGATACAAAAATTAAAGGAAATGTTTTATAAAAATTTGCTGAAGTTACTTACAGTTAATGTATAGTTGAGAAACAATTCATTACAATACGAAAATTAAATGTAAAAAATCTGATGTGACCAACACAATACCTCCCGCCATTTACCTATGCCTGATGTCTGGTCGCGAATCTGGGGAATCCGATTCGATCCCGATCAACGCCAAATAATTCGAATTTTAAATGGCATAAAATTAACCCTTGTGGTAAACGCACACACAGTACAAATACATTATCATCATTACCGAAATGTGTGTACAAATCAGATTAGCACACCCAGCAGTGGATAATATTCCGTGATAATATATTTATTTATTTCTTTATTTAAATACAAACCTGCATATTTACTAATGCTAGAAATTATGTATATTAAGTTCCTTTCCATAAAATTATTGTTCGATTTACAATTTTCCTTTATTTTTTGACAGTGACATTTATCTGTCAGTTACATACATTTGAGCTGAACTATGTAACCATGGATATGTGTTTAAAGCATAAGGTCCGAGATATAATTTTTATATTACTTTATAAATTTATCCATAAAATATATAGAAAAAGTATTAATGCAAACCTATAAAAAATGGAATAATCTTTAATTTTTATAATAACAAACTACGAAAAAATTACATTTAAAGGTATTTTTTGAAGAAATCTATCTTGAGCTTCAAGTAAACTGCCATTTTCGGTTATCCGATTGCCACCAAAATCTAATCAGTTCTTTCCATATTAGAATAAGGTAGAAATACATGGTTTCAAAACTTTCTGAATGATAGTATTTGAGTTAGAGCGTAAAGAGGATCCACACACACACACACACATACATACATACACACAGACATCATCGTGAAAATATTAAAATTGGATTCTAGGGACCTAGAAACGTGGTCATTTACCAAAATCTCGATATGCGTTTTTTAGCACGATCCCTATACCTCCCTTACCAAGGATAGCGGGAGGTAAAAAGGATGAAGATGTCGTCAAAAGTATCAAGGTAATAAAATGAAAAGCGTGCATACATCAGAAAACAATTCAGTAAACTAATACTTCATGTAATTTTACCTGCAACATGAAGTGAGTAGCTAAAATTGAACATGAGAAGGAAATTATTAAAGATGACCCTCGTAGTGGAGGGCTTACAAAACTGTTACCAGATCAATTTGGTTTGCGATACATGGTCATGGCAAATCGGCGAATCAAGGTTCGAGAAATGGCAGAGACTGTATGCTTCTTTTATGGATGGGTTCAAATCATTTTGACTATTCAGGTAAAACTTCGCAGATACATTAGTGACAGTTTACATAACCTGACAAAAATAATTATGCGTCTAGTAACGGCCACGGCCTATAATCTGTACGAAACAGTGCGGACCATGCCAAAAATGCAGGACTAATGCCCGTATTAATAGTCGCTCCTCAAACTCAACCTTAAGGTTTCCTTGGCTGAGACGTCCTCAAGTACCTGAGTTAGGTGTGTTTTATAGGCGTTCTTTCGGCAAACCTCGGCTGAAGAAGCCTCAGCTCTACCTCAAGGTGCGATTTGAAACATTTTAGAATATTTGAGGTATTGAAGTTATATTGTTAGAGTTTTTTATATATTGTAATAAACATAGATAATGGCAGAGGATAACTTTGACGACTATTTTGAGTTTGAGGAACATCGTGTAAGAGAACAATTTCGTTTACAAAAACTGAGTTATGAAAGTAAACATGCGTGCTCAAGATAAAGTAGGGTTAGAAAAGAACAGAACTGTACATAAAACAATATTTACTAACGTGGGACCTGTTAGTCCCCACAGTTAAATTTAAAGAAACTAGTTTTTTTACAATTATAAAACAATATTTATATTTTTTTTATTTCTATTTTTTTATATAAATACAGAATTAATAATTCATGAAAAGTCTATTGGCAGTTGTAAAATACTAGGGATAATTATACGTTAAAAAGTGTATACAATAAAATATTTATTATTTTTTCGGTAAATTTTATCTTATTCTAACTATTAACATGTAATAGTAAAAAGAAGTTTTCAAAACGCGTCAGTTATAATTTATAATAGCGTATATGATTCTGCTAAAGAGCCTCAAGGAAGGCTTCAACCTACCTTAAGATAAGGAAGCGTTTTCGGGACTCAAGGAACGTTTATTGTACGGGTAAGACACTTCTTCTCCTTTAGCTTTTCCCATTCGTTACGGGCCGCTATTTTTTATTTTCTTCTTCCACTCATTTCTGTTTTGCGTGCTGTTCTTATTCAGTTCCTTTTCTCTCAAGTCTTCCGCAAGAAAACCAAGCGCCAAATTTCTCGCTTCTATTGCTAACTTATGAAATATAATGGCGGGAAATGCTAATTATTCATATATGAATTTAACTTGTACTGTTTCTATCTCATTTAATGGTGTGTTTATATCAATTACATGTCAAAAAGGGTTTCAAATTTGTGTAATGAATGTTCATAACATTGATAAACTTGAAATATTTTCTTAGACCTAAAAAATGTTCAAAATTAATTCCACTGCAAATAACTGTACCTATTTATAAATTCATTTTGTATAACTTTCCAGACCAATAAAAGGGATATGAGAGATACACATGTTATATTTGACAACTGTATAACTTTCTCGATGACATTTGTGAATATCAGTTCGTCATATAGCTAGCAAATCTTTCAGTGTACTAAGCAACAAGTCTCGTTTGCTTACCTAGCATTTGCTTGAACTGCTTACTTCATTGAATGCACCTATTGATACTGACATCTGTCAATTTGTATTATCTGAATATATTAGCAGTTTCCATAGTTAGCATATCTGGCTAATTTTTGAAATTTAATATCTTTATAATTCTTTAACTCTATATCTATTGAATATGAACATATGAAGTGTATAATGCGATCAAATCGTATAGAGAATAATATATTCTTCAAGTTATAATAACGTTAAATGTCAATAAATGATATTTATCTACGTTTTTTCAAGAAAAACTGTTAAAATCTTCAAAATCTAATCACTTGTTCTGGATACGAACTTGAGAAATATGAAAAAATTATAACTTTTGGAATCGTGGTATTGAAGTTATGCCATCCGAAACTTTCTTCACACGCACACACACACACACACACACACACACACACACACACACACACACACACACACATACACACACACACATGCATACATACAGACATCATCGTAAAAATGGTAAAATCGTATTATATGGACCCTAAAACGTACTTATTCACTAAAAACTCATCATTGAATTTTTTAACCAAAGACAATACCTTCCTTACCTAAAGGTGACGGAAGGTAAAAACTTATATTGAAGATAAAATATCAAACGATGCAAATCTTCACCAAGGATACAAGTATTTTAAGCCGTTTTTTTTTTCATAGCAGTTATCTACGGTTACACGGTCACAGCATTCCGAATACTTGCGATTACGTTAAATAAGAACCGCTGTATGTAGGATGGTTACTAACTATAGCTATCCTTTTCTAGTATATTGACAGATAAGCATTTTTCAGTAAAGGTGTTTAAGGGTTACATACCGCGCAGTAAGCCCGGTTAGCTTGTGTGAATAAAATATGCCCTTAGTGCCTGCAAGTTTTTTAATTTTAGTTTGACAGCCCAGCTGACAGTGGCAGGCGCCATTTTATTTAATACCTATACAGATACAGAGCACGTACAAAGGTATATTAGGTTTTTTTTTGCCGAGTCTAATTAAGTTCGCGAAAAAGAACACATTTGTTTGTTGCTAAGTAATTGCTCGTTGATTGTATTGAACACTAACGACGCAAATTCATTTGTAAAATGTCAGATGTGTTTTTGAATTGCAAAATGAAAAATGTAAAACTGTCACATAGTTGAATAAAAATTTATTATTTTATCAATAAATTAATTTTCTAGAATTTGTGGGTTGGAAGAAAGTGACAAAACAGGCATAACGTTATTTTCGTAATGAAAATATGATTTGTTGGTGGCTTTGACCTTCAATCATCGATCGGTTGATCAATATTTAGTGTAACTGCCCACGCCAACTGTAACCTACATATCCAGGGGCGCGGGTAAATAATAAACAAATGGCGCATATTTGAGCACATCCGGGCACGGGCGACGGATGACGGACGAGTCAAATGTCAAGGTAGCGTGAGAGGAGGGTAGCAATGGAAAAAGCAACGTGAAGCCCCAACCGAACGGCGAACTGGAGAGGAACAAGTGCGTATTGCGAACCTGGAATTCGTAGGACGAAGCGAACCTGACCTTGGCCGACCCTCCCGCTCTTGGCGAAGGGTTAGCCACAGAGACGGATTCGGTAATTTTTTAAATAAATTCTACATTCTTCCATTACCATATGATTGTTTTTTTTTTGGGAACTTCCTTGATATGTTGATAAAATAATGAGGCCTTAGGGTGGTTCTATCATGAAGTATTTACGACATTGAAATAGGTTATTATTAGTGAGTTTTCACTTTTTACACAAATATTTTAAAAGGATTATCACCTATTAGCTCAGATCAGGGCCGGATTAACCATTTTTTAGGCTCCAAGATGAAGTACGTCTGAGCCCCCCCCAGAATTCTTTCAAAGACTAATAATCCAAAAATGTACTAATTTCAATAAATAATTGTTTTTACCTCCCGCTACCCTTGGTAAGGGAGGTATAGGGATCGTACTAAAAATCGCATATCGAAATTTTGGTAAATGACCACGTTTTAAGGTCCCTACAATCCATTTTTAACATTTTCACGATGATGTTTGTGTAAAACTGTCACATAGTTGAATGTATGTGTGTGTGTGTGTGTGTGTGTGGATTCTCTTTACGCTCTAACTCAAATACTATCATTCAGAAAGTTTTGAAACCATGTATTTCTACCTTATTCTAATATGGAAAGAACTGATTCGATTTTGGTGGCAATCGGATAACCGGAAATGGCAGTTTACTTAAAGCTCAAGATAGATTTCTTCAAAAAATACCTTTAAATGTAATTTTTTCTCAATTTGTTATTATAAAAATTAAAGATTATTCCATTTTCTACAAGTTTGCTTTAATACTTTTTCTATAATATATTATATGGATAAATTTATAAAGTAATATAAAAATTATATACATAGGTAAATGGCGGGAGGTACTCTGTTGGTCACATCAGATTTTTTACATATGATCAAATATACAGGTGTCTCAAAAAGGCACTCTGCATGTGGGTCTCGAGAACTATAGTTGCTCTATTAGGAGAGCATAGTGGTGTATCGCTATTTGAAAAAAAAATCTTACATAGGTCATTGTCATTACATATAGGCAAAAATCTGATGTGGCCAGCACATAACCTCTCGCCGTATATTTTACCTGGCTGTATGCATAAAGCAAAGATTATTTTTATAAATACAAATAATATATTCATATAAATCTATGACGTATAAACTTCTTTATTATTCAATAATAGCATGTCTCAACATGAAGATATTTTACCATAAATTATGTTACAATAAATTACAAAGTAATATAAATATTAGGCTGGTAACAGCAATTTTCAATTCGAACAACTTTGTTTACTTTCTCTTCATATTCTTCTAGTAAAAACATTAATTTTGGGCGGTCTAAAATGTATATATCTGGATTGTGCATCTATTCTTATATATCTTCTTTTACATTTTATTTTTTCATACTTGTTATATCTAAATAACCTTAATTCCCTTTAATAAAGTGACGGATAGATTGCACTCCGATTTTGTCAATATTTACAACTTACTTGAGAAGAATTTGATAGCTTTTTCGCAATTCAAAGTTACTCTAGTCTATAGTACTGGTGTACATTGTCCCATAATGTTTGAAACAAATTTAAGTCCTTCAACCTAGACTTGTCATCTCCATAATAGTCACAGATCAAGAACTAAGGGATTCTCCAAGTACATTTTTAATTCATTACTCATTATTTCTGACACTGACATTTATCTGTCAGTTACAAATAATTTAAATTATCAACTATTTTTCATGGCATTCTTTCGGCTGTCAAATTTATTACAACAGATTATTTTATATATTATACTTCTTTTATCTCTAAATCTATGGAATATATAATAAAATATTTAAATGTATCAGATAGAGAATTTAATTTTCTTTAATATTACCACGAAAAATTTTCAAAAAATAATTTTTAGAAGTTTTTTTTTCAAGAATCTTCTACTTCCGGTTGTCCAATTATTACCAAAACCTTTTCAGATCTTCCCATGAATGTCCGATTGGGAAATACGTTGTTAAACAAATTTTAAGTCTTATAGTTTTTGAGTAAACGTCCTTCCAACATCCCACATACACACATACACACACATCCACACACACACACACACACAGACATCATCGTAAAAATGTTAAAATCGGATTGTAGGGACCTTAAAACGTGCTTATTCAATAAAATCTGGATATGCGATTTTTAGCATGAATGCAATACCTCTCTTAGCGAGAGGTAAAAAAGTAAATTTTGCAGTTTATTTTTGCTAATAACATCCAACTGAAATACTGGATTATAGTCTCCACTTCTTTAGGTCACTTTATGTTCGAATGGCGGTGTTAAATTTTTATCACTACTGAAATTAAGAATTGTGTCAGTTTTAATATTTATATGGACATCAATTAGAAAGATACACTGTTCAAAATCGATTTTTATTTTTGTTTTCGACATGTCATAAAAATAGCATCTTTTGTGACTTGATTCGCAAGGTAGAAATAAAATAAATAAATATCCATAGAAACTATACAGAATCAACGAATAACTTGTACGAAAGAAACCTGTAACCCTAAATGTCACTATAACACAATAGATAACCTAAGAATAAAGTTACTAAATGCCATCAATAGCTTCAAATTTAAATAAATAACGTATGAATTTTGAGGAAATACCATATTAAAGAATAGCAAGCAGACTTACAGATTACAATTACAGGGACGGTAATGAACATAAGAATATGTACTTAGAATTAGAGTGATAAGAATAGTTTATATTGTTTTGCAGTGAATCTTGGACATATCTTTCAGCCACACTGTTAGATTTCCATCCAATTGAACAACTTCAGGGGGCATACATTATAATACTTCAAATTCCGACATAATTGCACATAAGGAGGATTATAAAATTGCACACGTGAAAATTTTCAATTTTATAACAAAAAGTGAACAAATAGTATTCATAGCAACAGGGAAATGTTTTGGAGAAGGGATATATGACGTGAGTATGGTAGAATCGTGGAAGAAGACAGATAGACTGGGAGGGAAAGAGATAGAGTTATAGATCAGCCGATCAGCGTGGCGTTTATAGCCGTGTTCCTTTAGGCTGTGATTGTGATTTTATGAATCCTGAATAGTTTAATCGTGATCCTTTACAATCAAGATTTAATAAAATTATATCAAGAAAACAACTTGAATAATATAAACACCATCTAGTGTCAAATGTCATATACAGACCAATGGTAACTAATTTATTTTATAATATAAATTTTTTATCACATACCCTATTGAAATCGCAAACTTATTTTACGTAAAATGAAACGTCATTAGTAGATATTTTTCTTTGAATATGTACGTTTGAAGAAAAAATATAATGTGTCGTTCGGAGTAAAAGTGTCTTTGAGTGCCTCGCGTGCAATTGTCCGACTCGTTTCGCTCGTAGTGCAAGCTTCCACGCTCGCAACACAAAGTATCACATTTACTCTTAATAACACAATATACTATTTTTTCTTTATATTATTTTTTTCGCGCGTTTTGAGGCCCCAAGCTGCAGCTTAATGATAAATCCGGCTACTTTTTAAGCGACACTTTTTCTTTTTAATTTTCATTACTACCAACACTTTGATCATAAAATGATGAATATCAATTTATTTAATCATTGGTGACGTAAAATAAATAAATCCGAGTACATACCATTAGAAAGCAACTAAATAATTGTTAAAGGACTATAAATTAACTGAAAAATTATGTTTTAGTTTTTATAAACTATTAATATTTTTTTTTATTCATAATGGGGTCCTCCACGATAACAGAAAATTGCGTAAACAGTTATATTGAAAGTAGGTAAGAAAAAATCATGATTGAGACGAAAATAAGTTTTAAAAAATTGTTAATTTTTGAAATATTTGAGATTTTAAGCATCTATACTTCTACGTCACACTATTGTTATCTTTCTTGCGTAGCTTGCTATAAAAATAGGTGCGAGAAAGATAGCTATAGATTTCGTTAAATCAAATGCAGTTAAACTAAAAATTATTATGTATATATGTATAAATGTATTTAATGACAAATAAAGTAATCTAAAACAACATTTCTGTTTCTTAATACTATTTCACTTTACATACAATTTAATATTATTGTTGAATCCACAATAATATTATTTATACAATATATGTATATTTTATTAATTTTACCTCAATTTATCAAAATATCAAATTACAAATATTATTAATTTCTATATTTACAAAATTAAAACAATGAGAAATTAATTAAAATATTTAACTATTATATTACAAAACAAATTAAAATATGTAATATATTAATTCCCTACAGTAGGGAATTAGTTTGCTAAAAGTTTTTGCAGGTATCCCTGGTTTGCATTCATGTATAGACCTCCACGTGTCATCGCCAATCTACAGTGATTTATCAGCTGGTAGAGTGTTTGATTTCTTTGATTTTATAAATAAATTTGTGTTCATGTACAATGCAATCATAGTGAATTACTGTACAGCATTCCCGATTAACAGTTTGTACATTATAAATTTAATGTCTTACAATGAGAACATGTTCTGATATTCTGCCTTTTCGAATACGTACAAATAATACCTATTCACTTGTAAATTTACAATTGTTTATGACGATGTTAGTGTCAATATTAATGTAGAATTTTAAGTGTAGTGCCTAGAGGATCTGCAGTTTTGCCCGAGATTTGAAGTAAAAAGGTAAGTTTATTTCATTATCTATACATATTTCAATTCTCTGAAATTATTTTGACAGAAATTTTAAAAATTAAAACTAAAAGGTTGTTTCTAAAAAAAAAAAACCGCAAAATATCCCAGACTTTACATGGTTTTTCTTTTTGATCAGAACCTTGTTTTCGCATATTACAAGGGAACAACATTTGCGTTATCTTCATTACGTTATAAATGTTATAGAGACGTTTCGGTCAACTAGCTTGAAATTATAACTTCTCGTGTGCTTTACCGCAAATGATGCATAACTTAATTTCTACAATTGTGTAAAAAGTAAGCTAATATCTACATATTTCCAGGCTAAAAAGTGTTTTTGTTGCACATTGCACAAAAAATAAATAGCCGTTTAATCCGAAAAAGCATACAAAATAGCATTTATATTTATCATTTTCATTGGTTTTTCCAATTCAATTACAGGGCACTATACTTTTTTCTATAATTGACAACGGACATTTGATTATTGGCGAAAATTTGGTCGGTAAAATTTGAGGCTGGTTAAACGGGGTAGTTTCGCCTTTTTACATTTTCACCTTCCGTCACCTTTAGGTAAGGTATTGTCTGGTCATAAAATTCAATGATGAGTTTTTAGTGAATAAACATATATTTTAGGGCCCCTATCATACAATTTTACCATTTTACGCTGATGTCTGTATGTATGTATGTATGCATGCGTGTGTGTGTGTGTGTGTGTGTGTGTGTGTGTGTGTGTGTGTGTGTGTGTATGTGTGTGTGTGTCTGTGTGTCTGTGTGTGTGTGACGAAAGTTTCGGATCGCATAACTTCAATACCACGATTCCAAAAATTATATTTTTTTCGTATTCCTCAAGTTTACATCCAGAAGAACAACTGATTAGATTTTGGTTATAATTGGTGAACCGGAAGTAGCCTCATTTGAAGATTTAACAGTTAAATTTGATTTATTGACATTTAACGTTATTATAACTTAAAGAATATATTATTCTCTATACGATTTGATTGCATTTTATACATCAATTCAATAGATATAAAGTTAAAGAATTATAAAGAAATTAAATTTTATAAATCAGCCAGCTATGCTAACCATGAAAATTGTTAATATATTCAGATTGACAGATGTCAGTATCAATAAAAAGTAAATTAATGTGGCAGAGATGAGGATGTTGAAGTAGATGCTGGGGAAGGCACGGAAAGATAGGCAAGGAGATAACTCTAGTGTTACAAGTTTCTAGAAAGATAAAAGAGAGATGATTACATTGGTTTGAAAATGTCATGAGGAGAAATGAAGAATATATTGGATGAATGAATAGCTTAGTAATAGAAGGTTAAAGAAACAGAGCAAGACCAAAGATAAGATGGAAGGACTGTATTGCGGAAGTCATGAGAGAAAAGGAACTGAATGAGAACGACACGTAAACAGAAATGAGTTCAAGAAGAAAATAAAAAATAGCGATCCCTAACGAATGGGAAAAGCTAAAGAAGAAGATGATGCTAGTGTCAAGTGCAATTTACATAGTTTGTTTACATATTACACAGGATTGACGGATGGTATTGTGCTGGCCACAACAGATTTTTTCATTAGAAGCAAGTTTTTTTAAATTAAAATTTTCCATATTTTTTTATTTTACACAATTTTTGTTTTTTAATGAGAAAAAAATTACTGAAAATACCGGACATATCTATTCCCGCCACTGTGACATTACTCTTGCCGTTTCCGTTGCAACTTAGTTCCGACGTGCTGCTCGAAGTATGACAAAGATATTTTGCGACGTATGTAAGGGGAACTTGTTTGTTAAGTTAGATTGCTGTCAAGTTAGCACATATTTTTACTTATTTATTTTTGTTTGAGCAAGTTTGTGACGACGTTTTGTATTACAGTTGATAAAAAGAAACAAGGTTATGTCCACGGCGTCAGTATCACCATCAACTGTCACTTGACATGTCATATCCCATCGCTGTAAAACGACACTAGCGACATTTTCGGCTTTAAAATATGTAAGCGTGGCGTCACAGAGAAGAGGTCGATTTGAATCATTATTATATTTTAAATAACTTTTTTGAAATATTTACATAATAAATGGCGAATTTTATTGCAGTATATATCTTATTATGAGTCATATATTGTAAACAAATAATAATTTCATTAAATTTTAACATATGGTAACTACCCCATTGAGACAAGATTAAAGGGATTGTACTGTATTTTGTTATAATGAAATCAGAAAAATTTCATCACAGCATATTACCCATTACTTGGTGTACCAGTATATGCTTTGGACACATATATCGGTAATGATGAAATATTTGTACCGAGCGGGTACTTACCAGACGTCACCTCACACACACCCATTGCTGGCGTGGAGAGTGAACCACAGGGGTCAATTTTGTGCCATTTATATTCGAAGTAATTTTTAGCGTCGGTCGGGATCGAACCCTGGTCCTCAGATTCGCCATCAGACACTCAGGCACACTGCCACGAGACAATAATTATTATAATTAATTTAATTGACCTAAAATGAACTAGAAAATAAGTTAGTATTATTTTGTAAATACTAATTGCTAATCGCTCTAAAATGTATAGTATCATTTTATAATATACGTATGCATTAATTATATGATGTGCTGTAACACAATAATGATTATTCCGTAAGCAAGGTAGTTTATTAGATCCAAATATAGAAGCTCCATTTATAGGCATTGTAATAGAGATGCAATTATACGTCCTTATTAAATTCTACTGCATCCTTCCTAAAATAATTATCAAAACTATTTTGCGCATTTATTATTGAAAAATAATTTATTAATAAATTATAATTTGCATAGATAAATCTAAACAAAATTTTGCCTAAGACAGTTAAAAACAAATTTAGAATATATTCATTGTTTTTCTCTCCACGTATTTCTCCACGTATTTGTACTTGGTCGAGAAAAATTGACGAAGTGATTATAAGATGTTTTTTCTCGGAAATGTGATTTATTTTTCTGCAGAAATGTCAGTTAATTTAGTGTGGGAAGAATGATTAACTTAACGAACCGTTATAATTTTGTTCTTTTTTCTATTATAAGGCTGTTTTGATATTATTCCAAACATTTTTTGTTACAAAAAAATAGTATGTTGTATTATTAGGAGTAAAAGTGAGACTTTGCCTCGCGTGCATTTATCCGACTCGCTTCGCTCGTCGTTTAAACTTCCACGCTCGACACACAAAGACACTTTTACTCCGAATGACACATTATATTTTTTCTTCAAACGTAGATATTTAAAGAAAAATATCTCCTACTGACGTTATATTTTACGTAACTTACGTTTGCGATTTCAATTGCCCTATAGCTATGGATACTTATTTGTTCACTTTTTGTTATAAACATTGAAATACAATTTTTCACGTTTTGACGTTTAAATAAAATCTGTGCAATTTTATATCCTCCTTGTGTGCAATTATGTCGGAATTTGAAGGATTATAATGTACGCCCCCTGAAGTTGTTCGATTTGATGGAAATCTAACAGTGTGGCTGAAAGATATGTCCAGGAATCTCTGCAAAACAATATAATCTTTTCTTATCACTTTAATTCTAAGTATTCTTATGCTCATTACCGTCCCTGTCATTGTAATCTATAAGTTCTTTAATAATGTTATTTCCTCAAAAGTAAACTCTGTTTATATTTTAATTCACAGGTTATAATATATTTAAATTTGACAGCTATTGATCGTATTTAGTAACTTTATTCTTAGGTTACCTAGCGTGTTATAGTGACATTTAGGGCGATATTACAGGTTTCTTTTATTAAACTTACTTCTTATTCGTTAATCTGCATAGTTGCTATGGATATTTATTTATTTTATTTCTACGCCGGCGGCGTAGAAATTGGCTATTTCTACTCCGGCGGCATAGGAATTAAACTTCATCCTTGTGAATCAAGTCACAAAAGATGCTACTTTTATTACGTTTGAAGAAAAATATTATTTCGTTTAATAATAATAGTTACAATTGTTTTAGTTCATTGTTTTATTTCAAGCCACAGTCATGGCTCACTATTCTCTTTTCGACTAACATATGGATTATTTTACATGATTGTAAAGCAAATTTGATGTACTTTTCAAATTTGTAAAAAAATATAGTATATTCCATTTGAAATTTCAAAGTTGATATTAATTACTAATAAACCGGAAGTGGTATCATGAATGTACATCCGTCATCAAGTAGCTTACATGTTGCTGTATAAATCATGTTACATGAAAGAAATTACTAACTTAATAAATAAGCGAGATATTTGCTGAGTACACTAAAATATAACAACCTGTATATAACCCTATATATTTATTTAAATTTGGAAAGTATCTAAAAATTTCGGTCTTACAGTACAAAATAGTATATTATTCAATGAGCATGTAATGTATGCTAATACTCATGAGAATGAAGTTTGCATCACGAGCCGAAAGGCGAGTGATGTAAATCATTCGAGTGAGTAATAGCCATTACATGCGAATAGAATACTATACTTTATCCACAACTGTCAAATAATAACATACTGTACTATTATAAAATCAGAAATAACAATAACCTAACAAATTTTAGAAAATTGTTTGTTCACAAACATGAACATAGATAGCGTTGATTATTGGGTATTTGTTTTAACAAAACTATGAAGTGATTTGACATGTAGCAGAAAAATTTAAACCGGCTATTCAGCTACATTTTAAGCTTAAAACGAAAATAATACTATAAAAAACTAGAAACCTAGTATACTTTTGGCTTTTTATGTGGAACTGGAACTGTTGTTTTTGGTGAGTGTAAAATCACCGTCCGAATTTCCTTGTGGGTGATAGACAACTCCGTCATTGTGCTATCACAGGGAATTGCTGTTAGCGCAAGTTGTCAATTTGAATTTAAACTTGGCGTTTGTTTGTTTCTTAGAAACACGTTTCATATTTTCATTTTTTTGGGTTACTTACCGTTAGTAAAAGACTGTGCCATTGCCGTACCGCGGGGGCGCAGTCACCATTCTTTTGGGGTCGTAAAATACCAGTTTGTGGCTCGACACAGTTTTGTCGTACACTGCTTTATATTATTATTATTATCAGTATTATTTGTTTGTATTGTATTGTGGGTAAAACTGAAATAAAGGTTATTTATTACGGGTTAAAAACGTGCTTTTTCAAGCGAACCTTGGCCTCCCTCCTAGAGCTATCCCGGCCCATATTGTCCCCCTTTCAGCTACCACCACCGAAGGCGCCCGAGTATTCCGACCGACGGCTGAAGGGACAATCCGACGATGGCCCAACCACCGATCACAACGGGGCCACCGTCACAATAAATACTTATTAAAAGTAATTTGTTTGTACTTTTTGTAAGGTAAGATTTGAATTTGACATAACGATTGAATAATATTATTCCATCGAACTGTCAATATTATTCAACTAGTTCAACAGTAACGAAGGTCATTAATTGATAAAAAACGGTTGAATTATGGGTATATTATTTGACAGTCGTGGATAAACACTCTTATGTTATAAAAAAATACAATGGCGAATGATTAAAATATTACATTTTTATTAATTACAGGTGGCTTTGCAATACTGTTTTTTTAATTAGACTTATCTGATAACATTAAATAGCAGGTGTAATAATGAAATATCGGATTGAAATGGATGAAATATTTAATTAAATAATTTTCTTTAAATTTAAAAGGTGTAATATTAAAATAATGTAATGCAAAGCCTTCTTTGTTTAATAAAAATGTAATATTTAAATCATTCGCCATTGTATTTTTTATTACATATATTTATTTTTATATTATTGGATAGCAAATTTCATGTACTTTTCAAATTTGAATAAATATATAGGGTATTCCAGTTGAAAATATAAAATTATATGCCATTACGTAAAAATGGAACATCCTGTAGAAAAACATACTGCCGATTTATAGACATTTTAATTTTTTTCCAGAAAAAATAAAATAATGGAGTTATTAAAAAAAAACAGACCGATGAATCACCCGGTAGGTATATGCGGGCCACGCTAGAATTATTGAAAAAAATAAATTCAAGTAGGCCATGTGTGAAACATAATTTGATTTGCACTATCATTTTAAGCAGTTATTATCTGTCATTTGAAATTAAGTTCCGAATGTGTACTTAGAACCTTAATTAATCTTTTTTTTTAAATATTTTGAGTGATAATACAGAATTTACCAGAGACCATATTCGAATCATGATTTATAATTTCACATTTCTTAATTCAGTCTGGAAATAATTAAACGGTTTTGGCAATTTTAAAATCAAATCACCACAAACTAATTTGACAGGTGACAGTTTTTAGTCTCCTAAAAATTAGTTTGAAAGCATTCCAAAAGTAGATTGCTTGGAAGTTTTTAAGAAATGGAAGGAAAGAATGGTGAAATGTACCTATTATTGTTGAAGATTATTACTTTCTGATCATAATTAAAATAAAATTCTAATAAAATATGAATCATGTAATTTAATGTACTATTGAAATAAATAGAACAAAAATATTAAGCCTGCTAATATGTAATTATATGTGAAATGTCGCTGCCCTTTAGGTAACTGCGCAGATATAATATTTAGTGCGTAAATCCGGCCCTGGCTGGGGGTGCTGTGCTGGCGAGCTAACGAACGTCGTGCGTGCCAAGGGCAGAGGGGTGGCGTGGCCTTGGCCGACTGAGGGGTTCGTTCAAGGTCTTGCGATGAATGGTACGTACAGCAGCCCCTGCCTGCCTACTCCTCTTCACCTTGCTCTATTTCGGTATCGCAGAAGCTCATTCGTTTTTCCGCGGTGTTCTGCACTGGTTCATGCCCAAGGTCTCGCTCCTTCTAGTTTACTCCAGGTCGTTGTTATGTTAGTTAGCGTTAGCGTGTCGGGTTACACATCTGTGCCCAATAAAAAACCCTTTCCCCAGGTGTGTGGCACCTATACAATATTTCATTTCCCATAAAGATTTTATAAAAGGAAAAAATATATCGGTACGTCATTTATTATTGGAGGATGTAACATACTATGTAACATAAGTTTTCGGAAATTTTTGAATGAACGATACTGTGGTTGTATATTGAACCTGCTTATTACTAAAACAATTAACACAGCTTGAGATTTAACATTCATATTTAATAAAGAGTTAGTGGCTCGTTTACTTATAAACGACGAAGTGTAGTTCTGCCTTGCCCCATGAGTCTTTGGCGGGTTTTAATAGTTATTTACATACCAAGTGCGGAAACGATTGGTTCCCGGATGAGTGCCATAGAATGATTTCGGGAAGCAAGTTCACGCACGTGGTTTCTACAATATTTTTTATTTCAGAGTGATGTGTCAAATTTAAATTCCAATTATTTTCATGTTTATTTTTATGTAATGTAGTGTTAATCATGGTATGTAAATAACTATTATTTATTACTTAACAAGTATTTCACTTGTATATAGCAAATTTAAACTTACTAAACTTGTTAAATTTCTTATTGTTATGTTAAAATTTACATTAAGTTTGTAGGTTATGTGTTACTGACTTCCCGAGTATTCTGTCATGCCGACTTCCACCGAGCAGAAATTGTTGCAAACAGAGTGAACCAAATACACTAAATTCATTATTTTAAAATTAAATTTCATTCAATGTTCCACCATTTTCTCTTATTATTATTAAGCGAGTGAGTGTTTGAGAAACTATAGTTTATTATTATTAGTTCTTTAAGATTTTTTTTCCAAAATTTCCCGGTCACTTATCTGGTGGAGACCTGGGAAATTGACGTTTCGGACGTTGTTTAGGGACGCGAAACAACACATTTCAATCCATGAGTACAAAAAAGCATTTATTGTGTCTAGTTGTGTTTGAAGGAGCGTGGAACGGAAGGAAATGAAGGGATTCAGGGTCATCAACCAAATTGTGAATAATTTTGTATATGTATATTAAATAGGCACATTGGCGTCCAAGGGAGAATTTAACCTATAGGAATAAGCGATGCTTTTGTTAGAACTAAACTTGAATCTTGTAGTAGGTACTATTTGGAATCCATTTACGAATAATATGATTAAATCAGTGCAACGTAATTTTTTTAATAATTTTATACTACACGAAACACGTTTATCATATTTGTCGTAAATGGATTCCAAATAGTACAACAAGATTCAAATTTAGTTCTAACAAAATAAAATAAAGAGCTATAATGGAATCAAGATTAGTGAAGGATGCTGTGTTTCTTTTTATGAACCCCAACATTTTAAAACATAAATCAAAGGTTGAAAAATGCGAATTTTGTATGGAACATTTGGAAATCCATTCATTAATAATTGGTTTAACATACAGAGATTCTGAATTCAGCTTATGAATATTTAAAATGGCGATATGATTCAACCGATCTTAACGCAAAGTTCGAACGCAAAAATGATCGCTCTGCTGTACTTGATGATGTCGGAATAGTGAGGATAATTTTCAACAATTTTTTCGAATTCCGAAAGCATATAAATTTTTTTGGTGTGTTGTTCATATCGTCTAGTGTAGTACTCAAACTCTCAAGCGCCACAACTGATGGCGGCCTTAAACGTATTGTTTAGAGACACCTGCTTCCGAAATTGACAAGCAGATATGGGGGCCCGTATTTGAGTGACAATTAGTAATTATGTACATAGATGTCAAATGTCAGAATTTTTCATTAAAAATTTCAAGATTTTCTAAATTCACGTAGTTAATTTGTCAGCAGACCTAACCCATTATCTAAGTAATTTCACTTAGCGCTAAACCGACCTGCTTATCAGGCCCGTTTAACCTGCTTAATTCAAGCGGGTTAGCATTTAAGTGGCTAAAATAATGCGAGATAACGATAAACGTAGTCTATCATAATAGAATATTATGCAACGAGTTTATAATAATAGCTATTAATATTATATTGTAATTCATGCGAGTGTATTAATTGTCATTATACATATATACAGGGTGTATCAAGATAACGGAACAGTGTCATTTATTCGTGAATATGAAAAGTTACACAAAAAGTGATTAAGATATTTTGTAAAGCATAGAGGGACACATTTTGGCATAACTATTATTATTTGAGAGCCAGTGGTACTCATTTTATGTTATATTTTCTTAAATGGAATCATATATTTTTTATTAACTCATTAAATAGAGAATTTTTTTCTGAATTCAACAATATAATAACATCATACCCTTACATTGTGAAAAAATTGATAAAAATCAATTCAAAATTAGTATTTTAATTTTTTTAAGTAGGCTAAGCACCATTCAACTATTAAAACAAAGGAAAATTATTTGTCATTTTTGTATGTCATTGTTACGTATTATTATATTTTTTCGAAATGTTCCAAATTTCGGTATTTTTTTTTTTATTTCGCGTAATTACTATTTAGTTTTGCATAATTAGGACAAATTTTTGTAAATAAATTGCATGCTAGAAATGCATTTTGATAGGTCTTGCATCAATAAATAAAATCAGTATTTGTTGGATATGTCGAAATTAGTAAATTATTTATTACAAAGGTAACGAAAATTACCTTAATTATAGTAATGGTTAACAGTGAAATACGAAAATGACAGATATTTTTTTTTTGTTTTAATGATTAAATGTTTGCACAACCTGCTTACAAGAATTAAAATAGAAATGAGATACTAACTTTGAATTAATTTTTATCAAATTTTTCGCAATGTACGGGTACGATATTATTATATTGTTGAATTCAGAAGAAAATTTATTATATTATTATATTTATTTATTGAGTTAATAAAAAATATATAATGCCATTTAAAAAAAATGTAACATTGAGCCATAAGTTGAGTACCACTGGCTTTAAAATAATAATGGTTATGTCAAAATTTGTCCCCCTCTATACCTTACAAAATATCATAATCACTTTATGTGTAACTTTTCATACACATGAATAAAATGCACTGTTCCATTATATTGACACACCCTGTATACAGGGTGTTTATTAAACATCGGCAAAAATTGAAGGGGTTATTTCCTAGACCATTCTAAGATGATTTTGTCATTTGATGATTTTTGAAAAGCCGCTTTGTTTCGAAGATGCAGGGCGAAAAAAAAATTCGACAAAACCAATTTTGATATTTTTCAAATTATTAATCCAGCAGGCAAGTTATGTGTCAAATTTGTTGAGACTGATTGACGTTTGGCTGTTTGACGTGTATTTTCTGTCTATAATACTTAAACTTTTGTTAGTGAAGTCCTCTATCATGAATCGCTATACGAACGCCGATATATGCTCGTGATTTTCTAACAGTAACATACGGAGATCGCTGGATTAGTCGAGGTGGACCTCACTTATGGCCTGCTCGATCCCCGGACTTAAACCCCCTGGATTTTTTCCTATGGGGACATCTAAAGTCATTAGTTTATTCTACTCCATTGGCAAATTTGGAAGATTTAAGATATCGGATAATTGCTGGGTGTAACTCCATAAGAAACGACCCTGGTGTTTTTGAAAGAGTTCGGCAATCATTGAGAATAAGATTGGATTCTTGCACCGTAGCTGAAGGTAGTCATTTTCAGCAGTTCTTGTACATTAAGAAACTTTACATGTAATTTTTGGTATTAAATGTTGTTATTGTCGAATTTTTTTTTGCCTTGTATCTTCGAAACAAAGCGGCTTTTCAAAAATCATCAAAGGACAAAATATTCTTAGAATAGTCCAGGGAATAACCCCTTGAATTTTTGCCCTATGTTTAATAAAAACCCTGTGTATATAAACTAATAAATTGGTTATAAAATTCATCCTTATCATTCATAATGATAATCTGTATCGAAATAAAAATGTGTTAATGGGTATCATTCAGGTACAGATGACACATACTTAATAAGTATATTAAAGCGTGGGAATAGAGAAAACAAATTTATAATCGTAAAATTTTAATTAATAATAAGTACTTATATTGTTAATATGACAATTCTTTTAAAATTGGGAAATAATTATGTCAAATACATTTGTCAACATTGGTGCATGGCAATGTTTTAACAGTTCTTAATATTTGATTAGTTTATATTTAGAGTTTCTCTATGTTAATATCTGATAATTTAAGTATAATAGTTTTCTTGTTAGTGAGAAACAATAGTATTAACACATCCTTGCGACATTATTTTCCATGAATTTATATAATTTCAACGAAACCTTATTAGACTATGAAAAATATAACATTGATATTTCCTTATAGATCTAAAAATAGCAATGATTTTGGGATTTACGATGTTACAAAACCATATCAACCACAGACAAAATATTATTATAACTTTCAAGGTGTTATTCGAAAATATATCGCCATGCAATTCTGATTCATTTGGTTCAATATCCGTGTTACAATGATACTGACCATGAATGAAATGTGATAGTTATGAATTAGATTGGCAAATTATCAAGCTACGGTATTTTTTTTATTTGTATAGTGTCATATTTCAGTTTGTTACCTCCCGCTACCCTTGGTAAGGAAGGCATAGGGATCGTGCTAAAAATCGCATGTCGAGGTTATGGTAAATGATGACCACGTTTTAAGGTCCCTTGAATCCAATATTAACATTTTCACGATGATGTCTGTGTGTGTTTGTATATATATATATATATATATATATATATATATATATATATATATATATATATATATATATATGTGTGTGTTTGTGTGTGTATGTGTGTGTACGCTCTAACTCAAATACTATCGTTCAATAAATTTTGAAACCTTATTTTTCTATCTTACTCTTATATGGAAAGATGCCATTATATTTTGGAGTAAATCAGACAACCAGAAATGGCACTTTACTGGAAGCTCAAAATAGTTTTTCTTCGAAAAATACCTTTAAATGTTATTTTTTCGAGATTTGTTATTAAAAAAATTAAAGTTTTTTAAATTTTCTACAGGTTTGCGTTAATACTTTTTGTATATATTTTATGGATAAATTTCGAAAATTATCTATAATTTTAATCCCGGAGCCTACGCTTTAAACACAACTCCATGTTTACACAGTTCAGATCTCAAATGTATGTAACTGACAGATATATGTCACTGTCAACAAACTAATCATGTCAAATAATAATAGTAACGTTTTAAAAAGAACATAGTAAATGGAACAATAATTATATTGAAAGGAACTATTTTAGAATTTTAAATGGCATAAAATTGGCCCATGTGGTGCACTCTCCTCACCAGCAATGAATATAGGTAAATATATAAATAAATAAAATAAATATATCATCACGGCATATTACCCATTGTCAATCTGCTTTGTACACAGGTTTCGGTAACGATGATGACATATTTGTACCGTGCGGGCGTTTACCAGGTGTCACCTGACGAGCACTTATTGCTGGCGTGGAGAGTGCACCACAGGGGTCATTTTTGGGTATTTAAATTTAATTTATTTTTTTAGTATTAACATGAATAAAAATTAAATTAAACAGGAGGTATTGTGTTGGCTACATCAGATTTTTTATCAGCTGACAAATTATTGTTATAACAACACTGTACTGTATAGCCTGGCGATCAGATGACGTCAACCATTATGACAGCAATTTGTTTGTATTATAACAGCTGAGTCACACGTATATTTCATCATAGTTCGAGGTAAATATCAATAGATGGCAGCACGAAAATATGTCTCTGTATAATAACTCTCCATTGGGTCGCAAATTAGTGGATTAATTTCTCAGTCTCAAATACTGCACAAAAAATAATTCTGCGTCTAGTGCTGTCCTAGGCTGCGAACTTTTAAATTCACCCTCGAACTATCATACGTATTACTTCGGTTTATGGATCTACATTTGACGATTTTTCCGTAGAATTATAAATACTTCTGCATTCTAACATTCACGCTGATTCAAATAAATGTTAAAATGTTAGATGTAACTACAAATACTTGAATCAAAGCGTCGCTCCGCATACCTTTCAAAAGACTACAACATTCGCGTAACAACACCACCATCAGATGGAATAAGGTTTGTAAAACCATCGATGATTGTTAATCTTCTTTTACTCTTTTACTGTTGTTTGCTACAGCAGAATTTTTATTTCTGGTAAACAGGAAACTTCAGTAAATAGATTTGTTTTTTGTGAGATACTTCAATAGTAATATTTTTAATAATTTCTCTTCTATGAAATAATTGTAAATAGTTTTACAATTTTTTTTATCTTTTAAAGGCAACTTGATTTCATATTACATTACTGAAATTAAAATCTCTTTCCTATAAGCTTTTTGTAACAATTTTTCCCAAATCTTTATTATTAAGAGAGAACATAAAATACAGACACAAAGTGTATTTTACGACGTTGCATATAGGTAGTAAGTTACAACGTTATAACCTAGTTACAACATCGTAAAATACCACGGTTTGATAATTTGGGAAATAAATTTTAATATACCCATCTTCTTATACAAATATTTTCTAGTTTCTTCTACTATTTTATGAAAGATGATAACATTATACATATATAAATGTATTATTATATGTATATAAGAAATCTAGCGAGCATGCAAATTTTTTTCAATGTGAACAAAAATTATTTAAATTGGCGTCCAAAAATGTATATCAACTGTTATCGGACTAATCAATCATTATTAAACAAATGGATTAATATCGGTTAATAATAATTGCTTTTAATAAAATATAAATAAATAAATATTTCATCACGGCATATTACCCATTGCTGGGTGTGCCAAAAATTACAACATAATCTATTTATTGGCATAAATTAGCCAGGATAGGTATATTTTTTGTCAAAAAGCCGAAGGTTTCGTTTTAGAACATGAGCTGTGACTTATGACAATTTGGATTAAATGTTTAAACAATTTTTTATTCTGTTAATGGTTATTCGAATGAGGTACTATCTCTGTGTTAGGAGTGGGACAGGGAAAAATATCGATATTATCAATAAAATTTATGTTACCAATAGCTGTACTCTTTTGGCTAAAATCTCAGTTCGTTTCACCTCACTTGAGGTAAACTTAATGCAGTAAAATTTTTGAAAGATGTCCGATCAAGGTCTTAGGTCAAGTTGACTTATTTTTGAATTTTGAATGCTTTTACTGTAACATATATTTTTATAATAATAAAATAACAGTAGTATCTTATGTACCCTCATAAAAACTTAGCAAACGACACTACTGAATTTGTCAAAGTGGGCGGAACAAAAATCTTATTTCATACAATTCGTAGATAACCTTGATCGGACATCTTTCAAAAAATTTACTGTAAATTGTTGTTCTATTTGATCTAAGCTGAGGGGGTCAATTTTGTGACTAGAAAGCAATAGCGAATACAATTCATACTGAATAGGATAATCCCCACTACTTTTTGTTGCCTTATTCTGACTGACTACGTTATTCAGCTGGTCCGGACCTCATAAATACGGTATTCACTTATGAATAAGCATAAGTTATCGGCTCATTTATTTTCTTATTGAGTGTATTATTATTTAATTTTTTAGTGCCTTTTATTTATTATTAGGTATTTGTTTTTTTTCTATTTTGTTCTATTGGAAATTAAATAAAATATTCATCGTATCTAAAAACAAAGGAAATATAACCACAAAATAAGTATGATACAATATCAAATAACGCTATTTTTCAAAAAAACTGAAATATTCCAAGATCGGGAATTTTGAACAAATATCAGACTAATACAGGGCTAGTATACTAAATATGTAGAGTACAATACCGCTGAATCCCTCTCTCTCGTATAAGTGGAAAATATCCAGGACTTTAATGTATCCAACCTGGACACGTGTCTACAAGCGCATATGCGCACAGCCGGAGACGAATCACGAATCGAATGTAGTTGTAGGGGCCGTGTCTACGCTTGACGAATGCAAAATGTTCCGAACATTTCTTGTGTGCCTTTCAGCAGTATATAGTGTAATAGGTATATTAGTGTACATAATACGATAGAAATCAATCATATGCATAGAAAATCCGCCATATTGCATTCGTATTCGCTATCGCTTTCTAGTTACAACATTGGCCCCCCAGTACTGAGTGTACGTGTAGGGACACATAGTCTTATCCCCTCTTACCGATGCTGCATCACCCGAGAAATAAACACAAAAATGATATGAGACACTCAGGTCAGTGGAAAGGTGTATTGTGAAAAGAAATGTCAATTTGTAGATTGTAAATGAAATGTATTATGAAAATTAAGTCTTCATGGATGAAAACGAAAATGTCATACCTATACGGTCACGGTAATGAATTAGAATTACTCTTTCAATATATGAAACGTTCGTTTCATTTCATATACATCTCTATTCAGTTCAATTCAACTCACTTTTAAATGCGCTGAGCAAAAATATTCAAAAAGAACACAGCTAAATATCGATAAATAGATAATATCTATATTTACCGATAATTATCAATAAGTTTCGATATTTACCAATAAGATGTATTTATCAATAAATGATTTTGTGTGTGGAGGGGGGGCTCTTTACGGTCTATCTCAAATACTATCTATCAGAAAAATTTACAACTATGTATTCTTGCTTTATTCTAATATGGAAAGAGCTGTTACCTCACGAGCATTCATTGCTGGCGTGGAGAATGTACCACAGGGGTCAATTTTGTGCCATTTAAAATTCTAAAATATTTGGCGTCGGTTGAAATCAAACCCGGTTCTCCAGATTCGCGTGAAGTGACGCCTGGTAAACGCCCGCATGTACAAATATGTCATCATTATTACCGACATCTGTGTACAAAGCATAATGGCTCACCTAGCAATGGGTAATATGCCGTGATGATATATTATATATTTTTATTATCTTACCTATATTCCTACATATTTACTTATGTTGGAAACTGTATTAAGTTCCTTTCCATATAATTATTGTTCTATTTACTATTTTATTTTTAAAAAGTTACTATTATTATTTGAAATGATTAGTTTGTTGACATTGACATATATCTGACAGTTACATACATTTGAAATCTGAACTGTGTAACCATGGAGTTGTGTTTAAAACGTAGGCTCCGGGATTAAAATTATAAATAATTTTAGAAATTTATCTGAAAAAGTTAAAATTGAATTTTAGGGACCTTAAAACGCGGTCATTTACCAAAATCTCGATATGCGATTTTTAGCACGATCCCTATTCCTCCCTTACCAAGGGTAGCGGGATGTAAAAATAATAAATAAAGTTTGGTATTTATTTAGAAAAATTTACAATGCGTTGTTGTTGTTTTTGTTTGTTGCTTACTGAGCGTTTTCGGTCTTTGCTCCTCATATACAGGACATTGACCGCGACACCGGAAAATATAGAGGACTTCAACATCTAAAATCATATTTTCGTAATTTCCTGATTCCCTAATTATTAAAGATAAAATGCTTGCAGAGCATAAAATTCTACATCTGAATCAACAAGCAAAATTAATTTTACAAGCTTTTTAACGGCAGAAATTAGGTTTGAAAATGTCGAAAATCAACCCAAAAATAGCAAATGTTTGCCGTTTTAATTTTGTTTATTGATTCGGTTGGAATTTATAAAAATATGATTTTACATGTTAAAGTCATATGTTCCGCTCAGGAAGCGACAAACCATAACATCAGCAATTCTGTATATAATTTACAATTAATGTATGAACACCAGAAATAACAACAAACGTCGTGCTACCAAATAACAGAATTTTGTTTAATTGCGAAGAAACCAAAGCACTATAATACGTAAATAAATTTTTGTATACAACTTTTAATTGTAAATTTACACTCTCCAGTTTTTCCCATAAAATAAACAGGAGAGCATAAAATTGGTTAAAACTAAAATCACATATTGAATCCTTGAGTTCACCCACCCCCCTCGGTAAACCCTACAAATAAAATTGCCACTGACCGAATTGAAATTTGCTAATACTCGTACGTTATCCAAATTTAGACTAGCAAGCTCTAGAGCTCGTTAACATGTCATTGATTCCTACGCAGAATAATAAATTGGGGTTGAATAATAGAAGCGTGAGATATTTCGTCTCGCGGCACGCATAACCTTGGACGAAGCTGAACTTGAGAGTCACATGGCCGTTTTGCGTCAGAGCGTCCCATGACGTCACCGCGATGCTTACTGTTAACCACGTGCCATTAAGCCATGCTTTCTCCTTCCATTCCATTCTTTTCATTTCTGTTTCAAATGCAAACAATCTATTTTTACTAATCAATTATGTATTATATGTGTATTTATTGTGCAACTACATTCAGGTTAAAAAAATATATATACCGGGTGTATTTATGAACGTATTGTTTAAAAGTTAAAATTTCCAATTAGCTGTATCATTACCTATTATTATTATTATTATTATTAATTTTAGACTAAAAAATGTAAGCAGAGAAGTTATTCAGAATAGACTAGTGAATTTAAAATTATTGGTTAAATATCTTTTTATCTCATGAAAAATGCTAAATAATTTTAACAATCTTCTAGTTATTTTTGATTCTAGATTGCGAAATGTTACTTTTGTATTCGAGAATGAAAGTTGTCTTTCGAGAATATAATAGATTTCACAATCAAATATCAAACAACGTTTTTTCTATAACTGTCCCAAAATTAATAAAAATTTAAAAAGATAATTTTGACGCTTGGGATTAATTAATGTGATAACTAAATGTCCCATGACAACAATGACGACGTCGGGCTCAAACTTCATCCTTGTGCGATACGGACATTCTACTCTTTTTTTACGACTAACGAAAAGGAGGAAAATACGAACTGTACAACTGGAAATATTATTGAACATTATTAATTTTAATGTCATTTTGTGTATTTGTTTTCCTAGACTTTCTAATGTTATTTGTTACTAAAATTATGTTTTACAATGATTTTACATTATTTACATTTTATCTAATTTATTTATGATTACACTTCATTTAAATATTATTAAATCTTTCACACTGTTCTTTTTAGTCTGAAATTATTGCCAAATCTGAAATGTGTCATTTCCATGCTGTTGTAGTTCTCATTTTTTTGTACGTTCTTTTCGAATACTTACAACTTAACTGATCTATTAATTTATAATACAATTCGGTTAAATGTTATTAAATTATTCACATCTCTTTTTATACTGAAAATATTTCCATCTAAATAACAACTTGAGGTTGTCATATGTGACATTTGTACTGTTCTTCTTTTTAATCTTGTAACAAATGAATAGACAGTTGCTTGGGTTACACGACCTACGTGATTTGTGATTCGTGGATTTTATATCCATTCTAGGATATGAAATCCACAAATTATATCCGTATTGCCTACATACTCATTCTGCAGATTGTGAAGAAATGATAAGTTTTTCAAGTGGAAGTAGAAAAAGTCTTTTGCGTTTTGTAGACAAAAAGCTACAATTTCGCGTGTTGATAGTTGTTTTTCATCTTCAAAAATAGTTATTTATAATTGTGTGACATTTTATTTTGTGACGTTTGGAACACGATGCAAAGCGGAGTGGTTCAAACCTTCGAACAAAATAAAATCAGTTTTAACACGTAATAATACAATTTTTCATTTAACTTTGTATTTCTAATAATTTTTTGACATACGTGAAAATCGATTTGTTCCATTCGTTATTTATTACTAAGGTATCTAATTAATTCACTGTTAACCTAGTGTTAAAAGTAACAATGAACTGTCACTTTTTACATCTCGCTAAGAGAGGTATTGGATTCATGCTAAAAATCGCTTATCTAGATTTTAATGATTAAGCACGTTTTAAGGTCCCTATAATCCGATTTTAATATTTTTACAATGAAGTCTGTGTGTGTGTGTGTGTGTGTGTGTGTGTGTGTGTGTGGATATGTGTGTGTATGTATATGTGGGTAGGACGTTGGAAGGACGATTACTCAAAAACTATAAGACTTAATATTTGTTTAACTACGTAATTCCCAATCAGACATTAATGGGAAGAGCTGAAAAAGTTTTGGTAACAATTGGACAACAAAAAACTTCTAAATATTATTTTCTGAAAATTTTTCTTGGTAGGTAATATTAAAGAAAATTTAATTCTCAGTGACACAATTAATTTTTTTATTATGTCTCGTATAGGTTGGGGGATATAGTATATAATAATATAGAATAATCTGTTGTAATAAATCTCGTTGCCTAAAAAACAGTTGAGATATTCAAATTTTTGTAATTGACAGATAAATACAAAATGTCAGTGTCAAAAATCAGATTTTTCTGGGAGGTACGAATACATTTAATATATGTTATTGTATTGTTAATTAAATATGTATTTAAATTATAGGTATGTTAATATTACATATATCCTTAAGAAATACCGCTAATACTGTCAATGAATTTGAAGAACATATTAGAAGAGTAGGACAAAATTCCTCATAGAACGAAAGAAGAGATACAATTGCAATTATTTGTATGTACAAGAAATGTTAAATTGTCATATGTCATAATTTTTCTTTCAAAATATTCTTATGTTTATTTCTCATCAATACTTGACACCTATGTACATTATTAATAGCTGTCATTCTAACACGGGCCTCTATATCTGCTTGCCAAAGCCAACAAAGCCACATGACTGCTGTCGCCCTATGTAACATAAAATGAAAATGGCAAGAGGTATTGTGCTGGCCACAACATATTTTTAACACTGGTGTCAGAAAATTTCAGTCTTAAATTTAATCACTCAAGAACATTGGACGAAATAAGAAATAATCTTAGTTTATAATTAGGTAAGCATTCACCTATAATTCCCGTCCCTATATAATCCTAGTTCTCTCTCAAGTTGTTAGGACCTCTGGCATGGTTGACATGTTGAGTAATCTGTTTAACTTTTCCTAATTTTGTACTACTGAGTTCTCGATACACGTATTTAGTTTAATAAAAATTAATTTTAAGGTTAAGGGATAATTTTATTAGTTTTACATATAATTTAACTTTTGTGCTTAGACTTAGCTCTAAAATTAACAGGTTATTAAAAAATTTAACATTGCATTTACTATTTTCAGAAAAAAGTAGACCCCTACTATACAGAGTGTGCAGAATAATGTGTCCTGCATGAAGATCTCGAGAACTATAAAAAAATGCGAAGTAATCAGAAACTGCATAGCGAATTTACTACATATATTATTTGGTTAATAGTTATTGGAGCATGTCGGGCAATCGAAATCCGCTCCGCTCCGTCTAGCAATTGTAGCTTCTAAAAACTGTGCCATCTAAAAACCGCTACCACTAGATCTATCAATGTAACGTCATTAATTTTAGAAAATATGTTGTATTTATTTTGAGCCTTTTGCTACGCCGAGTTTAGTTTAACATAAGTTAAGGTAGGTTAGGGTAGGTTATTTCAGGTTTATATACGAGTATAATTATGTCTCTAAACATCATCATTGTCATTTGTAAATTCTGTCTTTGGACGTTTGGACAGGTCTTAAAACGTAAATGCCGCCTCCATACCCAGGCTTTCCTGCGCCACTCTGTTTAGCCCCTCGTAATTTCCTCCGTCCTTAATATCTGTCAACATTTCAAATTTCCTTCTTCCTCTTTTCCTTCACCAATTCATTTTCCCTTCAATTATAATTTTATTTATACAATTCCTTCTTAAATATTCAATCTGGTTAGCTCTACTCTTTCTTATTTCTCTCAAAAAAATTCCGTCTTCATCCTTCTCAACGCATCATTCCTTACTCTCTTTTACCATCCAATCTTGACCAACTGTCGCCACAACCACACCTCAAAACTTTCCAAGTACTTTTTCTCTTTTTTTCTTTTTTTAAGGCCCATGTTTCGTAGTCATACAGTACAATTCTCCGGACACCGTATAAGACATTTTGCAAATCTTCATCGCAGATATATTCGTATATTAATGCGCTTTATTGTTAATAAATTTTATATTTTACTATATGCTGCTTTTCGTTTTGTAATTCTACTTCTAATTTCTTTCTTACAGTTTCCATTATTATATTCCAATTTATTAAGCTTCCCAGGCATTTGTAGGATCTAATTTACAATTTTCAAATTTACAACATTTAGATAATCTTACTGATATACAATTGAATTTATTTTTATTTTATTTTAAATGTTAGTATACATTTAATTATTGTGAATCAAATATCTCAAATTTTTATCACATTTTAATAGTCATCAAACATTAGTTTACTTTTGTAAATTAAATAATTTATATTTGTTTCATTTTTCTAAAATCATGACATTGTATTGTGGTCCAATGAATTTTTCAATTTGTGACAAAATTTTAGTGAAATTTTAAAGATAAGTGTTGTGTTAAAAACATATTATTTCCTTATAAAATTCTGCGTATATGTAATTTGTATTAAAAAACATAACATGTTTTTTGAATAATTGAAGGATTAAAAATAAAAATTCTTCTAATATCCTATAGCAAACAATAAAATAGTAAAACGAAGATGTTATAAAAATAGAATATTCAAAATATTTCTTTAAAAAGTGACATAATTTTTAATTTACTATTTCCATTTGAATTTTGACATTCTGTAAATACTTTTTTTCACATTTTTAATGTTGATAATGTATAACTTTAATTACCAAATTTAAAAATCTTTTATTTTTCGTAGAAAGTAGAAGAGAAAAATATTTAAAATAATTTCACTTGGTTTCGAAATCAAGCAAGAAACTACTGGTTTTCAATCATGTCAATATTGCAATTCATTGTCAGAAAAATAAGAATGAACTTAATCATTTTATATAATTTTACGATAACGCGTTTGCAAAAATAGAAAAATCCGTATAGGTAGTTTTTTTTTTCAAATATATGATCAAGGTTGTCTGTATCATGATAATAAATCTAATTAGGGGTCCTATTTACTCTACGCAAAAACGGTACAAAATTTGTCTAAACAATTTTTCTCTAAATATTTAATTATTTATTAATAAATCAATCCAACAGGATACAATATCCCATTTACAGGACTATCATAATATATACAAATATAAAAACGAATGTGTTAAAACAGTAAGTATAGTAATTAATTGATAAACATTAAGAAATTTAACATGTAACTTAATCTGAAAAATATTTTGTTAATATTCTCTTAAATTTAGATAAGGAGTCGCCAAATATGTCAATGTCAATAGTACATGATACACTGTTATATGCTACACGGAATTGTCTTATTGGAGATTTCAATTCATAATTAGACCTATATAGATGTTTTACAATGAAATGGTACTTTATTTCTTGAAGTGACTCGTGGAATGTGAAATGGTATTCGCTAAAAACTACATGAGTCATCAATACCATATCATAATAAATGAGATATTTTCGAAATTAGGTTTTGCTCTATCGTTAATTAATATTACCCGAGATACCTTAAAAAAACATCGAAAATAAGACACCTAATATGGTTTGGTTCAAAACATTAATTATGCATATACACCTGTTCTGTCTATAATCTTAAATTTTGTAATGAAAATCAAGTACTCGTATGTTATTGAATGAATGCGTAACCATCTCAATTTTATCAATAAAAGTAAGGCGGGGAATGGAGGAAATATAACCTTGGATAATCTTATCACAATGTCGAAATATCAGTTTGTTTCTTGTTCCGAGTTATTGGGAAATTATTTTCAAGGTTATATACGTCATATTTGCGCGTAGTCAACTGTCTATAAACATGATACAAATATTTATCATGACTTACCTACAAACTTTGATATTAAATTTTGTTATTTTCCAGTAACTTTTTTCCTTTATTTAGAAATACGGCGGGAACTTTTATCAAATTGTTGTGACATTAATAGAAAAATTAGATAAATATGTTTGTAATATTTTTTTTGTTGTTTAGTTTTGTTCATTTTTATTCAACCAAAAGTCGGAAGCAGTGTACTAAACTTCAGAAATACTATCCGAGATAGGATATGTTACATTACAGTTGAAGTCAGATACAGCCCGAGACTGTAATGAAATTTATATCGAAATGTTTTTTATTTACATCTTTTTTTAAATCAATAATCAAAATAAATCATTAAGTTATAAGCTTTAATTTTATTAATATATTTTTTGACAGCTCTATCTCTATTCAGTAGACATTTTTTTAAATTGCTGGTCGATATCTCTTATCGTTTCTGAGATATTTACATTTAAAGTTTTGCCTAAAACTACCCATAAATGGATCGAGATATGCTCATGATATGACCATTCGATTCTACAGACAAAATTATATAAGTATTCCAGTTTTCATATTTTTTTTTTTACTTTAGTTACAACTTTTATGGGAAAATGGCCCAAAATCACAAAAAGTCGAAGGTGAATTTTCAAATTACGGCCATTTTCCGAAGTTTTTAAACTCTTTGAATTAAAATTGTATCCGTTATTCAAAAATTATGAAAATTGGGTTATTTTTGTAATTTTGTTAGTAAAATCGATTGTTCCCTAACTATTATTGTGATCCGGATGCGGTATTTCGCTACCGAAAATCGGTTACTTTAATATGTTTAAGAGTAAGGATTTGTTGTATGATGTTGATGTTGTTCTTATTGTTATCGGGTTTGTGCGAACCCACTAAGTGGGACTCGCGTGATTTTATGTATGTATGTATGTATGTAAATCGAATGTGATATTGGAAATTAACTAAAATTCTATTTCTGATTTTTTTTTGAGATGTTTACAAAAATTCAATTAAAACATGGATTTTTAAACACTTAACTACTAGGTAAGGATGGTATTGTCTTTGGTCAAAAAATTCGATAGTGAGTTTTTAATAAATAAGCACGTTTTACGGTCCCTAGAATAAGAATTTACTGTTTTTACGATGATGTATGTATATATGTATGTATGCATGTGTGTGTGTATATGTGTGTGTAGTTTTTAAAAGTTTTTCGTAAAAAAACTCAGTTAAATATATTTTGACAATTTACACAAATATTTTTTTATTAATACTTTGACAGTTCAAAATAATTTAGAAGTTATGAAGCACCTCGGACCTACTTTTAAATTAGCATAAGATTTAACATGTTGATAAATTAAATATTAATTATTGGTGCAACAATACTTGGTATTGAACAAAGGATTAATTAATTTAACAAAATGTTAAAATTTAGCAAGGGTTTATGAAACTTGTATCATAAATTACTTATTTACACGTCCAGATAGATTCTAGGTTGAACGAAGTCGACGAATCACTGTTTATAAGAATTTTACATCATATAGTAAGAATTCCTCTCATTACATTCGCTTTCGCATATTTCTTCATGCATGAGCTTATTCTTTATAAATATTTTTCTATACTTTCACCCACGGATGCTCACTTTTTCTATTTTATTTCTGAATGGTATAATTTTATTGCAATTTGTTAAGTAATACGCGTTTAATTCATTCCGTACTTTAGTTTCAAGATAAATTAAATTTCTTACTTCATTTTATTGGTTATTTTCATCTTACTTTTGTTTTTCTTCTTTTATTCCAAGTGGAATGTTTTGCGTTGTGTAATTAATTTAATGAAATCAATCAATAAAACTAATTCTTTTGATAAAAGTAATATGTAAACAAGCGTGGCAAATATTCCCTCCATCAGTTTGAAAACATATTTGCACACGTGTCAAATTTATAATACATTGAACATTGAAGGTCGGGACTGATACCGAATATAATTAAATTTCAGCGCAATGTACTTCGTTCGCCCTTTCGTTATATCTTGGAAATTTAGTAATTATATAAATTATATTATACATATTATATACAGTCAGTAGAAGTATAAAAACAATAATTATAGGTAATTAAAGGAAATTTTTAAATAAATTAATTAATATTTATATTGCATGTTGTAAATACCTAATTTTTAAAAAGTAATAATGTTTATGTGTCAACCAATCTAAACCCATATTGCGGTATTAACTATGTATTATGTATCATATGAGAATTATATTTATGTGATAAAAAAATATCTGTAATAAATAAATTTGGACTCATATGAACCATTAATGATAAGAGTGCATTGTCATTTATAAAAAATCGTCAAAATATTTCCTCAATCAGAGAAGTTACAAATGTCATGGCAAAGTGTTAATGCTTTTAAGATGTTAACAATTATTTGAAATCTCAGTCAAACAGCATTTATTCTTACAGCACCAACGATTCGGTGCACATTTGCACTTTCTTCAGGGTCTATAACAAAATAATACATACAAAATAACAAGGATATTATCACATTTACAGTAAGATCTTACAGATTGTTATATATCATGTACACAAAATATATTCAAAGAGTACATACGCATCCATTTGCCCTCAAAACTAACAACAGAATCGTAGATAGGTTTGAGGTCAAAATGAACTCTGAGGTTTTTATATAAAAAATCTGATGTGGTCAGCACATAACCTCTCGCCGTATATTTTACCTGGCTGTATGCATAAAGCAAAGAATATTTTTATAAATACAAATAATATATTCATATAAATCTATGACGTATAAACTTCTTTATTATTCAATAATAGCATGTCTCAACATGAAGATATTTTACCATAAATTGTTACAATAAATTACAAAGTAGAGTTTACCATATATAAATATTAGGCTGGTAACTGCAATTTTCAATTCGAACAACGTTGTTTACTTTCTCTTCATATTCTTCTAGTAAAAACATTAATTTTGGGCGGTCTAAAATGTATATATGGATTGTGCATCTATTCTTACATATCTTCTTTTACATTTTATTTTTTCATACATGTTATATCTAAATAACACTAATTCCCTTTAATAAAGTGACGGATAGATTGCACTCCGATTATTCTTATATCGATGTGTAATTTTGTCAATATTTACAACTTACTTGAGAAGAATTTGATAGCTTTTTCGCAATTCAAAGTTACTCTAGTCTATAGTACTGGTGTACATTGTCCCATAATGTTTGAAATAAATTTAAGTCCTTCAACCTAGACTTGTCATCTCCATAATAGTCACAGATCAAGAACTAAGGGATTCTCCAAGTACATTTTTCTTTCATTACTCATTATTTCTGACACTGACATTTATCTGTCAGTTACAAATAATTTAAATTATCAACTATTTTTCATGGCATTCTTTCGGCTGTCAAATTTATTACAACAGATTATTTTATATATTATACTACTTTTATCTCTAAATCTATGGAATATATAATAAAATATTTAAATGTATCAGATAGAGAATTTAATTTTCTTTAATATTACCACGAAAAATTTTCAAAAAATAATATTTAGAAGATTTTTTTTCAAGAATCTTCTATTTCCGGTTGTCCAATTATTACCAAAACCTTTTCAGATCTTCCCATGAATGTCCGATTGGGAAATACGTCGTTAAACAAATTTTAAGTCTTATAGTTTTTGAGTAACCGTCCTTCCAACATCCCACACACACACACACACACACACACACACACACACACATCCACACACACACACACACACACACACACACACACACACACACATCATCGTAAAAATGTTAAAATCGGATTGTAGGGACCTTAAAACGTGCTTATTCAATAAAATCTGGATATGCGATTTTTAGCATGAATGCAATACCTCTCTTAGCGAGAGGTAAAAATAGTATATTGTGTTATTAGGAGTAAAAGTGATACTTTGTGTGGCGAGCGTGAAAGTTTGAACGACGCGCGAAGCGAGTCGGACACTTGCACACGAGGCAATGGCATTATCTACGATAATAATATTAATTCTCAACATAACAGAATATTTCGGAAAATAGCCGGAAATATCTTACATCATTTTTACCTCTCGCTAAGAGAGGTATTGGATTCATGCTAAAAATCGCATATCCGGAATCTGTTGTACTAAATTTTACAGTCGAAAAAATGCCATGGAAAATAGTTGAAAATTTAAATTGTTTGTAACTGACAGATAAATGTCAGTGTCAGAAATCCGGAAATATTACTGAAGACTTTTTCTCGGAAGTACATACACTGGCTTGCAAAAAAATCGCGTACACCTTAAAAATCAAGTAACCGAGTTTTTACTTTTTTTAAGCTATGTAAATACGATTTTTTAAAAATAGGTTAATACCAACTGTCAATGAAGTTGTCACCGTTGTCACTGTCATTATTTTAGGTATCGTGGAGCAAGTTATTCATTGTGCTAAGTTACTAAGTACTAAATTACAAATATATTCTAGAAAAATTAAAGAACAAGCAAGTACTTATTTTAAATGGATTATAAATAAGTAAAAATTATGACTGAAACAAATTATGGACGAAGTAACATTAATAATTTATCATCGCTCCATCAGCGTCCAGTACTTTATTTAATCTTAATGTTCTGCTATTGATCTGATTGACCACCCCTCTTCTAACTTAGAAAGTATTACAACTTTCTCGTTTTCTGATAATTTTGGCATCTTAATTGATACTAATGACACTGACTTGTGACACTGACAAGTTAACAATCGAGACCGACTCAATACAGCAAAAAACAGGTGTACGCGATTTTTTTGCAAGCCAGTGTACATTATATTATTTCTTAATCTATTAATAGTTAAATATTTAATATTATAGGTATATTACACATACTCTACAGAAATACTGTTACTTCCGACAATGAATTGGAAACATCTCGAAAAATTAGAAGAGTAGGACAAAATTTCTTCATAGAATGAATTTGAATTTAAAAAAATCTAAATATATGGAATAGATATAAGTAGAATTTTTGGTGTAGTGTTGGTATACAAGAAATGTTAAATACATTAGGGCGCGAGCAGTCATGTGACTTTGTTGGCCTTGACAAGCAGATATGGGGGCCCATATCAGAATGATAGCTAGTAATTATGTATATAGATGTCAAATATCATAATTTCTCATTCTAAATTTAGTGATTTTCCAATTCCATGTGGTTTATTTTCCTCGGCAAGTAAATTCCACACTCCTGGTGACAAATTAAGTACGTGAATTTAGAAAAAAAAAATAATGAAAAATTCTGACATTTATGTACATAATTACTAATTATCATTCTGAAACGGGCCCCCACATCTGCTAGTCAAGGCCAACAATGTAACATGACTGTTCGCGCCCTATACTTATGTAACCAAAAAAAGGAAGTGGCGAGAGGTATTGTGCTGGCCACAACAATTTTTTTATGAATGTAAATATTTCACGTTACTTAAACGTAAAGCTAATTTAAATTACTTTCATAAAATAAAATAATCTGATGTGACCCGCCATTCAATTTTTATTTATTTTAATAAATAGTACATGTTTACCAATAATGCAAATGTATTAAGTTTCTTTATATAATAATATAGCTATTGTTCATATTTTCTACTCCGAAAACTTACCATTATATTAATTCAAATTTATTTTTTGATGCTGACGTTTATGTCTTATAATTTGAAATATTTAGTTTTTTGACAGTAACATCTATCAAGTACATACATACATTTGAATATCTCAACTGCGTAACCAACGAGATCAGTGTTTACATATGTATAGTAGGTATATTTATAAATCATAGACTGCGGGATTTATTAAAAATTAAAATACATAATTTTATAAATTTATTTATTATATTTAATTGTCTTTAATTTTTATAATAATATAATTCGCGAAAAAATTACTTTTAAAGGTATTTTTCTAAGAAAAACTCGGATTCTACGGACTTTAAAACGTGCTTATTTACCAAAATCTCGATATGCGATTTTTAACACGATCTCTATATTTAGATAAAAATAAATATATCATTCTATTTCTGCATCCAATTCAATAATTACATATAACTTTGCACGATTTGTAACCGAGCAAATTGAGTTTAAATTTTTATAAAATATTCTTTATAGATTTAACTATGAAATTAAAAATTAAAACAAAGTAATAAACAAATATAATAACGATTTTCTTAGGAGAAAGAATTTCAAGTTATAAAATATGTGGTAAATTTCTTGCCTGTGATGTGGATATAGGGTCAGAATCATTCTGTTGTCGATTTTTCGAACAATTGGATGGTTGTGTGGTCTATGAAAGTTCTTGTACGATGTGTAAAAACTGAATGTTTAGCAACAATGTATTTTGTGTATATGATACTTAACAATATACCCTGAAGAAGGTGTGCACCGAAACGTCGGTGTTGGAAGAATAAATGGTGTTTGACTATGATTTCGAATAATTGTTGTAAAGTAACACCCTTATAAAATATAATATGTATCAAAACAATACCTGGATAGATAATAATCGAGGATTGCTAACAGATAATACCTTATTGCAATTGTTTATGATTTTGTTTCAATTCCGTAGCTAACACCATATACAGAATGTATACAAGAGATACATTGGTTTGAACATGTCATGAAGAGAGATGAAGAATATATTGGAAGAAGAATGAATAGCTTAGTAATAGAAGGTTAAAGAAGACTTGAGAGAAACGGAACTAAATGAGAACGACACGCAAAAAATGAGTAGAAGAAGAAAATAAAAAATAGCGGCCCGTAACGAATGGGACAAGCTAAAGAAGATGATGAAGATGTCAGTGTCAAGTGCAATTTGCATAGTTTGTTTATGAAATAATTTTACTGGAAATTTTGAATCTTTGGCAAGAAAATTTATGTATGGAATTTATACACAATACATAGGATTGACGGAAGGTATTGTGCTGGCCACATCAGATTTTTTTAATTTACATTTCTTCATTATTTATTTAAATAGTTAGTGTATATTACGTAATTTGGAAAAAAAGAAGTAAATTAATTTTAAAATTAACTCTCAGTAAACCAGAATAATAGTTATTTAACTATCAAGTGTGTTAACAATTAAAATGTCTCGATCATTAATCGCCAATTAACACACGTGTTAGTTACAATATTTTTTCGTTGACCGTATCTTACTTAAATGGAAAATCTAATTTTATTCCATGACAAATTTTTTTAGGTTAGTAATGGTTGACCGAACGTCAAATTTACGTCAGAAAATCAATAAGTTTTGTCATCAATTGTTTTCAGTGGGTGCGTTCAGTGTACTTAATGCTAGACAACGCAAACGGTTTTTTATGTTATTTGAGGAATTTTATTCTTTCAAATTCATTTTAAAGGTATGCTACGTGAATATACCTATCCAGTAAGTGTCAAAAGCATGACTTTTAATTCTGTCTACCTTTTTGCACAACATAGCGTTAGCAATACATGCTGTGTTCCATGTGGTGAACGCACCCAATAAATCGTTTATTAATAAAAATCATGCATTAATAGGGGTTATTAATGAATGATTTTCTATACATTAAGATAGCCTATTAATAAACGGTCGACGGAAAAGTAAATTAATAGGTACCTTTTTTGTAAAAGATATTATTTATTGTTCATTTTAATTAGTGACCTGATAAAATATATTATTTCTAAAAAAAATTAAAAACAATATTAGATTATACATATCTGAACAGTTTTTTTTGTTAAATAAATCATATTTATCAAACTAATAAGAACACTAGTTATATTATTATTAATTACTTAATTTATATGTCAATTGTATTAGAATAAATTCAAATAAGAAAGTAAAATTAATATTAATACTAATAGAATTTCAATTCCTGCTTTTCAAAATTTGCAAAACATGCCATAAAACCATGCCTAATATTTATAATTTATTTATTATTACACGCTTCTTTATACAGTGATAGCATTTAAGCGGTGATCTACCGGGTGTCTATTTTTTTGTGGACCATAGGAAACACAATGGTAAAATTTTCATATTGCTGAAATTCTGCCGAATTCATTTTAGAACAAAAGTATAAATACAAAAAATGTTCAGAATTAAAAAAATGTATAAATAGCAAGTCTAAAATTATTCTTTACATGCGTTTCGTTTGCGAAAGAGAGGCAAAATAAAGAAATAATTTTAAGCTATTTACAAAGTGCCGTGAGCAATAGCACAAAATGTTAAAACAGTTCATTGCTTGAGATTGGCAGATACATTTACCCATCGCAGAAAAAACTCTATGGAACAATATTAACAATAAAATTTTAATTAATAAACTTTTATTTGATAAAGTCAAATAATGCGACCATAAGCGCCGAATTTTTAGCAACTATTTTTAAGAACTAATATTTTTTGAAATTAAATTATATACGCAAAACATTATATTAATAAAGCTATATTATATAGGGTGGTGACCGGGACAGCCGAACATAGGACTTAAACATGTAAAATTATACTTTCGTAATTTCCTGTTTCCCTAATTTTTTAGGTAAAAAAAATTCAAATAGAAATTGTACAGCATAAAATTCTATCTATGAATCGGTAAACAAAATTAAAATTGACCCAAAAATAGCTATCATGGACTTTAACAAAAAAATTAACAAATGTTTAACGATTTATCTATTAAGCTAGGAAAGCGTAGTGGTAAATAACACTTTGTTTCCCTAACAACCGTGAAAGTTAATAAGGAAAGAAAAGTGAAACGTAAGGGGAATTTTTTGCTACGCTATCATAGCGTTGTCTTGGGATTCCTCCCCAGGTCACCACCCTAACGATTCTAGCCATGCTGCATCCCGACAGGTATTAGTCGATTTGTTTATACTCAACTTTTTTTAAAAAATAATTTTATTTGATTTAGGCCCGGTCTTTTCACCTCTGGATAAAGTGTCAGTTAACTTATTTGCCAGATAAAATGAAAATATCGCATCGATATTACAGAGTAAATTCACAAAATTAAACACACGTCAATTATACGATGCGATATTTTTCTTTTATCTGGCAAATAAGTTAACTGGCACTTTATCCAGAGGTGAAAAGACCGGGCCTAATAAATACAAAACACAAATATGACCACGATTCTCGGGAATCGGCGCGGGAGGGCTGCAGTCCCAGAGCCCCTACGTAGTCGGCGCCTATGAATACGACTATTTTAATTGTATGTTTTGTCTTGCAAGGCACTCTGTAAAAAACAAATTTAGACTCATTTAATCCGATATTTAATTCTGAACATTTTTTTGTTTCGTTCTAAAATAATAGGGCAGAATTTACAGCCATATGAAAATTTTACATTTGTATTTCTTATGATCCATACAAAAGTAAACACCCGGGAGTATGGGGGTGTGATTTTATTAGATTTTTTTTTTTGACCATTGCACAACGCAGAGATGGATATGAAATTATGGAAGTATACACATACATATACATCCATGCTCTAAGTGGGATTCGAACCCACGACACCAGATTCTAGCTGTAAAGGTCGCTTGAGAGCTGTCTCAACATGCTAAGCTATTGGTGCTGACCCTAATGTATATAATTTATGATGGATACGTCTGATATGTCAGATTTCCCCAATCATGCAAAATGCAAATACTGTGCACTCATGTTTCTATTGTAACGACAACGACTAATATTGAATGGTTATGTGTTGTATAGCAATAAATAAGAGTAAAGTATAACCCTTTACTTTACACTTTCCTTTATTGAAAAGTATATGGCGGCCATGAAACGAAAGTAAAATGAATTGAAAGATGAGCCGATAATTTTATTGCACCCAGGTAGAAGAACTCGAGACGAAACCCACAAATAAAAGTGAAGTTTCTAAAAGGAGAATCACTTTCGTTTTATGGGAATGTCCTAGATTTCAACTAGTAAAAGTTTTACAAATAGTTGATTGCTTTTATGACTGACTTAGGTAAGTTATAATAGCTCTAACAACAATTCAAATAACTAACACAGATATTTAATGTATGGATATGTGTCGTAGTGTTTCAGACAAATCTGCATTCCATGAAAAATTAAAACATTACACGAACCGGATACAAATCGTTTATTACACAACATGTCTCTATCTTCCTTATGAAACACAATTTTCATTTAAGCAATAGGTTATTAACACGATTTCACGTTCTTTTATTTTTAAATTAACCTAATACAACCTACCTTAATATGGGTACATTTCTCGACTGTGGTCAAGATTAGGTGTTAACAATTACTTGAAACTTTATCAGAGTACGATACTGATATTAGGTATAGTTTTAGAAACATCGTATAAATATTCGCAAAAAATAACATATCCATAAATGAATAAATAAATAAATAAATATATCATCACGGCATATTACCCATTGCTGGGTGTGCCAGATTCTATTGAACTGAAAAGTCAGTTTTGTAAAAATAAATGACAAATTTCGTGTAATTTTTAATATAATTTTACTTAAACTAACCTAAAGAAACCAATCTAAAACGGCTCGTAGATGCTCAATAATATCGTGCAAAATGTTTAAAAAGATTTTGATTAATAACACAATCATTCAATAATATACCTATGTACAATCTAAACTATCATTTCAAAAGGAAGATTGAAAGACTAGGGACAAATGGCTATATTCTTTATTATTAATTTTAGACCTACAATTTGAATGGACCATTTTCACTGTTGTTGTGTGCATGATTAGAGTGACAGGACCGAACTGCCCTGTGAAATGATTTACATGTCGTTGATGAATGATTGTTGATATGGTCAGCTAACTTCACAGTTGTTTGTGAAATTGCAAATAAGAAGTATTTCTGTCTACTAAAATCCTGGTTGGACTGCATTATTGTGTCCTGGGGCGCAAAACAAATCAAATGAAAACAAATATGTGTCTTAGTTCAGTAGAGGTCATGTTGAAGTCGCTTTTATTGAATAATGGGTGAAGTGTAAAAATCAAAGAAATATTACTAATTAAAATAATACGTTTATTAAACGATAAATAATTAGGATAAATATTAAAAAGATAATAAAAATAACTAACACTATGATTAAACACTAATTTAAGACTAAGAATATTATTACATACTTAAACACTAAAATTATTTATTTAAACAATATTTATATCACCACATTTATTTATATAACTACATTTATTTATGTTCACCCCACGGAGACTGTTTATTTATATCACTCACTGTTCATTGCTCGTTACTTCTATATATCAGTCTATTTCTGCTGGCTTTGGCGACGGATTTATATAGCGCGATGTCCTTCTCGAACTTTCTGACGCTACAATGACATTGAATACAAAAGATTCAGGTCACCGTTGTAATTAACACGCTTAGGCGTATGGGTATTTACGCCGTCGGGGATTACGTCATCGCTCGGGAATATTCTACCAGTAGCGTCGCTCGTATACTCTTAAGTCAGGGGCGCACGTTACAATACAATTTTAAATTTCAAAAATTTGCAATAGATATCTCATTCTCAATAAAAATGATCCATTACAATGTTGGGGGCGAACTTAATTGCCACCTTTTGGTATGAAAAGGTCCTGAATACAATTTCGGTTTCCCTAGAACCGATATCATCATTTATTTTTTGAATAACGTATGAGACATACGTTTTGGCACAAATTTAATTTTTTTTATTTTTTTAATAAAATTGTTAAGCGTTGGTTAAATTATATCGAGACGAAATGTCAAATGAGTCGTTAAATATTTCAATACGCACTTTTTTTTGTTAAACCAAATTCGCAGATAAGGTATTATAGTATGGTGCGTATTTCCACAAAGGGTGTATTCAGACCTTAGTGGACCGAGTGAGGTAAAGCCCTGGATAGTCAAAGATACAGCGATAATTGTTTAATAAAATTGGTTAATTTTATTGAAGGAGAACACTGGGAACGATTTTATTTTCTAGCCAGTCCGTGCGTCCTACCGCTATGCAAGACAAACTTGAATTTACCTTAGCTAAAAACCAAAATCATTGCTTAACGTAAACGTTTACATAGTATATTATAGTCAGTTCCAAAACGTATCATTTGTTCCGCAAAACTACAATCCCTCACCTTCCCAAGGCTCGTCTCGTAGAAGATTTTTGGGTTCTTTTATTTCCAAAAGTTTACTTTGGAGGATGGGAAGGCCAAAATCGCGACGAACTTCAACGTAGAATATACAGGAATCAGAAGTGTCCGAGAAATCAATGAAACTGTAGTCCTAAACCCAATGCTAGGCGTTCGCAGAAAGTTGCGCCTTGTGGAAGAACATGGCCCTCTTTATTTAATTTAAGGTCTTAATTTTATTGCTTATGAAACAGTTAATTATAAAGTACATATTACAAAACTTTGAGTACTTAAATGCAATTTAAATTAGTTTTATAGTGATGCCAAATACTAGTTATTAATTTTTCAAAATTATGCAATATCAATGCCATGATATATGAAACTACTTTGGGGAATTATTTCGACATTAACTTGGTAGATCATTTGTTTTTGATTATTATGAACTGCCAAGGAAAAGAAAAAAAAATATTCAAATTTAATTTAATTTTACTCATTACTGAATCTTAGACAGGTCAAATTGTTCGAAACATTCAAAAACAAATGACACATCAGGTAAATGTCAAAGTATTTCCTCAAAGAAAGAAGGTACAAATGTCATGGCAAACTTATAATAAAGAAAGTAATCATTTGTCATTATTTTTTCATTCACCCATCAATAATAAAAAATTATGCGTTATTATTGAAAGTCTAGGACAAATTTAGTGGCATTTTAAGTATAACATGAACTATTTACATATTTTGGTGGTGCATGAAATGCATTGACTTCACCAGAAACGATCTATTTCGTAATGAGATTGCGACATGTACGATCCATAATATAATGTGTATGTATGTATGTATATTGAAATTGTATCCAACGAATTCACTATATGTAAGAATTTTAATTTAATAAGAAATTACTATGTGTGTTCCGTGAGATATGAGATTAACCCATGTGTAAATGAAACATATTTCAATAGATAAAATACTATTTAGCCTTGGAAAGCAGTTACTAAGCGAAATTACAACATATAAACATAAACACTTGCAAATTTTGGAAACAATACAAAATAAATTATACAACTAGTAGTCGGGTCTCTAGTTAATAAAAAAAATAGTTTAAACATACGTATTTTACAACCGGTAAAAATTTATTATTTAAAATTTAACTACACGTAGGATATAGACTTTTTTTAAAAATTTAATGTTATTTTTAAATTAATTTATTTCTGTAATGATTTATTTTAAACTATTTTCCATTTTTAATAGTTATCATTTGTAATTAAAGTTATTTTTAGAATATTTTATTAACCCACGCATATTTTTTTGTAATATGTGTCGTATTGTGTATTTTATGCTTTTTCTATTAGTATTAATTTTTTACATATTTTAATAATTTATTTAATTAAAGATTTATTTAATTAAACATTTTTGAAACCCAGTATTATTTCTTTATTTTAATGATCTAAATTTATTTGTATTTGTTTTCCAAAGAATACAATTACGTAAACATGTAATTATTTATATCTCGAGTGGGCACGTAGATGCATATAATGGACCCAATTAAAACTTTTGTATTTATATCTTCAAATATTAGTTACACTGCAAAAGTATCGATTAATATTTAAATCAAAAATTATGAAATATAAACATTGTTACACCCTTGTAGAAATTTATATTTATCAAATTTATTTTATATACAGTACAAGGGAGTAAAGATATATTTTATCCACTCGGGTTACAGGTCATGTAAAAATCAAATCAGTTTTTCCGTGCGCATTGCCCCCTTAATTATTTTAGACAAAAAAAAAACAAATGGATGTTGTATAGCAAAAATTTCTACATCCGAATCAATAAAAAAAATCATTTTGGCTACTTCATAATTACAGAAATAAAATTTGAAAATTCACGGAATTACAATTTAATAGTATTAGCCATGGAATTAGAAACAAGAGACGAACAAAAGCGTAACGTTTTATTACTTCAGTGTCAGCATAATGATTGTCGAAATAAATACTAATAATTTGACGTATAAAACGTTAAGGTTTTCTGAAAATTGATCCAGTATCAGTCACCTTATAGCACAATTTATGCTAAAGTGTCATTAGAAGAAATCTCGAAATCATTGGACCAAACTTAGAGCAAATTTATGACATGTTACAACTAACTCGAAATGTCACTGATAGTTATATTTGTTTCAATAATAGCCTACTTCGTTTTAAGCTGATTACAAAATTATCAATGTGTAATGGCATACATATCATAAAGTTATATTTTTTAAATGGGATGGTATATATATTTTTAGGTCCATTCGATAGAGTATTTTTTCTGAATTCAACCATGTAATCATTTTATATCCATACATAACAAAAATATTGAGAATAATTTAAATGAAATTTAAATAAATTTTATTTTTAAAGCAATTTTTCAGTAGGTTATGCATGAAAAACAAAAACTGCTATCTGTAAATTTGAATTATTTAGTGTATAATTCCTATTGTTGCTATTTATAAAGTTATTAACAAATATTTATGTTTCGTTTTAATGTAAGATGTAAGATCAAGTTTTTCATATATAGCCTGAAAGATAACGATAAAAATAAAATTTCAATTGAATTTTTCTCAATATTTTTGTTATGTATAGATATAAAATGAACCCCTGGTTGAATTCAGAAAAAAATACTCCATATGGGCCTAAAAAAGATATACCATCCCATTTAAAAAAAAAACATAACTTTCTTATAATTTGAGAACTACTGGATATTTTTCTTTTCTTTAATAAGTGAATATTCCCCTTCCCTTGATCTACTGCAACTTTTATTTGAATGATTTTTTTCTATTCCCAATGATAGAGAAATTAATCGAGGTGTCCCGTATCCAAGACACACCCTGTATTTGATTGTCAGATTTGGAAACCGCTATTCACATGTTTTTCTATATAAATGATTTGAATTTGGTAGGAATATTTTTCAACCCTTTGTCTACAAGAGGTAGAAATTTGAAATCGATATCTCAAAATACCCCCGAGTTATGGAATTTCAAAAAGGATTCATTTTTACCTTCCGTCACCTTTAGGTAAGGAAGGTATTGTCTTTGGTCAAAAAATTCAATGATGAGTTTTTAGTGAATAAGCATGTTTTAGGGTCCCTATAATACGATTTTACCAGTTTTACGATGATGTCTGTATGTATGTATGTGTGTGACAAAAGTTCCGGATCCCATAACTTCAATACCACGATTCCAAAAATTTTATTTTTTTCGTATTCCTCAAGTTTACATCCAGAAGAACAAGTGATTAGATTTTGGTTATAATTGGTGAACCGGAAGTACCCTCATTTGAAGATTTAACAGTTAAATTTGATTTATTGACATTTAACGTTATTATAACTTAAAGAATATATTATTCTCTATACGATTTGATTACATTTTATACTTCATATTTAATAGATACAGAGTTAAAGTATTTTAAAGAAATTAAATTTTATAATTCAGCCAGCTATGCTAAACATGGAAACTACTAATATATTCATATAATTCATATTGACAGATGTCAGTATCAATAAAAAGTAAATTAATGTGGCAGAGATGAGGATGTTGAAGTAAATGTTGGGAAAGACACGGAAAATAACTCTAATGTTACAAGTTTCCAGAAAGATACAAGAAAGACGATTACAGTGGTTTGAACATGTCATGAGGAGAAATGAAGAATTATATTTGAACAAGAATGAGTAGTTTAGTAATATGAGGTTGAAGAAACAGAGGAAGACCAAAGATAAGATGGAAGGACTGTATTGCGGAAGACTTGAGAGAAAAGGAACTGAATGGGAACGACCCGCAAAAATAGCGACTCCTAACGAATGGGAAAAGCTAAAGAGGAAGACCAAAGATAAGATGGAAGGACTGTATTGCGGAAGACTTGAGAGAAAAGGAACTGAATGGGAACGACCCGCAAAAATAGCGACTCCTAACGAATGGGAAAAGCTAAAGAGGAAGAAGATGTCAGTGTCAAGTGCAATTTGAATAGTTTGTATATGAAATAATTTTACTGGAAATTTAGAATCTTTTGCAAGAAAAATTATATATGGAATTTATACATTATACACAGGATTGACGGAAGGTATTGTGCTGACCACAACAGATTTTTTTTAAAACCATCCGGTATGTTGTTATACGTACACGAATGATGAATTTAATTTAATTTTTCTTTAATTCTCAATTAAATATTGGTGCAATCGGCCATTAAATAACTAAAACATTAATATTTTATTATATTTCAAATACTAATTTGCGATAAATCTGGAACGAAAAAACTGTCATGCAACGACCCGATTCTTTCTGTTTATTTGCAAAAATCGCATTGTGTTTAACGTACAAAACGAATGCGGTATGAGTTGGTGTGTATTGTTAAACGAGGTCGGTCACTTTCACCAGCGACGCACTTTCACTACTAGGCCTACTTGAGCTCAATGCTCCGCTTCGTACAGTTCGGTTTCGGGGACCACTGACCTCCATTCTTCGCCTCTGTGCCAGATCTCACTACCTGCCGTGCTAGAAATGTGCACATCATCTCCCCAACAAAAAATGCTTTCCTTGTATATACCAACAAGAATCATTCACTACCAGTTCCAGTAAACAACCAGGTCAAATCAAGACACAATTCAATATAATATTCTATTGTGATCTGTCCATAACTGTGGTCTTCAACTAAATAAAGTATCAATTCCGGTTAGCTAAGGAACTAAGGGTTATTTTATTTCAAATAGTACGAAATATAATTTATGAACTAAGTTAAATACAAAATAAATCACCTATTTATGAAATCACATAAGTCCAAAAAGCAAAAATTTCAGGAGATAAAACATTGTCAAAGAAGATCTGGGCAAAAAAAAACTGAAATTTATTGCTTTTTACATTATTATGGTTTTTCAGATGGTACTATGATTAAAATTTTCGAAAACATGTATAAAAAAAATATTTTTTTGCTTGACAAGTTTTTTTTACAAAAATTGTGCGCCAAACAGTTAAATAAAACACAAATGTATTTATATGTATATGAGTGGAAGAAGAAAATAAAAAATAGCGATCCCTAACGAACGGGAAAAGCTAAAGAAGATATCAGTGTCGAGTGCAATTTGCATAGTTTGTTTATGAAATAATTTTACTGAAAAAATAGAATCTTTTGCAAGAAAATTTATGTATGGAATTTGTACATAATACACATGATTGACGGAAGGTATTGTGCTGGCCACAACTGATTTTTTACCTTCCGTCACCTTTAGGTATAAGGAAGGTATTGTCTTTGGACAAAATTTTACATCCAGAAGAAGAGGAGATTAGGTTTTGGTCATAATTGGTCATTTTTTTAAAAAACGCAGTTAAATATCATTTATTGACATTCAACGTTATTATAACTTAAAGAATATATTATTCTCTATACGATTTGATTGCATTTTATACTTCATATTCAATAGATATTAAATTTCATATATCAGCCAGCTATACTAACCATGGAAACTGCTAATATATTCAGATAATTCAAATTGACAGATGTCAGTATCAATGAAAAGTAATTAAATGTGGCAGAGATGAGGATGTTGAAATAGATGTTGGGGAAGACACGGAAAGATACGGTAAGGAATGAAAGAATAAGGGAAATAACTCTAGTGTAAGAAGTTTCCAGAAAGATACAAGAGATAGGATTACATTGATTTGAACATGTCATTAGGAGAGATGAAGAATATGTTGGAAGAAGAATTAATAGCTTAGTAATAGAAAGCTGATGAAACAGAGGAAGACCAAAGATGAGATGGAAGGACTGTATTGCGGGAGAATTGAAAAAAGGAACTGAATGAGAACGACACTCTAAACGGAAGAAGAAAATAAAAAATAGCTACCCCTAACGAATGAGAAAAGCTAAAGAAGAAGAAGAAGAAGAAGATGTTAGTGTCAAGTGCAATTTGCATAGTTTCTTTATGAAATAATTTTACTGGAAATTTAGAATCTTTTGCAAGAAAATTTATGTATGGAATTTGTACATAGTACACTGGATTGACGGAAGGTATTGTACTGGCCACATCAGATTTTTATTGCATATTTTCAATTATAAGTAGGTTTTAATTACAAAATAAGGTTGTAGTTTCATTGCTTTTCAATCTATTAAAGAATTTTTAATCTAAATTTCTCAAATATTTCTTGCAAATGAAGAAAATTTACAGAAATGTAATAATATTTCGATTATTATTTTTTTAAATGCTATCAAAAGATTAAAAAACTAGCAGAAAAATGTATAAAAGAAGCCAGAGAATAAGTATGAAGAAATTTGATAACATCCATAATGTTTGGTATTTATATTAAATATTTTGTTTTCTAAATTATTAATTCAAATGATGAAATATTTAATTTCACTGTATATTTATTTAAACCCAAGGAAAGTATTTAATAAATCCTATAAATTTAAAATTAAAAATATGTAATAAGTAAATATTATAAAATAAAAAAAGATTACATATCGAGCTATTAACAATACGAGAATTGAAGAATTAGAAATTAAAATTATGCTGTAGCAAAGAGTAAAACATCGATGGCTTTTTAAAACCATATTCCATCTGATGGCGATAAAGCCTTGTGACAGATATGCCACATCTTGAATATCAGAAATAGTAATTTATGTAACAAGCTGCATTTTCTGGTCATGTTGGGTACAAATGTTTTTCGCGGTCCTGAAAATAAATAAATAAAATATTTTTTATTGCGAGTAAATAAGGAATAAATAAATACACAACTGATCGCCATGAAAACAATCCCTTATAGACAATTTTCCAAGCTAGCTCAGCAAATTGGGATTTTCAGGTCTAAAAAGTAATGAGAAACAACTCATATTCTGAAAAGAGTGTTTTTACGGCCGCATTTTGCATCTGTATTTCAAAAATAAAATATGAGACACAAACTCACAAACATCAGCGTAAAATTTGTTTCTGGATTTGTTATATTTGGTATGATTGCAAAATCGCTTTTGAGTACGTACTCATACGTATATTTTGAGAACAACTTAATAATATGAGAGTTATAGAATTTGTTTACAAGGTTTTATATTTTTACGCTATCATTAATTCACAGTTCTATTTTCATTGCTAATTTGGTAAATTAGTAAAGGTCAAATATAGTTATTTACAATACGTTCCATCATATTTTTCGGTGTAGTGGTCTATGAATCCTTGTAAACAAATTTGTTAACTTCTCTTGTTACAAAAATTTATGACCATTTAACTCGGGTTTTAGGAGATGGGAGGTCAATTAAATTAAATAAATGTTGTTGCGTTAGTAAGCTGATTTAAAGGATAGTTCTGTTTTTTTTTTTTCGGTAAATGCATAGATCACTTTAGATGACATATCGACGCATATAAAAAATCTGATGTGGCCAACACATGACATAAATAAATAATAAATAAATATATCATCACGATATATTACCCATTGCTAGGTATGCCAATCTGCTTTGTACGCAGATATTGGTAAATGATGAAATATTTGTACCGTGTGGGCGCTTCCTAGGCGTCACTTCACGGGCACTCATTGCTGTCGTGGACCACAGGCGTCAATTTGTGCCATTAAAATTTGAAGTAATTTTTAGCGTCGGTCTGGATCGAACCCGAGTCATAAATAACGAATTTAACATTTCTTGTACATACAAATAATTCAAATTGTATCTATTCTTTCGTTCTAGGAGGAATTTTCTCCTACTCTTCTAATATATTCACTGACGGTATTAGCGGTATTTCTTAAGGATATATGTAATGTTACTATACCTATAATTTTAAATAATTAATTAATAATTCAATAAAAAAAGCTTTCTGTAATTTTTTTCTATTTCGGTGTTCTTATGTTTCTATAAACGCACTGTTTTGTATTGCAAACACGACGTTTAGAAGATCTATAAGCGTACTATTTTTGGCGCCTTTCATGTTCTAGAGTTGGTAGTCATGCTTTCATAACTGACAGATGACAGGTAACCTCAAAATGATAAGTTGTTGATAATATTTCAACATATTACATTTAATTATGGATTTTTATACTTTCTTTAGGTGATAGGACTAGAAAGAAATATAATATTAATTTCACAACCAGAATCAAACTTTGAATCATAAATACAATACACCTTACAATTTACTAATTAATCAATAGTTGACAAAATATGAAATTTCAATTGTTAGCGAGAAGCGTTACCAACATAAACATAACTAACAAAAAAATACCTAGTCATAATTTGACGTCGCAATTTAAATAAATTTAATTGTAAAATTACCTCAATAGAAAAAATAGTATAAAAAACATCTATCATAAGGCCTGTTGACGCACTCGTCCTTTGTAAAACTCGCCTAGCGGCTCGTTTTCCATACTTGGACTCGTACGTTAACAGACTGCCTTATGATACTTATGTTTTAATGTACTATAATAAAACTGTTGATTCTTGACTCTGATATTTTGCATTTATCTGTCAATTACAAACTTTTAAATATCTCAACTGGTTTCCATGGAATTGTTTGGGCAGCGAGATTTATTACAAAAGAATATTCTATATTATTATATAATGTACACTGGCTTGCGAACAAATCGCGTACACCTTAAAAATTAAGTAATCGAGTTTTTACTATTTTTTAGCTATGTAAATAATGTAAAAACCGACAATGTTGTCACTGTCATCATTATTTGATCCATTGTGGAGCAAGTTCTTCATTGTGTTTAATTTACTTACTATTAAATTACAAATATATTCCAGAAAAATGAGTATATATTTGAATTTCTGTTAATTTTGACACATTAATTGACACTAGTGGCATTGATAAGTTAAAAATCAAAATCGACTCAATACAGCAAAAAATAGGTGTACGCGATTTTTTTGCAAGCCAATGTATATCTAAATCTATAAAAGATACAATAATTTTTTTAAATGTATCAGATTACGAATTTAAAGATATTTATTAACATAAATTTTCAAAAAATAATATTTAGAAGATTTTTTTAAGAAACTACTACTTCCGGTTGTCCAACTGTTACCAAAACCAGTCAACTCTACCCATTAATGTTAGATTGAGGAATCCGTAGTTAAACACAGGTCTTTAGTCTTATAGAATTTGAGAAATCGTACCTCCAACATCCTAACACACACATACATACACACACACATATACATACACACACACGCAGAGAGAGAGAGAGAGAAAGAGTTAAAATCGTATTCCAGGGGCCTTAAAACGTTCTTATTCAATAAAATGCGGATATGCGATTTTTAGCATGAAACCAAAAAAGATAAAAATAAATTGTTTTCTATGATCAATAAGAAAGTAGGCTTTTTGCACGTAATTTGGTAACAGAAAATGAATAATTGCAGAACAAAAACCAGTGTATTCTTTCTCTAGTTACCTACATTCAAGATTTTCACTTTTACAGATGTGATGAAGTAGAAAATTATAAAAAATATTGATCACAGTTAAAAATCGGTTAATCTTTCTGATCGTAGAAAAAAATATTGTGTTTACCTTTGGTTGAAACTTTGGAAGTATGTTTGCAAACCTCAACTACCTCAGTCCTCAGTCTGCAAGAACTACTTTCAACGCTACGTTTGCAAGTCATTTCTATTTGGGATAAATAAAATTTTGGTGTACATTTCTTTAGAACGTTTTTATTTTAAATAATAATACACATCTTTTTTATAATCTTAAGTAATGAGACCAAGGTTATAATTTTTATATACACATCAAATTTTGCAATAGGTTTTGTTAATTTGGTCATAGAATTGAAAAATATGTTTAGGAGCAAAATTAATTTTATGGCTCAAAGAGAATTGTTGAAAGTCTGCATAGTGGCCTACCACACGGTTCTCATCTGGCCCCACTCCTTTTCAATACTCTCATTATATAATAATATATCTATGTTTTAAATTTAATAAATTTCTACTATATGAGGATGATTTTAAAATATATTGTAACGTTTATTTAAATGGATGAAGTGTAAAACTCAGAGAAATACTATTAATTAAAATAATACGTTTATTAAATGATAAATAATTAGGATAAATTTTAAATACACTATGATTAAATAATTATAAACACTAATTTAAGACTAAGAATATTATTAAATGCTTAAACACTAAGATTATTTATTTAAACAATATTTATATCACTACATTTATTTATGTTAACAACTCGTAGACTGTTTATTTATATCACCCACTTCATTGCTCGTTGCTTCTATATATCAGACTATCTCTCCGTAGTCCTTCGGACGGTATTTATACAGCCCAGTGTCCTTCTGGAACTTTCCGACGCGACCATCATCGAATACAAAGGATCACGCCACCGGATGTAATTAACCAGTCTAAACCCGTATGGGCTATCCTCCGCGAGGGATTACGTCATCGCTCCAGAACATGCTACCAGTGGCGGCGCAAGCATTCGACACGTCGGGGCGGCGCACGCTGCAATATCATACTATTGAATCTCTCAATGATTGTCATTTCCAACAAGACATTTACAGCTTAGTAATATGCATGAAAAAAATTAAATTGCCGCTTAACATCGATTAAATGTTTTTATATAAAATTCACAAGAAATTGAAATGCATTCAGGTATGAATACAAAATAGATAATGTTATTAATAAAAATAATCATGTGAAGGATATAGATATGACGCTTGATACTAAATTAATATTTAATATTCACATTGACAATATTGTTCAAAAAGCATATAAAATGTTCTCTAATTTTAAACATCCCTCCACTATTAAACTGTGTAATTTTCATGTTAGAAGCAGGGATGGGATAACGCTAACGAATTGTTACGTTATTTCACGTTATAAAAATAAAAAATCGTTACATAACATTATAAATAACAATAAAAACAAAATAATGTTATGTAACGTTATAATAACGTTATTTGTATTTCGTTATTATACATTAAAAATTAAAAACAATGTGTTAAAAAAACTTATGCACTTATTTTATTCTAGAAATAAAATAAAGTGTTCAACATTTGAACATGAACATTAGTGGCATCTATTTATTATAAAACACGAATAATTTATCAAGAAATTATACTTTCAAAGAGAAAAAAACTGATGTGGCCAGCACAATACCTTCCGTCAATCCTGTGTATTATGTATAAATTCCATACATAAATTTTCTTGTAAAATATTCTAAATTTTCAGTAAAATTATTTCATAAAGAAACTATGCAAATTGCACTTGACACTGACATATTCTTCTTCTTCTATAGCTTTTCCCATTCGTTAGGGGTCGCTATTTTTTATTTTCTTCTTCCATTCATTTCTGTTCTGCGAGTAGTTCTCACTCAGTTCCTTTTCTTTCAAGTCTTCCGCAATACAGTCCTTATTTTACTTCTGGTCTTCCTCTATTTCTTCTACCTTCTATTACTAAGCTATTCATTCTTCTTCTAATATATTCATCTCGACTCATGATATGTTCAAACCAATGTAATCGTCTCTCTTGTATCTTTCTAGAAACTTCTAAAACTAGAGTTATTTCTCTTATTCTTTCATTCTTTACCGTATCATTCCGTGTCTTCCTCAACATCTATCTCAACATCCTCATCTCTGCCACCTTCATTTACTTTTCATTGATACTGACATCTGTCAATTTGAATTATGTGAATATATTAGCAGTTTCGATGGTTAGCATAGCTGGCTGATTTATGAAATTTAATATCTTTATAATTTTTTACTCTATATCTATTGAATATGAAGTATAAAATCCAATCAAATCGTATAGAGAATAATATATTGTTCAAGTTATAAAATAAAATAAAATAGATATACCATCACGGCATATTACCCTGCTGGGTGTGCCAATCTGCTTTGTACACAGATTTCGGTAATGATGAAATATATGTACCGTGCGGGCGCTTACCAGGCGTCACCTCACGGGCACTCCTTGCTGGCATGGAGAATGCACCGCAGGAGTCAATTTTGTGCCATTAAAATTCGATATAATTTTTGGCGCCTGTCGGGATCGAACCCGGGTCCCCAGATTCGCGACAAGACACTTAGGCACACAGCCACGAGACCCCATAACGTTAAATGTCAATAAATGATATTTAACTGCGTTTTTTCAAGAAAAACTGTTAAAATCTTCAAATGAGGGTACTTCTGGTTGAACAATTATAACCAAAATCTAATCACCTCTTCTTCTGGATGTAAACTTGAGGAATACGAAAAAAATATAATTTTTGTAATCGTGGTATTGAAGTTATGAGATCTGAAACTTTAGTCACACACACAGACACACACACACACACACACACACACACACACACACACATACAAACGGACATACACACGGACACACAAACACACACATACACACGGACACACAGACACACACACACACACACATACACACGGACATACACACGGACACACATACACACGGACACACAGACACACACACACACACAAACACACACATACACACGGACACACAGACACCTGGGTGACGGAAGGTAAAAATTTATAAACTTGAATAACGTTATTGTGAATCGTTATTTGTTATATTGCGATTACATAACGTAATTTTATAATTGTAACAATATTAAAAAATAATAATAAATGATACATTATAACGTTATCGGGTATCGTTACGTTACGTTTTCCATCCCTGGTTAGAAGTCAATAAGGTCATTTCAAAAAAAAAAATCGTTGTTTTTTTTATAAAATCGTGAAATCCGTCTCATTTAATAAATATAGTAATATAAAATAACATGAAATATGCGACTTTTCATTCATAAATTTGCTAATAAACTTTCGCGGGTGTAAAATTCGTGACGTCACGGCTTGTTACTCACCCAAAGACATTCCTCTCACACACACACACATAACGGTCCACGTGGTATCCGTTTACTGTTGTAAAGAAACTAACCTAAAATTGTGATAGGTGACAGCAGAGTAAAGTGTAAAGGTTTGTAAATAAAACATTTATTAAAATAAATACCAAAAGTTGTATGAAATATGTTTTTAGTTAACAATATGTTGTTGTCACAAAATCAAACTGACAAGGATAATCCAAACAATCATAGTTCCAAACATACACCTACATATTTAATTTGACCTATTCTTTCAAGAAAAAAATGAATTAGAAAATGTGAAATGACCCCATTGGAGTTTGCACCGGTATGCCGGAACCCACGCTACTTTGTTTACATAAATCTTATTGAATCTATTCAACAAAATTCTCAAAAAAATTAGTCGGAAGTTTTCAATATTAAGACCTAAACTGTTATCATTAGAAAACAGAAGAAAGTTAAGTGACCTCACACCGTTGATTCACCAGTTATTTGACTAAGACTTCCTAATTACGGTACTAGAACAAATAGCTTTTTTACTTACTCTCATTATCGTACAAACTCTATCCTAAATTCGCCTATTATAAGATTCTCACACTTGTTCAACGACAACAATATGCCAGATTAGTTTTGTACTAGTTTACAATAATTTAACTAAGTATTTGCTATTACTATATCAAATTATTTTCTACAAAAATCTTATAAACGCGTTACTGTTTTTGTTTATTTTTCTGTAATTTTTTGTGTACAATGCTAGAGCTTCTTTATTATTGGGATTTTATTTTTGTTAACAAGTCAAATACAAATAAATAAATAGTGAACATAGGGGCGTCAAATAATTAAATTCAACTATGTTTATACGTCCGTTATAATTGGTAAAACCATTGAAAAAAATAATGTTTTTGCTTTTCAAACATGTATAATTTGTCTTTGTTCTGTCTGTTGTGGCAGTGGGAACTATAAACAAGGGCATTTTGGTGCAAGCGGTTGTAATCGAAACCCACACCACAACCGATCAGTTTGTATCAGTGGTGTAATCAGGGGAGAGATGTTACGGATTAAACAATAACGTTATTTCTACTGACAAGAAAAAAAAGTGTTATTCATATAATTTATCGTTTAGTCTTAGTCTATACATTTTTACCTTCCGTCACCTCTAGGTAAGGAAGGTATTGTCTTTGGTCAAAAAATTCAATGATGAGTTTTTACTGAATAAGCATGTTTTAGGGTCCCTATAATACGATTTTACCATTTTTACGACGATGTCTGTATGTATGTATGTGTGTGTGTCTGTGTGTGTGCGACAAAAGTTCCGGATCCCATAATTTCAATACTACGATTCCAAAAATTATATTTTTTTCGTATTCCTCAAGTTTACATCCAGAAGTGATTAGATTTTGGTTATAATTGGTGAACCGGAAGTAGCCTCATTTGAAGATTTAACAGTTAAATTTGATTTATTGACATTTAATATTATTATAACTTAAAGAATATATTATTCTCTATACGATTTGATTACTTTTTATACTCCATATTCAATAGATACAGAGTTAAAGAATTTTAAAGAAATTAAATTTTATAATTCAGCCAGCTATGCTAAACATGGAAACTACTACTATATTCATATAATTCAAATTGACAGATGTTAGTATGAGTAAAAAGTAAATTAATGTGGCAGAGATGAGGATGTTGAAGTAGATGTTGGTGAACACACGGAAAGATACGGTAATAAAATAACTCTAGTGTTACAATTTTCTAGAAAGATACAAGAAAGACGATTACATTGGTTTGAACATGTCATGAGGAAAAATGAAGAATTATATTGGAACAAGAATGAATAGTTTAGTAATAGGATGTTGAAGAAATAGAGGAAGACCAAAGATAAGATGAAAGGACTGTATTGCGGAAAACTTGAGAGAAAAAGAACCGAATGAGAACGACACGCAAAAATAGCGACCCCTAATGTATGGGAAAAGCTAAAGAGGAAGAAGATGTCAGTGTCAAGTGCAATTTGAATAGTTTGTTTATGAAATAATTTTACTGGAAATTTAGAATCTTTTGCAAGCCACAACAGATTTTTTTTATATTATTATACAGGGTGTCCCTTAACTTGGTGCACAAACTTTAAGGGCATATAATACTGATCAAAATGAGTAAAAAAAGCTCAGTCAAAATGTGTCCGATCTTTAATAGTTTCCCAGATATAACGCAGTGAAAAATGAGTTTTTACGAGATTTACCTTTGCTATCTCAAAAACTATAAGAATTACGATTTTGATTAATTGAGACTTTTTGTTTACCTTTGAGAGGTAATCTTAGATGGCCTTTTGTTATTTTATAAAAATCAAAAGTGAAATGTTGTGGCGACCTTGGTCAATATTTAATTTTCATATAACTACGTAACTATAAGAAATTGAGAAAAATGTTTCATATAAAATTTTATTGTTTTTTATAGTCTTTTTACTGACATAGACAAAAAAAAATTCGATCGTTATCTTTGTCAGTTTTTCTTAGATTTTTCACTTTTCTCGGAAACAGTTGAAGATCATTCCTATGTTGATGAAGCTTTTTTATTCATTTTGGTCAGTACTATATGCCCTTAAAGTTTTTGCTCGAAGTTAAGGGACACCCTGTATTTATTATTCCACCCTTGAAGTTTCTCTGGCTGCGCGTATGATAAACATACTTGGCAATTTATCTAAATATTATACAGGCTGTTGACCGCCACACCGAAACATAAGACTTTAACATGTAAAATCATATTTTTGTAATTTCCTGCTTCCCTAATTATTTTAGGTAAATATACTTCAAATAAAAGCTGAATCAATAAGAAAAATTAATTTTACACTTTGTGACGGCAAAAATTAGGTATGAAAATACCGATAGCCATAGAATTGAAACAGATAAATTAATAAATGTTTGACCTGTTAATTATCTATTAATTCGAATAAAAAAAAATTCACTGCAACAGAAATAACAAATGATAATAAAAATAATTGACAGATAAAAAGTCAAGCATTTGTTAATCTTTAATTCAAATCCATGACGATCGTTATTTTTAGGGTGATTTTCGACATTTTCATATCTAATTTCTGCAATTGTAGAGCAAGCAAAATAAATTTTGCTTATTGATTAAGAAAAAATATAAAAGCAAGAAAATTAGTTGGGATCTTTTAAGAACTGGGAGGAAAGAAGTGTATTATTATTGAAAAAATGTGAACCATGTGTGTATTATTTTCAATAAATCTAGTGTGATCGTCTTATCAGCATAAATGTAATGATATAAAATTACCTTTAAATTATGAACTATGAAATAAAGTTAAATATTGTTAGAATTACTTTTAATTATAATTATTTAGTATTAAAAGCGTAAAGTGATACTTTGTTACTTAAAATAAAAGTTAACGCGGACGTATAGAAAAAGGCAGCAATCTTTCGAAACGGACATTACGCTCGTAACATACATTTTATGTTCGTATACAGCTATTTCTAAAAAATCTGACAAGCAGGGTGTAACGAAAAATTTATCTTACATAATTTTGAGCTCAGGAATTAATATTGAAAATTGTCATAAATGTACAATCTATTTTAATTTTGTAAATAATTAATTAAAATTAAATTTCTATTTTACGAGCGAGCAAAACAATTCTTTTACGCTTGTTACCATGGGAGACGCGCGAAAAAGACGTTTGTTGCTCGCTCCTCAAAAAACATCAACTTTACTATGACAAATTAGAGCATACGATGTAACTTGGCGAGCCAAAAGAATGTAATTCAGTTCACTATTCCTAAGTTCCGTTTTGTCAAATATTTACTTTTACTTCGATGCCGCACAGCTTCAGAAGTGAAATAGTGATTTTACAATGTTTTATTGCCTTACACAAAGCAAATTTCACCCTAATACACTGAAACTCGGGGTGTCAGGTACTTTTCAACCCAAGAAGTTATATTCATACATAAGCGTTGGTGCATATTTTCGTCAATAGCAATAGAAATTTTATTTTCTTAACTTAATTAATTTAAAAAATAATTAATTATAATATGATTTATATATAATAAATAATTCATTCCAATATTTGTAATATTATTTTTTTTGTATAAATAATTTCTTTTTTTTGTAATATTCGTAATTTTATTGAACTTTATTCTTCTTCGGTACGCCTATGGATTTTATAACTTCACCATTACCGCAGTGATAATGTGAATTGCCCCAACTCGCCAAGTTACATCGTATGGACAGTAAATGTCTATTTTTCATAGTACTTGTAAAAAAAAATCTGTTGTGGCCAGCACAATACCTCTCGCCATTTTCATTTTATGTTGCATAGGGCGCGAGCAGTTATGTGACTTTGTTGGCGTTGGCAAGCAGATGTGGGGGCCCGTGTCAGAATGAGAGCTAGCAATATACATAGGTGTCAAATATCATAAGTTTTCATTCGAAACATTATGATTTTCCAAATCCATGTGGATTATTTCCCTCGACAAGTATATTCCATACTAATGGATGACAAATAAACATCAGAATATTTTGAAATTTTGAATGAAAAATTATGACATATGACAATTGTGACATCTATGTGAATAACTACTAGCCGTCATTTTGACACGGATCCTCATATCTGCTTGCCAAGGCCAACAAAGTCACATGACTGCTCGCGCCCTATAAGTACACACAAATAATAGAAATTGTTTCTCTTCTTTCGTTCTATGAGAAATTTTATCCTACTATTCTAATATGTTCAAAATTCTTCAAATTCATTGACGGTATTAGCGGTATTTCTTAAGGATATATGTAATATTAACATACCTGTAAATTAAATACATAATTAATTAATAATACAATAATATATATTAAATGTACTCATACCTCCCAGAAAAATGTGACACTGACATTTTGCATTTATTTGTCAATTACAAAAATTTTAATATCGCAACTGTTTTTCGGGCAACGAGATTTAATACAACAGATTATTCTATATTATTATATACTATATCTCCAAACCTATACGAGATAGAATAAAAAATTTAAATGTGTCAGATTGAGAATTGAATTACTATCTTTAATGTTTGTAGTAACAAATTTTCAAAAAATAATATTTAGAAATTATTTTTTTAGAAACTACCACTTCCGGTTGTCCAATTGTTACCAGAACCTATTCAACTCTTCCCATTACTGTTAGATTGAGGAATCCGTAGTCAAACAGGTCTTTAGGGTTATAGAATTTGAGAAATCGTGCCTCCAACAACCTCACACACACACACACAGACATCATTGTAAAAATGTTAAAATCGGATTCTATAGACCTTAAATCGTGCTTATTCAATAAAATCTGGATATGCGATTTTTAGCATGAATCCAATACCTCTCTTAGCGAGAGGTAAAAAACGGATTCAATTTCAACATCACAGATTTATTTATTTTACAATAGTTGAAATTAGTTTATTACAATTAATTAATTATTAATCTAATTGATCAAATGAGGTTCTTGCAATCGTGTCGCTTGCTCCCATGCTCTAGTGTCACAAATCTCTGTTGCCATCTTGGTCCCGGAACACCCGCTTGGCCTAGTAAGATCCCGAAAAATCTTGCTCAGCATTTCCATTGAATGCGTCTGTCTGAGATAATATATGGAACATAAATTTTCGGAAAAATTTTGAATGGACGATACTGTGGTTTAAGGAAAGTATATTGAATCTGCTGATTAATACAATAATTAACATTCAATTTAATATAGAGCTATTGGATTTTTTTTTTTCTATAGTCGACGAAGTTTACTTCTGACTTGCCCCATGAGTCTTTGACGAGATTTAAAATTTATTTTACCTATTGAAAAATCCTTCTCCTTAAGTGTTTTTGTTTCGGGACTCCTACAAATAGTTGTACATCTTTCTTGTAAGCAATGCCCAAAAAGTTACAAAATAAAATTTAAAGTGAAAGCAAAGTTTTCAGATAAAATAATGTGTGCAGCAATTTCGGAAGCAGAGGCGCTCTAGACAGTACGTTGGATGTGTTAGAGGTTTATACACAAAATTGCCAGCCGAAGTTACTTGACTTCATCAATTTACATCATTTAAACGAAGATATTAAGTTTTGGTCTGACCAAGCTTCATATACTATGCGCGAAGAAAAACGCAGCAAAAATATACCATTTACCCCGCAAAAACTATCCTCCTAACGTACCTCTAGCGAGATCTATTTAAACTTTTTTAGACGTTATTTACAAGATAGGTGTGCGACAGTGAGTAGGAGCCCGAAAATTAAAACAATTAAGGCGCAGGATTTCTCAAAAAGAATGCAAAATAAATTTTAAAACCCGCCAAGTAAACAGGCCAGTAACTCTTAACTCATTATTAAATATTAATGTTAAAACTTAAACTATGTTAACTGTTGTAGAAATAAGCAGATTCAGTGTACTTTCCTTAAACTATCGTCCATTCAATTTATTTCCAAAAACTTATCTTACATACATATTGTAACCATTCATCCCTACTTTCTTGTCCTTCTACTCCTTCATTGGTGACCCCGACGATGCTACGCGCCTTCCCTATCACGTCGGGGTCTTTAATGAAGGAGTAGAAGGAAAAGAAAGTATGGATGATTGTGTATATTACCTACCCCTTCTACTATCATCTTTTAGACGGGGAAATAATCCTCTATTAACTTCAATAAATTGAAAGAAATAATTTTGGGAGAAAATAATTCATGACTTTTATTTTCTAATCATGAATAAAAACTGATCTTTAAAATACATAACAACAAAAGTACATGTAAATTCATAGGTTGCTATCAAAAGATTAAGACGATTTTGTTTATAGACTGCTAACAATTTTGTTTCGTCTGTAAATTTTAAATAGGACTGTAACGTAAAATACTTTAAATCCATTATATTTTTCAGATAAATTCAATTTTTAATTTCGTTCTTTAAAAGTCTGATGTGTCCAAAACAATATCTCTGGTCGCGTATCTGGGAAACCGGATTCGATCCCGATTAACGCCAAATATTTCGAATTTTAAATGGCACGAAATTGACCTCTGTGTTGCACTCTTTACGCCAGCAATGAGTGGCCATGAGGTGACGCTTGGTAAACGCCCGCACGATACAAATATGTCATCATTATTACCGAAATCTGTGTACAAGGCAAATTAGCACACCCAGCAATGGGTAATATGCCGTGATGATATATTTATTTTTTATTTAAATACATATCTGCATAATTACTAATGCTAGAAATTATGTATATTAAGTTTCTTTGCATGTATATAACTATTGTTCTATTTACAATTTTCTTTTTAAAACTTTACTATTAATTTGAAATGATTATTTTTTGACAGTGACATTTATCTGTTAGTTACATACATTTGAGCTGAACTGTGTAATCATGGAGTTGAGTTTAAAGCATAAGCTCCGGGATATAATTTTTATATTATTTTATAAATTTATCCATAAAATATATAGAAAAACTACTAATGCAAACCTGTAGAAAATTTAATAATCTTTAATTTTTATAAAAACATAAATTGCGAAAAATAACATTAATGGTATTTTTTGAAGAAAAACTATTTTGAGCTTCAAGTAAAGTGCCATTTCCGGTTATCCGATTGACACCAAAATCTAATGACTTCTTTTCATATTAGAATAAGGTAGAAATACATGGTTTCAAAATTTTCCGAATGATATTATTTGAGCTAGTGTCCAGAAGATCCATTTACCAAAACCTCGATCCTCGATATACGATTTCTACCACGATCCCTACCTCCCTTGCCAAGTGTAGCGGGAGGTAAAAAGGCATGTATTTGTTTGTTATACAGAATTATTATATAGAACAGTTGTCAAATGAAATTAATTTTTATCAACATTTTACAAAACATAGGTACACACAATTTTTTGAAAATAAATTTAATTTTCTATATTTGTATAACGTTTACATACAATCCATAAATTATTCGTAATATCAATATTGAAATTCATAAAATTTATTCATTTACCTTCAATGAAAAATTCAATTCATTTTCGTCGACAGCAATATTTTACAATTCAAATGAAGTTATTTTATTTGTGCTATAATTTGTACATGTGATTTGATAAAGTATAATTCCAAATTCAACGTAAGCTAATTTCCTGAGTCTCAGTAACCTTGGTCATATTTTTAAGCCAGCTGATAACATTTATATTGAAATCGACGAATGGAAACCTCAGGAAAATTGTACGCAAAAGGGCGATGTAATCCGTAGTGTATGCGCGTATGTGTATTATTTGTTACGTGCCAAGGTCGCGACGATGCCCGTTGATAATAAATTCCAAATAGCATTATAAAAACGCTATTTACCGAACGTATCAGTTTGACCTTGCTTCGGCTCGAGAGGACACTTCGTGACCTCGCCACACACACACTACGAGCTGTGTAAAGAATATCATGTATAAGCCCTTGAAAACTACAATATGTACGTACTGGTTTCATTTCTCTTCCTGATTATTGCTGCTAGTCTTTATGTTTTTGCCCTTGGAGGGAATTCTGTTGTTTCAAACTCGTTTATGTTATTTGACTCTGTTGTGTCTGTCTGGCTATAGTTTCTGCTTGCTTTCTAATGAATATATTAACCACACATTTTACTAATCATTTCCTTATTTGCGTCCTTTTGTTCATGGTCTTTATGTCAAATATTAGCAAAGGAAATAATATTTCTACAAGGCAACCGTTTAAAATATTTCCAAAGCAGATGTCACTTTCTCAAATTAAAAGTTTGTCGGCTTATAAAAAATCAGATTATGAATTTGTTTTTGCAAATTTTTAAAGCTGGTTAAAACAGGAATTGAAATACGATAAGTAATGAAAATTACTGATTCTAATTCATTTAGTGACGTCTCATATAATGACGGTTAATAGCAGAGCTAAGCAGATATCACTTTCTTAAATTAAAAATTGCCTGTACATAAAAACTCAAATTTTGAAATTTCTTTTTGCAAATTTTGACAGTTGCTCACAGCAGGAATTAAAATACGATCAGTAATGATAATTACCGATTCTAATCCAGCTGGGGTCAGATTTATCATAGATATATTATGGGGATTTAATGCTCGTTATTTCACCTCCTCATATAATTTAATTGATTATTAAATCAACAAATACAAATTTGTTGATTTGTAGTTCATGTTCATACCTGAAGAAGGCAATAGTTTATATTGCCGAAACGTCGTATTTAAATAAATATAAACAGAATTTAAACTAAAAAAGGTTGTATTATTCTATTAATTGATTATTATTATTAACAGGGCACTAGTCCACAAAATCAAATTGAATTAAGGAGTTTGTAACAGAACTATTGAGTCAAAATAATATTTGTATTTTTTTGTTCTTTTAACTTCTAAAATAATTGCAGAAAATTATACTATGTAAAAGTATTTTGAGCCTATAAATACATAATTAATTTGTATTTAATAAAAAAAATCTGTTCGCGCCATTTTCATTTCATGTTGCATAGAGCGCCAGCAGTCATGTGACTTTGTTGGCCTTGGAGGCCCGTTTCAGAATGATAGCTAGTAATAATGTACATAGGTGTCAAGTATCATAATTTTTCATTCAAAACAATACGATTTTCTGTCCATTAGAATATTTTGAAATTTTGAATGAAAAATTATGACAATTGTGACATCTATTTAAATAACTACTAGCCGTCATTCTGACACGGATCCCGATATCTGCTTGCTAAGGCCAATAAAGTCGCGCCCTATAAGTAACGAATTTAACATTTCTTGTACACACAAATAATTGAAATTGTATCTCTTCTTTCGTTCTATGAGGAATTTTGTCCTACTCTTCTAATATGTTCAAAATTCTTTAAATTCATTGACGGTATTAGCAGTATTTCTTCAGGATATTAACCTATAATTTTAAATACATATTTAATTAATGATACAATAATTAAATGTACTCGTACCTCCCAGAAAATTTTTCCAGTAATGTTAGGATAACTGCTTATTTTTGTCACTGACATAATGCATTACAAACATTTAAAAATCTCAACTGTTTTTTAGGCAACGAGATTTATTACGAGTACAACAGATTATTCAGTATTATTATATACTCTCTAAACCTATAAGAGATATAATAAAAAAAAAAATGTATCAGATTGAGAATTTAATTATCTTTATTATTTGTAGTAACATAAATTATCAAAAATATTTACAATTTTTTTTTTTTTTTTAAACTACCACTTCCGTTTGTCCAATTGTACCCAGAACCTATTCAACTCTTTCCATTACTGTTAGATTGAGGAATCCGTTGTTACACAGGTCTTTAGTCTTATAGAATTTGAGAAATCGTATCTACATCCTAACACGCACACACATACACACACTCACATCATCGTAAAAATGGTATGATCGGATTCTAGGGACCTTAAAACGTGCTTATTCAGTAAAATCTGGATATGCGATTTTAACATGAATCCAATACCTCTCTTAGCGAGAGGTAAAAATACCGAAATGACTTTAGTATTTTGAACATAAGAAAATTGTGTGGTAAAATTAAAATTACATTAAGATTATCGATAACATTACCTATTTGGTCATATAATTGTTTTTAATGTTATAATTATGTATATTACTTACTTTTACATATTTATTTATATTTTTAAGTATTTGAACAAAAAAAATCCTCCCATTTCTTTCAGAATCTTTATATATAAATGTCGTAGTAAATTTAGAATTTAGTAAACAATTATTCATTTCTATTTATTCTATAAGTGTTTTTCTTTGGTTTTCCGATATTTTCTAACTATTCTTGTCTAATTCCATGTTAATATACTAAAAATAAACTTAAAACTCAAACTTCTTCTACTCGCAAAATGGCAAACAGTGAAATGTCAAAATATATGTGAAGTTGTCGAGCTGTCTCGGTGCCAAATATTGTACTTCGTGTTCATATGATACGCGCGAAGAGTAGTCAAGAATACGTTTTAGAGTTACTGTTCGCATTGGAGCTTCACTTCGCTTTCGCATTCGTGCGAATACGAACGATGTCGCGAAATGAGCCCCAGATTCGCATTATTAATTAAATTAATAAAAATTAAATGGCGGGAGGTATTGTGTTGGTCACATCAGATTTTTTTTATATCATGTAAAAAAATATATTTGTAAAATAAAAGATTGTATACCGAAATAATTTCATTTATAAACAAAATTATCAATATAAGGAATTCGATCATCTGGAAATAATTGCAAAATGACAAAGTTGAAGTTCGATAGCTATTAGCATATGATGGGTTTCGGGTTTGAAGTCCCAGCTCGTGATCGCGAGAGGATATTGATTGTAGGCGCCCACACGCACGTGTCCCAACTTACCCTCGTCCGCACCACCTGTTGCCTAGGTCCTATCGGAGCGGTGGCCTATAGCCTTTAGCCTGCCTGCGAGAACAAAAAGGACAGACAGGAGTTAATGCAATAAAGACACAGTTTTGATATTTTCACCAGGACACGGTTTATTCTGACAAGCCTCTCGGCACACAGTAGAATTTTTCCAGATATATTACATAATAATAATTAATAATGTGATATCCCGTTATAAAGAAAGTGTTTGTTGAGAGCAGTCACACAGAGCATGGAGTACGGACATGAGGAGAGGGTTTGTTTGTTTGAAGGTGTCGGCAGGTTGCAGAACAACGGCACGGGTCCACGTTACAACAGCGAGCAAGGACGAAGGACGACACAAGGATGCGGGGAGGTGTAGTGTACTCTTACACAACCCCGTCAGTCTCTGGGGCGGCGGTTCGCGTGGGGCTACATACACAGCACAGCACGCACGCAGACCTACCTAGTAGTAACTGACGACCCTACGAACTAAATGTAATGTATGTAATGTATTTAATGCATGATGATCGGATGGGCTTGTTGTCCATGAAATGAGCATGACTTACGAGATATACGTAACACAAAATTCTACTATCACATATACATATTCATAATATATTAATTACTTGATAATTACATTACGCTTATATTGAATAGTTATCATATAATAATTATAGGATTCGTGCGCTTCAGTCCATCATAAATAGGTAAGGTATGGGACAAGAGTAATGTAAAATGTGTATGTATACAATGTGTAGCACAGCACACGTGCAAATGCGATAAATGAAATGAATAAATGGTTCAGGTGAACTTCTCTAAGCTTAGCATATCAGTCCTCAGTTCACATGATTGTCTCCGAGCGGACAGCCGACAAGCCGCTAGCGGTCGACTAACATTCGCACACAAGTCTTTTGAATAAATAGTAAAAACAACAAGAACAACAACAACAAAGACGACACAACACGCGCGTCTGACCGCTAGCTGTTGCCCGCCATCGCACCACGATAACGTACGATACGGTACGAAAATCACTCACAGTTCGTTCATCATCTTCATCTAAGTCTATTTATTTATTTATTCCCGGGCACTACAAACACTCTGTCTATTTAACCATCGAATTTGTACTAGATCACACGGCGGGTGGCGGGAGTTGCAGCGTAGAGCACTGCATGGGGCGCCTGGCTCAGGCCTCCAGCATGGGCTTTAGCCTCGGCGACGGGGTCGGCGACTTCTTCGACAGGTTGAGCGGCTGCTGCGAGTCAGCGATGTCCACTTGTAGTTCCACCAGCTGCTTAGTGACGCCAGATGAGGAGGGCGAGGCAGGTGGAGTTGCTCGGGGAGGCGCTGGGCTGGCGGAGGTAGAGTGCGCTGGGCTTTGCGGATGGAAGTAGATACGCGGCAACTCGGTTTGCTGTGGCTGCGGGATCTGGGGCTGAGCTCCTGGCACCAACACGTAGGCCGGTCGGCCTGGTGCCTGCGTTGTCGTGATTACGCTGGTGCTGTACGCCACTGGCGGTGTGCTGCACCCGCTCGGGCTTGGCCATGCCGTACTTGCGTGCGGCTGCTGATGATGCTGGTACACTTGTTGGTGGTGTTGTTGCTGGTGATGTTGTTGCTGCTGCTGCTGTTGCTGCTGCTGACTCGCGCACACCAGCAAACTGCCACCCATGATATAATTATGGATGATATCGGTGCGCTTCATCTGTTCGGCTGTCATACGAGGCCCCTCCATCAGGCTTTTGGCTAGCGTGGAGTGTGTGCTAGACAGCGAACTTTGCTGTGGCTGCGACGCCGGTGTCACCGTTACGGACACTGGGCTGACGGATGGTCCGGCCACAGAGTACTGTTGGTGTACGGCTGGTTCTGCCTCGGCGCTGTCCTTGGCATTCCGTAATGCGCGAAACTTTTTATGTGGTTTATACGCTTCATCCATCAGTGAATTGGTATCATAGAGGGGTGGGGCTTGTAGAACTCGTTTGAGAACGGGCATGTCTTCAACAGAGTGCGATGATGAGGAGCCACTGGATAAGGAATTGGAAGTCTTAGTATCATCGGGTTGGTCTTCCAAGGAGGAACGGGGAGAGGAACAGAGGGAAGTGGGTGCGCTACCAGGTGCGAGACGGTCAGCGCGGGTTTCGGCACCAGATTCAATGCCGGAGTCGCTGGGGGAATCCAGCTTGCGGAAGGTCCTCGGCATCTGGTGGTGGTGGTGAGAGCGCACTGGGGTGATGGTGAGGCCGTTGTGGACCAGATGCGCGGCAGCTGCCAGTTCGTCGTCTCCTGACGACCCGGAGTTGGCTCGGTGACGATGCGGACACAAGCCACCAGCTAAAGTTGCAGCTAACAGAGGCGCGCTACTCGCGTGATGACTTGTGGTCTGGTCTCTGTTGTGGTTGTGGTGCACATAATCCATTGAGATCGAAGCGCCAGCTACTGACGCAGAAATTTCAGCCGAACACACGCTCTCTGTACTGGATACAGATCCTAGCGGGCTCTTGGCTTCATCGATTGTCACATCGGAGCCCGACGACCACGACGAGGCAGCCGGACTTTTACTGTCATCTTCATGTTGATTTTGTCCGTGATGTGACGTTACAGTGGCTGTCCACTGATGATGCATCTGCTGTTGTTGTTGCAATTGTTGTTGTTGTTCAGTCATTTTAAATGCAAGTAATTTTTCAGAGTGCAATGTATTTAAAGTACGTAAATCAGGGATTTTCTTCATAAGTTCTTGACAAGCGTCTGGTTGACCAGGACGGTTTTGTGCCATAACTGAATGAAGAGCATTGCGTAGTTTATTATGCATACGCTCAATGAGTTCAATATTTCTTAGTCCGGGTCTGTCTGCAGCGATTACTACTACAGAGCAAAACAAACCGATCTCGGCATCGGTGAGTCGTAGTGAATTGACTCGCTCAGCAAAATCGAACATTGAGTCCATGAGGAAGCGAGCGTTGGAGCTGTTATGAATAGAATCCCGACGCAATACTTGGCCATTGAGACACACCATTGAGCTGGTGTGAGCATCAAACATGCAGGCCAGTCTGACGAGCAATACTTCGAAGACGCCGGCCTTGAGCAACGTTACTTGGTCGTCCTGCGCCAGCAACGAGAAGCCGGGGATGCGTTTGGCGAACTCGACGACGCCGCGGATGGCGGGCGAGAAGCGCTTGGAGAAGTCTTGCAGAAGTTCCTGCTGGCCAGTTAGCGGCTGCGGATTGGGGTTCAACGGGCATGCCTGTAATGCAAACAGGACGCGTCACATGAATGACATTGACACAACTGAATGTGGGTGGTGCGGGGTGCGATCGCCATTTGACCTTTGCGCGCGCGGCAGATCGTTCTCACCAAGGTCGCGGTACGTCCGCCGCACGACAACTGGGTCGATCGATAGCGAGCGGGCACCGAAATGCACGCGCACGCCCTTGAACGCCCGCGACCTCGGCGCTCGACGCACAACGTGCGCACACTACCACGGTCCGGATTAAGCGCCAAATTTATATACAAACATTGAATTGTAAGATTTAATTTTTTTAAATTTTTGTTTTCAATTTGGAAAATGAAAGTTTATATTAATATTGTACTCACCAAAGTTGGCGGACAGGCCGTATATGACGGCTGCTCTCTTGCGCGTGCTAACATAGGCTCCACCTTGTCCCTGGTAAAGTCACAGGTGTCCAGGTGCGCACGAACCACGGTGGCGAGCAGACGTTGGTCGTCCTCCAGCTCGGCGGCCACGGCTTTCTCCAGCGAGCGCGAGTTGCTGCTCTGCTGCATGGCGGCCAGGATGCGAGCTTTCTCCCTCTTAGGCACGCGCCCGAATCTGACAGCTGCACAAAAAAACAGACATGCACTTAATAACAGATCTCTCAGGGCAAACGGTTTCGGCCGTCAGTTGCAGGCCAGGTGCGCGTGCCGCACATCTGCCACATACACACACAACACACGCACCGCATAACGTATAAATAATAAGGACAACACAAACACACGTACGAGCATTATGATAGTTGACGACGCCGTTGAGGATGCCTTTTAGGATGGGCAACTCGTCTCCCATAGTGCGTCGGACGCCGGCTGCACGTGCACGCATGCACTTGCAGGAGTAACACTGGGAACGAAGCACAGCACAAAACAAACAGTGGCGAGCCACCGAGATATGACAGCTGCGAGTAGACGTTGCGACGGCTAGCGCGCGAACAGCGCTCCACGTGCACGGGAGAAAACACACGCGCGACACAACAACGCACAGTGGAATGATACGAGTCGCGGCTGGCAGCCGGTGGCGCGCTATAGCTAACACAGCGCGCGCGCTCGCTCCACCGCCGCCCCCCTCCACACGCGTACCCTTGAACTTGGCTCCGCGGCGCGGCGCTCTGTCCATGTGTGTGTGAGGGTGCGAACAACGCACTCCCATGCGCGCGCACTCACGCCAAGGTCACGGCCTCGTCCACTTCCCTCTAGCCTGGCCTCAACGCGAACGCACGCGCATTCACCAACCTTCTGTTGTGTTGTGTTTGTTCACACACCCATTGCCATTGCTTGCTTGCACTCTTTATTATTGTTCAACTTCGATTTCCCGCCAATCATACACGCGGACACGGTTGCTTCACAATCACATACTGGACTAACATTACATGAAACACCCTTCATTCCTATCCATTTCAACTTGTATTAATTATAAAAAAATTCATCAAATATCATTTGTATCCATTTCAACTTGTATTAATTATATAAAAAATCATCAAATATCATTTCTATTCATTTCAACTTGTATTAATTATAAAAAAATCATCAAATATCATTTATAGGTACATATCTGTCCATAACAAATAAGAAAATCAATACTCAAAGATGATCTGATAATTTATTAGTGTAATAATGTTTGTTTACACACACAAAGGGTATATGATTGAGCAACGACGAACTGAAACTCGTGCATTTCTCTAAGTCATTGTGAAATAATAGTAAATGCGATGCATCAACTTTCTACTCGGGTTTCGTGCGAGAATAAGTAAAAGTGATCAGAGAGCAACGGGTGAAAACAAATAGCTGATTTCACAATTTCATCTGCAGCTCGACGTTGCGCAAATCTCCAGTCAAGCAGCAGGAGTTAGTAAAAGTCTGTGTGAGTAGGTCGAAGTAGGGGCAGCAGCGAGCGAGTCATTGTGCCAGTTCGCGGCGAGGTTGTTGTCACCGCTGCGGTGAGGCGGTTGACCTCGGTTTGCGCGTGCGCCGTTATGCAAGTGGCCCCGCGCACGTTGTTGGGAAACAACTTTCGAACGGGGTTAGTGTGACCCAGTATCGCGAACGTCGGGTCGACGAACTCGTGCGACCCGCGCACAACTCAAGCGCTCTCTCTCTCTCGCACATTCACGCACAGTACAGAGTGCACTGACCCGCGCTCCACGCACCGCCGCCATCGATTTCAGACACAATCACACATACACTCATCTTACACGCCAATTATTACATAAAAATAATGATGATGCTTACCATCTCTGCTCATGCCAACGGCGATGCACTTCTTCAAACGGCAATATTGACAGCGATTGCGATTAATCCGTAGAATAGAACACTGCTGATTTTTTGTGCAGGGCCTGTATTGAATCTTCTGCTGGATGCTGCGACGGAAAAAACCCTGCGGAGCAACATCAGTTTCGTGAGATTCAGTTTTGTTGGTCGCACATTCGCAACGTGCAACTTCGTCTTCGTCAGAGGAGCTACGACTAGTCTGTGCGCCTGGGGTTGACGCGGTGCACGTCATCACTGCCATCACCCGCGAACTCGCGCGTTATTTAACCCTCGATTCATATATTTATTTATTTATAAAAGTAATAACAACACTATAAGTTTATAGTTGTTGCGGAATGACTGCTGGTTCGTATCGGCGTCGGACGTCGACTGAGCTGGAGTGAGTGCTCGGTGCTCGGCGTGCACAGTTAGGCCGCCTGACCCACTTGCCGGCCGTTCACCCAGCGCGGCGCACTGCCCGAGCTCGCTACTCCAGCTCGCTGCGAGCACGGACCTACTCGCGGTTCTACGAGGCCGTCGTGAAAGTGAGAGCTGCTCCGTCTCTCTCGCTCTCACTAACTCTTTTTCTCTCTTACATGCACAGTAACCATATACCTTGTCCATTTCTAAACGATTCTTATGTTACTATTTCATTTGCTTTTTTAATCTACAAAGTTACTGTTTACCCCGTTATCAATTCAACTGGAAACAAGGTAATTTACGTAATAGTCAATGGACTCTTATTTTTGCAATTTTCAAATATCTTCAACAAAATTATTACACATTTTAATTACAAATTAATAAATATAATAATACATACAAATTTAATATTTTAAAAGAAATAGGTTTGTTTATCGCTAGTATTTTTTGTTTTCGTATAAGAGTCATATGAATGATAATATTGTAGATAATGTGTAAGACGCGTGCGCATTGTTCTAGATTATGGTGATTTTTGTTTTGGCATTTCCGCATACGGCGGCAGTATCGGCATGTGTGTTTTCCCTGGATTAGTGGGTGAGTAGTGCACTGACGCATGCGCTATGCGCGCAGCGAGCAGGGTCGTTGAACTGGCCAGCGGGAGTCAACGTTCGCAAACAGGTCGGGTCGCCGGCGGGGCGAAATTACGTAAGTCGCGCCCCGCGCGCTGCACTTTTCCAGCCGACCTGAATTATTTGAGAGCGCGTGACGTCAGCTACGTCGAATTCTGTGCCTCGTTTGTTTACGATACGCTGCGCGGGTTCAGCGAACTCTCTGCACACCTGGCCGGTCAAAGACACGCGAACAGGCGAACGTTCTCTCGATCGCTCGTGCTCTCGAATGTTCCATGCCGCGTGACGTCACGTAGGTATACTGCCACGCGACTCACGTGCTCTTTCATAGTATAGTATTCATATATGGTTTGAGTTGAGTACGGCTCCCAATTTGCTAAAGCAAGCGGCATGAATTGTGCATGCAATCAATATTAGCCTCGTGTTTCTGCCTACCACGTTCGTTCTGTTGCGTTGCGATGGTCAGTGTTGCGAAGGGTTAGCGGGACGTGCTATTCAGGTTATTCACCTGCCATTCTACAATCGCCTCTGATGAAATTTCAACTTGTTACAATTTCTATTACAATTGTTATAGTTTAATTTGATTATGTGCTCATTGCACATAGTTCGTGAAAGAAAAGTAAACAATTTTGATCAGAACAAAAGTATTGTTTAATTTTAAAAGTGTGAATGATATGTAGAAAAACTTATGTATGTATGTATGTATGTGTGTGTGTGTGTGTGTGTGCGTGTTTTGCTTCGCTTTTGTTTTCCATGGGTCAGCAGCACGGGCCAACGACCGTCTTAACTAGGTTGACGCACTCAGTGCACCACGCGAACTGCTAACGGTGACGCATGCGCGAAAGGCCATTGTCCGCTTACAACGATTTCATCCGAATATTCTCGAACGAGTTTATTCCAATTATTACGATTTTCTGGACATCACATTTCAAACTGTTGACCTTTATTTTTGCGAATTCTATAATAATCGTGCGATAGTTTTTCGCCCTGGTCAGTGCTATCGTCATCATTTAATTTGTTATTGTTGAGCGACCTCATTTGCAAATTATTACTTCTTTTATATTACATTTTTTATCGAATTTGCAATAAAACTTGCAGATATCTTAGTTTTGAACGTAGTAGAGCATAGAAAGTTTCTTAGATTTCAAATAATTAATTTCAATTGAAAATGAAACCTATCAATTTCTTTTTAATTTAGATAGTAAAAGTATACCACGAAATTTAAAATACTTGCTTGTATATGTTTTATAATTATTATCATTTTTATTCCATTAAGTATCTTTAACTCAAAACAAAAACAAAAGTGATAATATATTATTCTCATTTTTAATTAATATATTTAATTTTTTCTAAATACTTTGGAACGACACATTTAATATTTATATTAAAAAACATTACTATTTCGTAATTAATCATAGTCAAAAAAACTAGTTTGTATAAACTCATTTTCAGAAAAAAAAGTTAATAGGAATTACTTCTAAATATTACAATGCAAAAATAATATTTTCTAATTTAGTAATCAATATTTTTTAAAAAACAGTTTAAAATTCGTTTCATTTTTTTCTGTTTAAGGTTACCAATTTTTTAATAAATGATATTAATGATGTCTTCTTTTGCATAAAACTATATTTCGCAGGGAAAAAAATTTAAAATTTAAACTAAAAAAACTGAAAATTTAAAATGTTATAGAAATTAAAATTGTAATTATTTTCAGAAAAGAAAAAATAATTTTAATTTATATTTTCCATTGTTTACTTTAGCATTTATTTAAAAAAAAAACAATAAAAACTCATTTAAATTTTAGTATATTAAAGGTAATTTTTGTAATAAATGAAATGATTAATTTCTTGTTTTTTTTTTTAATTATATATTTCCTAAAAATAAACAAGGAAAAACAGTAGGTGTAAATATAGGAGTAAGTACATAGTTGTAATTGTGATGATGTGTGATTGCAAGCAAGGGGGCATGTAATAGAGGGCGCTGACACGGCGCATGGTGCAGTCACCTCGCAACCCTAGTGTCCCGTTAACGGCGCGCGCACTGCCGCGTTCCTGCCGCTTGCCGCGGCGCCGGGCATCGCGACATCGCGCGGCAGGTGCAACGTGCTTCGCTGCCCGGTTCGTTCAACTCAACTCAAACCGATACCGCACCGAACACCTACCGCCACCGCACAACTCTAATATGCTTAGCCCAACAAACTACCTCAATATACAAAACAATACCTATGTATTTATTTACAGCAACACAATATTTATTACTTATACAATTTTTTTGTTACATCATTTTTTTCCGCCAGGTAAAAAATGTTTTGAAATCGAAATTGGAAAGGTGGTCTCACAAAAAATGGAAGTGTGTTGGAATTCTTTTGATAAATAATGATAATTACGATTGTGTGATGTGAGTCAGCTGCCAAGCGGGTGCAGGCTGTCGACCCTTTTGTGGCAAATGTTCGCGTATTTTTTGCTGAGCCAGGAAGAGAAAGGCTAGAGGGTTAAAATAAAATTGAAGGGTTGTGCAATCTGAGAATTGATGGGGCAGGTGGTATGTGAAGGCGTAGCAAGCAGGTAGTGATTTTAGGGTAGGATGGCGTGGTATAGCATTGCAATGTGTACAGCTCGGTCGGCCATGAACTGAGCGGCTAACCTCGCAAGTTCATCGGTCCCTGAGTTGCTGCCGCTGCTCACACTACAGGAAGCCGAAATGTCAACGGAATATTGAATCTCAAGGTGAAGACATGGAACGACACAAAGAACCATTTCCGACGAGCCTCGCTTTCAATCGTCATTGGCCTCGAGTTCGGGCGGTTGGGCGTTTTTTCGGGCCGGACCTTGAAAGTTTTTTGTTGAGCGAAGGCTAGCCGCCCGCGCCGCTCACCTCGCACGAGTGCGGACATTGACACTCTCCGACCGACCTTCAACCTTCTTTTTGCGCCTTAGATTCTATTCTAGTTCAGGTGTTCTTCGCGGTAAACAACCAATAACCCGCAATTTAATTTTTATTTGACATTGAAAACCAGGCAGTGATGACGGCGTTAGAGTTATGTATATGATATGTAAATATTTACCTTGCATCCTTCACATGAATGTACTCCATAATGGAATCCAGAAGCTTTGTCACCACATACTCGACAGAGGACAGTGGTTCCATCGAATTCTGTAACAGAAGATACATGGTTGTTAGACAGGTTCTGAAGGAAAGTGCGTGTGACTTTCTCTTTCGAACAGCGCTGTCAGATGACATAAGAGAAAGCAACAGACTATAATAATCTCATACACACGTTCACATTGAAATATTATTTAAGATCAGGTGGTGATAAGGGATTTGTACCTATATTAAGTGCAGGTTCTCGGTGGGGAATTGGCGATGCGGTGTCGGGTTCAGGAACCCGGGGCTGCGGGAAGCCTTGTTGGCTACTATCCGGCGACAAAATCATCGTGTTCACTAACAAATTCAACTAACTACACAACGTATGTCCCGCAGGTTCTGGGCTTCAGCCCGGTTGCACTAAACTCAACTGCACACTCAAGAACTGTATAAACCGACACAACTTGCACTAAATGAAGCTACCAAACAAACAACAATGTACATAAACACTGATAGTGAGTGAATGACGCGAGATGCGACCGGCTCCTCCGGAGGAACTAGCGAGAGTGAAAGTACCGACGAAGTCCAGAGAAGCTCTGCAGCCCGAAGTCGGCTACCATAGTAAATAACACGGGATAAACGCGTTCTTCGCATGTACCTGAGCGGCAGCGGGTGTGGGGGAAAGCCGCGAACTTGGGTTCATCGTATTTTCAAGTTGGAGGTCACTGACAACAATACCACACTCGGCCAATAGCAGGCAACCAAGCGCTAGCTGATCGCTCAGGATTGGCTATACGCGTCGTATAGCTCCGCCTACTAGCCCCTCCACACGCAGAGAGTTCAATGCACTCGAACCTTGACTGAATTACCCAGACAAGCATGCAGTGGCTACGGCCAAGGCCATGGGCGCGCACAGCACGGCACAGTGCGCCGCAGTGCGAAGCGTCAGGCTGCCAAGCGGAGAAGGATGGCACCAAGGGCGACGTTCTGCACTAACGTCGATGCCCTCGACGCGTCTACTTCACCCCGTCGGGGTCGGGCTCAGGCCAGCCACCCTTATGAACTTTCACCACCCTCCTCACACCCATTTAGTCTCTATACATGAATATATGAGACGTCTTACACACTTTTTTATCAATAAAAATAAAAGTACATGAAGGTATTTATGGGGATTCATTCGTACAAGACATGAGCAATAAGGAGGAGAGGTTGCTTCGGGACAGTGACCTAGCAATTGCCAACCTCTCGGTTCGCGTCGGCAATGCTCGTGCTGTTTCCGAGGTCACCGCGAGTCACTTACCCCAGTGGTACACAAATGCGTTGCCGTGGTACCGTGCGTTGTGCTGCCCAACTAAAAGTGAGTGCGATCGAGATCGAGATGACACGCACGGTACGGCGCTCTGAACTCTTAGGAATTTCGCTTTTGATTTGGAGAGAAGTCAGTAGCCGGCAGCCCGCAGCCAACAGTCGGGTCGGCGACTGGCCATGGCCGCTACACACGGAAACTACCCCGTCCCGCCCGCCTCTCCGCACTTCATATTTGCTAGGTTCTTGCCCGCTTCGCTACGCTTCGGTTGCTCAACTTGTTTTATTTATTACATTCGATTGTTTTAGCCTTGACATCGAAATTTCCGAATCAGTCCAGTGGCTACTTATTTCTTGTTTGTTACGATAATTAATGAAACTAAAGTTGGTAGAGCGTGAGAGTGCGCGCACGCGAGCAATATGCCAGACCTAAACAACCGACCATCATACGACTTTCACTCCAAGATGCGCTCCAACAAAAGGTATTTCCAATATCCCAATTGCTTTATGGCTTACGCACTGCCCTACCTACTTCACAATGCTTTACGATTACGACTTAGCCGCAATAAAACGATAAACATTATTATTTATTATTACGAGCGTATTTCAAAGCACAAGGCCGAAAATATTTCTGGAAAATATGTTTCAAGTTCAGCCCGTAAAATGTCTACAAAATATGCAAAACTGCACTTGAACGAACCCTTTACCCAACCCAAATTTTTCGCTCTTTGCAAATCAGTCAATTAAATCATCGTAATTGTTACGTATGAACATGGCCGTTACGCTCTAAAAGCGATTCACTTTCAAGCCGTGGAGCAGAGCGCGTTCATCATCATCTTTCCTTTCACACGCATCATTCACTCTACTGAATATGCTTACATTGTATAATTTTTCAGTTCACATAATAATAATAAATAAAAAATAATGGCTAATTGGATCATGTTTTCAAAAGAATAAAGTTGAAATTGTAAACATCATTTCGCCAAAACTTTCAGCGTAAACAAATGTACACTTTAAGATATGTAAAGAGATTTTGTGCAAAGTAGCAATGTTCGTGAATGGAAATGTTTAGATACGGTAAGGTAAGAGTATTATAGTAGTAGGCGAGTGACGTCACGGCACGCCGGTGAGACGAATGGAATGAAAGCGGTGTGTGTGAGTGTGTGTAGAGATGGTGACAGTGCAAGGACCGCGTTAGGCGATGGGTGGTTAGGTGTTAGGCGTGCGTGAGACACGCGTCGCTCGCAGAGTTCCCCATGCAGTCAACGAACCCACGGCAGCGGCAGCAGAGAGCACCGTTACATGTACCTGCGGTCGGTTACAAACCGCGTGCCCTGCCGATGCATCGACCCCGTCGCCGGTCGCGCCTAGTCCGTTGAACTCGGTTAGCCGGTCGGCAAACTGCAGCTCGAACCATGTACGCGAACTCATCGTTCCCATTTCCGCGCGCTATACCTATTCAAACATCGAAAGTAAACATTCCGTTGCTCCTGCTCTGCCTTCAATGTTTAACCGCCGCGAGTCGCTCGCGCGCTGCGCCATCCATCGGCCGGAGGACTAACTTGTATTCCAGCACTAGTTGCGCGAATCTCACATAGGCACCGCTGCGGCGCACAGTGTCACGGTCGCTTGTTTCAAGTGCACATATATGTACAGTAACACAATTGTGTAATTTGCACGATTAATACTGACATATATCTTTATTTACTACCGATACATCAAAAACAAATAAATAAATAGTTACATTCATCTGTAAACAAACAATAAAATGGATACTTCACAAAAAGCAATACATTCCACTTACAAATATATTCCTCAATTTGATTTATAAACCATAAATAAAATAAAATTTAATATAATAATAAATATAAACAAATATAAAAGGGTGAAAATGTAAACATTTAGAAAGAAATGTTTTGGAAAGATGACCAACCTGGAATTTCAAGCGGTGGTAAGGCGCGAGATGGTGCTCGGTAGATCGGAGCGCGTTCAACGTTCATGTTCGCGGGAATGTGCGACGCGGACTAGAGCATCGCGGCGCCGGCCGTCGGTTGATTTCCCGCGGTACGGTGTGGGTGGACGCACGCGCCTCATACACCTGTGGAACGTGCACCAGCTGCTACGGTTAGCCCTAACACGTGCATTTGGGCCGCATAGACCAACCAACGCTTTACTAACAACTATAAACCCATTGCCTAAATTATATACACCGGAAATCAACACAGAACCCATAAGTTGTCTTCAGTTTGTATTTGAAATTCGTTGTAAACAAAAAATAACAAAATAAACAACTAAAAAAATTGATTACCCACAAACATACGTATACTAATTTTATTAAAATTTTCGACCATAACGTAGTTCACTAAGCAACGACTAACATTTTTTTATGTAATCAGAGTTTGAATTTGAGTTTTTTATCGCACTCTCCAAAAAAAATTTAAATATCTGTGAAATAATGTCTATTAAATCTTAAATCCCTTCATAATTAAAATTTTGACTAGAAATTTAAATAATTCAACAGAAATAAATAAACTCTCATATTATAGGTTAGAACTTAGAAGTCCATTTTTCAACACAAACGCACAACGCACTTGTGCGAAAAGGAATAAATAAGTAATAAAAAAATTGACATTATGAAACGAAATTAGAAAAAAATAACGCCTTATCTATAAATTTCAAACATTTTTTTATATAATCAGAGTTTGAATTTGAGTTTTTTATCGCACTCTCCAAAAAAAATTTAAATATCTGTGAAATAATGTCTATTAAATCTTAAATCCCTTCATAATTAAAATTTTGACTTTAGAAATTTAAATAATTCAACAGAAATAAATAAACTCTCATATTATAGGTTAGAACTTAGAAGTCCATTTTTCAAATTAGTATGAAAAAGTGACACAAACGCACAACGCACTTGTGCGAAAAGGAATAAATAAGTAATAAAAAAATTGACATTATGAAACGAAATTAGAAAAAAATAACGCCTTATCTATAAATTTCAATAAGTAAAATTAAAAAGTATAAAAATTATAACCCCCTATTTTAAAAAATAAATACAAAAATTAATAAACTGGTAAGTTATAAAAATATTACCGAAAAAAATGTAGAAAATAAATTATATTTATTCTTTTTAATATTGATTAAATTATTATTTTTTATGGAGAAAGGGGGTTTATCCCCTAAAACCCTACACCTTTCGTGAAGTAATTTACTGAAAAATTTCTAGACACAATAAACAAGTTAGACTCCAGTGTTTCCCAAACTTTGTTGGTCTGCGGACTCTTTTTTCTCTCAGATTTACGGCGCACCCCCCTCTTGTCTTGAATTTGTACAAAAGCGCATACACAGCAACGTTCATGGCTGTGGAATTTAATTTAAAATATACCAAAAGAAAAAAATATATGTAATTTAATAAAACAAATATTATTGTTTATGAAAAAGCAGTTTAATATATATTTTAATAGCCTATATGGCACTAGCCGGACCCCTGGGGTCCGCGGACTACAATTTGGGAAACACGGAGTTGACTGTAATTTTTTATTTGAAAAATAATCAAAATCTTATCAGTCATCAACCTTTTTTTTGTGTTGATTTGAAAACAAAACAATTTAAATATTATTTTTATAGATAATCATTAATGAAACAGTTTCTACAAATTAAGTAACCAGTAATTTACTATGACACCTCCATTGACGTCATAGCAAAAATGATGTCATCTAAACATATACACGAACGAGTATAATGGTAACGAACATACTGCTCGTAGAAAACGGCGTACCGAATATTTAATTGAAAGAAGTACATATAATTTATTTGCTGTATTTTTTACCTCTCGCTAAGAGAGGTATTGAATTCATGCTAAAAATCGCATGTCCATGATTTTCTTAACTTTTAATTTCAACAATAAAAATAAAAGTTAAAGAAGTCATGACGTATGTAATCTATGAAATAGAAAATTAACGTATGAGAATGTATGTTAGTGGCATCCACTTTCACGGATCGGTTATTACATAACACGGTCGTCATATCGTCACCCGGTTTTAAATTTTCTCCTTTCTCCACTGAGAAGAGAGCATCGCTCGCTACGCGGCGCTGGTCGCTGCGCGGCACGCTTACAGGCACGCACCCCTTGACGTCAATTTGCAACCTCGGCAATAAAATTCAACTCTCTACACGTGCACACGTGTTTCTCTGCTGACGTGCATCGCAAAATTATCTCATTTGTTGCAACACGTTTTTCGTATTTATAAACATATATATTTAAAGCATGAGAATTTGGAATAAATTTGTCCGTTTGGCCATCCTGCATCTGCCACTCACCAAGACGGTAAAAAATTCGATTCAATTCGCAGCAAACTAGTCACTAGATTCTGTTCTGGTAACTTGCCGCAAAACAGCTTCTCGTAACTTACAGGTAATAAAATATTTATTTTTTTATTATAAATTATCCAACAGGAGACAATCCCAATTAAAGGATGATTATAAGAAGGTACTCGTAAACATACCTTTGGCACAGTAGACAATAATCACATATAAGTATGTATGTATACAAGTAAATAGAAAAATGAAGGAAAAATACAAAATATAAATATATAAATGATACTAAATATAAAAAAAACATCGAAATACTCATGAAGGTAATATTTGACTATTGAAATATTTAAACAAAGTCATCTTAAATTTATTTAGTTGGTCAGCAAAAATGTCAATATTACAAGTGATATCGTTGTATTCAGTGCACATCTGTCTGACTGGAGATTTCATCTCATAATTTGTTCTAGTTGTTGTACAATTAAAAGTAATTTTAGTTCCACGATAATGTGCGCGTGAACATATGAAGTTACCAGTGGCGGCTCGTGGATCAAATTTGGTAAATATTGATTGTATGTACAGATCAAAATATCTGGCTTCGGTCAACTTTGGTCTTTTTTTCCAAATATTTTTCATAATGTAATACATGTACAAAAGCGCATACAAAGTAACGTTCATAGCTGTGGAATTTAATTTAAAATATACCAAAAGCAAAAAATATATGTAATTATTGTAATTTAATAAAAAAAATATTATTGTTTATTCATGCTAAAAATCGCATGTCCAGATTTTAAAGAATAACCACGTTTTAAGGTCCCTAGAATCCGATTATAACATTTTTACGATAATGTGTGTGTGTGTATGTGTGTGTGCATGTTGGAAGTATGACTTCTCAAATTCTATAAGACTAAAGATCTGTGTAACTACGGATTCCTCAATCTAACAGTAATGGGAAGAGTGTAATAGGTTATGGTAACAATTGGATAACCGGAAGTAGTAGTAGTTTAACAAAAATCTTCTAAATATTATTTTTTGAAAATTTATGTTATTACAAATATCAAAAAACAAAATTCTCTATCCGACACATTTAATTTTTTTATTATAGGTATCTTCCTCGGTATCTTCTAAAGATTTAAAGATATAGAAATAGAATCTATAAAATAATTTGTTGTAGTAAATCTCACAGCCCAAACATCCCCATGATACCCAATTGAGAAATTAAAATGTCTGTAATTGACAGATAAATGTCTCTAATGTCAGTGTCAAAATTGTATTATTAATTATTTATTTACAATTATAGGTATAATAAATACACCTCTTAGAAATAACGCCAATGACGTCAATGAATTGTAAGAACCTCGAACATTTAGAAGAGTAGTAGAAATCTTGTTCATTTAATGAATTTAAAATTGTAGAAAATATCTATATATAAAGATTAGGTGTAATAAGATTTTTTTTCTGTGTACAATACTAATATATCCCACAATGGAAAAGGCGAGAGGTATTGTGATTGTGCTGTCCACAGCAGATTTTTTTAAAAATTTGTATTATAACTTTTATCAGCTTTTTGTATTAATTTTTAATTTTGTATTAATTTTAAAAGTAAAATTATTACTTTTTTAATCTAATTGTTGGGACGAACTGAATAAATCTTCGAAATCGCCACCTTCGAAAATTATCTGGGTTCGCCTAAATTCATAAACACCACAATTTATCTTTAAATAACAATAATAATAACGAAGAAGCCACAATGTCTATTCGTAATCCGAAGATCCAAGTTCTAAACCCGATCGTGCAAAAATAGTTCGCTTTATAATTACCAATATCAAAATCCATCGGTTTTATATGACCTTAGCAGTTATGTAGCCGTAAAACTTAATAAATAAAATAATAACAATTCTATGATTTTGAAATTATCTAAAATTGGCAAACTGGGATTCGGTTCTAACTAAATCATATTTAGATTTCATTTGTATAAATAGCATGTTATCAAGTTATGCTACAGATTTATCATATACTCGAAATATATGTGCCATTGTTCACGTGGAGAGTGCACCACAGGGATCAATTTTGTGTTATTTAAATTCGAAAATAATTTTTGGTGTCGGTCGGAATCGAACCCAGGTCTTCAGGTTCGCTACCAGACACTCAGGCACACGGCTACGAGACGCCATTATTTTCTTAATTATTACTATAAATTTATTCGTTTATCTAGAAGGCGCTTATTTCAGTTTCATTCTAGCGAAATTTAACATGATTTTCTTAACTTTTAATTCCAATAAAAATTAAAGTTAAAGAATGTTCACGTGGAGAGTGCACTACTGGAGTCAATTTTGTGCTATTTAAATACGAAAATAATTTTTGGGGTTGGTCGGGATCGAACCCAGGTCCCCAGATTCATTCTAGCGAAATTTAACATGATTTTCTTAACTTTTAATCCCAATAAAAATAAAAGTTAAAGAAGTCATGACGTATGCAATCTATGAAATAGAAAATTAACGTATGAAAATGTATGTTAGTGGCATCCACTTTCACGGATCGGGTATTACATAACACGGTCGTCATATCGTCACCCGGTTTTAAATTTTCTCCTTTCTCCACTGAGAAGAGACCATCTCTCGCTACGCGGCGCTGATCTCTGCGCGGCACGCTTAAAGGCACACACCCCTTGACGTCAATTTGCAACCTCGGAAATAAAATTTGACACTCTACACGTGCACACGTGTTTCTCTGCTGACGTATATCGCAAAAAATCACATTCGCTGCAACACGTTTTTCGTATTTATAAACATATATATTTTTTTAAGCATGAGAATTTGGAATTTGCGCGTGAACATATGAAGTTACCAGTGGCGGCTCGTGGGGTTAAATTTGGTAAAAAATATTGATTGTATGTACATACCAAAATATCTGGCTTCGGTCAATTTTTGTCTTTATTTCCAAACGTTTTTCATAATGTAATGCAGTATTGGTTTTTAGTTTCTTATTTTGTTGAACTGCCATACACAACCGAACTTCGCTGACACAACTACTACTAGACTGATGCCTTGGTCAATGACCGTGTGTAAGCGAATAGCATGGTGGTTGTCTCTTTTTACGCAGGTAAAGTTACAATTCGTTTGTCTTTGTCTGGCGCATAACCTTGTATAAACAGCGTATAACATAACGTAGTCACAAAAGACCTTTTACATTTTTATTGTACCGTGACGTCATTTTTTAATGCGCCACGTAATGAAATTCTTATGAATTAAAGATGAGAAGGTACTATGTTGTCAAGTAAAATGATTAAAAGGACAAGCATTTATTTTCAATTATAAAAAAATTAATTTCAAGAACATAGAAATTATTTTGAGTTTGATTAGAAAGAAATTATTAACAAAGACAAAACAATTTATTAAAAAAAAAAACTGTTTTACTCCTGTTTGCAACTTTCTTAATAACAACCTGTCAACTACGCAATTATCACTTTATGTGGTGTTTATTTCGTGTCTTTAGAACAAATAACGTTTGAGATTCCCATCTACTCATCCTCTTGTCTTAAAATATTCATCATCACGAACGCTTTATGTAAATTTATTTAATATAGTTATACGTTTTTAATTTCACCATTTCAAATTTTGTTTGAAATATATCTGGCCTCCCCAATGCGCAAATTTCTGCGCACTACATATATGTCATTTTTGTCTATCTCTCTTTTGAATGTAAACGGTCCATTTTGATGTGTCCCAAGCAGCGCGCGCACTCGCCCTATTCGTTGTCTTGATTTCAACACAGTGGACTCAGTGGAGTCGTGTGCAAGCAACGCTAACGACACAATGGACTGGCTATTAAATTCAAAATATTTTATTATTTTTAATCTTCCGTTTTTTTCTTTTCTTTGATAAATTTGGGAAGTCATTGACCAAAGGACCTAATGGAGGAATCGCCACTGGAAATTACAGTGTTTGACAAATAAATACCAGTATTATGAAAAATGTTTCAGTTTTAGAAATTAAAATACATTTGTAAAATATCAATGTCATTTTCATTATGATTTGTGATACGGAAAACTTACTCGATAACAATAATAAACAATTAAAATAATAGAAAATGGAATAATATATTTGACATTGAATATCCTTTATAATTATAATATTGCCCGAATAAAAAATAATTGTAGTAACAAATTATTGCCGCTGCGTTTTGCGGTAAAACGCATGTAAAATGATATTTTTAGAATTATATGGCAAAAATAAATACATGTGACAAAAATTGAAAACAGTACATATGTACTCGTATATGCAACTATATTTCTAGATGTAAATTGCTTTAAAAAAAGTCTGTTAATATCTTTAAATTTATTGTTTCCAATTATTGTCTACGGATCAATATAATCATCATTTTTTAATAGAAGCAAATTGGTACACCCAGATATTTTTTTCTTAATCAATAATATATTTTTTGGCAATTATATTGTTAAAAAACATGTTATCTATTTGTAAATCAATTTATCAATACGTATTTTTCCTTGACACTTTTTTAGTAAATATTCTTGTACATTATTATTTTTGAATTAAAATAAATTACAATATAAAATTAGAATCCTTTTGCAATGTACAAGTAACAATTGCTCGCATTGTTTTATCTTTTTAAAATGGAACAAATACTTTTCAAAGAAATATTTAATATAATATAATATTATTAAAACAATGCATATTCATAAGAATGTAATGTAAGGAGAGGATAAGTATGATAGACAAACAACCCTTGTCGCGCATGTGACTGTATGGGGCATACGTGCGCGCGAGCTCGGTCGTTGACCGAGAGGAAAGTAGAGCGCGCAGTGTTCGCGAGGCCTTGAACGGTGCGCGTTCCCTCTTCCCCACTGAACCCCGCGCTAACCATTCTAATGTGTCGATGTACTGTCAGAACCTTAGCTTAGAATACATATCTACCAGTGGCGGTTCATATTTTTTTCTTCTTATCAATACTGCGGACATTTATTAAGGTTAAACAACCACAAAAAATATTATTTGCATTTTTACATAATTTTGCTGATATTGCGTAGTTTAATAGTAACCGAATTATGTTTTATAGTATTTATATTATCATTGAGATAATTAAAAAAAAATTGTATTTTTTTAAAAATGAAAGTAAAAGTGAAATTTTTTTCCAACTAAAATCAGCGAGCCGCAATTTTTTAGCCATACTGCATTTATTTAAGATGTATAAGAGCTTATAGCATTCGACTGCGAGTGTGATAAATACATGTAGTTGTATATTTTTAATGGCAAATCATACCTACTTCGGGTGACGTCACAAGTCATAAAGAACTTAGGGACCTGCGCTAACCCGCTCAACCACCGTTCCGGCCTTATAATAAATTTGGAAAAGAACAATAAAAAACTAATTTCAACTAAAAAGTAAATTAGTGAAAGTAAAGAAACAAAAAAGTTATAATCCAGTTAAAACTAACAATGAATAAATTTATGAATAGTTCTTTTAAAGGGAAAGTGTGAAAGTTGTGCATAATACTCAGCAGATATTTAAGACAGTCGTTGTAAAAATGTTCACAATTAGTCAGCGAAAGTGACAATTAAAAACTTGTAAAAAGTTACAAAATGAAAATATGAGCGTTAGGTATCCCTGTGGAGGAGTACTGGTGCGCCTATGTGGTAGATGTGAGCGGGGCGCGCGGGTCGGTTCGCTCGCGAAGTGTTATTAACCGAGGGATTCTTGACCGCGATACCGGTCTCTGACCCCCGCGGCCGCGGATCTGGGCCACAGCCACTCTCGATTGGCCCAACTTCGCTGCGCGCAACTTACGCAAACATTGTGGCGTTTCTGCTATTCCAATCACAAGTAAACAACTACCCTATTATTTTCAATTTCTATTTTTGAATATGTATTTAGTAAAAATATTTCCTGTTGTAAAAATGTTATGTAATTTAGTAACTTTTTGCATACTCTTATTGGTAAATAGAGTATTACAAAATATAAGTCATTGCTGGTTGAGAAAATAATAGTCGATGTATAGTGGATGAACGATATAAATTGAGAGAGTGAGCTCTCTCTTTCACCTCGTACGCACTTTCTCCGAATGTCCTGGTTTCGCTTTCATTCAAGTATGATGCGTGTGAAGAGAGTAAGTAATGACACGCACGCGTTTCATCTGTTGCCTCGACTCGGTGCTCTGCTCCATAGGCCCATGGCACACGCACAGGCATAGCTCTGTTGGTATATTTGTATTGGTGCGTGCACGTGTCAATGTGTGTGTGTGTAAGCGCGGACATTCGCCCCGTCGCCTTGACTAGCGCTAAAGTGGGACAGAAGCGAGAAGCGAACCCTATGCTTGAGCGAGAGCGACAGAGACAGCAAGTAGCGAACGCTAGCCTCCGAGCAGGGTGCCCACCGCATGGCCGCGGTGAAATCAGGTCAGGCAGCACCTCGCGCGAGGCTCGGTCATTGCTCTCGCTAAGCGTTAGTATTGCGAATCGAGGCCAACCAGTACCCTGTTTGAGACTAGGGCATTGCCTTCCCGCGTTTTGAGGTCATCGCACAATGTAACGCGAACCGGAGTCATTTCACTTGCCGTTAACCCCCCCGCGCAAATTCAACCCCTTGCTAAAAAGTTATCTCGTGTCTTATTCGACAACATACATGCATCAATATTCATACTTTATATAGTTAAAAATATATTGGCAGGAAGAGTTTGTTTACCTGCGAGCACTCTGCCCAACAGATCTTGCTGGCGCTCGGGCTGGTGGTGGCCTGAAGGAGCGGTGTCCATGAGGTCGTTCCCGGTTCCAGGATCCAGGACGTCCTCCGGGCCCACGCACTCTGCCTCGCGTCGGTTCTTCACGGTCATCTCGACAATACTAGAGGGTACCGATGACTTGAACCCTAACTAGTTGTAGACTGTAGTAAAAAAAAAGTCTTTGTGTTGCACTCACGGCACAGCACTATATTATCCACTGGGATGATGTGAGACTCTCGCTTTCGATCACTTGTGTTGTATATGATTGTGCTGTATGTAGCAGGCGACAACGCGCGATGCGTGTGTAGCAGTAGAGTGCGGCGCAACTAACTGCCGTGCTGAGATCGCGAGTGCGGTCGGCGTACAACGCTCCACACTCCGGCTGACCCACTAACTTCGTTTCCCGATGGGTCGTCGCACTTTTACTTGTCGTTGCCACTCTTACTGTCGAACGAGCACATCAACAATAACAATAAGCGCACGTAAACGCAAGTGAAGTAAGTAAGAGAAAGGGGCTCTGCTCTCACTGTTTCTCGAGGCGCTCGTGCTTTCACTTTTCCAACCGCATCGGGAACGCTTTCACTGCTGTACAGCCGGTTTCTCTGATGCTGATGATCTCTTCATCAGCTCAGCTCCAGTCAGACTATGAAATGAAATGATCGAACAGGAACTGTGCGATGCGTGCGTTCTGCGTCGCGACGCTCGGGCAAGTGAGGTGGACGTGAGTTCATTGGCCCCGTCGCGGTGACCTCAGAAAATGAGGTCGCGCACCGTATACACAACACCGACCACCGGCTGACACGGTTTGCGTTCGCTGAACTCGCTCTCAACGCTTACCCGACCTTCCCCCTACCCCGCACACTCCCACAATCTCTGTTCTGCCCACGGACGTCAACCCCAACCAACTCATATTTCCCCTTATCTTCTATTATTACTTTGTTTGTACTAATACAAATTTCCATTTCTTCATTTTTTTTTTAATTTTATCTACATTTATTAAAAATATATTTTATATTATTTTAAATATACACTGTACAACAGTGTACAAAAGAATATATCTATAAAATGGTATAAGGCAACTTTAAATTATTTATGCAGTTTAATATATGTATTTCATTGTTTTAAAAATAAATAATTGAAAATATTGTTATGTAGTTATAAGTGCGTTGTGTAGTAGCAGTAGCGTAGAATGTTCGAGAAAGATGCAAATATACCTGTACTCGAATTTGTATTGGTATATTTGTATGACGAAAGCTACTTGGGGTCTTTCACCCGGCGACCCAGTTGTACAGGGCCGTTGCCGATCCGATGCCGGGCACTGCAACAGCAACAGCTGAGAGATGTGTGCGCTCCGTACCCCGCGCGCGCTCTCATCTATAAATACATTCCTCCGTAATTTTGCTTCGGCGTTCGTTGTTTCACTGTCACTTTTATCTGACGGGCTCTCTGTCGCGCCACAGCAACATTCCATCGCTCTGTCTCTGTCACCGCTCATTGCCCGGCCTAGTTTCCTTCAGCGGTTCAACGCACTGAATTCAGGTCTGCTCAAAGCGCTGAGGTAAAACCGTGTGTTACGTATTCGTTGAGTTAAGAACACTTTCCCAATCGTGCGTGCGTCAGAGCTTAGGGCCTGGGGCTCAAGGCGTTAAGTCGCAGTGGCTGGAGGGAGCGTCTGGCGCAGGATTAGCTTTGGGGTTGTTACCCTCGAGCTCGGCCGTCGCTCCCGAAGGTCAAGTGCGCGCGATTGATCCAGGCGGCGTCGGCTAGCAGCGCGCGCCTACCGACACCTGGTAGTCAGTAGTTCAACTGCTACATTCACCAAACTGGTGGGGCGCGCGAATGTTTGTTTACCCTTTCAATGACAATGCGGACGCTCGGTACGCATATTTTTATCTGTATGCAAAGGTCGTATGCGCTATCCTTGTCTCTCACCCTATATGTGTCTGTAGTACAGACAGCAGGGCAGGAGTGACAGGTTCCCTCTGTTCGCGAGGGGTGATAACCCTCGATGCGTTGGTGTAAACTGGCGGCGACGCTTCCCCCGTTGCCATAGTGACGCGCTTGCATAGCGCCGCGTCGCGACGGTGCATAATGAGGGGCGCGATGCAATCGATACGCGACTTGGGGCATCTCCGGTCGCTGCACCGTGCAAACGCAGACAAACATACTACAAACACGTATCCCGCATTACTCATAATATAAAAACAAAACATATTTAAATAAATAAACAGGTATGGCAAAGTGAAACATTAAACATTTTACTTTCAATACAAACAAATGTAATGAAATTTGTAACAATTTGATACCATTAATTAAAAATTACTTTTACTTCACCAATAATATTAACGAACTTTTATTTTCAAAGTATTTAAAATTGTTTATTTTTTCTGAAGTCAGTGAATCGTTCATTCTAAATAGCCGTTAAAAAGGAATGAAAGTTTCTTATAAATAACAAAAAGGAAAGTGAAAATAGTGAGCATGAAAGTACAAATTTATTCAATGTAAGTATTGAAAATGAGGCCAATTAAATATTTTCTAACGTAAGTGTAAGTGAATGAGAGTGATGTGCATGACTGTACCGGCCGGCGGCGGGTAGGTGCAGCGCTGCTCTGCACTGTCAGTGGGCCACGGGCGCGTCGCGCCGCGATCGGCGCCGCCGCTAACGGGGTTACTAGAGTTCGTGCCTTGACTCTGAGCCCTCCTCGCCCGCGACACCCTCTGCCTACCACCCCTATTCACGGCCAGACAGGGGAGAACTCACCCTACAGCTTCCCTCTCGTAATATTGCCAATTTCACTATGAGATGCTAAATCGCTAGCCAAACTCAATAGGGACTTTGTAATACTACTTTTTACGAATACTTTACTTATGACTCATTTATATGCAACATAAAATAACGCTACCGTCTTGTATGTATTTCAATGTATGTGTACTATGAAAATAAATGAAATCATACGGCTTATTACCCAAAGCTGGGTGTGACAATAGGCTTATCCGGTTTTTACAAAGCGATTATCACACGTCATATCACGAGCATTTATAATAGGTATTTCATTAATTATTAATTTTTCTATTATTCTTTATAAAAAAAATAAACACATATTTTTTGTTTGTTCATTGAAAATAATGGCACGTGATCTTGCGCGTTATAACATAGGCATATGCACTGGTATTGGCAACTGAGTAATAAACGAAGAAGCACTTTGCTTGTCATCAAGCTGACATTTTCAAGATTATAAGCATTTTTAGCTTTTTGTCTTCGAAGGTTAGACTGGAGTTTTAAAATGAGTACTACTCGTGCAAAATATTGTTTGTACTAAAACGATTTCACCTACTACTGTTTCGCCATCTATCGGCTTTTTATCATAGTAATGTCAAATGATGACGTCACTCTGCGACTCCATTGCCATTACACAAACCGTTTATAAACGATGCAGTTTACTAATTGTAATTTAAAATTTATGAGAAATATAATTTTCATTAGAGAATTTATTTTTTGTTACTAGTGCATGAAAAATGTTTTCGTAAAATAAACAATATATTTAAATATTTGAATGTTTACACAGAAATGTAAATAAATATAAGTATATCAAATCAATGCACGAACTCTAGTAACCTCATTGTTAGTTGTGCAAATATGCTTATTCGTAGATTTCGGTAATGACGATACATATTTACGATAGAGGGCATTTACATAACATCACCTCATCGAATCTTAAACCTATTACGGAGTGAGAATGCACCACAAGAATTATTTGTGTATGACATATATTTTTTTTTATTTGCTGAATAATTTATAATATAATAAATTGTCTTTAGGTATTTATTTGTAATTACATAAAAACAAATGATCAATAATTGTTGGTATTTATGTAAATAATAGGAAATAATGGAAAAACGGTATAGAAATAATTAGTAGTAGTAAGGATTTCCGTGTAATAATAATAGTGGTGGTGGTTCCGGTCCTGGTCAGGGAACTCAGGGTCACAGACAGAGTGGGAGCGCGTTCATCGGCCTCCCCGAGCCCTGCGCCGAGGCTGGGGCTGGCGCGACGCTTAGCCAGGGGGCGGAGCCTGGCACGAGGTCAGGGACCTCGCTGCCACCCTCGCACTACCCCTGCGCAACTCCCTTGCCGCGCGACTCACACGCTACGCCACTGGGACGCGGACGAGCTGTCCTTGGGACGAACGCAACACATCTTACTCGAGCGCTCGAGAAACGGAAAGTTTTCAACTGTTTATCGTTCGTCGCTCGCGCTATCGCGAGATAGATAGACCGTGTTATGCTCTCGGCCCGTCGCCTCGCTCCCGTCTCGCCGTCGAATGAATGTGGGTCGATGACCGGCCATCTGACCTTGATGCGAACACACACACTCGCACATACATAACACATATGTAATGACAAACTTACCCAAATCAGGAATGGAGCTGGAGGGTTCCTCGCTGGAGGTAGGCCGCGGAGACGGGGGTTCCTTGCCGGAGGCAACGGCCGCGCTGTCCTTGCCCTTGACTGCGGGCGGCGGCGGTGGCGGCGGCCGCATGTTGGCGGACGACGTGGAGGACACGGTGGGCGCACGAAACTCTTTACCGGCTGCCGCACGAAACATCACTGACGCTTGGTGCATTGTTGTCACACACACATAAAATCACCGGCACTATTTAATTAATTATTTATTAAATGTCACTTGATTTGAACAGTATGAAGAAGACGTTGAATGAAAGTGAAATTGGAAATTGATGCACTATCACTTTCATATCATAGACACTAGGTAGGTTCACTAGGTGCACATGCTCATCCGTTTGTTATAGACCTGGTTGGTATCTGTAGATGACAGTTGTTGGTTGTTGGCACGCGTGCTGGGTCGCGCGCCGACTGAGGGTGCTTGCTGACTGTGTAGCATGCGAGCGGCCAGCCCCCGCTCCGCTCCGTTCACCGCGCGCGCTGGCCTTGTCCTTGAACGCGGATCCTGAACCCGGGGCCCGACACTCTATCGATTTCAGGCCGCGCTCCGCGCACCGCGCTCTTGAATCCTCAGCGTCTTATTTATAGACTTCATCGCGACGTCTTCACGTTCAAGACGTCTTGCACTCACTATGCACTGCAGTAACATTCCCCTACATCCATCACGGCAGGCACCACTCTCCCTTTCGCTTTCGCCAGTGCTAGTGCTAGTTCCGACCTAGGGACTCACACTTCTCCTTGCCAGCCTGCATCTCATGTGCTACTGAAATAGAACTCTCAAAATTCAACGCGCATGTATAATTATACACTTGGCCTTGCTACTCTAAATCTCATTACTTTGCATTTTAATTTTAAATTGCGGGAATTCAATCGTGACACCCGAGAATGTAAAAAATGTACACATTACATTTTATTTCGTGTTTACATTTACATTAAGCAAAAAATAAAACTGTGTATACAGGTATAAATATATGAACAGTATATTTAAATAGATGTTGGGGGTGTTAAGGGGATTGTCTTGCGTGTGGGTGGTGGTGATTCATGCGACCCGCATGGAGATGTGAGTTCTCCGCTCCCGTTTCCCTGGTGTGTGTGTGTGTTTGTGTATGTGTCGGTCCGTGACCTTGACCGAGCAGCGCACTCTCGCTCTCGGCCGGTAAATGGGGCGCCGCCCGCCTGTCTCCGCGCACCATTCCTCGCTCCCGGCCGCACCTCCCACCGCCCAGCGCCTGCCCAGAAAGCGAAACTGAAAGCGCACTTTCTTCTCAGCGAAAGTGAACGCACGGGTATTATACCCGTGTCTCCTCCGGCTACCGAACTCTACCTCACATTAAATTCACTTTTTTATTCACTATCTTTATGATGCATAGTTAGATATAATGAAGAAAGCCACACAAATTATACATAACAACTATCGACACACATACCAGTTCAACTGGGAACACCAAGTAAACTATCTAGACATCTACAGTCATATTAGAAAATTTTGTGACATGTTCCACAAATCAAACATTTATAAAGTTCCGGGGTAATTACCTGTACATTTATAATTATATATTTTATTATTTATTGCATTTTTATCTCCCGTCACCTTTAGGTGCAGACAGTATTGTTTTTGATGAATAAGCACATTTTACGGTCCCTAGATTATGATTTTACTGTTTAAAAATTAACCAATACCAATGCTTGATTCGTCACACTACGTTAAAGTTCAAAATTTTAAGTTTTGCTTCATTTCAGATTTTCTTATTCTCTTATTGTCGGGAGGTAATGTGCTGGCCACATTCGATTTTTAAAATTAATATTACATTTGTTTTGATAATAAAAATAAATATATCATCACAACATATTACATATTGCTGGGTATGCCAATCTGCTTTGTACACAGATTAAGATTTAATATTTGTACCGTGCGGGCGCTTACCAGGCTTCACCTCACGGGCACTCATTTCTGGCGTGGAAAGTGCACCACAGAGGTTAATTTTATGCCATGTAATATTCGAAATATGTTTTGGCGTCGGTTGGTTGTTTTGATTTACATACATATTTATTTTATTTGAAAAACCTACCAACCTATTATTGTGACAATTCTTGTAGCACTCTTGTACCTTCTTGCGAAATAGTTGTCCTTTGAACTTCAAGAGTAACTGGTGTCCATGACCCTCAACATGTTAAAGCCCCCAGCTTACGTCTCTTGCTCTAATTTACACGCGTCGGACATACACGCTACCTTGGACCCTTGATACATAAATAACATTATGTACCGCCGAGCGTAATTCATTACTTTACAACTGGGGTTGACTATAATAATGATTTTTCCTTCCGTCACCTTTAGGCAATGAGGTTTTATACTATACAGTATAGAACCTCATTGCCTTAGGTATGGAAGATATCGGGATATTTCACTACGTAAAGATGGCGTTGTGCATCAACGTCAAACCTTCGACAAGGGAGTACATTTGTTTACCTTCCATAAGCGTATCAATATCAATGCTGTCAGTAGATCTACAGACCATCATTTGAAAATTTATTCGTTAGAAAATGAAAACTGAGATGATGGTAAGGGATAAAACTGACAATCGTCGTATACCCTAAATATTTGACATTTAACTATGCTCAAGTTTATTATGTGTAAAAAAAAATGGAAGCTGAAATTAATTTTACTTTTTCTGAAATTGATGTTGAAAAGGTATAGAGCGATGTAGGCACTATACTTTTTCTATGACTATAATTTTAGAGGAAATTTTATTCATGAAATCGTATTTTTGCAAAAAAAGATAATGTCCAAGTCAACGTTATGTTATTTATTTATTGGTCAAACATGCAATGCTGCCAACACGAATCTAGTGATACACAAAAATTCCCCTATTTTTTATTACGTATTAGTCTTTGTAATAAGAGATTTATAAATAATGCATATCGTGTGTAATCGACATGTTTACTTATATGGAGGTAAAAAAAATTCTTCATTCATTTGTAACTTAAAAACTACAGTGTGTTAAAAAACCTTACTCAAAGTAGACTATTAACAAAAAAAAAAAGTCTTAATTTAAAAGTATTTAAATGAATGTCAATTTGAAACGACATATTGTCAAAAATGTTATTCTTCGTGGATCTTATTTTAGAAATAAAATAAATTAGAAAACGACGGATGACAATACACTGTGTCCTTTTTTATTATCTTTTCTCCTTAAAATTACATTTAAAAACCAATTTTGACATGATTTTTGAATTGAATAATGGTGGTACTGTACATGTCCATATAACGCCCAAAAAAATGTCATCTTTTATTCTACTCGATGAAATTAACATTCAGTTGTACCTTGTACACTGAATTTTTCGTTTTTGGATAAATAAGTACATATTAATATTAAAGTAAAACAACCAACAACCTTTTATTGTAAGTTCTATTTATACATATTAATCCAAATGTATATTAACAAAAGAAAATATGAACAAGTAAAAATTAGGCAACAATTTGAACATTTTTAATATAGGAAACCCTGATGCTCGACTACATTCGCAAACCATCACAATGATTTCTGTTGGTGGAAAATTAAAATTAGATTGGGTGTGCTCTCATTTATTTCCTACCAATTACTCTCAAAGTTCTCTAGTGTTATTCTAATCAATTTAATGTCAACGTCCTAAAGACGCTGTTGCTACGTTCAAGGTTAAAATACATTCCTTATAAATAATAAAGAATAGACGAACTTCTAAATAGGATTCTATATCTTTATAAAATTATACAAAAACAAATATAATATTATGACTTTCTTTCAATAAACAACTCTTTTTGTGTTTAACAAATATAACACAGAAGTCTAATTAAAGATTTCATTTCAAGTTCTGAAAGATATTTTGGCAATTTAAAGTTTAGAATATTTATTTATATTTATGTAGATAGTAATACTCGCAGTAAATAATTCATTCTAAAATTTCCGTTGGTGTAGTGTACTCGTACTGTAGTTAAATATTAATCAATTAAAACATTGTGTTTCTCATAAAACTTCCCTTTGTGTCATGTAATTTATGTTAGGGGTTCTTTTATGACGAAGCTATTTTATTACGAGGAAACAATGTAAAAAAAAACTACAATAAAATTTGTTCCTCTTTAGAAAGTAGAATGAGGTGTGTGACCGAGTGCATTAAGTAAGCGGTTGTAATCCCAGCAAATCTGATTCGTATCTAAGAGAAGAATTTAGTTATTTGTTGTTAACAACCAAAATTAGACAAAAGCCTGACATTCCGTCTACCCAAAATCCGGGTATTTTATTTCTATATATCGGCGATAACTAGTCGACTGACAATTGGGCGAATCACACTGTGTGATTATCAATTGAGAGTGGGCGTTGCTTTAGAAGGCGACGATCATTTGGGCGAGTGACAGAAACTATTTTTTTAATAATTAAATGTAAAAGACCTTTTTTACTTCCTTGTACGTAAGTAAAGGAAGTATTGTAATCGCGAAAAATTTCGGTTTTCAGATTTCAGCGGAAATATCCATTTTGATCATCCCTGAATCCATTTTGACTAATTTCGTCGTGACGTCTGTACGTATACGTACCTACGTATCTCGCATAACTCAAAAACGGTAAGCCGTAGAAAGTTGAAATTTTGTATTTAGGACTCCTATAACATCTAGTTGTGCACCTCCCTTTCTGGTTATTACACAATTTCCAGAAGTGGCACTTTACATGAAGCCTATAATAGATTTTAATGAAAAACTGTTTTAAAATATAATCCAAAACTTTTCAAATTTGGTATACAAGACTTTTATGTCAATCGAAATAACATAATAGATTTTGGTTAAAATAGGCTAACCGGAAGTGGGTGCATTACTTGAAGTTGTTAACAGTTTTTCTTGAATAAAATGATTTTATTTTGATTTTAGAAATAAATGCTTCAAATAAAAGTTTTAGAGAATTAATTTCTGCGTCTAGCACATCAATTATTATTAAATTAGCCCTTTGTATAAGCAAGATATGTAAATTTAAAAATTATATACTTTTTTGTTTTTGTAATAAAGCTTGCTATGGATTAGGACAAAAAATAAAAAAAAATGTTCATGTCAAATTACGTTAAATACGTGCAATATTATGATTCGTACAATAACAAATATATTTTTATTGTGAAATTAATCATATTCATTGTTGTAATCAAATATTTCATATTTCTTTGTTGTAATCAAAACTCTCTTTAAAAAGAACCGAGTAGATTAATGTTAATTTAAGAATGATAGTAGTAAATGAATTATTTTTTGTTCTATATCAAAATATTTCTCGGGCTTGGCTTAAGCCTGTCAATATTTTGTAATTTAATTATTAAAAAAATATGTATAGTTTAATAATCGTACAAGGAAGTCGTGTAGTGTCCACATCAGATTTTTTCTTTATATTAATCATTATTAATTGAGTAGTAGTATAAGTACAAAGTGTACATTTTATTATTTTTTGTTATGGTGGAGGATCCCACTGTCGCGACTGTAGAAAAAATCTTGTGTGTGTTTCGAGCGCAAATGGACATTGTCGATTTCGAGAGAATGCCGCGCGACGCAGGAGTGCGGCAACAACCTCTCAATCGGCAATGTCCTATTTTGCGCTCTTAAGACACAAATAGCTATATATGCTTAGCAGGCATATTCGGCCTAATTCTCTAAGCAAAGTTGTTAAAATTAACAACCATTTCCAGTTGTTAAATTGAATGTCAGTTGCTAAGTTGAAAATCCCAATTCGCTGCTATATCAAATTGTTAATATTTAACAACTAGTCGTTACGTCGAGTTGCAAATCTTACAACTGCATTTCTCTCCGTTGTTAATATTACAATCGTTGGTAAATGGTATTTCTTGAAAATTTATGTTAGGAAATAAACTTTTATTGAAAGTAGTGGAAAGACAGCAAAAGTAAATTATTTATAAACTATTATATGTACTGGCCAATAATTATATACCTTTTTTACCTTTCGTCACCTTTAGGTAAGGAAAGTATTGTCTTTGGTCAAAAAATTCAATGATTAGTTTTTAGTGCATAAGTACGTTTTACCATTTTTACGATGATGTCTGTATGTATGTATGTGTGTGTGTCTGTGTGTGTGTGACGAAAGTTTCGGATCGCATAACTTCAGTACCACGATTCCAAAAGTTATAATTTTTTCATATGTCTCAAGTTTACATCCAGAAGAACAAGTAATTAGATTTTGGTTATAAATGGTCAACCGGAAGTACCCTTATTTGAACATTTTAACAGTTTTTCTTGAAGAAACGCAGCTAAATATCATTTATTGACATTTAACGTTATGATAACTTGAAGAATATATTATTCTCTATACGATTTGATCGCATTTTGTACTTCATATTCAATAAATATAGAGTTAAAGAATTATAAAGATATTAAGTTTCATAAATTAGCCAGATATGCTAACCATGGAAACTGCTAATATATTCAGATAATGCAAATTGACAGATCAATAGGTGCCTTCAATGAAGTAAGCAGTTCAAGCAAATGCTAGGTAAGCAAACGAGACTTGTTGCTTATACACTGAAAGATTTGCTAGCTATATGACGAACTGATATTCACAATGTCATCGAGAAAGTTATACAGTTGTCAAATATAACATGTGTATCTCTCATATCCCTTTTATTGGTCTGGAAAGTTATACAAAGAAGAGAGATAGAAACAGTAGAAGTTAAATTCATGTATGTATAATTTGCATTTCCCGCCACTATATTTCAAGTTAGCAAGACAAGCGAGAAATTTGGCGCTTGGATTGCTTGCGAGCAAATCAAGCAAATGCTAGGCTAGCAAAGTCGTTCAACAAATTTTACTTCCGATTCCTTGTTTTCCTGGGGCTTATTGAACGCACCTAATGAAAGGTAAATGAATGTGGCAGAGATGAGGATGTTGAGATAGATGTTGAGTAAGATAAGGAAAGATACGGTGAGGAATGAAAAAATAAGGTTATGCTTTGCATAATTCTAAATTCTTGTCTAAAGTCTAAAAAATCTGATGTGGCCAGCACAATACCTTCCTTCAACCTTTTATTACTAAGCAATTCATTTTTCTTCCGTCCTCATGACATCTTCAAACCAATGTAATCGTTTCTCTTGTATCTTTCTAGAAACTTCTAACACTAGAGTTATTTCCCTTATTTTTTCATTCCTCACCGTATCTTTCCTTATCTTACTCAACATCTATCTCAAATGTTCAAATGAGGGTACTTCCGGTTCACCAATTATAACCAAAATCTAATCACTTGTTCTTCTGGATGTAAACTTGAGGAATACGAAAAAATTATAATTTTTGGAATCGTGGTATTGCAATTATGGGATCCGGAACTTTTGTCACACACACACATAGACACACAGACACGTTCGTTATAATCCTTAACAGCCGGCGTCCGTTATAGATCCCTTTTCACTTACGTGTTTAGTTCAATTAAATCACAGTAACGGTATGGTATTACGAAAAATATTAAAAGTAACACTTTATTTTTTTTATTCGTTATAATATAATTTTGAAAAACGCGCCAAACTACCAGGCTTTCAGACTTGCACTCACTTATGGTCTTGTTTTCAACATTTGTACTAGAATAGTTCAGGTCGAAAGTCGAAACTGTTTCTTTGCATTTACGTCACAGAGTGCACTGAGTTCGCACTGACACCGCGTAAGCCGAAAATGTATGTCAACACATACATGTACTTATGCTTTTTATTGCTACTATAATTATCATAAAAACTACTTGACCTGTGGTGCACTCTCTATACCTGAGCCTTTGATTTCCAAGAAGTCTGTATACTTTATGCACATGCAGAGATCAGAGATGGTAACAGAAGAAGAATATTTTTACTTCCTTGTACGTAAGTAAAGGAAGTGTTGTAATCGCGAAAAATTTCGGTTTTCAGATTTCAGCGGAAATATCCATTTTGATCATCCCTGAATCCATTTTGACTAATTTCGTCGTGACGTCTGTACGTATACGTACGTCCGTACGTACGTCCGTACGTATCTCGCATAACTCGAAAACGGTAAGCCGTAGAAAGTTGAAATTTTGTATTTAGGACTCCTATAACATCTAGTTGTGCACCTCCCTTTCTGGTTATTACACAATTTCTAGAAGTGGCACTTTACATGAAGCCTATAATAGATTTTAATGAAAAACTGCTTTAAAATATAATCCAAAACTTTTCAAATTTGGTATACAAGACTTTTATGTCAATCGAAATAACATAATAGATTTTGGTTAAAATAGGCTAACCGGAAGTGGTACATTACTTGAAGTTGTTAACAGTTTTTCTTGAATAAAATGATTTTATTTTGATTTCAGAAATAAATGCTTCAAATAAAAGTTTTAGAGAATTAATTTCTGCGTCTAGCACATCAAGTATTATTAAATTAGCCCTTTGTATAAGCGAGATATGTAAATTTAAAAATTATATACTTTTTGTTTTTGTAATAAAGCTTGCTATGGATTAGGACAAAAAAATAAAAAAAAAGTTCATGTCAAATTACGTTAAATACGTGCAATTTTATGATTCGTACAATAACAAATATTATATTTTTATTGTGAAATTAGTCATATTCATTGTTGTAATCAAATATTTCATATTTCTTTGTTGTAATCAAAACTCTCTTTAAAAAGAACCGAGTTAGATTAATGTTAATTTAAGAATGATAGTAGTAAATGAATTATTTTTTGTTCTATATCAAAATATTTCTCGGGCTTGGCTTAAGCCTGTCAATATTTTGTAATTTAATTATTTAAAAAATATGTATAGTTTAATAATCGTACAAGGAAGTCGTGTGGTACGTCCACATCAGATTTTTTTGAAATTTATTTTAGGGGCAAAATATATGAAATGAATTAGCTTTGTTCATAAAACAGTTTGAAACTGTCAGCCTCCGTCAGAGGCGTGAACAGTTACATAAAAGCGTACACAGAGTCAGAGTCCCTTCAAACTCTAACTATAGTCAATTTTTTGTCTCTGTCGGGTACAGTAATAAAACTATAAATGAACTATAAATATCGCAATTATGATAAAGCGGCATATCTTTTACTTTCTGTAGTATAATACTATTTGGCTTCGGCCCATATTTTTGAGCCGCTCTATTCATTTATGTTAAAGGACTGTAAGGCTATTTTCCTATACATACCTGGTAGACGTTTGATTCAATGCATGAATAGAGCGGCTCAAAAATATGGGCCGATGCCAAACAGTATTATACTGCAGAAAGTAAAGGATATGCCACTTTATCATAATTGCGATATTTATAGTTCATTTATAGTTTTATTACTGTACCCGACAGAGTCAAAAAATTTGACTATAGTTGGCTGTTCACAAAAGTTTTCTGATTGGTTGGAAACGGTCAAAATAATTTCCAACTCGGTTGGCAATTTTTAGTGTAAGACATGCGCATTTATATTTTTCAGAACTTTTGACATATCCACATGTACGAGTTTGTTTAAGTTTGCAGAAAATTAGGTTATCTGTTAAATTGTGGTTTAATACATTAAAAATAAAGTTATATTTATTATTTGAATAAATATTTCAAGGTGTTTGTGTGTTAGATGGATATGAATTCTGCCCTTTGATTGGTCAGAATGCAAACCTAGTTTGCAAAAACGAAAACTTGTCAGTTATTAAATAAAATCTAGAGAATTAAGTGATGTTTGATCATGTTGTGTTGTAATTTTGAATATTCAGATCTTGTACATTCTTACAGATAAAAATATTTATTATTGACAAAGTTTGGTTTTACGAATTTAAATTATTTATTATGCATGTAAAAACGGTCGCCTCTCAAGTGCTATCTAGTATTTTCTTACGTTTGAAACTGAGCATGCGCATTCAATATCAAATTCCAACTGTTTGCAAACCGCTCTATAAACAAAGCCTTATAACAAATATATGTTGGTACAGGTATTATTTATATTACATCAGAGAGCAGAGCTGGGCGCGCGGGTCATTTTATGACGTGCAAATATGTATTTTATGGGCCGAAAGGCAAGATCAGTTCATATCATCTCAAAATAATATTTTATTTATACGAAAAAACTAATAAGCGATAATAAGCTTATTATTTTTAATAAATTTAATTGTGGGAGTATTTGTTGGACAATAATTTATTTTACGACTAATTTGGGTCTAGAAAAAATTTGAAATAAATACTTAACTTTGTTGTTTACATACAGCGATGCATGCTGTATTAAACAATTCTGGCAAGCAATAATTTGAAATTATTTAATTTTTATGTGTTGTGAATACACATAGATACAGAATCAACTATTATAATCACAGTTATTTTTAGTATTGTAATCAAATTTTCTTTGCTGTAATTAAGTTTTTTTTTTTGTTTGTTGTAATCAAAAATATTTTTTATTAATTGAGAGAATAACTTAACAAATTTTAGAAAATTTGTGTATTTACAAACATAAACATAGTTAGTGTTGCTTACTGGGTATTTGTTTTAACAAAATTATGATGTGATTTGACAATTAGTAGAAAATTTTAAACCGACTATGCAGCTACATTTTAAGCTTAAGAAAAATATAAAGCTATAAAAAATTAGAAAACTAGTATAATTTTTGCTTTTTATGTGGAAAAAATACTTATTAAAAGTAATTTGTTTGTACTTTTTGTAAGGTAAGATATGAATTTGACATAACGATTGAATAATATTATTCCATCGAACTGTCAATATTATTCAATTAGCAACAGTAACGAAGGTCATTAATTCCTAAAAAAACGGTTGAATTATGGGTATATTATTTGACAGTCGTGGATAAAGATTATTATTATATATTATAAATATGTTGGCGCCAATCATTACAAAAAATTACACATTGGTAAAATTGTGTACTTTACTCTGATTATAGGTTCCAATAATGTGGTCAGTATGGGGTCTCGTGGCTGCGTGACTGTCTGGTCGGGAATCTGGGAAACCGGGTTCGATCCCGACCGACACCAAACAGAAATATTTGGAATTTTAAATGGCATAAAAGTAACCCATGTGGTGCACTCTCTACGCCAGCAATGAGTGCCCCTGAGGTGACGCCTGGTAAACGCCCGCACGGTACGAATTATGTCATCATTACCGAAGTCTGTGTACAAAGCAGATTGGCATAACCAGCAATGGGTAATATGCCGTGATGAAATATTTATTTATTTATACAAATAAAATCCCAGTTCGATCATGGATAAAGATAATACTTTGAAGATATTGCTAAATCGTTTTACTATACTTGACATCTGGTAAACGCACAAAACGGTAAAAATATATTACTAAATACAAATATCTGTATAAAGCATACTTCATTCGACAATACATGACATGGCAGGACGTATTAATATTTATTCCTGTTTATATGGTTTATTTATAAAATTAAAAGGAAATAATATTTTCCATTTTTATTAATTTATTTATTTATTCGTTGATTATAAGCCTGCGTACAAAATCTTTTATTGTGCAGTTATTTTCTTTAAAATATGAATAATTCTTTTGCGAAAACATTTCGAATAAATAGTAAACAACATTTAATATTAGAAATAAAAAACTATATTATCATGGTTCATGATGTTATTTCGTTTAGAAGATAAACAATGTACATAAACACTTTCCTCCTGACCTGAGGTAATGCTTGTCATCTTCACATCACATTGACAATAAGCGCGTCGCGACGGAATGGAGAGTATGGAACAAGCAACGCCTTAGTGTGCGACAGTGTTGTTTGTCAACAACGCCTGCTATTATTAGCCGCAACTTCATATCTCGCTGACAGTGAACTTAGGCCGCAGTGGCAGTGTTTATCTAGGTGCTGCTGATAGCGAGGGACGCGGGACGTGGACAGCGGGTTCAGCGGCCTGGGTCGAGGTCGTGCACCAGGTGACCGACAGCAAGGGTAACGGAGGATTCGCACCTAACCATTGTTTCCTCAAACATACATTGTTATTTATGTAACAAGTGCAAAAGTTCATATTTATTACACAAACCGTAGTCGAGGGCAATATTTTATGTAGGGGAAAGGTGTCTAAAACGATCCCTTTAACGGGGAATTCATATAAAAGGTACTTCTGTATTTATTTCGATAAATTTAAACTAGTTTTCGTAAACTAGTTCGTCTACCTACAGATTGGCTTGAATTAAATTTAGCTACCTCATTAACTATACTTTTAATTTATATTTTTTTTACAGACATAGTAAAAAGTAAAGGATCATTTTGTACACCTATATGTATAAAATGATCTCTAGGGTATGTACAAAATGATCCCCATAAAAAAATATTTAATAGCACGTTAATGTATAAACTTTTATTTATTTATTTATTTATTGAAGCTTGATTCCAGCTTTCACGTGATGTTTTCCTTTTATACAAACGCGACATTGTATCCCTAAAAATAAAAATCTGTTGTGGCCAGCACAATACCTCTCGCCACTTCCGTTTTTGGTTACATAAGTATAGGGCGTGAGCATTCATGTGACATTGTTGGCCTTGACAAGCAGATATGGAGGCCCTTGTCAAAATGACAGTTAGTAATTATTTACATAAATGACAAATGTCGTAATTTTTCACGTGGTTAATTTGTCACCAGAAATGTGGAATTTACTTGTCGAGGAAAATAAACCACATGGATTTGGAATATCACGAACTTTTGGATGGAAAATTGACATGTGACGTATATGTACATAATTACCAGCTGTCATACCAACTCGGGCCCGCATATTTGCTTGTCAAGTCCAACAAAGTCACATGACTGCTCGCGCCCTATAAATTTCTCATGTCTTTCCTTTATGTTTAGATTATTTTTATAATTTTAAATTTATTTTTTGAGGAAGTTTTCTCCTATACTCCTAAATGTTCGAATTTCTTCCAATTTCTTGACTGGATTTCAGATGGGTATATGTATATAGCTATAATTTTAAATATTTAATTGTTATTATTGTTATACAACAAGAAATAGTAAACTTACCAATATCTCTGAAAAATTCTTCAATAATGTCAGTTAAACTTCTTCATTTGACGTAAAAGAGTATTTTGACGTTTTACTACTATGTTGCCAAAAAAGAATATCTAAGATTTATTTTCAGCTAAAATCTATATAAAACCATATTCGTACTATGGCAAATGAATCGGTTCTTATCCACTGTCATGTGTTTAGTTAAAATAGACTTAAGGTCAAATTTTAGAATTGAACTGCCAATATCGCCCAAACAGGTTTATGAACTACTGTTGATTTTTGGCAATGACATTTTCCTATCATTTACAAACATCTGATGGTTACTATAGACTTGTTTAGGCTCTGAAATTTATTACAAATTATTTTATATTATTATATACTATATCTCCAAACCTATAGGAGATATAATAAAATTTTAAAATGTATCGAATAGAGAATTTTATGTTCTTTAATGCTAATAATAAAAAAAATCAAAAAAATAATATTTAGAATTATTTTTTTAAGATACTACTACTTCCGGTTTTCCAATTGGTACCAAAACCTATTCAACTCTTCCCATTAATGTTAGATTGAGGAATCCGTAGTCAAAAAGGTCTTTAGTATTATAGAATTTGAGAAATCGTGTCTCCAACAACCTCACACACACACATCCACACACACACACACACACACACACACACACACACACACACACACACACAGACATCATTGTAAAAATGATAAAATCGGATTCTATGGACCTTAAATCGTGCTTATTCAGTAAAATCTGGATATGCGATTTTTACCATGAATCCAATACCTCTCTTAGCGAGAGGTAAAAATAAAAATATGTGGGTAAAATGATCACTGGGATCATTTTGTCCCGTTAAAGAGAGATTGTTTCATCCCAAACACACAACTTACATTGGAACGTTGAAAATAACCTCATTTATTTCACATGCAAAAACGAAACCTTAACTACCTTAATTTTGAATTGTTATTAAATTCGCAAATAAAACTACATTCACATAAAACCTTTTAAAACAAAAATTAGATAACATTGGTCGCATTCAGCACTTCACAGCGCTGGCAGCGCTGAGTGCCGAAGTTTGCCGAACGAAATGAATGGACGAGTGCGATTGGTCTAGCAACTGTATTCGGCAAACTTCAATGCTCAGCGCTGTGACGTGTTGAACGTGTCCATTAAAAAATACTTTATCTAACATCAAACACAGTCATTTTTTATTTTTCTTTCTCAAAATAACCACAGTACTGATATTCGCTTGCCACTTAAACTAGCTACTAAATACATGGTGAGGTGAATGATTGTAAGTAGCATTAATAGATCGAGAGCTGTTCCCAGCAGAAATAGCACAAGATCATTTTATCTCACGGGATCATTTTAGACACTTTTCCCCAAAAGGTGTAGAAATTTAGAAAATATTTTAGTAATAAAAATAAATATCACAATGTGGTCTCCACTATAACAATAAATTAGAACATGCCTCATTTTCAAGGGCAGACAAAAGTATGGAAACTTTAAAATATTTTATTTTTTTAAAATACGTCATTCATAAATAATGCACAGGTTGGCAACACTGCGAATTGGATAATGCAACAATAGTGACATATTTTCGTCAGTTGTAGTACAAAGCTTGGGGATGAGGCGTGTGTTTCGTTTTCAACTATTGCGTAATCTGTTTTTCACAAACGTCAGCTAAAGCCTGCACGTTGAGTATTGTGACTGTTGAAGATCAGACATTGCAACTTTATTGAAACAAAGATTTGACGTTGAAAGTCAAGCATTCTTGTATCGAATAGTCGCTATGGGGCACTTGCACGTGACGTTTCAACATGGCTAGCGGCTGATTTTGGACAAGCAAACCTTCAGTTTACATTGCGTCTTACGGAGAAATATCGTCCGGTAAGCTTTTATTCTTTTTTACTGGACTTTTTCTTATGGAAAAAGTGATTAGAATGTGTAACAGTGAATGTATGAGCAGTATTTTCCGTAAAAATATTTGAAAATATTCAGTAAGTTCGTGGTTATTAAATTAAAACTAATCTAATCGTAGTTATTTGTGTATATGTACTTTTATTACATATAAAAAAATTTAAATATAAAATCGGGTAGGAATATAATTATAATAATATTTAAATATGTGCAATTTTCTTTAATAATTTGTATAAAAAACGAAACATTATTTTTTAAATAAAATCATAAAATTAAGATGATTTTTTTTAGTATGCCACCTTACTGTGCCGTTGTTGGTTGCTCCAACAAGAATTAACTGAGAAACAGAAAAAAAAAATATATTTGTGCCTGTTTCCCACAAAGATTTAAAAATTAGATAATTAATTATTGATTTCATATTGATTTTTGAGAGCCATTATAATCCTCGTCAAAAAAAGGTTAATTTATAGGAATCCACATTATTTATCCATTTAAATTTATCATCTGATTAACGTACTTTAACTTTTAACGATAAATTATTGGTGTACGAACTTATTGAGTTCATATGTAATAAAAATACCAATAAAAATACATATTATGATAATAAGAAATAAGAACTCGAAGATAAATATCGTTATAGATATTTCAAATTTAATTTTCTTCCTAAATAAAAAAAATTCTAATTGTTCAATTTAAATTTATTTCAATATTCATAATGAATAAGAAAAACACTCCGTTGTTTCACAAAATTAAAGAAAATTCTTTATTGTACAATTTCGGCTGTTAGGCCATCATCAGAATATTCATGTTTTCATTTAACAATACACACAAAAAATACTTATAAAAACTCAAATGCAACCTGATGCTACAATATACTTATTTCAACTTAATATTTTTCAAAATATATTCACAAATACGATTGATTTGTTTTACTAGTAAATAATTCATACACTTATATTTAATTTTGGCTAGTTACATTTTAAAGTAGCATGTATAAATTTGCGAAAAACTGAATTTCTTAAACAGAAAACACATTCGCTGCATAAGACGCAATTGAAGCTTGGTTGTCCAGAATCAGCTGTTCACCCGCCATGTTCTGACGTAGGTGCAAGTGTCCTATTGATGAAACGTAGGTTAGAGATTTTGAGCCGGAATTGAAATCACAGTCCAACGAGTGGAGAATTCTAAATTTCCCCCAACCAAAAAAAAAAAAAAAAAATCGGAGAGCTCAATCAAAAGTCAAACAAACGATGATCTTTGCTTATGATTACAAAGGAATCATCATGAAAGATAGAGTCACAAATGTTTATTATCGGGTATTCATGCAAGAACTGCGCAGAAAATTGCACAAAACCCGACCTCAGATGCTCGAGGCTGATCCACTTATTATCCATAACAATACTCGCCCCCACAACGGAAATGTAACCGAAAAACTGCGTGAATACGGTTGGGAAATTTTACCTCATGCTTCCTACAGTCCTCACATGAGTCCACCAGACTTCGAACTTTTTCCAAAGCTGAAACAGCGTATTCGTGGACATGGTTTTCTGTCTCTGGACAGATGAACAGAGATGGTGTCTCGGATGGTATAGTAAAGTTTCCCAAACGTTGGGATTCTGTCATTGAGAAGCAAGGACACTATATTGAAGGAGTGTAAAGATATAGTGTAATAAAAATAATCAAATGAATAAAATAACAATTGTGTGTAATATTTATGAAATGGCCCTTATGTAAGTATATTGAAAAATAAATTCACACTTGTTTTTTTGGTGGACAGAAGTATGGAAACATAATAATATGATTTTATTCGTCTTACTTTCAGTTGTATTTTGTCATTTATTTAGTGAGTTGATGTGAAGATAGGTAAAAATAAATATTTTTCGGACGACTTAAAAAAATTCTCAATATGGGAGCAGTAAAACTTAAAACTAGAATTGACAAAACCATTCGGCGTCTGTCAGTTAGTGCTCCTATTTTATCATGCAGTAAACTTTGTTCAAATTTCAGGAACAATTGAATGATCGAACTGTGAGACGACGACTATGTAATATAGGATTCTTGGGAAAAGAAGCCGTGAAGAAACCTCTACTATGAAAGAAAAACAGGAGAGCCTGATTTGCATTTCCTGAGGAACACTCACTCATCGTGGGCGAGTCAAAAATGAAATACGCCTTTGGTAAGATGAATGCAAGTTTAAAATATTTGGTTCCGATAGGAGATAATATTGTAACGTTTCTTTATTTGGGTGAAGTGTACAAATCACAGAAATATTAATTAAAATAAAAGTTTATTAAACGATAAATAATTAAAATAAAAATAATAAAAATTACTAACACTATGATTAAACAATTATAAACACTAATTTAAGACTAAAAATAGTATTAAATACTTACACACTATGATTATTTATATATCGGCGTCATTTCTGGGAAACATTCCACGCGATAACATCGAATACAAAGGATCAGGTGACCCTACGCAAATAAACAGGTAGCGACGGGTTTACTACGCCGATGCTCGCGAAGATTGCGTCATCGCCCAGTGTGGCGGCGTTCTGGAAATATTCTACTAATGGCGGTGGTCGTTTACTCCTAGAGTCAGTGGCTCATGTTACAATATGTTAGTGGATAACGGTATGATTATAAATACCAAAAATCAACTGCTAAACATGGAGGTGGTAATATCATGGTGTGGGGAGGTTTTTCTCGCTCTGGTACGGAACAAATTATAAAAATAGTACCGAAAATGCACCGTCTTTTATATAGGGATATACTGAAGAAGTTAGTGCTGCCATTTGCTAAGGAAGAATTGCCTTTACGTTGGCGTTTTCAAGAGGACAACGATCCGAAGCATTCGGAAAAGTTTTTAGAAAAAAAAATGATGTTTTAAATTGGCCTTCTCAATCTCCGGACTTAAATCCTATAGAGTATCTCTGGGATCATTTAGATGGAAAAATTAGAAAAAAAATAATGAAAAATGTCAATAAATTGTGGGAATCACTAAACGATGAATGGCAGAAGATTATTGCAGACATGCAAGATATTAGCGGACTCGATGCCCCGAAGATGTCAAGCTGTACGAAATGCAACAAAATACTGATTATTTTTTTATTTGTTTCTAAATAATGTATTTGTTTCTATACTTTTGTCCGAGGGTTTTACTTTAAATACGGGTATTGTTATTAAATATATATTAAATGTTAAATATAATTTAATAAATCTATAGTATATGATTTATGTTGGTATTATTTATTCATGGAATCATGGAAATAATAACTAAAATTACATCATGGAAATAAAAAGTTTCCATACTTTTGTTCGTTACTGAATATGTATTATAAGTAGACCTTAACATGCTGTTAAGGTATGATAGACTATGTCAAAGTCAAAAAAAAAATATTACATATTAAAATATTTATTTTAAATATTCTACGTCACAAATTTCAATTTCAAATTAATAGTTCAAGCAAGCCTTCTGTTTTTGCCTTCTTGAAAAACGGAATCCATTTTCATGTAAATGAATGCAGAAAATAACGAAACTACGAGAGTAAACCATATAATTCCTATTTTAATTAACATATGTTAAATGACAGGCTGCCAATAGCAATGAAAACTTTGACTAAAATAAAAGTAGATTTTTTATTAACCTGGTGTCGGTAAGGTGGAATTTTGTTACGTAAACGGTAAGGTGAGGTAAATATAATCCCATCGTGTTATGGGAAAAAAAAATCTGTTGTGGCCAGCACAATACCTCTCGCCACTGTCTTTTTTTGATTACATAAGTATAGGGCGCGAACAGTCATGTTTCATTGTTGGCCTTGACAAGCAGACGTGGGGGCCCGTTTCAGAATGATAATTATTAATTATGTACATAAATGTCAGAACTTTTCAAGATTTTCAAAATTCATTTAGTTAATTTGTCATCAGGAGTGTGGAATTTACTTGTCGAGGAAAATAAACCACATGGAATTGGAAAATCATTAAATTTAGAATGAGAAATTATGATATATGACATCTATATATATAATTACTAGCTATCATTCTGACATGGGCTCCCATATCTGCTTGTCAAGGCCAACAAAGTCACATTACTGCTCGCGCCCTAATGTATTTAACATTTCTTGTATACTTACACTCTACACCAAAAATTCTACTTATATCTATTCCATATATTTAGATTTTTTAAATTATTCCACATAATTAGATTCTATGAAGAAGTTTTGTCCTACCCTTCTTTCTCGAGATGATTCCAATTCATTGTCAGAAATAACAGTATATATGAAGGGCATGTGTAATATACCTATAAATATTTAACTAATAATGCATTTAGAAATAATATATTGTATGTACTTACCAGAAAAAGTGTTCAGTAATGTCTCCGGATTTCTGACACTGACATTTATCTGTCAGTTACAAACAATTTAAATTATCAACTATTTTTCATGGCATTCTTTCGGCTGTCAAATTTATTACAACAGATTATTTTATATATTATACTTCTTTTATCTCTAAATCTATGGAATATATAATAAAATATTTAAATGTATCAGATAGAGAATTTAATTTTCTTTAATATTACCACGAAAAATTTTCAAAAAATAATATTTAGAAGATTTTTTTTCAAGAATCTTCTACTTCCGGTTGTCCAATTATTACCAAAACCTTTTCAGATCTTCCCATGAATGTCCGATTGGGAAATACGTTGTTAAACAAATTTTAAGTCTTATAGTTTTTGAGTAACCGTCCTTCCAACATCCCACACACACACACACACACACACACACACACACACATCCACACACACACACACACAGACATCATCGTAAAAATGTTAAAATCGGATTGTAGGGACCTTAAAACGTGCTTATTCAATAAAATCTGGATATGCGATTTTTAGCATGAATGCAATACCTCTCTTAGCGAGAGGTAAAAAATTGTATGAAAATTAACACATTTCTTATAAATTTAATATGTTCGGCAATAAAATAATAAATAATATTATTAATAAAGTTTATTTAAAAAAAATATGACAAAATAAGTAATTCTTTATATTTTCTAAAAACAAAAATCACTCTTCAAGAAAAAAATCATATAAATGTGCCACTAATATTTCTTATTTTAAAACAATACAGGGTGCATCCAACTGAACAGGAAAAGACTCAGCGAGAGGGAATGTTAAAACGTTCATTCGCATTGTGGGGACGAATGAGTGAACGCCACTCACGAATGCCAGCGAGTGACAAGGCGAAACAGGAGATGATGCGTCTTATAACGATTGTTTCGGATCGCATAATTCCAAAAATTATATTTTTTTCGTATTACTTGAATTTACATCCAAACGTAAAGGTGATTAGATTTTGATTATAATTGATCAACCGGAAGTATCCTCTTTATAACTTTTAATAGTTTTTCTTAAAGAACGCAGTTATATATCATTTTTTGACGTTTTATATTATAAATATTAAAGAATATTTCATTTTCTATACGATTTGATTTCATTTTATACTTTATATTCAATGGATACAGAGTTAAAAAATTATTAAAATCAATATTTTTCATAAATCAGCCAGCTATGCTATAACCATGGAAACAACTACTATAAAAATTCTAATTGACAGATGTTAGTGTCAATGTAATGGAAATTAATGTGGCAGTGAAATGAGGTTGTTGAGATAGATGTTGGGAAAGAGACGGAAAGATAGGATAAGGAATAAGAGGATAAGGGAAATGACTCGATTGATAGAAATTTGTAGAAAGATACAAGAGAGACGATTACATTGGTTTGAACATGTCATGAGGAGAGATGAAGAATATATTGGAAGAAGAATGAACAGGTTAGTAATTGAATGTAGAAGAAACAGATGAAGACCAAAGAAACGATGGAAGGAAGGACTGTATTGCGGAACACTTGAGAGAAAAGGAACTGAATGAGAACATCACGAGTAGAAGAAGAAAATCAAGAATAGCTACCTCTAACGTATGGGAAAAGCTAAAAAAGAACATATCAGTGTCAAGTATAATTTACATAGTTTGTTTATGAAATAATTTTACTGGAAATATAAGATCTTTTGCAAGAAAATTTATGTATGGAATTTGTACATAATACACAGGAATAACGGAAGGTAATGTGCTTTCCACTTCAATTTTTTTTTCATATTCACTGAAATAAAATCGAATACTTTATAATATAATTAAATAAAGAGGAACTCTATAAGGGACATGGAAATATGAGTGTAACAAATTTATTTTCCGACGACCACTACGAAAAGTACATAAATTCACACGCTGAACTATTACTGAAAGTTGGTCATTGCACATCACTAGCAATGCTGTGTGATATGAAAGCTCGTTAGCCAATCAGATGCGTCCGCAACTGTGTGATATGATTTTATCACACGCTACGATAACTGAGCGAAATAATCTAAAAATTTGTATTTAAAAGTGTCTGTCTGTCTCTGTCTGTTTGTCTCTATTTGTCTGTCTCTGTCTATATGTCTCTGTCTGTTTGTCTCTGTCTGTGTGTCTGTCTGTCTGTCTGTCTGTCTATCTCTGTCTGTGTCTGTCTGTCTGTGTCTGTCTGTCTGTCTGTCTGTGTCTGTCTGTTTGTGTCTGTCTGTCTGTGTCTGTCTGTCTGTGTCTGTCTGTCTGTGTCTGTCTGTCTGTCTGTATCTGTCTGTCTGTCTGTGTCCATTAGTTTACCCAAGAAAACGCTGGTTTTAAAGAAAACACCGTGTATATATGTATATAAAGTCAATGTCAATTCAACAAATTGTGGTCGTCGGAAAAGTATCGTGTACAACACGTGCTGAAAGGGTATTTCATACTCGTGTGATTAAACCACTCGCCTCCGGCTCGTGGCTCAAACTTCACACTCGTATGAAATATCCAACTTTCAGCACTAGTTATACAATATACTATTGTTTAAAAAAAAAACCTTTTCCGGCCGCGATACAGCACTTTGTGATTGCTCATCAATGCACTAAATTAATCAGGTACTAATTGACATTTCTAGGATATGAAGTCTGAATCGAATTTATAGTGAATATAATTCACAGTCTATTTCCTCATAAGTTCATGGGTGTTCGTATATGGTGGGGGGATGTATATTGTTGACAAACATTTATTTCAAAACACGTAAAATATTTCTTATTTCATAAATAATTCTTGTATATGGATGTATATGACGAGTCAAATATTTTAATTAAATCCATTTTCATGCTATTGTTTTTCTTTTCATTTTGTAATTCTATTTTATGTAATTCTTTGCAAAGAGTAATATTTAATAATCAACAAATATGTATGTATGTACCTATATACAGCAAATAACCTTGTAAAAAAATCATAAATTTAATAATTTATACAATAGTTACATATAACAAACTTTTAAATTTATTCCATCTAATTACATATTTGAGTGCTTTTATTTCTTTGCTGAATATGACAGACATTTTATATATATTAGTGTATTGTTAATTAATTTTTTAATTAAGAGATAATTAAAAATTAAGTATATAGCAACATATAAATATATACTTTAACCTCTAAATTTGCATTTTCTCCGGCAACATGAATTTCTGTTCTCTGATGCTAACTTTATAAACGATTATTAAATGTAATTCAAAGTACAAAAACATTTAATTCTGTAAATGGTACTCAATTTTTAACAGCGGTGATTTCATAATTGATAAATAAGAAGGATCAAAATTGGAAAATACGTTTTGGATAAAGAACTCCAGGTTTTGCATCATGGCAACGCAACGGCTCACTATTCACTACTCATTTGTGATTTTTTGGCCAAAAATGGCGCAGCCACCATATTCACCAGACAGGGCTCCCTATAAGCTTTTCTCTTCCCGAAGATGAAGGGGTCATTGAAACGACAACGTATCTATGACGATACCATGGGGAAGATATAGAGATAAAGACAAGTGTTTTGCAGAATGGAAACAACGTTGGCATAAATGCATTATATGTAAGGGCAATACTGTGTAGGGGACAATATTAATATTGATGATAAATTATTATTACCTTCTGTCACCTCTAGGTAAGGAAGGTATTGTCTTTGGTCAAAAAATACGGTGGTGAGTTTTCATTGAATAAGCACGTTTTAGGGTCTTTACAATACGATTTTACTATTTTTACGATGATGTCTGTATGTGTGTGTGTGTGTGTGTTCGTGTGTGCGTGTGTGTATGTATGTGTGTGTGTCTTCCTTATATATATATGCAGACCTGTTTAGATTTTGGTTATAATTGGTCAACCGGAAGTACCCTCATTTGAAGATTTTAACAGTTTTTTTTGAAAAAATCAGTTAAATGTTATTATAACTTAAAGAATATATTATTGTCTGTACGATTTGATTGCATTTTATATTTGATATTCAACAGATATAGAGTTAAAGAAGAATAACGATAATAATTTTTATATGTTAGCTATGCTAACTTAACCATGGAAACTGCTAATATATTCAGGTAATTCAAATTGACAGATGTCCGTATCAATAAAATGAAATCAATGAAAGAATAAGGGAAGTAACTCTAGTGTTAGAAGTTTCTAGATATAAGAGAGACGATTACATATTGGTTTGAACATGTCATGAGGAGAGATGAATATATTAATAGAAGGTGGAAGAAACATAGGAAGACCAAATATAAGATGAAAAGACTGTATTGTAGAAGACTTGAGAGAAAAGGAACTGAATGAGGGCGACACGCAAAACAAAAATGAGTGGAAGAAGAAAATAAAAAATAGCGACCCCCTAACGAATGGGAAAAACTAAAGAAGAAGAAGAAGTGTCAGTGTCAAGTGCAATTTGCATAGTTTGTTAATGAAATAACTTTACTGGAAATATAGAATCTTTTGCAAGAAAATTTATATATGGGGCGCGTGCAGTAACATGACTTTGACCCGTGTCAAAATGACAGCAATTAATTATGTCCATAACTGACAAGTGTTATAATTTTTCAATCAAAATTTCATAATTTTCTTATTTCATGTGGTTTGTTTGTTATCAGGAGTATGGAATTCAGTTGTCGAGAAAGGGAATCACATAATACCAAAAAATTATAATCTTTTGCAAGAAAATTTATGTATGGAATTTGTACATAATACACAGGATTGACGGAAGGTATTATGCTGGCCACATCAGATTTTTTTTTAAACAGATGAAAATTCTTCTGTTTTGATCAAATCTCGAATAGCTAAATTAAATATAAACGATTGGGTAGTAACGTATGTCCTAAAAGTTTTGGCAAAATTTTCAACAATTTTTACCTTCCGTCACCTTTAGGTAAGGAAGGTATTGTCTTTGGTCAAAAAATTCAATGATGAGTCTTTAGTGAAGAAGCATGTTTATTACGATTTTACCATTTTTTCGATGGTCTGTGTGTGTATGTGTGTGTGTGTGTGTGTGTGTGTGTGTGTGTGTGTGTGTGTGTGTGTGTGTGTGTGTGTGGTGTGTGTGTGTGTGTGTGTGTGTGTGTGCGTGTGTATGTCTGTGTGTGTGTGACGAAAGTTTCGGATCGCATAACTTCAATACCATGATTCCAAAAATTATATTTTTTTCGTATTCCTCAAATATACATCCAGAAGAACAACTGATTAGATTTTGGTTATAATTGGTGAACCGGAAGTATCCTCATTTGAAGATTTAACAGTTAAATTTGATTTATTGACATTTAACGTTATTATAATTTAAAGAATATATTATTCTCTATACGATTTGATTGCATTTTATACTTCATATTCAATAGATATAGAGTTAAAGAATTTTAAAATTTTATAAATCAGCCAGCTATGCTAAACATGGAAACTACTAATATATTCATATAATTCAAATTGACAGACGTAAGTATAAATAAAAAGTAAATTAATGTGGCAGAGATGAGGATGTTGAAGTAGATGTTGGGGGAGACACGGAAAGATAGGTAAGGAAATAACAAGTTTCTAGAAAGATGCAAGCGAGATGATTACATTGGTTTGAAAATGTCATGAGGAGAAATGAAGAATATATTGAATGAATAGCTTAGTAATAGAAGGTTGAAGAAACAGAGGAAGACCAAAGATAAGATGGAAGGACTGTATTGCGAAGACTTGAGAAAAAAGGAACTGAATGAGAACGACACGTAAAACAGAAATGAGTGGAAGAACAAAATAAAAAATAGCGACCCCTAGCGAGTTGGGAAAGCTAAAGAAGAAGATGTTAGTGTCAAGTGCAATTTGCATAGTTTGTTTATGAAATAATTTTACTGGAAATTTAGAATCTTTTGCAAGAAAATTTATGTATGGAATTTATACATAATACACAGGATTGACGGAAGTTATTGTGCTGGTCACAACAGATTTTTTTTATATAAAATGCCTTTATTTAAAATTTTGTACTGGTAATACTTAATAATTAACTGTTTCATAATCAACAAAATTATGAACTTAAACTAAATAAAGATGGACGTGTTCTTCCACGAGGCGCAACTTTCTACGAACGCCTAGCATGAGTTTTGGACGACGTTTACTCAAATTTGAGTTACCCAAACTACACCTAAATTAAATAATTACCAAGGCAATAATTTATAAATACATTGGTATGATTTAACCAAGTAGGTAAATTTATTATTTAGTTAGCTTAAATCACCCTGGAATAAGGGTACTTGTACTACCGGCAAATAATGTGTTGTGAAATAAGAATATACGATTTTTTTTGTTTATTATTTAAAAATCAATTCATAATTATTATTCAATAAAGAATAATATTATAATTTAGTTTATGCGGATGATCTTTCCGAAAAGTGAAAACCAAATGTAATATTTGAGAGCGAGTGTTGTTTTCCTGGTTGTGGTTTCTTTTTTGCTTATTTTTATATTCAAATTTTTTTACAAACACTTACGTCAGAAACATGTTTTGTTGTGCCGACCTGTATATGATTATATGTATACCTACTAGAATAGTTGATTGTATTATAATTTCCTGTTTGGTAGCCTAACTCATATTTTATTTTTGATTTGGAGTGTATTGGGGCAGCCAGCATAGCATAGATAGGGATCAGGGGTAAGTTGCATGAGTGTCAGTGTGCAGTGCAGTGGGTTGAGGGCGACTGCGGCTATTGATTGTATGCGGCGTCGCGACGCCGATGTCCTTGGCCGAGTCCGGGTGAATGCCCCCATTCCGGAGGGTGAAGGGTGCGGGGTGGCTGTCTGGCTGCATCGCCCTCGCACTCACCACCCTCGCCCTATGTGGGGGAGGCGGTTGCCAGGGCGACGCTGTCAGGTGGTTGACCCTGCATCGCATCGCCGTGCACCCAACAGAAGCGCCACCGCCGTCCTGCCCTTGAACTCACGTGCGAACGTGCGCTTTCCGCGTGCCGGCAAGGGGCGCGCGAGCATTGACTCCAAGTCACTGACCGACCACTGTTCAGCAACACTCTTGCGCCGCGCGAGAATCCCGAACCCTTAGCCCGCCTTGCCGCAGCTGCCGCACCAAGATGTCGCAGTTTGTTCAACGTTCGCTCAGCCAAGCCAAGGTCAAGGACAATGCGTGGGTCAAGGACCGTGGGCCGTTGTTCTTATACGCACGAGCTTACCCGGTCGTTCAACGTCCCAGCGTCGTCAACGGCCGCATTACCGCATATCACGTCTTCTGTCCTCACTTGCATTGCCATCATGCCATCTACACACCACTTCTAACCTCTACAAAATATGTACATAAATACATAATGCTTAATAATGTCAAATCTACGTAGTATTTGTCGTCCTTTTAAAAGTCACCTTCAAACATTAAAATAACCTACTTATTAGAACGGCCAAATTGTGCGGTGAATGAAACTTTTCGAGGACATCTTTTTATCTTTTCGAGAATAATATATAAATAATTTAATTTCATCTAAATAATGTTAAAAAAATAAAAGTAGGTAAAATGCTAAAAATATACAAACTATAGGTGGCTATTATATAGACATATTTTTATTACCTACTGTTTATATTAATTTCAATTTCTGATATTCTATTCTATAATTAATATAAAGTGCCATCTATTATACTATGAATTAACTTTTTCCAACAACTTACTTTCCCGGCAGTTCCACTACCGTACGCAAGATGACGGGCGAGATGTAATTCTACGTTCCCATAGAAGGGCAGTGCTCGAGAATGAGCGGATCGCCATATTGTCAAGTGGCAGGCAGAAAACAGTGTGAGCACGTGGAAAACGTCTGCAATATTTTTCAAATACTGTGGATATTTTACATGAATAGGACCATTTTTTATACAAAATCTTATCAGTGAAACAAGACAAATAAAAATATTAATTTTTATTTGCTGGAATTAACGTAAGTAATTAATAAATGTGTTTATATTTTGTACACGTTGCTTTGCACATGGATGTATTTTGAGACCGGCTTTTTCCATACGTTGGCATAATATAACGCAATAAGACAAATGAATTGCAATATTTTTGTTTGTGAACAATAAATTTTATTAAAAGAAGAGCATGCCAATGTAAAATAATTATTTTTAATTAATAGAAAAACTTAATGGTTCATGCAACCATATGATAAGAAATAAAATCATTATTTATTTATTAATTTGTTGCAAGTATTGGATATTAAGCAATGCCTTTTTTGAATTTGATAATTAAGAAAAATGGGTCATATTAGTGGAAGTTTTTAAATATGCCACCCCCCCTCCTACTTCATGTTTTGATGTTTAGCACAGCTGATTGCCAAACAGAGTTTATTTATTTAAGGGCAAAATCATTTTATATTTAACAAATTGAAATATATTGTAAAGATAATTTTATTATCTTTGTATGTATATATTATGGGAAAAGATTATTTTTATATATCTATTATAACTCAGTTGTTAAAATAAATTTTAAAAATATCAATGTTTTTCTTTTTTATTCCTTTGTTCGACACTACGATTATAATTTTAGTTTTCGTAACGTGTGCTACTCGCCAACGCATTTGCTCATGAAACTTATTTATGGTCTCATCGTCACATTCTCAAAAGCGTTTTCCTAGTATTTAAAATCAGAAGACAAAATCAAAAATTCTTAAATATAAAGCAAGTCGTTTGACCATGAGTCGCGCGTACCGGATTTGAAATTTTATATTGCGCCGGCGTAAACCTTCATACAACTTTCGCTCGACTTAGTTTAATCTGGCCTTTCCAATTTCACGACATTCAACTACGTACAAGTTTTTGTCTATTTGCGAACTTATCAGTTATTTCGCCGGCTCGCCGCGCATGCGTTACTTGAATTACTTCGCCACGTGTTGTTATAGCGCGATCAGTCGTATTTTGTGTGCGTTGTGTAATTTCGTGAAATATGTATTTATGGTGTTTTTAAATCATTTAATTAATTATTGCTCTTCCTTTTGATATAATTGTCAAGTATTCCATTATTGTTTCTTAAATGGTGAGAAAACCAAAAACATGTGCAAACATATGTTTAATGATACCCGCGTGTTTATGTTATTGTAAATGACATTTTGATTTCTTTCAGGATCCAGTGTTTTTATTCCAAGTTGAGGGCAGCAATCAACCTGCTCGCCCCAATTCGTTGTTCCGGAGATGTCACCGGCACATGCACCGCGTCAATTGTTAGTCTGGTCTTTACCAACGGTCGCAGTCATACTTAGTTTCCTCTGGTATAAAAGAAGGAAGAATAGCATTCGAGCTGAATCTGATGGTATTGATCCAGACACTAGTACCCGTCTGTCAGAGCCTATACCAGAAATAATAAAAAAGAGTCCAGAAAAAACACCTGTACACGTGAGCTGCAGTCCCAGTAAACCGGTTAGTTATTCTCGTTCTTTATCTGGGGTAGACACCGCACCTATCGACATCAAGACTTCTCGTAGTGTCCCATTAATTATATCTGACAAAGAACTTGACCTTGAAATTGAGAAAATAAAATCGATGAAAACTGGTGCTTCAGTGAAGAAAAACGCATCACCAATGGCGACTAGTCCAATGAAGAAAAAGTCTCCTAAAGCAGCAAGATCAATTAGCAATGGTAGTTCTGGAAGCAACGTCACCATTGATGGAGATGAGATTCGTCGTGGCCGCAGTGTTGACAGAGATTCAGCAAACCACAGCCCCGCAGAAGCGATGATACCAGCCAGTCCGACTCTCAGCAGTATTTCCGACAACCACAGCGACAGCGACAGTGGCAAAGGTGGCAGCGATGTCGCTACACCACCACCAATACAAAAACAACAACCTACTATTGAACAGTCTCCATCAACAGGCACCTCTAAGGATATTGTTGACGTAGATATTAGTATCTATGAATTCGTCATCCCACAACAGCTGGTTGGACGTCTTATTGGTCGCCATGGGGCATTTGTTCATCAAATTCGCGAAAAAACAAACGCTCGCATTTTAATTAAAAGACATCCGGATGCAGGATCTAAAGTAAAAGTATGTGCCGTGGAAGGCACACAATTTGAAATAGATGCTGCATTGGCAATGATTAAAGAAAAATTCCCAACGAAGAAATATCCAGAATTGACTTTAGAACGAATGTCTTTTGTTCCTGTTGTCCCAGACTGCATGTATCTACGACTTGTAGAAGGAGTTAACAATGACACAATTGTAAGTTGTGTAGCAACACCAAATCATTTATTCTTACAACAACCAACACACCCAACTTTTCCCAGCTTGAATACATTAGCTGATTATATGCAAGCCTGTTACGGAGATTCCAGTAGTCAAGCACCACGTCCGCCGTTATTGGACCCTGCGCAAGAAGGAACCATCTGCGCGGCCTACAGCTCTGACGGGTGGTATCGTGCTAGCGTAGTATCCATTGACAATGAATTAAATTCCGCGTACGTACAGTTTCTAGACTACGGAGGATATTCTACTATTCCCTTTTCGGATTTACGTCAAATTCGTGGTGATTTCCTCCTACTCCCCTTTCAGGCAGCCGAATGCCTGTTAGCAAATGTAGAACCTGTTGAATGTACTGAAGACGGTGAAGAAACTTGGAGCCAAGAGGCTTACGACGCTGTGTCGGAGTTGACTCAGAGCGCGATTGTGTTCACGCAAGTTGTAGACTACTTGGAGGAGGACGGCGTGACTCCACTAGTTCACATATACGTCCGGCCGAATACAGAACAGCGAAACTGCGTGCTCTTAAACCGAGTGTTGGTTGATCGTGGCTTCGCACGCTGGATTGACCACACAGCCCGGTGAGTACGCAGTATCGTGAGAACGTATTCGCTGAACGTTTTATGCCGTTATTTTCATTCATGCTTTACAACTCGAGGATTGGATGATTCGTGCTGTCCTTTTCCAAGAACTGATGCTCTTTTCATATCTTATTATTTTTAAGCGTTGATGTTTTTGTTCAAGTTTAGTTTTAATTTAATTGTTATCATAAGTATTGATCATGACGGGCCGTTTCTTTATACATCTGATTATTGTTGCCAGTGCAGCAGTGCTTTCAATCTGATTGTTTATTACCGGTGCTTCCCCCATGGGGTGTGGTAGGTGTCGGGCTCAATAGTTTTAAGATTATTTATGTGTTTCGATTCTACTATGAAATAACGCTTCTGTATTGGCAACAACTTTATTCACTGTAGAATTTGTAAAGATGATTTTTTTAATTTTACACCTGTAGCCTTTTGTATATATTTGCCTGTAAAATAAACGCTAAGCTTTCTATATTCGAATTTTCAGTACATTGTTATGTACACATACCTCTGGATGCTTTAAAATATATTATTATTAAATAGTTTAACTAAATAAGTAGTTAAGATTTGGTAAAAAGTAAGTATATTGATATTTAATAATTTATTTTAACAATAATTTAAAATTTATATTGTATTTAGATCTTAAGTAGCTAATTATTCCTAGAATAATTAATTTTCAATAAATTATAGTAATAAAATAAGAGTATAAATTATTTCTCAGGTTGTTTATAAATTTGTTAATAATTGTTGCCTGGCTATTATTCACATTTTTTTACAGTCATTGGACATAATGAGAAAGTATTTGAAGTAATTTCATCACTTTCTTTTACCTCTATGTACAAATTTTGAATCATAAATTTTTGAATACCTACATTCATCCTTACTAATTTTATATTACATGATCATTTTTTGTTATTGTAATGCAAGGTTAGATTATTTTCGTTTCACTTGTAAATAAATTCATTTTATTTTTTTGAATTCCAGAATAATTTTCTAATGTAATAATTTTATAACTTTCAACATGAAAATAGCTTAAAAGGTATTGTAATTAATTGTATCGTTATAGTAGAAAGAAATAGTCAGGATAGAATTAATTATGGATTTATTTGAATTTTTAAATGAAATATTTGTATTAACTTGATTTGAATTGTACATTTCAATTATGTTTTTGTATTTTCCAGTAATAAATCTTTCGTTTACATTTATATGTTGTGTAATGCATACGGAGGAACGCAGTTTATTATATTTTATGTTTAAATTGTTCGATATATGACTCATCTGAACTAAAATTACAATGGTTGGTTTACAAATTGTTTCTTCGTATTTAGATTGATCCGGAAAATCTAATGTGTATTTTTAGCAATTACTCAATGATAAATAAAGTAAATATTGTAATCGCATCAAATTGTACTTTTCCAGATAAATATAGTTTTATTTTGATGAATTGTGCCTCAAATTTTACAAAACAAAAAATCTGTTGTGGCCAGCACAATACCTCTCGCCACTTCCTTTTTTTGTTACATAAGAATAGGGCGCGAACAGTCATGTTACATTGTTGGCCTTGACAAGCAAATGTGGGGACCTGTTTCAAGATGATAATTAGTAATTATATACTGTCAATTTTTCATTCAGAATTTTAAGATTTACTAAATACACGTAGTTAATTTGTCACCAGGAGTGTGGAATTTACTTGTTGAGGAAAATAAACCACATGGAATTGGAAAATCACTAAATTTAGAATGAGAAATTTTGATACTTGACAGCTATATACATAATTACTAGCTATCATTCTGACATGGGCCCCCATATCTGCTTGTCAAGGCCAACATAATCACATGACTGCTCGCGCCCTATTGTATTTAACATTTCTTGTATACCTACATTCTATACCAAAAATTCTACTTACATATATCTATTCCTTATGTTTAGATTGTTTAATTTTAAATTCATTTTATGAAGAAATTTTGTCCTCTTCTAATTTTTCGAAATGTTTCCAATTCATTGTCAGGATTGACAGTATTTTTGAAGGATATATGTAATATATATATATATATATAATTTTAAATATTTAACTAATACATTAAGAAATAATATAATGTATGTATTTCCCAGAAAAAGTCTTCAGTAATGTCTCCGGATTTCTGACACTGACATTTATCTGTCAGTTACAAACAATTTAAATTTTCAACTATTTTCCATGGCCAATCTTTGGGCTGTAAAATTTATTATAACAGATTATTTTATATATTATATTTCTTTTATCTCTAAATCTATAGAATATATTATAAAATATTTAAATGTATCAGATAGAGAATTTAATTTTCTTTAATATTACCAAGAAAAAAATTGAAAAAATAATATTTAGAAGATTTTTTTTCAAGAATCTTCTACTTCCAGTTGTCCAATTGTTACCAAAACCTTTTCAGATCTTCCCATGAATGTCCGATTGGGAAATACGTAGTTAAACAAATTTAAAGTCTTATAGTTTTTGATTAATCGTCCTTCCAACATCCTACATACATACACACAGACATCATTGTAAAAATGTTAAAAATCGGATTCTATGGACCTTAAATCGTGCTTATTCAATAAAATCTGGATATGCGATTTTTAGCATGAATCCAATACCTCTCTTAGCGAGAGGTAAAAAGGAAATTTATATGTAATTTTTCCCTTAATATCTTGATTTGGAAAAAAAACTATAAAAAAATTTGGTATTTATACTCCCTTACCCTGAATTCTCACTTGTATACATATAATATACATTTAAAAAAATATTAAGATTTCCGAACAAGTAAAAAATTGTAATGAAGTAACTTTATAACAACATGAAATTTAAAACAAATAATTAACTAATGTTTGAATGTGTTTATATCTAAAATCTTAATAAGAACTGAAAAATTCAGTATGTGTATATAAAATAGAGTAACACCGCTATATTTATGAATTGGGAGATTTTGATAAAAATTTAATTTTATTACAAAGGATTCCAATGAGATTCTATTTCGTTGTGGGGGATGATTACCAGCTACCAATGTGTTCCTAAAATAATCTGGAAATCCAGGGTCCACATTAATTGAAATATATTTGTACAAATGAAATTGTAAAATAAATTTGAAATATATACTATATTTTCAAAGGTAGTAATTATTTTACAATAAATATACTTTCGTATTTTGAAATTATATAAATATTCAATTTTATTGATGCTGCCCCTGCGTATAAGGTTCAATAAAATGAAATAAATTGTGCAATAATTCAATTCTTTACTATTCAGCTATTTTTACCTCCCTCCAACTTTCATACATAGAAGGGAGACAATGTTTGCCGTTCAAAATGTCGATAGTGAGTTTTCAGTAAATAAACTCGAATTATGGTCCACACACACGTTTTTACTATTTTTACAATGAAGTCTGTCTGTCTGGGTGTGTGTGTGTGTGTGTGTGTGACGATTTTTCCTCCAAGATAACTCATATCAAACTTCCAAAAAAATATAATTTCCGTATTTAAGCTTTCAGTATTAATGAAAAAAGTTGATTAGATTTGGGTTAAATTGGACAACAAACGATCAACCGGAAGTGATACTTAAAGCTCAATGCATTTTAAAGTTAATTCTTATTACTATTACTCCCATTACCAATGCTTCCATCGTTAAAGTTGATATTTACATGTATAAATATTGTTCAATCCAATCAATAAATAGCGAGAACAATATTACACATATTGTGCTACATATTTTTGATTGACACAATATATTATAGAGTAAAATTACTTTAATAATGAGACACTGACGTCACGACAGCTCCGCGAAGTTCATGACTTAGGGTCTCAAATTCAACTTATATGTACGTCCAATGGCGTATCTATTACTGATTCGATACTGGACGGCAGTATCTCATTTTTAGTCATTTTACTCTACAAGTGCTCCATACACCCTAATGACAACGATCAATAATGTTGTACAATAACAAATATTGTGCAATATTATTAAACGATTACGGCCTTTATATTACATTTTACACTGGATGAAATAAAATTTATTATCATTAAATAATTTAGACACAATTTGAACAAAGTATATTTATTTTCACAATTATTTACAATATGTCTTAGATAAGTAATTATTCTTAAATAATAAGTTTTTCTGTAAATTATTATAAATACTATAAATTATTATTCAAATTTATAATTTGGCGAAAGAGTTTTTAGAAATTTTTGCGCGATAATTATACAAAGTATTTTTTATATCCATTGAACATACTGTTGAAGTAACTTTTTCTATTTCGTCATTTTCTTTCACAGCTCCAAAGTTATTTTGATCTAGGAATTTTTGAATAACTTGGTCTTTATTTAATTTACGTTGTGTTTGTTTGATACTTTTAAACAAGGTCGACTTATCTGCGCTTTGAAACACTGACTTAAATTCATTTGTTTGGCTTTCAGATAGAGTTGTTTTGTTTTTACGTTGATTAAAAGTGTTTGGAGAATTTTGAAGTTTTTTCACAATGACAGTTTTATAATTTTCTATGTTATCTAGAAGTGATAACTGGGTATTATAATGAAAATTACTAGTTTTATTTTTATTAATATATATTTCTTTTGTATTGTCAAAGAATGTATAGTTTTCAGAATCTGTATTCAGTGAAATTTCACTATTTTGAACTGAAATATCAGCAAAATAATTCTCTGATGGATCGGAATCTTCAGTTGCTTTATTTACAGGTTTATTACACGGTGTAATTTTAAATTTATCTTTTATATTTGTTTTGTTTTTCTCTAATTCATGTTCGGTATTTTTTTCAGATATGTCCGTGTACTCATCAGTCATTTCAGAGAAATAATTTGTGTTTACAGGAATTATTTCAGACAAATCATTAATATCAGATGAAAAATCCATTGTTTTATTAAATTTTGAATTATGTAAAAATTGTTCTGAATATGAGGATGATTCATCTGGACTAAAATTAAATTGTTTTGTACAAATATTTTTTTCTTTCTTATTTCGATTAGATTTAAGGTATTTGGTGGGTGTAGATAAGTTTGGTTTGTTTTTCATATTTATGACATTTGATAATTTTTCCTCAGGTTCTGCAACTATTTTTATTTCTGAATGCGAATTCTTTTTAGTATTTATTGAAGAAGTTTTGTTAATATCTTTTATTTCAGAATATTTTTTTACATTTAATAAAGTGTTTGGATTTGGAATAATTTTATCACTTTTATTAATATTTTTAACTGTTTGAATACTAGCCATTGATTTTCCAGTTTCAGATTCTCTCTTGTAATTACATGAACTTGCATTTGAAAAATTTTCAGAAGAATTAATTATTTGGTGTGCAGATTTTTTTGTAATAGCAGAAATATTTGCTTCATCATTTAAATTATCAAATTTATTTTCGATTTTATCAGACTCATATAAAGTTTCAATTATACTCGTATCATCTGTTTCTTCACTGTGTTTTGTGGGTTCCATTTTTTCATTATTATTATTTGAAATCATTTCAATTTCGTCATTCGGAATATTTTTTACAGAATAAGATGAGTTTAGAAATGACATAAACTGATTATTCCAGTTATTGTCTTTTTGAACTGTTCCAGTACTTTTTATTGTTTCTTGATTAGTTAATTCTTGTTTGTTTAGTGATATACTATCTAATGTATTCGTATCAATTGTTTCTTTGCTGTTTTGTATTTGTTCTATTTTTTCATTATTATTATCTGTAATCATTTTTATTCTTATTTTGTTCTTGTTGTTTTTATTGTTATTTGGTAATTTTTTCAACGAATTTTTAATGTCTTTTTTAACTGTTCCATTACTTTTTATTGTTTCTTGATTAACTAATTCTTGATTTTTTAGTGGTATACTATCTAATATATTCGTATTAGTTGTTTCTTTACTGTTTTGTATTTGTTCTATTTTTTTATTCTTACTATTTGTAGTCATTTTTATTCTTATTTCGTCTATTTTGTTTTCGTTGTTTTTATTATTGTTTGGCAAATTTTTCAACGAATTTGTGTCTTTTTTAACTGCTCCAGTAGTCACTTTTGGTTCTTCTAATTCTAAATGATTTTTTCCGGTAGAATCTATAACTTTTGATTCTTCAATTTTCTTATATTGTACAACATTTACAATTGAATTATCTAATTTTTCTTTTGTTTGACCAGAATCAAATAAACTCTCTAATATGCTCGTATCGTACATTTCTTCACTGTTTTGTTTTTGCTCAATTCGTTCCGTATTATTACTTGTAAACATTTCTGTATTTTCGTCGTTGCTTTTAGTTTTATATGGTAAAATTTTGTCCACATTATTTACTATTTGTAATAATACTAAATTGTCAGTATTTTTATTAACATTGTTCGAATTTATATTTGTTTCTTTTCGTACATCTTTCAATTTCTGATCAATTATTTCTGAATTTTTATTTATTGTTTCAGTTTCTGATTTTAATAATTCTGTCTCTACTACACTACAGTATGTTTCTTGGGAACTATCTATCTCTTTCTCTACAATTTCTGATTCGGTTATTAACGAATTTTCAGTATTTGTTAAATTAGTTTCCATATTTGGATTAATTTTAGTAGTCGATAAATTTTCATATTTGTCATTTAATTTAAATTGTTGGTCTGTTGTGTCTTTATTTAATGAAATGTTTTCAAAATTATTTAACAAATCTTCGGAATAGTAAGATGATTCAGAACTTTTTACATTATTTATATTTTGTGATTCAGATTCTGAACTATTTCTAATTATTTCATCCGTTACAAGATCATGAAAAATTACACGACGCATTTGTTCCAAAAAGCTTATTAGTTTTTCGCATTTTTTAATTTCATTTTGTTTACTTGTAAGTCGTTTAAGGTAATTTATATGAATTAATGACTTATTTACATACTCAAACGAAATATCTTCATCATATTTTAGAACTTGTTGTATTTTCCTCCAGATTTCATCTATTTTCTGTACATCTTGCGTTTTCAATGTTGGAATTTTTCGAGTATGATAAGTTCGTTGTCGATACATTTTCACTGAAACGCGAAATATTAACATTGAAATATTATTTATACAAAATTGTTCAATAAATACCGATAATTTTTCTATTTATTTATAGCCAGTTTCAAAATTATCAGTCGCCGCGTCCGTAAAACAAATAATCCGTGGAATTTATATATATATAGTCGGTCCACGGTTGTCAAACGATTTACTTCATCAACTTGCAAAAACATGAAAAACTAAAAATCCCCAAACGTTTGAAATGTTTTCGGAAAATATGAATTATTTTAAAACTTTCACAATTAAATTTACGTTTAATATGTACGATATGAATAAAACAGTAAATAAAACTTTATGCGATGTGCATACAACATAATAATGGTGCTTTTTTACCATTCCATTCTATAAATGAGGTAATTTTTGTAGCACATAATCGTTATACATATATCTAGATACCGTGTAATGGCATAACTAAAACTCTTGGGCCCCTATGTGAAATATTTTCTGGGTCCCCCTGAATAACACTATGAAAAAATTAAAAAGAAACTAATTTTAGGAACACACGTATCGTTCTAATTTTCATATATCGCCCCGTTTATATTTTGTTTCGTTCAGTTTCCTAACGTTCAAATCTTAACTATGAACTTCGCGCGCTCACAATTTAAAAAGTACATGAAAATTATTTATTGAATCAGAATAAGGTAGAGTTGTTAGTATTTTTTATTTAAAATTTGTACTGCGGAGTGTACTTTTTAAATTGTGAGCACGTGATGTTCATCTGCGTTAACACAGAATTATGAGATTGTCTTTTATTGTACTCGTATTACAATTTATATTTCTGTAGCCATACGCAAATAAATAACTTCATGGTCTAGGCTAGGAAACTGAACGAAACAAGAAATGAACAGGGCGATGTATGGACGTTAGGACGCTGCACACCTAGCCCCTAATTTTTACAATATACTGAGACAATAATTATAATCTCTCTTGCATAATTAGTCATATTCATTATAGTAATCTAATTTTCTTTGTTGTAATCAAACAAGCATATTTTACTTTGACTCGCACTATAGGCAACAATCACAACATAAAACGATCGAGTCTCATATAAATTAACCAAAGAGTTCAATAACTTCTACTAATGACGTAAATTGTAGATTTGTTGATTTTGTGGAATGACCATACCGTTTGTTTGAAAAGATTGGCAGTACTGATTTCACTACCAACAATTATTTTTTCTTTTTATTCTTGTAACTGTGATTCAATTGTTTATATAATTGTTGATTGTTACTCTCTGAAAGGTGCTCAACAAGTTGTATTTATGTATTTAATTTTTTATTTTATTTAAAGCAAAAATAAGCATTTCTATTATTTGTTTATGTTGGTTTGAAACGTCAGAACTTGTGAAAATGGCGGACGAGGATGAAATTGACGTTTTAGGTGACTTCTCTCTCGATAATTTGCTGTCTAAAAATGAATCGGGAATGTGAGAATTTTTTGTTTTGTTATTTTTATTAAGTAGCTATGTTATGTTTTCATCTTAAAAGTTTCGTGTACATTTGTAAATGATAAACAAGTATTGTTTATTTTCAGTAACTCTTGTTATGATAATTCTGTTCTAACTTCTCAAAATTCGGAATTATTAAGCTGTGACTATTCTTTACACTCTCAATGGTTACTTGAGAATCCAGCTTCTAATGCAGATTCCTGGTATTCAAGTACCGGTAATGATTTCAACGCAGTAGACGCCAGCTCTGAAACAAACACTAGTTTGGGTTTCGATGAGGTAATATGCACTGAAAATAAGGTTTTGGATGATACTGGATGGACAGATGAAGAAAAGAATTCGTTGACAAAAGGTTTGGTAAGTGTTTTAAAAAAAAAATTATTAAAGGAATAGATTTTATTCATAACTTAAACTTCAGGAAATATTTGGTAGAAATTCAATAAATTTATCTCAATTCATTAGCACTAAATCTCCAAATCAAGTAAAATATTATTTGAAACATTACTACACAAAAAATAATTCTAATTTATCATTTAATAATATATACAATACCGTTGATATAACTGATAAGGAAATGGCTCAATCTAAATCAGAAGATTTACCAGCAGTATTTAAAATGTCTGATATTATAGAAGATGCACAGGTATTATTTTATAATAAGATTAGATAACAATAAATAATTGTAAATATTTTAAGATTCCGGCTTCAATAGAAGAAGTTATAGCTGCAGTTAGCACAGCACAACCAACAATCCAAAATATTTGTAAAAAAACTTCACTTATTAAGAAGAAAAATTGCAACTATAAGAATCGTACATCTAAAAAACTCAAATACATCGACCAATCAATATTTAATATAAATAACAAAAAATTAATTCGACCGGGTAATAAGAAATATTTCGTTAAAAAACGAATAAAAGAGAAAAATGTTGTAATTAAAGAGTTTGAGGAAGACAAAGTGAAGAAGGAGCATATAACTCCTGTAGTACTACCCGTATCATCTGGAGAAGAATTAGTAAGAAACCTGTTTTCTTTATTTTCCATTTTTCTATAAATAGTAACTTGTAGATTAAAATAAAAAAGGAAAATTCTGAATCTGAGTCAGATACGGAAATAGAAGTTGATATTGATGAGGATACAACAAATATTGTAAAATCAGAACTATGTGAAGTAAAGATAGAGATTAAAGAAGAAAATAAAGAACCAGAAATAACATCTCCATCAGTTGAAAATTCAGTAAAAGAAAAAGAGCAAGAAGAATTATTAAATCGTCGTTTAAAATCATTGAGCGATGCCGTATTAACTTTTTTAACTAGTAAAGAAATACCAAGTAGAGAAAATATTCTACAAGATGAAGTTATAACAGAAGTTGAAAAATGTATTCATTCGGAATTCTTCGAAGGCAGACCTACTAAAACCCCTAGCCGGTATCTAAAAGTAAGTTAATTAATAGTTTCAATAAAATCTTTTACTATATATTTTATAATATTTTATCCCTTATATCATGTCTCATAAGTTTTGTTTTCAATATTTTCTTTTGTAATAAAAAATACATTTACTTAAAATTTTGTAATACTTAATAATTAACTGTTTCATAAGCAACAAAATTATGAACTTAAATAAAGTCGTTTTCTTTCACAAGGCGCAACTTTCTACGGGCACTTAGCATTAGATTTTGGGCGACATTTAAATCAATTTCTCGGGCATTCCTGATTTCTGTATATTCTGCATTGAAGTTCGTCTTCATTTTGGGCTTCCCATCCATCGTAAACTTTTCGGGATAAAAGAGCCCAAAAATCTTCTATGGGACGAGAAGGTTAGTGGAATTGTCGTTTCGCGGAACAGATGGTATGATTTGCTTTGTTAGCCAATTTTGAGTCTGTCTTGCATAGTGACGGGCCAGAAGATAAAATCGTCCCCAGCGTGTTCTTCAATAATATTAACCAATTTTGTTATATGTACCTATCCTGGGTTTCGCCTCACTCGGCCCTCGTAAGACTTAGATACACTCGTTGTGGAAATAGCGCACCATACCACCAGTTTGAAGTTCGAGAAATCAATGTAAATGTCGCCCAAAACCTAATGCTAGGTGTTCGCAGAAAATTTAATTTGATTTCATAATTTTGTTAGCAGTTATTCTTTACCTTAAAATTCCTTTGTAATACAACACAATTTTTATTACAATCTCCCATTTCGTAAACAAATTTCTCTTATTAACATTTTAGACAAACATACTTAAACAATGACTAATTACTTATAAGGTATTTAATTATCGTATTAAATTACAAACACAGTACTATTTTTTAATTATTGTTTGTGAATCTTAAATGATATTTACACAAAATTTTAGGCACCCTAAGTAACATTTAAAAAAAACATTGGTATAAAAAAAAACTGATTTTTTTTATTTTAACCACCCCTGGAGTGAATACTACCAGTATAGGTAATTCATCGGTCTGTTCAGTTTTAATAACTCGATTATTTTAAATTATGGAAAAAACGAATTTCTTATATATTTTAATCATTCGCCATTGTGTTTTTTGTTATTGGATGTAAAAAAACCTATAATGCAGATTTATAGACATTTTAATTTAAAATACACTTTGTTTGAATTTTTTTCCATAATATTTAAAATAATCGAATTATTAAAAAAGAACAGACCGATAAATCACTCCTGTATACACTGATCGACAAAAAACCCGGCCACTTTGATTTTTTTTTAAATAAAAGTCTCCCTAACTGGATATTTTACTACTAAATAGGGAAATAAGCTAGTTATATTTAGTTATCGAAGATTTAAGATGCTTATTTCATTATTTTTAGTTTTAACCTTAACAAACAAGATTCACTACTCTTCACTAACATGTCGCCCCAAATCATTCAGCAGTAGACTATACATCGTTTTTTTATTATTTATTTATGATAAAATCCAAGTATGTTTAGTTAAGGGGTCCATTAAAATGAAGCCACTTTTGTTTTTTACATTTAACAAAAAAATCGATTTGAATGATTGTTTCTGTTACTTTTATAAATTAAATTATTTCCGTATGTATATTACAATGAAATAAACATCTTCAATCATTGATATCTGAAAACAATCGGCTCAGTTTGCTATTTAGTTGTAAAATATCCCTTTAAAAGGGATTTTTATAAAAATGCAAAATGGCCATTTTTTTGTCGGTCAGTGTATTTTTTTTAAGGTATACCATATTTTCGAACGAGGGAAGTAATATTTTATTATGTTTATAGATACGGAATCATATAATTGATTATTGGTTAGAAAACAAGCCAACATATTGCACAAAAACTGCAGTGCGGCAAGGATTAAAAAACTGTGGAGACGTAAATTGTATTGGAAGGATCCATCAATATTTAGAACAAATTGGTGTTATTAATTATGGGTGCGGTAAGTTGTAATTTTATTACATTTACACACAATTTTAAATACTGTTATACGTTAATAATCACTATAATTATTTATATTTTAGAGCAAACTAGTTATATTAGACCACTGATTAATTTACTTGTCTCGACTCCTCCTAAAGAAAAACCAATAGTAGTTCAACCAAAAATGGAATTAGCTCGGCCAAGAATGAAAAAGAAATATAATAATGTAAGTATTCTCACATAAATGTTAACTTATTTAGCTGGATTCAGTGAAAAAATGTTGTAACAATAAAATATTAATCAATTTTGTACAAAATTAAGTATAGTTTGGTTCACGAAAGATGACTATTCAAGGTCACTTGTTTGAAGCACAGCAATTTACTCATATTTTTGGCCGTGAATCTTTGAGATATTTGCATTGGAACATAGTAAATATTTCTAATTAAATCAAAAAAAAAATCTGATGTGGCTAGCACAATACCTTCCGTCAATCCTATGTATTATGTACAAATACCATACATAAATTTTCAGTAAAATTATTTCATAAACAAACTATGCAAATTATATTTGACACTGACATCTTCTTCTTTAGCTTTTCCCATTCGTTAGGGGTCGCTATGTTTTATTTTCTTCTTCCACTCATTTTTGTTTTGCGTGTCGTCCTCATTTAGTTCCTTTTCTGCCTAATCATTTCCACCATATTGTTTAACTTACATAATTTGCTAGAATTATTTTCGTAACAAAATTCGCGTTGTGAGTAGGGTTTCTACCTTATAAAACCTTTAAACCAAAACAATTATTATATTTCCAATAGGTATATCGATAAAATAAATATAAAATTGTGCAGTTAACGGTTGAATTATTAAATCATGCATCGTAGCATCCAATCCAGCGTGTACTAACAGAGCCTACTAAAATATAGTGATGCAACCAGTACCGATATATCGGCAATATTGTCTTTTAGCCGATATATCGGAATCAACGTTATTTATTTGTCGATACATCGATATATTTCGAATTTCGCGTTTTTAACAAACCACGTAAAGTTACTACAATGCGCTAAAATTCCCAGCATTTCGTTTAGGTCGACCAACGCTCCAGCATCTGACACCTGATTTTGACAAAAAAATCGAGAGATGTCTGAAAGCCCCTAATATTGCAAGAGAAGCAGACACTTTGATTTTCTGACGCTATGAATTTCTTTACACAAATTTGAAAAAAGCGCAAAAGAATTGCAGTAGGTGTTATTCAGACAAACTTACGAAATCGCTTGTCTCCGCAAAATTTGAAGATAATGTATTTTTAAAATAAAAATCTTTTCAATGTTTCACGAATAAATATAATATATGTATTCACCTTTGTCTTTCTTTTATTTTTACCTTTTTCTAAAATTTATTTGTTCGTATTGGAAGACAATATTGAATAAAGAAGGACTGTCCCTCCCTAAAGGAGGACGAGGGACGAGTGGCAACCCTATTTGTGAAATTTACATGAATTTGCCTACTTATTTTTAGGTTCATTATTTTAAGTTTAGTTCTTTAATCTTGGAATACCTGTAAACTATGTATCAATTTTTTAGGATGGTGAGGGAGGGTACACCATGATACACGATGAAAATGGTGAAATCATTGATACAACTGTAATAAATCAAGATAAACAAGCAAAACCTAGAAATAAGCGACAGAATATTAAATTAGTGTATTGCAAAAGTTTTACACCTTGTAATCCGGTAAGTTGAGATATGATATAATTATAATTTGAGTATAATTAATACTTACAATTTTTCAGGCACCATTTTCTGTAACATTACACTTAAATGCATTATTACTTATCGACATACATGCACATTCCGCCCTCATCGAAGTTATGGGACTTTTAGGGGGGACATTTGACCAAATAAATAGGGTTCTACATATTACAAGATACGTTCCGTGTAAAGGAATTGATCATAGCAATACACATTGCGATATGTGTCCCGGTAAGTTTAATAAATTTATAAATATACTAGTATGGCCTATTGTCAACCACAGTATGTACAGATGTCTCATTTTTGATGTTTTTTTACGGTAGCTTGGATAATATTAACGATAGAGCAAAACCATTTGAACATTCCAGGGTCAACTTTTTGATTGTTGTTTACACATATTTTGTACCGTTTTTGCGTAGAATAAAATGGCGTAATTAGATTTTTTGAAAATTTAATAATTCTTGAGATATAACACAAACTTATATTTTTTTAAATGGGAATCTTTGTTGAAAATTGTCTCATCTTTTTGCTTATTTTATAATCTTTTTAATAATATATAACAAGTCTACATTACTACACATTCTTTTGTTTTAAACATGAATAAAACATGGATTATTATTTTGGAGTAAAAAAATTGAAAATAATTAGAAACAAATAAAAAACTATCACAGATCACCTTTTCTTTATTTTTAATATTATTTTCTTCAATTTTTATCATTTCTTCAACTAATATACCTCTGAAAGCATATTAAACCACTTTTTCCGTCGACCGTTTATTAATAGGCTTTCTTAATGTATAGAAAATCATTCATTAATGACCCCTATTAATACATGATTTTTTATTAATAAACGATTTATTGGGTGCGTTCACCACATGGGACACAGCATGTATTGCTAACGCTAAGTTGTAGCAAAAAGGTAGACAGAATTAAAAGTCATGCTTTTGACACTTACTAGCTAGGTATATTCACGTAGCATACCTTTAAAATGAATTTGAAAGAATAAAATTCCTCAAATAACATGAAAAACCGCTTGCGTTGTCTAACATTAAGTACACTGAACGCACCCACTGAAAACAATTGATGACAAAACTTATTGATTTTCTGACGTAAAATTTGACGTTCGGTCAACCATTACTAACCTAAAAGAAATTGTCATGGAATAAAATTAGATTTTCCATTTAAGTAAGATACGGTCAACGAAAAAATATTGTAACTAACACGTGTGTTAATTGGCGATTAATGATCTCAACAATTAACGCGTTCGCTACGCTCACGCGTTAAAATGTCTCGATCATTAATCGCCCTCATTAACATACTTGATAGTTAAATAACTATTAAGTTGTGCCAAAGCCAACTATAACAAAATATAATTAATCTAACCCGAAAAAATAATAATTTTATGAACATAATAGATATAGAATTAAAATAAACAAAATATGATCTGTAATAGATTTTTTCATTTGTTTCTTAATAATTTTCAATTTTTTCACACCAAAAATTAATAATTTATTTTTTAATCAAGTTTAAAACAAAAGAATGTAGACTTGTTATATATCATTGAAAAGCTTAAAAAATAAGCAAAAATATGGGGCTATTTTCAACACAGGGTCCCATTTAGGAAAATATAAAATTGTATTATATCTTAAGAATTATTAAGTTTTCAAAAAATGTAATTATGCCATTTTATTCTACGCAAAAACAGTACAAAATTTGTCTAAACATTTTTTTTCTAACTCACATAATAAATAAGATGAGATATTTTCGAAATTAGCGAAAAACGAGTTTTTGCCTGTAGCTCAAAAACAAAATAAGATCGAAAATTCCTGTGGCGCCTATTAAACTTTTCTCGAAAAGTTGACCCTGGAATGTGTAAACGGTTTTTCTCTATTGTTAATTTTATCCAAGATACCTTTAAAAAATCTAATGTGGCCAGCATATTTACCTTCCGCCAATCCTGTGTATTATGTACAAATTCTATGCATAAATTTTCTTGCAAGATTCTATATTTCCAATAAAATTATTTCATAAACAAACTATGCAAATTGCACTTGACGCTGACATCTTCTTCTTTAGCTTTTCCCATTCGTTAGGGGTCGCTATGTTTTATATTTTTCGTCCACTCATTTCTGTTTTGCGTATCGTCCTCATTTAGTTCCTTTTCTCTCAAATCTTCCCCAATACAGTTCTTTGGTCTTCCTCTGTTTCGTCTACGTTGTATTACTAAGCTATTCATTCTTCCAATATATTCTTCATCTCTCCTCATGACATGTTCAAACCAATGTAATCGCCTCTCTTGGTATCTTTCTAGGAACTTGTATCACTCGAGCCATTTCCCTTATTCTTTCATTCCTGATCCTATCTTTCCGTGTCTTCCCCAACATCTATCACAACATCCTCATCATCATCGTAAGAATAGTAAAATCGTATTGTAGGAACTCTAAAACTCACCACCGAATTTTTTGACATCGAAAATGCATCATCCTGTACAGTAACCACCTTAGCTTAGCATGTGCCCTTTACAAGATGTTAATTTTTTTTTCAAAAATAAAATGCAGTTAATACAGAACTTTAATTTAATAATCAACTGGGTAATAGTATATTATGTTATTAGCAGTAGAAAGCGGTCTTTTTATGTTGAACCTGGGTAAAACACAAAGAAAACTGGGGATGTTTTTAATATTTTTTTGGAATTGGTTTAGTTCTAGAGTTTGCAATTTCAGCCAAAGTTAGGGTGTACACTACAAAACATAAACGATACAACTGTCAAATAACAATTTTCAATATGGTCTGTGTTGCTGTGACGACTACTGCCGCCAGCGGTGAACTAAGAAGCTAACATTTTTTTACTAGTACAATAATGAACAACATTGTTCTACTAGTAAGAAAATAAATATCTTCTATAGTGTGTGTAATATGAATATTATAACACGCTTGATTATGTGGTCAACTTTATGAAAACTTCTTGGCATAAATGCTTGCCTATAATAACAAATGTTGACTTCCTTTTAGTTTCGCAAAGCGAAGCATCGGAGCTTCTAATCGCCGAGGGCCTGGAAGTGATTGGTTGGTTTCATTCTCATCCAACATTCTACCCCAACCCATCTCTTCAAGATATTGACACTCAGTTAAACATGCAGATGTATCTGAGTAATGATTATAAACCGTTTATTGGAGTTATACTAGCACCATTTCGAACTTTGGCTACAGCTCTCGTATCGGAATATAGATGTTTGATTGTCGATAAGAGGATAGACGCAAGTGCAGACGATGCGGGCACGCCGTACAAATTCCAAACTAGTCTCACATCACACAGCTTGGATGTGGATTTGTTTTTGAAACATACAGCTGAAATATTTTCTGTGAAACATAATATACCCAAGGAATTCCTCATTGAATTCCAGAAACCGTACTTTCAAGACACTTCAATGACCTACTTGGAAAAAGTAAGTTTTGACATATTTTTTTCCTAATTCCGTTTGGAAAAGTTCTTTATTTCAATTTTTATATGAGTTAAGAAAAGTACTTACTTTTCCGCTCTAAAAAATGATAATCTACTTTCCGTTTTCAGTTATTTTTGTTATAACAGTTACTTTATTTATTGTAAATACATTCTGTTGCAAAAAACACTGTTTTTGAAACATTTTAAATATAACTTGATTTTTCCGATGAAAAACATTATTAAGTGTAGAAAAAGAAAACAGATGTTACTTACCGGTTTATTTAATGAACAATAATTATCAAATATGAAATTATAAGGTAATTTTGGCATCATAACTCGAAATCCAATATTTATGAAAAATAAGCATCGCCATTCGAAATTATATTATACTTGGAAGTCTCATAATAGTTCGCCCGGCTTACATTTTCAACAAATTATAAATCCTACACAAGTGGAGAGAAATTTCTGCAAAATTCTTTTAAATATAGACTTAAAAATTATAAAAACTGTGGACTAATTGGTGGGTTATAATACTTCGATCGGCATTTAAATGATTATCTTCGAGTCCAGATGTAAAATTTGACAGATATATAAAACGCCTAGGTGTTTTACAATATCGCTAGCCATTTTATTAAACGACGAATAGCTTACAGTCACATTGTACTATTGTTATTATTTTTGCTTACAAATTCTCTAAATATAACATCAATAACCTCACCTAACGCACAAAAGTCACTCGTGGCGATTTTTGTGTTATGTGAGATTATTGTTAAATTTAGACAAATATACATGCAGTCTACACGACTAGCCAGATTGTAAATCATCGCTAAGTCAACGAAAATTTCATTATAATTCTAATAATATGAATGTGGTCGATAATTTTCATGAAAAATAGATTCGCAAATGTATGAAATATGATTTTATAAATTTATTTCGCATCATAATGCACGTTTAATTTATTACGTAAAATAAATGTTTACAAATTTGTGTGTGTGTGTGTGTTTGTATGTATGTGTGTGGGGAGGTTGGAAGAACGATTTCTCAATAATACTTAATATCTTTTTAACTACGTATTTCTCAATCGGACATTACTGGGAAGAGCTGAAAAGGTTTTGATAATAATAGAACAACCGGATAGTAGCAGATTCTAAAAAAAATCTTCTAAATATTATTTTTTGAAAATTTTTGTTCTTTAATATTAAAGAAGAGTAAATTCTCTATCACATATAAATATTTTGTTATATCTTTTATAGATTTAGAGATAAAGAAATATATGGTATATAAAAATCTGTTGTAATAATTCTCACAGCCCAAATAATGTCATGGAAACCAATTGAAAAATTAAAATGTTTGTAACATTGTAACTGATAGATAAATGTCAGAGTGAAAAATCCAGAGACATTACTGAAGTTTTCTGGGAAGTACATACATTATATTATTTCTTATTGTGTTAAAAGTTAAATATATTAAAATTGTAGGTATATTAAATATATCCTTCAAAAATACTGCCAATCCCGACAATGAATTGGAAACATTTCGAAAAATTAGAAGAGTAGGACAAAATTTCTTCATGGAATGAATTTAAAATTAAATACATATATAAATATAAAGAATATACAAGAAATGTTAAATACAATAGGGCGCGAGTAGTCATGTCACTTTGTTGGCCTGGACAAGCAGATATGGGGGCTCGTGTCAGAATGATAGCTAGTAATTATGTACATAGATATCAAATATCATAATTTTTCATTCTAAATTTAGTGATTTTCCAAATCCATGTGTTTTATTTTCCACGGCAAGTAAATTCCACACTCCTGGTGCAAAATTAATTACGTGAATTTAGAAAATCTTGAAATTTTTAATGAAGAATTCTGACATTTGACATCTATGTACATAATTACTAATTGTCATTCTGACTCGGGCCACCATATCTGCTTGTCAAGGCCAGCTGTGTCACACGTCTGCTCGCGCCCTATAGTTATGTAACCAAAAGCGGAAGTGGCGAGAGTTATTGTGCTGGCCACAACAGACTAGCTACAGTGACTGGTTCAAAACAGTTTGAATGCGGTTCCTGACTGACGTCATTATTTGCACTGTATTCAGTCGAGAAAATGTAGGGCGCTAGTATGAACAAGTGATTAAGGGTGATTAGCGAGCATTTGATTAGCATTGTTTTATCTCTATCAATCGTTCATGGATTATTTTAGAGAAAAATAGTTCAAATAAAAAATGCATAGAATTAATTTGTCTATAACTTTTATTTGAAGTATTTTTTTCTAAAATAATCTATAAACGATTGACATAGATAACACAATGCTAATCAAATGCTTGCTAATCACCCTTAATCAGTGTTCATACTAGCGACCGTAATGTTTTAAACCACTCCGAACCAGCTTCAAATCAGTGTGTCAGAAAAATATCTTAATTCGGATACCGGCGCCAGGAGGCTAGATACAGTCTACAGTAAAATCTACCTTTCAAGATATATGGGACAATACTCTTAACTGAAAAATGTGCAGCGCTTGTGAATACAATACCTTATAAAGCTGTTATTTCTAATAAAGGCGATATAACCCAATACTATTTTGCAGAATACTTAAAGAACATATTCAGTGTTTGTAAGTTTAAAATCTATATTTTAAACTAATCATATGTACTTAGGGTCTATAATTTTTTTGTTGAAAATGTAAACCGGCCAAACTATTATTATGAGTCTGGGACTTCGTAGCTCTTATACTTCTCGAAAAGATATAACAAAAATGAAAAAAAAAAATGCTCGTTTTTTTGCACCTGTGAATATTTTTACACTTATTCTAAACGTTATTAGCAAAAATCTTGTGTGCAACAAGTAGGAAAAGTAGATTATTCCGTAATTTCGGTTGTCTCGACTAAAAAATTTACATCTAATATCACTTTTCTTTACTTGTTGCACAAATAACTATTTCTACAAATTATATAATAAAATGTTTGTAGCTTTTAGCTAGTATTAAACTCCACTTGGCGCGATGCAGTGAAGTGAATAAAATGACTTGCGATGCTATAGTTCAAGGAGTAGCGGATATTTGTTTAAGCTATTCAGGTACTCAGTAGATGTTTATTGTTTGAGTAAACTACATATAAGTATTATTGTAGATTTGTAAATAAACTTTTAACATAATTTTATATAAAAATGGACATTAATTTGTCTAATGACTGTACTATTTTAATAAATTATATTTTATCTAATGCTTGAGAAAGGTCAGCAATAATATCTTCTGGATCTTCAATACCTATGGAGAGTCTAATTAAGTTGTCCGTTATATTAAGTTCATTGAGTTGTTGTATTGGTACTGCCTTATGCGATAACGTCATCCTGCAATAATTTTATGTAGTTTTAATTTTTAAATATTTAATTTAACTTACGGTAATTCAGCTAAACTGTGTACTCCTCCCAAGCTTCCAGCTACAGTAAATAATTTTAATGCTGCTAAAAACTTTTTTGATTCTTCAAATTTTCCTGTATGATAAAAACTAACCATTCCACAATATCCTGAACATTGTCTTTTAAACAAGTCGTGATGTGGATGATTCGGCAAACCTTAAATGATATAAAAGTTATTGAAGATTAATTAACCAAACTTACGATATAAATAAAGAACCCAAAAATAAGTGAAGAGGTTAATGTATATAAACGTATTGGGGTTCTGTTCTCCACCATAGGAACAAGTTAGAAAATGGGTCATTTATATTACAACTAGACCTTGAAATTGTTTGATAGAGAATATCAAAGTTTTTTGTAAACATCTACGCCACAGATGTACTTAAATTCTTACTTTCAAGCCTTCTATTATCCCCTTTTTGAATTCGAAATCCATTTTCATGTAAATGAGTGAGGAAAATACGAAACAACAAAAGCAAACTAAATAATACTTGTTTGAATTTATGATGATGCTACGTCAGATTGAAACATAAGTTTGTATAGAAATTAACGGTATGTTGAATGACATAGGCCTAGTGGCTATCAAAACGGACTGTAATAGCCTTAGTTATTTATTATTTTATTAAATGGGGTATTGTTGAAAGCGCGATGTTAAAATTCGAATTGGTAATTTGAATATCTGAAATTATTTGTGACGTCACAGGCCCAAGATGGTTATGCTTCTCAAACAGTTAATTCTAGGGGTATCTGCATTACGCACATATTTTCATTTATTTTTATTAAAACTTCTTTCCCATGTCAAATTAATTAATAATGAATATAAAAATAAAGAAAAATATTTATAATAAATAAAATAAATATTTCATGAAACATTTTGAGAATGTCATTAGGATGACAGGGTTGCTAATTCAAACACAAAAACAACGAATAACAGGTCTAGATTGACCAAATTCATTGGAAATTTTACAATAATAATCGATTAGGGCCAGTGACGTTGCGTTTACAATAATTAAGTATTTTTATTACAATGAAGTAATATTTCATCATTTTCATTTTACTATTTCTTTAAAATGGTTGAATACCCCATTGCTTATTATTCCAACTTCCAATTATTGACAATAGACATATTTGTATATTTTTATATTGTTGAAAAATATCAATTTATGCTAATGACCTCTATTGTTGAGACCAAAATAAGCTAACATCTACATCATAACATTATTACATCTTAATGACAAACAATTTAGACTTTCTAGAATTACAGATCGCTTTAAATTTAAATGAAGTTTCATTAAAAAAATACATAAGGGGGTGGGGTTCATTATAGAATTAAGGAAATTAATTTTCGCTTTTACTCCCAGGAATGCAAATATATCATTCTTAATTTAATTGAGTTACCTGGATGTAAAACCTTAGATACTTTTGGATGAGCCATTAAGAAGAATGCAATTTCATAACTGTTTATGTTATGTTGTCTCATTCGTAATGCTAAAGTTTTCAAACCTCTAGTTGCTTGAGCACAATCATAAGGTGAAGGTGCAATGCAAATATATCATTCTTAATTTAATTGAGTTACCTGGATGTAAAACCTTAGATACTTTTGGATGAGCCATTAAGAAGAATGCAATTTCATAACTGTTTATGTTATGTTGTCTCATTCGTAATGCTAAAGTTTTCAAACCTCTAGTTGCTTGAGCACAATCATAAGGTGAAGGTATAATTCCACCAGCTGAAAAATCAAAAATATATCTATGCATATAATTCTAATAATTATATTTATTTTATATGTTCGTACCATCTTGGGCAATTTTTAACTTTTTATATAGCTCTTCACTGTTTGTAATAAGTACCCCCATCATAACGTCCGAATGTCCATTCAAATATTTCGTTACGGAGTGCATAACTATATCAACTCCAAATTCTAAAGGTCTGTGAAAATATGGTGTTAAAAACGAATTATCCACTGCCAATATTAGATTATGTTTTTTTGATATATCAGCTAAAGCTTTTATATCAGACATTTTTAAAGTTGGATTTGTTAGTGATTCAATCCATATCATCTAGAATTTATTAATTATAAATTTTGTTTATATTTTATATGAGGCTCACGCTAGAATTTTTGAGAAAAAAAACACATGATTCTTATATTTTAGAATTTTATTTTAAATATGATCAAAATAGTTCCCTTCAACAATAATACACTTCACCATTCTTTCCTTTCACTTCCTAAAGCTTCTAACCAATTTTCTTTTGGAATACTTTCTGTATTGCAGCAGCAATCTCTTTGGGCGAAAACCTTCTACTCCGTAAATTCTTTTTAAGTCCGAAAAATACTCAGTCACACTTTGCCAAATAAGGTGAGTACGGCGGATGTTCTTTTATAGTAATTCACTCACAACGATACTTTAAAGCAGCGGTTTCCAAACTTTTTCGATCATGAAACTCTTAAGAAACCGTCTGCGTTTCGCATAAACCAATTCTATCCTATATTTTTATTGGCCATTGTGAACCTAAAACTAGGGATGCAACCAATACCGATATATTGGCGATATTGTCTTTTAGTCGATATATCGGAATCGACGATATTTGTTTGCCGATACACCAATAGATTTCGAATATCGTGCTTTAAAAAAAAAAACTACGTCCCGAGTTACTATAATCGACCAATCATCCAGCACCTGATTACCACAAAGAAGTCGAGAGATATATGAAATGCAATAATATTACAAGAGAAACAGATCCGTTGGCTTTCTGGCACGATGTAGTTATGTACCAAAATTTAAAAAAGCGACACAAAAGCACTGTAGTTTCCATATTAGTTCTATGGAATTCAAGAGGCTGTTTTCAGCAGCAGGTCTCATTCAGACTTGCGAAATCACTTGTCTCTGCACAATTTGATTAAGCTAGCAAAATGTACGCAAAATTCGTGTTTCTTTGTCCAAAGTAATTTTGGTTTCACAAGTAAATTATAAGCATTCACCTTTGTCTTTCATTTATTTTTACCTTATAAAATTTAATTGTTTGTACCTGTATCAGCATGATTTCGGAAGAACCGAGTTTCGTTTCATTTTTCAAAACAAAACACAAATCTTCTTGTACAATAAGTAATATGTAACAATATTCATTGTAGTCCGAGAAAATATTGAGGTTTACCAAACCATAAAAATTATAAAATTACTTACTAATGTGACTTGATTTTACTTTTTAGCACGTATTTTTTAACCCTTATGGGGCTTCTACAGAACCCTTAGGTTCCGCGGAACACACTTAGGGAACCGACTAACTAGATGTGGGAAATTTCTCGACTGTGGCAGTGTGGTATAGAATAGATAAGTTTCTACTCGAATTTTCAGTCAGACAGCATTTAGTTTCTTACACAACCGATGTTTCGATACACTCTTGTACCTCTGGATAAGTAATATCTTACAAAAATTTACAACTCTCATGTACACAAAATACATTCGTTTTTAGATTCAGTTTTTCAACATCGTATAAAAATTAATAAAAAGCACATACACTCATACACACTCAATTTGCTCCCAATTTCAACAACAGAATCATTCGAGTAATTGTTAACACTTAATTGATTAACCAAGTTCGAACATCTTTAATAATAATATATAATATGATGCCGCAAATTTTGTTTTCCAAGGCCCACCTGATTTTATGATTCTCAATAATTTTAGCGTGATCCTCGTATCATTTTAATTTTACTTTTGTGTTTGGTCGAATAGCAGCTTCAACTTGTTTCAAATCAGTAGTATCAATAAATGATGTTTCGATTCCAAAATTTGTTGCAAATTCTCTAAAATTTCTATTTGTTCCTCCGTAAATATCGTCTCCACTGATTAAATGTTGTCCAGCACGTAGTAGAGACACAACAGCAGTTGTAGCACCAAGACCAGAAGAATATGTGGCTGCGAAATTTCCTCCTTCTAAACTTGCTAAACGTGTTTCGAGACTGTTTCGGGTTGGATTTCCCGTGCGACCGTATTCGAATTCCTATGATATTTATTTTTGTAAATATATTACTTATTATTACATATGTTTATTAAGATTTCTTACCACATATGCTCCAGTACCGTGTTGTTTGAAAGTTGTTGTCATAACTAAAGGTTCAGCAACAGCATTATAACTATATTCGTTTGGTGTATATCCAGCGTGTATACTTTTAGTCATAAAATTTTTAGGAAGAGGTAGTAAACCGCCTTCTTCGCCCATTTTTGCTACTACAAAATACATATTAATATTTACGAGTAATTCTATATACAGGAAGAACACAAAAACGAGCCACTCAAAATAACTTTTTTGTTTATAATTTGTTTATTTTTTAATTTCTTGATGTATTTGTAAACTAGTCTTAGGGCTTCACAAATTTGAGAATTTGGCGTGATAAATTACAAAAATTTAAGAGAAAATTATGAATAATTAACCTGGTAAGCCATATCAGGTAGGCTATATTAACAATTTGTTCATTTTTTTTGTAACCAAATATAGAATCTTATAAGAATAACTTACTATTTAAACAATTAACTTAAATATTACCCAATATTATCTTAACTGTTTTCACAGCCTGTCTGATCATGGCTCGGCAGGTTAATTATTCATAATTTTCTCGTACGTTTTTGTAATTTATTCCTTCATTAAAAATTCACTTCAAGCACAGCGTTGAATTCATAATTTTTCGTAGATTCCAAATAAATAGGGTTTCCCATTTAAAATATGTAAATTAATTACACTTCCGGCTAAACCGGAAGCACTATCACGTCCATAACCCTAGTTTACAAATATATCAAGAAATTTAAAAAATAATTATAAATCAAAAATTTATTTTGGGTGGGTTACTTTTCAGTGTCACCTGTATATTAAAAATGAAATAAAATCGTATAAGCACATTATTGGAACAAACGAACAAACTATATAGAATGATTATTATTAAACTAATAATAATTCTATAACATTCGACCTCAGTTGTTAATTTGTTATTGAAAAATAAATTATATTTTCCATTTTGCGTTCATAATGAAGTCATTACAAAACCCAAATGCTTTCATTTCGATAAGAATTTTTTTATTTCAGGATGTTGGTGTTAGATGGCAATTTACATAAATTTTCAAACGTCATAAATCAGAATTGACTTGAAGTTTCAAATAATTGAATAAATGTCAATCCACTGTAACAAACTGCAACATTATACATACAAATTTCCCTAAATCAACTCGGTTTAATAAAGTAGTTTTTTAATAGTTATTTGTATATCAAGGCCGCGGAATCACTCTTTAGCGTACCGAGAGAAAAATTGTCGCCGAGGCCGCTTGCGGCCGAGGCAAGACAATCTCGAGGACGGTAAAGGATTTCGCGGACAAGGTGTACACAATATTTTTTGTGCAACCGTAAAAAATATGTAATTACAAATTTTATTAATTTTAAACAGTTTCACTAAATTGAAAGTTGCGAAAGCAGCGAAATGCCTATTTCGCTGCCGGTTACACAAAAAAAATATTTTAGTATTTATAAGATGCAAAATATAAAAGATATACTATTTTATAAGTCATTTTTTTGCACGTTTATAACTCGTTCTTTAATATGCGATTTTATCAATTCGCTCATATTAATAATTAAAGTAACGTATTTTTTTTTATTTTGTAGAAATTAAAGTTAAACAGTGTTATTAATAATCTAGATTTTGATTTTGATTTGATATACAGGCTGTAACAGGTAAACGAGCTACCTCAAATGATTTCTATATTATTAAAGATACAATAAAATACTATAAGGCAATCTTTTAGAAGACCAAGCGGGATATCCGATTAAATCAGAAAGTATTTTTTAAACCACTGGTTCTCAAGTTACAATACAATTTTATATATTTTTTTAAATGGGATGTATATTTTTTAGGCCAATTAGTACTTTTTTCTGAATCATTTTATATCGTTATATAACAAAAATATTGAGAAATATTCAATTGAAATTTAAATAAATTTGATGTTTATAGTTATTTTTCATTAGGCTTTGAAACAAAAACTGCTATTTGTTAATTTTTCTCAATATTTTTATTATGTAAGGATATAAAATATACACCAGGTTGAATTCAGGAATAATGTTCTATCTGTGTTGTAGTATTTTATTGTATTTTTAATAATATGGAAATTATTTGAGGCAACTCGTTTAGCTGTTACATTCTATATAAAAATTGTAAAAAATATGGAAATTTATACTTATTTAACATAAACATATAACTCATTGATAAGTTCTTTAATTTTTATTGAAATGAAGTAATGCATGATTTATTTACTTTTAAATTTACAGGAAAAACGAAACTGCTTTATGGAGATAAATAGACCTAACCAAACAAATTACCCTCTGTAATATCTTAAATTTAAACTAACAATAAGCTTTTAATTCTTTATAACTATAATAAGGAACGTTTTTATTCATTTTTACTCTTTAAATACTTTCTTTATAACTAAATTTAAGCTGTGCATTCTTTTCTTAAATTTGAACAAATTTAAATTTTAAAGAACTTTTTAATATATTTCTAAAATAACCTTTACTTGAACTTGAAAATAAAAACAACAATTTGATCAACCTATGCATTTATATCTTTACAAATTATATGTGTGCATTTATAGTAATTTGAATCCAAATTGAAACATTAAATAGGTGTTACTTTTACCCTAAAATTCGATTAAATCTGAAAAAAACCTATTTCACTTTATACTTTCATATTAACTAAAATTATTTTATAATATTTATAGATCGATGATCACATCATTTTGATTTATCGCACAAATTTTTTGATATTATTATTATAAATTATATTTTTGTTGTATTTTTACCCCAGTTGACTACGTATACGTTATCTAATATTATCTTACCGGTATTCATTCTGTTTAAACGATGATGAATTCTTTTCATAAAATTATTAACTATCAAGCAAACAGCTATTTCGAATATTTATATCAAACTAAGCAAAGGAAATTTATACATAGTCATGAAAACAGTGTTTTATCAGCATATTTCGCTACTATAAAAGGTCATAAGTCGATTTTTTCAATTATTGCGTTCGGATTAAATTTAGTGTTCCAGCGTACATAATTTTTCTGAAATGTAAGCTATAAGTCTTGGATGTTTATGGGCATACGTAAATTCGGTTGAAGGGGTCTAGTTGTACGTTTTAGTTACCAAATTTAATACAAACGCAGTAATTGAAAAAATCGACGAATGACCTTTTGTTCCGGCAGAAGCGATTTGTGTATCATTCTGAAGTAGTATCGATATTATTTTTAATAAAAATAAATGCGTATCACTTGCTACACTCTATTTCAACTTTTTAAGAAGAATCTATATTTATTTTTGCAGCAAAAACAAATAAGAAAAATGACATTTTTCCCTATTAGGCGTGAAAAACATACCGTGTACGGGAAAATATACTTTTCCTACATGTAACACTCAATATTTTTTTCTACTACCATATGGAATAAGTGTTCTGTTAATATTTACAATAAAAGACCTATTTGTTACAACAAAAAATAATGTTTACTTTTCTGTACTAAATGCGGAAAAATAAAACTTTTTTCTATATCAAATAGTGGATCAACTACAGTCTGACCAGCGACTCGGGAACTTTAGGGATGAGTAGGCGGGGAAAAGGCAGCTAGTTACGCACGAGCAGTGATCTCTATAAAGATCACTGACTGCAAGACACAAGTTTCCCGACTTTTTTTATATGAAATTAAATGCATATAACTGGTTATAATTTATTTCAGATTTTTAAGAAATGTATATGAGTACCCGTGAGGTGACGCCTAGTAAACGCCTGCACAGTACAAATAAGTCATCATTACCGAAATCGGTGTACAAAGCAGGTTGGCACATCCAGCATGCCGTGATGATATATTTATTTTATATTTTAAGAAATGTATATAAAATAATATTATATTCATAAATTCAAATTAAAAACTTTCATGAATTGAACGGTTTACTGGTTAAAAACAATTAGTTTAAATTTATTTCAAATACAAACTAATGAACAAAATTAAATGAAACACCATATACATAATAGTGAACAAATGATACTTACGCTTTAATAAGTACTTCAGTGAATTATTATGTAATATTTATCTAAGTATACATATGTATATTGGTAAGTATATGATACAAATGTTTAATTGTTAATGACATAAAACAAAAAGGATAAAACTTGTAGAATAAAAAATGTATTTATAATATTTAGTTCATTTATTATTGTCATTTTAATGGCACTTTGAAATATAAACAATAACTATATGCGCTCCAAGGCTTGATTAAGGTCAGCAATCAGATCTTCAGCGTCTTCTAATCCTACTGATAATCTAATCAAGTTATCTGTGATTTTCAATTCTACTAGGTGTTCTGGTGGAATGGAAGCGTGAGTCATAATTATTCTGAAAACAAAATAATTTCTTTTATTTTAAAGAAATAGACCTTTTCAATTTAAAGCGATAGGAGATAGTAGGCCACAGAGATAACATATAGTGAAAATGATTAGGTACGTCACCAATCTGAAAAAAACCTTATAAAGTGAAATAAACTTGTAGAAATTATTGGGTGTTATTTATTTTTAAAAGAAGAAAAAATACTGCAATTATTTCTAAGTCAATCGTTATTCCTTTTACGGAATATAAAATTATTTGAAATAATTGTAGTTTATTTTCGTATCATATGTTGGCAGTACTGAGAATGACCATGTTGTCTCAAGTAATTTTAAATTCCGTAAATTCTTCTTTTTTAAAAGATAAATAACTAATAAGTTATATTTCATTTTATAAGGTTTTTTCAGGTTGATGACGTGCGTCGTCTGCGTAATCATTTCCACTATATTTATATATAGGGAATTTATTTTAACATGCAACATATGGCCAATCACTTCCATAGTTACACACTACTGTTAAAAAATGACAGCAATGTAATAAATGTCTACTTTAAAATGCAACATACAAAATTTGTAGTTATGTATTATTAATATTAATTTTCAATATATTAGCCTACATACGATTAATAAAAAATCAAAACTTTAATGTAGCACATCTTAATTAACTTTGACTAAACAAAAATTCATAATTTTAATATAATAAATGTTCAAAAATACTTCCATTCACTGAGTTGGTCGTAGAAAGTATTGACACCATTTGTGATGTGTTCTGGAGGTATAACAATACGCTAAACAACAGAAAGTGCAACATAACACACTAGTGATGTTATGAATATAACACACTAGTGTTGTTATGAGTTTTTAGTTCCATTAATCGACATCAGACGGAATTTCGGCAAAAAGTTAAATAAAATATATGAATTTACAATAACCGTCAAGTTGAACATTAATAATTATTATATTTGCTAATATTTTTGTATCATTTAGTATTATTTATATAATGTAGTTTTAGATTACGCGCGTCTAACGGATTGAGTTGCGTCGAGCGCCGGTAGTTGAACCTAACCTCAAACGTCAGCCGGCAGCGGTTTCGTGTTTCAAAGTAACACAAGCATTCCAAGATAAAAACCCGGTTAACTTTTATAATTGTAGTAACAACACTATTAACATTATGTTTGTAAATAATAAAAATAAAAATTTGCTTACAACAGTAAGAACTGTATTAGTGTAAACACTTTTTTAAGAAATATTTTGTGGTCGTCTGAAAAATAGTGTACATAACTCGCTCGAAAGTGTCTAGCATGCTCGTGTATTAAATCACTCGGCGCTACGCGCCTTGTTCTTCAATCTCTACACTCGCACGTTATTTACCACTTTCCACGCTCGTTATGTAATATACTATTATAATGTTGCATTTTAAAATGAACATCTTATTACATTACTGTAATTTTTTGACAGTAGTGTGTACCCATGGAAGTGATGAACCATATGTTGTATTTTAAAATATATTCTCTGTATGGTAGGCCAGTTACTGCAATATTTTTAGCGTTTCGTTTGATAGTCCAGTTGGCAGTTGTTGGCGCCATTTTACTTACTATATGCAGCGATTAGAAAGAGATAGCTGTTAAATTAAAAAGGTCTATTGATAAATATTTGAAACTTACGGCAATTCTGCTAAACTTTCAAAACCACCCAAACTCTCAGCAAGGGTAAATACTTTCAATGATTTCAGGAATGTTTTAGATCCTTCAAGGCCACCGGTGTGGTAAAAACTAATCATACCACTGTGACCTGATGTCTGACGTTTGGTTAGTTCGTATTGCGGATGACATGGAAGACCTACAAGAATTTGTATCATTATTAATTAGGAAAGCATTGGTCTGCATTCTTACGCATTGAAGTATGAATTTTATTTTATGAATAGACAAGAATAGTTTTTTTTTAATTAAACCTATACGCAGTTAAATAATATGTTTTGACATTTTATGTTATTATAAATATTAGAGAATATTTTGTTCTTTATACTGCTTGACTACACTTTTCCTTCATATTCAATAGATATAAAGTTAAAAAAATTATAAAGAGATTAAATTTCATAAATCAGCCAGCTATGCTATAACAATGGAAACTGCAAATATATGTATGGAATTTGTAAAATGAAAATAAATAGAATTGACGGAAGCTATTGTGTTAGCCACATCAGATTTTTTAAAAATTGAAACTGAAAACGTATGGTAACATCGATGACAAGTAGTGAAAACAATCCATCCGCTATTTTGGGAAATTTTAAAAACTAAGTTTCATAACATTAAAAACATTTAAAGGCCAATATTTATAAATTAGATATTTTTTACCTCTCAAACATACATAACGAAAACATTATTAAAATATTAAAAAGCACGCTTTATGATAAAATATGGAAAAATTCTATTATTATTTAAAAACCTTGAAAAATTTACAAGTAAATGTTACGTCTTTTGTTTATCATTATGTAAATAAATTTGGTATTCTTGTTTTATAAAAGGTAAGTCCAAACTATAAATATTACAAAAATTATTCTGTCTGAAAAGGTATTGAAATTATAACTATAATTTTAAATATAAAATTTAAATAAATTGCATACTATGAAATACATACCTGGATGAAGAACTTCTGAAACTTTTGGATGCGACATTAAGAAATTAGCCACAGCATCTCCATTTCTATTATGTTGCTGCATTCTCAAGCCAAGAGTTTTCAAACTTCTGTTTACCAAATAACAATCAAAAGGAGATGGAACAATACCGACAGCTAAAAGAATTTTTTTCTTAACAATATTTAAAAAAAAAATAAGTGTCTTACCATTTTGGAGGAATCTCAGATTAGTATGTAGCTCTTCATTGCTGGTGACTACTGCTCCCATAACAGAATCAGAATGACCGTTCAAATACTTAGTTACAGAATATATAACTAAATCAGCCCCAAGCTCTAAAGGCCTTTGTAGGTAGGGAGTCAAAAAAGAGTTGTCCACGGCAAGAATAAAATTTTTCCTTTTACAGATTTCAGAAATAGCTCTAATGTCATTTACTTTCATTGTTGGATTAGTTGGTGTCTCAACCCACACAAGCTAAAAATTCACGAAATACATATTTTAAAATATAGTATCTACACTGGCGAACAAAAATCTCAAGCCACTTAAAAATATACATATATTGCCAGATTCAAGATATTAGTAATAAACTACCAACAAACCTGTCTGGTTTGTTAACAATTTAAATACGATTTTTATTTAACGAAAGACATTCTTATAACTATCAAAAAATCCGAGAAAAAAATTTGAGCATCGGCATCCGTAAAAGTAAATAAAGATTATAAAAACTGCGCTAGAGATAGGTACTATACCATAGTTAAATTTAACTAACTTACTTAGATATTAAAATAAAAATATACAAAAATTAATTAATGTATTGAGAAAAATTGTTTAAATATTAATTTGTTCGCAAACTACAAGCGAAAGAAAGTTCATATAACGTTTTTATGTCTTAAGCAATTTGATTGGTTGCTTGGCAAAACGCGCCCTTGACCATTAGTTAGTGATACGTCACACGCCAAATTCTGAACATAAAAATGCATATGTCGCTTATGGCTATACTTTGTTGCACGTAAGAAAATAGCGTTGGTTTAGATAGGGATATAAATTCTGCCCTTTGATTGGTCAGAATATAAACCTAGTTCACAAAAAAATACCTGTAAGTTGTCAGTTATCAAATAAAATTTACAAAATTAAGTGACGTTTAACCATCTTTTGTTGTAATTTTTAATATTTAGGTTTTACATATTTTTGAGATAAAACTATTTATTATTGACAGTTTGGTTTTATGAATTTAAATTATTTATTTAATGCATGTAAAAACGGTCGGTTCTCAAGCACTATCAACTATTTTTACTATTTTCTTACGTGAAAGTATAATAGAAATTTTGATATTTCTTTTTACAATTGTGACGAAACTAGAAACATAAAACATGTTTATATGCAACTTTTAATTCTGAACAACTTTGCACCCTACAGCCGCCACCGTGTATGTAAAAAAAATACTTATTGTTTTCGTTAAAAAGTTATCTTTGTTAATATCATAAAAGAACGTTTTACTCATTGAATTTTTTTATACGAAACACAACTCAAAATAGTTATTTTTTTTAACAAATGCGAGAAATTATGATTTTGAAACGAATGCAAGTTCTCCGAAACCAGCGAACTGAGTTTTGGAGTTTCAGAATAACGTTTTCTGTATGTGTTGTAAATAAGATTTTTACTAATCGTTCACAAAATAAATAAAAATTGCTAAATATATTTTAAATTTTTGACATCTGCTACTTGGGCGGCCATGCATAATATTTTGAATCGCTCAGGATATAACAATAATTGTTTCCATGACAATAATCATTTCCCGCACTAATACGGGAATCGACTATTTCCCGCATTCATTTTGAGTTTCAGAACACTTATTTCTCACACGATTGTAGAAAAAAAACTTTACTAATTAAGGGCCAATTTTACAATCTCTGGTTAAATTTTAACTGTTAGTTAAATACACTAAATTGAAACGTAATGAACTGTCAAACGAAAAATTGATCATTGCTATAAATAATCCGATTCAATATTGTTTATTTAACTTAATTCTAACCGGGAATTTTAAAACTAGCCCTTATCAAATAAAATACAAAAATCATATTTTGATTTAAAATATCACAATTGATAGCAAGTAGTAAAATATTTAGTTTACTTTTGATGCGCTAATTATTTCTTATGTCAAACATAATAAAATTTTGGTATACATATTTTGGATTTGAAAAAAGAAGACAAATACATTGAAAATGAAAAAAGATCCCGAACCCGGAGCGTTACCCCAAAAAAGAGGATATGTTCCGGTGAAAGAGGACGTATGGTATATATGTATGTAAACTCTGAGAATTATTCTTACTTTCGTATTGGGCCGAATGGCAGCTTCAATATTTTTTACATCAGTGGTATCCACAAACGTTGGTTCAATACCAAGTTTGGATATAACTTTATTGAATAATCTATTCGTCCCGCCATAGATATCATCTCCGCAAATTACATGATCTCCAGCCTTGAACATCATCATGACACATGTTGTTGCCCCCAAACCAGATGCATAGCAAAGGGCATATTTACCACCATCCAGACCTGCTAAACAGGTTTCTAATACTTTGCGAGATGGGTTTCCAGAGCGCCCATATTCAAATTCCTGCATAATAGGAAGGTCATTAGCTTGTTGTTATTTTTACACTTTAGAAAATCATACTACAAACTCTCCAGGGCCATGTTGTTTAAAAGTGGTTGACATAGTGATTGGGGGAATGACTGCCATTGATTTCCATTGTTCTGGTTCTTGTCCAACATGGATGGCTCTAGTCATGAAGTTTGGGGGAAATGGAAGGAAACCCTCTTCTTCGCCCATGCTCACTAATCAACAAAATAATAATAAGTTTATGGTAGAACTTGCATATTACTGTAACTAAAGTTTACATTTATTTAATTAGATTTTTTTTACATTAATGATCAATATTTTGTAAAATAAATTCTCAGTTAAATATGATTATCATGTCCTGATTAGATTAGATTAGCATAAGTTATGGTTAGTTGAGGTATGGTATTATCATTTCTGATTAAATTTCTGGCAGTTATAAAAAAATATCACATCGAAAAATTTACATCATTTTTACAATTTACGCTATCATAAAATCGATACTATATTTTTCTTGTAACATTTACTAACACAGTTTAACCAGAGATGATAATGATAATTTCGCGCCTTTATAAAGTTAGATTAGATTAAATTATATTGTTATTATTTACTGGCCATTTATTTAAAATACTGAGCCAATAAATAGCAGTCTAAAATAAATACATTCATTTTCTACAAAGAGAATAGATTTTTTTAAATTACACATTTAGGAAATATCGATTAAAATAAAGAAGTAAAAGATAACAAGGATTTACACGATTTTTTATATGTTAATCGTGATAAAAAAAATACCCAACTATTATTTAATTTTCCAAGAAATGAATAACACACAAGGAAAATGTTTTGGGGAAATACGTGTAACATAATCGCCCCAAAAGAGACAGACTACATATTCGCGGTGAGGCAGAACTATGCATGATAAAGAAAATAGTTAATTTAGCATTAAGTAAGAACAATTTTTATTAATTTAACTTTGTTTCTTAAAATGATATCCTAAACAAAATCTATAAAAAGTAAATTGTGAATTTCTCTGTGAAACAAATAAATAAAATAAATTACAAAGTAACATCTAGTTTCACTAGTTTACGAACATCTGAGTCAACTCTCATGGAGCCATCGTCAGATGTCGGCCAGCACAACAAGTAACCACAGACGCGTTTCGCACTTATTGGTGCTCATCAGTGTGGTGTTTGACGGTAGTCAAAATATTTCTCGGTAGAGGGCTCTGTTGGTATTAACATACCCCTACAGACCTTTTACCTTTATACAGGGTGTTTCCTTTAAAACAACCAGCGCTTTTTTGGGCGAACTAATGACTTTAGAGAAAAATGTTATATACAAAAAATTACCAGGAAAAAGGGCTTAATTTATGAGGAATAATAAATAAAAAATTCAACCAGTGGTTTTGAAACGGTAGAATAAAATTATATTTTTTTAAATGGCAACCTATATAAATTGTTTGTCCATTAGATAGAGTTTTTTTCTGATTTCAACGATATAAATATGATATGGGGTTGTATAACAATTATTTCGAGAAAAATGATATTAAAAATCAGAAATAATTTTACAATATTGAAGTAGGCTATGCAATAAACAACTATTAATACGACTATTGCCTAGGTTACGATAGTATATTATTTTCTTATATCTAAAATAACTTGTTTTACTAAGAAATTCATAATAACAAATGAACTACATAACGAAGAAATATCAAAAAATAATAGTACTAACATAAAAAGAAAAACAATATGATGGAAATTATTTACAAATTTATGCAACCTTAGGTATTTTTGGTATTTTTGCAACTGCAAAGCCATTTTTTTTATTAATAAGTAATTAAACAATTACGGAAACAAACACTTAATAACGTAAGTAACAAAACTATCTGTCACCTGTATCATTTGTTTGCATTTGTTTATTGCATAGCCTACTTCAATATTATAGAATTATTTCTGATTTTTAATATCATTTTTCTCGAAATAATTGTTATACAACCCCATATCATATTTATATCGTTGAAATCAGAAAAAAAATCTCTATCGAATGGACAAAAAATTTATATAGGTTGCCATTTAAAAAAATATAATTTTATTCTACCGTTTGAGAACCACTGGCTGAATTTTTTATTTATTATTCCTCATAAATTAAGCCCTTTTTCCTGGTATTTTTTTGTATATAACATTTTTCTCAGAAGTCATTAGTTCGCCCAAAAAAGCGCTGGTTGTTTTAAAGGAAATATAGATGATCATATGATCACCGCCAGCACAACTAGTCATTGTCTCTGCTCCAGGAGTCCACTCACTGTGGACCGGACAGAGACCACAGGTTGCACCACACTGATGAGCACCAATAAGTGTGAAATTTTGTAATTTATTTCAAAATCTATAAATTTAACATCGCTCGCGTTCAGCCGGGATAGCGCTAACCTAGCAAAAATTAGCGCTGTTTAAAGTAGCTCACAGACTTCATTTTGAAATGGAAATTATTACTTGAACTGTTAGAAGATGCATCAGATGTCAATATTATTAACCAGGTAATAAATTTGTTACTAAGTGACGTTCGTTGCAACCAAACATGCCGCATGCAGCTGCCCACTAGTTCGCTAGATGTTTTAGCGGAATATTTCTCTCTAGCTATTTCTTCTAGCGCTAGAGTATAGCGAACCGTTCAATTATTTTGCTAGTATGGAGCTGGCTAGCGCTAACCCGGCTAACGCGAGCATCAAGTTGCATTGCACATAAAGATAAGTGACAAACGTCAAACAAGTAAATACACGGTAAATTCATGTCAAGAACAGAACCTACACACTGACTCAAGTTTATGAAGATATCAATATTGAGCCAGTGACATCAAGCAACAATTTTTTTAATAAAATTCTATGTAATTAATCATTATCGTAGTTAAATTACAACATACCTAAGACAAAAATTGGTGTGCAATGCTATACACATTTTTTTAAAAAGACGTTGCCTTGGAAATACAGTTTTTTTTTTCTAAAGTTAAATATTTTTTATAATTGATTTGGCCTTTGAACCATATTTGCAAAACAGTATTACGATAGTACAGATAATAATTTTCTACAATATATTTGCTCAATTTTAAATATACAGGGTGAACACTGAAAAACGGACCACTTAAAATAACTTTTTTATTAGTAATTATTTTTTAATTTTCTTGATATATTTATAAACTAGGCTTAGGGGCGCAAAAATCATGGTATATTTGGCATGATAATAGCGGCTTTAACCGGGACACATATTTTTATATGTTTGGAATGTACGTAAAATAAATTACAAAATTTTTAGAGTAAATTATGAATAATTAACCTGGTAAGCCGTGATATTAGACAGACTGTGAAAACAGAGATAATATTGAGTAGTATTTAAGTTAATTGTGTAAATAGTGTTATTTTTGCAAGATTTTATATTTTGTTACAAAAAAGAAATATCAATTTGTTATCACAGCCTTCGTAATTTTACGTAGATTTCAAATATACAAAAATATATAGATGTCCATTTTAAATATTAAAGTTAATGTCACGGTTAAACAGGAATCGCTACCATCATGCCAAATACCAAAAAATATAAATAAAAAGGTTTTTCAGTGTCACCCTGCATAGTAGGAACACATAAATTTTAAAAAATGAAAGAAAATAATGTAGCATGTTGCCTTACTTTTGTTAATATAAGTTGGATGTTTTTTCTTATACTAGATTTAAGTTAATGTTATAACTGCAAAATAAAATTTAATAAGCTTTCTACATGCACATTTTTTATTATTACTGATAACACAATAGTTTTACTGTTATTTTCTTTACAAGGTCAAATAAATACGAATAGAAAAGGTTAATAATTTCTTCCAGTATACTCGTACAGTGTGTGTTTAAAAAAAATGGATACTCCCTTTTATGTCGCTTATTATTAATTTTAGTAAATTGAACTACATAACATAAATTAATTTATTACATTAACCCCTCTATATAGCTTCAGAAGTAGCTCAATATTATTACTTCCGGTTTTCGAGTTATTGATGGCAATTTTTATATTTGTTCATATTTAAGTATATAAAATTTGCTATCCAATAACCATAATAAAATACTGTTTATTGATGAAAAGAAATTCTTTGAGTTCGGATTTTTTTAATTCACTAGCAAATAAACAGTTACTTATAGTTATTACTATGGAGTTAATAATAACAGTTTAAAACGTCAAAATTGAATAAAAACAATTATATGTTAAATTATTTAAAAATGCAGTGCCGATTGAATAAAATATTAGAAAGCAAAGACTTTTGCATTTCATTTATTTTACTTTAAACCATACAAATTTAAATAAAATTATTGATGTTACTCTATTTGAATACATTTTGGGCAATACTTTTTCAGAAAATTTGATTAGAATATGTCATATTGAAAAAATCTGATGTGGCCAACATAATACCTGCCACCATTTTTTTATACTAGTATTAATTTGAAATTAGTTTTTTAACATTGACAATTATCTGTCAGTTACATGCATTTGAAATGGACTGTGTAACCAAGGAGTTATGTTTAAAGCGGATGCTCCGGGATTTAAATTATATATAATTTTATAAATTTATCCATAAAATATATAGTAAAAGTATTAATACAAATCTGTAGAAAATTTATTAATCTTTAATTTTAATTAGGTGGTAACAATTACTCGAAATAATAAAAATTACGAAGTTACGTCTAGACGTAACTTTGTAATTTTTATTATATTGTTTGTTTCACGGAGAAATTCGCAATTTGCTTTTTGCAATTTGCACTTGTATTTACTCGAAAGGTCAGTCAAACAGCATTTATTCTTACTATACCAACGATTTTTAGCACAATCCCTATACCTCCCTTACGAAAGGTAACGGTAGCTTTCTACAGTGCATAAAAATGTAATATTTTAATCATTCGCTATTGCATTTTTATAACATATAATTGTTTTTATGTTATTGGATAGCAAATTTCATGTACATTTTAAATATGGACAAATATACATATAGGGTGAGCCATTTGAAAATTAAAAGTTGTCATTAATTATTCGAAAACCGGAAGTATGTAATAATATTGAGCTACTTCAGCAATTATATTGAGGGGTATACTATAATCTATGTTGTGTAGTTGAATTCGCACAAATTAATAATAAATGAAATAAAAGGGTGTACTCATTTTTTCAAACACACTGTACAGTCATTAAACAGTTAGACTGGTAGTATTTACTCAAAATTTTAGTCACCTTAACTAAAATTAACATGGCTACCATTTAAAAATACATTGGCATGACTAAAAAATAACTGAATGTTATTTTAGTCATAGCTTCAACACCCCTGATTAAGAGTACCTAAATACTACCAATCACAAGACCAGTCGTATTGATCTAGTTTACATTAATTATCGGTTACTATGCAAATATATTTTTAGTCGTTTTTATCAATATGTATGTAATTATATCATGTATTTACATATTCTTTGAAATTTTCATAATAAATAAATTCGTGAAATAATGACACATTTTTACTAATTTATTTTACAAAATTAAATTTGATTAGACTATTTTACGATAACATTTATTTGTTTACACTTTACATATGATAATATTCGGTGCAAATTTAATTATGAATTGGTTAAGAGCGATTAATAATCGAGATATAATGCATGCCCACATCGCAGCGAATGCATTAATTATTAATCGCCAAAAAACACTCGTGTTAGTTACAATATTTTTGCGTTAATCATATATTACAAAATTGGAGAAAATCTATACTTTATTTCACGTAAGAAAATAGCGTTGGTTTAGATAGGGATAAAAATTCTGCTCTATGATTGGTCAAAATGCAAGCTTAATTGACAAAAATGAAAAAAATATCACTTTTCAGTTATCAAATAAATTCTACAGAATTAAATTATGTTTAACCATGTTTTGTTGTAATTTTAAATATTCATATCCTGTACATTTTTACAGGTAAAACATTTATTTACAAAGTTTCGTTCCACGAATTTATTTAATGGGTGTAAACACGGTCGGCTATTAAGCGCCATCTATTATTTTCTTGCATGAAATGAAGTATAGCTTTATTCCAGAATCATGATAATTTTTTATGTTAGTAACGTTTGACACTTGACATTAATTATTTAGCAATGCATATCACATTAAAATACTATTAATAGATAATGAACGATATTCAATACATTTATGAAACCCATAAATAAACTATCAATAAACTTATTCTTAGTTACATACTTTCATAATTTTCTGATTCCGTAATTATTTTAGATACATAAGCTTTAAATAAAAGTTGTAGAGCATAAAATTTTGTATTTCAAGGCATGCTTTGTAATTTGTAAAGGCTAAAATTTTGTATGAAATGTCGAAAATCATCCCAAAAATAGCGATAGCCATGGAATTAAAATAGTTATTTACGACACAAGTATGTAAAGCTAGTCTTTAGTCACGAACGGAACAGACCAGAATTAAACCTTTTAAGTTATAAGACCCATGAGTGACTAAAGATGCTTTACGTATGTAAGTGTATCGTGCAATATTTTATAACTACGATAGAATATAATAACCCAATAAATATAAAATATACTTTTTCTACTATTGCTCTGAAAATACAATTTTCTGGTTTGTTTTTCATGCTGAAAGCGACTCTTTGCAGCACTAGTACTGCAAAACTTTGCAGCACGATTCAGTATCCTAGCAACAAATTTCACTCATTAATGTTCTATAGAATGTTTGTGGTTGTCATAGATACGCATCACAAATACAAAATTGACAATAAATGTCAAATTATTTTAAAAAAATAATTATTTATTTCCTTATTTTTTATCTTGTAGAAGTAGAAAAAATAATGTGTATAACACGTGTTGAAAGTCCTTTGTCGAACACTTTCAACACTTTGTATACAAATAACTACATATTTATTTATGAATTAGGATCACAATCTCAGGATATGGGGTCTCGTAGCCGCGTGCCGAGTGTCTAGTCGCGAATCTGGGGAACCGGGTTCGATCCCGACCGTCACCAAATATTTCCACTTTTAAATGGCACAAAATTGACCCCTGTGGTGCACTCTCCACGCCAGCAATGAGTGCCTGTGAGGTAACGCCTGGCAAACGCCCGCAGGGTACAAATATAATGTAATCATCATTACCGAAATCTGTGTACAGCAATGGATAATATATCGTGATGATATATATATATATATATATATATATATATATATATATATATATATATATATATATATATATATATATATATATATTATAAGATCACAATATTAAATGAGAAGTTTCTCATGATAACAAAATATTTTCCCTGGTTTTACAAATTTAGCGTGTTCAAAAATTTAATCACTCGTTGCTCGGCAACCGTCACGGTGACCCCTGTGTTTAATGAAACCTTGTTACTAAACAACCGTTTTACAAACTTAAAACTGATAACTAGACATTTATTTTACGCACTATCGTAGATAAACATTTGTTAATATATTTATTTTAATTCCATGGCTACCCTCGATGGTTATCGCTATTTTAGGTGTAATTTTTGACATTTTCATACCTAATTTCTGCCTTTACAAAGCATACAAAATTAATTTTGTTTATTAATTCAGATTTCGAATTTTATGTTATACAACTTTTATTTGAAGCTTTTTTACCAAAAATAATTAGGGAAGCAGGAAAATGCGAAAGTATGATTTTACAAAGTCCTATATTTTGGAATGCCGGTCACCAGACCATGCAGATTTAAATTTAAATATAGCTTTTTTTAAGTCCCGGAATAGTAGCTATTTCTGTTTAACACAGTAAAAAAAATTGAATAGTTTTTGATAAATTGCAAATATAATTACACCAATTTTTAAAAAATATTAATATTTAATTATTTGTGTGCTAAGCATTTATATTGCAGTACTATTCAAAATTTTAAAATCGAATCAATAATGTTTCAATTTGAATATTTCTGAACGAAACCTAGCATAAAATCACATGACAGATTCATGCAAGATTAAATTAAATATAATGTAGACTGCAATGTATAGGAATAAAAGAGGTAATTAATAAGTTATTTTAATTTAATACAACAAATTATAATTATTATAACTTGATTGTCATGTATGATTACATTTTTATGATTCAATAATCTTGTAATATTTAAAAGGTTAAAGTAATATAAAAGTGGTTAAATATTTACAATAAATAAATGAAATCATTTACTTACAGGTTTGTATCTTCTTGCCTAGATCCTCCATGTTGCGAAAATGTGCGTTGTTGACGTTTTACTAGCAAAAAACGACCCTGTAGTGTAGTATAGACACAGGAGCTGACAAACCTACAATTGCTTGAGGTTATCGTTGAGTTTGTTGGTTGAAACGACAACTGCGAGAATATATAGGCCGCGCCGTAACTAAATTGCATTGCAAGTTTAATCTATGATGTTATTGTTTCCACTAATTATATTACAATAGAATAGATTAAGACTGTTTTTATCATGTCAATAAATGTAACAATTTTTCTGAATCCTCTAGATAAATAATACCGATTTGCGAAGGTAATCCAACTACGTATTTATTAGCATGTCAACTACATCGAAAATTGTGTTGGGATCTGCATGTTTTTTCTCAGCTGGAATCATTGGTTACGTTCATTTAAAACAAAAAATTGATCGGTAATTTGGTAAAAAAATATATTTTTGTTGAAATTACAAAACTTTTGTTTTTATAGAGAAAAACTTCATGAGGGTGTAATAAGGGATGTAGAGAGACAACAAAAACGTAAGACCGAAAATCTTTATGTTTTACAACAACAAATTGATTTAACAAAACAACTTAAAAGTGCTAATGAACAAACAATGAAAGATAGTTGAAGGCAGTTTAATTATTTGTTAGTATACAAAATTTTATGTATATAAATATAGATTAATAAATTAAAATTTTATTATTTGGTAACCAATAACATTTAAATATATAAAATATTTGATCTAATTTAAATGCTAAAAAAAATTGTACATATCTTCCCTTGACAAAGTTAAAAATGGTAACATTTCACATAATATCTAACTGAAAATGAACAAAATAATATTACATGACAAAATTTGAAGAGTAAACGGACAAAATCAGATCACTTTATTTTCAAAATTTAGCTTGTTTATATTTCTACACTCGGAAAATGTTATTGCTTTAAAATTTAAAAAAGAACAGCTTATGTCCGGTTGCAGAAACGTTCATAAACGCTTTGTTTAATTAACGGATCATCAAAACGAACAAATACAACGCGAGTTTTTGATAGCAATTAATTAAATGTCATAAGAACAAGGAAATTAATTCGAATTTGTTTATTCTGATGGTCCATTATCAAAGCGTTGAAGAACGTTTCTGCAACCGGCCATTAGCCTTGTGTAATCTTTCATCACAGGTTTAGCGTACCAAGAAGAAAACATAGTTTTTTCTGATAAAGAATTCGTTGTCTAATTTTTTGGGCACAACCTTTTCAGGGTATTCATTTTATTTTGTTCACTATTGCTATAAGAGCTACGAATTCGTTTAAATTAGTAAACAATTACTATTTTAGTAGACTATACAATGAGCAAAAAAATATTTTTTTCTACCAGTGGTTCTCAAAATACGGGATATAACTTTCTTATTTTTAAATGAGAACCACTGAACTATACGAGGTGTTCATTTTAAATGGGCCACCATTGCTATGTCGAGAAATATAAGAGCTACAAAGTCGGTTAAATGGGCAAACAATTTCCATTTCACAAGATAAATTTGATGAAAACAAAAATTATTTTTTTCGACCAGTGGTTCTCAAAATACGGGACCTATTTTTTTTAATTTTAAATGAGAACATATATTTTTTATTGACTCATTCGTCAGAGAATTTAATTCTGAATTCAGTGATATAATATTTTTATACCATTACATACCGATACGTGCTATTTTTATTACATAGAATTAGAATGTTTTGAAAGAAAGAAGTGAATATTTTGTTCTTTTAATTGATCATAAATGCCATCGCAAACAAAACATTAATGTATTTTTTCATGACAATTATTTATTATTACCACTGAAAGACTTTAAAATTTTACCTTCACACTGAATCTTTTATTTATGCGGCATTAAATTATTGTTCTTCACCTTAGCAGTTTCATCCAAAATATCTCGAGAAATGTATTTTTCATCAATTATAGCAAATAACAATATAAACGAATCCAGAAAAATTCAATTTCAATCTGTCAATTATTTTTTTATTGGTAGAAAAGCTAGTGTTGCCAGAATTTTCGAAGGGTTGCGACAGCCTACGCTTACTTTTATTACTTACTTTTACTCATACTTTTAATAATTTATAACTAGAAACCAGTATGACAAAATTATGTATGTACCTCAGACGAAAACTGTCTTTAAGGTACTTACGAGTAATTACGACCTCGGCCGTAAACAATTTGCTCATACCTTAAATGTTCACTTTTCGTCCTAGATTGTAATAGGCTCATAACTTACAGTTCCCGATAGCAATAGTGAACAAAATTAAATGTACCCCCTCTATACTAATAATATGGAGTTCGTATACAAAACCATTTTTTAAATATTTTTTTGGAAGAACGTTATTAGGTTTTAAAATTAAAAATACGTATTTCTCGGTTTGAAAAAAAATGATATCTGATTTTTTCCAAGTACTCTTCATTTAAAATGAACACATTTCAAGTTAATGAAATTAATGGCTTATTCATCTGCCCAATGTACTCGCCGTCCAAAATCTCTGTGTCCATACCCGAAATTATGATGCAAGTCATCTAGGTGTCGCGTGTACTCTATATGGAAATATTTTTTATATTTTCGAATTAATAGAATACAGCACACAACAATAATTATTTGTAATAACACCCATACGACTAGCAATCCAATGAAAAGTGAGTAATCTAAACATACTTCATTTGTAAGTATATCTAAAAAAGGGAAAAATTCATGCATTTTTTTTATAATGGTTAAAAATTAATATAATACCATAACCAGCTACAAGTATTCTGTTGTTTTCACCATAAGCTAACTGTAGTCGATCTTGATCAGCAGGAATATTGACTCCCCTTACATATAATATGACATCTAATGGCATTTCTTCGACCATCTCTTCCGTTTCGTTAGGATTTTTTCTTCCATTAATATTATAAACAGTTGCATTTACTTCTGAATTCGTTAATTGTGCTCTCGTTTCAAAGTCTGAGTTGCGTTTGACTCTGTTTTCATCTTCATTTATACATCGCATCTGTAAAATATTAATTTTTCTATTTGAAGTGCTCAATAGCCATTTGTGCAACAGACATGTTTTTTTCGCACGCGTCAAGGTGCGAAAAAAAAGTCTCATAAAATGAGTTCTTTCTTTTATACTATTTTTTATATTTTGCGTCCTTTATATACTAAAATATTTAAAAAAAACTGCTATATGAAACCGAGTTGATTTAGGGAAATTTGTATGTGTAATGTTGTTTTTTTATAGTAACATTGGATTGACATTTATTCAATTATTTAAAAGTTGCTTTCAATTCCGATTTATAACGTTTGAAAATTTAAGTAATTGTCATCTAATACCAAACTTTTAAAACAAAAAAATTGCGTATCGAAATGAAGACTCTATCGATACGCAATTGGGTTTCGTAATAACTTCATTATGAACGCAAAATATAAAAATAGTTATTTTTGTAAGAAGTGCGGTAAATTTTTCTTCTCGTAAAAGAGTGCACTTTTATCATTAAAATACGTTATTAAAGTATGTATTCTTTAACGTAAACGGAAGCAAAAATGAAACGCTATGGCACTTTCTTTCACGCTTTTATTGTAAACGTAAAAAAAATTGTATATCACTTGTGAGTAAAAGATTTGCGTAATCTCGTTCGACAAATTTTCACTCACTTGTTGCATAAGTAACTATTTTTTTTCGTAAAAGCGTGAAAAAAGTGCCATAGCGTTTAATTTTTTCACCCATTTTGGTCATAAACTGCACTTTTTTCAAGCTTTCAATATATATAAAAATGCATATTGAACGCATTTTAATGAAAAAAGTTCACTGCTGTCAACGGACTTTCAAAATTTTGTCTACAATAAAAAGCGTGAAAAAAGTGCCATCTAGTTTCATTTTTTTCACACGTTTGCGTTAAAAAAGTGCACTTTTTTCACACTTTTATTGTGTAAAAATACATACTTTATGAACCTATTTCAATGAAAAAAACTGTACTTCGTAAAAAAAAAATCCAACTCATATGAATATAGAAATAAATGTAGTAGGAAATAATATTTGATAATATTCTTACTGGTGGACAATTTAAAGTACAAAAATGCACCATAACACTGAATCGCACAAGTGGCGTAGAAGGAAACTTAAATGCTTGAAAAGTAGATACTAGTATTCGGCTAGTATTAGTTTGTATTCTTGTAAAAGGAGAAAAAATGTTTAAAGATGTTGGGCAACCCTGATTATCTAATAGTTCAAGTGTATTGTTTCCTGATGTTGCTACTAAATTGCTTGCCCAAATATCATAAGGCCCTAAAAATACAGTTTTAAATTTTCACTAATATTTTTTAACATTACATTACCGTCTCCCGGTGTAATTTCTATAATCATCTGAAGTTCTTGACCTATTTCTGTATCGCTTGTTGGTTTTCTAGTATTGGAGTCTACAATTCGCATTGATACAGCAGGAAGAACTGAACTAGAGTTCACTACAGTTGATCCCCTGTTAGGGAAGCTGTTGGTGAAGTTAACACTTGCACCAAGTGTAATTTCTCCTTCGTCGTTCTCATTGCCATAAACACAACCTACTTTGATTAATCGGTCAGCTTGCGTTACAATTAGAGCGTTGTATTGAATGACCAGAAGAGTAGACTTTAATGTTCTGAAATTATGAATTTACCAATTAATTTAACTACTGTCGAAGAAATAATTATAATCAGTTGGATTTCAAACACAATATCATGTTTAAAAAAAATATTAATTACATTTTCAATTATTATAGACTACATATTTCTTATAAGTAATTCTATTAATTTTCATTTTTTAAAAATTAATATAAAAATTGACAATATATAGGTGTTTCCTTTAAAAGAACCACTGTTTTTTTGGATGAACTAATGACTAGAAAAAAATGTTATATAGAAACAGTGATCAAGAATAAGGGCTTAACAGTAATAATATTAAAAATTTAACCAGTGATTCTCAAACGGTAGAACAAAATAATATTTTTACCGCTCGCCAATTTACATACATAGGGAAGGGAGGTAATGTTTTTGGTCCAAAAATTCGATAGTGAGTTTTCAGTGAATAAGTATGAATTAGGGCCCCACAGCATATTTTTGCTATTTTTAAATGATCTCTCTCGTGTGTGTGTGTGTGTGTGTGTGTGTGTGTGTGTGTGTGTGTGTATGTGTGTGTGCCGATTTGTTCTTCCACGATAATCGTTACATCAAACTTTTGAGTAAAATTGGACAACCGGAAGTGATACTTTTCTTGAAGCCCATAACAGTTTTTAATGAAAAACTATATTAAAATATAATCCAAAACTGCCATTTTAATAATTGACTTTCATGTCAATGAAAACAACATATGTATTAGATGTTGGCTAAAAGTGATAAACCGGAACAGATTTTCGTGAAATAATATACGAGGGTCATTCAATAAGTAAAGAGACAAATTCTATAATTTTAAAACTATTCAATGAATGTGTACAATCTTTTCAGGGGTGTTAGTTGGCAACCTTGGGATATGCTCTGATCAGCTGTTTCATCATTTTATGTCAACATAACCTCAAAATTTTCAGTTCACCATGGCAAGTCCACTAGAAGATTGCACCTTAGAAGAACAGCGCTCATTCATTAGATTTTTAGTCGCAGAAGGTATAAAACCAAGTGAAATTTTTTCTAGAATGTTAATACAGTACGGTAAAAATTGTATGAACCGTGCGAATTTTTACAAGTGGGTTGATCGGTTTAAAAGTGGCCGAACAAGTGTAGGTGATGAACCCCGATGTGGACGTCCAGTGGAAGTTTCTGGCTCCTTGTTGAAATCGCGGATTAACGGACTTATTCGTGATAACAGAAGAATTACTGTTGAAATGATAGCTAGAACACAAAGTTAGACCAGCTATCAGGAGCAAACGCCGTGGACTCTTGGAGTCATTCTTCAGCACGATAACGCCCGCCCTCATACAGCCCAGCTGACCCGTGATAAGCTTCAAGAATTGGGTTGGGAGGTCTTACCTCATACTGCCTACAGTCCCGACCTCGCCCCATCTGATTTTTACCTGTTTGGACCACTCAAAGACGCCCTACGTGGAAAAAGATTTGCTAACAATGAGGAAGTTAAGGAAGCGGTGCAAAAGTGGCTTCGGGGTAAATCGAAAGAATTCTTCGCCAAGGGAATTAAGAAGCTGCAAGAAAGATGGGACAAGTGCATAACTGTGGGGGGTGATTATGTTGAAAAATAACCTTAATTTTGAAAGATTGAAATAAACCGTTTTTGAGCTATAGCCATTTGTCTCTTTACTTATTGAATGACCCTCGTATTATGGTATACTGGTACTTAACTTGGAGGTCTTAACAGATTTGCGAGGAAAAACATAATAAAATATAATCCAAAATTTCATATTACAAACTTTTCTATTTATTAGAACAACAAATTAGATTTTGTTTACAAACGATCAACCGGAAGTATTCTTTACTTAAAGTTCATTGCTATTTTAAACATGGAATTGGCGGGAAGTCATGTGCTGGCCTCATCTGATTTTTTAAATGGCACCTTATATAATTTTTAGTCCATTAGATAGTTTTTCTTTTGATTTCAGCGATATAAATATTGTATAGGAGTTGTATAACAATTATTTCGAGAAAAATGATATTAAAAATTAGAAATGTTACAATATTGAAATAGGCTATGCTAGGATACGGCTGTTGTCTAGTTACAGTATTAGTAAAGGCATTTTTTATTACATTATTTGTAATTTTTAATACTATTTTTATTGAAATAATTGTTATATAACCCCTATACAATATATTGCTGAAATCAGAAAAAAATCTTAATCTAATGGACTAAAAATTTATATATGGTACAATTTAAAAAAACATAATTTTGTTCCACCGATTGCGAATCACTAGTTTAATTTTGTGTTTATTATTACTGATAAATTAGCCCATTATTCTTAATCATTTTTGTATAACATATTTCTCCGAAGTCATCAGTTAGTTGTTTAAAATGAAACAACAACAATGCTCAACTTCATTGATGTCAATCAATATGTATGAATGGAAAAAAAAAATATGCTGTTGTAGCCATAGACTTTGGAATAATTTTGACGTTGATATTTTATCGATTTATCTATATTTCGTTAATAACAATTAAAAAAATCTGATGTGGCCAGCACATAACCTCTCGCCGTATATTTTACCTGGCTGTATGCATAAAGCAAAGAATATTTTTATAAATACAAATAATATATTCATATAAATCTATGACGTATAAACTTCTTTATTATTCAATAATAGCATGTCTCAACATAAAGATATTTACCATAAATTATGTTACAATAAATTACAAAGTAGAGTTTACCATATATAAATATTAGGCTGGTAACAGCAATTTTCAATTCGAACAACTTTGTTTACTTTCTCTTCATATTCTTCTAGTAAAAACATTAATTTTGGGCGGTCTAAAATGTATATATCTGGATTGTGCATCTATTCTTACATATCTTCTTTTACATTTTATTTTTTCATACTTGTTATATCTAAATAACACTAATTCCTTTTAATAAAGTGACGGATAGATTGCACTCCGATTATTCTTATATCGATGTGTAATTTTGTCAATATTTACAACTTACTTGAGAAGAATTTGATAGCTTTTTCGCAATTCAAAGTTACTCTAGTCTACAGTACTGGTGTACATTGTCCCATAATGTTTGAAACAAATTTAAGTCCTTCAACCTAGACTTGTCATCTCCATAATAGTCACAGATCAAGAACTAAGGGATTCTCCAAGTACATTTTTAATTCATTACTCATTATTTCTGACACTGACATTTATCTGTCAGTTACAAATAATTTAAATTATCAACTATTTTTCATGGCATCCTTTCGGTTGTAAAATTAATTACAACATTATTTTATATATTATATTCCTTTTATCTCTAAATCTATAAAATATGTATAAAAATATTTAAATGTATCAGAAAGAGAATTTATTTTTCTTTAATATTATCAAGAAAAATTTTCAAAAAATAATATTTAGAAGATTTTTTTTCAAGAATCTTCTACTTCCGGTTGTCCAATTGTTACCAAAACCTTATGTATCAGAAAGAGAATTTATTTTTCTTTAATATTATCAAGAAAAATTTTCAAAAAATAATATTTAGAAGATTTTTTTTCAAGAATCTTCTACTTCCGGTTGTCCAATTGTTACCAAAACCTTTTCAGATCTTCCCGGGAATGTCCGATTGGGAAATACGTTGTTAAACAAATTTTAAGTCTTATAGTTTTTGAGTAACCGTCCTTCCAACATCCCACACACACACACACACACACACATCCACACACACACACACACACACACACACAGACATCATCGTAAAAATGTTAAAATCGGATTGTAAGGACCTTAAAACGTGCTTATTCAATAAAATCTGGATATGCGATTTTTAGCATGAATGCAATACCTCTCTTAGCGAGAGGTAAAAAGTAAAGTGTTAGATAATTTAGAATAGAAATTTAGCATGATGATTCAGAATGCAATTTTTATATAGAACATTAATAATTTTTTATCTGAAATTGATTAGTTTAATTTTAACATTATTTTATTTATAGCACACAATGCATTCTCGTGCGTATACAGTAAAAAATATATATTTATTAAAATTAAACTGATCAATATATATATAAAAATATATATATATATATATATATATATATATATATATATATATATAAAAATATTTGTACATAAAATAAATTAGAATATAATGTAGTGAAATCTTCAAATCAATTGATACTGCAAGATAACTGAACTTTACAGGTGTCTCTTTAAATCAAATTCGCATTATCTGAAACGGAATCAAAAACAAAACAATTATAGTGTTAAATAAATTATTGATATAACTTTCACAACTTTGTTATTTTGTCTGGCTCACTTTTATCACCAGTGCCGACTTAAGACAATTTGCCGCCCGGGGCTAACTTTTAAAAAATGCCATTCTTGACAAAGAAAAAATCGTTTTTCCAACATCAAACTGTTTTAAATTAGGGTATATACAGGGTTTTGACCATGGCACCGGTACATAGGACTTTAACATGTACAATGATACTTTCGTAAATTATTTTAGTTAAAACGGCCTCAAATAATTGCTGTAAAGCATAACATTTACATCAGAATCAATAAAAAATAAATAAAATTAATGTTGCATACTCTTTAACGGCAGAAATTAAGTATGAAAATGGGGTATTCCAATAATCTTTTTTATTTATTTTTTCTGAAACTTCAATCAATTTGAAATACAAATGTGAAAATTTGAGTTTTTTATTGTGTCATTTCCGCGAGATATGAATTTTTGAATTATGCTTAAAAATTTGAATTATATGGTATGACGTCAATTCGCTTCATGTCGTAGACTACAGCTGTTAGTCGCTTGGCTTGGAGCGAGTAAGGGGAAGGGGATTTGGTTTGTTCACAGTGTCAGATACTATTTTGTTTTGGATGACTTTCATTTGTTTTATTATTGTTATCCGTGGATTTTAGTTGTAACTATATTAAAGCATTATTAGTTAAGAATTTGGTTGCTGTCATTCTTACAGCAAAATATGAAAACTAGCAAGAAACACAAACAAAGATCAGCTGAGAAACGAGAAAGCATCAATGGTGAACGCACTGCTTCTTCTGTTTCCACAAGCAGACAAGTACGTCATTACATACGTAATAGAACGAATGGACGTCATACACCACGTGTAATCTTTTCCGCGCTAAAATAAAACAATTGGAAAATCATATTAAATAAAACAATTTTGAGTTTATTTTTCAGAATTCGGTCGTTTTTCAACCTAGTTAATAACAATATAATATTTTTTCTTTTAAATTTTACTACACTGGAATACCCCATTGTCGAAAATCACCCCAAAATTATCGATAGCCATGAAATTGAAACTAAAAATTAACAAATGTTCCGGTGTCGCGGTCAACACTCAGTATAAACTCAAATAAGAAATAAAAAGAACCATATTTTTTAAAATAAATTTTTACTAAAATCATTTTTTTAGTTTAGAGCACTGCGACTGAATCGAAAAAGAAAGAAGTGATAGGATATCCTCTCGTACTCTCGCAGCATAACAGCGTACCGTAGTGTCCGTTGTCCGTTTTAGAAACAAGGAAATAATACTAAATTCAATTATTTTTCGATATCTTTCTCTTGAATGTGTGCACCGCCCTTTACGTATCTTCCGTCGGGGGCTATAGACCCCAAAAGCCCCCCTATTCAGCCGGCACTGTTTATCACAATCAATTCAATCAGTTTTACATCCGTAATTTATAAATTCCCACCTGTTCCAAGGTTCAGCAGTATGAGCCTCTATAATCCCACACATACCATGGTCTAATGGGATATTGAGTTGTACAGACGCATTGTAAAGACCCAGAGAATAGCAGGGTGGAGTATCTGAATAGCCACTTGTATAAATGCGGCCAGAAAATGGATGTTCTGGTTTGTAGGTTATTGACATTAAATTACTTGTACAAGTGACGCTCACTGAAATCAAAACCAAATTAAATACATGCATTATTACACACATACATTGCTTCTAATCGTCATTTTCTTTATAATAGGTCTACGAATCTCTGGAACATTTAAATTTAAAAAAGCGTTCTTTAGGAAACAATAACGATATCTGCATAAATTTTTTGTATTAATATTATCTATTTTATACATGAAATCAATTTTCAGTTTATTATTTATATCTTATTCTACAAAATTTTACCTTTATATTAATTCAAAATTATATTGTGATAGTGACGTTCATTCCTTGTAAATTGTAAATATCTAAAAATTGATTTATTGATTAGGTTTTTATTAAAATCATATTGCTAATATTTTCTTCTTAAACCTTTTCCGATATTAATTTAAAATTATTTTTATATAGGCTACAAAAAACATTAAAATTTATCTATAAAGTATACGGGGTGTTCATTTTAAGTGGTACACTATTGCTATCTCGAGAACTATAAAGAGCTACGAAGTCGGTTAAATTAGCAAACAATATCTATATTATAAGACTATTAAAATGAGCGAAACAATAATTATTTTATCATTTTTATTTAAATATGTCTATACAAAGTATGGAAGAAAACAAATAATTCAAATGCAGAAATAATTGCAAAAAACTGCAATAATTTTCTTTAATTTGTGAATAATTATTAGTTAATAAACAAGATGCAATATGAAGACAAATAATTTATAAAAATTGTTCATAATTGCCATGAATCTAATCTTAATAAACTATTTCTCACTAAGCGCAGTATTCTTGGTGTTCTTGCGTCAACATTATTAAGAACAAATTCAATATTATTTTTTAATTCGTTTAAATTATTGTGAACGGTGTAATAAATTTAATCCTAAATATAAATAAATAATAATAAAAATCTAAGGGGCTTAAATCGGTTGATCTGGCAGGCCACAAAATAGGACCGTTAGTACCTATCCATTTGTCAGAAAACATTTCGTTGCGATATTCTGTAACCTGACGAGAATTGTGTGCAGGTGCTAGCGTCTTGTTGGAAGTGAATATTTCTTAGAAGGTCCGGTGGTAAATCATCTAAAATATCTTTTAGAATATCTCGTAAAAATACATGTGAAAAAATTTTTTTTAAAATGCCGAACCAAACATTAATACTGAATTTTCTTTGAAAATTTCTTTCACGAATCAATATAGGGTTTTCAGTACTTCAATAGTGATTATTCTTTACATTGTACATGCCATTATTCGAAAAATTCGCCTCATCAGTCCAAATATTTTTTTTTAATATATTTACACTTTCATTTAACAGTAAATAACAAAATTCCAGTCCCCGATCGTAGTCACCAGGTTGCAGATATTGCACTTTAAGTTTGTAAGGTTCATATTTATTTTTTATTCAAAATTTTATGTACTGCACCTACACTTATACCACAGTCAACAGCGGCCCTTCTGATGGAATGTCTTGGATTGGCTTCGAAATATGCCAAAACATTTATTTCATTAATTTCATCGTTATGGCGTCTTCGTTTATTTATAAATGCAGAGGTATGCAGATGTACACTTCAAAAGTTTGACAAAAATAATATTAACAATTTTTTTTTATTTGTTTTTTTTTTCATGGCACTCTTTGTATAGGCATATTTAAATAAAAATTATACATTTTTAAATTTGCATTTTTCTCAAATATTTTGTAATATTAGGGTATTATATATGAATATCATTGAATTAAAAAAAAATACTGATCAAAAAATCAAATAAAAAAACAGGTTGCCATTTAAAATAAGAAAATTGCACCCCGTATTTTAAGAACCACTGGTCTAAGAAATTCTTGTTTCGTTTATTTTAATAGTCTTATAATATATAAATTGTTTGCTAATTTAACCAACCTCGTAGCTCTTAAAGTTTTCGCGATAGCAATAGTGTACCACTTAAAATGAACATAGAAAAAGTAATCTATGTATACTTGTAAAAAATCAATAATCTTTACTTTTTATAATGTGCCACATCCGCATATAATATTTACACCAAAATCAAAGGTTCAAATCAGCATTAAAAATAGCATTATTTTTATTAAATAAAGCATTATTTGTAAAGTCTCTTAATTTTCATTGTGTCATGTATAAAATTATCTGTAAAAAATTTGAAAAAAGAACCTTTCTAAATCTCATTAATTGACATTAAAACTTTAATTTATATTTTTATTCCAAATATTTGAAACAATATTATGAAACTGCTTAAACTAGTCTATGGCTTATCATTTCCATCAAATATATAATTTTATGGTATCTACTTCTAAAACTAAAAACTGAATTTGGCACAGAAATTTTTCATGTAAAAATCTTAAGTAAACAATTTCATCCCTTTGAACTTAAATACTTCAATTTTAATTATTTTCTTAATTTCTTTCGTCTTAGCACTCATATAACATACAATTCTTTTTTAGTGTTATGCTAATATTCGCAAACTTTCTCTTACAAAATTATAAAATAAATTCTCAATTATTTATATCAAACTAAGCTACTTTACTTACCATTAAGACATCTAGCTCTCTCGTAATATTTTGCTCCTTGTTGTGTAATTAAAAGTTTTGGTCCTATTAGTTTAGAATCCTCACTATGAAGGAGACATGTATACATCGCTGTATTTGGATTTTTTATAGGTAAATTATTTAATGGCACTAAGCTATAGCCTCTACAATTAAATGCTAATGAAATATCACACATTTCTTGACAATGTTGTTGAGTTAAATTTTTTAATGATATATCAGTATGCTTAAGAATAGAATTTTCATATTCCTCGTAAGCGCAGAATTCAGGAGAATATGCTGAAATATTAAAGTAATTAAAATAAGTACTAGGCGTAAAAATATTTTTGTAAAAAAGTTACAAAAATTTACATTCACATTTGCATTTCTACATTGTATATTTTAACATTTTATATTATTAATCTGACAGAAATTTTTATTCTTTATAATTTTTTTCGATGTCTTCAAACAACTAAAAATGCACATATATACCAATGGATTGTTAATATAAATATGTGATTAAAGGTGATTAGCGATTAGTTGACTATCATTTTTACCTCCCGCTACCCTTGGTAAGGGAGGTACAGGGATCGTGCAAAAAACCACATATCGAGATTTTGTAAATGACCACACTTTAAGGTCCTTACAATCCGATTTTAACATTTTCATTCTGTGGGTGTGTATGTATGTGTGGATCTTTTCGACACTCTAACTCAAGTACTATCATTCGGAACATTTTGAAACCATGTATTTCTATTTTATTCTAATATGAATAGAAGCAATTAGATTTTGGTGTCAATCGGATAACCGGAAATGGCACTTTACTTGAAGCTTAAAATAGTTTTTCTTCAAAAAATACATTTAAATGTTAATTTTTCGCAATATGTTTTTTATAAAAATTAAAGATTATTCAATTTTCTACAGGTTTGCATTAATAGTTTTTCTATATATTTTATGTATAAATTTATGAAATAATATAAAACTTATATCTCGGAGTTTATGCTTGAAACACAACTCCATGGTTACACAGTTTAGCTCAAATATATGTAACTGATAGATAAATGTCACTGTCAAAAAAAAAAATCATTTCAGATTAATAATAGTAACGTTTTAAAAAGAAAATTGTAAATAGAACAATAGTTATATGGAACGGAACTAAATATACATAATTTTTAGCATTAGTAAATATGGAGGTAAGTATTTAAATAAATAAAAAAAATAATATATATATCATATCAGCATATTACCCATTGCTGGCTGTGCTTATCTGCTTTGTACACAGATTTCGGTAATGATGGTGATATAGCGTTTACCAACCGTCACCCACGGTCAATTTTGTGCCATTTAAAATTCGAAATATTTGGCGTTGATCAGAATCGAATCCGGATTCCCAGATTCGCGACCAGGAACGCGGACACGAGGCCCCATAGGTATGTATAAATAGTAATAAAAATTAATTGGCGGGAGATAGTGTGTTGGTCTGATCAGATTTTTTTTCTGCCAATAGTTTATCGATTATTTTAGAGAAAAATACTACAAAAAACAGTTATAGAAAAATTAATTATATGCATCTTTTATTTCAAATATTTTTCATTTTTTTCTCTAAGAAAATACAAATATAATTGTCAGTGAAAAACAATACTAGTCAACTGTTCGCTGATCACCCTTAATCATTTGTTCATAAGGTCGATGTTTCTATTTTCAGTTTTGTTAGGGATTTAGGGTGCAACACACAATAAAACACAACACACTTTTCGACAAACAAATAATGTAATGAAGACATAAGACACATACACGATGACGTTATGTATATTAAAAATATTGGCGGTAAAAACAGTTACTTTTGGTGTTGGAACTAAACACGGTTCCGAAAAGAATAGGTGCGTTCAATGAAGCTAGCAAATCGAGCAAAGCGGAAGTAAAATGTACTGAACGGCTTGCTAACTTAGCATTTGCTCGTTTTGCTAAGTAAGCAAAGCAAGCGACTATTTTCTCGCTTGTTTTGCTGCATGTAAAAATATGGCGCACAAATTCAAATATCATTTGTAATATTTGAATATATTTTCAATGAAAATTAATGAATTACGTAAAAGTAACATAAAATATTTGTACTTGAGTTTACTTGCGTGGAATATCCTAATAAAATTAAATTATGCATGTAATTAATACCATTGAGAGTTTATTTTCTATTTATTATTTATCTGACACTGCATTCAATATATCAGTGTTCTATTCTATGGAAAAATTCAATATTTGAACATTTTCAATTTTCGTAACCTCACTGACTGACAGTCATCTGACAGTTCGATCGTAGCAAAACAAGCAAATCGTTCAATGCACGCTCTAGCAGATAGCAAATGCTAAGATGTTTAAAATTTAAATTTAAGTTCAAACTAAAAAAAATTCTTGTGTAGAGTGTCAATTCTTCATTTTTGGTTAAATTAGATCATTTATTTATAAGAAAACTACATAAAAATTAACAAAAATGTTACTTAGAACTGTAATAAAAAAATTAAACTTACTGTAACTTTAGAATATTACACAGATTTTTTTTTCTAGGTTCATTTATCCTTATACGTAAATTATTACCAATCTAAAAAATATTAAATTAACCAAGATTTTAATAATAGATAGATTAGGTTATTTAAAAAAGTTGAAAAGATTTTAATACATACGTTATAACTTTAAAAAAAATTTAAACATGAACAATCTATGCAAGATTTTAAATTTTAAACTTTTTAAATAACTTTTTCATTTATTTTGAAAATTAACGGATTACAGGTATGTACTTCACATGAAACTGAAAATAGGCACATCGTCATCCTGGCTACCTGTATATTGTAGAAATTATATCTGTGCATTTTTAGTATTTTGGAGATGTCCAAAAATTTGTATAAAGATTTTTTTTGTCAAATCAACAATAAAAACAATAAATTAGGTTAGATTAATGTTCTTCTATTTAGAAAAATATACAAGCAAGCTAAGTAAGCTATTCAATATTCAACGACGGTCTCGCGTTCGGGTCGGGATTTTAGTTTGTCAACGACGGTTCCGAACGTTAAGCCGCGCCTCTTCGACGTTTCTAGTACTAAACCACATCTGTGCATTCGGGACTGTAGCTAAGTCGAAAAAAATTTCACATAATGCTACCAAATCAATCATACTGTATATTCAATATGAGTCATTAAATTTGCATAATGATTTCGAAAGGATATACATGCATTCACTTTGTTTTTAAACAATTACATATTGTGTAATAATTATATTGTTTAAAAAAATATGTGAAATAGATACTAACTTGTGTTTACGCATTGATTTTCAATGTATTCATCTTCATATCTCGAAACTCTGTAACCATTAGACGTAAGATGTCTGTCTGTATCGCTTAGAGTACAAAATCCTGTTGGATTGGGATCTGTTATATACTGTGACAAAATATTAAATTTTATAGATTTGCATAAAAATGATCTTTCGTCTATACAAGAATCTATACATTCTTGACGTTTCATAGGATTCTGAAATTTTCTTCTATTGTTACCGATTAAAGTTGCTCCTGCTACAATTTCTGTCGTCCAAGCTTTGGTTCGGCATGATTCTGGGACTATAATATTAAAATTATTTATCGTTCGTGTTTTTGGTGTTAAACCTTGTTCTATTTATACTTTGTTGATAAGAAATTACAAAGTGATGATGTTCATTGTTGAACAATTAAAAAAGTACATTTATATTGAAATTTACACTGCTAATTATTAGTTATTTCAAATACTTATCGGGATGTGATTAATTTTAAAATAGCATTGTTTGTTTGAAATTCTGCAAAATGTACTTTTTTATTGCAATAATGATGATAAAATTTTGAGTCATAGTTTTAGTTTTAACTTTATTACATTATTCAATAGATAATTATTAACTATTAAAGTGTTTCAATGTTCTACAAATTTAAACAAATCATTTCTTAAAAGGAACTGTAATTTATATTTAAATTTTATTCGTTTACTAATACTGAATCACTTTCATTACCATTTATGCATGTTTTCCTAAACCAAACAACGTTTGTGTCAGGTCTGCTATCGTAATCGAAATTCTGTGTTCTTTCTGTTACATCAGTGTATGAGTAACACTCTGAAGAGTTATAATATAATAGGAAACTTGAACAATTGTTACTATTTGAACATTTTGTAAGGCATTCTAGCGTTACAGGGGCACTAGTGGTACTGCGGTAAAGCAAGTTTTTCTTCTGTGAAATATTTGGTTTTATTCCTATTAATTTTTCAAATTTTATTTGGTTTTGTGGACAGTTTAGTAACTGTGCACCTGAAATAAAAACATTATAAACATTGGAAGAGAAGTAAATGGATTTTTTTTCTATATTTTGAAATTAACGCAACAGCAATTTGTGCAACAAGTATGGAAAAATGATATTTTTCCGTATTAGGTGTGAAAAGAAAAAGTTGTCTACGTATTGCACTCAAGATTTATTTTTTACTATAGTTTGAAATAAGTGAAAAAAAATACTGTTAATATTTACAATAAATATTTGTGACAACGAAAAATTTAGTTTATTTTTCCGTGCTGTCGAACAAAGATTGGCGTCAGATATAGTCATGAAAAACAACCTCCCACTCCTGTGACGTCGGAGTACATACAACACGTCATTCATAGCCAATAGGAAAACAATTTGTCCAACACCTATGTACTCTGACGTCACATTCTGTTTCAGATCACATGCCTCTTTCAAAATTTTACACAAATTTCAATAATTAATTGTAAAATATCTAATGGATATTTCGTGATATTTTCAAATTTGAGGATCTTTAAACAACAATATCTTTTAAAATTAATTAAAGTAATTTATTTTTATTAGATATTATTTGTAATTTCTGTTCCAACTTGTTAATTTAAATTGATATTTGTTCACTTGAACAGATTTTAGAAATAGTAATTAAATTAAATTAACCTAGCTTGACAGATGAATCGTTAACATTTGTTAATTTTTTGTTTCAATTCCATGGCTATAGCTATTTTTTGCGGTGATTTTCGACATTTTCATAACTAATTTTTGAAGTTACAAGGCATACAAAATTAATTTTGCTTTATGATTCAGATGTAGAATTTTATTCCCTACAACTTTTATTTGAAACTTTTTTACTGAAAATAATTAGGGAAGCAGGAAATTACGAAAATCTGATTTTACATGTTAAAGTCCTATGACCGGGGTCGCGGTCACCACCCTCTTTATATATTGATTTAATTGTGCTGGAAAGATTCGGCCACTCCGCTGCGCTTCTTGTCCCAAACGCCCTTTACATTACATTAAACCTGTTTGACACGATCATAATTTATTATCAAATTAATTTCATTTGAAACAAATACGATATTCTATTCATCTATTATCTATACTACCACTATTTCATTATAACTCTGATACGATCATAAAATTTTGTTAATAAATTTGTTAACAAAATTATGACCGTGTCAAACGGGTTTAAAATAATTTTAATTTAATCTAACACAATAAATAACTGCATTAACAAAAATACACTTTAAAAATGGGCGTATTTTTATTCTAAAGCTAATTATTTAATTTTTTTACTCCTAAAATATTTACTTTACAAAACACATTAGTGCTTATCAAATGTTAGACTTTAAATTATTGTTACCTACAATTATTAGGTATGATATGGTTGACATTGAAGTTTCATCAAAATATACCGCTCGTTTTAAAAAATTATGTTTACGTATCACACATGAATGAATGAAGTAATATGTAATATTATTAATATTATATAGTCTATATTTTAATTAAATTTAAAAATTAATCATATTTTGAAAATAATAAAGATTAATTTACAAAAGTAGCTTACCTGTAATACATGATATAAAACTAAACAATAGTAAAACAATTAGATAGTAAGTGTAAATTGCCATAATGAAGACACATATCTTTTAGCCGAATGACATGAAATATTCATGACTAACTTTAGCGCACTGAGAACAACAACACTGGGCCCCTATCTTGTGCAGTGTCCCACTGATTACCTCTACCTACCATACACGGCGTACCTGTACATGCATATGTATGTCTGTATGGGTTCCGTTGCATAACAGACCTTGGACTATATGTACGTATCATCAGAAACCGAAAGTATGTGCATCACTTTTGCAACTTTCTTTAGGGCGGACTTCTTTCTTTACACATACCCTACTTCACTGGATTTAAAATTTGTCTATTATTTTCCTTATTTCATATTGCGTGATGAAGAGAAATTTGTAAATAAATATATGTAATTTTAATATTATTTTCTGTTATGTAAACTCATATCAGAAATTGTGTAAGGTAGTTACTGATAATGTCTGTCATATTGAGTACTAGGTTGAAATTAAATTTACAGTGATTGAACAATGAAGAAATACTTTGGTAAACAGGGTCAACTTATCAATTAAAAAAATTATGAGCAATAAAAATGATGCAGTATACATTAAACATCTAAATTATTTTAAAATATTTATTACTTTTCTAGATACATAGCATGACAAAACAATGGCACGAATTTGTAACAGTTGATTGAGTTGATTATGGCAATATTTGCGGAACTGTGTTGAAATCTTTCAATGCGGAATTCTGTCCCTGAGATAGGCCAATATCGCGTCCGTGCCCTTCGCAAGGATGGCATAGCGCGGTTGACGGAAACTGTTTCCCGTTATCTCTAAGGATCTGTAATTTACGCAACATACAATGCCACTGCATTTCATAGCACTAAATATTCAAGCAAAACAGATTTTTATACTGCACAATGCAACTGTAACCTTCGGTAGGGTCATCCAGGAAAAATAATTACTACATTAACTATAACAAACTGCAAATAAGTTTCCGGTTTTAGAAAAACACGTGGATTTGCAATTTTTCTCTGATTTACATACAATAAATAAAAAGTACATATTATAAAAGAATTTAATTTTTTTAAAACATATTTTATTTATTATCAAGGTTTATATAAATTTATCTATTTTATTACTTTTATTCAGGACAAGAAACCGAAAAAAATAACGGTTAATGGTTTACTGAAATCAAGAATGTAATTTTTGAAACGGTTTTTGTTCACATTTTTATTCAAAAACAGTTATAAGAAAAGTGTAGCATCAAAATATTGACATATGTAATGGGATATTATACCGATTTTTACCTTCCGTCACCTTTAGGTAAGGAAGGTATTGTCTCTAGAATACGAATTTATTATTTATACGATTATGTCTGTGTGTGTGTTTGGCGTCTGTGTGGGTGTGTATGTAAATGATCGTTTCGGATCGTATAACTCCAATACCACGATTCCAAAAATTATAATTTTTTTTGTACTCCTCGAGTTTAGATGCATATGCAGACGTAATTAGATTTTGGTTATAATTGGTCCACCGGAAGTACCCTCATTTGCAACTTTTAACAGTTTTTCTTGAAAAAACACAGTCAAATATCATTTATTGACAGTTATTATAAATTTTAAAGAATATGTTATTCTCTATACGATGTGATTGCATTTTATACTTCATATTCAATAGATATAGAGTTAAAGAATTATAAAGATATTAAATTTGGCAGGGATGAGGATGTTGAGATATATGTTGGGGAAGATATGGAAAGATAGGATAAAGCATGGAAGGATAAGGGAAATAACACAAGTGATAGTAGTTTCTAGAAGATACAAGAGAGACGATTACATTGGTTTGAACATGTCATGAGGAGAGATAAAGAATATATTGGAAGAAGAATGAATAGCTTAGTAATAGAAGGTAGAAGAAACAGGGGAAGACCAAAGATAAGATGGAAGGACTGTATTGCGGGAGACGAGAGAAAAGGAATTGAATGAGGACGTCACGCAACACAGAAATGAGTGGAAGAAAATAAAAAATAGCGGCCCCTAACGAATAGGAAAAGCTAAAGAAGAAGAAAAATTATGTATGGAATTTGTATATAATACACAGGATTGACGGAAAGTAATGTGCTGGCCACATCAGATTTTTATATTTTTCTTTGGTAATAAATAAAAATCTAAGGGTATTGGTGAAAACGCAATGTTAAAATTCGAATTAGTAAGCGAGATAGAATTTTTAAATGTCTCAAATTATTTGTGACGTCACAGGCCCGAGTTGATTATGATTCTCAAACATTCAATTCTAAGGGTATCTGTATTGTCTGCATTAGGCATATATTTTAATTCATTCTTATTAAAACTTGTTTCCTTTCTCAAATTAATATGGTCTATTCGCTTATACGAGAGAATGTGAAATTAATTCTTGAACAGAGCTGAACCCATATAATGACTTGTTTCTGTTCAAGAATTAGTTCCACATACTCTCGTCTTAGGGAATGGAGTATAGATTTTGCCAGTTAATAAAATCATACACGGACAAAAAAAAAAACTCTTTTTTCACGTATTTCGACTAAAATACTAGTTCATCGGTTTCTTGCCCTGCTTTTAATTTATAATTAAAAACGAACTATAATTGAAAGACAAAATTACCTTAAATTTGTTAAATTTCCAAGTTCAGGTGGAATTTGTTCCAAGTTATTATTTGCCAAATCCAGGACGGATAAGCGTTTCAACTTTTTAAATGAATCTACATTTATTTGGCTGATTTTATTATCACGGGCCAGAAAGATTTCCAAGCCTTCCATTTCAAACACGCATTCTGGAATGTTGTAAAATCTAAAATTAAATTATATTCATACATATATTTAATTTTAATATTAGTTATTATAAATATTACCTATTATTAGATACAATAATTTCTCGTAAATATTTTAATTCTGAAAGAGATGCTGGCAAATCATTTAACGCATTACTTCCTAAATTTAAATATTGTAATCTACGAAAATTTGACACAAAATCCGGTACGGCTGACAATAAATTAACGCTAACATTTAATTCGGTTACGTTATCGGCAAGAAGTTGCAACCTACGAGAATATAAATAAATTATTTATACCAATTATTATAATAATTATAAATTTACATACCCTGTAGGTATTTCTTTTAATCTATTTTTGCAAAAATCCACTGTAGATATCTCTGCTTCCAATGCATCTTTAAAAACTTCATCTGGTATGGATATTAGTTCCTTCATTGTTAAATTCAGTGCTCTTGCATTTCTCATAGCATATCTAGAAATATTAAACAAATAAAAATTTGCGAAATATACATTTATATATTAATTACTTATCCGGAAAATTAACATTAGATGATTGGAATTTTGTTGAGCTGGTTGGAGGAATATTTTCAATATTTTCTGCTTGAAGTCTTTCCCGTAAAAATTTTAAAATTCTACTTGTTCCACATTGAATAATATCTCTCCTTATTGAACGGGTTTTATTTCCTTCAACTTGCAAACTTTGTAAATGAGCTAAAGTACTTAAAGAATTTGGAAGGTTTGTTAAAGAATTATTAGTTACATCTAAACGAATAAGTTGCTGCATATAAGAAATTTCTTCTGGTAGTACTTCCAATTTATTATCTCGCAGGTCCAAAATTCTTAGATGGGACATAGCTTCGCAAAACTCTGGGGTAAGTTCCTAAACAAAAAAAAAATGTATAGGTATAACATATTAAAATGTGTGTTTAGTGGTTTCAATTAATTAGAGAATTCATCTTTCTCATTACTCAGGTAAGTTCTATTGCTATGGTAATACAGTCATAATTTGGTTCAAATTCAAGTCACGATTTAAAATACTACTGGTTGTTTCACTCTCTTTGAAAAGTGTTTTCAAAATTGTTTCTTTGATTTTTTCAATAGAGGCGGAATGTGAAACCCAGCTACCCAGCTGTCATTATTTTAAAAATAATATTTATAAAATCTTATCAAAAACATGAGGAATTTATTTTCATTTTATAATACTCGAAAAGAATATAAATTTTCTATAATTCGTTTCAGATAAGAAAATAACAGCGGCTTGATAAGAAAATAAATTATACCCTGTTCACAATAGCGTCAGCTGCCAGTTGTCAAATAAAATCGACATCCTAGATAGAATACCGCGGCTTACAAGTTGATTTAACAATGAATTTTGTTTGCCCACCCCTGACCTAGAGCATCCAACAGATATTCAAGGAAACGCGTATTAATCAACAGTTATTGAGGTTGATTGATCCGCGTTTCCTTGAATAAAAAAATAAAACCAATGACAAGTGGCATAATAGGACAGTATTTAAAACGTGGTTCAATGTTTTTGTTTTCCAAAAATTTTCATAAATAGATGAGCTCAAAATGTTTTTTTTTAATCAATACTAAACCAGTAACCAGCAGTAATAGTAAAATGGGGATTTTCACGATTAAAAAAAAATAATACAGAGTGATCACGCAAGAATGAACTAGCGATTTTCTTGAAATAAGCAAATATACTATAGACAAATATTAGCAATAAGATGTCGTATCAAGAAACGTTCTATTACTATGTGGTACCAACTTTGAAATGGAGTATACTTTATTTTTACCGCCCGCTACCCTTAGTAAAAGGAGGTATATGGATCGTGCTAAAAATCACAACGAGATTTTGGTAATTGACCACATTTTAAGGTCCCTAAAATCTAATTTTAACACTTTCACGATGATGTCTATGTGTATGTGTGTGTGTGTGTGTGTGTGTGTGTGTGGATCCTCTTTACGATTGTATCTCAAATAAAGGGTTTTCCAATAAGAGGTGTTATTTTGAATAGCCCATAATTTCGGTAGATGTCGCTTTTGAAGCTGTCATTTTTTGACATTTGACAAGTAGAAACTACGCCATTAATAAAAATGGAACGATACACGCTTCAACAAAGTATTGAAATTATTAAAATTCACTATAAAAATGGTGAAAATTTGGCAGAGACGGTTCGTAAAACTCGACAATTTTTGGGTCGTCGTGAAGCACCTTGTCGGACCGCAATACAGAAATTGGTGGAAAAATTCGAGCTGTTGGGACAAGTTAGTGATGTGAAGAATAAAACCCGTGCACGTCGCTCAAGAACAGCTGAGAATATTGCTGCTGTAGCCGAAAGTGTTGAAGAAAACCCAGGTTTGTCCATTCCTCGTCGTTCTTTGGAATTAGGCATTCCACAAACGTCATTACACCGTATTTTGCATAAAGATTTGGGTCTTAAGGCTTATAAAGTCCAGTTAACACAAGAACTCAAGCCGGCCGATCATCAACAACGTCGTGTCTTTGCTGATTGGGTCGTTGAGATGCATGAAAATGATCCGGAATTCCATCGAAAAATCATCTTGAGTGATGAGGCCCATTTCCACCTCGGTGGCTTCGTCAACAAACAAAATTGTCGCATCTGGGGCTCAGAAAACCCAAGAGTTATTGTTGAAAAGCCTCTCTATCCTCAACGTGTGACTGTTTGGTGCGGTTTATGGTCCGGCGGAGTCATTGGACCTTACTTTTTCGAAAATGAGGCTGGAGCAACAGTTACGGTGAATGGATTGCGCTATCGAGAGATGATTAACGATTTTTTATGGCCGGAATTGGATGGTATTGATCTGGACAACGTTTACTTTCAACAAGACGGCGCTACGTGCCACACAAGCAACGAAACCATTGATCTTTTACGGGAAAAGTTTCCGTACCGTGTTATCTCTCTAAGAGGTGATCAAAATTGGCCACCGAGATCTTGTGATTTAACACCTTGCGACTTCTTTCTTTGGGGCCACGTGAAAGAGGAGGTCTACGCCAACTGCCCAGCGTCGACTCAAGACCTCAAAGATGGAATTCGTGAGGCTATCGAGGACATAGGACAGCCACTTTGCGATTTGGTTATGGAAAATTTCATGAAAAGGATATTGTCCTGTCAGCGTGGTCGTGGTGGTCATTTGCCTGATGTTATTTTCCACTATTAACGGCATACCTTCCTCTTTATAATGAAATAAACATCCGATCATTTATATTAAAAAATGACATTTTTCTTTGAATATCAAAATAACACCTCTTATTGGAAAACCCTTTACTATCGTTCAGAAAATTTTGAAACCTTGTATTTCTACCTTACTCTTATATGGGAAGATGCCATTAGATTTTGGAGTAAATCAGATAACCGAAAATGGCACTTTACTGGAAGCTCAAAATAGTTTTTCTTCGAAAAATGCCTTTAAATGTTATTTTTTCGAGATTTGTTATTATAAAAGTAGTTTTTTTAAATTTTCTACAGGTTTGCTTTAATACTTTTTGTATATATTTTATGGATAAATTTCTAAAATTATTTATAATTTTAATCCCGGAGCCTACGCTTTAAACACAACTCCATGGTTACACAGTTCAGATCTCAAATGTATGTAACTGACAGATATATGTCAATGTCAACAAACTAATCATAACAAATAATAAAGTAACGTTTTAAGAAGAAAATAGTAAATGGAACAATAATTATATGGAAAGGAACTTAATACAGTCTCCAGCATAAGTAAATATGTATATAGATATCACTGCTGGATGAGCCAATCTGCTTTGTACACAAATGTCAGTAATAATGATGACATATTTGTACCGTGCGGGCGTTTACCAGGCGTCACTTCACACGAATTTGAGGAACCGGGTTCGATTTCGAACGACACAAATATTTTAGAATTTTAAATGGCACAAAACTGACCCCTATGGTGCACTCTCCACGCCAGCAATAAGTGCTCGTGAGGTGGCACCTGGTAAACGCCCGCACGGTATAGTGAAAATGATTAAGCAGAGGACTCACGTCACTCACGTCATCAACCTGAAAAAATACCTTACAAAATGAAATATAACTTGTAGAAATTTATGGATGTTATATGTACAAATCGCGAACACGTTTTAAGCGAGTCTTTGAGGCTGACTATATTCTAACTTGACAGATAAATCGCTTAACATTTTTTATTATATTTGTTTCAATTACACGGCTATCGCTATTTTTGGGATTATTTTCATTTTCGGGTCTCGTGGCCGTGTGCCTGAGTGTCTGGTCGCGAATCTGAGGACCCGGGTTCGATCCCGACCGACGCCAAAAATTACATTGAATTTTAATGGCCCAAAATTGACCCCCTGTGGTGCACTCTCCACGCCAGCTATGAGTGCCCGTGAGGTGACGCCTGGTAAGCGCCCACACGGTACAAATATTCCATTATTACCGATATCTGTATACAAAGCAGGTTGGCACACCCAGCAATGGGTAATATGCCGTGATGAAATATTTATTTATTTTGATATCTAATTTCTGCCGTTACAAAGCATACAAAATTAATTTTGCTCATTCACAGATAGATTTAAAATTCTACAACTTTCATTTGAACCATTTTTACTTAAAGTGATTAGGGAAGCAGGAAATTACGAAAGTGATTTTACATGTCCAGTCCAGTAGTTCGGCTGTGCCTGTCACCACCCTGTATAATGAATTCTATCGCTCTCTGCAAATAGAAGCAGATTGGCACACCTAAAAATAGTTAATACGCCGTAATGATATAATTTTATTAATTTATTATTGTTCTCTGTATATAAACCCGTTGTATTTATTTCAAATTTGTGAATCAATATTAACGAGAAAAATCTGTTGTGGCCAGCACAATACCTCTCGCCATTTTCATTTTATGTTGCATAGGGCGCAAGCAGTTATGTGATTTTGTTGGCCTTGGCATGCAGATATGGGGACCCGTGTCAGAATGACAGCTAGTAATGTGCATAGGTGTCAAGTAACATAAGTTTTCATTCAAAACATTATGATTTTTCAAATCCATGTGGATTATTTTCCTCGACAAGTATATTTCAGACTATGGACGACAAATAAACATCAAATTATTTTGAAATTTTGAATGAAAAATTATGACATATGACAATGGGGTAGTTACCATATGTTAAAATTTAATGAAATTCTTATTTGTTTACAATATATGTCTCATAATAAGATATATACTGTAATAAAATTCGCCATTTATTATGTAAATATTTCAAAAAAGTTATTTAAAATATTAATGATTCAAATCGACATCTTCTCTGTGACGTCACGCTTATATATTTAAAGCCGCAAATGTCGCTAGTGTCGTTTTACAGCGATGGGATGTAACATGTCAAAGTGACAGTTGATGGTGATACTGACGCCGTGCACATAATCTTGTTTCTATTTATCAACTGTAATACAAAACGTCGTTACAAACTTGCTCAAACAAAAATAAATAAGAAAAAATACGTGTTCACTTGACAGCAATCTAACCTAACAAACAAGTTCCCCTTACCCCGCAAGACATACGTCGCAAATTCTTCAAATTCATTGATGGTATTAGCGGTATTTCTTAAGGAAATATGTAATATTAACATATCTATAATATAAATATATATTTAATTAATAATACAATAATATATATTAAATGTACTCATACCTCCCAGAAAAATCTGACACTGACATTTTGCATTTATTTGTGAATTACAAAAATTTAAATATCGCAACTGTTTTTTGGGCAACGAGATTTATTACAACAGATTATTTTATATTATTATATATCTCTAAATCTATAAGAGATATAATAATAATTTTAAATGTGTCAGATTGAGAATTTAATTATCTTTATTATTTGTAGTAACAAATTTTCAATAAATAATATTAAGTTTTTTTTTTTTAGATACTACCACTACCGGTTATCCAATTGTTACCAGAACTTATTCAACTCTTCCCATTACTGTTAGATTGAGGAATACGTAGTTACACAGGTCTTTAGTCTTATAGAATTTGAGAAATCGTACCTCCAACAACCGAACACACATCCACACACACACACACATACATACAGACATCATCGTAAAAATGTTAAAATCGGATTGTAAGAACCTTAAAACGTGCTTATTCATTGAAATCTGGATATGAGATTGTAGCATAAATCCAATACGTCTCTTAGCGAGAGGTAAAAATAACTATATCTACGATTTTGATTGATAAAATTCTTACCGATATATAATTATTTCCAAAATGCAGTTCCTGAAGACTTTCGCAGCCTTCACAATTCGGAATAGCTTCAATATTGTTATGATTAGCATACAGCATCTGCAATTTTCTCATTTCCCCAAGTCCTGGTAATGTAACTAATTCATTATGCGTAAGATCTAATTTTACAAGAACTGAAAAATTTGTTTTATACAAAAGTATTGATTAATATTTAATTTGTTACCTCTCATATTAACTATGTCGGGGGGTAATTCAATTAGTTTGTTATGTGAAAAATTAGATTGAGTTAATCGAACCAGATAACCTAGACCAGGAGGTAAACATGTTATTGAGTTATGGGATAAGTCCTGTAATTATTTTTGTTAATAATTATGTCAATTTTAATATTATTCTTGTTACCAATTGTTGAAGCATAACCAAATCACCAATGTCCTTAGAAATGGTTTCAATATTATTATGCGATATTTGTAAAACTCGCAATTCAGTTAACTTGCATATACACTCAGGTAATTCAACGAATTTATTGTGGCTCAGATTCAGTTTAGTTAACTTAGTTAAATTACTTAATTCGTTAGGTAATGTATTCAAACTGTTATCGTGTAACTAAAAATTATAGTTAATAAATAATTATAAATACTCAATAAAATAAGTTATACATTTAAAGTTATTAACTCCTGAAACACTTCTATACAAGTTGGAATTTCTAATAAGCAATTTGAACTCAAATCTAAATTACTCAGAGGCTGATAATTCCACCAGGGCTGATCATCAGATTTACAAAGATCATAATTAACAGATGTTTCTTCTCCGCCTGGTTCATATAACGTCCATAATCGGTCAGGAACTGCAAATAATAATTATATTATAATGAATATTGCGCAATAATTTAAAAGTACTTTTCTGTAAACTGCGACCAGATAAATTTAAATGTCCAGTTTTCCTTGTATTTTTTAATAACGCAATAGATAATTGCCCATCATCCTCGCCTTTTGTTTGTAAATGAAAAACTGGATTTACTATTTTTCTACGAGATTTTACTTGCGACACCTTTGACATTGTTGAAAAAAAAATAGTACTCTATTGAAATATTTGTGACGCACTATTGAAAGATCATTTATAACACAAAAATTTATAATTTTTGAAATGTGTTATTTAAATGAACATAGCCTTATCTGTACACTGACAGTTAAACTGTCACCGTCCGACGACCGAACCAATGAACCGAATTTGAATCAAGTCATTTTCAAGGTTTGTGTAAAGGTACATTTACAAATGAGAGGAAGAGGTTTTGTAAAATTTTATTAAATATTCATGAAGTGAATAATAGATGAATAAGGGAAAACATTTAGTAATACAATAGGTAATATAATTTGATATACTAAACATAATATTTAAGTCAATAAATAAAGAGTATAAAATTTGTGTAACACGTGATACTGGAAAGAAAGCTTTAGCAAGAAAGTTGGCGGAAAATTTAAATATATCGATTACAGAAGGGTCATTTCTTATACTTTGTTTTAAAATTTAGAAGTACTATTTTTTGCAAATAATTACGGTTATAATCTTCTATATTAACAAATGTAAAAAGATTAAAGGTACAATAATATTTAATTCTGAGTCTTTTTTCTTCAATAAATGTTATTCAAAATGTCTAGTTCAGCCGGAAAATGAAAATTTTGTAAATTTTATTGGAATTCAGAAAGTTATATATATATATATATATATATATATATATATATATATATATATATATATATATAAGTTACACATCCGTCTTTCCACAAAACTGTAAACCAAGCATTCTCCAATTTCTGACTATGTAGATGTAGCATAAAATTATATATAGTAGGAAAATGTAAACTTTGAGTTAGTTACAGACAAGTCTTAAAACAATAAACTTATATTTCTGATATTACATTCATTGTATTTCTGAAACCTGTATTTCCGTTTCAATAAATAAATATTTTTTTTGAGTAAACGAATAATCGCTTACATAACTGGCGCAGTCGCTGTAGGATACTTAAACGATATTAATCGCTAATATCGGTTCGTGTCAACGATTTATTAAGTGACCCACGTTCAAGAAACGGAAACGTCCCAGGCAACGTCAAGATCGACTCCGACACAGCGAGTGGACATCGCAACTCGGAGAAGACCCCCAAGTACTGCTGCACACAGAACTTGAAGACGTTCCATCCCTCTTCAGCGAATACGTCGAGGCAACAAATGGACAATCTGGTTGTTATTCTGTAAGTACTTATGTCACACAGAGATTTCAATCAAGAATCAGACTCAGATTACACTGATACAAGTTCAGAAATCACCCCCTGTAACTCACCAATCCCCAGCCAAACTAATAACATTTCTATAGAAAACCTTATTAACGAAATCAATTCTTTAAAAATAAACGAAATGGCTACCCCCGTACTTAAAAGAGAATACCTTGAAATGATCCCTGAATTCACAGGCGATAACAAATTATTATCAAGATTTATAGAAATTTGTGAAAAACTAGTAAACAAATTTTATAACAGTATAGACAAAAATGATTTCCAAAACGAATACTTAATGTCTAGTATTTTATCAAAAATCAAAGGTGATGCTGCAATCAATATAGCGAGTTGCACTGTCTCAAATTGGGACGAATTAAAACAAGCGTTACTCAACACATACGCTGATAAACGTGATTGTTTCACTTTGAACATAGAACTAACAGAATTGAAACAAACCAGTGAATCGGCATTTGAATATTTTAATAAAGTTCAGGAACTCTTAAACTTACAAGTCTCATACATTACGACCCAAATTAAGGCAGAAGAACAGAAAGTTTTAATTGGGTATTTCCAAAAATACGCTGTCAGAATTCTTTTACGCGGACTCAAAGAGCCACTAGGAACACTAATGCGTACAAAGAAACCGGAAGACATGAGTTCAGCGCTCAATATGCTGACGAACGATTTTCAACTAGACACTCACTCGCACACACAATTAAAAAATCACATAAAACCAAAACACATTCCACACAACAATATCAGACAATTGCAACAAACACCACAAAGATATTTTACAAATACCTCCCCATCACCGCTCATGTATTCATACAGACCAACACCCAACAATGCAATAGCTGTACAAAAGTACAATAATAATAATCAACCCAAATCAAATGTTTTTAAACCTAATCCACAAAAACCACTACCAAAACCAACTCCTATGAGTGTCAGCACTAGACAATCCTTCACCCCAAGAGCTAGTACATCTTACAACCAACCAAGACCCCAACAATACATACCATCACAGTATAGAACACAACAATTCTTACAACAAATACCCAACTTCACAGTTGAGGAATTATACAATACAGAAACATACGACGAACAGACCACAGACGACAATAACATTGTAGTCTACGAACCGGAAAACGAGGCAGAATATAACGAACCCCAACTCGATGAAAATAATTTTTTAGAGTTAGAAGCCTCGGACCAGTAATAGAATCACTAAATTTAAGCCACAATCAGAGCGAACTCCCTTTTATCATTTTTCCAGAAAACAACTTAAAGGTATTAATTGACACAGGCAGCACTCGTTCGTTTATAAAGCCAAACATCGCGAAGAAATTTTACCCCAATAAAATACGAACTGATAACTTTACTATTACAACAGCTCATGGAACATCTACCGAAAATTGCAGTGTAATTATACCCTCATCTAAATTATTCAAAAATCAAAATTTGTTGTTAAAATATTACATGTTCGATTTTCATAAATATTTCGATATTCTACTCGGGGTAGATAATCTAAAAAACTTAGAAGCAGTTATTGACCTTACACGAGATAGAATTATAACACCGTCACATGAGATCAAAATTCATTATCATAAGATAACGCCGAGACAACACTACGTGACTATCCCAGCCAAGACAGAACAGATAACAAAACTCGAAATTAATGAAATAGAAAACGGTGAAGTTTTTATTCCAGAAACAAAAATTGATAATTTAATCATACCTGAAGGAATTGCCAAAATCGAAAACCACACAACATATTACCCAATAACGAACCTGAGCGACTTAGAATGCAATATTAACTTAACAAATAAAATACCCACACAGCCACTAGTACATTTCGAATTAAACAATTATAATTTTGAAAACCAAAATTCCAATCATTCATTTGATACTTCCAAAATTCGTACGGAACACATGAACTCGGAAGAAAAAGCCGCAATTCTTAAATTAACAAAAGAATACGCAGGTATATTTCATATTGAGAATAAACAACTAACCTTCACAAATGAAATTAAACACAAAATTAGAACCACCGACGAAATTCCGATTTATTCAAAAACATATAGATATCCCGAAGTTCACAGGAAAGAAGTCCAAGTCCAAATTAATAAAATGTTAAATGACAGAATAATTAGGCCATCACAATCCCCATGGTCATCACCCGTGTGGATTGTACCAAAAAAACTAGATGCGTCGGGCAAGAAAAAATGGAGGATAGTAATAGATTATAGAAAACTTAATGAAAAAACAATTAATGACAAATACCCGATACCAAACATTTCCTCATTATTAGACAAACTTGGCAGATGCCAATATTTTACCACGCTAGACCTTGCATCCGGATACCACCAAATCGAAATGGATAAAGCGGATATCGAAAAAACAGCATTCAATACCGAAAATGGCCACTTCGAGTTCCTTCGAATGCCATTTGGCTTAAAAAATGCACCCGCTACGTTCCAGCGTGTGATGGATAGTGTTCTAAAAAATTTAGTAAATGAAATTTGTGTAGTATATTTAGATGATATTTTAATATTCAGCACTAGCCTACAAGAACACATTCAGAGTTTAAGAGCCGTTTTCGATCGTTTAAAAAAGGCAAACCTCAAGGTGCAATTAGATAAATCCGAATTCTGTCAAAAAGAAGTTGCTTATTTGGGACATGTCGTCACTCCCAATGGCGTGAAACCAAACCCAGATAAAATTAAGGCAGTAAAAAATTACCCTATTCCTCGAACAACTACTGAAATTAAAGCATTCCTTGGCCTTCTTGGTTATTACCGCAAATTCATAAAAGATTTCGCTAACATTACCAAACCCCTGACAAAATGCCTTAAAAAGGGTGCAACCATAAATATAAACGACCCCCAATATAGAGATTGTGTTAACACTTGTAAAAATTTATTAATTAATGAACCAATTTTACAATACCCAGATTACTCAAAACCTTTTATTTTAACTACGGACGCTAGCAACTTTGCATTAGGCGCAGTTTTATCACAAGGAACGATTGGCTCAGACCTACCCATCGCATATGCAAGCAGGACTTTGAATCAATCAGAACAAAATTACTCTACTACCGAAAAAGAACTTTTGGCAATGGTATGGGCAACAAAATATTTTCGACACTATCTATTTGGCAGGAAATTCAAAATTGTGACCGATCATAAACCATTACAATGGTTATTTTCGTTAAAGGAACCAAATTCAAAATTAGTTAGATGGAGACTTAAATTGGAGGAGTATGATTTCGAAGTTATTTATAAGAAAGGATCTCTAAATAAAAATGCGGATGCCCTATCACGCATTGAAGTAAATGTAAATACCGTAAACCCCGATATAGAAAATCTCTCCGAATGGTACATACAAAATTTTGATGAAAATTTTACTAATAATCATGAAACACAATCTATGATAGCAGAACCCGATGATGACCCACACGAATCAGATGCAGGCGATACAATACACTCTAACCCTGAAAACCCCATAGTTGGTATCTCAATTATCGAATCACCCGTTAACGTAGGAAAAAATCAGATAATAATAAGCGAAGTCATGCACTCAGCCGCAAAACCAAAAGTGACAAAATTACACGAAGACAAAATGAGAATTACCCTTCAGTTATCCCAAAATAGTTTTGAAAATGACGTAATTGATTTTATAAAGGAATATATAGTACCAAAAATTAAATATCATTTGTATTTTGAAAACCCTATTTATGAAAAATTTAGTCAAATTTTACAGAAAAACTTTAAAAACTCTGAAATTAATTTTGTAAAATGCAACAGTAAACTCATTGACATAGAAAAAGATGAAATACAAAACACGATAAGAAACTATCACGAGGGCAAAACAAACCATAGAGGCGTATTCGAAACTCACAACCAAATTAAGAAAAAATATTACTGGCCAAACCAATTAAAAACTATTAATAACTATATAAATCAATGCGAAATCTGTTTAAAAGCAAAATACGAACGTAACCCCCTCAAATTAAAATATAATATTACACCGACCCCAAATAAACCTTTTGATACCCTACACATTGATACTTTAACCTTGGAAAATTGTAAATTTCTAACCATAATAGATTCTTTTTCTAAATATGCACAAGCATATAAGGTAGAATCTACAAACGCTATCGAAGTAACAAATAAATTAACAAAATTCTTTTCACACCATGGTATTCCAAAACAGATAATTTGTGATAACGGCCTAGAGTTCAAAAACACTGTTATGCAAGAAATGTTGAGCTTGCATAAAGTTGACATACACTTCACGAGTTCACAACACCCAGACTCAAACGGGCTCGTAGAGCGATATCATTCCACTCTCATTGAACATATCAGACTTTTCAACTTACAAGAAAATTTTAAAGACGAAATAATAGAAAACAAAGTACACTACGCAGTGTTAGCTTATAATAACACAAATCACTCATCAACTGGACTTAAACCCACGGAAATAGTAAACGGACATTTTGACTCAAATTCGCCTATTGAATTAGACTTAGAGAAACAAATAACACAAAACTACGTTCAGAACCATCGTGAGAAAACCAAATTAGCATACAAAAACATTAATGAACGTCTACAACTTAACAAAACTAAAATAATAAACAAACTAAACGAAAACCGCGAAAATTTACCTGATATACCCGAAACAATATTTGTTGTAAATAAACAAAAGGTAAATAAAACAAGAAAAGCAAAATTTAATAAAGAAAAAATCAAAAACATCAATCAAAATTTAAAAACTGCCGTCATTGACACAGAATCTAATCCCAAAAAACAATCAAAAATCCACCTCGCAAATATAAAACGTCCAAGAAAACTAAGCAAAGAAAACTTAAATGTTGCAGGTCCATCTTGTTCGCGACAACCCACGGACTAGAAATTAAAGACATAACAAAAAACTCTGGACTACTGACCCTAAACCTTGGACAAGCCAAATTACAAAAATCCAAACATACCTTCCTTCATTATTATGATTTACAACCTGTACTCACACAGTATAAGACGCTGCAAGCGCAACACGAACATCTAGTAGACACTCTTAAAAATGACCCAGCTCTTTTAAAAGAATATGAAAATAACAATAAAATAATAAAATTTATTCAAAATTCAATAGTCAATAAATTCAACTATTTTAATATCCATCCCGAAAAACCTAGATTCAAACGTGGTATAGTAAATGGCCTAGGCTCAATCATCAAAACAATTACCGGCAACTTAGACGCCGAAGATGAAATAAGATATTCAAAAATATTAAACCATTTACAAGAAAACCAACACAAACTAAACAACCAATTAAAACAACAATACTCCATTAATCACCAAATAATTGAAAAATTTAATAAAAATATTGAAACTATAAAAAATAATGAGCTAATACTCAAGACAAAAATTGAACAGCTCTCGCATATTGTTATCAGCAAAATTCAAAATTATGATAAGGCACATATTACAGATATTTATAACCAACTGGCACACCTGTTTACTATAATACTAAACATATTACAAGACATTGAGAATTCGCTAACTTTTTGCAAACTACACACCTTACATCCAAGCATAATCAAAATTAATGACCTCCACGAAGAACTAAACAAAATTTATAACCACTATAATAATAAATTCCCTTTAGAACCCACATTAGAAAATATTCCCGATTTCGAAAATTTAATAACTGTTAATTGTAAAGTATATTCCAACAAAATTATCTATTTCCTAGAAATCCCTATCAATTACGAAACAACCTTCCAGCTCTTTCATCTCTTACCGGTTCCTACCCTACATAATTCTGAATTTGTAACAGTCATACCAAGTAAAGATTATTTCCTAGTATCAAACGATGGCCAAATCAAATCACTGAATGGCATTTGTACAAAAGGAATAAACTATCAGTGTCCCAACAAGATAAGCGACGTCACAAACGACTCATGTGAGAAGAATATCATATTACATAACAACAACAAAAACTGTGACTATATTAAACTAAACATCAAGAAAAACCACGTTGAAAAGGTAGAAGAAATAAACCAATACCTAGCTGTGTTTCCCAAAATCGAAGAATTACACACATCCTGTAAACAAAAGGACGAAGTCAAGAAATTACAAGGAATATTCATTATAAATCAAAACGAATGCGACGTCATATTCAAGAACCAAAAATTAACATTTGAAGAAGGAACATTTGGAAAACCAATTGTTCTAGAAAATTATGAAATTAACATAAACAAAAACAATATTTCAAAATTTTCCATCGAACTAGAAAACATTCAAGATTTGAAGACCCCATTTCAAAAATTCGAAGACATCAATGAAGACTACAATACCCCTGCAAGAAATCATTCCATAATAATACTCTATATTATTTTGTTAATTACTGGCATAATTATAATTTCAGTTTATTGCAAAAGAAAATTTGAACAGAAACGCAGCCAAAGTAGAAGTCCAGATCCCGGCCAAGAACTTCAACCCCAAGCGACAATCCAACTACCCGGAGGTGCCCAATTCTAAGGAGGGAGGAGTTACACATCCGTCTTTCCACAAAACTGTAAACCAAGCATTCTCCAATTTCTGACTATGTAGATGTAGCATAAAATTATATATAGTAGGAAAATGTAAACTTTGAGTTAGTTACAGACAAGTCTTAAAACAATAAACTTATATTTCTGATATTACATTCATTGTATTTCTGAAACCTGTATTTCCGTTTCAATAAATAAATATTTTTTTTGAGTAAACGAATAATCGCTTACATAACTTATATATATATTGCAATTTAAGATATTTTTTGGCAATTTGAAATTTTACATTAGATTATCACAAATCAAGTCTAATTTGTTCAGATATTGATGTATTTTTAATATCGTTATATTACAGATCACACTATAAAGTTTACATAATAGTTATACGGATAAATTCATTTCTAGGTGCAATAAATCGGTATTCCATTAGAAATAAAATAGACAGGTTTGGAGAGTATTTTTAAAAACTCGTCAAATCAGGTTTGGGCAGAACTAGAATAAAAACCGGCTATTAGAACAGGTTCCAATATATAAGCCTATTTAATTCCTATGAGACAAGAATTCTATCAAATTCTGTAATTTTATTTCTATCATGTACTCTTAGAGAGAAATGCAGCTTATGTCTCTCAAACCACTCCAACATAGAAATTTTTTCTATATTATAATAGTAAAGGATGTATTTGTTCATACATAATCGAATTTCAAATCTGCTGGTTTACAAACCAAAATGTGGTAGCACATAACATCCCGCCGATTCATGGGCGTCGTTAATCCAAAATCCAAGGGGGGGGGGCGACATGAAATAGAAAATTATCCAAAATAAATACATACTGTTCGAACCCGAACTGTTTATTTTGTGCACTTGCATTTTGTATACTAATAAATATTCATATACCGCCTTTAATGACATGCAGGGTGTAATTTTTAAAATGGTCATAGGGCTCTAACGTAGAATAACAGTTTTTTAGCTGCCCAAAGTTTCTATATTAATTAATAGAAAAAAGAGTGCATTTTATAGAGAAAAAATACGATATTTTTGATACCAAACACGTTACATTTCTGTTTCATATGAAGCCACAAAATAAATTTAAAAAATTGTAAAATTAAGTAAAAATCTCAATAACCATGAAACTGATAGTAACAAAAGAGTTGCTGACTTAAGGCAGCTCATTAATATATTTGAATTTTATTTGTTATAATTATTATTTTGGTTTTTCTTCATGTTGGTAAAGAATGACAATGTTTTATTACTGTCAGTTGGTTCATGAGACTTTTTTCTTAATTTCGCAAATTTTTAAATTCATTTTGTCGCTCTATATGAAACAGAATGTAACGTGTTTCGTATAAAAAAATCGTATTTTTTCCCTATCTATAATATGCACCAATTGTTTTTTCCATAAATTAATATATGTACAAACTTTTGGCACCTAAAAATTGTTTTTCTATGTTATAGTCCTATGACCCATTTTAAAAATCACACCTGTATAAAATATAGAAATAGAATTCATTTATTATAAGAGAGTTGACTTTGGGGCTGTTATAGCGTAACTCTCTAAATTGTTTCTGAAAAAAAAAAATGGTAGTTGAACTTAACTTCCAGAGAAGGGCAAGTGACCCCCCCCCCCTAAACGGTGTCCATGCGCCAATAAATAAATTTAAAAAGTTCCATGTTTAATATAGCAATGAGTTTCAAGTAGTATAACTTTTGGTTGATCGTTTGTAAACAAAATCTAATTCTTTGTTCCAATAAATAAAGTCTGTAATACGAAAATTTGGATCATATTTCATTGTTATTTGTTAAGAATTCAAGTAAAGTACCACTTCTGGTTTATAATATATAGTCAAAATCTAATATGTTGTTCTTAATCATATACGAGTTTTAAGTATCAAATTTGAGAAGTTTTGGATTATATTAATATATTTTTTCATGAAAATCTGTTCTGAGCTTCAAGTAAAGTATCACTTCCAGTTTTTCTTTTTCATTAAAAACTGTTATGGGCTTTAAAGTACTATTTCCGGTTGTTCAATTTTACTCAAAATCTAATCAACTTTTTATATGAATGCAGAAAGCTTAAATACAGAAAATACAAATTTTGGAAGTTTGATACGTTATAGTAAACGAAAAAATCATTACACACTTACAGACAGACATTATTGTATAAACAGTAAAAACTTGTTGGGGCGACCCTAATTCGTGCTTATTCGCTGAAAACCCACTATCGAATTTTTGGACCGAAAACATTACCTCCCTTTTACCTATATATGTAGGTTGGAGGGCGGTAAAATTGTAAATGTTTGAAGTAGTTTTCTATGCACTGGCTACTTAATTTTGAATTTAAATCAGACAAATAAAAATACTGATCAGTAACACTATATAAACAAAAAGTATGGATTTAGAATTAAATATTAAAGACGAGTGCACACAAGTGATCAGGGTTTAAACCAACGACGAAATATAAGGGTCTATTTTGAAAATATAAACAAATTTCATGTGAAAAAAATTGAAATAATAACGGCAGAAACAATAAAACTAATTAATTCAGAATTATTTGATATTATAAATGTTTGGAGATTATACCAGACATATGCGATATTTTATATAAAGTAATATGGAATTGGAGAGCGGTAGTATTTGAGACAGCAGATTTTAATTATAAAGAAATATGTTGAGAATTTTCTTTGTACCAAATAAACTAAAAAGTAAAGTAATCGAAATGAAGAAAGTAACTAAAATATTAAATACATTTATTCGAATATTAATATACAAATATTCTTAATAAGGTCATACAATAATATTTAATTATAAAACGGATTATAAGTAACCCAATGTGCTCTATTTTGTTGTTGTTCTGATTGATGAGAGGTAAAAAGTGATTTATAAACAGCTGTAACTTTTGGATCTTTTGCTACACTGTAATCATTTTTGATTTTCTTTATTTCTTCATCAACTAATAAATCCTTATCTGCTGGACGTTTAGTTTTTGTAGTAGGCGCAGTACTTGTACTTGTACTCGTACTAGGAAGAGTTGAGTTATCTGGCTTTTCAGTTTTCGTACTGTCAGTGTTTTCGGTTTTAATATTTACTTCTGTTGTGGGTTTTTCTGCTTGTTTTTTAGATTTCTTTTGAGCCTTTAGTAAGGCTTGTCGCTGAGCCATATTTTTCTTCATGATTTCAATATCAGCTTCATTGCCATTTAAGACAACAATATCAGAAGATGAATAAGATTGTTGGCATTTATGACAAGTTTTTGAGTCGATTTCTTTTATTGATCTTTCTGACATTACGCACCCACAAGACCATATACATACAAAACGAAATTTGCCAGACATTTCTAATCCTGTTACTGGGCAAATGTAAGGCGCAGATCTAATATCTATTATTCCTTCTGTTTGTGCAGCATCAGTTATGTATGCTGGATTAGGTGTTAAATTCAATTCCTTAACATCTTTTAGATTTTTAATGTGTTTGGCACTTTCGGGAAGTAGAGTACGATTTAACAAACCTTCAATTACAGAACTTTTGTTATATATACGACCCATACCACAAGTAACAATTGGAGTTTGTAAAACTTCTTGACTGATATCACAACATCTCCACTGAAATGATAATTCTGCAGTTTTGTCTTTCGCTTCTGGCTTCTTTTTCACTTTAACAAGTTCATCTCTTTTAGGAATTGTTCCACCATCACAACCCATTTTTGTATTTTGTTAATTTGATTCTATATTATTATTGACAATCTAAAAATCTCACAACCTTTGACAGATTAGACTAACAGCGCCAAAATGCTCGTACTAATTGCCAAGTTTGTCGTACTGACGTTCGATACTATGCGCTATTTCACTTTAAAAATGAAACAATTCTACAGTACGTTTCAGGTAACAAAAGAGCTATTGCTACAACATTATATCTATAGTGAAAATGATTAGGCAGAAGACTCACGTCATCAGCCTGAAAAAACCTTATAAAATAAAATTATTGGGTGTTATTTATTTTTAAAAGAAGAAGAAGAAAAATATTAGTATTAAGTGTTGTATATATTAATGATATTTACAATTATTTTTAAGTCAATCATACCTTTTACAGAATATAAAATTATTTGAAATAATTGTAGTTTATTTTCGTACTATACGTTGGCACTACTGAGAATGACCATGTTATGTTAAATAATTTTATAGGCGAATAACGAATCGAATGCAGTTGACGTATGCGCATAAGCGGCATTACTGCTACGAATGGGAGAATTTGGGCAAATTTCAACGTAGATGGCAGCATCATAGCTATGTACTGGTGCCGCGGATAATTTTGAATGACTTCGCTGACTGTGACATTTTTTTATCGTGTTTCTGCCCTAAAAATACAATTATAAAGTCAAATCCACATGAAATAATATTAATTATTATAATTTTTACTAGGTTGTCTAACTAAAATTTCATTTTTCTCAAAATGATCTGGGCACAAATACTTGCTTTGTATTTGGACTTAAATTTTATTATTCTTTTCTTCTTTCATCTTTTGGTAAACTATACACTTTTGCATATATTACAAGAACGTATTTTTTTATAGAAGAACCCAAATAACTTAAACTATCTATCACTAATACCGGATTCTCCAATTATGAGTACTTAGGGCTAGCGCGCCTACCCAAATGCATAAATTTTATTACATAGTTCTAGTATGGTGGCGCCATAGTTACACTATAAGACCACCGCCTGCTTCCATTCCGAATAATTGTACTGTGCAGTTTTTGCCGTAAAAGAAACAGGAAGCAGGAAATTGCATAAAACTAATATCCCCATGTTAAATCCCTATGTTCACTACGCCATCAACCGATATAAGTTCCAAAAAGAAAGTATTTCGTTAAACATTATGACTGCTAGTTTTTATTCAAAATTTTAGTGACCGTAATTTATTAAATACCACCAATAAATTGACTCTCCTAACAAAATAAATTTCGTTTAGCTAATAATGAAACAAACTCAAATTACATTTCAGTAACTATTTTTCATATATGTATATAAAACTGGGAAATACCGGGTGGCGCGTTATTTCCCAAATAATATTGGAAAAAAAAAGTTGTAGAGCATAAAATTCTGCATATACATCAGTAGGTAAATAAAATTATGTTTAGTAACTACCAAAATTAAATATGTAAATTTCAAAAATTTAATAGGAATTAAAACAAAAAGACTAAAGACAAACAAATGTGTACAAAACAAAAGAAATGAATTTTGTTTACTGATTAAGTTAAATTTTATTTGAAGATTTTTTTTTTAAGTGAAGCAACACGCAAGCATAAAATGTTTTTCTATGTTAAATATTTATGTAAAGGATTACGAGCATCACCTGGTTGTGACTTGGGAAAAAGTTCTGATTATGATCAAAATTATCTGATTTACTCATTACTGTTATCTAGCGGTATTTTTGTAATGCTTTGTAGAGATGATGCTCTGTTGCCACATAATTGATATATAATTAACTCGGATTGTATGAATTAAAAATTATTCTAATAATGCCAAAACAAATAAATTATTACAATTTTGAATTTAAATATGATATATCCAATAAAGAAAAATGAATTTTGTGTCAAACTTAAGTTTTAAACAATAGTAAAATTTAATAATAAACGCAACAGGCTACAATGGATTATCTGTCATTTAATGAATGTGTTTGGTTTGCGAAGCGTTGTAATGATAAGTTCAAAAAATATGGAACAAACAGAAGTAAAATGTATTAAGAAACACAAATTATTTCGAAAATGTTCCGTCGCTTCTTGTAATGCGTCATCGCAATTATTATCGTATCATAGATTTCTGAAGAACCCAGAAATGAGAAAAAAGTGGTTAATTTCATTAAAAATTAATACAGAAGTAAAGCAATATTTTGTCCAAACTTTTGATGTTGTTGTTGTTGATGTTGACACAGACATGGCGGCTGGGGGCTTTTTGAATTTAAAACTGACAACTATTTCATTTCATCATCACTATGCGCCGAAAATCAACTGCGCATTGAAAACATCTCACTTTTTACTATCTCTCTCACTTTGTGCAATGCATCCATTCCGCCTATATTTTCACAGCGTCCCGCTCGTTGGCAGTTCTGGTTTACATCACAAGCGCCACTGTCACTGTTATATCAAACTTTTGCATCGCATTTACTCGAATACCGTGAAATTAAAAATATAATTTTATCTGCATTTGTATTAAGTTTAAATGGGTATGCATACAAATTCCTAAATGCACACATCACTCTGTACATTTGTTGGCATATATATTTTTCTATCATACAATTATGTTGAATTGAAGTTATATTGCCCTGTACATAATCTTGTCTTGTACATTTGTCACTGTGTACAAATCTATACCATGAAGTTGTTGCGCTATTGCGCTTCAAGGAATTCAAACTTAGCGCGTTCACTGCATCTCAAATTACACTTCAAAAACAAAACGTATTTTAATTTAAACAAGTGTATGTTTGAATTATGTTTTAGGATAGGTTTACGTTTATATTTTTTTTTTATTAAAAGGAATAAAATACATTTTACTTTCGAAGTGTACTTCGAGATAAGATAACGCACCAAGTTCGAATGCACTGATGCGCAACAACTTCATGGTATAGCTTTGTCCACAGTCACGAATGTACAAGGCGAGAAATGTACAGGACAATATAATTTCAAGGCACGTATTTGTACGTTAGGAAAATGTATATCCAAGAAAAATGTATAGTGGTATGTGTGTGCAGTTCGGAATTTGTATTCCAAGCCGTTTCATTTAAATTAATTAAGACTTACAATATGTAAAATATAATTTTTATATTAAAAAATATATATCTGCTCTAATGAAAGAACACTGTTTCAGTGTCGCTGGACAAATACTGGTGACGTCTTGATGTCTTGAACTCATCGCAGAACTTTAAAAAATCATATCTTGTAAAGAATTTTCACATCGGGTTTCATTTCATACCTATGTACAAAATTTCATAGAAAACAATAAAAAAATCTGTTGTGGCCACCACAATACCTTTCGTCAATCCTGAGTAATATGTATAAATTCCATACATAAATTTTCTTACAAAAGTCCCTCCATCTTATTTTTGGTTTTCCTCTGTTTCTTCAACCTTCTATTACTAAGCTATTTATTCTTCATCCAGTATACTCTTCATTTCTCCTCATGACATTTTCAAACCAAAATGTAATCATCTCTCTTGTATCTTTCTAAAAAACTTGTAACACTAGAGTTATTTCCTTACCTATCTTTCCGTGTCTTCCCCAACATCTACTTCAACATCCTCATCTCTGCTCTGCCACATTAATTTACTTTTTATTGATACTAACATCTGTTGAATATGAAGTATAAAATGCAATCAAATCGAATAGAGAATAATATATTCTTTAAGTTATAATAACGTTAAATGTTAATAAATTAAATTTAACTGTTAAATCTTCAAATGAGACTACTTCCGGTTCACCAATTATAACCAAAATCTAATCAGTTGTTCTTCTGGATGTAAACTTGAGGAATACGAAAAAAATATAATTTTTGGAATCGTGGTATTGAAGTTATGCTATCCGAAACTTTCGTCACACACACACACACACACACACACACACACACACACACACACACACACACACACACACACACACACACACACACACACAGACACTCTCACATACACACACACACATACACACACACACATATTACATACATACAGACATCATCGTAAAAATGGTAAAATCGTAGTATAGGGACCCTAAAACATGCTTATTCACTAAAAACTCATCATTGAATTTTTTGACCAAAGACAATACCTTCCTTACCTAAAGGTGACGGAAGGTAAAAATTTATTTAAGGACCCATTTTTCTAATTTAAATAATTATCTGAAGTCCGGAACTAACTGGAAATATTTCTTTTTAAATTTTAGCAGAATTTTTTAATTTTATTTCTTTATATTTTATATAAAAAATTACCTGCAGTTACCTGAAATTATTTGGAGATAATTTTTTCTTAGTTATTTTTTTAAATTTCATAGAATAAATATAATGTGATTGATTTCGGTCCTTGTTTGTGTTGGTTAGTGACTGTATGTTTCACTAAGCGATGTCGGGTTTGCAGTCTTAATTCATTCTCTTGAATATTAACCATCATTAGTGTAGAATATACTCGATTGTGACCGACTGCAAACTTAAAATTTATTCTAATCTTCCAATTTTCAAATAGCACAAAACCGACCTCTGTGATGTTCTCACCATGACAACTTTGAGAACCTATGAGGTAATCTCCCTCAATGATATCAATATATCGTCACCGAAATCTGCGAAAAATGCAGTTTGGAAATGGGTAATAAATCATTATATACATATTTTTTTGGGGAATCTTACGTAGGCGGCAAATATAAACTTAAATACAAGTCACATAATTACGTTTGTTAGTGTATTGTTCTTTTTGGAAGAGGAAGCATCTCTATCTCTTCGTGGGTAGCTGTTCATTATCTCCGAGTTCAGTTGCCTTCAATCTTTGGAGCCTTCCTCGTCGCACATGTCTCCGGTGACGTCACCAAGTCGTGAGCAACGCCTCTGGAAATAACTCCGCGGCTTAGCGGTTATCACAGCCGACTACGTTGACTTGGTGTGGTGTTGATGTTGTGTTAGTCAGTGCTAGACCGTGAGCAGTCGGTGACGTTTAGATAGTGAAAGTCAGTCTTTGTTTACGTTGTTACGGACTAGCAACTACAACTGAGTTTCTGAAACAATAATTGTAAGTAAACAATGATTTAATTTCGGGGACAGTCAATTAGTCAGGCAAATCATAAGAGTTTATTATGTTCACAAAACAATTATAGAAAAGTTACAAAACGAATAAATTTTAAAATCATCACTTCAAATATTACTTTCAAAATAGTAAACTTTTTATTAAAGCATTTTTTTTGTCTTAATGGTGAAAATACATTTTTATGTTTATTAATTCAATAGAAACTATGAATATTAATTATTTTTTCTACTACCAAGTAAAAATAATTCATTCCGTATATTAAGCGCAGAAGTTATTCATTTCTGTTACCCTGCGGGAAAGTTAAAATCATTGCAGCTTTAAGGTAGTTATATCGTGAAATCATTTTCAACAGAATTAATTGAAATTTTAAGTACATCTCAACTGAAGTATAATCTACCTGCTCTCCAAGTTTTAAAACAATTGACCAAGCGGTACATGAGATATTTGCAATTAAATTTGGCCTTTTTAACACGTGAAGAATAGGAAATGGCAAAATAAACACAACATTTTAAATTATAACTTTTATATCAATTATGGCATTTAATCGAAAAACTAGTATGTTATAGATAACCAATTAACGGATTTTATGTAAAAATTTGAAAATTATTTACCGCACAGATTTAATTTTATTGCCTCTAGAAAATTATAATCTGAAGATACGATAAATAGGTGGAATTATACTTGACAACCATGTACAAGTCTCCAGATGGAGTGTCAGTTAACAACGCCCACTGTGGTATTAGCGAATAAGAGGTGTTCTGTGGTTAAAGGAATTTCAAACGTACATTCGAAGGAAATATTTTTAATTTGGGTATTTTACGTGAAAAGCATGAAAAAGTTCAAACAGTATAATACTAACTAACTAATACTTTCGTAATTTTAAGAAAGAAATGTATTAATTTATTTTGCAGTTCCGATTTGTAGTTTAGAACTAGTATTATATCTCAAAACATCTGATTACTTTTATACCTGAATGTACCAATAAATGTGGGGAAATTGAATTTCAGACAAAATTGTTGATTTTTTAAGTAAAAATCATGAATGGAAATAATAAAGATATATACCTATATAAATATTTATTTAATGTATTTTTTTAGCACAAAGATAAAATATAAAACAAATATAACATTAAAAAAAATATATTTATTTAGTTTGAGTTTATATTAAATTGAATTTCAGACAAAATTATTGATTTTTACTTAAAAAATCAACAATTTTGTCTAAAATTCTTTTGTTTTTGGTTATACGTGGTTTCGTGTTGCCGGTTACAATTTCTGATAAAAATTGAATTACACCTTTTCTTCCATTTTCTGTATATATTCTACTTACTGTTTCAAAATTAATTCCAGTATTTGCAATTTTTTTAATCATGTTTTTTGATATTATACGTCTATACGTCTGAAAACCGTACACGGTTCGACATTTTCACATATGTCAAAATTAAAATTCAAGCTCTGACTGAAAACAAACCAAATATTTCTGTCCTTGTCTAAGTGCGACAGTGCGACGTTGCCACAGTTATTTTTCAACACTCGTGCTGTTGTGTGAATAAATTGGAATACGCCACTTTTGTATGTGTTAGTGCGAGTGGTACAGTTCAAAAAAAAACTTTTCTACGGAAAAATAAAGTAAATTCGTTTGTTACAGTCTTTGATATAAGCTTTTAACAATTTTTACACAATCTATGTATATAATATAATGTTAAAAAATATTGATTATTGCAAATATAAACTGCATTAGCTTAATTTTTATTTTGAACATAGAACAAGTTTTTGATAGGTACACTCGAGTGACAACTACCTTAAGCCAATCAAAGTTTAATAAATAATTTTGTGTAAAAATCAATTATATTTGTTCGCTAGTTTTGTTACGTAATCAATCAATGCGATATTTGTAAATACTATTTTCCATTTTGTCTTTTGCGATTTATGTAAAAATGAAATTTTCCTATTATTTAAAAATTAAAATTCGGATGAGGCGTGGTTTAATATACTAGAAACGTTCGGGATTTGTGCAAAAACCCGAACGCTGGACCATTGTTGAACAATAACCTAACCTAATGCACAAAGTTCGGGCCGAGTTTTCTAAGCGTGAGTTTGTGCGTTAGGTAATGTTGACGAGTATTTAGAGAAATTGTGTGAACTACGCCTCTTTGAAATTTTAATTTAACGATTAACTTCTCAACTCCATATGCAGGACTCTTCTTCACAAGTTGCACAATATGTTGTACATACCCACATATTTTATTCAATTAAGGTTCAAAATTTAAGTGAGAATTACGTTCCTAATTAAATTTAAATAATTACTTAAGGAAAATAAAAATAATTATGTATACGGAAAAAAATCTACTAATAGTGAAAGTAAAGTTATATATCACTATAACTGCAATATTACTTATTATGCCGTCATTCCCATTAGTGTTACTTAAGTCTCGTCGCATGTAATTACTACTAGTAAACAAAAAATGTCTACTACATCAGTAAAAATAAGTTTTGCAATTATTCATAATTAGAATATTCTTTGTGTATTGTAATATTTTGCGCATAAAATTAAAAATATCTTGTTAGTACAACATGTAATATTTCCAAGTATGTACTCGGTTTTTTAGATCAAGTATGTACATACTAAGTAAAATATTCCGTTATCACAAAAGTACCGCAGTACCGGCTAATCTTCCCACAAAGCTATGATAACTGTGTCTTACAAAAATTATTATACGGTAAACCATCTCGTATGATATTCTGAGCCGCCAAACAGGGCCGTTCTTAGGGGTACTGCAGCCTGCGTGCAAATATATAATTTGCCGCCCCTAAGTGATAACTACACAACAAAACACATTGTTTTAAGTCAAAAAATTCAATGATGAGTTTTTAGTGAATAAGCACGTTTTAAGGTCCCTATAATACGATTTTACCATTTTTACGATGATGTCTGTGTGTATATATATGTGTGTGTGTATGTATGTATGTGTGTGTGTGTGACGAAAGTTTCGGATCGCATAATTTCAGTACCACGATTCCAAAAATTATATTTTTTTCGTATTCCTCAAGTTTACATCCAGAAGAACAACTGATTAGATTTTGGTTATAATTGATGAACCGGAAGTAGCCTCATTTGAAGATTTAACAGTTAAATTGGATTTATTGACATTTAACGTTATTATAACTTAAAGAATATATTATTCTCTATACGATTTGATTGCATTTTATACTTCATATTCAATAGATATAGAGTTAAAGAATTATAAAGAAATTAAATTTTATAAATCAGCCAGCTATGCTAACCATGAAAATTGTTAATATATTCAGATTGACAGATGTCAGTATCAATAAAAATTAAATTGATGTGGCAGAGATGAGGATGTTGAAGTAGATGTTGGGGAAGACACGGAAAGACAGGAAAGGAAATAACTCTAGTGTTACAAGTTTCTAGAAAGTTACAAGAGAGATGATTACATTGGTTTGAAAATGTCATGAGGAGACTGAGTAACTCAGATTTTAGAGGAGGCATTTTTTAAAGTAATGAAAAGATATTATAAAAAATCTGATGTGGCCAGCATATTACCTTCCGTCAATTCGGTGTATTATGTACAAATTCCATATATAAATTTTCTTGCAAAATATGTTTTCAATAAAATTATTTCATTAACAAATTGCAATTGACACTGACATCTTCTTTAGTTTTTCCCACTCGTTAGGGGTCGCTATTCTTGATTTTCTTCCACTCATTTTTTTTGCATGTTGTCCTCATTCAGTTCCTATTCTCTCAAGTCATTCGCAATACAGCCCTTCCATCTTATCTTTGGTCTTCTTCTGTTTCTTCTACCTTCTATTACTAAACTATTCATTCTTCATCCAATATATTCTTCATCTCTCCTCATGACATGTTCAAACCAATATAATCGTCTCTCTAGTATATTTTTAGAAACTTCTGTCACTCCAGCCATTTCCCTTATCCTCTCATTCCGTATCCTATCTTTCCGTGTCTTCCCCAACATCCATGTCAACATTTTCATCTCTCTGCCACATTAATTTTCTTTTCATGGACTCTGACATTTAGAATTTTCATAATATAGTAGCTATTTCCATAGCAGGCTGATTTATGAAATTTAATTCCTTTAAAAATCTTTAACTCTATATCCATTGAATATGAAGTATAAAATTCAAATAAATCATATAGATAATTGACTATTCTTTAATATTTATAATAACATTAATGTCAAAAAATGATATTTAACAGCGTTTTTTCAGGAAAAACTTTTAAAATCTTAAAATGAGGGTACTTCTAATCACCTCTTCTTTTGAATCTAAACTTAAGGAATCCAAAAAAATATAATTTTTGGAATTATGGTATTGGAGTTTTGCGATCCAAAAGGATCGTCACACACATACACACACTTACACACACACGTACAGACGTCATAAAAATGGTAAAATCTTATTATAGGGACCCTACAACGTGCTTTTCTGGCCCCTCCTAGCTAAGGGCCTGAGCTGGTTGCTTTATGATATTTAATTTCTTTATAATTTTTTAACTCTATATCTATTTAATATGTAAGTATACAATGCAATCAAATCGTATTGGCATGTATTTTTAAGATCGTAGCGCTGGGGTGGCAAGTTTTGATTTTTGAACTACAGGTTGAACGAGATATGATGTCAACCTACTGTCAAATGGGCAAACACATAATTTATAGAATTGTGTATTTCTCATAGTACTGTATTATATTTAATTTTCTTTTTATATTATTTTATAGTAGGTTTTATATTATCCATTAAGGGTAAATTAATGTAAATTCCTAGTACACTTTTATAAAACTTTAACTTAAATTGTATAACCACTTCTGTTTTAGATGATATCTTCAAAAAAATAATTAAAATAAAAATATTTCATGATTATATTTCGTATTCACTTGTGAACATCAGTATAGGATGTATTCGTGGAAGTGAAGATAACTTAAATGATATTTTTGTGAACATTTATAAAACTAACCTCATTTTGAAATAAAGTTTTCTTTGAAATATAATGAATAAATCTTCAAAGTACACAAGACTGATATATTAATTTATAATATTCTGATTCACGTACTGTATTATTATCTTTTTTTCATCTTGTCAAGCATATTTTTAATATAAACACGAAATTTTCGTTTACGCGGGAATTGGTGACAACATAATTTATTACCTTTCTAACGTGACAATGTGCACGCAAGTAAGTACCAATAATTGTTACTCATATTACAATATATATGTCACTTTAGATACGCAAATACGTATAATATTTAACAAATTTCTAAAATTACATACTTTAAACCAAGTCAACCTGTAGTTCATTATTTTGCCACCAGATGTCATATCGCTTAGCAATACACGGCAATAGAGAATAAAATATTCTTTAATATTTATAATATTAACTGTGAAAAAATGAAATTTAACATCGTGTTTTCAAGAAAAACTGTTAAAATCTTCAAATGAGAGTACTTTCGGTTGACCAATTATAACCAAAATCTAATCACGGCTGCGTATGGATGTAAGGAAGAGGAATATGCAGAATTCGAATTTCTGAAATTAAGTAACAGTAAATAGCATAGTTGTCAAATGATTTGCTAAACAACCGATATTAAAATCTCTGGTGAAATATAAATTTTACATAACATATAAATATTTTTTATTAGACATATTTCTGTTTGTAACAGAAAAAAATAATTTTTTTTTTTGTCCCTTCATAAGTATAAATTTATTTCATTTCATTCTCGTTATTTGGCAACATAGTGTCACCACCCAATGATTTAAAAAAAATCCACTAGGTGGCATATCTAAAATGACGTCACGCAGTCATTAAAATGTAATAGGTCCATATTCAATTTGATGTAAATAGTTGAGACGCGATGAATAAAAATATAAACAAACATACACCCTGCCGGCAAATTTTAGTATTGTAAAGAAAATTAATTGTAAATTATTATCTCTAAATATAGATTAGAAAGCAGTATATGTCTGCACTTAAGACACATATAAACTAATGCATATAAATGAACGTGTCACTGTGAAGAAATATACATATAATTAATAAATTACGATTCGTAATCATATTAATTCATAGTTTTTTTCAAACATAATAATTTAAACTTTTTGTTACATGATCTAATTTGTGACTTAATTGGATTTTTTTATATTAAAGCGTGCATTGACTTTTTTCGGAGATGGTGTACCCTTATGTTCTACAGTTTCGACTGTTTCTTTGATACAGGCTGATAGTGGTAAAAGAAAACCCATATTTCATTGGTAGTAACAAATCTTTCTATAAACATATCAAGTCGGACGACATCTGGAAATAAAAACATTTCTGATCATTCGTCATAAGCCGGGGCCACTCACTTTGCAGAATTTTTTGTCATTCCCACAGCCTCTGCGATTTCATGTTTCTAAATCCTTCATTTGTTGATCTGCCATGAGCATGAATCAAATTGATAATTTCTTCACTAGTACCAGTTGCAGACCTTACACTGCAAGGATCCCTTTCAGATTTAAATTTAGCTACTCATTTTTTTACAAATGTGTATGAAGGACATAGATGTTTCAAAAGTATCTGCCATGTCTTTCTTTTTACTTCCCGCTACCCTTGATAAGGGTGGTATATGGATTGTTTTAAAAATTGTATATCGAGATTTTGGTAAATGACCATGTTTTAAGGTCCCTAGAATCCAGTTTTAACATTTTTACGATGTGTGTGTGCGCGAGCGCGTGTACGTGCGTGTGTGCGTATGTGGATCTTTTGTACGCTCTAACACAAATAGTATCGTTCAGAAAATTTTGAAACCTTATTCTAATATAAATCAGATAACCGGAAGTGGCACTTGAAGCTCAAAACAGTTTTTTTTTTTAAATACCTTTAAATGTTATTTTTTCGAGATTTATGTTATTATAAAAAATTAAAGGTTATTAAATTTTAAAAAATATTTATAATTTAAATCCCGGAGCCTACGCTTCAGACACAAACTCTATGGTTACACAGTTCAGATCTCAAATGAATGTAACTGACAGATAAATAATGTAACTGTCAAAAAACTACTCATTTAAAATAGTAAGGAAAGTGGTAAATAGAGCAATAGTTATATGGAAAGGAAATTAATACAGTTTCCACCATAAGTAAATATGTAGGAATGTGTAGGTATGTATTTAAATTAATAAAAATGAAATGGCGGGAGGTTTTATGTTGGTTACATCAGATTTTTTGTGTAGGTCACAGTGTAAGTATTTAATCAATGCACTATGTTCTATTTTTTCATTTTTTAAAAAAGTCAATGCACACGTTAATTTAAATTGACATAAATTAGTGGATTAACGTAACGAAAACTTCGCAGCAGACATTAATAACAGTTCATATAGCCTTACAAAAAATAATTGTGCATCTAGTGCTGCTCTCTCTGTGTAATGCCGCGAACTTTTCAATCCACTCTCGCAAAAAAGCTATTATTCATGTCATTTTTCCCAGATGGTGGCGCGAGTGATAGTGCACTAAGGTTGAAAACTTTTTTAGACTCCCTAAATATAAGACAAATCCAGAAAACAAAAATACCCGACCTTTTGTAGGATAAAGCCCTATTTTTAAACCCCAATGAATAATTAGACTAACATGTGGCACATAAGTTTTCGGAAATTTTTTGAATGGACGATACTGTGGTTTAACGACGGCATATTTAATCTGCTTATTATTACAACAATTAACATAGCTTTACCTTTAACATTCATATTTAATATAGAGCTAGTGGGCCGTTTTCTTCCATACGACAAAGTTTAGTACTGACTTGGGGAATGTCTCCAATGTCCGAATATTCAAAACCAGAATATTCAGAGGCAGAATATGCATGCACAGAATAATTCAAATCCCGAATATTCAAAGACAGAATCGCGCATCGCCAGAAAGCGCTTCGCCCGAATCATTCAAAAACCGAATAAGTGGGCATGCTAAAATCCTATAAACATCAATTTAATTGAAAATTTATTGTTTCTTACTTAATAGCTCTTTTTTAAGACAACAAACTCTTTTTTAAGACAACAATATATAGATATACAAAGACAAAGTACAGGATGCCTCATTTTCTGTGATTTTTACGGTATTTTGGGTCAACTTTTCGAGAAATTTTTAATTGTCGCCACGGGAATTTTCGATCTTTTGTTTTTGAGCTATAGGCAAAAAATCGTTTTTCGCTAATTTCGTAAAATATCTAATATCTTATTTATTATGATAGAATAAAAATGTTTAGACAAATTTTGTACCGCTTTTTACGTAGAATAAAATAACGTAATTAAATTTTTTAAAAACTTAATAATTCTCGAGATATTACACAAACTTATATTTTTTTAAATGGGAATCTATATTGAAAATAGTGTCATATTTTTGCTATAAACTGTTAAATCATATATATAGCAAGTCTACATTCTTTTGTTTTAAATACGCATAAAACACAAATTATTCATTTTTTGGAGTGAAAAATAATTATGTTCGTAAAATTTTTCTTAATTAATTTTTATCGGGTTAGATAAATTCTATTTTATCTACCTTTGGCACAATTCGAAAGAAGTGGTTCAATGTTTTCTGAGGTATATAAATTGAAAAAATATTAAAACCCGAAGAAAATAATATTAAAAATAAAGAAAAGGTGATCTGCAATAGAGTTTTATATTTGTTTCGAACTTATTTTAAATTTTTTCATTTCAAAAAATTAATAATTTGTTTTATTCATGTTTAAAACAAAAGAAGGTAGACTTGTTATATGTTATTGCAAAGCTTATAAAATAAGCAAATAGATGAGAATATTTCCAACATAGGTTGTGTTATATCTCAAGAATAATTTTCAAAAAAAAAAATTACGCCATTTTAATCTACGTAAAAAACGGTACAAAATTTGTCTAAAGAATTTTTCTGTAACTTACATAGTAAATAATGTATCAGATATTTTTGAAATTAGCGAAAAACGAGTTTCGCCTGTAGTTCAAAAAATGAGACACCTGTACAATACGTTTCAAAATACATGAACGATCTCTCCTTTTTATTATTAAATAAGTAAATAAGAGAGGATAAAATAATTGTCGAGATAAATTAAAAATTATGTAAATATAAAACTTTAATATTACGGTAACAATGCAAAACTTAATCTCTTCGTTTACATTATGTAAATTGATGAAATCAAGTAACTTTGGTTGGCAATTTTATGTATAAACCTCTTAACACGTCCAACGAACTTCCAGGATATGCCTGCTTCCGATATTGCACCACACCATTATTTTATCGGAAAACTTGCATGTCCTTCCCTTTTAATTTCATTTTCAAACTTTTTTGGAGTTACAAGAAAGATGAACAACAATGTGTAGGAGCCCTAAAATGGAAACAAGTAAGGAGAATGATTTTTCAAAAGCTACATGACAAAAAATTTGAATTATTAAAAAAATTTGATATTATTTATATAGTCGTAAAAAATGCACTTCTCACTGCAGTTTTTAGTATCCGTAAAATGATGCCTATTTAGAACACACTGCGCTATAAATTAATTGCCCTTGTACAAACTGCATTAACACGATAAGTTAAATAATGAGTAAAAAGATGGATTATAAATACATTTGTAACTTTTCAAGACAAAGAATACAATCGCAAAGGTCAAAACGCGCACAATGACTGTAGATAATAATAATAATTACTTCAAGAATCACATTCTGTATTATCTGAACATTAAAAGTGTGTTTTTATCAGCCTGAATCATCCGTATGAGCTAGTGCAAGTCGGAGTCGCGTTCGTCATTTCGCATTCGTATCGCGATGAGTAACAACATCGCGCTCGTGCGAACGATAGCGGCATGCTATGAAAATGGATCGACGAATATTCCTCTGCCCAAATCGCTGAACCGGACGCCCAACGCCGACAAATGGAAAGCCAAATATGAAGACGCCGAAAAGAAAAGGAAGGCCATTTTGGCGCAGAATGAAAGAAGTAAGTTTAGATAATATATAATCGTCTAATAAAAGTTGTCTTTATAACCAGTAAGTATAAAGTAGATACTTTATACTCACTGTTATAACAGAATAATACAAAAGTTACATTATATTACTAAAAAAAATCTACACTGTCTGGTTGAAGTGTCTGCTAATTGTCAGTTATAAGTAAAATATTGTATGAGAAATTGGCAAATGTAATATTGATACAATATATTTCTCTTAACTGACATTTAACATATACTACTTAAGTAGGAGATATTAAAACCCGACCTAAATCAATCAATCAATGTAAAAAGACTGGAAAGAGTATAGAATAAAATATGGATATAGATCTTTCGTCAACAAAAAATGTTAACCAAACTTTTTCCCTTCGTTAATCAATCATTGAATGAAATTCAGAATTTTCTTTAATCCTACGATGAAAATTGCATTAAACTAGAAATATTCCTGTTTATTTCCGCGATGTTTCTGAATCAGATAATTCTTGTTTACTATATATTTAAAAAATGATGTTTTGATTTTCCAAAATGAGCCATTAGAGTATTAGAGATTTGTTTCGAGGAAATATAAAAAAATATAAGAGACCGAAGATAAGATAAATAATACTATCTGCTGACTCATAGATAATTAAAAAGACAAATTTATTTACATGTGTACTTGCATTTTATGACACAGTGGAATTTATTTAAAAATAAAAATACAAAACAGGTACTGCGTCACTTTTGGTCTCTTTTTTTTCTCTTTCGGCATAATGATATTAATCATTTAATTTGATTTGATATGTTACCAAAACAATTTTTCATATCAATTTTTTTTCCGGTAAGGTTCTCTTAATCTTGATATAATACCTGCTGTTTAAAATAGCTCTTTTGTTAGCAGAAAGGTTTACTTTATTATTATTATTGTTTATAAGCTAAGTTTCCTAGGGTCGATGGAATTTCTTATAAATATAGATTCTTTGTACAGATTGCAAATTGATATCGTAATAGTATATTATTCAATGAGCATGTAATGTATGCTATTACTCATGAGAATGAAGTTTGCATCACGAGCCGAAAGGCGAGTGATGTAAATCATTCGAGTGAGTAATAGCCATTACATGCGAATAGAATACTATACTTTATCCACAACTGTCAAATAATAACATACTGTACTATTATAAAATCAGAAATAATTTAACAAATTTTAGAAAATTGTTTGTTCACAAACATAAACATAGTTAGCGTTGATTACTGGGTATTTGTTTTAATAAAACTATGAAGTGATTTGACATGTAGCAGATAATTTTAAACCGGCTATACATTTTAAGCTTAAGAAGAAAATAAAACTATAAAAACTAGAAACCTAGTATACTTTTGGCTTTTTATATGGAAATAAATACTTATTAAAAGTAATTAGTTTGTACTTTTTGTAAGGTAAGATTTGAATTTGACATAACGATTGAATAATATTATTCCATCGAACTGTCAATATTATTCAATTAGCAACAGTAACGAAGGTCATTAATTGATAAAAAAACGGTTGAATTATGGGTATATTATTTGACAGTCGTGGATAAAAATATTTTTTCTATACAAATCTATTAAAAGTAGACTTTTTAGTGTTTGTTTTTAGGGCTAAAAATGTTATTTTATGACACTACTGTTAAAAGTAATAATGATCTGTCCCTTTTAAAAGTGAATTAATTGCCTTGGTAATGACGAATCAACAACAAATCGAATTTTTGACATATGTCAAAAAAGTATTAAAAATAGAAATTTAAATGAAAAAAATAGTGTTTGTAGAAAAAATATTGTATGATATACGTGTTAAAAGTGATTTTATTTTGTTTGAAGGTTAGGACCACTCCGCTTCGCGTCGTATTCCAAACTTTCTCACTAAATAAAATGCCACACATATCATAAATAACTATTTACTAATCAATATTTTTTTATGTGTGTAAAATATGATATAAAAATTTATCTCGATGTCTGGCTCAACAAAGCAATATGTAATACCGAGTAGGTACCTACCTTTATAAAATTAGCTGATATAAATTAATCCTATTTTATTAATTTTTGTCTGAAATTGTTATATTTTCATTTTATCAGTTGATAACGAAAATTTTAAATTATGAGTTTAATTATTTCAAGTATTTGTTGCCATCAGTGGTCAGTAGTCTATGGTTAAAAAATATTGCCGGTAAAATCATGTCCCATTATTTTTCATTTTCAGTGCATTGAATTTTGAAAATACATAGCTCTGAAAAATCACTTCTACTGAACATCTTAAAAATTAAAGAAATAAAAATAAATTAAATTGTAAATACTAGTGATGCAACGGAATATAAATAATTTCTTTCTATTTTATTTATCAAAAAAAATGAAACCTATATTCTTGTCTATTCAATAAATTAGAATTGGGTCCTGCACTCTAATTTTTTATTATTTTACATGAAAGTTCGATTAAGTAAAGCAATTCGTAGTATTAAAAAGTTATAATTGTTTTTAGTTTAACTGCATTTGATTTTTAACGAAACCTATAGCTATCTTTCTCGCACCAGTGACTATAGTAGGCTGCGCGAGATACCAATGGTTCTGACGTCACAGTGGCACTGAAAATAAATTCAAATATCTCGCAGTTATTATTCAAAAAAGTTTTTTTTAATCTTAATCGTTATTTATTGAGTACTTTAAGGATAAAGTGTACATTTTATTATTTTTTTGTTATGGTGGAGGACCCCATTAAGTTAAAAAATCAAAATAGTACTACATCTGAAATAATTTTATTTTTCTATGCTCTTTCCCTTTTATCATTTTAATTCAGGCCCTGACTATTATCATTATTATTTTTCTTTCCTTGAAAGTAAATATTTCTTATATTTGTATGAATTTTCCTTCCTTATATTTCCTAGCATTTAATGTACTAAGAATTTATAACTTATTTAGATAATATAGTTATCATATTTGCCCATCAAATTAAGTAAATAATTAATGAAATAAGTTTAAATATACAGTGGCTCACAAAATTATTCGTACATTTTATTATTATCAGTAAATTGTAAAATAAAAAGGGTTTGCAAAAAAGAAATTCATTAAAAAAACAATCATAGTCTTCTTTCGATATTTCAGAATAAAATGATAATCAAATTTAAAATAATGTTTACTTTACTTTGTGTAATTGTGTTGAAAGCAAATTATTTACAAAAATTGAGACAAAATTATTTAACACATAATACTAAATTTTAATAGTGATGTAACCATTGGTTTGAATGACAGCTTCCAGTAGCCTAGGAATTGATTTTATTAAATTAGATGATATGGAAAGTGGAATTTGCCCATTCTTCAGTCAGATTCGTCCGGAGTTGCTAAATAGTGAAAAATGTTATTTTGCGAGGTTGTCTGTGTAGTTCCGACCATGAATTTTCAACAGGATTGCAATCAGGTGACTGGGGAGCTGTTTTAAATTGTTTCTTAACAATAAGTGCTGTGCTGTATATTTGGGATCATGTTGGAATATATAATACCCTTCCACTTCAAATTTATCCGCAGAAGATTGTAAATTGATAAATAATTATATTTATTTACTTATAGCTTCATTAAAAAACATAAATTGCCCATCCTGTCAGCAGACATACAGCCCCAAACAATAGCACTATCGTTCCACATAAATTGTTTGTATAGCTCGGTATTCTCCTATTATCTGATTCAAATAAATTAAATTTAGAGAAAATAACACTATTCCAAAATTCAGGGCGTTTATGAACATATTTTTTCGCGAAGTCTGGGTAGATATTTTTTTTTTAATGAATTTATTTTTCGGAAACGTTTTTTATTTTACATTTTAGTAATAAAAGTAAAATGTAAGAATTATTTTGTGAGCCACTATATTTCTAAATTTTATATAAAATTATTATTTAGTAATTTTCAAACGATATTAATACATGGCATAAATTTTATTGAAATAAATGTAAATGGTGTTAATGAAATGTTAAAGTTTCAGAACATTGCTCAATATGTTTTGTTTTGAATTCTTTTACGAACATGTTTATACTTGCAAGTTTCTTACTGGATAAAAAAAAAACAACAGCAGTAATAAAAGTTGCCACTTTTATTTATTTATAAAATACAAGTTACGTGGGAATTTTATTTATATAGTTGCTAAATTTCATGCATTCGGAATAATACAATAGCAGAATTCGTGTGACTATTGTTCATTAATCACTAATTCACATTTTTGAAACATTGTTTGTGTTTTTTTTGCGTTTGTCCTTTGTAGTTATAAATTACACAATTTGAAATTGCTTTTTATGAAACTACAATGAATCATCGTATATTGAAAACAAATGTGCAACACATGAATCAATACAGAAGATTTGATGTCCTAATAAAATATAATAACTTATAAATTATTAATTTTCATGAATTTAAATTAACTGATTCAGAGAATATTATTATACTTGCTAATTTTTTCATATTTTTTATGCATACTTACAGGCTTATGAATACATGAATGAATGAGTTTAAATTAATTTGGTCTCGAAATTGTCAAGTAGCACTTTAACCACAAAAGTAAATAAAGTACTATTATTTTTTTAATCTAAGTTACCATAACTATATACATATTCAATTTTAAAATTGTGCTTAAATAATAATTTAATTTATTTCTCCTATTTTTTTTTTCTTTAAAATCTACTATAGAAAAAATAGAATTTTATACACGACGATAACATTTAATTTTCGACTCACGGAAAATAATTCATCTTCATGGCTCATGAATCAATAGGAAAGTTAAATCCTATGATTGCAATAAGACACATTTTACTCTGGTTGTCTAGTTGCATATAAAACTTTTTTAGTCTACAATAAAAGTGTCAAAAAAAATTGCCATAGTGTTTTATTTTTTCACCCGGGTGGGTTAAAAAATATATACTGGTGTGTCATTTTCCATGTTTTTTCAAGGTATCTCGGGTAATATTAACGATAGAGCAAACGTTTGCAATTCGGTTTGCACATTCCAGGGTCAAATTTTCGAGAAAAGTTTTATAGCCACCACAGGAATTTTCAATCTTCATTTGTTTTTGGGCTACAAGTAAAAACTCGTTTTGGGCTGATCTTATTTATTATGATAGGGAAACATTGTTTAGACAAATTTTGTATCGTTTTTTACGTATAATTAAATGGCGTAATTAGATTTTTTGAACCTATGTTGAAAATAGTATCATATTGCTTATTTTACAAGCTTTTTAATTATTTTATTTTAAACATGAATGAAACATGAATTATTAATTTTTTGGAGTGAAAAGATTGAAAATTATTAAGAAACATAAAAAACTATAACGTCGATAAAATATAATTTAACTAAAAAAAATAATTAAGAATAATTTTAAGAACATAATTAATAGATATACAATTAATATAAACAAATGATGATCAGTAATAGATTTTTTCATTTGTTTCTTTTCACCCTAAAAAAATAATTCATGTTTTATTCATGTTTAAAACAAAAGGATGTAGACTCGTTATATATCATTGAAAAGCTTATAAAATAAGCAAAAATATGAGAGTATTCTCATTTAAGTAATCATAAGTTTGTGTTAATCTCGAGAATAAAGTATTCAAGAAATCTAATTCCGCCATTTTATTCTACGTAAAAAATGGTACATAATTTGTCTAAACAATTTTTCTTTATCAGAATAAATAAGATATGAGATATTTTCAAAATGAGTGAAAAACGAGATTGAGACTTAAAAACAATAGATCGAAAATTTTCTTGAAAAATTGAGTCTGGAATGTGTAAACGGTTTTGCTCTATTGTTATACCCGAGATACCTTAAAAAAAACATTCAAAATGAGATAGCCTGTACTTTATGAACCTATTTTATTGAAAAAGAGTGCACTTTTTTAACGGACGTAACGTAACAACTATTACTTATGTTTTTTAACGAGTTTTAAATTTAAAAATAAACTAAGTATATTTTGTAAAACTATGAAGAAGTTTGATCGGCTGTTAATATGAAATGAAGGAATTGAAAATATTTTGTTTTGAAAACAAATTACTTTCTCATTTTCTAATAATCGCAAACTTTCAAGTAAACTTAAAATTCTTTAGATTGCTGGTTGAAGTTATAGATAAAATTCCAAACATTTCCATCAGTAGTTTACGTTTTGTCTACTTTTAGTTATCTGGTGCACGTGTGTTATGTTTCAGCTTCAAGAGATTATTTGGAGTTACAGAAAAAGTTTAAGCAAATAGAACTTCAGAATCTAGTGATTAGAAACGAACTTTCGGATAAAACAGACAACCTGCAGAAACTGCGGACTGTATCAAAGAACCTCTACAAGGAATACGACACTCTAAAGAACCAATATGAACTGGAAACCGGAGTCATGCATAAGTAAGAAAGTATTTAAATAAAAATATATTAATTTTAAGTGCATGATTATTAAGTTACATTTACAACAATTTGAAGCGCGCTTAATTTTTATTTGAAGTGGAAATTGTGTCAAGCTCAATTTTCTATGTTTTACAATGATCGAAGACAAAATAAAAATACGATCATTAGATTTGTCATAAAAAGCATTATACTTTGATATTTAAGATTTTTTGACTAATACGAGGCGAGGGTCATGTTAGAATTATTAATTTTTCAGAATTTTAATATAAATGTTTAAATAGTTCCCTTCACAATAATACACTTCATAAATCTTTCTTTCCATCTCTTAAAATTCCCAACAACCTTGTTTTATAATGCTCAATATTTTCAAATTTCAAAATAATCATAACTGGAATCGTCATTCTCTTCTTCAGGCAAATACCTTCTACCACATAATTTATTTTTATCAAAAAAATAGCCAAAAGTCGCACAATGCCAAATCTGGGGAGTATGGCGAGTGTTTACTTTTGTATATATTTATTTTTTGCTAAAAACTGAAGAAAATTCTCTCCGGTTAAATCTATATTTTCATTCGCAACGAAACTTTAAAAAAATTAGTATTAACTAATTTAACTTCTGAAATTTATTTTCAAATGAGAGATAAATAACAATTTAAAATGATAGTGCACGACCTACCTTACATTTTCTAAGTTTGATTATTATTATTTTTCACGTGTGATAAATGCATTTTTTTATATATGTATATTAAGAAATTATTTTAATACTGCAGGGTACAATAATTTGTCCTAACAAAAATAATCTAATGTGTCCAGCACATTACCTTCCGTCAATTCTGTGTATTGTGTGCAAATTCCATACATAATTTTTTTTACAAAAGATTATGTATTTCCAGCAAAATTATTTCATAAACAAACTATGTAAATTGCACTTGATATTGATATATCTTCTTCTTTTTCTTCTTTAGCTTTTCCCATTCATTAGGGATCACTATTCTTATTTTCTTCTTTCACTCATTTTTATTTTGCTTGTCGTTCTCATTCAGTTCCTTATCTCTCAAGTCTTCCGTAATATAATACTTCCATTTTCTCTTTGGTATTCCTCTGCTTTTTCTACTTTCTACTACTAAACTGTTTATTCATTTCTCCTCATGACATATCCATATCGTAATCGTCTCTTGTATCTTTCTAGAAACTTCTATCACTCGAGTCATTTCCCTTATCTTCTCATTCCTTAGCCTATCTTTCTGTGTCTTCCCCAACATCTCCATCTCTCTGCCACATTCAACAACTTAAGTTGTTTCCATGGTTATAGCACAGCTATTTCTTTTAAATTTTTTAACTCATCCATTGAATATGAAGTATAAAATGCAATCAAATCGTATGGATAATAGAATATTTTTAAATATTTATAATAACATTAAATGTCAAAAAATGATATTATTTCAAGAAAATCTGTAAAATATTCAAATGAGGGTACTTTCGGTTGACAAATTATAACCAAAATGTAATCAGCTCGTCATATGGATGTAAAGAAAAGGATTTCGAAAGAATTACAATTTTTAGAATTATAGTGTGGGAGTAGTCACCTATGAAAAAATCGTCACATACAGACTAGTAAAATCGTATTCTACGGACCCAAAACATGCTTATTCACTAAAAACTGACCATTGGATTTTTTAAACACAGATAATACCTTTACGGACGGTGAAAATTGTTGACATATTTCAATGTAATTTTGTTTATTACAAGTAGAGATGCGACAACCAACTATTAGTCGGTTAAGCCTATATCCTGTCATTTTTCGTCAGCGAATAGTCGGTAAAAAGGGCGATTAATCGGCTTAGTATATGATACGTTATGCTATAAAGCCTATGCCTAAAGCCTATGCCTTGAATAATATAAAATTATTAGTAAATTAATTAGTAAAAATATTACTTTACTATAAGTATGTGTGATATAACAAAAAAAAAACTCTAAAACAAAAAAAAAACAGAATTTTATTCTTTTTTAGATTTGTATAGGAAAGATTGTAGATTATTAATGCAAATATAATTATTTCATTATTTATTAATCAATGATGAAGAAATGTGAGGCAAAGGTAAATTTGCGACTGACAGACTTCACTGGAAACAAATGAACTTCAGTAAGAACGGCTTTTAGTGAGTCTTAAATTAGTCGGTTGAGCCAACAATCAGCTTCCAAAATGGCCGAATAGTAGTCGATTAGTCGACCAAAACCGTAGTCGTAGTCGGTTCGGTATATCACTAATTACAAATAATGGAGTATGCATAGTGAAAGCCCTGACTTGCAATTTGAAACAATATAAAATTGAGCTTGGTTCGAATTTCTATCTTTATTGTCACATAAAAAGTACATATAAAAACTCTTGAATTCTGCGAGTTAATTATTAAACTATATAAATTACATGCACCTCAGAGTTTGCGAACTTTTAATACATAGCTATAACAAATCAATGTCATATGCAGTCCTTAAACCTTCGACGATTACTCATTTTAGTATTAACCGCGTTCACCTTGCTTTACATATTTTTTTTTACATTATGTATCTATATCTGCAAGGTGATAGCGATATTGGTTACATCATATTTAATTTAGATTAATATTTTATTTAATTTTAATTAATAATACTTAATACAAATATGGAATTGATAATTATAATCTAGACTAGAGATAAGTAACTCCTATTAATATATATTGTTCCGGTGTCTAAACTATTATTAGTTTAGTTATATTTATTCATTTTATTTTTGTTATAACCAGAAACAATTGCTATTTTCCAATATGAATATTTCTGAAAGATTAAGGACATAATTTTGGACAAATTTTATAAGAAAATGTGATATTTAATTTTATAATGTTCCGGTGTTATTACTTCGAAAGCCTAAATTATTATTAAATAAGTTAATTTAAATTGATTCATTTTTCATTGTTATAATTACTAAAACTATTTGCATCGCGCCAGTTGCGCTCTTGCTACCTTCTCATGCAAATATCATTGAAACGAAGTATTGGCGAAATTTTGTTTATATGAACTTATTTATTTTTAGATTATTTAAATTTAAAGTTTGGTTATTTAATCTTGGAACGCTCTGTATGTGTATATATAAATTTAGATTCATAGTTTTCGAATAAAAAAACATTGTTTACAGAAATCCGTACTTTAATATTTAAATGAATACAATTATATTTGTTTAATGATCCAAAAAGTTATTAAACTATTGTGAAATTAATTTATTTGGGTGAAGTGTAAAAAATCGGAGAAATATTATTAATTAAAATAAAAGTTTATTAAACGATAAATAATTAAAATAAAGATAATAGAAATAATTAACAGTATGATTAAATAATTATAAACATAAGAATATTATTAAATACTTAAACAATAAGATTTTTTTATTTAAACAATATTTATGTCAGTACGTTTATTTATATAACTATATTTATTTATGTTCACAACTCGTAGACTATTTATATATATCATCAACTGTTCATCTCACGATGCTTCTATATAACAGAATGTCTTGGCGGGTTTATATAGCGCAGCGTCCTTCTGGAACTTTCGACGCGATAATAACATCGAATACAACGAGTTAAGTGACCATAAGTAATTAAACAGGTCGCAACGTGTTTATGACGATTACTTCATTGTTGGAGAAACATTCTACCAGCGGCGATGGTCGCGTTCGAGTTAAACTCAGAGGCGTCGGGTCCACAAACGTGACACTATGTATAATTTATAAAGGCTTATCATATTTTTTCTCGAATAATATAATCCTGTCATCACCTAAAAGATTAATTGAAATAATAGCGGATCAAATAATAGCCACAAGTTTTTTATTCCAAAAAATACTGTTAAAATAAAACGAAACACATATGCATTTCTCTTGTGCACAGGTATAAGGCGCAAAAAACCGCATGCCCAAATCGAAAAACTGGTTTTGCGACCACTTGACTTATTCTCCCAAAACTAATCTGCATAACAAACCAATGATTTAAATCCAAACCTACGTACCTACTCTATATTTAGAGCACGAAGAAATATGTACAAGGAGAACATTAAGCAATAAATATAAAATCACAAAGTGCAACACTAAATAGATAGAACTGCTGCTAGACAATATTATAATATGTCTACTATAGTTTTAGTGGATTATTAATAATATAATATCTTTATCACAAAATTAAACACAATTTGCAAATATATTATGACCATTAACATATTCTTAACGACATTTTTATGTAGTATAGAATTTATTTTTGAACAGATAATATGCTAAAAACTTTATCAATTTACGTGAGATTATTTCTTTGGCAGTTTATTTGAATTATGTAAAATAATTTCACAAACAATATGGATTTCCACTCGTTGTATTTAGTGGAACATTAGTAATGAAAGAAGATGCACAAAAGTTTAAAGCTATTATAAGTTCAATTAGACAGTATTTGTCTTCGACATATATTTTCCTTAAACAAATTTATTTGCCTGCTACAAACATACCTATACATATCTACATTTATAATTATGTGCATAGGCGCCGACTTTTGAATATTACACGTGGGGCTCAACTTCAAGTTAAAATGTAGGAGGGGGGGGGTTATAGTAAAGAAAAAAGTTGTTTTTATCATTATCATCAACAAAAATATACCATATAAGTATACCATCGTGTATAGCTACTTGATAAAAATAAAAAATAAATCAAGAAGTACTTCTTCGGTGATTATTTTGATTTCAATTGCAATTTTATCTTTGTTTAAACATTTTGTTTCATTCTTATGAACGTGTATCATTTGATGATTGTGAGACAAATGTTTTTACTAGATTGATATTTCCTGTTACTTTTATCTTTATTATCGTGATGGCGAGTCTTTTTATTTACATCTAAAGCACTATTGTTATTTGAATTGTTATTTTCTAAATTTACTTCAGAGTGAGAAGAGGTCGGGTCTCGATTGTCGATTCACTGTTATCACCACTATTTAAAATTAAAATTTATCAATTATCATTTTAATTTAATCTATTATAAATTCCATGTGGGGCTCTGCCCCATGCGAAACTGTTCATGTGGGGCTCAAGCCTTTGGGCACCCACAAACTCGGCGCCTGTGATTATGTGCGTATGTATGATGTGTTACATATGGTACAAAAGTTAATAATTTCCTATTACGTCTTATAGGGGTATTTTTTACTACACAACATTTTAAATAATATAATATGATCTATTAAATCTCTTTTATACCATTTCGAGGGTCGAGAATGTCTTTCTTTTTACTTCATTGTACGTAAGTAAAGGAAGTATTATAATCGCGAAAAATTTCGGTTTTCAGATTTCAGCGGAAATATCCATTTTGATCATCCCTGAATCCATTTTGACTAATTTCGTCGTGACGTCTGTACGTACGTGCGTACGTCCGTATCTCGCATAACTCAAAAACGGTAAGCCGTAGAAAGTTGAAATTTTGTATTTAGGACTCCTATAACATCTAGTTGTGCACCTCCCTTTCTTATTATTACACAATTTCCAGAAGTGGTACTTTACATGAAGCCTACAATAGATTATAATGAAAAACTGTTTTAAAATATAATCCAAAACTTTTCAAATTTAGTATACAAGACTTTTATGTCAATCGAAATAACATAATAGATTCTGGTTAAAATATGCTAACCGGAAGTGGTACATTACTTGAAGTTGTTACAGTTTTTCTTGAATAAAATGATTTTATTTTGATTTTAGAAATAAATGCTTCAAATAAAAGTTTTAGAGAATTGTGTGTAGCACATCAAGTATTATTAAATTAGCCCTTTGTATAAGCGAGATATGTAAATTTAAAAATTATGTACTTTTTACTTCCTTGTACGTAAGTAAAGGAAGTATTGTAATCGCGAAAAATTTCGGTTTTCAGATTTCAGCGGAAATATCCATTTTGATCATCCCTGAATCCATTTTGACTAATTTCGTCGTGACGTCTGTACGTACGTACGTATCTCGCATAACTCAAAAACGGTAAGCCGTAGAAAGTTGAAATTTTGTATTTAGGACTCCTATAACATCTAGTTGTGCACCTCCCTTTCTGGTTATTACACAATTTCCAGAAGTGGTACTTTACATGAAGCCTATAATAGATTTTAATGAAAAACTGTTTTAAAATATAATCCAAAAGTTTTCAAATTTGGTATACAAGACATATTATGTCAATCGAAATAACATAATAGATTTTGGTTAAAATAGGCTAACCGGAAGTGGTACATTACTTGAAGTTGTTAACAGTTTTTCTTGAATAAAATGATTCTATTTTTATTTTGGAAATAAATGCTTCAAATAAAAGTTTTAGAGAATTAATTTCTGCGTCTAGTACATTAAGTATTATTAAATTAGCCCTTTATATAAGCGAGATATGTAAATTTAAAAATTATTTTTTTGTAATAAAGCTTGCTATGGATTAGGACAAAAAAATAAAAAAAATGTTCATGTCAAATTACGTTAAATACGTGCAATTTTATGATTCGTACAATAACAAATATTATATATTTATTGTGAAATTAGTTATATTCATTGTTGTATTCAAATATTTCTTTGTTGTAATCAAAACTCTCTTTAAAAAGAACCGGGTTAGATTATAGTCGCTATATATCTTACTGTTTTGAAGTTAAAATTAATATTTTGTAATTTATTTATTAAAAAAATCTGTATAGTTTAATAATCGTACAAGGAAGTCGTGTGGTGTCCACATCAGATTTTTTGTTTTTGTAATAAAGCTTGCTATGGATTAGGACAAAAACATAAAAAAATGTTCATGTCAAATTATGTTAAATACGTGCAATTTTATGATTCGTACAATAACAAAAAATATTATATTTTTATTGTGAAATTAGTTATATTCATTGTTGTAATCAAATATTTCTTTGTTGTAATCAAAACTCTCTTTAAAAAGAATCGGGTTAGATTAATGTTAATTTAAGAATGATAGTAGTAAATGAATTAATTTTTGTTCTATATCAAAATATTTCTCGGACTTGGCTTAAGCCTGTCAATATTTTGTAATTTAATTATTAAAAAAATATGTATAGTTTAATAATCGTACAAGGAAGTCGTGTGGTGTCCACATCAGATTTTTTATTTTTAGTTTGTCTCTTGCTTGATAGAATTAAAGATGGACTTTTTATAAAACATAAGAAATGTTGGATAAGGAATGTAACTTGTCATTTTCTTCACAAAATGTTAGTCAATGAAATATTTTTTTGTGCCGACTTCTCCATAAATTCGAGAAAAATATGATAAGCCTTTATAAATTATATTCTGTTCCACGTTACCAATACAGTAGATGGCGCTCACATCAGCGCCAGTTTTACATAGACGAAATTAAAAAATGGCAGTATTCAACTGCTGTCATCTGATATTTTATTAAAATATTAAAAAGGTATTATAATTCCATCGAAACTTTGTATATTCTAGTCAGTAGATATGAAATATAAAGTATTATCTAATCTACCTGCTTTCCTAATCGGATAAAGATGATATTTGACATTGCACATAAAAATGACACCGAGATGTCACATGTCATGTACACTGACAATAGCCTGAAATTACATTTCGTAAACTTGGCTCCAATTTCAGCCAATTAGAGAGTTCAAAACTATGCCCTATTCTCTACAATACTGAATTGGTAAGGTGGAACAAAGTATAAACATAGTTTGATTATTAAATAAATTCAATGGGGTCATTTCACATTTTTTATTTTTATTTCCTTGAAAAAATAGGTCAAATTAAATATGTAGATGTTTTACACCTTACAAGTCTTTAGAATCAGAGATATGATTTTTTAAAAGTTGTCTTTAATTTCAAATATTTGGACGCTGACGTCACGGCTTAGCGAATGCGGCAGTAGAGCTCTATTGGTTATGTTTGGAACTATGATGGTTTGGGTTATCACTTGTCAGTTTGATTGTGTACAGTAACATATTGTTAACTAAAAACATATTTCATACAAATTTTGATATTTATTTCAATAAATGTCTTATTTATATACCTTTACTCTTATCTCTGCTGTCACCTGTCACAATTTTAAGTTAGTTTGTTTACAACAGCAAACGAAAACCACGTGGACCGTAAATTTGTGTGTGTGTGTGAGAGGAATGTCTTTATGTAACAACCGTGATGTCACGAATTTTACAGCCGCATTTTATTAGTAAATTTATGAATGAAAAGCCACATATTTTGTTATTTTATATTACTATATTTATTAAATGAGACGGATTTCACGATTTTATAAAAAAAAAACGTTTTTTTTAAATGACCCCCATTGTATTCAATTAAACATTAAAGTACGGATTTTTGTAAAAAAAATGTGTTTTTATTATTCAAAAAATTATATACATATCGACAACGAATATGAATATGGAATACGTGGAATAACGTTACCCGAGTTTTTCTAGATTGAAATGATGTTTTTTTTTTGTTTCATGGTTATTACCTATATCATGTTCTCCTTTCTTTAGACGTGAAATAAAAAATTACAATAATATAATGAAATGTTTTATGAAACAAAATTAGGCCTAAATACTTAAAGAAATATAAAGCAAAAAAGAGAACTTTTAATAATATCGATAAAGTATTGATATGTATGTATGTATGAAATGTATAGATATTGTATCGATTTAAATTAAGAGCGAGCATATTATATCGATAGAAGAAAATACCGATTACTCTATTCTTATCTGTTCTTCGCATTTATCTATGTTATTTGACAGCTAATGTCATTCCTTTTTAACATATATTTACCCATTATTTATGATAAAATGTAGAATATTTAAATGATATTAGTTATTTAATCTCATGTAGTACAATTTACAAGCACCAAGGCTTCTTAAGAAAATAAATTCTTTCATTAACACAACAATGCCAAAGTTTATCAAAATAACTTTTGTGCAAAATTTTTGTAAGCACCTTGAGCGTTTAAGAACCTCGCTGTTACAATTCTCAGTTCACGCTTCCTGCTATTCTTGAACATTTTTTTTTTTTAAATTATGTACGAGTTGGTAATGCAAATCACATTTTATTATATTCTTGATAAAACAATAGTTATTTGTATCATTCTAGAAACTGCACTTTTATGATTGAGTTTATTTTGACAGGCCGAGCCGAGAGCGAGGCTTTTCTTTAAATACGAGGACGCACAAAGCAGTTTCTAGAAATGTGTTATACAAGATTTTTTGTACCAACTTCTCCTTAAATTCATTAAATAAATTTGATTTATTGTTCAAATATGAAATACTAGGGATTTTTCTTGTTGGTAACATCGGATGATTAGAATAATTTCAATTGACTTAGATTTAAAACATAACCTGAAAAATTAGGAAACATTTTTTATCGGTTTTGTATTGCTAGTTCAAATATGAATATTGTTAACATTTAGTTTAAAATGTGGCAATTTAAGTAAAAGGTAACGATTTAGTATTAAAAGTTGTAAACATTTTGATAATTCTTGTGTTTAAAATACTTACTTGACTTTTCACCAGAATAATACCAACTTATAACCATAAAAGTCCTTATATTTTTGCCGGCCGAGGCTTGTAAAAATGTTTCTGGACAATTTAATGTATAACTACATACTTACCGGACGGTGATACAAAAAAAAAATCTGTTCAATCCATTGATAAATAATTCTATGACTAACCCAGTCGAGGCCGAAAATAAAGATTATTTGATTGAACTTCCAGGAATTTTCTACTCTTATTAACAATCCAGTCAAGAAGGACCCGCAGTTATTTCTATTTATTATATTCGACTTCTTTTAACAAGTATTAAATTCAGCAAAGTTATAAAATTATCGTTTTAAATTGTAAATTTCATCCAAATTCAAATTGTGTCCATTCCTAACTTTATTTGCATGTTGTCCACTTGTACACCTCAAATGTAGTTCTGGTAGCATAAACGTTTCTCCAATGTCTTCTCGATTACTTTGATTACAATAATCAAAACTTGTCGCATGAATGAAGACTCTATCTAAAACAGAACTAATCGATCTCATACAACTACATGCAATGTATAATATTTCAAGCATTACAGATGACACAGTGCACCTTCTCAACACCTTTTAAATTTTCTAGGGCTCTCACGGAAGCAAGTGGTTGGTACCGCCAAAACAAAGAACTGAAGCGGAAGTCTGCATTGATTCTTAGCGGAAATGTGAACGTTGTGGACATTACCGACGGGGAATCCGACGAAAAAGAGCTTGAAGGACTTCGAGAAAGCATCAAAGAACTAAGTGCACAGAATGCCAGGCTACAGACGGAACTTAGTGAAGCCAAGTTGTCGGAATTCGAGGCAACGGAGCAGGTGGTCAACTTAACACAGGTAAAATTTCATGTTATTTTAAAAATTATTGTTAATCAGTTAAGTTACTAACTTCGCAACAAGAAACATAGCCTAATTTAGCAAATTTATTAAAATTATACTTTAAACAATAAAAATTCTAACAACTAAAAATTGTATATTTCATTTTCACTAGAAGTTTTTTTTAACGCAAAATATAAGAAATATTTAATAATATTAATTTTATTTGTTATCCAATGATAATCAGGAGATATGAATTATAATGTTTGCCATATTATTTTTATATTTATTTGTATGGTTGGGTGGAAGAACAGCCTTTGGCTGAACCCCGCCTTTGGCTTATAGTCAATAAAGATTATTATTATTATTATTATGTCTAAATATGCAACTAAATTACTTACCTTCCAAAATTTTGTGCGTTCTTCTTGGAATTTTTGAACACATAATATACAGGGTGATTGAAAAAAATAAGGAAAAATATCTATTTTCTTTATTATTAATTTTAGATCCATAGTTTAAATTACATTGTTCGGGAGCGAACTTAATGCTACTTTGGTGTGAAAAGGTCCTGAAAACTACTTCCAGTATAGTCGGAAGCGATATCATCGTTGATATTTTAAATGGAATAATATATTTTTATATTTTCTAAAAGTAATTTAAGTTAGCTTTATTAATAAATTGTGACGCCAATTAGTTGAATTTTCATTAAAAATGAACCTACGATCTATTATCCATTCGCGATAGCGAGAGAATTTTGAAACTAATTTGCGAACAGATATAAATCATTCTATTGGGCGAAAGTCGGAAGGTGATAATTTTCGAGTTAAACCAACAGAATGAGTTTGTCTTTGTTCGTGAATTAGTTCAAAAATCTTTAGCTATCGTGAATGAATCATAGTTATAACTTTTTCAAAATTATGAAACTTTATGCATAATCAGTTTGCAACGATATTTGTACCTCCTTTGAGGGTGGGTTGAGAAAATATTTTGACGTTGATGTATGATGTATCATTTGCTTCAGATTATATATTTTGAAGAATTCGTACTGCAAAATTACAATGGTACATTAGTTTCATAATTTTGGAAAATATTCTTGTATACCTACTGATTATATATTTTACAATATAATTTCAATTGATGAATAAAAAATACCAAATAAATAATTTCACAAACAATTTGAAGTGACCTTTAAAAAAAAAAATTTGACATTTTATTTCGATGTAATATTATCGATTTAAGAAATGCTTAAAATTTAAGTTATGTTGGTGCAACCGGCCATAATAAATATAATCTTTTTTTTTTAAATATATGTATGTTAGGATTGATTTATTTGAGTAGGTTAACACAAATTTATTATGATGACGCATAATTTACAATTACATTAAAAATTTATAGTATATAATTTACTTGATGAGATGTAGTATTATTTATAATATTTTAAAATGTAAAATTTAAACAAAGAAAATATATGAACTCTTTAAAATATGATAAAATGTAATAAATAAATCACGTACACGCTATTAAAACAGTAAATATTTGTAAAACTAACAATAAAATTTTAAGAATTCTGTGGTGCAGATAATATTAGAGTTTATTATATATATTTTAAATTGTATTATTAGGCAGACAAAGAGTTTTGGATAAAAATATAATACATATAATAATTATTAAATTATACCTATTTAAGATTAATAATTCACAAAAAAGCAAAATATGATACTGATAAAGGAAGTACATAGTAGGCGTAAGAACAAAGAAATTATATGTGGGTTTGGTTAGAAAGAATATAAATAAAAGACTATCAAAGAGAATTTAACAAATTATACGACTTGTTTATTTCATATAATTTTAAAGGAAATAATATAATTTGTGGCCTAGATAACTAGTTTACATTTATAGAATAATCAAAGTTCATTATATACCGGTTTTGTTTTTAATTTCCTTAGTGCAAATCACAAACACCGCTACCGGTAGACATATCGTTGTCTAATAAGGTACGTCTGCACTTATAATTCGTTTTCAATAAAACAGAATGTACATAGATACATTAATTAAAAAGCCGTGCCCATATATTAATACTATGACGTCAAACATTAACACAGAGACATTACAATTATCTAGTGTCACTGAATTAAATTGTAGTTTCGACGTTATGTGTTATTATGACATAAATTCGTGACGAGATTATTTTATAATTTTGATTTGAGTTATGGTTATAATCGATTTTTCTTGCTTTAATAACAAAATAATAACATATGTACAGAATGGAACAAATTCGAGTTGCTTATATGAAAAACTTTGTTGTTATGTACGCCACAGAAAATGGATGTAGGTCTTTATAAGCCTCGTTATAGGCACTACAGGAATTTTCTATCGTATTTTGTTTTTCAGCTATAGGCTAAAACTTGATCTCGCTTATTTTTAAATATTAAAGTTAAAGATAAAGAAAAAAATCTGTTGTGGCCAGCCCAATGCCTTCCGTCAATCCTGTGTATAATGTATAAATTCCATACATAATTTTTCTTGCAAAAGATTCTAAATTTCCAGTAAAATTATTTCATAAACAAACTATTTAAATTGCACTTGACACTGACATCTTCTTCCTCTTTAGCTTTTCCCATTCGTTAGGGTCCCTATTTTTACGTGTCGTTCTCATTCAGTTCATTTTCTCTTAAGTCTTCCGCAATACAGTCCTTCCATCTTATCTTGCATAAGAATTTTTTTTATATAAGGAACTTTTCGGAATATTGAATTGGAATACTGTCACTTTTTATTTTTTAAAATTCTTAATGTCTTTGAAGATCACAGTAGAAGAAGTCTTGTTGCACATAGGTAGCTATTTATTAATTCCTTGGGAGTTGAAAATAATAAGATTATTTCATTTAAAATTCAACGATGATAACGCTTTCGACGAAAACTGGCAGTAAGATTAAGGCTCTTTTCACAACAAAAAGTGGAATTTAAGTTCGCCATCAATTTTTTTTAAATTTAAACTAGATCTAAAATTAATAAAAAGAAAATAATCATATGTCCTATTTTTTGCAATCAGCCTGGAGCACGTTCGCAAATTTACTTTAAACTTAGTTAGGTAAGGGACGTGACCATTAGAGTTAAGTTCAAGTAAACTCATTTTACGAACGATTTGGAATTTTGGTTAATTCGTGTAGTCAAATATTGAAAACATCACTGATCAGCAATGCTCATAAACAACTAAAGAATGATGGCATATCTGCATGATTTAGTCTCTGGCATGTCGAGTAAAACGTACCCATCTCGCTCGAGGTATGCTGGAATAGTTAACTCCGTGTAAAGTAACAAATTTTCGAACGCAAGTAGAAAAGATGAAGCTAACTCTAAAATTTTCGAACGGATGCAGTTAACTGAGTTCCGAACGTAGCCCTGTATATCAATTCATTAATAAACACGTTAGCTCCCGTTAACGCGAATGACCCAAGTGTTTTGATCTGCTCAGCCCCCAGCGAATAATCCGTTTAGTTTAATTAATTTGTTTATTGTTTTCATAATTATTTTCTTCCATATTAAGTTACTTAATATCAATTACAATTATTATTATATAACTTTACTGTTTGTAGAGATATCAACATATTTTTTTTAAAATATAAAGCTTGTATTTGTGTCCGACACAATGCGTTATTTATATTATATTCCTACCTATTATGTCCTATACAAAATGTATTACAACGTGGGATACAGGTAATCCACACGACCCGGTAGTAATAAAGAGTCTTGGATCAAGCGCAGGCCACATAGCCATGCAAGAATTAAAGAAAAATTGTATGGCTTGTAGCTAACATGTTAAGTAAAATTTGCTCAGTTTAGTAATTAAATCATTCTATAATATCTACTATTTACAGAAGTTTTTAAAGTGTTTACAAAAACAACACTTTAAAATACTATCCAAACTAAATATAGATATCATTGCTAGACCTTAGGGTATCTTATCTAAATAGTACTATCTCAAGTTTTTTATAGTTCATATTCCCAGAATGCTACTTTGTTATAATAGTGAGTTATCTGTTCATAACTGTCGTTGAAAAATAGTTCCGTTTGCAGCTTGTTCCATATTAGTAGGTTTTTGAACTTCTCGGAAAATCAAAATAAACATCCAGTGGACAGTTTGGTTTAAAATAGCACATCCTCTTGTTCTTTGTTATCTTTACGTTTTCCGGTAATGTTACATAAAGTAACTCAAGCACGTAGTTTATAAATAAACGAGAACGATTATTGTTTTGCTTATTAATAACATATATATTCCAGGGAGTCAATGTTTTGTGGATGAAACTTGTATTGAAAATTTCCACCAATTGGAGTCATTTACTTGTAGTATAATATAATATAGTAATATAGTTATGGCACATATTACCTATACTACCTAGTACCTACCGTTACGATAGTATAGGTAATGTATGGTTACGGCTTATGGGTCGATTCTGGGTCACATCAGTAAGTCTTACAGATCTGTAAATCTCTATATAATGAACAAAATTGCATCGAAAGCTGCCACTCTTATGTATAAATTATATTAATCAACAAGAATAGATGAGTTTTTGTCACTTTTTTGCAGATTTATAGATCTGTAAGACTTGTATTGAACAGAATCGACCCATTAGTTAGCATGCTTATTTAATTCTACGGGACATACCACCAGACGTATAAGGAAATTTTAGCAAAAAAATAATGTTTAGCATGTTTTACAATGGGGTACGGGTTCCCATCATGATCAAAATGTGAAAAATATTGTTACATTAAAATCTTATATATAAAAGTGATAGTTTGACGTCTATACAAATCTACACCGTTTTATATATCGACGCCAAATTTTGTAGAGATGTTCTTTCAACTTCCGGACGTGTTGTAGAAGTAGAGTTCAAAATTTTGAATATTTTATTTATAATTAATTTGAAACTGAATGAGACAAGAAATGGACGGGGCGATGTTGAACATTAGAACGATGCGTGTGTTTCCAAAGCATTGCCAAGAAGGGCTAATGTTGCTAATGACGGATTCGGGATTATTCGCAAGCAATCGTTGATTAGTGACGTCACGCTTCATATTTAAAGCCGCAAATGTCGCTAGTGTCTTTTTACAGCGATGGGATGTGACATGTCAAAGTGACAGTTGATGGTGATACTGACGCCTTGGACATAACCTTGTTTCTATTTATCAACTGTAATACAAAACGTCGTTACAAACTTGCTCAAATAAAAATAAGTAAAAATATGTGCTAACTTGACAACAATCTAACCTAACAAACAAGTTCCCCTTACCCTGCAAGACATACGTCCCAAAATATCTTTGTCATATTTCGAGCAGCACGTCGGAACTAAGTTGCACCGGAAACGGCAAGAGTAACGTCACAGTGGCGAGAATAGATCCAGTATTTTTTTTTCTCATTTAAAAAGGAAAATTGTGCAAAATAAAAATATGGAAAATTTAAATTTAAAAATACTTGCTTCTAATAAAAAAATCAAAAAAGGCAAAACTACCCCATTGGTGCGTCGACCAACATAACCTCTTTCGCTTTGTTATATTATAGGACGGCTGCTCATTCCTGTGTTATTTAGTGTTCGTCAACCGAAAATAGAAATTATTCGACAATGTAATAATAGTCAATTCGACAACGACAATAGTAAACCTTGCGAATGTAATTTTCCAAGAATCCAACTTGATCGCATGGATCACTATTAAAATTAGATTATAAAATGAAATTATTATATTAAAATGATTGAACAAAATTTTGTCTATGTCATCAGATAAACTATAAAAAAACCAAAAAATTTTGTAATGAAACATTTTTCTCAATTTCTTATAGTTAGTAGTTATTTATTTGAAAATTAAATATTGCCCAAGGTCGCCACAACATTTAACTTAATACAATTATTATTATTATTATTTTGAAAAACAAAAGCACATCTAAGATGATGACCTCTGAAATATAAACAAAAAGTCTCATTTAATCGAAGTCGTAACTCTTATAGTTTTCGAGATAGCAGAGGTAAACAACGTAAAAACTCATTTTTCATTGCCTTATCTTGGAAACTATTGAAGATCGGACGCATGTTGATTAAGCTTTTTTACCCATTTAAAAAATTGAAAAATAGTCGAAACTTTTTTTGGATAGAAGACATGCTAAACCCCCACTTAAAGTTTTATAAACTTTTTTGGATAAAAGACATGTTAGTTTCCATTCAAGTGAAATATGGCAGTATGTTAACGTTAATATGAGATGATACAAGAAAAAAAAATTAGCCAACTATTTTCACATTGTTTTTTGAAACTTGTGGGAAACATGAACAAGGACGCAAACTTTTATGAATTTTTAGATGACATTATTCACTGTATTTAGTTAATTTCCAAACAATTTTTTTAACGATTATACCTACTCGTATATTGGTATTACTAGGTCAAGTATGAAACTTGAATGGAAAATAGTGTCGCAGCTAGTTTGGAAAAAGTTCAGAAAAGTTTCTAGTATGAAACTTTGATGCTTTTTTCCTGTTTTACAATGTATATTTTGTTTTATATAATTTTGTTTTAATATTGGAACTAGATTTTAGTCAGAAGAAGTTTAATGTTAAACAGGCTTCATCTGACTTTGTACTGCAATGCATTGAAAGAATAATAAAGATAATCAGAACAATGGAAGAAATGCAAAACAAACAGTTTATTTTACAACAATATATAATTACCTGATGGAATTTCTGCTCCATTGTTTATATGGGTTTTTACATTTGATTCCTGCAATAATTAAGTCGTTTACATGCAACAATGTAACAGCTGGTTAATGAGATTGTTTCCGCTAAGTCTGATGTCATTACATAATGACGAATGATAACATTTAGTCGACATTCTGGAAATTTGAGATTTCCTATTTAACTATATCATATTTTTTTTACTCTGACATCACTTATCAAACCTTTTACTACATTGATAAAATATAACGTATGATTCGCCGCATCATCAAATTTCATTGAAATTGTCAGAAAGATAAAAACTAAATTCATACAGTACTGTATTCTATTTTCATTAAATGTGAACTCTGACTGCAAAATTTATTTATAAACAATAATTATATAGTAAATTTAGAGCTTGGGAATATGGGAAATTTCTGTAAAGAATTTTTTTAAATCGGAATATTTAAAAAGTTAGTCATTTGATAAAAATTTTTTCAAATTCAATTTATTTTTAGTACCTAAATGACATTATAATTGATACTAGATTAAGGATTAGGCAAATGATGTCGGTCCAAAAGCTTTTTAGACAAATGATGTAAATAATTATAGATTAATAATAGTACGCCCGTAAGTTGGCTTAACAAGTTTATGTGTACTCAAGGTCACAATTATTTTTGTAAAAATTTGACCTTACACAAAAAAATTGTTAAACAAAAAAATTTTTAACAATGTTTTACATTAACATTATTTTCATTATATTTTCTTTCTGTTTATAATTAATCTGAAGATGGACCACTGTGGTCCGAAACGTCCTATATTAAAGAAAAATAAACGCTTTTTCCAAACCGGATCAGTAAGGCCTTTTTTGAATGACCTTGAAACAAAAAAATTCTACATTTGATTCTTCAAGACTCCTTGATAATAGATTAATATACAATTTGCACAACGATTCTTTCAAATATTATTTTCTCATAAAATATTGTTTAAATAAACACAAATGATATAAAATATTCACATTTACTAATTGTATTTATGCATTAAGTGTATAATATTAAGACATATTAGTACATATGCGAACTTAAATATTATAAACATAATAGATAACACTTGCGCTTGTGTTTACACAATCAAGAAAATGTCACGTGTATAACTTTATACCATTAACTATAGTTTCGCAAAATATCACCAGATGTCATATTACTTATTTCCCATCGCCTATTGATTATTTTTAGAACAAATATAATAATAGTAAGAATGAAATAATAATACAAAATTGGCTCGTGATCGGGTCCGTTCTCTCTTTGAACGGGGTATAGCTTGACAGATAAATCGCTAACATTTGTTAATTTTAATATCTATTCCATGGCTATTGCTATTTCAACATTTTCATACCTAATTTCTGCCATTATAGAGCATGCAAAATTAATTTTGCTTATTGATTCTTATGCAGAAATTTAAGCTCTACAACTTTTATTTGAACCTTTTTTACTTAAAATAATTGGGGAAGTAGGAAATTGCAAAAGTATGATTTTACATGTTAAAGTCCTATGATCCGGTGTCGCGGTCTACATTTGCAACATTGAATTTAGTAGAAAATTGTTTTCGTACCATCAGAATAAAAAGCTTGGCGGCAATAATCAAAAAATTCATTTCAAAATGTCTCTTATATTTTATTACAGAATATTTATAATGTAATTCAATATTTAACAATGAAACAATTCGAATATTAAATAAAAAGGCAGCATTGTCCTGGAACAGTATAAATTAAACAATTTTAAATTGCAAATTTATTTGAAGCAGGAAATTCTGTAGTAATTTCAAATATAAACAAAACATTTTCTTTCTTTAGGAAGTGAGCGACCTTGAAGAAAAATGCAAAAACATCGAAAAAGAAATAACAGATTTAAAAAACAGCAACGAACAAATGGTCCGGGTGTCAAAACTAATGAGCGAAGAGTTGAAGGAGTTTCAAGCAGCAGAGGAAAAACGCCGCGAGGAGGCCGTACAACTTAGGTACTATTTACACGATTTACTCCATACTTCATTTATCAAGTTAAATGTTATTTGCAATCCTTCAGGCATCAAGCTGATGACGCGAGAAAAGAGAGAAACGTTCTCGCACACCAAAGCACTCTCCTGCTCCAAGGCATAGCGCTCGACGATGATAAAATGCAGCTCCTTCAGGAAATTGAAAATCTGAAACGGAATCTGGAAGACATGACAAATAAATATGAAAGGGATATTGCACAGTTGCAGGTAACAAACTATTTTTAGAGCAAAAAGTATTGTGGATAAAAATAGAAAATAACTATAAATACCTATATAATCATCACTTCTAACCGATGAGGTAGTTGCGCAATTTCCGATTTATTTTGTCTGAAAGAATAATTCAAGTACATACGTAATTAATTTTAATAATGTTTTAAGTTTGTTTGAGCGTCTTAAAAACAAAAATATTTTTTTAATCCAATTTCAAATTACTCATGTGTAACGTGCATTTTTCAAAACCAATCACGGTCTTCGTCGCCGTTTCGAATTAACCGGATACTTTTATATAAAACATTCGTCGTACTCACAAATAATGAAAAATAAAAAGGAAAAGCTTGAAAATTTCGGGTAATCATGTACAGGATGCAAATTGAAAAGCGGGCTATAGGGGTTTAACATGCAAAAATACTTCAAGTAAAAGTAATAAAGATTTAAATTTTGTATCTAAATTATGTGAAATGATTATTCTAGCTCTTCAAATAAGCGAAAAAATTAATTATAAAGTTTCTGTTTTTATGAGCTTTATGCAGCCATGGATTATGACAAAAATTAAACAATTGTTTTGTTTTTAATTGTCATTTAAAACAGTTTACCTTTTTGTGTTGGCTAACTATTCTAATTTATATTTTAAATATGAATTGGCAGTTAAAAAACAACGCAATTGTTTATTTTTTTGTCATAATCTATGGCAGTCTAGTCTCTAGTCTAGACTAAAAGTTTATAAAAACGGTAACTTTATAATTCATTTTTCGCTTACATGAAGGGCTAGATTGGCTAGATGCTAGAATAATCGTTTTACTTAATCTCTATAACTTTTATTTGAAGTATTTTTGCACCAAATGATTTGGTAACGTTTGTGTGAAGAAAAATTTAATTTCCTATGTTAAAGTCCTATGGCCCACTTTTTGATTTACACCCTGTACATATTTTTGAACAATAAGTACTTTTAAAAAACATTTCTGTATCATTATTTTAGAATTATATAAAAAAAACATTACCGTGATTTGATAAAATAAAAGCATATGTCAACTGCTTCGCTTTGTTGTAGTACTTATTACATGTTGCAGGCTCGCGACTCGAGCGACCTTGAAGTGCTTGGCATCAGCTAATATGTGTGCGCTTGTTACTTTGACACCTTTAACGTGAACAATATTTTGACTTATTTTGATTTTGAAGGTCGCTTGAGTAACGTATCTGCTCGTGCCCTATATCATTTTCATCAATTAACATTACATTGGTCATATCGCGAATTTTATTTACCGATTTTATGAACGAAAAGTTATAAATATTGTAATATTTTTTACATAAACATGTTCAGATGTAGTTAAAATTTCACGATTAGTAAAATAGGCAACATTTTTTTCTCAACTACCCGACTACCGCCATTGAAAAGGATGATTTTGTACTTACACGAATTCATATATCACTGTCCTGTTTCAATTTTTAAAAATATTTTAATTTTTTTTTTTCTTTCTCTATAATCATTAATATGATAAATAAAAATAAATAAATCATTTATAATAACGATATATTTTCGAAATTGTTATTAAAGAAAATGGATGTAATATACTTGTATTATCTAAAAATATGTATTAAAGTAGGGCACAGTAATAAATGATGTAAGAATTAATCCAAGAATTTGAGTGGGTAATAAAAATGTATGAGAACGAATGCGAATCAGAGTTTTAAATTACAATAAAATGAAAAGGATTCTGTTCGCATGGGACGAAGATTACTTATTTATTAAAATTTATTCATACATCTATCGGCGCATAGTAAATACATTTTAAAATAATAAAAAGTATGGTATTTAAATATTATTACTTAAACGATTCATTCAATCTGTCAGATAGATTAATTATAGAAAAAGCTCTGTCATCATCTCAATAAAACATATAAAATTTAACACTATTCAAGCATTAGTAAAAATTTAATTTAATTAAGCTTTCGTAATTTTTTAATAGAATTTCAAAACAATTTATATTTCTTGTATCCTTTGTTTAGTTTATAATTTGAAGAAACTTCGTAGGTAATTAAATATAATGATTTAAAAATACATGTTGTGAGCGAAAGTTTTCCAAGTAAAGAGTTCGTGTATGTAGGAATAAAAATTGAACAAAATATGTACTTGTATGTCATTACGTCACTAAATTGATCGTTGAGTATTTAAAAATAGATTTTTCAGTAATCATCGAGCCAAAAAAGAGGTATTCTTTGTCCAAATAATTATTAAAAAAGTCAAATATCAATACTATATTCCGTGATAATAAAAACATGCTAATTGTATTTGTCATGCAACCATGTTCGTAATTTATACACATCTGCGTATTTATAATAGTTTAGTAATATGGTCAAGGATATTTTAAAACGCAAATCTTCACAATATTTACCACAAAAAATTATGATTCATTCTGTTTATTAAACTATTTTGTTACACATGTTCTACATTTACTTATCAGGTGTCATGATTCATTATTTCAGGAAAAATTAGAGGAACGCGAAGATGACTCACAGGTGGAAATATTAGAAGAAAGACTGAAATTAGTGGAATCCGAACTGCAACAAGCATTGGAACGAGCTGAAAGACTGGAAAATCAATCTGCAGTACCACCACCTCCACCGCCGCCTCCGCTGCCTCCACTACTGCCTCTGGTTCCGGCACCGGTCATCATTCCCGCCACAAAAACGCCCATCGTTAAGCCACAACCACCAGAAACTGAAATAAAGCTCTCCATGATTACTAACGACCTCCCTAAATCTCCTGTTGTAATGAGAAAATTGTCTGCACAACAACAACCGGTTATAGCTGACGTTGTAAATCAAATTAAAGGAGGCAAATTCACCTTGCGAACTACGAATAAACCACAAAAGAAAGAAAGAGAAGAACCGAAAGCTGTTAGTGAAATGTTACAAATATTGGGCACGTTAAGACGATGCCCAAAACCAAAATCAATTATGAAAACTGCTATTGATATGGGGGATGTTCAATTATAATTTAATATTCCGTTAATAGATTTGTAAATATTTTTTTATATGTACTTTATATGTTAAATAAACTTATATTTATATATATGAATGTTTTATTGGAAATCCATAATCTTAATACCAATAGGGCGCGAACAGACCCGTGACTCGAGCGACCTTGAAGTTGAAGCTGTTATGTGTGCGCGTATCACTTTGACAAGACCAATGTTTTGACTTATTTTCATTTTGAAATGTTAAAAGTTATTTCTTTTTTACTGGTTTCAGAATATTAAGCCTTTGTTTACATATACAAAAGTAGGCTGGTAACTGTCATAAATATGTCTGTACAGTAATATACCAGACTGACATGTCAGTCAACAACAGTCTACAAAATGAAAATAGTAATTTACGTAACAAAACCTGAAAGTAGTGAAAGTGATACTTATATTCCAGTAAAAACACTTTCAGGTCATGTTGGGTACAATATGTTTTTCAAAGTCCTGAAAAAATATAATAAAATAAAAGTACATATAATGCTCTTCATTAATACATACATATAATGTTAGTGTATCGTTCTTAACACGGTTTAATTTATTCTAAATTAGTAAACATGAGGAATAATGCACATAATTAGAATATTTGTCATATTGATATACATACGTCAAAATAATTGTTGTTTATCAAAGCCAGGCGGCTGACACCTTAATGGTTTTCTAATTGCAAAGCAATAGTTCATCCCTGCGAAACCAGTCCGCAGAAAAGCGCTAGTATCTGTGCTAGTATCGTAACCAGGCAACTGGGGCGGTTCGTTTGTCACGTTTGAATTTGATCTGAAAGTTGTCAGAATCTTCTGATTTAAGTCAATGCTTTTCAAACCATTTTGTGCAATTTAGTTGTGCAGTTACTAGCAGAGAATTGTGTTCTGTTAAGTGGGTTTAGTGGTAATTATACATATTGTGAAAAATGACGAGATCTGTAAGTATAAACAATTCAAATTTGATTACATTCTTAGCCTTGATCATAAGTTTATGTTTTATTGTTATATTAAAATAAAATAATGTTATTTTTTTAAGGAACCAACATGTATCCATCATAAATGTATTACAAACAGTCTCCCTATCGAAGAACAAGGGCATATGTTTTGTTTTCCAAGATTGGAAAGCCTACGGCGGGAATGGATCATCCGGATGGGTTGTCTTGATCTACTCGAATTGTCGTACCAGCAAATATTAGATCGAGGATTCAGGGTCTGCCGACTTCATTTTACTGATAAGCAATTTCGGAAAAAAAGAATTTGAATCGTCATGAAATACCTTTGGACGTTTTTAATTCTGGTAAGATTTTCTTTTATACTAAAATTGCTTTTGAAATTATAGGTTAAGTAATGCATAACCGCCGAAATACGAAATATTTCTTTACGTAAGATTATTAAACTTTGTTGTTTTCGTATTTCCATGAAGGCTTTATTTCTTTATTAAAACTGTTTCAGAAATAACTAATAATTTATTATTATTTTTTAGTTGCTGCTTCAAAAATGATGGAGGAAGAGGAACCAGTATTTGAAGTTCTTGCTAATAATATGCCTGCTATCGAAGGGACACCGAAAACACGTAAATGTTCTGCTGGTGATGCTACTGCTTCTGTTTCTGGTATGCTTTTATTTTAAATCATTTTTAGTTTTATATTGCACTTAACTTACGGTTAATTATGAGTTTTGATAGTTATTTTAAATTGTCAACTAATATTTTTTTGTCTTTTCAGTTGCTGATCCAGAAACACCGAAGACAGGCGTATCATTTATTGAACTTCCTTCCGATAATACGGGAAATATTGCACCGGTTACACCGAAGAGACGAAAACGTTTTGCTGCATGAAGTTTGCGATACGAGCCATAAGTGGAGTTGCATACATTAGTTTTTCTAAACCAATAATTTTTTTTATAAAATTCATTGTATCATAATGATAATCTATGACGAAATGATAACAAAATCTATCACAATAATTATCTGTATCGAAATAATAACTAAATCTGTATCATAATGATAATCTGTATCGAAATGAAAATTTGTATCATAATGAGAGTCATTCAAGTACGTATGACATATATTTAATAAGTATATTAAAGCATAGAAGTAGAAAAATGTTTCTTTTATTAATTACTTTCAGATTTTCTATATTTAAGTATTAATATATTCTGTAACACAATAGTTTAATTTTTATATATCGATAATTTTTATATAATAAAAAATACCTGACAAAACTACTTTAAAATTTCACTTGTCAAAAGTATTATCGATATATAAAAATTAAATATTGTGTTACAGAATGACAGAATTTTAAATTTGAATTATTTGAAGCTATCATTCAATTTTCCCGCCTTTTTAGTTTAGTTCATCCCTGCAAGGCCAGAGGTGCTGCGAACTGCGTTTTTATATTTACTATAGAGTTGGCAAGTCTGATAGTGTAGATGGTCTGTGATCAAAGCATTCTGAAAGTAGCATTATTGAGGAATTTCGAAAATAGTTATTTAACTAGGCACTAAAATACCCGATTTACAAAAGAGGCTGCCATTGAATGCTGTCAAAGCTGTAAATCAGTGTTTAGTGCGGTGTTGAACAAATTGACCCGTATTCTCACCTCTTGAATTGTAATACCATTTATTTAAAATATAATAGGTTTAATTTACAAAAATATAACTATTCTTGTCTAGCGCTACTTCGGAAGTAGTGCTACTGTAAGAGGTGAGAATACGGGACATTTTTTTGCCGATTTTAGAATTAATATTAATTTAGTGATTATTTTTAATACCTATTTTGAAAATTATCGCCATCAAATTATGTTGAACGGTTCCTATGCGTTTGTTGAATGGTTGGTATGTAAATTGCTAGAATGGGCAGTAAAAGTGACATTTAACATAATGTTACTCAAAAAAATAGCGCTTTTAATGTCAATCGACAAAAAATATTTATAAAAATAATGTCTTCATTTTCTGAAACTGATAAAATATTGATCAAACCACGGATGTTATGAATCATAACAAACCTTAGATGTCTTAAAATACTATGGACGTACATGACCGAAACTACGGCAGTTGTGATACTCATATGGATGGAAAACGTAACGTAACGATACCCGATAACTTTATAATAACGTATCATTTATTAATTTTTTTTAATAGCGTTATAATTAAAAAGTAAAGTTATGTAACCGTAACAACAAATAACGTAATCCAAGTTTAAAATTTTACAAGATTTTTACACTGAATGTATATATTCCTGATAATTTATTCGTGTTTTATAATAAATAGATGTCACTAGTGGTCAAATTCAAATGTTGAACACTTTATTTCATTTCTAGAATAGGATAAGCGCGTAAGTTTTTTTAATACATTGTTTTAATTTTTAATGAATTTTTATTACAAACTTCAGAAAAATACGGTTATTGTAGCGTTATTATAACGTTACATAAAGTTTTTTTTTTATTATTAAGTTATTTATAGCGTTATGTAACGAATTATTTCTTTTTATAACGTTATGAAATAACGTAAAAATTCGTTAACGCACTCCCTGTTCATATCAATCCTAAGTATGTTAATAGCTATAATTCCATGTGTTTTGCTGTCGGCAAAATGTAAAATAATAACTTCCTTAACAGTTAGAAATTTAAATAAGTCAAAACATTATTCTTGTCAAAGTGACACGCGCAAACAAATCAGCTGATCCCAAGCACTTCAAGGTTGCTCTCGAGGTTGCTCGAGCCACGTGTCTGCTCTTGGCCTATTGGAAATCTATAATCATAACACCAATTTAATAAAGGGTCATTGTGCTAAGTCGGACCTGCCGCACGTACCACAATATCAATACTTATTTCCTTGCATGCCATTGGTTCTTCTCTCGCTATTCGCATCATGGCGAGAGTTGAACTGTCGTGTTTGACAGTTCTCTAATGTTGTTATATTTATTTATTGTATAATGGAATTGTTTAGAACGCAACAGTATTATATTTTTGTTAAAAATGAATATAGTTTATGGTGGGACCGTATTACTGGAGAGTTACTGCCTAAAACAGGTAAGTTTTGTGATTGTTTATGTTGATGCAATGTTTATTTACGAAATGTCACAATAATGCATGCGTTTATGGTATGTAGGGTGGGATTTAGCCTCCGCAGATGACCCAGAGTGTTTGGGTATCTGTCATGGCATTGTTGGCAAAGTGGAACATCCTTCAGTTTTTGAACCTAGATTGATGATAATTAAAGAGTGTACACCAGTGGGACATATACATGGATCACACGCTATTTTCAAAATAAAATCGATTGCTTTCATACAGCTAGGAGCAGAGGACACAGAGTTAAATTTACAACAATGTCACAAACACAAAGCAGTAGATTTTAGCGCTAAAGGTAAATCAAACAATGGGCTTTTCGATCTACAGAAGAACCCAGCCTTATCTAAAACATGGGGAACATTAAAATCGGCCGGAAACACCATTAAAAACACCACACAACAAGCAGCTTCAATTGCTAGTAATCAGGTTAAATCTACAATAAGAAAGCGAGACAACAACAAAGATAAAGAGCGGTTTGAGCGGCGAATTATAGAAGAATTCTATAAAGTATTCACAGACACAGACTCTTTCTATTATTGTCATACTACTGATATTACAAATTCATTACAACGGTTGTACAAACTCGAGCGCGACAATAAAATAGATAAAAATGCAATTTGGAAAACCGTTGATGATAGATTTTTTTGGAATAAATATATGATTCAAGATTTAATTAAGAAAAATGTAAGTAAAATAAATAACATTATACAGGGTGGAAATCGAAAAGTAGGCCAAAGGCGTTTAACTTAGGAAATCCGGTTTCTTTGCGCAAAGTTACCAAATTACTTATTTCATGCAAAAAATACTTCAAATAAAAGTTGTAGGTATTTAAATTCTGCATTTAAATTACATAGACCAATTATTCTAGCTCTATGTAAACCAAAAAATTATAAAGTTACAGTAGTATTTACTTTTAAGCTAGGCAGCCATGAATCATGACGAAAAAAAAAACAATTGCGTTTTTAACTGCCATTTCAGAATTAAATTAGAATTTGAAATGATTATTCATATTTAAAAAAGTAATAAACAAACACAACAAAGTAAATTGTTTTTGTTTTAACTGATAGTTACAAGCAACACAAATAGAGTTTTCTAATATTTTTATTTTATTTTCTGAAACTTTCACATACAAACAAAAATTTTGGGTTATTTTTTTTATTTTTTACTTGGTATCAGCGGATTTCTGTGCGCTTGTCATTTTGACAGCTTTGATAAGAACAATATTTTGACTTATTTTAATTTTGAATTGCTAAAACATTATTTTATAATTTTCAGGTAGTGAAACACATCAAATTAAAAATAACTTTTTAGCAAAATAAAAATGAGTCAAAATATTGTTCTTGCCAAAATTACAGGCGCTAATAATCACGTGTCTGCTCGCTCCTTATAAAACTAATACGAATAAACTGACTACTGACAACCCATCGATGGTGGAAAAACTGTTTTCTGTTAATGATAGAGTTATTATGAACAAATCTTTATTGAAATGTCATTAGTCACTCATACGTCACAAACCACGTGATATATTTTTAAACCCAAAATAAATTACAAGAAAACTTATGGTGTAAGGTGTAATAACACGGGCCAAAGGCAGGCCCATCTTCAGCTTACTGGAGATTATACAATAATTCTGATTACATTGTACAAAAATATTAAAATTGTATTAGACACAAGAGTCTAATTTGGCTACGTTGATAAATTTTAAGACACATCATTTCAACTTGCTTCCAAATCAATTCGAAGTTGGTGAAATACTGTATTTCCGTTGCCAATAACATTTTTTACAGTAAATTTTACTACACTATAATACCCAAGTGTTTATTTTTTGTTATAATCCGTGGCAACCAAGATTAAAAGCAAAAAATCTGATGTGACCAACACATTACTTTCCGTCAGTTTTATGTATTTTATACAAATTCCATTCAGAAAGTTTCTTGCAAAAGATACTATATTTCCAATAAAATTATAACAAAAACATACTGTTAGTTGCACTTGACACTGACATCTATCAATCAGAATTTTCTTAACATAGTAGCTGTTTCCATGGTTATACCATAGCTGGCTGCTTTATGAATTTTAATTTCTTTATAAATTTTTAACTCTATATCCATTAAATATGAAGCATAAAATTAAATCAAATCGTGTAGAGAATAAAATATTTATAATAACATTAAATGTGAAAAAATGATATTTAACAGCGTTTTCTCAAGAAAAACAGTTAAAATCTTAAAATCCCCCATTTTAAGATTTTAACTGTTTTTCTGCCGGTTGACCAAGCAAAACCAAAATCTAAACGTTTGCATATGGATGCAAGAAAGAGGTATACGAAAAAAATTGTAATTTTTTGAATTTTAGTATTGGAGTTATCGGATCCGAAAAAATCGTCACACACACACATATAGATATCGAAAAATAGTAAAATCGTATTCTAGACTTAAAACGTGCTTATTCATTAAAAATTCACCATCGATTTTTTTGACCAAAGACAATAAAGCTGACAGAAGGTAAAAACAGTAACAATAATTATTTTTTACGTTTACATGAAGAGCTAGAATTATAGTTTCACATGATTTAGATGCAGAATTTAAATCCCTATAACTTCTATTTTATGTATTTTTACATAAAATAATTTGGTTTGCGCAAAGAAAAACTGATTTTCCGTATGAAACGCATATGGGTCACTTTTCAATTTACATCCTGTTCAAATTACAATATTAATTTTTATGATTAGAATCCGCTATGCGATCCATGGATTTTACCAATTATTCAAGGTTTCATACAAATTGAACAATGTCATGTTGAAATTGGACTCGAATTATACGGTTCGGAACCGAGTGAATCCAGAATCGAAACTTTCACTTTAAGCTTAATATCAAGGCGAAGTCGATTTAGAGCTGGCACGAGGTATAATTTCCTCTTTTAACTTTATGATTAAAATTTAAAATTACTTTTGGTGTTAGGTATAAGCGAAGAGGCGTTGATGAAGACGGTCAATGCGCAAATTACGTTGAAACTGAACAGATTGTATCGTACCATCATCATGAAGTCTCCTTTGTCCAAGTTCGTGGATCTGTCCCAGTTTACTGGTCTCAACCAGGCTACAAGTATCGACCACCGCCACGAATTGATAAAGGTATTTTTAATTTATTACATTTTTCTCTTATCACACCAATAAAATATTTTTAGGCGAGGCAGAAACAAAACTTGCATTTGAAAAACATTTTGATAACGAACTTAAATCTTACGGTCCTATTTGTATTGTTAATCTTGTTGATCAAACGGGCAAAGAAAAAGTTATTTGGGATGCGTATACCAACCATATACTTTTATATAATAATCCAAACTTAATTTATGTTACATTTGACTTTCACGAGTACTGGTAAGTTAGCAAAAAAAAGAGAAATTGGAAAAATAAAAAACCGTTTATGTTTTTAGCCGCGGAATGCATTTCGAGAATGTTTCCGTTCTAATAAACAGCGTAGCTGACATTATCCGCGATGTAAACTATTGTTGGAAAGACAAACAAGGATTAATTTGTTCTCAAACAGGTGTTTTTCGCGTGAATTGTATAGACTGTTTGGACAGAACAAATGTAGTGCAAACCGCAATTGGGAAAGCGGTTATGGAAATGCAGTTTAGTAAATTAGGATTGATTTCTCCGGATGATGTAATGCCAGATTCCATAAGACAAGTTTTCCAGTTGCTTTGGGCGAACAATGGAGATACAATAAGTAGACAGTATGCAGGAACAAATGCTTTAAAGGGCGATTATACAAGAACTGGAGAGAGGAAATTCACGGGCATAATGAAAGATGGCATGAACTCAGCTAACAGGTGAGGGACAGTATTATATTTAATTATTTATCTCATTGATGGAAGTATTCAAAACAATATTATGTTGGAAACCAAACAGTACATAATGGAAAAGTTTATTTGGAAAGTTATTTCAAATTTATAACTCATTTTCCAGTTTTCAAACAATAATTTGTATAACATATTTTACCATAGATCCAATTTAATTCAATAATAAGAATTAAAACTAATTATTCTTTTAAAAAGTCACATATTGGGCTCGTGTTATGATTAACATAACTATGCGTACAGGTGTCGCATTTTCGATGTTTTTTTTTTTTCTTAAGTATGTTGGGTAATTGAGAGCAAAGCAGTCATCATAGGAATTTTACAAGGAATTTTCAATTGCTATTTGTTTTTTATCTGCAGGCTAAAACTGATCACTCACTTATTTTTAAAATATCTCATATCTCCTTTATTGTGAGAAATAAAAAACAAATATTTAGATACTTTTTACAAAGATTTTTAAATTGTTTATTTTGATTCTATATCTATTAATTTCTCGAAATAGTTCATAATCAATCGGATTAGTTATATTTATGGACGTTGTTGTCGGGCTTTGGCACAATCCGAAAATTATGGTTTATACACAAGTTTCATGTTTTTAAATTTCTTTAAAAAGTGTAAAATGCAGTATCAGTAACAGATTGACAGCTCGTACATCCCAGTTGTGACGTCACAACAGGGCTATAGGCGATTGGAAATAAGATCGAAGCGCCAAAGTGGAACTAATGTTAACGGGATAATTTGACATTTACAAATAGTATTTATGCATTAAGTGTATAATATTAAGAGATATTACATATGTAAACGTAAATATTATAAACATAATAGATAACACTTGTGTTTATACAATCAAGAAAATGTCACGTGTATAATTTATCCCGCCAACTATAGTTCCGCAAAATACCACCAGATGTCGTATTGCTTATTTCCCATCGCCTATACGGGGGTGTAAGTAAATATAACCAGTAATATAAATCGACAGCAACAATATATCTTAACTTTTTTTCGAAATCATATATTTTTTATAATTTTTACAATCCAAAACTGGAAAACCTGCAACCCTGTATAACGGTGGGAAAATTTAATTTGAATTGCCAATATACAGAGCGATCAAAAATGGCTGAAGCGTGCCGCTCCATACGATTTTGATATTTGCCGCTTACTTAGTATAACAGCATTACAATTTCCGTGGGCGTACCTTTCGAATATTGCTTACTGTCATAAGAATAATTCTCAGAACCGTTTTCTTTACATTCACCAAAACGAAAATATGCTTTAAGAAGAAATTCGTCATTCTTTTCATTAAAAACCATAAAGAAAAGAAATTACTTAAAGATTTTTCACGAAGGTATGCAAATAAATATCAAATGAATCAATAGTTGTGCACCTGTTATCATTTGTCATATATATGGAATATGATTTTGATGAATTATAGAAAATTGAAATATGATTTTGATATTATTTTGGAACAAAATTTGCCACGTGACTTTCAGCCATATTTGATCATCTGTACTTTCTGAAGTGAATAAATTGAAAAAAAAAAATGAATAACGAAAATAATAATAAAATAAATAAATAAAACAAAAGAATGTACACATATTATACAGTGTCCAAAAAGGGTATAGAGTTGTTGAATAAAACAAAAAATATAAATAATAAAAAAGGTTGCTTATTTTTTTTAATTTACTAAATTTATTTAGCAAAGATAATGAAAATTAATCTAAACGAGTGGTAGAAATGATGATAAATGGAATATACAGGAATGCAGACAATACAGATGGTATTTTTTTTTATTTTTTGACGAACATAAGACGTTTCGATTACCATTTTTATTGACTGAGTTCTGTATATTCCATTTCTCAGCAAAGATAATCTTGTCTAGATGTTGACTGTTACGCTGCAGTATAGGTTCCTACTTAAAAATATTGTTTTTGTTATATCTTTATCATGTTATTTTACACAAAAAAAGTATAAAAATTATGTAACCATGTTTTCTTTATCTTTTCATAATAAGCTTGATATGAAGTAGTTATTTTCAAAATGAGCGAAAAATAAGTTTTAGCGTGCACTTCAAAAACAAAAGACAATAGAAATTTCCTGCAGTGACTTCTCAAAAAATTGACTCTAGAGTGTACAAACGGTTTTACTCCATTATTAATATTACTTGAAATACCTTAAAAAAATATCGAAAATGAGACAGTGAATAATAAAAATCGGTGGAATATAAAAAAATAATGTAGAACAAATCAATGGCCTAAATTTGTAGACCATATTTCCGGAAAGATGGCTTCCGACCTAGTGAACCAAAATATCATCTTTAATAAATTATAATCGTTTCATATTTGAAACTTACTCTATTGGCCAAAAAATGCAACTTTTAAAAAGTTTTACTGGGATCCTCCACCGTAGTAATAAATTAGAACGGGTCATATATTAAAACTAGACCTTAAAACTGTCTATTAAAGACTATCAAAGTTATTAGTTTTTATAAGATTCGAGTTTTAATACCATTTTCTCCTCTTTATATCTATTTCACACATTTACTCTATTCCAAATTATCGCTATTTTCAAGCCTTCCGCTATTACCTATTTTAAATATAGAATACATTTTCAAGTAAGTATATGGATGCAGAAAATAACAAAAAAATACAACGGAAGTAAATCAAATAACATTTGTTTATATTTATGATGCCACGCCATATTCTCCATGCGTTGGTATGAAAGTGAAAGATATGTTGAATGACATAGGTTGTCGGTGACATTCAAACCTTGGACTACAATATACGTAGTTTTTTTATTAATTATATTATTAAATTGCTTATTATCCAAGCATATTTCCAATTATTGACCACAAAACTTATTTTAACATTATTTGTATTTTTATACGTGTTGAAAATGCAGAATTTATGTGACCCTAATTATTAGTGAAGTCCACTGTTTGAGAACAAAATCATCTCTATATTACGTCACAGAATATTAAAAAAATGATTATAGCTTAACGAATAACAATACTATAAAAATACAAATCGCTTTCAGTTTAGATAAAGTTTTAAAAAATAAAAATAGTGGAGGATCCTATTACATTCAGTAAGAAGGGGAATTTTAGAAATTACAGGTATTTGTGAAGGCTCAATAGTACTTTTTATTTAATTTTTTTCCAAATACATATCATTTTGTGAAGTATCATTTTCACGTTGGAAATTTGTGAGCCCAGTAAAGACAGTTTCAGGTCATGTTGGGTACAAATTTTTTTTTCAGTCTTGAAAAAAGAATAAATTAAAATCTATACCTTTTACAGCATAATTTCACACAAAAGAAAACTGAATTCACAGTAACGAAAACTAATTTTAACTAAATGAAAACAGATTTCATTTTTTATATTATTTACAATATTGTATAAGTAAATAATAATAATAATAACTTATTCTCGCTGTTAGTGAAGTTAAAACAATGTAAATAATTTTGTTCATTGTTGGAATCAAGTTTCATCATTATTGTAATCAAGTTCTATTATTGTTGTAATCAAATTTATTCTTTGGTTAATTAGTAAAATTATTTGTTTTTACCCTGAAGAAGATAATACGAGTAGTATATGCTGCCGCAACGTTGGTTTGGATTAATATAAACAAAAAAGTTCTTTTGTTTTAATATTTAGTAGTTTTTTAAATATACAATTTGTTTTTATTTAATATTTTGTAAGTTCAGAGTGATATTAAATACAATAAAAAAAATAACCATGTAAATTATTTTTGCATGATGAAATTGATTTAATTTTTTTTGAACCTAGATGGACTCCAGTGTTGTCTGTTTCTGGCGGAAGGGTGTAGTATTTTATTTTGCCACTAAAATAAAACAAAAATAGTGAAAAACGTCCTGTGTTCTGTATTTTTTTTCAAACTAGTATTTTCGCTAAACTCACTGATTCCAATTTGCTCGGCCTTGAGTGTGATAAGCTCCTGTGGGGTGCTGAACTCGGTTATGTTGTACATCTCCATAAGTTGGTGCTTGTTGACGCGCTAATTTTAAAATTAATTATAGTGACAAATAATTTGCTTTATTTTTTATGAGGTGTAGCAACTGCCCCTCCTTGGCGGCGCCCATGTTAAGTCTCCTGAGCAAAATCTGTTCTCATTGAATTGAAATTAGTTTTCTTTACTGTGAATTCAGTTATATTTCTATGAATTCAATATTCCTTAACGTGAAATCGTATTTCGATACTGTGAATTCAGTTTTCTTTTGTGTGAAATTAATTTTCATTCATGTGAAATCTTTCGTTTGTGTGAAATCATACTGTAAAAGGATAAGTATAGGTATGCATTATTTTATATTTTATTGCTAGGAAATACGAAATAATAAACAACTGATCGCCATGGAAACATTCAACTTTTCGAGCTAGTTCAGTAAAGAAGGATTTTCTGGTTTAAACCGAAACAGTTCATTTTCTAGGCGATCGCGTATAAATAAATTTGTACAAATTGATTAAATTTTATAAATTTAATTTTAATGTAGAATAAACATGTTTCAAGGGAACATTAATCCTGTAATTAATTTCTAAAATTCCCCTTCTTATAATAAGATTTTTCCAGTAAGATGCTTATAAGAACTATAGATTTGGTCTATTGAGATGAAAATTCATGTTAGGTAAATGGGTATAGTGACTGGAATATTTGGTTGAGAATAATAGTAGTGTAGCTAATCCCATACCGTAGATACTACTTGGGCCATTTCAAAGACATGCTCCGTCAGTGTTGCTTGGACCTAATGCAAGGTCACCACCTAAGCGACCACGACGTGCACGATAGCTGGAGGAGCTTGCGCACGTTGGGCGGGATCGCCAGTGAGCTGGTGCCCGTGGGAGATCCACGGCATATGACCCACATAGCTCTGGGGGTAGAGTTTGAGCTCGCGGGCGCCTTGTACCACATGACTAGGTCAGTGGTGGCCAAAGTAAATAGAAACAGTGTCATTTACTTATAATCTTACTAATTTTCCTATTGTATTGTATGAATAAATGTTTTCCTTTCTGGGACTGCTTTTGGTTTGGTCTACTAATTCACTTTTTGATTGATGTGTTGGGAGTGGTTGATTGATGGCTAAAATTAAATATTTTTGCAGGTATTATTTAAGTCGATTTAAGGATGCATATCGACAGGGCACCATTGATATAATGCTTGGTAAATATTTAACATGCTACTTATATTTTCACTTGGAAATGTTTTAATTTAACCATTTATACTTAATTTTTATTAGTACTATGAAAATATACTTTAAAGTAATAAATTAAATAAATTTGGGTAAATTTCTCGACTGGTATAGATTAGGTGTTAACAATTACTCGAAATCTGTATTTATTCTTAAAAAAAATCAACGTTTCGATATACATTTACAGCGGTAATAATAAATAATTTCCAGATTAGGTATTACGAGAATATCTCTTAACCCTGTTTTAAAATGACGTTTATGGAGAGTTTATTCTAGAGTTAAGTCATATTCCATGTTTATTATTATACATTTGTGGGTTAAGCTCGTGATAAACTAGGAATAGCTATTCCTGTGTTAAAAAGTAGCTATTCTGAACTTAATCCTTGTTCATTATTACCGCTGTTATACATTCATCAGGGTAAGGTGTTCAGTTCATAAATATAAAATTATATACACATAAATAAATTCGTTTAAATATTCAGATTTACAAACATCATACAAAAAATTGCAAAAAAACACTTACAAATCTGTTAGTTCTTAAAATCGACAACATATTCTGTTGCCCTAATAAAGCGAAATATCTTAACGTCGATTTTGTAAAAATAAATGTTTTATGATTTCGAGTAATTATTAACACTTGAATATATTTGTCTATATCTTGTTCCACCTTACGCATTCAGTATTGCAGACGATAGGGCACAGTTTTGACTTCTCTGATTGGCTGAAATTTGAGCCAAGAGACAAGTTTACCCTACTTAAAACTGGCGCTGATACAAATGCCATCTGCTGAATGCGTTAAATTGGACAGAGCATAGATTTGAAATAATTTATAGAAAATATAATGCGACGTAATATTTTTTAAAATCTAAAAAGAAATGAACTGTTTACTACTTAATAATAATAGTAATATGAAACATACTTTTTTTGGCTTTTAAATTGGAAACATATTTTACAAAATTTTGAAATAAGTACGTGTTTATTCATTTTTCAATTTTTTTTTTATAGTAATAAATATTTTTGTCATTTACTAAGGTTTATATGCAGTTTTGAAAATAGTTAAGTTTTCAGTCAAAATTACGTAAAACTGTTTACATGCAATTTTCAAAACAAGTCTACGGATTGGTTTGAAAACAGTTTCGGCACATGCACATTTGGCTGATGTAAATATTTCGATTTGCCAATATTCCACTTTTTTATTTCGTTCCACTACGCACAAAACTACACAATTGTCAGTTTATTTGAAGGTTGGTAATACTCGCGAAACAACGATAGAAACGTTATGCTAGGAGTAGTTTTGAAACCAGTTTTCAAGTCAAATCCATGAATTGTAGTTCTGGTTTAGATAACTTAAAACCGTTTTGACACTGTATACATGGCGTTTTGAAAACTACAAACGTTTTGAAAACTGCATGTAAACTTAGTAAATGTATCACATAAGTGTATTGACAATATTATAGGTGTTCTAAAATTAAGCAATCTACTTAAAATTTAAATAAATAATTTGAAAACAAGTGGATAAATTTATGTAAACAAAATTTTACAAATGTTTCACTTCGGAAATAATTGTATGAAAAATCGGAACTGAAGCGGTGCAGATAGTTTTAGTTAACAATGAAATGTGAATCAATTTTATTCTACAAAATTAAATATCACACATCACAATAATTTCTCACAAAATTTGCTTAAATACCGCACCATCAGAGATGCAGTAGCTTTATAAATTATAATACTGTTTCGGTGTAGGCCTGAATTATTTAAAATATAATTTAAATTCATTATTTTAAATTTTAAAATTTATTAATATTTTTTATTATAACAACATATTTGCTTCTTTCCAATCCGAATATTTCTGAAGGTTCAAGAACATAATTTTGAACAAATTTTGTTAAAAAATATTGTGTTATTTTGCACCGCACCAATTACAAAGAATACCTTCTCATGCAAATATATCTGAAACGAAGCATTTGGGAGATTTTTCCTTACATGAACTTGTCCACTTATTTTTAACTTTATTTAAATTTTAAGTTTGGTGTTATGTAATGAGATGTACACAATTACTTTGTTATTAATCTTGGAATACCTGTTAATAAAAAATATAATATTGTTCTCCAGGCATAACAAAAAACTTACACATATAAACATCGATGTGTTTTGGAATTAATGCGACAAAATATTTTATAAAAATATTTATATTTTATGAAAATATTTTGAAGGAATAATTTTCCATTACATGATTCATTAATTTTATCGTTATTTTCTTTAAATAAATAAAATATTCCATGTTTATGAAATTGAAATATATTGCTACAGGAAATCCAACGTCCGAAGACGTATTCAGTGACAATAAATCCGCTTTTGAGGAAGACAACCTCGCAACAGCTGAACATGTTAAACTATTAATTGAAGACAGTAAGAAAATGCTTATTAGCGACCCGGATCAAGTCTTAGGATCCTGGGGATTAATCGACGCTGATCCTACTACGGGAGACGTGAATGAAACGGAAATGGATTCAATTTTAATCCTTACCCGAGATTCGTATTACGTAGCGGAATACGATGATCAAGTGGATCGGGTAACTAAATATCAAAGGGTTGAATTGAAAGATCTAGCGGTGTTGGAATGTGGATTACCGGAGTCTAGTATTTCATTGTTTAAAAATACTTCCAAAACTAAACAACATTATTGTATTCGACTAAATTATAAAGTTGATGGAGTCGATGGGTATTATCACATGTTTAGATCTACGAATTTGAGGTTTTTCAACAATTTAGCTGTTCTTATCAAAAATGAAGAAGAAGAAATAGGTAACATTAATTTTCTTTGACAGTGCCTTGGGCCCTTGGTTGCCAGAGCTGGTTCCCATATTTGAAGTCGGAACCGGGTAAATAAAGTTTCTCCCATGTTAATATTATTTTCAAAAATAATGCCAATAGTTGAGCTTTTTATTAGCTTAACACAATTATTTTTATTTGAGCTATTTCATTTTATGGCGTAATCCGATTCTAAAATGGTTTTTTTTTATAAAATGCGTAGAGTAAAAAATAACGTTGGTTGAATGTACACCTAATTCACAAAAGCAAAAAAAAAATCACTTGTCAACTGTTATCAAATAAAATTGGCAAAAATGAGTGATATTTAAACATGTTTTTTATTTCGACTTTGTAGTTTATATTCAGGTAAAAATATTTAGTTTGACAAAGTTTGGTCTCGCGGATGTAAAAACGGTCGGCTCTTAAGCGCCATCTACTATTTTTTTTATGTGAAATGCAGTATAGTGAAAATAACAGGCATTTTTAAACGGACAAATATTGTTGTTTTTTAACAACTTGATGTTTAGATTTTAATTTATAGAAGCTGGTTTTCAGTCCCATAACTTTTACAACTTGGCAGATTGTGCAGAATATATTTCAGATTATAACTCTTTTAAGTTCTCTTTATCATGCCATGAACTATGGCACATTACTTATCACTCTGTATAAACAATGTAATAACAATTTCAATTGCAAAAAAGTAATATCTGCAACAATGCAGTAAACTGCAAGTATTTGAGATAAAAAATTTAAACTTTGGCGACGCGAATGAGCTCGTAACCCGACAGACAGTTTTACGTCTGTTGTTGGCCAACCGTGGACGCTGGGCTAGTTACAGTCAGATGAGATCGGGGCACGAAATGTGCCATAAAATAATTGAAACATGCAATTTTTCTTTTAACTGGCAGTTAAGTTAACACACTGTTTAACCAGAGATGAAAATACCGAGTCAAGGAGAAATAGCAACCGACACAGTTCTTCCATTTTGTTTTTTTAAGCAACCGGTAGCCAAGGCACTGTCATTTTCTTTACTTTTTAATGGATATTATAAAAAAAATCTTATGTATTTTAGAGTCATTAAAAGCAATATGTGAAGCATTTTTAGTAGCAGTAGATTTATGTGGTTTAAAGGCAATTCCATTCCAAGTGGGTCAAAGATTAGACCGAAGAAAATCAAAAATAGTAAATATTCCCGGTGGCAGTAGCATATATTTAGACGTTTCAGGCCTGCCTCAGCTAACTAGAAACGTTTCTGAAACTCAACTATTGGCTATAAAAAGCGCAGGTACAATTCTAATATTCCTTCAGATACTGATTTTTAATTTGTTATTTCTGCAACAGGTTCTAAGGCGTTATCAAACATGTCAGAACAAATCTCCAAATTAAACCGTATCGGGCAAAACCTTAACGCGAAATCAAAATTCCTAACCAAACCAAAATTCACAATTGGCAAATCTCCCACCAATGACAAAAGCAACACTTCGAGCGATTCGGAGGATGATTACGATGTTTCTCTTTATCAACCTCATCCTAGTATGCACGACCAACAAAGTTTGCCCTATAGCAGTGTGGACACTTCTTCCAGTCGTCCCGATGTATTTCTGCCAAGCGTTGGGATTGTTATGCGCACACAAAATGACAACGCAAGTGCATTAATCAAAGATGGGCAAATACGTCTGGAGAATAAAGAAAACCTGTCTGGAAATGACACTACACATATGAATGATGTTAGATTGAGTAGTATTATGCAAAATGTGACCATTCAAAAAACTGGTGATGATAGGCCCGTCAGTCCAAATCCAGAAATTCGTATAAGCGAAAGCAGCAAAGTTCAACCCCCAAACACTCTAAAATTAGACCGAAAACTAAGCCATTCATCTGGAGAAGTCGACACAAATGAAGCAACCACTCAACCTGCGGCAGATTTCGTTCAAGATATGATACTCAATGTTGAGAACAAATTAACTAAACGCTCAAGTTCCGAACAAGATATAACATTAAATCTCTCGTCTTCTCAAAGCGAATCGGCGTTGAAACACATTAAAAGCGGCATAAATAATATTACCAGTCCTGTGGCTATTACTACTAAAGATTTAGTTCTGTCACCTTTCTCGAAATTTGCGAAAGGAGTTCAAAGTTTCGGCGCAAATTTGGATCCAAGAAAAATTTCTAAAGCAGGGGTAGCTGGAAAGCAAATAACAGAGAGAGAAATTGAAGAGAGAAGGAAATTAGAAGAAAAATGGAAGAATTGTAAGACGAGGCTTATAGCGTTGTAAGTTCCTTAGGTACAGGTGTGATGTAGGGTTACGGTGGAATTTGTAAATGCGTAACCAACCTAGATTTGCTCTTAGATTAATTCTCACCACAGTGATTTGTAAGCTTTACAGTTAGACTCTAGAATAATGTGATTAATTTTAAAAGTATTTGTACTTAATTTGCACATTGTTGTTATTTATAATTACATCAAAATGATTGAGCCTTACCAGTAGCTTACTAGCGTTTAGTATTACGAGGTAAGGAATCGCTTAGAAATGCGTAGAATTCATTCCGACAAATTTATCTCTGAACCAATTTCTATAACATTTCGTCCTGAGATAATTCATTTTAAAATAATTTTAGAAAATAGGAGGAGTATAGTAAATTATATGTGTCAAAATTTATACATGGTGATTAAAAATTATTGAAACACTTTTATATATTTATTATAAAGTTACTATTTAATACACAATAAAATCATTTCAATATTCGTTACTTATGTCACTGGAATATAGAATTTAGGGTAGTCATTAAAAAAAATTAGCTGTTACTCCCTAAAACAACAGTAAAGTATTCTCAATAAACTGAAGGGAAATATAGGGTCCGGCAGAAAAAATGCATAGATTTCGGACAGCTGCTGTTCCTATATGGGTGGCGGTAAAAAAGTGTTGTGAGCGTGTGGCAAGGGAAATGTAACCCGATGAGAACGGACGTATGTACACATTGTAATGGGTATTCGCGAAACATCTAAAGAAAAACCAATATAAAATACGATTTATAATATCAAAAAGTCGCAAACGGTAAACACTTCTTCAGTGCATGTACACGCACAAAAACATGCAATGCTCCATTGACAGCAACAACTATGTAATTTCAAACAGACATGGTACATATTTTAGAGGGGGAAGCGGCTTCATTAGTGATTGTAAATACTCCCTCCATATTACTCCTACCTCCATGCCATCATGCCTTGGTCAGGCGAAGAACGTGCATTCGTTGTAGAAACTTATTTTGAAAATAGCGGTTCTGTGATTTCAACACAAACAGCGTTCAGACTACGTTTCAATTTTCGCCCATTGCCTACCAGGAGGTTTTTCTTTAGTGTTGAACCTTTTGCGTGATAGACAGTTACCCAACGAATAATGGGGCCCTCCACCATAACAAAATATAATAAAATGTACACTTTATCCTTAAAGTACTACTCAATAAATAACGATTAAGATTAAAAAACCTTTTTTTGAATGATTACTTTGCGAGATATTTGAATTTATTTTCAGTGCCACTGTGACGTCACAACTATTGGTATCTTTCTCTCGCACCCTACTATAGTCACTGGTGCGAGAAAGATAGCTATAGGTTTCGTTAAAAATCAAATGCAGTTAAACTAAAAACAATTATAATTTTTTAATACTACGAATTGCTTTAAAATTAAACGAACTTTCATGTAAAATAATAAAAAAAATAGAGTGTAGGACCCCATTGCATTGCGATCTGGCACTGAAACCCAATGGGCGAATATTGAAACGTAGTCTGAACGATCTTAGTGTTGAAATCACAGAACCGCAATTTTTAAAATAAGTTTCAACAAACGCACGCTCTTCGTCTGACGATGGCATATTGAAACCTTTTGAGTTAGCGTACCTACAAACCCCCATCACACTTTTCCATCCTCACTTATATAGGAGAACCAGCTGACCGTAATACATGCATTTTTATCTGACGGACCCATTACTTATTGAAAAGAGAAGTTTAATAACCCCTAATACAAATGTGTGTTATAATTATTTATTTTCGTCGATTGGTATAAAAGTAAGATTTTATTGATATTTGTTAGGTAATAAAGTTTTACATTTTCTATTTAGGAAATAACAAAATTATTCAAATTTGTTTTTACATAGTGCACCCTTGTGCAAAATGATGAGAACGACAACATTTAAATATTGTCAAAAATTAAAAATACCTAAAAAAATGCAGGAATAACTGGCGCGCGTTAAGTTGAAACTGACCTTGTATACGCAGAATCTAAAATTCATACTTAGCTGGGTCGAAGTGAGAGTAGGGAGGTTTACAATAATTATTACCTATTATTAGTAATTATTATATACAATTATTTCTACGAGGAAAACATTCCATCAACATTTAAAATTGGTATAAAGGTGAAGGGGATTCACTCTCAAGCCAAAGAAATTATAGCTGATGTTTTCAGGTTGGCTAGTATGCGCAGGACCAGTTTCAACTTTCCACGCGCCAGTCAAATTCAAAAATAGCTTCGTAACATCCATGAAATGACACCGCGGCAGAGAATCTGTTACTTTTTTTGTCTTATTAAACAAATAACTATCTTTTTTATATGAGTTTGTTATACTTTTTACACTACTTTTTAATTAAATTGACATCTCACACCTTTAAAAAATCAGAAATATTTGTCTTTAAATATTTTTTTTCAAATCAAAGGTTAAAATAAATGTTCGTTTGTATTTTTATGATATTTTTTATAAATAGTCAGTTTGAGTTTGTAAAAAATAAATTTAAAAACTTCTCTTTTTAATAGACACTTGTTCCCTTTAATTTACAGAGTCTATATTCTATTTTTTAATCACTTACTACCCAGTGATTTTTTTTAACTACCACCCTAATGGTCATCTGAATTTATGGATCAATTCCAAAATGTGCAATTATTATTGTTACAATTTTGTATTAACTGCAGGTCGTGAAACTACACGATATGGATTCATTCGTGATGGCGCAAATGTGATATAAATAGCCGAAACTTAGAACTTACATAAAAGATACGTCACAACAAATAGTTACTTTATAATAAGTATATGAAAGTCATGCCCTCATTTTGTAACACCCTTTACAAACCCTGTAAATTATGTAGGAGGAATTCTTCGTAGTGTAAAAGTTCACCAAAGCTTAAAATAACACCAATTATTTAATTTTAGTACCTAAAATGTCTAGAATGATATTAAAAAAAAATCGAAAATGTTAAGCAATTGGTGAAATTTTCTACGCGTACAAAAAGCCAGTATTCACTAGAAAAATAGAGTGCGCAAAATGCAATAACTAGTTAGTATGCGTAGCATACTATGAGCATGTTAGAAAGGTCACATGATTTCATGATTATGAAGAGTAGCACATCCCGTAATTGCGGAAACACAACAAAATGTCAATTATTACCAAAGTATTTGTTTCCTACTACTACATTCCTTTTTACAATTGCTGGCGGCAAGTCAAGTGTAAACTGGCTTTGTGATTGTGAACCGATAAAATAGCTCATAACAAAATAGCCTTCAAATAATATTTTATTGTATAATTTAAATATTGATTTTAATTTATTATTATGTGTAACATTTTTAAATTAAATATTTTATAAATAATAATGTAATGAAAAAAAAGTTCTAGTATGTTTTTATTATGATAGTACGGTGCTGTTTAGTCGTGGGCTATTTTGGTGCACTTTGTGATACCCGTTCTCCAAGTCTTCCGGACCAAGAGAATCCAGTATTTACCAAATAAAAAGCCCAGCCCTCGGTAATAACCTCTGCGATTCGGCAAATGTGATAACTTTAAATTAGAGTAATTTTGTTTTACCTTAGATTTAGGAACAAATATAAATATATACGCACTAATATATTGCTTTTAAAATTATTTATGTTATTTATGTAAATTTATATATTGTTATTAATATATAGTTACGGTATACAAACATGTATAGGATCAAATAATAACAAGCTTACAACGAAATAGTATATCTCGATGTGTGTTTTAATCATTGTTTTGTTGTCTATGTTAATTATTGTAAATTATTACATCCAGAATAAAATAGTCACATATTCGTATTATTCTTTTTATATTTTACTCATTGTGGCCCTTCACAATAGCGAGAGAATTTTGAACTAACCACCGGACAGAGACAAGTTATTTTATTGGTCAGATCGATTATTCACAAAAATATATTTTTCATGACCGAGAGGGCGAGAGTAAAAGTTAATTTCTATGGTGTAAAAACTGAAAGAGAACTACAACATTTTGCCTCTAGAGAAGAAATGTGGACATTTTTCCGCCATACACCTTGGGGTGATAGATATTTATAGTATATTCCGAAACTGAACCAGAGTAACCATGGTAACTTTTTTCAGAAACCGGTGGAATATCGGAACACGGTTACGAAAGTTTGGTTATATTTTCGTTACCAGCGCAACCAGGCTTCATCATGGAGTTAAGAATATACAGGTGTTCTTAAAATATGGAGAGTGCCATGACTGGAAAAATGAATATTTTGTTTATTGCTACTTCTGTTAAATGAGAAATTGTCCTCTTCATATCATTTTTAATAAAAATAGATCAGTTCATACTCGACGAAAAGGTAGATATGTTCGAAACTTACATTTTGTGTCATAAGAATTCTCGTGCTGCAGTTAACATATACAGGGAACAACCCAAACAGGAATATTCCCAACTACAAAAATGGAGATAATTTTGAGCAGTTTTTATAAATAATAAATCATTAAATTGAAAATAAACTTCTTTTTTTTAAATATACTCACTTTTTCAGTCATGGCACTCTCATTAATATCATATTTTGGGGGAATTAATTCAAAACTTTATTTTTTTTTTTCGAAAATTTTGTTATGTAAGGGTATAAAAATTGTATATTGTTGGATTCAGAATAAAGAGCTCTATTGAATGAGCAAATAAAAAGGATATGTTTATATTTAAAATAAAAAAGTTGGTATCCATATTTTGAGAACCATTGGTTGAATTATTTTTTCAGTTTATCATTGAAATAGCCATGTAAAATAGAGATTCTTTGCTAATTTAACCAAATCATATAGTTATCGAGATCGCAATGGTAGCCATTTAAAAATGAACAATCTGTATATTGAGGTGACGGAAGGTAAAAACACTGTTAATAAACAAATATATCATCACGGTATATTACCCATTGCTGGGTGTGCCAATCTGCTTTGTACGCAGATTTCGGTAACGATGATGACATTTTACCGTGCGGGCATTTACTAAGTGTCTCCTCACGAGCACTTATTGCTGGCGTGGAGAATGCACCAGAGTGGTCCTTTTTGTGCCATTTAAAATTCGAAATATTTGGCCTCGGTCGGGATCGAACCCAGTATTTAAATTTAATTTTATTTTAAGTATTTACATGAATAAAAATGAAATTAAACGGGAGGTATTGTGATGGCCACATCAGATTTTTTTATTTTCAAATTACTTCTAAATTATCAGTAATCGAGAAAAATGGTTCAAATAAAAAAATTAGATATTTTTACCGTCTATCCAGTGGAGTACGAAAATAATTTTTCTATAGATAATTTTTTGAGATAACAAACACATTGTATTAAATGGTACCCATTTTTGATTTTAACTTTAAAATAAAATTATTATTTTCGTACTCTACTGATAGATGGTAAAAATATGTAACTTTTTTTATTTGAAACATTTTTCTCAATTACTGATAGTTTAGAAGTAATTTCTAAATGAAAAAATCAATCAAATTCAGTTTTGACTCATTTACTGTACGTTTATTTGCATTTTGTTACAATTATTATTATTTTGGTTTTATTAACAAGAAATCATGGATAATTTATCCCACAAAAAAAATATTGTTATGAAATTTTTTCGTAATTTCACAAATTTTAAAATTTATTTTGTGGTTTTATATGAAACAGAAATGTAACGTGTTTGATATCAAAAAAATCTCTATAACATGCACTAATTCTTTTTTGTACACATTAGTATAGAAACTTTTGGCAACTTTTTCTATGTTATAGTTCTGACCCATTTTAAAATAGACGTTCTATATAAGAATGACGAAAAATCTTTGAATGATTTTGTTCCTAATGAAATAATAATATGCTATAACACAATAAATAAATAAATAAATAAATAAATAAATAAATAAATAAATAAATAAATAAATAAATAAATAAATAAATAAATAAATAAATAAATAAATAAATAAATAAATAAATAAATAAATAAATAAATAAATAAATAAATAAATAAATAAATAAATAAATAAATAAATAAATAAATAAATAAATAAATAAATAAATAAATAAATAAATAAATAAATAAATAAATAAATAAATAAATAAATAAATAAATAAATAAATAAATAAATAAATAAATAAATAAATAAATAAATAAATAAATAAATAAATAAATAAATAAATAAATAAATAAATAAATAAATAAATAAATAAATAAATAAATAAATAAATAAATAAATAAATAAATAAATAAATAAATAAATAAATAAATAAATAAATAAATAAATAAATAAATAAATAAATAAATAAATAAATAAATAAATAAATAAATAAATAAATAAATAAATAAATAAATAAATAAATAAATAAATAAATAAATAAATAAATAAATAAATAAATAAATAAATAAATAAATAAATAAATAAATAAATAAATAAATAAATAAATAAATAAATAAATAAATAAATAAATAAATAAATAAATAAATAAATAAATAAATAAATAAATAAATAAATAAATAAATAAATAAATAAATAAATAAATAAATAAATAAATAAATAAATAAATAAATAAATAAATAAATAAATAAATAAATAAATAAATAAATAAATAAATAAATAAATAAATAAATAAATAAATAAATAAATAAATAAATAAATAAATAAATAAATAAATAAATAAATAAATAAATAAATAAATAAATAAATAAATAAATAAATAAATAAATAAATAAATAAATAAATAAATAAATAAATAAATAAATAAATAAATAAATAAATAAATAAATAAATAAATAAATAAATAAATAAATAAATAAATAAATAAATAAATAAATAAATAAATAAATAAATAAATAAATAAATAAATAAATAAATAAATAAATAAATATATAAATAAATAAATAAATAAATAAATAAATAAATAAATAAATAAATAAATAAATAAATAAATAAATAAATAAATAAATAAATAAATAAATAAATAAATAAATAAATAAATAAATAAATAAATAAATAAATAAATAAATAAATAAATAAATAAATAAATAAATAAATAAATAAATAAATAAATAAATAAATAAATAAATAAATAAATAAATAAATAAATAAATAAATAAATAAATAAATAAATAAATAAATAAATAAATAAATAAATAAATAAATAAATAAATAAATAAATAAATAAATAAATAAATAAATAAATAAATAAATAAATAAATAAATAAATAAATATATAATGTTTACATTCCTTAATTTCTCTTAATTTTATGCGGTAAATATTTAAGATTGGTTTTTGAAATATATCTTGGAAAATAATCTTTGATATTTCATAATTAGATTTTTGAAAAGAAATCTACTTTGAATATTGAAATGCGCACTTTTGAGTTCTTTCTTTTGAATATATTTACTGAAATGAAATTTCTTTGATTAATCCTGTATTCAAATAAATTTATTGAAATGAATATTATACAATTTATGAGAATATGTATATGAAAATTAAAATTAATTTTGCTCGCGTTCGTTTATTACATTAAAATATAACCAACTCAAATTGCAAATTGCAACGTGCTTGATTAAATTAGAAATAGCTTTCCACGTTATAAATAAATTCTTGCCCGCCTGACGTTACAATTTAAGTGGCTTTTATCATATATGCATTGCAAATTACTGGGTGAGTGATGTTATGTGGACAGGTAGAAGCTTCCTGTGCGTACACGTGTAACAAAATAACGAACTTACCACAGGATGGGCTGCGCCGGTTACAGTTTGCGAGCAAGATATTGTATTCCGGCACACTCGCCCTCGCACACAATTCAATTCTTCAAGCATTCCTCGGCGAAAACAACCCTGAAGAAATTTTGCTCCAATCCTGAAAAACAGAATTCAATTATATTTATTTTCAATTGCATTTATTTTTCACCATACAGAAATCAAATTGTGTTCATAAAAAAAAGTATAATATGATACTCGTTCTTTGTACACTCATTCCGCTCGGTAGAAAATAAACTCATGACTAAAACGATGTTAATAAAACTTATAATTTTTTTTAGCATTTACCTATGAAGTTATAGTTTATTAGCACATTCGGATAATATTTTGTGTGCTAAACTCTCCACTTGTGAATAAAATATCTTTTGTACACACTTGTACAATAACAAACTATAATATGATATGTAATGAAATTTCATAAGTGTGTTCCCGGTAGTATGTATGGGGTCGCGTATCTGAGTGTCTGGTCGTGAATCTGGGGAACTGGGTTCGACTCCGATCGAAGCCAAATATTCCGAATTTTAAATGGCATAAAATTGACTCCTGTGGTGCACTCTCCACGCCAGCAATGAGTGCCCGTGAGGTGACGCCTAGTAAACGCCCGCATGGTACAAATATGTCAGCATTACCGAAATCTGGGTACAAAGCAGACTGGCACACTCAGCAATGGGTAATATGCCGTGATGATATATTTATTATTATTTCTTTTATCGAACTGAAAACGATTTGTACTTTTAGAAAGTCTGTATTGTTATTCGTTAAACCGTAATATTTTTTTTAATATTATGTGACGTAGATATAGAGATGATTTTGTTCTCAATCAATGGCGTTATATAAATTGATCTTTTTCAGCATTTAGAGAAATATATAATTATTTTAAAATAATTCTTGTGGACCATAATAGAGTCATTTCACATTTTCTAATTTTTTTTTTTTTTTTTTTGGAAGAATAGGTCAAATTAAATATGTAGGTGTATGTTTTACACTTTACAAGTTTTTAGAATCAGATATATGATTTTTTAAAAGTTGCCTTTAATTTCAAATATTTGGACGATGACGTCATGGTACGTCACGGCTTAGCGGATGCGGCAATAGAACTCTCTACCGGTTTTGGTTGGAACTATGATTGTTTAGGTTATCACTTGTCAGTTTGATTTTGTGTTGTCACACAACATATTGTTAACTAAAAACATATTTCAAACAACTTTTGATTTTTATTTTAAAACATGTTTTATTTACATACCTTTACTCTTAATTCTGCTGTCACCTGTCATAATTTGAGGTTAGTTTGTTTACAACAGCAAACGGAAATCACGTGGATCGTAAATGTGTTTGTGTGAGAGAGGAATGTCTTTGTGTGAGTAACAAACCGTGACGTCACCAATTTTACAACCGCGAAAGTTTATTAGCAAATTTATGAATGAAAAGTCGCATATATCATATTATTTTCTATTATTATATTTATTAAATGAGACGGATTTCACGATTTTATAAAAAAACGATTTTTTTAAAATGATTTCATTGAAAATATGTGTGGATAATAAGTAATTCAATAAAATAATTAATAAAAAACTACGTATATTATATTTTCTTTCTTACCAACGCATAGAATCTAGCGTTGCATCATAAATTTAAACAAATGTTATTTGGTTTACTTTCGTTGTTTTTTGTTGTTAATTTCTGTATTCATATACTTCAAAATAGATTTTGTATTTAAAAAAAAGTGATAGTAGAAAGATTGAAAGTACTGATAATTTGGAATAAATGTGTGACGTAGATATGGAGATGAGAAAATGGTATTAAAAACTAATAACTTTTTTAAACTTTAATAGTACACCTTTGAATATATAATACATATAAGAATGGCAACGTAATGTATTTAGATTAAATATTTCGAGAGAAGGTGCCATCTATCCCTCCATATACGAATTATTTCTGAGTTAGTTCAAAAAATGCATAATAGGTGGATGTTGCACAGTATTGCCACGTAGCTAGAACAGCAAGTTAAGATTTTATAAAGGTTTTTAAGTTTGCTACTGTAAAACAAGTATACATGTACATTGAAGATTCAAAATATATTATCTGGTTATTATGAAACAATATTTTTGAATTAATGATTATTGAATACCTCTAACAAATAGTATCTGGCAATGCTGTCAGCACGATTTACCGTAGTTCATAGTTTTATGGTAGGAGTCACTAGCTATCTATAATAATTTTGTGAATAAAAAGAGACAGATATAGTATGTTGCTAGGCCATATGCGTTGCCATTCTTATATGTATTATATATTCAAAGGTACGATACTTGGGTGAAGTGTAAAAATCAGAGAAATATTATTCATTAAAATAAAAGTTTATTAAACGATAAATAATTAAGATAAAGATAATAAAAATATGATTAAACAATTATAAACACAAATTTAAGACTAAGATTATTATTAAATTCTTAAACACTAAGATTATTTATTTATGTTTACTACTCGTAGACTATTTATATCACCAACTGTTTATTTCACGATGCGTGTCTATATCTGAATGCCGGGTTGGCTTCCTTGACGGTGTTTATATAGTCCGGCCTCCTTTTTCTAGAGTGTTCTCCATTATTCTATACGATAACATCGAATACAAAGGATCAGGCGACCGGAAGTAATTAAACAGATCGAGACGTGTTTGTTTACCACGCCGATGTTCGCGAAAATTGCTTCATCAGAAAGATTAGACGCTCACTCAGCGCAACAGCCGTTCTAGAAACGTTCGACCAGCGGTGGCGGTCGCGTACTCCTAGAGTCAGTGGCGTCTGGTCCACGCCGCTACAGTATTTAACATATAGTTTTAAGGTTTAGTTTTAATATAAATGACCCATGTTCTAATTTGTTACTTCGGTGGAGGACCCTATTATCTTCAGTTGTATATTGAACAATAATATTACAATCTTTTTAAAGAAACATTTTGATATTTGCTATGTGCTGTATTCAATTAAATTTATACCATCGTACTTCGAAGCGACATTCTTTTATGAAAGATTATAAAGGTTTCTATTCTAGGATATAAAACTAGTATGGAGATTACTCTCATTACTCTATGTGCCCATCACGTTTTATCTGTCACCTACGTTATTTATATAAATAAATGTAAGAGATAGTTCGTTACATGTCAAGCTGCATGAATTTTGACGTCACATTCTGTTTCAAAATATTACACATATGTATATTTCAATAATTAATTGTAAAATATCGAATGGATATTTCATGATATTTTCAAGTAGGAGCCTATTAAAAGAATAATATTTTTTTAAATTTATTAGTAGGCATACATTTTTTTCTTGCAATAGCTTATATTTGCTGCTTTTAAATTGGGCAACAGTAAAACTAACTAAAGTACAGAATGTCCGAATTTCGAAAGCTACCATTCGGATATCGGGAATTATAAGAGATACTAGTTCGTGTAAGTGGGACATTTGATGCGCGTTTGGGCTATCTTGAGTGTGCTTTTGTTTTGTCAAAAATTCTCATAGTCTACTAGATAAATACGAAAAATTGATTTTGGTTGAAATTTTAATTTTTAAATAACTCTTAAATTATTGGCAATCTAGAAAAATCACAAACGTCTTTCGATTGGTACATGGTTTATTGTGTTTTATTCTTAAAATGTGGGGTGATGTCAATTTTGTATAATATTATTTTTATTGGACTTTACCACATTTACATTACTGCCTTATAAACAAGTTAAAAAATAATGGGTGGTAGCATGAGCGAGTGATTAAGGGTGATTCGCGAGGAGTTGACTAGCAGTGTTTTAACTATGTCAATCGATTATGGATTATTTTATAGAAAAAAATGTCACATAACAGTTATAGAAAAATTAATTGTACGCAACTTTTATTTTCTGTTCATAAAAAAATAGTGCAAGACCCAATTTAGCTGCGTGTTCAATAATATGATCCATAAACACCAGTTTAATAAAAAAAAAAATACGGATGTATTGTTATTTACTATTCTTTCCGCTGAAGTAAAAGAAAATGTATTACTATTGTCTTACTTTTAATATAGGTTATTCTGTGGAGAGTCGTTTTGTCTGAGGTCACAGGGGCAATCTATCATGCGGTAAACAACGAACTGTTGAGACAAGAATCTTCTGAACCTTCAATTATGAGATTGTATATTTCTTCTGGTTTGTTTCGTCCTTTTATTGATATTAATAGTCCGCAGATATGTCATTGTCACTGTTATTATTTTTCTCGCACAGATCTTTCATGAAACTGAAAACAATTTGTTTGCAAAATGGGTTTTTTCTTTTTGTTTATTTTAATGGACAAGGTGAAAATATTTGTAAAACGAATTTCTATAGTTTTGTTTCAAAGATAATTTACGAGTTTCTGAACATTGGACTCACTAAAATATTAATAAACACGTATAAGTAAAAAATGTCACAACATTTTTCAATTTCATATATGGGTGTTAAAAAAGAGTAAAAAAAATATGAGGGTATTTCGGAAAATTATCTTATTTTTCATTTAATTCTTTTTTATTGCGCCACTGCCAACATGAGATTTTTATTAAAAATAATAAATTATCTTGTCACGTAACGCTGAATAAAACACAACGCCTGGTACCACAAGCCTTGTTTTAACTAAAGCGATGTTTTAAGAAATGTCAAATTTCATTATTTAATATTAACAATAAATAATATTAAATTCATCAAAATATGATTTTAAAGTAGAACGTAATTTATAATCAAACAAATATTTTTTAAAAAATCGCTCTTTAAACGTAAGGGTGAAATTAAATATTGAAATTTGAATTTGACATTTCGTAAAATATCGTTTTAGTTAAAACCAGGCTTGTGGTACCAATCCTTGTGTCAGTTGGCCCACCCACTTTAATTTCATTTTATTTAGTTAATTTTTGATACAAAATTACAAATTGCAAATAATAACTAACAAATTATCGCCAATTTTTTTTAATATTACAGAGATTTTATCGTAATGAAACATAACAAGATGTGTTTCCTAATAGTATATTACGTAATGAGAGATGTAAGAAGCAGATTACGTACGAGTAAAATGATTGACACACGAGACGCGTAGCGTCGAGTTTGTAATTTTACGAGTGAGTAATTGCTTTACATCTCGAATTATGTACTATACTTTTTCTACGACCACTCATTAATATTTCTAAATTGAAGCAAAATTCAGTTACATAGTTATAAATTAATTATTTTTTTATTGCATTACTTACAAATTACAAATAATATTATCAACTAATTTTGTTTATAATAATAATTATTACTTCAGTAAATGTATTTGTAATCACACAAAAAACAGCAGTTCGAAACGTCAAAAAGTTTGGTGGGTTTTATTTACAAAAATAAAACTGCGCAACGATATTACCATGGTTACTGCTAAGCGTAGGGATATACGATGAAAAATAGTTCCCTACTGCAAATTTGATTGAAAGGAAATATGTATTGTTGTCATAATATAATATTAATTAATAACCCAAAAAAATATGTATTTACGAGTATATGTATATGTCAGATAAATTTCATTCTATTATATTTAAATCTTAAATTTTATTTGTCAAATTTTAATCATTTCTTACAGTTTGACAATCAGTCCTGCCAACTTAAATTTGCTGTTCATTACGTAACAATGTTACGTAATGAAATTTCATTAAGTAACACTATTCATAAGCACGAACTTACATTGTTAGTAGTCTGTTTAGTAATGACCCTCTTACAGTAGTGGTAGTAAAAAAAGTATTTTTTCTTCAAGTGTACAATAATATTCATATTATGCTACTATACGCACACTATAGAAGATATTCATTTTATTACTAGTACAACAATGTTGGTCATTTTTGTACTAGCAAAAAAATGTTAGCTTCTTAGTTCACCGCTGGCGGCAGCAGTCGTCACAGCAACACAGACCATATTGAAAAATTGTTATTTGACAGTTGTATCGTTTATGTTTTGTGGTGTACACAGCCAACTATGGCTAAAATTGTAAACGCTATTAAAACAATTATAGAAAAATATTTAAAACATCTCCAGTTTTCTTTGTAACACTTGAAGAAAAAATAGTATATGTTACTCGGAGCAGAACGCCCTTTTTGTGTTTTACCCAGCTATTGCGGCCGAGGCGTTAGCCGCTAACGCCTCGGCCGCAATAGCTGGGTTAAACACAAAAAGACCGCTTTCTACTCCTAATAACATAATATACTATTATTGTTTTAATCTAAAATGAAATAATACTTAGTTTTAACTAAAATGTAGAAAAAACTGAAAAAAGTAAACAAACTTAAGTTGAAAAGTACGACGGCTTGGAAGGGTCAGGGTAAAATCTTTTTTTCTCTAAAATCCCGACTTTTTAAAGTCAGGATCCCGACTTTTAAACACGGGATCCCGACTTTTTAAACTCGGGATCCCGACTTTTTAAACTCGGGATCCCGACTTTTTAAACTCAGGATCCCGACTTTTTAAACTCGAATTGTAATTTTTGGAATTCTAGTATTGGAGATATCGTGCACGAAAAAGCGGTCACATACACACACACACACACACACATACACACACGCACATACGAACACATATACTCACATACAGACATCATCGTAATATTAATTAATTTACAATTATTTATAAATCAATCCATATTCTTTTTACGGAATATAAAATTATTTGACACAACATGATCATTCTCAGTAGTGCCAACGTATGGTACGAAAATAAACTACAATTATTTCAAATAATTTTATATTCCGTAAATGGAATAACGATTGACTTAAAAATAATTTGAAATATCATTAATATATACATTTCTTAATACTAGTACTTTTTTCTTCTTCTTATTTTAAAAATAAATAACACCCAATAATTTCTACAAGTTATATTTCATTTTATAAGGTTTTTTTCAGGTTGATGATGTGAGTCTTCTGCCTAATCATTTTGACTATATTAAATATATGTGGGAGAGATTGAGAGTGTATGCTTACTTGATACATACAGATGAAGGTGGATTAAATGTATTTACAAGTGTTTATTGTTGTAATCAAGCGATCATTGAAGTAGCACTATAATAGTATATTATGTTATTAGGAGTAGAAAGCGGTCTTTTTGTGTTGAACCCAGCTATTGCGGCCGAGGCGCTAGCCGAGGCCAGGCAAGCTGGGTAAAACACAAAAAGGGCGTTCTGCTCCGAGTAACATATATTATTTTTTCTTCAAGTGTTTCAAAGAAACCTGGAGATTTTTTAAATATTTTTCTAAAATTGTTTTAATAGCGTTTGCAATTTCAGCCATAGTTGGCTGTGTACACCACAAAACACAAACGATACAACTGTCAAATAACAATTTTTCAATATGGTCTGTGTTGCTGTGACGACTGCTGCCGCCAGCGGTGAACTAAGAAGCTAACATTTTTTTACTAGTACAAAAATGACCAACATTGTTGTACTAGTAATAAAATGAATATCTTCTATAGTGTGTGTATAGTAGCATAATATGAATATTATTGTACACTTGAAGAAAAAATAAATTTTTATTTATTTATTTATTTATTTTGAAAGTAGGCTGTACAACAGGCCAAGGCCCAATAATAGTGCCGCACATTAACAATATACACGACATATAGAAATTTCTAGCAGAGTATATAACAACATAAGGAGAATTCAAAAAATACAATCTAACGATTAGAAAAGGAACGTGAAAAAACATATTGTGACATGCGCCCCGGAGAGTAAAGTATACGTGCGCCGCTGAAAGAACGTACTAGAGCGATGACGTAATCCCGGAATTTCCCAGATGTTGAATCCCCGCGACGCGCCGGGTAGAGGTTAATTACGCCGAGACCTCATTCTTTTGTATACAGGTCATTGTCGCCTCAGAGAGTTCTAGAAGTAGATAAACTGTATAAATACCGGCCGAAAGAAAGCGGAGGGATAGTCTCATATATACAACCAACCAGAAATGAACTCAGTGATATAAATAAACAGTTGTTAACATAAATAAATGTAGTTACATAAATAAGTGTAGTGATATAAATGTTAGATAAATAATCGTAGTGTTTAAGCATTTAATAATATTCTTAGTGTTTATAATTATTTAATCATAGTGTTAGTTGTTTTTATTATCTTTTAATATTTAATTCTTAATTATTCATCGTTTAATAAACGTATTCTTTTAGTTAATAATATTTGTCTATGTTTTATACTTCACCCATATAAATAAAAAACGTTACAATATTTTAGAAAAGATTTAAACGTAAAAAGCGTAATAATTAAACAAAAAGTTATTTTACTTCCCTCTTAAAATTCACGTGAAATTCGTATAAATATTTACCTTAGTGGGATCAGCCAAAATGAAAAAGCTTGTGATTAAAGTGACACTCCTCGTCCACATTCCTTTTTCTTGGACGTGAGGTGGCATCGAATGGAATTTAATAAAGCAGTGGTTGCTGCGCAGGTGAGTGCCGATAACTTGATTTGCAGCATCGACAAAGCATCCTTGTGCACGTCCCGGACTTCCTAGGCTCCGGGCAGCAATGTAGAAAGCGCGGGATTTTATCACACTGTCAAAGAAAGCCTGCTGCGTGCTACTGCCATGCCATCTAATGACAATAGAGGGAAATATGTAGTTATATTGGCGAGGTTGATATGGAAGAGGAAGAATTTTTATATAAAATAAATCTTTGATGTGTAAATATTGAATATGCTTTTATAAATAAATAAAGAGAAATGTAGTTGCAATATCCGTTAGTTTGAACTTTAATTAATTGAAGTATACAAGGTGATCCATGAAGAGTGTGCCAAAATAAAACCATGTATTGGGGGATCATTTTGAGTAAAAAATGTTATATGAACTTTTCGTTAAGAGTTACAGCCTTTAAAAGCACAGCTCATCAGACACATTGGTAATAGATGTACTAAAATTTGAAACTTGGTATGAGGATAAAATACTACTACGTTTTTAGATGCATATTTATACTTTCTTTTGTTTCTGTATCTCAAACAGAGGCATCGCATATGGGGAAGTCATGAATGTTTTTAAAATTAGTTTTTTTTACCTATAGGCGATGCGCATTACGAGCGTTAGCGCCTCTAATGACTACTTTGTAACATTTGGGTACCGAATAAATTTTGACATTCCGAGAAAGCGATACAATTTATATTGAGTTTTTACTATTGTACAGCGTGATCACGCGGGAATGAACCAGAAATTATCTCTCTTATTAAGCGAGATAGCTATTATCTTCAAATAAGAAAATTTACTACAGGCAAAATGGGAAATAAGATGTCGTATCAAAAAGGGTTCTATTACTTCCGGTTCCGAAGTACGTGATACCAACTTTGAAATTTCGAATGGAACATACTATATTTTTTATATTTTTGAAATGTACACAAAATTTGCTTTACAATGACAATAAACAAGTAGGACGTTTATTATTAAAAAGTGAAATGGCGGACGTTTGAAATATCTTACAAAATAAGTCAAGAAAGTGTGGAATTTGGTTTTATTGGATTTGTTGCCTAGGTTACGTCATATAAATGAATTTAACTCAAAAAATACCATCATCTATGAACAAAAAAATCTGATGTGACCAACACAATACCTCCCGCCATTTACCTATGTACACTGGCTTGCAAAAAAATTGCGTACACCTTAAAAATCAAGGAACCGAGTTTTTACTTTTTTTAGCTATGTAAACACTATTTTTTAAAAATAGGTTAATATCAACTGTCAATGAAGTTGTCACTGTCATGTCATTATTTTAGGTATCGTGGAGCAAGTTCTTCATTGTGCTAAGTTAGTACTAAATTACAAATATATTCTAGAAAAATTAAAGAACAACCATGTATTTATTTTAAATGGATTATAAATGACTAAAACAAATTATGGACGAAGTAACATTAGTAATTTATCATCGGTTCATCAGCGTCCAATACTTTATTTAATCTTCATGTTCTGCTATTGATCTGATTGACCACCCCTCTTCTAACTTAGAAAGTATTACAACTTTCTCGTTTTCTGATAATTTTGGCATCTTAATTGACACTAATGACACAGACTTGTGACACTGACAAGTTAACAATCGAGACCGACTCAATACAGCAAAAAACAGGTGTATGCGATTTTTTAGCAAGCCAGTGTATATAATTTTTATATTACTTTATAAATTTATCCATACAATATATAGAAAAAGTATTAAAGCAGACTTGTAGAAAATGGAATAATCTTTAATTTTTATAATAACAAATTGAGAAAAAATTACATTTAAAGGTATTTTTTGAAGAAAAACTATCTTGAGCTTCAAGTAAACTGCCATTTCCGGTTATCTGATTGCCACCAAAATGTTATCAGTTCTTTCCATATTAGAATAAGGTAGAAATACATGGTTTCAAAACTTTCTGAATGATAGTATTTGAGTTAGAGCGTAAACAGGATCCACATTCACACACACACACACACACATACATACATACATACATACACACAGACATCATCGTGAAAATGTTAAAAATGGATTGTAGGGACCTTAAAACGTGGTCATTTACCAAAACTCGATATGCGATTTTTAGCACGATCCCTATTACTTCCTTACCAAGGGTAGCGGGAGGTAAAAACAATAAAATCTCACACACTTGATTTTATTTCATTCAATATATTCATATTTCAAACGTCCGTCATTTTATTTTTTATAATACAACGTACTACTAATTTACTACCATTGTAAAGAAATTTTTATGTACTTTTCAAAAATATAGTATGTTCCATTTGAAATTTCAAAGTTGGTATCACATACTTCGGAACCGGAAGTAACAGAACACTTCTTGATACGACATCTTATATGGGCATATTACCTATAGTTAATCTGTTTATTTGAAGATAATTGCTATCCCGCTTAATAACGGAGATAATTGCTGGTTCATTCTCGCGTGATCATCCCGTATATGAATATTATACATCATAGTATATTGAAATGAATTAAGAAATTATTTAAAATGCTATATGTGATGTGACTAATTCAAAAAAGTTAAAATACCAGCGAAGGTACTGTAGCAAAAAATATAATTTTTCTCTAAGATGTGTGATTTTTGTAAACCATTTTATCATATTTAGTTTTATATTATATTTTATAATATTAGTTCAATATTACAAGATGAACCACAAACGGAAATTGCACTTAAAGAGTTGGAGAACTTGAATGATGTTACTATATTTTTATATTATAATCCAATAAATGAACAAGATTCTTCATTAAAAATATACCAGGGTCTAAATGGAATCAGTGGTACAAGCTCGTAAAAATACGAACTCTGTGAATTTCTACATATTACCCGACCATTGACATTATGACATTACATGATATACAATCTATAACAAATAGACGAATTATGTAATAAATAGACTTCTGTTTATACAACTGTAAGTATTATACAATTCTCTGCTTCTTGTATTATATCTTGTTCAAATATTAACTTAAAAAACACATTTTTATTCAATTCATTGTTGCAATCATATGATCATTGTTTGAATTTTATTCATACGATAAGTATCTTTTACAATGAGAAAATATGTAAACCTAAATGAATTTTTCATGTTAGTAGAACATACCACTTGAAAAGTTATTTTCTTAAGTATCTTCCTCAAATATATTTTTTCTAATGTTTATTAATCTATCAATAATTTTGCATATGATTCATTTTGTCCGTAACCTTTTCAGAATAACTTTGGTGCCAATAATAGCCGCCAAGATATAAATTTTCAAAGTTTTACTGTTATTAGGTACCCTGTTCCCCTGAATTATTTAATCAAATGATATTTTTTCTAATGTTTATTAATCTATCAATAATTTTGCATATGATTCATTTTGTCCGTAACCTTTTCAGAATAACTTTGGTGCCAATAATAGCCGCCAAGATATAAAATTTCAATGTTTTACTGTTATTAGGTACCCTGTTCCTCTGAATTATTTAATCAAATAATATTTGTTCTAATGTTTATTAATCTATCAATAATTTTGCATATGATTCATTTTGTCCGTAACCTTTTCAGAATAACTTTGGGCCAATAATAGCCGCCAAGATATAATTTTTCAACGTTTTACTGTTATTAGGTACCCTATACCCCTGAATTATTTAATCAAATGATATTTCTTCTAATGTTTATTAATCTATCAATAATTTTGCATATGATTCATTTTGTCCGTAACCTTTTCAGAATAACTTTGGGCCAATAATAGCCGCCAAGATATAATTTTTCAACGTTTTACTGTTATTAGGTACTCTGTTCCCCTGAATTATTTAATCAAATAATATTTTTTCTAATGTTTATTAATCTATCAATAATTTTGTATATGATTCATTTTGTCCGTAACCTTTTCAGAATAACTCTGGGCCAATAATAGCCGCCAAGATATAAATTTTCAACGTTTTACTGTTATTAGATACCCTGTTCCCCTGAATTATTTAATCAAATGATATTTTTTCTAATGTTTATTAATCTATCAATAATTTTGCATATGATTCATTTGTCCGTAACCTTTTCAGAATAACTTTGGGCCAATAATAGCCGCCAAGATATAAATTTTCAACGTTTTACTGTTATTAGGTACCCTGTTCCCCTGAATTATTTAATCAAATTATATTTTTTCTAATGTTTATTAATCTATCAATAATTTTGCATATGATTCATTTTGTCCGTAACCTTTTCAGAATAACTTTGGGCCAATAATAGCCGCCAAGATATAATTTTTCAATGTTTTACTGTTATTAGGTACCCTGTTCCCCAGAATTATTTAATCAAATGATATTTTTTCTAATGTTTATTAATCTATCAATAATTTTGCATATGATTCATTTTGTCCGTAACCTTTTCAGAATAACTTTGGGCCAATAATAGCCGCCAAGATATAAATTTTCAACGTTTTACTGTTATTAGGTACCCTGTTCCCCCGAATTATTTAATCAAATGATATTTTTTCTAATGTTTATTAATCTATCAATAATTTTGCATATGATTCATTTTGTCCGTAACCTTTTCAGAATAACTTTAGGCCAATAATAGCCGCCAAGATATAAATTTTCAACGTTTTACTGTTTTTAGGTACCCTGTTCCCCTGAATTATTTAATCAAATGATATTTTTTCTAATGTTTATTAATCTATCAATAATTTTGCATATGACTCATTTTGTCCGTAACCTTTTCAGAATAACTTTGGGCCAATAATAGCCGCCAAGATATAAATTTTCAACGTTTTACTGTTATTAGGTACCCTGTTCCCCTGAATTATTTAATCAAATGATATTTTTTTTAATGTTTATTAATCTATCAATAATTTTGCATATGAAGAATTTTGTCCGTAACCTTTTCAGAATAACTTTGGGCCAATAATATCCGCCAAGATATATTTTTTCAAAGTTTTACTGTTATTAGGTACCCTGTTCCCCTGAATTATTTAATCAAATGATATTTTTTCTAATGTTTATTAATCTATCAATAATTTTGCATATGATATATTTTGTCCGTAACCTTTTCAGAATAACTTTGGGCCAATAATAGCCGCCAAGATATAAATTTTCAAGGTTTTACTGTTATTAGGTACCCTGTTCCCCTGAATTATTTAATCAAATGATATTTTTTCTAATGTTTATTAATCTATCAATAATTTTGCATATGATTCATTTTGTCCGTAACCTTTTCATAATAACTTTGGGCCAATAATAGCCGCCAAGATATAAATTTTCAAAGTTTTACTGTTATTAGGTACCCTGTTCCCCTGAATTATTTAATCAAATGATATTTTTTCTAATTTTTATTAATCTATCAATAATTTTGCATATGATTCATTTTGTCCGTAACCTTTTCAGAATAACTTTGGGCCAATAATAGACGCCAAGATATAAATTTTCAACGTTTTACTGTTATTAGGTACCCTGTTCCCCTGAATTATTTAATCAAATGATATTTTTTCTAATGTTTATTAATCTATCAATAATTATGCTAATGAATCATTTTGTCCGTAAACTTTTCAGAATAACTTTGGGCCAATAATAGCCGCCAAGATATAAATTTTCAACGTTTTACTGTTATTAGGTACCCTGTTCCCCTGAATTATTTAATCAAATGATATTTTTTCTAATGTTTATTAATCTATCAATAATTTTGCATATGATTCATTTTGTCCGTAACCTTTTCAGAATAACTTTGGGCCAATAATATCCGCCAAAATATAAATTTTCAACGTTTTACTGTTATTAGGTACCCTGTTCCCCTGAATTATTTAATTAAATGATATTTTTTCTAATGTTTATTAATCTATCAATAATTTTGCATATGATTCATTTTGTCCGTAACCTTTTCAGAATAACTTTGGGCCAATAATAGCCGCCAAGATATAAATTTTTAACGTTTTACTGTTATTAGATACCCTGTTCCCCTGAATTATTTAATCAAATGATATTTTTTCTAATGTTTATTAATCTATCAATAATTTTGCATATGATTCATTTGTCCGTAAACTTTTCAGAATAACTTTGGGCCAGTAATAGCCGCCAAGATATAAATTTTCAACGTTTTACTGTTATTAGGTACCCTGTTCCCCTGAATTATTTAATCAAATTATATTTTTTCTAATGTTTATTAATCTATCAATAATTTTGCATATGATTCATTTTGTCCGTAACCTTTTCAGAATAACTTTGGGCCAATAATAGCCGCCAAGATATAATTTTTCAATGTTTTACTGTTATTAGGTACCCTGTTCTCCTGAATTATTTAATCAAATGATATTTTTTCTAATGTTTATTAATCTATCAATAATTTTGCATATGATTCATTTTGTCCGTAACCTTTTCAGAATAACTTTGGGCCAATAATAGCCGCCAAGATATAAATTTTCAAAGTTTTACTGTTATTAGGTACCCTGTTCCCCTGAATTATTTAATCAAATGATATTTTTTCTAATGTTTATTAATCTATCAATAATTTTGCATATGATTCATTTTGTCCGTAACCTTTTCAGAATAACTTTGGGCCAATAATAGCCGCCAAGATATAAATTTTCAACGTTTTACTGTTATTAGGTACCCTGTTCCCCCGAATTATTTAATCAAATGATATTTTTTCTAATGTTTATTAATCTATCAATAATTTTGCATATGATTCATTTTGTCCGTAACCTTTTCAGAATAACTTTAGGCCAATAATAGCCGCCAAGATATAAATTTTCAACGTTTTACTGTTATTAGGTACCCTGTTCCCCTGAATTATTTAATCAAATGATATTTTTTCTAATGTTTATTAATCTATCAATAATTTTGCATATGATTCATTTTGTCCGTAACCTTTTCATAATAACTTTGGGCCAATAATAGCCGCCAAGATATAAATTTTCAAAGTTTTACTGTTATTAGGTACCCTGTTCCCCTGAATTATTTAATCAAATGATATTTTTTCTAATGTTTATTAATCTATCAATAATTTTGCATATGATTCATTTTGTCCGTAACCTTTTCAGAATAACTTTGGGTCAATAATAGACGCCAAGATATAAATTTTCAACGTTTTACTGTTATTAGGTACCCTGTTCCCCTGAATTATTTAATCAAATGATATTTTTTCTAATGTTTATTAATCTATCAATAATTATGCTAATGAATCATTTTGTCCGTAAACTTTTCAGAATAACTTTGGGCCAATAATAGCCGCCAAGATATAAATTTTCAACGTTTTACTGTTATTAGGTACCCTGTTCCCCTGAATTATTTAATCAAATGATATTTTTTCTAATGTTTATTAATCTATCAATAATTATGCTAATGAATCATTTTGTCCGTAAACTTTTCAGAATAACTTTGGGCCAATAATAGCCGCCAAGATATAAATTTTCAACGTTTTACTGTTATTAGGTACCCTGTTCCCCTGAATTATTTAATCAAATGATATTTTTTCTAATGTTTATTAATCTATCAATAATTTTGCATATGATTCATTTTGTCCGTAACCTTTTCAGAATAACTTTGGGCCAATAATAGCCGCCAAGATATAAATTTTCAAAGTTTTACTGTTATTAGGTACCCTGTTCCCCTGAATTATTTAATCAAATTATATTTTTTCTAATGTTTATTAATCTATCAATAATTTTGCATATGATTCATTTTGTCCGTAACCTTTTCAGAATAACTTTGGGCCAATAATAGCTGCCAAGATATAATTTTTCAATGTTTTACTGTTATTAGGTACCCTGTTCTCCTGAATTATTTAATCAAATGATATTTTTTCTAATGTTTATTAATCTATCAATAATTTTGCATATGATTCATTTTGTCCGTAACCTTTTCAGAATAACTTTGGGCCAATAATAGCCGCCAAGATATAAATTTTCAAAGTTTTACTGTTATTAGGTACCCTGTTCCCCTGAATTATTTAATCAAATGATATTTTTTCTAATGTTTATTAATCTATCAATAATTTTGCATATGATTCATTTTGTCCGTAACCTTTTCAGAATAACTTTGGGCCAATAATAGCCGCCAAGATATAAATTTTCCACGTTTTACTGTTATTAGGTACCCTGTTCCCCTGAATTATTTAATCAAATGATATTTTTTCTAATGTTTATTAATCTATCAATAATTTTGCATATGATTCATTTTGTCCGTAACCTTTTCAGAATAACTTTGGGCCAATAATAGCCGCCAAGATATAAATTTTCAACGTTTTACTGTTATTAGGTACCCTGTTCCCCCGAATTATTTAATCAAATGATATTTTTTCTAATGTTTATTAATCTATCAATAATTTTGCATATGATTCATTTTGTCCGTAACCTTTTCAGAATAACTTTGGGCCAATAATAGCCGCCAAGATATAAATTTTCAACGTTTTACTGTTATTAGGTACCCTGTTCCCCTGAATTATTTAATCAAATGATATTTTTTTTAATGTTTATTAATCTATCAATAATTTTGCATATGAATCATTTTGTCCGTAACCTTTTCAGAATAACTTTGGGCCAATAATATCCGCCAAGATATATTTTTTCAAAGTTTTACTGTTATTAGGTACCCTGTTCCCCTGAATTATTTAATCAAATGATATTTTTTCTAATGTTTATTAATCTATCAATAATTTTGCATATGATTCATTTTGTCCGTAACCTTTTCATAATAACTTTGGGCCAATAATAGCCGCCAAGATATAAATTTTCAAAGTTTTACTGTTATTAGGTACCCTGTTCCCCTGAATTATTTAATCAAATGATATTTTTTCTAATGTTTATTAATCTATCAATAATTTTGCATATGATTCATTTTGTCCGTAATCTTTTCAGAATAACTTTGGGCCAATAATATCCGCCAAGATATAAATTTTCAAAGTTTTACTGTTATTAGGTACCCTGTTCCCCTGAATTATTTAATCAAATGATATTTTTTCTAATGTTTATTAATCTATCAATAATTATGCTAATGAATCATTTTGTCCGTAAACTTTTCAGAATAACTTTGGGCCAATAATAGCCGCCAAGATATAAATTTTCAACGTTTTACTGTTATTAGGTACCCTGTTCCCCTGAATTATTTAATTAAATGATATTTTTTCTAATGTATATTAATCTATCAATAATTATGCTAATGAATCATTTTGTCCGTAAACTTTTCAGAATAACTTTGGGCCAATAATAGCCGCCAAGATATAAATTTTCAAAGTTTTACTGTTATTAGGTACCCTGTTCCCCTGAATTATTTAATCAAATGATATTTTTTCTAATGTTTATTAATCTATCAATAATTTTGCATATGATACATTTTGTCCGTAACTTTTTTAGAAAAACTTTGGGCCAATAATAGCCGCCAAGATATAAATTTTCAACGTTTTACTGTTATTAGGTACCCTGTTCCCCTGAATTATTTAATCAAGTGATATTTTTTCTAATGTTTATTAATCTATCAATAATTTTGCATATGATTCATTTTGTCCGTAACCTTTTCAGAATAACTTTGGGCCAATAATAGCCGCCAAGATATAAATTTTCAACGTTTTACTGTTATTAGGTACCCTGTTCCCATGAATTATTTAATAAAATGATATTTTTTCTAATGTTTATTAATCTATCAATAATTTTGCATATGATTCATTTTGTCCGTAACCTTTTCAGAATAACTTTGGGCCAATAATAGCCGCCAAGATATAAATTTTCAAGGTTTTACTGTTATTAGGTACCCTGTTCCCCTGAATTATTTAATCAAATGATATTTTTTCTAATGTTTATTAATCTATCAATAATTTTGCATATGATTCATTTTGTCCGTAACCTTTTTAGAATAACTTTGGGCCAATAATAGCCGCCAAGATATAAATTTTCAACGTTTTACTGTTATTAGGTACCCTGTTCCCCTGAATTATTTAATCAAATGATATTTTTTCTAATGTTTATTAATCTATCAATAATTTTGCATATGATTCATTTTGTCCGTAACCTTTTCAGAATAACTTTGGGCCAATAATAGCCGCCAAGATATAATTTTTCAAAGTTTTACTGTTATTAGGTACCCTGTTCCCCTGAATTATTTAATCAAATGAAATTTTTTCTAATGTCTATTAATCTATCAATAATTTTGCATATGATTCATTTTGTCCGTAACCTTTTCAGAATAACTTTGGGCCAATAATAGCCGCCAAGATATAAATTTTCAACGTTTTACTGTTATTAGGTACCCTGTTCCCCTGAATTATTTAATAAAATGATATTTTTTCTAATATTTATTAATCAATCAATAATTTTGCATATGATTCATTTTGTCCGTAACCTTTTCAGAATAACTTTGGGCCAATAATAGCCGCCAAGATATAAATTTTCAAGGTTTTACTGTTATTAGGTACCCTGTTCCCCTGAATTATTTAATCAAATGATATTTTTTCTAATATTTATTAATCTATCAATAATTTTGCATATGATTTATTTTGTCCGTAACCTTTTCAGAATAACTTTGGGCCAATAATAGCTGCCAAGATATAAATTTTCAACGTTTTACTGTTATTAGGTACCCTGTTCCCCTGAATTATTTAATCAAATGATATTTTTTCTAATGTTTATTAATCTATCAATAATTTTGCATATGATTCATTTTGTCCGTAACCTTTTCAGAATAACTTTGGGCCAATAATAGCCGCCAAGATATAAATTTTCAAGGTTTTACTGTTATTAGGTACCCTGTTACCCTGAATTATTAAATTAAATGATATTTTTTCTAAAGTTTATTAATCTATCAATAATTTTGCATATGATTCATTTTGTCCGTAACCTTTGCAGAATAACTTTGGGCCAATAATAGCCGCCAAGATATAAATTTTCAACGTTTTACTGTTATTAGGTACCCTGTTCCCCTGAATTATTTAATCAAATGATATTTTTTCTATTGTTTATTAATCTATCAATAATTTTGCATATGATTCATTTTGTCCGTAACCTTTTCAGAATAACTTTGGGCCAATAATAGCCGCCAAGATATAAATTTTCAAAGTTTTACTGTTATTAAGTAACCTGTTCCCCTGAATTATTTAATCAAATGATATTTTTTCTAATGCTTATTAATCTATCAATAATTTTGCATATGATCCATTTTGTTCGTAACCATTTCAGAATAACTTTGGGCCAATAATAGCCGCCAAGATATAAATTTTCAAAGTTTTACTGTAATTAGGTACCCTGTTCCCCTGAATTATTAAATCAAATAATATTTTATCTAATGTTTGTTAATCTATCAATAATTTTGCATACGATTCATTTTGTCCGTAACCTTTTCAGAATAACTTTGGGCCAATAATAGCCCCCAAGATATAAATTTTCAACGTTTTACTGTTATTAGGTACCCTGTTCCCATGAATTATTTAATCAAATGATATTTTTTCTAATGTGTATTAATCTATTAATAATTTTGCATAGGATTCATTTTGTCCGTAACCTTTTCAGAATAACTTTGGGCCAATAATAGCCGCCAAGATATAAATTTTCAACGTTTTATTGTTATTAGGTACCCTGTTCCCCTGAATTATTAAATCAAATGATATTTTTTCTAATGTTTAGTATTCTATCAATAATTTTGCATATGGTTCATTTTGTCCGTAACCTTTTCAGAATAACTTTGGGCCAATAATAGCCGCCAAGATATAAATTTTCAACGTTTTACTGTTATTAGGTACCCTGTTCCCCTGAATTATTTAACCAAATGATATTTTTCTAATGTTTATTAATCTATCAATAATTCTGCATATGATTCATTTTGTCCGTAACCTTATCAGAATAACTTTGGGCCAATAATATCCGCCAAGATATAAATTTTCAAAGTTTTACTGTTATTAGGTACCCTGTTCCCCTGAATTATTTAATCAAATGATATTTTTTCTAATGTTTATTAATCTATCAATAATTTTGCATATGATTCATTTTGTCCGTAACCTTTTCAGAATAACTTTGGGCCAATAATAGCCGCCAAGATATAAATTTTCAACGTTTTACTGTTATGTTATTAGGTACCCTGTTCCCCTGAATTATTTAATCAAATGAAATTTTTCTAATGTTTATTAATCTATCAATAATTTTGCATATGATTCATTTTGTCCGTAACCTTTTCAGAATAACTTTGGGCCAATAATAGCCGCCAAGATATAAATTTTCAACGTTTTACTGTTATTAGGTACCCTGTTCCCCTGAATTATTTAACCAAATGATATTTTTTCTAATGTTTATTAATCTATCAATAATTTTGCATATGATTCATTTTGTCCGTAACCTTTTCAGAATAACTTTGGGCCAATAATAGCCGCCAAGATATAAATTTTCAAGGTTTTACTGTTATTAGGTACCCTGTTCCCCTGAATTATTTAATCAAATGATATTTTTTCTAATGTTTATTAATCTATCAATAATTTTACATATGATTCATTTTGTCCGTAACCTTTTCAGAATAACTTTGGGCCAATAATAGCCGCCAAGATATAAATTTTCAACGTTTTACTGTTATTAGGTACCCTGTTCCCCTGAATTATTTAATCAAATGATATTTTTTCTAATGTTTATTAATCGATCAATAATTTTGCATATGATTCATTTTGTCCGTAACCTTTTCAGAATAACTTTGGGCCAATAATAGCCGCCAAGATATAAATTTTCAACGTTTTACTGTTATTAGGTACCCTGTTCCCCTGAATTATTTAATCAAATGATATTTTTTCTAATGTTTATTAATCTGTCAATAATTTTGCATATGATTCATTTTGTCCGTAACCTTTTCAGAATAACTTTGGGCCAATAATAGCCGCCAAGATATAAATTTTCAACGTTTTACTGTTATTAGGTACCCTGTTCCCCTGAATTATTTAATCAAATGATATTTTTTCTAATGTTTATTAATCTATCAATAATTTTGTATATGATTCATTTTGTCCGTAACCTTTTCAGAATAACTTTGGGCCAATTTAGCCGCCAAGATATAAATTTTCAAAGTTTTACTGTTATTAGGTACCCCGTTCCCCTGAATTATTTAATCAAATGATATTTTATCTAATGTTTATTAATCTATCAATAATTTGGCATATGATTCATTTTGTCCGTAACCTTTTCAGAATAACTTTGGGCCAATAATAGCCGCCAAGGTATAAATTTTCAAGGTTTTACTGTTATTAGGTACCCTGTTCCCCTGAATTATTTAATCAAATGATATTTTTTCTAATGTTTATTAATCTATCAATAGTTTTGCATATGATTCATTTTGTCCGTAACCTTTTCAGAATAACTTTGGGCCAATAATAGCCGCCAAGATATAAATTTTCAAAGTTTTACTGTTATTAGGTACCCTGTTCCCCTGAATTATTTAATCAAATGATATTTTTTCTAATGTTTATTAATCTATCTATAATTTTGCATATGATTCATTTTGTCCGTAAACTTTTCAGAATAACTTTGGGCCAATAATAGCCGCCAAGATATAAATTTTCAACGTTTTACTGTTATTAGATACCCTGTTCCCCTGAATTATTTAATCAAATGATATTTTTTCTAATGTTTATTAATCTATCAATAATTTTGCATAGGATTCATTTTGTCCGTAACCTTTTCAGAATAACTTTGGGCCAATAATAGCCGCCAAGATATAAATTTTCAAAGTTTTACTGTTATTAGGTACCCTGTTCCCCTGAATTATTTAACCAAATGATATTTTTTCTAATGTTTATTAATCTATCAATAGTTTTGCATATGATTCATTTTGTCCGTAATCTTTTCAGAATAACTTTCGGCCAATAATAGCCGCCAAGATATAAATTTTCAACGTTTTACTGTTATTAGGTACCCTGTTCCCCTGAATTATTTAATCAAATGATATTTTTTATAATGTTTATTAATCTATCAATAATTTTGCATATGATTCATTTTGTCCGTAAACTTTTCAGAATAACTTTGGGCCAATAATATCCGCCAAGATATAAATTTTCAAAGTTTTATTGTTACTAGGTACCCTGTTCCCCTGAATTATTTAATCAAATGATATTTGTTCTAATGCTTATAAATCTATCAATCATTTTGCATATGATTCATTTTGTCCGTAACCTTTTCAGAATAACTTTGGGCCAATAATAGCCGCCAAGATATAATTTTTCAAAGTTTTACTGTTATTAGGTACCCTGTGCCCTGAATTATTTAATCAAATGATATTTTTTCTAATGTTTATTAATCTATCAATAGTTTTGCATATGATTCATTTTGTCCGTAACCTTTTCAGAATAACTTTGGGCCAATAATAGCCGCCAAGATATAAATTTTCAACGTTTTACTGTTATTAGGTACCCTGTTCCCCTGAATTATTTAATCAAATGATATTTTTTCTAATGTTTATTAATCTATCAATAATTTTGCATATGATTCATTTTGTCCGTAACCTTTTCAGAATAACTTTGGGCCAATAATAGCCGCCAAGGTATAAATTTTCAACGTTTTACTGTTATTAGGTACCCTGTTCCCCTGAATTATTTAATCAAATGATATTTTTTCTAATGTTTATTAATCTATTAATAATTTTGCATATGACTCATTTTGTCCGTAACCTTTTCAGAATAACTTTGGGCCAATAATAGCCGCCAAGATATAAATTTTCAACGTTTTACTGTTATTAGGTACCCTGTTCCCCTGAATTAATTAATCAAATGATATTTTTTCTAATGTTTATTAATCTATCAATAATTTTGCATAAGATTCATTTTGTCCGTAACCTTTTCAGAATAACTTTGGGCCAATAATACCCGCCAAGATATAAATTTTCATCGTTTTACTGTTATTAGGTACCCTGTTCCCCTGAATTATTTAATCAAATGATATTTTTTATAATGTTTATTAATCTATCAATAATTTTGCATATGATTCATTTTGTCCGTAACCTTTTCAGAATAACTTTGGGCCAATAATATCCGCCAAGATATAAATTTTCAAAGTTTTATTGTTACTAGGTACCCTGTTCCCCTGAATTATTTAATCAAATGATATTTGTTCTAATGCTTATAAATCTATCAATAATTTTGCATATGATTCATTTTGTCCGTAACCTATTCAGAATAACTTTGGGCCAATAATAGCCGCCAAGATATAATTTTTCAAAGTTTTACTGTTATTAGGTACCCTGTTCCCCTGAATTATTTAATCAAATGATATTTTTTCTAATGTTTATTAATCTATCAATAGTTTTGCATATGATTCATTTTGTCCGTAACCTTTTCAGAATAACTTTGGGCCAATAATAGCCGCCAAGATATAAATTTTCAAAGTTTTACTGTTATTAGGTACCCTGTTCCCCTGAATTATTTAATCAAATGATATTTTTTCTAATGTTTATTAATCTATCAATAATTTGGCATATGATTCATTTTGTCCGTAACCTTTTCAGAATAACTTTGGGCCAATAATAGCCGCCAAGGTATAAATTTTCAAGGTTTTACTGTTATTAGGTACCCTGTTCCCCTGAATTATTTAATCAAATGATATTTTTTCTAATGTTTATTAATCTATTAATAGTTTTGCATATGATTCATTTTGTCCGTAACCTTTTCAGAATAACTTTGGGCCAATAATAGCCGCCAAGATATAAATTTTCAACGTTTTACTGTTATTAGGTACCCTGTTCCCCTGAATTATTTAATCAAATGATATTTTTTCTAATGTTTATTAATCTATCAATAATTTTGCATATGATTCATTTTGTCCGTAACCTTTTCAGAATAACTTTGGGCCAATAATAGCCGCCAAGGTATAAATTTTCAACGTTTTACTGTTATTAGGTACCCTGTTCCCCTGAATTATTTAATCAAATGATATTTTTTCTAATGTTTATTAATCTATCAATAGTTTTGCATATGATTCATTTTGTCCGTAACCTTTTCAGAATAACTTTGGGCCAATAATAGCCGCCAAGATATAAATTTTCAAAGTTTTACTGTTATTAGGTACCCTGTTCCCCTGAATTATTTAATCAAATGATATTTTTTCTAATGTATATTAATCTATCAATAATTTGGCATATGATTCATTTTGTCCGTAACCTTTTCAGAATAACTTTGGGCCAATAATAGCCGCCAAGGTATAAATTTTCAAGGTTTTACTGTTATTAGGTACCCTGTTCCCCTGAATTATTTAATCAAATGATATTTTTTCTAATGTTTATTAATCTATCAATAGTTTTGCATATGATTCATTTTGTCCGTAACCTTTTCAGAATAACTTTGGGCCAATAATAGCCGCCAAGATATAAATTTTCAACGTTTTACTGTTATTAGGTACCCTGTTCCCCTGAATTATTTAATCAAATGATATTTTTTCTAATGTTTATTAATCTATCAATAATTTTGCATATGATTCATTTTGTCCGTAACCTTTTCAGAATAACTTTGGGCCAATAATAGCCGCCAAGGTATAAATTTTCAACGTTTTACTGTTATTAGGTACCCTGTTCCCCTGAATTATTTAATCAAATGATATTTTTTCTAATGTTTATTAATCTATTAATAATTTTGCATATGACTCATTTTGTCCGTAACCTTTTCAGAATAACTTTGGGCCAATAATAGCCGCCAAGATATAAATTTTCAACGTTTTACTGTTATTAGGTACCCTGTTCCCCTGAATTAATTAATCAAATGATATTTTTTCTAATGTTTATTAATCTATCAATAATTTTGCATAAGATTCATTTTGTCCGTAACCTTTTCAGAATAACTTTGGGCCAATAATACCCGCCAAGATATAAATTTTCATCGTTTTACTGTTATTAGGTACCCTGTTCCCCTGAATTATTTAATCAAATGATATTTTTTATAATGTTTATTAATCTATCAATAATTTTGCATATGATTCATTTTGTCCGTAACCTTTTCAGAATAACTTTGGGCCAATAATATCCGCCAAGATATAAATTTTCAAAGTTTTATTGTTACTAGGTACCCTGTTCCCCTGAATTATTTAATCAAATGATATTTGTTCTAATGCTTATAAATCTATCAATAATTTTGCATATGATTCATTTTGTCCGTAACCTATTCAGAATAACTTTGGGCCAATAATAGCCGCCAAGATATAATTTTTCAAAGTTTTACTGTTATTAGGTACCCTGTTCCCCTGAATTATTTAATCAAATGATATTTTTTCTAATGTTTATTAATCTATCAATAGTTTTGCATATGATTCATTTTGTCCGTAACCTTTTCAGAATAACTTTGGGCCAATAATAGCCGCCAAGATATAAATTTTCAAAGTTTTACTGTTATTAGGTACCCTGTTCCCCTGAATTATTTAATCAAATGATATTTTTTCTAATGTTTATTAATCTATCAATAATTTGGCATATGATTCATTTTGTCCGTAACCTTTTCAGAATAACTTTGGGCCAATAATAGCCGCCAAGGTATAAATTTTCAAGGTTTTACTGTTATTAGGTACCCTGTTCCCCTGAATTATTTAATCAAATGATATTTTTTCTAATGTTTATTAATCTATTAATAGTTTTGCATATGATTCATTTTGTCCGTAACCTTTTCAGAATAACTTTGGGCCAATAATAGCCGCCAAGATATAAATTTTCAACGTTTTACTGTTATTAGGTACCCTGTTCCCCTGAATTATTTAATCAAATGATATTTTTTCTAATGTTTATTAATCTATCAATAATTTTGCATATGATTCATTTTGTCCGTAACCTTTTCAGAATAACTTTGGGCCAATAATAGCCGCCAAGGTATAAATTTTCAACGTTTTACTGTTATTAGGTACCCTGTTCCCCTGAATTATTTAATCAAATGATATTTTTTCTAATGTTTATTAATCTATCAATAGTTTTGCATATGATTCATTTTGTCCGTAACCTTTTCAGAATAACTTTGGGCCAATAATAGCCGCCAAGATATAAATTTTCAAAGTTTTACTGTTATTAGGTACCCTGTTCCCCTGAATTATTTAATCAAATGATATTTTTTCTAATGTATATTAATCTATCAATAATTTGGCATATGATTCATTTTGTCCGTAACCTTTTCAGAATAACTTTGGGCCAATAATAGCCGCCAAGGTATAAATTTTCAAGGTTTTACTGTTATTAGGTACCCTGTTCCCCTGAATTATTTAATCAAATGATATTTTTTCTAATGTTTATTAATCTATCAATAGTTTTGCATATGATTCATTTTGTCCGTAACCTTTTCAGAATAACTTTGGGCCAATAATAGCCGCCAAGATATAAATTTTCAACGTTTTACTGTTATTAGGTACCCTGTTCCCCTGAATTATTTAATCAAATGATATTTTTTCTAATGTTTATTAATCTATCAATAATTTTGCATATGATTCATTTTGTCCGTAAACTTTTCAGAATAACTTTGGGCCAATAATAGCCGCCAAGGTATAAATTTTCAAAGTTTTACTGTTATTAGGTACCCTGTTCCCCTGAATTATTTAATCAAATGATATTTTTTCTAATGTTTATTAATCTATCAATAATTTTGCATATGATTCATTTTGTCCGTAACCTTTTCAGAATAACTTTGGGCCAATAATAGCCGCCAAGATATAAATTTTCAAAGTTTTACTGTTATTAGGTACCCTGTTCCCCTGAATTATTTAACCAAATGATATTTTTTCTAATGTTTATTAATCTATCAATAGTTTTGCATATGATTCATTTTGTCCGTAACCTTTTCAGAATAACTTTCGGCCAATAATAGCCGCCAAGATATAAATTTTCAACGTTTTACTGTTATTAGGTACCCTGTTCCCCTGAATTATTTAATCAAATGATATTTTTTATGTTTATTAATCTATCAATAATTTTACATATGATTCATTTTGTCCGTAACCTTTTCAGAATAACTTTGGGCCAATAATATCCGCCAAGATATAAATTTTCAAAGTTTTATTGTTACTAGGTACCCTGTTCCCCTGAATTATTTAATCAAATGATATTTGTTCTAATGCTTATAAATCTATCAATAATTTTGCATATGATTCATTTTGTCCGTAACCTTTTCAGAATAACTTTGGTCCAATAATAGCCGCCAAGATATAATTTTTCAAAGTTTTACTGTTATTAGGTACCCTGTTCCCCTGAATTATTTAATCAAATGATATTTTTTCTAATGTTTATTAATCTATCAATAGTTTTGCATATGATTCATTTTGTCCGTAAGCTTTTAAGAATAACTTTAGGCCAATAATAGCCGCCAAGATATAAATTTTCAACGTTGTACTGTTATTAGGTACCCTGTTCCCCTGAATTATTTAATCAAATGATATTTTTTCTAATGTTTATTCATCTATCAATAATTTTGCATATGATTCATTTTGTCCGTAACCTTTTCAGAATAACTTTGGGCCAATAATAGCCGCCAAGGTATAAATTTTCAACGTTTTACTGTTATTAGGTACCCTGTTCCCCTGAATTATTTAATCAAATGATATTTTTTCTAATGTTTATTAATCTATTAATAATTTTGCATATGACTCATTTTGTCCGTAACCTTTGCAGAATAACTTTGGGCCAATAATAGCCGCCAAGATATAAATTTTCAAAGTTTTACTGTTATTAGGTACCCTGTTCCCCTGAATTATTTAATCAAATGATATTTTTTCTAATGTTTATTAATCTATCAATAGTTTTGCATATGATTCATTTTGTCCGTAACCTTTTCATAATAACTTTGGGCCAATAATAGCCGCCAAGATATAAATTTTCAACGTTTTACTGTTATTAGGTACCCTGTTCCCCTGAATTATTTAATCAAATGATATTTTTTCTAATGTTTATTAATCTATCAATAATTTTGCATATGATTCATTTTGTCCATAACCTTTTCAGAATAACTTTGGGCCAATAATAGCCGCCAAGATATAAATTTTCAACGTTTTACTGTTATTAGGTACCCTGTTCCCCTGAATTATTTAATCAAATGATATTTTTTCTAATGTTTATTAATCTATCAATAATTTTGCATATGATTCATTTTGTCCGTAATCTTTTCAGAATAACTTTGGGCCAATAATATCCGCCAAGATATAAATTTTCAAAGTTTTATTGTTACTAGGTACCCTGTTCCCCTGAATTATTTAATCAAATGATATTTGTTCTAATGCTTATAAATCTATCAATAATTTTGCATATGATTCATTTTGTCCGTAACCTTTTCAGAATAACTTTGGGCCAATAATAACCGCCAAGATATCATTTTTCAAAGTTTTACTGTTATTAGGTACCCTGTTCCCCTGAATTATTTAATCAAATGATATTTTTTCTAATGTTTATTAATCTATCAATAGTTTTGCATATGATTCATTTTGTCCGTAACCTTTTCAGAATAACTTTGGGCCAATAATAGCCGCCAAGATATAAATTTTCAACGTTTTACTGTTATTAGGTACCCTGTTCCCCTGAATTATTTAATCAAATGATATTTTTTCTAATGTTTATTAATCTATCAATAATTTTGCATATGATTCATTTTGTCCGTAACCTTTTCAGAATAACTTTGGGCCAATAATAGCCGCCAAGATATAAATTTTCAAAGTTTTACTGTTATTAGGTACCCTGTTCCCCTGAATTATTTAATCAAATGATATTTTTTCTAATGTTTATTAATCTATCAATAATTTTGCACATGATTCATTTTGTCCGTAACCTTTTCAGAATAACTTTGGGCCAATAATAGCCGCCAAGGTATAAATTTTCAACGTTTTACTGTTATTAGGTACCCTGTTCCCCTGAATTATTTAATCAAATGATATTTTTTCTAATGTTTATTAATCTATCAATAATTTTGCATATGATTCATTTTGTCCGTAACCTTTTCAGAATAACTTTGGGCCAATAATAGCCGCCAAGATATAATTTTTCAAAGTTTTACTGTTATTAGGTACCCTGTTCCCCTGAATTATTTAATCAAATGATATTTTTTCTAATGTTTATTAATCTATCAATAGTTTTGCATATGATTCATTTTGTCCGTAACCTTTTCAGAATAACTTTGGGCCAATAATAGCCGCCAAGATATAAATTTTAAAAGTTTTACTGTTATTAGGTACCCTGTTCCCCTGAATTATTTAATCAAATGATATTTTTTGTAATGTTTATTAATCTAACAATAATTTTGCATATGATTCATTTTGTCCGTAATAGCCGCCAAGATATAAATTTTCAGTTTTACTGTTATTAGGTACCCTGTTCCCCTGAATTATTTAACCAAATGATATTTTTTGTAATGTTTATTAATCTAACAATAATTTTGCATATGATTCATTTTGTCCGTAAACTTTTCAGGATAACTTTGGGGCAATAATAGCCGCCAAGGTATAAATTTTCAAAGTTTTACTGTTATTAGGTACCCTGTTCCCCTGAATTATTTAACCAAATGATATTTTTTGTAATGTTTATTAATCTATCAATAATTTTGCATATGATTCATTTTGTCCGTAACCTTTTCAGGATAACTTTGGGCCAATAATAGCCGCCAAGATATAAATTTTCAACGTTTTACTGTTATTAGGTACCCTGTTCCCCTGAATTATTTAACCAAATGATATTTTTTGTAATGTTTATTAATCTAACAATAATTTTGCATATGATTCATTTTGTCCGTAATAGCCGCCAAGATATAAATTTTCAAAGTTTTACTGTTATTAGGTACCCAGTTCCCCTGAATTATTTAACCAAATGATATTTTTTGTAATGTTTATTAATCTAACAATAATTTTGCATATGATTCATTTTGTCCGTAACCTATTCAGGATAACTTTGGGCCAATAATAGCCGCCAAGATATAAATTTTCAACGTTTTACTGTTATTAGGTACCCTGTTCCCCTGAATTATTTAATCAAATGATATTTTTTCTAATGTGTATTAATCTATCAATAATTTTGCATATGATTCATTTTGTCCGTAACCTTTTCAGGATAACTTTGGGCCAATAATAGCCGCCAAGATATAAATTTACAAAGTTTTACTGTTATTTGGGACCCTGTTCCCCTGAATTATTTAACCAAATGATATTTTTTGTAATGTTTATTAATCTGTCAATAATTTTGCATATGAATCATTTTGTCCGTAACCTTTTAGGATAACTTTGGGCCAATAATAGCCGCCAAGATATAAATTTTAAAAGTTTTACTGTTATTAGGTACCCTGTTCCCCTGAATTATTTAATCAAATGATATTTTTTCTAATGTTTATTAATCTATCAATAATTTTGCATATGATTCATTTTGTCCGTAACCTTTTCAGAATAACTTTGGGCCAATAATAGCCGCCAAGGTATAAATTTTCAATGTTTTACTGTTATTAGGTACCCTGTTCCCCTGAATTATTTAATCAAATGATATTTTTTCTAATGTTTATGAATCTATCAATAATTTTGCATATGATTCATTTTGTCCGTAACCTTTTCAGAATAACTTTGGGCCAATAATAGCCGCTAAGATATAAATTTTCAAAGTTTTACTGTTATTAGGTACCCTGTTCCCATGAATTATTTAATCAAATGATATTTTTTCTAATGTTTATTAATCTATCAATAGTTTTGCATATGATTCATTTTGTCCGTAACTTTTCAGAATAACTTTCGGCCAATAATAGCCGCCAAGATATAAATTTTCAAAGTTTTACTGTTATTAGGTACTCTGTTCCCCTGAATTATTTAACCAAATGATATTTTTTGTAATGTTTATTAATCTAACAATAATTTTGCATATGATTCATTTTGTCCGTAATAGCCGCCAAGATATAAATTTTCAGTTTTACTGTTATTAGGTACCCTGTTCCCCTGAATTATTTAACCAAATGATATTTTTTTTAATGTTTATTAATCTAACAATAATTTTGCATATGATTCATTTTGTCCGTAACCTTTTCAGGATAACTTTGGGCCAATAATAGCCGCCAAGATATAAATTTACAAAGTTTTACTGTTATTTGGGACCCTGTTCCCCTGAATTATTTAACCAAATGATATTTTTTGTAATGTTTATTAATCTATCAATAATTTTGCATAAGATTCATTTTGTCCGTAACCTTTTCAGGATAACTTTGGGCCAATAATAGCCGCCAAGATATAAATTTTCAACGTTTTACTGTTATTAGGTACCCTGTTCCCCTGAATTATTTAACCAAATGATATTTTTTGTAATGTTTATTAATCTAACAATAATTTTGCATATGATTCATTTTGTCCGTAATAGCCGCCAAGATATAAATTTTCAAAGTTTTACTGTTATTAGGTACCCTGCTCCCCTGAATTATTTAACCAAATGATATTTTTTGTAATGTTTATTAATCTAACAATAATTTTGCATATGATTCATTTTGTCCGTAATAGCCGCCAAGATATAAATTTTCAGTTTTACTGTTATTAGGTACCCTGTTCCCCTGAATTATTTAACCAAATGATATTTTTTGTAATGTTTATTAATCTAACAATAATTTTGCATATGATTCATTTTGTCCGTAATAGCCGCCAAGATATAAATTTTCAGTTTTACTGTTATTACGTACCCTGTTCCCCTGAATTATTTAACCAAATGATATTTTTTTTAATGTTTATTAATCTAACAATAATTTTGCATATGATTCATTTTGTCCGTAACCTTTTCAGGATAACTTTGGGCCAATAATAGCCGCCAAGATATAAATTTACAAAGTTTTACTGTTATTTGGGACCCTGTTCCCCTGAATTATTTAACCAAATGATATTTTTTGTAATGTTTATTAATCTATCAATAATTTTGCATATGATTCATTTTGTCCGTAACCTTTTCAGGATAACTTTGGGCCAATAATAGCCGCCAAGATATAAATTTTCAACGTTTTACTGTTATTAGGTACCCTGTTCCCCTGAATTATTTAACCAAATGATATTTTTTGTAATGTTTATTAATCTAACAATAATTTTGCATATGATTCATTTTGTCCGTAATAGCCGCCAAGATATAAATTTTCAGTTTTACTGTTATTAGGTACCCTGTTCCCCTGAATTATTTAACCAAATGATATTTTTTCTAATGTTTATGAATCTATCAATAATTTTGCATATGATTCATTTTGTCCGTAACCTTTTCAGAATAACTTTGGGCCAATAATAGCCGCCAAGATATAAATTTTCAAAGTTTTACTGTTATTAGGTACCCTGTTCCCATGAATTATTTAATCAAATGATATTTTTTCTAATGTTTATTAATCTATCAATAGTTTTGCATATGATTCATTTTGTCCGTAACTTTTCAGAATAACTTTCGGCCAATAATAGCCGCCAAGATATAAATTTTCAAAGTTTTACTGTTATTAGGTACTCTGTTCCCCTGAATTATTTAACCAAATGATATTTTTTGTAATGTTTATTAATCTAACAATAATTTTGCATATGATTCATTTTGTCCGTAATAGCCGCCAAGATATAAATTTTCAGTTTTACTGTTATTAGGTACCCTGTTCCCCTGAATTATTTAACCAAATGATTTTTTTTTTAATGTTTATTAATCTAACAATAATTTTGCATATGATTCATTTTGTCCGTAACCTTTTCAGGATAACTTTGGGCCAATAATAGCCGCCAAGATATAAATTTACAAAGTTTTACTGTTATTTGGGACCCTGTTCCCCTGAATTATTTAACCAAATGATATTTTTTGTAATGTTTATTAATCTATCAATAATTTTGCATAAGATTCATTTTGTCCGTAACCTTTTCAGGATAACTTTGGGCCAATAATAGCCGCCAAGATATAAATTTTCAACGTTTTACTGTTATTAGGTACCCTGTTCCCCTGAATTATTTAACCAAATGATATTTTTTGTAATGTTTATTAATCTAACAATAATTTTGCATATGATTCATTTTGTCCGTAATAGCCGCCAAGATATAAATTTTCAAAGTTTTACTGTTATTAGGTACCCTGCTCCCCTGAATTATTTAACCAAATGATATTTTTTGTAATGTTTATTAATCTAACAATAATTTTGCATATGATTCATTTTGTCCGTAATAGCCGCCAAGATATAAATTTTCAGTTTTACTGTTATTAGGTACCCTGTTCCCCTGAATTATTTAACCAAATGATATTTTTTGTAATGTTTATTAATCTAACAATAATTTTGCATATGATTCATTTTGTCCGTAATAGCCGCCAAGATATAAATTTTCAGTTTTACTGTTATTAGGTACCCTGTTCCCCTGAATTATTTAACCAAATGATATTTTTTTTAATGTTTATTAATCTAACAATAATTTTGCATATGATTCATTTTGTCCGTAACCTTTTCAGGATAACTTTGGGCCAATAATAGCCGCCAAGATATAAATTTACAAAGTTTTACTGTTATTTGGGACCCTGTTCCCCTGAATTATTTAACCAAATGATATTTTTTGTAATGTTTATTAATCTATCAATAATTTTGCATATGATTCATTTTGTCCGTAACCTTTTCAGGATAACTTTGGGCCAATAATAGCCGCCAAGATATAAATTTTCAACGTTTTACTGTTATTAGGTACCCTGTTCCCCTGAATTATTTAACCAAATGATATTTTTTGTAATGTTTATTAATCTAACAATAATTTTGCATATGATTCATTTTGTCCGTAATAGCCGCCAAGATATAAATTTTCAGTTTTACTGTTATTAGGTACCCTGTTCCCCTGAATTATTTAACCAAATGATATTTTTTTTAATGTTTATTAATCTAACAATAATTTTGCATATGATTCATTTTGTCCGTAATAGCCGCCAAGATATAAATTTTCAGTTTTACTGTTATTAGGTACCCTGTTCCCCTGAATTATTTAACCAAATGATATTTTTTTAAATGTTTATTAATCTAACAATAATTTTGCATATGATTCATTTTGTCCGTAACCTTTTCAGGATAACTTTGGGCCAATAATAGCCGCCAAGATATAAATTTTCAAAGTTTTACTGTTATTTGGTACCCTGTTCCCCTGAATTATTTAACCAAATTATATTTTTTGTAATGTTTATTAATCTAACAATAATTTTGCATATGATTCATTTTGTCCGTAACCTTATCAGGATAACTTTGGGCCAATAATAACCGCCAAGATATAAATTTTCAACGTTTTACTGTTATTAGGTACTCTGTTCCCCTGAATTATTTAACCAAATGATATTTTTTGCAATGGTTATTACTCTAGCAATAATTTTGCATATGATTCATTTTGTCCGTAACCTTTTCAGGATAACTTTGGGCCAATAATATCCGTCATGATATAAATTTTCAACGTTTTACTGTTATTAGGTACCCTGTCCCCTGAATTATTTAACCAAATGATATTTTTTGTAATGTTTATTAATCTAACAATAATTTTGCATATGATTCATTTTGTCCGTAACCTTTTCAGGATAACTTTGGGCCAATAATAGCCGCCAAGATATAAATTTTCAACGTTTTACTGTTATTAGGTACCCTGTTCCCCTGAATTATTTAACCAAATGATATTTTTTGTAATGTTTATTAATCTAACAATAATTTTGCATATGATTCATTTTGTCCGTAACCTTTTCAGAATAACTTTGGGCCAATAATAGCCGCCAAGATATAAATTTTCAAAGTTTTACTGTTATTAGGTACCCTGTTCTCCTGAATTATTTAATCAAATGATATTTTTTCTAATTTTTATTAATTTATCAATAATTTTGCATATGATTCATTTTGTCCGTAACCTTTTCAGAATAACTTTGGGCCAATAATAGCCGCCAAGATATAAATTTTAAATGTTTTACTGTTATTAGGTACCCTGTTCCCCTGAATTATTCAATCAAATGATATTTTTTCTAATGTTTATTAATCTATCAATAATTATGCATATGATTCATTTTGTCCGTAACCTTTTCAGAATAACTTTGGGCCAATAATAGCCGCCAAGATATAAATTTTCAAAGTTTTACTGTTATTAGGTACCCTGTTCCCCTGAATTATTTAATCAAATGATATTTTTTCTAATGCTTATTAATCTGTCAATAATTTTGCATATGATTCATTTTGTCCGTAACCTTTTCAGAATAACTTTGGGCCAATAATAGCCGCCAAGATATAAATTTTCAACGTTTTACTCTTATTAGGTACCCTGTTCCCCTGAATTATTTAACCAAATAATATTTTTGTAATGTTTATTAATCTAACAATAATTTTGCATATGATTCATTTTGTCCGTAACCTTTTCAGGATAACTTTGGGCCTATAATAGCCGCCAAGATATAAATTTTCAACGTTTTACTGTTATTAGGAACCGTGTTCCCCTGAATTATTTAACCAAATGATATTTTTTGTAATGTATATTAATCTAACAATAATTTTGCATATGATTCATTTTGTCCGTAACCTTTTCAGGATAACTTTGGGCCAATAAAGGCCGCCAAGATATAAATTTTCAAAGTTTTACTGTTATTTGGTACCCTGTTCCCCTGAATTATTTAACCAAATAATATTTTTTGTAATGTTTATTAATCTAACAATAATTTTGCATATGATTCATTTTGTCCGTAACCTTATCAGAATAACTTTGGGCCAATAATAGCCGCCAAGGTATAAATTTTCAAAGTTTTACTGTTATTAGGTACCCTGTTCCCCTGAATTATTTAATCAAATGATATTTTTTCTAATGTTTATTAATTTATCAATAATTTTGCATATGATTCATTTTGTCCGTAAACTTTTCAGAATAACTTTGGGCCAATAATAGCCGCCAAGATATAAATTTTAAATGTTTTACTGTTATTAGGTACCCTGTTCCCCTGAATTATTCAATCAAATGATATTTTTTCTAATGTTTATTAATCTATCAATAATTATGCATATGATTCATTTTGTCCGTAACCTTTTCAGAATAACTTTGGGCCAATAATAGCCGCCAAGATATAAATTTTCAACGTTTTACTGTTATTAGGTACCCTGTTCCCCTGAATTATTTAACCAAATGATATTTTTTGTAATGTTTATTAATCTAACAATAATTTTGCATATGATTCATTTTGTCCGTAATAGCCGCCAAGATATAAATTTTCAAAGTTTTACTGTTATTAGGTACCCTGTTCCCCTGAATTATTTAACCAAATGATATTTTTTGTAATGTTTATTAATCTAACAATAATTTTGCATATGATTCATTTTGTCCGTAAACTTTTCAGGATAACTTTTGGACAATAATAGCCGCCAAGATATAAATTTTCAACGTTTTACTGTTATTAGGTACCCTGTTCCCCTGAATTATTTAACCAAATGATATTTTTTGTAATGTTTATTAATCTAACAATAATTTTGCATATGATTCATTTTGTCCGTAACCTATTCAGGATAACTTTGGGCCAATAATAGCCGCCAAGATATAAATTTTCAACGTTTTACTGTTATTAGGTACCCTGTTCCCCTGAATTATTTAATCAAATGATATTTTTTCTAATGTGTATTAATCTATCAATAATTTTGCATATGATTCATTTTGTCCGTAACCTTTTAAGGATAACTTTGGGCCAATAATAGCCGCCAAGATATAAATTTACAAAGTTTTACTGTTATTTGGGACCCTGTTCCCCTGAATTATTTAACCAAATGATATTTTTTGTAATGTTTATTAATCTGTCAATAATTTTGCATATGATTCATTTTGTCCGTAAACTTTTCAGGATAACTTTGGGCCAATAATAGCCGCCAAGATATAAATTTTCAACGTTTTACTGTTATTAGGAACCGTGTTCCCCTGAATTATTTAACCAAATGATATTTTTTGAAATGTTTATTAATCTATCTATAATTTTGCATAAGATTCATTTTGTCCGTAACCTTTTCAGGATAACTTTGGGCCAATAAAGGCCGCCAAGATATAAATTTTCAAAGTTTTACTGTTATTTGGTACCCTGTTCCCCTGAATTATTTAACCAAATAATATTTTTTGTAATGTTTATTAATCTAACAATAATTTTGCATATGATTCATTTTGTCCGTAACCTTATCAGGATAACTTTGGGCCAATAATAACCGCCAAGATATAAATTTTCAACGTTTTACTGTTATTAGGTACTCTGTTCCCCTGAATTATTTAACCAAATGATATTTTTTGCAATGGTTATTAATCTAGCAATAATTTTGCATATGATTCATTTTGTCCGTAACCTTTTCAGGATAACTTTGGGCCAATAATATCCGTCATGATATAAATTTTCAAAGTTTTACTGTTATTAGGTACCCAGTCCCCTGAATTATTTAACCAAATGATATTTTCTGTAATGTATATTAATCTAACAATAATTTTGCATATGATTCATTTTGTCCGTAACCTTTTCAGGATAACTTTGGGCCAATAATAGCCGCCAAGATATAAATTTTCAAGGTTTTACTGTTATTAGGTACCCTGTTCCCCTGAATTATTTAACCAAATGATATTTTTTGTAATGTTTATTAATCTAACAATAATTTTGCATATGATTCATTTTGTCCCTAATAGCCGCCAAGATATAAATTTTCAAAGTTTTACTGTTATTAGGTAGCCTGTTCCCCTGAATTATTGAACAAAATGATATTTTTTGTAATGTTTAATAATCTAACAATAATTTTGCATATGATTCATTTTGTCCGTAACCTTTTCAGGATAACTTTGGGCCAATAATAGCCGCCAAGATATAAATTTTCAAAGTTTTACTGTTATTTGGTACCCTGTTCCCCTGAATTATTTAACCAAATGATATTTTTTGTAATGTTTATTAATCTAAAAATAATTTTGCATATGATTCATTTTGTCCGTAAACTTTTCAGGATAACTTTGAGCCAATAATAGCCGCCAAGATATAAATTTTCAAAGTTTTACTGTTATTAGGTACCCTGTTCCCGTGAATTATTTAACCAAATGATATTTTTTGTAATGTTTATTAATCTAGCAATAATTTTGCATATGATTCATTTTGTCCGTAACCTTTTCAGGATAACTTTGGGCCAATAATAGCCGCCAAGATATAAATTTTCAACGTTTTACTGTTATTAGGTACCCTGTTCCCCTGAATTTTTTAACCAAATGATAATTTTTGTAATGTTTATTAATCTAACAATAATTTTGCATATGATTCATTTTGTCCGTAATAGCCGCCAAGATATAAATTTTCAAAGTTTTACTGTTATTAGGTACCCTGTTCCCCTGAATTATTTAACCAAATGATATTTTTTGTAATGTTTATTAATCTAACAATAATTTTGCATATGATTCATTTTGTCCATAACCTTTTCAGGATAACTTTTGGCCAATAATAGCCGCCAAGACATAAATTTTTAACATTTTACTGTTATTAGGTACCCTGTTCCCCTGAATTATTTAACCAAATGATATTTTTTGTAATGTTTATTAATCTAACAATAATTTTGCATATGATTTATTTCGTCCGTAACCTTTTCAGGATAACTTTAGGCCAATAATAGCCGCCAAGATATAAATTTTCAATGTTTTACTATTATTAGGTACCCTGTTCCCCTGAATTATTTAACCAAATGATATTTTTTGTAATGTTTATTAATCTATCAATAATTTTGCATATGATTTATTTTGTCCGTAATAGCCGCTAAGATATAAATTTTCAAAGTTTTACTGTTATTAGGTACCCTGTTCCCCTGAATTATTTAACCAAATGATATTTTTTTGTAATGTTTAATAATCTAGCAATAATTTTGCATATGATTCATTTTGTCCGTAACCTTTTCAGGATAACTTTGGGCCAATAATAGCCGCCAAGATATAAATTTTCAACGTTTTACTGTTATTTGGTACTCTGTTCCCCTGAATTATTTAACCAAATGATATTTTTTGTAATTTTTATTAATCTAACAATATTTTTGCATATGATTCATTTTGTCCGTAATAGCCGCCAAGATATAAATTTTCAAAGTTTTACTGTTATTAGGTACCCTGTTCCCCTGAATTATTTAACCAAATGATATTTTTTGTAATGTTTATTAATCTAGCAATAATTTTGCATATGATTCATTTTGTCCGTAACCTTTTCAGGATAACTTTGGGCCAATAATAGCCGCCAAGATATAAATTTTCAACGTTTTACTGTTATTAGGTACCCTGTTCCCCTGAATTATTTAACCAAATGATAATTTTTGTAATGTTTATTAATCTAACAATAATTTTGCATATGATTCATTTTGTCCGTAATAGCCGCCAAGATATAAATTTTCAAAGTTTTACTGTTATTAGGTACCCTGTTCCCCTGAATTATTTAACCAAATGATATTGTTTGTAATGTTTATTAATCTAACAATAATTTTGCATATGATTCATTTTGTCCGTAACCTTTTCAGGATAACTTTTGGCCAATAATAGCCGCAAGATATAAATTTTTAACATTTTACTGTTATCAGGTACCCTGTTCCCCTGAATTATTTAACCAAATGATATTTTTTGTAATGTTTATTAATCTAACAATAATTTGGATATGATTTATTTCGTCCGTAACCTTTTCAGGATAACTTTAGGCCAATAATAGCCGCCAAGATATAAATTTTCAATGTTTTACTATTATTAGGTACCCTGTTCCCCTGAATTATTTAACCAAATGATATTTTTTGTAATGTTTATTAATCTAGCAATAATTTTGCATATGATTTATTTTGTCCGTAATAGCCGCTAAGATATAAATTTTCAAAGTTTTACTGTTATTAGGTACCCTGTTCCCCTGAATTATTTAACCAAATGATATTGTTTGTAATGTTTATTAATCTAACAATAATTTTGCATATGATTCATTTTGTCCGTAACCTTTTCAGGATAACTTTTGGCCAATAATAGCCGCAAGATATAAATTTTTAACATTTTACTGTTATCAGGTACCCTGTTCCCCTGAATTATTTAACCAAATGATATTTTTTGTAATGTTTATTAATCTAACAATAATTTGGATATGATTTATTTCGTCCGTAACCTTTTCAGGATAACTTTAGGCCAATAATAGCCGCCAAGATATAAATTTTCAATGTTTTACTATTATTAGGTACCCTGTTCCCCTGAATTATTTAACCAAATGATATTTTTTGTAATGTTTATTAATCTAGCAATAATTTTGCATATGATTTATTTTGTCCGTAATAGCCGCTAAGATATAAATTTTCAAAGTTTTACTGTTATTAGGTACCCTGTTCCCCTGAATTATTTAACCAAATGATATTTTTTTGTAATGTTTAATAATCTAACAATAATTTTGCATATGATTCATTTTGTCCGTAATAGCCGCCAAGATATAAATTTTCAAAGTTTTACTGTTATTAGGTGCTCTGTTCCCCTGAATTATTTAACCAAATGATATTTTTTGTAATGTTTATTAATCTAACAATAATTTTGCATATGATTCATTTTGTCCGTAACCTTTTCAGGATAACTTTGGGCCAATAATAGCCGCCAAGATATAAATTTTCAAAGTTTTACTGTTATTTGGTACCCTGTTCCCCTGAATTATTTAACCAAATGATATTTTTTGTAATGTTTATTAATCTAACAATAATTTTGCATATGATTCATTTTGTCCGTAACCTTTTCAGGATAACTTTGGGCCAATAATAGCCGCCAAGATATAAATTTTCAAAGTTTTACTTTTATAAGGTACCCTGTTCCCCTGAATTATTTAACCAAATGATATTTTTTGTATTGTTTATTAATCTAACAATAATTTTTCATATGATTCATTTTGTCCGTAACCTTTTCAGGATAACTTTGGGCCAATAATAGCCGCCAAGATATAAGTTTTCAACGTTTTACTGTTATTAGGTACCCTGTTCCCCTGAATTATTTAACCAAATGATATTTTTTGTAATGTTTAATAATCTACCAATAATTTTGCATATGATTCATTTTGTCCGTAACCTTTTCAGGATAACTTTGGGCCAATAGTAGCCGCCAAGATATAAATTTTCAAAGTTTTACTGTTATTAGGTACCCTGTTCCCCTGAATTATTTAACCAAATGATATTTTTTGTAATGTTTATTAATCTATCAATAATTTTGCATATGATTCATTTTGTCCGTAACCTTTTCAGGATAACTTTGGGCCAATAATAGCCGCCAAGATATAAATTTTCAACGTTTTACTGTTATTAGGTACCCTGTTCCCCTGAATTATTTAACCAAATAATATTTTTTGTAATGTTTATTAATCTAACAATAATTTTGCATATGATTCATTTTGTCCGTAACCTTTTCAGGATAACTTTGGGCCAATAATATCCGTCATGATATAAATTTTCAACGTTTTACTGTTATTATGTACCCTGTTCCCCTGAATTATTTAACCAAATGATATTTTTTGTAATGTTTATTAATCTAACAATAATTTTGCATATGATTTATTTTGTCCGTAACCTTTTCAGGATAACTTTGGGCCAATAATAGCCGCCAAGATATAAATTTTCAACGTTTTACTGTTACTATTTAGTAGTAAAATTTGTAAACATTTTGCTAATTCTTGTTTTGAAAATAAGTTATATATTGACATTTCACCAACACAGTATTGCCAACTTACAACATAACCGTTTTTTACTGTAATTTTAACTGCTTGATTTTCATATAAACATCCTTTGTAGTAAATTAGATTACGTAAACTGGCATTGTAATTCAAACCATATAAGCGTTTTATGAAAATCCCGTGTGTAATACTCATTTACGAAGATAGCACAGGTGAACAGTAATAATCTCCTCAATTTTCTTTCTAATTTTAAAGTTTTGCGTCGTTAGTCTGAGAGCACCTTCGATTAAAGGATCCTATAAAAACTTCCCTCGTAGACTTTTTTTTTGAAAAGTTGATTACATAGACGCATTTACAAAAACTTCTACGCTGCAAATTTAGAAGTTAGACACTATAAAATTATTTTGTGACGGTGTTAAGATAATTCAATTGTCTACCTTTCCATGTTAAGAATTGTGTTTCGTTTTATTAGATTTTTTGTAAGAGTTTTTGTAGAGAATATTTTACTGGTAAATCTTTTTTGTGGCAATTATCCCTATTTATAGACGGCGGGAAATAAAATGAAAATAGCTAAGATATTTTCCATTGTATTTTCACATGTGGCTCATCTCTTATTAGATATTATAATAACTTTCAGACATTTTTTGAATGTACAGAATTGACAGTTCATTTAAACTTTAGAAGATTTATGTTGATTTAATTTTAAAAAAGTTCTAAATCAGGTATATGATACGATTTCTTTTTATCGATCGCCTCAATATGGTTTATTTAACAAAAACTCGAAGGATTACTAAGAATAAAAAAGTTATAACTGGTGATTTATTGCTTTCTTTGTTGTAGATATAATTTGGTTCGCTTTTACAATTTTTATTATAATATATTCGGTTTCTCAACGTATTGATTCTCAACTCGTTTCTACAACCAATGGCCCGTATTACGAAAGCGTTATTATAATAATAGTGCTATTATGAAGCGTGCATATACATTGTATTCTTATGAGGTTAAACATCATGTTTAACAAAAGCGCATTGTAAATTGTGGGTAACATGATATTATGATAATTCATACTTTATTTTACATTGTTTTAGATTTTTTGTTTCTCATGAATTTGATATAATAAAAATTACAAAGTTACGTCTAGTTTCACTAGGGATACAACTTCTGAGTCAGCTTCCATGAAGCACTTATTGGTGCTCTTAAGTGCGAAACGCGTCTGTGGTTACTTGTTGTGCTGGCCGACTTCTGACGATGGCTTCATGGAGGCTGACTCAGAAGTTGTATCCTAGTGAAACTAGACGTAACTTTGTAATTTTTACCTCTCGCTAAGAGAGGTATTGCATTCATGCTAAAAATCGCATATCCAGATTTTTATATATCATTATTTATATATCATTAATTTTATTGAATAAGCACGTTTTAAGGTCTCTACAATCCGATTTTTACGATGATGTCTGTGTGTGTGTGTGGATGTGTGTGTGTGTGTGTGTGTGTGTGTGTGTGTATGCGTGTATGTGTGTGGGATGTTGGAAGGACGGTTACTCAAAAACTATAAGACTTAAAATTTGTTTACCAACGTATTTCCCAATCGGACATTCATGGGAAGATCTGAAAAGGTTTTGGTAATAATTGGACAACCGGAAGTAGAAGATTCTTGAAAAAAAATCTTCTAAATATTATTTTTTGAAAATTTTTCGTGGTAATATTAAAGAAAATTAAATTCTCTATCTGATACATTTAAATATTTTATTATATATTCCATAGATTTAGAGATAAAAGAAGTATAATATATAAAATAATCTGTTGTAATAAATTTGACAGCCGAAAGAATGCCATGAAAAATAGTTGATAATTTAAATTATTTGTAACTGACAGATAAATGTCAGTGTCAGAAATAATGAGTAATGAATTAAAAATGTACTTGGAGAATCCCTTAGTTCTTGATCTGTGACTATTATGGAGATGACAAGTCTAGGTTGAAGGACTTAAATTTGTTTCAAACATTATGGGACAATGTACACCAGTACTGTAGACTAGAGTAACTTTGAATTGCGAAAAAGCTATCAAATTCTTCTCAAGTAAGTTGTAAATATTGACAAAATCGGAGTGCAATCTATCCGTCACTTTATTAAAGGGAATTAAGGTTATTTAGATATAACATGTATGAAAAAATAAAATGTAAAAGAAGATATATAAGAATAGATGCACAATCCAGATATATACATTTTAGACCGCCCAAAATTAATGTTTTTACTAGAAGAATATGAAGAGAAAGTAAACAAAGTTGTTCGAATTGAAAATTGCTGTTACCAGCCTAATATTTATATATGGTAAACTCTACTTTGTAATTTATTGTAACATAATTTATGGTAAAATATCTTCATGTTGAGACATGCTATTATTGAATAATAAAGAAGTTTATACGTCATAGATTTATATGAATATATTATTTGTATTTATAAAAATAATCTTTGCTTTATGCATACAGCCAGGTAAAATATACGGCGAGAGGTTATGTGCTGGCCACATCAGATTTTTATTGTATTGTTCGTGTCACGGAGAAATTCGCAATTTGCTTTTTCAAGTTTGCACTTTTATGAATTTGATAGTTACTTAAACGTAACATTACAGGATAAAATATAATGTATATATACAGGTGAACATTTTAATCCCGAACATAGCCCGTGAACACGGGTAAATCATTTTTCGCAGACTATTAGCCCCTCGTTTCAACTGACAACAATGTGGTATCAGTAGAAAGATAATACAATGTTGTGTCAAATGAAACCAAATACAAGTAAATCATGCAATATTTAAGTCTTCTAAAGCCATGGCAATTGAACAAAAAGGAAAACAAATTTATGACATTTTGTCTGTCAGAACGTTATAACCTATAATTTGCGCAAATTTTATTATTTCATATTTTATTAACTTTTTTTTTTTTTAATTTCCAATCCGTTACAAAATATGTATGAACAAGAAATGAAAATAATAGCTAACGAATTCTGACAGAAAAAATGTCAAACATTTGTTTGTCTTTTTGTTCGAATACCATGGTTATCGATCGATATTATCTTTACCTTTGTTGACACTACAACCATTTTTGTCAGTTGAAACGGTGAGCAACAGTTTGCAAAAAACGATTTCTTGTTGTTTACCCCTCCATAAATTAACGAGTCGTTTAGGTATTTTCATACGTAATATAACAAGTGATATGATTATCATCGATGATATTCTCGAGTGAAACCGAGCTGCAGATTTCACGAGTCCGAAGGACGAGTTAAATGTGCTGCTTCGGTTTCACGAGCAATATCTTCGATTATTAATCATATCACGAGCTTATATTTAATTAGAGAATATAATGAATTTTTGTAACACATTATGTTAACCTAACTTTTGATATAAATATTCATAATGTATTAAAACATGGTACTTACGAGTTTTAATTATTATATCGGAGTTTGAATTATTGTTATTACTTATTTTATACTCAAAATTAACTGTCAATGTCGTAAATAAAGAAAACAAATCCCTTAGTAACGACTATAAATAAGGTGATAATTTCCTTGTTTTTTATCATTGCTGTGATAGACATGTAACTAGGGAGATTCTGAATGTTGATTGGCAGAAAACATGTCACGTGACTAATGAATTATGTTCTCATAATAATATGATCCAGTAGCAATAACAATAAAACAATTGTTATTGACAAATGTGAGTTGTCAACTTTTTCAATTAAATTTTGACAAATAAATCAATTAATAATTATTATAAAAGTTATAATCAGTAAAAATACCTACCTTTACATTGTGCTGGCCTGGGAAACGCTGCCCAAGGTCGGCAAATTTATTTGGAATGTTTTCCGAATTGTCATCTTCTAAACGTTCGCACTTTTGTACATATATGTAAATAAAATAAATAAATCTCCGAGATCATGAGTCCTTTAAGCCTACTGCTCAAGATCGTGGTAGAACTCGTCCTGATCACATAGAAATTATTGAAGAGCATGTTTTAGACTTTTTATTTTTATAAAGTTATAAAAATCAACCTTTGAAGGATTGCAACAATATTCAATGTAACTTTTTTTATTTTTATATACATATAAACCAAATACACATTTTCATCTGATCATGCCTTCATGCCTGATGATGGGATTCCTTGAAATCTCGAAATCAATGTCAATCATAGAAATGAATAATAATTATATATTCAATATAGTATACTTATTTTCTCCACTTTTCCTAATTAATAAATTAAATTGAATCCGAACTTTCGAGCCATGACATTAATTTCAAGAATAAGTATTGCTGTAATTGTGAACAGTTACTTTTACAATACAAAATATACCTACATTTTATACTAATAATACTGGTTTCTTGGAATTTTACCATCTATTCATGGAACATCAAATAAATGTCTACTTTTATTACTTTAAATTTAATATAAAACCATTGATTAATTAATGCCAATTATTACTGATGTAATTTTTGATTATTTACTATTTAGTTATTCGAAGATTTATATTAAATCGTTTATCGCTTAAATGTATGAAATTTTATCAGAAATGTTAAACAAGTTATGAAATAATCTAAGGCTCATTGCATAAACATAAATTTATAATTAAAATATTTTTTTCAGAATAACACGGCGAATACGACAACGTATGTATAATTATATTATACAGATGGCGGCTTTTACTCGATTAGGTAATATTTATTAATATTTTAAGACTTATTGTTATATTTTTCTTTGATTAGACCATGTTTAATGAATTAGAACTATAGAATCCTTTTCATATTTGCAAAATTAAGTACCTCTCATATTTTTTTCAAAGTATATTATTCCGTGCAAGATGTAAATAAATCGTTTTAATTTGTGTGGTAATTTTAATTTTTAATCTCCATATGTTAGTTGCGCGATACAAAGAAGGAGAGCTCAGCATTACCATGTCACACATCGCATATCAGACATAATGTACGATCGTACATACAAGCGTCGAGGGCTACTGGCAACTCTTGGTTTCTTTCCTCCAAGTAAACACGCGATCACGAGAGATATGTTGCTAGAATAATTCGTACCCTGCTTGTTTGACATAGTCCATTCATAATGTATTTTTTTTTCTTTGACTACTATCGTACTTGCTCTATACCAGGCCTGGCCAACCCGCTGGCACTAGGGGGATAATCATTAACCATACAACAGGGTACCTCTATATACAGGGTATGGCCATGACGTGGCACACATTTCGTCCGCCATTTGCGGTCCACTGTCATATTCGTTGTTGTTGCACAAATTATTATGTATTATCGTGGTTATTTGTTTTATTTTAATGCGAAACATACTTAAATATACTTCTAATGTTTAATTAAAGTGTAAGTAATACTTCTATTCTATTTATTTGTGTATTTTCTTGAGATACTGACTACGATGACTGGCAATATTGAAAACACAAAAATTAGCAATATTAAGCGCAAACATCTAAATTTTTAAAAGGTAAGTTCAAAATATATACTTATTATGCAAATAATAACTACAGTTATTAAATTTGATAGTATAATATCAACCTATATCCTATGCTCTACATAACCTCTAAATCTATGTCATAATAATAATTGTGTATCTCTTAAATACTAGTATATTGTGTTATTAGGAGTAAAAGTGAGATTTTGTGTGACGAGACGACGAGCGAAGCGAGTCGGATAAATGCAGGCGAGGCACACAAAGACACTTTTACTCCGAATGACACATTATATTTTTTCTTCAAACGTAGATATTTAAAGAAAAATATCTACTACCGACGTTACATTTTACGTAAATTACGTTTGCGACACGTTTGCGATTTCAATTGCCCTGTAGCTATGAATACTTATTTGTTCCCTTTTGGTTATAAACATTGAAATGAATTTTTTCACGTTTTGACGTTTAAATAAAAACTGTGCAATTTTATATTCTCCTTGTGTGCAATTATGTCGGAATTTGAAGGATTATAATGTAATGTAAGTCGCCTGAAGTTCAATTGGATGGAAATCTAATATTGTGGCTGAAAGATATGTCCACGAATCACTGCAAATCAATATAATCTTTTCTTATCACTTTAATTCTAAGTATTCTTATGCTCATTACCGTCCCTGTAATTGTAATCTATAAGTCTGCTATTCTTTAATAATGTTATTTCCTCAAAAGTAAACTCTGTTTATATTTCAATTCACAGGTTATATAATTAAATTTGACAGCTATGAATCGTAGTAACTTTATTCTTAGGTTACCTATGTTATAGTGACATTTAGGGCGATATTACAGGTTTCTTTTATTGAGACTACTTCTTATTCGTTGATTCTGTATAGTTTCTATGGATATTTATTTATTTTATTTCTACCTTGTGAATCAAGTCACAAAAAATGCTACTTTTATGACGTTTGAAGAAAAATGAATTTTTATTACCTTTATAGATTCATAGTGTGTTTATTTAATATTCCTGTACAATATAAAATCACATTTCTTACAAATAAATAGGGAAATGAATTATCAGTATGTTTGACATTGGCCCGCTTATGGCGGCGATCTTGCCCCATGGCCATACCCTGTATATATGTGTAAAGGTACCCTACCATACAATATCTAATAGGTACATGGGAATAACAGTTCTCTGTTCTACTGTACAGTGCTGGAGGCCACATCAGTTCTTCCTTCGATGTCATGAGACTCTTTACTCTTTACATTGGTACATGATTCTGTTTTGTTTGCAAATCAAAAAAAAAAAATTGTTTAGAGAAATTTTATACCCTTTTTTGTGTAGAATAAAATGGCGTAATTAGATTTTTTGAAAACTTAATAATTCATGAGATATAACACAAACTTATATTTTTTTTCAAATGGGAACCTATATTGCAAATAATCTCATATTTTTGCTTATTTTATTAATCTTGGGAAAAGGAAATCCCATATGCTAACTAAACATTTACGACTTCACGACACATGAGTCAAAATATTTTAGTAATAGTTCTTGTTTAAAAGTATTAATTAATACATCTAATTTTTTGCACTTGGATTCTTTTGAATATAAATACTTTATAAACAAACAAATTTACTTTTAAACAGTAATTAAATACAATTACTTTAACCATAATGAATTAAACTTATAGACATATTGCTTTCCAATTAAATAAAAATATACGAGTAAATGTATAAACTTTGCTTTGGTGTAGCTACGGCATTGCTGTACCAAATTACAACTAAAGTAAAAAAATATACATACGAATAATATAAATTATTGTAGGTACGCCGTTGAACATGTTTAAGCCTTGCATGTTTATCTGTAACGGTCCTTACAAGCAGAAAGAATAAGCTGCACGCGTCTCTCGGCGATTCCCTCATTTCTTTGTTCCATAAGTATTTTTTTTTTAATTTTTAAAAACTTCTACTTATTTGAGAACAATTAATTAATGATTTTTACAAAGTAATTAATTACAAATTACTTTGTGGGGAAAAGTAATTAATTACCAAAAGTAATTAATTACATATTCGGCTCTGCTCTTAAATTACTTCACATAATGACAAACGAAATAAAGACTGTAAGACATAATTGTTCACATTTTAGCCCGCGGCTGGGAGAAAAAAGGTAACATTTAAAATTAGAGCATTATTAGAGCATTGGAACTGGCTCAGTTGTCGGTAATTCCAAATATTTTTGGATGTAACAAACAACTAAATTCTTATCGGTGGTGCGATCACGCACTGTGCAAATTGAAGGCTCGCGTTACATTTCTGACCTAGACCTGACACACTTCGGCTGTATAATACTAGCAGGGTTGATAAGTGGTACTTATTTACGCCAATTTGTTTTCTCCTGATAGATGGAAGTCAGCAATATAATATAAATGTATAGGTGTTTTCCTCTGAATTCCAGTTAAATTGAATGGATTCTTTAAATTGATGAACTTACTAGTAGAAAATTATGTACATAAAGGTAAGAAAGAGTTGAATAATATAATAAAGGATGATGCGTTACCAATAGGTATTCTTATAAATATTACCGAAATTCGAAATTAATAACTATATAAAATAAAAAATAAATATATCACGGCATGTAACCCATTGCTGGATTTGCCATTGCTAGCGTGGAGAGTGTACTACAGGGGTCAATTTTATGCCATTAAAATTCGAAGTAATTTTTGGCGTCAGTCGGGATCGAACCCGGGTATATATAATTAATCTAAACTTATTCTTACATGTAAATTGTATTCTACGATATACAGTATAGGTATACGATTTGTATACCTACTTTGAAAACTTAAAAGTTAACTTGTAGAAGTTGTTTCATCTTACAGATAGGTATTTTCAGCAAAAAGGATAAGAAAGTTTTCATGTAATTAAATTCACTTCGCTATCTCATTAGCCATTTGTAAATAAATTATGTATTAACGAGTAACATTCATGATATACACAATTATTATTAATTACGAAATTAGTAAATTTATTTAAAAAATTGATTTCTCGCTACGGTAGAGTCTGAAGGAAAAAAATATTGTAATTTTTCCAAAATAAATAAAGCTGTTCAATATTTCATCCATACTGTTGACTGATGAATAAAATAAAATAATTAAAAATACATCCCGTCTTGATATAAACATTTTGCCAAAATGTTAAAGAATTTCAAATGGTGGAATTTTATAAATGAGTTACCTCATTTTTAAATCATTGGTGTAACTAGTGGCCAGATTAACACCGTACTTCAGAGTTAGATAACTTGGTGAGCAAAAATGTATACGAAGGGTGTCATGAACCAAAAAAGGTTGGGAAGAACTAAATGAAAAAATAAAAGTTTTTAAAACATAAATACAGTAGAACATCGATTATCCGATCTAGCCGGGACCGAGCCTTTGCCGGATAATTCAAAACACCTCATTTTCCATTTTTTAAATAATTTATTTGGACACATACATATGTCAGAGGTACAAAACAAACATGATACATATAACAAAAATTAAAAGTTTTAATATTTACACATATGCATGAATGTATATTGTATAATATGCATTTGTACATAATTATGTACGTTTATGTATGTACATATGTGAATAAAATCATTTGAAAAAATCAGTTATTTTTTTCTGTTTTTGGGCTTCGTAAATTTTACTTCTTATAAATTCATTCATTTTTCTAAGCTGAAGTAACTGTAGATCAATGCTATCAGTTTCAAGTTGTTCTTCAAAATATTCGATGAATACATTTACTGCATCTCTGGCGTCTTGATGACTTGTTTTGAAGACACAATTATTTTCATCACTGCTTTTGCCAGAACTTTCTGTAGAAGTAGAATGCCGCACGGAAAATCCGCCACCCGGATTAAACACGCACGGATAATCGGAGTTTTACTGTACATATATATTTTTTACTCCGGTTGACTGATGGAGCCCCTTTCGCTTGGGAGTCCTTTAACATTTATATGTTCCTACGTCCCTGCATAGCTTGAATTTTGAAAATGTGTTGCAAGTAATGAATGTACTTACTATTTGCTAAATTTTCTTTTTTACTTGTTTTTTTTCTGTCGTAAAATTAAGCAACCCACATTATAGTTGAGTATCGAAGGCTGCAGGGCTCCAATATATCCCAATGAAATCGAGGTGAAATAAATATTAATGAAATAGTAATACTATATTGAAAGGGAATTGTTACAATAATTCTTATTAAGACCCGTAGGCGAGTTACATAAAGTATGATTACTACAAATGGACATTTTTTGTTGCGTTTTCATACTATATTCCCTATTTCGCATTAATTTACTTTTATTTCAAAATTATTATTGAAAGAAATATTAAAATACCAAGGTTGTAACCTTGATAGTTACAATAAATATTTGAAATATAATTTATTTTGACATTTGCCATTTTGACAACAGTTATTTACAAGTTAGGTTAGAGTTAAAATTTATATTTATTATGTTATGACCCTACAAATAAATCCTTTGAATTTTAATTTAAAAGTGTTGTACAAAATTCACTTTGTGAACGCGAAATAACTAGGAAAATATTATTCTCTACGTAAATAAATAGTATTTCTTAATTAATTAGTGCAAATTTAGAATATTTTTGTTTCTCATATAAATTAATGAATTATACCTTTAAAGTGTTTTCAGTTGTAAAGATTTCATAAATATCGAATTAAAATGAACCTACAATTTTTGCTTACCAACAAAAAAATATTGCTATCATACTATCTAAAAAATGTCTAAATACATACACATAATGGCCCGTACTACGATCACGGTTTTAACTAAAACGCTGTTTTTATAAAATGTCAAATACAAACTTCAACATTTAATTTTGCACGTATGTTTGAAGATCGATTTTTTTTAAAATATTTGATTGAATACAAACTATGTTCTGCTTTTAAATCATATTTTGATAAATTCGATATTATTTATTATTGTTTTTATATAATGATATCTGACACTTCTTAAAACAGCGTTTTAGTTAAAACCGTGATCGTAGTACGGGCCATAGTGTTTAAGATCTGGTTATTTCATTATTCATGCGCAAGTCCATAATGCACGCATAACAGCTATTCTTCTATTTCCTTCTGCGGTAGTTCCATTAGTCATATGTGGGTCGTTCACTGACCCTGATTTTGAAACGAAATAAGTAAAAACATCTTATCCAGCCGTTACCTTTTCGGGATAGATGCTCCCTTAACGATAACTACTACTGAAGTAAGTAAATTGTTCTATACTGTTTGTATGATGTTTAGTAAAACAAAGACCAACTTCAGTAATGAAAAAATAAATAAATAAATATAGTTTATCAAACGGACTAGAGACTAGACCATATAATTTATTTATACGATATAATGAAATTAAAAATAATTTTCGCAATAAAATTTCTTTTGCTAAATTTAGTTAAATAAAGTTACTTTTATACTAATTAAAATTCTTGAACTTTTACTCCTTTATTATTATATACTGAATAATATATTCAATACTTGCAGATATTAAAATCCAAATACGAATATAAGAATGTATTTATTTTAGTATTTTGCAATAATAACTACATATATGATTTTTTTTATTAAATTAAAACTAAAGTCTGCTGGGGCCAAGTTCCGCTATATGATTTTATTTTGCAGCATATAGATACATGCTGCAAAATAAACAAATGTGTTTTTATGCGACAATACGTGCATGCATGTTGATCTGCGCACGGGCACGGCGGGTGTACTTTCCAGCTTTTGAAAGTATCATGAAATCTAAAGCTTGAAACTTTTACAGCCTGCAATATATGGAAAATAAAAACAACCATACCTACACAAAATGCTCCGATTCCTTAAGCAGCCTCCTGTCCATACAATGTATCCCAAACATCTCTTAACCAAAAGTATCCATGATGTCTTATACCGACACTCCTTAAATAACATCAAAGTTAATTTTATATGGATTCCTTCCCATACTGGAATACACGGGAACGAAAAAGCATAAGCACCCGCTAAAGATGCCACCACGCAACCATTCACAGACATTCACATAGAAGCGAGTGATGTTACAGCGTCAATCCAAAATAAAATTAAAGAGAAATTGAATCAACGATGGAACTGCCTCAACACTAATAAATTACAAAACATTCAAGAAAAAATTCAACCCTGGACACAAACCAAAAACTCCACAAGAAAAAAACAAGTAATATTTACTAGAATTAGAATTGGGCAAACGAAGTTAACACACACACACACACATATTTGAAAAAACTGCTAGGAATGCAACACACAGAAATCAATAGAACATCTACTATTACATTGCACAAAATACGACGAAAATAGAAGAAAACACCAAATACCACCAACACTTAAAGAAGCTCTAAACAACGAACTTTAGACCCACCATACAATACATCAAAGATATCAATATATTCAATGAATTGTAAATGAAATTGTAAACCAACCATGAATGTATATTGCTAATACCCGATGGGTGAAGCAAATTTGTTAATAATAAAAAAGCTTGAACTTTCAATTTTGAAAGTTTAAAATTGAAACTTTTAATGTGAAACTTTCAAATGGCACATCACTAGTCTCGGTGCATTGTTTTTGAAGGAAACGTGTAAGCTAATTATGTATAATAAATGTTGTTTACTTTCAATAAAAGAAAATGTCCATTGATTTTCTTACAAAAACAACCACTGTTCTGTAAAAATCACTAACAAATACGTAAATGCTCATCATTGTATAATATCTGTTACTTAACATACATTTTCAAATATTTAATCATAAACTTGAGTTAAATTAAAATACAAAAATCTTTAATGGTAAAGAAGTATTTTTGATTATCTCAAATTCAAACCGATGAACTAAGGTTGTTTTTGCTTGAACAAAACCATATATAAAAAAATGTGCATTTTATACTTAAAGTATTACTCAATAAATAATGATTACGATTTAAAAAAAAAACATTTTTAATAATTATTTTGCGAGATATTTGTAACTTTTGTCACTGTGACGTTACACTATAGTTATCTTTCTCGCGCAGCCTACTATAGAAACTGGTGTGAGAAAGATAGCAATAGATATCGCTAAAAATTAAATGCAGTTAAACTATTCGCAAAGTTAACGAAACGCCGCTTATGTGGAACTAAAATTTCCTTCTTCGGAAGCCATTTTGAATATCGAATGCTGAAGGTTATATATTGTGTCAAATTAAAACATCTATTTTTATAAACTAAAGTATTTGCAAAATGTTGTGTAATCGAGTGAACATTAACAATCAAAAACCCAAATATGACATTTGAAACCATATTGCCGGTTGCTGTATGTATAGTTGTTATATTGCAGAAGACGGAACTATCGCAGCACCTATTGAGCTTCGGTGTTAAATCACTTTGCGAATAGTCGCCGTCAAATAAGTATGGACTGATATTTAATTTTTTCCTTTCTCCACACCCTGTCCCTTATCAAGCGGTGTTGCCGCTTGTCCAGAACTTAGCATTTTCAAAGCTACTGAATTGGCAGCAGTGTAGAAATCTCCAATCCATACTTATTTGACGGCAACTATAAAAAAAATTATGACTTTTTAAAACTACGAATTGCTACAAAATTAAACGAACTTATTTTAAAAATTATAAAAAATAATAGTTGGGGACCCCATTGCATACATTGTTTCCTGGCATTAACCCTTTCAGTTTTTATCTGTTTTTGTTTAAACTTTACTTTAACAGACAACCAATCTATCATTTCCAAACTATTTCATTAAAGGCAATAAATATTCATTGAATTTTAAGAATTCAATTAAAGTAAAAACTAAAGTTAAAAATAAAAAGAATGAGAAAGTTCATTTCGATTTCCAGTAATGGTGGAAAACACGTGTGGAGTATTTGTTACTTTTGAAGAGCGCATTTAATTGTGTGTACCGTTGGAGGTTGTCGTGAAGAACACTGCTTCCTCAACGCAACGGTTAATTAAGAAATGTTTACTTTTCTTTTGTTATCCTGTTAGTAATTGCACTTATTTCTTTTTCTACTGACCTGAAAGTATGTTCTGCACTGGTTGGTTTTTGTTTTTTCAATGCTTGCACTTCTAATGTGATTATGAAGTTGTGTTTTGAATCTTTTATTACTGAAACAGTGTATATAAACGTTTTATTGTATAGTTATGGAAATCAAAACTTTCTTTTTAGTAGATTACATTTATTTCAATAAATCTGGAAACAAGCCTGGTATTTTAGCGCCCCAGTTAGTCACTCGATTATTTATTTATTTATTTATTTCACTTTAAACCTTACAGCCAGCAGTCCAAAGTCAGGTAAAGATAATAACAATGCCTTAAAAATTAGCAAAAACATGAACATGTGTAAAATAAAAATGAAAATATGTATATGGATATGATTTAAAGTTCATGATAACATACATTCCGCAAATTGATGATGGAACAATTAAATATATCACAAACGTGGCTAATTTTATTGTAATTATCATAATGTTACAATATATACAATATCCCATATAATATAGACCGGGTGATTAGCTAGTCGCTTATTTAATTTAGTTGCGAGCTTAAAATACCAGCCTTAATTTTTAGAACATACATACATACATCTATAAAAGATATAATAAAATATTTATGTGTGTCAGATAGAGAATTTACTCTTCTTTAATAAGTAAGAACAAAAATTTTCAAAAAATAATATTTAGAAGATTTTTTTTAAGAATTTGCTACTTCCGGTTGTCCAATTATTACCAAAACCTTTTCAGCTCTTCCCAGTAATGTCCGATTGAGAAATACGTAGTTAAACATATATTGTATTATAGTTTTTGAGAAATCGTTATTCCAACCGACTCACATACATACACACACATACATACACATACACACACACACACACACACAGACATTATCGTAAAAATATTAAAATTGGATTGTAGGGACCTTAAAACGTGCTTAATCATTAAAATCTGGATATACGATGTTTAGCAATGAATCCAATACCTCACTTATAGCGAGAGGTAAAAAATCTGATGTGGACACCACACGACGTCCTTGTACAATTATTAAACTATACATATTTTTTTAATAACTAAATCACAAAATATTAATTTTAACTTCAAAACGGTAAGATATATAGCGACCATAATCTAACCCGGTTCTTTTTAAAGAGAGTTTTGATTACAACAAAGAAATATTTGATTACAATAATGAATATTACTAATTTCACAATAAAAATATAATATTTGTTATTGTACGAATCATAAAATTGCACGTATTTAACGTAATTTCACATGAACATTTTTTATGTTTTTGTCCTAATCTATAGCAAGCTTTATTACAAAAACAAAAAAGTGTATAATTTTTAAATTTACATATTTCGCTTATACAAAGGGCTAATTTAATAATACTTGATGTGATAGACGCAGAAATGAATTCTCTAAAAAATTTATTTGAAGCATTTATTTCTAAAATCAAAATAAAATCATTTTACTCAAGAAAAACTGTTAACAACTTCAAGTAATGTACCACTTCCGGTTAGCTTATTTTAACCAAAATCTATTATGTTATTTCGATTGACATAAAAGTCTTGTATACCAAATTTGAAAAGTTTTGGATTATATTTTAAAACAGTTTTTCCTTAAAATCTATTATAGGCTTCATGTAAAGTGCCACTTCTGGAAATTGTGTAATAACCAGAAAGGGAGGTGCACAACTAGATGTTATAGCAGTCCTAAATACAAAATTTCAACTTTCTACGGCTTACCGTTTTTGAGTTATGCGAGATACGTACGGACGTACATACGTACGTACGGAAATGAAATCTGAAAACCGAAATTTTTCGCGAATAATAATAATAATAATAATAATAATAATAATAATAATAATAATAATAATAATAATAATAATAATAATAATAATAATAATAATAATAATAATAATAATAATAATAATAATAATAATAATAATAATAATAATAATAATAATAATAATAATAATAATTATAATATTAATAATAATAATAATAATAATAATAATTATAATATATTACTGTCAAATTTTCGATTAGCATTTTTTTGTTTAAACCTAGCTTAAAATTTAAGCCCTGTTGGTGCAACTGGGCATTACAGAGATAAAACAATGCTAGTCAAATGCTCGCTAATCACACTTAATCAGTGTTCATACTAGCGGCCATTGTGTTTAAATGTACCGGTACCCTACTATTAAATTACAAATATATTTCAGTAAAATAAAAAAAAAACTAAGTATTTGTATTTCTGTTAATTTTGACACCTTAATTGACACTAATGACATTGAAAGTTAAAAATAAAGATCGACTCAATACAGCAAAAAATAGGTGTACTATAATTTTTTTAAAGATGTCCTACTAAGGTTATCTGTATCATGAACGAATTAACAAATTGGCATACATTTATCTCTTTCTTTTGCAAAGGCTATAAGACTGTGCGATAAGGATGGATATAAAACGCTTGTCTTTCAAAAATTCATATTGTTTCGACTAAGTTAGGACATTCCACTTTAAAACGATGCTTGTTATTGATAATACTTTCGCTGTAACGTAGGTTTATTTATTAATTCACTGACACTGACATTGTGTCATTATCTTATTTTTCACAAATTTGGTTTTACATTTGCTTATAAACTTACCAGTTGACTTAGTTTTGAATTTTGAATGTTTTTACTGTAATACATATTTTTATAATAATAAAATAACAGTAGTATCTTATGTGCCTTCATAAAAACTAAGCAAACGACACTACTGAATTTGTCAATGGGCGAAGCAGAAATCTGAATTCATACAATTCGTAGATGACCTTGATCGGACATCTTTCAAAATTTTTACTGTACGTGATTTTTTTGCAAGCCAATGTATATTAGTATGATTAAAAAACGTCTGAATTTGCTATTTTATTCAATCAACCTAAATTAAGAGTAAATACTACCAACAAAAATATTACAAAGTTTCGTCATGTTTCATAAGTTTACAAGTTCTGAGTCAAATTTGTCAGTCAGAAGTTGTAAACTTGTGAAACATGACGGAGCTTTGTAATTTTTTTATTGTTATGTTTGTTTTTCGGAGAAATTTGCAATTTGCTTTTGCAATTTGCATTTTTATGTAAATACTAATAGTGAATTTATTTTAAAACGTAACTATACTTAATAATTATTGTTCAAAGAGTTGACATTAGGAAAGTATATAAAATCAAATATGTAGGAACCCACCTCATGAATAATAAACATACGTCATGCGTATACAGACACATATTCTGCGCAATATTTAAAATATTTCATTATGGTTTTGTACGTATTTGTTTCTTAGAATGGAATCTTTTTCTGTTTATTTTTTGACACTTCTTTAAACCAATGAAATGTTTCTTTTTTTTGTTACGTGTTTGTGTTTTAATCAATCCTGTCATTATTATACTGAGAATAAAGCTCTATAGATTATTCCTGGGAATAATCTCTGTAGCTTTTGTTTTCGTTGACAAATGTCATGTATTTAGTTTCTTCATAAATATGTATAAATCAAATCCTGATTATTTATAATTATTTGGCATTTGGCCTTGTCAAAATAATTCTGTTCTAGTTGTCAAAACAGACTTACCAACTGTACTGTGTAAATGAATGAAGCTAATTAATAACGACAGTAGATGGCGTCACAATAACATGACAGTTGTGTCTTACCGTTTGAAACAAATTTGTAGATCAAAAAATAATCTAATTAAATATAATTCGAGAGTTCGATAAATTAGAAAATAATTCTCCAGTTTCTTTCTCAAACTTGTTGCCATTTGGCAATAGCAACTCAAGATTGTCTGGCAACAAGTTTTCGACAGATCTGTCAAATTATTTTCAATTTATTCTCACTCTCGTTATATTATTACTGAGAATTTCATTCCATATTGGCTTTTCTCTACTTTGTTTTTTGTTTCATATTCATATGTCAAAATGAAAAGTGTAACTTACTTTTAATGTTATGAAAGAATGTATTTCTGTTGCTGTTCCATTTTTAAAAATATTTTACACGGCACTCACACGACATTGACCGCTAGCAAACAGGGCGACCCGGTCATATTTGTGGAATTATTATATCAGAATGGTAATTTTTCCTTCGCGTGTTAACATAACCTCACGCAACTATTAAGTTTTATTAAACACTACTTGAATGTTTTTGAGGTATTATAGTGCATATATCGTTCACTTTGACGGATTTATTAGCAATGGATATTGCGAAACTATGCAGTCAATTGATATGAAATGATTACGTATTTATTGAAGTCGGTGAACACCGCTGATTTTCAATTTAGTTATAATTAACTGCAATTTATAGGTTATGCGCATTGGCTAGATGGTTATTACCCGCTATCTGTCAATTTAAACACTTGGACGCATAGCATAATATCACAGAATTCCAGTGCTCAATCTAAATTTTCAATATACTAGTACAGCACGCCTTCCAGCCACGTCCAGTATTCGAATTCAGTATGATTGAAAATGAATATATGCATTGGAATTCGTGGCTTAGGAACGAGAAATATACATGTCCCAATTAATGTGGCATAACAATATGGACTTATGATTTTAGAATTTTACTGTCCTCAAGTAACCTCTTAGACAAAGAGGACAAGCTCGAAGAAAGAGACCTCTTAGATAGAATTTAAAACAGTATTTAAAAGTGTTCGATAATTTTGTGTTTAACAAATCATAACATACGTCAAACACTACGGCAAAGTAAAACTGAACAAATATCAAATCGGATTAGGACAATACGTTGAGAAAAGAAGAGAAGCCATGATAATACAATTTCATAAAAAAAATTGATGTGGCCAATACAATATCTCCCGCCATTTATTATTTATTAATTTAAATACATTTCTAAGTATTCACATTTTGTTTTGTCGCCATTTTTTCTCGCTGACGCTGGACAATGGAGAAGTTTTCGAATTTTTAAATTTTTAATGTTAAAATATAACATATACTATGTGCAAAGTAGGTCCTGACATCGTGCCCTTCGTAGACAGAGACAGAAGCAAGACGCGGCCATTCGTTTCACCGATGTACAGTAAAATTATTTAAAGATGTCCGATCAAGGTTATTTGTACCATGAACGAATTAACAAATTGGCATACATTTATCTCTCTCCATTGCAGTCTATAAGCGTGTGCGATAAGGATGGATATAACACATTTGTCTTTCAAAAATTCATATTGTTTCGAGTTAGGACATTCCACTTTAAAACGATGCTTGTTGTTGATAATACTTTCGCTATAACGTAAGCTTATATATTAAATCAGATACATTACCTTGATTCATAGCCGTACGAATAACGTAATTTTCTGTCAGTATCACTGACACTGACATTGTGTCAGTATCTTATTTTTCACATATTTAGTTTTACATTTGCTAATAAACTTACCAGTTGACTTATTTTTGAATTTTGAATGCTTTTATTGTAACATATATTTTTATAATAATAAAATAACAGTAGTATCTTATGTACCCTCATAAAATATAAGCAAACGACATTACTGAATTTGTCAGAATGGGCGGAGCAAAAATCTGAATTCATACAATTCGTAGATAACCTTGATCGGACATCTTTCAAAAAATTTACTGTATTAGTTTTTATTAATGCATTTGAAAAAATTCGAGAAAAATAAAATAATTGACATATATGAGAAATAATTTTTATTCAAAAATTCTATCTGGCTATGTGATGTCACACATATACACAGAGACATCACCATAAAAATAGTAACATTGTACTCTAGGGATTCTAAAACGTGCTTATTCACTAAAAACTTACTTTTGAATATTTTGACTAGACAATATCTTCCTTATATACCTAAAGGTATCGGAAGGAAAAAAATGTGTCATGGAGTACAATTCGATTTTCTCCAATTTAATTACGTATGATCACGATCAAAGAAAAAATATTGGTCGCTAGTATGAACGGTGATTAAGGGTGATTAGCGAGCATTTGACTAGCATTGTTTTATCTCTGTCAGTCGTTTATAGATTATTTCAGAGAAAAATACTTCAAATATAAAATCCGTGCAATTATTTTTTCTATAACTTTTATTTGAAGTATTTTTCTCTAAAGTAATAAATAAACGATTGACAGAGATAAAACAATGCTAGTCAAATGCTCGCTAATCACCCTTAATCACTTGTTCATACTAGCGGCCATTGTAACTAGCACAAGTTTTAATCGGCGATTAATAATCAAGATACTCGAATTTAACCGCGTGAGCGCAGCGAACACACTATTTGACTAAAGATGGGATAACGTTAACGTTACGTTTCTTCTTAACATTATAAAAAAATCTGATGTGGCCAGCACAATACCTTCCGTCAATCCTGTGTATTATGTACAAATTCCATACATAAATTTTCTTGCGAAAGATTCTAAATTTTTGGTATTTTATGATTCCCTTTCTCGGCAACGAAATTCCATACTCCTGATAACAAACAAATCACATGAAATAAGAAAATCATGAAATTTTGAATGAAAAATTATGACACTTGTCAGTTATGGACATAATTAATTGCTGTCATTTTGATACGGGTCCCCATATCTGGTTGCCAGAGGCAGCAAAGTCATGTCACTGCACGCGCCCTATACATAATTTTTTTGCAAAAGATCCTATATTTCCAGTAAAGTTATTTCATAAACAAACTATGCAAATTGCACTTGACACTGACATCTTCTTCTTCTTTAGATTTCCCATTCGTTAGGGGGTCGCTATTTTTTATTTTCTTCTTCCACTAATTTTTGTTTTGCGTGTCGTCCTCATTCAGTTCCTTTTCTCTCAAGTCTTCTGCAATACAGTCTTTTCATCTTATATTTGGTCTTCCTATGTTTCTTCCACCGTCTATTAATTTATTCATCTCTCCTCATGACATGTTCAAACCAATGTAATCGTCTCTATTATATCTAAAAACTTCTAACACTAGAATTACTTCCCTTATTTTTTCATTCAATTACTTGCTTTTTATTGATACTGACATCTGTCAATTTAAATTACCTGAATATATTAGCAGTTTCCATGGTTATGTTAGCATAGCTGGCTGAATTATGAAATTTATACGAATTTTTTATCTTTATTATTCTTTAACTCTATATCTGTTGAATATGAAATATAAAATGCAATCAAATCGTATAGAGAATAATATATTCTTTAAGTTATAATAACATTTAACTGAGTTTTTCAAGAAAAACTGTTAAAATTTTCAAATGAGGGTACTTCCGGTTGACCAATTATAACCAAAATCTAAACATGTCTGCATATGGTTGTAAGGAAGAGGAATACGCAAGAATTGTAATTTTTGGAATTCTAGTATTGGAGATATCGTGCACGAAAAAGCGGTCACATACACACACACATACACACATACACACATACACACACACGCACATACGAACACACACACACATACACACACATACATAAAGACATCATCGTAAAAATAGTAAAATCGTATTGTAATTGTAAAGACCCTAAAACGTGCTTATTCAATGAAAACTCACCACCGAATTTTTTGACCAAAGACAATACCTTCCTTACCTATAGTTGACGGAAGGTAAAAAACATGAATTCATTACAGAACATTTTTGTCATTATGTCATAACAGCTGTATGAATTTACTGTTATTTGTGACGTACGTTAAACGTTACGATTACATAATGAAATTTTAAAATTTATTATCCATGTTACACTTAACAGTTAAATAACTATTATTCCAAATTATTATTAAAAAATTAAACATTATTTAGAAGTTAGGTTAATGTTAAAATAATACTAATTATGTTATCAACAAATAGATTCCTTGAACTTCAATAAAAAAATGTTTTGCGATTTGATGTAATTATTTTATTGTAAAAAATCTAATTGTAGTAATTTTGCACTTAAGTTTTAAGGTTTACAAATAAAAAATGTACACTGTTTATAATGGATTTAGAAATAAATATAATAATAACTTGAATGTGGTTATTGTTGTAAACTTTGTACTACGTGACACTTTTAGTTCTTATCAAAAAGTCTGTATTTGTTGATATTTTGTGTTGGAGAACAAAATGAAAAAAAAAAAAATTCTCTCATGTTATTTTTTCCTATTTACTTCGAAACAATGAGCAAAACAAAATGAATACCTCTACAATGTTTTCGAATCGTAAATATCTAAAATATAAAACAATATTTTGTTTTCCAAATAAAACCACTGCGATAATCCAATTGAAATTGATGTTTGAGAGTTGTTCAACAACAGTGAATAAACTTATTACATCGCGAGGTTTTTAACAATTCCGATTCGAGAATATACAACAAAGTAAAATGCGGTTCGCTCTATTTATAGTTAACAAGTACCGAACAGTAGAATATCAAAGGGAAACTGGATCGAGTGTGTTCTGGAAACCTGTCGGAGGTTTATAAAAACAGAGAACTATCGTCCACGGAATTGTTTTGTTGGAATAGTCTAGTGGTTTTAAATTCAAATTTGCTTTTTAATATGTATGAACATGAATTAAATATTAATTTGTCCTTATTACTCTGCATATATACTATTTATAAAAAGAAATATATTTTTAATGCACCTATATTTAAAGGAAAAAGGAAATAAATGAATAGTATGAGCTATGTTATTTCGGGCGGTGATTATGATTTTGTGACTCCTGCTTAGTTTAATCGTGATCCTTTTAAATTATGATTTAAAAATTATATCAAGGAAACATCTTGAATAATATAAAGACTACCTAGCGTCAAATGTCATATGTAGACAAATGCAATCTAACTTATTTTATTTTATAAATAATCTACTGTCAAGTGTTATAGTCAGCATTAAAAATGGGTAAGATAGAAGTAAAGAAAAATGTTTTTTGTAAGGTATATGAAGTATGTTTGCTAAAAACAAATCCTTTATGTAACATATTTTCTTTGTTTTCAAAAGTATGGTGGGTCATTAAATGCTTTTGTAGGAAAATCATATTTCCTTTGATGCAACAAACCCCACATTGATAAATTTCTATGCTTGAAAAGCTATTATCGTCAGCCATTTTTAAATTTGCTCTGAAATGAATCCGAGTGATCGCTCAAAAAGAATTATTCAGAAGGGAAAGGGGAAGGTTGTCTAGTGATCACAAATGAGAAAGTGGGGATAATGAATAGGAAACGAAAAAACATATTTCTACTTAATGATGACATTGATCATTTAAATTGCGAATCACAGTTTCAATAAACATTTGACATTTGAACAGTAATTTAGAAGTTAGGTTAGAGTTAAAATTTATTTTTTATTATTTTATGAACCTACAAATAAATACTTTGTTCTTTGATTTAAAAGTGTGCTTTGCTGTTTTAATGTAATTATTTTACTACAAATGACAAATAATGTAATTACAGTAATTATCCATGAGTAATGATAGGTTATATCAAGTATTTTTGAATTGTATATAATATTGTATTAGTAAAAACGAAAAAATGTTAATTAGTAAAAATGTAACGATGAAAAATCTTCATGACTTTTTCATATGAGACGCCCCCATGGTTAAGATACATAAACAAAAGACAGCATAAACGTATCTAAATAAGAAGTATCGTCGTACCAAATTTTATTGCAACTAGTACCTGAGTTATTAAAAATAATGTGTCAAAATGACTCCTCCAATATATGGTTTAATTTTGGCACACCCGTGTATACAGTTTTCACCGCTTACCATTTCCCACCGGACTCACCGAGCCGCAGTGTTTTACTACTGACGTACTACCGGTTGAATTTCAACTATTGTTATATTAAGATATAACATTAAACATAGGGCAAAAATTGAAGGGATTATTCCCTGGATCATTCTAAGATGATTTTGTCCTTTGATGATTTTTGAAAAGCCGCTTTGTTTCGAAGATACATAGGGCGAAAAAAAAATTCGACAAAACCAATTTTGATATTTTTCAAATTATTAATCTAGTTACAGCAGGCAAGTTATGTGTCAAATTTGTTGAGACGTTTGGCTGTTTGACGTCTATTTTCTGTCTATAATACTTAAACTTTTGTTAGTGAAGTCCTCTTATCATGAATAGCTATACGAACGCCGAGATGACTGACATGCATTTCATTTATAAACTTGCTGAGGGCAATTCATTACAAGCTAGGCGGATTCTTGCATCGTAACTGGAGGTAGTCATTTTCAACAGTACTTGTAGATTAAGAAACTTTACATATAATTTTTGGTATTAAATGGTGTTATTGTCGAAATTTTTTTCGCCCTGTATCTTCGAAACAAAGCGGCTTTTCAAAAATCATCAAAGGACAAAATCATCTTAGAATGGTTCAGGGAATAATCCCTTCAATTTTTGCCCTATATTTAATAAACACCCTGTATAAGTGGCAGCTTCTAGCATCCAAATGTGATAAATACATATAGCTGTATTTATTTTTACGACAAATCACATATTGTAGGTCAGAGAGGGCGATTCGAATACACGGAGCATGGTTCGTGTGACGTCATTGCGAGCTAGGAGATGTGCCCTAACCTGCTCTCAATAGTATCGTGAAAACTAAAAAAAAATAGTAAAGTTCGTTTTCGTGTTACAGATATCGTGTAATCAGGAATGAAACATCAAACATCCGAGTTCATCAAATAACAAACCACTTTGATCAACGAAGCGACGACGTGTCATTTATTTTTCACCTTCAGTTCTTCAAGAAACTTCTCGAAAAAAAAAAACTTTTTGCACAAAAGAAAATTCAATTAAAGAACGCTTTATTAATGAAACACTTAAAATCTAGGATAAATTTCAATTAATTATGTTCTATGTGCAATAATAAAATCCTAGTTTCTTAATGTTCTTTGAAGAGATAATAAAGATTTGATTAAGATTATTCTACTTCAAATTTTAATTCTTTGGAAAATATTTATAGAAGAGCAATTTAAAACTTTTCTTATTAACGATGAAGGATATTAAAGCGTTAAGAAATTTATGTATTAACTACATAATTGTCTGAAAAGTTTTCGGTGTTATAGACAAAGGAGGTATTAAAGGAACAACATTTAATAATAGTAAGAAATTCGTGAAGTTGACTTTTTAACTTCCGTCACCTTTAGGTAAGGAAGGTATTGTCTTTGGTCAAAAAATTGCATGATGAGTTTTTAGTGAATAAGCATGTTTTAGGGTCCATATAATATGATTTTACCATTTTTACGATGATGTCTGCATGTATGTATGTGTCTGTCTGTGTGTGTGTGTGTGTGTGTGTGTGTGTGTGTGTGTGTGTGTGTGTGTGTCTGTGTGTGTTTGTGTGTGTGTGTGTGTGTGTGTGTGACGAAAGTTTCGGGCCGCATAACTCGAACACCACGATTCCACAAATTATAATTTTTTCGTATTCCTTAAGGTTACATCCAGAAGAAGAGGTGATTAGATTTTGGTTATAATTGGTTGACCAGAAGTACTCTCAGTCTCATTTGAAGATTTTAACAGTTAATTATAAATTATAGAATATATTATTCTCTATACGATTTGATTACATTTTATACTTCATATTCAATGGATATAAAGTTAAAGAATTAAAAAGATATTAAATTTCATAAATTAGCCATCTATGCTAACCATGGAAACTGCTAATATATTAAGATAATTCAAAGTGACAGATGTCATTATCAAAGAAAAGTAAATGAATGTGGCAGAAATGAAGATATTGAGATTGATGTTTGGGTAGACACGGAAATATACGGCAAGGAATAAAAGAATAAGGGAAATAACTCTAGTGTTAGAAGTTTCTAGAAAGATTCAAGAGAGACGATTACATTGGTTTGAACATGTCATGAGGAGAGATGCAGAAAATATTGGAAGAAGAATTAATAGCGTAATAAAAGAATGTTGAAGAAACAGAGGAAGACCAAAGATAAGATGGAAGGACTGTATTGCGGAAGACTTGAGAGAAAAGGAACTGAATGAGGACGACACGCAAAACAGAAATGAGTGGAAGAAGATAATAAAAATAGCGACCCTTAACGAATGGGAAACGCTAAAGAAGAAGAAGAAGATATCATTGTCAAGTGCAATTTGAATAGTTTGTTTATGAAATAATATTACTGAAAATTTAGAATCTTTTGCAAGAAAATTTATGTATGAAATTTACATATAATACACAGGATTGACGGAAAGTTTGTGTTGGCCACATCAGATTATTTGTAATTGTAATAAATAATAAATTAAAAATTTGATTATCGTCTTTATATTTTATATGTTAATGAAAAATGTTTACTTTTGTGTTTTACGAGTTCAAGTTATCTGTCGTATTATTTGTTAGAGTTTGGGAATATTGTAACACGAGGAGGATACGACACTCTGATGGTTGTGTACTTTACTGCTTATCGACGATTGGGCCTATTCTGTAACTCAGTGGTTAATTTTTAACAACTGTTTAAAGTTTTTATCCATAGATATAGATCAATCAAGAACAAATGCAATTCAATATGGCGAAGTAGGGCACCTGTCAATTTTGATAGGTGTTTGACAAGTACTTCACAGTGGTGTAGAATAGAGATGGATTTTCTGAATTCTATTTTGCTTTTGCATCTTTGTTATTATTATTACTCTTGTATTGTAGTTGTTGTGTTAATATTATTACGGCACAAGCACAAGATCAATCATTACGATAATACGAGTATGTACAAAGTGAAAGTCTTACTAGCTATCCATATTCTACATCTATCAATAATGTAAATAAATAAACAAAATGTCAATTATTCTTTGTTTAATGTTAGTTTTTGTTGTTTCTATAGCAACACAACAATGTAATATTTATATTAAAATAAGAAATATAATATTCAAATTTCAACTTGAAATAACTCTTTTGTTTTTAATTTTAGAGACATAATGATATTGAACTTTCATATTCAGATAAAAATCTTTTAAATGTACCACTTTCAATACTGTATTCCATTTAAAAAAATCTGATGTGGCCAACACAATACCTTCCGTTTAATTTAATTTTTATTCTTGTAAATACTTAAAATTAAATTAAATTTAAACACCGGATTCGATCCCGACCGACGCCAAATATATCGATTTTTAAGTGGTACAAAAATGACCCCTGTGGTGCACTCTCCAGCAATAAGTGCTCGTGAGGTGACACCTGGTCAACGCCCGCACGATACAAATATGTCATCATCGTTACCGAAATCTGTGTACAAAGCAGATTGGCGGACCCAGCAATGGGTTATATACCATGATGATATATTTATTTTATTTATTTATATACTTACCTATATTCATTGCGGGCGTGGAGAGAGCACCACAGGGGTCAATTTTGTGCCATTTAAACTTTTAAAATATTTGGCATTGGTCGGAATCGAACCCGTTCCCCAGATTCGCGTTAGGTAACGCTTGGTTAACGCGCGCACGGTACAAATATGTCATCATTATTACCGACATCTGTGTAAAATGCGGATTGGCTCACCCAGCAATGGGTAATATGCCATGATGATATATTATATATTTTTATTACCTTACCTATATCCGTACATATTTACTTACGCTGGAAACTGTATTAAATTCCTTTAAATATAATTATTGTTCCATTTACTATTTTCTTATATATATACATTTGAGATCTGAACTGTGTAATCGTGGAGTTGTGTTTAAAGCGTAGGCTCCGGAATTAAAATTATAGATAATTTTAGAAATTTATCCATAAAATATATACAAAAAGTATTAACACAAACTTGTAGAAAATTTAAAAAACTTTTATAATAGCAAATTTCGAATAAATAATATTTAAAGATATTTTTCGAAGAAAAACTATTTTGAGGTTCCAGTAAATTGCCATTTCCGGTTACCTGATTTACTTCAAAATCTAATGGCATCTTTCCATGTAAGAGTAAGGTAGAAATACAAGGTTTAAAAAATTTCTGAACGATAGTATTTCAGTTAGAGCGCAAAGAGGATCCACACATACACACACACACACACACACACACACACACATACACACAGAAATCATCGTGAATGTTAAAATTGGAGTCCAGGGACCTTAAAACGTGGTCATTTACCATTATCTCGATATGCGATTTTTAGCACGATCCCTATACCGCCCTTACCAAGGGTAGCGGGAGATAAAAATGTTATTTAACTGAATAAGTCGCATATTTGATGTTCAATTGTTTTGCCTTTTTTTCCATTTAACAGTCTTTCTGTTTTCAAATAAGGAATACTGGCCCGCTTACGGCCATATATATATACCGTATAAAGTAAGCCTGTTTCACACTGTAAATTATTATAAAATTAGTTAACAAATTTGGTAATAAATTCGGTAATATGGTAAAAAAATTAATTAAAACACTTGGTGATGTCCACGAAATAAATATAATTGTTCCACTAGTTTCGTGGACATCACCAAGTGTTCTAATTATTTTTTTACCCTTTGAAAAATGTTTCACCAAGTGCCGACAGCGTCCTCAATTAATACTATTAATTCGATAATAAATTGGAACAACAAATTGATGTTCTATTTCATCACAATTTTCATTATAAATCTGTTTGAGATGATTACAAAATTATAATCGTGTCAAAAGGGTTTAATAAACATAGTAGATGAAATTATAGTGACATTTTTTAACGTACGATATAGCTACTATGGCGATTATAATTTGCTGTATGTTAGTTCTTACAGTAATTTTTCTCGTACTTTATTCGAAATCAATTTTAAAGTAAAGTTGTAACTAAAACTATGTAATAGAATATCTAACTCATTTCATTTTAGAAGTTATATGAGAAATAGTTCGTTCAATGTCAGATTGTTGAAGTGTCAATTCGTTAACAGTGTTGCGAATGGATTCCACTTGCAGCGTGTCTAACTGCAGCTGCAGTATGCGTCCAGGTTTCCGGGAGCCAGAGGGACTTCCAAATGACTTATTAAACCTACACGGTAGTGTAATTAACGGGAGGCGCACGTCGCCATAGCAACGGACAGCGGATGGGGTTCGCGCCTCTCCGAAACACTAGGTGAATCTACTAGGCGAGCTAAAGGAATTTCTCAACTTGTCCACAACGTTGCAACGGAATTTTTAGAGAGACAGAATATTTTTATTTACGTTTACAAAGTTTTAAAATTCTTAAAAATATAGTAGTTTATGAAAAAGAATGTGAAATAATATTGAATTTTGGTTTATACATCTTTAAGACACTTTTTATGTTTTTTCGAATAACGATGCACTGTTGAATTTCGAGTTATGATGTCAGTTTCAATTTTATATGCAAACCACATTGAAAATTTACACCATTGAAAAGAGAATGTTTTTTAGCATTCCAAAAATGAATAATTTGTCTAGGTTCATTTGTTTCAAACAATTGAAAAACAATTAAAATAATAAATTGGTTGTCATTAACAATTTCCATATTTAGTACTCAAAATTATATATTCTAATGATTTTAAAGTAATTTTAATATTTTTATATGGACGCCATAGTAAACAATGCATTAATAACGTTGAGAACCTACCTATGTTGCATTTTAGCATTTTATTTCCTTATAATAAAACATCTAGATAAATGGAATTAAAAAAAAAAAAATTTCATCACGGCATATTACCCATTGCTAGGTGGAATTAATTAATAATATTCAGAAATTACAATTTAAATTATTTTAATCAATTTTACAAAATAAATAAAAAAATATTTATTGTAGCTTAAAGGTTTATTAAATTTATTAGTAAATAATAAAATAATGAATAAGCGGCGAAATAATTATGCGTTTTAAAGAACGATACGGGACGTATTGTCTGATAAACAGCAACTACTCCAAAAGTATTCCCGCATATAAACAAAAGCGCAAAAGAGTAGTGACATTCAGACAATATAAGTGAATTATAATAATAATAACAAAAATATATATACTTATGTGTATATGATGAAGGGGAACCCAAGTGTGACGTGGAAAAATCGGGAAAGAAGGGTTTTTTATAAATAAAAAATCTGATGTGGACACCACACGACTTCCTTGTACGATTATTAAACTATACATATTTTTTAATAAATAAATTACAAAATATTAATTTTAACTTCAAAACAGTAAGATATGTAGCGACCATAATCTAACCCGGTTCTTTTTAAAGAGAGTTTTGATTACAACAAAGAAATATTTGATTACAACAATGAATATGACTAATTTCACAATAAAAATATAATATTTGTTATTGTACGAATCATAAAATTGCACGTATTTAACGTAATTTGACATGAACATTTTTTTTTATGTTTTTGTGGTAATCCATAGCAAGCTTTATTACAAAAACAAAAAATCTGATGTGGCCAGCACATAACCTCTCGCCGTATATTTTACCTGGCTGTATGCATAAAGCAAAGAATATTTTTATAAATACAAATAATATATTCATATAAATCTATGACGTATAAACTTCTTTATTATTCAATAATAGCATGTCTCAACATGAAGATATTTTACCATAAAATATGTTACAATAAATTACAAAGTAGAGTTTACCATATATAAATATTAGGCTGGTAACAGCAATTTTCAATTCGAACAACTTTGTTTACTTTCTCTTCATATTCTTCTAGTAAAAACATTAATTTTGGGCGGTCTAAAATGTATATATCTGGATTGTGCATCTATTCTTATATATCTTCTTTTACATTTTATTTTTTCATACTTGTTATATCTAAATAACACTAATTCCTTTTAATAAAGTGACGGATAGATTGCACTCCGATTATTCTTATATCGATGTGTAATTTTGTCAATATTTACAACTTACTTGAGAAGAATTTGATAGCTTTTTCGCAATTCAAAGTTACTCTAGTCTACAGTACTGGTGTACATTGTCCCATAATGTTTGAAACAAATTTAAGTCCTTCAACCTAGACTTGTCATCTCCATAATAGTCACAGATCAAGAATTAAGGGATTCTCCAAATACATTTTTCTTTCATTACTCATTTTTTCTGACACTGACATTTATCTGTCAGTTACAAATAATTTAAATTTGCAACTATTTTTCATGGCATCCTTTCGGTTGTAAAATTAATTACAACATTATTTTATATATTATATTCCTTTTATCTCTAAATCTATAAAATATGTATAAAAATATTTAAATGTATCAGAAAGAGAATTTATTTTTCTTTAATATTGTCAAGAAAAATTTTCAAAAAATAATATTTAGAAGATTTTTTTTCAAGAATCTTCTACTTCCGGTTGTCCAATTGTTACCAAAACCTTTTCAGATCTTCCCATGAATGTCCGATTGGGAAATACGTTGTTAAACAAATTTTAAGTCTTGTAGTTTTTGAGTAACCGTCCTTCCAACATCCCACACACACACATCCACACACACACACACACACACACACACACACAGACATCATCGTAAAAATGTTAAAATCGGATTGTAGGGACCTTAAAACGTGCTTATTCAATAAAATCTGGATATGCGATTTTTAGCATGAATCCAATACCTCTCTTAGCGAGAGGTAAAAAGTATATAATTTTTAATTTACATATCTCGCTTATACAAAGGGCTAATTTAATAATACTTGATGTGTTAGACGCAGAAATTAATTCGCTAAAACTTTTATTTGAAGCATTTATTTCTAAAATCAAAATATAATCATTTTATTCAAGAAAAACTGTTAACAACTTCAAGTAATGTACCACTTCCGGTTAGCCTATTTTAACCAAAATCTATTATGTTATTTCGATTTACATAAAAGTCTTGTATACCAAATTTGAAAAGTTTTGGATTATATTTTAAAACAGTTTTTCATTAAAATCTATTATAGGCTTCATGTAAAGAGCCATTTCTGGAAATTGTGTAATAACCAGAAAGGGAGGTGCACAACTAGATGTTATAGGAGTCCTAAATACAAAATTTCAACTTTCTACGGCTTACCGTTTTTGAGTTATGCGAGATACCTACGTACGTACAGACGTCACGACGAAATTAGTCAAAATGGATTCAGGGATGATCAAAATGGATATTTCCGCTGAAATCTGAAAACCGAAATTTTTCGCGATTACAATACTTCCTTTACTTACGTACAAGGAAGTAAAAACCAAAATTCTTAATCACACTGTTCTAATAAAAATATTAAGTAACCGGTTGGTTTGATGATGGCTACGTACGATGTAGCCGAAACCTGTCACTTAATATTTTTATTAGAACAGAAAAAAAACCATTCCTTCCCGATTTTTACATATATGAGGTTGACATTTACTTTGATTTATCAGTTGTATGTTAGGAGTAAAAATCTGATATGGCCAGCACATGACCTCCCACCAATTTCATGTTTACAATAGCAATGAGCTATAAGTAAAGTATCACTTCCGATTAATCGTTTGTAAACAATATCTAATATGTTGTTCCAATAAATAGAAAAGTCTGTAATACGAAATTTTGGATTATATTTTATTATGTTTTTCCTAGAAAATCTGTTAAGAGCTACAAATTATAAATTATGCAACCACTTCTAGTTTATCACATATAGTCCAAACCTAGAATGTACGAGTTTTAAATATCAAATATGAGAAGTTTTGGATCATATTTTAATATATCTTTTCAAGAAATCTGTTTAGAGCTTCCAGTAATGTATCACTTCCGATTTATCAACTTTTGAAAAAATGTAATGTCTTTCCCATTAATACAAAAGTTTTAAATACCAAATTTGAAAAGATTTAGATTATATTATAATATATTTTTCACGAAAAATTGTTATGGGCTCCAAGTAAAGTATCTCTTCCGGTTGTCCAATATTACCCAAAATCTAATCAACTCTTTAAATGAATGCAGAAAGCTTATAAATACGGAAAATATAAATTTTAGAAAGTTTGATATGTGTTATCGTGGACGAAAAAATCGTCTCACACACACACACACACACACTCACATACACATACGCACATGTACACGTGCGCACATACCCACACACTCACATCATTCTAAAAAATAGTGCAGTAGTACCTACGGTATAGCGGGAGGTAAAAATGACCTTGTAGTCTTTGGAAAACGGGAGTAAAGTAACAACTCCGAGACTTCGATTTCGATCGTCATCATACCAAATCCAGATGTCAATATTTTAAACGAAAAGTGTAAAATATAAAGCAAATTTAATAAACTCCAATATTTCACATCATGTTTTCGAATCGTCACGTTTGAAAAACATAAAAAGAGGAATTGAAGAACGTTTCATATGTTTGAATTTTCTTTCAGTTTAATATTATATGACTTTATCGACAAGACGGAAATATAAACCTACTTTCACGTGTGCCTTACAGAGCTGCTGAATAAATGCTCCTATTCCTGTTTCGTATAAAAATATAATATGGGACACCAGACTTTTATGAAGTAGAAAAGCATGAAAATAATGTAAATATATGAATGAACATATATTACTCATTTTCCATTATTTCTATTTAAAAATGAAGCGCAGAGATTTCAATTAAAATGAAATTAATACCAAATACTTCCAATTGATTTATGAGTTAGTAGTTATTTAACTACCAAGTGTGTTAATGACAAACGATTGAGACATTTCAACGCATGACAGTAGTAGCGAGCGCGTTAATTGTTGAGACCATTAAACGACAATGGGCTTATGGCGGGTTACTGATAACCCGATTTCTGTTCCTTTATATCTAATCTTATGTTGAAAACGGATATGAAAATATAAATTTTATTTATTAGTTGTTTACTTAGTTATGAAAAGGATGATATTGTTGAGCGAAGCGAGTTTTGTAAATTATGTGAGTTACACAATATCACGTTTTCATAACGTACTATATACAATTTTTTATCTAATTTCGCTAAAATAATTTAATAAAAAACTGTTGTGGCCAGCACAATACTTCTCGCCACTTCCATTTTTGTTACATACTCTCTGTATCTCCGAGTTGATCCCCACGTCATTCATTTCTGATGCAAGAATTGGTAAACTTTTATCTAGCATCTTTGTCGTACACACATATCATATATAAGACTTTTATTCGCTATCTCATTATCGTCGGTTTTTCGGAGGGGTATATGCTATCTCCGTCCAACCGACGGCAAAAAAATGAAAAAGGAACTGTACTGTAACCGCGGTAACAATTGTAATTTTCAAATATTTGAATTATTTGAATATTAATGTCATTCTGTCAATCATGTGAAAAATGATTTCTTGATTTTCACATCGATAATTTGTGTTTCGTTGTGTGTTGGTAGTTTTGTTAATTGTTGGTATTATATTGTGCATTTTGCTATTGCAAAGACGGTGTTTCTAAGATTGCCGACAATTATTGCAACATATTGCTTTTGGATAATATATAGAGTTATTTATATTTCATCCAATATATTTATATCGTATTTATTCAATTCGTTTAGTATTGTTAAATAACTACTTACACTTTGAATTTTGATGAATAACAAAACTGACACAATATAGTTTATATTTATTATAATACTGTTAGTTTTGACATTACACCATAATTATTCAATTGATTTATTATTGCGAAAAAAATCTCACTTCGAATTTTAATGAATAATAATATTCACACGGTATAAGTTATACTGTATATTGTCAGTTTTCAGTTTTGATTTATATGAATACTACAGAAATCAGACGATTTCGTTCGATTTCACCAGAGAACATAACGTCATCATTCCCTCCCGCCCCTGGCGATTTGAATCATATGGTTACCAATGATGACGTGGGGATCAAGTCGTAGAAACGGAGTTTACGTATTGTATTTAACATTTCTTGTATACTTACACTCTATAGCAAAAGTTCTATTTATACCTATTCTTTAATCATGGCTTCTTGGTCATCAGAGCTAAATCAATATTTTAAATTAAAAACAAAAAGTAAACTTATCAGTGGAGACATTTATTTCTTAAAACAGTGTAAAAACAAAAAAGTGTTTGCAAAATTTATAAGTATAATATTGTTACTTCGATGACTTGAAATGTGCATCAGTTTCGATAGAATATATATAGATTTATCTAATTTTAAATTCATTCTACGAAGAAATTTTGTCCTACTCTTCTAATTTTTCTAGATGTTTCCAATTCATTACATTTGACAATATGCTGAAGGGTGTATGTGATATACCTATGATTTTAAATATTTAACTATTAATACAATAATAAATAATACAGGCTGTAATCCAACCTGTGTAACAAAATTTAAGGTTGTTTAGTATTGGACGCACTGATCATGAATCAAAAATAATTTTGTTGAAATTCCCAAATTAAAAAAATGGGTCCAAGCAAAGAACAGTTTTGGGCCACTGGGTTCATAGCAACATTTAATATTACAATATGTGATAGAAACATTAGATAATTAATAAGTACCTAATAGAAGATTGAATAGGTATTGTGTAATACACAAATTAATCAAATATTTTTTTCTATCAGTAAGTTTTTGGCAGTAACTTGGCGACCCTATTCGCCCTAATACAACGTGCTGCATTGTGTATAGCTGTGAATGGTTGACAACTTTGAATAATTTTTAAGTTAAAAATTTCGCAGTTTTTTTCCTGTTTTTGTAAATTATGTGACATTCTGTAACTACGTACAAATTTCATTTTGTCCTGTTTTTAAAATTATTATTACATTAATGTATTTATGATTAATTACGCTAATAAGTACTGCATAACTATTTTTTAACTTTTTTTGTATTTAAATGTGACAACCAGTGGTATGCAAAATGATATTGTTTTGCAAACTACTGTTAATTTTACAAGTTTCAAAAAAAATCTTTTTGATTCAATACTATACACCCTTAAATTTTGTTACATAGGTTTACACCCTGTATATGTATGTACTTCCCAGAAAAAGTCTTCAGTAATGTCTGGATCTTAGACACTAATATTTATCTGACAGTTACAAACATTTTAATTTTTCATTTAGTTTCTATGGCATTATTTGGGCTATGAGTTTTATTACAACAGATTATTTTATATATTATATTTTTATCTCTAAGTCTATAAAAGATATAATAAAATATTTAAATATTGATATATCTGATGATAGAGAATTTAATCTTCTTTAATATTTGCAAGAACAAAAATTTACAAATAATAATATTTAGAATATTTTTTTTAAGAATTTGTTACTTCCGGGTGTCCAGTTGCTACCAAAACTTTTTCATCTCTTCCCATTAATGTCCAATTGAGAAATACGTACTTAAACAGATATTGAGTCTTATAGTTTTTCAGAAATCGTCCTTCCAACATCCACACACACACACACACACACACACACACACACACACACACACACACACTAACACACACACACACACACACACATACACAGACATCACCGTAAAAATATTAAAGTTGGTTTGTAGGGATCTTAAAACGTACTTATTCATTAAAATCTGGTAATACGATTTTTATCATGAATCCAATACCTCTCTTAGCGAGAAGTAATACACAAAATTATAAGATTTTCTATGCAGCTCAATATACATATTTCAAAATCGCTTTACCAAAACGTTGCCGTGAAAAGAAATGAATTTAATCTTTTAATTTAATGTTTATGTCAGTTCATGCGTGTATAACTAAAAATGAACTCTGAAGGTGTTCTACAACCTATTTAGATATTCCTTCTGTAGAGGAATTAAGTGTGAATCAATAATTCATAAATTGATATTAAATTATAAAAATATTAATATATTCTTGTTTCTTTTGTCAGTTGTTAGTTGTGTAATATTCTTTACGTAACTCAGTTGTGTAAAGAATTTTACAAAACTCATTTCGTATCAATTATGTAAAAAGTGACATTTCATAATATCAAAAGGTTAGATAAAATTCAACTTTTTAAAACGAAAAAAAAAAAATTTAATAAAAAAGGCACGCAAGTAGCACACGTATTAGATACAATATTTTTCCGTTGACCGTATCTTACTGAATTGGAAAATTTAATTTTATTTCAATTTTTTTAGGTTACTAACGTTTGACACATACATTTTGACAATTGTTTAGCAATGGTGTGGTATCTATGGTTACCTACTAAAATCGTTTATTAATAAAAATCATGCATTAATATGGGTTATTAATTAATGATCTTCTAAACAATAAAACTATTAATAAGCGCTGGGCAGAGTACAAAGTACTCATGGGTACTCGGATACAAGTACTGTTTGATTGTACTTATGAGTACTCGTATCAAATACTCATTGGAATTTGCAACACGAAGTTATATTTTTTCAAATGGGATTATACATATTTTTTATGCCTATCTGATAGCGTCTTTTTTCTGAATTCAATCATGTATTAGTTTTATATCTTTACATAATAAAAATATTGAAAAAATGCAATTGAAATTTAAATAAATTTGATTTTTATAGTCATTTTTCAGTAGGCTATGCATGAAAAACAAAAACTGCTATTTGTCTGTTTGAATTACTAACGTAGATTAATAATCGTGGCGTTAATGGTAATGATTAATAATGGTCAATTAACAGTAACACACCGCGGTTATGTTACAATATTTTTCTTTGATCGATATTTTGTTATTTTGATGAAATCTCGAAAACGATGCTTGGTTTCGTGTTGACATAGAAATAATTTATTTTTGCAACTAGGTATAGTAATTTATTGTTGAAACTTAGTGTTAGCGTATTCGATACGTTCGAAGTAAGATATAGGCTGTTCGTTTAGATTTAGTCAAGACAAAGCGAAGCCCTCTTGAGGTAGATGAAAGAGTTAAAGGTGCACCTCCGATCCGATATTAGATAGCGTCTATTGTTCGATAGAAAACCCACGCCTCTAGTTTCTTCGCTGTTCTTGTGTCCTTCACTTACCCTTATAAAGAGAATTAAGACTTTTGAACGGACGTTCAAAGAACATAGAAAGAAAAAGAGAAAGATAGATTTTACTACCACTGATGAATATTATGAAAATACTAATTATCATTTAATTATATGCAAAAAATGATTTAAGTCTAGACGATATATTTTATTTATAAAAATTCAAAATAATTTAAGGCATAATTCACTAATTTATATAAAAAATTAATTTAAGTAAAACAATTAACACTAACTGTATATAAGAAAAATACTATTTATTTACAAATACTCGTCCGTGTATATGTGAGTGTATTCACCCTTCAACTTTATTTATCTCATATATCGATATTTATTATACCGTATAATATAATTATAGTAATGTATGTATTTAATGGTGATTCAATGAAAAATCCATATTTTAATTAAAAATAATGATTTATATGAGCAAATTAGCGAGTAAATTTTACATTTGTGAGTCGGAGCGTGCTCAACAATTACACTAATGTTAATAGCGACGGTAGATCGTTATTTAACTATTATCTTGTTGCATAAAAGCTATGACATTATTTATAATCTGTCATCCCTGACTCCCATTTCTTTTTCCCTGAACACCAACTTTTTTACCTCTCGCTAAGAGAGATATTGGATTCATGCTAAAAATCGCATATCCAGATTTTATTGAATAAGCACGTTTTAAGGTCCCTGCAATCCGATTTTAACATTTTTACGATGATGTCTGTGTGTATGTGTGTGGATGTGTGTGTGTGTATGTGTGTGTGTGTGTATGTGGGATGTTGGAAGGACGGTTACTCAAAAACTATAAGACTTTAAATTTGTTTAACTACGTATTTCCCAATCGGACATTCATGGGAAGATCTGAAAAGGTTTTGGTAACAATTGGACAACCGGAAGTAGAAGATTCTTGAAAAAAAATCTTCTAAATAATATTTTTTGAATTTTTTTCTTAGTAATATTAAAGAAAATTAAATTCTCTATCCGATACATTTAAATATTTTATTATATATTCTATAGATTTAGAGATAAAAGAAATATAATATATAAAATAATCTGTTATAATAAATTTTACAGCCGAAAGAATGGCCATGGAAAATAGTTGAAAATTTAAATTGTTTGTAACTGACAGATAAATGTCAGTGTCAGAAATCCGGAGACATTACTGAAGACTTTTTCTGGGAAGTATACATTATATTATTTCTTAAACTATTAATAGCTAAATATTTAATATTATAGGTATATTACATATATCCTTCAAAAATACTGTCAATCCTGACAATGAATTGGAAACATTTCGAAAAATTAGAAGAGGACAAAATTTCTTCATAAAATGAATTTAAAATTAAACAATCTAAATATAAGGAATAGATATATGAGTAAGTAGAATTTTTGGTGTAGAGTGTAGGTATACAAGAAATGTTAAATACAATAGGGCGCGAGCAGTCATGTGATTTTGTTGGCCTTGACAAGCTATGGGGGCCCATGTCAGAATGATAGCTAGTAATTATGTATATAGATGTCAAATATCATATTTTCTCATTCTAAATTTAGTGATTTTCCAATTCCATGTGGAGCAGAATTAAATGTTAAATATCTAAGGTATACGACAAGTAAATTTTAAACTCCTGGTGATAAATTAACTACGTAAATTTATAAAATCTTGAAATTTTTAATGAAAAATTCTGACATTTGGCATCTATGTACATAATTACTAATTATCATTCTGAAACGGGCCCACACATCTGCTTGTCAAGCCCAAAAATGTAACATTACTGTTCGCCCACTATACTCATGTAACCAAAAAAAGGAAGGGGCGAGAGGTATTGTGCTGGCCACAACAGATTTTTGAACATATTTTCATAAAATAATTTTATCTAAAGAACCTCTCAGAATATCACTTTGAGTAAAAATGACTGACTGAAGGTATTAAGTATCGACAAGCAAGATGCAAGTTGAAACATATATCAACACATCTCAAATTGTCACCGAATCCTCATTATTTATAGTATTCTTTTTCAAAGAAGTAAGCAAATACCTTTGTCTTCGTTCGTTGTAATTTAATTGTAGGTCAGAAAAGTATGTACTATTAAATTCATAAAAGGACGAGATTTAGTAATAGAGTACTTTTCTGACTACATGAATTTTACCAAGAATAATATTTTATTTATTTATTCGGTTATTAAAAATATTTTGCAATTTTCAATTAAACTTTGAGAGACTGCATGCTTAGTATTATAAGTATGTAAAATTTGAATAAAATACCTTATACAGTTCCTGAGATATTACAAGATACACATTGATGTTTTTTAATTTTCTTAAAATTGCTTGAAATGTATTTTTTGAGCTTATTCCATCTCGGATTTTTACAATAGATATTGCACAAAATCTGAATCGATTGAGATATTTTCAAAACGGGTCTTTTGACATTCCTGGTCTAATATTGTGCAGGCCACTGGACAATTTGTTGGAAGCATGGTCTGCAGAACTCAGTCATGACGTAGTCGAGTAGATCCTTCTTAACGTATACGGAGTATAAACACGTATGGGTCATGGGCTCACATGTGACCCTAAGTCTGCAGCCAATCCACATTTATGACATTTAAAAACTTAGGTTGTTTTTTTTGTCCTTTTGAAGTTTTGTTGTTTTTCTGCATGTTTTGATTCTTTTTGTTTATTGCTTATTTAATATTTATTGTGTTTGTGTTGTATTATAGTATTTGTGTTTTGTTGACTTTTTAGTTAGTATCACTTTGTCGCATAACTTCTGCGATAGACACACGAGGTACAAAGTGTAAATGTCTATTAATAGTATAAATTGTTTTTTAATATATGGTTTACACAAAAAACTCAATCTAACAAAACACAAATAATACAACACAAACAATAAATATTAAATAATATGTATGATGAAGAACATAGATAAGTTTCAATTTAATTGATTCGTAAATATTTCCTATAATTCAAATCTGATAACTGTTAATTTATTGACTCCACTGTATTTACCATTCTAGTACTGTTTTAGCGTCTTTTGGGGTCTTATATACCGTGTAAGTCGAATAAATAATGGTTGCCTACTTACATGTTACTAATTTGCATATTTTTGGTTGAAATAACAATCAAATTTTGTTTACTCTAATTTTATATTCCAAATTACCGATTTCTGAAATTTACTTTAGGGTAGTTAAAGTTTCTATCTATGAAGGCCGATGTATTTTGGCACCATGGGATACTAGTTCAACTCCTTGGGTTCTGCCTCTCCAACGTTTCGTTTCAGATTCACTCACGATATAAGTTTCCTCGTAAAATAAACTTTCTATACTTTTCCTCTGAGATTACATCACGGGACAGTGTTTTATGAAGTTAAGAGCTACTTAAATTGAAAAATTTTCCTCAAGTGACGAAAGGAAATGTGAAAATAACTTATAAATTTCGATATAATGTATTTTAAAGTAATTTTAAGTTAAAAAGAAAATGTTAAGAGTATGGATAAAGGAAATAAAATAATGAGGAAATATAATTTTTTTTTTTAAATACAAAAATATTTTTGTATCTATTCTTAGTATTCGTATTTAAATTTTTAAGTATTTAATTTGGTTATGATTTCTTTTCGATTACGGATTATGCTATGAATTAAAAAAAGTTTTAAACCTTAATTAATTTTTAAGTACTCTTAAGGGTCCTGTGAAATGAATATTATCTTCTTAACGGTATAACTTTTAAAAATTATATAAATTATAAAAGTTATACGAAATACATATTATGATCAAACTAAAATGTACTTATAATAAGTTATAATTATAATAATACAACCTTTTAGTTTATGTTCTGTATATTTATACTTGTAGTAAAAGACGTCATCCCTCTTCAGTCATCAGGGATTTACCAGGTTCCATGTGTCTGCGGCAAAGTTTACATTGGCCAGACTGGTAGAACTATTTCTACAAGATTGAATGAACACCAGCGATCGATCAGATTGAACCACCCTGGAAAAATGTCAGTTGCAGAGCATGCTCTGGAAGGATTCCATCGAATTAAATTCGAAGAAACAAACATTCTTGTAAGACCTACTCACCTTAACAACAGGTTAATTACAGAAGCCACTGAGATTTTCAAAACCATAATAATCTCAATCATTGTGACGATTTAGAACTTAGTCGAGTATGATTTCCTATATTAAATATGTTGTAAAATGTTACCTTTGTTACTTTTTACCTCTCGCTAAGAGAGGTATTGCATTCATGCTAAAAATCGCATATCCAGATTTTATTGAATAAGCACGTTTTAAGGTCCCTACAATCCGATTTTAACATTTTTACGATGATGTCTGTGTGTGTGTGTGTGTGTGTGTGTGTGTGTGTGTGTGTGTGTGTGTGTGTGTGTGGATGTGTGTGTGTGGGATGTTGGAAGGACGGTTACTCAAAAACTATAAGACTTAAAATTTGTTTAACAACGTATTTCCCAATCGGACATTCATGGGAAGATCTGAAAAGGTTTTGGTAACAATTGGACAACCGGAAGTAGAAGATTCTTGAAAAAAAATCTTCTAAATATTATTTTTTGAAAATTTTTCTTGATAATATTAAAGAAAAATAAATTCTCTTTCTGATACATTTAAATATTTTTATACATATTTTATAGATTTAGAGATAAAAGGAATATAATATATAAAATAATGTTGTAATTAATTTTACAACCGAAAGGATGCCATGAAAAATAGTTGCAAATTTAAATTATTTGTAACTGACAGATAAATGTCAGTGTCAGAAATAATGAGTAATGAAAGAAAAATGTATTTGGAGAATCCCTTAATTCTTGATCTGTGACTATTATGGAGATGACAAGTCTAGGTTGAAGGACTTAAATTTGTTTCAAACATTATGGGACAATGTACACCAGTACTATAGACTAGAGTAACTTTGAATTGCGAAAAAGCTATCAAATTCTTCTCAAGTAAGTTGTAAATATTGACAAAATTACACATCGATATAAGAATAATCGGAGTGCAATCTATCCGTCACTTTATTAAAGGGAATTAAGGTTATTTAGATATAACAAGTATGAAAAAATAAAATGTAAAAGAAGATATATAAGAATAGATGCACAGTCCAGATATATACATTTTAGACCGCCCAAAATTAATGTTTTTACTAGAAGAATATGAAGAGAAAGTAAACAAGGTTGTTCGAATTGAAAATTGCTGTTACCATCCTAATATTTATATATGGTAAACTCTACTTTGTAATTTATTGTAATATAATTTATGGTAAAATATCTTTATGTTGAGACATGCTATTATTGAATAATAAAGAAGTTTATACGTCATAGATTTATATGAATATATTATTTGTATTTATAAAAATAATCTTTGCTTTATGCATACAGCCAGGTAAAATATACGGCGAGAGGTTATGTGCTGGCCACATCCGATTTTTGCTATTGTTTTGTTATTATTTATTTGTTTTTCCCTGAAAAAGGCAGCAGTGTATACTGCCGAAACGTTGGCTTTTTAATAAATATGCAGAACATAAACTAAAAGGTTGTATTATTATTGTTGCTGTATTATGAGTTCGCAAAGATTTTTAAAGTTATAATTACATAATTAAATTCGGAATTTAAATGTTAATATGCATTAAAGAAAAAGATTAATTCATAAATTTAAATTTGCATCTAATATTTATAAATATAGAAAGTATTTGCCGTACCTTCGGTTATTGATTTAATCATAATCGGCTTAAACAACCCTGAATAGAGTTTTCGTCTCTACAATTTTTTACCAGTTTTTGACGTTTATTTTCCGTAGGTCCTTAAAAACATCCACCCACCTCTCTTTAGGCCTTCCTCTTGGTCTATTAGTGCCAGGTTTGTTAACCATAATTTGTCTTTGTTGTGCTGGTTTTTTGCATATGAGCCACGTGACCTAACCTCAGATTCGGTGGCTTTTTGTGCTTGCAATTGCATTATATCTGGTTTGTCATAAATTTTGTAAAGTTATTTATTATTTATTTAATGTAATTTGTCTCCGGGGCTGGACCCCATACAAATGATTGACAACAACAATATTAAATCATCAATTCTAACAGAATTAAATAATACATTTATAATGATTATCTAAATAAACATTTACTTTAATTATAAATATCTGTAATATATTTCCACAGTTATAATTAACTCAATAATATTTGAGATTGCCATTATATATTTATAAATAAGTAAAAAAAAAAATGTTTCATTTCTTTATATAAACGTAATAATTAATCAAAAATAAGTATTTACTATTACCCTTGTTTTATATTTTATATTACTTTTTAAAAGAATAATTAAACTGTCCTTAACCTTAACTTTAACAGCTTTACTACTTGTAATAAAATTATAACCGTACATAAGTGTTGGGAAAGAGTAATTATTTGTCGTAAAAATTATTTAAACTAATTAACATATCAGAAACTAGACCGGGACACTGGCTATCAATAATACTATCTGAATCGTTTATTACAAAATTTTAATTACCTTCTATATTAGGATTAGATTTTAAATTTACACTATTTGTACAGTAAAATTTTTGAAAGATGTCCGACCAAGGTCATCTACGAATTGTATGAATTAAGCTTTTTGCTCCGCCTATTTAGACAAATTCAGTACTGTCGTTTGCTTAATTTTTATGAAGGTACATACGATACTACTGTAATTCTATTATTATAAAAATATGTTACAGTAGAAGCATTCAAAAATAAGTCAACTGGTAAGTTTATTAACAAATGTAAAATATATATAAAAATAAGATACAGACACAATGTCACTGTCAGTAAATAACGTTATTCATAGACTATGAATCAAGGTAATATATCTGAATTTATAAATAAACTTACGTTACAGCGAAAGTATTATCAACAACGAGTATAGTTTTAAAATGGAATGTCCAAAAAAATATGAATTTTTGAAAGACAAGCGTGTTATATCCATCCTTATCGCATACGCTTATAGCCTTTGTAAAGGAGAGAGATAAAAGTATGCCAATTTATTAATTCGTTCATGATAAAAATGATCTTCATCGGACATCTTTAAATAATTTTACTATATATATTTTGTTTGAGCAAATTTGTAAGGACGTTTTGTATTGCAGTTGATAAACACAAACAAGGTTATGTCCACGGCGTCAGTATCACCATCAACTGTCACTTAGACATGTCACATCCCATCACTGTAAAACAACGACACTAGCGACGTTTGTGGCTTTAAGTATGTAAGCGTGACGTCACAGAGACCATTTGAATCATGTAATATTTTAAATAACTTTTTTGAAATATTTACATGATAAATAGCGAATTTTATTACAGTAACCTTATTATGAGTCATATAAACAAATAAGAATTTCAATAAATTTTAACATATGGTAACTACCCCATTCCAGATCACTTTTATAAAATTTTAAATTCAATTTTCTCAGTTACGGTACGTATAAAATAAAAGGTAATTATTGAATTATATGCAGAATTAAATTCTCTAAAACATTTATTTGAAGGATTGTCTAAAATTAATAGGATTCTTGGCCCGCTTTTGGTGTTACACCCAGTGTTTCAAAAAACATTGTTAAGTAATTTGAAAGAAATAAATGAAAATTACTCGTTTGACAGCAATTTAAAATGTCCTCCAATATCGAGAAAATTTTTACGCCTGTTTTAATATAAATGCAGTCCGAAATGCAAAAGATATATTTCTTTAAAATGAAAATAATAGAAATGTTAAAAATTGCAATTAAAATAAATATATTATCACGGCTTTTACTTATTGTGGAACATTTCAGTAATTTACGTAAACCCGATTTCGGTCAATAATAACTATTTTGAATGAAGCACAACGGTTAATATTGTAAAAAAAAAATTTGGATTGTTTGTCAGAAACAACGATGGTTATATTATAACAATAACATTATATTAGTATTTATATAACAAAATTATATAATCAAATCTTGGTATTATTGTAAGAAACAAATTTTCAAAGTAACATTGTGATCCGCTGTCGGAAATAAACAATTCAATATAAGGGCAACGCATTCAGGTTATCACAATTCCTCGCTGTGGTATTCAGTGACAGCAACCCAATAACTTTGCAAAGACGCTGCTTCGCATTTCACGAAGTGTCTGAATACAGCTTCAGAATACTTGCTAAGCAGCTCGTAGCTACAACAGACAAGGCTGAACAGAGGAATAGAATTTTGAAAATGCTGCTTTACGAGAAATAAATTTTAAAAATATGTAAGAGGAATTTGGAAGCACGGGAGCATTTGCGACAGATTAAAATGACATTTAATTACATTATTTTTCATGAGTTTTTGTACAAATACACAAATTAGGTCTATTTTTTTTAAATTTATTTCTGTAAAAATAGAATGAACTAAGAATTTTAAGTGCAAACGCGATTTAATTTTTTTTACAGAATATGCGAGATATGAATTTATAAAGTTCCGAATTTCGCTTGTGACGTAGCACGTCCTCATCAGTAGTCGGATAAATTGTTAGTTCTAGAGGGTACAATTTTTTCATGTTCGCATAGCTGAAACATTTATAGAGCTACAAAGACGGTTAAATTGGCAAACAATTTCTATTTCACAAGACAAATTTATAGAAAAGAAACAGTATTTTTTTCGGTCAGTGGTTCTAAAAATATGGAACCTAACTTTTTAATTTTAAATGAGAATAAATATTTTTTATTTGCTCATTCGTTTGATAATTTAATTCTGAATTCAATAAAATAATATTTTATATCCATCAAAAACGATTTTTTTTGAGCAAATGCACGTAAAGATTTATATTAATTTGATTAAAATGTGGCTATAATAAGAGTGCCATGAATGGATAAAATGAATAGATGTTATTTTTTTACATAATATTAGAATGCCATGAAAGAAATACGGGAATACTATGTTTGCATTGACAATTATGATCGGTTAAAAGAACAAAATATTCACTACTTTCTACAGGACACTCTAAGGATTTTATTTTCTTTCAGAGCTGTCAGTGAACATGTGAAACACCTTTTAGCAACCATAGTTCTTCCATTAATTTTTGATTTCTTTACAATGAAAAAGAGAGATTTAAACAACTGTTATTTGAACGTTAAAAACAACGTACGTGTGTTTAAAACGTTATGTAAAATCTAAACTTTTGAAAACCCGTTGTTTTGTATGTCCATTAAAGTTGACGGAATATTCACGTACGCTATGCAAAAACTCCCTAATAATTTTAAACGTCAATGTCACTGGATAAACATATCTGTACCTTTACGATATACATGCCACCATTTACCTATATTTGTCATAGAACATAAACTAAATAGACATACGTCAAATAATCTTTCTCTTTCTAATACGAAACATTGCTAAGTTACTACTATATAAAGTGCTGTGTATTATTTCTTCGAACAAGTGACCTAGTATAGTCATCTTTAGTGAATCCAACTATAGGTACGTGTACCGAGTATACTTCTACCTATCTAAATAAAATTATAATGCATTATATTTTAATTTCCTGTTATTCAGAACTCCATTTACAATTAATTATTCGGAATATACTAAATATTAGAATTTCAAAAATACCGGATGCCCATTTAAATATGCCCGAATCAAAAGTTTGGAGGTGGCCTTCCGATTCTGTCAAAACCCTCCTCCCGACCCCCAGGGGGCGGAACAGGGAGGCAACTTTGTAGTCTTGGAATGGAACCCCCATTTTTTATTAAAGATTCGGATAGATTGTCAAAAATTAAGTAGGGTTTACCCGGGGAACTTTTCATTCTTGATAGAGCCTGCGAATCCACGAACCAAACATGCCACGGAATTTTGTTTTGTTTAAAGTCGCATCAATCAGTGACTTTGGCTAATTACACTTCCAGTAAAATTGTTGAAAATTTGGAGAAAAGGGTAGGTCAAATATTTCAATTTTTTTGTTTTCAAAGTTTCCCGGGTAAACCTTACTTTATTTTTGACGATCTATCCGAATCTGCAATAAAAAATGGGGGTTCCCATTTAAGATTACAAAGTTGGCCTCCTTCCCCGCCTCTGGGGGTTCAGGGAGGATATTTTGGCAGAATCGGATTTCCCCCTCCGAACCTTCAAACTTTTTATTCGGGACATATTTGATCTGATGCATATTTGTCGAGTTATTCGTGGTGGGACATCTTGTATACAAACTCTCACTTTTTGTTAATACACCCATGTCTCCAAATGAGTCGTTTTACCAATCAAATAAAAAAATATCAAAATATTTTTCTTTACAAAGTTCTTTGATTTATTAGCAAAAAGTAATTTTTTTTGTGTCATCTACAACTGAAAGTTTGTCGGTGCTTTTGAAACATCCTCTCTGTTGGAGACGGACACATAAAAGCAGCATGGATTCGTCAGCAAGAGTTAGAAAGTTAGATAATGGTTATTAATTAATAAAGTTAGTAACTAATACAAAGAATATCTGTTCAATACCTTGGGATTGGAACTGTCAACGAATCTGTATTCTTTTGTGTTGTGTTGTATTGTTTTGTACAAGATTTAGTTTATTATATTACTCTAGACTTCATTAAAGTTGAATATAAAAATTCTTTTATAAATATTTTCTATAGATAAAACTTAAAGCAGCCTACACCCTGGACCAAGTGTCATTATAAATTGACAACGTTGCTATGGTTAATTAAACCCAAACTTTCCTTAAAACTGCGTTCGTATAGCTTGGTTCACGAAAGATGACAATTCAATGTCATTTATTAACCGTATGGTGTAATATACAGTAAAAATTTTAAAAGATGTCCGATCAAGGTAATCTACGAATTGTATGAATTCAGATTTTTGCTCCGCCCATTCTGACAAATTCAGTAGTGTCGTTCGCTTAGTTTTTATGAGGGTACATAAGATACTACTGTTATCTTATTATTATAAAAATATATGTTACAATAAAATCATTCAAAATTCAAAAATAAATCAACTGGTAAGTTTATTAGCAAATGTAAAACCAAATATGTTAAAAATAAGATAATGACACAATGTCAATGTCAGTGACTCTGACAGAAAATAACGTTAGTCGGACGGCTATGAATGAAGGTAATGTATCTGAATTAATAAATAAACTTACGTTACAGCGAAAGTATTATCAACAACGAGCATCGTTTTAAAGTGGAATGTCCTAACTTAGTCGAAACTATGAATTTTTCAAAGACAAGCGTGTTATATCCATCCTTATCGCACACTCTTATAGCCTTTGCATAAGAAAGAGATAAATGTATGCCTATTTGTTAATTCGTTCGTGATACAGATGTCCTTGATCGGACATCTTTCAAAATTTTTACTGTACTTGCAGATATAACTTCACTGCACTTCGTATACATAGACGTGCAACATAAAATATTTATGGATACATTTTAACTGAAAAAAATAAGTGTAATTTATTTGAAAATTATGTTTCTTTTTAAATAATGCCTTTCTCAAAAATTTATGCTCTTTGCACCTATGTTTTTGCAAAACACAAAAACATAGACTTGACATAAACCATGGAATAATAATATAATTTAAATGTCAACTTCACTGGATAAACATTACAACAGAGGGCAGTGTGGTAGATGGTAGATAATTAAATATCGGTAACTGTACGATATACGTCATTATTATTTGTAATGTTTTAGAAAGTAATCTCACCATTTACGTATATCTGCCACACTATATAAACTTCATAGACATACATCAAATAATCTTTCTCTTTCTAATATTAAATGTTGCTAAGCTACTACTGTATAAAGTGCTGTGTATTCTTTCTTCGAATAAGTGTCCTTCTATACTCATCTTTCGTGAACCAAAGTATACTATGAATTTGGAACAAAACGTCAAGCCAGGGTTTATTTTATTGCAATAGAGATTTTACTGTGATGTGTGGTTTTGTTTTGTAAGGATAATGTAACCATAACAAAGACTGCTACTGCTACTTGTTACTTACATTATTCGTTTTCCTTTGCTTCCTATATTCCTTTTTACCTGGAAATTCCATTGTTCTTTGTTGATTTATTGTTTTCTTTCTTCTGTTCTTATGCGAAACAACTAAAACAACATATTTGTATTTAATAAAATATCCAAATAAATTACATAAAACATAACCTAACAAGTTGATAAAACAATATATACAGAGAATAATTTTCAATTTCGTGTTTATACAAACAAAAGAATGGAAAAGACAATAGAATATAAAATAAATAAAATTTAATATAATAATTGTCTTGTATGTACACTAATTATAATAATTATTATATTCATTGTCACAGCCACAAATAAGTGCGATAATGATAATACTACATCCAATGTCCAATTAAAAAAAAGTATTAAGATTTGATTTCCAAATATATACAGTGTTACATAAAAAGCGAGTCATAAACGTTTAATATGAGAAGCAATTTTTTTATTTTGCACGTTTAGTTACTTGTAAAAACGATATGAATTTATTTGTAATTTTGTTTCAATACCATTGCTATGGGATGGTTTTTTAGAGATTTTTTTTACAATCTGTAGAATTCATTTGTTTACAACTTTTATTTGCTACATTTCTGTTTAAAATTTATTGGGAAGTTTTGCGAAAGGAAAAATTGATTTACCCTGTTAAGCGCCTATGGTCTGCTTTTTAATTAACACACTATATATTCTTTGCCCAAACAAATATTCGAACCCCACATAATTCATAATCGATACTAAAAAAAAACTAGTTTTTTGGTTTATTAATTTGGGCACCAAATATTTAATTATTAAAAATATTATACGTATATTTAAGCATTAAAATTACACAAACTCTGTACAATAATAAAAATAGATTTAATAATTTGGGCCGGTAAGTACCTATAAAAAGCGCAATTATTATTTTTGGTATTCGTTTATTTACATACTTTAGTGCTAACCAGTAATTAAAATCGTCAGAAAAAGTTGGTGCTCAAAAATTATTTTGGTGTTCATTTAAATTATTCCCACAAAAATACCAACATTAATTTGACAAAAAATATTTCTACAAAGCAGCTAGGGGAAAAATATCTAACATAAGGAAATATCTTGAAGGAAAGTCTTAATTGGACAATTTTATGATTGATTTATTTGAAACATTTATTTTATACAGAGGGTGCAACAAACGCTAGCCCTGTTCTGAGCGGTTTGAATTGACTCGCCGTTACAGTATAAATTTCTTTTATAGTTTATACATATATTGTCCTTCATATTCATGTAATTACCTACGTTTTCTTGGATATCCTACTTACATTGATTGTATTCTGATTGTGCTAGTTATTGGCCAAAATCACTTACACACCGTCTTATGTTATTTAGTTATAAACAAGAACAAACGCAATACAGCCGAGAAATGTCAAAATGTAGTGCTGCCAATTGTAGAATAATTAATAACATTTCAGCATTTCATTCAAAAAAATATAAGTGCCAGTTTCATATTTTTAAGTTTTTTTTTAAAAAAAAGCACATTTGCAGGAAACAATAAAGATATTTAATTAAACAAGTATTATTCACAATACATACGTCGGAGTACGAATCAAAATATGTCGATACTTATATGTTTTTAAATGAAATTAGTTTTACCTTTAACATTTCAGTTTCTTTTTAAATTTATAACATTGGGATTGGTAACTGCATCATGTAAAATAAAGATATAATTTTTTGAACTAAAATGCTTCAATTTCATTTATAGTTAGTTATATATCTATAGCTAGAGTATTAATATCGCCGATTAATAATCGAAACGTTTTAATGGTTGTGATTATTAATCGCCAATTAACACATATGTTGGTTGCACTATTTTTCCGTTGATTGTATTATCTTAATTATTTTTTTCATGAATGGCATTCATTATTAGAAAATTATAAATAAATATACAATTTATATACATTAATGAAACCATAAATAATCGGTCAACGGAAAAATATTTCTTATTACATATTAATGATATTAAAAATAGGTTGAAATGTAGGTTATAATGTAATTGAGGAGTTTTCCCACAAAAATCGAACATTTAGTGAAATTCTCGGTTTATTTTATATCATATTGTATCGTTCGACTCTCATTAGGTTGTGAAAAAACAAATAAAGCACTAAAAATGTAAGGATTAGTTAGGTTCTACAAAAACCAAATTAGACAATTTTTAACAAATAGTAACAATTTTAAATTTACGCCTTACACCATTTTTTTTTCATTTTCATAATTCATAATCGGATAAATGCAAAATCGAAAAGAGTCTAGGGATGCGTTCCAAATTAAGAGTAGTGTGTTTTGGAATGAATAATAGTTTTGTTGGAATAAAAATTTAAAATAAATTAAAAATAATTTTCAAAACTATAATTATATCAAATATTAATGTCAATGGCGTATTACGAGCGCACTTTTTAAATAAAAACGCTTTTATGGAGCACACTCCTCATAATAATATAATATAAAAGTGTTATTATCATAAAAGTGTGCTCATAATAAGGGCCAATGTATTTACTTACGTTTATTTTCAACCTTCCTCAAGGCAAATTAATTTCATAAGTTGAGAATCGTGAGCATCCATGTTTGAAAATATTGTGAAGTAATTTTGTACCATACTCGATAGTAGGGTAAGCAGAGTTTCACTTTAGATTCAACTCTGGGTGTTTTAGAACAGGTTAAGAGTAAACATTGAGAGTAGTTTTAAGTTTTTGAACGACTTTGAGTTAAATTTCATACTTTGGAGCAGGGGTTCCCAAAGTATGTTCCGCGGAACCAAAGGGTTCTATGGAACCGTGTAAGCCCCATGGAATCAAGGAAATATTGAAATTAACAAGGAAAGAATTTGTGAAAAATTCTAGGACTTCGCAGGGTGAAGTCCAGGGTTCATATCCCTGCGAGGTCCATGAATATTTCACATTTTTTTTCTTCGTTTAATTAAATATTTCTTTGATCGTACGGCCTATTTCTACGATTAAAAAAAGAATAAATTTAGAAATATAAAATAATAAAAAAAAAACATTCCACATATAGAAATACGAGCTAAAGAGTAACATTAGTAAATATGTAATTTTATAATTTTTATGATTTGGTACTTCTCAATATTTTCTTAAAATTGTTATTTTCAAACTATTGTTTCTTTTTAATCCAAATATGTTATGCAAAGAACTTTTGATACAAGAAGCTTTGTTGTGTAGGGATGTAACGATACTAGGTATTGCCGTTACTGTCGATACGTTACCGATAGTGTATATTGTTGAAAAACATCGGCGATATCAGTATGTACAAATAAATTTTAGCAGATAGTAAAAATAGAAGAGAGACAAAGGTGAATGATGCATTTTTACTTATGAAACCAAAATTACTTTAAATAAAGGAACACAAATTTTGCTCATACCTTTCAGAAAGTTGGTAAATAAAATTAACATTTAAAATATTTTTATTTAAAGAACATTGCATCCTCAATTTGTGTAGAGACAAGCAATTTTGCAAATCTGTCTGAATGAGACCTGCTGTTGAAAACAGTCTCTTGAATTCCATAGAATTCATCTGGGCACTGCAATACTTTTGCGCAGCTTTTTTTCAATTTTGTAAACAACTTCATCGCGCTAAATTCAACGGATCCGCTTCTCTTGGAATATTAAGGGCTTTTAAACAGGGACTAAAAACGAAATGGAAACGAAAACGAAATAACGAAATAAACCGAATTTTTTATAAAAACGGAAACGAAATAATTTTTGTTCGTTCATGACAGAAAACAAAATAATTAATATCGGTACCGGTTTTAACCGTTATCTTATTTAATATTTAATTTAATTTATAGCAAATTCTTTACATGCAAATATTATTGAATTTCCAGATATCTATCTTAATACAGGGTTGGTCACAGGAGGTTTACTTTCAAAGTAACCCGAAATACAATTTACAACAGCGTTTAGCTTCCTTTCATGAAAAATGGAATATTTAATCCACTATTGCTTTGTCTCTCTAGTGATTTTTCTGTCATTTTGACATTAATTAATTAAATATGGTATCAGATGTCTGTGGTCATTAGTATTTTGAGTTTCAAAAAAACAGACTTTCATTGTAACTCTTTCGTGACTAACCCTGTTATGTGTTACGTTAAACGGTATACTTGTTGGTTCATCTAGTGAACACCGACTGCGATAAATTTGATTTATACACACTGCTAGTATTCGTATTCTTAGTTACGTTATACGATAAAAAAATTGTTTGTTTAATTTTCTACTAAAATATAACATTATATAATAAATATGATGTGCAATTGTTTTATTAATCAACAATTAATTTAAAACATTATATTTGCTATAAATTTAAAAGAAACAGGACTAATAGGTTTTAACCGGTTTGCATTTCGATTCACGAAAACGATTGTTTTAAAATAAAGAACGAAATGAGTGGAAACGAAATATTGCGTTTTCGTTCCGAGTGTAAACGAACCAAATAATTGTAGTTTTTAGTCCCTGCTATTAAATATATCTCGACTTTGTGGTAATAAAGGATCAGGTGTAAGATGCTGGAGGGTTGGTCGAACGAAACAAAATGTTGGGATTCGCAACGCATAATAACTCGGGCTCGGCGCGTTTACGTGGTTTTTTGAAAGCGCGAACATCGAAATGTATTGGTGTATCGGTAAATAAATATTGTCGATTCCGATACATCGGCTAAAAAGACAATATCACCCATATGTCGGTATCGGTTGCATCTCTAAAGTTTTAGATTCTCAACAGGGCATCGAACCCGAACCGAACCAAAACCGGCACCAAACCATAACATTTTAGCGAACTCAAACCCTGAACCGAACCTCAAATATATTTATCAATTAAACCCGAGCCGGAACCGAACCGAGTATTAAAATTCGGGTTTAGGGCTCCGGTTCAGGTTCATTTTGAGTTCGAAATGTACACGTAATCGTAATACAGCAGATAATTGAAGCCTGTGTTGTCTGTTTGTGAAAATTGTATTCGTGTTCTTGTCTTGCGTAAATTCCGGCTCGCATTTTAAATTATTTCTATATAAAGTTTATTATTCCAAAAACATTAATTCAGTTTTCATTAGGTCGAACCGAACCTGAACCCAATACCTGAATCCGGAACAAAACCGCAAATTTTATTAGTGTTTGAACCAGAACCACGCCCGAACCCATCTCTTAAAAAATAAATAAACCTGAACCTGAACAGAACCCAGTTTTTGGCAGGTTCGATGCCCTAATTCTCAATGGCCTATGAAAATACAAGATGGAATTGGGGTTCCACGAAACGCAGGCGGTTTCTTAAGGGTTCCATGACTGAAAAAGTTCGGGAATCGCTGCTCTAGAGTAGGGTTTTGGAACGCAACCCAGATGTTTTATAAAATAAAATATAAAAATAAATATATCATCACGGCATATTACCCATTGCTGGGTGTGCCAATCTGCTTTGTCCACAGATATTGGTAATGATGAAATATTTGTACCGTACGGGCGCTTACCAGGCGTCACCTCACGGGCACTCATTGCTGGCGTGGAGAGTGCACCACAGGGGTCAATTTTGTGCCATTAAAAGGCGAAGTAATGTTTTATTTATATTTTAATAAATGATAGATTTAGAAAATAAAGTTTTAAACCAAATATATTGTTTATATACCTATTATATATAAAGAAAATTCCCACAGTTATAAAATGAAATAAAATGAACAGTTTTGAAATGAGAACTTTTTTGTATCATGAAAATTTGAATTTTAGGTCATGTTCGGTTTTTGTGCAAAAAACCTCAATTGATTTATTATAATTTATTGTTAAAATTTGAATATTGCGACCTAATTTTTACATATTGTTTGTATTTAATATATTTTTACTGGAGTATAATATTTACTCTTCAATTTTACAATAAATTTTCATTTCATTTAAAAGAGTAAATATTAAACGTCTACTTTTAATAACAAATATTTGTGTTATTGAATAATAATTGGAGCATACATTTAATATTCCAATTTTAGTGAAAGAAAATAAGTAGACCACAAATTATTTTGAAAAAACAGAGGTAAAGGGAACAATAGGCAACGCAATTAATTCTATGCAAACGAGGAAAGAAAACTGCTGTTAGAAAATCGTCAGCGGCGAATAATTTAAATTTAATTTGCGTTGACGGTTGAAAGCGATTCAGGCCGCAGTACGTATGTGCATTTGTTGCTTTCGAATTTTAAATTTCCATCATGCGACACTCATTTGAGTGTCGATGGCTGAACCCTTAATTATATGAACAACACAGCCCTAAGATACACTATATAGAAAACAGATTTTTACATAGATGAAATGTTGTTTCGTATTTTGATATTTGTACGATCTACATTTACAAACATGTAACAATACAGAAACATTTGGTCATTTAGGGGTGATTTGTCACAAAGGGAAGGAATCATTCGGTATTTTTTTTGTTGATTTATTTTTATTTAGAAAATCCTGCAATTCTGTCAATATTTGTTCTTTAAACACAAACACAATATTGAGCAATTGGTCGGTAACTCAAATTTATTTATGAATTCTGTGATATTTGATACAAAAATATGTACATACTCATACATTCAAACAAAAACTTTACAAAGGAATGTTGAAAAGCTTGCGGTCTTGTACAGAGAGGGTAGCACTAGGCGTACAATTATTTATTGTGAGGTTATGTGTCTTATCGTTAGTGTCTCTGTGAAGTTTTGCGTTAATCTGCTAATTTGTAACACTTGGTTTTTAAAATTAACGTATGTATTAACTTTTTTAAAAAAATGGAAAACATAGAACATCATGCAATAATCAAATACCTGCATAAAAAGGACCTGACACCGAAGTAAATTCATGAGGACATGGTAAATACTTTAAACGTGGGAAGGAAAATATTGAATATGTTTCGCACAGTGGAAAACGTACAACTGTTATCATTGATGAAAACATTAATTTAATTCGCGATATGGATTTAAAACAATGTGACCTATGAGTTACGAATGAAAAAAATTCTGCAAGGTAAGTTCCCTGGTTTCTGATTGTTGATTAGAAACATTTTGTTTCTAGACGTCGCCCGACTTGTTGCTTCGTTATGAAGCTGATTCTGATATGTTTATTGAAAGAATTGTTACTACCGATGAGAGATGAGTTCAGTCTGAATCAAAACAACAGTCGAAACAATAGAAGCATATGGGTTCATCACCTCCCAAAAAAGGTCAATGCATACGACGAATTCAAAAAATTAACGATTTAACCTACAAATTTATAGACACTAATGACAGTTCACATAACCTATGTTAGCCAGCGACCGTCGTATGTATGATTTGGGGAAGAACATTTACTTCTTGTAAGGACAAATGAAAAATAATAATTTATATTATTTTTAGGGTAACATATTCCTACCGGTAAACAAAATGACTGTTTCTATTGTTATTTTTAATTTGTCATTACCAACCATTCTTCCTCATTTTCGAAACATTTTGAAAGAATTGCAGAAACATATTATACCTATTTATAAATTCCTAGTGTAAATACAATTTCAAAAACGAGGTATCACCATTAATAAATAAAATATCTAAAAGATATGTACAAACATTTGTTTCTCATTGTACAGTACAAAAAATATAATACATAGAAAAATTCTCAGCTTTCGCTAAGTCAGCTCGCTTACGGCTTCTTCGTTGGTGTTACAGTGCGTCAAGGGTGACCCGACAAAATAGCCCCACGGCGAAACAATCTCCAAAGGAATTTTCAACACAACGATAAAATTACCCAAGAACCATAGAACTGACAAAATCTCTTTTCAGAGAAAGAGTTTTACTTTATTTTTATCAAAACTTGAAGTGTCACAATATAAGCTTTTTAAAGTTGATTTAAAATATTCGACGAATAGAAATGTGTACTGTCCATAAACTAAATTCAAATATACAATTTGTGTGTATATAAATATTTTTTGTAAAACAGTGAATCAATTTTGATAATATACTATATACAAGTAGATATACTTTGGTTCACGAAAGATGACTATTCATGGTCACTTGTTCGAAGAAAGAATACACAGCACTTTATACAGTAGTAACTTAGCAACATTTCATGTTAGAAAGAGAAAGATTACTTGACGTATGTCTATAAAGTTTGTCGTGTGACAGATATACGTAAATGGTGACATTACTTTCCAACACATTACAAATAATAATGACGTATGTCGTACAGTTACAGATATCTAATTATGTACTGCACTGCCCTCTGTTCTAATAGTTACCCAGTGACGTTGACATTTAAATCAAATTATTATGCCACGGTTTTTGTCAAGTCTATGTTTTTGGGTTTTGCAAATACATAGGTGAAGAGCATAAATCTTTGAGAAAGGCATTATTTAAAAAGAAACATAATTTTCAAATAAATTATACTTATTTTTTTCAGTTCAAATGTATCCATAAATATTTCATGTTGCACGTCTATGTGTACGAAATGCAGTAAAGTTATCTGCTAGTAATATTACACCATACGGTTAATAAATGACCTTGAATTGTCATCTTTCGTGAACCAAGAACCAAACTATATAAAAAAACGTTTCTGTAAAATTTTGACAATGTTTTAGTAACAATATTATATTTCTGTTATCTCAAGATATAAGTTTTTTAAATATAAATCTAAAAATAAAGAAATTAACATCGAAATAGACAAATGTTGATCTGTTATTAACTTTTTCAATTGTTTCTTAATAATTTTCAATTTTTTTTACGCCAGTAAATTAGTAAATCATGCTTTATACATAAAATAATATAGACATGTTTTATATTATGCGTTTTCGTTTATTATCTCTGAGAGTATTCATATTTGTCTGATGACGCCATCAGACGGTTTATTGTTGAAGTTTTTATGTAATACACGAACGGACAAGAGCATTTTATATTTCAATATTCTAATATTTATTTTACGATTTCATGTTTGTATCAACGGTTAACTATCAAATTATCATATCTATTTCAAATAAATGTAAGGAAATAGTACGTTTAATTGCAAATAAATTATTTTATGAGAATATAGAAGAAATCAGTTTGAAAGAAATTATAGATAAATCTTACAAAAAAAATGTTTCAAATTATAAGGTTGACTATAATGTATTATAAATATTAAACTTTTGTTTACGATATAATTACTGTTGCTATTATAATATTGCAGATTTTAAATCCCATTTCCGATATCTCAGATGCCCGCGCATTCCATACACTTAGTGATGCCGCGAGACGAGAAACGGCGAGAAACAGTTCACTCTCGTCTCGTCTCGAAAATTCGAGACGAGATTTGTTTTCGTCTTGTCTCGTCATATTTTTCATCCTCAATTCTCGATCTCGACTCGAGAGTCTCGAATTTCTCGAATTTATAATTAGCTGTATGGGTGTTCCATAAGTTGGCAGGTCAGAGCGTGTTTTTGTGATTGAAGGTAGCAAGCAGTGATGCTGTAATTATCTATTATTTGTATATAAATACATATAAAATAAATTCATAAAATATTACCTTTAAATGTTATAAAGTTTTTATACTTTGATTTATCAGGAAAATAAATTAGCATCAACTTGGACGTAATAAAGGAGTAAGTAGATACTACTGATTAAAACTTTATTTTTACTAAGTTTGGCATTTAACAGGTAAGTAAAAAAATACTGAACAAATATTACTCGCAGCAAGGGCATTTAATACTAGCGTGGAGAGTACACCACAGGGAACACTTTTGTTCCTATTCTTTATACTAAAAACCCTATAAATTTAAAATAAATAAATAAATAATAAACAGGCAATGAAAATATTTGTACTGATAATTATTATTCTTATTGTATATCTTTAATTATATACATATTAAAAAAAAATCGTGGAAACGAGATCTCGAAAACCTACTCTCGTCTCGAGCAAATCTCGTGGGCATTCCTCTCGTCTCGTCTCGATTTTTCGAGACGAGACTTATGATAGTCTCGTCTCGAAATTTCTCGATTTTCGAGACGAGATCTCGAAAACGCGAGATCCCACAGCATCACTACATACACTAACCTTATAATTTGTTAGAGCACTTGAAGGTTCTTTGAGCGTTCCTCTACGATAGGTACAAGATAAAAAACGAACGCAGATAGGTACGCTCAGAGACAATAAACAAACGCTTACGATCTTTCAGAGATCCCCTAGACAATAAATGAAAATGCCTATTGAAAAGCTTATAAAATAAGAGAAAAATATGAGACTATTTTCAACAAATATAGGAAAGGAACTTACAAACGATTTTGTTTTATCATTAATATTAATTACATCTTAAAAAAAATAAGAACCCGTACAATACGTCATTTACAAAGTTCAATTTACTATTTTAATTAAAAAATGAGAAAAACGTTAAAATATTAAATCTTGTGAAAATAAATTTTGAAATCATATGTCCTTATTGTTTATATAAATATTTGCTAATTTGCACGCGCTTTTTGCAAAAAACGCTAATAAAAATGCGTTCCAGAAAATGTAATTATCGATATTTACATAAATTCACATAAATTAAAAAAAAAAACAAGTGCTAACACCTACCCATCAATCAGTGCGGAAAATTCAATCATGATTTTATTATTCATCATAAATTTATGTTTAACGAATTTAAATAATTCATGATTATGTAATATAGGCACGCTGATTAACATGATGTTGATGTGTAACAATATTAGATATTTGTATATAATTTCAACAGATAAAATGCCATTTTAGTTTGTTGGATAAAATACACGTGTTAAAATGTCGTGTGATATACGAGCCCAACCCCAAATGTATTCGTACCCTCTGAAATAAATATATTAACAGCAATAAAGATTTTTTTTATTACAATAGTTAAGACTATATTTGGGCTTTTTTAAAAATTTTATGTATAAATTAAGTGTACTGGATTTAAATATAATGTTATTAACTAAATTTCTCATTTAAACAGTATCTACGGGCACATATATGACAAAAGACAAGTCCCAAAATTTTTCGTTCCAGCAGTTCTATATACACTCTATTAATACATCATATCAAAATTTGTTGAATTGGAGTAATAATCATAGCATCCAGAAATTTATTTATTCTTGTTTCTAATATAATTGTAGGTGGTACTCTAATAAATAAATATCACTTTGCAAATAATTTTACTAAAAAAATAAAATTTAATATAGTAACTAATTAAATATATTGTCAGTTTACTTTACCTTCAGTTTTATAAATAATACTAACATAAATATTGTATTATTTACTGTTGGAACTAAAAAAAATAGTACGTGTCTGTTGTCATATATTTGCCCGTAGATTATTATTAAAATTATCATTTGTTATTACCTAAATTTATCAATTTAGGTAATAACATTGACCGCTTGTATAAACCAATGATTAAGGGTGATTAAAGAGCATTTGATTAGCATTGTTTTATCGCTGTCAATGGTTTATGGATTATTTTAGAGAAAAATACTTCAAATATAAAATCCGTACAATTAATTTTTCTATGACTCTTATTTGAAGTATTTTTCTCTAAAATAATTTATAAACGATTGACAGAGATAAAACAATGCTAGTCAAATGCGCGCTAATCACTCTTAATCCCTGTTCATACTAGCGGCCATTGTATTTAAATCTAGTACACTTTATTAATACATAAAATATAAAATTGCCCAAATATAGTAATCTAAAAATATATTTGTTCTTGCTGTTAATATATTATTTTCAGAGGGTATACGGAATACATTTGGGGATGGGCTCGTATTAGACATGATAATTGATAAGTGTGATCATGTTTCGTATGAGAAAATATCACAGAACCGTAAATAATACTTAATTAAATTTATATATCAAATCATAGACATAAAATATAATTTCGAAAGGAATATAGCAAGTGATATCAAAGAAGTATGTATATGTATAATTTGGAATAAATTTGAAAAATCAGCTGACCACGACGGATTCGAACTGAACTTGCCAAGCGGAAACTACGGGCCTTCGACGATGTCAGTTGATGTTTCATGCATTAATAATTGCAACCGACCCGTAGCTTAGTGGTAGAGTTCCTGTTCGGCAATTGGAAGGTCCCGGGTTCGAGTTCCGGTGAGGCCAGTAGATTATTCATTATAGAAAAAAAAAACTAATAATATTGTAGAGATTAACATTTCTTTAAATAAATTAAGAAAGTGTGAAAAGATAATGTCAGCCACATGGATTTGAACCATGGACCACTACTTACTCCGGCAAAGTAGTGGTCCATGGTTCAAATCCATGTGGCTGACATTATCTTTTCACACTTTCTTAATTTATTTAGAAAATATAAACTGTTAACTCTACGTTAATTTCAAAAACTGGACCGATAGGGCCATGAGTAATTTCTGACATGTTCACAATGATGTTTAAATGTAGTGGTTATTCAACCCCACATCATACAACGTGACACAAACTGTATTCTCCACAGAGAGATACATTAGCAGCTAAAGTGGAAGATAATGTCAGCCATTGGATAGGTTGGCCATAGCTCAGTTGGTAGAGCTCTACTCCGGCAAAGTAGTGGACCATGGTTCAAATCCATGTGGCTGACATTATCTTTTCACACTTTCTTAATTTATTTAGAAAATATAAACTGTTAACTCTACGTTAATTTCATTAACATTTCTTAGTAAAAAAATATTTAAAAAAATTAAAGTATATTCTCCCTGAAGTATTTTTCACACATTTATTCAGAATTGTATTGAATGGGGCTATTTTATCGTCCACCGTATCGGGTTTTATTTTTCAGTCGACGTGAAAATTTCTCGCTAAACTTTCACTTTATTTACGTATATTGGTTGCGACTTTGTGCGTCTAAAGTCCATATTATCCGAGGAGGAGTCAAAACAACTGCGCCATATGACAGAGATGGATGACAGTATATGTTACTGTAACTCGTTTCCCAACTTTTGTTCGCATTCAAATATTGATATTTGTTCTGTTATTCTGCATTGTTTGAATGGAATGTTAGTAAATATATTTTAGTTAGAATATTTACTGTACTAGATTTACGTTTCAATTCAAAATTCATTTGTATTTATTTGATAAACTATATGTATTAATTTTAATATATAATTGTATATAATATATCAATAAATAATAATACCCATTATAGTCTTTATTTTGTTTCAAAATAATAAAATTTTAATTTATACACTTATACAGCAGGATACACCAGTGGGTTCTAAAGATTTTTTTATATGACAATATAGGCTTATAAGTAGCTAAAATTAGGTCATATAAAAATAAATATATTTCATCATATGTCATTTAATAGTAGTAGGTATGTTCGTTCAATATTTTAATTTATACTGATATACTGACAAATCCACTCATGATCTGTCATCCAAAAAAATCGGTGAATTTTGCTAATCTGAATCTGAAATGTTCAGCTCGATTTTTCTCAGAATTTTTGTATGCAACCTTATGATCTATTTGCATGATCATAAAGAGAAGAAAAATCACTATCGGATTCCACTACTACTAAAAATCTATATTGTCATTTATTTTGGGATTACGTCATAACTAAAAAACAAATGAAAGTCGGAAGGTGTGTATTTTTAAAAAAAATCGGTTCATTCGCTTTTTTTTTAATATTCCATACTTTAATCGCACACTGTACGTAGGTATAATGAATTTTCATTAACTACTAGATCAAATATACACTAAAGTATGACCCAGTGGTAAACCGTAAAAGCAAAGTACCGAAACGAACAAACCTATTATTTACTAAGTTTTAAAATTACATTACTTAAATGGGCATCATGGCCGCCCATATACATATCCAGGATGTCCCGCGACTCGAATGCCATAGCGTAAGCTTAAGGGTGTTTCTTTAGGTAATTTTAAGTCAAAAATCACGTATACTCTTTTCCCCGAAACTCAATATTATAAGAATTTTATGAGCGATATTAAATTTGACAGATGATTACACCTTTCATTGATTAATTTAAGCAATTGTTTCTTTTTTAACGTTTTACATTTGTGTTATATTAACGATAATTTGCTTGGCTATATTTCCTAATCAAGAATATGCCGATATTCACTTTATTTATGAATTCTGTAACGCAAAAGCGTTAGTGCGGGAATATCGTTGGAGGTTCCGTGGCCGAAGAATAACCAAGTCGGAAAATGTTCATCCGTGTGCGTCGGCATTTGATAGAAAAATATAGTTTTCCTAAAGCTACTTTAGTAATTAACTTTGAGTTAAACATAATTAAATAAATAAAATAAAGTGTAAACATGGCCTTCTCTGTCAAATTTAATATCGCTCATAACTCCTCAAATATTGTTTCGAGGAAAAGTGTATACGTGATTTTCGACTTAAAATTACCTAAGTCGCGGGACATTCTGTATAATATAAATCTGTTAATATAGTAATTACTCGTTTGTATTTCATAAATATTTGAAAGATGATAGTGAAGAATATATTAAAAAGCTGTCTATTTTAGTGATGAATGTCATCGAAAGATCTGTATGACAATCTCCAATATTTTTCTTTGTATAAGTATAAAAGTAAAATAAAGATATCACAAACATATAAACTACAAAGAAACATTTGTTTCAAAATACAAAACATGGTATAGTTATTTATGGTACAAGTGAATAAAACCATAGTTTATCCAAATGCGGAATAGTTATACGACGTGTAAACCGAGGTTTCTAATTTCCGCGAGTAAATAATAGTAAGTTCCGATATGGCCTTTTACATAACAATTGAACTTTAGAGGATTAAAACCAGGGTTGAAAAATTGTATATTTTTGGCTAAAAAATGGGAGGTTGAAAATTGGTCAATATTTCGATTACGGTTAAAGTGTTAATTTTTGTAGAAACGTACTCTGAGAGTCGATTTAAGATATTAATATCTGAAGTGTCAAATAGGATTTAGGAAGTGTCAAATAGGATCGAAATTTTGGAAAAAAATTACACCAAAATCATGCATTTTATTTTGCTCACAAGTTCTCAACGTTTTAAATTTGTGTTCAATGGGGTTTAAAATATAAGTTAATTCATTTCCAAATCTTAAAACCGTCTAGACAGAGTTTTATTTAAATATTTTTCAGATAACGCCCGTTGTGAATTTTTCGCATTTCTTCCAAAACATCAAAACTTTTATTTGATTATGAATTCCCCTGAAATTTATAGGAATTAACTGAAAATCATTTATTTCTACTTAAAATTCCTCGTAAATGTTGATTTTTTTAATGAAAATATTTGATTGACAGCAGAAAAGTGTGGTTAAAAATCATGTATGTCTCAAAAATATTCGGCTGGTTTACAGTGCCAAAATTTTGTCATTTTGACTCTGTCGGTGAGTCCACGGAACCATGCCAATGCTTTTCTTATGTAAAATTTGATAATTAATTATAAAATAACTTTGCTAAATTTTGAACTCCAACTACTTCTACGCTACGTCCAGAAGCTGATATGTAAATCGGTATAGATTTGCATAGCGGTAAAATTTTCACTTTTATATATAAGTAGATGATAATAAACAGAGGAATAAAGCACATAACTTGAATATTTGGCATATTAACATATGCCAAAATAATTGTGTTATTTATCATAGCATTTTGGAAGTAGCATCAAAATATCAAATTTTTATTGCTATGTTACGTATGATTTTTTTAACAACTCTAGTGCTGTTAACGCAGCTTATTGCTAAGGAATTATTAGCATGGTAACATTATAGGATAAAATACAATGTTTTTATTCTCGAGTGGTAGGTATATAAATATTTTCCAGCTACTTTTAATTTTTTTTTTTTTCTGTTAAAATGACATTTGGGATGGTACTTGATATTTGTAGTTATCAACGCACATATTGTTGGTTGCTATGGATGTGTATTTATTTTAAGTCACTAGTGATTAAAGAATTTTTTATCTAACCTCATCATTTCGTAATGGGATTTTAAAAGATAAAAATGTCAATTTAAATATAGATGTTACATTTGAATTTTAAATGTTAATTCACCGTGGGACCAGTAGTAATTTAAAATTTTATCGTATTTTATAATAAATAAATAAACTTTGTGTTTACAAATGTAAATGTATTTCCCGCAAGAAAAGCAAACAGTATCCGCAGAATTTGCCGAGAAGAATATATACCCTTAAGAAAAGAAAGAAAAAAGTTGTCGCGCTGTAACTCTGTTTATTTTTCTATAAAACATGAGCTCTTTGTTCCTTTATCTACAAGACTCAATACAAATACATCACTTCCTTTGCTCGGTAAGCAGATCACGAATGAGTTAAATGCGAATGATTAAGTTAAGTTAACCACGCTCAAGAGCATTCGCAAACGTGTTTACCGCTCAAATTCTATTTAAGTTTGATGCAATTCCACTGCACCGTATCTAGGCTAGGGTAAACGAAGGTTTGAGGCCCCAGGCGAATCTAGAGTAACATGAATTCCAAAACATGTTTTACTAAGAAATAAAAAGATGCTACGTGGAACATTTTTCTAACGACACTTCACTTTACAATGCGCGTCGTGGAGGTGAAAAGCTGAGATGTTATTTTCAAAAGGATTACGTTGAAAATGTTTTCGTCTTATTTTATTTTAAATATTTCTCCTATATTAAGTCTTTTCATAAAATTACATTTTTACCTCCCTCTACGCTTGGTATAGTGCTAAAAATCGTATTTAAATGACCACGTTTTAATGCCCCTAGAATCCAATTTTAACATTTTGACGATGATGTATATATATTATTTTTTTTATTTTAGAGAATCAGGCCACAGGACATATGTCCCAATTGGAGTGGCATATATATGTATATACAATGTGTTAATCAAAAACCTGGCCATAGGCGTATGGGAAATCAATTTTTCCTTGCGCAAAAGTTCCCAAAAAGACTTCAAATAAATGTTGTAGAGAATTAAATTCTGCACCGGAATTAGTAATAAGATTTTATTTTTGACATTTCATAACTGAGAAAATTAATTTTATAGTATTTTGAAGATTGCTGATTTATAGCGATAGTCATGCAACTGAAACAAAATTTGTCCAGAGTAACACCATTTTATAATCTGAAGCTTTTATTCAAGAGAAAATTACTTTCAAAGAAATATGTTATTGAACGAAAATCACAGAACACAAACTTTTTTGATAGTTTGGATTGCATACAATAGTTCGTAATTTTGTTTAAATTTAATATATTTTTTTATTAATTTTAGGTATTTTTATGCGTTTCTCATTTTTCAGGTTTGTATTTTAGAAAATGTGATATGTAGAAATTAAATATTAATTAATACGAGTTTACGAGTATATTGAATGGAAAACAATGGAAGAGACAACCGAGTAAATTTGTATTTCTTCTGCTTATTTCAAATGTTTTAATTCTTTTTTGTTTTCCCTATAACTCTGTAACGAATAAGCGCAACACAAAGTGTACAGAAATATAAATATATACGTAACATACATAAAGCACAATACTATATTTATAATATTACATTGATATTTTCTTGAAATATTACAAAGATAAAAATAATAAATTTTCTCTTATACAGAACAATGTATTAATTTAACAGTGTGCTTATTATAAATGCATTAATGTATTTATAGTTTATATTTGTTATAGAGTACTTAGTACTAAAGTAGTAATAAAATTATATAATTTATCGAAACTTTCAATAATAAATATAAGAGTCAAATTAAACTGTTTCGCTTGTGTGTTGTATTTTCTATTTTAATTTGAATATAATCTCAGGAGCACGAGTTTGGCATTGAAGCTGAATTCCACATATTAAATTAATTTATATTGTAATCAAAATGATGGTAACAGAAAAAATCTGATGTGACCAACGCAGTACCTCCCGCCATTTTAATTTTATTAATTTAAATACATACCAATGAGGGTCGCGTGCCTGAGTGTCTGGTCGAGAATCTGGGAAACCGGATTCGATCCCGATCAACGCCAAATATTTCGAATTTTAAATGAAACAAAATTGACCCCAGTGGTGCACTCTCCACGTCAGCAATGAGTGCCTGTGATGTTACTTTTTCCGAAAATGATTTACATTTTTTAAATTGAATTTACTTTTTCTGAAATTGAAGTTGAAAAGGTATAGATCTCGTATTATGTTATTAAAGTATGCAATTTCATCTCAATCGAGAATTTGACCTCGAGATTTATTTGAATCATTATCTCGAAATTTTATTCAAGACCAGATGTGATCAAGAAAAATCTCCTCTCGACGGCAATAATGTCCGTGTACAATTTGTGTAGCATCACTTATTTTTTCATTCGTATGTGGGAGTGTTTTTATTATTTATCTCATTTTAAAAAGTTCAAAGTTGAAAATGGAATTAAAAAAAGAATTACTAATTATCATAAAAATGTTGAACATTGCTTATTATTTTGTGAATTAAATAGGAAGTAAGCAATGTAATTATGAGTTCATAATTAAAATTTAATTAAAAATCTAAATGACATTATAGAAAATAATAATGTGTCCTAGGTTTCCCCATAATGTAAATTTAATTAATGGTTACAGCGTAATAATTTAAACAACGCGACACTATACATTAAAGTGATAGCATCAAATATTTATTTTTAAATGTGACCTATAACGAGATGTAAAGTTTTATGCAGATTTACCTCCCACAAATTTTAACACTGTATAAAATAATTAGATAGTTAAAGACTTTTGGACTTTTCTATAATCTAGAAATTAATTAAACTTTTTCTGATAGTGAAACTTCCCGTTCGTTCTTCAGAAAGTATTAAGATAACTTTTCTAGATCAGGTTGGCTTTGAAATACGATTGTTATTCATTTACTTTTTTGTGAGTATTTCTCCTGCTTAGGATACTGATATAGCCTGTGGAAAATTCAGCTTTTACTTTTGAATAACCGCAGGCTTATCAAATTAATTGTTCGAATCGAAACTTTTAGTTTTGTTCAATGGGAAACTGAAAGGGTATCGGTCCATTTTTTCAATTTTCAAATTTGAACATTTATAACTTCACAAAAGAACAAAGAAATATTATTAATGATATTTTTAAATGGCGTGGATGTGTGCAATTTTATTTTCTTCAATCACGATTTGCGGGAAATAAATATTGTACTACTAAAAACTTTATGTAAAGTATTGAATCGAATAGGCGAATAAAAAAGGTAGATTCCAATTTAAAATAAGAAAGTTGTATCCTGTATTTTGAGAACCACTGGTTAAAAAAAATATTCTTAATATATAGAATTTATTTGCTAATTTAACCAACACCTTGTATAAATGGAAAACTTTATTACAAAAATCATAGCGTTACTTTTAACCATTTTTCCTGTTACAAACAAAATCCACCTAATGCCTACTAAACATATTCTTTTTCAATTTTGTTTCAATTTTCATCGTACCAATTATCAATATATTCCGATGTATTCTTTGTATTCTCAAAAAGTGATACATTTCTGGTTGAAGTGCAGCCGAAAATATATTTTTCTCTTTAACTGATTTATTATTTTCTCGTATATTGTACAATAATGTCTAAATTACGGTTAATTTAAATCATATTACCTTTATCTAAACAATCTCGCAAATACCTTCTCTCGATTCGTATCACCGCGCTACAAATTACCATAAATGATCTACTCCCTCTGTATCCAACTAATAATGAACAATACCTGGAAGGTACACAGTATCCACGTGTTTGCAAACAGGAGCTAAAGCCTCCTGTATACGGAGACATAATACATTGTTATACTCCAGAAAGCAAGAACGATCCTGTTGTGGTCGGATCGTCACAGGATTCCAACAGACAAACTTCATTCAAGGACGAAGATGGGTTAATGGAAGCTGACAACAGTTTTGAATCCAAAGGAGTTAGCATATTAGAGCGGAGTTCAAGATACTTTGTAAATATAATTTGAAGAAAGTGTTAATATAATTTTTGACATGGTTACCCTGTTACATTATTTATTTCTTTGGTAAATTCTATACTAGTTTTCAAGTTTTTTACCTCTCGCTAAGAGAGGTATTGCATTCATGCTAAAAATCGCATATCCAGATTTTATTGAATAAGCACGTTTTAAGGTCTCTACAATCCGATTTTAACATTTTTACGATGATGTCTGTGTGTGTGTGTGTGGATGTGTGTGTGTGTGTATGTGTGTATGTGTGTGGGATGTTGGAAGGACGGTTACTCAAAAACTATAAGACTTAAAATTTGTTTAACAACGTATTTCCCAATCGGACATTCATGGGAAGATCTGAAAAGGTTTTGGTAATAATTGGACAACCGGAAGTAGAAGATTCTTGAAAAAAAATCTTCTAAATATTATTTTTTAAAATTTTTTCGTGGTAATATTAAAGAAAATTAAATTCTCTATCTGATACATTTAAATATTTTATTATATATTCCATAGATTTAGAGATAAAAGAAGTATAATATATAAAATAATCTGTTGTAATAAATTTGACAGCCGAAAGAATGCCATGAAAAATAGTTGATAATTTAAATTATTTGTAACTGACAGATAAATGTCAGTGTCAGAAATAATGAGTAATGAATTAAAAATGTACTTGGAGAATCCCTTAGTTCTTGATCTGTGTCTATTATGGAGATGACAAGTCTAGGTTGAAGGACTTAAATTTGTTTCAAACATTATGGGACAATGTACACCAGTACTGTAGACTAGAGTAACTTTGAATTGCGAAAAGCTATCAAATTCTTCTCAAGTAAGTTGTAAATATTGACAAAATCGGAGTGCAATCTATCAGTCACTTTATTAAAGGGAATTAAGGTTATTTAGATATAACAAGTATGAAAAAATAAAATGTAAAAGAAGATATATAAGAATAGATGCACAATCCAGATATATACATTTTAGACCGCCCAAAATTAATGTTTTTACTAGAAGAATATGAAGAGAAAGTAAACAAAGTTGTTCGAATTGAAAATTGCTGTTACCAGCCTAATATTTATATATGGTAAACTCTACTTTGTAATTTATTGTAACATAATTTATGGTAAAATATCTTCATGTTGAGACATGCTATTATTGAATAATAAAGAAGTTTATACGTCATAGATTTATATGAATATATTATTTGTATTTATAAAAATAATCTTTGCTTTATGCATACAGCCAGGTAAAATATACGGCGAGAGGTTATGTGCTGGCCACATCAGATTTTTACCTCTCGCTAAGAGAGGTATTGGATTCATGCTAAAAATCGCATATCCAGATTTTATTGAATAAGCACGTTTTAAGGTCCCTACAATCCGATTTTAACATTTTTACGATGATGTCTGTGTGTGTGTGTGTGTGTGTGTGTGTGTGTGGATGTGTGTGTGTGGGATGTTGGAAGGACGGTTACTCAAAAACTATAAGACTTAAAATTTGTTTAACAACGTATTTCCCAATCGGACATTCATGGGAAGATCTGAAAAGGTTTTGGTAACAATTGGACAACCGGAAGTAGAAGATTCTTGAAAAAAAATCTTCTAAATATTATTTTTTGAAATTTTTTCTTGATAATATTAAAGAAAAATAAATTCTCTTTCTGATACATTTAAATATTTTTATACATATTTTATAGATTTAGAGATAAAAGGAATATAATATATAAAATAATGTTGTAATTAATTTTACAACCGAAAGGATGCCATGAAAAATAATTGCAAATTTAAATTATTTGTAACTGACAGATAAATGTCAGTGTCAGAAATAATGAGTAATGAAAGAAAAATGTATTTGGAGAATCCCTTAATTCTTGATCTGTGACTATTATGGAGATGACAAGTCTAGGTTGAAGGACTTAAATTTGTTTCAAACATTATGGGACAATGTACACCAGTACTGTAGACTAGAGTAACTTTGAATTGCGAAAAAGCTATCAAATTCTTCTCAAGTAAGTTGTAAATATTGACAAAATTACACATCGATATAAGAATAATCGGAGTGCAATCTATCCGTCACTTTATTAAAGGGAATTCGTGTTATTTAGATATAACAAGTATGAAAAAATAAAATGTAAAAGAAGATATATAAGAATAGATGCACAATCCAGATATATACATTTTAGACCGCCCAAAATTAATGTTTTTACTAGAAGAATATGAAGAGAAAGTAAACAAAGTTGTTCGAATTGAAAATTGCTGTTACCAGCCTAATATTTATATATGGTAAACTCTACTTTGTAATTTATTGTAACATAATTTATGGTAAATATCTTTATGTTGAGACATACTATTATTGAATAATAAAGAAGTTTATACGTCATAGATTTATATGAATATATTATTTGTATTTATAAAAATAATCTTTGCTTTATGCATACAGCCAGGTAAAATATACGGCGAGAGGTTATGTGTTGGCCACATCAGATTTTTTTTTTTGATTAGAAGACAAAGCATGACTATAAAAAATTAACACGGAAGCGAACTTACGTAAATTTTTAAACGGCATTATATAAAAATTAGGTAAGCTGCGGAAAACCAAATTTGCGCAATCATTTTAAAGAGTTACGAGTATTTATCTACCATTAAAAACTAAGTTAATGGTTACAACATAGTTAATCAATTATTTAAAATATCGTTGTGGCACCTAATTTGGCAAAGTGCCACTTTTGACTATTTTTTGTTAATAGTAACAATACTGGTGTCATAAATAGTATATTGTGTTATTAGGAGTAAAAGTGATACTTTGTGTGGCGAGCGTGGAAGTTTAAACGACGAGCGAAGCGAGTCGGATAAATGCACGTGAAGCACAAAAAGACACTTTTACTCCGAATGACACATTATATTTTTTCTTCAAACGTAGATATTTAAAGAAAAATATTTACTACTGACGTTACATTTTACGTAAATTACATTTGCGATTTCAATTACCCTGTAGCCATGGATACTTATTTGTTCATTTTTTGTTATAAACATTGAATTGAAAATTTTCACGTTTTGACGTTTAAATAAAAACTGTGCAATTTTATATCCTCCTTGTGTGCAACTATGTCGGAATTTAAAGTATTATAATGTACACCCCCTGAAGTTGTTTAATTGGATGGAAATCTAACAGTGTGGCTGAAAGATATGTCCAGGAATCACTGCAAAACAATATAAACTTTTCTTATTACTTTAATTCTAAGTATTCTTATGTTCATTACAGTCCCTGTAAGTCTGCTATTCTTTAATAATGTTATTTCCTCAAAAGTAAACTCTGTTTATATTTCAATTCACAGGTTATTTAAATTTGACAGCTATTGATGGTATTTAGTAACTTTATTCTTAGGTTACCTATCGTGTTATAGTGACATTTAGGGTGATATTACAGGTTTCTTTTATTAAAGTTAATTCTTATTCGTTGATCTGTATAGTTTCTATGGATATTTATTTATTTTATTTCTACCTTGTGAATCAAGTCACAAAATATGTTATTTTTATGACATTTGAAGAAAAATGTAATTTTTAACCCTAAAAACAAATATTAAAAAGCTTACTTTTAATAAATTTGTAGAAAAATATATTTTTTTACCTCTCGCTGAGAGGTATTGGGTCCATGCTAAAAATCGCATATTCAGATTTTAGTAACAAGCACGTTTTAAGGTCCCGATTATAACATTTTTACCATGTTTGTATGTGTGTGTGTGTGTGTGTTTGTGTGTGCGTGTGTGGATGTTGGAAGGACGGGTTCTCATATACTACAAGACTTAAGACATATTTAACTACGGGTTCCTCAATATAACATTAATGGGAAGAGCTAATAAGGTTTTGGTATCAACTGGACAACCGGGAGTAGTAGTTTCTAAAAAAAAATCTAAATATTATTTTTTGAAAATGAATGTTATTACAAATAATAAAGATAATTAAATTCTTAATTTGACACATTTAAATTTTTTATTATATCTTCTATAGATTTACAGATATGATGTATTATAAGAAGAATCTGTTGTAATAAATTTAGCTGCTCATACAACTCCATGCAAACCAGTTCCAGTTCAGATATTTATTGCGATAATAATAAACAAAGGTTAAGTTCAGAATAGTTTCCTTTTAACACAGGAATAGCTATTCCTAGTTTATCACGAGCTTAACCCCCCAAATGTATAATAATAAACATGGAATAAGACTTAACTCTAGAATAAACTCCCGTAAACGTCATTTTAACACCGGGTTAAAGATATTCTCGGAATAACCTAATCTAGAAATAGGAAATTATTTATTATTACCGCTGTTATGTTTGTAATTGACAGACAAATGCAAAATGTCAGTATCAAAAATCAGCAGTTACTAACATTATTGAAAGATTTTTCTGGGAGGTACGTGTACATTTAATACATCTTATTTTATTATTAATTAAATATGGCCGTGTGCCTTAGTGTCTGGTCGTAAATCTGGGGACCCGTGTTCGATGCTAAAAATTACTTCAAATTTTATTGGCACAAAATTGACCCCTGTGGTGCACTCTCCGCGCCAGCATTGAGTGTCTTTGAGGTGTCGCTTGGTATCATTACCGATATTACAAAGCAGATTGTCACACCCAGCAATGGGTAATATACCGTGATGATATATTTCTATTTATTTATTAAATATGTATTTAAAATTGTAGGTATACTTATATCACATATATATTAAGAAATACCGCTAATACCGCCAATGAATATGAAGAATCTTGAAACATACTAGAAGAGTAGGACAATATTTCTTATAGAACGATAGAATAGATACAATTTATATCATTTTTATTTACAATAAATGCTAAATTCCTTTCTTATGTAACATAAAATGGAAATGGCGAGAGGTATTGCCAAACCGATTTTTACATATGTATTTAATGCAATTTTTTGGATGGTACGGTTGATAGTGTGCAGAATGCAGAAGTTTAACACCTCAATTCTTATTTTTCTGTAATTTATAGTAATTTATTTACTTCTCCCATGTGAAATAAAATAAAAATAAAATTTTATATTCTACAAAACATATAATATCTAGAACAATGGATAATAGTATTAATTCGTGTGAAAAATATTCATAAATGTACATTTTTCAATAGTGTGACGGTGAAATATAAAGTAAATAAATGAAAACATTAAAAGTACAGAGATAAATTGTGTTAAAAGTAGAAACATATTTTGTTTCACAGTATTTTACGCCATGTATACTCTAACAAGAATTTCTAACTCTAAGGTGTCAAGTGTCGCAAATGAAATCAAATTTTAACATCTTTCAGCAAAAAATTCTTGCTTTTAAGGAAGTTTGCTATTCATTCCTTCATTCTATATTTAAATGCAGCAAAGTCTAACTTTGTCGAGAATAAAAGTCGAGGAAAAATCAAGTAATCTTATTGACCTCGTTTTATTTTAATACCTAAATAAGTTCAATTACAAGAGAGTAACGGTTTTACGCCAGAGAAAAAAGTTCATTTTAGGAAATTTACAATTTTCTTACGTTTATTGGGGGAAATGAAACTGTAATAAAATTATATCCACCACGTAAAATTTTATCGCTAAAGTAATCATGAACATGGAATGGAATGCGCCTTAAATTTATTGCATTTCTCACATTATGGGTCTATTTGGATAGTATATTACTTTTATAGCAGGTAATTTGATACATTGTAGTAATGTTAAATGAAAATAAAACTCGAAAATTCGAATTTTTATTTCAAAATGTAAAAAATAATAAATAATGGTACTTATTCATTGAAGCATTTTCATACTTTCCTAGTTTATTAACCCCTGCACATGTGATCTAAAATTTTCTTATCGTCAATTCATTTTCTCAAGAAGCAGAACTTTTTATAAAGAATGACTTTTGGTCGTAAAATGAATAATAAACATTTTTTTCCTAATGCGTAACCCCATCCGCGGACACACTGTATGTATTTTTTTATTCATTATTTGGCATTAACTTTTCATGAAACGTGGACATATGAAAAGATATTTTTGATATGCCTAATAAAAACAATATATGCAATTGTATAGAATCCGCTCTTTATTCATAACCAAAGTTTAAATGTTAAATATTATATTGACCTGAAAATGAAACTCATATAAACGAGATCAGTAAAGCGCCACGTGCAGTTGACCGATATGTATCATAACATAGAGGAATTAATGGACTGAGTTTAAATATAAAATTAATGCTTGTCCGGTAAGTAAATTATGGGATACGTATATGATAGACTGACAAACACATATACAGAGGTAAAGACGAAAAATTTATTTGTTTACATTTTTTTAAAAAAAATAGATATATCAATTATTAAAAATCTACTTCCATTTGGAAAAGTCCTTTATTTCAATAGTGATTCGTGAGTTTATTTATTGTAAATACACAGTGTAGCTATGAAGATAGAAGATTGATTTTACGCAGCGTCTAAAGTCCCTAAATTATTAAACTAAAGCAAACGTCCGCCATTTTGGCTCCAATTAAAACCGTGAAATTTGAAAATAGTGAAAACATATAAACCATAGCCATGTATCAAGCTCAAGTTGAATAGGTATATTAATATTTCATTAAAAACAATATTTTTATTAACTAAAGCTATAGAGACCCATGTAAAAATCAGGTTGGAAAATTTAAACGCATTAAATTTTTATACGAATATTAATAAATGAAATTTATGACAGTTTTCTTATACTTCCACTAAATATGCTTTACATAAAGTATAATAACTTTAATGTTTTCAAATAATTGCACAATAATTGGTTAAATTCTATCTATAAAATTCAACTAAATTTTTCTTCTTTGTTCTTCGGCTGGGATTCTAAAGAATATAACACTTATTTCAGAACTATTTTTCACCGATCTGCCACAACATTCGGATATTTTAACAGTGTTCTTCAGCTTAATCCCACAAATGTTAAATTGCAAACCGTCATTTTGACTCCGTTTTCATAACATAGGCCTAATAAATCGCGCTAGTTTAGTAATCTATGGACTTTATGTAGCGTTAGGGTATCTTTATATACAGGATATGGCCATGGGCCATGATCGCCGCCATTAGCGGGCCAATGTCAAGCATACTGGGTATGCATTTCCCTATTAATTTGTAAGAAATGTAATATTATATTATAAACGAATATTAAATAATTACATTATGAATTTGTAAAGGTAATAAAAATTAATTTATTTAAGTGACACAAAATTATTATTATGACATACATTTAGAGGTTATGTAGAGTGTAGGATATAGGTTGTTTTTATCACATCTAATTTAATATCTGTAGTTATTTACATAATAAGTATATATTCTAAACTTACCTTTTAAAAATTTAAATGTATGTGATTAATGTTGTTAATTTCTATTTGTTTTCAATATTGTCAATAATCGTAGTCAATATCTCATGCATGGTTATAGCATAGTTGGCTACTTTATGAATTTTAATTTCTTTATAATTTTTTAAACTAAAAATGCAATCATATCCTATAGAGAATAAAATATTCTTTAATATTTATAAATTAATAAATAAATATTTCATCACGGCATATTACCCATTGCTGGGTGTGCCAATCTGCTGTGTACATAGATATTGGTAATGATTGAATATTTGTACCGTGCGGGTGCTTACTAGGCGTCACCTTACGGGCACTCATTGCTGGCGTGGAGAGTGCGCCACAGGGGTCAATTTTGTGCCATTAAAAATCGATGTAATTTTTGGCGTCGGTCGGGATCAAACCCGGGTCCCCAAATTCGCGACCAGACACTCAGGCACACGGCCACGAGACCCCATTATATTTATAATAATATTAAAAGCGCAAAAATAATATTTAACAGCGTTTCTTCAAGAAAAACTGTTAAATCTTCAAATGACGGTACTTCCTGTTGATCAATTATAACCAAAATTTGATTACGTTTACATATGGACGTAAGAAAGAGGAATATGAAAAAAAATATTTTTTTTTGAATTGTAGTATTGGAGTTATCGGATCCGAAAAAATTGTCACATACATACATACATCATCGTAAAAATAGTAACATCCTATTCAAGGGACCCTAAACCGTGCTTATGCATTTAAAACGCACCACCGATTTTTTTGACCAAAGCCAATAGGTAAGGTAAAAAGATATATATGCAATGCGTAAAAAAACGCAAAAGTTATTAATTTTTTGTTACAATTTTGTATTTTACTTTATAAACTTTTCGTATGGAAGTATGTTATATAGGTACGCACATTTCTGGTAAAATATACGTCTTTTTAAATTTTTATATATATTTTTCTTTTTTCCGTGTCAGAGCAGATGAGTTATCACATACGTTGTGAGTAATTGAAAAGGGATAAGTAAAAACTCATTTCATGTTTGAAGAACAAATTTCAATTTCAGCAGCTCTCCGAGTAACCGACACGACACACGCTAAAGTTTTACTTTATTTTTGACACCACAAGTTAATCCATATCCTCTCGTTCGTTCAAAAGCTTGATTTAAATGTCTTCTTTAATTATCATCTACACTAAATCCTCGCATATCATGTGCTAGACAAAATTATGACACCGCAAAATGCAGGATTTAATTAACGGGTAACATTTTTTTTTTTTAATGAATGTATACTTACTTTATTATGGAATTAATAAATGCATGTAGTAATGCGTATGTGGAATTTTATATGACAACATTTGTACGACGAAATTGTATACGCCAGCATTTATACGACAAAACATTTGAAGAAGTGGTTAAAGTGGTCGTTAAAAAAATGTCACTACGCCTGATTATTGGTGCGAGGAATAGAAATTCGTCTGCGCAATTTCTTTTAAAATGGGTGCTATTTTCATCCGATAAAATTAGGATAATTTACGACAAAATTGGCATTCTTAATGATAGGAATATATAGCACGACAAATATTTTAAATAACAGTAAAGTATGTATGTATACCAACGACAAATATGTACGACAAATAATTGTTCTAACAGCAAAAAATGTAAGTGAATGAAAAATATTAGGTTTGTACATACACATAGTGAATCTAACATATTATATTAGATATTCTTTTATTCAATTTTAAAGTATAATGCTGTGTTTATGCAGCACGTAAACTATAAAATTAAATTAACCAATTTTATGTTTGACATTTCTTATAATATAATTTTTACCTCCCGCTACCCTAGGTAACGGATCGTGCTAAAAATCGCAAATCGAGATATTGGTAAATGACCACGTTTTAAGGTCCCTAAATTCCAATTTTAACATGTTCACGATGATGTCTGTGTGTATGTGTGTGTGGATCCTCTTTGCGCTCTAACTCAAATACTACCGTTCAGAAAATTTTGAAACCTTGTATTTCTACCTTACTCTTATATGGAAAGATGCCATTAGATTTTGGAGTAAATCAGATAACCAAAAATGGTACTTTACTGGAAGCTCAAAATAGTTTTCTTCGAAAAATATCTTTAAATGTTATTTTTTCGAGATTTATGTTACATAAAAATTAAAGATAATTAAAATTTCAACAGGCTTGCATTAATACTTTTTCTATATATTTTATGGATAAATTTATAAAACTATCTATAATTTAATCCCGGAGCCTACGTTTTAACACAACTCATACACATGGTTACACATTTCAGATCTCAAATGTTTGTAACTGACAGATATATGTCACTGTCAACGAACAAATCATTTCAAATAATAATATTAACGTTTTATAAAGAAAATAGTAAATGGAACAATAATTATATGGAAAGGAACTTAATACAGTTTCCAGCATAAGTAAATATATAAAAATATAGGTAAGACAATAATAACATATATCATCACGGCATATTACTCATTGCTGGGTCAGCCAATTTGCTTTGTAAACAGATTTGCTTTGTACACAGATTTCGGTAACGATAATGACATATATGTACCGTGCGGACGTGGTGTCACTTCACAAGCATTTATTGCTGACGTGGAAAGTGCACCACAGGTGTCATTTTTGTGCAATTTAAATTCGAAATATTTGGCGCAGGAACAAAACTAAGAATATAATATTAAACTAAAAGTTGAAAATAGCCAACTTCTTAATTTCGTTTCAATAGTTTACTTCTTCAGTTTAGATGCATAAACGTTGTCATTGATAACAATTGTTTTTACTTGTGTAGTTTAGTTTTACAATTTAATTTTTTTATTTAATTGTCTGCATCATAAACCCAACATAAATAAATAAAATTGTTATTTATGTACCAAGACCACTAGTCGTATGTACAGTTTGTACTGTACGACTTGAGGTGAATATAAGACTTTTCCTCATATCGTATATATCATTATATGTCATATCAATAGTTAATGAAGGTAGCGGTGCTTTAGGTGTCCTTGACAGCGAAATAACACATTTGTTTCAACAAGAAAATGGGTTACGTGTTACGTTTCAGTTCAATTTATAATTTTTGTATAATAAATTTATAACATGTTTCAAGAATATAAGAGACGGAAAATGCAACCTCCTATATTGTATTACCGCGAATAGACACCTAATGAAATATTTCAACCCGATGCTTATGGTAACTAGCTAAAAAATCATTGAATTTATATCGAAAGTGGCAAAAGAAATGCATCGAAGATAGTCTTTATTTTATTTCGTTTTATTGGCAACTTATATCGTATTTTTATATAATTATTCATTTGCTTCATAAGCGTAGGTTCCTTCCAGGAAAAAATCGTTACAAAAGTTGAAAACGACAGCGGACGTAGTTATATTTGTTGCAAAGTTTTCCGTAAAGTAGCGATGTTAAAGTTCTCAACAAAGATTTTTTTTACTTATTTATGTCAAGTGACTGAGTTTTATTCTCATTGCTGGTATGAATTTTATCGTATTACTCGTGAAATGTGTCAGCTTGTCATTGTAATAAATTGACGTTTTCCTTTTAGCTCGTCGTCTTATTTTGCGGCAGAATTGAGGTATTTTCGGATAATGGAATTCTGGAAATACAGATATTAGCTCTTGAGTGATTTTACCACTTCCGTTTTCTATATCTTGATTCTTGGTTCAGAAACTATTAACGTTTGAAGGAGATAAACTATTTTCCTCTCTACAATACTTTTATTGGTACTATCAGGACATAAATCGAACAATCTAGATTCGAATTCATGAAAATATTTTCATTTGTTTGCAATATGTGACTCATAATAAAATATATACTGCAGCCAACAAAAGTCGCCATTAAAAAAAGTTGTTTGAAAAATAATATGATTCAAATCGACCTGTACACCGTGACATCACGTTTGCTTACTAAGTCGCAAATAGCGATAGTATCATTTTACTGCGATGGGATGCGAAATGCAAATTGACATTTGATATCTAACAGTAAAATAATTAGAAATATTTATCAACCAAACAAGTTCCCTTAACCATAGCAAAAAGATATAAAGCTTTCCCATTTAAGGTACGAATGCATTGGGATCTCGAGAACCGTAAGAACTACGAGGTTGGTTAAATTAGACAAAAGTTGCTCCATTAGTGGGCCATTTTAGTGGTGTTTCGTTTGTTCGAAAAAAATGCATGGGTCGCAAAATATGAGCAAAAATGTAAATTTGCTCGTAACTTTTTTTATGTGAATTCAAACAAAAAAAAATGCACTTTCTACAAGTACTTTTGTACGTGGAACTAATAGGCCTACTCAAAAAAAATTATCTCTTACCATTTTCAAGAAATTCATATTAACTTTCAATTTTCATATGGAACTCATTAAATAGACATTTTTTCTCTTTCCAACGTAGTAAAACACTTGCACTTTAAATTTTAAATTATGTAAGAAATTACAAAATTAATGATATTTTACAACTTTTTCTTGTGTTTTAATCAAGGAGGCTATGGACTTCATTTTGAATTTTGAATGTTTTTATTGTAACATATATTTATATAAGAAAATAACAGTAGTATCTTATGTACTCTCATAAAAACTAAGTAAACGACTACTGAATTTGTTGGAATGGGAGAAGCTAAAATCTTAAGTCATACAATTCGTAGATAACCTTGATCGGGCATCTTTAATTTTTTTTACTGTGATTAGCAAACATGGCGTTATAAAATTGGGGAGGATTTATATTTAAAAATACTTCCATGTATTATTGAAAAATCAAAATAGGTGATAACTACCGTATTGTAGTAGGTATAATGTATAGGCGGTGTTAAGAAATTATTGCTAGGTAGACGCTACGTCAACGTTTTTGCGACACTATTCAGGGATAAAAAATAGGTAAACAGCGACTATCAGTCTTTTATCTGGGACATGAGCCTTAAAACTTCCGTACAAGGATAAATATAAATCAATACAATATCATTTATTGATAAGGCAGAAACAATTATATCAACGTATCATGGTAAACAAAAAAATATACGTAATAGTACCTACACAAAGGATTATAGCACGTTTTACAAGTTTTTGTTTTCATTTTTCGAATTCATTTTGCGGTCAAATGCCAGTAGTATAATTGCAATTTTCTTTAGGACGTATTGTTTCGTTAGGTGTAAAACGGTTAAAACACATATTAATTGGTAGTTTATACCTTCTCATAACAAAAAAATCATAAATAAATATGTTTTAAGTGTTCGTTTTTTTTTCACCACGTGTATATTTACAATGAAGACAATTCAGTAGCTATTTGTAGAATTAAATTAAAAAGTAACAAATTTTATATATAATAGTGTTCGACATTGTCAGAGATATTTGGAAGTTAACTAATATTGCAATTTTGAACATTGTTGAAATACAATGGTACCATAGGCTAGTTTTTTTCCAATTTATCAATATTAGTAAATAAATTATGGTAATAATAAAATAATGTGAAACACAAACCTTTTAAATTTATTCTTCACTATCGATCTTGATATATTTGCGAACTACGAAAAAACTGATTTTTTAAAAGAAACATACGAATATGTCAATCATTTGATTTTGTTTTGAACGAAGTATTTTTATATTAATTTTTTAACTACGTAGGAGTAAAAATAATTTTTAAATATTTTTTTTTATTTTATGCCAACGAATTGTTAACACAGGTATATATCAAAATTTCGGGATATTTTTAAATTAATAAGACAGTTTTTACAAATGACAGTACAGTACTGTCATGAATAGAATTTTACATTTAAATACTTGTATGTATACTATTCAGGAATAAAAAGTCAAAGACTATATTTAAAAAGAATTAACAACTTATCGGAAGTAAATAGAAAAATGTTTTTAAACAAAGAAAATAAAGTTTTAATTCTAGGAATCAATAGTTCGATATTGAACAGGAAATTTGAACAAAACGCAAGTTTTCTATTTCTCAATAGCTGCAAAATTGGAAACAAACATACGACGTAGTCTAAACAAAAGTACAAGATTAGACTAATTTTTACGTATCATTAACTTGAAATAGTTTACAAATTGTAACATTGTCTTTAATTATTAAACTAATTTGTGTGTCTTTTTTAACAACGTTTAAATTAAACCGAAACGTTTTATTCAAATTCTCTGTCCATTGTCGACTATTGACCGCTAAATACTTTTAATGGATAATGGACGCTATTTTTATCACGAGCTAATTTTCTTTTTTATTTATTTATCATTAACTAATCGTTAAAAATGTCGTTTCTTTTGTTATTCCCGAAGGTAAATAATTTGTAATTTACAGATGATTTTATCATACAGGTATGAGCTTTAAATTCTAATGTACGAGGATCATTTCATAAATAATGTATAGGTTGGCAACACTGCGAATTGGATGATGCAGCAATAGTGATATTTACGTTTTACCTCTGTTGCTCGAGGTTGGGCCACTAATTCTCAATGATAATGCTTGCCCCCCCCCATTGGGAATATCGTAACCGAAAAACTGCGTGAATATGGTTGGGAAGTGTTACCTCATGCTCCCTACAATCCGCATATGAGTCCACCAGGCTTCGACGTATTATCAAAGCTGAAATAGCATATGGGTGGACATCGTTTTCCGCCTCTGGAAGAGCTTCATGCAGCCCCAAGCCATTCAACAGATGAACAGAGATGGTGTCCTGGATGAAATAGTAAAGCTTCTCAGACATTGGGACTCGGTCATTGAGAAGCAGGGACACTATATTAAAGGATTGTAAAGAGATAGTGTAATAAACAACTGAATAAACTAACATTTGTGTACAATATTTATGAAACGACCCTCGTATATTCCCAAAACAAAACATTTTAAAATAAATATTATAAAGCAACAGGCAATTTAATTGTTAAAATAGTAAAATCCGATTATACATCCTAAATTTAATTAAATTATTTAATCTTCTTTGTGGTTCATGAAATTATTATTGTTGTATTGAACAAATACCTTTTATTTAATCAAATATTGAATATTTAATATGCGAAGGTTATTTGTGATAGGATTATATGGCGCATTATTGTTTTGAATCTCATTGTCAATATATAGCGTATGGGTCACTGTTGTATTGATCAGTGAATTTTGCACACTCGCAAGAATTTCTCAAAATGGATTGTCATTTTTCATCCAGTTTGAGTGTTTTACTTTAATAGCAGGCTATTATTTCTATCTGTCTTGATTAATCCTGGATTATTTTTTGGCATTTTAGTTGAATCGTTCACTGTCACTATTTTTGATTGTCTGTACACTATTGTTTACAGTTCTATGCACATATATTAACGAATGCACGACATATATATCAACAATTTATGTGGATGTATATACAGTTTACATATTACTTTATAATCATATATGCAAATATACAAACTCAACATTAATTTCTAATTCAACGCAATTTGTCATTAGTAACATTGTTAAACACTCATATAAAGTTTGCTTAATAATCAATAATCAACGATATTTATAATTCAAAGTAATATATAAACAATAAATATTATATGTAATTTGTCTTTCATTTATTTGTCAGGGATGCAATTCACATTGAAATATGAATACAATAAAACGTGAATAAAATTTTAATATGGGCGAAATTGAAATAAAATTATAAATATGTATGCATTATAAAGCCTTGTTTTACCAAATATTAATTGAAATCTGTTAAAATATTCATAAAAATCAATATAATATACCCCATTCGCTGAGACGAGAGATGTGGAACTAATTTCTTTTTTATTTGCAATTTTTTTTTCATTTTGTAGGTAAAATTTGGGAATTTAAAATATGGAAAGTTGCACAATTCCAAGACATTCCAAAATAATCATTTTATTTCTCAAAAATAAATGATGAATTTTTCAAATTGTATAATTTAGAAAAAACGGTGATTTAAGATGGCTGCACAATCACCCTGTTTGATTTCGCTACATTTTTTTGTAGGGTCATCTAAAAAGAATAGGATATTTGCTAATAAGCCTCAAACTTTAAGGGACCTGAAATATCAAAGAAGAAATTGCATCAATAACACTTACAACTCTTGAAGAAGGTATGAAAAAACGCTATGAAAAGAGTATATTCTTGTCTCCAAAATCATGGTTCACATTTGTCGGAAATAATTTTCAAAAATTGTTATAAAAAATCTTTAGAATTTTACTTTTTCTATTTTCTTTTCATATAAAAGATATTGTAAATGTATATTTATTATTTACTTTTGTTCCACTCTATACTTGTATATAATCTATATCTTTTGAATTTAAATATTAGAAAAATTACATTTATTTTCAGAAAAAAGTAAATCTATTTAACAAAAAAGTAGGTAGGTAAATTTTATTTCAGAAAAACTAAATGTGATATCAGGAAAAATAAATTCAATTTCAGTAAATAATTTTACACCAAAACAAATGAAAAAAAACTTGCATTTTATTTAACCAGTTTTTTAATAGTTTAGATTAACCGGTAAAATTAAGAAGTTAATAAAATTATTCAGGAAACAAAAAAAAAATCTTATTTAAAAAATGTATTTCACGTCTGTTTAAAAACGTTTTTTCAATGATTTTATTAATTTATTTCGGTTCAAGTTATCGGTTTATAGAAATAATAATACTGGTTACGTTTAAAAATAACGTTTTGGAATTTAAATACCAGTTAACCGATTTCTAAAACCGTTTTAATGTCCGATAATTGAATTTACTTTTTTAAATTTAATTTACTTTTTGTGAAATAGAATACACATTTTCTGTAACTGAGTTTATTTTTTTCTGAAATTGAAATGGAAAAAATATAGTAGAAATTTTATTGATTGGGAAAATTATAAAAATTACTCAATTTAGAAAAAAAATTAGACTTATAGAACTTAGTACTTACAATTTTGAAGTTAAAAACAAAAATTTTGTTCAATGTATTTCAAACTTCAATGTGAATTATCCTCCCAATCTCACACCCACTTAGATGGCTGCCTCAGTTTGCAAATCAATCACCTCCCCCTCGCTCACATTCACCGAGAACCTGTTCTGGTCCCTGTTGTCCTGAACGCGTAGTTGCTGGTTGTTCATGTGGATGTCGCTGGAGGCGTTGCTGTTGGGCACGTAGTCCCGGCGGTTTCGCGCCAAAATCCGCTCTGCTACTTTCAAGCGAAGAAGGGTGTCGCAACAAGAAAGGAGAGTCTTCTTGAACGCCACGCGGAACTCCCGGTTGAAGTAAGCGTAGATTAGAGGATTCAGAGCTGAGTTGAAGTAGCCCACCCAAAAAACGATGGTGATGACGATGGGTGGGCAATAGCAGTACTCATCCCCGCAGAGAGTGGTGATGACGTACCTGCAAACAGAAAAGATTTAGTTTTATGCATTCGTGTCAGTATGCAAAATATGCCATCTTCGCGCACATCCCAAAATCAGATATAAAACAAGCAAAAAATGTTTTATATAAATTTTGTATTAAATTATTAAGTAAAAGTTAAAAAAAAATTAAACGAGTCTAAACTTCTGGGAAAATATAACTGTTATTTGTCATTTGAGCAAGATGTCAAGAAAGGTTAAAATTTCTAAATAAAATTAACGTTAAACGTTTATATTATAATAGAGTTGTAGAATGAGTAATAATATTGTTGCACAATGAGTAATAGATTGTTTACTAATAATTTTCTAAGGTAACGCCTATTTAAAAAATGTGTATAGTATTTTTTTTAAAGATGTCCGATCAAGGTCATCTGTATCATGAACGAATTAACAAATTGGCATACATTTATCTCTCTCATTTGCAAAGACTACAAGCGTGTGCGATAAGGATGGATATAATACGTTTGTCTTTTAAAAAATCATATTGTTCAACTAAGTTAAGACATTCCAGTTTAAAACTATGCTTGTTATTGTCAATATTTTCGCTGTAACGTAAGTTTATTTATTAAATGTTCGCGTAGGTCCGAGAATGTTCTAGAGGAACGCCGGGCTATATAATGACAACGCGGCTCTGTGCGAAGCAGTTTAGGTCAGTTAATGAGTTCGGTAGGGTTCAGTGAGTGGAGAGTTAAACAATTGAGTAGTGTTAAATAAATGGTGATATAAATTAAAACAAATTAGTGTACACCGTATTGTGACATAAATGGATAGTGATATAAATATAGTGAAATAAATATTGTTTAAATAAATAATCTTATTGTTTAAGTATTTAATAATATTCTTAGTTTTTAAATGTTATTTAATATTTATTTAAAGTCTTTGTTATTTTATTATTCTATAATAATTTATTTCTTAATTATTTAATAATAATAAACTTTTATTTTAATTAATAATATTTCTGTAATTTTTACACTTTATCCAAATAAATAAACCTTTCAATATTATCTTTCTTTTAGAGCCATTATTCATTAGGTATGTCAAATAATTTTTCCGTCGACCGTTTATTAATAGGCTACCTTAATGTATAGAAAATCATTCATTAATGACCCCTATTAATGTATGATTTTTTATTAATAAACGATTTATTGAGTGCGTTCACCACATGGAACACAGCATGTATTGCTAATGCTAAGTTGTAGCAAAAAGGTAGACAGAACTAAAAGTCATGCTTTTGACACTTACTAGCTAGGTATATTCACGTAGCATATTTTTAAAATGAATTTGAAAGAATAAAATTCCTCAAATAACATAAAAAAACCGCTTGCGTTGTCTAGCATTAAGTACACTGAACGCACTGAAAGCAATTGATGACAAAACTTATTGATTTTCTGACGTAAAAGTTGACGTCCGGTCAACCATTACTAACCTAAAAAATATTGTCATGGAATAAAATTAGATTTTCCATTTAAGTAAGATACGGTCAACGAATAAATATTGTAACTAAAACGTGTGTTAATTGGCGATTAATGATCTCAACAATTAACGCGTTCGCTACGCTTTAAAATGTCTCGATCATTAATCGCCCTCATTAACAGACTTGATAGTTAAATAACTATTCAAAAACTTTATTAATTTTTCTCTCTCGATAATTCGTTGGATAAATATAAAATACAGGCCTATTTTTATATTGATTGCTGTAGTGGAAACACCTAATTATTGTACAAACACGTAAATATTAAACAATATCAGTAGCCACCACCAATTTCTAATACTATTCTAAGAAACCACTGAAGAAAAAACTAGAGCACTTTCGTATAATAAATATCCGTTTCCTTTCTTCTATCTACTTGACACCTCCTCAGCATTTTTCTCAGTACAATACAAACATCACACTCGGAATCGCAACTCCAGGTGACGCGGGATCAAGTTGACATTGAGTGCGATGTAGATGTAGAACCAGATCGTAGCTACAGTTATGACGACGACGACGACGAGGATTGTTAGAGAGCAAGCATGAGTCCCGTAATTGGAAGCACACTAGAGGCCTTCCAGACTGTTAGGTACACGAACCAAGGACGAAAGCTAACAAGCACAACTTTAAAGTTTGATTTATAGTTTGGAACTAATTTGAGAATGTATGAAAGAGTGATACGAATAGTGAAGAGATTTATAACGTATTATTACCCGTAGTTATACTCAGATTGAATTGGGTATGTGACTAATGACTGGTTGTACCAATATTTAATTAGAAATTAAACAACAAAATATATGTACATACATACATACATAAAATCACACGTGTCCCACTTAGTGGGTTCGCACAAACCCGATAACAATAAGAACAACATAAACATTATACAACAAATCCTTACTCTTAAACATATTAAAGTGACCGATTTTCGGTAAAATATATGTGTTGATTTTAATTTAATTTTCGTTTATTTTCCAATTAAAATATTGGTGCAACCGGCTATAGATTTTGATTTTTAGTTAATCGGCCTAATTCATTAAGATAGTTGTTTACATAGTTGTTAAGTAACGACTGAAAGTTAACAACGATTTTTAGTAACTTGTAACTACTGTCATTCAATTGGTATTCAGTAAATACCATAATTAACGACATTGTTAAAACGGTCAATGTGAACAATCGTTGTTAAATATAGCAGTGAAGTTATTAACAAGTGAGTTAAAATGCATGTCGATTCTCAATATTTGTACATATTTCTACTCTGTTGACAACGTGAAGTGACAGATTGTGATTAGTTTGACGTTTGAGTTTTTAATAATGCTATAAGAAAATTCGGGGTGCAAGAATTTACGCGGAACAATATTCTCTAATGGTAGATTACATTTGGGAACATAAAAAGATAAAGGCAAATTAAATGGCATAAGACTAGTTTTACGTTTCATTTTAGCTAGTTGGAAATTTTTCAAATCGTTGATTGACTTCACGGAAAATTTAAATTTTGCCTTGCAATCCCTTATTGGTGTTGAAATTAAATGTTAGAAGAATCGGAAAATTTGTTCAATATTAAGAATTTGTTATAAATTTAACATTCACTTTAAAATGATTTGGAATAAATATAAATCTTTAATCTTCTGACATGAGACCATCCAGTGCCATCCAGTTCACGAATTAAATCATGAATGAGACACCTTGCTCAGTTTGAATATCTTTGTAAATATTTTTTTCCGATATGGATTACTAACACCTCTCAATTTTTTTTGCTTAATTCTATAATCTTATTTTAAAAAATGTATAGGTGTCGTTCCATTAAATTTCATTTCCTAACATAAAATTTTCCAAAACTACTATTTACCAACGATTGTTCAGTACTAACAACGGGGAGAAATGCAGTTATTAGATTAGCAACTCAACGTAACGACTGGTTGTTAAATATTAGCAACTTGATGTAATAGTGAATTGGCATTTCAATTTAACAACTGAAAATGGTTGTTAATTTTAACAACTTTGCTTAGAGAATTAGGCCGAATATCATATTCGATGATAAATATAAAAAAAATCTGATATGGCCAGCACATTACCTTCCGTCAATCCTGTGTATTATGTACAAATTTCATATATCTTTAGCTTTTCCCATTCGTTAGTAGTCGCTGTTCTTGAATTTCTTCATCCACTCATTTCTATTTTGCTTGTTGTCCTCATTCAGTTCCTTTTCTCTCCAGTCCTTCGCAATACAACCTTTCCACCATATCTTTGGTCTTCCTCTGTTTCTTCTACCTTCTACTACTAAGTTATTCACTCTTCTTCCAATATATTCTTCATCTCCCCTCATGATATGTTCAAACAAATATCGTCTCTCTTGTATCTTTCTAGAACTAATATCACTCGAGCCCAACATCTATCTCAACATCCTCATTTCTGCCACATTCATTTTCTTTTCATTGATACTGACATCTGTCAATTAAAATTTTCTTAATATAATATCTGTTTCCATGGTTATAGCATAGCTGGCTGATTTATGAAATATAATTCCTTTATAATTCTTTAACTCTATACCATTTGATATGAAGTATAAAATGAAATTAAATCATGTAGATAATAGTATATTCTTTAATATTTATAATAACATTAAGTGTCAAAAAAATATTTAACAGCGTTTTTTCAAGAAAAATTGTTTAAATCTTCAAATTAGGGTACTTTCGGTTGACCAATTATAACCAAAATCTAATCACCTCTTCTTTTGGATGTAAACTTCAGGAATACGAGAAAAAATATAATTTTTGGAATCGTGGTATTGGAGTTATGAAAAGTATCGTCACACACACATACACATACGAGTATACATACACACACATACACACACACACACACACACACACACACACACACACACACACACACAGACATCATAGTAAAAATGGTAAAATCGTATTATAGGAACCCTAAAACGTGCTTATTCACTTAAAACTCATCATTAAAGTTTTTGACCAAAGACAACACCTTCCTTATCTAAAGGAGACGGCAGGTAAAAAACAAAAAATAAATTCCATTAATTATTTGTAGTTTACGAGAAAATATAACAAGAATAGTAGAAATATAATCTCAAGTTAATAGCTAACGTCACTATATTCTATCTCCAAAACATTCAATTGCAAATAACAATGTTACTTTTATTACGAAATAATGTTTACTTTTTATTATAATAATGAGAAGCTACAGTGGTTAATTTTTATATTTTATATATATTGAATTTGCATTGTGGTCACTTACCCTATTGGAAAGATTTTCTTTTAGTTATGGCTGCATAATTTATAGTATGTAATTTAATTCATTGTTTACCCAAAGCTGAGGTATATGAGTTTTGGAGGAATAAATAAAAAATATTTTATGGAAAGAGGGCTTCACTTTCTCATTGCCCTGGGGACTTCTTTTATAAATCTGGTCCTGTGTGTACATTGCATTAGATTTGCTAAAAATCTCGTCAGCTCACTTCAAAAGTTGAATTTGTTCAGTGAGTTAGCAAATAAAACAGCTTTGCCAAGCTGAATCGAATATATCACGTGGTACATAATTTACGAATCACATCAACTATGTGTTTATTTGTTTATTTTATTACTTTTAATGATAAGAATGATAAATTTAAAAGGGAAATTGGCTAATGTTAATAATATAAATAAATATATTCGATCAATTTTTTATCCCATATTATTTATTTCAATATTTTTACAAATTACTATTTTCTAATTCAGGTGTCGGCAATCTTTTTTGTAACTATACAGAAGACGTTTCGAGTGTGTTTTTTTATCTCTCGCTAAGAGAGGTATTGGAAATCGCATATCCAGATTTTAGTGAATAAGCACGTTTTAACGTCTCTAGAATCCGATAATAACATTTTTACGATGTCTGTGTGTGTTTGTGTGTGTGTGTGTGTGTGTGTGTGTGTGTGTGTGTGTGTGTGTGTAGATGTGTGTGTATGTGTGTTACGTTGTTCAAGGTACGATTTCTCAAATTCAATAAGACTAAAGACCTGTGTAACTACGGATTCCTCAATCTAACAGTAATGGGAAGAGTTGAATAGATTCTGGTAACAATTGGACAACCGGAAGTAGTAGATTTTAACAAATATCTTCTAAATATTATTTTTTGAATATTTATGTTATTACAAATATTAAAAAAACAAAATTCTCTATCCGACACATTTATTTTTTTTATAATATCTTCTATAGATTTAAAGATATAGATATATAATCTATAAAATAATCTGTTTTAGTAAATCTCATAGGCTGCTCACAGCCCAAACATCTCCATGGTAACTACTTGAGAAATTAAAATGTCTGTAATTGACAGATAAATGTCACTAATCTTAGTGTCAAAAATTCAGAGATAGTACTGAAGGCTTTTTCTGGGAACGATATTTAATATTTATTATTGTATTATGAATTGTATATTAAAAATTACAGGTATATTACATGCACGAACCCTCATAAATAACGCCAAACTCATTAATGAATTGGAAAAACCTCGAACATTTAGAAGAAATGGAGGAAACTTGCTCATAGAATGAATTTAAAATTATAGAAAATACGTAAATATAAAGATTAGATATAATTAAATTTTTTTGTGTGTACAAGAAATGTTAAACACAATACTTGTATATACCACAATGGAAAGGTTGCGAGAGGTATTGTGATGGCCGCAACAGTTTTTTATTTTAGAACGTTGTTTTAATGTATAATAAGATATTGGGATGCTATAACGAAAATCTCCTTATTTCCGAAGTATTTTAATTATATCATTTTATTTCTTATAGGGTCTCGTGGCCGCATGCTTGAGTGTCTGACTTGAGGATTGTTTGGTCGCCGATTTGTAATGGTGACAAATTAGCTCTACTCCGTAATAAATAAATATGAATTTTTTAATAAACCGTCAGGTGTCTCTGAAAGCACAGGACTTGGTTAGGATACTCCGTCCTCAAGCCGGCAGTGTTTTTAAGTTTACTCGCCTACAGCTTAAAATTTTGTATTCATGAAATAATACTTCAATTCCCAAAGCTTTGATAAAGATATAGTAATATCGCCGTGTACGAGTATTAAGAGTATAAGTTTATTTCAAGAGTTCATAATTTATTAATACTTGGTTTCTGAGTTTGTGATATATGAGTTTCTGTGTTTACCGCAATACGAAGAGAACAATTCGAAAAATAATCCCGCGGATTGGTTGTGCGACATTCTCACGTCTTCAGCTTCGCATTCAGCGAGTAATTCCACGTGACACGTCTACATAGGCGCATTTAGACGATAAATGGCAGATACGACTCCTTTCCTGCTGCTGAAAGCGGTGAAACATCCATTTATAATTTCATTTTCCCGGGCTATGTCGAAGTAGGAAGTTGTGTTTCCGCTCCTATTATTATTGAACGTAATGCGGCATTTCGTTTTGTGGAACAAAACTGAACTATTGTACTACGACAAATTAGAAGCCATTTACTCAAATACTTAAAATTAATTAATGCTTCAAAAGAGATAACATAATTTGAATAATGCTACAAAAATGTAGAATTATGGTATAGTAGATTTAATTATTGTAAACAAGTATAGATAAAATATATATTTGTTATTCAACCGTATTGGCGATGCAAGCGTATGATGTCAGCTCCCCTAGCGGCGAAAATGTGAAGTTGAGCACCCGGTATTAAATTACTTGTATATATGTCAAACGTGGTTTACAGCGTGCAATTAATGTTTATTTCATTGTGTGTGTACGGTGTTGTGTAGTATCGAAGATTTAAAATATACCCATACATAGTTATTTACGAAGTAACCGTGTGTTTCATTTCATTTTGTTTATCTATCAGTTCATAGACAGGTTAAAAGATTGATGTAAGAAGTTTGGGTTAGGAATTTGCATATTTGTTTTAGGCAAAATGAAGCTAGGACTTGAAGAATATTTTAGGTACAGGAACAATCTTGCTCTTCATAACTAGATGAAGGAATAACTTATTGCGATGTACTGGCCTCTCTTTTCTCTTGCCTCTCCTTTCTTTCCGACGATTTATCTGCGAGCGAATAAACAGGAACTGAACTCGTTGGGAGGTTTTTGGACGGTACAGCATAACGTTTCAAAAATATTGTGTTACAAGTGTTAATCATCGATCTATATTTATACCCTTACCTCTCCTAGGAAAATAATCATATATTATACAACAAGACGATTGAAAATTCTCGATTACGTGTTGCCTGGAAACATCACGAGACCGAAGGTCGAGTGGTATTTCCAAGAGGCAACTCGCTGAGTATTTCGAGAATTTTTGATCGTCGAGTTGTATACAGGTAGACTATATCATGAATAAAAAATAAATAGTAAATTTAACGTAGACCTGTGGTCTATTTTATTTTGACAGAAACGTCAAACTGTATGCTGCATAACCTATCTTTTTAAATATAGTTGTAGTAGTATGTAATATTACATTGAAATGCTCGTATTTTAAAATAAATGCTTGTATTTCAAATAAACTAGCAACAGTGCTGTTCTAGATTTGTGATCCAAATAATTTTTTGTTTACTTGTCAAAATTTACTTCCATAATGCCTTGCTGTCAAATAATAGATGCGTTCAATTATTTGTTTTGGTGCACTTGTAGTTGTCAGTGTGATTTTAAATGTCTACTTAAAGCATACAACGCACGATTTTTCTCCTTAAAGTCTAACTACAGATTCATTTATATACTCGATACTGTGGTCGAATGAAAAAGATCATGTACGTAAATATAATTAAAAATGGCATTGCCAGTTCTGAGAACATAGAACAAAATAACGAAACGCACCTATAAGTGAATATACGAAGGTAGGTATATTCGAATATACAAAGGTTCGTATATTCGTTCACCATGGTTACTTAATAATAACCGCTATAATACGTGGTAACCAACGAAAATTACGCATTCTTATTGGTATATAATTTAATGAATGATATAGTCACTGTAATCAAAATGCAGTGAACACACGTACATAAATTTACCCAGACTGTATGCTGATCAACCATTTCGTTCAGTCCTCTTTTATTACAAATGGATACTTTTCTTTTTCCGGATTTCGGAAATTCATGGAACGAAATTTCGGGATTCTTTTTTGCCCAAGAATTATATCCCGGAACACAATAGTAGGTATTACTCATATTTTCAAAATATATGAAGTAACGAATACAAACAGTATGAATAAAGAAAGTAACGAACACGATCGAATAAAAACAATAACGAATAAAGACAATAATGAATAAAAACACTGTTTTTATGATATGAGTATAACCACAAAACAAGAACAATGACAGAAACGAATAAAAACACTCTTTGTAAGTACATAAACAATAACGACAGACACGAATACAAACACTAACGAATGAAAACACTTTTTATAAGTAAATAAACAATCATTCAAGTAAAATTAGCCTCAGAATCGCAAACGTACGCTGTCGAACACCTGGTCAACACAATACAAACATATAAAAGCAATTTCGCCACTAGATAGCAAGCGCCAGGCTTGCATCGCGAATAACTAAAACATTTCGCTTACAATTTTGAGATGCCATTTGCACAATGAATATTAAGTTACAGAAGGCAACGTATTTTAGCGCTCGTGAGCGAAGGAATGAGTGCTTGAATTGCCTTCTGTAACTAGAGTTTCACGGCTTGACTTGATATTCAAGTTACTTGACTTGACTTGACTTGAAATCAAGTCAAGCTCAAGTCAAGTAATAGAAGTCGAAATTCAAGTCGTCAAGTAGTAAAATTTCAAGTACTTGAAAAATCAAGTAGTTATTTTTCAATTACTTGAAAAATCAAGTAGTTATTATTTTAATTACCAGAAAAATCAAAAAGTTCTTCAAGACTACATTTCATTTTCATATACTTCCTTATGTTTTATATCAATAAAAATATCAATAATATACCTTGAAATATAGACTTTTATTCATAAAAATAAATCATACATTCAAATTTAAAAATTAAAAAAAAAGATTTCAAAGTAAAATATATGGACTAACAAACAATTTATAGTATTTGTATTATGGAGGACCTTAAAAGGGGACAAGTCGAATTTTAACCGGTGGTTTCAAATAAATAAAAAAAATATACTGGCAATGATTCCGCTTAATTTTAATATTTGACCGTACTAAATGCACTTGATTTTTCCCCATTTAAATAACATTCGGTTTTAGCACATTTTGGAACTTTATTTTTCTCCGAGATATTAAGAGGTTTAAAAAATCTGTTCATTATTGGAATATATACTAGAATGACCCGAGAATATGTAGACAAAATCTGAAGTCCCAATTATTATTCTTAATTCGAATGGAGTATAGCTTTTTGGGCTTTTGTGCGATAGTTTAACCATCTACAGTTATCTTAATAATAATGATTAGCACTTCAAATTTTGTCGACATATTCTCGGGCCATTCTAGTATATATTCCAATATTAGTGAATTTTTTAAACCTCTGCAGAATTTTTAACTTGCAGTAGTGAATCAGCACAGCATGGTGCGCCAGGCCGAACCACACACACCTAGGTTACGATTCTACTGATTCGCGCGTTTTCGTACATAATCGGTTCGTTATCAAGTAGCTTGAATTTGCTTGAAATTGCTTGATCAAGTCAAGTAGTAACGATAGAAAATCAAGTTGTCAAGTAATGAATTTTTAAAAAGCTTGATTTTCAAGTCAAGTCAAGTAATTTACAAAAACATCAAGCTACTTGACTTGATGAAACCCTATCTGTAACGTGTGTTTTATACCTGTTCAGGCTTTCATTTAAATTATTTTTTATAAAAATCTTTGACAATTTCCATTAAGGGATATTTTTGGTAGAATTATTAGGTTGATGACACTAATTTGTGCTTTTTTTTCTGTCAGTTGGCTAAATATTTAGTGTATTTATTACAGTCATGCCAGTCTCAAATAACAAAATATCACCAAAAATCGTTTAGGAATGAAATTCCTTCTAATATCAACAGGCGCTTTATTTTTAGGGGAAAAATGAATTGATATTACCTCGTACTGAACTGAACTAAACTACCTCTAAAAAGAAGTGTTTTTTAAAATAAGAAGTAGAAAATAAGAACATATTATATAACATATTTATAACATAATAATCTGTTATATTTGCTTGTAGCCACAATCTGTTGTATATGTGATTTGTTTTTAACACATTAAATTATTTTACATTTCAGTGTTTAAATATGGATGTATTTCTTAAGGTAATGAGACATGATATAACGTTTCAAACTAATTAATTTCTTCTATTTCTGTTATTTTAATATCAAATATGTACTTACAAACAAGACAAAATACGTAGGTGATACATAGCAATCAGTCACACAGACGTGACATTGACATTCGGAATCTGTTCAGAATCGTTTTGAATCGATCGAAAAAACCGCCTAATATGTGTGCTAGAATGTGACATTTTAATTCCGAAATAGAGAAAAAAAATTAAAACACATTTACTTTTTTTGTCGCACTGCGCATTTTGACACCTATGCGCCCAAACCCATAATATTTCGACCAGTCTACATTTTTAACAAACAAATTATAAAACCTACGCAAATAGTGCGAAATTTCTACAAATTTCTTTCGACTAGTATAAAATATAGATTTTAAACTTACAAAAACTGAATGTTATTCAAGTATTCCGCCATTTATTATTAAGTTACATCGCTTTTATTTGTAATAACAGTTTTAAGTATATTAGATATTGGATCCCTAAGCCCTGTATTTTTTTCTGTAAGTATTATTCCATATATTTTGCAAGATAGGTACGAGTAGAACATGATATCAGAATATTTTGAAATTTTGAATGAATAATTATGACATGACAATTGTGACATCTATTCAATTAACTACTATATAGCTGTTATTCTAACACGAACCCCCTTATCTGCTTGCCAAGGCCAACAAAATCACATGACTGCTCGTGCCCTATAAGTAACTAATTTAACATTTCTGTACACACAAATAATTGAAATTGTATCTCTTCTTTTGTTCTATGAGCAATTTTGTCCTACTCTTCTATGTTCAAAATTCTTCAAATTCATTGACGGTATTAGCGGTATAATTTGTATTTATCTGTCAATTACAAACATATCTCAACTTTTCCATGGAGTTGTTTGGACAACGAGATTTATTACAACATATTATTCTATATTATTATACATCATGGTTGGTACCACAAGCCTTGTTTTAACTAAAATGATGTTTTAAGAAATGTCAAATTTCATTATTTAATATTAATAATAAATAATATTAAATTCATCAAAATATAATTTTAAAGCAGAACATAATTCACACAAATATTTAAAAAAAAATTGCTCTTTAAACGTAAGGGTGAAGTTAAATATTGAAATTTGAATTTGACATTTCTTAAAACAGCGTTTTACTTAAAACCAGGCTTGTGGTACCACCCTATGTCTCTAAACTTATAAGAGATATAATAAAAAAAATATCTTTATTATTTATAATAACAAATTTTCAAAAAAAAATAATATTTATAATTTTAAACGTTTACAATGTTAACTAGATATATCATTGAGTGGCAATTCCCAGTATTCCATGATTACTACTTTCGTTAAGTGCACCAGACGTCTGAGCCCCGCATAACATATCTTTTATTTATTTAACGACCACGCTAACCATTTACGCTTTACGCATCGCAGCTTTATTAAATACTAACAATTTATAGGAATTATTCTCTATTTGTAAAATTATCTATTTCAATATGAATATTATTATTTCCAAGTAATAACATCTAACAACATTTTCAAGAAACTCCTGAATTCTCCGTTTATTTTTATGATTACCTTCTGCAGTCATATCAAATACCCTATTAAAATTCGTATAATATGAAATGAAAGATTCGCAAATCATTAAATATTGCAGAAGGTAGAAACATTTGGGTTCCAGAAAGAGTCCTGGATCACAATCAAATAAACGAGCTGGAAAATGGACCAGAGGGTGAGTCGTCATTCAGTTAATTACATGGAAAACACTGCCCGAAAATGAGATGTTAAGATGCGGGAAAATGTAAGAAATGTTGATAATCAAAGAAAGAACAATAAATTTAAATATTCTGGCACTGTCTCGTTAATAATAAAAAAATTTAATGGGGCCAGCACATTACCTTCCGTCTATCCTGTGTATTATGTACAAATTCCAAATATAAATTTTCTTGCAAAAGATCCTATATACAGAAAAACAAACTACTAAAATTGCACTTGACACTGACTTTTTCTTCTTATTTAGCTTTTCTCATTTGTTAGGGGTCCCTGTTTTTACCTTCCGTCACCTTTAGGTAAGGAAGATATTGTCTTTCGTCAAAAAATTCAATGATGAGTTTTTACGAATAAGCATGTTTTAGGGTCCCTATAATACGATTTTACCATTTTTACGATGATGTCTGTGTGTGTGTGTGTGTGTGTGTGTGTGTGTGTGTGTGTGTGTGTGTCTGTGTGTGTGTGTGTGTGTGTGTGTGTCTGTGTGTGTGTGTGTGTGTGTGTGTGTGTGTGTGTGTGTCTGTGTGTTAAATTTGATTTATTGACATTTATCGTTATTATAACTTAAAGAATATATTATTCTCTATACGATTTGATTACATTTTATACTTAATATTCAATAGATCCAGAGTTAAAGAATTTTAAAGAAATTAAATTTTATAATTCAGCCAACTATGCTAAACATGGAAACTACTAATATATTCATATAATTCAAATTGACAGATGTCAGTATCAATAAAAAGTAAATTATTGTGGCAGAGATGAGGATGTTGAAGTAGATGTTGGGGAAGGCACGGAAAGATACGGTAAGAAAATAACTCTAGTGTTACAAGTTTCTAGGAAGATACAAGAAAGACGATTACATTGGTTTGAAATGTCATGAGGAGAAATGAAGAATTATATTGGAACAAGAATGAATAGTTTACTAATAGGAGGTTGAAGAAACAGAGGAAGACCAAAGATAAGATGGAAGGACTGTATTGCGGAAGACTTGAGAGAAGAGGAACAGAATGAGAACGACACGCAAAAATAGCGACCCCTAATGAATGGGAAAAGCTAAAGAAGATGTCAGTGTCAAGTGCAATTTGAATAGTTTGTTTCTGAAATAATTTTACTGGAAATTTAGAATCTTTTGCAAGAAAAAATATGTATGGAATTTATACATTATATACTGGATTGGCGGAAGGTATTGTGCTGGACACAACAGATTTTTTATTTTCTTCTTCCACTCATTTCTGTTTTGCGTGACGTCCTCATTCAGTTCCTTTTCTCTCAGGTCTTCCGAAATACAGTCCTTCCATCTTATCTTTGCCTTCCTCAGTTTGTTCTATACTTCACCCAAATAAATAAAACATTACAGTACATTTCTAAGCAGTTTAGAATCTATTTGCACAGATAAAATATATTCTTAAAATACACACAGTAGTAATAATAAATAAGGGTAAAATTCAGAATAGCCTCCTTTTAACACAGATATAGTTTATTACGAGCTAAACCCACAAATTTATAATAATAAACATGTAATAAGACCTAAGTCTAAAATAAAATGGATAATATATCGCGATGATATATTTATTATCATTACATTGTCTATTATGATTTTGTAAATATTGGGCTGTAACTTTATTATTTGTATAGGGTTTATAATAATCAAACCCAAAACAAACTCTTCGCTTCATTCAACATCTACAATCAAAGCATCATTGAAGTACAAATTAACTTGATCAGCAGAAAACAAGCATTTCCCATATTCATCATTTCATATCCTCATTATTTGTAGCATTAGCTGAATTATACCAGAATACCGAAATATAATTATTGTACTGCACATGATGCGGTCCATAGGTTATGTATGAAGCTATCATGGGCCAACTATTGGAATAACTGACACCCGCGGTGAGAGGACTGAGAGGTGTGTTGTATCGATTCAATCAACGCACTGATAATTAAGCTTGCTATAATCTAATGAGGCCCTTCAGACACCATGAATCAGCAGAGGCATGAAATGATAGGTATATCAAAGAGAATGTGATATTTTTTATGACTATACGTGGTTTCAGTTAAGAGTGGAGCAGATAGCGGTTGAGAACCGACTGTTTTTACATGAAATTTAAAAAAAAGTAGGGGTAAATATCCTGATTGCGGTGTTGATAGAATTCAACAATTACTCGAAATTTGAGTGATACAGCATTTATACTTAAAAATAAGCTATAAAAAATAAAAGGTTGGCATTTAATGGAACAAAAAAAGATATCTGATAAAAAAATCTGATGTGGCCAGCACAATACCTTCCGTCAATCTTGTGTATTATGTATAAATTCCATACATAAATTTTCTTGCAAAAGTTTCTAAATCCAGTAAAATTATTTCATAAACAAACTATGCAAATTACACTTGACACTGTTGTCTTCTTCTTTAACTTTTTCCATTCGTTAGGGGTCGCTATTTTTTATTTACTTCTTCCACTCATTTTTGTTTTGCGTGTTGTTCTAATTTAGTTCCTTTTGTCCCAAGTCTTCCGCAATACAGTTCTTCCATCTTAGTTTTGGTCTTCCTCTGTTTCTTCAACCTTCTATTATAAAGCTTTTCATTCTTCTTCTAATATATTCTTCATCTCTCCTCATTACATGTTCAAACCAATGTAATCGTCTCTCTTTTATCTTTCTAGAAACTTCTAACACTAGAGTTATTTCCCTTATTCTTTCATTCCTTTCCGTATCTTTCCGTGTCTTCCCTAACATCTGTCTCAACATTCCCATCTCTGCCACATTCATTTACTTTTCATTGATACCGACATCTGTCAATTTGAATTATCTGAATATATTAGCAGTTTCCATGGTTAGCATAGCTGGCTGATTTACGAAATTTAAATAAACAAATAAATCGGTCGGGATCGAAATTTAATATCTTTATAATTCTTTAATATATATATATTGAATATGAAGTATAAAATGCAATATAGAGAATATAAATTCTTTAAGTTATAATAATGTTAGATGTCAATAAATGATATTTAACTGTTAAAATCTTCAAATGAGGGTACTTTTGGTTGACCAATTTTAACCAAAATCTAATCACATCTTCTTCTGGATGTAAACTTGAGAAATACGAAAAAAATATAATTTTTGAAATCGTGGTATTTAAGTTATGCGATCCGAAACTTTCGTCACACATACACACAAACAGACAGACATACACACACACATACATACTTACATACAGACATCGTAAAAATAGTAAAATCGTATTATATGGACCCTAAAACGTGCTTATTTACTATAAACTCATCATTGAATTTTTTGACCAAAGACAATACCTTCTTTACCTAAAGGTGACGGAAGGTAAAAAGATTTATGTAAAAGACATAAAGTTGAAGCGTACAAAAAATATTGATTAATATAAAAATTAATAATGGGTACATGATTGAATTTACTAGACAAGAAAATAAAATACACGTATTTTTTAAAAAAATCGATTAATTATTTAGAGTTTAGGGGAAATTATATAGCTCGAGCTTGGTAGACAAAGACAATATTCCATAGTGGTTGATAGCGGCCAGCCCTATTTTGCCAGGAAGTTGTTAAGTCTTAGCAATTTTGCTAAAAAAATTAACCAATGGGAATAAATGCAAAGCCTGTCATTTTTGTGATTTATTCAGTATTCGCAATTATTATTGGTTATTTGCTATAGCAACGTTGTTAAGACATAACATACTTACAAAATAGGGGTGTAATGATGTCACAATATCCTTTCTCCAAAACATTCAATCGTTAAGAACTAGGGATGTACCGCATCGGGATCGGGAACTGGATTATCCGACCGAATCGCCAGATATATTCCGGTCGCCATATGGGTCCCTCCTAACTACTATGAGGAGTGAAGCGATTAATCATTGACTATGTGGGAGTGTTACAATGATATTGTATCACCTACAACATATACACTGACTACAAATTCTGGGAACTTATTCAAATTAATCTTTACTAGAGTAATCATCATAAAAACATTTCTTGCTATAAGTAATACAGCTAGATTAGCATTAGAGAATGCAAAAAAGCTACTGTTTATACAATAATTAAAAAAATACATTATGATTGTTAGTAAATATTAATTTGCATTCAAGTTTAGAAAATGTTATGAATTTTCGTTGGCGCTGCGGTCGGTATTAGTGGTCAGCAGCTACGGTTTGACCGTACAGGGTGGTTTCGTTGAACGCGGTCGGCGGTCGTCCGTTGCAATTTAAATTTCAGTGAAAATGGATTCTGATATACTTCTTTGCTTCATGCTCGAGGAAGAATAGAAGGATAACATTTTAGAAAATATGACAAGAGAATATGAATATTTTTTTTCTTAATAAACAGTCGATTAAAAATGAATGACTTAAAATTTAGACAATTATTATTTATTTTGTTGTCATTATCAGTAAAATTGGGCGTCATTTTTAACACAAGTACCAGCACGGCAACGGTCAGACTAGTCTTGAAGCGGTCCAACACTGTCGACCATGTATTAGTATAGAGAAAATCACAAATGTATATAAAGTAGGAGGTAAATAGAAAATGTAGAATTCATACAAAAAAAAAATCTGGTTCGAATTATACAAGTACACAGAGCACTGATTTAAGAACGTTGAATGTTAAGACAGGTGCTGCCATTATTCGTAACGAAAATTTTGAAATCATAGCATGTTATAAAATAATTTTATAAATAACTTGGCGACTTTAAGAAACAGATTAGATGAATTAGAAATGAATACTAAATAGTGTCCCAAAAATGAGTTATATGTACCTAATTTTGAGAAATAAATGATGGGATAATAAAAATTAGAGATTTGATATAAATCAAAATAATTATTTATCTAAATAAACCAGACAATTTCATATTGCAAAATTAGATATGAATATATCAAAAATTATAATTTAATTGTTCTAGCCAAGGAAGAGACTGAAGTTATATTTTTGGTCGTTAATTTAAGAATATTTTGTAAAATTTGTTATTATATATAATGATATTTCAATGAAAAATCAATCCAAATATGCAACACAAGAAATAAGCAAGAAGCTTACAAGCAAGACAAGATTTTTGTTGTTTTGCAAGACAAGACAATAATTAACATATAGCAAGACAAGAAATCTTGTCTTGTGAAACACTAATGAAATCAAAAAGACAAATAGATGTTCTGATGTTTTATCGGTCAAAATTTAATTTATTTTTTAGTAAATTATCTAATTTCTGCATTTATAAAACATGCGAAATTAATTTACTGAGTTGACTAATTTATAAGCAGAATTTTATGCTCTACAACTTTTCTTTGAAGAATTTTTTTGTAAAATAATTTGGGAAGCAAAAACTGTTTTCCTATTTTAAATTGCCTGTACTGGATATAGAGCAATACTGGCGCAAAAATATAAATATACACTAGTATTTTATATTTGGACAAACATTTCTCTCCATTATACAAATGCATCAATGTTTTGTTATATTTATGAATGAAATGATACATAATCAGTGAGCTCACTGTACATAATGGATTTTTTTCGTAGAAAACGTTGAACAGAATCGACAATATAAATATTAAAACCTCATTCAGGTTTACTATCGTCAATAACAATAATGGCTTTTGAAAAATTCAGCTTGATTCTAATCATATTTTCAATTACAAGAACACAAAATACCATCTGATCACGAAAACCGTTTTAATTTTCCACGATCATATCCACAAAAAACGTATTAAGCGGAACTTCATTCTTTCCTGCATACGGCTTAGGGCAGTGATTAATTTTAATAAAAAATGAACAGATAATTTTATGCATCCACCGTACGTTCGTAAATAATTTTGTAAGCTATTTTGTCAGGATAAAGGATAACCTAAAACAATAATTTAAGGTTTGTATTTATAGATTAGCTACATAAAAAGTTAATTAAAATAGGTTAATGTAACTACTGCCATAAATTATACAAACAATTGTATGTACAGGGCGGAAGAAATTCGAGTTTCTTATATGAAAAACTTTTTTATTACGCACGCTATTGAAAATTGATGTAGATCTTTATAGGCCAAGTTTATGAGACAACATTAATGTTTTTGAGCTACAAGCTAAAATTTTATTTTCGCTTATTCGGAAAATACCTCATATGTCGCTTATTACGAGTATGGAAGATAAAGAAAAAATGTTTAGATAATTTTTATACGGTTTTTTACGTAGAATGTAAATCTGATTTTGCAATAAATTATAACATACCTAAAATTACAAATTATTACACAAATTAAAGAAATATAATTAGAGAGATATACAGGTACGCGGGATAAACGCGTCCAACATGAGGATTGCGAGAACAATAAGAGATACAAAATTGTAAATTTTGAATTTTTCTATTTTTACCTCTCGCTAAGAGAGGTATTGGATTCATGCTAAAAATCGCATATCCAGATTTTATTGAATAAGCACGTTTTAAGGTCCCTACAATCCGATTTTAACATTTTTACGATGATGTCTGTGTGTGTGTGTGTGTGTGTGTGTGTGTGTGTGTGTGTGTGTGTATGTTAGTAGGACGTTGGAAGGACGATTACTCAAAAACTATAAGACTTTAAATTTGTTTAACTACGTATTTCCCAATTGGACATTCATGGGAAGATCTGAAAAGGTTTTGGTAACAATTGGACAACCGGAAGTAGAAGATTCTTGAAAAAAAATCTTCTAAATAATATTTTTTGAAACTTTTTCTTGGTAATATTAAAGAAAATTAAATTCTCTATCTGATACATTTAAATATTTTATAATATATTCTATAGATTTACAGGTAAAAGAAATATAATATATAAAATAATCTGTTATAATAAATTTTACAGCCGAAAGATTGGCCATGGAAAATAGTTGAAAATTTAAATTGTTTGTAAATGACAGATACATGTCAGTGTCAGAAATCCGGAGACATTACTTAAGACTTTTTCTGGGAAGTACATACATTATATTATTTCTTAATGTATTAATAGTTAAATATTTAAAATTATAGGTATATTACATATATCCTTCAAAAATACTGTCAATCCTGACAATGAATTGGAAACATTTCGAAAAATTAGAAGAGGACAAAATTTCTTCATAAAATGAATTTAAAATTAAACAATCTAAATATAAGGAATAGATATATGTAAGTAGAATTTTTGGTATAGAGTGTAGGTATACAAGAAATGTTAAATACAATAGGGCGCGAGCAGTCATGTGATTTTGTTGGCCTTGACAAGCAGATATGGGGGCCCATGTCAGAATGATAGCTAGTAATTATGTATATAGAAATAGATGTCAAGTATCAAAATTTCTCATTCTAAATTTAGTGATTTTCTTAAAATTCTAAATGAAAATTGACAATTGACATCCATGTACATAATTACTAATTATCATCCTGAAACAGGCCCCCACATTTGCTTGTCAAGGCCAACAATGTAACATGACTGTTCACGCCCTATACTTATGTAACAAAAAAGGATGTAGCGAGAGGTATTGTGCTGGCCACAACAGATTTTTAAAAATATATTTCAAATATGAAAAATGTATTTTGGTATGAACTATTTTATGCTCTTTCGTATAGCGATGCTCAATTTTTATTATTACTATTACTTTTCAAGTAGTGATGTCAATGTTCTTATCCTTACAATTTTTACCTCTCGCTAAGAGAAGTATTGGATTCATGCTAAAAATCGCATATCCAGATTTTATTGAATAAACACGTTTTAAGGTCCGTACAATCCGATTTTAACATTTTTACGATGATGTCTGTGTGTGTGTGTTTTTGTGTGTGTGTGTGTACAGTAATTTTTTTTAAAGATGTCCGATCAAGGTTATCTGTATCATGAATGAATTAACAAATTGGCATACATTTATCTTTTTTCTTCGCAAAGGCTATAAGCGTGTGCGATAATGATGGATATAACACGCTTGTCTTTCAAAAATTCATATTGTTTCGACTAAGTTAAGACATTCCACTTTGAAATAATGCTCGTTGTTGATAATACTTTCGCTGTAATGTAAGTTTATTTATTAATTTAGATACATTACCTTGATTCATAGCCATACGAATAACTATATTTTCTGTCAGTGTCACTGACACTGACATTGTGTCAGTATCTTATTTTTCACATATTTGGTTTCACATTTGCTAATAAGCTTACCAGTTGACTTATTTTTGAATTTTGAATGCTTTTATTGTAACATATATTTTTATAATAATAAAATAACCTTATGTACCCTCATAAAAACTAAGTAAACGACACTACTGAATTTGTCAGAATGGGCGGAGCAAAAATCTGAATTCATACAATTCGTAGAAGATAACCTTGATCGGACATCTTTCAAAATTTTTACTGTATGTGTGTATGTATGTGGGATGTTGGAAGGACGATTACTCAAAAACTATAAGACTTTATATTTGTTTAATTACGTATTTCCCAATCGCACATTCATGGGAAGATCTGAAAAGGTTTTGGTAACAATTGGACAACTGAAAGTAGAAGATTCTTGAAAAAAATCTTCTAAATAATATTTTTTGAAAAATTTTCTTGGTAATGTGAAAGAAAATTAAATTCTCTATCTGATACATTTAAATATTTTATTATATATTCTATAGATTTAGAGATAAAAGAAATATAATATATAAAATAATCTGTTGAAATAGTTGAAAATTTAAAATGTTTGTAACTGACACATAAATGTCAGTGTCAAAAATCCGGAGATATTACTGAAGATTTTTTCTGGGAAGTACATACATTTTATTTCTTATTGTATTAATAGTTAAATATTTGAAATTATAGGTATATTACATATATCCTTCAAAAATACTGTCAATCCTGACAATGAATTGGAAACATTTCGAAAAATTAGAAGACGACAAAATTTCTTCATAAAATGAATTTAAAATTAAACAATCTAAATATAAGGAATAGATATGAGTAGAATTTTTGGTGTAGAGTGTAGGTATACAAGAAATGTTAAACACAATAGGGCGCGAGCAGTCATGTGACTTTGTTGGCTTTGACAAGAAGATATTGGGGCCCATGTCAGAATAATAGCTAGTAATCATGTATATAGATGTCAAATATCATAATTTCTAATTCCAAATTTAGTGATTTTCCAATTCAATGTGGTTTATTTCCTTGACAAGTAAGTTCCACACTCCTGGTGACAAATTAACTACGTTTATATAAATAAAAGTAAACGATAGTCTGTCACATGTTATGTATGTACTCGGACGTCACATTCTGTTTCAGATCATATGACTTTTTCAAAATATTCCCCAAATTTCAATAATTAATCGTAAATTACATGATATTTTCAAATATAATGTTCTTTAAAGAACAATATTTTTTTAAATGCAGTACTTGGAAATAATATAAATATTCTTACACCTGCCCTATTCTATAAAAAGTCATTGTACAGCTTTTTTTTGTTCTAAATACAATCGTTTTCTATCTCATTCGTATAGAAATATACAAAGCACTGAAAATAATAATTTTCTTTTATTTGGTTATTCAAGGAATGTATCATTTGGTATTTTCTGCTATGAGAGGATAGGAATTCCATTGGGAAATCAATATTAATAAATTATGTCAAAGTCAATAAAATAATGCCTCTCGATTTACTTATCAGGCAACATCGGAATTCGAGTCTTCTTGTTTTATAAAGAAGTTTAAACGGTTTTGATGGAAATCTGTTTGGAAATACGAGATGGACTTTTGTATATTCTTCAACACATTGGTTTTATTTGATTTGGAAAATGAGAAAAGAATATTTTCTTTCACTCGCAGATTCCTTATAAATTCAGTAAAGATTTCCGAAAAGTATTATCTATGGTTTTTCGAAACATCGGAAAATGATACTCTAACTTTTTTCTTTGAGGTTAATAGTCCTTATTTTAAGATATGATCGCTTTGCTATTTTCAAAATGATTGAAAATTGTTTTGACATATTAATAATTTTTGATTGACATTTTTAAAGTAAGCTTTGAGGGTTGTTTTTATTTACTTATCGCCTCCGCTTCCTGATCGGTAAATGATTCGCATCACTTACCGATCAGTAATTTGTAAATAAATCTTATTACCTTGAAAACCCTATCGGAAAACATTAAAAAAAACCGATCGCGCAAAATAATTATTTAAGTATTAAGGGCAGTAAGTGCACCTTACCGGTTGAGGATTAGTTTGGAGATCGAGACGAAAAAGCACTTAATGCCCGCAATGCTTATTATATTTTTTGCACGATCGTCTTAATAATAACAAATTAAAGTTTAGAATTATTTAAAAATTATTTTCATATTTAAAAAAAATAGTTGTCATTTTTAAGTAAGCTATGATCGTTGTTTTGTTATCGTTTAACTTTAAAAATTGTACATTTAATTTTTATTTATGTAATTTTCACCGCCTCCACATCGGTAGGTAGTCACATCACTTACTGATCAGTACTACATCACTTACTGATCAGTAATTTGTAAACAAAACTTACTGCCTTGGAAACCCTATCGGTAAAGTTTTAAAAAAACCTGATCGTGCAATATATATATTAGTTCGCATTAAATTAAGATTATTAAAGTTGTAGTCCAAATTTAGTCCACTGACTGAACTTACCGGAACTTAAATTGAATCAATTATCTAGCATAAATCAAATTCATAAGCAATAGGGAAACTAGTGAATGATAGGATAGGAGGTATTGATATTCTACGCGAAGAATTGTTCGCTTTGTTGATAGAGGCGGGAGGCAAAGCGGGAAACGTAATAGCTCATTGTCTGTTGTTTCTGTATAGCATAAAAGCACTCGATAAACTTAATGTAAAGCAAAACTTCGTAATTATGAGCTTTGTGCTTGAATGCTATAATACGCTACAGGTGATACGTATGCGCTACCACCAAAAGTAAAGTAGCATAAAGGAAAATTATTAAATATCTTTATATACTCATACAATTAACAATTAGTTGAGTACATATAGCATAGTTAAATTGTTAAATTATCTATATACTTTTCATTAGCACTAGAACAATAGTTGCCAGATTAAGTTCTTAAGAAACAAAGTTTGCTACAGAGTAGATCAAGAAACACTGTTTCAGTTGGCAACAAAAAAATTATTTGACATTGGTAGGATTGTATATATCTACTTAGTGATCCTCGAGTCAGTAATAAAAACCGATACACCCAGATGAATTCGAGTGGCAGCAGAGAACACTATAAGCTATTCAGCATGTAACGAGGGTGCCAACAGAGGGCACTAAAAATGTCTCTGTAAAATTGTATATGTATGTAAACTGGTAATGTAATTGTAATTGAAATGAAATACATTATATTATTATACCTTCTTAATTGATGGGTCAATTCACGAAATTAAATGATAAAGAAAATTTCCCGGAAATATCATACTCTTGATGAATTTCAAATGTTTATTGAGGGAGTAGGTGTAGATAACACACAGGCATAAGCATACAAAAGAACAGGCGTAAAGTATAAAAATTCCTAAAAAAAAAAATTCCAAAAAAATTCGTGAAAAAACAATGGCCGCTAGTATGAACAGTGATTACGGGTGATTAGCGAGCATTTGACTAGCATTGTTTTATCTCAGTCAATTGTTTATAGATTATTTTTGAGAAAAATACTCCAAATAAAAAATGCGTGCAATTAATTTTTCTATAATTATTATTTGAAGTATTTTTCTGTAAAATAATTTATAAACGATTGGCATAGATAAAACAATGCCAGTCAAATGCTTGTTAATCACTCTTAATCACTTGTTCATACTAGCGGCCAATATATTTTTCCCCGCAAATCGTGATTGAAGGAATTTCCCGGAATTTTCCAGGTAAATAAAAAAATCCTTGCGGGAATTTTCCAATGACACATCACTTTCTATACTTATTTCCGGTTTGTCAATAATTGAAATAATCAGTTTAAACGTCATTTTGTAATCTAGAATTATAGTATGTACCGTAAATATAAAATTGTAATCAAGGTTTAGTGGTTCGAAATTATACAAAACTGCTGAATAAATTATAATTACGGAATTCGGTTACTGAAAGATGGTTGCTGATTTTGTCAACCCAGCACGAATGTCGGTTGTTTTCTGGTTTTTACACCCACTACTGTATGTGCATCACCACAGTCGACTAACAGAAGTAGAAGTAGACACTTTGTTTATTGTTACTTATCTATAACTTATATGTGAAACATTTTTGTCTAAAACTAATTGGGACCTTTTGCGCAAGGAAAAAATGATTTCACATCGTGTTACGTGCTTGTGGTACGCTTTTAACATACTGTATATTATTACAAAGTACAAATGAATAAAATACCACCGGTAGGAGTCAGGTACATATAGTGAAGTACCGGATTGTCAGCAATAATTGAACTTTTACTGAAATAGTGAGCCTCCCAACTTGAACTACATTTGTAACAATTTCGTTTTCCAATAATTCCAGTATATAATTAAATGTTCGCCGATACATTCTAAAATTTTCTCGCAATTCTTATTCGCTGTATTTGTCGACGTCATCGTTGTACTCTTATTTTTGGTTTTTCATTTTCAAATAAATAATTGACATGATTATTATATTTTCATCGTTCGATGAGTCAGATGAAATAATTCGTTTTACCTACGACGACATGTCAAAGAGTTATGTTAATAAATATCAGAATAACAATTTATGAAAGAAATTTAAATTACTCAAAAAATAAATATTATTAGGTATTTAATATTTAGTCCAATATTTTTTGCTATTTACAACATTATATTTGTTGTGGCATTAAAAGAAGTAAATTATCGATGTTTTTTTAAATAATTTTTGTAAACGCATTGCTACAAATTCACCCACCACTCTGACCTGGTTAAAAATACGATAACGCGGTAAATAAGTTCTAAATCGATTTGCAGATATTAAAATGTTTAGAGGAATTTCATGTAAGTTTAAGTTGCTAGTAACAAAAATCGTGTAATACATAACATGAAGGAGAATTTCATGCTGAATTAAAAAATTTAAACTGCGTCATATCTCCTTCAGTTTTGCTAACAGTTGTGTAAAAACAGCGTCAAAGAATATTGCCATCTTAATTTTATTCGTGAAGTGTCTTAAAAAATTCGACCAGCATTTTAATTTCGAGAACTATAAGAGATAAAAAGTCGGTTAAGTTTTAATGGTGTATAGTTATTTGAGAAGAAACGCATAAGTCACTAAATATAGGTTTCTACCAATTACCTTCCAGTGTGATACTGAAATTTGATATGTATCTCTATGTTAATTTGTTTCAAACAACAAAAATGAAACAATTATTAAATTTATAGGTTAAAATCAATGGCCTGTATTATAAACCCACTTTTGTAGAGCGCTTTTGTTAAAAGTAGCGTCTAACCTCAAGAATATAATGTGAAAGAGCGCTTCATAATAGCGCTATTATTCGAAATAATTTAAAAAAAACAATTTGGATATTTTCATTGCTAATATCCTAATTTAGGCCTCAAGCTTTTACATATGAGATTATAGAAGAAGTTTGACTTGTTGGAATGCATAAGAAAATAGAGCTTGTTTCTGTAGTTGTACATAATTTTATATACGACGACTCAAGTGAGACTAAAAGGTCACTTGCATCGTTTGTTTAGATTATTTCAATCAGAAATTGTTCCATGTAGTCATTTATTTGTTCGACATAAAAACTTCACAAAATGCAAACTGCCATATTTTCATCAGAACTTACTATAGTGCTGCTATGTTTATAATAAGAAACATTTAAATAAATACATTTCTGAAACACAAATGTTTACAATTTTATTTGCGCAATCTGTGCTAACTCTGCACATTGATCAGGGTTGAAATTTTTTGATCGGATCGCTCGGTCTGACTGATCGGAGTGAGTTTACGAACGCGTTAGATTAAACCGATCGACTTTACGAAAACGCCTATTATGTTAAAAAAAATATTGAAAAAAGAGAAAATAAACTTCAAAATAAACAATTAATGATATCTGACTAATATAATATAATAAAAATAACGTAGACATTTAAAGTAAATATTTGTTTTATAGAAAATTTTATTAAAAGAAAAATTATATACTTCATTTATAAAAAAATATTTATAAACTCTTCATTTATTTTTTAACTTAAAATTTAATTTGTATTAAGATTGATGCGAAAATTGTTTTGCCGTGTTTTCTTTTCCATGAATTTATAATTTAATATTTTCATAATTTCATTTTACAAGATTAAATATCAATCCAGAAAATTATTTTTATGTCACGTTTGTATATATAAGATTATATTATCATTTATCTTTTGTTTGCATTTCATAAATTTCTCTTGTAATTCTGTTTAGGTCCATTTAAAAAGTCTGAATATGTTAAAATGGTATATTTGAGAAAATAATAATAAATGATCATAAAAATATCCTTTAATTATTTTTAAAGTTTAAAAAATTGAATTTAAGTTATTATTAATAGTAATCATACTTAAATGATACTGAAAATATGAAAAAAATGAAAACAAATTTTACTTTTCTAAATGTAGAATAAAGACTCACATGTGTATTGTTAATGACAGTAATTTAGTTACACTAGAATTATTGAGAAAGAAACTCATTGTTTATATTTTTTAGAATTTTATAACATCAAGTGTAACAATATATGAAAATAAAATATATATTTTTATAGTATATGTACCATCGTGTGAAACAATACTTAATTTAATAAATGAAATTTTATTTTAAATATTTACAAATTGTCTTTCCTTCCACTTCGTAAAGGTTCCGAACTGATCTTCTTTTAGAATATTTTTAAAACAATCTTGAATTGCTGCATCAATCTTATTCCCTTCTTCGGATGAAAACTTTCTACCCCGTAATACTTTTTAATGAGTATCAAAATGGATTCATTCTAGTAGAAAATCAAATTAATTTTTCCGTTAATCTTTTACTTGTGGTTTCCATTACTGTATAGAAAATAATGAATGATTTTGTATTATTACTCGATTTTATTTAATACATATTTATGAAGATACGATCAGTGAAAAAATATTGTAACTGACCTCAAATATCTCAATTACTAACGCACTTATCATTTAAATAAGTCTAACTGCAGTATGTCAAATACAAACTAATCTTAAATTGCATAATCGAATGTAAACGTGTAAGGAAATAGACTCTAGATTGAAGAAGATTTAAATCTGGTTTAAATTGTGAATTTCCTTTTATCTCTTCACTGTGCGCAAAAAAAAACATGTTCATTTTCCAGATTTACGAGTATTTTTGAAATGTTGTTTTGTAAGCATTTCCTTAACAATACATTGAATGAAATAGATAAATAATAAACATTTAAATACACACACCGGTGTGTACCCGGGTACGCCAAATAGACTATGTGTTTAAAAAAGTATGAATCCTCTGTCTTTCATATTTATATTAGTAATTCTATATCTACAGCAAATAACAAATGACGATATAACATCTAAATTTAGACACCTACTAGAGATTGATTATCATTTATCGAGGTGTTAAATATTGGTTTATTAAATAAGGATGGTTAATTAGTGTTCGCTATAGATCAATAAGGGTTAACAATCATTTCTGCTTTTGTTGTCGTTTCTGTTCTAAGTAGAAAAATAATTTTAAAAAAATGAAACATTATTTTTAAATAATAATTAACAATAATTAATACTTTATACAAAATGGAAAGTTTAGTTTTTTTAATTAATCTAAATTTTTCACTGTTTTTAATTTACATTAAAAATAATAATTTTCATTTTTTTTTTAATATTTTTCTACTCTAAATAAGCAGAAATGATTGTCGGCCCTCGATCTGCAGGGTGTTATATTTTAATGGATCCAGCAAATATCTCGCTTATTTATTAAGTTAGTAATTTCTTTCATATAACATGGTTATACAGCAACATGTAACATATTTTACATGATTGTAAAGCTAATTTGATGTACTTTTCAAATTTGTAAAAAAATATAGTATGTTTCATTTGAAATTTCAAAGTTGGTATTAATTACTAATAAACCGGAAGTGGTATCATGAATGTACATCCGTCATCAAGTAGCTTACATGTTATTAAATAAAATTGATTTTTGGACTTCCATTATCTTTATTAACAAAAACACAAATTGTCACAACGTTTCGGTAGCTGATAAATGCTGCCGAAACATTGTGACAATTTGTGTTTTTGTTAATAAAGATAATGGAAGTCCAAAAGTCAATTTTATTTAATGACGAGACATTATCTTATAAATTCGAAGTTAAAGCTTACATGTTGCTGTATGAATCATGTTATATGAAAGAAATTACTAACTTAATAAATAAGCGAGATATTTGCTGGGTCCACTAAAATATAACACGCTGTATAGTGAACACGAGTTAATCACCCATATTTAATTAAACTAAAGATCGAACAATATTTGACACCTCGATAAATGATAATCAATCGTCATTAAAAGTTGTTGCCAACCTTATGATAATTATTGTACATGTAAGATAATTTGGACAGGTGTACGATGTACAACAGTAAATTTTTACGTAAAATGGCAAATAATATGTGCAAGAAGAACAAACTAAATAATTCCTATAAAGAAATTTGAGATAAAACATAATTTTGAGTGTTCTTTACGATAACTTCAATGTCCGGAGATTAGCATCTATGACTACGTTTATCTCGCAGTAACATAACCCGCTTAAAAATCTAGTGACTTAAAATAACTCTTAACTCCAGCTCGTTTATATCGCATGTTTTAAAGTGACTACAGGATAATTAGCGTTTATCCACTGCTGTTAAACAAGGACAGATAGAAAAAATTGCGGATGACTTACTATAATAAAAATAACAAAACGCTCATGATCTTGAAGCAAACCTCGAAACAAACAGTTTTTAGAAGTTTTGAGTGTAGTAATATATATTTTTAATAATTATTTTCATGTTTTTAAAAAAAAATTGAGGTTAATCCATAGCCTTAACCGTTTATCTCGCAAAATTTCAAGTAGGTTAGTTAACTCAACCCATTATTTAAGATACTTCACTTAGCGCTAAACTAACGTGTTTATCCGCTCAACTAGTGCGAGATAAACGTAGTCATTGACTATCAGACTGAAAGATATAATGTAACCATAACCTACAAATATAAATATTCCTTTCATTTGCATTTATCAATTTTAAATATAATTTAATATGCACCTCGGTACTGAAGTTCGTTTTTGTCACTCATACGGTTTATTTTCCTCGGCCTTATTCGTAATAAAAATACAACTTCAGTGCCTTGATTCATAGATAACTATTTGTATTCCTAGTAACGGCAGAAATTTGGTATGAAAATGTGAAATATGGTTAATTAATTTTTATTGTTATATATCAATTTAAATTAACGGATAATTGTTAACTGGAACAGAAATTAGAAAACCGAATAAAAATAAACTACCATAACATGACAGATAAACCGTTGGACATTTGTTATTTATTTTGTCTCAATTCCATGACTATTGCTATTTTTGAGATTTTCGACATGTTCATACATAATTTCTGCTGTTACAAAGCATAAAAATTTAATAATGCTTATTGATTCAGATACAGAATTTTATGCACTATTTGAAACTTTTTTACATAAAATAATTAGGGAAGCAGGAAATTAGTAAAGTATGATTTTACATGTTAAAGTCCTGGCTGTGCCGGTCACAACCATGTATATGACAATATTCATTTATAGAAAACGAAAGAATTTATGGAATCAACAGCATGAAGATTATATCCAGGAAGTAACGAGAATTATAATGAACTAATTAACGCGTACATTCAGTTTGTCGACTCGTTACTGCATCTCAGCTATCAGTGATGTATGAAATATTCTGAAAAGCTGTGGTTACATGACGAATATCACCTGAGAGACAAAAGGCTTTAACGAGGAAGAACGTGAACTTGAGCAACAACTCCAGACAGCTTTTCGAATTTTTATCTTTTCATATGTTTCTTTCTATACTCTGTCTCATCATAACCACAGTAGGTAGATAATGATATACTTGTATCGTTAAAAGAGTATAACAGGCGTCACCTTAAGGTACGTTTTCGTCACACCTAAACGTAAGTTTTCATATTCTTCTTCTCTGAGGATGAAGCAAATAAGTAAATAAAATATATTTTTATTAAAAATTGTTACTTCATTTAAGTTTAGAATTGCAGCTGCCGCGTTTAAAGAAAACACCCTGACAGTACAGTTACGAGTTACGGTGAATCGTTGCAATTACATAGCCGCTACTGCCGACCGCGAATGCTTGACACCGTCAGCAAGATCGTATCAAATTTATAAAAGTTATTTCTATGTAGGACTTGAATTTCTAACCGAATTCACCGATCCGCAGTGTTTTACACCTGCCGTACTGTAGGTTGGATTTCAGCCCTTGCTACATTTATTTAAGATGTATAAGTGGTCAGCTTATAGCATACGAGTGTGATAAATACAAGTAAGGTAAAATCACCTGTAATTAACACTTTAAGAAATGAAAATTTCTATATTGTTTAAAAACATAGGTTAATGTTAAGGAAAATACAATTATTCGCATTCATTCGCGTCTTAAGAAGTAATACGTCTATAAAACTAACAATTAAAATTAATTAGATTTTACAATAAATTATCAAAATAAGAAAATGAAATGCATTAGTAGTTGATATTTGTCAGTTATGACATTTTTAATAGTAGACTCCTAAATGAACCAGTAGTAGACACTTTGTAAAATATGTCGTATATACAGGATGTAACAGAAATAAATAAATTAAAATTTTCTACAGTCTACATAGACAGTAGCCATTTGCGCTCTCTTTTGTCAACGCAAAATGTCACTTTGCCGCTCTAGCGCGACAAAGCAGAAAAAACGCTCGCTGTCCAAATTTATAGCTATACAATCTTGAGAAATGTCACTTGTCTACATTCTTAATGGAAACGTTTAGTCAGTAACTATGACACTGTAGTGACACATTTACCACCTTTACAAATCAATCTGACATATAACTGCTCTGTCGGTATGTTACAAAACAAAAAAAAAAAATGCCGCACTATTGTGAAAATAAAATAGGGCATTCATTTACAAAACCGAAAGTATAAAATGTTTAGATTAGATTGAAGCAATAGGTCAAGAAGAATGGGAAATAACGATAAATTAAAATTAAATATAAAAGACGTTTTTTCTTTACATCCTTATTAATTGAGTAGTAGTGTAAGTACAAAGTATACATTTTATTATTTTTTGTTATGGTGGCGACTGTAGAAAAAATCTTGTGTGTGTTTCGAGCGCAAATGGACATTGTCGATTTCGAGAGAATGCCGCGCGACCTCTCAATCGACAATGTTCTATTTTGCGCTCTTAATACACAAATAGCTATTAACCAGTCATAGAACTCGTCGAGAGCAACAATATTTCTTAATTACTTTTTTTTAAAATTTCAATTTTTTAGCCTTTTACCCCCCCCCCCTCCTCTCATAAATTAACGAGTCGTTTAGGTATTTTCATAATAATATGATCCAGTAGCAATAACAATGATACAATTGTTTTTGACAAATGTGAGTTGTCAACTTCTTCAAATAAATTTTGACAAATAAATCGATGAATAATTATTATAAAAGTTATAATCAGTAAAAATGCCTGTCTTTACGGATAACAAGTATACATTGTGCTGGCCATGGTGATGTTTAGTGAAACGCTGCCCAAAGTCTGCAAATTTATTTGGAACGTTTTCCGAATCGTCATCTTTTAAACGTTCGCACTTTTGGACACGTATGTAAATAAAATAAATAAATCTCCGAGATCATGAGTCTTTCAAGCCTGCTGCTCAAGATTATGGTAGAACTCGCCCTGATCACATAGAGAATATTGAAGAGGATGTTTTGGACTCAACCAGGGTGCTAGTATTCGAAGAATAGCATTACAACACAGAGTGTCACATATGGCAATTTAGAGGATATTTAAACTACAATAGTTACATCATTTCATCGACGCCTTAGTATTATATAATGGTGGTCATTTTGAACATTTATTGTGATTTCAAATCTGAATCACTTTTCATCATCTTTATGCGTTTGTTCCGTCAATTGTAGAGTTGTTCTTGATCCTATAAATGTCCTACCATTTTTGGATTGTCTAACCTGTTTGATGTATGATTTTTTTTGTTACCTTAGTCGAGGTATTCTATAATTTCATTCTGGTGTATCTATCAATCTATTCACCAGTTTGTAATCAGTCTTTCATTGTATTCAGCCACAGTCACAACGGAAACAAACCAGAAACAGCTGCTTCGTAGACGCACGCCATACGCACGCGCAGACCGACATTCAGGTGTTATTTTATTCGACCATAGGCGGGTAATGAAATTTTCGACAAAATTTTAAAAATTTTTAACTTAATATCTAGAAGGTTTACAAGAAAAAGTTATTAAGAAATATTGTTGCACTTGACGAGTTCTATCACTAATTAAATATAATGTCCTTCTTTCTGTTACACCCTGTATAATGTTCTCCGAAATAACTTAGTCCAGTACATGACTCATATCTTAGAGGCCACAGAATTTTTAAATTCACATTACACTTCGTTATCGCAGCCATATGCGTGCGGCTGTGGCAGAAATTCGTTTTTTACATTTACGTAAGTTTTTGTTTTTTTCTTTCTCTTCTAACTTGAAAATACTCGTATACAGGAATTTGCGTAAAATATAATGCTGTATTAATGGGAAATCAAATAATGGTAATAGTATAATATTTTTTGTAAAAACTACCCTGTATTAGCTATTGCTAGTGGGTGTCAACTAATAAAAAAATGTGAAAAATGTGTATCAGTATAGGACTTGACAACCCAAGTAAAGCTGCAACATGACCTAAAATCATTAATAGTTTATATATTCTTATATGGTCACCTACTATTAAATTCATTATCAACGTTTGAAAAAAGTACTATTAACAATTTATTACAACTTATTTATAAAATTATCTTCTTAAGGATTTACACAACAATTCAGCAATTCGGATACCAAAAACTCCACTGTTCAATGAAACTATATTTTTGTACAATGCGGGTTTGGTTAATGAATTTTATGAACCAGTACGTTCTCGCGACGAACTAATGACGTCAATCATGAACCAGGTTCGTCAAATCACGAACCGAGCTAGCGGGCAGGTTCATGAATCAGGTTCATCGGTTCTCTCTTTCTAATCTCAATCCATCTCAGTCTACCTTTGTTTTATTTATACACTTGAGCGTTTGAGATTTTGATTTAAACTAGAATAAATTACAAACATGGAAAAAGTCACAATTTCCAATGGATTAGAAATGCTTGAAGTGGAAGTTGACAGGGGAACTGTTGATATATTAAATAAAGGTAAAAGCTAGGTTCAAGTTTTGTTGGTTTTGTTTACAAATAAAACAATCAATTAATTGCAGATCCTGTTGTTACAAAATATTTCGAAATGTGTAAAGATAGCATACTAAATAACTCATGTCCATGATGGTTTTGACATTCACCATTACACATTTTCCAGATAGATGGTTGTAATAATTAATATAATATCAGCTAAAGCAACATTAAAAACAGTCAAATTTGTTGATTTTATTTTAATTTAAATTCAAAGTGTCAACTACTAGTGCTATGTCAACTATCGGTGTTTTTACCTAACCTGTATTATTTTTTTTGCGGCAAATGACGGGAATCGAACGCATGGACCAGCGAGATATATGGAGATGTGCGCTTACCCGCTCGGCCATCAAGTTGACAAATGAGTGAGCCAATTTGCTATTAATAATGATATATCTAATTCTATAACGTTAAGGGCGTTTAGAGAACACCGTAGAGTTCACTTTTATCCAAATGAAAAGTATTTCCAATTTCAAGTTTGACGCTAGGTGGATCCAAACCCGAGTCATCCGTACCACAACTAGTTACGTAGCGCACTAAACAACGCAATTCCGTCAATTTACAAAGATTTTATAAAAAAGAAAGTTAAATAAACAATGGACAAGACAGTCAGTTTCAGTTGGCCTGTAAGGATTTATTAGCTTAGGGTGACAGTAAAACTTCGAAACATAGTTCGTGCTTTTAGATACAATGTAAATCCGTCTTCGCGGTTAGCCAGTCACCGATGTGGGAATATAAGCCCTACTTTGGGTAAAGCTGAAAGCAGTAAAGGTACGATCAGACACAGTCTACAAAACAGCACTATTTTTTTACCTCCCGCTGCCCTTGGTAAGGGAGGTATAGGGATCGATAAATGTCACTGCCAAAAAAATAATCATTTCAAATTAATAATAGTAACGTTTTAAAAAGAAAATTGTAAATAGAACAATAGTTATATGGAAAGGAACATAATGTACACAATTTGTAGCATTAGTATGCAGGTATGCATTTAAATAAAGAAATATATATGTATATTATCACAGCATATTACCCATTGCTGGGTGTGCTAATCTGCTTTGTACACAGATTTCGGTAATGATGATCACATATTTGTATTGTGCGGGCGTTTACCAAGCGTCACCTCACGGGCACTCATTCCTGGCGTTGAGACTACACCATAAGGGTTAATTTTGTGCCATTTAAAATTCGAAATATTTGGCGTTGATCGGGACCGAATCGGGTTCTTCAGATTCGCGACCAGACATAGGTATGTATTTAAATTAATAAAAATTAAATGGCGGGAGGTATTGTGTTGGTTACATCAGATTTTTTTTGATGTGGTCTTTGCAAAATTTAAGAATTTATAATTCTTTTTTAGAATCAGAATACCAACTCGTATACCGCTCTTTTAACACGTTCGCTACCGACCTAATTTGATTGTGTTCCTGCGGTGTACCGTTGCTATTTCCAGGAATTTTGGAAAGATTGAAGATAAACCCGATACAATAGCACAGTGACCACAAAAATGCCTTGTTAGTGGAGTAATGCGCGTATATAGACCGCGGATTCGATATGTACCTCCACTCATAAACCAAGTAAAATGTAGTCGCAAATAATTAGATACGAATATGTGGCCACTATACAGGATCAGATCATAAAGCATAGGTACGTATATTATATGATCTAAGTTTTAGTGTGTGGTTACTTGTTTTAAGGCGTTAACTCGCATTTCAGATATTTTACGCAAAAGAACATAAATGTATTCGAGTTAAGACAATAAGAGGAACAAAGAAGGTACATTGTAAGTGGATATCCTCTAAGGAAGATTTAAATAATTTCATAGTGCAGACAGATTTATACTTTTTATTGTGACTATTCTAAATTTAGATTTCCCGCAAAGCGGTAGCGCCGCAAATAAATTTTAAACGCCGTTATTTCCAACATTCAATATGCCTTTGGCATTTTATTCGTATTTGCGAACGAGAGAGCAACATAAAAGTTATTTTTATGCGATAAATACAGAGCTTAACTTATAAATGAAAAACAAGGCATTGACTATAGCCCACAATTTTTTGGTGGTAGATATATAAATTTAAATGAAAAACTGAAAATTGGAAGCTCAAGTAGTACAAGGAAAAGTTAGATAGTGAAGGGACGAAACTTGACAAGTTGTGGTTGTTACCAACGTAAACAACGTCATGGACACATCAAGTGAAGGTAGCATCTGATTCATTTTGCACGGGCTTCTTGCAGTTTTTTTTTAAACCATAAATGACACTAATCCATACGCGGGAAGCTATTGTTATTGTGCAAAAATAAGTACTCTGAAGTGTATTTAACAAATAACAATTATTTATTTTTTGCACCATTGATTTTTACCTCTCGCTAAGAGAGGTATTGGAATTATGCTAAAAATCGCATATCCAGATTTTAGTGAATAAGCACGTTTTAAGGTCCCTAGAATCCGATAATAACATTTTTACGATGATGTCTGTGTGTGTGTGTGTGTGTGTGTGTGTGTGTGTGTGTGTGGATGTGTGTGTGTATGTGAGGTTGTTGGAGGCACGATTTCTTAAATTCTATAAGACTAAAGATCTATGTAACTACGGATTCCTCAATCTAACAGTAATAGGAAGAGTTGAATAGGTTCTGGTAGCAATTGGATAACCGGAAGTAGTAGTATTTTAATAAAAATCTTCTAAATATTATTTTTTAAAAATTTATGTTATTACAAATATTAAAAAATCTGATGTGGCCAGCACATAACCTCTCGCCGTATATTTTACCTGGCTGTATGCATAAAGCAAAGAATATTTTTATAAATACAAATAATATATTCATATAAATCTATGACGTATAAACTTCTTTATTATTCAATAATAGCATGTCTCAACATGAAGATATATTTCACCATAAATTATGTTACAATAAATTACAAAGTAGAGTTTACCATATATAAATATTAGGCTGGTAACTGCAATTTTCAATTCGAACAACGTTGTTTACTTTCTCTTCATATTCTTCTAGTAAAAACATTAATTTTGGGCGGTCTAAAATGTATATATGGATTGTGCATCTATTCTTACATATCTTCTTTTACATTTTATTTTTTCATACATGTTATATCTAAATAACACTAATTCCCTTTAATAAAGTGACGGATAGATTGCACTCCGATTATTCTTATATCGATGTGTAATTTTGTCAATATTTACAACTTACTTGAGAAGAATTTGATAGCTTTTTCGCAATTCAAAGTTACTCTAGTCTATAGTACTGGTGTACATTGTCCCATAATGTTTGAAACAAATTTAAGTCCTTCAACCTAGACTTGTCATCTCCATAATATTCACAGATCAAGAACTAAGGGATTCTCCAAGTACATTTTTCTTTCATTACTCATTATTTCTGACACTGACATTTATCTGTCAGTTACAAATAATTTAAATTATCAACTATTTTTCATGGCATTCTTTCGGCTGTCAAATTTATTACAACAGATTATTTTATATATTATACTTCTTTTATCTCTAAATCTATGGAATATATAATAAAATATTTAAATGTATCAGATAGAGAATTTAATTTTCTTTAATATTACCACGAAAAATTTTCAAAAAATAATATTTAGAAGATTTTTTTTCAAGAATCTTCTACTTCCGGTTGTCCAATTATTACCAAAACCTTTTCAGATCTTCCCATGAATGTCCGATTGGGAAATACGTTGTTAAACAAATTTTAAGTCTTATAGTTTTTGAGTAACCGTCCTTCCAACATCCACACACACACACACACACACACACACACACACACACACACACACACACACACACACACACACACACACACACACACACACACACACACACACACACACACACACACACACACACACACACAGACATCATCGTAAAAATGTTAAAATCGGATTGTAGGGACCTTAAAACGTGCTTATTCAATAAAATCTGGATATGCGATTTTTAGCATGAATGCAATACCTCTCTTAGCGAGAGGTAAAAACAAAATTTTCTATCCGACACATTTAATTTTTTTATTATATCTTCTATAGATTTAAAGATATATGTAGATATATAAACTATAAAATAATCTGTTGTAGTAAATGTCATAGCCTGCTCACAGCCCAAACATCTCCATGGTAACTACTTGAGAAATTAAAATTTCTGTAATTGACAGATAAATGTCAGTAATGTCAGTGTCAAAAATTCAGAGATAGTACTGAAGGCTTTTTCTGGGAACGATATTTAATATTTCTTATTGTATTATTAATTATATATCTAAAATTATAGGTATATTACATGAACCCTTCAGAAATAACGCCATTCCTGTTAATGAATTGGAAAAACCTCGAACATTTAGAAGAAATGGAGACAACTTGCTCATAGAATGAATTTAAAATGATAGAAAATACGTAAATATAAAGATTAGGTGTAATTAGATTTTTTTATGTGTTCAAGAAATGTTAAATACAATATATACCACAATGGAAAGGGCGCGAGAGGTATTGTGATGGCCACAACAGATTTTTTTTAAATGTTTCCGACAGGGTTTGCAAGGCAAATTACTGAAGTGTTTGTGATAACTCACCAATCAGGAGCCGAGGCGGTAAGTAAATAAAAAACAATGATCAAACCTTGATTTTACAAATGACAACTAAAATGTCAAAAATAAATTTAAATTATTTTAAATTTTATTCTTACATCAATTCTATAAAAAACGTAATAAGCATTGCGGTCATTAAGTGCTGTTACCAGTATCGAATGTATTAGAGACTGAGACGAAGTTATTCTCAACCGGCAGGAAGCACATACTGCCCTTAATACTTAAATAACTTTTATCACGATCGTCCAGAAAATGAGCTGTTTTTGATCACTTTTTTGACTAGATAAAGCATCTTTATTGAGATAGCAGGGTTTCCTACATGTATGTCCATTGCGATCAGTTGTTTATTTATTTATTTCTTATATCCTCGCAATAAAAATAATGCAAAACTATAGGTTTTTTATTTTCAGGACCGTAATTTTTTTTACGTAACATGACATGAAAGTGAGTTTACTGGGCTCACAAGCTTCCAGAGCGAGCCCAGTAAAGTATCACTTTCAGGTCTTGTTACGTAAATTACTAATATGTATTTGTATCTGCACTATATTGCAATGAATTCAATTTTTGTTTGAGCAGGCGCTGGGTTAGATATAATGTCAATTTCAAACGAAGTCCTGACAAAAGTTCTTTCTTCATTCCTGAAACATGTAGTGCAGCCAAGGAAAGATTGGCCGTCAGTCGGCACTCAGATACCGTTCCCCAGGGGACACCCGAATGTATTCACACTCACCGGGAAGCTCTTTCGGTGTCCCATTAATTTGATTCGCAAGGTTATGTCCTTAACAACAATAATCACCTAGAATCTTAAAGCAGGGCCGGCTCTAGGGGACCTAGAAGATATATTTGATGTTGGTGAAACCGGGCATTAGTCTAATAGGTATTATTGTTTATAATAGTTCAAATTCGGCCTGCCATCGATTGAACAAAATTATCGATGAGTTTTAAATCATTTTTTGGCAACTTTAGAAATTTTCATTCTTCCATCTACCTCTCTGATCCTATTAAATACATATAGTACATAATTTGAATTCAGCATGAAATTCTTTTTCATATCATGTATTACACGATTTTTGTGTAGTAATTGCGGGCATTTTTTCAGTAAATTTCCGACTAATTTAGTTATAGTCACAAGCGCGCGTCCCTATCGGAGACGCCCCGATGCAGCGCATCCCTTGCTTCCCCTGTTGAGCCGGCCCTGGCTTAAAGAAACTATATATGTATCTATAACAACCAACAAAATTGAAAGAAGTATAAATGTCATCTTTAATTATAATGTGACCCCCCACTAATTATATTGTTTTAGAAATTCTTCATTATTATTCGTTAAACCGTAATATTTATTTTAGTATTCTGTGACGTAGAAATACAGATGATTTTGTTCTATGTAAAACACTAGACTTTGCTAAATTGGAGTCACATAAATTGATCTTTTCAGCTCTTACAAAAATATATAAATATGTTAAAATAACTTTTGTGGGCAATAATTGAAAATATGCGTGGATAATAAGCAATTTAAAATCTACATATATTATAGTCTAAAGGGATGAATACGATGATCAATTGGTAGCAGAATGGAAAATTGTAAAATAATCAGACACGCAGTCTAGTGAAAATTATTTATTTCCTAGCCTACGTTTCGACTGTAACTACAGTCTTCTTTAGGGCTCTATATTACAAACATGAAAATTACAACCATAAACAAAGATGTAAGAATTATTTTTATTATAAGGACAAGCAAGTAAAGTTAAGACAAGGATTAAATAACATTGTCCAATAGGAGGTTTTGAAAGAGAACTTAAGTTACAAAAAATGAGCTATTCAGATAGACAAATTATTAACATACAAGCGTTATTGGAAAACCAGTAACAGTGCGAAAATATGTTATAGATTTTTTTGTGATAATTTTTAAAATTGTGGTATATTACACTTAAATTATCTATATATGTCTGGTGATTAATGTTATTTTCATCAGATTTTATGTATAACATTTCGAAAGTGAGTTATACATCAAATCTGATGAAAATAACATTAATCACTTGACATATATATAATTTAAGTGTAATACCACAATTTTATAAATTATCACAAAAATAATCCATAACACATGTTCACACTGTTACTATAGTGAAAATGATTAGGCAGAAGACTCACGTCATCAACCTGAAAAAAATGAAATATAACTTGTAGAAATTATTGGGTATTTATTTTTAAAAGAAGAAAAAAAATACTAGTATTGTGTCAAATAATTTTATATTCCGTAAAAGGAATAAAGATTGACTTAGAAATAATTGTAACTTGACAGATAAATGTCACTAATGTCAGTGTCAAAAATACAGAGATAGTACTGCAGCCTTTTTCTGGGAACGATATTTAATATTTCTTATTGTATTATTAATTATATATTTAAAATTATAGGTATATTACATGAACCATTCAGAAATACCGCCAATTCCATTAATGAATTGGAAAAACCTTGATCATTTAGAAGAAATGGAGAAAACTTGCTCATGGAATGAATTAAAAATTATTGAAAATACGTAAATATAAAGATTAGGTGTGATTAGAATTTTATGTGTGTACAAGAAATGTTAAATACAATACTTATATATACCTCAATGGACAGGGCAAGAGGTATTGTGATGGCCACAAGCAATTTTTTGTCTATAAAGTTAAATTCTAACCTCACTTTTGTGCTTTATTACATAATTACTAATAGACATTAAATAATATAGAATATAATAAAATCAGTATGAAATTTTGTAACACTGTGATGGGTAATAAGCACAAATAAATTAAGCGTAAGCTGTCCAACTTATAATCCTTTCTCTCTTTGTTGCTGTTCTCTTGCAAAATGAAATATTGAATTTGAAACTGTATCACAAATTTATGATCTGAACTTTCCTTAAGAAAGTACAGTGAAAATTAGCGCATGGAAGGTGCGATGACATATTGATTTATTTAATAAGTTTGCAGTGATTAAAGTTTCATATGAATTATGATTCGTGCTGTGCGAAATTCTCTCGGATTTTCTGAGATTCAATTTCGCGGCAATATCCGCTCAGATAGCTAATAATCACGTCTCAAGTGTTGATCTAATTTCCTTGTGCATAATTAAGTGGCGAACAATTGCAAGCAATCAACATTTTAGATACAGATTAGCAATTAGCAAATAACTATAAACCGCGGGCATCGTTGTTATGGAAACTGTTGCGTGAACGACTACATGAAAGGCCCTTTGTTAAAAGCACTGACCCAACGCTCTGTGGAGTGGAAATACTATACCATACGTTTACTGTACTGATTATACAACAAAGACTATGGACTCTTTGACAAGTCTATTTGATAAATGTTTTAACTACGTTAATATAAATGCATTGAACATCAAAACGCAGAACTACTTCATATAGGGTATTAAAATGGGTAATTTTTTGAGGGTATATACATTTCGCTATGCTGATTCCCAATAAAAAATATTTTTTTCAAAATTCGCAAAATTATTTATTGTTCATTTAATTCTTTTTTAGTATGCCACTGCCGACATGATTTTTATTAAAAATAATGAATTATTATTTAATTCGTAATTGTTTCCTATTCAACGTCTGTTACGTGATTAGATATTTTATTATTTTTAATAAAAATATTATATTGGCAGTGGCGCGTAAGAAAGAATTAAATGAAAAATAATTTTCCTAATTTTGAAAAAAATCCTTTTGAGAATCAACATATCGAAATGTACTCGTATATAACCTCATTTTTTACCCTTTTTTAACACCCTGTATAATTTTAGCACATATGGTGACGTGATTAATAAAAAGTACCTTCCTACTCGATGTTGTGTTGTCTATTAAATACATCTGTGAAATTTATACTGTTATCTGGTAATTGTTTTCTAATTACAAAAATATTAGTTATCGATAATTTTTTAATATTACAAGCAAGAAACTAATTTTTGAAGGTAAAGTACAGTTTAATACTTGAAATATTTCTGATCAATATCATGAATGTTTGAATTAAGATTTTAGCATCAATAGCAACAATGTCATATTTGTATTAAAATAAGATATATAATATTTAAATTTCAACTTGAAATAACTCTTTTGTTTTTAATTTTAGAGGTATAGTAATAATATTCAGATAAAAAGAGTCTTTTAAATGGTACCATTTTCAATATCGCATTCTATTTAAAAAAAAATATTTTGTTGAATAAGTTGCGTATTTGATGTTCAATTGTTTAGCATTTTACACCATTAAATTTGTCGTATAATATCGGCCAACTTTGTCCGTTTAACCGTCTTTCTATCTCTTCAAATAAGAAAGTTAGCAATGGTGGCTCGCTTACGGCAGACTGTGTACAGGACACATTCCATACCTAAATTTTCTTGCAAAAGATTCTAAATTTCCAGTAAAATTGTTTTAGAATAAACTATATAAATTGTACTTGACACTCACATCTGTCAATTAAAATTATTTGAATATATTAGTAGTTTCCATGGTTATAGCATAAAATGTTAACTTTTGCCATGTGTTTCTGCTTTAATTCTTGACAAAATTTTGGGTTTCAACCACTTTTGTATTATGTAGTTTAACAAAATGTAACATAAACACTTTCAACATAACTTTAGAATTGTAAAAAAAAAATATTCATATGCTGAGGATGGACAAATGTCCAAAACATCCAATTTTATGTAAAATAAAGTGACTTAAAATTATGGTCATAAATTTTGTTTTGAACCTACGGCCTTTTACATTGAATTAAAACTTGTTCCCAAAATCCTTAATTCAAAAAAATGTTTCCAACAAAAGTTGTTTGTTTTAAGAACACACATCCAACGAAACCACACTTGACCTAGGTTCCCATTTAAAATTTTGAACTTGAGTGTAGTTATGCCTCCTTCCGGTAAATTCCGGAAGGCGAAACCACTACCATTAAATTCTTCAGATAGGATTATGTTATGCTAATTTTTTTCCTGAAGTTGTAGTTCTGAAAAAAAAAAACCTGGGACGGGTGGTCTGAAACACCCTGTATATGCCTATATAGTTGTTAAATATGCATTATAGTGATTTATATGAAACCCTATATAAGGACATTGCAAATTCCTTGAAAATTACATTATTACTATTAGGATTCAGAAATTTAATAAATTATAACTTAGGTAAAAGTTAAAAGTACGTCGTACGTCCCAAACGCATGGCAAGTTGCATTTGTAACCTGTCGTGACACTTACAACGCAGATAAATTACGCTACGCCCGTATCACACGGATTCCCTCACTTCTTGGTTAAAATAGTAATGAATGAAAAACCAATTCCTTTCAATTCTTTTTCAAATCTTCAAAAGCAATTGAGTACAATTACAATTTGGGAAAATAATAATTTAATTAGTAATTAATTACCAAAACTAATTAATTACTGACCAGCTCTGGTGACACTAACAGAAAATTACGCTATACCCATAGCTATGAATCAAGGTAATATGTATGTATGTATGTATATATAAACTTATGTTACAGCAATATTATTGTCAGCATAGTTTTAAAAAAGTATTTCGTAACTTAGTCGAAACAATACGAATTTTTGAGACAAGCGTATTATATCCATCCTTATCGCACACACTTCTTGTCATTGCCAATGAGAGAGATAAATGAATGCCAATTTGTTAATTCTTTTATGATACAGAAGACATCGGTAAATGAATGACATGGATCGGACTTCTTTAAAAAATTAAACTACTTAAATCATTGCGATAATACTGCATTGTTTTCGAATGCCCAAATCACTAAGCATTCACTAACGTTTTACTGCACTTACTTCAAAATGAAAACTGTACAAGTTTGTTGAAAGAAATAGTAAGACTTGTAATAGTAAGAAAGAAAAAAATCTGATGTGACCAACACAGTACCTCCCGCCATTTACCTATGTATATAATTTTTATATTACTTTATAAATTTATCCATACAATATATAGAAAAAAGTATTAAAACAAACTTGTAGAAAATGCAATAATCTTTAATTTTTATAATAACAAATTGAGAAAAAATTACATTTAAAGGTATTTTTTGAAGAAAAACTAACTTGAGCTTCAAGTAAACTACCATTTCCGGTTATCCGATTGCCACCAAAATCTAATCAGATATTAGAATAAGGTAGAAATACACGGTTTCAAAACTTTCTGGATGATAGTATTTGAGTTAGAGCGTATACAGGATCCACACACACACACACACACACACACACACACACACACACACACACACACACATACATACACACAGACATCATCATGAAAATGTTAAAAATGGATTCTAGGGACCTTAAAACGTAGTCATTTACCAAAATCTCGATATGCGATTTTTAGCACGACCCCTATACCTCTCTTACCAATGGTAGCGGGAGGTAAAAAAGGTATGGTACGTCGTGTGCAGCGTCCCCTCTGTGAGTGAGGGGACGTCAAAAGGCGCAAAATTATAGTTTACTACAAAATTATAAAAATAAGTAACATAACGATGCTAGTCATTGGTGAAATTCAAAATGCATAAATACTGATTTAGAAATTTAGAAAATTCTTAGCTACACAAGAGTTTAGGAATCGTTGATAAAATCGATATTAAATCCTGTAACAACCAATAAAAGTTTAATAACTTAGACCGTCTCTATTGTCGGGAACGAAAGAAAATATAAACATCCGATGGGTCTCAGGAGAAAACCGTATAAGGGTATACATATTATTCAAGGGTACACAAAAACGCATATACAGATTAAATTTCTCAAAAACTATAATACTTACTATCTGTTTAACTACGTATTTCGGACATTACTAGGAGAAGTTGAAAAGGTTTTGGTAATAATTGGACAACCGGAAGTAGCAGATTCCTAAAAAAATTCTTCTAAATAGGAGTATTATTTTTTGAAAATATTTGTTCTTGCAAGTATTAAAGAACATTAAATTCTGTATCTGATACATATAAATATTTTATTATATCTTTTGTAGATTTAGAGATAAAGAAATATAATATATAAAATAATATGTAATAAAATCTCACAACCCAAATAATGTCATGGAAACCAATTGAAAAATTAAAATGTTTGTAACTGACTGACAAATGTCAGCGTCAAAACTCCAGAGACATTACTGAAGACTTTTTCTGGGAATTACATACATTATATTATTTCTTATTGTATTAATAGTTAAATATTTAAAATTGTAGGTACATTACATATACCGTTCAGAAATATTGTCAATCCCGACAATGAATTGGGAACATCTCGAAAAATTAAAAGTGTAGGACAAAATTTCTTCATGGAATGAATTTAAAATTAAAAAATCTAAATATGAAGAATAGATATAAGTACAATTTTTGGTGTAGAGTGGTGTTGACATACAAGAAATGTTAAATACTATACTTATGTAACAAAAAATTATAGTGGCGAGAGGTATTGGGGTGGCCACAACAGATTTTTATTTATGGAAAGTATATAAAATATATAGTTTCAGGTAGATCTGAATTATTTAAAATTGAATTTAAATTAGTTTTACTTAATTCGTTAATTATTTCAAACGCCCACATTAGTGTCTATTTGACACTTATGCCACACTCACACTACACTATCATCGGCTAATGTGAAAAACGGATTCTAATCTTTTGCTAACCCCCTTAATTGCACGGGAAAATAATATTCTACTAAAATGAGTTCTGCCTCATTATTAGTAAGGAAACTTATGTGTATTATATCTAGAAATATACGTTATATCCGAATGTAAGTAGTTACTCACACAAACATGTACGTAGTTGTATATTTAATAAAACTTTAGTTCAAATAAAGAGTAAAATATTTTATAAATAGAATACCAATAAATTCACATTAAAGTGGTTTATGATTCAATTCAATGTAAGCTGTAGACAGTTTGCAGAGGAGTTAAGCTCCTATTCCATTTCCCACGCAAACCAAGCAAACGTAACCTTTACTATAGTTTAATAAATAAGTTGAAAAAAACTGCGTACAGTTCTATTTTCTACTATTAGTTTAAGTTTCTTCAGTCTCTTATTACTAAGTTGTTAGTATATTATCTTATATTAATAATAATGAAGATATTTTTATCGTAGATGTTATCAGATATCACGTGACAACAAATGAAAAACTTTAAAATGTAATACAATTCAAGAAAAGTACTTCTAAATAATAAAAGTATATTCTCCGGCCGTTCATTCAAAAGTTGACAGAAAAGTACTAATTTGAGATTTAAAAGTAGATGTTTATTGCATAACAAGCAAAATGTTTTTTTACCTTCCGTCACCTTTAGGTAAGGAAGGTACTGTCTTTGGTCAAAAAATTCAATGATGAGTTTTTACTGAATAAGCACGTTTTAGGGTCCATATAATACGATTTTACCATTTTTACGATGATGTCTGTATGTATGTGTGTGTGTGACGAAAGTTTCGGATCTCATAACTTCAATACCACGATTCCAAAAATTATATTTTTTTCGTATTCCTCAAGTTTACATCCAGAAGAACAACTGATTAGATTTTGGTTATAATTGGTGAACCGGAAGTGGCCTCATTTGAAGATTTAACAGTTAAATTTGATTTATTGTCATTTAACGTTATTATAACTTAAAGAATGTATTATTCTCTATACGATTTGATTGCATTTTATACTTCATATTCAATAGATATAGAGTTAAAGAATTTTAAAGAAATTAAATTTTATAAATCAGCCAGCTATGCTAAACATTGAAACTACTAATACATTCATATAATTTAAATTAACAGATGCCAGTATAAATAAAAAGTAAATTAATGTGGCAGAGATGTGGATATTGAAGTAGATGTTGAGGAAGACAAGGAAAGATACGGTAAGGAAATAAATCTAGTGATACAAGTTTCTAGAAAGATACAAGCGAGATGATTACATTGGTTTGAAAATGTCTTTTGTAAGAAAATTTATGTATGGAATTTATATATAATACACAGGATTGACGGAAGGTATTGTGCTGGCCACAACAGATTTTTACTTCCTTGTACGTAAGTAAAGGAAGTATTGTAATCGCGAAAAATTTGGGTTTTCAGATTTCAGCGGAAATATCCATTTTGATCATCCCTGAATCCATTTTGACTAATTTCGTCGTGACGTCTGTATACGTACGTACGTTCGTACGTACGTATCTCGCATAACTCAAAAACGGTAAGCCGTAGAAAGTTGAAATTTAGTATTTAGGACTTCTATGACATCTAGTTGTGCACCTCCCTTTCTGGTTATTATACAATTTCCAGAAGTGGCACTTTACATGAAGCCTATAATAGATTTTAATGAAAAACTGTGTTAAAATATAATCCAAAACTTTTCAAATTTGATATACAAGACTTTTATGTCAATCGAAATAACATAATAGATTTTGGTTAAAATAGGTTAACCGGAAATGGTACATTACTTGAAGTTGTTAACAATTTTTCTTGAATAAAATGATTTTATTTTGATTTTAGAAATAAATGCTTCAATTAAAAGTTTTAGAGAATTAATTTCTGCATCTAGCACATCAAGTATTATTAAATTAGCCCTTTGTATAAGCGAGATATGTAAATTTAAAAATTATATACTTTTTTTGTTTTTGTAATAAAGCTTGCTATGGATTAGGACAAAAACATAAAAAAAATGTTCATGTCAAATTACGTTAAATACGTGCAATTTTATGATTCATACAATAACAAATATTATATTTTAATGTGAAATTAGTCATATTCATTATTGTAATCAAATATTTCTTTGTTGTAATCAAAACTCTCTTTAAAAAGAACCGGGTTAGATTATGGTCGCTATATATCTTACTGTTTTGAAGTTAAAATTAATATTTTGTAATTTATTTATTAAAAAAATATGTATAGTTTAATAATCGTACAAGTAAGTCGTGTGGTGTCCACATCAGATTTTTTTATTCATGTTACTAATGGCGTCATCTAGTAAAATATGTAAACTAGATACAATGAAAACCTTGTGGTTATTAAGAAAACATTTGATTTTTGTTGATATTTAATATTATATGGTAGAAAAAATATTGTAGGCCGCAGTAAAAAAAGTCCGTTTAATGCAATAAATACGAGGGTGACATATTGACACTATTCTGGACTGCCACTGTCTTTATTTTTAACAAAAAGTAACAACACACAACGTTTCAATTGCTAAAGTATCTGCAATCGTCATCAGTGAATATTAACAAACATTGGCTTACAGACTTAGGCTGTAGGTAAATACTTTACAGTTTTTGAGAAATCGTCCTTCCAACATACATACACGCACACACACACACACACACACACACACACACACACACACACACACATACACATATACATCCACATACAGACATCATCGTAAAAATATTAATATCGGCTTGTAGGGACCTAAAAACGTGCTTATCCATTAAAATCTGGATATGCAATATTTAGCATGAATCCTCTTAGTGAGAGGTAAAATGTTCATGCACCAGTTTTCAATGAACCGTAAACTTAAACATATTTAAAATATTTCTTATAATATTTGGAAATGTTATTTTTATTCATTATTTACTTACATATGTATTAAAATCTAAATAATCATTTCAAATTACCAAACAAGCACAAAGCATTATTTTATACACGTGTTAATAAGTATAAAATCATTTCCTTTTCCTATTTTACTGCCATCTTGGGTTTGACCTTTGCGTTACCTCTCCAAAGATTCATCCAAAACATGGACAACAGTTTGCGCAAATTAACTTTTGTCACAAATCTAGCGAGCTGCGACCTACAACGCGACGAAATAAAATAATTGGATTATATACAGGATCGCTTGCCTGATGCTTGATGTTTTCACTTGACAAAAGTGGAAGATCCTATCCACTAACGTTGTTAATATTTTAGTCGCGTCTGCCCAACTAGGACTCGTAATTTGATTTGATATTTCCGAAAGAAGAGAAATTCAAGATTGTAAATACAGTCAGCTTCAATAGATATTTATAAAGATTGACATTTAGACGAATCACAAAATATAAATACATTTTTGTTAATAAACGCCAACAGGGCTCTTTTTATCATAAAGCAAATGATATTACAGAACAGATTAATGAGAAAAAAGCTTAAAATCAACGTATTTGTAATAATAATACATTTCAACTTTTTTGGTGACGTATACCTTTATGATAAAAAATCTGATGTGGCCAACACAATACCTCCCGTTTAATTTAATTTTTATTCATATAAATACTTAAAATTAAATTAGATTTAAGTACCGGGTTCGATCCCGACCGAGTTTATAATTTTTATTTTATTTTTATTTTGTTATTCTCTTGATGTTGTACCTCAATCATAAAATATATAAATAAATAAAAACACAAAATTAAATTAACGAAAGGTTTTAAAATGACTTGGCTAGAAGCATATGAAATACATTATTTAATTTCCAAGGGGTTACCATTAATGAATAAACAATTAGATATTTTAAAAACCAAAATTATGAATGATGTTTTACAAATATTTTACTTTTTAAAAAAATTTCAAATTTTTTAAGTAGATATTAAAATAAAAATAAAATTAAAATAAATAAATTTAAATTCTAATTTATTATTATTTAATTTTTTATATTTATAAATATAAAAATTATTTTACAATTTACATATTAATATCATATATTTCAATATAATTTTCATTTTAATTTATTTAATTTTATTTGTACTTTTATATTTATAGTTTTGGAATTTAAAATATATTAACAAAACCAACTTTATATTATATACATTTTATAGATATTTTGTTTTGTTATGTCAAATATTTTTATTTATATTTATTACTTTATAATTTTTCTTATTACTCTGAAGATGGTTTTTGAATAAAACCGAAATCGATAAGATTATTAGTTTGTGTTTTTATTTATTTATATATTTTATGATTGAGGTATAAAATCAAGAGAATAACAAAATAAAAATAAAATAAAAATTATAAATATAAAATGTACCTCCAAAGAGAATAACAACGTATGAAATAATACAAGAAGTTAATTTTAAGTATTTACTTGAATAAAAATTTAAAAAAAACGGGAGGTATTGTGTTGTCCACATCAGATTTTTTGAGGTATAATTTGGTATCTCTAAAAATATTTGCAGTTTTCTTCTAAAGGGCGGGAATTCTCTTGTGAACGATATATGCTTTGTTATAATGGTTTTCTCTAGTGGTAGTTTTGTTTATTGTTGCTATATCTTTTGGTATTTCTTTTTTATTCCAATAAGGTTTGTCTCGCATCATGTATTGTAGATTGATAAGTTTTGTTTTAATTGTTCTTTTTGTTGCGCTTGAATTTTTACTATATCTGTTTGGATATAAATGTTTTATTCTAATTTCTGTTGGTGTTTCTGCAGCTTCATTTAGAATGGTGTGTACTGCTGATGTTCTGAATGCTTCTGTACATCCACTGTACTTACACACAAATTATGAATTTGGCAGATAGCATTGGTAAGAACGGACGATCGTAGTAAGTGCAAGAAAGTGCACACTCAGTAAGGTTTAATTCACTAGAAAAGTATAAAGAAATTAAACACCTAAAACTCAGCTATAGTGCGCACTGATTATAAATGGCAAACGAGTTATGCATTCAGTGCACAAAAGTTCGCATTAAATAAATAAATGGAAAACGCTATTAGAAAGGTAGTATTTAATAAACTAAACTCTTGTTGCTTTTATTTACATTTAATTAAAAATATATCCGAACCGTGCACTTTGTTAAATTAGCTTGTGCTAAGAAACAGATAATTATATCGCAAGAATTAATGGTTTTGATCACGGAAGCTGAAGCACGATTAATATAAAAAGAAACAAGGATTATCTTTCAATTTCGTTATCCTTATACTCTGATATATTTTAAGTTGATTTACGCGAACTAAATTTCGTAGTGCATAGTCGTGATGCCATGTTTGCCAATTAAATTGGCGAGGGCGCAAACGTATGATGCTAAATTGTGTTTTCAGCAAAACCTCCACTGAACTTCAATTTAGCCGGAGAAAATTAGAAAAAATGTAAGACACACACACACACACACACACACACACACACACACACACACACACACACAGACACACACAGACACAGACAGACACACAGACACACACACACACACACAGACACACACACACACACACACACACACACACACACACACACACACACACACACACACACACACACACACACACACACACACACACACACACACACACACACACACACACACACACACACACACACACACACACACACACACACACACACACACACACACACACACACACACACACACACACACACACACACACACACACACACACACACACACACACACACACACACACACACACACACACACACACACACACACACACACACACACACACACACACACACACACACACACACACACACACACACACACACACACACACACACACACACACACACACACACACACACACACACACACACACACACACACACACACACACACACACACACACACACACACACACACACACACACACACACACACACACACACACACACACACACACACACACACACACACACACACACACACACACACACACACACACACACACACACACACACACACACACACACACACACACACACACACACACACACACACACACACACACACACACACACACACACACACACACACACACACACACACACACACACACACACACACACACACACACACACACACACACACACACACACACACACACACACACACACACACACACACACACACACACACACACACACACACACACACACACACACACACACACACACACACACACACACACACACACACACACACACACACACACACACACACACACACACACACACACACACACACACACACACACACACACACACACACACACACACACACACACACACACACACACACACACACACACACACACACACACACACACACACACACACACACACACACACACACACACACACACACACACACACACACACACACACACACACACACACACACACACACACACACACACACACACACACACACACACACACACACACACACACACACACACACACACACACACACACACACACACACACACACACACACACACACACACACACACACACACACACACACACACACACACACACACACACACACACACACACACACACACACACACACACACACACACACACACACACACACACACACACACACACACACACACACACACACACACACACACACACACACACACACACACACACACACACACACACACACACACACACACACACACACACACACACACACACACACACACACACACACACACACACACACACACACACACACACACACACACACACACACACACACACACACACACACACACACACACACACACACACACACACACACACACACACACACACACACACACACACACACACACACACACACACACACACACACACACACACACACACACACACACACACACACACACACACACACACACACACACACACACACACAGACATCATCGTAAATATGGTAAAATTGTATGATATGGACCCTAAAACGTACTTATTCATTAAAAACTCGTCATTGAATTTTTTAACCAAAGACAATACCTTCCTTACCTAAAGGTGACGGAAGGTAAAAAGATAACGATATCGTTATTTTTTATTGACTGGAAAAATAATTCGTTACCTAAAAGTTTTGTCAATAATTCACTATTTTTATTCGTGTCAAAATAAAATTGCTATTATTTTGAATAGTGATCTCAAAAACCCCTTATACTTTAATTTTTTGTAAAACAATATTATTATAATTTAATGTTTTTATTTCTAGCGCCTAGCGCAAGCTTCCCAATTGGTTTACAGATGGTAGTAGTAGTTCTAGCATAGCCCACGACAAGAAGAAGAAAGCGTCTGATAGCTGATCCCAAAAGAACTAATCTAAACTAGAAGTTTTGTGACTGATATTAAATTATTTTAGATATTTCATTTAAAATTATAATTTGATTTTAGGAAATAAAGTTCTTAACTTTATCTCAAGGTTATTATTTTTTAAAATGTGTTACAGAATACGAATATGAAGATAACGATTTTCATAATAACGATTTCGTTTTGATAACGATTCGTTAAGCGAATATTTTACAGTCCTGTTAGTCTTAAATTAGAGTTTATATTTATTCATAGTGTTCGTTATATTTATTATCTTTAATAATCTTTATCTTAATTATTTATCGTTTAAATAAACTTTTATTTTAATTAATAATATTTCTCTGATATTTACACATCACCGAAATAAATAAACGTTACAACATAAATCTATAAACCACAAAATCATCGATGCCACGACGAATACAATCTATTATACATTATTATTAAAATTGTTATTCTGGTTAATTTTTACCTGCCGCTACCCTTGGTAAGGGAGGTATACGGATCGTGCTAAAAATCGCATATCGAGATTTTGGTAAATGACTACGTTTTAAGGTCCCTAGAATCAAGTTTTAACATTTTCACGATGATGTCTGTGTGTATGTATGTATGTATGCATGTGTGTGTGTGTGTATGTGTGTGTGTGTGTATACGCTCTAACTCAAATACTATCATTTAGAAAGTTTTGAAACCATGTATTTCTACCTTATTCTAATATGGAAATATCTGATTAGATTTTGGTGGCAATCGGATAACCGGAGTTTACTTGAAGCTCAAGAAATATCAAAAAATACCTTTAAATGTAATTTTTTCTCAATTTGTTATTATAAAAATTAAAGATTCTTCCATTTTCTACAAGTTTGCTTTAATACTTTTTCTATATATTGTATGGATAAATTTATAAAGTAATATAAAAATTATATACATAGATAAATGGCGGGAGGTACTGTGTTGGTCACATCAGATTTTCTTAATGTAAATATAAGATTTTTACACGATAACTCTATTTTTGTAGCACCTCACAACTGTATTCAAATACATAAGTAGGTACTTGTGAAATTTATTTATTTAACGTCCATACGATTTTATGAATATGTAATTTGCCATGAACTAAATTATTTCCTCGTCTCGCTCTGTATTTGAAAACATGTTTGTAAGGGGTTTGAGGTATATATTTGTTAATAAAATAATAAAAATTAAAATATATACGTATATTTATTTATAAATATAATTTCTGTTTTCATTTTCATAAATTTCATTGGAATACCTTGTGTTTTTGTTTATTATAGTACAGAGAAAAATTACCACACTCATTCAATGAATGGTTTTGAAATGAGATGTTTTTTGTTTCCTGAAATATTTAAATTTGGGACATGTTCGGTTTTTGTAAAAAAATCCTCAATTTACGTACATATGAATATAAAAGGTAAAATAAAAAATATTTAAATTATTTCATAAACATAATATGTACAGTAAAAATAAAATGAAAATATTAAGTTAAATTATGTACCTATACTTACAATATATTCGCAATATTTACTGTGATTTTAATAATACACTCTTCAATATCACTTTTATTTTACTTCATCACTTTATAATATATAAATTTATTTAGCACTGCTCACTGCATACAAACAATTAATAACTAACAAGTTCATGCCAATTAAACGCCCAATAACCATCGTCTTCCTCCGTTAATTTTCGCCTACTCAGTACACCGGTCGCCTTGCTCGTATAAAAATCAAAACATTTCGTTTGTGATATCATGGACAATATTAATGTTATATTTTTCATTTTTGTACAAAATACTCTAAGTTAAGAATAGTGAACAGACAATAATTTATTCAAGCCTCGCTGTTTCTGCGTCTCTACGTAATCTGGTAAGTCGATATGTTTTATTTAGTGATTATTCCTGCCGACGCCTTGTTCTACCATATGTGTTTATTTATGTATTTATGCGTTTAGCTTGCGAACAGTGCAAGCTGTGATTAGCGAAACCATTTTATGCAAATTTGACTAATCTCCACCATTTTGCGTTAAGTAGATTGTTTATACATTATGAAGTACAAGAACAAGTTAAGTGTTTTACGCTACTCTTCGAGATACAATATTTAAAATAATGTATACAATATCATTCTCTCATTTTCAATGTGCTTGGGATATGAACAAAAAAATATTTTTCTACTCCTATGCTTTAATATACTTATTAAGTATGTGTCATCTGTATTTACTATTCTTTTCATTTCGATATATATATTATCATTAGGATACACATGGATTTTATAATCAATTTATTGGTTTATAGTTTATATTTTTACCTCCCACTACCCTTGGTAAGGGAGGTATAGGGATCGTGCTAAAAATCGCATATCGATATTTTGGTAAATGACCACGTTTTAAGGTCCCTACAATCCAATTTTAACATTTTCACGATAATGTCTGTGTGTATGTATGTATGTATGTATGCATGTATGTATGTATGTATGTATGTGTGTGTGTGTGTGTGTGTGTGTGTGTGCGTGGGTGTGGATCCTGTTTACGCTCTAACTCAAATACTATCATTCAGAAAGTTTTGAAACCATGTACTTCTAACTTATTCTAATATGGAAAGAAGCCATTAGATTTTGGTGGCAATCGGATAACCGGAAATGGCAATTTACTTGAAGCTCAAGATAGTTTTCTTCAAAAAATACCTTTAAATGTATTTTTTTCGCAATTTGTTATTATAAAAATTAAAGATTATTCCATTTTTTACAGGCTTGCTTTAATACTTTTTCTGTATATTCTATGGATAAATTTATAAAGTAATATAAAAATTATACTCCGTGGGTAAATGGCGGGAGGTATTGTGTTGGTCACATCAGATTTTTAATTATGTATTATGAATAGTCGTAGAAAAAAAATCTGATGTGGCCAGCACATTACCGTCCTTCAATCCTTTGTATTATGCACAAATTCCATAGGGCGCGACCTTGACAATCAGATATGGGGGCCCGTATCAGAATGACAGCTAGTAATTATGTCTATAGCTGACAAATGTAATAATTTTTCATTCAAAATTTCATTTTTTGGTAGGTATTATATAAATCTTTTTCTCGGCAACTGAATTCCACACTCCTGATAACAAATCAACCACATGAAATAAGAAAATCATGAAATTTTGAATGAAAAATTATGACCATTTGTCAGTTATGGACATAATTAATAGATGTCATATTGACACGAGCCTCCATATCTGATTGCCAGGGTCAGCTAAGTCACATGACTGCTCGCGCTATACATAAATTTTCTTGCAAAAGATCCTGTATTTCCAGTAAAATTATTTCATAAACAAATTATGCAAATTGCAGATGACACTGACATCTTCTTTTTCTTTAGCTTTTCCCATTCGTTAGGGGTTTCTATTTTATTATTTTCGTCCACTCATTTCTGTTTTGCGTGTCATCCTCATTCAGTTCCTTTTCTCTCAAGTCCTTCCATCTTATCTTTTGGTCTTCCTGTTCTTTTACCGTCAACTACTAAGCTATTTTTTCTTCTTCAAATATATTTTTCATTTTTCCTCATGACATGTTCAAACCAATGCAATCGTCTCTCTTGTATCTATCTAGAAACTTATCAGTCGAGCCATTTCCCTTATCCTATAATTACTTTCCTGTCTTTCCGTGTCTTCCCCAATATCTATCTCAACATCCTCATCTCTGCTACATTCATTTTCTTTTCATTGACATTTATATCTGTCAGTTAGAATTTTCTTAATATTGTAGCTATAGCATAGCTGGCTGGTTTATAAAATTTAATTTATTTATAATTCTTTAACTCTATATCCATTGAATATGAAATATAAAATGCAATCAATTCGTATAGATAAGAATATTCTTTAATATTTATAATAACATTAAATGTCAGAAAATTATATTTAACAGCGTTTTTTCAAGAAAAACTGTTAAAATCTTCAAATGAGTGTACCCCCTGTTGACCAATTATGTATAACCAAAATCTAATCAAGTGTGCATATGAATGTAAGGAAGAGGAATGCGTAAAAATTATAATTTTTGGAATTCTACTATTGGAGATATCGCGGTCGAAACCGCGGTCACATACACACGCACACATACACACACACACATAAACACACGGACTCACACATACATACAGACATCATCGTAAAAATAGTAAAATCGTATTGTAGGGACCCTAAAACGTGCTTATTCCTTGAAAACTCACCACCGAATTTTTTGACCAAAGACAATACTTTCCTTACCTAGAGGTGACGGAAGGTAAAAATAGTTCAACTTATGTATAATGACTCTGGTTGCATAATATACCTCATTTACTATTTACGAATGTGAAATATACATAAATGAAACGAAGTTGAAACAAATGTTTCTATAAGCTTGCTCACTATTGGTACCTTTTTTATTTGAAGAGGTACAAGGTTGGTTAAATGAGCAATCCAATTTGAATAAGAAAATTGGTGATATCAAAAAAAAGATGGTGTCAGTGGTTCCCAAAACATGGGACAAAATATATATATTTCTTACTCAATTTTGACGTTTTAAACTGTCATTATTAACTCCATAGCAACATTTATAAATAACTGTTTATTTGCTATTGAATAAAAAATTAAGGCACTCTCACATAATTTTAACTCACATTGCAACAAGTAATGCATTTAAAATATCATCAGGCACGAAAATAAAAATCACCACAGTCTTTATTGAGAGATCAGTCATTTTCATTATTTTTCACGACAGAAATGACAGAAAATAAAGCTTGTTTATAATTTATAAATAAACGACTTGACGTATAACAACGACGATTGTCATGCACAATCTATCAATCTACTAATTGTCTAGTTTTTTATTTTATCAAAATTAAGTATTATAATGATTTTTCTTATTATTTAGTCAAATTGAATAAAATATTGTATAAATCATATGAGTTAAGAATGTTTATTCACTCAAAGAATTTAACTTTTTTTGTAAATAACCGTTACTTGGTGTATAAATATCTATTAAATGGAACCATATATTTTTTATTCTTTTATTGGAAAGAGTATTTTTTCTTTTTTCAATAAGGTAATGTTGTTATAGTGTAAATAAATTTTCGCCTAAAAATGAAAATTTTGTAAACTGTTTTTTAGTTAATTTAGCCCAGTAAGCCATGGAAGCAATTGTTTTTCTTATAAATTTATTTATTTTATTACATAAGAGTTGAGGAATTTCGAAAAAAATTACAAGCTTGCCAATACGTAGAGCGATAGAACGGTCGGAACCGTGGTCGGAACTATTCCCAAAAGAGCTGAAATGTGCCGAAGAATTTAATTTTTGATTTTGAATATTTACTTTGAATATTTTATTATTACTGTAAAATCAGTTAATAAAATAATAAGTTTATAGAAAAATAGTTTCCATTGATTACTTGGCTAAATAACTAGATAAATTCAGTAGTGTCGTTTGCTTAGTTTTTGTGATGGTACATAAGATACTACTGTTATTTTACTATTATAAAAATATATGTTACAATAACAGCATTAAAAATTCAAAAATAAATCAACTGGTAGGTTTATTAGCGAATGTAAAACCAAATATGTGAAAATTAAGATATTGACACAATGTCAGTGTTAGTGACACTGACAGGAAATAACATTATTCGTACGGCTATGAATCAAGGTAATGTATCTGAATTAATATATAAACTTACGTTACAGCGAAAGTATTATCAACAACGTGCATCGTTAAAAATGCAATGTCCTAACTTAGTTGAAACAATATGAATTTTTGAAAGACAAGCGTGTTATATCCAACCTTATCGCACACGCTTAAAGCCTTTGTAAAGGAGGGGGATAAATGTATACCAATTTGTTAATTTGTTCTTGATACAGATGACTTTGATCGGACATCTTTCAAATTTTTTACTGAACATTCTTTTTATTTTTAAACGTAAATAACTCGTTTATTTGAAAAATTTGTACATAAACAAAATTGAAAATAGAAAAAAAATACTCTTCAATAAAAGAATTAAAAATACATGGTTCCATTTAAAAAATACATATTTATTCCCATATTTTGGGAACCGCTGGTACAATTTTTTTATTCAAAATGGAACAATTTTGCTCATTTAACCAACCTCGTACCCCTTTAAATAAAAAAATTACAAATAGTGAGCACCTGTATTTAATGAATGTTCTCACATCAACGCTTCATTTAAATTTAAAACTGAAGTTATTTAGAAATTCTTCATAAATTAACACAGTAAATATATAAAATAAATATGTCAAATGAAATTTAATTTAGTTTTGTTCTAATTATTTCGTTATGATGGAAATGCAATTTTATTTATAATGTTACAAATATACTTTGGACTACTAATTGATTACAAGTCAAAATCAAACAATATTCACATTATGCTAATGTGACATTGATCACTACGGTTATATGTACATGAATGCCTAAGGGCTTAACAAGGGAGGTAATTTACTGGATGTATACTTTTTTGTATCTACTTATCATATAAACATACAATATCCAATAATAATAAATAGATACGTAATTTGACTGGGTTATTAAAAAGTAGTCTTTTGTTTAATGCACTTCTTCTCCATTGATGAATAAATATTTCATTCATTAGTTAAACATTAAACTATTCGTTGAATAAAAATACCATGTTTTGTTTCACCAACAATTCGACGAATAAATTATCTATTCAGCGATTTGACTAACAATGAATAAAATTGCTCGTCAGATAACTATTTGAAAAATTATTCCGCAATGGTAAAATCGAGCATGAGTATATTATTTTATTTTTCGCACATTGAAAATATCGCATATTTTTATTTTATACAACGTAGATTGTTCCACTAATTAGTATATATACAGGGTGTAACAGAAATAAGTACATTAAATTTAACCAGTGATAGAATAAAAGAAAGGTTAGAAACTGGTGAATAGATTGACCGATACACCAAAACAGAATACCTCGAATAAGGTAAAAAAAAACATACGTCAAATTTTTATGTTACAACAGGTTAGGCAATACTGCAGGCGTCGATGAAATATCCTTTAAATTCTCATTTGTGACACTATAGGTCTGTTCGTTTGTCTTACTCTAAACATATAGGAGTACTCTGATATTTTTCTCTTATTCACTTATATCAGATTTGAGAAATTACTCGGAGCGTATACAAACGAACGTAATTTTTGTGTAATGCATGGAATTTATCAAAACTTTAGAGCTAAAATAAAAAAAAAATTAGAAAACGAAATAATAAATGATGACGTTGATATGTAATGTCGTCGTACATTAGCAATAAAGATGAAATTGCTCACAAAATTTAAAATTATTCATTAGCTGTTCATTTAAATATAACTTAAGAAATTGTATAAAAAATTATTAATAAAAATATTTTATTCAAATAAAATTTTCGTGCCATAAATATTTTGCACTTTATGTTTTTGTACGTTAACCACATGGTTGAGACATTTTACATTATATTCTTATGAGGAATATGCTGCATAAATCGCTTTTGTAATAAAAGTGTTTTCGTATTACGGCATGTGTACTATGAAAACGAAAGCAAATGAAAAATCTCTCATCTTACCATAAAAAGAATGGAAGCCAGCAAGCCAAGAACGCGGACATGATAATCCCGAGCGTCCTAGCAGCTTTTCGTTCCCGCTTCATTTTGCTGGACGCTGACGTCCCCGTTGAGTCCTTGGCCGGCGTTTCCGACGCGGCTGCTGCGATGCTGGCGTCCACCGAGTGGCGGAGTGACGTCAGACCAGCAGATATTCCATTGATTTGCAGGTGCTTGTTCAGCAATGCTGCTGCTACTTTACTCCTGGAAAATTGAAGATAGTGTTAATCCTTTCGAGACGGATTTTTGTTTTTTAACATATAATTACTATACTTTGTTCGCAAAAGATGACTATTCAAGGACACATGTTCGAAGAAAGAATACACAGCACTTTATACAGCAGTAGCTTTCATGTTAGAAAGAGAAGGATTAGTAGACGTATGTCTATCAAGTTTATGTTGTTTGACAGATATACGTAAATGGTTACATTACTTTCTAACACATTACAAAATAATAACAACGTATGTCGTAGAATTACAGATATCTAATTATATACTAGACTGCCTTAATGTTGACCCAGTGACGTTGACATTTAAATCAAATTATTATTCCATGGTTTATGTCAATTCTATGTTTTTATGTTTTGCAAAAACATAGGTGAAGAACATAAATCTTTGAGAAAGGCATTATTTAAAAAGAAACATCATTTTCAGATAAATTACACTTATTTTTCCAGTTAAAATGTATCCATAAATATCTCATGTTGCACGTCTATGTATACGAAATGCAGTGAAGTTATCTGCAAGTAATATTATACCATACGGTTAATAAATGTCCTTAAATAGTCATCTTTCGTGAACCAAACTATATGCAAAAAATGTATAATTACAATAAAAATAGGTACATCTAAGATGGTTACTTTTTAACACAGTCTTTTTCCTGGGACAGCACAAAGATACACATTAATTATTGATAACGTAGAATCAATAATTATATCACAGCATCATGCTATACAATGAAACTGTATGTGATAGGGCAACGGTTATTAGTAAATAAAGGCATATTGCACAGTTTTTATTCGTTTTTCGATTTTATTTTGCGAATATTCAAAAGATTTAACATGCTGTTATACACGTATTTTTAAACCATTATATATTCCAGAAGTATATACACCGTGCGTTACTGACGACAGCGCCATAGTGGCCAATAACGAAACTAACTATGTGACAGCCGTGACGGCATCAACTAATAGAAATTGACGTTTGGTAATTGGCAAGTATTGCTAAGCGATATGACATCTGATGGCAAAATAATGAACTACAGGTTGACTTTTTATTAAAGTATAATATTAAAAATTTGTTAAATAGTATACGTATTTGTGTATCTCAATTGACATATATATTGTAATATGAGTAACAAATATTGCTGCTTACTTGAGTGCACATTGTCCCGTTAGAAAGGCAATAAATTATGTTGTCACGAATTCCCGCGTAAACGAAAAGTTCGTATTTACATTAAAAATATGCTTGACAAGATGACAAAAGGTAATAATACAGTGCGTGGATCAGAAAATTATAAATTAATATATCCGTCTTGTATACTTTGAAGATTTATTCATTATATTTCAAAGAAAACTTTGTTTCAAAACGAGGTTAGTTTTATAAATGTTCACAAAAATATCATTTAAGTTATTTTCACTTCCACGAATACATCCTATACTAATGTTCACAAGTGAATACGAAATATAATCATGAAATTTTGCTATTTTAATTATTTCTTTGAAGATATCATCTAAAACAGAAGTGGTTATACAATTTAAGTTAAAATTTTATAAAAATGTTCTAGGAATTTATATTAATTTACCCTGAATGGATAATATAAAACCTACTATAAAATAATATAAAAAGAAAATTAAATATAATACAGTACTCTGAGAAATACACAATTCTATGTGTTTGCCCATTTGACAGTTGGTTAACCTCATATCTCATTCAACCTGTAGTTCAAAACTTGCCACCCCAGCGCTGCGATCTTAAAAATACTAGGGTACCTATATACTCAGGGTATGGCCATGACGTGCTCGCGTTTCGTCCGCCATTAGAGGGCCACTGTCATATTCGTTGTTGTTTCGCAAATTATTATGTATTTTCGTGGCTACTTGCTTTATTTTAATGCAAAACACATTTAAATATACTTCTAATATTTATTTAAAGTGTAAGTAATACTTTTGTTTTATTTATTTGTATATTTTCTTGAGATACTGAGTACGATGACTGGCAATATTGAAAACACATAAAAATGACCAATATTAAGCACAAACATTTAATTTTCTAAAAGGTAAGTTTAAAATATATACTTATTACGTAAATAATAACCACAGTTATTAAATTTGATGTGATAATAACAACCTATATCATATGCTATACATAACCTCCAAATCTGTGTCATAATAATAATTGTGTATCTCATAAATAAATGAATTTTTATTACCTTTATAGATTCATAGTGGGATTATTTAATATTCCTGTATAATATAATATCACATTTGTTACAAATAAATAGGGAAATGAATTATCAATATGTTTGACATTGGCTCGCTTATGGCGGCGATCTTGCCTCATGGCCATACCCTGTATATAAAGGTACCCTAAAAAATACTAGGGTACCTATATACTCAGGGTATGGCCATGACGTGGCTCACGTTTCGTCCGCCATTAGCGAGCCGCTGTCAAATTCGTTGTTGTTGCGCAAATTATTATGTATTTTCGTGGTTATTTGTTTTATTTTAATGCAAAACACATTTAAAAATACTTCTAATATTTATTTAAAGTGTAAGTAATACTTTTATTTTATTTATTTGCATATTTTCTTGAGATACTGACTACGATGACTAGCAATACTGAAAACACATAAAAATTACCAATATTAAGCACAAACATTTAATATTTTTAAAAGGTAAGTTTAGAATATATACTTATTATGTAAATAATAACTATAATTATTAAATTAGATGTGATAATAACAACCTATATCCTATGCTGTACATAACCTCTAAATCTATATTATAATAATAATTGTGTATCTCTTAAATAAATGAATTTTTATTACCTTTATAGATTCATAGTGTGATTATTTAATATTCCTGTATAATATAATATCACATTTCTTAGAAATAAATAGGGAAATGAATTATCAGTATGTTTGACATTGGCTCGCTTATGGCGGCGATCTTGCCTCATGGCCATACCCTGTATATAAAGGTACCCTAAAAAATACATGCCAATAGCGAAATATGAAAAAATTGGAAACACTGGGTTCGTTCAGTATTTAAATCTGTCGAGCACTCTGAGCAATCTCATCACGTGACAGATTCATCTGCGATTTCCGATCTGTAGGTTGAATAACCGAACGGATACAGCGTTTAGCTGCAATTTTGCCACTTATTAATTTGCGCCAGAATAAAAACGGAAAATAAGAAAGAACTGCAACATATGTACTATGCGCGAGTTATGAACGTTTTTTTTATGAAACTGATTAAGAATGTGGAAATGATTATGAACAACATAAAGAGAAAATGTTTCCTAAAATGACTAATTTATACATTTCAAACATTTTCGATCGATATACGAAAATGACAACATTCATTCATAGAATAAACACTGCATTCCCGGCGACAAACATCTTGAATTTGCGCTTAAATACACATACGTCAGACATCTTAACATGTTCCATGGTTAGAGAACGAGTGAACATATCGGGCTCTGTGCGCTCCGTGAGTTAATAACCGAACGTAGAGCTGAGCAAGAAGATCGCTCAGATGTAATTACCGAACGGCATGGGGCGCTCAGAGCGTAAAACCGAACGCAACCACTGATTGGCACAACACAAAAGTAAAAGATCGTCAAGAGAAAATTGTTGTGTGGTTGCATGCAACAATAAATACAATAATATATGTGCCAACTATCTTTCCAGAAATATATAAAACAAATAATTTATTGATGATCAATGATATAAACGCCTGCGGAACCGCCAAAGTAATGCATCCAAAAGTATATTTGAATTTGACAACGCAGGTACATCGACAGGAACAAATAAATCAAAAAAAAAAAGATTTTTAAAAATGATATTTCCAAATAAAGTTGCTCTTGACAATACAAACAATCAATTTATTTTTGAATGTACATGAACCCTGCATCAAAAGAATTGGCCTAAATCTATTTATTATAACTTACGTATATAATTACAATATTAAACGCATGATTTTGTTGCTCTGTTATTTAATGGGGTTTCATGACCGTATACCTAAGTGTCTGGTCGCGAATCTGGAGAGCCGGGTTCGATCCCAACCGACGCCAAAACTTGCAGTCACCACCCAACATAGAGTGCCTGTGAGGTGATGTCTGATAAACGCCCACATGGTACAAATATGTTATCATCTTTACTGATATCTGTACAAAGCCAACTGGCACACCCAACAATGGGTAGTATGCCGTGATGATATTTTTTATTTACTTTATTGTTTACGCTTATTAAATTATTATTCCTTAACTTACTTTTGTGCTATTAAAATTAATTTATTGCTAAAATGAAACACGTTATTATTATTATTATTATTATTAATAATAAATGTATTGTTACTTGTAAGTTAAGGAAAAAGATGTAGGCCAATTCTATATGCGCAGGGCTCGTACATAATAATAATAATATGTAGCTACGCAGGCAAAAATATCCCAAACAGTAATGTTGATAATAATTTAATTACTAAAGTTAGCAAAGGTTGTCAAGTTGACATTAAAAATGATACTTTAACCGGTGTAAACAAAAATGTTTTTGATTTATTGGCCAAAATGTTACTGGAAAAAAAGGTTTCAAAGAAAAATAAATTACTCATATTTTTTATGAAAACCGATCTAACTGACACTGCATTAGACGTTTTATTTTAATTTCACCGCTCATCGATCGCGAAAATATTCGTAGGTATCTGTGTTAACTTATTTATCCATAAGTATACCGGGTGAAGATGATTATGGAGATTAACACGAAGTCGAGGTCTCCTATACATCCGATACAGGTAGAAGAGCACTTACTGCAATGTTTATAAGGGTTTTTGCACGACCGACGCATAAAATTAAAAAAATACGTTTAGAAAATTATCTTGGCATATTAAAAAAATTTAGTTGTCATTTTTAAAGTAAGCTTTGATCATTGTTTTTATTTACTTTACTGCCTCGCCTCCTGATCAGTAAATAATCACAATCACTTACCGATCAATATTTTGTAAATAAGACCACTTTATTTTATTAGAAATAATGTTACAATATTGAAGTAGGTTATGTACAACTGTTACCTAGGTTATTATTAATAAACAATTAGTAATATAAGTTATCAACCGATTTACATCAATAAAAAGTTACTAAACTTTTTAGCTAATTTATATGAGACCGTATCGTTCTATGTTGTGATTGTTGCCTATACTGCGAGTCAAAGTAAAATAATATGCTTGCCTACAGTAAAGAAAATTGGCTTACAATAATGAAAATTAATTATACATAAGAGATTATAATGGTTGTCACATTATGTCTGTCTAGGTGGCTATATGAAACTAAGTAATAAATAAATAAATATGTAAATAATAAGTAAGTAATAATAAATAATACCTTGATAATATTAACATTGTTACATTTTGTTTATTTTCACATAGCCATCTAGAATAGTTGAATAAAAATGAATTCCCATATACCTCAATTATCTTATTTTTCTCGCATTTTTTCAAATACATTAATAAAAAATAATACGTCGTTGAAAAGAGAAAAAATAAAAGTTGATAGTCATATCTTGTAAACCTGACTTTATAAAAAATATCTACATCTTCCATATTTAAAATAATAAAACTTTTATATGAGCCATTTTTTCCATTATCTACTTACTTATAATAAAAAAGTTGTCTTCCCAGACTCACCCTGTATAGAATGTATGTATAATGTTTATGTGCTATAAAAATTATCTCATTTATACAATGTAGCGGTAAAAAAGGACCATTATTTTGTTTTTCTACTTGAAAATATGCTATCAATTATGCACAAATTCCTGACTGCCGAGATAACGCCTTCGGTATGGTTTTAGTACCCAAATTAACCCAAAATTATTATGAATTATTTTTATTTTTCTTCATCAAAAATCAATGGAAATATACAACTAAATTGTGAATCGTAAGTCTTACCAACAGGAGCATAAAAATATAAATATATTTAAAACATCAAATAAAGTTTTATTTATTGTTTTATTACATAACGTACATAGTAAACGTAAATTTAATTGTCAAAGACATTTCAAAAGCTTAGGAATTTTTAGATTTTCATATTTCTCGCAAGTTGATGACTCATTCCGAAACAAACATTAATTACAATTTCTTTTGGCGTAATGTATTATCTTAGTAAATCGCGTATACTTACATTGTTTCCGATAATTAAATCCATATTAATAATTAAAATTTCTATCCTACTGTACTAGAAGTAAGTTGGAGTCTACATTTGTCACAATCACAGTTATACTTTGGTTCACGAAAGATGACTATTCATGGTCACTTGTTCGAAGAAAGAATACACAGCACTTTATACAGTAGTAGCTTAGCAACATTTCATGTTAGAAAGAGAAAAATTATTTGACGTATGTCTATATAGTTTATGTTGTGACAGATACGTAAATGGTGACATTATTTACTAGCACATTACAAAAAATAATGACTTATGTCGTAGAATTACAGATATCTAATTATCTACTGCACTGCCCTCTGTCCTAATAGTTACCCAGTGACGTTGACATTTAAATCAAATTATTAATCCATGGTTTTTGTCAAATCTTATGTTTTGGATTTTGCAAATACATAGGTGAAGAGCATAAATCTTTGAGAAGGCATTATTTAAAAAGAAACATAATTTTCAAATAAATTACACTTATTTTTTTCAGTTAAAATGTTTCCATAAATATTTCATGTTGTACGTCTATGTATACGGAATGCAGTGAAGTTATCTGCTAATAATATTATACCATACGAATAATAAATGACCTTGAATTGTCATCTTTCGTGAGCCAAACTATACCGTATTTTCATTTCATAAATATTCAAACAAGCCATGGGCCCATATGGCCTGTAGTTCTAAAATATTATTAAATATTCAATACGCCTAGAAAGAGAAAGAGATTTGCAAGATTACAGATTTAACATATCATTTATTTATAATTGTATATACAGTGTAATACAATCATAAATATTTAAAAACGTCCTTCTGGTACAACTAGAAACTAGAACATGATGTAGACGATATACAATATAGTTCACCCTCATGAAATTGCTACCAGACGTTTTACAAGCAATAGCGTTTGTTAGTTTAGAGCAAGTCCCTTAGGATTTTAGATGGTGAATGGAGTTAATAGGAACTTCGCACTATACACTGACCTATTTATAATGCTTTCATATCTCTTGAAAAATACGAGATGAAATTTTCCATTTTGATATCAAAGCGGATTACGAATCATTTTTATACGAGAAAATGTATCAGCGTATTATATTTAGTTCATTGAATATTGAATCGCGGAACGAGAATAACATTGACACTGACATGATTTTCCAATTGCCAATAAAGTTAGGTTAGGTCGGATATAATTTATGAGCATATTTAGATAGTACGATCGATATTAGTTTATTTTCATGAAATATTTCAACAGTTGCGAGTGTGATGTACTACTTTACGCTAAAAATAGAAATAAAGAAAATAATTTGCTGTGCTATTATTGGATGAAAGTTTTTTGGGTGAATTAAAAATTTACTTTTCTCTCTTTTTGAAATTACCGTATTTCAATGTAAATTTAAAAGCACACAATTATATTTATAAATATAAATAACAAAAGACCTTTTTTCGTGTTTGTCGTATGGAAATCATGTGTATTTTTCTTTAGCAAGTTTTCTTTTGATTCAAAACAGAGACAACTGATCTATTTTCAAAAGCATGTTTTAAGGTTAAAAGAAGTGAAATGATGCAAATTTTTACTGACGATTTTAGTGACTACAACAGTTTTGACGTCTAGTTTGATAGCCCAGCTGACACCTGCCATTTTATTTAATATGCGCAGATTCAATAGAAAGACAGAGAATTTATATTGGAAAGATTTATTAAGAGTTATAAAACATTTTTTGTTTTGTTGCATTCTTACTTACATATTGTTTTAATTTTCTCATTTTCCGCAATGCAAACTAATTGAATTTATAGTTATTGGAGCGTAAGAACGTAGGTCATCATTTCATATTTTCAATGACAATAACTTGTGTTGCGTTTATAACTACATATATGTACGTGGTATTGTTATAACTTTCATTATAGAAATTATAGTACCTACATTAAACCTTAATGAATCTATTATAAATTATGTATGTATGATGAAATTATTTCATACCTGTTATGGTAAATGAAGTTCTTAAATTTGTAGATATTTCGTTTTAGCTATACCAATATAACACACAACTGCTATTTAATTGAACTTGAACTAAAACTATGTATCTTATATTGATAACAAAGTGTTTCTAAACTAGCCAATATTTCCTAATTTATATGGCATAACCTAATAAATTGTATGTCTTCGGACATTTCCGGCTACAGGGACAGGCCAAGTTTCATACTCCGTGTTACAAGATGGCGCTGCGTTGTATGGAATTTGTGTTGCTCAAAATCTTGTTACGTTACACTAGCTTTAGCAGAATTTAGATTGTGTTTTAATTTATTCATTAGCCTGAATAGAATACTGCAGATTTGACTATCAATTTAAAGTCATTATTAAAAATCAATTACAGATATATGAGTAGTACAACTAAAGAAAATTCTGGTTTTCTTTTATACATGTTATTAAAACTATTAAAAAATATGTTGCTCTTCATATTTTCAGTTTATAATGACTCATGTTTACATTATTTTACTATGAAAGGAGTATATACTCATACCTACATGTATGAAATACAAATCTAGTTAAAAAGAAATAATAGTACTATATTTTTACAGTACAATATAGTTTCTTGAAAAAGAAAAAGAACAGTGACTAATTAAAGTATATTTCAAAAATGCATACCGATTATTTTTGCGTATAAAAGACATGTAATAAAGTACCGGTATTCTCTATTTTTACCTCTCGCTAAGAGAGGTATTGCATTCATGCTAAAAATCGCATATCCAGATTTTATTGAATAAGCACGTTTTAAGGTCCCTACAATCCGATTTTAACATTTTTACGATGATGTCTGTGTGTGTGTGTGTGTGTGGATGTGTGTGTGTGTGTGTGTGTGTGTGTGTGTGTGTGTGTGTGTGTGTGTGTGTGTGTGTGTGGGATGTTGGAAGGACGGTTACTCAAAAACTATAAGACTTAAAATTTGTTTAACAACGTATTTCCCAATCGGACATTCATGGGAAGATCTGAAAAGGTTTTGGTAATAATTGGACAACCGGAAGTAGAAGATTCTTGAAAAAAAATCTTCTAAATATTATTTTTTGAAAATTTTTCGTGGTAATATTAAAGAAAATTAAATTCTCTATCTGATACATTTAAATATTTTATTATATATTCCATAGATTTAGAGATAAAAGAAGTATAATATATAAAATAATCTGTTGTAATAAATTTGACAGCCGAAAGAATGCCATGAAAAATAGTTGATAATTTAAATTATTTGTAACTGACAGATAAATGTCAGTGTCAGAAATAATGAGTGATGAAAGAAAAATGTACTTGGAGAATCCCTTAGTTCTTGATCTGTGACTATTATGGAGATGACAAGTCTAGGTTGAAGGACTTAAATTTGTTTCAAACATTATGGGACAATGTACACCAGTACTATAGACTAGAGTAACTTTGAATTGCGAAAAAGCTATCAAATTTTTCTCAAGTAAGTTGTAAATATTGACAAAATTACACATCGATATAAGAATAATCGGAGTCACTATCCGTCACTTTATTAAAGGGAATTAAGGTTATTTAGATATAATAAGTATGAAAAAATAAAATGTAAAAGAAGATATGTAAGAATAGATGCACAATCCATATATACATTTTAGACCGCCCAAAATTAATGTTTTTACTAGAAGAATATGAAGAGAAAGTAAACAACGTTGTTCGAATTGAAAATTGCAGTTACCAGCCTAATATTTATATATGGTAAACTCTACTTTGTAATTTATTGTAACATAATTTATGGTAAAATATCTTCATGTTGAGACATGCTATTATTGAATAATAAAGAAGTTTATACGTCATAGATTTATATGAATATATTATTTGTATTTATAAAAATATTCTTTGCTTTATGCATACAGCCAGGTAAAATATACGGCGAGAGGTTATGTGCTGGCCACATCAGATTTTTTGCTTTAACTTGTAACCGGGACCATGTAATTCATATTTTTATAAAAAAATTAATTACCAATTATAAAAATATAAGTAGCACGAATATCGTTGTAATTTACTCACTCGTATTTAGTATTATATCAGTTTCAAATAATTTCTGTTTTAATAAGAAAATTTTAAAATTTAGATTATAATTTATTATGTGGTTATATATGGCAATACCAGATATGCCATTCGCACTCTAAATTGTACATAATTGTTCACTTGACCAATGAAATAATGCCTAATAAAAATAAATTAACAAAAACAAATTTACAGATAAATCGATAACATTTGTTGATATATATATTATATTACAATACATATGAGGATTTGTAATACTACATAGTTATTGCATATCGTGGACAGCTTCTTGCCGTATTCCTGTTCCCCTCCGCCAAACCTCTCTATTCATGGCATGGGCTTCTTCTAAATTTCTCTCCTCCATCGCATGTCTGACGCCTTCATTCCATGACCGCCTTGGTCGTCCTCTTTTTCTTCTCCCGGGCGGCCTCCATTTGTATACTTTCTTCGGCCATCGTTCCTCTGGCATCCTTAGAAGATGCCCAAACCATTTTAAGCTTCTCCTCTCAATTCTTTCTATGACTGTTTCTCTGGCATTCATTCTAGTTCTAATTTCTTCATTAGTTTTTCTCTCCACCCTGGAGATTCTGGCACTTCTTCTAACGTAGTCCATCTCGACTGCTGTGAGTCTCCTTTTCATCTCTGCGTTTAAAGTCCATACTTCCGACCCATAACAAAGTACAGATTCGACCATAGATTGGCCTATACGCTTTTTATTTTTAATCGAGATATTTTTGTCCCACCATACAGAGTTTAGGCATCCTATTATTTTTCGGCTTTGGTATATCCGTTGTCTTATTTCTGTGTTCCCCAAACCATTCTTATCAATTTGTGCCCCCAGGTATTTAAAGCTATCAACTTGTTGGACTTCGACGTTGTCATTAATTAAGACCTCGAACTTTGCGTCTGAGTTTACAACCAGGTACTCCGTCTTTTCTAAACTTATTTGTAAACCCCAATTTTCGTACTCTTTATATAGTCGACGGACCATAAATTCGAGATCATAAGAGTCCTGAGCCAAGACCACTTGGTCATCGGCAAAACTTAATGTATAAAGAGTTTGATTTTCAACTGGTATCCCCATTCCGTGACAATGTGCCTTCCACCTTCTCAAAGCTACTTCTACATACAGATTAAATAGAAGGGGAGACATACTGCACCCCTGTCGAAGTCCTTTTGTGATTGTCATAGGTTCAGAAAGTTGCTGTCCTTTTTTAATTTGTCCAACATTATCTCTGTACATTTCCCTTACTATATTCAGTAGGTGTTCATTCATGCCGAGATATTTTAAGGCTTCCCATAGCTTTGGTCTTGGTACCGTATCGTAGGCTTTCACTAGATCTATGAACGCCATATGTATTTCTGTTCCTATTGCTATTCGTTTTTCCATCAGTTGCTGTAATATGAACAGATTATCAACACAGGACCGGGCTGGTGTAAAACCTGATTGATCTTCTCCTATTTTATTCCCAATGTTTTCTCTTATCTTGTCGTTCATAATTTTTCCAAACAATCTTCCCATTGTGCAATTCACACTGAGACCTCTGTAGCAATTCGGATTTTTTCGATCGCCTTTTTTAAAAATAGACACTATATGTGAGTTTCTCCATTCTAATGGTATTTTAACTTGGTGGCAACATTGATTCATAAATTGTGCCACTCGTTCAATTAACCCAGGTCCTCCTGCTTTTAGTAACTCTACTGGTATATTTCCTGGTCCTGGGGAACGTCCATTTTTCATTTTACTTAATGATTTATGAACATCCTCGGTGGTCACCATTACCTCTATATCTATGTTTGTGTTGTCTATTTCTGAAATTTTGTTTTGATATTCTGGTCTGCTCTCCACCAGTAGTTGCTCATAGTGGTTTTTCCATTTCGATATAGGTATCATGTTGTCCATTACCTTATTTGTAGTGTTTGTCTTCATATATGAGATGGTTTTCCATACCTCTGTAGTTCTTTTTCCTCCTATACAATTTTCAATTTGGATGCATTTCTGCTCCCACATATCGTTCTTCTCTAATTTTATTTTTTTCCGTAGTTCTCTGTTTTTTTCTTGATATATTTCTCTATTGGAAATGGATTTATTAGTAAGCCATTTTTTGTAAGCATAATTCTTCTCCTCTATCATTTGTTCTACTTCCTCTGTTACCCATGGTGGATTAGATTTTCTTTTCTTATTATTATCTTCCGTCCCTAATACTTCCCTCGCTATTTTTTTAATCATTTCTTTCAGGTTGTTATGTTCTTCTTCGATGTCTTCTTTAAATTCTATGTTATTCATTTGCGCGTCAAGTCTTTGTTGGAATAGGTATTTTATACTTTCTTGTTTTAGTAGATACAATTTAAATCTTTCTTTGTCTATGGTTTCCATTACTTTATCTTCTGTTGAATATCTTGTTGATATGTGTTTCAAATCCATGAGTATCGTTATTTTTGGGGTGATTTTCAACATTTTCATACATGCAGAGAGTTTATTTTATCAGTAAACATAGAGTAGTTTCATTACCATAGTTACAAAATGACAGCAATGTATTGAAGCGTTTATTTTATGAGTAAACATAGGGAATAGTTGTCAGGGTTGTCAGACACGTCAAACTATCACATTTCAAAATGTTTTTTTTTTAAATTGCAGATTATAACAGGTATGAAATATAATATTGAAATATAAACCTAAGATAAGTTTCAGAAGTATCTGCTGCTACATTTAATAATCAACCCAGACCCTGTCCAGCACCAATTATATAATTATAATAATTATAGCTTGCACCAAATGTTTTTACCTCTCGCTAAGAGAGGTATTGGATTCATGCTAAAAATCGCATATCCAGATTTCAATGAATAAGTACGTTTTAAGGTCCCTACAATCCAATTTTAACATTGTTACGATGATGTCTCTCTCTCTCTGGCTGTGTGTGTGAGTGTGTGTTTGTGTGTGGATGTATGCGTATGTGTGTGTATGTGTGTGGGATGTTGGAAGGACGATTACTCAAAAATTATAAGACTTAATATTTGTTTAACTACGTATTTCCCAATTGGACATTAATGGGAAGATCTGAAAAGGTTTTGGTAACAATTGGACGAATGGAAGTAGCTGATTTTTGAAAAAAAAATCTTCAAAATACTATTTTTTGAAATTTTTTTTCTTGGAAATATTAAAGAAAATTAAATTTTCAATCTGATACATTTATTTTTTTTATTATATCTCGTAAAAGTTTGGAGATATAGTATATAATAATATAATAATCTGTTGTAATAAATCTCGTTGCCTAAAAAACAGTTGAGATATTTAAATGTTTGTGTTTGTAATTGACAGATAAATGCAAAATGTCAGTGTCAAAAATCAATTTTTCTGGGAGGTGCGAGTACATTTACGATATATATATATATATATATATATATATATATATATATATATATATATATATATATATATATATATTTGGTGATTTTGGGGCCTTAGTAATCCTCATGCATAATTTTTATAACATTTTATTTGTTACATTTACAGACGTTTCGGATGCTAAGTGTATCCATCATCAGTGGCAATTAAAACAGTTTTTCAAAATGTAGCAAAATAAGAAATATGAAAAATGAAGTGTCAAGATATTGAGGCGGTCAGCCGCTGGCAAATTGTTGTTGATGTGGGTGGCCATGTTGGCAAAAAAAAGTTTATAGTTCAGTAAAATTTATTCTTTTTTTATATTTCTAATTTAAAATATTTCTTGTTTTGTAACAAATAAAATTTTATAAAATTTATGCATGAGGATTACTAAGGCCTCAAAATCACCAAATTAAACGATAATAGGATCCTTCAACATTGAAGAAATAAATAAATTGTTATTTATTTTTAATAATTGTTTATTATGTTTTACAATGAACAAATATGATCATTGAGTGAACATTTTATTTTAATGTATATTATAATTTCAACAGAATCGTAGAAAAATTTAAATAATAATGATATTATGTAGGAAATATAGTAGAAACCTCGTGAAATAACGATGTACTAAATTGAATTTGCTACTGAAGTAAATACCGTAGTTAATGTACAGCCCACTTTAGTTACGATTTCAAATAAAAACATTAAATAAAAGTTGCCTTTTAAAAACGTTTTTTTTTTTATTTCTTTATTTAATATATGTACAGTCATTATAAGGTCAAGTCAAAAATGTGTAGTTAAATTCGTTTATATAAAAAATAAAATACACATCTTTCATTTTTCGTAGTAAATCAAACAAGAAAGATTTATTGCAAATTGAAACAAACTTAAAATTTATAAGCAGCTCATATTTCACTATCCATTTTCAAGACATTGTATCCAATCTCCATGCTCTTGATTTTTTGTAACCGCACTTGGTGTTCTATTCTCGCTGGATTGGAGTTGTGGTTGCAGGGGAGTAGTTTAATGCAGGCGATTTGTTTCGCTTTTAAAATCCGAACACATGGGACGCACAATACACAGAGCGGAAAGCCGAGAGTTGAGACTCACTAGGGAAATATGAAAAATGGTTTTGTTCAAGCTTGTCAGCTAGGTTTTAGGAAATTATTTTTGTATTGAAGCTTGCTGTGGGTGGTTTAATTTGGGTTAATGAACTCCTCGAATAAGATTGCGCCCCTTAATTACAGCCAGTAATGAGTTTCAAGTTGACTATGATTATCGATAATTGTATGCATACATGCCTATTAGATACGTGCAGCAATATAAATATTTATAAATATAGAAAATTGTTTTTCTACTCCTGTTGTTAAAATTTGTCTAATGTCCAGATGCACCAACAAGGCTTAAATTTTAAGCGATCCTTAAACAAATAACTATTCTCGAAATTATGACATCAATGTATACTAATTCATATGACATTTCATTTCGAACTAATATTTTTTCTACTCCTATGCTTTGATATACTTATTAAGGATGTGTCATCTGTACTTGAATGACACTCTTTATGAACAGATTTTCATTCCGATACAGATTATCATTGTGATACAGATTTTCTTAACCATAAACATATTCAAATTTGATAAAAAAAATTGATGAAATATATAAAAAGTTTGTTAGTGTAACCCATTTATGATGGGCAGAGATTTAGAACAGATGAAGTCGAAAGGTAAAACATCACTGATGTTTCGATTTACCTACAAAAATAATCTTTGTTTGTCCTCATGCCTGCTATGTTTAATAATTAACCTCAACAAGTATTGTCCTGAGGAAGGAATCAAGGTGATCACGCGAGAATGAACCAGAAATATCCCTGTTATTAAGTGAGATAGCGATTATCTTCAAATAAACAAATTTACTATAGACAATATGAGCAATGAAATGTATCAAAAAGCGTTCTGTTACTTCCGGTTCCGGAGTATGTGATACCAACTTTGAAATTTCAAATGGAACATATTATAATTTTCTATATTTTTGAAAAGTACATAAAATTTGCTTTACAATGGTGGTAAGTTAGTAGTACATTGTATTATTAAAAAATAAAATGACGGACGTTTGAAATATGAATATATTGAATGAAAAAAAAATCAAGTGTGAGACTTTATTGTTTTTTTGTTCACAGATGATGATATTTTTTGAGATAAATTCATTTATATGACGTAACCTAGGCAACAAATCTAATAAAGCAAAATTCCACACTTCCTTGACTTATTTTATAAGATATTTTAAACGTCCGCCATTTTACTTTTTAATAATATAACGTCCTATTTGTTTACTATCATTGTAAAGCAAATTTTGTATACTTTTAAAAAATATAGAAAAATATAGTATGTTCCATTTGAAATTTCAAAGTTGGTATCACATACTCCGGAACCGGAAGTAACAGAACGCTTCTTGATACGATATCTTATTGCCCATATTACCTATAGTAAATTTTATTATTTGAAGATAATTGCTATCTTGCTTAATAAGGGAGATAATTGCCGGGTCATTCTCGCGTGATCACCCTGTATATATATACTCCCCTCCAGCTCCTTCTTTTTTTTAAAAAAAGCAAGAACGATTTGTCTTCCTAGTCCAAGATTATTTTCAGTTGTAAAGTAAAAGTTTATAATTTCAAGCAGTTTTATTTAAAGATATATATACCTTTTTTACACGGTATATTCGTTCCCGAAGAATCCGTGTAAAAGATCGTATAAAAACATACATAAGGCGATTTTTATCGATCCGAAATAATGTAAACTCTTTCCATTTTATGTTCGCTTACGGTTACAGTAATGCCAGCATATTTCGTCATCATTTGAGCGAGTCGCGAAAACGTAATGTTCGGTGTCCGCGACCACAACCAGCAAGTCTGCTTGACGCTCTGATAGCAAATATTTCGCAGGTGACGTTATTACTTCAGCCATTTTGAGCGAATAATGTGTCGCGAAAACGCATAATTTGTATGCAAGCAGTATCTATAAGTAAATATTTCGCTCGCGAAAACTCGCCTTTAATCATACTATATTAATTTTTTATTTATTTACAAATACAAAGATTTGATAAAATATGATACAAAATTGGTGATTTTCTAAACCGTGTTATTTCCAAATCATGTAAAAGTAATCCTTATAAAAACAGATTAGAATGTATATTTAAAATGCTGCAAAAGGCTTATTTCGTAATGAACTAATTTTATTCATCGTGTATGGCGCGGAGTGGATCCTTGTTATCACAACGCGATCTCCCTACTACTCCCCAGTACTCCACCTACTCGCGCATCGCCATGCAGCAGTTCACATTGAAGGAAAAGAAATGCTGAGCCAGAAGTAAGTTGGCACTATTGCGTTAGGGAACAAATGAGTTACGATTTTTCTCTACTCATTATACTTACGCAAACATTGTTTTTAGAATTATTAAAAAGTTCTTGCTGAGGTTGAAATTACGGGTAATGCCACGGATCCTTGACTCTATATAACGAGCCGCCCCTGGGAATAGGTGATTTACTTTAAATATGCAGTACAAGAACTAAAATCATGAAAAGGAATTTATAGATTAAATTCCGGAAATTATTATACGTATAAGATGTCCAGATCTCAGAGGCCAAATAGATTACATAACTTATTTTTAATGAAATTGATGTTGATGATAGAGCTTCACTGAGCTTTTGCAGACAGGGTTTTTGAAATAATAGTCATATATGTAATGTAAATGAAAACAAATTAAAATAACTTCCATTTTAATATTCTGTATATTAATATACGAGCTCGTACTTTAATAAGTTAGATAATATTTATCTACAAAGAAAAAATAATATAAAAGAATATTTTGAAAAAATAATATAAAAGAATATTTTAAAAAAATGCTTTATTTAATGTAGGTGTTATAATACCGCTTTCATTTGTATTAAATGACCATAATTTTTATTTTTTAAGTATTACTTTTTATATTTTCACCGCTTTTTATCTTCACATTGTTTTCATTTGACTGAAACGAAACCTACATGAATAACTGTCAGCTTATCTTCAAACGAATTAAGTAGCATATTTACCATGTACGCATTTATGTGCGTTAATATTAATTTAATAGATATGATAATTAATAATAATTAAATTATATATCAATTCAATAAATCATTCGTTATTGGCTGCAGAGAATTTTGTCATCAAACAGTATTGATTTTACAATGACATAGTTTTGTTTTTATTGTGTAATAATGTTAACCCGATACTTTACAGTCTGCTGGTTAATTAGAGCAGTGATATTTATCGGTAAGATTAACAGCAACGGCGGTAGATCATAATAATATATACTCGTACATTAATTCGATAACATCATCCTGTAAATATATAAAACGATATAACAAATGTTTTCCATGACCGAGAGTTAAAATCCATTTCTATGGTATGGTACCAAAATTGAAAAAGAAATTCACCATTTTGCCTCTAGAGAAAAATGTGGACATTACTCCTAGAGGAGTTTTTATTATTTTGACAAATAGGTAATGACATTTAATGCTTTATCGTACAATTCACTGGATTTCGGAGGTAACAAGTTCAAAACTGCCACACCGGCAGAATTTCTTGCGGTTCTAAATTATAATTATTGAAAGCAATTTTTAGCTCCGCCCATTCTATCAAATTCATTAATGTCGTTTACTTGCTATTTCTGGGGGTACATTAGATACTTCTGTGATATTATTATTATAAAAATATGTTACAGTAAAAAAAAAATCAAAACTAAGTCAACTGGTAAGCTTATTAGCAAATGTTATATCAAATATGTGAAAAATAAGACTGATAACAGCGAGCATCGTTCAGCCGGGTGAACGCTAGGCAGCGCTAGCAAAATAATTGGACGGTTTTCTAGAATCTAGCGCTGATATAGCGCTAGAAGAAATAGATAGCGACAAATATTTCACTAAAACATCTAGCGAACTAGTGGGCAGCTGCATGCTTCATGTTTGGTTGCAACGAACGTCACTTTGTAACAAATTTACTACTAATAATTTTCATTTCAAAATGTGTCCGCGAGCTTTCAATACTATACAGATAGAATTATCAGTTATTCTCTTACTTTAAGCAGCGCTTACGCGCTAAGTTTAATAAATGAATACCGTTCAGTCTCCGTTCAGTACGCATCTAGCGCTAACAAATAGCGCATTTTTGATAGGTTATGCTATCCCGGCTGAACACGAGCTTTATGAATTTTTTTACCTTCCGTCACCTTTAGGTAAGGAAGGTATTGTCTTTGGTCAAAAAATTCAATGATGAGTTTTTACTGAATAAGCACATTTTAGGGTCCATATAATACGATTTTACCATTTTTACGATGATGTCTGTTATGTATGTGTATCCGTGTGTCTGTGTGTCTGTGTGTATGTGACAAAAGTTCCGGATTCCATAACTTCAATACCACGATTTCAAAAATTATAAATTTTTCGTATTTCTCAAGTTTACATCCAGAAGAACAATTGATTAGATTTTGGTTATAATTGGTCAACCGGAAGTAGTCTCATTTGAAGATTTAACAGTTAAATTTGATTTATTGACATTTAACGTTATTATAACTTAAAGAATATATTATTCTCTATACGATTTGATTACATTTTATACTTCATATTCAATAGATACAGAGTTAAAGAATTTTAAAGAAATTAAATTTTATAATTCAGCCAGCTATGCCAAACTTGGGAACTAGTAATATATTCATATAATTCAAATTGACAGATGTCAGTATCAATAAAAAGTAAATTAATGTGGCAGATATGAGGATGTTGAAGTAGATATTGGGGAATACACGGAAAGATACGGTAAGAAAATAACTCCAGTGTTACAAGTTTTTAGAAAGATACAAGAAAGACGATTACATTGGTTTGGACATGTCATGAGGAGAAATGAACAATTATATTGGAACAAGAATGAATAGTTTAGTAATAGGACGTTAAAGAAACGGAGGAAGACCAAAGATAAGATGGAAGGACTGTATTGAGGAAGATTTGAGAGAAAAGGAACTGAATGAGAACGACATGCAAAAATAGCGACCCCTAACGAATGGGAAAAGCTAAAGAAGAAGAAGATGCCAGTGTCAAGTGCAATTTGAATAGTTTGTTTATGAAATAATTTTACTGGAAATTTAGAATCTTTTGTAAGAAAAATGATGGAATTTATACATTATACACGAGAATGATGGAAGGTATTGTGCTGGCCACAGCAGATTTTTTAATTCGTTCATGATACAGATGACCTTGATCGGACTTTGCTTGCCAAGTTCACGCACCTGTTAAAGTTTCATTTATTATCGGCTGTCGGATCAGTTGAGATAGATCAGAATAAAAATCTATGCTCAGTTTAAGATATGTATAGTATTTTTAACATAAACCAATACTTTTTTGTTTTATTAAAATCATTTTAATTTTGCAAAAACTGTATTTCTTTAAGTGCATTCTGTGCTAATAATGGGGTTCGTTACAATTATTTATTTACTTAACCTTGTATTGAATAACAAATATAGAAAAATATATACTCGTACGAATGTTTAAATAAATATTTAAATTCTAAAATATTGAAAGATAGATAATTAACTTAAATACTAGTATTCCTACTTACATGAGATATCATTTCATCAATTATGTGAAAGCTTAATAGAAGGAATTGAATTGCTTGAAATTTATGTATAATAAATTATACGTACCTCGACTTACAACTACTATAATACAGACAAAATTTGATGCAAGCGAATGGAACATGAACAGGTACTAATTCTAATAAAACCACCGTGGAAACGGTCTATATATGCACATTGAATTACCGGTAAAATCCACGTTAAATCTGACACAGATTACTTGTCTACGATGTGAACAATATTCCATCTACAATAAATATTTGATTGGAATTGTAATTGCATTTGTAGAATGTCTGTATGTGTAATCCTCCTACCCACTTCATCAAACCAGTAGGTAGGTATTTTATTTTTAAATTATGTCGAAAAGACGAGGTACAAGGTATTTCATTTTCAGTATCTATACCATTTCAACTTTAATTTCAGAAAAAAAGTAACTTCAATTTCAGAAAAGATAAATTCAATTTTGGAAAAGGTAAATTGATATTTTGATATCATTTTTACCTTCCGTCACCTTTAGGCAAGGAAAGTATTGTCTTTGGTCTGTGTGTGTGTGTGAAGAAAGTTTCGGATCGCATAACTTCAATACCACGATTCCAAAAGTTATAATTTTTCATATTTCTCAAGTTTACATCCAGAAGAACAAGTGATTAGATTTTGGTTATAAATGGTCAACCGGAAGTACACTTATTTGAAGATTTTACGAGTTTTTCTTGAAAAAACGCAGTTAAATATCATATATTGACATTTAACGTTATTATAACTTGAAGAATCTATTATTCTCTATACGATTTGATCGCATTTTATTCTTCATATTCAATAAATATAGAGTTAAAAAATTATAAAGATATTAAAATTCACTCGAAAATTTATAATTTAACCAGATATGCTACCCATGGAGGCTTCTAATATATTCAGATAATACAAATTGACAGATGTCAGTATCAATAGGTGCGTTCAATGAAGTAAGCAAATAGTAGGTAAGCAACGAGACTTGCTGCTTAGTACACTGAAATATTTGCTAGCTATATGACGAAGAGTTATTCACAAATGTCAACGAGAAAGTTATACAGTTGTCAAATATAACATTCTTTTAGGTCTAAGAAAATATTTCAAATTAAACAATGTTATGAACATTTATCACAGAAAGCTTTTTTGACATGTAATTGGTATAAACACACCATAAAATGAGATAGAAACAGTACGAGTTAAATTCATGTATGTATAATTTGCATTTCCCGCTATTATATTTCATAAGTTAGCAAGACAAGCGAGAAATTTGGCGCTTGGATTGCTTGCGAGCAAATCAAGCAAATGCTAGGCTAGCAAAGTCGTTCAACAAATTTTACTTCCGATTGCTTGTTTTCCTGGGGCTTATTGAACGCACCTAATGAAAAGTAAATGAATGTGGCAGAGATGAGGATGTTGAGATAGATGTTGGGGAAGACACGGGAAGATACGGTAAGGATTGAAAGAATAAGGAAAATAACTCTAGTGTTAAAAGTTTGTAGAAAAATACAAGAGAGACGATTACATTGGTTTGTACATGTCATGAGAAGAGAAATGAATAGCTTAGAAATAGAAGGTTAAAGAAACAGAGGAAGACCAAAGATAAGTTGAAAGGAATGTATTGCGGAAGACTTGAGAGAAAAGGAACTGCATAAAAACGACACGCAAAACAGAAATGAGTGGAAGAAGAAAATAAAAAATAGCGGCCCGTAACGAATGGGAAAAGCTAAAGAAGAATATATTAGTGTCAAGTGTAATTTGCATAGTTTGTTTATGAAATAATTTTACTGGAAATTTAGAATCTTTTGCAAGAAAAAAATATGTATGGAATTTATACATTATACATAGGACTGACGGAAGGTATTGTGCTGGCCACAACAGATTTGTTTGAAATTGAAGTTACTTTTCTGAAATTAAATTTGCTTTTTCACCTCTCGCTAAGAGAGGTATTGGATTCATGCTAAAAATCGCATATCCAGATTTTATTGAATAAGCACGTTTTAAGGTCCCTACAATCCGATTTTAACATTTTTACGATGATGTCTATGTGTGTGTGTGGATGTGTGTGTGTGTGTGTGTATGTGTGTGTGTGTGTATGTGCGGTGTATGTGGGATGTTGGAAGGACGATTACTCAAAAACTATAAGACTTTAAATTTGTTTAACTACGTATTTTCAAATCGGACATTCATGGGAAGATCTGAAAAGGTTTTGGTAACAATTGGACAACCGGAAGTAGAAGATTCTTGAAAAAAATTCTTCTAAATATTATTTTTTGAAAATTTTTCGTGGTAATATTAAAGAAAATTAAATTCTCTATCTGACACATTTAAATATTTTGTCAGAAATCCGGAGACATTACTGAAGATTTTTTCTGGGAAGTACCTTACATACATTATATTATTCCTTATTGCATTAAAAGTTTAATATTTAATATTATATGTATATTACACATACCCTTTATATATGCTGTTACTTCCGACAATGAATTGGAAACATCTCGAAAAAAGAGTAGGACAAAATTTCTTCATAGAATGAATTTAAATTAAAAGAATCAAAATATTTGGAATCGATATAAGTAGAATTTTTGGTGTAGAGTGTAAGTATACAAGAAATGTTAAATATATTAAGGTGCGAGCAGTCATGTGTCAGAATTATAGCTAGTAATTATGTATATAGATGATGCCATATATCATAATTTCTCATTCTAAATTTAGTGATTTTCCAATTTCATGTGATTTATTTTCCTCGACTAGTCAATTCCACACTCCTGGGCCCTGTTTCATAAAACTTCTACACTTGTAAATTACCACTGTAGAACTTGTCAAACTAATAATTTGACAAGTTTCTGTTTCAAAAACTTACAAGTGTAAATTACAAGTGACAAGTAAACTAGTCCGTTTCTACAAGTATATTTTTGCAGTTTACAAGTGTAGCGTTTCAAAAAATATTTTCTGGTTTTTACTACTAGTATTTTACAAGTGAACAGTAACCACGAATGAAAGATTGGTCATTTGAAAATTACAAGTTTACAATTGAATTTTTTTATGAAAATTAATTATAGCAATTTTCTTTTGCAATTTTAAAAATGTGGTCCAGTGATTTTCAGAAGAAGATTGTCCTATGAACATATGGAACAATCGTATGAATTTAACGAACGATTTAGATTGTCTTCCCAAAAAATAGAGCTTTTAATATTGCTAGTCCTTCTCATTTGAAATTAATGCGTGCGAAATAGCAAATTCATGGATTAATTTCCATTTTTCACATTTCATATTTTTTGTTAAATTTATGGAAAAAGCGCAAAATAGGATGTCTTTATGTTCCTTAATTTCTTGAAGAAACGCCAGTTTAATAGAATTTTTTGCCATATTAAATATAATTACAATTAATTATAATTTTCCTGCTTAACTTTCTTTGATTGCAAGGGTCAGCAAGGGTTGAATGTCAAAATGTGGACAAAATTAAATTCAATTATTTTAAAGCGCATACTTTTTAATGTGATAAAAAATATATATTTAATGCAAAGGTGGCTGCATGTTACATTCACTATGAAACTATGGTTTCAAACTTGTCAACTTGTAAAAATTCACTAGTAATATTGGAAAACTGACAAGTAGTCAAAAATTATTCTTGAAACAGAAATTACTAGAACTAGTCACTTGTACACTTGTCACTTATAACTTGTAACTTGTCGACTAGTAATTTTTATGAAACAGGGCCCTGGTGACAAATTAACTACATGAATTTAGAAAATCTTGAAATTTTTAATGAAAAATTCTGACATTTATGTACATAATTACTAATTATCATTCTGAAACGGGCCTCCACATCTGCTTGTCAAGACCAACAATGTAACATGACTGTTCGCGCCCTATACTTAACCAAAAAAGGAAGTAGCGAGAGGTATTGTGCTGGCCACAACAGATTTTTTGAAATTGAATTTACTTTTTCTGAAATTGAAGTTATTTTTTCTGAATCTGAAGTTGAAAAGATATGGAGATTCATAATAAAGCAAAACCGGTTGATTATTTTGAAAATAAAAAGAATTCAATAATGCATATATTTATTTTAAATCAGTTATAAATGCCATAGCCAGGTTGTAAAATTGGCTAAACCTTTGTTAACTAAGCGATGTTTTACAATCTGTCCAGTCGTCTAGGCGTTTTTTAAAACGACGAATAGCTCATTTAGCTTGTTAACTCCTCTATGACCAGTTGCACCGCTTATAGTTAAATTGTGAACTATTGGTTAAATTGACAAAATCGTATCGAAACGTCAAATGAGTTGTTAAATATTACAGTCAAAATTTCGATATACACTTTTTTGTTTACTTGTAATTGAGGCATTAACTATAAGCTGTGCAACTGACCCGGTGACCTCTGTACATAATTATGTATTAATGTCACTGAACTGACCATAAATAAATAAGGATAAACTAATCTAGCACACAAAACTCGGCGCGAGTATTTAAGTGTGACTTTTGTGCGTTAGGTTAGGTTACGTCGAGGTGCATTTAGAGAAATTGCAAGAAAACATTCAAATATTCATATTAATTCGTGGCCGCAAGCTGTTGTTTTACAAAACGTCTAGCTATATTGTAAAACATTGGTAAGGTACCGAAGGTCTGATAATTTGGCTACGAAATACATAAAGATATATATTTTGTATGATTTCGAATATTATTAAAGGGTTATTAAGTTTTGATAATATATTGAATATCTAATTAACTATTATTAGACAACCAATATACATCTTGAAATTAGGAATATAGGTAGCTCAATTTCAAATCCGAGGATTGCAGGGATTTCAGTTAAATAATTCAGTTCAATTCAATATGTAGGTATCAAGTTGATAAACATGATTAACATATAATACTCTGCTGAGAACAGATGATTAAAGGTACATTCATGAATGAATATTAGGTTTAGATTTATGGTTAATACGTTTATACTATACAGGTGGTGACCGGCATAGCCGAACACAGGACTTTAGCATGTAAAATCAGACTTACGTAATTTCCTGTTTCCGTAATTATTTTAAGTAAAAAAGCTTCAAATAAAAGTTGTAGGATATAAAATTCTACATCAAAATCAATAAAAAATTAATTTATATGCTTTGTAACGGTTATGAAAGGTTATGAACATACCGAAAATCACTCCAAAAATAGCAATAGCTATGGAATTGAACCAAAAAAACTAACAAATGTCAAGCTAGGTTAATTTATTTTTATTATTATTTGTAATTTCTGTTCAAGTGAACAAATATCAATTTAAATTAACAGATAATTATTAACTGGAATAAAAATTAGAAATAATACCTAATAAAAATAAATTACCCTAACATGACGGATAAACCGTTAGACTTTTGTTATTTATTTTGTGTCAATTCCATGGCTATTGCTATTTTTAAGGTGATTTTAAACATTTTCATACCTAATTTCTGCCGTTACAAGGCATACAAAATTATTTTTGCTAATTGATTCAAATGCAGAATTTTATGCTTAATAACTTTTGTTTGAATTTTTTTACCTAAAATAATTAGGCAAACAGGAAATTGGGAAAGTCTTATTTTACATATTAAAGTCTTATGTTCGGCTGCGTCGGTCACCACCCTGTATATTTGAAAACCTTAGCCCCATATTAATATTATGACTCCAATCACATTTCAGAATTTAGTATCTCTAAAGCCAAATCATAAAGTTAAACATTGCAAGTTCCAAACTATAGCTTTATAATTTGACGTCACAAATTTCTCCAATGGTAATAAGTCTAAAGCGATATAAAACTATACACTCGTCTTTATTTAGTATTCACTTGTTTAACCGTTAAACAGCAAAATAATGGAGCGACGAAAAAAAATTATTACTGTTTTACTAACATATTTATATTAAAAATATTTGATGTGGCCACCACAATACCTTCCGTTTAATTTAATTTTTACTCATGTAAATACTTAAAATTAAATTAAATTTAAATACTGGGTTCAATCCCGACCGACACGAATTTTAAATGGCACAAAAATGACCCCTGTGGTGCACTCTCCACGTCAGAAATAAGTGCTCGTGAGGTGACACCTGGTAAATGCCCGCACGATTCAAATATATACACTGACCGGCACGGAAAACGGGCCATTTTTTTTTTAAGAAATAAATGCTAATTTCTTTTTATTTGAGTACGTATTACAAAATGTTACCATTGCTATATGTTTATTAGGCTTCCTTGAAGTCACATCCATTACAAACTATTACAAACATTAGTAATTTACTCAAATATTCCTATTATTTCCGTATCACAACGAAATAATGAAATTCATAAAATGCGTAATTGGCGCTTATACTGGTTTTATTGGTTTTATTTGCTTCAATCATTTGTTTTATTACTTGTTTGTCATTTTAATGCGTTCGAAATGTCATTAAGCACAGAAACTGTAGCTTCTATTGTCGCATTACTTGAAGATGGAAGAAATCAACATTACGTTGCTAACACATACAACGTAGCACGAAGTACTGTTCAGCGCGTTTACTCGCGTTTTTTGGAAACTGGATTGTACTGTAGAAGACCTGGATAAGGTCCTCGAAGACGCACCACTAATCGAAACGACCGTTTTATTGTTTCGACAACACTCCGAAATCGCCATGCAACTGCTGTGGAGACCCGAAACACACTACAAGAAGTACGAAATGTCAATGTAAGTGAACGTACTATTCGAAGAAGATTGGAAGAAGCAGGACTTCGAGCAAGGCGGCCCGCTAAGGGACCAGAACTCCTCCGACAACACCGAGTAGCTCGATTGCAATTTGCTAGAGATCACATAAATTGGTATGAAGGCGATTGGAGTCGATTATTATTTACGGACGGGTCAAGATTTTGCTTGAGGTCTTCAGATGGACGTGAAAGAGTGTGGCGACGAAGTGGAGAATGTTACGCACCGTGTACTTTCAGCAACACGGTTAGTTTCCAAGGAGGATCAGTTATAGTGTGGGCTGGGATATCTATTGAGTCCTGAACGGATTTATACATTGTACCTAGGGGATCACTGACCGCCGATAGGTACATTAGAGAAATTCTAGACGAATATGTAGTCCCATATGCTCCTTTTATAGGTGATAATTTCATACTATTGCATGATAATGCGCGTCCACATGCCACTGCAATCGTGAACGACTACTTAAATGACGTTAACATCCATCGTAAGGTATGGCCAGCGCGGAGTCCGGATCTGAATCCAACTGAACATTTGTGGGATATACTCGGCAGAAAAAATCGGAATCGTGTGCCTGCTCCCAGCATCTTGTAACAACTTCAGAAAGCACTTTTACAAGAGTGGAATGATATTCCTCAAGAGGACATTAGGCAGCTCATCTGTAGTATGCCTCGACAAATAACTGAGGTTATACAGGTTCGCGGGGGCAATACGCGTTATTAGTTTGTAATTTTAACATTTATTATGTCTTTATTCATTATTATTCAACACATTATTTAAAGAATTAAAATTGTAAATTTGGCCTAAATTTGTGTTTTTTGATAATAAACAACGTTTAGATATCTAAAACTATCTTTTAATAATGCGAATTATACTTTTCCATACTCTAATTAAAAATAATACATAATTATACAAACTAAAGGAGGGATATAATTAAAAAAAAAAAATGGCCCGTTTTTCGTGCCGGTCAGTGTATATATATATATATATATATATATATATATATATATATATATATATATATATATATATATATGTCATTCCGGAAACTTCACCCTCGTATGTTACAATTTATATGAAATTAATGTTTTGGATTTTAATACGACATAAACCGAAGTAAATATGCATTAAATATTTTGTTTTAAACTTGTTAATAATAAATTATAGTGTGCCGTGTGCCTGAGTGTCTGGTCGCGAATCTGGGGACCCGGGTTCGATCCCGACCGACGCCAATAATTACATCGAATTTTAATGGCACAAAATTGACTCCTGTGGTGCACTCTCCACGTCAGCTATGAGTGCCAGTGAGGTGACGCCTGGTAAGCGCCCGCACGGTACAAATATTCCATCATTACCGATATCTGTAAGCAGATTGGCACACCCAGCAATGGGTAATATGCCGTGATGAAATATATATATATATATATATTTTTTATGAAAAAATATTGTTAATTGATTGCTCCATTCAGCTGTCGGGTTTAGTCATGAAATAAAATGTTATTTTTAACATCTGTGCGATTTGTGCTTCAAACAGTTGTTTTTCATAAAAATTATTACATAAAATCAATTTTTTTGTGTGTATCAAAGAGTATAGATACTGCGTTATGCAATACAGTTTTTGACAGTAGAAATAAAAAAATTGTTATCGTTTAATGACAAACATAAATTAATACTGCAATTATTGTTTGTTTTTGTAATTAAATTACAAATATCACAGTTTCTATATAACACGATATATGTACATACGTGTTTTTTTTAAATTTGATATTCATTGAATGATAATAGAACAGTGTAAGGTTTTTATTAATTTATTGTGGGTTTATTATTACACCAAATTTTTATTTACTAATTTATTTTACCCCACTTATACATACATGCTCAATTACAACATTAAAACACTAACAAATCAGATTTATTACAACAATAATAACAGTTATATACACATGAAATGTTCGCAACATCTAAAGCCTCATTCACAATACGAAATTAGTGGTTAGGGGCAGATGATGCTTAATGCTAGTGGACTTGAACTTCTTTTCCAACGATGATACTTTTTTACCTCTCGCTAAGAGAGGTATTGGATTCATGCTAAAAATTGCATATCCAGATTTTATTGAATAAGCACGATTTAAGGTCCATAGAATCCAATTTTAACATTTTTACAACGATGTCTGTCTGTGTGTGTGTGTGTGTGTGTGTGTGTGTGTGTGTGTGTGTGTGTGTGTGGATGTGTGTGTGTGTTAGGTTGTTGGAGACGATTTCTCAAATTCTATAAGACTAAAGAACTGTTTGACTACGAATTCCTCAATCTAACAGTAATGGAAAGAGTTGAATAGGTTCTGATAACAATTGGACAACCGGAAGTGGTAGTTTCTAAAAAAAAAATTATAAATATTATTTTTTGAAAATTTGTTACTGCAAATATTAAAGATAATTAAATTCTCAGTCTAACACATTTAAAATATTTATTACATCTCGTATAGATTTGGAGATATAGTATATACTAATATAATCTGTTGTAATAAATCTAACTAAATAAAAAATGTCAGTGACAGATTTTTCTGGGGGGTATGAGTACATTTAATATATATTTTTGTATTATTAATTAAATATGTATTTAAATTATAGGTATGTTAATATTACATATATCCTTAATAAATATCGCTAATATCGTCCATGAATTTGAAGAATTTTGAACATATTAGAATAGTAGGACAAAATACACATTGTATAGTATCGCTATGTTTTATTTTTATCGTTATGAAAAGTTGCATAAACCAGCCTTTAGTTTTTTACATATTTTCCATCTGTCAAGGGAAGATTAAATTCATACTTATTAGAATTAGATTGTTAGATAACCATAAAATATAATTCATGTTATTATATTTAATATTATATTTTTCGTATAAAATAATTTTATTTTCTTTTTAGAAAAATGACCGACGAAGACATTTGTTATTTGTTGCTGTTCAATAATTTATTTACTTTTCAGATTAGCTAGCTTGTATGCAACAAATACTCGCTTTGGTATCGTCACCGTCTTATTACGTACCTATTCCAACACTTAGGTGTTTCAGACTTGTCAGTAACTTGTTTGTGTACACGCATTGAAAAACAGATAAATGTTGCAAACTTATCCAAAATTACCGGCTGGAACCTAGCATCTTCCAGTTGCAGTATGACACGCACAGTTGTCGTATACTGACGCCTTGGACCAACTCAAACTAAGAGGATAATGCAATAAATATGCGGACCATGTAGTAATGCAGGAATAAAATCAAAGAAGAAGAAGACTATTTTTCCACCTATACCGGACACGTTAAAGAAAGAATTTACATGTTTTTATTTATTTAGTAGTTTATAGAACTTCCAAATCAGCTTAAAAACATCCACCTTTAGAAAAAGCCTTTAGAAAACATTTGAAAGTATTCTCTTGAGTTGCTAAGCAACATAAAATCACGAAAACAAAGACAGTGCAGTTTCCATCCGAACACAAGAACGCATAAACCTTTTGTAATGTTGAAACATTTTTCCGCTTGAAAACAGAGAACGAAATAAAACTGCCGTCTTTCATTTAACTTCGGCACTTAGAAATTTCATAATATAATCCATATGCTTGCTATTCTCTACTATCTCTACCGTGGTTTTGATTCGCTTAGATAAGGATTAAATCTTGCATGCGTGCTCATACAAGTCTATAATCCTAGACGATGTAGTCAGCAAAATCGCATCTAAGGTGAGACGGGATCTTTCTTGTTTAATTAAAAGTTTGCCTTATCGCCAGATTTGACGGGAAAGGAACTTGTTACCGTTCCTTCGTTATGTCTATCAAATTAAAATTTCAGTAAACTCCACTCCATTCAGATTTGATCAGTAAACCTCTGCGTACATTTTTGCAAGTCATCAATATGCGATCTTTAAATTTAATTAATGAGACTAGCAGTCAATTGCTAAAGGAAAATAGAGAAGTGAATGATTGCGAATAAAACTCAAATTTAACGGATGAAATCAGTCCAGTGAATGAAGCAATGAAGGCGTAGTAAATGGATACGGTTCTTTGATTGGAAATTTTAAAACAGATGAGGTCTTGTAAATGTTTTTTTTTTTAATTATTAAATCTTCACTGTATGGTTATATGAAATGATATGCAGAAAGAGCTTCGTCGCGTTTTGGTTCTTTGGGGAAAATATGGGAGAGATGACCTACATTTTAAAAAAAATCTTCGCATTTATTTATGTTTTACAGTAATATTTAAAAAAATTCATAAATATTTAACAATATTACATAGCTTCAAATATATATAAAGAAAACACGTAAATACAACTCTCAAGTATAGGCGATGGGAAATAAGCAATATGACATCTGGTGGTATTTTCGGAACTATAGTCGACGGGATAAATTATACACGTGACATTTTCTTGATTGTATAAACAAAAGTGTTACCTATTGTGTTTATATTATTTACGTTTACATATGTAATATCTCTTCATATTATACACTTAATGCATAAATACAATTAGTAAATGTCAAATTATCCCGTTAACATTAGTTCCACTTTGGCGCTGCGATCTTATTTCGCATCACCTATCAAAAAATCTGTTGTGGCCAGCACAATACCTCTCGCCACTTCCTTTTTTTGGTTACATAAGTATAGGGCGCGAACAGTAATGTTACATTTTTGGGCTTCACAAGCAGATGTGTGGGCCCGTTTCACAATGATAATTAGTAATTATGTACATAGATGTCAAATGTTAGAATTTTTCATTAAAAATTTTAAGATTTTCTAAATTTCGTCAATTTATCACCAGGAGTTTAAAATTTACTTGTATGCCTTAGATATTTAACATTTAATTCTGCTCCACATGGAATTGGAAAATCACTAAATTTAGAATGAGAAATTTATACATAATTACTAGCTATCATTCTGACATGGGCCTCCATATCTGCTTGTCAAGGCCAACAAAATCATATGACTGCTCGCTCCCTATTGTATTTAACATTTCTTGTATACTCTACACCAAAAATTCTACTTACGCATATATCTATTCCATATATATTTAGATTGTTTAATTTTAAATTCATTTTTGATGAAGAAATTTTATCCTCTTCTAATTTTTCGAAATGTTTCCAATTCTATTAATACATTAAGAAATAATATAATGTATGTACTTCCCAGAAAAACTCTTCAGTAATGTCTTCGGATTTCTGACACTGACATTTATCTGTCAGTTACAAAAAAATTAAATTTTCAACTATTTTCCATGGCCATTATTTCGGCTGTAAAATTTATTATAACAGATTATTTTACATATTATATTTCTTTTATCTCTAAATCTATAGAATATATTATAAAATATTTAAATGTATCAGAAAGAAAATTTATTTTTCTTTAATATTATCAAGAAAAAATTTCAAAAAATATTATTTAGAAGATTTTTTTTCAAGAATCTTCTACTTCCGGTTGTTCAATTGTTACCAAAACCTTTTCAGATCTTCCCATGAATGTCCGATTGGGAAATACGTAGTTAAACAAATTTAAAGTCTTATAGTTTTTGAGTAATCGTCCTTCCAACATCCTACATACATACACACACACATACATCCACACACACACACACACACACACACACACACACACACACACACACACACACACACACACAGACATCATCGTAAAAATGTTAAAATCGGATTGTAGGGACCTTAAAACGTGCTTATTCAATAAAATCTGGATATGCGATTTTTTGCATGAATCCAATACCTCTCTTAGCGAGAGGTAAAAATCTGATGTGACCAACACAGTACCTCCCGCCATTTACCTATGTATATAATTTTTATATTACTTTATAAACTTATCCATACAGTATATAGAAAAAGTATTAAAGTAAATTTGTAGAAAATAGAATAATCTTTAATTTTTATAATAAATTGAGAAAAAATTACATTTAAAGGTATTTTTTGAAGAAAAACTATCTTGAGCTTCAAGTAAACTGCCATTTCCGGTTATCCGATTGCCACCAAAATCTAATCAGTTCTTCCATATTAGAATAAGGTAGAAATACATGGTTTCAAAACTTTCTGAATGTTAGTATTTGAGTTAGAGCGTAAACAGGATCCACACACACACATACATATGCATACATACATACATACATACATACATACATACATACATACATACATACACATAGACATCATCGTGAAAATGTTAAAAAAGGATTCTAGAGACCTTAAAACGTGGTCATTTACCAAAATCTCTATATGCGATTTTTAGCACGATCCCTATACTTCCCTTACCAAGGGTAGCGGGAGGTAAAAATGGAAAGCAAAGAGTCATATTTTTCTGCCAACGAAAATTTTCCTTGTGAGATGGTTTCATCTGGCAGGTGAACTGATTACTTTTCGTAAAAATCACTTTCCACACATATTAGACAATTTCGTGGTATTTTCATAGATTTACTTTTTACAAAAACTCATTGAATTCAATATTTCGTTTTCTTAGTAGGCTGATAATCTTCATCACAATTCATATACTCATTGTAGTTTATATTTCGTTATATATCGTTTTCACAAATGGTTATTAAAATTATAAAATTGATGATGCCCAATTGCAAAAATAGGTATTAGGGGAAAGGTTTTAAAATAAAACTTAAAATGTCTTATTTACACTGTTCTTTTAATTTTACTGACCGGGTTCAATCATTTGAATATTTACATGACCATTATCAAAGTCCGGGAGAGACTACAAAATACAAAAAATAAACAAATAAGGTACAATGCACATGACAAAAATAATAACATTTAAAACTGAACACAATAATTAACGTTGGAGTACGATAATCGACTGGAAGTTGGTTGAGGGAAGAAAAAATAGTCGGAACACAGTCTAAAGTTGATTAATTTTGATTTAAAACCAACGTTTCGATCATGCAATGATCATCTTCAGGGTTAAATCAAGTTAGAAATAAAAATGTTTTAGTAATAAAACGTTAACAAACATGGATGAATATTTTATGTGAAAAACACAACGTTAAAACATAATAATTATAACGGAACAGAAATGAAATACAATTTTGGAAAACAATTTTATAAAACTCCAGTAGTTTGATTAAACCCTGAAGATGATCATTGTATGATCGAGACGTTGGTTTTAAATCAAAATTAAACAACTTTAGACTCTGTTCCGACTATTTTTTCTTCCCACAATAATTAACGTTGCAATAAGTTTTAATCGACTGTTAATGGTGATTTGGAGAGGTGAAATAATGGAGATTCAGTCCTTGGTTAAAATATTATTTATTTAAAAACAATACCGACGTTTCGGTCTCAATTAGACCATCCTCAGGGTTCTGGAAAACATCACGGAGGTACAAATATAATTGTCTACAAATTTTAAGAAACTGGTCACTTACATATTTAAAATGTTTTTAGATTTTTTGAAAAATAGTAAATTGTACATAATTAAAAAAAAATAAAAAAGAAGGGGTTGTAGGACATGTCGTCAAACTATAAAAATATAAATAACACGTACATTCTTATCAGAGATCATTATAAAACTGAGGAAGTGTTGGTCCTTGTATTGGAAGGAGCAAAATAAAATAAATACGTGTTGTACCTTGCATTACAAACGAAGGATATTGAAATGAAAAGTCGAAACACAAAATACAATTTCCTAATGTAAAGGTGCTCGGGTATTCCGCTAAAAAGCTTGTTACATTATATTCAACATTTAAAATAAAAACAAAAAAATTGCACGTATTTAACGTAATTTGACATGAACATTTTTTTTATGTTTTTGTCCTAATCCATAGCAAGCTTTATTACAAAAACAAAAAAGTATATAATTTTTAAATTTACTTATCTAGCTTATACAAAAGGCTAATTTAATAATACTTGATGTGCTAGACGCAGAAATTAATTCTCTAAAACTTTTATTTGAAGCATTTATTTCTAAAATCAAAATAAAATCATTTTGTTCAAGAAAAACTGTTAACAACTTCAAGTAATGTACCACTTCCGGTTAGCCTATTTTAACCAAAATCTATTATGTTATTTCGATTGACATAAAAGTCTTGTATACCAAATTTAAAAAGTTTTGGATTTTATTTTAAAATCAGTTTTTTATTAAAATCTATTATAGGCTACATGTAAAGTGCCACTTCTGGAAATTGTGTAATAACCAGAAAGGGAGGTGCACAACTAGATGTTATAGGAGTCCTAAATACACAATTTCAACTTTCTACGGCTTACCGTTTTTGAGTTATGCGAGATACGTACGTACGTACAGACGTCACGACGAAATTAGTCAAAATGGATTCAGGGATGATCAAAATAAATATTTCCGCTGAAATCTGAAAACCGAAATTTTTCGCGATTACAATATTTCCTTTACTTACGTACAAGGAAGTAAAAAGAAGTTTGTATATATTTATTTGAACAATATAAATCAATACAATTTTCATTTTCATATAAGCAGCATCATGGGGTTGTTTAATAATTTAATGATAAATTCTAACTTATTCTCCGTAAAGCCGATTACTTGTTTGAAATATTAAAAATTTTCGTAGCAGCTCTCATGTCATGTTTTTGATTGGAACAACTTGTGGGTAATCATTCAAACTTTGCTAAAATGAAGCTCTCTTCAGCAGGTATATTAGAAATATGACAAATGTAGCTCACGTCATGGTGAGTTTCTGCTATTCAAGGTCACAGATCTACGTGGAGATCCGTCTTGTGTGCTCATCTGTATGTAAAGTTTGTATGTAACCCACGTATGACGTGAAATGACAGTGTAAATGATTAATGGCGAGTGAACGTGTGTTCGACATTCACATGCTCCGAACGGAACTGTCATAAGGGATGCCGTAGATCGTAGATACTATGATGAATTTCTCAGTTTATTAATCGAAGAACAAACTGTGAAAAGGGTGGCTTAGGAATATTGTAATCCTTGTATACCGTAGTATGTATTTCATAAAAATAAAATGAGTTTCGCTTCAAATGTAGGAAAATTTAGAACTGATTCCTCCAGGATCAAATCACCTTAAATTCGCTAGTAAAATTTTCAGAATCCCAGAACTAATTTATAGTAACAACTATTTAATGAGTCCTGGTGTTGTAAATTTTTAGCAGTACCCTGATCAGGAAATGTAAAGCCTGATTTATAGATTGCATAGAATAGAATGAAATAGAATAGAACAGAATAGCACAGGGAATAGAAATATAAACCAATGTAAATGCATGGAACCATTTATACTTGCACAAATGGAATAGAATAGGAAATAATCAAATTTTATTTCTTATTTTACTCTATTCCATTCCTATTTCATTCGGCTTGCTTCGTTAATATTCGTGTGAATGGTGTGACTTCGTTGCTTTTAGCCCATCCCCTAACCTAAAAACTTACTGTGGACAACAGTTTTTCTGCAGAAATTCTCTCTTTTTTAGCAAAAACAAACAATGATATTATTTACTCGGTTCTAAATGAAATTAGTGAAAGAAAAAATAACCAATAAATCAGTTAATTTAGTGCACAAGTATCACAAAAGTGACGTCATTCTATTCCAAACTATTCTATTCAATGCAATCTATAAATGGTTTTAAAAATTTCTATTCCTATTCTATTCCTTTCCTTATTCTATTCCATTCTATTCTGTGCAATCTATAAACCAGGCTTAACAAACTGAATGGCCTTTGCAACCAAGAACCAAGGGTAGGATATAAAGAATATAAAAGTGAATACAATGGAATTAATGGCTTTGCGACAGAGTACGGATAATAAATATAATCACATAAACAAGGCACATAAAAAAAAACTTGAAGAAGAACGATATTTTTAGTAAAATAAAATATATAATATTGTTGATTTGATGGGCACATATTTTTTATCGATCGTTAAGTAACTTACAGTTTTACATTTAGCAAAAAAATCCTCTATTTTTTTACTTCTCGCTAAAAGAGGTGATTTTTCATTCTAAATTACGTGATTTTCCAATTCCATGTGGTTTTTTCCTCGACAAGTAATTTCCACACTCCTGGTGACAAATTAACCACGTGAACTTAGAAAATCTTAAATTTTGAATGAAAAATTCTGACATTTGACATCTATGTACATAATTACTGGTTATCATTCTGACATTGGCCCCCATTTTTGCTTGTCAACGCCAACAATGACTGCTCGGACCTGTAGTTGTGTAACCAAAAACGGAAGTGGCGAGAGGTATTGTGCTGGCCACAACAGATTTTTTTACCTCTCGCTAAGAGAGGTATTGCATTCATGCTAAAAATCGCATATCCAGATTTTATTGAATAAGCATGTTTTAAGGTCCCTACAATCCGATTTTAACATTTTTACGATGATGTCTGTGTGTGTGTGTGTGTGTGTGTGTGTGGATGTGTGTGTGTGTGTGTGTGGGATGTTGGAAGGACGGTTACTCAAAAACTATAAGACTTAAAATTTGTTTAACAACGTATTTCCCAATCGGACATTCATGGGAAGATCTGAAAAGGTTTTGGTAATAATTGGACAACCGGAAGTAGAAGATTCTTGAAAAAAAATCTTCTAAATATTATTTTTTGAAAATTTTTCGTGGTAATATTAAAGAAAATTAAATTCTCTATCTGATACATTTAAATATTTTATTATATATTCCATAGATTTAGAGATAAAAGAAGTATAATATATAAAATAATCTGTTGTAATAAATTTGACAGCCGAAAGAATGCCATGAAAAATAGTTGATAATTTAAATTATTTGTAACTGACAGATAAATGTCAGTGTCAGAAATAATGAGTAATGAAAGAAAAATGTACTTGGAGAATCCCTTAGTTCTTGATCTGTGACTATTATGGAGATGACAAGTCTAGGTTGAAGGACTTAAATTTGTTTCAAACATTATGGGACAATGTACACCAGTACTATAGACTAGAGTAACTTTGAATTGCGAAAAAGCTATCAAATTCTTCTCAAGTAAGTTGTAAATATTGACAAAATTACACATCGATATAAGAATAATCGGAGTGCAATCTATCCGCCACTTTATTAAAGGGAATTAGTGTTATTTAGATATAACATGTATGAAAAAATAAAATGTAAAAGAAGATATGTAAGAATAGATGCACAATCCATATATACATTTTAGACCGCCCAAAATTAATGTTTTTACTAGAAGAATATGAAGAGAAAGTAAACAACGTTGTTCGAATTGAAAATTGCTGTTACCAGCCTAATATTTATATATAGTATTCTACTTTGTAATTTATTGTAACATAATTTATGGTAAAATATCTTCATGTTGAGACATGCTATTATTGAATAACAAAGAAGTTTATACGTCATAGATTTATATGAATATATTATTTGTATTTATAAAAATATTCTTTGCTTTATGCATACAGCCAGGTAAAATATACGGCGAGAGGTTATGTGCTGGCCACATCAGATTTTTTTAATGTGAAATATTACATTTGAATTTCTAACTATAAAATACAAATTACTGTTCTGATGCAGAAATAGTACTTTATTAGCGCATGCGTAAAAAATAGTGCATGAACCGTAATATGAACGCAACAAACCTATTATCAATCGAAATGTGTACATATTTCAAAAAATAAAGACAATGAAAGTTCGAAATTCATCTGTTATTCAATATAACCTATATTCCGTCAATTTTGTTGTTAATAAAAATTCGAAGTACCTATATAAATAGGTAGCTATTTAGCAATAAAACCTATTACATAATTACGATATAAGATTAATGGATGAAATGTAACTCTTTTTATTGTCTAAAAGCAATATATTGTAATAATTGTCGGCGTCGGCAATCTTAGAAACGCAGTCTGTAGCAAAATGCACAATATAATACCAAAAACTAATGAAACATCCAACACAAAATGAAACAATCAACGCCAAAATCACCGTAATCATCACATGAATGATTCATATTCAATAACTCAAATATTTGAATATGATACTCGTTATCGCGGTTACACATACATACATAAATATCACGCATGTCCCATCTATAACGGCAGAATATTATTTTTTGAAAAGTTTTGTTCTTGCTTGTATTAAAGAAGAGTAAATTCTCTATCTGATACATATAAATATTTTATTATATCTTTTACAGATTTAGAGATAAAGAAATATAAGGTTTATAATAATCTGTTGTAATAAATCTCACAGCCCAAATAATGTCATGAAAACCAAATGAAAAATGTTTGTAACTGACAGATAAATGTCAGTGTCAAAAATTCAAAGACATTACTGAAGATTTTTTCTGGGAAGTACGTACATTATATTATTTCTTATTGTATTAGTAACTAAATATTTAAAATTACAGGTATATTATATATATACTTTTCAAAAATCGGTCAATCTCGACAATGAATTGGAAACATGTCGAAAAATTAGAAGAGTAGGACAAAATTTCTTCATAGACTTTTAAAATTAAAAAATCTAAATATAAGGAATAGATATAAGTAGTTTGGTGTAGAGTGTAGGTATACAAGAAATGTTAAACGCAATAGGGAGCGAGCAGTCATGTGACTTTGTTGGCCTTGACAAACAAATATGGGAGCCCTATGTCAGAATGATAGCTAGTAAGTAAGTACATAGATGTCAAATATCATTATTTCTCATTCTAAATTTATTGTCTTTCCAATTCCATGTGGTTTATTTTCCTCGACAAGTAAATTCCACACTCCTGGTGACAAATTAACCACGTAAATTTAGAAAATCCTGAAATTTTTAATGAAAAATTCTGACATTTGACACCTATGTACATAATTACTAATTGTCATTCTGACGCGGGCCCCCATATCAGCGTGTCAAGGCCAACAATGTCACATGACTATCTATGTAACTAAAAGCGGAAGCGGCGAGAGGTATTGTACTGGCCAGAACAGATTTTTTTTAAATTAAGATCTAAAAAAATATAATGCTTTTTTTATAATCAATTCTTGTCACTGTTCAATCAATTATTAGGAATGAATTTTTCATGATACTAATATGCAGATATGAAATATACTATCTCTGACATTCATTTAAATATTACAAAATGTAATAACTATGTAATGTGTCAACTACTAATATTACAAATAATTACAGTAAACCAACAAAACCATTATTACATTTATCAATGAGCTACGTCAATCCTGTATAAAATGTTCCTCTTTCACAAATTAACAACAGTAATAACCGCTCGCAACCGGAGCTATACCGGAACCGCAATCGGCAACGCAGCCCCGGGTTGAGTGTGCATATTTATAATGATGGAATCGATATTCTGTTCGCTAAACTGGAACCGGAAAACTCTAAACATGTGTGGTTGAATTGGATTGAGGCACAGCGGAACGTACGATAAAGATGTTATTTGTTAGGCAGATTTGCGGTAGACAGAAAGTTTGTTACGCTACGTTTGAATCTCTTATGAAAAGGAATAGAAATAAATGTTTTCTAATGATGTTAGTTATGTTTGAATAAGTTATTCTTGCAGAATATAATCAAATGGGATTTACAGAGCCAGGTGAATTGATAACGTAGGTTTCGAGTATTCGCAACATTGCCAAAGTTCTTTTCTATTCCGTAAAACTTTATGGAAATTTTCGGACATGATTTAATAGTGCTAGCCACGGAAGACAGACAAATATGTGAAGTTTTATCTGTCAAATAATAAAACTAAGTAGGTACTCGCATTTAATTTATTTACAAATAGTAAAATAATAATGATATAAATAAATAATTATTGAAGTTTTTATTAAAAAATAAAATTAAAATGATATACCTATAACTTATTTAAAATATATAGGTTTAATAGGTAAAATAAAAACGGGACAATGATTTTTCATTATTTTTCCTATTTTGATTTTGAATTTACGATGGTGATGATGATGAGTGATTATAATTTTTTATTGTCGGGACTTTTTTTATCTGCCTACTTACCACATTTGGTTCAAGTAATCCATTATATATTATACGACAATTTCATGTAAATGCAGTGTTGCCAACCTCATGATAATTATTGTATATTGTAACGTTTTATTTATATGGGTGAAGTGTACAAATAACAGAAATATTATTAATTAAAAGAATACGTTTATTAAACGATAAATAATTAAAATTAAATATTTAAAAGATGATAAAAGTAACTAACATTATGATAAACAAATATTAACACTAATTTAAAGACTAAGAATATTATAAGACACTTAAACTCTAAGATTATTTATTTAAACAATTAACATTACTATTTATGTCACTAATTACATTTATTTACGTTCACTTCTTGTCGACTGTTTGTTTATGTCACCAACTACTCATAACACGACGCTTATTTATATCAGACCACAGACTATCCCGTTGGCCTCTCCGACGTGCTTATATACCCGGCAACTTTTGTTCTAGAAACGACTAGAATACTCGCGAGATAAAAACATCATGCACAATAGATCACGTCAGCGCGACAAGTCCGAACAGGTCTGTTACGGCGGACATTCGGGCCCGATACAGCGGCGCCGGCGATGGCGCGGCGGCGGCGAGGGCTACGGAGTGGCGGTGGCGGCGACGTTACAATATATAAGATAATTTGGTTAGGCGTACGAAAATTGACAAATAAATACATACAAGAAGAACGAACAAAATAATTCCGATGAAGAAGTTTGAGATAAAATACATAATTTTGAATGTTCTTTACGATAAGTCCAATGTCCGAGATAAGCAACAAAAATCCTGCTAACATACATGAACGTTTTTCTGAATTATTTTAGCACATTATCAACCTGAATAAATCCTCTATAAAAATACATTCTGCATAATTTCCTCCAATACTAATCAAATTAAACAAACTACCCGTAGGCATAATCCAATTACTGTGCAATTTAAATTTCAAATGGTGTCGTGAAGAACCAGGCGGCTGTGGAAATAAATATTTAATCCTTCTTCAGACTGACAGCAGAAGCAGAGCCCACTCATTCTATTTGCATTGAATCTATTCCACGTTGTTCTTTTTATCGCATTCACTGGGAAGTTTCCAGCAATGTGCGGAATTACAAGCAAGACAACACTGACAACGGAATAATGGGGGTAAACGACTAAAAAATCAAAACTAAAATTGGAATCTATTGTTAGGGTGTCACTCTGGACTAGATTCTTGTTTCATTATAAAAATACATTAGGAATGTAACAATGTGGAAGAAATATAATGGTAATTCTGGTAATTACAATTTATACAATGTTACCCCTATTTTAATAGTACATCTATGAGTGACAGTCATAATTTTTTTTTAAATAATTGAAGGTTTCGTATAATCATCTGTCAGCTGTTTAGTTCAGTAGAAAAATTTGTTGCTGCTCCTAGTGGCCAATTATTGTACTAATGATATACACCACCAGCGTTGCCAACTAATATTAACAAATATCTCAATTTTGTATGTATAAAGTCTCCAGAATATCTCTAGATTATAATTTATAAAAATCTCCAGATATCTCTAACAAAACCTACAGATTTTTTCGAAAATCTCCAAAATGAAATAAAATTTGATATAAATAATATATTCTTCGATGTGGTGTCTTTATGAGTCTATAAAAATACTGAAAACTCGTCGTTAAGAAGTTCTATAAACACACTGTTTTTAATGCTTTTCGATTTCTAGAGATGATATGCCTGCTTTAAAAATTGACAGATGAATAAAATATAGGCCGTGAGCAGACACGTGACTCGAGCGACCTTGAAGTGCTTGGAATTGGTCATATCAAGATGACATTGTCGATGTCAAAGTGACACGCGCACACAAATCAGCTGATTCCAAGATCTTCTAGGTCGCTCGAGGCGCGTGTTTGCTCGCGCCCTATATTTCGTTTATCTTTCAATTTTTAAAGCAGGCATATCATCTCTAGAAAACGAAAAGCTCCAAAAACCTCAAATTGATATTGTTTAGGATGGAATCATGTAATACCGACAGCAAAACTAAAAAGTTACTGTTTAAATAATAATACGAATTTTGTAGTTGTAAATAATATATTCGAAATCATAGTATCGGAAAAAAATTAATATCTCCATAAATGTCACTATAGCCTTGTAAATAAAACTCTAGATATAAGATTGGTCGCAAATTCTTTTTAAAAGTCGCGATTGGATATATAATGTCTCTAGATTTAGCGATAAAATCTTCAAATTGGCAACACTGTACACCACTGTCACAATAAATAGAGTACAAAATGAAACACAAATCCACGCATAAGTCGGATTGTGCAATTTATTGATTGGCGCCAGAAATAGTCATGAAAAACAATATTAATTAATTATTTTATTTATTATTATTATATCATTGTCATTCTAACCAGTCTTCATTTTTGAGCATTCGTATTTGTCTAGGTTATTTGTATTCACGCGAATGCGAATGAAAACCATAGCTCCATAGCAACAGCATTTTTGACCATTCGTTTAATTCGAATTCGCTTTAGACGAATGAAAATTTCATTCGACTCGTAGCGAATAGTGAAAGTCTTCCGTTTCACTAATTTTGGACAGTTCTAGTCTATTATTTATATATTTAGAATTAGAAGTACTGTTTTAATGACGTTTTACATTATTCATAAATATTTTATAACTTTTATATAATTTTAAATAGTATAATCAGTGATATTAAAATATACCAGTTAACACATATTACTAACATTATACTAAAACAGAATAATTAGTAACAAACAAAATGACTTACAATATCTGCATCTTCATCAAAATCATGTTGTTATTGTTCTATTTTTAATTGTTACTACCATTAACAATGACTGTTACAATATTATTTACACATAACACACACTAAAAACACTATTAATAACAACAGAAATAGTTAATAACATTTAGACACATTGCAGAAGTTGTTTACATGGGCAGAGATACCGATAAACTAAAAACTAAGCACGATTCAATGCTGCAATAACCGAATAGACACCTGTTAGAACGAAAAGTGCCTTTCTCATTACATTATTCTCATTAGTTTATATCGATGATTTTGACGACAGTGTAGATTTCAATCAAATATTATTTTCTATAAAAACGTTACTTAGTTGGACCATCTTCAGCAACAGATATTTATCCTGCTATTCACATCTACGTTTAATAAACCTTCTTACGATATGAGTGAAAGTCTATGAATAGAGGTCCAGCTCATATTGTAATGAGCCGGTTTTACATTTTTCAAAAAGTATTTTAAATGAAACTTTATACAATATTTGTGATAGTAATAAAATAATTATAATAATTAAATAAAAAGATTGGCGCTAGAAATAATTATGAAAAATAAACCCCAGTACTGTAATGTCAAAGTACATACAACACCTCATTCATAACCAATAGGAAAACAGTTTTATACCATAAATTGGTTGATTGTTATCATAGTCCGCCTCACCTCCACCTGGTTGTTCGATTGGATGGCCGCCAGCTTTTATAGAGGGCAGACGGGCGAAGTTGAAACCACAGGAATGGTTATAAAAAGGAATAATGGGCGCCACGTATTTTTTGACCGGAAAATTTACGAAAAGAACGGTACGGACGAAATATAAAATGTACCTACTGTAAGTGTTGTTGCCTGAAAACAATAATTGAGGTTCGAGAAATAAAAGAAAAATTTAATAAAACAGAATTTAATAATTGTAAATTTAAAAGTGCAGAAGGCAATGTAAAACTTAAAAATCTGTTGTGGCCAGCACAATACCTCTCGCCATTTTAATTTATGTTACATAGGGCGAGAGCAGTCATGTGACTTTGTTAGCCTTGGCAAGCAGATATAGAGGCTCGTGAGAATGACAGCTATTAATAATGTACATAGGTGTCAAATATCATAATTTTTTGTTCAAAACATTATTTTCCAAATCCATATGAATTTTTGACACATTTATCTGTCAATTACAAACATTTAAATATATCAACTGTTTTTTAGGCAACGAGATTTATTACAACAGATTATTCTATATTATTATGTACTATATCCCCAAACTTATACGAGATATAATAAAAAAAAAATAATTGTGTCACATTGAGAATAAAATTTTCTTTAATATTACTAAGAAAAAAATTTCAGAAAATAATATTTAGAAGATTTTTTTTTCAAGAATCTGCTACTTCCGGTTGTCCAATTGTTACCAAAATCTAGATAAGCGATTTTTAGCATGAATCCAATACCTCTCTTAGCGAGAGGTAAAAATGCAACGTACAATGCAAGCAAGAATAAACATGTGGTAAAGGACAAAATATATAGTACCCGGAGTCAAATGTCAAAAGATTTGCGCCAGAATTGTCATTCATAGCCAATAGGAAAACAGTTTGTTCATCACCTACTACGTTATTTGTATAAATAAAAGTATAGGCGATAGTTTGTCACATATTTTGTATATGTATTCTGACGTCACATTCTGTTTCAGATGACTTTTTCAAAATATTACACAAATTTTAATAATTAATTGTAAAATGTCTAATGCTATTTCGTGACATTTCCAAATTTGAGGCTCTTTAAAGAACAATATTTTTTAAAATTTAGAACTTAGAAGTCATAAGAATTCTTACAACAGCCCTATTGCATTTATCAATCCCGTATTACTTCTAAAAAATATTACTTGTAGTTTACATTACTTTTTTCGTGGGTCGCTGCTTATTGGTCTTTGTTGGTGTTTCCCCATCATTCTGAACCCATACACGACTCTCTTGGCATATAAGTAGATCTGTCGAAGAAAGGAAAAGAAGTTCTGTCACCATTTACAATTTTGAATTTTTTTTTCGGCTTCAATTTAGTAGGTAGTTGGGAAAAGGTTTTTAAAATAAAAACTTGAAATGTCTTATTGACACTGTCCTTTTAATAAGACATTTCAATATACGTTCCACGTGATTTCCTTTTCAGCCGTTGCAAACACAAAACAGGAATCTAACCTAAAATTATGACAGATGACAGCAGTGTATACAAGAGAGAATATTATTATTATTGTATTGTGTATTTCTTTAAAAGTACTAGTTGCAGTAGAATGTATGTAAATAAAACATTTATTGAAACTAAACCGGTTGAGCTCGACTGCCGTATCTGTGAAGCTATGACGTCAGCGTTGAAATATTTGAATTTAAAGGCAATTATTAAAAAATCATATCTCTGAATCTAAAGACTTGTAAGGCAAAACTCCCCTACATATTTAATTTGACCTGTTCTTTCAATTTTATTGTGCTTAATAATCGCCGAAAAAGTTTTCTGGGATTTTTTTTTATAACATTTACTTCTAAGAAATGTATTATAAATATACAGGTTCATTTTAGAATAATAAAATAAAAAAAATGTTGCCTGATTTGTATTCTCCAGGCAAGCGGATTAACTCAATTTGTGGAATAATATATAATTTGTAGATATTTTATAAAATCGAGCAAAAATGTAATAGGAAGTAATGTCTTTTAATAAGTTCAGTATAAATAGAATAAAAATCGGATCACGTAGGTTTCGATATATCCTATGAAATACAAAATTTATTACGGATCAAACAGATAGAAATAACATCTTATTTCTCGTGTACTACTTCCGGAATTAAAGGAAAACTCGGAAAAACATCTATCGCATCGAAATTGAGCATTGATGGAGCAATGCTCTAGGGAAAGACGACGAACTAAGATAGAAGTTTAATTCACCCTGTGCTAATTCAACCCATATACTACATACACATACATAATGGGGCATATGAAATTAACGTCACAAATTCTCCCCTCTAGTATTACATGTCTTTAGAAAGAAACAAGTAGCTCGAAGATAGTTTGAGGGTTATATAGTTGAGTTTGAGTAGTAGAGAGCGTATACTTTCAAGCCAGTTGCGTCATCAATCATCCGGTGCGTGGCAAAGGCAAAGAGAGTGACGTTACGGTTTTTAATTGGCTGCAGTCCGAATCCATAGGCTCGTCGGATTTGTTTAAAACTGGGGGCTAATTGCTTTCCGTAAAAGCGTTTATTTTTGCTCGTAAATATTATTACAGGAATTTTCCAATATACTTAATGGTGATTCAATTATAAAGCTATATTTTAATTAAAAATAAAGATTTATATGAGCAAAAAAATATTAATGAAGAAAAACAAACAAATATTAAATTGTTTTATTAGGATTAAATGTGTCACTTTTTTGACGAGTAAATTTTACATTGTTACTATTATCAAAGTTGCTCAAATTGTACTTTTAACATCAATCTTCAATATTAAAATAGTAAATACATATTATAAAATGTAATAGAAATTTAATAAAATTCTAAAATATAAAAATATATATTTTTTAAGGCTAGTATTAAAAATATTAGGAATTTTATAATGCCTACAATCGCGCTGAGCGACCGGCGCTGCGTTCTTTTGTAAAATAAATTGTTAATAACTCGTGACTAAACAAAAATAAATAAAATAAATATTTCATCACGGCATATTACCCATTGCTGGGTGTGCCAATCTGCTTTGTATACAGATATCGGTAATGATGGAATATTTGTACCGTGTGGGCGCTTACCAGGCGTCACCTCACGGGCACTCATAGCTGGCGTGGAGAGTGCACCACAGGGGTCAATTTTGTGCCATTAAAATTCGATGTAATTTTTGGCGTCGGTTGGGATCGAACCTGGATCCCCAGATTCGCGACCAGACACTCTGGCACACGGCCACGAGACCCCATGTGTGTGTATGTATGTGTGTGTGTGAGTGTGTGGATGTGTCACGTTGTTGAAGGAACGATTTCTCAAATTTTGTAAGACTAAAGACCTGTTTGACTACGGATTCCTTAATCTAACAATGATGGGGAGAGTTGAATAGGTTTTGGTACCATTTGGAAAACCGGAAGTAGTAGTATCTTAAAAAAAAATCTAAATATTATTTTTTAAATTTTTATAATTACAATAGTATTAAAGAACGTAAAATTCTCTGTTCGATACATTTTAAAATTTTATTATATCTCCTTTAGGTTTGGAGATATAGTATATAATAATATTGAATAATTTGTTGTAATAAATATCGTTGCCCAAAAAACTCCATCGAAACCAGTTGAAATATTTATGTTTGTAATTGACAGATAAATTCAAAATGTCACTGTTAAAAATCAGCATTACTGGAAGATTTTTCTGGGAGGTACGAGTACATTTAATATATATATATATATATATATATATATATATATATATTATTATTATTATTATTATTATTGTATTATTAATTAGATATGTTTTTAAAATTATAGGTATGTTAATATTACATATATCCTTAAGAAATACAGCTAATGTTGTCAATGAATTTGAAGAATTTTGACATATTAGAAGAATAGGGCAACATTACTAGATATGACATTTTTATACAAAATTGTAAATAATTATATAGACAGTGCCATTCTTTTAAATAAAATGTCTTTGCGTGTACCTTCCTATTCCACTCGTTCTGTTGAAACGTTCTCTACCAAAAGATATAAAACCAACGCAGCTATGTTTTCTACTGTGAATCGATTAATGTGTACTTTTAATAATATGAGTGCTATTTATAATGTACCTGATATTTTTAACTGTTCGCTATTTACGTTTAAATCTTTCCTAAAATATGTTTTTTCACATTCCTTTTCTAATCGTTGGTATGTATTTTTTGAATTCTCCTTATGTTGTTATATACTCTGTCTAGCTAGAAATTTCTATATGTCGTGTATATTGTTAATGTGCTGTACTATTATTGGGCCTTGGCCTGTTGTACAGCCTACTTTCAAAATAAAATAAAATAAAAATTACTCATAGAACGAAAGAAAAGATACAATTTCAATTAAGAAATGTTACTTATAGGGCGCGAGCAATCATGCGACCTTGTTGGCATTGGCAAGTAGATATGAGGATTCGTCTCAGAATGACGGCTAGTAGTTATTTACATCCACATGAATTTTGAAAATCATGATGTTTTGAATGAAAAAATTAGGCCAACAAAGTCACAGGACTGCTCGCGCCCTATGCATCATAAAATGAAAATGGCGAGAGATATTGTGCTGGCCACAACAGATTTTTTGGAATTGTTTTAATAGTAGAGTTCGCATGTTCGCAATTTCAGCCAAAGCTGGCTGTGTTCGCTACAAAACACAAACGATACAGATAACAATTTTCAATGTGGTCTGTGTTGCGGTGGAGACTGCTGCCGACATGCTGCGGTGAACTAAGAAGCTAACATTTTTTTATTACTAGTACAATAATGAATAACATTCATGTACTAGTAAGATAATGACTATCTTTTATAATGTATGTACAGCAGCATAATATGAATATTATAATTAGAGTACGCTTGAAGAAACAAATATTTTTCTATATTCAATAAAAGTGTAAGAAACTATATGAATACTGTTATAGGTGTTTCTAATACGAATAAAATACCTCATGTAAGTAGTTACCGAGATATTACAAGATAAATATTAAAAAATTGATATTTTTTTTATTTGCTAGAAATTGCGAAAAATGTAATTTTTCACCTTATACTATCTCGAATTTTTGTAAATTTTTCATGAATAGTTTGCGCAAAAATTTCTGAATCGAATGAGATAATGAGATATGTTCCAAAAGGGTCTTTTGACTTTCTTGGTCTGAATTTTTTTTACAAGATATACGTGCTTGTCGGTCGGACTAAAATAAAACATCGTGCACGCCACTGAACAATTTGTTGGAGGCCTGGGGCCCGATTCTTGAAATTTCAAGCATACGTAAGTAGGAGAGATGCGTATGCGTACTGCATATTGGTATTCTTGAATCGAAATCGTGTGGCCGTACGCGATAATTCCGTGTGTAATTACATCGCATGGGTATGAATCACTTGAAAGTATCATTCGCACACGAAACTGTGTCTGACACATTTTCACTGTCACTTAAGTTTGGTGTATTAGTACTTTAATCAGGTCATATAAATCAAATTATGATTTTAAACAATTTCGGGTACGTTTCATGATCTTATATATTGACACCAATTATAAATCTAGGGTTTCCATGCACTTTGAGTATTATAACACCCGACAAATGTGTGCTCCTGCATTGTTAGAACGATGCACTGGATTGTTAAAATATAATTTTAGGTGCTTTTTATCGAGTTCTGAAATCCAAACCTGAAATGGGTTGCAAAATTATTAATGCATGTTTAATATTACATAGTACTTGCATATTAATACTGCCATATTGTATACGTGCATACTATAACTATAGAAAAATAATACCTATTTAAAATAATATTCGTATAATAGATTATGGATATTGAAATTGCAATACTTTATTTATGACAGCTTCGGTGGCAGTTTTGTTGACAGTGACAGTTAAAAGAACAATCAAATGATGAAACATTCACGTGATACAATTGTTTCGTTTTTATTGGCTGCAACATCCTACGTTCGTTTGCTTTCGAGAATCGTACACGTAGGCTTCGACCGAGTGTCGTTTGGTATTGAAGAATACCACTCACGCGTACAATACTGTTCGCCTCCGAAACAAACCAAACGAATTTTGTCGCGTGCGGAAAACTCCACATGATTTCAAGAATCGGGCCCCTGGGCCTTTATTCTTGACGTCCGTAATTTCGTTCGTATTCATATTCGCGTTCGTTTTCATATTAGTAGTGATAGAAGTCTGTGTTTTTTTGAAAAATAATTTTGTACGAGTATATGTCAGTGCCAGTGTCAATTGTCTTGTTATATTTATTCTGATCATGTACAATTTAAAATTTTATTTTTCTCAAATATTTATTAATATAAATATTGTTTTTTTTTACTTTTAGATGATTTGAATAATTGTTGCAATACAGTTAATACTGACAGTGACATATATAATATTGTTTTTGAAACACAGAATACTATCACTAACAAGAAAACGAACGTGAATACGAATATTACAGACATGGTGAACGCTCAAGAATACGGATCCTGGTCTGCAGAATTCAGTCATGACATAGCCGGCTTGATCTGAACGTGTATAGACTCTAGTATAGTCTCTCATCTCTTCTCAATAATAATATCTATAATACTAAAAGGCATAAGGATATATATTTTCATCACGATGATCGCGCAACAAAAAGCAAGGCTACAGCTTTAACCGTTTGAGCAATTTTCGTACAAGTTTTACCAAATGATAGGAAATTCTTGTCTCGAGTGCCCTAGCCTTATGTGTTTTTACCTCTCGCTAAGAGAGGTATTGCATTCATGCTAAAAATCGCATATCCAGATTTTATTGAATAAGCACGTTTTAAGGTCCCTACAATCCGATTTTAACATTTTTACGATGATGTCTGTGTGTGTGTGTGTGTGTGTGTGTGTGTGTGTGTGTGTGTGTGTGTGTGTGTGTGTGTATGTGTGTGTGTGTGTGTGTGTGTGTGTGTGTGTGTGTGTGTGTGTGTGTGGGATGTTGGAAGGACGGTTACTGAAAAACTATAAGACTTAAAATTTGTTTAATCGGACATTCATGGGAAGATCTGAAAAGGTTTTGGTAACAATTGGACAACCGGAAGTAGAAGATTCTTGAAAAAAATCTTCTAAATATTATTTTTTGAAAATTTTTCTTGATAATATTAAAGAAAAATAAATTCTCTTTCTGATACATTTAAATATTTTTATACATATTTTATAGATTTAGAGATAAAAGGAATATAATATATAAAATAATGTTGTAATTAATTTTACAACCGAAAGGATGCCATGAAAAATAGTTACAAATTTAAATTATTTGTAACTGACAGATAAATGTCAGTGTCAGAAATAATGAGTAATGAAAGAAAAATGTATTTGGAGAATCCCTTAATTCTTGATCTGTGACTATTATGGAGATGACAAGTCTAGGTTGAAGGACTTAAATTTGTTTCAAACATTATGGGACAATGTACACCAGTACTGTAGACTAGAGTAACTTTGAATTGCGAAAAAGCTATCAAATTCTTCTCAAGTAAGTTGTAAATATTGACAAAATTACACATCGATATAAGAATAATCGGAGTGCAATCTATCCGTCACTTTATTAAAGGGAATTAAGGTTATTTAGATATAACAAGTATGAAAAAATAAAATGTAAAAGAAGATATATAAGAATAGATGCACAATCCAGATATATACATTTTAGACCGCCCAAAATTAATGTTTTTACTAGAAGAATATGAAGAGAAAGTAAACAAGGTTGTTCGAATTGAAAATTGCTGTTACCAGCCTTATATTTATATATGGTAAACTCTACTTTGTAATTTATTGTAACATAATTTATGGTAAAATATCTTTATGTTGAGACATGCTATTATTGAATAATAAAGAAGTTTATACGTCATAGATTTATATGAATATATTATTTGTATTTATAAAAATAATCTTTGCTTTATGCATACAGCCAGGTAAAATATACGGCGAGAGGTTATGTGCTGGCCACATCAGATTTTTTCTGTAGGATGCATAGTTTTTGTGAAAAAAATTATTTAATGTGAATTTTTGGATTTTTGTTTTTAAAACTGAGACAAAGCTCAAGTACTCTTTGAAAATTTGAAGATGAATATCACCGAGAAAATATTATGACACATTTTTTGACATTATTGTCAATCTTCTGAACATGATAATATTTTTGGAATAAAAACAACACATTTTTATGATGATCTAAATGCAATCAAATGAAATGAAATGCTGGTGGTATTCAAACAAGTATATATTATTTAAAATGTTATTTTTATTATGAACTCTTTATAATCACTTTTTCAGGTTGTCATTTTTAATGCTATAAATCTATAAATCATCACAAGTGGAGTTTGGAAAGGTTCTTATATGTCAGAATTCAAACAGAATTATTGTAGACATGTGCGTGAAATGAATTTAATTCATTCAACGTATATATTTGGTTTGAAGCATGAAACAGACTGAAGAATCATTAGAAAAATTTGTAAAACACTATCGGCGGAGCATGTTGCGTAAGCAGTTTGGGTGGGCAGTTTGGGTGGGCAATTTGGGTGGGCATGTTGCGTGGGCAGTTTGGATGGGCAATTTGGGTGGGCATTTTGCGTGGGCAGTTTGGGTGGGCAATTTGGGTGGGCATGTTGCGTGGGCAGGTTGCGTGGGCAGTTTGGGTGGGTTAAATACTATCGGCGGAGCCCTAGGAGGAGCTCGGCCGAAGGCCGAGGTTCTGCTAGTAATATCCTAATGATCCTAATATAATTTGGCATTTGTTCTGTTTTGTTTTGCCGTGCTGTTTGACGTTTGTATGAGTTGCCAGTTGTGTTATAATAATGTTTTTTAATACCCGAATAAGAAGACCCTTGTGGGGTCGAAACTGTCGAGAATGAAGTAATAAATGTAGCTGAATCCCAGAAACTTTTTCATTTCACAGAATAAACAATGCCCCATTCGAATCTAAAGGGAAGGGAAAACTCCGTCAATGTTTCCAAAGTTCAGAAAATTGTGTTATAATTTATTTATTTTATTTATTTTTAATGTGAGTAAGTAGAGGGTGTCTCATTTTCGATGTTTTTACAGGTATCTTGCGATAGAGCAAAAACCGTTTGTACATTCCAGGGTCAACTTTTCGAGAAAAGTTTAATAGTTGCCACAGGAATTGTCGATCTTCATTTGTTTTTGAGGTACAGGCAAAAACTCGTTTTTTGCTAATATCGAAAATATCTCATGTCTTATTTATTATGATAGAGAAAAATTGTGTAGACATATTTTGTAATGATTTTTCCGTAGAACAAAATAGCGTACTTAATTTTTTTTAACTTAATAATTCTTGAGATATAACAAAAACTTATATGTTTTTAAATAGGGACCTATGTTGAAAGTAGTCTCATCTTCTAGCTTATTTTATAAGTGATCAACAAATATAATAATCTACTAGTTATTATCAAAACATTACCAACCTTGGTAGCAGGAGTTTTTCTTTAATTTATTTCTAATTCTCGCCGAGCGGTGTCAAAATTAATAGGAAAACAATTTTAATACGAATTTAACAAACAAAATATGATTAAAAATAGAAAAAATGTATATATTAAAAATGTTAGATTAAACAATAAAATAAATATAGATGTTAAAGTAAAAATTTTAAATTCTTACATTTATATTATAAATGTTGTAAAAGCTACGCAATACCTTAACAATAAAAAATCTGATGTGACCAACACAGTACCTCCCGCCATTTACCTATGTATATAATTTTTATATTACTTTATAAATTTATCCATACAATATATAGAAAAAGTATTAAAGCAAACTTGTAGAAAATGGAATAATCTTTAATTTTTATAATAACAAATTGAGAAAAAATTACATTTAAAGGTATTTTTTGAAGAAAAACTATCTAGAGCTTCAAGTAAACTGCATTTCCGGTTATCCGATTGCCACCAAAATCTAATCAGTTCTTTCCATATTAGAATAAGGTAGAAATACATGGTTTCAAAACTTTCCGAATGACAGTATTTGAGTTAGAGCGTAAAGAGGATCCACACACACACACATACATACACACAGACATCATCGTGAAAATGTTCTAGGGACCTTAAAACGTGGTCATTTACCAAAATCTCGATATGCGATTTTTAGCACGATCCCTATACCTTCCTTACCAATGGTAACGGGAGGTAAAAATGGTAAAAATATACAAAAGAAGAAAACCTACCTTCAGTAGATTCTAGGAGTGAAAGAAGTCTTCCTGGGACAATTCAAGGATTCAGTTTCACTTGAAGTAATGTTTTTTTTACAAAATTTTGAATCTTTGAATATTCTCTTATTCAATTTAGACGCAGCCCAACCAAATGAGTCTTGAAGACTAACCGCGCGCCGGTTATCTCGTGAGACGCACACCGGTTTGTTTAGATTAAGAACAGTCGTACGATCAAATATTAAGATCAAAATAATAAAAATTTATGTTCATTACATTCTAACGTATTCAAGAGAGAAACAATATGCAAAATGTCAGTGACTAAAGTTGTTTCACGTTCAAATTAAATTTTAACTACTCCACCCTAAGCGTACTGAGCATCTGACATATACTGTTTCACATACAAATATAGGTTTAATTTCGTAGAACTCGATTCTGAAAACAATTTCAATATTGAAAAAAAACATGACATGAGGTTTTTCAAATAGATGATTCATTTAGCATTTCTACTTTTTTAATATGCTTTATTCATATAATATGGGTTATTATTATTCATATTCAACTCTTAGTAATATTGTCTAGTTATGCTGTAATCATCGTCAATACTTATATAAAATGTGATATGTCCTATTAGTTTTTTCAACCCGTAGTACATTTTGAAATCAAGTTTTATATTTTTCCACGGTACATATATATTAGAAGGAATAGTATTACCATCCACTACCAAATTTGTAACTTTTGCTACAATTCCCTGAAATATCAAAGTATAGTCATTATAATTCTAGCAAGAAAAGTTACAAGTTTATAATAATAATTAATTTAGAAAAAAATTTAAGAAATTGTTTACCTTTTTTATAGGACAGCCTTGAGGAGCAATTGAACCTTTCGGCAACATTAATTCTAGTGGAAAATCTGATAATAAATTACAAAATTTTCTCCTAATATTCAATGGTGAATGAATATATTGATTGTTATGTTCTATAAACCACGACAATTCTCCCTAGGGATTACAACAGGTTAAATAATAATTGAAACGGATTATTATTTTACTATCCCATGTATACTACGCATCTATGTGTAATATGTACCCTATATTTAAATTCCTGCATAATATAAACATAATACGCAGCCTAAATTTCAAAATTAATTTCGCTTTGTTACAATATCTGTTATAATAATTTTAGATTATTAGAATTAAGATAACTTTAGCTTGATTTACATTAGTGATACGATCATGTTACGCTAAAACTTTTGAACTCAATAAATGTACGAAACTGAAATGAGAGATATACACATTTTGAAAATAAATTGTCGCTATTTTGAAATGGTTGAAGTAAAACTGTGAAGCGAACTTTAAGATACAATATTTTTTCACTGCAAACGAATTGTGATCGTACTCTTAAATGAGGAGTATATCACATATTGCAAATTCTAAATTTTGATGGAATATAATATCTACTAATTTTGTAAAAGAGGCTGATTATACACGGGATAGTACAGTATATAAAAATACCAAAGAATTATCTGGCAGATCTTCAAAAGTGTATACAAATGCACAGAGACCTTTTACATTTCTTGATATAAAATTCACAGAAGCGTTTATAAACGTTTTGTTGGTATCGAAATATATTACTTCAGCTCTTTCGAAAGTCACTTTGGCATGCTATAATTTAACAAGTTTGTAACTGAAACTTTTAAAAATAAGATGATTTAACACTTACCCTTGAGTAGACATAAGAAATATATAAGCAATAAAATATTACAAATATTTTCATTTCCATTATTAAGGCTTTTTTTAATTACCAATGCATCGTGGTCGTATAATTACTTAGAGGATTAGGGGACGGTTTTTATTGTTTTTATGCAATTATTTTAATAGAAGTTATTTTGTAAAATTTAATATTGATTTTATTTTCAATTACAAATATAAATTCAATCTTTTCACTTAGTACATAATAAGACATACTATATTTTATTTCTGTAACTGTACATTACGAAGTCTTTTTGTAAATAACAAATAATTATATTTAGATGTAATATAGAGGAATTTTTTTTCATTATTACTACTCATATCTAATCATTTTTATATGCAATTATTTAAATAATGGTTATTATTTTGTTGACTTTGTTTTCGATCATAAATCTATAATGATTATTTTTATGGCTAATATGTTTTTCATGTAATAATTTGAATAATTATGTCGGTTGAATTTTATATTGACTACGTTTTACATTACAGTTAGGTCAGATGATAATCTCATGGTTTTATAATATTGAAATTAGGTTTACAAAATTTGAATGGACCATTAAATTTACAATGGCTCACAAAATTATTCGTACACTTTATTTATATCAGTAAAATGTAAAATAAAAATCAGCTGCGGCCATCACAATATCTCTTGCCCTTTCCATTCCAATATATAGGTATTCCATATAACATTTCTGGTACACACAAAAAATTCTAATTATATCTAATCTTTATCTTTACGTATTTCTATAATTTTAAATTCATTCTATGAACAAGTTTTCTCCTTCTCTTTTAAATGTTCAAGGTTCTTCCAATTCCTTGATGATATTGGTGGTATTTCTGAAGAGTATATGTAATATACCTATAATTTTAAATATATAATTAGTAATATAATAAGAAAAATTAAATATCGTTCCCAAAAAAAGCCCTCAGTACTATCTCTGAAATTTAGTAACATTTATCTGTCAATTACAGACATTTTAATTTCTGAAATGGTTACCATGGAGATGTTTCGGCTATGAGATTTACTGCAACAGATTATTTTATAAATTATATTCCTATATCTTTAAATCCATAGAAAATGTTTAAATGTGTCGGATAGAGAATTTTGTTTTTACTTCCTTGTACGTAAGTAAAGGAAATATTGTAATCGCGAAAAATTTCGGTTTTCAGATTTCAGCGGAAATATCCATTTTGATCATCCCTGAATCCATTTTGACTAATTTCGTCGTGACGTCTGTACGTACGTACGTACGTCCGTATCTCGCATAACTCAAAAACGGTAAGCCGTAGAAAGTTGAAATTTTGTATTTAGGACTCCTATAACATCTAGTTGTGCACCTCCCTTTCTGGTTATTACACAATTCCCAGAAGTGGCACTTTACATGAAGCCTATAATAGATTTTAATGAAAAACTGTTTTAAAATATAATCCAAAACTTTTCAAATTTGGCATACAAGACTTTTATGTCAATCGAAATAACATAATAGATTTTGGTTAAAATAGGCTAACCGGAAGTGGTACATTACTTGAAGTTGTTAACAGTTTTTCTTGAATAAAATGATTTTATTTTGATTTAAGAAATAAATGCTTCAAATAAAAGTTTTAGAGAATTAATTTCTGCGTTTAGCACATCAAGTATTATTAAATTAGCCCTTTGCATAAGCGAGATATGTAAATTTAAAAATTATATACTTTTTTGTTTTTGTAACAAAGCTAGCTATGGATTAGGACAAAAACATAAAAAAAATGTTCATGTCAAATTACGTGCAATTTTATGATTCGTACAATAACAAATATTATATTTTTATTGTGAAATTAGTCATACTCATTGTTGTAATCAAATATTTCTTTGTTGTAATCAAAACTCTCTTTAAAAAGAACCGGGTTAGATTATGGTCGCTATATATCTTACTGTTTTGAAGTTAAAATTAATATTTTGTAATTTATTTATTAAAAAAATATGTATAGTTTAATAATCGTACAAGGAAGTCGTGTGGTGTCCACATCAGATTTTTTAATATTTGTAATACCAAAAAAATAATATTTAGAAGATTATTGTTACAATACTACTACTTCCGGTTATTCAATTGTTACCAGAACCTGTTGAACTCTGTGTTCTCAAACTTCTATTTTATTATCTACACGAGTTTAGTTTTAACAATTTACCCAGCATGAGGTTTGCTTCTCACATACGTAAATCGACAACTAAAAACTCTTAGGGAAGTCGTTCGATTGATATCGTTCAACTGAAGCTTTTTACTTTCTTATTTGGTTTTTATCTTATTAATTTTTTCGTGCTTTACTAATGATATATTCATAATAATATCATTTATATTATAGAAAATAAATATAGATGAATATAGCAGATAATCCTACTTTATTGATAATATATTTTTGTGTAATTATTTTAATAGAGGTTATTATTTTGTTGAAATGAAAATTGATCTATAAATGATAAATTATGTTTTTTTTTTAATAAATTATTTTAATAGAGATAATTAACATTAAAATTATATCAGATTAACAATTTCAGTGCTTTTAACATATTAAAATTACTAATTACTAATCTACGACAAATTATTAAATTTTCATATTTTCCAAAAAATATATATACATTATCACTATATTCACCAAAATTTTGATATTATAATACCAGTTTAATAATAAGGGAAAATCAAAATCTTCTTAGGCCCGCTATTACCACCTCTAGTTAAAAAGACAGTTAATGATAAGCAACGGTTATGTTACAAAATTGTTTTTACCACCTGAATGTTAAAATGTTGTTAACATGTCGCATCGCTTCTACTAACATTCAGTTTAATTCTTAACTAATGATTAATAAACTGTCACTTTAACTAGAGGTGGTAGGATCGGGCCTTAATCAATAAACTCCATTTTAAATTATTTTACGAGGAAAATGCATTTAATTCTTCATTATTATAATTAATATTTACAACAAATTTAAAATAAAGTATGAAACTTTTAATCCTAACAATACATTATTGTACAATTTGTTTTTATTTGAAACAAACTAAAGAATAGTTATTTATGATATGTGAAAAGTAACATTTTATTTTGTGAGAATGCTTCTAACAAAATAAAATCAGTTTTAAGACATATATCATACACTACTTTTTCTTCAAACACTATTTTTCATTTAAATTTGTATTTCTAATAATTATTTGATATATTTTGTCAAAAATATCGATTTGTTGTTCCATTTGTCATTACCGGGGTAACTAATTCATTTTTTCACGACATGCAACTTTCTTCTCCCGAAATAGTGAGGAAAATGTAATTTTCATCTCTAGAGAGAAAAATATACAGGGTGTCACCGAAATCGCCGTCTTCGATGTCTCCCTTGTCGTTAGAAATACAGCATAAGTTTATTAACAAAATTTATTCGCCTGCTCAAGGAGCATAACGCAAAATTATTTTCACATATACAGAGTGTTGCATTACGGCTCGGCGAGAATTGTTTGTCTTTTTTTAAATGGAACATCCTATATATTTTTATATATTTTGAATTGTATTTTATTCACCTATACGAACATATGAATTTTGTTTTAGTTTTCCATGGCGTTGTCAAGTTATTCCGTTTTTTCTCTAAAAAAGACCGAATACACGCATTGCTTTATAAAGGCTTACTGAAGTTATTTTAATAGTAAGAATTAAGAATTTTCTTTTCTGTATAACTGTAACTATACTCTATGTTCTGACATATTTTTTTTAAATGTAATTATACAGGCTGTTCAATAAAGCGAATCAAATGTGCTCAATTTCAATTGACCATAACTCGTCATTTTCAAATGGAACGTCCTATATTTTATTATTCAGTTGTGTGTATTTTTGTATTATCTTCATATGTTATTAAGGGTATCCTATGCCTAAAACCAATAATTTCGGAGATTTTCACCATTTTTCTCTAAATTTATATATTTAACTAAAAATTAAATCTAGTATGCCATTGATATTGTTTTTTGAATAAGAAACAATAGCAGTAATGACTGTAGTTTCATTAGCCAGGTTATTATTAATAACAGTGGGATTAAGTAAATTAATTTATTAATATGAGTCTCTCGCAAGAAGAACTTACGAATATGGTGTACGCACTTGGAAAAGCGGAAAGAAACCCTCTTTTGTCGTACTGAACATGACCAGTTCTTTCAAACCTTTCCCTTAGTTTTTCAAAAGAACGCGGATTTGGATGTCGTCTTCCCGGAAACCGTTGTGCATAAATTCGTGATGCCAAAAGAGGGTTTGTTGCCGCTTCTTCAAGTGCGTACACCATATTTGTAAGTTCTTCTTGCGCACTCTCCACGCCAGCATTGAGTGCCCGTGAGGTGACGCCTGGCCTGACCAGCAAACACCATATTCGTAAGTTCTTCTTGCGAGAGACTCATATTAATAAATTAATTTACTTAATCCCTCTGTTATTAATAATAACCTGGCTAATGAAAATACTATCATTACTACAATAATTGTTTCTTATTCAAAAAACAATATCTATGGTATACTAGATTTAATTTTTAGTTAAATATATAAATTTAGAGAAAAATGGTGAAAATCTCCGAAATTATTGGTTTTAGGCATAGGATACCCTTAATAACATATGAAGATAATACAAAAATACACACAACTGAATAATAAAATATAGGACGTTCCATTTGAAAATGACGAGTTATGGTCATTTGAAATTGAGCACATTTGATTCGCTTTATTGAACAGCCTGTATAATTACATTTAAAAAAAATATGTCAGAACATAGAGTATAGTTACAGTTATACAGAAAAGAAAATTCTTAATTCTTACTATTAAAATAACTTCAGTAAGCCTTTATAAAGCAATGCGTGTATTCGGTCTTTTTTAGAGAAAAAACGGAATAACTTGGCAACGCCGTGGAAAACTAAAACAAAATTCATATGTTCGTATCGGTGAATAAAATACAATTCAAAATATATAAAAATATATAGGGTGTTCCATTTAAAAAAAGACAAACAATTCTCGCCGAGCCGTAAAGCAACATCCTGTATATGTGAAAATAATTTTACGGTATGTTCCTTGAGTAGACGAATAAATTCTGTTAATAAACTTATGCTGTATTTCTAACGACAAGGGAGAGATATCGAAGACGGCGATTTCGGTGACTCACCCTGTAGAAGTGTTACCAACATGAATGTTATTTATAAAAAATATATTGTAATTTCCTAATTTTATTGAAAATCCTTATTTTAGTGATATATATACTTTAAATTATCTTACAATTATGTCTTATATTTTTCTTTTTCTAGATTAAATCACAATTTGACAACTTTAATTTAGATTTGAGATTGGTTCATTGGCAACACTGAAACACCGCCTTGCGTCTGATAATCTAACTTTTGAAGTGTCAGTTGTGTGTTATGTTGTCAAAGTGTAAATATAAATTATAAATAATAATATATATTGATTCAAATAAATAAAATATTACCCTTATTCTACTAATCTTTTCTTAAAGTGTATTTAAGGTCTGAGTAAATCGTTTTTAGAAACATGTCGTGAAAAAAATGTTGTGTCTAACACGAGAAGAAAGCGCTTTTTCCAAGAAAAAGAAGCGCTGTCCTCTCTAGTTTGACAAATAACTATTGCGTGACACTAAACCACGCTCCGTTTCTTATCCATTTTTGTTATAGAGATCATTGTTAGTGGCTATGAATGTCAAAAAATATCAAATGTCAAATATCTGCAAATAAACTTCAGCAAACGATTGTTAAGAATTTTATTTTTATATAATTTTGAATTCAAAAGTAGGAATAAGAAGAAGAAGAGAAGAAATAGAATAATAAAGTTAGAAAGAAATAGAAAATATCGTAGCGTAGATAGCGTAGATAGTTGGTGTTACAAAAATAAGGTTAAAATGTAAATTTTCCAACGCCACATTATCATCAGTAACTAACACCAAATTCCCTAAAATTTGGAACAATGATTTTTACCTCTCGCTAAGAGAGGTATTGGATTCATGCTAAAAATTGCATATCCAGATTTTAATGATTAATCACGTTTTAAGGTCCCTACAATCCAATTTTAATATTTTTACGATGATGTCTGTGTGTGTGTCTGTGTGTGTGTATGTGTGGTGTGTGTGTGTGTATGTGTGGTGTGTGTGTGTGTGTGGATGTATGTGTGTGTGTGCATGTATGTGTGTAGATAGGTCGGTTGGAAGGACGATATCTCAAAACTATAATACTTAATATCTGTTTAACTACGTATTTCTCAATCGGACATTACTGGGAAGAGCTGAAAAGGTTTTGGTAATAATTGGACAACCGAAAGTAGCAGATTCTTATAAATATTTTTCTAAATATTGTTTTTCGAAAAATTTTGGTCTTGCTTGTATTAAAGAAGAGTAAATTCTCTATCTGATACATATAAATATTTTATTATATCTTTTATAGATTTAGAAATAAAGAAATATAAGGTATATAATGATCTGTTGTAATAAATCTCAGCCCAAATAATGTCATGGAAACCAATTGAAAAATAAAAAAATATTTGTAACTGACAGATAAATGTCAGTGTCAAAAATCCAGAGACATTACTGAAGATTTTTCTGGGAAGTACATACATTATATTAATTCTTATGTAATGTGCCAGTAAATTTCCATTAGATTACTCATTTGATCTCAAATACACTTTATCTATTTTCTAAGAAATGTTTTCATTATGTATTGTTTGATTCTCATGGTCAAGAATTGACCAAGCTACGTCACGACTACCCTATCTTGTTATTGTCATTTTATCATTTATGTAAACTCTGAATCTATACATATACTGTAAAATTTACTAGTCATGCAGATTATATCTCGGTACAACTCTCGACGTTACGCTGCCTCCGACTCTGATATAAAAAATAGTATTACAACAAACGATCGACTATCATTTTTGTAAACCAAATCACAAATCCGTCTCTCTGATCCTCGAGAACATTACACTTATTGTATTAATAGTTAAATATTTAAAATTATAGGTTATTGCACATACTCTTCAGAAATACTGTTAATCCCGACAATGAATTGGAAACATCTCGAAAAATTAGAAGAGTGGGACAAAATTTCTTCATAGAATGAATTTAAAAAATCTAAATATAAAGAATAGATATAAACGAGAATATAACTCGAAGGTAGACGATATTTAAATATTATAAACACAAGATGTAAGTGAAGATGGTCTCCATTCTGCAATATAATATACATAAAAATAGTATCTCATCGAAATAATGAGGAACGAAAGAAAAATATACTTGGATAATCTCTTAATTCTTGATCTGTGACTATGTTGAAGGACTTAAATTTATTTCAAACATTTTGGGACAATTTACACGAGCACTGTAGACTATAAAGTAACATTAAACTGCAAATAAACTATGAAATTATTAAGTAAGTTGTAAATATTGACAAAATTACACATCAATATAAGAATAATCGGAGTGCAATCGATCCATCACTTTATTAAAGCAAATCAATGTGTTATTTAGATACATATATGAAAAAATAAAATGTAAAAGAAGATATGTAAGAATAGATGCACATATCCAGATATGTACATTTTATATCGCCCAAAATTAATGTTTTTACGAGAAGAATATGAAGAGAAAGTAAACATGAACGTTGTTCGAATTGGAAATTCGTGTTACCAGCCTAAAATATATATATGGTGAACTCTACTGTGTAATTTATTGTACATAATTTATGGTAAAATATCACATATATTTTGTAAATATATGTGAAAATTGTTTTGTGTTGAGACATGCTCTTATTGAATAATAAAGAAGTTTATACGTCCTAGACTTATATGAATATATTATTTGTATTTCTAAAAATATTCTTTGCTTTATGCATACAGCCAGGTAAAATATAGGGCGAGAGGTTATGTGCTGGCCACATCTGGTTTTTTTCTTTAAAAATGGTATAAAAGGCGCAAAATAGATTGATTGGGCTACTCCGCTATACGTCGTGACTCAAATTTGCTTCTCACAAAATAAAGTGACACTTATGACATTTTATTATAAAACTATTTCCAATGCCACTGTTAATTTGCAAATGGCCGTGACTTGTACAGACAAGCTAGGATGTGCAATTTTAAAATTGATTGGGTAACAGCTAAAGAATACCATAAATCATTTGTCTACTGCTTACGAAGATAGCAGTTGTGCAGTCGTTAAATTTATAAAAAGAACAAAGTTCGTTCAATTTCTCATGGAACGAAATAATGTCTTGTGTACCTCTTGGGAGCTCGTAGGTTGAAGAAGGCACATACATAACCAACCACCGACATTAACAGACTTGAAAGCGTCTACTTCTCAAACTTTTATTTTATTGCCTCCGTGAGGTTCATATCCACAATTCTGGCCTAAGCTTCGCTTCTCACTTACGACGATCGACAACTAAAAACTTCTTAAGAAAATCGTTTTCTCAGGCGGGATCGTCCAACCAAAGTTTTTTACTCTTTTACTTTGTTTATCTTGCCTTATTTATTATTTTTGAGTCTAACAGCTTCGACAACGACACGAACAAAAAGTTTTGTTGGAAAGACAAATGAGATTAAATAAGAGTAATTGTACTTTTTAGAATAAGCGTGTAATCATTTTTTTTAATTCATTTAACTTTAATTTTTTTCGTTCTCAATAACTTCAATACTACAAATTCAAAAATAAAAATTGTGTATTAATAACAACGATTAATAATAGAATCGTTAATTGTTAACACACGCGTCAGTTACAATATTTTTTAATTGAACACTTATTTATGTACAAATTTCATTAACGTATATAAAATCGTTTGGTAATACCCCTTTTAATAACCAATTTCCTATTAATGATTGACTTTCTATTGATGGATGTCTTTATATAGACACCACTATATGTCCAGTTGCATCAACAAGGCTTAAATTTTAAACGACACTTAAAAAAATGAAAATGTTGATAGCACTACATTTAATTTCTACGAAATAGCGTCAATTTAAGAAACTCATAAAATTTAAGTTACCCACGTAAAACGTTACTAGCCGAAGAAAAATTATCATGGTACAAAATTAGAGTATCTCCAATATCCATGATTCGTGACGCGTGTTAATTAGCGATTAATACACTTGATATTTAAATAATTATATCATTAGGTTTTATTATCCATATCTGGGTGTGTCAATTTGATTTTTATTTTTCAATAATTAATTGGTGTCAGTGTCAAATGCAATTTACGTATACTGTATCTGGTTTAAGAATGCAATGTAGCATGATAGGAACAACATATCACGATTTGGATTGGTGCAAACACGACTTAGTTTTAAACTGCCTCCTGTTTTAATATCATATGAGTATTGCAATGTTTTTTCTGCATTTGTGTACAATAGTTGATACTGGCTAAATTTATTATAACTGAAACACATAAATTTATAGATATTAAGGATACAAGTTTAATATAGTGTTCATAATGAAACGCTTGTGATGTTAAATCACGAGGCGATGAGCCGAGTGTTTTAATCACGCAAATTTCATTAGGCTATATCAAATGTGTATCCTTCAATATTTTATCTACAACAGTTTAAATTGATCTTAAAATATATTTTTCATTTAATTTTTGACATAATGAGAAACATTGAAATGTTCATTCGTAGCCTACGTTATTAATACGCATGGGTGATTTAATGGCACTGAGTGTCATTATGAGTTTCATAATAGCACTGAGTGTCATTATAAAACTCATAATAACACTCAGTGCCATTAAATCACCCATAATGACATTCAAATTGGTGTACTAATTTCATATTAGCGCACTGTTGTAGATAAATATATGTAAATATAATTGTAAATAACTAATAATATAACGTAAAAACACGGGTTCGATCCCGACCGACGCCAAAAATTACATCGCATTTTAATGGCACAAAATTGACCCCTGTGGCGCACTCTCCACGCCAGCAATGAGTGCTCGTGAGGTGACGCCTGGTAAGCGCCCGCACGGTGCAAACATTCTATCATTACCGATATCTGTGTATGAAGCAGATTGGCACACCCAGCAATGGGTCATATGCCGTGATGTAATATTTATTTATTTAAGATACATCTAAAATGTTACCCTCCATATCATTATAATATGGAGGGTAACATTTTAGACCGAGTAAAACAGTTCAAGGACCTTGGTGTTATTTTTGATGAGAAAATGTCTTTCAATGATCACATTATTTATATAGTTAAATCTTCCCATAAATACTTGGGATTTATTATAAGAAATAGTAGCTCTTTCAAAAATATATATACATTGAAAAGTCTATATTATGCATTTGTAAGGTCAAAACTGGAATACTGTATGCTGGTTTGGAATCCAATCTATTCTAAGTATATTTCTGACCTAGAATCTATACAAAGAAAAATTTTAAAATACTGTTACTTCAGATCTTGCAGACAATATCCAAGTTACGACTATGACTATAATGACTTATTGTGCGAGATGAATATTCAGAGTTTAGTCTCTCGTCGAAAATTACAAAGTTGTCTACACCTACATAAACTACTAAATGGTCTAATAGACGATCCTGTTTCTCTTGGCTTAATACCAATAAATGTTCCGCGCGTTACCAGTAGGAAAAAACTACCTTTCAAATGTAATTATGCAAGGACCAATTACGAACTGAAGTCTCCATTAAGACAACTTTGTAGTATATTTAATAACTTAATTCATGACAGTAGCACGGATGTTGACATATTTAGTGATTCTTTTAGTAAATTTAAAAGAAATATCAATAATCTATCAATCTGAGATTTAGTTTAATTTTTTTTATTGTTTGTTAAGTATTATCCATCATGTAATTCTCTATTGTCCTCATTTGTCTATTTGTACCATTTTGTAAATTTATACTTTTTGTATAATCGTCCTGTAATTGGGATCCTAGATCCTGTTGGATAGATTTAATAATAAATAAATAAATAAATAAATAAATAAATAACCTGTAAATAACTCAAAAATATTTTATTATTTATACAATGTCGCATGTCTGGCAAGATGTTCGACCTCCAAATGATGTATTTGTATGTTTCATTAATTGTAATTATAATATTATTATTTTATCAAAATAAAGCTTAGATTTGTATTTAACCCCAAAATGTTGCTGCGTAAACCGCACTCGCCAAGCTCCAACCTACCACTGCAATCTTATAGCAAATAATACAGTATATAGACCATAGAGTTAAGAATATTTACTAGAGGCAGCGTAAGTCTGAAAACTTGAAGCCGTGCGGGGAAGTGGTCCGCCATCTTGTACAGCCCCATTTCTGATTCGTTGTATGCTTTTGTTTGGGTTGACGGGTACTATTTCAAATTTGTTCTTTAAACTTTTCTGGGTATGTTTAGTAAATTTTATTTATAAATATGCCAGTGTGCTCTGTGTTGGGCTACAGAAATCGTACCGGGAGGAAATCAGCTGCGCAGAAAGCTATTGAAAGGCAAAGGAAAATAACCTTTCATGCGTAAGTATTTTAAATATATTCATATTAAAGTGTTTTTTCTAAATAAGTAGTTTCCTGTTATTTTTCAATTTTTGTATTAAGATTTCCGATAAACTTGGAGAAAATAAATGCTTGATTAAAAGCGATACGAAGAATTGGATGGAATCCGTCACGAGTAAGTGAATAGGCATTTGAAAAAAGTTATTCATTGTGAAGAATGTGTTGAAGCACTTGAATAAAATGAACGTAGTGGCCATGCAATCAGTAATAATTCATCTCTAATAAATGATAAAAATAAAGGTGACCTTTTGTATCCTTCGTCATGTGTACGAAATATTTTTAAAATTGCGGAAAAAAATATAAGATAAGCTTTATTACAAAGTGGTGGAATTCACTTGAAGAAAAAGTTTTCTATTTTGTACTTAGTTACATTAGTGTTACATTATTATCAAAATAAACATATTTTTGAAAATTTAACTAAACACGCCAATGATCAGAATCCAATGGAAAATCATATTATTTATTTGATTAAAGATATTTCAGAAAAATATATTTCCATATGACTGTACCACATTGCAAAAAATATAAAAGATTTATCACAAAGCCGACGACAACAATAAAACAAATTCATTCTGTTCAAAGGTTATTAGTTCAAGATATTTACGAGTATATTTATTGTATTTCGAAGTTTTAAAAATAATTATGTATTTTATTGTAGTTATAGAAATATTTTGTATAAATAATAATATTGTATTATGGTAGATATTATTTGCTTCCCATACTCCAGTTTAACTTTATTTTACAAATAGGTGTAAAATGGAAACATTTGAATAACGCGCTAAAATGGAGCTACACAATATGGTTGACGCTTCATTCCCCTTCCGTCACTAGGCATCAAGGTCATTGCCTACAATATTCTTAACTCTATGACATAGACGTTCTTACAATAATTTTGTTTTAAATAATCTTTTGCATACATCTTCGTACGTAACTAAAATATGAAATTTATATAAAATATGAACTTAACGGACAATAATGCTGGTAACATTATATTTTATTATTATAATGCAGAAATTAATTAATTTTGCAAATTATTAACACTGATAAAATTAACAGTAACTGAAACTAATTAAATATTTTGCGATATATTACGCACAATATTAATCATAATTATCAATCACATATCATAATAATATCTAAAACCACAATTTGGCAATAAATAGGTAGGTACTCGCATTATTATTAATATAAAATATTTTCAATATTTTGACATTAATTTTAAACAAATCAATAGTTAACATTATATATTGTTACGCCCGCATTGCAATCTATATTCAAATGACTCATTTGATATTTATTCGAAACTGAATCCAAATCCCCACGTCATTACAGCTTACAGCTTATTATCCAAAATGTAAACGCAGAATGCAATTCTCTTCACATTGTTGGTAACAGAGCTTTGCGTTCACAGAATTCCCAGTTTCATGACACATGTATCGTACGTAGATATTATAATTAGTTCTTATATTTCTTTTCTTGAATGGGTGCATTAACCTTAAATTAATTTAGTGTTTATAATATAAAAATTCATTAATTAACAACTATATAATAGAAAATTTCAAAAATTCAATTAAATATTTTTTCTAACGCACAAAACTCACGCTTTCCGTACTCGGCAAACCTCATGCGTTAAACTCTGCATTATAAGATAAACGATATATGAAACTGTGAAATCTTGTACATTTTAGCAAAGAATGTTATAACCATAGACAATATACTCTTTAGATCTGAAACTTATGTGTACTTGAACTGAACATTACACCTAGTGATTGGAATGGAACTAAAAAGTGAATTAGGCAATCCGTTTTTAATTATATTCAAAATATTTTAGTTTTGTTAGTTAATATAAATGTATTTTGATATTAAAATGTATGTGCACAAATATAATATTAAATTATATTTTTTCAATAATATGCATAATAAAATTTTAATTTCAAAATACATTCGACAACTTATTTTATTGAAATAATTATAACTGGACTGAAAATAAAACACGGATATATTATATAAACACATAAAATTAAACAATATTACATTAAAAACTCGCCCAGTAGAAACACAGAAGGTACAATTAATAATCAAAGCAAATTACAAGAAACAAAAACACAAATATTTCATATGTCAAATTCACATCAAATTTATTTATTTTCCACCTCAGAAAAACACGTGCACCAATAGATGCATCGATATGTAGGTTCTTAACGTGACGTTAGCGATATCTATTGAACGGAATTGAGTACTAATGGCAAATGCCTGGCACTCACCATATAAGTTTCCAAAGGTTGGTTTAAACATTTTAAAGTTGTCTGTATAATTGATGACAAAGCGCAAGATTGGGTAGATATGTTCAATTTTTACAAGTAAACGAACATTGATGACGAAGCCAATGAAACAGTGCATTCTTGGCTCATGGCAAACCTAAATCATTTTTATGTGTCAGGAAAATCAAGTTAATTAAATAAAGATTGTCTGAGAAATGAGCATGAAATACAGTGTGTTCAGAAAAAAACCTAACTCGGCGTTGGTTGTGAAACGTATGTCTGATCATTATTCAATTCAAAAGTCAAGTTGTCAAAATTGATCTTGAAATGTAATTTTCAGGAGAAAATATAAGTATATTGCTATTCGCGGTTTTCTTGCTTTGATTCCTTTACATAACAATTTTAACAATATCTCGTGTCAAATTAATAATAAATGAACTATTTTTAAACTGACATACGATTCTTTGTTCATAGCATACTCCGAGTTAGGTTTTTTTAACATACTGTTTAGGTCGAATTTAGATAAATGTAGTAAGTTAGTTTTTAGTTTTTATTTTCTGTTTTGCATTGTTTTAAAGTTCTTTATAGAAATTGTTTATTTACTGTTTTCATTTTAATTACTTAGGTACAATCGATTTCTAAATTGAAAGAAAATGTTTATTTCAAACATTTTGTTACCTTCCTATCTTGTAATTTATAAAATTATTTAGAAAAACATTCATCTTTTACTCCTGAATAAAACTACCAACTGCAATAAAAGTTCTGTATGTATACATGCAGGTTGTTTCCAAACCTGTATCACAAATTTTAAGGGTATATAGTACTGACCAAAATGAGTATAAAAAGCTTAATCAACATGGGCAATGAAAAATGAATTTGTACGGGGTTTATTTCTGCTATCTCGAAAACTATAATACTCACGACTTCGATTTGAGACTTTTTTTTAACATTTCAGAGGTCATCTTAGATGTGCTTTTGTTTTTCAAAAAAATCAAATAATTGTACATAGTTAAATGTTTTAGAATATTTAATATTCAAATAACTATTAAAAATTGAGAAAAATATTTCATATAAAAATTTTTTATAGTCTGTTAAGGACAGACAAAATTTTGTTCCATCACTATCTTTGTTAGTTTTTGTTCGATTTTTCGTTTTCCTCGGAAACAGATCTACGATGATTAAGCTTTTTTTTACTCATTTTGGTCAGTACTATACACCTATACACATGTTTAGAAATACCTGTACATACAGTAAAATTTATGAAAACTGTCCGATCAAGGTTATCTACGAATTGTATGAATTAAGATTTTTGTTTCGCCCATTCTGACAAATTCAGTAGAGTCATTTGCTTAGTTTTTTATTAGGGTACATAATTCAAAAATAAGCCAACTGGTAAGTTTATTATATGTGAAACCAAATATGTGAAAAATAAGATACTGATTAGATTACTGACAGTGTCAATGTCAGTGACACTGACAGAAAATAACGTGTTATTCGTACGGCTATGAATGAAGGTAATGCATCTGAATTAATAAATAAACTTACTTTACAGCAAAAGTATTATCAACAACGAGCGCATCGTTTTAATATAGAATGTTCTAACTTAGTCGAAACAATATGATTTTTTGAAAGACAAGCGTGTTATATCCATCCTTATCGCATACTCTTATAGCATTTGCAAAGGAGAGAGATAAATATATGCCAATTTGTTAATTCGTTCATGATACAGATGACCTTGATCGGACATTAAAAAAATACTGTATAAGTATATACCGGGTGGCGCTCGAAGTCCGTTACATAGGCATTTAACATGGGAAATAAGAATAATTTGAATATTTGCCTCCCATTAAAACTTATTGTAGTAAAACTTTGCACACATGTTTGGGAACACTTATTGCATTATATCAATAACAAATCGTTTAAAATTAATAAATAATAATTAAGATAAATAAGAAAATGTTTTAGCAATTTTAAAATAATACTTATTATCACTCATAAAAGGATGATTAAGTCATAAGCGACCGTAGCACAATGGTAACGTCCTTGCATCTTGTTCCAAAGGTACTGGGTTCAAACCTAGAACACCTCCTTAATTTCTCTTATTACCCTGAAGAAGGTGCAAGGGTGCACCGAAACGTTGGTATGATAAGATTAAATGATATTTGACTTAAATTTCGAGTAATTGTTAACACCTAATAATAATATTAATAATAATAATTTATTGTTCCTCTGGACTATACGGTATAGGAAAAGTCGTTACAAGAAATGAGTACAATAAGAAAAAGCAATATAGTGTAACTATATCAGATATTAAGATATTAATTTACAGAGTAGAATATATTCTCCATTATTATTTTTTTAAACAATTTAAAATCTGTTGTTTTTTTATATTTTCAGGTAACTTGTTATACAAAATTATAGATATGTAGTATGAATTAGATATAAATTTAGCATATTTGTATGATGGCATTATGGTTAATTGTGTCAAAGGCTTTACTTAAATCTAAGAACAAACCAATAACATATACACTTTATATAGACTTTTGGAAACAGTTTAGTAGTCACTGCAATAGTTATGAAATCTTACAGGTTACATTAAAATTTTATGTGACGCTTCAAAAAAGACAGTTTCCTCTTAATTAATAGTCTTATTTTGTTTAGTTTTAAACAAGTACGTTTTATTTAAAAGAGTAAAGAATGATTAAAACTACAATTAAAAGAAAATTAAAAAAGATTCGAGGGCTAAAATTCTTTCCTCGAGCCTCTTATACAAAAAGAGTTTCAAATTATATTGCCTCGCGATAAAAATTCATGAATCTTGTGAAGTAATACTATTTTTCAATTTCAAGCTTTAATTCCAATATTCCAACAAATGAAAAACGATGCAACGTCAGATGAAGCAAAAAAAACCTACTTGTTCAACTGTTGCAGGTTGACAGCCCTGCAACTAGAACGAGCTGCTTCGCTGCTGCATTGCATCTAATTCAATTTTCAAACACAGTGCGCCATTGTTCTAGGTCACGTGCTGCATTATTTATATGACGTATTTGCTACTAGCACGTATATGATACGGGATAAATTGTGGTAGTTAGCGGAGTATTATTTCATTGTCTTATTTCTGATTCTGAAACGGGATTATTATTTATGACGTTTAAATATGTGTGTTTACAACATATGTTGTACTTCAAGGTATTAAAGTGTTATAAAGGGTTTTCCAATAAGAGGTGTTATTTTGAATAGCCCGCTATTTCGGTAGATGTCGCTTTTGAAGCTGTCATTTTTTGACATTTGACAAGTAGAAACTACGCCATTAATAAAAATGGAACGATACACGCTTCAACAACGCATTGAAATTATTAAAATTCACTATAAAAATGGTGAAAATTTGGCAGAGACGAACCGTAAAACTCGACAATTTTTGGGTCGTCGTGAAGCACCTTGTCGGACCGCAATACAGAAATTGGTGGAAAAATTCGAGCTGTTGGGACAAGTTAGTGATGTGAAGAATAAAACCCGTGCACGTCGCTCAAGAACAGCCGAGAATATTGCTGCTGTAGCCGAAAGTGTTGAAGAAAACCCAGGTTTGTCCATTCCTCGTCGTTCTTTGGAATTAGGCATTCCACAAACGTCATTACACCGTATTTTGCATAAAGATTTGGGTCTTAAGGCTTATAAAGTCCAGTTAACACAAGAACTCAAGCCGGCCGATCATCAACAACGTAGTGTCTTTGCTGATTGGGTCGTTGAAATGCATGCAAATGATCCGGAATTCCATCGAAAAATCATCTTGAGTGATGAGGCCCATTTCCACCTCGGTGGCTTCGTCAACAAACAAAATTGTTGCATCTGGGGCTCAGAAAACCCAAGAGTTATTGTTGAAAAGCCTCTCTATCCTCAACGTGTGACTGTTTGGTGCGGTTTATGGTCCGGCGGAGTCATTGGACCTTACTTTTTCGAAAATGAGGCTGGAGCAACAGTTACGGTGAATGGATTGCGCTATCGAGAGATGATTAACGATTTTTTATGGCCGGAATTGGATGGTATTGATCTGGACAACGTTTACTTTCAACAAGACGGCGCTACGTGCCACACAAGCAACGAAACCATTGATCTTTTACGGGAAAAGTTTCCGGGCCGTGTTATCTCTCGAAGAGGTGATCACAATTGGCCACCGAGATCTTGTGATTTAACACCTTGCGACTTCTTTCTTTGGGGCCACGTGAAAGAGAAGGTCTACGCCAACTGCCCAGCGTCGACTCAAGACCTCAAAGATGGAATTCGTGAGGCTATCGAGGACATAGGACAGCCACTTTGCGATTTGGTTATGGAAAATTTCATGAAAATGATATTGTCCTGTCAGCGTGGTCGTGGTGGTCATTTGCCTGATGTTATTTTCCACTATTAACGGCATACCTTCTTCTTTATAATGAAATAAACATCCGATCATTTATATTAAAAAATGACATTTTTCTTTGAATATCAAAATAACACCTCTTATTGGAAAACCCTGTATATCTACATAGGGTGCTTAAAAATTGGGATAAGTAGCTACTTTCTTTATTATTAATTTTGGACTTATAGTTTAAATTACATAGATGGGGGTGAACTTAAATATCATTTTTTGGTGAGAAAAGGTCCTGAATTTTACTTTAGGTTTCGTCGGAAGCGAAATTATACTTGAATTTTTAAATGGAATGGCATGCACACACACACAAATATATTTTTTCAGAAAGTAAATATTTTAAATTAGTTTTTATATATTTCGAAATTTAGGACACTTCAGATTCCTGGTACACTTGATTATATATTAAAATTAGCTTTACAACGATGCTAAATACTTGCATTTTCATTAAAAAATAATCTACTTATTAATTTTTCAAAATTAATATGTTACTCTCCTAGCTTGCCATAATATTTGTGCAATTTTTGTGTTAGGATATTTTGATGTCTACCTGATGGATTACTTATTTCTGATTATTTTGAACTGCCAAAGGATTAAGAAATACAGTAAAAAAATAAAGATGTCCGATCAAGGTCATCTGCCAATTGTATGAATTAATATTTTAGCTCCGTTCATTCTGTCAAATTCAATAGTGTCGTTTAGTTAGTTTTTATGAGGATATATAACATACTACTGTTATTTAATTATTATAAAATATATGTAAAAGCATTCAAAATTCAAATGATTTGTCTTTTATCTATTTGTAATTATTTTCTATTAGGATACCTCGAGGCAATTACCGTGAATGCCTACAAACCAAACATGAATATTATGAAATGCCATACCTTTACGAATGTGTTTCAGTTAATTTTTTTTTTTAAAGCAAAAACTAACGATTTTGTGATTATTTCAAAAGCGTTCGGTTCCCATTCCCGACCCTCTATTATACGTGTTCCTAATGAAACTCAATTGAAATGTTAAATATTGTTTTGTGCTTGAATTGAATGGTCAACATTAAACGCCACGTCAGTATATCACGTAACTCGACACGGAAAGAGAATTTCAGAAAACATAGCACTTTACGCCACGTCAATAACGTCGCAATAAAAATGAGGCCTGACTAGCCATTTGTTACTACATTCCATACAATCGTTCAGAATTAATGTCACTATGTATGGGTTTATTTGTATTTTTAATACATAACAGATAAGTCGTTCTTTAATTCAGCTTTTATTAGCCGCTTCGGAGGCCGAACGTGTTGAGGCAGCGTGTTGAGGTAGCCTGTCCCGACAGCACTTAAAGTGACCATCACCGCTCGGATCCTGAGGTCGTGCGTTTGATTCCCACCACATGCTTGGATATTTGTGACTGTCCTTTCATCGCATCTCCATCAACAAATGTAATGTTAATATATATGTATATAATGAAAAAATGACTCATGCCATCTATATCACCAAATTGTAATAACTGAAATAAGTTTATATACAATAAAGATTATTATTATTAGTATTATTATTATTATTATTATTAATTCAGCATTTAAAAAGAATAAATTCGGTACTTTACAAAAATAAAATCATGAAACAAAGCATTTTTGATTACTCTTCCAACACAAAAACGATAAATGTTAAGAATGTCAGCTTGTTAAGCATAAAACGTTTCTTTGTTTATTACTTAATTGCTAAATAGTGGTGTTATCTTCCAACGGCGCCTGACTTGATGAGTCTCGCGCCGCTTGTAGACTTGTGCGAGCACGAGTTTTAATACGCCTTGACATTTCCCAAAGCGCTTGGCTCGTGGCTTGTAGTTGATTTGTGGCTAGATTACACTGGCTCGGACGAGTTACCGAGCCATTCATGTCGGTACCTATGCAGTTGAAAACATAATCCATAAATTTCGTCCTCGAACTATGAATATCTTAGAACATCGGAAAGGTGGCACAAGCCGAGCCTAAACGAGCTGCGCGTTTTCTTTGACTTATGTTAAATTTACCGACAACTGACGGGAAGCCTGAGTCGAGCCAATGAGCCACGAGCCACCCCATTCCTACGGCGCGAGACTTGCTAAACTAAAAGATCGTCGAACCACACGCCGTGGGAAGCCCGCTTAAGAGTAACATAAGAATATCAAAAATTAAAAAGTATTCTTTTCATTTATATTAATTACTATAATTTTTTTTTGTTACAGATTCAAATGACTACGGAAACGTTTCCTGAGAATATGGTAAGTTTAAATATTACAAGATTCCACATTTTATAATTTTTATAAACTGACTATTGATATTATAATAATTCAAAATTCACATTATTATTTGTATGTAGCTTCTTATCGTATAAGTGAAATACAAAATAAAAAGTTGTTTATACTACCTACAGTTGTGGCCTTTAGAAGCAGGGAAAATAAATTTATATAATGTTATCGGACAAACCCGATTTCAGCATTTCAACTAGTTCCTTATAGGATTAATTAATTATAAGTTTTGTGCGTTAGAAAAGGTTTTATTATGTTTATAAAATAAATAATGTACTCATAACTGCTTTAATTTTAAATAAAATATACGTTCACAACATCTTAACTAACGCACAAAACTTATGATTCATTAATCCTATTAGGAACTAGTCTGGCCTAGGTCAAATTATTATATTTATTTTGAAAAAAAATATTTTTTTTGTGAAAAATTAGAAACTAAAGTTTTATTTGAAATCGTCAATAAAGTGCACAAAAATCGTCATTAAAAGTTTAGAAATCGGCACTAAAGTAATCCATTATACGACGATTTCATGCAAGTGTAGTGGTGCTAACATTATGATAATTATTGTACATGTAAGATAATTTGGGCAAGTTTACGATGTACAATAGTATATTTGTAAGTAAAATAACAAAAATATGTGCAAGAAGAACGAACTAAATAATTCTGATAAATAAGTTTGAGACAAAACACATAATTTTAATCTTTATGATAACTTCAATATCCGAGATTGGGCCGGCGCTAGGGGTGTGGCAGCGAGACGTCCGTCTACGGGGGGCACTTTTTAAGAAGCGTCACTTTTAAAGCACGGCATTTTTTCGATCGACGACAAGAAAGAATTTTTTAATTTGCAAATATTTTTTGTTTATTACTAAATACAAAGAAAACTTAAAATCACTAAGAATTACAAACCTAGTTGCTTCAAGAAAGGCCATCTGGATTAGTGATATTAGCTATTGCGCACGGTAATTGCCAAAACATAAATTACGATGAAATAATTGATAATGGTAACATTGCAAAAAGTAAAACAAGAAATGTGTCAATAAAGATCAATTGGTGTTTGCATAAACTGTGATTTAGAATTATTGTTATTTTCATTATACATACAGGTGTCCGTTTTTTAAGGCTCACCATTGGGTTCTTGGAAACTTTATCCTGATTTAACCGACTTCGTATCTTTTATAGTAGTTATTTAATTTTCATAAAATTCATCGTTATGTGTATATTATTTATATATGAATTACATTTTAATTCAACCCCCCCCCTCCCTCCCCCTGATGGGGCGCAATACAAAAGTTTACCTCAAGCGGCAAAACAGCTAGCATTAGCTCTGGTCCGCACATTGGGCGCATTCCGCAGATTTCTGTGGCCACTGAACACCTGATCGAACGGTCACCGACCAAGGAGGTTTCTGCTGAATGCATTTTTCACATTCAATCTGATTCTCATGATTCAAACGTCAAATAGTCATAACCTTAATTTTATTCTCAAGTTATAATAACTTTTGTTGTCATTATATTCTACGTATATCATACATAGGTAAGTAAATTGATTGAAAAGTTAAATACCTACAACTTATTGTCAAATTCTTAAAAAAAATGTATTGCAATTTTTTCATTTGTGTTAACAAATTGCATAAATAATATATTTTCGGTGCTTTACATGTGAATAAATTGTTATTTTGTTATTAGCGGAAAAAACAGTGAATTCAAATATTGCGCATGTAAACAAGTGACCAGGAACACCTGACCTTACTTTTTCTGCGGTTCACAGAACGGTCACTAGTGAACAGTGCATTGAGCAGAAAAATGCTGAACATGTTCAGTATCCACCGCACATGCCTGCCGAATGCGCTCATTGAATGTCAGACTGACGGTTATATAAACGTAACCTATAAAAATAAATACATACATACAAATTCTACATTTTCACAATTTTTCGATTTCAAATAAAATTTAATATGCATCTTGGCACTGAAGTTTCTTTTTATCACTCATATGGTTTATTTTCATTGGTCCCAAGGATCTCGGCAAATAAATTCCTCATTCGTGATAAAAAATATAACTATTTTTTGTTTATAGGAATGCGCTTCATTTTTACTATTTTTTTACCTAAATAATGAATTTTTCCGTTTGTATATAATATAATGTCTAATAACACGAGGGTAAAGTGTTATTATTTCCCTCAAGCGATTGCATCCCTCGGGCTACGCCATTAGGATTCAATATTCGCTCTCGACAAATGCACTTTACTCCCTTGATATATAAACTAGTATTACTTGTTTCAAACTTTCCAGATAACTTTTTTGGTTATTTTATTTATTTAAATTCAATTTATTTTGTTTTAAAAGTTTGGAAAATTTAACCAAAATTTCGGAAACTTATTTATCTTGAATACATTGGCGTTGTTTTTTTCTAGAACAGTATCGAGGAAAACTTAAATTGAACTACAACCATTCCTGTTTTCCTGTTCATGTTTTTAATATAAGAAATATTTTCATTACACAACAATTCCTTTTCAAACAACAATTAGTTTTTTTAATTTCCTTGCCAAGTGTATCTTGTACGATAAATAAGAAAATTCATTCGTTTGTTGTGTTTAAATTATTCTGGATTCTTTCTTCTTGCTTCGCGTTATACGTTAGAGATTTTATTTGTTCGGAAAAACAAACGAGATGTAAATTTACATTTGATTTCGTAGACGCTCGGCACTGTTACATCCGTAGGCTAAACAAACTTTGTTTCATGTTGAAATTTGGTGGAAATTCAAGGGTTCTAATTATATTAGCAACGCTGCCATCACCAGCGATATAAAGCAAAAGTTTGAGAAACTTGGACCCTTTGCGATATCTGTTCTGTTATGTATAGAAATACGGGTCTAAGACTGTTATTGGAAGCTATCTTTCCGTGACATTGGGACTACAGTATCGGACATAAATAGAGCGACTCCTTAGGAACTAAATATTCAATATATTTTTCAACTTCTTATAGAATGTAAGTAAAATCTTAATGGATGTTAAATAAGTAATGCAAAAGTATCGTACTAAATTTCACAAGTACTTATATATTTGAAAACAAATGTGAGGTATAACAAAAATAGAGTGACTGTATAAAAATCTTACATTTACTTTTAACCAGAACAACAATTTATGAAAGAAACTTAATGTAGATAAAAAATAAACAATTTTACATATCTAATACACTGATCGATGATAAAAAAATGAGATAAAAACATCCATATATTTTCAGATTTGAGATATTAGATGTGGATACTATTAAACTGTCTGGTTTGTTAACAATATAAAGTGGGATCTCATATATGATATTACAGTTTTTATTTAACTATACAAATTCTTCGAACCAGCTAAAAAATTAATGTTTCATATAATATATAATAACGCAACCCAAATTATAGCACCACGTTTTGTTACATAATATACCGAATAATAAGCGAGATACGATGTATTTTCGAAATTAACAAAAAAACAAGTTTTAGTCTGTAACTCAAAAGAAAAAGATAATTGAAAATTTGTCTAAAAAAATTGACTAAGTGATAAGTGATGTGCAAACAGTTGAACAAATTTAACGCATTACGTTTGATAATATTGGATATGTTCCATTTTTTTGCCGGTTAGTGTAATTTAATATTTATTTATAATAGATTACATTCGTCGTGGCATCGAATTAAGTAAATTACCGATGATTTTGTGGTTTATAAATTTCCATGCATCCGTTATAATTTTAAATAATTGCTTAGAATTATTAATATTATTCTTGCAATATTTTTGTGAATGGTTTCCAAAATAATTTCAAATAGGGACTTTTGATTTTGACGTCATCGGCGGCGGATCGGCAACGGACCTCTCTCCACACAATTTAGAAAGGGACAAGAAATTTTTAGAAAGAGCGAGGTGATATACCATGGCCGAGTCGATCAAATGCTTTCCCTCTTCAGCACCTCCCCGTTGATCACTTTGTTATTTAGTCAGCAAATTTTGGTTAAGTTATTATGTGTAGTGATTTTTATTATCAATTGTATTATCCTTGGAATATAACTAAAAAACCAAGTTCACAAATAAATAATGAGTTTAACACAAGATGATGTACCGGGCGCACGATTTGTGCCATTCCGTCTTACAGTTGAAAAGATGGTTAGAATGCCGGGGTTTAAGGAAAAGTGGAAATAAACATGAATTAATCGAAAGGTATGCATTGAGTAGATCATATACTTAAATAATTATTAAAAAATGTGTTTTTTCTTTTCTTAAGGTGCAGAAATTGCATTGAAGCATTAATCATATTATTTCAACTTACGTGCTTAGTCTCAGACATGTTCATGTTTCTTTTCAAAAAATGGTTGTTGTGATCACGTGATAAACGTCAAACTTAGAACTAAATCTTGCTCACTACATAACTAATTATTAAATACTTTTTTATACACTAGATGGGGACCAAAATATTTGAATTGTATAAGTCCGCATTGTATTAAAGATTAGGTGATTATTTGCGAGTTAAACACACAGATTCAAATCGGCTCATTATACTCTTTTTTTATTGACCACTCTCACACGGTTACCAATAGAACAATGCGATTTCAAAATACGAATTCAGCATGAAATTCTCTTTCTTATTATGTTTTACACGTTTTAGCGAATAAGTGGTTCACAAATAAAATATAACTTCAATTCTAAAGAAATTTCTGTAATGTTATTTAACATCTTCAAGCCTACTTACCACTTTTCAGCAACAATCTTTATGGTCCGTATTCTCAGAGCACTTTTATAATATTTATGGAGCGCGCTTTTACATTGTATTCTTATGAGGTGTGTGCTCCATAAAAGCGCTTTTATTATAAAAGCGCGTTCAGAATATGGGCCTATGTCTTTAATGGTGTTTGAGTAATGGATGAAATATGAGAAATTTGCCGATTTGAAACTTTAAAATATTAAAGAATTTTTTTTGGAATTGAAATTATGTATGATTTGTGAACCACTCATTCGCTAAAATCCTGGAATAAGAATGAGAATTTCATGCTGAATTCATGTTTTGAAACTGCATTATCCCATTTTTAACCCTGAGAGTGGAGAATGAAAAAAGACTAATGTGCCGATTTAAATGTTGTCTATTAGGATATTTCAGTACGTATGCGAACCTGGTGGCGAAATGTGGAACTAAAACAAAGGAGCAATTTAATTTTATTTTATTCGTATACTTTTACATAGGCGCGTACAATCAATAGCAGAAAATAGGTAATAAAACTAATGTTTACAATTAAACTACTACTATCGCACATTTATTGTAAAACTGGCCCCTACGAGAAAAACTAAACTGTATACATAACCTAAAAACTACTAACTAAAGTATTTAAAATGCAAAATAATAATTAATCTATTGCTACAATTAATAAAACAGGAAATAAGGTAATATACTCTATCTAAAATAATAATAAACACTCAAAGAAAAGTCGAAATACAAGAAGATTCAAAGAAAAACTACTGACAGCAATGATACACTTATGGAAGGTAAACAAATGTGCTCCGTGTCCAAGGTTTGACGTGTGGTTTGACGTTGATGCACAACGCCATCTCTACGTAGTGAAATGTCGCAATAATTGGCAAATACTCACCTGATCTTCAATAAAATTAAAATTCCGTTTGTTTCATAAATAGTTATTCTGGTTAATTTTTCTAAAAGTAAATGTAATATTTGTATTCAAATAACATAAATACTTTTAAAATTTAGTACGGTACTTTTGAATTATTTATTTAACATCCATAAAGTTTTATGAATACGTCACATTTACATTATATAAGAAGTTTGAAAATATATTGAATATTTAAAATATGAGGGAGTATTTTTTATTAATACGGAGTTACTCTATTTTTGTCCGATACTGTATATATTGCTTTTACAAATGAATGAAAGTTAATATACTGAAATGAAGACCACTTATACGACATAAATGTTCTGCTGGTAACATGAGTTTCACTAGAGTTAATAGAGTATTCCATGCATGTATATATTTAGTGAGAACTTTTTTGCACTAAGCGCATAACTTGTTTTCCATTTATATAATCAGTGCGCACTAGCTGAGTTTTACGAGTTTCATTCATAGTTTTAGAATGACCTGAACCTTATTGATTGCGCACTTACTTGCACTTTTACGATCGTCAGTTCTTGTCAGTGCAGTCTATCAAATTCATATATTTTGAGTTCTAAAAAGAATCTGTGTAAGTACAATGATGGATGTAAATAAAATCTGTTGTGGCCAGCACAATACCTCTCGCCATTTTCATTTTATGTTGCATAGGGCGCGTACAGACATGTGACTTTGTTGGCCTTGGCAAACAGATATGGGGACCCGTGTTAGAATGACATCTAGTAATAATGTACATAGGTGTCAAGTATCATAATTTTTCATTTAAAACATCATGATTTTTCAAATTCATATGGATTATTTTGCTCGACAAGTATATTCCATACTATATTGATAACAAATAAACATGAGAATATTTTGAAATTTTGAATGAAAAATTATGACATATGACAATTGTGACATCTATGTAAATAACTACTAGTCGTCATTCTGACACGAATCTTCACATCTGCGTGCCAAGGCCAACAAAGCCACACGACTGCTCGCGCTCTATAAGTAACGAACTTAACATTTCTTGTTATCAAAACCTTTTTAGCTCTTCCCATTAATGTCCGATTGGGAAATACGTAGTTAAACAAATATTAAGTCTTATAGTTTTTGGGTAATCGTCCTTCCAACGTCCCACACACATATACACATACACACATACACACACACACACACACACACACACACACACACACACACACACACACACACATACACATACACAGACATCATCGTAAAAATGTTAAAATCGGATCGTAGGGACCTTAAAACTAAAACGTACTTATTCATTGAAATTTGGATATGTGATTTTTACCATGAATCCAATCTTAGAGAGAGGTAAAAAAGCTTCACAGCCCGATTCTTGGGTAGTGATATCCATTGCTACGTCACCTTTATATTTGACACTGATACCTAACCAACTTGCACAGGACTTTTGTAACATGTTTTATTTAAAATGCACTACGCATGTGTTGTAACAACTAGTGCTCGGGCATGACGTCATTAGCTGCACTAAATGCAAAACTAAATATATAAATGGAAAACACTATAGATTAATTTGCAGGAATATAATGACATTACGCTATACGAGTAAAATTAATATTACGATTAATATTTTACTTTCTTACGACGCAATATTTTTTATAATCAATAATGAGTTTTTCTTCTTTGACATTAATAAGTTTTACATTAGTTATATAATATGTATATTAATGTTCCTTATTTTATATAACAAAAACTGAATTTAGATTATATAAAATTACCATGACATGATAATTCAAAATGAATATATTAATACTCAATTTACGACTTTTTGTAGTTTTTTAAACTATTGTTATTGTTTCTTATTTGAAATGAAATGATTTATTTTTATTGTTTTTTCTGCTCAGTTGGGAGTATTTATCAGATAGTGGTTTGCCTTGAAATCTGTTCCTATTTCTGTGGATAAATTCGGAATTCCCGTGAGTAAACACAAGTTATTTAGTCAGGTATCGGTTAATTGCAATCAGTATATTCAATGATGTTATAGTGTTGATATATAAAAATGTTGACGACTTGCATAGTATTTTCATTCTATTTTATTATTGTTTATGGTAAGTAAATTGAATATTTAATAAATGTTATTATAATTAAATATAAACAATTAAATTAGGTCAACAACAATGTCTTACACCTGATGATGTACCAGGTGCCTGTGTTTCTGTAAAAGATTGCAGTTATATTGTTGATATTATTCAGAAAGAGAGACCTATAACTGCAAACACCAAAACAAAACTCAAAAGATATTATTGTGGAGTAGAAAATCAACTTCCAAAAGTTTGTTGTCCACCGAAGAAAAATAATACTCCTAAACAAATATCGCACAAAAATATTAACTTATTCGATCAATTAAATTGTGGACCAGTGAACAACGACAAAATTATACCGGGAATCGAAGCATTTTTGTTTGATTACCCCTGGAATGCTTTAATTGCGTACAATACAGGTATGTAAAGTTTGAATTACATTATACGATTTTCTCATATTCTCGTACTTGATTTTTCGTTCGATTTTCATCCGAGTTTAGTTGAATTTTTATAATATATTGTATCGATTAATTCCGTATATTTTCATGTACGTATTCTGTGCTTCCGTAAACGGCAGGTTGACAAACAAAAATACGAGGGCCGTCCATAAATTAAATATACAAAGGCACTGGTTACCTGGAGAAATTTTGTTTAAGTTGGCACCACTGTCGTGTACAGGGACTTCTCCTCTTTAAAACGAGTGGTCCAGTGTGGTCCAGAAACTTTCTGGGGCGAATAGTTTGGCAGTATCAGCCGTTTGTGATGAACCATCCTCTTTCACTTCTTCGCCAGATGCGAGATCCGCTTGATCATATGTTTTCTGCATGGGTCTACTGTGAATGCGGATCAGTACTGCTTTACGATAACACACATGTCCTCACAAGGCAAATCATCATAACTTTACTGGGCAATGTTGGATAGAATGTTGTGGACTATCCGCCCCGACTTGTCACCGTCTGATTTTCATCTCTTACTTCATTTACATAAGAATCTGACAGGAAAAATTTTTAACGGCAAAGATAAGGTAAAGAGGAAGTGGAATGTTGGATAAGGGGCCAGGTGGCAACGTTGTTTGACACTGGCATAAAACAAACTCGTCTTTTGCCTACACAAGGCGAATGAAATTAACGGGGACTATGTAGAAAAATATTTGAGATGTATACAGTGCTGGTCCGTGTGCAAAAGGCGCTTTTGTGTAGAGTTGTATTTATCACACATTTTAAATTATATTTTCGATTCTCCGAAAAATGCTACATAAAAAATATTGATGAAATTTCCTTTGTTAGATTCATTCTTGTAATTAATATTACTAAAATCGTTTATTGTAAACAACAATTTTATAGTTATTGTAGGCAATATAACAATGCCACAAAATTATCCCTTTAACAGGATATGTCGTTTACTTTTTACCTCCCGCTACCCTTGGTAAGGGAGGTATAGGGATCGTGCTAAAAATCGCATATCGAGATTTTGGTAAATGACCACGATTTAAGGACCCTAGAATCCATTTTTAACATTTTCACGATGATGTCTGTGTGTATGTGTGTGTGTGTGTGGATCCTGTATACGCTCTAACTCAAATACTATCATTCAGAAAGTTTTGAAACCATGTATTTCTACCTTATTCTAATATGGAAATATCTTATTAGATTTTGGTGGCAATCGGATAACCGAAAATGGCAGTTTACTTGAAGCTCAAGATAGTTTTTCTTCAAAAAATACCTTTACATGTAATTTTTTCTCAATTTGTTATTATAAAAATTAAAGATTATTCCATTTTCTACAAGTTTGCTTCAATACTTTTTCTATATATTGTATGGATAAATTTATAAAGTAATATAAAAATTATATACATAGGTAAATGGCGGGAGGTACTGTGTTGGTCACATCAGATTTTTTCTACTAAATTTTAATCATAAGTCAGGGAAATTCAATATCAGCAGAAACGAAAAATTAAATTATCTCACTAAGATTTTAGAATTGTAAATCATAAGCATTTAATTCTCAAAATGCTAGTATTTAAATAATGAATTCATTGTTGGATTCAATTTTGTAATCAATAGTCTTGAGACATAATCAAAATATTCGTTGTTGTAATCAACAACTTTCCAGTTATTATTTTAATATAACAATGCTAGAAAAATATCCGTTTGGTAAGATAATTATTTTATTTGTTACTTATAATAAGAGATCTAATGCCAACAAATTACTACTATTACCTTACTGTGTAAGTTGTATATTAATTTTTTCCTTACGAATAAGAGCATTTTATAAAAAAAAATACTATTACTTGTCTTAAAATGGCGCCATAAGGGGCTTATGGTCGACATCTTTGTGACACAACCTGCCCACATACCCTCCTGTAAGATTTTTGAAAATAATTTCTTTTTTTCGATTTTTGGTATCCTATGTATCTTTAATTTTTCAACGGCACTCGTACATATATAAACATAATCATGAATGACATTTTGTCTTTTGTCTTACCTTTTACATCCAGGTGTTAAGTTTTGGTGACACTCTGTCATATTTTACACATGCGTAATTTGAATCTAGTATCAAACTCGAACGAAAATCGAACTAAAATCTAGAGAAAAATACTCGCTGTATAATGTAATTCAATCTTAAGATAATTATAATTGTTGTTTGTCGATATCTTGTTCATTTCAGATAATGGGAAAGAGTTTTTGTGCGAAGGTTCAATAATTAACGAAAATTATATTTTAACTTCTGCTTATTGTGTTAAAGATGTAACTCAGAGATATACACTGTAAGTAGGTATAATAAATTATAGTAATTTCGTCGTAAGAATGGAATTGCCCAATAATATTTCGTTCATAAGGAAGCTCAGAAAACTGTCGTTTTATGTATCAAAAAGAACACGTGCATACAATACCCTTTTAAATTTTTTTGTAAATCAACTCAAGACAAAAAAATTTGAAATACACGCCAATGTAAACGCACTATGTTGATATAATTCCAAATTATTTCATAAACAGAGAAGCAGAGTTACGACATACGTCACCTTATGAACAGATTCATAACCTGTATAGTAAAATGAAACTACTTCAGTTCACCTATGTCGTTAAGAATCACACTTTTCTTATAACGCAATGCTATTCTTACATGGCGAATTATACGATCTTGGTAACCTAATTTACCTTTGCAATTCGAATGTTCAAAAATTGAACTATGTTTTTCGAAGCTTGGCACATGAAAAATAATTAATCTTGTACATGGTTTGTTTTGTGTAGACATATGAAATATTTTGAACTTCTGTAATTCCAATTTTATTTTTGTTATTTCTATAATTCTAAAACTTCATAAATAAAAACCATACTTAAATTAATGAGATCCTCTATCATAGTAACAAATTTGAACTTCGGTCTTTTATATGAAAATTAGTTCTTATAACTGTACGATAGGGACTATTAAAGTTTTAAAAAATATATATACAGGTGTCCACGATGCTACAAGCTGTTCACCTTTAAGATCTCGGGAACAGTAAAGCCGCGTACACACCAAGTTCGCGAGTTTTAAGCGAACATGTGACGAGCTCTGTGTCGCGAACAGTTCGGGTTTGGTTCATGTGTTCGGATGAAGGTTGCGTGAGATCAAAGAAATTGTTCGCGAGCTTGTAGCGAACGGCATTTCTAATATGGACGTTGAAGTTTAGTTTTGTGTTCAGTTCAGTTAGCATAATGGAGTGGAGCGAAGAAATTATAAATTTAATAAAGCAGTATAATTCACATCCAAATTCACACTTAAATTTTTACTTTTTTACATCACTATTGGATTAGAGTTATGATGCCAAAGTTTTAATTTTTATATTGGCTTCGGCGCTATATTGGAAAGTTAAACCATTGGAAACAAGATTATTTTTAGTTCTCTGTTCTAATTTTTTCAAACAGGAAAATACAATAATGGGGTATGTGACCAAATTTTTGTTTATACATAATATGACACAAGACAAAAAATAAAAAACCCGTATTTTTTTAGATCGATAAATTATTTGTACTTTACGGGAAACTAATTATTAAAAATATGATGTGGGCATGGTAGAGTCGTGGAAGAAGACGGTTAGACTGGAAGGGAAAGAGATAGTTATAGCCAGCTGTCATCATGCCACACCTACTACAACATAATCGTGACGATCCTTTATAACTATCTCTTTGCCACCCGCAGTCTATCTTTCTTTTTGCACGATTCCACGATCCTACCATGCTCACGTCATATGTCTATTCTCCAAAACATTTTGCTAATAACAATATTACTACAAACTAATGTTTAGTTTTTATTATTATAATGAAAAACGGTGGAGGTTAGTTTTTATATTTTATGACATATATTGAGATTCGAATATGATCACATACCCCATTATTAAATGAAAGATCTCCGTCTCTCCTCCCGTTTCCGAGGTTCTAACGATGAGCACGTTAACTTGGATACATGAATATTATTCAAAAAATTCGAATTTTTAATGTCCTTAACTTTTACTGTATTCCAAATTCTTGACTTCTGTTATGGTTTTTTTTTTTTTTGGAATCTTGAGTCTACTTGTATTTTAATGAAAATAAATGCTGAAAATAAATAAAGAAGCAAAGAAAGTAAACCAAATTACGTGCGTTGGTATGAAAGATATGTTGAATGACATAGGTTCAAATTTTGACTATGATATGCAGTTAAAACTTTCTAGAATTGCTGTTCGTTTTCAATGTAGATGAAGTGTGTTTAGATAGGAATTCGTGGCGAAATATGATTATTGCTAAAATAAACTACATATTCATATTATATATTCATAGTTATCTGCTTGTAGGTCCCACGTAAGGGTGGGAGAACATAATTTATCTTCAGAGATAGATTGTATTGCAGAATTCGGTGAGGGTAATACATATTGTGGACCACCTCATCAAGACATACAAATTTCCGAATTAATATTTCATCCAAATTACAATTCCGACACGTATGATAATAATATTGGATTAATAAGACTTAATACGCATCTTCAATTTTCAGGTATACATAAATTCAAAAGGTGTACATACAATTAATTATAATTACCGAATTATGTTAATTTTAGAAAACTTAACACCAATTTGTTTACCTTTCGAATTAGAAGACCTGGTGCCGAAGGAAATTATACTAAATGGATGGGGAACGAACAATTTTGGTAATTATATTTGTTGCATACCAATGACAAGCAGTATCTTTTTTTTCATTTGCATGTACAGAGCATTCCTTACATTGAGAAAATATTATATTGAAAGACAATTATTGTTACAATGGCTATTATTGCATTACGTGTAATTCATACCATATTTGCTACTTCGTTTTCATATACTATTATACTAAATTTTTTATTAAAAAATATTAGTTCGTTACATTAACAGATTCATTTTTTTTTAATTTAATGCTCTTATGTATATTCAGGTGTTTCGTTTATTAATTAATACGTAAATATCTCACACAGTATTACTTTTAGCGATTCCAACTATCTATAATATAAATTATAATATATTAATTTCTTTACATAATTTCGAAAGAAGTTTCATATTACTTTCGGTTTTCAAGTAATAGATATCAAATTTTAATTAAAACTATATATTTATTCAAATTTAAAAAGTGCATAAATTTTGCAATCGCATAGTATAAAAAAATCTGATGTGGCCAGCACATTACCTTCTGTCTATCCTTTGTATTACGTACAAATTTCATACATAAATTTTCTTGCAAAAGATCCTATATTTCCAATAAAATTATTTCATAAACAAACTACGAGTATGCAAATTGCACTTGACACTGACATCTTCTTCTTTAGCTTTTCCCATTCGTTAAGAGTTGCTATTTTTATTTTCTCTACTCATTTCTGTTTTGCGTGTCATCATCCTTCAGTTTCTTTTCTCTCAAGTCTTCTGCAATACAGTCCCTCCATCTTATCTTTAGTCTTCCTCTGTTTCTTCGACCTTCTACTACTAAGCTATTCATTCTTCTTCCAATATATTCTTCATCTCTCTTCATGACATGATGAAGCCAATGTAATCGTCTCTCTTGTATCTTTCTAAAAACTTGTATCACTCGTGCCTTTCCCTTATCCCTTAATTCCTTATCCTATCTATTAGTGTCTTCCCCAACATCTATCTCAACATCCTCATCTCTGCCACATTCATTTACTTTTTATTGATAGGTACTGACATCTGTCAATTTGAATTATCTGAATATATTAGCAGTTTCCAGTTAGCATAGCAGGCTGATTTATGAAATTTAATATCCTTTAATTCTTCAACTCTATATTTATTAAATATGAAGTATAAAATGCATTCCAGTCGTATAGAGAATAATATATTCTTTAAAAGTTATTAACATTAAATGTCAATAAATGTTATTTAAATACTTTTTTTCAAGAAAAACTGTCTGGTGGCCCAAAGCCAAAATCTAATCATGTCTGTATATGAATCTAAACTTGAGAAATACGAAAAAATTATAATTTTTTGGAATCAGACGCACACACACAGATCTACACACATACAAACATCATCGTAAAAATAGTAAATTCATATTCTAGGGACCCCAAAACGTGCTTATTCATTAGAAACTCACTATCGATTTTTTTGACCAAAGACAATACTTCCTTACCAAAAGGTGAAGGAAGATAAAAAAACAATCTTGTGAGTATTATTAAAAAATAAAATACAGAATGATTATGACATTAAAATCAAATAACAGAAGTTTTACTTTATTTTAGCTATGTAAATAAGAATGTTTTAATAGTTATTTACGGTATAAGTGTTAAAACTGACATTTTACTTTGTGATGAGTGATCCAAATCTTCATACAAAATAAAATCACATATCATACACTATTTTTTCATTTAAATTTGTATTTCTGTTAATTTTTTAACATTCCAAAAATGTCGAGTTGTTGTTCCATTCGTCATTACCAAGATAATTAATTCACTTTTAACTGTAGTGTTAAAAATTGCAATGATCTGTCAGACTTTTAGAAGTAACATATTATAATTTATGTTATATGTTTGTATAGTTGTAATTGTTAAAAATACCTAATACTAAAGCAAAGCTAAATATCTGCCGGTTTATTTATAGACAAATACTCTGTATATTATATACAATGCTTGCAAAAAATCCTTAATTGTAGATTATAGATACAGCATAAATAATTATTAATACCGTGAACAATAAGAGATTAGTACACAAAAATATGAATAATGAATACACACAAAAAACATATAAAATGTGTCAGAATTTTTCCTTGTAAAACCAGATGTTGTTTCTTTGAATTTATTAATTGCCTCTATTTTATGTTTAAATGTTTTCCTCCATTTAACAATGTATTAGAGCAAGGGACTTTCCCGATGACTAGTTAGCAAGATACAAATACTTAAACTCGTGAACATATGATTACACGATTTAAAATTTGTTAGAAGGTAATAGTTATTTTAAAAAAAGTACCCTTATTATTGTACTTCGCACGTCAGAAATGAGGTCCTTCTGTATAAAAATAAATAAATAAAATGTACACTGTATACTTAAACTTGGAGTAACGAAGATCTACTAGAAATTGATGAAGGATAAAATAGTTGGAACGCAGTTTTAAGGTGTTTATTTGATTTTAAACCAACGTATCGATCATATAATGATCATCATTAGGTTTAAATTAAGAATGCGATCAAATGACGTAATTATTTTATTATTTTCAGCCCCTAAAAGCCAAGTATTACTCAGAGCTACCTACAACAACGTAATTATTGAAGAATGTCGAAGAAATTACAGTAGAATAGCTCCACAAATTAAAATTGGCAGTAATCAAGGCTGCCTTGAAGAGAAAGACGTACGAAGTTCAAATTATGTTAGATGCATTGGAGACAACGGAGACGCTGCTTATTTTCCGCATGTTAGAAATAACAGAATAAATTATATTCAGTATGGTATTATGTCATTGAGTTCCAAAAATTGTCAAAATCAGAATGTGCCTAAAGTTTTAACGAAGATTTCACCGTATATTACCTGGATTTTAGACAATGTTAAGCCATAATATATTATAAATATTATATAGTTTTGTAAGTACATACAAATAATAAATAATAGTTATTTTTGTTTGCATTATTTAAAATATTTAAAATAAACATGTATTTAACTCATTTGTATGAAAAAATATATTCCGATACAATTTTATTTTTTCTTTAACTAATCACAAATACAATTTTGAATTATTTCTCATTAGCTATCTCATCAACTTTAAATTTTAAGCTTAAAAAATACAGCTCGTTATTTTGACAGCAATTATTAAAAACTTTTTAAATTTTTTATTCCGATTCAACATTATTAGGAGAGGGCCGTAGCCACAGGAGGACTAGCCAGGGCTAAACCCTTGTAAAAAAAATTCGTAAAAATAATGAGGTGTATAAAAAAATACTAGTATAATTATAAATAAAAGTTGTAGAGCATAAAATTCTGCATCTGAATCAATAAGCAAAATTAATTTGTATGCCTTGTACCGGCAGAGATTAGATATGAAAATGTCGAAAATCACTCCAAAAATAGCTATAGTCATGGAATTGAAACAAATAATTAGCAAATGTTAACGCTGTTAACGATTTATCTGTCTAGCTGGGTTAAATTTTTTTATTATTATTATTTGTAATTTCATTAATAGATAATATTAACTGGGACAGAAATTAGAAATAATACCGAAAAAAAATATCCTAACATGACAGATAAACCGTTACATATTTGTTATTTATTTTGTCTAAATTCCATGACTAATGCTATTTTTGAGCTGGTTTTCGACATTTTCATACTTAATTTCATACAAGGCATACAAAATTTTGCTTATTGATTCAGATGCAGAATTTTATGCTGTACAACTTTTATTTGAAGCTTTTTACCTAACATAATTAGGGAAGCAGGAAATTAGTAAGTCTGAATTTACATGTTAAAGTCCTATATTCGGCTGTGCCGGTCACCACCCTGTATAAAAGAAAATGAATCCTGTTTGATATTTAGTTCTGGCTACGACCTTATGTAGGAATTAGTTGGAGAAATTGGCAACGAATCAAATGACTTCAACACTGCTCGTATTTTGATTTCATCACATTAATATAATTTTGTAAAAGAAATATAATTAATATTTTCATGTTTTAATACATAATTTGTGCATAAAAATCGTCATTAAAAGATCAGAAATCAGCGTTGCCAACCTTATGATAATAATTATTGTACATATAAAATAATTTGGGTAGATGTACGATGTATACAATAGAAAATTTCTACGTAAAATAACAGAAAAAAAAATGTTCAAGAAGAACGAATTAAATAATTCCGATGAAGTTTGATATAACAAACACACATAATTACGATAACTTCAATATCCGGATGTCCGCAACATAAGTTCGTTTGTAGTTAAACAAACGAACACTACTGACAGCAATTAACAGATTTGTCAACATAACCTATAAAGATAAATATAGCTATAAATCTAGCAAAAAATGTCTACATTTTGACAAAAACAGTAAATATTAAATCTAATGATTCTAAGATTATTACCTATGTTATGGCTTAGTAAAACTCTTGAATGATAATGGTACTTCATAAAATTCAAATTATTAATAATTATAAATAAAAAAATATTAACTTATTTTAATAAACTATTATATACACTACTATTAAAACAATTTATAACAATTAATTCAACATTAATAACAAATATAATGTGTTCGCACCATCTGACTGTCACCAATTATAACTCTTCTGTCGTACTTGCTTATCACTTTATACGAGCATAGGTACGACAATATAGAATAGCTGCAAAACTTCTTCACTGGAAAGGTGATTGAAAAGAAGAAATTACTGGATATCAGTCAAATAATCATTAATTTTTATTTATTTACTTTAACTATATAAAGGGTGCCATTGTTATTTTTTTAAATTTTGACGACCATTGTATATAAATTCATTTTCATTTCCTGAAGAAGACACATGAGGTATCGAAACCGGTAGAGGCGGAAAATAAATGATTATTTGACTGATATTCAGTAATTTCTTCTTTCCAATATTTAGAATATTCCACATTTTACCAGTTACACGCTTATAATAATTACTGATCTGAACATTCCTAAATATTTTACTTGCTCGGCTATTACCCTCCCCCCCCTTTGTTCGGATTCGTAACTGCTCGCTTTCTGGGCATATCCTAGCAATCCTAGTATAATTCATGATAGAACTTTCTCGAAACAACTGATCCACGTAGCAATAAATACGTAATATAGTAAATAAATCTTACTATAGTGTCTATGTGTATTTTCAATAAAAGCTCTCCCAAACCAACGCGAAATATTCGCAGCGATAACGAAACTTTCACTTTTCCAAATTATCGTCGACTGAAAGTACATAGCGACAAGTGGCAGTTCCCACACTTTTATCGCATGCACGGTTTTTGACGATGACGCTGATTATTCGCCAGTGATGTCATTATGACATTTACAGAAAAATACATGAAAATCGTAATAAAATACTCGCTATATAATTATAAACCTATAGTCTAAAGCAATCAATAGAAGTCTCTTCATCGTCTGATGTGGAGTACATTATCGTAAATGCTACCACAAAACAGATGCTTATGTATGGAATTAATACACACGCGAATTTTGTTGCCGCAATTAACGCGAAAATGTTGTCGTCAGTGCTGCGAATCTTTCGCGTTGGTTTGGGAATTTGGGAGAGCCATAAGTTTGTATTTAAATAATAATTTGAATTTTATATCGTTATTATTACAAATTGACAATTTAATGATCTTTGCTTGAACGCTCACGAAATTGCAAAATACACGGATACACCTTATTAAATGGAATTAATTCAACATCTTACCTATTAAATTAAATTAATATATGATGTGTAATCACCACTTATTATTACGTGAATGTAAATTTGAATTGAACCTAACCTACCTTAACTTACATATAAAAAATCTATAAAATAAAAAATAATATATTTTATTTGAAATCGTGACTAAAGTGAACAAAAATCGTCATTAAAAGTTCAGAAATCAGCACTGAAGTAATCTATTATACGACGATTTCATACAAATGTAGTGTTGCCAATCTTATAATAATTATTGTACATGTAAGATAATTTGGGCAAGTGTACGATGTACACTAGTAAATTAGTACGTAGAATGACAAAAAATATCTGCAAGAAAAACGAACTAAATAATTCCGATGAACAAGTTTGAGATAAAATATGTAATTTTGAGTGTTCTCTACGATAACTTCAATGTCCGAGATTAGAAACGCTGAATGTTAGACTGATAGTTACGTACATATATAACCTACAGAAATAAATATTTCTTTTATTTTCACAATTTTTCGATTATTATTGACATCTGCATAAATCTGACTGCATAATGATGAATTCATTTATTTATTGATGAATTTTTTCCTATCTCTACCGTTTTCCTTTTGATTCTGTTATATTTACATATTTGCTTAACCTTGAATTTGAATCAAATCAACCTGATCTTGGTTTTTTGTTCACTACAAACAGGGTTTCCCGTGAGGTCAATGTTACCTATTTAAGCTAGAATCTTAACTTTGAGAGTTTATTCTTTTCCGAACATCGCTCGAATAACATCCAACATGAAAGTTTTAATTAGTTTTGTGTTTGTTTGTTTTCTTTCCTTCACTTGCGCAATAGGTAATCAAAACAAATAAGTTATACATTTTTTACTGAAGTAATTGCATCATAAATTATTTTTTAAGATCGAGATGTGGACAATTCTTGTTCAACTCCAGACCATAAAACTGGAAACTGCATTCCAGTGAGAGAATGTTCTGATATCACTGAAATTCTTAAAAAACAACCAATAACGGATGAGATTAAAGCTAAAATGCAAAGTTATCACTGTTCATCTGAAGGCAATGGTTATGAAGTTTGTTGTCCATACAAAAATGTTCATTTAACAACAAATTGTGGGAGAACAGTTCACACAGATCCTCCAGTTGAAACAAAAGGAGGACAATATCCATGGAATGTTCTCATTTCCTACCAAACAGGTATGAATATATTATAGTAAAACTCATTTATTTTAGGCCTCGTTATCGAATAAATTTTCATTTTGTTTTATACAAGGTGATTTATGACTTCGTGTATTAATTATTAATTTTAACGATAAGTCTATAGTAGAGTAAAAAAGCTTTATCAACATGGCTACGAACTTCAATAGTTTTAGAGATATAAGGCAGTGAAACATGAGTTTTTACTGTGTTTATCTCTACTATCTCGAAAACTATTAGAATTACGACTTACATTGAGACTTTTTGTTTACCTTTGAGATGTTATCTTTTGTTTTTTTTTTTAATTATACTAATTAAATATTCTGGCGACCTTGATCAATATTTTTCAAATAACTTCTGTTACAAATTGAGAAAAAAATTTAATATAAAATTTTATTGTATTTTTATAATCTATTTACTAGTAAAGACAAAATTTTGTTCGATCGCTATCTTTGTCAGTTTTTCTTCAATTCTAATACAAAATGGCCTCTTTCTCGGAAACAGTTGAAGATCAGACCTATGTTGATTAAGCTTTTTTATTCATTTTGGTCAGTACTGTATACTATTACAATTAATGCACGAATCACCCTGTATATAATTTTTACATATAATAGATTGGTACACTTGCAATGAGTTAATATTGATGACGGTATATTTTTTAATATGTAAAAAAGATATACCTTCTTACAATGTTTAATGCGTAGCCGAGATATCAGCCAAAAGAAAGCAACAATAAATAAATATTCTATATTTACTATTTAATGCTAAAATATAACAATGTAGACTCAATGATTACAACAATTAACATCAATAACACTAAACTATCAGAATAAGATTATGTTTTATTTGTTTTTTTTTTTATTATTTCTATTACTATCCCATTTTATTTTCTAAATATCTAGTGCACCAGATATTCGCTGGCATTAAACAAAGAATTTTTAAAAGTAAAAATTAAACAACTTCTTTTCATTCATGTACTTTTGTTCTAAATTGTACAGGAGAGCAAATTTCCGCAAATTGCACATTTTTAAAATTCTATGTATGTTAAACTTCAATGTTCCGTGTTTCGTTGCACATTTGTACATATACCGGGTGTTTACTTGAAATCCGTTGTACATATAGAGAATACAATGTTAAATCTTTTATTTTACTGAAGTTAGTTACCTATTAATTTTAGACAAAAATGTTTTAAATAAATGTTGTAGATAATGCAATTCCACACCTAAATCACTAATTAGATCCTATTTTCCACGTTTTGTAAAGTGTACCTGAATTTGAAATTTTATAAATATTGCTCTTTTCTATAGTGTCTGAACTATCACTACTGTCAGAAAAATTAGTAGATACTAATTTATTTCAATTGTGATATAAAAAGAGATTTCGTAATTATTATATTAATATTTATCGTGGTTTGGTTTATAAATAGAACGTTGTTATTAAGAAGAAAACTGCAAATAATTCAATGGTATTATTTGTAATTTTATGTCAATTTCATGGTTTCACTACAATTAGCAATATTTATAAAATTTAAATTCGGTTTTGCAGGTTACAAAACGTGCAAAATAAAACTGATTAGTTATTTAGGTGTAGAATTTTATTATCTACAACCTTTATTTGAAACATTTTTGTCTAAAATTAATAGGTAACTCACTACAGCAAAATAAAAAAATATATATAGTTATATAACGGAAGTAGACACCCGGTATGTATGTATATTATTACATATTATTCTAACAGTACCTAGCCCAATTGAATGCATTTTGTAGCATTATTCTTGTACACTAATGAAATAAAATTTTAGGAAATGGACTGGAGTTTTTATGCGGAGGTTCATTGATAAATAGGAACTATGTTTTAACGAGTGCTCATTGTATTAAGGATTTACCAGGACAGTACCCATTGTAAGTAGTGACATTAAGTTTAATTAGTTTTACGGTGATTACTGCTATCAATTGACCAATGACGCAGTTAATCCGTTAATTGGAAACAAAATGTTAATGTGTTTTCTAAAATTACCAGATGAGTAATGTTTGATGTACAGATAATTAAAGTTGTTTTTCTAAAGATAAACATTTACATATTATGTTAACTGACCTTAAATGGTATATCTAAATTAATTATAAGAACATATAAGTGGAATGTGGAATAGTAATTATATTTAATAAAATTGTGAATGGAGTTCAGTACAATCTAGGTTCTAGTAAATGCTATCTTGGGGAAATATGTTCTCATTACCAAAATCAGTGTTAATTAGATTGGTGCACCTTGCATTATGATTATTGAGGGAAGTCCAACATTATGAATATTATTAAAGTAAATTTGCGGTAATTAGAAAATTCAAGTGATAATAGTTTAATACATAATTAAATATGGGTAATAAATTTTGTAAAATCAAGGATAATAATATATTATTATATTTTAGAATGAATGTACGATTAGGAGTACAACAAACAGATATACCAGTATCCGAAGTAATTCCACATCCTAGATATGACCCAGTTTCATTAGATAATAATATTGGATTACTACGGCTTTACAAACCAGCGAATTTGACGGAAGGTACGTATTTAATAACATGAAAACTGACACTACGGTCAATTATTTACTGTACATTTAACATAATTATATCATATAAAACTGACGTCCCCATACTTTTTCACTCTCTACTTTTTTCGGTCTCCTTTCTTTTACTATTATTTAATTACAAAAAGACGAGAAAAAAAGCATTTTTTAAAAAATAAATATGCGTAAGATATTATACCGGGTGTCCCATTTATTTAAATGTACCAAAATATGCATTTCATTAAAAAATGTCCCCGAATCAAAAGTATAATGGTTCGAAGGGGGACATCCTATTTTATCAAAATCCCCCCCCTCCCCATCGATCCCCGGGAGGTGGGAACAACTTTATAATCTTAAATGGGAGCCAACATTTTTTTATTGCAGATTCGGCTAGATTACCAAAAATTAAGCATGCGGCGGAAAAAAATTGTTTTGTACACGAAGTTGCATCAGTCAGTTACCACGGCTAATTACACTTCCAGTGAATTAGTGGATATTTTGTTCGTTCTCGGTGAAGCGCGGCAAAATTACAATCGTGCAGTTGAGTTGTACAAATGAAGATTTCTGCACTGGCTTGCAAAAAAATCGCATATACCTTGAAAATCAAGTAACCGAGTTTTTACCGTTTTACCTCTCGATAGAGGAGAAATTGAATTCATGCTAAAATCCTGATTTTAATGAATAAGCACGTTTTAAGATCCCTAGAATCCGATTATAACATTTTTACGATGATGTGTGTGTGTGCGTGTGTGTGTGTGTGTGTGCGCGCGCATGTTTGTGTGTATGTGTATGGATGTTGGAAGTATGGTTTCTCAAATACTATAAGTTTTGGGTTATGTTTAACTCAATCTAACATTCATGGGAGGAGCTGATAAGGTTTTGGTAGCAATTGAATAACCGGAAGTGGTACTTTATTTATTGATATCGTTACAACTGGTGACCCCGATATGTACCATACTTCCAACATCCATATCAGCCGTTACAAAAATGTAAATAAACGATGGGAACTTTAAATTACAAAAAATATAAATATTTATTTGAACTGATATTATTTTACTGCTAGTTTCATGTAATGATAAGATGCAACCAGTTATTTATTTTTCTGTTGTCGCCAAGTAATCTCGGGAAAAAAGAGTAACAATAGCCTAAGACGACGAGGATAATTTGATGTCGCTACATATGTATTTCTCGATTTCAGTAAACTTTGGTATCTTTTCTGACAGGTTGACACTAGTGAGATTGACAAGTTGTAATTCAACGCCAACTCAATACAGCACAATATAGGTGGAATATCGTGTTCGTCAAGGCAATCTAAAACAAAATCGTCGCCCGAATAATCGCGTCTGCCGTGAATATCAGGGACGCAAATTTGAACATTATTTATAGATCCATCCATTCTTGACAATCTATTCGAATTTGCAATAAAACACCGGGGTTCCTATTTAAGATTACAAAGTTGTCCCCTTCCCAGCCCCAAGGGGTTCAGGGGGGTATTTTAACGTAATCGGATGTACCCCTCCGAACCATCAAACTTTTATTTCGGAACATTTTTTGATCAGATGCATATAAACATTTTTAAATAACTGCCTGAGTGCGTAGCCAATAGTAGCCATTATATTGGTAATTTCATTCGGTTTTTCAATTCACTTCCGAGTTTGAAACGACCCTTTACAGTTTAATATCGACCACTTTAGGGACCCCTGAACTAAAGATACTAAAAACAACGAACTGTACTTTTATGATAATGATTCGGTTTCACATTTTTTCAAAAAGTGTTTTAAATGAAAGTTTATTCAATATTTTTTATAGCAATAGAAAAAAATAATTTTCTACATAACTAAATAAAAATACTATACTTCATTTCACGTAAGAAAATCGTAGGTGGCGCTTGAGAGTCGACCGTTTTTACATGCATTAAATAAATATTTTAAAATCGTGAAACCAAACTTCGTCAATAATAAATATTTTTATCGGTAAAATTGTTCAAGACCTGAATATTAAAAATTACAATAAAACATGGTTAAACATCACTTAATTTTGAAGATTTTATTTGATAACTGACAAATAACAGGTGATATATTTTTCGTTTTTGTTTGCATTCTGACGAATCAAAGGGCAGAATTTATATCCTATATTCTTATGTATGAAATATAGGTAGTCATGAAAAAAACTCCCCCTCCATTCCTGTGATGTCAAATTACATACAGCACGTCATTCATAGCCAATAGAAAAACTATTTGTCCATCACCTACGTAATTTATATAAATAAACGTAGCTATATGAACTGTGACGACACATATTGCTTCAGATCACGTGATATGTTCAAAATATTACACAAATTTCAATAATTAATTGTAAAATATTTAATGGATATTTCATAATATTTTCAAATTTAAGGGTATTTAATATTTTTCAAAATTTAATATTTAAAAGGTCTATAAAAATTCTTGCAACATTCCTATCATTAGATTTATTGTAATAAATAAAATTTGCGTATTATATAATTGTTATTATATGTAGCAAACAATGTAGAATACAATGACAGTTCATTTAGATATTCACTTTGTGAAGTAATCACCATGCTTAAGTATAAATATTTATAATTAATATTCAATTTTTATTTTAGATAATATTTGGCCTATTTGCTTACCTCATTCTGTAATCAGTTCAACATACACTACGCCAGGAAAAGATCTCTTTGTTAGTGGATGGGGTTTGAATAATTATGGTAATAATTATTTATGGTATACTTTTAAGAATTAGTTGAAATGTTCTTTATATTATTAATCTTTTCAGTTCCAACTTCGAACGAAATGCTTATCCGCCGTTTCGAAATAATATCAAATGAAGACTGTCAAAAGATATATAGCGAAAAAGCTCCTGAAATAAAAGTAGGAAATAATCAGCTATGTGTACGGCCAAGAAATCAGCCCGAACAATGTGTTGGAGAAAGGGGAGACCCGTTTTACTTATGGGATTACGACATACAGTTTGGAATAATGTCCTATGGTTCTAAACTATGTGAGGATGATAATCTTCCCAGAGTGATTACGAAAATTAATCCCTATATGTACTGGGTATTAGAGAACCTCAAATTGTAAACTGACTTGGAAGACAGCTGTATTACAATTATTCAATATTGACGTTCTTTCTATATTCTTTCATTTTTTTACGAATAAATAAAAAATAACATTAACAAAACTTAAGTACGTATTTTGAAATTGTTTTATTGTTAGATATTTCTATTACCACGTTTTACCTTTCGTCACTTGTATGTAAGGAAGCTATTGTTTCTTGTAATTATGATTTTATAAAACCGTATTCAATTGGTGTCACACCTTAAATGTCAGACAGATCAACGCGCGCAGGAATAATGGAAATGAAGAAAAATAAATAACAGTTATAATTGCTCATTTTATAGACTATAGGCGAAAAAATTTAGCTATAGATGTCAGGTCGAGCGGCAACAAAATGGAGACGAAACAAGAAAAACAGGTGCAATCGTATACCTGTAACGTCAGTTGACAGTGTTATTTTTCACCTGTAACAGAGAAGTACGCAGTGTCTGTGCAGCAAAAACTGCAAAATGGAAAAAGTGAATATTGCTCTAAGTGATATTTTTGACTACATTGGTTCTTCAAGACCAATAAAGGAAGGAAAAGCTGTGTATAAATCAGGCCATGTAACCATGTGTGGTTTGAAGAACACTGATTTAAACACAGTTTTTGGATTTTGCCTTCAAACGAGCAATTTAAATGGAGCTCCACACTTTATTGAAGTGTTATTAAAGCCAAATTTACAAGGCAAATGTACTTGTAAGGCCGGGTTAGGAGGAAAATGCAAACACAGGCTGGTACCACAAGCCTTGTTTTAACTAAAACGATGTTTTAAGAAATGTCAAATTTCATTATTTTTGTCTCCTTTGTAACAAATAATTTATTATTATTCTTACCTGGATGAAAGTCTGAATGTAGAATATGATCAGAGCAAACTGTCATACATTTACTAACTGGCTTCCAGATTTTAAGTACAATAACGCACTTTTTACATAATTTAGGATCTTTTGGAAAGAAATGGATACTTATAGAGTCTGATTTATAATTATTGCACTGGAGAACGGAACAATTCCGCTTATATTTACTTGTCATTGTCACTCTTAACCTTTATTTAAAAACGTTTTACATTAAAACCATTAACTTATGTACACTAAAAACTTATTATTTACAAACGTAATAAAATACTAGATCTAATAAAAACAATTCTTAAAATATATTCTAATAACAACAATTAAAATTAGAGCAACTTTTTTATATATACACAAATGATAAAACTAAAGTTTTCCTTCTTTCTCTAGTTTGTAATTGGCGCTGTAGAGGTCAGCTACTTCGAATTTTTTCTCCAATAAATAATTACAAACCAATAATCAATAGTCTCTCATATCAGTTGTGATTTTACGATCTGAATTCAAGAAATAGTTTTGTACCTTACAGGTAAATAATTTATTGTATCTAACACGTTTATCAAAATTGAAATAATGCTTTTTATCATACACCAGGAACTTATATAATGTTAAAGAATCGTGTGTCGAGTATTACTAGTCCCTAAAATAAAATGTTAAGAATTTAATCATACTAGAAATTTTCAGAGGTAAAAATTCACTTTTCCGAAGAAAGATTCTGCGCGAATAGACCTTTATCAAAACCAAATTGGTAAACAGTCGTATGTTCATCTTTTTGTTACTGTTTGTTAAACAAAATGACATTACGAGGTACAATACTGGTAAATCCTCGACTTAAATTTTACTGTTATTGTTGCAAAATTTGTAATAATGGTCATTCATTTCTTTACCTCTAAGGTACAAAATTATTTTTAATAAATTCGGTAAATTAGTAATTCTTAAACGAAAGCAATTTTTCCGAATGAACGCAGTGACTTCCTGCACCCATTTTGAGTTTGAAAACACTTATTTATTGTAGTTATTTTGCAACAAATTAATGATTAATGACAAAAATTAGAAAATTTCGAAATATATTTTATATTTTTGATATTATAGCCGTTTCAAATCATTATCTTTGAATATATAATACATATAAGAACGGCAACGTAATGTATTTAGATTAAATATTTCGAGAGAAGGTCCATCTATCCCTTCGTATACGAATTATTTCTGAGTTAGTTCAAAAAATACATAATAGGTGGATGTTGCACAGTGTTGCCACGTAGCTAGAACAGCAAGATAAGATTTTATAAAGATTTTTAAGTTTGCTACTGTAAAACAAGTATACATGTACATTGAAGATTCAAAATATATTATCTGGTTATTATGAAACAATATTTTTGAATTATTGATTATTGAATACCTCTAACAAATAGTATCTGGCAATGCTGTCAGCACGATTTACCGTAGTTCATAGTTTTGTGGTAGGAGTCACTAGCTATCTATAATAATTTTGTGAATAAAAAGAGACAGATATAGTATCTTGCTAGGCCATATGCGTTGCCGTTCTTATATGTATTATATATTCAAAATCATTATTTTCCCATATAAAATTTTGTCGTGAGTTTTTTACAGATATTTGTGACATCTATAGGTATTTTTATTTCAATTAAGAGGATGTCAGTGTTCCTGATCCTCCTTGGTCCCTGTCAATAAAGTTTAGATGTGAAAATGTGCTGTCAGGTTATCAAAAGTAAATACAAAATATTTCAAAATTAATTTGTTATAATTTAGTTATTTGTGACAAGCTAATTTCTTAAAATGATACAATGTTACGCCGTGTGCGGCGCTAGTTGTTGACGTACTCAATCTGTAAGCTTTGATTGTGTAATTTTAATGGTATTTGAGACGGCGATAATGAGTGTAGCACAATTCGATGAAGTTGGCTATGCTTTGAATATCTAGAAAATACGATTTAGTCTTCAGTAAAATACACACACATCAAATACAATTAAAGCTGATTAGCACATGGTTACATTAATGGATAAACAAAATTTAATTATTTAACATTCACATTATTTGTTAATCTAGTAATGTATAAATAATATTACAAAGTTGGCGGCTGGTTAAGTATTATTTTTTTAGTGTATATTGTTTAGTTACTATGGGTGATAAAAGAACATTGTGAAAATGTTGACAACTTAACTGTCACCCACATGTTATCAATTATTTGCTAATTCAATAAAATTGTACATTAATTTTTTTAGTTAAGATTAGAAAAATGATGTTGGATATTAGCCTGTTGTGCGTCTTACTTGTGTACATATTTCCTTCTAGTTCTTCAGGTACGTTTTGAGAATAAGTTCAACAATTTTTTATGATTTTTAAAATTTAAAAAGAATAAAAGTAATTATTCTTTATTTCACTGTTCATTTGGTTCCCTAACATTCAAATCTTGACCATGAAGTTGGCGCAAAAGAACTTTGCGCGCAAACAATTTAAAAACTACACTCCGGAGTACAAAATGTCCATGAAAATTATTTCTTGAATCGGAATAGGTACAGTTATTGTTAGTATTTTTTATTTAAGGTAGTTCACCAGCTACCCCTCTCTAAGGAAAACTTTTGGTAGGCGACTGTACTTTCTCGCGCCGTATATCATAAGTATGTACTCGTACACCCACACCGCTACGAAACGTTATTAACGGAAAGCTGGCAACGTCGCGCTTGATCGGAAGGGACAGAGGCAATGAGGTTCTATACTATACAGTTTAGTATAGAACCTCATTGGGCAGAGAGGACGAGCTCTAGCAGAGAGCCGCTGAATCCAGCCGTAGTTACAAATTCGTCGTTTTGACGAGGCTTATTCCCGCTGTCAATTTTGACGTATTAAAAATAATATAACAAATTATATATAGATAAAAATATTACTTACATATGCATTTTTTAAATTTTTTATTCATTTGAATTTTGGAAAACCATATAACAACGTTATAACAGCTAAATTGATTTTTTGATATTCTAAAAATGACATTTAAATTTGATATCTGCTGGATCGTAGCCTACTTTATTAATACAAGACCGGGAAACAATTCGAATTTTGTTTCAAAATCTGCCCAAAACTCTAGTTCTAAAACCGGTAATGATGGCGTGATTTATTCCCGCTGTCAGTTAAATGTCATTTTTAGACTGTTAAAACAATCAATTTAGCATTTCTAACGTTATTATACAGTTTTTCAAAAACATAAATGAATAAAACATACATTAAATGCAAATGTAAGTAATATTTTTATCTATATATTATATTAGTTTTATCCCTTCCCTGTGACGTAAACATACAGTGTTGCCGCTGCCTCTCTCCCTCGAGTTTTTTTTGTCCTCGAGTACATTATTTTACACTACGATTACTCTGTAACTGTACATCAAATCGCTTTCATCCTTTGAAATAACATTCGAAACATATTAAACTACTAAATATTAGTTTTTTATTAAAATCTATAGAAGCAAAATTATGCTATTAATCAAAACGTAGATTTTGGTAGCATTGGTGCTTCACGTGTTAAAATGTCTGACTTTCGAGGCGAATAGCTCATTTTCTGTTCGTCAGAATTTTATAAAAAATTAACTGTGCATGTATTAGGTCATTCTTAACACATAGTTAAACTTAAACTTTGTGTACTTTTTAAATTGTGAGCGCGCGAAGTTCATCTGCGCTAACTTCATGGTCAAGATTTGAACGATAGGAAATTGAACGAAACAAGAAATGAACAGGGCGATGTATAAACATACCTAGCCTTTCATTTAATATCTTTAAATCATAATCATGAATAATTATTAATGTTTTGGCGTAAAAGTTGTGTCGTCAGCATTACTGCAACTTAAAGAGAGAACCAATTGGCATGTATTTTTAAGATCGCAACGCTGAGGTGGCAAGTTTTGAACTACAGGTTGAACGAGATATGACGGCAACCTACTGTCAAATGACCAAACACATAATTTATAGAATTGTGTATTTCTCATAGTACTGTATATATTTAATTTTCTTTTTTTATTTTATTTTATAGTATGTTTTATATTATCCATTAAAGGTAAATTAATGTAAATCCCTAGTACACTTTTATAAAACTTTAACTTAAATTGTATAACCACTTCTATTTTAGATGATATCATCAAAACAATAATTAAAATAGCAAAATTTCATGATTATATTTCGTATTCACTTGTGAACATTAGTATAGGATGTATCTGTGGAAGTGAAGATAACTTAAATGATATTTTTGTGAACATTTATAAAACTAACCTCGTTTTGAAACAAAGTTTTCTTTGAAATATAATGAATAAATCTTCAAAGTACACAAGACGGATATATTAATTTATAATTTTCTGATTCACGCACTGTATTATTATCTTTTTTTCATCTTGTCAAGCATATTTTTAATATAAACACGAACTTTTTGTTTACGTGGGAATGCGTGACAACATATTTTTTTACCTTTCTAACGTGGCAATGTGCATTGAAGTAAGCAGCAATAATTGTTACTCATATTACAATGTATATGTCACTTTAGATACACAAATACGTATAATATTTAACAAATTTCTAATATTACATACTTTAATAACAAGTCAACCTGTAGTTCATTATTTTGCCACCAGATGTCATATCGCTTAGCAATACACTAGGGTACCTTTATATACAGGGTATGGCCATGGGACAAGATAGCCGCCATAAGCGAGCCAATGTCAAACATACTGATAATTCATTTCCCTATTTATTTGTAAGAAATGTGATATTATATTATACAGGAATATTAAATAATTACACTATGAATCTAAAAAGGTAATAAAAATTCAATTATTTAAGAGATACACAATTATTACTATGACATAGATTTTGAGGTTATGTAGACAATAGGATATAGGTTGTTATTATCACATCAAATTTAATAACTGTGGTTATTATTTACATAATAAGTATATATTTTAAACTTACCTTTTAAAAATTTAAGTGTTTGTGCTTAATATTGGTAATTTTTATGTGTTTAAAATAGTGCCAGTCATCGTAGACAGTATCCCAAGAAAATATACATATAAATAAAAGTATTACCTTACACTTTAAATAAATATTAGAAGTATATTTAAATGTGTTTTGGATTAAAATAAAACAAGTAGCCACGAAAATACATAATAATTTGCGCAACAACAACGAATATGACAGTGGCTCTCTAATGGCGGACGAAACGCGAGCCACGTCATGGCCATACCCTGAGTATATAGGTACCCTACAATACACTAGGGTACCTTTATATACAGGGTATGGCCATTGGGCAAGATCGCCGCCATAAGCGAGCCAATGTCAAGCATATTGATAATACATTTCCCTATTTATTTGTAAGAATTGTGATATTATATTATTTAGGAATATTAAATAATCACACTATGAATCTAAAAAGGTAATAAAAATTCATTTATTTAAGAGATACACAATTATTATTATGACATAGATTTAGAGGTTATGTAGCGCATAGGATATAGGTTGTTATTATCACATCAAAGTTAATAACTGTGATTATTATTTACATAATAAGTATATATTTTAAACTTACCTTTTAAAAATTTAAATGTTTGTGCTTAATATTGGTAATTTTTATGTGTTTTCAATATTGCCAGTCATCATAGTCAGTATCTCAAGAAAATACACATATAAATAAAGTAACAGTATTACTTACACTTTAAATAAATATTAGAAGTATATTTAAATGTGTTTTGCATTAAAATAAAACAAGTAGCCACGAAAATACATAATAATTTACGCAACAACAACGAATATGACAGTGGCCCTCTAATGGCGGACGAAACGCGAGCCACGTCATGGCCATACCCTGAGTATACAGGGTGATTCATCGGTTTGTCCTCTCTTTATAACTCTTTTATTTTAAGACAGATAGAAAAACTCTTCAGATAAAATTTATATGATATATTATTGTCTATCTCCGTACTATATGCACTTGTATACACGGTGCTCCGTTGAAGCGCAACAATATGTAACTTTATATTTCTTAATGGAACATCCTACATATATTTATTTATTTTAATAGTAAATTAGGTTTCCTTTAAAAAAGTATTAAGTAATAAGGGGTCTAAAATTATAAATTAAGAAGTTATTTACCTTTATTCGTTGAATGATATTTTTGTATCATGTTATTAACAAAGTAAGCTATGGATAATTTGATCAATTGTTTCGAATTTAAACAAGCAAGTTGTCAAAATACTCTTAGTTTATCATAGTTGATGTTGATGAAACACAGAATCCGCGAAGGATTTTTAAGCATTTCGCCTGATATGGTGCGTTCTGTACAAACTAATTTTATAAAAAGAATAGAAAAATGTATTGAAGTTGAAGGACAAGTTTTCGAGTATTTATTATAATTTTGCATTATTTAGTCTGTCCCTAAATTTTAATAGCCTCTTTGTAATTAGTGTAATGTTTAAAAAAAGTATTAATAAAAAAGAATCAAAATTTTGTATTAAATTATGGTTTTTTCCACTATGAACTACTATTTTTTATGAACGTAAATAACTTCTTAATTTATAATTTTAGACCCCTTATTACTGAATAGTTTTTTAAAGGGAATCTAATTTACTATCAAAATAAATAAATATATATAGGGTGTTCCATTAAGAAATATAAAGTTATATATTGTTGCGCTTCAACGGAGCACCCTGTATACAAATGCATATAGTACGTAGATAGACAAAAATATATTATATAAATTATATTTGAAGAGTTTTTCTATCTGACTTAAAATAAAAGAGTTATAAAGAGAGGACAGACCGATGAATCACCCTATATAGGTACCCTACAATACACTGCTACAATACACGCCAATACGTTATCGGTCAAAACTGAAATAACTGTACTGATTTCACCATAACTGGTTTACATGAAATTTGTAAATGATATTGATTTGACAACTAAAAATCCATTTTTTTTGTTATGTCAATATAGTTGAATGGTTAATTTTTTTCATCAGTTATAAAACATTAACCACTGTGTTACAGAATAGGCCCGAATATACAGGGTGTCCCATTTAAGGTACGAATGCATTGCGGTCTTGAGAACCCTAAGAGCTACGAAGTTGTTTAAATTAGACAAAATACGTAGGTCACTAGATATGGGCAAAACTATATTTTTTTCCATTTTTCGTTTTATGTTTGTAACTTTTTTATGTAAATTCGAACTAAATTTTAACTTGCACTTCCTACAGGCACTTTTGTATGTGGAATTCATGGGCGTCCTCAAAAAAAAAAAAAAAATCTCATACTATTTTCGAGAAATTCATATATTATTATTCATATAACTTTCAATACCAGCAATGAGTGCCCATGAGGTAATGCCTGGTAAGTACCTTCACGGTACAAATATTTCATCATCGCCGATATCTGTAAACAAAGCAGATTGGCACACGCAGTAATGGGTAATATGCCGTGATGATATATTTATTTATTTATACAAAATTTATAAAAAGCCGTAACCCTTTAGAACGTTAAACATATAAATATTGAATTCACTCCTGAGTTCTAACATGTAAGTTTCTGTTTGAATTGTACTTCGATAAAAAAAAATGGTTACAATGAAATATTGTTACTTATCTTACAATCTCAAGCACACGTGAAATTATACTGGATTCAAATTTAGTTATATTTGAAGGTAGCTGCACAATAGTCGGAGAATGAGAACGGGAAAGGTAACGGAGATTATGGATTCCGGGCTCACACGTAATCGTTGTTCGCTGGCCAATCCATGTTTGAGGTGTGACCAAGGAGGATCAGGAGTGTGCACTCAATGTTAAAACAATAGAACCGTCAAGGCGGCATGTTGATTAGTTGGGGCCCGGGGCGCAAGATGACTCCCATGACAGTTTTCCAAATATTTTTTATTAAAATTTAATTTATTTTACAAATAAAATTAAAATAAACACCAAATATTGATATAATATATTATATTTCATCACAAACCTATAGTACAAAAAATAGATAATACATAATATGCATTTGCTAACCTATAACACATAATCAACAGCATATTTATTTTACGGTATTCTAAAATAATTAATGATAAATAAGTTAAGGGACATTTATATTGAAATTGAGTTGGTTAAACATGGGAATTTATAATTGAATTTATTTATTTATATTAAACAAACGACTAATTTCAATGGCAAATTTTGATGGTATCGCTTAAGTAAGTAGCAAGATTTAAGGTAGTTTGTCAACAGAATTAAGACTAAATATACCATGATAATTTTTATTGCTCCTCAGATTTGTTTTGTGGTATTTCTAGGAAGAGTCCAGAAATGTGTGGTTTACTTTCTTCAATAATGATACGCCCGTTATCTGCATTTTCTATTTGATAATAAAAGGTCAGGTAATTTTGTTTCTCTAAATTAAATAAACTGTAAATATTACCTTTCTAAGATTTTATTGTTGCTGAACAATTAATTGAAAATTCTGTTTGAATTTGGACTGGCTTCTAATAAAAATTTATAAATAGTATATAACTAAACGACATAACCTCTTCACCAAATTTAGTAAATGTTAACTAATATCAGTGTCTGATGAAGTAACTTATTGTTTACCTTCAAGAAAAGTCATAGAATGCAGCAAGTCGTTCTTTTATACAGAAAGTACTTTAATAAGAAGCGATCAAAATCTCAGTGGAAACTTCAAATAAAATTCTCATTAATATTATTGTTTGTAATCACAATACGTTGCCAAGGAGACGAAAAAGACTGCTTGTTCATTGAAAAATTTAAATATGAATAGTTGGGGCCCGGGACGTTAGATGGCGCCGTAAAGGACAATGATTGTCTATTTAAGTGATTTCTCCTGTTCCTCCTTGGGTGTGACTGCACTTTACGTTGGCGGCAATTTAAATGTGTTCTGTCAATGAAACTATCAAATTGACATTTAAAGGTGGAATTGTTCTTTCTATACGTTTGAAGTTTTGTTGTTTTTTGTGTTGCTTTTTTTTACTCTTAGCTTGTTTTATTTACTGTTCTTGTAATATTTACTGCTGCTTTGAACTTAATTAATATTTATTGTGTACAGTCATTTTTTTCAAAAATGGTATTCCAGTGTGATGATGTCATTTAGACTCTCGAGCAAGAATTTTATTAAACTTATAAAATAAAAAGGGCCTTAAAAAGCAATTTAGTTTCACTATATATGCAAATAGTAGGTACGTCGAATTGCAGACTGAGTAAAACTGTCAATGTTTCGCATTGATTTATGACAGATCATTGAATTTTTAGCGACCTAATAGATCCACGTTTAAATTCATTTTTGATATAATTTACCGTCTCATGTAACACATCCAAAGCAGATCAAACTCTCTGATATGTAATAATATTCAGAAATAAGTACATAAGAAATACGGAACTGAGAACTGTCATGTGATACCCTGAAAATATAATACATACATCTTCTATAGACGAAAATGGAATTAGCAGATCACATATACGTTTCTCTTCCTCAAAGTATGCAGAAGCATACAAAATAATTTATTTACACTGTTTCGATAAATTTTTACCGCCCCTTTTTTGATTGTTATACATGTAAACATACAAATGATTTATATAGCTTAAGTTAAACATACGGAAACAAACGCTGCGTAAAACTAAAGTAGTTAACACAAACATGTTGCTAGAACCATGTGATTTCTCTATTTTTCTATTTCGGTTTCTTATGTTTCTATAAACGCACTGTTTTGTGCTGCAAACACGACGTTTAGAAGATCTATAAGCGTACTATTTTTGGCGCCTTTCATGTTCTCGAGTTGGTAGTCATGCTTTCATAACTGACAGATGACAGGTAACCTCAAAATGGTAAGTTGTTGATAATATTTCAACATATTACTTTTAATTATGGATTTTTATACTTTCTTTAGGTGATAGGACTAGAAAAAAATATAATATTAATTTCACAACCAGAATCAGACCTTGAATCATAAATACAATACACCTTGCAATACACTAATTAATCAATAGTTGACAAAATATGAAATTTCAATTGTTAGCGAGAAGCGTTACCAACATAAACATAACTAACAAAAAAATACCTAGTCATAATTTGACGTCGCAATTTAAATAAATTTAATCGTAAAAATACCTCAATAGAAAAAATAGTATAAAAAACACGTATCATAAGGCCTGTTGACGCACTCGTCCTTTGTAAAACTCGCCTAGCGGCTCGTTTTCCAAACTTGGACTCGTACGTTAACAGATTGCCTTATGATACTTGTGTTTTAATGTACTATTATACTCTGCAATCATGTGATCCAAGGAGGAACAGGAGAAGTCACTTATATTGACAACCTTTGTCATTTGTTGCGCCATCTAGCGACTCGGGCCCCAACTACTTGTATTTAAATTAACCAATGAACAAACAGTACGTGTTCTTCGTTTCTTTCACAACATATTGATGTGATCACATTGAAATGCCATTTTAGGCATCCTATGAAATATTTGACTAAATTATTGTATTTTTGTTTTGCTAGATTATAGTTTAGATTTTTACTTTTTGCAATTGACATACGAGGTACAAAATGTAAAAGTCTATTAATAGTATAAACTAAGGTTTTTTAACCTATTTCGTATAGATATAGATTCAATTAAGCAAGATTGAAGTAATAACACGGGGCATAGTTTACTTAAAAAGTCAAAATCATAATCTATCAAAAAACAAATACTATAATACAACGCAATAAATATTAAGTTCAAGCAGCAGTAAAAATTAAAACAACAAACAAAACACACTGAATGACTCAAAAAATGCAGAAAATCAAAAAACACAAAACTTCAAGCGAATAGAAAAATAATCTAACTTTTTAATCGTAAGTTTGATATTTATATCCACAGAATATTAACGCCACCAACGGAAAATGATAGTCACACACCCCACATCCCAAACATGGAATGGCCACAGAAAAAGAATCACGTGTGAGCCTATGACGGCTATCTCAAACTTTTGTTTGGTGATGAAACTAGCTGAAATTTTCAAGAAACACATAAAATTAACTAAAAATAATTTATTTATGTTCAAAACATTAATTTTTTATATGAATTAATTTTTGATAAGGTTGAAAGTGTTCTCGTTTTTCGGCTATTGTGCAATCCCTTTTAATCTTTATTCTTTAAGAACATTGAGAAAACTTTTATTGCAAAAATCTTGTATAGTAGAAATATTTTCAGTACGAATTTCATCAAAATTATTTTTGTATCAACTGTAGAAACTAATATTCCAACAGAAAGCAACATATCCACAATTCAAGAATGCGACACTCCAAATCGAGTACCGGGATATTGTGTACCAATTTTTGATTGCCCATTTCTTGTTAAAATTATACAAGATGGATACGAAAATTACCGTGTCGAATCCAAACTACAGGACTATAAATGTGGTTTCCATAATATTGTTTACGTTTGTTGTCCACATAAGAATGAACCACTTTTGGACTCTCGATATTGCGGATTAATAGAACATAATAGAATTTTTCCAGGAGTAATTCCGGAAGTAGATGAATATTCTTGGTCTGTTTTAATTGGTTATGATACAGGTAAAATTTTGTACAACATAAGATTTCAAAACTAAGTTGAAATTTTTAGAAAATGAAACGATTTTTGTATGTGGTGGTTCAGCAGTAAGTACTCATTATGTACTTACATCAGCACATTGTGTTAAAGATTTGAACCAAAAGTATAAATTGTAAGTATAATATGTATAAATGTAAGTACTTTATTTATACAAACATACCTAATTAAACAGGAACATTGTGAGAATGGGTAAATACAATAAACACCAAACCATAATTAAAGCCATACCTCATCCAAATTATGATCCTTTAACTTTAGATAACAACATTGGAGTGTTGAGAATAAATTCATCTGACAACAGAACAGCAGGTACGTATACTAGTAGTCTAAAATCCCTGAAATTCTAGCATTAGCATTGCAAAAATATCTACAATTTAAACTCGACCTGGACACTTAAAGTTTTTGTTTTATTTAAAGTAGTTACATAAAAGCACGGTTAATAAATATAGTGGAGTAACTACTCCCCATTTTCTTGTTTATAGATAAGTAGAACGAGATTCTAAGGTCGCGTATACATTGGCGAATGGTAGGCCGTGAAAAAAATATTTTCAACAAAAGCTTTTTACACGATAGTGATAGTGTGTTGATGTTGATGTACAGTAATTTTTTTAAAGATGTCCTATCAAGGTCATCTGTATCATGAACAAATTAAATTGGTATATATCTATCTCTCTCATTTGCAAAGACTACAAGCGTGTGCGATAAAGATGGACATAATACTCATGTCAGAAATTCATATTGTTTGGACTAAGTTAGGATATTATATTTTAAAATGATGCTCGTTGTTGATAATACTTTCGATGCAACGTAAGTTTATTTCTTAATTCTTGTACAGGCTGAGTATGGGATGCAAAAAATAGCTCATACAAAAGTTTTATTATTTTAAATATGCTATTTGATGGCAGATATAGATATTTTTCCTACAGTCTGGTTTACAAGAAACAACTATCAACTTTTATTTTTTAAATAGCTACCTATAATTATTTTACTAAAATGTAAACATCCTTTTTTTGTCTTTTCAACGATGTATTAGTTCTTATTAATGCATTTGAAATAATTCGAGAAAAATTAGATAATTGAGTTGTATGAGACACAATTTTTATTCAAATATTCTAGGTGGCTATGTGAAAATAAATTATAAATAAATTCATAAATAAATAAGTAATAATAAATAACAAATAAATGTATACTTTGTTATTATTAACATTGTTACATTTTGTTTATTTTCACATGGTCACCTATAATATTTGAATAAAAATTATTTCCCATATGTATGTATACAGTGTGTCCCAGAAGTCGACGATCAAACTAAATGGGGTGATAGAGGAGATCATTTCCAATCAAAATAACTATATATATTGTAATGCAATTGTTGATGGTTCAAAAGTTATTGCAACTTTTGTAGTTTCTCCTAAAAACGGCAAGGCGTCCAATAGAATTATTATTATTTTTATTACGAGACGTTTGTTTCTCTTTTTCTTTTTTATTGCATGCACCTGAAGGGTTCTACTTTCTAATAAAATCATTTTCTTGAACATGAGTACCTTCTATTAATAATAAAAATATTGTTTTGTGAAAAAATTTTCTACCGAAAAAAAGCTACTTGATTTTAAAGTGACGCTGACAGAAAAAACAAAACAATATTTTTATTATTAATAGAAGGTACTCATGTTCAAGAAAATGATTTTATTAGAAAGTAGAACCCTTCAGGTGCATACAATAAAAAAGAAAAAGAGAAACAAACGTCTCGTAATAAAAATAATAATAATTCTATTGGACGCCTTGCCGTTTTTAGGAGAAACTACAAAAGTTGCAATAACTTTTGAACCATCAACAATTGCATTACAATATATATAGTTATTTTGATTGGAAATGATCTCCTCTATCACCCCATTTAGTTTGATCGTCGAAACATATTTAAATTTGACACAAAATTTTGATGAAAAATATAAAAAGTTTTTTAGTGTAACCCAGTAATTACCCATTAATTAGTAGCAGTATCTTATATACCCTCATTAAAGCTAAATAAATGACACTACAGAATTTGACGGAATGGGCGGAGCTAAATTCTTAATTCATACAATTCGAAGGAAACCTTGATCGGACATCTGTAAGAAAATTTACTGTACACACCTCCGTGTTATACTTTTTTGTGTAACAAGATCTGGGAGTGATAGTTTACTATATAGGTAAGCAAGCATATTCTAGAGCGAGTCGTGGGCGAGCTTTGGAAGTTTATGAGCCCAGAGCCCAGTGTAGATACTTTCAGGTTATGTTAGGTATAATCAGAGCTGGGCAGTAATTATATTAGTTTTGGTAATTAATTACTAATTAAATTACTTTTTCCCAATTGTAATTTATATCGTCCCAAACTCTGTATATAGGTAACTTGTGTTACGGAAATTCCAAATCACTTTAAAACATTTGCATCCCATTATATGAAGGGTTACTTTCGTGTCTACCTGGGAGCGAGGCAGGTTTTCCTACCCTAAACTGATATTGGTGCATCCACCTTTTAAAAAGGAAGAATTGTTCAACCTTCGCGTTGCATATAATTTCAATCCAAAATGGTAGCTACGACTACGTCAAAATTTTACAGAGTCAATATTCTTTATAAATTTGTTTACTCTTATTATTTTTATTTAAGTTGTTTTCAAAATAATCAGTGTAGTATTATTTTTTGTTTTTTTTTTTATTAATGTAAAGTGAAAGATTTTTTTAGTGATGTAATTGAAAAAGTAATTAAAATATCAATTACAATGCAAAAGTAATTGGTAATTTAATTACATTTCTCTAACAGTAATTATTTTTAAATGTAATTTGAGTATATTTTGGTTAAAGTAATTGTAATTGTATTCAATTACTTTTTGAAAGTAATTTGCCCAGTTCTGGGTATAATATTGCTTTCGCGGTCCTGGGAAAAAGAATAAATTAAATTTATATTACAATAGTAATATCGTCCAAAAGTTTCCATGTTAGGAGGTGGGTTTTCTGTTTCCATGTTACATCATCCAGATTATCTTTCTAATTTCCACCTCCGAATCAGCAAAAATTATATCAAATAATTTTTGGAAATATTTTTCTTTTTGTTCGTAATTCATGATTTTGATTATGTTTATAAACAGCATAATTACATTAATAATTATATACGTATTAACGAAGTCGAGATTTCCATTACATCCGATACCAGTAAAAGAGCACTACAGCAATGTTTATTAATTTTTTTGCACGACCGACGAACATTTTTTTTTAAATAAGACTGAAATAGTATATTATTAACCAAGGTAGGAAAGACTATCATTATTGACCTAGCGTCAAGATTGGATCCCGAGCTGAAAGCGAGGGATATAAGACGCTGGTCAATAATGGTCTTCCCTACCAAGGTAAATATACTATTTTATTCACTACTAGCACTTACATATTTTCTAGTAATGATTTTTAAATTGATAATAAGGAAGCATATTGAAAGGAACATTTGTTTTCAACTATTCAACATAACCCTATTATTTTACAATGTCACCAACGTTACTTGATTCCAGTGTTGCCAACATATATCTAATAGGGCTATTCTGTAAGAACGTTATGACATAACGAATCGGTAAAACGTTATATCGTCATGGTAATAACGAAAATCGTTTAATAGGCTTATTCTGTAAACGATCGTTATGACATTTTTCATTGTTAAATCGTTATCATAACGATAATCGTTAAAGTGGTATTCTGTAAACAATAATTTAAGTCTACATAACGAAAAAAAGATACCGATATCGTTATTTCTTAACGATTGGAAAAATCATTCGTTATCTAAACGTTTTGTCAATAATTCAGTATTTTAATTCATGTCAAAATAAAATTGCTATTATGTTGAATAGTGATCTCAAAAACCAGTCATATTACAGTTTTCTGCAAGGTAATATTAAAATAATTTAATTAATATAAATAATTAAGTTTTTATTCATAGCGCCTAGCGCAAGCTTCTCAATTTGTCTACGGATGGTAGTAGTTGCTCTAGCATAACCTACAAAAAGAAAAATAATGGTCCGACAGCTGACAGGTTGACAGCAGAATTAATCTAACCTAGAAGTTTTGTGAGTTATATTAAATTATTTTAGATATTTCAATTAAAATTATAATTTGATTTTAGGAAATAAAGTTCTTGACTTGATCCCAAGGTTATTATTTTTCAAAATGTGTTATATAATACGGATACAAAGATAACGATTATCGTTAAGTAGAGATAACGATTTTCATAATAACGATTTCGTTATGGTAACGATTCGATTTTACAGAATAGGCCAATAAGTATTCCTATATCTCTATGATTGACAATTTGATTTCTAAGAAATTCAGCCTTATCGTGAATTTATAGTATTATAGACCAAGTTTACTGTATAATAATATACACTTTTTAAATTTATTATATGGTTTTGGAAGTATAAAAGTTACTGTCAATATTGACATTTACCAGATGTCGGTAATGATTACCGACCTTGGTAGGTAATTATCGGTAACCATGGTTACAATGTACAGGTAGGAAAAAACAATTTCGCTTGTCAAATAAAAGTAAATAATTGCGGTTGCTTAGGCTAGTAGTGAATAAATTATTTTGGTTGTCATTTTTAAAGTAAACTTTGAACGTTGTTTTTCTTACTTATAGCCTCCTGATCGGTATGTTATCGTGGTCACTTACCGATCAGTAATTTGTACAAAACAACTACTGCCTTAGAAATCTTATCGGGCAAAATTTAAAAAAAAACCGATCGTGCAAAAATAAGTAGGATTTACAAGAACACCAACAAATCTTCAAAAATATAACAACATAGTTAACATCGCTCTCACACACCGAATGTTACTTTTACTCAGGAGCGATATTAACACTTATTAAAACGCGCTGAAAGGTGGTGGAAATTTTTGAACCGCTCGGTCTGTGACACCGTGTTAAGTTTGGAAGGTTAATGTATAATTATATATTATATTTATATAGGGAAATGGTTAGTAGAATCCGCATGTCTGCCTCTTTTCACACATTACATTGATTATGAAAAAGGACATTTTCAATATTTCATGACTGGATGGGGAACAAATCATTTTGGTAAGTTTAGAATTAATGATAATAATTACAATCTAATTTCATTTATAACTAGCTTGGAAAAGTAATATCAAGTTGCTTGGATGGAATTACACAATTATACCAAATGAGCAATGTCGAATTATTTATAAAAAAATGGAACCACATTTAAATTTAACAATTGATAAAAACCAAATGTGCGTAGTGGAAAACGAATTTGAAGAGGGTAAATATTGTATAGGTGAACGAGGAGACGCATTCCACGTTGTTCGCCGTATGCATGGTATACAAATAGGAATAATGTCTTACGCTTCAAAAAAATGTAGTAATAGATACCTACCTAAAATAATAACTAAAACATATCCATATGTTAGATGGATACTTAATAATATCGAACCATAACTTTTTTAATATATTTTTAATTTTAATTGATAAATACAAAAATTATGTTATATTTTTGATATGAATTAAAATATGAAACTACAATAAACTTGTATTTGTTCAAAATGACTTTAATTATTAAGCCTGTTTTACACAATCATATATTTACAATTCAATTTACATGCAAAATATTTTCATTTTACATAATAATTTTTGATCAAAATCTTTTCGGTTTACACGGCCAAATATTTGTAACATGTTTGATTGTTGCCAACTTAAGTACATTTTTATATGTTGGTAACAGTTTATTACGGTTTACTAACTTCTCAAATGTTTACAGCTGATGCTGATGTTTTTATCTGTGTATCGCGCTCGTTTTTGTAAACTAAGTTGTGGAGTGTTGTGTAATTTTTATATTTTTCAGTGTCTTCGTACAACAATTCATTTTGTACTAAATTTAGTATACTTCTATTTTGTCGCCTTTGAATCCACGGCTTGACCCAAATTCGTTTACGCTTCAAAATCTTATTTCGTGCATTAACAACTGCGACAATTACAAATATTTTTTAAATTGATCTATTCATTTTCTTCATTTGAACTTGACGTTTGGTTTTGTGAAAAGTTCATAGAACAGAATAGCCAATTACTTGCAACTACACATGAAAAGGAAACTTTTGTTTAATGAAAACCCAAAATATAACCAAAATGTGAAGCAAATGACCTTCAAAATTAGAACATGCCCTATTTGAGAATTTTTTACAACATCGTATGGTACCATAAGAAGTTGTAAATTTATTACCGTGTAATCATTGAAATTTTGTGATCAAATACGAAGTTGTAAAAATGCATGTAAATTTATGAAATGTAAAACAGGCTTTACATTATATAGGGTATCCTGGATAATGTGTCAAACATAAGGATTTCCAAGGCACATTGTTTATCAAGAAAAATGAAGAAAAACATCGTTTTTATCCCGTAAAGAATAATTGTAGAATTTTTAATGTTTAAAACAAATTTAAAACTATGTAGATAAAGGTATGTTTACATTGATACATGTATGAGAATTTGTGTGAGATACAAGTGTGATGAAACAAAATTTGTGTGAGCGTACAAGTCACAATTCACGTTGAAAATAAAAAAAAAAACTGGTTGTGTTTACACTGATAAATAATTTCCTATACAAGTTAAGAAAGTATACTTTGTGATTATATTTTTATTTGTCTTAATTTTTTAATAAGATACTCAAATACATACTACAGATTATGTTGTCACAAATAAAAATCTGATGATGAAAATTAGTTTTTATATTTTATGACACATATACTGACATTTCATTATGGTCACAGAACTCATTAAAATATAAGGTAATAAAAGTTAATGGAGTATAGGTGTTATTTGTAATACCTTATCTGTTCAAGTGAACAATTATCTAATAAATAATTTTTAATTTTAACAGATATTACAAATACAAATACATACTAAGAAACATAAATTAACCTAGCTTAACATTAATCACTATTAACATTTTTTGTTAATTTTTAGTTTCACTTCATGGTTTTCACAACTTTTGAACGTTTTCATGCCTAATTTATGCTGTTATAGAGCATGCAAAACTAATTTTGTTTATTGATTAGAATTGATGTAGAATTTTGTGCTCTACAATATTTATTTCAAGATTTTTTTCGTTGAATAAAACTAAACTATTATATTATTATGAGCAGTGACACCCTGTATAGATGGAATAATAATTGTTGAATTTCTGATGTTTGAAATAAATATACGTAGAAAACTTATATATAGTTGAAAAGAAAAAAAAATCTCTTTCATTGTTGTAACTTTCAACTGTGGCATCCATACAAAAATTGTGATAAAATAAAATATGAAAAAAAAAGAAAATTAAGAAATTAGCTTCGTGACCGTTTGCCTGAGTGTCTGGCCGTGATCCCGAACGACGCCAAAAATTATTTCGAATTTTAAATGTCACCCCTGTGGTGCATTCTTCACACCAGCAATAAGTGCCTGTGAAGTGACATCTATACTCCATTTCACGTAAGAAAATAGCGTTGGTTTAGATAGGGAGATGAATTCTGCCCTTTGATTGGTCAATACAAACCTAGTTTACAAAAACGAAAAAAATATCACCTGTCAATTATCAGTTATCAAATAAAATCTACAGAATTAAGTAATGTTTATCTATGTTTTGTTGCAATTTTTAATATTCAGGTCTTGTACATTTTTACATATAAAAATATTTATTATTGACAAAGTTTGGTTTCTCGAATTTAAATTATTTATTTAATGCATGTAAAAACGGTAGACTCTCGAAGTACGAAGTGTAGTAAGCACCGGCACGGTACGAATATGTCATCGTTATGACCTATATCTGTATAAAGCAGGTTGGCACACATGTAAATATTCTGATGAAAAAATTCCCTTAATAGAAATTGCCAACAGAGAGAATAGTATAAAACACTCGTTACATGAGGTTATACAAGCACTCGTCCCTTCACCTACTCGAAACGCGGATTGTGTCTAAATTTCAAACTCGTGCTAGAATAGGTTGCTTTCTGTAACTTATGTTGATAAACAATGTTCTTCTCGGACGTCACACGTAGTTTTTACCTTCCGTCACCTCTAGGTAAGGAAGGTATTGTCTTTGGTCAAAAAATTCAGTGGTGAGTTTTCATTGAATAAGCACGTTTTAGGGTCTTTACAATACGATTTTACTATTTTTACGATGATGTCTGTATGTGTGTATGTATGTGTTCATGTGTGTGTGTATGTATGTGACCGCGGTTTCGTGCACGATATCTCCAATACTAGAATTCCAAAAATTACAATTCTTGCTTATTCCTCTTCCTTACAACCATATGCACACTTGATTAGATTTTGGTTATAATTGGTCAACCGGAAGTATCCTCATTTGAATATTTTAACAGTTTTTCTTGAAAAACTCAGTTAAATTTTATTATAACTTAATTGTCTATACGATTTGATTGCATTTGATATGTCATATTCAACAGATATAGAGTTAAAAAAGAATAAAGATAATAAATTTCATAATTCAGCCAGCTATGCTAACTTCTAATATATTCAGGTAATTCAAATTGACAGTATCAATAAAAAGTAAATGAATGAAAGAATAAGGGAAGTAACTCTAGTGTTAGAAGTTTCTAGATATAAGAGAGACGATTACATTGGTTTGAACATGTCATGAGGAGAGATGATTATATTAATAGAAGGTGGAAGAAACATGGGAAGACCAAATATAAGATGAAAGGACTGTATTGGAGAAGGCCTGGGGAAAAAGGAACTGAATGAGGACGACACGCAAAACAAAAATGAGTGGAAGAAGAAAAAAATAGTCAAAACTTCATTTGGTTTGTTTTGATTTCATCTGGCCAGATAGAGACAAGTAGAGATGGAGATATGTTTAGTCTCGTTGTGCATTGCTCACTAGAGGCGCAAGTGTTCTTAATAATATATTCTTTGAAAATAAAACTACTAATTTATGATTAAAACCAAAAAACGAATTATAATGCAATATATTTTAAGTCGATTAATTCAGTATCTATCTACCCTAGTAAATAAGATATCGGAATAAAAAAACTTCTCATTCTTGTTACATTGTTTACAATAACTTTCGTTTCGTGGTGTATTCTAATTTCAAAATATCTAAAAAAACACAATTGTGTTCCGTGATTGTTCAGATGGTCTTGATCAAGTATGTAATCCTGGAAAGGTGTTAAATTATCTTGAGCAAATTTCTGCCTTTCAATATTTGGAGCTAAATGGTGAACTGCTATTGGATCTTTTCAGTTATAAAATGTATTTAAAAATGCCTTCTTATTGCAAGAATAGGTCTGAAAAGGGTTTTCAACTATTTAGAATATGTGAAAAATAAAATAAAAGACGTTTAGTGTAAATTTATAAGACCTGATTTGTCAGTTGTGAGGTTAGTTTGTTTTCGTACATACTTATTTTGGTAAAGTCAACAATTTTATATTTTTTAATTATAATATATAATGGCGCTTAAATTTTGACAACACTGGATGGCATCTAGTGAGAAATGCTCGAACGTGACTAAATATATCTCTATCTCTAGTTTTCTCTTTCTGGCCAGCCGAAATCAAAACATTCAGTTAGGAGGGATAAGGAATGTTTTGTCTAGTTATATTTCGTCATTGGTGAAATTGGTGAAATATAACTTATAGAAATTATAAGTTGTTATTTATTTTTTAAAACAGAAGAAAACATATACTAGTATTAAAGAAACGTATATATTAATGAATTTGCAATTATTTCTAAATAAAACCTTATTCCTTTTATGGAATATAAAATTATTTGATACAACATGGTCATTCTCAGAATTGCCAGCGTATGGTACGAAAATAAACTAAAATTATTTCACATAATTTTATATTTTGTAAAAGGAATAACGATTGACTTAGAAATAATTGTAAATATCATTAATATATACATTACTTAATACTAGTGCTATTTTTTTCTACTTTTTTCAAAATAAATAACACCCAAAAATTTCTACAAGTTATATTTCATTTAATAAGTTTCTTTTCAGGTTGATGACGTGAGTCTTCTGCCTAATCATTTTCACTGGTGAACTAGGTTTGCATTCTGACCAATCAAAAGGCAGAAACGCTATTTGTTACGTGAATTATGGCCGATAGTATAAAGGTCGATTAAATATGTGTTAAACAACAGTTAAGCAAACGGAGTTTATTTAGTGAACTTAGGTTAATTATAAATGGGTGGTATAACATTAAAATGAACTGGAGTCAATTGAACGTAGTTTATCCCTTACTCAGTCGGTAATATTTCATGCAGCTCACTTCTCGTCATTCTATCTGTCAATTTAATTTTTTGAAGTTATGTTCGCGCGCGGGTCTAAGTATTTGAAAAACACCTACATAATACTTTTTCTATGTAAAAATATAAAATGAACAAAAAAAAGTGATCTAAAAATTTCGATGAAGAAGAAAGACTGCCATTAATAGAAATGCAAGAATATATAAATATTATTGAAAATAGAAAAAAAAACTGACTCGGCAACAAATAATTTGTATTACTGTAATGTGTAATGTGTAAAAACTCTAAAACTGTTCGTTTTTCAAAACGGAACCGCAATTTAAATTCAACATCATTATATATTTCGAAAGGATTTCTCCTTTCCCGAAATAATCGGAGGCGGTTATTCATTATATGTTCATCGTCACTATCAGAACTTGAATCGTACATCAACATTTTTACTCTAGAATATAAAAAGCATATAATTTAAATGAATTATAAAATATATGCTAATGCACTTAATTTACCAAAATATTAATTAAGCATATCAATAAACTTTCTTAAAATATTATTAAAAACGTTGACAGTTATAATTATGAATGTTATTCAGCGTTATTCAGAATATAAAAACGTCAGTTATTATTTAAACTCAATTTGAACGGATGAAATCGGCCGCTCAAGTTAAACGTAGTTTAAACTAAAGTCAAAAGCTAATTTTGTTTTATACTATAGAAATTTTACTTGAACCTAGTTCAATATCAGTTAAACTGAGTTCAATAATTGAACTATGTTTATACTATCGGGCATTAAAGTATAGTCAAAATTCTTTCGCTATCTATCGAGAATGAATTATAACCATTTTTTGAAATAAGTACCCAGTAGTACAAACAATACCGAAAAGAAAAAGATATATCCGTGGGGTTGTAAAACTCAACGAGTAGTAGTTCCCAACAAGACTTCATTTAATACAAAATACAACTATTTACATTCAAAAGAGAAAAAATATAAACTGTCACTTTCCTTGCCTGGAACAATTTTTAGGTTAAGTGGGTACTGTCAGACGTGTCAGACATTTTGTATTCTCCTTGGAGTAGGTTTACACGTTCGGCGAACTACAAAATGCCGGGCTTTATTTTCACTCCCTATCCTAAATTCACTTTTATCACTCTAGGATCTCACGACCGGTGCTTGCAAGATTTACAGCGAATATCCATGTGGAATATACATGTCTCACTGACGTGTAAAATCAATGGAAAACCAATGGTTGGAGTGTTGGGAATATGTTGCAAATTCGTATAAGCTGAGCGCGGGAAATATGAAAGCATATCTCATTTTTTCTTTATAGATTACGATGGGGTTTAGATATTTTATACCAGATATGAATCTTTCGTATATTGATCGTAAGGAAAACATATATTTATTTTATCGCTTCAGCCTAGCTCGTTACTTTTTAGTAAATTATTTTTATATATATTACGCATATTTTCGAAATGAATAACGCCATTCTATTTAGAATCTCTTATAATATAGTAATGTTGTTATTCGATATTTTTCAAAAGAATCACGTGCACCATAATTTTTAATACATAATTAAATGAAAAATAAGGCGTTTGGTTATGTTAATTTTTACGAGAAAATAAAATGTCTTTATTCTTGTTTGCCGCAAAAAAATAATCCATGCTTAAAATTAAAGATGAATTTCCTAATGCACAATACCTTCCGTCAATCCTATTTATTATGTACATATTCCATACATAAATTTTCTTGCAAAAGATTCTATATTTCCAGTTAAATTATTTCATAAACAAGCTATGCAAATTGCACTTCCTTAGTTTTTCCCATTCGGTAGGGGTCACTTTATTTTTTTTTCATCTTCCACTCATTTCTGTTTTGCGTGTCGTCCTCATTTAGTTCCTTTTCTCTCAAGTCTTCCACAATACAGTCCTTTCATCTTATCTTAGTTTTGTCTATCATTCATTTCTAAGCTAATTCATTCTTCCAATATATTCTTCATCTCTCCTCATGACATGTTCAAACTAATATAATCGTCTCTCTTGTATCTTTCACTCGAGCCATTCCTCTGATTCTTTCATTCCTTATCCTATCTTTCCGTGTCTTCCCCAACATCTATCTCAACATGCCGATCCCTGCCACATTCATTTTCTTTTTATTGACACTGACATCTGTTAGCTAGAATTTTCTTAATAAAGTAGCTGTTTCCATGTTTATAGTATAGCTGGTAATTTAATTTCTTTATAATTCGTTAACTCTATATCCATTGATTATGATATATAAAATGCAATCAATTCGTATAGATAAAGAATATTCTTTAATATTTATAATAACATTAAATGTCAAAAAATAATATTTAACAGTGAAAAACTGTTAAAATATTCAAATGAGGGTACTTTCGGTTGACCAATTGTAATCAAAACTTAATCAAGTCTGCATTGGATGTAAGGAAGAGGAATACATAAAAATTGTAATTTTTGGAATTCTAGCATTGGAGAAATCGCGGTCGAAATTATAGTTACACACGCACGCTCGCATACACACACATACATCATTATAAAAATAGTAAAATCGTATTGTAGAGACCCTAAAACGTGCTTATTCATTGAAAACTCACCACCGATTTTTTTGACCAAAGACAATACCTTCCTTACCTAGAGGTGACGAAGGGTAACAATTGACAATAAGGTGTTCTACCATTGCAAAAAAAATGTGGCCAGCACAATACCTTCCGTCAATTCTACGTATTTTTTACAAATTCCACACAGATTTTTTTTGCAATCTATTCTATGGGCGTTTTATTTTTAGTGGAGAAATGAACTGATCTTACCTCGTACTGAACTAAACTGAACTACTCATAAAAAGAACAGTATGTTTCTTGAAATAAGAAGTAGAAAATGAAAACATATATGGCATTATATTTATAACATAATAATCTGCTGAATTGGCTTATGGTTATAAATAATATGTTGTTAATTTGACATGTGATATTTTGAAAAATGTTATCTAAAAAAATAAAAGCTTTTCTTCTTGAATCTTATTTTAGAAATGGAAACAAATTAGAAAACAGCGTATGGCAATATTATGTTTGCGCCTTTATTATCTTTTCTCCTTAATAACATTTCAAAATCAATTCTGAAAACTTGACTTTTGTATTGTATAATGATCAGACATACGTTTTCCTTCTTTTATGGCCTACTCCGAATTAGGTTCTTTTTATATATAACCCACTATACAGTAAAAAATTTGAAAGATGTCCGATCAAGGTTATCTACGAATTGTATGAATTCAGAATTTTACTCCGCCGCTTATGACAAATTCAGTAGCGTCGTTTGCTTAGTTTTTATGAGGGTACATAAGACACTACTGTTATTTTATTATTATAAAAATATATGTTACAATAAAAGCATTCAAAATTCAAAAATAAGTCAACTGGTAAGTATATTAGCAAATGTAAAACCAAATATGTGAAAAATAAGATACTGACACAATGACAGGGTCAGTGACACTGACAGAAAATAACGTTATTCGTACGGCTATGAATCAAGGTAATGTATCTGAATTAATAAATAAACTTACGTTACAGCGAAAGTATTATCAATAACGAGTATCGTTTTAAAGTGGAATGTCTTAACTTAGTCGAAGCAATATGAATTTTTGAAAGACAAGTGTGTTATATCCATGCTTATCGTACACGCTTATAGCCTTTGCAAAGGCAAGAGATAAATGTATGCCAATTTGTTAATTCGTTCATGATACAGATAACCTTGATCGGACATCTTTAAAAAATTACTGTACTTTGTATTGAAATTTATTCTTATGATGACTAACCTTTATTTTATTTTAATATGGAATAAACCACTTTTTTTGTTGATTAGACGAAAAAATAATAAACAGGATTGCAGTCCAAAAAAATATTTTATTTAGTCTGAAGCCAACATTTCGCTGCCCTGATGAAGCTGTAAGTGGCAGCGAAACGTTGGCTTCAGACTAAATAAAATATTTTTTTGGGCTGCAATCCTGATTATTAATTTTTCATCTTTATTTTATTACTCGTGTACAAGCAATAATACTTCCTCATTTTAGTGCAAAATTGCAGATTTTGTACTATATAAAATTTGCAACAAATAATATTACATAACACACGAACATATAATAACACAATAAATACTAATTTGTTGCATTTTACTACATAAATTGTGGTTATGTCCGTTCATGTATTTGTAGGTTGCGTCCATAAATTCCCTGTGCAATAGCTATGCGAGAGAATAGTTCCAACAACGTTATTGAAAAATGTAAAGGTTTTATAAGTGCATTATTGCCACAATGGGATATAGAACTTTTCCATAAAAGAGTCATGAAATATAAAGAGTATTTTCACATGAGAACTGAGTTGATCTCTTTAACAATAACTTCATTTAAATAATATTTATGAGTGTTAGTTCCTTTCTCATTTTTGCTGTTCCTTCTTTCATCATGTTCTTATATATCTTTCCCTTTGAATACAGCATCGGAAGAAATTTTTCTGAAAAGTTTTCCGAGATGATAGTAAGAATTTATGTTGTTATTACATATTGACATTTGTGGAAAATCCATTTTTACATATACAGTATGTAATTACCATTGGTTATTGTTCTTATACGATTCTAGCAAAGAATTCGCTGCCGATAGTCCAGTCTAGTATCTACTAGTTTGTACCATGTTTTTATATCATCCAGTTATATTTAAAATTTGGCAATATAAAAATCACTGTATGGACTTCACTTTAGTGCAGTTAGGAAATTTCGACTTTTATTTAGTTACATACGGTTGGCAACACTAGTTTTTCTATTCGTATTTAAATGAATATACAGAGTATTTAAGAAATGCCCGGTAGCAGAAACGTTTATCAACGCTTTGTTTAAATAACGAACAAGTGCAACGCGAATTTTTGACAGCGAATACGAATACGAATGTAATTACGAAGGCACAAGAATAAGGGCCCTGGGCGCACAGATTATGGGGATCACACAATTTTATCATTTCATTATAGTTTTTGATGCGCTTTGATTTGGTTAGAGTTAAAAAAGTCCGCAGTTTAGGGCGCATGACGGCCTAAAACAGGTTCTGATCTTCAAGGGCTTTCACATAAGAAAATAGCGTTGGTGTAGTTAGGGATATAAATTTTGCGTTTTGAATGCTTAGTTCACAGAAACGAGAAAAATATTCCTGTCAATTGTCAGTTACCAAAGAAAATCTACAAAATTAAATGATGTTTAACCATGTTTTGTTGTAATTTTTAATATTCAGGTCTTCTTACAGATAAAAATATTTATTATTGACAAAGTTTGATTTAACGAATTTAAATTATTTACTTAATGCATATAAAAAACGGTCAACTCTCAAGCACCATCTGTTATTTTCTTACGTGAAATGAAGTATAATATGGAAATTACACGGTAGTGTAGTTAAGAATATTTGTCTTTTATTTAGTTGCATACGATAAGTCTGGTAATACTTTCTAAATGCGTTATATAAACTCAAAAATTGTATGGTTGTTGTTATTGATCATGTAAAATTATTACATTTTGTTTGTTGTAATTATATAAAACTGAAAAGCTTCTTTTTTAATTAAAATCGTATCTATTTTGAGCTTGTATATTATTTTGAGCTGTATACAGCTGTCGCCATTTACCCTCCAAAAGGATTCACCGAGTCGCAGTGTTTTACCACTGCTAGTTGCATTTCAGTAATTGTAACATTTATTTAAGTTGTATAAATAGCCAGCTTATAGCAACGGAGTGTAATAAATATAAAATAGTTTTTTTTACAACAACTCATATATTGTCGATCGACGGGAATCGAACTTACGGAACAAGGTTCAGATGACGTCACACCGAGCTGCGAGATGTGCGCAAACCCGCTCGGCCACTAACCTACCTCCGAAAGTTTATTGAAATTGTCATTGTTCAACCTATAATTTCAATATTTTTTCAAAAATCATACATTTATTACAATAAAGGTCGGCAAGTTAATTTTTTGAGAAAAAAAAACCTTCATTTGTTTACTTATATTCATAATCATAACGCCTTTGTTCAAGTAATGCTTATGCTTATTAAGAACATTTTATTGCTCTTTACTGCACATAGGAATCGAGGGTTCAATATTTATCATACGTGATGTTCTCAAGCGAATATTTTATTTTTCCTTTTAGCACAAAATTCTTTCATTAGATATATCATTTTCCACGGTTGAGTATACCACAAAGTTCATTATTAAGTATCCTCATAAATCTCTTTTACATTCTATTCCAACCTCATTTGATCATTTCGATTGGCATATCACGAAACCGCATTAACTTCTTTAGGACCGTAATCCGTGAAATATCTGTTCATTGTGCTAGAAGAATCCCCTTTGTTATCATTTAGCTATTACGTCGACAAATCTCCAGACACATGTCGATCGACCACGTAAGACGGGAGGAATTGTAGCTTTTAGGTTTTTTTCCTTCGAACTACTTGTAACCGACTGACATTTTAGAGGTCAATAGATGATATTAAAGGCACCTAAAAGTAAAACCTTTCGAATTATATACTTTATTTTTTCTACGAGCAGTTATTATTTGCTTACCCGGTGTCGGTGGCTATTACAAAACGAGTCCTGTTTCAAACTCCATAACTGTGGAGTGAATTGAGATATTGATTTTAATATTTTATCTCATGCAGACAAAGGATTGAAAACTATTCCTAGCAAATTTCAAACATTTATATAGAAAAGTGAATAGCGATTTTCTAAATTTGCCATTCAAATCTTTTATTACACGTTGATAATTTTACAATAGCCTTAAAACAAATTAGGCTATTTTTGAAACAAATGTAATTGTTAGTGACATTTCGAGTTTGTTGTAACATTGTCATAAATTTGCTTTAAGTTTTGTTCAGTTATCTCCAAATTTCTTCCAATAATGGCAGAATGGCACCACACTTGAAGACCTGTGTCCACGAAAAAGTAGTTCATATAAATTTGGTTGAAATATTTATTTGTGTCTTAATCTTGACTGACCTTTAAAAATATTAACCATATATTCATTTTTAGTGGGGTTACTTTCTTATACATAAATTTTTAATAAAATCGAAATTGAAAATATTTACATTATTTATGTATCAAAAAAACCGAAAAAGATGACTTTACCTATATTTTCTATTCCAATTATCAAGGATGGGCGTGTAGATTACATCACGTCGACAATGGAATAGTTGACGTGTCGACAATGACGTAGACATATTCAGAAGCATAGACAATGTAGATAATAAAATTTGGATTTATTTACTGTAAAATATATTAATTAAAAACAAAACTTACCTATATAAAATATCCTTGGGCCTGTTTCTCAAAAAAAAAACTAGTATTACTAGCCTCTATACTAGTAATACTAGTGAAGTTTACTGGTTTTTGCTTCTGAAATATGCAAGTGTAAAATACTAGTTACAAGTTGGGAACTAGTATTTACTAGTGTATTTGTTAAAATTACTAGTATTTTGCTTCTCAAAATATGTGTGTTATCTGTCAGAGTAGTAATTTAGTTGAGAAAAGCTACAAGTGTCAAAAGTCTTGTAAATTTTTGAATATAAATTTTACTAGTATTATTTTATAGTTTGTGTTTTTTTTTTCATAAAAAATTCAATGGTTCTTTGTTAATGTTTATTTAGTTTCATGTAGTATTTGTCGTTGTTTAGTGTTAATATATTTTAAAAAAATAATATAATAATGTGCTCAAGTGATTCTGTGTCCAGTGATGAAGAAGTAGTTATCGTCAAAAACTATTTAAAGCAATAATAAATTATGCCCATACAGAAACCTCATATGAGTTTAACGAGAGGTTTAGACTCACGGCAAATAAGTTAGAAACATTAATTAATTTATTGGGATCTATTCTTCAGCGAAATACGAACAGATACCATGCATTATCCAAAAAGTGTCCCTGATATATTTGTAATCCTTTTCCTGTCTTACTAAACCCAAAGCGTGACAAGTTTGACACATTTTTGTCCATTCATTTACTTTATCTGCCTTTACACAATTTATTAGAGAATGCTCCAAATAAAATATATTTAGCATTTCGAATCATCCCCAAAATAGTTAATTTCGCATCCAGCGTAGACATTTTTATTGAAAAATAATTTAATTTCAATATAAAATATTTGAAAATGTCAATGTCAGTCAGAAAATTTAATCACTTGATTTATAATACTTGTATTAAAAAAAAACTACTAGACTATTGAAAATGTTTCAGAAACATTATTTTACTTGAGTAATAAAATTTCACTTGTAACTAGTAACTTGTGGACTAGTAAAATACTTTTCAGACACATTCTTTTAGAAACACAATTTACTAGTACTATTAAAAATTTCACTTGTAACTAGTAACTTATAAACTAGTTTTTTTTTTGAGACACAGGCCCCAGGTCGAGTTTTTAGAATTCCTTTATTCCCCAGATCTTGGAAAATATAACACATGAAATATTCCTAGATTATTCATACGAACCTTCAATTATTAGTATTAAAAATTACAAAAGTTCAGGCCAACATAAAATACGTTATAATTATAACTATTTCCGATAGTACGTAATACCAAAACTATTAAACAGTATTAAATGTTGTTCTACATTAAAATGTAAACGTAATGTCAGTCTCTGGGGATGCTGCGAACCTACTGATCGGTTATTATCGTAAAATTCCGGATGAATTTGGGCGAAGTTGACCTACTATTCGTTGTTTTTGTTTGAATTCAAATTAAAAACTAATGTTTCATGAAAGATTGAAATAATATTTGTTGTAAATATTTTATTTATTTTAAACATTTTTCATTCTTTCTGAATTCAATACAAATTAATTTCACAAGGGAAAGAAGATTTAATAAAAATAAATGAAAATATATGCCTAATGCATACAATGCAGATACCTTTATAATTAACTTTTTGATAAGCATAACTTACTTGGAACCATGACGTCACAAATAATTTCAGTCTACCCCATTATTTATAGTTCTTGTTCATTATCTGCCTATGAAAATTTTATTATTCTATTTAACCAAACTTATAATTCCTGTAGTTCCAAAATCCTAATGTTAGATATTAGCAATAGAAATCTGGATATTCTATATTCTATTAACAACGTAATTTAATTAATTTTTTCAGAGTTTAACAGGCTCACACTTAAATTATTGTATTTATAATTTATCAGTTGTTACATTCTTTAATTATTCTCTTCTATAAAACGTTTTTACTAATAATTTCCTTAATTCCTAGGTAATTTATCTTCGTTATATTGTTTTTGGACGGCATTTCTTGAGACATTATTTTATCGCAACAAAAACTGATGTTTCGTATTTCCTTTTGCTGCACCTGAATCAACATCGAAGTCGATCTAGCTTGCCCTACATTTTTCTTTTTCTTTACAGAAAACTTCCTTGGCCCAGGCACAAGCAAAGCAAACACCGCCATTTTAAGAATTGAATAACGACATCAACATCAAAGTCTTCAGACTAAAAATGTAATTTAAAAAAGAGCTTAAAACTGTTTTAAAAACAACAAAAGACTTCATTAATTGTGTTTGCTGCAACTTTTATTTTACAAAATTAAAAAAAAAATGTTATCATGAGTTTTATTTAGCAGCAAAGTAGGATTTTCTATGTGCAAATACTAAAAAATAAAGAATGGTCTGTATGGTTCTGAAGCGATTTAGAGTTATCCATTTACAGGTCATGTATTGCGCAACAAAATTCGATACCTAGAATAGCGAAAACGAATTGAATATATCTTCGAAATTCAGATACGCATGAATTGAATTTGGATCACGTGAAATCTCTAGTGGAATTCAATTCAATATCACTTCTACATGTACCTTATTCAAGAGCACTTATTTTGCAAATATTATCGTTTGTTCATATTTCAAGTAGGTTTTCAAAATGAAAGGATTATTTGCATTAGTTGATAAAAATATTGTTTTAATAATAAAAAATCTGATGTGGACACCACACGACTTCCTTGTACGATTATTAAACTATACATATTTTTTTAATAAATAAATTACAAAATATTAATTTTAACTTCAAAACAGTAAGATATATAGCGACCATAAAGGGAGTTTTTAAAGAGAGTTTTGATTACAACAAATAAATATTTGATGAATATGACTAATTTCACAATAAAAATATATTTGTTATTGTACGAATCATAAAATTGCACGTATTTAACGTAATTTGACATGAACATTTTTTTATGTTTTTGTCCTAATCCATAGCAAGCTTTATTACAAAAACAAAAAAGTATATAATTTTTAAATTTACATATCTCGCTTATACAAAGGGCTAATTTAATAATACTTGATGTGCTAGACGCAGAAATTAATTCTCTAAAACTTTTATTTGAAGCATTTATTTCTATAAACAAAATAAAATTATTTTATTCAAGAAAAACTGTTAACAACTTCAAGTAATGTACCACTTCCGGTTAGCCTATTTTAATCAAAATCTATTATGTTATTTCGATTGACATAAAAGTCTTGTATACCAAATTTGAAAAGTTTTGGATTATATTTTAAAACAGTTTTTCATTAAAATCTATTATAGGCTTCATGTAAAGTGCCACTTCTGGAAATTGTGTAATAACCAGAAAGGGAGGTGCACAACTAGATGTTATAGGAGTCCTAAATACAAAATTTCAACTTTCTACGGCTTACCGTTTTTGAGTTATGCGAGATACGTACGTACGAACGTACAGACGTCACGACGAAATTAGTCAAAATGGATTCAGGGATGATCAAAATGGATATTTCCGCTGAAATCTGAAAACCGAAATTTTTCGCTATTACAATACTTCCTTTACTTACATAAGTTTAACCAGTGATAGAACTCACTGAGACAACAAAAATTGTTAAAAACTTTTTTTCGAAATCACAGTTTTTTTTAGCATTTTTACCTCTCGCTAAGAGAGGTATTGGATTCATGCTAAAAATCGCATATCCAGATTTTATTGAATAAGCACGTTTTAAGGTCCCTACAATCCGATTTTAACATTTTTACGATGATGTCTGTGTGTGTGTGTGTGTGTGTGTGTGTGTGTGTGTGTGTGTGTGTGTGTGTGTGTGGATGTGTGTGTGTGGGATGTTGGAAGGACGGTTACTCAAAAACTATAAGACTTAAAATTTGTTTAACAACGTATTTCCCAATCGGACATTCATGGGAAGATCTGAAAAGGTTTTGGTAACAATTGGACAACCGGAAGTAGAAGATTCTTGAAAAAAAATCTTCTAAATATTATTTTTTGAAAATTTTTCTTGATAATATTAAAGAAAAATAAATTCTCTTTCTGATACATTTAAATATTTTTATACATATTTTATAGATTTAGAGATAAAAGGAATATAATATATAAAATAATGTTGTAATTAATTTTACAACTGAAAGGATGCCATGAAAAATAGTTGCAAATTTAAATTATTTGTAACTGACAGATAAATGTCAGTGTCAGAAATAATGAGTAATGAAAGAAAAATGTATTTGGAGAATCCCTTAATTCTTGATCTGTGACTATTATGGAGATGACAAGTCTAGGTTGAAGGACTTAAATTTGTTTCAAACATTATGGGACAATGTACACCAGTACTGTAGACTAGAGTAACTTTGAATTGCGAAAAAGCTATCAAATTCTTCTCAAGTAAGTTGTAAATATTGACAAAATTACACATCGATATAAGAATAATCGGAGTGCAATCTATCCGTCACTTTATTAAAGGGAATTAAGGTTATTTAGATATAACAAGTATGAAAAAATAAAATGTAAAAGAAGATATATAAGAATAGATGCACAATCCAGATATATACATTTTAGACCGCCCAAAATTAATGTTTTTACTAGAAGAATATAAAGAGAAAGTAAAAACGTTGTTCGAATTGAGAATTGCTGTTATAATAAAGAAGTTTATACGTCATAGATTTATATGAATATATTATTTGTATTTATAAAAATATTCTTTGCTTTATGCATACAGCCAGGTAAAATATACGGCGAGAGGTTATGTGCTGGCCACATCAGATTTTTAATCGAATTTTAATGGCACAAAATTGACCCCTGTGGTGCACTCTCCACGCCAGCTATAAAAATATTAAACCAGATTAAGTTAACATTATTGCTATATCAGAATTCACCAAAAATTATGTTAAAATCTTGTAAATCAGGGTCCAACCTTCTTAATCCGTGTAAATTCAGCAAATTACCTGCAACTGTCAAACTTTTATATACAAATTTTTAGATTAGTTCGCTCAGTTATCGCAGCGTGTGATAAAATCATATCACACAGTTGCGGACGCATCTGATTGGCTAACGAGCTTTCATACCACACAGCATCGCTAGTGATGTGCAATGACCAACTTTCAGTAATAGTGTAGCGTGTGAATTTATGTACTTTTCGTAGTGGTCGTCGGAAAAATAATTTGTATGCAATTACAGTAAAAAGTGTTTTATTTCACTCATAGGGGGATTTGACGCACAGCTCGTACGGACAAATTTTTCTATTCTTGAAATAACACTATAATTTTTACTCATGTTTCGTAAATATATAACTAAAAATCTAGTTGGCCAGCACAATACCTCTCGCCCTTACCATTGTGGGATATATAAGTAATGTACTTATTTAACATTTCTTGCACACGCAAAAAAATCGAATTACATCTATTCTTTATATTTAGATATTTTTTATGATTTTAAATTCATTCTATGAGCAAGTTTTCTCCTACTCTTCTAAATGTTCGAGTTTCTTCCAATTCGTTGACGGGATTGGCGGTATTTTTGAAGGTTGCATGTAATATATCTACAATTTTAAATATTTAATTGATAATACAGTAAGAAATATTAAATGTCGTTCCTAGAAAAAGCCTCCAGTACCATCTGTCACTGACACTGACATTAGTGATATTTATCTGTCAATTACAAAGATTTTAATTTCTCAACTGGTTTCCATGGAGTTTTTTTGGGCTGTGATATTTACTACAACAGTTTATTTTATAGATTATATTTTTTTCTATTTTGCATCTGTAACAAAGCTATAACAGCACCCAAAGGAGTTCGTTAATAGCTCGTTTGAGTGTTTTAACAGCCTAGTACAATTTATTTTTATAAAGTTGGTAGCATAGCTGAAATGTCAAAAAATATCAAATTTTAAACCTCACTGAATAAACGATACTAACGATTGTTAAGATTTTTATTTTTGTTTATATATATTTAGGGCATAAATAGTTCAAAACAGTATTAATTGTTGATATTTAAAATATGTAATTTATTTTTATTTATTTATGAACTCTGTCGGTAAATTAGTTCAAGCTTTTTGGCGCTGATGTCATAGCCAAACTTACGCAGAGTAGTTCAGTCAGACAAAAGCAAAATGGCGGTGGAGGAGAAATGTCAACAAGAATTAAGCGTTTATTTATAAGAAAATAGTGTTTTAAATATAAGATGTGTATAATTATATAGTTTTACAATTTCCACATCCTTTTCAGTTAATTTTATACAATAAAATGTAAGTAACTTGTAAAATTTTTATATTTAGTTATGATTATGAAACCTGACTTTTTCATTGTTTGTTTTTGGAATTATAAAATGTATTTTCCGTGATTTCACGTATTTCAGATGGAGTACACAAAAAATCGTCTGTATTATATTTATTTTGATATGAATTTGATTGTCGAGACAATTTTAAATTCAAACAATTGAATTTTCAAATGTCACATTATTACCAACTAACACAAAATTCCCTAAATTTTGAATTTACTATTTTTTATTTAAAAAGATCATAAAAAGCGCAAAATAGAAAAAATAGTATAAAGAACTCATGTCATAATTATCGATTATTTTGTTCGAAGGTTTGGGCAACTCCGCTACGCGTCGTTACCCAAACTTTCTTCTCACAAAATAAAATGACAATTATGACATTCGTTCTTTAATATACTATTATATCTCTAACAGGGTAATAATAAATAATTTCCTATTTCTAGATTAGGTATTCCGGAAGTATCTCTTAACCCGGTGTTAAAATGACGTTTATTGAGAGTTTATTCTAGTGTTAAGTCATTCCATTTTTATTATTATGCATTTGTGGGTTAAGCTCGTGATAAACTAGGAATAGCTATTCCTGTGTTAAAAAGAAGAACTTATATTATAATAATATTAATATTTTTTAAAATTTTTGTTATTTGTAGTAACAAATTTTCAAAAAATAATATTTAGAAGATTTTTGTTAAAATACTACTACTTCCGGTAGTCCAATTGTTACCAGAACCTATTCAACTCTTCCCATTACTGTTAGATTGAGGAATCCGTAGTTACACAGGTTTTTAATTTTATAGAGTTTGAGAAATCGTTCCTGCAACATCCACACACACATACATTATCGTAAAAATATTATAATCAGACCTTAAAACATGCTTATTCACTAAAATCTAGATATGCGATTTTTAGCATGCATCCAATACCTCTCTAAGCGAGAGGTAAAAATCATTTACCGATTTGGAAAATAATATTCTGTACATTATACAATGTTCAGAACTGTTTTTTTAAAGGCGAAATCAACTGAATATACTTTGTTTTTATACCAATGGTTGAAAGACCTTAACTAGTTGCAGCCCTCACTATGCTCGGGTGACAGTTTCTACTCTCGGTTTGCAGAGATACTTTCAACCAGAGGATACACAATATTGTTTCTACGATTAACCAGATTAATCTACGACAATTTTTAAATAATTAATAAAAAAATCTGTTGTGGCCAGCACAATACCTTCCGTCATTCTCGTGTATAATGTATAAATTCCATAATTTTTCTTACAAAAGATTCTAAATTTCCAGTAAAATTATTTCATAAACAAACTATTCAAATTGCATTTGACACTGGCATCTTCTTCTTCTTTAGCTTTTCCCATTCGTTAGGGGTCGCTATTTTTGCATGTCGTTCTCATTCAGTTCCTTTTCTCTCAAATCTTCCGCAATACAGTCCTTCCATCTTATCTTTGGTCTTCCTCTGTTTCTTTAACGTCCTATTACTAAACTATTAATTCTTGTTCCAATATAATTCTTCATTTCTCCTCATGACATGTTCAAACCAATGTAATCGTCTATCTTGTATCTTTCAAAAAACTTGTAACACTAGAGTTATTTTCTTACCGTATTGATGATAAAAAAATCTTTTTGTACTCCCAACCCCGGAAGTGACATTTGACACACGCTATAGGCAACCGGAAACGTCACTTTCACGATGCACTGCACCAGGAAATTAAGCAAGAAACACTGAGAATTTCTGGGCATTCTTCAACAAAATAATCTTTAAAATAACAAAATATAATTTATAATTTTTTCGAAAATTAACATTTTCAAGCATTAAAAACCAATAACATAATAAATAATTTATTAATAAATAATAAATTTGCCTACCATCAGTGCCATTTTGGAGAACAACAATCTGTCATCTGTCCAATAACAAAATAGAACATAACCTTAAATTTAAATTATCAGATATTACACTTACACTGACAATTAAACTACCAGTAAAATAAAGGCATGTGCCGGACATTGTCTCCATCCTTAAATTTCGGGAGACGTACAAGAAATATCAGAATCAGATATTTTGACAACTTTTAATTCTGAAAAAAATATGCAAACAATTATGTTTCCGAAATCAACAATTTACTTAACAACCGTTGCTATGAAATTGCTGCTGTGCTATTTACTTGTATATTTGCGAATTTTGTACAATTATCTTGACATTTATGCTCTATTAATAATGATTTTGTTCGTTACAAAAAGTATTGTACAAACTTCTTGCGGGAAGACGTCATCCACGCATTCGCGCAAATGAACCCCTGGCTCACAGGCTCGCTCGTGCCTCAAATAAGCGCTCTTGCGGGATGAGTGTCTTCTCGCACTTAGTATGTAAATAACTATTGTCATACCAAAAGTCCAAATAGTTGACTATGGGTTTTAATATAATATCGTTTAGGTTTTACAAATGTTCCAAACTTTTAGGATATCATTATTAACAATATTGACAAATAAATAAATTCATTTTCGACAAAAATCAAATAGAAAAATACTGAGTCTGAGGTTAACTGTTAATTTTCAAATTAATAGCTAGTATAGGAACTGGGTAATTTAATTTTCTGTTACTACTAACAAAAGGTGAAAAGGCACTTATTGCAAGGAAATTTAAAGTGAAGGACGAACACAAACCTTAACCGGAGATGAAAATACCAGCCTTTAGTCAAACTAGATTCAAACCGTGGTATTGCAGGTCCGATAATATATAAATCTATAAATATAATTAAATTTAAAAAAAATGTATGTAATTTAGTGATCGGTATTTTTGCTGTTTTATTTTAAAATGTGCTGCATTCCCAATTTCTGAATACATTGAATTCAAAGGAAGTCTTTACTATCAATAAACATGTTAAAAAATTAAGTTGCGATGGCGTAGTTACCCTCGTTATCACTGAACTTCCTAGGCTCATTAAGATAAAGATTTTTGAGGGAATAAATCTAATTAGTTTTAATTACACCATTCATTTCTTTTACTTTTTCTCATTACTGTTCTAAATGAGACGTGACTCTCTTTGCAAGATATTTTTATAATTTTAGTGTCCGTGTAATCTTGACAAGTCGAGAACATTAATTATCTTAATTTCTTAATATTTTGACGTGATTTGAAATTATGGCAGTATTATAAATATCCCTTACGTTTTAGTTTTGAAGAAAGATAAGTAAAACATTTTTTTATAAATTATTAAAACTCGCGCATAACATGGAAATTATTGTACTTGGCCGTAATACTACTACCCCTTAAATTAAGAATGCGAGGCATCTCCGTACGTAAAAAATAGTTTATAGTCTAGACCTGAATTTTACATGGCGCGAGTATGGTATATAGAACGGGAGCGGAAAAACTCGCATTATAATCTTATATAGTAGCATCCACTAAAGCGTGGGTGATCCGCGTGGGATTGCGAGTAGTGGTGGGATCCGGATCCGGATAGTTTCGGTTTCGGATTCAAAAATATCCGGATAATTGAATGTTGAACTATCCGGATCTCGGATCCAAATCTCAGTGTCGGATTTTGGATCCGGATCTGAATATCGGATTTGGATCTGGATCAGAGTATCTGATTTTGGATCCAAATCTGCGTATTGGAATTTGGATCCGAATCTGAGTATCGGTTCTTGAATCCGGTTCCAAATATCGAATCTAGGAAACGAATTTGAATATCGGATCTTAGATTCGAATATGAGTATGAGTATGTGTAATAAAAATAATACAAATTTGATTTTTTTATTTACAATTTACTAAATAAATTCCTTTTTTCTTTACATTTGCACAAACTACCTGGCTATTTTAGAGGGGTATATGTATTATTGTTTGTTTTCTAGTGTTTACAGACAGCTGTAAAGATAAACAAGCCCAATTTAACGGTTTGAAGTTCGAATTTGAACTCAATTTCAGATGTTAGCCTTCACATTCAAAATGAAGAATCGGGTCCAGAATTAAAATTTGGATCCGAATCCGCAAATAAAACATGGAATCCGGATTCGAATCCGTAAACAAAATATCAAATCCAGATCCGGATCCAAGTTCATATTCGGATCCAAGTCCAGATCCGGATCCAAGTCCAGATCCGGATCCAAATCAAGATCCAGATCTAAATTCGAATGAAATTTTCGGATATCCGCTTCAATATCCGGACGTCGGAAACCCGAGGATTCGGATATTTTTAAATCCGGGTTCTCGGATCCAAGTTTTGTCGAATCCTCACAGCACTAATTTGGAGTATAGGACTCCGTGCGGACTCCGCATGAACTCGCTCACTGTTCGAGATTTTACCCGCTCCGCGTAACCTCGGTTTTCACCACTAATATAAATATTTTAGAGTTGTTGTTCTGACCGGTGCATGTCTGTAGCGGTGCCTGTGTACGAAAACATTAATTTTTGAAAAGTAAGGTTTTATTAATTCCACTGTATCATGGGATTGCAGAGTATAAATAGAGAAATCATACATGTGTTCAGTAACATGTTTGTCTTGATTGTTTTATTTTTAAGCAGCGTTTGTTTCCATATGCCGTAACTTGAGCTAATATGAATAATTTGTATGAAATATGTAACAATTAAAAATTGAGCGGTAAAAATTATCCAAACGTGGTGAAGAAATTATTTTGTATGGTTCTGCATAGTATGAGGAAGAGAAACGTTTAAATGTTCCCCTAATTCCATTTTCTATAGAAGATGTAAATATTATATTTTGAGGTTATCACATGACAGTTCTGTTCTGTATTTCCTATGTACATATTTCTGAATATTATTACATTTTAGAGAGTTTGTACTGATTTGGATATGTCACATGTGACAGTAAATAATATTAAAAATCTGTTGTGGCCAACACAGTACCTCCCTCAATTTAATTTTTATTAATTTAAATACATACCTATGGGGACTTGTGGTTGCGTGCCTGAGTGTCCACACACACACACACACACACACACACACACACACACACACACACACACACACACACACACACACACACACATATATACACACAGACATCATCGTGAAAATGTTAAAATTGGATTGTGATTGTAGGGACCTTAAAACGTGGTTATTTACCAAAATTCCGATATGGGATTTTTAGCACGATCCCTATACCTCCCTTACCAAGGGTAACGGGAGGTAAAAATTACAACAAAACATGATTAAACATCACTTAATTCTTTAAATGTTGTTTGATTACTAACAACTGACAGGTGATACTTTTTACCTCTCGTTAAGAGAGGTTTTGGATTTATGCTAAAAATCTCATATTCAGATTTTATTGAATAAACACGTTTTAATGTCCCTACAATCCGATTTTAACATTTTTACGATGATGTCTGTGTGTATGTGTGGATGTATGTGTGCGTGTGTGCGTGTGTGTGTGTGTGTGTGTGTGTGTGTGTGTGTGTGTGTGGTATGTATGTGTGTATGTGGGATGTTGGAAGGACGATTACTTAAAAACTATAAGACTTTATATTTGTTTAACTACGCAGTTCCCAATCGGACATTCATGGGCAGATCTGAAAAGGTTTTGGTAACAAATGGACAACCGGAAGTAGAAGATTCTTGAAAAAAAATCTTCTAAATAATATTTTTTGAAAACTTTTCTTGGTAATATTAAAGAAAATTAAATTCTCTACCTGATACATTTAATTATTTTATTATATATTCTATAGATTTAGAGATAAAAGAAATATATAATTGTAATAAACAGCCGAAAGAATGCCATGGAAAATAGTTGAAAATTTAAATTGTTTGTAACTGACAGATAAATGTTAGTGTCAGAAATCCGGAGACATTACTGAAGATTTTTTCTGGGAAGTACATACATTATATTATTTCTTAATGTATTAATAGTTAAATATTTAATATTATAGGTAGATAGCAGATATGGAGATCCATGTTTGAATGATAGCTACTAATAATGTATATAGATGTCAAATATCATAATTTCTCATTCTAAATTTAGTGATTTTCCAATTCCATGTGGTTTATCTTTCTCGACAAGTAAATTCCACAATCCAGGTGACAAATTAACTACAGTAAAAATTTAAAAGATGTCCGATCAAGGTTATCTACGAATTGTATGAATTCAGATTTTTACTCCACCCATTCTGACAAATTCAGTAGTGCCGTTTGCTTAGTTTTCATGAGGGTACATAAGTTACTACTGTTATTTTATTATTATAAAAATATATGTTACAATAAAAGCATTCAAAATTCAAAAATAAGTCAACTGGTAAGTTTATTAGCAAATTGTAAAACCAAATATGTGAAAAATAAGATACTGACACAATGTCAATGTCAGTGACACTGACAGAAAATAATGTTATCCGTACGGCTATGAATTAATAAATAAACTTACGTTACAGCGAAAGTATTATCAATAACGAGCATCGTTTTAAAGTGGAATGTCTTAACTTAGTCGAAACAATATGAATTTTTGAAAGACAAGCGTGTTATATCCATCCTTATCGTACACGCTTATAGCCTTTGCAAAAGAAAGAGATAAATGTATGCCAATTTGTTAATTCGTTCATGATACAGATAACGTTGATCGGACATCTTTAAAAAAAATACTGTACGTGAATTTAGAAAATCTTGAAATTTTTAATGATAAATTCTGACATTTGACATCTATGTACATATTTACTAATTATCATTCTGAAACGGGCCCCCACATCTGCTTGTCAAGGCCAACAATATAACATGACTGTTCGCGCCCTATACTTATGTAACCAAGAAAAGGAATTGGCGAGAGGTATTGTGCTGGCCACAACAGATTTTTTTCTTTGTGAACTAGGTTTGCATTCTGACCAATCAAAGGGCAGAATTTGTATTCCTATCTAAACCAACGCTATTTTTTACGTGAAATGAAGTATAGATCAATTGGCTTTACTACCTGGCTCCTCCTGGCTCATATAAATTAACTAAATGACATAATAACGTTGCAATGCCATTTTTAAAGAAATTTGACTGTAACTATGTACTCATCCAATATTATTTTATTTCTGAGAATGGGCCTTTACATTTCGTTTTCTTGAACCTTGAATATATTCAAAGACGAGTTCTATGAAATTTGTTGAATTATTCATAAAAATAATTGTAGCAAACTAACTAGAAAGTCAACTAAATTCATTTCTCCCTTGTTTTCAGCTGTAGAATTGATCTTAAAATGGAAAATCTTAAAGTTCGTAACGCTCTTGTAATTCAATATTTGATGCTTCAGTTTATTTTTAAGTTTTTCTTGGATGGAATATTTTTATTCTCAATTTCATTACACCCTCGCTGAGTGAAATGTAAACATTGAAATTAAATCGGAACCGATCGGCCGGTCACATTCAGGAGCCGAAAGAATTGAAATCATTCACTTTGTTTCAAAAACAAACAACTAAAATTGGGGCTTCTCTTCTCGAACAATGATTGATAGGCGTAGACATGGTTTAGCTCTAACAAATATATTTGTTTTCCATTCATATGCCGGTATTCTAAAGCAGTGTATTGTGTCAGGAATTTATAGCTTCATTCATTGTGCTGACTTGTTGGTATGCATTATCTTTATATTTTGCACTGGCCTTTAAATATTTAGCATTATCTCATTTTTCAATCTCTTTCAACGAATTTTTCGCTATTTGTCATTTGCCTTTCATATGACGCATAATAGAAATGCGGAGTTTTGTTTTTCCAAACTGTCACTCCGTCAAAAAATATAGGCGGCATATTGCGCCATCATTTCTCGAAAATATTTGCCCCTATGAAACTAATATTCAGTTGTTTTTTATTTGCAATTCATATCAATATGCAATTTATCTAAATAATATTTTTATTTATTTTTATTATCCATTAGGATAATGATAATTATAAAATATTGGAATTTCATAATCACTACTTTGAGAATATTTAGCAATTTACATATACAATATATTAACATCTAATTCGGTTAATTATGTAGAAGGATTTCTGAAAGCATAATTATTTATTATAATAATATATAATAAATCTTTATTGTATATCAACTTTTACAAGTTATTACAATTTGATAATGAGGGTGAGTCAATATTTTGTAAATATGTAACATTTCATTTGTCAACGTTGTATTGATGAATATGAGATGATGAAGATGAAAGGGACGTACACAAACCTCCATAACTTTACCAAGGTTCGAACCCAGAATCAAGCCACCTCGGTCGGTATAATTATTTATTATAAAATTAGATAATTAGAGTGAGTTCTAGATATCCGATAGGTACATAGATGCCTGTAATTGCCATTGCAGTTTTAATAAGTACTTAACTTAACCTGAAATACCAATCAACATAATGTTGTATATATTACGGGCGAAGATCGCAAGATGTACAGGGTTGACATTGCCGATGCTGATTGCCGTGCAAGAATTGAAACAAGCTCTTGCAGTTCGGGACGATAGATTGCAGCCAGTTACACGAGCGTAGCGTAGATTGTATTAGGTGCGTTCGGTAAGTATTTCGGAGGCAGTGTAGTTACAGAGTAGTGCCACAGAACAAGGAAGAATCAGAATGCAAACTCTTCTTGGCGGGATAAGTTTGCGCATCTGCTCGCGCAGCTACGGTAGCCATGTTTAGAGAGTAGCCAAATCAGCGGCGTGCAGTCTCTTTTTAGAGTTAGAAGTGAATGGTGACCAGTAGCGGCGTGAAATTGTATAGTCGAGGGTGATACATCTAATGCAAAAAAATTTAACAGAGCTTTCAAGGGAGAACAGTTTCAATTAGAATTTTTGAACGAATGTTTTGAGTTTTTCAATGAAGTAAGAATTATTGACAAAAACGGTATTGATGTCACGAGTCGTATTAAATTTTTAGATTGTATAAAGATTACAATTAAAGGATTGATACATTTATGGGATTTTTGGTTAAAAGATAAATATATCTTTGTCTTTACAAGACGACTTAACCAAGATTGCTTGGAAAATTTCTTTGGAGCCATCCGTCAACAAAACGGAAATTGTGTCAATCCTACTGCCATTCAATTAAAAAGATCATTCAAAAAACTCCTGTGTGTAAAGCTATTCCATTCTGGTACGGAGAATTGTGAAGGTGATACTGATAAAATGTTGCTTAAGTTAAATGACATTCAAAATAATGTTTATGTTGAAGAATCTCCCATTTTACATTCCTCTAATTGTGATAATGAAATAGTTATCGATGTTGATTACCAAAAAAGCGACATTTTACAACAAAATTTTCAACGTTATGTATGTGGTTATCTTATTAAGAAATGTTTAAATATCCATACATGCTCAATTTGTGAAAACTATGCCCACAGTGTTGCAGAGTTAGATGATACAACATTATTTTGTTATTTTAAAGCTTATGAAAGTGGAAATTTAAATACTTTCGGAAATTTAAAGATCCCTGATGATAATTTTGTAATATATGTTACTAAACTTGAAGTTTTATTTCAAAGTAAATTTGAACAAATATGTATAGAGAAAGATATTGTAAAGCAATTAATAAATTTGAGCAGGGAAATTTCTTTACAACATCCTTGTAAAAATTTTCCTCATATATATTTAATTAAACTTTATTATAGATTAAGATTGTTTTATGCTCTTAAGTTTATTAATAAAAATTTTAAAAGTCCTAAATCCAAAAAACTTATAATTTGGAGACACGAATAAATTTTTTTGAAAAAAGTAAAACTGTTTTTTACGTCACCATATATTTCTCTCATATTTATTTCTCCTTTCCTTTAAACCAACTAATAATAATAATAGTATTATCATTTTTGTAAATGTGTATTAAATAAGCAGCTAACATAAGCACAAATTGTGTTCTTTAAAATAATAAAAAATTACCATTAAAATCTTTAAATTTGAATGAAAAATAATGGAAGTACATACCTGACCTGACGTTTACATAATTTTTAAATACGGACCTGACTTTCTACTCTAATAACATGGCCGCCGCTATGCAAGCGTGCTGAAAAAGATCAAAGGCGGCAACATCGAGTTTGCATTCTGATTCTTCCTTGTTCTGTGGTAGTGCATAGATGGATTATAACCACGTGATAATCGTGTTAACAGTGTACATGAATTAACCGAACGCTACGATCATTACTGCTTGACAATTTATACATAACCAAAAATTATGAATCGTCAAGTGTTAAGTACTGTACTATATTTTGCACATGATATCTTATTTAACGATTCGTCTGATGAAGAAAATGAACAAAATGAAAAAGTTTATAACTACGCAGAAAGCATAGTTCCAAATATGCCGAACAAGCATTTATAGGTTAAGTTGTATTGAAATTGGCGCGAAAATAATCCGCATGACACAAACCACGCTCGCCGAGGTTGAGCAGATAGTGCGTAACGAAATTAACTACACGGTTATTTACCGAACGTTAGATGGTGCTATCTTTTTTCTGCACTGGAATAACCGAACGGTTATGGTGCATATCGTGAGGAAAGTGCAAATCGTTCTGAATTACCGAACGCACCTTTAGTACCCAGTTGAGGTCTGCAAAGATGATTTCTACTAGAAGTATACACAGCATTTTTTTTCTTCAGTCAGAAAGATTAATAGATTTTTAAATGTAATTAATCAATTTTTTATAATTTTTCACTTATATCATCACAACAAAGAAAGCAAAAAAAATGAACGTAAATAAATGGGGAAACAATACAATGGTCTGCAAAGTACTTTTTGTACTCGTAACCTTCGAAAAGACACTTCCCGCACGCAACACTCAATCTGGAACAAGTGCTTCCCGATTGCAAAAAATTGCAAAAAACACTGGCCCTTTGGAACATTCTAAAATAAATATGTCTTGATAATAATAAAATTTAATTTATAATATACAACTTCCCTGAATTTTCCTTTATTAAAAGTTTGGGAAATAAGAGTAATTTATATAATATAACAACTTAGTTTAATGGAAAAGTAAGATTATAACAACATAAAATGCTTAAATTAATTAATCTATTTTAGGTTAGGTTTGATATTTGAACTAAAAAACAATATTTTTGGATTGGGAAGAGCCACAATTGTTACAAGTGTTATTATAAACATTTATAGTAAAGGGCTGAATACGATGATCGACTAGTAGTAGAATGAAAATTGGGAAATAATTGGACACGCAGTCTGTGTACAATTAATTTATTTCCTGGCCTACGTTTCGACTTTGACTACAGTCTTCATCAGGGCTCTAAAAGGTATACATGGAGTAAAAAAATGAAAATTGAAACAGTAAACAAATTACACTTATTTACACAAAAGTTTACAACAAAAAATTCTTTTTCTCTATAATTTTTATAATACATTTTTACTCACAGAAATTGTCAATTGTAGATAATAACATGGGGAACCCCCATACGACCCATGGGTATAACAAGTAATTAAATATATCTGTATATATCAGGTCAATATTAGCTGGAACGTTGGAAAAAAAAGGAAAAAACTTAACAACTTTTAATTATTAACTTTCAAAAAAGAAAAAGGGATATTTTTTTATAAAACGTGTAACTTAACATGTGAGAATGATTTACAACAAGGATAAGCAAATAAAGTTAGGTCAAGGAATAATTACCATTGACACTACGAAGGTTTTGTAAAAAGAAGTACTTAAGTTACAAAAATGAACATTTAAGATAGACAAATTACAATACACATAAGCGTTGTTAGAAAAATAATAAAAGTGTGAACATGTTTATGGATGATTTTTGTGAAATTTAATGAAATTGTGGTAAATTACACTTAAATTATCAATATCAGTTTGGTGATTGGTGTTATTTTCATCAGATTTAATGTATAACATTTCCAAAGTGAGCCTTTTTAGTGGAAATGTTATACATTAAATCTGATGAAAATAACACCAATCACCAAACTGATATTGATAATTTAAGTGTAATTTACCACAATTTCATTAAATTTCACAAAAATCATCCATAAACATGTTCACACTTTTATTATTTTTCTAACAACGCTTATATGTAGTGTAATTTGTCTATCTTAAATGTTCATTTTTGTAACTTAAGTATTTCTTTTTACAAAACCTTCGTATTGGTCAATGGTAATTATTCCTTGACCTAACTTTACTTGCTTGTCCTTGTTGTAAATCATTCTCACATGTTAAGTTACACGTTTTATAAAAAAAAAATCTCCCTTTTTCTTTTTTGAAAGTTAATAATTAACAGTTGTTAAGTTTTTTCCTTTTTATTCCAACGTTCCAGCTAATATTGACCTGATATATACAGATATATTTAATTACTTGTTATACCCATGGGTCGTATGGGGGTTCCCCATGTTATTATCTACAATTGACAATTTCTGTGAGTAAAAATGTATTATAAAAATAATATAGAAAAATATTTTTTTGTTGTAAACTTTTGTGTAAATAAGTGTAATTTGTTTATTGTTTCAATTTTCATTTTTTACTCCATGTATACCTTTTAGAGCCCTGTTGAAGACTTTAGTCAAAGTCGAAACGTAGGCCAGAAAGTAAATTAATTTTACACAGACTGCGTGTCCAATTATTTCCCAATTTTCATTTATAGTAAAAATTTGACAATTAGAAATCGAAGTTCCTGGTGCAGCTTGGTTTGCAATTGATAAAGATTGTGTATAATTTGCAGATTCTGGTGTATTCGCACAAGTTGCATTTACAGATGATGGTCCTGCCTGCATTAATTTATTTGCAATCATTTTTGTACTATGGAGGGAGTTTTCTACATAACGGTTTCATAACGTTCTCTTGATTTTGTTGGCAGTAAATTTTGAATCGCCACATTTGCAACTTCCCGAATCTCGGGAGGAGTACAAGACACATCAGACATTGCACAAAATTATTCACCTAAATATAATAAAGGAAAAACTTGGTACAAAATTCGCAAAATATTGATGGAAATGTCAAATGAAGCAATTGTTTCTAGTAAAACAAATGGTCATGGCCTACTTAATTTTATGTACGCTCTTAGATAAAGATTTGAAATTAAAGATGTATTTTTTTTAAATACCAGTACTCGAACAAGAAATATTATACAAATTACGTGCGTGAAGACGTCTTCCGCTCATTCGCGGTCCTTGCAGTCGCTCGTGCTTTAAAAATGCGCTCATGCGGGAACATCGTCTTCCGCACCGCACTTAGTTCGTAAATAGCTATTTCTGTATACTTAACTGTAAACAACTACCTACCTTCTTAGTAACGAGTCCGGTAGGCCGGTAGTACATAGCAATAAACTTGACGACGTCCGGTAGGTATTTTAACATTGACTATTACATTCATAATTTTTAATTTTTAGATAAAAATATGCGTTTAATAAATGTTACCTTAACAAGGCATCACAGCAAGCTTGTGCAAAACAAACGATAGTTTTGATTAAATAATAATTATTTTAAATAATTAGCTTTAAAAATACAGCATACGGCCGGTATCTGCTTTTGCGTTCTCGCTAGTTCAAGTGTCTCGACCTACCGGCTCGACCTGTGATGTACTAGCTCGCATGTAAATATTTAGCTACCGGTCTAATAACGTAAATAGCTAAAATTTGTAGTCCGTTAAATATTAACAATAACGGTCTGCAATTATTCACTTTCTGTAACCATTTTTTTTATAGATAATACACATATATGTACCAGTATAAATTAATCATTTATAATTTCTATATTTTTATAGGCCGCGAGCAGACATGTGACTCAAGCGACCTGAAAGTGCTTGGAATCAGCTGATTTATGAGCGCTTCCTACGTTGACAAGAACATTGTTACTTTGACAAGAACAACGTTTTGACCGTTTTGACTTATTTCGATTTTGAAATGATAAAAAAATATTATTTTTATACAATTTTGACGTTTTAAACTGTCATTGTTAACTCCATAACAACTATAAGTATTTGCTTATTTGGTAGTGAATTAAAAATTATTTGTCACTCTTACACAATTTTAACTCACTATACAACAAATAATGCATTAAAACATCAGGCACGAACATAACACTTTCACCAGTCTATCAGACAGATTAGCCATTTTTATTATTTTTCACGACACAAATGAAAATAAAGCTTGTTTATAATTTATAAATAAACGACTTGACTTCTATCAACGACGATTGTCATGCACAGCATACTAATTGATTAGTTTTTTAATTTCTCAAAATTAAATATAATGGTTTTTATCATTATTTGATCAAAATAAAATAAAATATTGTATTAACCACGTTTAAACTTTCTTTTTATGAATAAAAATTATCTTAACTCACGATACTAAAATTGGCGTTTAGTTAATTTTAAGTTTGTAAAATGATGTGTGCGCATGTCACTTTGACAAGACCAATGTTAATATTTTGACTTATTTTAATTTTGCTGCTTGAAAATTGTAAAATAATAACATTTTAGCAGTTTAAAAACAAAATAAGTCAGGGAATTGGTCTTGTCAAAGTGACACGCGCACATAAAACAACTCATTAAAAGCACTTCAAGGTCGCTCGAGTCACGTGTCTGTTCGCGCCCTATACCCTCATTTTTTTATCCTTTTTGAACACCTGTATAACTATAAAAAGTCTCAACTTTTTACTAGCTGTCCGGTAATGATAGATATATAAAACTATCACTATTCGCATATACAGTCATACCGGACGGAGCTACAAAAGAAAAAATCTGTTGTGAGCAGCACAATACCTCTCGCCATTTTCATTTTATGTAGTATAGGGCGAGAGCAGTTATGTGACTTTGTTGGTCTTGGCAAGCAGATGTGGGGGCCCGTGTCAGAATGAGAGCTAGTAATATACATAGGTGTCAAGTATCATAAGTTTTAATTCGAAACATTATGATTTTCTAAATCCATGTGGATTATTTTCCTCGACAAGTATATTCCATACTAATGGATGACAAATAAACATCAGAACATTTTGAAATTTTGAATGAAAAATTATGACATATGACAATTGTGACATCTATGTAAAAACTACTAGCCGTCATTCTGACACGGATCCTCATCTGCTTGTCAAGGCCAATAAAGTCACATGTCTGCTCGCGCCCTATAAATACACACAAATAATTGAAATTGTTTCTCTTCTTTTGTTCTATAAGAAATTTTATCCTACTATTCTATTATGTTCAAAATTCTTCAAATTCATTGACGGTATTAACGGTATTTCTTAAGGATATATGTAATATTAACATATCTGTAATTTAAATATATAATTAATTAATAATACAATAATATATATTAAATGTACTCTTACCTCCCAGAAAAATCTGACACTGACATTTTGCATTTACATGTCAATTACAAAAATTTAAATATCGCAAATGTTTTTCGGGCAACGAGATTTATTACAACAGATTATTCTATATTATTATATACTATATCTCCAAACCTATACGAGATATAATAAAAAAATTAAGTGTGTTAGATTGAAAATTGAATTATCTTTAATATTTGTAGTAACAAATTTTCAAAAAATAATATTTAGAATTTTTTTTTTTTAGAAACTACCATTTCCGGTTGTCCAATTGTTACCAGAACCTATTCAACTCTTTCCATTACTTTTAGATTGAGTAATCCGTAGTCAAACAGGTCTTTAGTCTTATAGAATTTGAGAAATCGTGTCTCCAACAACCTCACACACACACACACACACACACACATCCACACACACAAACATCATTGTAAAAATGTTAAAATCGGATTCTATGGACATTAAATCGTGCTTATTCAATAAAATCTGGGTATGCAATTTTTAGCATGAATCCAATACCTCTCTTAGCGAGAGGTAAAAATCAATACAATTCGCGCTAGCATCAGAGGTTTTATAGATAAAATATCTCCTCGACCAAAAAAGTTTACTTATGCTTAAGCAACATATAATGTAAGTATCAAAAAAGCTATTTATGTTTTGTTTACTATTTGTCTTTGTACTTTTATTTTTTAAGGACTGTAGTAATCTGTTATAAGTTTGTCTTGGTATAATTGCGTTTTTCATATAAGAGTTGGGAAAAGTATTCTTATAAATATGTAAAATAAAGCTGTGGATAAGCGCAAGAAAGTCAGTCAACAGTTTCTGTTTTTCTTACGCTTCACTCGTGACGTGTTTGCTAAGTCACCACGTAACCTTTGAGGTTAGAATTTATCTTTTGAAAGAACATTTTACGTGTTTGATTTCTCCTTGAACGAGTTGCACACATATGGAATATAAAAGTACAAAGAAAAGTTGTAATCTTACAAAACACTGATTTATTACAAATGATTTTATTCGCAGGTTCAAAAGAATCTTTTCCTTTGAGGGACTATTTACTCGTGTATTTTGTTGTCAAACTTCGCTACAATTTAGGTTATGAGATAGCTAGAATGTCTTCGTACGGCATTCTGCTATGTTTTCAATTTATTCAAGGTACGGTGTATAAATATTATACGTTGCTGTATTACTGAACAATTTATTTTGATGTATTGGTGTCGGCGATAAGCAGGCCACGCTTTTGACTATACATTTTTGAATTATAAGGGTGCTTTGTACTCATGAAAGAATAGTTAGTTATTATACAAGTGTGGAATGTAACATATTAGTCACGAAAAAAAAAGTTTAGCAGGACCGTAAGGCGAGTGGCTAATTTTATTTATTGACTAATATACATTCCATACGAGTGTAACCAACGTTTTATCCAACACTTTTTTTTTAACTTTTGAAATCATTTTTATGTTTTCGTTCATTATTTGACACTGACATACTGACAACTCATTTGATATACTATTTTAAATTACAAAGAAGCCATTGAATGGTTCTTTTGTTACTATGTGATGTATTTGTTATATTTATAGTGAGAAAAAATTTCAGTATGTGTATTGTCTGACATTGAGTATAAACAATAGACCCATTTAGTGATGATCCTTGGTGATGATGTTGGCCAGGTTTCCAAACAAGAAAATGGCTGTCGCCTTGGTAACCGTTGCTATGTTATTTAAAATTGACCGCGAAAATAGCGGTGGGAGATTTTTCCTTTCTTAAAATTATAGGTTTCAAGTGTGTGCTATCTTGACTACTTTTGAATACCCACTAATTAAATAAGTTGGGGTGTATTATAAAGTAGTCAATAAGTTTGTACAAAATATATACTCGTATGTATTGTTAAATATAAATTATAATTTGCTTTATTTTTCTATGTATATACATTATTTTAAGAGATATGGAATATATTTCTCATGATAAAATAATTTACAATACAAGAAAACTTTATAACGTATTTCTGAGCTATTTCAATACCAAACAAACTTATAGGTTACAAGTGTAAAACGTCAAATCCTGGTTTAGCATAGCAACAGCCTTAGCAACGGAGACGCCATTTTATCATATCAATTGATATTCCGCAAAATAAGAATGGTCAAGCAAGAAGATTTTTGATTATTCTGGAAAATGAAATGAATACTCAACAGTTAATACCGCTATACAAATCACTGTGTCCTAAAGGTGTGCCCCAAGACAGATTCTTTTTATGCTACAGAGATAACAAATGTACAATGAAACCTGTAGGTAAAAATACTTTCGGAAACATCCCATGTACAATAGCAACATATTTAGGTTTGGCAGATGCAAACTTATACACAGGGCACTGTCTGAGACGCACATCGCAAGTCTTCATTCTGATGCTTGTAGGAATACAGAAAGCCCAATTAGACTAGGTGGATGGAATAGTACATCGGTAGCCCGAAGTTACGTAGATAATAGCAAATGTTCCAAACAGACAAATTCTGGTTAGTAACTGGAATAAAAGCAAGTACCACTAACACGATAGTATCTACCATTCGTGTTATGTCAAACATCAATACCACAGAAACATCGAATACAAAAGAACACGAAGGTATTGTATTGTCGGGTAAATTTGATAATTGTGTTTTTCATTTTAAATAAGTAGGTAGTTATATTCTATGAGTTTTATTGAAAATAAATATTCTTTTTAAACAGTGAACTATTTTGTCTTTTTCATAACATCTAAAGTCCCTACATTACTGTAGCGCGAACGTCCACCAATAAAAACCGCGAAATTTGAAAATCTAGGAACTTTAATAACATTAAATTTATATTGCCCTAGGGCGTTATTTTTGAAAAATAATGCCCTAGGGCGTTATTATTTTTGTAATTTCCATAGGAACGGAGTTATTATTAACATAATAAACTAGTTTGACATTAAAATAATTACTTAAACTTGGTTTTTATTTTTATTAAAAAAAAAACTCAAAAATCGGAAATAATTTGTCAGTGACTTCTCAATTATTCTCTCACGGAGTGGGTAATGTTATTATTTCAAATAACCATGGTAACAAGTATATTATGAGTCGGTGTTGAATAATAGTATATTAAAGAACGAATGTCATAATTGTCATTTTATTTTGTGAGAAGGAAGTTCGAACAAAATAATCGACAATTATGACATGAGTTCTTTATACTATTTTTTCTATTTTGCGCTTTTTATGATTTTTTTAAATAAAAAATAGTAAATTCAAAATTTAGGGAATTTTGTGTTAGTTGGTAATAATGTGACAATTGAAAATTCAATTGTTTGAATTTAAAATTGTCTCGACAATCAAATTCATATCAAAATAAATATAATACAGACGATTTTTTGTGTACTCCATCTGAAATACGTGAAATCACGGAAAATACATTTTATAATTCCAAAAACAAACAATGAAAAAGTTAGGTTTCATAATCATAACTAAATATAAAAATTTTACAAGTTACTTACATTTTATTGTATAAAATTAATTGAAAAGGATGTGGAAAGTGTAAAACTATATAATTATACACATCTTATATTTAAAACACTATTTTCTTATAAATAAACACTTAATTCTTGTTGACATTTCTCCTCCACCGCCATTTTGCTTCTGTCTAAACTACTCTGCGTAACTTTGGCTATGACATCAGCGCCAAAAAGCTTGAACTAATTTACCGACAGAGTTCATAAATAAATAAAAATAAATTACATATTTTAAATATCAACAATTAATACTGTTTTGAACTATTTATGCCCTAAATATATATAAACAAAAATAAAAATCTTAACAATCGTTAGTACCGTTTATTCAGTGAGGTTTGAAATTTGATATTTTTTGACATTTCAGCTATGCTACCAACTTTATAAAAATAAATTGTACTAGGCTGTTAAAACACTCAAACGAGCTATTAACGAACTCCTTTGGGTGCTGTTATAGCTTTGTTACAGATGCAAAATAGAAAAAAACAGATTTTTTTTCATCATCGGCAGTAAAAACATCACAAAAATCCAAATTATTAAAACAATGTAGCAAATTCGACTAACATCTTTGACAATTAAATGAGTTTAAGAAGTTAGTAGTCTTTAAGTTTCATACCTGGGCAACAACACAGATTTTTGTTCTAATTATAAACAAAGTTGAAATTTCTCAAATTTAATTTAGAAAATATTGAGTTCTATGTCGTTTATTTCTAAACTTCTTACCAACGAAATCTAGAAAGTTGTTCCATGCTATTTATAGGTTAAGTAAGATAAGTTGTCTTATTGTAGTATTTATACATCATAATGTAGATGTGTAATAATTCATAAAAGAAATTATCACTGTGCACAGTTGTGTCATAAATATCAAGTCGGAAGAGACGAAAGCATTTTTGTAAATGAACAAGGCGACATCAGCGCTCGTAACGGTTTACACGTAAATGTCCGCTTTTGCCATTCGCTATTCACATGATGAATGATTTAAGAATGTCGCCCCTGACGTTGAAAATTAATGTTCAGGACTGAAGACATCTTTCAAATAGCTGCCTTAGGCGAGGAAATTTATGTTTCCGCCTAGTCTTTACCTGGCCCCAAAAATTTGCAAAACCAACAGATTTATATTTAATGAGTTCCATTTTGATTGTTAAAATACAATTTAGAGCACACGGAAAATAAAATCAAATAAAAGTTAAATTTTACACGGTCGATATAGTACGGAATAAAACCACAAATTGGTTTTGTTTTATGCAAGGGTGATGAGAACTACTCCAGGCCTCGGAATCAGACAATGAATCAAACTTTACTTATCAATTATTAAACCTACAGTAGTCGTACAAGTTATGTATATCTATAATAGTATAAACTACGCTTTATCTTTTATTGATATATACGCATTAGTCATTTACCTATATGTCTAAATATGTTAATCATAATTACTTATCTTATTATTAGTTAGTCATATTTTGAACATCTGTGTAAATCTGTAAATGTGTCAGCATGTGATGAGACCACAGATCTACATATAAATTTTAGATTACATTACCAGTAAAGCCATTTTTTATTACATTTATTAATTTTGAATATTATTTGTGCTGCTAAAATGTCAGTTTTTTTACAATTTTCACGCTGTAAAACGTATGCAATTAAAACTAATAACTTCTCAACAGTTCAAAATTAAAATAAGTCAAAATATTGTTCTTGCCAAAGAGACATTGTTCTTTTTCAAAATGACAAGCGGCCACAAATTCCAATTACCTCAAGGTCGTTCGAGTACGTGTCTGTTCGCGCCATATAGTATTTATACACTGTGGTGCGGTCGCGAATCTAGGGACCCGGGTTCGATCCCGACCGACGCCAAAAATTAGTTCGAATTTTAATGGCACAAAAAGGACCCTCAACGTAGCAATGAGTGACCGTGAGGTGACGCCTAGTAAGCGCCCGCACGGTGTAAATATTCGTCATTACCGATATCTGTGACAGGGTGAGTCACCGAAATCGCCGTCTTATATATATATATATATATATATATATATATATATATATATATATATATATATATATATATATATATATATATATATATATATATTACAACTAATAAATCCATTGTATTAATAAGAAATTAAAAGTTATGGCCCGTATTACAAGAAGCGCGTTTTTATATTATATTCTTGTGAAATAAGTCACCTTTAATAAAAGCGCTCGATAAAAGTGGGTTTGTAATACGAGACAATTTCATCACATTAGGTTATCATCAATAAAGTGTCGAATACAAAGTAAATACTATAAAATAATTTTGGAAAGAAGAGAAGAGATATGCTAACGTTCTCTGACACGTTGTCATTCATTTGCAACGGAACAAAACTTTAATGGTTCCGTACATAACTCATGATCGATTTGTATTCAATAATTTGAAGCATACATCCCTGTTGACCATTTGATCATTATCACGGTATATATGAGAAAAATCTTTGTCGGGGACCCATATAGACATTCTAGGCACGAGGGTGAGTGAGCTGTATGACTGTATACAAAAATGTTCGATTGCGCGAGAAAAAACCGATATGATAGATTGTACTGACATTTTAATATTTCAAACAAAAAGTTCCAATGTGTTATCGATCATATGTTTACATTATACGTTTCAATTCAGACGGAAAGCTGTTATCGTTACAGCTTTTTAATAATATTTTGTATATTGTGGTGGAATTGTTTAATTTTGGCGAAATATAGATTTTTATCTATTTATACATATTTTAGAAGTTGATGTATGTTTATTATGTATATTTCCCGAAATAAACAGTTTATAAATAAAATTTAATTCAATACATATGTGGATATAATAATTATAGTAACAGTTATATGCAAAGGTACTTAACTTAATATGTATTTGCCAGCATAAGTAAATATGTAAATATCTGATATCAATAGTACTGACCATAAAGATAGCGACTTTTAAAAATTAGAAGAGGAATTTTTGAAATTACAGTTTTGTAGAAGGTTCAATACTGTCAACTCTCTATAAATCTATTTCGCAAGGGGTATTTGCAATTATTCGAATTAGAGAGAATTAGAACTAGAGAGAGTAAAAGAAAAATAAATGAACATTTGAATAAATTATTAAGAGTATATGCAAAAGAAAAAAAAATATTTAGTTATATAACGGACACAAAATAGTTGGTTTGGTAGGGAATTGGTGCTCTATGGTGACTTGTTAATTGAAGTAAAATTCAAAATATTTATTTCAATTCCATGAATTAGCATAAAGTCATTGAAATAATTAGCAAATAAAAGAATATTTAAACGTTGTCTACATTTTACTTTTGTTTACTTATTAATATTGTTGCGCGCGCTAGCTGAGTAAACAAACTCGTGCGATGCGTGACCTTGTAACAAGATTAGACATGTTCGCTTCCGAATTTACTCGAACGTTACTGGAAATGTTCTAGAATAATAGACAGCAGTATATAAAAGGCGAAGCGGCTCTTTGCGATCAATTCAGTTCAGTCGATAGCCGACGAGTCTACATGCATGGTGAAATAAATAGTTACTGATATAAATATAGTGAAATAAATATGTTGCACATAAACGGTGCGTTATGATAATTGTTTAAATAAATAATCTTAATGTTTAATTGTTTAATAATATTTTTAGTCTTTAATTAGTGTTATATTTGTTTAATCATTATGTTCGTTATTTTTATTATCATCTTATTTATTTATAGTTTAATGAACTTTTATTTTAATTAATAATATTTCTCTGATTTGTTACAATAACATTAAATATATAGCAAGTCAGTCAGAAATATATTTTAAACATTTTTATATACAACTTTTATTTAAAACAATTTTGTCTAAAATTAATTGGGAAGTTTTGCGCAAGGATAAACTGAATCCCATGTCAAACATCTATGGCCACTATGACCCGCTTTTTATTTAACACATTGTATAAAGATTTTATAAGTTAAAATATCCGTTTTTATCCAATAACAAACACGTCTTTCTCACTGTCGACTCTAACCTAATATCCAATCGCCTGGGCGGGAACCAGCGAGCACTATTTCCCTCCGGTGATCGTCCTCGTTGTCGTTTTATATTCCGTGCGTCAAGTGGACCTGCGTTCGATTCCCGGCTCTATACGGCGTCCGGAGAGACTGGAAATGAGCTCCCGTGGGCAAGAGTTGACTGTAGCCATCGAAACCCAATGCCCGGAGCGAGGATGTGATGGAGTGCGTTCCGGAAATTGTGTAAATGAGGTAGTTTTTGTTTTCTTTAACACAACTGAAGAGCATTGTTTGAGGGAAGTGGGTGGAAATTTATTTACATGTAATCACAAAAGTTGTGGGATGTTTGCAAATTGTTTTCCAAACGGATTAAATTTTAATTTGTCCGATAGTCCATTAGCATAGAGTTATTCATACGAATTACATTCAATATACCAAGCCCAAATTAGTTAGTGATTGTTATAGAATTTTCCTGTCTTCATCACTTTATGTTCCTTGTTTCATTTCCATTCACTTTCTTCCTACATCTCTGAAAAATTTACTGTATATTCGAAATCATCATAACCTTTTTCATTCATTTATTGTTTATCATTCAGATGTCAAACAAGGTCAAAAAAACCACAAACTTAAATTTACATGTCATATAAGCGCATATAACGTTAGTTTCTCGTCTGCGCACAAGGTTTCGTGCCAATTTTGTAACACGTCACTATTTCCACTATTTAGGCTACCTGAAGCACTGGTCAGTCTTAAGGGTGCACTACCCCAAACATATATTCATACGTAATATAACAAGTGATATGATTATCATCGATGATATTCTCGAGTGCTGCTTCGGTTTCACGATCAATATCTTCGATTATTAATCATATCACGAGCTTATATTTAATGAGAGGATATAATGAATTTTTGTAACACATTATGTTAATCTAACTTTTGATATACTTATTCACAATGTTTTAAAACACGGTACTTACGAGTTTTATTTAATATATCGGAGTTTGAATTATTGTTATTACTTATTTTATAATCAAAATTAACTGTCAATGTCGTAAGTAAAGAAAACAAATCCCTTTAGTAACGACTATAAATAAGGTGATAATTTCTTTGTTTTTTATCATCGCTGTGATAGACATGTAACTAGGGTGATTCTGAATGTTGATTGGCGGAAAAACATATCACGTGACTAATGAATTATATTCTCATTTTTATAATTTTTTCCTACTTCATTTTTGAATTGCTTAATTAAACAAATTTAAGGCAGTTGCATTCTGCATATTGAATTTTTCTCCCTTTTTAAAAGTGACTATTGAAGATAAGAGACGTGTGTGATCCGCTTAAGCGATTTTTTTTGGAAGTGTAGCTTGGGAGCTTTAAGCACTCTTTAAAGAGGATTCGATCCACATTACTCTGTAATTAAAGAATTGAGTATTCTCACAGGAGAGTTCCTGGATTGTAATATCTTCATAACTTTTGACACCCTAAGCCGCCCTCCAACTACGGTAAATTACAGTAAAATTTAATATGACACTAGTAGCCATTTTGAATTTGGTAGGCCACCATGTGCTGATGAACTTATTTCTTTTAGGCTTCTTTTTCTTTTCCGTTTTTCGTTTTACCTTATCGGTTTTTTTCGTTTGGTACGTTGTTGCAACCATTGCACATTACGATAGTCCATACTACCGTACCGTATGACCATTTCGAGGCATCTTCACCATCATCATTAACCCCATTGTCATCATCTTCGTCCGTCTACGTATCATCTGTTCCTGTGGATCCTGTCATCGTGTTGGAGAGAAGTTTATTGCCACGAGGGACGAGACATTCCCCATCTTGCCCTGCCGCCAGGTCACTGCAGATCTCCCCACCCCACCACTGTAACAGATAAGAACCATCACCGTCATTATTTTTTTATGTTCATCTTTTATATTTTATTGTTATCTTACCCACGTTTCGTCGGTGTTCACCCTCTGTGAACCAGATTTGTTTAAGTATATGTATTATGAACTATATTTGAATAAATTGAGAAGTGTAGGCTGGCTTCCGCGAGGCCATTTTGCGAATTATTTTATTTATTTATTTATTTTATTTATTTATTTATTAATCATTCCAACAGGATATTATATCCCAATTACAAGACGATTATATATTATAAATATTAAATAGTCGTATGACTATAAGTAAACGTACATGTATAAGAAACACAAAAAAATAAATTTGTTGAATTGTTATCTCGTCCACTGAAAGGGTATAAGGACTCGTATTTCAAGCCTATGAGCGTATTTAACTTCGTTCCTTGCGCCACGACGTATTTGATCGATTAACTTCAGGCTTATGTACCATCTCATACTCGCGCGAGACTGCCACCATACTTCGCCGGCCCTGAGGGCTTGTCTCTCAGCCGTTTGTAGGCTCTGTAGTGACTGGCGATTTTCCCTACACACTTATTTCAGCAACGTCGTACCAGACCGTCTTCACTGTAGCTGGGCGAAGCCCAAACCTTGCTCAGGAACGCACCCTGGGCCACCGTTAGGTTTTTCTTATAACCCCAAAGGTCAGGGTGGCCTTTTGGAATTTTACCAGTTATATGGTATATCTACATAGTAGATTCATTGTACCTTAAAATTACATACAAGGCGACACAGAAAAACTAAGCTTAAGGGCTCAGAAATTATGGTATTTGGTAGAATGGTAGCGCTTCCGGTATTACCGGAAGTGACATTAACATTCATATTACAAATGAGATATCCTACATATTTTATATATTTGAAATCTACGTTAAATTACGAATTCAACGATATTGTTGAAGTGCATTTTCATTGAAGAAATAAATTACAAAAATGTAAGATAAAATTAAGAATAAAATCTCATACCATGAACAGAAATCAATGGAGTCAAGAGGGCCAACGTCAGCTGATTCGCGTAGCTAAAGTTACTTACTGATCGCAGAATGAGTCGGTTAACAGAGAACCGTCTCCTTGCATACTCGCAAATGCTTGTCGTTGTCGTAGTCGCCCACGCGTTTAAAATATGCGTAGGACTTGTGACATTGTTGCTATGGAAACATCAAAAACAAATAACGAAATTAATTATTAACTAACACTAATCAAAGGACAAATGAATAATTGTTAATAAAAATATTTGGTTTGTAAAACTGTAAAAATTGTTCAAAATGTTTTGTTGGCTGCATCTATCAATAATGTAATGAAACAAACAAAATGTCAATTGTTCTTTGTTTAATGTTAGTTTTTAGTTGTTTCAATAGCAACAATGTCATATTTGTATTAAAATAAGAAATATAATATTTAAATTTCAACTTGAAATACCACTTTTGTTTTTAATGGTAGAGGCATAGTGATAATGACCTTTTATATTCAGATAAAAAAAATCTTTTAAATGGTACCACTATCTTTTAATAAAGTTAACAATGGTGGCCCGCTTACGGCAGACATCCTGTACAGGATAAATTGAGTAACAAACCTTTGAATTTGTCTGTAAAGTATCTCATGTTTGTACTTTGTGTTTGTGGAGTCAAACACGAATGATCCTGGCTTTGGACGGCCGTTTATGTATGCTCTGTTTTTGATATTTTGTTGTGCGAATCTGCTCTTAATTGTGTTGGCCTGTCAATTAGAAACAATCGCGTGTCGTCATACTAATTAATTGAATTTAAACCAGTATATTACGATATGTGAGTGAATGAAGCGTTTTGGGGTAGCCAGATATTAGCAGATAATGTAACAGTTATTTGAAGTGTGCTGTAATGTAAATTTATGGAGGCAGCGCTTAAATTAAAGTGTCAGCCACATGCCTATGATAAATTATTACTGTGTCCCTGCTAAACCACTAAATCCCTTCTATTTTATTTTCACCGTTCTTCCTACAAATCTCGCGTCTATTAATTCTAATTTATTACATGGACGTTTTCAAAACCAGTACAAGAGATAAGAAATTCCAATAAACGAATCATTTATTCTGCTTTACACGTAAATGATTTATTGTTGTCTAAATAAATAATCGACTTTTCAAAAATTACATTAACTAGTATATGGAGCAGTGTGTGTAACATGTAACGTCGTCTGTCTGAGTCTGACTGCAAGCTAGAGGTCGTACACGTTAAGATCAAGCCAGCTACGTCATGACCACGCCTCCAACAAATTGTTCAGTGGCGTGCACAATATTAGGCCGGACGCCAACTTCTTCTATCTTGCAAAAAAATTCATACCAGGAAAGTCAAAAGACCCTTTAGGAAAATATTTCTTTCCATTCAGATTTTGTGCGCTATCTATTCATGAAATATTTGCAAAAATCCAATATGGAATAAACCCAAAAATTATATTTTTCGCAATAATATCGATTTTTAATATGTATTTTGTAATATCTAAGGAACTGTATGAGATATTTTATTCAAATTTTACTTACTTACACTAACCATGTATTATCTGCAGGGGCGGATTTAGGTATAGGCTTTATGGGCTGTAGCCCAGGGCCCTGCAGGTACAAAGAGCCCCCCGTAGCAAGTACGGGAATTTTTTTTTATTCCAAAGTGAAAAGTATTATGTTACGTATTATACAGAAATAAATAAATAAACAATAAAGCTATATTCATTAATTTATGGAATAAATATTAAAAATATTCATAATTTTATGACAAAAATGTCTTCGATAATCAAAATATTAAAATTATAAACCGCTTATATATGTTTTATAAAGAAATATAACATTTTGTTGGGCTTCCTTTGATTTTTATAAAAGCAATTAAATGACGACAATGATGGTGTTATATTCCGTCATTCTTCTTGTAGTTTATTTTTTAATCTTTCTATAGTTTTAATCGTATATATTCTTGTTTCCTTCAAAAATTTCTTGCATTTACTCAATTGGGTTTAAGTCTGATGATTGTAGGGGGATGATATAGCTTATTTTTTTTATTTTATACAATATCCATTCTTGCGAATTATTTGTAGATTCGTTTGCATGCATAAAAATAAAATTGCCTAGCTCTATTTTTCGACACATTTTCAAATTTACTTTCAAAATATCAAGGTAACCTTTACTATTCATAATTGTTACAATATAAGCTAATTTTCCTACTATTGTTGACTAAATATACTTCCAAACATAATGCTGCAATGAACCTCCCCCCTCCAAATAAAGTTAGCCCAGGGCGACCAAAGTTCACGAACTGCCCATGAGTCTCTCACAGTTTTATTGAAAATGACACAATACTTTTAATAACTGAATAAATAGATAAATATCATTCTTGAGAAAACTCTTGTCAGAAATGCTCTGTTAATAAATCTCGTCCTTTCAGGAATTTTATGCTACATACATCGGAAGAAATGCGAAGAAAGTAAAAAGTACAAATTGAGCAACTTTGATAATAGTTAAATAACGATCTACAGTCGCTATTAAGATTTATAGTTTCATTGTTGAAACGCTCCGTCTTACAAATGTCAAATTTACTCTTTAAAAAATATGACGTTTCATCATAATAAAACAATTTAGTAATTTGTGCGTTTTTCTTTATTAAAATTATTTTTGCTCATATAAATCTTTATTTTTAATTAAAATATGGAATTTTAATTGAATCATCATTAAACACATTCCTATATTAATATTTTGCTGGTATTGGAGTAGATACACGTGACATTTTATCATAATTTAAAAGTCTCCTGTAAATTAGATGTAAAATATTTGCCTCTCAATCGATAATAGTTATAATAATAATAATAAACTTTATTATTCAACAGGACTATTGTCCCAATTACAGAATAATATTAAAGTAAATAACATGAAGTGAGAACATAGTGAATAAATATTAAATACATTATACAGTAATGAAAAAAAAAGATAGAAAGTTACAAAAATATGGAGTTAATCTGTGATTTGAATTCATTCAAACTCATAGCAAAATCTAATGTACAATTGTTATTGTAAAGTCGGCACTCATTATTAATAGGTGAATTGAAAGAATATTTATTTCTACACACAGTGGTGGATTTACGATTTTGCCGCCGGTAGGCTGAAATATTTTGCCGCCTATTCTCAGGGGCGGATTTAAACTCTTTTGAGCCCTAGACAAAATCTTTATTTTGGGCCCCTAAGTAAAAACATAAAATATATTTAATTCATGTATATAGTTCGAATCAATTCCCTCTTTAGCCTACGCCAAAGTAAGATTTTGGCACATTTTTGAGCCTCTCTAGAAGCCGTGTACTTTGTAATTCTCCTGTTACCTACGAATATTTCCTAAGGTAAAGCATCTGAAATAAACGGCCGAATTGCGAATTCACCATTCCTTAATCAAGGCTTGATCCACTAATCAACTAAGTAGTACAAATCGTCAAGAAATCTTCTGGTTTAGACACGTACGTGGACGATCGCTTATGGTAGATAGAATCATAGAATTTTAATTTAAATCAACGTATCGCACCCGCAAATGGGTGGTCCAAACAGCGTAGGGTATTCAGTCGAGAGAAATAAACTTTACCGTCTAAATAAAAATTCATAAAAGCCTCAAAGTCGGATATCTACCGTTAAAAATTTGCCGCAGTTAAAAATTTGCCGCCGTAGGCTTCAGCCTACTTAGCCTAATAGGAAATCCGCCACTGTTTACACATATTGATGAGGTGTTACAGCATCTGGTATTACATGAATTGACATAAAAATTAAGTTGACTTAGCAGAAAATCAGCATGGGTAATACTGTTAACTACTTATAAAGGATTAATTATCACTAGAATAATTTAATTTCGATTTGAAACAAACGTGTTTAATAAATCTTTTCGGTGAATAATAATTTTTGACAAAAAGAAACAAATGTATCATCTGTCAGTTTAATTTTTTATTCACTGTCTACTATAATTATTATTGGCTACAATTTATTATCGATCAATAAAAGTTATCGACTGTGTTACAGAATATGGCGAAATTTATCAACATTATTTATTATTTTCTGTTTAACTTGTGGTAAATGAAGCACCATTATCATTGCTTGGTAATTGAAATAGAAATTTTTGATTACGATTATAGAGCAGTGCCATTTGTAATGTTACATTTCAGGCCCTTCAAATCAGGCCTATGAAACTCGAATAGACGACCTGTTATACTGTTGTACTTCGAAGTATGTTGATAGGGGACAATTTGGCGCTAATATATTCTCATTACCTTGCCGACCGTTGAAAATGTTTCAAAAATGAGATAATGACATTGCATGTAATTAAATTGATTGACTTGAAACCGTGTTAAAACCAAATGAAAATAAATATATTGATGTATGAAAAAATTTAAATTCCAAGTTAATTTATTGTTTTGCATTTTTAACGGAATTCGTTAATATATATAAATAAGCGTCATGAATAGTTGGTGATATAAATCATACATTTATATATATATTTTAAACTTACCTTTTAAAAACTTAAATGTTTGTGCTTAATATTGGTAATTTTTATGTGTTTTCAATATTGTCAGTCATCGTAGTCAGTATCTCAAGAAAATTTACAAATAAATAAAATAAAAGTATTATTTACACTTTAAATAAATATTAGAAGTATATTTAAATGTGTTTTGCATTAACACATTGAGTGCCATGGGGTACATACCGTGTCCCCCAATTTGCACACAACTTGAGATGAGTTGTGGCCTTGGGGGACATACAATATCCGACAGGACCAAATTTAGTTGGAGCCAAATTGGACAGCGCCTATGCGCCACATCAATTCAGTTCTTACGGGAGCCGGTGGCAGACAACTTTGACAATGTAGTAGTATACTTGGCCTGGGTGTTCGACACGTTTGTGGGGTTTTTTTTTGTGGGTATAATGAAAAATCGTTTACTCACTTAAAACTTTATTTTATATAAGTTTTGATGAGTGAGTGTCAAAGAAACATTCTAAACAATAATATGTTGTGCAACTACTGCACTTATACTTCGTTTTAGATGCTTTATTTTTTGCAACGGCTCGTCCGGAAACAGCTGCAACATGGGCATAACATTGGTCTCTATGCAGATTTTCATGTTTGTGGCCGTGGGGGACAAACGCTGTCCGACAAAAAAAAGCTCAAATTTACTATTTGAAATATGGAGCAATGTTTTTTCCTAAATTTAAAATGATATGAACTTTTTCTCTAAGTGTAGTAATATATGTATGCATAATACTATATTATAACTATAAAATGAAGCATGAAACATATAGTATGTTTTATCAAAAATGTTTTTATTGTAATGGAAATGAAATAAATGTTATATGTTTTGGAAGGATTTGTTTATTTATCTTATAGCTAAAGGTGCAAGGGCTAAAAATACATATTGGGGTTATTTTAGGGGACAGATAGGGCATAGTATTTCCAGGCAAATCCTCTCCATGTCCTGTAAACTCGCACAGAAAATCTCGGCACTATATCTGCAGATCAAAATAAAGTACAAGCGTCCAGATCCTTCCGTAGTTCGTTTAGGTCCTTATTTCTTCAAAATCGTGAAAAAAAATGGCCACAAGGGATCGCTATATCGATATTCCATGGTGGCACTCAATGTGTTAAAATAAAACAAGTAGCCACGAAAATACATAATAATTTGCGCAACAACAACGAATATGACAGTGGCCCTCTAATGGCGGACGAAACGCGAGCCACGTCATGGCCATACCCTGAGTATATAGGTACCCTAGGTAACGCGATATTAAACGAGACTTTCACATCTCTCAGTGTTGTTTGATCTGTGCTTCAAATTTTCAACTTTTTGCCATAATATTATACAGAATTTATTGAAATTTAATTTAAAAAATTTAAAAGAAATATTACTGTTATAATACATGATCTATTATAAGAAAAAAGAACGAAATAATTATTTTTGTAAAAAGTGGGTTAAGTTTTCTTTTTTGTGCGCAAGGAAAATTTACGACATTTAATTATTATAAAATCAATAAATCAGTTGTTCGCAAAGAAAACTGTTTTCCTTTCCTTTGTTTGAATTTTGGGTTTTGAATACATCATATAGATTTATTGGAACTTAATTTTAATTCACACAAAGGATTCAAAAATACTACGTAGGGTTAAATCATGTAATACTGTAGCTCTGCTGTTTGATTTACAGCACACATTTTAATTAAAAAATGTGGGCGAAAACGCAAAATGAAAGCCAATATTTGATTTTAAAAGCGATATGTTGTTCAATATATATTTTTCTTATTAATTCCGTTCCAATGGGCACCCAGACATTTAAGAAATAGCTATAGAAGCAGAAGCAACGAGTAAAGAAGTCTGATATAAATAAGCGTCGTGAATAGTTGGTGATATAAACAACAGTCGACAAGTGAACATAAATATAGGTAATTAGTGACATAAAGAGTTGTGTTAATTGTTTAAATAAATAATCTTAGTGTTTAAGTGTCTTATAATATTCTTAGTCTTTAAATTAGTGTTAATATTTGTTTATCATAGTGTTAGTTTAATTTATTATCTTTTAATTATATTTTTAATATTTATTTACCGTTTAATAAACGTATTCGTTTAATTAATAATATATCTGTTATTTGTACACTTCACCCATATAAATAAAAACGTTACAGTACATATAGGGTTCAAAATAAGACCTATACCCGGATTTTTTAAAATTTTAACAATACCCAAAAATAAATCAGCTTGCCGCATAAAGGAAGAATTCTTAAATTTATTAAAGTATCAGAAATTTTGGAGACAATCCACAAATTTTCGTAGTAAAAAAGATTGTCACACATTGTGCTATGTATTCATCCCTACACGTATATGAATACACATACTCATCATCGTTAATATAATTACCCCCAAAACATGCTTATTCATTAAAACTCGTTACCGAATTTTTTTAACAAAGACAATGTAAGAAGCATTAATTTTACCATAAACTGACAACTATTATGTTTTTATATAGCCATTTCCAGCCAAGCTAGATATTAATAATATTATGAAAATTTATTAGTTTTATGTTCCTAATACGTATTCAGAGATATTCTAATTAGATTACGTTGCTATTTTTAACATGATTATAATTTTTCTCTTAACCTCAAAACAAGATAATAAAGAAACTAATAAAATGTCTTCTATACGTTCTATTTTATATTTTATTTTCCCCTGTCATTATTTATCAGCTTAGCAATTAAGTACAATTTTAGTATCATTATTTGAATAGTCCCATTTCAACAACAAAACGCTTAAAGTCTTAATTTAGCCTGTACACACTCAAAAGGCTATTAAATGGCCAAGGCGTGGTGACGTGAACTTGTTAAGGTCAGCCCACTTTGGCATGTGATCCTATCGAAACTTTTTCGTGACCAGTTCAAATAATGATGTAATAAACGATTAACAAGCTATTAAACCTTTATCACTTTATTTCCTGTTGTAACTCAAATATTCACATATTATTGAAGAAAAGAAAATTGTATTTACAAAGTTAAGAGCGCAGGGTACTCACGAGTGAAATACTCGAAAACAGGTCTAAGGAAAAAACGCTCTGTATTACTTATATTACATTTTTCTTAAATCATTTTTCTATTATGGTACTTAAGTACAATAATGGTCGATAGTATAAATATACTTCAACTCTTGATCTTAATTTGCAGAAGTTGACTGACTGTTTTGAACTAGTTTTGAGCAGTATAAACATTATTTTTTACTTAACTGATGGTTAATTTGAACGATCGATTTTGCTCGTTCAAAGTCAAGTTCATTTCTTATCCGACGTTTGTTCATTGATTAATAATATTATTATTATTATTATTATTATTATTATTATTATTATTATTATTATTATTATTATTATTATTATTATTATTATTATTATTATTATTATTATTATTATTATTATTATTATTATTATTATTATTATTATTATTATTATTATTATTATTATTATTATTATTATTATTATTATTATTATTACTATTATTATTATTATTATTTCATTTTGATAAAGCAGTGATAAATCTAATTTTTATTTTACTTTACAGTACTATTTAAAAGGTTGAATTTTGATTCATCGAGCTCAGATAGTGAGGAAGTTCAAGTTATGCATTTTAGACGTCCCCGCGTATTTCGGAATAGAAACAATCCATTTGAAGTTTATGATGACAGAATTTAAATTAAGATTTCGATTTAACAAATAATACAGTCGATGAAATAAGTCTATCAATATTTCAGGAATATTTCAACGTGTAGCTGGTGATCTTGTTGCAGGTAGCATTGTTTCATCCCAATTACATTAGAATGCCCCAGACAAATGAAGAAAAGATAAATAATTGATTTAAAAAATCAATTTTTATTAAGGTAGTACTACAATACTTATTATATTATTTTCAACTATTTTTTTTGCTCTTTTTTTAATGTTTTCGTCGCACATTTTTATTTGTGGCATAGTTCGGTAACAGTTATTTCTATAATTATTTTTTTCTGTTATATCGTCCCACATAGCTAATTTTGCGGAGTTGTTAGTTGCATCTGTTTTTTATTATTTTCTATTACTTATATTTAAATAATCCGCCATTATTTCCAACATTTCTTTTTCAACGTCACTAAAGTTTCTGGATCATCTCTATTAGACATCATCACTCTCTCCTCTCATAATACAACTTCATTTGTGGCATTTCATAAATATCTGTTAGTTAGTTATACCTATAGTAAACTTACCGACTGAGCCGGTTTAAACTTAGTTCAGTTGAATGTAATGTTTGGAAGTTTTATACTACGCATTTACTTTTAACTTAAGTTCAAATAATGAACCTAGATCATTTGACTACAGTTCGGGTTAAGATTTGACTGCGTTTTATACTATCAGGCATACTATGTTTTTAAAGTCATTTAAAAAAAATCTGAGGTGGCCAGCACATTACCTTACGTCAATCCTGTGTAATATGTACAAATTCCATACATAATTTTTTTGATTTTCTTCTTCCACTAATTTCTATATTTATATTGTGTTATTCTCATTCAGTTTCTTTTCTCTCAAGTATTCCGCAATACAGTACTTCCATTTTTTCTTTGGTCTTCTGTTTCTTCTACCTTCTATTACTAAGCTGTTTATTCTTCTTCCAATATATTCTTCATCTCTCCTCATGCCTTGTTTAAACTAATGTCATCGTCTTTCTTAAATCCTTCTAGAAACTTTTATCACTCTAGCTATTTCTCTTATCCTTTCATTTCTTATCCTACCTTTCCGTCTCTTCACCAACATCCTTCTCAACATTCTCATCTCTCTGCCACATTCATTTTTATTCACTGACACTGACATCTGTCAATTAGACTTTTCTTAATATAGTAGTTGTTTCCATGGTTATAGCTGATTTATGAAATATAATTTTTTTATAATTATTTACCTCTATATCTATTGAATATAAAGTATAAAATGTAATTAAATCGTATAGAAATTGAAATATTCTTTATGTCTTACTAGTATATTATTGTACTTTAATGGCATAGATACGAGATACGATATACAGTATTTAATACCCGCGCAGGTATTATTTTATATTAAAAGCCCTAGGGCATTAAGAGTTACCACGGTAATACTAACAACCAAATGTCATTTTTTATTCAATTCTCTGGATTTTAAGGTAGATTCATGAACGAACCCTAGCTCAATGCAACAATGTAATAACCTCAAAAGTCAAAATGCGATATAATAGTTAGTATCAAAATCTGATTTATTTGTTATCTTATACATTTACTTATTATATAAACATGAACTACTACAATGAAAATAAAAAGGTTAGTAACGAATAAACTCCAATAGTGCTATTATTTGGTATCATTTACACTAAAATTGCAGTTATGAAATGATCCCGTAAAAGTGATATTACCAGAAGTAATACTGGACGATTTTATTGATTCAATAGTTGAAGCAGATGTAGAAGGCTCGCCAGACAACATCTTTGAGATTTTATTTTTTGAAGAAATACTATCTTCTAGATAACCCTCCGCAACAGCTGTACTTCTCCATCCTCCATGGCGTTTTAAAACTGTCATACTAGCCCCTGCATCTGCTAACAATGTTGCAGAAGTTCTTCGCAAGCAGTGGCCTGTATATTTAAAAGCATCCATCAAATTCAAGTAACTTGCAATAGTGCTAGGAATCTTCCCGAATGTGTTCTTGCTTACAAGCTGTACAGTACAGCAACCGTTTCTGTAATTTAAGAAAAATCTTTTCTGGGAACAACCTTGCGGTCGTAACGACGCATATTCTTTTATCAGTTTCAAACTATTCATTTCTTTCTCTTCAATAATTGTAAAAACTCGCTTCTTATCAGTCTTTGTTTCAGAAATATTTACAACAAAGACTGTGCCTCTATCTTCAATATGATCAACTAACATATTCACCAACTCTTGTCGTCGACATCCACCAAATATACCAAACAACAGGGCAACTTTAATCATCAGATATGTTTTATTCGGTGCTTCATGAATGAACTTTAACACCTCCTCTCTTGTTAGAATTTTAGACTTTTTCGCTTGATATCCTTTAGAAATTTGCTTTAAATATTCCCCCAACATAGAAAACTTTCCAATATTGATATTCTTTTTGACTATTATCGTCTTCTTTAACATGGAATATTTAGTCCACAACGAATTGGGGAAAATGATTCTGACTATAAAAAAAATTATTACAATTATATTATAACAAAAACGTTCATCAACATACCAATTCCTCGAAATATCCGAGTAACACAGTCTCATTTATAATTTCCACAGAGTTATTTACCATCCAGTTTTCAAATTTATTGTATTCTTTATCGTACATGTCTTTAGACTTCTTCGTCAACAAATTTTCAGTAGCTTTTGCAGCTTGTGCCAGTATTTTTTCAGGAATTACACTAAATTGATTGTTCATCTTGACGCAGTGACAGAAAAAAGGAATTTTTTTTGTAGTTTACAAAAACAGAGTTGTACTTAGTTACCGTATTTATTTATTCATAGCCTACATTCTTAATTTTTTTAATCCATTTTATTTATTATTTATGTTAGAAAGATACATTAGTAAGACATAAAATATTGTATGCACCACGGGTATTACTTGATGTTTATAGCCCTCGGGCATAAACATCTTAGTAATACCCTTGGTACATAAATAACTATTAATATTTATAATATAAAAAATGACAATTTTTTTGGACTTCAATCCTGTTTATTTTTTCATCTAATTATAGGTTATGTTGATTGTTTTCTAAAATTGTATTTTTCTATTTATTTATTATTTCGTTTGCACTTGCTATGCTTTTGCAATATATTGTTGCTATAAAATCAGTCTTTTTAAGTCAAGACTAAAACCTTTTATTTTTATATTTTCTTTACATAGTTGTATATCTGTACAATTGGATAATAACAAAAGTGAAGAAATACATTATAAAAATAAAATGATTGTACATTAGTACTAGATTCACAAATACCATATCTTGGAGCCTCACCTGATGGACTCATTGATTTAGATGGGGTATTAGAAATTAAATACGAGTGTAATTCTCAAAGTGTTATTTTTGGAATGAACTTTTTGCACTTAAGTTGACAACTGCTTGGGTTGCTTTTAAAAATTGTGTTATCCAAAAATTTCTAGATGAACCTGTCACAGTGTTACCACTATCCGTTACAATAATTCATTGATTTTGCTAGAGTACATAGAAAAAAAACTAATTTAAATTCAAAATTTAATCTTTATGCACGTTTTTATTTTTCTTGGAACGTTGCTATCAAAAGTTGTGCAATTTATAAACTTTACACATTTATTTACTATTTGTACCTGCAACATCCATGAAATAAAATGACGTCAATAAATCGACAAGAAGTTAGTTAAAAATACAGGTTGGCGAAGAATTTACATAACAATTTGACGTCGAATAAAGTTTTTTAGTGGAGATATTAATCATTCAAAAACTAATTCAACTTCTATGGGTTGTTTTTGTATAAAGAATGAATAATGAAAATTATGAGAAGCTATCTATAGGGTAGGGATATGTTCAGTTGTTTGAAACTTATGATATATGCATAAAGTTAGCGCACGATATTTCAATACTTAATCAGGTTTACAAATCTGGCTTATAACTTTCCTATACTTAAGTAGCTTGTTTTGATCGCCTTAATGAGCATATTTTACGGAGGAATTTAATCAGTATTCTATTGAAATACAATATTAGCAAGAGGTTTTATCATACAATTTGTTTTTACGTACCTATTTTGGCATATGTCTTCCATTTCCAGAGACCAGAGGTAGAAGTAAATATGTAAAATTTGATATCATGGAAAGTGAAACATTGGCGTGTAACACGGGAAATCATTTTTTCCGTGTGCATTCCTCCCCTAATTATTTTAAACAAAAAGTTTCAAATAGATGTTGTAAAGCAAAAATTTCTACATCCGATTCAATAAGAAAAATAATTTTGGCTACTTCATAACTGCAGAAATAAAATTTGAAAATTCACGGAATTACAATTTAATAGTAGTCATGGAATTAGAAACAAAAGCGTAACGTTTTGTTACGTCAATGTCAAAATAAATACTAATAATTTGACGTAATAAAACGTTACGCTTTTGTACGTCTCTTGTTTCAGTAATTTAAGTTTTTATATTTGTCGTAAATAAACAAAAAAAAATTACATTTAAGGTAGTATAAATAAACGCTATCTTATAAACATAAAAAATATTTTCTATTCTTGATCGATATAGTGTGTGTATAGAAATATAGATATGGTTATAGATATAGAAATAGATTTTAAAATTAGAAAAATTATATTTTTTTGAACTATAATAATAAAGAAAATAATGGCAGTGGTCTGTTTTGGCGTTACACCCTGTATTTTAAAAACTGTCGAAACTCACCATAATTTCTTATTTAACTTCCTGTTATGATACTGATTGTCTTTGTTGCAAGTCCAATTAACTTTTCACTATACATATTCTTTTCGTACGAATAACAAAATATTTTGTTCCTATTCAACCAGTCGTACAAATTCGTACGAATACGTACGTAAGCACTGTAAACTATAACTGCACATACAGGGTGTTGACCGCGACACCGGAACATAGAACTTTAACATGTAAAATCATATTTTCATAATTTCTTGCTTCCCTAACTATTTTAGGTAAAATGCTTCAAATAAAAGTTGTAGAGCTTAAAATTCTGCATCTGAATCAATAAGCAAAATTATTTTTACATGTTTTGTAACGGCAAAAATCAGGTATGAAAATGTTGCAAATCACCACTAAAATAGTGATAGCACACACACACACACACACACACACACACACACACACACACGCGCGCACACACACACACACACACACACACACACACACACACACACACACATACATACATACATACTTACATACAGACATACAGACATCATCGTAAAAACAGTAAATTTGTATTCCAGGGTCTCTAAAACGTGCTTATTCATTAAAAACTCACCATCGATTTTTTTAACCAAAGACAATACCTAGCTTACTTGGTGACGGAAGGTAAAAAATCTATTGTGACTGGAAGGTAAAAAATCTATTGAGACTAGCACAACACCTGTCGCCATTATTTTACATAAGACTTTATGATCGAATGACCACCAAGGCATTAGGCAGCTTAGATATTTCCTAGGGATGGCAAATTAAAAATACATAATTATTTGTTATTTGTCATTTTCATTATTGTAATCAAATTTCCTTTATTGTAATCAATAATTTTATTGTTGTAATCAAATCTTTCTATAAGCTGAAGAGCACTAAGATATAACTTCTGCCTTAATATTTTAAAGAATTTAGAAATAAATAAATAAATATGAACTGTTTACAAATCGCGGGGCTCTTTGAAACGCGGGGTTCCACCTTTCTCAGGCCGGTCCTGATTAAGATGTATGTATCTAAATATACCTATACCAACTAGAATATCGAAAATTTTGGGAAAAATAATTGTACTGTAGTTTATAACTAGGATCAGATTTATAATACTGGCGGTGATGAGAAAGTTGAGGCCCGCCTCCCATAAAATAAATTGTTTGTGTATAGGTACCGATTTCATATTTATTGTAGTCAGGCCCCTCTCTCAATAATTGTTTTTATTGCCGAAATATTATTTTCATAATGTGGAAAACATCAGTTACTAATATATACATATACAAAAAAATTGTAATTTGGATGGCAGTGTTAACCTATGCTTTATGTTTTATTACCGGTACTCTTATGAAAAAAATCTGTTGTGGCCAGCACAATACCTTCCGTCAATCCTGTATATAATGTGTAAATTCCATACATAATTTTTCTTGCAAAAAAATCTAAATTTCTAGTAAAATTATGTCAAACAAACTATTCAAATTGCACTTGACACTGACATCTTCTTCCTCTTTAGCTTTTCCCATTCGTTAGGAGTCGCTATTTTTGCGTGTCGTTCTCATTCAGTTCCTTTTCTCTCAAGTCCGCAATACAGTCCTTCCATCTTATCTTTGGTCTTCCTCTGTTTCTTCAATCCTATTACTAAACTATTCATTCTTGTTCCAATATAATTCTTCATTTCTCCTCATGACATGTTCAAACCAATGTAATCGTTTTGCTCGTATCTTTCTAGAAACTTGTAACACTAGAGTTATTTTCTTACCGTATCTTTCCGTGTCTTCCCCAACATTTACTTCAACATCCTCATCTCTGCCACATTAATTTATTTTTATTGATACTGACATCTGTCAATTTGAATTATATGAATATATTAATAGTTTCCATGTTTAGCATAGCGACTGAATTATAAAATTTAATTTCTTTAAAATTCTTTAACTCTGTATCTATTGAATATGAAGTATAAAATGTAATCAAATCGTTTAGAGAATAATATGTTCTTTATGTTATAATAACGTTAAATGTCAATAAATCAAATTTAACTGTTAAATCTTCAAATGAGGCTACTTCCGTTTCACCAATTATAACCAAAATCTAATCAGTTGTTCTTCTGAATCTAAACTTGAGGAATACGAAAAAATATAATTTTTGGAATCGTGGTATTGAAGTTATGGAATCCAGAACTTTTGTCACACACACACAGACACACACATACATACATACATACAGACAGACATCATCGTAAAAATGGTAAAATCGAATTATAGGGACCCTAAAACATGCTTATTCACTAAAAACTCATCATTGAATTTTTTGACCAAAGACAATACCTTCCTTACCTAAAGGTGACGGAAGGTAAAAATAAGAAATGGCACATAGTACATGTGAAAATTCCATTCTTCATTTATTTCTATTAATTCTTATAATATTAATTATTAATTCTTTAGTGCGCTTTTAAACATTTATTATTTATACCTTTGACGAACTAAATTTTGACATTTACCGATAGCTTTCTGTTTTTTCGCTAAATTAGTATTATTGAAATAATTAGAATTAGAATCTCTGTTCGAAACTCTTTGTGAAATCCAGCTACAATAGACTATGTGTGCTATATTCCGGTGTATGTATGCTACAATTAGATTTGTTTTGTCAAGATCTTACGTTTGTAAGGTTGTATTTGTCTTCTTGGTCTATTGTGTAGATCCTGTTAATGTTAGAATAACTGTCTGCTTGAGAGTCTGTAATCCTATGCCATGATGTAAATGTTAAAGTGCATTTGACAGGTTTGAAATAATGAAATGCTTTTCAACTTGGCAAATTTGTATCATGTCTGGTTTTCAATTGCTCTTGACAATTTAATAATAAAACGACAATAATGTTTGTATAATCATGATTAAATATATAGGTTAAAACCAATGGTTATGACAATGAAACAAATGAAATTATCAGTGAAATAAATATAACCTATCAACTGCTTGTTTTTAAGTTTCTCATTCATAATTGCATGTGTTAGCAATGAAACATTTTCAAATTTTGTTTTTAATCATTCATCATACATTCACCATTACTTTCTAAATCGCCCATAAAATTAATATAATGATTGATATTTTCAGGACTGAATTAGAAAAGTTACAATGAAAATTAACAAAAATGAATCTATAATATCGTATTTTTCATATGTCTCATGGCTACTACCATTTTTTTGCCATATAAATTATAAATTTATTAATTGCTGCAATCATGCCGCTTGAAACAATTGAACCTGGACAAATCGTTGAAAAAATAAAAATTATGTTTGACACCAAAAATCGAAATCCAGCAAGGATAAGAAAATGAGCATCGCCATTTAAAAGTGCATAAAATGTGCCTTAAAATGTAAATAAAAAAATCCAGTATTATTTGCAAGTTATTTGCAAAAATAATACTGCAATTTTTTTTTATAAAATCGTGAAATTCGTCTCATTTAATAAATACAGTAATACAAAATAATTTGAGATATGCGATTTTTCATTCATGAATTTGTTACCAAACTTTCGCGATTGTAAACACGGACTAAATTTGTGACGTCACGGCTTCATACTCACACAGATTACTCTCGCACACGCACACACATATTTACTCTCCACTTGATTTCCGTTTTAGCTGTTGTAAACACAAAACAGCAATCTACCCTAAAATTGTGGCAAGTGACAGTATACAAGAGAGATTATTATTATTTTGTATTTCTTTAAAAGTACCAGTGCACTATAAGGTGGCGAGTGTCTGGTCGGGAATCTGGGGAACTGGGTTCGATCCAGACCGACGCCAAATATTTCAAATTTTAAATGGTACAAAACTGACCCCTGTGGTGCAGTCTCCTCCGAGAGGTGACGCCTGGTATACGCCCGCATGGTACAAATAAGTCATTATCATTGCCGAAATCTGTCTACAAATCAAATGAGCACACCCAGCAATGGGTAATATACCGTGATATATTTATTTATTTAATGAAAACCAAACAATCATATTTCCAAAATAAAACGATATAGCTCGACTGTCATATCCGTGAGACGGTGTCGTCAACGTTGAAATATTTTAAATTAAAATCAACTAATAAAAAAATTATATCTCTGATTCTAAAGACTTGTAAGTTGGAAAATATACACCTACATATTTAATTTGATCTATTCTTTCAAGAAAAAAAATCTGATGTGGCCAGCACATAACCTATCGCCGTATATTTTACCTGGCTCAATTCATAAAGCAAAGAATATTTTTAGAAATACAAATAATATATTCATATAAGTCTATAACGTATAAACTTCTTTATTATTCAATAAGAACATGACTCAACATAAAAAAACATTCACATATACTTACAAAATCTATAGGATATTTTACCATAAATTATGTACAATAAATTACAAAGTAGAGTTTACTATATATACCTGCTGGTAACAGGGATTTTCAATTCGAATAACGTTCTTGTTTACTTTCTCTTCATAATCTTCTAGTAAAAACAATAATTTTGGGCGGCTAAAATGCATAATCTGACATGCTGTATCTAAATAACATTAATTCCCATTAATAAAGTGATGGATAGATTGCACTCCGATTATTTTTTTATATCGATGTGTAATTTTGTCAATATTTACAACTTACTTGAGAAGAATTTGATAGCTTTTTCGCAGTTCAATGTTACTCTAGCTACAGTGCTGGTGTACATTGTCCCATAATGTTTAAAACAAATTTAAGTCCTTCAACTTAGACTTGTCACCTCCATAATAGTCACAGATCAAGAATTAAGAGATTTTCCAAGTACATTTTTCTTTCATTACTCATTATTTCGATGAGATACATTTTTTTCTGTATTTTACGTTGCAGAGTGGAGACCATTAACAGTATTTCTGAAGGGTATGTGTAATATACTAAATAATTTTAAATATTTAACTATAAATACAATAAGAAATAATATAATGTATGTACTTCCCAAAAAAAATATTCAGTAATGTCTCCGGATTTCTGACACTGAAATTTATCTGTCAGTTACAAACATTCAAATTTTCAACTATTTTCCATGGCATTCTTTCGGCTGTAAAATTTATTAAAACAGATTATTTTATATATTATATTTCTTTTATCTCTAAATCTATAGAATATATAATAAAATAATTAAATGTATCAGATAGAGAATTTAATTTTATTTAATATTACCAAAAAAAAAAAAAATTTCAAAAAATATTTAGAAGATTTTTTTTCAAGAATCTTCTACTTACGGTTGTCCAATTGTTACCAAAACCTTTTCAGATCTTCCCATGAATGTCCGATTGGGAAATACGTACTTAAACAAATTTAAAGTCTTATAGTTTTTGAGTAATCGTCCTTCCAACATCCCACACACACACACACACACACATACACACACACATCCACACACACACACACACACACACACACACACACACACACACACACACACACAGACATCATCGTAAAAATGTTAAAATCGGATTGTAGGGACCTTAAAACGTGCTTATTCAATAAAATCTGGATATGCGATTTTTAGCATGAATGCAATACCTCTCTTAGCGAGAGGTAAAAAATCAGAAAATATAAAATGACCCCATTAACCGATTTCTTATCTGTTATAGTTCTTGAGACCACATTATCCTGGATACCTGTATACTAATGTCTGAGATTGTTATTGGGTAGACATAGAATTACATGAGTTCTTCATTCGATTCTACGAGGATTATTACTTAAATATATCAATTTTCAGAATTTTAAACAAATCAAATTCTAGAATGAAAACATATGATTCAAATTGAATTATGTCAATCATATTTTATGTTAATTAAAATTAAGTGCATGGGGTAAATAGATAGGCCAATGGATGAATATTTAAAAATATTGTTACATATTTGTAAATACATCACTCATTATAATGTCAAAAGCAACAGTAGAACAAAAAGTTCAGATAACAATATGTAATAAATAATTACAATGTCTATCAGAAATAATTTAATATTTAATGGACACTGATAAATGGTATCAACAAATTAACAATAGTTAATTCAAAATGTAATAAATAATGTCACTACAGTGAATTTGTATTTCGATTGTAAAATAAAACACTGAAAACTGTGTCAGCTGCTCCCGCCATTTTAATTTTCAATAGCACTTAACTTGAATGTAATATTTATGCATAAGTAACCTCTCATATTTTCCTCATTCATCATACTCATAGACGGATGAATTTCATAGGCTACGTTCTCTTTTTTTTTAAGTAACGTTTCAAATAAAAAAAAAACAAATTTATTCAGGGCAATCTGTAATTCAAATTCACGGTGTAAATATCGCAAACGTCCACTCGCGCGGAGATACTGGAAGCGTTCGAACAGTTCATCAGTTACTTACGGGCGTCTGGCGTACTTCAACCAATCTTAGAAAATATTGCCGATGTTAATTGTGATAGCTTTATCTATGTCGGTGTTTGTTTGTGTATTTATTGAAAAAATAGAAACAATACTTGACATTAGCTTATTGGTTATTTGTATGTTGTTCATCTTTTTATTTACAACTGTACGTACATTTTGCGCGTATCCATAGATATAAAATATAACTTATATTCCACATGTGGATTATTCCACGGCAACACTTTTTTTAAAAATAAGTAGGCTACATTGTTTTATTGATATTTTTATATACCTCTAGGTAAATAATGATTGATAAAATATGAGATACTATATACTATAATTAATTAAACTTATTCATAAAGAAATCGGTTACTTATGTTAATATGTAACATGAACATTTTTAACATCATTAAGCCTGATTTATATATTGCATAGAATAGAATAGAGTAGCACAGAATAGCACAGGAAATAGAAATATAAACCAATGTAAATGCTTGGAACCATTTATACTTTCACAGAATGGAATAGAATATGAAATATGAAATAACCAAATTTTATTTCTTATTCTATTCTATTCCAGTCCTATTCAATTCGGCTTGCTCCGTTAATATTCGTGTGACCTGTGAGACTTGGTTTTTTGGCTCGTCCTCTAACCTAATAACTTACTGTGGACAACAGTTTCTGAAGAAATACTATCTTTTTTAGTAAAAACAAACAATGATTATTATTTACTCAGTTCTAAATGAAATTAGTAAAAGAAAAATGACCAATAAATTAGTGTAAAAGTAACACAAAAGTGACGTCATTTTATTTCAAACTATTCTATTTCATTCCTTATTCTATTCCATTCTATGCTCTGCAATTTATAAACCACTTTCCGCTGTAATGTCAAAGTCTGTAACTTAACCACACAATATTTATAATCTGTAAAATTCATAATTGTAGATAAAATATAGTATTTGACTCGGACATAATGGCTATATTACTATCGGATCTTCGTGTAATATAGCCTACATTATGTGTTTGTAAAATAATATACTATTACATTATTATTTATTAACTACTATTTAAAATAGTATTTTATATCGTGAATATTTTTTTTTATTTCCCATATTCATTTACAATCTGTGAAAGTAGATAATAAGTAATTTTTTTAACAAATTTAAAATATCATTCAAATTTCAATATTTAATTTCACCCTTACATTTAAAGAGCGATTTTTTTTTTTAATATTTGTTTGAATATAAACTATGTTCTGTTTTAAAATCATATTTTGATGAATTTAATATTATTTATTATTAATATTAAATAATGAAATTTGACATTTCTTAAAACATCGTTTTAGTTAAAACGAGGCTTGTGGTACCAGCCATAGGGCCCGAGCAAACACGTGACTCGAGCGGCCTTGAAGTACTTGGAATAAGCTGATTTGTGTGCGCTTGTCAGTTTGACAACAGTAATGTAATGGACAAGAACAATGTTTTGACTTATTTTAATTTTAACCGGTAAAAAAGTTTTTATTTTTAATTTATGTATTTTACTGCTTGAAAATTGGAAAATAATAAATTTTTAGCAGTTCAATGTAAAATAAGTACAACCTTGTTCTTGTCAAACTGACATTGTTCTTGTCAAAGTGACACGTGCACACAAATCAGCTGATTCCAAGTACTTCAAGATCGATTGAATCACGTGTCTGCTCGTGTCCTATACAGTAGAACGATATTCATTATCCAATAAGACAAAATAATTAAAAAAATCATTAACCTTTTTAGCAAATATTTACCTGGTTGTATTCCTATGTATGAATGTATATTCTTCTTACCTGAAACAAAAAAAATATATATAATAAATATTTTCTCTCTTTTAAATATTTTTATAGTATAACGTTTCTGAACACTTTAGATTAGATAATAACTAAATCTATATTTAAATGAAACAGTTAATACACACAAAAAACGTTCAATACCCTTTTTGTATGACTTCATTCACCACTGATCCGTACAACAATAATCCCCATTCAACACATCATGCAAATTTCTTCTATTTCTGTCATTTTAATTTCAAATCACTATCAAATGCTTACAAACGAGACAAAATGTCAGTCATATTGACATTCGGCGTCAGTTAAGAATCTATTTGATCCTGTTTCAAAGGTGGTGCATCGGGTGCTTCGCGGAGGCAGGGACGAAGAAAATGGGTAGTACAAGATCATTTATCTCCTTTTAAAACGAACGGATTAGGGTAGATTGGTGTTACTTGGAGTTGATCTTCTTGGTAAAAAGAAACCGGCTTATATGACGAACTGTCATTCACAACTGTCATCGACAAAGTTATACAGTTGTCAAATATAAAATTTGTATCTTTCGTATATCTTTTATTGGTCTGAAAAATTTTACAAAGTGAATTTATAGGTAGCTACAGTTATTTGCAGAAAGTGGGATCAATTTTGAAGTTTTTTTTTAGTTCTAAGAAAATATTTCAAATTTAATGTTATAAGCATTCATCACAAAACTTTGAAAGCCTTTTTGACATGTGATTGACCTAAACACACCATAAAATGAGATACAAACAGTACAAGTTAACTTCATGTATGTATAATTTGTATTTCCCGCCATTATATTTGATAACTTAGAAAGACAAGCGAGAAATTTGGCGCTTGGATTGCTTGCGAGCAAATCAAGCAAATGCTAGGCTAGCAAAGTCGTTCAACAAATTTTACTTCCGGTTGGTTGTTTTGCTGGGCTTATTGAACGCACTTAACTAAAGAAATCACAGATAATTAGATCTATTTTGTAACTCAGCGGTTAATTTTTAGTAAGTGATTAAAAGATTTTATTTATCCAAATTATTAACAAATACCTACTTGAATTTTTAGTCGTTAAATGTATTTACATGTATAGGATAAATATAGTTTGGTTCACGAAAGATGACAATTCAAGGCCATTTGTTCGAAAAAAGAATAAACAACATTTTATATAGCAGTAGTATAGCAACATTATGTATTAGAAAGAGATAGATTATTTGACGTATGTCTACGTGATTTATGCTATATGACAGATTTACGTTCCATATTCACATTGCCCTCTAACACACTAAAAGTAATAGGAACGTATGTCGATGAGTTGCTGGTATGCAATTATCTATTGAACTACCCTCTACGTTAAAGCAAATCCAGTGGCGGAGTTTGTTTTTTGACGCACGATTTGACGTTTAATCAAAATCAACGAATACATTTATAATTTTGTTCCGCGATTTTATTGAACATAATCATGGGAGAGAAAGGAAAAACTTTGCGAAGGCAAGCTATTCAATTTGTGCATAATGAACACGAATATTTTCAACGGGAAACAGAAAATAATGGAGTATTATTAATAATAATAATAATAATAATAATAATAATAATAATAATAATAATAATAATAATAATAATAATAATAATAATAATAATAATAATAATAACAATAATAATAATAATAATAATAATAATAATAATAATAATAATAATAATAATAATAATAATAATAATAATAATAATAATAATAATAATAATAATAATAATAATAATAATCTTTATTTGCCCAACAGTATAACCATTAATAGGACAAAACATTGTACATATAAGACGCATTTTATAATAAACAGGTATGAAAAATACAATATAGATACATACAAAAAATAATAATACATCGAAAATAATTTGACAAATTCGAAAACAATTTAACAAATTACGAATTTAAAATATAACAAAATATAAAATATTATAGTGATACAAAATATACATCTATATCCCTTGATATATTATTTGAATTATTGCACATTACATAAACTGGAGATTTTAACATTATATTAGTTCTTGTGAAAGGACAGTAAAAAACATTATTGTTTCTCGAAGCATTACGTGGTACAATTATATTTACATATGCTAATAATTCTGAGCAGTCAATTTTGTATTGCAATATCTTCGCCAGGAACATAACAGATTGATTTTCCCTTCTGGTTTCAAGTGATTGGAAGTTAAATCTTTGTAATAAGTGAGTTTCATCTACTCCTCTTTTTGGATATAGTCCATCATTTTTAAATGAAAGATATTTTAAAAAGCGTCGTTGTACTGATTCTATGGCATTGATATATTTGTTATAAAAAGGATACCAAATCAGTGAACCATATTCTAATTTAGATCTTACAAAGCAGTAGTACAGTATAATTAGAGTAGATTGGTTGTTGAAACCTTTACAATTTCTAAAGATGAAACCCAATGTTCTGTATGAAGCTTTAATAGTTTCCATAATATGTGGATTGAAAGTTAGCATGTGATCAAATTTAATTCCCAAATCTCTGATTGTGTTTGATCTTTCGAGTATCTGAGCATCTATGTAATAATTAAATAGTAGAGGATTTATTTTTCTGTAATATGAAACTATTTTACACTTCCTAACATTAAGATCAAGTTTATTTGATGTACACCATTCTACAATATCATTCAATACAGATTGGAGCATTTCACAATCGGTATTTGCTTCGATTGTAGTATAGATTTTTAAATCATCGGCAAAAAAGAGATGACTGCAGGATATTAAATTGCTCAGATCATTGATAAAATAGACGAATAGTAGAGGTCCTAGGTTCGAACCCTGGGGGATACCAGATGTTGGTGTAAAGTACTGGGAAGAAAAACCATTGTATGTTACAAATTGTTTTCTATCAAACAGGTATGAAGAAAGTAGTTGAATTAAGTTTACATTGAACCCCAGATTACTTAATTTGTGTAATAGTATATGGTGGTCTATTTTATCAAATGCTTTTTGGAAGTCAGTATAGATGACATCAACTTGACTTCCTTTATCAAGTGCCGATGATAAGTGTTGGGTAATGAGTGCCAGGTTTGTTATAGTCGATCTCTTTTCAACAAATCCGTGTTGCTTCTCTGAGAAAAAACATTTAGTTTGCTCGGACAACTTTGCGTGTAAAATGATTTCGAACACTTTGGAGAAGTTACATAGTATAGAAATGGGTCTATAATTCTTTATGTCAGATCGACTGTCCGACTTATGAATAGGACTTACGCGTGATATTTTCCATATTTCAGGGAAGCAAGATGATTGTAGAATTTTGTTATACAACATACGTAGAGGTTCGGTAAAGGCAATAGAACAATCTTTTAATAAGAAACTTGGAACCTGATCAACTCCTGCAGTCATTTTATTTGATAATTTTTTAATAGCCTGAGTTATATCTAATTCAGTGATTTCGGTTACTGATATGCCTGGTAAATAGTTTTTAAAGTCTGTTTGATATTGTTTAATATCATGCGGTACTGAATTAGATCATCATCAGGTGAAGCGGGTAATATATGTGAATATATTTTTTTAATTTCTTTGAAAATTGAAATTGCTAGACAAAAAAGGTTTCATGATTAATAAATGAAATTTAGCAAGTATTTTATTTTAGCGTACAGCAGATGCGCTACAAATATCTGAAACCACAGAAAACAAAGTATTAAAACGTGTAATAATATCGAAAATGAAGAACAATTAACTTTTTCTGGAAAAAACGACCCAGAAAATCAACTGAAACAGCTGATCTTGATACTTTTAACGCCGATGCAATTACAAGATTAATATATGAAATATATGTTAACAGTAAGAAGTTTATTACTTATTTTCAAAATATATATTTATATCATTGTTTTTAGTATTTTTGTAACTATACATAGGTGTTGTATCTTATTGTTCATTATTATATCAAAATAAAATATATCTTTGAAAATGTGTAGACGTTTAACATTTAATTTTGAATGATTAAATTGTATCCAAAAATATTATACCTGGTGCACGCCTATGTGTATGAAATGTAGTGAAGTTATTTGCAAGTAATATTATACCAGATGGTTTGAAAATGACCTTGAATTGTCATCTTTCGTGAACCAAACTATATCTTTAAACGTTTGCTAAAAATTGTTTACAGTAGATTAGGATAGAATAAAATTGTATATGACTCATTAAAAATAGAATTACCCATATCATAATTTTCATTTTTATTAATGCACAAATTTACAATGAATAATAAAACGACAGGAAAAAAAATATATACACGAAAATAAGTTAACAATTTAGCTAGGTCCAAGCATGTTTTCTGGAACGACCCATTCTTTGAACTGTTCTTCCGTGATTCCGTTCTTCAAAGCGGATTCTTTAAGAGTTGTTCCTTCTTTGTGAGCTTGTTTCGCAATCAAAGCAGATTTATCGTACCCAATATGAGGGTTCAGCGCAGTTACAAGCATCAAGCTTTCGTGCAATAATTTATCAATGTGTTTTTCATTCGCTTTAAGACCTTTAACAGCGTTTTCAGCGAAGCATTTGCTAGCATCACCTAACAATCTGATAGATTGGAGTACATTGGCAACTATAACAGGCTTGAAAACGTTCAATTCAAAATGACCATTGCAGTTACCAACTGTTGCAGCGACATGGTTGCCAATAACTTGACAGCATACCATTGTTAGGGCTTCACATTGAGTTGGATTTACTTTTCCAGGCATAATAGAACTGCCGGGTTCGTTTTCTGGAAGACTTAGTTCTCCTAAACCGCAACGAGGACCAGAAGCTAAGAATCTGATGTCATTTGCAATTTTAAAAAGAGAAGTTGCAACTACATTTAAAGCACCAGATACTTCTATCATTGCATCGTGGCATGCAAGAGCTTCAAATTTATTAGGGGCAGTTTCAAATGGCAATCCAGTTAGTTCAGCAATTTTAGCGGCAGATTTCTCAGCAAATCCTTTTTTAGTATTTAATCCAGTACCAACAGCCGTCCCCCCTAAAGCTAGTAAATACAATCTTGGTAGTGTATCCTTGACACGATCAATTCCAAAATTAACTTGTGTGCAATAACCACTAAATTCTTGTCCCAAGGTCAAAGGAACGGCATCCTGAGTGTGTGTTCTTCCGATTTTAATAATATTAGAGTATTCTTCGCATTTTTTGCCGATTTCATCTCGCAATAATTCTAAATTAGGTAAAAGACGATCGCAAATTTCCATAGCAACACCAATATGCATAGCCGCAGGAAAAGTGTCATTACTGCTCTGACTTTTATTTACATGGTCGTTCGGATGTACTGGTTTTTTAGATCCTAATTCTCCGCCAAGAATTTGAATTGCTCTGTTGGAAATAACTTCATTGCAATTCATGTTGGTTTGAGTACCAGAACCAGTCTGCCAGATGACCAAAGGAAAATGATCATTGTATAATTTACCAGAAATGACATCATCGCATGCTTGAGAAATGGCATCGGCGATTTTTGCATCCAAACCGAATTCTTTATTAACAATTGCAGACGCTTTCTTTAAAATTCCCATTCCAACTATTACAGCATATGGCATGCGTTCTTTTTCACCTCCAATGGGAAAGTTCATTACAGATCTTAAAGTTTGTGCCCCGTATAATTTGTCGGCTTCAACATCTAGTTCTCCGAATGTATCACTTTCCTTTCTATACTTCTTGTCTTTCTTTTTATCAGTCTCACTACCTTTACACGTCGTTGTAGTGCAAAAATTCATGGCTTTATCGACACTAGGTAATCTTGAATTTGGCATTTTGGCTAATATAGAAAATAAATTACACTTATAATACTTGGACAACCAGACGAATTTATACATTTTGACAGTTGTGTTCATAGACCACTACATTTTTTTTCAAAATAAATGAAGCATTCGTTTAGTGCTAGATCTGTAACTTTCGTAATAAACATTAATAAATATCTATTTGGAAAATATATTTTTCTTTGGTGATTTATTAATGTTTAAAAAATAAAAGCTTGAGGTTTAATATATTTTGTTATCAAGAGCAAAATTTCGTGGAAATCCCCATTATAATGGAGTGAAAGAAGGTGCATCAATTTTTTACTTCCTTGTACGTAAGTAAAGGAAGTATTGTAATCGCGAAAAATTTCGGTTTTCAGATTTCAGCGGAAATATCCATTTTGATCATCCCTGAATCCATTTTGACTAATTTCGTCGTGACGTCTGTACGTACGTACGTATCTCGCATAACTCAAAAACGGTAAGCCGTAGAAAGTTGAAATTTTGTATTGTGACGCTTTTCCCCCTCTGTGGTGTCTGGTTCTCGGGCGCCTTTCTGAAACTGACCTGCGGGGGAATAGGAGGTGCGGATAGCTAGTCGTAGGTCCAGGGAAAGGAACACAATCACGAGATATGTCTATATTATGTATAACTAGGTTTATTGATGTGTTATTTACAATGTGAAAATGAAAAGAAAAATAGAAAGACTGGAAAAAGCTGCCCTGAGGCATTTACTGAATGATTTATCCTGACTATGTATACCGATATTTACTGTATTTACATTTACTGTCTTGACTGAGACGCTATGATAGCAAAACAACTGCATTTACATTTACTGTCTGACTGAGACTCTAAGCAGAACAAAACTGAATTTACGTTTACTGTACAGACTGAAACGCTATATACTCTATTGCCAAGCAAAACTGAATTTACTTCCGCGTCTTTCGACTCTGTCGAATTTCTCGCAAACTCACCACCCGTTGTCTATGGACGTAAAGGCTACAGGGAACTGTAGACTTAGCTGAGTCGACAGGGAACTGTGGACTCCTTCTCAGGCTTCTATGTTGCTCCGGGAACGGATGCTGCATAGAATGACTTCTAGGCTGAGCCGGGAACGGCTGCTGCATAGAATGATCTTCTAAGCCCGGTGGCGTAGTATTTATACCCAGTTCGGGCTGAGTTTGGTTTGAACGCGCGCGTTTATGGTGTGGGAACTTTGCCGGTGTTCTGATTGGTCTAAAGGCGGGGTCTCATGGCGATTCTGATTGGCTGAGGGCCAGTGGTTGAAAACTATTTTTTGTGACTTTAATATGTTACGAAAATATAATTTTCCAGCTTTTCTACGTTTAACAGGATCAGGTATAATATACAAAATAATAACATTAATAAAATAAATACATTTTATTTTCCGTAGTTCCTTTTTTCACCGACGTAGCGCTAGTGGTGATCAGCTGGCTTCGTAGTTGTCAAAAGGTTTCCTGTGGTGGATTTCTGTGAGCCCTGGAGGTGGATTTGCGGCGGTGATGTTCTCAACGTCCATTGGAGGGGTGCATACGGCTTATAGCTTGTGGTAACATCGCTCGGCAGACGGCGATGCTCCCCACGTGTGACTGGTAGACCGCTTGGCTATGACAACTGGCTGGCGACCTTGCCATGAGACTTGAACCGCAAACGTGGAGACCCACAGTGAGATGAAAAATTGTGACTTCGTCACAGTATTTAGGACTCCTATAACATCTAGTTGTGCACCTCCCTTTCTGGTTATTACACAATTTCCAGAAGTGGCACTTTACATGAAGCCTATAATAGATTTTAATGAAAAACTGTTTTAAAATATAATCCAAAACTTTTCAAATTTGGTATACAAGACTTTTATGTCAATCAAAATAACATAATAGATTTTGGTTAAAATAGGCTAACCGGAAGTGGTACATTACTTGAAGTTGTTAACAGTTTTTCTTGAATAAAATCATTTTATTTTGATTTTAGAAATAAATGCTTCAAATAAAAGTTTTAGAGAATTAATTTCTGCGTCTAGCACATCAAGTATTATTAAATTAGCTCTATGTATAAGCGAGATATGTAAGTTTAAAAATTATATACTTTTTGTTTTTGTAATAAAGCTTGCTATGGATTAGGACAAAAAAATAAAAAAAAGTTCATGTCAAATTACGTTAAATACGTGCAATTTTATGATTCGTACAATAACAAATATTATATTTTTATTGTGAAATTAGTCATATTCTTTGTTGTAATCAAATATTTCTTTGTTGTAATCAAAACTCTCTTTAAAAAGAACCGGATTAGATTTATAAGAATGATAGTAGTAAATGAATTATTTTTTGTGTTATATCAAAATATTTCTCGGGCTTAGCTTAAGCCTGTCAATATTTTGTAATTTAATTATTAAGAAAATATGTATAGTTTAATAATCGTACAAGGAAGTCGTGTGGTGTCCACATCAGATTTTTTTTTTAGGGAACTCTACGACTTCTACTTTGTATTAAGTTACTTTTCTTGTATTTCATATGTAATTTAACTTCCTACAATCTTAGTAAATGTAATTAATATACTTCAAACGTGGCTATACAGATTTAGGCACATCATATTAATTTATGGGGTCTCGTGGCCGTGTGCCTGAGTGTCTGGTCGCGAATCTGAGGACCCGGGTTCGATCCCGACCGACGCCAAAAATTACATCGAATTTTAATGGCACAAAATTGATCCCTGTGGCGCACTCTCCACGCCAGCAATGAGTGCCCGTGAGGTGACGCCTGGTAAGCGCTCGCACGGTACAAATATTCCATCATTACCGATATCTGTGTACACAGCAGATTGGCACACCCAGCAATGGGTAATATGCCGTGATGAAATATATATATATATATATTTTTTTTAGATTAATTTATATGTCTGCTAGTAGTCTTTGACTACAAACACGCTTCTTTTCTTGTACTTGATGACGTAAAGTACCAAAAGCAAACCCACTACTTATGACATAAAAAACAATATTTTTTTCATGTCAAATTTGTAAAAAATAAATTAAATAATAATAATTATTCGAATAGGGAACGGGTTTTTATCGTAAAGAAATAGTATGATGGAAATAATTATAAAAGTATACGGGATTTATTTTCCATAAGTTAGGTTGACGTTTGACGTTTAGAAATAATTATATTCGCTGTCAAATAAGTATGAACTGATGTTTAACTTTTTCCCTTTTCCGCACCCTGTCCCTTGCCCTAAGGTGTTGCCGCTTCTTCAAAACTTATCATTTGCAACCATCGACGAAATATAACCAGACAAAATATTCCTTTTCCTTCCTCACTGAATGGTTGTAGAAAGCATGTTAGACAAAAATTATTGCCAGATCTCCTATCTATGGGGTCAGTTCTACTATGGGTTAAGTGTTGTACACTTACATAACACCCAGTATATTGAAATATAAGCTTTATCTTTCCTTATTGAGAGAAAAATATAAATATTTAGAATTTTTCTTATGAAAATGTGACTACTGAATAAAAAATCTCATGTGGCCAGCACAATATCTCCCGCCATTTAATTTTCACATACTTACATATTTATTAATGTTGGTAACTGCATAATTTTTTTTTTCTTCAAGCGTCATAAAAGTAGCATCTTTTGTGACTTGATTCACAAGGTAGAAGTTTAATTTCTACGCCGCCGGAGTAGAAATAGCTAATTTCTACGCCGCCGGAGTAGAAATAGCTAATTTCTGCGTAGAAAAAAAATAAATAAATATCCATAGAAACTATACAAAATCAACGAATAAGAAATAGCCTTAATTAAAGAAACCTGTAATATCGCCCTAAATGTCACTATAACACGCTAGGTAACCTAAGAATAAAGTTACTAAATACGATCCATAGCTGTCAAATTTAAATATATAACCTGTGAATTGAAATATAAACAGAGTTTACTTTTGAGGAAATAACATTATTAAAGAATAGCAGACTTACAGAATACAATTACAGGGACGGTAATGAGCATAAGTATACTTAGAATTAAAGTGATAAGAAAAGAATATATTGTTTTGCAGAGATTTCTGGACATATCTTTCAGCCACACTATTAGATTTCCATCCAATCGAACAACTTCAGGGGGCGTACATTATAATCCTTCAAATTCCGACATAATTGCACACAAGGAGGGTATAAAATTGCACAGTTTTTATTTAAACGTCAAAACGTGAAAATTTTCATTTCAATGTTTATAACCAAAAGGGAACAAATAAGTATCCATAGCTACAGGGCAATTGAAATCGCAAACTTAATTTACGTAAAATGTAACGTCAGTAGTAGATATTTTTCTTTAAATATCTACGTTTGAAGAAAAATATAATGTTTCATTCGGAGTAAAAGTGTCTTTGTGTGCCTCGCGTGCATTTATCCGACTCGCTTCGCTCGTCGTTTAAACTTCCACGCTCGTCACACAAAGTCTCACTTCTATTCCTAATAACACAATATACTATTGCATGATATAATATAACTATTGTTCCAATTTATTATATGTATTTTCATAATTTTATTTTGTGATGTGACATTAATTTTTTTTCAATTACAAACATATGAAAAATAATTTATTGATTAAATATTTTATAAATTCATATTTTAATATTTCCTTCAAAAATACTATCATTGCTAATTTGAAATGATTAATTTGTTGTCAATGACATCTATCAGTTACATAAATTTCAGATCTAAACTGTGTAACCAAGGAGATATGTTTCTCTTTAAAGCATAGATTCCGGGTTATATAAAATAAATAATTTTATAAATTTGTTTATAAAATAAATAGAAAAAGTATTAGTATATGTAAGAAAATTTAATAATTTTTATTTTTTATAAATCGTGAAAAATGTAATTTAAATGTATTTTTCGACGAAAAACTGTTTTGAGCTACAAGGTTCCAAAATTTTCTGAATAATAATATTTGAGTTACAGCCTGAAGAGGATTCACCCACACACACACAGACATCATCGAGAAAATAATAATATCTGATTCTAGGGACCTTAAAACGAGCTCGTTTACCAAAATCTCGATATACGATTTTTAGCGCGATCCCAATGCCTTATAGCGGCAGGTAAAAATAATGTGCAAATAACGGATAAAATAAATAATTTTGTTTAAAAAAATAATTAAATGTATTTATAGAGAAAGTTTTACAGAAAATGTTTTCCATAATATTAATTTACAGCAATTAAAATCAGGGCGAAATATCATTAATGAAACATGGCAAAGAGAATATAAACATGACAGTTATTTGGGGAATCTGAAAATAGCTTTGAAATTTATTATAGAATTCCCTTCCCTTCAGTGCAGACGGGCGCTTTAATATCATCCATTTTAATGCTGTTATTTTATAACATGAAACATCTTTTTAACATAATTAAAATTTGACTGAGTTAAAATCCAGTCATCATACCTCATACATTATCATTTTCCAAATTATTTTTCAGTAAAGAAAAAGAGATTATAAGAATGTTATTCTAGACTGTATTTTGGATTTTCACAAACAACGAAATTTGTTATATACTTTAGTTCAGAAATTTTAAAATAGGATTTAAGAATTATTAGTTTGCTTTGATTTAATTACTTACCGAGTAAATTCTCAAATAGTTATTTGACAAGTTAATTTTATTCATTAATCAAAGTTCTGTTCACCAACTAAAACCGTTGAATACACGATTTACTCGTCGAATGGCTATTCATTGAAGGTACGTGAAGGTGGTACAATCATTCTGGCACAATCAAACGAAATCAATAAGAAAATATAGTACTTATTAATTACTGATTAATTACCCACCGGCGATCCGCCGGAAGCCAATCACTCCGCTTCCCTACGTGTTGGCTCCCATCGATGCTTAATATAACATCCTTAACTATTCAGGGACGCGCAAGAACTACATTAACCGCGGTTTTAATTGGATGAAGGAGGGGCTAGAATTTAATGTTCGACAATTATTAGTTTTGTTATTTTGTTACTATTTTCTCAACCCTACGCATTAAAAAAAAATCTGATGTGTACACCACACGACTTCCTTGTACGATTATTAAACTATACATATTTTTTTAATAATTAAATTACAAAATATTGACAGGCTTAAGCCAAGCCCGAGAAATATTTTGATATAGAACAAAAAATAATTCATTTACTACTATCATTTTTAAATTAACATTAATCTAACCCGGTTCTTTCTAAAGAAATATTTGATCACAACAATAAATATCACTAATTTCACAATAAAAATATAATATTTGTTATTGTACGAATCATAAAATTGCACGTATTTAACGTAATTTGACATGCACTTTTTTTTGTTCTGATCCATAGCAAGCTTTATTACAAAAACAAAAAAGTACATAATTTTTAAATTTACATATCTCACTTATACATACGGCTCATTTAATAATACTTGATGTGCTAGACGCAGAAATTAATTCTAAATACAAAATTTCAACTTTCTACGGCTTACCGTTTTTGAGTTATGCGAGATACGTACGTACGGACGTACGTACAGACGTCACGACGAAATTAGTCAAAATGGATTTAGGGATGATCAAAATGGATATTTCCGCTGAAATCTGAAAACCGAAATTTTTCGCGATTACAATACTTCCTCTACTTACGTACAAGGAAGTAAAAACCGTAATAAATTTGGTTTTTCGGTGATTAATTAGTAATTAATGACAATTAAATTTTCTGACTAATTTCGTAAGATTGTGCCGAAATAATTATGACAGCTTCAGGCACCTAGTAATTGAAGTTGGTGAAATAAAAATATGGTAATTGATATAAGATAACAATTTTTTTATTGATTCTGGACATTTTATTACATTTTGAGTTATCAAAATGGTAATGACATTGTAACGGTTGGGAAATAATATTTAGCTAGCTGGCAATTTTTTTCTATATAACTGAAAAATGAAGTAAACAGTACCTTCTTTCCTTCCCAAATGTTTTGAACTTTAGAAACGTAGATATTATTAATTAACTGTGAATAAAATAGTATACGGGTGTTCATTTTATTTTATCTACTGTTGCTATCTCGAGAACTATAAGAGTTGCGAGGTCGGTTAAATTAGCAAACAATTAATAAGCCTATTTTTTTCCAAACAATGGTTCAAAGTTATTTTAAATTGGACTATATATTTTATATTTGTTTATTCGATAGAGAATTTTATTCTAAATTAAGTGATATACTATTTGCATACCCTTAAATGACATTTTTTTTGAAAAAATGCATGTTTAAATTTATATTAATTTTATCTTAATATGGCTAAAATAAGTATGCTATGGACGATACAAATGAATGTGAAAAACAATTACTTTGCAACAAAACATAATAAACACATAAAACAAATTCTGCTCAAATAATTTTCCATTTTCGATTACAACACTCTAAAATGTGAATCTATATTCACTTGTATCGTTCATGATACACTTAATTTAGCTATTATGAAATAAAACTAAACATAATACGAAAATAAAAAATATATGGTCCCATTCAAAATAACAAAATTGGTGTTTACAGACTGAAAACCACTGGTTGAAAAACAATATCTTTATGCTCATTAAAATAGTCTTGTAAAATAGAAATTATTTGCTCGTTTAACCAACCTCGTAGCTCTTATAGTTCTCGAGATAGTAATAGGGGACAAATTAAAATGAACCCTCTGTATACCACTCGTGGGGAAGATTTATTCTAACCTCGCGCTCGTTGATGACTCTCAGTACATCTCGGTCATCCAGATAAACGTTTGGATGTAATGGAGCATTTCCTGGCTCGGTATGTATTATACTATCTTGAAATTGTAGAACAATAAAAATAAGATATTAATTAGGGTCAATGTTAGCAGTAATTTAAAGAATAATTATTCTCAAGGTTTCAGGTTACGTTTCAAAGAAAATAATTTATTTTTTCTTCAATTACATTCTAGAATCTAGAATATGCATATCTACTCATTTCAAAGAAAAAGTTAATACGTCACAAGTTAAATTTTTTGCATACAAAAGTTGCGTGTTTCCTTCGCTAACTCATAATTCCATTTCAATTCAGCACAGTTTTCACGTCTATAGTATTTACTTTCATTTTCGTTATTTACTGATTCAGTCGTTCAGTCCATTTATAAATGTTCGACTTTAAAATAGGATTTAACAATTTCCGAGCGCATATTCGCTATTTCGCCCCAACTTCGCGGATCGTCTTTGTGCGATGCGTATAGCTTTTAGTATAATGTGTGTAACACAATTTGAAATGCTTGTATATGTTCCTTTTCCACTCTCAATCAAAGTGTTCTGTGTTGTACGCCATTAAAGTTTGGGCTTGTTGGACCGAAAGTGCTAACTGTGCTTTTTCAGTGGCGGAGATAACGGTTTTTGTACAAAAATGTTTATTTATTTACATTATTTTATTAGAAGTTAACCAAACTGGTAATTTTATACGTTTTTAAAAATAAATAATGAATGTATACGGTAGTATTGTTGCAGTGAGACGAGATTGGTCGAGATATTGCTTATATCTATACGGACAATTTTTTTTACCTTCCGTAACTTTTAGGTAACGGATGTATTGTCTTTGGTCAAAAAATTCAATGAGTTTTTAATGAATAAGCACTTTTTAGGGTCCATATAATACGATTTTACCATTTTTACGATGATGTCTGTATGTATATACAGGGTGGAAACGAACTTAATGTCATAAATTTAAAGGTGAGTAGTATGACATGTGTAGATTACGAAACAGAAAGTTTTTTTAAAAAATTCGCATATTTAAGGGTAGTTTTCATGAAACTAACATTTTTGGTACCACTGGACCACTGGCAATGCATTTGCATTATTTTATTTATTACACAATTATTAAGAATAATATCTTATACAACTAATTTTGAATGTATTTTTGATAACCATATTTTTAATGAAATATGAATTAAAACAGCAGTAAAAAAAAGTTTCTTAAGAAAAGTCGAATTTTCGTTTTTCGAATTTTAAAATTTTTTTTTCAGTTTCGTAATCTACACATGCCATAGTACTCACCCTTAAATTTATGACATTAAGTTCGTTTCCACCCTGTATATATGAGCCTGTATGTATATGACGATCGCATAACAAATACCACGATTCCAAAAATTATATTTTTTTCGTATTCCTCAAGTTTACATCCAGAAGAAGAGGTGATTAGATTTTGGTTATAATTGGCCAACCGGAAGTACTCTCATTTGAACATTTTAACAGTTTTTCTAAAAAAAACGCAGTTAAATATCATTTATTGACATTTAACGTTATTATATCTTAAAGAATATATTACTCTCTATACGATTTGATTGCATTTTATACTTCATATTCAATAGATATAGAGTTAAAGAATTATAAAGATATTAAATTCCATAAATCAGCCAGATATTCTAACCATGGAAACTGCTAAAATATTCAAATAATTCAAATTGACAGATGTCAATAAACAATGCAAAGTAAATGAATGTGGCAGAGATGAGGATGTTGAGACAGATGTTGGGGAAGATACGGTAAGGAATGGAAGAATAAGAGAAATAACTCTAGTGTTAGAAGTTTCAAGAAATATACAAAGGGACGATTACATTGGTTTGAACATGTCATGAGGAGAGATGAAGAATATATTGGAAGAAAAATGAATAGCTTAGTAATAGAAGGTTGAAGAAACAGAGGAAGACTAGGGATAAGATGGAAGGACTGTATTGCGGAAGACTTGAGAGAAAAGGAACTGAATGAGAACGATACGCTATTCATTATTCCAATATATTCTTCATATCTTCTTATATTCTAACCAATGTATTCGTCTCTCTTGTATATTTCTAGAAACTTCTATCACTCGAGCCATTTCCCTTATTCTTTCATTTCTTATCCGATCTTTCCGTGTCTTACCCAACGTCTATCGCAACATCCTCATCTCTGCCACATTCATTTTCTTTTCATTGACACTGACATCTATCAATTAGAATTTTGTTAATATAGTAGTTGTTTCGACGGTAATAACATAGCTGGCTGATTTATAAAATTTAATTTCTTTATAATTCTTTTACTCTATATCCATTGAATATGAAATTTAAAATTCAATTTATATAGATAAGAATCTTCTTTAATATTTATAACATTAAATGTCAAAAAATAATATTTAACAGTGTTTTTTCAAGAAACAATATTAAAAGTTGTAAATGAGTGTACTTCCGGTTGACCAATTATAACCAAAATCTGATCAAGTCTGCATTTGGAAGTAAGGAAGAGGAATACGTAAAAGTTGTAATTTTTGGAATTCTAGTATTGGATATATCGCGGCCGAACTTATAGTCACATACACACACACACACACACACACATACACATACATACAGACATTATCGTAAAAATAGTAAAATCGTATTGCAGGGACACTAAAACGTTCTTATTCATTGAAAACTCATCACCGATTTTTTTGACCAAAGACAATATCTTCCTTACCTAGAGGTCATGGAAGGTAAAAAAAATAAGTCAATAAATTTCAAAATCTGACGTGCCGTGGATTTGTGTTCCGTTTTAGTTCCTCTACTTCGTGTTGCAGTGGTGTAAACCAATAATTGGGCACTAGGAGCAGCAACAATTTTTTTACTGAACTAAATAGTTGACAGTTTATTTTACAAAACCTTACATTATATAAAACAAAGTTCATATGAATTGTGAATTTATTTATTGTTAATTGTTACACATACCTTTTGAATTCTCTGGAGCAACATTGGGCATTGTTTACTGTATTTGACTGATCTTTTTCTCTGTTAGTTATATTTGTTTTATTCTTTGTTAATTATTACACTTGCTTTGAACTGTCTGAATTTGTCCGTGCGATCTTGTATAGTTTGTATAAAATAATAACGTATCTCTGTATATAGTGTATCCAGTTTATGAATATTTTGTATCAAAACGTTAGAGGGCTTAACACAAAATTGGAATGCTTTTATAATAATTGTAGTTCCTTAAACTATGATATTATTGCAATAAGTGAATCTTGGCTTACACCTGCCGTAACTAATTCCGAAATTCTACCGTCGGCATACGAAGTATATCGTCATGACAGGGATAGAAGCATTACTGGTAAAAAAACTGGTGGAGGTGTCCTTTGCGCTGTTAATTCAAAATTTAAATCTACTCTTGTTAATATTAATCTTCATCCTAATTCTTCTACTGATATTCTGTGCATAAAAATTTTTCTCTCTCCTATTAAATATATATTTCTTATTGTGTTTTACTGTCCTCCTCCTGTTACTTTAACTCAATTAGAGTACTTGCTCGACTCATTGGAAACTTCCTTACCTTCAATGAACAATAATTTTATTATTCTTGGTGATATAAATATTACAAGTCTTGGTAATGCTGCAGGCGAAGGTTCTGGATGTCATTTGTCACGTAGATTCAGAGATTTTTTAAGTTTTATGAACGCATCTCAGTATAACTCAATAACCAACTCTAGGTCTAGAATTCTTGACGTTGTAGTATCAAGTAACTATTGTAATGTCGCACAATGTTCTGATCCTGTTGTTGTGGAAGACCCTAATCATCCTGCTCTTGATGTTCATTACTCGTGTCATGTCAATCCTACATCTAATAACTCTACATTTAATTCTTCTCTTACTTATAACTTCAAATCTGCAAATTTTCCACTTCTATATAACCTACTCTCTGAAATCAATTGGGATATATTAAAGACTTTTGACAACGTGAATGATGCGTTTGATAAATTTTTCGAAATACTTTACCGCATTTTCGATCAATGTATACCTAAGATCCGCAATAAACATTCTTCTAACTTTCCTCCCTGGTTTACGAGATCTATTATTCACAATATAAAGCTCAAAGAACATTATCGTAAGCTATATATAAAAAATAAATTCGAGTTCTATAATTGTGAATTTAAAAGATTGCGTGCTCTTATTAAAAAAGATATAAATACAGCTTACAGAAACTATATATCTTCTACTGAGAACAAAATTAATGATAATCCTGCCAGCATTTGGAACTTTATAAACGCTAAGAAAAATAATACGCGTATACCTGGTAAAATGCATCTAAAAGATAATGAATACAATTCTACTCCTGACATTGTCCTTGGATTCTCAAGTTATTTTTCTAGTGTATATGAAAATAACGAAATTTCATCCCCCTCATTAATTAATACACATGATTCTGGAGGTTTTGTAAATATCATTAATATTTCTGAAGAAGATATCAGGCAAGCAATTAATGATATCAAATCATCCCGTACTCCTGGTCCTGACAACATTCCCGCCTATATCCTGAAAGGATGCCGAGAAATATTCATTCTGCCTCTACATATACTATTCAATCTCTCTCTATCTACAAATACTTTTCCTTCTTCTCTTAAAACTTCTTTTGTTACTCCAGTATTTAAATCTGGTGACAAATGCGATATATCCAATTACAGACCTATCTCCATCCTCTCTAATCTCTCTAAAATTTTTGAATCTGTTCTTTACAAATACATATATAATGCAACTCAGAAATGCATTGCACCACAACAACATGGCTTTATGAAAGGCAGATCGACTACCACTAATCTAATGAATTTTACTGAGAAAAGTTTAAGAGCACTTCGTGACAATAGACAGATAGACGTAGTTTATACAGACTTTACCAAAGCTTTCGACAAGCTAAATCACACTATCCTTCTTTCTAAACTTTCTCATAATTTTAACTTCTCCCCTAATCTTATAGCTTTCCTTTCTTCATATCTAATTAACAGAAAAATGCAGGTACATTACAATAACTACCATTCTGATCAGTATACTCCTACTTCTGGTGTACCACAAGGTTCAAACCTAGGTCCTTTGTTATTTATATTATTTATTAATGACATTATTACTTGTGTTAAACATTCTGATATATTTCTCTATGCCGATGATATGAAAATATCTAAAATAATAAATTCACCTGAAGATAGTTTAATGTTACAAGAGGATATAAACAGCATTCTGGACTGGTCTAAAACCTCTAAACTTCATTTCAATATAAAAAAATGTAAAATTATGACATATTCCGTAAAAAATACTTTAGCCTGCTATTCTTATAAAATGGAACACCATCTACTTGAACGAGTTACAGAGTTTAAAGATTTAGGAGTCATATTTGATGCTAAGCTCTCTTTCAATGTGCATATAAATTACATTGTAAGATATGCCTACAGAAACCTAGGCTTTATAATTCGAAATTGTCGTTCCTTTCTTAGGTTAAGAACATTAAAAATATTATATTTTTCATTTGTGCGTTCAAAATTGGAATACTGCTTACAAATATGGAATCCGTTATATAAGGTATATTGCAACAGCATCGAAAGAATTCAAAAAAAAATTGTAAACTACTGTTACTATAAAACATATGGAGTTTATCCTACTCATGATACATCATACAACAACTTATTATCCTTTTTCAACTTGATGTCTTTAGAAAATAGAAGAAAGATGCAATCTTCGATTTATGTATTTAAATTAGTCAACAATATTATAGACGATCCTATTTGTTTAGCCAGTATTCCATTTTCTGTTCCACGCCTATCTTCTAGAAGTAAATACACTTTCCAATGTTCACTTATCAGAACTAACTATGAGGCAAGATCGCCCATCAGACAATTATGCTTTATTTTTAATAATATTTCAAATAATATTGATATCCATTACTTGTCATTCAGACACTTTAAGCAAGCATTAATAAATATACTTTAGGTTAATTTTTCATGTTATAGATATATTTTTTTTTTCTCTTTTGTGCTGAAACATTATTGTTTGTACCATAATGTAATCTTTGTGCATCCACCCCGTAATTGGGATTTCGATCCTGTGGGATGGATGGGATGTTAAATAAATAAATAAATAAATAAATAAATAAAAATTACATCACTGTCATTCTAACCAGCTCATACATAAGTAGAAGTTATTTACTAATTTCCACGTATTTGAAGAAACTTACTTGCTCTATTCTCTCTTAATTCAACTATTTCTTTTTAAAATGGTGCAGTAAACTTTTAAAACTTCAAGAATAATTGATAATATAAACAGCTTTTTTCCGTTAATTTGATTATTTTTGGATTAAATTAAAATTTACAATTCAAGTGAGAACTGGTTTTAAGAGAAAGAAAGTAGAATTGGCAATATTCAATGAATTCTTGATCGTACGCCACTGATAGGTGGATTGTAGATGTTTCATCCATGATGTGCAAATGTGTCGGTAATTGAGTTTTGCACGGGAAACATCATGCACTAACAGGTGTATCGCCGCTTCATGTGTTTGTGTTTGCGTAAAATTGTTTCCTTTTAACTCCGGAGCTTGTTTTAGCATTATATTTTACGGCTTGATTCACTCTTCCTTATAGGCAAATTATTCGTGAAAAGGATGAATTATGCAAACGCACAAACTTTTCAAAGGAAATTTCGCACGGAGTAGTGAATATAAATTAAACTATTAAAAAGCATATAGAAGCGTTTAATATACCGTAAAACGGAGTTATTTTGCCCGTATGAAATAAGTTTGCACCAAAATCTAAGAAATAATTTTGTATTGTCCTTATAATTAGTTTCAATTTAGTAGGGAATTGTATCAGTACAATGTACAATGTTGGCGGGAGTGCACTATGAGTTTTGACCATTATGGATACCGATCTTTTTAAGCTCTTTCATGGGACACTGAATACTTAGTTTTCCTTCGATGCTCTTGTAAGAATTGCGGTTTTTATGATCCAAATATTTTGCGTACCATATTAGTGGTTCGTTTTCATATTACTTGAGAAACTCAGACACCCATTATTTGACCACTCCATTTTAATTTTTAATCATTTACAAAAAAATCTGTTGTGGTCATCACAATACCTCTCGCCCTTTCCATTGTGGTATATATACCTAAGTATTATATTTAACATTTCTTGTACACACAAAAAAATCTAATTGCACCTAATCTTTATATTTACGTATTTTCTATAATTTTAAATTCATTCTATGAGCAAGTTTTCTCCATTTCTTCTAAATGTTCGAGGTTTTCCCAATTCATTAACGGGATTGGCGGTATTTCTGAAGGGTTCATGTAATATACCTATAATTTTAAATATATAAGAAATATTAAATATCGTTCCCAGAAAAGCCTACAGTACTATCTCTAAATTTTTGACACTGACATTAGTGATATTTATCTGTCACTTACAGAAATTTCTCAAATAGTTACCATGGAGATGTTTGGACTGTGAGCAGGCTGTGAGATTTACTACAACAGATTATTTTATACATTATTTTTAAATCTTTAAAGATATAATAAAAAGTTAAAAGGTGTCGGATAGTGAATTTTGTTTTTTAATGTTTGTAATAACATAAATTTTCAAAAAATAATATTTAGAAGATTTTTGTTAAAATACTACCACTTCCGAAATCGTATCCGCAACAACCCCACACACACACACACATCCACACACACACACACACACACACACACACACACACACACACACACATACACATACACATAGACAAACAGACACAGACATCATCGTAAAAATGATATAATCGGATTCTATGGACCTTAAAACGTGCTTATTCACTAAAATCTGGATATGCGATTTTTAGCAAAAAGTATTTTAAAACATAAGCTTTTCCATCCGCTTATTGATCAGAATGAATAGTATCGACGCAAGATACAATAAGAGCCAGTTTTACAATTTCTGGTTAGAATTTTAACTGTAAATTAAATAAACAATATTAATAATAATAATATATTTAATTGTATTGAGGTCCTTTGACCTACACAAATTACAATTACATTACAAGTTTACATACATATACAATTTTACAGAGACATTTTAGTGTATCTGTTGGCACCTTCGTTACGTGCAGAATAGCTTATAGTGATCTCTGCTGCCACTTGGACTCATCTGGGCATATCGGTATTTATTAAAAACTGACTCGTGTAGGATTCGATCACTGTCCCACACAAGCAACCTTGTATTGAGAGGCGAGCACTCTGACCGCACGACCACAGATGACTGTAAAAAATAAACAATATTGAATCGAATTATTGGCAGCAATGATCAATTTGTCATTTGACAGTTCATTTCGTTTCAATTTTGTTTATTTAAGTGACAGTTACAATTTTAACCGGAGATTGTAAAACTGGCCCTTAATGTACAAACTCGTGTGAGCGTAATTACAATTACAGACAAGTGAAGACTACCAATAATTATGATAACTTTAACTTGTGCCATTTTTACCAACAGACGATGGGAATCTGTGAAACTAACCAATATTCACCAATGACAAATAATTGTACAAGTAAACCACTCACATGATATGGCAAGTATACGCCTTTAACAAATATTGGTCAAGTAAACCCGTGCCCGGCTTTAGACATACATTAATCGGTGGGTTGCTGGTTCGAACTGAAATAGATTTGCTTAACGCACTCAGCAACTGTGCTATTTAATAACACATCCATATAATAATTAACAAAGTTTTGCGAATGGAAAATACTTACAAACTTAGTGCGGGAACACATACTTCCCAAATGAGCAGTGCTTTAATTGCACGAATTCTGGGTTGACGTCTTTTGCAAGCGGATTGTACAATATTTTTTGTAACGAACAAAATTATTGACACAGTGTGTTTTGTCGAGATACTTGTAAATTCGTATATTCTGTGATAATTTGAAGGTAAGGCTATGTTATTAATTAAATCAAATATAAAAATCTGTTGTGGCCAGCACAATACTTCTCGCCACTTCCTTTTTTTTTGGCTACATAAGTATAGGGCGCGAACAGTCATGTTACATTGTTGGCCTTGACAAGCAGATGTGGAGGTCCGTTTCAAATGATTATTAGTAATTATGTACATAGATGTCAAATGACAAAATTTTTCATTAAAAATTTCAAGATTTTCTAAATTCACGTAGTTAATTTGTCACCAGGAGTGTGGAATTTACTTGTTGAGGAAAATAAACCACATGGAATTGGAGAATCACTAAATTTCTAAAATCTATATACATAATTACTAGCTACCATTCTGACATGGGCCCCCATATCTGCTTGTCAAGGCGAACAAAGTCACATGACTGCTCGCGCCCTAACGTATTTAAAATTTCTTGTGTATACCTACACTCTACACCAAAAATTCTACTTATATCTATTCCTTATATTTAGATTTTTTAAATTTAAATTCATTCTATGAAGCAAGTTTGTCCTACTCTTCTAATTTCTCGAGATGTTTCCAATTCATGGTCGGGAGTAACAGTAGGGTATGTGTAATATACCTATAATATTAAATATTTAACTATTAATACATTAAGAAATAATATAAAGTATATACTTCCCAGAAAAAGTCTTCGGTAATGTCTCCGGATTTCTGACACAGACATTTATCTGTCAGTTACAAACATTTGAAATTTTCAATTATTTTCCATGGCATTCTTTCGGCTGTAAAATTTATTACCACAGATTATTTTATATATTTCTTTTATCTCTAAATCTATAGAATATACAATAAAATATTTTAATGTATCAGATAGAGAATTTAATTTTCTTTAATATTAGTAAGAAAAAAAATCAAAAAATAATATTCAGAAGATTTTGTTTTCAAGAATCTTCTACTTCCGGTTGTCCAATTGTTACCAAAACCTTTTCAGATCTTCTCATGAATGTCCGATTGAGAAATACGTAGTTAAACAAATATAAAGTCTTATAGTTTTTGAGTAATCGTCCTTCCAACATCCTACACACACACACACACACACACACATACACACACATACATCCACACACACACATAAATTCATAAATAAAAATATGACACACACATACAGACACAATCGTAAAAATGTTAAAATCGGATTGTAGGGACCTTAAAACGTGCTTATTCAATAAAATCCGGATATGCGATTTTTAGCCTGAATCCAATACCTCTCTTAGCGAGAGGTAAAAATATAATTGAAACATATATGTACGGTAATTTTCTTTGAAGTTGGAGTTTTGCGCGTAAAATCTCATTGGAGTATTTCGTACCCTACTAGCATAGCAGAGTAAGAGGAGTAAACTCTAGAGTGCGTACTCCAAATTTTGAAATGTTTATAGCGTAAACTCTCTCCCGAGTAAGGTTTTGGAACGCACCCCAAATACATTTTTGCCATTATTCCAATTATTTTTCTTTCGTACTATTAGTTTATTTCTAGGTTAGTAACACAAATAATTGTTAAATATCCCACGGATGCTTCCTGATATTCAAATTTCAAATCAAATTTAAGGTTATTTAAAGAGTAATATTTTATGTCAGTTTATTTGTAGGTTAGTAACACATAACGACAGAAATGTTACGCTATGTACGCATGCGCAATATCGAAATTGAATTTTAAGTGTTTACATGAGTAACTACTTTTCAAGTCAAACTCATGAATGTTAACTGTGTATTTTTTAATATTTTACTTTAAAACAAATAAATGCGAAGAATTCTTTGAAACTTGCGCCAACTCTCCCGGGCTTCTAATTATTCTCATATTTAAAAAGTCACTCAACATCGATATTCAGTTTAAAAGTTGGGGAGTTCATTCGTTAAGCTTTCATGTATTTTGTGGCGTCAACTGTGAATGAGCCAGTTTCATACTTTATAAAGTATTTTAAATGCAAGTTTATTCAATATTTTTCATAGTAATAATAATAATAATAATAATTTGTTATTTTCGTAAATAATTAAATAAAATATTGGTGCGAAAAATTGTCAGTAATAATATAACAAGAGAGTGAGAATAAATTGAAATTAATTTATATTTATATATAATTAGATTATTTTTTGATCTACAAATTTGTTTCAAACGGTAAGACACAACTGTCATGTTATTGTGGCGCCATCTACTGTCGTTATTAATTAGCTTCATTCATTTACACAGTACAGTTGGTGTTGGAAGTCTGTTTTGACAAGTAGAACAGAATTATTTTGACAAGGCCAAATGCCAAATAATTATAAATAATCAGGATTTGATTTATACATATTTATGAAGAAACTAAATACATGACATTTGTCAACAAAAACAAAAGCTACAGAGATTATTCCCGGGAATAATCTCTAGAGCTTTATTCTCAGTATAATAATGACAGGATTGGTTAAAACACAAACACGTGACAAAAAAAGAAACATTTCATTGGTTTAAAGAAATGTCAAAAAATAATCATGAGAACAACCCCCCACTCTCGTGATGTGAAATTACATAAAGTACGTCATTCATAGTCAACAGGAAAACAGTTTGTCCATCACATACGTTATTTATGTAAATAAACATAGGCGATACTTAGTCACATGTTAAAACAATATTTTTTAAATGTGGGAAATTTCTCGACTGTGTTGTAGATAAGGTGTTAGCAATCACTTGAAATCTCAATCAAACAGTATTATTACTTACAATTCTTGCACCTTAGTACTTAGAAGGCATATTAAAATTCCTGCACAGTCATGCTTATTGTGGTAGAAGGGCAGTGATCCAATTCGTTTCCTTAAGCTTGATGTAAAGATTACATAGAATAGAATGCAATAGAATAGCACAGGAAATAGAAATATAAACCAATGTAAATGCATGGAATCATTTATACTTGCACAAAATGAAATAGAATGGGAAATAACCAAATTTTAAATCTTATTCTATTCCATTTCTTATTCCATTGGGCTTGCTTCGATACTATTCGCATGACTCGTTATTTTGGCCCGTCCCCGAATCTAAAAAATACAATAGATAACAGTTCTTTTGCAGAAATTCCATCTTTTGTAGCAAAAACAAACAATGACATTATTTACTCGCTTCTAATTGAAATTAATAAAAAAATCTGATGTGGCCAGCACATAACTACTCGCCGTATATTTTACCTGGCTGTATGCATAAAACAAAGAAAATTTTTAGAAATACAAATAATATATTCATATTCTATGACGTATAAACTTCTTTATTATTCAATAAGAGCATGTCTCAACATAAAACAATTTTCACATATATCTATAGGATATTTTACCATAAATTATGTACAATAAATTACAAAGTAGAGTTTACCATATATAAATTTTAGGCTGGTAACAGGTATTTTCAATTCGAACAACGTTATTGTTTACTTTCTCTTCATATTCTTCTAGTAAAAACATTAATTTTGGGCGGTCTAAAATGTATACATTATGTGAATTGTGCATCTATTCTTACATATCTTCTTTAACATTTTATTTTTTCATATATGTATCATTGTATCTAAATAACACATTAATGGATTAATGGATAGATTGCACTCCGATTATTCTTATAACGATGTGTAATTTTGTCAATATTTACAACTTACTTGAGAAGAATTTGATAGCTTTTTCGCAGTGCAATGTTACTCTAGTCTACAGTGTTGGTGTACATTATCCCATAATGTTTGAAACAAATTTAAGTTCTTTAACCTATACTTGTCACCTCCATAATAGTCACAGAAAAGAATTAAGAGATTCTCCAAGTACATTTTTCTTTCATTAGTCATTATTTCGATGAGATACAATTTTTCTGTATTTTACGTTGCAGAGTGGAGAGCATCTTCACTTTCATCTTGTGTTTATAACATTTAAATATCGTCTTCCTTCGAGCTGTATTCTCGCTTATACCTATTCTTTACATTTAGATTTTTTATATATAAATTCATTCTATGAATTTTTTTTGTCCTACTCTTCTAATTTTTCGAGATGATTCCAATTCATTGTTGGCATTACCAGTATTTGTGAAGGGTATGTGTAATATACCTATAATTTTAAATATTTAACTATTAATACAATAAGATATAATGTATGTACTGCCCAGAAAAAACCTTCAGTAATGTCTCCGGATTTCTGACACAGACATTTATCTGTCAGTTACAAACATTTGAAATTTTCAATTATTTTCCATGGCATTCTTTCGGCTGTAAAATTTATTACCACAGATTATTTTATATATTATATTTCTTTTATCTCTAAATATATAAAATATATAATAAAATATTTAAATGTATCAGATAGAGAATTTAATTTTCTTTAATATTACCAAGAAAAAATTTCAAAAAATAATATTCAGAAGATTTTGTTTTCAAGAATCTTCTACTTCCGGTTGTCCAATTGTTACCAAAACCTTTTAAGATCTTCCCATGAATGTCCGATTGGGAAATACGTAGTTAAATAAATATAAAGTCTTATAGTTTTTGAGTAACTGTCCTTTCAACATCCCACACACATACATACACACATACATACACACACATCCACACACACACACAGATATCATCGTAAAAATGTTAAAATCGGATTGTAGGGACCTTAAAACGTGCTTATTCAATAAAATCTGGATATGCGATTTTTAGCATAAATCCAATACCTCTCTTAGCGAGAGGTAAAAAGATAACCAATTAATATAGTTAATTTAGTGTAAAAGAGATACAAAAGTCACGTCATTCTATTCTGAAATATTCTATTGTATGTAATCTATAAATAGTCTTCAAAATTTTTGTTCCTGTTCTATTCCGTTCTTTATTCTATTCTATCCCATTTTATTCTGTACAATCTATAAATCAGGCTTTATATATCAGATTAGATGTATACCTTTTCAATTTCAGAAAAAAGTAACTTTAATTTCAGAAAAGGTATGAAAATTGATGAATTGATATTATTTTTTTGGAATTGAATTTATCTTTTTTGACATTGAATTTACTCTTTCTGAAATTGAATTTATTTTTCCCGAAATTGAATTTACTTTTTTTGAAACTTAAATTAGGCACTTTAGGTTGAAAAGGTATAGTTAAAATCACCATGCTAGATCTTTTTTCATTATTAACCAATAAACTTCTCATATCTACTGAATTGGACAAATTCATCGCTTCATATACTAGCTCTCATTGGTCTCATTTACATTTCCTACAGATGGTTATATAATATTTTAGTTCTAGACTAGATTCTAATCAAGAATTTATGCATTGTCATTTATTTTTCACACTTGATTTACTACCTGATCCCTTAGAGTCTTTAGTTTAGTTAAAAGCGCAGTTACATATTCATATATAATACAATAAGTTTTTTTAATTTTTTATTTTCGTTATATTTGTAATATCATAAGTGGTAATTTTTTGCCGGAAAATTTTTCAGATTGTTACGAGAGCTGGTTGCCTAGCAATTTATTGAGTAGCATTGACAAAAAATCATGAGCTGTCAAGCGAGTGATTTTTGATCAATGTCACGTGATAAATTTGCAACAAGCTCGAGTAAAGCAATCGAAAAAAATTGCCAGGATAAAATTTAACGACGAATGGTATTCGGATGACTATTTCCAAAATAAAAATTAGGTAATAATTTAGTTTTTTGACAAAAATATATAAATTTATTGTGTTTTTAGGTGTTATATTTAAGATTGCTTTTTCAATGATCTGAACAGATTCCTGTCCGAATCGACTCATTTTTAATAAAAACTGAAAACACTGAAAACATACGCATTTTGACAGGTATGTAAATAAGGTTTCAATAAAACGTCAAAAAAAAAATCGATTATCAAAACTCACTTGTAAAAATACTGCATCTTATTGGCTCGAAGGATACGATTTTTTTTTGTGATATTGTTTTATCGAAATAAAACTTGGCAAGTAGGTAGAATCCTGAATTTGGATTGATTTATAAATTTATGAGTGAAATAGTCAGTGTAAATGTGGGAAAATTTCTCGATTGCAATGTAATACCATGCATGCAGCTCATTATGTTTGTAAACATACCATACTGAAATGAAATAGAAAATATAATATGATGCAAAGTAAATGCAGGGTAAATAGCCAAGCTAAAGCTCTTCAAAAGCTTTCTCATAATTCCTTCATTTTATTCATCCTTGGTCAAATTCCGCTGCTCGTCCTTTTGAATTCAATCAGCCTTTAAGCCTTTTCTCCAATTCCATTTATATGCGTTCTTTGGTGGTACATCAAACGTTCTGTGCAAATCTAAAAATAAATTCTTTTCTTGAACTGACCGTTATTGCTGGAAAAGTAGGGTATATGGTGGAGGAACATTAGACAGCCTAGCAGCCTAGCTGAAAAGCCACAGTGATATATTATTGCAGCATTCACTTGTCTGCCAAGCTAAAACTCACTGTGATTCCTACCTGTCTTACATTTCTTAAGTACCTACTTCTGTTAAGCAAGAATAATTGGCAAGAAATACAGCAAGACAAAAATATTTTTGAATTAACTAACTCTTGGGCCTATTCTGTAACTAATGACCAGTTGCACCGCTTATAGTTAAATTTTAACTACTGGTTAAATTGACAAAATCGTATCGAAACGAAATGTCAAATGAGTTATTAAATATTACTGTCAAAATTTCGATACGCACTTTTTTTGTTAACCTGTAGTTAAGATTTTAACTATAAGCGGTGCAAATGGCCATTAGTGGTTAATTTTTAACGACTGGTTAATTTTTTATACAATAAATATTGATTTGACAACTAAAAATCCAATTTTTTGTTATAAATTAGTTAATTTTTTTAACCAGTTGTTAAAAACTAACCACTAAGAATAGACCCTATTATCTGCAAACATTGTTACTAACAAAAAAGAAATAATTTCTAGACTAAAACATTGAATTTTATACATTACCAATGAGTAGTAATAGAGAAAAATATTAATTTGCTGTTATTTTCGTGAATAATTAAATAAAAACATTCGCCAGAAGTAGTCATGAAAAACAATCCCCCACTGCTACGACGTCAAATTACATTGAGCACGTCATTCAGTCATTGATAGCCAATAGGAAAACAGTTTGGCTATCACCTACTTCATAAAATCAAACGTAGGCTATTGTTTGTATTAACGACGAAATATAACTAGATCAAACATTCCGTATCCCTCCTCACTGAATGTTTTGATTTTGGCTGGCCAGAAAGAGACAACTAGAGATAGAGTTATATTTAGTCTAGTTCGAGCATTCTCACTAGATGCCATCCAGTGATAAAGTCAAAATTTAAGCCCCAATACGATGAAAAATAATATAGGTAAAACATTTATTAATTATATATTATGGGGTCTCGTGGCCGTGTGGGAACCCGGGTTCAATCCCGATCGATGCCAAAAATTACTTCAAATTTTAATGGCACAAAATTGACCCCTGTGGTGCACTCTCCACGCCAGCAATAAGTGCCCGTGAGGTGGCGTCTGGTAAGCGCCCGCATGGTACAAATATTTTATCATTACCGATATCTGTACAAAGCAGATTGGCACACCCAGCAATGGGTAATATGCCGTGATGATATATTTATTTTATTTTATAATTATAAAATATAATTTTTTTGACTTTATCGAACAATAAATATGTACAAAAACAAACTAGCCTCACAACCGACAAATCAGTTTTTCTTATAAAGTTAAACTAAAATTATTTTCTTTTTCTTTCACATAGTATTCTATAATGATCACATTATTTATATAGTTAAATCTTCCCATAAAAACTTGGGATTTATTATAAGAAATAGTAGCTCTTTCAAAAATATATATACATTGAAAAGTCTATATTATGCATTTGTAAGGTCAAAACTGGAATACTGTATGCTGGTTTGGAATCCAATCTATTCTAAGTATATTTCTGACCTAGAATCTATACAAAGAAAATTTTTAAAATACTGTTACTTCAGATCATGCAGACAATATCCAAGTTACGACTATGACTATAATGACTTATTGTGCGAGATGAATATTCAGAGTTTAGTCTCTCGTCGAAAATTACAAAGTTGTCTACACCTACATAAACTACTAAATGGTCTAATAGACGATCCTGTTTCTCTTGGCTTAATACCAATAAATGTTCCGCGCGTTACCAGTAGGAAAAAACTACCTTTCAAATGTAATTATGCAAGGACCAATTACGAACTGAAGTCTCCATTAAGACAACTTTGTAGTATATTTAATAACTTAACTCATGACAGTAGCACGGATGTTGACATATTTAGTGATTCTTTTAGTAAATTTAAAAGAAATATCAACAATCTATCAATCTGAGATTTAGTTTAATTTTTTTTTATTGTTTGTTAAGTATTATCCATCATGTAATTCTCTATTGTCTTCATTTGTCTATTTGTACCACTTTGTAAATTTATACATTTTGTATAATCGTCCTGTAATTGGGATCCTAGATCCTGTTGGATAGATTTAATAATAAATAAATAAATAAATAAATAGTCGAAAACCCTTTTCAGACCTATTCTTGCAACAAGAAGGCATTTTTAAAAGTGACCAGACCCACTATCAGTTCGCCATTTGGCTCCAAATATTGAAAGGGATAAATTTGTAGATATTTTAACACCTTTGCAGGATCATATACTTGATCAAGACCCTCTGAACAATTACGGAACATAATTATTCAATTTAATTTTAGATATGTATTTCAAAATTAGAATACACCACGAAACGAACGTTATTGTAAACAATGTAATAAGAATAAGAAGTTTTCTTATTCCGGTATCTTATTTACTAAGGTAGATAGGTACTGAATTAATCGACTTAAAATATGTAGTATTGTAATTCGTTTGTTGGTTTTAATCATAATTTAGTAGTTTTATTTTTTATATATTATTAAGAACACTTGCGCCTCTAGTGCGCTATGCTCAAACTAAACTAAACATATCTCTTTCTATGGTTGTCTTTGTCTGGCCAGCCGAAATCAAAACAAACCATATGAAGTTTTGTCTAGTTATATTTCGTCGTTGGTTTGTATGATGAACTGTGGGGTCACATTTTGTTTCAGATCATGTGACTTTACCAAAGTATTACACAAATAGTTGAATATCTCATGGCTATTTCGTAATATTTTCAAATTTAAGGTTATTTAATGAGTATTATTTTATAAATTTAATACTTGACGACATATACAAATTCTTGTAATAGCACTATTGTGCCAGTCCTATAAATAAATTTAAGAATTTGTTATTTAAATAAATAAGTTTCATATAAAATTAATAATAATAATAAAATTCAAAAATATCCAACTAAATAATCTTCATGACGGTTTGTTTTCATTAATTTTTATATAAATTCATTTTGTGATTGTGACAATCACATAATATAAAAAAATCAAAAAAAATCAATCTTTAATAATTTTTATTATATCTTTAGTAATTTTGTACAAAATTACATTTGCTGTAGGCCTGATGTAAATAAGATGAAATTGATAGCCCCAGTGTAACATTATTTTTTACATATATATTTAAAAAATCTGATGTGGCCAGCGCATTACCTTCCGTCATTTCTATGTATTTTGTATAAATTTCACACAAAGTGTCTTGCAAAAGATTCTGTATTTCTTGTATATTACACTCCGTCAGGGCTATGCGTTTTGTACAAATTTTAAAACATGTTCGATGATAGATTTGTTCCTACAGCTAGTCCGGACTGTCATATGTACATCAGACGCATGTGCATTTTAAAAATATCGTTCCAACCGACTGTTGAACAGTCCATCGGACTGTTGGTTGTTCTTACGGACTTTGTACGCATACATGAACGCATCCGTGGACTGTCAGATCTATCCACTGGTGTGTGCTATGTATCATTTGTCAGCACATGCGCACCGAAATTTTCGCGCGGTGCGAGAAAAATATTGAAGTAAAATCTGTGATTATCTGTTTTCATAAGTGAACATAATGAGTAATTTAGAATGAGAATCTGATCCAGAGTCATTATTATCTGATTCATCCGATGAAGAAATGAAGTAATTATTTAGGTATGTAATAGAAAATAATTAATATTTGTTTTTAGATATTTTTTCTGCAGAGAAATCAGTAATTAATTATGACATGGCAAGTCCGCTGTCCGGTCCAACCATACAAAGTTTCTTACATACGTCGGAATAAGTATATGAACAAGACGTATGCGCACAAAAGGATTCATAAATGCGTACATGAACCCAAAAAGTCGTGTAGGAACAAACCTTATATTTGATACAAAAAAGTAAAATAGCTACATAAATATGTTTATATATGAATGGAGAATTATAACGATTTTACTTTATATACAGGTCGAGGTCAACATTTGATAAAATTACCCACAACTGCGACTTGTAAGTTACTTTATTTTTATTTATTATCCAAGTATAACAAAATAATTTATGTTAATAGAATTATGTATTATGCCTAGTAAACAAGCATAAACTACTAACATACTTTTATATTATTTATTAAATACGTGTAGGAAGAATGAAATATTATAGTGAATTGATGTCAGGTCATCTTTAACTTCTACTATTCTAAATTTAAAAATAAGGTTCACCTTAAATTTAATTTTGTTGCATATGTAAATTTTAAGTCCTATAGGGTGCGGCAGAGTAACCTCTTTAGTTTTACTATGGCATTGAGAAACGAGTAGAGGTCGTATAAGGGTATGGGTGGGTCAATGGGCAGGTGGATTGGAATTTTATGAAAAAATAATCGTAAACATAATGCGGACGAACGAGCAATGCGCTTTTGCCGTGGAAGCCTACATTCGCGAAAACGGATCCATAACCGCTTATCAGCGCGGGTTCATTACACTGTTCCAAATTGGCATCTAAAATTTCCTTAACAGAGTAGACTAAACGGCGAAAACTAACGTCGTTTGTATTACATTCTACACTACATTTAACAAAAAATTATACAGATGTTGCTAGTGTTAAACTAAAGATCGCAAAACTTTAATTAAAATTCACCTTCATTGTAATCATTCATATCCATTATCAATGTCGTTCTTAAAGGTTAAGTGATGCACTTAAGTATTATTTGATTTACTTTTGTTGTTTGACAGTCCGGATTTAAGGAGGAAAATTTGTCTCTACCCTGCATTTTTTGATGCAAGCAAGTCGTTTGGTTAATATGTTGCTGGGACCATACCCTATCGATTAAGAGATGTAGTCAACCGAAAATGCGCCGGAGGCATTGGTTATTGCGAGTTGTATGCCTCATTGGCGCGGTTTTCATAAGTCGGTAGTGGTGCACAAACCATTGAATCAACAGGGCTCATTTTTTACCTTGCGTCACCTTTAGGTAAGGAAGGTATTGTCAATGATGAGTTTTTAGTGAATGAAAACGACACGCAAAAATAGGGACCCCTAACGAATGGGAAAATCTAAAGAGGAAGAAGATGTCAGTGTCAAGTGCAATTTGAATAGTTTGTTTATGAAATAATTTTACTGGAAATTTAGAATCTTTTGTAAGAAAAATTATGTATGGAATTTATACATTATACACAGGATTGACGGCAGATATTGAGCTGGCCACAACAGTTTTTTTTTCTTTTAATATTAATTGAAATGATAAGGTCTTTGATGATGCAGTGCAAAAAACGAGTTTGGTTACATATAACGGATCCATTTTCCTCTTGAACACAGTTCTTTTCTTTTTCTTTTTCGAGATAAAAAAAGGATTCCTTGGCTGATTTCGCAAGAACGGTACGTTACACCGCAAAACAACCCTAATAAATGTTGTAACGCTCTCCAAAAGCTATTGATCAGCTCTGACTATCACAGGCCCGTCGACACTGAAGTTCCTAAAGGGCACGTAGGTGCTCCGAGCTGCCCTTCAATTCGATTAAGAAGTATAGCCACCCGGAAATGCCGTGTCACCGGGACTCTGATAGCCACAGATACGCCGCTGGGTTGGGGTTGTTTTCTGGTATAACATAGCATTATTGCGAAATTGGGCAAGGAAGCCAAAATTTTATCCAAAAAATAACAAAGTGCTCTGTTCAAGAGGAAAATGGATACGTTGTAAGTCGCTAAACTCATTTTCTGTATTGCAGCATCAAAGTCCTTATCAATACAATATAGTGGATGCTACTACATAAGATTATAATTGTGGGCGAGTTTTTTCCGCTCCCATTCCATACTATACTCGCGTCATGTGGATTCTAGGCTTTAGTCGGTAGGGTATGGTCCCAGCAACATATCAACCAAACGGCTTGCTTGCATTACAAAATGAAGGGTGAACTCCATTAATATCCGGGTTATGACTTTTTAAAAAATTTAATAGTCCCTATCATACAGTTTCACAGACTGTAGTAAATTATATTCCAAATTTTTATTATGGTGAAAGATCCCATGATAAATTTATTTTAACAAATTCATAATGTAATATTTATTAAACTTATTACTGCTAAATAGTAAAATAATCAAAGCTGGCAGTATAATATCTAACGCTTAAATTGTGTTATACGAATGACGCTTATAAAGCCGCGTACTGACGATTTACGTGCACAAATTTTCAGGTGAGCACAGTTTTTACGCACACAAACGCGATCCGTCGGTTGTCGGTCTCATCGAAAAAATCAAAGAATTTTACGTACACACAGAGTGCTGCGTGGAAGGGAATTTGTGGAAATTCTTATTTTAGTTATTGTACGACACGTTTTACTATGGAATGGACCAATGAATTAGCGCTCAAAGTAATAGACGAATATGAGAAGTTGCATATTTTATCGGATTCTAAATTAAAATTTTGCAAGAAATAAAAAGATAGATGCTTGGGATGAAATATTCAGCAATTTAGGTATTAATGTAGTATACTGTTTATTATAAGAAATCCTGCATTTGCAATAATTATATTACATCTTCTTTCCAACATTCCTCAGCAAATACTAGAACGCAAGTTTGCGCGCACACCTCTACAACACCCGGAATTAAAGTTTGCGCGCAAAAAATTCAACAAAACAAAATTTTTACGCACACGAGTATATGTGTACGCACATCTTTCATGCGCACAAATCTTTCGTGCGCGCAAAAATGCTCAAGTCTTTACGCACCTTAATAGGTGCGTTCGGTTATTTTGTATTATGATCACTGTATACTCTGTGCAGATTGGAATTAAGAGAACGAATTGTTCAGCCTGAGCGTTTGATTCTTTCCAGACAGATTTAAATAGAAAATCGGTGTAAGTTCAGATTATTATTAATAATATAGATTTTATATTTACCGTATGTATTTGATTGATGGCCGAATATGGATTTTCGTGTTTTTACAAATGTTAGTAATGAGAGCGCGTGAAATATGTTTCGATGAGTCGGACGAAGAAGAGGAGTATGATTCAAAATATTTTAGAAAAAGTAAATAATTATGCTGAACAATACCAAATATATGTATGACGGACAGTTTAAAACTCATTCTCGAATGTATCCCGATACTTTTGAAGTTTTATTAAACAAAATTCATTTTGTTTGCAAACTACATGAGTATGAGAAAACTTTGAGGGCATTCAAAAATGGCCTGGAAAAAGAGACAATTTTAATTTGGTGTTTAGGAAACCCAGAACTGAATAACCGAACGCATCTAATATTGCCCATTATTCTATACATATTTTTAATCAAGCGTTATATTTTATTTAAAAAGTTGCGCTATACACTGAATTAATTCCAAATAAATAACGCATCAATTTAAAATATTGTGATAAAAGTCATGTTATGTTAATACAGATGATACATGAGAGCATTTTTTATGAATTTAATTTTCTCTTCGCTTTTTATGGTAAATAAACTCGTCGTTAGGTGTAGATATTAAGAAAATTGGAGTTTTAAATTTCCCGAAGGCTCGATGACTTTTCCAGAAGATCATTAGTTTTCCTCTTTCAAGTAGAGCCTATTAGCCTTTATATCCTTCTAAAAATTTCGTTCCGTGTTGCGTATACTTGTACGCGAATATGTAAATGCGATTGGACGGGATGATGATATTTAATATCGAATTTCGTAACTTCTTTGTTTTAATATGCGGAAAATTTATTTACTCAGCCTTTGCTTTGTTATCTTTTGCAAAGTGAAAAGAATATTAAATATTTCAATAAATGTTAAAGTATTTTTTTTATCTTGAATTTGAAATGAAAAGTAATAACTGTGGAAATTAATTTCCTTTATAGAACTAATTGCATTGATATAATGACAGATGCAATTTGTAGATTTTACTACTTTCATGCATTTTGCGTTTCTGTAAAATGCACGCAATTTTTAAATAAAAAAGACTTTGATGTATATAATATTTTATGAATATTTTATATTTACTAATGGAATGAATAATTGATAAAAATACGCTAGGAACTAAATATGAAATATACGAGTAGTGAGGTATAATCGTGTTCGTTGTAAAATATCCTCATTCTTATCTTTCTATAAAAATACATTACATTTACTATTTTTAAAATGAAAATATTTTAATTCTCAATTCAAGAATTTTCATTATTTATTTACTAGAATCAAGTTAAAATATGTCTTTACGCACTTGTACCATAAATAACTTTCAATTGAAGTAAAATATTAGTAATATTTTTAACACTTCATGTACAAAATATCAGTTGTAAACGGAAACGGATGATAATACTTTTTCCTTGAGTAAATTCTCGACTATAATGTGGATTAAGTGTTACAATTACTCGAAAGTTCAGTTAAACAGCATTTATTCTTACTGGTGAATCTTTCGGTGCACCCTTGCACCTTCTTCAGGGTATACAATAATTATACAATAAAAATGTAATAAATACAAAATTACATGGGCATTATCACACTTACAGTTAGATTTTATTCTACCATGTATTTAGTTTTATATCCGTACATAATAAAAATAAACAAATGCGATTAAAATTTAAATAAAGTTGATTTTTATAGTCATTTTTTAGTAGTCCATGTATGAAAAACAAAAACTGCTATTTGTCAATATGAATTATTTAGGATAGAAACCTAATAGAACATTGTTTATGAAATTTTCAACAAATATTTGTTTAATTTTAATTTATGTTGTAACTTGAGAATCACTGTTTTAAAAAAAAATATTTTCTTTTCTAATGGGATGTTCCCTTTAGTCTTACAACTTTGTTCTATAATATTTATTTGTAACTATAATAATAAATTGTAGCCAATTTCTCGACTGTGATGTGGATTAGGTTAGGTTAGGTTACTCGAAAGTTCAGTCAAACAGCATTTATTCTTACTATACTAACGTTTCGGTGCATCATTGCACCTTTATCAGGCTCTACAACAATTATACAATAAAAATGTAATACATAAAAAATAACATGGACATTATCACACTTACAGTAATATTTTACAAATTGTTACAATTCATGTACACAAAATACATTCGTAAAAAACATTCAGTTAATTTATTGAACATCCTGCAAAAAATTCAAAAAGCATACACTCCATCCATTTACTCTAAAAAAACGATAACCGAATAATACGGAAAATAGCCGAAAATATCCTGTGTAAGAATTCTGGTGACATCATTGATACGGACTCCTACTGGTCGTCTGTACAACAATAATAATGTAGCAAGTTGTAGGAATTTAAATAAAATGTAAGTAAATTAATAAAACTCAGTTTGGCCTGAAATTTACCATTTCCTTTTTGAACTTTTCCATTACACCAAAATATACGCTGTTAAGTCCTTGAATATCAGTTCTTGCATTGATGTTATTGCAATCATCCCTGTTGTGTAACATTTCAAGAAACATACGTTTGGAGTAATTCTACCCTTCCTCCAAGATCTTGAAATTTTCCAGATCAACAGTGTGTTTTGGTGTATTGGAATGTTCAGCCAGAGCACATTTGTTTGCCGTGTTGTTCTGTGTTGATCTGCGATGTTCGCTCATTGTTAACACGTAATATAGTATATTACAATACGAGTGAAGAAACTAAGAATTTCGCACACGCGCTAGCTGAGAGGTCAAGTCTCTTCGCGAGTGTTGTATAGCGTTTTATTCAATCCTGCTATTAAAATATTAGGAAAAATATTAAAATTTGTACTAATTGAAATCGGATACAAAAAAAAACTCCCACTGTTTAATGAAACTGTATTTTTGTACAATGTGATGGTTTTGGCATTAACCAATCATATATTTTCAACACAGATGGTTATACTAATATATTAACAGCAAAAGTAATATTAAAAATAATCAAATTAGTTTATTTAATGTAATTTATACGCAAAGTATCAACTACTAGTGATATGTCAACTACCTTACTGAAATTGATATATTACCCTTTCGGAAATAGAATTTATATTTTGTAAAACAGAATTTACTTTTTCTGAAATTGAAAAGGTATATTATCTCTGGTTTAGAATATATTTATAAACAAATAATCTTTTTCCTTGTAAAGGATTATTTGTTGTAAAGCTCTACATTTTACTAAAATGCGGAACTAATAAAGTCGCCAAATTGATTTAAAATGTATTACCGTTTTTATAAGTTATTTACAAGAATGAAATTAAAATTTTCAAATAACTCTATCACATTTATTCAGCTAGTAGCTACAACGGAAACAAATTATAAAGATAAAATTATGTAGCATAAAATGATACAAGTTTAAAGCTTAAATCTTCCTTATGACACATTTTATGAAGAAGTAAATAATGTTAGTATATCAATTTTCATCATTTAGAAACATAATAAAGTGTTAAATTATGTGTTTTATACAACTTTGTGAAAGTTTCTTGCAAATGCACATGTGTAAAGACATTCGGTTTTCTCTTGCACTCGGCAGCGTAAATGTTTTAGAGGCAATTACAAAAACGACCCTATCTCAGCTTCTCAAACTGTACCCACAAACGGCAGTTCTGGCGTATATGAACCGGATAATTAAAGAACTTTCCAAACGAATTTAGACGTTTTATGATGAAGTTCCGACTAATAACTTTGTATTAGTTTTTAAAGTACACGTCTGAGGATTCTTATAAGTAAAACGCGTTTTATGGAACGGTTTATTGTTTTATTTACAGACTGTGGAACACTTACAAGGAATAAGGAATACGTTATTCATAAATATACGAAAATGAACCAGGGAATTTCTCCATGAAATTTCATATCAAACATACTACTTTTTATATTTTCAAGAAGTCATCCATAGCCGAAATCGATAATTGAAAAGATTTTATAAATAAAAAACTTTATAAACTTCAGTGTACTTTTACATATATTTTTCAACCTATCAAACATTTCAAGAAGTACATAAAATTTTCATTATAATAATTTTACATGGGTAACTAGTATTCATGTTATTTTAAATGAAATGGCGGACCTATTTAGCTATCCGTGATTTGTTCAATAGTTTATCGGTTTCAGAAAATGAAGACAATATTAATAAATATTATATTTTTAAATTCTTTCATTAATGCTACTTTTAGAATGCTATGACAAACGGAACAATTATTTTGACATATATCGATATGTCAAATATTCAAATTATGTGCTTTATTTATTCTTCATGTTTATTATTTTAGAATAAAGTATCTGTATGTATAAAGAGCATTATACGTACTTTCATTTTACTTTATTTTCATTTTGTAGACTTTCGTTGACATGTCAGTATGGTATGCAATTATTACCTACTTAGTTATCAGCCTACTTTTGTATATGCAAACAAAGGCTTAATACCCTGAATCTGGTAATATTATATTACATCCCTAGTCGGGAGACATGCCATTATAGCCGAGCGCATATCCGCGGGGTATGTATACTATTTTATTCACAATCAATTAGTAGACATTAGCCGCTAGTATGAACAAGTGATTAAGCATTGTTTTATCTCTATTAATCGTTTACAGATTATTTTAGAGAAAAATAGTTCAAACAATAGGTATAGAAAAATGAATTTCACACATTTTTTATTTGTAATTTTTTCTAAAATAATCTATAAACGATTGAGACAGATAAAACAATGCTAGTCAAATGCTCTCTAATCGCCGTTAATCACTGTTCATACTAGGCGGCCATTGGGTTTAGCCATTAATGGTATAATAATTTTAATAATTTATTGCTTACTTTTTAATTATTTGTTAAATAAAACTTTTTTATTATAGTTATTTTTATTGCAATTTGGCTTGTCAAATGATGACGATAGTTTAACTGTTGGAAAGTGACATTTAGTTAGCCAGACAAACTAGCTGGGAAATGAAGTAAACAATAATTCACTTCCCAACTGTTTGGTAGGTTAGCAACGCACAATTACTAACCGATGAATAAAAATATTTTCATCAACAACTATCAATAATATACCTATAATTCAACCGATTTTTACTAATGACCTTCGTTATTATTACTAATTGAATAATATTGATAGTTCGGTGAAATAATATTATTCAATCGTTATGTCAAATTCAAATTCTACCTTTCAAAACATCTACGTCCGTACGTATCTCGTATAACTCAAAAACGGTAAGCCGTAGAAAGTTAAAATTTTGTATTTAGGACTGCTATAACATCTAGTTGTGCACCTCCCTTTCTGGTTATTACACAATTGCCAGAAGTGGCACTTTACATGAAGCCTATAATAGATTTTAATGAAAAACTGTTTTAAAATATAATCCAAAACTTTTCAAATTTGGTATACAAGACTTTTATGTCAATCGAAATAACATAATACATTTTGGTTAAAATAGGCTAACCGGAAGTGGTACATTACTTGAAGTTGTTAACAGTTTTTCTTGAATAAAATGATTTTATTTTGATTTTAGAAATAAATGCTTCAAATAAAAGTTTTACAGAATTAATTTCTGCGTCTAGCACATCAAGTATTATTAAATTAGCCTTTTGTATAAGCGAGATATGTAAATTTAAAAATTATATACTTTTTTGTTTTTGTAATAAATCTTGATGGATGAGGACAAAAAATAAAATAAAAATGTTCATGTCAAATTACGTTAAGTGCAATATTATGATTCGTACAATAACAAATATTATATTTTTATTGTGAAATTAGTCATATTCATTGTTGTAATCAAATATTTCTTAGTTGTAATCAAAACTCTCTTTAAAAAGAACCGGGTTAGATTAATGTTAATTTAAGAATGATAGTAGTAAATGAATTATTTTTTGTTCTATATCAAAATATTTCTCGGGCTTGGCTTAAGCTTGTCAATATTTTGTAATTTAATTATTTAAAAAATATATATAGTTTAATAATCGTACAAAGAAGTCGTGTGGTGTCCACATCAGATTTTTTGTTTATGGATAATGGTGTATTTTGATATAAATTCATTTAGGTCTTAATTCCACACAGGTTTCTAATAAATTTATTTAGATAATAAATAATATTTACATAGTTTTACCTTCTAATTGTTATTAGGTATTTTACAAATAAGTTTATTTAACACGTAAAATATTAGCTAGATGCAGTTAATAAGATTTACATACCTTATATATCTAATAAATAATTTAATTGATAGATAACTATTAGGTGGTTTATTTCGAGATGGAAATTTCGAGCCATATTATATGTAACATTACTTCATTTAATGAAATATTTGAAACGGGCCATAATTTATTTATTTATTATTATTTTATAATACAACATACAACTTATTTATCAATATTATACAAAAGGGTGTAAACAATTACTCGAAAGTTCAGTCAAACCGCATTTACTCTTCCACCAACGTTTCGGTGCACTCTTGCATCTTCTTCAGGGTATACAACGATTAACAACAAAAATGTAATACATACAAAATAACATGGACATTATCACACTTACAGTAAGATCTTACAAATTGTTACAATTCATGTACAAAAATACATTCGTACAAAACATTAATTTAATTTATTAAACATCGTACCAAAAAATTGAAAGAGTATACACACATCCATTTGCTCTAAACAACTACAACCGAATAATACGGAAAATAGCCGGAAATATCCTGTGTAAGGATTCTGGTGACATCAATGATACGAACTCCTATTGGTCTGTACACCAATAAAAATGTAGCAAATGTGCACGAGTATATCATTCTATTCTATGCTAGAATTTTTTGAGATTAATTTGTTGTCTCACAGACTGCAGTATTTAAATATGAGATACAGTAAAATTTTTGAAAGATGTCCGACCAAGGTCGTCTGTGAATTGTATGAATTCAGGTTTTTGCTCCGCGCATTATGACAAATTCAGTAGTGTCGTTTGTTTAGTTTTTATGAGGGTACATAAGATACTACTGTTATTTTATTATTATAAAAATATATGTTACAATAAAAACATTCAAAATTCAAAAATAAGTCAACTGGTAAGTTTATTAGCAAATGTAAAACCAAATATATGAAAAATAAGATACTGACACAATGTCAGTGTCAGTAACTCTGACACAAAATAACGTTATTCGTACGGCTATGAATTAAGGTAATGTATCTGATTTAATAAATAAATTTACGTTACAGCGAAAGTATTATCAACAACGAGCATCGTTTTAAAGTGGAATGTCCTAGCTTATTCGAAACAATATGATTTTTTGAAAGACAAGCGTGTTGTATCTATCCTTATCGCACATGCTTATAGCCTTTGCAAAGGAATGAGATAAATGTATGCCAATTTGTTAATTCGTTCATGATACAGATGACCTTGATCGAACATCTTTCAAAATTTTTACTGTAGGTTGCTTACGTTCTAGGCACCGCCGTTATAGGAGAACTTCGTATGTTCCAAATCCACGATTCCAAATTTCAGTCAGGATTAAAGTACTCGAAGGTGTATTCGAATATAATAAAATTTAAGGTAAAAATATTCTATCATTGTCGATTATGCAAAAAATGACCAAATATATTACAAAAATCATTTTTTAACATGAGTTTTAATTTATATTGAGGCTAAAAAGATATCACGTGGTTTATGACTTATAAGATAAGCGACTGATGCTGATGACATTTCTACTATTAACGCGATGCAGTTTTGCGCTATTGTCGCGTTGTTTACTATTCTATGTATATCCAAATATCATCAGCTTCTCCTTTGACACTTCCGGTAAAATTCAGTTTTTTAAATAATATTGAAATATTTATATCTCGCTCAAATTAAATAAAAAAGAATTTAAAATTTTAAATATGTAATAGGATTAAGTGAAAGTTTAAGTAAGTTAAATTTAAAAAGTTAATAGATTATCCTTGCTCAAATATTATGGGCGTGAGTTCTTTAATTTGTGCCACATTTATCGAGTGGGAAGATTCAAGTCGTGTCGCAACTTATTGTGCCGTGGATTCCGGTTTTATGATGTTATTTGTGAATATTAATTGCCTGTAAATTACACGAAAATATCTTTATAATAAGGTATGCTTGTCAAAGTCGGTTATTAATAAGTAATTCACCGGCATGTGTCCTTTTGAGAAATTACAAGATACTGCATAATTCATCTCATAAAAGATGCTTTCAATTTCGTTATTAGTGTATTGATTTTTAAACAATGAATATGTAAGAACGAACGTTCAAGTTTCCCGTCGTATTAAACATGTATATTCACGTTCTGGGATACTCAATATTAAATTTAGAAATTCGTAAATAACTGTTTCAATTTTATTATGAACTTTATACTCCTATTTAGTTTCAAAACATTATAAATGAAGAACGATGTTTTTGTTTCATGTGAATTTCATTTTAAAAAAGTTTGCAGACATTAAGGTTTTATTATTTGTATGAATATACATATTTAAATTATACAAATGATTGCGTTGAAACTTAATACTATAAAATGAGTATGCAATATAAAGTTTAGGTTTTATGACAAATTTTAGTATGAAAAGTAAATAATGGAGTGAAAATAACCATGATAAATTTTGCATAAAATGATTGATGAGGAATGGAATTTCCAAACTTTCTGTATGCCTTTTCATATTTTTTATCAGCAGAGCAATACAGATCATAATGCATTAATTAACACATCTTAATAACTAAAATTAGTTTTGGTGTATGATACAAATATGTAACGAAAGGATTATCTTTATACAATAATCTAATCGTTACAATTGTAAAACAAACACTTGGAAAATTAAGATGTAAATATATTGTAAATATCTAATTAAATTTTATTAAGAAATTTTGACGTTACATCAAAACGAGGAATACAAAAATAATCAATAGACATAACAACTATTTCACTTTGGAAATAAACAAAAAACCACAAACCGTTTCAATAAACAGATTAAACCAGCATACATCTTACCCTAACGGGTTTAAAACTCTTCCATACCCACACGCACTAGAACCGTGGAACAGAAGAGGAACCTTTTCATAAGAACCATTGTTAATTATAAATATTAAGAATTATGTTATATCGTTTCTCTGGGTAGGGGGTAATGTGGCGGATCGAGTAAACTCCAATATTTATCAAGTTATCCGCCACGTTAGCCTCGACCATTGTTGATCAGCTGTTCCGAGGTTACCTGGGAACAGCTGACAACAACAAAACGATTATTATTTTGTATTCCTCGTTTGATATAACGTCATAATATATTAACCAAATTTAATTAAATATTTACAATATATTTACATCATAATTGTCCAAGTGTTTATTTTACAATTGTAACGATTAGATTATTGTATAAAGATAATCCTTTCGTTACAAATATGTCTATTGACAACTGATGCCTCTTAGGTTATGAAAACATTATTTTCACAAGAAAAAATTCAGAAAAAGATCAAACACAATCTTATATGTTAATAAGTGCTACACTTTTTATCATATAAGATCGAACTTTTTACAAGAATATTAAATTACTTATTTGACGGGCATATGTCACCTATTTATAATTTTCTAGTCACCCATCCCCAATCTTCATGTACCCTGAAATACTCAAGGTAATAATGCAACGGATGTAATAGGAAAAATATGTATTAAATAAGAAATTTTATCTTAAAGTCATTGAACTTCAAAAAAGCAGAAAAAGGAACAAAACATGTTTAAAAACAGTATTGCACAGTAAAAAAATCTGTTCTGGCTAGCACAATACCTCTCGCCACTTTCGTTTTTGGTTACATAAGTGTAGGGCGCGAGCAGTTATGTGACATTGTTGGCCTTGACAAGCAGATATGGGGGCCCGTTTCAGAATGATAATTAGAAATTGTGTACAAAGATATCAAATGTCAGAATTTTTCATTAAAAATTTCAAGATTTTCTAAATTTACGTAGTTAATTTGTCACCAGGAGTGTGGAATTTACTTGTCGTGGAAAATAAACCACATGGAATTGGAAAATCACTAAATTTAGAATGAGAAATAATGATATTTGACATCTATGTACTTAATTACCAACTATCATTCTGACATGGGGCCCCCATATCTGCTTGTCAAGACCAACAAAGTCACATGACTACTCTCGCCCTATTGTATTTACCATTTCTTGTATACCTACACGCTACATCAAAAATTCTACTTATATCCATTCCTTATATTTAGATTGTTTAATTTTAAATTCATTCTATGAAAATTTTTTGTCCTCTTCTAATTTTTCGAAATGTTTCCAATTCATTGTTGGGATTGACAGTATTTTTGAAGGGTATATGTAATATACCTAAAATTTTAAATATTTAACTATTAATACAATAAGAAATAATATAATGTACTTCCCAGAAAAAATCTTCAGTAATATCTTTGGATTTTTGACACTGACATTTATCTCTCAGTTACAAACATTTTAATTTTATTCAATTGGTTTCCATGACATTATTTGGGCAGTGAGATTTATTACATTAGATTATTATATAACTTATACTTCTTTATCTCTAAATCTATAAAAGATATAATAAAATATTTACGAGTACATATATGCATCTCAGCTCTTCCCGGTAATGTCCGATTGAGAAATACGTAGTTAAACAGATATTAAGTATTATAGTTTTTGAGAAATCGTCCTTCCAACCGACCCACATACACACATATATACACACACACGCATACATCCACACACACACACACACACACACAGAGAGAGAGAGAGAGAGAGAGACAGAGAGAGAGAGAGACATCATCGTAAAAATATTAAAATCGGATTGTAGGGATCTTAAAACGTGCTTAATAATTAAAATCTGGATATGCGATTTTTAGCATGAATCCAATACCTCTCTTAGCGAGAGATAAAAATATAGAAATCAATAAATCATAAACTGGGAATATTTAAAATTTAAAGTTTTTCCTTATCTGTAAAATCATGTTCCTATAAAAATTCAGATTTCTACCCTCTTTTGAATTATTGCCCCAAACAACAATAATCAACCATATTTGCATAAAAAAAATAATTTTAAATTTTTTTATTTTGATGAATTTATGTGGATACTTCTCTACATGTTGACTCCAACTTTAAGGTCGATATCTATTTTCGTTTCTGAGATATTTTAATGAAACTTTTGCCCAAAAGTGTCTATTTTTACGCAATAACCCAAAAATGGGTCGAAGTATGACCATGGATCATTCAATGTTACGGGTAAAATTACATAAGTTTGCCAGTTTTCATAATTTTTGAACTTTGGTAACAAATTTTAGAGTGTTTGTTGTCCAAAAATTTTAAAAATTGGCATGTACTTATGTATTTTTGTCCGTAGAATTAAGCGGTAATATTGCGAGATCGTATCTGGTCCCATATTGTATTATTGTCCAAAATAGGAAATTGTTCATATTTTTCATGAAATCCTGCCGCCGAATGTTCGGCAATCCAGTCAAAAAATAAACTGGATATCTGGTATTTGATATTTTGCTAATTTACTATCCATTGCTTCATTACTATTGACAGCCTAGATTTGAGTCCGACCACAGGAAAATATATTACAAGAAATTTCATCGCGATTTAAATAAGTTGTATATTTTTATAAAAACCATTTTAAGGGAACATTTGTTGCATGCTATTTTGTAAACATAGTTAACTAACCTAACGCATAAAACTTGGATCGGTATATTTTTCTTGCGATGGAAATTCCTGAGATGAATTTTCCCTGTTATAAATTTTTCTACAATGAATTTTCCGTAAAGCTTTTTTTGCGATGAATTTTTTGAACATGAAATGAAATATGTATTTCATAAAAGCCCGGATATGAAAAGCTATAAAATTAAGATAAATCTATAGTTAAAAAGAAATTAGTCTACGTTACAAAACGGTGCGATATTGTTTATTAGAAAATGAAATTCCAATAATGAAAGCTGTTATTAATTAATTATTTTTTTATTAAACGAGAATATTGTAATTAAGATTGGGTATTTAAAAGGAATAAAATTCAAATTCGTGCTGGAAAGAGTACGTCCTTTAGATTTTAATTAAAATACCCTTCGTTCTGCCAACTGATATCAAAGTACGAAATAATAAGCACAATTAAAATTATTTCTCGGCAACAAAAAAGTATATGCAAGAATGAGTGAATTCATTAATTTGCAAACATAACAAAAACTAAAATGAACTTCAAATAAAACTCCATACAAAAACAGCAATTAGGAGAAATATAAACATTCTACGCGTAAATATGTATTTTAAAACTAATTATTTCCATTAACAAAAAAGATATAACCATTATCTCTGAAACTGCAATCACAAACAGAACTGAAATGTCAAAATTGGAGATATGGTCATGGTATTGAGTAACTGTCAACGGAACAGTGATAAATTTATAAATTGTAATATTCATTCATGCGTAGATGTTCATTGACTTTCTATTTTACATATTTATGTTTCTGTAATTTGACCCAAGAAAACATTGAAACACGCCATAGAAAAATTATGCCAGATAAAATTGGAATTCACTCATATATTTCTATTTTTATCCTTAACTTATGAACATTTTAGTTATATATAATTTAATAACGACAAAAGCAATTGTGAGATTACTTACGTATCACTTATTTTCGGGGTAAATAACTTTTAGATAGACAAATATCCAGGAGTACAGCTATTATAATTTGAGTTCAGCAAAGAACTTTATTGAAGTTCAACGTCTTACGTTTTATAATTGTTTTTGCCATATTTAGATAGCTTTTAGTCAGAATCAATCAAATTTCGATAAACACAATCTGTGAAATAAAAGAAACCTTTCTGTTAAGAGAAAATTCATGCTCCGAAAGGCAGTATTGTTTCAGTTAATAAATACAAATTTTTTCGATTCTTAATTATTTTTTTTGAAATTAAACAAAACAAATACAAAATTGTCAATATTTATTTATTTATTTATTTATAAGAAGAAGGCGGCAGAACAGGACAAGTCTCAATAACTGTGCAGCACTAATAACATACATACATTTCTATATCATTTTCAAAACAAATACACATCAACATGTTTATATACATAGGTATAATATATTAAATTAAATTAAGTTGAATGAAATTAAATTGCAAGAGTGAAAAAACTATTGTTATCTCGGGAAATATAAGAGCTACGAGGTCGGTGAAATTAGCAAACAATTTCTATTTTACTAGCCTATTATAATGTGTAAAAATAATATTTCTTTTATACCAGTGGTACTCGAAATACGGGATACAATTTTCTTATTTTAAACGGGAACTTATTTTTTTTATTTGTATATTAAATTCAGTATTTTTCTCTGAATTCGACGATATCCATTAGTATAATTTTTATTTTCATTTCTCTAAAATATTTTGTAATATTAAGGTATTAACTATGGATGTCGTTGAATTCAGAAAAAAATATTGAATCGAGTTTGAGAATCACTGGTAGATTTTTTTTATTTTTTTGCTTATTGTAATAGTCTAATAAAATATAAATTGTTTGCTAACTTAACCGATCTCGCAACTCTTATAGTTCTCGAGATAGCAAAAGTGGACAAAATAAATGAACATCCTGTAGGAGGCATTTATGGATTCAATTTGGAGCATTCCTTTAATACATGCACAGACGAAGCCATTTTTTCATTTTTACCTCTCGCTAAGAGAGGTATTGCATTCATGCTAAAAATCGCATATCCAGATTTTATTAAATAAGCACGTTTTAAGGTCCCTACAATCCGACTTTATCATTTTTACGATGATGTCTGTGTGTGTGTGTGTGTGTGTGTGTGTGTGTGTGTGTGTGGATGTGTGTGTGTATGTGTGTGTGTGTGTGTGGGATGTTGGAAGGACGGTTACTCAAAAACTATAAGACTTTAAATTTTTTTAACTACGTATTTCCCAATCGGACATTCATGGGAAGATCTGAAAAGGTTTTGGTAACAATTGGACAACCGGAAGTAGAAGATTCTTGAAAAAAAATCTTTTAAATAATATTTTTTGAATTTTTTTCTTGATAATATTAAAGAAAAATAAATTCTCTTTCTGATACATTTAAATATTTTACAATATATTCTATAGATTTAGAGATAGAAGAAATATAGTATGTAAAATAATCTGTTATAATAAATTTTACAGCCGAAAGAATGGCCATGGAAAATAGTTGAAAATTTAATTTGTTTGTAACTGACAGATAATGTCAGTGTCAGAAATCCGAAGACATTACTGAAGACTTTTTCTGGGAAGTACATACATTATATTATTTCTTAATGTATTAATAGAATTGGAAACATTTCGAAAAATTAGAAGAGGACAAAATTTCTTCATCAAAAATGAATTTAAAATTAAACAATCGAAATATATATGGAATAGATATATGCGTAAGTAGAATTTTTGGTGTAGAGTGTAGGTATACAAGAAATGTTAAATACAATAGGGAGCGAGCAGTCATATGATTTTGTTGGCCTTGACAAGTAGATATGGGGGCCCATGTCAGAATGATAGCTAGTAATTATGTATATAGATGTCAAATATCATAATTTCTCATTCTAAATTTAGTGATTTTCCAATTCCATGTGGAGCAGAATTAAATGTTAAATATCTAAGGCATACAAGTAAACTTTAAACTCCTGGTGATAAATTAACTACGTAAATTTAGAAAATCTTGAAATTTTTAATGAAAACTTCTAACATTTGACATCTATGTACATAATTACTAATTATCATTCTGAAACGGGCCCACACATTTGCTTGTCAAGCCCAAAAATGTAACATTACCGTTCGCGCCCTATACTTATGTAACCAAAAAAAGGAAGTGGCGAGAGGTATTGTGCTGGCCACAACAGATTTTTCGTGATGTGCTCAAGTTCTTACGTACGGTCTATCTACTCTAGCTCTGCCAGTCAGAGGTCTATGATAACTTTTTTGTTTGTTTTATAAATGAAACCAACACTATCTAAAAAATTAAATGATTTCATTTTATTACTTTTGGTAAAAATGTTACGCGAAGACTAACCTGTTGTAAAAAATACGAGACAATTTTAATGGCGCCCCGTAACATTTACGAATGGTTACCTTTCTAGAGTTAAAGATATTTTAATACAATAAAACTGTATTTTAAAAATATAAGATAGAAAGAACACCAATTTTATATAAAACTGGAAAGACTAAGCTTCAAGTTAATCATATCAATGTAAAACTGTACCAATTAAAAAAAATCATCTAAGATAAGAAATTCAACTTGGTTTCTTTTTGGAATACTGTAGAAAGTTAAATGATTTTCCACACAAACATGAAATATTTATAGCTGTATTGACAACGAGAATTTCACGTTGAGTGCAGCACAGAAATTCGTGAGCGCATCTACATCAAAGATCCAGTTTTGTAGCAGAATTTGCAACAATGTACGCCTTACCAGACACAGAAGAAATACTTTTATTGATTGCTTTTAGAAGATGAAGAAAATTCCAGATTTGTATTTATGTACTAATTATTGTTTCAGGAGCTGGCGATAGAGACAAAAACCATGCACGCAGCGAAATTAAATAAATCGCAGTTTCACAAACGTCTGTGCAATATATTCGCGCCAGTGTAGGGACATCAGTTGTCCATTGTCACTTGTCGACGATAAGAGAAAGTTTCGCTTTAGCTGTGAAAATTCTGCGGTTATCTGGGATAGCCTTAATAGACTCCTATTTATCCCGTTGGATGCCTTCACTAGACACCTTATTTGAATCTGTTGTTTATTGCAAAAACACCTGATCGGTTAGTGTGATTTTTTTTTTTTGGTAATCGCTGTTTGACGTGTTCTGCGATTTTTGCAATGTGAGGTATTAAAATTTTGTTTCCTGTTAAGGAAATCAGCGACGAAAACTATCTCAATGCTTCGGAGGGCTTACGGGGAGGAAGGTTTGAGTCAATCAATGGTTTACGAGTGGATTTCTCGTTTTAAAAGTGGTCGAATGCCACCCGAAGATGAGCCTCGTCCGGGACGTCCCTCGGCCTCAAGAACGTACAAAGACACGAAAAATATGTGATGCTATAATGTCTGATCGTTGTAGAACTATTGATGAATTGAAGGAAGTTACTGAAATACCCAGAAATTTATGCCAACCTATTTTGACTGAAAATTTGAAGTGTCGCAACGAAATTCGTTCTCTCCGCCGACCAGAGAGCCAACGTGTGCATAAGAAATTGAAATAACAGTCAGAAAGCGATACGATTTTTTTGTACTTCTCCCCAAATATTGCTGTAGATTCCCCTAAGTGAATTATTTCATTGCACTACTTTATTTGAATAGGTGCTCCTAATTTTATATTAATTTACTATACAGAGTAAACCTTCACATTGTTTATTTTAAAGATTAAAGGAAAGTTTTATATTTATATTGTATGGATATATTTATAAAGTAATATAAAAATTATATACATAGGTAAATGGCGGGAGGTACTGTGTTGGTCACATCAGATTTTTATTTCGGTTTTGTTGTGCTAACCATTTTCTTTTTCGAGATAAATGCGACGAATTATTTGTCTTCTGAAAGTAACTACAAATTTGATATTTTGTGTTTTTTTTTTCATTACTGTACGTCACAAAAGTTATTCAACAAAATGTGTTTTACATGAAACAGTAACGATGGCAGCAACGTTATTAATATTCTGATCTATGTTGTTTAAAAATATGCTAAACAATTACAAACTTTCGATGTATAAGTCAAAATATTTTAGTACTTATATTTTTTTAAATGCTCAAAATTTGAGCCAGGGAACCTATATCACAGAAATTTTTGTTAAACTTACTGGGCAGAATGTTTTGAACCCGTTCATAGAAGATGCTCACAGTTTGTGACATTTATTAAATTTTGATTCACTGATCTGCCATGACCATATTGTGAATAAAATTGTTATTTTCTTCATTGGTAAAAGTTGCAAGTCCTACTCCGAGGATCTTCAGTGTTTCCCCTCCCATGATTAAATTCAGCTTTTCCCGTTTATACCACTGTGTTTAAAGGATAAGATGTTTTTATGAATTTGCTTCGGTGTTAGCCATGCAGTGTGGTGGCGTGTAGTCTGTGAGACGTTTTTAACGTTTCGTTTAGTTCTATAATAAATCGAATATTTTCGTGTTTGTTTATTTGTCGTCCTAACTTTGTCTATAGTATAGTATATCCACAAGTAGCGGATGATTATCTTGCTTAATTATTTACTATATAAATAATATATATATATATATATATATATATATATATATATATATATATATATATATATATTTAAAATCAATAAACTTAAATTAACGGCGACTATATTAACGAAGTCTGTCAAACTTCCCGCCACCAATCACATTACATTTTTGGGGGCCACCACTGCAGGGTCCTTTTTATATAGGTAGATCAATACACGGTGTCCTATTTTTTTCAGTCACCCGTTAATTCTTTTTTTTTAAATTAAGTTACAAATTAGCTAGCGGATTAACATAAAATTTTGTAGAGACACTTGCCGTATTCCTTAGGGCTGTGATTCGCAATCTAAATCGTCAAAGTGATTATGATTAAAAATAATAGCGGTAATAATATACAAGGGTTAAGTTCAGAATAGTTTCTATTAAACACAGGAATAACTATTCCTAGTTTCCACAAATGTATAATAATAAACATGGAATAAGACAACTCTAGAATAAACCCTCCATCTATATTTTCACACAGGGTTAAGAGATATTCACGGAATAACTAATCTGGGAATAGGAAATTATTTATTACTACCGCTGTATGTATGTATTTTCATTTCCTATTCGTTATCCCCTTTTTCTCATTTTGTGATCACTAGACAATCTTCCATTTTCCCTTCTGAATCATCCTTTTTGAGTGATCACACGGATTCATTTCAGAGCAAATTTAAAAATGACAGACGACAATAGGTTTTCGAGTGTAGAAATTTATCAATTTGGGGTATGTTGTGTCAAAGGAAATATGATTTTGCTACAAAGGCATATAATGACCCACCATACTTTTGGAAACAAAGAAAATATGTCACATAAAAGATTTGTTTTAAGTAAACATACTTCATATGTTACCAAGAACATTTTTTTTATTTCTATATGCTCCATCTTTAATGTGCTGACTATAACATTTGACAGTAGATTATTTATAAAAAAATAAATTAGTTTGCATTGGTCTGCATAGAACATTTGACGCTAAATGGTGTTTATATTATTCAAGTTGTTTTCTTCAAATAATTTTTAAATCGTGATTCAAAAGGATCACGATTAAACTAATGAGGATTCACAAAACCACAATCACAGCCTGAAGAAACACGGCTAGAATTGACAGTTCACATAACCTCTCAAATAATAATTGGGCATCTAGTTCTACCCTTTCTGCGTCAGGGCGCGAACTGTTAAATCCACCCTTCTGAAACAATTGTTATGCAAAATTATTCAACATCTAGGGGGCAAATTAAAATTTATTAAATAAAAATAAATACTGCATGAGATATCTTATCTGTATCATTAATACTAGAATGAACAAATACTCCATGCTACTATATATCATCTAGGGTCTAAGCAATTGATACGATACGAGCGCCAGTGCGATGCCAATGCATTACCAGTACCGCAGTGTGGTGCCAGATGGTCATGCATTATGTATGCCGAAGCACCGTTATGAAAGCGATATTTGCAGCAGGAGAAACACAGGATGAGAGACCCAGCTGCTTCGCAAGCTCAGGACGGCGGCATTGCTTTCAGCAGGATTTTCACACCATAGATGAAAGATGAATGACCGATTAAAGAAATTGTCAATGAAATTGCGAAAAAGTTTTCGCTTCATGATTTATGAGTACGGCTATAGATTAGGATAGAAAAAAAGGTATTTTAAATGTAATACTAATTTATTATTTTATAGAAATTAAGGAGATCAATGATATTAAAATGGATAATATAAAATTTATTGTTTAACATATTAGAATACGTTGTGCAATGAAAATATAGATTTGTACAAAACCAAATTGTAAGATTAATACTATTAACATTAAAGATAAAGCATTCATTTTATCAAAATAATTTCTTACATAAAAAATTTATTTACACAAAAATAATTGTTTTTACCAAAAAGTAGATATTTATGCAACGATAGTATAAATACAAGCTTTTGCCGAGTCACGAAAATTATTGACTGAATGTCATAAAGCTTGTTTTGCATACAATATTTTTTTATACTACTTTAAAATTTCTCAAATAAATTAGAAATTTAATGAATAATAGATCTGAAGTTGAATACTGAAGTACTCAGTCAGTATTGCCAAGATGAATATACAGAAAGAACTAGATTTAGGCAAAACAACTTAAATATCACACGTGCATTGATGCTGATAGCTTTGTAATGTGTAAAGTACATAAAATACAAAAATCATTTACTTTATACACTATTTGCAGTGGGTAAAGTATCAACTTTACACATCGGAGTATAAAAAGGTTATTTATTATTATTAAGTAAGGAGAATAATCAACAATTATCAGTAATGATTTCCATTTATTAAATTAGGTTACACTAAGTTGTAGTAAATAAAGGCTAATTATGATTTTTTGTGCAAAAATAATTTTTATCGTTTCAACTGCCGAATATGCAAATAGTATATTGTGCAACAAGTGCAGAAAAGCACCTATTGTCGAGGGCTGGAATCACACAAGTGGGCAATAGGTGTTTCTGCACGAGTGGCACACTATAATTTTTCTACGACCACACTGTTTTGTAAGATAAATAATTTATTTTTAATAAAAAACATATAGTTGGCAAGTCGTGGGATAAAGTGTGAGAAATAATTTCTCACACTTTAACCCACGAAATGATTAACTTTCGGGCTTTGTAAAGCAAGGGAATGTGAGAGAAATAATTTCTCACACTTTATCCCACGACTGTGGGATATTAATAACTTTCGGGTTATGTAAAGTATGGGAAAAGTTCAATTTTCTGTAGTGGTCGTAGGAAAACCTTTTTACTTCCTTGTACGTAAGTAAAGGAAGTATTGTAATCACGAAAAATTTCGGTTTTCAGATTTCAGCGGAAATATCCATTTTGATCATCCCTGAATCCATTTTGACTAATTTCGTCGTGATGTCTGTACGTACGTACGTACGTATCTCGCATAACTCAAAAACGGTAAGCCGTAGAAAGTTGAAATTATGTATTTAGGACTGCTATAACATCTAGTTGTGCACCTCCCTTTCTGGTTATTACAAAATTTCCAGAAGTGGCACTTTACATGAAGCCTATAATAGATTTTAATGAAAAACTGTTTTAAAATATAATCCAAAACTTTTCAAATTTGGTATACAAGACTTTTATGTCAATCGAAATAACATAATAGATTTTGGTTAAAATAAGCTAACCGGAAGTAGTACATTACTTGAAGTTGTTAACAGTTTTTCTTGAATAAAATGATTTTATTTTGATTTTAAAAATAAATAACAAATATTATTTTTTTATTGTGAAATTAGTCATATTCATTGTTGTAATCAAATATTTCTTTGTTGTAATCAAAACTCTCTTTAAAAAGAACCGGGTTAGATTAATGTTAATTTAAGAATAATAGTAGTAAATTAATTATTTTTTATTCTATATCAAAATATTTCTCGGGCTTGGCTTAAGCCTGTCAATATTTTGTAATTTAATTATTAAAAAAATATGTATAGTTTAATAATCGTACAAGGAAGTCGTGTGGTGTCCACATCAGATTTTTTTTCTATGATTAGAAAGATTAATCAATTTTTAAATGTAATAATAATATCAGATCTATGATATCGAAAATTTTGAATTTCTGCTGGTATGCAAAGTACCTAGTTTGTCGGTCATAGCTCTGATAGCAATTATTCAACATTCGAGAGCATAACTTTTTAAACATTCGGTTAAAATTTATTCTATTGATAGCTTCAGTTTGCTTTGTTCCACTTATGGTTAAAAGTTACCAGTAAGATAAATTTTCGTTAACGGCAAGATAACTTACAGTCAGTCAAACTACGAGTTTTATCCAAAGAATATTGTACCGAGTGCACACGAATGGAAACACGAAGTGAAGAGAAACGGAACGAATGGTATGGAACGTTTGTGTTGTTTTGATAATATAAGCAGTTTGTTAATATTAATAATTATTATAATAAATCAGTACAACAGTGGTGATGAAATATTGGATTTCATTTTTGATAATATTAATTTTCGAAAACAGTATACAGTACGAGAAAGATGTAATAATTTTGAAAAATGGGATGATTCAGAATTTTTTGAGGTTTCGAATGTCAAATAATACAGTTCTTTATTTGTTAGATAAAATTGAAGACCAAATATTGTTCTTATCTATTAAATTTAAAGAAAGCATAATTTAAGAAATAAACACGTATTTGTCTATATTTGTTTTTCTGAATCACGAATCACGCTGTATCTTCGATATGCCAGTTGTTGATAGCTTTAGGATTCTATGCAACAGGGTGTATATCGTGGATACTGGCCACAACTAAAACTAAAATAATTTCTAATTGATTCCAGATGATGTCTTTTCTCTTTCCAAGAGACGGAATCTTGCCTTCCTGTACTCAATTATATTTTTATATTTGTCGACCAATTTAATTAAATTAGTTATTTCCACGGTAGTAAAATAAACTGCTCTTTCTCTTTATCTATAATTTTCACCACTCATTTTTGCAAGTCGTATGTATCATTTTTTCTAAACGTTCAAACTGTGGTTTAAACTACAACTGCATCAAAACACAGACAAGCGAAAAAGTAACTAAATTTCTATTAAAATTGTTACAGTCAAGTTGTCAACTTTTAAAAAATAACTCTACCCTAACACAATTTCAATCTTTCTGACAGCAATCTGCCAGTTAACTATCCGGAGAATAAAACATCATGGAGCAACCCAAAAATCTTATTCTCTAGTTAAGGCGGTAGAATAAATTTATCTAATAGATAGTAAACTGCTACTTTATCTGAACTTGGAACAACCGGGCCTTAATATTGTAATTCCTATGTTCAGGAAATAAAATAGACACTCGGTATAAATGTTATATTTATTTTAAAAGTTATATACTCACAACCTATATATGAAGTACTACAGAATTTTGAGGCGACTTTATGTAACTCCACTGTTGGCAGTTTCTACAATTCTAGATTTCTGAAAGGCGGTAGTCGATCGATACAAGTCCCAAAGTTCATGCTTAGTGTTTGGAAGCCTACACTACTCAATCGCAAAGTGGATTGCCTATTCGTAAGCAAAGCCGTTACAATATTCATGTATGTATATCTGTGTAGTACTTGAATAGCCAAAGCGTATTGTTACTTTCAGCGAACGTAAAAACAAAATTTGAGAAATAGAACATCTTCGACGAACAATACGGATTTATCAATTCCTGCTTCTATTTTTAAAATATCCTGACAAATATTTATATTATGTCCAAAAATATATGTTCTTATTTATTACGGATAATAAATTAGGTTGCTTTTAAGGTAGTTATATCGTGGAACTATTTTACCCAGAATTAATTGAAATTTAAAGTATATCTCAACTGAAGTATAATCCACCTGTTCTCTTAATTTAAAAACAATGGACCACGCGATAGCTGAAATATTTGCAATTAAACTTGGCGTTTTTAACACGTGAAGAATAGGAGATGGCAAAATAAACATAACATTTGAAATTATAACTTTTACATCCAAACCGACATTTGATCGAGAAACTAGTATCTTATAGAAGACTAATGAACGGATTTTATATAAAAATTTGAAAATTATTTAATTTTATTGCCTCTAGAAAATTATAATTTGAAGATACGATAAATAGGTAGAAATATATTTGACAACCATGTAAAAGCGTTCCAGATGGAGTATCAGTTAGCAATACTCTCTTTGGTATTAGCGAATAAGAGGTGTTCTTTGGTTAAAGGAATTTCAGACATACATTCAAATAAAATATATTTTAAATGGGTATTTTATAATATATAATAAATAATAAATAAATATATCATCACGGATCACGGCATATTACCCATTGCTGGGTGTGCCAATCTGCTTTGCACGCAGATATCGGCAAAGGATGAAATATTTATACCGTGTGGGCGCTTACCAGGCGTCACATCACGGGCACTCATTGCTGTTGTGGAAAATACACCATAGGTGTCAATTCTATGCCATTAAAATTCGATGTAATTTTTGGCGTCTGTCGGGATCAAACCCGGGTTATACTTAACAAATTTAACATTTCTCGTACATACAAATAATTCAAATTGTACCTATTCTTTCGTTCTATGGGGAATTTTCTCCTACTCTTCTAATATATTCAAAATTCTTTATATTTACTGACGGTATTAGCGGTATTTTTTTGAGTATATATGTAATATTAATATACCTATAATTTTAAATATTTAATTAATAATACAATAAGAAAATTTAAATGTAATTACTTTCCAGGAAAAGCTTTCTGTAATGTTGATTCTTGACACTGATATTTTGCATTTATCTGTCAATTATAAACATTTAAATATCTAAACTATCCATGGAGTTGTTTGGGCAGTGCGATTTATTACAACAGTTTATTCTATATTATTATATAATATATCTCTAAATCTATAGAAGATATAACAAAAAATTTAAATGTATCAGATTAAGAATTTAAAGATCTTTATAGTTGTATTAACATAAATTTAAAAAAATAATATTTAGAAGATTTTTTTAAGAAACTACCACTTCCGGTTGTCCAATTGTTACCAAAACTTATTCAACTCTTCCCATTAATGTTAGATTGAGGAATCCGTAGATAAACAAGTCTAGTTGTATAGAATTCAATAAAATGCGGATATGCGATTTTTAATATGAATCCAATACTTCTCTTAGCGAGAGGTAAAAATGAAATGCTCTAAAATATGAAGTATTCGCTAAAAGAGTTGGTAATTCTTGTCCTACAAAGGAACCCAATTTTTAATCTTATCATACACGTTCTACTATAAGCGTAAAATTAGCAAAACAGTTCATTTATGTTAACTATACATTTCATTTTGTGTTTATAGTAGCATTTTATTGAACGTTATTTACATTCATGTTTTATTTCATTACTTGAGTATAACAAATTACAATTTTCTAAAAATATATTTCAATCAATATTTGATATATTAGAAAAACACATGTAAATGTAAGTATCTATTAATATTCATATACTGTGCGTGAGTGGCGTACGCAGGAATTTGGAAAAAAAAGACAAATCTAAAATTATATTGTTTTATGAGCACATACATTAAATATTAAGTACCAAAATTGAACACATACCTAGAAAAATTAGAAAATGAAACAAATTTTGTGTTCAAACTTTTACTTTATTGTAAATTCTATTCAATGGTATAACTAATTATAAATTTTAAAAAAATATATAAAATAGTATAATAAACATAAGTTACAGAAGGGAACGATTCTAGCACGAGTTTGAAATATTGACACGATTTCCTAAGGCGAGTGCTTGAATAGCTTTCTGCACCGAGTGTTTTGTACTATTTTCACTGTTTCGGCTTTCATTTACATTATTTATTTTTAAAAATAGTTGACAATTTCCATTAAAGGATATTTTTTGGTAGAATAGTTAGGTTGATGACAGTGATTATTTTGTCCTTTGCTGAGATATTTTGTATATTTAATGCAGTAAATGTTACCAAAAATCTGCTATGGCTCACAAAATTGTTCGTACACTTTACTTTTGCCAGTAAAATGTAAAATAAAATGGGATTCCAATAAAGAAATTCATTAAAAAATATAATCATAGTCATCTTTCGATATTTTAGAATTAAATGATAGTCATCTTAAAAAATTCTTACTTTATTTTGCGTAATTGCGTTGAAAACAAATTATATACAAAAATTGAGACAAAATTTTTCATACACCTATAGTTATAAAATTATTTAGCACATAATACTAGATTGTTATATTTGGTGATATAAGCACTGTCTTGAATTACAGCTTCCAAAAGTGTGGGCATTGATTTTATTTAATTAGATCATATGGAAAGTGGATTCAGGAGACTAAGGAGGTGTTTTCCTAAACAATAAGTGCTGTGTGTTTGGCATCATTATCGTGCTGGAATATACATTCCCCTTCCAGTCTAAGAAAATTCGCAAAAGATTGCGATTTTCTTTAAAAATTTATAAATAATTATATTTATTCATAGTGTCATTAATAAAACCTAATTCTCCACTCGTCAGCAGATATACAGCCCCAAACAATAACGTTTAGACGGCCGTATTTTATCGTGCTATACACAAATTATTTGTATCTAGATTGGTTTTTGATTTTCCCCAAACTATAGGCCTACTATCTGATTAAAATAAATTAAATTTACTGTTTTCTGTGAAAATAACTCTACTCCAAAATTCAGAGCCTTTATAAACATATTTTTTGCGAAGACCAGTTAGATAATAGCTATTTGTGTATTAAGAGCGCAAAATAGGACATTGCCGATTGAGAGACCGCGCGACGCAGGAGCGCGGCATTCTCTCGAAATCGACAATGTCCATTTGCGCTCGAAACCACACAAGATTTTTTCTATAGTCGCCACAGTGGGGTTCTCCACCATAACAAAAAATAATAAAATGTACACTTTGTACTTACACTACTACTCAATTAATAAGGATTAATATGAAGAAAACACGTCTTTTATATTTAATTTTAATTAATCGTTATTTCCCATTCTTCTTGACCTATTGCTTCAATCTAATCTAAACATCTTATACTTTCGTTTTTGTATATGAATGCCCTATTTTATTTTCACAATAGTGCGACATTTTTTTGGTTATGTACGGGGGCTGTTTGATAAGTCCGTGACTTTTTGAATTTCCCGCGCAGTAACTTTAAATACAATACTGTTCCCATCAACTGCCATCTATTAGTAGGCTACTGAAAAATTTTGAACAAACTGCGCCATTTAGTTTATGTTTGACAGCTATTTATATTAGACAACTTCGTTAATTTCATTGAAAATGGAAAAAAGTGAATTTCGTTTGTTGATTAAGCATTATTTTTCGCGTAAAAAAACCATCATCGAAACCAAGGAAAAGCTTGATAAGTACTATGGGGACTCTGCTCCATCAATTTCAATGGTTAAGAAGTGGTTTACCGAGTTCCGTTGTGGTCGTACCAGCACAAGTGAAGCCGAATGTTCAGGTCGCCCAAAATAAGTCGTCACGCCAGAAATCGTAGATAAAATTCATGGAATGATATTGGACAATCGGAGAATGAAAGTGCGTGAGGTGGCTGAGGCCGTAGGCATCTCAACTGAACGGGTGCATCACGTTTTGCATGAATATTTGGACATGAGAAAGATATCCGCGCGCTGGGTGCCGCGATTACTGACACTCGACCATAAGCGCAACCGTGTGACCATTTCAAGTGTTTGGCGATGTTCATCCGCAATCCGAAAGAGTTTTTGCGTCGTTTCGAAACTTGGATCCATCACACCACACCAGAGACCAAGGAACAATCAAAACAGTGGGTTTCTTCGGGTGAACGTGCACGAAAGAAGGCCAAGGTGGGTCTTTCGGCCAACAAGGTTATGGCCACAGTTTTTTGGGATGCACGCGATGTCATTCACATCGATTACCTTGAAAAGGGTAAAACGATCACCGGCGATTATTATTCCGAACTTTTGGACCGATTTGATATTGATTTGAAGCAGAAACGTCCGCATTTAGCGAAGAAAAAAGTACTGTTCCATCAAGACAATGCACGACTGCACACGTGTGTAGTCGCCATGGGAAAAATTCATAAATTGGGCTACGAACTGCTACCCCATCCAGCATATTCTCCAGATTTAGCTCCCTGCGACTATTTCCTGTTTCCAAACCAGAAGAAATGGCTGGGCGGTAAGAGATTTGGGTCGAATGAAAAGGTCATCACTGATACAAACGCCTACTTTGAGAGCTTTGAGAAAAGCTATTTTTTTGGAATTAATAAAAAAATTGGAAAAACGTTGGACTAAATATATCGAGCTAAAAGGAGATTATGTAGAGAAATAAATCGCTTATTTGTTGAAAAAATATTTTTTATTCAAAAAATCACGGTTATATGTCAGTTATAATATGTCAGATTGAACTGTAAAGGTGGTAAATGTGTCACTACAGTGCCATTAGTTCCTAACTAAATGTTTACATTAAGAATGTAGACAAGTGACATTTCTCAACATTGTATAGTTAGAAATTTAGAAAGCGAGCGTTTTTTCTACTTTGTCGCGCTAGAGCGACATTTTGTGTCGGAATAGCTGTTCTACGACATTCCGGACAAATTAAAACACCTCCCTAGTCTCCTGATTTCAACCCTATTGAGATTTTATGGTCGGAACTAGATAGGCGACCCCGCAAAAAAAATTCGCTATTTAGCAACTCCAATTTCCATATGATCTAATTTATTAAAATCAATTCCTACGCTACTAGGCTGTAATTAAAGCCAATATTTACATCACTACATATAAAAATTTAGTATTATGTGTTAAATAATTTTATTACTATAAGAATAATTTTGTGTCTCAATTTTTGCATATAATTTATTTTCAACACAGTTACACATAGTAAACTATTTTTTTTTGTAAATTCGAGGACATTTGTTTCTGAAATACCGAAAGCAGACTTTAATTAAATTCTTACATTATTTTTTTTAACCCTTTTTACCTCCCGCTACCCATGGTAAGGGAGGTATAGGGATCGTGCTAAAAATTGTATATCGAGATTTTGGTAAATGACCACATTTTAAGGTCCCTAGAATCCAATTTTAACATTTTCAGGATGATGTCTGTGTGTATGTGTGTGTGGGTGTTGATCCTGTTTACGCTCTAACTCAAATACTATCATTTAGAAAGTTTTGAAACCATGTATTTCTACCTTATTCTAATATGGAAAGAAGCCATTAGATTTTGGTGACAATCAGATAACCGGAAATGATAGTTTACTTGAAGCATGATAGTTTTTCTTCAAAAATTACCTTTAAATGTATTTTTTTGCAATTTGTTATTATAGAAATTAATGATTATTCCATTTTCTATAGGTTTGATTTAATACTTTTTCTGTATATTCTATGGATAAATATATAAAGTAATATAAAAATTATACCCCATAGGTAAATGGCGGGAGGTATTGTGGTAGTCACATCAGATTTTTATTTTACGTATTATTTTTGGTATAGGAATAATTTTGTGAGCCAGTGGAAATCGTAAAAAAAAACCATTACGGTTTCCAGTTCAAGGTCATTAAAAAACGATTAGTAATATACTTATACATGAAAGGAATATTTTAAATAAGTACTTTTTAACATTCCATAATACAAAATGTAAATTATGCACAATCTGCACAATATGTTGAAAAGGTCAAAGTTGAGAACAGACACACTTTATTGTTTAACTTCTTTAATATAATAGGAACTTTTGAAACGATTTTAATATCGATAAACTATAAACTTAAACTTCTTGTTAAATTAAATTTACAATGTTAACATTGGATGATATGATATTAGTAGTCAGGTGCTCTAAAAAGCGAAAATCAATATTGTGTTTAATTTATGTTCATAAAATCATTATTACTAACAGTTGATTGTAATGTTTATAATTAATTTTGTATTTAGTCAATTCTGTGATTTACTAAAGCATATTAGTTTAAAAATTAATTAAACTTTTTCAATTGAATCATAGCTTTATTAATTTTAAACCAATTTGATGAAAATAATAACAAAGTCAATATGTTTGCTCGTTCATACAGACTATATTGGCTGTGAACCTGTGTATACAATCATCTTTTTAATTAATTATTTATTTATTTTATATATATAAATAATTTTATACTTCACTTGAAATAGGTAAGTGTTTTTTTTTTACAATCAATAACAAAAACTTTTTTTTTAAATTTTAATACGTTATCATTGAAATAATAATTTATCCCAATATACATATGTCTCTAATATACGTAGACAAATTAAGAAAAATTCTTCTAAGAATAAAATTAATTTACGTAACAAGACCTGAAAGTGATACTTTACTGGGTGGGCAAGCATATTCCAGAGCAAGCTTTGGAAGCTTGTGACATAATGATCTAGAAGCATGGGCACAGCCAAGATTTTTTTTCCAGGGAGGAAACAAAAAATAATTACAATTTTCTGATGAACTTCAAAAAAAATATTTTTTTTTGTGATTTGTTGTAATTTTCACATTTGTAATACAAATCTAAAATTTTGAGTTCTTTTTTATTTAATTTGACTGAAATATTTTTTTAAATATAAAAATAAATAAAATAAATATATCAACACGGCATATTACACATTGCTGGGTGTGCCAATCTGCTGTGTGAAATATTTGTACCGTGCGGGTGCTTACCAGGCATCATCTCACGGGCACTCAATGCTGGCGTGGAGAGTGCACCACAGGGGTCAATTTTGTGCCATTAAAATTCGAAGTAATTTTTGGCGTCGGTCGGGATCAAACCCGGATTATACTTAACAAATTTAACATTTCTTGTACATACGAATAATTCAAATTGTACCTATTCTTTCGTTCTATGGGAAATTTTCTCCTATTCTTCTAGTATATTCAAAATTCTTCATATTCACTGACGGTATTAGCGGTATTTTTTGAGTATATATGTAATATTAATATAACTATAATTTTAAATATTTGTAATTTTTAGCGTCGGTCGGGATCGAACCCGGGTCTCCAGATTCGCGACCATACACTCAGGCACACGGCCACGAGACCCCATAAATATTAGTTGAAAATTTTAATTGTTTGTCAAAAAATAAATGTAAAACTACCCATTTTTAAAGACAGAAACAATTATTATTTATGAGTCCAGGTGGAATAAATTAAGGGCCGGTATTATAAAGCTCCATTTTATATTAATAAACAAAAATGTATGTGTTTTTGTCCGTTTTTTACAGATAGACTTACAGTTTTGACCATAGTGCGCAGACTACAAATTTTTCTATAACTGCACCTTACCTTAACTGATTTAAATTCAAAGCAATACAATTTATCATGTTTTTTATGGAATTGATACCCTTTTCTACTTACATTCTCCATAACTCTTTCTCTGTAAATATTTCAAGGAAAATCCAACTTTTAGCCATTGAGCTCAACCACAATGCTAGTTTGAGGTCCGCAACGTGTTTGTGTAATGCAGCTACAGCTACGAGTCAAAGGCCGGCGTTCGGTTCTTCAGGTTGCTCGCTGCTCGTACCCGCGATAAATTTGTTCGTAGTGGTCAAGTGGGTAGGATTACTTGGGAGATTTACTGGTACTTTGCCTCCAAAGAGCGCACGTCCGTCTTCTCAACCAGCCATTGATTCCTGGGAAATATATGACGAGGGTGCGTTCAAATGTGATATTGACGAAGTGAATCGAGTTTTTAATGCGGTTACGGATATTTTTAAATTCTGAACGGTAAATAAGTATGAAAAAGAAATCAAGAGTGATTTTTACCTCCCGCTACCCATGTGTGTGTGTGTGTGTGTGTGTGTGTGTGTGTGTGTGTGTGTGTGTGTGTGTATGTATGTGTGTGTGTGTGTGTGTGTGTGTGTGTGTGTGTGTGTGTGTGTGTGTGTGTGTGTGTGTGTGTGTGTGGATCCTCCTTATTCTAATATGGAAAGAAGCCATTAGATTTTGGTGGCAATCGGATAACCGGAAATGGCAGTTTACTTGAAGCTCAAGATAGTTTTTCTTCAAAAACTACCTTTAAATGTATTTTTTCTCAAGTTTTTATTATAAAAATTAAAGATTATTCCATTTTCTACAAGGTTGCTTTAATACTATTTCTATATATGTTATGGATAAATATATAAAGTAATATAAAAATTATATCTCGGAGCTTATGCATTAAACACATCTCCGTGGTTACATAGCTCAGCTCAAATGTATGTAACTGACAGATAAATGTTACTGTCAAAAAAAATAATCATTTCAAATCAATAATAGTAATGTTTTAAAAGGAAAATTGTTAATAGACCAATAGTTTTATGGAAAGGAACTTAATATACATAATTTCTAGCATTAGTAAATATGCAGGTATGTATTTAAGTAAAGAAATAAATAAATATATTATCACGGCATATTATCCATTGCTGGGTGTGATAATCTGATTTGTACACACATTTCGGCAATGATAATGACATTTGTATTGTGCGGGCGTTTACCGCAAGGGTTAATTTTCTGCCATTTAAAATTCGAATTATTTGGCGTTGATCGGGATCGAATCGGATTCCCCAGATTCGCGACCAGACATCAGACACACGGCAACGAGACCCCCTAGGTAAATGGTGGGAGGTATTGTGTTGGATCACATCAGATTTTTTTATTAAATGATTCGCGTTCAAGTATATTTTATTCATAATAATATTAATAGAAAATGACACTCCTATGTTTTATAGATTATTGTTAAGTTTTTCTAAAATCATGATATTGCATTGCGCGACATTTTTACTGAAAAATTTAGATAAATTTCAAAGATAAATGGCCAGTTGCACCAATATTTTAATTGCAAATTAAACAAAAATTAAATTTCAGAAATTTGAGCAAACGGTACATTTTTGAATTAAAAAGTTAGTGCCGTTAAATCGCGGCATTTCAAATTTATACGCGACTCAGGCATAAAGTTTTAGATTTTAGAACTAAACAAGAGTTGTTAAAATGAATTTGAGTATAAGCTATGGTATAAAATTCTTATTTTACAAATAGAAACTTATTTTAATATGTGAAAAAGTGAAGTATATTTATCAATCAATTATAAAAATATTGTATTCCTATACATAACCTCACTTTTTATTTTCCCACCCAGACAAAACATTTCAAATGGTAGTATTATGGGGACCAGAAGTTTAATACCCATCATAATTATCTGAAAAACAAAACCAACGGAAAAAAAACCTGTGAAATAGTCAAAACTGCCATATAAACAAGGGTGGCAACCGGTATTAATATTTTGTTACAGTCTAACATTTGAGAAATCGTACTTCCAACACACACATACATACACATACATACACATACATCCACATACACACACGCACACACACACACACACACACTCACACACACACACACACACACACACACACACACACACACACACACACACACACACACACACACACACACACACACATGGACATCATCGTAAAAATGTTATAATCGGATTCTAGGGACCTTAAAACGTGCGTAGTCACTAAAATCTGGATGTGATTTTTAGCATGAATCCAATACCTCTTGTAGCGTGAGGTAAAAAGAAATAAAAAATACAGCGCGCCCGATTTGAACTCGTGAATAATTATTACTCAGCTACTGAATACTTTACCAAGATTACTGTTTTAAATAAATTACAACGAAATAACAATCAAATAGCATTATATCTTTGCAAATATTTCAATAATAAGTTATTAAATTAAAAGTACTCGTATTTAGATACTATTCGATGCCAAATTAAATAATCCGTTTCATCATATTAAAAACTCCCGTTATAGTCTTATGGAACGGATGATATTTAAATAAAATCTGTTGTCGCCAGCACTATACCTCTCGCCACTTCCTTTTTTGGTTACATAAGTATAGGGCGCGAACAGTCATGTTACATTGTTGGTCTTGACAAGCAGATGTGGGAGCCCGTTTCAGAATGATAATTAGTCATTATGTACATGGATGTCAATTGTCAATTTTTCATTCAGAATTTCAAGATTTTCTAAATACACGTAGTTAATTTGTCACCAGGAGTATGGAATTTACTTGTCGAGGAAAATAAACCATATGAAATTGGAAAATCACTAAATTTAGAATGAGAAATTATGATACTTACATCTATATATATAATTACTAGCTATCATTCTGACATGAGCCCCCATATCTGCTTGTCAAGGCGCCCTATTGTATTTAACATTTCTTGTATACCTACAATCTACACCAAAAATTCTACTTACATATATTTATTCCTTATATTTAGATTGTTTAATTTTAAATTCATTTTATGAAGAAATTTTGTCCTCTTCTAATTTTTCGAAATGTTTCCAATTCATTGTCAGGATTGACAGTATTTTTGAAGGATATATGTAATATCTATAATTTTAAATATTTAACTATGAATACATTAAGAAATAATATAATGTATGTACTTCCCAGAAAAACTCTTTTGTAATATCTCCGGATTTCTCTCTAAATCTACCTACCTATAGAATATATAATAAAATATTTAAATGTATCAGATATTATTTAGAAGATTTTTTTTCAAGAATCTTCTACTTCCGGTTGTCCAATTGTTACCAAAACCTTTTCAGATCTTCCCATGAATGCCCGATTGGGAAATACGTAGTTAAACAAATTTAAAGTCTTATAGTTTTTGAGTAATCGTCCTTCCAACATCCTACATACATACACACACACACATACATCCACACACACACGCACACACACACACACACACACACACACACATACACACATACACACACACACACACACACACACACACACACACACAGACATCATCGTAATAATGTTAAAATCGGATTGTAGGGACCTTAAAACGTGCTTATTCAATAAAATCTGGATATGCGATTTTTAGCATGAATGCAATACCTCTCTTAGCGAGGTAAAAAATCTGATGTGGCCAGCACATAACCTCTCGCCGTATATTTTACCTGGCTGTATGCATAAAGCAAAGATTATTTTTATAAATACAAATAATATATTCATATAAATCTATGACGTATAAACATCTTTATTATTCAATAATAGCATGTCTCAACATGAAGATATTTTACCATAAATTATGTTACAATAAATTACAAAGTAGAGTTTACCATATATAAATATTAGGCTGGTAACAGCAATTTTCATTTCGAACAACTTTGTTTACTTTCTCTTCATATTCTTCTAGTAAAAACATTAATTTTGGGCGGTCTAAAATGTATATATCTGGATTGTGCATCTATTCTTATATATCTTCTTTTACATTTTATTTTTTCATACTTGTTATATCTAAATAACCTTAATTCCCTTTAATAAAGTGACGGATAGATTGCACTCCGATTTTGTCAATATTTACAACTTACTTGAGAAGAATTTGATAGCTTTTTCGCAATTCAAAGTTACTCTAGTCTACAGTACTGGTGTACATTGTCCCATAATGTTTGAAACAAATTTAAGTCCTTCAACCTAGACTTGTCATCTCCATAATAGTCACAGATCAAGAACTAAGGGATTCTCCAAGTACATTTTTAATTCATTACTCATTATTTCTGACACTGACATTTATCTGTCAGTTACAAATAATTTAAATTATCAACTATTTTTCATGGCATCCTTTCGGCTGTCAAATTTATTACAACAGATTATTTTATATATTATATATCTTTTATCTCTAAATCTATAGAATATATAATAAAATATTTAAATGTATCAGATAGAGAATTTAATTTTCTTTAATATTACCACGAAAAATTTTCAAAAAATAATATTTAGAAGATTTTTTTTCAAGAATCTTCTACTTCCGGTTGTCCAATTATTACCAAAACCTTTTCAGATCTTCCCATGAATGTCCGATTGGGAAATACGTTGTTAAACAAATTTTAAGTCTTATAGTTTTTGAGTAACCGTCCTTCCAACATCCCACACACACACATACACACACACACACACACACACATCCAAACACACACACACACAGACATCATCGTAAAAATGTTAAAATCGGATTGTAGGGACCTTAAAACGTGCTTATTCAATAAAATCTGGATATGCGATTTTTAGCATGAATGCAATACCTCTCTTAGCGAGAGGTAAAAAGTGTGGTCCCATACTACACGCCTATACCACGGTTTTCAGTGTTCACCTTATATAATATATTATAATGTTAAGATTTTGGAGAAAAACAATGTAAATTGGAACAATAGTTATATGCAAAGAAACTAAACATTTGGCAGCAATGTTAAACATGTATTTTTTTTAAAGAAATAAAAATTGAAAGGTGAGGGGTAATGAGCTGGCCACATTAGATGTTTTTGTTTTCGTATATATACCATATTTCATTGTGTTATAAACATTTCGAAATTTAAATGAAGGATCATAAATAACATATTAGTATCACTAAAGGTCAATTTTACAATATCCGGTTAAAATTTTAACTGCACCAGTTAAACAAAACTGAATGGGAATGAAATGTTAAATGACAAGTTTATCATTACTATCAATCATTTTAATATTGTTGAAGTTTAACTGGAGATCCTGGAGATTGTAATATTGGCCTTACATGATTGAAAACACAAATAGTAATAAAAACACTGTCTTACTTTATTCTCAAAATGCATACGTTGTAATAAAATATATTTCATAAACGAAATTGTAATATAAAAGATAAAAGCAAAAATACAATACTATGGTTGTAGCAAATTGATATGTTGCAGCTTTCCAGTAAATTGTGGTAGTGCTTATTTCGGAACACAAGTATATAAAGCTTCAGCATATTTTACTTGCCCTGGACACGGATCTTGGAAATTGGAATTTTTGGCTCTTAAAGAACACGTTTTCTGACCTTCACAACTAAAAGAAAATAAGTAATAATACATATCTTGTAATCAAAGAATGGAATATACATAAAACTATACAACCATATTTTTAAAATCACTAATGCCTGGTTACACCAACAAAAGCTAGGCTTAAAAAAATGCAAATCGAAATTTTAACAGCAATACGAGTATAATTATTATAATTTATTTCAAATTTCATTTCGATGCAATATTGTCAATTTAAACCAAGTTTAATATTTAAGTTACCTTAGTGCAACCGGCCATAATAGGCATATTTTACTAAAAACACATATAATGATATCCGACATCCGGCCTAACAGGCCTATTCTACTAAAAACTCATATAACGTTATCGTTACCATACGACTGTCGTTAAGCATTTGGTTTAACGACGATAATAACAACAAATTCCAAAAACCTATTCCACTAATCATATCGTTATAAATTATCGTTATTATAATAATTATAACGATACTGTCTAACTTCATTTTTATTTTGACAGAATAAATTTACATTTGTTTTTCAATTTGAATTTGGCATATTCATTATATTCAAATTGAAGTGGATTTACATGAAATGTAATATAAATAATAATTTTCAGCAAACCATCACTTCCTAATGAAATCCTCACATTTGAATATATTTGTTTGAACATACATCTTTTTAAATAGGTATATTACGGACGATAAAATTTTCTTCTGGTATACGAATTTGAAATTTACACAGGCACTCTGTGTACATTATATATAATCTGATTTCCTTACATGAATATATAATTTTTCAACTTATATTTAATTATTTATCGAAATATAAATTTTTAAATATATTTTATAACTAATTGAAATATTTTTAATAATAAAAATTATGTATTGAAAATGGTGTGCACTAGTTGCAATTTAGAAGTTTATTAAAATTCCCTGCCCATATTCCGTTATATCTGCTTCTAAATTAAAGATTATAATTAATAAAATTGTAAAAAAGTGAATAAATACACACCTTTGCAAAATACAATATTTCCTTCAGCCATTTTTAGTTTGCGAACCCGGGCCCCCAGACCGACGCCAAAAATTACTTCGAATTTTGATGACACTAAATTGACCCCTGTGTTGCACTCTCCACGCCAGCAATAAGTGCCCGTGAGGTGGCGTCTGGTAAGCGCCCGGACGGTACAAATATTTCATCTTTACCGATATCTGTGTACATAGCAGATTGGCACACCCAGCTATGGGTAATATGCTGTGATTATATATTTATTTTTATTTTTACTTTTGTTTTTGAAATATACCAAACTTTACTAGTTTAACGATATAAAATAACGATAAACATATAGCAGAATAGGGTTTTGGCAAATATCGTTATTATAACTAAATGTCGCCTGTTAACGACTCATAACGATACATAATTTTTTAGTAGAATAGGCCTGTTTAAACGGCAAATATCAAAATCGTATGGCCGCTTCAGCCATTTTTGATCACTCTGTAGATATTTTACCTCTAGGGTGAATTGTTACAGAGCTACATTAGATTTTCCGAACTGCAAAATGAGAAAAAATAATAAACCCATGTCTACTTACAATGAGATTTTTTTCCCTATATACAATATTGGACAACAATAAAGCGATTCTATAGAGCCCAAAAGCAAAATACATCCCAACATTTTAAATATTCAAAATATAAAATTCCCAAAAAAATTCATCTAGATGAAGATTATGCAATTGTTTTTGATAACGCGATTTGAATTCGGCATGAAACGATACAAATTATTTTAGTAGAATAAGCCTGTATTATATACATTCGTGTTATTTTCACAAAACACATTTGGTAAAAATTTGAATTTTATGCATTCATCTAATAATTATTCTTCTGCTATTGAATCAGTTCATATGAATCAATTAAGGCACCACCCATCAACACCACGGCAGTCACTCATTTTATTCTACGTACATAGGTACTACAAGCACATGTAAAACACAATCTTCTTCTTTAGACATACATAAATAAAATCATGCAGTTTGCTACAAAAAAGATTATTACAAATCTGAAATATAAACACTTGCATACATTCATTTTACGTCACAAATTTCCGTCCAAGCACACATATTCATAATCACATTCATCTACTTGACACCGAAAGTCTATGCGACCGTAGACCCTCAACTTCACCAGCATGTGATATTTTTTTTTTTACTTACTAAGACTTGATGATATCGGGAGCATAAGGCGATCCACACGCTCTAAAATTGGGCTGTGGGTCCGAAAAGTAATAGCAAATAGATTCATTTCTTCGGCCGTATGATGCGTCGAGAACTCTGATAACGCCGAAGTAACAGGACATCTTTAAATGGTGTCCTTCACAAGCAAAGGTACGATATAGTTTCGCTTGATTTAATCCTGGACACGTCACAAATATTATTAAAATAAAGGGGAAGAATTTCGTGCAGAACATGTTGATACTTCGAAGAACAGTTTTCAAATTAAAAAACAAAATATTATGGAAAATATATATAAGGGTTTTATCTCGAAATAATTAATTAGGAAAGATTAGGACGTTAGATTATTGGTTATCAAGAAAGAACAGAAATTAATTAAAACAGAAAATCGGATAGATTATAAGAAAACAACAGCCAATTTTGATAATACTTTTATTGAATTGTGAACATATAAAACATATATTTGATTGAAGTTATGATTTATTTCGAACACACATGACACTGATTTTTAAGAATTTGTCTTGACCTGGATAGGATCTCCAAATTGCGAGTTATTTGCTTTTACCAAACGTTCATTTTTATCTCTCGCTAAGAATCGCATATCTAGATTTTAATGAATAAGCACGTTTTAAGGTCCCTAGAATTCGATAATGACATTTTTACGATGATGTCTATGTGTGCGTGTGTGTGGATGTACGTGTATGTGTGTGTGTGTGTGACAGAGGTCGTTGGACATACGATTTCTCAAATTGTATAAGACTAAAGACCTGTGTAACTACGGATTCCTCAATCTAACAGTAATGGGAAGAGTTGATTAGATTCTGGTATCAATTGGACAACCGAAAGTAGTAGTATTTTAACAAAAATCTTCTAAATATTATTTTTTGAAAATTTGTTATTACAAATATTAAAAGAAAATTATAATCGTTTAAAATTATTAATTATTATTTAAATAATACTCAATACAATTATATCTAAAAACATAATAAAATAAATATTAATTTACAGTTAAATCAGTGGTTATTAATTAAAATTTTGTATGTTTATGAAATATTTATAATTATAAATTTACATATGCTACTAAATCCACCTTTTGCATTTGAGTACGAAGTATGTTCATATGGACAGTGCAAATACGGTAACGCGATATTATACACGGCATTCACATCTTTTCTTGGTGTGGTCTGTGCTTTGAAGAGGTGAGGGATTGTTGTTCATGACTGTTTTTGCACCAATCTTTTTATTTAATTATTTACGAAAATGACAACAAAATATTAATATTTTTGTTATTACCTTGAAAAATATTGCATAAATTTTCATTTAAAATACTTTTTAAAAAATGTGAAACCGGCTCATTGTATACATATCCAAATTTAGCTCATTCAAAATTATATAATATTTAATTTTTAGATCAATAGTTTTGGTGCCACTGTTTTATTTAAAGAAACTAAAATATTAATTTTTACAGTATCAAATACATAATATATTACGGGCGAAAAGAGAAATTGGGTACACATGGCGTATGCGCTTTGAATTTTTGAAATGATCTATTAAAATCGACACATATATTTTATAGGCATGAAAATGATGATTTTAATTTAATATTTATTTATTCTTAATTGAATATTGGTGCACTCGGCCAAAATTATTATTAAATTTCTTCTAGTGATATATTAGATAAACAAAATTTGTTTGAACCCTTAAGAACTGAAAAATTAGAAATGGAGTATTCCGGTGTTATGGAATTTATGCAAAAAAAATTATAAAACATGTTTACTAAAAAGTTTTTATGTATAATTTGATGTTGAAATTGAAATTCTTTGGAAATTTAGAAACGTCTTTGAAAATTGTGACGTAGTTCGACACATTGTTGCTCATTTCAGGCATTGAATCTATAAATTCAATGTTTCAGGTTAAATACATATTTGGGGTTAGAAACATAGATAGTATTAGTAGCTAGTATGCGCATGGCCAAGTTCGTTGAATTGCGCTACGCTATGGCCGTCAAATGTTACTGAAATTACACAAACGAAATTTACAGAGAAAGTACCTACGTCAAGTAACGCCACGGACGGCGTAACATTTACCATTTAGACAAATTATCATGTCACAAATAAATAAATTGTAACAAATTAATTTTTAATTTTGTATTTAAAAACGATGTTCGACTCTGTTTTGGGATGGAGATGGAAACAGGAAGTAACAATTTCTCGGACTTGCAGTCAATAATATTTTTTTTTATTCACGCCGACGTTTCGTCTATACCATAATCTTCTTCAGGGCTCTACAATAAATACACAACAGCGAAATATAGTACATGTGAACTTAAAAATATACAAAAAAATATTACAATAATATAATATGAAATTTACAGAATTATTGAGATGAAAATATTACACATGTGGATAACGGAAAAATACATTAAAAGACGGTCATTTAAAATTATAAATAAATAATTAGTTAAAAACCACAGATCACAGAGTGAATATCGTCAAATGTTAAAAAACCTATGATGGATGAATATTTTTTTTATAATACTGCATGTATTTAATGTAATACTTTCAGCTCTGTTTGTAGGTTTGTGAAAAATTGCATTCATGTAGAAAAAGTGCGCTTTACTATTCATGTTGTTAAATTTCGTTGGTGGTTTCGTATGCACTATAGTATAGTAACAAAAGTGTGGACTTAACGATATGACCAGTTGTCCACATGTGTACACCTTGTTGCATACAAGTGCTGAAGAAGGCAGTGATCGGAATAAGAATTGATTATTTACTGAACTGGAAGAAATCGATTACGAACTGAATAACTGTAATGTGACAGAAGATAAGGGTGGTTTTCCCTTATCACTGCTAGATACTATTAAATTTGACTGAATCTAATTTGAAATAATTTGCAATACGAATGATTTAAAGAATCCAAAGTACTGATAGCGTGCCACCAGGTTATTTTCATTGATAAAATAACCAAGTTTAATTTTGAATTTAGATAAATGATTAAAAAGGATTCCCAAATGTAATTTTAAAAGAATTTAGAATTATGAATTGAAACATAGTTTCTAAGAATAATCGGCAAATAAATTAAAACAATAAAAATATTAATAATTATAATGTCAATAAAGGATGTTAGCAGAGCAATAAATAATGAAAAAATAAAATGCGAGCAGAATAGACAAAGTTACATTAATTAAATTAAGGGTTTTTTACTACTACTACATTATACTATTTACACATCTTACCGCAAGGACTATTACGCCAGACTCAAATCTCACAGGGGCGAACTTAGGGATTTAATATGGTATATTTGTTTTATGCACTTTCCTGCTCTCCTGTACGTTTTACGGCAAAAACTGTACAGTTGTATATAAAACTGATTTTATATTTTTTAGTGTTTCTAGTTTCTTTAAACTTTTAAAAAGAAATTTAAAAATTGCTGTTTATTTGTAGCAACAGCCATGATGTTTGTTTTCTTATTACCTTCCGTCACGTTTCGGGGTTCCATGAATACGAATTTACTATTTTTACGATGATGTATGTATGTGTGTGTGTATGTGACGGACGTTTCGGATCGCATAACTCCAATACCACGATTTCAAAATTTGTAATGTTTTCGTATTCCTCGAGTTTAGATCCATATGCAGACGTGATTGGATTTTGGTTATAATTGGTCCACCGAAAGTACCCTCATTTGCAACTTTTAACAGTTTTTTTTTTTTTAAGTAGTTAAATAACATTTATTGGTATTTAATGTTAGTATTAATTGTAAAGAATATATTATTCTCTGTACGATTTGATTGCATTTTATATTTCATATTCAGTAGATGTAGAGTTACGGGATTATAAAAATATTAAAATTCATAGATCAGTCAACTATGCTAACCATGGAAACTGCTAATATATTTAGATAATTCAAATTGACAGATGTCAATATCAATGAAAAGAAAATGAATGTGGCAGAGATGAAGATGTTGTGATAGATGTTACGGGAAAGTCACGAAAAAATAAGGTTAGGAATGAAAGGATAAGGGAAATGGTTCGAGTGATCTTATTGCTATTTTTTGTAGCTTAAAGACTCTCAGGGCAGCAGAAGAATATCCCCAAAAGATGATGCCATATCTTAAAACTGATTTAAATTTAGCAAAATAAAATGTTTTACCCGGTATAATACCTGATATATTAACAATGCTTTTTATAACATAACACATGGGTGCTAATTTTTTTTGCATTTGTTGTAAATTTCATCAATCCATGCTAAATTTTTGTTTAAAATTAGACCTAAAACTTTAACAACTTCAAGTTGATGTAATATTTCATTATTGCATCTAATTAACATGCTACTATTTCTTTCACAAGTAGAAAAATTTACTACAGCAGATTTTGAGATATTCAAAACGAGTTTCAAAGAAGAAAACTATGTATTGTAAGACAAAAGCTGCGTTCTGTTTTTGAGATAAGATGTTAGCCATTTCTCTGCTTTACCACGAAAGCCATATAATGATAAAATATGAATTAATTGGTCATGTCTAACACAGTCAAAAGTTTTTGTTAAACCCAGGAATAGGCTAGTGATTGTATTTCCTGATTCTAAATTTTCATATATATAAATAAAATAAAATAAATATTTCATCATGGCATATTACCTATTGCTGGGTGTGCCAATCTGCTTTGTATAGATTTCGGTAATGATGGAATATTTGTACCGTGCAGGCGCTTAACAGGCGTCACCTCACGGGCACCCATAGCTGGCGTGGAGAGTGCACCACAGGGGTCAATTTTGTGCCATTAAAATTCGATGTAATATTTGGCGTCGGTCGGGATCGAACCCGGGTCCCCAGATTCGCGACCAGACACTCAGGCACACGGCCACGAGACCCCATATTATTTAAAATATCTATTAACGCAATAGTGTGTTACTATTTTTCCTAAAACCAAATTGTTCTTTAATCAAAATTTTATTTTTCTGAAGAAAATAAAACTCAAACAACTTTCTCATATATTTTATGGAAAGCCAAGACTATACCTAGGCCTATAATTCATAACATTACCCTTTTCGCCTTTCTTACAGAGAGCTATAACTTTTACACACGTAAGTGCATCTGGAAATATACCGTCTTCCAGTGAACTGTTTAAAAAATGCGATGAAGGAGTAATATACACTCCTAGACATTGTTTTAAAAGCTTAATAGAGATTTCATCCAAATCTGCAGCAGATGAGCTATTTAACGACAATATAATCGGACCTCCTTCTTCCTCAGTTGTAAGAGTTAAAAATACTATTTAGTTATTTTTCATAGTGGGATAATTCATATTAGATTCATTAATCGCCTTATGACCAGTATCAGGGGCTATGTGTAAAAAAGTAATATAAAATATATGGAAAAGAATTGAATTTTTACAACTTACTCATGTTTACTAAGGCTGTCTTCAAGAATAGTTGAAAAGAAAACAATGCATAACATAATTATATTTCTTTTTTAAAGCACATATTTTTTTGTTGTTGTTCCATTTACCGTAATCCGTAATCCTTGAGCTTTCTGGGAAATATGTTGCGAATTTTAAGTGATGCTTAGCAAACTCTGACCTCTTACAGTACGCTCGGTGACATTTAATCGAAGTTGCGCTGTAACCGACAGTAATGTGTATAAGTTTAGCACATTCGTTTACCAAACATGAAACTCTCGCTGTATCTGTCTACCGAAACTAACAATAAATAATTATATCTCTGAGTAGTTACGAATACAAAATGTAACTCTTCTGCAGAAACTTTTGGTTTATAAATCGTTCTATTAAAAATACAAGTTATACTTTTTTTTTAAACAGATGGAAGTTTACCAGTAGCATCACTTGTTAGTGAGACAAGGAAGACAATGCTATTGTTTTCAATTCATAAAGTTTTTATGCATTTTATAATAAAATGAGGTATAATTTGTATCAAACGCGGAGCACTGTATTTCAAATTTTGTATATATTACTTCTTTTACAACTTATTTTCGTGACGAAAGTAATAATTTTTACACTTGTCTAGAATAGTTATTTAAGAATTAAGGGCAGTTAATAAGTGCTTCCTATCGGTTGAAGATGATTTTGGAAATCGAAACGAAGTCGAGATCGCCAATATATCCTAAACCGGTAGAAGAGCACTTACTAACCGCAATGCTTTTTACGTTTTTTGCACAATCGGCGCACAAAATATAAAAAAAAAGATTTGAAAATTATTTTGACCTTTAAAATTTTTAGTTGTTATTTTTAAAGTAACATTCGATCGTTATTTTTATTTACTTACCGCTTCGCGCCCTGTTCGGTAAGTAATCACAAAAACCTATGGATCAATAATTTGTAAATCAAACCTGCTACCTTGGAAAACCTATTGGTAAATAAAAAAAAAACGGTCGTGCAAAATAGTATATTATGTGGCAAGTGTGTGAAGCTGAAATTTTTACATGAGGGTGGAGATTGCGACACGAGACGAAGGCGCGATTTTTGCAAACGACCCGAATGTAAAACAGGCTTCACACACGTGTTACTTACTATACTTTTTTTACGCCCTTGCAATAAAATATATATATTTTTTTATAAATTAATAACACATTTCTCATGAAGTTGTTATTTCTACGGACCATTTACCAACACATGATTTACGTGTATATAAAGATATTCATTGCATGTGTTAAAACTGAACTATTTACTTCACACACACTATGCGTGAAGTGACACTTCAAAAAAGGTTATTTAATAGTTACACAAATACCTGTTTGTTAAACTAGTTCAAAAAAGTAATTTTATATGCAGAAAATACATGTTTTATTTTTGTATTTTTCAGAATTAGAACAATAATGTATTCAAAATGTACTATCATTCAATCTATATAGAAAATATGCATGTTGCCTAGGGTTACCAACTTTACGAAGTTACAATAAAAACTTTATATTGTACAGGAAAAAAATCATAGATGTCACTTTTTTTCTAAACGAGAAATTTTAAAACTCAATTGCGTTTCTCCAAAAAATACGAAAAGTGTTTTTTTCCAATTTTAAAGTTTTAATAGAGAGTCTCCGAATGAAGAATCGAATGAGAAAAATAACAAATTTTAGAAAATAGTGACATTTCGTTTTTTTTCTTTTTAATGTTTATGTATTGATTATTCATCATATAACAGGAAATGTGAAAAGATTTTCATGTACATATTTTTTCTTAAAATAATAAGAAAACTCATTATTCTAAAATAATGACATATTTGCACCGTGCGGGTGTTTACCAGGCGTCACCTCATGGACACTCATTTCTGTGAAACACAGGGATTAATTTTATGCCATTTAAAATTCGGAATATTTGGTGTTGATTCGTTTTATAATAACTGGTACAAGATGTGACGAATGTTTATAATAATACACTCGTCCGAAGAAAGTAAAGAAGAGCTTAAAATAGCTCCTATTTTAGAATAAAATAAGTCCATTTTAATTACAAAATAATACAAAATAAAATTTCGATGATAAAAGGAGAATATTCAGTAATTTAAATTTAAATTAACTACTGAATAAATTAATTATGATATTAATAAAAAAAATCCATCATAATCTCTTTTTAATGAAATTTGTACTGTGAGCGTTTTTGCAAAAGATCCAAAACATCACTTGAATGATATTGGAGTGTTAAATATGGACTCATCCCTAGCGAGCCTTTATGACAAAGGAATCATCTGAATCAGAAGTCGACCTTTGAAGAGGATTTTACGAATTTACATGTACAATCAGTTCGTACTTCTCACGTAATTGTGAGTCATGGATTTTGTTGTTTTCGATCAATCATTTGTTTTATAAACACTGTAACAACGAACGAGTCATTTGTTTTGTAGCCTTCGAATGTGAGGTTATTGATTCGAAAGTAAATGATATTTTCTATTTGTATTTTATATTCACAATTGTATAAATCAATATTCATTCTACAAACGTGAAAATTATGAATAAAACATTTTTATTTATCTTTCTATCTGTTTACTACGCTAATTTCCTTATTTTTTCAGAAATAGAAGTTCAAACGTATTCTTTCTTGCATGAACTTTTAACTTTTGAAAATAAAACCTCAAAATAAATAAGTAGTTTCAGATAAATTTTGTATTTATAATAAATGAAAAAATTAAAGATCATTTTAAAAATTAATTTATTGGATAAGTACGGTAATATATTAAAAATAACATTATACAATTTTTACTATTTGAAATTTGTTAGTACCTAAGTATAAAGACCTGTAAAGCATGTGTACCTGTTACATATTTTTAATTCTAATAATATAAATTTTATGGATAGTTTTTTAATGAGAAAGTAACATTTTACGGGACTAGCTCTGAAATTAATATTTTACTGACCCATTAAGGAGTCACATAAGTAATTAATAAAAAAGTACAGATTATTTTTATTTCTCGTTTCCAATTACCTATTGTATTCTTGTATATACTGATTTAGTAATTATTTTATTTTACATTAGAAGTATCGTTGGTTTAATGCAACATTATTGTTGCATTTTGTGCGGTTTTTATACATTTGAATAAATAATATGACGATGTATTTGCACGTGTTTGTATCTGCACATATTTTTATTATAGGTTTGTATTTATTTTTGAGTTTGGAGCAGGGCATCGAACCCGCCAAAATCTGGGTTCGGTTTAGGTTAATTTGTTTTTTGTTCGGTTGCGGTTCTGGTTAAGACATTGATAAATTTTGCGGTTTTGATCTGGGTTCAGGTATTGTATTCGGGTTCAATTGAAAAATAAATCTGAGGTTCGGTTCTGGATTTGGGTTCGCCAAAATGTTATGGTTTTGTTCCGGTTTTGTTTCGATTTGGAGGGCACCTTAAGGCAGCTCAGATATTTTTTTACGAACGGTAAGTTAAGTATTGTGTAAAAAATTAAAATTAAAATATATTTTTTTATGTGATTAGTCAAATTTATTATTGTAATCATTTTTACCTCTCGCTAAGAGAGGTATTGCATTCATGCTAAAAATCGCATATCCAGATTTTATTGAATAAGCACGTTTTAAGGTCCCTACAATCCAATTTTAACATTTTTACGATGATGTCTGTGTGTGTGTGTGTGTGTGTGTGGATGTATGTGTGTGTGTATGTATGTAGGATGTTGGAAGGACGATAACTCAAAAACTATAAGACTTTAAATTTGTTTAACTACGTATTTCCCAATCGGACATTCATGGGAAGATCTGAAAAGGTTTTGGTAACAATTGGACAACCGGAAGTAGAAGATTCTTGAAAAAAATCTTCTAAATAATATTTTTTGAAAACTTTTCTCGGTAATATTAAAGAAAATTAAATTCTCTATCTGATACATTTAAATATTTTCTTATATATTTTATAGATTTAGAGTTAAAAGAAGTATAATATATAAAATAATCTGTTATAATAAATTTTACAGCCGAAAGGATGCCATGGAAAATAGTTGAAAATTTTGTTTGTAACTGACAGATAAACGTCAGTGTCAGAAATCCGGAGCCGGAGATATTACTAAAGACTTTTTCTGGGAAGTACATATATTATATTATTTCTTAATGTATTAATAGTTAAATATTTAAAATTATAGGTATATTACATATATCCTTCAAAAATACTGTCAATCCTGACAATGAATTGGAAACATTTCGAAAAATTAGAAGAGGACAAAATTTCATAAAATGAATTTAAAATTAAACAATCTAAATATAAGGAATAGATACATATATGTAAGTAGAAGTTTTGGTGTAGAGTGTAGGTATACAAGAAATGTTAAATACAATAGGGTGTTTTGACAAGGAGATATAGGGGCTTAAGTCAGAATGATAGCTAGTAATTATGTATATAGATGTCAAGTATCAATTTCTCATTCTAAATTTAGTGATTTTCCAATTCCATGTGGTTTATTTTCCTCGACAAGTAAATTCCATACTCCTGGTGACAAATTAACTACGTGAATTTAGAAAATCTTGGAATATTTAATGAAAAATTCTGACATTTATGTACATAATTATCATTCTAAAACGGGAACCCCACATCTGCTTGTCAAGGCCAACAATGTAACATGACTGGTCGGGCCCTATACTTATGTAACCAAAAAAGGAAGTGGCGAGAGGTATTGTGATGGCCACAACAGATTTTTTTCTCTTGTAATAGAATATTTCTTTGTTGTAATCATATCTTTCTTGTAAAAACTAACAGGATATAGCCAGCGGAACATGTATTAGAATAAAAATACATAGTAATAATAATTAGTATGATCAATTTATTGTCTGATAGGTCGTTTTCATTGTTGATATCAAATACTTTTACCTCTCGCCAAGAGAGGTATTGCATTCATGCTAAAAATGAAATATCCAGATTTTAGTGAATCCGATAATAACATTTTTACGATGGTGTCCGTGTGTGTGTGTGTGTGTGTGTGTGTGTGTGTGTGTGTTTATGTGTGTGTCGGCAGCACGGTTTGTCAAATATCATAAAACTTGAGATATGTTTTACCTACGGATTCCTCAATCTAACATTAATGGGAAGAGCTGATAAGGTTTTGGTAACAACTGAACAACCGGAAGTAGTAGTTTCTTAAAAACAATCTTCTAAATATTATTTTTTGAAATTTTTTGTTATTGTAAATAATGAATATCGTTAAATTCTTAATCTGATACAATTTGTGTTATATCTCCTATTGATTTAGAGATATAATATTAATAATATAGATTAATCTGTTGCAATAAATCTCCCTACTCAAACAACTCCATTGAAACAAGTTGAGATATTTAAATGTTTGTAATTGACAGATAAATAAAAAAAATGTCGGTGTAAAAAATAAGCAGTTTTACAGACATTACTGAAAGCTTTTTCTGGAAAGTAGGTACATTTAATATTGCTTATTGTATTATTAATTAAGTATTTAAAATTATAGTTGTATTAATAATATTAATTTAATATTACATATATCCTTAAAATAACGCTAATACCGTCAATGAATATAAAGAATTTAGAACATATTAGAAGAAGTGGACAAAATACCTCTGTGGCGTATATAGATTTATATTTCGGAGGGGGCCCAGATTGTACAAATAAATCTTAAAGTACAGATATAATATATATAACTAAAAGTACATCAAATTAATTAAGTATAGGTGGTAATATTTAATTATATAACATAATCTAGTTTTCGATTTTTCCTTGCAAAAATATTTATAATTTCTTCCATATCTATGTATACAGTGTGTTAATTAAAAACCTGGCCATAGCCGTTTAACATGGGAAATCAGTTTTTCCTTGCGCAAAAGTTCCGAAATTATTATAGACAAAAATACTTCAAATAAATGTGGAAGAGAATTAAATTCTGCACCTGCCCGCTTTTATACGCCACTGAAATACCTCATAGAACGAAAGAATAGATACAATAAACAATTGAAATTATTTGTGTGTGTACAAGAAATATGAAATTTGTTAATTATGTAACATAAAATGGAAATGACGAGAGGTATTATTGTGCTGGGCATAACAATTTTTTTGTAATAACATTAAACATAAATTTTATGCCGATTCGTATTTTTCTTTCATTTTCTCATATCTATTCTTCATATTTAGATTGTTTTTATAATTCAAAATGCATTCTATGAGAAAATATTTTCCTACGCTTCTAAATGTTCATGATTCCTCCAATTCATAAATGGGTTTGGCACGATATCCGTGAGAAGGGCGGTAGGGTATATGTATATTCCTATAATTTTAAACATTTATTTAAATAATATAAAAAATACCTTCAATAATGTCAGTAAAACGCCAAAGCGTTATTTAAGTTTTTATTACAATTCTGTCAAAAATATTTTTTCTAAGATCTGGTTCTAGATAAAATCTACATAAAACTATGTTCGCACTACGGCAAGTTTCTGGATAATAAAGATCTGTTGTGGCCATCACAATACCTGTCGCTTTTTCCATTGTGGTATATATATATATATATAATTATTGTATTTAACATTTCTTGTACACACAAAAAAATCTAATTACACCTAATCTTTATATTTACGTATTTTCAAGTCAAGTTTCAGAACCGAACTCATCTATCGCCGATTCTGAAACGTACCAGGGGCATTGAAACTAAATTAATTTTGAATTTGAAAATGATAGATAACATTTAAATGAAATACCTATTTCATCAATATCCATTTCAAAAAATGAATAGTTAAAATTGATTGTTTGAGTATACGAGTATTTTGCTCAATATTTAGTAATAGCAAAACAGTGTCCAATAACCTACAATTTTTTACTGTATAGTTCTGATGAAATTTTAATTGCCATTTGTTTATATTTTATCCTGACATTTCCATTTGACACACAATTTTAAAAGAATTAAAAATATTGTTCGTTTCACTGTTATTGTTTTCCCATTTCGTATGCAAACAAAAACAAATGAGAGAACTAATAAAAAATATGAGCAACAGTATCAGGCTCGGTCTACATGGGTTATAAACAAAATAAATGGATACAGAGCAGAAATACGGTCTCCGGGACTATGAATTCAAAAATACAGGACAGCATGTCAGGAATCAAACAAAGTGGAAGCAACACGATAAATGTTCACGGGTGGAACGAAGCTACCTGGATGGTTGTATATACAACATACAACACAACCGAGCGAATCAAGACAGGCAGTTTTGCACAGGATGAGAGGCAGTCGAGCGTAAAGGCTTCGGGCAGCAAAACAGTCAGATAGAAATTTTTATTTTTTCTAAACGTTTATTTCCGCGCAATACAAAAACAGATGAACAGATAAAATACGAGGATGATTATTTCAGTAATCTATGTTGTCATGAAATCAAAAAGTTAAAACCCTAATTGCCTTCTTCCCAAGTGAACATTAAAATTTTTGAAAGATGTCCGATCATCTGTATCATGGACGAATTAACAAATTGGCATACATTTATCTCTCTCATTTACAAAGGCTATAAGCATATGCGATAAGGATAGATATAATACGCTTGTCTTTCAAAAATTCATATTGTTTCGACTGAGCTAGGACATTCCACTTTAAAACTATGCTCGTTGTTGATAATACTTTCGCTGTAACGTAAGTTTATTTATTAATTCAGATACATTATCTTAATTCATAGCCGTACGAATAACGTTATTTTGTGTCAGAGTTACTGACACTGACATTGTGTCAGTATCTTATTTTTCACATATTTGGTTTTAAATTTGCTAATAAACTTACCTGTTGACTTATTTTTGAATTTTGAATGCTTTTATTGTAACATATTTTTATAATAATGAAATAACAGTAGCATCTTATGTACCCTCATATAAACTAAGCAAGCGACACTACTGAATTTGTCATAATGCGCGGAGCAAAAATTTGAATTCATACAATTCGTAGACGGCCTTGATCGGACATCTTTCAAAAATTTTACTGTATATATCTGTACAAAATTTGGTTAAAATTGCAGCAAATTTTTAGGTATTTATGCATATGTTACGGACATACTTCGCAAGCTAATATTGCCCGGCATATGTCAGCAATGTCAGTATTACTTGTCGCCATTAGATTTTAATTACTGTTTATCTTAGTATTTGGACATTTTCTAAAAATATTTAATATAACCTGATCTAACGCACGTTTTTCCCCTAAAATCTGTTAAGAGCTTCAAGTTTATCATATAGTCAAAATCTAAGATGTTGTTTCCAAACATATACCAGTTTTGAATTTGATAAATTTTGGATCATATTTTAATATACGAGGGCTGTTTGATAAGTCCGTGACTTTTTCAATAAAAAATATTTTTTTCAACAAATAAGCGTTTTATTTCTTTACATAATCTCCTTTTAGCTCGATACATTTAGTCCAACGTTTTTCCAATTTTTTTATGCCTTCCAAAAAATAGCTTTTCTCAAGGCTCTCAAAGTAGGCGTTTGTTTCAGTGATGACCTCCTCATTCGACCCAAATCTCTTACCGCCCAGCCATTTCTTCAGGTTTGGAAATAGTTGCAGGGAGCTAAATCTGGAGAATATGCTGGATGGGGTAGCAGTTCGTAGCCCAATTTATGAATTTTTCCCATAGCGACTACACACATGTGCACCCGTGTAATGTCTTAATGGAAAAGTACTTTTTTCTTCGATAAATGCGGACGTTTCTGCTTCAAATCAATATCAAATCGGTCCAAAAGATCGGAATAATAATCGCCGGTGATCTTTTTACCCTTTTCAAGGTAATCGATGTGAATGACACCGCGTGCATCCCAAAAAACTGTGGCCATAACCTTGTTGACCGAAAGACCCACCTTGGCCTTCTTTGGTGCACGTTCACCCGAAGAAACCCACTGTTTTGATTGTTCCTTGGTCTCTGGTGTGGTGTGATGGATCCAAGTTTCGTCTACGGTAACGAAACGACGCAAAAACTCTTTCGGATTGCGGATGAACATCGCCAAACACGTTCGGCTTCACTTGTGCTGGTACGACCACAACGGAACTCGGTAAACCACTTCTTAACCATTGAAATTGATGGAGCAGAGTCCCCATAGTACTTATCAAGCTTTTCCTTGGTTTCGGTGATGGTTTTTTTACGCAAAAAATAATGCTTAATCAACACACGAAATTCACTTTTTTCCATTTTCAATGAAATTAACGAAGTTGTCTAATATAAATAGCTGTCAAACATAAACTAAATGGCGCAGCTTGTTCAAAATTTTTCAGTAGCCTACTAATAGATGGCAGTTGATGGGAGCAGTGTTGTATTTAAAGTTACTGCGCGGGAAATTCAAAAAGTCACGGACTTATCAAACAGCCCTCGTATATTTCAAGAACATCTGGTCAGAGTTTCAAGTAAAATACCACATCCGGTTTGTCATATATAGTCAAAATTTTCATTGATATAAAAGTAGTAAATACCAAATTTGAAAAGTTTTCAATTATATTTTAATATAATTTATCATTAAAAACTGTTAAGGGTTTCAAGTATATTACTACTTCTGGTTGTCTGGTCAACTCTTTATATGAATGCAAAAAGCTTAAATACGGAATATAGAAATTTTTGGAAGTTTAATATGAGTTATCGGGGAGGAAAAATTCGTAAATATGGTAAAAACGTGTTGTGGGAACCCTATTTCGTGCTTATGCAATGAAAACTCACTATCAAATTTTTGGATCGAAAACAATATTACATATGTATATTGGATGGTGGGAGATAAAAACGGTTTCTTTAAAATTTGCAAGTGGGCGAAACATGTAATTTTCTGTCAGAGTGGGCGAAACATGTAATTTTCTGTCAGGTAACGATTTATTTGTCGCAGCGACTAGCGATAAGGAAAATCGTATGTGTGCGCCTAGCTTCGCCGCTTTTAGATTATACTTACAATCTTACATATTCTTTAAGGATTCTGTTACTGAGATTTCGATTCTTTATATTAATATTGTATAACTTTACATGGCATATTAGGTAGAATGAAATTCAACATATTGTGAATAAAATAAAGTAAAAAAACTAAAAACTTTATTATATTCCTTAAAATGAATATGTAAACGTGTAAATTCGATGAATACTCTACATGCGTTTAAAAAAAATTGAATAAAATACACTTTTAAATAAGCTCGGTGAAACGGATATCTGCTACATAATAAAGTGAAACGAAATCATCTGGTATTACTGTAACGCCTGGGGGATTTACATTTTCCTCTGTGGAGTAGAAATTTTATATTGTTGAAATACTGACAAAACATGTAATACAGACAGTGTAATAATGCTGTAACGAAATACGAATGAAACAAAATGAATTCAATTTCGAATTAATGTATTCAAAATTATAAATGCTATCTACTATGAGCAAAACTTTATTCAATAAAATACCATGGAACTATTTTGAAATATCTAATTGGAAAATGCCAAGAATTGTCGCAATTTTAATGTGCTTATTTCAAATGAAGTAGTGAATTACGTAAAATTTAATTTCGTGAAAACTTCACAGTGTTCATAAATTTAATTTACCAACTCCAAATAAAAACATATACGAGTATAATAGTGACAATGAAACGTAGAAACTAAATTACAAGCAGATGTGAAAACTAAATTTATTTGAAACACTAAATGGGAAATTTAGTTAAGTAAAAGTAAAATAAATGTAATTTTCTCTAAAAGTGCAAGAATTTTTTTTGTTACTGATACAATTAATATGTTTTTTTTAAGTGCAAATAATTAAATAAATATTGATAAAATTAACTTCTTGGATACATTCTTATAATCTATTTTTATGCTAGAGTAAAAATAACCTATATTATAATCAACAATTTTGCTGTTATTGTTTGCAACAGTTCTTTTACTCTTTTCTATTAAATTTTAATAATAGCAATAAGCTATAATTATTGAAATTAAGAAAATTAGATAGAGCGTGAAAAACAAAACAATGGAACAGTGCCATTTATTCGTGAATATGAAAAATTACACGAAAAGTGATTAAGATATTTTGTAAAGCATAGAGGGGGACACATTTTGACATAACCATTATTATTTTAAAGCCAGTGGTATTCAACTTATGGATCAATGCTACATTTTATTAAATGGCATTATATATTTTTTATTAACTACTTAAATATAGAATTTTCTTCTGAATTCAACGATATAATATTATACCCTTACATTGCGAAAAATTTGATAAAAATTAATTCATAGTTAGTATCTCATTTCTATTTTACATTTTTTAAATAGGTTGTGTAAACTTTTAATCATTAAACAAAAGAAAATGATCTGTCATTTTCGTATTTCATTGTTATCCATTATTACAATTAATGTAATTTTCGTTACCTTTGTAATAATTAATTTCTTAATGGCAGCAGATTTAACAAAAACTGATTTTATTTATTGATGCAAGACCCAACAAAATGCATTCCTAGCATTGCAATTTATATGCAGAAATTTATTCTAATTTCGCAATTTAACTCTATCTCGAAAATGATGTACTATCTGTAAAATGTCTATGGTTTCCATCTTTTGTGATATTTAAATTTTTCTTTAATTAATTTGATTAATAATTTGGAGAATCATTTTGGATATTTTGATATCTTAAATAGTTTCATAGGTACATATGAATTTATTAAATTATATACCATATTGTATAAAGTATTTATATTTCTGTTGACATTATTATCATTTAATTTAGTTTTCCAACCAATAGCAGACAGCTTATAAATTAAATCTTCCTAGCTACTTTGGTTAAAATTGTAAGTTAATATATCATTGGAACATAATTCTCTATTAAATCCTAAATTACTAATTACGCTGAGAAGTGGGTGTAAAATGTCAATGTCTGATAATGGGGAATGACATAACTCTGCAGTTATCAGAACACAGAATCAAATCAAATATTATATTGTTGCTGTTAACAAAACTTTTCGTATTCTTTCTCGCATACATCTTTTGACTTCTATGGAGCTATCTTGCTCTGTGCAGCCTTAAATTCATCCGATATTTCTTTTTAATAATCGACAAGTATCTGTTGGATTTTGGATTCATTCTTCTATAGTCAATATGCTTGGGCTATAATGAAAATATCCTTTGTTACAAAAGTTGCCTCAATAGAACATTGTGCCTCAGGTCCCTGAAACTGTAAATGCAGCTCTGGTTATCGGCATAGACCAAGAATATCTGATGTTCTAATTGATATTCCAACCGCATTAGAACAACACGGTTAAAGCGGATACTCAGGCGTATATTTCTGGTCTAACTACCAGTAACTCAGTTTCTCATCTCTGTGGAGCAATTGCAGTAATAGTATTGTTGTTCTGTATAATACAGTTGCACTACAAATGAAAATAGTAGTTGTTACAGGCCTGTAACTTTGGTTTCCTGAATAATGGATCCCACATTACGTTTGCTGAGAAATGAAGTCTGGTCCTTAACAAGCTATACTTGCATTTCATTTAACGATGTGTGACATAGAACTACAGATTGTTTGTGACTTACACGGGTCTTGCAAAAAATAAATGTACTTACCTTTTTAATATTATTAAAAGTGTTAAATTTCGGGAGTATACAAATAACTAATGCCGCTTCCACAATTGCCGTATAAATTCACAAATAGTTATCTGCCGAATAAATTTTATTCATTGTCAAAGTTTTGTTTTACCAACCAAAATCGTTGAATATATACAGGCTGGTGACATAGGATTTTAACATCTAAAATCAGAAATTTACAATTTACTGCTGCCCTAATTATTTAGAGGAAAAAAGCTTCAAATAAAATTCTGTATCTTAATCAATAAGCACAATTAATTTTGAATGCTTTGTACCGACAGAAATTAGGTCTGAAAATGGAATTAAAACAAAAAATCTGATGTAGCCAACACAATAACCTCCCGTTTAATTTAATTATTATTCATGTAAATACTTTAAAGTAAATTATATTTAAATATCGGGTTCGATCCCGACCGACGCCAAATATTTCGAATTTTAAATGGCACAAAAATGACCCCTGTGTTGCACTCTCCATGCCAGCAATAAGTGCTCATGAGATGACACCTGGTAAACGCCTGCACAGTACAAATATGTCATCATCGTTACCGAAATCTGTGTACAAAGCAGATTGGCACACCCAGCAATGGGTAATATGCTGTGATGATATATATTTTTATTATTCCTACATATTTACATATTCTGGAAACTGTATTAAGTTCCTTTCCATATAATTATTGTTCCATTCTCTATTGTCTTTTTAAAATGTTACTATAATTATTTGAAATGATTAGTTTGTTGACAGTGATATATATCTGTCAGTTACAAAGATTTGAGATCTGAACTGTGTAACCATGGAGTTGTCTTAAAAGCGTAGACTTTAATTTTTATAATAACAAATCTCGAAAAATAACTTTAAAGGTATTTTTCGAACAAAAACTATTTTGAGCTTCCAGTAAAGTTTCATTTCCGGTTATCCGATATACACCAAAATCTAATGGCTTCTTTCCATATTAGTATAGTAGAACTACAAGGTTTCAAAATTTTCTGATCGATAGTATTTGAGCTAGAGCGTAAAGAGGATCCACACACACACAGACACACACACACACATACACACACACACATACACACACACATACACACAGACATCAACGTGAAAATGTTTCTAGGGACCTTAAAACCTACATACACACATCTATACACATACACACATACATCTACAAACACACACACACACAGACATCATTGAAAAAATATTAAAATACGATTGTAGGGTCCTTAAAACGTGCTTAATCATTAAAATCTGGATATGCGATTTTTAGAATGAATCCAATACCTCTCTTAGCGAGAGAAAAACTATATTAATTACGCATTTATTAAATACGTCACTGATGATATGTTGATCCTATCTACTAACGTAAAGTTTAAAGTAATTTCGTATTTCAGTTTCTGTTTTTACCAATTGTCAAAATTTGTAAAAAGAAATTTCAAAATCGAATTATGGTTAATCATGGAAGCTGGTATTGAATTTGCTTTTTTCTAATTGGCCAACAGTAGAACAAGCTATTTTTACTGAACAAAGGGGGAAGTGATGCAGTTCACCTGCATGTTCAATGATGTGAAATATGACCAATTTTTAACAATAAAGAATAATTACAAAAATAGTATGAAGTAAAAAAAATCTATCTTTCTTTCGATTCAATCAGTTCTAAAATATTAGATTTTATTACGAATTATTACTCATAATATACTCACAGATATAGGTATATAAAATAAAATTTCTTAATAATGTGAGAATATATACAGTACTCTCATTTTCACAAATTTCAGATTTGTAAAATATTGTAACAGATCTGGTATAATGTTGCGTTTTAGGTATTGAATAAATTTGATGAGATAATTATAACTTATTTTATGTAACCAAAACTAAGCATATTGTCATTTTTACCTCTCGCTAAGAGAGGTATTGGATTCATGCTACAAATCCAGATTTTAATCATTAAGCACGTTTTAAGGACCTTAAAACGGACCGTTCAATCCGATTTTAATATTATTACGATGATGTCTGTGTGTAGGTATGTGCGTATGTGGGCAGGTTGGAAGGACGATTTCTCAAAAACTATAATACTTAATATTTGCTTAACTACGTATTTCTCAATCGGAAATTACTGGGAAGAGCTGGAAAGATTTTGGTAATAATTAGACAACCGGAAGTAGTAGATTCTTAAAAAAAATCTTCTAAATATTATTTTTTGATAAATTTTGTTCTTGCTAGTAAAAGAAGAGTAAATTCTCTATCTGATACATATAAATATTTTATTACATCTGTTATAGATTTAGAGAAAAGGAAATATAAGGTATATAATAATCTGTTGTAATAAATCTCACAGCACAAATAATGCCACGGAATCCAATTGAAAAATGAAAAAGTTTGTAACTGACAGATAAATGTCAGTGTCAAAAATCCAGAGACATTACTGAAGATTTTATATGGGAAGTACATACATTATAATATTCCTTATTGTATTAATAATTTAAGATTTTGGGAACGAAATTTGTAGTTTGAAATAGGTAGAAGGCCGTAGGTTCCAATAAAAGTTGACCATAAATATAAGTCACTTTATTATTACAAAGTGGACGTTTCGGACTACAATTTGTGCTGATGATGGACAAATTTTTAATTTAATGTTACATGTAGAAAATGCTCTTATATATTATTGAATTACATTTTGTAAAACTACTTGAAACATTAGTAGTTGAAGCCCAAATTTTGTCAAGAATCAAAGCAGAGCCATGAAACAAACAGCATGATAACTATAGTGCTTAACCTGTCGCCCTATGGTTATCATGAGAGTATTAATAGTTAAATATTTAAAATTATAGGTATATACCCTTCAAAAATACTGTCAAATCCGACAATTAATTGGAAACATTTCGAAAAATTAGAAGAGCAGGACAAAATTTCTTCATAGAATGAATATAAAATATAAAAATCTAAATATAAACACTAGATGTAAGTAGAATTGTTGGTATAGAGTGTAGGTAAACAAGAAATACAATAGGGCGCGAGCAGTCATGTGACGTTGTAGGCCTTGACCAGCAGATATGGGGTTTTCATTCTAAATTTCGTGATTTTCCAATTCCATGTGGTTTATTTTCCTCGACAAGTAAATTCCATACCCCTGGTGACAAATTAATTACTTGAATTTAGAAAATCTTGAAATTTTTAGTGAAAAAATCTGACATTTGACATCTACGTACATAATTACTAATTGTCGTTCTGACACGAGCCCCCATATCTGCTTTTCAAGGCTAAAAATATCACATGACTGCTCGCGCCTTAGTTATGTAACCAAAAACGGAAGTGGCGAGAGGTATTGTGCTGGCCACAACAGATTTTTGGTATAGTTTTGATTATTTTCTCCTGGTTGATATTTAATAGATGTTTATTAAATTAAAATATTCCTACAACTTCTGTGTGTCATTTGAGGTATTTTTTTATAAGAATTCAGTTTATTAAATTTTATATGAGATATTAAGTTTCATTGTCTGGCACAACAAAACTAAAAGCTGTGGCTGCTATCTTGAATGGAGTGTTCAGCTTTTGGAGAATATAAAAGTCCATTTAAAGCTATCATTAGGACTGAAAGTTGGGCGTATAAACACACACATTTATGCAGTGCAACAAGCAATTTCCAAGCGAGATGTGGGATCTAAGTGAGCGTGGGCAGAATAAAGCGAATGTTGCGAAGTTTGGAGCTCCGGCCGTTAATATATTTAACAAAAGCACTCTGGACTGTCCTGCACTATGTACACTTAGGCTCTCCATCATAATCTTGTTAAATGCTCTGTATTATTCACGTAATTAAATAACTTTATATTGTTTTTGCTAACGACAAAAAACTGAAATATTTTCTCGGTATTTTATTATTGTCCGAGGTGGAAAAGCCCTTGTGGGCCAAGGACTCGAACAGTCAAGAGACGCATTTTTCATGTAAACTTTGTTTTGGTTTTCTCTAAGGGGAGCGAATGCGGGTGAAAGGTTGTAGGTTCAAATTTCACAACAAATAAAATATGTACAATGTCCCTGAAAATACTATATGGCTGTCTACATTTTAGTATTTTTTTTTCTTTTCCTGCTAAATATGTTGCTGCAAGAAATTGTACATATTGAGATTCATTACACTGCATGAATATAAATCCATTTTTATCAAGGACTAACGCTTTCCTAATTTTAATTTATTGTCATCTTTTTGGAATCTATTTGGAATCTATAAATAAAATAAATAATTATATCATCACGGCATATTACTCATTTCTGGGTGTGCCAATCTACTTTGTGCACAGATATCGGTAATGAAATATTTGTACCATGCGGGGGCTTACCATGCGTCACCATACGGGCACTCATAGCTGGCGCGGAGAGTGCACCACAGAGGTCAATTATGTGTCATCAAAATTCGAAGTAGTATTTGGTGTCGGTTGGAATCAAACCCAGATCCCTAGAGTCACGACTAGACACTTAGGTACACGGCTACGAGAATCTATCTTGTTCATTATTGTACCACTATTGCACTATTAGATGTAACGTTAAAATGAAGGTATGATACAGCCTATGGGAGACAAAAATCTTAAATATTTTACTAGTCAATTCATTAAAGTAAAGTTAACATGAAGACACCATATTTATTATTCTCCACGTAAGAATGTCTTGCGCAATAATGTTTTTTCACGGCATGCTTTCTTCTCCGGAAATAGTGAGGAAAATGTGTTTTTCATCTCTAGAGAGGAAAATATAGAAATGTTACCAACATGAATGTTATTTACAAAAAATATATTGTAAAAATTATAAATAAATTCCTAATTTTATTGAAAATCCTTATTTTAGTGATATATTTGACAACTTTAATTTAGATTTAAGATTGGTTATTATTATTCTACTAATCATGTCAATATAAACTATTTTTATTCAAATAAACAAAATATTACCCTTATCATACCAATTTTTTCTTAATGTGTATTTAAGATTCGAACAAATCGTTTTTAAAAACGTCTCGTGAAAAAAATATTGTGTCTAACACGAGAAGAAAGCGCTTTTGAGCTCTAGTTTGACAAAAAACTATTCGTTTATAGGTAGGTAATTCAATTCGCTCTAAAATCTAAAATCTGTGCTGACACCTACTAGGAATCAAAAAGCATACATGCAAATGAAACCATTATTATAACCGTTTTTGATAGTTTTTGTCTGGTCGCGAATCTGGGGACCCGGGTTCGATCCCGACCGACACCAAGAATTACATCGCATTTTAATGGCACAAAATTGACCCCTGTGGCGCACTCACCACGCCAGCAATGAGTGCCCGTGAGGTGACGCCTGGTAAGCGCCCGCACGGACAAATATTCCATCATTACTAATATCTGTGTATGAAGCAGATTGGCACACCCAGCAATGGGTAATATGCCGTGATGAAATATATTTTTTTTTTTTATTATTGAAAAATAACTGTTGACAATTTCGAATTATTTCCTGAAGAGAGTTAAGACATACTACATAACTACTTCAAATACTTATGTCATCAAGAATCATATACTTATTATTGCGCAATACCATTCTTACCTAAAGTCTATACATAGTTCTTTTAAGGACTTTTCTCAGATTTCGGACATTAATTTTCTATTCAGGTTTATTATTTAATTGTAATTGATAATTTAAGCTTTCAAATACCTCAATTCTTTTCAAAATGTATTCTCTTGAATTTTTGGACTGAAATAAATAGAAACAAAATCACAAATAACAGCATCAACAATTTTCAAAGGAATCAGTAATATCAAAGACGAAAAATCACAGCAAAAATATAAGAAAGAAGGGAATAATTCTGATATAAAACTGGAGAGACCATGCTTCATGTCACACCAAAGGAAAACTTCAGAATAAAAAGTTAACCGAAATATGGAATTTAACTCGATTTCCCGTAAACACGCCTTCACTTTCAAGAAAAATTGGAATTTTCTACGAAGAGTAATGACATCATCTTCCTTGAAACCAAATACATAAATGTATATGACAGAAGAAAAGTCATCCAACATAGATTTACATTTGAAAATTTGATAACGCGAGGTAAAAATGATTTATTTTGGCGATGTTTTGCTATAATTAATTTATTTCGTTTATTTCTTTAACGCGAAAGTAGTTTTGTAACTGCAATGAAAACATAAAATAAATAATAAATATATCATCACGGCATATTACCCATTGATAACTGTGCCAATCTGCTTTGTACACATATATCGGCAATGATGAAATATTTGTACCGTGTGGGCGCTTACCAGGCGTCACCTCACAGGCACTCATTGATGGAGTAGAGAGTGCACCCCATGAAGATCCGTTTTTGTTGAAGTTTTTTTTATTGTGATTAATCTAATTTATTTTCTAATGCTATTGAAATTCAATTGAAAAAGTGTTACTGAAACCACCCGCTCACCCGTATTTCAGCGAATACAGGTCCGAGTCGATTAGTCTCATTAGACTCGTAAGTTATATAACATTCCCATAAGACTGAAAGACGCATAAGAAACGAAAGACCCATAAGAACCGTAAGACTTATTTGACCGCTTCCAACTTCACCCTGCGTAAGAGTTATCCAGTTTAGCCAGTTTGTGAAACATAGCAATATACATAACCTATAATATAAATCATACTACTGATTTAGTTAAGGCGCTTCAAAAACATTAGGGTTTATTTATCGAAATTTTAGGCTATTTCATGATGTGGATACCTTGATCATACCTTTTAATAGTTACGTTCGTTCTAAATTAGAATACGGATCAATAATATGGTTTCCTATTTATGATCGATATAATGCTAGAATAGAGAATGTACAGAAACGCTTTTTGAAATATTTGACATACAAGTGTTATCAAATCTATCCACAACGAGAATGTGATTATCACAATTATTGGATAGTTTTGATTTTACGTCAATCGAATCAAGAAGAATCTGTCATTCTATAATGTTCCTAACAAAAATGTTGCAAAATAAAATTGATTGTTACAAAGCATTAACATTCATGTACCACACTTTGCTTCAAGACAACAGTTATATTTTTATTTAGGGCCAGAACAAATGCAAACCAGGTCACCAATTTATAGTATGTGTAATAATGCAAATTTCTTCACTGAGTCTCTGATTTCTGTAATGAATTTATTTAGAAATTTATAGTAAATAATATTATCTTTTACACGGTACAAATATTCCATCATTACCGATATCTGTGAACGAAGCAGATTGGCACACCCAGCAATGGGTAATATGCCGTGATGAAATTTTTTTTTTTTTTATCTTTTACATTCATTTTTGTGGGAACGGTTTTTACGGGTCATACAGTTCTTATAGGTCTTATGGGGGAAGAATCGTCTCCGACCCGTATTTCATTTGATTCAGGTGGGTGGATTTTTCCCTTTTAAATACATATTCATTTCTAGATTTAATTAAAATTCATATGTTCAATTATGAGTATTTGAATAAACAATAAATAAAAAATTTAACAACTCGTATTTTTTCTTGTTTTACTATTTTAAATAAATATAAAATGACAAATATGGAAGTTATATTTAATAAATAGTTACTACTAAAAAATCCACTTTTATTTCACAAATAGGGTATTCTCGCATATTTTTTTTATTTTTTATTCTTAAAGAACAGGTATTTCTAAGAGTACCTGTGAAAACCCGAATTAAAAATACCTTTTAATAAGCGAGATATTAATTTTTAAAATTTAATTTTGGTAGGTCACGTGATACGTGACGTACTAGTTGTACGTACCAGCGGTGTACAATCAGTGGTTCATGAGTTTTCGAGTTTTTCAGTAAGTATTACAAAAGGTAGGAAATCAAATATATTTAATTGTAATCATACATATTATTACTAAAAAAATGTAAAGATAATTATAAGAAAACCATTTTAAGTAAATGATTACATTTATTTATCCCTACAGCTGTAGTACGAATACTCCCGAACGAACCGAAGTAGACCCGAGCTTGTACGTACCTAAATGCGGCGTGTTATCATATTCGAGCATGTAGTAGGGATATCAACTGGTCTCCCATTGATAGTACAACTAGTACATCATCAAAATTTTAATGCTTTATATCTTTTGCAACAATCAATTTATAACATGTTTTTTTGCTTTTTCTCTCTCGTTTACCAATCAACTTTAGTATTTTAAATAACTTTTTAATGTTTGTAATCATGAGAGAATACCCTATTATGGTGTATTTGGCTCCAATATAGCGAACGAGTTAGCTAGGTATTATCTACTAGCTGTAATCTGTTTCAGATCAAGTAACTTTTTCAAAATATTACACAAATTTCAATAATAATTCATTGTAAAATATCTAATAGATATTTCGTGATATTTTCAAATTTGAGGTCATTTAAAGAATAATATCTTTTAAGAAGGCATGGCAATTCTTGCAATAGCCCTATTTAATATAACCATTTTTTTTAATGATTCATCTAATGACAAAGTTTAGCAAAGTTTTTTTTTTATTGTAACATTTATCTTTCTTTACAACACAATAGATCAATCATCAATGTAACATGGGTAATATAATCTGAGTGTAAGCTAAACTTCCCCATTGTACGTGTAATCTTTAAGAAAGATTTATTTGATCTTGAATTCTCTGGAGTCTGGTCTGTGATTCTGTTTTTTGCGACTTATGTGTAAGTGCTCGTTTTGCGGATAAAATATGTCATCTAGTCAGCTTATTCTTCAAATAGAATGAGCACACTTAATCTTATAAAAACACCTATTTATATTTTAATTTGTTAAATGCATGTAGTTCTTTTGTAAAAATATAAGCATCTACAACATTTAAGAGCAACAATTTTTTACGATATATAATAATATGTTTTATATTTATGAAGTTTAAACTATTTTCAACTAAAATGATCCCCAGTGGCGAAATGGCAGCGTGATGATATGTTTATTTACATTTGGCTAATGATGTTTAAATGTAATAATTAAACCTATTAACCATGCCATGACAACTAATTACAACAACTCGAAAATAGCTTGCTCTGGGTTTTATTGTTTGAGTTAATGATACTCTCATAGCCTGCTAATTATTATTCGGCTTATTAAATATTTACTCAACGCAGAACTAGTTTCAATACAATAATATATCATTTTTGCTAATATAGCGAATTAAATATCCGGAACATAGTTTTAATAGAGAAATCACAAATGTTTTTAGCAACGTATTTATCTTGTTTGTTTTATTTTTACGCAGCGTTTGTTTCCAAATGCTGTAACGAGCTATATGAATAATTTGTATGATTACATGTGTAACTATTAAAAATGGAGTGGTAAAAAATTATCGAAACGATGTTAAGAAATTATTTTGATTTCTTCTGCTTACTTTGAGGAAAATAAACAAATAAATATTCCCCTAATTCATATCTCGCCTGTAGAAGATGTAAGTACATATTATCTATATTTTAAGGTTATCACAATGACAGTTCTCAGGTCTGTATTTCCTATGTACTTATTTCTTAATATTATTACATTTTAGAAAGTTTTTACTGCTTTGGATGTATCACATGTGATTGTAAATCATATAAAAAATGAATTTAAACGGGGATATATATCATAGCCAAAAAATTAGTGATTCGTCAAAAATCAATGGAATGGGAAACATTGACAGTTTTACTCAGTCTGGAATTCGATGTACCTACTATTTACATACATAGTGAAAGTAAATTGCTTTTTAAGGCCCTTTTCATAATCAATTTTTATTTTTATTTAAAATTAAAAATGATTTATTTATGCGTTGTGCATACAAAGTTACATTTCTTATATATTAATTATTGAAATCAATTCTTATTATTTTAATGAATTATAAATCTCAGCGCCATCGAATAGATCAATCGGCTTCACTACCTGGCTCATATAAATTAACTAAATGACGTCATCACATTGTAATGCCATTTTTGGAGAAATTTGACTATACATATATTTACTTAGTAGAGAAGTTATGCAAAATGTATAATTTATCGTGAGTAATTTCTCGACTGTGTTGTGGATTAGGTGTTAACAATTACTCAAAAGTTTAATCAAACAGCATTTATTCTTACTATACCAACGTTTTGGTGCACCCTTGCACCTTCTTCAGGGTCTACAACAATTATACAACAAAAATGTAATACATACAAAATAACATGGACATTATCACACTTACAGTAAGATCTTACAAATTGTTACAATTCATGTACACACAATACATTCGTAGAAAACAGACAACATTCAGTTAATTTATTAAACATCGTACAAAAAAAAATGTCAACCGAATAATACGGAAAATAGCCGGAGATATCCTGTGTAAGGATTCTGATGACATCATTGATACGGACTCTTATTGGTCGTCTGTAATAATGTAGCAAGTTGTACGAATTTAAATAAAATGTAAGGAAATTAATGAAACTCAGTTTGGCCTGAAATTTGCCTGTTCCTTTTTGAACTTTTCCAATACACCAAAATATACGCTGTTAAGTCCTTGAATATCAGTTTTAGCATTGATCTTATTGCAAACATCCCTGATATGTAACATTTTAAGAAACACACTCTTCCTCCTCCTTGCCGTGTTATGTGTTGATCTGCGATGTTCATTGATCCGGATCTTCGAGTAACGTTTGGTCGTTCCAAAGTATGTGGCTTTACAGTTGTCAGTGGAACAATGAACTTTATAAACCACGTTTGATTTGTCGTTGTTGTCCACTGGGTCCTTGAGTTTGCTGTAAGGTATGCCGACTATTGAAATGCGCTTACATGCAGTAGCAACGTTCAGTATGTTTCCTAACATTTTATTTAAATTAGGCGCTAATAGTTCTATGTTGGTCAATGCGTAAAACTTTTTCCGGTCACGTGAACACAACAGTGAACACCAATTATAGAAAATAATGGCGGTGGTCGGTTTTGGTGTTACACCCTGTATATAAATTAGAGTCTTTTGTAAATGAAATGATACTTGTTTTCTATGTTTTATGCAAATTTCATTCCTAATATTACCATCACTAATATTTTAAATGATTCATTATTTTATTAGCGTTTCCGTAATTTTAATATTAAAATTAAACGTTTAGTAGTCCTGAAAAATTAATGATGTTACATTAAACTTAATTAGCTTTCAAATTTAGTTCGAGAAAATGACACTTACCCTGAATTACTTCCATAAAACATTTTCATCAATGTCATAAAATAATTCCATAGTGAATTCTCTTATTAGAGTCCACAGAACGTTGGTTTACATTGACCTATAAATTAGGTGCATTATTGAATTTGATGATACAGCTAAAGCTTAAATCCAACTCAATTACATAGAGGGTTTTGACGCAAACGTTCTCTGATCTTCCACAATCCATGTCCACTTATTAATAATAGATCATCAATTTTACTTAATCAGTAATTAGAGTAATTGAGATCCACGCATGAGGTTGATATTACAAACGCCTCCTCATTGTTAATTATTCAAAGGGTAACAAACAAGAAGAAGTTACGCCTTACGCCCATGCAAAATTTACGCGGTTAAGTATCAGGTTAAAACGTAGTAGGCGCTGATATTTATCAGCTAATTGTAATCATTATTTTCATTTATGTGGTTTGTTGGCATTTCAATTATGCAAGGTTGAAATTGATGCTGTGCCGCCAATATTAATTTATGACTGGGAAATTCATCTGTAACAGTGATAATTTTAACTGAATTGTGTAAATTGTCAGTCTACACTCAATATACGCGTATCTACTCATATACGACGTATAGATTTATATCAGTCAAAAGAAGTCATATTTTATAATTAAGAGTTATTGTTTTTTTTGTTTACTACAATAATTACATTTTAAATGAGTATATAAATATTATATCATATACCATGGTTGGAACAGTAAATTTTAAAACCTAATACTTTTATGTATAGTAATAAAGGTTGTAGTAATAAAGATTTTATCTGCCATTTTGTATTATATTTACAAAATCGTATTTGTATAGTAATGACAATGTTAAAATATTTATCTATATTTATATCTTGTAGCATATTCCGTAACTTAACCACGACCGTGGTTATGGTTGAAGAGTTGAATAGATTCTGGTAACAAATAGACAACCGGAAGTAGTAGTATTTTAACAAAAATCTTCTAAATATTATTTGATGAAAATTTGTTGTTACAAATATTAAAAACCAAATTCTCTATCTGACACATTTAAAATATTTATTATACCTTCCATAGATTTAAAGATATAGATATATAAACTATAAGTTGTAGTAAATCTCACAGCCTGCTCACAACTCAATGGTAACTACTTGAAAATTAAAATGTAATTGACAGATAAATTTCATTAATATCAGTGTCAAAAATTCAGAGATAGGACTTAAGGCTTTTTCTGGGAACGATATTTAATATTTCTTGTATTATTAATTATATATTTAAAATTATAGGTATATTACATGAACCCTTCAGAAATACCGCCAATCCCGTTAATGAATTGGAATAATTTCGAACATTTAGAAGAAATGGAGAAAACTTGCTCATGAAGTGAATTTAAAATTATAGAAAATACGTAAATATAAAGATTAGGTATAATTAGAATTTTTTTGTGTGTACAAGAAATGTTAAAAATAATTATATATACCACAATGGAAATGGCGAGAGGTATTGTCATGCTGATATAACAATAAAATAAATAACATAAATTACAAACACTGGTCGTCAAAATAAAAAAAAATACATTAAAAAAATTATATATTCGTCAAATAAATTCGATATATTTTTTTAACTTTTAATTAACAATGGCACCCTTTTTCTAGATAATTAAAAGTTAAAAAAATATATCCAATTCATTTGATGAATATATGAGTTTTTTAATGAATTTTTTTTTAAATTTTGACGACCACTGGATGTAATTTGTTATTTATTTATTGTTATATATCAATGGTAATTAAATTTTAAATTCTCGTAAGTTTTAAAAATATATGTCCAACTTTTTTAAAAAAAAAACTGTAATAACTATTGTAGCTCCTGAAGAAGACACATGTGGTGTCGAAACCGGTAGAGGTGGAAATAAAAAATAATACTTGACTGATATCCAGTAATTTCTTCTTCCCAATGAGTACCTACAAGAGTAACTATATATTAATAATACATATATTAATGCATTTTTATTTATTATATTATTAAAAACAAGAAAATGACCACGACGACCACGCAATTTTTGTGGTCGTTATGGTCATGAAAAAATAACCAATACTTTGAGGAACTACATTCCGAAATGGAACCGCGATCCTGAAATAATATTTTGGGTACATTATAGAACGCTTAACCAGCACCTTGTTCACCGCGGTTAAGTTACGGAATGTACTATTAGTTTTTTATCTTCTTATTATCTTGCAATCCTGGTAGCATGTGACACCAGCAAAATTTTAAGGAACTAAATTAATGATTGCTAATAGGACCTCTGAAATACGTAAATATTGCAAATCATCGTTTCGTTTAACAAAAAATCAGGTTCCTATGCCTAGATTTTATAATTTCATTTGTAAATGTATAAAAATAAGCTAACTAAAGAAATAATCATTGCGTAATATTAGGCAAGGAAGAAAAAGTTAATCGACTGAGTATACATAATAGAAATTTAAAAATGTTGCAAAACTCTAACATGTTTATGTATGTACCTACTCCTATATCTTTCACAAAGAATGATTAATTTTGTAGGTATACATTTTTAATATTGTGCAGATTTGCAGAGTATACATGTTTGAAACAGTTATTAAAACTGCAATATGCGCATGGAATCTAAGATTTTTCATTACCACAAAAACAAGCTTAATTGCACGCAAAAATTGATTATAAAAATCGCCACTATATGTTTTTATTGCCAAGTGAATTCAGAAGGAATGTTCTGGATCGATAATAATAAGGGTTGATTTACATTAGCGATATAAATAATCACTGTATGTTGACGGTATGATGACGATACATTAATGAAACAATAACGAAATGAGGCACTTACATTAGACGATATATTTACAATACTATGTCTTATGTCCTTATTGTAATAATCTGTGCTGTATATTTCACATTTTGTTAAAAGCTAACAACTGTCTTTTAATAAGGTTCAATTAATTCTCAATCGTAGCTCATTTTGACTACTTCTTTCAATGACATTTTGAATGCAACAAAATATACACGTACGTAAACGTAACTTTCCACTTACTCTTGCATACAAATACTATGCTCTTCTTGCTACAATATTTTTTCAATATAAACAAAGAGGCACTGTATTGTGGTCATATCGCTAATGTAAATCAGTGAACATTAATGTATCAGCAACGTGCCGTCATCGTATCGAGAACGTTGATGTAAATGGGTCCGTCCATTAAAATACATTGGGGCAAGACGTATTGTATCGTCATTGTACCGTTAACGTACCGTGATTATATCTCTAATATAAATCAAGTCTAATAAGATAAGAGTGCACCGAGAACAACTTAGAAAATTCCAAATATCCTTCGGGCAGATATACTCGTAAGCTGAAAAACAAAAACATTGGGGAAGCGTTCATTTAAAATATTTTGCTAGAGTACGTGTATTGAAGACTGGAAAAAAACTATTTTACCAATTATACTGACTGTCATATCATTTTGGTTTTATTTTATTACGAAGAATGAATTATGATCATTCGCGCGCCTTTAACTTTAAGCAGTTGTGAATGTGATTATTCTACCTACACATATGTCGTGTTTCTTTAAAATACTTGCAATATATATATATATATATATATATATATATATATATATATATATATATATATATATATATATATATATATATATTATATACATATAATACCTCATAACTTATTGATCGTTGGCTAGAAAATAGAGTTCCAATATACTACATTACATATTTCTTACTCTGGGACATTTTTACCTCTCGCCAAGAGAGTTGTTGGATTTATGCTAAAAATCGCATATCCAGATTTAAATGAATAAGCACATTTTAATGTCCCTACAATCCGATTTTAACATTTTTACGATGGTGTGGGTGTGTGTGTATGTTGGAAGGACGATTTCTCAAAAACTATAAGACTTAATATCTTTTTAACTATGTATTTCTCTCAATCGGACATTAAAGAGCTGAAAAGGTTGGTAGCAATTGGACAACCGAAAGTAACAAATTATTAAAAAAAAACTACAATTTTTATTTTTTTTTTCATTCTTTTTGCAAATATTAAAGAAGTTGAAATTCTCAATCTGATATACTTAAATATTTTATTATATTTATATTTGATTTAGAGATAAAAGCATATAATATATAAAATAATCTGTTGCAATAAATCTCACAACCCAAATAATGCAATGGAAACCAATTGATAAATTAAAATGTTTGAATGAATTTAAAATATAAAATAATTAATATAAAGAATAGGTATAAGTAGAATTTTTATTGTCAATTGTAGGTTTACAAAAAATGTTAAATACAATACGTATGTTACCAAAAACGGAAGTGGCGAGAGGTATTGTGCTGGGCACAGCAGACTTTTTTATTAGAATTAATGAATAACTTTTTTGTATATAGATATAACATTGTTGTAATCAACGTTTTGCTTTTTATTCTCAGTTCTTCTTATACTCAATTATTATAAAATTCATCATTTCTCCAGATGTCGACGAGATTTGATTGAAGTCTCACATTGTGTGATCTTCGCATCGATATACTACTTGTATAAAATCTACCATTCTTTCTTGTCGATACTTTCAAAAAACATGTACATAACGTCAACTATATTTATATTCATATTTCTACAATTTTAAACTGATATTATTTAACTGTCAATGTCACTTTGTCAGAAATCAAGCAAGAACTAATTTACATTCGAGTTGATTCGGACCAACTTCCTGAATTTATCATACTGGGAAAATTTTATCGGTAGCTCCAAGTAGCTGTTACGATAACCCCTTGTTTACCTAAGACTTATCCTCTTGCTAAAATTAACAGGACATTGAAAAACTGAAATAGGTGTATACTATGAGAATTATTTTTACTTAACAGACACTTGCCATTGAAAAACCTGTCCTTAATTGAATTTTTAAATCCACAATAAATAAATATAAACGTTACAGAATTCTGATTTTGGCTTCTTTAATTATTATTCTTTGCAATCTACATTAATATGGTTTAAGTTTAAAGTATCATAAACAAATTTTATATTTTCTTTCTTCCGTTGATTTCCTCCGTTCCCAATCTGATTTACCTCATGATAAATCTTCGTCTCTGTATCTGTATCTTATTTCATTTCTCAGTTTATAATCTTGTCTGCTTTGAAATTCTCTCCTATATTTGAGCGAGCAGCTATGTCTTTCATAGAATTTCCATCATGTATATTCATTTCTTTGAAGATCTATTTAATATTCTTTAATAAAAATCAGGATCGCATTACAGGAATATGTATTAATAGTAGGTAAATATTACTGAAAAAATATATTAATAGAGGAATAATTATAATAGAATTTGAAACAACTCGGGGCTAAGTTATTTACTTTTATGGCAATTTTTTTGATACAATGTTATTTCTATTTTTTTAATAGTCTGATAATAATAAGATGTTAAAAATGAAAATTAGAATATATTTTAATAAATTAATCAAAATAATATTCGCTTCTTACTGGCCTAGTTCACACCGTAGACCCATATTTGAGCTATACCCCAAATTCAACCTAAATGTATTTGGGCCGCCTGGTGTAAACTCCTAAAATATGGAGCGGCCTGGCTTAGGTCAGGCCAAATTTTTATGTGACCTGACCTATACTAGGCCTCGGCCTAAATATATTTATTGCGGTGTAAATAGCTAATACCTAAAATAGATCGAAATTTGTACGGTAGAGTAATATTGAGTACAGTGATACTGATTTACACATATTATGACAGTTTTGTTTGACAGTAAGAGTAAGTACCTTTGACACTGTGTCAGAGTTCACTTCTTTTTTTCAAAATTTTCCTGCTTTATTTATTTCATTTTGTATTAACCAAAAATAAAACACGAGATGAAATTTTTTTGTTTGCATTTTTGTTACAAATCGTAACCAAATTGACGTTTAAGAAAATATGATACGAGGGTCATTCAATAAGTAAAGAGACAAATTCTATAATTTTAAAAGTATTCAATGAATGTGTACAATCTTTTCAGGGGTGTTAGTTGGCAACCTTGGGATATGCTCTGATCAGCTCTTTCATCATTTTATGTCAACATAACCTCAAAAATTTCAGTTCACCATGGCAAGTCCACTAGAAGATTGCACCTTAGAAGAGCAGCGCTCAGTCATTAGATTTTTAGTCGCAGAAGGTGTAAAACCAAGTGAATTTTTTTCTAGAATGTTAATACAGTACGGTAAAAGTTGTATGAACCGTGCGAATTTTTACAAGTGGGTTGATCGGTTTAAAAGTGGCCGAACAAGTGTAGGTAAAGTGATGCTGACCATCTTTTGGGACTCACAGGGTCCAGTCTATTGCGATTTCCTTGAAGATCAGCGAACTATCAATAGCCAATACTACTCTGAGATGCTAGAACACAAAGTTAGACCAGCTATCAGGAGCAAACGCCGTGGACTCTTGTCAAAAGGAGTCATTCTTCAGCACGATAGCGCCCGCCCTCATACAGCCCAGCTGACCCGTGATAAGCTTCAAGAATTGGGTTGGGAGGTCTTACCTCATCCTGCCTACAGTCCCGACCTCGCCCTATCTGATTTTTACCTGTTTGGACCACTCAAAGACGCCCTACGTGGAAAAAGATTTGCTAACAATGAGGAAGTTAAGGAAGCGGTGCAAAAGTGGCTTCGGGGTAAATCGAAAGAATTCTTCGCCAAGGGAATTAGGAAGCTGCAAGAATTTTGAAAGATTGAAATAAACCGTTTTTGAGCTATAGCCATTTGTCTCTTTACTTATTGAATGACCCTCGTAAAACAGATATTTTTTTTAACTTAAAATTAAACCACTAGATGGTACAAACTATTACGTATATTCTGCCTATATCCCACCTATCCTAGGCTCTAAAGTATGCGGTGTAAACAACACGATATTTTTTTGACTTCTTCCTAATATAGGTCACATATAGATCTGGCCTACCTCAGGTCATACGGTGTAAACTAGGCCATTATTAAGGTACTTATTTGAAAGTGAAACATATAATAATAATAAATTTTAAATTAAATGTGTGTATTAGTTATTAAATGTTCATATTTTGTATTGTAATATTACACAGAAAATTACATTCCATACAATATTTTACTCGTATAACACAATTAATTTAGCTTATAATCTTGAACGTATAAGAACTGAAAATTATTTATATTATATTTTTTTTCTAAATTTCAGTTACAGCTGGCTTTAATCGATATTATATGATGATATGATTAAGGATATTTAGCGTTTATTTGACAGAAAAATACTTCAAATAATAGTTATAAAAATATTAATTGTACGAATCTTTTATTTATAGTATTTTTCTCCAAAATAATTCATAAGAAAAAACAGAATAAACAATGCTAGTCAACTATTCACTAATCACCCTTGATCAGTTGTTTAGACTAGCGGTCATTGTTCTTATCAAAAAATGATACCAATAAGTTAATAAAGTGTATTTGACCATGTTAATGGGTAACAAATTGTTAGAAAAAATAAAATATGAATGGCAATATAATTCATAAAATTAAGGAAGCTGCACAATAGTTTAAGAACGAGAACAACATATTATTTATTGATGAAACTATGGTTGAAGTCTACAGGAAATGCTTAAATTTAACAGATTATTATTTATTAATTTATATAAGAAAATGAACAACTAAAGTGAAGTTGGAAGGGGAATCGTTGTCATTTCCGAGATATTCTGAAACCGCCTTTACTTCTCGTATCGTATTTGCGATCTATACTGAACGCATCACAATACTTTTTTCTTTAAACGTCATAAAAGTAGCATCTTTCGTGACTTGATTCACAAGGTAGAAGTTTATTTCTACGCCATCCATCCATAGAAACGATATAGAATCAGCGAATAAGAAGTAACATAAAAAATATAAACATGTAATATCGCCCTAAGTGTCACTATAAGACACTAGCAGCGGTAATAATAAACAAGGGTTAAGTTCAGAATAGCTTCTTTTTAACACAGGAATAGCTATTCCTAGTTTATCACGAGCGTAACCCACAAATTCATAATAATAAACATGGAATAAGACTAAACTCTAGAATTAACTCTCCATAAACGTCATTTTGACACCGGGTTAAAAGATATTCTCGGAATACCTAATCTGGAAATAGGAACTTATTTATTATTACCGCTGTTAATAACCTAAAAATAAAATTGCATCAGTGCTTAAAGTAAATCGAAAACTAGAGGTGGGCGCGTGACTAACTTTTTGTTCTCGATCACGCACGCTCACGAAACTAAACATTAAATCACGACCAATCACGCACGACTTTTTATGTTTGATAGAAGAAATCATATTGCTCACGCCCAAATAAATTGAACTCACGCCCGATCACTTACGATATATTTTTAGGCCTTCACGCTCACGCCCAATCACAAAACAAAACTTAAAATATATTCACGATCACGCGGGTCACGTCGTGACCCATCGTGACCCGACAAAATTCATGACCCGCGCCCACCTCTGCCGAAAACCAATATAGTGGTTCCAGAGGTTATTATCATTGCATTTAATTCGGAAAGCTACATGAAATCATTAAAAATATCCAAATACTTTGCTAAATATAGCAACGGTTCACCGCAAGAATACACTCAAGTAAGTTCGGTACTGAACGTGTTAATAACAAATTTTAATAAAAAAAAATGATATCCCAGTAAGTAGGTACATAGATGAAATAATTCCCTTATTAATAATGTTACACGAGTAGAATGTAATTAATACTGTTTCCGCCAAAAATAACTTAGTAATATTTGTTATCAACATCCTTTGATCTAGACCGCCTTCAGAGCGGTTGCAAAATTTCTATTATTAACAAAGGCAGCACTAATGTTATCAACTTGTTAATGGAAAAATGTTGATAACATACTATATTAACTTCTAGTGATTTTTAAAAATTCGAATGAACGTTTTCAATGTATGTTTATAACAAAAAATCTGATGTGGACACCACACGAATAATTCCTTGTACGATTATTAAACTATACATACTTTTTTAATAATTAAATTACAAAATATTGACAGACTTAAGCCAAGCCCGAGAAATATTTTGATATACAACAAAAAATAATTCATTTACTACTATCATTCTTAAATTAACATTAATCTAACCCGGTTCTTTTTAAAGAGAGTTTTGATTACAACAAAGAAATATTTGATTACAACAATGAATATGACTAATTTCACAATAAAAATATATTTGTTATATGTACGAATCATAAAATTGCACGTATTTAACGTGAACATTTTTATTTTATTTTTTTGTCAAAAACAAAAAAGTATATCACTTCAAGTAATATACCACTTCCGGTTAGCCTATTTTAACCAAAATCTATTATGTTATTTCGATTGACATAAAAGTTTTGTATACCAAATTTGAATTTGGATTATATTTTAAAACACGTTTTCATTAAAATCTATTATAGGCTTCATGTAAAGTGCCACTTCTGGAAATTGTGTAATAACCAGAAAGACAGGTGCACAACTAGATGTTATAGTAGTCCTAAATACAAAATTTCAACTTTCTACGGGATTACCGTTTTTGAGTTGTGAGATACGTACGTACAGACGTCACAACGAAATTAGTCAAAATGGATTCAGGGATGATCAAAATGGATATTTCCGCTGAAACCTGAAAATCGAAATTTTTCGCGATTACAATATTTCCTTTACTTACGTACAAGGAAGTAAAAAATATTATCATTTAAATGGATAGTGTTATTTCAAAATTCAAAAATATTTTATAGTTTTTCGTGGCACGATATGAACATATTACCGATATCTGTTTACGACGCAGATTGGCACACTCAGCAATGAATAATATACCGTGACTCGAAATAGTTTAATTTTCAAGTAAAGGCATTAATAAATTATAAAATCTACACAAATGCTGAGCTATTTCTATAAAATTCTTTTGGCCACTTTAAAATACAGACTTTTGAATGACAAAAACTAAATATTATATTCAAATTAATCAACAAGTATAAATTATATAACAAAGAGTGTGATTCAACTATCGGGTCATAATAATTTGTCAGGCATTTAATATTGGGTTTATTCGGGTTTTAATTATGTAACGTTTTTATTTATATGGGTGAAGTGTAAAACACAGACAAATATTATTAACGAAAAGAATACGTTTATTAAACGATAATTAAATAAGGATTAAATATTAAAAGATAATAAAAACAACTAACACTATGATTAAATAATTATAAACACTAAGAATATTATTAAATGCTTAAACACTACGATTATTTATCTATACAATATTTATATCACAACACTTATTTATATAACTACATTTATTTATGTTAACAACTGTTTAACTGTTTATTTATATCACCGAGTTCATATCTGGTTGCTGGTATATATGAGACTATCTCCCGCTGTTCTCCCGACGGTATTTATACAGCCCCTATCATTCTAGAACTCTTCTAAAGCGACAATGACCCGTATACAAAGGAATGAGGTCACGGCGCAATTAACCTGTCTCAGCGCGTCGGGGATTGTATTATCGCTCTGGTACGTTCTTTCGAAGGGATTACGTCATTGTTCGCGAACATGCTATCAGTAGCGGCGCATGCATACTTTTCTCTCAGGGGCGCACGTCACAATTAGTATCTTATAACTGCTTTAATTCTAGTAGAAATTATATCCACAAGCCTTGTATATTCTTCTGGTACAATAGTATCCCAGATGTTCTGCAAAGAACTTTTAAAATGTAGTACTTTCTATTCGTGCTGGCTTGTTACGAAATTTATTTTTCATATTATGACGAAAAATGCCATTTTAATACCAGTAGTTCATTCTCCGGTAACCATATTTAAATTTTGCTGTACGATACGGTGCATCGTCCTGCTGGACGATAAAGTCACCTTCGACCTTTTCACAATTCGAAATCGAGGGAAAAAAGAATTTCAAGTATACTCGTATATCTGTACTTCTGCGAGTTAACAATGCCATCAGTTACATTTAGTTTACACACACCTGTTCCAGATATACAGCCTGAGATTATATCAGACGCTGGGAACTTGACTTTTTTACCAAGCAATATAAGCCTCTGACAACGTAGACTAAACTCGTTTTTGCGTTATATATATATATTAATTAATTATATTAATTGCACTCAAAGACAAATGGTGTAGTATAATTTGGAGCGATAAATATAAATTTAACGTTTATATACAAGAAACGTGAATCGAATTTATTATTATTATTATTTTTATTATTATGTCATATATTCTTTCTGCTTTCATTTTTATTACCAAAACCTTTTCAGCTCTTCCCGGTAATGTCTGATTGAGAAATACGTAGTTAAACAGATGTTAAGTAATATAGTTTTTAAGAAATCGTCCTTCCAACCGACTCACATACTCACATGCATCCACACACGCACAGTCACACAAACACACACACACACACAGACATCGTAAAAATATTTAAATTGGATTGTAGGTACCTTAAAACGTGCTTAATCATTAAAATCTGAATATGCGATTTTTAGCACGAATCCAATACCTTTCTTAGCTAGAGGTAAAAACATAATCCAGAGGCATTATTGCATATAATTAATTTTACTATAAAATAGTAAAGTTTTTTCTCCATAAATCCAAACATATGTGAGGTTGCTTAACTATTAGTAATGACTATCCATCAGTAACGTTGCTCTTATTATCCGACTGCATATGATGAAGGGTACAAAGTTAGTTTGCAACTTTGCAATTTCACTTCACCGTTCATCGACAAACCATTTTCCACTTCAATTGTTATCCTAAACTGAATTTACCGCCGGAAAACTAACACTTTTCCGTTAGAAATCTCCATTTCAAAGGAAAGAATTACAAAGAATTGTTTATAACAGATTGTTTCAAATTTACACTGGAATTTCAGTTTATTTATATTACATCTCGGACGTCAATATTAGATATTAAATTTATATATATGCATGTTTCCTGCTTCCGACAAGGTTATCCGTCAGATAAATACTTTATTTGTCATAAATATATTAAATACTGCTACGATCGGTGAATAGTTAATTAATTATCAACAGGGCCTAATATAAACTTTTACGGGTCCTAGACAACATAGTTATTTACGTATAGAGGGAAAGAGGGCCGAAAGAAAAAGTTTACGCATGCGGACGAAGTTTGAAGATGAAACGTGTCGCAGCGAAATTAGTTCTACTCGTACGTGTGCTTTCCGACGACCAGAGAACCAGCCAACCATTTGAATGTGTGCTACGAATTGAAAGAAGTCAGAATTTTTTTTATAAGCTCTCTCACACATTGTTGCGGATTTCACTAAAGGTAAGTATCCACTAATCGGCATCGTACGCATCGCAAGTATCGAACTTCCCAGGAATATTCTTTGCAGTGACGGCTTGTCAGGGTAAGCAAATGAGGCAATGTCTCACCAGCAGAAATAACTCAGAATATCATTTTAACAAATTTATAATTTTAATTAGTATGCTGTAAATAATATAAAGTAGTATATAAATTAAATTTCAACTTATTCCGCTTATGCTTGTCTTCATAAATATAAAAAGAACAATTTAAGCCACCTCCATAACTAATATGTAATGCAGTTCAACTAATTTACACCCTGGAGGCTAGCCTCTGATATACAGTCGATATGGATAGTATGATTTCTAATGTTTTTGATAATGCTTTCATCCCGGTATCTATACGTGCGCTGTCTGAGGCTAGCCCGAAGTGCAAAATGCAATGAGTGAGTATAGGATAAAAGATAGATAATTTTCACAATGCCTTATAGAGATGTGACTGCATGAGTGTAATCAGCGCCGCGTAGTGGCAAATTAAGCAAGATTAAATGAACTGCATATTCCAGTCGAACATAAACATAAGAGTATTTAATTATTTTATTTTTTCTTTACGTTTATAGTTTACATTGTGTTTTTGTATTTTGAATTTTTGTTAAAAACAAAAGCAAATACGATGGCTTCGGCCGGAAGTTCTATTTTAAAAGATAACACCAATTTCGAAGTAAATAACAATGAATTATGCAGATATTGTTGATTTTTTAATTAACAAATATTAATTTCATAAACTGTCTTATAAACTGTAAAAGAATTAAAACAATCAAAGGTACCCTGTTTACTTTGTTTCATCTTAGTACATCATATATATTGGTAAAGGAATCGAATTAATAACACTTGGTATGATGATTTTTTAAAAAATAAATCAGCTGACTAAATAGAGCTAGTTTTAGTACTCAATTTTGTTATGAAATGTTGCCTCACCAAATAAATTTTGGTGCATAAGTCGCCACTTATTCTTTACATTGTTTTATATGAACCATCGTTCATTACATCGCATCACACGTAGCGGATCTCTGTAAATCCGATCGGTATTCTCAGCAACCGATGACGTCATGAGCAAATCCGATCAGTGAACGATAGTAAACAGAATAAGTCGAACGCATTAAATGAATTTTAGTGATGTCGATTCTCGATACTTCTGAGTAATCGTTACGGTACGAGTTTTATTTAATATTGAGTTATTACTCATTTTTATACTCAACATTAACTGTTAATGTTGTAAATAAACAAAACAAATCTCTTAGTAACGAATATAAATAAGATGATAATGTCTTTGTTTTTTTTTTATCATCGCTGTAATAGACATGTAACTACGGAGATTCTGAATGTTGATTGGCGGGAAACATGTCACGTGACTAATTAATTACATTTTCATTTCTATATCTACTTATGTTAAACTAATAATAATAATAATAGTAATAATAATAATACTAAGTGAGGCTAATGACTTTCTATATATTATGATAGCCATGAACAGACAATTTATTAAACGTCAAAACACAAATATTTTAAAAATAATAAACAAAATATTTGTTTCAAGTTTTATTACAAAAATTCCCGTGGATTACTATCGAAGATACAACTTGGCTCTATCATAAAATTAAGTAAGTATGCCAGTTTTCAGAATATTTCATCCACTGGTTTAATATTAGAAATTTAATTTCATGAAGGCATCTAGTTTAATAATCCCAAAATTGAATATGAAAAATTTCTAGAATATAAGTATCCAGTTCGCTATGCAATGTTTTTCATTAGTTTAAATTATTCATCCTTTTTAATCTATTGTTCGTGATTCAATTAATTTGAAATTCATTACAATTTCGGATCTGCGAAACCATGGACGAAGTCAAGTTAAAATTCTTTTTGAGAAAAGGAGATTAAAATTTTCTTTTCTTACTTTGCGGATTGTGGCACAATGCTTTATTTTTATTAAAAATAAACACATTTCGCCTACGACTTGGACGAAATTAACAAAAACGTTAAATTTAGAAAATTAATTGTCCTTAAATGTTACAGCAAGGTAGCCGAATAGCTGGAATTTTTGAAATATAAAAATATCTTGTCTGTTGACAATGGAATTTATTTTTATGATTTTTGTCATATGAAATTTGTGTGTACGAGTATATGTGGAAAGAAAATTTATTAAATAAATTTTCTCTACACAATATAAAAGTTGAAATATTGTGACATATTGTTGGTATTGTAAAAGTTTTAAACCAAATTTAAAATTGTACTAAATCAAATCAAATTTACCAATATGAAATAAGTATGTAGAGTCTTCCACGGCAACAATATTTTTATACAAACGAGTAATTTATTAATTCATGAAAATATGGTTATAAATGCGAAGTCCAAAATCACTTTCAAGGAAAACCTCATTGTATTTAGCACAAAAATGTTGCTCACATAACACAAATAACTTATCTCGCGCATGTAATCCCATCATCCGTTTACTTATACTTTCTCATCTCTATTAGAATTCAAGATAGCGATATTTCATTGTTTAGCTCCAGTTGAGCCGAATTCGTTATCTAGCGTGCTTATTTATCAAGCAGTCTGTACGCCGAGGGCAGAACAGCTGAATAACGCGGCGATGTAGTGCTTTAACGGCAAGACAATGCCGAATGACATGGAAATTAATTCCTGCATTGTAGCGCAGGATTTGATTAACTTGAAAACTCTGTAGCAGGTATAAGATGAGAGACTAGATTCTAGGTAGTGGGTGTGGGCGATGTAACGATCAGATAAACGTAGGATAATGTTTCTATTTCAGACAAATGTATTTAAGCGACAATCGTGTTTTATTTTTACTCAATACAATGAATAAGACTGAGACAAAAAGAGCATTTTTGTTTTCCTCTTTAAATAATTGGCAATATTAAATGCGCCATAATTAATCATAACGTCAAAGTATCTTTGTTTCTTCAGAATGAAAGTTTATTTCTTTTCGTAATGTCTTTCGTTTTTATTGTTAACTCTGTTTTACAGTGATTTCATGTCAATTCAATTTACAGTTCTGTGCTATAAAATAGATTCGTGTCATCAATCTTGTACAGGTACAAGTGAGATTGTCAATATTAGTAATAATGTTTTTCATTGTAAACATAATAAAATGGAATAATAAGAATGCACTTGAATTCAGGGCCGATTCCTAATGTCGCTATCGCGGCTGTAGATATGGGAACCGGAGTTTTGTGGCGTAGAGAAATAAAATAGCCAAGTCCAAACTCATTATTTTACAATTTAAGTGCAAATAAAGATAAATGCGTTACATGTAAGCGCATAAATAGAGAAATTATTGGCTGCAAGAACCGACTCCGGCAGCCTAAGTACTACTTATAAGCCAAAACAATACCTCTCACCATTTATTTTTTGTTAACTTAAATACGTACATACATATTTGCTAATGCTGGCTAATGCATTAAGTTCCTTTGTATGATATAGTAATGTAACTATTGTTTCAATTTATTATGTATTATCCGTATTTCCTTCTCCAGAATGTTACCATAATTTTATTTTGTGATAGTGACGTTATTTTCTTTTCAATTACAAACATATGAAAATTAATTTTTTAATTAGATATTTTAGAAATTCATATTTAAATATTTTCTTTTTAAAATACTACTATTATTAATTTGTAATTAATGATTAATTTATTGACAGTAACATTTAGTTTTCTACAGTCTACATAGAAAGTAGCCATTTGCGCTCTCTTTTGTCAACGCAAAATGTCACTTTGCCGCTCTAGCGCGACAAAGTAGAAAAAACGCTCGTTATCCAAATTTCTAACTATACAATGTTGAGAAATGTCACTTCTTAATGGAAACTTTTAGTCAGGAACTAATGGCACTGTAGTGACACATTTACCACCTTTAAAAATCAATCTGACATATAACTGCTCTGTCGGTATCTTACATAACCAAAGAAAAAATGCCGCACTATTGTGAAAATAAAATAGGGCATTCATTTACAAAAACGAAAGTATAAAATGTTTAGATTAGATTGAAGCAATAGGTCAAGAAGAATGGGAAATAACGATAAATTAAAATTAAATATAAAAGACGTTTTTTCTTTATATAAATCCTTATTAATTGAGTAGAAGTGTAAGTACAAAGTGTACATTATATTATTTTTTGTTATGGTAGTGACTGTAGAAAAAAATCTTGTGTGTTTCGAGCGCAAATGGACATTGTCGATTTCGAGAGAAATCCGCGCTCTTGCGTCGCGCGACAACAACCTCTCAATTTAAGATCTGACTTGTGTAACCAAGGAAATTATGTTTATCTTTAAAGCATAGACTCTGGGATTTATTTACCCCAAAATCTAACGGCTTCTTTCCATATTAAAGTAAAATAAAAATACACGGTTTCAAAAGTTTCAGAATGATATTTTTTGAGTTAGAGCGTAAAGAGAATCCCCACATATACACACACACAGAGACGTCGTGAAAATGTTAAAATCTGATTCTAGGGACCTTAAAATGGCTCATTTATCAAAATGTCGATATGTGATTTTTAGCACGATCCCTATACTTCCCTTTACCAAGGGTAGCAGGAAGTAAAAAGAAAATACTCCGTAAAAAATAACAGGTGTGTTTAATAAATACGGATTATTTAGATAAATACATTTAGAATAAATAAAAAAAATAATGTACTCTAATATACTGCATCTAGTTTAAGATTGTACTGGTGGGATGCAACATTTTAAGGTTATATACGAATCTGTTTTATTTCGATAAAATAATAATCTTATAATAATCGAAACATTCAGGCACATCATTTGGAGATGGAACATCTTCAATATCATCTATTTGAGAATCATGCGAATTTGCATAAATAATGAAATATTTTTGAGAGTTATTGACACGTTAACAGGTGGTGTATATTTTATATTTATATTATCTTTTTACGTTATATTATTAGTTATTTACAATTATATTTCTATTAAAATTATTTATTTCACTTACATTCAATTTAGTTAGCCTCGCATTTATTATAGACAAATGCAAGAAAAAAGTTGCAATACTTACACCCGGTTCCATAATCATATTTTCTAAATCTAAACTGTCGCAATCATTTATTGCGTTAAGTCCCACTACCGTTTTCATATTAATAATCCGTAAAATTGTCTCTATAATTGGATCGAAAATATAACCTATATCCGGACCACCCCCTGTTCCCTTTAAATATTGTTTCTTCTCAGCGACAATCTTTCGAGCCTTAGTTTTTAAATTGTCGTATTTCGTTTTTAACTGCTCGACATTTCTATGCTGAACAGCTCCATCATTAAATGATGTGGCAACACGCCTCCAAGCTTCATCCTACAAACCGTGATGCATTGAATTTGATGCGTTAACATAAAATTGATGCACTTACTTTTTCTTCATTTGCCACTTTATTTGTAGTTTTATTTTCTATTATATACTTCTCCTTTTCTATCAATTGTAATAATCTCAATTGATCTTCGGAACTTAGAGATTCGCATTTGCGCTTCTTCCCGCGAATTTCCATTTTTAATGAAAGAACGTTGTCAAAATCAAATTTTGACACAAATGACGCTGTTTCAGTTTTGCCAACCAATAAATAATTGAAAAAAGGACACTTTATCTAGCAGACTCTTTACAAACTTTACAAACTATTATGGAACAGAAACAATTAATTCGAAAAAGTAAGTTTTAGAAAAAGGAGACTTTTATGTAATATTATGGAACCGGGTGTTACATAATATTGGGATAATTTAAAAGTTTTGGGTCGTAAGAAGATTATATTTTATATAAGAATAATTTTGCAATTTCTATTTTATAAAATATTCGCAATGAATGCGAATAATAGGACGTCAAATTATTATTTAATTCAGTGAGGGATGTAATAATTCTTACAGAAGATTATATGAGGAATAGATGCTTAAAATAACTTTTCAAGTGATATCTTCTATTAACATGAAAAATTCATTTAGGTTTACTTATTTTATCATTGTAAAATATACTTATTGTATGAATAAAATTTAAACAATGATCATATGATTGCAACAATAAATTACGCAAAAAAGGTTTTTTCAAGTTAATATTTGAACAAGATATAATACAACAAGAAGAAATTATCTTAAAATTGCACAATACTTGCAGTTGTATAAAATAGAAGTATATTTTTGACATAATTTATATAGATGGTGTACAATATGTTATGTAATGTTAATGGTCAGGTAGAATGTAAAAATTCACAGGGTTCGTATATTCCATTTATTTTCCTTTCCGAGCTTGAGCTACTGATTCCATTTAGAGCCTGGTATATTTTTAATGAAGAATCCTCTTCATTTATTGCGAGTATAATAAAATATATGCTTACATCATCCAAGTTCTCCAATTCTTTAATCGCATTTTCCGTATGTGGTTTATCTTGTATTATTTAAATAAATAATATTGTAAAATATAATACAAACTTAATATGATAAAATGGTTTATAGAAATCACACAAATTATGATAAAAATTATATTTTTTGATACGATACCTTCGCTGGTATTTTAACTTTTTGAATTAGTCACATCACATATAACATTTTAAATCATTTATTTATTCATTTCGATATACTGTCATGTATAATATTCATATACAATAGCAAAAACTCAAAGTTGTAAATTGTATCGCCTTTTCGACATGTCAAAATTTATTCTGTACCCAGAAGTTACCAAGTAGTCGTTAGAGGCGCTGACGCTTAAAACGTGCACATCGCCTATATAGTTTGGTTCACGAAGATGACTATTCAACGTCACTTGTTCAATGAAAGAATACACAGTACTTTATACATTTCATGTTAGAAAGAGAAGGATTATTTGACGTATGTCTATATAGTTTATATTGTGTGACAGATATACGTAAACGATGACTTTACTTTGTAACACATTACAAATAATAATGACGTATGTCGTAGAGTTACAACTATCTAATTATCTACTGCACTGCCCTCTGTCCTAATAGTTACCCAATGACGTTGACATTTAAATCAAATTATTATTCCATGGTTTTTGTCAAGTTTATGTTTTTGGGTTTTGCAAATACATAGATTAAGAGCATAACTGCTTGAGAAAGGCATTATTTAAAAAGAAACATAATTTTCAAATAAATTACACTTATTTTTTCAGTTAAAAAGTATTCATAAATATTTTATGCTGCACGTCTATGTATACGAAATGCAGTGAAGTTATCTGCACTCTTATGCCAGATACAGTATATAACTACAGTCCTACCTTAACACCCTTTAAAGTTTAAGGAATATTCTAAACAAAAAGTTTATAAAACTAGAGAAAATTCAAAATAATCTTGAGTATGCAGCAGTATTGGTGGTTTTGTTATCAGCCCGGAGTATGAAATTTGTATACATTTTGTAATTATACTAGTATTTATGATCTTATAAGTTTTATACGATTATTACGATTTTAATATAAAATGCAGTATTTCGATTTGGTTTATGGTTTATTATTAGAAATAATTTAAAATTTATTGTTCGACATATTAAATCGCATGAATTAATTTTTAACCAATTTTTCTCATATTTTATGGATTTAAAATATGAATAATAATTACTGTTGCAAATATATTTAATCTTTTGCGTATTTTATAATTATTTTTACGCATAAAATTGTATGCATGCTTTCATTTTAACAATTATTTATTATTTTTATTATTTGGACATAGAATTTAAATCCTTTTATATTTTACATGAAATTTTATGTTTTTTTTTGCTAAAAATAATGAATACCTTTTGCAAAGACTAATGTCCCATATTAAAGACCCGTGAAAGTACCATATGATTTAAAATTTAAGATTCAATCAAGAATAGTTTCAGTAAATTTGTATTCATTATAATAATTAATGCCCTTGAATATTATGTATGGGAATTAATAGTAACAGGTATAGAATTTTGATCTTATTAAAAGAAGAACTTGTTTTTATTGTACACTTTATTTAAAGCGTTTAGGCGTTGCGCCATCGACACTTAAATTTTAAATTTGGCTAAATTCAAATAGCCAAATAAGTTGATGTGTATTCATATATTTTTTTTTATTTTTGAGTCTTGTTCCAACCACGATCGGAGACGGATATATTTAATTGCGCTTCGTAGTGATTATGCAATTTCATTATAATAATATGATGGCGGAGTGTAGTGAGGTGAATAATACTTCAGTATTATAAATATTATAAATAAATATATCAAGGAATTTTAAGGACCTAGCCGAAATAAGAAATTTAGATGAAGATTCTAGGAAATAACATTAAGATTTATTTCTAGGCGGTAAATCGAAATTGGATAATAGAAAAAAATGATAGGCATTAAATTCAACTACATAATTGTAACGGCATCAACAATTCGGAAAGATATAAAAAAATGCAAGAATGAATGAGAAAAACAATTATGAAATAAAACAAGAAACCATGCTTCATGTAGACGTCAAAGGAAAATTTTTTACCTTCCGTCACCTTTAGGTAAGGAAGGTATTGTCTTTGGTCAAAAAATTCAATGATGAATTTTTACTGAATAAGCAAGTTTTAGGGTCCCTATAATACGATTTTATTATTTTTACGATGATGTCTGTATGTATGTGTGTCTGTGTGTCTGTGTGTGTGACAAAAGTTCCGGATCCCATAACTTCAATATCACGATTCCAAAAATTATATTTTTTTCGTATTCCTCAAGTTTACATCCAGAAGAACAAGTGATTAGATTTTGGTTATAATTGGTGAACCGGAAGTAGCCTCATTTGAAGATTTAACAGTTAAATTTGATTTATTGACATTTAACGTTAAAGAATTTTAAAGAAATTAAATTTTATAATTCAGCCAGCTATGCTAAACATGGAAACTATACTAATATATTCATATAATTCAAATTCAACAGATGTCAGTATCAATAAAAAGTAAATTAATGTGGCAGGAATGACGATGTTGAAGTAGATGTTTGGGAAACACGGAAAGATACGGTAAGAAAATAACTCTAGTGGTACAAGTTTCTAGAAAGATACAAGAAAGACGATTACATTGGTTTGAACATGTCATGAGGAGAAATGAAGAATTATATTTGAACAAGAATGAGTAGTTTATTAACAGGAGGTTGAAGAAACAGAGGAAGACCAAAGATAAGATGGAAGGACTGTATTGCGGAAGACTTGAGAGAAAATGAACTGAATGAGAACGACACGCAAAAATAGGGACCCCTAACGAATGGGAAAAGATAAAGAGGAAGAATATGTCAGTGTCAAGTGCAATTTAAATAGTTTGTTTATCAAATAATTCTACTGGAAATTTAGAATCTTTTGCAAGAAAAATTATGTATGGAATTTATACATTATACACAGGATTGACGGAAGGTATTGTGCTGGCCACAACAGATTTTTTTCAAATAAATTTACTTTACAAATTTTTATTAGGAACTACATATTTATGTCGAATTATTATTTCCATTTAGTGTTTCGTTAATTAATAATAATTATTGTAGACTTTCGTCAAGTATAAGCTAATATCTCTCCAAGAATTAATTTATCATTCCTGAACAAGATGCAGCTTCTGCTTCATCTACTAGGTTATTAATATTAATTATGCTAAAATTAATTTGCAAAATTATAAAATAACTTAATAACTATATAAACGTATACGAGTATATATGGAATATTATTTTAGTCACAAGAAAAATATGTATTATAAATGTTTATGGAAAAGAACATGAACGTACACGTGCGAGATATACGCAGATATAGTGTGTATAATTAAATTGTATTATAACATTATAATTTGTCGTATTTCATACATGAATTAATAAACATACAAATTATTTACTTTAAATGTCAGTGGAATGAAAATGTCTCAGAATACAATAATAATAGAAAAATCAATGAAATAAGAATATCATGCGAATTTATCCATTATGAAGTTCAAATGTAGCGTAAATGCAACTGAAAGAATTGCATCAAAAATATAATGTAATGTTCTATAACCGCAATTGAATTCCAACTGGGTGAATTACATTTATCGTTGCATCAGAATCCAGTGGGAATCTATCGTTAACCATATGAAATAATGAGATCGTTCGTTTGATTCAATTTATATATGGGTGTCCTAAAAAACACACCCTGCATGCAAGGCCGTGCGGTGATATGGAGCAAAGGAGTAATCGCTCCAGGCGCCTTTTGTTAAAAGGCGCCCTCAGAATTGTAATGATAGCTATATTCTGATTGATACGCTCCTGATAATCACTGAGTTAAGCAGCTAGAGCCTGTTTGTTCTATATTCTTGTGTATTGAACCAAATAAATGAAAAATTCACTCTTTTATAAATATATATTGTTCTTAGGGCGCCAAATTGAATATTGTGTGCTCCAGGCGTCAAATTATATATTATGTGCCCCAGGCGCCAAAATACCACGGCACGGCGCTGCCTGCATGCTACATGGGAATCTCGACAACTATTAGATATACAAGTCGATTAAGTTAGACAAGAGTAGCTCCATTAGGAAACCATTTATATAATGAATTATCTAAACTCCTAACTGATGTAGAGTAGTAAATAAATTGATGGTTACGATGATCGTACTGTTTATGGAGTTGATAAAGGTTGAAGAAATTGCTAGGAGCTGCAGTCAAACACTTTTAATTGAATTAAAACGTTTTGGTCATACCATCACATCTTCATCAAAATTGGTTGTAATAATATAAAAAAATTAAATTTATAAATAAAATGTTACTGTCAAATATGAATAAAATTATAAATAAATAAGGTAAAAAAATAAGTAAATAAGGTAAAACAACAATAAATAAATTAAATAACTTAGGTACACTGGATTAAAATAATATTAAAGCGGACAAGATATATTTATTTTTATTAAAAATTTCATGACGAAATAATTTTCTGGATTTTTAGTACCATGAGTTTATTTTAAGGTGAAGCATGGGATTTTTCCATATCTATGGTTACGAATTTCACGGCAATATGTCAGTGCGTTCTTTTTAAAATGAAACATAGAGAATACTGTTGAACGAAGAATATAGTTTTCACAGACGAAGCAACTTTTTATTTACATGGGTAAGTAAATTCGCAAAATTTAGAGTTGAGAAAATTTGAATTATTTCATAGCACAAGAACTCAACGAGCCGAGATAATTAACGTTTGGGCTGGTATAGAAGGAACACACATTATAGGACCGTTTTATATTTACAATAATATTACGACTCAAAATTATTTGGATCTACTACAACATGAAGTGATATCTGCGCATACAGATTTAAATATTGAATACAATTTGAAATTAAAAATTCAAATTATAAACGTCTCTGGAACTATTACAACTGCTCAATATCTAATTTTGTCCACTAATTTTATAACTCATTTGGGTCAGTTTTTAGCTGAGAATGCAGGGATTTTTGATAATATATTATAATTATTGTTTGTTATTTTGTTTATTATTTTCTTATAACCTGTAAATATAATAATTAAGTTAAATTTATGCCCTATGTTTCATTTTAAAAAGACGCTCTAATACATTGCTGTCAAAATCGTAACTATGGATATGAAAAATCCCATGTTTCTCGTTAAAATAAACTCATGGTATTCGTTTTGTTTCATTATCAGGGCCCTTATTCCGTAATTTCGTTCGTATTCGCGTTCGTTAGTAGTGATTAGGGTTGTCACCTTTTAAAAGTTGGAATGAAGGACATAATGAATTACATAAAATTATGAACACAATTATTATATTACCTACCTATTGATTAAGTTCTCGCTTAAAATTTAGAAATATAATAAATATATAATTGGGGGCTTAATTGAATTTTGCATCGTAGCATCCAACGCAGCGCCTACTTAAATAGAGGAATTTCGGAGATATTGTCTTTTAGCCCATATAACAGGATCGGCGATATATATATTCCCAAGATTTCGTTTCATTCGACCAACCCTCCAGCATCTGACACCTGATGCCCACAAAAAGTCGAGATATGTGTGAAAACCTCTAATATTGCAGGAGAATCAGACCCGTTGACTTTCTGGCGCTTTCAAGTTCTTTATCCAAATTTGAAAAAAGTAGCGCAAAAGTAGGTACTGCGGCAGGTCTCATTTCGACAGACTTGCGAAATCACTTGTCTCCGCACAATTTGAGGATATATTTTTTAAATAAAAATATTTTAAATGTCAATTTTATTTACTAACTTTTCGAAAAGTATGGACAAAATTTGTATTTAGTCAAAAGCTCTAAAATTTATTTGTTCGTGTCGGTATCAGTATCGCCGACATTTTTTAACAAATATCGATATCGTATTGACAGAATCGAGTAGGTATCGTTGCATAACATTTGATAATACGACTGTTTTTTCACATGCTTACAACCTTAAAATTATTCGAAATTATTGTATTATTAATATTATTAGATGTTTAGACATTCAAATTATTGTAAAACATCATAATATATATTAAATTTTATGGTAGGGAGAACATTTTCATCGCAAAAGAGGATGGAGGAAAATATTGGGTACAGGCGGATTGTCCTCCCGAAAGGACGGGTGGCAACTATAGTAGTGATAGTAGTATGTGTTTCAAAAATAATATTATATTATATCAGTGTCAGTCTCAATTGTATTGTCACATCTATTCAGATCACTTACAAATTAAAAGTTTATTTTTATTAAATATTTATTAACTATTAATAAATATTTTTTTAAATTTGTAAATGAAGTGAATAAATGTTGCAATACAGTTGACACTAGTAATGACAGATACAATATTGTTTTTGAAACTCAGACCACTATCACTACTAACATGAAAACGACGCGAATACGAATACGAACGAAACGACGAAAGCTCAAGAATATGGAACCAGTAGAGTGCGTACATGTCATCAATTGTAATGTATGCGTGAAAGGGAAAGAAAGTAATGTTGACGTTTATGATTGGCTATGGTTCGAATCTATAGAATCATCAGTTTTTGAACGAAGCACATTTTTTTTGTCTTAAATTTAAAAATATTATTTTGTAAATATTTTTCATCGTATTTAATAATCATGCAATGAAAATTTCATAGTTCAGTGAAAAATAATGATTTTTATCAACAAAAAATATATTAAAAGAGAAAATTAATTTTGTGCATGTTACTAAATACTTCCTTCGAGACGTGGTTAGCAAAACGTTAGCAACTTGTATGCACTCTACGTCCAATACTCAAGTTGTTTTAGACACACCCTATATAGCCAATAATCAGTACCCATATTGTCACTAGATTAATTAAAAGTATTTATTTAATTTGTATTAAATTTATTAGTTTGTAATTATCAAATGTAATTCATCGAAAGAACAATCAATTAGTTAATTACTAAACGGTACAGATAATGTATGAATTTTCTACGGAAAAGAAATTGTAAGCTAAGCATTTTCCTTCATTTACATTTAATCATTCAAATGCTAAATCTCAACAAATGTGAAATTTTAAATTACGGAGAAACGTAAATTCTTTTCTTGAAAGACATTCCACTTTTATCTCTTTCGTAGCTAACAAATTGCAACAATATATCAATACAAACTCTAATTTAAATTTTATTAAAATAAGCTCTAGAAATATAACAATAAATTAATTTCATTTAAACGATATTGCAACCGACGAGAAAATATATTTTCAAGGAGTGCCACTAATCTGTGAAAAAAACGACTCAAGGATCATTTATAAACCCTACAAGAATTCTACTATTTGGAAAGTTTCTTTAAGTTCTCTTTAAATTAAATTAATTACAAGAAAGTAGAAGTACCTTTAAAAGTTGATAAGTATTTAAACTCTCTAAAGCAAAAATAAAGAAAGAAACGAGTGAAAACGAAATATCGTGTTTTCATTCCGAGTGGAAACGAACCAACTAATTTTCAGCATTAGTCCTTGCTAGATATAAGCAAAAATATAAATTTCAATAATTTCCAGTAATATAATAATACTGGATTTTGGTTGGTACTTCTTTGGGGTACTTATTTATACATTTTCAAATAGCGATGTTGAAATATTTTTTTACCTCTCGCTAAGAGGTATTGTATTAAAAATTGCATATCCAAATTTTAGTGAATAAGCACGTTTCAAGGTCTCTGAAATCGATTTTAACATTTTACGATGATGTCTGTCTGTCTGTCTGTGCTTGTGTGTGTATGTTGGATAAACAATTTTACAAATTGTATAAAACAAAAACCTATTTAACTACGGATTCCTCAATCTAATGTTAATGGAAATAGTTTTTGGTAATAAATGGACAACCGGAAGTAGTTTCTTAAAAAATTCTTCTAAATATTTTTTTTCAAAATTTATTTTATTATAAATATTAAAGAATATTAAATTCTCCATCAGTAACATACATTTTTTTTTTATTATTATATTTTCTGCAGATTTGGAGATAAAAAATAAAATATATAAAAAAATCTGTTGTAAAAAAATTCACAGTCCAAACAAGTCCAACGAAACCAGTTGACAAATTTAAATGTTTGTAAATGACAGAAAAATGTCTGTCAAAAATCAATAGTTTTGTGGTTTTATTAACATTACTGGAAGCTTTTTCGGGGAAGTACATTTAATATTTCTTATTGTATTTTTATTTATTTAAAATTATAAGTATATTAATATTACATATATCCTTAAGAAATATCGCTAATCCTGTCAATAAATTGGAGGAATCCTGAACATTTCAGAAGAGTAGGACAAAATTACTCATAAAAAGAAAGAATTGATATAATTACAATTATTTGTGTGTACAAGAAATGTTAAATTCGATACTTATGTAACATAAAATGGAAATGGAGAGGAGTTATGTGCTGGCCACATCAGATTTTTTTTTTTTTTGTTGAAAAGGAAATATCCATTGGTATAACTTTCTACTATGGCGCTGATGCCCATTAATTTTTTTAAACTTAGACATAATAAGATCTTCCGTATTGGAAAATATTTTTATTAAGGTAGGAGAGTTTTAATAAAAAAATCATTTATTTTTGAAAGGCAATTTCTAATGTCATTTTCATATTTTTTATTGAGTAATTTCAAAATTTCTATAAAAATTATTAGAAATAATGTATGTATTAAATAATAATAAAAGAAAATAGCAGACATTTCATATAAAAACGATTTTATTTCAAATTTTTGATACTTATATACTTTCAAATTTAAATGCTTAAATTTTGTAAATAGATCATTGCCATTGTCTACGGACGAATCAAGAAACTCTGAAAGTACCTTTCCTTCAAGGTTCGTGAGCAAATTATCCATATCTATTTCATTTAAGATCCCTCGCCAGGCTTGTTTACTTTAACGACTGCTATCTCAATGGCTTGAACAAATCTAGTAAGTGCCGAAATGGATGTTCAGGGTTTAATCAAATTTTATTGCTGCAGAATAATGAATGGCAATAATCGGTTTTTATAGAGTACACTGTCTCAATGTTGCCACGTGGCAATCTGCTGTGACGTGAGAGAAATGTTGATAGAGGATTTACGAGACGTGGGTGAAATGGTAATGACGTTTTATTTAGGGATATTTACATCAGCAACATGCACACAACACTAACTTGCTTTCATTGTATTAAAGGACGGAGCAAGAAACTTTAACAGTAGCAATAATAAACTTCTTTTTATTACACGGAGATTCAAAACATAAATTGACAATTTTTGAAAAGTATTAGGGTGCGAAAACGCAACATTATGTAAATATTTTTTTTATTGGTTTTTTTTTCTGGAAATTTGTTCATGTTTTTTTCCTAAGAGGAGTATACGAGTAGAAATGTTAGTTTACATATTTTTATTAAAAAATATTTGTTATGTTAGATTTTACAATTTTTTGAAATTAGCCAATTTCAGAGAATATGAGAAGTTTGCATATTTTTTAAATAAAATAATCTAAATAAACTATATATATATATATATATATATATATATATATATATATATATATATATATATATATATACAGTGTGTTAATTAAAAACCTGGCCATAGACGTTTAACATGGGAAATCAATTTTTCTTTGCGCAAAAGTTCCCAAATTATTTTAGACAAAAACACTTCAACTAAATGTTGTAGAGAATTAAATTCTGCACCCGAATTTGTAATAAGATTTGATTTTTGACATTTCATAACCGCGAAAATCAATTTTAAAATTTTCTGGAGATACCTGATTTATAGCGGTAGCCATGGAACTCAAACAAAATTACGAACAATTGTATGCCATCTTAACTGTCAAAAAAGTTTGTGTTTTGTGATTTTCGTTCAATAACATATTTCTTTGAAAGTATGGAACAGTTTTCTCATGAAGAAAAGCTTCAGATTATAAAATGGTGGGCAAATTTTGTTTGAGTTGCATGGATATCGCTATAAATCAGCAATCTTCAAAAAACTTTAAAATTGATTATCTCGGTTATTAAATGTCAAAAATAAAATCTTATTACTAACTTTGGTGCAGAATTTAATTCTCTACAACATTTATTTAAAGTATTTTTGTCTAAAATAATTTGGGAACTTTTGCGCAAGGAAAAACTGATTTCCCATGTTAAACGCCTATGGCCAGGTTTTTAATTAACACACTGTATATAAATATAAGCCACGATATTGGACATGATAATAGTATATTTACTTTATTTATTATTAATTACTTTATTATTATTGTACATATTAGAAAAAAATACAAACAATTATAAATAAATATTTGTTTCAATATTTAATGATTAATGATTAAGATTTTCAAATGTCTTCCGTGGCACACTGGCTAGCGTAGCTGCCATTGGAATATTACATTTTATAGATTTGGGTTCGATTCTTCAGCAGGATAATTTTTAACTAAGTAAACTAATGTTACTGAAGTGTTTTCTGATGTATGCACGGTTTTTATTACCTTAATACCTTTTGACGACATTTTCATCCTCTTTTATTATTTAATTTTCGTATTGTAATGAATTACTATCATTAACTATCCCTGATGATGATTCATTTGTAACAAAACGTCGGAATGTTAAGTAGATGAAATCTTAATAAACATTTTTCACCACGACTGCATGTCCAATTATTTATCTTTAATTCATTTTATCATTAAATCATTAATGTTAGATTGCGGAATCCGTAGTCAAACAGGTCTTTAGAGTTATACAATTTGAGAAATCGTTTCTCCAACAATCACTCTCACACACACACGCAGTCATTATTGTAAAAATGTTAAAATCGGATTCTATGGACCTTAAATCGTGCTTATTCAATAAATTCTGGATATGCGATTTTTAGCATGAATCCAATACCTCTCTTAGCGAGAGGTAAAAATATGCAAAACAAAGTATTAGTGAGGTGTGTTACATAAATATATCTTCATACATTTGTTTGGCATATCGGCACATGATATGAATAGGTGAAGGACGTCAGTACGCCAAGCGCCAGGGTAAAAAGTGTTAGCATATCTGGAGGCCACCCTTGGGACATGGAACGAAATCCGGGACAAAAGAGATGGAGCATCTATCTGGATAGACATTATCAATTTTGAAAGATACGAATTTTACAAATTTACGATAAATCCTGTCCAAGTCCATGGATTGATTTAACGTGGAAGGAAACCAAAAGGGAGAATATTGAATTTTACTCAAAACCAAGGCAGAAAATAAAGATTTTATGACAGTTATATCTTTAAATATTGACGTGCGCCCCTGTGAGAATAGTACACGAGCTCCGCCACTGAAAAAATGTACCAGAGCGATGACGTAATCCCGGAATTTCCCAGGTGTTGAAATCCCCGCGACGCGTCGGCTAGAGGTTAACTACGCCGTGACCCAATTCTTTTGTATACAGGTCATTGTCGCTTCATAGAGTTCTAGAATGATATAAGCTGTATAAATACCGGCCGAAAGACAGCGCAGAGACAGTCTGATATATATAAGCAACGAGCAATGAACTTGGTGATATAAATATACAGTTTACCAGTTGTTAACATAAATAAATGTAGTTATATAAATAAGTGTAGTGATATAAATATTGTATAGATAAATAATCGTAGTGTTTAAGCATTTAATAATATTCTTAGTGTTTATAATTATTTAATCATAGTTATCTTTTAATATTTAATCGTTAATTATTTATCGTTTAATAAACGTATTCTTTTAGTTAATAATATTTGTCTGATTATTTACACTTCACCCATATAAATAAAAACGTTACAATATTTTTTTGGATATTCTAATAATGAAGTTTAGTGTCCTGCTAGCAGTACAACACACATTATTTGCATGTTCAAGAAAAACAAAATTAGGACAAAAAGTTACACCAAGATCTGTTGTAGAGAAATTCCGAACAAGATTAACTGTAACTGCCTGCATTGTGTATGAGTAATTTATTTTGTCGATACGGCGCGTATAGTTTACAGAACAGAATTTACTGATATTTAATTTTAATTTATTTTTATTACTCCACTCAACCATGTTATCAATATTACTTACGTCGAAAATATTAATTTTGGTGAATATTTTAATATCATCCGTATAGGCAAGTTCTTCACAAGTAAAAGAATGAATGAGTTCATCAACGAATATAATAAATAAAAGTCGGCCTTGGTTAGATCCTTGCTGTACGCCAGAAGTTGATTGAAAAGGGCAGGAGGAGAAACCGTTATAAGTAACGTAACATTGACGATTATTCAAATATGAGTGCAATAAATTGACTATGGCATCAAAGACCCTAGAAAAATCAGTGTAAATTACTTCAACTTGGCTACATTCGTCGATAGTTTCAGAGACAAACTGTGAAAAGGATGCCAGATTTGTAATTGTTGGACGTCCACGCATAAAACCGTGCTGTTCAGGCGAAATGAAAGAAAAAACATTATTGTATATAATGCGGCATATTACAATTTCAAAAATCTTACTGAAGTTATTTAATATTGAAATAGGACGGTAATTACTAATAATAGCCTTATCATTCTTTTTGAAAACAGGAGTTATCCTTGTTTGTTTCCAGCGTTCTGGAAAAGTATAGCTAACTATAGCTAAATTAATTATTAATACGAGGGGTTGCGCTAAAATAAACCTAGTATCTCTTATAATAAAACCCGGAATCTTCACCGGCTGTAAATTTATTAGAGAATGTGAATATAATAGGCAAAAGATCTTCTTCAGTAACAATACCGGTGACATGAATACTATTTCACAGTGATGTTATTCCGATACTACAGTTGGTAGACTGTTCCCCTCTTGTCTTGTAATCGTTGGTGATTGGAGTAACACAGTACGCGGAACGCTCTCCCTTACTGCATCTTCTTAGGTGACACGGACTATACCTATCTTTTTCGGTCTCGGTGCTCTTGTATTACGCAGCGGTGACGTAACATAAATTATAATTCCGTTTATATCAAAATCTATTAATAAGTAACATTTTAAAAAATATGGATGTTATTTTCAACTCTATATTAATAGTATCTGTAAATTTGATCAAGGATGCATGTTCCATTATAGATGATTTAATTAAATTTACGTAAATAACAAGTGTTGTCAATAATCGATTTAAATTTATTGACTGTAACATGATATTCTTGAGTAAGTAATATACGAGTACACAATATCAAATTAATTTTATATTCATGGATGGAAATTTGAAAATATATAAAAGTTCTGCAAAATGTATCAATTTCAAAGTACGTACTCGTATATTTTGTGATAGACTTAAAATCTACTACATATATTTTTTTATAAATCAAACTTTTTACCTCTCGCTAAGTTTCATGCTAAAAATCGCATATCCAGATTTTTATAATTAAGCACGTGTTAAGGTCCCTACAATCCGATTTTAATATTTTTACGATGACATGTGTGTGTGTGTGTGAGTGTGTGTGTGTGTGTGTGTGTGTGTGTGTGTCAGTATGTGTGAGTATGTGTGTGTGTGTCTGTGTGCGGATGTATGTGTGTGTATGTGTGTGGGGATGTTGGAAGGATGATTTCTCAAAAACTATAATACTGTAATGTTTTATTTATATGGGTGAAGTGTAAAAATTTGTGAGATATTAGTAATTCAAACAATACGTTTATTAAACGATGAATAATTAAGGTTAAATATTAAAAAGATAATAAAAGTAACTAACACTATGATTAAATAATTATAAACACTAATTTAAAGACTAAGAATATTATAAGACACTTAAATACTAAGATTATTTATTTAACCAATATTTATATCAATATATTTATTTATATATCTACATTTTTTTTATGTTAACAACTCGTAGAATGTTTATTTATATCACCGACTTCATTGCTCGTTGCTTCTATATCACAGACTATCTCCCCGCTGTCATGGTATTTATACGGCTCATATCCTTCTAGAACCCTCCGGCGCCACAGCGCTACCGAGTACAAAAGAATTAGGTCACAGCGTAATTAACATGTTTCAACACGCATGGGTTATTCCGTCGTCGGGGATTGCATCATCGCTCTGATACATCCTTTCAGTGGCGGCGCTCGTATACTCCTAACTCAGGGGCGCACATCACAATATCTGTTTAACTACGTATTTCTCAGTCGGACATTGCTGAGAAGAGCTGAAAAGATTTTGGTAATAATTGGACAACCAGAAGTATTAAAGAAGAGTAAATTCTCTGTCTGATACATACAAATATTTTATTATATCTTTTACAGATTTAGAGATAAAGAAATATAAATTCTATAATAATCTATTGTAATAAATCTCACAGCACAAATGTCATAAAAACCAATTTAAAAATTAAAATGTTTGTAACTGACAGATAAATGTCAGTGTAAAAAATCCACATACATTCCCGAGAATGAATTTAAACTTAAAAAATCTAAATATAAAGAATAGATATAAGTACATAGATGTCACATATCATAATTTTTCATTCTAAATATAGTTATTGTCCAATTCCATGTGGTTTATTTTCCTCGGCAAATAAATTCCACACTCATGGTGACAAATTAAGTACGTGAATTTAGAAAATCTTGAAAATCTTAATGAAAAATTCTGACATTTGACATCTATGTACATAATTACTAATTGTCATTCTGATACAGCCTCCCATATCTGCTTGCGAAGACCAACAATCTCACATATGACTGCTCGCGCCGTATACTTATTTAACCAAAAACGGAAGTGGCGAGAGATATTGTGCTGGCCACAAGAGATTCTTAAATTATATATATATATATATATATATATATATATATATATATATATATATATATATATATATATATTATAAGTATTGAACAGTATAATAACTTAGTTTGAAGCTTTCTCCATTAGCATGTGAAGTCAGCAAGTCGGTAATTCGATAATTTCATTTTCATAAGCAACATCGTCAAGTATCTGAGAGAGCACGTTTTGACAGGTAGTACATTAATGTACATAGTGATAAAGTTTATAGTTCATTAACTTTGATATAACGTCGAGAACTAAACACATGCTTGCTGGCAATACAATTTTCAAACACTTCAACGAAGTTAGACTATTCTGTATTCTACATAGCCCCAAGAAGACTACGAACAGTTTCGCGAGTCAATTTACTATTCAAATTATTCAATACGTAAATACAAATAACAGCATAAAATGGAACATGAAGGATCTAAACTCTAATAACTATATACATGGTACATATACATAATAGAGTATTGAACATAACTTGTTTTAGAAGTGATATGTAGATCATTTAATTCAATGCTAACGTAGTATATTATGTAACAAGTTTTATACATGTCACGAATTTTTTGATTCGATTGGAGCATGTAAAAAATGAGTATCTAAAGAGTTTATAAAGTAAGTCACATATTTAACTTTTTCTTGAAATACAATTAAGGCACCAGGAATACATTTTTAGGTTACTTATCTTTACAGAATGATAGCTGTCAAAACTGAAAAAAACATCTACCTTTCAGTAAATTAAAAAAAAAATCATATTTTTAGGTACACTCTAAAAGTGGGTGGGGATATAATATGCTTGGCGATATCGCCATTCGATTTTATGGGCAAAATGACAAAAGTATACCAATTTTAAAACTTTTTGAACATTGAACACAAATTGTGGGTAATTTCTCGACTGTGATGTGGATTAGGTGTTAACAATGTTAACAATTACTCGACAGTTTAGTCAAACAGCATTTATTTTTACTATACCAACGTTTCGGTGCACCCTTCTTCAGGGAAGTAAGATCTTACAAATTGGTACAATTCATGTACACAAAATAGATTCGTACAAAACATTCAGTTCATTTATTAAACATCGTACAAAAAAATCAAAGAGCATACACACATCCATTTGCTCTAAAACACGACAACCGAATAATAATGCTGTTGACTGAACTTTCGAGTAATTGTTTACAACTAATTGAACATAAATTCTAGAGCAAAATAATTGAAAATGGCAAAAGTACTCTTGAGTTTTTTTTTAGATTTTGACCATTACCAGGGAAATTAGTTTTAACGAAACTAATAGAACAAATTTTGTGAAACTTGACAAATTTATGAAATTTACTCGTAGAATCGAATGGCGAAATAGTTAGGTTAGGTAAAGTTTCAAATATAAATATCTCGAGAATGAAAACAGATATTAACCTACTGTTTAAAAATTTGGAATCAGCGCGTTGATTTATATAAATATACCTTTATAAAATTGGAATTTATACACAATATTTGAATCACCTATTTCAGAAACCGTATGTCAAAAAAGCAAAAAATTCAGGAGACACAAAAAACTGGTCAAAAAAGATACTGTACAAAAAAAAACAGAAATTTATTGCTCAATCCATTATTTATGGTTTTCAAAAATGAACTATGATTAAAAGTTTCGGAAACTTCTAAAATTGAGATGCATTTTTTACAAAAAATGTGTGCTAAATAGTTGAATATAACTCAATAGTTTTTTATGTAACTAAGACGGAAAGTGAAGTATGAGCAAGTAATTACTTGTGAGTACCTTGAAGACACTTTTCGGCTGAGGTACATACATAATTTTATGTCATACTGGTTCATAGTTATTAAATTATTAAAAGAAATATGCAGAAATTTTTAGCAGTATGATTTTTGTATAAGTAGGCCAGGTCGCAATTGTTTGAAAATCTGAGCAAAATTTTGACATATTGAAATTGTTTTTTTTTGGTTTCGTTAACATTATTATTCGCTATAATTGATGAAAAACACATTCCTCGAGTTTTTTTGGATGAAGCTGCTGAAGTGAAGAGAAATGTAATACCGCATAAGTAAAGGACGGTCTCAACAATTTTTCTCTAACTATTATAATAAATAGGATATGAGAAACAAAACAAAAGAAGATCGAAAATTTCTGTGGTGACTATCAAACTTTTCTCAAAAAGTTGACCCTGGAATTTGCAAACAGTTTTGCTCTATCGTACTATTACCAGAGATATCTTAATAATACTTTGGAAATGAGATACTTGTACATAGTGTTTGGTTTAACTTTGTTTAGAAATAGCGTTCTTCGATAATCCCTTTATATTTGACATTAAAGCAGATATAACCTTACTTTGAGAGAAAGATAGCTCCAACGTTTTAGTTATTTATATATATATATATATATATATATATATATATATATATATATATATATATATATATATATATATACATATATAATAACGTGTACGTTATGTGAAAACATGGTTTGATGTACGGAATAATATTCACGTTATGTGTAATTTCACCATTCACGATATCAATTTTGACTTTATATGAAAACTCTTTAATATGCAATATGTCAATGACTAATGTTGTTTTACGTTCAAATTAAATTTTAACTGCCTTTATCATGAGCGTACTGAGCATCTGCAATATACTGTTTTTCACACATATATGGGTTTCTCAAATAGATGATTCATTTATTAATTACTGTTTTGATGCTCATTATCCACCGAGAGTGTTATCGCGCTGTTGTGTGGGTAACGATACTTCATAAATTGGACATCGTACGCCTTAGGTAAGCATTGTAAATGCATTCCTGTCACTATTTATTGAACCACGAGTTCGAGCTGTTCACTATAAAGATAGTCTTTTAATGAAACATTCAATGAGTATGAGTGCTAGTGAAACAGATATTGTACTTAATTATTAAGTATATAGTTGTTTATTAACCACAAAAGAAGAAAAAAAAGAAAACTAGGAAACGAAAAAGTTTTTGGTGTACAATAAATGCAAAAAAATCTGATGTGGCCATTACATTACCTTCCGTCAATCCCGTGTATTATGTACAAATTACATACATAAATTTTCTTGCAAAATATCCTATATTTTCAGCAAAATTATTTCATAAACAAACTATGCAAATTGCACTTGACACTGTCATATTCTTCGTCTTTAGCTTTTCTTATTGGTTAGGGGTTGATATTTTTTACTTTCTTCCACTCATTTCTGTTTTGCGTGTTCTCCTCATGCATTTCTCTTAAATCTTCCGCAATACAGTCCTTCCATTTTATCCTTCCTCTGTTTCTTCTACCTTATACTACTAAGATATTCATTCTTCATCCAATATATTTTTCATTTCTCGTCGACATGTTCAAACCAATGTAATCATCGCTCTTATATCTACATAAAAACTTCTATCACTGGAGCCATTTCCCTTATCCTTTAATTCTTTACCCTATATTTCCATGTCTTCCATGGTTAGCATAGCTGGCTGATTTATGAAATTTAATATCTTTATAATTTTTTAACTCTATATCTATTGAATACGAAGTATAAAATGCATAGAGAATAACATATTTTAAAAAATATAATATCATTAAATGACAATAAATGATATTTAATTCCCTTTTTTTCAAGAAAAACTGTTAAAAGTTGCACCAATTATAATCAAAATTTAATCATGTCTGGATGGATCTAAATTGGAGGAATACGAAAAAAATATAATTTTTGGAATCGTGGTATTGAAGTTATGAGATTCGAAACACACACACAGACACACACTTACACAGACACACAGACGCGCACACACATATAGACATCATCCTAATAATAGTAAATTCGTATTCGAAATTTTTGACCAAACACAATACCTTTCTTATCTAAACGTGAGGTAAAAGGACTGGTTTATGGATGTCATACATTGTTCCCTAATCTAGTAGAAAATGATGTAGAGTGTAGAGCTCTTTGTAGTTTTGTACGATTCTAATTAAAGTATCGTCGTCCATGATAACAGCAATTATACTAAATACACTACAAAATGCAAAAATTCATTTATTGCGTTCGATCTGATCCGTTTACTGTCGTTCACTGCTCAAATTTGCTCATGACGTCAGCCGAACGCATCGTACTCATTTGTAAAGTTTGCTAGGAATACCAATCGGATTTATTGAGATCTGCTAGATGTAATGCGATGTAATGAACACTAGTTCATACAAAACATGCAAAGAATATTTATTTCCGTACGGTGTTGGTTAGTCGGTGCTTACCTAATCACTACTAATATGCGAAATGTAAAAATTTGTATAGGAATACGGGTTGTTGATTTGTTGACTGACAACCAGGGTTCAATTAAGGCTTATCTAGTTTTCTTTGTACTGCTTCAAAATCGATTTGGTTCGTGTTAGAGATATGACGGTTGCGGTCGAATCGGTTAATTGAACCGGTACATCAGTACAGCACCATGACGTAAATTGCTTCGTGGTCCAATTGACGAAAATAATAAACAATGAATGAATGGCGTACTTGGCATAATGGCTTACATTTTATTAATTTATATAAATAATATGTAGTAGGTAATATTTTTGATCGTGATTATGAGTGTTAAGACGGATATCAAGTAAACCAGTATTAGTTAAAAGTATAGTTTTTTCTGTAGATTCTGATAGTACATTAAAAATTAGGGCCGGTTTCATAACATCCAGTTGAACCCAGTATCGCAGTAAATTTAATAAAACGAACAAATTCTAATCAATTTACTTGTTCTTAAGACATTTAAAACAGTCAAAAATTCACATCGCATTTGTTAATTTGTTTAAATTTATTATAGAACTAAATTTAAGTGGGCGTTTATAATACCGGTTGTAAGTGTATCAATGAAAATGCATAATACTTTACATACCTACATAAATATTATAAATAAAAATCTGATGTGACCAACACAATACCTCCCGCCATTTACCTATGGGGTCTCGTTGCCGTGTGCCTGGTCGCGAATCTGGCGCATTCGATTCGATCCCGATCAACGCCAAATAATTCGAATTTTAAACGGCATCAAATTAACCCTTGTGGTAAACGCCCGCACAATACAAATATGTCATCGTCATTACCGAAATGTGTGTAATATGCTGTGATAATATATTTATTTATTTCTTTATTTAAATACATACCTGCATATTTACTAATACTAGAAATTATGTATAGTAAGTTCCTTTCCATATAACTATTGTTCTATTTACAATTTTCCTTTTAAAACGTTATTATTATTAATTTGACAGTGACATTTATCTGTCAGTTACGTACATTTGAGCTGAACTTTATAACCATTGAGATGTGTTTAAAGCATAAGCTCCGAGATATAATTTTTATATTATTTTATAAATTTATCCATAAAATATATAGAAAAAGTATTGAATCAAACCTGTAGAAAATGGAATAATCTTTAATTTTTATAATAACAAATTGCAAAAAAATTATATTTAAAGCTATTTTTTGAAGAAAAACTATCTTGAGCTTCAAGTAAACTGACATTTCCGGTTATCCGATTGCCACCAAAATCTAATGGCTTCTTTACATATTAGAATAAGATAGAAATACTTGCTTTCAAAAGAGTGATAGTATTTGAGTTACAGCGTAAAGAGGATCCACACATACATACACACACACACACACACACGCACACATACATACATACACACACACACACACACATACACACAGATATCATCGTGAAAATATTAAAATTGGATTCTAGGGAGTTAGGGACCTTGAAACGTGGTCATTTACCAAAATCTCGATATGCGTTTTTTTGCACGATCCCTATACCTCCCTTACCAAGGGTAGCGGGAGGTAAAAATAATTTAGTTATATTTTATTTCTCATTTAACATATTAAAACTTACTGCAAACTTGGTTATAAACATTTAAACCTTCACTTAACTTCTGTTGCAAATTCGTAGTACGAACTTATTTTAAGGAAAGTTTTGTTTTAATTGCCACAGCAACGTTGTCAACTTGAACGAAACTTAGATCAAGGTACGTGCAAGTAGGTCTATGTTTATGAAAAATTAAATTAGCTCATCAGCTTGAAATAAAATGAGCAATATACATACGCCGGCAAAATTCGAGGAACGTAAAAAATAGTTATGTGTTTATTATACAATACGATAAAGATATACTTCATCGACAAGTGGAAGGTGTTAAGTTCACGAGTGAAAACGAGTAAACTATCTTTCACGAGTCGATAAAAACTCTTTATCGTCGTGTATATTAACTTTGTTCCTAAACTTACTACCCCTAACTTTACGCGGGTTTGTCAAAATTATAAATTACAACTTTTCTTTAAATTATGCATTATAAAGTATAGATAAAAATTCAAAACGTAGATAAAAAGTCAAAGTGTAGATAAATAGCTATTTTTAGTACAAGTGAGCAAAGTATGTCTTTTTCTCACGTGTCCAGAAATTGGCCGCACGAGTGAAACGAGTGCGCCAACTGGATAAGTGAGAAAAAGACATGCTCACGTGTGCTAAACATGATTTTTTCCACAATCTTGAAATACAATTTCCCCAAAAAAATAAAACATTGTACTTTGTTTATTAATGAAAAACTCAGAAGTACATTATGTTTACAATTTAATTTATTTAACTAAAAATAAATACAAAAAAAAACAAAAACTATCAAGTAGAATGGTAGATATATATGGTAGAATTTGTAACTCCACCAAAATTTATGACTCCTGATGTACATGGATTAATAATCATATTTTCATATGTTTCTTGAAGTGTAAGTCTTAATTCTTAATTAATAGTCCTATTGTAATAGGTAATCCCATGAAAACATTGTGCTCAGAGTATGCATCCAATTGTACGCTGGTGTATTTTGCTCACTTGTGAAGAAAGTTATTTACTTTGCTCACTTGTGAGGAAAATTATTTACTTTGCTCACTTGTGATTCAATATGCTACTTTGCTCACTATTTTTAGTTGAATAATAATGAATTTTGCTCACGATTGTGGAAAAAATACTTTATTTACTGTTGATGTTAAATTGTTACTTTATCAACAAAAAACGAACGCACAAAGCCTACTTTTGACATCACGTACAAAATAAATTATATTTTGCAATATTTTTTGATGATTTGGTAGCGGCAAATTCAAATTATAAAGAGTAATTAAAAAACTAAATTTGTCATTATATATATATAAATGATTAAGTATTAATTGATGTACATTATTAAAAAAAAACTGTTATGGCCAGCACTATATCTCTCGCCACTTCCGTTTTTGGTTACATAAGTTTAGGGCGCGAGCATTCATGTGACTTTGTTTGCCTTGACAAGCAGATATGGGGACCCGTATCAGAATGACAATTAGTACTTATGTACAAGTACATAGACTTCAAATGTCAGAATTTTTCATTAAATATTTTATAAATTCACGTAATTTGTCATCAGGAGTGTAGAATTTACGTGTGGAGGAAAATAAACCACATGGAAGTGGAAAAATTACTAGTTATCATTCTAGCACGGGCTCCCATATCTTCTTATCAAGGACAACAAAATAACATGACTGCTCGCGCCCTATTGTATTTAAGATTTCTTGTATACCTACACTCTACACCAAAAATTCTACTTATTATTTATATTTTTTAATTTTAAATTCATTCTATGAATAAATTTTGTTCTCTACTAATTTTGCGAAATGTTTCCAATTCATTGTCGGGATTGACAGTATTTTTGAAGAATATAATTATGTATTATACCATTAATTTTAAATATTTAGCTGTTAACATAATAAGAAATAATATGATCTATGTACTTCCCACAAAAAATCTTCAGTAATATCTCTGGATTTTTAACACTGACATTTATCTGTTAGTTACAAACATTTTAATATTTCAATTGGTTTCCATGACATTATTTGGGCTGTGAGATTTATTACAACAGACTATTATATAACTTATATTACTTTATCTCTAAATCTATAAAAGATATAATAAAATATTTATATGTATCAGATAGAGAATTTACTCTTCTTTTACTAGAAATGAGTGCCCGTGAGGTAACGCCTGGTTCATCATTACCGATATCTGTGTGCACAGCAGATTGGCACACCCAGCAATGGGTAATATGCTGTGATGATATATTTATTTATTAGGTGGCTATATTTATTTGTTACATATATCGTCATTTCTTATGTAGAATTAACAACATAAACATGAATGCTAGAGGATTCAAACTTTCTTAAACATAGTTTTTCGTTCTCCTAATTTTGTCGGTTTATATATTTTTGTGATTTTTTTACATTTTTACGTAATAGTCATTGTAATTAAATTTTCTTGGAATCAATAATATTTTTGTTGTTTTTAAAAATTACAGGGATGTAAGTCGAAGGAACTTATATTTTCTAAATGACACAATCATGTTGATGCACTCACACACTTACAAAGAAGTCGCCGTGAGGGAGAAACAATGAAACCCACTGCTCCTTTTCGAGCCTTTGGAACTCGTGATTTATTGATTGATTCTGATATTGATTTATACAGCTTTGTACATAATACTTGCTGATGATTTTGGTAATACATTGGTGCGAACTTAAGACTTTATTTTGACAGGGTGTAAGGAATTGTATAGCCCAAGCTACCCCCACCCTTAACAAGTGGATCCCAACAGTGGGAGAAACTAGAGATTGCACAACGTTTTAAAAATGTGTATGCAACGCTTGAACAAAACACATATGTATGAGTATATAAAGTGTCCGGATTTCGAAGGCCAGTATTGGGATCTCGGAAACTATAAAAGCGTAAAACCGATTGTTGTCAAAATCTTCTTTCTCAAATAACTCTTAAAATATTGATAATCTAGAAAAATGGTTCAAATAAAAAACTTAGATATTTTATGATGCATTCAGTAACGTACGAAAATATTTTTTTAATTGCAATTTTTTGAGATATAACACAAACATATTTTTCTTCAGTCTACATAGAAAGTAGCTATTTGCGCCCTTTTTTGTCAACGCAAATTTTTTGTCAACGCAAAATGTCACTTTGCCGCTCTAGCGCGACAAAGTAGAAAAAACGCTCGCTGTCCAAATTTCTAACTATACAATGTTGAGAATTGAGAAATGTCACTTGTCTACATTCTTAATGGAAACGTTTAGTTAGGAACTAATGGCACTGTAGTGACACATTTACCACCGTTACAAATCAATCTGACATAGGTATAACTGCTCTGTCGGTATGTTACATAACCAAAAAAAAAAAAATGCCGCACTATTGTGAAAATAAAATAGGGCATTCATTTACAAAAACGAAAGTATAAAATGTTTAGATTAGATTGAAGCAATAGGTCAAGAAGAATGGGAAATAACGATAAATTAAAATTAAATATAAAAGACGTTTTTTTCTTTATATTAATCCGTATTAATTGAGTAGTAGTGTAAGTACAAAGTGTACATTTTATTATTTTTTGTTATGGTAGTGACTGTAGAAAAAATCTTGTGTGTGTTTCAAGCGCAAATGGACATTGTCGATTTCGAGAGAATGCCAACAACCTCTCAATCGACAATGTCCTTTTTGCGCTCTTAATCCACAAATAGCTATTTTTTAAATGGAACCCATATTTGTTTTTTGTTTCAAAAAATACATATTTTTTTTCTTTCGATTGGTGTAATTTTTACCTCTCGCTAAGAGAGGTATTGGATTCATGCTAAAAATCGCATATCCAGATTTTATTGAATAAGCACGTTTTAAGGTCCCTACAATACGATTTTAACATTTTTACGATGATGTCTGTGTGTGTGTGTGTGGATGTATGTGTGTGTGTGTGTGTGTGTATGTATGTAGGATGTTGGAAGGACGATTACTCAAAAACTATAAGACTTTAAATTTGTTTAACTACGTATTTCCCAATCGGACATTCATGGGAAGATCTGAAAAGGTTTTGGTAACAATTGAACAACCGGAAGTAGAAGATTCTTGAAAAAAAATCTTCTAAATAATATTTTTTGAAATTTTTTCTTGATAATATTAAAGAAAAATAAATTTTCTTTCTGATACATTTAAATATTTTATAATATATTCTATAGATTTAGAGATAAAAGAAATATAATATGTAAAATAATCTGTTATAATAAATTTTACAGCCGAAAGAATGGCCATGGAAAATAGTTGAAAATTTAATTTTTTTGTAACTGACAGATAAATGTCAGTGTCAGAAATCCGAAGACATTACTGAAGAGTTTTTCTGGGAAGTACATACATTATATTATTTCTTAATGTATTAATAGAATTGGAAACATTTCGAAAAATTAGAAGAGGACAAATTTTCTTCATCAAAAATGAATTTAAAATTAAACAATCTAAATATATATGGAATAGATATATGCGTAAGTAGAATTTTTGGTGTAGAGTATACAAGAAATGTTAAATACAATAGGGAGCGAGCAGTCATATGATTTTGTTGGCCTTGACAAGCAGATATGGAGGCCCATGTCAGAATGATAGCTAGTAATTATGTATAAATTTCTCATTCTAAATTTAGTGATTTTCCAATTCCATGTGGAGCAGAATTAAATGTTAAATATCTAAGGCATACAAGTAAATTTTAAACTCCTGGTGATAAATTGACGTAAATTTAGAAAATCTTAAAAATTTTAATGAAAAATTCTAACATTTGACATCTATGTACATAATTACTAATTATCATTGTGAAACGGGCCCACACATCTGCTTGTGAAGCCCAAAAATGTAACATTACTGTTCGCGCCCTATACTTATGTAACCAAAAAAAGGAAGTGGCGAGAGGTATTGTGCTGGCCACAACAGATTTTTATTTTTCATTTCTTGTACTTAGAGATTAAAGTGACATTTATTTCATTATTTATTTTTGATTAAATTCCACACTCCTGGTGACAAATTAACTACGTGAATTTAGAAAATCTTGAAATTTTTAATGAAAAATTCTGACATTTGACATCTATGTACATAATTACTAATTATCATTCTAAAATGGGCCCCCACATCTGCTTGTTAAGGCCAACAATGTAACATAACTGTTCGTGCCCTATACTTATGTAATAAAAAAAAGGAAGTGGCGAGAGGTATTGTGCTGGCCACAACAGATTTTTTTATTTGAAATACTTTTCCCGGTTTCTGATAGTGTAGAATTAATTTCAAAATGAAAAAAAAACAAAAAAATAATTTTTCCGCCATTATCTAGTAACCTATGAGAAATTAAAGGCACACCATATGTCCCATTTAACCGAAGTCGTAGGTTCCGAGATCTCATTGGTGGCCCGAAATCTGGATACTGTGTATATGACCGAATGATATTAAAAACATACATGTAGTAATAGTTATATTGTATTATGATAAATTTATTGTCCGATTAGTCATTTATTTTTATTGCATTAATCAAACTTTATTTTTTTATCAAAAATTATTTTTGAAATAAACGTATTTACACTTTTATTTATGTCAGATGAAAATAAAAATATATTTCAACCGTAAGACACATCTTCGATAAGAACAGTTGAATGATAACACCTTTATTAGATAGAATAAGGTTTTAGAAATCCATCAATGTAGTTTGTTTCTCATTTTACTCTAATTTTTCAATTTTTCGAACAAATATTATGTTTTTTTTACATAATATAACTTTATATACTTACCTATCACAAACAAAATTTTATAAGTAAATAATTTATGATTATAATAAACATCACACCACGCTTTAATCGTTAAAATTTAATTAAAATTTTATGAATTTTCAAGTGCATTGCAATGTTATAATTTTGGAAAAGCGAAATGGTTAACGATATTTTAAAATATTTAATTAATTAAAAAATATTTGAGTATGTCAGCAATTTAAACTTTCTGTTATACTTTTTCAATTATTTTTTTTACAATTGACTTCAATCAAAATGAACTTTCACATTTCATTGCAATATTTCGTAACCTTTTTAAAGTTTTCTTTTAACAAGTTTTAATACTTTCTGCAAAATATCTTCTAAACTTCTTGAAATTATGTTCTGGTGACAGAACAAATTACCTCTAATAAAATTAAACACAGTTTTGTGAGTTATTTACAGTACAAATTCTGTATCACAAATTACTTTTGAACTTTGGACTTTGCAGAAGACCGGTTAAGTTTGTAATGTCAGGAAAACATCACGTGAAATTAAAAACAACAGAAGAGCAACTTCTTAACAATTTGTAAAATTAAATGTCGTATTCAGAGCATCACGCCAATTAGTATTCTAAAGTAATTCAGGATCGAATCAAAGATACTCTGGAATTTACATATCAAATTGCAAAAGTTGAAAAGAAGACGAATCATGAATTTATCAGTACTTTCTCTTTAAATTTCAAATGCTGAAACAAATATTATTTATAGAGCTTCAAATAAAAGCCACTTCCCATTTAGTGGCAAGTTCGAATACAAAATTTCAAAATTATTTAAAATACCGGGAAGTGAAACAAAATAATATAAATATAATTTTTTGCCAAATTCCATGTCACCGATATGTAAACAGTAAAAATCTTTTAATAGCTATGAAACAAAATTATTTTTAACGATAAGAATAGTTTCATGTACATCTGTTTGACATGGGACATGGATATTTTGTATTTCGTGACCCTGCGAAAATAACATATTACATATGACAGTATTTTCAAATTTTACTACCGGCAATTTGTAGCAATCACGACACATAATAGCTACTAAATATTTATGGGTGTAACCTAAAATAAATCTGACAATCTGACTTCAATAATTATAACTATACGTATACAATGTGATACCTACTTATTACAGATAGAATGTTTGTAACATTATTAGATGGCCGCATGTGACTTAAAAAAGGTCTCCCAAAGAAAAAATATTTTTGTGCTAATATTATAACACACAAATTGACATTCAAAGAATATGAAAGTTCAGGGAAAATGATGTTTTTCAATTTTTTATTGCTATTAAAAATTAAACAAACCGTCAAAACATGTTATCGCGAGCCATAGTTTCCCCACCGCTAGACGAAAAATAAGGTTTGTATTAAACATTTCATAAAAAACTAAAAATCTTAAAGTGCAAATCAAAGTTTCTTATGTGGTACGACAGGTAGATTTTCGTAAAAAAAAGATTAACCGTCGTACTATAGGGTAAGACTGGGAGAGATGACTTTTGTGCCAAAATAGAAATAATAGTAGTAGACCCATGTTAACGAATGTTTCAACATGGATAGTACATTTAGTCAGTCGATAAATTTTACTTGTGTTGTTACTTTCAGTAAATAAACAAGTAAGTTATTACAAGAATTTTTTTGATACCCCCTTGAAATAATTTTGTATCTTTTTGACATTTTCTTCATAAAAAGTAATAAATTTTTACCTCTCGCTAAAAGAGGTATTGGAATCATGTAATTTTAATTTTTTTAATTTTTAATAAACCGAAATCGATAAGTTCATTTATTTGTGTGTTTATTTATTTATTATATTATTATTGTGGTATATCATCAAGTGAATTAAAAATAAATATTACAATTGATTTTAGTCAAAATATTTAGTCAAATAAACTTATCGATTTCGGTTTATTAAAAATTAAAAAATATAAAATTTACGTCCAAGAGAATTGAACAACATATAAAATAATACAAGAAATTGTAATTTTATTTACAGCGTACGAGTATTTCAGAGAGCCATAGGTAGGGGCATTTACGCGTATAAAAAGTATGTTTTACGTTTACGTATGAAAAATCTGATGTGATCAACACATTACCTTCCGATAATTCTTCGTATTTTGTACAAATTCCAAACAGAAAATTTCTTGCAAACGATTTTATATTTACAGAATATACCTATTATACTATATACCACTAAAAGGCAGCATAGTTATTATATAGGTATATTATTTCCAGTAAAATTATTTCACATAAATATTATGTAATTTTCTGTGACACTGACATCTGTAAATTAGTAATATTTGACTGTTCTGTTTCCATGATCCCATCCCTGGAACAAGAGATGTTTCGTCCATTTTGTCAAACCACCTTTAAAACAAAGCACTCTAAAATATAAAGTAAATTGCGCAATCTACCCGTATTTAACGGTCTTTTTTAATAAATTAAAAGAAAAACGCGATTTTAGACTCGTATTGTGTAGTTTTTAATTCTAAACCAGGTTTGTATTTATAAATTTCCTTTAAAACTAGTAGGTAAATGACTAGACTACAGAAAAATAACATATTGTTTGAGATATGCATTGAACATTAAAAATATATTCGGGCTCGGGCCGTGTTCTGGTTCAATTATTTTATTCCGATCCGTTTCTAGCGGATCAAATATACGCAATTTCATATTTTTATTATTGGATTTATAATAATTGTGATTTCACTAGCTATATAGCTACCTTACGAAATCTTGTCTCATACTAACGTACCAGTGGCACAGTAGAAAGCATAGAGCCTGTAGGATATGTGCCACTGTAGTGGAGTATACGTCGTATTTATAAGGTTCTGCCGTTTTGTTTAACAGTCATGTAGGAAATACACCTAATTAAGGGTTAATAAAACATTCCAGTAAGCTACTTCTAGGAGTAAAAAACTTCTTCAAAAGATCTCTATCTGGTTCTGTTTTTGACTATATTTCGTTCCATATTTGTCCTGATCTTTCATTTTCTTTAGAAAATATATTTAAATTCTGCATCCAATTAAGAAATCACATTTTATTTTGCACGTTTTATTACGTAGCAAATCTAATTTAAATTTTATAAAAGTTACAACTTTACAAAATGAACAATAGAATTGAAACAAAATCACCAACAATAGCAACAAGCGTAATAAGTTTCACTTGGCACAAACGCTCTGTTTGAGTGATTATTATTGAGAATGAAAAGGTAACAATAATTTAGCAAGTAGTATTATTTTGAAGCAAGTTATATTTTATAACTTCTGACTGGTAAAAAATATACAAAGAAATACTTTTATAAAATTTTAAATACGATATGCGCTGTTACAATATGTACAAAACGAAATATGATTATTGAATTGGATGCATAATTTAATTCTCCATAACATCTATTTGAAGCTTTATTGTCTAAAATTAATTTTCCCACGTTAAACGCCTATGGCTCGCATTTTGTGACATACAGCCTACCTGTTTTAATATCCTTTCCGTTGAACCACTGTTTTATCTATAGCTTTCCGCGTACCGAGGGAAATGCAGGTAGGCTTAATTGCGAACGCTAGCACGAATGCGTTTTGACAATTTATGCCTGTATCTACATTTCATTACCGTGTTCCAATAATTCCTAATTAAGTACATTTTTAATTAAATAATTTGGTAATACTGATTTGATATTTGCTTGTATACAACTGCAATCAGTAGCAAAATTATATTCCTGGAAAAGATCAAAAGTGAGTCTAGTTTACAAACAGTAATAGGTACTTCATAAATGCAATATTTATTTCTATAGTGGGAAATGGAATAATTTTCCAAATAAAGTGCACATCCAATACAAATGCATGTTTTTAATGAGTTAGATATTCTGAACCCACATCTAATTCGGTTATTCGAATTTAGAAAAAAAAATCTAACAAAAATGTATGCACTGTAAGTTCTATATAATGGTATTTTTTATTTATAATACGTACAATACGTAGGTTTATTTTATTCATCTTGCAATACCATTACATAGTTAAAATACTCTCTTGCTCAGTTGCAGAAACGTTCATCAACACTTTGTTTAATTAACGAATCATCAAAATGAACAAATGCAACGCGATTTTTTGACAGAAATGATTTAAATGTCTTAAGAATATGGAAATTGATTCGAATTTGTTCAATTTGACGAGCCGTTAATTAAATTAAACGTTGATGAACACTTCTACAACCGGACATTTGTTGTCTAGATCATTACACGAAAAATACCAAAGATTGGTTAAATCACTATTATCAATGTTGAATTGGTTGTTCGGGACATGTATAATGGCCAGCACGTTATCCAGATTTGACACCTCTCGTATGAAAAGCAATTAAGCAATATATAAATAGAGTATGCAGAACCAGTTATTGGTATTTTAAACTAGATAAACTATATAACAGCGAAACAGTGTTGTGCTGCAATTACAATTACTGCAGGTGCAAGGATATTATTTTGAGTAAAATTGATTCATATGAAAAGAAAGCAACTAGGAATAAAGCTAAAAAATATATATTGGATGCTCAACAAAAATTTTAAACTGTCACTTGAAAACAAAATCTTATTGTACAAAGTAATATTAAAACCAATCTGGACCTACGGTATCGAGTTATGGGGAACAGCTAGTGACTCCAACATCGATACAATACAACGATACCAATCTAAAACTCTAAGAACCATACTAAACGCTCCATGGTATGTGAAAAACCTCTCTATCCATAGCGACCTAAACGTAAATACAATAAAAGAAGAAATTAATAAGTGTAGTGCAAAGTACCTAAAAAGACTAGTAGCGCATCCTAATCACAGTGCAATGAACCTACTGGACAACAGTACGGCCATCTATAGACTCAAAAGACACAAACCATTATGCTGGCAGTACACTCTCGCCGAGACCGCTCGCCGAATGTCTCGGCGAGACTTTTGTTATGGCGAGGAAGCACGAGTGGAGTGCAGTACACTCTCAATTTGCCTCGTCTCGGATTACACAATACGCATGCGCAATAATCAATATTAACCGTCATGAACAACGTTGAGATTGAGTTGCTGCTGTTGGTGCTGTTGCTGCTTATTGTGCAATTGCATAATTATGTTAATATATATTAGAAGTTCACTTAAACGAATCCTTGCATCATTAATATTTTTTTATCTTTATGAAATATATGCACAGGGTCCCACAAAATATGCTCGTTCTGATAAGCTTCCAAAAAAATTAAAACGAATTCATTACTCCATTCTCCCATTTTGCATAATAAAATAATTCTTAATATTATTTTAGCTTGCACGCTAATAGGCTGATCAACACGACAAACGAGAGTGTACTGTGTATGCTTACGCACGCCGCTCGGTTCCTTTGACTCGCGCCAGAAAAACCGACACGAAGGCGAGCGACTACGAGGCGAGGCGAGGCACCACGAGGCGAGCCGAGTACTGCTAGTACACTCTCGTGCTCGTCTACGCTCGCCTTGCCTCGGCGAGAATGTACTGCCGGCATTAGAGTTACCCTTTAGATTCAATACATAACATATATGTAAAACAAATTGTACAGAGTGTGAATGTCACTGGACATTTACACTACACGATATTTTTCTAATTGTATTGTTATAATATTTACTTATTGTCAAAATAGACAGATTGTAAATTAATATAGGGAAAAAAAATGTAATTTTTTTATCTAAAACTGTGTGTCACGCGCCAGTTATGAAAAGGCCTCATATGAATATCTATAAAACTGTTGAATATTTTTAACAATTGGAATAAAATAATAAGAAAGAATATTAACAAGAGATTTTTTAATTAAAGATGAACAATAAAATGTTTATAATTTAGAGAAATTTTATGATTGATACTGATTATTTTCATAAATATAAACAACTGTAACAACTGAATGTGTAATATTTAAATAACTACCTACAATAGTACATGCTAAATTTTTAAATCTCAATAGAAACAAAACTTTTGTGAGATTTTGTTTACATGAAATTTTCCACTTGTTTTTCTATTCTTTATTTAAATTTGCTTTTTACCTTCCTTCACCTATAGGTAAGGAAGGTATTGTCTTTGGTCAAAAAATTCGGTGGTGAGTTTTCATTGAATAAGCACGTTTTAGGGTCTTTACAATACGATTTTACTATTTTTACGATGATGTCTGTATGTGTGTGTGTGTGTGTGTTCGTATGTGCGTGTGTGTGTGTGTGTATGTGTGTATGTGTGTATGTGTGTGTGTGTGTGTGTATGTGACCGGTTTTTCGTGCACGATATCTCCAATACTAGAATTCCAAAAATTACAATTCTTGCGTATTCCTCTTCCTTACAACCATATGCAGACATGTTTAGATTTTGGTTATAATTGGTAAACCGGAAGTACCCTCACTTGAAGATTTTAACAGTTTTTCTTGAAAAACTCAGTTAAATGTTATTATAACGTAAAGAATATATTATTCTCTATACGATTTGATTGCATTTTATATTTCATATTCAACAGAGTTAAAGAATAATAAAGATAAAAAATTCGTATAAATTTCATAATTCAGCCAGCTATGCTAACATAACCATGGAAACTGCTAATATATTCAGGTAATTCAAATTGACAGATGTCAGTATCAATAAAATGAAATCAAAAAAAAATAAGGGAAGTAACTCTAGTGTTAGAAGTTTTTAGATATAATAGAGACGATTACATTGGTTTGAACATGTCATGAGGAGAGATGAATAAATTAATAGAAGGTGGAAGAAACATAGGAAGACCAAATATAAGATGAAAAGACTGTATTGCAGAAGACTTGAGAGAAAAGGAACTGAATGAGGACGACACGCAAAACAAAAATTAGTGGAAGAAGAAAATAAAAAATAGCGTCCCCTAACGAATGGGAAAACTAAAGAAGAAGAAGATGTCAGTGTCAAGCGCAATTTGCATAGTTTGTTTATGAAATAACTTTACTGGAAATATAGGATCTTTTGCAAAAAGAATTATGTATAGGGCGCGTGCAGTGACATGACTTTGCTGCCTTTGGCAAGCAGATATGGGGACCCGTATCAAAATGACAGCAATTAATTATGTCCATAACTGACAAGTGTCATAATTTTTCATTCAAAATTTCATGATTTTCTTATTTTATGTGATTTGTTTGTTATCAGGAGTATGGAATTTTGTTGTCGAGAAAGTGAATCATAAAATACCAAAAATTTAGAATCTTTTGCAAGAAAATTTACACAGGATTGATGGAAGGTATTGTGCTGGCCACATCAGATTTTTAATTTCTAACACCTTGTAATAATAAATAACAAGACTATAATACTGGTGTAATAATTATAACACATCAGTACGAGCAAGATGACATTCACAGAAGCACTTTGTTTTCTATGGCCCTGTGAATTACTCATCAAATATATGTCAGAACTGTCAGTATCCGCCAACACCATATGGGATTGAGTTTGTTCGTGAAAAGTTTGTTGAGATGAAAAGTATTTTCGAATACACTCACTGCAATATTATTGGCAATAATCTTGTCATCGTGAATATATCGTCTTCATACCATATGTGATGTAGATCAGCGGTTCCCAAAGTGTGTTCCGCGGAACCCAAGGATTCGGTGGAAGCCGCATACGGGTTCCGTGAACAAAGAATAAATTTAGAAATATGAAATTATTTAAAAAAGCAGCCCACATAAAAAATAAATGCTAGAGTAAAATCAAGTCACATTAGTAAGTAGTTTTATAATTTTTATGATTTGGTACTTCTCAATATTTCTTTGGGCCACAATGAAAATTGTTATTTTCAAACTGTTGTTTCTTTTTAATCCAAACATGTTTTGCAAAGAACTCTTGGTACATGAAGCTTTGTTTTGTAAGGATGAAACGATACCAATATTGTTGAAAAATGTAAGCGATATTAACACGAACAAATATATTTTAGAAAAAAGTAACAATAAAAGAAAGAAAGGTGAATGCTGCATATATGAAATAAAAATTACAAAGTTACGTCTAGTTTCACTAGTTTAAAAAATAGATTTTCCATATTATACGCCAATGGTCAGGTTTCTAATTAACATCCAGTATATTATGCTAAATTATCTATGATCATAACTTGGGCTCGACGCGTTTACGTGTTTTTTACCTCTCGCTAAGAGAGGTATTGGATTCATGCTAAAAATCGCATATCCAGATTTCAATGAATAAGTACGTTTTAAGGTCCCTACAATCCGATTTTAACATTTTTACAATGATGGCTGTGTGTGTGTGTGTGTGTGTGTGTGTGTGTGTGTGTGTGTGTGTGTGTGTGTGTGTGTGTGTGTGTGTGTGTGTGTGTGTGTGTGTGTGTGTGGATGTATGTGGGATGTTGGAAGGATGCTTACTCACAAACTATAAGACTTAATATTTTTTTAACTACGTATTTCCCAATCGGACATTCGTGGGAAGATCTGAAAAGGTTTTGGTAACAATTGGACAACCGGAAGTAGCAGATTCTTGAAAAAAAATCTTCTAAATACTATTTTTTGAAAATATTGGAAATATTAAAGAAAATTAAATTCTCTATCTGATACATTTAAATTTTTTAATATATCTCGTATAGGTTTGGAGATATAGAATATAATAATATAGAATAATCTGTTGTACAAAAATAATCTCGTAATATATATTATTGTATTATTAATTAAATATATATTTAAATTATAGGTGTTAATATTACATATATCCTTAAGAAATACCTCTAATACTGTCAATGAATTTGAAGAATTTTGAACATATTAGAAGAGTAGGACAAAATTCCTCATAGAACGTAAGAAGATACAATTTCAATTATTATATGTACAAGAAATGTTAAGTTCGTCATTTATAGGGCGCGAGCAGTCATGTGACTGTTGGCTATGGCACGCAGATATGAGGATCCGTGTCAGAATGACGGCTAGTAGTTATTTACATAGATGTCACAGTTGTCATAATTTTTCATTCAAAATTTAAAAATAAGCTGATGTTTATTTGTCATCAATAGTATGGAATATACTTGTCGAGGAAACTAATCCACATCGATTTGAAAAATCATGATGTTTTAAATGAAAAATTATGATACTTGACACCTATATGTACATTATTATTAGATGTCATTCTAACACAGGCCTCCATATCTGCTTGCCAAGGCCAACAAAGTCACATGACTGTTCGCGCCCTATGCAACATAAAATGAAAATGGCGAGAGGTATTGTGCTGGCCACAACATATTTTTCAAAACGTATTGGTGTATCGGCAAAAAATATCGTCGATTCCGGTTCATCGGCTAAAAGACAATATTACCGATATATCGGTATCAGTTGCATTTCTAGTTTTCGATTCGCAATGGCAAATAAAAATGTAGGATGGAGTTGGAGTTCTACGAAACGCATGCAGTTTCTTAAAGGTTCTACGACTAAATAAGTTTGGGAACTATTGATCTTCTTACAAAAATGTAAGCACGGTTAAAAACTGGGTGATTAACTGTCTGAAAATATTGTGTGCCTTTAAACGGCTGCATTTATGATCGCAAAACGTACGCAGTACTTCGTATTGATCACAGAAAAATAATATATTACGTATTAAATACGGAAAGTACCATTTCATAGGATGAGGTAGGTAGTTACTGAAAGTCTCTGGGTGTAATGTTTATGTTAGTGTACTGCGTACTATTTTATCTGCTACCGACTATACCTACGATTCGTATATTGGAAATGGAGAGTAGAATAATTACTGATCTGAGACACGCAGGAACACATTTCACAATAGAAAATATACGTTATAAATAAACGTGGAATGTGTTCTCTTGTAGTAAAAGTAGACATATTCAAATATGAGATATAGGCAAGTACTGGAAGCCTTTGAGTCCTGAGCTATTTTGGCGATACGTTGGTTTAATATTTTTTAATAATATTAATTACATTTATAAACTGCGAATGTTTTCAAACTGTACTACTGTACAGTCCAAAATGACGTCATAGTAGCGGGGGAAGCAACAAACTGGCCACTTCTGGAATAGTTATTTACGTTATAAGGCCAGGAAGTGAGATATAGCGGTACGTATGAGAAGTTTACGGACGAGGCGACGAAAGAGCCGAGTCAGGAATTTCGAAATAGGAACAGGAATTTTCGATCTTCTTTTGTTTTTGAGTTACAGGCAAAAACTTGTTTTCCGCTAATTTCGAAAATATCTCATATTTATTATTACAAAAAAAAATGTTTAGACACATTTTGTACCGTTTTTTTGCGTAGAATACAATGGAATGATTAGATTTTTTGCAAACTTAATAATTTTCGAGATATAACGCAAACTTATATTTTTTAAATGGGAAACTATGTTGAAAATAGTCTCATTTTCTGCTTATTTTATGAGCTTTTCAACAAGTCTACATGATTTTGTTGTAAACATGAATAAAACATAATTTAATAATTTTTGTGAGTGAAAAAATTGAAAATTATTGAGAAAATCTATTACATATCAGCATTTGTTATCCAACAGTATAAAACCCATCATATGTTGTATTATTAAAAATACAATGGCGAATGATTTAAATATTACATTTATACTAACTACAGAAGTATTTACTGTAGTACTGTTTGAATTAGACTTATCTGATAATATTAAATAAGAGGTATAATAATGAATTATAAGATTAAAATGGATAAAATATTTAATTGATTTTCTTTAAGGTGTAATGTAAAAATAATGAAATGCAAAGCTTTCCGTATTTAATAAAAATGTAATATTTAAATCATTCGCCATTGTCTTTTTTAATAAAATAACATGATTGTTTTCACACTATTGGATACACACAGTTTTGATTTGCAAATTTTTAAGATTATGGAAGAAAAAAAATCTCCAAAAGAATATTACTTCTAATGGTACATATAAGGGATGATACACGGGTTAATTAGCGTATATTTTGTTGTTTTGAAAAAAATCGAAAAGGAAAAAGGAAAATTCAGGCCAAAATAAAAATTATTTTTAATTATTTACATTTTGCTTAAATTACTACAGCAGTACTTCATAATCATTGGCTTAATTTATAATAGGAAAAATAGAATTTTATTTACATCGATAAAATTTAAGTATTGACTTGCCAAACGTAATTCACTTGCAATATTATAGCTTGTTAATTAACAATTTTCGCTCGGTGATGAAATAACATTTTATCGTCTTGCATAAAAAATAACTACTTTTTACTTCCCGCCATACCGTAGGTAAAGGAGGCAATGTTTTGGGTCCAAAAATTTGATAGTGAGTTTTTAGTAAATAAGCACAAATTAGAATACCCACAACATGTCTGTAAGTCTGTGCCTGTGTGTTTGTGTGTGTTGTGTGTTTATTTGTGTGTGTGTGTGTGTGTGTATATATGTGTGTGTGAGACGATTTTTTTTCCACGATAACTCATATCAAACTTACAAAAATTTCTATTGTCCGTATTTAAGCTTTCTGCATTCCCGTAAAGAGTTGATTAGATTTTGGGTAATATTAGACAGTCGGAAGAGATACTATGCTTGAAGCCCATAATAGTTTTTAATGAAGAACTATATTAAAATATAATCTACAACTTTTCAATTTGTCTTTTATATCAATGGAAACAACATATTCGATTTTGACTAAAGTGATACTTTAATTAAAGCTTTGGACAGATTTTCGTGAAAAATATATTATGATATAACCCAAAACTTTTCAAATTTGGTATTTCAAATTTTTGTATTAATGAGAACTACATATTATATTTTATCTAAAATTGATAAACCGGAAGTGGTACTTTACTAAATGGTTTGAACAGATTTTCTTGAAAAATATTATTACAATTTACAATATGATCCAAACTTCTTAAATTTGGTATTTCAAACTCGTATATAATTTGAAACAACATATTAGATTTGAACAATATATATGATAAACCGGAAGTGGTACTTAATTTGGAGCTCTCAACAGATTTTCGAGGAAAAACAATAAAATATAATCAAAAATTTCGTATTACAGACTTTTCTATTTATTGGAACAACAAATTAGATTTGGTTTACAAACGATCAACCGGAAGGGATATTTACTTAAAGTTTATTGCAATTTTAAACATTAAATTGGTGTCACGTGCTGGCCACATCAGATTTTTAAATTTTATTTTAAAACTTTTTTAAATTCTAAAATACTAATAAAAGTCAATTTTATAATTTTGAGTCGATTACTATTACATTGTTGAATCCATTTTCCTGTTTTATCTCCAAAATTTTCCTGCAAAACTAACATTGTGTTGACGGTAAAAATGTGATGATATATTTATACAGGTCTGACATGTTTTCGCTCCATAGCTCATGGGCATATTTTCTACAAACATATAAATTTGAAGTTTGGTATTGACAGTCGTACTGTTGTTCCAAGGAAGATAGATACCTAATATGATTTTTCAACAAGCAAAAAGTTTGTAATGTAAACAAAATAAAATTGTTATCACGATTGAAAATAAATTTATTTGTAGAGCGGTTATGGCAATATAAATTTTTTAATACATAAAAAACTCAATATTATATATTTCGTGTTTCTTTAAGGCCTCGTTCACAATGAAAAAATTGACAGATTGACTTCTTCTTAAGCGTAAGCGTTAATCATTGACGAAGGAAAATACAGTAAAGCGTTCACAATAATCTACTTAAACGTTATATGTAGTCAAGTGTTTGCAAACTCCAAACATTCCAAGTAAAGGTTTACGTTTAACGTAAACTGCGGCTGCGCAGTAATGTTTAACCTAAATTTCATGTGCACTGATTGACAGAAAATGGTAAATGTGATGGTGATTGTGTACTTTCTGGTAATACTAATAATGACCAGGTGGACAACAAGGAATTTGCTAATTATAACTGCAATAATAACTGAAATATATATATATATATATATATATATATATATATATATATATATATATATATATATATATATATATATATAAGGTGTATCAGGACTAGTGTAAAAAAAATAATAGCATATTCCTGACATCATTTTGAGTAAAAAATGTTATATGATGATAGGTCCTATTCCCTTTGGTTACCAAAATATAAGAGATCAATGTTTTACAAGTAGCAGCAGTTTTATTAAATTTTTTAATCAAGATGGCATGTGGATATCAAGAGACCATACGTGGTGTTATGAAAATTATTTATTCCATCTCTTGTAAACTGTGCCTCATCGGACCACAATACCTTTGAAATAAAATGTGGGTCATTGGCATTTTGGTACAGCTGTTGTCCCAGTTTGTCTCAACCTTTGAAAAGTGCGTGCAAATTCACGATGGGAAGGTTGACGTCAATTGGGATACCTATTTTGATATTCTTTGGACGCACGGAGGGCACTAACATCACAGAATCCATACACAAATATTATATCTGCGTATTCCGCAACACTAAACCCATCCATTGCTTAATAACAATAACTCAGGTAAAAAAAATCAATTTTATATTAATTTTACATTGTTTTCCATTGTTTATTACTCTGGATTGAAGGTGTCTTGATGAGAAACATTTAAAAATTGCTGCTATTTATAAAATTTTGAACTCTTGTATTTTGGTAACCAAAAGGAATAAGACCTATCTTCATATAATTTTTTTTACTCAAAATGATGTCAGGAATATGCTATTATTTTTTTTTACACTAGTCCTGATACACCCTGTATATATATATATATATATATATATATATATATATATATATATATATATATATATATATATATATATATATATGGAAAAGAAATAAAATCAAGAGAAGATGGTGGACTAGTGGCTAATTAAATGCAATAATTTTTTATTCTAAACGGTTTACTAATTCATGTTAATTGGTAATGTTTTCAACATAATTAACTTGTTAATTTTTTCATTGTGAACGAGGCCTAATGGCTTTAGCATGAAAACATAACAAGTATATAAAAAAAATATGCTTAAACTGTACAATGCAAGTAATGTAATCAAAATGCAAATAAATTTATCACTGAAACAAGAGAAATTACTGTTTCATGATTCCCATAGGAGTTAAGCGAATTCATACAAATGTATGTATTAATGGAATAAATTGTGTGTTATTTTCAAATAAATAAACAATGGCTCTTTATTGAACTAGTTGCAAAATATGAATGAAATAGAAAAACCGTTTGCACATTCCTGAGTCAAATTTTTGAGACAGAATTGATAGTCGTCATAAAAAAATTTAATTGTCGTTTGATTTTGAGTTACAGGCTGACTTGTTTCTTGTTAATTTTGAAAATACCTTGTATCCCGCTTATTATGAGAGATATGGAAAAAAAACATTTAAACAATTTTTATTCGGTAGAAGAATCTGATAGTATAATTTGGGTTGCGTTATTATGTACATGAAACATTTTTTTTTGTTAGTTCTAAGAATGGGGTCATTTCACATTTTCTAATTTTTTTTTCGTGAAAGAATAGGTTAAATTAAATATGGAGGTGTATGTTTTACACATTATGTGGCAGTAGCTCTCTACCGGTTGTGTTTGGAACTATGATTGTTTGGGTTATCAGTTGTCAGTTTGATTTTATGACAGCAACATGTTAACTAAAAACATATTTTATACAACTTTTGGTATTTATTTTAATAAATGTTTTATTTACATGCCTTTACTCTTAACTCTGATGTCACCTGTCGTTATGAATATACTATTTACTACAACAATACCATTGTTGGTATTTTGACTTTTTACATTTAAACACTTCTCATATTTTAAATATTTTTTTCATTCATTTCATTATTTATAAATAAATAATTCATTTAATTTTACTAGGAAGTTTTATTTTTATATAAAACATCCAAAATCTCAAAATAAACTTGGCTGATTATATTTACAAATTCCAGCCGCGTCCGTTATTTGCTTTATATCGGCCTAATGACGTTAATAACTCTATTACTGCTAATAAAATGTATATTATGAGCAATAATAAAGCAGCTTATAACAGTAATAAATGTATGACCAGAGCAGATTAGAAATCAATAGCAGAAATCTTTGAATTTAAATAAGCATTCCGCCATCACACAGACATGCCAAATTTAAAACTAATCCATACTACATAGCCATTATTTTGTATAACAAGTTACCAGAAAATATAAAAAACGCAACAGATTTTAAATTATTTAAAAAAAAAATTAAAATTATTTTTAATGGTAAATATGTTTTACACTGTAAATGAATATCTTAACATCTGATATTGCTTATCTTATTGTATCATTTCTTGTAATGACGTTTCCTATACTGTATAGTCCAGAGGAACAATAAAGTATTATTATTATTATTATTATTATTATTATTATTATTATTATTATTATTATTATTATTATTATTATTATTATTATTATTATTATTATTATTATTATTATTATTATTATTATTATTATTATTATTATTATTATTATTATTATTATTATTATTATTATTATTATTATTATTATTATTATTATTATTATTATTATTATTATTATTATTATTATTATTATTATTATTATTATTATTATTATTATTATTATTATTATTATTATTATTATTATTATTATTATTATTATTATTATTATTATTATTATTATTATTATTATACTTCATTGATATTATTAAGTATTTAATAAGAGAGCATTCCTTAATAAATTAAATTGCAACCTCGTATAGTGATAGATCAAACAGCACAAAATCCTGTTATTACTAGAAAATAGATTGTTAATTAATCATAGTCGTAAAAACGCCCTTGACATAGCGTAGCGTGCATAGAAATATTAATCACCCTAACCTAAAAATACATTCCCGTATGCAAGGTCTCTCGTCCAGTCCTTCAATACGAACAAAATGTCTTTTAATAGCGCTATTACATGACATGTCGCAAGGCAAACATAAGCTGTATTTACTCGGTTCAACTCGAGAGAAGGACGCGGTCAAATATCTGAAATAAAACCCTGAACGGTTCGAGTGTGTGCAGGCTGGAGGAGCTATTTGCGAAGAAAAGACGAGAATTAAGCGAGGGAAGTCAATTAATTCTGAAAAGCGTTGCTAAAATTGGGAAGAATGAATGGGAACTCATCTACAAAACTATTAATAATTTATTTTAAGTTGGTAATAGAATAATTTTGATGGTATAATATTATTTATTGGGTGATTTAAGAACAAATTTCCGTTATTATTTTACAGCCATAGTTTAACTTGAAGTTGGAAGCGAATTTAAATGACACTTTTTAATATATAATCATTCATGTCAATTTTGAAATTCAACTGACAGTTATTGTAAAATTAAAGATGCTATTGTTTTCCTAACGCTGGCGGGAAATAATTGTCATCACTTGGCTGTCTGTTTCTAAGCAACAATTATTCGCAATTTTACAAATAAAATTATGGCTGTCGATATTTACATAATAAATAAATCCGAAACAGTTCATTTTTGGACACATATTGTGTAAAACTTAGACTTATTTTGGCTTCTTCTCTATGTCCTATAAATATATTACATTTGTTTTTTAACATCCCGTATATTTAACCCTCCAGAACACGCACTAAATTTTGAGACATATGCGCACGAACCGGCTAAAAAACGAGATATATTAATAATAATAATAATAATTTTATTGTCCAAAAGACTGGCTGAATGCACAGAATACAACATGTCAATAAAAATGATAAAAAATCTGATGTGACCAACACAATACCTCCCGCCATTTACCTATGGGGTCTCGTTGCCGCGTGCCTGATGTCTGGTCGTGAATCTGGGGAATCCGATTCGAGCCCGATCAACGCCAAATAATTCGAATTTTAAATGCCATAAAATTAACCCTTGTGGTAAACGCCTACACAATACAAATATGTCATCATCACTACCGAAATATGTGTATAAATCAGATATTAGCACACCCAGCAATGGATAATATGCCGTGATAATATACTTACTTGTTTCTTTATTTAAATACATAGATACCTGCATATTTACTAATGCTAGAAATTATGTATATTAAGTTCCTTTCCATAAAACTATTGTTCTATTTACAATTTTTCTTTTAAAACGTTACTATTATTAATTTGAAATGATTATTTTTTTGACAGTGACATTTATCTGTCAGTTACATACATTTGAGCTGAACTATGTAACCATGGAGATGTGTTTAAAGCATAAGCTGCAAGATATAATTTTTATATATATATATATATATATATATATATATATATATATATATATATATATATATATATATATATATACAGGGTGTTAATAAAAAAACTTTACACACTTTAGCAAGTGATAGTAGAGATGAAAACAAGAAAAAAATTCTAATACACTTAGGTCCAATACTCATTGGTCACTCTAGGTGTTTACGATCAATTGTAAACAAAGTTGCAGCCGTCGTCGAAGAGACTCACGCACTTGATCGTAAACACCTAGAGTCCTTAGTTGTTAAATCTGATGTGGCCAGCACAATACCTTCCGTCAATCCTGTGTATTATGTACAAATTCCATACATAAATTTTCTAAAAACCAATGAGTATTGGACCTAAGTGTATTAGAATTTTTTTCTTGTTTTCATCTCTACTATCACCTGCTAAAGTCTGTAAAGTTTTTTTATTAACACCCTGTATATATATATATATTTATACTTTATAAATTGATCCATAAAATATACAGAAAAAGTATTAAAGCAAACCTGTAGAAAATGGAATAATCTTTAATTTTTATAATAACAAATTGCGAAAAAATTACATTTAAAGGTATATTTTTGAAGAAAAACTATCTCTAGCTACTTCTGAAATTATTCCGGCTATCGTACATATGTACATACACACAGACATCATCGTGAAAATGTTAAAATTGGATTCTAGGGACCTTAAAACGTGGTCATTTACCAAAATTTCGATATGTGATTTTTAGCACGATCCCTAAACCTCCCTTACCAAGGGTAGCGGAAGATAAAAATAATAAAGAATACAATTTAATAATTACAATATTCTTGTAATGAATAAAACCTATGTTTCAATTTACTTTTAAATATTTTCAAGTTATCACATTGATTAATTTCAGGAAGCAATTTGTTGAACACGTGTAAACTCTGCACTTGCGGTGTTATAATTGCGTATAGTAGAGTTTTTTGGAATGTTGTCTCTTACGAAATATAAAGGTACAGATTTCATAAATATAGATGCAGATCAGTGGAAGTAATTTTTTTTTTAAGAAGTTGCCTATACGAGTGTGTTTGTGGGACATTGGCTATACAACGTACTATCTTTATTCGGCAGACGAAACACATCATGAGCGGGAGGAGCCAAATCACAAAAACGGAATTTTCCGGACCTAATCCGAGAACCCATCTGCACATGATACACAATTCACAAGTACCTAATTTGGTAGTAAATCGTAATATTATTTTATTATTAGCGGCAAAATCATCCCCAGTAATTGTCAAAGGATTCTTAATAATGTTTGAATTTTTATAAATTATAAAACACACTTAAGATTACAGAAATAATAGAAATTTTAACTATCGGTGGTCCCTGAGACAGTTCATGATTAGTATTTCCATTAAAGTTTATTAACAACATTCACTATTCCAATAAAATAACTCTGCCCATGCTACCACATTTATTCCTGTGATATTTTTTGTTGCATACAATACCCACTAAACAGCAGGTTTGTTAGCTCCGAGCTCCGAGACAAACGCTGAACTAGAGTCCTTACGCGGTTGCCAAGCAACGCTCCTGGGATGTTCTTATGACGTGTAGTGGTATATGGTCACGACCTTTTCACGTACAAAAACACTCGAGTGTTCCTCAGCTCCTCCTGTGACGTCATTGTCACAGAAACGGACTCTGCTATTTGTGTTACCAAGTAATTATTACTTGCTTTGTGGGTGGAAAAAATAAATATTACGGTAGGGACAATAAACTAAGGAGGGTGGTACGTGTTGTAAGGTCAAGGTTCTACAGTATATAAAATGTCTGTTTAGAAATAAAGCAGAAATTATCTGGATTATATACTTTTACCAATTTCATTTATTGAAAATAAATTATAGTGCATTAACCAGTCTATATGAATTCAGAAGTAGCTCAATATTTTCACGATGATGTATGTGTGTGTATGTGTGTATGTATGTATGTATGTATGTATGTATGTATGTATGTATGGTATATATGGTATGTATTTATGTTTGTTTATGTGTGTGTATCCTCTTTACGCTTTAAGTGAAATACTATCATTCAGAAAGTTTTGAAACCATGTACTACCTTATTCTAATATGGAAAGAAGCCATTAGTTTAGATAGTTTTTCTTCAAAAACTACCTTTAAATTTTTTTTTTCTCAATTTGTTATTATAAAAATTAAAGATTGTTCCTTTTTCTTTAAGTTTGTTTTAATACTTTTTCTATATATTTTATGGATAAATTTATAAAGTAATATAAAAATTATATCTCGGAACTTATACTTTAAACACTTCTCCGTGGTTACATAGTTCAGCTCAAATGTATGTAACTGACAGATAAATGTCACTGTCAAAAAATAATCGTTTCAAATTAATTATAGTAATGTTTTAAAAGGAAAATTGTAAATAGAACAATAGTTTTATGGAAAGGAACTTAAAATACATAATTTCTAGCATTAGTAAATATGCAGGTATATATTTAAATAAAGAAACAAATAAATATATTATCACGTAATATTATCCATTGCTCGGTGTGCTAATCTGATTTACACATACATTTCGGTAATGATGATGACATATTTGTATTGTGCGGGCGTTTACCACAAGGGTAATTTTATGCCATTTAAAATTCGAATTATTTGGCGTTGATCGGGATCGAATCGGATTCCCCAGATTCGCGACCAGACATCAGGCACGCGGCAACGAGACCTCATAGGTAAATAGCGAGAGATATTGTGTTGGTCCCATCAGATTTTTACTTCTGGTTTTTGAGTAATTAATTGCAACCTTTAATTTTCAAATTTGTTCCCCACCTAGTAATAAGAGTCCTGTTAGAATCACGGTAGGAGACGGTCGTGTTTAATTGAGCTCCGTAGTGACTGGGTAATTTCATTATATTAATAATATGATAGTGAAATGTAGTGAGATGAAGTGAAAGTATTGTGATGTGAAGTGAAAATGTGTAATAGTTAATAAAAATCTATCAAGGAATTATTTAGGAATAAATAAAGAATTTAGGTGAAGGTTCTAACAATAACCTAGGACAGGATAAGATTCATTCCCAGACGGTAAATCGAAATTGGATAATAGACAAAAGAACAATTCACCTTAAGATCATTGAAATGATCGGCATTAAATTCAACTACATAATAATTAAAGACAATATTAAATTTAATATTGTAGGTACATTTTAGCTATAGTCCTTTTAACGACTTTTCTCTTTCTGATATTCAATTTTCTTCTCAGGTTTACTCTCTAAATGTAACAGCATCAACAATACAATGCAAGAAGGAATGAGCATAAAATTCTGAAATAAAACTGGTATCCGTGCTTCATGTTAGATGTCAAAGGACAACTTTAAAACTAAGGGCTTCCGGGATATGGAATTCAACTAAATATTTTTTTCCGTCGACCGTTTATTAATAGGCTATCTTAATGTATAGAAAATCATTCATTAATGACCCCTATTAATGCATGATTTTTTATTTATAAACGATTTATTGGGTGCGTTCACCACATGGAACACAGCATGTATTACTAACGCTAATTTGTAGCAAAAAGGTAGACAGAATTAAAAGTCATGCTTTTGACACTTACTACCTAGGTATATTCACGTAGCATACCTTTAAAATGAATTTGAAAGAATAAAATTCCTCAAATAACATAAAAAACTGCTTGTGTTGTCTAGCATTAAGTAAACTGAACGCACCCACTGAAAACAATTGATGACATAACTTATTGATTGACGTAAAATTTGACGTTCGGTCAACCATTACTAACCTAAAAAAAATTGTCATGGAATAAAATTAGATTTTCCATTTAAGTAAGATACGGTCAACGAAAAAATATTGTAACTAACACGTGTGTTAATTGGCGATTAATGAACTCAACAATTAACGCGTGAGCGTAGCGAAATGTCTCGATCATTAATCGCCCTCATTAACACACTTGATAGTTAAATTACTATTAAATTCACATCCATTTTTAAGGACAATAATTGTAATGCTATAGGAAGAGTAATGACAACATCTTCACGGAATTTAAATACATGCATGTGGTAGTATCCCACGTCCTAAATTTCCATTTAAAAAGTTGGGGAGACTACTGGACGTTTAACATTTTTACCTCCCGCTACCCTTGGTAAGGGAGGTATAGGGATCGTGCTAAATATTGCATATCGAGATTTTGGTAAATGACCACGTTTTAAGGTCCCTAGAATCCAATTTTAACATTTTCACGATGATGTCTGTATGTATGTATGTATGTGTGTGTGTCTGTATGTGTGTGTGTGTGTGTGTGTGTTCAGAAAGTTTTGAAACCATATATTTCTACCTTGTTCTAACATGGAAAGAAGCCATTAGATTTTGGTGGCAATCGGATAACCGGAAATGGCAGTTTACTTGAAGCTCAAGATAGTTTTTCTTCAAAAAATACCTTTAAATATAATTTTTTCGTAGTTGGTTATTATAAAAATGAAAGATTATTCCATTTTCTACAGGTTTGCTTTAATACTTTTCTCTATATATATTATGGATAAATTTATAAAAGAATATAAAAATTATATCTCGGAGCTTATGCTTTAAACACATCTCAATGGTTACATAGTTCAGTTCAAATGTATGTAACTGGCAGATAAATGTCACTGTCGAAAAATAATCGTTTCAAATTAATTATAGTAATGTTTTAAAAGGAAAATTGTAAATAGAACAATAGTTTTATGGAAAGGAACTTAATATACACAATTTCTAGCATTAGTTAATATGCAGGTATGTATTTAAATAAAGAAATAAGTAAATATATTTTCACGGCATATTATCCATTGCTGGGTGTGCTAATCTGGTTTGTACACACATGTCGGTAATGACGATGACATATTTGTATTGTGCGGGCGTTCACAAGGCTTAATTTTATGCCATTTAAAATTCGAATTATTTTGCGTTGATCGGGATCGAATCGGATACTCCAGGTTCGCGACCAGGCACGCGGCAACGTGGTAAATGGGGGGAGGTATTGTGTTGGTCACATCAGATTCTTTTACGTTTTATGTTCGTGTTTGTTGTGTGTGTGTTCAAAGAAAACTCTGGCTGGGTAGGTCTGACGTATCCAGGATTCATTACTACGGGATAGTCGGCTCGGCCAGAATGTCAAGTCAACGGTCCACTTTAGTAACAAATTAAAACATGGATCATTTATATTAAAACTAGACCTTAAATAAAAATAAAATAAATATATCATAACGGCATATTACTCATTGCTGGGTGTGCCAATCTGCTTTGTACACAGATTTCGGTAATGATGACATATTTGTATAGTGCGGGTATTTATCAGACGTCACCTCACGGGCATTCATCACTGGCGTAGAGAGTACACCACAGGGGTAAATTTTGTGCCATTTAAAATTCGAAATGTTTGGCGTCGGTCGAGATTGAACCCAGTTCATCAGATTCGCTACCAGAAACTCAGGCACGCGGTTGCTAGACCTTAATACAGACTGTAATAGTTTAAAAAAGATATTAATTTTTAAAGTATTCAATTTTTCAATGCCCTTACTATTCCAAATTATTACTACTTTTAAGCCTTCTTCTATCGCTTCTTTGGAATGGTATATAGTACTGACCAAAATGAGTTAAAAAGGCTTAATCAACATGGGTTCGATCTTTAATAGTTTCCGAGGTATTAGGTAGTTTTTATGGGGATTACTTCTGCTTTCTCGAAAACTATAAGAAATGACTTCGATTAAATGAGACTTTTTGTTTACTTTTTACCTTCCGTCACCTCTAGGTAAGGAAGGTATTGTCTTTGGTCAAAAAAATCGGTGGTGAGTTTTCATTGAATAAGCACGTTTTAGGGTCTTTACAATACGATTTTACTATTTTTACGATGATGTCTGTATGTGTGTTCGTATGTGCGTGTGTGTGTGTGTATGTGTGTGTGTGTGTGTGTGTGTATGTGACCGCTTTTTCGTGGACGATATCTCCAATACTAGAATTCCAAAAATTACTATTCTTGCGTATTCCTCTTCCTTACAACCATATGCAGACTTGATTAGATTTTGGTTATAATTGGTCAACCGGAAGTACCCTCATTTAAAGATTTTAACAGTTTTTCTTGAAAAACTCAGTTAAATGTTATTATAACTTAAAGAATATATTATTCTCTATACGATTTGATTGCATTTTATATTTCATATTCAACAGATATAGAGTTAAAGAATAATAAAGATAAAAAATTCGTATAAATTTCATAATTCAGCCAGCTATGCTAACATAACCATGGAAACTGCTAATATATTCAGGTAATTCAAATTGACAGATGTCAGTATCAATAAAAAGCAAGTAATTGAATGAAAAAATAAGGGAAGTAATTCTAGTGTTAGAAGTTTTTAAATATAATAGAGACGATTACATTGGTTTGAACATGTCATGAGGAGAGATGAATAAATTAATAGGAGGTGGAAGAAACATAGGAAGACCAAATATAAGATGAAAAGACTGTATTGCAGAAGACTTGAGAGAAAAGGAACTGAATGAGGACAACACGCAAAACAAAAATTAGTGGAAGAAGAAAATAAAAAATAGCGACCCCCTAACGAATGGGAAAACTAAAGAAGAAGAAGATGTCAGTGTCTAGTGCAATTTGCATAGTTTGTTTATGAAATAACTTTACTGAAAATATAGGATCTTTTGCAAAAAAATTATGTATAGGGCGCGTGCAGTGACATGACTTTGCTGCCTTTGGCAAGCAGATATGGGGACCCGTATCAAAATGACAGCAATTAATTATGTCCATAACTGACAAGTGTCATAATTTTTCATTCAAAATTTCATGATTTTCTTATTTCATGTGATTTGTTTGTTATCAGGAGTATGGAATTCCGTTGCCGAGAAAGGGAATCATAAAATACCAAAAATTTAGAATCTTTTGCAAGAAAATTTATGTATGGAATTTGTACATAATACACAGGATTGACGGAAGGTATTGTGCTGGCCACATCAGATTTTTTTTTAAAAAAATCCAATAATTGTACATATTTAAATGTGGCGATCTCGGCCAGTATTTGATTTTCAAGTAACTTTGTAACTATGTATTACAAATGAGAAAAATCTTTCATATAAAATTTTATTGTATTTTTTTATAGTCTATCTAGGTACTAACATAGACAAATTTGTTAGATCTTTGTCTGTTTTTCTTTGATTCTATTACAAAATGGCCTTTTCTTAGATTAAGCATTTTTACTCATTTTGGTCAGTACTATATAGTCGGGGGACACCATGTATAATGATAATTTAGAAACTCCCTGCGATTATATGTATATTGTGGTGAATGATATAGACTCCCAGTGGCAATCAAAACTTAGACTACACTATAATAGACATAGGCCCAATTGCATAAAGCATTTTTAAGTTTAATCGCGATGTTAACTTGAACAAAAGTTATTTTCCTGTGTATATATGAGACTTATTCAAGTTTAAAATGTGAAGTTAAACAATTATTAGTTAAGTCCACTGTTTGAGAACAAAATGAGTTTAAACTTCGTTATAGAATATTTAAAAAAAAAAAATCTTAACGGATAACAAGTAAAGCTTTCTAGAACTTCAAATGGCTTACAATTTACATGAAAGTCAAGGACCACATTTTTGTCAACATAAATGATAAGACCCCTTTGAAAATCTTTAAAATAATACTAATGGGCATTTCTGAAGTTTTGAATTTGAATGTTTGCAAAATTATGTAAATTGGAAGTTTGCGCGAAGATATTTCGCTTTTCGCAAATGATATTTCGAAACAAATGTAAAATTAGTAAAGTGAAACTCGTGTAATTAGAAATAATTTTAAATTGCATTAGTTTAACAAGATTAAGTATAAAAACATCGCATTAAATTTAAGTGAATTTTATCAGGCAGAGTATAATTAATTCATTTTCAGAATCCGTTCAGGTAATTCGTTCACCGTACTTTTATTTTGGTCGATATTTCTTCAAGGTCGTTACGTTTTCCTTCCCAGTACTAACATAATTTAATCGAATTCACAACCAATCAGAGATTATTGAATAATGTAGCGGTAAATTTCCTCCATTATGGACGCAGAGCAGAGAAAAATTCACGTACGTGCGTGCGGTTCGCAAAGCATCTTTTTATAGGTATCCGCTGGGAGATGGATTCATCAAAAATATATTCATATTGAAAAAATTATACCACAGAGTACCTACCTAATAGCAGATTTATTCATAGCAAAAACAATTTTTTATTTGCCATGAAATTTGTTGATAAATAATTTATCCATTTTACGTAAATTTATTTAAAATGTTTTATCGCGGTAATTAATGATCGTCAAAAATATATTCATATTGAAAATTTTATACCACAGAGTACATACCTAATAGCAGATTTATTCATAGCAAAAACAATTTTTCATTTGCCATGAAATTTGTTGATAAATAATTTATCCATTTTACGGAAATTATATAAAATATTTTATCGCAGTAATTAATAATCGCATTTCGTCTCGTCTCATTGCATTATGCTTTGATTCGCAAATTCAAAGAAAATGCACCGGAAAACGATTTACAAGGCGTGGAGTCAACGCTAATTCGTGTATAGGACACGTGAATGTCAAAATCATATGAAACCACTATATTTTTTAACTATATCTAGAGTCGATTGGTATCTCTCCCGGAGTGAGAAAATGTAAAATAAAGAACTTGTGTAAAAATCAGTTTTGTATCCAACAAAACTAGTTTTTCTCAATATTTCAGCCCCTTCTTCATCTCCAGTCAAAAAAATCTGTTGTGGCCAGCACAATATCTCTCGCCACTTCCTTTTTTGGTCACATAAGTATAGGGCGCGAACAGTCATGGTACATTGTTGGCAAGCAAATGTGGGGGCCTGTTTCAGGATGATAATTAGTAATTATGTACATGGATGTCAATTGTCAATTTTTCATTCAGAATTTCAAGATTTTCTAAATACCTACACGTAGTTAATTTGTCACCAGGAGTGTGGAATTTACTTGTCGAGGAAAATAAACCACATGGAATTGGAAAATCACTAAATTTACAATGAGAAATTATGATACTTGACAACTATATACATAATTACTAGCTATCATTCTGACATGGGCCCCCATATCTGTTTGTCAAGGCCAACAAAATCACATGACTGCTCGCGCCCTATTGTATTTAACATTTCTTGTATACCTACACTCTATACCAAAAATTCTACTTACATATATCTATTCCTTATATTATTTAGATTGTTTAATTTTAAATTTATTTTATGAAGAAATTTTGTCCTCTTCTAATGTTTCCAATTCATTGTCAGGATTGACATTATTTTTAAAGGATATATGTAATATACCTATAATTTTAAATATTTAACTATTAATACATTAAGAAATAATATAATGTATGTACTTCCCAGAAAAAGTCTTCAGTAATATCTATGAATTTCTGACACTGACATTTATCTGTCAGTTACAAACAGTTCAACTGGTCAACTATTTTCCATGGCATCCTTTCGGCTGTAAAATTTATTATAACGTTATTTTATTTATTATATTTCTTTTATCTCTAAATCCATAGAATATATAATAAAATATTTAAATGTATCAGATAAAGAATTTAATTTTCTTTAATATTACCAAGAAAAAATTTCAAAAAATATTATTTAGAAGATATTTTTTCAAGAATCTTCTACTTCCGGTTGTCCAATTGTTACCAAAACCTTTTCAGATCTTCCCATGAATTTCCGATTGGGAAATACGTAGTTAAACAAATTTAAAGTCTTATAGTTTTTGAGTAATCGTCCTTCCAACATTCTACATACACACACACACACACACACACACATACATCCACACACACACACACACACACACACACACACACACACACACACACACACACACACACACACAGACATCATCGTAAAAATGTTAAAATCGGATTGTAGGGACCTTAAAACGTGCTTATTCCATAAAATCTCGATATGCGATTTTTAGCATGAATCCAATACCTCTCTTAGCGAGAGGTAAAAATTATATTTTTTTCGTATTCCTCAAGTTTACATCTAGAAGAACAAGTGATTAGATTTTGGTTATAATTGGTGAACCGGAAGTAGTCTCATTTGAAGATTTAACAGTTAAGTTTGATTTATTGACATTTAATATTATTATAACTTAAGAATATATTATTCTCTATACGATTTTATTACATTTTATACTTTATATTCAATAGATACAGAGTTAAAGAATTTTAAAGAAATTAAATTTTATAACTCTAGTGTTACAATTTTCTAGAAAGATACAAGAAAGACGATTACATTGGTTTGAACATGTTATGAGGAGAAATGAATTATATTTGAACAAGAATGAGTAGTTTAGTAATGGGAGGTTGAAGAAGACCAAAGATAAGATGGAAGGACTGTATTGCGGAAGACTTGAGAGAAAAAGAACCGAATGAGAACGACACGCAAAAATAGCGACCCCTAACGAATAGGAAAAGCTAAAGAGAAAGAAGATGTCAGTGTCAAGTGCAATTTGAATAGTTTGTTTATGAAATAATTTTACTGGAAATTTAGAATCTTTTGCAAGAAAAATTATGTATGGAAGGGGATTTATACATTATACACAGGATTGACGGAAGGTATTTTGCTGGCCACAACAGATTTTTTTGATAACTAAATCATACTTAAATGGTGGAATATATTTATTGATAAAATGCACTTTTAGTTTAAAAAAATATTTTTAAAATGTTTAATTAGTTTTACTGATGACAGGAATGCATTAACAGATGTTCGTATTGAAATAGTTTATCACAAATTGGTGGTAAATTATTAAATTAGATATTTTAAAGGCCAATTAAATTATTTAGTAAATAATAACATTTTACGATTACAGTAAATGAATGAACATATGCTCGTATTGAAATAATTTAGTGACCAGAATTTAGTGTTCCTTCTCTTTATTATGAATAAGTTGTATCACTGCAAAAGTGCAAATACACGGACGACGGTACGACTGATGCAAACTTGTTGTCTCTTGTAGTTAAACTCTGACTTACGCGAGACTCTCACTGGAGAACGAAGCGAAGCAGAAAAAAAATGTGCGAGGACGAGAGCGAGGTCGAGATTACAGATCCGAAAACGAAACGAGATCGATATTTTATATTTCTCGTCTCGTCTCGTCTCATCTCACGTGCATCAGTAAAACTGCTTCTGAATTGAATTTGATCTGTAGTCTTAATCATTGTAGTTCGATGAGACGTAATAATTTTTTTAATATTCAATGACGTAGATCTGAATCTCATTTTTTCCCTCAAATAGTGAAGTTCGCTAATAATTGGTTTCTTATGTACCGACGTAATTCAAAACTTATAAAATTATAAAATGTTTCAAATAAGTTTGGCGGTCAATAATTAGAAACATTTATAGACAATAAACATTTTAATATAATAAATAATTTAAAAAGCTATAAATATTATAACCCACGTTTGATTGTCACTGGTACTATTTTGATGCCTAGCTACATTTCTATCATTTCCATTAAAATGAACGTATTTTCTGCAAGGTGTGGTGGTGTAACATCATAAACTCAAGAAAATATTTGTATTTTTTTGTGTTTATTTACATGAAAATGGATTTCAAATTTCAATAAGGCGATATCAGTAATTCGTTTTCCATTTAAATAAAAAAAATAGTTTTTTTTTGTTTTTCTGTTTTTACTGAAGTTTTTCAGAGGGCTTAAAAGTAGTAATAATTTGAAATAAAGTAAATATATGAGTGACAGAAAAAAGAGAGATAACGGCTTTAGAAGTGTTAAGTTTTTGATAAAATACAGTTTTACAGAAATAGATGAGATATTTATACTTATACATATTTTTCTGCAATTTAACATAAATATGAACATCAATAGAATAGAATAAATTTTTCTTCTACATTAAGCAGCCGACATTCCAAGGCTCCTTTAAAATACCTCTGACGCTGTAGGCTCTGCGGATGCTAGACTTAGCGAAATCGAATGACAATTGACTATTCATTTGCATAATATAATGCCAAAAATTATTAAATTTTTATTTGGAGATATGATTTTTTACATAAACATGTACAAATGGTCACAAATATAATCACAAACGGAGTAAATGTCAATATGGTATTCTAGCTAGTCCATAGATGTAACTGGTAGTACTGATATTTCTAGCTCGAATGACAGAAAATTATTCTTAATTAATTTTAAAGCAACTTTCAGATCAAATATAATAAAAATAACCATAAAACTTTCATGTACTCTGGGTCTGAAAGGGTTAAATTTTTAAACGCTACAACTAAGAACGTAAAAATTTAAAATTGTTCATGGTTGCCCTATATTCTCTTAAATTTATGTTCATATTCATAAATGAATTGACAAGAACTTTTAAATAATTGGATAAATGTATGTTACCAACTACAGCATTACACATAGTAATTTTCCTAAACCAACTCGGTTAATATAGCAGTTTTTAAAAATATTTTATTATATAAAAATCTGATGTGGCCAGGTAATACATAAATTTATTGCAAAAGATCTTATATTTTTTATTTTCTTCTTCCACTCTATTTTGCGTGTCGTTCCTTTTCTCTAAAGTCTTCCGCAATACAGTCCTTTCATCTTATCGTTGGTCTTCCCCTGTTTCTTCAACCTTCTATTACTAAGCTATTCATTCTTCTTCCAATATATTCTTCATCCCTCCTCATGACATGATCAAACCAATGTATTCGCCTCTCTCGTATCTTTCTAGAAACTTCTAACACAAAGTTATTTCCCTTATTCTTTCATTCCTTACCGTCTATTTCTGTGTCTTCCCCAACATCTATCTAAACATTCTCATCTCTGCCACATTCATTTACTTTTTATTGATACTGACATCTGTCAATTTTAATTATCTGAATATATTAGCAGTTTCCATGGTTAGCATAACTGGCTGATTTATGAAATTTAATATCTTTATAATTCTTTAACTTTATATCTATTGATATTATATGAAGTATAAAACGCAATCTAATCGTATAGGGAATATTCTTAAGTTATAATAACATTAAATGTAAATAAATGAAATTTCAAGAAAAACTGATAAAATCTTCAAATGAGGGTACTTCTGACTGACCAATTATAACCAGAATATAATCACTTCTTCTGGATGTAAATTTGAAAAAATTATAATTTTAGGAATCGTGGTATTGAAGTTATGCTATCCGAAACTTTCACACACACACACACACACACACACACACACACATACATACACACATACACACACACACACACACACACACACACACACACACATACATACAGGTATCATCGTAAAATTGGTAAAATCGTATTAAATGGACACTAAAACGTGCTTATTCACTAAAAAATCAGACAATATCTTCTAATAGTTATGACAAAATGTTAACCGACGTTGGATTTTTCCAAACAAATTTTATTAATGCTGAAGATGAACCACTTTGGTTCGAAACGTCCGATGTTCTGAAATAAATAAAGAATATTTAAAATCTGGATCACCAAGGCCTTACTCTATACTCAACGATATATTGAATTACCATATTTTCTTTTTTTTTCAGATCGGAAGGTTTGCGGCATCGTTTCAATGTAAGTCTATTTTTCTGAAAATCAATTTCTCTCTAAACGGTTTAGAACTTACATTTCCGCTATAATTTACACCAATCACTTTTTCCCGTCGGCATTGCAGTCTGTCTACTGTAGTACATCCCCAAGTATTTGTCACGTGGGTTGTATATGACCACGTATCTTCGGATGTTGTTCAGTAAATGACGTAGTGTTGTGAGGAATCCCACCCAAGAAAATTCAATAAACGATGGACCAGCAATTCAATAAAGAGATAGGCGGAAAAAACGTAGGTTCGACACTTTGGGATATCGTTAAACGTACAGGAATTTGACGTGGGTTCTGGAAATATTAATGAAAAATTCAATTAGATTAGATTTTGAGGTATTTAAATATTGAAAAGGTTTCGAATTGGAAATGATCATAGTAATAAGTGTTATTTTATTATTTATCGAGCAATAAATACACCTTTTATTGATCAAAATACTTTCATTTTGTAAAAGGAACTGAACCTTTTGACAACAAATTTTTGTATCAATACCAACTGTTTCATATTTTCACATTACACTAGACTCTAGCACTCATGTAGCCCCGTTTATCACCGACCCGGGTCCGTGAAGTTGAAGTTACAACATCGCATTGCCACATCTTATGGTAATATTTTGCTCATTTTTTTCAATATTTTGCTGTATAGCTTGAATTTTTTGCTGAATCCACTCTTAAGTTATAAACAAATAAATAATAAACATCTTCACGTTGGAGTTAAACCAGTAATGTTTTGGTACTGTAATATTTTGCTATTTTTTGCTGTATAGCATGAATTTTTTGCTTAATCCATTCTTAAGTTATAAACAAATTAAAAATGTAACTCCATCTTCACTTCGGTGTTACCTACTGTTACAACTAAGTTAAATCAAAAATATTTTAATGGCATTATTTTTAATTTTTTTCTGTATAATTTGAATTTTTTGTTATAGTTAATCTCGTTATAAAAAAATAAAAAAAATGTTTGTAACTCCAACTTCATATCTGTGTTATAACAAACAACTAACTTAAATAGAAATCATGCCGCTACAATATCTTAAATTCATATTTGGACGAAAGGTGAAGACTACCAAGCGCGAATACAGGGGGGGGGGGTTAACGTGAACATATAGCTACATCATACTATACTCGTAGGAATCAATTTGTAATAATGTTAAGAAAAATTACGTATATTTGAATAGCTAATTAATGGTGAAAAATCTGATGTGACCAACACAATACCTCCCGCCATTTAATTTTTATTAATTTAAATACATGTACCGTGGCCGCGTGCCTGAGTGTATGGTCGCGAATCTGAGGAACCGGATTCAATCCCTACCAACACTAAATATTTCTAATTTTAAATGGCACAAAATTAATCCCTGTGGTGCACTCTCCATGCCAGAAATGAGTACCTGTGAGGCGACGCTTGATAAACGCCCGCACGATACAAATATGTCATTATCATTACCGAAATCTGTGTACAAAGCAGACTAGCACACCCAATAATGGGCCAAATGCCATGATGATATATTTTTACCTTCGGTCACCTTTAGGTAAGGAAAGTATTGTCAAAAAATGCAATGATGAGTTTTTAGTGAATATGTACGTTTTAGGGTTTATGTAATACGATTTTATCATTTTTACGATAATGTTTGTATGTATGTATGTGTGTGTGTGTGTGTGTGTGTGTGTGTGTGTGTGTGTGTGTGTGTGTGTGTGTGTGTGTGTGTGTGTGTGTGTGTGTGTGTGTGTGTCTGTCTGTGTGTGTGTGTATGTGTGACGAAAGTTTTGGATCGCATAACTTCAATACCACGATTCCAAAAGTTATAATTTTTTCAAATTTCTCAAATTTATATCCAGAAGAACAAGTGATTAGATTGTGGTTATAAATGGTCAACCGGAAGTACCCTCATTTGAAGATTTTAACTGTTTTTCTTGAAAAAACGCAGTTAAATATCATTTATTGACATTTAACGTTATTATAACTTGAAGAATACATTATTCTCTATACGGTTTGATCGCATTTTATACTTCATATTCAATAGATACTGAGTTAAAGAATTATAAATTATACATACATAAATTTAACTTGTACTGTTATGGTGTTTTTATATCAATTACATGTCAAATATGCTTTCAAAGTTTTGTGATGAATATGAAGTATAAAATGCGATCAAAGCGTATAGAAAATAATATATTCTTCAAGTTATAATAACGTTAAATATCAATAAATGATATTTAACTGCGTTTTTTCAAGAAAAACTGTTAAAATCTTAAAATCTAATCACTTGTTCTTTTGGATGTAAACTTGAGAAATATGATTTTTTGTAAACTTTTGGAATCATGGTATTGAAGTTATGCAATCCAAAACACGCACATACACACACACACACACACACATATATACACATACATACATACATATATACATACAGAAATCATCGTAAAAATGGTAAAATCGTGTTATATAGACACTAAAATGTACTTATTCACTAAAAACTCATCATTGAATTTTTGAACCAAAGACAATACCTTCCTTACCTAAAGGTGACGGAAGGTAAAAATATTTTGGTGTTTTCATAACTGCAGAAATAAAATTTGAAAATTCATGGATTTATAATTTAATAACATTAGCCATGAAATTAGAAACAAGAGACGAAAAAAGCGTAATGTTTTATTATGTCAGTGTCAGAATAATGATTGTCAAAATAAATATTTTACGTAGTAAATATTAATTTTCTATATAGAAATTTAATAATAATAATAATACGCTTTTGTTCGTCTCTTGTTTCTAATTCCCGTGATACATCCTGTATACATATAAACTTACTCTTGGTGTATGTACGTGTAAAATATTGATTCATGCTTACCACAAAACTTTCATTTATTTGTGGATATACATTACTTTTTTTTATCACATCAAAATAGTATCATATATTATACAACAAGACGATTGAAAATTCTCGGTTATACGAAACGTGTTGCCTGGAAACACCACGAGACCAAAGGTCGAATGGTATTTCCAATAGGCAACTCGTTGAGTATGTCGAGAATTTTCTATTGTCGAGTTGTATACAGGTAGACTATATCATGAATAAAAAATAAATTAAAAAGTAAATAGTAAATTTAACGTAGACCTGTGGTCTATTTTATTTTGACAGAAACGTCAAACTATATGCTACATAACCTATCTTTTAAAATATAGTTCTAGTAGTATGTAATATTACATTGAAATGCTCATATTTCAAATTATATATTTGTATTTTAAATAAACTAACAACAGTGCAGTTCTAGATTTGTGATCCAAATAATTATTTGTTTACTTGTCAAATTTTTACTCTCATAATTCCTTGCTGTCAAATAATAGATGCGTTCAATTATTTGTTTCAGTGCACTTGGAGCTGTCAGTGTGATTTTAAATGTCTACTTAAAGCATACAACGCACGATTTTCCTCCTCAAAATCTAACTACAGATTCATTTATACTCGTATACTCCATACTGTGATCTAATGAAAAAGATCATGTCCGTAAATATAATTAAAAATGACATTGCCAGTTCTGAGTACATAGAACAAAATAACTAAACGCACTTATAAGTGAATATACGAAGGTAGGTATATTCGAATATACCAGGGTTCGTATATTCGTTCACCATGGTTACTCAATAATAACAGCTGTAATACGTGGTAGCTAAGGAAAATCACACACTCTTATTGGTTTACAACTTAATTAATGATATAGTCAAAGTAATTCCATTAGTCCTAAATATTTAGTTCTCGTAAGTATTTGAGCGAAAAAATGTTGATTTTTATAGTGCATATTGAGGAAAATATAAACATTAATTTACTCAATTTGCATTTTAAAAGCATAGCGTATATAATAATATAAAATATCACTCAAGAGTACTTTTTTAAAAACATGTAAACGAACACTAAACACTTTGCATTACCAAAAAGAAAAAAAAACTTAAACCTCTTAGATGAGCTGTAGAAAGCGTTTCGTAAGTAACTAGTTCCACTCAATTTAAAGTTTACTTGAACATAATGCAATTTATTTGAACTGGAGTAGTTAAAGTCAAATATACGTACTAGAAGGGAGCCCAGATGAAATTCATTCACCTTTGTTAAGAGTCAATGGTCTCTAGATGGCTTTGTGCGATGCTTAAATATTAGGCGACGTTAAAAGCGTCGAGACGGCGGTTTCTACACGTTTAATTTGCCCCAAAATGGACATCAGACGATGTACGAGGGTGACTTATAATGTTATTTACTTTGTTATGAAAGAAAAACCGACCTATTCATTATTTTTCTTCTGATTAATGATGTGTTATGTATCTGTTCAATTACGACTTGTGGTTTGAATTAAAAGAGTTTTATAGTTTTTGCAAAGGTTTGAGCACAAGAAAGTAGAAAATGAATGAAATGAAACAGAATTATTTTCGTAAAACTTTTGATAACATGATAACTACCAAGTTCAGCGAAAATAATAAAGAAATGAACTAAATTTTTGCAAAATATATTTAATTTTATTGGACCGAATAGGGACTGCTTTAATATTATTGCGCAATAATATTGAACGTCTAGGGGCGCCTTAAATAAACCATTATTTTACGTTCAATTGTTTCCCTTCATGGCTAGGTAAATAACATTATTTAAATCACCTTCGTAGAATTTTTTAATAAACTGACGAATTAAGTCAACCTGTATGTTAATTGACTACTGGTAATTACGGGGTTTCTTCAATAAGTAACAACAAATTTAATTAAAAATAAAAATAGCATATTGGTACACCCAGATTTGGGTAATGAGATACAACACTATATTTATTTATAAAATATATACCTGATTCCCTGGGTTAAGCTAAAAATATCTTTGACTTAATATTGTTTCGTACATAGACACTTATTTTTGTAAATTCACGTGCTAGCCTTATTGACGAGACAAAATATAATCGTAAATTAAGTTAATTACCTATATGAAATGAAGTCGAAACACATATAATGGCCAAACTCCCGCTACCCTACACAGGTAAGGTAGGTATAGCGATCATGCTAAAAATCGCATATCAAGATTTTGATAAATGACCACTTTCAAGGTCCATAGAATCCGATTTTAACATTTTCTCAATGATGTCTGTGGGTGTGTATGTGTGAGTGTATGTGTATGGGTATGATGTATGTGTGTGAGTGTGGATCTTCTGGACACTCTGGCTCAATTAGTATCAATCGGAAAATATTTAAACCTTGTATTTCGACCCTATTCTAATATGGAAAGAAGTCGTTGGATTTTGGTATAAATCGGATGACCGGAAATCGCACTTTATTTGTATCTCAAAATAGTTTTTCTCCCAAAAATACCTTTAAATGTATTTATTTCGCGATTTATGTTATTATATAAATTAAAAATTATTGAATTTTCTATAGGTTTGCATTAATAGTTTTTCTATATATATTATATGGATAAATTTATAAAATAATATAAAAACTATATACCGGATCCTTTAAACACAATCCATGGTTACACAGTTCAGTTCAAATGCATGTAACTGACAGATAAATGTCACTGTAAAATTATTATTTCAAATTAATAATAGTAACGTTTTAAAAAGAAAATTGTAAACAAAACAACAGTTACATGGAAAGGAACTTAATAAAGTTTCCAGCTAGTAAATATGCAGATATGTATTTAAATAAAAAAATAAATAAATACGGGCACTCATTGCTGGCGTCGAGAATGCAACAAAAGGGTCAATTTTGTGTCATTTAAAATTCGACAAATTTGACGTTCGTCGAGATCGAATCCGTTTCCCTAAATTCGCGACCATTCCACCATTATTTTTATAATTTTATCTAAAAGTAAAACTGAAACTAACACTATTAATAAAAATCCAGTGTATTCCTATTAATAAGTAAGTTATGGTCCCCCAAAGTTTGAAAAAATAGATGTGACGTCACCAATGTAAGTTTTCATATCAAACTCTTTTCTCCGTTGACCTAAATATTTTCAAAATATATAAAAATAAGTGTATTCAAATTATTAAGTTTAATGCAAGAAATTTATATTCAAATAAAAACTGTTTGAGAATTGCAGTGCTGCAGTGATAACTCCGCCTCTGCTTTATGTATTTCTTTAATTCTAATGGTATTCAGGACTTCCCCGTAACTCAGTATTCATTAAACACTTCTAGATGATCTTCCAGGCGCCAATCAAAATAATATATGTATATTGAATTCATTTTCGTGACAAGCCGCTATAACAAAAAATCCCTTATTTATTTCAGAATTAATTCAATTATATCATTTTATTTCTTTATTATTATTAATATTCATTATTTAAGCATATACTTTTACTACTTTTTAAAAAGATGCTTAATTCGATTGAGCTGTAATCCCCCATTACTAAATAAACTAAAAATAGTATTTTTCTACACTCTACATAGAAAGTAACCATTTGCGCTTTCTTTTGTCAACGCAAAATGTCACTTTGCCGCTCTAGCGTGACAAAGTAGAAAAAACGCTCGCTGTCCAAATTTCTAACTAGGTATACAATGTTGAGAAATATCACTTGTCTACATTATTGATGGAAACGTTTAGTCAGGAACTAATGGCACTGTAGTGACACATTTAACCCCTGTGCAAATGGACATTGTCGATTTCGGGAGAATGCAGCCTCTCAATCGACAATGTCCTATTTTGCACTCTTAATACACAAATAGCTAATTTATATTCTTTCATCTATTCTGAAGAATCAAATGTAACACTGCCACTGTTTCTTTAGTATAATTGAAATTGGTCTTTTTTCAGAGCATAGGAGCCGACAAACAATACCTATAAATGAAATGTAAACAGAAATGTCACAGAAACAAACAAATACTTTTATGCTTTTAAAAAATATTTTTATGTTCGAAGTAAACATTTTGAATTCAGTGAAAATATATTGTCAAACGAGGTAACAGATGAAAATTCAATATTTCAGAGTTAAATTTAATCAATTCTTACAAATAAATTCATTTCCTGGTGATGCATTTTCCGTGTTCCATATTTGAGTTCCCCTGAGATGTAGGCTCGTAGTAATTGATCCAGGATTGAGTTATAAGCCAATTGAGATATGTTCCGGATTTACTAACTGCAGATAGACCATATTGCAGTTGTAAATTAATACCACTTCGATCGTTAAGCAATCTTCACGTCTAATGCGAAAAACCTTTATCATTTTGCAATTAAACACATAAATATTCAGACTAGTATTGCTTCTCATTTAAATATAGAGAAATAATTGCTGTATTTAGAATTTTACTGTGAAAAAAAAATGTCTTGGAACTTTGAATGCCAGGTTAACCCGACGTGCATTTGTCTATTATTTTGATAGCATACTGTATTTATCACATCTTTAGATTAATTTTGCTCGATCACCTAACTCGTAAATTTAAAAATTATGATAAAAATTTGGAATTTTATATTGTAATATTCTACTTATGTGCATTACTGCTTTAAAATTAAATGGGGAACAATAAGACTAAAAAATTATTCCCCATTTGAAATTCTTATGCTTCTGGGTGAGCCAATCTGCTTTTATTCGAAAATTCCATTAGTGACGATATGCAAATTAACACTTTTGAGCTGTTTGAATTAATATGTGAATTCACGAAAGATGACTATTCAAGGTCACTTGTTCGAGGAAAGAATACACACAGCAGTAACTTAGTAACATTTCATGTCAGAAAAAGACAGATTCTTTAAGTTATGTCTATGTAATTTATGTTGTTCCTATATAACATATACAGCGTGCTCCATTTAGAACTGCCACTATTGGGATCTCGAGAACTATAAGAGATACAATATCGGTTAAATGGAACTTTTTGTGCACATATATGTGACCATCTCAGATATACTTTTGTTCTTTAAAAAATTCTCATAGGTAAAATAAAAAATAAAATAAAAAATGGCAAAAAACTTAATTTTGTTGATTTTTTCTTTTTCAAATAACTTCTAATGTTACAAATAAAGAAGTTATATATTTTTATTGCCTGACCAGTGGCGTACAAATTAAATTTTTAAATTCGTAAATTTCTGAGATATAACACAAAGTTATATATTTTTTAAATAGAACCCATATCAGATTTTAGTCTCAGAAAAATAACTATTTTGTTCTCTTTTCAATGATGTAAGGGTTATTGTGTTTCATATTTATTTAACCTCCAAAATTTAATTTTTTACGTTATTTTTTCCCGAATTTTGTAATTATTTCACAAAAACATTATTATTTTATGTTGATTATATTCTATTTGATTGATATACTTCATTTTATTACTTTCTTGCTCAATATTTTTATTTTAAACTCATATTTTATAATTTACACTATAACATGACAGGAACAACTTGATAAAAATATTTTTACCAAACGATTATTTATAGAAATATCAGAGATGAATGGCGGAATCAACGGAAGGAGTGTTATACTGAGTTCAAGTAATGTGTATTTTGGTGTATTGGAAAAATTTAAAAGGCAAAAAGCAATTTTTAAACCTGATACATTACTATAGTGAAATATAAACTATCTTCATTAAGAATGCGAAAATATGCGTAAATTAATTACTATTACTGAAAGTTTAAATATTAATAAGTTCGCATACTACATGCGATTGAAATCTATTAATAATTAGTATGACGTATCATGTCCTAAGCAATTTGATTGGTTGCCTGTTCAAAAGCGATACTCGCGCCCCAGCCCCAGAAACCGTTGTGCATAAATTCTTGATGCCAAAAGAGGGTTTCTTTCCGCTTCTCCAAGTGCGTACACCATATTCGTAAGTTCTTCTTGCGAAAGATTCATATTAATAAATTAATTTATTTAATCCCACTGTTATTAATAATAACCTGGCTAATGAAACTACTGTCATTACTGCAATTGTTTCATATTCAAAAAACAATATCCATGCTACACTAGATTTAATTTTTAATTGAATATATAAATTTAGAGACAAATGGTGAAAATATCCGAAATTATTGGTTTTATGCATAGGATACCCTTAATAACATATGAAGATAATACAAAAATACACACAACTGAATAATAAAATATAGGGTGTTCCATTTGAAAATGACGAGTTATAGTCATTTGAAATTGAGCACATTTGATTCGCTTTATTAAACACCCTGTATAATTACATTTAAAAAAATAGATCAGTACATAGAGTATAATTACAGTTATACAGAAAAGAAAATTCTTAATTTTTACTATTAAAATAACTTCAGTAAGCCTTTATAAAGCAATGCGTGTATTCGGTCTTTTTTAGAGAAAAAAAACGGAATAACTAGGAAAACTAAAACATAATTCATATGTTCGTATAGGTGAATAAAATAAAATAAAATTCAAAATTTATAAAAATATATAGGGTGTTCCATTTAAAAAAAGAGAAACAATTCTCGCCGAGCCGTAATGCAACATCCTGTATATGTGAAAATAATTTTACATTATACTCCGTGAGTAGATGAATAAATTCTGTTAATAAACTTATGCTGTATTTTTAACGACAAGGGAGATATCGAAGACGGCGATTTCGATGACTCACCTGTATAAAAATATTTTAGCTTTGCGAACATGAAAAAATCTGTACCCTTCAGAACTAACAGTTTGTCAACCACTGGCGAGGACATACTACGTCTCACACGATTCTGAACTTATCATTTTTGTATTTTATTTAATTTTCTGAGATAATAAGTCCGTATCGATCGAATAAAACTGACCGACGAGGTAATTCTGGATTTGTACGATGTTTCTAAAACATATTTAAATAAATGTATTTATGTGTACGTGAATTAGTGTTCATGCGTCTAAAAATGATAATGCTCATGTTAATGTTATATGTACCTATTATTTAGGTTTTGAATGCTTGCAGACCCTGATAAAGGTATAAGTTTATACAAAAACGTTGGTTTTATAAAAATAAATTCTGTATGACTAGATGTCAACATAAATCTCGTCCAAAATAGCACGTAACGAATCAGCACCTTCCAGTTCTCGAAATGGCCGAAGATCTCATTCAACGGTCATTGAATTACGTTACCGCTCGCGTGCTCGTCTTTCAGCTTCAGTCTTCAGCATTCAGACTTGCTTGTAAGGACGAAGTAAAAAGCCACTCTCTGTGATGCGTTTAGGATAATCGCTCCGCTGTTCCCAGGACTTTACTCCGTAATTGAATCGACAGTCGACGGCAAGAAAGCAATCTTTATCATGAATAGAACAAACAATCGGAAAATAAATATCTGCGTTGAGAAATGCTCATTACAGCCAAGCACTTAGTTATATGACCGAGGTATATAATTTTTATTAAAATAAACTATATATATATATATATATATATATATATATATATATATATATATATATATATATATATATATATATATATATATATATATAGAAATTGTTTTGGTGATCCAGAATATATTGATGAATGTAGAAAAAGTGGCGTAGGATCAGTGTAATAAAAAAAAATCTGATGTGGCCAGCACATAACCTCTCGCCGTATATTTTACCTGGCTGTATGCATAAAGCAAAGAATATTTTTATAAATATTCTTCTAGTAAAAACATTAATTTTGGGCGGTCTAAAATGTATATAAGGATTGTGCATCTATTCTTACATATCTTCTTTTACATTTTATTTTTTCATACTTGTTATATCTAAATAACACTAATTCCCTTTAATAAAGTGACGGATAGATTGCACTCCGATTATTCTTATATCGATGTGTAATTTTGTCAATATTTACAACTTACTTGAGAAGAATTTGATAGCTTTTTCGCAATTCAAAGTTACTCTAGTCTATAGTACTGGTGTACATTGTCCCATAATGTTTGAAACAAATTTAAGTCCTTCAACCTAGACTTGTCATCTCCATAATAGTCACAGATCAAGAACTAAGGGATTCTCCAAGTACATTTTTCTTTCATTACTCATTATTTCTGACACTGACATTTATCTGTCAGTTACAAATAATTTAAATTATCAACTATTTTTCATGGCATTCTTTCGACTGTCAAATTTATTACAACAGATTATTTTATATATTATACTTCTTTTATCTCTAAATCTATGGAATATATAATAAAATATTTAAATGTATCAGATAGAGAATTTAATTTTCTTTAATATTACCACGAAAAATTTTCAAAAAAAAATATTTAGAAGATTTTTTTTCAAGAATCTTCTACTTCCGGTTGTCCAATTATTACCAAAACCTTTTCAGATCTTCCCATAAATGTCCGATTGGGAAATACGTTGTTAAACAAATTTTAAATCTTATAGTTTTTGAGTAACCGTCCTTCCAACATCCCACACACACACACACACACACACACACACATACACACACACATCCACACACACACACACACACACACACACACACACACACACACACACACACAGACATCATCGTAAAAATGTTAAAATCGGATTGTAGGGACCTTAAAACGTGTTTATTCAATAAAATCTGGATATGCGATTTTTAGCATGAATGCAATACCTCTCTTAGCGAGAGGTAAAAATTAAAAATATTTGTTAAACAATTTTATATCACAAATTGAATAATTAACAAATTGTGATTGTGAACTGCACGTTTAATGATTCACAAGTAAAATAAAATATTGAATACAGTAAACTAACCAAAAACTGACACTTTGAATGACAAATGATAGATGTGAATATGATATAAATATATATGTTAAGCGCTTTAATTATATTTTGTCTATTTCTACGTATAGAGATATGGTGTAACTATCTCTGTTTAGTTGCTAAAGCTTGCTATGAAATATTCACATACATATTCTAGGGCCGCATTCCTATTTCGTGTAGCCAATTTATTTAATTTTATTTTAACAGTAAGTGATACGTTATAGAAAAAATCTGGTGTGGCTAGCACATTACCTACCGTCAATCCTGTGTATTATGTACAAATTATTTGCAACTTTTAACAACTTTTCTTGAAAAAACGCAGTTAAATATCATTTATTGACATATAATGTTTATAAATTTCAAAAAATATGTTATTCTCTATACGATGTGATTGCATTTTATACTTCATATTCAATAGATATACAGTTATAGAATTATAAAGATATTAAATTTCATACATCAGCCAGCTATGCTAACCATGGAAACTGATAATATATTTAGATAATTCAAATTGAGATGTCAATATCAATGAAAAGTAAATGAATGTGACAGAGGATGTTGAGAAGAAGAAAATAAAAAATAGCGACTCCTAACGAATGGGAAAAGCTAAAGAAGAAGAAGATGTCAGTGTCAAGTGCAATTTGCATAGTTTGTTTATGAGATAATTTTGTTGGAAATTTAGAATCTTTTGCAAGAAAATTTATGCATGGATTGACGGAAGGTATCGTGCTGGCCACATCAGATTTTTTAAAATATGTTATAGAAAATAAATAGAATTTGTATACACGACAATAAAATTTAATTGACTCGTGATTTTATTGCTTGCGCATTAACATTTCCCGCTCATCGTTAAAATATAGTTTATCGTCTTTTATAAAAAAATACTATTAAGCCGAAGGGTACACAACTTTTTTTAGCCAACTATCACCAAAATTTAGAAATGTTTATTCAAACATAAATTTCATATCTGATTCATTCATGTCACTTTCAGAGTGCTTTTTTGTGATCTTGACAACTCACAAAGCAATTTGCTTCCTTTCAGAGTATGTTATAACTTAAAAACGAAAATAAAATAACTACCTACAGTAAAAATTTTGAAAGATGACCGATCAAGGTCGTCTACGATTGTATGAATTCAGATTTTTGCTTCGCCGATTATGACAAATTCAATAGTGTCGTTTGCTTAGTTTTTATGAGTGTACAAAAGATACTACTGTTATTTTATTATTATAAAAATATTTATTACAGTAAAAGCTTTCAAAATTCAAAGATAAGTGAACTGGTACGTTTATAAGCAAATGTAAAACCAAATATGTGAAAAATAAAATAATGACGCAATGTCAGTGTCATTGGCTCTGACAGGAAATAACGTTATTCGGGTAATGTATCTGAATTAATAAATAAACTTACGTTACAGCGAAAATAATGTCAACAACAAGCATCGTTTTAAAGTGAAATGTCCTAACTTAGTCGAAACAATATGAATTTTTGAAAGACAAGCGTGTTACATCCATTCTTATCGCACACGCTTATAGCCTTTGCAAAAGAAAGAGATAAATGTATGCCAATTTGTTAATTCGTTCATGATACAGATGACCTTGATCGGACATCTTTAAAACAATTTACTGTACATTAATTAATTTGTTGAGCAAATAAATGAACGATAGCAATGCGATTTTTTCTGGAATTTATGAAACTGCAAGTTCTGTAACAAAAAATTTATTTGCTATTTATACAAACGAGTAGCTATAGCGGCGTGAAAGTGAATGCGGTCGTAATGTAATTTTTGATAAATGTGAAGAAAAGTAATACCAACTTTACGGTTTCCAAAGGATACGTATTTAATCTAATGGCCGATCAAAAATAAATAATGAAATAAATGTCACTTTAATCTCTAAGTACAAGAAATGAAAAATAAAAATCTGTTGTGGCCAGCACAATACCTCTCGCCACTTCCTTTTTTTGGTTACATAAGTATAGGGCGCGAACAGTAATGTTACATTTTTGGCCTTGACAAGCAGATGTGTGGGCCCGTTTCAGAATGATAATTAGTAATTATGTACATAGATGTCAAATGTTAGAATTTTTCATTAAAAATTTCAAGATTTTCTAAATTTACGTAGTTAATTTATCACCAGGAGTTTAAAATTTACTTGTATGCCTTAGATATTTAACATTTAATTCTGCTCCACATGGAATTGGAAAATCACTAAATTTAGAATGAGAAATTATGATATTTGACATCTATATACATAATTACTAGCTATCATTCTGACATGGACCCCCATATCTGCTTGTCAAGGCCAACAAAATCATATGACTGCTTGCTCCCTATTGTATTTAACATTTCTTGTATACCTACACTCTATACACCAAAAATTCTACTTACGCATATATCTATTCCGTATATATTTAGATTGTTTAATTTTAACTTTAAGTACTTACCACAGTGTTACAAAAAGAGAATTTTAGAATTACTAGCTCTTCATCTGTGGTGCTTTAATATAAATAATACACTAATATGAATTTGTTATAGCTATACTCATATTATCTCATTCATTTTTCCCGCTAAAAATACATTAACACATAGATTTAAAAAAATCTGATGGGGACACCTCACGAATTCCTTGTACGATTATTAAACTATACATATGAAGAAATGTTGTCCTCTTCTAATTTTTCGAAATGTTTCCAATTCTATTAATGCATTAAGAAATAATATAATGTATGTACTTCCCAGAAAAAGTCTTCAGTAATGTCTTCGGATTTCTGACACTGACATTTATCTGTCAGTTACAAACAATTTAAATTTTCAACTATTTTCCATGGCCATTCTTTCGGCTGTAAAATTTATTATAACAGATTATTTTACATATTATATTTCTTTTATCTCTAAATCTATAGAATATATTATAAAATATTTAAGTGTATCAGAAAGAGAATTTATTTTTCTTTAATATTATCAAGAAAAAATTTCAAAAAATATTATTTAGAAGATTTTTTTTCAAGAATCTTCTACTTCCGGTTGTCCAATTGTTACCAAAACCTTTTCAGATCTTTCATGAATGTATAGTTTTTGAATCGTCCTTCGAACATCCCACACACACACACACACACACACACACACACACATACACACACACACACACACACACACACACACACATCCACACACACACAGACATCATCGTAAAAATGTTAAAATCGGATTGTAGGGATCTTAAAACGTGCTTATTCAATAAAATCTGGATATGAGATTTTTAGCATGAATGCAATACCTCTCTTAGCGATAGGTAAAAAGTCATATTTTTCGGCCAACGAAAATCCGAGTGAGATGGCTTCACCTGGCGGGTGAGATGACTTAAAAATATATTTTAAGATATTAACCTATTACGTATGGGTTTACTTTTCGTAGTAATTACTTTTCCACACAAGTCACACATGTTAGAGAATTTCGTGCAATTTTCATGGATCTGTTGACGAAAAACGTATTGAATTCAATACTCTGTTTTCCAGTGCATCTTCTGACAATGATAAATCATACAAGTGCAAACTGCAGAAAGCAAATTGCGAAATTCTCCGTGAAACAGGCAATATAATAGAAATTACAAAGTTACGTCTAGTTTCACCAATTTACAACTTCTGAGTCAACTTCCATGGAGCCATCTTTAGAAGTAACCACAGACGCGTTTTGCACTATTTAGCGCTCATCAGTGTGGTGTTAGACGTAACTTTGTAATTTATATTATATTGTTTGTTTCACGGTGAAATCCGAAATTTGCTTTTTACAGTTTACACTTGTATTATATGACTTTAGTCAAAGTATCTCTCAGTAGAGGGCTCTGTCGGTGTGTATGCATGTGTGTGTGTGTGTGTGTGTGTGTGTGTGTGTGTGTGTGTGTGTGTGTGTGTGTGTGTGTGTGTGTGTGTGTGTGTGTGTGTGTGGGATGTTGGAAGAATGACTACTCAAAGACTGTAAGTGGTTATATTTGTTTAACTAATCGAACATTCATGGGAAGATCTGAAAAGGTTTTGGTAACAATTGGACAACCAGAAGTAGCAGATTCTTGAAAAACAATCTTCTAAATATTATTTAAAATAAAAATGTCTTGGTAATATTATAGATAATTAAATTCTCAATTTGACAAATTTAAACGATAAAATCATAATGTTTTGAATGAAAACTTATAATACTTGACACCTATATACATTATTACTAGCTGTCATTTTGACACGGGCCTCCATATTTGCTTGCCAAGGCTAACAAAGTCACATAACTGCTCGCGCCCTATGCAACATAAAATAAAAATGGCGAGAGGTATTGTGCTGGCCACAATAATTTTTTTTGTAGTACTTACTTGATTGAAAGAAACAACATAAGTAAAATTTGACAACTGACTAAATACACTATTTACGGCGAAACATTCTCTAACATCGGTATACTAATATTTGGATTTTGGCACAAAAGACATCTCACTTGGTATATCATCTCTCCCAAGTTTATCGATATCTTGCAAAAACGTAGGTAGGTATCTATGTATAAAAATAAAATTGAATTTATTTATAAAACCCAACTGTATGAATTAAGAAATCACAATAGTTAATACGAAGATACTCGTATACTCAACTATTTAATTAGTTATTTCAACGCTAAGATAAATATTTGACTTTCTGAGGTTCTCTACACCGTTTCAAGTGTTTGAACAAACCTTACTTCAATATAGGCTTAGAAACTGAATACTTTGTAAATAGAAAACTGTCAGTATTCATTATATATTTGCCAAATAAAATTACTTTTTATTTGGATTGACGGCTTTCCTTTTGTTTTCTAAAAAAATCTTGCCCCAAATTAAAAATTTCTCACGGAGCCCGTCTTCGAATTTAAATTGCTTTTAATAGTGGCGTTTAAAAATGCATTACGTCACGTTCCATTCATTTTCATTAAGATAGGTTAAATTATTTATTACTTCGTTTGAAAACTCCGGTGGAAAATTGGAACTGATCAATTTTCCGATTAGTGACGGAGTTTACACGAAGTGATTGGAAGGTCGCTAGGACTGTTTAGCATGAGCTGCACATCCTAGTCTATTTATCAGGATATCTTTGACGGAGGTTAGGGTTTATCTCTGGAAAATTGACTCTGCAAGCAATGTATAGTGCGGTGAAGGAGGACGTAAGATGAAGACCCTCACAAACTTTATTTTGGAGATTAAAGAGGTATATTACAATTTCAATAAAAGTTTTCGTTGGTTCACTTAAATTTTAATAACGGCAGTAAATCTACTTATATGAAAAATTGAAAAAAATAATATTCAAGAGGTTTAGGTCAGCAAATTTTTAGTAGAATCTTATTCCACATTAGCAAAAAAATTACATATTTTCTCATTAGATGGAGTCAATATTAAATTAAAGTCAGTAATTACTTTACTTATTTTTTCTATGATAGTATTAAAAAATCGATCACTAATTTAACTTATTCGCTAAACATTTTCTTCCATCGTTAACAAAACAATATATTACTTATGTCCGGTTGCACTGGTGTTTCTTAAATTCACAAGCGGCCTAATTCACTAATGACCAGTTGCACAATGCTTAAATTTTAAGCTAGGTTTAAACAAAAAAATCTGATGTGGCCAGCACATAACTTCTCGCCGTATATTTTACCTGGCTGTATGCATAAAGCAAAGAATATTTTTATAAATACAAATAATATATTCATATAAATCTATGACGTATAAACTTCTTTATTATTCAATAATAGCATGTCTCAACATGAAGATATTTTACCATAAATTATGTTACAATAAATTACAAAGTAGAGTTTACTATATATAAATATTAGGCTGGTAACTGCAATTTTCAATTCGAACAACGTTGTTTACTTTCTCTTCATATTCTTCTAGTAAAAACATTAATTTTGGGCGGTCTAAAATGTATATATGGATTGTGCATCTATTCTTACATATCTTCTTTTACATTTTATTTTTTCATACATGTTATATCTAAATAACACTAATTCCCTTTAATAAAGTGACGGATAGATTGCACTCCGATTATTCTTATATCGATGTGTAATTTTGTCAATATTTACAACTTACTTGAGAAGAATTTGATAGCTTTTTCGCAATTCAAAGTTACTCTAGTCTATAGTACTGGTGTACATTGTCCCATAATGTTTGAAACAAATTTAAGTCCTTCAACCTAGACTTGTCATCTCCATAATAGTCACAGATCAAGAACTAAGGGATTCTCCAAGTACATTTTTCTTTCATTACTCATTATTTCTGACACTGACATTTATCTGTCAGTTACAAATAATTTAAATTATCAACTATTTTTCATGGCATTCTTTCGGCTGTCAAATTTATTACAACAGATTATTTTATATATTATACTTCTTTTATCTCTAAATCTATGGAATATATAATAAAATATTTAAATGTATCAGATAGAGAATTTAATTTTCTTTAATATTACCACGAAAAATTTTCAAAAAATAATATTTAGAAGATTTTTTTTCAAGAATCTTCTACTTCCGGTTGTCCAATTATTACCAAAACCTTTTCAGATCTTCCCATGAATGTCCGATTGGGAAATACGTTGTTAAACAAATTTTAAGTCTTATAGTTTTTGAGTAACCGTCCTTCCAACATCCCACACACACACATCCACACACACACACACACACACACACACACACACACACACACACACACACACACACAGACATCATCGTAAGAATGTTAAAATCGGATTGTAGGGACCTTAAAACGTGCTTATTCAATAAAATCTGGATATGCGATTTTTAGCATGAATGCAATACCTCTCTTAGCGAGAGGTAAAAATGCATATCGAAATTTTGACAGTAATATAATACAATTCATTTGGCCTCATTTCGATGCAATCTTGTCAATTTAAACTAAGTTTAATATTTAAGTTAAGTTGGTGCAACCGGCCATAAGTTAGTTGTTAACATAGTCGTTAGGTAACAAATGAAAGTTAACAATGTTAAAAACGATCGTTGTGAATAATCGTTGTTAAATATAGCAGTGAAGTTCTTAATATAATTTATACATATTTCTACTCAATTGACAACGAAAGTGACAGATTGTGCTTAGGTTTTAATAATGAGTGATAAGAAAAGTCAGGGTGCAAGGTGTAACAATATTCTCTAGGTTGATTACATTTGTGAACATAAAAAGATGATTTTGTGCAAATTAAATGTAATAAAGCTAGTTTTGTATTTCATTTTTGCTAGTTCCAAATTTTACATATCGTTGATTGACCTCACGGAAATTTGAAATTTTGCCCTGTAATCCCTTAAGGTGTTGAAATTAATGTTAGAAGAATCAGATATTCAATATTAAGAATTAAAACATTTAAATTTATGATGTGGAAATAATTTTTCTAGATAGCAGTCAAACAAATAAATTTTATTTTTCGGCCTCAACTAGTTTCGGCACCGCATGTGCCTTCTTCAGGAGCTACAATTTTTTTTAACAATTAAAATTTTGTTACCAATTTCTATGGAAAAACTTACGTGAATTTTTTTGGCAGAAATAAGTACGATGCCGCCATGATGCATTTACTTGTGGCTTGTGTCGTTACTACACAAATATATCTGGAATATTTTACTAAATAAATAACGCTATGGAGTTACAGTGGCACCATCTTTGAAAGAATAACTATAACAAAAATAGGGGACCTTTAACATGTAAAATCAGACTTTCCTAATTTCCTACTTCCCTAATTATTTTAGCTAAAAAAGTGTCAAATAAAAATTGTAGAACATACAATACTGCATCCGAATTGATTTTGAATGCTTTTAACGGCAGATATTAGATATGAAAATGTCGAAAATCACTTCAAAAATAGCAATTATTTAACTTATGTTGTGTGATAGATATACATAAATGGTGTCATTACTTTCTAACACACTACAAATAATAATGACGTATGTCGTAGAGTTACAGATATCTAATTATCTACTACACTGCCCTCTGTGTTAATGTTTATCCAGTGACGTTGATGTTTAAATCGAGTTATTATTCCGCCGTTTATGTTGAGTTGAGGTTTTTGTGCTTTGTAGAAGCATAGATGAAAAACATAAATCTGTGTGAAAGGCATTACTTTAAAAGAATCAAAATTGTCTAATAAATTACATTTATTTTTTCAATTAAAATGTATTAATAAATATTTCATGTTCCACGCCTATGCATACGGAATGCAGTGAAGTTATCTGCAAGTAATATTACATCAAACGGCTTATAATTGACCTTGAATAGTCATCTTTCGTGAAACAAACTATAACTCAAATTTGTTAAAATTATGACATGTAGCCCCAAACTCTGCAATTCGAAGATGACATTGATCGGGCATTTTTAAAAATTAGACTGTACCTATTTTGTATAATATACATATGTACACAGTTTCTTCTTTTAATTCATAAACGCCTTAAATTTATTATTTACGTGTTTTCAGATTTGCATATTTAATAGAAGCCACTTGAAATTTAGCGAAACATTTCTGTGTTTATAATCCAATAATGGTTTGGAGAACTCTCATTTCAAAGTTTTGCGGTTGGATACAATATCGCATTGATTTATAAATGGACAACATTTGCTAATGACAAGCTAGTTAATACAATTATTTTATTCCAAATTGTTTGTGCGAAGTCATGAATAATTTATCAAAAATCTATTCCACGCATGACATTACATTCGCATAACCATACTTGACATTTCGGGCGCGAGTTTAGAATATTAACTACACCAAAATTACTCGAGAAGGTTGAGTTTAATACATTGATCCTGCCCTGAAATAACCTCAAACTTAAAATGTCAGGGGATGAAATATTAAATTCCCCAACAGCTTTCATTCAAATTTGCCTAAAATTCACTCAACGAGCATGTAATGTATGTTATTACTCATGAGAATGAAGTTTGTATCACGAGCCGGAAGCGAGTGATGTAAATATTGTAAAACATTCGAAGGAATAATAGAAATTACATGGGAATACTATACTCTATCCACAATTGTCAAATAAAACATATCAGTGAGAAAATTGTTTTGAAAAATAAGTTGAATTTTTTCACTGATAAATGCATTTTTGTTTTTTTCTTGTTAAGGTGTCAAATTTTAAAGGCTATTTTATATTTTCACGTCATATTAATACAGAATGCATGCACGTCTGCGTTTGTTACATTTGTATTAGTCTCGCCCTCAGTTCATAATGACTTTATTTTAATTATCGTACAGATTTTTACCTCTCGCTAAGAGAGATATTGGAATCATGCTAAAAATCGCATATCCAGATTTTGGTGAATAAGCACGTCTTAAAGTCCCTAGAATCCAATAATAACATTGTTACGATGATGTCTGTGTGTGTGTGTGTGGATGGGTGTGTGTATGTGTGTTAGGTTGTTGCGGGTACGATTTCTCAAATTCTATAAGACTAAAGACCTGTGTAACTACGGATTCCTCAGTCTAACAGTAATGAAAAGAGTTGAATATATTCTGGTAACAATTGAACAACCGGCTGTAACAGTATTTTAACAAAAATATAAATATTATTTTTTGAAAATTTATGTAATTAAAAATATTAAAAACCAAAATTCTCTTTCCGACACATTTAAATTTTTTATTATACATTCTATAGATTTCAAGATATAGATATATAATCTATAAAATAATCTGTTGTAGTAAATCTCTTAGCCTGCTCACGGCAAACATCTCCATGGGAACTATACTTGAGAAATTAAAATGTTTGTAATTGACAGATAAATGTTACTAATGTCGGTGTCAAAAATTCAGAGATAGTACTGAAGGCTTTTTCTGGGAACGATATTTAATATTTGTTATTGTATTCTTAATTATATATTTAAAATTACAGGTATATTACATGAACCCTCAGAAATAACGCCAATCTCGATAATGAATCGGAAAAATCTCGAACATTTAGAAGAAATGGAGAAAACTTGCTCATTGAATGAATTTAAAATTATAGAAAATACGTAAATATAAAGATTAAGTGTAATTAATTTTTTTTTGTGTGTGTGTACAAGAAATGTTAAATACAATATTTATATATACCACAATGGAAAGGGCGCGAGAGGTATTGTGATGGCTACAACAGATTTTTTATATCGGTCTCTTCCACGTTGTCAAAGGGGGGAGGATATGAACCGTCCCTAACCCCTACCTGGCTATGCCAATAAAATCAGCATCTATCTCTTCGCCTGACGAAAACCTTAAATTCCGTAAAACTTTTAAGTACAAAAAAATAGAGAAAAATGATTACCAAATCAAGTGAGTATGGCGAGTATTCTATTACTTTTTTAGACGACCACTTCAGAAAATAATAGATATTGCAACTCTAGCCTATTTAAGAAAGTTGAAAATATCGTAGAACTAGCATGATATAAATATCGTACTAGCAGGAAATAGTTATATCGCAATAATGAGACCAAATCAATACAGCCAGACAGCTTTTTTTTTTATTGTTTTAAAAATCAGTAGGTTCTGAAATGTCATTGAAATAAAATTCTTTGTGTTCGTATAAAAAAAATAGTGTTCATAACTCGCTCGACAGTAATATCGTATTGCTCATCAAACTTCACACTCGCTTGATATTTCGCACTATCGATATTCGTTATGAAATGTACTATTATATTACCTTTTTTGCCAAAAACTGAAGTTTTAAATCTGCTGTATAAGAAGACGCATTATTATGATGTAAAATAATTCCTGTGTCTGAAACTCTACTGAGCACTACAGGTAAACATTTTTCAGTGTATGATTTAGCTGTTACTGTCATCTATTCATTCGACTTAATTGCTTTTACCAGTTCCGTTTCTATAAAGAATACTGCATACAATATTTTTCCTATTTCGCGTTTATAAAGTGAATTTTGTACAACTGTTTTTTATCAAAAACGATGATACAATGAAAAATTTTGTACAAATGTTTTTGGGATTTTTTTAAATTGTTAAGTTGGTAACTTAGTCAAAGTGTCAAATAAATATCTTTCATTGTATTTTGTTATTGCATGTCATTACTCATGGAAAATGACTGAAATTAGATTTATTATAGTAAAATATTTACACCAAACAGTAAAGTACTCTTTTAAATTAAAATTTAAAGTATTTATTTGTAGGTTCATAACATACTAAATATAAATTTTAACTCTAACCTAGCTTGTAAATAATTGTCAAAATGTCAAAATAAATTAAATTTCAAATGTTTATTGAAACTGTCAGTGTTACCAACCTTAATATTTTAATATTTCTTCCAATAATAATTTTAAAATAAAAGTAAATTAATGCGAAATAGGAAAAATAGTATGAAAACACGTATTACAATGTCCATTTGTAATACTTGTTTTTCAATATACTATTATTTTTTCAGGGTTCGCTGCTTGTTTGTTATTGTTGATGTTTCTCTATATTTATGAATCCATACTCTCTTAGCGTATAAATACATCGACAAAAGCAATATAAAAAAATCTCGTCTCCTGTAACAATTTTTACTACTCGTATTTATTGAAAGTTTTTTGAATTTGAATTCGTACACGTTCTACTTTTTCGAAATCAGATAATTCTATTAATAACTGACGACCAAATCTTCAATTGATGCTCTATTACCGCATAAGTGGCTGGCTATTTTGTATTTTTCGGCATCCAACACATGTTTGAAAAACTAATATGTTATTCTTTGATATTTGAGTTGCACATGTGCAGTAAAGTGTGAAGTGAATTGGTAACGTCGCAATCAGCTATTCAACGTGAGATTTAATTCACACACGATCAGAAAAGTATTACTAATTTATTTCACCCGGTGTATGGTAAATTATATAAGAAACAATTGGACGTAGTTATGCAAAAAGCAATGATCCCACAATGAAGCACAAATTGAATTTGGGTCGAATTTAGATTGCTAAATGCTCATTTTATGTCGTGCAAAATAGAAACAAGGCACAACTGTTACACGTCAATAGAAAATCGAGCTGAACCAAACCACATTAGCGGTACAATGACGGTACAATAACGGCACGATGACGGTACGGTACTTCGTGCTCCAATGTATTTTAAAGGTCCCATTTACATCTACGTTCTCGGTACGATGACGGGACGATGACGGCACATTGATATTCACATTAGCGATACGACCAAGGTACAGTGTAGTTTTGTTTATATTGAAAAAAATCGAGGAAAAAGTACTGTATCATAGTGACTGCGTAGTATTTTCATGCAACGGGGAAGAGAAGATTGCGTTTAAAGAGTACTTGCACATCACGTTAATGGTCGCTGAGTGGAAGTAAATATATGCTAGTATGTGATTGACATCTGACATGTTTTTGATTTTTTGATATTTTTCTTTTAGTTAAACCAAAATATATTCAAAATGAGCTAGATATGAAAAATTATTGCATACATTATTGAACAAAAGTTCTCTGCTTATGACATAAACGTAAAATATATATCATAGATTATTACAGTAAGTACAAATCAGTATCGTTTTGTAAAATTTTCTGGATTTTCTTCATTTTCTTCTTCTCTGTCAAAAGTAAGGGCAGTTATAGATAAATCGGTATTTGATAATTTTTTAAATATTACACGATATTTTCTACTTTTGATAGACACATGACATATGCATATCAAACCGTCATAATACATAAAAGACAAAATTATATTGTCATGGTATGTTCATACCGTCGTGGTACTGTCTAATGTAAATGCCTCTTGTAATTGACATAACGTCATTGTACCTTCATCGTACCGTCATTGTACCGCCAAAGTAAATCAAGCCTTAAAATTAATACATGCACTTTTACAAAAAAGAACCAGACAGCTTGGTTCTTTTTTGCAAATTTAGGAATAAATGTTATGAAGTATGGTTCCTTTTAGTATCCAGTGACACTCTACGCAAGTAGTTTATTTTAACATGTACCAACTTGCAGGTTCAGTATACATTCTGGTTTAGAATAGTACACGTGCTATTGCGGCTCCTCCAAACTAGAGGATAAAATTACCAATAGAAACATAGGGACCAAAAATGAAAAAAATAATTGGTTAAATACTCGAGAAATAGTATTAAAAAGAGAAAAACCATATTCTATTTTTTGCGTCAAGATTTTGATGGATATATTAGTGAAATTAATTTACAAAGAAAAAATTGCGGTCGAACTCAAACATCCCTTTCTACAATTCCAAATGATTTTCTTTGGTTTTATAATGAACTGTTTGCCGAGAAGGACGAAATAGATTATATTGACGGATATGGTATTAGAATGGATTGTACTATTGATGACGAATAATATGTTTCAAACTTGGATTTCATAATCATTTTATTTAATTTGTGTTATTTTTTTTATAGAATATAATTTATTTTGTATGAGGTATATGAAAACCAAGTTTACTTTTGTTTTTGTGCTCATATTGTTTTTTACCTTCCGTCACCTATAAGTAAGGAAGGTATTGTTTTTGGTCAAAAAATTCGGTGGTGAGTTTTCATTGAATAAGCACGTTTTAGGGTCTTTACAATACGATTTTACTATTTTTACGATGATGTCTGTATGTGTGTGTGTGTGTTCGTATGTGCGTGTGTGTGTATGTGTGTATATGTGTATGTGTGTGTGTGTGTGTGTGTGTGTGTGTGTGTATGTGACCGCTTTTTCGTGCTCGATATCTCCAATACTAGAATTCCAAAAATTACAATTCTTGCGTATTCCTCTTCCTTACAACCATATGCAGACATGTTTAGATTTTGGTTATAATTGGTCAACCGGAAATACCCTCATTTGAAGATTTTAACAGTTTTTCTTGAAAAACTCAGTTAAATGTTATTATAACTTAAAGAATATATTATTCTCTATACGATTTGATTGCATTTTATATTTCATATTCAACAGAAATATAGTTAAACAATAATAAAGATAAAAAATTCGTATAAATTTCATAATTCAGCCAGCTATGCTAACATAACCATGGAAACTGCTAATATATTCAGGTAATTCAAATTGACAGATGTCAGTATCAATAAAAAGCAAGTAATTGAATGAAAAAATAAGGGAAGTAATTCTAGTGTTAGAAGTTTTTAGATATAATAGAGACGATTACATTGGTTTCAACATGTCATGAGGAGAGATGAATAAATTAATAGAAGGTGGAAGAAACATAGGAAGACCAAATATAAGATGAAAAGACTGTATTGCAGAAGACTTGAGAGAAAAGGAACTGAATGAGGACGACACGCAAAACAAAAATTAGTGGAAGAAGAAAATAAAAAATAGCGACCCCCTAACGAATGGGAAAACTAAAAAAGATGTCAGTGTCAAGTGCAATTTGCATAGTTTGTTTATGAAATAACTTTACTGGAAATATAGCATCTTTTGCAAAAAAAATATGTATAGGGCGCGTGCAGTGACATGACTTTGCTGCCTTTGGCAAGCAGATATGGGGACCCGTATCAAAATGACAGCAATTAATTATGTCCATAACTGACAAGTGTCATAATTTTTCATTCAAAATTTCATGATTTTCTTATTTCATGTGATTTGTTTGTTATCAGGAGTATGGAATTTCGTTGCCGAGAAAGGGAATCATAAAATACCAAAAATTTAGAATCTTCTGCAAGAAAATTTATGTATGGAATTTGTACATAATACACAGGATTGAGGAAGGTATTGTGCTGGCCACATCAGATTTATATAAAATGGAAACATGCCACATTTTTTTTTAAATACACTGATGAAATATGTGTAATTTTATAATTCAGTCTCAAGCTTTAAACTTAAAACGTAATTTACTCAAAGTCTCTTATAGTGGGTTGGTTCCTGTTTGCATAATTACGTCCAATTATGTAACATAAAATTGTAGAAAATTAAACATTTTTTATATGCCAACCAATGTTGCCATATCACTCGGCTAGATTTTTCATTTCGATACCACTGAATTCAAACATAGAACTTATGATAAAAAATATTTAAAAGAAGGTAAACCATATTTGGTTTTCATCAATTAAAAATTATTTGCACAAGTTTGAAAGTAACAATACATTTTTTTAATGAGGCCAAATATATAATGACTCATTTGATTAGGATTGTCTTAAAATTCGACGCGGCTTCATTATTAAAAAAACCTTTTATAATTAGATCTGTCAAATCTAGGTTTTTGAAGCACCCACTTTATGATAAAATCAGCCCTGTTATAATAAATCAAAAGTTGTGAAATTATTTTTGAAAGTATTATCAAATTATTTTGAGATATATTTAGATTAGGTCTCTAAAACACTTCAATTATTGGTGAACAAAAACATGAGCACAATGCAAACGGTTTCATAAGTTTGAAAGTTCAACACAATAACCTGAGTTTAATATTTGTTTCGTTTATTTTGCTTAAATATAATGACATTTGATTAGGGATGTCACGTATGAACTACCTTAAAATTCGACAATATGTTTTCCACGGCGTAATTATTAAAAAAAAATCTTTCATAATTAGATCTGTCAAATATAAGTTTTTGAAGCACCCACTTTATAATAAAATCGACCCTGTTATAATAAATCAAAAGTTGTGAATTTATTTTTGAAAGTATTATCAAATTATTTTGAGATATATTTAGATTAGGTCTCTAAAACACTTCAATTATTGGTAAACAAAAACATGAACACAATGCAGACGGTTTCATAAGTTTGAAAGTTCAGCGCGATAACCTAACTTTGAGTTTAATATTTGTTTCGTTTATTTCGTTGAAGTTTTCATCACAAAAATCCCTGAAGGTACAAATAAAAGATTTTTGTTGTTGTAATGGAATTTGTGGGAGGTCACTAAAGTTTAAAGTGACAGGAAGATCGAACTACTCTTTGATACCGCCCGAGATTTTAGTAATGTATGAGAATGAATGAAAAATTAAATTGTTTTCATTTAGTTTAAATATATACGAGTAACACTAAATTGTGCAACCAGAGTAAGCCTTTATTTCCCAGGTGTAACACAGTAGGTACCTGTTTATCTACAACTATGAATAGATGTGGATACCAGTCTTTATTGGTCTAAAATAAAAACAAATTTTGTTTAATACTGATGCAAATACGTATATAACTAGGGGTAAATTTCTCAACTGTGCCGCAGATTAGATGTTGCCAAATATGAGTAATGCAGGACCGGCTTAGAGGTCGGGTTTTCAGGATTTTTCTCGAGGCTCCCCGCTCAAACAGGCTCCACACTTTTATATTTCTATAGGAGATATAATAAAATTATTAAAATGTACCGAATAGAGAATTTTACGTTCTTTAATACTAATAATAATAAAAATCTGATGTGGCCAGCACATAACCTCTCGCCGTATATTTTACCTGGCTGTATGCATAAAGCAAAGAATATTTTTATAAATACAAATAATATATTCATATAAATCTATGACGTATAAACTTCTTTATTATTCAATAATAGCATGTCTCAACATGAAGATATTTTACCATAAATTATGTTACAATAAATTACAAAGTAGAGTTTACCATATATAAATATCAGGCTGGTAACAGCAATTTTCAATTCGAACAACGTTGTTTACTTTCTCTTCATATTCTTCTAGTAAAAACATTAATTTTGGGCGGTCTAAAATGTATATATGGATTGTGCATCTATTCTTACATATCTTCTTTTACATTTTATTTTTTCATACATGTTATATCTAAATAACACTAATTCCCTTCAATAAAGTGACGGATAGATTGCACTCCGATTATTCTTATATCGATGTGTAATTTTGTCAATATTTACAACTTACTTGAGAAGAATTTGATAGCTTTTTCGCAATTCAAAGTTACTCTAGTCTATAGTACTGGTGTACATTGTCCCATAATGTTTGAAACAAATTTAAGTCCTTCAACCTAGACTTGTCATCTCCATAATAGTCACAGATCAAGCATTAAGGGATTCTCCAAGTACATTTTTCTTTCATTACTCATTATTTCTGACACTGACATTTATCTGTCAGTTACAAATAATTTAAATTATCAACTATTTTTCATGGCATTCTTTCGGCTGTCAAATTATATACTTCTTTTATCTCTAAATCTATGGAATATATAATAAAATATTTAAATGTATCAGATAGAGAATTTAATTTTCTTTAATATTACCACGAAAAATTTTCAAAAAATAATATTTAGAAGATTTTTTTTCAAGAATCTTCTACTTCCGGTTGTCCAATTATTACCAAAACCTTTTCAGATCTTCCCATGAATGTCCGATTGGGAAATACGTTGTTAAACAAATTTTAAGTCTTATAGTTATTGAGTAACCGTCCTTCCAACATCCCACACACACACACACACACACACACACATCCACACACACACACACACACACACACACACACACACACACACACACAGACATCATCGCAAAAATGTTAAAATCGGATTGTAGGGACCTTAAAACATGCTTATTCAATAAAATCTGGATATGCGATTTTTAGCATGAATGCAATACCTCTCTTAGCGAGAGGTAAAAATTAAGATGCTACTATTTTCGGTTTTCCAATTGGTACCAAAACCTATTCAACTTTCCCCATTAATATTAGACTGAGGAATACGTAGTCAAACAGGTCTTTAGTCTTATAGAACTTGAGAAATCGTGCCTTCAACAACCTAACATCCACACACAGACATCATTGTAAAAAATGTTAAAATCGGATTCTATGGACCTTAAATCGTGCTTAATCAATAAAATCTGGATATGCATGAATCCAATACCTCTCTTAGCGAGAGGTAAAAATAGCGTTTGTAGAAAAAATAGTGTATGATATACGTTTTAAATTGATTTTATTTTGTTCGAAGTTTTGGACTACTCCGCTTTGCATCGTGTTCATAAATATCTTTATGAGCAGATGTGCATTGTTTTTACCTCTCGCTAAGAGAGGTATTGGATTCATGCTAAAAATCGCATATCCAGATTTTATTGAGTAAGCACGTTTTAAGGTCCCTACAATCCGATTTTAACATTTTTACGATGATGTCTGTGTGTGTGTGTGTGTGTGTGTGTGTGTGTGTGGATGTGTGTGTGTGGGATGTTGGAAGGACGGTTACTCAAAAACTATAAGACTTAAAATTTGTTTAACAACGTATTTCCCAATCGGACATTCATGGGAAGATCTGAAAAGGTTTTGGTAACAATTGGACAACCGGAAGTAGAAGATTCTTGAAAAAAAATCTTCTAAATATTATTTTTTGAAAATTTTTCGTGGTAATATTAAAGAAAATTAAATTCTCTATCTGATACATTTAAATATTTTATTATATATTCCATAGATTTAGAGATAAAAGAAGTATAATATATAAAATAATCTGTTGTAATAAATTTGACAGTCGAAAGAATGCCATGAAAAATAGTTGATAATTTAAATTATTTGTAACTGACAGATAAATGTCAGTGTCAGAAATAATGAGTAATGAAAGAAAAATGTACTTGGAGAATCCCTTAGTTCTTGATCTGTGACTATTATGGAGATGACAAGTCTAGGTTGAAGGACTTAAATTTGTTTCAAACATTATGGGACAATGTACACCAGTACTACAGGGTGTCCCTTAACTTCGAGCAAAAACTTTAAGGGCATATAGTACTGCCCAAAATGAATAAAAAAGCTTCATCAACATAGGAATGATCTTCAACTGTTTCCGAGAAAAGCGAAAAATCTAAGAAAAACTGACAAAGATAACGATCGAATAAAATTTTGTCTATGTCAGTAAAAATACTATAAAAAACAATAAAATTTTATATGAAACATTTTTCTCAATTTCTTATAGTTACGTAGTTATATGAAAATTAAATATTGACCAAGGTCGCCACAACATTTCACTTTTGATTTTTATAAAATAACAAAAGGCCATCTAAGATTACCTCTCAAAGGTAAACAAAAAGTCTCAATTAATCAAAATCGTAATTCTTATAGTTTTTGAGATAGCAAAGGTAAATCTCGTAAAAACTCATTTTTCACTGCGTTATATCTGGGAAACTATTAAAGATCGGACACATTTTGACTAAGCTTTTTTTACTCATTTTGATCAGTATTATATGCCCTTAAAGTTTGTGCACCAAGTTAAGGGACACCCTGTATAGACTAGAGTAACTTTGAATTGCGAAAAAGCTATCAAATTCTTCTCAAGTAAGTTGTAAATATTGACAAAATTACACATCGATATAAGAATAATCGGAGTGCAATCTATCCGTCACTTTATTAAAGGGAATTAGTGTTATTTAGATATAACATGTATGAAAAAATAAAATGTAAAAGAAGATATGTAAGAATAGATGCACAATCCATATATACATTTTAGACCGCCCAAAATTAATGTTTTTACTAGAAGAATATGAAGAGAAAGTAAACAACGTTGTTCGAATTGAAAATTGCAGTTACCAGCCTAATATTTATATATGGTAAACTCTACTTTGTAATTTATTGTAACATAATTTATGGTAAAATATCTTCATGTTGAGACATGCTATTATTGAATAATAAAGAAGTTTATACGTCATAGATTTATATGAATATATTATTTGTATTTATAAAAATATTCTTTGCTTTATGCATACAGCCAGGTAAAATATACGGCGAGAGGTTATGTGCTGGCCACATCAGATTTTTTCTGATTTATTTCTCAAATTATTTGCTTTCAAATTGGTTCTTATTCGATACACGGCCGGTACATTTATTTACGGCCTAATGTAAATTGCTAATGTTTTGATAATATTCTTATCTTCAAGTTATTCTCTGGGCAAGTTTTGGTATTGCAGAGTAATACTAGTGTATTTATTAGTAAATGATTAAAAAAGGGTCTACTCTTGTTAAAATCCAAATTACAACTCTTTATTTATATATCTGATACATAGCAACTTTTCATAGACTATATAATTATCCTACAGGTATTACTGTAAATTTCGTGAAATTCCTTTGAGTGATTTAGACATGATAGTAGAACTGACATACGTACGTTGTTTCAGCTTTATTAATATTGATTATACGATTTGCAGTAATAGCGTATTGTAATGTGAATAATTAGATTATTAAAACTTTATTACATTCATAGATAATAAAACAGATGCAGTACCGTCCCAAAATATGGGTACTCTTGATTATAGTCTTTGTCACTCAAAACATTAAAAAAAAATCTGGTGGCCAGCACAATACCTTCCGTCAATCCTGTGTATTATGTACAAATTCCATACATATATTTTCTTGCAAAAGATTCTAATTTTTTGGTATTTTATGATTCCCTTTCTCGGCAACGGAATTCCATACTCCTGATAACAAACAAATCACATGAAATAAGAAAATCATGAAATTTTGAATGAAAAATTATGACACTTGTCAGTTATGGACATAATTAATTGCTGTCATTTTGATACGAGTCCCCATATCTGCTTGCCAAAGGCAGCAAAGTCATTTCACTGCACACGCCCTATACATAATTTTTTTGCAAAAGATCTTATATTTCCAGTAAAGTTATTTCATAAACAAACTATCCAAATTGCACTAGACACTGACATCTTCTTATTTAGTTTTCCCATTCGTTAGGGGGTCGCTATTTTTTATTTTCTTCTTCCACTAATTTTTGTTTTGCGTGTTGTCCTCATTCAGTTCCTTTTCTCTCAAGTCTTCTGCAATACAGTCTTTTCATCTTATATTTGGTCTTCCTATGTTTCTTCCACCTTCTATTAATTTATTCATCTCTCCTCATGACATGTTCAAACCAATGTAATCGTCTCTATTATATTTAAAAACTTCTAACACTAGAATTACTTCCCTTATTTTTTCATTCATTTACTTGCTTTTTATTGATACTGACATCTGTCAATTTGAATTACCTGAATATATTAGCAGTTTCCATGGTTATGTTAGCATAGCTGGCTGAATTATGAAATTTATACGAATTTTTAAATAAATAAATATAAATAAATATTTCATCACGGCATATTACCCATTGCTGGGTGTGCCAATCTGCTTCGTACACAGATATCGGTAATGATGGAATATTTGTACCGTGTGGGCGCTTACCAGGCGTCACCTCACGGGCACTCAATGCTGGCGTGAAGAGTGCGCCACAGGGGTCAATTTTGTGCCATTATTCTTTAACTCTATATCTGTTGAATATGAAATATAAAATGCAATCAAATCGTATAGAGAATAATATATTCTTTAAGTTATAATAACATTTAACTGAGTTTTTCAAGAAAAACTGTTAAAATCTTCAAATGAGGGTACTTCCGGTTGACCAATTATAACCAAAATCTAAACATGTCTGCATATGGTTGTAAGAAAGAGGAATACGCAAGAATTGTAATTTTTGGAATTCTAGTATTGGAGATATCGTGCACGAAAAAGCGGTCACATACACACACACACACACACATACACACACACACACGCACATACGAACACACACACACACATACAGATATCATCGTAAAAATAGTAAAATCGTATTGTAAAAACCCTAAAACGTGCTTATTCAATAAAAACTCACCACCGAATTTTTTGACCAAAGACAATACCTTCCTTACCTATAGGTGACGGAAAGTAAAAATTATGCGAAGATTATGGGAAAAATTATATTGGTACTAATTTTAATATATTTTTTTTGTATTGTAATTTGAATAGATTCTCTACTAGAAGTAATTAAATAATTGAGGGATTTCTTATGTTCGAAAATTCAATTTTTCAAGAAACAAAAATATCTCTCATAAATTATACAACAGCCCATCGCAACCATTGGGTCGCACAAGTTTAAAAGCGGATCTCATCAATATATAATATATTTAGGATAATTAAACACAACGGATGTGAAAGCGAACGATTTATATACTTGCTAAATCAGAATAGTTGATTTAAATACTGGCAGTTAGTAGTTTTAGTGTCTATTAGGCCGGAGTAGAGGTGCTGATTTACAGTGAAACCACTGGTAGAACCTCAGTATACGTCATTGATCCGTTTCAGATCTTTGGATTTATACCAAACTGGACTTAAACCAAACGAACTATTCCAATAACACAAAATCACGTACAAATTCAGAGTTATATTGCGGGTTGTTTACTGATTAGTAACAACAGGCGTACTGATGCTCATGGACAATCGTAGCATTGGGTGATATAAATAAAACAAGAGTTTATACTCTGAGCATGTACTTTAAGCATGAGCATAAATTGCGAGTTTCTACACAATTGCGTAAGAATAAAAACAGTCTGTCTTCGAAAAGTAAATGCTTATGGTAAACTGAGTACATACTCTTATTTACAAATACGTGTAAATAATCTATCGAATGGGCCTAAAAATATTATATCGTCCCATTTAATAAAATATATAATTTTGTGTTGCAACTTCAGATCCACTTGTTTAAAAAAATATTTTCTTCTCTATTCGGACATCCCCTTTTATCTTCTATCAGATTATTTAATAGTATTTTATTGTATTTTTAATAATATAGAAATTATTTGAGGTAGCTCGTTTAGCTGTCACACCCTATATTAAATGAAATTTACAATTATTTCTAAGGCAATCCTTATTCCTTTTTACGGAATATAAAAATATTTGAAATAACATGGTTATTCTCAGTAGTGCCAAGGTATGTTACGAAAATCAACTACAATTATTACAAATAATTTTATATTCCCTCAAAGAAATAAGGATTGACTTCAAAATACTTGTAAATTTCATTAATATACACGTTTCTTAATACTAGTATTTTTTTCGTCTTTTTTACCTTCCCTCACCTTTAGATAAGGAAGGTATTGTCTTTGGTCAAAAAATTCAAAAATGAATTTTTATTGAATAAACACGTTTTAGGGTCCATATAATATAACTTCAATACCACTTTCCCAAAACTTATATTTTTTTCGTATTTCTCAAGTTTACATCCAGAAGAAGATATGATTAGATTTTGGTTATAATTGGTCAACCGGAAGTACCCTCATTTGAAGATTTTAACACTTAAAAATTTATACTTTATATTCAATAGATATAGAGTTAAATAATTATAAAGATATTAAATTTCATAAATCAGCCAGCTATGCTAACCATGGAAACTGCTAATATACTCAGATAATTCAAATTGACAGATGTCAGTATCAATGAAAACTAAATGAGTGTGGTAGAGATGAGGATGTTGAGATAGGTGTTTGGGAAGACACGTAAAATACTGTAAGGAATAAAAGAATAAGGAAAATAACTCTAATGAAAGAAGTTTCTAGAAAGATACAAGAGAGACGATTATATTGAATATCTCATGAGGAAAGATGAAAAATATATAGGAAGAAGAATGAATAGCTTAGTAATAGAAGATTGATAAAACAGAGGAAGATCAAAGATAAGATGGACGGACTGTATTGCGGAAGATTTGAGAGAAAAGGAACCGAATGAGAACGACACGCAAAACAGAAATGAGTGGAAGAAGAAAATAAAAAATAGCGACCCCTAACGAATGGGAAAATATAAAGAAGAAGAGGATAATGTCAAGTACAATTTGCACAGTTTGTTTATAGAATAATTTTACTGGAAATTTAGAATCTTTTGCAAGAAAATTTGTATATGGAATTTATACATAATACACAGGATTTATGGAAGGTATTGTGCTGGCCTAATCAGATTTTTTAAAAATAAATCAATAATTTCTACAAGTTATAGGTATTTAATTTTGTAAAGTATTCTTCAGGTTGATGATGTAAAATTACTAAAATAAAAACTCGCCCGATCTTGAATTTAGATACCAAACTTTTCTTCCTAGAAGTCTAATTTTGATGTCATTGAGGGTCACGTGACTCTCAGTTGGTTTTTTTACTAATTATATACATGAAAAATCTATTGTTATTATATGAAATTTGATAGTTAAATAGAAGAGAAAATATTCAACTTAATATGTTTATGTAATACCATGACGACATATTACCCATAACTGGGTGTACCAATTTGCTTTATATACTAATTTCGGTTATAATGATATTTGCACTGTGCGGGGGGTTACTAGGCGTCACCTCACAGCCACTAATTGATGGCGTAGGTCACTTTTGTGTCATTTAAAATTCGATTTTTTTCTTTAGGTGGAAACAATATGAGTTCACTGAATTTTATCAGCAGGTGTACTCATATTTTTACATGTTACTGTAAATTGCTTTTTGTAAAATTGAAATGATATACATCAGAGTTCACAATATTAACTTCAAGTGCGTCTGAAATTAAATGTTTCTGTGTGCAACAGCCGGTCTCATCTCTTATCTCTTACAAAGTCTAATGCAGTATCTCTTTTCTACCGCGTACCCGCTTTGTCTTTTAGGTAAATTAAATTCCATGAAATATACATGGTGAATTTACCAACGTCATTCGTTCACACGTTATGAAATATTCTTCAGTTTATGCGGTTGAAAATTTCATGAATTTCATACAACACAAGGCTGAGTTTTTACGCATTCGGGCCGTCGGTTTCAATTACTGGTCCGAACGGTGGGGTGACTGCTTTGAAATTTAAATATTTTTGAACACGAAGGCAGACGGTACAAGTTTCACTATTAATTAAATTTATTTCACTTCGGTAAAGAGATAAGAGTCGTATATTGTTTTAATCTTGGAATATTGTTTTGACTTATAACTAGATACCGGAATTAATTGCGTAGTTAGGATAAATTTTATCTAAGTATATGTAAATAAATTTAATTACACGCGTAATTAGCTTATATATTACTATATTATCGCTCATAAAATAAAACAAACCAATTTTAGGATCATATAGATATAGATAAGCATTGAACTCTGTTTTACAAGTAATTTTAAATAGGATTTTGAATTCATAAAATGTAGATAATTAATCGCCATAATTTTGTTTTTAAATCAAATATATAATGTTCTAGTTTTAATTATTTTTATACAATATTTTTTTAAATATCCGATCAAGGTCATCTAATCATAATCAAATTAACAACTTGGTATACATTTATCTTTCTCATTTGCACAAACTACAAGCGTCTGACTTATAGATTGACGCTCTGTTTCCGCAACGCTTCGTCCTCGTTTTGTTCACTTTAGTACCAATTTTTAAATTTACGTTATGCACGTACGTCGATGTAAGTGACACTTACAATATCATACAACCATTTGGAGGTTGCATTTTTCGTTTGACAGTATTACTGAAATATGTTTTTTATTAAACTTTTAAAATTGGGACTGAAATAAAATCATTTTGAAAAGTGTCTAGCTAGAATTGCTGTTGTTTTTTACCTCTCGCTAAGAGAGATATTGGATTCATGCTAAAAATCGCATATTCAGATTTTAATGATTAAGCACGTTTTAAGGTTCCTACAATCCGATTTAAATATTTTTACGATGATGTCTGAGTGCGTGTGTGTGGATGTATGTGTGTGTGTGTGTGTGTGTGTGTGTGTGTGTATGTATGTGTGTGTATATGAATCGGTTGGAAGGACGATTTCTCAAAAACTATAATTCTATACACCTAAAGACCTGTTTAACTACATATTTTTCAATCGGACATTACTGGGAAGAGCTGAAAAGTTTTGGTACTAACTGGACAACCGGAAGTAAAAAAAATCTTCAAAATATTATTTTTTGAATTTTTTTATTCATTTTAGTATTAAAGAATAGTAAATTCTCTTCTCAAACCAATTGAAAAATGAAAATGTTTGTAACTGACAGATAAATGTCTTTATCAAAAATCCAGAAACTTTTTCTGGGAAGTACATACATTTTATTACTTCTTATTGTATTAATAGTTAAATATTTAAAATTATAGGTATATTTCATATACACTTCAAAAATACTGTTAATCCCGATAACGAATTGAAAACATTTTAAAAAATTAGAAGAGTAGGACAAAATTTCTTCATACGAGTAGAATGATTTTGAAATTTAAAAATCTACATATGAAGTATATATGTAAGTAAAATTTTTGGTGCAGAGTGTAGGTATACAAGAAATGTTAAATACGGCGCGAGTAGTCAAGTAACTCTGTTGGCCTTGACAAGCAGATATAGGGGATCCGTGTCAGAATGATAGCTGGTAATTATGTACATAAATATCAAATATCATAATTTTTCATTCTTAATTTAGTGATTTTCCAATTCCATGAGGTTTATTTTCCTCGAAGTAAATTCCATTCTCCTGGTGACATCTGATTGTCAAGGCCAACAATGTCACCTGACTGCTCGCGCACTATATTTATGTAATAAAAAACGGAAGTGGCGAGAGGTATTGTGCTGGCCACAACAGTTTTTTTTTAACCAATATTAACCACCCATATGGCACGATATGATTGGCTACCGTTTGGTCCGCTAACGCAAAACATGAATCATCATCTTTTGCGTAAGTAGGCACGTTACGGAACACCAACGGGATATTATAAATAATGATACGTTTATCTCGCAGTGACATAATCCGCTCAAAAATCTAGTGACTTAAAACTAACTCTTAACTCCAGTTCGTTTATATCGCATGTTTTAAAGTGACTACAGGATAAATGGCGTTTATCCACTTCTGTTGAACAAGGACAGATAGAATTTTTTGCGGATGACATATTATAATAATAATAAGAAAACGCTCACGATTTTGAAACAAACCTCGAAATAAACAGTTTTTAGAAGTTTTGAGTGTAGTAATATGTATTTTTAATAATTATTTACAGGTTTTTTTAAAAAAATTGAGGTTAATCCATAGCCTTAACCGTTTATCTCGCAAAATTTCAAGTAGGTTAGTTAACTCAACCCATTATTTAAGTTACTTCACATAGCGCTAAACTTACGTGTTTATCTCGCATGTTTAACCCGCTTAACTCAAGCGGGTTAGCATTTAAGTGGATAAACTAGTGCGAGATAAACGTAGTCAATGAAGCAGTAAGCGTTGCGTAAACAGAGCGCCAATCTATAAATCAGGCTTAGCACCTTGTCAAAATCTTATTTTTTACATATTTGGTTTTATATTTGTTAATAAATTTACCAGTTGACTTAGTTTTGAATTTTGAATGCTTTTACTGTAATATAGATTTTTATAATGAATTTGATAGATGGGCGGAGCTAAAATCCTTATTCATATAATTCGGAGATGACCTTGATCAGACATCTTTAAAAAAATACTGTACAGTGATAAACAAAATTAGAGAACACTTTATCTATATCTTTTTATAATAATGGTCGACTTAAGATATTTTTGCTATATTTTTTCCTAGATTGTTCTTGACGAATTTCAAAAATAATTACGGTGATTCCTTTATTCGTTTTCAAAATACTTGAATGTAGATAATATCTCAAATCAAAGTGGCTTTTCATCACATAATAAACATCCATTATTAATCAAAGTAGATATTTGTCACAATAAACATCAGTTTTAATAGTTTTCTTGATTGTGGGTATGAGTGAGTCGTAAATGTGTGCTTTAAGTGATTCTGAAGTGGCCAGAGAGAAATGCCACTGATATGTAATTTCCGATCAGACTGTTAGAAGACTTAAAAAAGCCAATTTGACTTCTCGCAGGCCTGTACGAGTTCCTCGCTTGAGCAGGGATCATAAACTTACCCGTCAAAACTTTTCCCGTGATCATGTTCAATGGTAACTTCGACGCTGGAGGTCTGTGCTTTTTACTCTAACTTATTCTGATAGTCATATACGAGTACGTATAGACACCTTCAGAATAAAACCCTTTAGAAAAGGGTGAACATCCGATTGGCATTTTCTGTAACTTAAGCAAAACTTTTAATTGTGTAAGAGGCGCGCCTTTGGATTGGCTTTATAGTTTTCTTAATAATAGGATAAAATTTGTGTCCATTAAAACTGAAAATGGCTCAGCTTGTCATTCTGAATATCTTTATTCAAACACTGAAGGTACAGTTTTAGCTCCCATACTTTTCATATTATATTTAAATGATCTTAATGACTTTTTACACAAAGATTGTCATGTAATTTTATATGCAGACGATGCATCAGTAACTATATCCAGTAAATGTGATGAGGATATTGTTGATAAGGGTTTTCCAATAAGAGGTGTTATTTTGAATAGCCCGCTATTTCGGTAGATGTCGCTTTTGAAGCTGTCATTTTTTGACGTTTGACAAGTAGAAACTACGCCATTAATAAAAATGGAACGATACACGCTTCAACAACGCATTGAAATTATTAAAATTCACTATAAAAATGGTGAAAATTTGGCAGAGACGGTTCGTAAAACTCGACAATTTTTGGGTCGTCGTGAAGCACCTTGTCGGACCGCAATACAGAAATTGGTGGAAAAATTCGAGCTGTTGGGACAAGTTAGTGATGTGAAGAATAAAACCCGTGCACGTCGCTCAAGAACAGCCGAGAATATTGCTGCTGTAGCCGAAAGTGTTGAAGAAAACTCAGGTTTGTCCATTCCTCGTCGTTCTTTGGAATTAGGCATTCCACAAACGTCATTACACCGTATTTTGCATAAAGATTTGGGTCTTAAGGCTTATAAAGTCCAGTTAACACAAGAACTCAAGCCGGCCGATCATCAACAACGTCGTGTCTTTGCTGATTGGGTCGTTGAAATGCATGAAAATGATCCGGAATTCCATCGAAAAATCATCTTGAGTGATGAGGCCCATTTCCACCTCGGTGGCTTCGTCAACAAACGCATCTGGGGCTCAGAAAACCCAAGAGTTATTGTTGAAAAGCCTCTCTATCCTCAACGTGTGACTGTTTGGTGCGGTTTATGGTCCGGCGGAGTCATTGGACCTTACTTTTTCGAAAATGAGGCTGGAGCAACAGTTACGGTGAATGGATTGCGCTATCGAGAGATGATTAACGATTTTTTATGGCCGGAATTGGATGGTATTGATCTGGACAACGTTTACTTTCAACAAGACGGCGCTACGTGCCACACAAGCAACGAAACCATTGATCTTTTACGGGAAAAGTTTCCGGACCGTGTTATCTCTCGAAGAGGTGATCACAATTGGCCACCGAGATCTTGTGATTTAACACCTTGCGACTTCTTTCTTTGGGGCCACGTGAAAGAGAAGGTCTACGCCAACTGCCCAGCGTCGACTCAAGACCTCAAAGATGGAATTCGTGAGGCTATCGAGGACATAGGACAGCCACTTTGCGATTTGGTTATGGAAAATTTCATGAAAAGGATATTGTCCTGTCAGCGTGGTCGTGGTGGTCATTTGCCTGATGTTATTTTCCACTATTAACGGCATACCTTCCTCTTTATAATGAAATAAACATCCGATCATTTATATTAAAAATGGCATTTTTCTTTGAATATCAAAATAACACCTCTTATTGGAAAACCCTTGCAATGAAACCATGAATCAGTTATCTTCATGGTTTTCTAGTAACTGTATGTACCTGAACCCAACTAAAACGCACTTCCTCAGGTTCCATGCTTATTAAAGCTCGTGTAACAATGATTTATCGATAATTGTAAATGATAATCCTGTCGCAAGAGTACTCCGAATAAAATTTCTGGTATTACATATGTATGAAAATTTTATATGGAAGCCACATTTCTGTCACGTAATCTCTGTGCTCAGCAGACCGTGTTTTCATGTGAGACATTTAAATTATATTTTAAATGAGGCACAGCTACTAATATTCTATCATGTTAAAGTTGGCTCCATATTATCTTATGGAATTTGCTTTTGGGGCTCATCAACATCCTCCAAAGATGTATTTGTTGCCCAGAAGAGGATAATCAGATATATTGCTAAAGCTCCCTTGCGAACATCTTGCAGAGAACTTTTTATAAAATATAATATTTTAACTTTGCCATGTTTATATATTTACTATACTCAAATCGAATATGCAGCCAATGCACGTCATAACTTAGGGGGAAAACCTAATCACTAATATGGAAAATTGAAATAAAATTTCAGTCATTTTTAATTGTCAAAAAAGTGTATGACCTTACAGAATTATTATTAATATGCATAGTAGAGTTCATTATTTATCGTATATGATATTAATAATATATAAATAATGAACATCTACCTTATATTATTCGTTTGTTTTTTTACTACACTTGGCAACATTAAGAATTTGTATTTTTATACGTTCCTCCTTGGTCTATACTTTCAAGGTTATTTTTGACAATTTGAATTGCATCGTGTATGTAATAATTCCAAATACAGGTTGGAAAAAAGATGAAATTAAGAAATGGCTTCAGGATAAGAGCATACAATTTACAGATACAATGGTAAAATCAAAGCTTTTAAATTTAGTTTTGATGTAAGTTTAATTGATTCTACTGTTTTTTTTTATTCATTGTTAGGTTAGGTTAGATGAAACAAAATTATTTTTTAAAAATATCACGACAGTTTGAAATACAATTGTATACAACCTGTATAACTTTTTTCATTACGATTCTCAAACCCATGTAAACGTACCAGTTCGTGACGTCACACATCTAGTTACTTTTATTAATGACGTACATAGGCTGCATGTCCGATTTGAGAATACTACTGTGTCAATGTATTTAATAATAGGGAACAATTTAGCACTCCTTTGGACGTACATAATAGAAATACTCGAAACAAAAATCGTTTCTTAGTGCCAAATAAACGTTTAATGATTGCCAGAAACTCTCCTGAATGTAAAGGAGTCCAATATTATAATAGCTTACCTTCTGAAATAAAGTTATCTGTAACAATAAAAAGTTTTAAAGATAAGTTAAAAAAAAAATTCGAAATCTGCTTTTATTCTGAAAATGAGTATGTGAACCACTGTAAAAAATTATAACTTTAATTTTGTACTATGTTTTATCTGACGATTTCCATATTTTTTGTATAAATTCAAAGGAAATAAATAAATATTATAGTAGCGCGCCGAACCAACGCGTCGAATGCTTGCGCCACTACTGATAGCTTGTTCGCGAACGATGACGTAATCTCTTTGCCGGAATTACCCCGATGACGTAATGCCCCGGGGAAACCCCATACGCGTTCTGACTGGTCAATTACATACAGTTGAGTGAATCTTTTGTGTTCGATGATGGTCGCGTCAGAGAGTTCTAGAAGGATAATGGGCTGTATAAATACCGGCCGAAAGAAAGCGGAGAGATAGTCTGATATAAATAAGCATCGTGTTATGAATAGTCTGTGATACAGAAGCAAGGAGTAAAGTCGGTGATATAAGTAAGTAGTCTACGAGTTGTTAACATAAATAAATGTAGTTGTATAAATAAATGCAGTGATACAAATATTGGTTAAATAAATAATATTAGTGTTTAAGTTTTTAATAATATTATTAGTCTTAAATTAGTGTTTATAATTATTTAATCATAGTGTTAGTTACTTTTATCATCTTAATATTTAATCTTAATTATTTATCGTAAATAACCGTATTATTTTAACTAATAATATTTGTCTGAGTTTTACACTTCACCCGTATAAATAAAACCTTACATTATTATTATATAATACAGCGTTCCAATCTTTTTTCCACTCGTCATGCCAGTGCTGGAAGTCTCTTTCTTGAAAGTTCTTGAGAGTACTCGTTTTGGATATTCTCAATGGTCCCAAAATAAATCCCCTTGAGTTGGGATTTAAGTTTGGGGGAAAAAAATCACGACGCGTTAAGTCGTGGCTGTAGGGTGCGTGGGGAAGCGTTGCAATATTTTTGTTGATCACAAATTCGCGGACAGACAAGGAGGTGTGGCAAGGAGCGTCGTCATGGTAAAGGATCTATGACGTGGCGTTCTGGGGGCGAACTCCGAAAACTCTTTTCCTTAATCATTTTGCATTTGCGGACCAGATTTACTAAGTTTCACGCCAAATTTTATTACGTAACATTGCTCAATTGAACTGTGCATTTCACTACGTGATGAGCAAGCATAATAGGACTGTTATTCTTGTAACAATTGCTACATTTAAGGGTTCGCATACAACTGGCAAGGGTCAAGACCGTTATCTAAAATCCCTCTCCACTTATCTCCCCATTTAGCCGGCGCGAGAAGGTCTCTAACGGAGCAAAAAAATCACTGTCATTACTTTTGGAATTGTACCTCGTATCATATTAATACGCAAAATTTTATGTAAACACTTGACAAATAAAAATTCTTGCTAAAACGATATTACTTGTTCCATGCATTCTAGAAATGTCGTTAAAATCAAAGGACGAATGGCTGTTTTTTACCATGAGTAAATTTTTTAGGTTTTTTTACCTTCCGTCACCTTTAAATATAGTTTTTCACATTTAATGTTATTATTATGAATATTAAAGCATATTTCATTCTATATGCGATTTGATTGTATTTTATGCTTCATATTCAATAGATTTAGAGTTAATGAATTATAAAGAAATTAAGTTTCATAAAGCAGCCATCTATGCTATAACCATATAAACAGCTAGATAATATATTAAGAAAATTCTGATTGACAGATGTCAGTGTCAAGTGCAATTGATATACGAGCCCAAACTCATAATATTTCGGCTAGTTTACATTTTGAAGAAATTATAAAATCTACACAAATAGTTTGGAATTTCTACAAAATTTTTTCGGCTTCTTTAAATATAGACTTAAAACTTTAAAAAACTGTGGACCGACAGGTGATAATAGTTTGACCGGCATTTAATCTACCCCAGATTTAGCTTGTACTGCGACCCTTTACTTTTGGCACAATGAAAAACAATTTCTTAAAAATCAAGTGCGTACAGTTAAACCTACTTTGCAAGACATATAGGACAATACTCGCAGGAAAATGTGCAGGGCTTAGGGATACAATGCCAAATAGAATTAAAGCTGGGATTACTAATAAAGGCGATGTAACCTAATATTAAATGAAAGAATATTTGCACATATTCGGTTTTGGTAGGCTTAAATTCTATATTTTAAACTAGTCGAAAGAAATTTTTCAGCATTTGCGTATATATCATAATTTGTTTGTTGAAAATGTTAACCGGCCAACTAATATGAGTTTTAGCTCGTAATATGTTTGTGTTATAATTTTATTAATAATATAGCATCTTTTGCAAGAAACTTTTTGTATGGAATTTTTACAAAATATATAAAACTAACGGAAGGTAATGTCCTGGTCACATCAGATTTTTTTTCGATTTATATTATGAAACATAAAATCCCTTGAAAATTGTAAAGAATTTGTTAATTGTTGTTTTCAGCACTGAAAAACGCTATTAATATCTTGTTTTAATTATAATTCATTTTATACCTAACTTTATAAAAATGGCTTTTTTAATAAATATAAAATCACATTTCCAGGTTTTCTTTAAAAATAGTATGGCTGCTATCGTAATAACACAATAAAGGAAACTAAAAATTCAAAATTTATACCACCAGATGTTATCGTAAATAATATTAAAGAGAAAATTTGTATTTATTAAAAGAAAAACATATTTCAATGTTCTAAATTACAAATAAGAATCGCGGCATGATATTATTTCTGCTTTAAATCTGAAAACTACTGTGCATTAATACAGAAAATACATTACAAAGTTATAACTTTTGGTATTTGCCGGTGGCTATAATTTTCGCTTAAATATTCTATACGGTTTCCAAAATTAATTTTGTATGAATTCCATTCAATTATAACTTTTTGTAGTTCCCTATTCTAAAAACAAAAGGAGGGTTTACTTTAATGTGTGTATATAATTAGATCTTTACATATTTTATAATAGCTACTTAATATTTGTCATACAGATAAAATAAATATGTACCACCTAGTTACACATGTATATTAAGATCATATTTTATGGGTGAGTTTTACGAGGTGAGAAATATATATTGCGATAGATGTTATATTTAGTTTTAGACCAGTTGTAAATAAACATTTCTTGGCATAATTCTATAAGAAAATACAAAAAAAAAATGTACAATTAACAATTGAAAATATTCTGGATTCTGTGTTGTTCCTTATTGGATTTATAAAAGTGCAATAATATTAATTAATAATAGACGATCATCCATGTACCATTTTCAATTACTTTTATTTAAATTTCAAAATTTTACTGACAGTATTCATATTGTAGTCCTGTTATACATTGATTTATAAATCAGGATACCTGAAAAGTAATGCTTTTGCTTTTGAGATTTGATTCAGGAAGCTAAAACACGTCGAAAATTGAGAGTGGAAAATCTTTTTACTAATACACTAATATTCATATTACGCTACTGTACACACACTATAGAAGATATTCATTTTCTTACTAGTACAACAATGTTGTTCTTTATTGTACTAGTAAAAAAATTAGTTCACCGCTGGCGGCAGTAGTCGTTACAGCAACACAGACCTTATTGAAAGTTGTTATTTGACAGTTCTATCGTATCTGTTTTGTAGTGTACACAGCCTACATTGGCTGAAATTACAAATTCTATAATTAAAACAATTCCAAAAAAATATGTAAAAAAACAGTTTTCTTTGAAACACTTGAAAACAAATCAGTTGTGGCCACCACCATACCTCTCGCGCCGTTTCCATTGTGGTATATATAAGTATTGTATTTAACATTTCTTGTACACACGAAAAATTCTAACTACTCCTAATCTTTATATTTACGTATTTTCTATATTTTAAATTCATTCTATGAGCAATTTTTCTCCATTTCTTCTAAATGTTCGAGGTTTTTCCAATTCATTAATGGGATTGGCGTTATTTCTGAAGGGTTCATGTAAAATACCTACAATTTTAAGTATATAATTAATAATACAATAACAAATATTAAATATGGTTCCTAGAAAAAGTTTTCAGTACTATCTCTAAATTTTTGATACTGACATTAGTGACATTTATCTGTCAATTACATTTTAATTTCTCAAGTAGTTACCATGGAGCTGTTTGGGTTGTGAGCAGGCTGTGGGATTTACTACAACAGATTATTTTATAAATTATATATCTAGATCTTTAAACCTATAGAAGGTATAATAAAAAATTTAAATGTGTCGGATAGAGAATTTTGTTTTTTAATATTTGTAATAACACAAATTTTCAAAAAATAATATTTAGGAGATTTTTGTTAAAATACTACTACTTCCGGTTGTCCAATTGTTACCATTACTGTTAGATTGAGGAATCCGTAGTTACACAGGTCTTTAATCTTATAGAATTTGAGAAATCGTACCTCCAACAACCTTACACACATACACACACACATTCACACACACACACACACACAAAGACACAGACATCATCCTAAAAATGTTATTATCGGATCCTAGAGACCTTAAAACGTGCTTATTCACTAAAATCTGGATATGAAATTTTTAGCATGATTCCAATACCTCTCTTAACGAGAGGTAAAAATAGTAGATGTTATTCGGAGCATGCCCGTTTTGTGTTTTACCCAGCTTGCCTGGCCTCGGCCAGCGCCTCGACCGTACAAAAAGACCGCTTTTTACTCCTAATAACATAATATACTATTAAATGTTCTCTGTTACTATTGATATAAAACAAATATTAACATTAAAATTTATTAAAAACCAATAATATTAGAAAACAAAACATTTTATTCACAATCAGTTAGTAATATAGCGATTTCTTATTTTTAAAAAGTTGGGAATTTAGTTATTGATAGCACCCAAGAGTTTTACAGATGTTAAGTTGACACTTTTCAACCTCAGGACGTGAAGATGCCACTGCCAACCTCAAGGCTATTTCCCTTCCTGAGAGATGAATGTATATCAGTAATAGATATTTACAATAAGCTTCTTTTAATATTTTCTATGTTAAGAAACGCATAAAATTGTAAATAATATAAATAAGTGTAGATAAATGTGAAAAAATCAAAATTTAAGGTTAGAAATCAAGCTGACAGTTCATGTGACAAATGAACAACCATTCGTTTATGTAACATATGTCACACACAAAACAGTATCACATAAGTTCTTGGAAAAAAATTATGTGGTTTAAGGAAAGTATATCGAATCTGCTTATTACTAAAATGATTATCATAGCTTACACTCATTTAATATGGAGTTAGTGGTCAGTTTTCCTCTATACCGCTAAATTAATTTTAGTTCTTTCTTACCCATGAGTATTTAGTGAGTATTAAAGTTTATTTTGCATACCTTTTGAAAAATCCTGCACCTTAATTGTTTTCATTTTGGGGTTTCTACACATTTTCGTACAAGTAACGACAAAAAGTTACAATAGGTCTCGCGTGGGTACTGTTAGGAGGATTGTTTTCGCGGAATACAAATGGTAGTTTTGCCTCCAAGCACCAAAACTTAATATCTTCGTTTACATTATGTAAATTGATGAAATTAAGTAACTTCGGCCGGTAATTTTGGGTATAAACCTCTACACGTCCAATGTACTCTCTAGAGACGCATGCTTCCGAAATCCTAAAACTTTGCCTTCACTTTAAATTCTATATTGAAACTTTTACTTATAGACAAATATTCGCACGATTTATAATGGGCACATAAACATTCTGTAGTATATTTGCGTCTATTAACGCATTAACGTCACAATATGAGCTACGACAACTCCTGGATTTGTAACAGGTTCGCCATAAACTTGTTCTTTCAAATAACCCTATAAACAGATGTGTAACGGATTAAAATACAGTAATCTAGGAGGCTATGGTAGGGATCCATCTCTACCAATTCACCTGAGAAAATTTGATTAAGGAAATTTCTTACATGTATTCTACAGGGTGTTTGGCGTAATTCCGGCACCACGAATATTTTGTTTATTTTGAGAGCTACAAAAAATGTTAATAAGAAAAGTTAAACTAGACAAAGGGGCTCATAAGATGATCATAGCAGAAATTTTGTATCACTTCCGGTTTTAGCGGAAATGGGTACAACTTTAAATATAGCATAGCTTCACAACGATACCAAATTATCATAGTTTTACTTTAACCATTCCAAAATGGCGACCATTTATTCTTAAAATATGTATTAATAAAATTCCATACAAAATAAAACATAGCAAGCTATGAAAACAATTTTATAATCTTATAACAAAAGAAAAGAATTTACCTATATTTGTGATACTGACAATTTCTTGTAATAATTAAATAAATATAGCTCAAGTGAATTACACAAATGAAGAAATGGTTGATATGATTTTAATATTCGGAGAATGTCAAAGAAATTCTGTTAGAGCACTTCAGCTTTATGGAGTTAGAGCGACCGTTAGAGAAATTAATGAGAATATCCTAGAAAATGTAATGAAAGAGTTTTTATTACGTATAAGAAAATGTATAGAAAATAACGGCGGCCATATTGAGCATTTGTAGTTTTTCACATTTACTGTTTCTGTTTTGGTATCGTTGTGAACATGCTAAAAAATTAAAAAATAATACCTCACGCCTATTTTTTTTTAATTTCTTTTGTTTTGTTATAAGATAATAAAATTGTTTTCATAGCTTGCTATGTTTTATTTTGTATGGAATTTTATTAATACATATTTTGAGAATAGATGGTTGCCATTTTGAAATGGTGAATGTAAAACTATGGTAATTTGGTATCATTGTGAAGCAAATTTTATGTACATTCTACAAAAAAAAATATAAAAATACCGATTCCCTATACTAGTTTTAAAGTTGTACCCATTTCCGCTAAAATCGGAAGTGATACAAAATTTCTGCTATGATCATCTTATGAGCCCCTTTGTCTAGTTTAACTTTGCTTATTAACATTTTTTTGTATCTCTCAAAATAAACGAAATATTCGTGGTGCCGGACTTACGCCAAACACCCTGTATAATGTCCCGGTATACCATCATATTGAAACCAATAATTTAAACTAGCTACTAACTGAACAAACAATGGCAGCGCAAAATTTTCATTAAAAATATAAGATACAAGACTGAATTGAATAGGTTAGGAAGAATGTGAAGATCATTACATTAATATTTAAAAGCCCAAACAAAAGTTTATTGGTGATTGCTTGGAATAAGATCACTTACTAATTAGATAAAGGTGTTCATCCCTTTATTCATGCTAATTATGATTAAATATTTATGATACCTACTCTACCTGTCTCAAATGCATTCATAATCACTTATTTAGACCCTGCTTAGTTTGCATTTGAAATGGTAATTGTGCCGTTTATAAATTTATGCCATTTATAATCGGCTGTGGTATGTCTCCGTGGTTGTTTTACTTGTACATGGATGTGTTCTGGAGAGCGTTGAGTGAAATGGATGAAAATGAAGAGCAATAATAAATCCAAGGTATTAGTATTTGAAAGATGTAAATTGATAACAGTGCAATGTGTTGGTGGATGGAGTGAAATGAGTTTGTATATTTGGGTAGCATGATGTCAAGAAATGGTCGAATTAATCAAGAAATTGAAAGGACAGTGAGTGCGGGATGTAAGATAATGGGTACTCTGGGTACATTTGCTTGAAACGTTACCGTATCTAGAGATGGTCGGTTAAGTGTAAATAATGGAGTGCTAGTTCCTGCTTTGATCTATGGATGCGAATGTTGGGCATGGGCGGAAAAGCCACTGCCGTGGCAATGAGGTATTTACGTGGTGTATGTGGGTATCTAAGACGCGATCACGTGAGAAATAATGTGGTGTATGAAGAATGTATGATTAAGAACATTTTTTTTTATATAAATCGTAGAAAATAGGCTATTTGGATCGAGGAGAATTTAAATAAACGAAGAAAGAAATTGTGAAAAATTTATGGACCTCGCTGGTATTCTTCGTTTATTTAAATTCTCCTCGATCCAAATAGCCTATTTTCTACAATTTAAAAAAAAACATTTAGGATGGATCTCAAATATTTATAAAGAACAATGTTGTTAAGAGAGTTGGTGTGAGTCAGTTGAGATGGTTAAGTCATGCACAGAGAATGCCGAGTGAATGGCTTATAAAGCGTATATATCTTGGCGAAATTAAGGGTGTTCGATTGCGTAGCTGTTCAGTGTGTAACTGGCTCAATATGGTTGGTAGGGTGCTAAAAGAGAGAAAGTTTCTGAGTGGGAAGAGAAGAAGAGCATGTAAGAACGCGATTATGATGAGTGTGGTCGAGGTGAATTAAGTGTGCTTAGATAGGAACATGTGACGAAGGATGATTGTTTTCTATTAAAGTGGTCCGAATGCTGTATTTCGCTATCGAAAATCGGTTACCTTAATATGTTAAAAGTGTGGAATTCTTGTATGTTGTACGGTTAATGAGAATAAGAAGAAGAGTGAGTTATTATTATTGTTGTTGTTATTATTGTGCTAACCAACTAAGTGAGAAATACGTGATTTTATGTAAGTATATTATGTATGTACCTACAAGAAGTGACTCAAAGCTTATTATACTTGTCATGCAAAACTTGAACTCTTTGATGTGAGGTCTAAATGGATGCAGACCATTTCTCTTTAATAATATATGAATTGCATTTTTACCTCTCGCTAAGAGAGGTAATGGATTCATGCTAAAAATCGCATATCCAGATTTTATTGAATAAGCACGTTTTAAGGTCCATACAATCCGATTTTAACATTTTTACGATGATGTCTGTGTGTGTGTGTGTGTGTGTGTGTGTGTGTGTGTGTGTGTGTGTGTGTGTGTGTGGATGTGTGTGTGTATGTGTGTGTGTGTGTGTGTGTGTGTGTGTGTGTGTGTGTGTGTGTGTGGGATGTTGGAAGGACGGTTACTCAAAAACTATAAGACTTTAAATTTGTTTAACTACGTATTTCCCAATCGGACATTCATGGGAAGATGTGAAAAGGTTTTGGTAACAATTGGACAACCGGAAGTAGAAGATTCTTGAAAAAAATTCTAAATAATATTTTTTGAAAGTTTTTCTTGGTAATATTAACGAAAATTAAATTCTCTATCTGATACATTTAAATATTTTATTATATATTCTATAGATTTAGAGATAAAAGAAATATAATATGTAAAATAATCTGTTATAATAAATTTTACACCCGAAAAAATGGCCGTGGAAAATAGTTGAAAATTTAAATTGTTTGTAACTGACAGATAAATGTCAGTGTCAGAAATCCGGAGACATTACTGAAGACTTTTTCTGGGAAGTACATACATTATATTATTTCTTAAAGTATTATTAGCTAAATATTAAATATTACAGTTATATTACATATATCCTTCAAAAATACTGTCAATCCTGACAATGAATTGGAAACATTTTGAAAAATTAGAAGAGGACAAAATTTCTTCATAAAATGAATTTAAAATTAAACAATCTAAATATAAGGAATAGATATATGCGTAAGTAGAATTTTTGGTGTAGATTGTAGGTATACAAGAAATGTTAAATACAATAGGGCGCGAGCAGTCATGTGATTTTGTTGACCTTGTCAAGCAGATGAAGACTTTTTCTGGGAAGTACATACATTATATTATTTCTTAAAGTATTATTAGCTAAATATTAAATATTACAGTTATATTACATATCCTTCAAAAATACTGTCAATCCTGACAATGAATTGGAAACATTTTGAAAAATTAGAAGAGGACAAAATTTCTTCATAAAATGAATTTAAAATTAAACAATCTAAATATAAGGAATAGATATATGCGTAAGTAGAATTTTTGGTGTAGATTGTAGGTATACAAGAAATGTTAAATACAATAGGGCGCGAGCAGTCATGTGATTTTGTTGGCCTTGTCAAGCAGATATGGGGGCCCATGTCAGAATGATAGCTAGTAATTATGTATATAGATGTCAAATATCATATTTTCTCATTCTAAATTTAGTGATTTTCCAATTCCATGTGGAGCAGAATTAAATGTTAAATATCTAAGGCATACGACAAGTAAATTTTAAACTCCTGGTGATAAATTAACTACGTAAATTTAGAATTTTTTTAAATTTTTAATGTAAAATTCTGACATTTGACATCTATGTACATAATTACTATACTTATGTAACCAAAAAAAGGAAGTGGCGAGAGGTATTGTGCTGGCCACAACAGATTTTTTTGGAAATGAGATAGAAACGATAAAATTCGAAGGCTTTTCTTTTAAAAACATCGCCATGGGGCTGATTTATTATGTTATGCAATTACAATTGAAACGACCGTGCGTTAACACTTAATTTCATTGGTAAAAATAACTATATAACAAAGGACAATCCGGCAATATTTCATTCTTAATTTTCGATTTGTTTTAATCCCCTAAATCAAATCTTAATAACACGGGCGTTACTTTTAATCCTTTTGTGAGCTTCACATCATACTTTTTAACTTTTTACTCTTTGACAATCTTCCATTTACAAACGTCTCCTCGTCTTTATCTTCTGACAGTTCGCATTAGCTAACGACCATGTAAACATCAGCAGATGATTTACACGGCAGGAAACGTCGCGGCGCTGGAAGCATCGCCGTCAACGTCAGCAATGGAGGCAGCGAGCGCTGAAGTGCGAAGCGACTCTCTCCAGCTCCTGCCCGGGAAGATGTTTAGCCATTAATTATTCCTCCGAGGCTCGCGAAGTCTTCCGGAGAGATAATTGCATGAATTATTGCAGAAACTAAATGTAGTGCCACTTAGTTATAGCACTCTGAAGCACAAGTGGTAGTTTTTGGATTGGGAATAATGAAATATGGACTGCAAGTATAACAAATTTATATTATTTAGTGTTGGTGGTTGGAATGGTGTGATTAATAGCCGTTTTCACCGTTGTAATTTTAAGTTCTATCTCGCCACGGTTAACTTAAAATTAATGTTCACCTTACATTTAATTTTGTTACATATAAGATTAGGATTTGCTATTTTTTGACCTAGTTAATGCACAAATGCAGCTGCTTTGACGTTTGTTATTTGAAAATTTGCCGAAGAGTTTATTATTAAATGTGATGAATGAAAGCATCTTCAAGTCAGGACATATGAAAACATTAAATGAGAAACTGGCATCTAAAATTTCTACAAAACGTAAAGAAAAAGAGTGATAGAATTTGTAGCTAAACAACGAAGACACTCGATTGCACTACACTTTAGAAATATATCAAAAAAATATACTAACCTTGTTCTTATAAATTTTATTTATCAATACTGTCAATATTTTTTCATTAGAAATACATACCTGCAAAACTACAATAATTCTTTGTGAAATACAAAGAGCATACAAAGTTTTGCTATTTACTTATTTTTTTGCGCGATCGGTTTTTTTTAAATATTTACTGATATGGTTACCAAGGTAGTTGGTTTTATTTACAAATTATTGATCGGTAAGTGATTGTGATTACTTAGCGAGGAAACGAGGCGGTAAGTATATAAAAACAACGATCTAAGCTTACTTTATGTCAACAAAAAAAAATATATATCAAAATAATTTTCAATTTTTTTTTTTAAATTGTATTGTGCAAAAAGCATAATAAGCATTGCGGTCAGTAAATGGTCTCCTATCGGTATCGGATGTATCTTCAACCGGTAGGAAGCAGTTACTGCCCAAATACTTAAATAACTATTTTTTCCAGATTTTATTTTTATTCTTTATGTTTAATTTCTTCAATTCTTTTTTTGTTAACGACACAATGGTTTCTGATATTGACATATTTGACAGGTTCTACTAGCCGCCATTAATTTAGTTTCCTAAAATTACGTTGGTGACGCATGCCATTCTGTGGGTCTTTATTTAGTATTTTACTGAACGCCAGATAACTACCAAACTTTGACAATTTAAATATTATTAAAATACCTTCCGAAAAGTGAAAATAAAAGGTTTGTAAAGATGCAAGAGAAATTATTTTGCACAGATTCACGTTATTGTGTATGATAAGAATTGATTGCCTAGATATATCTGTTGATTGCAACATCTTGACAAAATTTAATATTTATGAAGAACAAAGAAATGGGCGACCATTTGTTTTCACTAAAGAAATCATTTAAAAGCCGGAAGAATACATTTATGCCAATAGGTTTATACTATATTTAGCGTCAAATGAGTATGGACTGGAGATTTCTACACTGTTGTCAATTTCGTGGGTATATCGAAAATGTTACGAAGAAGCGGCAACACCGATGGCAAGGGACAAGGTGCGGAGAAGGGAAAAAAAGTTGTCCATCAGTCTAACTTCTAACTTATTTGGCAGCGTGTATGGATTTTATAAATTCAAAAGTCTTAACGTTTTGTACATTCTTAAAACAATGAATAACTATATCTTCAATAATGTTAGTGCTTCAAGAGCAAGTTATCGATATTATATTCGAATACAATGAGATTTTTCTTATGGTGGTATGTTATTTTACATTTTGTTGGAACGTAATCTGTTATTTTTATGCCAATTGTTCAAAGAAATAAGAGCAATTCATAAGATTGTGCAATCGTAATAATAAAACAAATGGAAGATATCACAGAAGATACGTAAACTAAATCAGGTATTAATTTAAAAATGTTTCAGGATAAATATTTTCCATGAACTGTTTTCTTCTCACAATAAAATAAACAGATATGTCGAATGATATAAATTAAAAATTATTTTCAATAAATCTGCACCCATACATTTTATTTTTAATAAAAATCTGATGTGGCCAGCACATAACCTCTCGCCGTATATTTTACCTGGCTGTATGCATAAAGCAAAGATTATTTTTATAAATACAAATAATATATTCATATAAATCTATGACGTATAAACTTCTTTATTATTCAATAATAGCATGTCTCAACATGAAGATATTTTACCATAAATTATGTTACAATAAATTACAAAGTAGAGTTTACCATATATAAATATTAGGCTGGTAACAGCAATTTTCAATTCGAACAACTTTGTTTACTTTCTCTTCATATTCTTCTAGTAAAAACATTAATTTTGGGCGGTCTAAAATGTATATATCTGGATTGTGTATCTATTCTTATATATCTTCTTTTACATTTTATTTTTTCATACTTGTTATATCTAAATAACCTTAATTCCCTTTAATAAAGTGACGGATAGATTGCACTCCAATTTTGTCAATATTTACAACTTACTTGAGAAGAATTTGATAGCTTTTTCGCAATTCAAAGTTACTCTAGTCTACAGTACTGGTGTACATTGTCCCATAATGTTTGAAACAAATTTAAGTCCTTCAACCTAGACTTGTCATCTCCATAATAGTCACAGATCAAGAACTAAGGGATTCTCCAAGTACATTTTTAATTCATTACTCATTATTTCTGACACTGACATTTATCTGTCAGTTACAAATAATTTAAATTATCAACTATTTTTCATGGCATTCTTTCGGCTGTCAAATTTATTACAACAGATTATTTTATATATTATACTTCTTTTATCTCTAAATCTATGGAATATATAATAAAATATTTAAATGTATCAGATAGAGAATTTAATTTTCTTTAATATTACCACGAAAAATTTTCAAAAAATAATATTTTGAAAATTTTTTTTCAAGAATCTTCTACTTCCGGTTGTCCAATTATTACCAAAACCTTTTCAGATGTTCCCATGAATGTCCGATTGGGAAATACGTTGTTAAACAAATTTTAAGTCTTATAGTTTTTGAGTAACCGTCCTTCCAACATCCCACACACATACACACATACACACACACACACACACACACACACACACACACACACATCCACACACACACACACACAGACATCATCGTAAAAATGTTAAAATCGGATTGTAGAGACCTTAAAACGTGCTTATTCAATAAAATCTGGATATGCGATTTTTAGCATGAATGCAATACCTCTCTTAGCGAGAGGTAAAAATGCAATGAAATGATTCCATATTAATTATTGATTGTATAAATAATACAGACATGAAAATATTTAGATATTCGAAATATATTTTATTTATTAGTTCATATATAATTAATTATCTATTTAAAAAACAATGGCTTATTGGTTTAATTCTATTTTTTTATATAAATTAATATATTTACGATAACAATATACCCACTAATGCCTTTGTTTTTTGAAAAGCAACGAAAATGATATATTATTTGACGAAAATTTTATACCTACATTAGTAATGAATTATTGAATAATGAAAATGTCAAACAGTACACTCCATATCCCTGTTCCAAGTTTCAAGGTTGTATTGACCGATTCCAATATACCCTAGTGAATTATTAAAAAGATTAACCGTGTTTGCTTTCAATACAATGGTAGAGAATCAGAGATTAATGCCTACTACAAAAACAGGCAATTTCAAACATGAAACTGAAATAACGGAACAAGCGTCTTCCATTGGATAAATTCTCTTTAATCGTTATAGAGTATGGGTATGAATTTCACCACGATTATACAAACTACTATTGATAATTGGACTAAACTTAAATAACATAACTATGATTTGGTTTAATACTTAATACAAAAAGTAGAAGTTTCATATTAGTTAAAATAAGTTTTACTTGTCATTTTATATTACTGAATTCACAATTATTTTTAAGTCAATCCTTATTCCTTTTACGGAATATAAAACTATTTGCCATAATATGGTCATTCTCAATAGTGCCAACGTATGGTACGATAATACACTACAATTGTTTCAAATAATTTTATATTCTGCAAAAGAATAACGATTGACTTAGTAATAATTGTAAATATCATTGATACGTTACTTAATATTAGTATTTCTTTTTCTTCTTTATATAAAAATATATAACACCCAATAATTTCTACATGTTATATTTCATTTTATAAGGTTTTTTTTTCAGGTTGATGACGCGCGTCTTCTGCCTATTCAATTTTACCATAGTATTTAGTATTGATAAACCTTGAGATGATTCTGAAATATATATATATATATATATATATATATATATATATATATATATATATATATATATATATATATATATATACAGGGTGTTATATTTTAATGGACCCAGCAAATATCTCGCTTATTTATTAAGTTAGTAATTTCTTTCATATAACATAATTTATACAGCAACATGTAAGCTACTTGATGACGGCTATAGATTCATGATAACACTTCCGGTTTATTAGTAATTAATATCAACTTTGAAATTTCAAATGGAATATACTATATTTTTTTATAAATTTGAAAAGTACATCAAATTTGCTTTACAATCATGTAAAATAATCCATATGTTACATTATTAAAAATCTGATGTGGCCAGCACATAACCTCTCGCCGTATATTTTACCTGGCTGTATGCATAAAGCAAAGAATATTTTTATAAATACAAATAATATATTCATATAAATCTATGACGTATAAACTTCTTTATTATTCAATAATAGCATGTCTCAACATGAAGATATTTACCATAAATTATGTTACAATAAATTACAAAGTAGAGTTTACCATATATAAATATTAGGCTGGTAACAGCAATTTTCAATTCGAACAACTTTGTTTACTTTCTCTTCATATTCTTCTAGTAAAAACATTAATTTTGGGCGGTCTAAAATGTATATATCTGGATTGTGCATCTATTCTTATATATCTTCTTTTACATTTTATTTTTTCATACTTGTTATATCTAAATAACCTTAATTCCCTTTAATAAAGTGACGGATAGATTGCACTCGGATTATTCTTATATCGATGTGTAATTTTGTCAATATTTACAACTTACTTGAGAAGAATTTGATAGCTTTTTCGCAATTCAAAGTTACTCTAGTCTACAGTACTGGTGTACATTGTCCCATAATGTTTGAAACAAATTTAAGTCCTTCAACCTAGACTTGTCATCTCCATAATAGTCACAGATCAAGAATTAAGGGATTCTCCAAATACATTTTTCTTTCATAACTCATTATTTCTGACACTGACATTTATCTGTCAGTTACAAATAATTTTTCATGGCATCCTTTCGGTTGTAAAATTAATTACAACATTATTTTATATATTATATTCCTTTTATCTCTAAATCTATAAAATATGTATAAAAATATTTAAATGTATCAGATAGAGAATTTTTTTTTCTTTAATATTATCAAGAAAATTTTTCAAATAATAATATTTAGAAGATTTTTTTTCAAGAATCTTCTACTTCCGGTTGTCCAATTGTTACCAAAACCTTTTCAGATCTTCCCATGAATGTCCGATTGGGAAATACGTTGTTAAACAAATTTTAAGTCTTATAGTTTTTGAGTAACCGTCCTTCCAACATCCCACACACACACATCCACACACACACACACACACACACACACACACACACACACACACACACACAGACATCATCGTAAAAATGTTAAAATCGGATTGTAGGGACCTTAAAACGTGCTTATTCAATAAAATCTGGATATGCGATTTTTAGCATGAATCCAATACCTCTCTTAGCGAGAGGTAAAAAGTAAAATGGCGGGCACTTTTTATACGCCTAGTCGTAAAGAGAATAATGAGCCATGACTGTGGCTTGAAATAAAACAATGAACTAAAACAACTAACTATTATTATTAAACGAAATAATATTTTTTTTATAATTACAATTGTTTCAGTTCATTGTTCAAATAAATGTTGTAGAGAATTAAATTCTACATCCGAATTAGGAATTAGTAATAAGATATTATTTTTGACCTTTCATAACCGAGAAAATCGATTTAAATTTTTTCTTATATATATAATCATTATAAATAGGCGACCAGTCTCAACACACAACATTTTGGAACGAAAGTTACAAGACAATTTAAATACCATTGCTTAATTCAGGCCTACATGTAAATGTGTATCTAGGGTTTTCGATGTTCACCTTATTGATGCAAACAATTAGTAGTTTTATAGTGTAAAAACAATGAACAATGAAATGCGAATCATAATTCCGTATTATATCATATTTTGAAGTTATTTATAAAAATAAAAATCAGCAAAATTTTAATTTTTGTGTTTAACTAGTGACTTACGAATTTCTCGGGAAAATAAAATATGTACTAATGGGGCAACTTTGTTGCGACTTAAGATCCCAATGGTGAGTCTTGAAAAACGGGCACCTGTATACGAGTATGTCCCTCCTATTTTCATTAAAAATAAACTGATTGCAACAATGCTTAGTTAAAATAAAGATAATTTTATCACAATAATGAAATAACCTAACCTAACCAACTGAGACATCCGGTTGATCACAACTTCATAGGTTACACAAATAAGTTGGTCCATTCCAACAAGTTGGTTAGTCTCGAAAATTATACCCATCCGACCAATAGAACGCCTTGTTCGCGATTTAGTTAAAAATTCTCTCGCTATCATGAATGGCCTCGTAGCTTCGCCTATGAATACTGTAAACGAATAATAGTTACAAGGCTTCCATCTCAAATTTGCCTACCTTTTTTAAAGATGCCAGTCCGCCGCTGATCAAATTCTGCAATTAATTGAATTACAAATTATTTTTAAGGGCGTCAAATCTAGATATCTCCATCCTTTTGTCTTGCCTGACAGTCAAAAACACACCATTCACTTCAAAGCTATAGTGTAACAAAACGCTCTTCTTAATTGAATGAACGCTACTCAAGTAAAAATTATCTTAAGCGAGTTGTCAAACGCACAACAAAATTAACTTTTGCTGCGTCAATAGGATTATACCGAACGCAATTGACGAGAATTAATTAAATTACGTTTTCTCAGCCTCTGAATTAGGCCCGGGACATTGGAGCTGTCTCGTTGGAGTTTAAATTGATTTGGATGTAAAATAGTTGCTTTGTAATTGAATAAAATTTCTGGTTAATAAATGTTGGGGACGTAAATGAATGTGAAACATTAATCGCCTCATAGACAGTGGTAGTGGTTTGTGGTTCTGCTACAAACAAACCACATAGCGCTCCTGCTAAGCGTGGGTGTATTACAGCAGCAAGAATTTTTCAGCTATTTGAGGTTTAATCTGATATGACATTCTCACGAACACTGACACACGTAATGTTCTTTGTAAATAATGAAATAGAAAGTATTTTTAACTACAATTGAAAGTGGTTGTTATTGTCTAAGAAAACGCGAACATTTGTATCTCGAAAACTAAAAAGAAATAAATAAATTATAAATCAAATAATTTTATATATTTTGATTAGTATTTTTTTTACATTAATGATCAGTATTATGTAGAACTGGTCTTATTTTCCCCACTAAATATCAAGTGGTTTTTAAAAAAAAATCCATTAAATCCCAATGAAAAGCAGATTAGCTATTTATGAGTTTATTTGCAAAATTATGGTGTTTTGCACATTAGACGTTCAAATTCAATGTGAAAAAATCTGATGTGGACACCACACGACTTCCCTGTACGATTATTAAACTATACATATTTTTTTAATAAATAAATTACAAAATATTAATTTTAACTTCAAAACAGTAAGATATATAGCGACCATAAAGAAAGAGAGTTTTGATTACAACAAAGAAATATTTTATTACAACAATGAATATGACTAATTTCACAATAAAAATATAATATTTGTTATTGTACGAATCATAAAATTGCACGTATTTAACGTAATTTGACATGCACATTTTTTTATGTTTTTGTCCTAATCCATAGCAAGCTTTATTACAAAAACAAAAATATTTTCGCGATTACAATACTTCAGGAAGTAAAAAACACGATTTTGCAACGTATCACATTTAGGTTTTTCCAGTTCCGTTTAAATTTAAGAACATAAAGCAAATAATGAACTATTATAAATTAGAACTGTCGTTTTTTGCATTCGTGCGAAAAGGTGGCAGGCTGGCTATCTCTGATTGATTTGGTCACTTTTTCGCAATAAAACAAAAAAGTACCATACAATACGAAAAACTACTGGATCGGTTTTTGTCAGCCCTGTTATAAGTAAATGACCAAAAATATGAACATTGTATTCAGGTTAGATTAGGTCAGGTTAAGTCAACTTATTTTTAAATTTATAAGATAATGTTTCACTTTGATTTAAAACGAATTTATTTTGAACTTGCATTATCTTTATTTTATAACACACACTTATATAAAAACTTATAAAAATTCACAACGTTTCGACAGCGAAAAATCTGCTGTATCAGATCACCTGATGACGACAGCAGATTTTTCGCTGTCGAAACGTTGTGAATTTTTATAAGTTTTTATATAAGTGTGTGTTATAAAATAAAGATAATGCAAGTTCAAAATAAATTCGTTTTAAATCAGGTTAAGTTATTGTTCGGTTAAATTATGGTTAGGTTCTTTGAGGTTAGTTTAGATCTCGGTTTAGGTTAAATTGAGTTTGGTTAAATTAGGTTGGAAAAGGTTAATTAAATTATATTTTTATTATAAGTTATCGATCATTTAATTCTAATTATTTATTATCTACTACTCCACTAAAATCAAATATTATCATTTTGTAAAAAATGGCCATTAAAATGTATTAGTTATTAATATTATATATATATAATTTTCCCTTATCTAGTGTCCTACAACTTTTTTTTCAGCAGAGTAGAAACATAATTAAAATATATAATTTTAAAAAATGATTGAAATAGATATATAAAAATCATTGAAATTTTATTATACTATTATAATTAGGTCGATATTTTTTGTCGTTATACATTATGAAACATCGAATGAAACTAAAATATGTAGGAAAATAATTTTATTCACAATTGGTTAATAATATGTCTAATCTTCAGAACAATAATTGTAAAATTAAGTAATTGTTTACTTCACTTTCTGGCTAGTAAATAAAATCCAGTTAGCTAATGGTCATTGCCATTTTGTCAAATTAAATAATTGTTATAAAAAATTCCAGAAACAATAAATTGTTTGTCAAAAATATTAATTAATGTTTCAAACTGTGTATACCTAATTGATTGTGAATAAAATAATATACACGCCTCGTGGGAATGTTTATTCCAACCTCGCGCTCAGTGCTAGGCTAATGCAACATTTCCCGGCTCGATATGCAATATTCTATGAAATAAGAAGTATGTACTAAAAATCACTTGTATCTAATAAAATCTTTCATACTGTCACTACTGTCAGACTATAAATTAATAAATATTAACTTTGATTGGTGGTGGGTACTATCAAATTTTTACCTCTCGCTAAGAGAGGTATTGGATTCATGCTAAAAATCGCATATCCAGATTTTATTGAATAAGCACGTTTTAAGGTCCCTACAATCCGATTTTAACATTTTTACGATGATGTCTGTGTGTGTGTGTGTGTGTGTGGATGTGTGTGTGTGGGATGTTGGAAGGACGGTTACTCAAAAACTATAAGACTTAAAATTTGTTTAACAACGTATTTCCCAATCGGACATCCATGGGAAGATCTGAAAAGGTTTTGGTAACAATTGGACAACCGGAAGTAGAAGATTCTTGAAAAAAAATCTTCTAAATATTATTTTTTTAAATTTTTTCTTGATAATATTAAAGAAAAATAAATTCTCTTTCTGATACATTTAAATATTTTTATACATATTTTATAGATTTAGAGATAAAAGGAATATAATATATAAAATAATGTTGTAATTAATTTTACAACCGAAAGGATGCCATGAAAAATAGTTGATAATTTAAATTATTTGTAACTGACAGATAAATGTCAGTGTCAGAAATAATGAGTAATGAAAGAAAAATGTATTTGGAGAATCCCTTAATTCTTGATCTGTGACTATTATGGAGATGACAAGTCTAGGTTGAAGGACTTAAATTTGTTTCAAACATTATGGGACAATGTACACCAGTACTATAGACTAGAGTAACTTTGAATTGCGAAAAAGCTATCAAATTCTTCTCAAGTAAGTTGTAAATATTGACAAAATTACACATCGATATAAGAATAATCGGAGTGCAATCTATCCGTCACTTTATTAAAGGGAATTAGTGTTATTTAGATATAACATGTATGAAAAAATAAAATGTAAAAGAAGATATGTAAGAATAGATGCACAATCCATATATACATTTTAGACCGCCCAAAATTAATGTTTTTACTAGAAGAATATGAAGAGAAAGTAAACAACGTTGTTCGAATTGAAAATTGCAGTTACCAGCCTAATATTTATATATGGTAAACTCTACTTTGTAATTTATTGTAACATAATTTATGGTAAAATATCTTCATGTTGAGACATGCTATTATTGAATAATAAAGAAGTTTATACGTCATAGATTTATATGAATATATTATTTGTATTTATAAAAATATTCTTTGTTTTATGCATACAGCCAGGTAAAATATACGGCGAGAGGTTATGTGCTGGCCACATCAGATTTTTTATTTATACATCACGAATAAAAATAAACAAATTTTTAAACACAGCCATACTATAGCTGTACCACGGCAGCACTCATTTTACACGATAGCACCAGGTCTTTTACTGAACAAGTACTGCCGCGCCACTGCTGCACGATGTATAACTAATTTTTGTTTCTATCACAGTGCGGAATGTTTAAATATTCATATCGAATGTAGCCGTATTGTGTTTTAGGGACGTAGTGTAACCAAATATGATTTTTATTTGAGGTTAAATTCTATTAATCTAGACAGAGGCTATACATTACTGTATGATCAGCATGATATACTCGTACATGTTCTTAGATCTTTTACTCTTTATAAAATGAAGTGAACCATAGTGTTTTGAAAATACTGTATTCCAACAGTTAAAGTAAAACTACAAACCTTTTATTGTTAGTTTGTAGCTTCTAGTTAATGTTGTCGTAGAAAGACTTCCGAATTAAAATAAACTATTTAAAAGTAAGAAAGTGCCTACATTATATTTTGAAACGGTATGTGTACTTGTACAGAGTAAAAATTATTTTCGCGACAATTATTATAATACATTTTTATGTCTCGCTAAGAGAGGTATTGCATTCATGCTAATAATCGCATATCCAAATTTTATTGAATAAGCACGTTTTAAGGTCCCTACAATCCGATTTTAACATTTTTACGATGATGTCTGTGTGTGTGTTTGGATGTGTGTGTGTTGTATGTGTGTATGTATGTGTGTATGTGTGTATGTGTGTGGGATGTTGGAAGGACGATTACTCAAAAACTATAAGACTTTATATATTTTTAACTACGTATTTACCAATCGGATATTCATGGGGAGATCTGAAAAGGTTTTGGTAACAATTAGACAACCGCTACTTCTGGTTCTTGAAAAAAAATCTTCTAAATATTATTTTTTGAAATTTTTTCTTGATAATATTAAAGAAAATTAAATTCTCTATCTGATACATTTAAATATTTTTATATATATTCTATAGATTTAGAGATAAAAGAAATATAATATATAAAATAATCCGTTGTAATTAATTTTACAACCGAAAGAATGCCATGAAAAATAGTTGAAAATTTAAATTGTTTGTAACTGACAGATAAATGTCAGTGTCAGAAATCCGGAGATATTACTGAAGACTTTTTCTGGGAAGTACATACATTACATATTTCTTAATGTATTAATAGTTAAATATTTAATATTATAGGTATATTACACATACCCTTCAGAAATACTGTTACTCCCGTCAATGAATTGGAAACATCTCGAAAAATTAGAAGAGTAAGACAAACTTTTCTCATAGAATGAATTTAAATTTAAAAAATCTAAATATAAGGAATAGATATAAGTAGAATTTTTGGTGTAGAGTGTACGTAAACAAGAAATGTTAAATAAATTAGGGCGCGAGCAGACATGTGACTTTGTTGGCCTTGACAAGCAGATTAGGGGCCCATGTCAGAATGATAGCTAGTAATTATGTATATAGATGTGAAATATCATAATTTCTCATTCTAAATTTAGTGATTTTCCAATTCCATGTGGTATATTTTCCTCGACAAGTAAATTCCACACTCCTGGTGACAAATTACCTACGTGAATTTAGAAAATCTTGAAATTTCTAATGAAAAATTCTGACATTTGACATCTATGTACATAATTACTAATTATCATTCTAAAACGGGTACCCACATCTGCTTGTTAAGGCGAACAATGTAACATGACTGTTCGCGCTCTATACTTATGTAACCAAAGAAGAAAGTGGCGAAAGGTATTGTGCTGGCCACAACAGATTTTTATTTATGGTATCATAAATGATTAAGAGATATGTCTGGCGAACATATCAGACATGCATACATCAATTATTTAGTTCTATCTATGGATTGAGCTGCTATTAATAAAATATATGGAAGAGACATTCTGACTCTCGTTTTTAAATTTAATACGAGCTACCAGGTTCTTATTGATAATCATGGATTTTTTATTCTATAAGAAAATATCTACTACAAAATTTAAATCCTGCAACTATGTAGAAAATATATTTTGTAATAGGTAACAAATTCAAATGGAAACTTTTACATATTTTTTCAGTAACACATTACCAAATATAAAATAGTATTCATTGTGTATTTCACTATCATTTTGATCTTAAATATTAATAATTACTTAATTTTGAGGAAAAAGTACATCCAAGATACAAATGTTTAAATAAACAATACGACTGGGCAATATAGATCTCATTTATTAATACAAAAATTTACTATACGTTTCGGTGGAACATCGCCACCATCATCAGCCTGAGATAGTTTTACAAAATATTACAATATAATATTATTGTAATATTCTGTTAAACCAAGTGTAGAAGTATCTGATGCTGATAAAGACGTTGTAGCCTTAAAACGTCCAATATTTTTCTTACCGCCCGCTACCCTTAGTAAGGGAGGTATAGGGATCGTGTTAAAATTCGCATATCGAGATTTTGGTAAATGACCATGTTTTAAGGTCCCTACAATCCAATTTTAACATTTTCACGATGATGTCTGTGTGTATGTATGTATGTAAGTATGTAGAAAATTTTGAAACCTTGTATTTACCTTACTCTAATATGAAAAGATGCCATTAGATTTTTGAGTAAATCAGATAACCGAAAATGGCACTTTACTGGAAGCTGAAAATTGTTTTTCTTCGAAAAATACCTTTAAATGTTAGTTTTTCGAAATGTATGTCTTATAAAAATTAAAGATTATTAAATTTTCTACAGGTTTGCATTAATACTTTTTCTATATATTTTATGGATAAATTTATAAAACGATCTATAATTTTAATCCCGGAGCCTACGTTTTAAACACAACTCATACACATGGTTACACAATTCAGATCTCAAATGTTTGTAACTGACAGATATATGTCACTGTAATAGTAAATAGAACAATAATTATATGGAAAGGAACTTAATACAGTTTCCAGCATAAGTAAGTATGTAAAAATATAGGTAAAATAAATAAAATAAATATTTCATCACGGCATATTACCCATTGCTGGGTGTGCCAATCTGCTTTGTACGCAGATGTCGGTAATAATCTTGGGAACGGGATCGATTCCGATCGACGCAAAATATTTTGGGATTTGAAATGGCACAAAATTGACCGCTGTGCTGTACTCTCCGCGCCAGCAATGAATATAGATAAGTATATAAATAAATAAAATATATCATCACGGCATATTACCCATTGCTGGGTCTGCCAATCTGCTTTGAACACAGATTTCGGTAACGATGATGACATATTTGTACCGTTGGGCGTTTACCAGGTGTCACCTCACGAGCACTTATTCCTGGAGTGGAGAGTGCACCACAGGAGTCATTTTTGTGCCATTTAAAATTTGAAATATTTGGCGTCGGTCGGGATCGAACCCGATATTTATATTTAATTTAATTTTAAGTATTTACATGAATAAAAATTAAATTAATCGGGAGGTATTGTGTTGGGCACATCAGATTTTTTATTCCTACATTGCCAAGTCAAATTATTTACTTAAACATTAATAACGAATAAAATAATAATAATGTAATGTGTTATCTATTTCGAACTCAAAACTAATTTATTAATAGTTTACGGTTGTGGAAGATATATGTACAACATGTTTATTTAATTTTCTCTATTATTTCAATTACAAAACTAATTCAGTCTATTAATTTGATGTATAATTTAATTTTGTGTAACATTAAGGCGGATTCATAAATTAAAATTAGAATGATGTTTATATTTTGTTTTAGTTTCCATGACATTGAACTATTGTAAATTGTAATCAAGTGTATTCATATTTCTAGATTTAGAATGTATTGATAGTAACCAAGAAATTAAACAATGTAAACTACAAATTTTAATTTAAGATTTAAGTTAACGTCATAAATATTATCAACAGGAAATTACCTACTATGAAATAGCGATATCTTGCATCCTCATCATAAATGTCAATATCAATTTAATTTCAAATAATAGAAATTATGCAAAATAAACTGTCCGGGACAAGTATGTTGGAATGAGTGAAAATATGGAACATGTTAAATAATATTATATTTAACTCTTCAAAAATCATACTAACGTAAGAAATTAAAATATGATGGTGTGTGCAGAATATATTTAACTTCGACTTAAAGGTACTTTACATTTGTAGACCCAGCTATTAAATTAAAAAACTTAAAGTAAAAACCTGTACATAATTTTTAATTATGAATGCAGCTTTAATTCGAAATATGTTTTTCAAACAATTGAATCCAAAGTTTTCAAGGATAATTTGATTTTACATTTTTATGTTCGTTTCACTGTTCACAAAAATTCGACATTTTATTTTTACAACGCAAAACACTCGTCGATATACAAACATACCTAAATTCAATCAAAAACTTATTTCTACTCAACTACGTTCAACTAGAACTAGATCAATGTTTACCAAACTGTGGTCCACAACCTGTTCCTTAGGGGTCCGCAGACTTTTCAGGGAAAGTGTTAGATATGATATTAAAATGTGTTAAACTGCTTTTGCATAAATAATAATACAAATATTTCTTAAATTACATATAACTAATATATTTTTTTATCATTAGGTGTAGAAATCGATATCTTTAACATCAAAATCATGACAGAGATCAACATTTTGTCTCTAGGGAGAAAAAAATGTCAAATATAAACTCTAATGGCCAATTTCACCAACATGAAATAAATCTATAGATACCTTATTTGTCGAATAAGAGAAAAATATCACATCGAAACTATAACACAAATGACGGTATTTATGCTAGCTGTCATATTTTGATGCGATATTTTTCACTTATTCGACGAGTAAGCTATCGAAGATTTATTTGATGTTGGTGAAACCGGGCATAAAAAGTTTATTTTATTTCTACAGTTCAATTGTGTAATATAATTTAGGATGCATAGTATAACTTTCTAGATTTCGTTTAGAGTAGCCGTAAACTGTAGAAGTTGTATCACTAATTTTTTGAAAATAACGACGTAGAATTCAAATTTCTTTTATAAATAAATAAATCTTCATTGTTTATTACCAAAGATGTGAATCTCAAAGACCACTAAGTTTTTAAATTCATTGAATTGACAATCAACCTTGTCATTTGTCACAAGCTTTTATCTTAAAAATTAGGATTTTTTATGGTTTCTAGTGTTTCTACTCATGATGGTGATAAAATAGTAGGTATATTTATGTCACAGCCATATTGCCAAATCCTTCTTTTTATATGCGATCAAGGGCTCAATTCTAGAATCATGTAGGTATAGTTACGTTTTAAGAGACCCCATATATCATCATTGCCCAGGGCGTCGCGGCCCAGTGAGCACATTAAGAATTATTATCAGAAAAATTTAGTGAAAATTTTAAAGGATGTAGATGCAATTATTTTTGAATTATCTCAATGTTTAAATTGTTGTAATGGAGCAATTATTGTCAGTTATGAAAAATCACAATACAGTAAAATAATACCTTAGTTAAAAAATTATATGAATATTTATCATATAAATCAAGTATTAATAAATATGTGGAAAGACTTAAGATAGACGATTTAGAATCTACATTGAGCAGACATCATTCATGTACGGTGTATGGCTCGTATAAGAAATACCTGTAACCAAATATTTTTTAATTCGTTTTCCGATAATGCATCGTCTTTAATATGAAAACATCTTGTATACGCCAGTGCCGGTTCTTCATCTTTTAGGGCTGCTGTTCTAGCAAATTCGCTAAATTATTTAAATTTGCCATATGTCAAAGTTATCAAAAATTGACATTACAAAATAAACATATTACCACAGTAGACTTAAGTATAGTTAAATCAATTATTCACATGAAATACCACTCGTAGCTTTGCGAATGAAAAATGTACGTATACCTAACGAAACGCATGTTGAAAAGTGTGCGTAAGTATACTTATACTTACAATTTACGAACAATTTAGAGAATATTCGTTGAATTAGCGATGTTTTACAATATGGTCCTACGGTTTTATAAAACGACGAACAGCTACCGACCACATTGTAGTATGACTATTTGAACATTTGCTTGCAATTTCTCTAAATACATCTCATAACCTAACCGTATAAAAGTTATGCTTGAAAAATTCGAGCCGATTTTTGTGAGGTTTTATTATTATTATTATACTGTGACAAGGTGAGTACAAGAGCAATAACAAATAAATATTTTTTTATAACCTTAAATTTTAGTTTCAGAAAAAAATATTTCAACTTTGTTAGTCTAAATACTGTTTAGAAATAATTATCATTCTTCTATATATAGTCTAGACATTTAGTTTGTTGACAATTGTTATTGCAAGCCTATACGTGCACGGTTGATATTTTGTTATGAATGCCATATGATACCCTGCACCCTGCCAACCCCAGATATCCTCTCACGAAGATGATAACGTTTTAGTTTTTAGTCAGTATAACAGTTTAGTTTATGAGGTTAGTTGTGTTAATTAAGTTTAGTTTAATTGTTACCAATAAGTTTAATATAATAAAAAACAATATTAAATCCCCGTGTCCATAATATACGTGTTCATCCATAAATATCCAAGTGACAGTGTATGTATTCCTTCTCAATAAATAAGTGGTCGTCCAATCATTGCCATTTATCAGTCAGTTTAAAGTGTCATCGTTTGGTAAAGAAGCTCGGTAGACTGTAAAACATTGGTAAATTAACGACATAATCATCTCGGTGCTTTGTACCCCTCGAACTACGTAATTTAAATTGATGGTTGTATTCTGTTTAAAAGTGTAAGTCTTAGATATCTGAAAATCTACAAATAATGAATAAAATCGCAACGAAAGCTGCCAGTCGTATATTTTATATTAATCACCAAACTTGATGTATTTCTGTCAGTTTTTACAGAATTAAAGAACCGTAAGATTGAACAAGAATTCAGCAATGAAATTCGACGATCACAATTGTTATTCTGTATGCGCTTTTGTACAAATTTAAATCATAAAGGGTCCACCGTAAATGTTTGGGAAACACCGAACTAGTACAACCCATCCACACAAGTACCTGTAAAGCATCCTCTCCTGCCTGTCAGCTTCGACGTAAATCCGATAGTACATGATGATCATCACTGCTCCGGGCAGCCAGAAACTAACACTGGATGAGATGACCGCGTACGGTTTATTCACCGTGAACCCGCAAATCGTGGGATTCCTTCTCCGAAACTCCAAATGCTCGTGAGTTGTATACCATCCCATAAAGATCGGTAGGAATGACACCAAAGCCGGACTGCACCACACTACTGCTAACATTATAGCAAGCCTTCCATGCGTCATGATTAATGGATAGTCTAAGGGTTGAACGATGGCGTAATATCTATCAACACTTATGCAGCATAGGTGTAAGATACTTGCTGTTGAAAAGTATACGTCTAATGAGTTCCATACGTCGCACATAAAGTACCCAAACAACCACCTTCCACCAGTTAATTCAACACTAAAGTTAAAACACATAGCAAATATAGCTACTAACATGTCTGCCAGAGCTAAACTAACCACAAAATAGTTTGTAATCACTCGTAATTTTCTATGACGCATCACTGAAACTATTACCAAAAGGTTACCGAAAAGCGCTGCCAGGATTATAAACCCCATGACTATACTTTTCAGGATCAAAATTGGAATAAATATCCAATCATCCTCATAGATGTCACTGACAGTTCTGTTGGTGACAGAACTGTCGAAAATTGTGACGATGTTGTATTGTTGGACGATTATTGTCCCTTCCATGATTGAGTTGATTATGATGGATTCAAACACTTATTTTAAAGTTTGGAGTAGTTTTTACACTCATTAATATCTCCAGTGTTCCATAGTGAGTTAACGGATTTCCCATTCTTTTTCAGTTACAGTTTTAAGCAAATTTTTCATTGTCCGAAAATCACATTTATTAAAACATTAATCACATTTAACATCGTAATTTGTTTGTTAAAAATGACTGAAACATGTATGACACTAAACATTTATTACCACGAACTTGTAAAACTAATTTTAAACATTCCAAAAATTATATTTTCAAATATAAATTTCACAACTGTTTTTGTTTATTTACAAATTTAAACACTTGTTTTTGCATCAACATGCACACAATACAACATTTGTTTTTACTGTAAAAATTTCTGTTTTGATGCCGTTGTCACATGGTTGGGCGCCACGGACGCTCACGATGCTCAACTGTTGCTCAGTCGGCGTCGGTCTGAGAGCGTACTGTTGGCGAGCACATGGCTCTTGAACAGCGACGTCACGGCGTCTGTGGCGTTGTAGCGTCACGGTTGCCCCCAAGAGTGGGGATGCGTGCGCAGGGTGCACAATGCAGCTACGGGGGGAAAGTTTTGAAAGTAGTAGTGGGGATGCAGGTAAAGATATAAAAAAACAAGGTGGGGGAATTATGAACGAAATTATAGCACACAATATATTCAAGTAAGAAATAATTACAAAACACATAAAACTGCGACTGTACAAGGGAAGATTACGAAGGATTGTTTCTAACATAGAAAGAAACAATTGGGATGATTTGAAACAATTTGTTTTTCAATATAATCTTCAACAAAGTTACTATATTTGATGTTCGATGATGAAAACCTTCGATATCTTTGAAAAGAAATTCTTGTCCACCAGCCACTCATTTACATCAGTAATTACATTGCCATTATCTGTAAAGTATGTTCCCCTTAAATGTTCTTTCAGCTTAGGGAATAAAAATTAATCGCTGGGAAAAAGGGACGCTGTTCAAAAATTTCGAAACCAGCATTGTGGATGGTAGTCTTTGAAACACAATTTTGTCCTTATTCGTTTTCTCAACATGGCCTACTGAAAAGTCACACATTTCTGTTATAAAATTTTACTGTAATCATTCGATCAAGAGGTGCAAAACTAGACTAAATGGAAACGGAAAGTTAAAGAGGAGGCGACCCAGTTCAGGATTGACAAGTATTGTGGACCGTGGAGTTGATTACGCTTATTTTATTTTTGAAATAAACATTATTTCTTTTTTATACAGAGTGGTGACCGCGACCCCGGAACATAGAACTTTAACATGTAAAATCAGATTTTCATAAAATTCTTCACCTGAATCATTAAGCAAAATTAATATTGTATGACCTGTAACGTCAAAAATTAGGTATTAAAATGTCGAAACTCACCGCAAAAATAGCTATAGCCATGGAATTGCAACAAGATATTAACAAATGATAACGATTTAACTGTCAAGCTAGGTTAATTTAATTTCATTATTATTTATGAACAAATATCAATTTAAATTAACAGATAATTGTTAATTGAAACAAAAATTAAAAATAATATCTAATAAAAATAAATTACCCTAACGTGACAGATAAACCCTTAGACATGTGTTATTTATTTTGTCTCAATTCCATGGCTATTGCTATTGTTGAGGTGATTTTCGACATTTTCATACTTAATTTCTGCCGTGCCAATGCATAAAAAATTAATGTTGCTTATTGATTCAGATGCAGAATTTTATGCTTTACAACTTTTATGTGAAGCACTTTTATCTAAAATAATTACGAAAGCAGAAAATTAAGAAAGTCTGATTTTACATGTTGTTCCGGGGTCGCGGTCACTACCCTGTATAAATTTCATCATTATCCGGTGCTCACTGAATGTTGCAAAATAAGTCGGGTATAATTTTTGTTCAAAGCTCATATAACAATTGATATATTTATGAAGTTTTGTATTTAGATGTGGGAAATTTCTGGATTGATTTTATGTGGATAAGTTGTTAACAATTGATATGAATTTTTGCGGTATTAACTCAAAAATGAACAATGTTTATGAATTTATGGTTATATCCGCGAATTCTAAATATAAAGGTGTTATCAATTACTCGTCGAAATCTTAATCAAACAGCATTTATTCTTAAAACTCCGACGTTTCGGTGCACACTTGCACCTTCTTCAAGGACTATAACAAGTAATACAACAAAATAATACATACAAAATAATATGGATTTTATAATAAAAGCGCTTTTATGGAGCACACTCCGCATAAGATATATTCTTATGCGGAGTGTGCTCCATAAAAGCGCTTTTATTATAAAAGTGCGCTCGGAATATGGGCCATAGTTTTTACACTTCGTACAAAATTCATAAAGAGCAATTACACATCCATTTATTTTGCTCTTTATTAATTTTGTACGAAGTGTAAAAACTGAATGTTTAGTACGACTGTATTTAGTGTATGATATGTAACAATCTGTAAGATCTTACTATAAGGCCCGATCCTACCACCTCTAGGTAAAGTGACAGTTTATTAACCATTAGTAAAGAATTAAACTGAAGGTTGGACGCGATGCAAACTATAGTTTTAACTTCCACTTATAGCTCTAACCAAAAGTGGTACGAACATTTTTTTAACATAACCGTTTTTTTAACAATTCGCCGCCGCCGCCTTGACTCTTGTCGGCGCACAGGTCTACTTCGGGGTAATAAGGCGTCATATCCGTAATTAAAGATTGCGTAAGATCTTTATCAAATCGAAATATTTTAACAAAATTACGACCCGGCAGAGTAAATGGGTTACTTACGTCTCAAAGTTGACGATGTATTATCCCTACATGTACCCTAAAATAATAATATAATCATGTTGTAATTAGTTTAAAACTAATACTTACTTATGCAAATAATACTTATCTATTCTCTATTTCTTCTATAAGGTTCAACGCCACTTTATTTTCCAAATCCATTATTTTCACTATTAAAAAGCACGTCTTGCAACGATAACAACACCCTCACCTAGCTCTTGTAAAAATAGTAAGAAGAATATTGTACGATAACAAGAATTGTAAGAGATTTAAGCTTAGAGAATAGCAAATGACGACTTTTAACAATTCTTGTGACATAACAACTTGTTATGCCTAACAAGTTGCTTACATAATCTGACTCATTGGCAGTATAAAAACCATCATTTTCCTTAATTTCATAGTTGCTCAGTGTTAAATTTGAGAAATCGATGTAAATGCCAGGGTCGGATTTAGGCATGGGCTTTATGGCCTGCAGCCCAGTTCCCCGTAGGTACAAAGGGCCCCCAGCTGTTATTTATTCTGACTTGAGAATTTGCTGTTACGTATTATACAGAAATATATAAATAAGTAAATAATACAGCTATATTAATTTATTTATGGAATAAATATTGAAATTTTATGACAAAAATGTCTCAGTACGATAATCAAAATACAAAATTATAAACCGTTAATATATGTTTTATAAAGAAATATAATATTTTGTTGGGTTTCCTTTGGTTTTTATAAAAGCAACTAAATGACGACGAGCAATTGAATCTACCAAATTTTGATTCAAAGATGGCGTTATATTTTATCATACTTCTTGTAGTTTATTTTGTAATTCTTCTTTAGTTTTAATGGTATATATTCTTGTTACCTTCGAATAATTTGCCGCACTTACTCAATTGGGCTTAAGTCTGATGATTGGGGGAGGGGCTTATTTTTTATTTTTTATACAATATCCATTCTCTTACAAGACGTGAATTATTTGTAGAATCATTTTCATGCATGAAATTAAAATTGCCTAGCCCTATTTTTCGGCACATGCTTCAAATTTACTTTTAAAATATCAAAGTAACCTTTACTATTCATAATTGTTACAATATAAGCCAATTTTTCTACTTTTGTTGACTAAATATACCCCCAAACATAATACTACAATGAACTTCGCCAAACAAAGTTAGCCCAGGGCCCCCAAAGTTCATGGTTTGCCCATGAATGTCGCCCAAAACCCAATATTAGGTGCCGCAGGAAGTTGCGCCTTGTGGAAGAACACGCGCAGCTTTATTTAATTTAAGTTCATAATTTTGTTGCTTACTAAACATTTAATTATTAAGTATTACAAAACTTTAAGTAAATGCATTTTTTATTAAAAAAAATGTTGAAATTTGTACCACAACTTATGAGACATACATTATGCCGTGATAATATATTTATTTACTTATATTTAGGTATCTACACAACTGAAAAGTCTGTAGACAGAAAATAAATGTTAGAAGGCCATCTACAACTGCTGCAATTGAAAGATCATTTTCCCCGTTTGCTAATAACTCAAAAGAAAAACACAGGGACTACAAATATTAATATAGTTTTTTTTTATATTTTTGATAATTCTAGACTCGAATTTAATATCACTGAGAATGAAGACAGTTTAGATTGATAAATTAACTTAAACCATCTTTATTATTTATGTACAAATTTTATAACATCTAGTGAAATGAGATATACGATTTTTATGAATAATTTTTATTTTCATGTTAAATGTTTGACATAATATTTGCATATTTTAATATTCATACCTACATACGTATATTATTATTTTAATTTTGTAATAGGGTTGTTTACGCTTTTCTGATTTTTTAATATGAAATACATATATTTTTATTTCGTTAAAAATTACTCCATATACCCATAAAAATCGCAAAGTTCAACAAATATTATCCCGCAAAAATCATTAGTATTTGCTGACGCCACGCTTACTGCTTAGAAAGAGACGCTTGAAATGAGTGAAATGGACATAGTGAAAATGCCTGACGTATTTCGTTTCTTTTTAAATACAACCACACCCAAACACAAATATAAGCATAACAAAGAAAAAGATTGATTCTTTGTTCACATTTTGTTTATTTAGTGCTTTCTTATTTTTAACTGTGTATTACATACAGCAGGTAATGTTTATTAAATACAGTGTGTTTGATAAAAAACCTAACTCGGAGTAGGCTATGAACAGAGAAACGTACATCTGATCATTTTTCAATACAAAAGATAAGTTGTCTAAATTGATCTTGATATGCAATTTTAAGGAGAAAAGATAATAAAGAAGGATACAGTAGTCGTGTTCCTTCGTGTTGTGATTCACAATCTGAATCATAAAAGTGATCATGATAAGAAGAAATCTGTTTTTTTCGTTTCTTATTCGTTATCCCCACTTTCCCACTTTGTGATCACTAGGCAACCTTCCCCTTTGAATCATCCTTTTTGAGTGATCATACGGATTCATTTCAGAGGACATTTAAAAATGGCTAACGACTATAGGTTTTCGAATGCAGAAATTTATATATTTATATGGGGTTCGTTGCATCAAAGAAAAAATGATTTTCCGACAAAAGCATGTAATCACCCACCATACTTTTAAAAACAAAGAAAATATGTTACATAAAAGATTTGTTTTAAGTAAACATACTTTATAATGTTACCAAGAACTTTTTTTTACTTCTAGATGATCCATTTTTAATGTGCTGACTTTAACACTCGATTGTAGATTATTTATAAAATAAAATAAATTAGTTTGCATTAGTCTGCATATGATATTTGACGCTAGATGGTGTTTATATTATATAATTTTTAAATCATGATACAAAAGGATCACGATTAAACTAATCAGAATTCACAAAATCACAATCACAGCCTGAAGAAACACGGCTATTATATTGCCATTCGCCGTTTTCTAATTTGTTCTATTTCTAAAAAAGATTCACGAAGAAAAGGTATGATTTTTTAGATAACATTTTTGACAATATCTCGTGTCAAATTGACATTCAATTAAATATTTTTAAATTGACATACGTTTCGTTTTTCATAGCCTACTCCGAGTTAGGTTTTTTTTAACTCACTGTACAACTCGTATATAATGACAGTCGAATAAAGTCGCGACAAACGTTCTTCACAATTAAGTGTACGGGTTATGCTATCATAATAGCGCTCATTTTAAACATAGTGAATTTTTAATTCATAATAGGATATTCTCTTAAGATCACCAATTTCTTGGTTCGTTCAGGCTCCTAATGTTCAAATCATAACCATTAAGTTGGCACAATATAAAAAGTACTCTTCGAGTACAAAATGTACATGGAAATTATTTATTGAATCGGAATAGGTAGAGTTATTGTTAGTATTTTTATTTAAAATTTGTACTGGAGAGTGTACTTTTTAAATTGTGAGCGCGCGAATTTCATCTGCTCTAACTTCATGGTCAATATCTGAACGTTAGGAAACAACGAAACAAGAAATGAACAGGGCGATAAACATTATGACGGCTGCATACCTTGCCGTTATTAATGTGTGTAATATTAAAAAATTGTTAAATACGTATATGTGTGGGTACCTAAATCAACATACGCCTAGCGTTCGACATCCGTTTAACATGGAAAATTAGAATATTTTGAATATTTGCTTTCATTCAAACTGAAAAACTTTGTACACAAAAGCTTTACCACCATACCATGAAACCACTTTTGCAATATTCTCTTTTATAGAGGAGAACAATAATTATTACATTAAATGTGCGATAACGTTTTTTACCTCTCGCTGAGAGAGGTATTGCATTCATGCTAAAAATCGCATATCCAGATTTTATTGAATAAGCACGTTTTAAGGTCCCTACAATCCGATTTTAACATTTTTACGATGATGTCTGTGTGTGTGTGTGTGTGTGTGCGTGTGTGTGTGTGTGTGTGGATGTGTGTGTGTGTGTGTGTGGATGTGTGTGTGTATGTGTGTGTGTGTGTGTGTGGGATGTTGGAAGGACGATTACTCAAAAACTATAAGACTTTAAATTTTTTTAACTACGTATTTCCCAATCGGACATTCATGGGAAGATCTGAAAAGGTTTTGATAACAATTGGACAACCGGAAGTAGAAGATTCTTGAAAAAAATCTTCTAAATATTATTTTTTGAAAATTTTTCTTGATAATATTAAAGAAAAATAAATTTTCTTTCTGATACATTTAAATATTTTTATATATATTCTATAGATTTAGAGATAAAAGGAATATAATATATAAAATAATCTGTTGTAATTAATTTTACAACCGAAAGGATGCCATGAAAAATAGTTGAAAATTTAAATTATTTGTAACTGACAGATAAATGTCAGTGTCAGAAATCCGAAGACATTACTGAAGACTTTTTCTGGGAAGTACATACATTATAAATTATTAAAAAATCTTTCAGAACTCATATTTCAATAAATATAAACAGAATTTAAACTAAAAAAGGTTGTATTACATACATTATATTATTTCTTAATGTATTAACAGTTAAATATTTAATATTATAGGTATATTACACATACCCTTCAGAAATACTGTTACTCCCGACAATGAATTGGAAACATCTCGACAAATTAGAAGATTAAGACAAACTTTTTTCATAGAATGAATTTAAATTTAAAAAATCTAAATGTAAAGAATAGATATAAGCGAGAATACAGATCGAAGGAAGACGTTATTTATGTTATAAACACAAGATGAAAGTGAAGATGTTCTCCACTCTGCAACGTAAAATACAGAAAAATTGTATCTCATCGAAATAATGAGTAATGAAAGAAAAATGTACTTGGAGAATCTCTTAATTCTTGATCTGTGACTATTATGGAGGTGACAAGTCTAGGTTGAAGGACTTAAATTTGTTTTAAACATTATAGGGCAATGTACACCAGCACTGTAGATAAGAGTAACTTTGAACTGCGAAAAAGCTATCAAATTCTTCTCAAGTAAGTTGTAAATATTGACAAAATTACACATCGATATAAGAATAATCGGAGTGCAATCTATCCGTCACTTTATTAAAGGGAATTAGTGTTATTTAGATATAACATGTATGAGAAAATAAAATGTAAAAGAAGATATGTAAGAATAGATGCACAATCCAGATATATACATTTTAGACCGCCCAAAATTAATGTTTTTACTATAAGAATATGAAGAGAAAGTAAACAAGAAGGTTGTTCGAATTGAAAATCGCTGATACCAGCCTAATATTTATATATGGTAAACTCTACTTTGTAATTTATTGTAACATAATTTATGGTAAAATATCTTTATGTTGAGACATGCTATTATTGAATAATAAAGAAGTTTATACGTCATAGATTTATATGAATATATTATTTGTATTTATAAAAATATTTTTTGCTTTATGCATACAGCCAGATAAAATATACGGCGAGAGGTTATGTGCTGGCCACATCAGATTTTTTAAATTTTGTTAATTATTCTTTATTAATTTTAGACAATTAATTATTATTGCTGCTGCTTACATGAGTGCATATTGTGATGTAGGAAAGGCAATAAAATTATGTTGTCAAACGTCACCAATATAGTTCGAGAATGTCAAAATGTTTTTGTAGTAAAAGAAAAAATTATGTAATCAATTACTTAGAAATGGTTTTTCTTTTTTTCTTTAGTTTTTTAGTAATAGTATGTAAGTTTATTATTAAATATATTTTATTTCTATCCTTTTTCAATACTTAGTAAAAAAATTCTCGAAAACTCAAGAACCAGTGATTGCATACCAATGGTACTGTACAACTGGTACGTCACTAACACGTGACACAAAATCAAATTATAAAAATGAATATCTTGCTTATTAAAAGGAATTTTTAACTCGGTTTTTCACAGGTACTTTTAGATATAGCTGTTCTTTAAGACAAAAATTATTAAAAAATATGAGAGAATGAGAATACCCTACTGAAGACCTAAAGTAAAAAAGGTGCTAAGTGCCAAAAATATGTTTTTGAGCTTTTATGTGCTTTTATCTGAAAGACCCAAGACACAAGGACTTCTATTTAAATATTATATAAGTGGCACTTAATACCTCGACACCTAGCAGCTTTCTTACTTTAGGTCTTCAATTAGTCTTCAAATATTTCATATTTATATATATATATATATATATATATATATATATATATATATATATATATATATATATATATATATACGGCATATTATCCATTTCTGGGTGTGTCAATCTGCTTTGTACACAGATTTCGGTAATAATGATAACATATTTGTACCGTGCAAGCGTTTTCCAGGCGTCACCTTACGGGCACTCATTGCTGACTTGAAGAGTGCATCACAGGGGCCAATTTTGTGCCATTTAAAATTCGAAATATTTATTTTTAGCGTCGGAACCCGGCTCCGCAGATCCGCGACCAGACACTCAGGAACGCGGCCACGAGACCAGTTAAAATCAGCACTGTGCTAGTATCCAATCCATAATTCAATCAAAACTTCATCTACGATCTACGGAAGCAATTTATATTACAAATTCTAAATACATAATCCCTTTCCTCAATGTCTTCCAATTCGATATACATAATTATATTATGGGTAAATACCATGTCAGTTGGCTGCGGTGACATTTGAATGGCGACATCAATTGTTCATGACGTCCCTAGAACCTTGACATGTCATATGCCGTGTTGGAGGTGTAATTGAATGTAACACCCACTGCAAATGCTTGAATTTCACTCTCGTTCATAATGGAATTGCGGTAAATAATAAAACCGAAAACAAGCATAGTTTGTTTTTGTTTTGTCAGTAGATTTGATTTATGCATGTGGTATACATGTAGTTGAGGGTATAAATTTGTTTAATAGTTTATTGAAATGTTTATACTGGGAAAATAACTATAGATTTACTATCGTGGCAGGATTAAAAACATTATTAGAATTGGTTTTTAATGTAATTAAAATTTAAATAAATTTTAAATGTTTTTACCTTCCGTCACCTATAGGTAAGGAAGGTATTGGTCAAAAAATTCGGTGGTGAGTTTTCATTGAATAAGCACGTTTTAGGGTCTTTACAATACGATTTTACTATTTTTACGATGATGTCTGTATGTGTGTGTGTGTGTGTGTTCGTGTGTGCGTGTGTGTGTGTGTTTATGTGTGTGTGTGTGTGGACCGCCGTTTCGTGCACGATATCTCCAATACTAGAATTCAAAAAATTACAATTCTTGCGTATTCCTCTTCCTTACAACCATATGCAGACTTGATTAGATTTTGGTTACAAATTGGTCAACCGGAAGTACCCTCATTTGAAGATTTTAACAGTTTTTCTTGAAAAACTCAGTTAAATGTTATTATAACTTAAAGAATATATTATTCTCTATACGATTTGATTGCATTTTATATTTCATATTCAACAGATATAGAGTTAAAGAATTATAAAGATAATAAATTTTATAATTCAGCCAGCTATGCTAACTTAACCATGGAAACTGCTAATATATTCAGGTAATTCAAATTGACAGATGTCAGTATCAATAAATAGTAAATGTATGAAGTAAGGGAAATAATTGTAGTGCTGAACGTTTCTAGAAAGATATAAGAGAAGATTACATTGGTTTAAACATGTCATGAGGAGAGATGAGTATATTGGAAGAATGAATAGCTTATAACAGAAGGTGGAAGAAACATAGAAAGACCAAATATAGGATGAAAGAAGAGAAAAGGAACTGAATGAGGACGACACGCAAAACAAAATTTAGTGGAAAAAGAAAATAAAAAATAGCGATCCCCTAACGAATGGGAAAAACTAAAGAAGAAGAAGATGTTAGTGTCAAGTGCAATTCGCATAGTTTTATTAAATAATTTAACTGGAAATATAGGATCTTTTATGTGTAGGGCGCGTGCAGTGACGTGACTTTACTGACTTTGGCAAGCAGACGAATGTGGACTCGTGTCAAAATGACAGCTATTAATTACGTCCATAACTGACAAATGTCATAATTTTTCATTCAAAATTTCATGATTTTCTTATTTCATGTGGTTTATTTATTATGAGGCTGTGAAATTTAGTTGCCGAGAAAAGGAATCATAAAATACCAAAAAATGAAATTTTGAATGAAAAATTTTGACATGAGGATGACCCGCAAAACAAATGAATGGAAGAAAAAAATAAAAATTAGCGACCCGTAACGAATGGGAAAAGCTAAAGAAGAAGAAAATGTCATGTCGAGTGCCATTTGCATGAAATAATATTACTGGAAATTTAGAATCTTTTGCAAGAAAATTTATGTATGGAATTTGTACATAATACACAGGATTGACGGAAGATATTGTGTTGGCCACATCAATTTTTTTTTTTAATATAGTATATATGATTCACAATTCACATATATACTTCGTGCAATATCGTGTAGAATTTTTTAAATATGTAAAACTACATAAATAATATTTTTAACTATATACTTAACTACAAAATGATAAATCTTTTGAACTGCACTATATATTAGGTCCCAGTGACAAATGTGCCTACTTAGCTGTTAATTAATTATTAATAATAATAATATGTTTATAAATAATTTATGAAAACCAGAAAAAAAAACAAATGTTATGACTATGGCTATTAATTAACAGAAATTTTGAAACTGTGAAGATACAAAAATATAATAAAAAATCTGATGTGGCCAGCACATAACCTCTCGCCGTATATTTTACCTGGCTGTATGCATAAAGCAAAGATTATTTTTATAAATACAAATAATATATTCATATAAATCTATGACGTATAAACTTCTTTATTATTCAATAATAGCATGTCTCAACATGAAGATATTTTACCATAAATTATGTTACAATAAATTACAAAGTAGAGTTTACCATATATAAATATTAGGCTGGTAACAGCAATTTTCAATTCGAACAACTTTGTTTACTTTCTCTTCATATTCTTCTAGTAAAAACATTAATTTTGGGCGGTCTAAAATGTATATATCTGGATTTTGCATCTATTCTTATATATCTTCTTTTACATTTTATTTTTTCATACTTGTTATATCTAAATAACCTTAATTCCCTTTAATAAAGTGACGGATAGATTGCACTTCGATTTTGTCAATATTTACAACTTACTTGAGAAGAATTTGATAGCTTTTTCGCAATTCAAAGTTACTCTAGTCTACAGTACTGGTGTACATTGTCCCATAATGTTTGAAACAAATTTAAGTCCTTCAACCTAGACTTGTCATCTCCATAATAGTCACAGATCAAGAACTAAGGGATTCTCCAAGTACGTTTTTAATTCATTACTCATTATTTCTGACACTGACATTTATCTGTCAGTTACAAATAATTTAAATTATCAACTATTTTTCATGGCATTCTTTCGGCTGTCAAATTTATTACAACAGATTATTTTATATATTATACTTCTTTTATCTCTAAATCTATGGAATATATAATAAAATATTTAAATGTATCAGATAGAGAATTTAATTTTCTTTAATATTACCACGAAAAATTTTCAAAAAATAATATTTAGAAGATTTTTTTTCAAGAATCTTCTACTTCCGGTTGTCCAATTGTTACCAAAACCTTTTCAGATCTTCCCATGAATGTCCGATTGGGAAATACGTTGTTAAACAAATTTTAAGTCTTATAGTTTTTGAGTAACCGTCCTTCCAACATCCCACACACACACACACATACACACACACATCCACACACACACACACACACACACACACACACAGACATCATCGTAAAAATGTTAAAATCGGATTGTAGGGACCTTAAAACATGCTTATTCAATAAAATCTGGATATGCGATTTTTAGCATGAATGCAATACCTCTCTTAGCGAGAGGTAAAAATGTAAAAACAGTCTTATACGCAAGTTTTAAGTCTAATCAACTTCGCAATTGTTTTCGCCGTAAAATGAACAAGAGAACATGAAATTACATAAAACTAACTCTGTGTTGTGAGAGCGACTAGTACTGAAAAATGGATCAGAGTAGGAGTATTATCGCATGGCAGAAAATAGAGTTTTGACAGTTAAAATGTGTAGGTATATCTCAAAAATGTTATAGTAATGTAAAACTGTAAAGATAATCGTATATGTTTTAATGGAGCCGATTATTTATGCAAATCAGTGAAATAAAGGTATTTGTTGTAATAAAAACATTATACTGTAATACAGTAAACATAACCCATAAATTTGTTATATAAACACTCTTTGATCACCCCTCGGGTACCTCTATACTACGTGTTTATTTTTATTTTGTTCAATATTGCTATCTTTAGAACTATAAGAGCTACGAGGTCGGTTAAATTAGCAAACAATTTTTATTTTACTAGACAATTTAAAGAGTGTTTTTTTTCAATCTGTGGTTTTCAAATTGTGGGTACGAACTTTATTATTTTAAATGGGACCATTTATTTTTTATTTACTGCAAAGCAAAATATTTATGTATTTCTTTCATGGCATTCTAATTCTATGTAAAAAATTAATACATATTCATTTTTTCCATTCGTCGCACTCTTATTATACCCATATTTTAATGAAATTAATATATAACTTAATATGCATTTTGTTCAAAAAATTGTTATTTAAGGATCTAAGAATATTATAACACTGAATTCAGAATAAAATTCTCTATCGAATAAACAAATACAAAAATGTATAGTTCCATTTAAAATAACGAAGTTGGTCTTCACAGTTTGTGAACTATTAGTTCAAAAAAAAATATGCTAATTAAAATAGTCTTGTAAAATAGAAATTATTTGCTAATTTAACCGACTTCGTAGATCTGATAGTTTTCGAGATAGGATTAGTGGACAAAATAAAATAAACACCTGTATTTAGAGGTTATGGCTATGGTGTGGCTCACTTTTTGTCCACCATTTTCAGACCATTGTGTTGTTGTTCCGCAAATTATTAAGTATTTTACCCGAATAATCCCTAGCCACCACCACCACAGCTTGGTATGACTAAATGATTTGAGAAAATAGAAAATATATTTTATTACTAGCAAGTGTTATGTGAAAGTTTCTATTTTAAAAGATGAGTTTACATCATTATGACAATGGTCACTGTAAGAACAAAGGAAAAGAATCACTAATAAAATTGAGATAGACTACTTTATTTGCGTTAAGTTAGGTTATGTTAAAGTATGTTATGTTTACGAGTGGATATATTTTCGCCATTAGAACAAATATGTTGTCGTTTACTTACATCCATCATCAAAATAATGTTAATATTGGATTCTAAGGTACGTAAAACGCGTTTATTCGCTATAATCTGGATATGTTATTTGTAACATACGGTGGCGAAAGGTATACTTTGGTTCACGAAGATGACTATTCAAGGTCACTTGTACGAAGAAAGAATACACAGCACTTTATATAGCAATAGCTTATTAACATTTCATGGTAAAAAGAAAAAGATTATTTAACTAAACGTTTCTCTATGTAATTTATGTTTTGTGACACGTATACGTAAATGGTGGCATTCATTGGCGGCTTGTCAGGGTAGGCAGGTGAGGCAGTGCCTCACCAGAAAAGAAATAAGCTGCATGTAAAGTAGTATGTAAATTAAATTTTAACTTATTCCGTTAATGCTTGTCTTTATAAATATCAAAAGAATAATTTAAGCCACCACCATAACTAATATGTAATGCAGTTCACCTAATTTACAACCTATAAAGTGCTTCTCGAAATGAATAGTATAAATTCTTATGTTTTTGATACAAACAATAATTTCGGTAAGAAATACGTTGCGCTAGATAAAGAGCTGTTTGAGGCATTGCTTCAATGGCTAAATGCAATGAGTGCGCAAAGGATAAAAAATAGTCGCTTTACCTTCCAAGCGGCCTTATAGAGGCCATTACCATTCATGAATACAATCAACGCCACGTACTGATAAATTTTGTAAGTAGGTTCACGACATTACTGCATATTTTTGCAAGCAAGATTAAATAGTTGCAAATTGCATTCGACAATAACAAACATAACATAACCTGACTGCAAAAACATAAGTGAAGAACATAAATCTTTGAGAAAGGCATAATTTAAAAAAATACACTTATTTTTCTAGTTAAAATGTATTAAATATTTAGACTAGTAGTATTTGCTCAAAATTATACCCTATTGGGGTGATATGTGAAAAATTACACTTTTCGAATAATTCAGACAAAATGAGCCTAGGTCTCATAGTCCCCAGTCAATATTATGTATATATAGCTTGAGAAAGAACCGTCTTTCTCGTAATAACGAAACATATTAACACCTCTATTCGAAAATAGTGGCACCATCTGCAACTGTTTTATCAACAAACATGCTTTTCAACAAAATCAATATACCAGCAATTTGGTTTATATTTGTGTACAAATTTAAACCTATCGTTTCGGTGATGGCAGCACAAATTCATTTATTATATTCTGTCTTCTATATCATTATATTTAAAGTACAGACAATAATCCCGGCCTAACTTTTCAATATTTTGACAGGGTTATATTTTGCTAGACAAAGAGGAAAACATTTTCCCTGAATGTCTTTGGTATTAGTTCGCCTACTTATCACGAGATTGCAGCACACATTATATTATACCCAATTTCAAGTTCACAGTTTCTCTACATTTCAAAGATGACACCATGTGTTTATTTTAATTTAACTAGCTCTCTGTTTCCTGCTCTATTTTCTATACTAGTGAAAGGATTGAGCAATATTTATTCCCCTTATTCGAGGTGCAGCATAAAAACATTTTCTCTATTATTCAATTGTAAGTGTAACCTCCTGTCACATAATTCCTCTATGTTTTAAAGATAGCAGCTTGAATTCAGCTTACCCTCAATTTAGTTCCTGCTGTATTCCCTGCATTTTTCGAAGGGTTGAACATTATTAGTTCCACTACTATTTCCAAGATGTCACTCTGATTCATTTCTCAATGTTGTCCTATTTTTAGTCCGGGGGAGAACAAAGCGTAGCAGTTACAGTTTGTGGGTCGATGCTAAAATTAACTGCGCCAATTCTTGGTAACTTGTGTTGTTGCGGAGTTCTTTTAGTTAATAACAAAAACAACATTATATGTTTTTCTTTATTATTCAATTTTAAGTGTAACCTCCTGTCACATAATTCCTCTATTTTTTAAAGATAGCAGCTTGAATTCAGCCTACCCTCAATTTAGTTCCTGCTGTATTCCCTGCATTTTTCGAAGGGTTGAACATTATTAGTTCCACTATTATTTCCAAGATGGCAATCTGATTCATTTCTCAACTTTGTCCTATTTTTAGTCCGGGGGAGAACAAAGCGTAGCAGTTACAGTTTGTGGGTCGATGCTAAAATTAACTGCGCCAATTCTTGGTAACTTGTGTTGTTGCGGAGTTCTTTTAGTTAATAACAAAAACAACATTATATGTTTTTGTTTAACATATTTTATATTCTAAAATCCGCGTACGCAAGATAAACGTAGATAATTACAGACTTAATAAAAAGAAATAACTTTTTCGAATCAAAAACTAATTAAAATGTAATTAACTCTCAGATTTTTTTATCTTTCCCGAAGTATTTATATTATCAAAAATGGAGTAATAATAATATCAAAAGTAGGATATGACATTACTGAGATATTAATACTAAGAAAACATCAATAAATCCTGGCCAAATATGTAGGTACACTGCTCAATATTAATTAATAATACTTAAGAGAATTTTTTATGCAATCTCTATATACAGTGTGTTTGAAAAAGTGGACACACTCTTTTTTCTCGCTTATTATTGCAGATACACATATTAATTATAGGACATGATTTAATCAGTGCAATATTTGTGATTGAAATGTGTAAAAATTGTAATTGTAGAACTTCCGGTATAACCGAAAGTGGCATAAACTTTGTAAAGTTAAATACAACCTATACTATTTTTTACCTCTCGCTAAGAGAGGTATTGGATTCATGCTAAAAATCGCATATCCAGATTTTATTGAATAAGCACGATTTAAGGTCCATAGAATCCGATTTTGACATTTTTACAATGATGTCTGTTTGTGTGTGTGTGTGTGTGTGTGTGTGTGTGTGTGTGTGTGTGGATGTGTGTGTGTGTGTGTGAGGTTGTTGGAGACACGATTTCTCAAATTCTATAAGACTAACGACCTGTTTGACCACGGATTCCTCAATCTAACAGTAATGGGAAGAGTTGAATAGGTTTTGGTAACAATTGGACAACCGGAAGTGGCAGTTTCTTAAAAAATAATTTCTAAATATTATTTTTTGAAAATTTGTTACTACAAATAATAAAGATAATTAAATTCTGACACTTTTAATTTTTTTATTATATCTCGTATAGGTTTGGAGATATAGTATATAATAATATAGAATAATCTCTAGTAATAAATCTCGTTGCCCTAAAAAAGTTGCGATATTTAAATTTTTGTAATTGACAAATAAATGCAAAGTGTCAGTGTCAGATTTTTCTGGGAGGTATGAGTACATTTAATATATATTATTGTATTATTAATTAATTATGTATTTAAATTACAGGTATATTAATATTACATATATCCTTAAGAAATACCGCTAATACCGTCAATGAAATTGAAGAATTTTGAACATATTAGAATAGTAGGATAAAATTTCTCGTAGAACGAAAGAAGAGAAACAATTTCAATTATTTGTGTGTACTTATAGGGCGCGAGCAGTCATGTGACTTTGTTAGCCTTGGCAAGCAGATATGAGGATCCGTGTATGGAATATACTTGTCGTGGAAAATAATCCACATGGATTTGGAAAATCATAATGTTTCGAATGAAAACTTATATTTGACACCTATGTATATTACTAGCTCTCATTCTGACACGGGGCCCCCACATCTGCTTGCCAAGGCCAACAAAGTCGCATAACTGCTGGCGCCCTTTGCAACATAAAATGAAAATGGCGAGAGGTATTGTGCTGGCCACAACAGATTTTTTATAAATTAGGATTGCATTTTTTGTTCTCTTTTTGACAATACTAAATTTATTAGTGTTAACGTTATTCATTTGTTAAAATAATTATTTTATTTTGCACGATTTTTATCGTTGAGAATAATAATAGTAATAATAATAATAATGTTTTGTTACTTGGAAATTTCTTATTTCATACTAATATTAAATTTAAAATAAATGAATTTATTAACATATCATGAAAACAATTACTGTCACTCAGTATTAAATTACATCTCAAAGATAAAAATCGTGCAAAAGAAAATATTTATTTTTAACATTGTCGGAAAGAGGACAAAAAATGCAATCCAAATTTATAAAAAAATAGTATAGGTTGTATTTAACTTTACAAAGTTAATGTCACTTCCGGTTATACCAAAAGTTCTACAATTACAATTTTTTTTCATATTTCAATCACAAATATTGCACTGATTAAATCATGCTGTATAAGCATTAGGTGTATCTGCAATAATATGCGAGAAAAAAGGGGGTGGTCACTTCTTCAAACACACTGTATACTTACCGTTTAATACATATGATTGTAAGAGGTTGACATTCTACGTATTTATATACGTAACTTTTTTATTACATGATTCTCGTAAACATGTATATGATGTTACATGGTATTTAATAATTAACCTTTATCTTTTATATCGATATTCAATCAACATCGAAAACAGAAAGTATAATTAATATTTATGTGACAAATTTTACAGGAGCTTTCGATAGGAATTTAAATTTATACCTACCTGAATAATATATAATGTTTGTCGAAGGTTAAACTGAAATAAAACTTGAACTTGGAAACTGTTGAATTACCTACATTATTTACTTTGCATTAAAAATTATTTTTTGATTAAATTAGTGTTTCCCAAACTGTGGAGCCCGACCAAGGGAGGTTCAAAAGGAAATTAGTTATTTTGGGCTCAAAAACTGCTGGCAAGGGAGAGTTAGGGAGGGGTGGGCGCAAAGAATTTTTGAATACCTGGAGGGAGGTCGCGAAAATAAAATGTGTGGGAAACACTGGATTAAATTCCGAAACTATGGTTCGTGAAATTGTTTCCCATGAATGTTATTTTGAATCGAAACAAATTTTGAATATATTTTAACCTCACGCTACCATATGTAAGAAAGACATAGGAATCGTGCTAGAGATAGATATTTTAGTAAATAAACACTCACATAAAGATAAACAATATTACATAATTATTAGGTATCGAAATTTCGGGTGAAAAAGAAGAACTAAGCCGATTTGCAGATGTTTAAAATTTTAAAGGTAGTTGATTAGTAACTCGCGAATCCTTACCTATCTTTCCGTGTCTTCTTCTTCAACATTCTCATCTCTGCCACATTAATTTATTTTTATTGATACTGACATCTGTCAATTTGAATTATTTGAATATAATAGTAGTTTCCATGTTTTGCATAGCTGGCTGATTTATAAAATTTAATTTTTTCAAAATTCTTTAACTCTATATCTATAGAATATGAAGTATAAAATGCAATCAAATCGTATAGAAAATAATATATTCTTTAAGTTATAATAACGTTAAATGTCAATAAATTAAATTTAACTGTTAAATATTCAAATGAGGCTACTTCCGGTTCACCAATTGTAATCAAAATCTAATCAGGTGTTCTCCTGGATGTAAACTTGAGGAATACGAAAAAATATAATTTTTGAAATCGTGGTATTGAAGTTATGCTATCCGAAACCTTTGTCACAAACACACACACACACACACACACACACACACACACACACATACATATATACAGACATCATCGTAAAAATCGTAAAATCGTATTATAGGGACCCTAAACCATGCTTATTCACTAAAAACTCATCATTGAATTTTTTGACCAAAGACAATACCTTCCTTATCTAAAGGTGACGGAAGATAAAAAATTAAAGATTGAATGACATATGCTGACATGACATAACCTGAAATACTTTCATCCACCTGCCGAATGAAACTGCAGTTTAAAAAAATTAAGTGCAATCGTATTAAGGCAGATGGCATTGACTGGCGGACTATCTTACACTTATATTAGACCTATATTTTATCATAGGTGTAAACGATTTGTAGAAGACCTATTATATATCAGGGTATACGTCAGGTAGCATGAATAGGATTGGGTGTAAACTAGCTAAGTATCAACTTTCCAACCTCATCTATACTTACGCTATACTTTGGTACCTCTTGGAAAATGAGGTTAACAATAACTAAGTTCCCAACTTTTTAAAAGTCAGTAATCGTCATATTACTAACCGAATGCGGATAAAAACCTTTACTGACTGGCTTATTGCTCGTTTTGACAAATATTATGTTCATCAAACAATTTAACTCTTCTCGTAACTGATTCATTTATATAAACAACTATAATACAATTTTCAAACTGGCATTATAAAATTGCGAATTTATGAATAATTTTAAATAAATTAAGCTGTTTTGGGGAAAAAATTATACATATTTTGTTAGGAAACTGTTTTCACGGAAATCGTAGGCTGTAAATTACTATCATATTCATACAATGTAGTACGGATTCCCTTTACATATAGTACGCATGAGGAAGGAATTCTAATTACCTTAGTGACAGTTATTACTTACATTCCAACGGTGCACTGTTTCCTTTGATGTACCTGCAGCACATTCTGAGCTTTAACGCACTTGAATAATAATATTTAGGTTAATTTAGTTATGGAACATTAATTTTCGATGGTGATAATATAAGTTTATAAAAAATACACTCTTTTTACCTCTCGCCTTCCTTGCTAAGGGAGATATAGGGATCGTGCGAAAAATCGAATTTCGAGATTTTGGTAAATGGTAGAAAAAAAAGTTTCAGACAAATATTGTAGTAGAAAGTTTATGGATTTTATAAATGTTTTATTTTCGAAAATCAATGAGATGGTTTTCATAATATCTTGTTTTGAAATTTTTGATTGGTCGCCATTTTGTTATTTGATGAAATAGAAAATAATTGTAAATACCAGGGTTTTAGAGAACCGAAAGCAAATGCTGAAAGTTTTTGTATTTTTTAAATATTCCTTAAAATAAGGGAGTTATGACGATTTTTCGAAAAACAAGAGAACGCCAATAACTATGAACTGGGACTCCAAATCAAAAATTTGAGCAAAGAAAAGTTGTTTGTTTTAATGAGTTCTATCTACCATTTTCGGGTGTAACGACTTAGTATTAACACCCTGTATATATACTATACGTTAGTACAATGATATAGGGTATAATTTGGTATATTGGAAAAGTTCAAAATGGAAAAAGCACATATCAGGTACAAATTAAGAGTTAATTAAATTTCGGCTATTTTCTGATTTACCCTGTTTTCAATTTTGATAGCAAACTTATTTGTATATGATCTTTATGTAGGGACGTAGCCAGGGGTGGGCAGGTTTATGTTTTATTTGTATTAATAATATAGTACGCTGTATGCTCCTGACACAAAATAAATAAATAAATCCTCTTTTAAATCCATACATCACATGGGATTTTATATATCCATGGAATAAGTCCACTGATAATGAAAAATATTATTCTTATTATTAGTTAATTAATATTCCCAAATCGTTTTATAGAGTGATTGAAACAAGCTATTTTCTTATTAATTTTAGATCTCCTATAATGCAACCAATACTACATACATGTAAGACGTATAACTACATGAACAAGTTGATGTGTCCGAGCCCGAGTGTAATATTTCATGATTTTTACGACATCTGACACTTTTAATGACAAATTTTATGTGCATTTATTTTACATATGTTTACGAAACTAATTTCCTGTCAGTAACGAATGATGTTGATTTTTCAATAAATATTGTGATACCTATTCAGTGTGACGTGAAACATACGAACATACCTATTCTACATTTTAAATGGGCCATTATTACTACCTTGGTAACTATAAATTATAAATGCTTTGTTAAAGACAGTCTTGTTTATCGGACATATAAATATTTGTTGTGATAAAGTTATACCTCCGATAGCTATATTATAGTTTAAGTTTATAAAAGGGGTTGCAGAAACGTTTATAAACGCTTTGTTTAATGAACGGATCATCACAACGAACAAATACAACGCGATTTTTTGAATGTCATAAGAACATGGAAACTCATTATAATTTATTCATTTTGATGGTCCATTAATTAAACAAAGCGCTAATGCATGTTTCTGTAAGCGGGTATAAGTGTACTTTATAATAACTTCAATATCCGAGATTAGCAATAATGCGTAACAGACTGACATATATGGAAACAACGTGTAAAAGAAAGAAGAATAATTTAGTCGGAACGCAGTCTAAAGATGTTTATTTTAATTTAAAACCTTAGTAATGGACCATGTAGTAAAATCTGTACTCTGCAACCTACCGTCCGAAATTGATTTTATAAAAAAATATGCAGATGATTTGCTACTAATTGTTTCTGCAGACAAAGCGGATCAAATTACAACTGAATTTAATAAATTCCATAGCCTCATATAATTCGCTGTTCATAGTAGAAATAGAAACAGCAATCAAATTTCCTTTTTAGACATCTTACATAATACACAATACCATAGAAACAAAATGGTACAAAACTTCTTCTAACCGTTATTTAAATTTTAAATACAACCAGCCTCTACATCAAAAATTGAACATTGCAAGAAACCTAAAAACCAAGGCGTTAGAACTCACCTGCAATAAATACCATCAAGAAATAAAAACAAATTAAAAATAATATTAAAACAAAACAATTTTCCAAATATAATGATAAATGTAATTTTAAACCATTATGAGGTTAGAAGTGTCAAACAAAATAAAATTAAAGTTGGATATGTTTCGTTACCATATACTTATAAAAATCTGATGTGGCCAGCACAATACCTAGATATGGGGGCCCATATCAAAATGACATCTATTAAATATGTCCATAACTGACAGATGTCATAATTTTTCATTCAAAATTTCATTTTTTGGTAAATTTATGATAACAAATAAACCACATGAAATAACGAAATCATGAAATTTTGAATAAAAAATTATGATTTGTCAGTTATGGACGTAATTAATTGCTGTCATTTTGACATGGGTCCCCATATCTGCTTGCCAAAGTAAGCAAAGTCACGTCACTGCACGCACCCTATACATAAATTTTCTTGCAAAAGATCCTAATTTCCAGTAAAGTTATTTCATAAACAAACTATGCAAATTGTACTTGACACTGACATCTTCTTCTTTAGCTTTTCTCATTCGTTAGGGGTCGCTATTTTATATTTTCTTCTTCCACTCATTTTTGTTTTACGTGTCGTCCTCATTCGGTTCCTTTTCTCACAAATCTTCCGCAATACAGTCCTTTCATCTTATATTTGGTCTTCCTGTGTTTCTTCTAGTACTAAGCTATTTATTTTTCTTCCAATATATTCTTCCTCATGACATGTTCAATTAATTAATATTTAACTGAGTTTTTTCAAGAAAAATTGTTAAGGTCTTCAAATGAGGGTACTTTCGGTTGACAAATTATAACCAAAATCTAATCAGGTCTGTATATGAATACATAAGAATTGTAATTTTTGGAATTCTAGTATTGGAGATATCGCGGCCGAAACCGAGGTCATATACACACGCACACACACATACACACACACACACTCACACACAAACACACACACACACACACACACACACACACACACACATAAAGACATCATCGAAAAATAGTAAAATCGTATTGTATTCATTGAAAATTCACCACCGATTTTTTTGACCAAAGACAATACCTTTCTTACCTATAGGTGACGGAAGGTACAAAAGCAAACGTGGAAATCTCCATTGTACAAAATTTTTCCGGTACCCTTGCATTTAATAAATTTACAAATTCAAGGATTTTTTTTGTATTCTGGTTTATTATAGTTCTATTCTATCCAATTTAAATATCTGCTATCATTCTTTAAACCTATCTATAAATTATTGTTATAAACGAATCCCTTATTAAATTTGAACATTTCATGTACAAAAGTCTTTCAAAAACTCTAATAAATAATTTCTTTTCATTATTTTCTATTTTTGTATCTTCACTTTTTGCTACCGCAACTTTGATTTATAACCCTTTTCCCGCTTGTCATTTATTTATCAAGTAACATGTCAAGGAAAATTGATGAGCTCTGGATTGGTTCCAGTTCCAGTCAACATTCTTAATAACTTGTAATCTGATAAGTGGCGCTGGGGTTGGTGACGCTTGGCGCCGCGTTTCTAAGGCCACCAATAAGGGTCAGTGTTACACGGTGAACTTTACCTTGGTTGTAATGACCCACTCGGCACGGAATAAATAAACAGCCATTAACGGGGCTGACCCTAGCGTGTGGAAAACCAAGTCAAGGTAAATATGATTTATCTAATATCGATATCAGGGTATGTATACACTTTTGAAGGGTAATATGATTTGTAAAAATGACGTGGTTGTTTGTATATTAATATAGTTTTTATTCATAAGTACACACAATTAATGAATTTATGATTCCAAATAGAGTTACATTTTAATTTTTTAGAGACGTCTGATCAAGGTCATATTTTAATTGTAATAGTTAAGATTTTTGTTCCGCCCATTCTGTTAAATGCGATAGTTGCCTTTATTTAGTTTTTATGGGGATACATAAGTTATTACTGTTACTTTCTTAAAATATCTGATGTGGCCAGCACAATACCTTCCGTCAATCCTGTGTATTATGTACAAATTCCATACATAAATTTTCTTGCAAAAGATTCTAAATTTTTGGTATTATGTGATTCCCTTTCTCGGCAACTGAATTCCATACTCCTGATAACAAACAAACCACATGAAATAAGAAAATTATGAAATTTTGATTGAAAAATTATAACACTTGTCAGTTATGGACATAATTAATTGGTGTCATTTTGACACGGATCAAAGTCATGTTACTGCACGCGCCCCATACATAAATTTTCTTGCAAAAGATCCTATATTTCTAGTAAAGTTATTTCATTAACAAACTATGCAAATTGCACTTGACACTGACATCTTCATCTTCTTCTTTTGTTTTTCCCATTCGTTAGGGGGTCGCTATTTTTTATTTTCTTCTTCCACTCATTTTTGTTTTGCGTGCCGTCCTCATTCAGTTCCTTTTCTCTCAAGTCTTCTACAATACAGTCTTTTCATCTTATATTTGGTCTTCCTGTGTTTCTTCCACCTTCTATTAATATATTCATCTCTCCTCATGACATGTTCAAACCAATATGTAATCGTCTCTCTTATATCTAGAAACTTCTAACACTAGAGTTGCTTCCCTTATTCTTTCATTGATTTCATGTTATTGATACTGACATCTGTCAATTTGAATTACCTGAATATATTAGCAGTTTCCATGGTTAAGTTAGCATAGCTGGCTGAATTATGAAATTTATATAAAATTTATTTTCGTTATTCTTCTTTAACTCTATATCTGTTGAATATCAAATATAAAATGCAATCAAATCGTATAGACAATAATATATTCTTTAAGTTATAATAACATTTAACTGATTTTTTCAAGAAAAACTGTTAAAATCTTCAAATGAGGGTACTTCCGGTTGACCAATTATAACCAAAATCTAAACAGGTCTGCATATGGTTGTAAGGAAGAGGAATACGCAAGATTTGTAATTTTTGGAATTCTAGTATTGGAGATATCGTGCACGAAACGGCGTCCACACACATACACACATACATACACACACACACACACACACACACACACACACGCACACACGAACACACTTACTCACATACAGACATCATCGTAAAAATAGTAAAATCGTATTGTAAAGACCCTAAAACGTGCTTATTCAATGAAAACTCACCACCGAATTTTTTGACCAAAGACAATACCTTCCTTACCTAGAGCTGACGGAATTTAAAATTAATTAAATATTTTTCAATTAGGTATAAAACGTTTGAAAAAATTATTTTTATTGCGAATTATTGATAAATTATTTATATGTGGTAATAATTATATTTTTGCTAATTATTTGTAACATAATACTTTCATTAATTAAAATTTTATTTTTGGTTAAAACAAATTATAAAATAATTTAATTGAGTGTTTCTATTATATTTGAGTGGGAGTAATTGAATATTTTAATCAGTGACGTATCCAGACATAAGCCTTAGGGGGTTATAAAATAAAAATGTTTTCTATTATAATTAAAAGTGTCAGCGAGCGTTTGTGCATCGTTTTACCTCGGCGTAAAAGCGCAAGTGCATGTGCATGCACGCATGATTTTAAGCCTGATATGTAGATTGCATAGAATAGAATGGCATAGAATAGGAAATTTTATTTCTTTTTCTATTCTATTTAATTCTTATTCCATTCAACTTGCTCCGATACTATTCGTGTGATTTTGTTAATTTTGGCCTGTTATTCTTCAGAAATACTATCTTTCATAGCAAAACCAAACAATGACATTATTTACTCGCTTCTAAATGAAATTAGTAAAAGAAAAATTACCGATAAATATAGTTAATTTAGTGTAAAAGTAACACAAATGTGTCGTTATTCTATTCCAAACTATTCTAGTCTGTGCAATAAAATGATCTGATTTCATTCTGTTCTGTAAATTTATAAACCAGGCTTTAGTTTTCAGTAAAACAAAAATGCTTCAAACTTCAAATCTTTTATTTCAATGATGTACCGACCAGAATCTAAAAATTTACTCTACATTCAAATAACTTAATACTTATTTGAAAATGAAGTATATAGATGTGGATGATGAAGCTTCTTGACTGGATTGCAGTCAAAATATTTATTTAAAATTCGGCCTCTACCGGTTTCGGCATCTCCTATGCCTTCTTCAGGAGGTGAAAATTTTTTTAAATATTTTTTTGTGTAGATGCAAATATTTAAAAAAAAAATTACCTCCTGCAGAAGGCATAGGAGATGCCGAAACCGGTAGAGGCCGAATTTTAAATAATTATTTTGACTGCAATCCAGTAATTCATTATTTTGAAGTATATAGATATTTTCATAATATACGTACATGTAGTTCAGTTTTTAGTCTTGCCCAATCTCATGAAGGGATATATTCCCCCTATCCTCCTTCCGTAAATACGCCACTGATTTTAATTGTAATATTTTAAAAGCAATTATCACAAATTAATATACAATCAAATCAACTAAACATCAATTAAAAAGTATTCAAGTTCGAAAACAAAATAAACAAACAATAATTTAAAAAAATATTATACATGAACTAATAACAATATCTATAGTCCATCACACGAAAGAAAATGGGCCTAAGGAATGTTAAATGCTATTGGAATTTGTACGATTAGAAATATTTTACTATATTCAAATTTTTTGACTCTGTCGGGTACAGTAATAAAACTATAAATGAACTATAAATATCGCAATTATGATAAAGCGGCATATCCTTTACTTTGTGTAGTATAATACTGTTTGGTATCGGCCCATATTTTTGAGCCGCTTTATTCATGCATTGAATCAAACGTCTACCAGGTATGTATAGGAAAATAGCCTTACAGTCCTTTAACTAAAGTCTATTTTTGTTCGAAATAATATCTGATACTGCAGTTTTCATTCCCATAAGATATTATTTCGAATAAAAATAGACTTTATGTTAAAGGACTGTAAGGCTATTTTCCTATACATACCTGGTAGACGTTTGATTCAATGCATGAATAGAGCGGCTCAAAAATATGGGCCGATGCCAAACAGCATTATACTACAGAAAGTAAAGGATATGCCGCTTTATCATAATTGCGATATTTATAGTTCATTTATAGTTTTATTACTGTACCCGACAGGGTCAAAAAATTTGACTATAGTTATAACTTGTTATACGCAGTACATGAACCGCTTTGTTGATCACTCGATCAGTATTATTAACTGTAATAGACCAGTGGCATGAACACTATTTCAGAGTGACGTTATTTTGAAATTAGAGTTGGCCGACTGTTCTCCACTTCTCTTGTAAACGTTGGTGATTGGTGGAATACAGTACGTGGGACACTGACCCTTACCGTACCAGCTTTCTTTAGTGTCACGCACTACTATACATCTTGTTTGTGTAAGTACGTACTTACTAATTATGATAATAAAAAAAAATCTCACCTTCAATTTTATAAATGTGGGTAAATGTATTTCTGTGTACATAATTTTATGTTTAAGAATCTAAGATCTTACTTAATCTGAAGAAGGTATAAATGTATGTATAACGAAATGTTGTATAACTGAGATTTTTTAACATTTAATTTTATATTTTAATGATATGTGAAATTTATATCAATCAAGCTACATATTATATATAAAAAAAATATTTTTTGCCTTTGAGATCCATTTAAATGTAATGTTCTAATTTTTGTTTCATTTTAAATCGAGTTAATCTCTCGTGCACAAAAAATTATTTGTCCTTAACTTTCAGTGGAAAGAAATCCAACAAAGAAAGACATTTATTGTCATTACTCTGTTGTGGTTTGTCATACGGAGATGTTCGGAATTGGAACTGAAAGTAGGACATCTACTTTTATAAAACCACCAAGGACTTGTCCACTGAATAGCGGTTAGTAAAAGTTTTGCTTTTGACATTTGGAATTAAACTCGAACGAGGAAAAACGGTAAATTCATTGACACGATTTAATTTACTGAGTTGATAAAGCCATGCAAGATGAGGGCTGTACAATAGTTTGCTTTTATAATGTTTGCTTTCACAAAATTTACTCTCCTTGCCTCGAAAAGAATTCCAGACTTTTCGAGCACAAAACATTTCTCAATTTTATTTCTCTTAGGTTTTAATATAGTTCACTTAAAAGTTCTTCAAATGTATAAATATGTACCTATGTAGATGCAAATTTAAAAATTAGATTTCCAGCATGAGGTCCCAAATAAAAAAAATCTGTTGTGGCCAGCACAATACCTCTCGCCATTTTCATTTTATGTTGCATAGGGCGCGAGCAGTTATGTAACTTTGGTGGCCTTGGCAAGCAGATATGGGGGCCCGTGTCAGAATGAGAGCTAGTAATATACATAGGTGTCCAGTATCATAAGTATTCATCCGAAACATTATGATTTTCCAAGTCCATGTGAATTATTTTCCTCGACAATGGATGACAAATAAACATCAGAATATTTTGAAATTTTGAATGAAAAATTATGACATATGACAATTGAGACATCTATGTAAATATCTACTAGCCGTCATTCTGACACGGATCCTCATATCTGCTTGCTAAGGCCAACAATGTCACATGACTGCTCGCGCCGTATACGTAACGAATTTAACATTTCTTGTATACACACAAAATAATTGAAATTGTTTCTCTTCTTTCGTTCTATGAGAAATTTTATCCTACTATTCTAATATGTTCAAAATTCTACAAATTCATTGACGGTATTAGTAGTATTTCTTAAGGATATATGTAATATTAACATACCTGTAATTTAAATACATATTAAATTAATAATACAATAATATATATTAAATGTACTCATACCTCCCAGAAAAATCTGACAGTGACATTTTGCATTTACATGTCAATTACAAAAATTTGAATATCGCAACTGTTTTTCGGGCAACGAGATTTATTACAACAGATTATTCTATATTATTATATACTATATCTCTAAACCTATACGAGATATAATAAAAAAAATAAATGTGTCAGATTTAGAATTTAATTATCTTCAATATTTGTAGTAACAAATTTTCAAAAAATAATATTTAGAATTTTTCTTTTTAGAAACTACAACTTCCGGTTGTCCAATTGTTACCAGAACCTATTCAACTCTTCCCATTACTGTTAGATTGAGGAATCCGTAGTTATACAGGTCTTTAGTCTTATTGAATTTGAGAAATCGTGTCTCCAACAACCTCACACACACACACACACACATCCACACACACACACACACACACACACACACACACAGACATCATTGTCGGTCATTTTCGGCCTCGACCAGTTTCGGAATCAACTATACCTACATCAGGTGCTGTTTAAATATACTAAATTAATAAAAAACAAAAATATATAACAACTTATCACTTACGTGAAAAATTTACAAAGTTATAGAGTATATACGTAGATATTAAAAAATGAATGTATTATTATACACATCACAATATTTTTGAAAAAATATATAAATGTATACACCCTACGGAAACAACGGTTTTGACATGTAGAGTTCCGAAGGCCAAGTTTCTAAACTACCGCCATTAATTTTCTTTTTGTTATTATTAACTGTATTATAATTATGGCAAAAAAAGGAAAAAAATATGAATTATATTTTAAGAATGTGGTTGTATTTAATTTATTTTTATTGTGTTTTAAAATATTTGTATAAATTTTGTTAATGTTTGCAGAGTTTTTTTTTTAGGTTTACATTGTTTTTATCATTGTGCATATGTAATATTTCCAAAGTTAATCTCTTGTGTAAACTATGTTCCGTTTCTAATATTTTAACATTATCAACATTAAAGTTTTGTCCAGAAGTTTCATATGCCCCACTAAAGCATATTTACCTGTATTTTTAGTTTTATTTTTATATGTGTTGCAATTTCTTCCGTGTTCATCCATTCTTGTTTACTAGTGTTTTTTTTTTGGCCCGTGTATTGCGCTTGACAATGAGGTCATGCACGATTTTTCATTTTTACGTTTAATCGATAGATAGAATGAAAAATAATAGACTCGTATTTTTTGTTTCCTCAAATCAATCGTTAATAATTAATAATAAATAAATATGACATTGTTCAAAAAGCAGCTGTTTTTCTCCGCCTCGTCTTCTCATCCAGTGACGTCACATTTTATTATCAACGACCATTTTGATTTTCACAGTAGATTCTAAACGTCAAAGTGAAATATAAAGATAACCTGCAATTTACGAAAGTAAACATGTCGGTGAAACGTTGTTTTGTACCACCATGCCAAAATATTAGTGAAAATATATTCAATTCAATGCCTCGCGTGCGTTTCTATAGCTAACAAACTTCTGGCGTCTAATCTCAAATCTTTACAAAGAAACACAGTTGATATGACGCGTAGAGAACTTCAGGCCAAATGAAAATTATATTTATAAAAATGAAAATAATGTTGTTATATTAATATATAATAGCATATTTACATATATAATTTTCAATTTATAGTATATAAATATATTTCTTTAGAAATTCTGTGTTCATGTGATAAGTCTCTATGAAATAAGTCTGAACTTGCAGTTCTGAAACGTGACGTCACAATATGGCTGGTTTTTGCATCTTTTTAAAATATCATATTTTAAAACAATTTTGTACAACAAAAAATGTAAATGACAAATAATTTAACCATACAGTACGATAAATGGGCTCATAAACTATTTAAAAAAAATACGAAACTTTGTAAAAATATGACGATTAATGAAAACCCGACATGAAAATGCCTTATATTAAGCAAGATATAATTTTTTAAAAGTTTTGCAATGAGCTTGTGACGTCAGGTGTGGCGACCAGTGATACTGAAACAATGTATATTCATGAGAGCAGATATACATTTTTTAATATAAAAATTTAATTTTACATATTTTAAGTCTTAATTTATATGAATTAAACTTAATGAAACGAAAATATTTTTTTTTTAATTTTATGGTATTTACTTTATATTCGAGTAAATGCTGTACAAAAGTTTGAGATAACAGTGACGCTAGTGATGTAAACAACAGAACTGTCAAACAGAACAAACGAAGTGTTTTTCATTGTTTCTTCAGCCTACATTGTTGGTTTAGCTGTGTTTAGAAATAAATAAAATAAATCAAACGTATATAACCTTAAATGCCAACATACATATGAAATGTGACAGTTCATAGTTCTACCATCTTTATTCGCTTTGAGCGGGGCATTATGTAATTATACTTACCCGGGATTTTTAGCTTTTAAATTTCTGGTCAATAGAATCAATAGGAATACAAATGACATCAAAAATATTTAATTCGTTATAACTATTTACAGAAGAATATTTTTGTAAATTATTTAAATTTACGACTTAATAATCAGTAAGTATTTTTCGATTTTTATATAAAATTGTTGTATTTCGATTTTGGTTATGTTCATTAGACTATGCTTGTTTGATTTAAACAAAAAAAATATATTTTTTCTTCAAGTGTACAATAATATTCATATTATGCTACTATACACACACTATAGAAGATATTCATTTTATTACTAGTACAACAATGTTGTTCATTATTGTACTAGTAAAAAAATGTTAGCTTCTTAGTTTACCGCTGGCGGCAGCAGTCGTCACAGGAACACAGACCATATTGAAAAATTGTTATTTAACAGTTGTATCGTTTGTGTTTTGTAGTGTACACAGCCAACTATGGCTGAAATTGCAAACTCTATAATTAAAACAATTCCAGAAAAATATAAAAAAATCCCCAGTTTTCTTTGAAACACTTGAAGAAAAAATAGTATATGTTATTCGGAGCAGAACGCTTTTTTTTGTGTTTTACCCAGCTTGCCTGGCCTCGGCCGCAATAGCTGGGTTCAACACAAAAAGACCGCTTTCTACTCCTAATAACATAATATACTATTTTTTGCATGGTATTGTATATATTAGGAAAATAAATATTTTTGATTGAACAATCAGGATTTTTTTTCTATCATTAACATTTTAGTCAAGAAGGACCCGCAGTTTTAATATATCATGGCTAATTATAATTTCAAAAAAATTAATCAATTGTATTCTAGGGACCATTTGTTCTAATTTACTAAATATTCAATTAATATGAAATCGATTAGGTTTATAGTTGTCGAGTACTAACAAATTGCAGCGTTATTGTTACACATTATGAGGTTAGGAACTTGTAGAATATGTTTAAATACGATTAACTTGAATTCGTGTGTTCCATTTATTCATCGTTTATACAATATAATAAAATTACAGAACGTATCGGATATCAATTTATCCATCATCAGCATAAGTGAAATAACATTTGCCAGAAGATAAACTACTATATGTAATTCTTAATTTATCTTCTGAAAAATATTTTACTTATGCTAATGATTGATAAATTGATATTTGAAACGTCCTGTAACATTATTATATTGTAAAAACGATGAAGAAATGGAACACACGTGCCCAAGTTAATAGTATTTAATATTACATATTTAAAAGAAAGTGCTTTGGCTGCCGGCGCCGGTTGTATTAAAAAATTAAATGATAGCCGATGTCGTTTGCTATAAGTACATCGCGGCTGGAGATAACGTAGAAGCCGGTGTCCAAACATATAAATTTTTAATTTAGTGCAAATAAAAATAATTGTGCATTGATAGCAATTATTTGCATTTAAACTGAAACCGACTCCGGCAGCCAAAGACTGCCTATGTAAAATGATAAAGAAACCTCGAGAATTCCTACTGAAAAAAAGTGTTAATGGAACTAACAAAACATTTGTAAATACAAAAACAATATTTAATTGGGTAAATATCATGCGAAGAAATTAAATAAATCAAATCAATATGAAAATAAAATAAACAACAAACAGCAATAGTAGAATGAAGTAGACAAATTTGTTTAACAAACATTTTTTACATACTGTTTTATTGATATATTTGATACAGAGAATATGGTACATGGATCGCGCGTATTTGAGTATGTACAATAAACATACACCATCATGTTACATATTACAATACTTATAATACGTCAAGCATTCGTTCTCTTACAGTCACCCATCGACAAATAACAACAGTGTATGTGTTTACTTACAAAATAGGCCTATTGCGATTGTCTTTTATGTCTTTAAACGAATAAATATCTTCTATATCGTGTCATTTTCACAAGCTGTTCCTTCCTACCCTGCTCGATCAATCTGATACGGAGTCGATTCACAATATCCGCTCTAAAGCACCATACAGATACAAAAATATAATTATTTGGACGTCTATCTTGAATCACTCGTTCACATTCCAAATACTCAGTTATTTTATTTTACATTGTGAATCGATCAGAATAGAGTCACATGTTGAGCGATGTGTATGTGTTTTGTTTTGTATGATATGTGTAAATGATACTAGAATATGGAAATATATATTTGTGCGTGAGACCGTGAAACGTAATATGCACCAATTAAGTTGGATTAGTGCAAATAAATATCGGGAGTTATTTATGACTAATTATGATTTTTTTTTTAGTCTATTAATAATAATTTAGATATTGTTTTAATAAAACGGCTTTTAACACGTTCACTGTCGCAGTGTTAAGAGGGCCACGATAGAATTATTTAGTATAAGACTCATGGTTCAAATGTTATAGAATTTTATTTTAAATATTATGTTTAAACAATTCACTTAATTATTCTGTTATTATACTTCTTAAAACCTCCTAACTACTTTTATTTTTAGTAGTCTTAAAAACAGTCAAATAAATTGTTGATGACATAAAAATGCTAATTTCAAACTAATTACTGGGAGATTTAAAAACTGTCAAATTAATTTTAAGTTGATAAAAAATATCAAATTAATTTCGGGTGACGTGAAAACTGCCAATGCTGTTGAACAAATTAACGGAAGGGGGAGGGGGGCTAAAAACTGTTAAATTAATTTCAAGCTGACTAAAAAACTGTCAAACTTGTGAAATTATTCAAAAATATTCTCTGGTGAATTTGTTTTTTTCAATCATAACGATACTTTAAATAAATTGATTATAATGATAGATAAATAGTTATTTAAGCTATTCAAGCAATGAGTAATAATCGCGCAAAGTCAGGATGGTTTGACGGACCAACATTTGAAGACTGGTTTGATAGAATAGCGTTACCCTATTTTAAAAAGTTGGAAGGAAAAAAGGTGTTAATTAGAGACAATCTTGCGAGCTATGTTTCCATGCACGTCGTTGAATATTGTGCAAGTAATAATATTGAATTTGTTTTACTTCCTCCCAACGCTACCCATCTTTTACCGCCATTGGTCGTTTTATTTTTTGCACCCATGAAGAAAGCCTGGCGTAAGATTTTATCTGAGTGGGAACTGAAAAAGGAATGTGTGCCAAAATCGGAGTTGCCGGGTCTTTTTAAATCGGCTTTAGATAGCACCGGATATACTATAGAGGTAAATATCAAGTCTGGTGTGACATTCCTTGTTGCTTATTTTTCGCATTACCGTTGAATTAAGCTTAAATATTTGTAAAATATAGCCTATTTGAAATCTATCCCAAAATTATTCATATGTTATTATTGTTTCTCAACCTAGTTTGGTGCTATATTAATGAAAAAGTAAAAACAGGAAAAAATAGTTACGAAGTAAGGTAAGTTACTTTTTATCAGAGGTAGTAGTTTGTGGACTGAAGCGAAACTGAGGTCCATAAACCACCGAAGACAGGAAAGAAACTTACTTACGCGTTGCGCATAATTTTTTTCTCGCTACCAAAAAAAAAACTTATTTTTATTTTATAATTATTTTGACATTTCCACTTGTGACAATTCCATTCAATGAATGTGCTTAATGAACAAAGCAGGCGATACAGAACAAAAATAATTGAGTAAAACAAAAATATAAAGTGTCATTGTCAATCAAGGTTATAAATGTTATTCTAATTATTTGTTTTTGCCGTATAATGAGCAAGTACGAAGATTTTGTATATTTTACGGAAATTGAAATCTCTGTTAATGATACGCGAGTTTCTTTACTGCCGGCAAAAATTGAAAACTCGGTATGAGAGAATATACACTACATTTAAAGAGTAGCGTCTTTTCAATAGTTGTAGATATTAATGAAAAGTATTGTTAAATGAAATGAAAGAGAGTCGATATTAAAATAGTTTATAGAGCGAATACTTCATGCAAAAATTAACCATGCACGGTAAGTGACCAAGCGCGGTAAATCCATTTTATTGTTGCTACTTACGGTTTTTTTATATTCAATATAATGTGTTGCTATCGTCAGTGGATAAGTTACTTTCTATTACTGTTGACCATTTTGTAAGGTAAAGTTAATTTACAAAAGTGGTAGCGAGATAAAATATCAACAAAATATTGAAAATTATTATTATTAGGTCCCAGCATTTTCCTTGAATTTTTTACCCGATTTGTGCATAGTGTATATAAAAATGAATATTTATGAAGCCTTAAGGGTTGCTGCGTTGAAGTACTTACTTAAAAATCATAAGCCTACTGTTATTATTTTCCTAGGAATGTAAGTGAAATATTTATATTCCGTCGTCAAGGAAAAATAGTAAACTATTTAAAATGTGCATTTTTTGTATTTCATGACCTGAGCCTACCTAATTTTTTATTCACAATAATTTTATCGTAGCCCTCGTACCATAAAATAATGTAATGGGGATATTTATGATATTTATTCGTTGTTGTTATTTCTATTAATTACATTAACATATGCCTTACTTTATGAAGTAAATAATATCGTCCCGATATTTATTTTCCTTCTTGTATTTATTGCACGGGTTCTTGTTGCTTTCCACGTTTTTATTTTAATTAGTTTGCACTAATTATTTCCCTTAACGAATATAATCTTTATATTAAATAAATATATTACAAATGTCAGTAATATAATTATATAAATAAAACATCTTATGATACATATCTTATTTGTGATATATGTAAATATGAGTTATGTTTTATTTTTACATGTATGCTTAATAAAATAAATACACGATAAAAAGTATAATAAAAATATGATAAATATGGATTTATACTTTATGTAAATATATGCAATTCTAAATAAAGATATAAAAGTTATATATTTCAACATGAGAATCTATTTTTAGTTAAGCGTTTCTCTTTCATATATAAATACATACATTATCAAAATATTCACTTGCAAACATGACACATAGATCAGTAATAAATACTTTTATTTTATAAAGCTTTTTTGTGTTTTGCACAAAAAATATGATTTCTATATTTTTCTGTTAAGATTTTCCTTTCTTTTGTTGATAAACCAACGCCGCCTGTCTGTAATGTGTTCGTGCGACGTTCCACTTTTTTGAGCACATATACAAGTAAAGGAAGACATTTAGAAACGAAAGAAATGCTAGTCAATACGTCTAACAACACCTAACAAATATCTCCTATTATAATTTTTTTCAGTGTAAAGCGGCATGAGCGCGTTTTTTGCTTTTTTTGACAAATAAAGGGAAGTATCTACTTTCTTAATCGAATTTGTACTTAAGTTTACACATTCTAAACTTACAAATATAATTTATAAGTACTATCATAATAATTAATAATAATAAAAGTATTCAGGAGATTTATTGGACATTTACAGAATAAATCTAATTTATCTGTAACTGTGAATAAAATTTAAATATGGTTAAACGTTAAATTTAACCTAAAAGCTAGTCGGATTTGTTTTTCTCTTTTGGTACACGATTTAAAATACAATGTTTGTTTCATTCTCCTTGAAACGCGTGTCCAAAGTGATACATGTTTCCTTGCTTTTTCCGCTGGAGGCGTACCATGATAACGACCTGGCTGTCACTCGGCATTTCGAAAAAAATATTTATAAAATCTCATCAAGACTGTTTATAACATTATGAGGTATTTATTATATTATTTTTACGAGTATAATACGAGTATTCCCGGTATTTTAAATCAAGACCACAACAAATATAATTTTTCTAATATGAATTTTTTTAATTATTTAAAATAAAATATTTTTCTTATACATATGTAGGTTTAAATAGGGTCGTTGTCAAGTAGCGCGCCAGCAATGGCTATTCAGGGACACGCCCCCGCCTTTTTTAAAATACAGCCAGGTTGTTAAATTCTAGACATTTTGTAAAACGTTTCATAAAACGACGAACAGCTTGTGAGCACGTTGGAAAATTTATTAAGTTACCTACTGTTTGCTTTACAATTTGGCTAAAGCACTTCACTCATTTTTTAAAATATAACTTACAGTAAGCTAACCTAACGCACAAAATCGGCTCGGCGTTTCCCAAATGTCCAAAAAATTCTTTTACAACGTGGCCGTAAGCAGTTAGTGGTTTTATAAAACACCTATAAAATAACGCTGTCAACAAATATTTGACAATCTGGCCGAGTTTCATAAAAAGTCGGAGTTCACAATCCAGCTACGAGATACAAGTAAGTACCTACTCAACAAATATGCATGTTAATAAATTATTCTCTACATTTATAATAAAACAAAATTATAATATAATATCACATACATCATAATTACCTATTCATAATAAATTATCATATTTTCAACAAACCCATTATTATCAATCAACATAATTATAACATAAAATATAACATTTCCAGAAATTAATATATTACATCATTTATATCTCTGAAACATCGCAATTCTATAATACTGTTATTTGATACTTCCCTTTAAATGTTCAATTTTATTCATTTTATTACAATAAAATACAATTTCTCGCGAAAATAGCATCTTCCATGGAATGTGGGGATGAAATCACCTAGTCTAACCTCAACTTCATTACAAATTATTGCTATTGTACAGCATACGTAAAATTCTACCTCCGTTGTAACGAAGAATATAAACAACAACAATAATAAATTAACCGTTAATATCTGTCTAAAAATGTCTTAAAATCATGTACAGATAAAATGCTATAGAAAACAAATGAGGTCTTGCAAAAATTTATCTATTCTTTTGTCATCTGAAATTCGAATAAGCACATAGTATTTTATATAATAATATTTAATATTATTTTTTGTTCAAATTTCTGAATATATTTAATGCAGTTGAATTTTAAACAACGGAAAAAATACACTTAGGCTAACGCACACTGTTCGGTGCAAAACGACACCGACCAGCTGCGCGCCGATATTCAGAAATAAGTTTGCAGTTTATTATGGAGGTGCGCAGTATGCACACTAGTCGGTACGGCAGTGCTGCGGTTAACTCCATAAGAAGCTATGCAAACTTATTTCTGTCGTTCGCTGCCGATCGGTTCTGAACAATGTGCGATGGCCTTTATTCTGAATTGGTATCAAATCACACTGCCTGGGACGACAAAAATGTTGTAGCCAATGACAGAGCAGGAGGAACAAAGACGGTATTATATAGCTTAAATAGTATGCACCCACTACTACATAACAAAATAAATATAGGTACTTAAAATTTTTGATTTTTATGCGTTAATAATAGATTATAATATAAATTTGTAAAAATATACATGGTGAACACCAGAATCCATAATAAAGACGTTTTCACATAACGTCAATATAAATAGCTCATTTTGGGTTCAATATCTATGCGTACGTTAATTTTTCACGGTATGAATATAGCGTTTAATCTTATTTTCCTTGCGTCCACAAAGTTAATTTTTTACAACTGTCTGAAACAGTGTTACAATGAACAATTTTGTACAAATGTTTTTCGGGATTTTTTAAATTGTGAAGTTGGTAAATTCGTCTAAGAGTCAAATAAATATCTTTCATTTTAGTTGTCATTACCTGTCAGTACTGATGGAAAATTACTGTAATTAGATTTTTTATAGTAAAATATTTAAATCAAATAATAAAGAACTCTTTTAAATTAAAAGTATTTAATTGCAGTTTCATAACATAATAAATATAAAATTTAACTCTAACCTCAAAATTTCAAAAGTTTATTGAAACTGCCAGTGTTAGCAACTTAGATATTTTAATATTTCTGTCAATAATAATTTTGAAATAAGAGTAAATTAATGCGAAATAGGAAAAAATTAATGAAAAACATGTATTACAATATCCATTTGTACTTTGCGTAATTTCGTACGGCTCGATTACGCAAACTGTACTCGTACTACAATAAGGATCATTATAATACTTGTCTTTCGATATCCTATTATATTTGACGTTAAAGCAGGCATAACCTAACTTTTAGAGAAAAATAGCTACATCATTTTATTTAATAGGTAAGATAACATGTATGGTATGTTAAAACATATTTTCATATACAAAATGACGTTCACGTTATCTGGAATTTTAACGTTTACGATTTTGACGTTATGTGAAAAGTCTCTATTATCTTTACCGTAAAACTTTATGAAATGCTTTGTTACTGCTCGTATTCTAAATTTCATCCTCGTGTAATATAGCTTACATCGAGACCTATATTATATGCTCATTAAATAATATGCTAGTAAGCAATCCGCAGACATCAACGTCAATGATTACTTTGATGTAAGATTGCCACTCTCTCATTTAATACGAACATAACATACATCATCAGGCAAGGAGAGAAGTGTTGGAATTCAGTAGCAAATCAAATGATTGTATTTTCAAATACAATTTGCTCATTAATAACGATTAACATGAAAGACAATAAAAAATACGAACATAATATTTTTTCCTCATTTTTCGATCAAAGCAAAGTTAAAAATTCATGCAAGACCTCATTGTGTTTATTTTGAGCCTGTTTCGTTCAACAATATTTTACTTATTAAAAATTTACGAAGCTTTAACCATAATTAGAAAAAGCTTTCATATAAAAGGGTGAATTTTTATGAAAATTAGTGATGAAGGCTAATAAAAGTAATTCTCTTTTGTTGCTTCAAGGCAATAATCTGAAACAAATATACTTAATTAGAGTAATTAATATTTCAATTTTCTCGAAACCAATGAACAATTAACAGAACCAATTATAAAGTCTTGTTTGGCAATTAATTTTTTCTTTATAATATATTTGCGGGTTGAAATCATATTTTATCCCTCCAATATTGTATTTTTATACAGAATTTTAATTTGACATTAAAATTAAAATTTTGTCTCCATTAAAAAACTGTTTATTCATTGTCATAGGTTTATTATGAAATTATTTTTCGGTTTAAATTTTTTGTATTTACTGTTTACTTTTCATAAATGTGTTTTATTTTTGTAATACCAATGAAAACAATAGCAATTCTATTCACTAATGCATTTTGTCATTTTTTGTTATCAAATTATAATTGTTGTTTTTATAAATGTATTCTTCATGTACTATCAGCAAAAAAATCATACGTATGTACTTATAAATAAATTTGTCAACAACTAATTATTTTCAAATTTATCAACTTCATCATTATCATTTATATTTAATTTAAATTATTGATCATTGTATTTTTTTTTTTTAATTGGGAGTGAAATGATATGTAAGATTTACAGTTACAGAACAAAATTTAAAAAATTAGAAAGAATATCACAGAAAATTTCAATTTTAGACCCTAATTGTCAATGATTTAATAACCTTGAAATGAATTGTTTAATGCGAAAATTTCATACAAAGAAATTAACAACTTAAATTCCTACATAATATCAAAATTATATTTCCATTTTTGTATAAAATTAAAACCGTTTAATCCGAAACTTAAACTAAATATGCTTAATTTTTTGCTAGAACTTTGTTTTCACAAAGAAACCCTGTTGATAATAATATTTGAAATTTTGAAAAAATCGTAAAACTAATTATTTTCAAACAATCGGCAAAAGAATATGTTTAATACGAAAAAAATGCAGTTTCACTGCCTAGACAAAAATCAATAATCGGTTTTTCCGCTTTTAAACGAAAACTCTATAATTTACTTTTGTTCTTATATTTTTAAATAAAAAAATATTAAAATTTCAAAGTTGTTAACAGTAAGTTTCTGTAATATAATAATAATGTTTTGAAATTTAATTAACAATTAGGTTAAAGTTAAAATTTATAATTATTATTTTATCAACCTTAAAATTCTGTAATTTTAAATGAGCAGTGGCAATTAAAATGAAATATCTGTGTTTAACACTTATACTAATTTAGTAATTTTATAATTAAAAACAAAGATGAATTTTGTTACACTGTATGTGACTAAAGCAGTCACAAAATTGAATATTATAGTATAGTGCTGTATTGTAGAGTGAAAATATGTTTTCGGAATTTATGGAAACAAATTATTGCCCAGTATTGCGCACCACATAATTTGGAATCCAGTTTACATAGGTACACTTGTTCATTAAGTTGTTTCTAATACCACTTTTATAGCTTTTTCTAGATTCAACTCTGGTAATATTTTTATTTTGGCAAGTTTTCTAATTAAACATAGTAAAATATTGTTGAAAGAGCTCATTAAATAAAAAAATGCGACATAAACTAGCTCCCGCATGGGACGTGAATGTATCACAGGAATACAGAGTTAATGCTAACGCTTAGTTAAAAACCTTTGATATACTTCACTACTATTAGCGACCCGTTTTTCAGTACGTATATATCCCAGATTAGTTCTCCTCAGGAGTTGCTTGGATTAGTCTTAGTTTATTGCTTTCATGTTGTTGTGTGAAGAAGTTGTTTGTTGCTTGTTGCTTGGAAACTAGTGCTGGGGGGCAATTGCGATTGCGCTGGCGAGATGAGGAATGGTGGCGTGTGTGTTGAGAGGAACAACAAAATTACTTATAAACAAACATATATTATATGATATTGTAAGTAAGAAATAGTTGTGGTCCAATGGTTAGATATTATACATTTCACAATAATGTAGTTCGATTTTGGTTTGTTCCTTTCAATATCATGAAAACCTAAACTGTAAACTTTTTTCCCAATTGCACCAACAAGATTTTATATTAATCAAGCCTTAAATAAAAAATGGATATTAAAATTTTGACATAAATAATTCATTTGATATTTCATTTCGATTCAATATTGTCAATAGACCAGAAAAGTGAGGTTAGAATTTACCTTCAGCGCGAATTCATAATTTGAATTCCCTAGTATAGGTTTCATATGGGACTTTGATTTTACAGACAAAAATAGATATTTTGTAAAAGATATTAAGCAGCTCTTGTTGAGACTTCGATTCTTTGTTTATTAAGTAATTGATTTCAATAGTTTAAACTCCTGTAAAAGATAGTGTAAAAAAATTATTACAAATTAAAATGCAAGGTGTAAGCCGAGATAACGTATGTCGGTGATAGTCCCTCGCCAGATAATAGGTCATCGCAATAGATGAGGCATGCATAGAAGTTGTAGGATCAAATACATACGTTCATTGAATTCTCTAGTGTTGTATTTTTGTTTAAATAATTATAAACTGTGCACAGTTCATATGAATATTATTGTACGAATCTGAAAATAAAGGATCGGTCTAGATGGTCCATATATTGCTTTGCGCAAGAAATTAAATTTTATTAGACTTTTCAAAATTGAGCAAACATTTCTCCCGTAAGAAATACACGGGGATCAAAATTATTTTCTCAGCGTTATGAACTGTGTATAAATTTGACGCCTATGTTTGACCGTTACAGTATTCTAGTCTATTTATGTTACGTGAAGTCACCAAAATATCGAATCAGCTTCGTTTCGTTGTTTATTGCTATTAGTACACACAAAAACTGTTGATTAGCTTTGTGGTTGGCGGCGCTGCGAGCACATCTGTCATCTATCATGGTACGATGAGTTCTAAAATTGTTGTCTTAGTTGTACCTATAATTTTGTAAAAAAAAAATTAAATTTACTCAATTTTAGTAACAAAATGTAAAAAAATACTGTGTAATTTAACCAATTCTTCTGAAACTGATGTTGAATGTAATTCACATACAAAATGTTTTGTATTCTTCGACAAATAAAATGTAACACAAGTTCCATCTTAATTATACAGGTTGTTATTTAAGTAAGTGTATAACGCTTAACCGGTGGCAGAACTAACCCCATATAGTAAATGTTTTCTACAAGACCTGGAGCTCCTGAAAACTGATCAATTACATCAAAGTTCAAAATTTTGTAAAAAAGTCACACCTGTCACAATTGACATATAAGATCATTTCGCTTTCATAATGAAAAACTACATGTTTATTAACATTGTTGCATGTCTCCATACTCTTGATTGGTGAAGATAATTGGCATTTTGAGAATATGAAATAAACAGAATATGAACTGTACGCGTATGCAAAAAAGGTTTAATTTGACAAGCATATTTTTTTTCTAGAGAATGTATTGATTTTTACTTTTTTACAAATTTTGAACTATGTCATAGTTGGTCAATTTTAAAGGGCTCCAGTTCTTATAACAGTATGCAAAACAAAAATTATTTCCAGATTGACTATCTATGAGGTTAGTTCTACTGTCAGTTAAGTCATGTACACTTACTTAAATAACACCCAGTATAAATAAGAATATTCAAGAAAAACTTATTTTTGTAAAATGAAACGATGAATTGTTGCATATATTTGACAGGTCTTACTTAATTTAAAACTATAAAATTCCGCTGATGCTGCATGCATGTTATTTATTTTAATATTAAATTCTTTCAAAATGCTTAGTAAATTCTGTATGAGTTCAAATACTTTCCAAAACAACAAAATATTCATAATCCATTTGTATAACAGACAAAAACTAATCAACACCAAATAACACAAAAAAACATGTGTATGTGTCTTTCATGCGATGGAGCTGCCACTTCACTTGCTCATAACAATAGAGAACGAAACGAACAATTATCTGGTGACTTTATTTCTTCTGTTGAAGCCTGAAACGAACATATCTTTTTAACGTAGCGGTAAACCGTTGATGCAAATGGCAAATGAGCAAAACGAATTATCTGCAAGCTGTAGGTTTTTACAGGATTCTAAACAGATGAATTTCAATATAGTAGTTCAATTATAAAAAAAACCATTTTAAGCATTCTTTATAAATAAATCAACACATATTTCGGGGTATTGTTGATATAAAATTATGTCAAGATTAAATCTATTATAAAACATACAGCTTGTATGTAACCATTGGACTAAATAACTTACTATATATATATATATATATATATATATATATATATATATATATATATATATATATATATATATATATATATATATATATATATATATATATATATATATATATATATATTTATCCAATTGTAAAGCACTGCAGACATGACATATCAGTGCTTTTACTGATATTGTTTCGAACAAAAATATTCGTAATGAATGCTATGAATTACGATAATTCTCTTTTTTGGGTTTTACAATTTTATTCGCTTTGTGATGAATGGATGAACATAAATTAGCTTCGTAACTTTTATGTGGAAACTCTGGCAGAAAGCTTTGATTGTACTCTAACCAACTTTTTGTTCATTCAAAGATCGTGAGGCCTGATGAGAAAATGATATTTGTTACGAGGTAAAATAAAACACAATAAAATGAAATTTGACTAAAAGAAATGCTTTTAAGTTAAAATACAATTCATCATAAATTCTTCAATATTTAAATACGAATTTAGGAATTATAAACTTTTAAGGTAAGTATATAATGAAGTCTGGATCCATCATAATTACCGGGTGTCTACTTTTTTTCTGAACATAGAATATATAATGTTAACATTGTTATTTAGCAATATCTCTTTATTATTTTTTGAGTAAAAATGGACAAAGTTAAAATTAAAAAGTACACAGTGGGCCAAAATTTATTGCTTTAATAAATTTTTGTCATGGACATAAATTAAAATTTCTATTTTTAAGCTATTTACAGAGAGCCATGAAAAATGAAACAAATAACTGCATTTTTATGTACTGTTTAACACTGACAGTTTGTGTTTATGCTAACTTTACCATGGAAACTGCTAATATATTCAGGTAATTCAAATTGACAGATGTCAGTATCAATAAAATATAAATGAATGAAAGAATAAGGGAAGTAACTCTAGTGTTAGAAGTTTCTAGATATAAGACAGACGATTACATTGGTTTAAACATGTCATGAGGAGAGATGAATATATTAATAGAAGGTGGAAGAAACATAGGAAGACCAAATATAAGATGAAAAGATTGTATTGCAGAAGACTTGAGAGAAAAGGAACTGAATGAGGACGACACGCAAAACAAAAATGAGTAGAAGAAGAAAATAAAAAATAGCGACCCCCTAACGAATGGGAAAAACTAAAGAAGAAGAAGATGTCAGTGTCAAGTGCAATTTGCATAGATTGTTTATGAAATAACTTTACTGGAAATATAGCATCTTTTGCAAAAAAAAATTATGTATAGGGCGCGTGCAGTGACATGACTTTGCTGCCTTTGGCAAGCAGATATGGGGACCCGTATCAAAATGACAGCAATTAATTATGTCCATAACTGACAAGTGTCATAATTTTTCATTCAAAAATTCATGATTTTCTTATTTCATGTGGTTTGTTTGTTATCAGGAGTATGGAATTCAGTTGCCGAGAAAGGGAATAATAAAATACCAAAAATTTAGAATCTTTTGCAAGAAAATTTATGTATGGAATTTGTACATAATACACAGGATTGACGGCAGGTATTAATTATGCTGGCCACATCAGATTTTTTTATATATATTTTTGGAAGTTTTAAATATAGAGTTTGCAATTTCAACCAAAATTGGATGTGTACACTACAAAACACAAACGATACAATTGTCAAATAACAATTTTCAATATGATTTGTGTTGCTGTGACTACTGCCGTCAGCGGTGAAATAAGAAGTTAACATTTTTCTACTACTATAATAATGAACAACATTGTTGTACTAGTAAGAAAATGAATATCTTTTATTGTGTGTGTACAGTAGCATAATATGAATATTATAATACACTTGAAGAAAAAGTAAATTATTATATTATTTATACAAAAATTAACGACCTGACATCTATCAAATATTTAGGCGCATCAAAATTTAAGTGATTAATTTAACCATGTCATGTATACCGTTGTTAAAGGTATATATTGCGTCTGTGCCTCAGTATACCTACATTACAAACAAATTATGTACCTATCTACACTTTTACTTTTAACGTGTAAAGCTAAAGCATTTCATCGAAAATTATATTGTAGTATTTGATCAAAGATAAATTCAATTATTTTAAAGTAAAGCCACCAGGCAAATGACAGATCGCATTTCACTTTTCTTGTGAAATGATTTGCAAATATTAGGAATTTGAATTCAGCACAATTTCTGTCCAATTAGAATTAAGTAGGATTTAAATTGATTGTAAATATTCTTTAAATTATAAATTTCTTTAATCTTTTAAGTAGAAATAGAAGTTACCTTGCATTAATGTTGGCATTTCTGATACAGATTGGCTGATATCTCGGCTTCATTTTGTGTTTGAACATTTTATGCATTTCATATAATAAATTTAATACTCCCTTTAATATCTTCAGTAACTATATGTAATTATAACAATGAGTAAAATTTAACACAGTACCAAATAATTAAATTTTAATGGTTAATGGTGTCAGATTATGTACATTAGCTCTCATTCAATTTAGCTTTTAATCGTTACATTGATAACTCTATTAATTATGAAATTACCATTAGTGTTAGTAATCTTTATTTTGTAATGTATATTTTAATTATAAATTTCGAAATAAATTTATACCATATTATATTAACGTTTTAAAATATATATATACAAATTTGAATCAAATAATAATTGTATTTGCAACATGTATTAAATTTATCATAATGAATACAACTAAAAAATATCAATATGTATAGTGCAATTTACTTTTCTCATTATATCATTGCAGTAGTACAGGAATGAATTGTGTTTGTTCTACACCAAAACAAGACATAAACTATAAACTAATTTCATCCCAGATTGGTTTAATGAGACTTAACTGTCTGACCACTATCGACAACAATTATATCTAGCTACAAATAGAGCCATTTCTGCAATTGCAACAGTCGATAATTATCTTGTCAATTCGATAAAAAATAACCACAAACAAGAAAATAGTCATTATACTTGTTAATCTTGTCATCAACTTCAATTAATTAGTAATTAAGTGCTAACGATATGAAAAAATATACGTGAGAGAAAATGTGCTTTCTGCCTTTGTGTTTTCACATAAAAACTAGGAATACCAGAAATATGAACCTAACAAAAAGAAATCAAATAGTAATATTCGTTTATGTTGGGTCTACCAAAAAAACTCGGTTTTCCGTATCCTTTTATTTTATTTAACCAATAATGTTACACATTTTGACTAAAGATTTCAACTCATATACATAAGCAGGGAATTTTTGAAATATTTCTTTACCTGTTATTTTTTTTTCTACTTTATCGTCACTTGCACAGGTTAATCGTAAAAAACAATTTTGTTTAAGATCTACCTTACATTACTTTTCGAAAACAAAAATTATTGAGAATGAATGTAATTCATATATACGAGTATTAAATAAAATATATTATAATAATTAAAGGTTCTCTTTTAAAAGTTCTAAAATTGTTTTGAAGGAATTTTTTCTGATTATGTATGTTTTAAAAACCATGTAGGTACGGATTAAAGGGCATGGAAACCGATTTTATAGAATAGGACCCAAGATAAATAAATTTTACTATAATTCTAAAATCACCATTCATATCGATTCAAACTTCTAAAAACCTGCGGTTCATTCCTGAGATACTTAATTTACAACTAATTTGATTTTTTTACATTTTTATTGCCGTAGTTTAATCCATTCGAAAAGATGTAATAAATTCATAAGTATTTTTGTTTGATTAATTGAAAAATTCAGCCTTCATCCGAAATTTAACTCGGAATGCCAGTTAATTTTTCCAATAACTAATCAAATAAACAAACTTGACGAATCTTCGACGAAGGATAAAAATTTTCATGTTTTATTACTTCAGAACTCTGTTATTTTGACATTTGGATACCTTAATCAAATTTAAAGGATATATGTAATTAAGTAGTAGAAAGAGGCTTCAGGGGCAATGAAAATTTGATGAACGAAGACATATTTTTGTGAAGAATGCATGGACCTCAATGAGATATGAATCCAGGATCCTCCTATGCCTAGTAGGATGCTCTACTAACTAAGCTACAAATATAGCATGATCCTGGGGTCAAAACCCTGTGAGGTTAATAAAGTTTTTATTGATCTTGAAACCTTTTTCTACTATTTAATTAATTAGTTATATTGGATCACATCGAAACAATATCACAAAATATTTGTACAGTAGTAAAACAAAAATAAGACCCATATTTTAAAAAATTGTTAAATTTATATCATTATCATTACAATTTATTATTCATTTGTGGGTGTACCAAACTGCTTCTATTCGCAGATTTCATTAATAACGAAATAATTATACCTGCTGCTGGGAGTATTTACCAGGCACAAGAGATAACTTTTGGCAATCTTTTTCGCTCTCGTTGCTGAGCTCAGACTACTGGTGTACTTGGTCAATATTTGTTAATGGCGTATACTTGCTATGTCGTGTACAATTATTTGTTACTAGTGAGTAATGGTCAGTTTCTCATCGTTTGTCGATAAAAATAGTACAAGTCAAAGGGATTACAATTATTGGTACTTAACTCGTCTATATTTCGTGGTTGTGCTCACACAGGGTGCACATAATATACTGTGCCTTGCTTCGCTACTATTTATTCTGTATTAATTAGCGGATAGAAAAGGCTGTGTGCCTTGAAAATATTTTTCTGTTTAATTAATATCTGAAATAAAATATATACAGGCTGTAACACCAAAACCGACCACCGCCATTATTTTCTTTATTATTATAGTTACAAAAAAATACTATAAAACAAAGTTGTAGGAGACCAAGGGGGACATCTCATTAGAGAAGATAATATTTTTTTAAACTAGTGGTTCTCAAGTTACAACATAATTTTTTTTTTTAAATAGAATTATACATGTTTTTTATGCCTATTCGATAAAGTATTTTTTCTGCCTTGAACCATAAGATTATTTCATATCCTTACATAACAAATATTGAGAAAAATTTAATTAAAATTTAAATAAATTTTATTTTTATAATTATTTTTCAGTAGGCTATAAATGAAAAACAATTGAGCTTAAATTTAAATGAAACAAATATTTGTTAAAAACGTTATAAACAATGTTCTATTTGATTTCTATCCTAAATAATTCAAATTGACAAATAATAGTTTTTGTTTTTCATACATAACCTGCTGAAAAATGACTAAAAAAATCAAATTTACTTAAATTTCAATCAATTTTTTGTCAATATTTTTATCATGCAAGGATATAAAACTAACACATGGTTGAATTAAGAACTATATACGCTATGGAATAGGTATAAAAAATATGTATAATCCCATTTAAAAAAATATAACTTTGCGTTACAGATTGAGAACCACTGGTTTAAAAAATATTTTCTTCTTAAATGGGATATCCCCCTTGGTCTCCTATAACTTTGGTCTATAATATTTTTTTGTAACTATAATAATAAAGTAAAAACGGGAGGTGGTCGGTTTTGGTGTTACACCCTATATATATATATCACTTATAACGTAAAATTTTTAAATCGCGTATTAATCGCGCATAATACCCACTGCTTGGTGTGCCAATCAGCTTTGTACACAGATTTCGGTAATGATGATGACATATTTGTACCGTGCGGGTATGTACCAGGCGTCAGCTCACTGATACTCATTTCTGGCGTGGAGAGCGCACCACAGGGGTCAATTTTGTGCCATTTAAAATTCGAACTATTTGGCGTCGGTCGGGATCGAACCCGGTTCCCAAATTAAAATGGTGAAATGAAGTGGAGTTTGAGTATCTCGATTTATATGAAAATGAACCAGTCATATGCGCAAAACTTTTGGAAAATAAGTATTCAATGTACCATAAAATAACTTAAAAAGTTTTAAATAACACCCACTCATTACCACAAAGGCTGCTCAAGGCCGACCGCTATTCTTCATGTTTAAAACTCATAGTGTACTCCTAACAACATTGTACCAATTTCCTGGCGTATTTAAAAAAAAATTATACAAGTAGTGTGAGTGCCTTTGCTTGTGAATGGCCCACATAAGCAAGTATACCAATATTGGTGTATTCGTCAAGTATACCAATGGTCTTAGCCTTGCTTTACTTCGAAATCGTTACAGAAATGTAGAATGCCTTTTCTCCCGAATTTTATTAGAAGTTGTATTTAACAAATTTAAAAAATATGGGTTTATTACTTTTAATTCTATAATTAGATGGGTAGAAAAACTTTAGTCATTAACTCCATTGATTATACTGTTAACCGTACGCTTACAAATCAATTTACATATGACATTTTTCATACATCTCTGATCGAAATATATCAAACTGCACGTATTATTTATCTTAATTTAGTAATACCTAATCTCTTTTCCATACAAAAACCTATAGAGGATAATTTATCCTGATAGAGTATTTTCTTAATCCATACAAGTATCTAGTCATATCAAAGTAGTACTATTTTCCTTAAATCTTAGTCGGTCCTTGTAAAAAATAAATGAAACATGATATATAATATCAGTCAAGCTTTCCATCCTCAACACACAACGCAACCACCATTCCTTCCTTGGTACTCCCGTCTACAATCCGACGTCGGAGTACCTCTGTGGCATTTCCCGCGGCTGCTAGAGGAACCTAGCAGGATTCTTCCAGCAGGAGAAGCAGCAGGGCAGCGCGCAAAGTAGCGTATCCTTGAACGCCTCCCGGAAATCCCGGTTGAAATAGGCGTAAATCAGCGGGTTCAGCGCCGAGTTGAAGTAGCCCACCCAGAACAGCATTGTCACTACTGGGTCAGGGGTGTGGCAGCTGTCGCCGCAGAGGGTCGTTATCACGTACCTGAAACAGAAAAATCAAATGAGTTAAATTGTCATTTAAAGTTTATGATCTGTTAGAAATAAATGTTGCAGATGTTGCATTAGTAAGAAGTATTTACACAAAAAAAAATCTTAAGGTGGCTCTACATGATAAAAGATTTGTCAATTTTTATAACCTCACATTATACTAGCGATGGTAAAGATCGGCGAAATACCGGATTACTAAATCTCAAATTTACGATAAAATCAGTTAATTTTGCAAGTTCCAACATGCAGAAGTCAGTTGTAAATAATTTTACAGGATGAGTGCTAGAAATATCAATAGATAAAAATGCCGAAACAAAAGCTAGCTGCCATACTGAAATTTCCGAAATCATATCAAAATAGAAAAGCCCATATAAAAAATCTGATGTGGCCAGCACATAACCTCTCGCCGTATATTTTACCTGGCTCTATTCATAAAGCAAATAATATTTTTAGAAATACAAATAATATATTTATATAAGTCTATGACGTATAAACTTCTTTATTATTCAATAAGAACATGACTCAACATAAAACAATTTTCACATATATTTACATAATCTATAGGATATTTTACCATAAATTATGTACAATAAATTAAAAAGTAGAGTATACTATATACAAATTTTTTGCTGGTAACAAGGATTTTCAATTCGAGCAACGTTCTTGTTTACTTTCTCTTCATATTCTTCTAGTAAAAACATTTTTGGGCGGCTAAAATGTATAATCTGAATTGTGCATCTATTCTTACATATCTTCTTTTACATTTTATTTTTTCATACATGTATCTAAATAACACTAATTCCCATTAATAAAGTGATGGATAGATTGCACTCCGATTATTTTCTTATATCGATGTGTAATTTTGTCAATATTTACAACTTACTTGAGAAGAATTTGATAGCTTTTTCGCAGTTCAATGTTACTCTAGCTACAGTGCTGGTGTACATTTTCCCATAATGTTTGAAACAAATTTAAGTCCTTCAAGTTAGACTTGTCACCTCCATAATAGTCACAGATCAAGAATTAAGAGATTCTCCAAGTACATTTTTCTTTCATTACTCATTATTTCGATGAGATACAATTTTTCTGTATTTTACGTTGCAGAGTGGAGACCATCTTCACTTTCATCTTGCGTTTATAACATTTCAATATCGTCTTCCTTTGAACTGTATTCTCGCTTATATCTATTCTATCCATTTAGATTTTTTATATTTAAATTCATTCTATGAAGAAATTTTGTCCTACTCTTCTAATTTTTCGAGATGATTCCAATTCATTGTTGGCATTAACAGTATTTCTGAAATGTGTAATATACCTATAATTTTAAATATTTAACTATAAATACAATAAGAAATAATATAATGTATGTACTTCCCAGAAAAAATCTTCAGTAATGTCTCCGGATTTCTGACACTGACATTTATCTGTCAGTTACAAACATTCAAATTTTCAACTATTTTCCATGGCATTCTTTCGGCTGTAAAATTTATTAAAACATTATTTTATAATATATTATATTTCTTTTATCTCTAAATCTATAGAATATATAATAAAATAATTAAATGTATCAGATAGAGAATTTAATTTTATTTAATATTACCAAAAAAAAAAAAAAATCAAAAAAAAATATTTAGAAGATTTTTTGTCAAGAATCTTCTACTTCCAACTTGTCCAATTGTTACCAAAACCTTTTTAGATCTTCCCATGAATGTCCGATTCGGAAATACGTAGTTAAACAAATATAAAGTCTTATAGATTTGAGTAATCGTCCTTCCAACATCCCACACACACACACACATACACACACACATCCACACACACACACATACACACACACACACACACACACACACACACACACACACACACACACAGACATCATCGTAAAAATGTTAAAATCGGATTGTGGGACCTTAAAACGTGCTTATACAATAAAATCTGGATTTTTAGCATGAATGCAATACCTCTCTTAGCGAGAGGTAAAAAGAATTAAAATTGATCACGTTTATTCTCCATTCCTGGAATATGTAGTGACCTCTCACCAAGAGAGGGGTATTGGATTCATACTAAAAATTGCATATCCAGATTTTAATGAATAAGCACGTTTTAACAATCCGATTTTAATATTTTTACGATGATGTCTCTCTCTCTCTCTCTCTGTCTCTCTCTCTCTCTCTGTGTGTGTGTGTGTGTGTGTGTGTGTGTGTGTGTGTGTGTGTGTGTGTGTGTGTGTGTGTGTGAGTGTCTGGATGTGTGTGTATGTATGTTTGTGTATGTGTTTGTGGATGTTGGAAGGACAATTTCTCAAAAACTATAATACTTACTATCTGATTAACTATATATTTCTCTATAGGACATTACTGGGAAGAGCTGAAAAGGTAATAATTGAACAACCGGATGTAGCAGATTCCTAAAAAAATCTTCTAAATATTATTTTTTGAAAATGTTTGTTCTTGCTATTATTAAAGAAGAGTAAATTCATTCTCGCTGATATATATATATATATATATATATATATATATATATATATATATATATATATATGTCTTTTATAGATTTAAAGGTTAAGAAATATAAGGTATATAATAATTTGCTGTAATAAATCTCACAGCCCAAATAATGTCACGGAAACCAATTGAAAAATTAAAATGTTTATAAATAACAGATAAATGTCAGTGTCAAAAATCTAGAGACATTACTGAAGATTTTTTCTGGGAAGTACATACATTATATTGTTTCTTATTGTATTGTATTGATAGTTCAATATTTAAAATTATAGGGATATTACATATACCCTTCAGAAATACTGTCAATTGCGACAATGAATTGGATTTTTTTTTGAAAAATTAGAAGAGTAGGACAAAATTTCTTCATAGAATGAATTTAAAATTACTAAATCTAAATGTAAAGAATTGATATAAGTAGAATTTTTGGTGTAGAGTGTAGGTGCACAAGAAATGTTAAATACAATAGAGCGCGTGCAGTCTTTTGAGTTTGTTAGCCTTGAGAAGCAGATATTGGGGCCCGTGTCAGAATGTTAGCTAATAATTATGTACATAGATGTCATTTATCAAAAAAAAAAAAAAATTAAATTTAATAATTTTCCATTTCCATATGGTTTATTTTCCTCGACAAATAAATTCCACATTCCTGGTGACAAATTAACTACGTAAATTTAGAAAATCTTGATATTAAAAAAAATTGAGATTTGACATCTATGTACAAAATTACTAATTGTCTTTCTGACACGGGCCCCCATATCTGTTTGTCAAGGCCAACAATATCACATGACTGCTGTCGCCTTATACTTATATAACCAAAAACGGAAGTGGCGAGAGATATTGTGCAGGCGACAATAGATTTTTTAATTCCTATACTTTTGAATAATTAAATATATAACAACTATATCCCATTGGGTCCTTCATTATTATATTTTTATTTTAAATTAAAGTTCATTTAATTTTGAAATAATTCGTAGTTAATTAATATAGTATTAATTGCTTTTAGTTCAACTGCATTGTATATCAGTATAACGTCACAGCGACACCTACAGTTATTAGATTAATACTAATCCAGGAATCTACTGAAAATATACCCCCAACCTCAAAACCTGTATATGCCGGCATTTTTTCCAATTGGCGTGAGGTTCCATGCTTAGATTTCCGGATATTGTTCAGTGCATTTTTCTAGACAGGATTCTGTAAAAATGCTTTTATTGCAATTTCTTTAAGATAAAATCGTCAATTTTCTGTAGTTTGTTTATGAAATAATTTTACTAGAAGTTCAGAATCTTTTGCATGATAATTTATGTATGGAATTTATACATAATACACAGGATTGACGGAAGGTATTGTACTCGCCACATCTGATTTTTTAACAAGGTATTATTATCCTAGTGGTTTTGTTAAGGGATAATAATCCTGTTACAATATACCTAGTAATAATAAATAGAAACATTAGATCATATTACAAGCCCACTTTTAAAGAGCGCTTTTGTTAAAAGAGACGTTTTACCTCATTAGAATTTAACGCTTCATAATATAGCTATTATTATAGCTATAGTCTGTTCGTAATACGAGCCATTACTTTTTCGTATATACAATGAGCGAGTTCTGCAAATTCTTCTCGCAACATCTAAATTTTTTATTGCACAATGAAATATGGGCATAACTTTTAATCTTGCATAAGTTAAGTGACGTTAATATCAATGTCATAAAAAGAAAACGAAAGATAGAGGAAAATGAGTCAGATTAGATTTAAATTACAAAACAAATAACCACTCAGAAATTGGGATAATAAATGGTAAAAAGAAACTTATTTTAGCAACCAAAACGATTTAATGAAAGTGAAATTTATGGATTAAGATAATTTTAAAAGATATGAAAATTTTAGAGCTTGCAGGATTTCTCTGTAATATAAAGATAAGCATGATTAAGAATTTGACATTTGCACGCAATAAATTAGGTTTTTTTACGTTATAAATATATAAAATAATCCTATCATTACTGCCAATCTTATTTTATTTACAGTAATACCGATTTATTTGCATAGTGTAGAACGGTTACCAGACGTCATATTATGGGCATTCAATGATTTTGTTTGAAATTAAAATATGTTACAGGGATTATTTTTTTTGCGATTTTACAATTGAAAATAATACCCGGTCATATTACACGTTCAATTTAAAATACTTGAACATAAAATATCCAAAAATTTAATAATTATGTTGTAGATATTATACAAACTGTTAATTTTTTTTTCTAAATGCATAAAATTCAAAATGTCGGTCTTTTTTCCTAATTTTCATTAGATAAATGCAAAATTCCATACAAACCAAACAAGATCAAACGTTTTTACCTTCCGTCACCTTTAGGTGAGGAAGGTATTGTCTTTGGTCAAAAAATTCAAAGATGAGTTTTTACTGAATAAGCACGTTTTAGGGTCCATATAATACGATTTTACCATTTTTACGATGATGTCTGTATGTATGTGTGTCTGTGTGTCTGTGTGTGTGTGACAAAAGTTCCGGATTCCATAACTTCAATACCACGATTCCAAAAATTATAATTTTTTCGTATTCCTCAAGTTTACATTCAGAAGAACAACTGATTAGATTTTGGTTATAATTGGTCAACCGGAAGTAGTCTCATTTGAAGATTTAACAGTTAAATTTGATTTATTGACATTTAACGTTATTATAACTTAAAGAATATATTATTCTCTATACGATTTGATTACAATTTATACTTCATATTCAATAGATACAGAGTTAAAGAATTTTAAAGAAATTAAATTTTATAATTCAGCCAGCTATGCCAAACTTGGGAACTAGTAATATATTCATATAATTCAAATTGACAGATGTCAGTATCAATAAAAAGTAAATTCATGTGGCAGATATGAGGATGTTGAAGTAGATATTGGGGAATACACGGAAAGATACGGTAAGAAAATAACTCTAGTGTTACAAGTTTTTAGAAAGATACAAGAAATATGATTACATTGTCATGAGGAGAAATGAAGAATTATTTATATTGGAACAAGAATGAATAGTTTAGGAATAGGACGTTAAAGAAACAGAGGAAGACCAAAGATAAGATGGAAGGACTGTATTGCGGAAGATTTGAGAGACAAGGAACTGAATGAGAACGACATGCAAAAATAGCGACCCCTAACGAATGGGAAAAGCTAAAGAAGAAGAAGATGCCAGTGTCAAGTGCAATTTGAATAGTTTGTTTATGAAATAATTTTACAGGAAATTTAGAATCTTTAGTATGAAAAATTATGGAATTTATACATTATACATGAGAATGACGGAAGGTATTGTGCTGGCCACAACAGATTTTTTATTTTCGTGGCGGATCCATAAAACAAAATTTCATACTGAATTCCTCAGGGCGGTTTTGTTAAAAGTGACGTTTAACCTCATAAGAAAATAAGAATATGGTGTAAAAGCGTACTTAATAACAGAGCTATTATTATAATAGTGCGAAATATAGGCCTTTAGTTTTATGTTTATTTTAAGTACGAGAAATATTGCGATAGTTATACATTGAACTAATTTGAAATGAGAAATTTTGTTTTGCGTATTGATAATTTGAATTTTTCAACATGTTCGGTTTTTGTAGAAAAAAAATCGTTGTGGCCTTCACAATACCTCTCGCCACTTCCATTTTAGGTTATACGAGTATAAGTGTAGTATTTTAACATTTCTTGTATACTTACACTCTACATCAAAAATTCTAATTATACCTATTTTTTATATCTAGTTTTTTTTATAATTTTAATTCAATCTATGAAGTTTTGTCCTGTTCTTCTAATTTTTAGAAATTTTTCCAATTCATTGTCGGAATTGACAGTATTTCTGAAGGGTATATGTAACATATGTACCTACGTATAATTTTAAGTATTTAAGTAATAATGCAATAAGAAATATTATATGTACTAAACCTTCAATAATATCTCTGGATTTTTGACATTATTTTATATATTACACTTTTTATATCTAAATCTTCTTTAATATTTGTAAGAACAAAGATCCTCAGAAATAATATTGTAACTTATTTATTTGGGTGAAGTAAAAAATCAAAGAAATATTATTAATTAAAATAATAGGTTTATTAAACGATAAATAATTAGGATAAATATTAAAAAGGTAACAAAAATATTTATATAACTATATTTATTTATATAACTACATTTATTTATGTTCACCACTTATAGATTGTTTATTTATATCACCCACTGTTCATTGTTCATTGCTTATATAACAGACTATTTCCGCTGGCTTTGGTGACGGGTTTATATAGCGCGATGTCCTTCTCGACCTTTCTGACGACACAATGATATTGCATACAAAGGATTTAGTTCACCGGTGTAATTAATACGTCTAGCCGTATGAGTCTTTCCGCCGCCGGGGATTACGTCATCACCCGGGAATATTCTACCAGTAGTAGCGCTCGTATATTCTCAAGTCAGGGGCGCATGTTACATTGCCCCCTCCTTAAGACTATTTCATCCTGGATGACGAAATCTATATGTATTACCCTTGGTACATTTAGAAGTCTTGAAGAAGTGACAATCGATGGTCCGCTGTAGTTCTTCTTTCTGTTCGTTAAGGTTAAAGCTGCAGACGAGAATTTCAATACCGGTATAGCGGAAGAGAATCTCTAACATTTTCCTAACAATCTTCCAATTCAAACCATCTAGTCCGCAGCCTAACTTCTAGCAGATGATTCTTCAAATCACACAGTGAGTTCCATAGACTGCGATACGACGGCTTCTGGTACGAGCGCGGTTTTGTGACCAGGTAGTAGATGTCGGTCCTAGTCTCTTTGGTGGTTGAAGACTACTTTCGACAATTATCGATTGATCGTTCTGTTCATTCATTCAACCATACCATCGGACTGCTGATGTAATGCAGTTGTCCTCGTTTTATTAATTCTTAATATCTTACAGATATTTTGGAAAAAGGCAGACTTGAAATTTCTTCCCTGGTCGGAGTGGAGTTCACGTGGTACACCAAATCGGCATACACACTCTTTGATAAAAATTTCAGCGACCGTGATTGGTTCCTGGTTGGGTAACGGATAGGCTTCAACCCACTTGGTGAAGTAGTCCATGACATGCTGTGTATGCGGACCATTGCTTCCAGCGCAAACCACACATATCTTGCACCAGTCTTTAACATCCTGCTTGCAGTTATCAGTCAGGGGCGGACGTTACAATATTTAGAACTCTTTTTTTAAGAATCTGCTTCTTTCGGTTGTTTATTTGTTACCAAATCCTTTTGAACTCATCCCATTAATGCCCTATTGAGAAATATGTAGTTAAACAGGTATTAGGTCATATAGTTTTTGAGAAATCGTCTTTCCAATATCCACACACACGCACACACGCACACACACACATACACGCACAAACACAAACACACATACGCGCTTATTCACTAAAATTTGGATATGCGATTTTTAGCATGGAATCCCATACCTCTTTTAACAAGAGGTAGAAACCCTCAATTACTTATTTCATTGTTTTAGCAAATAATAAAATGTAAAAGTAAATTGTAAACACTAATTTAAATTTTTAAACGTGGTAGATATAATAATATAAAATAATTTGTATTCAAGTTAATTGTATAATTAGAATTAGAGCCGTGATATAGATATTATTTTCTTATGTAAAACTTAGAGCACGTAGCAATTGAATAACGTAATGATTTTTGAGTAATATGGTAATGTACGATTACGTATATTTATCATTTAGCGTCATAGGGTAAATCGACCTTTAACCTTTAAAATTCATATACTTGGAGCTGTTTACTTTCTTTACTATTTTGATTTTGTCAAATTACTTTAACTTAAATACAAATTCATTGCATTTCTACATATATACTCGTAGTTCAGGAATAAGCTCTCTTCTATATGTTTAAAAGAAGATATGAATTTTAAATATGTTTGAAGTATTTTTCAAATGTACTCAAAATATTCTTGTGGTTGAAAATAATATTGGTACCTACCTATGTGTTTATAAAATAAAATCAGATTTTTAATGTTGTTTGCCAATATTCCCAAATATATGTTAGGTTAGAATAGAAGTAAGGATATTTGATATATGGACCTATCTAAATATTGTGTTAACATGTTATTTTTCTTGAAGAAATATATCTTCTTGAAAGTGAACTCTAAGCTAGTATTTTGCTTTCCGCATTTGTGTTATCTCTGAAGTTCGACTATGACCTAAATTTTCTAGCTGTCTAGGTAAAGTTTGAGAAACTAATATCAACAGAACCGCACGATTTATATTGAAAGCACTGTCGACGGGAAAGTTATGTTGGCTCAACACTACGTTACCGGACTAAAATTTATGCCATATTTTATTCTAGTGCTACTTATAAACTACAACACTTTGTTCGCCGTCTAATTATAACTTCAGAATTACTTATAAACTACGAACAGAAACAAGAAAGACACTTTATCACAGATTTAGCGAAAAAAACTTAAGATATATATCTGTGTACATAGCAGATTGGCACACCCAGCAATAGGTAATATGCCGTGATGATATATTTATTTTATATATTTACAATTAAATTTATCTTAGAAAAAGATTCCATTAATTATATTATACGAATTCAGTACAGACAATATAAATCTTGCACATCACTTCTCCATATACGCAATGCTGGTTCATATTACAAATAATAAATAATAACTAATTACCTAATAATATTTTGTTTGTTTCAGGATGCGTGCAAATCGTCCTAAATACATGGTGAGTTCTGAATAATAATAATTTACAAACTAAATGTGGGAATGATGAACTGAATATTATTTATTACTCATTCTTTATTGCTTCGAACTTTATATATTTCAAAACTGCATACAGTTAACTAATAGGTACTTGTCAATCTTGCCATTTGCTCCAGGTATGTTCTCCCGTAAAATGGCTATGCCGATGAGAATATGATTAATTATTTACGTGACATGTTTTCTGCCAATCAATATTCAGATTTTCCCTAGTTACATGCCATCACAGCTATGATAAAAAACAAAGAAATGATCGCTTTATTTATATTCGTTATTAAGGGTTTTGTTTTCTTTGACAGATAATTTTGAGCATAAAAATTCAATTGGTTTCCATGACATTTTTTTGGCTGTGAAATTCATTACAACAGATTATTTTATAACTTATATTTCTTTATTTCTAAATCTATAAAAGATATAATGAAATATTTATATGAATCAGATAGAGAATTTACACTTCTTTAATACTAGCAAGAACAAAAATTTTCAAAAAATAATATTTAGAAGATTTTTTTTAAGAATCTGTTATTTCGGTTGTCCAATTATTATTACCAAAACCTTTTCAGCTCCTCCCAGTAATGATCGATTGAGAAATACAATTTTAATGTTTTTGAGAAATCGTCCTTCCGACATCCACACATACATGCCTCGCACATACATCCACACACACACACACACACACACACACACACACACACACACACACACACACGCAGACATCATTGTAAAAATGTTAAAATCGGAATATAGGGACCTTAAAACATGCTTATTCATTAAAATCTGGATATGCGATTTTTAGCATGAATCCAGTACCTCTCTTAGTGAGAGGTAAAAATTGGTTACAACAAAGAAATACTTAAATACAACAATTGAAATAAATGTTATTGAATATGAATCTTCTAAAATTAAAAATATTAGGATTGGCTGGTATGTGTATTCATAACCAACAAAACCATTTTGTAGAAACCGTACAGATGACTGCCGCAGATTGTAGAATATATATTAATATTCAATTAATTAATTCTGAACGTCTAAACCACAGACCATCTACACTATAAACGTCCGCCTGACAGCCTGGCGTTAAATAAATAATTTAAATTCATAAAGCCAAACTTTGTCAATTCAATACTAAATATTTTTACCTTTAAAACTGTACCATACCTGAGTATTAAAAATTACAAAATCGACATCAAAGATATGGTTAAATATCATTTAATTCCGTCAATTATAACTGACATGTGACAGGTGATATTTATTTCATTTTTATGAACTAGATGTGCATTTTAACCAATCAGAAGACAGAATTTATTTCCCTATCCAAACCAGCGTTATTTTCTTATGTGAACTATTGCTACGTTCAGGATTCCAGCACTGATCATTTATTTTTATTTATTGGTTACAAATTTTTATTTATATCATTATTTGTTACAAATCGTTCGACTGATCGGCCCAGCGGGCTCTGGTCGGTTAGCTTTACGGCCAGTCCGCCCTTGACTGGAAAGGGCAATAGAGAAAAAGATAAAATATGAAATATTTTATTGATATACACTGCTCCAAGAAATTACCGCACCATTAAAATAATCTGTTGTCGCCAGCACAATACCTTCTGCCATTTCTATGTATTTTACATAAATTCCACACAGAAAGTTTCTTGTATTTAAAATTAATAAAATTATTTCAAATATATATTGTGTAAATTTTATTTGACACTGACATCTAAACGTTTTTTTGATGATACTGATTAAGAATTTGGAAATGATTATGGACAACTTAAAGCTGAAAATTATGTAGAAAAATGTTTCCTAAAATGAATAATTTATACATTTTAAACATTTTGATTGGTATACGAAAACGACAACATTCATTAATAGAATAGACACTGTTTGCATTGCCGGCAACAAACATTTTACATTTGCGCTTAAATACGCATGCGCCAGACAACTGCTCACCATGCTCCAAGGTTAGAGAACGAGCGAACAAATCGGACTCTGTGCGCTCCGTGAGTTAAAAACCGAACGTAGAGCTGAGCAAAAAGATCGCTCAGATGTAATTACTGAACGGCATCGAGCGCTCAGACCGCTCAGAGCGTAAAACCGAACACAGCCTATAATATTGAATTATTGAAATTGTTCCCATGGTGACGCAACAACGATTACAATACCTTCCTTACCTGAAGGTGGCGGAAGGTAAAAAACGCAATTAAGATATATACCATGCATGAACATAATATAAAAGGTCCTGTCAAAATAAAATGAAGTGCTTGAAAAATTAATTAAAATTATCGAGATATTTTAATATGAATTTCTTGGAGCAGTGTATTTAAAAACAACTTTTCTATCTTTGAAACTATTTCTGTTCAAGAATAATTACTGGCAGCAGTTTTATATTTCCTACTTTTGATGATTGGAATTTGGTCTTATTTTATGTTAGTCGTATATCTTTCATCAAGGGAAATATTTCTGAGAGACGCTTGCCAAAATCGTCCGCAATCTTTCACTATATCTGGCGGCGCACAATGGAACCAGGACCTGAATGACGGATACGATGTATAATATTCGCTGGCAAAGCGAAACCTTCGAAGACGATGGAATTTTTTGTTTACCTTGCGTTAACATTTCTGGTCGATAAAGAAAGATTTAAAGTATGCGATTACGGCAAAGATTAAAATTTTATTTGCGAGCAGTTTTAGACGTCTAAGGTTTTAAACACAGAATGAGGGCCGTAGTTTAACATTATGTAAGGAATGTTCTTTGAAATTTCTTTAGAAGAAATTATTATTTTTTGTATCCCATATATATTAAATTGATGATCTATATTTCAAATAGAAGTTATGTTTATGTTGGCTTCAAAGAGAGAACATAAATCGTGGTTGTTTGTTATAACGCTAATAATGTACATAATATTTTACGTATTAAAATATAAAAGTGAAGTTATTGTGGTTTTAATAACGATGTATGAGTTTAACGTATGCTAATCAAAGCATGGGCGTCCCCCCTATAAATGGACTAAAAAAATAATAGTAACATTTTAGTATAAAATCAAAAACTACAGTCAACTAAAGTAAATAATAGTTATTTCGCAAATAATATATTGGGTATATCACGGCAAGTGAAACATAGCCGTTTAACATGGGAAATCAGTTTTTCGTGTGTATTGCTCCCCTAATTATTTTAGACAAAAAGTTTCAAATGGATGTTGTAAAGCAAAAATTTCTACATCCGGATGAATAAAAAATTCATTTTGGCTACTTCATTATTGCAGAAATAAAATATGAAAATTCACGGAATTACAATTTAATAGTATTAGCCATGGAATTAGAAACAAGAGACGAACAAAAGCTTAACGTTTTATTACGTCAGTGTCAGAATAATGATTGTCAAAATAAATACTAATATTTGACGTATAAAACGTTACGCTTTTGTTCACAATAAGAAATATACGTTTTCATAATAAAAATATAGGTCCCGTACTTTGAGAACCACTGGTCAACATAAATATTTTCCTTCTCTCTTGTGAAATAAAAATTGTTTGCCCATTTAACCGTCTTTGTTGCTCTTAGAGTTCTCGAGATAGCAATGGTGGCCCATTTAAAATGAACACCTTGAAAACATTATTTTGTAAGAGATTTTTCTGTATGTATAGAATTATTGATGGGACATAATATAAAATATACTGGCTACATCCATCTTATTTATTTTATTTTTTTGACTACTACTTAATTTTGCAATATATGTTTATCGTATATTATAGAAAAATTTCGCAAAGTTTCAAACCGCATTGAACTTTCTGTCTGAAAGCGTTTATGCGTTCTAACTTTAAAAGTTAGTAAACAGTTTCCATCTACTAAAGTAATAATTAATAAACTTGGTTGAAATCGGTTAAAGGCATTGACAGTTCAAATCATGTTAAATGAATTAGCAGGGCGATGAACTTTTCAAACCATCTGGGAAATTCCACAAAGTTCACGGAGAAATTACCTTTGAACATACATCGAACATCTTTTCCGTTAACAAATATAATCCAATTTATTTTGTAAAAACGTTTGAGGGATAAAATAAATTTGTATTTAAGAATTTAAAATTATGTATGGTATTGGACAGAAATGTTGGCGGTTGTAATTAAAAATCTGTTTGAACTTTTTAATTTACTATTATACTTGAAAAATGTGATTTGTAATTCAAATGAAGACAAAAATATAAAACAAATTGCTGCCTTTTATTTTTATAAGGTAATGAATTTATAATACATTGTAAATATTTAGCGATGAATATTCAGATATATACCTATTCAAAAGAAATGATTTTACTTCTTAAAAGTATATTTCATATCTTCTAAAACCAGCTGATTTCCTTTTGCAAACGCAGGTTTATTCGATAAATGCAAAGTTAATAGATTCAGAAGCAAGATAAACCAAAATAAGAGTAAAGAGCTGCCGAGAAAGTCACAAAGTAACGTTCTGTAAACTACTTCTCATAGAACCAGCACCGGTAACGTTTATGTTTACATCTCTGCTATGAATGATGTTCACGTTTGACTGTCAAAGTGACGAAGAAGGAGATAGAATGAGACGCAGCTAGAGAGAGAAAGAGATGCCAGAGGGAAATGTCAAAGGATATTTATGTATCAGTTTTATTTATGATGTTCCGAGGGTCTGCTTTGGAGTAATTTCCATATTTGAGTTAAACACAGGTTTACCATAAAGAGATTTAGCAAACCTGGATGATGATGAGTTAATATTATATGCATTAGATTTTCATTAGAGGGATATTAAAATTTAATTCTGCCTTTGAAACACATAAAACAGAATATGAAATGGAATAAAATTGACATGTATTTGCGTGGACATTATTTGTAATTGGATGAATGTAATTTGTTTTGTGGTTAAGGGTTGTAAGTTTTATGTCAAAGGTAACATTTTTTTTATTAACAGTGTGTTTTTACACAATAGTTCCTAGTCTTATAACTAATCAGCAATTTATCTTAACCTAAATGTCCTACTACAATTTAACTAATTAACTTCCCTGTGGTTGTTTCTTAGTCCTTATTATCTAGTTTCTTTATTGTCTTTTCTGTATACATACTTTTTAAACACTAAAATTGCGCTCTGCTTTCATACTTGCACTTTGATTATTTATTCACTATTTCACTACAAAACATTTAGCACTGTGCTCTGCTTTTACAATATTAGTTTTTCTGCTTCTTCTTCGAGTTTCAATTTTGTCTGCAGGGGAACATTTAGTTGTATTCTTTCATTTAGTTCTTCCTGGAAATGTTCCCAGCTGGTATGATTGTTAGTTAGGGTTGGGCTGCTATTTTTTATAATTAAGTTTTCACTAAGGGTCATTATTATTGGAGAATGAACTGACGTCAGGTCATAATTATCTTCTATTTTAATATAGTTTGCGGAAATGTGTTTTGGTAATGAAGAAATCTGGTAGATCCGGTATTTTATTTTGGCCTGTAGGCCAGTATGTAGGTTTTCCGGTAGAGTGATATTCATAACCTAGCCTGCAAGCTGCTTCGTGTAATCGTCTTCCTTTGGTGGTAGTTAGCCTGGATCCCCATCTGGTGTTTTTAGCGTTAAAATCTCCACCTATCACATAACGTCCTTGAAAAGTTTGGAGGAAGTCTACGTAATCATCTATTTGGCTTGTATGCCTTGGTGGAAAATAGATTGCCGCAATAGCAAGTTTATGTGATTTAGTGTGAATTTTTACAGTTACCGCTTGAATCGTTGCAGTCTGGTATTTAATCTCTTCATAATGTTTTATATTTTATTTAATTAATATTGCGCACCTCCCTCGAGCAGCATCACTAGGGTGAACAGTATGATACGTTGAGTACCCTCTTATCTTTATATACATTTGCGAAGTTAGATGTGTCTCTGATATCAGACACACATCTATTTTTTGTGTGTTAAGGAATACTTCTAATTCTTGCTTACGCTGAAGTATCCCATTAGCATTCCACTTTGCTATTCTTAAGTGATTTTTATTCATTTTCGTATATTGATTGGTTTGTTCGTCCAATTTTCTATTTTGGATACTCTAGCTGTCAGATCTGTTAACATCTGCCCTTGCTTTTTTATGAATTGTTCTTGCTTATCTAGTTTTGACATTATTAGAGCTAACATGTCATTTGTTGATCTTGTTTCGTCCGCACTAGGTTCTTTTTCCTGGGCTGGAGCTTTATTTCCCTCTAATGCTTGATCAAATGACTTTTCTTCCCTAACTTTGTCTCCTTGTCTTAAGAGCCTTGGTTCTGTTTTAGTTTGTTTCATTTTGTTTGCTTCATTACGTTGTTTCTGCATTTTTTTGGCTACATCCCAGCCTCGGTAACTTGAAGGGTGATTTTCTTCACAATTTATGCACTTTATTTCTTTTTTGGGATGTTAGGGCCACATGCGTTTGTCAAATGCATACCTGCACATTTTACGCATCTTGGTTCAGTATTGCAGTATTTTTGAGTGTAATATTATTATCTATTCTACATTGCATATGTGCCCTTTACATAAAAATATTTATATCCTACACCCTCCGAAAATGCAATTTTCGCGCCACTGTAAGGAAGCGAAAATATAAATTTGCATGGCTAGCCTGGTAAAAACTTATAAACGGCTAGCCGCGAAAAAAGTACGTTGATATTCGTCTGTAGATAGTACTGGCGGTAATGGCACTTTAATCAGTCAGGAAAATGTGACTATAGAAGAGCCCCTCACTGAAGAATATACCACAGACACGGTGAATACATCTATTAGTACTAGTATAAAGTACTTTTGTTCTAATTAACTTTGTCGTGTAGGATAAAAAATATTGTGTAAACCACGACGGGAAAGTGATTTTCCGGGCTTCAAAGAAATAGCCAGCAAGCTATGCTATAACTATGGAAACAGCTACTATATTAAGAAAATTCTAACTGACAGGTGTCAGTGTCAATGAAACGAAAATGAATGTGGCAGAGATGGGAATATTTAAATAAATATTGGAGATGACTCGGAAAGTTATGATAATGAATGAACGAATAAGAGAAATGGCTTGAGTGATAGAAGTTTATAGAAAGAACAAGAGAGATCAAAGATGTCAGTGTCAAGTGTAATTTGCATAGTTTGTTTATGAAATAATTTTACTGGAAATATAGAATATTTTGCAAGAAAATTTATGTATGGAACTTGTACATAATACACAGGATTGATGGAAGGTATTGTGCTGGCCACATCAGATTTTTATATTATTTTTACCTCTCGCTAAGGGAGATATTGCATTCATGCATAAATTACCTAATTCAGATTTTAGTGAATAAGCACGTTTTAAGGTCCGTAGAATCCGATAATAACATTTTTACGATGATCTCCGTGTGTGTGTGTGTTTGTCTGTGTGTGTGTGTGTGTGTTTCTGTGTGTGTGTGTGTGTGTGTGCGTGTGTGTGTGTGTGTGTGTGTGTGTGTATGTATGTGTATGGATGAAGGAAGCACTATAAAACTTGGGATATGATTAACTACGGAATCCTCAATCTAACATTAACGAGAAGAGCTGACAACGTTTTGGTAACAATTGGACAACCGGAAGAGATACTTTACTTGAAGCCCATAACAGTTTTTAATGAAGAACTATCTTAAAATATAATCCAAAACTTTTCAATTTTAGTATTTAAGACTCTTATATCAGGACGAACTACATATTAAATTTTGACTTCAGGCTCTGAACAGATATTCGTGAAAAATATACTATGATATAAACCAAAACTTTTCAAATTTGGTATTTAATGCTTTTGTGTTAGTGAGAACGACATATTATATTTTGTCTGACTGTGATACATTAATACATTGTATCAAACAGTGCATTTATAGTTCTTCTAAACGACGTGTTTGCAATGGTTTTAATAGACTCATAAGAACACTGAAGAGAGTAGGTGTTGAGAAAAAATGTGTAACACTGGAAAATAAAGAAAATTAGTACATAAATTGTAAGCTACTTTTTGACAAAATTTGTCTTTTCATTTTTACAATAAATAGATCTCTGTCCTTGAATTTTAGTTTAGTCAATAGTTGGATATCATGACGACGTATTATTTCGGTTTTCCACCTTCAAAACGTAAACTTTCCTTTTATCACTCTGTAAATGATTTAATTGTCAACAAACTTGAGAAAAAGCCTTCCCTGAGTGTAAAAATTGATTAGGAAGTTGAATCTGATAAATCAATAGTGCCATCTATATCCAGAAGGTCAGGCGGTATCGCAATACGCCGCACAATGGTCTCTCGTGAGCTCTCTACGCTTCTTTACAGTTAACTTCCAATAATTAGTTTACTCCTCTTAAGTTTTTGCTAAGAAATCGACAGCTCTCGCGTCCGTAATTAAACCTTAACGCGAGGCTTTTTGTAACATCCAACTTTGCTATTGTAAACGTAATTAAAAAAATGTAAACAGGTTTAACGTTGTAAAAGGATAGAGAATGTAGTTAAGATAATATTTAAACATAGTGTATTGCATCAAATGCCAAACCTTTCCGGGAAAAATAAAAGGGGCTTTAACACTAAATAATTATGCAATGTTAATTGACTTATGTCCATATTCATAAACGGTTCATTATAATTTTTATCTAGTAAAAACAGTCGACTTTGAAAGAGAAAACGAAATGTATTTTGTCAAGTTTGATTCTATTTGTTAAAAAATGTTTTGTAACTTTACAAGAGTTTATGAATATGGGCATTAAAGATTTAAATTTAAATAATTTATCTTTAATTCTATGCCCTATATTTTGTTTATTTTCACTAATTATTTCAAATCAATTCCATTTGCGAGTTTTGTTTAGACTTTCTGCTTTTTTAAGAATTTCTCAGAATATTTAAATTGGCCATTAGTAGTATTTTTTCACTTCAATTTTCTACTCTAGACATTGACTGCGCTTATTATAGCATTTTTTTTAAATTTCATCAAAACTGAAAGAAATCTTTATGTAGTTCTAGAAAGTCTAAATTATAATTGATTCATTAAGCCGCAATAAATTATTTTCTACAAAACTTCTCACCGTATATTTTACCTGGTTGTATGCATAAAGCAAAGAATATTTTTAGAAATACAAATAATATATTCATATAAGTCTATGACGTATAAATTTATTTATTATTCATTAAGAGTATATTTAAAAAATTCTTCTAGCAAAAACATTAATTTTGGGCGGTCTAAAATATATATACAGGGTGATCACGCGAGAATGAACCAGAAATTATCTCTGTTATTAAGCGAGATAGTGTTTATCTACAAATAAACAAATTTACTGTAGACAATATGGGCAATAAGATGTCGTATCAAGAAGCGTTCTGTTATTTCCGGTTTCGGAGTATGTGATACCAACTTTGAAATTTCAAATGCAACATATTATATTTTTCTATATTTTTGAAAAGTACATAAAATTTGCTTTACAATGGTTGTAAATTAGTAATACATTGTATCATTAAAAAATAAAATGGCGGACGTTTGAAATATGAATATATTGAATGAAAAAAAATCAAGTGTGTGAGATTTTATTGTTTTTTGTTCATAGATGATGATATTTTTTGAGATAAATTCATTTTTCTATTTTGCATCTGTAACAAAGCTATTACAGCACCCAAAGGAGTTCGTTAATAGCTCGTTTGATTGTTGTAACAGCCTAGTACAATTTATTTTTATAAAGTTGGTAGCATAGCTGAAATGTTATGTCAAAAAATATCAAATGTCAAACCTCACTGAATAAACGATATTAACGATTGTTAAGATTTTTATTTTTGTTTATATACATATTTAGGGCATAAATAGTTCAAAATACTATTAATTGTTGATATTTAAAATATGTAATTTATTTTTATTTATTTATGAACTCTGTCGGTAAATTAGTTCGAGCTTTTTGGCGCTGATGTCATAGCCAAAGTTACGCAGGTTGTGTAGTAGTTCAGACAAAACCAAAATGGCGGCGGAGGAGAAATGTCAACAAGAATTAAGTGTTTATTTATAAGAAAATAGTGTTTTAAATATAATATGTGATAATTATATAGTTTTACACTTTTCACATCCTTTTCAGTTAATTTTATACAATAAAATGTAAATAACTTGTAAAAATTTTATATTTGGTTATGACTATGAAACCTGACTTTTTCATTGTTTGTTTTTGGAATTATAAAATGAATTTTCCGTAATTTCACGTATTTCAGGTGGAGTACACAAAAAATCGTCTGTATTAATTTTTTTTATATATGAATTTGATTGTAAACAACACGAGACAATTTTAAATTCAAACAATTGAATTTTCAAATGTCACATTATTATCAACTAACACAAAATTCCCTAAATTTTGAATTTACGATTTTTTATTCAAAAAGATCATAAAAAGCGCAAAATAGAAAAAATAGTATAAAGAACTCATGTCATAATTGTCGATTATTTTGTTCGAAGGTTTGGGCAACTCCGCTACGCGTCGTTACCCAAACTTCCTTCTCACAAAATAAAATGACAATTATGACATTCGTTCTTTAATATACTATTATATGACGTAACCTAGGCAACAAATTCAATAAAACAAAATTCCACACTTTCTTAACATATTTTGTAATATTTCAAACGGCCGCCATTTTACTTTTTAATAATATAACGTCCTACTTGTTTACTATCATTGTAAATCAAATTTTGTGTACTTTTCAAAAATATAGAAAAATATAGTTTGTTTCATTTGAAATTTCAAAGTTGGTAGCACATACTCCGGAACCGGAAGTAACAGAACGCTTCTTGATACGACATCTTATTGCCCATATTGCCTATAGTAAATTTTCTTATTTGAAGATAATCGCTATCTTGCTTAATAACGGAGATAATTGCCGGTTCATTCTCGCGTGATCACTCTTATATCGATTTGTAATTTTGTCAATATTTACAACTTATTTGAGAAGAATTTGATAGCTTTTTGCAGTTTAATGTTATTGTAGTCTATAGTGCTCGTGTATGTACATTGTGTACATTATGGGACATAATTTTTGAAACAAATTTAAGTCCATTTTTATAAAAACAACAGACAGAAACGGAACCTAACGCACAGAACTCGGATTTAGGTAGACAGTGGCTTCAGAAAGACAGTGAAGTAGGTTGAACATATTTGGCTAAGCGGTAAAAGATAAAGATTTCTAACAGTAGTATGTATTTAAATAAATAAAAAAATATATTATTATCACAGCACATTATCTATTGCTGGGTGTGCTACTTTGTTTTGTTCACAGATTTCGGTAATGATAGTGACATATTTGTATCGTGCGGGCGTTTACCTAGCGTCGCCTCATTGCTGGTGTGGAGATTGCAACACAGGGGACAATTTTGTGCCATTTAAAATTCGAAATATTTATCGTTGATCGGGATCGAATCGAGTTCCCCATATTCGCAACCAGACATCAGGCACGCGACAACGAGACCCCATAGGTATGGATTTAAATTAATAAAAAATAAATAGCGGGAGGTATTGTGTTGGTCACATCAGATTTTTCTATATAAACCATCGTGTCGTAAGTGTCTATTGTCTGACAAAATATTTTTGTAATACGAAAATAATCTTTCAAGTTTGGACCATGTGATGGGCACAAACTTTTAATTCCGTACTTTTTGTATAGGTTAAACATCATCTAGCTATTGTTCCTAAGAAAATTTTGTCTAGTTTCAAACCCAGGATTATCTTTTAAAATGGCTATTAAATTTGATTCACCCTGTGTCCCACTTCTTTTTAAATTTTGCCTAGAATCCGATCCCCAGGAATTAAACATGTCTTTCATTTTCATACAAGCGCACGGTTTTTTCTATCTGCCGTGGTAACAGATTATAACAAGGGTTATTTGGTTTACTTTTCTAATAGAAATTAGGGGTTTTAGAAAACAACAAATATGTATTATACTTAGGTATAGAATTTATTTTATGGAAGGGGGAGGGGGCTCTACTCTTTCATTAGCCCGGAGACTCCACAACTATAAATTCTGTTCTGAATATAGGTCTCAAAACCCAATTACCACCATTTCCCCTAAATTTCTTCAATTCAAATATTGTTTTATTTTTGTTTAAATACATTCAACGCGCTGATTTTAAACATTCAAATCGCAGGTCGGTTTCCCTTTTTGTTATCGAAACTTATCTATTTTCTGGAATACAAATAGCAATAGTTGCCAGGTATATATCTTTAAGACTTTACAATCACCAAAATTCGTCGGCTACATACGACATAAATATTCGCGTGATAGTAAAACTTAATAATAAATAATAATAGGGTTCCGTGACTTTGTGCCTCAGTGCCTGGTCGCGAATATGGGAACCGGGTTAGATCTCGACCCAAACCAAAAATATTTCGAATATTAATGGCATAAAAACGACACTTGTGAGATGATCTGTTAACAAACGCACGGTACGGATATGTCTTCACCATTACTGATGTCTGTGTATAGAGCAAATTGGTGCACCCAGCAATTTGTAATAATATGCTGTCATGATAAAATAATAAAAAAATGTTATATTTATAAACAAAATGTACCAAAGGCTAAAGTATCTTCTGCCACAATTTTTCTCGCACGAAATTATGCGTCATATACATAAATTTAAAGAGTAGATGTAATGATATTTATGATAATGATGATGATGTACTTGCACTAGTATATATGTACTACACTGTAGCATTTTATAATATGAGAGTATTTTTCTTACCATAGGAAGAACGGCAGCCAGCAAAGCATAAAAGCTCCCATAATTATTCCTAAAGTTCTCGCAGCTTTGTGCTCGGCTCTCCAGCTTTTACTCTGTTGTCGTATTGTTGTACCTGAAACAAGAAATAACTTTTCATTATTTCTATTTTTAAAATGGAAATAACTGTAGAATTTCTCCTACATTTGTTATTTGTGGAATTTTAAAATAAATTTTCTGGCAAGTGGGACGATAAAAATGCATTATTAGTTTCATTTTTTTATTTTTGTGGTGTGAAACACAATATTTTCATACAATGTTTTAAAGCATCAAACGGGCAAGGAAAATACTTTGAGGTAACTTTGAAATAAATATTTTCTCTGGTGGAACATCATTATTTGTTTTTTCAGATGTTCACGTTTATTTTTGATGTTTTTTTTTTAACTCAAAGATGAAGAATTTAATTTAAAATTTAGTGGAATACTTGAAAGAATATTCCAATGCACAATGATATTATGGTGGAAATGATTAGACAGACGACTCATGTCATCAACCTGAAAAAATTCCTTATAAAAAGAAATATAACTTGAAGTAATTATTAGTTCTTATTTATTTTTAAAAAAGGAAGAAAAAATATACTACTATTAAAAAACGTATATATTAATTCATTTACAATTATTTCTAAGTCAATCCTTATTCCTTTTGCAGATTATAAAATTATTTGACACACCATGATCATTCTCAGGAGTGCAAACGTATGGTACGAAAATAAACTACAATTATTTCAAATAATTTCATATTCCGTAAAAGGAATAACGATTGACTTGGAAATAATTGTAAATATTATTAATATATACATTACTTAATACAAGTACTTTTTTTCTTCTTCTTTTAAAAATAAATAACGCTCAATAATTTCCACAAATTATATTTTTTTCAGGACGATGACGTGAATCCTCTGCCAAATCATTTCCACTATATTAACTATAGGTATGGTATTTGTTGATATAGGCGACATTAATGTAAGCTTATTTTATTTTGAGTTGGCTACACACACTTTTGTTAGTAAAAAAGAAAAAATGTTTTTAAATTGTCTGATTTTGCAATATGTCATTTTTGTAAAAGTTAAAATAAACATATTCTCTTTGAACTCCGAGTCTATTTTGCTGCAATCTCTTATAAACAACAGGTTATGGACCCAGATATTCGCCAGTATTTCATATACACAAGATGTTTTACAATATTCTAACCAAGCGTTAACGAGTATATAATTTGATATAGATACTGCATCTATTATAAAACAGCTATTTATGTGTTTAGTTGCAAAATGGTGGGATATTAATTTTTTTAACACTACAAGGTTTTTTTTTTATTCCATTTAGATTTACCTAAAATTTTCAAGAAAAAAAAAAGTACTATCATATCAGTGGCTAGTTGTCACTTTTTGTAATAGTGCCAGAAAATGGCAAGCTCTCCGTGATTGGCTGATCTGTATTTATTTTCATATTAGAGCGAAAAAAGTTACATATAAACGCAATAATGCCACAAGTAATGTCTTTTTTAATATACAAATAAAATGTTTACATTATAGAATGGAATTGTGAAAAGATTTTCTTCGAAATTCCCAAAAATAAGTGGTTTATTTCAAGTGAACATTTCTTGTATGTACTCCTGGTTTCTTATACTTCTCTAATAGAAACATAACTAATATATCTTTATTTCTTACTAAAATAATTTAAACAGAGTAGTTACACATTTTTTTTATTATTTTATGTGAAAGTTATACAAATTAATTCATAATAAACTAAAAAAGTATTTTTAAAAAATTATAATAGGAAGATACCTATTCCTATTGCCTGCCTGAACACAAGCAACCTTTCTTGTTCATCGCGTGCAATTGCGGATCTCTTTATCTCCGTCGCTTGTAAACAAAACTTGACGTGTGCTCTTGTGTTTGACATTTGTTGCTGTTTCCTTGGATGCGCAGACGCGAGTGCCTTCTGACGTCACACTCTGTTTTTATTCACGTGGTATATTTGAAAATATACACATTTTTTTAGTAATTAATAATTATAGGAAATATAATTTTTTTCCAATAAATAATGTTTAAATAAGCAAAATTACGAGGATACAATGTTGCTTTATAAATACGAAAATATTGCAACCACGCTATTGTTTTTTAACAATATGTAGGTACCTATTGTAGGTAATAATTGTAGGTATTAAAGTTACGTTTCACTTAAAGAAGTATAGGTATGCAGTGGTATAAAAAAGTTCTAGTCGAGGAAATCTACTGAAAAAAATTCCCAACCTCAAAGAAGTTGCAACAAAAGATTGGGAAAAATGGCGGCATATTTAGGTTTTTAGCTCTTTTCTCGAAAACAATTGCCGTTTTACAAAAATACAAAATTAAAACAAGTAATTTTTTACACTTAAAAATGTACTGTCAAAGAGTTACGTTAAAAAATAATTTTTATACCAGTTTATATTCGTCGTGGCATCGAAAGTGTTAAAATATCCATGATTGTTAAATCATTTTTGTTAACTATTTCCTACAAATTTTCATTTTTTCATCCACCACTCATATCCTGTTAAAGATAAAATAATGCGATTTGAAAATTTGAATTCAGCATGAAATTATCTTTCATACCATATATTACGATTCTGGCCGACGAGCGGTTCGCGAGTTACTAACAATTTAAACTTAATATGAAATTCCTTTAAAATTTTAAATATCTAAAAATGGGCTCATTTCTTATTTAATCAACCACTTTGAGACGTATTAAATACGTAATATTATTATTATTATTATTATATTGTTTCGGGATTTTCAACCCTTACAGGTTATATCCCTAGAATGGTCTCACACACAACATCTATTTAATTTTAATTCTTTTACAATTGCCACGAAGTTTCTTGCGTAGATGTTATGTGTGTTGCCCACCCGAGCAAGCCCTTGTTACAACCACCAGCCGGTGCTAGATAGCTTAGTGATTGCCAAGTTAATTGTATCCCAACTTGGAAAGGTAACGGGAATAGATACCGATCAAGATCAGTCGAGAAAAATTCGACCTGACCCGAATTCGAACCTACGACCTCTGAGTCCAGAGGCTAGCACTCTACCACTGTGCTATCCCGCCGTCTTGAAATACGTAATATTGTTTATCTTTAATTGTTTTGAAATTTGGATGAAAAGTTAAGAAATGACCCGATTTGCAGATGTTTAAAATTTTAGGGCAATATCTTGTAATTCTAAGTTGTTAGTAACTCGCAAACCGCTCATTAATAAAAATCGTATAATACATGATATGAAAGATAATTTCATGATGAATTTAAATTTGCAGACCGCGTTATCCTATTTTTAACAGAATCAGAGTGGTGAATGAAAAAATAAAAATTTGTAGGAAAGAGTTCACAAAAAAAAATATTTAAAAAGTCATCGATATTTTTTTTCTTCGATACGACGAATGTAAACTGTTATAAATAATAAAAGCTATTAGACTAAGTATTAAATATGTAATATGTAATATTGTTTATTTTTGGAGTATTTAATTTATTTCAAAAATTATTATTCTGGTTAAATATTTTTCAACCTATCTCTTTGAGAGTTCATCCTAGATAAGAAATGTAACAATCCTTTTTGTACAAAAAAAAACGAACTTTAATTCTGGATTCTTATATAATTTTGATACGGGCAATTGTTTTCGAGAAAACCTAAATATGCAGTGATTTTCCTAATTGGCGATCTCCCGCCAATTTCTATGTTTCGATTTCCGAAAATTTTTGATATATTATTTCCCGCGTTTTTCTCAACAGGATTCCGTAAAAAAAGCTATTGGTGCATTTTCATTAAGGTAAATTTGCCGAGTATTCATTTCAAAAACGGCACAATTTTTTGCAAATATTGAAAAAAAAAATATTTTCTTTGTTACGGAATCAGTACCTACTTCAAATTATTTTACCCGTTAACGTATAGTGTACAAATTGTAAATCACCCTGTATAAGGGATATTTGTAATGAAGAATAATTAACCATTTACTTATCGAATTTATCATCAATATATAATTTCTACGTTAATTATAGAAATCTATTTGAGACACATAATCAGCCTTTATTAATTGATAATTACGTGATCTAGAATATTCCATAACTGTTTATTATTTAAATTTATGACCATTACAATACATATATTATTACAACATACAATAATTTTAATTGATTATAGATTAAATTTCCATTCCTACTATTATTATTATGGTAATATAGTCTAACTAACCGGATTATTAATGTAAATTTGGATTATAGGAACAGATTACATATTCTGTAAAATAATGAGTGCCTACCTAATGAAAATTTTATATTATTAATCCATAGATTCATAATTTTGCACAATTTTTCAATACTAACCACATAATTAGTTAAAGTCAAATTTGTGAAGTTATTAAGAAACAGGGGCGGTTGAGCCCGGCGGGATACTGGTAAAATTCCCGGTGGGCCGGCTGAATTTGGGCCTGTCAGACCAAAACCCTTTTATTAAAATTCAGAACTCACCCTATATTGTAAGTCAAAGATAATGAACAAAATAATAATTTTAAATTATTACACGAGTAAAAATGAATTATGGCAGCAACACGGCCGTGCGCCTTGTTCCGTGTACAGTACGGCCGCATCACGACCAAATCGCGTTTGATTGGCGAACAATCACGGCCGCACAATACCAATAAATAATGCACACTTACGGCTACACTGCAATGCGGCCGTGATTATTTGCCAAACGGACCTGTTGCGGCCGCGTTTATGAGAACCAGCAGTGCTTAATTTTATATTGATATTCCATTATGGTTGTGACCAATTTGATTAGCCGTATTTATTTAGATATATTAATTATTTGTAGTTTACTAGAACAAAATATTAAAAATTTGGAAAGGGGGTATCGAACCCGAACCTGAACCGAACCAAAACCGGAACATTTTAGCAAACACAGAACAGTACCTCAGATATATTTTTCAATTGAACCCGAGTTGGAATCGAACCGGATATTAAAGTTTGGGTTCTGAGTTCAGCTCCGGTTCAGGTTTATTTTCAGTTCGAAATGTAAACGTAATCGAAAACTTACAGCCAATCATCGACGCCTTCTGCGTCTGTGTCGCTGCCTGTTCGTGAAAATTGCGTTCATGTTCTTGTCTTGCATTACATTATAAATTCCGGTTCGCATTTTAAATTATTTTTATATAAAACCAGATACCGGTATAAAACCGCAAATTTTATTACTGGTTGAACCAGAACCGCTAACGAACCCACTTCTCAAAAAATAGAAATAAATCTGAACCTGAACAGAACACAGTTTTTGGTCGGTTCGATGCCCTGGTATATTATATTGTCATTATAGCTTGAGCATGGTAGATAAAGATAGATAATATGCCATAGCTGTTGATAACGGTAGAAATTTAAACTCAAGCCATACTGACGTCATCATATCTCTTCTCCAAAACATTCAATTGCAAATAACAATATTATGACGAAATAATGTTTATTTTTTATTATTAAAATGAGAAATTGTAATGGTTAATTTTAGTATTTGATAACCCACATATTGAAAGTTCGTTATGGTCACATAAGTACCCCATCTCCATTCGAGAATAAATAAAGCAGTCCAAATGATTGCATAATATTTAAATTAAAATAAATTTGTTATAATACTAGTTTAATTATTTATATGTGCCTACTCTAAATATGTAATGTGGGCCGCGATAATTATTTTCCCGGGCCTGTTTGTAGTTGCCCATCCGCCTCTATTAAGAAAATAACTATAATTAAAATATATTTATTAATTTATATTAAATAATTTTCCTTATATCTTGTCTCCCATTAAAACTGTACAGTTTGCTAACGACACTAGTCTCTTATATTGCCATATATAATATCATAAGTGGTAAATTTTTGTCGGAAATTTTTTCAGATTGCTACTAGAGCTGGTTGCGTAGCAATTTATCAAGTGATTTTTGATCAATCTCAGGAGATAAATTTGCAACAAGTTCAAGTAAAACAATCGGAAAATTTTGCCAAGATAAAATTTAACCACGAATGGTATTCGGGTGACTATTTCCAAAATAAAAATCAGGTAATAATTTAGTTTTTTTGACAAAATTCTATAATTTTTTATTGTGTTTTTAGGTGTTATATTTAAGATTGCTTTTTCAATGTTCTGAACAGATTCTTGTCTGAATCGACTCATTCTCAATGAAAACTAAAACACTGAGAATATACGCATTTTGACATATATAACAATTCGGGTAGTCTTAAAACGTGAAAAAAATTTCGCTTATCAAGACTCACTTTTAAAAATACAGCATGTTATTGGCTCGAAGGATACGAAAATTATTTTGTGACGGTATTTTGTCGATATAAAACTTGGTAACTAGGTGGAATCCTCAATTTCTATTGATTTATAAATTTATGAATGAAATAGTCACAGTACGAATAACACAGGCGAATAATTTCATGCAAATAAATTAAAATGAAATTCTGATAAAATACAATAATAAATTACAAAATATGTTTTGAAAAGATAATATGTTAAATTACTACTAGAGTTGAAAAAAAAGTTTTGAGCCTCATGTAGATATCGTCATTTGTCAAAACTATTCTGGTATTACAATTGTGTTTTAAACGATAATTAAGGAAATTTCAGCCATTTTGCACGCTGATTTATTGTTAGTCAGTCGTTTTTGTCTGTCTATTGTCCGGTTGTTCTTATGACATTTAAATCATTGCTGTCAAAAAATCACGTTGCATTTGTTTATTTTCATGATCCGTATAAATTAAACAATTCTTGCATTTAAATAGTTATAAACCTGCACAAATTAAAGCCGAGTTGAACGCTGTTTACGGGGACTCCATCATTTGCCATCGTGACAAGATCAGCAGCTGAATTTAAACGTGAGCATACCAGCTATCGGAATGGTCAACAACTAAATGATACTGGGTGGCTGTTGAATCAAGATTTAGAGAGATAACAGAGGCTGCGAAAATATTGAAGTAGCGTGTTTAACATATGAAGAATTGTGCATGAGAAAGCTGACTACGCATTGGTCGTTGGATTCTAAGCTTGCTCAATTTGCAGTGGCATAACTAGACAAAAATTTACTACAGGCAAGTCTTCACCCCTTTTTCTAAAGGGGCGAATACCTCTTTATGCCAGTGTCTCTTTAATGCGGTGTTGCACGATTTTTTTTTGTTATTTTTAATCTAAAGAATAAGAACTCTCTATTCATGAGAAAATTGTCTCTGAAAATACATTGTGTAAATTGCCGCATTTAAAATTATTAACCAATGAAAGAGTGGCTTACATTTCCCGCCAACATAATTTAAACGAGTAACAGGCGTGACAACTCTCAATTATATACTAGCTACTAGTTCTATCCATATTACTGATTTTAGAGATTTTTTACTTTGTACACTCATGCATGGTTGTAGAAAATAATTTGTGCCCAAATAGAAATAATAATAGTAAAAAAAGTAGAGATTCAAAACGAAGATAGAAGAATGACATGGTTATCTTAAGTAAAGATAAAACCATTTAAAAAATCAATGTTTCATTCTGTGAAGATCATTTTGCTGTAAGCATACATATTTTTATAATTAAATAAGAAATATTTAATATTTTTTAATTTTTATCTTTTTATCAATTCTAATAGTATACTTTTAAATTGCTACTGTGTTTAATATAAATACAGAACGTTGAACAGAAAATCATATTTACTATAAATTTTTTGCAACACATTAAAAACATCTACGGATAATTTGTTATTTATTTTTAATTTTTTTTCTTCGGTCATAACTTTTTTTTGTTAACGCCGCTAGGCATATGCTTACTCTGCCTAATAATGTCGATTTGGAAACCAATTGAGGAATGAGCTTATTCTGTACTCATCCCTGAATCATCGACAGTAATTATAGTATGAAAGAAGTCGATTGGTATTCCAATATAAACAATAAATTAATTATTGTATAAGCAGTATAGGTATTTAAGTGTGTTTAAATTTTTCTCGCTTAAGATGATAGGACAACTAATACCACATAAAGAAATTATGAGAATAATTCATTGCGATGGATATATGATGCGCTAAAGCACAAAATGTTAAAGTAAAATTTATATTTTAGGTTTAAATATGAACAGCACTGAAAAATAGCCATACACAAGACAGACTTTGAATTTACTCTCGTATAATTAGACTATGCAAGAAGGATTATAATATCATAGTTACCAATTTAGAATCCACAAAAGGACGTAATATTCCAATATGCGTGGATGAAGCTAAATTCTGTGGTCCGTACATAGCCACTATGTTTTATACATCGTCCGCGTAGTGTAGGTTTTGCCTGGTGCGAACAATGTACGCCACTATATCACTCGAGGCTACTAAATATCCAGATTAATTAAAGTTTATGATAAAGCACACTCTGTCCACTTAGTTACAAATTTTACTTTATTATGAAATAGTTTCAACATTATGAAGTTTAAAAGTGAAATTGTTTGTAGTCAATTTTAAATGGGAAGGAATTAGAGATAGTGAGATGTACAATAAAATATAATGGTAACTTTAGAGGTTGAATGAATCTGTAGTTGCCAATTGCATATACATTAAAATATTATATCAATATAATTTTATGCAGATAATTACATATTCATTGAAAACTACAGGCTGATGCAAAAGAGATTTTGAAACCAAAATATATTTCGAACAAACAAGTAGATCCAGGACGGGCCTGAGGTAGGGGCGAACAATACACCAGCACCAGGCGCTTTAAAAAGCCCCGTGATTTGTAAACAATTCATATTTATTTACTATCAAATAAATTAATGTCCTAATTCAATATTTTTATATTCATTAAAATATCAAGGCAGAAGTTATATCATCTTCAAATTATAGAAAGAAATTTCTAATTACAACAATTGATTACAATAGAGAAAATTTGAAAAGAATGAAAATGACTAATAACGTAAATATTTACATATTTTTGTTTTCAATTGTTGACGTCCTTCTTAATTTGCCGTACCTAGGAAATGTCGATTTAAGTTGACTAATGACTTGGTGGTCATTCAATTTCAATATCTTATGTAACATAAAATGAAAATGGCGAGAAGTATTGCGCTAGTCACAACAGAATTTTTTTATATAAGAATTAAAAAGCTGTCAGAACGATGGCGCAGGTGCTCAGATGTTCATAAAAACTAGAAATATTTTAATTGAAGAGTGTTTTAAAAAATGGTTAATTTTTGATTGACACGCGTACATTTTTGTTATTTACAAAGGACCCCTGAATAGACCTATTTTGTTAAACCAAGTGGTTAATTTTTTGCAAGTTGTTAAAAAACATCATTTATCAAATCGCGTGCGGAAAATTCCGCATGATTTCAACAATCGAGCCCCAGGTGCATTCACACATTCGGTCGCTAGGAACAGCTCACCCGGTATGCTTGGATCAGTCATGATATTCTTTGATTCACGAAAGATGACAATTCAAGGTCACTTGTTCGAGGAAAGAATACACAGCACTTTATACAGTAATAGCTTAGCAACATTTCATGTTCGAAAGAGATAGATTATTTGACGTATGTCTATGTAGTTTATGTTGTATAACAGATATACGTAAATGATAACATTACTTTCTAACATATTATAAATAATAATGACGTATGTCGTAGAGTTACACATATCTAATTATCTACTGCACTGCCCTCTGTCCTAATATTTATCAAGTGACGTTGACATTTAAATCAAATTATTATTTCATGGTTTTTGTCAAGTCTATATTTTTGTGTTTTGCAAAAACATAGATGAAGAGCATAAATCTTTGTGAAAGGCATTATTTAAAAAGATACATAATTTTCAAATAAATTACACTTATTTTTTTCTGTTAAAATGTATCCATAAATATTTCATGTTGCACGTTTATGTTCACGATATTCAGTGAAGTTGTTTGCAAGTAATAATATAGCATACGGTTAATTAATGACCTTGAATAGTCATCTTTCCTGAACCAAACTATAGCTGAACGGGATCGCGAGCGGGGCAGTGCTCTGTTCACTATTCCTCTCTTTTTAATATGTCATTTTTTTTAAATGCCAAAATCAGAATATTATTTTTTTATAAAATTATGTAAATAATGCATTATTTTTTAACATTGGAATATTATAATTCATCCTCCAGTAATAAGTACAAACACGATTTGATTTTCTTATATACGTGCATTTTGACTGTCAAAGAAACTACGAGTACTTGTAACAGTTGTGTCAGTTTTAAATTAAGCAAAATCTGTCATAACCAACAAGTGAATCAGACGATTTTTACCGACACCACCAACCACATCATACCGTAACTAATCCTATCAAGTGAACGGGTATGTCGCCCGAAATCGCCTTTAAATAATAAACAATTTCTATCTATTTCATATTAATCTAAACTTTTTGATATTTTATATTACTAAAGAAATCTTGTTAAAATTAAATCTTGTCATGAGTTAAATTAAAATCCTGCAACTTAAATTACAGCATGTTTAATTATTTTGGTTTATTAAGCATCAGACATTGACAGCACATGTCTTAAATGACTTATCGATCCTTCTAAGACGTCTAGTAGTTATTTTTTGTGAAGTATCCTTGGGTTGAGAACCTGAGCGAATGAAACGTAATACATTCGCATTAAGGCCATGTTCACCATCACTCGCACTTGACGCTGACGGAGCTATTTGCGAGGTGTGTTATTTGGAATGATTGCAGACTCAATCGCCAATATACTCCAAGGGATGCTTTCTTTTTTATTTGTGGAATTTACATGTAATTTTCTTTTCATTTGTATTTCGCGCGAATATGAGGAAATGAATGTACAGGTAAGGTGGAAGATCTTGTAAAGGCACGAGTGGTCTACAAATTGAATCAAAAACTTATTTATTTTAAACATACCCATATAAATCAAATTTACCATTTTTTCCAGAAAAAAGGCCAAACTGCAATATTTCTTCAATATTATTTTAACGAGAGTCACGCTAGATGTACACAGGGCTCATATTTTTTTCTGTTTCGGAAACAGAATGACATATTCCAACACGCTTATTAATGTTAGAAGAGGCCATAATATTAAACGTTTTTGGTGATACAAATATACAAACACAAAACACTGCCAAAAAAAAATAATTCTGTAATATAAATTGGCAACTATTTTTGTAAGGAAATAATTTAAATGAAGCCGAAAAAGATTTTTTTTTACCTTAATGACATTTCATTTTATTTCAAAAATTCAATAAATATTTTACTTTCACAAAAATTATATCATTACCACAAAAATTAAATCGTTTCGATACTTCGGCCATTTATAAATTTTACACAAAGTAGGCGGTGCATGATTCAACTGTTCACAAAACAATTGATACATTTTTGAAATCAATAAAGTGCTTGGCATTTATTGTAAGTCAAGATTTAAGAAAATCTATAATTAATACTCATATGAACAGCATTTTGGCACGAAAAATTGCGATTTCACATATAAGTTCGCGATCGACAGTACAAGATATTATTAATTTTTTTAAAAGAAAACAAACTGGTCGTCCACCGTCAACTTCTACCGCTGATTATCGACCTTTAACGAAAATTGTGAAACAAAATCTCTTAACAAATATTACCGAAAAATGGTCTGCAATGATCGAAAAACATATTTCGGTATTTACCACTATAACAAAAATATCATAAATAGGATACAAATTTTAAAAGATAATTTTTTGCTATTTCTCTGTTAAAAAGGATACAGCCGTCTAAGTCATTAAGTCGTTCCAACGTTTTGGGCTGGCAAAAGTGATTTCGCGATGAGTGAGATGAAAACAAAGGTGATCCAAAGAGTGACCGCCCCGCACCAAACAGAAACGCCGGAAACATCGAAGCAGTTCGATAACTGTGGTTTTCGATCGACGTGTTACGATTAAGATGGTTGCATAGTAGTTGAACATCGAGAAAGAAACAGCTGGGTTGAATTTCGTCGAAGATTTATAGAAAAACAAAAGTTGTGCGCGCAGATGTTAACGCATCGGCCTAAGAAGCAATAGACGTGCATAATTTCTTTCCTATGACTACTCTCCTTCCCCAAAATAAGAGTGAAGCTGAAAGGAAACTATTACGTCAATATTACATACACTCAAATCATCATGACAAGGGTATTGAACAGCATCCCAGTTTTAGTCTTCCAGAACGCCGTGAATATACTGGAGGATCGCACCAAGCTCAGTGTAGATTTAGAATGAATGTACATTGAAAAATAAATTGTGATTTTGATGATATAACGACGTTTGTGTTATTACAAGAGAAGTCCTAAAAGCACTCGTTAAAAGAGGTTATTAAGCACTCGTTGTTTTGCCCACTCGCATCTACGCGCTCGTGTCCAAATTTCTAACTCATGATAGAATATGTTGCCTTTTGTTAAAAAAAGAACTTCCAACCAATCTTTCTATAGAATGCTTTTAAAATAATCATGTAATAGTGCATATTACCGCATCAATCTCTTCTTCAGACAAAAACCTTCTATCTCGTAATTTTTTTCAAGTCCAGAAATTAGCCAAAGTCTATATTTTGCATGGTCACACAGAATTTTTTTTATATTTAAAATAAACTGAAACAAAAGCACACAATAATAAAACATCTCAAATACAAAATTGGGTTAAACAAAACTAAGCCTTTGTATCGCCAATAAATTTGATTTAAGCTTGGTTTCCATATGCGAAGATTATCGGCGCTAGGAGTACGCTACGTTTATAATTAATAGCACCGGTTTTTGTTTTCACAGTTCTGAATTATTTTTCAACTGGCATTACAATTGAGCGTGAATGGCATGCTCTAATTGGCTGTTAAAAACTTTTTATTACTCGACGATACGACAATCCATTTTATATTTAATTTAATATGTTTCATTTACTTAGCTTTGTTGCAGTCTATCATTGCTGATAGTTTCTAACTATCAGACACAAGCGTGGTAACAAAATATCGTTCAATACCGTTCCAACAAGTTTGCAACTACTGGTTAGGTGTTCCAGCGTGTTCTGTTCGACGTTAAATAGAAAAGAATTCTTAAATATAATGAAGCATATAGGTAGTTGCTGACAGCCTAAATAGCCAGAATTTTTTCAGCTGAATAAGCGTCAGAATCTGAGCAATTATTACAAATTCAGTATTACATTACTTTTCATATTTTCCATCTATCAAAAGGGAAGAAGAAATTTTACTTTTTAGAATTAGATTACTAGATAACCATAAAACATATTTCATGTTATAATATTCTTAATATTATATTTTTCTTGTAACATTATTTTATTTTATTTTTAGAAAAATGACCGAGGAAGACATTTGTTATTTGTTGTTAAATAATTTGTTTACTTTTCAGATTAGCTTATTTATTTATTTATTTATTTATTTATTTATTTATTTATTTATTTATTTATTTATTTATTTATTTATTTATTTATTTATTTATTTATTTATTTATTTATTTATTTATTTATTTATTTATTTATTTATTTATTTATTTATTTATTTATTTATTTATTTATTTATTTATTTATTTATTTATTTATTTATTTATTTATTTATTTATTTATTTATTTATTTATTTATTTATTTATTTATTTATTTATTTATTTATTTATTTATTTATTTATTTATTTATTTATTTATTTATTTATTTATTTATTTATTTATTTATTTATTTATTTATTTATTTATTTATTTATTTATTATTTATTATTTATTTATTTATTTATTTATTTATTTATTTATTTATTTATTTATTTATTTATTTATTTATTTATTTATTTATTTATTTATTTATTTATTTATTTATTTATTTATTTATTATTTATTATTTATTATTTATTTATATTACATTTTACATACGTTGGGAATAATAAACTAGTTGGTTAAGATAACTACGCTATCCAGCAATCTCTCCTCTCTTTCCGCATCCGCCGCAGAAGGTACCCTAGCAAACTGACCCGTGCTGATAGAGAGAACTACGACAAGATGGCGCTGCAACCAACCGGGCCACCGTCACACTGTGTTACAATGGAATATCTTGAACATCGTGCCGTTATTAAATATTTTTATTTACAAGGTTTTAATGGTTCAGAAATTTTTGTAGTGATGAAAAGTGTGTGTAAAATGCTTTATTATATGCGACAGTACAAAATTAGGTAGGTAGCTGAGTTTAAATGGGGTGGTACAAGCATCCAAAACTAACATCACTCTGGACGCCCAAAAAGTGCTACAACACTATAAGTGGTTGTCAATATTTACGATATGATCCAACAGGATCTAGGATCCCAATTACAGGACGATTATACAAAATGTATAAATTTACAAAATGGTACAAACAGACAAATGAGGAGAATAGTAAAATTACATGATAAACAACAAACAATAAAAAAAACTAAATCTCAGATTAATAGATTATTGATATTTTTTTAAAAAAATACTGAAATAATCACTAAATATGTCTACATCCGTGTTACAGTCATGAATTAACTTATGAAATATACTACAAAGTTGTCGTAATGAAGATTTCAGTTCATAATTAGTCCTTGCATAATTACATTTGAACGGAACTTTTATTGGTATTAAATCACAAGAAACAGGATCGTCTATTAGACCATTTAGTAGTTATCTAGGTGCAGACAACTTTAAAGTTTCGACGCGAGACTAAACTCATAATATGCATCTCGCACAATAAGTCATTATAGTCATCGTCGCAACTGGGATACTGTCTGCAAGATTTGAAATAACAGTATTTTTAAAAAATTCTTTGTATAGATTCTAGATCAGAAATATACTTAGCATAGATTGGATTCCAAATCAGCATACAGTATTTAAGTTTAGATCTACCAAGTGCATAATATAGACTTTTCAATGTACATATATTTTTGAAAGAGCTACTGCTTCGTATAATAAATCCTATGTTTTTATAGGAAGATTTAATTACCGTGTGTATTCAAAAAAAAAAATCTAACTCGGAGTAGGCTATAAACAAAGAAACGTATGTTAATTTAATAGTACATTAAAACACAAGTATCATAAGGCAATCTGTTAACGTACGAGTCCAAGTTTGGAAAACGAGCCGCTAGGCGAGTTTTACAAAGGACGAGTGCGTCAACAGGCCTTATGATACGTGTTTTTTATACTATTTTTTCTATTGAGGTATTTTTACGATTAAATTTATTTAAATTGCGACGTCAAATTATGACTAGGTATTTTTTTGTTAGTTATGTTTATGTTGGTAACGCTTCTCGCTAACAATTGAAATTTCATATTTTGTCAACTATTGATTAATTAGTGTATTGCAAGGTGTATTTTATTTATGATTCAAGGTCTGATTCTGGTTGTGAAATTAATATTATATTTTTTTCTAGTCCTATCACCTAAAGAAAGTATAAAAATCCATAATTAAAAGTAATATGTTGAAATATTATCAACAACTTACCATTTTGAGGTTACCTGTCATCTGTCAGTTATGAAAGCATGACTACCAACTCGAGAACATGAAAGGCGCCAAAAATAGTACGCTTATAGATCTTCTAAACGTCGTGTTTGCAGTACAAAACAGTGCGTTTATAGAAACATAAGAACACCGAAATAGAAAAAAATATTTATTCACTACTAGCCTAAGCAACCGCAATTATTTACTTTTATTTGACAAGCGAAATTGTTTTTTCCTACCTGTACATTGTAACCATGGTTACCGATAATTACCTACCAAGGTCGGTAATCATTACCGACCTCTGTTAAATGTCAATATTGACAGTAATTTTATACTTCCAAAACCATATAATAAATTAAAAAAGTGTATATTATTATACAGTAAACTTGGTCTATAATACTATAAATTTACAATAAGGCTGAATTTCTCAGAAATCAAATTGTCAAACATAGAGATATAGGAATACATAGATGTATGTTGGCAACACTGGAATCAGGTAACGTTGGGGACATTGTAAAATAATAGGGTTATGTTTTAAAAATGAAATTAATTTAAAATATTTTTATATGTCTATATCACCTTTAAGTAAAATAGTTCATTTTAACATAGAAAATATAGCCCATAAACTCGAAACCTTCTTAGTACATGACTGTTCTTGAAAATATGCCAGCAACACATTTTCAGAGATTTTAGTTACCTTTTTTATCAGACACCGATCTTTAAATATGGTATACACTTTCATATATTTACTTTTTGATTTTTCCGGCAGTAATAAATTATATACATTTTCAGCCTGCTGCCTTAATTCTGGAGGAGTGCAGTTAATGTCACTTTCACTACTCATAATTAATGGTAAAAATTGATTCACACAAGATTCAAATGATTCAAACCGCTTTCAGCTCGGGATACAATCTTGACGCTAGGTCAATAATGGTTTTCCCTACCAAGGTAAATATACTATTTTATTCACTACTAGCACTTACATATTTTCTAGTTAATGATTTTTAAATTGATAATAACGAAGCATATTGAAATGAACATTTGTTTTGTAATATTTCAAAATCAAAGTAGGTCTCATTTGTTTTTTACTTCCTTGTACGTAAGTAAAGGAAGTATTGTAATCGCGAAAAATTTCGGTTGTACAATAACAAACATTATATTTTTATTGTGAAATTAGTCAAATTCATTGTTGTAATCAAATATTTTTTGTTGTAATCAAAACTCTCTTTAAAAAGAACCGGGTTAGATTATGGTCGCTATATATCTTACTGTTTTGTAGTTAAAATTAATATTTTGTAATTTATTTATTAAAAAAATATGTATAGTACAAGGAAGTCGTGTGGTGTTCACACCAGATTTTTTTTTTTGAACGTTTGACGTTTCTTCAGTTTGAATCATTTGAATCTTATGTGAATCAATTTTTACCATTAATTATGAGTAGTGAAAGTGACATTAACTGCACTTCTCCAGAATTAAGGCAGCAGGCTGAAAATGTATATAATTTATTACTGCCTGAAAAATCAAAAAGTAAATATATGAAAGTGTATACCATATTTAAAGATCGGTGTCTGATAAAAAAGGTAACTAAAATCTCTGAAAATGTACTAAGAAGGTTTCGAGTTTATGGGCTATATTTTCTATGTTAAAATCAACTATTTTACTTAAAGGTGATATAGACATATAAAAATATTTTAAATTAATTTCATTTTTAAAACATAACCCTATTATTTTACAATGTCCCCAACGTTACCTGATTCCAGTGTTGCCAACATACATCTATGTATTCCTATATCTCTATGTTTGACAATTTGATTTCTGAGAAATTCAGCCTTATTGTAAATTTATAGTATTATAGACCAAGTTTACTGTATAATAATATACACTTTTTTAATTTATTATATGGTTTTGGAAGTATAAAAGTTACTGTCAATATTGACATTTAACAGAGGTCGGTAATCATTACCGACCTTGGTAGGTAATTATCGGTAACCATGGTTACAATGTGCAGGTAGGAAAAAACAATTTCGCTTGTCAAATAAAAGTAAATAATTGCGGTTGCTTAGGCTAGTAGTGAATAAAAATATTTACAAAATCAAAACTTCTTTGTCGTGATCATTTTGATGTAAGCACAAATATTTTTATAATTAAATAAGAACTATTGAATTTTATTTTATTATTTTTAGCTGGAAAATGATGACGAGAGACCTAGAAAAGGCCTTTGATTGTGTGCCTGCCCAGCTAATTTGGTATTCGCTTCGCGATTATAGGGTCCCTGAACAAGTAATCATTTGGGTCAGAATGGTATATAATAATACCGATTGAGAAAAGTTACGGGAGTAGCGACTTCGTTGGTACGGTCACGTGTGGCGTGCAGCGCCAAACAGTGTCGCTAGAATCGCCTACAGTTTTCAAGTTGATTCTTTCTATTACTTATAATAAAAAAGTTAGCGGGGGCGTCTTCCCAGACTCACCCTGTATTGTCCTAAACCCTTTTACCATAACGTGTAGGGTATATAGATATATTTAATCGTGTACAAATTTCGCCCATCACTTCTTATTCCTTGCTATATTCATAGCGTTTTGAATAGTCGTGGTTTTCTTCAAGATCTTCAGTATTACCTTATCTGAGTTGTCTTAAGTCTTCCTCGGTCTCTTTTCTACCACGTTCGTCATCCATATTTATCTCATCGGTCTACCTTCGTTCATTCTGATCATGTGTCCCCACCTAGCTAGCTGTCGATCCTCGATGAAGTCCAATACAGATTTATATTGTAGTTGTTCTCTAATCATTTCATTTCTGATTCTATCTCGTAGTGTTACTCCCAGTACTCTTCTTAAATATTTCATTTCAAGTGCTTGAATTTTACTTTTCATTGTCCTAGCTAGATAATACTCAAGATTCGCAGCCATATGTTAAAATGGATCTGTATATTGAATTGTATACTGTTATCTTCGTTTTGATGTTAATCTCCTTCTATTCTATAAAGCTGTTCTTTATTGCATGGACTTTTTCTGAATTCTGACGTTTATGTCAGCCTCTTGTAATCCATTGTTTTCTATTTGGATTCCTAAATATTGGAACTTGTTTATTTGCTCTATTTTTGTGAATTTATCGTCAAATTTATTGTTTCAAGCTCTTTTGGGTAGTGTAATTTATATTAAATACCATTTTCTTTTCAGTATTACTACGTCGTCTGCGAATGCGCACATTGATAGTTTTTCTGTATCAAAAGTGTAATTTTTTTAATCGGATATCGCAATCCTTCATAATTTTATCCATGATTATCGGAAGAAGCCTGAACGAAATGTTTATCCATGATACTTTGACTTATATTATTCGATATATTTAGCCTCGGAGTACTGTATAAAACAAATAAAACAATAAAAATGTTAATTTATCTAAACTAAAGTTAACTGACCTTAAACTTAAACATTTGTCATTATAGCATTCATTGACGTTGATGTATCATGTTTTTATTTCATCATCTTTTCGGTTCTGTCATTGGTTAGTAACTTTTAAACATCACAGGCGGAGTATTTTGGCGCCAATTCAAAAAGTATACTTTTAAATTTTTACTGCGCTTAATATATACATAAATATAAATACAAAATCATATTTAATAATACTATAGTATGTACTTATTTGAATTTCAGAAGAAAAAGATATGTTAATTTTTTTTTCAATACCCCATTTTTATTTCGTCACATTAGATACGGCACCTCCTCTCCTTTTTCCCTATTTGTGATGAATTCAATGTTTCTTTTTATTAACTATTTATTAAGGGAACTACCTACTTATTGGCGATTAGCGTGAAGATGTATTGTAAAATTTGTACAATTGGTAAGGATCAGTGACGGGATGGTAATATCCATTGAACTATATAACTCGGTTGGAAAACGTAAACACAAAAATATAATGACGATTGACAACAGTGAAATGACAAAACTGTCAACTGTCGGACGGCCTTAGGATGCGTGATCGCGGGCAGAATTAAAATAAACGGGAATAATTGATTTCTGGTTCTGCGAATAGCCGAGAAAAGTAAATTATGAATCCATAATTCATTGGCGTGAATTATGGGTACTATAATTAATCGGAAAAAAAATAATGGGGATATATTTTTACAGGAGTAGAAAAAACTTTTTTATTATTAATTTCTAGATATAATCTGCGCTTTAAAGAAATTTTATTTAATTTAAGTATTCACTATCTAATTTTGATGCCTGTTCAAACACAGAAACAAAGTTTTAAAATTAATGTCTCCAGATTCTCCACAGACAGTTTTAAATGCATAAATGATAAAAATCTCTTTTTTGCACGGAGTCCACCGCGCAGAGGGCATAAATATTTAAAATTCTATTTCCCGGCTTGCAATTCAGTGGTGCAGAAATATGTCTCTATCTTAGAATTGTAAGACGGAATTTAAATATAACACTAAACTTCATACTCTGTTGCGCAGTTTTCGCTTTTATTCCTTCGAGTAAATAGTAGATAGTAGAGTAGAATATTTATATTTTACGATTTCGCCAACTGCCAAACACGAAAGACTCGTCTAACTCATGTAAATTTAATTCTGTTTAAACTGCTAAAAACTTGGAATATATGTGCAAGGCCGGACTGGCCAGAAAAGAACATTCACAATCACTTTAGACCCTACTTAATTGCACTTGAAGTAGAAATTGTACCACTTATATATTTATATATTTTACAACCACTTTTATATATTTTTGAAATTTAGTTGAGGCATCTATGAGTAACATAATAATGGGGTCATACCACATTTACCAAAAAAAAATTTTCTGAAAGTACACTTGAAACTACTTACATAAATATACTTTATGTCACATAAGTTTGTAGTTTTACAGAAATATTTTTTTAAATTTTATATAAAATTTCTAATTCTAATTTTGCGACCTTGTAGTCTCTCCTACCTACCGAACATATATCTACGCCAAGTGCGCTGACATTCATGTCCAGTACGTGTATGTATAACTATCATTGTATGTGTGTACAAAATTATGACGTCATATAATCAGACTGTTTATAAGGTAAATCATGAATGAAAAGTATAATAATATTAAATATTTTTGATGAACATATGCATAATATTAGGTAAATATTTCATTTATGAAAATTAAATCAATATATTTTTTTTGTATGACCCCATTAATATAAAAATTTGAAAAACCAACTGGCCCCGCCGGGGATTGAACCTGGGATCTCCCGCTTAATGAGCGGGAGCTCTACCACTGAGCTACGGGGCCATCGATGACTTCAATTGATTTATCGTGCACATATTGTCAGCAATATCAATGTTGATAAAGCGAAATTTCGGAATATAATCGTTTATTACAGTCTAACTAGAGGTGCATGGCTTTGCCAAATTTAAGAAATGTATAATAGCACTTGACGGTAATGAAGTATATATGTATATACTTCATTCACCATTTTAGAGGTTGAAAATACGTCATTCCTAACTGCAATGACAATCTCTTGGGTGGGAAATAATAGATTTCACTGGGGTGGACCACGGACTGGAAATGTGTATGCAAGGGTTGCCTAGCAACATTGTCATAGATACTTATAATAAAGTAGGCTAAATAAATTTTAATAAAGCTGTTAAAAAATATTAACAACATAATAGCTGATTCCATTACCTTAAATTTAACATGCTGTGAATTAATACTATGTTAAATTTTAATCTCAATTAAATTTAGTTCTGTTCCATAGATAATAATTAATGGTTTTTCTAACTAACAGGCTGTTAATATGATTTAGTTATTATTTTGTATGGGTGGCATGACATTTCGGTAAAAAAACTAATCTATAGGCGATGGGAAATAAGTAATATGACATCTGGTGGTATTTTGCGGAACTATAGTTGACGGGATAAATTATACACGTGACATTTTCTTGATTGTATAAACACAAGTGTTATCTATTATGTTTATAATATTTACTTTTACATATGTGATATCTCTTAATATTATACACTTACCCATAAATACAATTATTAAATTAAATTATCCCGTTAATATTAGTTCCACTTTGGCGCTGCGATCTTATTTCCCATCGCCTATTACATCAATTTTGAAAACAACTGCCTATTCTTTGTGCTGGCATTTTGAAATGAGTTTGGAAATGAGTAATCCGGTAGAAAGCAAAAAGAAAAGAGAAAGGGGAAGGAATTATGTTGAGACGGACAAATGTGAACCCATACGACTTGTTCAAAGGTATGTTAAAAATTGCATTTATTTGATTTTTTTAAAATAAATTTTTGCAGATATACTAACGTGATCGAGAACAAAAAGATAGTTTGGGCATCTGTTAAAGAAAAGGCAAATGTGTGGGAGAAAATTGCTTGTGAATTTAATGCAAATTCTCTGGGGGGAGGATATAAGAACATCCCAGCAATTAAAAATTTAAATTCGTTATTTAAATTAATATTTCATGTTTTCATTTAGAAAAGAAAATATCTGGCACAACAATATGACATAATTAAAAAAAAAATAAAAACAGGCTACAGATGATAAAATGAATACAGTTTACATAGATAAAATTTAGATATTTTATCTTATAATTGAATTTTGCATTTTAGAAAGAATGATTTAAAATTGAAGGAGGCACTTACGTTCCTCAATTAACAGAGGCTGGAGCACAAGTTCTAGCTATAATAAGGAAACAAAACGAACCCCTTAATAATATGTTCGATGATTATTTTATATTTGAATTAGAATAAGGTCTATTGTAGCGAACGTGCAACGATATATTATCGTATGTGAAAGCTAATTGCAAATTCCATTCGATAAATTGCATTGATATCGTACAGTATAAAAATGACCTTATACATAGGTTAAAAATTCTTTAATTTACTTTGAAATGAATCCAGAAATACTTCAGCTGTACCCGAAATTCCATATTCCTTAGAACCCGTGCCCTCTAAAGAAGTTTCATCCCCACCAGAAGCCTTACTTTCCCCAGAAACTTTACCCTCTTCTGAACCCTCCCCCTTATCAAAGCCTATACAGCCTACCTCAAGAGTACCAATAGATTATAAAAGAAACCAAAATAAAAAAAAAACAAAAATAATATTAAGAAATTACCTATAAAAGAAATAAAACGAAGATATTTTATAAACAAACTGACGTGTAGGTGCCTAGAAATGATTTACCGGTGAAAGCAAATTAAATATGAAATGATAAGTTGGTAAATAGTTTTTAATGTTTTTACCTTCCGTCACCTCTAGGTAAGGAAGGTATTGTCTTTGGTCAAAAAATTCGGTGGTGAGTTTTCATTGAATAAGCACGTTTTAAGGTCTTTACAATACGATTTTACTATTTTTACAATGATGTCTGTATGTGTATGTGTGTGTTCGTGTGTGCGTGTGTGTATGTGTATGTGTGTGTATGTGTGTGTGTGTGTGACCGCGTTTTCGGGCACGATATCTCCAATACTAGAATTCCAAAAATTACAATTCTTGCGTATTCCTCTTCCTTACAACCAGACCTGTTTAGATTTTGGTTATAATTGGTCAACCGGAAGTACCCTCATTTGAAGATTTTAACAGTTTTTCTTGAAAAAATCAGTTAAATGTTATTATAACTTAAAGAATATATTATTGTCTATACGATTTGATTGCATTTTATATTTGATATTCAACAGATATAGAGTTAAAGAAGAATAACGATAATAAATTTTATATAAATTTCATAATTCAGCCAGCTATGCTAACTTAACCATGGAAACTGCTAATATATTCAGGTAATTCAAATTGACAGATGTCAGTATGTCAGTCAGGAGAGATGAATATATTAATAGAAGGTGGAAGAAACATAGGAAGACCAAATATAAGATGAAAAGACTGTATTGTAGAAGACTTGAGAGAAAAGGAACTGAATGAGGACGACACGGAAAACAAAAATGAATGGAAGAAGAAAATAAAAAATAGCGACCCCCTAACGAATGGGAAAAACTAAAGAAGAAGAAGAAGATGTCACTGTCAAGTGCAATTTGCATAGTTTGTTAATGAAATAACTTTACTGGAAATATAGGATCTTTTGCAAGAAAATTTATGTATGGGGCGCGTGCAGTAACATGACTTTGACCCGTGTCAAAATGACAGCAATTAATTATGTCCATAACTGACAAGTGTTATAATTTTTCAATCAAAATTTCATAATTTTCTTAGTTCATGTGGTTTGTTTGTTATCAGGAGTATGGAATTCAGTTGCCGAGAAAGGGAATCATATAATACCAAAAATTTAGAATCTTTTGCAAGAAAATTTATGTATGGAATTTGTACATAATACACAGGATTGACGGAAGGTATTGTGCTGGCCACATCAGATTTTTTTTTTGTTTGTAATTAAAATTGTTGTATGATAGATATAAATTAAATAATAAATTTATAAAAAAATTACATCAGATTTTTTTTTGTTTGTAATTAAAATTGTTGTATGATAGATATAAATTAAATAATAAATTTATAAAAAAATTATATTTTCACAAATGAACGAAGGTATATAAATCTGTTGCCTAATTAATGTCCACTATGTACAGCAAATCTTGTACGTAACAAAGCAGACTAGGTGCTTGTGGTTTAATTTTCGTGTTGCCTAACTGGAAGAGCCTCTTCAGGCGGCAAATCGCTCATATTGATTGCAATATTGTGTAACACCGCACATGCGATTATATTTACTAATGTATTATCCATCCTGGTTTTGCATGAAGACATGGAAATCGTCTCTTTAAAAGCCCCCACCGTTCGACTGTATTTCTCGTTCCTATATGCGCAATATTATACGCCTCTTCGGCAGCGCCGTTGGGTCGAAGGATTGGGGTAACTAAGGACTTCTTCCTCCCCAAAAGGTATCCATTTCCATAAACCCCATTTTCTAAATCTACTTGCAAGGGACTGTCATTAAAAATTGTGCTATCATGCACAGATCCAGGCCATCGAGCAATAATATTTCGTATACGCAAGTGAGCGTCACACACTGCTTGTATAATTAGTGAAAAGTAGTCTTTTCTATTCCTGTATACTTCTGCATATCCCCCCCCCCAGGTACCAAAATTCGCATGTGCGTATAATCAATAGCACCTATTACATTGGGGAATTATCTTATGGCATTAAAGACGCTATTTTATTGGCAAACATCTCATCTCCTATAGGCATGTTTTTGTGCTGCTATCTTTAAAGAAGTTCCATGTAACACTCGACAGACTGTTGATTTAGCAACATTATGGTGATTACCCAATAGTTATTTAAAGGCTCCAGTAGCATAAAAGCGAAGTGTAATTAACAATTGATTCATTGCAGATAAAGGTTTGTTTTTGTTAGTAGGTGCCTCCAGACCGTGGCCAAACGTGTGGAGGAGTTCCATTACTTTACCTTTTGCAAATCTGAACCGCTGTTTAAACTCGGCGTCTTTAAACATTTCAAAATGATTCTGCCGGTCCCTGTCTATTTTTCTTGGATTGTTTTCCACATCTTCCTCACTAGTACTCAAGTCCGATGATGAAGAAATATCTGACATTTCTCACAATAAACAAGCAAATGTATTTATTATACTTCGTAATATTTTTGACAGTTCAACCTCAAAAATTAAACTAATTGCGGACAGTATGTTTAATTGTATATAAATGTTTAACAGGTTGATGGAATGCAAAACAAAAGTTAACAGCAAATTAGAATCTATTATTCTAATCACGCCATTAAATTGATTTTGGTTAAATAAATCAAGGTTGGTGAAACGCAAATTATATTTTAACAATAATTGTTAAGTTTGTAACAGCTACTTAAATAATTTAATTGAGCGTTGTGGAACCGGCCAAGATTATAATTCAATGATTTATTCTAAAAATTATTGATTTAAAAAGACGATGATTGAATAAAAAAGTATACGTACATCGGTGGAAGTTTCATTACAGCCTTGCGCTGTATCTCACTTCTAGGCTTCGACTCTTGGTAATATACATAAGCCCTGGGCTGTAATGAAACATATCCCACCGTCAGATGCTATTATTCATTTCATAATAAATAATAAATTTAGTAGGATATTTGACTATTATATTAGTTTCATTCATTAATGTTGCGCTTATTAAACTAAATTGGTATGAAACAACCTCAAACGGAATCCAAAGAAAACAAACAAACGCCAAGAAGTCAAATTCAAAGCAGTGTATACAATGCCTCTATTGGGGAAAATACGGCAATCACAATATCACAATGCACATGCGAATTCACGCCCGTTTTGAATCTTTTTAAGTCGATATGCAATTTGAACCCGAAGTGCAACGTATCAAATTTTTTGTTGTAAAAGTTTACATGGAAATGCATGGCCGTGCGGTGATATGAAGCAAAGGAGCAATCGCTCCGGGCGCCTTTTGTTAAAAGGCGCTCAGGCGCTCACAGAATTGAAATGATAGATATAATCTGATTCACCCACTTAAGCAGCTAGACCCAGTTCGTTCTATAATTGAACCTGTGACGGTGGCCCGGTTGGTTACGGAGCCATATTGTCGTAGTCCTCTCTGTCAGCAAGGATCGGATTTCTTGGGCGCCTTCGGTGACGGATGCTGAAAGAGAGGAAGGATTGCTGGATAGCGTTTTGCGGAGGTAGGTCAGGATTTGTCACAGAAAAGCACGTAGTTATCTTAACCAACTAGTTTATTATTCCCAACGTATGTAAAATTAAAATGTAATATAAATAAATAAAGAATGAAAACCCTTGATGAAAACTGTGACGGACTGCGTTTAATCTACTAGGGAACTGTACTCCTGCGATACGGCAATATTACAGTCTCTGATGGCGGTAAGTAAAAATTTACAAGTACTAGTATTCACTTGATAACGATTGAAGATATTGTTAATCGAAACGTTGTGTATTTCGAAAAATTAATACAATGAAAGTGCGTAATTCAACTGTTATTCACATTCACAATATGTTGAGCATTGGAAAAAAACTGTCTTAACCTGACTAAATCTCTAATATAGCCGGTAAGATTGCGGCCGGGCTCTAGGGTGCCTGGTAAAAATAATAAAATAAATTTCCAGTCCGTTCCTGGAAATGTGAACAAAACAATCTAGAAGTTGTCGAATACGAACGACGCGACTGCAGAACGGTTAATTAAATTTTAATCCGGCTTCATTTTTCAAACCTAAATTTCTCGTAACTGTTTCTTCATGTTTTCCAAATGCGGAAAATAATTTCCAGACTTTTTGGACTTGTTTTGCATTTAGGGCCGAATTTAATTTATATTAAAGAGACAGACATTGCATGATGAAGCGTTCATTTTTCTTAACAATAATGTTGAATTATTAAATAAACATGCAAATTAAACACGTAGAATAAAGAAAAATAATGAAAAAGAATATTATACTTTTATAAAAATTTAATATAAGTCTGGAGGATATAATTTCGTTTTATAAGATGATATATTACAGAGATATTTGCATTTGTTATTAGATATTAAATGTACATCAGCTTTTTCTACCATAATTTAATAAAATACGAGGAAAGGTCAAAAACTAAAGGGACAATATAAAAAAGCAAACCGTTTATTGTAAAAACAAAATTAAAATTAACATATTTTTCTACATAATCTCTGGTTCGAAGTCAAGGACTCACGACTCATCATTAGTTGTTATACAAAAAAGATGAATTTATTCCGTTGAGCACAAAAAAGCAAAATGTTCTCTTACAACTGGTACAGAAAAGAATAATGCTGCTGTTAAGAACATAATCGAAGAAGGCAATAAAGCCTCTTATGCTACGCCTCTTCCTCATCACGTCGGGGTCACCAATGAAGGAGTAGAAGGAGAAGAAAGTAGGGATGAATGGTTACCTTACTCCTTCTACTACCATCTTTTAGACGAGGAAATAATCCTCTATTAACTTCTCAGACTCAGGATTGCAGAAGAGCAAGTAATGAATAAATTGAAAGAAATAATTTTGGGAGAAAATAAATTGCGACTTTTATTTTCTAACCATGAATAACAACTGAACAAAATACATAAAAACAACAAAAAGTACATATAAATTCATAGGTCACTATATAATATTAAATTGTAAACAAAATATAAACATGACTGTTTGTTGTGTGCCCTGTATCGACAGGGGCAACGCGGTTCCAAACCCATATCATCGCGTTGCTTGCGTCGGTACACTTGGATCCTCAGCAGCTATCAATAGAGTCATACACGATCACTTGTATTTAAAAAAAAAGTCTATTGTTTCGTGCCACATCAGCTTCATGATTTTCAAAAAGCGGAACATGTAGGAATTTGACAATAAACTTTAATACTCATTTTTTTTTCGACGTACTTAACGCTAGATTCATAAATATGGAGAAAAACCAACAATAACAAAGCAGTGTACTATGAAAAAGTAATAAATAATGTATGTAGCATACTTTATAATTTAGAGGACAGGATTGGTAAATACAGCTAAACGGAGCTGGATCTAGCTATTTTAGCACCTGAGGCAAAAGGAAAAATTGCGCCCATCCCTCGGGTATTTTAAAAAAATTGCGATTGGTCAAAAATGTGGTAACACTTTCCACCAAAAAATTTAACTTCACGGAAGAAAATTCATTGTTGACTGACAGCATTTTCAGGTAATATGCCATTCATCTATCAGTTTTGCAAACAGTTGCACCACCTCTGGATAACAAAACGCGCCACAGAAAGTGCGTTTATAGATCTTCTTAACGACATGTTTTCAGTCCGTTTATAGAGTCATAAAGACAACGAAGTAGAAAAATAATATTAATGATTTCTTAATATAGAAGCTATTTTCATGGTTATAGCATAGGTGGCTGATTTAATTTAATTCCTTTACAATTTTTTAACTCTATATCCATTGAATATCAAGTATAAAATTCAATTAAATCGTATAGTTAATAGAATATTCTTTAATATTTATAATAACATGGGGACCCGGGTTCGATCCCGACCGACGCCAAAAATTACTTCGAATTTTAATGGCACCAAATTGACCCCTGTGGTGCACTCTCCACGCCAGCTATGAGTGCCCGTTAGGTGACGCCTGGTAAGCGCCCACAGGGTACAAATATTCCATCATTCCCGATATCTATATACAAAGCAGATTGGCGCACCCAGTAATGGGTAATATGCCGTGATGAAATATTTATTTTATTTTATTTATAACATGGGTAATACACCGTGATGATATATTTAATTTTTTATTTTATTTATAATATTAAATGTCAAAAAATAATATTTAACGGCGTTTTTTCAAGAAAAAACTGTTAAAATCCTCAAATGAGGGTACTTCCGGTTGACCAATTATAACCAAAATCTAATCACCTCTTCTTTTGCATATAATCTTAAGGAATACGAAATACAAACACACACACACAAACTCGCGCGCGCGAATGTGTCATTTATATTCGCCTTCAACTTTGTAAATGAAACTATACCTACACGTATATCTAAAATAATTAATAAAGAAAAAATCCATTTGCCACTATTCTCACGTGCAGGTATTTAAATTATTTTCTCTTTAACAAACGCGAATTAATAAACATCACAGCATGTTCAGATAAATTAGGAAGACCTTCTAACCTCTTTCACATAACATGGTTAAAGCTGACATGTGTTGTTACAATGTGAATATTAAGTACCTTTATACATACACTTTAGTACTATATTACCATAAAATCTTGGTGTACAAATATAATACTTTGTGGTGATTAACTATATAATTTTTTTTATTAATAAATGCTTTCACGGTACGAATATGGTATAATCATTACTGATATTTGTGTACAAAGCAGATTGGCACACCCAGCAATGATATTTATACATTCAAAATGCGCAATTCTATTTTTATGAAGATAAATTAATTCTATCTTATCCAGAAATTAGATCACATCTTCCCATGAATTTTCCTGTCTCTGCTGGGTAATATTCAGAAGTAATTAGTGCCATTTTTTCAATAATGAACTTCAGTTATTAACGCAATTATTTGATCTGCTTGTATCGTGTAAGTAGAGTTTTTTATGACTTATGCCCGGTTTTTCAGTGGCGGTTTAAACTTCAGATCAGTTGAACTTTGAACTTGAACCTGAACTATTTTTACCTCTCGCCAAGAGAGGTATTGGATTCATGCTAAAAATCGCATATCCAGATTTTATTGAATAAGCACGTTTTAAGGTCCCTATAATCCGATTTGAACTTTTTTACGATGATATCTGTGTATGTGTGTGTGTGTATGTGTGTGTGTATGTATGTGTGTATGTGTGTGGGATGTTGGAAAGACGATTACTCAAAAACTATAAGACTTTATATTTGTTTAACTACGTATTTCCTAATCTGACATTTGTGTTTTTGTAACAATTGGACAACCGAAAGTAGCAGATTCTTGAAAAAAAATCTTCTAAATATTATTTTTTGAAATTTATTTTGGTTTTAAAGAAAATTAAATTCTCAATCTGACACATTTAAAATATAGGTTTGAAGATATAATTTGATAAACGTTACAATATGTGATAAATATTTAAACTGATCTTAATTTGGTAATTAAAAACTACTACTTAAATGTATTTCAGATTCGGTATTATTACTGAACATTATAACAGAATATTATATCGAGTACAACCCTGAATTGAGGACGGAGCTTAAGTGAAATTCGGATAATTAGCAGTAGAGGCACCACTGCTTGTACTTATTTTTACGTCGACAATTTTTATAACTCTGTTTTTATTTTATAGAGGGAGATTGATTGTATGGTATATCAGTGTTGAAATTTTAATATTTTAAGTACAATATTCGTAAATGTATTACAAATTTGGCACAGTTAGCAAAGTTCAGAACGTTATTAACGTAAAGTAGGGCAAATATTTAAAATTTCAATACTGACATGTCATACAATCTATCTCCCTCTATAAAATGAAAAAGAATTATAAAAATATTTTTATAAATAGATACGATTTTAAGGTGAAAACAAACTCCGTTTTCGCCCTCCACTTCCCCCAGTTAAGCTATAAATGTTAGCGGTTCAAGTTTATGTCAAATTTGAGCTGAGTCCATGGTTTTAAACTAGCCTGAAAAACAATTTAAACTCTGAACCTGAACTTGAACCAAATTTCCAGTTTAAACCGTGACTGAAAAACCAGGCATTAGTGGTTTATAATCCTTTAGTATCTACAATTTATAATTATATTACACATGAATCAGATATAGCACAAGCATATATGAATTGACAGTACGAGAAATAATGAACTTCAAACTTCAACAATTCTAATTGAATTTTGTGAGAATATGCAATCATATAAAATTACCATATTTGTTTCAAGCCTTCACATAAAACAATCATAAGTATAGTAATTTTTTTAAAGATGTCCGATGAAGGTTGTCTGCGAATTGTATGAATTATGATTTTAGGCATCGCCCATTCAGTAGTGTCGTTTAATTTGTTTTTATTAAATACATTCAAAATTCAAAAATAAACCAGCTGGTAAGTTTATTAGCAAATGTAAAACCAAATATGTGAAAAATAAGATGTTGACACAATGTCAGTGTCAGTAATACTGAGAGAAAATAATATTATTCGTACGGCTTTGAATCAAGGTAATATATCTGAATTAATAAATAAACTTACGATACAGCAAAAGTATTGTCAACAACGAGTATCGTTTTAAAATGGAATGTGCTAACGTGGTCCAAACTTAGTCGAAACAATATGATTTTTTGAAAGACAAGCGTGTAATATCTATCTTTATCGCAAACGCTTGTAGTCTTTGCAAATGACATAGATAAATGTATACCAATTTAAATTATTTAAAAAAATTGCAGAACTCATATTTCAATTAAAATGATACAACCTTTTTTAGTTTTATTCCTGTTTATTTATTTAAATACCGACGTTTCGGCAGTATTAACTACTGACTTCTTCAGGAATGAACAACAAATCAACAAATATATAAATAAATAAGTACGAAAACATTAGCAACAGGTAACCAAGGTGTCAATTACAACATATTTAATATAGGAAGCCATACACGACTAAGATCTAGACCGTCACAATGATTGAGATTATTAATCTTGGTTTTGAAAATCTCAATGGCTTCTCTAATTAACCTGTTGTTTAGGTGTGTTGGTCTCGCCAGTATTTTTGTATCTTCGAATTTTATATGGTGGAATTCTTCCAGGGCATGCTCTGCAACTGAAGATTTTTCTGGCTGGTTCAATCTGATCAAACGCTGGTGATCATTCAGTCTTGTAGAAATGGTTCTACCAGTCTGGCCAATGTAAACTTTCCCGCAAACACATGGAATCTGATAAATCCCTTATGACTGAAGAGGGATGACGTCTTTAACTTGTCTCAACATATGTCGAATTTTAATATATGGAGAAAACGAAATCTTCATGTTCTTCTTACGAAGAATTCTACCAATCTTGTCCGTGACAATTTTGACATAAGGAAGTGAAGCAAACAATAAGTTGTCAATTGCAAATACATATAATACTTTATATATATTATAGGGATGGCAACACCATCGGCTCGCGGGTCACATTGGGAATAATTTATTCTTTATTGCATTTATATTATTATCAATTTATAAATTCCAAACTTTTATGAAGAAATGTAGAGGTAACAATTTATTTCTCTTTCCTTAGGATAACATCAAGTTAATATTAATCCCACTTTTCTGTGTTCTTATTGTACATAAGACAAAAAATTATAGTTTATTTCCGCAAGTCTCATGTTTACATTTGTATTTAATGTGGGAGATGTTTTAGTATAGGGCATTAAAACAAAATAGTTGATAATATAAAATATGTATAACTTTTGTTATTGTGAAATTAAAACCTTAATTTCAATATTTTAAATATACAAAATATATCAGCTTTTATTTTTTCATATTTGATTTTGTTACACACTATTGGCATCACTGCATAAACATATTTTAATTAGAGACATTATCAATCGTACGTGACAGTAACAGATAATGGCGAAATGGAAACAATTTGGAACATTTTTTTGTGACATATAGTGTAAATATTATCAGAAACAACTATTGTGTTTAATTTCTATTAATTTAAGGGCCAGGTGCATACAATGTTGTTATATGATCATGTGTTAACCATGGATACGTATCAAAAAATACATTGGAAAATAAGCCATGTCAAAATTAACACCGTGATTGAAGTTAACAATGATTTATGCAACTGGGCCTTAAGTGTGTTCTATCGTGTATTACGTATATTAGGTACTCTCTTTTATTAGTATTAGTGGTGTTGATGCTGACGGTATGAGTTAAGTGAAAAAGTTAGAAGAATGTCTGAGAAGTTTCTAAGATTTGAAACCAGAAAAAACTAATGACTAATGTCACGACATTAGAGATACGTGTACTTCTTATAGAACTAACTTTTATTAGTTATATCTAACTATATTTTTTTTATATAGAATTACTATTTTTTATACATACATACATAAAATCACGCGTGTCCCACTTTGTGGGTTCGCACAAAACCGGAACCAATAAGAACAACATCAACATCATACAACAAATCCTTACTCTTAAACATATTAAAGTAACCGTTTTTAGGTAGCAAAATATCGCATCCGGATAGTTACGAAATAATCATCCTTCGCCACACATTCCTGTTTAATCACACTTCTTTCGCCTCGGCCACACTCATAAATGCATTCATACATGCTCTTCTTCTCTTCTTACTTGAAAACTTTCTCTGTATAAGCACCCTACCACCACATCCATCCACTTGCACACTGGTCGGCGACGCAATTGAAAACCCTCAACTTCACCAAGATATATACGCTTATCAAGCCGTTCACTCGCCATTCTCTCCACATGCCCAAACCATTTCATTATCATTATTAATACTAAGAGAACCCTTATAGGTTGTTACAAAGCTTTTTATACTCGTATACGGATTATAAGAACAGTTAGAATAGTTGTTGGAAAAGATGGAGAAATTGGTGTTATAGAAAAACAAAATCAGAAATGAGAAATTGGATTAAATCATGACTGTACTCTACTTCATTTGAAACTTGGGATCTTCTAGTGTAAAATTGCTGTATGAAGAGGAAAATATATTAATATTAGGATAACTCCGGGAGAGATGGTGAACAAAACTTTGGAAAGCAACAATTTATATTTAAATTTTATTTATTAAAAAATAAAAATGCCTTTAAATAGGAAACGTATATAACTTTCAAACACAAAACATAAATAATAAATGAATATAAAAATTCTGATGTGACCAACACAATACCTCCCGCCATTTAATTTTTATTAATTTAAATACTTATACTTATGGGGTTTCGTGGCTGCGGGCCTGAGTTTGTGGTCGCGAATCTGGGGAACCGGATTCAATCCCCTCTAACACCAAATATTACGAATTTTAAATGGTACAAAATTAACCCCTGTGGTGCACTCTCCACGTCGGAAATGAGTGCCCGTAAGGCGACGCTTGATACAAATATGACATCATCATTACCGAAATCTGTGTACAAAGCAGATTAGCAAACCCAGCAATGGGTAATATATACCTGTATATTTACTAATGCTGGAAACAATGTATATAAAGTTCCTTTCCATATAACTAATGTTCTATTTATAATTTTCTTTTTAAATGTTACTATTATTAATTTGACATGATAATTTATCTGTCATTTATTTGAAGCATGAACTGTATAACTAAGGAATTGTGTCTATCTTTAAAACATAGATTCCGAATTGATTATTTTATTAATTTATCTATAAAATATATAGAAAAATTACAAATGCATGCCTGTAGAAAATTCAATAATTTCTAATTTTTATAATAACATAAATCCTGAAAAAATTACATTTAAAGGTATTTTTGGAAGAAAAACTATTTTGAGCTTCAAGTAAAGTGCTATTTCCGGTTATTTGATTTATACCAAAACCCAATGGCTTCTTTCCATATTAGAATAAGGTCGAAATAGAAGGGTTCAAAATTATCCGAATGATAGGATTTGAGTTAGAGCGTCCAGAAGATCCACACTCACATACATACATGCATACATACGTACACACACCTACAAAAGCACGCACACACACACATACATATATACATACATACAGTAAATTTTTTGAAAGATGTCAGATCAAGGTAATATACGAATTGTATGAATTCAGATTTTTGCTCCGCCCAAATTCAGTAGTGTCGTTTGCTTAGTTTTTATGAGGGTACTTAAGATAGTACTGTTACTTTATTATTATAAAAATATATGTTACAATAAAAGCATTCAGATTTCAAAAATAAATCAACTGATAGGTTTATTAACAAATTTAAAACCAAATATGTGAAAAATAAGATACTGACACAATGTCAGTGTCAGTGATACTGGCAGAAAATAACGTTATTCGTACGGCTATGAATGAAGATAATGTATCTGAATTAATATATAAGCTTACGTTACGGCGAAAATATTATCAACAACGAGCATCGTATTAAAGTGGAATGTCCTAACTTAGTCGAAACATTATGAATTTTTAAAAGACAAACGTGTTACATCCATCCTTATCGCACACGCTTATAGACTGCAAAGGAGAGAGATAAATGTATACCAATTTGTTAATTCGTTCATGATACAAATAACCTTGATCGGACATCTTTAAATAATTTTACTGTACATACATTACATACATACATACATACATGCATACATACATACATACATACATACATACATACATACATACATACATACATACATACCTACATACATACATACATACATACATACATATATACACAAATATACACACAATTCGTCTTTTTTAAGGTAGACCAAGGAATACTGAATTCTTTGAATGTCTTATTTAAACTATAATTTTCTTCTTATATGTATTTAAATTTTCTTCTGTCCACTCTGGCCTTTTTGTACACTCTTTTCTTTTATATATTATTGATGCCATCTATAAGATAAATATATTTTTCGAAGATAAAAGATTTAGTAACTGTTCTGTAGAAGTACGTGAGAGAAATGGAGAATCTTTACGTTCAAAATGAAACACCTGTTTTCAGGTTAGATAGATTAGGCAAGTTATACGAATATACTATTCATACTACAAGTTAAGAGTTTTATCCAAAGAATATCGTACCGAGTGCACACGAATGGAAACATTGAAGTGAAGAGAAACGGAATATATGGTAAGGAATGTTTGTGTTGTTACATATTAAATACTATAAATTTTTGCTTACTTTTTTCCACACAAGAAACAAAAAATAGTGATAAAATTTCACGAGTGATATTCCCCTATAAAGCATTTAATCACAATTTCGTATTAGGCACAGAACTAGCACTTGACTTGGAATACAAATGTATAGCAACCTGGAATATCTAACAGCTATTAGCGAAATTAAAAGCATTCATCGTCTCACCCACTGTCAACAACTCTCTCGGAGGTACCCTATACTCTCACCGGCATAAAACGATCCATTTCATTATTTAAAGAATAAATACCTACATGTTTAAAATTTATATTTGAATGTTTACTACAAAATATTATTACTGCTGTGCTAAGAATACATGGAACTCACATCACATTGCTTCTTACGTCGCGTACGATTGTCCGACTTGCTTCGCTCGTCGTGCAAACTTTCACGCTCGCCACACAAAGTATCACTTTACTCCTAATACCACAATATATTATTCTTTAATTTTCAAAAAATGTTCGGTGATTTTACGTAATTACAAAAATTGCTTAAAAACGCTAAAAAAATACTGAATCTTATATTTTATAGAGGACTTAAACTTTTATAATCCGTAATCAGATCTTGCCCAAACCTGTCTATTCGAAAGATATTCATGGTTAACAATCCAATTTTGAACAAATTTTTAAATCTTACAAATATGTAAATCTAAAAAACTGACAAAAACGCTTCTATTTTTGTTTATTAATATGAAATCATAAATAAGAGTGGCAGCTTTTTTGAGGATTTTGTTCATTATTTACAGATTTACAGATTTGTTCAGAATAGAGCAATAACGCTTATGTAAACATTTTTAAATTTTACTTTATTTACTTTTTTCTGTAATCCTTTTCAATTAAATCCTTGGGTGGCATCAGTTTCATTGGGTGTTTCGTTCACGAAACATGAATATAAAAAATAACTACAAACTGATTTCGAATTTGCGATCTAGGCATGTGAAGTTCCACAAGAAGCGAGAAGTTTGCTTGAAGACAATGCGACGGAATTTGAATATACTAATAGTTAATATTTTTATGGGAGTTCATTTTTAATTGTTAATTTAGTTACTTATTTTATTTGTTAACTACTTTGTATTTAATTAATTTTAATTTTGTAAATTACAAAATATAAACTTGTCAAATTCTCAACTCTAAAACGCTTATGGTATGCGTTATGACATTTTTTGTCTTCCCTATAATAAGTATAAAAACTAAATGTTCAATTTTAAATTTTATTTTATGGATCCATCTTTTATTATAAGGTAAAAACATATAGAGTTGTTTAAGTTTTACATTTATCTGATAAAAATAAAGAAAATAAAGAAGAAATTCTTGTTTAAAAATCTGATGTGGCCAACACAATACCTCCCGTTTAATTTAGTTTTTATCCATGTAAATACTTAAAATTAAATTAAATTTAAATACCGGGTTCGATCCCGACCGACGCCAAACATTTCCAATATTAAATGGCACAAAAATTACCCCTGCGGTGCACTCCTCACGCCAGAAATAAGTGCTTGTGATGTGACACCTGGTAAACGCCCGGACGGTACAAATATGTCATCATCGTTACCGAAATCTGTGTACAAAGCATATTGGCACACCCAGCAATGGGTAATATGCCGTGATGATATATTGATTTTATTTATTTATATACTTAACTATATAATGTTGGAGTAACTATATAAATTGCTGGCGTAGAAAGTGCACCACAGGGGTCAATTTTTTGCCATTTAAGATTCTAAAATATGTCATCATTATTACCGACATCTGTGTAAAAAGCGGATTGGCTCACCCTTCAATGGGTAATATGCCGTGATGATAAAGTATATATTTATTATCTTACCTATATTCCTATATATTTACTTATGCTGGAAACTGTATTAAGTTCCTTTCCATATAAATATTGTCCCATTTACTATTTGTTTTTAAACGTTACTATTATTATTTGAAATGATTAGTTTGTTGACAGTGACATATCTATCAGTTACATACATTTGAGATCTGGAACTGTGTAACCATTTGGTTAAAGCGTAGGCTCCGGGATTAAATTTATAGATAGTTTTACAAATTTATCCATAAAATATATAGAAAAAGTATTAATGCAAACCTGTAGAAAATCTAATAATCTTTAATTTTTATAAAACATAAATCTCGAAAAAATAACATTTATAAGTACGAGCATTTTTCGAAGAAAAACTATTTTGAGCTTCGAGTAAAGTGCACACATACACATACACATACACACACATACGCACACACACACACACACACACATACGCACACATACACACACACACACTCACATACACACAGACATCATCGTGAAAATGTGAAAATTGGATTCTAGGGACCATAAAACGTGGTCATTTACTAAAATCTTGATCTGCGATTTTTAGCACGATCCCTATACCTCCTTTACTAAGGGTAGCGGGAGGCAAAAATTAATGTAGTAAGGGCGTAAAAAATCTATCCTTAATATTTATCTTTAAATTTTTCTTTAGTTTTAAATTTTGATTTCTAAGTACATTAAAAGACAATCAGTATTTTAATAAGGAAAGTTAGGTACTAATTCAGTTTATACAACGTTTACTTATACGAATTCGGTTAATGTGCCAACTTGTGTGTAGTATACGTAAGAGGTAAGACGGAATTATATTTAGGTCTCATTCATTTCAAGATGGAAACTAAGTCCTTTGTGAAGGAGTCTGCTTGTGTTATCGCTCTGTTATTTCTACGGTTAAGTCAATTTAAAATGTACCTGACACTTGGAAGATAACCTACAAAGCCCGGCGTTTCTATAAACTTGTACGGCCCCCGTGCCGTGAAAGACATCGGAAATATCTTTGCAGTGTAATTATAGACTATAAGCTCCTAACTGCTGAGTCGGAGAAATTTACAATTGACTGTACAGAGCATTAATATCTATTTATTATGACGTTAATTTGCACTAAGATGATTAAATTCAGATGAATTCTTGTTAATAAGAACAAGAAATTTTGTGCAAAATATGTAATAATATATACAATAAAAAAATCTGATGTGGCCAGCACAAAACCTCTCGCCGTATATTTTACCTGGCTCTATTCATAAAGCAAAGAATATTTTTAGAAATACAAATAATATATTCATATAAGTCTATGACGTATAAACTTCTTTATTATTCAATAAGAGCATGACTCAACATAAAACAATTTTCACATATATTTACAAAATTTATAGGATATTTTACCATAAATTATGTACAATAAATTACAAAGTAGAGTTTACTATACATAATTTTTTTGCTGGTAACAGGGATTTTCAATTCGAACAACGTTCTTGTTTACTTTCTCTTCATATTCTTCTAGTAAAAACATTAATTTTGGGCGGCTAAAATGTATAATCTGAATTGTGCATCTATTCTTACATATCTTATTTTATATTTTATTTTTTCATACATGTTGTATCTAAATAACACTAATTCCCATTAATAAAGTGATGGATAGATTGCACTCCGATTATTTTCTTATATCGATGTGTAATTTTGTCAATATTTACAACTTACTTGAGAAGAATTTGATAGCTTTTTCGCAGTTCAATGTTACTCTAGCTACAGTGCTGGTGTACATTGTTCCATAATGTTTGAAACAAATTTAAGTCCTTCAGCTTAGACTTGTCACCTCCATAATAGTCATAGATCAAGAATAAAGAGATTCTCCAAGTACATTTTTCTTTCATTACTCATTATTTTGATGAGATACAATTTTTCTGTATTTTACGTTGCAGAGTGGAGACATTTTTTTATATTTTTATATTTGCTAATAAACTTGCCAGTTGACTTATTTTTGAATGCTTTTATTGTAACATATATGTTTATAATATAATAATAAAATAACAGTACCTAGTATCTTATGTACCCTCATCAAAACTAAGCAAACGACACTACTAAGTTTGTCGGAATGGACGGAGTAAAAACCTGAATTCATACAATTCGTAGATGACCTTCATCGGACATCTTTCAATTTTTTTACTAAATACGCTTAACCTTATGTCTCTTCAAGAATGGGGTCATCATAAAATATTTTTTTACAAGACTAGATCATATAGTAGTGATTATTTTCAACATTACGAACTACGCTATTTGCTGATCTAATGCTGATAGCAATGATCTTTCATGTAGCATATTACTGTCAATGAGGTGTTGCGTGATTTTTTTCTTTTTTGCTAATCGAAACAATTTTACCCTTATTTTTTATTTTCTTTCATATTACTCGTTATTGATGAGAAAATTGTCTCTAAAAATACAATATTTAAATTTGCTTTCTTTTCTGTCGCCTGATGACGTCAGAAAACTACTAACCAATGCGGGAGTTGCTTACATTTGCCGCCGACAGAATTTCAACAGCCGTGATAGTTTTCAGCATACTAGCTACTAGTCAAACATGGTTGCAGAAAAAGAGTTTTGTGCTAGTATGTCCAAATAGAAGTAATGAGTAAAAAAATAGGTTAGTAGTATCTAAAACGAAGAAAGAAGAATGAAATGGCTGTCTCAAAATGTTACTGGAATGATAGTTACTATTTTTTGGTAGTGAATGTGAATTTCTAGAAGTGTAAAATAGTTATATACGCCAGGAAGAGTCATAATATTTAATTTGATAAAATAGTCTCTACAGTGTTCTGTACTGTTTATACCAGTTATAATTATAATTGCCCTTTTTTACTTACTCCATATGTTATTATTAAATGAAACAATGCAAAATACACTCATATCAAAGTTAAGTTATTAATTACCATATTAAGTCGACGAAGGAGAAAAATAGTAGTACTATTAATTCAGTAGATAACTTTTTACGTATGACTTCAACATGGACATTCCATTAAGTACCTAGAACATTTACCGAGACATTTAATGATTGCTTAATATGATTGCTTTAATTGTGAGATATAACTAATTCTTGAGTTTGTTTTTATTTAAAAATATATTATTAACTGCGAACCAAGTTTCTGCTTTTAATAAATTTGTTCTTACCTTCTTCATTGTGTCAATATTTTTGTGTCCATTAATAATAGTTGTGTCATCTGCAAAATCACATGGCCGCATAGTCACTGAAACCATTAGTGTATATGATAAAAATAACGGGCCTAAGACAGACCCCTGAGGTACCCCTTGATTTACCTTTTTAAAATCAGATTGGTCCCCATTACTTGATACACATTAATATCAATTTTCTCTGTAAGATTTAAAAAAAATAGTAGGGCAGAGTTATCTATTCCGTAGTATAAAACCATTTACAAAATCAGTTTCATTCTATGAAGATCATTTTGCTGTATGTATAAATATTTTTAGAATTAAATAAGAGATATCAAATATTTTTAAATTTTTATCTTTCCAGTCGTGTCATTGGCTAGCATTTCTTGAACGTCACAGGCAGTGTAATTTGGCACCAATTCATACAGTATATATTTAAATTGTTACTGTGTTTAATATATACAGATATTTGAACATAAAATCGTATTTACTGTTACTATAGAAGGTACTTCTTCGCCTCCCAACATTGCAATGTAAGCTATAGGTATAAAATTAATAATAAAGTAATACCCATTTCTGATAGGTGCGTAGTTAATGAAACATGTATGTGAGTTAATTGAAAAGGAATATGTCACTAATAAATTATGGGAACACATATGTAATTGTGTGATGTTATATGTACAAGTACAACGTATGCATGAATGCTAATTGATAGGATTGTATCACAGACGTAACAATGGTATCAATTAACCATACCCAAATTATCTGATCTATAACCTATAATCCCTAATAGTTCGACATCTCCATTATACATATACATTTGATTACATTGCATTGCAAATTTGGCTTTTATTTCAGCATAAAGTGTTAGTACCTAATTGAATTATCAATGCATCAAGGGAATTATAATCTCAAATTGATTTTAACCCTTCAAAGGTAACGGTATATGTCTCAAAATACATTAGTCTGAAATTCTTTCATATTTATTTTGTTAAAAATTATAAAACAATATGTGACCTTTGTCAAATTTAGAGAAATTATTTAGGATAAGGATGTTCATATTAAATGGGCTACCATTGATATCTCGAGAACTATAAGAGCTACAAAGACGGTTAAATTGGCAAACAATTTTTATTTGCAAGACAAATTTAAAGAAAAGAAAAATTATATTTTTTGATCAGTGTTTCTCAAAATAAGGATCCTTATTTTTTATTTTAAATGAGAACATATATTTTCAATTTGCTTATTCGTTTGAGAATTAATTCCGAATTCAGTGATATTATATTTTTATATCCTTAAAGAACGATTTTTTGAGGAAAATGCATATAAAGTTTTATATTAATTTCACTACAATTTACCTATAGTTAAGAGTGCCATGAATGTGAAAAAATAATGTTTTTATACATAGAAATAGAGTGTCCTTATAGAAAGAAGTAAATATTTTGTTCTTTAATTAATCGTAAATGTCAATTCATATATTTCTTTCATGGCATTCTAATTCAATGTACAAAAATTAACACGTATTCATTTTTTCCATTCATGACACTCTTATTATAGCTATGTTTTAATCAAATTAATATAATATAATACATACATTTTTCTTTTAAAAAAACCGTTTTATCAGCACATTAATTAAAACATTACAAATTCTAACCTTTTTGGAAATAATTGAAATTTTCCTAACAATAACAAAAGGAAAATCCATTGAAGATACAAAGTAAAAAGTATAAATTTGAGGGAAAAAATAAACAGTTCTGAATTTATATTCTCATTTTATTACCTTCCTTTAAGCTTGATTACTTTTTAAATCGTCCTTTGAAGACAATAAATCTTTCAAAATAATACTAACAAAACATACAGAGTATCATTTACATATAAAGAAAATTTTATTATCATGAACTGCATCATATTTTGTAATATACCAATAAAAAATCTGTTGTGGTCATCACAATACCTCTCGCGTCCTTTCCATTGTGGTATATAAGTATTGTATTTAGCATTTCTTGTACACACAAAAAAAATCGAATTACATCTAATCTTTATATTTACGTATTTTCTATAATTTTAAATTCATTCTATGAGCAAGGTTTCTCCATTTCTTCGAAATGTTCGACGATTTTCCAATTCATTAACGGGATTGTCGTTGCTTCTGAAGGGTTAATGTAATATATCTATAATTTTAAATATATAATAAATAATACAATAAGAAATATTAAATATCGTTCCCAGAAAAAGCCTTCAGTACTATCTCTGAATTTTTGACATTGACATTAGTGACATTTATCTGTCGATTACAGACATTATAATTTCTCAAGTAGTTACCATGGAGCTGTTTGGGCTGTGAGATTTACAGGCCTATTCTGTAAAATCGAATCGTTACCATAACGAAATCGTTATTACAAAAATCGTTATTTCTACTTAACGATAATCGTTATCATCGTATCTGTATTATGTAACACATTTTGAAAAATAATAACCTTGGGATCTAGTTAAGAACTTTATTTCCTAAAATCAAATTATAATTTAAATGAAATATCTAAAATAATTCAATATAACTCACAAAACTTCTAGGTTAGATTGATTCTGGCTGTCAACCTGTCAGCTGTCGGATCATTCTTTTTCTTTTTGTAGGTTATGCTAGAGCAACTACTACTATCTGTAGACAAATTGGGAAGCTTGCGCTAGGCGCTACGAATAAAAACTTATTAAATTATTTTAATATTACCTTGCAGAAAACTGTAATATGACTGGTTTTTGAGATCACTATTCAACATAATAGCAATTTTATTTTGACATGAATAAAAATACTGAATTATTGACAAAACGTTTAGATAGCGAATGCTTTTTCCAATCGTTAAGAAATACCGATATCGTTATCTTTTTTTCGTAATGTTATTGTTTACAGAATACCATTTTAACGATTATCGTTATGATAACGATTTAACAATGAAAAATGTCATAACGATCGTTTACAGAATAAGCTTATTAAACGATTTTCGTTATTACCATGACGATATAACGTTTTACCGATTCTTTATGTCATAACGATCTTACAGAATAACCCTATTAGTACAACAGATTATTTTATAGATTATAATCTATATCTTTAAATCTATAGAAGGTATAATAAAAAATTTAAATGTGTCGGATAGAGAATTTTGTCTTTTTAATATTTGTAATAATATAAATATTCAAAAAATAATATTTAGAATATTTTTGTTTAAATACTACTACTTCCGGTTGTCCAATTGTTGTCAGAATCTATTCACCTCTTCCTATTACTATTAGATTGAGGAATCCGTAGTTACACAGGACAAAGAAAATAAAAAAATTCTTAATTTGCTTATTCGTTAGTGAATTTAATTCTGAATTCAGTGGTATAATATTTTTTTGTATGTCCCATTTAACCTCCAAATAGTAATGGTGGCCCATTTAAAAAGGAATACCTATATATTGATAACATAATATTTTAATGTAATCAAGCTTAAGGGCAGTTAATAAAATGAGAATATATATATTTTTCCTCAAATTTATACTTTTTACTTTGTTTCTTCCTTTTGTTATTGTTAGAAAAATTTCAATTATTTCCAAAAAAGTTAGAATTTGTTGTTTTAATTAATGTGCTGATAAAACAAAACCTATCTACGCAGTTTAAGTGACGTATTCAGTCCGTATTGTCTTTCATTTAAGTCAAAAGTCATATCCTGTCAATAAAGTCAGAAGTGGTATTGCGTATTCGTATTCATAATAACTTTAATAGGAGTAGGTATAACAAGTGATAAATACGTTTACTTATTTAATAATTCATATATTTTTTATAAAGCGATTCTATTCGATAATAAACGAAAGGCATACCAATTTCAAATAAATCTTTTATCAACATTGGCAGTTTTTATTCTTGAGAAGAGATTTTTTGTATATAATTGTGAGGAATGTTGAACTGTGTTGTTTTCTACACCGTAATAATGTAAATCAGAGTTGATTACAAAGCTGACTGTATTTTGTTTTCCAGAAACTTTGTTGAAGTGAAGCTGGATACGTTATCTTTTTGCTCTAGTTTCATCTCTCTATTTCAGACATGTTTTTCTGTTTTATTTAAGAAATTAACAACTGTAGTCAGGCTTTTAAAATGTTTATTACATCGTTTTAAATTGCTTCCATTTGCATTACAAAATTCTACGTTAATAGCAAATAAACGCATGCTTTAAAAATGCATTTAATTACTACTGAATTTTTAAAGATTCGTTAATGGTCTACATACTTTTTAAAGAATACTAGAATTTAATTATATAAAATTAAAATCTAGTTGTCAGAAAGATGAGAAATACGATTGCAGATGTTTATACAAGGGTCAAGCTGAATTTATTGGGAGTAAGTCACCGTTGATTTGTTGGCAGGGCCGCTCCATTTAGGTGGGCAGGTTGAAGTCGTGCCCCGCACATAAGGAGCGCACAAAAAAGGGCGCTGCGCCGTATCAAGACAAATGGTATATATTTATAAAATGCTCTTATTCGTAAATAAAAAGTTAAAATACAACTTACACAGTAAGGTGATACTAGTGATCAGTATTTTTATTAATTTTTTCCCATTATATCTCTTGTTATAAGTTTTAAACTTAAAATAATTATCCTACCAAACGGATATTTTTCTAGCATTTTTATGTTGAAATAATAACTGGGAAGGTGTTAACCACAACTTCTACAACGAATATTTTGATTATAACTGAAGACTATTGATTACAAAACTGAATCAGACAATGAATCCATTATTTAAAAACTAGCATTTTGCGAAGAAATAAATGCTTATGATTTACAATAATTCTGAAATCTTAATGAGATAATTTTATTTATCGTTTCTACCGATATTGAATTTCATTGCAACTATTCAAATTTAGTAGAAAAAAATTGAGCTGGCCGGCACATTACTCGTACCTTCCGTCAATCCTGTATATTATGTACAAATTCCATACGTAAATTTCCTTGCAAAAGGTCCTCCATTTCCAGTAAAATTATTTCATATAAAAACTATGCAAATTGCGCTTGACCTGACATCTTCTTCTTCTTTAGCTTTTCCCATTCGTTAGGGGTCGCTATTTTTTATTTTCTTCATCCACTCATTTCTATTTTGCTTGTTGTCCTCATTCAGTTCTTTTTCTCTTAAGTCCTTCGCAATACAGCATTTCCATTTTATCTTTGGTCTTCCTCTGTTTCTATTCTACCTTCTACGCTATTCATTCTTCTTCTAATACTTTTCATCTCTCCTCATGTACAAACAAATGTAATCGTCACTCTTGTTGCCCACCGTTTTAACTTCAAACAATTGGTGTAATATCAATAGAAAGATAACAAATCTGTTGTGGCTAGCACAATACCTCTCGCCAGTTTCGTTTTTAGTTACATAAGTATAGGGCGCGACCAGCCATGTGACTTTGTTGGGCCCGAGTCAGAATGGCAACTAGTAATTTTGTACGTTACATAGATCTCTCAAATGTCAAAATTTTTCATTCGAAATTTCAAGATTTCTAAGTTCACGTGATTTGTCACCAGGAGTGTGGAATTTACTTGTCTAGTAAAATAAACTATACGGAATTGGAAAATCACGAAATTTAGGATAAAAAAAAAGTATGATATTTTACATCTATATACATAATAATTACTAGTTATCATTCTGACACGGGCCCCATATCTGCTTGTCAAGGCTAACAAAGTCACATGACTGTTAGCGCCATATTGTATTTAACATTTCTTCTATACTTACACTCTACACCAAAAATTCTATTTATATCTATTCTTTATATATACATTTTTTAAATTTAAATTCATTCTATGAATAAATTTTATCCTACTCTTCTAATTGTTTGAGATGTTTCCAATTAATATATATATATATATATATATATATATATATATATATATATATATATATATATATATAAATATATATATATATATATATATATATATATATATATATATATATATATATATATATATAAATAACTATTAATACAATAATAAATAATATATGTATGTACTTCCCAGAAAAAGTCTTCAGTAGTCTCCGGATTTCTGACACTGACATTTATCTGTCAGTTAGATTGTAAGACCCTTAAAACGTACTTATTCATTAAAATCTAGATATGCGATTTTTAATTTATGAATCTTTAGCGAGAGGTAAAATCAAATGACACCAAATACACGTAAACTACGTAATATTTTAGGTCTATAAATTAAGTATTAAAATTATTAAATTTCGTGACAGTCGGTAAAACTAATTTCTCATGTTAATATCCTTGTTCACCTTAAAAAAATCTGATTTGGACAGCACATTACCTTCCGTCAATTCTACTTATTTTGTACAAATTTTTTGCAAATGATTCTATAGATGCTTTCTTTTTAGAGGAGAAATGAACTGATCTTACCTCCTACTGAATTGAACTGAACTACTCCTAAAATGAACAGTACGTTTTTTTAAATAATAATTAGAAAATAAAAACATATATAGCATCATATTTATAACATAATAATCTGCTGAATTGGCTTGTGGCTATAATCTGTTACATTACCTTATGTGATTTGTTTTTGTCACATTCAATTAATTTACATTTTTATACTTCCAGTGAAATTATTTAACGAAGATGTTATGTAAATTTTATTTGACACTGACATCTGTCATTTAGTAATATTTAAATATTCTGTTTCCATGGTGCAGCTTTTAGCAACATAGGTTGCAAGATATTTCTTTATAATTCTTTATCTCTAAATTCATTGAATATGAAGAAAAACACATAATTAAATCGAATAGAGAATAATATATTCTTTAATATTTCTAATAACATAAAATGTCAAAAAATCTCTTCATACTGACGTACAAAAGGGGATTATAAAAGAATTATAATTTTTAGAATTGTAGAAGTGGAGCTATTACAGAAGCAATTTTTGCCACACACACGCACACACAAGTTTCAAATTTTTCTGAACGATAGTATTTGATTTAGAGCATAAAGAGCATCCACACACACACACGCGCCACACACACACACACACACATACACACACATACACACACACACACACACAAACACACATACACATACATACACATGTACAGACATCATCGTAAAAATCTATAAATTCATTTTGTATAAGTTTCCAAACCAATAAAAGGGATATGAGATATACACATGTTATATTTGACAACTGTATAACTTTCTTGGTGATATTTGTGAATATCGGTTCGTCATATAGCTAGCAAATATTTCTGTGTACTAAGCAACAAGTAAGGACCCTAAAACGTACTTATTTACTAAAAACTCAACATTGAATTTTTTGACCAAAGACAATACCTTCCTTACCTAAAGGTGACGAAAAGTAAAAAAAAATACAGGTATTTTAGTCTGAGTGGTGTATTTTATAACCAGCGCGTAAAGTTAAAAGTTAAAAGAGATAAAATAAGTTTGGCTCAATACTTTTGCACGCAACTGTGAGTACCTATCAGTGCGTTTAAAATCACTATTAGTTGTTCGAGTACATCTATTGTACTCGTATACATAGACAAAGAGATATGCATCTCCAATATACTTGAGTGAAGTATTCTCCATCTCCAGTTTTCATTTGTGAGAATCCCGTTTTACAACACACAATATATTGATTGAACATTCTATAAAAAATATTTGGAGTTGTACAAACATATTTTTTCATCTACACAATACACAATGAATAATTTATCTGTCTTATTTCGTTGATTTCTTTCTTTCCATAGTCGTGATGAATTTATTTCGAATCACGAAAGAACTATTTCACATAAGATTGTAATCTATAATGTACCTATAATGGTTACCTATTGAATATAATGTTAACTGTCATCAAAGTACTAAACATACAAGTTATGAATACTTAATAGACATTTATTATTCAACTCATAAATAATTTATTAGGTAATTTTATGTAACAAACATATTATTTTTCGAAAGAATTTTATATTAATCTACCCCGTCATTAATATGATCGTCTAGTCCATCTAAAGCTATAGTAATGCTACGGATATCTGGCTTATCCGTCCAATTTATTACTATCCTAGTTTTGCTTCACTTTTAAAAATAGATATTCAGCGTCGTTATAATATAAAATCATAGTGGAGTTATATACTTTTTTCTAAAGTGTATTTTAAATTGTATTTTTTTCATACTCAAAATAGTGGATCAAGTAAAGATAGATAAAATAATACTTTAACAGCATCGCTAGATAAAAATCTTTAAAAATAAATAAATTATAAACTTTGACGGTGTGTGTTAATAACAACTTCAATTGAGGAATTGTTATCAAAAAGACTTTTTCTTGGAATAGAACCACAAGTCAAATTTTAAAATTTTACTTTATTAATAATTTAATATATAACTAAATAATTTTTCTTATGTTTACCTTCCATCACCTTTGGTTAGGAAGGTATTGTCTTTGGTCAAAAATTCAATGATGAGTTTTTAGTGAATAAGGAAGTTTTAGGGTCCATACCTATAATACGATTTTACCATTTTTACGATGATGTCTGTATGTATGTGTGTGTGTGTGTCTGTGTGTGTGTGACGAAAGTTTCGGATCGCATAACTGCAATACCACGATTCCAAAAATTATTATTTTTTCGTATTCCTGAAGTTTATATCAAAAAAAAGAGGTGATTAGATTTAGGTTATAATTGGTCAACCAGAAGTACCCTCAGTTTTTCTTGAAAAATGCTGTTAATTTTTTTTTAACATTTAATGTTACTATAAATATTAAAGAATATAATATTATCTACATGACTTAATTGCATTTTGTATTTCATATTCAATTGATATACAGTTAAAGAATTATAAATATATTAAATTTCATAAATCAGCCAGCTATACTAACCATGGAAACTGCTAATATATTCAGATAATTCAAATTGACAGATGTGAGTATCAATGAAAAGTAAATGAATGTGGTAGAGATGAGGATGTTGAGATATATGTTGGGGAAGACACGGAAAAATACGGTAAGGAACGAAAGAATCAGGGAAATAACTCTAGTGTAAGAAGTTTCTAGAAAAATACAAGAGAGACGATTATATTGGTTTGAACATGTCATGAGGAGAGATGAAAAATATATTGGAAGAAGAATGAACAACTTATTAGTGGAAGGTACAAGGAACAGAGGAAGACCAAAGATAAGATAGAAATGCTGTATTGTGAAGGACAACAAGCTAAATAGAAATGAGTGGATGAAGAAATTTAAGAATAGCGACCACTTAATAGTGGGAAAAGCTAAAGAAGAAGTAGGTGTTAGTGACAAGTGCAATTTACATAGTTTGTTTATGAAATAATTTTACTGCAAGATCAGATTTTTTAAAATCTATGGAAGAAAATACAATTTTATACACGTCGATAAATTAAAGTTGTCCGCTCATTTGTAATATAGAATTTTATCTATTATCTGTAGAAGTAATATATTTTAACGTTGCTCTGTTGAATATTTAAATTTGATATGCAATGATGACTTGAAATATGATTTTGACGTTATAAGAGCCATATGTGTTTTGTATTATAAAATATAACAAGAAGAATAAAAAGTTGTAGAAATATGTTATACGACAAAATAATAGAGATGTAAAAAACTATTTAAAAAAAATGATTAGTTTTTGATAATAGACTTTTCAATTTGAAGAGATTGAAAAAATACGAGATCTGCGTATAGTAGGCCAACTAACGGCGGAAGCCATGGATAAACGCTTCCTCTCTCAGATTTATGGAATTTGTTTTTTTTCCAAATTCAGACAAAAAATTTGAGAAAAGACCTGGACAACTTTAAAAAAACTACTCGAAAAAAATTACAAAAACTTTTGTTGAAACTAAAGTGTCCAACGATACAAATTTTCACTGAGATTACAGGTATTTTAATGACTGCAATATTTTTGACATTTCTTTTGACAGCACAGCTGGCAGTTGTTGGCGCCATTTTGTGCAGCGATAGGTAGAGATAGTTGTTAAATTTAAAAGGTCTATTAAATGAGTTTTAATTATAATAGCTATCATAACCAGAATGAAAATAAAATTCCAACAATCTGATCGGATTGACTGTTGCTTTCGAGTTATTGGTAGGGGAAGCGGGATTTCTTGTTGCAATCATGAATTTGGTGCAGGGACATTTAATCATAACTCGAAAGAATAAATGAATGCAATTCGATTGGGATTGCTCGATCCGAGTTTTTGTGACCGAAAGAAAGTATCTTGTCTGAAATTCTGTACAATATTGAAGGATAGTCGGAAATTGGAAAGGATTCTAATAAGTAAAATGTGATTTATATCTTCCGGTATTGTTTTGGTTTATTGTAAAACTATCAGAACTAATAGCACTCGATATTAAAATTAGAAATTTTGTTAAATATTATAATAATAATAATTTTATTCCCAACAGAAACCATTTACAGGGAAATAATGAGTACCAAAATATATATGTAAATAACATTAAACAATAATAGATAAAAAGAAAATATTGCCAAATGTACATATATTCTTATTTGTTTTACAAAAATACAATTCTTTTGGTAATTTAATAGTATTTATATATAAAAATCTGTCGTGGTCAGCACAATACCTGTCGCCATTTTCATTTTATGTTGCATAGGGCGCGAGCAGTCCTGTGACTTTGTTAGCATTGACAAGCAGATATGGAAGCCCGTGTCAAAATAACAGCTAGTAATAGGTGTCAAGTATCATAATTTTTCATTCAAAACATCATGATTTTCGAAATCCATGTGGATGTATATAATTATACTAGCCATCATTCTGACACGGATCCTCATATATACTTGCCAAGACCAACAAGGTCACATGACTGCTAGCGCCGTATAAGTAACGAATTTTATATTTCTTGTACACACAAATAATTGAAATTGTATCTCTTCTTTCGTTCTATGAGAAATTTGGTCCTCCTCATCTAATATGTTCAAAATTCTTCAAATTTATTGACAGTATTAGAGGTATTTCTTAAGGATATATGTAACATTAACATACCTATATTTTAAAAACATATTTAATTAATAATAGAATAAGATATGTTAAATGTACTCGTTTCTCCCAGAAAAATCTTCCAGTAATGCTGATTTTTGACACTGACATTTTAAATTTATCTGTCAAGTACAAACATATAAATATTTCAATTGGTTTCCATGGAGTTTTTTGGGCAACGAGATTTATTACAACAGATTATTCTATATTATTATAATATACTATATCTATCTATATCTGTTTCAGTGGCCACTGTATCTCTCGTTTCGAATCCGCTACATAGACAAATATATTTCTTACAATAACGACTCCACCCCCATCAATGATCTACTAGCAGAGATATCAAAACAAAAAATCTGGGATATAGTTAACTATTTTAAATCAGCACTGAAAATTCGAGCTTTCATCTTATGTACATTATGAAATAATATGTAATATGTATATTATCTTATTGTCAATCAATTTTGTATAGATATTTTTCTCTAACAAATATATTTATTATTATTATATTATTATTATTATTATTATTATATACTATATCTCCAAACCTATAGGAGATATAATAACATTTTAAAAAGTATCGAATAGAGAATTTTACGTTCTTTAATACTAATAAAGTAATTCAATATAATAATATTTACAATATTTTTTTTAATATACTAATACTTCTGGTTTCCAATTTTATTGGTAGCAAAACCTATTCAACTTTCCCCATTAATGTTAGAATTAGGAATCCGTAGTCAAACAGGTCTTTAGTCTTATAGAGTTTGAAAAATCGTGTCTCCACGACCTAACCTAACACACAACCACACACAGACATCATTGTAAGAATATTAAAATCGGATTCTATGAAACTTAAATCGTGCTTATTTAATAAAATATGGATATGTGATTTTTAGCATGAATCCAGTACCTCTCTTAGCCAAAGGTAAAAATCTGATGTGGCTAATAACACAATACCTCCCGCCATTTAATTTTTATTTAGTTAAATACATCGAATTTTAATGGTATAAAGTTCACCCCTGTATCGCATTCTCCACACCAGCAATGCCAATGATTGCCTGTGGGTGACGCCTGGTAAGCGCCCGCACGGTCCAATTATTTCATCATTACCCAAATCTTGTACAAAACAGATTGGCACACCAAGCAATGGATAATATACAGTTATGATATATTTATTTTATTTATTAAATACATAAATACATCCCTACATATTTACTTATGCTGGAAACTGTATTAAGTTCCTTTACATATAATTATTGTTCTACTTATTACTACTTTCTTTTTAAAACATTACTATTATTAATTTGAAAGGACTAGTTTTTTGACAGTGACATTTATCTGTCAATTACTTACATTTGAGATCTGAACTGTGTAACCATAGAGTTGTATTTAAAGTGTAGGCTCCGAGATTAAAATTATAGATAATTTTATAAATTTATCCATAAAATATATACAAAACGTATTAATGCAAACCTGTAGAAAATATAATAATCTTTTACTTTTACAATAACATAATCTCGAAAAAATAACATTTAAAGGTATTTTTCGAAAAAAAAAAACTATTTTGAGCTTCAAGTAAAGTGCCATTTCCGGTTGTCTGATTTATACCAAAATCTAATGGCTCCTTTCCACATTAGAATAAGCTAGAAATACAAAGTTTCAAATTTTTCTGAACGATAGTATTTGATTTAGAGCGTAAAGAGCATCCACACACACACACGCGCCACACACACACACACACATACACACACATACACACACACACACACACACACACACACACACACACAGACAGACATCATCGCGAAATTGTTAAAATTAAATTCTAGGGATCTTAAAACGTGCTCATTTATTGTTATAAAACAACTTTATTTATTTATGAACATAACGATGTGATCCTGAAAGACATTTTGTAAAAATCGTATTCACTAAGTAATATCGTTATAAACGTTCTCATATCGGTTGTCACAACGATATTTGCCGATATTTTTTAGGAAATATAGTAACTATTACTTTAAAATTATATCATCATTGTCCTGTCATTTTGCAAAAATATGCATGATTGTTTTAATTATTAATTCTTTATTCTGTAAAGTATATGTGTAAAAAACGATTTTCAAATAAATTATTATTCCATAAGACTTTAACTTTTCTTTTAAGTTCTAAAATGTAATTATCGTTATTAATTATATTATATGTTGCATAAATAAATGTTTTCGTACCTATTTTCAATTTCTTCCTGTTCAAATATAAATAATAATTTAATTAATCCTTCCATATGCTAACATTTGACATTAACGAATTGAATAACAACAAGTGAACCCTCATCGTTCATGAACTACTTAAAATAAAGACAATACTATTTCAATATAACGAGGCTGGTTTTGCAAAATACGCTTTTTGAAAATTACCGTTATTTAACAATCTTACCATTATAATACGTTATGGTATAACGACATTCTTGCAGAATAATAAGCGTATTCTGTACCTCAACGGCTAATTTTTAACAACTGATTAAAAAAATTAAGCAATCAAGTATGTTGATACATGACATTTTTAGTTGTCAAATCAATATCTACTTCAATTTTAAACCAATTCAACTTGTACTTGTACTATACCAATTTTATAGACCGATATAAACCAATGTTAGTGTTTATTTTATACAAAATTTCGTGTTCGAGGTTTAGTAGATCACAGAAGTAGTAGTAGTAGTAGAACACCATATGTACACTTTTCGTTGAAAAACTCTTTCAAGGGCCTCTTCCTCATAGCGTAGGCACTGTTTTTATCTTTTATATATTCAAGGTGTGAGTTTGCAATACATTGCACAATGATCGACTTGCACTTTTTGTCAAGTTTGCTTATAGCTTCTGTAGATACATCTACTTCTTCTTCTATGCATTTTTTAACATCATACTGATCCAGTATAGTTTCCATTCTGAACTTCCAATGGTCATAATTCTTCCCGTCAAATTGTACAATTTCGTACTTATCCAAAGAATTTGCTCCCGCCATTTTGTTAGAGTGGGTTTTTGTTACCACAAAATTTATCACAAACAAAATTTGAAGCCAAACTTCATTATTATTAATATAACATTAATTTATTATTATTTTTTCTGACTTGCCATAAACATTTTGTAATAGTACTAATGGTCAAATAAATATGAATATGAATATCTTGAAAAAACTTCTTTCCTGTTCACTGGGCCCGTAACCTGTTCGAGGTTTAGTAGATCACAGAAGTTTAACACCATAATGTAAACTTAACAAAAATCAATTTTATTTAATTTTAAGAAAAATACATCTTGCTTTTTACCTCTCGCTAAGAGAGGTATTGGATTCATGCTAAAAATCGAATATCCAGATTTTATTGAATAAGCACGTTTTATGGTCCCTACAATCCGATTTTAACATTTTTACGATGATGTCTGTGTGTGTGTGTGTGTGTGTGTGTGTGTGTGTGTGTGTGGATGTATGTGTGTGTGTATGTATGTAGGATGTTGGAAGGACGATTACTCAAAAACTATAAGACTTTAAATTTGTTTAACTACGTATTTCCCAATCGGACAATCATGGGAAGATCTGAAAAGGTTTTGGTAAGAATTGGACAACCGGAAGTAGAAGATTCTGGAAAAAAAATCTTCTAAATAATATTTTTTGAATTTTTTTCTTGGTAATATTAAAGAAAATTAAATTCTCTATCTGATACATTTAAATATTTTATAATATATTCTATAGATTTAGAGATAAAAGAAATATAATATATAAAATAATCTGTTATAATAAATTTTACAGCCGAAAGATTGGCCATGGAAAATAGTTGAAAATTTAAATTGTTTGTAACTGACAGATAAATGTCAGTGTCAAAAATCCGGAGACATTACTGAAGACTTTTTATGGGAAGTACATACATTATATTATTTCTTAATGTATTAATAGTTAAATATTTAAAATTATAGGTATATTACATATATCCTTCAAAAATACTGTCAATCCTGACAATGAATTAGAAACATTTCGAAAAATTAGAAGAGGACAAAATTTATGAATTTAAAATTAAACAATCTAAACATAAGGAATAGATATATGTAAGTAGAATTTTTGGTATAGAGTGTAGGTATACAAGAAATGTTAAATACAATAGGGCGCGAGCAGTCATGTGATTATGTTAGCCTTGACAAGCAAATATGGGGGCCCATATCAGAATGATAGCTAGTAATTATGTATATAGATGTCAAATATCATAATTTCTCATTCTAAATTTAGTGATTTTCCAATTCCATGTGGAGCAGAATTAAACGTTAAATATCTAAGGCATACGACAAGTAAATTTTAAACTCCTGGTGATAAATTAACTACGTAAATTTAGAAAATCTTAAAAATTTTAATGAAAAATTCTGACATTTGACATCTATGTACATAATTACTAATTATCATTCTGAAACGGGCCTACACATCTGCTTGTCAAGCCCAAAAATGTAACATTACTGTTCGCGCCCTATACTTGTGTAACCAAAAAAAAGGAAGTGGCGAGAGGTATTGTGCTGGCCACAACAGATTTTTATTATTGCACAGCAGACATCTTTTATTGATATATCAACATGAACATAGTTTTAGTTAGGTACTTGGGCAATGGCAACTAACTTCATTAAAAACATAATAAAAAGAACTAGCGGCAAATTTGAAACTCTTGATTGTTTTTCAACATTTCTTAAACTGTAAACACTTGAAAGAAGTAAGTACGTAAAAAATTCGAATTATTTATGAGATAATTTATCTCTTTATTTTTCTAATCAAACTTGACCTTTAAGATGTTCGTGATTCCACAGACTGCTGAAAAATGAATTATAGAAAAGGGTAACGAACGTTTCTTCTTGAAATCGTTGTGTTGAACAAGTGTGGATAATTGCAATCCTTTTCAAAAAGATAATTAAAACTTGGCCATAATTTAGAAACTTGGTAATGATAAAACATTCACTTACAACTGAAAGTTTATTGCTTTATAGATAGAAATAATATCTTAACTTCCTAATCAGGTTATATGATTAGTTTTTCCTGTAATCTTTGCAAATTTAATTTTTGTCGTAACTTGGCATGATAATCAGGTATCCGCCGATGATACTCTTAATTTCCTTTCCGTTCTCTTTGTGGGACTAATAATTACAAATTTAATTCGACGCTCGTAGCAAACACTTGCATAGATGGCGGAGTAATCATCTAACCAAGAAAACTTCATTAACGCGTCCCGGCTCTTATCTACAGTAGCAGCGTTCTTGTTTCTGGCGATTTTCCTTTCCTGTGAGTTTGATTTTCGAGTAATATTTTTCACTGATTGCATATCCCAGAGGGAGATAATTTAACCCATATTCTCTCTTACTGGGTCATATTTTCAAAACACCTTTTTATCTCTCGCTAAGAGAGGTATTGGATTCATGCTAAAAATCGCATATCCAGATTTTATTGAATAAGCAACGATTTAAGGTCCATAGAATCCGATTTTAACATTTTTACAATAATGTCTGTGTGTGTGAGGTTGTTGGAGACACGATTTCTCAAATTATATAAGACTAAAGCCAGTTTGACTACGGATTCCTCAATCTAACAGTAATGGGAAGAGTTGAGTAGGTTCTGGTAACAATTAGACAACCGAAAGTGGTAGTTTCTAAAAAACTAAAAATTCTAAATATTTTTTTTTGAAAATTTGTTATTACAAATATTAAAGATAATTAAATTCTCAATCTGACACATTTAATCTTTTTTATATCTCTTATATGTTTGGAGATATAGTATATAATAATATAGAATAATCTGTTGTAATAAATCTCGTTGCCAGAAATACAGTTGCGATATTAAATTTTTTGTAATTGACAAATAAATGCAAAATGTCAGTGTCAGTTCTGGGAGGTATGAATACATTTAATATATATTATTGTATTATTAATTAAATATTTATTTAAATTGCAGGTATGTCAATATTACATACATCCTTAAGAAATACCGCTAATACCGTCAATGAATTTGAAGTATTTTGAACATATAAGAATAGTAGAATAAAATTTCTCATAGAACGAAAAAAGAGAAACAATTTCAATTATTTGTGTGTACAAGAAATGTTAAATTCGTTACTTATAGGGCGCGAGCAGCCATGTGACATTGCTGGCCTTAGCAAGCAGATATGAGGATCCGTGTCAGAATGACGGCTAGTAGTTATTTACATATATGTCACAATTGTCAAATGTCATAATTACCGACCGAGGTGGCTTGGTGTTAGCGTACTAGCTTCACGTGCCAGCGGTTCTGGGTTCGAATCCTGGGTAAGGTATGGAAGTTTGTGTGCGTCCCTTTCATCATCTCATATTCATCGAAGCAATGTGTAAATATGATATGTTACAAAAAGTACAACGAAATAATTACTCACCCACATTATCAATTGTAATAACTTGTAAAAAGTTGATATGCAATAAAGAATTATTATTATTATTATATGTCATAATTTTTTATTCAAAATTTCATTATATTCTGTTTATTTGTCATCCATTAGCATGGAATATACTTGTCGAGGAAAATAATACACATGGATTTGGAAAATCATGTTTCGAATGAAAACTTATGATACTTGACACCTATGTATATTACCAACTGTCATTCTGACACGGGCCCCCATATCTGCTTGCTAAGGCCAACAGTCACATAACTACCCGCGCCCTATGCAAGATAAAATGAAAATGGCGAGAGGTATTGTGATGGCCACAACAGTTTTTTATACCTTTATTTTGATCATGTTATGAGTACAATAGACAATATATCAATTAATAGTATATTACATCCGAGGTGGGATATGTTTCATTACTTCCAAGGACGCTGATGAAACTCTAACCGAGTATCACAGATTGCTTGTGATTGGTCGTTTTATTAAAATACGGTTGTACGAGTATTATAAATCTAAAATTGAGATGTCTAAATTTATAAATAGTTGATAATCCACCGTACGCAGTAAAGGCAAAAAATCTCTCCTATAGGTACGCTCTTACCCACACTTTGTTTTTCAAGAAATCACCTCGTTTTCCACATCCTTTTACCTAATCTTACCTTCTTCCTGAAATTTTACCGCTTTCTATTTATAAAACCGTCACATATCCTGAATTAATAGTCACCTAGGGACCCTTCCTTCCTTCCTACGGTCACGGAGGCTGTAATAAAGCTCCCGTTGTAAGATTCTTCACTCGCAACTGCGTGCTCCCTGTTCATGAATATTCAGGCAGCAGTGTGAGATGAGAGTTCGAAGAGTGGGTGATGATAGGATGTGAAGATATTGATGATAGGTTAATTATAAGAAAAGAGGGTTTGACAATAATAAATTACGGTGCCCATTTATCATCAATGTTTATAAACGTCAAATATGCTGTAAAGATTATAATTGTTAAATTGTTAGACACATGTGTGATGAAATATATTGGACATAAATTCTGATATGCAGTGTGTTAAAAAAAAACCTATCTCGGAGTAGGCTATGAACAGAAAAACGTATGTCTAATCATTATTCAATTCAAATATCAAGTTGTCAAAATTGATCATGAAATGGAACTTTCGTGAAATTCATTGTAACAGGCAGTAAAAGGGTATTTCCATTCGCCTTTTTCTAATTTATTTCTAAAATAAAATTCAAGAAGAAAAGCTTTGATTTCATTAGGTAACATTTTTAACAATATCTCCTGTCAAATTGACATTTAATTAAATACTTTACAATTAAGATATACACACTGTATATCAGAATTACGTCCAAATATAAATAAATAAAATAAATATATCATCACGGCATATTGTACACAGATGTCGGTAATGATAATGAAAATATATGAGTATCATTAGAAATGCGTACGTGTGTGTGTGTGTGTGTGTGTGTGTGTGTGTGTGTGTGTGTGTGTGTGTGTGTGTGTGTGTGTGTGTGTGTGTGTGTGTGTGTGTGTGTGTGTGTGTGTGTGTGTGTGTGTGTGTGTGTGTGTGTGTGTGTGTGTGTGTGTGTGTGTGTGTGTGTGTGTGTGTGTGTGTGTGTGTGTGTGTGTGTGTGTGTGTGTGTGTGTGTGTGTGTGTGTGTGTGTGTGTGTGTGTGTGTGTGTGTGTGTGTGTGTGTGTGTGTGTGTGTGTGTGTGTGTGTGTGTGTGTGTGTGTGTGTGTGTGTGTGTGTGTGTGTGTGTGTGTGTGTGTGTGTGTGTGTGTGTGTGTGTGTGTGTGTGTGTGTGTGTGTGTGTGTGTGTGTGTGTGTGTGTGTGTGTGTGTGTGTGTGTGTGTGTGTGTGTGTGTGTGTGTGTGTGTGTGTGTGTGTGTGTGTGTGTGTGTGTGTGTGTGTGTGTGTGTGTGTGTGTGTGTGTGTGTGTGTGTGTGTGTGTGTGTGTGTGTGTGTGTGTGTGTGTGTGTGTGTGTGTGTGTGTGTGTGTGTGTGTGTGTGTGTGTGTGTGTGTGTGTGTGTGTGTGTGTGTGTGTGTGTGTGTGTGTGTGTGTGTGTGTGTGTGTGTGTGTGTGTGTGTGTGTGTGTGTGTGTGTGTGTGTGTGTGTGTGTGTGTGTGTGTGTGTGTGTGTGTGTGTGTGTGTGTGTGTGTGTGTGTGTGTGTGTGTGTGTGTGTGTGTGTGTGTGTGTGTGTGTGTGTGTGTGTGTGTGTGTGTGTGTGTGTGTGTGTGTGTGTGTGTGTGTGTGTGTGTGTGTGTGTGTGTGTGTGTGTGTGTGTGTGTGTGTGTGTGTGTGTGCGTGTGTGTGTGTGTGTGTGTGTGTGTGTGTGTGTGTGTGTGTGTGTGTGTGTGTGTGTGTGTGTGTTTGTGTGTGTGTGTGTGTGTGTTGGTAGGACGATTTCTCAAAAACTATAATACTTAATTTTTGTTTAACTACGTATTTCTCAATCGGACATTACTGGGAAGAGCTAACGGGCTAATTGCATACAAGAGGATTTTGAAAACTATTATATTTTTCAAGTTTAGTTTACTCAACTACATTATTTACTTTATAATTTTTTTTAAATACATTGTGTTATTATTGAATAAATTTAACATAAATGTATCCCTCCTATCTTGATGACAACACAATCACTAGCATTTGATTCGTTAATGTGAATGGGAGAGGTGAAGGGACGATCGAGGATCAGACAACGTTCCACTATCTCCGTCTCTGTTTTCCCAAACTACAGAACTAGGACATATGTCATCCGTGATTGTGGCGTCATAAAACGAAAATATTTATTTTTAGCCGTAAGTGACAAAATTTTGAAAAAAGAAAAAATAGGGGATCTTTTATTTTATATATATATATATATATATATATATATATATATATATATATATATATATATATATATTCCAAAAAAAAAAATTCTTAATATTATGCAAGTAGCCCATTCTTTAAAAAAATCTTCTAAATATTATTTTTTTAAATTTTTGTTCTAGCAAGTATAAAAGAAAATTAAATTCTCTATCTGACACATTTAAATATTACATTATATCTTTGATTGATTTAGAGATAAAAGAATATAATATATAAAATAATCTGTTGCAACAATCAGACCAAATAATGCCATGAAAACCAACTGAAAAATTAAAATGTTTATAACTGACATGTAAATGTCAGTGTCAGAAATTCGGAGACATTATTGAAGACCTTTTCTGGGAAGTACTTACTTATATTATTTCTTATTGAATTAATAGTTAAATATTTAAAATTATAGGTATATTACATATAAATTTCAGAAATACTGTTAATTTCGACAATGAATTGGAAACATCTCGAAAAATTAGAAGCATGGGAAAAAAATTCTTCATAGAATGAATTTAAAATTAAAAAATCTAAATATAAGGAACATGTATAAGTAGAATTTGTGGTGTAGAGTGTAGGTATACAAGAAATACAATATTTATGTAACAAAAAACGGAAGTGGTGAGAGGTATTGTGCTGGTCACAACAGATTTCTTTTTCTTTTGGATTAAGAATGACATATTCTAACACGCGATTCTAGAATGAGCTTCATTATTATATAATATTTTTTTGACATTTTATTATTTATGATTGATATAAGTCATCAAATACAAAAAATATCTAAGCCTAGGCAACGGACAAAATAAAAAACAAATCATTTCCACCAATCTGCTTTTGAGTGGCGGCTCGTGCTACATATTTGTGGATGGGCTAAGAAAAAAAGATACGAACTTACCATTGTATTTTCAATTAAAGTAAATCAAATATTGTGTTCTTCTCCAGTACTCAGTTATACCAATTAACTAGTAAGCGTATACATCGGTAAAATTCGAGAATTGCGCCAAATACCTGCTTCTTAGTTGCGGTTGTTTGCTGATACTTTTTTATATAACGTTGTGAACTCCAAACTTAGGGGTGGCGAAACTTTTAATGTCCGCATGCCATTTTTTAAAAAATTATCACATTTTGGAATGCTGGTGTGCCGGATAACTTTAACAATGAAAGAAAAAAATCTGATTGTAAGAGTAAATAATACAATATTTGTATTAAATTAATATTCTTATTGATATAGTTTTAATTAAATTACCAGACACATATCGGAATGTTTACACAAAGCTACGAGTATATACCGCGGCCACCGATCATCATACATATCAGACTTGCCAATTTCATGATAATAAAGAAGAAAACATAACTTTACTTATATTAATTCATTATTTAAAAAAAAGATAATAATTTAAGGGAAAATTTGGTAAAATAGGAAGTGGGTCACTGCTACTTATTTTACCACTGCTAGTGACGGCTTGTCCTTAAATCTGCAAATATGCAGAACCACAAAAGATATAAAATAAAAGTGCATGTTATAAGGGTTGTTTCTTAGATGGTAGTTCATGAAAGGGTTTCTGGGATTCAGCCACATTTCATAAAATATCTTTATCTAAAAATCCAAAAAAAAACAAAATTATTTCTTCACATTATCTACTGCGGCTTGTGCTTGTGACTGTGACGTGATACGAGTACAAACAGTCAAATAATCACTGTCCGCTAGCCTGATTAACAAAAGCAACATCCACAAAATCTCTCGCTGTTTAATTACGATATTCTGTTATACTCATGGGTAACAAACCTCACGCCTGCCATATCTGGCAAGTCGAAAATTTTTATTGGCACGTGGGTGTAATAGTTACTTTTCTAAAATTTAATAATGGATTTTGTCAAGCATTAAAAAAAACTAAATTAAAAACGATACAGAAAAAATAAATAATAAACACATATATTGTGTTTGATCATATAATGACCAATTTCGCTAAAATTATTTTTTGAAAATAATGATCTGTGAATGTTTACGTCGCGTTTCATTTAGAGGGTAAGTAGGTAACCGAGAAGTAAACGAAGAATCATAACATGGAACATTTATGCTTGTCTAGCTCTCTAGTTGACATTTCTAGATTTTTGTGTAGGAGATTATATTAGATTGTTGTTCCAATTGTAACAAAAACGTGTGATGCTTATTCATGCTTCGTGCACAATTCTGGTTCATGTATTTCTGCTTCGCCATCCAGCGCTGGTTCATTATAGATGGTAATTTAATAGATATTTTTCTATTTCGGTGTTTTTGTCTATAAACTCAATGAAAACACATCGTTAAAAAGATATACAAACGCGCTGTTTTTAGCGCTTTTTGTTTTCTTGAGACGCTAAAACTGCTTTTAAAATTGACAGATGAATGACATTAACCTCAATTGCGGTTAGTCAACAATGAATTTAGCGGTAAGCGCTACCAATATAACTGTTAAATACCACCAAATCATATTTTTGACAATTCGATTTTTTTAAAATCTAATAAAATTACCTCAATAGAAAAAAATATATAAAAAACATGTTTCAGGCCTGTTATCGCACTCTTCCTTTGTAAAACTCACCGCAGAGCTATTCGTTTTCCAAATATGGAATCGTACATTAATACACGGCCTTGTTTTTTTAATGTACTGCATTACTACAGTTTGGTTCACGAAAGATGACAATTCAAGGTCATTTATTAACCGTATGGTGTAATATTACTTACAGATAACTTCACTGCATTTCGTATACATAGACGTGCAACATGAAATATTTATGGATACATTTTAACTGAAAAAGATAAGTGTAATTTATTAGAAAATTATGTTTCTTTTTAAATAATACATTTTTCAAAGATTTATGCTCCTCACCTATGTTTTTGCAGAACACAACAACCTAGACTTGACAAAAACCATGGAATAATAATTTGATTTAAATGCCAACGTTACTGGGTAAATATTAGGATAGAGGGCAGTGTAGTAGTTAATTAAATATCTGTTACTCTACGACATACGTCATTAATATTTGTAACGTGTTAAAAAGTATTGTCAACATGAACGTATATCTGTCACACAACATAAACTACATAGACATACGTCAAGTAATCTTTCTCTTTCTAACATGAAATGTTGCTAAGGTACTACTGTATTAAATGTTGTGTATTCTTTCTTTGAACAAGTGACCTTGAATTGTCATCTTTCGTGAACCAAAGTATAGTCTACAAATTGCACTTTGCGAGTGAGTATATTTTGACTGGCAGACCCGGAGGCGAGGCCTTTACATACGAGTACTTGCAAAACAGTTTCTGTACGTTTTTTGCACTAACTTCTCGAAAAATTTATTCTAAGAATTTGATTTATTGTCCAAATATGAAATACTAGAGATTTTTTTATGTTGGTAACATCGGAAGATTTGAATAATTTCAACTTATAAACATAACATGACAAATCAGCAAACATTGTTTATCGGTTGTGCATTGAAAGTTTAAATATAATTATTTACATTTAGCTTAAAATGTGTTTGTTTAATTAACGATTTAGTATTAGACATTGTAAACATTTTGCTAATTCTTGTATTGAAAATTCTTATAAGGGTGTGGTAATAAAAAATCTGCACAAACTTTATAACTTTACTATTCAACTTACAAAACAAATTGTAATGGTCTCAATTCTCAAGTATTAGAAAATGATAAACATTAATAAATTCGTGGATTCTGGTGTATTTTGTTTGTAAAATTACATGAACTTATTCTACAACTACGACTATATACAAATTGAATATATACTAATAAATGGAAAGTGCACTTATCATTTATCAGTTCTTAGTCGACAGTAAAATGGCCGCTGCTTTAAGTCACACTAGCTGTCGTGACTTTTACTCTTGCTGCACTGTTTACGTCGAGTTTTACTTCCCGTTCCTTGTGGTTCATACACGTAGAAAATGGAAAATGTCGTGGGCGAGCTGAACATGTGCACAATACTTACCCCGTTCACCCTTTTACTCGTTGCTCAAACACGTGGAGTATGTAAATTGTAATGGAGAGAAGTATACGTACAACCTCCGTCCCTGATCAACTACTCGTCTCATCTTTCGAGCGTCTGTCTGCCAGCAACGCACATCTCTAACCCCACCACACGACCATCACTTCCACACTTCACTTACTACTTCACTTATTACGGTTCACGGTAATATCTAGAACTATTTAGAAACTAATATATTTAATTCGGGAACACCGCAATATAAACTACATTTAAATAGCATAAACTGCAGCAAAATCCTAATTTCATGTATATTTGATAGTCCAGCTAATATTTTCAAAGTATTCTCCTTGGGTGGACAAGTTATTTTTAATTATTTGTATGTAATTTCGCGTGTCGATTAAATTTAAATTCCGTCGGAACGTGAAAGCCTTATTTATAAAAATAAGTTTAATTTTCTGCAAATTCACTACCATCCATATAATTACAAAATGCTTATTCCAAGGCTTTAAATGCAGTTTAAGTAGCAAGATCTTCTAATTTATTAACAATTGAATTTTCTGTACTTTGGTACTGATTTTTTTGTTTCTTATTTTGTATACAACTCATGGGAACGGTTATTTTCCCTCTTGATAAAGTGCTCGTTTACTTGTCTACATTTTTTAAGATGTCTTTCGTTGGTATGGGGATGTGGGTAATTTCATCTTTGGTTGCTTCTTTCGCTGCCTGATCGGCTTCTTTATTCTTTTTTATGTTTGCGTGTCCTGGTGTCCACGTTAGAGATATTTGTTTGTAGTCGTGGAGATTATGTATCAGTTCTTGTATTTTCTGTATTATTGGTTGTTTGCTGCATATATTTTTTGTTTCTTCGATAACATATAACGCGTCGGACAAGATTATTTATTCTTTTTTGGTTTATTTCATTTCTTTATATTTCTTGTACAGCTGTTAATATACTTAGTTAGATCTGCTTTTGAACCAAAACTTTTAGAATATTAGCACAGACATAATGTCTTTATTTAAGCTCTGTTAACATAACATCTTTAACATCCGAACAAAGAAAGCAAGAATCTTGTAAGTAGAATTCACTGTTGCTGTTGTTCACAAGTCCTTTATTAAGTTGATTATGTTACACCTGTAGTTATTACACAGATACTGAGAGTTCTTTGTTGCAAATGCACGAGCTAAACTCCGTAACTGAATTTCAACGGTACACACGAATCCTCCGGCGTTCTGCGTCTCTGCATTGTCGAACTTAATAGATACATCCACATTGTTCCGCATCCGCATCCTCGATGCTTTCATATGCGCATATGTTTACAAGATGTAATTTCCCGGTCGCTACGTTCAAATAATTGCACGCAGGGTTGACATAGTGTTACATCAAAACTTTACACGGATTACGGACACGTGTCGTAGTCATGGAATTTGCTCAACATTCAAGCATAAATATCAGCATCAGCAATGTTGATTATACAACCTATGATTATTCAATATAATTCAGATTGTATTAGTCAAAATTAAGTCAATTTTTAAACTAATAATCATATTCGTAAAACAAAAATAAAATGAACTATATTATTTCGGGAGGATATTAATTTGTATCAGATCTTGCAAATTTAAATAAAATAAGTTTTTCCTATAATAGTGTATTATACAGCAATGTCGAGAAATATGTTTCTGTCAATTATTAATTATATTTAGACACCCGTTACAAAAAAGCTGATGTAACCAACACAATACCTCCGGCCATTTAATTTTTATAAATTTAAATACATATACCTATGGGGTCGTGGCCGCGTGCCTGAATGTCTGGTCGCGAATCTGAGGACCCGGATTCAATCTTCAATCCCTACCAGCACCAAATATTTCAAATTTTAAAAGGCACAAAATTGACCCCTGTGGAGCACTATCCACGCCAGAAATCGTTTCCCGTAAGATAACGCTTGGTAAAAGTTCGTATGATATGAATATGTCATTATCATTACCTAAATCTGTGTACAAAGCAGATTAGCATGCCCAGCAATGGCTAATATGTGCCGTGATAATATATATTTTTTTATTTAAATACATACCTGCATATTTACTAATGCTATCTTATGTTATGTTCCTTGTTCCTTTCCATATAACTAATATTCTATTTACAATTTTCGTTTTAAAATGTTACTATTATTAATTTTAAATTATGTATATTAAGTTCTTTTCCATGTAACTATTGTTCTATTTACAATTTTCTTTTTAAAACGTTACTGTTATTAATTTGAAATGATTATTTTTTGACAGTGACATTTATTTGTCAGTTACATACATTTGACTGTGTAACCATAGAGTTGTGCTTAAAGTATAAGCTCCGAGATATAATTTTTATATTACTTTATAAATTTATTCATGATATATATATAGAAAAAGTGTTAATGCAAACCTGTAGAAAATGGAACAATCTTTAATTTTTATAATAACAAATTGCAAAAAATAACATTTAAAGGTATTTTTTGAAGAAAAACTATTTTGAGCTTCAAGTAAACTGCTATTTCCGGCTATCCGATTGACCAAAATCTAATGATTTCTTTCCATATTAGAATAAGGTGAAATACAAAGTTTCAAATTTTTCTGAACAATAGTATTTGAGTAGCGCGTAAAGAGGATCCACACACACACATACATACATACACACAGTCATCATCGTGAAAATGTTAAAAATGGATTCTAGGGACCTTAAAACGTGGTCATTTACCAAAATCTCGATATGCGAATTTTAGCACGATCCCAATATCTCTTTTACTAAGGGTAGCTGGAGATAAAAATTCTAACCCTGAGGGAAATTGCGCAACTGCTAACGTGTTAAGAATGTAAAGTGATACTTTGTTGCTTAAGAAAGAAGTTGAGTCGCGACAAGCAGAAAGAAAGGAGAAATTTATCTAACATAATTTTAAGTTCAGGAATTAATATTAAAAATTGTCAAAAGTGTACAATCTATTTTAATATTGTAAATAAATAAAAATATTTTTTTGTAAGTGAAATACTTATTCATGTTCCAGTCTGATTTGTGAGCCTAGTTTTTAAATATATGAAAAAAAATTTAAAAAAATTATAAATTAAAAAATTAATTTGAGTGACCCGTTTTTCAGTGTCACGTGTATATTATTATTTTTATCATCGGTAGTAGAAAAACCACAAAAATCTTTTGTATAGGTATTTGTTCCATTTTCCATTTGTAAAAAGTTAATGCACACTTTAATTCTAAAAATTCTAATGAAGACATAAATAAGCGTATTAACATATAAATCTCGCAGACACTAATGACATTTTACTAACCTCACAAAAATAATTGTGTATGTAAAGCTGTCGTTTCTGTATTAGGCCGCGCAATTGTGAAAAATAAAATAAGAGAAAAAATAATAATGAAAATGTTTATATTCTAATATTTATAAGAGATGTAACATTTGAAATAATATTAAATTAAATTGAACGTACTGAATGTTAAACCGTCTAATATATTCATATATTTCCATAAAATCCATCATCTAACTCTAAATTAGTTTTCAAATCATAGAAGTCTTGAGAAATCAAATTCAAATACAAATAAGAACACGTGCAGAGATTTACATAAAGTGAATCACTCCAAGAAATTCTATATCCGTATAATCGGATGGATCTGGGAAATTCTCCCTTGAAAAATAAAACGCATGCATGAATTTAAAATTCAGCACATACGTGAATAGATTCGAAAGAGATGGAAGAATTTAAGGTAACTTAAAGCATTTATTACAATATACTATCGCAATCAGATTGCTCAAGGTCCATATAAATTATGGCAACCGCTGCCAGCCGTGCGTCTAGGAGATAGCAGCACTAGGTCGCTTTCCGTCAATAGATGGCAGAACTTGTGTGCTTCATTCTAACTCGCTATAGTGTTCTTTCAATTTTATATTTATGTAAGCAGTCGCAAGTAAACATTTTTTGTTCAATCCTGCTATTGAAACTAGTTGTTTCTTACTTGGATACGGAACTTGAAACTTTCTGTTTTATCCACTGAACTTATTCCTACGGCAACGGGTGGGTGAAAGTAGTGAGCGAAAGTAAACTTTCGCTCCCTCACCTGTCGTTACCGAAAACAGGAATAAACTACAATAAAATTCATAACATTGATTTATTTACATGAAAAACTGCACAGTTATTGAAAACAGCACATTTACTAAAACTAAACATGACAGCAAGCGATATTTTATCTATCCCAGTATCTGCTATTACCTACGCAAATTTTCTTACTGGTATTGGCGCCCGCTTCACGGTTTAACTATTTTTCTTGCAATTTATATCTTATTGATCGCCGACATTTTTTTTATCTTCCATATTTTCAAAGTTTTTATATAAGATCTGCAGAATGTGACAGCCAAAAATAATATTGTTGACCACATTGTTGACAATTACAAATGTTTATAAACACAAACAATAGCAACGTACCTCGCCGCTTATTTTAATTTACACTCCATGTATATACATACACATATCTATTAGTACAAATTTTAATATATTTTTTAATATTTCAATAGCAGGATTGAACAAAACGTATACAACACTCGACACTCGTGAAGAAACGAATTCGCTCACTTATGTGCCTTTGACCACACGGCTAGCGCCTCGTGTTCAAAACTGGCACATGCGTCAGGGAAATTCTTAGTTTCTTCACTCATAGTGTAATATACTATTTATTATTATTTGAGAAGGGTGAGTCAATTTTCTTTAACAATTTTTTGTAACCTCGCAGTTTTATTATTCGTTTCATTGATGGAGATGAGATGAGAAAGACGCCACAAACATCCAAACCCTTGGTGGGAATCGAACCCACGACCCCAGGATCCGAGCGGTGATGGTCGTTTAGAGCGCTGTCTGAACCCGTTGCCTCAACACGCTCGGCCACCGATGCGGCAATTGTAAAGCTGTGTACACACTTGAGCACGAATGCGAATGAGGCAGATCGAGGCTGAACAGAATTCCTCGTGTGGGATAAACGTTTTCCCACATAGGAGCGCATGAGGCATGCCGTGGCAGTGCTCCAATGTTGTGCGGCGAATAGGCGAAATATCGAATGAACACTTACTACCCGTGGCTTGTATCAGTGTTATACTACTTAATAAGTTGATAAAAATCAAAAAACGTAAAAAACAAAGGCGAAATTGGTCTTCACAACTTTATTTGAGACGAAGCCGCATTAATAATGTTAATAGTACTTTTTTATTAAATGACACGTGCTGACGAAGATTTTGGCAAATTTAAAAATTTCACCAGAATGTCAAAAGAAGATTTTAATTTTCTTTTAAATGGCATTAAAAGTAAAATAAAGAAAAACGATACAAGATTCAGAACCTTTTAAACAATCCATTTTTTCTTTATTTCTTCTACACTTTTTTCAAGAGCTGCTGCTATTTGAGCCCACGCATCTTATTTTCTTAATTTATTAAAAAATTGTAATCCCGAGGGTTCCATAATATTTCCGTCTTTCTATATTTATTTATAAGAACGAAACATAACTCTTGAGTCCACTCCATTTTTACAATGTATTCAAAATCATGTGTTCAAATGTTTTGAATACGTCCACACTGAGCACGAATCCCTTTGATAGACCGACAGCAGTTGGCTCGTTCCGAACTGTTCGACGAACAGTTTGTCGTGCCTCGGGACAACGTCCACACTGCATGCCTCGTGCGGCCGCGGCCTGCCTCATACGTATTCGTGCTCAAGTGTGTACGCAGCTTAATAAGTTGTATAGAACTTTAAATACAATAAAGATTATTATTATTATTATTACTATTATTATTATTATTATTATTATTATTATTATTATTATTATTATTATTATTATTATTATTATTATTATTATTATTATTATTATTATTATTATTATTATTATTATTATTATTCTTATTATTATTATTATTATTATTATTATTATTATTATTATTATTATTATTATTATTATTATTATTATTATTATTATTATTATTATTATTATTATTATTATTATTATTTGAGAAGGTAGTTATGTTTTTATCGAAATTTACTGATTTATTTACTTTTAAGATTTAAAATAATTGTAAACGTTTTAGAATAAAATATTCATTGGTTAAATATAATGCCTGGAAACGTATGTCAATATATGAAATGCGAAACAAACCAACAGAGTGGCTTAAAAATGTACCGATTTCCATTGAACGATGGCGAAAAACTTGAACAATGGATATTAAATTCAGGTATACATTTTGCATTTCGTTATGCATTACTTAATAATAAAATTATTACTGTATATATTTTTTATTTAAATGCAAATTAGAAAAAGCAATGCCGCTCCGTAGGTAAAAGGCGCCTTTGTACAAAATTATATTTTATCCCCTCATAATGCATAAATCGCGAATTAACATACTTTATAGTTTGAACTATACTATTCTTATTCTTCGAAAAATATTAGATGTAAATATTGATGAAATTTCTTTTGTTAGATTCATTCTTGTAATCAATATTATTAGGTTATAATCAAAATTGTTTGTTGTAATCAACAATTTTACAGTTATAGTTTGCATTCCAACATAATATAACAATGCCAGAAAATTATCTGTTTGGCGTTTTCTAGGTACTAAATTTTAATACTATAATAAATGTAAGTTTCACATATTTTACAAATATTAAGTAAATATTTTTTTACTATGTTTTATGTATTTTATTGGAAAATTTTTTTTTTTGAATAATAAATAATGTTTCATATACAATTAATATATTTTATAATTAAATCTATTTTTAATATATCTCCGTCCAAATTAGGAGTACCTAAATGGCAAGTGCCTTGATTTACAGGCAAGCACAATACATGCGCGCACAAATCAAAATCAATTCATGTTAAGTTCAATTGAGTTAGAATGAAGTAAACAGGTCAAATTCCATCTCAAACAACGCGCCGGAATTATTTCTTTTGTGGTTAGTAGAGATATCTTTCGGCAGTGTGGAAACTATATTATTTCTGCCAATGAAACTCATATAAATGGCGAATCTGAGTATAAAAAATCTAATGTGACCAACACAATACCTATCACCATTTACCTATGGGGTATAATTTTTATATTACTTTATAAATTTATCCATAGAATATACAGAAAAAGTATTAAAGCAAACCTGTAGAAAATGGGATAATCTTTAATTTTTATAATAACAAATTGCGAAAAAAATACATTTAAAGATATTTTTTGAAGAAAAGCTATCTTCAGCTTCAAGTAAAATTCCATTTCCGGTTATCCGATTGCCACCAAAATCTAATGGCTTCTTTCCATATTAGAATAAGATAGAAATACATGGTTTTAAAACTTTCTGAATGATAGTATTTAAGTTAGAGCGTAAAGAAGATCCACACACACACCCACACATACATACATACATACATACATACACACATACACACAGACATCATCGTAAAAACGTTAAAATTAGATTCTAGGGACTTAAAACGTGGTCATTTACCAAAATCTCGATATGCGATTTTTAGCACGATCCTTATAGCTCCCTTACCAAGGGTAGCGGGAAGTAAAAATCAATGCTTAAAGTGAGAAATAATTACAATAATATTTTTCATTGGAGTGATTTAATTTATTAACAAGACTACTTGAAGAGTGATTAAACATTGTTTTCTACCTTTAATGGCATGAATATTCATAAGAAATTACTTCCTTTTTGAACATTTTGTTCCTCATTTACATTTGACTTGATAAGCAGCGAAGTTGAAAGTAATTCTTTGATTCAAATTGGCGTCTGTAGCTTTTAACTTTCTTAAATACAGGCTGTTCCAGAACTAGTATAAATAATTAATAGCGTATTTCTAAGATCATTTTGAGCAAAGAAATGTTACATGAACGTATGCCCGGAAATTTTTATTTACAGAGTTACAGCCCTTTAAAAGTGCACCTCATCATGCAGATTTTTATTAATAACTCTGGAACTAGTCGCAATAAAATTTTAAACTTGGTACTAGGATACCACTTATTTAGGTGCATATTTATATTTTCTTTTGTTTCTGTATCTCAACCAGAGGCGTTTCATATGGAGAAGCTATTACGGTTTTTTTAATCGTTATTACCTTCCGTCACCTCTAGGTAAGAAAGGTATTGTCTTTGGTCAAAAAATCGGTGGTGAGTTTTCATTGAAAAAGCACGTTTTAGGGTCTTTATAATACGATTTTACTATTTTTACGATGATGTCTGTATGTATGTGTGTGTGTGTGTGTGTGTGTGTGTGTGTGTGTGTGTATGTGTGTGTGTGTGTGTGTGCATGTGTGTGTGACCGCGGTTTCGGCTGCGATATCTCCAATACTAGAATTCCAAAAATTACAATTCTTGCTTATTCCTCTTCTTTAGAACCATATGCAGACTTGATTAGATTTTGGTTATAATTTGTCAACCGGAAGTATCCTCAATTGAAGACTTTAACAGCTTTTCTTGAAAAAATCAGTTAAATATTATTATAACTTAAAGAATATATTTTTTTTATATTTCATATTTATATTTCATATTCAATGGATATAGAGTTAAACAATTATAAAGAAATTAAATTTTATAATTCAGCCAGCTATGCTATAATCATGGAAACAGTTACTATATCAAGAAAATTCTAACTGAAAAGAAAATGAATGTTGTAGAGATGAGGATGTTGAGGAAGACACGGAAAGATACGGTAAGGAATGAATGGATAAGGAAAATAACTAACAAGTATTAGAAGTTTCTAGAAAGATACAAGAGAAACGATTACATTGGTTTAAACATATCATGAGGAGAGATAACGAATATATTGGAAGAAGAATGAATAGCTTAGTAATAGAAAGTGGAAGGAACAGAGGAAGACTAAAGATAAGATGGAAGGACTGTGTTGCGGAGGACTTGAGAGAAAAGCAACCGAATGGGGATGACCCGCAAAACAAATGAATGGAAGAAGAAAATAAAAAATAGCGACCCCTAACGAATGGGAGAGGCTAAAGAAGAAGAAGATGTCAGTGCATACTTTGTTTATGAAATCATTTTACTGGAAATTTAGAATCTTTTGCAAGAAAATTTATGTATGAAATTGGTACATAATACACAGGATTGACGGAAGGTATTGTGCTGGCCACATCAGATTTTATTTTACCTATTAACGTTTTTTTCATTTTTACCTCTCGCTAAGAGAGGTATTGCATTCATGCTAAAAATCGCATATCCAGATTTTATTGAATAAGCACGTTTTAAGGTCCCTACAATCCGATTTTAACATTTTTACGATGATGTCTGTGTGTGTGTGTGTGTGTGTGTGTGTGTGTGTGTGTGTGTGTGTGTGTGTGTGGATGTGTGTGTGTGGGATGTTGGAAGGACGGTTACTCAAAAACTATAAAACTTAAAATTTGTTTAACAACGTATTTCCCAATCGGACATTCATGGGAAGATCTGAAAAGGTTTTGGTAACAATTGGACAACCGGGAGTAGAAGATTCTTGAAAAAAAATCTTCTAAATATTATTTTTTGAAAATTTTTCTTGATAATATTAAAGAAAAATAAATTCTCTTTCTGATACATTTAAATATTTTTATACATATTTTATAGATTTAGAGATAAAAGGAATATAATATATAAAATAATGTTGTAATTAATTTTACAACCGAAAGGATGCCATGAAAAATAGTTGCAAATTTAAATTATTTGTAACTGACAGATAAATGTCAGTGTCAGAAATAATGAGTAATGAAAGAAAAATGTATTTGGAGAATCCCTTAATTCTTGATCTGTGACTATTATGGAGATGACAAGTCTAGGTTGAAGGACTTAAATTTGTTTCAAACATTATGGGACAATGTACACCAGTACTGTAGACTAGAGTAACTTTGAATTGCGAAAAAGCTATCAAATTCTTCTCAAGTAAGTTGTAAATATTGACAAAATTACACATCGATATAAGAATAATCGGAGTGCAATCTATCCGTCACTTTATTAAAGGGAATTAAGGTTATTTAGATATAACAAGTATGAAAAAATAAAATGTAAAAGAAGATATATAAGAATAGATGCACAATCCAGATATATACATTTTAGACCGCCCAAAATTAATGTTTTTACTAGAAGAATATGAAGAGAAAGTAAACAAAGTTGTTCGAATTGAAAATTGCTGTTACCAGCCTAATATTTATATATGGTAAATTCTACTTAGTAATTTATTGTAACATAATTTATGGTAAAATATCTTCATGTTGAGACATGCTATTATTGAATAATAAAGAAGTTTATACGTCATAGATTTATATGAATATATTATTTGTATTTATAAAAATAATCTTTGCTTTATGCATACAGCCAGGTAAAATATACGGCGAGAGGTTATGTGCTGGCCACATCAGATTTTTACTTATAAAATATAACATACAATACAAAAATACACATAAAAAATTCTTTATGGGGCTTATTTCGGCGATAAGGCCATATATCTCGTTTTTTAGACGAATGGTCCCTCAGATCGGTGCGTGCCTCGGTGCGTGCATTTATGTGTAAAAATATAGTGCGTGTTCTGGAGAGTTAATAAAGATTGATGATAAAAAAATCTTATCTTATCATTTATCCTGATTTGGAACTCTCTATGTAGATCGTTAGGACGACACCGATTTTTTTTTACCTAAAGTGAAATAGTGTTTTTCCTTAGGAAGAAGAACGTTTTCTAATTACTATTTGGTTTATAATGAAATGTTTGTGTTTACTTCATACTGTTTTCTGTGATTGAGTGTAGATGGAAGTACAGTGACAATGCGATTAGGCAGGACAGATTAGTGGGTGAAGAAATAAACTGGGAACCTAATCCTCTCTTTCCTGTCCCCACTGTGGTTAAAGTAACTTGTATAAGTACTTTCCTTTGCGGTTTGGACTTGGTTAGTAGTTAGCCTGGAGTGGTACGTTAAAGTACGTAAATAACTTATTTATAAACACGGCTTTACTTTTACAAACAGAAGTGGTAGTTTGTAAAAAAAAATTCTAAATATTATTTTTTGAAAATTTACTACAAATAATAAAGATAATTAAATCTGACACATTTCATTTTTTATTATATATCCTATAAGTTTAGAGATATAGTATATAATAATATAGAATAATCTGTTGTAATAAATCTCGTTGCTTAAACAATGCCATGGAAACCAGTTGGGATATTTAAATGTTTGTAATAATGCAAAATGTCAGTGTCAAAAATCAGCAGTTTTACTACCTTTATTGAAAGATTTTTCTGGGAGGTACAAGTACATTTAATATATCTTATTTTATTATTACTTACATATATGTATTTAAAATTATAGGTATATTAATATTACATATATCCTCAAGAAATACCGCTAATACCGTCAACGAAATTGAAAGATTTTGAACATATTAGAAGAATAGAACAAAATTCCTCATAGAACGAAAGAAGAGATACAATTTCAATTATTTGTGTGTACATGAAATGTTAAATTCGTTGCTTATAGAGCGCGAGCAGCGAGCAGACGTGTGACTTTTTTGGCCTTGGCAAGCAGATATAGGGATCCGTGTCAGATTAACAGCTAGTTGTTTTCACGTTGTTTTTTCATAGATATCACAATTATTATAATTATTCATTCAAAATATTCTGATATGTTGTTTATTTGTCATCAATGGTATGGAATATACTTGTCGAGGAAAATAATCCACATGGATTTGGAAAATCATGATGAAAAATGAATGAAAAATTATCATACTTGACACCTATGTACATTAGTACATAAAAAAGTATTTTAAATGAAAGTTTATGCAATATTTTTCAAAGAAATTAAAAAGTAATAATAATTTATTGCTATTTTCGTAAATAATTAAATAAAAAGTTTGGCGGCACAAAAAATTATGAAAAACAACTGCCATATTCCTGTGCCGTCAGAATACATACAGCACTTTATTTATAGGCAATAGGAAAACAGTTTGTCCATTACTTACGCTATTTATATAAATAAAAGTAGGCGATAATTTGCTACATGTTAAATAGTATGTACTCTGATATCACATTCAGCTTCAGATCACTTTACTTTTTCAAAATATTACACAAATTTCAATAATTAAATAAATATTTCGTGATATTTCCAAATTTTAGGCCCTTTAAAGAACAATATTTTTTAAAATTTAGTGCAACAGCCCTATATTATAAATAAATTGTTTCATATATAACGACGCAGTATTTATAATATTACTATCATTAAATAACTGATTCGGGTATTATATTCAGTAATTTGGTCAATTATCGAAAATGTAACAATTCGGACGTAATAAATTCATGAAAATAATTCAATCTTTATTCCAAATTTATCAAAATCACATTGTAGGGTGAAAAAGTAGGGCAAAAAGAAGAAGATAAGAATGTAAAGAATCTAGTATCAAGTTCTAAACTTTTGAATGAGGGTTGAATTTTAATTTTCAGTAACAATTGGATTCATCTATCTGTCTAAACATAATAGGATCCTCCACAATTTTTCTTATGAAACTTCACGTAAATTAACAGTGATCTCTGATTTGTGTCAACATTTATAAAAAATATATAAATAGGTTTAAAATAACATTCGTGGACAATAATTGGAAATTTAAAAATTAATAACATTTTTTTAAAATTTTGATACTTCCTATCATTATATTTTAAAACCTATTTAATATGAACGACCAATTTTCTAGTTTATTACAGTAGTAGAAGACCCCATTCTGTAACATCTAAGAAAAGATTTATTCCTGTCAAATGCATCTTGATTCTTCATTTTGTTCGACGTACTCGTATAGTCCCAGTATAAATAATATAAACAGTAGTTGCACTCCTGAACAGTACCTTTGATCTAGTGCAGAGGTGGGCAAAGTTCAAAATAGGAAGATTACGTTTTACGTCTACACCGCGTCGAGATCGACTGGATTTTTTTTGTATTAAATTAGAACTGATGGGTTTTATAATATATACCGGCTGTCTACTTAAAATCCGTTGTATAGGGAATACAATAGGCGATTTTTCGCGACGGACCAAAGATTAACCACGGTTATACGTTTGGTTCATGAAAACGTCACTGTTATGACGTAAGATAGGATATCGCCAGAAATCAGTTTGGTTAAACCTGTTGCATCATTCGGCGGTTAATTTTAAACGATGGAGAAGTATATGAGTTATATTATAGATGAATTTATGGAGATGGACATGAGTTATTTAGTATGCGATCCTTACACATTTTGAAATATTTTGTAACTACAGGATCTGCAAATAATTGATTGTATTATTTGTAAACAAAACTTTAACCTAACTTTTACCTTTGTTTAACACATCAACAGTTCCCCTGTCAACTTCCACTTCAAGCATTTCTAATCCATTGAAAATTGTGACTTTTTTCATGTATGTAATTTATTCTAGTTTAAATCAAAATCTAAAACGCTCAAGTGTATCAACAAAACAAAGGTAGACTGAGATGGATTGAGATTAGAAAGAGAGAACCGATGAACCAAATTCATGAACCTGCTCGCTAGCTCGGTTCGTGATTCGACGAACCTAGTCCATGATTGACGTCATTAGTTCGTCGCGAGAACGTACTGGTTCATAAATTTCATTAACGAAAACCCCTTTGGTTCGTCGCGAAAATTCGCCTAATGTTAATTTTTTACCTCCCGCTACCCTTAGTAAGGAAGGTATAGGAATCGTGCTAAAAATCGCATATCGAGATTTTGGTAAATGACCACGTTTTAAGGTCCCTAGAATCCATTTTTAACATTTTCACGATGATGTCTGTGTGTATGTATGTATGTGTGGATCCTGTTTACGCTCTAACTCAAATACTATCATTCAGAACGTTTTGAAACCATGTATTTCTACTTTATTCTAATATGGAAAGAACTGATTACATTTTGGTGGTAATCGGATAACCGGAAATGGCAGTTTACTTGAAGCTCAAGATAGTGTTTCTTCAATAAATATCTTTAAATGTAATTTTTTCTCAATTTGTTATTATAAAAATTAAAGATTATTCCATTTTCTACAAGTTTGCTTTAATACTTTTTCTATATATTGTATAGATAAATTTATAAAGTAATATAAAAATTATATAAATCAGATTTTTTATTTTGCTGTAGTTAGTTACCTATTAGTTTTTGACAAATATGTTTCAAATAAAGATTGTAGATAATAAACTTCTACACGTAAAACACTAATCAGATTTTATTTTTCACATTTTACAACGTGTAAAACCAAATTTGAAGTTTTATAAAAATTACAAATAAATGCATATTGTTTGAACTGTCACTACTGTCAGAAAAAATAGTTTATTAGGTTAGATACTAATTTATTTCAATTGTGATATCAAAAGAGATTTCGTAACTATTATATTATTATTTATTGTGTTTTGGTTTGTAAAAAGAAAGTTTTTATTATGAAGAGAATCTGAAAATTATTCAATGTTTATTATTCTGACAGTTTAAACATTAAGGCCGCTAGTATGAACAGTGATTAAGGGTGATTAGCGAGCATTTGATTAGCATTGTTTTATCTATGTCAATCTTTTATAGATTATTTTAAAGAAAAATGCTTCAAATAAAAGATACGTGCAATTAATTTTTCTATAACTATTATTTGAAGTATTTTTCTCTAAAATAATACATAAAAGATTGACAGAGATAAAGCAATGCTAGTCAAATTCTCGCTAATCACCCTTAATAATTTGTTCATACTAGAGGCCTAGGTATTTATTTGCAATTTTGTGTCAATTCCATGGCTAACACTGGAAATGAGCAACATTTATAAAATTTCAAAATCGACTTAACATTTTACAAACTGTGCAAAATAAAATCTGATTAGTGTAAAATTGTGTTATTTATAACCTTTATTTGAAATATTTTTGTCTAAAATTAATAGGTTATTAACTACAGCAAAATAAAAAAAAATATTTCGGATTTCTAGTTGACACCCGGTATATAAATTATTCTTAAAATCTATTTCCTTATGAATAAAATAACACAACAAATTACACTATAATTGAGTTATCCCTGCGATCTCTTAAATATAAATCCTTAGCATTGTCTTTTTATAAATATATTTATTTTTTATGCTAATAATAATTATAAAAAAAAATATTATACAAAAGTATGAGACAAATTTTATTCATTCGTGTTGGAAATTGACGTGTGACATATTTTCACAGAATTTCTCAAATTTGCACAAATAGTCACACAGTTTGATAGATGCTAAATGGTAATCAGTTATGCAGCTCCTATGTTTGGACTTTTTAATTATCATTTGCGAAATATCTGCCAGAGATATGTGGAGCCGAAGGAATTCAAACAGGGGTATTTATCTTTTAATACTATTTTTTCATTTGCTCTTGCTTTCAGTACAACGTCGGATTAAAGTGTTAAAATTTCTGATTCCAAACTGGATGATTGTAAATAAAAATTACCGGCAAAATTTTAAAAACGTGTGTCATATGAGTATAAGGGTTTCTATTTCAGTTTATTAAATACAAATACGAATCTGTATTTGGTTTAGTTTTTTCTACTCACGCAATTTACCAGTCGAGTATCTGCGACTGCGATAAACCGGTCGATCGCGATCTACTGTTTACCCACCCCTGATCTAGCGATTCGACAGAACCATCGGCTAAGCTCCGTCACCTGATGTACTGGTGCGAAATAATAAATAAAAAAATCTCTCGCCATTTTCATTTTATGTTGCATAGGGCGCGAGCATTTATGTGACTTTGTTGGCCTTGGCACGCAGATATAAGAGCCCGTGTCAGAATGACAGCTAGTAATAATGTAAATAGCAGTGGCGGCTCGTGCACTAAAACTTTGGTGAAGCAAAGTATCCAGAAAAAAAATGTTGCACAGGCGAAATTTTTTTTCATTCAAAATCAAATGCCTTATAATTGAAAGTTACATTTTTTCAAGGGATGTGCAAATGCATATTTTTCCCCTCATGTACAAAAATAAATTGCCAGATCACAGAACATTTTAGGAAATTCTTTGACAAATAGTTTATCCTCATAAGACAGTTGATTAAATGGATTTTTGTTAATTAAAAAATTAATAATATCTTCAGAATTCCTTATATTGTCACTCAATTCTTTTAAACTTGAAGTCGAAGCCATTATTTGTTTTCAACTAAAATTCAAATTACAAAAACACTATGTGGGTAAACTATATAAACAACGAAAAAAATAAAAGAATTAAATATTTACTGCAATATGTATGAATCGCAAACCAGAGCCTATTATAATAAAAATGCTAGACAAGACAGATTATGTTATGTTTGTGTATTGTCGAATGTAATTTGCAGCTAATATTATTTAAATCTTGCTTGCAAAAATATGCAGTAATGTCGTGAACCTACTTACAAAATTTATCAGTACGTGGCGTTGATTGTATTCATGTATGGTAACGGTCTCTATAGGGCCGCGTGGAAGATAAAGCGACTATATTTTATCCTTTACGCACTCATTTCATTTAGCATTAAAGCAATGCCTCAAACAGCTCTTTGTCTAGCGCAACGTATTTCTTACCGGAATGAAAGTTTTATCAAAAACATAGGCATTTATACTACCTATTCATTTCGAGAAGCACTTTATAGGTTGTAAATTAGGTGAACTGCATTACATATTAGTTATGGTGGTGGCTTAAATTATTCTTTTGATATAAGCATTAACGGAATAAGTTAAAATTTAATTTACATACTACTTTATATGCAGCTTTATTTCTTTTCTGGTGAGGCACTGCCCTGACAAGCCGCTACTGGTACATAGGTATCAAGTATCATAAGTTTTCATTCAAAACATTATGATTTTCCAAAGCCATGTGTATTATTTTCGTCGACAAGTATATTCCATACTATGGATGACAAATAAACATTAGAATATTTTGAAATTTTGAATGAAAAATTATGACATGACAATTGTGATATCTATGTAAATAACTACTAGCCGTCATTCTGATACGGATCCTCATATCTGCTTGCCAAGGCCAACAAAGTCGCATAACTGCTCGCGCCCTATAAGGAAATGAATTTAACATTTCTTGTACACACAAATAATTGAAATTTTATCCCTTCTTTCGTTTTATGAGAAATTTTGTCCTACTATTCTAATATGTTCAATGTTCTTCAAATTCATTGACGGTATTAGCGGTATTTCTTAAGGATACATGTAATATTAACACACCTATAATTTAAATACATATTTAATAAAATAATACAATAATATATATATTAAATATACTTGTACCTCCCAGAAAAAATCTTCCAGTAATTTTATTAAAGATGCTGATTTTTGACACTGACATTTTGCATATATCTGTCAATTACAAACATTTATGAAAAATTTGAAGTTATATGAATTGTAAGTTCCGATATGTACGAGGGTTACCTTTTATATGTCTGGATTTGGCAATCCTAGTGTTGCCATCTGTCAACTGACGTCTCTATCATAAAGTTTGATATTTTTGACGGTATACGTACTCAGAACCTGATACTGCATGATCGGCATGTGACGTATCGTGACATTGCGGTAACCTTAGACATTAGTCGGACCAGCATACATTCAATATTGCATGAACATTTGGCCGTAAAAAAATTGTTCGCGTTGGATCCCACATAATTTGACAATCGCTCAAAAACAAGCTCGTAATTGGTCGCAAGAAATTGATCGCAGTGCTTGAAAACGTGTTTGACAGTTCACGAATCGTGAGCGTATGAGATCGAAAGTAAACAGCAGTCGACTGTATGGATCTTCCAAGGCGAGCCAAACTCAACAAAAGTCGTTCGTGCTCGAAGCACTTCGACGCAAATGGTCGCTTGTTTATTCGGAAAAACTGGACATGTCTCAACTGTACCATTGGTGCAATGTAGAACGGTCAATTCTGAGTATACACAACCATTTGTTTGCTATAAGTCTTCGGAAAAATAACTAAAACTAACCACCGAAGACGGATCATTCTCCACCACAATAATGCGAGCACTCATTCATCGCCTCGAACAAGTACCTTTTTGAGCGCTCAAAGCGTCGATTTGAAGAGTCATCCAACGTATAGTCCTGACTTGGCATCCAATGACTTCTTTTTATTTCCGAACGTGAAAAACAAATTGCGAGGTCAACGTTATTCGACACCTGAAGAAGCGGTAGATGCGTTGAAAATGCATGTTATAGAGATACCTCAATCGGAGTGGAAAAAGTGCCTCGAAAATTGGTAGAAAAGTGTATTGATCTTCATGGAGAATATCTTGAAAAACAATCAAGTCATTTTAGATGATAAATATTTGTTTTTGTACTCTAATCCCGAAATATAGAGTAAAAGGCAAGACAATACAGAAAAATTAAGTCCTGTTTTGAAATCTTGTGAGGATCTGCAAAACTAAAATGCATACACCAAGAGGTGTAGCAAACACATTTAAGATCAATTGTTTCGGCAACCAAATGAGGAGTGCAACTATTGTTTATATCTATACTGCATGAGAACAATTAATTTTTGAAAGCATTTTCCCTACACTTGCATAAATAAATAATTGATTACTGAAATATTTATAACATATATAAATTTCTATTTTTAGTTTCATTATATTCTTTTATGATTTGTCAACGTATTGTACACTTCTAAATCGATGCATTATTTATTTTAATAAAATATACAAAGCGTTTCTGTTTTCGTCCATTGTTTGTGTTTGTCTAGACCACACATTACACAGACTTTATTTAGACGCGACCGAATGTTTTATACTCTTTGTTAAAATTCCTAAACATTAGCAAATTTGTATACTGTTAATCTAATTACTACATAAATACGTTTTATGTAATATTAATGGCTACTCTATCACTACAATTACATGTTTACAACAATAAAATATCTGAAGCATGTTAATGTAATATGTAAATGAAACAGACAGATATTGTTATTGTATGTCTTTGATATAACTATTTATATATTATGATTGTAATTGTAACTCAATGGTTAATACTCGTATATATGATTGCTTGTGATTGCAAATTTTGTACACCACAAATAACCATTATATCGTGTGTGCAAAAAAAAAACAAGTTCACCAACCAAAACAATTAATTCAGCAACAACAACTACATAAAAACATAATTATTGCTATTTTCGTTTGACGATAACGCGAAAACTTTTATTTTTATCCTTTTTATTTTTTATATTTTGATTCTAAATAAAAATTCTAAATTTAATCATGAAAAAGAAGTAAACCAGCTTATTAAAAGTATTAAAAGTATTGCAGAAGTACAATGAAATTTATCGCTTCTTTTTTAAAATAAGATAAATATTATATGATATAATTTTCAATTTAAATGTAAATGTAAAATTTTATGCATATAAAAATAATAAAAGTAATAATATTCATGCAAGAATTCAAGTATATTTATTAACACAAATAAAATAAATAAACCATAAAGACAATACTTTTATATGAAACTGCATTTTATGGAGATGTTAAATTTAACATTGTTTAATTATTTTTTGCATTTATATGCGTATGCAAATAGTTTGTATTTATAATTTGTACCTGTTCTATAATTGGTTTCGGTGTAAAACTATTTTTTTCATTTACATGAGTCCGTGAATTTCGAAGGCTACCATTGGGATCTCGAAATTATAAGATACAACCGGCTAAATGGTAAATTGGTGTGTCTTGTCAGACCATTTATGATGTGCTTTTGTTTTGCAACAAATTTTCATAGGCTGTTCTTAATAAGCGTGTCCAGGAAAACTTGTCCAACATGGGGATCCCGAGACCTGTAACCTGTAATAGATACGGAGTCGGTTAAATTAGACAAAATTGCCCTATTAGGACGCTATTTGAATGGTGATTTTTTATTTGTGAAAAAATTGCATAGGTCACTATATATAGGCGAAAATCTATTTTTATGTTGTTTTTGAGAATATCTTCCAAAAAGAGTAAATACTAGCTTTTGATTTGTACATCTTCAAGGTACTTTTTTATTAAGAATAATACAACCTTTTTTAGTTTAGATTCTGTTATATTTATTAAATTAACGACGTTTCGGCAATATACACTATTGCCTTCTTCAGGAATGTACATGAATTTAATGTTAATTTACATGTTAATTTAATAAATATAACAGAATCTAAACTAAAAAAGGTTGTATTATTCTTAATAAAATATGAGTTCTGAAAGATTTTTTTAGTACTTTTTACCTCTCGCTAAGAGAGGTATTGGATTCATGCTAAAAATCGCATATCCAGATTTTATTGAATAAGCACGTTTTAAGGTCCCTACAATCCGATTTTAACATTTTTACGATGATGTCTGTGTGTGTGTGTGTGTGTGTGTGTGTGGATGTGTGTGTGTGGGATGTTGGAAGGACGGTTACTCAAAAACTATAAGACTTAAAATTTGTTTAACAACGTATTTCCCAATCGGACATTCATGGGAAGATCTGAAAAGGTTTTGGTAATAATTGGACAACCGGAAGTAGAAGATTCTTGAAAAAAAATCTTCTAAATATTATTTTTTGAAAATTTTTCGTGGTAATATTAAAGAAAATTAAATTCTCTATCTGATACATTTAAATATTTTATTATATATTCCATAGATTTAGAGATAAAAGAAGTATAATATATAAAATAATCTGTTGTAATAAATTTGACAGCCGAAAGAATGCCATGAAAAATAGTTGATAATTAAAATTATTTGTAACTGACAGATAAATGTCAGTGTCAGAAATAATGAGTAATGAAAGAAAAATGTACTTGGAGAATCCCTTAGTTCTTGATCTGTGACTATTATGGAGATGACAAGTCTAGGTTGAAGGACTTAAATTTGTTTCAAACATTATGGGACAATGTACACCAGTACTATAGACTAGAGTAACTTTGAATTGCGAAAAAGCTATCAAATTCTTCTCAAGTAAGTTGTAAATATTGACAAAATTACACATCGATATAAGAATAATCGGAGTGCAATCTATCCGTCACTTTATTAAAGGAAATTAGTGTTATTTAGATATAACATGTATGAAAAAATAAAATGTAAAAGAAGATATGTAAGAATAGATGCACAATCCATATATACATTTTAGACCGCCCAAAATTAATGTTTTTACTAGAAGAATATGAAGAGAAAGTAAACAACGTTGTTCGAATTGAAAATTGCAGTTACCAGCCTAATATTTATATATGGTAAACTCTACTTTGTAATTTATTGTAACATAATTTATGGTAAAATATCTTCATGTTGAGACATGCTATTATTGAATAATAAAGAAGTTTATACGTCATAGATTTATATGAATATATTATTTGTATTTATAAAAATATTCTTTGCTTTATGCATACAGCCAGGTAAAATATACGGCGAGAGGTTATGTGCTGGCCACATCAGATTTTTTATGTTATTTTGAATGCTGATGCTCATTTTTTTTATCACTGCTGGATTTTAAGATATGATGCTAAAGTTTTAATTTTTATATGGACACCATATTGGAAAATTGCATCGCTGAAAAGATAATTTTTGTAGCTTTCTAACGATGTATAACTTATCTGTGTCCATTTGTTTCAAACAACAAATATGCAACTATTATTAAATTCATAATTTAAAAACAGTGGTTGTTGTAGTACAATAACTGAAAAACACAATTAAAGATAATAATTTAGTTATTTTCATTGATAATTTCCTTATTTAGTCCTCCAAATTTGATAGCCTTTTGAATTTTGATAAATTGATATATTTATATTGGAATTTAAGAAATGTTTCAATATTATGTATGTCTGTGTGGTTGCGAAACATATACGAATCTCGTGGATGCCACGAGACAGTGAAAAAACTCAAATTATAATAAAAATTAATTTTATTTACAACAAAGTAAAATATTATAATATAAAATTGAAACGCTTAGATTAAGCTGTGTTGCTCTTGAAAACTGTATTAGAACTAAAAAAAAAAAACACTTTTCCTTTACATCTTCTTACCCTCAACAAGGGGGTGATAGTTAGAGTAGGGATACTTGCCATCCTATTGGTTGTGGCCTTTTGGCCTTACATTCAGTAACAATGATGTTAAAAATATTAATGAAAATGAAGAAAATAGAGTTCAAAATAAACAAATAATAATACCTGACTGATGATTTCATTTTTTTCGTTGTCACAATCATTGTTTTTAACCTATAAATTTAATAATTGTTATATTTTTGCTGTTTGAAACAAATGAACATAAGTTATACATCATTGGAAAGCTGAAGAATAGTGTCATTTTCAAATACGACGTCCATATAAAAATTAAAACTTTGGTATCAAATCTCAAAATCCAGCAGTGACAAAAAAATTGAGCATCGCCATTCAAAAGAGCATAAAAAACTGTCTTAAAGATGTAAAAATTAAAATCTAATATTATTGCACGCTTGGAAGATATTCTCAAAATTAAAAATTGCAAAATTTACATTTTTGCCTATATCTAGTTATTTTTTCTCAAATAACAAGGGCGACTTTTGTCTAATTTAACCGACTTCATATCTCTTACAGTTCTCGAGATACCCATGTTGGATATGTTATCCTGGGTGTTTAATATCGAAAAACTAACGAAATTTTGATTTTCAAATAACTCGTAAACAATAACAGTTATTAAATAACTCATCAATTATAACATAAACATCTATGAAAAACTATGCCATGTAGTTCATATCACTTTCAATCAAATCATTTCATTTATCGTCTGTTTTAAATAAACACTTTTAAAGCGTGAACCGTTCAGCGATGTAGCTATTTATCATTTATTTAGGTTGCTACTCTTCTAGAATGTATTTACTTTGGTTTAATTAATTGTTTTTTATACGAATATACTCGTACAGTGTGTCCCATTTAAATCTGCCACGTGCCACAATGGAATGAAGAAAACTATAAGAGCTACGATCAATTAAATAGGATATTTTATTTGTGTTTGGGAGGCCATTTCAGCTGCTAGACGAAAAACTGACTTTTTTATCTTCATAATAACTTCTAAACTATTAACAATTGAGAAAAATATTTCATTTGTGTTGTACTTCGGCAATAAAAATATCTACGGCTCGATTAGGCAAACTATACTCATATCATAATAAGGGTCATTGTAACACTTTCAATACTAATTTTCAGTATAGTTAAATGCAACAGATTGTATATATCTTAGGGACAAACACATTCGTAAAATTTATTTTATAACATTGTAACATGTAAATATAGAGATGAAATAAATCGCCAGAAACATTCTATGGATATAATTTCAGTTTCACAAACAGGGTATTTTAATTTTGTAAATAGCTCAAAAAATAGAAAGTGTCACATAAAATACTAATAAAATAATTTTACTACCTAATTTCACTATTTAGAGCAGTGGAACAGTTGTATATACTCGTTTGACATTCAAAAACAAAACTTATAAAACATACAAACATCATGAATAACAAGTTCGTTTTCGCGTTCGTTTAATTCCTGGTTTTTGTTAGGGAATTTTCCGCAGTTTTTCACATTTCCCTGCATTGCTTTGTCAATTGTCACGGCACCGAGCGATGCTCGCTTGTTACGGCAAGCAGTATCCCCTGCTGTGGGCTTGATGAGGCAGGAGACGAGGATGCTCGCTCTCGTTAGCGCCTGAGGAATAATTAAGTTTTCCTCGCCAAATAAAACGTTTCGTGAGACAGCATTCGGCGGGAAATTTGAATATGTTTTGTGCCATGCATGCTTTGGAATTAGACTGGTGTATGCAATAATAATTATACACCAAAATACTCCACCGGGAATGTTGTTAAAATAATGCAGCTAAATTTTTGCTAAACTGATTATATTTAAGTATAATAGTTTACACACACATGAAATGCGACAGGAATTTCATTCATTGTTTCATTTATTACATTTCTTAAATGTCCATCTTTTAAGCCTATTTTACGTTAAACTTTTTCAAATTAAAATATATTTCTAATATTGGAACTTATAGCGTTTTCCAGTTATATATTGAGTTTTACACTCGGTACAACTAATGATATCATGCCCGACACTGTTGTTGTTACAACACATGCGTAGTGCAATTTGAATATAAGGTTACAAAATTTCAGCGCAACTTTATTAGCTGTCACTCAACTCAAAATATATGAATTTGGGAAACTACACTGGCAAGAACTGACGATCGTAGTCAGTGCAAGTAAATGCAAACTCAGTAAGGTTTAGCTCATTCTAAAAGTATAAATGAAACACGTAAAACTCAGCTAGTGCGCATTAATTAAATAAATGAAAAACGCTATAAATGTTAGTTTAAAAAAATCTGATGATGGAAAATATATTAAGTATTTTTGCATAGAGTGTCTCGAAAGTGACGCTCGCGTTTTTATGATTTGAACTTCGTTATCAAACTAATTGATACAAAACAAATATTGACATTTAAACTTTATTAAAAATGAATAACATTAGAGAATAAAACACAGGGTAGGGCAGATTCAGTAAAGAATCAAAAAAGCATTTAACATATAAAATAAAAAGAAATAAATATATCATCACGACAAAATTATCCATTGCTGGGTGTGCCAAACTGCATTGTAGACAGATTTCGGTAATGATGATGACATATTTATACCGTGCGGGCGTTTTCAGGCGTCACTTCACGGGCACTCATTGCTGGCATAGAGGCACTCTCTATTGGTACAAAATTCGAAATATTTGGCGTCGATCAAACCCGGTTCCCCAGATTCGCGACCAGACACTCAGAAAACACTTATAATTTTTATTAAAATAAAGCATATTTATTAAAAATCTTTATGACAACAGATTTTGTCTTTGACAAGGTACAATTATAGTTTTCTTAAAGTGACAGCTGCTACTAGTTATCTACCTCAACATCAATTTTTGAATCTGCGCGCTCAAAAGTATCTTCCATGTTTTATAGATTATAAAATTATTTAAAAATAGAAAGAAAGAAATTTTATCGGAATTAATTTTAATTTTTTTCTGAATACTAATTAAATTTATGCAGGGCAATACCAACAAAAGATTGAAATAAATACATTTCTATAGCGAAATATATATTTCTGAGAAAATAAATTATATATTTCCGGATATATTTTTATAAATATGTCCTGATTCACTGTACTTTTAATATTAAATATACATTTACATGATATTGTTAACCTGTTTTTTTTGTGTTTTTAATAAACAAAAAGTTAATTAAGGCCAGAAGTAATATTCCGGGAAGAGGTATTAAAATGAATATAGGTTATGAGAGATTTACACCGTTTTTATAAACATCGTTTTAATTAACTTCTCAGTTTCCTGTTCTTTATTTAAAAATGTTATAAGTGCCCTACATTGTATCTCTAAATTATTGTAACATACAAACAGTGTAATTTGCCTGTAAACACAATGGCTTGTTGAAAATCAAATAAAATTTTGTAATTGATATATGTGTATGTTCATAATTGTTTGCTGACTGTGGTCAATAAAATTTGTATTCAATGTTTATGTTTGGGAACCAATAGAATAGATTGGTCCAGGATTTTAGTTGTAATTGGAAAGCTAACTAGACCAAATATTGTTATTTCTATACCAGAATAAATGATGCGATTATAATTAAATTTCATTCGCAAACTTGTATTCCGCTTATTTTGAAAATACCTCATATCTCACTTATTATAAAAGAAAGAAATTTCTTTTTTTTCGTAGAATAACGTGGTTTAATTAGAATTTTTCAAAACTTAATAATTCTCGAGAATGACACAAACATAAAATTTTTAAAATAGGAATATATGCTGAAAATAGTTTCTTCTTTTTTTTTATTTCATAAGGTTTTCAAGGATGTATAATAAGACTATATTCTTTTGTTTTAAACATGAATAAAACATGAATTATTAATTTTTTGGGGTTTATTTTTAAAGTTATTTTCTTTATTTTTACTCATTTATCTAATATACATACTTCAGAAAGCATGTTAAACCACATATTTCGAATTTTGTCAAAGCCTACTCTAACGCTGATAACAAATTAATTAATTAGTCCGCAAATAAATTGATTAATAGTATTTTATGTATCTAGGACGAAAAATGAATCTTTAGGGTATGACCGCCTCGGCCGTAATTACTTGTGAGTATCTTATACACTTTTCGTCTAAGGACGTACATAATTTTATGTCATACTGATTTTTAATTATTAAAAGAAAAATGCAGAAATTTTGAGCAGTATGAGTTTTGTAAACGTAGACCAAGTCGCAATTCTTTGAAAATTTAAGCAAAATTTTGATAGATTGAAAAATAATTTTTCTGGTTTCGCTATAATTGATGAAAAACACATTCTTCGAAATATTTTGGATGAAGCTGCTGTAATGAAGAGCAATTTAATGCCGCATAAATAAAGGATCCAGTATGACGGTAAAAAAATCCTTGAACTTTAAAATAATATTTTAAAGTTCTAGGACTGTAATGTTTCACTTTTTGTTTTATAAATCTTTCAAAAAACATTGCTTTAGAAACCAGTATGACAAAAATAATTTTGAGAATTTAAATAATAGATAAAGAAACATGATAAACAAATGATGATCTGTAATTGATTTTTTCATTTAAATCTTAATAAATTTAATATTTTTCACCTCATCTGAGACTATTTGCAATATGCGTACACTTTTAAAAAATATTATATTTATGTTATATCTCAAGAATTAAGAAGTTTTGAAAAAAATCTGATTTGACTACGTTATTCTACGTAAATAAACCGTATCAAAATTATCTAAACATTTTTCTTTATTTTCTATAATAAGCGAAATATGAGGTATTTTCCAAATAAGTGAAAATCAAGTTTTAGCCTGTAGCTCAAAAACATAGACGATAGAAAATTCCTGTGGAGCCTATTTGTATCAAAAAGTTAGCCCATAAAGACCTGAATCAATTTTTAATAACGTGCATAGTAAGAAAGTTTTTTTTTATATAAGGACTCGAATTTGTTCCATCCTCTACCTATCTAATTAACTCAAAATTTGAAGCGAAAAATTATTGAGGAGATTAGAAGATCTATAGGCGCACTGTTTGATACAATATATTAATGTACCTATATAATCAGACATAATTCACAACACATAACATAAAAACTGTTAAAATGTGAAATATAATTATTTCGCGGGAGGCGCTACTAGCATAACTGACAAAATAAACACCATATTTTTGACGTCACATTTAAAAAAAATCCCATTGTAAAATTAGTTCAATAGAAGAAATATGTAAGAACATGTTTAATAAATCCTGCTAACGCACTCGTCCTTTGCAAAACTCGCCTCGCGGCTCGTTTTCTAAACTTGAACTTGTTTTTTAATGAACTATTATACAATACCATATTAAAATACTCGTATATTGAATTCCTCTCTTTGATTTTTACGTTTTAGTAAGTGGCTCCTCTACTTTTTTCTTGAAGGGGAGTGAAATCTCGAAACCTACCGCTCTTTGTAGTTCACAGATCGCCTCTTGTTGTCTTTGGAATTTTCAGCACCGTTTGACAAGAAAAACCAAGACTTCGGCTTCAGAGGAAACTAAAGTTCTTGAGCTTCAAGACGCTTTCCAACAATTTAAAATACGATTCGTTAAGTAGGAAAATCTCGAGTGAAGAATATTGTAAAGTTTCAGAACCAGTTTTATTTGAAAAAGTCATTATGTTGAATGAATTGGGATGCTTTTCAAACATGTTGTATTTGAACGTACAAGAAAAGAAATCTACAATTTGAAGTGTTTAATTCTCTCAATTTAAAAAAGAAAAATATTAATAGAATGACAAACAATATAACAATGTATCAAATACAATATAGTATACAAGGTGTTAATTGGCAAACAATTTATTTGTTACTACCGAAACGAAGCTGAGGCCATAAACCACCGAAGACAGAAAAGAAAATTAACTAACGCGTTACACATAAAAAATTTCTTGCTACTACGAAAAAAAATCCATTTGAATTCGTAATTATTTTTAACATTTTCATTTATGACAAGTCAAATAAATGTATGTGCTTAATGCCCAAAGTAGGCGATGCTCAGAAACAAAACTAATTGATTAAAACAATAGTTATTTAACTATCAAGTGTGTTAATGAGGGCGATTAATGATCGAGACATTTTAACGCGTGAGCGTAGCGAACGCGTTAATTGTTGAGATCATTAATCGCCAATTAACACACGTGTTAGTTACAATATTTTTTCGTTGACCGTATCTTACTTAAATGGAAAATCTAATTTTATTTCATGACAATTTTTTTTAGGTTAGTAATGGTTGACCGAACGTCAAATTTTACGTCAGAAAATCAATAAGTTTTGTCATCAATTGTTTTCAGTGGGTGCGTTCAGTTTACTTAATCCTAGACGACACAGGCGGTTTTTTATGTTATTTGAGGAATTTTATTCCTTCAAATTCATTTTAAAGGTATGCTACGTTAATATATACCTAGCTAGTAAGTGTCAAAAGCATGATTTTTAATTCTGTCTACCTTTTTGCTACAACTTAGCGTTAGCAATATATGCTGTGTTCCATGTGGTGAACGCATCCAATAAATCGTTTATTAATAAAAAATCATGCATTAATAGGGGTCATTAATGAATGATTTTCTATACATTAAGATAGCCTATTAATAAACGGTCGACGGAAAAAATATAAAATGCATTGTATAATCAAGATTGTGAATGTTATTGTAATTAAATGAATCTGCTATAAAATGAGCAACTTCGAAGATTTTACGGAAATTCAAAGCGCTGCCAATGATGAGCGAGCTTTTTTACTGCCGGGAAAATCGAAGATATGAAAGAACATATAGAATAATATTTAAATATAATATAACGTACCAAGTGTAATTAAATATTATATTTAAATAATATTAGAACAGTTTCACCAAGTATCGCAATAATTGTACTTTATACAGTTTTATTGTTTATAACATATAGAATATTTAAAGAGTGGTGTCTTTCCAAAAAGTAGTTGATATTAACGAAACTGTATTGCTGGCGTATTTTAACGAAAGATCGGGGATAATTAAATCACCGAATAGCTTATGGTGCGAATATTCGATGTTAAAATTAACAATGTGCGTTCATGACAATAAAGACGCAACGAAATTCAAGCAACTTATATTATTTCTAAGGAGGAAAAATGATGGTAACCTTCCAAAAAACAAAAGAAGAAATTGACAGATTCCGTAGTTGTACCCCCGACGATAAATATCTTTTGTGAAAAGTTGCAATGATATTGGGTATTGCTGGGGCATGTCGGACAGAGGAGCTGTATAATTTAAATTTTAAAGATATCGAATTGAAACCTGGTGTGGCAATTGTTAAAATTTTATAATCAAAAAATAAAATAGCACGAAGTTTTGTAGTAACAAATAATGAAGTTTGCAATAATTGATTAGAAATAAAAAAAAATATCATGCTACGACCCAAGGATACTAAAGAACGTATTTTTTTATGCGATATTGTAATGGAAAATATGTACGACAAGTAGTAGGCAAACATACTTTGTCCGATATACCGTAAATAATTGCGAAATTTTCGAATTTAGAAGTCGTTCAAAATTATACAGGTCATAGTTTTCGCAGAACTTCTGCTACATTGTTAGTGAATGTCGGATCAGATGTCCTTTCACTGAAAAGACCTGGAGGGTGGAAGTCTTCCACAGTTGAGGAAGGATATGTTGGAGATTCTATAAGCAACAAAGTGGATACGGCCAATAAGATTTCATATGGAATTGTTGAAAACCTTCAAGACAAAGAATTTAGTAATAGTAATAGAGTAAACATTCCGAATATTGTTAATTCATCCACTATTAATGTTGAAAACCTTGTTCAAGACAAATAATTAAATAATAGTAATACAGTAAAGTCAGTAAACATCCCGAATATTGTTAATTCACCCACAATTAAAATTGAAAACCTAGATCAAGACATAGAATTTACTAATACAGTAAACATTCCGAATATTGTTAATACACCTTGAATTAACAATCAAAATTATTCAAATTGTACGATTAATGTGCTATAAATAAATAAGTTCATATTTTTTATATATACTTATTTTTTATTTACTTTTGTATATTTGTCCTGTTGTTAGGGTTGTTATATTTATTAGGGTATTTAACCATGTGCGGTAAGTCGACTCTACTGTCCTTAGTTACAATTTGTTTATATTCAATTCAATGTGTTGCTATCGTTAGTGGATAAATTACTTTCCATTACTGTCGACTTTTTTAGGGTAATGCTAAAATACCAATCAGTGGTTCTCAAAATACGGGAACAAATTTTTTGATTTTAAATGAGAATATTTATTTTTAATTTACTCATTCGTTTGAGAATTTAATTCTGAATTCAGTGATATCATATTTTTATATACATAACGATTTTTACCTCTCGCTAAGAGAGGTATTGCATTCATGCTAAAAATCGCATATCCAGATTTTATTGTATAAGCACGTTTTAAGGTCCCTACAATCCGATTTTAACATTTTTACGATGATGTCTGTGTGTGTGTGTGTGTGTGTGGATGTATGTGTGTGTGTGTGTGTGTGTGTGTATGTATGTAGGATGTTGGAAGGACGGTTACTCAAAAACTATAAGACTTTAAATTTGTTTAACTACGTATTTCCCAATCGGACATTCATGGGAAGATCTGAAAAGGTTTTGGTAACAATTGGACAACCGGAAGTAGAAGATTCTTGAAAAAAAATCTTCTAAATATTATTTTTTGAAAATTTTTCTTGATAATATTAAAGAAAAATAAATTCTCTTTCTGATAAATTTAAATATTTTTATATATATTCTATAGATTTAGAGATAAAAGGAATATAATATATAAAATAATCTGTTGTAATTAATTTTACAACCGAAAGGATGCCATGAAAAATAGTTGAAAATTTTAATTATTTGTGACAGATAAATGTCAGTGTCAGAAATAATGAGTAACGAAAGAAAAATTTACTTGGAGAATCCCTTAATTCTTGATCTGTCTCTATTATGGAGATGACAAGTCTAGGTTGAAGGACTTAAATTTGTTTCAAACATTATGGGACAATGTACACCAGCACTGTAGACTAGAGTAACTTTGAATTGCGAAAAAGCTATCAAATTCTTCACAAGTAAGTTGTAAATATTGACAAAATTACACATCAATATAAGAATAATCGGAGTGCAATCTATCCGTCACTTTATTAAAGGGAATTAGTGTTATTTAGATATAAAAAGTATGAAAAAATAAAATGTAAAAGAAGATATGTAAGGATAGATGCACAATCCAGATATATACATTTTAGACCGCCCAAAATTAATGTTTTTACTAGAAGAATATGAAGAGAGAGTAAACAAGGTTGTTCGAATTGAAAATTGCTGTTACCAGCCTAATATTTATATATGGTAAACTCTACTTTGTAATTTATTGTAACATAATTTATGGTAAAATATCTTTATGTTGAGACATGCTATTATTGAATAATAAAGAAGTTTATACGTCATAGATTTATATGAATATATTATTTGTATTTATAAAAATATTCTTTGCTTTATGCATACAGCCAGGTAAAATATACGGCGAGAGGTTATGTGCTGGCCACATCAGATTTTTTTACATAGAACTAGAGTGCCCTGGCAGAATGAAGTGAATATTATGCTCTTTTAATTATCATAAATGTTAACGCAAACGAAATATTCACGTATTTATTTCAAGGCATCCTAAATCTCTATAAAGAAAAAAAATTAACACGTAGGTATTCATTTAATCCATTCATGGCATTTTTATTATAGCCCTATTTTAATTAAATTAATATAAAAATTTACGTGCAATTTTCTCAAAAAAATCGTTATGTAGGGATATAAAAATATTATACCACTGAATTTAGAATTAAATGCTCTAAAGAATGAGCACATAAAAATATGTTGTCATTTAAAATGAAAAAGTTAGGTCCCGTATTTTGAGAACCCTTGTAATTTTTTTTTTATATTTAAATTTGTTTAGCGAAGTAGAAATTGTTTGCCTATTTGACCTTGTAACCTTTGTAGATTGTAGCTTATAGTTCTTGAGATAGCAACGGTGGCACATTTAAAATGAACATCGTGTTACATACTCGTATATATGGAATGGATATAGTAGAATGTTTTGTTTCATCATTAAAAATATTTTATTTTTTTTATTTTCTACTAAATGAAAGTTTTTAAAGAGTTTTTTTATTTTTATATTTTCTTTATACTTCAGAATTTTCTTTAAAAGACTTCAAAGTAATTATTTTCTATAAAGTATGCACATAAATAAATACATACCTTCACGACTTATTAGTCTAGTATAGTAGGGTAGGTTTACCCTGCAATAGGTCCGGTATTTTTGATTTTTTGATGTGTTATTTATATGTCCCAGTAAATATCCCAATTTTCGACGTTGGTGCACTGCTATTCGCGCCACCATCTAAGAAAAATGACATAAAAAACTTTTTTTCGAAATATCTCCTTTAGGTAATAGAGTAAAAATAGTCATTATTAATTTAATAAATTATATTCTACATTTTTTGTATGGCATTTTTTTCTATATCCAATACTCGTAGATAACGAATCGATTTTTTGTAAAAGCAAAAGTGCGCCAAGATTAAACACTTTTTTAATGAGAGCTGTAAATAAAATATATATATCTATAAATTAAAATTTAAGAGAGGTTCTGATGGTAATGCACTTACTGCTTTATTGACGATCAGATCTGGATACTACTTAAAGTAAAAGTACTGGAAGTATTACTTTATTAAATACATCCAGCATTTACAATACTTTACTTAAAATAATTTTGAAAATTAGTACTTAGTATTATACTTTCAGTTTAAAAAGTACTTCAAATACTTTTGTAGTAAAAATATCTAAAAGTATTTAAAGCAATTTAAATACGTCAAATACTAAGTACTTCACGCATATGCAAGACTATATTACTATGTGTGCACTACTGTCAACACGGGTTTGAACAGGTATTGGTAGGGACTAAAGTTTTTAATATCTACATTTATAATTGAATAGATGAAAACGTAAATAAAAATAAATCAAGACGTAATACATATATGATGAACATTTTGAAAACCTTATTTATTAAAGACTATTTATATTTGCTCATCAATATTATAGAACTAAATAAATAAAGATTTTTTTACTTCAATGTGTGAAGTAGTAGCTACACACATAATCGCAATACGTGAAGTCTAACTTTTAATAGCGATGCGTAAAATGCAATGCATTTCTTATGGAGTTTATTTTAAAGCGTTTTATATGCGTAAAGCTTTTTTACTCGCATGAGGACAGACATCTTTATGAATAGGTATATAGGACTTTAAAATTAGTGGGCTACTTCAACTGTGTTATTGCATGAGAATGATGTATCTAAATTCCATCATTCCAAAATAGTACTGGTACTGTAAGTAGGTAAAAAAATGTACTTAATTATTAGTTTACTTAGTATTTCAATACTTTTCTTGTAAGTATTAATATTTAGTACTTAAATACTTTTTTTGGGTACTGGTCCCAGCTCTGCCGACGATGACCAAAGATCTGATGTTGGACAATTGATGACTACTTTATTGAGAAGAAACACACACACACACCTGGATATGGAATGTTCAGTTGCACCAACTTGTCTTTTTGATATAAGTAACAACCACTAGACAAACGAGCTAAGGAGCGAAGGTCCGGCTATATACCAGGAGTCCAGTTCACCACCTGGGTATCTGCGACGAAGCGGCCAAAGTGTTCGCCATTTTGTAATGACCTGAATCGCGTCCCTTGAACGACGCCAAGCCGAAGGCCATCAACACCAGAGCCATTTTTCCTCCACAACAACAACTCAATTCATTAGAAGATAAGTTGCGGTCATATGCTCATTTCAGTGTATTATTTAATTGTATGAATTTGTAGTAATTTGTATAAGAAAGCAACAATATAATTATTTTTGTAACCACGGAATTTACGATTTTTTTTATTAATGCACTAATCTTGAAGAGTCTCAACTTGTAAAGCTTATAAAGTTTTACGAGATCAGTACAAAAGTCATATAGCATTCGTAACCAAATATCAACCCTACATGTAGGCTTGCAATAAATTATAAGCCCAGTTGTATAAAACATTGTTAACTTTAATAACATTGTTAACTTTGATAAGGCTTATTTTCTAATGTATCCATGATTATAATTTGTAGTTAAGCACATGAGCAGCTAACGTTTTATGCAACTGGATCTTTAGACTTAATTGTCGATACTCTAATGTCTAGACCGCTGACACTTAGAGTAGACAGACATAAAAAAATGATAATTGTTTCTAAACAGAATTTTGATTTACAAAGTTAACGGAGTTCAAATATTGTTACTGAAACTATATAATTTAGAATGGTGTATAATAAGATTATTTGCTTATTATTACTCTACACTCGACTTGTGACCTTTCGTAGGGCAAATTGTTTTTGTTTTATGTAATTTCCTGCTCTCTTGTTCATTTTACGACCAAAACTAAAGAGTGCAAATTTGTTTAGATTATAGATTTCTTTACCTTCCGTCACCTCTAGGTAAAGAAGGTATTGTCTTTGGTAAAAAAAGTCGGTGGTGAGTTTTCATTGAAGAAGCACGTTTTAGGGACTTTACAATACGATTTTACTATTTTTACGATGATGTCTGTATGTGTGTGTGCGTGTGTGTGTGTGTGTGTGTGTGTGCGTGTGTGTATGTGTGTGTGTGTGTATGTGTGTAATGATCGCGGTTTCGGGCACGATATCTCCAATACTAGAATTTCAAAAATTACAATTCTTGCGTATTCCTCTTCCTTACAACCATATGCAGACTTGATTAGATTTTGGTTGTAATTGGTCAACCGGAAGTATCCTCATTTGAAGATTTAACAGTTAAAGAATATATTATTCTCTATACGATTTGAATGCATTTTTTATTTCATATTCAACAGATATAGAGTTAAAGACTTACAAAGATAATAAATTTCATAAATCAGCCAGCTGTGCTAACTTAACCATGGAATAGTTTTTGAAGAATACGAGATGTTTTTTTTTGTTTATTTATTAAATTCACGTTTATAAATAAATTATGAAACACGAAATTTTGATTATCTTTTTAAAATTGCGAAAGAAACAATAACAAAATAAATTGTAAAAGCAGCATTGTATGCAACTTTTAAATCAGAACGACTTTGCATTGTCCTATGAACAGGAAAGCATAAAATCGAAGAAAACCGAAATCACATGTTAGCCACTCCTCGGTACGTTACTTTTTCTTTTACACTACAATTTTAAAAATTGGAAAATATTTTTATTTTTTGTCGGAATCGCACCCGGGCTGTTTAAACCACAATCGGTCAGAAATCGCACTTATAATTGTCATATAACAACATAATAATTTAAATTGTACTTAAAACTTGTGTGTAATTATTTTAATGCAAATCTAATTTTGAGCGATATGCTTTATTTGAAATATCTGAAAGCATCTGCGTTGCAAGAAGATTCTGTACGTTGTTTAATGTTCGAAATTTAATTAATAATGCAAAATGTAAATCTATTGCAAAGTGAAACTATCTTTAGTAATGTTCAAAGTACTCGTAGTCAAAGACCTGGAACAAAAAGATTTTCGTTTCGATTCAGCTCCAATAAAAATATTTTCGTTTCGGTTAATATCGTTCCTAAAAAAACAAAATATAATAAATATATCATCATGGCATATTACCCATTGCTGGGTATGCCAATCTGCTTTGTTCACAGATTTCGGTATTGATGATGATAACATAGTTGTACCGTGCGGGCGTTAACCAGGCTTCACCTCACGGTCACTCATTGCAGGCGTGGAGAGTGCACCAGAGGGGTCAATTTTATGCCATTTAAAATTCGAAATATTTGCAATCGGTCAGGATCGAATCCGGTACCCCAGTTTCGCGACCAGACACTCAGGCACGCGGCTAGGAGATCCTATATAATACTACAATATTATATAAAAACTATTATAAACGTATTTTTAACAATAAATAATAAAGATTTAAATATATAATTCGGTAAATCTCTACCAGCCAGAGACATAATATTTAAATTCTTTACAAATAATTTAAAATAAAATGTGTATTATATTTCCTTTCGCGAAAGAAAATAGCATTGTTATAAATAGGGTTATAAAATCTGCCTTTTGATTGGTCAGAATGTAAACCAAGTTCACAAAAACGAAAAAATATCATGTCAGTTGTCAGATATAAATAAAATCCACAGAATTAAGTAATATTTGATAATGTTTTTTTTTTCTTATAATTTTTAATACTTAGGTCTTGTACATTTTTACAGATGAAAATCTTTTATTATTGACAAAGTTTTGTTTCACGAATTTAAATTATTTATTTAATGGATGTAAAAACGGTCTGCTCTCAAGTGCCATATGCTATTTTCTTAAGAGAAATGAAATATAGAAACAAAATAATAACGTTATTAAACGAAATATTTGTTTTATTTCGGTTATAACGTTTTCGCTCCAGCAATAAGATTAAGAATTTCGTTTCGTTTCTGTTTGTGTTCCGGATTTTTTGTTTTCGTTTATTTCGTTTATTGTTTTCGGTTCTGTTCCATCCTGGTCCCTAGTCGCAATACATATAAAATACGTTACATACTACAGTTATAAACTACATACTCCATCAACTTATGAAAAAGTTTATTTTAATGGCACACACGTGGGACGCCGTGTTAAATAATACTAAATTTATAACACCGTTAATATGAGTGATTCAATATTATTTATATTCCCAAAAGTGCAATTTATTATATTGTTTGTTCGCTTCAAATTGACATTTATTTAATTAATTATTAAAAATATAAAATAAAATCAATTTTATGCACAGTACACTGCTAGAACATAATATTAATTATAAAAACTGAAATGAAATAAATATATCACTCACGTTTTTATTTAATTAGTTTGGTTATTCCATTTTGTGAAAAATGTTGATGTGCATAAATTATTCCATCAACATTCGTCGAGTTTATTTGGTCAACGTTTTATAATAACATACAATAAATTCAATGAAAATAATGGAATTTAAAACCATTTTTTGGTCAAAAAACACGAGTAACCTCAACTGATTACAAATTTAATTTTTGTATTTGAATAAAAATAAAAATTACTTTATTCTATATTTTCCTGGCATTGCTAAAATTCAGACGACCTGACCCGCCTTAATAACTAGAACATGTGTCATTTATTTTAAAATTTAGCTTAAAACTACGAGTATATGATAGAGACAATCATAGTTTTAAAGAAGTTATTAGTTTTTATAATATTTCAGTTTTTATTGCGATTAATCACGCTTTAATATCTACGTTACATATAGGGGTGTAGACGGCACCAGAAAATAGGACTTTTATATGTAAAATCATAATTTAGTAATTTTCTGCTTCTCTAATTAGCACTATGTAGTAAAATTGTATCTTATACATTATCATTTTGCATTAAAAAAGTAGCTGTGAACGTAGCTTTTTTATTTACTACCTTAAAACTAATAACTAAAACTCAATTTTACTCACTATCGTAGAAAAATAGGAGATTAAAATACAGGTTTCATAAGCCATAATTTAAGCACACGGGTTTTGATTAGAAACGGCTTGTCGCGAGTTTTTCTAAGAGACAAAGTGCGCTAAATTGTCTTATTAAATGTGTATTTTATACTATTTTCGTTATTTTATCAAAAAATAATTAAAAACATTCGTTATTGCATTTTCTAATTAATGAACATTGATTAGGAAAATTTTTATTTTATTTGATTGTTATTGGTAACAGTAATTGAAATTTATTTATGTATTACTTCATTTAGCTCTTCTAGAAATAATATTTACTGTAAAATAACAATTGCCTAGAAACGTAGTTACCAACCTAATAGAAATTAGATTCTGGAAGTACTTTATGAATATGACATAAAAATGAGTTTCGTAAAGTATATATTAAACAACTAAAACAGAAAAAAACAATTAACATAAATTTGTATACCTTTAATTTGAATTTATCTGACCTCACTGTTATTAATTAATCTTTAAATGAAATAACATAGTATAAAACTAAAATGAATGAGTATTAGAATGCAAATATTTGAGTAGTTAAAAGCCTAATAGAATAATAGAAGTAACAACAAATAACTGTACTTTAATGTCTGAAAGCTTTTTTCATGTATATTAATATTTAATGTAATTTAATCATTTCTGACTATAAAATTTCACTTCTACCTTCATAATGTCTCTCATACTCTTTATATTCATGAAAAGTATACATAGGCACTTTAAACATCCATTTAATATCACACTCTAATTCTAAAATTCATGATCACAAAAGTCTGCTTAATAAATAAAGTATCTCCCCTTACTTTTGTTAGGATTTTATTAACCTTAGGGAAACAAAAGCTCGTCTATTGAATTTTTATTTTCCTGGCCATTAGATGTCCCACATGTGACATGTGGCTCCCTTAACTGCGTGCCATTATAGTAGGAGAGATTGATCGGACGATTTAGATTTGTTAATAACGTAGGTATGTAAAGCCGTGTACAGACCAAAATCAAATTTCACGAACAGTTCGCGAGCTGTTCGCGAGCTGCTCACGAGCGTTCGAGAGCTCAACGTCCACAGCACTGTTTTCGAATCGAGACTCGAGTTCGTCAACGTTTATCTCGCACTAGTTTATCCACTTAAGAGCATTGTGTACACTTTGCTCTAGTACTGCGCTCATCGGTGAGGTACGAGAGGGGTAGACCGCGTGGACATAATAGGCGTGGCCTATTATGGAAATCAAACAAACAGCACAGTCAAATATTCCATATGGTTCAGTGCGTTGAGCGTTCCGTTCACAGACAAAAAGTGCCCGTTTAGAAACAGAGTGAAGCGCTCGGAAGTCGTCGAAATATCCTCTCGAGGTTGGGAAAATAACACTAAAGGCTAGAAAGTAACATAATAGATTGAAAAATTTCTGCTACATCGAAACATGAAGAAAAATATTTAATCAAGAAATGAAAAGTACAGTAAAAATACAATATCTATCACCCTTTTCTTTTCGGTGGAAAAGTTAAACATTTTTATTGTGTATCCAGTGATGTAAGATTTTTTAGAGTTCATAAAGACAAATAAAGAAGAACTTATAAAAAATATGCAGGTGTCCTATCTTAAAAGAACCAATTAATTTCTCGCTTATTTATCCATTTATTTACATAACTTGATTTATACAAAAACAGATATTAAATAATAGTGGTTACTATTTTATGATATCAATGTCGGTTGTAGAGCAATTAATAGCAACTTTGTAATTTCAAAAAATGTAACTTACTATTTTTTCATAAATTTGAAAAATAAGCAAAATTTACATTCCAATGATGCTACTAAACAAAAAACAATCCATATTTAAATAATAATAAAATGGCAGGCATTTGACATAATGGTTCGAAGAACGCTAAAATAGTAGATCATGTAAAAAAAATTAATAATAGTTAAGCTACTGTTATTATGCTGTTATTACAATTTTAAGAAAAGTTAAAACTGTCATTTCTAATTTAAGGAAAGTCATTCTGAGGAAAGTTTAATATAAAAATAAAACAAGTATTTTTTATTTATTTGTATGGGATTTTACTATTTTGTTATTGCAAAGCCTCCTATTTCAGCCTAACTTAAGGCATATTTCAAATACCCGTCACTTTTAAAAACAATAAGGAAACAGTTACATAAAACAATTTTCTTGCGCAATTTTTGGATTTTTTTTTCTCGATGGTATCTAATATGTATTTTGGTTCACGTACAGACAAAGATCTTGTATGTCTTGGGTAAACTACGAGGGGCATTCAAATATAAACGAGCCTTTTACTTCTGAGGGCCTAGTAAGTGTGTCGGAGGTTGGCGAAGCATCGGAAAAGGTAGGGGGGGATCCGCTCCAGATGACTCAAGGCCCAGCTGACCGCCCGACCGATTTCGTTAGCTTTCCTCACAATGAGAGAAAGAGATGTTCATCCGTCGATTGCGCAACTCATAATTATAAAGTTTTTAACGAAGGAAGGCGTTAAATCAGGCGAAATTCGGAACTGACTGCGTGCACGTTCTGGGAGAATACACTTTCATGGCCACAAGTGCAAGCCTGGTGTGCAGAGTTCAAAGAAGGGCGTGAAAAAGTAGAAAATATCAGTCGCCGAAGACGCCAAAACTCGCTTGTCAGCCAGGAAGGTGATGTCAACTGTGTTTTGGGATTCTCAAGGAGTTTTACTCGTTAATTTTCTTCACGATCGTCGCACAATAAACGCTGCCTACTACTGTGACCTTCTTGACCAGGTACGAGCTGCATATCGGTCAAAAAAGGCGCTGTCAGCCCATCCGAGACGTCCTGCTCCTGTATGACCCCACACTGCAGTCCTAACAATCCAAAAATTGGTTGGACTACACTTGACCACCCTCCCTACAGTCCTGAGCTTTCACCATGCGATTTTCACATGTTTGGACCTCTCAAGGAAGCACTTGGAGGAGAGCGTTTTGCGAACGGTCAAGAAGTTGAACAGTTTTTGCGCAATTTGTTGGATACCCGCCCGAAGTCATTCTTCGAAACGGACATAAAAAAATTACCTGTTCGGTGGGAAAAATGCATAACTAAGGAGAGGAACTATATAGAAAAATAATTATACAGTGTGATTTCTGCCTAAATGTAAAATAAATTTTCTTTTGCAAAAGGCTCGTTTATATTTGAATGACCCTCGTAATTCGGGAAGTAAACAATTCATAGAAAAAAATCTAGTTTTGAAACTATTTCATTCCAGAAATCATCTTCGTTTCTATGTTTGTTAGCGAACAACCAAATTGTGGAGCATCATTTAATATTTTATAAAGTTTTTGTAACATATATGTAGCTTAAATTTACAATTTTTCAACCGCTCATCTCAAATTTAAAATCACTATTTGATGTTTGTATATTCATTTCGGCTACATTTTCCTGCAAAATTAAGTATGTATGTATATACTGCCGAATATATGGCGGAAGAAATTAATAAAAACAAAAAACTAGTTCATTATCTACATATGTTTTGCAGTCTTCGCCTTCATTGTAATTTCGAATACTCAAAAGTATTGCATTCTGCAATACTTTCCTCAACCATGCCTTCGCCTTCAATGTAATTTTGAATACCTACTCAAAATATTGCATTCTGCAGTACTTCCCTAAACCATGCCTTCGCCTTCATTGTAATTTCGAATATTCAAAATATTGCATTCTGCTGTACTTTCCTCAACCATACCCTCAACTGTTTCATTTCGAGTAAAAGGAATATTTTAGCTTTTGGTGTCAAAAAATATAGAGAAACAAAAAAAATGTAACAATAAAAATTTTCCGCCCGAAATTAAATTTGGCTAGTTTTTAAATGAATGCATTACTTATATAAAGTTTATTTATACTCATATATCAATTTACCCTATATTCGTATCTTGAAACGAAATTTCTTGAGGAATATTTGAAGATAAAATATTCCAAGAGCTTTTTTAACCATATGTGCTAAATTCAGTTTTCTACATCTAAGAGAAAAAAAGATTATACATTATAAAATTAACTTTAATAAATACCTAGACACATGCAAATTACCGAAAATCGGTCACTTTAATATGTTGAGAGTGAAGATTTGTTGTATGATGTAGATATTAGTATTTTCGGGTTTTTGCTAACTAAGTGGGACATATGTGATTTTATGTATGTATTTTCTAAATTTTTAGATTTTTTGCGTTTTGCATTTAATTGCATACGCTTTTTAGTTCCGAAACGTTTACTCATTGTTGCGACTGCGAGAAGCTAACACTGTCGCACAAAACATGCATATTTGATACACATCAATTTATTTGATCCACTGTAAATCTCAAGGACAGCTCAATGTTTCTCAAACACTCCGCTAGGGGCAGTAGTGCACGAGACAAAAATCTTTCCAATTTACGCCATGTAGGACATTCGTTGTACCATTAAATTTTTGAAACTGAAAGCATTAATCAATTTTTCAAATACATGTACATGTTGACGAAGGTTCATTTTATGTTGATGTTATGTTATTTTTCTAAAAAAGTTTACAAATTGTGCAGAAATGCACATTAAATATGCACAAATTGAATTGATTATAATATTGCACAAATTTAATAATTCAAAATTATATTATTGAACTAACATAGAGCCAACCTTTATCTTTTAATTACACTTTGGTTTATTATTTTATTTATTATAGTTTTTGTGTAAAATGGGTTCGCGTACACCATGTTTTCATCGTTCACGGCAGATGTACACAATGCTCTTAAATGCTAACTCGCTTGAGTTAAGCGGGTTAAACGTGCGAGATAAACACGTTAGTTTAGTGCTAAGTGAAGTAAGTTTAATAATGGGTTGAGTTAACTAACCTACTTGAAATTTTGCGAGATAAACGGTTAAGGCTATGGATTAACCTCAATTTTTTTTTTAAACTTATAAATAATTATCAAAAACATATTACTACACTCAAAACTTCTAAAAACTGTTTGTTTCGAGGTTTGCTTCAAGATCGTGAGCGTTTTGTTATTATTATTACAGTAAGTTATAAGCAAAATTTTCTCTCTCCTTGTTCAACACCAGTGGATAAACGCTAATTATTCTGTAGTCACTTTAAAACATGCGATATAAAGGAGCTGGAGTTAAGAGTTAGTTTTAAGTCACTAGATTTTTAAGCGAGTTATGTCACTGCGAGTAAACGTAGTCATTTAGTTTGAAGGCAGTTCGTCAGAAGTTCGCTATAAAGCTACGCGTCCTGCATTTTCATTATTTTAAAATATATAGAAACAATGTCCACGTCGTCAAGCGAGGAAGAAAATATTGTTGCTTGTGCAGGTTTCTTAATTATAACAGCATTGAAAAAAAAAGAAAGCAGAAGGAACCCGTAAAAGAAGGTGATGGAGAAAAAGTTTATTTGCAAACCAATTCCATAAATTTGGATGCACTTCATATTGTTCGATTAAACTAATAATTTTCTCTTCACTCCACTCCATTGTTAAAAGAGCTAACCACGCTTTTAAGATCGATCATCACCCATGAACGTCCACACTAGAACTGCTGTTCGCTAACACTTTCTTTGAAGTTACCGCTCATGTAGCGAACCCGAACACGAACTGTTCGCGATCTCTAGTATATACACACCGACTTCTGCAGAGGTTCGCGACTTGTTCGCGAGCTATTCGCGAACTTGGTCTGTACGCGGCTTAACAAAAGTTTTGAGAAATATTTTATGCTTCAGATTTTATTAATAAATAAGGTAATCTAGTTGTCACTGGACATAATAAATACAAAATAATAGTTTTATAATATACAATGTTATAAAATTGCAAAAAAAATAATTTAAAGATGTTATACAAACCTGAAATAAGCAAATCTATCTATAGGTTAGTTGGTCAGTGAAATTGTTAACGTTTTTGGGGATCAAAATGATGGAAAGATGACTATTTACCGAACTATACAACAATGTAAAGAAGGTATAGTAGGTATGTATTAATTTACCAAAAAGGGAGCGACCCGAACTTTTACCCCCAAATCGAATCAGCAGACACATTTAATGTGCTTAAACCAAAGTTAGAACGTCATCGCACAAAGTAACTCGACGATTTAGAATTTTAAAGATTATAACTATTTGTGATCCATCCTAAATGTTTTTACATAAATCGTAGAAATGGCCTTTATGGATCGGGGAGAAATTAAATAAACGAAGAAAGAAATTGTGAAAAATTCATGGACCTCGCTGGGATTTGAACCCAGGGCCTTCCTATATCTAGTAGGGCGCTCTAACCAAATACTTGGTTACAATGCAAAATTAATCTAAAATTGATTTTTTTTTACCTGAGTTATTGTTATTGTGAAATGGATGGGTTTAGTGTTGCAGAATACGCAGATATAATATTTGTGTATGGATTCTGTGATGGTAATGCCCTCCGTGCGTCCAGAGAATATCAAAATAGGTATCCCAACAGACGTCAACCTTCCCATCGCATCGAGGGGCACATTTTGAACACACTATAAGACAAAATGAATATATTTAATGTTTCCATTGTTTGTTACTATGTTTTAAATGTATCTTGATTAAAAAAAATTATAAAATTGCTGCTACTTGTAAAACATTGATCTCTTATATTTTGGTAACCAAAAGGAATAGGACCTATCTTCATATAACATTTTTTACTCAAAATGATGTCAGGAATATGTTATTAATTTTTTTTACACTAGTCCTGATACACCCTGTATATGCGCATTGTTCGCGAGTATTCATCCCTGCATTTAGTAGAGTGTACTCGTTACGATTTGAAAAAGGCTTGTGAAATGTTCATTGACTTCGATGGGAATTCGTAGCTCAGTTGGTTAGAGCGTCCTACTAGGTATAGGAAGGCCCTGGGTTCAAATCCCAACGAGGTCTATGAATTTTTCACAATTTCTTTCTTCGTTTATTTAATTTCGCTGGAGCGAATTAAGGAGCCAACATTGTATGGAAAACAGGCGCGACTGATTGAAGTCTTTTGGGAATTGCTTATCATAAAAGTATACAATAATGGTCTAGAATACCTAAGCGAACAAAAGTCACAGGCAAGAATATTTCTGACGATTCAGGCAGCAGATTTAACATTGTCCAGAGACAAATGAGACAAGGCCTTATTAAATTGCGTCGCATTGAAGATAATGATCCCCTATCATGTTGTAAAACTAGTTTTTTTAGTCCCTTAATATATAAGAACATACCCTTATTCCAATATTTCAATAAAAAAATTCTTTCTATTTCATGAAGAATTCTACATTTTTTCTAAAAACTTTGTTACATGCTTTATTGTATACATAATTTGACGAACCATTGTCTTATGAACAATGGAGTTATTTATGGTACAAATGAGTAGAAACGTATTTTAGCCACAAGTGAAAAAAAAAACAAGTATTTGCGTATTTATATATTTTTAATTAGTGTATTTTATAAAATGAAATTTGATATTACAAAATTATTTAATATTGCATACTTGATATGTGTACTGAATATTTGATATTAATATCGAACATTTAATAATTTATTGGATATACATTAATTGTACAGAACATTTATTATTCTAAATGAATATTACGAATATGAAATACACATACAGAGTGTTATGTAAGTAACGTGCCATAGTTCATGGCATAATAAAGAGAAATTAAAACATGTTCTGAAATATATTCTACACAATATGTCAAGTTGTAAAAGTTGTGGGACTGTAAAGCCGACTAATTACGAACCAGCTTCCTAATAAATTAAAATCAAAGAATCAAGTTGTTCAAAAAAAAAAAACAATATTTGTCAGTTATCATAAATGACCTTGAATTTGCAATCAGTAACGCAGTATTTAGGTATTTCCAAATTCCAGTTACTTTCACTAATAAAGAATACACAGACATGCATTTGGTTTGCGAAGAAGTACACTTCTAACTTCTCAAAGCTTTTAAAATGACAAGTGTTGTTTCTCATCAAACTACCGTGATTTTTAAATATTTGTGATTGGTCCATCTTAAAGTGCTTTTACAATTACAATAAGGACATTAAAAAAGAAAATATTGCAGATTACGATATATTGCAACCTTGTTTAGTAAGTGGTACCGTAAGGCACGTTACTTACAGAATTCCCTGTGTACCACAAATATAATGAATAGTATATTACGTAATGAGAGATGTAAGAAGCAGATTACGTACGAGTAAAATGATTGACACACGAGACGCGTAGCGTCGAGTTTGTAATTTTACGAGTGAGTAATTGCTTTACATCTCGAATTATGTATTATACTTTTTCTACAACCACTCATTAATATTTCTAAATTGAAGCAAAATTCAGATACATTGTTATAAATTATTAATTTTTTTATTGCATTACTTACAAATTACAAATAATATTATCAACTAATTTTGTTTCTAATAATTATTATTACCTCAGTATATGTATTTGTAATCACACAAAAAAGCAGACGTCAAAAAGTTTGGTGGGTTTTATTTACAAAAATAAAACTGCGCAATGATGTTACCATGGTTAATGCTATGCGTAGGGATATACAATGAAAAATAGTCCCCTACTGCAAATTTGATTGAAATGAAATATGTATTGTTGACATAATATAATATTAATATAATAACCCAACAAAATATGTATTTATATGTATGTTAGATAAATTTCATTCTATTATATTTGAATCTTAAATTTTATTTATCAAATTTTAATCATTTCTTACAGTTTGACAATCAGTCCTGCCAACTTAAATTTGCTGTTCATTACGTAACAGTGTTACGTAATGAAATTTCATTACGTAACACTATTCATAAGCACGAACTTACATTGTTAGTAGTCTGTTCAGTAATGACCCTCTTACAGTAGTGGTAGTAGAAAAAATATATTACAGCATGTATTAAATAAGAAATCAATGTATATTTATATATATATTCCCCAATATAAACTAACCCTTAAAACAACTACCTCAATCCCACTATTTTCAGAACGGGTCTTCCATTAATATAAAATTATTATTTGAGCATCACAAATAAACGATATGATAATGAAAATAGTTCTAAATAATTTCGATCCCATTAAAACTTCATCTTCTTATCAAATAAAATGTAGGAGTTCTTAGGTAAATGAATGGTTAATTCAATTAAATTATTTTAATTAACGTTGCTTTCTTCAAATATTTTAATTTGTGTTTGAATAAATTATTTAATTTGTAGAAAATAGTTATTCAAATATAATAACAGAATATCGACATATTTTATAGTATCAAATGTACTACATTATTTTTGACACTGCGTCTGAATAATATTTTCTTATTATTTTATTATCATGTATAACTGATAGGGTCTCGTGGTCGCGTACCTGAGTATCTGGTCGAGAATCTGGAGAAACGATTTCGATTCCGGCTGACGCGAAAAGAAATATTTCAAATTTTAATTGATACAAAATTGACCCGTGTGACGCACTCTCCACGCCAGCAATGAGTGAAAAGTAAAAAAAAAATAATACCTGCCTATTTTTTTTTAAGAATAACAAATCATTTTTATAGTAAACTACTCGATTTCTGAATTAATATTTGTATCATTTGTTTTTAATTTTATAATAAATTTTTGTTAATTTTGTAATTAATTCTTGTATGTTAAAGAAAAAAATCTGATGTGGCCAGCACATAACCTCTCGCCGTATATTTTACCTGGCTGTATGCATAAAACAAAGAATATTTTTATAAATACAAATAATATATTCATATAAATCTATGACGTATAAACTTCTTTATTATTCAATAATAGCATGTCTCAACATAAAGATATTTTACCATAAATTATGTTACAATAAATTACAAAGTAGAGTTTACCATATATAAATATTAGGCTGGTAACAGCAATTTTCAATTCGAACAACCTTGTTTACTCTCTCTTCATATTCTTCTAGTAAAAACATTAATTTTGGGCGGTCTAAAATGTATATATCTGGATTGTGCATCTATTCTTACATATCTTCTTTTACATTTTATTTTTTCATACTTGTTATATCTAAATAACACTAATTCCCTTTAATAAAGTGACGGATAGATTGCACTCCGATTATTCTTATATTGATGTGTAATTTTGTCAATATTTACAACTTACTTGAGAAGAATTTGATAGCTTTTTCGCAATTCAAAGTTACTCTAGTCTACAGTGCTGGTGTACATTGTCCCATAATGTTTGAAACAAATTTAAGTCCTTCAACCTAGACTTGTCATCTCCATAATAGAGACAGATCAAGAATTAAGGGATTCTCCAAGTAAATTTTTCTTTCGTTACTCATTATTTCTGACACTGACATTTATCTGTCACAAATAATTTAAATTTTCAACTATTGTTCATGGCATCCGTTCGGTTGTAAAATTAATTACAACAGTTTATTTTATATATTATATTCCTTTTATCTCTAAATCTATAGAATATATATAAAAATATTTAAATTTATCAGAAAGAGAATTTATTTTTCTTTAATATTATCAAGAAAAATTTTCAAAAAATAATATTTAGAAGATTTTTTTTCAAGAATCTTCTACTTCCGGTTGTCCAATTGTTACCAAAACCTTTTCAGATCTTCCCATGAATGTCCGATTGGGAAATACGTAGTTAAACAAATTTAAAGTCTTATAGTTTTTGAGTAACCGTCCTTCCAACATCCTACATACATACACACACACACACATACATCCACACACACACACACACACACACACACACACACACACACACAGACATCATCGTAAAAATGTTAAAATCGGATTGTAGGGACCTTAAAACGTGCTTATACAATAAAATCTGGATATGCGATTTTTAGCATGAATGCAATACCTCTCTTAGCGAGAGGTAAAAAGTACTAAAAAATTAATGTTTAATAATGTTTAGTAATTGTACATCATTATATGAGGCATTATGGTTGTCATTATTCACGAAGATGACGTTAGCGTCACGAGCCGTAGGCGAGTGATAAAAATCATCGCGGTAGAATTAAAATGAGCAGGAATAATTGATTTCTTGTTCTGTGGTTGACCGAGAAAAGTGAATTACAAATCCATAATTAATTGAAAAATTGAAATAATGGGGATATATTTTACTGGAATAGATAAATATTATTAGTGAGTTAATTCCTGCTATTTGATTGAATGTCTTTGTAATTAAGTGACATATATTTTTTGATAATAAATGTTTAAAGTACAGGTGTCTATTTGATAGATAGAAAGACGATTAAATGGGCGATAAATTTAACGGTGAAAAATGCAAAACAAATGAACATCAAATACGCGAGTTATTCAACAAAATAACATTTATTTAAATGGAATGCCATATCGAAAGTAGTAAAAGATCTTTTTTATGTAAATGACAGAGAGATTAATTCAGAGACTGAAATCTTGGGAAACGTGTTAAGTATAATTTTTAAATATTATATTAGAACAGTTTCACCAAGTATTCCAAAAATTATACTTTGAACATTTATTATTATTTATTGCTGGACAAGCTTGCGGCATTCTCTATAGATGGCTCTGCATGTGGTTAGTTACCTCTGCTGGTATATCATTTTGGGATGTTTATCATCTGTCCGCTCAACCTACTCAGTGTCCCTCCTAGAAGCTTCAGTGCATCACGCTGATGAGCTCCATTATGAGCGAAACGCGACTGTGGTTCAGGTTGCATGGGCCAGACTCTGATAAATGACCGAGAAGTTTATTGAGAGACTGAAATCTTTTGAAACGTGTCGAGTGTGATTTTTAAATATTATATAATTTTTATTTTAGTTCTGTAGTTATCAACCCAAATTTGATTAGTTGTTGGTTGCTATGGATATGTATTTACTTTAAATCACTGTCATTAGTGATTAAAGAAATTGTTACTTAAGTAACGAAGTTTCAGTAGATAAAGCGTCGGCGTTGGAAAATAAGTATTACTAAAAAAATAAAACCCGAATGCCGAATATGATTTGAGAAATATTCGATACCGTAAGAAAGTCATTTAGTTTTCTTGTCATTCGTGACATTTCTGAAATACGAGTATGTCCTGACATTTACCAAATGAAATAACAGTGTTCTTTGAAAGATTTTCAATTTTTCATCCTAAAATTGCAGTATATTTGCTGGCAGTTCCTTTGAACACTTCTTGTTTATTATTTATAAATGTAAACAGTTCAGTTGGATACAATTTTTGTACTTTGTGCTTGTCAAATTGCGGAAAGAAGAAATCTATCCAATGTCTGTTTTGTTAAAATCTCGTTTCTCTTTATTGAATTATACTACTTTTCTAATGCACTTTATGCGTCTTAATATTGATTTTCTTTGGAATGACTTTGGCAGCTTTTATTTTCGTTCGCCTTAAATATTTAAAAGATTTCATTCCAGAGATTTTTAACTATTTAATCTTTTTCCTTAATCCATTTCCCTTTTACGATAGTTTCTTTAATGTTGTAGTAAAGGATATTTTCCATAAAATAAAAATAGAGGCGTAATATTGCGCCGCACGTTTTTAATTAAGTTTCACAAATACCTATGACAAAATTGGGGGGAATTAGTAAATGATAGGCAAAAAGAAAACTTGTGAAATCTAATTTACTCTTTTCAAAGCTGAATATACCCTAAAATAATTAATCTGTTATCTATATATATATATATATATATATATATATATATATATATATATATATATATATATATATATATAAAATTCAGTTGGCAGCTTACAGGCTGTTCGTTTTACGTACTACACTATTGCTATCTCGAAAAGTGTAGGAGCTACGAAATCGGTTAAATTAGCAAATAATATTTTATAAGACCAGTTTAATGAGCAAAACAAGATTTTTTTAGAAAAGTGATTCTCAAATCCGGGGTGCAACTTTATTGTTTTAAATTACAACCTATTTTTACCTCCCGCTACCCTAGGTAATGGAGGTATAGGGCTCGTGCTAAAAATCGTATATCGAGATTTTGGTAATACGATTTGAACATTTTCACTATGATGTCTGTTGGTATGTGTATATATATATATATATATATATATATATATATATATATATATATATATATATATGTGTGTGTGTGTGTGTGTGTGTGTGTATGTGTGTGCGTGTGTGTGGATCTTCTGGGCGCTCTAACTCAAATACTATCATTCATAAACTTTTGAAACCATGTATTTCTACCTTATTCTAATATGGAAAAAAGCCATTAGACTTTGGTATCAATCGAATAATCGGATATGGCAGTTTACTTGAAGCTCAAAATAGTTTTTCTTCAAAAAATACCTTTAAATGTTATATTTTCGCAATTTATTATTATAAAAATTAAAGATTATTCCATTTTCTACAGATTTGAATTAATACTTTTTCTATTTATTATAAAAATTAAAGATTATTCCATTTTCTACAGGTTTGAATTAATACTTTTTCTATATATTTTATGGATAAATTTATAAAGTACCTAATATAAAAAATATATCTCGGAGCTTATGCTTTGAACACAACTCCATGGTTACACAGTTCACTGTCAAAAAATTAATCATTTCAAATTAATAACAGTAACGTTTTAAAAAGAAAATTGTAAATGGAACATAGAACAATAGTTATATGGAAAGGTACTTAATATATATAATTTCAAATTAATAATAGCAACGTTTTAAAACAAAAATTGTAAAGAGAACAATAGTATTAGTAAATATTCAGGTATACATTTAAATAAATAAATATATATATATATATATATATATATATATATATATATATATATATATATACAGGCTGTTTCCTTTAAAACAACCAGCGCTTTTTTGGGCGAACTAATGACTTTAGAGAAAAATGTTATATATAAAAAATTACCAGGAAAAAGGGCTTAATTTATGAGAAATAATAAATAAAAAATTTAACCAGTGGTTCTCAAACGGTAGAATAAAATTATATTTTTTTAAATAGCAACCTATATAAATTTTTTGTCCATTAGATAGAGAATTTTTCTCTGATTTCAACGATATAAATATGATATGGGGTTGTATAACAATTATTTCCAGAAAAATCAGAAATAATTCTACAATATTGAAGTAGGCTATGCAATAAACAACTATTAATACGACTATTGCCTAGGTTACGATAGTATATTATTTTCTTATATCTAAAATAACTTGTTTTACTAAGAAATTCATAATAACAAATGAACTACATAACGAAGAAATATCAAAAAATAATAGTACTAACATAAAAAGAAAAACAATATGATGGAAATTATTTACAAATTTATGCAACCTCTCCATACATAACAGTAAGATTAAAATAGTCTAAATTTGTTAATTCTTGCAACTGCAAAGCCATTTTTTATTAATAAGTAATTAAACAATTACGAAAACAAACACTTAATAACGTAAGTAACAAAACTATCTGTCACCTGTATCATTTGTTTGCATTTGTTTATTGCATAGCCTACTTCAATATTGTAGAATTATTTCTGATTTTTAATATCATTTTTCTCGAAATAATTGTTATATAACCCCATATCATATTTATATCGTTGAAATCAGAAAAAAATTCTCTTTCAAGATATTTATTGAATACAAACTATGTTCTGATTTAAAGTAAAACTTAATAAATTTGTGTTATTATTATTATTATAAATAATGAAATTTGGTATTTTTAAAACAGCGTTTTCAACACAAGGCTTGTGGTACCAGCTATTGTCTCTATGCATCTTAATTATATCTTAAATTGTAGATAGTTTAGTGTTAATTAATTAAATCAGTGGTGCCATGAATAATAAGCAGCAATCATAAATAGTAAAACACAAAACAATAAATGAATGTTGATAATAAAAAACAAATTTTAAATCAGTGTGCGTATTTGTTTATTATATCATATACAGTGTGTTAATTAAAAAGCAGGCCATAGGCGTTTAACATGGACCATCAGTTTTTCATTACGCAAGATTTCCCAATTATTTTTACATAAAAATGTGTCAAATAAAAGTATACGAGTGGATAATTAAATTCTACATCTGCATCAGTAAACAGATTTTATTTTGCAAGTTTCGTAACCTGTAAAATTGAATTTTAATTTTATAAATATTACTCAACAAAATTACAAATAAGTGCATATCGTTTAAATTGTCAGAAATTCTATTGTTAAATAAAAGTTACAAATAATTAAACATAAGTAAACAGATTTTATTTGTTACTTACTTGTAAATTTCATTAATTGATAACGCCTATTACTAATTATTCTTTATTATTGTCGCCGTCAAATGGGTATGGATTGATGCTCCGAATCCTGTTCCTTGCCCTACGGTGTTGCCGATTCTTCATATTTTAGCATTTTCAACATAACCAGTGAACTGGCAACAGTGTAGAAATCTCCAGTCCATACTTATTTGACGGCAAGTATAGTTAGGTACTATAGTCCCCGTCAAATAAATATGAACCGATGCTCAATTTTTCCCTTCTCTGTACCCTATCCCTTACTTTTCGGTGTTGCCGCTTCTTCATAACTTAGCATTTTCAACATTGCCATACTAAATTGACAAGCGTTTATACTTTGACGGCAAGTATCACTTGTATAATTGATAGCAAATTTGTTAAAATTTTAAGGCAGTAACCAGTAACGTTGTTGACATGGGAAAATTGTGTTTTATTACTGGCATACATATTAAAAATGTATCAATTGCAACTGACAGATTTTGGTTATAATTTGATTTACATGTGTGTAACAAATAAAATATTGTACAATACACGCCAGGTAACTATTTTACTGCCTCAAGGGTTGACAGGTTTGTCTGCTCGGCTCGCCAGTCATATCTTCGTTTCAGCAATAAACACCGTTTTAGAGTCGGTACACTGTAAGTTCAAGTCATTTTCGTCATCAATCGTCCGGTGCGCGGCAAGGTGAAATAGAGTGACGTTAACGTGTTTAGTTGGTTGTAGTCCGAGTCCATAGGCTCGTCAGATTTGTTTAGAACTGGGGGCAAATATTGTTCCGTAATAGTGTTATTTTTGGTTGTAAATTTAAAAATATTATTATAGGAATGTATTTAATTACTTCGAATTTTAATGGCACAAAATTGACCCCTGTGTTGCACTCTCCACGTCAGCTGAGTGCCCGTGAGGTGACGCCTGGTAAGCGCCTGCACGGTACAAATATTTTATCATTATCAATATCTGTGTACAAAGCAGATTGGCACACCCAGAAATGGGTAATAAGTCGTGATGATATATTTATTTATTTTTATTTAAGTAACATAAAATGGAAATGGCGAGAGGTCATGTGTTGGCCACATCAAATTTTTTTTGCAAGGTAGAAGCACTTGGCGCTCGGACTAATTCTGTGCACGCTATTGGACAATTTGTTGGAGGCGTGGTCTGCAGAACCCAGTCATAACGTAGCTTGTACAACCTCTAATTGTTAAAGTAGGTACTATAATTTTTTACGTTTTATAACTTGTAAATTTGTGCAATTATAATTTATTGTTTAGATTTTTTTTGATTATTAAATGTTTCGGAGGACGTCAGTTTTTTGAGATTCCCATTTACTAAGACACAACTATGATTGATGCTGGTCTTAAATTAACGCGAGGGTTGCTGACCCTATTACTAAAGGGGATAGGTCATGGTCCAGACAGACATTTCGTGGTCAATTTTGGTGCAACTAAGCCTCGCTGTTACCTTAATCGCACAATCCACTTGCTCCACACAATTTGTTAGTAACTGTAAGCTGTATGAGGCAATGTTTCTTTCGAATTTTCTATAAACAATGGTAACTTAAAGCTCTAAATCTTTAAGAAAAAAAGTTTTTTTTAAATCTTATTCTATAATCAAACCCAGAAGTTTCTACGAAAAATTAATAATCAGTAATAAATAAATGATTACCGTTAACTGAAAATCATTATTCGGCACAAAACGCTTTCAATAATTAGCAATTAGTATCTACCTACGTGCTCTATTGTCATTTACTGTTGTATGATCAAATATAGCATTTTCAGTAAAAGTGATACAAAAAAAATTTACCCACTAACTTTAAATGAACGTACTAATTTTTCAAAAATTGTTTCTATGGATTCGGGTCACAGAAATTGTAACTTGATAAGTTGAATATTGAGTTGAATATCAATTTCAATTTAATTATTGATTAGTATTCTAATTGTGTTTCTGAAAATTTGGCAGTAAAGATGAATATCAAGTTCTATTTATAAAACAGAAGTAAATGGTATGATATATAACGTCGCATCTTTCTAATTATGCCTATCATCCTATCACGGATTATTTCTATTGAAACTAGACCTTAAATAATATATGATAAGGTCTATCAGAGTTTAATGGAAGTTATTAGTTTTTAAAATATTCGAGTATTTAATACGTTTACCAATTACGTCACACAGCTATTCTATTCCAAAGTTTTACTACTTTTAAACTTTTATGAAATCAGGAATATATTTTCAAGTAAATAAATGCAAAAAATAACGAAGCAAGGAAAATTGGCCAAATTAATATTTGTTTGAATTTAAAAAGCCATGCGAGATAGAAACCACGTGCGTGAATGGACTACAATCAGAATTTGGGCTATATTACACGTATAATTTGTTTTTTACCTTCCGTTACCTTTAGGTAAGGAAGGTATTGTCTGATCAAAGAATACAATGATGATGTTTTAGTGAATAAGCATGTTTAGGGGTCCCTATAATACAATTTTACCATTTTTACGATGATGTCTGTATGCATGTGTGTGTGTGCGCGCGCGCGTGTGTGTGTGTGTGTGTGTGTGTGTGTGTGTGTGTGTGTGTCTGTGTGCCTGTGCATAACTTCATTACCACGATTCCAAATATTATATTTTTTTCGCTTTCCTCAAGTTACATCCAGAAAAACAACTGATTAGATTTTGGTTATAATTGGTGAACCGGAAGTAGCCTCATTTGAATATATTTAACAGTTAAATTTGATTTATTGACATTTAAAGTTATTATAAATTAAAGAATATATTATTCTCTATACGATTTGATTGCATTCTATACTTCATATTAAATAGATATAGAGTATAGAATAATAAAGAAATTAAATTTTATTAATCAGCCAGCTATGCTAACCATGAAAATTGTTAATATATTCAGATTGACAGATGTCAGTATCAATAAAAAGTAAATTAATGTGGCAGAGATTAAGATGTTGAAGTAGATGTTGGGGAAGACACGGAAAGATAGGTAAGGAAATAACTCTAGTGTTACAAGTTTCTAGAAAGATACAAGAGAGATGATTACATTGGTTTGAAAATGTCATGAGGAGAAATGAAGAATATATAGGATGAAGAATGAATAGATTAGTAATAGAAGGTTGAAGAAACAGAGGAAGACCAAAGATAAGATGGAAGGACTGTATTGCGGAAGACTTTAGAGAAAAGAAACTGAATGAGAACGACACGTAAAACAGAACTGAGTGGAAGAAGAAAATAAAAAATTGCGACCCCTAACGAATGGGAAAAGCTAAAGAAGAAGATGTTAGTGTCAAGTGCAATTTGCATAGTTTGTTTATGAAATAATTTTACTGAAAATTTATAATCTTTTGCAAGAAAATTTATGTATGTAATTTATACATATTACACAGGATAGACGGAAGGTATTGTACTACCCACAACAGATTTTTACCTTCCGTCGCCTTTAGGTAAGAAAAATTCAATGATGAGTTTTTAGTGAATGAGTACCTTTTAGGGTCCACATAATACGATTTTACCATTTTTACGATGATGTCTGTATGTATATATGTGTGTGAGTGACGAAAGTTTCGGATCGCATGACTTCAATATCACGATACCAAAAGTTATAATTTTATCATATTTCCCAAGTTTACATCCATAAGAACAAGTTATTAGATTTTGGTTATGAATGGTCAACCGGAAGTACGCTCATTTGAAGGTTTTAACAATTTTTCTTAAAAAAACGCAGTTAAATATCATTTATTGACATTTAACGTTATTATAACTTGAAGAATATATTATTCTCTATACGATTTGATCGCATTTTATACTTCATATTCAATAAATATAGAGTGAAAGATTTATAAACATATAATTCACTCGAAAATTCATAAATTAACCAGATTTATGCTAACCATGGAAACTTCTAAAATATTCAGAAATTACAAATTGACAGATTTCAGTATCAATAGGTGTGTTCAATTAAGTAAGCAGGTCAAGCAAATGCTTGATAAGCAAACGAAACTTGTTGTTTAGTACACTGAAAGATTTGATGACGAACTAATATTCACAAATGTCATCGAGAAAGTTATACAATTGTCAAATATAATATGTGTATCTCTCATATCCCTCTTATTGGTCTGAAAAGTTATACAAAATGAATTTATAGATAGATACAGTTATTTACAGGTAGTGGAATTAATTTTGAACATTTTTTTAGGTCTAAGAAAATATTTCAAATTTAACAATGTTATGAACATTCATCACAAAACTTTGAAAGCCTTTTTGACATGTAATTGGTATAAACATAACATAAAATTGAGATAGAAACAGTACAAGTTAAATTCATGTATGTATAATTTGCATTTCCCGCCATTATATTTCATAAGTAAGCAAGACAAGCGAGAAATTTGGCGCTTGGATTGCTTGCGTGCAAATCAAGCAAATGCTAGGCTAACAAATTTTACATCCGATTGCTTGTTTTCCTGGGGCTAATTAAACGCACTTAATGAAAAGTAAATGAAAGTGACAGAGATGAGGATGTTGAGATAGATGTTGGAGGAGACACGGAAAGATACGGGAAGGATTGAAAGAATAAGGTAAATAACTCTAGTGTTAAAAGTTTCTAGAAAGATACAAGAGAGACGATTACATTGGTTTGATTTGAACATGTCATGAGGAGAGAAATGAATAGCTTAGAAATAGAAGGTTGAAGAAACAAAGAAAGACCAAAGATAAATTGGAAGGACTGTATTGCGGAAGACTTGAGAGGAAAGGAACTGAATAAAAACGACATGCAAAACAGAAATGAGTGGAAGAAGAAAATAAAAAATAGCGGCCCGTAACGAATGGGAAAAGCTAACGAAGAAGAAGAAGATTTCAGTGTCAAGTGCAATTTGCATAGTTTGTTTATGAAATATTTTTATTGGAAATTTAGAATCTTTTGCAAGAAAATTTATATACGGAATTTATACACACAGGATTGACGGAAGGTATTGTGCTGGCCACATTTTTTTACAAAGCGCACGACGCATTAAATTTTAGTCTTTAGGTTTTACCATTACCATTTATAACATAAGTATTGCCTACTAAAATCGTCGTACATAAAATGTGGGTAATAAATCATTTGAAATATTAAATTATATTACACTTCTCTCACACAATGATTGACATGTCGGCACTTGAGCTTCGTAAAACGCTACGTAATTGTATTATCTTCGGCGGTCTCCTTTCATGGTTGGTTCGTCTTGGGTAATTGTTGGAGGTGATGTGAGTGATGTATCCTGTTGTAGAGCTACAGTTGTGAGGGGGAAATCAGTGTATTCAAGCGCTCTAGGCACGAGCAGGATTTAACGCTGGTTTTAATCGGTGGTTGTTAAGCGTGAATATCGGTATGCTAATGCGTGGCAAGATATTGTGAACTGTTTACTAGGTTTCCGACGCCAAACCAGGAAAGAGGGGAATTAATATTGGATGATTAGATTTTAAAACAATTTTTCACGGATTTTTTCTTTTTACCTTCCGTCACCTCTAGGTAAGGAAGGTATTGTCTTTGGTCAAAAAATTCGGTGGTGAGTTTTCATTGAATAAGCACGTTTTAGGGTCTTTACAATACGATTTTACTATTTTTACGATGATGTCTGTATGTGTGTGTGTGTTCGTGTGTGCGTGTGTGTGTATGTGTGTGTGTGTGTATGTGTGTGTGTGTGACCGCGTTTTCGGGCACGATATCTCCAATACTAGAATTCCAAAAATTACAATTCTTGCGTATTCCTCTTCCTTACAACCATATGCAGACCTGTTTAGATTTTGGTTATAATTGGACAACCGAAAGTACCCTCATTTGAAGATTTTAACAGTTTTTCTTGAAAAAATCAGTTAAATGTTATTATAACTTAAAGAATGTATTATTGTCTATACGATTTGATTGCATTTTATATTTCATATTCAACAGATATAGAGTTAAAGAATAATAAAGATAAAAAATTCGTATAAATTTCATAATTCAGCCAGCTATGCTAACTTAACCATGGAAAATGCTAATATATTCAGGTAATTCAAATTGACAGATGTCAGTATCAATAAAATGAAATCAATGAAAGAATAAGGGAAGTAACTCTAGTGTTAGAAGTTTCTAGATATAAGAGAGACGATTACATATTGGTTTGAACATGTCATGAGGAGAGATGAATATATTAATAGAAGGTGGAAGAAACATAGGAAGACCAAATATAAGATGAAAAGATTGTATTGTAGAAGACTTGAGAGAAAAGGAACTGAATGAAGACGACACGCAAAACAAAAATGAGTGGAAGAAGAAAATAAAAAATAGCGACCCCCTAACGAATGGGAAAAACTAAAGAAGAAGATGTCAGTGTCAAGTGCAATTTGCATAGTTTGTTAATGAAATAACTTTACTGGAAATATAGGATCTTTTGCAAGAAAATTTATGTATGGGGCGCGTGCAGTAACATGACGTGTCAAAATGACAACAATTAATTATGTCCATAACTGACAAGTGTTATAATTTTTCAATCAAAATTTCATAATTTTCTTATTTCATGTGGTTTGTTGGTTATCAGGAGTATGGAATGTTGCTTAATAACAGTCGCCTGTAAGGCCACTAGCGTGACTCCAACGGGAGCCGCCTTGAAATTTTTGAAAAATGTTTTGACCTTCTTGATGTTGAGCCACTAAAAAGTTATTGTTTTTAGTTTCATGTATTTTACTGCCCGAACATTGTGAATTAATAACTTTTTGCCGTTCTAAATCAAAATAGGTCAAAATATTGTTCTTGTCAAAGTGACAAGCACACACAAATCAGCCCATTCGAAGCACATCAAGGTCGCTCGAATCCCTTGTCTGCTCGCGGCCTATACCGTTAACCTCTTATCTTGGTAATACAAATCATTCTTTGTCTTCTCTGCGCATGCCGGAATGCCTTATTTTCAATTATTGAATATCACACCGAGAATTTTTATCGGCCGTCGTAGCTCCGGCCCAATCCGGGCCTTCTGTAATGCAATTTTTACTCTCAAAACAGTAAGGTTCAGTTACCTTTTCGTATGTTTTCCGCACAAATTGTGACCTTTAGATGGTGAAATTCATGTTGATTCTCGGTGTTTCAATAAAACCTAGTGTTCTGCTTATTCACAGGCATGCAGCTGAAAATGTGCTTCATGTCCAATGAACAGATTATGAATGAAATTGTCTTTTTAAACATAAGCGAAAGTTTATTATTATTATTATTGTTAGTCCAGGCCCGTGTACCAAGGTTGTAGATGCAGTACGTCCCATTTAAAACTGCCACCATTGGAACTCGAGAACTACTAAATTTTGCTGACTTTACTTCCCACTAATAGTATTTCTACACCGTGCTAAAGATCATTTGTAATAATTTTTGTTTTGAGTTGTTTATATAGTGTAATATTTGCCTGAAACATTGGGGCACCCTCGGCACTCCCCGTAGCTCCGCCTATGTTTCTAAAAATAAAATAAACTTTAATTCAAATAATTATACGCATTGTTCTGTTCTGAATTTTTCCATTATAAAATACCAAGGAATACATTTTCAAACTATGAATCAAATTAAAATTAAAATGCCAAAAAGTTATTAAATAAAACTTATTTGACATTGTCAACTAAAATACTTCAACAATTCCAATAGTTCCAGCAGGAGTTGGCTGGGAAAATCCGAAAATCTGACCATCGCCTTATTTACATAAGTTTTATCGGTACACATAAACGTAAAGTGTAAGGTAGTAGATTTTTCATTTTATAAACCTCTTTATTGGAAAGTATTTTACGTAAGAGGTTTGGATGGATGAAAAGGATTTACAACTTTAGATTGTCTTCCAAACGAGTGAACATGAACTTTCTATAAATCGGGCATTAACCTTCAATATTTTGCAAGATAAAATAAAATACTGCTAAGGAGTAAATCCTCATTCAGTAGAATAATCCTACGATATCTACTCGTATTTTCAACATAATTCCCCTTTTCGCACTTCTTTTTTAGCATTAATATATCTCCCTTTAATTATCCTCACATTTCCAAGTCTTCAATCCGTATCCGACTTTTCAAAACGAAAGGACTTCATTCAAAGCCACCGCTTCATCTGCTCCCCTGCCATCGTATCCTGCGGCAGGATCCAAGATCCTGATAGTTCCCACGCTCGGATAATTCTAGAAATAAGACATTGGGAGCAAAAAGTTCCAAATCTAAAATGAATTTCAGATTGATTTAAGAAATTGCAGACGCTTAGACTAGGTTTTTTAAAGCTGCAAGATGTTCACTTCATTGAACAGAACTTCGTTTTGTGATTAAAAATTGGGATTTCATTATAGAAGATTCTTAATTTATATATTCATGAAATGGAAATTTGGTAGAATTGTGGAAAAAATGGTTTGATATTCATGAAATATTTTACCGCAAACAATTGAGCTCATTAAGAATATTTGAATTTGAAATTATAAAAAGTTCTGAAAGAAATTAGCATTTCAATAAATTTGCTGCCGTTTTATTGTTAATTACGTGTAATTAAATTTATAGTTATTAGTATGTGTCCCGGCGCCGGTATCTGTGTTAATCCCGGTTTTGTAATTATGTCGTAGCCAGACTAGACGTTTCACAATATGGCTAGACCTTTTATAAAACGACGAATAGGTTACAGCCGCACTGAAATATGGCAACTATTTCTAATGCAATTTCTCTAAATATAACGTAACAACACGAATATCACCTAATGCACAAAAGTTACTCTTGGAAAACTTGTTATGAGTTTTGTGCGTTACGTAAGCTTATCGTTGGTAGAGAAATATACAAGCTAAGTCTACACGACTAGCTACATTATAAATCATCGCTAAGTAAACGAAGATTTGACAGTCTGGCGGTATTTTACAATCTGGGTACGACATACTATTATGTGACGTCATTACAAAACTGGGATTAATACGGATACCGGCGCAGGGAGGCTAGACACAGCCTATTTATTAGCTTACAAAGAAATAAAATGACCCATTTTTACCTTCCGTCACCTTTAGGTAAGGAAGGTATTGCCTTTGGTCAAAAATTCAATGATGAGTTTTTAGTGAATAAGCATGTTTTAGGGTCCCTATAATACCATTTTTTGATGATGTCTGTATATATGTGTGTCTGTGTGTGTGTGTGACGAAAGTTTCGTATCGCATAACTTCAATACCACGATTCTAAAATTTATGTTTTCGTATTCCTCATGATTACATCCAGAAGAACAAGTGATTAGATTTTGGGAATAATTGGTCAACCGGAAGTACCCTCATTTGAAGATTTTAACAGTGAAATATGACATTTAACGTTATTATAATTTAAATAATATATTATTCTCTATACGATTTGATTGTATTTTATACTACATATTCAATAGATATAGAGTTAAAGAATTACAAAGATATTAAATTTCATAAATCAGCCAGCTATGCTAACCATTGTCATATATAAGTATAAATATGAAGCTGTATTTAGTTTGTATTTGCCGCCAAGTTTAATTTATTGTCTTCTTATTAAATGATGATAGAGACTTTTGGTAATACCAGCGTACATACATCATGCATTGAAATTTTATTCTTAGATAGATGAGAAAGTGTTCCATTTGTAACGAGACAAAAAAACATGCATGAAACTGATTATGAATGTGGCCGATTCGAAAGATGTGTACATGAATGATTGCATTTGGCTTTATGCTAAATTGCTAACCCCCAATGCGGAATAAACGTGATATATATATATATATATATATATATATATATATATATATATATATATATATATATATATATATAAACGAAGTATATCTTATTACTTAGTATTTTAGAATATACAGAAGTTGTTTATTTCAAAATACAGGGTGATTCATCGGTCTGTCCTCTCTTTATAACTCTTTTATTTTAAGTCAAATGGAAAAACTCTTCAAATATAATTTATATAATATATTATTGTCTATCTACGTACTATATGCATTTGTATACAGGGTGCTCCGTTGAAGCGCAACAATATATAACTTTATATTTCTTAATGGAACAGCCTATATATATTTATTTATTTTGATAGTAAATTAGATTCCCTTTAAAAAAGTATTAAGTAATAAGGGGTCTAAAATTATAAATTAAGAAGTTATTTACGTTCATAAAAAATAGTAGTTCATAGTGGAAAAAACTATAATTTAATACAAAATTTTGATTCTTTTTTATTTATACTTATTTTAAACATCAACATCAACGATGATAAACTAAGAGTATTGCTTGTTTAAATTCGAAACAATTGATCAAATTATCCATAGCTTACTGTGTTAATAATATGATACAAAAATATCATTCAACGAATAAAGGTAAATATAACTTCTTAATTTATAATTTTAGACCCCTTATTACTTAATACTTTTTTAAAGGAAATCTAATTTACTATCAAAATAAATAAATATATATAGGTTGTTCCATTAAGAAATATAAAGTTACATATTGTTGCGCTTCAACGGAGCACCCTGTATACAAGTGCATATAGTACGTAGATAGACAATAATATATCATATAAATTTTATCTGAAGAGTTTTTCTATCTGACTTAAAATAAAAGAGTTATAAAGAGAGGACAGACCGATGAATCACCCTGTATATTGAAGTGCAGTCAGTTGACATTTGTGCAATGGAGTGTGCTTAACTGCTTCATATTTCTCTTATCGAAATACTCATAAACATTATCAATGGAAAAATATCCATAAAATGAGGAAACACGTGTAAATATGACATCTTTCGGAAGCTTTATGCTTACGAAAAAAATATAGCGACACTGAAAGGTAAAGTTTCTGTCATACGGTCCATTTAATATCTCCAACGCGAATAAAATAACCGTCACATTAAATCAGAAAAATAAATAACGAAGACAACATTCAGCATTCACATCTTAATATCAAAAGTTTCTGATATTTTATGAACGTCGGAGAATCATAACGGTATTTTCAATATATGTATCTTCCCCCGTCTCTCTTTATTTCTTTATCACTCTTCTCTCTCTCTTTATGTCATCACTTTTTCTATAATTTACCTTTTACAATAATCGCAATGCCTCTGCCAAAATATTTACTTTCTATTTCTTTCCCAGTTCTTTATATTATTTCAAATATCAGTAAAATCACATTCGTCTTGCATTCAAAAAACGTAAATTTTCTTCAACCTTTTGACTTAGAACGCGATATGAATGCCAAAGATAATTATGATAAATATTCTTTATTTAGTAGAGTTTCATTGTAAATTTGTCTTTTAAATTTATAAATTCGGTTTTAAAATTATGATAAACTCTATTTTCCCGAATTGATACTCGCTTCTTCAATTTCTGCTGTAAAAATTATAAAACTTTTATCTAACATATTTGTCGTATACACATTGAATATATGGGAGAATTTTATTCCCTATCTCATTAACGTACGGGTTACAGAGGGGTATATGATATCTCCGTCTAACCAACGGCGAAAATGAAATAGAAACGGTAGGTAATCATGGTAACGAATGTCATTTTAAAATATTTGAATTATTTGAATATACATCTTATTCATGTTGTAATTAAAATAGATTGGACGTTCCTAAAATTGCCAAAATTAATTGCAACATATTACTTTTAGACAATAAAAAGAAGTATATTTTATCAATTATACTTATATTGTAATTAGGTCCTTAATAATTTTTTTTTTATTGTTAACTAAATGTTAATACTTCTCTCTTGAGTAAGAAAAATAACACATTATAGATATTATAATACTGTCAGTTTTGGCATTACATCACTTATCCGTTTCAGCTCTAACGGTTTGAATCACATCCTTACGAATGATGACATGTGTATCAAGATCAACTCGCGGAAACAGACTTTATATATGAATATAAACATATTTCCCACGAAAGTTTTTCGAAATCTCAATTCTTTTTAACATTTTTAACCCCCCTCCCTCTATAAATTAACGAGTAGTTTAGGTATATTAATAATAATATGATCCAGAAGCAATAACAATTAAAAAAATTGTTTTTGACAAATGCGAGTTGTCAAATTTTTCAAATAAATTCTCACAAATAAATCGATTAATAATTATTATAAAAGTTATATTCGGTAAAAATGCCAGCCTTTGCGGATAGCGGATATATAGACATTATATTAGCCTATGGTGAAGTTCAGGGAAATGCTGCCCAATGACAACAATTTTATTTGGAAAGTTTTCCGAATCATCTTCCAAATGTTCGCACCTTTGTACATTTTGTTCAGCATCTCCGAGATCATAAGTTTTTTCACCCTGCAAGATCGTAAAAGAACACGCCCTAATCAAATAGAAAATATTGAAGGTGATGTTTTGGATAGTGTTGTTGAGGCTCAGCCAGGGACTATTACTCGAATAATAGCACTACAACAAAGAGTGTCACATATGACACTTTGGGGGATATTGAAAGAACATTAGTTATATTATTTCGTCAACGCCTTCAGTGTTGTATTGACAATGATGGTAGCCATTTTGAACATTTATTGTGATTTCATTTAGGCTTGCATCACTTTTAATCGTCTTTATGCGTTTTCTTCTTTCGTCAATTGTAAAGTTTTTCTTGGTCGACTGCATCCTATAAAGAATATTAAAATAGTTATTAATGTAGCAAGAGAGTAAACACAAGCTTTATGACATCAGGGCAAGTATTTTGTGATGAGGCTTGGCCAGTTACGAAAATTATTCACCAAATGTTATAAAGCCTGTTAACACTTGTGTTGAACAAACCAAATACTGCGGTCACATTTGACAGTTGAAGTTTAATACTGCAGTACTCAGTCAGTATTAACAACATAGATGTACAGAAAAAAAAAATTTAGGTAAAACAACTTAAAAGCCACACTTATATTGCACATCGAAGTATAAAAAATCTGATGTGGACACCACACGACTTCCTTGTATGATTATTAAACTATACATATTTTTTTAATAATTAAATTACAAAATATTGACAGGCTTAAGCCAAACCCGAGAAATATTTTGATATAGAACAAAAAAAAATTCATTTACTACTATCATTCTTAAATTAACATTAATCTAACCCGGTTCTTTTTAAAGAGAGTTTTAATTACAACAAAGAAATATTTGATTACAACAATGAATATGACTAATTTCACAATAAAAATATAATATTTGTTATTGTACAAATCATAAAATTGCACATATTTAACGTAATATGACATGAACTTTTTTTTAAAATTTACATATCTCGCTTATACAAAGGGCTAATTTAATAATACTTGATGTGATAGACGCAGATATTAATTCTCTAAAACTTTTATTTGAAGCATTTATTTCTAAAATCAAAATAAAATCATTTTATTCAAGAAAAACTGTTAACAACTTCAAGTAATGTACCACTTCCGGTTAGCCTATTTTAACCAAAATCTATTATGTTATTTCGATTGATATAAAAGTCGTGTATATCAAATTTGAAAAGTTTTGGATTATATTTTAAAAGTTTTTCATTAAAATCTATTATAGGCTTCATGTAAAGTGCCACTTCTGGAAATTGTGTAATAACCAGAAAGGGACGTACACAACTAGATGTTATAGGAGTCCTAAATACAAAATTTCAACTTTCTACGGCTTACCGTTTTTGAGTTATGCGAGATACGTACGTACGTACGTACGTACATACGTCACGACGAAATTAGTCAAAATGGATTCAGGGATAATCAAAATGGATATTTCCGCTGAAATCTGAAAACCGAAATTTTTCGCGATTACAATACTGCCAAGTAAAAAAATCTGTTGTGGCCAGCACAATACCTCTCGCCACTTCCTTTTTTGGTTACATAAGTATAGGACGCGAACAGTCATGTTACATTGTTGGCCTTGACAAGCAAATGTGGGGGCCTGTTTCAGGATGATAATTAGTAATTATGCACATGGATGTCAATTATCAATTTTTCATTTAGAATTTCAAGATTTTCTAAATACACGTATTTAATTTGTCACCAGGAGTGTGGCATTTACTTGTCGAGGAAAAGAAATCACATGGAATTGGAAAATCACTAAATTTAGAATGAGAAATTTTAATACTTGACATATGCATAATAACTAGCTATCATTCTGACATGGGCCCCCATATCTGCTTTTCTTGTATACCTACACTGTCTACCAAAAATTCTACTTACATATATCTATTCCTTATATTTAGATTGTTTAATTTTAAATTCATTTTATGAAGACATTTTATCCTCTTCTAATTTTTCGAAATGTTTCCAATTCATTGTCAGGATTGACAGTATTTTTGAAGGATATATGTAATATACCTACAATAATAAATATTTAGCTATTCATACTTTAAGAAATAATATAATGTATGTACTTCCCAGAAAAAGTCTTCAGTAATGTCTCCGGATTTCTGACACTGACATTTATCTGTCAGTTACAAACAATTTAAATTATCAACTATTTTCCATGGCCATTCTTTCGGCTGTAAAATTTATTATAACAGATTATTTTACATATTATATTTCTTTTATCTATAAATCTATAGATTATACAGGATGTCCCTTAACTTGGTGCACAAACTTTAAGGGCATATAATACTGATCAAAATGAGTAAAAAAAGCTCAGTCAAAATGTGTCCGATCTTTAATAGTTTCCCAGATATAACGCAGTGAAAAATGAGTTTTTACGAGATTTACCTTTGCTATCTCGAAAACTATAAGAATTACGATTTTGATTAATTGAGACTTTTTGTTTACCTTTGAGAGGTAATCTTAGATGGCCTTTTGTTATTTTATAAAAATCAAAAGTGAAATGTTGTGGCGACCTTGGTCAATATTTAATTTTCATATAACTACGTAACTATAAGAAATTGAGAAAAATGTTTCATATAAAATTTTATTGTTTTTTATAGTCTTTTTACTGACATAGACAAAATTTTATTCGATCGCTATCTTTGTCAGTTTTTCTTAGATTTTTCGCTTTTCTCGGAAACAGTTGAAGATCATTCCTATGTTGATGAAGCTTTTTTATTCATTTTGGTCAGTACTATATGCCCTTAAAGTTTTTGCTCGAAGTTAAGGGACACCCTGTATAATAAAATATTTAAATGTATCGGAAAGAGAATTTATTTTTCTTTAATAATACGAAGAAAAAAATTCAAAAAATATTATTTAGAAGATTTTTTTTCAAGAATCTTCTACTTCCGGTTGTCCAATTGTTACCAAAACCTTTTCAGATCTTCCCATGAATGTCCGATTGGGAAATACGTAGTTAAACAAATTTAAAGTCTTATAGTTTTTGAGTAACCGTCCTTCCAACATCCCACACACACACACACACATACACACACACACACACACATCCACACACACACACAGACATCATCGTAAAAATGTTAAAATCGAATTGTAGGGACCTTAAAACGTGCTTATTCAATAAAATCTGGATATGCGATTTTTAGCATGAATGCAATACCTCTCTTAGCGAGAGGTAAAAAGGCTTAATGCATAACAAATAAGATTTTCTTTTCTAGTATATATCGTTTTTAATCTAGACGGAGTTTTATGAAAAAATAAGGGAGGAATCCTCTCTAATACTACCACAGTTAGCCTAGAGGTAAGGTAAAAACTGATAACGCAGTTCGAAAATTAAAATAAAATCCTGGATGGGATGAAAATGCAAAGGTCGTAATCTTACTGCAGAGCTAGTGCCGGTATATCACGAGTCTAGGCGTATTTATGGGGCAATGTCTCTTTCAATCATCCCAACGTTTAGCTTCTCCCGCGAGGTCTGAGATCTGGGAATGATTTAGACGCAGCTCGTGACTCGAAGAACATCCACCGGCTGTGCAATTACCAATATCGAAATGAAATTTCAAACAGTGCTGCAAGCTTTGTTGTCCAATTGTATAAATCTGATTGATTGAACACATGTTTACTTCGCAGTATTTTATTTACTCTCAACCAAAGTTTTCAAATGTTTGTTTTGAATTGATCTTTCGGAACATTGGACTTTACCTATAAAATAATTATTTACAAACAAGATTAAGAGATTGTAAGAAATACAAAGCAAACAATGTGGGTAAATGTCAAAAGTCATACGAGAAAGTATATAGTCATCAAAAAGTTAAGACCGCATTTTCGGAATTGTTCTACAGGTTTGAATACATTTTCGAATTTAAAGGTCCAAAGCAGAAATACGGTATGCAATTTTAATGAAAATTAATTATAATAACAATAAATAAATAATTTAGCGCTTTTCATATTGAAGGTCTAGGTTCTTGGATGTAGCTTCAGCTTAATCGTTGTAATAAACTTAAACTCTAAATAATAACGCCTATAATAATTGAATTTGAGAAGCAACGTAAGTCAAAAAATCTGATGTGGCCAGCACATAACCTCTCGCCGTATATTTTACCTGGCTGTATGCATAAAGCAAAGAATATTTTTATAAATACAAATAATATATTCATATAAATCTATGACGTATAAACTTCTTTATTATTCAATAATAGCATGTCTCAACATGAAGATATTTTACCATAAATTATGTTACAATAAATTACAAAGTAGAGTTTACCATATATAAATATTAGGCTGGTAACTGCAATTTTCAATTCGAACAACGTTGTTTACTTTCTCTTCATATTCTTCTAGTAAAAACATTAATTTTGGGCGGTCTAAAATGTATATATGGATTGTGCATCTATTCTTACATATCTTCTTTTACATTTTATTTTTTCATACTTGTTATATCTAAATAACCTTAATTCCCTTTAATAAAGTGACGGATAGATTGCACTCCGATTATTCTTATATCGATGTGTAATTTTGTCAATATTTACAACTTACTTGAGAAGAATTTGATAGCTTTTTCGCAATTCAAAGTTACTCTAGTCTACAGTACTGGTGTACATTGTCCCATAATGTTTGAAACAAATTTAAGTCCTTCAACCTAGACTTGTCATCTCCATAATAGTCACAGATCAAGAACTAAGGGATTCTCCAAGTACATTTTTCTTTCATTACTCATTATTTCTGACACTGACATTTATCTGTCAGTTACAAATAATTTAAATTATCAACTATTTTTCATGGCATTCTTTCGGCTGTCAAATTTATTACAACAGATTATTTTATATATTATACTTCTTTTATCTCTAAATCTATGGAATATATAATAAAATATTTAAATGTATCAGATAGAGAATTTAATTTTCTTTAATATTACCACGAAAAATTTTCAAAAAATAATATTTAGAAGATTTTTTTTCAAGAATCTTCTACTTCCGGTTGTCCAATTATTACCAAAACCTTTTCAGATCTTCCCATGAATGTCCGATTGGGAAATACGTTGTTAAACAAATTTTAAGTCTTATAGTTTTTGAGTAACCGTCCTTCCAACATCCCACACACACACACATCCACACACACACACACACACACACACACACACACACACACACACACACACACACACACACACACACACAGACATCATCGTAAAAATGTTAAAATCGGATTGTAGGGACCTTAAAACGTGCTTATTCAATAAAATCTGGATTTGCGATTTTTAGCATGAATGCAATACCTCTCTTAGCGAGAGGTAAAAAGCAAAAATTTCAGGAGACACAAAAAACAGAAATTATTGGACCAAAAAATAATTGAAATTTATTGCTCTTTACATTATGTATGCTTCTTCAGATGATACCAAAAACATGTAACTGGATAATGAGATATATATTTTTTGCTTGGCTTATGTCGTATCTCAAACTTAAGTACCATTGAACAAAAATTGTGTGCATTATAATATTCGGAATTTATTACACTCAAAAAAAAACTGATCTACCTTCCGCCAATCCTGAGTATTATATACAAATTCCATACATAATTTTACTTGCAAAATTATTTCATAAACAAACTATGCAAATTGCACTTGGAACTGACATCTTTATCTTTTTCCATTCGTCATAGATCGCTATTACAATAATAGGAGGAGTCTAAGGTTAAATTATAACCTTATAATAATAATATAAGCTATAAGCTATACGTATTTCGAGAACTAAGTTCTCATCATCAGTAGAACAAAAACAAAAGTTTAAGCAGAGAAGTTATGGTTACTCAACATGTACACCATGTCAGAGGTCTAACAACTCTGAACAAACAAGGGAGAGAACTGGGATTATATAGGGATAGGAGTCACAGGTGAATGAATACCAATTATAAACTAAGATTTAGCGTCTAATGAAATTTAAGATTTAAAATGTCCTATAAAATTTAAGTTTATATTAAATCAAATAATTTAGAATTTGGTATGGGACCGAGACCTGCGTTCATCAACTTATTTTTAAATTTATTTATTATTAAGCTCTCGTATGCATCTAAATATCTATCATTATTAATATGTTTTAAAAGTTTAATGTTAGAATTGTTAATTTTGTGATTATTGATGAACATATGTTGAGCCACGCTAGATTTTTCGGGATTACCGCTTTTTAGATGATAAAAATGTTCTTTAAACCGAGACAAATTGACACTCGGTTTACAATATTGTATATCAACTAATTCATCAATTAGAATATAATAATGAAAAAAATTAATAGATGAAGGGTATTTCAGGAATTATAATTAATTTCATTATTTTCAAAAAATAAACTACGACATCAATATTGTGCAGACAATTTTTATTTTATTTTAGTGTAAGTTTTTTTATAACACAATCGTTTAATTACTAAAAGCTAAATATTGTATTAAACAAATGAGTGTTTTTGCTAATCTGCTTAACACAGATTTCTTGAAAGACGACATGTGGATTTGATCATTGACACAAGAGTTTTCGAAACGTCTCTTTATAAACAAGAAAGGTATCTTTGCAACCTACAAAATTATGCAAAATGTACAAAATAACTGTTATTTTCAACCTTGTACAAGGTTGCCGAAAAAAAAAACATGAAGCTTCAATCTCGCATGACATCGAGTAGAATTGATTTTGAGAGCCCTAAATGTAGGCTACGACGATTAATGAATTAGTTTCGATTGCGGGTACATGATTAACTGTTTCATTAGGTATCCTGAGACTGCTCGATAATTCTTTTTCTTTCCACAGAAACTCTCTTCTGGAAACTGTGGTATTGTGATTTAAATTTACTTTGAATCATGGATCTCATTTCGGTTAACCATAAAACGCACTTGATCTTTTTTGGTCAGTATGGTTCGGTACTAAAAAATCTGATGTGGCCAGCACATAACCTCTCGCCGTATATTTTACCTGGCTGTATGCATAAAGCAAAGATTATTTTTATAAATACAAATAATATATTCATATAAATCTATGACGTATAAACTTCTTTATTATTCAATAATAGCATCTCAACATGAAGATATTTTACCATAAATTATGTTACAATAAATTACAAAGTAGAGTTTACCATATATAAATATTAGGCTGGTAACAGCAATTTTCAATTCGAACAACTTTGTTTACTTTCTCTTCATATTCTTCTAGTAAAAACATTTATTTTGGGCGGTCTAAAATGTATATATCTGGATTGTGCATCTATTCTTATATATCTTCTTTTACATTTTATTTTTTCATACTTGTTATATCTAAATAACCTTAATTCCCTTTAATAAAGTGACGGATAGATTGCACTCCGATTTTGTCAATATTTACAACTTACTTGAGAAGAATTTGATAGCTTTTTCGCAATTCAAAGTTACTCTAGTCTACAGTACTGGTGTACATTGTCCCATAATGTTTGAAACAAATTTAAGTCCTTCAACCTAGACTTGTCATCTCCATAATAGTCACAGATCAAGAACTAAGGGATTCTCCAAGTACATTTTTAATTCATTACTCATTATTTCTGACACTGACATTTATCTGTCAGTTACAAATAATTTAAATTATCAACTATTTTTCATGGCATTCTTTCGGCTGTCAAATTTATTACAACAGATTATTTTATATATTATACTTCTTTTATCTCTAAATCTATGGAATATATAATAAAATATTTAAATGTATCAGATAGAGAATTTAATTTTCTTTAATATTACCACGAAAAATTTTCAAAAAATAATATTTAGAAGATTTTTTTCAAGAATCTTCTACTTCCGGTTGTCCAATTATTACCAAAACCTTTTCAGATCTTCCCATGAATGTCCGATTGGGAAATACGTTGTTAAACAAATTTTAAGTCTTATAGTTTTTGAGTAACCGTCCTTCCAACATCCCACACACACACATACACACACACACACACACACATCCACACACACACACACACACACAGACATCATCGTAAAAATGTTAAAATCGGATTGTAGGGACCTTAAAACGTGCTTATTCAATAAAATCTGGATATGCGATTTTTAGCATCAATCCAATACCTCTCTTAGCGAGAGGTAAAAAAAGTTGCATTTTTTACATTCCGTCACTTTTAGGTAAGGAAGGTATTGTCGTCAGTCAAAAAATATGGTCGTGAGTTTTTAATAAATAAGCACGTTTTAGGGTCTCTGGAATACAATTTTACTATTTTTACGATGATGTCTGTATGTAAGTATGTATGTATTTATGTATGTGTGTGTGTGTGTGTGTGTGAGTGTATGTTTGTGTGTGTGTGAGTGTATGTGTGTGTGCGTGGGCCGATTCTTTCGGATCCAATAACTCCAATACAATTTTCTCGTATTCCTCTTCTTTAAATTCATATGCAGATGTGATTAGATTTTGATTGCATTTTATGCTTCATGTTGAATGGATTTATAGTTAAATAATTATAAAGAGATTAAATTTCATAAAGGAGCCAGCTGTGCTATAGCCACGGATACTGTATTAAGAAAATTACGATTGACAGATTTCAGTGCCAACTGCAATTGATATACGAGCCCAAACTCATAATAATTCGGCTAGTTTAAATTTTTAACAAATTATAAAATTTATATAAATGGTTACGAATTTCCAGAATTTTTTTCAGCTACTTTAAATATAGACTTAAAACATTGAAAAACTATGGGACAAAAAATGACTGATGATAATAGTTCGACCGGTATTTTAAGAGTCATTTTCTAGTCCTGATTTAGCTTCTTGCAAGACATGACAATACTCACAGGAAAATGTACAGGGCTTAGGGATACAATTCTTAATAAAATCAAAGCTGGTATAACAAATAAATTTGATGTCTCCTAATATTAAATGACGGAATACTTGAATAACAATCAGTTTTAATAAGTTAAAAATCTATATTTTCAACTTGTCGAAAGAAATTTCTAGATATTTCTCACCATTTGCATGGGTTTTATAATTTGTTTGTTGAAAATGTTAACCGGCCGAAATAAAATGAGTTTGAGCTCGTAGTATATTTGTGTTGTAATTTTATTGAATATATATAATCTGCAAGAAATTTTCTTTATGGAATTTGTATAAAATACATAGAGCTGACGGAAGGTTATACGCTGGTCATATCAGCTTTTTGCATAAAAATATCAACATATAACAAATTTTAAAAGATTTTATAAATTTTAATGAAAACTATTCGTAACATGATGATATGTGTACAGTGATTATAGTAGAATTACCTTAGTGAAAAGAGTATACACATTTGGAAAGTACATATAACAAACATCAAAATTCATTTTATACAATTTTCAGAAAAAAAGGAAATTAACCGGACTCTACCGTCATTGTTAGAAAAAATTCGAGTGCAATTTTAAACAATTGATAAATAAAATGTGTCCTAATGAAGTGTAAACAAAAATTCCTAACCAGGGGCCTAGAATAACGGACATTCTGTGTACACAGAATAAAGATTGAAGTATGATGTTTAATTTAAAGTTACAACCAAAATCTCAGATTAAAAATTATAGAAAAAAGCCCATTCAAAATCCAAACAACCTTACTCCGAAACCCTGTATTTTAAAACTGAATAACTTGTCATATTTTATCGAAGAGACGAATTTAGTCGGAATGAAAAATAAAGTCCTCGTTTTCCACCACTTTAGGTGAGATGGAAATTGACGCGTGTGGGGTGGCATTCTGATTCGGAATAGAAAATTTCCTCGGGGTTGAATTTACGGTTGAATGCACACTTTGAATGCGTAAGAATTGTTTCTAGTGAAAAATTGTAGCGTGTTTTGTCTTCCATGTTATTGTTCCCACCTTTTGCTTCCAAACAAAAACAAGAAGCAGCAAACAAGCTCAAAATTCTGTTGTAACTTTTTTTACTTATTCTGCTAGTTTGAAATGTAAACAAAGGCTTGTAAATTATTCAGTTTTTCTCAAGAGTTAACGCAAACCTTTCACGCAAATTGAAATTTCTAGTTGGATTTAATATATCTTGCAACAAGCGAAGCATTAAAATATTGATTATAGAGTATCATTTTACAAACGCTTTGAAATAGAGAATACTTTAAAATATTCATTTTTAATGAATTCATGTTTCGAATTACACAAAGAGGATATATGTTTTATTGTATCCGGTACTTTTATAAAATATTTATTTGGTGTCAAAACGTCTACATAAAAAAATTATATTATTATACATATGGATTTTTTAGCTTCCGAGACATACAGGGTTAGTCATTTATCTTGTCTAGTCTGAACTTTCAATTTTGTGACAGTTGTCATTAATTTTTGTCAAAAATAAATTATTGAAATGGATCAACACATTATGAATTGCATACCTTATTGGAACAGTAGTAACAAGATACAATATTTGAGTCAATACTGAAAATATGACAGAGATCTTTACAATAGTTCAGTATTAGTTATTCTTCAAAGAATAAGATTTTTTTTATCTGTTGTGACGAAACGTACCTCGTCTCAGTATAGTTGTTTTTTTGAAACTCAATTGTAGCCAGCCTCAAACGATGTAAGATCGTAAATGAAAAGCCGCATGTTGGAATTAAAACCTAGTCAGATATTTGCAAATAAATGTATGTTTGACTTACCTCTGTAAAACCAAGATACCAAGCTGTATATTGTTGTTATACTGTTATTGGTTGGAGATAGGATTTGTTACACATTTATTTGACCGCTAGAAATATCACTTGTTTAGGTTATGTTCACCACCGAGAATTGAGTCGCATTTTTCAATGGCACGCGCAATTTTTATTATTATAAAATACTATTTTATAATGTCTGTTACAATGTCCTTAATGTATTTTACAACAAACTGTGAATGCCTGAAATAATTACGATTTCTATTAAATTAGTTTTGTTGAAGGAGCGCCCGCAGCGCCATCAGTCTTATGTTAAAGTTTAAAGTTTCGCCCCTCTTAAACTATGCGAGATTTTTCCAGATTTACCAAATCTCGGGTTTAAAAAGCCGCGTATTGTCCAGAGAAATCATTTCTTCCGAGACGTACTCAGCTTTTGAGTCCTTGGTCGAGAACGCCGAAGTTCCTCCGAGTCAAGCCTGGTACCTTGGCTAGAACGTCCGAGTCCGAGTTGTACCGCCGATGTTCTAAGTCGAGTTTACCACTCGCCGAGGTAAACCGCCGTCCGTATCTCTGATACCTTACGTAGAGGAGTCCATTTAAACTTTATCTTTTATTAGATATTTTCATTTTTACTTACCACCGTCAGAGAATGTGCTATTGTCGTAACGCTGGACCACAGATCCCTAGTACTTTAAACGCATTTTTTATTTATTTATTTATTTATTTATTTATTTATTTATTTATTTATTTATTTATTTTTTTATTTTTTTTGAGATAAGGCGGATCGACTGCCAGGGTCATTACCGCCAAAATGTAAATTTAATGAAAGAACTGGTTCTTATAACCAGTTAAAATTAATTAAATAAGATTTTAAATATTAAAAATAATTCAAAAGCGAGACCAAAAAAACGCACCTCGAGTGGGCGTCACCAAGCGATGACACAGCCAACACCCAAAATGAAACTTAAGTTTATAATCAAAAACTCACCGTTTCGAATGAAATTTTTAACTTATCCCACTTAAACACACTTTTAACTATAAGTATTAACCAAAATTATATTTGATTAATCAAAAAAAACCACACAAATAATCCAAACTTCGCAGACCGACCTTCGACAGCTGTTGCTTTGGCAGGTGCGTTCGCTTGACGATGATTTATTTATTTATTTATTTATTTATTTATTTATTTATTTATTTATTTATTTATTTATTTATTTATTTATTTATTTATTTATTTATTTATTTATTTATTTATTTATTTATTTATTTATTTATTTATTTATTTATTTATTTATTTATTTATTTATTTATTTATTTATTTATTTATTTATTTATTTATTTATTTATTTATTTATTTACTTATTTATTTATTTATTTATTTATTTATTTATTTATTTATTTATTTATTTATTTATTTATTTATTTATTTATTTATTTATTTATTTATTTATTTATTTATTTATTTATTTATTTATTTATTTACATATTTATTTATATCACATTTTACATACGTTGGGAATAATAAACTAGTTGGTTAAGATAACTACGCTATCCAGCAATCTCTCCTCCCTTTCCGCATCCGCCGCAGAAGGCACCAGAGCAAAATGACCCCTGCTGACAGAGAGGACTACGACAAGATGGCGCCGCAACCAACCGGGCCACCGTTACACTGTGTTACAATGGAATATCTTGAACATCGTGCCGTTATTAAATATTTTTATTTACAAGGTTTTAATGGTTCAGAAATTTTTGTAGTGATGAAAAGTGTGTAAAAATGCTTTATTATATGCGTCAGTACAAAATTAGGTAGGTAGCTGAGTTTAAATGGGGTGGTACAAGCATTCAAAACAAACATAACTCTGGACGCCCAAAAAGTGCTACAACACTATAAGTGGTTGTCAATATTCCACGATATGGTGACAAACGACTCAAATTGATTTAAGGAGTTAGTGCAAACATCTCGAAAGACCGGTTTCACCATTTTTTAACCAAGGGATTGGGTATAAAAAAGCCATTGGCGATATGGGTGCTACGTCAAGATAATGCACGGCCTCACGCTAGTTTTTCAGCAGCTTTTCTGGCTAGTTCAATCTCATCATTCAATCCTGTTGAACAGTTCTACCAGTCTGGTCATGGTCAATGAACACCAGCGTCAGATTGAACCAGCCAGAAAAAACTTCAGTTGCAGAGCAGGCCCTGGAAGAATTCCACCATATAAAATTCGACGAAACAAAAATTAATTAGAGAAGGCATTGAGATTTTCAAAACCAAGAAGAATAATCTCAAGCATAATGACGATTTAGAACTTAGTTGGGAATGGCTTCCTATATTAAAATTGTTCTAATTTGTTACCTTGCTTCCCTGTTGCCCTTGTTTTTGTTATTATTTATTTATGAATATTTTGTATATCCCTGAAAAAGGCAGCAGTTTATGCAGCCGCAACGGCAGTTTTTTAAAACAATAAACAGAACTAAGACTAAAAAGTTGTATCATTTTAATTGAGTAATGAGTTCTGAAAGATTTTTTAAGGAAAGAAAGTTCGATTTGAGGAAGTAAATATGCTGTAAACGCTTATTTTGCAGACCTTGAGGATGGCACCTTACGTGATGGTATTAGTGAATTGGAACATCATTGGACAAAATGCATTGCACTTTTAGTAGACTATATTGAAAAATTAATTGACTTCTGATTTGTTTCACGGGAGATACCATGCGTTTAACCTATAAAATTAATAATTGTCTTTTCGCTGTTTGAAACAAATGAATATAGACAGATTATACAATTTAAGGAAAGCAAGCTATTCTACCACAATTAAGAAATCTAACGAATGCTTAAGTAATCTTCTGTAATGAGTGTTTTCTAGTATTTTCTCTATTTATATTATTTCTTTATAAAATTTGTTTACAATTTCCATTAAAGAAAATATTTGGTGGTTACATTAGTAACACTGATTTGTGTTCTTTTTTTGTATCCGTTGCCAAGACAATTTGTGTATTTAATATTTAATAAAGTTATGCCAATCCCAAATAAAAAAATGTCACCGACTTTCTTTTAAGAAGGAAGTTCATTTTAATATCAATAAATGTGCTAGAATATGAAATTATAATTCCGACTTATATTTTACTTTTTATGTGCGTACTTTTAACAATGTAAACAAAAAGATGATTTATCTTTCCCTTTTGCAGATTTCTTCAATGATCCTGAAAGCTGGAAAAACCTTAGGTAAAACTGGTGAGTTACTGTTCTGATTTAAAATATTTCAATTTAACTTCTAATATATTTAAAGGAAAACTTTTTTCGTTTAACGTCAATATAAATCTTCTTTGATTCCAACAAATTTAAAATAAAGTTCTAGTACTTGACAAAATGTGACAAGAAGTTAAGGATATTTCGTTGAAAAGCTTAGAGCGAAGTACTTGAACTTTACTAAAGTAACATCAATTTATGAGGAGTGAAGTATCATATGTAAATATTTTTATCAGAATTTGTAAGTCTACTTGATAAATGCCACTGTTCTCCCCAAGGAAAGTAGAAGCGACGTATACACGGAAGTGTAAAGTTTATATACTAAACTATGACCATGATGTATTCGAGAAAAACTTACATTGTAATACATGAAGTAATCTCTTACTTTATAAAAACAATGAAATATTATTTTTTTTGTGAAAATGGCAATTTGTATTCTAATATAAATTTAACCCTACGTTACTCACTCGGTCTACATACGTATGTAGACCACGCATCTTTAAACAGTAGTAATTCAAACTATTCCACCTAGTTTAAATTCAAAACTAGTTTAACACTTCGGTATTCATAGCAACCTTAACAGCGGTAATAATAAATAATTTCTTATTTCCAGATTAGGTATTCCGAGAATATCACTTAACCCTGTGTTAAAATGACGTTTATGGAGAGTTTATTCTAGAGTTAAGTCCTATTTCATGTTTATTATTATATATTTATGGGTTAAGTTCGTAATAAACTTGGAATAGCTATTCCTGTGTTAAAAAGAAGCTATTCTGAACTTAACCCTTGTTTATTATTACCGCTGTATATATTTTAAACTTATTAGTTTACCTATTCCAGATAAAACATTTGCAACATTGTATTTTTATTCTCTTTATTTTACATGAGCAAAAAAATAATGAAATTGTTTTTGTGGAAAACAGGTACGAGTAACAGGGAAGTTTTCATCTTAATTACAATTTGCTATCTTATATTAAACATTAAGCAAAATTTGAAAATTTTAGTGGAATTACAAAATGACAGCAAGAAAAGAAGGGATCCGAAAATTGGACGGAATAGGAAGAGAATTCATTATTTGAATTAATTAAAATACACGGCAGGCACATAATATGCAGATAAAAATTCAAATAAAAAAATAAAAGATAAAGCCTGGAATCGGAATCAAGTTTATCTTGGCATGTCATAATCATTCTCACTTTCTTAAGAATCTGAAAATTATAAAAAATGTAGATTGAACTAACTATAGTGTTATAGTTTAGATTTATTGGTTATTGTTATTTGTACAGTGTGAATTAATTTTAGGTAACTTTTTATTAAAAATATTAAAATAAAAAAAATATCTCCTGTTACTTTTTAAAATACGCTTTAATTTTCGCAACCGAAGTATAAAAAGTAAAACAATATTACATTCAAGGCTTTAGCATGCTCACTCTTTGTGCTTGCAAAAGATTATTAATTATTTTTTTCTCGTTTATTGCAAATGATTTTTATTGGAAACTCATTAACAAAAAAGTCTAATTCATTAAAGTGATTGTCAGGAAAGGTCGTTTGAAATTTCTTTAGTGTCGAGCCAAAAAATAATGGATACTCCTTTATTTTCAATTTTTGACGTTTATTGACAACAAAGAATCACTATTTTCACATTTTTCCAGCCTGGCTATGATCTTTTATTTTTACTTTTAGCGATGTAATATTTTCACACAAAAATGATTTTTTTTTGTTATATACCAACTGTAGTATGAAGTACTAGTTAATTTGTTTTAATTTAATTGATGCCTTAATTATTAAAGTATTTGTTAAATTATCAAATAATATGAAGAATCAAATCATTTATTTCATAACATTTAACGAAACAAATCATTGTGTGCAAACGAATCATGATCTGATAAACAGAACAATTTCAGGTATTATAACGTTTTAATTAATTCAAAAATAATACACATATAGATTGAATTTAAACATAGGTACCTGAGCATTTGTGAATTTGTATTATTTGAATCAGGTGTCATATTATTTGATCTAAATGCGGTTTTTGTAGTGGGTGCCAATAAAAACATCTGTTGTGGCCAACACAATACCTCCCGCCCTTTCCATTGTGGGATATACAAAAAATTCTAATTACATCAAATCTTTATATTTAGATATTTTCTATAATTTTAAATTCATTCTATGAGCAAGTTTTCTCCTACTCTTCTAAATACCTGAGGTTCTTCCAATTCATTGACGGGATTGTCGGTATTTCTGAAGGGTGTATTTAATATACCTATAATTTTAAATTCATAATTAATAATATAATAAGAAATATTAAATATCGTTGCCAGAAAAAGCCTTCAGTACTATCTCTGAATTTTTGACACTGACATTAGCAACATTATCTGTCAATTACAGGCACTTTAATTTCTCAACTGGTTACCATAGAAATGTTTAGGCTGTGAGTTTTACTACAACAGAATATTCTATATATTTAAGACATAATAAAAAATTTAAATGTGTCGGATAGAGAATTATGTTTTTTAATATTTGTGATAACATAAATTTTCAAAAAAATAATATTTAGAAGTTTTTTGTTAAAATACTACTACTTCCGGTTATCCAATTGTTACCAGAACCTATTCATCTCTTCCCATTACTCTTACATTGAGGAATCCGTAGTTACACAGGTCTTTAGTCTTAATAGAATTTGAGAAATCGTACCTCCAACATTCACATACACACATACACACACAGACATCATCGTAAAAATGTTAAAATCGGATTCTACAGGGACGTTAAAACGTGCTTATTATTAAAATCTGGGATATGCAATTTTCAGCATGAATCCAATACCTCTCTTAGCGAGAGGTAAAAGTTTGAAAAATACTAGGTTAAAATAAATTCTGTTTAGAAAAGTTTCTTGTGGAAAATGACCAAATATGCCTACGTTTATTTCGACAATTCAAGCGGCTTCAAACATATTATGATTTGAAATATTATCCTTTTGGGTTATTCCAGCGAATTAAAAATACGATTGATTATTTTCAATCTTATTTAAATTCATATCGACTAAAAAAAGATCGTTAAATATTAGATTATGTATTCAGACATACAGAGGTATATGAGCTAATTTCATGCTGGATATATAACATCAAAATATAAAAATTGTCGTGTTGTCATTTGTCTCCTATTTCAAAAACACTAAAAAGATATTTGTTTCTTCATCAGTCAAGTATTTCTTTCTCGGCAATTTAAAAAAAATTATGTCGCGACTTTTATACAGGGTGTCCCTTAACTTCGAGCAAAAACTTTAAGGGCATATAGTACTGACCAAAATGAATAAAAAAGTTTCATCAACATAGGAATGATCTTCAACTGTTTCCGAGAAAAGCGAAAAATCTAAGAAAAACTGACAAAGATAGCGATCGAATAAAATTTTGTCTATGTCAGTAAAAAGACTATAAAAAACAATAAAATTTTATATGAAACATTTTTCTCAATTTCTTATAGTTACGTAGTTATATGAAAATTAAATATTGACCAAGGTCGCCACAACATTTCACTTTTGATTTTTATAAAATAACAAAAGGCCATCTAAGATTACCTCTCAAAGGTAAACAAAAAGTCTCAATTAATCAAAATCGTAATTCTTATAGTTTTCGAGATAGCAAAGGTAAATCTCGTAAAAACTCATTTTTCACTGCGTTATATCTGGGAAACTATTAAAGATCGGACACATTTTGACTGAGCTTTTTTTACTCATTTTGATCAGTATTATATGCCCTTAAAGTTTGTGCACCAAGTTAAGGGACACCCTGTATAATGAGGTAAAATGCGGATATATGCATGCGTAGTTATATTATTTAAAGCTTCACTGTTTATTTCGACAGAAGTTAAACCGCTTCATATTGTAAGTCCAAGCGTTTTATTTTATAAGCTTGACTTGACATTTTCAAGCGCCATGAAATATTTATCTCGATCGTTTATTCCGATGATTGAAAAGGGATTTACTAAATTCAAGCGGCTTCAAACGTCGAGATAAACATAGTCATAGATGATAACATATACGTACCGTGCGGGTGTGTACCAGGCGTCAACACACGGACATTCATTGCTGGCGTGGGGAGTCCAGTGTACTACAGGGGTCGCTATTGTTTCATACTTATATTTATCTTACATATCGCGGTTTACGTGTCAATACCTCCTATCTACGTTCAACAAAAATAAATTAGTAGATTTTGATTTTACGTCGCTATTTACATTGTACTAAATTTAAAAGTTTTTTAAGAGTTACTGGTATATTTGTATTTTGCTTGTATTTCTAAATTGTAATTTAAAAGTCTCTCGTAAAGTTTAGCTAAACTCATATAGTAGCAGTAAGCTCTAGAGAACTCACTCACTGTATTGGAGGTAGTCCACAATTGTGCGCTTTCGTTTCAACATTCAATTCAATTTTCATCAAATACATGCTTTTGCTGAACCCGTTGTGCGCATGCCTTTTCCTATCTACACTAAAGTTATATTCGAAAAAGAAACCACACTAACCGCGGTTAGATTTCTTAGCAACCGGTTACAAATTTGAACACGCTTCATGAAAATTTTTGCTACTTATACATGACCACAGCAACCACACGAAGCTGGCGGTTAAAAATTAGATTAGAATCTTGTTGTATGTAATTTGTGCGGCAGTTATAAAAATAAGAGTAGCAGCAATAGTAGTATTCGAAATAAACTTATTTTATACATTTAATGCATTACTGCCCACCTTTGTTGAACGAAATATCCAGGGCTGGAAATACGTGCGCTTTAGAATGCGTTCCTGAACTGACTCCTTTCAATTATGGATTACGGCGTATGTATTAGCGTCTGTGTCACTTGAGTTTCCTTTGCACTATAACGCATGCCCTTGATGAATGTAAAGTAAAAGTGCAGGAGTGTGGAGTGTGGACATACTTTATAGGAGGTATGGACAGGTGACTTGCGATAAGTTTTCTACAGCAATACAATTATAAATATACGTTTATAATAGAGAAGTATAGGCGATGGGAAATAAGATCGCACTGCCAAAGTGTATTTATGCATTAAGTGTATAATATTTAGAGATATTACATATGTAAACGTAAATATTATAAACATAATAGATAACACTTGTGTTTATACAATCAAGAAAATGTCACGTGTATAATTTATCCCGGCTACTATAGTTCCGCAAAATACAACCAGATGTCATATTGCTTATTTCCCATCGCCTATAGTCATCGAGTGGTACAAAATGTTCACTTCAGATAAACTGTAATTATTTTTGGGAATTTCGAAAAAAAATCGTTTTGCAATTGAATCAGTATATCAAATTAAATTATCCATTAATGTTTCGTGCATAAATTGTAAAAGAACTGTATATTTCACAATAAATAAATAAGAAAGAAAAATAAATGCAAGAAAAATACACATCTGTGATTTCCCGTTGTATACAAAGCATATCTACCTATTTTTGAAAGCCTAAGGGTCTGAGCATTGCGAAATAGATATCATTAGACTAAAATCAACATGCGGATTAGTTGCAATGAACTGAATAAGACTGCCCTGTTAACAATAACCATATGTCCTTTATTGAAAATATTCTTTTAATTTATGAAACTCTCTTACTTTTTTTTACCTTCCGTCACCTTTAGGTAAGGAAGGTATTGTCTTTGGTCAAAAAAATCAGTGATGAGTTTTTACTGAATAAGCATGTTTTAGGGTCCCTATAATACGATTTTACCATTTTTATACGATGTCTGTATGTATGTATGTATGTGTGTCTCTGTGTGTGTGTGTGTGTGTGTGTGTGTGTGTGTGTGTGTCTGTGTGTGTGTCTGTGTGTGTGTGACAAAAGTTCCGGATCCCATAACTTCAATACCACGATTCCAAAAATTATAATTTTGTCGTATTCCTCAAGTTTACATCCAGAAGAACAAGTGATTAGATTTTGGTTATAATTGGTAAACCGGAAGTTGCTACATTTGAAGATTTAACAGTTAAATTTGATTTATTGACATTTAATATTATTATAACTTAAAGAATATGTTATTCTCTATACGATTTGATTACATTTTATACTTCATATTTAATAGATACAGAGTTAAAGAATATTAAAGAAAATAAATTTTATAATTCAGCCAGCTATGCTAAACATGGAAACTGCTATTATATTCATATAATTCAAATTGACAGATGTCAGTATGAGTAAAAAGTAAATTAATGTGGCAAAGATGAGGATGTTGAAGTAGATGTTGGGGAAACGGAAAGATACGGTAAGAAAATAACTCTAGTGTTACAATTTTCTAGAAAGATACAAGAAAGACGACTACATTGGTTTGGACATGTCAAGAGGAGAAATGAAGAATTATATTTGAACAAGAATGAGTAGTTTAGTAATGGGAGGTTGAAGAAGCAGAGAAAGACCAAAGATAAGATGGAAGGACTGTATTGCGGAAGACTTGAGAGAAAAAGAACCGAATGAGAACGACACGCAAAAATATCGACTCCTAACGAATGGGAAAAGCTAATGAGGAAGAAGATGTCAGTGTCAAGTGCAATTTGAATAGTTTGTTTATGAAGTAATTTTACTGGAAATTTATAATCTTTTTCAAGAAAAATTATGTATGGAATTTATACATTATACACAGGATTGACGGAAGGTATTGTGCTGGCCACAACAGATTTTTTTAATGTCTCATATAGCACTAATGAGCTCGTTTTAACAATGATGTTCGATAAATTTACTTCCTTACAATTAATAAATAGTTGTCAATTTTGTTTACTATCTTTTATAGAATTTCCGAGGGAAAATCATAACTTACATCGCTGAATACTAATTTACAAACGAGTCTTTGAAGAGTTGTTTTGTTTAGATTCAGAGTATATTCATAAAAACAAATAATGTAAATTACGGCAGAAATTACGAAGCTTATATTCATATAAACTGTAATTAGGGAAATATATTCTATAAATTTCTAATATTATTTAAAAATAATGCGTGCTTTTTGTTAGAAAATTCATTCAATAAAAATTCAATTAATATTTCGCCGTAATTGTAACTCATTTTATTATTCGCTTATGAATAATGTAATATTTTAATTATTATTATTGAATAATTTACATTTCCATAGGAATAATCTTTTCATTTTCTTTAATGTGGTTCTCTACTTTTTTATGAGACTATCTAAATTGTAAGCAGACCCGTAATATATATAACAGTGTATCATGTACTATTGACACTAACATATTTGGCGACTCCTTATCTAAATTTAAGAGTATATTAACAAAATATTTTTTTGGATTAAGTTATTTCTTCAATTTCTTCTAAGTTTATTAATTAATTTTATTAATGTACTTTCTATCAACACATTCGTTATATATTTTTATATCGTATAATCGTCCTGTAATTGGGATCTTGTATCGGATTGATTTATTAATAAATAAATTAATATATATAGCGACTCCGTAGGAACTAATAAAAAATACTCTACCATATTTTAATTTTTCAATAAACGTGATATATTCATAAAACCTTATGTACGGTAAATTAAAATTAATTTAAAAGTATCGCACTAAATTTTATAAGTACTTACAGTGGCGGACAAAAGTATTGAATTTTTTTTTTACGATGTAATTTTAGTTAATATGTCTCTGAATATGTAATAATAACAAAAATAATAATATGCCATATACTGTAGATTATAAAATTATATTTAACATTAATAAATATTTAATAACAAACCCTTTATTTAAAGAAAAAACCTCTTGGACAAAAGTATAGAAACAAATAAAATAATTAGCAATTTGTTGCATAACCGTTTGTAGTTCGTACAGCTTGACATCTTCGGGGCATCGAATTCACTAATTTCCTGTATTATGTCTGCAGGAATATTTAACCATTCATCCTTTAGTGACTCCCATAATTCATTGGCATTTTTTATATTTTTCTTTTAAAATTTGTCGATCTAAATGATCCCAAAGATGTTGTATACGATTTAAGTCCCAAAATTGAAAGGTCATTTTAAAACATCATTTTTTCTTCTTCTAAAAACCATTATTTAATAAACTTTAATGTATGCTTCGGATCGTTCTCCTGCTGAAAATGCCAATGCGCAAATGAATTTCCTCTTCAGAAAATGATAGTATTACCTTCTCCTTCTTATCTATGTAAAAAACGGTCCATTTTCAGTACTATTCTTACAACTGGTTCCATACCAAAGTAAGAAAAGATCTCAACACCTTGACATTGCCTCCTCCATGTTTAACAGTCGATTTTTGATGTTTATACTTATACCTTTTACAAACTCGTCCACGTTGAGTGTTCCTCACCAAATGCCATTTAGGCCCTCCTGTTTTTCTTTGATAGTAGAGGTTTCTTCACGGCTAGTCTACCCAATACTCCTACGTCACATAGCCGTCGTTTTACAGTGCAATAGCTGAAATATACATCATATTCTTCCCGAATTTTTAAACAAAGTTCATTTGACAATAATGTAGGATTATTTACTAACAGACGCCGAATATTTATGCCATTGTTTTTTTTTTTTTTTTTGACGACATATTAGTATCGACACTCCGATATTGAGATTTTTTTTCAAAACCACTGTTACTGATTTTTAAAGTTTTTGGAGCTGTACTCCTTTTTCTCGTAAGTCGTCCAAAAAATATTTATTTTTGCCCATCTTAACATCAACTCACTAAATAAAGGACAAAATACAATTGAAGAAGATTTTTTCTGGGAAGTACATACATTATATTATTTCTTATAATAGTTAAATATTTAAAATTATAGGTCTAGTATATCTACCCTTAAAAATACTGTCAATCCCGACAATGAATAGGAAACATTTCGAAAAATTAGAAGGACAAAATTTCTTCATAGAATGAATTTAATATTAAAAAATCTAAATATATAGAATAGATATAGGTATAATTTTTGGTGTAGAGTGTAGGTATACAAGAAATGTTAGAAAAATAGCGTGCGAACAGTTATGCAACTTTGTTAGCCTTGACAAGCAGATAAGGGGGCCCGTGTCAGAATAATAGCTAGTCATTATATACATAGATGGCATATATCATAATTTTTCATTCTAAATTTAGTGATTTTCCAATTCCATGTGGGTTATTTTCCTTGACAAGTAAATTCCACACTCCAGATGACAAATTAACTACGTGAATTTAGAAAATTTTAAAAAATTTAATGAAAAATTTTGACATTTGACATCTATGTACATAATTACTAATTGTCATTCTGACACGGGCCTCTATATTTGCTTGTCAAAGCCCACAATGACACATGACTGCTCGCGCCCTATAGGTACTTATGTAACCAAAAACGTAAGTGGCGAGAGGTATCATGCTGGCCACACCAGATTTTTTATTATGTATTACACGATTTTAGCGAATGGGTGATTCATGAATAAAACATAACTTCAGGTTCAAATAGGCAAATTTCTCATATTTCATCTACTACTCTGACACCGTTAAGATATAACGCGGTTTGAATTCGATATTAATTTTTATTTCCAATTATATATTTGCAATTTGTATTATCATGATTGTTGCTGAGGAGTGGTTAATAGGTTTGAAGATGTATGACATTAGCAGGAAGTCCAAGTTTTTATTCTGATTTATAAATGGCGATAACAGAAGGCTTCAGTAGTAAGAATTAAAAATTAAAACATTTTTATACTTTCATGTCCCTATTAAGTTTGAAGGTTGAAGTTTTAATTTAATTAACCCATTTTCTAATTTGTTACTATGATGGAGGACCGCATTAAATTTGGTTATCGTATTGCAATGATTTTCTAAATCAGTATTAAATTAATAGTGTACACCATGTCAACACATAATTAGCAATAACATTTTACTACCATTAAACCTCAATAATTTTTGCAATAAACGAAAGAGTAGCTATTACGCGAGTAATAAAGACATTAACATGAGTTCCGCACGAGTGTAAGAGTTTATTTAATTTAGTTTTCCACTTAGAGTTAAAGAGCATATGGCCCAACTGCGAACTATAAATCCAGTGTGCAAAAACATAAATGCCAGGAATCGTTAAGCGTTATAAATGACTTTATGACGATTCATAAAAACGTCACAACCCTAGCGAAACAAGAGACAGTATTACTCGTGCTCGTGAGAAATCCTCAGGCGGCTGTGACCGTAAATTCTCCTTTTGTTTTTTCCTGACAGGATGAGACAAAAGATAAAGATATTAGATGAAGGCACACGTGTGATATGGACACTGACATACGGAGTGACTTTAATCCCTGCTTTAATACAGGAGTGGATTGGCCCGGCGGGCTATAAGAACAAGTCCTAAACTGGATTGATGTATGAAATTTGATATATGAGGGTCATCTTAAAAGTTCGCGACCAAACAATGAAAAAACACAGCTTTTCGGTTAAGCTTCCTTTTATTTTCATTATGATCTTTATTTTCAGTGCAATGTTCTTGCACCGATATTCTAGTACTCTCTGTAGTTCTTCAAGATAACAAACTGTTTATTGTAGCTGTAATAATTTTAAGTTCGTTATCCGAAAAACGTCGCCGAGAACTTTATACCTTCCGTCATCTTTATGTAAGGAAGGTATTGTCTTTGGCAAAAAAAATCTGTGATGAGTTTTTAATGAAAACGCATGTTTCAGGGTACCTAGAATATTATTTTACTATTTTTACGATGATATCTGTATATATGTGTGTGGGTGTGACAATTTTTTCAGATCCGATAAGTTCAATACTACAATTCAAAAAATAGTTATTTGTATATCAAGGCTGCGAAATCACTCTTTAGTGTACCGAGAGAAAAATTGTCGCCGAGGCTGCTTGCGGCCGAGGTAAGACAATCTCGAGGACGCTAAAGGATTTCGCGGACAAGGTGTACACAATATTTTTTGTGCAACCGTAAAAAATATGTAATTACAAATTTTATTAATTTTAAACAGTTTCACTGTTGCCATAACAACAACCGCGAAATTCAATTGCGGCTGCGAAATGCCTGTTTCGCGGCCGGTTGCACAAAAATACATTTTTTTCGTAACCTCTTTCTTACATATACAGAACTGATCAGATTTTGGTTATATCGGTCAACCCTCATTTTAACAGTTTTTCTTGAAAAAGCGCTGTTAAGTATTTTTTTATTTAATGTGAATATAGGTATTAAAGAATACGAGTATTATATTTTCTATACAATTTGATTGCATTTTATGCTTCATATTCAATGGATATAAAGTTAAAAAATTACAAAGAAATATAATTTCATAAAGCAGCCAGCTATGCTAACCATGGAAACTGCTAATAATATTCAGACATTTCAAATTGACAAATGTCAGTATCAATGAAAATTAAATGAATGTGGCATAGATGAGGATATTGAAGGAAATGTCGGGTAGGATACGGAAAGATACGGTAAGAAGATAACTCTAGTGTTACAAGTTTCTAGAAAGATACAAGAGAGACAATTACATTGGTTTGAACATGTCATGAGGAGAGATGAAGAATATATTGGAAGAAAAATGAATAGTTTAGTAATAGAAGGTTGAAGAAACAGAGGAAGACCAAAGATAAGATGAAGGATTGTATTGCGGAAGACTTGAGAGTAAAAGAACTGAATGAGAACGACATGAAAAACAGAAATGAGTGGAAGAAGAAAATAAAAAATACAGACCCCTAACGAATGGGAAAAGCTAGAGAAGAAGAAGAATATTTTGCAAGAAAATTTATGTATTGAATTTATACATAATACACCGGATTGACGGAAGGTATTGTGCTGGCCACATCAGATTTTTTTATTTAAATACATACCTTATATTTACAAATGCTGGAAACTATGTATATTTTCTTTCCATGTAACTATCGTTCTATTTACAAATTTCTTTTTAAAACGTTACTATTATTAATTTGAAATGATTATTTTTTTGACAGGGGCATTTATCTGTCAGTTAGGTACATTTGAAGTATGAACTGTGTAATTAAGAAATTGTGTTTATCTTTAAAACATAGACTGCGGGATTTATAAAATTGATAGATTAATTATAGAAAAATTATTAATGTATGTCTGTAGAAAATTCAATAATCTTTAAATTTCATAATAACATAATAGTGAAAAATGACATTTAAAGGTATTTTTGGAAGAAAAACTATTTTGAGCTTCAAGTAAAGTATGATTTCCGGTTATCCGATTTATACCAAATTCTAATGGCTTCTTTCCATATAGAATAAGGTCGATAATACAAGGTTTTAAATTAAACACATGCACACACACATACACACCCACATACATCATTTTGAAAATGTTAAAATCGGATTATATGGTAGGAGGGGTAAAAATCTGTAAGCTTGAGCAAGCCTATTATAATTTTGTTATGTTAGAACAAATTTATTTTATGTTACCATTTTATTTCAGTCAGTTTATTACTGTCCATAAACAGTAGCTGATTATAGCCAGATTTATAAGTAAATAATTTTATAATTCCAGCTTAACAGCGTCAATCTATCTCTGTTCGTTTCATACAAGTTATTTTCTCTAGATTTTAGCCGTAAGAGTTTTCCTCGCTAGAGTTTTTGCGCATTTACGGCGATTAAAACTTTGTACAGCAAATCTCACTTCTTCTACGACATTATTTTCTTTCCTAATGCGACAATTGTAATAACTTTTACTACTCACTTTCTTATTATGTTCTGGTCGGGTGATACTTTTCTTTAAAGGCTCCCTGGAGATACATTTCTACGAGTTTTCTACTACACTCTTAATCTAACCCTAGAATGGTGTCCAGAGTAGGATTTGTTTTTTAGAACGTAAAATAAAATTAATTTTATTCATAAAGTTTTGGTCTAGTAGTAAGCATTATTATTATACTTTTTTGTAAAAAAACAAATTGTCTGTAATAGTTTAATAGTTATATACAAACTAATTGCGAGAGGATATATTTCCCACATTTTGAAGTACTCTTTTGTTCATGCTTTAATTGCGAATGTTGGATAACATCTTCTCGCAAGAGATTTAACATAGAAAAAATTTAGTTGAGATACTTGAGAAATTGAGGAAGTTTGTGAAAATTTAAATTTGACATTATGTTTCATTTTGAAAGTTAATGATAACATATGGCACTGAGGTACTCTAATTATTTATTAAGAATATATTGATGATGTATCCGTAATTTTGTAGGTTATGATTCAGGAAAATTGCGAATGTACCAATTTAAATAATAAATGTTGAGATTGTTCTTGCTTTCATATTTTCTTAATTACGGAGAAATTTGCCCATGCTTTTCGCTTTTTTGTTTGTACCTTCCGCCAACATAGGTAAGGGAGATTATGTATTCGATCCAAAATTTTGTAGGGTGTTATACATTTTATTCATTTCTTTATTTTTTAAATTTTGTTATTGTTAGTATATTTTTATTTTAGTATTATAGTTAGTTTTAGTAGGCTTTGAAATTTAGAGAAATATAAGTTTAATTTAGTTCTTTTTAATTTTTTTTAATTAGTTTTTGTTTAACTTTAAAATTGTCTCAAAAACACGAAAGTGAAGAGATGGTAAATAGAGACCAGAAGGACACTGCTTCATTTTATGGAGGATCAGAAATCGTTAGCTATAATTTTTACCTTCCGCCGCCTCTAGGTAAGGAAGGTATTGTCTTTGGTCAAAAAATTCGGTGGTGAGTTTTCATTGAATAAGCACGTTTTAGGGTCTTTACAATAAGATTTTACTATTTTTACAATGATGTCTGTATGTGTGTGTGTGTGTGTTCGTGTGTGTGTGTGTTCGTGTGTGCGCGTGTGTGTATATGTGTGTGTATGTGTGTGTGTGACCGCGTTTTCGGGCACGATATCTCCAATACTAGAATTCCAAAAATTACAATTCTTGCGTATTCCTCTTCCTTACAACCATATGCAGACCTGTTTAGATTTTGGTTATAATTGGTCAACCGAAAGTACCCTCATTTGAAGATTTTAACCGTTTTTCTTGAAAAAATCTGTTAAATGTTATTATAACTTAAAGAATATATTATTGTCTATACGATTTGATTGCATTTTATATTTGATATTCAACAGATATAGAGTTAAAGAAGAATAACGATAATAAATTTTATATAAATTTCATAATTCAGCCAGCTATGCTAACTTAACCATGGAAACTGCTAATATATTCAGGTAATTCAAATTGACAGATGTCAGTATCAATAAAATGAAATCAATGAAAGAATAAGGGAAGTAACTCTAGTGTTAGAAGTTTCTAGATATAAGAGAGACGATTACATATTGGTTTGAACATGTCATGAGGAGAGATGAATATATTAATAGAAGGTGGAAGAAACATAGGAAGACCAAATATAAGATGAAAAGACTGTATTGTAGAAGACTTGATAGAAAAGGAACTGAATGAGGACGAAACGCAAAACAAAAATGAGTGGAAGAAGAAAATAAAAAATAGCAACCCCCTAACGAATGGAAAAAACTAAAGAAGAAGATGTCAGTGTCAAGTGCAATTTGCATAGTTTGTTAATGAAATAACTTTACTGGAAATATAGGATCTATTGCAAGAAAATTTAAGTATGGGGCGCGTGCAGTCATGACTTTGATCCGTGTCAAAATGACCAATTAATTATGTCCATAACTGACAAGTGTTATAATTTTTCAATCAAAATTTCATAATTTTCTTATTTCATGTGGTTTGTTTGTTATCAGGAGTATGGAATTCAGTTGCCGAGAAAGGGAATCACATAATACCAAAAATTTAGAATCTTTTGCAAGAAAATTTATGTATGGATTTTGTAAATAATACACAGGATTGGCGGAAGGTATTGTGCTGGCCACATCAGATTTTTTTATTTTAATTTATTTTTAATATTATCTAAAAGATTCGAAATAGCTTGAAATAAAATAAATTAAAAAATATTAAATAATTAAAATTGCACATGTTAAAGTTATAAGAAATTCAGACAGATAAAATTTCAAACATTTGTTATTTTGTTCAAATGCTCATTGCTATTTTAAATATGGAATTGGCAGGAGGTCATGTGCTGGCCACATTAGATTTTTTATATACAATTGTTGATCCATACGAAAAAAAAATCCAACGAAATGTGAATCAGCACACAAAATTATGCAACACTGGGTGAATTTGGGACACTTGTTTTTACCAGGTGTCCCAAAGTATCCTTGTCATAGCATTTTCAAATATTATCTGTCCCGTAAAAAAATATGGAGTACTTTATACATAGAAATTTAAAGCATTAAATTCAGAATTTTTTAAAGCAATTTTTTTGAATTAACCTCTTTAGTAAGTAGGAACCGAGTAAATTTATGACTCTGTTTTGAACAAATCTGTAAGTCCGACAGCTCTGTAAAGCCCCATTCGATTGAGCTTAGTGCAGTTGCAATGCTGTATTGGTTGTCGCATTTGTATTGCATTGCGAAAGTATCGTTCACATAGAAAATTAGTGCAGTTGTATTTGCAATACAGAGCAAACACGCCTACTGAATTTGTGTTCATAACCTATATTCAATATGTCAAATAACAATTTGCCCAAGCAGAACTAACCTGTACAGTTTAAAATTATGGTCAGTGCTAGCGCAATACCTTCTGCCAATTCCATTTATATTAATATACATACTTTTTTATTTATATTGGACACTCATGTCATATTGTGGAATTTATTTTAAATTTCAAAATTTATTAAGATAAATGATTTTCTCTCGCATCATAATTTAATGGGTAGTACGAAGCTCCTCGAAAAAAAAAACGGTATGACTAGAACCGTAACTCAGTCAACGCAAGTCCGCTAAAGTCGCAAGTCATAATTTAATGGCTCAAAAGACAAAACAGTGTATAATATCTTACAAAGAGCAGCAAAGTTAGCATTTTGGATATTCACAATCCATAACTTCTTGGTCTGCTAATTGATTCCAAAGGAAGGACTAAATAAAAGAGCATGTGTAACATGACACGCGTTCATAGTAAAGTTAGTAATAGTAGTTGAGCAACTAGATAATATATTATTAAAGTACCTACATGCTTAATGATGTCACTAGCTAATCATACTTGCGCAAAACTTTATTCAAGTACTTGTGTCGCTGACAGTTACACTTTAAACTCCGCTACTTGTTTCTTGTCTCATCAACATGATGAACACAAATTACAGCTAAATTACTCGTTGCTTGTTGAGGGATATATATTTAATGGATGAGCTAAATAAATTTTTTTTTTGGGCAGCTTTTTAAGCATTAATTCAGCATTTTGTTAAATTGATTGATATTTTCAAATAGCACATGTCTGGCTTCATATTTGAAAGGGTTTTAATATCTAATTTCCGTTAAATGAAATGTTAACGGTTTGAAATATCATTTCCCAGAACTGCTATGTGAACAGTATAGAGTAGAATTTTTTTGTTAAAGTTTGTAGTGTTTATTGAAATATGAATGAAAATTTTGTAAAAGAGTTTTTATGAATTGGATATAGAGAGTGATATATTACGTGCGTTCAATAAGCTCAACAAAACAAGCAACCGGAAGTAAAATTTGGGTAGCATCATATGGAAAACTTTTATTTGAAATCGCCACTAAAGTACAAAAATCTGATGTAACTAACACAATACCTGCCGCCATTTACCTATGGGGTCTCGTTGCCGCGTGCCTGATGTCTGGTCGCGAATCTGGGGAATCCGATTCGATCACGATCAAAGCCAAATAATGCGAATTTTAAATGGCATAAAATCAACCCTTGTGGTAAACGCCTGGACAATACAAATATGTCATTATCATTACCGAAATGTGTGTATAAATCAGATTAGCAAACCCAGCAATGGATAATATGCCGTGATAATATATTTATTTAAATACATACCTGCATATTTACTAATGCTAGAAATTATGTATTTTAAATTCCTTTTCATAAAACTATTGTTCTATTTGCAATTTTCCTTATAAAACGTTACTAATATTAATATGAAATGATTATTTTTTTGACAGTGACATTTATCTGTCAGTTACATACATTTGAGCTCAACTATGTAACCACGGAGATGTGTTTAAAGCATAAGCTCCGAGATATAATTTTTATATTACTTTATACAAGCAAACTTATAGAAAATAGAATAATCTTTAATTTTTATAACAATTTGCGAAAAAATTACATAATAATTTTTGAAGAAAAACTATCTTGAGCTTCAAGTAAACTGCCATTTCCAATTATCCGATTGCCACCAAAATCTAATGGCCTCTTTCCATATTAGAATAAGGTAGAAATACATGGTTTCAAAACTTTCTGAATGATAGTAGGTAGAGCATAAAGAGAATCCACACACACACATACATACATATACACATACACACAGACATCATCGTGAAAATGTTAAAAATGGATTCTAGGGACCTTAAAACGTGGTCATTTAGCAAAATCTCGATATGCGATTTTTAGCACGATCCCTATACCTCCCTTACCAAGGGTAGCGGGAAGTAAAAAATCGTCATAAAAATTTCAGAAACCAGCACTAAAGTAATTCATTATACAACGAATGCTGTATTGCCATCATTATGATAATTAAAATAATAAAAATATATACAAGAAATCGAACTAAATAATTTCGATGAATAAGTTTGAGATAAAACGATGGTTCAAACATTTTAAAGTCATTTAAAGTACACGTCTGCTGGCGCCTTATTTTATCTATTGCCTAGATATACGTACTGTATTTTAAATACATTCATACCAATCCCAAAAACAAAATGTCACGAAAAATCGTTTAAGAATGGATCTCATTCTAGCATCAATAAGCGTGCTAAAATATTTCAATCATATTTTGCAATAGAGAAAGTAATTTTTCGTCAATCAATATTAAAATTATAATTATGTTGCCTAGAAACTGTCAATAAAAACATTCAAATTTGTTCTTACATAACAATAATGATAGCAACGGCAATGGAAATAATATTTAAAATAATCTTAAAATTGATATTAATTCTTAAAAACTAGCTATTCGAAGCCAGAATGGATCACTGCCGCTAGGCTTATATAAAATATTTCCAATTTTTGCTAGATACAACTGTCGATACATATATAAAAAGTTATTTTAATTTATAACAATTCTCTAGTAATCCGGTACGTGGAATTAATATTTTTCTACAAAACTACTAAAAGTAGGCTTTTTAATGTTTGTTTTAGGGTTAAAAATGCCATTTGTTTAAGTTGTTAAAAAGTGACAGATCATTTTTACTTTTAACAATTGTGTTAAAAGTATATTAGCTACCTTGATAAAGATAGAATGGAACAACAAATCGACGTGTAAAAAAATATTATAAATGCAAATTTAAATGATAAAATAGTGTATGATATACGTGATAAAACTGATATTATATTGTTCCAAGGTTTGGACCACTCTGCTTCGCGTCGTGTTCCAAACTTCCTTCTCACAAAATAAAATATCACTTGTAACACTTATATCATAAATATAAGTAAAAGATAAACACATTTCTTGCTTCCATTGTTTCTTTAGCACATCTATTGCGATTAAAGCTAATATCGATTTTTTCCCATAATATCGCTTCGCCGATTTTATGAATTATCCCTCGCGTGCTTCAGGTTATTTGTGACTGTAGAGGTCAGCTGGTCGATTAGTCTTTGTCTTTGATGAAGTGATAAGTGATAAATCAGGAAATAAAAATCTATCATTTGATTTACTACCAATTTAGCCTTGTTTACTTTCCACCGGTAATAATACGCTTTTGAAGATAGATTAGAAGTCGTTTAAAAAGTGTGGGTCATCATTATTCTAGGAAATAGCCCGCCGGAGTTTAGTTCGTTCATTTTTAATCACAGGCTATTTTTTTGAGAAAATGGGATATTGTGAATTATTGAGCTGTTTTTTTAGACGAAGTATTTTCCTCGAAAATCAAATAAAGAAGTGAAAATATTAACTTAGACGTTTTGTGTAACTAAAATTCTAGGTTCGAATACGTGGTATGTTGTGAATGGTTATTTTAAATAGTTACACAACGAAAGCTTCGAAAATTATCAAATATATAGTAGAATGAGATATGTTTTTATGTAACACATCGAGTCCGCAAACTGTATATTCAGATGATTTTCGAAGCTCGAGTTATATATTATGCTTGACTATGCAACGAATTTTTATATTTTTACGAAATGTTAAAAATATTACCTACCATTTTATTTATATCCATGGATGATATAATTATATATGATTCATTTGTTTATGACCAAAATACGCCCAATTGTGTTTCGCGATACATAACTTAGCAAAGCAAATAACCGATAGCGTAACTAAGAAAAAAAATCTGATGTGGCCAGCACAATACCATCCGTCAATCCTGTGTATTATGTACAAAATCCATACATAAATTTTCTTGCAAAAGATTCTAAATTTTTGGTATTATGTGATTCCCTTTCTCGGCAACTGAATTCCATACTCCTGATAACAAACAAACCACATGAAATAAGAAAATTATGAAATTTTGAATGAAAAATTATAACACTTGACAGTTATGGACATAATTAATTAAACGAACTTTACTCCCTTGATATATAAACTACTATTAAATTACTACTTTGTACAAATTGCGATATCAATTTAAAATAAATACAGCCAGATATTTTAAGGCCTCGTTATTTTCATTAATTATGTAGAAGGTTTCCAAAATTTTAACTTAATAATATTGTTATTGTATGTTTTTACTCTAATTTGGGTATGTATACATGTATGTATCAATGCTGATGCTGTAGATAATTTATTGAATCTATATCTCTGATTAAATCACTTGGGTTTATTAGACTTTTGATTATATTCGTAATAAAAACAATACTTAATTACAATAAAGAAAATTTGATTACAATAATGAAGAAGACTAGCTCATATAAAAGGGCGAAATTACATGATTCAATATTCATATTCAAATGCCTAAAATGGCAGTTATACACTGGAAACATTTCTCATCTTACACGCTGAGACATCTGGCGGATGCCAACTTCGTAAATATGATAATTATACACTGCGATCCTAATACTCAATTAAAGTGTTAATTTATCAATGAGATTTCCGTGGATAAATTTCCACTATAAATTTATCTTAATGATTTCTATCCTCACAGCCTTATTACCGCCAAGGCCAACGATAATATATATTTATAAATAATTTTTAATTTACCTATTTTATTTTTCAATATTAATTTCTTATTATACCAAGATATAAAGGATCTAGTTTCTTTCAGATATTATTTCACTTATTAGTGTGTAATGATTAATTTATTGGAAAGATTGGCTCAGGCGTCGATTTTTCGGAATTCCGTCCGAAGACCCGCGCTTACATGGGTCTTTCACATTCAAATATGTAAAAAAAATTGATAATAGAATATGAATTTACAAATATTTTGGGGCCCCGCTAATAATAAATCCCGAGGCCCCGCAAAATCGGCAGCCGGGCCTAGGGAGCAGTAACACTTCATCAAAATAATTTGCAACGATTTCACCCCAAACTAGTATCGAGCTTTCGGTACCATATAATTTAGCAGCTTTTTCTCTGTGTAGATAATTTTACTTTTTCTTTAATAAACAGTGCCGGATTGTAGCCTGTGGAGGCCCTCAGGCAATTTATATTTCCAGTTAGTACTAAGTACATAGTGCGTTTCTGAGTTTATATTTTTACCTTCCGTCACCTTTAGGTAAGGAAGGTATTGTCTTTGGTCAAAAAATTCAATGATGAGTTTTTAATGAATAAGCATGTTTTAGGGTCCCTATAATACGATTTTACCATTTTTACGATGATGTCTGTATGTATGTATGTATGTATGTATGTGTGTATGTATGTGTGTCTGTGTGTGTGTGTGTGTGTGTGTGTATGTCTCTGTGTGTGTGTGTGTGTCTGTGTGACAAAAGTTCCGGATCCCATAACTTCAATACCACGATTCCAAAAATTATATTTTTTTCGTATTCAAGTTTACATCCAAAAGAACAAGTGATTAGATTTTGGTTATAATTGGTGAACCGGAAGTAGTCTCATTTGAATATTTAACAGTTAAATTTGATTTATTGACATTTAACGTTATTATAACTTAAAGAATATATTATTCTCTATACGATTTTATTACATTTTATACTTCATATTCAATAGATACATAGTTAAAGAATTTTAAAGAAATTAATATAATAATTCAGCCAGCTATGCTAAACATGTAAACTACTACTATATTCATATAATTCAAATTGACAGATGTCAGTATCAATAAAAATAAATTAATGTGGCAGAGATGAGGATGTTGAAGTAGATGTTGGGGAACACGCGGAAAGATACGGTAAGAAAATAACTCTAGTGTTACAAGTTTCTAGAGAGATACAAGAAAGACGATTACCTACATTGGTTTGAACATATCATGAGTAAAAATGAAGAATTATATTGGAACAAGATTGAATAGTTTACTAATAGGAGGTTGAAGAAACAGAGGAAGACCAAAATAAGATGGATGGACTGTATTGTAGAAGACTTGAGAGAAAATGACCTGAATGAGACCCCTAACGAATGGGAAAAGCTAAAGAAATAATTTTACTGGAAATTTCGAATCTTTTGCAAGAAAAATTATGTATGGAATTTATACATTATATACAGGATTGACGGAAGGTATTGTGCTGGCCACAATAGATTATTTTCTATCCTTGGGAAACAGAAAACCTTGCTTGCAAAATTAAATCAATATTATTTTCATCTATTGTCGCGGGCCCCTAAAATGCGCGGGGCCAATATACAATTTCCTACTCTGCCTACTGGGTAATCCGGCACTGTTAATAAATAAACTTACATTACATGTATGTATATAAAAAGATATGTATTTGTTTAGGGCCGAAAAAATATTTTTAACTAGTGTCCGAAAATCTGATAAAAAGAGGGCCTTTTTAGGGCGTCAGTCCTAAGTTTATCTGTTTTAACTCTTTTATTGTTCATAAAATTAAAACATTTTTGTCACCAATGTTTAATTAACCTTTCCATAAATATAATTATTAAAACAAATTACCAAAAATACCTACCTACATTATTTTCACTGCTATTCATAAATAGTTCGAAAATCAATCAATACCCTGTTAAACAAATGACGCGTGGGATCGAATAAACACGTTTTGTTTTTCGTGTAAACGGTTGATTACTAGTTGATTTCATTAATAGTATCACGGCGAACAATGTAGCCGGTAGAGTGTACATTGCAATGTATTAAACAAACATTGCTCTATGTGGTTGGGTCGGCCTCGAGAATAATGCAAAGCGCAGGCGCGCGCAATCTGGACCCTTGCGGGACACAAGAACACGACTGCACATCGATCCGGATCCCGACTTGTGGTTTTGACAACCAGTAGTTAACGAATGGACATCAGAAAAATTTAGGAAGGCAACAAATATGGACAAAGGCTGATGCTAACTTCGACGTAATTTATTTTTGTAAAATAGTATTTATAGAATTATTGTCTTCCATAATAATTTTCTATTGTTGCATCGATTTAGTTTGAAACTTGCTGCAAGTTTGTATAGTCTAGTCAGTAGAGGTTTATTGATTGTTGTTCTAATCACTCATCAAATCAAAAATCATGTAATAGATGACATGAAGGAGAATTTCATGCTGTATTTTTAACCGGGTTAGAGTGGGAATGAATTTGTAGGAAAGCGTTGACAAAAATTATTTAAGAATCATCGATAATTTACTTCTTTCAATAGTAAAACCAATTAGGCTAAAAACCGGTTGTTCCATCTATAGTTCACATTGGGTTAAAATGTATTGTATTGAGAATATAACTCATTAGTCATGTGACATGTTTTCTGCCAAACAAAATTCAGAATCTCCATAGTTACATATTTACCACAGCGATGATAAAAACAAAGAAATTATCACCTTATTTATAATCGTTACTAATGGATTTGTTTTCTTTATTTGCAGTATAAAAATGAATAAAACAATAACTCTAACTCCGATATATTAAATAAAACTCGTAAGTACCATGGTTTAATACAATATGAATTTGTATATCAAATGTAAGGTTAGCACCACACACAACATGTTACAAAAATTTATTATACTCTCTCATTAAATATAAGCTAATGATACTCATGAACTCGAGAATATCATCAATAATAAACATATCACTAATATTAAGTATGATAACCTCAATTTGCGTTGTTGCAGTTACAAGTTACCAGTAAGATGGCAACATAGCCAACAAACAACAGCCAACTACCAACTACCCAAGAATATCGTACCGAGTGGACACGAATGAAAACACGAAGTGAACAGAGAACGTTTGTATTTCATTATTATAACGAATCAGAACACACAGTGATGATGACGAATTAGATTTCATTTTTGATAATATTAATTTTTGAAAACAGTATGTTGTATGAGAAAGATGTAATTTTGAAAAATGGGATGATTTAGAACTTTCTGTGAGTTTTCGCAAAAAATACAGTTTTTTATTTGTAAGTAGAATAATTTGAGAAATAACACTTATTTATCTACATTTGTTTTTACCTCTCGCTAAGAGAGGTATTGGATTCATGCTAAAAATCGCATATCCAGATTTTATTGAATAAGCACGTTGTAAGGTCCCTACAATCCGATTTTAACATTTTTACGATGATGTCTGTGTGTGTGTGTGGATGTGTGTGTGTGTATGTGTGTGTGTGTGTGGGATGTTGGAAGGACGGTTACTCAAAAACTATAAGACTTAAAATTTGTTTAACAACGTATTTCCCAATCGGACATTCATGGGAAGATCTGAAAAGGTTTTGGTAATAATTGGACAACCGGAAGTAGAAGATTCTTGAAAAAAAATCTTCTAAATATTATTTTTTGAAAATTTTTCGTGGTAATATTAAAGAAAATTAAATTCTCTATCTGATACATTTAAATATTTTATTATATATTCCATAGATTTAGAGATAAAAGAAGTATAATATATAAAATAATCTGTTGTAATAAATTTGACAGCCGAAAGAATGCCATGAAAAATAGTTGCAAATTGAAATTTTTTGTAACTGACAGATAAATGTCAGTGTCAGAAATCCGGAAACATTACTAAACACTTTTTCTGGTAAGTACATACATTATATTATTTCTAAATGCATTAATAGTTAAATATTTATAGGTATATTACACATACCCTTCATATATACTGTTATTTCTGACAATGAATTGGAATCATCTCGAGAAAGAAGGGTAGGACAAAATTTCTTCATAGAATGACTTTAAATTTAAAAAATCCAAATATATGGAATAATTTAAAAAATCTAAATATATGGAATAGATATAAGTAGAATTTTTGGTTTAGAGTGTAAGTATACAAGAAATGTTAAATACATTAGGGCGCGAGCAGTCATGTGACTTTGTTGGCCTTGACAAGTAGATATTGGAGCCCATGTCAGAATGATAGCTAGTAATTATGTATATAGATGTCATATATCATAATTTCTCATTCTAAATTTAATGATTTTCCAATTCCATGTGGTTTATTTTCCTCGACAAGTAAATTACACACTCCTGATGACAAATTAACTACGTGAATTTAGAAAATCTTGAAATTTTTAATGAAAAGTTCTGACATTTATGTAGATAATTAATAATTATCATTCTGAAACGGGCCCTCACGTCTGCTTGTCAAGGCCAACAATGAAACATGACTGTTCGCGCCCTATACTTATGTAATCAAAAAAAGACAGTGGCGAGAGGTATTGTGCTGGCCACAACAGATTTTTTATGATCACAGTGTCTGCGATATGCCAATTGTTGATACCTTTACTATATTATGTAACAGGGTGTATAATATGTACGTGATTTTGAAGGTATTCATTAATCGATTGCATGCAGAATAATCCGTGTATCTTTTTATTTCGTGGATACTAAGATACTAGCGAGCCACAACTAAATTTGAAATAATTTTCTAATTGATTCCAGATATATTTTTCTTTCCAAGAGCCGGAATCTCTGTTATTGGACTTTTAATTATATTTTTATTATTTTATATATATATATATATATATATATATATATATATATATATATATATATATATATATATATATATATATATATATATATATTTAATTTATCGTCTAATTTAATTAGATTAGTTATTTCCGCGGTGGTACAATGTACTGCTCTTTCTCTCTTTCTATTATTTTCACTCATTTTTGCAAATTGTAGTGATAACTCTTCTAAAAGTTGCCAACTATTAACTCTACCCTAACATAATTTTAATCTTTCTGTAAGCTATCTGCCTGTTAGCTATCTGCCAGTTAGCTATCAGGAGAATAAAACATGGAGCAACCCAAAAATCTTATTCTGATGGTAGAATAAATTTATCTAATAGATAGTAAACTGTTACTTTATCTGAAATTGGAACAACCAGGCGTAAGTATTAAATATATAATATTGTTTTTGAGAAATTAAAATATCTTTCATAAATTGTTATTTGAGAGTCCATTGTAAAAAGTGTTAGAACTCTCCATTGTACCAAAAAATTACAGGACTCTGTTTTCGAAAGTGTCAAATATAAAAAAAAAACTTTTTTCCCTTTAATCCAAGATGGCGACTCGGTGATAAAAGTGTCCCAATAAGATTACCGGATTTAGTTTTAAAATAATAAATAAATCTTTTTTAGTCATTTATGTCATTAACATTGACTATTAAAGTACATATATTCCGATTAATTATGAAAAAGATTGTCATTCAAAAATTATCTGCACGAGTCTGTTCGCATACCTACTCTCTTTTGATGAAATTTTCAATAACCTTCTGGCAGAGATGTGGTTTAATATCTTTAATAACGCGTTGAATTTATATCTTGAGCTCGGGAATTGATTGCATAGCTTTTTGATTTCTGAAAACTCCACAAAAAATAAGTTGCGTGGAATCAATCAAATCACAAGATTTTGCTGGTCAATTAGTGTCGATATATCTGTAGATGATACGGCTTAGAATCTATTGGAGCAATAAATTAATTGTTTCTTGCGTAATATGATTGGTCACGCCGTTACAGATGTACTAATTAAATAGAAAAAAATCTGATGTGCCCAGCACGTAACCTTACGTCAATGCAGTGTATTATGTACCTACAAATTCCATATATAAAATTTCTTGCAAATGATTATATATTTCCAGTAAAATTATTTCATAAACAAACTATGTATTTATATTAAATATATAAAACGATAACATATACATGCATAGGTACATATTCGTAATACAAAAGTTCTTTTTTAATTTTATGAAAATTATGAATATGTCGCCGAAAAAAAACTTCTGTGTGTTCGTCAACTTCCGACTTCGTGCGTTTCCTCTTCCTTTTCTTATTTGGCGTATTAAACACTGGTTGTTCACCACTTTCTGCCGACGCCGAGTCTCCTTCTAATTTAATTTTTTTTGCGGTATTTTTTGATATACCAGTCGCTTCACAAACACGTTGTACAACCGACGTCAGTGGGATAGATATGCCATTCTTGGCTTCATCCTCCATAAATTTGATTACCTTGTACACTAACAACCTACTTTTACTATTTAGTACCAGGGACTAAAAACGAAAAATATTTCGTTCAGTTCTTATCCGAACGAAACCGAAAAATTTCGTTTCCGTTCTTAATGTTCCCACCTAAATATTTTCGTTTTCGTTTTCGTTCACAGTAGTTAAATACCGGTTAATACCGGTTATAACTATTAATGAGTAACAATTGATGAAAATATAGAAATATAATAAGTTTTTTTTTTATTAAACATTAAAAATAAAACATACATATAAAGGAAAGATAATACATATATAAAAATAAGAAAAGCTTATGCTATGGCCTGATTTTTTTACGATAAAGAATAAAACATTAATTACATTTTATTTCACCTAACTAATAGTATGTTTTCAAGCAAATCTTCCTTTATGTTAATTCTCTTATATAAGTACTTAACATAACTAATAAAACGTATACCGACAGTGTGTGCAAATGAAAATTATCGCAGTCAGTGTTCAATAGATGAAACTACGAGTATACCGTTTAACCTAACACGTAACAGGGTTAGCTACTGGAGAGCTACTTTGAAAATCTGCTTGAATGCAAATCAAATATCTGAAAATTCAATAATATTTGCCTGTAAAATATTTGCTGTAAATAAAATAAAATATTAAATAAAATAACGGTTAAAACCGGTAACCGATATAAATTATTTCGTTTTCAATCATGAACGAAAAAAATTTATTGCGTTTTCGTTTCCATTTTCGTTCTTATAAAAATTTCGGTTTATTTCGTTATTTCGTTTTCGTTTTCGTTTCGTTCTTAGTCCCTGTTTAGTACCATATTTTCTAGTCAACTTCACTATACACAATAAATTTAAATCTTTAATAATATTATTCGGACGCCACTGAGACAAACCCGCTTAAGTACAGTGCATGCGATTGGCCATTTAAGTAAGAAGGGCGGAGGATGCGTAAATGCGTTTTACGCGCAGGTCATTTCTACTTGGCACGACCTATAATGAACTGTTCATTCTACTTTCAATATATTCTTCATCTCTCCGCATGACATGTTCAAACCAATATAATCGTCTCTCTTGTATCTTTCTAGAAACTCGTATCACTCGAGCCATTTCCCTTATCCTCTCATTCCGTATCCTATTTTTCGTGTCTTCCCAACATCCATCTCAATATTTTCATCTTTCTACCACATTCATTTTTTTTCATTGACATTGACATCTGTCAATTAGAATTTTCTTAATATAGTAGCTGTTTTCATATAACATAGCTGGCTGATTAATGAAATTTAATTCCTTTATAATTCTTTTACTCTATATCCATTGAATATGAAGTATAAAATACAATTGAATCGTGTAGATAATATTTTATTCTTTAATATTTATAATAACGTGTTAAAAAATATTTAACAGTGTTTAAAAAAAAACTGTTGAAATCTTCAAATGAGGGCACTTCCGGTTGATCAATTATAACCAAAATCTAAACACCTCTTCTTTTGGATGTAAACTTGAGGAATACGAAAAAATTATTATTTTTGGAATCGTGGTATTGAAGTTATGCGATCCGGAACTATCGTCATAGACACACAAATAGGCACACACATACATACAGACATCATCGTAAAAATAGTAAATTCATATTTTAAGGACCCCAAAACGTGCTTATTCATTAGAAACTCACTATCGAATTTTTTTACCAAAGTCAATGCCTTCCTTACCTAAAGGTGACGTAAGGTAAAAACTACTAACAAACTTTATGTATATTTATTTTATCTAAAATTCTATCTCCATATATTTTCCGTAAGGCTACTACTGTGTCGTGCATTGTTTTAACTTTGAATTGAATTCGAGGTTCGAACACTCCTGAGAATATATACATTATTTGTGAGATTTTATGTGACAGTACTAAAGCTGAATGATATGTTAATGTGGATTAGTTTCGCTTCATCCTCTACTATTGGTTGCTGCTGTAAAAGTTTGAAAGTTGTGGATAGAAATATATAGTCTGTTTATGGACTTCCGTTTTTATTTTTAATGGGTGTTATTCCATGAGACTACAGGTCAAAAAAGGTGGTAAATATTGAAACACCTTAGTAAAGGTTGGTAAGACAACGGAAATAATAAAAAAATATATCATATATTAATTAGCATAATATCTCAATTAGACATGGGCAATAACAATTTTCACTTTTACGCAAAAATACCATTGTTTAAACAAATTCCAGTGTTAATTGATGACGAACTACATCTGACAGTTAAAACAGCCCATACACGCATCGATTTATCAGTCGATAAATCGAACGATTTGGTTTGATGCGATTATTGAATCGATAATCTGTACAACTAGTCGTATCTGACTGCTGTATGGTCTGCATAAAATATTTCGTACGTGGCACAAGCTCGGAAAGGAAAATACACGAAACATACGAACGAACCCTATGAATATCTAATTCTACCTGACCCTTAACATTACATGGAACACAATAAATACACGAATTATGTCAAAAATAGACTTCTATTTTATACATCTACAAGTATTATAAAATTTAAGACAATTTTCTGCTTCTTGTATTATATATTGTCCAAATATTAACTTTAAAAAATCTGATGTGGCCAGCACAATACCTTCCGTCAATCCTGTGTATTATGTACAAATTCCAGACATAAATTTTCTTGATTTTTGGTATTATGTGATTCCCTTTCTCGGCAACTGAATTCCATACTCCTGATAACAAACAAACCACATGAAATAAGAAAATTATGAAATTTTGAATGAAAAATTGTAACACTTGTCAGTTATGGACATAATTAATTGCTCTCATTTTGACACGGGTCCCCATATCTGCTTGCCTAAGGCAGCAAAGTCATGTCACTGCACGCGCCCTGTACATAAATTTTCTTGCAAAAGATCCTATATTTCATAAACAAACTATGCAAATTGCACTTGACACTGACATCTTCTTCTTCTTCTTTAGTTTTTTTCGTTAGTGGGTCGCTATTTTTTATTTTCTTCTTCCACTCATTTTGGTTTTGCGACACGTCCTCATTCAGTTCCTTTTCTCTCAAGTCTTCTGCAATACAATCTTTTCATCTTATATTTGGTCTTCCTATGTTTCTTCACCTTCTATTAATATATTCATCTCTCCTCATGACATGTTCAAACCAATGTAATCGTCTTTCTTATATCTAGAAACTTCTAACACTAGAGTTACTTCCCTTATTCTTTCATTGATTTACATTTTATTGATACTGACATCTGTCAATTTGAATTACCTGAATATATTAGCAGTTTCCATCTTTAAGTTAGCATAGCTGGCTGAATTATGAAATTTAACTCTATATCTGTTGAATATCAAATATAAAATGCAATCAAATCGTATAGACAATAATATATTCTTTAAGTTATAATAGCATTTAACTGAGTTTTTCAAGAAAAACTGTTAAAATCTCTAAATGAGGGTACTTCCGGTTGACTAATTATAACCAAAATCTAATCAATTCTGCATATGGTTGTAAGGAAGAGGAATACGCAAGAATTGTAATTTTTGGAATTCTAGTATTGGAGATATCGTTGACGAAACCGCGGTCACACACACACACATACACACACACACACTAACACACACATACACACATACAGACATTATCGTAAAAATAGTAAAATCGTATTGTAAAGACCCTAAAACGTGCTTATTCAATGAAAACTCACCACCGAATTTTTTGACCAAAGACAATACCTTCCTTACCTATAGGTGACGGAAGGTAAAAACACATTTTTATACAATTCATTGTTGCAATCATATGACTTTTGCTTGAATTTTATTCATACGATAAGTATTTGCACAATGCGAAAATACGTAAATCTAAAAAAAATCATGTTAGTAGAAGATATCTGTTGAAATGTTATTTTCTTAAGCATCTATTCCTCATATAATCTCCTAGGAAATCTATAATATTTGATCTTCAATCGGTAATTTTGTAAGAATTATTACATCTCCCACTGCATCAGATAATATTTGACGTCCTATCATTCGTATTCATTGCAAATATTTTATAAAATAGAAATTGCAAAGTTATTTTGTCATAAAACATAACTTGTTACATTACCAAAACAACTCAAAATTGTTATTTTCGCCCACTGTCGGCGCTGACTACTTTTGTGCACTCCGCCTAATTATTTGACAATTGAACAAAGATTGAAATTTAAATATCGCTGGATGTAAAACCGTCTACAGAAGAGCTACTCGCGATATACTATAGTATAAAAATAGACTAGAGTATCAGTAGGTACATAACAATAGCAAAACGGAAGTATATAGATAGTTTTCTTTAACGGAGCCAACGTAGTGTACTAATTTGTTAGATACAAAGGAATGGGTTTTAATGGATGATTATACAGAGGCATATTTTCATGCTTCTATCTATTGATATTTTCCTTAAATTACGATGAAATACACTTGTGACTCAGTTCACTCCGTTGCTATAATACAAACAAGTCGCTTTCATGGTGACAGTTGCAAAATGGTGGATGGTGCTAAATATGAAGTGAGTGTATGGTTTTTTCAATGATTTCCACTATAATTATAAAGAATACATGACAAAAATGAAATTCTTTTAAGTTTTCACAGCCCTCCGAAGACATTGAATTATGTAAAACTCAAATGATATAACACAAGTAAAAGAAGACAGAACTGTAAAAATGGCGATGGTTTTTTTTTTAATTTAATCTTCCATCTCAACTTTTACCTCCACTTTCTCTTTCTTGCGTCTGACGTCAAAATCATAAACCTCGACAAGTTGATTCACACATATTTATATATGTATGGACAAAACGCTGTATTTAATTATGATTTAATTGTCTAAATATATATCTATATAATGTGCAATAAAACTTGCAATAGGATAAATTGATGCATCTGTAGGGCCATAAACAAATTAAATTGAAGCGAATCGAATAACAGAGACAAATACTGACTGTCGACTATAGTGAAAATGATTAGGCACAGGACTCACGTCATGAACCTGAAAAAAAAACCTTATAAAATGAAATATAACATGTGGAAATTATTGGGTGTTATTTATTTTTAAAAGAAGAAGAAAAAAAAGTACTAGTATTAAGTAATGTATATATGTCAATCATTATTCCTTTTACGGATTATAAAATTATTTGAAATAATTACAGTTTATTTTCGTACCATACGTTGGCACTACTGAGAATGATCATGTTGTGTCAAATAATTTTATATTCCGTAAAAGGAATAAGGATTCATTTAGAAATAATTGTAAGTTAATTAATATATACGTTTCTTTAATATTAGTATATTTTTTCTTCTTTTTTTAAAATAAATAACAACTAATAATTACTTTAAGTTATATTTCTTTTTATAAGGTTTTTTTTCAGGTTGATGACGTGAGTCCTCTGCGTAATAATTTGAACCATACCTACATTACTGTAACTTCTATATGCGAGTTTTGGTTCGTTTTGCGCTAACACTGACGCACCAAAGCACTGAGCAGGAGCACCAGTATAGTCACGTATAGGGTACTACAAAGCCAATACTAAACCAAAATAGTTAATTTGGGTATAAGACATTGTTACCCTGTAAATTTATCGAGACCAATTATTACACCCGATTTACGCATGGTGTTTGTCATGTTTTCATACCTTACAAGAGAGGTTATGGGAGTTGTAAAGTAAGATAGGGTTTATGACTCCAGCTTTCTGATTGGTGTAAACGCAAACCAAGTTTACAATAGCGAATATGTAAGCAGGTATATTATTTATTCCATTTTGACTTTATAATCTATCTAACAACTTTAAGTATAATATAAAACGATTAAGGATAAAAATATTTGACATATACATAAGCGTAAAATGAAATAAAAGTTTACAATGAACAAAAAAAAAAAACTGGATTGGGTTCGGCACCTTTTTTATGGCGCCCTAGGCTTTAGCCTACTTAGCCTATTAGATAATATGGCCCTGAGTATATTTGTCGTTGAAAACGCCTTTTTTTGCGAACAACGATAATCCACCTTGTGTTCCTGAATTGTACCCAATGGGGAATTATTGGTCAATACATAAACGGTTGCCTAGCAAAAATTGAGACAGAGCTTCAGAACCGCTTTAAGTATTTTATGATAAAATTAGATTTTAGCAAAAGATGGTTGAAGGCGTATCAAAAAACTTGGACCTCGTTCGGCGAACTGGAATTTTAGTAATGTGTTTATTTCTCATAATAAACCAAAATAACTATGAGCCATGCTCATAACCTTTTACTAAATATTAGTAGCACTACTAATGATTGCAACTACTCATTATTAAATTATTTGCGCTCATAAAATAAAATTAGTACAAGTATAACTCAGTAGCACCTAATAAAAGAGAAATTTAGTAGTGATAATTAGTAACAACAAAAGACAATTTTAAGTACTATTACCTGTCGACCAGAAGACTGTCGTGATAATTAAAATTTATTTAAAAAGATGTAAAAATATCTAGAAACGGTGGTAGTATACAGTATATGCAGAACTACAAGTTTATATTACTCTACGTAGCCACTGCAGCTTAATTCGCTCTACTTTTGAGCAATACTGCCTTCTTATATTTGCCATTTTCAGTGGCGGATTAACGATTTTGCCGACTGTAATCTGAAATTAGTTTTCCGCCTAAATCCAACAACGAATAAAATCAATTTGTTTTTGTGTAATTACTGTTATTTATAATTTTCAGTTGTAATTAGAATAAATGCATACAAGAACAATTATTATAATCATTATTATGTGATTGGTAATTTTCTTTGTTGAAATCACATTCTCATTATTGTAATCAAGCATTTCTTTATTACAATTAAAAAACATTTAAAAATGTTCTTCAATTAAATTTAATAAAAAATATTTTTTTCGTCTTGTGTCCAATTTTCCCCATGTTCCGTTTAGTTGTTATTTTTATAAATAATCTTATTTTTCATATTCAATAAGTACAACTATTTCACCCCTCTCATAACTGTCAAATCTGTGATATTTTACAGGTTATGTCTACTCTAGTCTAGTAGCACTCTAACCTGTATTAACAGATCTTTCATTTCATGCTAACATGTTTATTTCTCTATGTATCTATCCCTCTCGTTCAATGCTTTCATTAATAGTACAGGGTTGCCACATATACCTTACAACTAGTTAAAATAAGCTAGTAGAGCACCAGCATCACTAGTATTATACTAACCTATTTTAGTAACTCTTAGTTGTAAAAATTAGTAAAAGGTTATAAGCTTGGCTCTATATGTTTAAAAATTTAGTTAAGATGGTTTGTATTAATATGTGTTAATATTAGCTTTCTTATTCGAAACTTTGAAACTATAAATGTATGTGCAGTATCTTGAAATAAAATGAAATAACTCCAGTATTCAGTGTTCAATGTAGCTATAACTTCTCCCATTTCACATGATCAGAAATGCAAATGACGAATACTGTAGAAACGTATGCAAGGAGAAAATAAAGAACTGTAAGAATATAAGAAAAGTGTTACAAATTGAAGAAAATTGCAGATCGTAAAGACGGAACATTACTTTAGAGTGCAAGAAAACTATAAGTCTTCCTTACTTCACGACGTATTTTATTTTTCCAACAAAAATAGATGCAGCACCCCTTGATTAAATAAGGCAGAGAAAGATCTCCCACACATCTGTACATAATATGTATTGTCTTTTGTTTGAATACTTTTCGTTTGTGGGAAATAATGCGAAAATAGAGGATTTTTTTACGAAAACAAAACCTTTATCTTCGGAAAATAATAATAATAAAAGACGCGAAAGATGCGTTTTTACAACAATAATGTCGCCAAAGAAAGGAATTTAGAAAGATTAGTATTATGAATAGGAACAATTAAACGAAAGAGATATAAATGTAGAGCATAATATATTTGTGGAATTAGCGTTTGTTTGCTGCTTACTGCCTTTCATTACAACTGGGTTAAGATGTGCTTGACTCGTAAGCGTACAAATTGAGCTAAATATCTCAATGCTTTATTTTCATTACGGATTTGGTTAGCAAACACGAAAACTCTGCGTTCAGTCTGTAACGTAAAACAACACAATAGTTATAAATTAATTTTCTATAGACAATGTTTTGACAAAGAAACAATAGTGTAGTATTAAAATAGTTTAGATTCATTTAAATTCCAGTTGCGGAATTATGACTACGCGTAAATTTTATACAGAGTTTTAATTTAATGAATTTGTTAAACCGTAATAATTTTATTGATATTCTATGACATAGTAGTTCTAATTTAATTTTGTTCACAAATAGGGTTCTATTAAAACAGTTCACTGTTCGCTAATAATTGGAGAGCCACAAATTAGTCAATTTCGATACTTATATTAATATACATATAATAGTATTTAAATAACTTTCGTTGACAATATTGTAAATATGCAAGGATAAACAATTTTATAATCTACTAAAAAATCCGATGTGACCAGAATATGATCTCCCTTCAATTTCATGCTTAGAATAGTAATGAGTTTAATGCTGGATTTATACAGCCTAAGTCGTAACGTAACGTATCGCGTCGTAACGTAAAGAATAAAACAATGCAAACATATGTGACAATTTTTAACAGCACGTTGCCTGCCGTCAATTCAGTGCAATATGTACAAATTCCATATATAAATTTTCTTGCAAAAGATTATATATTTCCAGTAAAGTTATTTCATAAACAAACTATGTAAATTACACTTGCCACTGACACCTTCTTCTTCTTTAGCTTTTCCCACTGGTTAAGTGGTCGCTATTCTTGAATTTTTTCATCCAGCCATTTCTATTTTGCTTGTTGTCCTCATTCGGTTCCTTTTCTCTTAAGTACTTTGCAATACAGCATTTCCATCTTATCTTTGGTCTTCCTCTGTTTCTTCTACCTTCTACTACTAAGCTGTTCATTCTTCTATCAACGTATTCTTCATCTCTCCTCATGATATGTTCAAACCAATATAATGGTCTCCCTTATATCTTTCTAGAAACTTCTATCACTCGAGCCATTTCTCTTATCATCTCATTCCGTATCCTATTTTTCCGTGTCTTCTCCAACATCCGTCTCAACATTCTCACCTCTTTGTCACATTCATTTTCTTTTCATTGACACTGACATCTGTCAATTAGAAATTTTCTTAATGTATTAGCTGTTTCCATGGTTATAGCATAGCAGGTTGATTTATAAAATTTAATGTCTTTATAATTCTTTACCTCTATATCTATTGAATATGAAGTATAAAATGCAATTAAATCGTGTAGATAATAGTATATTCTTTAATATTTGTAGTAACCTTAAGTGTCAAAAAATAATTTAACGGCGTTTTTTGAAGAAAAGCTGTTAAAACCTTCAAAAGAGGTAACTTTCGGTTGATCAATTATAACCAAAATCTAATCACCTCTTTTTTCGGATGTAAACTTGAGGAATACGAAAGAATTATAAGTTTTAGAATCGTGGTATTGGAGTTATGCGATCCGAAACGATCATCACACACACACACACACACACACACACACACACACACACACACATACACACACAGCATCGTAAAAATGGTTAAATCGTATTATAGGGACCCTAAAACGTGATTTTTCACTAAAAACTCATCATTGAATATTTTGACCAGACTATGCCATCCTTACTTGAAGGTGACGAAAGGTAAAAAGGAAAGTCAATGCGATTTGGGTTTAAAATATGGTGCCTTTGCAAAATATAAATGTAAAAGAAAAAATTATAACATAGCTAATAGTAAAATGGTGCAGTTATAATTTAAATATCTCTTACGGTTTATCAATTTTAGCCAAAATCTAATATACTGTTCCCATTGATATAAAAGTCTAAAATACTAAAATTGAAAAGTTTTGTATAATATTTTAATATAGTTTTTCATTAAAAACTGTAATGGGCTACAAATGAAGTAGCACTTCCTGTTGTCCAATTTTACCCTAAATCTAATCAACTCTTTATATGAATGCAGAAAGTTTAAATACAAGTGTTATTGTGGACGAAAAAATCGTCACACATACAGACAGTCTAATTCGTGCTTATTCACTGAAAACTCACTATCGATTTTTGAGCCGAAAACATTACCTCCTTTACCTACGTATGTAGGTTGGCGGGAGGTAAAAACGGAAACAGAAGGCTTGAATGAAGTGAAAATTTGAAAGAGACCAGATGTGCGACGTATGTGTTAAGGGCATTAAAAACTCGTATATTTATAAACTAATAATTTTTTTAAACTTTGATAGTTCTTGTCATACACACACTTCTAAGTTTAAGAAAAAATATGCAGCTTTTTACAATGAGTTTCAATAAGATAGTTTTAAGAAGTAGGTAATTAAATATACAGCAGCAGTAAAATTTAGTTTGCGTCATTGAACAAACGGGGTAAAAGTGAATTAGTTGTAGTTTGAACGAAGTGATTCTGGAAGTAATTTTTTCTTTGATTAAGATTAATGTAATAACAAAGAAATAAAAAGGGGCCCAATATATTTCACCTTTCTTACGGTTCAAGAAGATAATAAAAAAATCTGTTGTGGCCAGAAATACCTTCCGTCAATCCTGTGTGTAACGTATAAATTCCATACATAATTTTTCTTGTAAAAGATTCTAAATTTCCAGTAAAATTATTTCATAACAAACTGTACAAATTGAACTTGACACTGACATCTTCTTCTTCTTTAGCAAATAATAATAAAAATAAATAAAAAGAGAATTCTTGACTTTCCACAATTTTTTATTCACAAAAGTAACGTCGTTTCGACTTTTCAGTCATCATCAGAATATGACTTTTTATTTATTTTTATTATTATTTATGAATATGTTCCACCAAGAACCGACTACCAATACTCTATCAATAATTTCTTCTTTAGCTTTTCCCATTCATTAGGGGTCGCTATTTTTGCGTGTCGTTCTCATTCAGTTGCTTTTCTCTCAAGTCTTCCACAATACAGTCCTTCCATCTTATCTTTGGTCTTCCTCTGTTTCTTCAATCTCCTATTACTAAGCTATTTATTCTTCTTCCAATATAATTATTCATTTCTCTTCATGACATGTTCAAACCAATGTAATCGTCTCTCGTGTATCTTTCTAGAAACTTGTAACACTGGGGTTATTTTCTTACCGTATCTTTTCGTGTCTTCTACAACATCTACTTCAACAGCCTCGTCTCTACCACATTCATTTACTTTTTATTGATACTGACATCTGTCAATCTGAATATATTAACAATTTTCATGGTTAGCATAGCTGTCTGAATTATAAAATTTAATTTCTTTAAAATTCTTTAACTATGTATCTATTGAATATGAAGTATAAAATGAAATAAAATCGTATAGAGAATAATATATTCTTTAAGTTATAATAACGTTAAATGCCAATAAATCAAATTTAACTGTTAAATCTTCAAATGAGGCTACTTCCGGTTCACCAATTATAACCAAAATCTAATCACTTGTTCTTCTGGATGTAAACATGAGGAATACGAAAAAAATATAATTTTTGGAATCGTGGTATTGAAGTTATGCGATCCGAAACTTTCGTCACACACATACATACATACATACTCATCATTGGATTTTTTGGCCAAAGACAATAACTTCCTTACCTATAAAGGTGACGGAAGGTAAAAATCGTGGTTTTGGAATATCATGCAAGTGATCAAATTTTTGTACAGACATTCTCGTAAATATGAATAATTCTTCGTGATCACTTAACTTGAAATATGAAAATAATTTTCTGCGCCTAACATCATCCGTAATATGAGGTTTTTATCCGCCATTGTCTCGTATTTTTTTTGTCTAATCTATCAGCCATCGTAGTTTTATTATTTGAAACCATATTGCAATTAAATTAAAATAAATTGGAAATGATATAATTTCCATAACCTCACTTAAAAGTAACAGTTCGCTACGACACCTTACGACTATTGTAGAGATGAATGTCGTGTGCGGCTAACATCAAACGACTTACGACAAGCGACATCGGACAAACGACTCAATTGTAAAACAGGCCTAAGTGAAACACAAATCCGACTCGTATTAATAATTCATAATTAATATACTCGTATAATAATATTTATTACGCTTTTTCATTACATTTATTGTATATAAAGCGATGATAATGACAATGATATTTCATATTTACATATATTTTTTTTTTATAATTAATTGTTATTACATTGAATAATAATGGGGATGAGGGATGAAAAGATACTTACATGGAACATCCATACCTTACCCGGGATTCGAACCCAGAACCTTCAGCGTATAAGACGGAGACGCTATCCGCTACACTACATCGGTCGGCCGTACTAATAATTCATAATTATGGTATATCTTATAATCAAACTAAATTATAATTTATTAATTAATAAAAGGTTTTTCTTTTCGTGCATAAGTGTTTTATTTTTCTGACTGATTGCAACCGCCCGTATATCTGCTCACAATCCCACTGGGGGACCCCGACATCCTGGTTGAGAAACGATGATTTAATCCCATTATTTTTCATGAATTATAAACGAATATTATTTATTATTTCATTTTTCGCAAATGTGTCTAATGATTTGTTTGTTTGATTGTTACGAAAAAAAAAATAACAATAGAATATATGAAATAAAAATTGCAGATTTGTTTAGTCTGTGATACTTTGTTAATTTTAATGAAGGTTACTCTAATTTCAAATTAATTTTCTGTTAAGAAAATATATATTTATTATTATTCTTAGTATTATTATTATCCGAATTTAATCTAAAGTTTGTCTGTCTGAAATTATATAAATATAAAAAAAAACAAATAAATCTCTTCACTACTGACAAATGATGATACCCTTGTAATTATTTTTTCATGAGATATAAAATACAATTAAAGAAGCAACACCAAAGTTGCATTAAGCTCAAATATTCTGAAACGTAATCTGTGCAAAATGAATTTAACTATGTAAAGCCGGCTTATGACTCGAGCTTTGAAATAAAATCAACTGATTTAATTCTAAACTCCCTGTGTTGCAAATGTGATTTAAGAGTTGCGTAAATGTATTTTCATTCGAAAAACTGCGGTCACAAGAGGATAAAATTTTAACATTTTTTTTTTGTACTGAAGGGTGAACATTTTATAGGCGCACCAAGCATGAAATTAAATTTAAATCTTGAAAGATTGAAAACATCATCTTAGACCCTTCGACGTAATATCGAATTCTTTGTTTGTAAAGGCTTAAGACCTCAAGAAATTTTTATAGAAATGAAAAATGTCTTGGGTGATTGTGCACTTCATACACTACTGTCAAATAGTGGGTAGACGAATTTAAGCTGGGCTATACCAGCTTGGAAGATAATCCGAGTAATGGACATCCAAAAAGTGCAACTATAAAAGAAATGGACGATAAAGTGCACGTGCACGTTATTCTTTTATAGGACCGGCTATTGAAGATTTCCGAAATTGATAAAGAAGTGGACATATATATATATATATATATATATATATATATATATATATATATATATATATATATGTAAAAGAAATCATTAAATAGCCTTAAATTTGAAAATGAAACATCCATTATATGTTTTCCTATTAACTATGAATGAAATGTACTTAATTTAACGTCGAGTGTGGATTGTTTTTCATGACAATTTTTACTTTCCGTCATCTTTATGTAAGGAAGGTATTGTCTTTGAACAAAAAATTCAATGATGTGTTTTTAGTGAATAAGTACATTTAGGGTCCATATAATACGATTTTATCATTTTTACAATGATGCCTGTATGTATGTATGTGCTTATGTCTGTGTATGTGTGACGAAAGTTTCGGATCGCATAACTTCAATACCACGATTCCAAAAGTTATATTTTTTCATATTTCTCAAGTTTACATCTAGAAGAACAAGTGATTAGATTTTGGTTATAAAAGGTCACCTGGAAGTACCCTCATTTGAAGATTTAACAGTTTATCTTGAAAAAACGCAGTTAAATATCATTTCTTGACATTTAACGTTGAAGAATATAATATTCTCTATACGATTCTCTATACGATTTGATCGCAGATATGTTAACCATGGAAACTGCTAATATGTTCAGATAATACAAATTGACAGATATCGGTATCAATAAATGCAGTAAGCAGTTCAAGCAAATGCTAGGTAAGCAAACGAGACACTGAAAGATTTGCAGCTATATGATATTCAGAAATATCATCGAGAAAGTTATACAGTTGCCAAGTATAACATCTCATATCCCTTTTATTAGCCTGGAAAGTTATACAAAATAAATTTATAGATAGATACAGATATTTGCAGATAGTGGAACTAATTTTGAATATTTTTTTAGGTCTAAGAAAATATTTCAAATTTAACAAAATTATGAACAATCATCACAAAACTTTGAAAGCCTTTTTGATATGTAAATGATATTTATTTACTTATTTATTTATTTATTAATATATCGATCCAACAGGATTCAAGATCCCAATTACAGGACGATCATATGACATACAAATACAGAAACGAATGAGTTGAACAGTAAATACATGTAAGACATTTAACAAGTGACTTATTACAAGAAAGAAACGAATGAGTTGAACAATAAATACATACAAGAAATTAACCAAGTGACTTATTACAAGAAATATTTTGTTAAGATATTCTTAAATTTAGAAAAGGAGTCGCCAAATATATCAATGTCAATAATACATGATACACTGTTATATGCTACACAGAGTTGTCTTATTGGAGATTTCAATTCATAATTAGTCCTAGCTGCTTTACAAAGAAATGGTACTTTATTTCTTGAAGTGACGCGTGGAACGTGAAATGGTATTAGCTCAAGACTACATGGGTCATCAATACAATTATTAATTAATTTGTATAAGTAGAGAGATAATTGTAAATATCTTCTGCTACTTAATGGCACCAACTTCAGGCAATAAATTAGAATAATCATGGGTAAAGATAGGATATTGTCCATGTATTTTAAAATAACAATATTTAATGAATTTATGCTGGACAGACTCAATCTTAGATATATATTTATGATATATTGGATTCCAGACTTGTAGACAATATTCTAGCTTGGAGCGGACAAATGCATAATACAAGCTTTTGAGTGTAGTTGTTTTACAGAAAGACCGACAATTTCTAATTACAAATCCAAGATTTTTGTAGGATGATCTTACAGTAGTCTCAATGTGTACATTAAATGTTAGTTTTGTGTCAAATATAATCCCAAGATCCTTAAACTGAGTTACTTTCTCAAGCGAATTAGTTTCCATGTGATAAGCATAAGTGTAAACGTATTTTTTAACAAAGTAACTCATTATTTTACATTTGCTGTAATTAAAGAACAATTTTGAGTTGTGGGACCATTTTAAAATGTTGTTGATGTCGTTTTGTAAGAGAATACAGTCATTAATCGAGTTGATGGTTTTATAAATTTTTATGTCATCGGCATACAAAAGTATTTGAGAATGCTGAACACAGTCCACCACGTCATTAATGATATAAACACACCATAAAATGAGATAGAAACAGTACAAGTTAAATTCATGTATGTATGATATACATTTCCCGCCATTATATTTCATAAGTTAGCAAGACAAGAGAGAAATTTGGCGCTTGGATTGCTTGCGAGCAAATCAAGCAAATGCTAGACTAGCAAAGTCGTTCAACAAATTTTACTTCCGACCGCTTGTTTTCCTGGGGCCTAACGCACCTAATGAAAAATAAATTAATGCGCCAGAGTTTTGGATGTTAAGATAGATGTTGGGGAAGACACAGAAAGATACGGTAAGGAATGAAAGAATAAGGGAAATAACTCTAGTATTAGAAGTTTCTAGAAAGATACAAGAGAGACGATTACATTGGTTTGAACATATTATGATCTCCTCATATAGGGAATATATTGGAAAAAGAATGAATAGCTTAAAATAGAAGGTTGAAGAAACAGAGGAAGACCAAAGTTAAGTTGAAAGGACTGTATTGCGGAAGACTTGAGAGAATAAGAACGACACGGAAAACAGAAATGAGTGGAAGAAGAAAATAAAAAATAGTGACCCGTAACAAATGGGAAAAGCTAAAGAAGAAGAAGAAGAAGATGATGTCAGTGTCAATTGCAATTTGCATAGTTTATTTATGAAATAATTTTACTGGAAATTTAGAATCTTTTGCAAGAAAATTTATGTATGGAATTTATACATTATATACAGGATTGGCGGAAGGTATTGTGCTGGCCACATCAAATTTTTTTTTAATTTAGGTCGGTCGTTAACTTTGTAAACCAAAGGTTTGTTTTATTTTCAAATGAAAAACGTTTATATTTATCAAATTCTTGTACAACCTTCCTTTCAAGTATTATAGTACGTCTATAAAATTTCTATTAAACATGTAATATTTTATTACGTTCTTATTTATTTTTGAATTCAGGATACTGATAAGTATTTGAATGGTTGTATGTTAAAATATTTATATCAAGGATTGATTTTTACATCACGAATATCAATTTTACTGTTTGTAACATGCAAAGCTCTATTGGGAACTGTTGACCAGAAATAGAAAACATTGTATTTTTCCAAAAACTAAAAAATAACTACATTGTTAGTAACCATGTGTATATACATATATTAATCCCGTTATTGGAACTTGACCATTTGTTTACATTAAAACAGGGAAATAACACGGTCGGCGTAGCGACAACAAAAATAAAAGCGGGAAATTCTGCTCAAATATCGACAAATGCAGATTATATAGATTCGCAAATAAAACACAACATAAAATGTTTGATTGGGGTTTCAGAATATCAATCAATTATAGCAGCATATGCCATTTAAATATTTTCACAGTAAAAAAATTAAGAAAAACTTATTTAAATATTGAAAGAAGCTTTCAGACTTCATAATATGCAGGTGTCTCCTAAGGGAACCGACAAGCTTTCACTATGTATTCTAGGGGTTATTTTTATTAGAATAGACTTTTTAATTATTAAAGCTTTTAAGTGTTTCTGGCGATATCTCTAATATGAAGAAGAATTAACCCATATACATTTTTACTTAGAATGGCCCCTAGAATACATAGTAAAAGTTTGTCGGTTTCTTCAGAGGACACCTGTATAAATAAAACATATAGTTCTGTTAAATTTTATTACATTGATTTATTTTAAAAAAATATTAGAAACAATTTAATTTAATTCCACTTTTTATTGAATCGTAAACAGTTACAAATGTTTGAAATATTCAAAACCTATTAGTAGATAAACTTCAAACAAAGGAGGTAAAAATATCATATCTTACTAGGTGACGTTTTTATAACCTTAAATTTGGTTGATAAGTCACGATACTCCACCTGGTTGTTCGACTTTTAAACGGTGGAGACGGGCGGAGTCGAAACCATTGGAATGGTTAGCAAAGAGACAGGGGCGCTACGTAATTTTTGGCCGGAAAATTACAAAAAGGTCGGTACAAACGAGATACTGGGTGTCCAGAAAGGGTAGGGGTATTTATATCTGTAACGGCGCGGTTTGGAGGGGCGTGATAAGGATAGGTTGTTACACTGCTCTTTGGAGATTTAGTAGCCATGGAAGTATACCCGGGAGATCATCGCGCTTTTTGCGTATGCGCCTATTATCGCAATGGTGATTCGATAATCACAGCTAAACGTTTATATCGTGCAGAATTTAACGTACGGAATGCATCGTAGGACGATACCATCAGAAAATGGATTGCAATGTCTGAAAATACCGGTTCGACTGTAAACATTCACAATAAAGGTGACCCGCCAACAAACGATTGAAGAAGTGAAAGTTTCATAGGTGAAGACCGGCGAAGGCGAGCACTTACGATAAACAATGTAACGTGCGCCTCTGACTTAAAAGTATACGGGCGCCGCTACTGGTAAAATATTCCCGAGCGATGACGTAATCCACGGCGGCGGGGGAAAACCCATACGCGTTCAGACGTGTTTAATTACATTCGGTGGTGTGATCCTTTGTATTCGATGATGGTCGCGTCGGAAAGTTCAAGAAGGACACTGGGCTGTATAAATACCGTCCGAAGGACAGCGGAGATATAGTCTGATATATAGAAGCAACGAGTAATGAAGTTGGTGATATAAATAAACAGTCTACGTGTTGTGAACATAAATAGATGTAATATAAATAAATATAGTGATATAAATATTGTTCATATAAATAATCTTAGTTTTTAAGTATTTAACAATATTCTTAGTCTTAAATTAGTGTATATAATTATTTAATCATAGTGTTAGTTACCTTTATTATTTTTTTAATATTTATCCTAATTAATTATCGTTTAATAAACGTATTATTTTAATTAATAATATTTATCTTATTTTTACACTTCACACATATAAATAAAACGTTATACAATGAAACGATATAGCGACATTTTTAGAAACTTTTGGTTCCACAACTGCAGGACTTTGAAGGTTTTAATGTGGAAACATGGTTTCAACAAGATGGAGCCACTTGCCACACCTCAAACCAATCACTTGAGGTTCAACTTTTCCCGGAAAAAGTGATCTCTCGTCGAGGCACCATTATCTGGCCCCCTAGAAGCCCCGATCTTACACCCCTTGATTATTTATTATGGGGATATTTTAAAGAGAAAGTGTATGCAGTCAAACCACGAACTCTACTGCAATTGAAGCAAAATATCTACACTGAAATGACCGCCGTTTCCAGAGACTCAGGTTCGACAAATAAAAGAAAAATTAATAAAAGCAGAATTTAGTAATATAATATTTAAATATGTAGAAGGTACTATAAAATTTGAATAAAATAAAGCTATACAATAATGCAAAAATAATATTAATAATAGGAAAACCAATAAATAGTAAAAGCATAAGGTATTGTTGCACGCGGAGTCTCGTAAATCAGATTCGGGCGCAAGCATAATATCTACTGATCAACTTCGTAGCACGGACCAATACAAGCCAATCACGACAATGGGCAACAATGCAACCAATATAAATATCAGAAATACTATTTTACATAAAATATTTTTTTACAATAATAATGCTAACAATGAGTTAATGGCTCCAGTTTACCTAACAATAACACGAATATATAAAAATGCAACCATTTGGCAACATTGTGAACTTAATTTGAATTAGGGGATATAATTTAGTTCAGCACTGGCTTGTTTCTGCAATTCTAAATTTTAAAAATACAGCTCTAAATTCAAATTTTGCAGTTGTTTTTACTTCTCTCATTTATTATTCAAATATGTACATGAAACAATAATATTTTTAATTATGAGAACGCGCGTTTCCTGCAATACATATCTACGTATTGTAGTTGATGTCTTGTAGTTCGTAGTTTAATTTTTCTGCCTTTCTGCACAATGGTCGCCAAACTCAACAAGCACGGGAGCTACTTTTTTAAATTTAAATTAATCTGGCGAGCTACTTAACTACTGAAAGACATTTTTTTAAAAATAATTTTACATATTGACTAGGTTGGTATTAGGTGACGAGAATAACAACATGTACAGATAAGTAGTATATAAACGTAAATTGGAACACTGGATTGTCAGAACATAATAGGAAACTGAGTTTGACAGTCAAAATTGTATAGACGAACTTTGTTTTTAACGAGGGGTTGCTCACTAGCAAAAATTTTGTACAGGGATTGACAAAATACTTCGTATTTACAGTATTGTCAAGTATTGATAAGTATTTTCAAGAAATGTGTAATATTGAAAAGTATTGACTAATATTGAAAGGTATTTAACGTATTGACTAATATTGAAAAGTAATGTGTAGTACTGAAGAGTATTGACTAGTATTATATGTATTTTCAAGAATTGTAAATTAAGTAAAAAAGATAAAACATGTGAACAAATAATCACATTATTTCGTGGTACCATAAGATTTTACACAGAAAAAACATTTTTTCACATATTTCACAGCTTGTTTCTCTTATTTTTATATAATGATGCCCAGCACAATACCTTCCGTCAATCCTGTGTATTATGTACAAAGTCCATACATAAATTTTCTTGCAAGATTCTAAATTTCCAGTAATATTATTTCATGCAAATGGCACTTGACAATGACATCTTCTTCTTCTTTAGCTTTTCCCATTCGTTAGGGGTCGCTATTTTTTATTTTCTTCTTCCATTCATTTCTGTTTTGCGGGTCATCCTCATTCGGTTGCTTTTCTCTCAAGTCTTCCGCAATATAGTCCTTCCATCTTATCTTTGGTCTTCCTCTGTTTCTTCCATTGTCTGTTACTAAGCTATTCATTCTTCTTCCAATATATTCTTTATCTCTCCTCATGACATGTTTAAACCAATGTAATCGTCTCTCTTGTGTCTTTCTAGAAACTACTAATACTCGAGTTATTTCCCTTATTCATGCATTCCTTACCGTATATTTCCGTGTCTTCGTCAACATCTATCTCAACATCCTCATCTCTACAACATTCATTTTCTTTACAGTTATAATTTTCTTAATATAGTAGCTGTTTCCATGATTATAGAACTGCTGGCTGATTTATAAAATTTAATTTCTTTATAATTCTTTAACTCTATCCACTGAATATGAAATATAAAATGCAATCAATTCGTATAGATAATAGAATATTGTTTAATATTTATAATAACATAACATGTGCAAATACTATTTCATTGTTTGTTCATAAAATAATTTTACTGGAAATATAGGATCTTAAATAAATAAATAAATAAAATAAATATTTCATCACGGCATATTACCCATTGCTGGGTGTGCTAATCTGCTTTGTATAGATATCGGTAATGATGGAATATTTGTACCCTGCGGGCGCTTACCAGGCGTCACCTCACGGGCACCCATAGCAAGAAAATTTATGTATAGGGCATAACTGACAAATGTCATAATTTTTCATACAAAATTTCATTTTTTGGTATTTTATGATTCCTTTTTTCGGAAAGATAATAAATAAACCACATGAAATAAGAAAATCATGGAATTTTGAATGAAAAATTAGGACATTTATGGACGTAATTTAGCTGTCATTTTGACACGGGTCCCCAAATCTGTAGAGGGGTGAATCTGCATTCAGAAACGTGATAACAAGTTTTCAATCTAGTAGCGTTTGGAAATACTTCCTGACCCTTTCATAGATGGCTTTAGTAGTACAGATTTTACAGGGATTCTCAAACTTTAATGTCAAAATACTATACAAAGGTAACATATGTGTAAGAACTGCTGTAAATTTCCCACAATTCTCTATTGCATCGTTCGAAATTATTTTATTTTTAAAACTGTTATTTGTGAATTTATATCTTTATTGCAATATAGTACTTTATCATAGGAATACTCATATTTAATTGTTTAACACCAAATCTCGCCCGAATACACTTCGAAATAAGTAAGGTCCTCTACGCTTTCCGTACTTCTATGCCTGTAACTCTGCCTTCTGCATAAGCGTGCATTTACAAGAAATATTATTCGGTATCGATATGTATTTTCATGTACCGTAAAAGTATTTCCATGTATCGTTAAAGTATTTTTATGTACCGTTAAAGTATTTCTATGTATTGCGTGGTATTGCATAGTAATTTCATGTATTGTACTATAATACATGGTATTGTCAGATATTTATTTGGTACTGACAAGTATTTTCAGATTTTTGTACACGTATTGACACCAGTGAACAACCCCTCGGTTTTTAATTTGTCAAACTCTCGGTTATATTTGTAACTATCTTCTTCAGGACAATTAGTTGAGATTGTAAATAAAATTAGCAACATTTACAAATGAATGGTGGCATAGGCCATTAGCATTTCCGTTAGACTAACGGATTACGATTATAGGCGGCAATGTTCGCCATATCACTTACAGTTGATGACTAATTGGGCAAGAAAAATCAACCATAATCAATAAAATCAATAATATTATTTTATTTCTTTATTAATATTCAATATCAAGCATATACTTTTACTATTTTTTTGCTAATTTCTCTTAATTTGATTGAGCTGTAATCCCCTATTTATGACCGTATCAAACAGGTTCTAGAAATATAATTTGAAATATTTCACCTGGTATTGAATTTTTTTATAATAATATTCAATGAGTGCCCGTGAGGTGTCGCCTATCATTACCGAAATCTGTGTACAAAGCATATTGGCACACCCAGAAATGGGTAATATGCCGTGATGATATATTTATTTATTTAACAAATTATTCATCACCATTATCAATGTAGTGTACAGTAATTTTTTAAAGATGTCCGATCAAGATTATCTACAAATTGTAAGAATTAAATTTTAACTCTGCCCATTCCTACAAATTCAGACTTTTACTTAGTTTTTATGAGGGTACATAAGATACTATTGTTATTTCATTATTATATAAATATATGTTACAGTAAAAGTATTCAAAATTCAAAACTAAGTCAACTGGTAAGTTTATTAGCAAAAGTAAAACCAAATCTGTGAAAAATGAGATACTGACACAGTGTCAGTGTCAGTGACAGAAAACAACGTTATTCGTACGGCTATGAAACAAGGTAATATATCTGAATTAATAAATAAACTTACGTTACAGCGAAAGTACTGTCTACAACGAGCAACATTTTAAAATAGAATGTTCTACCTTAGTCGAAACAATATAAATTTTTGAAAGACAAGCTTGTTATATTCATCTTTATCGCACACGCTTCATGTTATGGCAAATGAGAAAGTTAAATGTATGCCAATTTGTTAATTCGTTCATGATATAGATAACCTTGATCGGCCATCTTTAATTTTTACCTCTCGCTAAGAGAGGTATTGCATTCATGCTAAAAAACACATATCCATATTTTATTGAATAAGCACGTTTTAAGGTCCCTACAATCCGATTTTAACATTTTTACGATGATGTCTGTGTGTGTGTGTGTGTGGATGTATGTGTGTGTGTGTATGTATGTAGGATGTTGGAAGGACGATTACTCAAAAACTATAAGACTTAAAAATTGTTTAATTACGTATTTTCCAATCGGACATTCATGGGAAGATCTGAAAAGGTTTTGGTAACAATTGGACAACCGGAAGTAGAAGATTCTTGAAAAAAAATCTTCTAAATAATATTTTTTGAAAATTTTTCTTGGTAATATTAAAGAAAATTAAATTCTCTATTTGATACATTTAAATATTTTATTATATATTCTATGGATTTAGAGATAAAAGAAATATAATAAATAAAATAACGTTATAATAAATTTTACAGCCGAAAGGATGCCATGGAAAATAGTTGACCAGTTGAACTGTTTGTAACTGACAGATAAATGTCAGTGTCAGAAATTCATAGATATTACTAAAGAGTTTTTCTGGGAAGTACATATACATTATATTATTTCTTAATGTATTAGTAGTTAAATATTTAAGATTATAGGTCTATTACATATATCCTTCAAAAATACAGTCAATCCTGACAATGAATTGGAAACATTTCGAAAAATTAGAAGAGGACAAAATTTCTTCATATAATGAATTTAAAATTAAACAATCTAAATATAAGGAATAGATATATGTAAGTACAATTTTTGGTATAGAATGTAGGTATACAAGAAATGTTAAATACAATAGGGCGCCTTGACAAGCAGATATGGGGACTCATGTCAGAATGATAGCTAGTAATTATGTATATAGATGTATCATAATTTCTCATTCTAAATTTAGTGATTTTCCAATTCCATATGGTTTATTTTCCTCGACAAGTAAATTCCACACTCCTGGTGACAAATTAACTACGTGTATTTTGAAAATCTTGAAATTCTGAATGAAACATACTGACTAATTATCATTCTGAAACGGGCCCCCACATCTGCTTGTCAAGGCCAACAATGTAACATGACTGTTCGCGCCCTATACTTATGTAACCAAAAAAGGAAGTGGCGAGAGGTATTGTGCTGGCCACAACAGATTTTTTTTTATTGTAACTAGATGCATTTTGACTCAAACATTTGAAGTCAAAAGGTAGAATAAGTATACATTATTTCATGACGTCACATGCCAGTGAGCCATTATTCCCCTTGTTAAAAAAAGTTAAGGCAACTTACGGACGTGAATACTGCAAAAACATTTTACTACGCGAAGTTTTACCCAATCCTCAACCATGGCATAATACTTTGTGGCCTATCGCCATTATCAGTACGCGTTTTCAAAATGCAAAAACGGGCTATACGAAATATATTTCTACTGAATAATAGATCATCCTGTAAAGAAATATTTAAAAGAGAAAATATTTGAACCTTAGCCTCTATATTTATATTTAATACAGTAATTAATACATGGAAAAATAAAGACATGTATCAAACTATTAGTGACACCCACAATTATGATACTCGAGGTAAACAAAATTTTAAAATTCCAAGAATTAACTTAAATAAATCTGCATTCAACCCAAACCATATTGGCATTAAATTATTTAATCATTTACCTTTAACTTTAACAATAGTGTAATCATAATTTTAATGTAATGTAAACTTTATATGTATTGACTGTACCTATACCATGGATCTTGGTCGACTTTATATGTATTTTTGACTGTTCCTATACCATATATCTTGGTCCACTAGAAATAAACGTATTGTTATTATTATTATTTTATTATTACAGTACTTAAAAAGCCTGAAAATTACTCATTTAAAGGTATTAGGAAGTGTTACTTTTTTAATGCAAGAATGATATGTGTCGTCTAGGTCTCTAGGTTATATTAATCGCATGTGTTTATCTTTTCAAATATTCTTCATATACTATTATTTCTTGAAAGTGTTACCATTTCTCGCATATAGAACAAAAATGTAGCATATTAATAATTTATTTCATGTGCTTATAAAATATTTATTGTTAAAACATTTCATGTAATACTATTATCTCTTCTACAATATCTAAGCCTGAGAAAGTCTCTTCTAGTGTAATGTAGGCAGGCACTTGTAGTGTAACGTTACCAATTCTCGATAGTGGCTTTTCAGCTTCATGCATTAAATATCAGTTCTCATGCAGGTACTTGCTACAAAGATACGTTGATTCTTTCAGATCCTGAAGCTCGTAATGGATTATTTAAATAAAGTAGGGTAGTATATAATGTTTACGGGAGCGGATATACCGCATTTGTATAATCAATAACGAAGGCGTGAAGACTTCCTTTAGTGTTATCTTGTTCTATTTGCATTGTGTAGCTGTTAATTTTATTCCTTTACAAGTAATTATTCACTTCAAGGTCCGCCTGACTTTTAAGGATAATATTACTGAAGAATGGTTTTTTACCTTCCGTCACCTTTAGGTAAGGAAGGTCAAAAAATTCAATGATGAATTTTTAGTGAATAAGCATGTTTTAGGGTTCTTATAATACGATTTTACCATTTTTACGATGATGTCTGTATGTATGTATGTATGTATGTATATGTGTGTATGTGTGTCTGTGTGTGTGACAAAAGTTTCGGATCCCATAACTTCAATACCGCAATTCCAAAAATTATATTTTTTTCGTATTCCTCAAGTTTACATCCAGAAGAACAACTGATTAGATTTTGGTTATAATTGGTGAACTGGAAGTAGACTCATTTGAAAATTTAACAGTTAAATTTGATTTATTGACATTTAACGTTATTATAACTTAAAGAATATATTTTTCTCTATACGATTTGATTACCTTTTATACTTCATATTTAATAGATACAGAGTTAAAGAATTTTAAAGAAATTAAATTTTATAATTCAGCCAGCTATGCTAAACATGGAATCTACTAATATATTCATATAATTCAAATTGACAGATGTCAGTATCAATAAAAAGTAAATTAATGTGGCAGGGACGAGGATGTTGAAGTAGATGTTGGGGAAGACACGGAAAGATACGGTAAGAAAATGACTCTAGTGTTACAAGTTTCTAGAAAGATAGAAGAAGACGATTACATTGGTTTGAACATGTCATGAGGTGAAATGAAGAATTATATTTGAACAAGAATGAGTAGTTTAGTAATAGGAGGTTGAAGAAACAGAGGAAGACCAGAGATAAGATGGAAGGACTGTATTGCGGAAAACTTGAGAGAAAAGGAACTGAATGAGAACGACACGCAAAAATAGCGACCCCCAACGAATGGGAAAAGCTAAAGAGGAAGATGTCAAGTGTCAAGTGAAATTTGAATAGTTTGTTTATGAAATAATTTTACTGGAAATTTAGAATCTTTTGCAAGAAAAAGTATGTACGGAATTTATACATTGTACACAGGATTGACGGAAGGTATTGTGCTGGCCACAACAGATTTTTTAAACTAATTTTACTTAAACAGGGATAGTTTAATGGTAAAATTGATCATTTAACTCTTTTAGAATACTACAATGCAATAAATATACAGGGTGTTTCCTTTAAAACAACCAGCGCTTTTTTGGGCGAACTAATGACTTTAGAGAAAAATGTTATATACAAAAAATTACCAGGGCTTAATTTATGAGGAATAATAAATATAAAATTCAACCAGTGGTTCTCAAACGGTAGAATAAAATTATATTTTTTTAATTGGCAACCTATATAAATTTTTTGTCCATTAGATAGAGAATTTTTTTCTGATTTCAACGATATAAATATGATATGGGGTTGTATAACAATTATTTCGAGAAAAATGATATTAAAAATCAGAAATAATTTTACAATATTGAAGTAGGCTATGCAATAAACAACTATTAATACGACTATTGCCTAGGTTACGATAGTATATTATTTTCTTATATCTAAAATAACTTGTTTTACTAAGAAATTCATAATAACAAATGAACTACATCAAATATCTGTCACCTGTATCATTTGTTTGCATTTTTTTATTGCATAGCCTACTTCAATATTGTAGAATTATTTCTGATTTTTAATATCATTTTTCTCGAAATAATTGTTATACAACCCCATATCATATTTATATCGTTGAAATCAGAAAAAAACTCTCTATCTAATGGACAAAAAATTTATATAGGTTGCCATTTAAAAAAATATAATTTTATTCTACCGTTTGAGAACCACTGGTTGAATTTTTTATTTATTACTCCTCATAAATTAAGCCCTTTTTCCTGGTAATTTTTTGTATATAACATTTTTCTCTAAAGTCATTAGTTCGCCCAAAAAAGCGCTGGTTGTTTTAAAGGAAACACCCTGTATAGGACGTCCAGGATAATCTGTCCAACATGAGGATCTCGAGAACTATAGGAAATATGATTTTGGTTCAATTTGACAAATGCTCCTTCCTTAGGAGGCCATTTTAACAGTGTATTGTGTCATAAATCATTAGCAGATATCGTCGTATTTGTCCCTATACTTACGAATGGCTACGATTTGTGGCAAGAGTGTACTTGTGTTTAGGTTGTTCATTTAAGTGCTCGCAGTAGTGATTCTACGAGTATATTATTTTGTCTTTAATAGGTAGGAAATGAAGACGTGGCGGGAAGAACGATCAAGTCCAAATTTCCAATAATTGAGATTTTTGTTCCATCTGTTTACTATTATATGTACTAATATATAGACCAAAATGTTGTTACTCAAATAACGATCTGTGTTTGTTAAAATAGTGATCCATCTTGTAATTCATCCAGAGTATTCCTCGATTGTTATTGTGTGTGTGTGTGTCTACGAAATTTATTTGTACAACCAACTTATAATCATTCCAGTTAAAAAATACAATGAATTGCAATACTTAAAACAAATTCGTTTCGCAATATCAAGAGTATTAAGTTTCCATTCCATTACAAAGATGCTCCGAGTGACAGAAAAAATAATTAAGGTAACAAAAAAAAGTTGTTTATTTTTAAATATGGGTTATGGACACGGATCGTTTTTTCAGCTGCCAATTGAACGACACACTATATTGTTATTAACAATAAATGTATTTATTTTCTTATTATATACATTTTTGCAAATACAAATACATTTATCATAAGAATAAAAGTTTTGTTGTATGATATACACAGTTAATAAACAGAGTGTTGACACTTTCAATTGATTCAACATTTTATAACTTTGATTGTTCTTCAAATGTTATGTACGTTTGTGTAGTAGTGGCCATAAAATTTATATTCCCAAATATCCATAATATTACAGTGATATAGAGACTCTCTCTCTAGTCACATTTCATAGCCACGTTTGAGTCCAAGTGTTCTCTCCTTCTACATATTACTTCGTGATCACTAGTTAAACGAAAATAATTATTAATATAGGACTAAATTTAATTATTTTAATATTTAATTGAAGTATTGTTTAGAAGTGGTCCGCAAACTATTTATGCATGCGACCTCGTTCAAAGTTCTTACAACTTAGGACAAAACATGTGCCACATTGGTCAGCCAACTATTTACGCATGCGACCCTTTTTTATAGCGTAGATTTTTTTAACTCAAACGGACAGAACCAAGGAGTTTTAAATAAGAAATATGAGACACTTTATGAACATTTAGGTCCACAAAGAAAATTTGAGACGAAAACACATATTCGTGATGTCATATTTATTTTTTTAACTTCGTGACTCAGTCGTAACTCGCTTTCAAGGCCGGCTCAGAGGTCGGGTTTTCGGGATTTTGCGCGAGGCCCCGCACTTTAATATTTCTATGAAAATTTGATAATCAAATTGTTTACAAATACTAATCCTATTTTGGAAAATGTATAGGTTGAGTTTTGATTAATTATAATTAAATAGAACAGTAACGTATTGGCGCTCGTTGGGTGCGCGAAGAAAAACTGATTTTCCCAGTTATACGCCTAAGGTCTGGTTTTTAATTAACACTCTGTATATATATATATATATATATATATATATATATATATATATATATATATATATATATAGGTAAACATGCTTGTGACTGAAATTCCCGTATATAGGACTTTAATATGTAAAACCATAATTTCGTAATTTCGTGCTTCCCTTATTATTTTAAATACAAAAGGTTCAAATAGACGCATACAACCTGAATCAATAAGCAAAAGTCATTTTGCATCCTTTGAAAGAGCAGAAATTAGATATGAAAATATCGAAACTCAATCCGAAAATAGCAACTCGGCAATCTTCGATAAGTGCCGAAAATTTGTTTCAATATTTCCGGAAATTTAAAACTAAAAATTGTGTTTTCTCGTCGACATTAACTTAAAAAAGGCTTTTTTAGCAATAGCGATAACATTTTTTTTCCGTTAAATTTGAACTTGATTATACTTGTTTGAAAAGTACGAGACATACTTAAAAAACAACAAGAAACAAAAAAAAACCAAAAACCCTTATGATGGTTGCTGAAACAATTTGTAGATTCTACTGTATGATGTGCTGAGGTTTTCAATATTCGTTCTGAAATTTATATTATTTGGATTGTTTTTTATATGGAGCATTTCCAATATCAACCGCTTGTTCAGGTTCGGTTGTCTATCTATAACCCGGACCCCATCGAAGTCGAAAGTGTGTTTAGTTTCGATGCAATGTCCATTTTTATTTTGTTTTAAAGAATTCCTCTTATGTTCAGATATCCTTTTTTTAAATGTCTTTTTGTCTGACCTGTGTATGTATTTGAACAGTTATTGAATTAAATTTGATATACAATGTTGATTTTTCATTTGTGTCAATTCCATCTTTAATTATACTAAAAAGTGTTCATAGAGGTTTGACTGGTTTAATGCAATATTTATTGGTAAATTTGTTTTAAATTTAGCGCTAAAATGTCAGTGTTGGAAACATTTTTTGGTAAGTTATTATTATTGTTATTGTTTGTCATATTTTCATATTTGTAATTATTCCATATATACCTTTTAGAGCCCAGAAGAAGACTGTAGTTACAGTCAAAACGTAGGCAAGGAAATAAATAATTTTTACTAGACTGCGTGTCCGATTATTTTATAATTTTCCTTTGTAATTTATGTTTAATAAAATCATATGATACTCGTAAATCGATAAGGAAGCTTTTTTTTAATTTTTTTGAGACCTCGCTAATAATTTTTTCCCGAGGCCCCGTGAAACTTCCAGCCGGCCCCTCTTATTAATAGGATTTTTTATTGGATTTCCATCAATATTCTCAGTCTTACTTATACTATCAGATGAAATGATTCACTTATTAGTTTAATTAATATTTTTTGTGTAAAAATTAAAAAGTATTAAGAAAAAAATAAAAAAAACTTAATTCAATATGTACTAATTATATTATTAAAATTATTATTGACCAATTATTTTCCGGTGTTAATTTTTTTATCGACGTTGCTATATATTAAGTAGTAAAAACAGTAGGACACTTTACCAATCGAACACAATGTTAGAGGACTGAGCAAAGAGAAGGCACCAATTTTTTCTGAGATCGGTAATTCCTTAACGATGCTTATAACATTTTTTTGTACGATCGACACACAAACTTTAAACATTAAACAATTTTAGGTTGCCATTTTTGAAGGAGGTAAGCCTTGGTCGTTGTTTTTATTTACTTACCGTCTCACCTCTTGTCTGAGATAGGCAATTTCTTAACGATCGTGATTCTTATAAAAAAAATTGCATGAATGACGCACAAAATTAAAAAAAAAATTTGGATATTATTTTGACATATTTTAAGTAAGCTTTGATCGTTGTTTTTATTTATTTACCGTCTCGCCTTCTGATTAACATCGCTTACCGTTTAGTAATTTGTAAATAAATATTACTGCTTTGGAAACCCTTTCGGTAAACATTAAAAAAACCCGATCGCACAAAAAATGGTTCAACATATTTTTTACAGCATATAAATTGAATAAACGAGTAAAACTGATAAAAATAATATTAAAAATAAACAAAAGATAATCTGTAATAGATTTTTTTTTCTTGTTTCTTAATAGTTTCCAATTTTTTCCCCGAAAAAAATAATAATTCTTATTTTATTTATGTTTGAAATACAGAATCTAATCTAAACTTGTTTTATATCAATGAAAAGCTGATAAAAGAGGTTCCGATTTATAAAATCAACAATTTCTGTTATATATTGAGAATTATTAAGTTTTCAAAAAAATCTATTTACTTACGTACACCATTGAATCTAGGCAAAAATCGGTATAAAATTTGTCTTAACAATTTTTCTATACCTACCATTTCATAATAAATAAAATAAATTAAGACAAATGAAGGTAGTGTAATATTCTTGGGTTTTAATATATTTTACAAAATAATACACATTTATTTTAACAATATAATATTATTTATTGACCACGATGCGAACAATGTACAATAGTTTATCCTACTCATGATATATCATACAACTTATTATCCTTTTTCAACTTGATGTCGTTAGAAAATAGAAGAAAGATGCAATCTTCGATTTATGTATATAAATTAGTTAACAATATTATAGACGATCCTATTTGTTTAGCTAGTATTCCATTTTCTGTTCCACGCCTATCTTCTAGAAGTAAATACACTTTTCAATGTTCACTTATCAGAACTAACTATGAGACAAGATCGCCCATCAGACAATTATGCTTTATTTTTAATAATATTTCAAATAATATTGATATCCATTACTTGTCATTCAGACACTTTAAGCAACCATTAATAAATATATTTTAGGTTAATTTTTCATGTTATAGATATATATTTTTTTCTCTTTTTGTGCTGAAACATTGTTGTTTGTACCATTATGTAATCTTTGTGCATCCACCCCGTAACTGGGATTTCGATCCTGTGGGATGGATGGGATGTTAAATAAATAAATAAAATAAATAAATAAATAGTCATGGTTGCACACACACTTACCAACTCTATCTTCTTACAACTAGATTCAGTTGGCAGTGTTGCCAATCTGCGATGATAAGACAGGTAGAAAACGTTGACCCGGTAATGTGGAAACGGTTTTGCTCTATTGTTAATATTACCCGAGATATCTTAAAAAACATCGAAAATTAAACATTTTGTACATTGAGAGAACACCGTAGATAAAGGCAAAATTGCTATAGAAGCTACATGCTGTACAACAAAGTGTATTTTGCAAATGTTTTGCAGATTAAAAACAATTTTGGCATAAGTCCATTACATCTAATGAAAGATACTTTGAAGAGGACAATATTAATAAGTATAGATAAGAAATAAAGTTATTACATTTCTTGAACCAGGGAAAATTCTGGTTCCTTTTTATTAAAATTCGTAGTATCAGATTAGTTTTTTTTTTTAAAATGCACTCTGCAGACATGTTATAATCCTGATAAACTACATTCTCCGAACAAAACAAATATATTTGTACAGCTCCGTAGAGTACCTATTAGTCTGTTAATTAAATTTAACATTATTTTTGTTACAAATCAACGTATAAAAGACATTATTTGATACTCGATCACCTTTTACCGTAAATTGTTTTTCAACATCAAGATCAATTTTTTTATTTCCGATTAATGCTCACTTTTATAAATTACCAATCTCACGTCAGCAACAAAAAGCTAATTTTTCATGCTTTTGCTAAAAGCTCTCCCGGCCTTGGTGAAAGCTCAGCTGTAACTTGCGCACACAGCGCCGTCAACGGCCGTGGTGTGAACAATTAACTGGAAGCGTTCGCCTGTAACGGAAACTGAATATTATATGGTGCTGATGAACATATACTTTAGATTTATTTCCTTCAAAGCGATGCACGTGGCATTATTATTTTACAGGGCAAAATCATTTAAAATTTATGGTACACTATATCACCATAAAGTTGAACGGTTAGGAAAGTAGTGTAATAGATTGTAGTGCACAAAAGTCCATTTTGCATTATTATTTAATAGTATATTGAGAGATAAGTATTAAAATGATCCTTATTGTAATATGAGTACAGTTTGTGTAATAGAGCCGTAGGCGAGTTAAGCAAAGTACAAGTATTATTCGAGCCCAACCTCAAATGTACCCTCTGAAATAAATATATTAACAGCAATAAAAAATAAATTTTTAGGTTACAATAGTTAAGATTTTATTCGGCATTTTTTTTATTTTATTTATTAAAAAAGTGTACTGGATTTAAATACAATGTTATTAACTAAAGTTCTCATTTAAAAAATAATCTATGGGCAAATACATGACAAAAGACAAGTCCCAAATTTTTTCGTTCTAACAGTAAATAATCCAATACCGTGTTAGTATTATCTATAAAACAGAGCGTAAGGGTAACTGACAATATACTCAATTAATTGCCATCGTATTTTTTTTTTACTTTAATAAAAATTATTTGCGAATTATTAAAGACGAAAACATTTGTTACATGCAGACAATGGTTAATTTGCAAATAAATTATTACTAAACCTAAGAAATTTTATTATAAGCAATGTATTCAAGTTCTATACACTCTATTAATCAACTGTTTTTGATAAAAACAGTTGTACAAAATTCTCTATTAATCAACTGGTTTTGTTATAAAACCAGTGTACAAAATTCTCTTTGTGAACGCGAAATAGGAAAAATAGTTTTTATATGGTCATAAACTCGTGAATTAGCAAAGTTGTAACAAATTTATGAAGAAGGAAACATAATTATTACTCGTAGCAAGGAACAAGTCATAAATTTGACCATAAAAAAGTTGTTTTATGTATTTTAGGTAGGTGCATACCTGTCTTTAATAGAGTATTCCAATGTAGTAAAATTTAAGGTTAAACGGTGATAACATTGTGTATTATGCTAAAATATAACAGAATAATGTAGAAAATCAAAATTTAATTTTTGTAATATGAGTTTTCTTGTAATTTATTTTAGCACTAAAAAGACAACACTTGGTCTATGACATACGAGTGACAACATTTCTAACAAATTTTGTGAATAAAACTATATGATTAACAAGAAACTCTTTTTTTGCCATTAATGTTTTGTCAACTGTCTTGTTTGTATTAGCTTTGAATATATAATACATATAAGAATGGCAACGTAATGTATTTAGATTAAATATTTCGAGAGAAGGTGTCATCTATCCATCCCTATACGAATTATTTCTGAGTTAGTTCAAAAAATACATAATAGGTGGATGTTGCACAGTATTGCCACGTAGCTAGAACAGCAAGTTAAGATTTTATAAAGGTTTTTAAGTTTGCTACTGTAAAACAAGTATACATGTACATTGAAGATTCAAAATATATTATCTGGTTATTATGAAACAATATTTTTGAATTATTGATTATTGAATACCTCTAACAAATAGTATCTGGCAATGCTGTCAGCACGATTTACCGTAGTTCATAGTTTTATGGTAGGAGTCACTTGCTATTTATAATAATTTTGTGAATAAAAAGAGACAGATATAGTATGTTGCTAGGCCATATGCGTTGCCATTCTTATTAGTTTTATATTTTTACAAGCTTTCTATTTCTATAATATTTCTAAATGCTGTTAGCCTCTCCTACGTCACATCCGGTAAAATTAGAATTTTCAAGTAATATTTTATGTGGCACAAGCATACGTCCGGTATTTATCTTATTTTGCATGCTGTATGTTGTGTGTTTGATGTATCTTTAGTGTAAGCCCGGCTTAACGAATACATGCTTACAGGGCCGTCCCTAGGGGTACTGCCGCCTGCGTGCAAATATATAATTTGCCGATAACTACACTTAATACTTATTCATACATACAAGATGAAGATGCTACCTAAAATATCCGAGAATTATTTTCTGGCGGTTGGTAGGGCGCTAGTTCCGACTTCTCCCAATAGGTCCTTTCACTAGGCATCCTTTTGGATCTGTTGACATCCTTAGGGAAACATATGGTCAGTGTGATTTTATTTTTTGGTTAGCGCTGTTTGACTTGTACTAGGGAAAATCAGCAACTAAAACTGTCGCATTGCTTCGGAGGACTTACGGGGAGGTTGAGCCATGCAAGAGTTTACGGCTACGAGTGGATTTTACCTTCCGTCACCTTTAGGTAAGGAAAGTATTGTTTTTAGTCAAAAAATACATTGATGAGTTTTTAGTGAATAAGTATGTTTTAGGGTCATATAATATGATTTTACCATTTTTACGATGATATATGTATGTATTTATGTATGTGTGTGTTTGTGTGTGTGTGTGTTTGTGTGTCTCTGTGTGTGTGTGACGAAAGTTTCGGATCGCATAACTCCAATACTATGATTCCAAAAATTATAATTCTTTCGTATCGTATTCAACAAGTTTACATCCAGAAGAAAAATTGATTAGATTAGATCATTTATTGACATTTAGCGTTATTATAAATTAAAGAATATATTATTCTCTATACGATTTGATTGCATTTTATACTTCATATTCAATAGATATAGAATTAAAGAATTATAAAGTTATTAAATTTCACAAATCAGCTAGCTATGCTAACCATGGAAACTGCTAATATAATCAGATAATTCTAATTAACAGATGACAGTATGAATGAAAAGTAAATAAATGTGGCAGAGATGAGGATGTTGAGAAAAATGTTGGGGAAGACACGGAAAGACACGATAAGGATTGAAAGGATAAGGGCAATAACTCAAGAATTAGAAGTGTCTAGAAAGGAAGACCAAAGATAAGATGGAAGGACTGTATTACGGAAGACTTGAAAGAAAAGAACCTGAATGAGGACGACACGCAAAAATGAAATGAGTGGAAGAAAAAAATAAAAAATAGTGACCCCTAATGAATGGGAAAAGCTAAAGAAGAAGAAGAAGATGTCAGTGTCAAGTGCAATTTGCATAGTTTGTTTATGAAATAATTTTACGGCAATTTAGAATCTTTTGCAAGAAAAATTATGTACGAAGTTTATACATAATACACAGGATTGACGGAAGGTATTGTGCTGGACACATCAGATTTTTTCCAGTTAAAAGTGGTCGAATGTCAATTAAAGATAAATCTCGACCTGGAGGTCCCTCGGCTTTCAACATTAAAAAATCGTGGTGCGATTATGTCTGATCATCGTTCATAGAACAGTTGATGAGTTGGAGGAACTCATTGAAATATCTTGGAGTTTGTTCCAATGAATTTTGACTGAAAAATTGAAGATGAAATTTTTTCTACGACAGCACGTTCAACGACCAGAAATTTGAGTGTGTCCCAGGATTTGAAACAACAATCAGAAATCGATCTGGGATTTTTGAAAGGGTACTGGGTGTCTAGTAGACACCTAGTAGAAGAAGTCGAAACCAGCGCCCTATTACCCGCTAGAAAATTATTTTCGGATATTTTGGATAGCACCTCGTAAATACAAAAAGAAATATATTTTAGTACTTTTTAAAAATATTAAACGTAATGACGGCCGCTCTAGCTTTAAGACGCCTGCGTGCGGGGCACGCCCGATATGAACGGCCTTGCATGCTTATAATTATTAATAAATAGTTAGAAATATAATAAGTAATATTTTTTTTTATATTCTATGAAGTAAATATAGTGACCCACTAGTTTATAATCCGAAAAAATGTTAAATATCAAAGCATTTAACATCTCTCGCGCGAAGCCCACTTAAATATGTTAAACAAGGTCGTCGTACCGCGTTAAGGAATCAAACTACCCAATACGATTTGGCAATGAGTCAAATATTGTAGATACTTGAACTTGAGTATTTGATCTTTCAAAGGCTATTGTGTGAATAATAAGTAGTATTTATAAAAAAATATGTAAAATCGTAAAATTATGAATGAATACTTAATACTTTTTTAAAACAGATGAACTGGTGTTCGAGTACAAGAAAAATTCGGGAAATATTCCATTAATTTTCGTAAAAAAAAGTTGATCGACAAAATGCGTGAAAAAAAAATTGTTTAATTATTTTAATACCTTATTGAGTACACATACTTATATTAAACAGTTATTAAAACAGACTGATCTAAGTCAGAATCGCCATAAGTCGGGTTATAGCACAAATTTAAACTTGTTGCCCTTTAATTATGGTTCTTGTACCCCCAACGGATTTTGGTGGTCTTAATCGCGGTCAAATTTGCACATAATATGAGAGGACGTGAACATAATCTAAAAATGTATTAGTTTCTTTTTACCTACCGTCACCTATAGGTAAGGAAGGTATTGGCTTCAATGGTGAGTTTTTAATGAATAAGCACGTTTTAGAGCCCCTACAATAAGAATTTACTAATTTTACGACGATGTATGTATTTGTGTGTGTGTGTATGTGTGTGTGTGTGTGTGTGTGTGTGTGTGTGTGTGTGTGTGTGTGTGTGTGTGTGTGTGTGTGTGTGTGTGTGTGTGATAAAAATTTCTTCTTTGATAACTCCAATACTACAATTCCAAGAATTATAATTCTTTCATATTCCTCTTTCGTATATACGTCCATAAGAAGAGTTGATTAGATTCTGGTTATGATTGTTTAACTGGAAGTACCCTAATTAGAAGATTTAAATAGTTTTTCTTGGAAAAACCTATTAAATATCATTTTTTGACCTTTTATCTAATTATAAATAAAAGAATGTGTTATTCTCTATTCGATTTAATTATATTTATTTCTTTATATTCATTGAATTTAGAGATAAAGAATTATAAAGAAATATCTTGCAACCTAATGCTGCTAAAAGCTGCACCATGGAAACAGAATATTCAAATATTACTCATTGACAGATGTCACTGTGAATTAAAATTTACATAATATCTTTATGAAATGATTTTACTTTTAAGAAACATATTGTTCTTTTTAGGAGTAGTTCAGTTCAGTATCTAAAAAGAAAAACGCCCATAGAATAGTTTGCAAAAAAAAATTCTGTGTGGAATTTGTACAAAAAACGCAGAATTGACGGAAGGTATTGTGCTGGCCACATCAGATTTTTTTACTTATTATACAGTAAAAATAATAATTACGTAGATACCGCGGTAGTTTCCTTTCCGTTGATCGTTTATTTTCTGTTAATAATGATTACATATTTATCACTCATGGTGTTTATTTCCCCTATAGCTAAATTCCAAATTCGAGGTAAAACGATTATCTTAAATGCCTGGGTTCATAAATAATTATTACTAATCCATCATGTTTATATTTAATGCATATACCGATATCGTTTTCATGAGTCTTATGAGTGAGTTGAGTGAGGATTGGTTTTCGTCTTGGTGGCGGCGCCTGAAGCCTCAACCTCAGCCCCCGGCGAGAAAATCAATATGGCCCCCCAGCGGTGCCGCCCCCCACCTCCGCTGTCCTGCGTCGCTATTTCGGTGCTTGCGCCGCCGCCGCCATTGTTGACCGCATGGGTGTCTTTGTTTTCGCATAATCGCCAACAGCATTCTCATATCAAAAATTATATTTTTTCTTAAACAATTTCATTATTGTACACAAATTCATTTATCAATGACCCATATTTATGCAAGATTTTCTATTAATAAACAATTTTTGTGGGTGCTTTCAACTTATGTAACATAACTTAAATTGCTCGCGCTAAGTTGTAGCAAAATGTTAGACAGTATTGAATGACATGATTATGATCATTGCTGTATAGATGTTTCAGTTTCTCTAAGGTATCTCGGGTAATATTAACGATAGAGCAAAAGCGTTTGCACAGCCCACGGTCAACTTTTCGAGAAAATTTCACAGGAATATTCAACTTTCTTTTGTTTTTGAGCTACAAGTAAAACTCGTTTCGAAAATATCTGATATCGTAGTTATTATGATAGAGAAAACAGTTTAGACAAATTTTGTACCGTTTCTTGCATAGTATAAAATGGCGTAATTAGATTTTTTAAATACCTAATATTTTTTGAGGTATAACACAAACTTATATTTTTATCTCCCGCTAAGGGAGGGATAGGGATCGTGATAAAAATCGGATATCGAGATTTTGGTATATGACCACGTTTTAAGGTCCCTAGAATACAGTTTTAACATTTTCACGATAATGTCTGTGTATATGTGCGTGTATGTGTGTGTGTGTGTGTGTGTGTGTGTGTTTGTGTGTGTGTGTGTGTGTGTGTGTGTGTGTGTGTGTGTGCATGTATGTGTGGATCCTCTTTACGCTCTAACTTAAATACTATCGTTGAGAAAAATTTGAAACTTGTATTTCTACCTTATTCTAATATGGAAAGCCATTAGATTCTGGTGTAAATCAAATAACCGGAAATGGCACTTTACTTGAAGCTCAAAGTAGTTTTTCTTCAAAAAATAACTTTTAATTTTTTTCGAGATTTTTATTATAAAAAATCTGATGTGGCCAGCACATAACCTCTCGCCGTATATTTTACCTGGCTGTATGCATAAAGCAAAGAATATTTTTATAAATACAAATAATATATTCATATAAATCTATGACGTATAAACTTCTTTATTATTCAATAATAGCATGTCTCAACATAAAGATATTTTACCATAAATTATGTTACAATAAATTACAAAGTAGAGTTTACCATATATAAATATTAGGCTGGTAACAGCAATTTTCAATTCGAACAACCTTGTTTACTTTCTCTTCATATTCTTCTAGTAAAAACATTAATTTTGGGCGGTCTAAAATGTATATATGGATTGTGCATCTATTCTTACATATCTTCTTTTACATTTTATTTTTTCATACTTGTTATATCTAAATAACACTAATTCCCTTTAATAAAGTGACGGATAGATTGCACTCCGATTATTCTTATATCGATGTGTAATTTTGTCAATATTTACAACTTACTTGAGAAGAATTTGGATAGCTTTTTCGCAATTCATAGTTACTCTAGTATACAGTGCTGGTGTACATTGTCCCATAATGTTTGAAACAAATTTAAGTCCTTCAACCTAGACTTGTCATCTCCATAATAGTCACAGATCAAGAATTAAGGGATTCTCCAAATACATTTTTCTTTCATTACTCATTATTTCTGACACTGACATTTATCTGTCAGTTACAAATAATTTAAATTTGCAACTATTTTTCATGGCATCGTTTCGGTTGTAAAATTAATTACATTATTTTATATATTATATTCCTTTTATCTCTAAATCTATAAAATATGTATAAAAATATTTAAATGTGTCAGAAAGAGAATTTATTTTTCTTTAATATTATCAAGAAAAATTTTCAAAAAATAATATTTAGAAGATTTTTTTTCAAGAATCTTCTACTTCCGGTTGTCCAATTGTTACCAAAACCTTTTCAGATCTTCCCATGAATGTCCGATTGGGAAATACGTTGTTAAACAAATTTTAAGTCTTATAGTTTTTGAGTAACCGTCCTTCCAACATCCCACACACACACATCCACACACACACACACACACACACACACACACACACACACACACACAGACATCATCGTAAAAATGTTAAAATCGAATTGTAGGGACCTTAAAACGTGCTTATTCAATAAAATCTGGATATGCGATTTTTAGCATGAATCCAATACCTCTCTTAGCGAGAGGTAAAAATGAAGACTATTAAATTTTCTACAAGTTCCCAATAATAGGTACCCTTTCTATATATTTTATGAATAAATTTATGAAATTATCTATAATTTAAATCCCGGAGCCTACGCTTTAAACACAACTCCATGCTTACACAATTCAGATCTCATATGTTTGTAACTGACAGACAAATATAACTGTAAAAAAACAACAATACAAAAGTGATCCCTTTGTTGTTCTCTCCACTATAAATTTGTGAGCCCGTGAGGAGACGCCTGGTAAACGCCCTCTGCGTTACAAATATGACGTCATCACGGGAATCTGCGAATAGAAACAGATTGTAATTGTCACACCCGGACATGGGTAATAAGTGGTGATGACATATTTATTTCTTTATTATATATACAAGGTGGTTTTGACCACTGGAAACGCAATTGCATTATTTTGTCTGTTACACAATTATTTTCGTTAAAATGCTATTTAATTAAATTATTAATAATAATATCTTATACAACTAATTTTGAATATATTTTTGATAACCATATTTTTAAAGAAATATTAATTAAAACAACAGTAAAAAATATGTTGTGGCTTGTGGCCAGCACAATACCTTCCGTCAAACCAGTGTATTATGTATAAATTCCATACATAAATTTTCTTGCAAAAGATTCTAAATTCCCAGTACAATTATTTAGCTTTTCCCATTCGTTAGGGGTCGCTATTTTTTATTTTCTTCTTCCACTAATTTCTGTTTTATGTGTCGTTCTCATTCAGTTTCTTTTCTCTCAAGTCTTCCGCCGTACAGTCCTTCCACCTTATCTTTGGTCTTCCTCTGTTTCTTCAACCTCCCATTACTAAACTACTCATCCTTGTTCAAATATAATTCTTCATTTCACCTCATGTCATGTTCAACCCAATGTAATCGTCTTTCTTGTATCTTTCTAGAAAATTGTAACACTAGAGTTATTTAATACCGTATCTTTCCATGTGTTCACCAACATCTACTTCAACATCCTCATCTCTCATCAATTTGAATTATATGAATATATTAGTAGTTTCCATGTTTAGCATAGCAGGCTGATTTATGAAATAATTTCATTAAAATTCTTTAACTCTATATCTATTGAATATGAAGTATAAAATTTAATCAAATCATATAGAGAATAATATATTCTTTAAGTTATAATAACGTTAAAAGTCAATACAACAAATTTAATTGTTAAATCTTCAAATGAGGCTACTTCCGGTTCACCAATTATAACCAAAATCTAATCAGTTGTTCTTCTGGATGTAAACTTAAGAAAAACGAAAAAATTATAATTTTTGGAAGCGTGGTATTGAAGTAATACGATCCGAAACTTTTGTCACGCACACACAGACACATTTTTTTTGGCCAAAGATAATACCTTCCTTACCTATAGGTGACGGAAGGTAAAAAAGTTTTTTTAAGAAAAGTTGAATTTTCTGTTTTCGAATTTTTTAAAAATTCTTTTTGTTTTATAATCTGTAATATATATATATATATATATATATATATATATATATATATACAGTGTGTTAATTAAAAACCTGGCCATAGGCGTTATATAATTATTAACGTCTATGTAAATTATTAAGTATCAAAGAATTGTAGCATCTACACGTCGATGAAAAATAATAATAATGGATTATAGGTTTAGGTAGGGTAGTGATTTCTACCCTCTGATTAATTAAAAGGTACACCGAGTGTACAGGACTGAAAAAAAATGTCAACTGCCAATTATCAAATGAAATCAGCAGTAATAACTGATAATTAACCACGTTTTGCGATTTTGCTTTTGTAAATTTTAATATTCAGTTAGGATACATTTTTATATCAAGTAAGCAGAAACATACGCAGTATAAATAAAGCTTGGTTTCACGTTTTTAATTAGTTTATGTAATACATGTAAAACCAGTTGAGTTTCAAGCGACATCTGCTTCATTCGTAATTACGAAAAACGTAGTAAACTCCCTTTCCACGACTTGATCCTCACGTCATCATTTGTAACCATACGATTCAAATTGCCAAGGGTGGGAGGGAATTGATGACGTCATGTTTTTGGGTGAAATCGGACGAAATCGTCCGATTTCCGTAGTATTCATATAAATCAAAACTGAAAACTGTCAGTATACAGTGTAACTTATACTGTGTGAATATTATTGTTCATCAAAATTCGAAGTAAGACATTTATTTCGCAATAATAAATCAATTGAATAATTATGATGTAATGTCAAAACTGACAGTATTATAATAAATATAACCTATATTGTGTCAGTTTTCTTATTCATCCAAATTCAAAGTTAAATAGTTTAGCAATACTAAACGAATTTAATAAATATGATATAAGTATAATGAATGAAATATCGATATCCCTTTATATTATCCAAAAGCAATATGTTGCAATAATTGTCGGCAATCTTAGAAACACCGTCTTTGCAATAGCAAAATGCACAATAGAATACCAAGAATTAACAAAACTACCAACACACAACGAAACACACATTATCGACGCCATAATCAAAAAATCATCTTAATGACATAATTGACTGAATGACATGAATATTCAAATATTTAAAAATTACAATTGTTACCGTGGTTACAAAACAGTTTCTTTTTCATTTTTTTTCCTGTCGGTTGGACGGAAATAGCATATACTCCTCCAAAAAACCGACGATAATGAGATAGCGAATAAAATAATATATTGGAAGAATGAATATCTTAGTAATAGAAGGTTAAAGAAACAGAGGAAGACCAAAGATAAGATGGAAGGACTGTATTGCGGAAGACTTGAGAGAAAAGGAACTAAATGAGAACGACACGTAAAACAGAAATGAGTGCAAGAAGAAAATAAAAAATAGCGACCCCTAATGAATGGGGAAAGCTAAAGAAGAAGATGTTAGTGTCAAGTGCAATTTGCATAGTTTGTTTATGAAATAATTTTACTGGAAATTTATAATCTTTTTCAAGAACATTTATGAATGGAATTTATACATAATACACAGGATTGACAGAAGGTATTGTGCTGGCCACAACAGTTATTACCTCTCGCTAAGAGAGGTATTGGATTCATGCTAAAAATCGCATATCCAGATTTTATTGAATAAGCACGTTTTAAGGTCCCTACAATCCGATTTTAACATTTTTACGATGATGTCTGTGTGTGTGTGTGTGTGTGTGTGTGTGTGTGTGTGTGTGTGTGTGTGTGTGTGTGTGTGTGTGTGTGTGTGTGTGTGTGTGTGTGTGTGTGGATGTGTGTGTGTGGGATGTTGGAAGGACGGTTACTCAAAAACTATAAGACATAAAATTTGTTTAACAACGTATTTCCCAATCGGACATTCATGGGAAGATCTGAAAAGGTTTTGGTAACAATTGGACAACCGGAAGTAGAAGATTCTTGAAAAAAAATCTTCTAAATATTATTTTTTGAAAATTTTTCTTGATAATATTAAAGAAAAATAAATTCTCTTTCTGATACATTTAAATATTTTTATACATATTTTATAGATTTAGAGATAAAAGGAATATAATATATAAAATAATGTTGTAATTAATTTTACAACCGAAAGGATGCCATGAAAAATAGTTGCAAATTTAAATTATTTGTAACTGACAGATAAATGTCAGTGTCAGAAATAATGAGTAATGAAAGAAAAATGTATTTGGAGAATCCCTTAATTCTTGATCTGTGACTATTATGGAGATGACAAGTCTAGGTTGAAGGACTTAAATTTGTTTCAAACATTATGGGACAATGTACACCAGTACTGTAGACTAGAGTAACTTTGAATTGCGAAAAAGCTATCAAATTCTTCTCAAGTAAGTTGTAAATATTGACAAAATTACACATCGATATAAGAATAATCGGAATGCAATCTATCCGTCACTTTATTAAAAGGAATTAAGGTTATTTAGATATAACAAGTATGAAAAAATAAAATGTAAAAGAAGATATGTAACAATAGATGCACAATCCAGATATATACATTTTAGACCGCCCAAAATTAATGTTTTTACTAGAAGAATATGAAGAGAAAGGAAACAAAGTTGTTCGAATTGAAAATTGCTGTTACCAGCCTAATATTTATATATGGTAAACTCTACTTTGTAATTTATTGTAACATAATTTATGGTAAATATCTTTATGTTGAGACATGCTATTATTGAATAATAAAGAAGTTTATACGTCATAGATTTATATGAATATATTATTTGTATTTATAAAAATATTCTTTGCTTTATGCATACAGCCAGGTAAAATATACGGCGAGAGGTTATGTGCTGGCCACATCAGATTTTTTTTTTATTAAAATTAGGTTAACATTGAAACGTTTTATTATGTAGGTAACCATGGCGATGAAGATGCAATTTTTTGCATATATATTTTATTTTAAAAAATCCGATTAGTGGATCAGAGAGAATAATAATTATTATTCCCTGATCGATTATGCAAACTAATAATTAGCTGATATACATTGAATATAGTACGCACATGCGTTGACCACTGTATTAACAACTAAACATATCTATAGACAATTATTATTTCCCAATCGAAGGCGAAGGCAACCAAGCAGAAAATGTTCGTGTCCATTGTCCGGCTTCTAGAGAGTCGAACATTCATGCTGGAGACCGAAAATAGAGCTAGACCTAGAATAATTCGTACCTTCAACTTTTAACACTTGAACATCTTAAAGAAGATATTAAAACAGTGTTTCAAGCTGCATTCAGAAACAAAACATTTCAATTTCCAATTTGAATTTCTACTTTGTAATTTTTGAATTTGACACATTCACAAAAAGATGTACTTTCAATTTGGCACATGCGTACACTATCAGATTCCGCGTGCGTATATTGTGCTTCTTATTCACATTTCTGCATATATTTGTTTACATCGAGACTTTTAACAGAAGATAACTGAAGCTGAAGAGGTTTTTGGCAATTTCCTACAAGACAATAACATAAAAATAAAAACTAAGCTTGACATTTGTCGTTCAGCAATATTGTGCGCATGCGTTTCCTCAAATTGCAATTATTGAAAAGTTTGGACCTTGCAAGTTTGGAAATTGAAGTTGGAAATTGAAATAATTATGTTCTTGTGAATGCGTATATTCAAGCACATTTTCCAAACTTTGACGCAAAGTAGAAATTCAAATTGGAAATTGAAATTACTTGGTTGTAAACGCCGCTTCTAATCCGAAACAGTTTGTTTCCGGACATAAAATAGGATTTTTTCTTGCTTTGATATGACTAATACATTCCCCAAATATTACACCCTATTTTTCGAACACCTGTGTAGTAAAATAATCTAAACATTATAGCAGTTGTAATATGGACATATGCTCAACTTTTCCCTTCATCGCATCCTGTCCCTTGCTCTACGGTGTTGCCGTTTCTTTATAATTTAGCATTTTAAACATGACAATATATTAGTAGTTTCCATGTTTAGCATAGCTGGTTGAATTATAAAATTTAATTTCGTTAAAATTCTTTAACTCTATATGTATTGAATAGGAAGTATAAAATGCAATCAAATCGTATAGAGAATAATATATTCTTTAAGTTATAATAACGTAAAATGTCAATAAATCAAATTTAACTGTTAAATCTTCAAATGAGGCTACTTCCGGTTTACCAATTATAACCAAAATCTAATCAGTTGTTCTTCTGGATGTAAACTTGAGGAATACGAAAAAAATATAATTTTTGGAATCGTGGTATTGAAGTTATGCGATCCGAAACTTTCGTCACACACACACACACACACACATACATACATGCGTACATCATCGTAAAAATGGTATTATAGGGACCCTAAAACATGCTTATTCACTAAAAACTCATCACTGAATTTTTTGACCAAAGACAATACCTATCTTACTTAAAGGTGACGGAATGTAAAAATTATCCACAAAAGATTCTATGTTTCCAGTAAATTTATTTTTATCTTTAGCTTTTCCCATTCTTGATCTTCTTTCACTCATTTCTATTTTACGTGTCGTCTTCATTTAATACCTTTTCTCTCAAGTCTTCCGCAATACAGTCCTTCCATCTTTGGTTTGATCTTCCTCTGTTTATTCTACCTTCTATTACTACGCTGTTCATTCTTGTTCCTATATGTATTGTATTGTTTCGGGATTTTCAACCCTTACAGGTTATATCCCCAGAATGGTCTCACACACAACATCTATTTTTTTAATTTTTTACAATTACCACGAAGTTTCTTACGTAGATGTCATTGTGTTGCCCACCCGAGCAAGCCCTTGTTAGAACCACCAGCCGGTGCTAGATAGCTTAGCGATTGCCAAGTTAATTGTATCCCAACTTGGAAAGGTAACGGAAGTAGATACCGATCAAGAGCAGTCGAGAAAAATTCGACCTGACCCGGATTCGAACCTACGACCTCTGAGTCCAGAGGCTAGCACTCTACCACTGTGCTATCCCGCCGTCTCGTTCCTATATGTCCTTCATCTCTCCTCATGACATGTTCAAACCAATGTAATCGTCCCTCTTGTATCTTTCTAGAAACTTGTATCACTGGAACCATTTCCTTTATCCTCTCATTCCTTATTCTATCTTTCTGCGTCTTCCCAATATCTCAACATCCTCATCTCTGCCACATTCATGTCTAATATCTAATATATTTATAATTTTTATATCTATTGTACATGAATAAAAAAATCGAAAAAAATGTAATCAAACCGGATACAGAATAAAATATTCTATAATATTTATAACAAAATATCAAAAAATGATATTTAACTGCGATATTTCAAGAAAAACTGTTAAGAACTTAAAATAAAGGTATTTTTCGTTGACTAATTATAACTAAAATCTATTCAGCTCTACATATGGATGTAAAGTAGAAGAATACCGAAGAATTATAATTTTTAGAAATGTAATGTTGGAGTTATCGTCTATAAAAATCGTTATACACACACATGTACATAGACACATATACAGAAATCATCGTAAGTATGATAAAATCGTGTTCTAGCGACCTTAAAAGTTGCTTATTCACTAAAAATTCACTATCAATTTTTTTGACCAAACACAATACCGGTTCGGCTCGGAGAGTCCGATAAGAAAGGGAAAGCGGAAAATCGTAAATAAAAACAGATTTCATAGTAACATTTTGTCCTGATATGAGTTTATATCAAGGATCTAAATACGGATTCATCCGTATGCAATCAAAGTCTTCACCGTGCGACAGTGATTGTAATTGCAATCAAGACGACAGCGAAGAAGCTCACGTGCAACTAGAATTGCGTTTGAAACAAGCAAGTAATCAGTACGTCTCGACCAAGTGTGATTTAATCCCGATTAAAAGGTTAATTAAAATAATCGGAGTTTCCAATTGATTTCTTTATACACTAATAGTTAAAGGCATATAAAAAAATCATCGTTTCATTTTTTGTACTTATTTAATCTTATTCTTAATGATTTCCTTGTAAGGACAGTTTTTAAAAGAATAGCGAGTGTGTAATTAGGATTACAAAACATCCGGATTTTTAAGCTCAGGATTCCGCCCGGGGTTTTTAATTATTTACGAGAAATACTGAATAATATATACTTGCATTTGACAGTCGAACAAAATGATCAACATTATCCAATGTATATTACATCAATCAACTGAAAAAAATCTTTTGGGTTTGGGTAAAAATTTATGACAAGTGTAGTCGTCAAAACCTAAGAACGTAGGCTGTATAACTTATTTATTAAAAACACACATTTTTTTATCCTACAATTCTAGAAAAACAAAAAAAAATGGGTAACACATCCTTATTGCTAAAATAACCTTTAATATTATTTCAAACCAATCTTATGTCTTAAAATAACTACCTACTCAGGTTAATAAGAGCTTTCTGGGATTCTATAGGCTTGAAATTAAAATTACCAACATTACAATTCTCGAATAATGATATATTCTTGACAATAATAACCCAATAGTTAAATTTGTACATTAATACGCCTCCGGTTAAAGGTTTAAATTATACCAATAACTATCAACATTAATCATAATAATTGCTCGTATATATTATTCCGGATATTGTGAACTATAACAAACTCATTGTAATAATTTAGTAAGTAACATATTTAATGAAGTAATTGTAAAAACAAAACTGAAAAATACTGGGGGAGAATTACCTAATGCGTACTGGTCAACTAAATCGTACCTGCTCATTTTCTCGCTACTTAGTGGTATATTAGTGGTATCTGGTATAAAAATTTGATGTTTATTTATTTATTTATTTGAAATATTGGGGAAGCCAACAGTTCCCCAATTAAAGGCTTCCACTGATTAACAACAACATATTATTTAAACAGTACATTAACACATAATATGATTATTAAATACTAAATAACCCTAAGAAACATTACGAAGCTTGAGTAGTATCGTTATAAATTTCACCCTTGAAATAAGCTAAAATAAATGAAATATGTCTATATATTTATACAAATGATTATAATTTCCCATGATTCTGTTCAAGGGTGAATTCATATAATTATTGATATTGCATTGTGATACATAAAACAAGGTACTATTACGTGTGTGAAAAGCTGGAATATGATTTTTTACATAGTCAATGATATTGTAGTTATTAATGTAATTGTTTAATAACTTTAAAAAAAAAAGCATATCAGCTTGGGATCTTCTTTGTTCGAGTGATTTTAAATTACATTGTAATAAAATTTCATTGTAACTCATGTTTTCATATGAAATTTTATATTTTAATAAGGATATATTTTTTTTGTATTGACTCTAAGAATTATATTTTTATTGTACATTGGATTCCAAATGCCTGAGAGGCATACTGAACAATAGGACGTACTAGCGTATTATAGTGCAAGATTAATGAACCTTTATGTTCGTAGCATTTGGCTACACGAAAAATAAATCCAAGTATTTTTACTATTATGACAACATGTTCATTAAGGAATCGTAAAGTATACCTAGATCTCGGGTACTTGCTTTAGGTTCCGAAGCAGAACCATCCAAATTGTACAGAAAAATAATTGTAGTTGAAGATCGAGTGAAACTTAATATATGACATTTATCAATATTTAAGGATAAATCATTCAGTTCACAGTAGTCCTGTAACCATTTTAAATCACACTGGAGTTCGTAGCAATCGATACGAGATGAAATAGCTTTGAAAAACTTTAAATCATCAGCGTAGAGGAGGAAGTTACTGTTTTCGAAACTATACTTAATATGTTTTTTTTACGTTATTAATAATAAAATATATATCCTATAGAATTGCTTACTATTTTGATTAATATAATATTTGATTATTTTTTCTTATTTTGTAAATTGGTCAAGTTATTAATAAAATAAATTTCTAAAAACAAATTTCATATTATTTTTATTCGTATAATTATTTTGAAAAAAGAGCTATATGATTTAAGACATAGGTTTTCTAAAAGGTACTTTTTACATTCTTATAAATTGGCTTAAAACGTATATGTTGTTTAAATAAGCGGAACTTGTAAAGAGAAGGCATCAAAAAACATCATATATAAGCAGAACCATAAATTTTCGTACCCGAAGGAGTTAACATATTCTTTAAGTGTATCATGGCAATAGTTTCTATAAAATTCTAAAAATTAAATGTACAGATATAGAAGAATTCTTTAACAATACTTAATGTCGTCCTGTACACTCAAGTCTCCAAGAACTGTATATTTCAACAAATTTCATTTTTAGATTTCTAACCTACTTATCGCTTTTTGTGAATTCCACAAATGCGTTGCTTGAAAAGTAATCATATTTTACGTTTTATATATGATAATTTAAGATGGGGTACATATACTAATGAATTTATACGCGATTTATATCATAAACGTAACCAATGCTAGTACCCAGTTAACTCGCTAGGGCGATGAATACGGTGCACGTCATATTAATAAAAAAAATTAAATAAGATTGTTTTTAAATTGTATTTTTAAAATACATACTTGCCAAACGGAACACATTTATTACAACTACCCCATTATAATCTAATGATTTGAAAAATAATAATTAATCGCTTTCTCTAAGTGCATGTACTCTTTAATAGTAATTTATTAATTGTTTAGTAAGCTTGCGGCTGCGACTCCAACCCATGTAGACCAAGTAGACGTCTACAACAACTACTCGAGTTGTTAATTTGAGTAGTTTAGACCATAACATACACTATAACCATTTTAACTCTTGTGTAGGGCTAGATAGGAGTAATTTAATATTCTACTCGTTTTGTAAGCGAACTATAACGGGATTAAAGACCTACAGCTATCTATAATTATTAACTAAATTATTGTGCCGTCTGAGTGGTTTGGAACATTATAAACTCTAACCGAAAAGGTTATGAGTTTATGTACTAACTTACGTTATACCGGCTGTGCCAAGGCTCAAGCATTCCTTGACATAGGCGTTTAACATGGGAAAACAGTTTTTTGTAAATAAACAGGGTTCAGCAGAAAGTTATTGAGCACGATAATAGTACATTACCTTCTGTACATTATTTATTATTAATTACTTTATTATTATTGCACAAATTGGAAAAAAATATAAAAATTAGAAATAAATAATTATTTCAATATTTTATGATGCAATATGAAAATATTTTCAAATGTTTTCCGTGTGTCTCTGAATTTATTGGATTAGTTTGACACGTAAAAAAAAAAATTATTTAATTAATATATTTGTTCTCGTAAACATAAAATATTTAATTTCTTTTTAAAAATGTGAAGATATCAAATATGTAATAAAAACTCTGAAAAAAGTATTGCATATATATTTTATTTTGAACAAATTCAGTTTTTCCCGTAAAGTGGACAAGAGAGCAGGAAATGTAATACAACTAAAACTGGTTATACAGGTGTCTCTATAAGCTGGACAACTATTGGTAACATTTTTATTTAAAGATATACGAGGTTGGTTAAATGAGAAAAAATGTGCCATTTTATATTAGAAAAAAATTGTATCAGTTGTTCCGAAAATATGGGACAAAATACATATTTTTTAAATGGAACCATAAATTTTTAGTGATTTATTGGAAAGAGTATTTATTTCTCTTTTTAATAAGGCAATGTTGTTTATGTACAAGTTTTTCAAATAAACGAGTTATTTATGCTTAAAAATAAAAAAATATGTATACTGTTTTAGTTAATTTAGCTAAGTAAGCCATGGAAACATTTTTTTTATAAACTTTGTATTTTATTAACTTATTTTACAGTGATAATAAAATAATAAAAGTAACTATTCAAATTAAGAGCTATAAATTCTGAGACACATTACAGATCTTTTGGGAAGAGTTCCGACCGTTCTATCGTTCTACGTAACTGGTATCAAAAAATTGTTTCCATGGCTTACTTGGCGAAATGAACTAAGAAAAGTATACAAATTTTTCTTTTTTAAACGTAAATAATTCGTTTATTTTAAAAAATTGTACCTAAATAATATCATCTTAGAGAAAAGAGAAAAAAATACTTTTTCCAATATACGAAGAAAAATCTGTTGTGGCCAGCACAATACCCCTCGCCATTTTTATTTTAGGATGCATAGGGCACGAGCAGTCATGTGATTTTGTTGGCCTTGACGGTCAGTAATAATGTACATAGGTGTCAAGTATCATAAGTTATTTTGAAATTTTGAATGAAAAATTATGACATATGACATTTGTAACATCTATGTAAATAACTACTAGCCGTCATTCTGACACGGATCCTCATATCTGCTTGCCAAGGCCAACAAAGTCACATGACTGCTCGCGCTCTATAAGTGACGAATTTAACATTTCTTGTACACACAAATAATTGAAATTGTATCTCTTCTTTCGTTCTATGATAAATTTTGGCCTACTATTCTAATATGTTCAAAATTCTTCAAATTCATTGACGGTATTAGTGATATTTCTAAAGGATATATGTAATATTAATATATCTATAATTTAAATACATATTTAATTAATAATACAATAATATATATATATATATATATATATATATATATATATATATATATATATAAATGTGCTCGAACCTCCCCGAAATTTAATTATCTTTATTATTTGCCTTAACAAATTTTCAAAAAATAGTAAAAATATTTTTCTTAGAAACTACCACTTCCGGTTGTCCAATTATTAGCAGAACTTATTCAACTCTTCCCATTACTGTTAGATTGAGGTATCCGTAGTTACACAAGTCTTTAGGCTTATAGAATTTGAGAAATCGTATCTCCACACACACACACACACACAGCCATCATCGTAAAAATGTTATAATCGGATTCTAGGGATGCGATTTTTACCATAAATCCAATACCTCTCATAGCGAGAGGTAAAAATAGATAGAAATTTGAAATATCGGGATAGTAATTTGATGAACACATTTTTTTTTTCTTAATATCATCAAATTTTATATCTATGAAAATTTGTTCAATCACGATAAACCATAAAATATAAAAATATCCTTAGTTTTTGTTTGTGAACTTAATTCCAATTCTAACAATTTCGTTTTTACATATCCTATATCTATTGCAATATCAGTTTTCGAGTCAATTTATCTCTAATCCGGCTTATTGCTGCCGGTTGGCAAAAGTGTTCTCTTTCCATTTTTAATCGATCTAGCAGGAGGGTGAATATTTGTCTACTTTTCGCACGGTTTAATTTTTGGAAGCTTTGTTTTCGATTACATGCCTTGTTACCGGTTTGTTTTTATCATCTTGCTTATTATTAAGTGCGAGCTTTCAATGAAAGCTTGAATCGATGGATGTAACACGTTTCGAGAACCCTTGAGCATATTGTTTAGTCGAAAATATTTGTGTATTGTTTTGAAAACCGCCAATTTCAAAAGTCAACAAAATATTTGACGCAAACAATGAAGCTTTAGAAACTTGTTCATTTAACACATTGTCAAAAGCTTTTTGATAAAGTTAACAGCTCTCTCGAAATTATGCGATTCGTGCTAACCCTCGAGATTGCCATTGAAATATGGCAAATATAATTGCTAATTTCATTTCTGCCAATAGCACGAATGTCAAAGCAATTTTGATAAAGTACGTTCCAAACCACAGAAATTAATAATGATAAGCTTGACATTTGATTATGCGAATATATAAGTAGAGCACTCTTTGAACAAATAGAGGTCAAACATCGAAAAGTATTTAACAAAAATAATAGACATAGGGCCGGTATTTCAAACTCCTAACAACTATTTAATAAATTTTTATTTACCTAACAACCATCTTTTTGCGTTTTTCAATGTCCAAACAAGTAATTAGGTACCTTATAAATTGTTTATTCGCTATCAAATTTGAGAGGAACTTGCAGTAGATAATAAATTTGTTAGCTACCTAATAAAATTTAAATTTTAAATAAAAAATATAGTAAAATTGAAATATATTGCTGAAATTTATTATAGTATGTTAGAAGAGGATTTTTTTTAAATAATTGATAATATTAATACGGTAAATTTATGTTATATGAAACAGACCTAATAATTTATATTTGGACTAATTTTTTCAAAGATTTCGGATTTCAAAACCTAGCTTAGAATATATTTTAGAATAGAAAATAAATATGTAAATATAAATAAATATATCATCATGGCATGTTACCCATTGCCGGATGTGTCAAACTGCATTGTACACAGATTTTGGTAATTATGATGACTTGTGGGCGTTTACCGAGCTTTACCTCACGGGCACTCATTTCTGGGTGAAAAGTGCACCACGGGAGTCACTTTTTTGCCATTTAAAATTAGAAATAATATTGGCGTCTGTCGGGATCAAACCCGAGTCTCCAGATTTGCGACCAGTCATTCAGGCATATTATATTAAATACATGCAATTACATAAAATATCCTTTTGGAGATTTTTGGGGCATACATAAATCCACAGCAGGAAAAATTATCAAGAAAATCTCTTTAAATGTACAATATTTCTGCAATTCTGATTACAAAATAACAGACATGGTCGCACGATGACCAGTATCGAACCATGATAGTAATATTTTTGATGAGGCGATCTAGTTAATATCGGTTAATAACCGAATTTCAAGCCGTGGAAAAGTATGCAGTTCTTTTCTTGTCCTCATTTTTACGAAATAACTTATAAACACACATATCTTATAAATATTTCTATGACAAACATATCAGTGTCATGTCATTTTTTAATTTATTCTATTTTTTTACAACTAGATTCTAAAAAAGTATTTAATAACTATTTGCCTAGCAACTTTACATTGAAATACCGAAATTTGTCATCTTCCTAATAAATCTACCTAATAAATTTGTTTACCAAACAGTTGTTAGGAACATGTGTTAGAATATTGAAATATCGGGCGATACTGTTGTATAAAAATTAACAAAATATAGATACGTGAGCATGGCAGTATATTGATAAAAACAAGTATTTTAAAAACAAGCTTTTATTAACATATACACTAAAATAAGTCTTTCTCTCTCAATGAATAAAAGGCTGGACGTATATGTAATCAAGTAATTTTTCGTTTTTATCAGACAAAGAGATACTGTTGTTAAAATTTTCATAGCTTACCACGAGGAGCAAACAGTTACGGTTGTCTAGTTTTACCTGCATTACTGTATTTCCAACATATCGTATTTTATAAGGTTAGATTTAAATATTCATTTATCATTTACGCTATATAATTGATTAATGTATAAGAATAACAATTTGAATTGGCACTTTCATTCATAAAATAACGAAAATAAATTAGTTTTGTATTTTACGTCAATAGAGCGGACGAATTTAAAACATTAATAATTATGACATTGATGGATTTGAGAAAAAAACTGTTTATTTTAAAGAAAACAGAGATGTATATCTACAGGCCTGGAATTTCCAGAAGGTCGGAAATTCGACATTTTACATTTAGACAGTGTGTTAGTTTATTAAAAAATATTAATTGTAATAGCCAGTTGCAACAACAAGGCTTAAATTTTAAGCTAGGTTTAAACAAAAAAACTGCATATCGAAATTTTGGCAAAAATATATTATAATTCATTTGTCATTTCATTTAACTTCTACAATTTTTTATAGAAGAATTTTTTAATGTTTTAATATCTTGTTTTTACCTTCCCTTACCTCTAGATAAGGACTACAGTTTGTAATGTGTAAGTAAGATTGTATGTAGTCAATTATTTTCTTATTGGTCAATTTATTTTTTATCCGCCTTATAGCTGACTCTGACGCTTCAGAAAACATATTGAACCACTCAATATGTTTTCTAATGCATATAAATTAGAAAAATGAGTATAAAATTAAATTGATTTTTTCATTTGTTTCTTAATAGTTTTCACTTTTTTAAACGAAATAAATTAATAATTTATCTAATATTCATGTTTGATACAAAATAATGTAGACTTGTTATATATCGATGAAAATATTATAAACTAAGAAAAAAGATGAGATTATTTTCAACATGCGTTCCCGTTTAAAAAATATTATATTTGTGTTATAAGTCGAGAATTATTAAGCTTAGATAAAAAACTAATACACCACGATATTCCACGTAAAAAACCATATAAAATTATCTCAACATTATTTTCTTTATCTCTCATAATAAGCGAGATATTTTCAAAATAAGCGAAATCAAGTTTTAGCCTGTAGCTCAAAAGCAAAAGACGATCGAAAATCCATGTAGTGCCTATTAAAATTGCCTCTGTACACTTATTCGATATTAATAGATATAAATCTATTGATACGAGTATATGTATGCATTTTTTACCTTTATTTCACTGGGGTCTCGTGGCCGTGTGCCTGAGTGTCTGGTCGCGAATCTGGGGACCCGGGTTCAATTCCGACCGACGCCAAAAATTACTTCGAATTTTAATGGCACAAAATTGACTCCTGTGGTGCACTCTCCACGCCAGCAATGAGTGCCCGTGAGGTGACGCCTGGTAAGCGCCCGCACGGTATAAATATTTCATCATTACCAAAATCTGTGTACAAAGCAGATTGGCACACCCAGCAATGGGTAATATGCCGTGATGATATATTTATTTTATTAATAATTTTTTTTTATTCTTATGTGAAATTCCTTGGGAGTTGACCCATCTCTCATCGTATATTTTATCTACAATATAATCTAATAATCCCAAACATACTATTTATTAATTATATGCATGAACAAATGACCCACGACTGATCCGAAACATTAATAAAATATATTAACAACCTCTTAATCTTTTTCCTGTTTTTAAATTACGGGTGTGAAGACGGTATTACACAATCTGCACTAAATTTTCTGTTTTAATCAAATAAAAGTAAATTTGCATGATCCTCGTAAAAACCCCGTAACTTGCGAAAATTTTATCTTTTATCACCAAGTGTATTTAATTGTTTTGCGTAACGCAATGATACAGAGAGGACGGCGCGAAGCAGATAACGTGATTAAAGAAAAAATAAACTAGGTTACACTTTACAGCTGCAAATCCATTTTATTTGAATTTCCTCTCGTGGAAAACAATCAGCGCTATCGCACTCTCACATTTTCTCTTTTACTGCAACACAAGATGCGGGAAATAAGGTTAGGAAGTAATTGACACTTAAATTCAAACCGTTATTTACTTTTATTTTTTATTTCCTATTGAGTAAAATGTGTGCAATCTATTCAACTGGAAATCTATCCGTTCATTTCAACTATTAACTTTTGTTGAACTACTTAATAGAAAGAACAATTTTATTTGATTGTTTTGTTTTCGTTTCTAATTATAAATCTCTGTGAACAAAGACATTGTTACAGTGATTGGTTAATTATACAGGCTGGTGATTCGAATACCCAAACATATCACTTTGATATGTAAAAACAGACTTTTATAATTTCCTGCTTCCCTAATTGTTTCAGGTAAAAAAAAAACTTGAAATTAAAGTTTTAGAGCTTAAAATTCTACATCTGAATCAATATGTACAATTAATTTTGAATGCTTTGTATAGGCAGAAATTAGGTATGGAAATGTCGAAAATCGTCCAAAAAATAGTGATAGCCATGGAATTAAAAAAAGAGTTAACAAATAAACCTTTTTCTGTCAAGTTAGATTAATTAGAAAATTGGGAAATAATTAAACACGCAGTCTGTGAAAAATTATTTATTTCCTGGCCTACGTTTCGACTGTGACAACAGTCTTCACCAGGACTAGAAATATTCAATTATAGATGGTAACATGGGGAACCCCCATACGACCCATGGGTATAACAAGTTGTAATTAAATATATCTGTATATATTAAGTCAATATTATTTACTAGAACGTAGGAAAAAAAAACTTAACTTTTTACCTCCCGCTACCCTTGGTAAGGGAGGTATAGGGATCGTGCTAAAAATCGCATATCGAGATTTTGGTAAATTGGTCACGTTTTAAGGTCCCTAGAATCCATTTTTAACATTTTCACGATGATGTCTGTGTATGTGTGTGTGTGTGTGTGTGTGAATCCTGTATACGCCCTAACTCAAATACTATCATTCAGAAAGTTTTGAAACCATGTATTTCTACCTTATTCTAATATGAAAATATCTGATTAGATTTTGGTGGCAATCGGATAACCGGAAATGGCAGTTTACTTGAAGCTCAAGATAGTTTTTCTTCAAAAATTACCTTTAAATGAAATTTTTTCTCAATGTGTTATTATAAAAATTAAAGATTATTCCATTTTCTACAAGTTTGCTTTAATACTTTTCCTATATATTGTATGGATAAATTTATAATGTCATATAAAAATTATATACATAGGTAAATGGCGGGAGGTACTGTGTTAGTCACATCAGATTTTTATATAAGCTTTTCAATGATTTGAGTTTACATACTTTTTTTTTTAAATATGAATAAAACATGAATTATTATTATTATTATTATTATTTGGGTTGAAAAAATTGAAAATAATTAAGAACCAAATAAAAACTCTACTACAGATCACCTTGTGTTTATTTTTAACGTAGTTTCTTCAGTTTTTCTCATTTATTCAATTTATACATCTCATAAAACATATTAAACCACTTTAAACATTGTTAAATTATTATTTATCTAACCCGAAAAAAAATAGTTAAGAATAATTTTAAGAACATGATAGATATAGAAATAAAATAAACAAATGATGATCTTAATAGATTATTTTCATTTCCATTGGAAAGCTTGTAAAATAAGTAAAGATGGGACCATTTACAACCTAGTTTCCCGTTCATAAAAATATAATTTTGTGTTATATCTCGAGAATTATTAATTTTCCAAAATAATTTAGTCATGCCGTTTTATTTTACGAAAAAAAAAAACCGTAGAAAATTTGTCTAAATATTTTCTCTCTATCAAAATAAATAAGATAGGTATGATATATTGCGAAAAACGAGTTTTTCGTAAGTAAATTACCTAGAACTCACATTTTATTTACTTTTTATTTAATGAATAGGTACCTACTCCTTCAAAGTATAATGGTTTGTTTAGGTGTACAAAATAGTTTTGTTATTCCAATTATTTAATAATTATATTATACTATAAAGTGAAATATTAATAATAATTAGCTTTACATTACCAATACAGTTAAAAGAATTTTGCTTCCTTCGTAATGATTTTTCTAAATCCATATCCATGTAATTACTTGAAGTACATTGTAATGTAATGAAAGCACTGAAATAAACCCCAGACACATTCAAATATACCATAACCTGAACCCAAATCACTTTATATTATTAATCTACGAACGTATAATGATCTCTGGGCGTTCAGAGCACAAAACAAAATTAAATTCTCTGTCCTCCAGACCTCTGCAAAGTAGAAAACCCTGCGTGCATTGATCAACACTGCCAGCAATCTGATTTTAGAAATCAAAGCGCTCCGAGCAGAACAAAAGCACCATCAAAGGATTTCATTTTAGAAGTCAGATTTGTAGAAGTTATTTTATTACGTGATAGGTCTGAAAAAAAGTTAACTACAATTATATAAATTGAAGCTTTTTAAATTTTCTTTTAATTGCTTGTAAATAAGCATTATGAAAATTTGTTTTTAATTTCAAAATGTCGTGTAACAACTTTTTCTTACTGACCTTTTGACCTTGAATTATAGTATTACTACGAGGTTTGATCAAAAAGTAAAGACGAATTATTTAATTTCAAGTTGTGGAATGTATGTATGTTAACATTTTCATTATGAACCAGTTGTTCGTATCTGACAGCTGTCCAGGATAAGTTGTTCAACATGGGGATCTCGAGAACTATAAGAGATATAATGTCAGTTAAATTAGACCAAAGTTGCCCCATTAGGGAGCCATTTTTATGGTTTATCACAAAAAAATGAAGTTGCGTTTTTTTAAACTTTTTTATGTGAATTCAAACTAAATTTTAACTTGCACTTTTGTATGATGAATTTTCGAGATATTCATAATAACTTTCAATTTTTATTTGAAGCTCAGAACAGGCTGTAACACCATTAAATAGATTTTTTTTCTCTTTTCAACGATATACAACACTTAGTACTTTAAATTATGTAATAAATTACAAATTTAATGATATTTTACAACTTTTTCATGTATTTTATTCAAGGAGGCTATGGAAAAAAAAGAAATCAAATATTTTATTTTAATAACTTATAGAAGTTTTCAATTTATAATCATTTTCTAAAAAATTACAAGAATTATAGCCTTCAATCAAACTTAAAACTAAACTAAAATCAATTTACGGTCCATAATTAATAAATAAATAAAGAACAGAAAAATAAAATAAATCGCAATGAAACTACTTGTAAAATAAATTTTGCCCTTCAATTAATTTACCATTTCGCTGATTACAAATTTGAGCTCGTTTTAAGCTCGTCCGAACTGCTAGCTCAATCATACAAGAAGGTATTCTTCGAAATTCGTTTCAAATGACTTCTTCTCTTTCTATTGTATTATAAGTTCCAATATATATTTTATATTAACGATAATAATTTCAAAGTTTGAGCACAATGCACAGAACAATAAAGTATTTGTTGTACATCGACAATTAAGTGAAATTAATTCAAAATATTTCATTGTTTTCAATTGCCTTCTTGAATAAAATATATGAAAAAGTAAAATATCATTAACTTCGTATTAATTTCGGTATTTCCGGTTGTAAAGCCGGATTAGCCGGTTTCAGTGGTACCGCCGGATATTCGTCCAATTGTTGAAAGACTACAATTGTATTCTTGAGAATAATTGTTGTAACAATTAATAACGATGAATAATTTAATTTATTCAATTTTGAAATTTTGAACAGTCATTTTTAACTACAAGCAAAAACTATAAGTAATTGTTTATTTCCTAATCAATTAAAAAAAATACTTTCACAGAATTTTAACTCACTCTGCAACAAATAATCCATTTAAAGATCTGTCATTTTCATTATTTTTCTTTATGCAAATGAAAATAAAGATTGTTTATAATTTATAAACGACTTGACGTGTATAAACGACGATTGTCATGCACAGCCTACTAATTGATTAGTTTTTTATATTGTCAAAATTAAATATTATAGTTAATGGTTTTTAATATTATTTCGTCAAAATTGTATAAAGTATTGTATAAACAGGTGAGTTAATAATTAATAAAAATGAATAAACATTATCTTAAATCACTTGTTGTGTAAATACATATCTATTAATTATTCAAAGTAATTTAATTTAAATCATATTGTTTGCACATATAATAATTTAACCAGCGTATTATATTAAATATTTAATATAAATGAAACGAAATGTCTTTAATACACGCTTCATCTTAACCTGTCACTTTGTATCCTGTCTAAAGCTCCGGCGAGCCGCACAGCTTAATTTATTAATTAAATAAATCACAATGTATCTTGAACAAAATGTACATGATTTACGATCCTGCATTATTATATCATACTTCAACAATACTTTTGTTTCATAATTTATAAAGGGTTGAAGTTAAACACCGTGTTTCCTAAGAGTTCTTTTTAAAACCAACAGTGCATTATCATTAAAATTTTAATGTATCTAATAAAAAAGTCTTTGAACTTTGTGAAGCACCTCTTTGTCCATTAGGAATACCGTTATGTCAAAGCGCTTTATACAAATGCTTTACGGATATTGTTTCAAATACCACGACTTTTGACATTTGGTAAAAGTTGCGGACATATTTCACGGAATCAATATTTTGCTTGTTAAAATACTGCATCTAAAGATTAGCATTTAATGAAAGCGTAAGTACATTATGTTCCGTGAAATTTTGAAGCTTGTGGTTTATATCTATCATATAAAATTGGAAATATGTGAAAAATGAAGTATATTTTGTATTACAATTATTCAGACTTATAATGGGTTAGATTTCACTAAATTCAGTCAAAGTATACGAAATAAGTTCAAATTAATTCCCCTCAACAATAATACAGCATTTTTCACTTTTTAAAAGCTCCTTGTAAAAAAAAATCTACCAAATTATATGCCTGCTAATTTGGACCCACTAAAGCCCGCTCCTACTACCTCTAGTTAAAGTGACAGTTAGTGTCAACCAATACCAACGGTTATATTGCAAAATTGTTCTTACCACCTTTGGATAGAGCTAATTGGAAGTTAAAATTTTCAGTCTAATTCTTAACTAATAGTTGATAGTCACTTTAACTGTTAACTAGAGGTAGGATTGGCCCTTAATGATCTCCCACTTAAGGTAGTTGTCACTCGAGTGTACCTATTCAAAAACATGTTCTATGTGCAAAATAAAAATTAAGCTAATGCAGTTTATATTTGCAATAACTTACAATTTTTAACATTATATTATATACACAGATTGCATCAAAATAGTTAAAAGCTAATATCAAACACTGTAACAGATGAATTTTCTTTATTTTTTCGTAGAAAAGTTTTTTTTAACTGTACCACACGCACTAACACATACACAAGTGTCGTATTTCAATGTTGAAGAATAACTGTGGCAACGTCATATCTAGACATTTATTGGTACATTCGGGTATAAATGTAATAAGATATTTTGAGATATAATACTAAGTCTAAACTACAAATGGAAACTGCAAAACAAATTAATATATTTCTTTCTTAAAATTACAAAAGTAGTATTATACTGTTTAAAGTTTTCATGATTTTCACGTAAAATACTAATTTAAAAAATATTTCCTTTGAATGTACGTCTGAAATTCATTTAACCAAAGATGACCTCTTATTTGCTAATACCAAGCGGGCGTTGTTAACTTAACTGATACTCCATCTGAAAAGCTTGTACATAGTTGTTGCAATAAAATATAATCTGGATGGTAAATAATTTTCAAAATTTTACATAAAATCCGTTAATTAGTTTTCTATAACATACTAGTTTTTCGATTAAACGTCGGTTGGATATAAAAGTTATGATTTAAAATGTGTTTATTTTGCCATTTCCTATTCTGCACGTGTTAAGAAGGCCAAATTGTTATAAACTTGGAGAGCAGGTAGATTATACTTCAGTTGAGATGTACTTAAAATTTCAATTAATGCTGGGTAAAATGGTTTCATGATATAACTGTGGCGGATCAAGTATTCAATATATTTAGTAAGTTATCCGCCACGTTACCCTCGCCCATTGTTGATCAGCTGTTCCGAGGTTACCTTGGAACAGCTGACAACCAAAACATCATTAATTTTGTATTCATTGTCCAAGACAGTCAAAATTATTTAATAAAATTATATTTACTATATTTGTTTATACAATTTAATTTCAAAAAGTTTATTTTACACATTGTAACGATTGGGATTATCAATCAAAGATAATCCGTTTCGCTACATAACTACCTTAAGTATCGCCTAGTTGTCGCGTAGGTACTGTGTTTGTATGTAAAACTGAATTATGTGTATTAAGAGATAAAAATTCATAAAATCCAACCCTTGCTCTTGGGGTTTTGTATTTAATCGCCGATCCCCCGAGTTTAAAAAATAAACTGTACGATACTTGTTCGTAATCTATTGTTTTTTTTTCTTTTACTTCTTTCTCTTGTAACCAAGTTTGGAACGTAACAAATCGTGTAACATTAACATAAAACTCCCGTTTTCTTACTTACATTTTAAAATGTAAAACATTAATGTAAGCAGTATTAAATAAATACGAATAATTTATAAACGGCGAGGCCAGGTGCGACTGTACCGTTCGCATCAGCCTCAAGTTGGGCTAACAGGACGGAAATGCTCTGAATTTGCACTTTTAACCCTTACCCACCCGGGACTCAATACGCGCACGTAAATACCCGAGTCCGGTCTTAGTGAGCGCTGGGTTTAAAGTCTTAATATATCAATTTCACGCAATACTATGTGCTTCAAACTGATTAATCGGTTTATAAGGATTTAAATATTAAAATCATGTACAACTGATTTATAAGCTTTTTATTCAAAATATAAAATAGTTTTTTACGATTAAGTTTTAAAGTGACATTTTATTTATTATAAATCTAGAACGTTTTGGGGTCCCTAGAATAAGAATTTACTATTTTTACGATGATGTCTGTGTATGTGACGATTGTTTCGGAGCGCATAACTCAAATACCACAATTCCAAAGATTGTAGTTTTCTCGTATTTCTCGAGTTTAGGGCCATATGCAGACGTGATTAGATTTTGGTTATAATTGGTCAACCGAAAGTACCCTAATTTGTAACTTTTAACAGTGTTTCTTGAAAAAACGCGTTTAAATATAATTTATTAACATAATAATATTATAAATTTTAAACAATATATTATTTTCTATACGATTTGATTGCATTTTATACTTCATATTCAATAGATATAGAGATAAAGAATTATAAAGATACTATAGTTTCATAAATCAGTCAGCTACGCTAACCATGGAAACTGCTAATATATTCAGATAATTCAAATTGACGGATGTCAATATCAATGAAAAGAAAATGAATGTGGCAGTGATGAGGATGTTGAGATAGATGTTGGAGAGGACAAGGAAAGATAGGGTAAGGAATCAAAGGGTAAGGGAAATTCTCGAGTGATAGAACTTTCTAGCATGATGCTAGACAATTACATAGGTTTGAACATGTTATGAGGAGAGATGAAGAATATATTGAAAGAAGAATGAATTGCTTAGTAATAGAAGGTAGAAGAAACAGAGTAAGACCAAAAATAAGATGGATGGACTGCATTGCGGAAGACTTGTGAGCAAAGGAACTAAATAAGAACGACAGCCAACACGGGAAACAGAAATAAGTTGAAGAATAAAATAAAAAATAGCAACCCCTCACGAATGGGAGAAAATAGAAATGTCAGTGTCAAGTGCAATTTGCATAGTTTGTTTATGAAATAATTTTACGGGAAATTTAACATCTTTGCAAGAAAATTTATGTATGGAATTTATACATAATACACAGGATTGACGGAAGATAATGTGCTGGCCAGGTTCAGTTCAAGAAATTGAAAATTATAACGGTTCAATGGTTTTGGTTTCGGGTTCGAATTTTGGTTCAGAGCAATAAATGGTGATTAAAAATTAAAAATTATTTTTAATTGTATATTTAATTAACCTCTAAACCGAATCTGAATTTAAAACGATTTAAATTCGGTTCAGGTTTATTGACCTTGGAAAATAAAGGTTCGGTTCGGGTTCAGATTCATCAAAAATTCGGGTTAATTAATAGATCTACATCTACAGTACAATTACGGATATTCGTAAGGTGACGGGAGTTACTTGTAGAAAGGTATATTGAACTTGTAAAACCGTTAGGCTTCTTTCACATTATATGATTTTGATCGTACGGCAAAAAACCGTATGAATTTATGCCGTAACTGTGTTGTTTTCACATTGCACGGAATTTTGACGTGAACAATTGTAGATATTTTTATTTAATTTGTTTAATGTGCGGATCAAGATGAATCGTAAACAAATTATTGCTTTATGATTGCTACATCGTCGCCGAAAAAGAGTAAAACATCGCCTTTTTTGGGTGCACCCCATTAATCAGAGAAGAGAGGAAGTAGGATTATTTTATACACTCTTTGAAGATTTGAGGAACGACGGAAATAAATTCTTCAACTATTTCCGAATGTCTATTGCCTCTTTTGATGAATTACACAGAAAACTTAAGGATGTGTTACAACGACGAAACACACAATTCCGCAATTGCATACAACCTGTTCAAACCAGACACTACATCGAAGTTTTCGATGCCGTACGACTTAAAACCGTCCAATGTGGAAGCATGCATTTCGGCACATAGGCTACTGTGACGGCGAGCGTCAAATGTAGGAACAAGACACGGTTGCTGCACGACACGGCCCAGGCATTTTACCGTCGCCATATAATATGAAATATCCCATACTTTTCTTCACTTCTATAGCCGGACGATTTTTTGCCGCACGTTCAAAACCGTATAGTGTGAAAGGAGCATTACTATCTGAGTGACCGGATCGAAGTGGTCAAGATTTAATTGTCATGCGTAGAAACTTCGATGTCGCAGTAGTTCAGAACGGACGATTCGAACAAACTTTTACATCAAATATATTCTAAAATTAGCCCTGTGAAGTCACACAAAAATAAAATAAAAACAAAATCAATTTTCATTAGGAGATTTCCCCTGCTGCAAAACAATAACAATAAAAGCTTGGCAACCTTCAGACATTAGTCTGTTGTAGACTGCAAAAGACGGAAGTGAACGCGGATGGGATTGTGCGCAGTGGCATAGTAAATTTTTAACATTATTAAGAGTAAATCTGGTGGAAGAATCGCTTCTGGTGCGCACTCGCCTGTCTTTTCTTTACACCCTGCATGCGCCGTGGGACGTAGTCATGAATTATGGCAAAAATTCCTACAAGATTAAACTTTTCTTCTTCGATTTAATTTGCATTTAGTAATTCGCCAGTTTTATTACGTAGTAAATCAAAATAATTGCTGAAATTATGTGTTATTAAATATTAATATTGTTTATGATCTCATTTATGAAATGCTAATCTGGGGAACAGTAAAGGTTATGTAGGTACTTTCTGTAGCACCACACGTCTTGTTTTAGTCGAGACAGAATGCCTCATATAAGGTACGACGCTGATTTAGAATGTTATCTGACTAGCTATGAAACACAAGACCAGAGATTGTATTTTTTGCTGCCAAATAACAATAATGTGTTTGTGCTTATTTATCTAATTTCGTTCAACCTGAAAGAGTTTTGCTATATATGCAAAAGTTTGAGAACAAGAAATGAGTAATGTAGAACGTGAAACAGTTTTGCCTTGTTAATATTAAATAATAAATTGACTTACAAATTGCAGGCAGATGTAATGTAGATTATAACATTTGTGACTCACCTGTAACAGAAAGAAAAACAAATTATTTATAAGTATAATTAAATGTATAGAATAAAATAATTATTTTCTGCGCCTGCATAAAAGTTTATGTATATTTATTGATGCGAAGCGTTTCTTAATCAGCATGGTTACTGCGAGGTATATTGTAGTTAATAATAATAATAATAATATCTTTTATTCCGTGGACTTGAGTTACAACTATGGAAATGTCAAGTGATACAATAAAATATAAATATACAATAAAATATAAATACCATGTAACTACATTTCATTCCATAACAATGTCATCACTAACCATAGTATTATAGCCGTGTTCGTTCTGGCTGTAATTGTAATTTTGTGAATTCTGATATTAGTTTAATCGTGATTCTTTTTACCTCTCGCTAAGAGAGGTATTGCATTCATGCTAAAAATCGCATATCCAGATTTTATTGAATAAGCACGTTTTAAGGTCCCTACAATCCGATTTTAACATTTTTACGATGATGTCTGTGTGTGTGTGTGTGTGTGTGTGTGTGTGTGTGTGTGTGTGGATGTGTGTGTGTGTGTGGGATGTTGGAAGGACGGTTACTCAAAAACTACAAGACTTAAAATTTGTTTAACAACGTATTTCCCAATCGGACATTCATGGGAAGATCTGAAAAGGTTTTGGTAACAATTGGACAACCGGAAGTAGAAGATTCTTGAAAAAAAATCTTCTAAATATTATTTTTTGAAAATTTTTCTTGATAATATTAAAGAAAAATAAATTCTCTTTCTGATACATTTAAATATTTTTATACATATTTTATAGATTAAGAGATAAAAGGAATATAATATATAAAATAATGTTGTAATTAATTTTACAACCGAAAGGATGCCATGAAAAATAGTTGCAAATTTAAATTATTTGTAACTGACAGATAAATGTCAGTGTCAGAAATAATGAGTAATGAAAGAAAAATGTATTTGGAGAATCCCTTAATTCTTGATCTGTGACTATTATGGAGATGACAAGTCTAGGTTGAAGGACTTAAATTTGTTTCAAACATTATGGGACAATGTACACCAGTACTGTAGACTAGAGTAACTATGAATTGCGAAAAAGCTATCAAATTCTTCTCAAGTAAGTTGTAAATATTGACAAAATTACACATCGATATAAGAATAATCGGAGTGCAATCTGTCCGTCACTTTATTAAAGGGAATTAAGGTTATTTAGATATAACAAGTATGAAAAAATAAAATGTAAAAGAAGATATGTAAGAATAGATGCACAATCCATATATACATTTTAGACCGCCCAAAATTAATGTTTTTACTAGAAGAATATGAAAAGAAAGTAAACAAGGTTGTTCGAATTGAAAATTGCTGTTACCAGCCTAATATTTATATATGGTAAACTCTACTTTGTAATTTATTGTAACATAATTTATGGTAAAATATCTTTATGTTGAGACATGCTATTATTGAATAATAAAGAAGTTTATACGTCATAGATTTATATGAATATATTATTTGTATTTATAAAAATATTCTTTGCTTTATGCATACAGCCAGGTAAAATATACGGCGAGAGGTTATGTGCTGGCCACATCAGATTTTTTAATTTAATTTTTTTATCGAGAAAACAACTTGAATAACATAAACATTACCTAGCGTCAAATGGCATATGCAGACCAATGCAAACTAACTTATTTTATAAATAATTTATTGTCCTGTCATGTGTTATAGACAGTATTAAAAATGGATTATATAGAAGTAAAAAAAATGATTTTGTAAGGAACATGAAGTATGTTTACTTAAAACAAACCTTCTAGTAACATATTTTCTTTGTCTTCAAAAGTATGGTAGGTCATTACATGTTTTTGTAGAAAAATCATATTTCCATTTATGAAACAAACTCCACATTTATAAATTTCTACGCTCAAAAACCTTTTGTCGTCAGCCATTTCTAAATTTGCTCTGAAATGAATTCGTGTGATCACTTGAAAAGGAGAAGATTGTCTAGTGATCACAAAATGAGAAAGTGGGGATAACGAATAGGAAACGAAAAAACATACTTCTTAATCGTGACACTTTGATGATTTAGATTGCGAATCACAGCTCAAAGGAACACGGATCTTGAAGTTACAAGATTTTGTAATGTGCTTGAGCTGCGCTGTGCATGATTATCGTCACGTGATCACTGTATACTCTGTGCAGATTGGAATTAAAAGAATGAATTGTGCTATTGTGCAGCCTGTGCGTATTCCTACAAATGTAGTAATACTAGTGCAGGAAACATTTTTCGATGAAGGAGGAGTATGATTGAAAAGTTTTACAAAAAGTAAATAATTATGCTGGGTACACAATATCAAATAAGTCTAGCGGACAATTTGAAACTTATTTTTGAATAATGTAACATGTATCCCGGTACTTTTGAAAATTTATTATGCAAAATGAATATTGCTCACAAAATACATGAATATAAGGAAAAAAAACTTCATGGAAATATCCGAAAATGGCCTTGGAAAAATAAGGAATTTGGTGTTGAACTTACGATAAACATTAATTAATGCAATAATTTATAAATTTACAAAATTAGCAGTAAATCTGTATACTTAATAGATATTAAGCTTTATGTCTTAATTTTTTGCCTGTGGAAGCGCGTGCTGGGCCCATAACCTGTTAGAAGAGCGTTAGCAGAGCGTGTTTATAATATTAATCTCGATTCAAAAAACACATTAAACATTTATTGACAAAACATATATTTACATAACATGATCAATAATTGCATTCGAAACAAAAACATAAATATGCAAAATATATCAAGTCGGCATCACCGACCGGATTGTCTTGACTTCCATATTCATCACTTCTTGTTGTGCTACTCAGTTTTTCAGAGTTGTTGGGACCTCTGGCATGGTTGACATGTTCAGAAATCTTAGCTATTCAGTTGAACTCCTAATTTTGTACTACTGATGACGAGAACTTAATTTTCGAAATACGTATTTATTTTTTCTTATAATTTTTATATCACATTTTATTTAAAATATTGATCTTAGAGTCAAGGACGTAGATATAAAATTAAATTTAAAATATCTTATAGCGTGCTTCTAAAAATATCACTGAATCAAGATATTTTAAGATATTGTACAAAATCGTTGTACGTTCTATTCTTATTTAGATATATGGAAAATTTACGGATTTCCTTTTCAACTCCATTGTCTGTTAATAAAAGGTTCTGTAACTCGTCTTCTTTAATCTCATTTAGAGTTAAAATATTCTGTAATTTATCATATCCATTTTCAAAGCGTCATTTACACAAAATATACCTCACCTTCTTTTATGTATTCTTTGTTTTAAATACTCCCATTCTCCCTAAATTTCCATAAAACATAAAAAGTAATTGTGCGTGTAATAGAATCTTCCTTGAACGAATTATCTTAAAAAACGAGATCGGGCTGTTGAACATCAAAATAAAGAATAAAAGCTTTTATAATCGCCTATTCCGATAAAAAATTTAAGATAAAAATTCTTAGACAAGCTATTTAATCGGTGCGGCGATAAAAAGAAAGCGTTCTATATTCGAACTTGAAGTCTGGAATATCAGAACGCCAGAGGCTCAGATTATCTCACATCTCACAGACAGAAGGGAGCAAGGAGACAGCTGGAGTGTCCAATGCCAATGTTGTGTTGAACGAGATAGGACGTCAACCGATAGGATAGGACACAACTCATTTGATGCTGAAGACTTCCAGGAACTGACTTCGAATTACGTGTTTAGCAAAATAAAATCAGATAAGGTCGGATTTAAAACAGAAAAGTTTACTTATTTTCCAAATAACAAAATAAGTATTTTTCCGAAAAAATAAAGGATTTATTATTTTAAAGTATTTATTAAAACAAGTAGATACTACTACATTATATATCAATGGCGGTGCGTGAATTTAGATTGAGACAAGGCCAAATATTGAGAATAAAATATTATTATTCATTCAAGGTTATTTTCGAACGCTACATAAATCAACACACAATTAGATATTATACTTATTGTAAATACACGCAAAATTAAAAACAAAAATAAAATAACTATGGCATTCATTTGTATATTATATTATATATTATATTATAATATATATATAGTATATACATAGGGTGAGACGCCCCCCCCCCTATAACTTATAATATTATAGGTGGCTATGTGAAAATAAACAAAATGGAACAAGTATACATTTGTTTATTATTAGTTACTTATTATTTACCAATATAGGTATGTATATATATATATATATATATATATATATATATATATATATATATATATATTATTCATAATTTAAATAAATTAGAAAAATTGTAAATAGTATGTAATAATATTGTATACGAAAATAAAATAGAATTTTAATAACGAAATATTATTAACAAACCCTAGGAAAACAAATACATAAAATGACATTAATTAATAATGTGCGAGCATCCGACGCAAGCATTCGACCGACGCCGCTGGTCGAACGTTTCTTGAACACGATTTCATCGTCATGCGATATGTACATCGAATCCACCCTTTTTGTACAAACTACTATTAATTTACTATAATGTACAGACAAATACTATCGTAACTCGACAGTAAAAAATTGTAGGTGTCGCTTCTTATTTTTAATGACCAACTATATTACCTATTTGTTTAAAGTATGATGGCAAACATGATTTATATCATCTTTCAACGCAATATTGTTGAAAACAAGACCATTTTTCAATTGTTTTATCAAAAAACTTGAAATATTATGTAACAGCTAAAAAACTGATATTTCCATAAAATTATCTAAATTATTACATGTTCGTCATTTCTATGTATTACATATAATTTCCACAAGGTACTTCGAAACTATATCATCTACGTTATCTTAATAACTGTGTACGTTTCTACAATAACACTCTAGTTGTACTTTGCTAATAATCAGATTCTGGGATATATTCCCAGTGTCGGACTGGGACATGTTTCTGCATGTGGCGATTCGAATTTGCGGGCCCCCTATTCTGGGCCACACAAAAATATTATTAATGAAACAAAGTCGGTTTTAAATGATTTTTTTTTTACAGACATCTTATATTTTTATTTATACATTAAGAAATGTAAACATTAAGTAAGTATACAGGCCGAACCCGAGAATCCGTGACATTGACGACTAACATGGGAAAATAGATTTATTCAAATACCCCGCATAGGTATTTCGAGAAACATAAAAGTTACGATGTCAGGCAAATTAGACCAAAGTTACTCCATTTTAATGGTTTATCGTTATTTGAGAAAAAATACGTCACTAGATATAGACGAAAATGTAAATTTTGAAATGTTTTATTTTTGTGAATAACTTCTAAGTGAAAATAATAGCTATTTATGTCAGTATATCACGGGTCAAGCCCGAACTAGCGATTATTTAGAATAATTATTATTAAAACAAAAGCATCGTGTTTGTTTTGAACAAGTTTTCTGTGATACGTTGTTAAGGTAAAATTTATTAAACCCGCTTTTGATCTAATTTACAATTTACAAATTAAGTAATAGTCAACTTTAAAATACCTACCGGACGTCGTCAAGTTCGTTGCTAAGTACTACCGGCCTAGGCCGTAAAATCTTTCCTTCCGAACTTTTTAGTAAGATGGTAGATAGTTGTTTACAGTGGAGTATACAGATAAGTTATACAATTCCAAATATAACAACTGATAGCTGTACTAGGTATACAGAATTAGTAGTAATCTAACATACGAACCGCGTTTACGTTAACACGAAAATTTTGGTCACATAGTTTAAATAACCCCTACGGGAAGTGTGTGAAATTAATGAACTTTAATATTAAATTTACAAATTCGTAGAAAACTGTATATTATGTACATTTATAAACAATAAAAATAAAACATAATGCAAAAATATAAGATAAACTGTAAGTATTGTAAAAATCAAATTTGGAACATTTTCTTTGTTATAATCAAATCATATTAATAGCGAATAGTGAATACTATTATAAGATAATGTTGCGTAAACAAGGAGAGGATACTTCGAATAACTGGTAAGGAGACTGAAATAATGATTACCTGTACCCTCACTTTTATTTAACTAACTTAATTAATACAATATTTCTGAAAATAAGAACAACAACAATGGTAGGTGTCCTATATCCCAGACTGCTCCGCAACTAACTAGTATCCCTGTAATAAAGAGAACTACCTAAGTATTTACCACTTAGTGAAGAGCCATTACGCACACACACACACACACACACACACACACACACACACGCACACACACACACACACACACACACACACACACACACATTCGACAGCGTCCAACAGAACAGGGAAAATGGAATAAGTCACCTTAAGCGAAACGCATACATACTCAATAGCAACGTGGCCCAGGTCTTACGCGTACGTATACTCAACTGTACCTGCCTCTACCAGCCTGAACAGTGTGGAGTGTGGTTCATATCGGCACCGAGACATGGTTACATCGCCAACTCTGCCATTACCACCCCTGGGAATAGGGAGCTACTCTAACCCGAATTCTGCTCAGTTGCTGATCCACGCTAGTGACTTTACTTCGGCCTTAGGGGAATGGTTACAAAACCAGGAGAAAACCATCCCTACTGTTACCACGCGGTGAACCAACGAAAACCCACGAGGCTAACAATCGTGGACACATAGGTCGCATTCCTGGTTACCCTTATAGCTCTCTTATCCCGTCTTAAACCAAAGCCCAAAGGCTCTACCGGGCACGGCCAATCAACAAGGATTAGGATAAAGTACAACGCAGTGAAGTAAGAGAATATTCATTTCATACAAATCCGTATCTATATTACTTTTTGCCCTAATAGACCAAGTGCGTGTTAGATTCAACTCACCTCTGTTAAAGTTCCTGTCCAAAACTTAACACTCACTGTTCACATTCACTAACACACTCTAAACACCTCATCCATCAAATGCTAGAGAAAGACTGAATTTAAATATCTATTAGCAGTAAATTAATGAATAAAGTGATTACCCAAGACAAATAAACAAAACTTCTACCAGGCTGTGAGTAAGAAAATAAAATAATTACTCACACATCCGTGACACTATTAAAGATAACTTTTATTTTCTTTGTCTAGATCTTTTAAGTGCACAAAAGTTATGGCTCTAAATGCTTGGTTGCACCAACGTAACTTAAATTTTAAGTGTTCCTTTGATAATATTAAGTCACAATAAAATATTAAATGAATTTATATGTTGTTTCCATTTACATTTTTTTCTCTAAAGGTCTCTTAAAATTTAAGCCTTGTTGGTGCAATTGGAGTTAAAGCAACAGAAATTGTTAATAAAATAAGAGTTACAGAATCTAACTCCAATCTTATTCTGTTTTGTGAATAACATTCACACCAAAAATTTATTCTGGAATAAAAATGGAGTTGGTTAACTCTGAATTTAATCTTTTCTATGAATCTGCTAATGAAAGTCTACTATGTGAAAAGCCAAAAGTCACAACAAACCACAAAGAACTTAAAAACTAAATTTTATATCTACTAGTTATTACATGCCGGCTTAACGGTGGGAGGGGGGCTTTTGGATGGTATACCGAGCAGAGAACGTTTTTAAATTTATTTTTGTAAATAAAAATTTGGAAGGAAGTAGATTATAAACTGATTACATTAGAAATATATCGAAAAATAATTGTATTTAGTATAAGAGGAGCTCTTATTAAGAATAACATAGTTTGTATATTCAGTAATAGATTGTAACCTCTAGAAAAGGTCAAGTAAGAAAATTATTAGACATTAAAGTTATAAGTAGAAGTTGGAATAACGTATGGCGTTGATAATCCCTCACCCGCCAGTAAATAGGTCAGCGCAACATAAGTGAAGCATGGACCGAAATTATAGGATCATACTGATACATACATTCATTGAATTTTGTAGTGTTGTATTTTTGTAAATAATTATAAAATGTGCATAATGATTTGCAAGAGATACTTAATTTTATGATATTTCTCGACCTTTAAAGTTGAGCAAACATTTCTTCCGTAAGAAATACATAGGGATCAAAATTATGTACTCAGCCTTATGACCAGAGTTTGAATTTGGCGCCTATATTTGACCGTTACATTTTTTCGATCTATTGTTTTACGTACGAGTATACTCGTAATTCATTAAAAAAAATCTATTGTAGCCAGCACAATACCTCTCGCCACTTCCGTTTTTGGTTACATACGCAGTCATGTGACATTGTTGGCCTTGACAAGCAGATATGGGGGCCCGTGTCAGAACGATAATTAGAAATTATGTACATAGATGTCAAATGTCAGAATTTTTCATCAAAAATTTCAAGATTTTCTAAATTCACGTAGTTATAATTTGTTACCAGGAGTGTGGTTCTTTCTTTTCGAGGAAAATAAACCACATGGAATTGAAAAATCACTAAATTTCTAATGAAAAATTATATTTGATATAATTACTAGCTATCATTCTGACACGGGCCCCCATATCTGCTTGTCAAGGATAACAAAGTGACATGACTGCTCGCCCCTATTGTATTTAACATTTTCTGTATAAATGTGGATTAAATTTTTTTTTATGTATTTTACCTCTCGCTAAAAATGGTATTGGATTCATGCAAAAATCGCATATCCAGATGTTAATGAATAAGCACGTTTTAAGGTCCCTACAATATTGAGATATTAGTTACATTCGCATATTTTGGTAGGTAATGATGTTATATCTTTACCGTTGAGGCATATACGAGTATCTGCAGTTACCTAATAGGCAATTGTTTTTTTTTAATTATACAATACATATACTTATGTACGTTATTTTCTTATTATTTACAAAGAAATATTATGCTTGCAAAAAAGTCCTAGCACACAAAAAAAACAAAAACTGACACGAAAACTATTTTATCGTACATACATTGGTTAAAAGTTGAATAAGATGAGGGAAATATAGGAATTAAATACTATTTATTATCTGCAGATAAATTTTATTTGAGCTAATTACAATATATGATCTCAATTGACATATTTATGTATTACAGTATTGTATTTACTAAGCTTCAAAAAATTAATGTAATAGTTTGCCTCAACTTATAGTGAATTGAATTGACTTGACTCACGATGTGGGAAGTCTCGTCTCAGCGGGAATTTGCTTTACCGACTGTTCAAGATATAAAAACGGTTCTGTCTTTTAATTTTTATAACCTTTTTACGAAATTTCCTGCTGTGAGAGTCAGTAAAAGTCAGTTCACAATAACTTGAGACATACTATACTATACTGTTTTACATATTTCATATTTTCATTAGCCATTTAGTCTGCAACGACCACAGTTCTTTACCGGAATACATGGGCTGTTTTCTTTGCACCGTGCGAAACCGCTTTGGCACTGACAACTCAATCTACAATAATCTGGACAAACTTCAGTAGGTCCAAAACACATGTCGCCAGTGCAACCACATTGTTGTACTAGATGTTCCCTAGCCTTGCATTTTTGTGCTGTAAGAAATTTATAAAATGTATTATTATTTCTGAAGTAGTTTCGTGAATGAATATAACAAATTAAATACTACAACTTTATTTAAATATTTTGACATGTAACATTTCTTGATTATTTCTAAAATAGTAACTGTAACTATCTAACAAATTTTATTTTTTTTATCTACATTGACTGCCACAGATTTGGCAATGTCAATTAAATATGACATTTAATTTTAACATGTGACAGCGCTACAATTTCTAATCAATAATATTAAGTAATAACATAGAAAACTACAAAAATAGAAAATTTATAACAAAAGAAAATGACATTACGGCCCCAATTCTGCTAAGCTCCATTGTTATGTTTGATTGTTTGACTTTAAGTGCATTGGTGTAGCAAGAAGCTAAAAATTGTGACGTAACTTTGCAACTCATTAATACCAGAGAAGAACTGAGAAGAAACCCTAACAAAACACCACTACAAAAAATTGAATATTGCAAAACAAGGAAACTGGTGAAAAAAGTATAAAAAATATCTCTGCAATTACGAACACAAACTAATCAAAGATTTAGCGGATTTAAACTATACGATAAAAAACTGTTCAAAAACATAAACACAGAGAAAAAGTGGATAAATGAACTTGCCGCAGCGAATGACCATATCGAAACTAACTTATATAAAATCATGCAGATGGCAACAAATTACTACTCACAGTCATACAATGACAATAAAAATCAGATACAACTAAACAAAATACTGAAGAATTAAATACTTTTCTACCATTCCTAAACACAGAAGTAGAGATGGCGCTAAAAAAATTATAAAAGGACAATACCCCAGGGCCAGATTGAATAACAAATGAAATGCTAAGAGAATGGTACAATATCCCAGAAGTTATAGTACTAATTTAACAAATCTTCAACCAAATAATGTTCACAATGATAATTCCCAGACAATGAAGAAAATCGAATATTATACCTTTACACAAAAAAGGGGATAAAACAACCTAAACAATTGCTGGCCAATTTTTCTCAAAACGTGAACTCAACCAACCAGTAAACCTAGCAGGATTCAAAAAACACTACTCTATCACCGACCACTTGTACTCTGTATGCCAAATAATTAAAAAACACAAAGAATATAATATGTTATACTATATATAGCTTTTATATATTACATGAAGGCCTTCGACTCAATTAGACATAAGTTTTTGATCCACGCATTGAAAAGGCAAGGAATAGATAAAACATATGTAACAATTATAGACAAAATATACGAAGGAATACAGCAACTAGTACCTTTCACGAACAAGGATCACAATTCGAAATTAAAAACGGAGTTCGCCTATTTTGTTCTCAAGTGCGCTAGAGTCAATAGTCAGAAATCTGAAATGGGAAGAAAAAGGTATAAAAATAGATGGAAAATATTTAACAAATTTACGTTATACAGATGACGTCATCCTTGTACCGATGTCAGAAAAAGAACTAAGGGAAATTATATCGCAACTAATACAAGGCAGAATCAGAACTGGAAATAAACCTGTCTAAAATCAAAACTATGTCAAATAGGCCTCACACGAATATTCGACTAAACATTGAGTATATAAAAGAATATGTTTATTTGGAGAAACTAATAAGCTTCGAACAAACGACAAGTATAGAAATTCAAAGAAGAATAAAATTTTTGGAGCCTCTGTAATATTTTTAAAAGCAAAATTAAAAGCTAAAATCTACAATCAGTGTGTCATACCTAGCGTCACATACGGCTGCTACTCATGGTCCTATACCAAAAAATCTGATATGACCAACACAATACCTCCCGCCATTTACCTATGGGGTATAATTTTATATACTTATAAATTTACAAAATATTACAAACATATTATAACATTTATAAAGGATTGTAAAATAATCATGTAAAATCAATACCAAATAAAACAGTGGCCGCATGACACAATGTCAAGGCCAAAATAAGAGAGAAAAAAAAAAATTATCCATAGAATATACAGAAAAAGTATTAAAGCAAACCTGTAGAAAATAGAATAATCTTTAATTTTTATAATAACAAATTGCGAAAAAAATACATTTAAAGGTATTTTTTGAAGAAAACTATCTTGAGCTTCAAGTAAACTGCCATTTCCAGTTATCAGATTGCCACCAAAATCTAATGGCTTCTTTCCATATTAGAATAAGGTAGAAATACTTGGTTTCAAAACTTTCTAAATGATAGTATTTGAGTTAGAGCGTAAAGGGAATCACACCCAAACACACACATACACACAGATATCATCGTGAAAATGTTAAAAATGGATTCTAGGGACCTTAAAACGTGGTCATTTACCAAAATCTCGATATGCAATTTTTAGCACGATCCCTATACCTCCCTTACCAGGGGTAGCGGGAGGTAAAAAGACATCCATAAATTAAAAATCTCCCAAAGAAAGATGGAATTAATTATTACGGGTGTAACCTCACCGAGACAGAATTCCAAACACAGAGCTAAGAGAAAATCTAAAGTCAACGACATAGAAGAACAGTCAAGAATTAAAATGGCGCTAGGATGGACACATCCCAGACTCAAAGAGATAGGTGTATCATACGGACGACCAACTGGAACCCATGGGACAAGAAAAAAAAAACAGAGGAAGACAACCGAAGAGATAGGAGGACGACATCAACAAATCCGCGGGAAAGCTGTGGTCGAGAAATATTTTAGTTTTTACATCTTATAAAAATTAATGCTTGTATTTCATAGGCACCTTGGCTCGTGGACTTGTGTCCACTGCACCCCCGATTGCTACGCCACGGTTTAAACGATTTTACTTGACGCTGGTATGCACAGCAGATAAGTAGTGGTAGTATTTTTTTCTTGAGTTGTTACGTCACAACCAATTTTTAAATTTTTCTCGGATATTTTTTAATTTGTGAGAAAAATAAAATTCCACAGTATAGTAAATAGAACAGAAAAATATATACGAGTACTTACCAGACGCCATTTGAACCAGGAAAATTAGTACGCAGATCTTGAATACAGTTTTGATGTTCATGATTGCAAAATATTTGGAACTTAGTGTCTATAAACGGTGAAACAAACCATCGTATATATACTAAATTTAATCATCTTATAATTTATTGTATTGAGATATTAGTTATTTATTTATTTATGTGCATAAAAAAATAAATAATGTGAAATTAAATTCTTCCATATCTAATTTATACTACATTATTATCGTAAAGTTTTTTATAATGCCCAGGTGGGTAGGCCCGTGTAAACGGTATGAAAGGGGCGTAAACCAGTGGAGAAGGGCTGGGTAGAACGGTTGTTTATGGATTAGGGCGCCAGTTGAATAAAACAAACTCTGCCAAACTAGCTAAGTGATTCAATGCACGATACGGAAGAGGTGATAGGGCTAAAGGTGCACAATACAACTAGAGAAATCCAAAATTAACAATATTTAATATTGTACGTGGTATATAAAAAGCTTAGGCGCAGTTCGCGGCAAAATACATGATAAAAAAAATAATGTTTAAAATAGCAATGTGCTTTAAGTAAATTGTCACTTCCGGTTGAACGTTTGTAAATGAAATCTAATTTGTTGTTCTAATGAATAGAAAAGTCTGTATTACAAAGTTTTGGATTATATTTCGTTTTTCTCGGAAATCTGTTGAGAGCTCCAAATTAAGTAACATTTCCGGTTAATCATATATAATACAAATATAATATATTGAAATACCAAATTTGAAAAGTTTTGGTTCATATTTTAATAATTTTTTGAAGAAAATCTGTTTAGACCTTTCAGTAAACCACTACTTCCGGTTTATCAATTTTAGAAAAAAAAATACGTCGTTTTCATTAATACAAAAGTTTTACATACCAAATTCGAAAAGTTTTTGTTTATATCATAATATATTTTTCACGGAAATCTGTTCAGAGCTTCAAGTAAAGTATCATTTCCAGTTTATTAATTTTAGTCAAAATCTACTGTTGTTCCCCTTGATATAAAAGTCTGAAATTCTAAAATTGAAAAGTTTTGGATTATATTTTAAATACGGAAAATATAAAATTTTGGAAGTTCGATGAGTTATCACGAATGAAAAAATTGTCACACACACACATACACACACACACACACACACACACACACACACACACACACAAGTACATACATACAGACATCGTAAAAATGGTAAAATCGGATTGTAGGGACCCTAAAACGTACTTATTCACTAAAAACTCATCATTGAATTTTTTGACCAAAGACAATACCTTCCTTACCTAAAGGTGACGGAAGGTAAAAATTATGTAAGGGGTTTATATATAATACACAGGATTGTGCTGGCTACATCAGATTTTTTATTTCCTGTAGAGCTGAAAAATTTCTTGTTGAAGGAATTGTTAAAATTATGCTCAAAAGTTTGTATAATTTGAAAAACACATCCTTCTTTAAATCATTCTCAATTCATGGAACAATGAAATGGTAGGCTAAACGCTAGACAGTGTAGCCTGTAGTCCAGCCATTTACTGAGTTCTCCCCACCACTCAACCTAGGCCTCACGTCACATACTTATTCCGATGCTTTTCTTATTTTGCTATTTTGCGCTTGTAAGATCATATTTTTTTATATTTATATATGTCTAAAGATCAATTAATGAAAATAGTAGTTGCAAAAATAATTATTTTAATGATTTTTTTTTCTTAAAATATCAGTTAAAATATTCTCATTGTTGTAACTAGTTCGTACTGTTAAATTTGTCTCTTCTTGGTTGATGATTATTGTACAATTCTACAATTTATGATTTATTAACAGCTATACTTATATTTTTTATAAATATTTAGTTTAAATAAATATGACAAGTAACAGTACACTGGCTTGCAAAAAAATCGCGTACACCTATTTTTTGCTGTATTGAGTGTGTCTTCAATTTTAACTTGTCAATGTCATTAGTGTCAATTAAGATGTCAAAGTTAAACGAGAAACATATTCTTGGTTGTTCTTTAATTTTTGTGGTATATATGTATATGTAACTTAATAAATAGTAACATCACAATGAAGAACTTGCTCTACAATAGATAAAATACTGACGTGATAGTGACAACAGTGACAGTTCTATTGACAGTTGATTAAAAAATCGTATTTACATAGCTGAAAAAAATGTAAAAACTCGGTTATTTGATTTTTAAGGTGTACGCGATTTTTTTGCAAGCCAGTATACAATTAAAATAGAAATAAATAGTTTTAAATTTATGAAAATATAAAAAATAACAACAGTAACAATAAATAGTAATTATTAAATTATTTTGAAAATAATGTAGATATTCTTGTTTGAAGCAAGAATTTTCTGTTGTAGCGCGTGCCGTGCGCTCTTCTTGGACAACGAGAGAAGCCAAGTCACCTTGTGGCTCACCGGCAGAGCGTACAGCAAGAAAATCGTTCCGTCTTACTCACATTTATATATTGGCCATGGGAACAACATAATTTGGCCTCTTTATGTAAATTCGCGTGAAAATAACACTATTTGAATGGCTGTTTGTCATATTATAGTAACAATACTTGTTTGTGAGTAGTTAATATATTATGGATTTATATTAGGTACTTCAATACATTTTAATGAAAAATAAAATTATAAAATTTTACAAATGTTTGGCCTCACCTGACGCGCGCCACTGTTACAGATGCAGGGTGAACACGAGGATCCATGACGTAGGCGTGTAATATGGGAAAACTTTTTTTTATTATAATAACTGTCCCGTAAAACTTTACAGGGTAATTTATACCTACAGTTTTGCTGAATTCTGAATTTTTAAAGACATTTTTTTAAATTTAGTGTTTTAATAAACTAATATGTTTTTTGTACGGAATTTGCATAAATTTAAAAATATGATATCCAAAAATTCAGTATTTTTTTCTCTAAATCTCTTTATATAAACATAAAACATCACATGAAGTTTTACGTGCCAGATAAGATTTGATAAAAACTGTTTTCCCTTGTGTATCTCCTGTCACGAATTCTCATGTTCAACCGTATATAAAATAAAATTTAATATATGGTTATTTATGGCACAAGTACACAAAAACATATTTCATCCACTTACGGAAAATTAGTGTACAACGTGTAAAATGAGAGGTCTTGTTTGATTTAAATTAAATATAACATTTGTATATAACATTTTAAATTTTTATTTCATTTTTGTAAACATCAAAGAAAATTTTGTTGGTTGTTACGCATATGGGAGTATCACTATCTGAAATTTAAATGTTTTGATATAGTATACTAATGCTCAGTTGACTCGCTGATCCTTAAAGAGTTAAACAAAAAAATGCAAATCAAAATTTTGACTAATATTTATGCACTCATTCGACCTTTCGTTTCCATTCGTTTTTGTCAGTTTAAGGAACACTTAAAATTTAATTGTCAGCAGTCCAACCGGGCATAAAAGTATATCAAATAATGAAATGATTTTACTTCATATGTGCCATGTGCCTCTAGCTCTAGATAGAGCTTACAAGTAAAAATAACAGGGTTACATATTGGTAAATCAAAAATATTGAATTAAAGAATTGTGAAATGCACGTTGACTGATTCACAGTAAAATAAAATGTTGAGTGCAGTGTTATATTTATGTCAAGTGCTTCAATTATATTTTGTCTCTTTCTACGCCATACAAACTACATCTGTTTGACCACTACCGCTAAAAACTTAAAATTTAATATTAGTATACCTTAATGTCGTTTAAACTATTTTTATTTTTAAAAATAAAACTAAAATTTATTTTAGTGTAGTTAAGAATCCTTCAGTGAGAATATAATTCATTAGTCACGTGACATGTTTTCCGCCAATCAACATTCAGAGTCTCCCTACTTACATGTCTATCACAGCGATGATAAACAACAAAGAAATTATCACCTTATTTATAGTCGTTACTAAGGGATGTTTTCTTTATTTACGACATTGACAGTTAATTTTCAGTATAAAATAAGTAATAACAATAATTCAAACTCCGATATATTAAATAAAACTCGTAAGTACCATGTTTTAATTCATTATGAATATGTATATCAAAAGTTAGGTTAACATAATGTGTTATAAAAATTCATTATATTCTCTCATTAAATATAAGCTCGTGATATGATTAATAATCAAAGATATTGCAGATTTCACGAGTGAAAAGTGCTGCTTCGGTTTCACTCGAGAATATCATCGATGAAATCATATCACTTGTTATATTACGTATGAGAATATAATTCCTTAGTCATGTGACATGTTTTCCGCCAATCAACATTCAGAATTTCTCTAGCTACACGTTTATCACAGCGATGATAAAAAACAAGGAAATTATCACCGTATTTATAGTCGTTACTAAGGGATTTGTTTTCTTTATTTATGACATTGACAGTTAATTTTAAGTATAAAAATAAATAATAACAATAATTCAAACTCCGAAATATTAAATAAAACTCGTAATTACTATGTTTTAATACAATATGAATATGTATATCAAAAGTTAGGTTAGGTTACATTGCAAAAAATCATTATATTCTCTCATTAAATATAAGCTCGTCCTTCAGACTCGTGAAATCTGCAGGTCGGTTTCACTCGAGAATATCATCGATGAAATCATATCACTTGTTATATTACGTATGACAATATTATTTTGAGTATGTCGATGATTATGTGTAGAAATTACTCTTACATACTAAAAATTTAATAGAGGCGTATTTTTTTTTACTGTATATGGATATGTTTTTACTTTAAATAATGATATTTTAATAAAGTGTCACTTAAACACATATATGTTGAAAAAATATTGTAATAATTGCGAAGTGATGTCTGGAAAGCGCCCTCTTCAGGAGCTTCCGATGTTCTAATGATATAACAAGCCTGAAAACTGTATTCCCACTCTAGTTGTGACGTCACACAAGTGCCCAACCTTACTACAGCGTTTAATGGGAGATATGCATTTTTTTCCAAATATTCGAAAACTGTGGCAGATATAAAAAAATGTATATAAACATTATTATAGAACATAAAATTCTCTATTAAAATGCATTTATAGAAAATATTTATGCTCGATTGTTTAGCCATAGGAAGCGTATAAAATAATATATGTAAAAATATATATTGATTTTTCGTTTTCTCGCTTACAAATTTGTAACAGCTCTGCCGATTTTGGTGTAGATAATTTTAAAACGTATTTATTTAACAAGTATCTTCACTCGTTGTTATTTTATACACTTCCTACGGCTAAACGACCTAACATAAATATTTTTTGTTAATGCATTTTAATAGAGAATTTCATGTTGTATAATATTGTTTATATACATTTTTTACCTACCGTCACCTTTACGTAAGGAAGGTATTCAATGATGAGTTTTTAGTGAATAAGCATGTTTTAGGGTCCCTATAGTACGATTTTACCATTTTTACAATGATGTCTGTATGTATGTATGTGTGTGTGGGCGTATGTGTGTCTGTGTGTGTGTCTGTGTGTCTGTGCGTGTGTGACAAAAGTTCCGGATCGCATAACTTCAATTCCACGATTCCAAAAATTATAATTTTTTTGTATTCCACAAGTTTACATCCAGAAGAACAAGTGATTAGATTTTGTAAATTTAGAATCATTTGCAAGAAAAATTATGTATGGAATTTATATATTATATACAGGTTGACGGAATGTATTGTGCTGGCCACAACAGATTTTTTATATCTGCAACAGTTTTCACAATATTTTGAAAAAAAATGTATATCTCCCATTACACGCTGTAGTAAAGTTGGGCCACTGTTATCACGTCACAAGGCTCGTTCGAATATCGGAAGCTCCACCTCTACAGTGAATAAAAGCATATTTTCTATGAGAAATACTCTTTGAGTTGTCTTTATTACTATATTATTAAACAATATCTACTGCATAAACTATGTGTCACACTTTTTGTTCTCCAGTTCTGGTCCTAATTCATTGGTCTATGATCCTATAGAATTATGTGGTTAAATCTAGTAATTATTTTCATTGGATACTAACAGCCAAATTATCTAGAAATGAGTTAAAGCATTAAAAACAGCTTTATTTTACGCAATCTGGCCGTGGCATAACGTAAACACGTAGCATGTGATTGACAAAAGTGAATAATGATGAACAATTAAACCGACTTGGGGTCATCTGGTCGCATAGCGATCAGCCATGAGCCATCAACTGACCACATTCAATTAGGGCCGGTTCAGCGTGTAACAAGCACGAATTGTTTAACCTCTGAACCAATTCGCCAATTTTCACATTACCCATTTTACACACCAAATTCTGCATAGGTAACGTATTTAACAAAAGTTGTGAGAAACATTTTATGCCCCAAATTTTATTTCTAAATAAAGTCTAATCTGGTTTTCATTGAACATAATAAATAAATAATAGTTGTTTTACAATAAGCATGTTCAAATTTCCAGAAAAAGTTTTGAAATAATATTATGTTATACGAACTTGAAAAACTATACAGGAATGTAAAAAAGTTGTAGTATGTATTAATTTACCAAAAAGTGGGCGACCCGAACTTTTGCCCCCAAATCGAATCATGGCCTCTATTCCTGAGACTTCGTAATTTCACTCGTATTCGTATCGAAATATAAGACGATTGCGACTATGGAAACGAATAATATAAATAATGCGCATTTTTGAGCATTCGTTTTTGTCATTCAGATTGGCATTCGTTTAAGATGAAAAATATTTGACAACTTCGATTTTCAATCACTTTGGAGTATACATTTCTGATGCATTTTGGTATATTATACATATACTAATCTTATCATATTCATGTTTAGACTTGGAAAAATATTAAAAGCATTACTAAATTAAAAAATAATATTTGGTTGAAATCTATACTAACGTCAAAATCTCCAATATATATGGATAAAAGAAATAAGCAGGAATGCAGTCAATATACAGGGTGTTTATTAAATATAGGGCAAAAATTGAAGGGATTATTCTCTGGACCATTCTAATATGATTTTGTCCTTTGATGATTTTTGAAAAGTCGCTTTGTTTCGAAGATACAGGGCGAAAATTTTTTTTGACAATAACAACATTTAATACCAAAAATTACATGTAAAGTTTCTTAAACTACAAGTACTGTTGAAAATGACTACCTCCAGCTACGATGCAAGAATCCAATCTTCTTCTCATTGATTGCCGAACTCTCTCAAAAACACCAGGGTCGTTTCTTATGGAGTTACAGCCAGCAATTACCCGATGTCTTAAATCTTCCAAATTTGCCAATGGAGTAGCATATACTAATGATTTGAGATGGCCCCATAGGAAAAAATCGTTCAATGTACAACAGCCTAGCTTGTAATGAATTGCCATCAGCAAGTCCATAAATGAAATGCATGTCAGTCATCTCGGCGTTCATATAGCTATTCATGATAAGAGAACTTCACTAACAAAAGTTTAAGTATTATAGACAGAAAATACACGTCAAACAGCCAAACGTCTCAACAAATTTGACACATAACTTGCCTGCTGTTACTAGATTAATAATTGGAAAAATATCAAAATTGGTTTTGTCGAATTTTTTTTTCGCCCTGTAACTTTGAAACAAAGCGGCTTTTCAAAAATCATCAAAGAACAAAATCATCTTAGAATGGTCCAGGGAATAATTCCTTCAATTTTTTTCCTATGTTTAATAAACACCCTGTACAATATACTTAGTCAAAAACTGACGTTTCGTTTCCTGTTGAAGCTTCTACAGGATCAACTATGGGAAAACACAGCGTTATACAAGCAATTTTCATATTATACACCTACTTATAGACTAATAATTTATAATAATTACAAAGTGTAAAATCAAGCATGTAGATTTCATCGAACAATAGAATAATATATAAATAAATAAAGCACGTCATGGATAAAATTATAAAGTCAAAATAAAATAAAATAAAATAGAGTAACAACAATCTTATCACAATGTCGACTACTGAAAGATTTTTTTTCTTTGCAGAAATTGGCTAAAATTTACACGTATAAGGAACTGCACTGTCGTCGGTGCAATTATTGACCTATGGAGTTTGTCTAAAATTTTTGCAAATTCTGCAGTAGATTCTACTAAGATTTTGGATGTCAGTTCTGAAATTTATGTTGTTTGTATTGTTTTGTATATGTAGCATTTTTAGTATAAGACGTTTATGAAGGAAAGATTCTTAATCTAGAATTTTTACTCCTTCAAAGTCGAAAGTGTGTCCAGTTTCTATACAGTGTTGTGTGAGTGAGCAGTTTCCATTATTGTTTGAATTTCTTTTATGTTCTGACATTCGTGTTCTTAAATTTTTTTCTTTTGTCCTATGCTTTTATACAATTGTTACAAGGAATTTGATAAACTGTATTAATTTTTGACATTTTATTTATTTTATCTTTGAAAGAAATAAAGAGTTATTTTGCAGTTTTAATCGGTTTTTATGTTATATTAATGTTTAAATTTTGTTAATGAATACGTTTCAAATTTACCGCTAGTCTATCAACGTTTAGAATTGAGGCGTATGTTTTAACAAGGTTGTTGTGATAAGATTGTTGTTGCTCCATTTTATTTAATTTTGACTTTATAATTTTTCCATGACGTGCTTTATTTATTTACTTATTATTCTATTGTTCGGCGAAATCTACATGGTTGATTTTATACTCTGTAATCAAATTATTATGAACTATTAGTCTATAAGTATGTATATAATATATGTATATATGTAATATAAGCGAAACGTCGGCTTGTGACTAAATATATTATATATTGACTGCATTCGTGCTTATTTCTTTGATCCATCATTTCTCGAGTCGCTTATTACCATATAAATGATCGATGTAAACTAATGAGAATGGTATTCTGTGTTCTAACAGGTCTGTTCGTTTCTTGTAGCATTAAATCCTGCTTAGTTTTAGTTTATCTGTATCTCTGTCCAAGTAAACAACATTTGAAATGTGTTCTAAATGTTATTAACTATTTCTGTTGTTGTTAATAGTGTTTTTAGTGTATGTTAAGTGTGAATAATATTGTACCGTGTATTGTTAGTGATAGTAACAATTAAAAATAGAGCAATAACAACCTGATTTTGATAAAAATGCAAGCACTGTAAGTCAATTTGTTTGTTACTAATAATTCTGTTTCAGTATATTGTTAGTTATATGTGTTAACAAGTAAATTTTAATATTTTAATATATTTATAAACATGTAGACAACCAAGAACTTCAAAAAATAAATATTTATTTATAATAAAATTAAGGATTATATTCCTTCAAATTATATAAAATGAAAAAATTATTTAAAAATACTATACAACACAGGAAAACAGTACTTGTAAATTTGGTGTTGAACTTACGATAAACATTAATTAATGCAATAATTTATAAATTTACAAAATTAGCAGTAAATCTGTATACTTAATAGATATTAAGCTTTATGTCTTAATTTTTTGCCTGTGGAAGCGCGTGCTGGGCCCATAACCTGTTAGAAGAGCGTTAGCAGAGCGTGTTTATAATATTAATCTCGATTCAAAAAACACATTAAACATTTATTGACAAAACATATATTTACATAACATGATCAATAATTGCATTCGAAACAAAAACATAAATATGCAAAATATATCAAGTCGGCATCACCGACCGGATTGTCTTGACTTCCATATTCATCACTTCTTGTTGTGCTACTCAGTTTTTCAGAGTTGTTGGGACCTCTGGCATGGTTGACATGTTCAGAAATCTTAGCTATTCAGTTGAACTCCTAATTTTGTACTACTGATGACGAGAACTTAATTTTCGAAATACGTATTTATTTTTTCTTATAATTTTTATATCACATTTTATTTAAAATATTGATCTTAGAGTCAAGGACGTAGATATAAAATTAAATTTAAAATATCTTATAGCGTGCTTCTAAAAATATCACTGAATCAAGATATTTTAAGATATTGTACAAAATCGTTGTACGTTCTATTCTTATTTAGATATATGGAAAATTTACGGATTTCCTTTTCAACTCCATTGTCTGTTAATAAAAGGTTCTGTAACTCGTCTTCTTTAATCTCATTTAGAGTTAAAATATTCTGTAATTTATCATATCCATTTTCAAAGCGTCATTTACACAAAATATACCTCACCTTCTTTTATGTATTCTTTGTTTTAAATACTCCCATTCTCCCTAAATTTCCATAAAACATAAAAAGTAATTGTGCGTGTAATAGAATCTTCCTTGAACGAATTATCTTAAAAAACGAGATCGGGCTGTTGAACATCAAAATAAAGAATAAAAGCTTTTATAATCGCCTATTCCGATAAAAAATTTAAGATAAAAATTCTTAGACAAGCTATTTAATCGGTGCGGCGATAAAAAGAAAGCGTTCTATATTCGAACTTGAAGTCTGGAATATCAGAACGCCAGAGGCTCAGATTATCTCACATCTCACAGACAGAAGGGAGCAAGGAGACAGCTGGAGTGTCCAATGCCAATGTTGTGTTGAACGAGATAGGACGTCAACCGATAGGATAGGACACAACTCATTTGATGCTGAAGACTTCCAGGAACTGACTTCGAATTACGTGTTTAGCAAAATAAAATCAGATAAGGTCGGATTTAAAACAGAAAAGTTTACTTATTTTCCAAATAACAAAATAAGTATTTTTCCGAAAAAATAAAGGATTTATTATTTTAAAGTATTTATTAAAACAAGTAGATACTACTACATTATATATCAATGGCGGTGCGTGAATTTAGATTGAGACAAGGCCAAATATTGAGAATAAAATATTATTATTCATTCAAGGTTATTTTCGAACGCTACATAAATCAACACACAATTAGATATTATACTTATTGTAAATACACGCAAAATTAAAAACAAAAATAAAATAACTATGGCATTCATTTGTATATTATATTATATATTATATTATAATATATATATAGTATATACATAGGGTGAGACGCCCCCCCCCCTATAACTTATAATATTATAGGTGGCTATGTGAAAATAAACAAAATGGAACAAGTATACATTTGTTTATTATTAGTTACTTATTATTTACCAATATAGGTATGTATATATATATATATATATATATATATATATATATATATATATATATATATATATTATTCATAATTTAAATAAATTAGAAAAATTGTAAATAGTATGTAATAATATTGTATACGAAAATAAAATAGAATTTTAATAACGAAATATTATTAACAAACCCTAGGAAAACAAATACATAAAATGACATTAATTAATAATGTGCGAGCATCCGACGCAAGCATTCGACCGACGCCGCTGGTCGAACGTTTCTTGAACACGATTTCATCGTCATGCGATATGTACATCGAATCCACCCTTTTTGTACAAACTACTATTAATTTACTATAATGTACAGACAAATACTATCGTAACTCGACAGTAAAAAATTGTAGGTGTCGCTTCTTATTTTTAATGACCAACTATATTACCTATTTGTTTAAAGTATGATGGCAAACATGATTTATATCATCTTTCAACGCAATATTGTTGAAAACAAGACCATTTTTCAATTGTTTTATCAAAAAACTTGAAATATTATGTAACAGCTAAAAAACTGATATTTCCATAAAATTATCTAAATTATTACATGTTCGTCATTTCTATGTATTACATATAATTTCCACAAGGTACTTCGAAACTATATCATCTACGTTATCTTAATAACTGTGTACGTTTCTACAATAACACTCTAGTTGTACTTTGCTAATAATCAGATTCTGGGATATATTCCCAGTGTCGGACTGGGACATGTTTCTGCATGTGGCGATTCGAATTTGCGGGCCCCCTATTCTGGGCCACACAAAAATATTATTAATGAAACAAAGTCGGTTTTAAATGATTTTTTTTTAAGAAATGTAAACATTAAGTAAGTATACAGGCCGAACCCGAGAATCCGTGACATTGACGACTAACATGGGAAAATAGATTTATTCAAATACCCCGCATAGGTATTTCGAGAAACATAAAAGTTACGATGTCAGGCAAATTAGACCAAAGTTACTCCATTTTAATGGTTTATCGTTATTTGAGAAAAAATACGTCACTAGATATAGACGAAAATGTAAATTTTGAAATGTTTTATTTTTGTGAATAACTTCTAAGTGAAAATAATAGCTATTTATGTCAGTATATCACGGGTCAAGCCCGAACTAGCGATTATTTAGAATAATTATTATTAAAACAAAAGCATCGTGTTTGTTTTGAACAAGTTTTCTGTGATACGTTGTTAAGGTAAAATTTATTAAACCCGCTTTTGATCTAATTTACAATTTACAAATTAAGTAATAGTCAACTTTAAAATACCTACCGGACGTCGTCAAGTTCGTTGCTAAGTACTACCGGCCTAGGCCGTAAAATCTTTCCTTCCGAACTTTTTAGTAAGATGGTAGATAGTTGTTTACAGTGGAGTATACAGATAAGTTATACAATTCCAAATATAACAACTGATAGCTGTACTAGGTATACAGAATTAGTAGTAATCTAACATACGAACCGCGTTTACGTTAACACGAAAATTTTGGTCACATAGTTTAAATAACCCCTACGGGAAGTGTGTGAAATTAATGAACTTTAATATTAAATTTACAAATTCGTAGAAAACTGTATATTATGTACATTTATAAACAATAAAAATAAAACATAATGCAAAAATATAAGATAAACTGTAAGTATTGTAAAAATCAAATTTGGAACATTTTCTTTGTTATAATCAAATCATATTAATAGCGAATAGTGAATACTATTATAAGATAATGTTGCGTAAACAAGGAGAGGATACTTCGAATAACTGGTAAGGAGACTGAAATAATGATTACCTGTACCCTCACTTTTATTTAACTAACTTAATTAATACAATATTTCTGAAAATAAGAACAACAACAATGGTAGGTGTCCTATATCCCAGACTGCTCCGCAACTAACTAGTATCCCTGTAATAAAGAGAACTACCTAAGTATTTACCACTTAGTGAAGAGCCATTACGCACACACACACACACACACACACACACACACACACACGCACACACACACACACACACACACACACACACACACACATTCGACAGCGTCCAACAGAACAGGGAAAATGGAATAAGTCACCTTAAGCGAAACGCATACATACTCAATAGCAACGTGGCCCAGGTCTTACGCGTACGTATACTCAACTGTACCTGCCTCTACCAGCCTGAACAGTGTGGAGTGTGGTTCATATCGGCACCGAGACATGGTTACATCGCCAACTCTGCCATTACCACCCCTGGGAATAGGGAGCTACTCTAACCCGAATTCTGCTCAGTTGCTGATCCACGCTAGTGACTTTACTTCGGCCTTAGGGGAATGGTTACAAAACCAGGAGAAAACCATCCCTACTGTTACCACGCGGTGAACCAACGAAAACCCACGAGGCTAACAATCGTGGACACATAGGTCGCATTCCTGGTTACCCTTATAGCTCTCTTATCCCGTCTTAAACCAAAGCCCAAAGGCTCTACCGGGCACGGCCAATCAACAAGGATTAGGATAAAGTACAACGCAGTGAAGTAAGAGAATATTCATTTCATACAAATCCGTATCTATATTACTTTTTGCCCTAATAGACCAAGTGCGTGTTAGATTCAACTCACCTCTGTTAAAGTTCCTGTCCAAAACTTAACACTCACTGTTCACATTCACTAACACACTCTAAACACCTCATCCATCAAATGCTAGAGAAAGACTGAATTTAAATATCTATTAGCAGTAAATTAATGAATAAAGTGATTACCCAAGACAAATAAACAAAACTTCTACCAGGCTGTGAGTAAGAAAATAAAATAATTACTCACACATCCGTGACACTATTAAAGATAACTTTTATTTTCTTTGTCTAGATCTTTTAAGTGCACAAAAGTTATGGCTCTAAATGCTTGGTTGCACCAACGTAACTTAAATTTTAAGTGTTCCTTTGATAATATTAAGTCACAATAAAATATTAAATGAATTTATATGTTGTTTCCATTTACATTTTTTTCTCTAAAGGTCTCTTAAAATTTAAGCCTTGTTGGTGCAATTGGAGTTAAAGCAACAGAAATTGTTAATAAAATAAGAGTTACAGAATCTAACTCCAATCTTATTCTGTTTTGTGAATAACATTCACACCAAAAATTTATTCTGGAATAAAAATGGAGTTGGTTAACTCTGAATTTAATCTTTTCTATGAATCTGCTAATGAAAGTCTACTATGTGAAAAGCCAAAAGTCACAACAAACCACAAAGAACTTAAAAACTAAATTTTATATCTACTAGTTATTACATGCCGGCTTAACGGTGGGAGGGGGGCTTTTGGATGGTATACCGAGCAGAGAACGTTTTTAAATTTATTTTTGTAAATAAAAATTTGGAAGGAAGTAGATTATAAACTGATTACATTAGAAATATATCGAAAAATAATTGTATTTAGTATAAGAGGAGCTCTTATTAAGAATAACATAGTTTGTATATTCAGTAATAGATTGTAACCTCTAGAAAAGGTCAAGTAAGAAAATTATTAGACATTAAAGTTATAAGTAGAAGTTGGAATAACGTATGGCGTTGATAATCCCTCACCCGCCAGTAAATAGGTCAGCGCAACATAAGTGAAGCATGGACCGAAATTATAGGATCATACTGATACATACATTCATTGAATTTTGTAGTGTTGTATTTTTGTAAATAATTATAAAATGTGCATAATGATTTGCAAGAGATACTTAATTTTATGATATTTCTCGACCTTTAAAGTTGAGCAAACATTTCTTCCGTAAGAAATACATAGGGATCAAAATTATGTACTCAGCCTTATGACCAGAGTTTGAATTTGGCGCCTATATTTGACCGTTACATTTTTTCGATCTATTGTTTTACGTACGAGTATACTCGTAATTCATTAAAAAAAATCTATTGTAGCCAGCACAATACCTCTCGCCACTTCCGTTTTTGGTTACATACGCAGTCATGTGACATTGTTGGCCTTGACAAGCAGATATGGGGGCCCGTGTCAGAACGATAATTAGAAATTATGTACATAGATGTCAAATGTCAGAATTTTTCATCAAAAATTTCAAGATTTTCTAAATTCACGTAGTTATAATTTGTTACCAGGAGTGTGGTTCTTTCTTTTCGAGGAAAATAAACCACATGGAATTGAAAAATCACTAAATTTCTAATGAAAAATTATATTTGATATAATTACTAGCTATCATTCTGACACGGGCCCCCATATCTGCTTGTCAAGGATAACAAAGTGACATGACTGCTCGCCCCTATTGTATTTAACATTTTCTGTATAAATGTGGATTAAATTTTTTTTTATGTATTTTACCTCTCGCTAAAAATGGTATTGGATTCATGCAAAAATCGCATATCCAGATGTTAATGAATAAGCACGTTTTAAGGTCCCTACAATATTGAGATATTAGTTACATTCGCATATTTTGGTAGGTAATGATGTTATATCTTTACCGTTGAGGCATATACGAGTATCTGCAGTTACCTAATAGGCAATTGTTTTTTTTTAATTATACAATACATATACTTATGTACGTTATTTTCTTATTATTTACAAAGAAATATTATGCTTGCAAAAAAGTCCTAGCACACAAAAAAAACAAAAACTGACACGAAAACTATTTTATCGTACATACATTGGTTAAAAGTTGAATAAGATGAGGGAAATATAGGAATTAAATACTATTTATTATCTGCAGATAAATTTTATTTGAGCTAATTACAATATATGATCTCAATTGACATATTTATGTATTACAGTATTGTATTTACTAAGCTTCAAAAAATTAATGTAATAGTTTGCCTCAACTTATAGTGAATTGAATTGACTTGACTCACGATGTGGGAAGTCTCGTCTCAGCGGGAATTTGCTTTACCGACTGTTCAAGATATAAAAACGGTTCTGTCTTTTAATTTTTATAACCTTTTTACGAAATTTCCTGCTGTGAGAGTCAGTAAAAGTCAGTTCACAATAACTTGAGACATACTATACTATACTGTTTTACATATTTCATATTTTCATTAGCCATTTAGTCTGCAACGACCACAGTTCTTTACCGGAATACATGGGCTGTTTTCTTTGCACCGTGCGAAACCGCTTTGGCACTGACAACTCAATCTACAATAATCTGGACAAACTTCAGTAGGTCCAAAACACATGTCGCCAGTGCAACCACATTGTTGTACTAGATGTTCCCTAGCCTTGCATTTTTGTGCTGTAAGAAATTTATAAAATGTATTATTATTTCTGAAGTAGTTTCGTGAATGAATATAACAAATTAAATACTACAACTTTATTTAAATATTTTGACATGTAACATTTCTTGATTATTTCTAAAATAGTAACTGTAACTATCTAACAAATTTTATTTTTTTTATCTACATTGACTGCCACAGATTTGGCAATGTCAATTAAATATGACATTTAATTTTAACATGTGACAGCGCTACAATTTCTAATCAATAATATTAAGTAATAACATAGAAAACTACAAAAATAGAAAATTTATAACAAAAGAAAATGACATTACGGCCCCAATTCTGCTAAGCTCCATTGTTATGTTTGATTGTTTGACTTTAAGTGCATTGGTGTAGCAAGAAGCTAAAAATTGTGACGTAACTTTGCAACTCATTAATACCAGAGAAGAACTGAGAAGAAACCCTAACAAAACACCACTACAAAAAATTGAATATTGCAAAACAAGGAAACTGGTGAAAAAAGTATAAAAAATATCTCTGCAATTACGAACACAAACTAATCAAAGATTTAGCGGATTTAAACTATACGATAAAAAACTGTTCAAAAACATAAACACAGAGAAAAAGTGGATAAATGAACTTGCCGCAGCGAATGACCATATCGAAACTAACTTATATAAAATCATGCAGATGGCAACAAATTACTACTCACAGTCATACAATGACAATAAAAATCAGATACAACTAAACAAAATACTGAAGAATTAAATACTTTTCTACCATTCCTAAACACAGAAGTAGAGATGGCGCTAAAAAAATTATAAAAGGACAATACCCCAGGGCCAGATTGAATAACAAATGAAATGCTAAGAGAATGGTACAATATCCCAGAAGTTATAGTACTAATTTAACAAATCTTCAACCAAATAATGTTCACAATGATAATTCCCAGACAATGAAGAAAATCGAATATTATACCTTTACACAAAAAAGGGGATAAAACAACCTAAACAATTGCTGGCCAATTTTTCTCAAAACGTGAACTCAACCAACCAGTAAACCTAGCAGGATTCAAAAAACACTACTCTATCACCGACCACTTGTACTCTGTATGCCAAATAATTAAAAAACACAAAGAATATAATATGTTATACTATATATAGCTTTTATATATTACATGAAGGCCTTCGACTCAATTAGACATAAGTTTTTGATCCACGCATTGAAAAGGCAAGGAATAGATAAAACATATGTAACAATTATAGACAAAATATACGAAGGAATACAGCAACTAGTACCTTTCACGAACAAGGATCACAATTCGAAATTAAAAACGGAGTTCGCCTATTTTGTTCTCAAGTGCGCTAGAGTCAATAGTCAGAAATCTGAAATGGGAAGAAAAAGGTATAAAAATAGATGGAAAATATTTAACAAATTTACGTTATACAGATGACGTCATCCTTGTACCGATGTCAGAAAAAGAACTAAGGGAAATTATATCGCAACTAATACAAGGCAGAATCAGAACTGGAAATAAACCTGTCTAAAATCAAAACTATGTCAAATAGGCCTCACACGAATATTCGACTAAACATTGAGTATATAAAAGAATATGTTTATTTGGAGAAACTAATAAGCTTCGAACAAACGACAAGTATAGAAATTCAAAGAAGAATAAAATTTTTGGAGCCTCTGTAATATTTTTAAAAGCAAAATTAAAAGCTAAAATCTACAATCAGTGTGTCATACCTAGCGTCACATACGGCTGCTACTCATGGTCCTATACCAAAAAATCTGATATGACCAACACAATACCTCCCGCCATTTACCTATGGGGTATAATTTTATATACTTATAAATTTACAAAATATTACAAACATATTATAACATTTATAAAGGATTGTAAAATAATCATGTAAAATCAATACCAAATAAAACAGTGGCCGCATGACACAATGTCAAGGCCAAAATAAGAGAGAAAAAAAAAATTATCCATAGAATATACAGAAAAAGTATTAAAGCAAACCTGTAGAAAATAGAATAATCTTTAATTTTTATAATAACAAATTGCGAAAAAAATACATTTAAAGGTATTTTTTGAAGAAAACTATCTTGAGCTTCAAGTAAACTGCCATTTCCAGTTATCAGATTGCCACCAAAATCTAATGGCTTCTTTCCATATTAGAATAAGGTAGAAATACTTGGTTTCAAAACTTTCTAAATGATAGTATTTGAGTTAGAGCGTAAAGGGAATCACACCCAAACACACACATACACACAGATATCATCGTGAAAATGTTAAAAATGGATTCTAGGGACCTTAAAACGTGGTCATTTACCAAAATCTCGATATGCAATTTTTAGCACGATCCCTATACCTCCCTTACCAGGGGTAGCGGGAGGTAAAAAGACATCCATAAATTAAAAATCTCCCAAAGAAAGATGGAATTAATTATTACGGGTGTAACCTCACCGAGACAGAATTCCAAACACAGAGCTAAGAGAAAATCCAAAGTCAACGACATAGAAGAACAGTCAAGAATTAAAATGGCGCTAGGATGGACACATCCCAGACTCAAAGAGATAGGTGTATCATACGGACGACCAACTGGAACCCATGGGACAAGAAAAAAAAAACAGAGGAAGACAACCGAAGAGATAGGAGGACGACATCAACAAATCCGCGGGAAAGCTGTGGTCGAGAAATATTTTAGTTTTTACATCTTATAAAAATTAATGCTTGTATTTCATAGGCACCTTGGCTCGTGGACTTGTGTCCACTGCACCCCCGATTGCTACGCCACGGTTTAAACGATTTTACTTGACGCTGGTATGCACAGCAGATAAGTAGTGGTAGTATTTTTTTCTTGAGTTGTTACGTCACAACCAATTTTTAAATTTTTCTCGGATATTTTTTAATTTGTGAGAAAAATAAAATTCCACAGTATAGTAAATAGAACAGAAAAATATATACGAGTACTTACCAGACGCCATTTGAACCAGGAAAATTAGTACGCAGATCTTGAATACAGTTTTGATGTTCATGATTGCAAAATATTTGGAACTTAGTGTCTATAAACGGTGAAACAAACCATCGTATATATACTAAATTTAATCATCTTATAATTTATTGTATTGAGATATTAGTTATTTATTTATTTATGTGCATAAAAAAATAAATAATGTGAAATTAAATTCTTCCATATCTAATTTATACTACATTATTATCGTAAAGTTTTTTATAATGCCCAGGTGGGTAGGCCCGTGTAAACGGTATGAAAGGGGCGTAAACCAGTGGAGAAGGGCTGGGTAGAACGGTTGTTTATGGATTAGGGCGCCAGTTGAATAAAACAAACTCTGCCAAACTAGCTAAGTGATTCAATGCACGATACGGAAGAGGTGATAGGGCTAAAGGTGCACAATACAACTAGAGAAATCCAAAATTAACAATATTTAATATCGTACGTGGTATATAAAAAGCTTAGGCGCAGTTCGCGGCAAAATACATGATAAAAAAAATAATGTTTAAAATAGCAATGTGCTTTAAGTAAATTGTCACTTCCGGTTGAACGTTTGTAAATGAAATCTAATTTGTTGTTCTAATGAATAGAAAAGTCTGTATTACAAAGTTTTGGATTATATTTCGTTTTTCTCGGAAATCTGTTGAGAGCTCCAAATTAAGTAACATTTCCGGTTAATCATATATAATACAAATATAATATATTGAAATACCAAATTTGAAAAGTTTTGGTTCATATTTTAATAATTTTTTGAAGAAAATCTGTTTAGACCTTTCAGTAAACCACTACTTCCGGTTTATCAATTTTAGAAAAAAAAATACGTCGTTTTCATTAATACAAAAGTTTTACATACCAAATTCGAAAAGTTTTTGTTTATATCATAATATATTTTTCACGGAAATCTGTTCAGAGCTTCAAGTAAAGTATCATTTCCAGTTTATTAATTTTAGTCAAAATCTACTGTTGTTCCCCTTGATATAAAAGTCTGAAATTCTAAAATTGAAAAGTTTTGGATTATATTTTAAATACGGAAAATATAAAATTTTGGAAGTTCGATGAGTTATCACGAATGAAAAAATTGTCACACACACACATACACACACACACACACACACACACACACACACACACACACACACACACACAAGTACATACATACAGACATCGTAAAAATGGTAAAATCGGATTGTAGGGACCCTAAAACGTACTTATTCACTAAAAACTCATCATTGAATTTTTTGACCAAAGACAATACCTTCCTTACCTAAAGGTGACGGAAGGTAAAAATTATGTAAGGGGTTTATATATAATACACAGGATTGTGCTGGCTACATCAGATTTTATTTCCTGTAGAGCTGAAAAATTTCTTGTTGAAGGAATTGTTAAAATTATGCTCAAAAGTTTGTATAATTTGAAAAACACATCCTTCTTTAAATCATTCTCAATTCATGGAACAATGAAATGGTAGGCTAAACGCTAGACAGTGTAGCCTGTAGTCCAGCCATTTACTGAGTTCTCCCCACCACTCAACCTAGGCCTCACGTCACATACTTATTCCGATGCTTTTCTTATTTTGCTATTTTGCGCTTGTAAGATCATATTTTTTTATATTTATATATGTCTAAAGATCAATTAATGAAAATAGTAGTTGCAAAAATAATTATTTTAATGATTTTTTTTTCTTAAAATATCAGTTAAAATATTCTCATTGTTGTAACTAGTTCGTACTGTTAAATTTGTCTCTTCTTGGTTGATGATTATTGTACAATTCTACAATTTATGATTTATTAACAGCTATACTTATATTTTTTATAAATATTTAGTTTAAATAAATATGACAAGTAACAGTACACTGGCTTGCAAAAAAATCGCGTACACCTATTTTTTGCTGTATTGAGTGTGTCTTCAATTTTAACTTGTCAATGTCATTAGTGTCAATTAAGATGTCAAAGTTAAACGAGAAACATATTCTTGGTTGTTCTTTAATTTTTGTGGTATATATGTATATGTAACTTAATAAATAGTAACATCACAATGAAGAACTTGCTCTACAATAGATAAAATACTGACGTGATAGTGACAACAGTGACAGTTCTATTGACAGTTGATTAAAAAATCGTATTTACATAGCTGAAAAAAATGTAAAAACTCGGTTATTTGATTTTTAAGGTGTACGCGATTTTTTTGCAAGCCAGTATACAATTAAAATAGAAATAAATAGTTTTAAATTTATGAAAATATAAAAAATAACAACAGTAACAATAAATAGTAATTATTAAATTATTTTGAAAATAATGTAAATATTCTTGTTTGAAGCAAGAATTTTCTGTTGTAGCGCGTGCCGTGCGCTCTTCTTGGACAACGAGAGAAGCCAAGTCACCTTGTGGCTCACCGGCAGAGCGTACAGCAAGAAAATCGTTCCGTCTTACTCACATTTATATATTGGCCATGGGAACAACATAATTTGGCCTCTTTATGTAAATTCGCGTGAAAATAACACTATTTGAATGGCTGTTTGTCATATTATAGTAACAATACTTGTTTGTGAGTAGTTAATATATTATGGATTTATATTAGGTACTTCAATACATTTTAATGAAAAATAAAATTATAAAATTTTACAAATGTTTGGCCTCACCTGACGCGCGCCACTGTTACAGATGCAGGGTGAACACGAGGATCCATGACGTAGGCGTGTAATATGGGAAAACTTTTTTTTATTATAATAACTGTCCCGTAAAACTTTACAGGGTAATTTATACCTACAGTTTTGCTGAATTCTGAATTTTTAAAGACATTTTTTTAAATTTAGTGTTTTAATAAACTAATATGTTTTTTGTACGGAATTTGCATAAATTTAAAAATATGATATCCAAAAATTCAGTATTTTTTTCTCTAAATCTCTTTATATAAACATAAAACATCACATGAAGTTTTACGTGCCAGATAAGATTTGATAAAAACTGTTTTCCCTTGTGTATCTCCTGTCACGAATTCTCATGTTCAACCGTATATAAAATAAAATTTAATATATGGTTATTTATGGCACAAGTACACAAAAACATATTTCATCCACTTACGGAAAATTGGTGTACAACGTGTAAAACGAGTGGTCTTTTTTGATTTAAATTAAATATAACATTTGTATATAACATTTTAAATTTGTATTTCATTTTTGTAAATATCAAAGAAAATTTTGTTGATTGTTACGCATATGGGAGTATCACTATCTCAAATTTAAATGTTTTGATATAGTATACTAATTCCCAGTTGACTCGCTGATCCTTAAATTTTAAGCAAGAGTTAAACAAAAAAATGCAAATCGAAATTTTGACTAATATTTATGCACTCATTCGACCTTTCGTTTCCATTCGTTTTTGTCAGTTTAAGGAACACTTAAAATTTAATTGTCAGCAATCCAACCGGGCATAAAAGTATATCAAATAATGAAATGATTTTACTTCATATGTGCCATGTGCCTCTAGATAGAGCTTACAAGTAAAAATAACAGGGTTACATATTGGTAAATCAAAAATATTGAATTAAAGAATTGTGAAATGCACGTTGACTGATTCACAGTAAAATAAAATGTTGAGTGCAGTATTATATTTATGTCAAGCGCTTCAATTATATTTTGTCTCTTTCTACGCCATACAAACTACATCTGTTTAACCACTACCGCTAAAAACTTAAAATTTAATATTAGTATACCTTAATGTCGTTTAAACTATTTTTATTTTTAAAAATAAAACTAAAATTTATTTTAGTGTAGTTAAGAATCCTTCAGTGAGAATATAGTTCATTAGTCACGTGACATGTTTTCCTCCAATCAACATTCAGAGTCTCCCTACTTACATGTCTATCACAGCGATGATAAACAACAAAGAAATTATCACCTTATTTATAGTCGTTACTAAGGGATGTTTTCTTTATTTACGACATTGACAGTTAATTTTGAGTATAAAATAAGTAATAACAATAATTCAAACTCCGATATATTAAATAAAACTCGTAAGTACCATGTTTTAATATATTATGAATATGTATATCAAAAGTTAGGTTAACATAATGTGTTATAAAAATTCATTATATTCTCTCATTAAATATAAGCTCGTGATATGATTAATAATCAAAGATATTGCAGATTTCACGAGTCCGAAGGACGAGTGAAAAGTGCTGCTTCGGTTTCACTCGAGAATATCATCGATGAAATCATATCACTTGTTATATTACGTATGAGAATATAATTCCTTAGTCATGTGACATGTTTTCCGCCAATCAACATTCAGAATTTCCCTAGCTACACGTTTATCACAGCGATGATAAAAAACAAGGAAATTATCACCGCATTTATAGTCGTTACTAAGGGATTTGTTTTCTTTATTTATGACATTGACAGTTAATTTTAAGTATAAAAATAAATAATAACAATAATTCAAACTCCGAAATATTAAATAAAACTCGTAAGTACCATGTTTTAATACAATATGAATATGTATATCAAAAGTTAGGTTAGGTTACATTGCAAAAATTCATTATATTCTCTCATTAAATATAAGCTCGTGATATGATTAATAATCGAAGATATTGCTGGTGAAACCGAAGCAGCACTTTTCACTCGTCCTTCAGACTCGTGAAATCTGCAGGTCGGTTTCACTCGAGAATATCATCGATGAAATCATATCACTTGTTATATTACGTATGACAATATTATTTTGAGTATGTCGATGATTATGTGTAGAAATTACTCTTACATACTAAAAATTTAATAGAGGCGTATTTTTTTTACTGTATATGGATATGTTTTTACTTTAAATAATGATATTTTAATAAAGTGTCACTTAAACACATATATGTTGAAAAAATATTGTAATAATTGCGAAGTGATGTCTGGAAAGCGCCCTCTTCAGGAGCTTCCGATGTTCTAACGATCTAACAAGCCTGAAACTGACGTCAGTGAACTTGACCCAACCCAAAAGCAAACAAACACTATTTCATATATAAATTAGTTTATTTGGATGCGTTTTCAAATGTTTGCTATATTTAATTGTTTGTTCGGCTTTCTTCCCCCCTTTTTTAAAAAAAAAAATGTGGGTGGGGCTATCTTCACATTAACCCACCACTTAAATAATAATGTTTGTTTAGATACGTTAATGTATTCATTCTCGTTTGTTTGTTAATGTTTTAAAATAATTTCATTTGTTTAAACTTTCTACTTCCTTTTTTGATCTTTAAACTATATGGTGCGGCTAAATTCTCATTTTCCGCACCCAATTGACCCACCGTTTGTTTGACTGTAAAAATCTGTTTTGATGTATTAGTTTAGTATTGTTGAAACCTTTTCAGCAATTGTTTGCGTGTTTTAATTAACTATTTTAAAAAATACATATGGGTGCGGGTAAGTTCTCATTTTTCGCACCCGATTTGCCCATAGTTTGATTAACTTTTATAATCTGTTTTAGAGTATTAGTTTAGTTATGTTGAAACAATGTTATTGATTATTTGAATGTTGTCTAGAATAGTTAAGTAAAGTTTTAATAAAATTAATTATAAAATGAATTTTTTTCATTGGACCAATATGTCGAGTAAGTAATAGTTACTATATTTTCTAACCATTTAAATAAAACGTATCTCTTAGTTCTTAAAATCCCAAGATTTCATGACACTTATTTCAATCGTTTTTAAGAAAATTGTGGACATACGAGTAAAAGGGTAGAAAAGAGAGGAACAGGATGAAACATATTTATTTTTAAAAATTTACAAAAGTACCTGTTCTCCTACTTAGAATCTAAAACTGTTGATTTATTATAATCTATGTATCCCGTAGATTTATTTTTGGTACATTTGAATTCCACCTCCCAAAATAACGTACTGCGACCTTTCGGGTCGTTTTATGCAATATTTCTTATTGCCATACTCGTTGTCCTCTTGTGATGAAATATACAAAAAATCTGATGTGGCCAACACAATACCTCCCGTTTAATTTAATTTTTATTTATGAAAATACTTAAAATTAAATTAAATTTAAATACCGGGTTAGATTCCGACCGACGCCAAATATTTCGAATTTTAAATGGCACAAAAATGACCCCTATCGTGCACTCTCCACGCCAGCAATAAGTGCTTGTGAGATGACACCTTGTAAACGCCAGCACGGTACAAATATGTCATCATCGTTACCGAAATCTGTGTACAAATCAGATTGGCATACCCAACAACGGGTATATGAAGTGATGATATATTTATTTTATTTATATACTTACCTATATTCCTTACTGGCGTGGGAGTGCACCACAGGGGTCAATTTTTTGCCATTAAAATTATAAAATATTTGGCGTCGGTCGGAATCGAACCTGGTTCCCAGATTCACGTGAAGTGACGCCTGGTAAACGTCCACACGGTACAAATATATCATCATTATTACCGACATATGTATACAAAGCAGATTGGCTCACCCAGCAATAGGTAATATGCCGTAATGATATATTATATATTTTTATTATCTTACCTATATCCCTACATATTTACTTATGCTGGAAACTGTATTAAGTTCCTTTCCATGTAATTATTGTTCCATTTACTATTTTCTTTTTAAAACGTTACTATTATTATTTGAAATGATTAGTTTGATGACAGTGACATATATTTGTCAGTTGTGTTTAAAGCGTAGGCTCCGGGATTCAAATTATAGATAATTTTAGAAATTTATCTATAAAATATATACAAAAAAGTATTAATGCAAACCGGTAGAAAATTTTAAAAACTTTAATTTTTATAATAACAAATCTCGAAAAAATAACATTTAAAGGTATTTTTCGAAGAAATACAAGGTTTCAAAATTTTCTGAACAATAGTATTTGAGTTTGAGACACACACACAGATTTCGTCGTGAAAATGTTAAAATTGGATTCTAGGGATTTTTAATACGATCTCTGTACCTCCCTTACCGAGGGTAGCGAGAGGTAAAAAGTCGGAATCCTGAGGCCCAGAATCAGAATATTCATAGCCATTGGCTGTTTAAATATTTTTTAAAAAAAGTTTATCGCATTTTTCTCGAACACTTTGTCTTATAAATATATAAAGCTCATACGTTATGAAAAAATACAACTTTATACGATAACTTGAGAACTAATTGTAAAAAAAATGTACATAGATGTGTCCTTTGTTCTAGAGTTTTTTTTTATCGTTCATAATATAGAAAAAAAATCGAAATGTTCGATTTAGTTGTGCCTGTATATCTTTTGAGATAATGGAAGTATTTTTCTATTCCCTATTTAAATGTACAATTTGTCTTGTTATTTAGGATTATTTATAATCAAATATTTTTACATCAAAAATTACCTATGGGAATAGCCTACCCACACGGACCAACTGGAACACGGGTCGGAGTCAATTTTTAAACCATTAGACCCATAAGAACAGTAAGACGACGTTGTGTGTTTTATTTTAATACAACATTTCATAGTTGATGTTTATTTTTGTTCCATAAACTCCCAAACTGGATAATACTTACGGATGGTAAAGTTGGAAACGGTCAAATACATCTTAGGACGTCATACGGTTCTTATGGGTCTTTCGCTTCGTATGGGTCTAGCGGGTCTTACGAGTCTTATGGGTGAAGAATCGACTCCGACCCGTGTTCGCTGAAATACGGGTAAACGGGTGGTCTTTTGGTTCCACGGGAATTCCGAGCTCTAGTTATTTCTGTACTCTAGTTTTCAAGTAAAATGGCCATAATATATTTATTTTGGGTAGAATTTAATAGCTCTGTAATAGTTTTGTAAATTTATAAAAATGAATATGTTTCATTCTGTTCCTCTCTTTTCTACCCTTTTACTCGTATGTGCACAATTTTCTTAAAAACAATTGAAATAAGTGTCATGAAATCTTGGGACTTTAAGAACTAAGAGATACGTTTTATTTAAATGGTCAGAAAAAATAGTAACTATTACTTACTCGACATATTGGTCCAATAAAAAAAAATCATTTTATTATTAATTTTATTAAAACTTTACTTAACTATTCTAGACAACATTCAAATAATCAATAACATTGTTTCAACATAACTAAACTAATACTCTAAAACAGATTATAAAAGTTAATCAAACTATGGGCAAATCGGGTGCGAAAAATGAGAAACTTACCCGCACCCATATGTATTTTTTAAAATAGTTAATTAAAACACGCAAACAATTGCTGAAAAGGTTTCAACAATACTAAACTAATACATCAAAACAGATTTTTACAGTCAAACAAACGATGGGTCAATTGGGTGCGGAAAATGAGAATTTAGCCGCACCATATAGTTTAAAGATCAAAAAAGGAAGTAGAAAGTTTAAACAAATGAAATTATTTTAAAACATTAACAAACAAACGAGAATGAATACATTAACGTATCTAAACAAACATTATTATTTAAGTGGTGGGTTAATGTGAAGATAGCCCCACCCACAATTTTTTTAAAAAAAAGGGGGGAAGAAAGCCGAACAAACAATTAAATATAGCAAACATTTGAAAACGCATCCAAATAAACTAATTTATATATGAAATAGTGTTTGTTTGCTTTTGGGTTGGGTCAAGTTCACTGACGTCTGAAACTGTATTCCCACTCTAGTTGTGACGTCACACAAGTGCCCAACCTTACTACAGCGTTTAATGGGAGATATGCATTTTTTCCAAATATTCGAAAACTGTGGCAGATATAAAAAAATGTATATAAACATTATTATAGAACATAAAATTCTCTATTAAAATGCATTTACAGAAAATATTTATGCTCGATTGTTTAGCCATAGGAAGCGTATAAAATAATATATGTAAAAATATATATTGATTTTTCGTTTTCTCACTTACAAATTTGTAACAGCTCTGCCGATTTTGGTGTAGATAATTTTAAAACGTATTTATTTAACAAGTATCTTCACTCGTTATTTTATACACTTCCTACGGCTAAACGACCTAACATAAATATTTTCTGTTAATGCATTTTAATAGAGAATTTCATGTTGTATAATATTGTTTATATACATTTTTTACCTACCGTCACCTTTACGTAAGGAAGGTATTCAATGATGAGTTTTTAGTGAATAAGCATGTTTTAGGGTCCCTATAGTACGATTTTACCATTTTTACAATGATGTCTGTATGTATGTATGTGTGTGTGGACGTATGTGTGTGTCTGTGTGTGTGTCTGTGTGTCTGTGCGTGTGTGACAAAAGTTCCGGATCTCATAACTTCAATTCCACGATTCCAAAAATTATAATTTTTTCGTATTCCTCAAGTTTACATCCAGAAGAACAAGTGATTAGATTTTGTAAATTTAGAATCTTTTGCAAGAAAAATTATGTATGGAATTTATAAATTATATACAGGATTGACGGAAGGTATTGTGCTGGCCACAACAGATTTTTTATATCTGCAACAGTTTTCGCAATATTTTGAAAAAAATGTATATTTCCCATTACACGCTGTAGTAAAGTTGGGCCACTGTTATCACGTCACAAGGCTCGTTAGAATATCGGAAGCTCCACCTCTACAGTGAATAAAAGCATATTTTCTATGAGAAATACTCTTTGAGTTGTCTTTATTACTATATTATTAAACAATATCTACTGCATAAACTATGTGTAATTCATTGGTTTATGATCCCATAGAATTATGTGGTTAAATCTAGTAATTATATTCATTGGATACTAATAGCCAAATTATCTAGAAATGAGTTAAAGCATTAAAAACAGCTTTATTTTACGCAATCTGGCCGTGGCATAACGTAAACACGTAGCATGTGATTGACAAAAGTGAATAATGATGAACAATTAAACCGACTTGGGGTCATCTGGTCGCATAGCGATCAGCCATGAGCCATCAACTGACCACATTCAATTAGGGCCGATTCAGCGTGTAACAAGCACGAATTGTTTAACCTCTGAACCAATTCGCCAATTTTCACATTACCCATTTTATGAAATAACATTCGCTACACCAAATTCTGCATAGGTAACGTATTTAACAAAAGTTGTGAGAAACATTTTATGCCCCAAATTTTATTTCTAAATAAAGTCTAATCTAGTTTTCATTGAACATAATAAATAAATAATAGTTGTTTTACAATAAGCATGTTCAAATTTCCAGAAAAAGTTTTGAAATAATATTATGTTATACGAACTTGAAAAACTATACAGGAATGTAAAAAAGTTGTAGTATGTATTAATTTACCAAAAAGTGGGCGACCCGAACTTTTGCCCCCAAATCGAATCATGGCCTCTATTCCTGAGACTTCGTAATTTCACTCGTATTCGTATCGAAATATAAGACGATTGCGACTATGGAAACGAATAATATAAATAATGCGTATTTTTGAGCATTCGTTTTTGTCATTCAGATTGGCATTCGTTTAAGATGAAAAATATTTGACAACTTCGATTTTCAATCACTTTGGAGTATACATTTCTGATGCATTTTGGTATATTATACATATACTAATCTTATCATATTCATGTTTAGACTTGGAAAAATATTAAAAGCATTACTAAATTAAAAAATAATATTTGGTTGAAATCTATACTAACGTCAAAATCTCCAATATATATGGATAAAAGAAATAAGCAGGAATGCAGTCAATATACAGGGTGTTTATTAAATATAGGGCAAAAATTGAAGGGATTATTCTCTGGACCATTCTAATATGATTTTGTCCTTTGATGATTTTTGAAAAGTCGCTTTGTTTCGAAGATACAGGGCGAAAATTTTTTTTGACAATAACAACATTTAATACCAAAAATTACATGTAAAGTTTCTTAATCTACAAGTACTGTTGAAAATGACTACCTCCAGCTACGATGCAAGAATCCAATCTTCTTCTCATTGATTGCCGAACTCTCTCAAAAACACCAGGGTCGTTTCTTATGGAGTTACAGCCAGCAATTATCCGATGTCTTAAATCTTCCAAATTTGCCAATGGAGTAGCATATACTAATGATTTTAGATGGCCCCATAGGAAAAAATCGTTCAATGTACAACAGCCTAGCTTGTAATGAATTGCCATCAGCAAGTCCATAAATGAAATGCATGTCAGTCATCTCGGCGTTCATATAGCTATTCATGATAAGAGAACTTCACTAACAAAAGTTTAAGTATTATAGACAGAAAATACACGTCAAACAGCCAAACGTCTCAACAAATTTGACACATAACTTGCCTGCTGTTACTAGATTAATAATTGGAAAAATATCAAAATTGGTTTTGTCGAATTTTTTTTTCGCCCTGTAACTTTGAAACAAAGCGGCTTTTCAAAAATCATCAAAGAACAAAATCATCTTAGAATGGTCCAGGGAATAATTCCTTCAATTTTTTTCCTATGTTTAATAAACACCCTGTACAATATACTTAGTCAAAAACTGACGTTTCGTTTCCTGTTGAAGCTTCTACAGGATCAACTATGGGAAAACACAGCGTTATACAAGCAATTTTCATATTATACACATACTTATAGACTAATAATTTATAATAATTACAAAGTGTAAAATCAAGCATGTAGATTTCATCGAACAATAGAATAATATATAAATAAATAAAGCACGTCATGGATAAAATTATAAAGTCAAAATAAAATAAAATAAAATAGAGTAACAACAATCTTATCACAATGTCGACTACTGAAAGATTTTTTTTCTTTGCAGAAATTGGCTAAAATTTACACGTATAAGGAACTGCACTGTCGTCGGTGCAATTATTGACCTATGGAGTTTGTCTAAAATTTTTGCAAATTCTGCAGTAGATTCTACTAAGATTTTGGATGTCAGTTCTGAAATTTATGTTGTTTGTATTGTTTTGTATATGTAGCATTTTTAGTATAAGACGTTTATGAAGGAAAGATTCTTAATCTAGAATTTTTACTCCTTCAAAGTCGAAAGTGTGTCCAGTTTCTATACAGTGTTGTGTGAGTGAGCAGTTTCCATTATTGTTTGAATTTCTTTTATGTTCTGACATTCGTGTTCTTAAATTTTTTTTCTTTTGTCCTATGCTTTTATACAATTGTTACAAGGAATTTGATAAACTGTATTAATTTTTGACATTTTATTTATTTTATCTTTGAAAGAAATAAAGAGTTATTTTGCAGTTTTAATCGGTTTTTATGTTATATTAATGTTTAAATTTTGTTAATGAATACGTTTCAAATTTACCGCTAGTCTATCAACGTTTAGAATTGAGGCGTATGTTTTAACAAGGTTGTTGTGATAAGATTGTTGTTGCTCCATTTTATTTAATTTTGACTTTATAATTTTTCCATGACGTGCTTTATTTATTTACTTATTATTCTATTGTTCGGCGAAATCTACATGGTTGATTTTATACTCTGTAATCAAATTATTATGAACTATTAGTCTATAAGTATGTGTATAATATATGTATATATGTAATATAAGCGAAACGTCGGCTTGTGACTAAATATATTATATATTGACTGCATTCGTGCTTATTTCTTTGATCCATCATTTCTCGAGTCGCTTATTACCATATAAATGATCGATGTAAACTAATGAGAATGGTATTCTGTGTTCTAACAGGTCTGTTCGTTTCTTGTAGCATTAAATCCTGCTTAGTTTTAGTTTATCTGTATCTCTGTCCAAGTAAACAACATTTGAAATGTGTTCTAAATGTTATTAACTATTTCTGTTGTTGTTAATAGTGTTTTTAGTGTATGTTAAGTGTGAATAATATTGTACCGTGTATTGTTAGTGATAGTAACAATTAAAAATAGAGCAATAACAACCTGATTTTGATAAAAATGCAAGCACTGTAAGTCAATTTGTTTGTTACTAATAATTCTGTTTCAGTATATTGTTAGTTATATGTGTTAACAAGTAAATTTTAATATTTTAATATATTTATAAACATGTAGACAACCAAGAACTTCAAAAAATAAATATTTATTTATAATAAAATTAAGGATTATATTCCTTCAAATTATATAAAATGAAAAAATTATTTAAAAATACTATACAACACAGGAAAACAGTACTTGTAAATATATAAATAGTAGACTCGAACTCCCCAGAAGTAGTAATTCGAATTAAACGAATGGACAAGAATACCGATACTATGATTTTCGTTAGTATTCGTGCGAATACGAATGAAAATCATAGTATATATATATATATATATATATATATATATATATATATATATATATATATATATATATATATATATATATATATATCATAGATAGCTCTGAATGGATTGGTAGTGATACGATAACATCTGCTTCCATTCTATATCTTTTTACTCCTTCAGTTATAAACAGATGCGTTGATTAAATAAACACCGTCATTTTAGTAAATTATGCAAATTGTATGTAGGACCGAGACAAGAGTTATGGTATTTGTTATTTCTTAGTTCGATACATAATGACGTGCGATCTACTAGATGAAAAATCTGTTGGGGCCAGCACAATATCTCTCGCCACTTCCGTTTTTAGTTATATAACTATAAGACGCGAGCAGTCATGTGGCATTGTTTAGTAATTATGTATGATGTTAAATGTGAGAATTTTTCATTAAAAACTTCAAGATTTTCGAAATTCACGTAGTTAATTTATCACCAGGAGTGTAAAATTTACTTGTCGAGGAAAATAAACCATATGGAATTGGAAAATCGCTAAATTTAGAATGAAAAATTTTGATATCTGACATCTTTGTACATAATTACTAGCTATCCTTCAGACACGGGCCCTCATATCTGCTTATCAAGGCCAACAAAGTCACATGACTGCTCGCGCCCTATTGTATTTAACATTTTTTGTATACTTACAATCTACAGTAAAATTTCTACTTATATTTATTCTTTATATTTAAATTTTTTAATTTTAAATAATTTAAATTCATTCTATGAAGAAATTTTGTCCTACCCTTTTAATTTTTCGAAATGCTTCCAATTCATTGTCGGGATTGACAGTATTTTTGAAGGGTATATGTAATATACCTAAAAAATTAAATATTTAACTATTAATACAATAAGAAATAATATAATGTATGTACTCCGTAGAAAAAATCTTCAGTAATGTCTCTGGATTTTTGACACTGACATTTATTTGTTAGTTACAAACATTTCAATTTTTTCTTTGATTTTCATGACATTATTTGGGTTGTGAGATTTATTATAACAGATTATTATATAATTTATATTTCTTTATCCCTAAATCTATAAAAGAAAAGATATAATAAAATATTTATATGTAACCTTTTAGCTCTTCTCAGTAATGTCCGATTGAGAAATACGTAGTTAAACCGTACCTCTTTTCCGATTTATTTAAAATTTTCAGAGGTAGATAAAGAAACAATGAAGGTATTTAATTATAATATTATTAGAAAATAATAAGTATCAAGTTTGAATTTTTTTATTTAGTTAAAGCTAGTCAAACAATGAAAAAAAATATTTCCCCTTAATATCAGCTGATTAAAAAAACCGTTTTATTTTTTTCGATTAACTAAACTACTAGTTAGATTTTGGTTAAAAATCATTATTTTGAGTTTAAAATACTAGTTCCTTGCCAACTTGTTTCGAGTTAGTATATAGTTGTATGTATGCCCCTCACTTGACTCAGTAGTTTGCACCCCTAATGAAATCATCTAACGCTGGCTATGAGCTTCTGTACTCGTGTGTTTCATGTGTATGGAAATCAGCGAAATTCTAAAATTGGTTAAATTTACAGTTCTACACATCCCACTGCAAACCAGTTTTATTTTGTTTGTTCATTTGATTTTTTTGATAATAAAGTTCAGTGTTAGGTAATTTACAAGTTAAAATTTTATTCAGGTTTAACAAAACTGTTGATCAAAAATCGAAATGGGAGATGTACAAATTTTTGTACTATTATATTTTTAATTTAAAAAAATTAATTAGGAAATTTTTACTATCTCTGTGTTTCGATAATAAAAATTCTAGTAAATCCATCTATTCTCTGCAGTAATTAAGTGATTTTTTACAATAACCGAACAGGAAACGAAAAAATTCATTTCAAAATCGTCCATTGCACGATTTGTAAATTTTCTTTATTATGTATAAAGAAAACTCACATACTCCGTACAAAAAATATTTTTACATACAGAGGGAAACTATTTTATTTTTTGTAGAATTACAGCCGTGTAGCCTAATATTTATCGTCCTTTTCTTAGTTTTTGACTTTTGGCTTACATTTACAGAGTTTACAAATAGTGTCAAACGGTTTTGAATTATCTCAAACCAAAACTAAAATTCATGGGTTTGACTTCAAAACTAGTTTCAAAACTAATCATGTAAACACTTCAAATACAATGAAATGAGAAAAATTTCTGGATTTCAGCCACTTTATTTATTCAGTCTCAACTTTTCAACCCCCCATGGGTCTTCTTCAAGAGGTAGACAATAATTTAACAATTACAAACAAAAACAAAGTGTACAGCTTAGTTACATAAAAAGAGACTAATATGAATATTTATTTAAGATGAAAATGCATAACTTTTGTAAAATAATAAATACTTAAATACAAAATGGAAAAGCCGTGTAAATGAAATGAAAATGTTAAACATAATATTTAAAACAGTCGTCAAAGGTAATATGAAATATAAAATATTAAAGAATGTATGGGATATACAAATATAAAAAGGAAAAAATAAATAAAAATATGAACAAATATAAAACTATGTGCCTAAGTACAGTTTGGATCTGAGGAAATAAGGTTAAGGCTAAGTCTTTTTAATTAAAACCTTGACTTAGCCTTCAACCTTATTTCCTTTGTACTTAGTTCAAGTTGTCCGTTAAGATGTGGCACATTTTTTTAATATTTTTTCATATTTTTCTTTTTTTTTCTTTTTTTATATTTGAATATTTCATAAATTCTTTAACATTTTATATTACCTTTGACGACTGTGTTAAATATTATGTGTAACATTTTCATTTTATTTACACGACTTTTCCATGTTGTATTTAAATATTTATTATATTACAAAAGTTATGCATTTTCATCTTAAATCAACATTCATGTAAGTCTCTTTTATATAACTAAACTGTAAACTTTGTTTCTGTTTGTAATTGTTAAATTATATTATGTAGCTCCTGAAGAAGACCCATGGGGGGTCGAAACGTTGAGACTGAATAAAGAAAGTGAAATCCAGATTTTTTTCTCATTTCTTCACCATCCAGCCAAAAAACAACCCCACTTAAAATATAGTTTCGATATTGTGCATGCCTACATATCATAACGTTTCTACCGCTTTGTATTACTAACCTACAATTAGACAGTTTTGTAGTTTCAGAGCGTAGTAATACGAAGTAATGAAAAAAAAAATGAAATAATGGCATAACGAAGTATTTGGAATGAAGATGATCTGTCACATATATAAGCCCAATGCGCATGCCTCGAAACTGTTTTCAAATCAATTTGTATATCTGTTTTGAAAATTGCATGTAAACAGTTTCGTGTAATTTTGACTGAAAACTGAAACCGTTTTTAAAACTGCTGTACACGTAATCAATATGCGCTATTGCGCGACAGGACCCGAACGGTATGATGCCAGAAACGAATAGATTTATATTTATATAGTTATAATCGTAGAAATAAGCCGTAGGGTCGAGGAAATATTTAATTAAACGAAGAAAGAATTTGTAAAATAATCATGGATCTCACAGGGATCTGAACCCTGGACCTTCTCTTATCTAGTGAGACGTCCTCTCTAACCAATTGAGCCACAAGATCCCTTCCCATTGAATTCAATGAATCTTTCACAAGTATTTTTACAAATTTTGTAAACGAGTACACTATCCTAACGGAATAGATGAATACTCAGATCGAACAACGCGCTATATATAATTGTTATGAATCTTGCCTTCACTTAAACGTTGATAAGAATTATTTAGTTTTGTACTTTGACCAGCTACTGACGTCATGCCCGGCACTAGTTGTTACAACACATGCATAGTCCATTTTAAATGAAACATTACAAAAGTCCAGTGCAAGTTTATTAGGTGTCACTGTCAAATATAGAGGTTACGTAGTAATGAATATCACTACAAAAGATTCGAACTGTGAAGACTTATTTTTTTTTTACATCCATTGTACTGACACAGATCATTTTAAATTTCAAAATTTATGAATTTGACAGACGCACTGTCAATAACTGAAGATTATATTAAGTGCAAGAATGTGCGCATTTAGTTTACTCGAAAAATATAAATGAAACATGTAAAACTCATCTATTATAATGCGCACTGATTATGTAAATGGAAAACAAATTATGCACTCAGTCCAAAAAAGTTCGCATTAATATATAAATGGAAAACGCTTTTGCAAAGATTTGTTTTAGTAGAAAGTATATAGGTATTTTTACATACATACAGTATGTATGAATAATTGACTACTTGTACATAGTTTTTTACCTCTCGCCAAGAGAGGTATTGGATTAATGCTAAATATTGCATATCGAGATTTTAGTGAATAAGCATGTTTAAAATGGTTCATAGAATCTGATTTTAACATTTTTACGATTATGTCTGTATGTATGTGAGGGCGTGTGCATGTGTGTGTGTGTATGTGCCCCAGGAAAACAAGCAATCGAAAGTAAAATTTGTTGAATGACTTTGCTAGCCTAGCATTTGCTTGATTAGCTCGCAAGCAATCCAAGCGCCAAATTTCTCGCTTGTCTTGCTAACTTATGAAATATAATGGCGGGAAATGCAAAGTATACATACATGAATTTAACTTGTACGTTCAATAAGCCCCAGGAAAACAATGGTGTGTTTATATCAATAACATGTCAAAGAGGCTTCCAAAGTTTTGTGATAAATGTACATACCATTGTTAAATTTGAAATATTTTCTTAGACCTAAAAAATGTTCAAAATTAATTCCACTATCTGCAAATAACTGTACCTATCTATAAATTTATTTTGTGTAACTTTCAGGACCAATAAAAGGGATATGAGAGATACACATGTTATGTTTGACAACTGTATAATTTCTCGATGACATTTGTGAATATCAGTTCTTCATATAGCTAGCAAATCTTTCAGTGTACTAAGCAACAAGTCTCGTTTGCTTACCTAGCATTTGCTTGAACTTCATTGGCATTGACACTGAAATCTGTCAATTTGTATTATCTGAATATATTAGCAGTTTTCATGGTTAGCATATCTGGCTACTTTATGATATTTAAAATCTTTATAATTCTTTAACTCTATATCTATTGAATTTGAAGTATAAAATGCGATCAAATCGTATAAGGAATAATATATTCTTCAAGTTATAATAACGTTAAATGTCAATAAATAATATTCAACTGCGTTTTTTCAATAAAAACTGTTAAAATCTTCAAAAATCGTGGTATTGAAGTGACGCAATCCGAAACTTTCGTCACACACACACAGACACACACATACATACATACAGACATCATTGTAAAAATGGTAAAATCGTATTATGTGGACCCTAAAACGTATTTATTCACTAAAAACTCATCATTGAATTTTTTGACCAAAGACAATACCTTCCTTACCTAAAGGTGAAGGAAGTTACAAATTATCATATATAAAAGAAAAATTGCAAAATATTACTTTTTCCTGAGTAACAAAAATGCAACATGTTTATTTTGGTAATTTCTAAATAAAAAGTATGAGACTTGTACCTGTTTCTAGATTTCTCCGTTAGGTGGAAGTGAAGATGCTCTTTTCGGAGAATTGCAAGATGAGTTCACCTCGGCCTCGTAAAAGTAACGAGCACCGTATTTCGCCGTGTTTGAATTTTTGATATTTATTTCCCATTTCCCAGTGACATACTTTCCCCCCGGGCGCACTAGCTTAAAGCGAACAAACAATAAAATTTTACAAGCATTTGGTTCGCGAGAGAAACCGCTTTTTATTTATTTCCAAATGCTTCATATATACATAAATCGCAAAAAATAGTACGAACAACACAATATACATTTAAAGTGAAGTTTCATGTTCGCATGGCAACACTTGTAATAAATTTAACACTGCAGGTAGTTACACTAACGAATAGAAAATAAAATACATAGGTTAATTGAATTTTAAGTTTTAATCAACGAGATACGAGTTACAGAAAAGTTGTAACAAGATTTAATGTTTTTGAAAAGTTTGAGGATACATGATGGTCGTTTGATCATCCCATTTAAGAAGAAAAAGTCTTTTTAAACCAGTGGTTCTCAATTTACAACACAAAGTTATCTTTTTTCAAATGGGATTATACATATTTTTTATTCATATTCGATAGCGTATGTTATTCTGAATTCAACAATGTATTAGTTTTAAATCCTTACATAATAAAAATATTGAAAAAAATACGATTAAAATTTAAGTAAATTTGATTTTTCTAGTCATTTTTCAGTAGGCTATGTATGAAAAACAAAAACTACTATTTGTCAATTTGAATTATTTAGGATAGAAATCAAATAGCACACTGTTTATAAAGTTTTTAACAACTATTTGCTTCATTTTAATTTATGCTCAATTGTTTTTCATTCATAGCCTACTGAAAAATAATTATGAAAATTAAATTTATTTAAATTTCAATTGAATTTTTCTCAATATTTTTGTTACATAAGGATATAAAATAATCTCATGGTTGAATTCAGAAAAAAATACTCTATCGAATAGGCATAAAAAATATGTATAATCCCATTTGAAAAAATATAACTTTATGCTGTAACTTGAGAATCACTGATTGAAAAAAATATTTTCTTCTCTAATGGGATGTACCCCTTGGTCTCCTACAACTTTGTTTTATAGTATTTTTTTGTAAATATAATAATAAACAAAATAATGGCGGCGGTCGGTTTTGGTGTTACACCCCTGTATATGTTATATCAAAAAAAATGAATCACTGGAAGACACACTTTTGGCCGTAAATTTTATTTTTTTAATCATTTTAACACATCAGGTTTTTTAAATAAAACTCTTTTAAATGGCAAAAATCTTCACTTGCTATAAATTTGAGATATACCTAAAATAAAAAAATCCCAAATGGCAGCTATTTTTTTAAACACTAATTTTTAATTTTTTTCTTGTTACCTGAGCAACATCTGTGACCTACACTGGGAGTCTGCCGTATGATTTGATTAATTATCTAATTTTAATAAAATACAAATATGTCATCATCATTACCGAAATATGTGTACAAAGCAGATTGGCACACACAGCAATAGGTAATATGCCGTGATGATGTATTTTTATTTTCTTCAAATGAATTTACAAATGGCATATTAATAATCACTAAGTGACCCAAAATTCCCTAAATTTTGAAACTATGATTTTTATTTAAAAATGGCATGAAAGGAGCAAAACAGAAAAAATAATTGTCAATTATTTTGTTCGAAAGATTTCTTTTTCGCAAAATAAAATGACAATTATAACATTCGTTCTTTAATATATTATTATATTTACTTTTGGTTACCTATGCGTGTTTTAATTTTTTTATTGAATTACAGTAGCTATTGGACCAGTAGGTACTATTAGAATTTTCACATTTAAAATCGATTCAAAATAAAATTTAAATGTTTGTCACCGGTAAATGTCAGAGCGAGCATTAAATAAATGTAGGTAGGTCTCATACATTTTTTGCCTAAACAGAATATCATGTTGGAAATTACAAACCTTTTTGCTGATAGCCACATATCCTTCTATCCATTAAAACATATTTAAGCACACACTGCCTCTTTAGAGCACTCAATTTTAGTGAATATATAAAAGGTTCTTTCTTGTGGGAATAGCTTGATATGAGGGATTTTTTGCAGACCTCTGCCGCGTGCATCAACACAAGCGATGTTCTCCCGGATATCCTTTCCTTTATCCTTTTTCAGTTCGTCGTAGTGGGTCACCCGGTCACAGCATAGGGACCACACGTGTCCTGACGTATCACTGGGCCCTGTCAAGGGCTAATTCCTTTCGCTAAGTAAGGCTGAAGGGATGAAAGGATACGGAGTTAAGTGAAATACAACTCGGGCGGGAGGAATTGGAGTTTAACCTAGAGAGTAAATAGTAAATACAAACAACACAATTGTTATTTTAATTAAATAAACATCATGGTGGTTTAATTAAATAATATAGATATAATAAATCAATCCAATCTGGATTTTTATGAATTAAATTCTTCATTAGATTTTTATTATTTTATTTTTACTTTAATAAAGAAAGACTGCGCCTGTTGCGCAAGTCCTGTTGACTTGATCCAATACTGTAAATTTTTCACAATTCTCTATTGCATCGTTGGAAACGTTCTAAATTCTTTACTTCCATATTTAAAACTGTTATTTGTGAATTTGTATCTTATTGCAATATAGTGCTTCATTATTCAATATATTTTAGGTAAGTACGAGCCCAATCCCAAATGTATTCGTACCCTATGAAATAAATATATTAACACCAATAAAAAAAATATTTTTAGGTTACAATATTTAAGACTATATTTGGGAATTTTTTATTTTATGTATTAATAAAGTGTACTGGTTTTAAATACAATGTCAGTAACTAAATTTCTCATTTAAACAATAATCTACGGGAATTTATATGACAAAAGACAAGTCCCAAAAATTTTCCTTCCAACAGTAAATAATATACAATATTTATGTATTAACATTTTTTGTCAACTTATTTTGTATTGCATCAATACGCTTTAAATTAAATGTATCACACTATGAACAAGATAAATATTTGACGGATGTCAAATAATTATTTTGACAGAAACGTCTGTAGTGGCATATTTTATTCACACCAGTTACAGAGCTTACTTCGTGGTTAACGATATGTAATCCGGTTACGTGAATAGAAAACGCTTTAGAGAACCTAGTGAATTAGTTACCTTGGTAATGATGAATGGAATAACAAATTGACATTTTTGGCATATGTCAAAAAATTATTAGAAATACCAATTTAAATGAAAAAATCTGTTGTTGTTCTGGTTTTTGTACAAATTCCCTGTAAAAAGTTTCTGGCAAAGGAAGAGAAATACATAAAAATTGTTTAGAATTCTAGTGTTGGAGTTACCGCAGCTGGAATTTTAGTTTCACACATACAGACATCATCGTAAAAATAGTAAAATCGTATTGTATGGATCCTAAAACGTGCTTATTCATTGAAAACTCACCATCGATTTTTTTAACCAAAGACAATATCTACCTTACCTGAAGGTGATGGAAGGTAAAAATAGTGTATGATATATGTGTTGAAAGTGATTTTATTTTGTTAGAAGTTTGAACTCGCTCCGCGTTGCGACGTGTTCCAAACCTCCTTCTTACAATATAAAATGTCACCTTTAATACTTAAAACTATTTAATAATGTAATTTTTCAATCTGCTACAAAAAAATTAAACTCTGACATAACTCGAAATGAAACAGTTATAAAAAGAATTATATCGCTAGTCCAGATAGTACAAAAAAGTGTCCTACAGTAATGCAAACTAAAACACAGTATAATTTCACACTTGGATGTTGTTTGCAAAAGTAAAAAAAACTGGAAAATTTACATTTTTGCGTTTAGTTAAACTATGCTTTGTTTTCCACACCGATATACCACTAAAATGGCTTCCTAATAGGAGAACTTTTATTTAATTTAACCGACATTGTATCTGTTATAGTTTTTGAGATCCCTATACCTGGCGTATTAAATGGAATACCTGTATTTAAAGAAATTCGATACAAAAATATTAACAAATAGTGAATGGCAGAAACGAAATAGATACAAAGAATTACCAAAACAATAGTAGAAGATCCCGGCATCTTACGGAATGGGAAATACCTGTGTAAAGTTGAATAAAATTTAAAACAGTGATGTCTGAGTGTAGAAACAATAACAGGTTTAGTGTGATTTGTAAATAATTCCAGTAGATTTTTTTTTAAGTACATAACGATTTTATTTTATGTGGTTTACGAGGAGGAAGAAGAGAAAACGGAGTTTCCAATTGTTCGATCATTCTTCCTGTTAATAATTATGGTTCTGTGTGTTACTTGTTATACCGTGAGTATTTTTTAACATGAAACATGGGATTTGTCATATCCATGGTTACGACTTGACATTTGATTGACAGCAATGTATTTGCCTGTCTCATTTAAAATGAAACATAGGGGATGAATTTGACAGAAGTATTATATTTAAATATTGAGCAGTAATATTCCCGTTAATAAAAAATGGCCCAATAATGTGGCTTCCTATTATGCCAGCCCAAACGTAAACTTTCTCGGGTCGTTTAGTCCTTGTACTATGATACAAATGTAGATTTTCCCTGGACCAATGCCGACAATTTTGTGAATTTACCTCGCCATGTAAATAAAAAGTTGCTTCGTCCGTAAAAAGTATATTTTGCAGCAAATCTGGATTATTAACGTTTTCAAACATTCTTTCACAAAAATTTATTCTTCGTTCGTATCGTCCATAACAAACTCCTGGTGATTTTGGAAATGGTATGATCTGTAATGATCCTTTTTAAATAGTCTGTGTACAGTAGCTTTGTTTACAGCAGTAGCTTGCCCAATCTCTTTTAATGTTAATCTGTTCTTATCTTGTATTAAAGTCAGAATTTCATGTTTTTTTCTGCGCAGTTAATATATTACAGAATCTATTCCTACTTTTATGTGCAGGCTCGATGCAACCATTTCCTCTAAAGGTATTATTCACTATTCTTAAAAATTTTGCTGCACTTTGTGTAGGCCTGTCAGGAAATGAAGCGCGGAACAAGTCCGACCTTGCCTTAAACTTGGATTAAAATTCGAATAATACCACTTAATAATCTGCACCTTCTCTTCCACAGTATGAAGCATTGTATTTCAAATTGGTTTTTTGACACTGACAGAGTAGACAAATGTCAAAATTGTCCCCTATGTTTCATTTTAAATGAGACCGGCAAATACATTGCTGTCAATTAAATCGTAACCATGGATATGACAAATCCCATGTTTCATGCTAAAAAATACTCACGGTATACTCTGTATTATTAAAATGCAAAAAATAGTTATTTATGTATAAATGTGCTGAAGTTCTACATTTTAGCAGGTAAATAAACCATATGAATGGTAAAAAGAAACTTCAGTGCCGAAATTTGTGAAAATGAAAGGAATATTTATTTTTGAGATTATATTGACAAATCTGTCAGTCAAACAAATGAACCTAATTTTCAGTGTTGCCAACCTTCGGACATTGAAAGTCCCATAATTAACACTCAAATCATACATATATTTTTGTCATTTTACGTATAAATTTACTATTATACATCATACACCTTCCCAAATTATCTTATTTTTTAGTTTTATTTAATAATTCACTTGATGATATACCACAATAATATAATAAATAAATAAACACACAAATAAATAAACTTATCGATTTCGGTTTATTAAACCATCATTAGAGTTATAACATGAAATATTATAAATAAATAATTTAATATAAAAATAAATAAAAATATTTGACATAACAAAAGATAGAATGTATAAAATGTATATAATACAAAGTAGGTTATGTTATATTAAATTCCAAAATTATTATAAATATTACAAAAGTACAAATAAAATAATTCAAAAAAATTAAAATTAAAATGAAAATTATAATGAAATATAATATAATGATATGTTATATGTTAATTAAAATTTATAAGTATAATAATTTAATAATAATAATAATAAATTAGAATTTAAATTTATTTTAATTTCTACTTAAAATTTTGATATTTATTTGTGTTTATTTATTTATTATATTATATTATTGTGGTATTTCATCAAGTGAATTATTAAATAACAAATATATATATATATATATATATATATATATATATATATATATATAAACTGTACCTCCAAGAGAATTAAACAACATAAAATAATACAAGGAGTTTATTATCATAAAGTTGGCAACACGCATTTGCATGAAATCGTCGTATAATGGATTACTGTAATACCGATTTCTAAATTTTTAATGACAATTTTTGTGTATTTTAGTGACAATTTCAAATAAAATAATTTGTACTGAAAATAGTTATTGATAAATTACACTACTTGAAAATAATAATAAATTACAAAACAAAGGTTTGTGAAAGGGAAGCCGTGGAATATGAATTAATTTACTTCGATAATTACGTGTTTGTTGAAGATGGAGATATTCAATGTTGATGTATGTGTTTAGATTAATATATAATTAACCAATAACTAATTGATATTGACCCAGAGCTTAGTGTTTATTTACTAGGGCAAGATGTTCTGCTAATAACGTAGCCACGTAGAGTAATTGCACTTTATATCGACTAATTGTCAATGAGACATTAGCCTGAAACTAACAAGAAAATAAGGCACGATTTTTACCTTTTTACGGTAATGATTTTTAATGTGTTTTTCTCTACAAAAGTATTAAATTGGATATGACAAAGATTTATAGTGTTTCCTTTTACCCTTAGTTACTAAGGGGGTGTATTTTATACACCATTTTCACTCTTAGTTGCCATTTTAACATTCAGCGGCTTCGAATCGTTTAACGCTGCCACCTAACCTATGATGATACAAGCAGTTAGCTGCTGTTTAAGGTAGTTATATCGTGAAACCATTTTATCCAGAATTAATTGAAATTTTAAATACTCTCAACTGAAGTATTATCTACCTGCTATCCAAGTTTTAAAGCAATTGACCACGCGGTACCTGAGATATTTTCAATTAAATTTGGCCTTTTTAACACGTGAAGAATAGGAAATGACAAATAAACACAACATTTTAAATTATAACTTTTATATCCATACCGACATTTAATCGAAAGCTAGTATGTTATAGAAAACTAATTAACGGATTTTATGTAAAAATTTAAAAATTATTTACCATCCAGATTTAATTTTATTGCCTCTAGAAAATTATAATCTGAAGATACGATAAATAGGTAGAATTATACTTGACAACTATGTACAAGCGTTTCAGATGGAGTATGGAGTTAACAACGCCCGCTTGGTATTAGCGAATAAGAGGATCTTTGGTTAAAGGAATTTCAGACGTACATTCAAGGAAATATTTTTTAAATTGGTACGTTACGTGAAAAGCGTGAAAACGTTAAACAGTATAATATTACTTTTGTAATTTTAAGAAAGAAAATATTAATTTGTTTTGCAGTTTCCATTTGTAGTTTAGAATTAGTATTATATCTCAAAATATCTTATTACTTTTATACTCGAATGTACCAATAAATGTCTAGGTGCGACGTGGCCACAGTTATTTTTCAACATTGAAATACGACACTTGTGTATGTGTTAGTGCGAGTGGTACTGTTAAAAAAAAATTCTACGGAAAAATAAAGAAAATTAATCTGTTACAATATTTGATATTAGCTTTTAACTATTTTAATGCATTCTGTGTATATAATATAATGTTAAAAAATATAAGTTATTGCAAATATACACTGCATTAGCTTAATTTTTATTTTGAACATAGAACAAGCTTTTGAATAGGTACATTCGAGTGACAACTACCGTAAGTTTCAGAGTATCTCTTGTAAAAACGGACAGATGTCACATTTGTGGCAGGTCAAAAAATCGAATTACATATTACTATGAAGTATGCATCGTGTGAACTATTTGCCTGCAAACATCATGTAATACAATGGTAACCTATAAGCTGTAGGAATTGTGTACAAGATCAGGATGGTGTATCGGATTAATTAAAATAATACAATTTTTACCTCTCGCTAAGAGAGGTATTGCATTCATGCTAAAAATCGCATAACCAGATTTTATTGAATAAGCACGTTTTAAGGTCCCTACAATCCAAATTTAACATTTTTATGATGATGTCTGTGTGTGTGTGTGTGTGTGTGTGTGTGTGGATGTGTGTGTGTATGTGTGTGTGTGTGGGATGTTGGAAGGACGGTTACTCAAAAACTATAAGACTTAAAATCGGACATTCATGGGAAGATCTGAAAAGGTTTTGGTAATAATTGGACAACCGGAAGTAGAAGATTCTTCAAAAAAAAATCTTCTAAATATTATTTTTTGAAAATTTTTCGTGGTAATATTAAAGAAAATTAAATTCTCTATCTGATACATTTAAATATTTTATTATATATTCCATAGATTTAGAGATAAAAGAAGTATAATATATAAAATAATCTGTTGTAATAAATTTGACAGCCGAAAGAATGCCATGAAAAATAGTAGAAAATTTAATTTGTTTGTAACTGACAGATAAATATCAGTGTCAGAAATCCGGAGACATTACTGAACACTTTTTCTGGTAAGTACATACATTATATTATTTCTAAATGCATTAATAGTTAAATATTTATAGGTATATTACACATACCCTTCATATATACTGTTATTTCTGACAATGAATTGGAATAATCTCGAGAAAGAAGGGTAGGACAAAATTTCTTCATAGAATGACTTTAAATTTTAAAAATCTAAATATATGGAATAATTTAAAAAATCTAAATATATGGAATAGATATAGGTAAGTAGAATTTTTGGTGTAGAGTGTAAGTATACAAGAAATGTTAAATACATTAGAGCGCGAGCAGTCATGTGACTTTGTTGGCCTTGACAAGCAGATATGGGAGCCCATGTCAGAATGATAGTAATTATGTATATAGATGTCATATATCATAATTTCTCATTCTAAATTTAATGATTTTCCAATTCCATGTGGTTTATTTTCCTCGACAAGTAAATTCCACACTCCAGATGACAAATTAACTACGTGAATTTAGAAAATCTTGAAATTTTTAATGAAAAGTTCTGACATTTATGTACATAATTAATAATTATCATTCTGAATCGGGCCCCCACGTCTGCTTGTCAAGGCCAACAATGAAACATGACTGTTCGCGCCCTATACTTATGTAATCAAAAAAAGACAGTGGCGAGAGGTATTGTGCTGGCCACAACAGATTTTTATATATATTTTTTTGACAATATACAATTTTGTTTTCAAAGTTGATATTTTCTTTATTTTTGTTATAAATTATGTAATATAAATAAATGTATGTTTAAACTAAAACTGTCCTTAATTTACAACCTGATTAAAACAACCAGTGCTTTTTTGTGAAACTAATGACGTTAAAAAAATATTATGTACAAAAAATGAACAGGAATAAGGGGCTAATTTATCAGTAATAACAAACCGAAAATTCAACTAGTGGTTCTCAAACAGTAGAACAAAATTATATTTTTAATAATGGTAACCTATATACAGTAATTTTTTTAAAGATGTCCGACAAAGATTTTAGCTTCGCCAATTCTGTCAAATTCAGTCGTGTTGTTTACTTGGTTTGTATGAGGGTACGTAAATATACTACTGTTATTTTATTATTATAAAAATATATGTTCAGTAAAAGCATTTAAAATCCAAACTATGTCGACTGGTAAGATTATTAGCAAAGTGAAATCGCATATGTGAAACATAAGATACTGACACAGTGGCAGTGTGTAAGAATTGACGGAAAGTAATGTGCTGGCCACATCAGATTTTTTTAAATTATAAAATCTAAGCAGGACTGCGCTAAATTTTTTTAAATAAACTACCTCCTACTTTCCTGAAGTACTAAAATAAAATGTATAGTGAATCAAAATAACGAGAGAACGTGGTTTCCTGTCTTGTCTCGTCTGATTACCAAAATCCTTTAAAGATATGAAAAAGGGTCCGACATTTTCTTGTTGGGGTATTATTTCCTATCAAAACATTCTGTATACTCTGTCGTCGCTATAAAGGTAAAGGTAGTGATTTGTATATAAATACATACATGTATTCATGTCATTTTCAGTGAAATGGGTTGTCACTATTCATGCCTCCAAGAATTATTCACTGCCAAACGTTTCTATTCAAACATATAAATCTCACACTGTTCTTGATTATAACATTCATACACGTTCTATTCCTCATCGGCACAAACTTTCATCACTTCATTTATGTCCCTAATACAACCTTATAAATAAGTATTTCTTTTCAAATTATAAATATTGTCCCGTATTCCGTATTCATCGACTGTTGACTACTATTTTTACAATGGTAAATTCAGATTCAGAATTCTCGGGAATTAAATCCTGAATACGCCAGGGCCACCTGTAAGAGAATAACGGATAAAGCACCGGTAACTGACTTTGCAACTTGACATGGCGCAGACTAGACATGTCTTACTTAATAACACACAGGTACAGATCTTAAATTCATTTTAAATGCAGCAATATTTAAAAATATAATTTATAGAAAAAATGTTACTTTTATGACTTTTTACCTTCCGTCACCTTTAGGTAAGGAAGGTATTGTCTTTGGTCAAAAAATTCAATGATGAGTTTTTAGTGAATAAGTACGTTTTAGGGTCCACATAATACGATTTTACCATTTTTAGTTTCGGTTCACATAACTTCAATACTACGATTCCAAAAGTTATAAATTTTTCATATTTCTCAAGTTTACATCCAAAAGAACAACTGATTAGATTTTGGTTATAAATGGTCAATCGGAAGTACCCTTATTTGAAGATGTTAACAGTTTTTCTTGAAAAAACCCAGTTAGATATCATTATTGACATTTAACGTTATTATAACTTAAGAATATATTATTCTCTATACGATTTGATCGCATTTTATACTTCATATTCAATAAATATACAATTAAAGCATTATAAAGATATTAAAATTCACTCGAAAATTCATAAATTAACCAGATATGCTAACCATGGAAACTTCTAATATATTCAGATAATACAAATTGACAGATGTCAGTATCAATAGGTGTGTTCAATGAAATAAGCAGTTCAAGCAAATGGTAGGGTAAGTAAACGAGAATTGTTGCTTAGTACACTGAAATATTTGCTAGCTAGGTATATGACGAACAGATATTCACAAATGTCAACGAGAAAGGTATACAGTTGTCAAATATAACATGTGTATCTCTCATATCCCTTTTATTGGTCTGGAAAGTTATACAAAATGAATTCATAGGTAGGTACAGTTATTTGCAGATAGTGGAATTAATTTTGAACATTCTTTTCGGTCTAAGAAAATATTTCAAATTTAACAATGTTATGAACATTCATCACAGAATGCCTTTTTGACATGTAATTTGTATAAACACACCATAAAATGAGATAGAAATAGTACAAGTTTAATTCATGTATGTATAATTTGCATTTTCCGCCATTATATTTCATAAGTTAGCAAGACAAGCGAGAAATTTGGCGCTTGGATTGCTTGCGAGCAAATCAAGCAAATGCTAGGCTAGCGAAGTCGTTCAACAAATTTTACTTCCGATTGCTTGTTTTCCTGGGGCTTATTGAACGCACCTAATGAAAAGTAAATGAATGTGGCAGAGATGAGGATGTTGAGATAGATGTTGGGGAAGACACGGAAAGATACGGTAAGGATTGAAAGAATAAGGGAAATACCTCTAGTGTTAAAAGTTTTTAGAAAGATACAAGAGAGACGATTACATTGGTTTGAAAATGTCATGAGGAGAGAAATGAATAGCTTGGAAATAGAAGGTTGAAGAAACAGAGGAAAACCAAAGATAAGTTAGAAGGACTGTTTTGCGGAATACTTGAGAAAAAAGGAACTGAATAAAAACGACACGCAATTTGCATAGTTTGTTTATGAAATAATTTTATTGGAAATTTAGAATCTTTTGTAAGGAAATTTATGTATGGAATTTATACATAATACACAGGATTGACGGAAGGTATTGTGCTGGCCACATTAGATTTTTTTGTCATTGAATTCAATGTTTATTGTTAGATTTTTCGAATTATCGAGCATTTAAATGAACGTTTTATTGGAAACCATTAAAATAGACTATTAATAGATGTAATAGTATTTTACATTATATGCCAGATAAAACGTTTTTTATTGCTAAAAGGAGGAAATGAATGGCGAACTGAGCAGGCGAGCCTTTCTCATTAAAACCATTTAATAAGTAATATTACTTATTAACTGGTAAAACCGTTAGCTGATGTGTATTGTACAATATTTTATTTGCTACTCACTTTGTAAATAAAATTTAAAAATATAACCTAAAACTATCAATTGAAATTAACACTTATGTTTAATATGTATCACAATAACAAAACACTATTTTCATGTGTCAACAACGTTAAAAAACTACAAACCCGGGCTGCGTTCCAAAATCATACCATGGATTACGGAGTAGAGTATTAAAGTAAGAATAGATTACTCCAGGATTTTGTATAGTTTTGGAACGACATAGTATAGGAATTTAGTGATATAACAATATAACCCCATTTATTTAGAGCACTTTCATTCCAGATATCGCATTGAAAACTTATTTACATATGAAAATTTTAACATTGTATTTCCCATGATTCATATAAAAGACATCCGGTATAAATATACTCAAATGTTTTTATTTCTTCATTACTTGATTAATATTGAAATGAAAATTATTCTCGTTCAATGTTTTAGTAATGGATTTCCAAACATCATTTTTTAACTTCATGTCTTTAGTCTTACTAAATATGTAGATAGAAATGAAGAGTTTTATAATTCAGTCACTCCAAAATTTACTTTTATCTAGAATTGGAGAAAATTCATTTGTTTTTTATTCGTATCTCGAATTCTCGAATACAGGAATTTGTATAACATTTTTAGTTTCTGTAAATGCTGATTTCAATTTGTCGTCCGTCATGTTGCAAATAGGTATATTATATTATTACAAAAAGTATGGACTGATGCTCAACTCTTTTCGTTCTCCGCACTCTCTCCGTTGCTCAGCGGTGTTCCCGCTTCAACTTAGAATTTTCAACATTGCTCATGAATTGGCAACAGTGTAAAAATATCCATTCCATAAAAAAAACCTAACTCGGAAAAAGTTATGAATAGAAAAACGTATATCTGAACACTATGCAATTCAAATGTCAAATTGAGTTTAAAATGCAATTTTAAAGAGAAAATACAAGAAAGGAGGAAACAGAGTATTACCATTTCCCGTTTTCTAATTTATTTTCATTTCTAAAATAAGATTCAAAAAGAAATGCTTTTATATCTTTAGATAACTTTTTCAAAATATCTCGTGTCAAATTGACATTTAATTAAGTACTTTTAAATTAAGATATATGTTTCTTTGTTCATTGCCTACTCCTAGGTTTTTATTGAACACTGTATATTAACTAATAATGATTAATTTTTAAAAGTAGAACGTGGTATCAATAAATGATGTTTACAAATCAATAACAAATAAAATGTTTTACACATCAAATTACACATCTGATATAACTGAGAAATATTTACCTTAGTTACTCTATATCCATTATTATTTTATGAAACAATATTAAAATAGAAATTATTTGATGTAGGCTTATTTAGTTCATCTTTGACATTTATAAACAGAGGTTATGGCTATAACACAACTATCATTCTGTTGGTTTGACAGCGAGCAGCACAAAGTTATTATGAAATTATAAGTTAAAGTTAAATAATTTGGTTATTTAGAAAATACCAAATGGTGAAAATGTAGAAAAACAATCATACTGTTAAGATACATAAGACTGTAGTAAAACGAATGCCAGTTTTACCACCCGCCATACCGTAGGTAAGGGAGGTAATGTTTTCGGTCCAAAATATTGATAGTGAGTTTTCAGTAAATAAGAACAAATTAGGATCCCCACGGCACGTTTTTACAATTTTTACAATGATGTGTGTGTGTAACAATTTTTTCATCCACGATTACTCTTATATCAAACTACCAAAAATTTATATTTTCCGTATTTTAGTTTTTTGCATTCATATAAAGAATTGATTAGATTTTGGATAATATTAGACAACCGGAAGAGATACAGTTTTTAATGAAGGACTATATTAAAATATAATCCAAACCTTTCAATTTTAGTAATTAAGATTTTTTTTATTAAGGGGAGAAACACAGAATTTGGCTAAAATTGATAAACCAAAAGTGATACTTTACTTAAAGCTCTGAAAATATTTTCGTAAAAACTATGTTATTTATTTATTCAAATAATGGTTTTTGAAGATCATTGCCAACATTTTGCCTTAAAGTAATGTATATTATTGTTTAAAAAATATATATTTATCTGATTGTTATTTATGAGTACATACATAAATAATGTTAATAAAAGTCTATGATATTAGGTAACAATATATATATATATATATATATATATATATATATATATATATATATATATATATACATTAAAAATTGCAATTAACATTAATATAGATTTGTAGATTGAAATAGCATATTATTATTATTATTATGAGTTAATCCAAATTTAAGACTTTTGTATTAATGAGAACGACATATTTAGTGTTTCTGACGAGACGATCGAGACGGGAAACTACATTGTCTCGTCTCGTCTCGTTTAGAAGACAATAAATTAAGTCTCGTCTCGATTTTTTCTCGTCTCGAACAATGGAGTCTCGTCTTGGCCGAAAATCTCGACGAGATTTCTCGATGTTTTTTTTTGTTAATAAATCCAATATGCAATTTATTTTGATATACTATATAATATATATATATATATATATATATATATATATATATATATATATATATATATTATAATCGTAAATACATATAAATAATATGCAGAGTGGTTAAAAAAATTAGTCAAATAGCTATCTATTTAACACCTATAGTACAAACAGGTGTGTTTGAGCTGAGATATTTTATTAACGCGAAAATTCGAATTAAATTAAAAAAGAACGTACATAACAATTAGTTAATAATACGTTAGAAAATATATATATATATATATATATATATATATATATATATATATATATATATATATATATATATATATATAACGTATCCGAACAAAATATTAATATATAAATAAATATATCATCACGGCATATTACCCATCGCTGAGTACATTCAAACAAAATATTTTAGAAAACATAAGTTGCTATAATGAAATTAAAGAGGGTAGGCCAACTGATATGGGACGAGTCTTGTATACAAGTATTATGTTGAACATAGTTAAAAAGTATTTATATGTTACTTGAAATAATTTCTAAACGTGGTTAAATTATTTGAGACTAATAAACTTTGTCAAATTGATCATATATTTTTATAATTATTATCTATACTCGGTGAGGCAATCTATTATTATTGACATATATTAATAAGCTGTAGAAGAATTATAAAATAAATTGAGATAAATGTTGGACCAACCTCGGCTACTATCAATCCAATTTGGCCAACAGAGGCATCGAAGATCTCAGCATCTCAGGAAATCATCTACCACTGCTACTAGGAACGTTTATTGGGACAAAATTTCAATTATCTCACTATTTAGTCCACTGAAAACCGTCACATATTAAAAATTCATATCACGAAAGTTAGGTTTACACTAAAAGAAACAAATATATACAATTTTAACTCCCCCAACAAAAGTTTTTCACGAGAATTGCACTTAATACGAGCAGAAGACATTCTCATTTGTAGGTAACAAATACACTGACAAAAGACAGCAATAATAAACAACAAACACCGGTCTTAATATTAGCTCGAACTTGTCTGTTAAGAGCCGATCTGTATAGTTTCACTGGTCGACGCGAAATTTAAATAAAAATCATAATGAATTATTTATTCACTTAACTAGTGTAGAATAACAAATAAATTATTGTTATTAAAAAATGTAAAAAATCGTGTCAACCAGTGGCACTAAAAATATTAACTTTAAGAACCAAGTCTTTAGTTTTACGAATTTTTAAATATCTGACTTATGATCAATATATCATGCGGTATATGGCACTTAATTTTTTCCTAAACATGTATAAAATAAATAAATAAATTCAAGTAATACTTATTTAAAGTCTTACAAAACACAATGGCTGGTACCATGAACAAATGATTAATAGTGATTAGCGAACAATTGTTTTATCTGCTAATCGTTTTATTGTTTTAATGACAAATGTAATAATAATTAGTTTTACCAACAATTCAAGACCTGGTATTAAAGACAAAATAAATTAATATCTTTAATAAATTTAATTTATTTAATAAATTGTCATCGATTTTACATATTTTATGACAAATCAAACATAATTTTGTTTGTTGTTCATAATATTTGACAATATACAAATTTCTCTTTCACGTGACTTCAATTTTGTAAGTGTATCGTTTGCTTATTTAAACATTATTTATTATAAAGAATCTCCATAAATAATAAACTATTAAAATAAAATAAATGCTTTTTACCCATTACTGGGTGTAACACTTTGTCGGTAAGTGAACGTGAATACATCACTGTGACGTCAAGAAAGAAAGGAAGTAGTTTTATTTAAGAAATTTTAGCACGATCCTGTTTAAATTTATAGAAAAAAAAACAGGATAATTAATATAAATTTACAAAATGTTACAATAAATTTAAAAAAAATGTATTTTAAAATTGCCGAGAAATCTCGCAATAATTTTCGAGATTCAAGAATCTCGATATGTAAATCTCGTCTCGTCTCGTAAGTTGAAATATCTTTCTCGTCTCGCCGAGACGAGAAATTTCGAGACGAGACGAGACGAGACGAGATTCGAGAATGTCTGTCTCGTCTCGTCCGAAATACTAGACATATTAGATTTTTTCAAAATTTGATAAACCGGAAGTGGTACTTTATAAGAAGCTCTAAACAGATTTTCTTGAAAGAATATATTAAAATATGATCCAAAACTTCTCAAATTTGGTACTTAAAACTTGTATAAAATTTGAAAGAACATATTCGATTTGGATTATATGTGATAAACCGGAAGTGGTACTTAATTTGGAGTTCTTAACAGATTTGCAAAGAATAACAAAATATAATCCATAATTTCGTATTTCAGACTTTTCTATTTGTTGGATTAGCAAATTAGATTTGGTTTACCAACGATTAACCGGGAGCGATACTTTTCTTAAAGCTCATTGCTATTTTAATTAATTTATCAATAGATGAAAATACCGAGACTTAAGTCAAATGTAAAAAGTTCAAACTATCCAATTGTAACACGAGGGGGGGTGTTACAGAAGATCTGATGATGGTGGTCTTGCACTTCTTTTACCAACGATGACCACGACTTGATTATTAATTATTAATTGTCAACAAATAACTCTCCAATGTCTCTGACAGCTAGACTAAACAATCAGTTAATAAAAGATGATAACTATTTGTAAACAGAATTTTGACTAACAAAGATAACAAGTTGAAACTATAATTTAGAAAAGATTATAAAAAGTTATTTATTTGTTATTGATCGCCTTGTCACACAATAATACAATTTTTATGTTCATAGTATTGTTCATTGTGCTGATTGCAAATTTTGAAATCGCATGTTGAAACCTTTTTTGTTTTTGTAATATTTCTGCTCAAATTGTATTCTAAAACAAAAATCAGCACATCCAAAAAATGCCATCATTATTACCGAAATCTGTATACAGAGCAGATTGGCACACCCAGGAATGGGTAATATGCAGTGATTATATGTTTACTTTTTGTCGATTAACATTAAAAATGCAATTTTTTTGACAGCTAACACTCTGTAAAATGTTACTTTCATTGTCTATGCAGTAAAAATATTTTTACTGCCTATTACATAGCAACAGCTCAAAAATCGCATAGCAACTGTTCAACAAACAGACAGAAACATAACTTAATGGCGATAACTTTCAAAATAGGTATTAAAAAACTTACTAATGCTAGAAATTATATATATATATATATATATATATATATATATATATATATATATATATATATATATATATATATATATATAAATTCCTTTCCATATAACTATTATTCTATTTAAAATTTTCTTTTTAAAACGTAACTATTATTACTTTGAAATGATTATTTTGTGACAGTGATATTTATCTGTCAGTTACATACATTTGAGGGTGTAACCATGGAGATGGAGTTGAGTATAAAGCATAAGCTCCGGGATATAATTTTTATATTATTTTATAAATTTGTCCATAAAATATGAAGAAAAACTATTAATGTAAAAATGTAGAAAATTGAATAATCTTTAATTTTATAAAAATATAAATTGCGAAAAATAACATTTAAAGGTATTTTTTCAAGAAAAACTATTTTGAGCTTTAAGTAAAGTGCCATTTCCGGTTATCCAAACTACAAAATATGTTGGCTCCGTTTCATATTAGAATAAGGTAGAAATACATGGTTCCAATATTTTTTGAATGATAGTATTTGAGTTTCCAGAAGATCCACCTCACACACATACACACGCATACACACATATCAGACACATATATATACACACACACACACATACACACCCACAGACATCATCGTGAAAATGTTAAAATAGGATTGTAGGGTCCTTAAAACGTGATCATTTACCGAAATCTCGATATGCAATTTTTAGCACGATCCCTATACCTTCCTTACCAAGGGTAGCGGGAGGAAATAATCTCTAAATTAATATTAATTCTAAAATTGACAAAAAATTGTGTTCAACAAGGCACTAACCACCTTTACAGCTTCGACATCGTCTGCTCCAAATCTGCTATTTTAGTGCCGTGTTAAAAAATAACTATTTTTATTTACATCCAAAATTATTAAAATTACAATTTTGAAAATTATACATTTATAAATTTTTATTGGTATTACGCAAAAGTATAAATCAAACTCTAATTGCAGCTAGATACCAAATTAGTTAAATGTTTAATTCGTATGAAAATTTATATTAAATTTTACCATGATAACATCTGCATGAGATTAGAGAATTAGGCAAAGTATTTAACAAATGTAGCCATTATTTATTTAAATTTTCAACATCTTCTTTACTGGTTTCATCTAGTTTAATTTCTAGAAGTGCCCAATTACTTTAATTAAAACAAAAGCTTTACAACTCAACTTTTGTTTAAATCGGGTTGATCGCCGGGTAAGCGACCTTTAAACGCGCGGCGCCTCTCTTGTTGATTTGCCTCACTATGGACGAGACTTCACTCTGAGCTCAACAGTTGAGATGAAGTGAATTCGGAAAATTACCTGATGTATCTGACGGAGAAAACTTTCCCAGTACAGGTGGAAGTGGAGAATACTTTAACTTCTTTCTCGACGCGACAGAAAATAAGAATTTAGGGCCGCTGACCCTAACAAGATTTTACAGAGTTGTTATTTATGAAAGGGGGACTAACTAAATTACGGTGCAATTAAGATTGCAAGATGAAATATCTCAATGTCTATAGCCAAAAATTTAATACAATAATCTTACATTGTGAATTTATTTAGACTCCTTGTGGTATTACCTACTCTTTATTGAATAAACCCCAAAGGCGCAGTGTGAACTCCTGAAAGTGAAACAGATGATTTATGATCGTTATTTTCTATACCACATCTTGAGTTATGAGATTACCTTTCCTTTCCATTAAAAAATGTAGCGTAAATATATTGGCAGTAGAAAATTGTCAGTTATAATCAATATTGGAAGAATGGAAAATAATCGGACACGCAGCCTTACATAAATTATTTGTTTCCTGGCCGACATTTTAACTGTACAACAGTCTTCTCCAGGGCTAGAAATAGTCAATTATAAAAAAGTTTAACATAGGGAAACCCCATCAAAATATAAGAGATTAACAGGATTAATTTCACTATACAGTGGTGGCGGTTCGGCATGAACATTTAACATGGGATTTTGATTATATGAAATTTTCTGCTCTCGTATTCATTTCACTTCAAAATCTGTAAGTACAAAGTTGTTCAGAATTAAAAGTTTTATTAAAAACTGTTTTTACATTTTTACCTCACGCTACCCTTGGTATGAGAGGTATAGGGATCGTGCTAAAAATCGCATATCGAGATTTTGGTAAATGACCACGTTTTAAGGTCCCTAAAATCCAATTTTAACATTTTCACGATGATGTCTGTGGGTTTGTGTGTATGGGTGTATGTGTGTGTGTATGTGTTTGTATGTGGATTTTATTTACGCTCTAACTCAAATACAATCGTTCAGAAAATTTTGAAACCTTGTATTTCTACCTTACTCTTATATGGAAAGATGCCATTATATATTGGAGTAAATCAGATAACCGGAAATGACACTCTACTGAAAGCTCAAAATAGTTTTTCTTCGTAAAATACCTTTAAATGTTAGTTTTTCGAGATTTATTATTATAAAAATTAAAGCTTTTTAAATTTTTTACAGGTTTGCGTTAATTCTTTTTGTATATATTTTATGGATAAATTTGTAAAATTATTTATAATTTCAATCCCGCAGCCTACGTTTTAAACAACTCCATGGTTACGCAGTTCAGATCTGACAGATATATGCCACTGTCAACAAACTAATCATTTCAAATAATAACAGTAACGTTCTTGTGCACTTTAGTGACGGTTTCAAATAAAATAATACTATTTTCTACAGTCATGAGTCATGGCTATTGCTACTAATTAACAATACTTTTCAATTAAAAAAATATATAAGAACAGTTTTCTATACAACTTTTAATTCTTTACAACTTTGCATTCTACAGTTTTGCCGTAAAATGAACAGGAAAGCAGGAAATTGCATAAAAAAATCCCATAATAAATCCCTACGTTTACTCCTAACCGCCACCACCTGTATATTATGTGAAATTAAAAGTATTTTAGCTGGAATGTAGAAAACTCATAAAAAGATAATTAAAATTGAACTTTCGAAATTTTTGAAAAAAAGCCTGTGAAATCAGCGATGCAAGAAAAAAATCTGATGTGGCCAACACATTACCTCCCGTTTAATTTCATTTTTCTCCATTTAAATACTTTAAATTAAATTAAATTTAAATACCGGGTTCGATCCCGACCGACGCCGAATATTTCGAATTTTAAATGGGACGAAAATGACCCCTGCGTTGCACTCTCCACGCCAGCAATAAATGCTCGCGAGGGGACACCTGATAAACGCCTGACGGTACAAATATATCATCATCTCTACCGAAAACTGTGTAAAAAGCATATTGGCATACCCAGCATGGGTAATATGCCGTGATGATATATTTATTTTATTTTTTTACATACCTATACTCATTGATGGCGTGGAGTGTGCACCACATGAGTCAATTTTGTGCCATTTAAATATTTAAAACATTTGGCGTCGGTCGGAATCGAACCCGGTTCCCCAGATTCGCGTGAAATGACGCCTGGTAAACGCCCGCAATATTTTTTTCTTTCATTTTGATTTATACGGTCGTGGTTCAAATTCGACCGACGTCATTCTTGCAAATAAATTTTGGTTTCTATTTCAATGAAATCAGAGAAAAACTTACAGAAAGAGATACTTTTTCATACGAATAAATTTAAAAACTACAATTTTTTTTTCATGTTAGTTTGGCCCTCCAGTCTTTTTCTCCATCACATAGTATCGTACCATCTGTACGGAAATGTAAAATGGAGTAAATGTAATAGTTTATTACATTTGCCCTGTGTACTATTATTACATTTAAAAAAAAAATGAGGTAAACTAAATGCAACTAGCGGCTTAAACTATAAATATATCAATATTTTTATCAAATAAATGTTTGTAACGCTTTTTGGAAAACTAATTTGTAATACTAACAAAAGCATATATTTTATTTTTGGATGATACTTCATTAAAAATTAAGTATATCAAATTTGCCAAACAAATCACGCAACTTGGCCGCAATGAAACTTTTTCACATAAAATAGATTACTACTAGTGCCTGCTGAGTAGTTAAAGAAGTATATTACACTTCTACAGATGGCATGAGAAAAAAGAGAAAGCTAGTTATTACTTTTGCTACACCTAGTTATTTATCATATTACTTATTTCTGGAGAAAAAGAAACAAAGTAATTATTTTTCCAACAAGTAAGGAAATATGATGTTATTTTTAATTTTCCTCCGTGTTGCACAGAGTTTTTTTTATTAGCGTTTGGAATAAGTATGAAAAGATACTATTAATATATAGTAAATAAAACTATTTTTTACGTAGAAAATGGATACTAGTTTGTCGTACACATGTTTTTAATCTCGGTTACGCCTTGACTGAAAATTTCATATTCCTTTGAACTTTTCAGTGGCTAATATTTATGTATTATTTTTTTTAAATTCCATTACATGGAAGGCATTGTAATACGTTTATTTATAATTATTTTCAATCTACACCTACATACTTATTCAAATAACAACAAAATTTAAAATTTTAATTTCTTTCTCGCTTATTCTGTTTTTGGCTTCCTCTTGATATAATTTGGGCATACGCCCACACGCATCCATAGGTGAGATGAGCGGTCGATGTGTGGGTAGCACGATTTGTTCAAGGACAAAGACATTTAATCAAGTTTTATTGCGCCCTAGCGGCAGATTTGCCATTACGCGTTTCCTTTTCCGTCCTGCGACAATTCCGGCTCCGGCCCTATCTCTATTGCACCAGAAGGATAAGATTCCGGAAATCCGGCCGAAAATGTGGCACAACTCTGAGGAACACATACAAGTATAAGTACTTGAATGGGAGTTTGCCATGGAAATCATAAGGCTCCTCATATGTGGTATATCTTAAATATTTTTTTCTATTCCCATTCGTGAAGTAGTAGTTTCACACATTGCATCGTAGTAGGTGAATTCTGACTTTTAAAAGCGATGCATAAAATGCAACGTATTTCGCGAGTCTAGAATAACAAATAAGGTTTTAACTACAAGAAATAAAATGGCGAAGAAATTGATTTCAAATTTTAACACATTGGATTATTAGGAGATAACTAGGGAGGGGAAGACTAGCATTTTTAACTTTTAATCGTTTATCATTTATTTTAGAGAGAAATATTTTAAATAATATATATATATATATATATATATATATATATATATATATATATATATATATATACGAGCCCTGTTCCATATAAGTTCACACACCCAGTTTAATTCTATTAATCTTCAAATTTGCTGCTCAAAAGTAAAACAACTTCAATTTTTGCTACTATGAAATTAAATTAACAATAAATGAACTGAAATACAACGGAAATATTTAATCTTATTTTACTTTAAAATATATAAGAATTAATTGACTTACAGGAATACAAACGATGTGTGCTAATTACATTTCATTATAATTCTGTAACGTCACCTTTTCTTTCTATAACGCCTTTTATACGTCTTGGCATGGTATTTACAAGATTTTTGCATTGCTCTGGAGTGAAATTATTCCAGATATTTTGTAAACGAGAACGCAATTCTACCATAGTTCTAGCTGGATGTAGTCGTAACTGTTTTTTCATAATATGCCACAAAGTATCTATTGGCGACAAATCAGGGCTGCTGGATGTCCATTTTAAAAGTGGGATGTTATTATCGGATAGCCACTGTATAACTTTTTTTGCTGTGTGGCAAGCATCGTCCTGTTGGAAGATGTACTCAATGTCAGCATTTTTGAAATTTTCTATTGTGGGTTTTAAATATGTTTCTAAGGTATCAATGTATTTGCAAGCATTCATAGTTCCTTCTAAAAAGTGTAGTTTTCCTACTCCTTTTGCTGACATAGAACCCCATACCATTACTGATGCCGGAAACTTAACTTTTCTTTTTAAACATCCAATGTCATAACCTTCTTCCCGGGTTCTTATAACCCTACGACGACTATCACCTACGCATACTTCGAATTTTGCTTCGTCACTCCAGTTTACAGCATACCACTGTTCTATAGCCCAATTTTTATGTTCTCTTGCCCAGATTAATCTATTTCTCTTCTGTTTTTTGGTCAATAAAGGTTTTTCTTTCGCCTGCAAATTGTAACCACGTTAATTTTTCTAAGTAACAAATATGAGATCAACACTGGCTACCTTATAAACTTTAAAACCCATCTTGCTAGCTGTTCTGTGGCAAGTAGTCCTAGACATTTTTCTTCCTGTGGCAGCAGTTTATAAAGCACTCAATTCACCATAACAAGAGCGGCGATATTGCTTTATTATTCGTTTTAACGCTCTTTTATGGATTTCCAAAATTCCAGAGTTTCTTCCTGGTTTAGGTTTTTGCGCAGTGGAACCGCTTGCTTTATATCTTTGGATGATACTTCCAATAGTATACCATGATAAATTGACAATATATCCAATTTCCGAATATGATTTTCCAGAATTTGAAAGGGAAACTATTATTTTTCGCACATCTTGCAAAACTGCTTTCCCTCGAACCATTTTAAGTAATATTTTTAATACACAAGTTAACAAGTCACTTATAAGCTTATTCAATAATATAGAAACGTCAAAAACTTCAATTGTTTCAAAACATAAGATCTGAGTCAATGGTATCGCGATTGCCTGCTTTTTTAAAAAGCCTTGCCCAATGAATCTTTTATAATTTTACATTTACAATGATAGAAAAAAAATTATTTATTGAAATAAATAAAATAAATTAATGAAAAATAAATAATTTAGTCAATACTGGTAAAAATATTGTTGTTACATCATAATCACAGTCAAAGTTTTAAGATTTTAAGCAAATTAGGCAACTGTGTGAACTTATATGGGACAGGGCTCGTATATATATAGTTAAAGAATTATAAATATATTAAATTTCATAAATCAACCAGCTATACTAACCATAGAAACTGCTAATATATTTACATAATTCAAATTGACAGATGTCAGTATCAATGAAAAGAAAATGAGACGAGGCTGTTGAGATAGATGTTGAGGAGGATGTAGTACTTAAATAGAGGATACTTGGTAGAGAGAAAAATTAAACTAATCTAGGAAGCGAAAAATAATAAATGAAAAAAAGAAAATAATTAATTAATTATAATACTATGTAAAAATAATTTAATTTTTAAGTAAGTTATATCACCCGCCAGTTAAAGCCATCTTACCCGGATGATTTTCGTTACAGAAAAATATGACTTTTTTGTTTTTCATTTTTTTGTACTTAAAAATTATACTTACGTTTTTTTTCTTTTACACGTAATATATTTGAAGCTATATAACAAAATTAACTATATGTGTTTTCTAAAATTTTATTGTAAAACATAAATAAATGGAAAGAATTTTTTGAATTGTGGGTTAACTCCTCCGGACTTACTCTTACAACACATGCACGAAACTTTCTTAACTCGTGTAATTGCACGAAGTGAAATCTCAGTTATACAGTATTTATTCTAACAAAGCGAAATTTCAGTTACACTATATTAGTCAGGGTAAAAGATCTTACAGATTCATAAACATAAATTTATATGGCTGCAAAACGTCTTGACTGGAAAGGTGATGGAAGGAAGAAAAATTACTGGAGTTCAGTCAATAAATTTATTTATTTTCCGCCTCTACCGGTTTCGAAGAAGACACATGAGGTGTCGAAACCGGTAGAGCCGGAAAATAAATAAATTTATTGACTGAACTCCAGTAATTTTTCTTCCTTCCATAAATTTATATAATTGCATTCGTTTAAACATTCAGTTTCACAAACATCGTACAAAATGTTGCAAAAAAATACACACATCTGTTTGAAAAACAAAATTTTATTTATCCAAGTATTGGGTACATCTAAATATCGTAAATTCATGTAGTTAAGAAATGACATACGTTTAAAAATAGAAATATTTTTCATCTTCATTTTCAGTAAAATCTTTTTCGGGATTCAAAATAAAATAGATGGTCCAATAAGTTTCCAAATACTCGTACGTAACAAAGTATAAATGAAAAAATATGAAAGTTTAAATTAGTTGACAATTTCTTTGCATTCGTGTTTTTCAGGTACCTATTTATACACTGGATTTACAACTATAACTTATCTACTCGTAATCTAAACGTCAAGTTTCATTCTCTGTACACGAATTAACCAAAATTTCATTATTTACCGCTAAATCTAACCCTTAATTGGAACATACTCCCCTTGGGTCGATCGTAGGTCGGGAAGGCGTGGTTACTAACCTTGACGAGGGTGATTTTTGGTCAGTGCCACTGCCCTTCCGGGTTGCGCTGTTTTCTCTGTTTCACGGCCACTCGCGATGTTGCGTGACTGCAACGATTCAATGTCGGTAACGCAAGGATTTCATTTTATAGTTAATCAGTGACGAAATTAAACGAACAAACGATTCCCATCGGCGAATATGAGTCTCATTTAATTTTCACTATATATAGAATTGGGTGCGTTTACTTACATTAGTCAGAGGTTAAAGGGTCACATCTAAAATCCAGAAATAATTATTAGGCAAAAAAATAAATAATCGGACCTATTCTTTAACAAAGTGGTTAATTATTAGGAACTGTATTCTATAGATTTTGATTTAACAATTCATTTTTTACCTCTCGCTAAGAGAGGTATTGGATTCATGCTAAAAATCACATATCCAGATTTTATTGAATAAGCACGTTTTAAGGTCCCTACAATCCGATTTTAACATTTTCACGATGATGTCTGTGTGTGTGTGTGTGGATGTGTGTGTGAGTGTGTGTGTGTATGTAATCGGACATTCATGGGAAGATCTGAAAAGGTTTTGGTAACAATTGGACAACCGGAAGTAGAAGATTCTTGAAAAAAATTCTTCTAAATATTATTTTTTGAAACTTTTTCGTGGTAATATTAAAGAAAATTAAATTCTCTATCTGATACATTTAAATATTTTATTATATATTCTATAGATTTAGAGATAAAAGAAATATAATATATAAAATAATCTGTTGTAATAAATCAGCCGAAAGAATACCATGGGAAATAGTTGAAAATTTAAATTGTCAAAAAATGCCAGTGTCAGAAATCCGGTGACATTACTGAAGATTTTTTCTGGGAAGTACATACATTATATTATTTCTTATTGCATTAATAGTTTAATATTTAATATTATAGGTATATTACACATACCCTTCATTATATGCTGTTACTTCCGACAATGAATTGGAAACATCTCGAAATATTAAAAGAGTAGGACAAAATTTCTTCATAGAATGAATTTAAATTTAAAAAATCTAAATATATGGAATAGATATAAGTAGAATTTTTGGTGTAGAGTGTAAGTATACAGGAAATGTTAAATACATTAAGGTTCGAGCAGTCATGTGTCAGAATTATAGCTAGTAATTATGTATATAGATGTCATATATCATAATTTCTCATTCTAAATTTAGTGATTTTCCAATTCCATGTGATTTATTTTCCTCGACAAGTCAATTCCACACTCCTGGTGACAAATTAACTACATAATTTAGAAAATCTTGAAATTTTTAATGAAAAATTCTGACATTTATGTACATAATTACTAATTATCATTCTGAAACGGGCCTCCACATCTGCTTGTCAAGACCAACAATGTAACATGACTGTTCGCGCCCTATACTTAACCAAAAAAAGGAAGTGGCGAGAGGTATTGTGCTGGCCACAACAGATTTTTTTGTTATACATCAAAATAATTGATTGGTGAAATTTTTTATCGGTTTGCTAATTATCAGTTCCTACGGCTGTTTCCTAAGTTGCAATTTTATGTGCCAAGAGTATAATTCCTAAATTTATATGTACTAAATGATGTCATTATTCAGAATAGATTTTGAATTTCTGTTAAATATTGTAACGTTTATTTATTTGGGTGAAGTGTAAAAATTAGAGAAATATTAATAATTAAATTAATTCTGTATTAAACAATAAAAATAAGTAATAAATAAGATAATAAAAATAACACTCACTACATTTAAATTAATCTCTTATTATATTAAATATTTAAGTTTATAGATATATTAATAATACAAATATCTTTAACAAACTCCTTTAAAATCGTCAATGAATATGAAGAATTTTGAACATATTAGAAGAGTAGAACAAAATTCCTCACAGAACAAAAGAGTAGATACAATTTGAACTATTTGTGTGTTATAAGAAATGTTAAATTCGATACTTATGTAGTATAAAATGGAAATGGTGAGAAGTATTGTGCTGTTCATAAAAGATTTTTTTACAGAAATATACTGGAGCTGGAGAATGTAATGTAATTATTTGCTGAAGAAGAAATGCCTTTGCATTGTCGTTTTCAATAGGACAACGATCCAAAGCAGTCAGTGTGTAAAGAAATGATTATTGAAATAAAATTGATGTTTTAAAATTACATTCTCAATCTTAAATCCAATAGAGCATGTTTGAGGTTAATTAAATTGACAAATTAAAAAAAAAAAATTGAAAAATGCCAATTAATTTTGGGAGTCACTAAAGGATGAAAATGATTTCTGCAGACATGCAGGAAATTAGTGGACTCGATGCCCCGAAGATGTCAAGCTGTACGAACTGCAACCGGTTATGCAATAAAATACTAATTATTTTTTTGTTTATTTCTAATGAATGTATTTGTTTTTATACTTTTTTCTAGGGGTTTTTCTTTAAATACGGATATTATTATTAAATATGTATTAAATGTTAAATATAATTTAATAAATTTGTAGTATATAATATACTATTATTTATGTTAGTATTACTTATCCACAAAAATATTTACTAAAATTACACCGTGAAAAAAAAAAGTTTCCATACTTTTCTCCGTCACTGTATCTTTCTCACCAAAAGCCTTTTCCAATACTTGAACCATTATGCTGCACTTTATTCTATTTTTAACACAACATGTAATTCAGATTCTTAATTACTTCATTTTCAAATATAAAACATGGCCGAACGTGTCAAAATGATTTGTCAATATGTATGACGTATAACATATACCACAAAGGTGGTGGAATGAGCTTAATCGAAAACGAATCACGCATGTAATTCAGAAATTATCGTTAATATTTTGTAATTTTTTCTTCCATCTACCTTTATCAATAAATTATTTTTGATCCAAATAATTTCTAATGAATGTACATAAGAGTACTTCGTTTTAAAATGGTATAAAATAACTCTCTAACCAAAGATTGGTTCTCAAATGAACAATAGGAATTCATGTTTATTGTTTTGCAGATATTTTGTACAGGTTGTGGACCTTGTTCACTACCAAAGCACCTGAAAATAATTGGAAAACTTTTGAAAGGTTTTAAGTAACGAACAAAACAATTAAAGTTTAAGTTTATAGAATGAAAACGAAAGTTCATTAAATTCGACGGGATCATATTGCTTAGAACTTTAATCTAAATTTTATAAAGTAATTTTAGTTTATAACATCTTTTATCAATACGATAACCTTGAAATTTGATATTTATATATTTTTTTGTTCCAGAAAACTGAAAAACGAGCTTTAATAAACATAAGCAAGATGGCTTCTACAGCTGGCAACTGCTTAGTCAAGGTAAATGTAAAACTCATATTATTCTTGATATGATGTATAATAACGAAAATGTGATATATTTATCGGCACTACTTAATTTAATTTGTTATTATATTTAAACTAAGTATAAATTGGCAAACATCTTAATGTTTACAGCGTTATGAGTTATGGTTGATAAAAAATTAAAAATTACCTCCACCTTCAAATTAACTGAAAATAAAAACTAAATATGTATTTCGAGAACAATATTCTCCTCTTCACTCATAAATTTTGCGCAAAACCGTAAAAGGAAAAAATAGGATTATACAACATGTCAACAGCCGTTTTGTAAAAATGTGGTTAAGATTACTCAACATATAAACCATGCCAGCGGTCTTAACATTTCTGAGAAATACTGGTTTACACAGGTAGGTGGACAAAAGGAAAGTTTACAATATTACAATCACTTTTCAATTTCATTTAAATTTGTATTTCTAATAAATTTTGACACATCAAGAATATCGATTTGTTGTTTCATTCATTATTACAAAGAATTAAAACACGATCGCAGCGAGGGTTTTAAAACCCGTGAGTGACTACAGATGCTTGTATGTGTATCGTAGAATATGTTATCTACGATAGAATCTAATAACCTAATAAATATAATAAAATACTTTTAGTTATAAATTAGGATCACAATATTAACCCTTAGCCAAGTGAATGTTTCTACTCGAGGTAAACTACTAATTGTAACCCCCTATTTAATAATTACTTATATGCCTATGTATGATGAATTAATCTGGAATATAGGATTAAAAAGTTAAAAAAAACCATATTTATTGTGTAGTATGCAAAAATATAAACTTGAAAAAAAAACTTAGGAAACAATAATCTAAAATAAATAAATATTTCATCACGGCACGGCATATTACCAATCTGATTTGTACAGATATCGATAATGATGGAATATTTGTACCGTGCGGGCGCTTACCAGGAGTCACCTCACGGGCACCCATAGCTGGCGTGGAGAGTGCATCACAGGGGTCAATTTTGTGCCATTAAAATTCGATGTAATTTTTGGCGTCGATCGGGATCGAACCCGGGTCCCCAGATTTGCGACCAGACACTCAGGCACACGGCCCAACAATAATTTACATTGGCGTAATTTTTAGAGCGAGTATTGATGTTTTAGATTCGTCGGTGTCTTGAACATATGAATTTTTGACACTTTTTCTCATCTTTTCGCGTTTAAAGATAGCACGTACACATTCTCTAAGTGTCCTTTTCCTCTATGTATTTAGGGATGTGAGACGTTACATTTAATCATATTTCTGCAGCTAGATGCACTTCAAATAAAAGTTATAGATAAATTAATTCTACGCAACTTTTATTTGAAGTATTTTTCTCTAAAATAAACCATAAACGATTGACAGAGTTAAAACATTGCTAATCATCTCCTCCTTAGATATCTCCTAATCACCATTCATGCTACCAGCCTTTATTTTTAAGCATAATGATACTAGAATTTTTCTGTAGCAACTGCGATCTTTCTCAAACTAAAAATTATTAAAAACTATCTAAGGTCGTCTATGTCTCAATAACAATTTGCTAGAAATAAGACGTGTAAAGTTACTCTTAGTAATTAATAATTTTTTTGTAAGTTGATATCTGCGTATCATAATTTTTGAATGTATTATTTTATTGTTCATAATTATTTGTGATCCACACTACATGTTTAAATCGTAGAAGTGGGATTATTGGATCGAGGAGAATTTAAATAAACGAAGAAAGAAATTGTGAAAAATTCATGGACCTTGCTGGGATTTAAACCCAGGGCCTTCTTATATCTAGTAGGATGCTCTAACCAACTAAGCTACGAGTTCCTATCAAAGTCAATGAATATTTCACAAGTCATTTTACAAATCGTAACGAGTACACTATTCTAACAGGAGAGATGAATACTCAACGCGAACAACGCGCATATATAGAAATTTTTGTGAACTTTAAGCCGTCAAACATACGTAGATTATAATTATTTGTGATCCACAGTAAATGTTTAAATTGTAGAAATGGGCTAATTGGATCGAGGTGAATTTAAATAAACGAAGAAAGAAATTTTCCTCGATCCAATTAGCCCATTTCTACGATTTAAATATTTTATTGTTCCTGCATTTTTTGTAATTGAAGTGCTCTTAAAATATGTACCTACTCAATAAAAAATGTTTCGTTAAATGTCCAATGCTTATTGCTTAGTAATAAAACGCGTAACTGAATATTCTCAACTTTTCTGCAAAACTTTGAAAAATAACATTATTTACTTGGGGATTTCAAATTGAATGTGTGTGTGGGGAGGGGGTGACTTGCCCCAGGGCGCCAGAAAGGCTTTAATCGCATAATATTTATTGTTTACTTTGTTTTACTTTTGTTTCTATTATTATTAGTTTTTTCTGCAGAAATATTTAGCAATTTAATAATTATTCATGAAAAGTTTATAACAACTTTTATGCAATAATGAATTATAAACAAACGAAATTACTATTTAATGTCAAGAAAATATTTATATATCGTTACTTCAGAAGAAACATGCAATATATTGTTGTTTCCAAGACTTTGTTAGGTCGAAAAAATTATTGAAAATGTATCATTTAAATAGAATAATAAATGAAAAAAATAACTTTTATTTCAATTTTCAGCTTTATACTCTTTTAATATTGTTAAAATTTATGAAGGAATTAAAGTATTTATGTCAGTTGATCCAGGACTGATTGCTGCGCTCTGCGACATTCCGCTGATCCTAGACATTACTTATGCAGCTGGAAAACGAGACATTATTGTCTAGAATAAATTTCAGCAAGCGCACAGTGTCTCTTATCCAGAGACAAAACGCGCCCGTATATTCTAATGACAACATTTCTCTCTTAGCTGGGCCATATTTTTATTTGTGCTCTGGAAACGAGGAGCGCTTGCCCTCCTGCACAAGGAGATGACTTTTCTCATTAAAACTGTTAGCAATGAATAGCACAAGTAGCCGAGTGAACTCGTCTTATTCTCGGCTTCAAATAGCGAATGCTGTATGTGGTTGATTACAGACATTAAATAGAAAAGAAGAAATTACTTTGAGAATTTGGTTATTTTCTGAAGAATACTTCTTTTATCTGTAATAAGTTTTGTAAGTATTTAAACAAACGTAAATTAGAACCAAATTATTTTTTTTCCATAAGGGTGCCGAAAATTTACATATATATTTATTTTGTTTTCACCTCCTTAAGAAGGCATAGGAGATGCCAAAACCGGTAGAGGCCGTAATTTAAATATATATAATTTGACTGCAATACAGTAATTTATTAATTTCCATACACCCAACAAGTCAAGAAGCTTTATCATCCACAAACGTAAATTAGATTTTAATAAATATCAGACATGCAGCATTTATTCTTTCAAAAAATATCTATAGACTAAATTGAAAAACTTCGCTTTGCTTAAATCAGCCGTGACAGTGAATCTGCTACTTTTTTGCCTTGCTACACAAATAACTATTTATATTTTCGGTAGGTAGGTGAAGTCTGACTTTTAATAGCGATACATAAAATGCAACATATTTCTTATGTAGTTTATTTTACGTACTACTATACCTCCTTATACTTTTTGACACGGATAAAACTTTTATTTTGACAGTTGTTTGACAGATCAGGCCAAATATATTCGAATTTTTAATACCTACAATTGTTGAGTCAATCGTATAAAAAGGATACTGTGCAACACATGCATGAAGCTTTTTCTCATGCAATAGTGTGGTTGATGAATAATGAAAATAACTAATTATGCAAAAGATTATATTACTGTCACAGTTAAATTAGGATTTTGTTTTATTTTTAATTTTTTTCAAAGAATGTTAGTCAGGGGGATTCAAAAAATATTTCGCATAGACATAGGAGCCCAAGAGTTCTAATTATGCCACTGCACTGTATATAAATTATGTATAACGATTATGTACTATAAAATATACCTGATTTATACAATGTACCTATCGGTAAAACAGGACCATTATTATGTTTTTCTACTTCAAAATACGCTATCGTATTATCCACAATTACTGACTTTGCCAACATTATGCCTTCGACATAGTTTCAGTACTCAAATTATGCAAATTAACACGAAAATATTACAAAATCTTCTATTTTTCTTCAAAGACACCGATTTAAATCAAAAGTCAATATAAACATGTAATCAAATTGTCAATCATAAATCTTACCAACAGGAGCATAAAAAAGAAAAATATATTTAAAAGATTCACATAGTTTATTACTGTTTTATTTCATAACGTACACACAAAACGTAAATTTAATTGTGAAAGTTTTAAAATAATGCAAATTTTCCGAAAACATTTCAAGTATTTTTATTTTTTCATATTTTTCTCATACTTATTTTATAATTATGGTTTCTTCAAAATGCAGGTATTTTTTGTTTCGTCTAATAATTACTGTGTCATTTGTTACTGCATCAATACGCGGCATAATTTTACTGAAACAATACGTTTAAACATGGAATAGAAAATGTAATATGCAATTCACATTCAAAAGCCGAGGACCATTTCTCGAACAATACTGCGTTCGACGATTATTGGAAAATCAACCTTTACAAGACATTACAGGTTTATCTCGGGTTTTACATAGAAGAAATAAAAAGAGCTTACAGAAAATATGATTCACTAATAGACCTTTAACAACGACACATATATTTTATAGTATTATGAATATGAATAATGAATTTGCCGAAAATTAAATTAATTTCAAAATTTAGTAAATTTTTAATAGTTCTAGAATAATTAATATTAATTTATAATAAAATTAATTAATGAAGAGCAAACTAAGTTCGCACCATTAATTATCATTGTGTTGGTTGTTTTAACAATATCTAGCACTTGAACTAATTAATGTATATAGTTTGAACACTTGTTTACTTGTAACACATTGTTAAAGAGAATACGTATGATTAAATTACAAACAATTAATAAACAACTGGTATATTTTTCATTTTGATTATGTATATGTAAATTTACTTCTCACAACTAATCATATTTTGATTTAATTATAAATTTATTAATTCGAGATATCGATAAAATGTAGAATTTTTTTTTTATAAATAAAAACATGAAAAATAATAAAAATGAAAAATCTGATGTGACCAACACAGTACCTCCCGCCATTTACATATGTATATAATTTTTATATTACTTTATAAATTTATCCATACAATATATAGAAAAAGGATTAAAGCAAACTTGTAGAAAATGGAATGATCTTTAATTTTTATAATAACAAATTGAGAAAAAATTACAATTAAAGGTATTTTTTGAAGAAAAACTATGTTGAGCTTCAAGTAAACTGCCATTTCCGGTTATCCGATTGCCACCAAAATCTAATCAGTTTTTTTCATATTAGAATAAGGTAGAAATACGTGGTTTAAAATTTTTCTGAATGATAGTATTTGAGTGAGAACGTAAAGAGGATCCACACAAAAACACATACATACATACATACATACACACAGACATCATCGTGAAAATGTTAAAAATGGATTCTAGGGACCTTAAAACGTGGTCATTTACCAAAATCTCGATATGCGATTTTTAGCACGATCCCTAGTACCATCTATAAATACAAAATAAATAACTGCTAAATAATTCATCTTTGTTTCATATCATATCAAAATAAAAGAAATTTGATGAATTATTAGTCGCTGAAAGGCAAACTATTATAGTACGTAGGTCACGCTAGAATTATTGAGAATCCGATGGCATGTTGGACCAAACCTTATATAGAAAGACAACCTGTAGATTTAAATTAGAAACATTTTAACTGAATAGTTTTTTTTTTAAAAAAGCCGGTTTACCTATATTGGGAAGATGGGAAATTGACATTTCCGGCCGGTTGTCAGTTAGCCTAAGTATTGTCCCTTCCGAAATTCTGAATACAAAAGTAACTTATGAGTATTAGTAACCGCGAGTTCTCCATTATTTCGCTTTCATTTCAAATAAAATCGTTGAATCTCATCAAATTACAATAAATGGGTTACATCAATTTACTCAGTAGTTTAAAATTCAGTACAAATGTCGTAGAATACCCGCAGGTCACAATCTTTTATTCTAGGCCATCGATCTCATTCGGCGATTAAATAACATGGCAAATATGTCAAAGCTGTCTTTAAATAGGTCATACTTTCCATTTGTGCTTTAATCGAGCATTTGCCCTCTTTATAAAGTGACTTTTCTCATTAAAACTGTTAGCGCTGAATAGCAGTCGCTCTTGTCCTCCCGCCCTCCTCTTCAAATAACAAAGTCGTTGTTTGTCGCCTCTCAGATTACTATAATTTCCAAATCAATTAAGAACACGAGAACAAATCTCCTCGCCATTGAACTACTCATTACGAACGAGGGGAATCTTTTAGCTTCGGATCAGGACGGAATTGAAACTTGACTTGCAATAAGAGATTTTTCGCACCTTATGAATAATAAACAGATGTTCTTTTTGTGTCAAGAGGACGGAGATGTAATCCTAATGAAATGTTTTTCAATTAAAGGAAATAAGATATCGAGCTTTTGTTTGTGCTCACAATTCAATTAGTACTTTAAGCTTGTGTTCTATTTGAATAAGTAGAAACTGTGGCACAGATTAAAATAAAGTTTTACAGATTTAAAGTTGCAATTTAATTTTCTCTACAAATTCAAATATGGAAAAGACGAAATCCAATTACGTAATACACATTTTTTCTTAATCCATATTTTTTATATTATGACAATGGGGTCCCGTGACCGTGTGCATCAACCCCAAACCCAATTTTTTTTTAAATTTTAAATGACACTAAAGTGACCCCTGTGGTGCACTTTCCACGCCAGCAATAAGTGGCTGTATACTGACATTGCGTATAAAGCAAATTGGCACATCCAGTAATGGTTAATATGAGGTGAAGATATATTTTATTTTATGACATTGATATACTGAAACATTCTTTGATGAAATTACAAAACGCAGCCGTGTTCATTGAAAATATAGGTGTCGTTTTTATGTTGATGATCTCTCGTAAATCTTTGTAAATCGTATTGATCTCCTGCTTCGGAATTATAATATCACATTCTACCACGCTGATTGATTCTTAAACGATTTATTGTGACATTTTATTATTTGGGATTGGTACGATTGCGTTAAATAATTTAATATCTAGGCAACGGATGAAATAATAAAGTAAATGAAAGCGACCATGTGTGAATTTCTAACTCGTGCTAGAATAACTCGCCTTCTGTAATTTATTTTTTAATATATTATTATGGTGTATGTTCTGTAATTTCATTTGCTAATTTTTCAATTCTCTTTCGCGATGTACCCTGTTCCCTTATCGCATTGACTTAAGGTTGTACGTCAATTAAAAAACAAGTGTTCCAGTATTATATTAAACCAATCAATGTTTGATATCTATTATTAAATTAATCATTCACTCATATACCATCATTATTCTTTCCAATATTTATTTTAAAAATTTAATGCAACAAAAGCGATTTTTGCTATATCTAATTTTTGTTCTTAAGTTTGAAACTAGTTGCTTGTTGAACATTTAGGCCGTTAGACTGATTAAGCATTTGGCAAACAGTTGACTTACATTGTTTATGGATTGTTTTAGATAAAAATACTTCAAATACTAGTTATAGAAAAATTAATTTTACGCATACTATTTGATGAATTTTTATCCAAAATACGCATAAACGCTTGATAAATAAAAAACAATGTTAGTCAACTTCTCGCTAATAACTCCTAACCAGTTGCTAGTACTCACTAACTAACTAAATTCATCACCTTTATTGTTAAAATTTAAAATATATACATATATTTTTTTATTTATGGGAAGCTTCGCAATTGTTATGATCATAACGAAATTGATTACATGAAAATGAGATGATTGATGAGATGAAAAATCAAGTCTCATTCGAGACTCATTACTCTTGGGTTATATGCTACATCACAGTCTTCTATACCATATTGATCGGTAAAAATACAATAATAATAAAAATATTAATAATGATAAATAGCCAATTAATACGTATTTCCGTGGTTGGAAATGTTCTTATTTTTAGAACGATAACTTTTCTTTACTTTTCAAGTATGAAATATTATTTTTGTGATAGATATTGATAGAATTAGTTAAACGCAATGAAAAATAATATTTTATTTTGTATTAATTACTTATAACATGTCAACATGACAACTGTTTTTAAAAGACATGAGAAATTTATAGGGCGCGAGCAATCATGTGACTTTATTGGACTTGACAAGCAAATATAGGAGCCCGAGTTAGAATGACAGCTAGTAATTATGTACATAGATGTCAAATGTCAATTTTCCATCCTAAATTTTATGATATTCCAATTCCATGTGGTTTATTTTCCTCGACAAGTAAATTCCACATTCCTGGTGACAAATTAATAACGTGAAAAATTATGACATTTATATAAAAATAATTACTGTCATTTTGACAAGGGCCTCCACATCTGCTTGTTTAAGCCAAGCGTGGCAAACTAAGTAAATTTAGAAAATCTTGAAATTTTTAATAAAAAATTCTGACATTTGACATCTATCTACATAATTATTAATTGTCATTCTGACACGGGCCCCCATATCTGCTTGTCAAGGCCAACAATATCACATGATTGCTCGCGCCCTATCCTTATGTAACCAAAAACGGCAGTGGCGAGAGGTATTGTGCTGGCCACAACAGATTTTTTTTTTAGTTTTAAATAACACCCACTCTACCACAAAAGCTGCACAAGCGACGATTTTTTCAGGACTACCGCTATCCATGATGGTCAACACTCATAATTTCCACCCGCCAACATTGTATCAGTTTGCTGGCGTTTTTATAAAAGAGTTGCGCAAGTCGTGTGATTGCCTTTACTTTTAATTGCCTACATAAGCTAGTACATTTCCCAAGTATATCAATATTGGCGTTTCCGTCAAGTACACCAGTCGTCTGAGTCCGGCTTTATGAGGAGCACACACTAGTCAGCACGGCGGCCGGTGCTGCGTTGCACCACCATAAGAAACTATATAAACTTATTCTATTCTGCCTATCGGCGCGTAACCGGTCGGTTCCGTTCTGTTTCGAATAATGTGCGTCTCCAATTCAGTGCTAAACGTGCTAAAATTTAAAACAAACAAAATAATAACTGAAGTGGTAGGTCATAGCCAAAGCCAACTAAAATTAAGGTAGATAATTATCCTTTAAAAGCCTGTAGCTCTAAGGCAGTTCGTTGACAGATATAAGTTTATTAGTAAAAATCTATTGTACTGTGGCGAGCAATAACAAATTAATAACTTTTTATAATCGTTTCTAAATTATAGTTTTAGAAATAATATTTCAACTTATCTTTGTTAGTCAAAATTCCGTTTAGAAATAGTTATCATCTTTTATTAACTGACTGTTTAGTCTAGCTGTCAGAGACATTGGACAGTTATTTGTTAAGTCTAGAAGTTATTGAAAGCCTACGTGCAGGGTTGATAATTTGATATGGATGCCATATAATACCCTCTTCAACCCCTCAGAGATAATCCTCTCACGAAGTTAACGCTTTGTTTTTAGATAGTCTGTCTTAGATACTCGTGTCGACGAGACATGTAGTCTGTGTTTTATTTTCTGGTGCGGGTTAAACGTCCGTCTGCTGAGTTACAATGTAACTATTTAGTTTGTTGCATTTAGTTATGTATAGTTTAGTAATTAATAATAATAAGTTTAATAGTAAATAATTGATTAGCGTTAGTGTAAATATGTGTAAATAAAGAAGTTAGTTAAATACCAAATAATGTCTGTGTCCATAATATACACTGGCTTGCAAAAAATCGCGTACACCTGATTTTTGCTGTATTGAGTCGGTCTCGATTGTTAACTTGTCAGTGTCACAAGTCAGTGTCATTAGTGTCCATTAAGATGCCAAAATTATCAGAAAACGAGAAAGTTGTAATACTTTCTTAGTTAGAAGAGGGGTGGTTATTCAAATCAATAGCAGAACATTAAGATTAAATAAAGTACTGGGCGCTGATGGAGCTATGATAAATTACTAATGTTACTTCGTCCATAATTTGTCTGAGTCATAATTTTTCCTTATTTATAATCCATTTAAAATAAATACTTGGTTGCTCTTTAATTTTTCTAGAATATATTTGTAATTTAGTAGTAACTTAGCACAATGAAGAACTTGCTTCACGATACCTAAAATAATGGCATGACAGTGACAACGGTGACAACTTCATTGACAGTTGATATTAACCTATTTAAAAAAAATCTGTTGTGGCCAGCACAATACCTTCCGTCATTCTCGTGTATAATGTATAAATTCCATAATTTTTCTTACAAAAGATTCTAAATTTCCAGTAAAATTATTTCATAAACAAACTATTCAAATTGCACTTGACACTGGCATCTTCTTCTTCTTTAGCTTTTCCCATTCGTTAGGGGTCGCTATTTTTGAATGTCGTTCTCATTCAGTTCCTTTTCTCTCAAATCTTCCTCAATACAGTCCTTCCATCTTATCTTTGGTCTTCCTCTGTTTCTTTAACGTCCTATTACTAAACTATTCATTCTTGTTCCAATATAATTCTTCATTTCTCCTCATGACATGTTCAAACCAATGTAATCGTCTTTCTTGTATCTTTCTAAAAACTTGTAACACTAGAGTTATTTTCTTACCGTATCTTTCCGTGTATTCCCCAATATCTACTTCAATATCCTCATATCTGCCACATTAATTTACTTTTTATTGATACTGACATCTGTCAATTTGAATTATATGAATATATTACTAGTTCCCAAGTTTGGCATAGCTGGCTGAATTATAAAATTTAATTTCTTTAAAATTCTTTAACTCTGTATCTATTGAATATGAAGTATAAATTGTAATCAAATCGTATAGAGAATAATATATTCTTTAAGTCTCAAGTAAACTTGAGGAATACAAACAAAATATAATTTTTGGAATCGTGGTATTGAAGTTATGGAATCCGGAACTTTTGTCACACACACACAGACACACAGACACACATACATACAGACATCATCGTAAAAATGGTAAAATCGTATTATATGGACCCTAAAACGTGCTTATTCAGTAAAAACTCATCATTGAATTTTTTGACCAAAGACAATACCTTACCTTACCTAAAGGTGACGGAAGGTAAAAATCGCATTTACACAGCCAAAACACGGTAAAAACTCGGTTACTTGATTTTTAAGGTGTACGCGATTTTTTGCAAGCCAGTGTATATCGGCCATCAAAGATAAGTGCAATTGTGTGTGTGTTCGATCCTTCTTAATCAAGTGTTGGTCGACCATCCAAGCGACCACCAGTTAGTGAAAGTAGTCGTCGTTGGTAAAAGACGTAAGGCTACCATCAGCAGAGCTTCCGTAACACACCCCTCGTGTACGTGTTACAGTACATCCCGTTACATACCCTATAAATTTGTAACACGTATTTATTAATATCCTGTTTAAATATCAACATACTATTACACAAATGCGTTTAATTTCGAAGCCATCGAAAATCGGAAGCATAATACATGAAACTGTCAAATATGCATAACATTGTTTCCACTTTATTTACTACTGATAACATCCATTTTTCAATTTTAGTTTTAATACCCATTGGTTTGTATTTAATTATCACGATGACAACTGTTATTATTTGATGTGGAAAGCTAATTTTTCACCATTTTTTAATAAAACCTGTTTTCAATATTTTGCTACCAGGGGATAACAAATCAAATTGCATTATCAATTAATTTATTTAATATACACGCCGAGAGAAAAATTTTATATTGTATTTGGACGAGTTCAGAACAAATCATGCCTCAAGTTTAATAGTATTTAAAATCAAAATTAAAATTTGTTATAAGCTAAACATGTGTTGTATTAATATACATACCCTTTATAATTAAAAATACAATTTTAAAACAAAATACTGAATTTTTAGGTTTCAAATTTGTAAATTTACGCTTTTGATGACTTATTTTTTTCGCGATTTTCTAGAAAATCTTACTTATTTACTGAGCTAGCTTGAAAAATTGTCTATATGAGATTGGAAAGCAACTTTCCAATGTGATCACGTGATTGCGTGATTGCGCAGTATGAATAGAGTAATCACATATGTTTTCAGCAACATGTTTATCTTGATTGTTTTATTCTTACGCAGCATTTGTTTTAACGAGCAATTGAGCAGTAAAAAATATCGAAACTGTGTAAAGAAATTATTTTGAATGTTTCTGCATATTTTGAGGAAAAGGAACAAATGAATATTCCCCTAATTCCATTCTATTCTGTAGAAAATGTAAATATTTTATTTTGAGATTATCACTTGACATCTCAGTTTTTTTATTTCCTATGTACTTATTTCTGAATATTATTACATTTTAGAGAGTTTGTCCTGCTTTACATGTCATCTGTGATGGTAAATAATATTACCCGCCTCGGTGGCCGAGGGCGTTGAGGCAGCGTGTTCAGACAGCGCTCAAAGCGACCTTCACCGCTCGGGCCTTGAGGTCGTGGGTTCGGTTCCCACCACCGGTTTGGATGTTTGTGACTGTTCTTTCATCGCATCTTCATCAACAAGTGTAATGGTAAAAAAAATATAATGACAAAATTGACTCATCCCCATTTATATCATTAAAATTGTAATAACTAAAATAAGTAGTGTTTCGCACGAGACGAGACATTCTCGAATCTCGTCTCGTCTCGTCTCGAATTTTTTCGTATCTGCGAGACGAGAAAGCTATTTCAACTTACGAGACGAAACGAGACTTACATGTCGAGATTCGAGAATCTCGACAATTATTACGAGATTTCTCGACATTTTTTTATTTTTAAAAATATATTTAAAAAAAAAAATTGGAACATTTTGTAAATTTATATTACTTATCCTGTTTTTTTTTTACTATAAATTTAAACAGGATCGTGCTAAATTTTCTTAAATAAAATTACCGCTTTCTTTCCTGACGTCACAGTGATGTATTAACGTTCACTTACCGACAAAGTGTTACACCCTGTAATGGGTAAAAAGCGTGATGATATATTTATTTTATTTTAATTGTTTATTATTCTTTATAATAAATAATGTTTAAATAATCAAAAGATACACTTACAAAATTGAAGTCACGTGAAAGAGAAATTTTTGTATTGTCAAATATTATAAACGACAAACAAAATTACGTTTGATTTGTCATAAAATATGTAAAATCGATGCCAATTTATTGAATAAATTAAATTTATTAAAGATGTTAACGATTGACAGATAAAACAATTGCTCGCTAATCACTATTAATCATTTGTTCATACTACCAGCCATTGTGTTTTGTGTTTTGTAAGACTTTAAATAAGTATTATTTGAATTTATTTAACCCTTTACATACAGGTTGTTCCAATACTTTAGGTAAAAATTAAATGGCAAATACCACATGATATATTGATCATAAGTCAGATATTTATTTTAAAATTCGTAATATTAAAGGTTGGTTCTTAAAGTTTATATTTTTAGAGCCACTGGTTGACACGATTTTTTACATTTTGTAATAACAATAATTTATTTGTTATTCTACACTAGTTAAGTGAATAAATAATTCATTATGATTTTTATTTAAATTTCGTGTCGATCAGTGAACTACAGAGCGACTCCTAACAGACAAGTTCGAGCTAATATTAAGATCGGTGTTTGTTGTTTATTATTGCTGTCTTTTGTCAGTGTATTTGTTACCTACAAATGAGAATTCTTCCGCTCGTATTAAGTGTAATTCTCGTGAAAAGCTTCTGTTGGGGGAGTTAAAATAGTGTATATTTGTTTCTTTTAGTGTCAAACTAACTGTCGTGATATAAATTTTTAATGTGTGATGGTTTTCAGTGGACTAAATAGTGAAATAACTGAAATTTTGTTCCAGTAAACATTCCTGGTGGCAGTGGTAGCTGTTTTCCTGCGATGCTGAGATCTTCGATGCCTCTGTTGGCCAAATTGGACTGACAGTAGGCGAGGTTGGTCTAACATTTATCTCATTTTATTTTATAATTCTTCTACAGCTTATTCATATTAGTTAATTTGTCAATAATTATAGATTGCCTCACCGAGAATAGATAATAATTATAAAAATATATGATCAATTTGACAAAGTTTATTTGTCTCAAATAATTTGACTATATTTAAAAATTATTTCAAGTAACATATATAAATACTTTTTAACTATGTGAATATTTTTTCAAATTTTCATTAGATGATTATTGAATTAGTTCAATATAATACTTGTATACAAGACCCGTCCTATATTAGTTAACCTACCCTCTTTAATTTCATTATAGCAAGATGTTTTCTAAAATATTCTGTTTGAATGTACTCAGTAAAGGGTAATATGCCGTGATGATATATTTATATATTAATATTTTGTTCGGATACGCTATATACATATATATATATATATATATATATATATATATATATATATATATATATATATATATATATATATACCGTAAATATATAAATATTTTCTAACGTATTATTAACTATTTGTTATATACGCTCTTTTTCAATTTAATTCGAATTTTCGCTCTGATAAAATATCTCAAAAATATTAACAAAAAACGTCGAGAAATCTCGTCGAGATTCTCGGTCGAGACGAGTCTCCATTGTTCGAGACGAGAAAAAATCGAGACGAGACTTAATATCTTGTCTTCTAGACGACACGAGACGAGACAATGTAGTTTCCCATCTCGATAGTCTCGTCAGAAACACTAAAAATTAGTTTATATACAATAAATATTATTATTATATGTAAATAATATCAAAAATTAATTTAAACTAAAACTTAAAACTAAAAAAATTAATATTTCGTCGCCTAAAAAATTAGTGATCGTCAAAAATCAATGCGAAACATCGACAGTTTTACTGAGTCTGCAATTCGACGTACCTACTCCTATTATTTACATGTATAGTGAAGTAAATTGCTTTTTGAGGCCCTTTTACATCAATTTGAAGTCTATAATCAAATTAAAATTTATTTCTGCGTTGTGCATTCAGAGCTGTTTTCTTATATATTAATTGTTGTAATCAATTAATGTAATAATTGTTGTGAACAATAATTATTATTATTGTAATCAATTATAATTAAAAAGAAAATAATTTTTATTATAAATGTTTATATTATTCCTAATTTAAAGTTTTAAAGTACACTATAGAAGTCATCTCCATCGACTAGATCAATCGGTTTCATTACTTGGCTCATATAAATTAACTAAATAACGTCATCACATTGCAATGCCATTTATAGATAAAGTTGACTATATAATGCATAGCTATAGATTTTCTTTTTACTTTTTTTCAAGACCGCGAAAACAATTTATACCCAACATGACCTGAAAGTATCTTTACTGGGCTTACAAGCTTCAAAATATGCTTTCAATTTCAGGTCTGTTACGTAAATTACTATTAAAGACGTTACTAGAAACATATTTAGTATACGTTATTTCAAGAAATGAGCGTTAATTAACCGTCAAATGCCTATTTTGGCAGTATACTTAACGTTCATATTTAAATTCATATTTATCACACTGTCATATTAAGTTTTATTCTCTTAATCTTTTTGTATAAATAATTCTATTTTTCCGGGACAGATTGTAATTAAAAAAAAACTATTTTCTCATGTTAAACGCCTATGCCATGGTTCATTTTCAAGAAATCTATATTCATACAGAGTGCTAAAAGAATGATAAAATTTTTTGAAGATGCATACAATTCAATGAGCTAATTTTTAATCAATAAGAATTTTCCAAAATTCGGAAAATTATATCTTATTTTTCATTTAATTTTTTTTTGCTGCTTTATTGCCAACATTTATTAAAAATAATGAATTATCTAATCACGCAACAGACGTAGAATAGGAAATAATAACGGATTAATTTATGTCCTAATCAAAGTCTGTTACAGGATTAGATAATTTTGAACAAAATCTTTTTGATTGAGAATCAGTACATCCAAATGTATGAACCCTCATTTTTTCCCTTTTTTAACAGCCTTTATAACATTTTTCACTCATTTTCTAATAAACTGTTAAAGTTTTTTTACTAGTTCTGAATCACCCAGTATAGGAGTAGATGTAAGTTGAATTGAGAAACGACATAAAATTGATTAGAGAGTTTGAATGAAGAGATATGAACACAAAATGAAATCAAATATCAATTATTCAATCCTGAATGTATGTATACCTGTAACACTGTTCTACTAGTTTCACAGAAAATGTAATGTAAATTAAAATTAGGCTTAGGCATCCAGTATAATCCTATTTCATTAAGCAAGTGCAGTATCGAGCTACACATCCCCATTTATCACGCGCTTCTGTCATTACTCCATTATTCAGTACGTGCATAACTATCCCAGGAAGACAGAGAAAGAGCGATTTATTTGTCTTCCGTAATTAAACCCTTTCTTTTCTAGCTTCTCTTTTAAATTCTCGCTGTTTCTTTCTCTTCATTCTTTCCGCGTACTTTATTCCGAGTTCCTCTCTGAATAACACGCACTGCTTAAAGTAATTTTCTACCGCTAGCATCCGGAGCTTAGTGTGAGTATTTGAATTCGTGACCCGGTTTTGTACGTTAAAGCTTACATATCGTGCATTCGGCCTGGAATGAGAAGAGGCCCTCTTTAGGGAAATAACGCACGAGTACATACGAATATTTTATAATATTCAAATTACAAGACGTAGTTTGCAAGGGAGACAAAATGTTTAAATCTACAAGAAAATTGTTTGCATTTTAGTGTAAATAATTTGTAATTAGAAATATATAATACGTATATTTCGAATAAAAAAAAAGCTTTTTACCTTGTAAATAAAAGCATGAGACCATGAGAGTAAATATTGGATGCGTAATATTTATACGTATATAAAAGGGACATTTCAATATTTACGTCCACGCTTTTATTTGCCGAGGTATAGGACTTAAAAAACAATATTTTTTCTTGTTAATGTTTTTACCTCCCACTACCCTTGGTAAGGGAGGTATAGGGATCATGCTAAAAATCGCATATCGAGGTTTTGGTAAATGACCACGTTTTAAGGTCCCTAGAATCCATTTTTAACATTTTCACGATGATGTGTGTGTTTACGTATGTATGTGTGTGTGTGTGTTGATCTTCTTTACGCTCTAACTCAATTACTATCATTCAGAAAGTTCTGAAACCATGTATTTCTACCTTATTCTAATATGGAAAGAAGCTATTAGATTTTTGTGGCAATCGGATAACCGGAAATGGCAGTTTACTTGAAGCTCAAGATAGTTTTTCTTCAAAAAATACCTTTAAATGTATTTTTTTCTCAATTTGTTATTATAAAAATTAAAGATTATTCCATTTTCTACAAGTTTGCTTTAATATTTTTTTCTATATATTTTATGGATAAATTTATAAGTAATATAAAAATTATATCTCGGAGCTTATGCTTTAAACACATCTCCGTGGTTACATAGTTCAGCTCAAATGTATGTAACTGATATAAATGTCACTGTCAAAAAATAATCATTTCAAATTAATAATAGTAATGTTCTAAATGGAAAATTGTAAATAGAACAATAGCTTTATGGAAAGGAACTTAAAATACATAATTTCTAGCATTAGTAAATATACAGGTATGTATTTAAATAAAGGAACAAATAAATATTATCTCGGCATATTATCCATAGCTGGGTGTGCTAATCTGATTTATACACACATTTTTGTAATGATGATGACACATTTGTATTGTGTGGGCGTTTACCACAAGGCTTAATTTTATGCCATTTAAAATTCGAATTATTTGGCGTTGATCGGGATCGAATCGGATTCCCCAGATTCGCGATCAGACATCAGGCACGCGGCAACGAGACCCCATAGGTAAATGGCAGGAAGTATTGTGTTGGTCACATCAGATTTTTTACTAAATATTTGGTCTTTAAAATAGTTTTTTTATTCCTTTATTTTATACTTCGTAATCTTTTTAGATAATTTGTTTTAGATAATTAGAAAATTACAAGATGTAATATTATCAAATTTAAATTCAAGTACTAGCAAACAAGTAAAGTTAAATAAAAGCTTGTAAAATTATGAGGGTTCGCGTGGCAGTGCGCGTTGAGCCGCGTACAGGGTAAAATCAACTGTTCGTAAACAGTTCGATAGCTTTGTACATATGTACAGGCTGCAAATCGAAAAATGGGCCATAGGCGTTTACCATAAGAAATCAGTTTTTCTTTGCGCAAACAATGTCTAATTATTTTATACAAAAATAAAAGTTATAGAGATTTAAATCCTGCAACTAAATCATTTGAAATGTTTATTGTAACTTCATATAAACAAAAATTAATAATAAATTTATAGTTTTATAAGATTTTTTAGGTTGGACAGCCATGGATTTATGACAATAAAAAACAAATGCGTTGTATTTAACTGTCAATTAGAGCTAAAACAGTTTATTTTTTTACCTCCCGCTACCCTTGGTAAGGGAGGTATAGGCATCGTGCTAAAAATCACATATCGATATTTTGGTAAATGACCACGTTTTAAGGTCCCTACAATCATTTTAACATTTTCACGATGATATCTGTGTGTATGTGTGTATGTGTGTGGATCCGTTTTACGCTCTAATTCAAATACTATCGTTCAGAAAATTTTGAAACCTTACTCTTATATGGAAAGATACCGTTTGATTTTTGAGTAAATCAGATAACCGAAAATGGCACTTTACTGGAAGCTCAAAATAGTTTTTCTTCGAAAAATACCTTTAAATGTTATTTTTTCGAGATTTATGTTATATAAAAATTAAAGATTATTAAATTTTATACGGGATTGCATTAATACTTTTTCTATATATTTTATGGATAAATTTATAAAACTATCTATAATTTTAATCTCGGAGCCGACGTTTGAAACACAACTCATACACATGGTTACACAATTCAGATCTTAAAAGTTTGTAACTGACAGATATATGTCACTGTCAACGAACTAATCATTTCAAATAATAATATTAAAGTTTTATAAAGAAAATAGTAAATGTAACAATAATTATATAGAAAGGAACTTAATACAGTTTCCAGAATAAATAAATATGTAAAAAAAAGTGATAATAAAAACATATATCATCACGGCATATTACCCATTGTTCGGTGAGCCAATCTGCTTTGTACGCAGATGTCGGTAATAATGATGACATATTTGTTCCGTGCATGCGTTTACCAGGCGTCACTTCACGCGAATCTTAGGAAAGGGTTCGATTCCGACCGACGCAAAATATTTTAGAATTTCAAATGGCACAAAATTGACCCCTGTGGTGCTCTCTCCACGCCAGAAATGAATATAGGTAAGTATATAAATAAATAAAATAAATATATCATCACGGTATATTACACATTGCTGAGTCTACCAATCTGCTTTGTACACAGATTTCGGGAACGATGATGACATATTTGTACCGTGCGGGCATTTACCAGGTGTCACCTCACGAACACTTATTGCTAGCGTGGAGAGTGCACCACAGAGTTCATTTTTGTATGAAGAGCTAAAATAATTTTGCACAAAATAATTAGGTAACATTTGGGTAAAGAAAAACTTTTCCCATGTTAAACGCCTATGGCCCATTTTTCGATTTACTGTACAGGGTGTACAGTTTTGACCACAAAGATAGCAACTTTAAAAAAAATTTAGTTACTCTCAAGTAAAAAGGGGAATTTTGGAAATAAATTACAGGATTAATGTTCCCTTGAAACTAGTTTACCTACATTACGTTAAAATAACTTATATTGACTTTATAAAATTTATTTAATTTGTAAAACTTTGATTTTTGATTGACATAAACATAGTAACTATCTTAAAAATTTGTACTTATGAAAATTTGAATTTCTAATATTTGATGTAATAGCAATTAGAGAAATTTGGAGATCAAATACGAAGTTGTAAAAAGCATCTAAATTTATGATAATGTAAAACAGACTTCTGCTTTCTATGCCCAACATTCGCCTTCATACATAACAACACACTCAGACACTTTATTATACATATTTAGCCGAGCATCTCTAGATACAGTTGTGTTCCTAGCAAACGTATTCAGGGCATCCAGTACTTACATCCGTCACTAACTCTATTTTCAATATATCGATCAATTCATCCATTCTCTTGCTCTAGTTTTACTCCATCCACCAACACATTCCACTCGGCCACCAAATCACTCCTTTCAAATACTGACATCTTGCATTTATCAACATTCAACACAAGATTTATATTTCTTCCAACTACATGTATTCTCTCTATCATTCTTCTCAGTTGCTCTTCATTTTCACCTAAAACAACTAGTTCTCAATGGTGAAACTTTCCACTATGGCGTCCATTTAAACAAAATATCTACGTCATTCGAAAGAGCATAAAAAAGTGTCATGAATGAATACAAAGAAAAATTCAATATTAGTTCATACAAAGAAGTTATTTACAAAATAAATATTGCAATGTTTATATCAGGCAGCAGAAAGTTTTATGGGTAACCATGAAACTGCATTTATGGTTAGACTTCAACTTACAGGATGGCGTTAGTAGTACTTATATCATTTGAATTATTACAGTTAACTATAATATTGAATGAATACCCTATTGCACTTAACAAATTCAGTAGATGGCGCTCACATCAACGACAGTTTTAAACAGAAGAAATTAAAAATGGCGATATTCAAATGGTGTTATCTGACATTTTATTACAATACAATACATATCATGTACATTAAAATTACAATGCGTAAACTTAGGTCCAATTTTAGCCAATCAGAGAGTATAAAACTATGCCCTATTCTCTACGATACTGAAATGGTCAGGTGGAACAGGGTATAATATTGATTTATGTTTAGTGATTGTATGTATTATTGGTTCATATAAATATTTGATAACACCCAGAGACACTACGACTGACACCGGCCGTAATCATCTCCGTGGATTAAATTTACCAGTTGCGCGTGTCTAGCTATTTTACTGTGACTCATTGCAAGAATTACCGACTTGAAGTTTCGACGCCACCGGCGTGTAAACCCGGGCGTTACAGACGTCCGCGTGTTTATCCAGAGTTACTGTAAAACTGCCCATTATCCCGAGTCATCTATTTTAGCGCGAATCGACCCAACTGCGTTTACCCGAAACTGCGCCGCGACGCCCCAGTGCGTAAGCTGGGGCACTCTAGACCTAGAGTCTGTGAGGTTTACCTGGGTCGACTTTCTCGTCGTGCGCCGTATATACCATCGATCTCCACGTTACGAGCGTAATCGTCGCGACGCCCGGCGTCGATCTGCCGATACTGCAGAAATGCGTAGCTACACCTCTTCCGTCATTACTGCTGTTAGACGCGACATCAGTGTCGCGACGCCTGGCGTTGATTACGCCAAAACCATCCGAACACGTTTATATACGGATCCTTAAGATCACCGTATATACCGCTTGCCCGCCACCGTCAGCGCCGTCGCGACACCTAGCGTCGGTCACACCGAAACCATCCGAAAACATTTCTATCCACAATTTTGATATCCGTGCTTCCACCGTTCATCCGCCGATATCACCGCGGTCGCGACGCCCAGCGTTGTTTTCCCGAAAACCAGTAATTCGACTAATTCGCACACCCAGCATCTTATTGTACCCATCAGCGACCACCATACTATTTTGTACATCGAATTACCATACAATAAAGTTGTCTAGTACGTATTATTGTAATTGTGTTCTTCATATTTCATCCTATCTCCAAACCTGATATCCGACCGTTGGCGCCCGAAAATCTTACGCCAACTTTCTGCCCGCTATCCCCAAAATAGCGTTACAATATCTCCTTTGGCGCGTAATTCAAAATGTTCGATTATTTTATGAACAGACTTCGTATATAGGCATGCGTAACATGGCAGTTTCCCTTCTACTGTAATATATTGTGATCTGGGTTTATATTTAGTAACCTTGCATTTTTTGTTTCAATAAACCTTACACCAATAAAGTGGCCTACTATACTGAAGCAACTTTTGTCTACCTTTTATCTTACTCGTATAACACTCAAGATGTAGGGCGCAGTTGTCATATTACGTCATAAAATTACGAAGTTTAGTCGAAAGCTGAACTTTAAAATTATTGATAAGTAGCTACAGCACGAATCACAGAAACGAAGATAAAATATGAGGTTAACAAACAGGCGCATTCCAGTGACATATTTAGGTCATCATTTATCGTCGAGCTGCAGTTATGAATGTTGGCATTAAAAATTTTTGAAGCGGGTGGAAATATTCCAATAAAATTGAGGATCGTCGTTTCGCTTCTTTGTTTTATCGTTTTGCTGGCTTCTAGCGATGTCAGATGCTGTTACAAGGATTCACGATAAATATGATCGAGAGCTCAAATTCCCTAACCATATTTTATCGGTGTAGCCATTTATATTGCTAAAATGAAATAGGGGAGTATGTAGATCTAAACATTCTAAAAAATATATAATTTGTAGATACGAGTACACATCGATCCTTATTTACATTTATATCTGTACACTTATAGCTCAGTAACTTTGAAAAAAAAATTACCTGAATATTCTTTTTACTGCTACAATTATGACAATTTTCTTTTAATCTGCAAATATACGAACCAACACATTTGTCTACGTTATTAAAATGGAGTCTCGTGGCCGTGTGCCTGTGTGTCTGGTCGCGAATCTGGGGATCCGGGTTCGATCCCGAACGACGCCAAAAATTACTTCGAATTTTAATGGCACAGAATTGACCCCTGTGGGCACTTTCCACGACAGCAATGAGTGCCCGCGAGATGACGTCTGGTAAGCGCCCGCACGGTACAAATATTTCAGCATTACCGATATCTATGTACAAAGCAGATTATTATGCATATTAGAAAACAATGTAAATTTTACAATTTTGCACGTCACTGATCACAAAATTCATTATGATGCACTTGATTCTTCAATCAAGGAATTATCAGCGAGATTTTCTCAGTTCAAAGAATTATCGGAAATACTCAAGTTTATTATGTACCCTGATGTGATGTCATTTTATAAACTGAATTTGTCCCAATTCGATGGTTGGAAATTGAAGAATTTGAAATGCAGCTGATTGATTTCCAGCTAGTTCAATATGGATTCAAAAATTTATTGAAACAAGGAAAGAGTTAGAATTAATTGAAACAGAAAGATTGACAAGTAATATAAGTGAAAATGCTAATAAGAAAATTTTGGAAACATGGAATGCGTTACCAGACACATTTAATTGTTTGAAGAAGCTGGCTCATGCTATTTTAACAATATTTTCATCAACCTATGCCTGCGAGTCATTATTTTCAGAGATGAATAACATTAAAGACTCGGTTAGAAACCGTTTGACAGATGACTCCAGTCCAGCATGCATTCTACTAAAAGTAACATCTTACAACCCTAACATATGTTATTTGTCATCTAATCTGCAACAACAGATGTCACACTAATTTTACTTTAATTTAAATTACGCGTATAATTGAAACATTGCAAAATGTTCCTATTTTTTGTAGTAAATAAAGAGTTTTGAGTTGATAGTATTTATTATTATTTTCCCAATAATCACAAAGTCTAAATTATTTGATGGCACGTCTATGACCTTATTAAACATTTCTTTAGAAAAATGGCACGTTGATACGTAAAGGTTCGCCATCCCTGCCCTAGGGTACACAGATTGCGGTAATGATGAAGACATATTTGTACCACGCAGGTTTTGCCATTTAAAGTTCGAAATATTTCGCGTCGGTCGGGATCAAACCCAGTTTCCCAGATTCGTGAATAGACACTTAAGCACGCGGCCACGAGACCACATAGGTATGTATTTAAATTAACAAAAATTAAATTGCGGGAGGTATTATATTGGCCACATCAGATATTTTTATTTTTGCTAATAACTTTCAGATTTTGGTTTGCATCTCTAGGACACTTTTTATGTTCTCTCGGATGGCGATACTTATTTTTTTTTTCTCATTTTTGGATATCGAAATATGATAAAGTTTTAATTTTTATATGCACGCCATATTCGAAAGTTACACCGGGTGCGTTCGGTTATTTAATTCTGTGCACGCATTTTTAATAAATTGCATACTAAGCGTTCAGGAATTCACTTCTATACACTCGGGGTAGCTAAGAACATGTTCGGTAAATACCGTGCTGTGTAGATTTTGAATGCAAAAAGTTCGCTCGAACACTGGACGTGTGGCCGGGCTGTGTACATTCAAGTTATTGCGCACAATATGAAGCGAGAAGGATCGTATTAAGGTCGAAAATATAGTGACAATGGCAGAAAATGAAGAAATATTGATTTATATATGAGAAGTATCCAAATTTTCGTTACTTTTGTAAATATATAAGCTATTGCATTAATTAATGTCTACCGGTAGCTTTTTAGGTTTCCTAAACACCAAATTAAAATCATTACCTCTTTTTCCAAGCAATCTTCGGATGTTCTCAAAATTTGTTTTCCCAGATTCATGTAGTCCGCGAACAAGATTAATTTTGTGTAATAAATTTTCAGAAGTATCGAGATACATTTGAAAATGAGTTTTAAACTGTACGTCAGACACATATTTGGTATTGTTCAGCATAATTATTTACTTTTCATAACTTATTTGAATCACACTTTCCTTCTTCGTCCGACTCATCGAAAAATATTTCACGTGCTACCATTACTACTTACACGAAAATCCATATTCAACCGTTAATAAAAATCACATACGGTTAATATGAAATCGATATTAGTAATAATAATCGGAACTTACATCGATTTTCAATTACTAAATCTATCTGTCACGAAAGTATTACGCACAGGGTGCACAATTCGTTTTTTTACGTTTACATAGTGATCACGTGATGCCACTCCTACACACCGTAACTCAAGCACAACACAAAACAACCATTGGAAAAAAATCTAGCTTTCCAGAAATATATAACTTGTCCATATTCATTTGTTTCAAACAGCAAAAATACAACAGTTATTAAATTTGTAGAGTACGTGCACGTCACGTTGACACCCATTTCAGAATTAGCTAAGTGGAAATTAACATCTGCTAGTAAGTAATAGTTTGATTTTTTGGCACCAAGGTGAATCTGCAGGGTCCGTTTCTTACATGTGATATAATTCTTATACGAGCCGTAGGCGAGTGGTACAACCACACGGATGTAAAAAAGCATCACGCATGTGTTGACACTGTACTTTACAATCAATTCTATTAGATTATTTTACCTGTGCTGTCAAACAACTGTAAAAATCAATCGTCAAAATAGTCAGCAATTTATTATAGTATATTATTCAATGAGCATATAATGTATGCTATTATTGATGAGAATGAATTTGCATTACGAGCGATGTAAATCATTCGAGTGAGTAATAGCCATTACATGCGAATAGAATACTATACTTTATCCACAATTGTCAAATAATATCAGTGACATATTTGTATTAAAAAGTAAGATTTTTTTTGAAAAAACAAAAAAAAAGTTTACGTAGATAAATCTAGTTATCGTTCATGTTGAAACAAAATTATGAAGTGATTTGACGTTTAACGTAAAATCTTAAAACCGACTATTCAGTTGCAGTTTAAGCTTCAGAAGAAAATAAAAGTATGAAAAATGACAAAACTAGTGTAACTTATTAAAAGAAATTTTGTTTGTACTCTTTGAAAGGTAGAATTTGAATTTGATATAACGATTGAATAATATTATGCCATAGAACTGTCAATATTATTCAATTAGCAACAGTAACGAAGGTTATTAATTGTTAACAATCGGTTGAATTATGGGTAAATTATTTTACAGTTGTGGATAAAAGTTTTTATTTTATTTCAGAACTTTTTTATTCGCCCTCAAAAGTGGGCGCAATTTGATTTTTATTGCCCGAGGGCTAAGTAACAGCTATTAAAACATATCAAAATAGTGGTTTATGGATAAATGTCTGGAAACACAACAAATTCGAAGAATCACATTTTTTTAACAGTCACTCGCAAAACCTACATATTTTTTTTTTTTTCGTATACTTTTTTTCACTTCTGTGAAACAAATTTGCTTTGTACAGCCACAAATTCATTTGTTATTTCTTTGGAATAATTGATATCTCTCATTTTCATTTGACACTAAATTAAAATTGTATATTTATAACAAACAACATAGTAACACTAACACCAACAAATTACGGAGAAACCACAGCAAACTTGAAATTCACAACGCCATCACAAGGATAACAAATATACAAATATATCTGTTGAATTCTTGTATTTCGAGAACCGAAATAAAATAAAACGTATTTACTAGGGAAAATTAAAGCTCTCCGTTACGTGTCAAGCTTTAAATATTCTCCCGTGCTATAATCTTTTAATTATTCCCTTAATACGATCCAATATGTGAAGCTACTCGCAATGGAGTAGATAATATTTAAGTTTCAGGGTAAACAAAGTTGAGTATTTTGAATTTATTTATCTTATTTATATATATTTTCCTCCCTAAATTGCTGTTTTCGTAGAAAATTAATTCTTCAATGCCAAAAGTAGAAGAATGTAATAATTTATCTGTCATTAAAGTTGCCACAGACAAAGAACGAGTTGTTAGATGAAATAAAATATCCGAAAATAATTATTTAACCAGTCACAGCACACTTTCAGAGCCATAAACTATAACTTAGTTATCTCAACTCATTACGGGCACAAAAAGACAATTTCATTTAAGAACTGTCATAAACTACCCGTTCTTCCCAAACTCCGAACTTCGTGGCTATCATCCACGTTTATTTAACGCTTCGCGATTTTCCTACTCCCTAGATATTTCTTCATGGAATTATTTTGCGGATCACGATTCATATCTATGTGGGACGAAGAGGTCCTCAAGACAATATGGTTCGTTTGATTTTTCACAGCGGCAGCGGCTGGTGGATCTACGTGAACTCTAGCATGAATCGATGAGAGAAAGAGATTTTATTGTTAGAGATGTTATTGTCAGGTGTTAATCAACTCTACTCATACAATGGTATACCTATCACAATAAAATCTATTTCGGTATTATTTGTATTTTTTCACGAATTGTACGAGAGCGGATTGAAAAGTTCGCGGCCTAACACAAAACGTAAATTCGAATTCAGAGCAAGTAATATCAATTTCAGAAAAAGTGTCATCAAATGCAGAAAAAGTAACAACAGTTTCAGAAAAACTAACATCAAATGCTAAACAGCTAAATACAATTTCTGAATTATGGTATTTATGTATTAAAAATTCGATACCTATATGTGCAGTTACCTATACTTATAAGTGATAGTCATCGTATGCCATAACTATTTGACATTAAATCTGCTCCAATTTATTTTTTGTTAATAAAAATGGAAGCTACAACTAAATACTTTTTCCGAAATTGATATTACTTTTTCTGATATTGAATTTATATTTTCTGAAACTGAATTTACTTTTTCTGCATTTGAAATTGAAAAGGTATAGACGCACAATGAGGTCCGACTAAAAAAGTTTAATATTTTTTTCCTATTTTGCACTTACAAAGTGAATTTTGTACAACTGTTGTTATCAAAAACAGTGATACAATGAAAAATTTTGTACAAAGATTTTTGGGGATTTTTTAAATTTTTTAATTAAGTTGGTAACTTCGTCTAACTGTCAAATAAATATCTTTCATTTTAGTTGTCACCTGTCATTACTCATAAAAAATTACTGTAATTAAATTTTTATAGCAAAATATTTATATCAAACAATAAAGCATTCCTTTAAATTTAAATTCAAAGAATTTATTTGTAGGTTTATAACATAATAAATATAAATTATAACTCTAACCTAACTTGTAAGTAACTGTCAAAATGTTAAAGTAAATTATTTTTCAAATGTTTATTACGGGCGTTTACCAGGCGTCATTCACGCGAATCTGGATAACCGGGTTCGATTTAGACCGACGCCAAATATTTTAGAATTTTAACACAAAATATAGGTAATTATATAAATAAATTAAATAAATATATATTATCACGGCATATTACTCATTGCTGGGTGTGCCAATCTGCTTTGTACGGAAATTTCGGTAACGATGATGACATATTTTTATAATTCTTTCACTCTATATCTATTGAATATGAAATATAAAATGAAATCAAAACGTATAGAGAATAATACATTCTTTAAGTTATAATAACGTTAAACGTCAATAAATCATATTTAACTGGTAAAACCTTCAAACGAGGCTACTTTCCGTTGACCAATTGTAACCAAAATCTGATCACTTGTTCTTCTGGATGTAAACTTGAGGCATGCGAAAAAATTACAATTTTTGGAACCGTGGTATTGAATTTATACTAAAACATGCTTATTCACTAAAAACTCATCATTGAATTTTTTGTCCAAACACAATACCTTCCTTACCTAAAGGTGACGGAAGGTAAAAAGTACGGAAGAAACGAAAACAGCGCTAGTTTGAACAAAGATGAAAAATAATAATGATAAAATATTAATTAAAATATAGTTCCTATTCGATTTAACATAAAAAGTTTAATTCGTATAATAAAATAAAAATAAATATGGAAAAATTATTTTGCTTTAGCTATTTTTTATTTAAAATTTTATTTTAATCCACATTTAAGGTGTAGTTTATCGATTGGAAATAATTACTGCGTAACACATTTAGATGACTTGAAATTATGTCTTCTAACTGCAATAAGCCACTTTGTACACATTTTTCATCCTTCGGAATCTACTGGAAAAAATTATATTATGATATAACAGTTGAGTTTACGACGAAAAGAAAAACTTGTAAAATTTTATCCCTTTGTCTTTTTGATAACGAACTAGTGAATCCATATGCGCTGCATGAGTAGCGTTTCAAGAAATTCTTGCATTTTTCTTGTTCTTGTCTTGTTCTTGCAGAAAATGCAATTCAATAACAAGAGAACAAGACAGGTTTTATATATTTCATTGCAAGACACGACAAGAGTTTCTAATATGTTCTTGCATTCTTGCACTCTTGCAATATTATATTATGATTGAAATATATCAACATTTTATTATAATAGGATTTTTTATATATATATATATATATATATTTATTAGCAATCAGATAGGATTTAGAAAGAAAATATAAAATATTTTTCAATGTATATTTTATTTTTATACCAAATTATTAGGTAGAGAAGAAAAAGCCAACTACAACACCAATCGTCAGATGCGCACAAGGGGAAAACTTCAAATTCATAGGCTCGTTAGTTTTGTTTACAACTGGGAACCAATTACGCTCCGTAATGAAGCGCATATTTTTGGTCATTAATATAAAAACATTATTTTGTAGAAATTTTTCATTGTATTATTTAAAAAATACATATTTTTAATAAAAATAATTAATGATTTGTATTAACAAAATAATATAGAGAAAAATTAAATATTATGTACGCTGCTGAACATATCTTTGGACGCGTGGTTAGCAGAAACGAATGATGACGCAGCCGGCTTGTTCTTAACATGTACGTACTATAATGAATTGTAATCATACGCGAAAACAGGCAAGACAAGATATATGCAAGAAGCTTGCAAGCAAGACAAGATTTTTGTTTACAAGAGTAACGCAAGACAAAACAAGAAGTAGCCTAGCAAGAGTAGAAATCTTGCCTTGTGAAACACTATACATAATACTACTATTTTAAATGAATTCTGAAATATAAATGAAATCAGACTTATATGCATAGCATGAATGTCTGAACATAACCTAAATTATCAGCATGCTGCATTAAAATTATTTCTATTTCACATTAAATCAAAATTATTCACTTAGTAACTAACTCTTATTTAGGGTGATATGAAAACAGAATCTTATTTTTACTAATATTTTGAGATATATTTCACTTTTAAAACCGTAACGGAATAGCAAAACAAAACAATAGACCGCAACAACGTTCTGAGTTGACGTTATATTACCCAACTTAACCCTACCACTATACTTTCTTTCCTTTTCTAAGGTGACCGTCAATTCCTCTCTCTCTACGCCGGGTCACATTTATATGCACACGTTAATTAAAAGAATGTATGTCACCAAATTGAGAAATAACGTAAAAGTTGGCAGAGATACTAATGACATAACCTCACAAAAAATAATTGTGTGTCTAGTGCTGCCCACTCTGTGTTACGCTGTGAGCTTATAATCCACCCTCGTATTTATATTTTTGTAAAGTTGTAAACTCTGAACTATATTCGTTGACCTATTTATAACCTATTGGAGTTTCACATTAAAGGACATGCATATTTACTTACTAAATACATTGGGCATGTTTTCGGTGACCTAATTGTGATACAATTTTGAAATATATTGGCTAATGTAGACCTAAATCTGAAATTTAGATGCAATATATTTTTAATGTAACAAAATTTACAACTTTTATCCATTACTGTAACAACAGTTTGCTATGCAAATTTCGATGACATACGAGGGCTAGTTAAAATGTTTACGGAGTGAAGGGATTTTTGGAGAATGGGATGTACCTACTTATTATTTATTATTCTAAATTTAATTTAAATGTAAACAAGGATGATATTTTGACCTGGTTCTCACTAGAGATCACGTCTAGGTAACGTCGAATTTCTCCCTGTACTTACGAATGGCTACAATTTGTGGCAAGATTGAAATAGAGTAAATTTTGCTATACTTTATACCTGTGTTTAGGCTGTTGAATTTAATAGTATTTGCAATGGTGATTTTATATTATTTATATTTTCTAAAATGGGTAGAATTTTTTTTGTACGTTGTGTACTAATACGTAGAATAGTAATAAGAGCATAATTAGTTTATTTCCCGTACCTAAGGAGATTAATACTCTGTCTAGAGAAGTGGCGAAAACAAATTCAGAGAAAAGACTGAATTTTATCCGTGATAAATATATCTATGATGAACATATAGCGGTGGAATAAATACGGTAAATAATAATTTTTTAACTCGTACAGTAATGTGTAATGGTTGTAAAAAGTTTTTAAGGTTATGATTTATATATTTCTTTCTTTATTCATTTTATTTGTATGCAGAATATATTTTAATGAAATATATTGATTCCGAAAGAAGCTCAATATATTATTATTGATAATATTAATAATTTATTAATAATGGAAAATTACAATCTTTCCTTTCCTAGAATGTAAGGGAACAAAAAAAAACATCGTATTTTCTTTCATTGCACACGATAATATTATTGAGTACGACAGTATTATCATGCAAAAAAATATGAGATATAAATTTAATGAAAAAATCTAAATTACTTTAAATATTTATTACTTACAATACTGACATCTGAGTGAAATCATTTTAATTTTCGTTTCTGTCGATATTGAATTTCCCTGATTTACTATTCAATTTAGTAAAAAAAAAAAATATATCCTGTCAAACGAATAATTTTCTGGCATTGTTATATTTCACTGTTGCATACAACTGTAAATTTGTTGATTACAACGAACGATTGATTACAAGAATGTATCTAACAAAGGATATTTCATCAATACTTTAAATATAGCATTTTTCGGAGAATCGAAAGTATAGTTTAAAAATCTAATGTGACCAACACAATACCTACCGCCATTTAATTTTTATTAATTTAAATACATACCTATGGTGTCTCGTAATCTGGGGAACCGGATTCAATCCCGATCAACGCTAAATATTTCGAATTATAAATGGCACAAAATTGTCCTCTGTGTTGCACTCTCTACGCCAGCAATGAAGCGACGCTTGGTAAACGCCCGCACGATATAAATATGACACTATCATTACCGAAATCTGTGTACAGAGCATAGTAGCACACCCAGCAATGGGTAATATGCTGTGATAATATATTTTTATTATTTAAATACATACGTGCATATATACTACTAATGGTATCTATATCTATAAAATCAAGTTTGTTTACTTATTGTTGGAAGCGCTAAAAATAAAAACCACTGCATCGATTAATGCCAAATTACATATATAGGTACATTCAAGGAGTATCAAACAAGGTTCTTATATCGTCAGAATTGATATTATATCGTTATGGTAGGATACATAATTTAATTAAACATCGAATTTCAAGCAGTAATATTTATAAAAGTGGAAATACAAAAACTGTAATAAAATTAATAGTCTAGATGCCGAAGAAATAAAAATTTTCTAATAATAAAACAAGAAAATTTAATTTATTTAGGAATTACAGTAAATATAAAAAAATATTCCTAATTTAAGTGTAACGAATAAAGGTTGCACGTTTTTGTGGATTATTTATTTTTGGCTTTTTGTTGGATTTTAACCCGTTTCATCCTCGTCAACGTTCTGCGCAAATGACCGTACGCACAAGGCAGAACGTCAATAAAAAAAAGATAAATGAGCACCCCTAATTCGCTACAGTACAGTTGATTAATTAAAATTAAAAACTGGTGTTTCATTTGACATTTTAATTTAAAGCGCAGTTTTTATGTGGAGAATCGGCTTACATTATTTACAGAAGGTCTTTTCAAATCTAGAATGCTGTAATTAAATCTTGCAAACTTTTGTATATGAAAAATTAAGAAAGAAGTTATTAAATTGTGATGTCATCTGAAACTGAGAAATTTCCTCGTAAAGTTTCTTCTTGTGTGCGAAAATTAATATTAAAGTAAATAAATTCTGGAGGATGGAATACTTTTCTTCTCATGGTCTTGTTGATATCGCTTTACACAAAAGGATTGCTTGTATCTTGTTTCATGGAGACTAAACAGACACTGTTACATTGTGAATTTAAATGGAATTGCCTTCTATAATCCTTGACATAATAAGATTATAATTAAATGAGAGTTGATATTGTATTCTATTTATGGAGACGGGTCATTTATACTACGAAATGAACAATGATAGATAAATCTCTAGGTATTGTCACGGTATTTGTCGATAGAATGCATTATTTGGTAGCATAAAAATAATTTAAAAGCAAATAAAATAACCTTTTAGTTAATTCTGTTTACAATTATAAATCCAACGTTTCGGCAGCATTTACACTTGCCTTATTCAAGGTACAAAAATATGCTGGTGAAACTTTGGTTGTATAAAGATAAATAGAACTTTAACGGAATTTTTTTATTTTAACCAGGGACTAAAACCGAAAAATATTTCGTTCAGTTCTTATCCGAACGAAACCGAAAAATTTCGTTTCCGTTCTTAATGTTCCCACCTAAATATTTTCGTTTTCGTTCACAGTAGTTAAATACCGGTCAATACCGGTTATAACTATTAATGAGTAACAATTGATGAAAATATAGAAATATAATAAGTTTTTTTTTTATTAAACATGAAAATAAAACATACATATAAAGGAAAGATAATACATATATAAAAATAAGAAGAAAAGCTTATGCTATGGCCTGATTTTTTTACGATAAAGAATAAAACATTAATTACATTTTATTTCACCTAACTAATAGTATGTTTTCAAGCAAATCTTCCTTTATGTTAGTTCTCTTATAAGTACTTAACATAACTAATAAAACGTATACCGACAGTGTATGCAAATGAAAATTATCGCAGTCAGTGTTCAATAGATGAAACTACGAGTATACCGTTTAACCTAACACGTAACAGGGTTAGGTACTGGAGAGCTACTTTGAAAATTTGCTTGTTTGCAAATCAAATATCTGAAAATTCAATAATATTTGCGTGTGAAATATTTGCTGTAAATAAAATTAAATATTAAATAAAATAACGGTTAAAACCGGTAACCGATATAAATTATTTCGTTTTCAATCATGAACGAAAAATATATATTGCGTTTTCGTTTCCATTTTCGTTCTTATAAAAATTTCGGTTTATTTCGTTATTTCGTTTTCGTTTTCATTTCGTTCTTAGTCCCTGATTTTAACATTATGAATTCTGAAATATGTGCTACTAATTTAATTTTTAAAAAATCACAAATTAATTCAACACTTAGAAATGGTTTTTAGCTATTTAAAGGGGAAATTGAAAAACTACTAATTATTGCTGTTTTTAAAATGAAAATGATTGCGGGAAATAACCAAATCCTAATATCAGTGCGGGAAATAATTTTTAAAAAATTGTTTTATTTTTTTGTCATGAATGTTTAAAAATACAATACCTAGCCGCCCAAGTAGAAGTTAATGTCAAAAATTCCGAATATATTTTGTCATTTCTCTTCTTCTTGTGGACGATTGCAGATATAAACTTGTTTGTTACCTATTCTGAAACTCCGTACATTCGTTTCTGAATCACTAATTTCCCGTATTTGTTATAAAAGTAATTAACTCTAAATCCGTTTCGAGATTTTTTTTTATTTCAATAAGAATTAGGAAAAGTATATATTTCCATACTCAGTTTAGAAATATATATATATATATATATATATATATATATATATATATATATATATATATATATATATATATATATATATCAGTGCGAAAAAGTGACTATAATTTTTTGTTTTAACATATATTCGTAGATTTATTTGTTGTAAATATTGAGAGTAACATAGTTACACTTATTCCAAACTTTATTAGAAAAAAATCTTGTTTATAATACGTAGCAACGGTATAGTATATTAAAACATAAGTTGAAGAAGGCAATGTATTCTAGCTCAAGTTACAAATGCCGTATTAATTTGAGACATTTCGAGTAACTTGATAGGTTAGTTGTGTTTAGTTAGCATATTTTAAGTAACCCAGAACTAATCCTGAACTGACCCAACTCACTCATCAGATTTGTTGGGTTAGTAAATCCCACCCGTTTACTCTCTCTTTCAAAAAAGTTACGTTCTTTATTTATTTCTTAAAATTGATAGATGCAGATTACACATGGATTGGTTTAGATACAAATAAAATCAATTTAAAAAGAGCCAATTATACTACTATTGATAGGGATAATTGACGTGAATTCTAATTTTCCGCCAAATTTCAAAATTTGTTTGGAAGTAAGGTAGGTTATAGATCGGTTTAAAATTGAACCTGAAGTTCCCAAATAAATATTGTCAAATTCACTTACGAGCGTGCAGCGGTGAATGTGCGTACGAAAGAGTCATTTAATTTCCTTCTGTAACATGTATTTTATATTATTTTCTGTGTTGAGGGATTTTTTGATAGAATTATTACATTGGTGACAGCGATTTACGTTTTCTATTCTGTCCGTGGCCTTGATATTTAGTGTATTTATTGCAATCATGCGAATCTCAAATAACAAAACATCACAAAAAAATGTTTAAGAATGAAGCTCCTTCTAACATCAATATGCGTGTAAGAATGTTACATTTCGAAACAGAGAAAAGTATATTTTTCTGTACATTGTATGTTTTTCTCGACTGCGCCTTGTTAAACATTTCACGCTTAATACGGAAAAATATCACATTTTCTTACTTGTTGGACAAACATATAATACCGGCCTCTATTATTTTTATTGTAGTTTTTTACCATGTTTATTAGCACTTTTCAAATTTAATTCTGTAGCTATGAATAAATTCTTCCCTTTAATAAAAAATTAAATGTAGCCAGCATAATACCTTCCGTCAATCCTTTGTATTATGTACAAATTTCATACATAAATTTGCGTGCAAAAGATTCTAAATTTAAAGTAAAATTATTTCATAAACTATGCAAATGGCACTTGATACTGATATCTTCTTCTTCTTCTTCAGCTTTTCTCATTCGTTAGGGCTCGCTATGTTTACCACTCGCTAAGAACGGAAGTAGCGAGAGGTATTGTACTGGCCTCAACAGATTTTTTATTTCTTCTTCTACACATTTCTGTTTTGCGTGTCGTTCTCATTCAGTTCCTTTTCTCTGAAGTCTTCCGCAATACAGTCCTTCCATCTTATTTTTGGTGTTCCTCTGTTTCTTCAACCTTCTATTACTAAGCTATTCATTCTTCTTTCCATATATTCTTCATTTCTCTTCATGATATGTTGAAACCAATGTAATCGTCTTTCTTGTATCTTTCTAGAAACTTCTAACACTAGAGTTATTTCCCTTATTCTTCCATTCCTTATCGTATCTTTCCGTGTCTTCCCTAACACATATCTCAACATCCTCATCTCTACTACATTCATTTACTTTTCATTGATACTGACTTGTTAATTTGAATAATCTGAATATATTAACAGTTTCCATGGTTAGCATAGCTGGCTAATTTATGAAATTTAATATCTTCATTAAATCTTTAACTCTATATTTATTTAATATGATGTATAAAATGCAAACAAATCGTATAGAAAGTAATATATTATATAAATTATAATAACTTTACAAGTCAATAAAAGATATTTAACTGCGATTTTTCAAGAAAAACTGTTAAAAACTTCAAATGAGGATACTACCGGTTGACCAATTATAACCAAAATCTAATTATCTCTTCTACTATATGTAAACTTGAGGAATACGACAAAATTATAATTTTTGGAATCGTGATATTGAAGTTATGCGATCCGAAACTTTCGTCACAGACACACATACATACACACACACACACACACACACACACACACACACACACACACACACACACACACACACAGACACTCATACATACATACAGACCTCATCGTAAAAATGTTTAAATCGTATTATATGGACCCTAAGACGTGCTGATTCACTAAAAACTCATCATTGATTTTTTTGACTAAAGACAATACCGTCCTTAACTAAAAGTGACGGAAGGTAAAAACACAAAAAATTATAAAGGGCCATGACATGACGTGTATACTCCTTGCTGTACTTTAACGACAAATACGAGTAGGGTGACTGAACTGTTAAAGGGCATCCGGTAGATAAAATTCATGTAATTATTGTGGTATGTATTACATAATCCGAGTGGAACTTCAGAGAGATTTCGACTGATAAACATGAATGATGGCTTAAACAGAGGAACTGGGTCGTCTTTTTACGAAGATTTATAGAGAATTAGTAAGGAATTCTAGGCATCATAAGGACCTGGAATTAAATTGTCCCATATATTTCAAGTCATTTGTCCCAGGATAACAGCTATCAAGTCTGAAATTTATCATCTGACACAATCTGTCTACGAACAATGCTGTCATACCCAAATCCTGTCTTAATGCGGTGGTGATATATTTTATTATTTTTTCTTATGTGAAACATGGAGCTTTATGTGACAGCGATTTAGCAAATACATATATTGTTAGACCTGTGGGGTAGACAAGCACGTTACAACTTCGGTACAGTGTACATAATACTGTAACAAAGGAAATTCGAAAAAAGAGGAGACTTATATTTTATAACACTTTTAAGAAAATTGCAAAAGCTCCTTGTTTCTAATAATAATTTGAATACATATTTTATAGCTATCATTCACACGGTCAGTATAATATTAAGATTTTGCACTAAAATGATTTCTGCCGGCAAATATAATCTAACCAAACCTATCCTAACCACATATTGAGACAGATTTTTTTTTACTGCCGACAAAAACATAATTCTCGCTAACCCAATATTTAATGGCGAAACATTTGATTACTTCTCATATTGGATAACCTATAAGTGAAAATAAAATTACTACATTAGGTTTAATAAATTGGCAAAAGGACTCCAGGAAGTTCTGGCTTGTATATATTGGGTTTGAAGAAAGGAGACGCAGAATCTAATAAATATTTTATTTAAGTGGCCACTTATAAAACCATATAAAACATTTATTATATTTTGCGTCTCCTTTCTTCAACTTCAATATAAATTATATTTATTTGTGTATATATAATGGAAAATTCCTTAAAAAAGAAGTGGACGAGCTACAAGTCTCCACCTATTTTTTAATTACATAAACCCATTTATGGAATATTTTTATTAAAATCTACTTTTTTACTTTAGATACTTTTCAACGCGGTCATTTTTAATATCGCAAATTAACATTTTTTTTAGTTCTTACGATATTTACGCTCACACTCGGATCCCAAAAAAATCAATAACAATAACTCAAAAATATGTAGAGTTACATGTCTGACGACTTGGTCATCTGCCTGTTCAGGAAAAATTACAAAATTGTACAAATTTTTAATTTATTTTCAAGTATGGATACAATTTTTAGAACAAAATAACTAAAAATGGGGAAAATTACAGAAAAGTGTATCTTTTGCCATATTTTTAGATTTTAGCAATTCCATATTTTTGGCTGTGTAACGTAAAAAGGGATATTATCTGCGGTTTTAAAATGTAGAATCAAAGCGTTGAGATAAGTATTTTCCCTGATTAGCTAGGCGATGGGAAATAAGTAATATGACATCTGGTGGTATTTTCGGAACTATAGTTGACGGGATAAATTATACAAATAACATTTTCTTGATAGTATAAACGTAAGTGTTATGTTTATAATATTTACGTTTACATATATAATATCTTTAAATATTATACACTTAATGCATAAATACAATTAGTAAATGTCAAATTATCCCGTTAACATTAGTTCCACTTTGGCGCTGCGATCTTATTTCCCATCGCCTATAGTTATTGATCAATGGTATTATCTAAACATTGAAATTCTAAAAGTTTGCAGATTTTGGAGAAAGTGGGTGTATTTGGGGTTAAGGGCTATAACTTAGTTTGGATAAATACGTGTTCCATTAAAAAAAAATGTAAGTTAGGGCCGTTTTCACCTAAGTAAGAGTAAGGAATATATTTATACTTAGGAATAAATAAATTCCACATTTCACGACCCAAATTTTGAATTAAGTTAACCTCGAAGTTAACTAACCGATGTATTTCTATAATAAAAATATTTTAGTTGGATACTATTAGTGGTGTGCCATTTCAAAGTATCACATAGAGAGTTTCAATTTTAAACTTTCAAAATTGAAAGTTTCAAGCTTAAAATATCATGAATCTTTCAAAAGCTACAAAGAACATACGTCGTTCAGCTCTCTAGACTTGCGCAAATCAACATGCATGCACTTGTCGTCGTTTAAGTTTGGACATTTGAACAGGAAGATTTGTTCGGTAAATTTATATGTTAAATTTATACTTTATTGATTATAAAATTCAATATAGTTATATATATATATATATAGTCATAAAAACGGCGAAGTATTTCCAATTTAGCTGACAAACGTTAATTTATTTGTAATTTTCCATGAAACTTTCAATCAAAGTTTCTTTAATTTTTTTTACTAAAATTTATTGCTATTTATAGTGAATCATTTTATAAAACTTTAGATAAAACTTTCAGTGAAACTTTCAAAAACATAAGTTTCTGAAATTTGCACATCGCTAGTTACTATACAATTAGACACAAATTTTAATAGAAATGTACAGACCTGTTTCAATTATAACAAAGAGAATATTATGTATACAAAAATATACGAACAGACAATGTATTGTAATCTGTCAAACGCACAATTAATTCATCTGCAAAATATTTATCCGCACTAAAATAGAGGGAATTAATTTAACTGTGTTATTTATACCATTGTTAAAGGTAACTAATTGATGACATGAAAATTTGCACTTGTGGTATTTATTCCTTTGATTATTTTAAACTTAGAATAAATTATTTAACTGAGCTTGGTGAAAATGGCCGCCAGTGTACCACAAGAATAATTATTTTCGTACATCACTAAAATTATCTCACAGTATTATTTGAAATATTTTCTCCAGATCATTTGTTTAATAGTTACCTATTTGTAAATAAAAATTTCGATCATTTTTTGGCAAAATAAATCTAAGACGGCCCCACAGAGGCGCATCAAATGTCCCATTTAACACAAATAATAATCTCTCTTAGTTTCCGAGATCCCAATGGTGACCTTTGAAATCCGGACACCATGCATTGACCCATTGGGACTCAAAGAGTTAAAATAACTTTTAAGTGAGATATATAAACGGATTGAAGTGTTCTCTTTTGGAATTAGTGCGCGCTTGAGAGAAACTTCCTAAGCAAGGAACGGTCGAATTCTCCTCTTCAAACAAACTCTCCGGCTCTGGTAAGACTGTCCGAGTCAAGTATGCTTCCTGCTATCTGCCTCGATCTCTCCATATTTACTCGTCATCTGTCGTCTGCTAACTTGCTATTTACTTTTCTCAAGATTTTCCGTCCCTCATAGACATTTTCTACCACTTTCATTTTCGCACTCTTCACTTGGAGGATTCTCAGCATGAGAATACTTGGAAAGGTTTTGTTTGCAACGACTTGTTTACTTACAAAATGGACAAGCTGGAGAAAATTTAATTTTCTAAATGTTAAAGTTTAGTTTCAGTATAAATGCGTCCTCTTGTAGTTTGATTCTTTCTTAGTATATAAGTTTCCAATAAGATTGTAACCAATAAAGCAGAAGAGAATTTATTTAGAGATTGTTGTTTTAGACAATCAAATCATCTCAACTGACTCTCTCCCAATCTTTCAAAATAACGTATGTCCCATGGCACATATTTCAGCAATTTTTACCTTTTGTCACCTTTAGTTAAATAAGGTATTGTCTTTGGTTATAAAATTCGATTGTGAGTTTCTAATGAATAATCACGTTTTTGAGTCCATAAAATACGAATTTACTATTTTTACGATGCTGTATGTGTTTATGTGTGTGCCTGTGTGTGTGATGATCGTTTCCAAAAATTATATTTTTTTCGTATTCGTCGAGTTTAGATCCACATGCAGACGTGATTAGATTTGGATTATAATTGGTTAACCGGAAGTACCCTCATTTGCAACTTTTAAAAGTTTTCTTGAAAAAACGCAGTTAAATATAATTTATTGATATTTAATATTACTATAAACATATTATTCTCTATGCGATTTGATTGTATTTTATACTTCATATTCAATAGATATAAAACTGAAAACTTATAAAAGATATTAAATTTCATAAATCAGCTAGCTATGCTAAACATGGAAATTGCTAATGTATTCAAATAATTCAAATTAACAGATGTCAGTATCAATGAAAAGTAAATGAATGTGGCAGAGATGAGGATGTTGACATAGATGTTGGAGAAGACACGTAAAAGTAGGATATGGAATTAAAGGTTAAGGGAAATGGCTCGAGTGATAGAAAGATATAAGAGAGACGATTACATTGGTTTGAATATGTCGTAAGGAGAGATGAAGTATATATTAAAAGAAGAATAAAAGCTTAATAATAGAAGGTAGAAGTAACAGAGGATGACCCAAGAAAAATGGAAGGACTGTATTGCGGAAGACTTGAGAGAAAAGAAACTGAATGAGTATGTAACGCAAAACAGAAATGAGTGAAAGAAGAAAATAAAAAATAGGGACCCCTAACGAATGAGAAAAGCTAAAGAAGAAGATGTCAGTGTCAAGTGAAATTTGCATAGTTTGTTTATGAAATAATTTAACTGGAAATATAGAAGCTTCTACAATAAAATTTATGTATGGTATTTGTACATAATTAACACAGGATTGACGAAAAGTAACGTGCTGGCCATGTCAGATTTTAATTTTTGTAATAAAAATGCATTTACTTAATTTTTTATAATGCCTAATAAGTAACTGTTTCATAGGCAACAAAATTATGAATTTAAATTAAATAAAGATGGGCGTGTTCCTTCACAAGGCGCAACTTTCTACGGGACACCTAGCATTGGGTTTTGGGCAAAATTTACATCGATTTCTCGGACTTCACACTGAGCTTCTCCGAAATTAAGGGAAATGATTGTTTTTATATTAACATTATTGCAGAGGTTCCTAATAATGCCAGTTTTATACAAAAAACCAATTTCGCAGATAAGGTATTGGTATGGTGCGCTATTTCCACATGTGGGACGAGTGAGGTGAAGCCATGGATAGCCAAAGGTACATGTAACAAAACTGGTTAATTTTATTGAAAAAGGAACACGCTTGGGAAAATTTTATCTTTTGACCAACATTGTATCCTCTTATTATGCAACTCAAACTCAAAATTGGCTAACAGACAAAAACGTACCATTTGTTCCCCGAAACGACAATCAGGTGCCTACCCGAGGTTCGTCCCATAGAAAGTTTTTCGGGTTTTTTATCTCGAAAACTGTATGATGCATATTGGGAACCCCAAAGCCTAAAATGAGGACTAACTTCAACTCAAAATATACAGGAATTCAGGAATGACCGAGAAATCGATGTAAATCTTTATTTAATTTAAATTCATAATTTTGTTGCTTATGAAACAGTTCATTATTAAGTATTACAAAATTTAAGTAAATTAATTTTTGTATTCCTAAAAAAAATTGTTGAAATATGTGCAAAATTTATGAAAGATACATTACTTCTTAAAGCCTGTACAACACAGTCATAACTTTGTGAACAAATTAGGTAATAAATTGAATATTTTAACAAATGTGATGTTCTATTCCATCACAAATTTAATTATAAATATTGAATTAGCTGTTTAACACGGTTGTAAAATTTTGATAACAAATTTATTACCAAAAATTAAGACCGTACCAGATGGGCATAATCATAATTATCTTCTGCATAGAAAAAAGAAAATTACCTTTCATAATTATAATGTAAATGTCCAGTGTATTGTGTATATTTCAATGAAACATATTAATGGTTAGTGACTAATGAAAACGATATGCCTTTAATTCAAATGTTACAATACAGAAAATTATCCAGTATTACCATAATGGTTCAACAAGATTAATGATGTTAATAACAGTTGTTAACTTTTATAAATATAACATTAATTTTCCTTTTATGAAAGTAATATAATATTTGGAACCTTGATTAAAATAATGTACCTCGACGTTTATAAAGATAAACCAAGTGGTTTCCTAAGGAAATTACAATAAGTAATGGAGCATAAATATCTAATATCGTCGAAAATAGCAATGACGCCCGTCGCATAGTTTCTTGCCATTAATCTGTAATGAATCTCGATTACAATCTTGTTACATAAAAACCAAATAGAAAATCGATGCCAATATTTGTCTGACTGTTTCCGTCGCTATGTTTTTGAGCTTATACAAAAGAGACCTAGAAAATATTTCTGAATTCCTATTTATAGTTCAATTATAAAAAAAAACTATTGTCTGTTTTATTCAGATATGATATGGATTCTTTAAATTAAATACGAGTGTATTAATTTGTTTTTCAATATAGGTTATGAGTTACGAAGGTCACACTAGAATTATTTAGAAGAAGAATAATTCACTATTCTTTCCTTCTACTTCTTAAAAGTTCCCAACCAACCTTCTTTTGGAATACTTCCAGACTAATTTTTGGGAGACTTAAAAACTATCAAATCTGATAAACTAAACGCTGCCAAATTACGTGCCCTGTCTTACATTAGTCAACAGAGTTCCCACTGTGATTATGATGTATCAGCAATATTATTACTATTCTTTCTAGTTTATTTTTATATTCTTTTTACCTTCCGGTCACCTCTTGGTACGGAAGGCATTGTTTTTGGTCAAATATTTCAGTGGCGGGTTTTGAATGAATAAGCACGATTTAGGGTCCCTACAACACAATTCTACTATTTGTATGATGATGTCTGTATGTACCTATGTGTGTGTGTGTGTGTGTGTGTGTGTGTGTGTGTGCGTGCGTGTGTGTGTGTGTGTGTGTGTGTGTGTGTGTGTGTGTGCCTGCGTGTGTGTGTGACGAAAGTTTCAGCTCGCATAGCTTCAATACTTCGGATTCCAAAAATTATAATTTTTTCGTATTCCTCAAGTACCCTCATTTGTATGTATGTATGTGTCTGTGACGAATTTTTAGGATTTGGTAACTCCAATACTAAAATTTAATATATATATATATATATATATATATATATATATATTTCGTACTCCACTTCCTTACATCGATATGCAGACGTGATTAAATTTTGGTTATAAATGGTCAACTGGAAGTACCCCCATTTAAAGATTTTAACAGTTTTTCTTAAAAAACCCTATTAAATATAATTTTTTCACATTTAATGTTATAAATATTAAAGAATATTTTATCCTCTATACGATTTGATTGTATTTTATGCTTAATATTCAATGGTTATGGAGTTAAAAATGATAAAGAAATGAAATTTCATAAAGCAGTGTTACAATTTTACTGGAAAACTCGTATATAAAATCTTTCATAAGAAACATTCTGCATGAAATTTGTACAAGATACATAAAACTGAGGAAAGGTATTGTGCTGGCCACATCAGATTTTTTAAAAATAAAAACATTTTTATTATTGTAAATGCAGATTTTTAAAACATTTGTTGTTCAAGTCTTCTAATTTATATTATGCCTGAGTGTCTGGTCGCAAATCTGGGGAACCGGATTCGATCCCGCACGGTAGAAATATGTCAACATCTGTGTACAAAAGCAGATTGGTATAACCAGCAATGGGTAATACTCGTATGCCGTAATAATATATTTATTTTATTTATAAAATCACGTTACCATATAAGAGACCCGGATCATCTGTTTTGAAACAATTGAAGCTTTTGAGGTTTCTAAATTATTTAACAAGCTTATAAGTGAGGTTTTAATTCAGTATGGATTTTTTTTTTTGAAAATGTTATATTTATGAAGTGTGTGAACTTATATGGGATTGTGCTTGTAGCACTAGGGAATTTCAAACTGTCAAATTAACTTCATACTGACTTAATCTGTTCAATTATTAACTCATGATTCGAAAATGCTATCTAGTTAATTCCATATTTTCACTCCAATGAAAGTTTTTATAACTTTATTTTTGCAATTTAATTTAAAAAGAAAAAACGTGTATGTAAGTCTGTAAAACTGTGATGTGGTTATTTCAAGTATTATTTACAAATGATGATGACACATGACGCAAATAAAATTATGACGATTGTCGGCGATTTAGTAGGTTTATTATTCTTACGACTATTTTATTGTAGAATATCGAGAAATAGATTTCAAATTCTTAGTAGTGTGCGTAAAGAAAAATTGTCTCAAGTTGTCAAATAGCCCAAAAATTTTTAGTTTAAAAATTTATAAAATACCACAATAATTTTGCCCCCCCCCCTATTTATGAGGATTTATCTGAAATAGTTTTACGTTGAATATACATTTTATTCATTAAAATCATAAATTAACGTAAAAATTATTTATAATAAAAATTACAATGTTACGTCTAGATTTACTAGGTTTACAATTTCTGAGTCAGCTTCCATGAAGCCATCGTCAGAAGTCGACCAGCACAACAAGTAACCACAGACGCGTTTCGCACTTAGATGATCATATGATCACCGCCAGCACAACGAATCATTGTCTCTGCTCCAGAAGTCCACTCACTGACTGGACCAGACAGAGATCACAGGTTATACCACACTGAAGAGCACCAATAAGTGTGAAACGCGTCTGTGGTTACTTGTTGTGCTGGCCGACTTCTGACGATGGCTTCATGGAAGCTGACTTAGAAGTTGTAAACCTAGTGAATCTAGACGTAACTTTGTATTTTTTTCAATATTGTTTGTTTCACGGAGAAATTCGCAGTTTGCTTTTTGCAGTTTGCACTTATGTAATAAAAATTATTATTATATAAACTCAATACATAGATCCTTATACTAAATATAATATCTGATCCATTTATATCATCAGAAATTTATCTTTCTGTACTAATGATATATAAAACTGAAATCCTTTCTTGCTCCATTTGGGAAGAGATAGATGAGGTTATTTGTGTTGAATCGCGTCTAATGCATCCATTTCGGGGGATATATAGGATGTGATGTTTTCAATTTCATCACATAAATCTTGAGCTATAAGGTTTTTTTTTCATTTTTAGATGGATCATGTAACATATTCCCTAGAGATTTACATTTTATAGACCTGTTTCCTTTATTTGTTTTAAGGAAATTATTTAAGTCGTTGAGAAAATTGGGAACTGTATGATGATTTTTTATTTGTTCGAACCTTTCTTCTATTTTTGATAATGCATTGTCCAACATTAAAAAGTAAAAATTAATTTTAAATAATTCCCGCGGATTTTTTGGAGCCTCACCCTTACTCTCATAGTCAAATAATCTTTTTTGTTCGGGGTCTAACATTATTAAGCGGTGGATATGAAGGGTCGCAATCGATATCCTCAACAATATTTTAGCCTCGTTTAAAATACCGTTAAAGCCTTTATCTGACCCATAATATTATATAAATATATTTTGGTGTATTCTAACAAATAATAGGTATTTATTCCTGCATATGAATACCTAAATAGTTAAATAGATTTTTGTTATTTCCAGTGATAGTGTCTGATACTTATTTATGTGACGTGCGCCCCTGAGTTAAGAGTATACGAGCGCCGCTACTGAAAGAATGTACCAGAGCGATGACGTAATCCCTTCGCCGGAATTACCCAGATGATGCAATACCCGACGACGGACCAACTAGTCGTGTTAATTGCAACGTTGACCTAAATCAATTGTATTCAGTATCATTGTGGCGGCAGAAATTTCCAGAAGGATAGTCTGATATAAATAAGCGTCGTGGTATGAATAGTCTGTGATATAGAAGCAATGAGCAATGAAGTCGGTGATATAAATAAATAGTCTACGAGTGGTGAACATAAATAAATGTAGTGATATAAATATTGGTTAAATAAATAATCTTAGTGTTTAAGTATTTAATAATATGATTAGTGTTTATAATTATTTAATCATAGTGTTAGTTACTTTAATTATCTTTTTATTATTTATCCTTAATTATTCATCGTTTAATAAACTTATTATTTTAACTAATAATCTCTCTTATGTTTACACTTCACCCATTTAAATAAAGCGTTACATTTATAACTATAGCTTTTTCAAATATTCTGAAAAGACTAAATTTTTATGTAACCGGGTTACCGCCACCCCTTTGGCCTACCGCCCATGTGCCCCACACGCCTAGCATTCCCGGGTCAGAATGGCACTGTTTATTAAAATAACAAAAATTCATAAATAATAACATTAAACGTTAAGCATAAATCATATTATAAAGACACATTTATGCAATACAAAAGGACATTAATTATTGAAAAAATATGAAATAAATCTCTTCTTATTAGGTAATTCATGTAACAAATTTCCCTAATTTAATACTGTCAGTCCATACTTTCTTGGAATTTTTATTAGTGAAACAATATTTCCCCATAATTTTTCTTTCTTAAAATTCCTTCTGTACGGTCCTGTGTCGCGTGCGTCGATCATTCAAATCCCGCATAGCGTATCGGTGCCCGGATCAATGGCGAGATAAATTTAGTAACAAAAACAACAGAGCAACGCTACCGATCCGAGTTTCGGTTTTCTTCGCTCTAATCGATTTTCGGATTATAAATAATTGAACAACGTAAGTTACAATATTGCATTAATAAATTAACAAATGAAAAGGAAACGTTACATTCGTTTTCCTGGAATCAGAACAAAGTAGCATGGAAATATTATCGAATATTACGAGTATATGATTCTAAGAATTTCTTGTATGATTTTTATTTCAATATATCTCGACATAAATATAATCAGGGATGTGCGTCTACGCGTAACATATGATAGTTTACATACGTAAACAATGGGTAAACAATGTAAAGGATGATATCAAATGTAGACAAAGCATAGAAAATGTAAACAATATAAACGTGTGTAGTTTGTCCCATTTAGAGCTGCAACCATTGGTATCTCGAGAACTATAAGAGATACAATGTCGGTAAGGCAGTTGGCTAATGAGAGTAATGCCATTGAATCCGTACCAAGCAATGTAGACAAACTCTAGAGTTGCCTGCCTGCTTCAAGTCACATGGCTATTTGCATATTTTGTTTATTCTGCTAAGTATTGCAACAGCTAATAGTTATAATCATGAGATTAACAAAACAAAGAAAAATGCCGAAAGTTGTAAATCATCGCGGATGTTTCTCAAATCGTGGGGGGGGGGCTGTGTTAGAAACAATGCTCGTGAAAATTTCAAAGATTGAAAATATCTAATGAATTTCTAATTAAATTTGTTATATCTTAGAAACCAGATGGGTATGCATGTTTTTACCTCTCGCTAAGAGAGGTATTGCATTCATGCTAAAAATCGCATATCCAGATTTTATTGAATAAGCACGTTTTAAGGTCCCTACAATCCGATTTTAACATTTTTACGATGATGTCTGTGTGTGTGTGTGGATGTGTGTGTGTGTGTGTGTGTGGATGTGTGTGTGTATGTGTGTGTGTGTGTGGGATGTTGGAAGGACGGTTACTCAAAAACTATAAGACTTTAAATTTTTTTAACTACGTATTTCCCAATCGGACATTCATGGGAAGATCTGAAAAGGTTTTGGTAACAATTGGACAACCGGAAGTAGAAGAATCTTGAAAAAAAATCTTTTAAATAATATTTTTTGAAATTTTTTCTTGATAATATTAAAGAAAAATAAATTCTCTTTCTGATACATTTAAATATTTTACAATATATTCTATAGATTTAGAGATAGAAGAAATATAGTATGTAAAATAATCTGTTATAATAAATTTTACAGCCGAAAGAATGGCCATGGAAAATAGTTGAAAATTTAATTTGTTTGTAACTGACAGATAAATGTCAGTGTCAGAAATCCGAAGACATTACTGAAGACTTTTTCTGGGAAGTACATACATTATATTATTTCTTAATGTATTAATAGAATTGGAAACATTTCGAAAAATTAGAAGAGGACAAAATTTCTTCATCAAAAATGAATTTAAAATTAAACAATCTAAATATATATGGAATAGATATATGCATAAGTAGAATTTTTGGTGTAGAGTGTAGGTATACAAGAAATGTTAAATACAATAGGGAGCGAGCAGTCATGTGATTTTGTTGGCCTTGACAAGCAGATATGGGGGCCCATGTCAGAATGATAGCTAGTAATTATGTATATAGATGTCAAATATCATAATTTCTCATTCTAAATTTAGTGATTTTCCAATTCCATGTGGAGCAGAATTAAATGTTAAATATCTTAGGCATACAAGTAAACTTTAAACTCCTGGTGATAAATTAACTAGGTAAATTTAGAAAATTTTAAAAATTTTAATGAAAAATTCTAACATTTGACATCTATGTACATAATTACTAATTATCATTCTGAAACGGGCCCACACATCTGCTTGTCAAGCCCAAAAATGTAACATTACTGTTCGCGGCCTATACTTATGTAACCAAAAAAAGGAAGTGGCGAGAGGTATTGTGCTGGCCACAACAGATTTTTTAATTAGTTTTTTTTCTCTGGCAGAGTACCTTACAGATCAAAACAACTCAGTTTTTACGAATTTATTAACGGATTTAAACGTTTTCAAAATTAATAAAATTTATTATTAAATGTCTGGTGCGCTTAAGCTCAGGAGCTTCTGCCTTAACGAATAAAGTTTATTTTCTAGTGTTGTAATGTTAACTAACAAGTATTAATACTGCTATTGTTATTGTTGTTATTATTATTATTATTAATTATTCTCTCCCTTGGAAATCCCGGTGTTTCGGAATGATATGTTATTTACGTACCTACTTAAGCTTTTTGATTTATTTATCTTGTATATAATTATTTAGGTGTTTTGGAATTAATATTATATCTCATTGTTTAAATAACTCTATGATTTCACACTTTATGAAAATTAATATATATATATATATATATATATATATATATATATATATATATATATATATATATATATATATATATATATATATATATATATTAGGGGTTTGTACTTAGCTCCTATTATTAAATGTAAATAAGCTTTTGTATACTTCTCTACTTTTTGTGTTTTGTATATAAATATATTTTTGTAAGGCCAACCTATTGTTAAAGAAATGTAATTTCTTATAAACAATAAATATATTCTATTCTATTCTAACAAGTTTTTTCCCCCAAACCATCATTTATTTCACCTAGTTTTTAATCAAAAGTTTGTGTTTTTGCGATTCTAGAGGTAATTATGTTTCTCAAGTTTCCCTATACTCGCCATGTTAAATCATCCAACTTTGGAGTTCAATAACTCCGATCGGAACTGAGCAAGTTGACTAAAATTTTTGATACATCAAGCAATACTTAATCTAGCTGTACGCCAAAGATTATTAAGATTTTATGGATTTCACTTCATGCTCCAACTACCTTCAATGGAACTTGATGTATACCTATTTCAAATAACTTCTAAATTATTAGTAGTCGAGAAAAATATTCTAACTAAAGAAGTTAGATATTTTTATTGTCTAACCAGTGACATTGACATACGAAATAAATTTTTATATCCGTTTACAAGCAGTCCTGAAAAGAATGTACAGTAATTTCAATAAAACTATTAAATTTTACGTACATCGAAGATTTTAACAAATGTAAACATGTTTACGTCCAAATATTCATATTTTACAATCACCAATGATCAGAAATTATATTTCATTGGTAAAACACGATGTAGATATAAATACAAAAAGAAAATTCATAATTTAGTAGAAAACGGGACATTACAACACTCTGCCGGGAAAATCTATGAAATTTGGCACTGTCCCGGCAAAAACAGAAGGAATGGTCACACTATGTATAATAAAGTATTAAATTAAACATTGTAAATTAAACATTTTAATAAATGTAAACCAGTGCTTCCAGTTAAAAAATGAAAATTTGTAACCATGCCCAGCAATGGATCAAAGTTATAACGATATTTTATTTTTTGTGTTGTATGCAAACCTCGATGTTACCAACATAAATTGAATATAAAGCAGGGAATGAAAATTCAGTACCTGAAATATTTTCCATATTGACATCTTAAAAGAAATTTTGAATTTTTCTCACTGATAGAATCTTCTCAATAATGCGTTCCTTTATTGGATTAGGGAACCTTCTACGAGAGGGTGTTTCCACCGGATTATTCTTGCAAATATTTTCGGCAACTTTGTATAAAATTCGATGAGACTTCATTCTGGTTAGAAATTGTTAATGTGAATCACGTAACTTCGTGTAGGATTCATTTCTTCGTCGAGTTTTTTATTGCGTTCTCATACACATTTTCTTTTTTTGAATGAATTTCAATCCTTTGAAAATATAACTCAAACTTTTTTAAAAGATCTTGCGATAAGTGCAGAATATGAAAGTTTGTAAATACGAATAGAATTAAATTAAATTGTAAATAGCTGATACAGGCGAATTAATAATGAATTTTGTAAATGTTATTCTGTGTAGCTAATTAATTAATGTTTTATCAATATAGAAATACATCATATATACTCATATGTATATCAACAATTAGTGCATAATTAATAAATCCTAGTGACGTAGTTATAATAATGGCTTTTCAATTTTGCTCAACAAACAGATATTCAACAAGTTTCTTAGAAATTTAATTAAAATAGTTATTCGTATACAAAATATTGAGGGTATGTGGATGTTTACGTCAAAGATACAGTGTGTTAAAAAATAAAAAAACTGTACTTTCAATTTATTGACATTTAATGTTATTATAAATTATAAAGAATATATTATTATCTATACGATTTGATTGTATTTTATACTTCATGTTCAATAGATATAGAGTTAAAGAATTATAAAGATATTAACTTTCATAAATCAGCCAGCTATGCTAACCATAGAAACTGCTAATATATGTCAATATCAATGAACAGATAATGAATGTGTCATAGATGAGGATGTTAAGAAAGATGTTGGGGAAGAAACGGAAATATACGTTAAGAAATGACAGAATAAGGGAAAAAACTCTATTGTTAGAAATTTGTAGAAAGATACAAGAGAGACAATTACATTGGTTTGAACATGTCATGAGGAGAGATGAATAATATAATTGGAAGATAGCCTAGTAAAAGAAGGTTGGAAAAACACAGGAAGACCAAATATAAGATGGAAAGAGTGTATTGCGGAAGACTTAAGAGAAAAGGAACTGAATGAGAACGACGCGCAAAACAGAAACAGATGTTGGGGAAAACACGGAAAGATAGGTTAAGGAATGAAAGAATAAGGGAAATGGCTCGACTGATAAAGTTCCCATAAAGATACAAGAGATAAGGTTACATTGGTTTGAACATGTCATGAGGAAAGATGAAGAATATCTTGGAAAAAGAATGAATAGCTTAGTTACAGAAGGTAAAAGAAACTGAGGAAGACCAAAGATAAAATAGAAGGACTGTATTGCGGAAGACTTGAGAGAAAAGGAACTGAATAAGGACGACACGCAACAAAGAAATGAGTGAAAGAAAGAAATTAAAAAACAGCGACCTCTAACGAATGAGGAGCGCTAAAGAAGAAGAAGAAGAAGAAGATGTCATCGTCAAGTGCAATTTAAGTGCATTCAAAATTTCAAAATATTTTGATGTTTATTTGTCATCAATAGTAGGTAATAGTCGAGGAAAATAATCCACATGAATTTTGAAAATCATAAAGTTTTGAATGAAAAATTATGATACTTGACACCTATGTACATTAATAATAGGGGTCATTCTAACACGGGCCCCTATATCTCCTTGCCAAGACCACAGACGCAATCTATATTGCGTCTGTGCCAAGACCAACAAAGTCACATGACTGCTAGCGCCTTATCCAACATAAAATGAAAATGGCGAGAGGTATTGAGCTCGCCACAGTAGATTTTTTTATATTATGTTGGTTAAAATTTGCTCATACAAAAAATATTTAAATGTTAAACTTTTTAATTATGCATTTTTAGTATTATTACTTTATAATATGTACGACCACGCAATTTCTCATGCACTCCGACGCAAATGAAATTTTAAGTGACAAATTTTTCACAATTGTTCTATTTTTGAAAAGTCGTATAAAGGTCAGAATATTATTTCACATTTTTTATAGTCTACACCAGTGGTGAGCAACCTTTTTGCGAGCTAATAATGTATTCAAATTACCCTGAATTTTCTCAAACCAAGGTGGAATCTCATCGAATAATCCAAATTTGCCCGGTATTACTTATTGGTCTTATTGCGATTTGCCCGGGCAAAAAATTAAATATGTGTGCCAATTTTTCTTTCATCACGGTGCATAAATACTGAAGGAGTGACAACTCCCAATTTTTTTCTCCTTCCGTCACCTTTAGTTAATGAAGATATTGTCTTTGATCAAGAAATTCGGTGGAAGGGTTTCATTGAATAAACACGTATTAGGATCCCTTCAATACGATTTTACTATTTTTACGATGATGTCTGTATGTGTGTCAGTATGCGCGCGTCACGCGTGCGCGTTTGTTTGTATATCTACCTAAAAGTCACGGCAGCCTGAATGATGACGGAAAATATTTGCAAAACAACAGTATAAACGAAATACGAGACATAATCACTCATGAAATACGAGTAAGAACAATTTCAACTTGTAGGAAGTGTTTTCAGAAGAATAAGAAAACTACTAGATGGGAATGCCAGGAATTATTAACACAACTATAAAAGCCCCAACATCCAACGAACATCTTATTTAGGTTATATATTTCTCTAAGAACAATAACTACTTAACTTAATGGACAAGAGACACGCTTGGAAAACTTGAGCTGAGTTTTGAGCGTTAGGTTAGGTTATTGTTGTTTTTAAATATGCAAAATAAGTTAGCTGTCCGTCGACTTCCGGGACTTTTAGGTATCCGGATCCACTGCCTATACTTTAAAGTTCATTCGAGTTAGCGAAATATACCTATTAAACTATATACCGCTGAACCCCTATCTCTCGTATAAGTAGAACTTTAATCTATAGACATATCCAACTGAAGAGACACCTTGCGTGCGCGTAGATGCGGTGCTTATATGATACACGACCTACCAAAGCGGTGCGAGAACTGAAGTATACCTATATTTCAATCCACCCGCTATATATACTGTATATACGCTACTTCATTCAAAAATGAACAGGTTTTAGTTTATTAATATTTTCCAGTTACTAGTATTTGCGACAGGTTTGGATATTTTCATAAAAATTTCGAAAAACGAATATACCGCGTAAACAAACAAGAAACAATAACAAAAACGAAAATACCGCGAAAACAAACAAACAAGAAACAATAATAATAACAAAAATGAATATATCGCGGAAACAAACAAACAATAAACAATAACATAACAAATAACAAGTAGGTAAAACGTCGAAATGCAAAATTGAGCGCGATGTGAATTCTAGTGATGTCAACATCAGATTGAGGAAAATTGAAACTGATGTTACGCAGAACAGAGAGTAGTGTACTATTCCTTCGTACTTATATTTGCCTCTCTTTTTAAGACACAAATGCGTACTTCGCGCCGGTGTCTTTTCAGTTGAATATGTCTATATCCAACTTTGTCTAGCACTCGCACACGTGTCTACAAGCACAGGTGCGTACAGCCGTACAGCCGGTAGGCGAATAATTAATCGAATACAATTAACGCATGCGCATAAGGCGCCTTGTTCACGTAAGAGTAAGAGATGTTGTGAACATTTTTTGTGTGCCTTTTATCGGTATATAGTTTAATAGTATATTGATAGCGAGACAATTTTGAACCAACTCGCGAACTGAGAGCTATGTTGTCTCTATTCGCGAGTTATCTAGTTAAAAAATTCTCCCGCTAACGTAAATGGCCTACACCACATAATATTCTGGAACTAACGTGACAAGTTATATGCCATTGTTTAATTCAGGCCTATGATGTGCATAATGTAATCAAGCCTGCTGTTAATTTAGTGGATATTATGCCCGTCTGTTAAATCCCTTAGTTTATTTAAAAAAAATATTACTATGGCAAAAACAATGCTTAATTGCACACAAAATTGTTCATTATAATAATTTTTATTTTTACTGTATGTTTTTTTTTTAATTTAATCCGGATCTGCATGTGTGCATCCTTGTATACCGGTGTCTAATTTTTTTCGGACCATAGGAAATACAATGGTAACATTTTCATATGACTGTAATTTCTGCCCTATTTATTTTAGAACAAAAGTGCAAATACAAAAAATCTTTAGAATTAAAAACTACATCTAATAAGTTGCTGGTTACATGCCTTTCATTCGCGAAAGAAAAATAAAATAAAAGTTGTAACTTTTAACTATTTAAGGACTGCAATGAGATATAGGACGAAAATGCTGAATGTTGTATTGTTCGAAGTGACAGATGACATATGTCAAATTTTTTAATAATTCAATAATCATGGATACATTAACCATCTCACAAAAATATAATTAATTAGATAAAAATTAATTTAATCAAATAAATAATTATTAAGACATGTGTCATCTATCAAACTCAAACATTTCAATTTTTTAACATGTTTGTTCTATTTCTCATGGCAGCCTATAAATAGCCAAAAATTACAACTTTTATTTTATCTCTCTCTCGAGAACGAAACGCATGTAAACAATAATATTAGACTTGTTAGATGTAGCTTTTAATTCTGAATTGTATTTCCTATGGTTTGGATGAAAAAATAGAATTAGGTATGTTTTAGAACTGCAGATAATTTAGTTAACAAAAAAAATTACAACAAATACAATGCGTAATTACGAGTACAATAAAAATAATGTGATTACAATGATTAACCAATATTTTTAAAAGAGCAAAATAATAAGCAAAATTATATTATTCGTTATTCCACTTAAATTCAAATGACAGCTACTTGTATGTGCTGAGAACAATTCTTACTTTACATTTTGAGACATTTCGCCAGGTACTAACTTTGTAAACATGATATTTATTAGAGTCCGTGCCTAACGTGATGGTCTGTTGCGCAGAAAGCAAAACTCTTTATCTCTCCTCTATTGCCTGACCTTTCTCTAACTGTCTCTCTTCTTGATCTGCGCATTTCATAGCCTATATGATGAAGAACATTTAAATTTAAAATATGGCCATAAAAACATTTACAACAATTTTTTAAAAATTGAATAAATTTAGTTATAGTATATGCAATGAATGCTTTAAAGAGAGGACGAACAGTTGACATCATAAAAGAGGTCCTGTATATTTGCACTTCGAATTTGCAAACTTATGATACCAAAACAATCGAAAAGTGACAGTTACAACCATAGTTGTCAAATGATTTGCATGAAATCCTATAATATAATCTCTGGTTAAACATAAATTTTACCTAACATATATATTGTTTTTTATCAGACAAATTTTTGTCGTTTTTTTCATAATTTTTGACAGGTATAAATTTATTTTATGATTCAGCAAAAATCCGCTAGATGGCACATCTAAAATGACGTCACAGAGTCATCAAAATGTAATAGGTCCATTGTAATCTTAGAGTGCTTACTGTTATTTTCGGAGAAATTTTATTCTGCAGTTCCGGTTAAACAGTTTTTGTTACCCGATTTTTCCCTATGTTCGGATTACTAGATATTCGGTATAACGTGGGTACGGATTAAAGGGTCTCTACTGTATAAAAAATAGGTATAAGTACATTTTTTTTGCGTAGAGTGTATACATACAAGAAATGTAAAATACAATACTCATGTAACCAAAAATTAAAGTGGCGAGAAGTATTTTGCTGGCCACAACAGATTTTTTTATGTTTATTTTCCTTTGTTGATAAAGTAAAAAATGTGATATCTGTTTAACCTTTTCGAACATCTATCACTATTAGCAACTTGAGTGATATAAACACGTCAATTTGAAATGTTGGTCTGAAGTGGTCGGTTATAAAAAGGAACCCCCACATTAGCAAATTCCGTCACGTACTGAAGTATAAATCATAGAAGCGCCGTCCATTACGTTTGACAGGTACCATTAGAGCGCAAATCCAGTAATTTAATGCAGCCAATAGCGAAAGACATTGAACAAGCAATTTAGCCGCGTTGACGAACGCCACTGCATAGACAGTTTAGCGGCGTAAATGTTGCCTTATGCATGTTTAATGGACTGACTCTGGTGCTTTGAGCAAACATCTCGCTCCAACACTGCTCTGGAAGATGATGAAAAAGGAGGCCATCCATTTTGTACCCTGCCTAATCGACATACATTCTTTTTTTCTTTTATTCACATTATTGAAGTTCATAATATCGTAGAATGATAGATTTTCCGTTTTCTTCTGTCCTTTTATTGCAATATGGTGAGTTTTTATGTATCAAACGATAATATATCGTCATTTGTAACAGCTGTAGGTTTTGTTCTTCTTCATATTTTTTACACTTTTAACTTATACTAATTTTCATAAAATATGTACTATACTATTCAAATAAGGCTTCTAGTCTAAGTATGTATGAGTAATAAGTAATTTCAAAATTACTGCAGTATGTTCTATGCCTTTAACTGATTAGCGCTTAGCCCTGATTAGGTCATTTTGAAATTTTATATAATAACGAATTATTCTCAATGATGATTATTCCTCTTTAAGTGCACAAAAATCGTATTTAAAAGTTCAGAAATTGACATTAATATAATCCATTATACGACGATTTGATGTAGCGAATACAGTGTTACCAACATTATGATAATTGTTGTATATTTATGTAACATAATTTGAACAGGTGTACGATATACAATACTAAATTTGTACGTATAATGACAAAAAATATGTGCTAAAAAAACGAAAATTCCGATACATTACCCATATTTTGTGTGTTCTATATGTATTATACGATAACTTCAATATGCGAGATTAGCACCATTGAATGTCAACTTACATATTCTGGCGCAATTATTTTTTTTATTATATCTCGTATAGGTTTGGAGATATAGTATATAACAATATAGAATAATCTGTTGTAATTAATCTCGTTGCCCAAAAAACAGTTGAGATATTTAAATGTTGAGCTACTCGTAATCACAAAATTAACAATTCTAATATTAAACTTTTAAAACATATTAATAATGATAGATATTTAGATGCATACGAGAGCTTAATAATAAATAAATTAAAAAATAATTTGATGAACACAGATTTCGATCCCATACCAAATTCAAAACTATTAGATTTAATATAAACATAAATTTTATAGGACGTTTTAAATCTTGAATATCATTGGACGCTAAATCTTAATTTTAATTGGCATTCATTCACCTGTGACTCCCATCCCTATATAATCCCTGTTCTCTCCCTGGTTTGTTCAGAGTTGTTAGACCTCTGGCATGGTTTACATGTTGAGTAATCTTAACTACTCTGCGTTCTCATTCGGTTCTTTTTCTCTCAAGTCTTCCGCAATACAGTCCTTTCATCTTATCTTTGGTCTTCCTCTGCTTCTTCAACCTCCCATTACTAAACTACTCATTCTTGTTCAAATATAATTCTTCATTTCTCCTCACGTCATGTTCAAACCAATGTAATCGTCTTTCTTGTATCTTTCTAGAAAATTGTAACACTAGAGTTATTTTATTACCGTATCTTTCCGTGTGTTCACCAACATCTACTTCAACATCCTCATCTCTGCCACATTAATTTACTTTTTACTCATACTGACATCTGTCAATTTGAATTATATGAATAAAGTAGTAGTTTCCATGTTTAGCATAACTGGCTGAATTATAAAATTTAATTTCTTTAATAGTTATTTGTATATCAAGGCTGCGAAATCACTCTTTGGCGTACCGAGAGAAAAATTGTCGCCGAGGCCGCTTGCGGCCGAGGCAAGACAATCTCGAGGACGCTAAAGGATTTCGCGGACAAGGTGTACACAATATTTTTTGTGCAACCGTAAAAAATATGTAATTACAAATTTTATTAATTTTAAACAGCTATGGAATTGACATTTGATAAACAAAACAATTAGTTTTGAAAAAATCATAGTGATTGTTTATCAAATGGATTTTGCGGCCGTTGCCATAACAACAAATTCAATTTCGTGGCCTATATTGCGGCTGCGAAATGCCTATTTCGCGGCCGGTTGCACAAAAAAATCTTCAACTCTGTATCTATTGAATATGAAGTATAAAAAGTAATCAAATCGTATAGAGAATAATATATTATAGTTATAATAGTTATAATAATATTAAATGTCAATAAATCAAATTTAACTGTTAAATCTTCAAATGAGGCTACTTCCGGTTCACCAATTATAACCAAAATCTAATCACTTGTTCTTCTGGATGTAAACTTGAGGAATACGAAAAAAATATAATTTTTGGAATCGTGGTATTGAAGTTATGGGATCCGAAACTTTTGTCACACACACACACACACAGACACACACACAGTCACACACACATACATACAAACATCATCGTAAAAATGGTAAAATCGTATTATAGGGACCCTAAAACATGCTTATTCAGTAAAAACTCATCATTGAATTTTTTGACCAAAGACAATACCTTCCTTACCTAGAGGTGACGGAAGGTAAAAACACAGCAAATTTTTAATAAAAATATTTACAGACACAACAATAATGATTTGTGTGCACTTCACAATTTTATTTTGCTCCCAACCATTTGACGTTTGTTTGAATCACGTGTTTGCTCGCGCCCTTGTATATACCCTTTATAGTAGGACAGCGTAAATACTTGAGTTGGGAAAATGAGTCAAATTGGCACTTGGCGTTTTGAAAACACAGCGCAAATACTAGCGAAAGATAAGGGCTCTGTTCTGATGGTCGTATTTATACAGGCTTCACGGCAGTGTCGGTCAAATCCACGACCGATCTCAAGGGACGCACGCAAATTATTCGCCAAGAAGCCGCGGTCGAAGATAGGTCGAGTCGAATTCAATGATGAATTATTTAACAAGCTTACTGCCTCGCCTCAACGCTCGATAATACAATTATAAATGCACTTCACACTTGCCGAATGAATTAATCAAATGTATTGATTCCGCATATTCGATTTTGTGCGAATAAATAATTGTCGAGGTATACAGTGGCGGACAAAAGTATGGAGTTTTCTCATATTTTTCATACCAACGTAACTGTTTTGATATTTGCGTACAGGTTAAAAAAATTGTTAGAATATTACAGCCATATTACTAGTATCATGACGAAAATATGGAGAGTTAATTAAATAGACCATAGTTAAAAAACTGTGTAAGAAATAATGTACAATTTTATGATCAAATCACACCAGGATCTAATTTTAAGATTCTCACGATGATGTCTGTGTGTATGTTTGTGTGTGTGTGTTTGTGTTTTTGTGTGTATGTGTGTGTGTGTGTGTCCTGGATCTGCCAATCTGCTTTGTACACAGATTTTGGTAACGATGATGACATATTTGTACCGTGCGGGCTTTTACCAAGTGTTACCTCACGTGCACTTATTGCTGGCGTGGAGAGTGCACCACATGGGTCATTTTTGTGCCATTTAAAATCTGGGGTTTCGTGGCCGTGTGCCTGAGTGTTTGGTCGCGAATCTGGGGACCCGGGTTCAATCCCGACCGGCGCCAAAAATTACATCGAATTTTAATGGCACAAAATTGACTCCTGTGGTGCACTCTCCACGCCGTCTATGAGTGCCCATGAGGTGACGCCTGGTAAGCGCCCACACGGTACAAATATTCCATCATTACCGATATCTGTATAAAAAAGCAGATTGGCACACCCAGCAATGGGTAATATGCCGTGATGAAATATTTATTTATTTAAAATTCTAAATATTTGGCGTCGATCGGGATCAAACCCGGTATTTAAATTTAATTTAATTTTAAGTATTTACATGAATGAAAATTAAATTAAACGGGAGGTATTGTGTTGGCCACATCAATTTTTTTTATATGCAAATATGGGTAATTATAGTTGTTTCGGGCAATAACTCAAATCTGGATATAGATATGAACTTGGAATTATCATTTGATTGTACAAAGTTACGTAAGTACTTGCATTTGTAGAGTATTCTAGTATTTCGTTTACAAAACTTCCGAAAAAATTAGATATGATAAAATATGTCTGAAATCCAATAATTCCACACCTTTCCATATAATCTCCAGTCGAGGAAGCTTCATTGCCATAAACAAATATATTTGTTTGAAATAGGTATCTATTAATTTTCGTCAGTATTTATTGACTTTTTAAAAAGTTGGGAGCATAGAAGAAGCATAGAAGAGGATAAAAATATGATAAATATTAATATATGAATCTTATCTAATTCCATTTTCATGGGAAATAAGTAGTACTCTACTTTTTTGTCGGCCACGTAAGTTTTTCGCTCTCCTCTATTTAACATATTTTGACATCAACTTTTGATTTTCTCAAGTCTGTGTTATTGAAGCCCTTCCATTTGAACGAATCCTGATTGGACCGTATATGATAGACATCTCATACATAATGCGAGATTTCTTCGTTTAGGGCAAGTATAGGTCGAGAAGTAAACCAAAAACCTTGACCTGTATGACAGAAGAATCTATAGTTTTCGACGACGTTTCCAAATAAAATCGCGCCGATACAAATTCACTTAACATTCAGCCTAATAAGTGCAGCGAAGGAGCTCGTTCCTCCCAAGATACTTCCCTCGTAGAATAAATATTGAAAGGAAATTTAGGAGAAATGCGCAATATAAATATATAGGATTTATACGAGCCCCGTCCCATATCAATTGACCCACTTTTCAAAAAAACATTTATCGTTACAAATAATAAAATTCGTAGCAATAATTAAAGAATATTTACTTTTTATTTAAATAAATATGTCATTACCATTGCTGAATATGCCAAACTTTATATAGAAATTTCGATAATGATAATATTTCAACATTATAACTTAGCTTCGAAATATGTATAATATGCAGGTATGTTAATTCTGTATTATTTATCATCACTCGATAACATCACATGTTATTATCAATAACTCTGATAATTGTTTTAGGTATTTTATTTATTAAAAATTGACATTCTTATGACAAATTCGTTGTTAATATCAAATATCTTAAAGTTTTTCATGTCATGTCATGTGTATCTTGAATGAAGTAAAAAATTGTCATGCATTTATCTCTCTCATTTGCCATAACACGAAGCGTATGCCATAAGGATGGATATAACACGCTTGTCTTTCAAAAATTATATTATTTATAAGCTAGGACATGCCATTTTAAAACGATGCTCGTTGTTGACAATACTTTCGCTGTAACGTAAGTTTATTTATTAATTCAGATATATTACCATGATTCATAGCCGTACGAATAACGTTATTTTCTGTCATTGTCACTGACACTGTGTCAGTATCTAATTTTTCACATATTTGGTTTTAGATTTGCTAATTAACTTAGCAGTTTACTTAGTTTTGAATTTTGAATGCTTTTACTGTAACATATATTTTTATAATAATAAAATAACTGTAGTATATTATGTATCCTCATAAAAACTAGGTAAACGACACTACTGAACTTGTTAGAATGGGCGGAGCTAAAATCTTAATTCATACAATTCGGAGATCTTAATTGGACATCTTTAAAAAAATACTGTACGTATGTGTATAGCCTGAATATCTAGGCACTAGCACAGTATAAAAATACTTAACCAGTCGCGACACTTGTTGTCGGCACCTTTGATGTTCATGTCGCATCGAATGGAGTAAGCGGCCATCTTGATATAAGCTGTACGTGGCGGGAATTTGAACAACTGTCATTTGCGAATGATATATTAGTACGATATTTATTATTTTATTGGTTACAAATAAGTATAATTATATTAAATATAATAAAACTATATTTTATAAATACAAATATTTTTATTTTGTATAATATTACAAATGTTTTACTATCATTTGCTTCCGTTTCCCTTTGGATGATTTTAAATTTCTATTTATAAAAATTAGTGCATAAAGTAATCGCATACGGCAATACAATTTTATCAAATATTTATGAGCAAATACAAATAATGTAAGCTTGGTTATTAATGTAAAACTTAAATATTACCTTTCTGGGTCTGTAGGAAATAAAAAAAAAAACTCATTCCACCGACACTATAATAGTATATTGTGCAACAAGTGCAGAGAAGCACCTATTGCCCACGAGGTGTGAAAGTTTCAGCACGAGACGAAGTCGAGGGCTGGAATCACACAAGTGGGCAATAGGTGTTTCTGCACGAGTGGCACACTATACTTTTTCTACGACCACACTCTTTTGTAAGATAAATAATTTATTTTTAATAAAAAACATATAGTTGGCAAGTCGTGGGATAAAGTGTGAGAAATAATTTCTCACACTTTAACCCACGAAATGATTGACTTTCGGGCTTTGTAAAGCAAGGGAATGTGTGAGAAATAATTTCTCACACTTTATCCCACGACTGTGGGAAATTAATAACTTTCGGGTTATGTAAAGTATGGAAAAAGTTCAATTTTCTATAGTGGTCGTAGGAAAAAGTTTTTACAGTCTTTCATAGCACACATAACTTTACCTCTCTTTTTTATACGTGAAAATGACAATAACAACAACAATCAGACAAGTGGCTGTGAGCGAGCGGCCATCTTCTCATAAGCAGAACTGGTCACGCCTACTCTAATTTTGGTATCATGAAATATGCGAAGTGTCGCTACTGGTTTAAGTATTTTTATACTGTGGTACTAGTATGTTGTTTAGACATTTATTATGTAAATACAAAAAATTTAAAACTTAACAGATTAGATGGTATATGCAATTTCAAAATGAATTGGAAAATATTTTAAATAAATTTAAGTCTCATATAAATATGTTTAGTTATATCTTATATGTAATTCATAATAAAAAGTATGGCCAACATTTTCCAGGAAGGTCGTACATTAAAAATAAATCTGTACTCCTTATTAATGACCATAAATATCCGCTACAATGTAATTTTATTTTAATAAAACATCATTTATTATACTGTCATCGTCGTAATTTATCACATACCGTATTCATAATGATTTCGCGGATACAAAAAACACAAAACAACATTTCCCTGCAATATTCTTCACAAATTTTCCACATTATTACTAAAATTCGCGCATCGCTAACGTAAATTCATATACAACAGAGAATAATTGAAACCTTTGTGACTAGTGACCGGTGCATAATTCATCAAATAACCCACATCAAGGGGAAGATACTCCAAATTAATTCGTGTTCAAAGTGCCAGTAATTCGGGCCGTAATTCATTTAAAACATTTTATTTCTTTCACGCTACGTAGATATTTTCTCATTTTAATTAGTTAACAACCTGTACAGTTTTACTCTTAATTATTTTAATTACTCTTAGGAGGTAGAGAAAATTTAAGGGAATGGTAAATTAATTACAAACAAGAAATACATATGTATATGAATATATAATAGTGTACTATACAGGTGAACACAACTAACACGAAAATTCGTGACTTGAAATATTATCTGGCCGGTAAAAGATTAGAAACGTGGCATGTTTTTTTAAGACCGCAGCGCTGGGGTGGCAAGTTTTGAACTACAGGTCGAACGAGATATGACATTAACTTACTGCCAAATGGGCAAACAAATATTTTATAGAATTGTGTATTTCTCATAGTACTTTATTATATTTAATTTTCTTTTTATATTATTTTATAGTAGGTTTTATATTATCCATTAAGGGTAAATTAATGTAAATTCCTAGTACACTTTTATAAAACTTTACGTTAAATTGTATAACCACTTCTTTTTTAGATGATATCTTCAAAAATATAATTAAAATAGCAAAATTTCATGATTATATTTCTTATTAACTTTTGAACATTAGTATAGGATGTAATCGTGGGAGTGAAGATAACATAAATGATATTTTTGTGAACATGTATAAAACTAACCTCGTATTGAAACAAAGTTTTCTTTGAAATATAATGAATAAATCATCAAAGTATACAAGACGCATACATTAATTTAAAATTTTCTGATCCGCGCACTGTATTATTATCTTTTTTCATCTTGTCAAGCTTATTTTTATTGTAAACACAAACTTTTCGATTACGCGGGAATTGGTGACAACATAATTTATTGCCTTTCTAATGTGACAATGTGCACTCAAGTAAGCAGCAATAATTGTTACTTATATTCCAATATATATATATATATATATATATATATATATATATATATATATATATATATATATATATATATATATATATATATGCCAATTTAAATACACAAATATGTACAATATTTAACAAATTTCTAATATTATATACTTTAATAACAAGTCAACCTGTAGTTTATTATTTCGCCAGCAGATGTCATATCACTTAACAATACATGCCAATAAAATTCTGAATTTTAATGTCCCAAAATTATTAGTTACGCATTTTATGCCCGAGTAAACGAATTATAATCCATTTTTATAAATCCTGCACAGCCCTATACATTTAATACAAATAGAACTCCTTAATTATTTAGTTTTTAAATATTCAAATGTATGTAATTGACGCTATCAAACAAATTAATAATTTTAAAGGCATAACTGAATGGTTTTATATAAAAAAATATTTTTTGCATTATGAGTTAATGAAATATATAATTAAAAAACTGTTTTGTATATACAAGGTATTTGTAATTGTAGAATTATAGCTGAAATTACAAAGTTGGCGATGAACTTAAATATCACTTTTTGGTATAGTTTCACTGGAAGCGAAGCATGCGTGTGCGATGACATTTCTAGCATCTATGTTTGAGAAAATATTTTCATGTTTACTTAACATACATTCGTTTTTGATTAAATCGGGTAATTCGAACTGTCAAATATTCAATGAAGAGTAAAATTAAAATAAATTTAAACACAAACATTTTTTCTTTACTTTAGTAATTCAAAATAATGATAACAAATATTTTCTCGAACAAATATCATAACAATGTCAATTTTAATCTAATGCAGTAAAGTTCAGTAATTTCGGATTAAGTTTTGATGAAAATGCAAGTATTTGACATCATTGTAATTGTAAAGATAATATAATTAGGTAAATAACTTGTGAAAAGTATAAAATATTTACAATAAAAATTGGCATTTTTGTTAGCATTCAATTTTATAAATTAGTATTAATAAAAATAGGCATTTATTATTATTTCAATCAGCTTGTATACATGGTGTAACAGCGAAACCGACCGTGGCCATTATTTTCTTTATTATTAAAATCATGCGGCCGCATTAACGAGCTATCTTGTAAAACTCATAAACAGAGTAGAAAACCTTTTTTATGATAACATACATTGAATACATTCTATTATTACATAAAAATGCTTTGAAAAACTCACATTATTTTTAGTGTCATTTACTCTATCTTCAATGAACTCTTTCTAAATTAATTGAAACTCAAAGTAGAGTCGTTGAATTGATAATATTTCTGCATCTAAAGCAGATGCTTCTCCATGCCGTCTTAATTTGTAGTTAATGAGTGTTGGGCTGCAAGTTTCTCCTCCTTCCGCGGTGTTAGTGAGGCGCTGGTGCAGCCTTCAGTGCTTGTGCTAGCGATAGCGTTCTTTGAAGCGGTTGGCCGATCTTCAAAGCAGTACTTAACGCTGTTTCACCGACCGCTCGGTAGAGGCGCTTGCAAAATACGCTAAATGAGAGCTCGTAAATTTCAAAACGTTTGTGTTGAAGCTGTTGACTGCAGACGAGACTTGAGAGCAAAGAGAGAGCTTCTAGGATGCCCAACAAACACTTCAGCTCAATAATTTTCAAAAATTTATCCAGTATGTTTTTTTTTAATATTTTTTTTTGTGCGGCAGATCGAAACTAATATTTGTATCTTATCTCGTGAACTCTTCATATTGTTGAGGCAAGTAACGTATGTCACTATTACTGATTTCTTTTTCGTAAATAGGGTTGTTCAGATTTTTCAGATTTTTAAATATGTTAATCTATATAAACAAATATGATATACGTGCTTTTTTATTTCTCTACAAAAATACTCCATATAAACTTAACAAAATAGTAAAATAAATACTATCCCGCAAAAAGAAACTAGTATTTACTGACGTCACGCTCACGGCTTAGAAAGGGAGCCCAGGCTCGAGCGAAACGGACATAGAGAAAATGCATGATGTACAATACACTCGCGGTGTCAAACACAAACTTTCGAATGAAGTCAGGACAAACGTTCTTCACAACCAACTGTTGTGCACATGCGTTACAAGTATGCGATATGCCATAAAAATAACGCTCGTTTTGAACATAGTGAATTTTTAATTCATCATTCGTAATATTAGAATATTTATTGCATTTCATGTATTTTATGAAAATCTATTGGCAACTAAACTTAAGATACATGTTTTTTTTTTAAAGTGTGATGATTAAATGGGCCTATAATGAACAATGGTCTAGCCGTCTAGCACGTCTCAATGATAAAGGCAGTTGCAACGGAGTCCTCCACCATGGGTGATTTAAATTAAAACTATATGATACGGATTATCAAAGTTTAAAAAGTTATTAGTTTATGAAGAATTCAAAGTCATAAGTCGTTTTTTTCAAATTATTACGTTAGGATATTAAAAAAAATATACTGTTAAACGAATAATATCCAGAACTACAGGTCATTAACAATTTCAATGGTTTAATAAAATTAAAAGAAAAAATTGCAGAGAAGATTAGTGTGACAACCGAGTAGTAAACTGTTTATATCAAAATTTGTTTTAAATTGTTTATAAACTGGGTATTTTATGTTATTTGAAAGAGAGAAAAAGAATATAACCTGATATAGTTTATTGGGAATAAATTGAAGGGCTTGGGGCAACAAGGATACATGCCACATGAAGTTACTTTTGAGGTATTATAATTTTTATAACATTTAATGCCATAATAAATTTGTAGTGAGGGTATATTCAGCTATGCGGAGTTGATTTTTTGTATAAATGAAATCAAAAAAACTGAGACTTTAATTATTTTTTGCTAAATTTGTAGCATTGTACTTTTTTTGATAAAAAAATATCATTATATTTATTTTTACAAATTAGGCATTTCTTCACTATTATCTGAAAAATTGTTGTCCAAATTGTAACACGAGAGGAGTGAAACTGCCGATGTTCAGACTCATCTGATAAATATTCTTCACAATTTTCGGATTATACATAATCTTTGTCTAACACACTATCATAAGAGTTTAAATCATAATGTTCATTGTTGCTTTCACTATCAAAATCTAATTTTCTCAAATAACGATGTCGCCATGATGAATTTACTTATGGCTTGTGTCGTTACTGTACAAATATATCAGAATATTTTGCTAAATGAATAACGGTAGGGCGACAGTGCACCATCTTCGAGAACATAGATATAAAAAATAGAGGACCTGTAGGTAGAACATCATCTGTGACATAGATAACTCAAATTTTCTGAGAGTGTGGCTGTAGCCTTATTGCCCCAAGCTCATCAATTGTGAAAAGTTCATTTTATATGGTTATTTTTTGAGACACATAAAGTGTGTGAAATAAATATTACCATCAAGTGTTTGTGACAGAGATTATTTTTCAATATGTTTCTCGTATGACAGAAATATCAATAGGAAAATTCAATTGTGTATTTCTTTCAAAATATCAGATCAGCGTTAACATAGCAAATATAAAAATAAAATACGTCAAAACTAAAAGTATAGCATATTTTTTTGCAAAAATATTACAGTAACATGACATTTCATTTTCTGTTATTTATGATTCTAAACGATTGAAAGAAGTGAGAATCTTCGAAATCTGTAAATTTTTATAATCAATTAACAAATTCCATTGTAAAGTAAATCAAATATAATGAGGCAAATAAAATGTAATTTTTTGATAGTAATTATTTTAATCAAATAATAAAGTAATTCGAGTTTATAATTCATTAATACCCAGTTGCACTAATAAAGATTAAATTTTAAACGACGCTTAATTTAAAAAATGTAAATTGAAATTTTAACAGAAATATGTTTATATTTCATTTCAATGCAATATTGTCATATTTAGGAACGCTTAAAATATAAGTTTTGTTCGTGCAACCGATCATTAATTAAATAAATCTAAATTGAAGATAGATTATACAGGTGTTCATTTTAAATGGGCCACCATTACTACCTCGAGAACTATAAGAGCAACAAAAATGGTTAAATGAACAAAAAAAATCAATTTTACATTTGTTTTTAAAAGAAAAAATTAAAGAAAAGCAAAAAAAATTGAAGTCTAAAGCAACGTTTTAAGTATTAATGACGATTGATAAATAGTGTATTACATCCGAGGTGGGATATGTTTCATTACAGCATTACAGCCGAGGGATTAGGTTTTAAATCAATTTTCAAAATATATCAATGAGTTATAACTTTAAATTTATTAATATTTTTGGTAGCTCTATTAATTTTTTTTTTACTACATTATTAAAAAGATCTATGACAATGTTGCTAAGCAACCCTTACATGAACATTTCCAACACGTGGGGTGGAAGTGAAATCTACTATTTCCTACCCAAAAGATCGTCATTACAGTTAGAGATGACGTATTTCCCATCCTCTAAAAGGTTAGGAATAGACATATTACTAAGAGTATAATAATTGTGAATAAAATATCTTTATGCCAGTTACACCAACAAGGCTTAAATTTTAGACTAAGTTTAAAGAAAATAATTCAATTCGAAATTTTGACAGCAATACAATTATTGTAATTCGTTTAATATTTCATTTCGATGCAATATTGTCAATTTAGGTGAAGTTTAATAATTACGTTAAGATAGTGGTCAATGAAAGTGGTCTATGAAAGTAAATAGACGGTGTTATACTGTTGCAGTTCAAAACCTTGAATATGTTCACAGAGAACAATTTGGCGCTACTATAACTTTTCATTACCTTGCATTGTTAAAAATTAACCTGTAAATAAATTGAAATGAAAATAAATACTTGTATCAAATGGTAAGTATAATGGTTGAAATTTATATTTTGCTTATACTAAACAGCAGTAATCTAAATTATGTTTTTTTTAAATGAGTTTTTTTCTAATTCTGTTCACATTTAACATTTACAAGAAAAATGTAATGAATTATTATATTAAATGTTCCATGTTACTTTTTAGACCGAAATACTTACGTTCACGTTTTATTGACCGAAGCAAAAAGCTTAAGATATATTCTTTTCTTCTTAGTGCATTGTAATAAAAGTTTTTTATTTATTTATAGAAGCTACGAGTATCATTAAATTGCTAACATGATAATTTAGTATTTAATAAAATGAGACTAAGATTTCTCTTGAAATACCTATACATATTTATATAAATGGTTTTTCCAATTAGAAGTTGAATAATTAATATCTGAGTCGACCCGGCTTCCATCTTCCATTAGAATAAAATTATCTATTGCTGTTTCACTGTTTCGTAGAGCTATTCCATAACAATTAATATGTATAATTTATATTATTACAGCGTAATCGATATTCACTGAGACTGTCAAGAGTCGATTAAGTGAATATCGTTTTCATATGACAAAGGAATTCCACGAAGTTGAAAATATTTCTACCACTGAAATGTTTTCTCTTGATGCTCACCGTCTAACTGAAAATGTACGAGTATGCTATATTCGTCGTCAAATATGTATGGACTGATGTTCAACTTTATCTTTTCTCCGCACCCTGTCCCTTATTGCCTTGCGGTTTGTCGTTTCTTCATAACTTAATATTTTCAACATTGTCCCAAATTATCGTGGAAATCTCCAGTCCATACTTTCGTTTGAATGCAGTAGACAATGTTGTATTTGAAATAACACTATTCTGGACTTCCATTGTCTTTATTTAACAAAAAGTAATAATAACACACAACGTTTCAATTGCTAAAGTATCTGCAATCGTCATCAGGTGAATACTAACAAACATAGAGACTACTGGAGCTTATATACTGAAGTATATAACGTTGTGTGTTATTATTACTTATTACTTTTTGTTAAATAAAGACAATGGACGTCCAGAATAGTGTTATTTCAGTCCATACTTGTTAGACGGAGAGTACTGTGCAGGACAAATACAGGCTTTATGTATTAAAATATGTGTATGTACGAAAATAGAATAATTACGATTATTTTCCATTATTTTCATTTATTTTAATTATTCATTACCTATTCTTTATTGAGTATTCAGAATCTAATAATTTTGAACAAAAGACTGGCATTAAATTTTAGCGTTATGTATTGTTGTTATGTTATTATGGGTCACAAGTTCACTCGTGCCTGCAGTAAAATCAGGGAGCACATTTAAAATATGAATGAGGGCACAAATTATCCCATAATATCGCTTAAATAATCAATGCTGAAAATTTAGATATTTATTTTAATTTAACCAGTTTTTAATACCTTTAGTACATTACATTTATTTACTCTATTCGAAATTCTTACTACTTTCAAGCCTTCTGCTATCAGCTGTCGCCCTTTCGAAATCCGGAATTTAATTTTAAGTAGGTATCTATGTAAATGAATGCATAAAATAACGCGGTAACGAAAGTACACCAACTAAAACTTGTTAGAATTTATGTTGCTGTATCAGGTAGGAACAGAGTGGGTTTATATGAAAATGAAATATTGTATATTAAATTATATAGGCTGCCAACGACAATCAAAATGTCGCCTATGCAATAAGTAATTTTTACTAAATTTTATTAAATTGCTTATTATACATGCATATTTCCAATTATTGACCACAAAAGTTATTTTAAACATATTGGCCCGTAGTATTACAACGGAGTGAATTTTTTTCTTATGAGGAGTGTGCTCCAAAACAGTACTCTATTATAAAAGAGTGCTCGTAACACAGACCAATGTATTTATACATTTTTATTGTCAAGTCAAAATAGTTTAAATAATTTATGTTACAAAATGAGCTTAAATATCTACGTCAATACGGGTTAATGAAATATGTGAACCGCGTCTTTCAATTTGTAAGTTACATGAAAAAAAAAAATATAATAATAATAAAAAAAATATATAATAATATAATTAGTCGAAGACCCCAGTATAATAAAAAATGAATGAACTCGTTACTTTTAGATAAGGAAGGTATTTGTCTTTGGTCAAAAAATTCGGTGATGAGTTTTCAATGAATAAGCACGTTCTAGGATCTATACAATACGGTTATATGCGTGTGTGTGTGTGTGTGTGTGTGTGTGTGTGTGTGAGTGTGTGTGTGTGTGTGTGTGTGATGATCGTTTCGACCGCGATAATTCCAATGCTACAATTCCAAAAATTACAATTTCTTCGTGTTCCTCATCCTTACACCCAAATGAAGACTTGATTAGATATTGGTTACGATTGAACCGCAACTACCTTAAATTGAAGCTCTTAACTGTCTTTCTTGAAAAAAACGTTATTTTTACCTTTCGCCACCTTTAGGTAAGGAAGGTACCTATTATTTTTGGTCAAAAAAATTTGATAGTGAATTTTTAATGGATAAGCACGTTTTGCGGTCCCTAGAATACGAATTTACTATTTTTACGATGATGTCTATATGTATGTGTGTGTGCACCTGTGTCTGTGTGTGTGTGTGTGTGTGTGTGTGTGTGTGTGTGTGTGCGTGGGTGTGTGTGTATGTGACGATCGTTTCGGATCGCATAACTCCAATACCACAAATCCAAAAATTATATTTTTTTCGCATTCCTCGAGTTTAGATCCATATGCAGACATGATTAAATTTTGGTTATAATTGGTCCACCGGAAGTACCCTCATTTGCAACTTTTAACAGGTTCTATTGATAAAAAGCAGTTAAATATCATTTATTGACATTTAATGTATTATCTTCTATAGGATATGATTGATGGTAGTAGAAATGAGGATGTTAAGATAGATATTGGAGAAGACATGGAAAGATACGGTAAGAAATTAAAGGATAAGGGAAATGGCTCGAGTGATAGAAGTTTGTAGAAAGATACAAGAGAGACGATTACATTGGTTTGAACATATCATGAGGAGAAATGAAGAATATATTGGAAGAAGAATGAATAGCTTAGTAGTAGAAGAAACAAAGGAAGACCAAAGATATGATGGAAGGACTGTATTGCGGAAAACTTGAGAGAAAAAAAACAGAATGAGGACGACACGCAAAACAGAAATGAGCGGAAGAAGAAAATAAAAAAATAACGATTCCTAACGAATGGGAAAAGCTAAAGAATAAGATGTCAGTGTGAAGTGCAATTTGAGTAGTTTGATTATGAAAAAAATTTACTGAAAATATAGATCTTTTGCAAGAAAATTTATGTATGGAATTTGTACGTGTACATAAAATTGACGGAAGGTAACGTGTTGGCCACTTCAGATATTTTGATTTTTAATGTTATTATAAATTTTAAAACACATTTAATTCCCTATACGATTTGATTGCATATTTTCTACATATTCAATGTATTTAGAAATTAAAATTTATAAAGAAATTAATTTTAATAAATTTTGTAATCTTTGATGCGTAACCATGGAAACAGTTTCAATAATTTAATATTACCAACCAACTTCTGAAAACTTATATGGCGAGTGCCTGGCATTTGTCAGTATTACTCAATTACGGTCAATAGATGTCGCTGACGTCGCGTTAAGAACCTACATTTTCTGAGGTGGAAAATAAGGAAGGATGCATTTATTTAATTTGCTTTGATTATTAATTGTACCTTCTGTGTTTCTACTGAGCGGGTTTTTAATGTAATATTGTTTAATTTTATGTGTTCATATAAGATTTTGTTTTCAATCCAGTTATAATTATTGCAATGAAATAAGTTGTCGATTTTAATTTGAAATTAAAATTTTATTATGCATATTATTGAAAAAATATAATTTAACATTGTATTTGTCCACATACATTTTAATATCAAAATACATTTATATTAACTAACAAAACTAAAATATTTTGAATACAATTAAAAGCGGATTTCAATCACCATGTACAATGTTCAGTTCAAGTACACATGAGTGTCAAGTCTAAAGAGTATATTGTCTATGAATATTACTAATTGACAGATGTCAATGTTAAGTGAAATTTACACAATTACCCCAATTCTGTAACAAAGTTGCTAACTCTTAGCAACATTGCTAAAGCAAATAACCAATAATAATTGCGAACACTGAGTAAAACATGACAGGCTTTAAATTTGATTCTATTGGATCCAGTTTTTAGCAACGTTGCTATGACTCAACAACTTTCTTACAGAATTGGGGTGAATATTTATATTATGTACATATAATAATTTTACTGAAAATACAATTCTTTGTGGAATTTATATAAAATACATAGAAATGACGGAAGGTATTGTGACGGCTACAACAGATTTTGTATACATACATATTAACCAATAACCAGAATAAAAGTCGTTAAATGAACAACTATGATGGATAGTAATAAATTAGTATGTTGGCGAACATAATTCTAACAAATATTTAAATTTTCTTATGATATTCATTATCAAAGTTATAACACTTCTGCGTAAAAAAATCTACCCTTTTAATGGTCAAGGTTTAATTATTTCTCTTAAAGCAAATATACCTATCTCATCATAATTTTTTCGTTTGAATTAATCCCTCTTATCTACTTTGAGGCTTTTAGGTAAGTTTTCGTAAAACGTTTCGTTTACATTTCGTCCTCCACTGCCAAAAAGTCAAACGTTTGGTCCTCTCGGGAATGCTGCCAACGGTCCGGATAAACTTGGCCTAGAAACATTAAATTTTCAGCGTTGTTTTCAAACTTCCACTTTTTCCGCAGCGAAAGGCAAAAGCTGACGCGAGGCGCGCGTGCTGTGAATGCTACAAAAGGGAATGGGAGATGTCAACCGAGCAGTAATCATAACACCGAAAAATCGTACTGCGACGTGAGGTGTGACAGTTTATTTCTGGCTTGAATTTATTGATATCCATCTGTGTCTGTAAAATGGTTTACTGTGTATTCTATATTTGGATCAAACTTACTAAAAAAATAGATTTTTGTTGTATTACGCGAATTTTATCGTAATTTCCTTAAAGTAATATAAATAATAATTAAATCGATTGATGTAGCACAGTGGTATAGTTCGGGTTCGATTCTCGACTGGGGTATGAATGTTTGTGTGCGTTACCATCATCAAAAACAATTACCCGCTTCCGAGTCGAAATGGGTCACTATCGAAGTCTAGACCTGATCCTTCCTTACGGTAGTTGGTAAACACTTTAATCTTTTGTCGAGTTGATCGGTCGGGGCAGCATTTTTTTTGTCGAGTCTATCCAAACCTCAAAGGTCGGCTGGGCCTGAATGCATCTCTTTCTGCTAGAAACGTTAATAGGTCAATAATACAGGTAAGTAAGATAACGTATCCAACATGTGAATTCTAGATTTAACAATGTTAATAAATGATATTTTTATATTTTGCGTTTATAATGAAATCATTACGAAGCCCAATTGCGTATCGAAAAAGTCTTCATTTCGATACGCAATTTTTTTGTTTTGGTGGTTGGTACTAGATGGCATTAACTTATGTCCATAAAGCAGTATTAACATGAACTTTCAAATAATTGAATAAATGTCAATTTATTGTTACTAATTATAACATTACACACACAAATTTCCCTAAATCAACTCGGTGTAATATAGCAGTTTTTAAAGTATATAAAATATGCAAAATATAAAATATAGTATAAAGGACTTATTTTATAAGACTTTTTTCGCACCTGTCATTTAAAAAACTTACCGGGACTCGTTTTCTAAATTTTGACGTGTGCGAAAACAATGTTTTGTTATACATGTTCTGTAATATTATTAACAGTGTCTTCTCAGTAATTTTTTATTGTCTCGAGTGAAGAGGTATTTCTACATGACAAATTGTAAATAAAATCTAATCAACTCTTCGTATGGAAGTAAAAATAAAGAATACGATAAAATTGCAATTTTAGGAATATGTAGAAGTATTGAAGTTAGCTAACCTAACATAAGCTAACGCACAAAACTCATGCTCGCGTATAAAAGACGAGTATAAAGAATTTATAAAACGAATCGCATAGCACACTTTTCAAGAATTGCAAATAAAGAGAGTAGAAATAGGGCCTCGCGGCCGCGTGCCTCAGTATCAAGTCGCGAATCTGAGGAACCGGGTTCCATCCCGACCAACGGCAAAAGAAATATTACGAATTTTAAATGGTACAAAATTGACCCCTGAGGTGCACTCTCCACGCCAACAATAGAAACACACTTTTACATAATGGACATTTGCCATCTATGCTAATGAAACAAAAGCTTCCACTAAATTAAATCGTACATATATTATAAAATATATTATTTGGGAAAATATTAATTTTAAAATAATAAAGAATTTAATGGAATTACAATATTCATATTCTTTGTATGTATTTGTAGTACATTAGTACAATAATTTGATATGAAACGCTTAATTTCTGCAAAGGTTTTTTGTTAATGTTTTGTGCAAAATTTCCCGAAAAGTCTTTGAGTGGTTTAGACTTTATACAGTAGAGAATACCGATATAGTTTTTGCTTAAATTAGATTTTAAGTATTTGAGAAATAGGCTAATACCCCGAATACTCAGAATACATTGTCTAAGTCCTGCCATTGTTTTTGCCTATTTGGCAATTCGGTCGCATGGTTACTGTGAGCAAGTTTTTGTTTTTCCCAGGAAACCGAGAAACTTAAATCGAGATCAGAATGCCCGCTGCTCTTCGAATGTGCAAATCCTCGTGGTGATACGATCTTAATTGAAATGCACGAGATCTGCACAAACTTCATTTCAGTTCTAATATCAATGAAATTAAATGTGAATCTGATTCTTCGGTTGCTCTTCCAGTTAGATAAATGCTGGGTTTATAGATGAAACGCTCCCATAAAAATGATCTAACGTTTTTAAATGCTTTTTCTCGATAATGCATTAAAGAAAATGAAAAAGGAATGGCAAGTTTTATTCATTTAGCTCTTAGATTTTAGCAGGAGAGAATAAATCACGTATTTCAAGCAAAAAGTATCATTTATCACGGTATTGCGATTGCCGGTAATTTCCATATCGGATTTTAGTTCTGCTGTTTTATTTTCATGAAAACTCAAGAATGTACAGTAGCGAATTCAAATTTTCTAATAAGTTCTATTTAATTTCCATATTCAGTGAAATAATGTTATTGATAAGAATATTTACGTTCAAGAACTTTGTAATATCATAGTAAAATGATTACTCAAAGTGAAGTAATTAACAATATCGCTATTACACTATGTATACAATAGTGAGATCATATATTACATATTGTAATATATTCCACTTTTGAAGTACTTATCTACTTACCTTGATTTGCAAGTATTGGCAATGAATTTAACATGTGATATGTTCTCGTTATTGCCTTGATTACTAACTAATAAAAGTCTTACGGATTAAGTAAGTCGAGCCCTAAATTACATAATCGAGGTATATCGCGAGACAGGTATATGCATTCCCGCGAGGTTGTGTACTTTTTACCTCTCGCTAAGAGAGGTATTGCATTCATGGTAAAAATCACATATCCAGATTTGAATGAATAAGCACGTTTTAAGGTCTATACACTCCGATTTTAACATTTTTACGATGATGTCTGTGTGTGTGTGTGTGTGTGTGTGTGTGTGTGTGTGTGTGTGTGTGTGGGTGTGTGTGTGTGTGTGTGTGTGTGTGTGTGTGTGTGTGTGTGTGTGTCCTCTTTACGCTCTAACTCAAATACTATCGTTCAGAAAATTTTGAAACCTTGTATTTCTACCTTACTCTTATATGGAAAGATGCCATTAGATTTTGGAGTAAATCAGATAAACGAAAATGGCACTTTACAAGAAACTCAAAATAGTTTTTCTTCAAAACATACCTTTAAATGTTATTTTTTCGAGATTTATGTTATATAAAAATTAAAGATTATTAAATTTTCTACAGGATTGCATTAATACTTTTTCTATATATTTTACACACTTAGAAATTTGAGCCGTGTAAACTTGAAATATAACGTGGTAAACTTGTTTCGTGTAGAATTCGACACTAAAATTGGTATTATAAAAGTTAGTGTAAAAAGATGAAGTTGGTAATTTTATATCTGCGTAAAATTTTCTGAGACATAACAAATTAACACTGTAAGGTGTATTATATTTATTAAGACTAGTTTTAAACACACTTGTGGGTAAAAATTGCTTAATTTGGTGTTGCGTGTATTTTAAACTAATTTTTGTACAATTTACTACATTATATTTGTTAAAAATACACTGTCTAGTATATTTCTAAAAACTGAACTGCCTGGTGTAATTTTAAAACTGAATGTGTAGAAAGGACACTACTTTGTGTATATCTAAAAAATCAGTGTATAAAGTACACTACTTTGTGTATATCTAAAAAATCAGTGTAAAAAGTACACTATTATGTGAATATCTAAAATATCGGTGTACAAAGTACACTACTTGGTGTATGTTTAAGACGTTGGTGTAAAAAGTACACTACTTTTGTAATCAAAAATACACTACTTGGTGTATTTCTATACAATAGTAAGTGTAAATCTATACAACAGTTCCTTTTTTTCGCATTCTTTGTCGTGGTCGTTAGTTAGTATAGATACTCGTTCGACGTTGCGCTTACGCATTGGCAATATTAAAGTACGCTACATCCCGATCGCGCAAGTTTTTACCTGCAGAGACTTAAAAACTATCTCTTTCAGTTGTTGCTAGAATTCTACAAAGTTAAATAATGGAAGTGGAAGAAAGTGGACAAAAAAATAGACCAGTGCTATTTAAATTAAAAATAGGATTGATCACTAAGTGGGTGACCCTGTGTATAGTAAGATTGCGGATGGAAATTTCATAATTCCAAAACACATTTTTGTATAACATAATTTTTATAAAGTGTAAGGGTTCATTCACAAATCGAAATTAGTTTTATGTTTTAGTTTTAAGCACATGTCACATCTTAAGTCAAATTGACGCAAAAAAACACAAGTTACCTTCTCACACGAGAAAAATAGGAACATTGCTTAACTACTGCTAATAACAACTCTCCCATATTGCATTTGCTTAAAATTTTAAACTAAAACATAAAAATATAATTTTGATTTGTGAATGAACCTTAACAATAGTATCTGCATGTATATAATGTAATAATAGATTAATTAAGTAATACTAAGAGGTGTTTATATGAAATGTATTGTTTTTTATGTACAATAAATTTTTTTAATGGAAGTTCGCATTTTTTATATATCATACCTACCTATTCACTCGATATCGTGTATAACATTTACACTAATATTACAAAAATAAAAAAATGAGTACTATTGTACACCGTAATCAGTGTATATCAACACGAAATTGATGAAAATATACTCTACAAATAGATATATTTATACACTAAAATTAGTAAAAGAAACCCTCTATTAAGTGCACTAATAACCACATTTACTTATGAAAATAAACACTAGTTTGATGAAAATGTACACCACAAATAGGTATATTTTTTCGCTAAACTAAGTTAAAAATGACACTACACTGTGTACTAATAACCGCAGTAATTTGGTTAAAATAACTCATTTCAGTGTTAAAAAACTACACGGTGTAGTAGTATCTACGAAATATATAGTGTTAATTATTAACTCATATCTCGGTGTTGTTTATTACCAAATGTCGAAGTGGTAAATTCTACACTACAGCTGGTGGACCTATATAGACCACTTTTAGTGTTAAATTTAACACGGAATTTCTTAGTGTGTATGGATAAATTTATAAAACTATCTATAATTTTAATCCCGGAGCCTACGTTTAAACACAACTCATACACATGGTTACACAATTCAGATCTCAAATTTTTGTAACTGACAGATATTATGTCAATGTCAAGAAACTAATCATTTAAAATAATAATAGTAACGTTTTATAAAGAAAATAGTAAATGGAACAATAATTATATGGAAAGGAACTTAATACAGTTTCCAGCATAAGTAAATATGTTAAAAAAGGTAACATAATAAAAACATCACGGCATATTACCCATTGATGGGTGAGCCAATCTGCTTTGTACGCACATGTCGGTAATAATGATGACATATTTGTTCCGTGCAGGCGTTTACCAGGTGTCACTTCACGCGAATCTTTGGAACGCATTTGATTCCGACCCACGCCAAATATTTTAGAATTTGAAATGGCACAAAATTGACCCCTGTGGTGCACTCTCCACGCGAGCAATGAATAAAGGTAAGTATATAAATAAATATACCATCACGGCATATTACTCATTGCTGGGTCTGCCAGTCTGCTTTGTACACAAATTTGGTAACGATGATGACATATTTGTACCGTGCGGGCGTTTATCAGGTGTCACCTCACGAGCACTTATTGCTGGCGTAGAGAGTGCATCACATGGGCTATTTTTGTGCCATTTAAAATTCTAAATATTTGGCGTCGGTCGTGATCGAACCCGGTATTTAAATTTAATTTAATTTAAAGTATTTACATGAATAAAAATTAAATTAAACAGAAGGTATTGTGTTGGCCACATCAGATTTTTTCTTTAAAATTGGGGCTCTTTCATATGAAATAATAAAAAAATTCATAAAACCCAAAGAATAAAATGTTTTCATGGTTTTTACTCTCATCACCCATCAATAACTAATCAAGGAGTATTGAAAAAATTACAAAAAAATGTTATTGTGTGATATAAATGTACCAAGTTTCATAACTCTATCCACAACCGATTTTAAATTAGAGACTAAAATATACACTTATAGGGTCATCGTATATATGGAGCCTTTCGTTTTAGTTCAGGCGTTGGCAAAATACGACGAATAAGCGCACGTCGCTCGAGATGAGCCAGCACGCGTTTGGCTCCAATACCACATTGAGAACGCGAAATCCCTACCTACGCTCGCACGACTACGCGGCAACGAACATTCTAAGGAAAAACCGTGCCAGAATTTGGTTCCGTTCACGGCGTTGCGTTGGGGAACAAATGTGTTGCGATTTTTCTCTGCTCATTAAACTGAGACAAGTATTGTTTAAAATTTAAAATTACGAAAAAGTGTTTTAAGAATTAATTAAAAATTCTTGCTAATGTTGGAACCATAGCTCCTTGGCTCTATATAATGAGCCGCCTCTGCTTGTAGGAGACGGGATCGGGTCTATGTTAATATGATATTTTCAGTCAACAAACTGTCAAAGTATGTTATATACACGGTACATTATTAATATAGAGTGTAAAATAACATACCCGTTAAATATTAATAGAATTCGAGAGAAACTACATTACGAAGTTCTATGACGTTATCTTGACGATCGAAAATTACTGTGATGCCTATCAAAATTGTCGCAAAAAGTTGACCCATCCAGATCTATATTAATTTTCTGTAGCTTGCATAAGAGAGTTTTTTTCATATAAGGAACTTGATTTATTCGACCCTGCACATATATCGTCATTACCGAAATCTTCGAATAAAAGTAAATTAAAATACTAGGAAACAGGTAATAAGCCGTGATGATATTTATTTATAGAATATAATAAAAAATATTTTTATATCGGCGTGTTTCACTTGTTCCTTTTCAAGTGCAACATTTTTTTACCGCTTTTAAATCTCGGAAATCCCAACCTAAAAAAATTGACAAAAGTTTAGGATTTCGTAAAGATATATTTCCGTATTTGCATTTCCATTTTGTGATCCTTCTCTTTCATATCCAAGCCCTAACCTCAAAATTGCCATCATCATCCTATCATCCCCTCAATTCAAGCCCTCTTGCGGCAGTTGCGGTCATCATCCTCTTAACACTTTGATCAATGTACCTCACTGGACAAAGGCAAAAATCTCATGACGTCATAATACCAATCCCTCTTTCTAGATTCATTGGTAGATTATTTCATCCATTGTCGGGGGAAATGTTGCACCGACGAGGTAATCAACGGAAAAGGGCGCTGAAAGGTAAAGGAAAGGGTAACGAACTCGAAGGAAATGTCAGGAAAGTAGGGTTACGTTTGAGTTGGGTATTTACACACAAATTGGGAAGGGGAGTTGTTTGTAAAAGGATATTAAATTGAGGAGAGTAATAAGATAGATTTACATTTAATTTGGGATTGCAGAGTTGAATGCGCAGAAGAAAATTTCTTTCATTTATTATTAACTAAGCACAACTGTATGCCAAGTGAAATCTTTTAAGTATTACACACAAAGTAGTCTGTATACGCATATTCACTTCTCATTAAAAAAGTACTTGTCTGCTTCTTGCTTCTTTTACATTGCATAATTAAGTTAATTTAAACATTTTTTTCTGTTTCACTTCAGATTTCGAGACTAATCTATACGGGATGGGAAATAAGATCGTAGCGCCAAAGTAGATTTTAAAGAAACTAATGTTAACGAGATAATTTGACATTTACTAATTTTATTTAAGCATTAAGTGTGTAAAATTAAAAGATATATATGCAAACGTAAATATATACATAATAGATAACACTTGTGTTTATGCAATCAAGAAAATGTCATTTGTATAACTTATCCCATCAACTATAGTTCCGCAAAATACCACCAGATGTCATATTGCTTATTTACCATCGCTTATTGGCATGTATTTTTTAGGGTACTTATATACTCAGGGTATGGCCATGACGTGGCTCGCAAATTACCAATATTAAGCACAAACATTTGAATTTTTAAAAGGTAAGTTTAGAATATATACTTATTATGTAAATAATAATTACAGTTATTGAATTAGATGTGATAATAACAACCTATATCCTATGTTCTACATAACCTCTAAATCTATATCATAATAATAATTGTGTATCTCTTAAATAATTGAATTTGTATTACCTTTATAGATTCATAGTGTGATTATTTAATATTTCTTTATAATATAATATTACATTTCTTACAAATAAATAGGGAAATGAATACTCAGTATATTTGACATTGGCCCGCAAATGGCGGCGATCTTGGCCCATGGCCATACTCTGTGTACCCTAGTATTTTTAAGATCGCAGCGCTGGGGTGCCAAGTTTTGAACTACAGGTTGAACGGATATAACGTGAACCTACTGTCAAATGGGCAAATACATAATTTATAGAATTGTGTATTTCTCAAAGTACTGTATTATATTTAATTTTCTTTTTAGTAGTTTTTATATTATCCATTAAGGATAAAATAATGTAAATTCCTAGTACACTTTTATAAAACTTTAACTTAAATTGTATAACCACTTCTTTTTTAGATGATATCTCCATACGTAATATAACAAGTGATGATTATCATCGATGATATTCTCGAGTGAAACCGAGCTGCAGATTTCACGAGTCCGAAGGACGAGTTGAAATGTGCTGTTTTGGTTTCACGAGCAATATCTTCGATTATTAATCATATCACGATCTTATATTTATTAATGAGAATATAATGAATTTTTGCAATCTAACCTAACCTAACTTTTGATATACATATTCATATTATATTGAAACATGGTACTTACGAGTTTTATTTAATATTTCGGAGTTTGAATTATTGTTATTATCTATTTTTACACTCAAAATTAACTGTCAATGTCATAAATGAAGAAAACAAATCCCTTAGTAACGACTATAAATACGGTGTTTATTTCCTTGTTTTTTATCATCGCTGTGATAAACGCGTAGCTAGGGAGATTCTGAATGTTGATTGGCGGAAAACATGTCACGTGACTAAGGAATTATATTCTCATACGTAATATAACAAGTGATATGATTATCATCGATGATATTCTCGAGTGAAACCGAGCTGCAGATTTCACGAGTCCGAAGGACGAGTTGAAATGTGCTGCTTCGGTTTCACGAGCAATATCTTCGATTATTAATCATATCACGAGCTTATATTTAATGAGAGAATATAATGATTTTTTGCAATCTAACCCAACCTAAGTTTTAATATACATATTCATATTGTATTAAAACATGGTCCTTGCGAGTTTTATTTAATATTTCGGAGTTTGAATTATTGTTATTATTTATTTTTATACTCAAAATTAACTGTCAATGTCATAAATAAAGGAAACAAATCTCTTAGTAACGACTATAAATACGGTGTTTATTTCCTTGTTTTTTATCATCGCTGTGATAAACGCGTAGCTAGGGAGATTCTGAATGTTGATTGGCGGAAAACATGTCACATGACTAAGGAATTATATTCTGAAAAAAATAATTAAAATAGAGTAATTTCTTGATTATTTTTCTTATTCACTCGTGAACATTAGTACAGGATGTATTCGTGGAAGTGAAGATAACTTAAATGATGTTTTTGTGAACATTTATAAAACTAACCTCGTTTTGAAACAAAGTGTTCTTTGAAATATAATGAATAAATCATCAAAGTATACAAGACGCATACATTAATTTATAATTTTCTGATCCGCGCACTGTATTTTTTTTTTTTCATCTTTTCGTTTACGCGGGAATTCGTGACAATATAATTTATTGCCTTTCTAACGTGACAATGTACGCTCAAGTAAGCAACAATAATAATTGTTACTCATATTACAATATATATGTCAATTTAGATTCACAAATACTTATAATATTTAACAAATTTCTAATATACATACTTTAATACCAAGTCAGTTTGTAGTTCATTATTTTGCCATCAGATGTCATATCGCTTAGCAATACTTGCAAATAATGATCTACCGTCCGTTTTTAAAACTAAGAGCAGTAAAATAAAAAATTAATATTCAAGATTTTACTACTTCAACTCATATTTATATTTGTATTGTGCAGAGCTGGGATAAGTACTCTAAAAAAGTATTTAAATACTAAGTATTAAGTATTTCAAGAAAAGTACTTAAAGTATAAGTATCAGTAGTACTTAAAGTACTTTTTACAATGTACTTAAGTACTAAGTACAAGTACCTATATTTTACTTATTTAAAGTCAATATTTCGGTAAAAATATAATAATGTTTGATGACAGAAATTCAAATTGGCGCGTTTTTTGCTCGAAATCATCAATTTAAAATGGCGGTTTAAGGTAATTTCAAGACATCATTTTAGATTATACCTATATGATGTCTATGTCTATAGTTAATTTACACAAAACCGCATGCCATATTTCAGACTTTTTGTATTTCCAGCTCGATTTTACGTCATCACTTTCGTCGTGTATACAAATATAACACAAAACACAGAATTTAAATGCGGTTTTTAACTTTAAATTGCATTTAAAAAGTTAATAAGACGGTCATTATTTAATTTGTTAAAAATAAACCAAACAACCAAGGTTACTTACAATTTAAATCAGTTTCCTAACACCCTTACAACAATAGCATGAATCTCAGGTGCACAAAAATGCAGCAGCCGCACGATTTCTTGTTTACTATAATATCATGAACATGTTTCACTGACGAGCAAAGCGCACGCGTGACGTCGCAAATATAGTAAATGTACTTATTGAAAAAATACTTAAAGTACATTAAATGTACTTTAAGTACATTCTAGTACTTAAAGTATATCGATGTATTTAAAGTACATTTTAAGTACTTAAGTACAGTTTAAGTACTTAAAATACTTTTTACCTCTCGCTAAGAGAGGTATTGGATTCATGCTAAAAATCGCATATCCAGATTTTATTGAATAAGCACGTTTTAAGGTCCCTACAATCCGATTTTAACATTTTTACGATGATGTCTGTGTGTGTGTGTGTGTGTGTGGATGTGTGTGTGTGTGTGTGTATGTGTGTGTGTGGGATGTTGGAAGGACGGTTCCTCAAAAACTATAAGACTTAAAATTTGTTTAACAACGTATTTCCCAATCGGACATTCATGGGAAGATCTGAAAAGGTTTTGGTAATAATTGGACAACCGGAAGTAGAAGATTCTTGAAAAAAAATCTTCTAAATATTATTTTTTCAAAATTTTTCGTGGTAATATTAAAGAAAATTAAATTCTCTATCTGATACATTTAAATATTTTATTATATATTCCATAGATTTAGAAATAAAAGAAGTATAATATATAAAATAATCTGTTGTAATAAATTTGACAGCCGAAAGAATGCCATGAAAAATAGTTGATAATTTAAATTATTTGTAACTGACAGATAAATGTCAGTGTCAGAAATAATGAGTAATGAATTAAAAATGTACTTGGAGAATCCCTTAGTTCTTGATCTGTGACTATTATGGAGATGACAAGTCTAGGTTGAAGGACTTAAATTTGTTTCAAACATTATGGGACAATGTACACCAGTACTGTAGACTAGAGTAACTTTGAATTGCGAAAAAGCTATCAAATTCTTCTCAAGTAAGTTGTAAATATTGACAAAATCGGAGTGCAATCTATCCGTCACTTTATTAAAGGGAATTAAGGTTATTTAGATATAACAAGTATGAAAAAATAAAATGTAAAAGAAGATATATAAGAATAGATGCACAATCCAGATATATACATTTTAGACCGCCCAAAATTAATGTTTTTACTAGAAGAATATGAAGAGAAAGTAAACAAAGTTGTTCGAATTGAAAATTGCTGTTACCAGCCTAATATTTATATATGGTAAACTCTACTTTGTAATTTATTGTAACATAATTTATGGTAAAATATCTTCATGTTGAGACATGCTATTATTGAATAATAAAGAAGTTTATACGTCATAGATTTATATGAATATATTATTTGTATTTATAAAAATAATCTTTGCTTTATGCATACAGCCAGGTAAAATATACGGCGAGAGGTTATGTGCTGGCCACATCAGATTTTTTTACTTACAGTATTAAGTACATATAAATTTTGCTTTCAGTATCAGTAGTAAGTATCTCTTGACAAAAGTACTTTAAGTAAAGTATTTAAAGTACACAAAGTACTTTAAGTAATACTTTAAGTATTTTTACTTTCAGTATTACCCAGCTCTGGTATTGTGTACAATTGTTCTGTAATTGGGATCTTGTGTCTTACGGGATTGATATTGATTAATAAATAAATATGACTTTTTGCGATATATCTTTCAACGTTATCCTTTATAATGTTTTCTATAATAACATTGGAACTTTGATTTTAGTTATATTTAACTAACTTGTTAGCAAAACTAGACTGTGTTTGTTTTGCACGCGATATATAGAGATTTTAATTCCGCATTGATTCATCGTATTTATTACTACTACTACACGTCTCAAATATCTCGAATTTTCGAGACGAGATTAATCTTATTCTCGTCTCGAAATATCGGGACGAGACTAGAGTAGTGCCCTCGAGATTTTCTCGAGACGTGAGTAGAAATTCGAAATCTCGATTTTTTTTTTCATATTATCTATTTAATGTACAAAATATTGAGCGGTGTAAATAAATATTTGAATAGCCTTTTCATTTACATTCATATTTATTTATTCATTTTAGATATATTGGGTTTTAGTAGAAAGAAAAAATGCACAAAAGTCACATCTATGGTGTACTCATCGCCAGTTTCAAGTGCCCGCACTATAAGAATATATAATTATCATAACCAACGTCTGCGTACAAAACATATTCACACGCCCAGTAACGGGTAATATGCCATGTATTTTTTAATTAAATGACTAAGCATGGTATTATTTGTGTTATTTTATTACATAGAATTGTGATAATTTGTATAGATCAAATGACCTGATAACAAATAAATATATTATTATTAAATTATTTATGTTTGATGAAAGAAGTCTAACTATTATTACCTGCGTTACGAGTATATGATCACTAGGGTTTGTTTCATAATTATTCTATTATTTAATGAATTTCCTTTGAAAAACTTACCAATTCCTATTTAATTATTGTCAGACATTTTTATAAGTCGGAAACTTGACATGTGGTAATAAATTATAAATTGAATGACGGTTCGGTAGCGTCGTACATTGAAATATTAAAATTCCATATAATATATTCAGGTTCTAATAATTGGTATGTACGATGCAAGTCATGACCTCATGCCGATTTGTTTTTTTGGTAGTGAGGTTGCATTCTCTTTGCCACCTTCATTACATAGTAATCATTGTAATCTTAGGTTGTTGAACGGATTCAACACTTTGACTGCAATTAACGAGCAAAATAGTATTTACTCGCTGCAGTTCCCAATAAGTATTGGGCTAAGTGTACAAAAATGTTAACAATACTACACTGTAATTTCACATTATACTTTGGTTCACGAAAGATGACTGTTCAAGGTCAATGTTCGAAGAAAAGAATACACAGCACTTAACACAGTAGTAGCTTAGCAATATTTCATGTTAGAAAGAGAAAGATTATATGACGTATGTCTATGTAGTTTATGTTGTGTGAGAGATACACGTAAATGGTGACATTATTTTCTAATACGTTACAAACAATGATGACGTATGTCGAAGAGTTACAGATATCTAATTATTTACTACACTGCTCTCTGGGCTATTATTTACCCAGTAACGTTGACCTTTAAATCAAATTATTATTCCATGCTTTATGTCAAGTCTATATTTTTGTTTTGCAAAAACATAGGTGAAGAGCACAAATCTTTGAGAAAGGCATTATTTAAAAAGAAACATTTTTCAAATAAATTACACTTATTTTTTTCAGTTAAAATGTAACCATAAATATTTCATGTTGCACGTCTATGTTTAGAAAATGTAGGGAAGTTATCTGCTAGTAATATCACATCAAACGGTTAATAAATGACCTTGATTAGTAAACTTTCGTGAAGCAAACTATACATTATTTACTTTGTAAACATCAAATTTAGCTTTGCTGACACCTACTTTTTGCTGTATTGAATCGGTCTTAATTTTTAAATTGTCAATGTCACTAGTGCCAATTAAAATTTTAAAATTAGCAGAAAACGAGAATACATACATGTTTGTTCTTTCATTTTTCTGAAATATATTTGTAATGTAATATTAAATTAACGACACAATAAAGAACTTGCGTTATAGTAGATAAAAAAAATTATTTAGATAGCTAGAAAACGGTAAAATCCTGTTACTTAATTTTTAAGGTGTACGCGATTTTTTTGCAAGCCAGTGTACCACACAACTTTCTTTGTAATAAAAGCGAATGATCTTTAAGGCCTCCTATTTTTACCTCTCGCTAAGAGAGGTATTGGATTCATGCTAAAAATCGCATATCCAGATTTTATTGAATAAGCACGTTTTAAGGTCCCTACAATCCGATTTTAACATTTTTACGATGATGTCTGTGTGTGTGTGTGTGTGTGTGTGTGTGTGTGTGTGTGTGTGTGTGTGTGTGTATGTGTGTGTGGGATGTTGGAAGGACGGTTACTCAAAAACTATAAGACTTAAAATTTGTTTAACAACGTATTTCCCAATCGGACATTCATGGGAAGATCTGAAAAGGTTTTGGTAATAATTGGACAACCGGAAGTAGAAGATTCTTGAAAAAAAATCTTCTAAATATTATTTTTTGAAAATTTTTCTTGATAATATTAAAGAAAAATAAATTCTCTTTCTGATACATTTAAATATTTTTATACATATTTTATAGATTTAGAGATAAAAGGAATATAATATATAAAATAATGTAATTAATTTTACAACCGAAAGGATGCCATGAAAAATAGTTGCAAATTTAAATTATTTGTAACTGACAGATAAATGTCAGTGTCAGAAATAATGAGTAATGAAAGAAAAATGTATTTGGAGAATCCCTTAATTCTTGATCTGTGACTATTATGGAGATGACAAGTCTAGGTTGAAGGACTTAAATTTGTTTCAAACATTATGGGACAATGTACACCAGTACTGTAGACTAGAGTAACTTTGAATTGCGAAAAAGCTATCAAATTCTTCTCAAGTAAGTTGTAAATATTGACAAAATCGGAGTGCAATCTATCCGTCACTTTATTAAAAGGAATTAAGGTTATTTAGATATAACAAGTATGAAAAAATAAAATGTAAAAGAAGATATATAAGAATAGATGCACAATCCAGATATATACATTTTAGACCGCCCAAAATTAATGTTTTTACTAGAAGAATATGAAGAGAAAGTAAACAAAGTTGTTCGAATTGAAAATTGCTGTTACCAGCCTAATATTTATATATGGTAAACTCTACTTTGTAATTTATTGTAACATAATTTATGGTAAATATCTTCATGTTGAGACATGCTATTATTGAATAATAAAGAAGTTTATACGTCATAGATTTATATGAATATATTATTTGTATTTATAAAAATATTCTTTGCTTTATGCATACAGCCAGGTAAAATATACGGCGAGAGGTTATGTGCTGGCCACATCAGATTTTTATGCTAAAAAAACAATTTACAGAAAGTCATAAAATTTATTGTTACAAAAATGGTAAACAAAGAGTCGTCGGGAAATTTTAGTCATTTGTATATAACAATAATACCTATAGAAATTTCTGGAATGATACTGAAAATAACAGATTTTTTTTTTAAATCGTGCTGGTAATAGTTGTTTTTGAATTTAAAATGAATGCAGAAAATAGCCAATTCCCGCACTAGTGCAGGAAGTAATGAAAACGTAAGATTTTTGTTGTCATGGAAGCAATGATTGTCATGATTGTTTAAAAATACCATAGCCGCCCAAGTATTAAAGATAATAGGTCAAAAACTTTGTTTTCGTATTTTTGTGGATTATTGCACTTGTTACAAAAATAACTAAAGGATTTTTCATTTTTAATTACCAGATTTTGAAATTAGATAAAATTAAAAGTCCATAATTCAAATTCGAACAAACTTTTATTAATTAATGAAAAAATAATAGATTCTAATCTTCTATCACATTTTGGCATAGTTCAGACTCCACACCAACTATTTCGCGTCGTATGTTCTCCTTCAACTCTTCAATTGTCCATAGTTTATTGGCGTACAAGAATAACCCCAGAGAAAAAGTCTAGAGGTGTTAAATTAAACGATCTTGGTGGCCAATTCATATCGCCTTTTTGTGAAATTAGGTGCCTGGGGAATTTTTCCCGCTAAACTGCAATTATTTCACGATTTTATGGCATATACGCCATACGCCACGTCGTTCAAAAAAAAAATGTATTGGAGGTTCATATCAAAATTCAGACTCACACAATATTTCTCACGATATGCGTTATCAAATATACTATTTTTGCGATCGCCCAGAAAATGAGCTGTATCTGATCACATTTTAGACTGGAGAAATACTTTTTTACTAAGCGTAAAGTAACTTTTTGATCCCTACATGAATGCTTCTATGGCGAACAGTTGTTTATTTATTTATTTCTTATTTCCTCACAATAAAAAAAATCAGATGTGGACAACACATTACCTTTTAGTTCTATATATTTTGTACAAATTCCATACAGAAAATTTCTTGCAAAATATTCGTACGGTGTTTAGAATAGGATCCGGGTCTATCTTTAAAATGTATTTTTTTAAAGGACGCTATTCTTTTATGTAAATATATTATACTTCTAGTAAAATTAACACAAAACACACATTGTAAATTTCAATGGACATTAACATCGTCAATGAGAAATGAGAATTATCTGAATATAATTTTTGCTTCTATAGTTGGCTGATATATAATTAAAATGCCAAAAAAAGATGTTTAACTGCGTTTTTTCAAGAAAAACTGTTAAAAGTTGCAAATGAGGATATTTCCGGTTGACCAATTATAACCAAAATCTAATCACTTCTTCGTTTAGATGTAAACTTATAGAATGAGAAAAAAATATAATTTTTGGATTTATGGTATTGGAGTTATGCGATCCAAAACGTTGGTTACACACACACAAACACAGTCACACGCACATCTACACCCACACACACACACGCACACGCACGCACACACTCACATACGCAGACATCATCGTAAAAACAGTAAAATCGTATTCTAGATATCTCAAAACGTACTCATTTATAAAAAACTCAACAAACTTTTTTTATATAAAATCGTCTCATTTAATAAATATAGTAATATAAAATAACATGAAATATGCAATTTTTCATTCATAAATTTGCTAATAAACTTTCGCGGCTGTAAAATTCGTGACGCCACGGCTTGTTACTCACACAAAGACATTCCTCACACACACACACACACACAACGGTCCACGTGGTATCCGTTTGCTAACCTAAAATTGTGATAGGTGACAGCAGAGTTAAGAGCAAAGGTATGTAAATAATACATTTATTAAAATAAATACCAAAAGTTGTATGAAATATGTTTTTCGTTAACAATATGTTGCTGTCACAAAATCAAACTGGAAGTGACGGAAGGTAACAAAATAATGCATTGCTATAGATTTTATTTATTTATTTATTTTCAGGACAGCGAAAAAAATATTGTACCCAACTTGACCTGAAAATGTCCTTAGTGGGCTCACAAGCTTTGTAATATGCTTGCATACCCAATAAAGTATCACTTTCAGGTCTTGTTACGTAAATAACTATTTATGTGATTTTGCTTTTTCGCACATGTCAAGTACCGTGTATGTCTAGGATGCAAAATACAGTAATTTTGCAACTAAGCACATAAATAATTTAAATATACTTTGTTACAAACATAATGTTCCGCGTATGTTGAACAAACTCAAATTTATTAGTGTTTTTGTTCAACGTAAAATTCACACAAATAAGAACATAATTTACAGCGCGCTTTTATTTATCGTTTGTATCACAAAAGAAAATATGCGCAAAGCAATGGATAAAAACCTGTGATTATAATACATTTATTAATTCCATTCAATGTCATCACTACAAAACGTTATCAATTTATACCTAAAGGAAATGCGAAAAATCAATAATACTATCGAAACTAAGCAATATAAATCGCTGCCACACGTAAGAAATCCGGAAAAAGTACAATAATCCTCACTTGGTGAAATCTTGAAGAATATGCTATAATCTTGTTTATCCGTAGATATCGCGCGGCGACGTAATTTATTGAATCATTTATGAAATGATCCGCGGAGTTAGCGAGCAAAATTTTAATCTTCTCGTTGTTGCATGAAGTGTATTAAAAGAACGGTTGAAGCCGATTTAGCAGCAAATCTTTGGTTGTGGGAACGTAGGATAAGCTTCCACAACCCGATCCGTATTTCAGGAATTATTCACGCCGCTTGGACATTTCGCATGCAAATCTTGCGAGGAATCGTGTTGCCTCGACACCACTCTGAAGTGATACTAACTAGATACGGGTTAAACTTTATACTGCATGACTGCATCCTGCGGTTTAAATTAGTGGAGAAATATAGTTTCTGAAATATTTATTGCTAGAGGGTTGTGTTTGTTCAAGAAATTTAATACTGATAATAAATATTGACTTGGTAATAGTGACAATGATTGTGACTATGGAAACCAATAGTATGAATAGTGTGTATTTTTGAGCATTCGTTTTTGTCATTCAGATTGGCATTCGATTGAGACAAACAGTTATATTTGGCAACTTCTCATTTCAAATAATCACTACATGCAATTATGTTTGACATAATATATCAAATCAACTTGAAATATACATATCTGATGCGTTTTGGTCTTATCATTATATTAATGTTTAGACTTGGCAAAATATTAAAAGCAAAACTAAATTAAAATACAGTAAAAATGCAACATAATAAGGAAGGGTACTCAACGAAGGTGTGAATAGGAGGATAAATATATGTTCCTAAATATTTTCCTTCAATTCAATATCGTTGTTTACAGAAAATAATATTTGGTTGAAATCCATTGATATAAACTAACGCGAATAAAATAATGAGAATGAAACTTTTTGTTCTAACAAGTCTGTTCGTTTATCGCAGCAGTGAATCGTGCTTAGTTTTAGTTTATCGGTATCTCTGTCGGGGTAAACAACATTTGCAATGTGTCTAAATGTTATTAACTATTTCTGTTATTATTATTATTAGTGTTTTCAGTGTATGTTAAGTGTAAATAATATTGTAACGTTCAGTGGTAGAAACAATTAAAAATAGTGCAATAACAGCCTCAAATTGATGAAGATGCAAATATTGTAAGTTAATTTGTTTGTTACTAATTATTCTGTTTTAATATATTGTTAGTAATATGTGTTAACTAATACATTTTAATATTATATTTATATTTATAAACATATAGATATTCAAAAACTTAATAAATAAATATTTATTTACTGCAAAATCAGTGGTTATATTATCCAAATTATATAAATCCATAAAATATTTATGAATAATGTAAAACGTCAAGAAAACTGTACTTAGAAATATATAAATAGTAGACTAGAACTGTCCAAAAGTAGCAAAATGAAAGATTTTCACAATTCGTCCTATGAAATTTTCTTTCGTTTGAAGCGAATTCGAGTTTAGCGAATAGCCAAGATTGCCATTTCCATGGTTTTCGTTCGCATTCGCGCGAATTCGAGTTACCTAGACAAATGCGAATCCTCAAAATAGAGGCCCCGGTTAGCTTCGATTCTTATTCTAGAATTATTCAGGTATCTGGTTATTTGAATGTGTAATTAACCGGTTTTCGATTGTGGAACCGAGAAAAAAAACGTTTTACAATTGTAACGTTGGAAGGAAACACTGTAACATATTTTCTCAGAACTAACGCAAAAAAAAATTCCGCTATTACAGAGAGATTTTTAGTTATGGTTTGTGTTCATATAAATTTATCATTGTTATCGTTTTAATATAGGTACCATTAAATACTATTAATATCATATTTTATAAACACTTCATTGAATTTATTTGCAAAATAAATTTAATGAATTGTACAAATGAAACGCGAGTTTTTGAGAATAATTATTTTAGTTTGGAAAACGCGTATAAACTAATATGAATTTACTGAGTAAAATAAAATTTACTTTGGATCGTAATTTACTTGGACGTTTAAAATAAACTTATCTTAACATCTGATATTACAGTGTTCAATAAAGTTTCGTGTTCAATTAATTAAAAAAAAAAATGTCGAAAATTTATGATACATAAAAAATCTCCAACCTTGTTTAAATATATAGGGTTTTAATGAATACGTGTTACAAATTTATAGAGTATGTAGGGGATGCAAAACTGACTAATTTTTACTAATAAACTTGTACGTGGAAAGGATCATGACTGACAAATTCTCTGGTTTTAGTCAATTTATTAATAAATTAATTCTATTTCGACGTTTCGGCTGTACTACGGCCTTCTATAGGGAATGCTACAATTTTTGTAAAATGTACGTTCTAAGCGTTCGGTAGATATGTGGGTTGCATGCTCGCTAGACTCAGTTGCGTCAGCAGCGCACGCTACAATATAATTTTACATAAAATAAAATTAAGTATGTTTCTTTTTTTATACATTTGTCATATCAACAATTAATAAAATAGCGGTGCGTTGGATATAATTGACAAACAACACACATTTATTTCAACAAGAAAATTTCAAATGTGTTTCGTGTCAGTGTCAGTTCAATTTATAATTTTATGTAATTTATAACTATTTAATTTCAAGAATACAAGAAGCGGCAAATGCAACTTATTTTATTACTTACATAATCCACACAAATACAGGGTGGGGCAGAAAAACCTATCCGATTTCAAATCCCTTTTTCTCAAAAGAGGGAGCAGGTAGAGTAGTGGGGTAAAAACCGTTAGAAAGCCGGTTTTATGCCATTTGTCAGTAGTCAACATGCCTTGGTCTGGTGAACATCGTGCTTTTGTTATTGAGCGGTTTATCGAATGCGGCGGTTCGATAATTGCTACACAACGTGCTTTTCGAATTCATTTCGGACTCGGGCGTCATGATCCTGTTCCACATCCATCAGGAACCCCTCCATAGCCCAAAAGTGACTGTGTGGTGTGCTCTTTCCCGCCTAGGCGTCTGGGGGCCTTACTTTTTTGAAGAAAATGGGCAAACCGTAACGGTCAACAGCGAGCGCTATTGTTTCATGCTGGAAAATTTTCTTAGACCCAAAATGGAAGAAAATGGCGTGGAAAATGTGTGGTTTCAACAGGATGGGGCAACCGCCCACACATCGCGACGCTCAATGGACATTCTCAGGGAACTGTTTCCCGGTCGCCTCATTTCCCTGAGAGGTGATCTTGGCTGGCCGCCGCGCTCACCGGATCTCACTCCATGTGACTTCTTCCTTTGGGGTTACCTCAAATCGAAGGTTTACCAGCATCGACCAAGGACCCTTCTTGCTTCACGAAGGGAAATTGCTCGGGCAATTGAAGAAATTCCTGTGGAAATGACGGTGAAAGTCATGGAAAGCTACCGCGAGCGCCTAAATCAGTGTATCCGCTCCCAAGGACGACATTTGAGTGATGTGCTTTTCAAAACTTAAATTTAAAAATGGCATAAAATTTGCGATATGTTAATAAAAAAATTTTTTGACAAGTTGAGTGGTTTTAATTTTATAACGTTTTGAAATCGGATAGGTTTTTCTGCCCCACCCTGTATATTTGTACACACTTTACTTTTTGCCCTAGACTGTCACACTGCTAACAAAACATTGCCATAATATCATATTTGCGTAGTAGATGTGACGAAAAATATTATTAAATACCTACGTTTGGGCAAGTATAATTCTTACCCCCCGCTGCCCTTGGTAAAAGGAGGTATAGGGATCGTGCTAAAAATCGTATATCGAGATTTTGCTCCCTAGAATCATTTTCACGATGATATCTGTGGGTGTGTATGTATATTCCGAAAATTTTGAAACCGTGTATTCTTGCTCTACTTTAATATGGTAAGAAATTAGATTTTGGTGTAAATCAAATAACTGGAAATGACACTTTACTTGAGGCTCAAAACAGTTTTTCTTCGAAAAATACATTTAAATTACATTTATTCGCGATTTATATTATCATAAAAATTAAAGATTATCAATTTTTTTAATTTTTACAGATATGTATTAATACTTTTTCTATATATTTTATGAATAAATTTATACAATAATTTATTTTATAAATCCTGGTGTCTATGCTTTAAATATAAACATGTATCCTTGGTTACATAATTCATATCTCAAATTTATGTAACTGACTGATGAAAGTCACTGTCAAGAAATTAATCATTTCAAAGTAATAATGGTAGTATTTTAAAAAGGAAATATTAAAATATGAATTTATAAAATATCTAATCAAGAAAATAATTTCAATATGTTTGTAATTGAAGATATTAACGTCACTATCACAAAATAAAATTATGGTAAGATTCTGGGGAAGAAAATAATACATAATAGATTGTATTATATCATATAAAAAACTTAATGCAGTAGCCAGCATTAGTAAATAAGTAGGTATATATTTAAGTTAACAAAAAATGAATGGCGGGAGGTATTGTGCTGGCCACATGAGATTTTTAAATTGGAATTCATGTGTACACCTCTGTAATATTTCACTAGAGTGGTGAATGGGTGAACCACAAACCTCCAGCACATTTCCTTTATGAAATTCTACCGACAATCCTTCCACAGTTACCTTCACAATAACAACAGAAACATCTCTATTCAGTTCCACGTCTATTTACACCTTCTCAAACGTAGTAATATTTCCAACCACGAACCTATTATAGCGTTACATATTAGATGTAATAATTACACACAGCATTGTCTTGCTTGAGTGCGTGCCGAGAATACCTGCGTGTACGTTTACTTCACGTGTTGTTAAAGTGTGATTGCCACGGCACTGGAATGATATTTGATGTTCATTATTCAGCGAACAGAACACTAATTTAGTTGTAGCGAATATTATTATTCAAGTTCACAGTATAGAAAATTTATGAATTAATTTGTTTCTCAATATTTATGAATACGCCTATTTAACAAATACAATACAGAAGAAAAGATAACTGCTTTAAAACATTTATGGTCAAGAATATCCCATGTAAAATTATTTCTATATTCGTATTACAAATATTAAAGTTAAATTTCTCTAAAAATGACATTCGAATGTGATGACGCCATCTAGTTAATTTATATAAGCCAGGTAGTAAAGCTTGATCTAGTTGATGGAACTGACATCTATAATGTACTTTATAACTTTAAATTAGAACGGTATACAGTGTGTCCCATATAAGGTACAAAAGCAAGAGCTAAGAGGTTGGCTAAATTAGACAAAAGTTGCGCCATTACTGTACCATTTTATTGGTGTTTCGTTACTTCGGAAAAATGCAAAGGTCACTTGATATGGGCAAAAATGTAAATGTTGCCATTTTCGTTTTTTTGCTTGCAACTTTTTTATGTCAATTCAAACTAAATTTTAACTTGCATTTTCTGGCACTTCTGCACGTGGAATTCATAGGAGTCCTCAACAAGAAAATATCTCTTACCATTTTCGAGAAATTTATATTAACTTTCAATTATCATATGGAGCTGAGTAGGCTGTGATTTAAATAAGCATTTTTTTCTCTTTTCAACGATGTAAAACACGTGTACTTTAATTTTTAAATTATGTAAGAAATTACAAAATTAATAATATTTTACAACTTTTCCATATATTTTATTAACAATAACTTAATCTGTGCATAAAAATGGGCCCGAGTTTTCAAAACGGTAGTTGTCTGTTTTATGTTAGGTAATGTTGAGTATTTAAAAAAAAATACGCCCCATCGGGATTTTTTTAACTATCCCATACGTAATATATAGATACTTTCTTAAGTAAATTACATTGCAACTGTCTGTCAGACGTACCGTCACCACGGAATGGTTAATAAAAAATGAGTAAAATTAGTGTTGTATAAGAATATGTATATTATTTCTGTCGCCCCCTGGGAAAATTTATGACGACGCCTATGATTGTATTTAGTATTTATTTTTAATTAATCTGTTGCGCTATAGTCTGTTACGCAACGTAGAGCTACGTTCATACAGGTTCATAAAACAGAAACAGTTCAGAAGTACCTGTGTAAAGAAAAAAAACCAAGAACTATTGTGTTAGTTACTCGTATATTTGTTGCTGTTCATATTTATGTAGTTTATATTTTTAGAAGGTATCAATTTTTTTGACATTATTATGGTGAAACAAACAAGAACATTGAATAGAACTCAAAGGTAATCAGCATGTTTCTTATATATTTTATTATTGTTTTGTCTAAATACAGTACATATATTTATTGTAGAATATCAATAGTTTGCATGAATCACAATCTCAATCTAAGTTATTAATTTCTTAATATTTTACGAGTATCAATTATCATTATCAAAGAGAGAAGTTCATGTATACTTACTTCAAATCATTTCGAAAACTTTTATTGTACAAGTATGAGTATGGCAATTTATTTTTTCATACATATATTTATGTATAATAAACATAAAACAAAATGATCAGTTTGAATTTGAAATTTTATTTTATGGATCCACAAAAAATAAACATTTGAACTTGTTTGGTTTTAGTAGCAATTTTGCATTTACCCAATGAAAATGAAAATAAAGAAGGAAATAATATTTAGAAAACAAAATTCGGTATATTTTAATTTTTTTATTATTTGTTTAAAAATAATTTCAAACTCCATACAATAGTATATTGAAAGCCAAGTATTACAATGATCCTTATTGTAATACGAATACAGTTTGTGTAATCGAGCTGTAGGCGAGTTACACGAAGTACGAGTGTTACAAATGGACATTGTAATACGTATTTTCCCTATTTCGCATCAATTAACTTTTACTTCAAAATTATTATTGAGAGAAATATTAAAACATCAAAGTTGGTAACAGAAAATTTCAATAAACATTTGAAATTTAATTTATTTTGACATTTGAGATTTTGGCAACAGTTACTTAGCGTCAAAATTTGTAATTATTATGTTATGAACCTACAAATAAATACCATTAATTTAAATTTAAAAGAGTATTTTACTATTTGATGTAAATATTTTTACTATAAAAAATCTAATGAGTAATGACTGGTAATGACAACTAAAATGAAAGATATTTATTTGACACTTAGACAAGTTACAAACTTCGCAATTTAAAAACACCCCAAAAACGTTTACCTATATAAAATTGTTTATTGTAACACTGTTTTTGACAAAAACAGTTCTACAATATTCACTTGATTAACGCGAAAAAGAATTTTTTAAATACCTAGGAGGACTAATTTAGTTCTTTTAGAATTACAAAAGTATACCCTTAATTTTTCATGCTTTGTCTGGTTTCAAACAGAAATCGATCGCTATGGTATCATAAACTGTTAACAAGAAATATACATGTTCAGTTTTTAGTAGACCTTATGTTAAGGTATGTTAAAATTTTCAAATTATTAATAATATTTTAAGCTAATGTAAATATGTATAAGGGGTTCGTCGCCAGCCAGCAATGAGTGCCCGTGCGGTGACGTCTGACAAACGCCCGCACGGTACAAATATACCATCATCATTACCGAAATCTGTACAAAAAGCAAATTATATTTATATTCCATTTTTATTTATCAGTGTGATGACGTCAAAACTTCACGCATAGGAACAGAAAAACATTTCAAAAATTATTAATCTCAACCGTACATTTGTAACTGTCAGAATGTCATTAGTATTTCTCTAACTGTGCAATAATTAATCAACGAATAGATTGCATTTACTGTCAATCACGCTAGACAACTGGAAACCGTTTAAACAAACATTTGATAAACTTGACAGTGATTTTGTATCACGTCGGCCGTGAATAATACTGGAAACGTTTAACTTAAACTTCCCACTGCCGTGTAAATAAGACGAAAACATTCATTTAATTGATGACATCGACATGTTTTTGTCGCTTCTCGGTTTATTTTTATATTTGACCCAGATTTACATCCATAGCAAAACAAAATATAATAGCGCACACCTGCTAATTTTCACGGAAAGATCGAAAAATTTTGAACGTGAACTTGTCAATTTTTTCCCCATTACAATACTTTGATTATCATTAATTCTATAATAAATCATTTAACAAACAAGTCAAGGTAACGTAGGTATACAAAAGATTCAGGGTATAAAGGCATTAAAGGCATCGTTTTTATCTTTTCGTCACTGATATTGTCTGCTATAAATGCGCGGCCATAAATTTAAATGGTTTAATACGTTTAACTTATTGTAATGACAACTTGCACTATTAAAAATTTAATTTGACTAATATATTCGTCAGGGCCGTTCCTAGTGGGCGTGCAATGCGTGCCCCGCACGCAGGCGCCCAAAAGATGGGGCGGCCATCGTTACGTTGTGTTATAACGTAAATAATTTAGCAGATTACAATATTTGCGAGAATGAAGAAATATTTTTAAAAAGTTTTAAAATACATAATTTTTTTTGTATTTACAAGGTGCTGCCAGCTACTCAAAATATCCGATAATTATTTTCTGGCGGGTTTTGTATGCACTCTTTGCCGTGTTCGGCGATTTTGTAATGGCGGACATTAGAAAACAACGTGTTAAGATCAAGTTCTGTTTCCTATTGGGGAAATCAGCAGAAATGCTTGGAAGAGCTTAAAAAAATCCAGATCGATTTATGACTGTTCTCTTAAATCTGGGCACACACTCAAATGGTTAGCTTTCCAGTCATTGGATGTGCGTCATCGAACAAATTTCATCTTCAATTTTTCAGTCAAAATTAGTTGAAACGAACTCCAACATATTTCAGTGAATTCCTCCAACTCATCGATTGTTCTTCGTATGACGATCAGACATAATCGCACCACTATTTTTTTATTTGCTGGAAGTCGAGGGACGTCCACGTCGAAATTCTACTTTAATTGACAGTCGACCACTTTTAACACGAGAAAACCACTCATAAACCCTTGCATTGCCCAAAGCTTCTGCCATTGAAAAAACGCCGGCAGACCGGTCAGATGTTTCCCCAAGGCTGACAACACATACAAAAGGGTGCCTAGTGAAGACACCTATAGAGAGAAGTCGAAACTAGCGCCCTACCAACCGCCAGAAAATAATTCTTTAATAAGATTTGTTTTAAGAATCTGCTACTTTCGGTTGTCCAATTATTACCAAAACCTTTTCAGCTCTTCCCATTAATGTCCGATGGAGAAATACGTAGGTAAACACATGTTAAGTATTATAGTTTTTGAGATATCGTCCTTTCAATCGAACCACATACACATATACACACAGACATACATCCACACACATACACACACATACAAACACACACACACACACACACATACACACACATACACACACATACAAACACACACAGACACACGCACAGATCATCGTAAAAATGTTAAAATCGGATTGTAGGGACCTTAAAACGTGCTTATTCAATAAAATCTGGATATGCGATTTTTAACATGAATCCAATACCTCTCTTAGCGAGAGGTAAAAGTACAGTTGAAGAAGAACGTTTATTTAAATATGTATATGTACATGTAAATAAATAGGTAATACCTATGATTTAAAAAAAATGGATCTTTTTCAGCAGTCTTTTCAAAATTATTACTTTCCTATTTCTCTCTCTCTCTCTCTTTCACAAATCCTGTATTCAATACTTTGGAGGGGTAAAAATCGCGACCTAGTAGTTCAGATTATAGGAATTGGGATGTGCAAGCATCTACTGTGTATTGATCATTTAATATAAAAAATCTGATGTGGACACCACATGACTTTCTTGTACGATTATTAAACTATACATATTTAATACAAAGTATTAATTTTAACTTCAAAACAGTAAGATATATAGCGACCATAATCTAACCCGGTTCTTTTGAAAGAGAGTTTTGATTACAACAAAGAAATATTTGATTACAACAATGAATATGACTAATTTCACAATAAAAATATAATATTTGTTATTGTACGAATCAAAATTGCACGTATTTAACGTAATTTGACATGAACATTTTTTTTTTATTTTTTTGTCCCAATCCATAGCAAGCTTTATTACAAAAACAAAAAAGTATATAATTTTTAAATTTACATATCTCGCTTATACAAAGGGCTAATTTAATAATACTTGATGTACTAGACGCAGAAATTAATTCTCTAAAACTTTTATTTGAAGCATTTATTTCTAAAATCAAAATAAAATCATTTTATTCAAGAAAAACTGTTAACAACTTCAAGTAATGTACCACTTCCGGTTAGCCTATTTTAACCAAAATCTATTATGTTATTTCGATTGACATAAAAGTCTTGTATACCAAATTTGAAAAGTTTTGGATTATATTTTAAAACAATTTTTCATTAAAATCTATTATAGGCTTCATGTAAAGTACCACTTCTGGAAATTGTGTAATAACCAGAAATGGAGGTGCACAACTAGATGTTATAGGAGTCTTAAATACAAAATTTCAACTTTCTACGGCTTACCGTTTTTGAGTTATGCGAGATACGTACGTCCGTACGTACGTACGGACGTACAGACGTCACGACGAAATTAGTCAAATGGGATCAGGGATGATCAAAATGGATATTTCCGCTGAAATCTGAAAACCGAAATTTTTCGCGATTACAATACTTCCTTTACTTACGTACAAGGAAGTAAAAATAAAACAACGTTCCGGTTGATGGTTCCATACGTAATTTAATATGCTTTTTTGCCTATTTTTGTTAATTTATATTTTTGTGAATAAACTTTAACATTTCAGGAATTTATGGCAAATATGAATAAAATAATCTTTGTCATTTTAAGAATTTTGTCTTTGGTATGATTTAGAAGACTTCTTAAATAGTGTTAATATTTAATGAAGGTAAATATAGACTAGACGTCTTTTTTATTCCCCACCACGCCCGAAAATTTTGATGACACGCAAGACTTTGTCAAGGTCATGGCACTCTCATTAATGAAACATAACAATAAGCGTGCCATGATTTCGGACGGCAATTAAAACGATTTAATACCGCTTCGCTGACATGATAGCTGACACGAACGGTGAACGGTTAAAAATATACACACCGTATCAAACGTATTGACAAATTCTTTCCACTTAATTTACGCTCAAAGGGAACTAAGAAGCTGAAAGTTCCTTAATTAATGTTCAAAAACTTAACCAGAAATTGTAAATATGTTTATATACTCCTACGAAAATGTAGGTTGGATATTTGGGAAATCGATATCTGCACGTGTCACTGAAGACGTGCTGATGAAATCTTTTTATACCAATGTACATATATGCAGGATTCTGCAGAAACTATTTGCTACATTTTTCTCTTACTATATTTCCCTACATTATTTCTTTGTTCAATATGCTGGCTTGAATTTTGTAGTCCCTAGTATCATAAATATGCTAAATGTATGAACCACTATGTAAAATATTGACGTTACGGTGAGTGCACTGACGTTTAAATATTCTCTGAAAAAGGCTTCCAATGGGCCCGTTCATGTCTACGGCTTTTTATAAATTGCCTGTTGCATACAAATTACAATTATAAATAAATTAAAACAAAATAAAAATTACCATATTTTTTACACTTTTATACGCATAATAATGTAATTAAAAATTTTCATGTACAAACCCAAACTCATAATAATTCGGCCGGTTTACATATTCAACAAATTATAAAATCTTCACAAATGGTAAAAAAATTCTAAAAAAATCGGCTACATTAAATATAGACCTTATAAAACTGTGGGCCAAATGATTGGTGATAATAATTCGACCGACATTTTAAAGGTCATCTTCTAGTCCAGATTTAGCTTTTACCTAAGTCCTTTACTTTTGGCACAATGAAAAACAACTTTGCAAAAATCCAGTTTGTACAGTAAAATTACCTTGCTTGACTTACAGGACAATACAGGAAAATGTATAGGCCTCAGGGATACAATGCCTAATATAATTAAAGCTGGTTTTACCAATAAAGGTAGAATTCAGTTTTTGTAAGTTTAAAATCTATTTTAAACTAAGTAGTCGAAAGAAATTTCTAGGAATTTCTTACCATTTGCGTAGGTTTTATAAATTGTTGAAAATTTAAACTAGCCGAACTGTTATGAGTTTTGGCTCGTAAACTAGTGACGCTAACATCACTAAGAATGAAGGAGTTTTTACCTCCCGCTACCCTTAATAAGGGAGGTACAGGGATCATGCTAAAAATCGTATATCAGGATTTTAATAAATGACAACGTTTCAATGTCCATAGAATCCGATTTTAACATTTTTACAATGATGTCTGTGGGTGTGAATGTGTGTGTGTGTGTGTGTGTGTGTGTGTGTGTGTGTGTGTGTGTGTGTGTGTGTGTATGTGTGTGAGTGTGGACCTTCTGGACGCTCTAACTCAAATACTATTATTCGGAAAATTTTGAAACTTTGTATTTCGACCTTATTATAACAAGGAAAGAATCCAATAGATTTTGCTATAAATCGGATAACCAGAAATTTCACTTGAAGTAATTTTTTTTTATATGTACAATACAGGATATTTATTTTTGCTCGAAAAATATACTGACAACTTTAATGCAGAATATATTAATAAAAAATCTGATGTGATCAACACAATACCTCCCGCCTTTTACCTATGGGGTCTCATTGCCGCGTGCCTGATGTCTGGTCGCGAATCTGGGGAATCCGATTCGATCCCGATCAACGCCATATAATTCGAATTTTAAATGGCATAAAATTAACCCTTGTGGTAAACGCCCGCACAATACAAATATGTCGTCATCATTACCGAAATGTGTGTTCTGTTTACAGTTTTCCTTTTAAAACGTTACTATTATTAACTTGAAATGGTTATTTTTTTGACAGTGATATTTATCTGTCAGTTACATACATTTTAGCTGAACTATGTAACCACGGAGATGTGATTAAAGCATAAGCTCCGAGATATAATTTTTATATTACTTTATAAATTTATCCATAAAATATATAGAAAAAGTATTTATGCAAACTTGTAGAAAATGGAATAATCTTTAATTTTTATAATAATAAATTGAGAAAAAATTACATTTAAAGGTATTTTTTGAAGAAAAACTATCTTTAGCTTCAAGTAAACTATCATTTCCGGTTATCTGATTGCTACCAAAATCTAACGGCTTCATTCCATATTGGAATAAGGTAGAAATACATGGTTTCAAAACTTTCTGAATGATTGTATTTGAGTTAGAGCGTAAAGAGGATCCACACACACACACACACATACACACACACATACACACACACACACACACACACACACACACACACACACATCACACGGACATCATCGTGAAAATGTTAAAAATGGATTCTAGGGACCTTAAAACGTGGTCATTTACCAAAATCTCGATATGCGATTTTAGCACGATCCCTATACCTCCCTTACCAATGGTAGCGGGAGGTAAAAATAACCACATTTAAATAAAAAATTAAATAATAGCATAAACAATTTTCAATTGGTGACAGTAGTTCACTTTTACTTATGAATATATGTAAATGCTATTCTCGGGGTTATTCTACTTCTACAAAAATCTCTTTGATGTGTGTATGTATAAGTGTTTTGTACCATTATACTCGTATACTCAAAATACATCAAAGAACATCGTGCACATAGAGATTCATATCATACTTGAATATATCATTCAAACGTGAATTATTATACGTTTTCAAAAACTATTTGGTTTTCAACCAAAGTGTTAAACTAAATTTGTACACAAGTTACGAGTATATATATGTACATATTTTTGTTTTTACTCTTTAAAAAAGGTAACTTGATAACAAGACAATATAATTTAAAGAAATACAACATGGCTTTGCAAATAATGAAAGTAGCTTATACCTCTGACATAGTTAATTTTCAGAACGTTAGTTGATTAAACACTTTTCATTTATTTTAGTCTCTACTTGCGATTGCTGATATCAAATACATTTTGCTTTTGCTTTAAAAAAAACTGTTGTGGTCAACACAATACCTCTCGCATCTTTATTTTATGTTGCATAGGGCGCGAGCAGTTATGTGACTTGGTTGGCCTTGGTAAGCAGATATGGGTGCCCGTGTCAAAATAACAGCTAGTAATGTACATAGGTGTTAAGTATCATAAGTTTTCTTCAAAACATTATGATTTTCCAAATCCATGTGGATTATTTTCTTCGACAAGTATATTCCATACTATGGATGACAAATAAACATCAGAATATTTTGAAATTTTGAATGAAAAATTATAGCATATGACAATTGTGACATCTATGTAAATAACTACTAGCCGCCATTCTGACACGGATCCTCATATCTGCTTGCCAAGGCCAACAAAGTCACATGACTGCTCGTGTCCTATAAGTAACGAATTTAACATTTCTTGTACACAAAAACAATTGAAATTGTATCTTTTCTTTCGTTCTATGAGAAATTTTGTCCTCAAATTCATTGACGGTATTAGCAGTATTTCCTAAGGATATATGTAATATTATCATACCTATAATTTAAATACGTATTTAATTAATAATACAATAATACATACATTTTGCATTTATCTGTCAATTACAAACATTTACATATCTCAACTGTTTTTTGAGCAACGAGATTAATTAAAACAGATTATTTTACAGTATTATATCCTTTATCTCCAAACCTATACGAGATATAATAAAAAAATTAAATTAATAATTTAATTATCTTTAATATTCGTAGTAACAAATTTTCAAAAAATAATATTTAGAATTTTTTTTAAGTCCATAAATCGTACTTATTCAATAAAATCTGGATATGCGATTTTTAGCATGAATCCAATACCTCTCTTAGCGAGGGGTAAAAATCGAATAATTGTACTAAGTTAAAATTGTGGTGACCTTGGCCAATATTTAATTTTCAAAAAACATTGTAATTATTAGAAATTGAGAAAAATATTTCACATAAAATTTTATTGTTTTTTTATGGTCTATTTACTGACATAGATAAAATTTTGTTCGATTACTAACTTTATCAGTTTTTCTTTGATTTTTCGTTTTTCTCGTGAGACCAATGTTGATTAAGCATTTTTACTCATTTTGTTCAGTATTATATATTCTCAAAAATAAAATTACCCTTTTTTTAACAGTCTGTATTTATTTGAAAACAATAATTGACCATTCTAATTATTAAATAACGTAGTATGAACTTATATAATTACTTAGGTACGGTTCCAAAGCTCCACCTCATAGACACCGGCCCAGAAATCTAGAAAAGACACGGCCTTTCGTATTATGAACTTAATTTTTATTTTATATAGTAGGTACTTATAATTGAAGTGGTGAAATGTAAAAGGAAAAGGTTCCGTAAATGATAGTTTTCGGAGAAATCAATATAAACTTATTAAAGAGTAAAGCGAGCATTTTACAGGAAAACTTACAGTTAACAATTTGTAAATATAAGTGAGCTAAACACTTCCTTACATGGTTTTAGTATTATAAAAGTACTATAAGTATGTTATGCTAAAACAAATTTGGCGGAATCTTTTCCTTCTACCTCTCAACTAGGGCGACGACTGAAAATATAAAAAAATAACACTTCGATTACACAATCTGTTTATTTTTTCAAAGCTACATCGTTAACAGTAAGGAAGCTAGAAAGTTCTTTATTTGATTATCTCAGAATCAAAAAAATGGACTAAGGTTGTTTTTGTAAATAGCCCCTTATTGCTCATAAAACTTCTAATTTAGAGTTTCGTACATAAGGTGTATAAGGTATTTTCGACTTAAAATTACCTAAGGAATACACCTTTGGTTATGATAATTGAACCGCGGGACAGGCAGTATAAATTTATGTACATGCAAATTTTTATACTCGGATGTAGATTTGGCATTAGTAAATACACGAAATCTCAGTCGTACAGTATTATTCTTACAAAAGCAACGTATAAATAACGAATATGGCTGAAATTTCGAGTATTTGTTAATATCTAAACTACAACAAAGTCGATATATCTATCGACATATAAATTTTTATATTATCTGGAAATAATTTAAATTAATGATGCTAAATACTTGCATTTTTATCTAAAATTTAATATATTATCAGAAATATATTCCCGGAATATTTTCTTTTTAAATCTCACTCAGATTCAGTTGGCTTTGTTATAGACAATTTACCAGGTAGGAATAGTTTTCTTTCCGGTCATTTAACTCAATATGTGAAATTTATTCCTTTTTCAACTCGTCGCTTCCATTTGAAAGAATATTTTCAATAATCGGAATAATACAAGTGACAACTATTATGCGGTTTACTATTATCCCAAGTTAAAAATGAATCTTTTGTTTATTCTTTTTATAAAAAAGTTTGCAGATTACTTTCGGATTTATCTTAATAAAACCCAACTAAATTAGAAGACATCTTAAATTCGAAGTAATATTTTATTTTTTATTAGTAATAAGAAATAAAAAAAATCACTTACCGTTCATATTAAGTTCGGTAGCAGCCTTGCTATTATCTCTCCCATAAGCAGCCACAGTCGCTCCATAACTACCACCTGAACCAGAACTGGTGCTCTGTCTTCCATTCAGTGGCCCAACTGTAGCCAGTTCACTATCGCTCGGGTGCAGATAGTGATGACTGTGGTGGTTATAGTTACTCGTTCGGTGCTGGTGGATCGAATTCAGAATTATATTCGACGATGTCCGCGACAGGGCCTTCCTCTGTCGGATCGCCTCCTTGTATATCCTACAGTACATCGTGAACATCACCACACCAGGAATCCAGAAACTCACACACGAACTAATTATGGCATAGTATTGATTCACCACAAAGTTGCAAACGTTAGGGTTCTCAGATCGGAAGATTTTGTGTTCGTCTGTTGTGTACCAACCGAGAAAAATCGGAGTAAAGCTTATTAAAGCAGGGAGTAACCACACATTAGCAAGCATAAAGGACACAGTCCGATGAGTCATTGTTATAGGATACTCCAAAGGTCTCACAATAGCGTAGTACCGGTCAACACTTATACAGCATAGATGAAGAATGGAAGCTGTTGAAAAATAAACATCCAAGGAGTTCCATACATCGCACATAAAATACCCAAACAACCATCGCCCCCCAGTCAATTCCACACTCGCGTTAAAAGTCATCGCGCATAAAGCCACCAACATATCCGCCATTGCTAGGCTCACAACATAATAATTAGTTATAACTCTTAATTTTCTATGTCGGTGTACCGAAATAATCACTAAGGCGTTTCCAAGAACGGCCGCCAAGATGATCGTGCCGAAGATGAAGGCCTTGAAGACGAGAAACATGAGGTCGGTCCAGTCGGCAGCGGACGCCTCCACCGTGGTGGCGTTGGTGTGATTGTGCGCCGAAGATGAGTTGCCGGAGCTGCCGTGCGCCAGCGAGGGCAGCACGCTCGCGGCAGTGCTCAGTGTCGTGGAGAACGAAACCATCGCGTTTACTATCATCCTGGGCCTGGAGGAGGCTGATGACGAGTACTAAGTTTCACTTAGACCAGCAGAGCTGGTGGTGGATGTCAGGCATGCTATTACATGGTTTTCATTGCTCTGAAACAAATACAAATATCTGTCAAATATTGTCCAAGAAATATGCTTACAATTTACTATTACATCATCATCACCAGTGGCCTGACCGTAGGTTCTGTCTTTGTCAAATCAAACGGCTATATTACAGTTAAACGATTTAGCAATAGTATATCTATGTGACCTTATTCAAATTTAAGAGGAATTCTAACAAAATTGGTCATACTGGAGAGATTGTGTTTAGAAAATTATAATTGAAAGAAAATTGCATAGAAAAAGGGAAAAAGGAAAAAGAATATTTGCAATGTGGAATAACAAACAAGTGTGGAGGCAATATCTCCACTGAGACCTGCCCAGAGCCAAAATTTGCTAATATGCAATGAAATATAGAATTCGAGAAAAACGGCTTTAAAATCTCTGTGATGTCTTCACCGCTGAATAATACAAGCAACGAGAACGGAAGAGATATGTATGTACAGGTCTTTTTAATATCATTGTCATCCTTTGTTTTTAACCTATAAATTTAATAATTGAAGCCCTAAGTGGATGAAGGTGATATGTAACATTTTTTATAAATTGAGATTTTTACGTGGTATGAAGCAATGGCACAAAACTCCTTCATTCACGTAAAAATCTCAATTTTATACAAAATGTTTCATATCACCTTCATCCACTTAGGTCTTCAATTGTTAAAATATAAAGTATTAACGGCAGTAAGTGCACTTTAATGTTAGAGGATAATGTTTAGATACCAAGACGGAGACGAAAGCGATATAAATGCACTTAACGTCCAAGATTCTTACTATATTTTTTGCACGATTGTAGCAGTTTCATGCAATTGCTGGAATAAAATTAATATTGTCAAAATTGACGCTACGAATAGGCAACTATGATTTGTATTTATTATTTTAATACTGTTGCTGAGGTGGTTATTATTACATTCGGGTACAAATTAGTCCTTACCGCCCGTGGTCTTTTAGTACGATTGTCTAGGTTCTCTTAGCAACCAAATCTTTATATGTAAATAAAACCTATTGCATTAGAAACCATATCGGTAAACATATAAAAAACCTGATCCTGCAAATAGTATATTAAGTACCGTAATCTGTAAGTGACACTTTTTAGGTCGAGAATGTAGTTTGGGAAATCGAGACCTGTACGATCGAAAATTCCTAAATATTCGTGACCTAAAAAACACTTATATTCCGAGGTTAGTAAGCTATTTTTTGCAATACCTGCAAAAATAGAAGAAAAAGAAAAATAGGTTAAAAAATTACCAGCAGTCAGATTGACCCTGAACTGGAGCATTTACCCACTATCCATTGTGAACGATAAGCATTTACTTATCACCCTGATCTAATAACTATGGAAACCAATTGTCCATTAAAAGTTCCACTTACTGTGTTTGAATTGCGTTATTAATGGGAAATTTACAGAACAGGTATTGCAAGAAAGTATTTTTAATTGCATTATTCACAAATTCACCCATATTTTCTAGTTCCATGAAAGAAACACTGGGGTTAAATTAGAACTCCATATACATACCGGGTGAATACTTGAAACCCGAACATAGCCCATCAACACGGGGAAATTGTTTCTCGCCGTTTCAACAGACAACAATGTTTATTCTGCATCAAATGATATCAAATACATATAAATTTGTAATATTTTAGACACAAATTAATTATTAAATTTATTCAATTTCTTATTAATATCGATAGCCATAATGACATTGAAATAAAATAAAAAATAATGTTTGACATTTTATCTGTCCGAACTCGTTATAACCTTTAACTTGTGGAATTTTTTTTAATTCATATTTTATTTCAAGCCATGTCTAATCTATTACAAAATATTAAAAATAAATTAAAATAAAAAAATGTAGCTAACAAATTCTGACAAATATTTGCTTGTCATTTTGTTCAAATGCCATCATGCTATCGATATTAATAAGAAATTGAATAAATTTAACAATTAATTTATGGGTTTAAAATATTACAAATTTACATGTATTTGGTATCATTTGATACATAATTCTATTGATACCACAAACATTGTTGTCAATTGAAACGACGAGCAACAGTCAAAGAAAAACGATTTTTCCGTGTTAACGAGCTATGTATAAAAAATAAAAATAGAACGACTACGAAAGGAAGTAGGTATAACTCATATGTAACTTGTAATCCTGGTTGTAACTATTGAAAATTAATTAGCAAACGATATTTCCTTGGGGTATCTAGGACCCAGTAATATGGTGCGATGGTTAAATATTTTATTACTTTTTACACGATCGGTTTTTTTATAATGTTTATCGAAGGGGTTTCCAAGGCTGTGTTATATGTAAGTGACTGTGATTACTTACCGATCAGGAGACGAGGCGGTAAGTAAATAAAAAAAAAACAACATTCAAAACTTACTTTAAAAATGACAACTAATTTTTTTTTAAATGTCAAAATAATTTTTAAATAAATTTTAATTTTTTTCCTGCGTCGATCGTGTAAAAATAGTAATAAGCATGGCGGTCATTGAGGTACTTTCTGTCGGTATCGGATGTACTAGAAATTTCGATTTCGTCTCGATCTCTAAAATTACCCTTACTTACTACCTTAAATAATAACTATTAAATTGTCGAGGATAACAGTCAAATTTGTCACAAGTTTTTAATTCTTACAAATTTGGATTTTTGTTGTGTCCTTCCGGTGGTGAAAAAAAAATACGAGTATATATAACACCTCTCGAGAGAATTCTTTTATCACTTGGTGCTTTCAAATTACATCTTGGGAAAATACACATTTCTCTTTCTTGATGTTTATTATTCTGTTATTTATATTATTATCATGCTTAGGCATGATAATAATATTTTAAAGAAAGGAATAAAGTATTATCTATATATCATTAATATTATAAAAGTAGAACAAGGTTAAATTTATAAGTACGCGAAATATAAAATATAAATTAACAGGTTATTCATAGCATATACAAGTTGGTGTTCTAATATAATCAATAAATCGTTTTTAAATATGGTTCATGGTAAGATATTCATGGCAGAATATAGATTAAGTTATTCCCGTTATAACTTCGTGACGGTTTTATAATAAGATTAAAGATGCACGTTTGTATGAAAAAGTAAATTAAATTTTGTTCCAAAGTAAAAATAAAATTAGCTCGATTCTATATAATTCCAGCTGAATTTCAATAAATTTGAATTCATCGCCGGTGGTTTCGCCGGAGAAGATTTTATTACTCAACCAAAATACTTTTAATTTGATGTATAATCGTAATTCTTGAGTAAAAGAAAAAAATGTAAAAGAAATTTTTAAATAGAATTGAAAATTATGCTTCCTCCACGAATTTGTAATGACAACAAAAATCAAACACTTAAATTAGACTAGAAGGGTAATTTGAAAAAACAATATTTTTTCTAAGATTAAGCGAACCATCACTAAAAATGAGCACGTTTTAAGGTCCTTAGAATATGAATTTAACATTTTTACAATGAATTCTGTAGGTGTGTGTGTGTATCCTCTTTATACGCTCTAACTCAAAACTATCATACGAAAAATTTTGAAATCTTGTATACTTACTCTAATATGGAAAGAAGTCATTAGTATTTGGTACAAATTGGACAACCGTAACTGGCACTTTCCTTGAAAATAAATATCTGTTGTGGCCAGCACAATGCCTCTCGCCACTTCCTTTTTTTTGGTTACATAAGTATAGGGCACGAACAGTCATGTTATACATTGTTGGCCTTAACAAGCAGATGTCGGGGCCCGTTTCAGAATGATAATTAGTCATTATGTACATAAATATCAGAATTTTTCAATAAAAATTTCAAGATTTTCTAAATTCACGTAATTAATTTGTCACCAGGAGTGTAGAATTTAATTGTTGAGGAAAATAAACCACATGGAATTGGAAAATCACTAAATTTAGAATGAGAAATTATGATATATGACATCTATATACATAATTACTAGCTATCATTCTGACATGAGCCCCCAGATCTGCTTGTCAAGGCCAATAAAGTCACATGACTGCTCGCGCCCTAATGTATTTCACATTTCTTGTATGCCTACACTCTACACCAAATATTCTACTTACATCTATTCCATAATTTAGATTTTTAAAATTTAAATTCATTCTATGAAGAAATTATGTCCTCTTCTAATTTTTCGAGATGTTTCCAATTCATTGTCGGAAGTAACAGTATTTCTGAAGGGTATGTGTAATATACCTATAATATTAAATATTTAACTATTAATACATTAAGAAATAATATAAAGTATCTGCTTCCCAGAAAAAGACTTTAGTAATGTCTCCGGATTTCTAACACTGACATTTATCTGTCAATTACAAACAATTTAAATTTTCCATGGCATTCTTTCGGCTGTAAAATTTATTATAACAGATTATTTTATATATTATATTTCTTTTATCTCTAAATCTATGGAATATATAATAAAATATTTAAATGTATCAGATAGAGAATTTAATTTTCTTTAATATTACCAAGAAAATTATTCAAAAAATAATATTTAGAAGATTTTTTTTCAAGAATCTTCTACTTCCGGTTGTCCAATTGTTACCAAAACCATTTCAGATCTTCCCATGAATGTCCGATTGGGAAATACGTAGTTAAACAAATTTAAAGTCTTATAGTTTTTGAGTAATCGTCCTTCCAACATCCCACATACACACACACATACACACACACACAGACATCATCGTAAAAATGTTAAAATCGTATTGTACGGACCTTAAAACGTGCTTATTCAATAAAATCTGGATATGCGATTTTTAGCACGAATCCAATACCTTTTCATAGAAAAATACCTTTAAATGTCATTTTTTCGCGATTTGTTGTTATAAAAATTTAACAAGCAATTAAGCATGCATTAACACTTTATGTACAAGGTGTTGACCGCGACAACGGAATATAGGACTTTAACATGTACAATCATACTTTCGTAATTTTCTGCCTCGCTATTTATTTTAGGTAAAAACAGCTTCTGCATTTAAATCAATAAGCAATAAGGGCAGAAATTAGGTGTGAAAATGTCAAAAATCATTCAAAAATAGCGATAGCCGTGGAATTGAAATTAATATGTAGATTCTATTCATATCTGTAATGCCTGGTTGTAGAAACCTTCATCAATGCCTTGTTCAGTTAGCGGTTCATTAAAACGAACAAATTCGAATCAGTTTGCTTGTTCTTATGACATTTAAATCTTTGCAGAACAAGGCGTTGATGAACGTTTCTGCAACCGGACATAAGTCTTACAGATCTGTAAATCTATAAATGATAAACAAAATAACATTAATAATAATAATAATAAATATTTTTATTAGCGAATATTCAGCAATAGCTGCTCTACCATATTAACTTTACATCATAAATACGTATTAATGCATTGATATAAAATTTGTATATATAGTGAAATGAACAGATAAGTGTGAATAAAAAACAAGTAGTTAGAAGCAAAAAATCGGAACGAAAGCTGTCACTATTATGTATAATTTTATTTTAATCAACAATAATAGATGTGTTTTTGTCACTTTTATATAGATTTACAGATCTGTAAGATTAACAGATGTCAACAGAATCGACCCATAAAAATTAACAAACGTGAACGATTTATCTGTCAAGCTAGATTAATTTAATTTTAATTATTATTTGCAATTACAGATAAACTGACAAATTATTTATTTAAATTACTAGATAAGTGTACACTTAAACAGGTATTACTAAAATAAAGCCTAATAAAAATATATTAACGTAACTTGTCAGGTAAAATGTCAAACATTTGTTAATTTATCTGTTTCAATTCCATGGCTATCGCTATTTTTAGAGCAACTTTCGACATTTCAAACAAGTTCTGTTGTTATAAAGCATGTAAAATTACTTTTGCTAAGGTATTGATTCGGATGCAGAATTTTAAGCTCTACAACTTTTATTTGAAGCATTTTTACCTAAAATAATTAGGGAAGCAGGAAATTATGAACATATGATTCATATGTTAAAGTCCTGTTCCGGTTTCGTTGTCAAAACACTGTATACACAACTCCTTGGTTACATTGTTGAAAAATATTCAAATATATGTATAACCGACAGATGCATGCCAATGTCAAAAAATTTGTCATTTCAAATTAATTAGGGTAGTGTTTTAAGAAGAAAATATTAGAAAATGAATTAATAAAATACCTAATAAAGAAATCAATTTTCTTATTTTGTAATTGAAAAGAAATTAACATCATTATAATATATAAATTTGAATTAATATAACAGTAAGATTCTGGAGATGAAAATAATAATACCCGAAATACTTATATTAAATGTAAATACAGTTGCCAAAATTTGTAAATATGTAGGTATGTGTTATAAATTAATAAAAATTAAATAAGGAGAGATATTATGCTGGCCACATCAGATTTTTATTAAAAAATCTGATGTGGCCAGCACATAACCTCTCGCCGTATATTTTACCTGGCTGTATGCATAAAGCAAAGATTATTTTTATAAATACAAATAATATATTCATATAAATCTATGACGTATAAACTTCTTTATTATTCAATAATAGCATGTCTCAACATGAAGATATTTTACTATAAATTATGTTACAATAAATTACAAAGTAGAGTTTACCATATATAAATATTAGGCTGGTAACAGCAATTTTCAATTCGAACAACTTTGTTTACTTTCTCTTCATATTCTTCTAGTACAAACATTAATTTTGGGCGGTCTAAAATGTATATATCTGGATTGTGCATCTATTCTTATATATCTTCTTTTACATTTTATTTTTTCATACTTGTTATATCTAAATAACCTTAATTCCCTTTAATAAAGTGACGGATAGATTGCACTCCGATTTTGTCAATATTTACAACATACTTGATAAGAATTTGATAGCTTTTTCGCAATTCAAAGTTACTCTAGTCTACAGTACTGGTGTACATTGTCCCATAATGTTTGAAACAACTTTAAGTCCTTCAACCTAGACTTGTCATCTCCATAATAGTCACAGATCAAGAACTAAGGGATTCTCCAAGTACATTTTTAATTCATTACTCATTATTTCTGACACTGACATTTATCTGTCAGTTACAAATAATTTAAATTATCAACTATTTTTCATGGCATTCTTTCGGCTGTCAAATTTATTACAACAGATTATTTTATATATTATACTTCTTTTATCTCTAAATCTATGGAATATATAATAAAATATTTAAATGTATCAGATAGAGAATTTAATTTTCTTTAATATTACCACGAAAAATTTTCAAAAAATAATATTTAGAATATTTTTTTTCAAGAATCTTCTACTTCCGGTTGTCCAATTATTACCAAAACCTTTTCAGATCTTCCCATGAATGTCCGATTGGGAAATACGTTGTTAAACAAATTTTAAGTCTTATAGTTTTTGAGTAACCGTCCTTCCAACATCCCACACACACACACACATTCACACACACACACACACACAGACATCATCGTAAAAATGTTAAAATCGGATTGTAGGGACCTTAAAACGTGCTTATTCAATAAAATCTGGATATGCGATTTTTAGCATGAATCCAATACCTCTCTTAGCGAGAGGTAAAAAAGCCAATGCACACGTTAATTCAAACAAATGTAATTAATTCCCAAATTAGCGGATTAACGAAAAACTTCACAGAGATACTGATGACAGTACACAGAACCTCACAAAAAATAATTGTGCATTTAGTGCTGCCCTCTCTGTGCTAAATCTTGAACTTTTCAATCCACTCTATTTTCAATTTCATATCAGACATACACAATTTCTATGCAGAATAAAAAAGAGAAAAACTTTATAATAACATGTACTGCAATGAATATATCACATAAAATTTCACAGGCGACGACTTAATTAAAGCGACATATAACTTATGATTAATAGCAACACATTCCGAACCGTTAGTTGGGAGAAATATTGCAGCAAGTTTAAAATGAAACTCAACTCGTCTTGGTCTCGGGTGCATGCGAAGCAATGCGAAGTGAAACAAAAGCAACACAACATATTCTTTGACACAATGACAGATGCATTCGCATTAGGGAAGTTCTTTTAGTACGTTTTCTCCAGCGACGGGTCTACAGAAACTGGAACTAGACTTAGAAGTAGAACAGATATGTGGAGTAGATCACATCAGGGGAAATGCACTGCCACTAGTTAGGTTGGCATAAGTGCCCGAGGGCACTAGATCGACAAAAAACGAAATAAATTCTTGAGATTACACAGTATATATATTTTATTTTGTTATCATTTATGAGGGTCACGTTAGAGTACGATTAATTGAGAATAAAATACATCGCACCACCGCGGAAAAAGTGACATAACTTAAAATCACTACTTCTTAGAAAATCAATTTTAAAAATTTATGGAAAAATTAAACTGCTGTCATTGAAACTGGAATAAATATACCGTATAGGTGGCTGTTATGACAACAAAAAACGATATTTATAATTCCAAATATGTCACTATTACTATTATTATATTACTATCACTGACAGCAAGCACAAGTTGAGTTAAGTCAGAAAAATCACTTCTAACCCATGCCTAATTATTAAGAAATTATGAGCTGTGTAATTTTTTGTCGATAAAAATCTATAGAATTTACATTATATTCACATATAAAACTAATTTGAAAATTTGGACTTGTGTCACTTTTGTCAAAGTAGTTTCTGTAAACAATATTACACTTCACTATTTTTCCTCTCATTTGTTAAAAGCTCCTAACCTAACATCTTTTGAAATTCTGAATGCTTTCAAAATTTAAAATTATGAACTGCTGTATCTATAACTTCTTCAGAAAATAATCAAAAATTGCACAATGCCAAATCAGGTAGTATTCTTGGTTAATTCCATATTTACAATCATAACTATATTTTTAAAAATTGATTAACTAAATTCTACCTAACTTAACTTTCACAACTTAATTTTAAATAAATAAATAATTATTTATTAATTTATATTGATATGTTGAAATGCAATATAGCCTTGAACGAGTGTTTTGCTAAACTTGGTGATAGTGTCAGATTTGAAATCACAGGTAATTTCAAACAGATGGTTATCATGTTTTGCTTTTACCATTTTTATGTTATTGAATCCTAAGTTTTTTTCCTAAAATATTTAAAATTTACAATTACATTATATTTATAATCAATTTGAATATTATTTACAGTCAATAATATCAAAAACTCATATATACGCTATATTTCCAAGTTGATCCCCACGTCATCAATTTCTAATGCAAACTTTTACTGAACTACAGATCGAACAAGATATGAGTTAACCTACTGTTAAATGGGAAACACATAATTTATAGAATTGTGTACTCATAGCACTGTATTATATTTAATTTTCTTTTTATATTATTTTATAGTAAGTTATATATTATCCATTAAAGATAAATTAATGTAAATTCCAAGTACACTTTTATAAAACTTTAACTTAATTATTTAACCAGTACTTTTTTATGTTACCTTAAAAAAAATTTAAATAGCAAAATTTCATAATATTTCTTATTCATTTGTGAACATTAGTAGGGGATGTATTCGTGGAAGTGAAGATAAGTTAAATGATATTTTTGTGAACATTTATTAAACTAAACTCTTTTTTAAACAAAGTTTTCTTTGAAATATAATGGATAAATATTAAAAGTATTAAAGACGGATATATTAATTTATAATTTTCTAATCCACGCACTGGAATTATTATCTTTTTGGTCTTGTCAAGCCATATAATTTAATATAAACACAAACTTTTCGTTCACGCGGGAATTCGTGACATAATTTATTGCTTTTTATACGTGAGAATTTGCAGCCAAGTAAGCAGTAATAATTGTTACTCTATTAAAATTATATGTCAATTTAGATACACAAATACGTATAATATTTAACAAATTTTTAATATTACATACTTTAATAATAAGTTAACCTGTAGTTCATTATTTTGCTACCATATGTCATATCGCGTAGCAATGCATGCCATCCGTCCAACCAACGGAAAAAAATTAAATAGAAACGGTGTTGTACTGCGGTAACAAATTTTATATTCAAATATTTGAATATTCATGTCATTCGTGTCATTCGTGTTGTGATTAAAGTGATTTTAGTCACTGACGTTGATAGTATGTACTTCATTGCGAGTATAGTTCTTCGGCACTTTTAAAATATTTCTTGCATACAATAAAAACAGAAATATTTCATCCATCATACTTATATCATATTTAATCAAATGGTTTATTATAGGCCGAGAGTAGTTATGTGACTTTGTTTGCCTTGGCGAGCAGATATGGAGGACCCGTGAGAATGACAGCTAGTACTTATGTACATAGATGTCATATGTCATAATTTTACACTCAAACTTTCAAAATGTTCTGATTTCTTGTGGTTTATTTGTTATCAATAGTGTGGAACATACTTGTCGAGGAAAATAAAAAACATGGTTTTGGAAAATAATGATGTTTTGAATAAAAAAATATGATATTTGACATCTATGTAAAGGATATCTGCTGTAAGCGGGCCACCATTTCTAATTTTTGTATTTAAAGATATAGAAAGACGATTAAATCGGCAAAGTTGAGCGATACTGTACGAAAAAATTAACGGTGAAAAATGCAAATCAATTGAACGACAAATACGCGACTTATTCAACAATATAATATAAATGGAATGCTATATAGAAAGTTATAAAATTTAAAAGATTATTTTTATCTGAATATAGAAGTTCATTAGTATGCCTCTAAAATTAAAATCAAAAGAGTTATTTCAAGTTGAAATATTAAATTTTTTATATTAATACAAATATGACATTGTTGCTATGGAAACATCGAAAACAAATAACGAAATTAATTATTAGCTGATACTGATCAAAGAACAAATAAATAATTGCTAACAAATACTCAATGGGCTCTCGTGGCCGTGTGCCTGAGTGTCTGGTCGCGAATCTGGGGACCCGGGTTCGATCCCGACCGACGCCAAAAATTACATCGCATTTTAATGGCACAAAATTGACCCCTGTGGCGCACTCTCCACGCCAGCAATGAGTGCCCGTGAGGTGACGCCTGGTAAGCGCCCACACGGTACAAATATTCCATCATTACCGATATCTGTGTACAAAGCAGATTGGCACACCCAGCAATGGGTAATATGCCGTGATGAAATATTTATTTTATTTTATTTATTTACTCTTACATTGACCATTACAACTAATTCATTATAAGTATAATTTTCCCTTTTGTTGACAGCAACTATCAATAATGTATATAAATAAACAAAATGTTAATTGTTCTTTGTTTAATGTTAGTTTTTGTTGTTTGCATAGCAACGTCATGTTTGTATTAAAATAAGAAATATAATATTTAAATATATTGAAATAACTTTTATTTTTAATTTTAGGAGCATAGTGATAACGAACTTTTATATTCTTATAAAAAAATCGTTTAAATAACAATTTCCATGTAGCATTCCATTTAAAAAATGTTATTTTGTTGAATAAATTGCGTATTTGTTTTGCATTTTTCACCGTTAAATTTGTCGTATAATATCGCCCAACTTAGCAATGGTGGCTCGCTTACGGCATACCAGTACATAATTACTAGTTGTACTTCTGACACGGGCCCCCATATTATCTTGCCACGGCCAACAAAGTCACATGACTGTTCGTGCCCTATTGCCCTATTGCGAAATAACTATTTGTGCTTCGAATTTTGATGAATAGTAATATTCACACAGTATAGGTTTACAATACAGTCATTTTTCAGTTTTTTGAAACTTTAAATAGAGGTTGTAGAAGTGTCCTAAAATTTATAATTATCAACTTTATCCTAATTGATTGTGCAGTTATTTGTTAATAAATGTTAACATTTAAAACAGGCAACTAATCATACCGTGGGAGTTTAATTATTTTCCCGGTATATTGACATTTCCTCAGATCTGATGAAAACATGCGAAACTCCAGTCTCCAGTGCTTTAATATGCGTAACTATACGTATTCGCTTAAAGTGTCATTAGGTATGATTAAATCTTTATATTAAAATTTATATATTATGAAAAAAGTTTAATATATTTTTTTAAACGCTTGCAAAATCAAGCCATGTTATGATGATATCCATTAGTATTCTTAGGAAAGCAATCTTGAAAGTTGCTATTTTCTAATTTAGGAACAATGGAAAAGCTCTAGCATATGTTACTAGAACCAGACAGATTAAAGATTTATGCAGTTCTGTATAAAGTTGTACGATGTGATTTTATTTAATACATTAATGTGTAAAATCTCATTCTTTTTTCAAAGTGTAACAAGAAATATTAGATAATTGGGCCTAATCTGTAACTCAGTAGTTAAAATTTCATCAATAAAGTATGTTGATAGATAACAAAAAAATATCATTGTAAAATCCATTTCCATTGATCAATAGTTTTAGTTAGGTGCTAAAGATTTACCACAAATTATGCAAGTTAAACAATATCACGTTTTAATAATGTATTCTGTACAATATTTTATCTAATTCTGCTAAAATAATTTAAAAATACACAAAATTCTAGCTTTTGCTATAATAGTAATATCCAGATTTCACATAATTTACAAAACTCATTCATAACGTATTATGTACAATATTTTATATAATTCCGCTAAAATAATTTTAAAATATAAAAAAATTAAGGTTTTTTTATGATAGTAATATCCAGATTTCAAAATTAATTTACCAAAGCGTTGCCGTGAAAATATTTTTTTTTAATTTCATGTTTATATGAGTGCATATCATTAAAGTCGTAAATTGATATTAAAGAAATAATTATTGATATATTCCTGTTCGGTTTATTATCAGTTTTTCGGTTGTTTAATGTTCTTTACGTAACTAACTACGTGTTAATTATGTAAAAAGTGACATTTCATAACGTTATAAAATTAGGTAAAGTTCAACTTTTTAAATGGAATAATTAAATAAAATAAATGCCTTGCTGCAATTTTTGAGTGTAAAAATAAATAAATATATCTTCATGGCATATCACCCATTGCCCTGATATACCAATCTGCTTTCTACATGGATATCGGTAATGATTATAACATAGTTATCGTGTGGGCGTTTACTAGGTGTTAGCTCACGAATATAAGACAACTCTTTGCTAGCGTGGAGAGTACCACAGGGATCACTTTTGTATCATTTAAAATCGAGTTGTTTCTTTTGGTGACAATAAAAAATAATAGAAAGTGATATATCTGAATTATTCAGCGGAGAAAAATACTATTCATATCTTCTTTCCTAAAGTTTTGATTTTCGGTCCCCGAAAATGACATTAATTACCTTTTACGATAAAACTATTAAATTGTAAATAAAAAGTTTTGAAAAATTATATAAAATTATAGTTAAAAAGTTTACTAGGAGTTCAACTGTAACATGCACATTTTTAAAAATAAAGAAAATATCCGACCAAGCCAGTAGTTATTTACATTTTCAATCCTGTTGCATTTATTTATTTTTAAACATCACATTCTGGAATATTCCCTGTTAAATTGAAAACTAAAACTCTTCCGCTTGCAATTATGCAGATGCGTAAACGTAAAGTGGTTCTTCGAAAGTAAGAAAATTCGTCTGGTAAAACTATCGCGTTTTATCTATCGAAAGATAAACTGTTGGCGGAGTTCTTGCTAAATTTAAGTCTTCCGAAAGTATATTAGATTGGAAACGAAACGATCGTCCTCAAAAAACCTCTACACGTGTCAGGAAACTAATAAGACGTGTATCTGTTGCTGATGTGCAGAAAACAGCGCAAGAAATATGTCAAGAATTCCCTACACAACATTCACAGTGTGAAGCTTATTAATATGAGTTGCAGCACGTATATTGGCGTGTATTATGTAAGAAAAATGTTAATTTTAAACAGTGTATTAAAAAATAAACTTGCTGTTAAAATATATTTTCTATTCTGCAACTACCAATCTGTTAAAAACATAATACCAATGTTAAAATTAGGTGTTAAAACTGTATATTTTAACGTCATTCAAATAGATGTCTTTAAAATTTTAACATCTGTTTATATAATAAAATCAAAACAGCATTTTAGTATGTTGTACTTAAAATTAATGAAAATGTAATAGAAAACGAGAGAAAATTACCGTGAATGATGATTAAAAATATCTAGGTGATATTTTTAGTAAAATATATATAAATGTTTTAGTAAAATATATATAAATGTTTTAAGAAATATTTTATTTAATAACGGTCACCCTTCGGGTCACCCCTTTCATCGTATGTCTTTGTGTATGTAGGAATATTTAATTAACATAATTGAAGATTTACAACTAAACCTCTGAATGATATTCGGAGAACACGATTCAGATGTCTCGTAAAACATAGTTCTTTATTATAATCTATTAAATGCAATTCAAATTGTTTATTCTTGTACTGTTCGTCAAAATATAACGTACCTAGCTTAAAAATAAGGTCAAAAAGAAGAAGTTTCGCATACCTAATAATAATTTAATAATTTACAATTTCAATATAATTCATGGAACCTAAAAATGAGACATGGTTATGTAGCAGATTTTTATTTATTTTCCGAAAAATTATTTCCATTCTGATTTTTTTTACCTTCCGTCACATCTAGGTAAGGAAGGTATTGTCTTTGGTCAAAAAATACGGTGGTGCGTTTTCAATGAGTAGGCACGTTTTAAGGTCCCTACAATAAAATTTTACTATTTTTACGATGATGATCCGCATGTGTGTATGTGTGTGTTTGTGTGTGTGTGTGTGTGTGTGTGTGTGTGTTTGTGTGTGCGTCTGTGTGTGTGACTAAATTTCGACCGCGATATCTCCAATACTAGAATTTCAAAAATTACAATTTTTACGTATTTCTCTAGCTTACATCCATTTGCAGACTTGATTAGATTTTGGTTGTAATGGGTTCACCGGAAGTACGCTCGTTTGAAGATTTTAACAGTTTTTCTTGAAAAAATGATGTCAAATATTATTTTTTGACATTTAACGTTATTATAAATATTAAAGAATATTCTCTATACGTTTGATTGCATTTTATATTTCATATTTAACGGATATAGGGTTGAAGAATTATGAAGAAATTAAATTTTATAAATCAGGCAGCTATGCTATAATCAAAAATAAACTGTCGGATGGTGTCAATGAAAAGAAAATGAATGTGACAGAGATGAGGATGTTGAGATAGATGTTGGGGAAAGACACGGAAAGATAGGGTAAGGAATTAAAGAATAAGGGAAATGGCTCGAGTGATATGTTTCTAGAAAGATGATTACATTGGTTTGAACATGCCATGAGGAAAGATGAATATATTGGAAGAAGAGTGATTAACTTAGTAATAGAATGTTGAAGAAACGAAGGAAGACTAAAGGTAAGATGGAAGGACTGTATTGCGGAAGACTTGAGAGAGATGGAGCTAAATGAGGATGACACGCAAAACAGAAATGAGTTGAAGAAGAAAATAAAACATAGCGACCCCTAACTAATGGGAAAAGCTAAAGAAGAATATGCACTATCAAGTGCAATTTGCATATTTTGTTTATAAAATAATTTTACTGGAAATATAGAACCTTTTGCAAGAAAATTTAGGTATGAAATTTGTACATAATACATAGGATAAACGGAAGGCATTGTGCTGGCCACATCAGATTTTTTATTATGTTTATTTATTTGTGTTATGGTTACTAACTTCATGACTTAAGCAAAGATGTGTCTTTTTTTGTCTTGTTGGTCACTTCATACGGGTTTTTTTATAAACCTGTCAAATTTTCGCGTAGAGAATACCAAAAAATAAATTTAATATTAATAGTCATGTTAAAATATATTTTTTTAAAGGCATGTTATAATTAATATATTCTTTGTGCAAAATACACCCCATTGTGCTTTTATTTGAAAAAATATTTAATAATAATATAATACAAATGATGAATTATAGGGAAATGTTACAGCACAGATATTTAACCTTTCAAGTGCACGACATATTTTTGTAACATGTCGAGCACAAAGGGGTTTTTATGAATCCATCTTTATTCGAGAATCACGCTAGAATTTTTTGTCAGAATACCTAATAGGACTGGGAAAATAAAATATTTGATATCGATATTTTATATCATATTGATATCGGTAAAAATTCGTTTATCGATATTATCTATTTATTGATATTTTGATATCACACATTTTATCAATATTATCTATTTTTAGATGTCACGAAAGAATGATAGTGATATTTATTGATAAGTCGTTATTTTTTTCAGCCCAAATACCTACTTAGATTGGTGACAGTGATTTCTGTTTTTTTTTTATATATTTTGTTCGTTGTTTAGATATTTTCTATATTTAAACCAAAGCAGTGTTACTAATCCCAATATGTCACCAAAATTCGTTTAAAAATGAAGGTCCTTCTAACATCAATAAGTATGCTATACTTCATTTCATTTAAGAAAATAGTAGATGGCGCTTGAGAGCTGACCGTTTTTACATGCATTAAATAAATAATGCAAATTCAATAGTCAATTATAATATTTTATCTGTTGAAATGTACCAAGACCAGATTATTAAAATTATAACAAAACATGCTTAAACATCACTTAATTCTGTAAATTTTATTTGATAACTGACAAATGACAGGTGATATTTTCAAAGGGCATAATTCATATCCCTATTTAAACCAACGCTATTTTCTTGCGTGAAATGAAGTATAGAATATATCATTCTTATTCGGAAATGAGGATATGTATTTCTGTATTGCTGTTGTTTTAATTTGCAGTCGTAGAAAAATTATAGTATGCGGGACTCATTTTATAAACACTTTACTCGTAACTAAAGCAACGTTTATAAAACTTGTTAGATTATATTGTTAATCTATGATAGTGGGTAAAATTGATGTTTACTTGCCAGTTTTAAGTTTGTAAAACGGTTGTTGAGTAACATGGTTTCATTAGTCACGGGTTCCTGAGCAACGAGTGATTAAAATTTTTAAACTCACTAAATTTGCAAAACCAGGTGGCAAATTTCTCATTTAATATTGTGATCCAAATTCATAAATAAAAGTGTTTTTTATATTTATTGGGTTTATTAGATTATATCGTAGATAAAATATTACACGATACACATACGTAAAGTATCTTTAGTCACTCGTGTTTTAATTCTGACCACTTTGTGATTAAAGACTAGCTTTACGTACTTATCATTAATAAATAATACAATAAACTTCTAAGAAATCTGAACCATGTGTCTTATTCTCAAATTCTTATTCGTACTGGTATTTTTAATTTAATTATATATTAAGATTTTATTCTGAATTTTGAATTAATTAAATTTAAAAAGAAATAAAACCAAATCTCTTGCAAGATATATTATATACGACAATACTGGCGAGAAGTACTTATTGTGCTGGGCATAACATTTTTTTTGTCTTACGTTACCATTGTGTTTGTAAATTATTTAACAAGGGTATTTGGTGTGAAAATTTACAATTTTATTTTAAGTAAATATTATTTGTGTAGTTGCAAAAGCTTTTTTGTTATATTAATTTATTTTAAATTTGTAACATTATCATACTGCTTATGAGAGTATTACCACGTTAACAAAACGTTTAACTTTCAACATTTTCCAACCTTATTTTATTAGTACACGATGCATCACTTTATTCTGTCAAGTATTATTTTGATACTTATTAGAAACACACATTTCAACCAAAACCAATAACTGTTCTAGAAACATCTCCAACTATGACAAAAACAAACCTGGAAATTTCTTTATGTGAAACCAGATAATTGTAAAAGTTAGCAACAGTAAAACTTGGAAAATATTTGTAATACTTCCCTGGATCTACCTCATATTAGTATTGTTCTCCCAATAGATTTCTCAGAATTAAATTATATCCTATTATGTTATAACTTTGAAGAGATACTCGTAATAATTGAACCGGAACATCTTATGAATAATAAATATATCATCATAGCTTTTTACAAACACGCCCTACTATAAAAGGTTCATAAAAGTTTCTAATAATATTATTTAATAATATTAGACTACCTAATAAAATAATAATATTAAACTAATATTTTTTGTTTCATATATATTTAAACATTACTCATAAATTTATTAAGTAATATTATTAGTGAATTTATATCTATTACAACCAAACATTTATTATTATACTGTATTAAAATTTTCACCAAATTTTGATATGGAATCTCCAAGAAGTACACTTCCAGGAAATGGTCTCCAACCTTCATCCATTATCTTACAAAGCTTACTATTTCTTAATACTCTTGCATTGCTTACACTTCCCCAATTAGCGCAAACATAATAAAAACTTAAATTTGGACCACATACGAGCATCACATTTATAGAGTGATTACCATGACGGTCTACAAAGGCTGGTACGTAGTCTTTTGGAGCATCAATTTTTATAAGAGTACCGTCTACTGCCCCGCAAACCAATGTCATCTCTCCTAATCTACTGAAGTCCCTAATAATTTTACCAATAGCATCACCATCCGGTCAACGTACATTATCTTTTAATAAAGTGTCGTTGGTAGAATGCACCACTCTTTTTATGATTCTACAAAATGTTCCTTTAGATACACTATGCATGTCTCCTATACAATAATATTGCATACCGCTCCCTAGCCAATGTAACGTAATTAAAAGCTGTTCTTTGTGAGATAATGCATGGTTTCGCTTTGTTTTATATTTTAATACATAATTTATTTTGTCCAAGACGTACCCAAATTTTTTGAAATTAAGCCTAAACCTTTCGTTAAATTCATATGTGTTTTACAAATTTTGATACGAAAGTCTTTGCCGAAATATTCTAGGTCTTCTTAATATAATTTCTTCTTCGTCACTTGTGCCTGAATTAAACATTTTTATTTGTATCTCCAATTTCCACTACAATTACATACACATATATTGTTTTATTACTGCCAAGGCGCTAATATTATTAGTTTCTTTTTATTAGAATAATTTTTAGTCTTTTTATTTTATGAAACAAATTCCGTTTTTTACTAATAAAATAAGTTAATATTTTGTTGTTCTACACTAATAGCTAATGTTATAAGTTAATGTTTTTATGAAACAAAACATAATAATATTAACTAATATTATTAGACATTCACTAATTTTATTAGTCTATTATTTTTTATGAAACAGGCCCGGTTTAGTATTATATGAAATCAGTTATCAATAAAATATATTACCCCTACGTGAAATGTCGAATGTTTTAGAGTTGTGTCACATAAACTTAATTCTGAATATTAAATTTTATCTTCAAAAAGACGAGAGATACAGCTTCAGTTTTGTCACCAATCGATACTACGGGTCAAAATTTCTAAGCATACAATTTTGTTTATAAAAAAATTAAAATTTTGAAAAGGCGTCAACTCTATTATTTCAGAAATTGACTTTTTCACTAATTCACATTCCTCAAGCGTCCGACTATCTATTACTTATGAAAACGGTTCGATTCTTATATCAGCTTCAACAGAAATCCCTTTCTATCAAGGGAAAAAAATTATAAACATCAAAAAACTCGAAGACAAAGGAAATTTTACTTACACATCCCACATATCGCAAAAGATTTTTACCAAAATTAATGAATGGTTCCATGAACCTGAAGAATTATTATTATTTTCATTCTTCTATTTAACAATTACGTTTTTATCTTTGACGAAATATAATGTATTTTTAATAAATAACCAAGATTAATAATTAATACTTCGTAGGGTGGGTTTATCAATCCACTAAAGTAGCTGGTAAATGTATCAGGTTATGCTTTTGCATTATATTTTTCTCTTATTTAACTACCAGATATCTTAACAGGAGATTTATAAACTACCCCTTAATTTAACGTAATATATTTCAAATATAAAATCATACTGTCACGCTATGTATCCATTAACGGACATTGCATTTTGCTTTTAACAGATTTCAATAATAGGTGATATATGTATACATTTTTACCTCTCGCTAAGAGAGGTATTGCATTCATGCTAAAAATCGCATATCCAGATTTTATTGAATAAGCACGTTTTAAGGTCCTTACAATCCGATTTTAACATTTTTACGATGATGTCTGTGTGTGTGTGTGTGTGTGTGTGTGTGGATGTGTGTGTGTGTGTGTGTGTGTGTGTGTGTGTGGGATGTTGGAAGGACGGTTACTCAAAAACTATAAGACTTAAAATTTGTTTAACAACGTATTTCCCAATCGGACATTCCCGGGAAGATCTGAAAAGGTTTTGGTAACAATTGGACAACCGGAAGTAGAAGATTCTTGAAAAAAAATCTTCTAAATATTATTTTTTGAAAATTTTTCTTGATAATATTAAAGAAAAATAAATTCTCTTTCTGATACATTTAAATATTTTTATACATATTTTATAGATTTAGAGATAAAAGGAATATAATATATAAAATAATGTTGTAATTAATTTTACAGCCGAAAGAATGCCATGGATTTAAATTGTCAAAAAATGTCAGTGTCAGAAATCCGGAGACATTACTGAAGATTTTTTCTGGGAAGTATATACATTATATTATTTCTTATTGCATTAATAGTTTAATATTTAATATTATAGGTATATTACACATACCCTTCATATATGCTGTTACTTCCGACAATGAATTGGAAACATCACGAAAAATTTCTTCATAGAATGAATTTAAATTTAAAAAATCTAAATATATGGAATAGATATAAGTAGAATTTTTGGTGTAGAGTGTAAGTATACAAGAAATGTTAAATACATTAAGGCGCGAGTAGTTATGTGACTTTTTGGCCTTGACAAGCAGATATGGGGGCCAATGTCAGAATTATAGCTAGTAATTATGTATATAGATGTCATATATCATAATTTCTCATTCTAAATTTAGTGATTTTCCAATTTCATGTGATTTAATTTCCTCGACAAGTCAATTCCACACTCCTGGTGACAAATTAACTACGTGAATTTAGAAAATCCTGAAATTTTTAATGAAAAATTCTGACATTTATGTACATAATTACTAATTATCATTCTGCAACGGGCCCCTATATCTGCTTGTCAAGGCAAACAATGTAACATGACTGTTCGCGCCCTATACTTATGTAACCAAAAAAGGAAGTGGCGAGAGGTATTGTGCTGGCCACAACAGATTTTTTTTTTGGTAAATTTCTTAACTGTTATAGATTAGGTGATAACAATTACTTGAAATCTCAGAATTTATTGTTACAAAACCGGCGTTTCGAATACAGATATACCTTCGTCAGAGTATACAAGCATTCAAAACAATTTGGTATGTAACATGAGCACGTGTAGCGTGTTTTTGGAAAATTTCATATGACATGTATAAAATGTTTAAATAAAAGTATGTGTACATAAATCATGTTTATGAATCTGTAAGATCTTACTTAGCATGCTCATTAAAAATAAAAGTCAATAAAATAAAGCCATTAGTTTAAAATATAAAAATTACATATTTTATAAAATTAAGAGAGTATAAATAAAATAAATAAATAAATATTTCATCACGGCATATTACCCATTGCTGGGTGTGCCAATCTGATATCGGTAATGATGGAATATTTGTACCGTGTGGGCGCTTACCAGGCGTCACCTCACGGCCACAAGACCTCATTTTAAGAGAGTATTGTTCAACGAAAAATTTTAAACTGTTTTTAATATTACAAATTAAATAAAACTTTAATGCAGAATGCATGAAGTCTTGAAACAAGTCTTGACAAGTTTCATTTTGTCAAATAAATAATATCATTATTCAATTCTTTTTACCTTCCGTCACCTTTAGGTAAGGAAGGTATTGTCTTTGGTCAAAAAATTCAATGATGAGTTTTTAGTGTATAAGCATGTTTTAGGGTCCCTATAATACGATTTTACCAATTTTACGATGATGTCTGTCTCTATGTATGTATGTGTGTGTGTGTCTGTGTGTGTGTGTGTGTGTGTGTGTATGTGTGTGTGTGTGTGTGTGTGTGTGTCTGTGTGTGTGTGTGTGACAAAAGTTCAGGATCGCATTACTTCAATACTACGATTCCAAAAAATATATTTTTTTCGTATTCCTCAAGTTTACATCCAGAAGAACAAGTGATTAGATTTTGGTTATAATTGGTGAACCGGAAGTGGCCTCATTTAAAGATTTAACAGTTAAATTTGATTTATTGACATTTAAAGTTATTATAACTTAAAGAATATATTATTTTCTATACGATTTGATTACATTTTATACTTCATATTCAATAGATACAGAGTTAAAGAATTTTAAAGAAATTAAATTTTATAATTCACCAACTGTGCTAAACATGGAAACTACTAATATATTCATATAATACAAATTGACAGATGTAAGTATCAATAAAAAGTAAATTAATGTGGCAGAGATGAGGATGTTGAAGTAGATGTTGGGGAAGACACGGAAAGATACGGTAAGAAAATAACTCGTGTTACAAGTTTCTAGAAAGATACAAGAAAGACGATTACATTGGTTTGAACATGTGAAATGAAATGAAAAATTATATTGGTACAAGAATGAATAGTTTAGTAATAGGATGTTGAAGAAACAGAGGAATACCAAAGATAAGGTGGAAGAACTGTATTGCGGAAGACTTGAGAGAAAAGGAACTGAATGAGAACGACACGCAAAAATAGCGACCCGTAACGAATGAGAAAAGCTAAAGAAGAAGAAGATGTCAGTGTCAAGTGCAATTTGAAAAGTTTGTTTATGAAATAATTTTACTAGAAATTTAGAATCTTTTGCAAGAAAAATTATGTATGGAATTTATACAGTATATACAGGATTGACGGAAGGTATTGTGCTGGCCACAACAGATTTTTTAAGGATTGTAATACAGTATTTCAACGCAGTGCAGACATTGCATTAAGTTTCAAAACGGCTCCATACAATTTTTGACAAATTTTTGTATGTATATGGACAAATGAGATAGGTTTTGATGGTAATTGTCCACCTTGATATTTCGGTTTTAATAACATATAAACTTATCACACAATATTTTTTATTAATTTACTGAATTATTTTTAAATGCTTATAGAACCAGAAGAAAGTATAAATGTTTACCGAAACGTCGGTTTTGTAAGACTAAATGCTGTATGATTTCGATTTTAAGTAATTGTTAACACTTAATCTACATTATTTACAAGCAAAATCGATTGTCACCATTCTAATAAATATTTGTGGGAAACTAATGGGTTCCGTCACTGACACTTATATTTTACGTGATCCTTAAGTTAACAATATCGTATCGAAATGAAATCTCAAATGAGTTATTAAATATTCCTGTTAAAGTTTTGTTTTGCATTTTTTTGTTTAAGCCTAGCTTAAAATTTATGGGTTAGCAGTGCAACTGGGCATAAATGTTTTAATTGTGACTTTATATGTCAAGTGCCGACTACAAATTCACTTTTGTCCATTTATTTTGTCATAAGTATTCAGAATTTGATTCGTGTAGGATTCGAATCAGATTTTTCACAGTTGTTTACATTTGATTCATGGAAACATATTTTGTTTAACTAAAAATAGTTACGTAGTACCTAAACTATGTTTAAAATCAGAAAAACTATAAAGTTCAAAAACTACAAAATTCATCTATCTGCATATTTGTAGTTTGTTCTAGTTTTAAAGTTTTAAAACATGCATCAGTACACAAAGTCCTAACAGCATTTCATATTTTAAAATTTTCCATCAGAAATGAAAACTTTATCCATGATTCGCACCGAAAATATGTAGATCCGTCCTATTTCTGTTTCATTCATATTTTATCTCGCATAGTAGGTAATGATTTTCCGTCAAAACTTTCTGCTGAATATCACATCATACAAATACCTATATTTCTTGCAGCTATTCAATGTTTACACTTGTACGTTACTAAGATTTAATTACCAGGAAAGATTTCTGCACCTGCGTAGTTTTCCAGAGTTGTTAACAAACAATTTTGGCGAGTGGAGTGATATAAATCTCTGACGAAAGTTTATTGTTACTACTTTGTCTCTTCTACACTTTGCTTGAGATCTTACGAATAAGATTTATTTATTTACAGTGATTGCGAGACCTGTAAAACTGAAATTGTGTGCATGTTATGGATTAGTTTTTCCTTTTGCTTGTCTTCACAATAGGTAAGAGATATATAAAAATCACGTATAAAGATTAGTTTATTAGTAAATAAACAAGTTTATGGTTCCTAGATTACAATTTTAAGGACGAGCGTGTTTGTTATGGTTTTAATCAGCACGATTTCTCGAACACTATAAAACTAAAACGTTTGGATAATAAATATTTTCATTTTTATATTAATGGGACGAACTATAAGTTTTTGAAAACTATGGGTTCCTCCACTAATTTCAAACCTTATCTAAATAAAAATCGATCTATAGTTTTAGAAAGTTTTAATTATTTTGTATAAGAATGCGAAAATAAACGTAGATTAATGAATATTAGTGAAATAATTTTGTTTAAATATTAATTAATTTTCCAGACTTGTTAACGAACAATTTTGGCGAGTGGAGTAATATAAATCTCTGATGAAAGTTTATTGTTACTACTTTGTTTAAATATTTGACTGGTTCCCTGATTTTAAAAGCGAGACTCGCGCGCTTTTTGTACCCGTCTACCGTGAAATCATCAATGGACAAACACTAGCGCCATCCAGCGCTATAGTTTGTATCATAATATTGTCAAACAATGGATAAACTATTTCAATGTTCTATAATTAATTATGGAAAAATGCATTTATGTTTTTATGTTTATAATAATAATTTAATTATGAATATAACGTATAAGTTTATCTATATATAAAAATATTTCAGCAATGCGAGCATGAAACATTTGTGCTCCCTAGAACAGTTTGTTGACCACTGATGAAGACCTGCTGCATCACGCACCAAATTCTGAATTTTAAAAATTCATATCTCGCTTATTATAAGTCGCGTTTGCTTTAGTATACCCTGTTCTTCCAAAAAAAAAAAAATTGGTATAGGACCCCATTGTTATTCGTTAAGCTGTAATAATAAATTTAATATTCCAGGAGGACGTATTTAGATGTCCAGCTTATTTGTTAGCAAACAGTAGTGTTTATTAATAATTGGAATCACATAAATTGATCTTATTTATAAAAATATATTAATATGTTTTTGATAAAAATATTTTAAAAATGGTAGAATCCTCCAAATTTATATTATATAATTAATAAAAATAATTGCCAATTATTCTCAAAAAAATTGGGGGTAGGGTGTTGCATAACGTTCCACCCCGGGTGTTAATTATTCTTAGTCTGCCACCGCACACACACCCATAGACATATTGTGAAAATGTTCGATCCCAATACCTCCCTTTACCAAGAGTAGCGCGGGGTAAAAAATAATTTGCGTAATATTTAAAAATGTAACTAAGAATCTAATTCTTTTTAACTTTTGTATGTATCATTTTTGCCTATTTATAGCAATTTTTTAATTAATTTGCGGATCCATGTTAATTAAGATTTTTTTGCTAATTTTGATCAGTACTATACGTCCACATTTTCTTAATATACTGTAGATCGTATACAGGAAAATGTATAACTGTATAATGTGTATTGTGCTGGCCAAAACAGATTTTTTTTATTAGGAAAAGGTCACAGGGGGAGACTATTTGCTAAATATATAACTGATCTGATATAAATATCATGTAGTGGATTATTTTCGATTCATCTTCATTGGCACGACAGCACTCGTAAAGTACGATCTCGTTTCATGAGTGATTCGTGCGACAACCTTTGATTAGCAATTTTTTAAATTAGACGAAAATAGGATTCGTTCAATACAAACATCACTATTTACAGGACCTCGATAAATACCTTATTTAAACGTTCATTCTGAACGTCAAAACATCAAAAGAATAAAAAGAATTTAAAAAAACATGTCCTCTCTAAAGCACAGGTTTACAGATAAACATGTTTTAATGTGCAAACACATTACTCTTTATTTTTAAAATGTAGTTAGCAAATTTCCTTTTTTAGTAATTAATTTAAAGCTTATTTATCAGAATATTTTGATCAAATGAATCGATTGATAACTAAATTATAACCATATTTCAGTACAAAATTGCAAGAGAGAAACGGGTTGATTTAAAATGCATGTTGTCTTCCTAATGATGAAGAAAAACAATTAAACAGAAAAAAGTAACATTTTATTTTACATCCGCGTGTTGTTTGCAATCTCTTAAACATTCATCCTACATTCTATTAAAATCAAATCTTGAACTTTTTCTTCGTTATTGCTTGCCCAATCGAAATTGTTAACACTATAATTTCACTGCAAAATATGGTGGCCTTCTTCCCCATACACACCAATAATCTCTTCATGAATAATTTTTGAAACGTTACCCTGTATATTGTCAAGAACTTTACTTGTATACGGTTTCAATTCACTCTTCAATAACTTGCTTGTAAAAACCTCTCGTCTTCTGTTTCATGGCTAGTTAGATAACATTCTAAATTACCCTCGTACATTTACGACTATAATGTTTTTACCTTCCGCTACCCTTGGTAAGGGAAATACAGGGATCGTGCTAAGAATCGCATATCGAGATTTTGGTAAATGACCACGTTTTAAGGTCCATAGAATTCGATTTTAACATTTTCATGATGATGTCTGTGTGTGTGCGTGTGTATGTGTGTATATGTGAGTGGATACTCTTTGCTATCGTTCAGAAAATTTTGTAACCTTGTATTTCTACCTTACTTTTATATAGAAAGAAGATTAAAGATTATTAAATTTTCTATAGGTTTGCATTAATACTTTTTCTATGTATTTTATGTATAAATTTATAAAATTATCTAAAATTTTAATCCCGCAGTCTACGTTTTAACCGCAACTCCATGGTTACATAGTTTAGATCTCAAATGTATGTAACTGACAGATATATGTCACTGTCAACATATTAAGCGTTTAAAATAATAATAGTAACGTTTTAAGAAGAAAATAGTAAATAAAACATTAATTATACGAAAGGAACGAATTACAATTACCAACATAAGTAAATATGTAGAAATATAGGTAAGTATATGAATAAATAAAATAAATATATTGTCACCGCATATTACCCATTTCTGGGTGTGCCAATCTGCTTTGTACATAGATTTCGGTAACGATGATGACATATTTGTACCGTGCGAGCGTTTACTAGGCATGGAGAGTGAAACACAAGGGTCATTTTTGTGCCATTTAAAATTCGAAATATTTATAAACCTGGTATTTAAATTTAATTTTAAGTATTTACATAAATTAAAATTAAATGGGAGGTATTGTGTTGGCCACATCAGTTTTTTTCTATTTTTTTATAAATTATGCATACTTTATAGAGTGGTTAACAGTCAAGGAAAGTCAGGCAATTATGAAAACGTCAGATATTTTAGTAAAGTACGGAATTATCAATGAATTTTAAATTGTCGGAATCTAATACTTCGTCATGTTCAGCAAATATCATGTGAATTACAGGAACAAATGTAAAAATAAATACAGTTTTAAAATCACTTATCTTATATATAAAAGTAAAAACTTGACCGCTATACAAATCTACACCTGCTCACAGCCCATACATCTCCATGGTAACTACTTGAGAAATTTAAATGTGTGTAATTGACAGATAATTTTCACTAATGCTAGTATTAAAAATTCAAAGATAGTATTTTATTATTAATTATATATTTAAATTTTCGGTATATTACATCAACCCTTCAGAAATACCGCCAATCTCGTTAATGAATTGGAAAAACCTCGAACATTAAGAAAAAATGGAGAAAACTTGCTCATAGAATGAATTTAAAATTATAGAAAATACGTGAATATAAAGATTAGGTGTAATTTTTTTTTGTGTTTACAAGATAGGTTAAATACAATAGTTGCTTTGTACACAGATATCGGTAATGATGAAATATTTATACCGTGCGGGTGCTTACCAGGCATCACCTCACGGGCACTCAATGCAATGGGGTAATATGCCGTGATGATATATTTATTTATTTAAAAAACATAATTGGATTTAGTTTTAACGTTTATTTAAAGTGTAAGTAATACTGTTATTTATTTTTGTAAAGTTACGAAATATGATACTGAAAACAAATAAAAATTAGCATTTAAATTGTTAAAAGTTAAGTTAAGAATATATAATTATTATGTAAATACGAGGGGGACCCAAAAGTCTTTAGGCTGTGTTCAAAAAACAACATTTTACATGACCAAAAAAATGAATTAATTTCTTTTTGTGAAAAACAGGTAAATTTTAAACTTATCATTACAAATTTTAGTGGAATTATAAAATGACAGCAAAAAAGGAAAATACGAAAATTGGATGGAAGAGATGAATTAATTAAAATACACGGCAGGCACATAATAATGCACATAAAAAGTCAAATAAAAATCAAAAAGATAAAGCCTGGAATCAAGTTTATTTTGGCATGTTATAAACATTATTCACACTTTCTGAAGAATCTGAAAAGTATAAAAAAATAGAATCCTTTAAAATAAATTTTACTTACCCATATTTAATAATAAATATCAGCATGAGATTAGGTAAGCTGTGTCTATGCTTTGACTACGGTACGGCTAGCTTTAGCATTACGGGCGCATTATACTAATCATATGCAGAACAACGCGGAAAATTTAAAATTGACGTCTTAAACTAACTTGTTTAACGATTGATACTTAGTCCATCTTGGTTTAAATTTATTACCTGTTGGTATAACTTAAACCTAAACATAATGGCCTGGTTTTAACTAAAACGCTGTTTTAAGAAATGTCAAATTCAAATTTCAATATTTAATTTCACCCTTATCTTTAAAGAGCGAGTTTTAAAAAAATATTTGTTTGATTATAAACTATGTTCTGCTTTAAAATCATATTTTGATGAATTTAATATTATTTATTATTAATATTAAATAATGAAATTTGACATTTCTTAAAACATCGTTTTATTTAAAACAAGGCTACCAGCCAATATTTTTAAGAATACGATTATTTGCTAAACCTGGTATAAAACAAGTTTAAAGTTATACCAGGTGTAACTGTTGCTATGAATACAGCTGTTAATGTTTATTTAAAGTGTAAGTAATATTTTTATTTAATTTACATTTGTTAATGTATGAACGTCAATATTAAAGACAAAATTTGCACATTAAGCACAAACATATAAATTTAAAAGGTAAGTTTAGAATATATAATTACTATGTAAATTATGTAGGGTATGGGATATTATTATCACATCTAATTTAATATTTGTGGTTATAAATAATATTTAAAATATAAATTCTACGAACTACACTATCCATTCATTGATTTAAAATTTAAGAACAATTAACAGAAAACGGAACGTCTAATAGATTTATATATCTGTATAAGTTATATTAAACATCGTTCAAAGTTCAGTGTTGTACTTACACAATACATTTATTAGATTATTAGAACTATGAATCAATATTGGAATTATTGTTACTGATTATTACATTTTATAATCTATATAATTTGTTATTACCGATAAATATTATTATTGTTGTAATCAATGTTTCATTTGAATTTTCAAGTTTAATTATTGTAGTAAAATGTATGTATACCTACACACATTAAGTTTATATCGTTATGAATTGTATATGTTTTTATTTTTGTAATTAATGAATTACTGCGAAGACAGCATCTATATCTATAAAAACATGTTTGTTTATGTTTACTTATCATTGGAATCGCAATGCACTACACCGATTAATGCCAAATTTCGCACATACATACAAGAAGACCAAGCTTGGTTTTTATATAGTCAGAATGGGCAATATATCGGTATATATTGTTAAGGTACGATATATAATATAATTACACTTGCAAACCGAATTCGACGCACACCAAATGCTCGCAGCTGCGGAGCTGCGGGTATCAGCTAAATTATGCTATGAGAAAAATGAAATTACGTCAGAGAATTTTAATCTTTGAAATTGTTGGCCACCCTTATACAATAATTTGACAAATTATAGTATTTAGTGTTCTTGATGATATGCTTATAACGTTTTCTGTTTTAAACAACATCAAGTTTAAATGAAATTTTTAATATTTTCTATAGAAGATGTAATTAAGCACTTTAAAGCGCTTGCTATAACTTTTAAAAAGGGATTATAAAAAAAAAATCTTAAAAAGTGTACTTCATATGCTATCGGAAAATGAATGAACTTCAATTTTCTTGTCCATTATTGCATGTAATATAAATTGATTTCGACATATTGAACTTTAAAACAAATTCTATAGTACAATATCTAAAATTAGCAATTCAAGGCTACTGCACAATAACCCGGACGAGAACGGAAACGGTAAAAGACATTTTGTCAATAAGTTTAAACTATTATTTGGCGATGAAAATAGCCGAAATATAATAAAACAACGTAAAATTAATTGAAAATTATTTATTTATTCTCAATATTAGTACTTAGTGACTATGATTATTTCAGAAATTTTTGCCAGAAAAATCACGACTGCGTTTTTGACGAAAATCTCCACGAATATAAATTTTTGTAATCGACAAACAAGAGTGATTTACATAAATAGTGTCTAAATAAAATCAGTCACGAATGTCATTTACCTTGACAATTCAACGAAAAATTACAATTTTTCTCATTTTCAAAAAAAATACCTAGTTGCTCTAACATTATATCTTAGATACCTAATTGCCACTATAATACGGTTGCGATTGATTCAGAACGTTCAGAAACTGATTTCATTGCAACACAGATCATGAGTGGAAATGTTAAAATTGTCTAAAACATTATTTTTTTTACCTTCCGTCACCTATAGGTAAGGAAGGTATTGGCTTTGGTCAAAAAATTCGGTGGTGAGTTTTCATTGAATAAGCACGTTTTAGGGTCTTTACAATACGATTTTACTATTTTTACGATGATATCTGTATGTGTGTGTGTGTGTGTGTGTGTCCGTATGTGCGTGTGTGTATATGTATGTGTGTGTGTGTGTGTATGTGACCGCGGTTTCGTCAACGATATCTCGAATACTAGAATTCCAAAAATTACAATTCTTGCGTATTCCTCTTCCTTACAACCATATGCAGACATGTTTAGATTTTGTTTATAATTGGTCAACCGCAAGTACCCTCATACGAAGATTTTAACAGTTTTTCTTGAAAAACTCAGTTAAATGTTATTATAACGTAAAGAATATATTATTCTCTATACGATTTGATTGCATTTTATATTTCATATTCAACAGAGTTAAAGAATAATAAAGATAAAAATTTCGTATAAATTTTATAATTCAGCCAACTATGCTATCATAACCATAGAAACTGCTAATATATTTAGGTTATTCAAATTGACAGATGTCAGTATCAATAAAAAGCAAGTAATTGAATGAAAGAATAAGGGAAGTAACTCTAGTGTTAGAAGTTTTTAGATATAATAGAGACGATTACATTGGTTTGAACATGTCATGAGGAGAGATGAATAAATTAATAGAAGGTGGAAGACACATAGGAAGACCAAATATATGATGAAAAGACTGTATTGCAGAAGACTTGAGAGAAAAGGAACTGAATGAGGACGACACGCAAAACAAAAATGAGTGGAAGAAGAAAATAAAAAATACCGACCCCCTAGCGAATGGGAAAAACTAAAGAAGAAGAAGATGTCAGTGTCAAGTGTAAATTGCATAGTTTGTTTATGAAATAACTTTACTGGAAATATAGGATCTCTTGCAAAAAAATTATGTATAGGGCGCGTGCAGTGACATGACTTTGCTGTCTTTGGCAAGCAGATATGGGGACACGTATCAAAATGACAGCAATTAATTATGTCCATAACTGACAAGTGTCATAATTTTTCATTCAAAATTTCATGATTTTCTTATTTCATGTGATTTGTATGTTATCAGGAGTATGGAATTCTGTTGCCGAGAAAGGGAATCACATAATACCAAAAATTTAGAATCTTTTGCAAGAAAATTAATGTATGGAATTTGTACATAATACACAGGATTGACGGAAGGTATTGTGCTGGCCACATCAGATTTTTTTTAAATTTGTTCCATAGTGTTAGCCAGGGGGGACCCAGAAAATATATACTAAATATACTAAGTATAGTATATATAAAAATAATAATAATAAATCTTTACTGTATTTCAACTTATGTTAACTTATTACAATTGATATGTGACGGTCAATTTATTATATCTTCACGACATTTTTGTCGTTGATGGAGATAAGATAATAAAGAGACATACAAACAACCATACCTTATCCTGAATTCGTACCCGGAAACATTATCAATATTCTATGTTTACCTCTCGCTAAGAGAGGTATTGAATTCACGCTAAATTTGCATATCCAGATTTTAATGAATAAGCACGTTTTAAGGTCCCTAAAATCCGATTTTAACATTTTTACGATGATAGTGTGTGTGTGTGTTCGTGAGAGCGCGCGCGCCAGTTCCTGCCTTAAAAAATAATAATACATACTTAATATCTGTTCAACTACGTATTTCTCAATCGGATATTACTCGTTTTTTGTATTAAAGAAGATTAAATTCTTTATCTTATACATTTAAATATATTATTATATCTTTTATAGATTTAGAGATAAGGAAATATAATATATAAAATAATCTGTTGTAATAAATAATCTCACAGCCCAAATAATGTTATGGAAACTAACTGAAAAATTAAAATGTTTGTCACTGACACATAAATGTCAGTGTCAAAAATTAAGAAAGATTACTGAAGACTTTTTCTGAGAAGTACATGGATTAATTATTTCTCAGTGTATTAATAGTGTACAGTGTAGGCATACCAGAAATATTAAATACAATACTTATGTAACCAAAAATTAAAGTAGTGAGAGGTATTGTACTGGCCACAACAGATTTTTTTTACTCCGGTGGAGAACCCTATTTACTAGCATGATAAATTCTACTCAAAGGTCGTCATTTTGGAACTATGGACAACATAGAAATGGTCTTCATATGTTAAAGCTAAAGGAACTTCCAGTTAATGAGCACTCATCCCAGGGTTGGGAACAACGTCTTTGATGGTATGTGACTTGTCAAGAGAAATACTTTGAAGGATGAAATTGTTGACTAGTAACAACACATATTTAATTTCTATGTACACACCAGATACGTACATATATATATATATATATATATATATATATATATATATATATATATATATATATATATATATATATATATAATTATAAAATCTTTCAGAACTCATATTTCAATAGAATAATACAACCTTTTTAGTTAAATTCTGTTTGTATTTATTTAAATTACAACGTTTCGACAATATAGACTATTGCCTTCTTCAGGTAAAAACATGAACTACAAAACAACAAATACAAATAAATAAATAACAAAACATAGCAACAGGTAACTAGGTGACAATTACAACAAATTTAAAATAGGAAGCCATGCACGACTAAGATCTAGACCGTCATAATGATTGAGATTATTACTCTTCGTTTTGTAAATCTCAATGGCTTCTCTAATTAACCTGTTGTTTAGGTGTGTAGGTCTCGCCAGTATTTTTGTATCTTCAAATTTGATACGGTGGAATTCTTCCAGGGCATGCTCTGCAACTGAAGATTTTTCTGGCTGGTTCAACCTGATCGAACGCTGGTGTTCATTCAATCTTGTAGAAATGGTTCTACCAGTTTGGCCAATGTAAACTTTCCCGCAGACACATGGAATCTGGTAAATCCCTGATGACTGAAGAGGGATGACGTCTTTAACTTGTCTCAACATATGTCGAATTTTAATATATGGAGAAAACGAAATCTTCATGTTCTTCTTACGAAGAATTCTACCAATCTTGTCCGTGACATTTTGGACATAAGGAAGTGAAGCAAACAATACGTCTCGTTCATTAGCATTGTTCATTGGTCTTTTCGGTTTCAGGCATTTTTCGATTGAAGATTTAGAAAAACCATTCTTCATAAAAATATTTTTAATTTCTTTCATTTCTTCTTCCAGTTTTTCTGAATGACAAATGTCTGAAGCTCTTCTCATTAGGCATTTAATTGTACCGTATTTCTGAGAAGGATGATGATGTGAATTGGCATTAATATATTGATTGGTGTGCGTAGGCTTCCTGTAGACTGAATGTAGTAAAGAACCATCTTCTTTTCTCTCTAGTAACACGTCTAGGAAGGGAATAATGCCATTTTCTTCAACTTCTACGGTGAACTTAATATTTTCATGGATGTTATTCAAATGGTTTAAGAAAATTGATAAGTTTTGACGTCCATGGGGCCAAATAGCGAAGACATCATCAACGTATCGTAACCATAATGAAGGTTTCATCGTAGTAGAATCCAAAGCTAATTCTTCAAAAAACTCCATATAATAATTAGCTATGGAAGGAGACAGAGGATTGCCCATTGCGACACCATCAACTTGTTTGTAGAATTCGTTGTTAAAAATGAAGAAGCTTGACGTTAAACAATGTCGATATAGTTTCACAATATCTTCTGAAAAATTCTTTTCAAGCAGCTTCAGGGTGTCTCTGATGGGGATCTTCGTAAATAATGACGTAACATCAAAGCTCACTAGAAGATCTTCTGATGAGATATGTATGTTCTTTATAATTTCAATAAAATGTTTGGAATTCTTCACATAGGATGATGAATTTCCAATGTATGGTCTTATGAGATTATCTAAATATTTAGATAAATCGTAAGTGCAAGAATTAATACAATTCACAATCGGGCGTAGGGGTACATCTTTCTTATGTACTTTAGGTAAGCCATAAAATCTTGGAACATAAGGGTCTTGTGGAATAAGTTTCTTGATAATATCTTTATCTAAGCTTGATTGTTTTAATAATTTGGTTGTTTGATATTTTATCGTGCCTAAGGGATTCTTCTTCACTTTTAGGTAAGCAGGATCTTCTAATATAAGGTTGGCTTTACGAATATAATCATCTTTATTCATGATCACTGTTGCTTTCCCTTTATCTGCAGGTAAAATAATCAAATCTTCATTATTTCGTAATTCCTTAAGTGCTTTAAGTTCATTTTTCGGTAGGTTGTTCTTAGGAGGTCGTAACTTTTTCAAAATCTTTGCCGTCTCTACTCGAACTTCTTCAGCCTCTTCTTCTGGTAGCTTCTGAACAGCAGATTCGACAGCAGTCACAATGTCTTCAACAGGAATACGTTGTGGAGTAATGGCGAAATCCAACCCTTTAGACAAAACAGACAAAGCAGAATCCGAAAGCAACTCATTGCTTAAATTTATTACTAATTTATTTATTTCAAAAGTGTTAGATGTCTGTTTTGGATGTTGTTTATTGTAAAGCCTGTCAAATTTAGATTTTTGCTTACTACTCACCGAATCATGTAGGTTTTTATTTCTTCTTTGAATTATCTCATTCAAGGAAGCCCAATGTTCTTCATCCATACAATTAAGGGAAAACATTATTTCATTAAGACGTCCATCTAGAGAAGCAAGTTCTTTACGTATATAACGTATACGCTCTTTCAAAAGGATTTTGCTAGAATTATCCAGTATACGTTTAGCTTGAAAACTGTCAAAGTGACACTTGAGACGAAGAAAATTGGGAATGACTGCTTTATCCCTACATCTCTTCAAAAATACAAGGTCACAAAGCCTACACGTCTTCTTTCTGTTAAGGTTCTCGTAGATCTTGATTTGCTTAAAAATATCCTCACCATAGAGGTAATTGTCACCTAGTTACCTGTTGCTATGTTTTGTTATTTATTTATTTGTATTTGTTGTTTTGTAGTTCATGTTTTTACCTGAAGAAGGCAATAGTCTATATTGTCGAAACGTTGTAATTTAAATAAATACAAACAGAATTTAACTAAAAAGGTTGTATTATTCTATATATATATATATATATATATATATATATATATATATATATATATATATATATATATATATATACGAGCCCTGTCCCATATAAGTTCACACAGTTGCCTAATTTGCTTAAAATCTTGAAACTTGCACTGTGATTATGATGTAACAGCAATATTTTTACCAATCTTGACTGAATTATTTATTTTTCATTCATTTATTTCATTAATTTTAATAAATAAAAATGTTTCTATCATTGTAAATGTAAAATTATAAAAGATTCATGGGGCAAGGCTTTTTAAAAAATCAGCCAATCGCGATACCATTGACTCAGATCTTATGTTTTGAAACAAATGAAGCTTTTTGCCTTTCTATATTATTGAATAAGCTTATAAGTGACGTGTTAACTAATTGTGGATTAAAAATATTACTTAAAATGGTTCGAGGGAAAGCAGTTTCGCAAGATGTGCGAAAAATAATAGTTTCTCTTTCAAATTCTGGAAAATCCTATTCGGAAATTGGAAATATCGTCAATTTATCAAGGTATACTAATGGAAGTATCGTTCAAAGATATAAAGCAAGCGGTTCCACTGCGCAAAAACCTAAACCATGAAGAAACTCTGGAATTTTGGAAATCCACAAAAGAGCATTTAAAATGAATAATAAAGCAAAACCGCCGCTCTAGTTATGGTGAATTGAGTGTTTTATGGACTGCTGCCACAGGAAGAAAAATGTTTAGGACTACTTGCCGCAGAATAGCTAGCAAGATAGGTTTTAAAGTTTATAAGGAAGCCAGTGTTGATATCATATTTGTTACTTAGAAAAATTAACGTGGGTACAATTTGCAGGCGAAAGAAAAACCTTTCTTAAACAAAAACCAGAAGAGAAATAGATTAATCTGGGCAAGAGAATATAAAAATTGGGCTATAGAACAGTGGTATGCTGTAAACTGGAGTGACGAAGCAAAATTTGAAGTACGCGCAGGTGATAGTCGTCGTAGGGTTATAAGAACGCGGGAAGAAGCTTATGACAATGGATGTTTAAAAAGAAAAGGTAAGTTTCCGGCATCAGTAATGGTATGGGGTTCTATGTCAGCAAAAGGAATAGGAAAACTACACATTTTAGAAGGAACTATGAATGCTTCCAAATATATTGATACCTTAGAAACATATCTAAAACCCACAATAGAGAATTTCAAAAATGCTGACATCGAGTACATCTTCCAACAGATCGGGGCTGCTTGCTACACTGCAAAAAAAAGTTATACAGTGGCTATCCGATAATAACTTTTAAAATGGACATCCAGCAGCCCTGATTTGTCGCCAATAGAAATTTTGTGGCATATTATGAAAAAACAGTTACTACTACATCCAGCTAGAACTATGGTAGAATTGCGCTCTCGTTTACAAAGTATCTGGGATAATTTCACTCCAGAACAATGCCAAAATCTTGTAAATACCATGCCAAGACGTTATAGAAAGACAACGTGACGTTACAGAATGGTAATTATAAATAATGTAATTAGCGCAATTTGTTTGTATTCCTGTAAATCAATTAATTCTTATATATTTTAAATAAATTAAATAAGATTAAATATTTCCGTTGTATTTCAGTTCATTTATAGTTAATTTTATTTAATAGTAGCAAAAGTTTAAGTTGTTTTACTTTTACGCAGCAAAATTTGATGATTAATAGAATTAAATTGGGTGTGTGAACTTATATGGGACAGGGCTCGTATATATATATATACAGTGATACAAAATTCTTCGTACGGTAATAGTTTTAATCTATTTCAAGAAAGATAGCAGCCTAAAGCCCAATATATTATTTTTATTTAAAGTTATTTTTATACAAGGCGACAAAATTAAATTTTATCGACGAGCTGTAAGTTTAATTCACGAGCGATTTGGCGGGTGAATTTTTTCTTTCGAGGTAGGATATGTTCCATTACAGTTGAGGGCTTATGTATATAATTGTTTGGTACATAAAAGATGACTATTCAAGGTCACTTGTTCAAAAAAATAATACACAGTACTTTATACAGCAGTAACTTAGTAACGTGCCATTTTAGAAAGAGAAAGATTATTTAACTTATGTCTATATAATTTATGTTGTGTGACAGACATACGTAAATGGTGACAACTTTCTAACACACTACAAATAATAATGCCGCATATTGTAGAGTTACAGATATCTATCTACTACAATGCCCTGTGTTAATGTTTTCCCAGTAACGTTGATGTTTAAATCAAATTCATGTTTTTGCCTTTTGCAAAAACATAGGTAGTGAACATAAATCTTCGGAAAAAGTATAATTTTTGTAAACAACGTTTTAAGGTCCCCAGAATCTAATTTTAACATTTTCACGATGACGTCTGTGTGTATGTAAGTTTCCATCTAAGATAGAAGTACAAGGTTTCAAAATTTTCTGAATGATAGTATTTGAGGTAGAGCGTAAAGAGGATCCACACATACACAAACACACATATACACATACACACAGACATCATCGTGAAAATGTTAAAATTGGATTGTAGGAACTTTAAATCGTGGCCTATGCTTCCCTTATCAAGGGTAGCGGGAGGTAAAAGAGTGTGCCAATACAGTGATACTAAAATTGTACTCGCGGTAACTAAATAATAAAAAAAAATGTTTCGTGATCATTACGCCCATACCTATACCTTACCTGAAGTTGAGAGTCATTGTATATAATAAATAAAATTGGTACATTTTTACCTCTCGCTAAGAGAGGTATTGGATTCATGCTAAAAATCGCATATCCAGATTTTATTGAATAAGCACGTTTTAAGGTCCCTACAATCCGATTTTAACATTTTTACGATGATGTCTGTGTGTGTGTGTGTGTGTGTGTGTGTGTGTGTGTGTGGATGTGTGTGTGTGTGGGATGTTGGAAGGACGGTTACTCAAAAACTATAAGACTTAAAATTTGTTTAACAACGTATTTCCCAATCGGACATTCATGGGAAGATCTGAAAAGGTTTTGGTAACAATTGGACAACCGGAAGTAGAAGATTCTTGAAAAAAAATCTTCTAAATATTATTTTTTGAAAATTTTTCTTGATAATATTAAAGAAAAATAAATTCTCTTTCTGATACATTTAAATATTTTTATACATATTTTATAGATTTAGAGATAAAAGGAATATAATATATAAAATAATGTTGTAATTAATTTTACAACCGAAAGGATGCCATGAAAAATAGTTGCAAATTTAAATTATTTGTAACTGACAGATAAATGTCAGTGTCAGAAATAATGAGTAATGAAAGAAAAATGTATTTGGAGAATCCCTTAATTCTTGATCTGTGACTATTATGGAGATGACAAGTCTAGGTTGAAGGACTTAAATTTGTTTCAAACATTATGGGACAATGTACACCAGTACTGTAGACTAGAGTAACTTTGAATTGCGAAAAAGCTATCAAATTCTTCTCAAGTAAGTTGTAAATATTGACAAAATTACACATCGATATAAGAATAATCGGAGTGCAATCTATCCGTCAATTTATTAAAGGGAATTAAGGTTATTTAGATATAACAAGTATGAAAAAATAAAATGTAAAAGAAGATATATAAGAATAGATGCACAATCCAGATATATACATTTTAGACCGCCCAAAATTAATGTTTTTACTAGAAGAATATGAAGAGAAAGTAAACAAGGTTGTTCGAATTGAAAATTGCTGTTACCAGCCTAATATTTATATATGGTAAACTCTACTTTGTAATTTATTGTAACATAATTTATGGTAAAATATCTTCATGTTGAGACATGCTATTATTGAATAATAAAGAAGTTTATACGTTATAGATTTATATGAATATATTATTTGTATTTATAAAAATATTCTTTGCTTTATGCATACAGCCAGGTAAAATATACGGCGAGAGGTTATGTGCTGGCCACATCAGATTTTTGTTTATTTTTTTACGTATAATAATAAGTAACATAAACCTTTTCATTTTGAAATAAAAAAATGTATTAAGTTTTAGGTTATCTTTTCTAAAATAGATTAAAACTATTGTCGCTCATAGACATTTTTTGAATCACAGAACTTGTACAAATTTACAAACAGTTCAATTTAATTATAGATACTCGTATATTGATATTAAGTATTAACTATAATAATTGTACACATTACGTAGGTACCTAATAAGCAGAATCATACATGCGTCACACATTTTCCTTTGATGTGATATATAGGTAATAGCTACTATTAGAATTACTGAAATTTTGGTTCTGTATCATATCATTGATTCATTCCGCAAAAAAAGCTAATTCGAACATGCAACAAAGCGTATGTACGTCCAATGTTCGCATTGTGTTCATAACAGAATCAAAACTGCATTTCGTCGCTTAATGCTTGTTTCACTTGGAAAATACTGTTATTTGAGAATTGAGATTGACCCAGGAATGTCCAAATGAAACAAGTTAATCCAGGATTTGGAGATCTTGGAAATATCACTCGGCAATTCCTAACTCGATTTGAATAGCAATTACACAAGAAAATTTAATTTAGTTAACAAGAAGGGAAATTCAGAACTATAAATCACTTCAAAATCGCGAAATTACAAAGTTTGCGGTAATATATTAGAGAATTACAATAATTTTCCTTTACAACTTCGTTTGGAATTGCGAACATAATATACGAGAGGATTAATCTCTTTACTTTTATTTTACTTAATTAGGTTTGCAAATACAATTTAGTAAAAGAGGATCAAGACATTTAATAATGCAATTAAAGGAAGTTTTTTTTGCTTGAAATATTAAATCATAAAATAATTTAATAACTCATCTCTTTATCTATAATTTTATTTTTTCCTATGAAATTAAATTAAGTTTACTCATTTACTAAAAATATATTGTATTCTTCACGTAAGATTGGCATTGCGCAATAAAAAGTGTATATCGTCCATTAGACGATCAATATTATCAGTACATAAAAATACTGACAGTATTCGTATAATGCTACGTACTGATTTATTGAAGATTGTAATTTAGAATGACTAGAAATTCCATAATTCCTAGTTTCAATATTGAAAGTAGAGGAGCTATTGTTATTATTACTGGCCATGTAAGGTTTATTTCCGTGTTTCTGTTAATATATTTCCTACTACATGCTCTTGCACTTCAGTCATTTATTCATTTAGAATTTAAATAATTTCTAGGTTAGGAAACAATGAATTAATCATAAAGCAGCATCACAGTTTACATTTTTGTTTTGATATACTTGAGGTTTCTTTTCAGCGTGTTACAAAATAACATGGATTTTTTTGCTTTAGCCAGTCCTTCACCCACACACGTTTTTTTTTAGTAGAAAAGACTAACATTATTGCTACACACGCCTTTTCCATCGTATACCTTGTTGTTTACCAAGGGTTATTGCACAAATGCTGAATACGTGTATTGTCAATTATAATAATAATAATAATCGTCTAAGGGAACAAAGAAAAACTGAAATATTGACTCATTATTTTAATCAGCATTTACTGAAAGTAATATTGACCGTCTAATGGTCGCTTATGATGATGATTCTTGATGACATATGTAATTGAAATAGCTTATTTTTGTCTCAAAGTTATTGTATCTGTTTATAAGGCGGTATATCTAGTAACTCTATTCAGGAAATTATTTGGTATTGTCAATATACCTTGTATATATTGTATTTTCCCGTATACATGGCTATTTTAGCATTTTTATGTTTCGTATTGATTTACGTGATTTATCAATATTGTCAAAGAAAAACTATGGAAAAAGGCAAGAATAACGGTGTTGTCTGCATGTGCGTTTTCGTTTTTTGAAGCGGAAAAGATAGTTGCCAAGTCGGTGTCAGCACAGATTATAGAGCGAATTGAACTATATAAACGAAACATTATTGCACATTGCCATTATTACGTTAAGAATACTACAAATTCAAAACTTTTGTAATCACAAAATTCACAACTTTTTGTTCTCAGATTTTATGTGTAAAACATAAAACACCCTGTAAAATGTTATGATACAAATAATATTAAAACAAATATTGTAATTTGGTGTCAATTTTCTTCTAATGAGAAAAAAATTGATGTGGTCAGCACAATACCTTCCGTCAATCCTGTGCATTATGTATAAATTTCATACATAAATTTTCTTGCAAAAGATCCTAAATTTCCAGTAAAATTATTTCATAAACAAACTATGCAAATTGCACTTGACGCTGACATCTTCTTTTTTAGCTTTTCCTATTCGTTAGGGGTCGCTATTTTGTATTTTCTTCTTCCACAAATTTCTGTTTTGCGTGTCGTTTTCATTCAGTTATTTTTCTCTCAAGTCCTCCGCAATACAGTCCTTCTATTTTATCTTTGGTCTTCCTCTGTTTCTTCAACATTTTATTAGTAAGCTATGCATTCTTCTTCCAATATATTCTTCATCTCTCCTTATGACATGTTCCAACCAATATAATCGTCTCTCTTGTATCTTTCTAGAAACTTCTAACACCATAGTTATTTCTCTTATTCTTTTATTCCTTACCATATCTTTCCACTTTCTCTGCCACTTTCATTTACTTGTCATTGATTGTCTGTAAATTTGAATTATCTGAATATTTTAGCAGTTTCTATGGTTAGCATAGCTGGCTGATTTATGAAATTTAATATCTTTATAATTCTTTAACTCTACATCTATTGAATATGAAGTATAAAATGTAATCAAATCGCGTAGAGAATAATATTTTTTTTAAACTGTAATAATGTTAAATGTCAATAAATGAAAGAAAAACTTAAAATCTTCAAAAGATTGTACTTTCGGTTCACCAATTATAACCAAAATCTAAATACCCCTTCTTCTGAATGTATGTAAAAATAATAATTTTTGGAATAGTGGTATTGAAGTTATGCGATCCGAAACTTTTGTCACACACACAGACACACACAAACACACATACACAGACACACATATTCATACATACAGACATCATCGTAAAAAATGTATTATATGGACCTTATAACGTGCTTATTCACTAAAAACTCATTGAATTTTTTGACCGAAGACAATACTTTCCTTACCTGAAGGTGACGGAAGATAAAAATGATCACAAGAAATAGACATTGTTTTGTACTGCGTAGATATATCCACTTAATTATCTTCCTCAACTGTAGCAAAGATAAAAATCAATCCATACTGCAAATATCACGACTATAATTTAATTATTGAGTACTTGTAGAGCAGCAGAGACAACCATCCATATCCACGCAAGCATGCCTGACCAATAGCAAATTGAATTGAGCTTGTTAGATGTCCAGCGGGATTCGAACCGCTGTCGGCGTCTGCCGATTCGCTCCCGTATAGCGGTCAGGGTCAATTGCGGCCACTAAATCTCGTTATCATTAAAAATGGACTGATCCATCTCTCTAACGATGTTACCTAACTGGAAAACTGGGACAATTAGTTTTACGGCCGTCAAAAATGTTTGTTGAAGATGTTTTATCATGAGAACTAGGAGCAATAATTTCAAAACCAGTGAAAAAGAAATATCGTTTCTTAGAAGTAGAACAATTCTGAACAACCAACAAAAATAAGTGAAAAACATAGAAAGTTATTGAACAGTATATATGTGACGGTGTAGGTACATAGTGGGATGATGTGGACATTTCCCGGCAAATTTCTAGATTTGCTTACCACTGAAATATAAATAAAATAAATAAATAAATCATCACGAAATATTATCCATTGCTGGGTGTGCCAATCTGCTATGTGTACACAGATATCGGTAATGATTAAATATTTGTACCGTATGGGTGCTTACCAGGCGTCACCTCACGGAAATTCATTTCTGGCGTGGAGAGTGCACCACAGGGGTCAATTTTGCGCTATTAAAATTTGAATTAAATTTTGGCATTTGTCGGAATCGAACCCGGGTCCCCAGATTCGCGACCAGGCAGGCACACCGTCGCAAAGTAAATAATAATTTCTATATATAACAATACCCTCACGTAATGCACAAAACTAGCCCCAAGTGGAGTGAGCAGCATAGGGTTCCTTTTTAATTTTCTAATATCAATTTTGACATCTGTCGAACCTGGCCATGGGTACAAAGTAGATTGACGTACCCAGAAATAGGTGGTGATGATATATTTCTTATTTATTAATACAATGCCAACAAGTAAAGACCGAGAAAAAGGGCAGGGGAAAAATACATGAAATAAAAATGAATAATAATGGTATTAATAAAAAACATGCAAGAATGTCACTGTATATTTTTTAGAAGATTTATGATTTTTTAATGGAGTAAAGAAATACATCTACATAGGTTTGAAAATAGCGAGTTTGTATGTGAGGAGTGTGGAAAGGAAGTAGATTTATGCAAATAGGATCATCTATTACACCGTGGAGAAGTTTGGAGAGATGACACACAAGATGGAAGTCACGACGCTCAACTAGGCTATGGATCTTAAATGTTCGTAATTAAAAAACGAGCCATATAGAACATCAGTTTTACTTATGCAAATTTAATTTTAGACAAAAAAGATACAAATAAATGTTGTATAGAACCTAAATAACTGAACAGATTTTATTTTGCATGTTTAGTAACCTGTAATATCCAATATGACATTATAAATATTGCTAATTTTGTAGATTAGAAAATAGATATAAATAAAATCCGTACGGTGATTTGGAGGTAGAATATAAAACCAAAATATATTTAGTGACAGGTGTAGAATATAATTACCTGTAATTTTTATATGAAATGGGAACATGTGACAGTACGGACGACATGCATTTATTTATAATTTTGTCTAAATTCTATAGCTATCACTACAAATGAGAAATATTTATATTTTAAATTTGATTTTTTTTGTCTAAAATTAAATGGGAAGTTTTGCGCAAGGAAAAACTCATTTCCCATGGTGACGGCATACGGCCCGCTTTTTAATTAATATCCTGGATAATAATATAAGCCTGCCATCTATGAACACATAACACAACGGTAAATAAACGAGTCTGGAGGTCGATGCTTATTTAAGTTATAAGACTAGCTAATTAAATTTATTATTCATGTAAAAAAACACAATTTTCACAAATATGACACATTGTTTACTTCAAGTCTTTATTTCATCAAGAATGATTTTAATATAAATTGGAGGTATAAATATTCTTTTAATGCAATTAATGACAATATTTATAATTAACATTTATAGTTGCATTGATTTTTTTAGTATTTGACCTAAATAATATTATGCAGAGTAGCAGAGTATAGGTACATGTGTGATACAGTTCCAAATTAGAATCGTCATAACTCGACTTACTCTTCGAAGAGTAATTAATCCCCAAATTTTAACATGTTGCCTTTCAATTATATTTCTTGATGGGGATTGGACTGAACAAACTTAATTTTTTTGTTGAATTGAATTGTTAACATTTTTGTGACAGAAAGCACTCACTCAGAATGTATCTAAACTTCATTGAATTCATTTTTAATTCTCTACGTGACAACTCTCAACTTGATGTGATATATACAGATTTTAAAAAGGCTTTCCACAGGCAGAATGTGCTTCTGGAAAAACTTGGAAGATATTTTCCCTTTTCAATGAACCTTCATTTTCTCAAATTTTACCGCATATATCGTGAAATGACCGAGAATTTTAATAACTTTAAACCAAACCCGCTCATTGCTACCTCTGTAGTCCCTCAAGGATCGAATTTGGGCTTAATGTTAGTCAACCTCTTCATTAATGATGTAGTGGACAGTGTTCAATATTCTCAAATAATGCTGTATGCTGATGACATAAAAATTAATAAAACTATCAACTCTATTAATGACTGTATTCTGTTACGAAACGTTATTAACAGCATCTGCAAATGGTCTAAGAATTCAAAATTGTTCTTTAATTTCAGCAAATGCAAAATAATGACTTACTTTGTTAAAAAAATATGTTTGCAGACACTTATGCATATCACATGAAAACTAATTCGCTTGAGAAAGTAACTCAGTTTAAAGATCTTGGGATTATTTGTCATAAAATTAACATTGAGTCCATTCAGCTTAAATTTATCAAAAATTATTGTTTTAAAATTCATGGACATTGACCTAGTTAAACCTTATACCGAAGATTATTCGGTTTTATTGCCTGAAGTGAACTTGGTGTCATTAATTGAGCTAATACCGATTTATATTCTACGAGTCAATTCAAGAAATAAAATACCATTTCATTGTTAAGTAATAATAATAAAAATATTAATTATAATCTCCTTTATTGTATATTAAGTTACAATTAACTTATTAGAAATGATAATTGATGATATGATGGTGAGTAATTTTTTATTTTTATAATTTTATGTCGTTTATATTGCGTTGATGGAGATGAGATCATAAAGATCCACAAACAACTATACCTTATATGTGATTCGAATCTGGGACCCTTATTGAGTTGTGAGTCGATTATGTTATCCACTTCACCATCGAAGTAGGTTTGTAAAATGCTAGGGCTAATTATGAATTGAAATCTCCAATAAGACAACTCTGTGTAGCATATAACAATATATCATGAAGTGGCGGCTCGTAGGTTGAAAATTTGGTGGGCCAAATTTGGTACTTACAATAAATTGTCCTTGATTTGGAACAATGTAATTTGTAATGTAATGTTTATTAACATGAAAAATTTATTTAAATACTTTTCAATGTGAAGTCTATTTTTGTTTCCTAATTATTTATCACCAGATTATTGTAATCGGTGAAATGCTTAGCATAACCCACGCGAATAGTTTTTCTTGTCCTATAATGTTTCTTAAAAGTGTGCAGAAGCAACGCTCACTCTCTATTTATGTTATGGGCAATGTACGTAATTTTTTAAATAATAATGATAAAATACACAACTGAACTCAGGCTGACCGCCAGTTCTGTTACTATCCGCTACTAGACTGATGCCTTGGTCATTGTCCGTGTGTAAGCGAATAGGGTGGTGCTTGTATTCGTCTAACGCAAGCAAAGTTGCAATACGTTTGTTTTGTCTGATACATGAGCTAGGATATGCAGCATGTAACACAAAACGGTCACGAGTTTGTTGTGACCCCAAACAGCGCGCGCACTCGCGCTGTCCGTTGTCTTGCTTTCAACACAGTGGTGTCGTGTGAAAGCAACGCTAACGACGCAATGAACTGACTTAAAAATTATTAAATTCTAAATATTTTATCATTTTTATTCTTTCATTTTTTACCTCTCGCTAAGAGAGGTATTGATTCATGCTAAAAATCGCTTTAGTGAATAAGCACGTTTTAAGGTCCGTAGAATCCAATTATTTGTGTATGTTGATGTGTGTGTGGGTGAGTGTGTATGTGGATGTTTTATGTACGATTTCTCAAATTTTTTAAGACTAAAGACCTGTGTAACTACGGATTCCTCAATTTAACAGTAATGACAAGAGTAGAATAGGTTCTGATAACAATTGAACAACCGTAAATGGTAGTTTCTAAAAAAAAAATTCTAAATATTATTTTTTGAAAATTTGTTACTACAAATAATAAAGATAATTAAATTCTCAATCTGACATTATTTTTTTTTCTTATATCTCTTATAGGTTTGGAGATATAGTATATATAATAATATAGAATAATCTGTCGCAATACATCTCGTAGCCCAAAAAACTCCATGGAAACCAGTTGAGATATTTAAATGTTTGTAATTGACAGATAAATGCAAAATGTCAGTGTCAAAAATCAGCAATACTGGAAAAAATTCTGCGAGGTACGAGTATATTTATTGTACAGGGTGGGGCAGAAAAACCTATCCGATTTCAAAACGTTATAAAATTAAAACCACTCAACTTGTCAAAAAAAATTTTTATTAACATATCGCAAATTTTATGCCATTTTTAAATTTAAGTTTTGAAAAGCACATCACTCAAATGTCGTCCTTGGGAGCGGATACACTGATTTAGGCGCTCGCGGTAGCTTTCCATGACTTTCACCGTCATTTCCACAGGAATTTCTTCAATTGCCCGAGCAATTTCCCTTCGTAAAGCAAGAAGGGTCCTTGGTCGATGCTGGTAAACCTTCGATTTGAGGTAACCCCAAAGGAAGAAGTCACATGGAGTGAGATCCGGTGAGCGCGGCGGCCAGCCAAGATCACCTCTCAGGGAAATGAGGCGACCGGGAAACAGTTCCCTGAGAATGTCCATTGATCGTCGCGATGTGTGGGCGGTTGCCCCATCCTGTTGAAACCACACATTTTCCACGCCATTTTCTTCCATTTTGGGTCTAAGAAAATTTTCCAGCATGAAACAATAGCGCTCGCTGTTGACCGTTACGGTTTGCCCATTTTCTTCAAAAAAGTAAGGCCCCCAGACGCCTAGGCGGGAAAGAGCACACCACACACTCACTTTTGGGCTATGGAGGGGTTCCTGATGGATGTGGAACAGGATCATGACGCCCGAGTCCGAAATGAATTCGAAAAGCACGTTGTGTAGCAATTATCGAACCACCGCATTCGATAAACCGCTCAATAACAAAAGCACGATGTTCACCAGACCAAGGCATGTTGACTACTGACAAATGGCATAAAACCGGCTTTCTAACGGTTTTTACCCCACTACTCTACCTGCTCCCTCTTTTGAGAAAAAGGGATTTGAAATCGGATAGGTTTTTCTGCCCCACCCTGTATTATAAATTAAATTTGTTTTTAAAATTATAGGTGTTAATATTACATATATCCTTATGAAATACCGCTAATACTGTCATTGAATTTGAAGAACATTGAACATATTACAAGAGTAGGACACTCATCGAACGAAAAAAGACACAATTTCAATTATTTATGTGTACAAGAAATGTTAAATTCAAAATATTCTGATATTTATTTGTCATCAATAGTATGGAATATACTTGTCGAAGAATATAATCCACATGGATTTGTAAAATCATAATGTTTTGAATGAAAACTTATGATACCTTATGACACCTATGTACATTATTACTAGTTGTCATTCTGACATGAGCCCCCATATCTGCTTACCAAGGCCAACAAAATCACATGACTGCTCGTGCCCTATGCAACATAAAATAAAAATGGCGAGAGGTATTGTGCTGGCCACAAATGATTTTTCTTTTCTGCTTTGATAAATTTGAGAGGTCAATGACCAAATGCTCTAATGGATTGTTACTTCCCTATATTGTTTAATTATTTACTATTTCAATATATTCATATGCACATTTATATTTTATATAATCGTCCTGTAATTGGGGTCTTGTATCCTGTTGAATTGGTTTGTTAATGAATAAATAAATAAAAAATATGACACGTACTATTATGCGTTGTCAACTGATCCTGCAGGTGTCAAAAAAGCTTTGTAAATATAAAATATATATTGAATAGCTGTAATTTTCACCTACGCAAAAATTATGCCTTTTCAAAAAAACAATAATAATAGAACAGTACTCGTACATTCAAAAATCCACTAAATAGTAGTAAGCTTGTTAAAACCTGTCGTTTTTTTACAAAGTATCGAATAAAGTGGATTTATTCGCGCTGTGTATGCACCTGGGGGTCTTACTATTGTGCCTTTTGTTGCGTTGGTTATTGCTTCTAGGCGATCAATGGATTATCGACCCATATAAATGAAAAATAGAAACATTGAAGTGGGCGTGCAAATGTTCGGGAAAATTGAAACACAAATAAAACCGAATGGACGGTTTTTGACTGGACTGGAACACTTTGTAAAATATATCGCTGCCCCGCAATCGATCCTGCTACGGATTGCAGGAATTTATTCATTTCATTGAAATTTCCCCCATGGTAGTTGTTTGATTAATTTGTTTGTACATTCATTAATAAATTGCCTGAATAAATATTAAATCTATTATGGGATTAATTCCCATTATATTGTAATGAGCAATTGAATATTAACATATATTTAGTATTAGCTTTAACCAACGAGTACCTTTTATTCGTCATCAATATTGTTACATTTTGTTTATATAGAAACAAAAGGCAAATAATTCTATGAGTTGTTATTATGTATCAAGTTTCATAACATAGTCCATTCATTAATGTAGTAATATATCACAAGTACATATACGGTTATACACAAAAAACTTCATAATATTGTTCGTAATATCATAATACCTGTGGCTGTTCTAATAATAATATATACGCAATAGTTCACTCATAGTAAATTACTACAATAACAAATGTACGCACATATATTGATGCACACAAAATTACAAGTATTTTGAAATAATGATATTGTTATGTACGACTATTTTTAGGATTATGGCTTTTGCTTTTTAGAACATATATCAGATTTTAAATCATGCATTTATATTTTAATTAAAATAATGTCACATATTGTATAAATTACTTAAATGCATCAAAAATTATATTTTTAAATGTATACTTTCTAAAATAAGTGTTAACAAACTAATTAACTGGTTCATACATGTAAAAAAATTAAATTAAAATTTTAAAATTGCTGTAGTCACACACTATAAGTAAAATATAACTTTATTTCGCTAACTTAACATCTCACTCAGACATTACACTTTTTTTCTGTAATATTTGTATCATTTTATATCCAATTTTCTAAAATTTAATCGGTCTATTAAGAAATGTAATATAGTTTATTCACAATATGTTAGTAGTATGTGCGTTTGTAACCTTCAAAACAGTTTAGAAATGAGTCATTCTAGCACAAATTATATATTCGGCTTTCATTATTTATTCATAAAAATAGTTGACAATTTCCGTATAAAGAAATTTTGGTTGAAGAGACCGTGATTTGTGTTCTTACCTTCCGTCACCTTTAGGCAAGGTGTGTGTGTGACGAAAGTTACGGATCAATACCACGATTCCAATTTTTTTTTTTTTCGTATTCTTCAAATATACATCTTGAAGTACCCTCATTTGAAGATTTTAACAGTTTTTCTTGAAAAACACAGTTAATCCATTAAAGACTGGCGTTGCCATATGGCAACACTTTAGGCAGTATGAATTAGCCCCATCTGTGAATAATTCTTTCAATTAAGATTACTGTTCTGTACTGTAGTCTGCAGAATATAGTATAAACTTGTCTGTAGTAGAAATTTGTTCGTGTGTACTGCCTTATTGTAGTTAATTTTGTGATATATTTGGAAGCATATAAAAATGAACGTGGAACACATGGACTTCAGATTAATGTAAGTACAATTTCTTTCATATATATTTCTTTTTAAACTATATTCTTGTGCTTTTGTTTTCTGTAATAATCATTTAATGAAATAATAATAGTTCAATATGTTAGTGACCTGTACCTATGAAGATATTCTTTCGTAAATTACTGTGTTGCCATATGGCAACGCCAGTCTTTAGAGTATTCAAAATAATTCTTATTTGCAGTGGAGGCCTAACATTGGCACAGGCGCTTGATTTTGCTTACTCTGATGATCAAAATGTTGGGGATATATACATTGAGCCGCCGGATCCCAGTGAACTCACCGATGAAGACTCCGCGGACGAAGATGATGGTGGATTAGTTGATAATTTATCAGGGAACCAGTTACGAGCCGCAGCAGAAGTTCAAATTTTCGACACTAATGAGGATGAAAAGGAAGTTATTGAGCCAATTCCAAAGATGTTAGAAGAAAATTTAAAAGCCGATTTAGGGAGTATTACTTGGGAAAATGGCGATTTGACTTACTTAGAAAAACCGTTCCCCGAACCAAATTATGAAGATTTTAAGTGCCTAACACCGACGGAAATTTTTGAGTTGTTTTTCGATGAGGAAATCATAAATTTACTGGTGATGGAAACAATGAATTATAGTAAATTTAGAAACTGCCCTAATTTTACAGTAAATCAAGAGGAGATTAAGAGTTTTTTACCCATTCTTATACTATCTGGATACAATATGGTTCCTGGAAAGAAATTTTACTGGGATACTACCGGTGACATCGGTAATGAGTTAGTAAAAAATTCAATGCGAAGAGATCGCTTTATTTCGATATTCCGTTATCTGCACTGTGCCGACAACAACAAAATTGATACGACAGACAAATACTATAAGCTTCGTCCTCTAATGAATATGTTGAAAGTTAGATTTTTAAAATATTTTATTCCTGAGATTGACATCAATTACGATGAATCAATGGTGAAGTATTATGGCCGACATTCATGTAAACAGTTTATTAGAGGAAAGCCAATTCGATTCGGCTACAAAATTTGGAGTTTGAATACAAAGAGCGGCTACCTCATAAATTTTACACCCTACCAAGGTTCCGATTCCAATATTCCGGTAGCTTTTCAGAATGCATTTGGAAAATGTTCAGCTTCTGTAGTAACAATGATAAATGAATTGGATGAAGAAAAACGAAACTTGCGATATTCAATATATTTTGACAATTTATTTACTGGTGAAAAATTACTCTCATACTTGAAAAAAATGGGATATAGCGGAACTGGAACAATTAGAGATAACCGTATTCCAAAGGACTGTCCTCTACTAAACAAGAACTCAATGAAGAAGAAATCAAGAGGAGAATGGGTTTCAACAATTGACAAAACTAATGGAATTATATTCGTCAGATGGAACGACAACAACATTGTGACAGTTGCTTCTACTTCATACGGTGTTAACCCTTTGAATCAAGTGAAAAGATATTCTAAGGCTGAGAAACGAAATATACATATACAAATTACACGACCTTACTGCATAGGAAAATATAATGCTTCGATGGGAGGTACGGATTTAATGGATGAAAATATCAACCGTCATCGAATAAATATTCGAGGTAAAAAATGGTGGTGGAATTTGTTCACGTGGTTAGTAGATGTATCCGTACAAAATGCATGGATTTTACATAAAAATTCAGGTAATAAATTAACACAACTACAATTTCGTCGAGAATTAGTCAATACATATCTCAGGCGATTTGGAAATCCTCCAAATGTAGGTGGTCGCCCTTCCGTCAGTGTTTCAAGCAGATCAGATTCGAGAATTGGAGACGATTTGAGATATGATAATTATGGACACCTTCTAAAACAGACAGCAGATGGTAAAAAGAGGAGATGCGCAGGTGAAGAATGTAAGTCCATAATTAGAACATATTGTACAAAGTGCAATGTTGGATTATGTTTAAAATGTTATGTTAGTTTTCATACCAAATTCTAATATAATGATTTGTACGTAATATGTATATTGTATATAAATATGATAGCCTTATGTCCTAGCGTTGCCATATGGCAACACCATATTTCTGGAGAATTGACATTTAATTTGTTTCCACTTTAATTTAGAATGAAGATTTACTTTGTAATTAGTTAGTTAAATCAAATAAAGTTTATATGTAAAACAAAAAAAAAACTTCGCCTTTAATGGGTTTAAATATCATTTATTATTTTATACTTCATATTTAATGGATATAGAGCTAAACAAGTATAAATATATTAAATTTCATAAATCAGCCAGCTATGCTAACCATGGAAACTGCTAATATATTCATATAATACAAATTGACAGATGTCAGTATCAATGAAAAGTAAATGAATGTGGCAGAGATGAGAATATTGAGATAGATGTTGGGGAAGACACGGAAAGATACGGTAAGGAATGAAGGAATAAGGGAAATAACTTTAGTGTTAGAAGTTTCTAGAAAGACACAACAGAGACGATTACATTGGTTTTAACATGTCATGGGGAGATATGAAGAATATATTGGAAGAAGAATAAATAGCTTGGTAATAGAAGGTTGATGAAACAGAGGAACACCAAAGATAAGATGGAACGACTGTATTACGGAAGACTTGAGAGAAGAGGAACTGAATGAAAACGACACGCAAAACAGAAATGAGTGGAAGAAGAAAATAAAAAATAGCGACCCCTAAAGAATGGGAAAAGCTAAAGAAGAAGAAGATGTCGTTGTCAAGTGCAATTTGCATAGTTTGTATATGAAATAATTTTACTGGAAATTTAGAATCTTTTGTAAGAAAATTTATGTATATAATTTATACATAATACACAGGTTTGGCGGAAGGTATTGTGCTGGCCACATCAGAGTTTTATTCTATCTGTTGTCTAGATATTATGTGAATTTAATGCAGCAATACCAATCTTAAATAAGGAAATGTCTTCATAAATCGTTTAAGAATGAAGCTAATTTTAGTGCAATGAGCGTATTAGAATATATCATTCTTATTTTGGCATATCTCGGTCATCTAATATGGTTTACATTTTATTAGAATATTATTTTAAAAATGAAGGCTTTAAGTTGATCTCTTCAACAATAATACACTTCGCTATCATTTCCCTCTACTTCTTAAAAGTTCCCAAACAATCTTTTGGAATGCAGAATGCTTTCTTCAGACGAAAACCTTCTCCTAGTATTTTTTTTCAATCCAAAAGCAGCCAAAAGTCACATATCAGATGAGTATGACGAGTATTCTATTACTTAATTTTTTCCAAAAACTAAAGAAAATACTTTGTGGTTTATTCCATGTTTTTCCTCACGACAATTCTTAAAAAAAATGATTAACGAAGTTCTATAGATAAATTTCAAATGACAGATAAATAACTGTTAAAAATTACATTTGTTTGCTATTTTATTTCAATACCATGTACTACATAGAAGTAACTATAATAAAATTTTAATTAAATATCCCTGTTTCGAAAAGTGCAAAATAAAATATAGAATTAAATGCAGAATTTAATTCTTTAAGTACTATATTCAAATAGGGTTTTTCATTTATTTATTTTATTATGCTCTAATGACGTCATTTCCGACACTAGTTTTTATAATAATACATGCGTAGAGCATTTTAGGTAAAGAAAACATGTTACAAAAGTTAAGTGCAAGTTTGTCACTGTCAAACAGAGAAATTACGTTGCAATGGATATTACTAAGTTAAGTACACAAGATTTTTTACATCCATTGTACTTACACAGATACCTTATATAACTCTAAATATATTAATTTGACAGACTGCACAGGCAAGCACCGACGATTGTAGTAAGTATAAAAAAGTGCACACTCAGTAAGATTCAGTTTCCTCGAAAAGTATAAATAACACACGTTTAACTCAGTTTGGGCACACTGATTATATAACTGGAAAACGAGTTATGTACTCAGTTTTAAAAAGCTCGCATTAAATATATAGTCAAATTTCTCTAAAATAGCATTACAGACATCATTTACTTAATTTATATAAACCAGACAGTGAAGCCGATTGATCTAATCAATGGAACTGACATCTATAGTCAAAATGATCGAATCTCGAGTAAGAATTTTACTAAACTTATAAAATATAATGAAATACAATTTCTAATTATACCATGTATTGTTTTAATTAATTTATATTAACTTTTAATAAAGATAAATTATTAAGGGCCATTTTCATAAACAATTTCAAGTGTACTTTCAAACTTTAAATTAGAAATAATATGAACAGTATATAATGAAAATTATTTTCTTTTTAATTACAATTGATTACAACAATTTTTATATGAGGAAACAGCTTTGAATTCATAACGCAGAAATAGTTTTTAATTTAATTATAAAATAGACTGAATTGATTATGAAAAGTGCCTTAAAAAGCAATTTATTTTCATTATACATGTAAATAGTACCTATGTATGTCAAATTGCAAACTGAGTAACACTGACAATGTTTCGCACTATTTTTTTGGCAACGAAATAGATCACATGTGATACATTCAAAGCAGTACAAACTCTCTCAAATGGAATAATATTCTAAAATTCAGAAATAAGTAGGTACATTGGAAATACAGAGTTGAGAATTGCCATGTGATAACCTGAAAATATAATTTACATCTTCTATAGACGAGAATCGAATTAGGGGAACATTTATACGTTTCTTTTCCTTATAGTATGCAGAAGCATTCAAAATAAGTTCTTTACACCGTTTCGGTATTTTTTTACCACTCAGCTTTTGATTGTCAAACAAGTAAACATAGAAATTATTCACAAAACTCATGTTACTATATTCGAAAACCAAATCTGCGTAAAAATAAAATAATCAAGATAAATACGTTGCTGAAAACATAGTGATTTATCTACTCAAACTCTGCAATCACGTGATCACATTAGAATATTATTCTAAGAAAAATTTGACTATAAATTGAAAACGATATAATATATATATATATATATATATATATATATATATATATATATATATATATATATATATAAAATGGACCACTGTTGGACAAGGAAAAACTTTTTTCCCATGTTCGACACCTATGGGCCATAGGCGTTTAATACTTTTCGTGTTACATCCGGTATATGTTAACAATTCTTTTGGACATCTCCGGACTTCTTGTTACCATAACTGTACGCATAACCTAGCTTCCTTGCTTCCGCAAAAAATATTCGTTATTGTGACGTCCCACTAATATTTAATAAAGAGAATCGCTTGAAAGAGCATCCTCTTCCTACTCGCCTGTATTGTAAGCCGGACTTACTCTTGTCGTAATGCTAAGCTCGGTAACATAGAGCTCCTGCCTCACAATGCGGAACATTCTGGCGGTCGCAGTCGACGGCGAAAAAGAAAAACAAACGCGAAGAGATTTTTGAAAATCCGGCCGCGTTGCGGCGCTGGCAAGTAACAAATGCCAGCGCGACGGCAACGGGCAAAAATAAAATAAATTGTTTTGTGCAGAATGCCAACGCGCTATGACAAATGCTCGCGCTGGTCCTCCTCCTCGGATCCGAGTGAGATCAATATTGTGCTACAGCATCTTTATTAAAGGATGAGTTACAGTGCTCTAGCATAGCATAGCAAAGCGATATACTAGTTATTCCAAAACTGGCAGTGGAATATTCATTTTGTTCTACTTTTCGTTGACATGAAATTCTAACATTTAATGTGGGTAATTTCTAGACTGTCATGTGGATTAGGTATCAACAATTAGTCTAAAGTTTAGTCAACCAGTAAATTATTCTTACTATACCAACGTTTCAATGCACCTTTGCACCTTCTTCAGGGTAGTAAGATCTTGCAGATTGTTACAATTCATGTACACAAAATACATTCGTAAAAAACAGTTAATTTATTAAACATCGTACAAAAAATTCAAACAGCATACCCACACCCATTTGGGGTTGTCTTTTTAGAGGATGCACCGAAACGTTGTTATACTGAGAATAAATGTTGGTTGAGTGAACTCACTATGCTCCCAATCGTTATTCCTTTCTAATGGGGGTAGGGGTTGACTACGCTCATTTACTTTCCTACCTCCTCCATGCCCTTGCGAAACATCATGAAATTTTGAGTGAACTAATCACGCAAGCGTAGTACACAATTATTACGATTTTCACGTCGGTTTCAGTTTACGTTTATGTTTTTCATGTTTTAATTTTTGTCTTTGAATTATAAAAATGAATTCCAAAATAAATTTCGGAAGAAAATTTGATTATAATAATAAAAATCTGATGTGCCCAGCACAATACCTCCCCGCTATTTAATTTTTCTTAACTTAAATATAATCAGTCCGTTTACTTACCAGAGAGTTGGTTTTAAGATGCGTAATGGTTCATCGACTGTACTTAAGGGAGGGGGGGGGGGGGGTGTTGAAATATGGAACGGAGCTCATTCTGTCTTAACTCAACTGCAGTAAATATCGGAAAGTACAAACTATTCAGTCTCATTCTACACCAAGATGTAGTAAATAGCGTGCTGATAAGTTTCTATGTATATGTGTAAAGAAACAAAATTTATTTTTAACAGTAACATATATCGGAGTGTATTGCTCGGGAGCACTATCTATCTCTTTCCCCCCACGAATACTTTCTGGTGCACGACACCAGCGGGGACTGTGCCTACATATTTACTAATGATGTTCGGCTACTATATTAAGTTCCTTTGAGTTTCAAGTAAAGTTTTCCAGTTATATGATTTACACCAAAATCTAATGGCTTCTTTCCATATTAAAGTAGAGTAAAAATACACGGTTTCAAAATTTTCAGAATGATATGAGTTAGAGCGTAAAGAGAACCACACACACATACACACACCCACATATATCATCGTGAAAATAATAAAATCTGATTCTAGGAACCTTAAAACGTGCTCATTTACTAAAATCTCGATATGCGATTTTTAACACGATCCCTATATCACCCTTTACGAAGGGTAGCGGGAGGTAAAAATTATTAAACTATCACTGTGAAGAGGACAAAATAAGCAATGTAGGATGATTCAGTATCCCATTTTAAATCTAAATGACAGTATGTTGGGGACATTTCTCGTCTTATATGCTGAGACATGTCGTGGATGCCAACTTTATAAAGATGATTTTTATAGGTTAAATTTGCTTATAGGTTAATACCTATGTATGTATACACTGTAGTATCTAAATTTGAAAATTAAACATAAATGTTAAATATCATTCTCATTTATAATAATTAATCGGCTTTTGGTAAACAAAGAGAATCAGTATAAATTTTGAGATCTCTAAATGTAAGTAATGTTCATAAAAACGGGGAAAATAGGTTAAATAAGGCTAAGTTTGCTAAATATTGGAAAATAATTATATATACACAGAAAATATTCAATGATAATAAAACACAATAACATTGAATATATAATAAAAACAGTTCAAATGAATCATAAATATGTAAAATAAACATAAAATAATTTTTATTTTTTTATTTTTTTATTTTGTTCTTCTTATTTGTTTTATTAATTGGTTGTTTATTTCATTTTTATATGTACGGTATAATGTTTTTATCGATTATATTTATATGTAGATAAAAAAAAAAATGTTTTCAGAGTTAACTCTACTCGGACAAATGGATGCTATTTCAGACTATGTATGTATCTTTGTTCTTAGAATCCAGTAACTTTTATTTTTATTTCAATTAGCTCATAATGCGCGTCAGATTTTTTTAATATACTCATATTTATTATATTATACAGAATAATTGAATTGTTTTATTATTATTCATTTTAGACTTATACCATTGATTAAAGAATAAAGAAGAATTGATAAAGAATACAGTAGGTATTATTTAATCAATGCTTATACTTTAAATTACGAAGTTGTAGCTCCTGTATTATACTTTCAGTTTCACAGGAAGCAATATCATCGTTTATCTTTTAAAACAGAATATTATAAATTTTCATTTTTTCTGAAAATATTTTAAATTGGCTTTACAGTGATGTCAAATGCTTGCATTCTCATTAATTATTAAGCTACTAATTATCTTTTTCAATATTATGAAGTTCTAATTTATTATCATTTTGTCGTGACATTCGTATCTTCTTTTTTCGAGAAATATATTGACGTTTACCTGGTGTATTAGGGCCCATTTGCATAGAGCATCGTTAACTTTAATCACATTTAACTTTGACGACGCTTATTTTCAAATGTATTTTTGATACGTATCCATGGTTACAATAAATAGTTAAACACATGATCGGCGACAAATAACAGCGTTTTATGCAACTAGCCCTATTTGTTTTTAATTATTTTGAACTGACACAAATGTAAAAAACATTATTTAAATTTAAATTAGTTCTACTCTTTATTGAATCTTAGATTTTTTTTTTGTCAAAATGATATTTTAAAAAATTGATTGGCTAAATTTTAACCTAACTTACATAACTTAATATTAAATGACAGATAAAAAATAATTGCACATTTTGTTTGCAACGGCCTGCCTGATTTTCCTATTTTCAGTTCTTCGTATGAAAGTAGTGGCCAAGGATATCTGTTTCTGTTTTCATGAATCTATTTGTTAAAATAAAACCTAACAGAGCTATAGCTCAGCAGAGTGCGTTGCTTAAATGACGACCAGGGAACACTATGTTCTTTAACCCAAAAAACATCCAAATGGCCCTGACAATTGAGTCCGCTAATAAATAAATAAATAAAAATAAAGCAACCTGAACTGTCAGCTTACGTACTAAATTTTTAATGTTTTAATAACTGTTAAGAAAAGGTTATCAAGTATAGTTTAATTTTTCAAAGATGTCTGATTAAGGTCATCTGTATCATAAACGAATCCATTGACAGATGCTTGTCTTTTGAAAATTAATTTTGTTTTGATATGCCATTTTAAAATAATGCTCGTTATTGACAATATTGTCGCTGTAGCGTAAGTTAATTTATTCTTTAGGATATATTAAATTGATTCATAGTCGCGTGCCTGGGTGTCTGGTCGCGAATAATGGGAACCAGGTTCGATCCTGACCGACGCCACAAATAAATATTTCGAATTTTAAATGGCACATGTGAGGTGACGTTTGGTAAACGCCTGCACGTTACAAATATTTCATCATTACTAAATTCTATGTAAAAACAGATTGGCATACCCAGCAATGGGTAATATGCCGTGATGGTCTATTTATTTATCTACAACTATTGAATTACAAATACATTACACAGCCAACTCTAAAAGTAATATGCTACTCATATCAGATTAGTGGAATTTGAAATATTCATAATTCTTAATCCCATATTTTGTATTGTACTGCGATTATTAATAATTTTATGAATGCCTGTAGGTGAATATATATTTTAAATATACTCTTAATTCAACTTACTAATAACGAAATCCGTTATTCATGTCACCATTTGACATCAGCATCTGGTATTTGATATATTAGTGCAGTTTCCGGTGAAACGTCAAGGTGTCATAAGCACACAAAATATATTTATTATATATTTATAAAAAGTATTAGAATATTACATACGAGGTGGGATATTTTTCATTACAGTCCGAGGGCTTATGTATATTACCGAGAGACGAATCCTCGAAGTGAAATACAGCGCGAGTCTGTAATAAAACTCCCAACGAGGTATGTATACTATTTTATTCTCAACCATTATTGTAATGTGTCGATTCCTAACCTTTTAGGGGATGGGAATTAAAAAATATTTTTTTCGGATTCCTTTTTCTTACATATGTACATATGCAGACGTGATTTAATTTTAGTTATAACTGGGCAACCGGAATTACCTACTCTAATTTGAAGATTTTAACAGTTTCTCTTGAAAAAACGCCGTTAAGTATCATTTTTGTTACATTTTTAATATTATAAATATTATTCTATATACGATTTAATTGCATTTTGTGCCTCATATTCAATTAGAGTTAAAAAAATATAAAGAAATTAAATTTCATAAAGCAGCTATAACTATGGAAACAAGTAGATAGTATATGGTAGTTTATGTATCTAGGACGAAAGGTGTGAGTACCTTAAAGACACAATTCGTCGGAGGTGTATAAAATTTTTGTCATACCGGTTTCTATTTAATAAATTATTAAAAGACGTATGCAGCAATTTGTACTAGTATGAATTTTGTAGTAAGCAGGCTAAGTCTCAATTGTTCAAAAATCCTAGCAAAATTTTGACAAATTGACAGATTTAAATTGAATTTTTCTGGTTTCATGAACATTCTTATTAGCTATAAATGATGAAATATTTTGGATGAAGCTACTGAGGCGAAGAACAATTTAATGTTGCATAAATAAAGGATTCAGTATGAAGGTAAAATTTTAAATTCTTAGAACTTTAAAATGATATTTTAAAGTTCTAGGACTTTAATGTTAATTTTTTGTTTTATAAATCGTACAAAAAACGTTACTTTAAAAACCAGTATGACATAAAGAAAATTATGACTGGCAGTTGTCCGTGTCAAGTGCAATTGACAGTATGTATTATAATTTTACTGGAAATATATGTAGAAGCTTTTGCATGTAACTTTCTGTATGTAATTTGTATAAAATACATAAAACTGACGGAAGGTAATGGACTGGTCACATCAGATTTTTTAAAAATATTTTAGTATAGAAAAGACGGATTAATTTTGTAAGACTTTTCTTACACTTGTCATTCAGATAACTCGCCAGAGTTCGATTTCTAAATTTTGACACATGCGAAAAAAATTAATCTTATAATATACTATAGTTTTAAGCACTGTTTAATGAAGACTAGTTATTAGAATCAATAGCAAAACAATAAAATTCAAAGCTATTCGAAGTCGCAGATTCAGCTATACTCTGTTTTTAAACCAGGAGGAGTAAATGCGAAAGTCAGATTTAAACTATAGAAAGTTACCAGAAAAAGTTACTAGATTTTTTCGCGCGAAATACAAAAACTCCGTACACATCTGCACTGTATACTTCGCATGAAACTTATTTTAAAATAAAACTGACATTATAAGATCCTATTTTTCATACCATATATTTGATTATGTGAATAAAAAATAATCTGTAATCTAAATAAATACTCTTACTTGATTTATAACTATATTTTTGAATTGAACATAGTGATAATATACACATAACCTAGATATAATTTATTTATTTACAAATTTATATAATAGAATAGAATACCAAAAGAACAAAATACAAAATAGTACATTAAAACACAAGTATCATAAGGCAATCTGTTAACGTACGAGTCCAAGTTTGGAAAACGAGCCGCTAGGCGAGTTTTACAAAGGACGAGTGCGTCAACAGGCCTTATGGTACGTGTTTTTTATACTATTTTTTCTATTGAGGTAATTTTACGATTAAATTTATTTAAATTCCGACGTCAAATTATGACTAGGTATTTTTTTGTTAGTTATGTTTATGTTGGTAACGCTTGTCGCTAACAATTGAAATTTCATATTTTGTCAACTATTGATTAATTAGTGTATTGCAAGGTGTATTGTATTTATGATTCAAGGTCTGATTCTGGTTGTGAAATTAATATTATATTTCTTTCTAGTCCTATCACCTAAAGAAAGTATAAAAATCCATAATTAAAAGTAATATGTTGAAATATTATCAACAACTTATCATTTTGAGGTTACCTGTCATCTGTCAGTTATGAAAGCATGACTACCAACTCTAGAACATGAAAGGCGCCAAAAATAGTACGCTTATAGATCTTCTAAACGTTGTGTTTGCAGTACAAAACAGTGCGTTTATAGAAACATAATAACACCGAAATAGAAAAAATAAATATTAGATTTAATTCGTTTAAAATTGAACATAAATTGAAACTGTATATTATAACATCAATAAGATGACATTTTTTGTTTGTCAAGCTGCACAGCAAGGCAAATTCAGTGCACAGACATTAACAATCTTCAACAAAAGAACTCTCCGATGATAACCTCAAAAGTATGACAGTTAATACATCAAATGTAAAATCTTTGTAAAGTGTAAACCTGACGAAGCACTAGCCAATCAGAAACGTCAGTTTTAGCGGTTAAAATTTAAATTACTTCTCCTGGTTTAAAAGCAGGGTATAGTAATTTATAAATATCTTCAATATGAACATTCCATGTTCAAAAAGCGTTTTATATCTTTTTTTCTGCCAAGATTTATGTTATTATAAATACTTTTGAAACTTCCATAACTGCAATCTGTTTTAATGATCCACAAACCACACTGGCAGCTGCTATAAGTCCTCCCGTGTAAATTCAATAACTATAACAATAGCCTCAGTTAATTATCTCTGTAGACCGGCTCGGGCTCGGGCTGGAAAGGAGCAAGAAGCGCATCTAAATCTCGCTGCAGTTGTTTTGCTGCTTGGATGAACCGCGAGCCAGCACAATGCACGAGTCTTCCCACTGCATTCAGATCTCTTCAGCCAACCTTATCTCGGAAAAATTCAATACACGAGACGTGTGAACGCAGTCGTATTGAATGAAAGATGTTCCTCTATATTCAAGGAGAAGGAAGTCTTTTATTTTTCAAATCATCTTCTGAAAAGACGTACAAATCGTGTAACCATAAGAATTCCATAATGTTAAACTGGGTCTTTTAAAGGAGACCTATTAGGTTTTAAACTATATACCGTGACCATAAAAGATACTTTTCTGTATTACATTTTATTCTTTACAATAAATAGAACAAAGAGTTGGTATAAAATGAGGAATAGCACAACAGCAAATTTAACATAAATAAAATATTAATTTATAAAAAAAAATCTGTTGTGGCCAGCACAATACCTTCCGTCAATCCTGTGTATAATGTATAAATTCGATACATAATTTTTCTTGCAAAAGATTATAAATTTCCAGTAAAATTATTTCATAAACAAACTATTCAAATTGCACTTTACACTGACATCTTCTACCTCTTTAGCTTTTCCCATTCGTTAGGGGTCCCTATTTTTGCGTGTCGTTCTCATTCAGTTCTTTTTCTCTCAAGTCTTCCGCAATACAGTCCTTCCATCTTATCTTTGGTCTTCCTCTGTTTCTTCAACCTCCTATTACTAAACTACTCATTCTTTATCAAATATAATTCTTCATTTCTCCTCATGACATGTTCAAACCAATGTAATCGTCTTTCTTGTATCTTTCTAGAAATTTGTAACACTAGAGTTATTTTCTTACCGTATCTTTCCGTGTCTTCCCCAACATCTACTTCAACATCCTCATCTCTGCCACATTAATTTACTTTTTATTGATACTGACATCGTCTTGAATTATATGAATACATTAGTAGTTTTCATGTTTAGCAAAGCTGGCTGAATTATAAAATTTAATTTCTTTAAAATTCTTTAACTCTGTATCTATTGAATATGAAGTATAAAATGTAATCAATCGTATGGAGAATAATATATTCACCAATTATAACCAAAATCTAATCAGTTGTTCTTCTGGATGTAAACTTGAGGAATACGAAAAAATTGTAATTTTTGGAATCGTGGTATTATAGTTATGGGATCCGGAACTTTTTCACACACACACAGACACACACACACATACACACACACAGACACACGCACACATACATACATACAGACATCATCGTAAAAAAGGTAAAATCGTATTATAGTGACCCTAAAACATGCTTATTCACTAAAAACTTATCATTGAGTTTTTTGACCAAAGACAATACCTTCCTTATCTAAAGGTGACGGAAGGTAAAAACAATGAAAATTATTAAGACCAGCATTATCTCCCGCCATTCAATTTCTATTTATTTTAACAAATAGGTATACATGTTTACCAATAATGCAAATGTATTAAGTTTATTTATATAATAATATACCTATTGTTCATATTTTCTACTCCGAAATCTTGCCATTACATTAATGAAATTTATTATGTGATAGTGACGTTTGTCGTTTATGTCTTGTAATTTCAAATTAGTGTTTTGACAGTGACATCTATCATTTGTACATTTGAATATCTCATGTGTGTAACCAAAGAGATGAATGTTTACATGTAGTGTATTTATAAATCATAACCTGCTAGATTTATTAAAATAGATAATTTTAAAAAAATATTTATAAAATATATAGAAAAAATATTAATGCATTATTTAATTTTTATAACATAAATCGGAAAAAATAGTATATTATGTTATTAGAAGTAGAAAGCGGTCTTTTGTGTTGAACCCATCTATTGCAGTAGCATAATATGAATATTATAATATGCTTGAAGAAAAAAATAATTTTAAATGCATTTTTCCAAGAAAAACTATTTCCAATTTCAAAGAATGTGCCACTTGCGGTTGTTCGATTTGTACCAAAATGGGTTCTTGCCATATTAGAAGAAGGCAAGAATAAATGGTTTCAAAATCTTCTGAATGATAGTATGTATTTGAAATAGAGCGTAAAGAGGATCCACACATACACACACACACATACACATATACACACCCACCCACAGACATCATCGTTAAAATGTTAAAATCAAATTATAGGGATCTTAAAACCTGATTATTTATTAAAATCTCGTTATGCGATTTTTAACACGGTCCCTTACCAAGCATAGCGGGAGATAAAAATCAATAAGACATTAGATCATTTTGAAGGTTTTTTCTTCATTTTTACTATTTTTTTTCAATTTATGTACTTCAGAAAGCTTATTAAATTATATTTTTATATTCGTTAATAGCTCATTCGAGTGTTGTAATAGATTAGTAGAATTTATTATTTAAGGTTGGTACCTATATGAATGTCAAAAAATAACAAATGTCAAATCTTGCTAAATAGATAAACGAACAAAAACGATTTTATTTTTGTATAATTTTGAATTTAAAACTATGCATAAGAAGAAGAGAAGAAATATAGTAATAAAGTTAGAAAGAAATAAAAAATAACGTATATAGTTGATGTTAATAAATAAGGTTAGTTTGAATTTTTCAACGTCACAATAATATCACCTAATGACACCAAATTCCCTAAATTTACGATTTTTTATTTAAAAATGGCATGACATACGCAAAATAGAAAAAAATAGTATAATGAACTCAATTTATAATTGTCGATTATTTTTTAAGGACACTCCACTCTGCGACGTGACCCAAATTTCTGTCACACAAAATAAAATGACAATTATGACATTCGTTCTTTAATACACTATTTTGCACGATCGGGTTTTCTTTAATGTTTACCGACAGGGTTTCCAAGGCAGTACTTTTTATTTAAAAATTACTGATCGGTAGTGATTGTGATTGTGATTACTTATTGATCAGGATACGCGGTGGTAAGTAAATAAGAACAACAATCAAAGGCTTACTTTAAAAATAACAATTTTTTTTAATATGTTAAAATGATTGACAAATCTGTTTGTTTTTAATTGTAAAAACGTAATAAACATTCAGTATCATCCTCAAGCGGTAGGAAGCACACACTGACATTAATACTTAAATAATTATTTTCTATTTCGGTGTTCTTATATTTCTATAAACGCACTGTTTTGTATTGCAAACACGACGTTTAGAAGATCTATTACCGTACTATTTTTGGCGCCTTTCATGTTCTAAAGTTGGTAGTCATGCTTTCATAATTGACAGATGACAGGTAACCTCAAAATGGTAAGTTGTTGATAATATTTCAACATATTACTTTTAATTGTGGATTTTTATACTTTCTTTAGGTGATAGGACTAGAAAGAAATATAATATTAATTTCCCAACTAGAATCAGACCTTGAATCATAAATACAATACACCTTGCAATACACTAATTAATCAATAGTTGACAAAATATGAAATTTCAATTGTTAGCGAGAAGCGGTACCAACATAAACATAATTAACAAAAAAATACCTAGTCATAATTTGATGTCGCAATTTAAAAAAATTTAATCGTAAAATTACCTCAATAGAAAAAATAGTATAAAAAACATGTATCATAAGGCCTGTTGACGCATTCGTCCTTTATAAAACTTGGACTCGTACGTTAACAGATTGCCTTATGATACTTGTGTTTTAATGTACTATTTTCGAATTTTCAACGCCAACTATAATGACGATAAAATATAATTTAACTAACCCGAAAAAAAAGGTTTAGAATAATTTTGAGAATTGCAGATATATAATGGAAATAAACAAATGATGCTTTGTAACTAATTATCTTCTTTGTTTCTTAATAATTTCAATTTTTTACCGCAGTAAATTAATAATTCATGTTTTATTCCTGTTTAAAACAAAGTAATATATGTTATATATATAATTGAAAATAAGAGAAAGGGTAAGACTATTTTTAGTATAGGTACCACTTTAAATAATATTATTTTATTAATAAGTTTTCAAATATTTTTTTTCTTAAAAAACTGAATAACAATTTCTTATCTAAACACTTTTTTCTTTATCTGTCATAATAAACGATATATGAATTCATTTTAAAATAATCGAAAAACAAGTTTTAGCCTGCAGCCTAAAAACAAAAGACGATAGAAAGTTCCTATTAATTTTTCTTAAAAAATTGACCGTGGAATGAGCACACGATTTTGCTCTGTCGTTAATATTTACCCGAGTACCTAGCCTAAAAAATCATAGTCATCTGAACATGTCCTTCTTTACATTATTTTTTGACAAATGTTATTTTAACTGTAAAATTTTAAAAATCAAATACATTTTAAACCATTTAGACCTATTGGATAAAATATAACACACATACACACGTGACTTAGCAATATAACACATTTGTGCCCTAAATAACAATTATTTGCGACATTTTTGTTGAAAAAAATAGTCGGCAAACAAATTTGTTTTTTCATGTTAAACCCTTTTAGCCCGCATTCCCTGTTTAGTGTCAATTAAAAGTTTAAACAATGAATGTGCCAATAGAAATTTTAAATATTTGCTGCCATAAATTAATACAAAGGTTACCAATTGTAAATAGTAATAACATATTTACAAAAATTTCATTGTTGATATGAAAAGTAACACGGGATGTGGCAAAAACACCTTCCTAGATTTGAAAGTGGTTTAATTTTAATTAATTTTATTACATTTGAAATTTTGACATTTCTATTTGTAAATAAAGGCATGATATATAATAGTTATTTGTATAACAAGGCCGCGAAATCACTCTTTAGCGTACCGAGAGAAAATCTCGAGGACGCTCAAGGATTTCGCGGACAAGGTGTACACAAATTTTATTAATTTTAAACAGTTTCACTGTAAATTGAAAGTTGGCTTTCAAGGTAGCTATGGAATTGTTTATTAAACTATTGTTGACTAAAATTAATATGAACTAACCGTCAGTTTATTGCTCGTCGCTTAATGGGTTAAATCAATTTTCGAAATTATTGTACATATTTTGAGTTAATTATGTAGGTAGTGACGAGGGGTCTCTCAAAAATAATGCGCCCCGGGCCACAAAATGTATTAATCCGCCACTGTGGATTTACACGGGCGTTATGTATAAACATAATTCGATGATTCACAGTATAATTTTCAGAGCAGTTTGTTATGTTTACACTGAATATTTAATGCAAATGCTGACTAGACAATATTTTATCATAAGTAACTTTACCCAAATTATATCGTGTAAGCGTTATCTAACACACGGCGCACTTTGTTTATCTTTGAACCCTTAATTTGCAAATAAACCTTGAAAACAAGGTAACGTGAAAATCACCAAATAGAGTAATTCACTTTAAAAATATCATCAGGTACGTATTGCGTAACAAAGTAATGACAAAAAAATATTATTTAGAAATGGTCATAATATTCCTTATATCGTTGAAATGAAAGTTAAAGATAACTATATTTATGGGCAAAAAGATGTATAGGTATAAATAAAAATACTAAAATATTTTCATGCATACGTCAGAGTCGTAGCTACAAGCCCAAACTCATATTAGTTCGGCCGGTTAACATTTTCAACAAAATAATTATAAAACCTATGCAAATGGTGATAAATATCTATAAATTTCTTTCAAATAGTTCAAAATATAGACTTAGGGCCGGTTTTATAAAGAAATTTAATCTTCATTTAAAATTTACTTCCGTACTATATTTAATAAAAGAAAAAAATTAATGGGTTTTTTTTGGCAACAATGATTTATAAATGACATAAAAACAGAGAAACTGATTCGAATTTATTCATTTCATTAAATTTACTTGACATATAAATTTTAAGTGAAGTTTAGATATCTTTATAAAACTTACAAAACATGAATATGTTCTTCAAGTATATAGACAATTAATATTGGATTACATCGCCTTTATTGGTAATACCAGGTTTAATTCTATTAGTCATTGTATCCCTAAGCCTTGCAAATTATTCTGTAAGTTTTACTGAACGCATTCGATTTTTACGTTGCTTTCATTGTGTCAAAAGTAAATGAGTTGTTGTAGAAGCTAAATCTGGACTAAACGAGGACCCTTAAAATACCGGTCGCACTATTATCATCAGTCATTTGACCCACACTTTTTTAAAGTTTTAAGTCTATATTTAAAGTAGTCGAAAGAATATTATAGAAATTTCTAACCATTTGTGAAGATTTTATTGAAAATTTTAACCGTCCGAATTATTATGAGTTTAGGCTCGTATACCTCGTTCAACGTGGGGACGTATCCGATTACGAACCAACTTTGTATTATTATTTCATTTTTACATTTTTGTATTCCTTATTTCTGTTATTTTTGCATATAAATCTTAAAATAATAACAATATAACTCGTATGATTCAACCCCCCCATTTTTATAGTTTCCTGAATTATAGACAAAAAAAAATATAAAAAAATAAATTTCATAAATAAATCAGCTATGCAACCATGGAAACAACTACTATATTAAAAAAAATCTAATTGATAGATATCAGTGTCAAGTACAATTTACATAGTATGTTTGTGTTATAATTTTCCTGAAATATAGAATCTTTTGCAAGAATCTTGCTGTATGGAATTTGTACAAGATGCATAGAACTGACGGAAGGTACTTATCAGATTTTTTTTCTATTGAGCAAATTTTATAATTTTATTTGATTTTAAAAAATGCGACTTGTCCAAATATGACTTGATGTTTTTACCTTCCGTCACCTCTAGGTAAGGAAGGTATTGTCTTTGGTCAAAAAATTCGGTGGTGAGTTTTCATTGAATAAGCACGTTTTAGGGTCTTTACAATACGATTTTACTATTTTTACGATGATGTCTGTATGTGTGTGTGTGTTCGTGTGTGCGTGTGTGTGTGTATGTGTGTGTGTGTGTATGTGTGTGTGTGGGACCGCGTTTTTCTTGAAAAAATCAGTTAAATGTTATTATAACTTAAAGAATATATTATTGTCTATACGATTTAATTGCATTTTATATTCGATATTCAACAGATATAGAGTTAAAGAAGCATAACGATAATAAATTTTATATAAATTTCATAATTCAGCCAGCTATGCTAACTTAACCATGGAAACTGCTAATATATTCAGGTAATTCAAATTGACAGATGTCAGTATCAATAAAATGAAATCAATGAAAGAATAAGGGAAGTAACTCTAGTGTTAGAAGTTTCTAGATATAAGAGAGACGATTACATATTGGTTTGAACATGTCATGAGGAGAGATGAATATATTAATAGAAGGTGGAAGAAACATAGGAAGACCAAATATAAGATGAAAAGACTGTATTGTAGAAGACTTGAGAGAAAAGGAACTGAATGAGGACGACACGCAACAAAAATGAGTGGAAGAAGAAAATAAAAAATAGCGACCCCCTAACGAATGGGAAAAACTAAAGAAGAAGAAGAAGATGTCAGTGTCAAGTGCAATTTGCATAGTTTGATAATGAAATAACTTTACTGGAAATATAGGATCTTTTGCAAGAAAATTTATGTATGGGGCGCGTGCAGTAACATGACTTTGACCCGTGTCAAAATGTCAGAAATTAATTATGTCCATAACTGACAAGTGTTATAATTTTTCAATCAAAATTTCATAATTTTCTTATTTTATGTGGTTTGTTTGTTATCAGGAGTATGGAATTCAGTTGCCGAGAAAGGGAATCACATAATACCAAAAATTTATAATCTTTTGCAAGAAAATTTATGTATGGAATTTGTACATAATACACAGGATTGACGGAAGGTATTGTGCTGGCCACATCAGATTTTTTATCAGTTATATTGGTAGCATTTCTCGCTGAACAGATAAAAATTCATTGTTGACTGACAGTTTTGAAAGCAGTTATACCACTTCTAGATCACGAAAAACGCCAAAAACTGTAAGTTTATATAGTCCATTTGCTGTCGCAGCATGTGGAATTAATTCTTGACCAAGTCATTCTATTTTCCAAAAGGGGATAATATATATTTCCATTCTTTCAGTCCATCAATATTTTTTCGTTCGCCAAAAATAATGGAATATTTCTTGAAATTTTGTTGTACTCGTACATTCAACACAGCAATTTTTGGGATACATCATATTCATTTTCTTTAATTGTTTTTTACCTTCCGTCACCTCTAGGTAAGGAAGGTATTGTCTTTGGTCAAAAAATTCAATGATGAGATTTTACTGAATAAGCATGTTTTAGGGTCCCTATAATACGATTTTACCATTTTTACGATGATGTCTGTATGTATCTATGTGTGTGTGTGTCTGTGTGTGTGTCTGTGTGTGTGTGACAAAAGTTCCGGATCCCATAACTTCAATACCACGATTCCAAAAATTATATTTTTTCGTATTCCTCAAATTTACATCCAGAAGAACAAGTGATTAGATTTTGGTTATAATTGGTGAACCGGAAGTAGCCGCATTTGAAGATTTAACAGTTAAATTTGATTTATTGACATTTAACGTTATTATAACTTAAAGAATATATTATTCTCTATACTTTTTATACTTCATATTCAACAGATACAGAGTTAAAGAATTTTAAAGAAATTAAATTTTATAATTCAGCCAGCTATGCTAAACATGGAAACTACTACTATATTCATATAATTCAAATTGACAGATGTCAGTATGAGTAAAAAGTAAATTAATGTGGCAGAGATGAGGATGTTGAAGTAGATGTTGGTGAACACACGGAAAGATACGGTAATAAAATAACTCTAGTGTTACAATTTTCTAGAAAGATACAAGAAAGACGATTACATTGGTTTGAACATGACATGAGGAGAAATGAAGAATTATTTTTGAACAAGAATAGCAATGGGAGGTTAAAGACGCAGAGGAAGACCAAATATAAGATGGAAGGACTGTATTGCGGAAGACTTGAGAGAAAAAGAACCGAATGAGAACGACACGCAAAAATAGCGACCCCTAACGCATGGGAAAAGCGAAAGAGGAAGAAGATATCAGTGTCAAGTGCAATTTGAATAGTTTGTTTATGAAATAATTTTACTGGAAATTTAGAATTTTTTGCAAGAAAATTATGTATGGAATTTATACATTATACATACTATTGACGGAAGGTATTGTGCTGGCGACAACAGATTTTTTTTCAGACATTTCGAATAAAATTATAAAATCAAAGATATATAACTTCATTTTATGTTACAACGATGGTTCTTGACGTTTACATATTTGACATGTCCTATTGGCCGCCATTAATGAAATGCTCGAAAATACCGGTAGTGTCACATGCTATTCTGAGGGTTCCAATTATAAAAAAAATCGGTAACAAAGTGTAGGGCATCAAAATACCTCAGCATAGTATAACTTACTTTGAAACAGGATACCAATTAAGGGTTAAACACATAGAGTTTTCATATTAAACACGATATTGTTGCGGCATTCTGGAATGAATTTTACGAGACTACAGCCTCCAGCCAAAAATCTGATGATTGTTCATTGATAAATATGCTTCCCTTCTGCTTACGCACTCCATATTTTGTATTGGTCACAATCATTATCTTCTGCAAAAACTGTAATTCCTTTCGTGGAAGTAAATCTTGTCCTGCAATACTGACAATTTGCCGTTAAGTATTTTTTTAAATAAATCTTGTACATTGACAGGAAATTAATCATGTAATTCGGGTAATTATCGGTTTGCCATCAATCAAAATTAATAAATTACAGGTAAATGAAAAAGCAGAAATTCAATTAATTTTCATATTTTAGGTTAGCGTGCTTAAAGGGAAATATATTGCGAGATTTTAATTAAATTAATAAATGAATAGAATGATTAAAATATAAAATTTCCAGGTAAGGCTTTTATGTAAAGTTCTATATTTAACGTAGGTATATTGTAACATGTTTCTAAATTTTCAACATGATGTTTACAACAACGTTACCGCACATATAATTGAATAAAAGCTTCAATATATCCAATAATAATATTTCCTGTAACGATATTAAGTCAATCTGTAGTATTATGTATGTAATAGAACTCAAATTAATTGTTCATGAACTAATAATGCTCTATATTCAAAATTACTATACCGTCCAATTTTTTATTTTGAAATATTAAAATGTTTCACAAACAGATTAAAAAGGTCAACTGTTCATTGTTAGGTTCCAATTACAAATAAAAACTTTTCTCTACAACTGTTAAATGACAAGTATATTATATAGCCAACTTCATATTCTTTATGATGGTCATATTACACTAGAGGAATATATATGTTGAAATATTGTACATTTATATTAAATAGAATGTTTCGACACGCGCCTACTAAAACTAGGAGAAAATGTTTTGTTTTTTAGAAAAAGAAAAATGAGTTGCAAGTTGTCAATAGAATAGATTACAAAATGGCATGTAATTTATAAAATAAAATAAAAACTAATTCTTTCATCTCAGCAAGATCTATACTAATTAATAATATGAAATATTCATTTTCCACGGGATGACTATTTGTATTGTATTGCATTATTGACACTCCTACAAATTTCTGTAGGTAAATATTGATTGATAAATTTAAAATATATTCTTAATTAAACCTATTAATAAAGAAATCAGTACTCATGTCAACATGTAACATTAACTTCTTGGCATATCATTGCAGTCTGTGACATAACCACACAAATACTCCTATTTTGTAAGAAAGTTGTTATGTCTTAGCTACGTTGCTAAGACTTAACAATTTCGGTATAAAATAGGGCTGAAAATATATTTTTCTACTACTACTACTACTACTGTAAGAGGGTCATTACTGAACAGACTACTAACAATGTAAGTTCGTGCTTATGAATAGTGTTACGTAATGAAATTTCATTACGTAACACTGTTACGTAATGAACAGCAAATTTAAGTTGGCAGGACTGATTGTCAAACTGTAAGAAATGATTAAAATTTGATAAATAAAATTTAAGATTTAAGTATAATAGAATGAAATTCATCTGACATACATATAAATACATATTTTTTGAGTTATTATATTAATATTATATTATGTCAACAATACATATTTCATTTCAATCAAATTTGCAGTAGGGAACTATTTTTCCTCGTATATCCCTACGCTTAGCAATAACCATAGTAACATCGTTGCGTAGTTTTATTTTTGTAAATAAAACCCACCAAACTTTGTGACGTTTCGAACTGCTGGTTTTTTTGTTTGATTACAAATACATATACTGAGGTAATAATTATTATTATAAACAAAATTAGTTGATAATATTATTTGTAATTTGTAAGTAATGCAATAAAAAAATAATTTATTTATAACTATGTATCTGAATTTTGCTTCAATTTAAAAATATTTATGAGTGGTCGTAGAAAAAGTATAGTACATAATTCGAGATGTAAAGCAATTACTCACTCGTAAAATTACAAACTCGACGCTGCGCGTCTCGTGTGTCAATCATTTTACTCGTACGTAATCTGCTTCTTACATCTCTCATTACGTAATATACTATTATTATATATTTAGAATCTGATAAATTGATAGTTATATGTCGGCTCCGGTGGCTCAATGGTTAGAGCAACGCTCTTTAGTCATGAGTGCGCTCGGGGTTCTGGGTTCGAATCCCATTAAGGCATGGATGTTTGTGATGTGAACCCACTCTGTAATTGGGATTTAATCCTGTTGAGGGTTTAAAAAAAAATAATAAGTATAAGTAATCGCATATAATTACTATATTCTATGCTCATTAAATAATATACTATTGTGCTTTTAACGATCAATTATTAATGAATTATTCTCACACGGGCTGATCTAGAGAACTTAGTACTTTATTCAAAATTGTTCCCACTTAACAAAAACTTGAAAATAGTAGTACCTTAAAATATAAGTTTCATAAGGCAAATTGTTAACGTACGAGTCCATATGTTTTACAAAGGACGAATGCGGTACATTTGGAATAAGTTTTTTATACTATTTTTTCTATTGAGGCAATTTTACAGTTTTATTATATTTTTAAAAAATCGGATGTGGCCAACACAATACCACCCGTTTCATTTATTTTTTATTACGGGTTCGATCCTATAGTGCACTATCCACGTGAACAATAAGTACTCGTGGGGTGACACCTGGTAAACGCCAGCACGGTACAAATATGTCATCATCGTTATCGAAATCTGTGTTCAAAGCAGATTGAAAGACCAAGCAATAGGTAATATACCGTGATAATTTATTTATTTTATTTATTTATATACTTACCTATAATCATTAATAGCGTAGAGCGTGCACCAAAGGGGTCAATTTTGTGCCATTTAAAGTTCTAAAATATTTGGCGTCGGTCGGAATCGAATCCGGTTCCCCAGATTCGCGTGATGTGACGCCTGGTAAACACCCGCACGGTACAAATATGTAATTATTACCCAAATCTGTGTAAAAAGCAGATTGGCTCACCCAACAATAGGTAATATGCCGTGATGATATATATTTTTATTATCTTACCTATATTCCTAACATAATTTACTTATGCTGGAAACTGTATTAAGTTACTCGTATATATATAATTATCCAGTTACTATTTTCTTTTTAAAACTTTACTATTATTATTTGAAATGATTAGTTTGTTGACAGTGACATATATTTGTCAGTTACATACATTTGAGATCTGAACTGTGTAACCATGGAGTTGTGTTTAAAACATAGGCTTCAGGATTAAAATTATAGATAATTTTATAAATCTATCTATAAAATATATACAAAAGTATTAACGCAAAACTGTAGAAAATTTTAAAAACAAATTTTTATAATAACAAATCTAGAATAAATGATATTTAAAGGTGTTTTTTGAAAAAAAAAACTATTTTGAATTTTCAGTAAAGTGCCATTTACGGTTATTTAATTTAAACTAAAATCTAATGGCATCTTTCCATATATGAGTAAGGTAGAAATAAAAAAATTCACAATTTTCTGAACGATAGTATTTGAGTTAGAGCGTATAGATCAACCACACACTCACTCACACACACACACACACACACACACACACACACACACACACACACAAACACATACACACATACACACAGACATCATCGTGAAAATGTTAAAATTGGATTCTAGGGTCTTCAAAACTTGGTCATTTACCAAAATCTCGATATGCGATTTTTAGCACGATCCCTATTCCCTATACCACCCTTACCAAGGGTAGCGGGAGGAAAAAATACGATTTGTCAAAAATACAATTTGTGTGTTTTTTATCAGTTACAGTAGGGCTTATCGATAAAAAAATTAAATTCGCAGATGAAAATTCATTCTTGATTGACAGAAATTTGAGGTTGTATGTCATTAATCTCTTAGTTTTGAAAGCTGTCACACCACTTGTAGAAAATTAATGCGCCAAAAACATTACGTTTATAGTTTTTCGTGTGTTTATAGACTTACACCGAAGTACAAATAAATAATAGTTAATAATAATAATAATAATCATAATAAACCTTACAACGTGATTAATATAGAGAGGTTAGTTCAGAAAATACATTACAAAATTGTTTCTAAAAATGTAACAATATGATTATAGAGAGAAAAACAATATACATATTTCTTTTATATAATTAAAGCATATAAATAGAAGAAAGAACAAAATTGCTGCAAAAATTAATGCCTCAATAAAGTAATAAGCAAGTGAGATCTGTGCGGTTTTATTATTATAGTAAATACAAATAAAAAAATAAGAAAAAAAAAACATAATAAACCTTTTTAATAATTGTTTCACAAAATAGTCCAGAGAGTTCAGTACAAAATGAGACAAGCTCATTCGTTTAAACAGAAACTATGTAATTTGAACGCACCAATAGTGAAAAAGAATATAATATTTATTTTAGCAATATCGAGGTCTACAAATAGATGTGCCAGGTTACACTTATTAAAATTCTGAATATTGTAGTTGTTTAATGTATAATAATAGTTATTTATGATATAAGTGGGATATACACATTATTAAGGCACAAATTGTGAATTGCCCCACGAGCCCGCAATAATTTACTATCCCACGAATATCATAAAAAAAAATATGTACCACCTTATACCATATCGCACTCACTTTAAATATGTAGTAGCCTTGTTATTCCATTGAATGCGATAATGAAATTCTTACCACACTAGAATTTCATTATCGCACTTATTGGGATAATAAAACTATTACATATCTAAAATCAGTGTGATATGGCATAACTTATCCCACGGTGCTAGATAAATAAATATATCATTACGGCATATTATCCATTCCTGACTGTGCCAATCTGCTTTGTTCGCAGATATCGGTAATGATGACATATTATAACCGTGCGGGTGTTACTTTGGCGTCACCTCACGGGCATTCATTGCTGCCGTGGAGAGTACATCACAGGCGTCATTTTTGTTTGTTTGTGCTATTTAAAATTCAATATAATTTTTGACGTTGGTCGGAATCGAACCCTATTCACAGAGTCGTGACCAGCACTCATACTACAGGGTGTTTTTAAGTAAATGTACAACGCTTAACCGATGGTAGAACTAACCCCATATAGGTAGTAAATCTGGCAATAATTTTTGTTTTACATGCTTTCTTTTAGAAATGCAGCCTCTTAAAACTGACCAATTACGTCATAGTTCAAAATTTTGTAATAATATAAAAATCAATAAGTTCTGTGGAAAAAATGTTGATTGTTATCCAATAATTTTTATTCGGTTTATTGAATATCAAAATGCCAATTACGTTGATGATGAATTTGTTTTACACTGTGAAAGTCTCAAATACCTATTATATGCAGCTACGCCAATGACAGGAGTAACATTTTTTGCAGGGTACACATTGATTTTTACTTTTTTCCAAATATTTTAACCATGACGTAATTGGTCAGTTTTAAAGGGCTCCACTTCTTATAGAAAGCATGTAAAACAATTATTGCCAGATTTACTATCTATGGGGTTAGTTCTACCATCGGTTAAACGTTGTACCATTTTAATAAGAAATAATTATTATTCGTTAAAAACAATGGTTGTGACAATAAAACAAATGAAATTATCAGTTAAGCAGTATCAAATGTTTGTTTTTTAAGTTAATTTCCTTCTCTTTCATTAATTTAAGTTACTGAGCATTATTTTTAAAAGTTTGTTTTGAATCTCATTGCTTACTAAGACGTACATACAAAAATACCCTAGATTTATAATTGGCGTCCATATATAAAATCATAAAACGTACCCGGAATTGTTTAAAATCATAATTTGATTTATGTGACCTGAGTAAAATACTAATACACCAAACTCAAGTGGCAGTGAAAATGTGTCAGAAGCCTGTTTTACATTATTATAAATTTACACACATTTTTACAACTTCGTATTTGATCACAAAATTTCAATGATTACACGGTAATAAATTTACAACTTCTTATGGTACCGTACGATATTGTAAAAAAATCTCAAATAGGACATGTTCCAATTTTGAAGGTCATTTGCTCCACATTTTGGTGATATTTAGGGTTTTCATTAAACAAAAGTTTACATTTCATGTGTAGTTGCAGGTAATTGGCTACTCTGTTCTATGAAACTTTTGACAAAGCCAAACGTCAGGTTCAAAGGAAGAACAATGAATAGAAAAATTAAAAAATATTTGTAATTGTCGCAGTTGTTAATGCACGAAATAAGATTTTGAAGCGTAAACGAATTTGGGTCAAGCCGTGGATTCAAAGGCGACAAAATAAAAGTGTACTAAATTTAGTACAAAATAAATTGTTGCACGAAGACACTGAAAAATATAAAAATTATATTTTAACACTTACTCCACAACTTAGTGTACAAAAACGAGCGCGACACACAGATAAAAACATCAGCTGTAAACATTTGAGAAGTTAGTAAACCGTGGTAGTAAACTGTTGCCAACATATAAAAATGTACTTTAGTTGGTAACAATCAAACATGTCACAAATATTTGGCCGTGTAAAACGAAAAGATTTTGCTCAAAAATTATTATGTAAAAATGAAAATATTTTGCATGTAAATTTAATTGTAAATACATGATTGTGTAAAACAGGCTAGACACAGTTTCGTGTGCGAATGATACTTTCAAGTGATTCATACTTATACGATGTAATTACACACGGAATTATCGCGTACGACCACACCATTTCGATTAAAAACATACCAATATGCAGTTCGCATATGTATCTCCCCCCTTACGTATGCGTGAAATTTCAAGAATTGGGCCCCAGGTATAAAATATAATGAAAAATTGACTCATACCCATAATTAAAAAGTAGGCCCATGAAGACCTATATCAATTTTCTGTATCGTGAATAAGAAAGTTTTTCACATAAGAAACTCGAATTTGTTCTGTACTATGGTCAGCGATACTCAGGCAAGGAATCAAGAAAAGATCATATAACAAATATTTGGTGAAGCTAATGTTTATAAAATTGTATTATACTTGTCAGTGGCCATTCATTCCACAAGAAACGCCAGCAAAAATTATCAAAACTTATAACTCTCCGCTGAGGGCTCCCAAATATGAATATTAATTTTTACTTGTACGTTAGAGGTAGTATTAGGCGAATGGGAACTATTCAAACGAACATGCGCATTAGATTGCCATTATTGATATTACTTATTAAATGGTTGTACGCTTACTTAAATATCACCCCCGGTATAGGACTAACATGCATCTTCATAAATTATCTACAAATAGTTATAAAGCTAACCATTATTCTAATGGTCTTGACCTTTCTCCAAAGAATTAACGAAATTCACTATAGTTATCAGTATACATTGCCCATTTCCTGTTGAATTATATTTCAGTAAATTTCAAACTGTGCGTATCTCTTCCACGTGTTAAACCTCCGGGAATTAAATGTAACAAATCCAGTATGTATAAGACGTGGAATGCTGTAGTCAGAGGTGAGGAGGCTCTGAACTGTAGTTAAGCTCCGGGGCGCCTGTAATTCGGTTCTCTCGCCTTCTAAAGTGAGGTTATCTGTAACGCATGACGCCCCTAAGCCGAAACGATCCTGAATGTTTTACACAGATCCCCACGTGGGTTTTTACTATAGGATTATGTTTTGTTATTCACCGAATCTGTGTCAATGTACAGACGACCGAAAACACGTTTAATGATAAATTACTCGATAAATTAGACTGATGATGGCGCTTTGTATAATACTCTTACTTAATGAGCGATTGGTTATAATTTTAAATCCTAGTACGATAATTTACTATTAACTTTTTGAAGTATGTTAGACGTTTGATTAGTATAGTATTAAAGAAAAGTCTATAGATTTAAAGAAATTTTCAGATTATGTGGAGGTTTGAATACAATAAAATGAGTGTAATATTATTTATTTTAATTAGCGTGTATTATAAAAATAACTTCATATTTTAGGCGAAAATTTTATTGTTCACAATTTTGATGACCCACTAAAAGAAAAAAGCAAATGAAGTGGGGATATCAAAAACAACTGAATGGTATATGACTTTATCTAATTCCTTTTTTGAAAAGTTGAATTTTACCTAACCTTTTGACGTTATGAAATGTCATTTTTTACATAATTGATACGAAATGAGTTTTGTAAAATTCTTTATATAACTGAGTTACAGAAAGAATATTACACAACTGACAAGCTAATAATAATAATAATAATAATAAAACAATAATATATTAATAATGCTTTAATATCAATTTATGAATTATTGACACACCAGTTCAGAACACATTCAGAACTCATTTTTATTTTATTTTCACGGCAACGCTTTGGTAAATTGATTCTGAAATATGTAGGTATCATAGACAAAACCTATAATTTTGTGTATTTTTATATTTAATGGGAATAGATAAAATTTTGTACTCAATACGTTAAGAAAACGTGATCTTGATACATCATTTTTGCACGATCAGGTTTTTTTATACTTTACCGATAGGGTTTCCAAGGCAGTAAGTTTTGTTTACAAATTACTGATCAGTAAGTGTTGTGACTGACCGGTAAGTGATATGACTACCTACCGATCTGGAGGCGGTGAAAATTACATAAATAAAAAATAAATGTACAATTTTTAAAGCTTTAACGATAACAAAACAACCATCATAGCTTACTTAAAAATGACAACTATTACTGGACACTAAAATGTCAAAATAATTTTTAAATAATTCTAAACTTTAAATTGTTATTATTGGGACGATCGTGCAAAAAATATAATAAGCATTGCGGGCATTAAGTGCTTTTTACCGGTATCGGATGTATTGGAGATCTCGACTTCATCTTGATCTCCAAACTAATCCTCAACCGGTAAGGTGCACTTACTGCCCTTAATACTTAAATTACTATTAAAAAACTCGCTTCGCTCGTTTTGCTAAATATTGTGTTTGTCAAACAATATCTCTCTTTTCATAACTGATTATGTAAATAACTATTGTTCAATCCTGCTATTGATACTTGTTTTGTACTTGGATACGAAACTTGAAACCTGTTTTGTCCACTCAACTCCTGTGGACACGGATGGGTGGTGGAAGAATTGAGCTAAAATTAACATTCGCCCATTGATCTGTCATTACCAAAAATAGGAGTAAACTACAATATAATTCATATCGTTTATTTCATTGTAAATTACATGCACAGTTATTAAAAACAACATTTACTTACTAAACATGGCAACAAGTGACATTTTATTTATCTGAGTACCTTCCGCAGTACCTTCTATTATCTCTACTTGCACGAATTTTTTTACTGGTATTGGTGCCCAATTTACTTTTTAACTATTTTTTTTGTAATTTCTGCGTCACAGAAAATCGTCTTTATCTTCCATATTTTCAAAATTTCTGTACCAGATCTACAGAATGTGACAGCCAAAAAATGATTTTGTTGACAATTGCCACACAATTGCAAATGTTTATAAACACAAACAATAGTAACCTAACCCACCGTCTATATTACACTCCATCTAATTTCTGTTAGCACAAATTTTAATATTTTTTCTAATATTTCGATAGCAGGATTGAACAATAAGCTATACAACACTCGTGAAGAAACGAATTCGCTCATGTGCCTTTGGCCAGCCCCTTGTGTTCAAAATAAGCACATGCGTTAGTGAAATACTTAGTTTCTTCTCTCGCATTGTAATATCTATTATATTCAATTCCATTCGTAACGTTATCGAGAAAATAATTATTATGGAGTCTAACCTGAAACTTACAATTATAATGCAATTTGTGGTGAGCGTATAAATTCAAAAGTACTTAACTGAAAATGAAAGATTGTATATAATGAAATAACTTTAATTTGGATAATTTATTTTATCTGAAGCAGAAATGTATAGAATTATAGAAGGCGATTATGAACTATAGAATATACTCGTACAATACAAGATATCTTTTATGAAAGCATAATAGGTATATCAAAAAATGTTTACTGAACAGAATATTGTTCTTATTGTTACAAGGAAGCGGTAACAAAACTACACCCATTCTAAAAAATTTGGTGTACAACACTATGCAACACTAAAATAAATTGTAGTTTTATTTTTCACACTGAAAATAGTCTGGACCTGATGGTACATTTTGACAAGAAATAAAATTTACATATTATTCCAATAATTGCTCACCTTATATGAACTTAATTTATCACAATTAATTAATTTCATAATATTGTAAAACCATGAGTTTGAATAACCAAAATTATAAGTACTCGTAAATTATTGTAATTTAGAAAATCTGTTGTGGCCATTACAATACCTCTCGATACTTCTGTTTTTGGTTACATAAGTATTATATTTAACATTTTTTGTATACCTAAACTCTACACCAAAAATTATACTTGTACCTATTCTTTATATTTAGATATTTAATTTTAAATTCATTCTATGAAGAAATTTTGTCCTATTTTTTAATTTTTCGAGATATTTCCAATTCATTTTCGCGATTGACAGTATTCTTGAACGGTATATGTAATATACCTATAATTTTACATATTCAACAAGTAATACAATAAGAAATAATATATAGATGTACATCCCTGAAAAACTCTTCAGTAATGTTTCCGGATTGGTTTCCATGGCATTATTTGGGTTGTGTGTTTATTACAACAGATTATTTTATATATTATATTCTTTTCTCGCTAAATCAATAAAAGATATAATAAAATATTTAATTGTATTAGATAAAGAATTTAATCTACTTTAAACAAAAAAATTAAAAAAATTATATTTAAAAGATTTTTTAAGAATCTGCTATCAAAACCTTTTCAACTCTTCCCATTAATGTCCGATTGAGAAAGAAGTAGTTAAACAGTTATTAAATCTTAGTTTTTGAGAAATCGTCCGTCCAACATCAACACACACACACACACACACACAAACACACACAGACATCATCGTAAAAATGTTAAAATCGGATTAAAGGGACCAAAAAGTGCTTATTCATTAAAATCTGGATATGCGAATTTTAGCATGAATCCAATACCTCTCTTAGCGAGAGGTAAAAAATTTGATGAAACTAACATATTACCTTTCGTTGTTTCCATGTATTTTGTACAAATTTCATACGGAAAGTTTCTTGCAAAAGATTCTATATGTGGATATTATGAAAGTAAATTCTGGGATTCAGTCATCTAATTATTTATTATATCTTCAACATTTCGATCCTACCAGCGTCATCCTCAGGAACTACAGAAAATTATGTATAATTTTTTTTTGAAAACATTGATTTTTAACAATTATGAACGGAATAGCGAGTATCAGCAAAAACCATTTTTAAAGCAGGATTAAACTTACTTATCCTTTTAAAAAGGAAATTACTCAGGTCTGTGACGGTTTTTTTATATTAACAAAATAATTAGTAAAACTTATATTCTACAAATTTTATTTTATTTTGTCTTTTATCATATTATTTTAGATTGTACTAAGGTCTGATTTACAGTTTACATTAGTTTTATACGTATTTTCAAAATCAAAAGTGTGTTTCAATGTTATGACATGTCCCATTAAGGCGCATATTAGTTTTATACGTATTTTCAAAATCAAAAGTGTGTTTCAATGTTATGACATGTCCCATTAAGGCGCATTTATTTTTTTGGTTTTCATTCTAATCATGCCTTTTGTGTTCTTCAAGCCTTATCCTTAAATACTTTTTTGTTTATCCTGTATATTTTGCCTCATAATGCTTGGAAGGAATCTGATATACTACATTTCCAGTTAAATTATTTTATGAACTATGCCAATAAACTAATCTATATAAAAATCATAAAATACTGATTAGAAAGTAGTAAAAGTAAATAATTAAAAAAGACATTCTTCAGTATAAAGTTATAACGAATTAAACATTTTATGACGTGATGGGTATCGATTTGTTTCTTTTGGCCAGAAATTTGCGAGCTGAGAATATTCAACAGCGCCACTGTTATCTCAAACTCTTGTATCGTACTTATTCGAATATCAAGTAAATACCATAAAATTGAAAAAGTTATTTCATTTTCGTTTATATTAAGTTTAATCAATATTAATTAATAATTAATTTTAGACTTACAATATGTACAATATAATTTTTATATTAAAAAATAATATATATTTCATTAAAGAGCAGTGTTTCACTGCCAATTGACAAATACCGATGACGTTATGAACTCATCGCAAAACTTTAAAAGATTTTCGGATAATCGTCATATCTTTGTACAAAATTTGATAAAAAGCAATAAATAAATTGGTTTCACTTGACACTGATATCTGTCAATATTATTTACTGTTTCCATGATGAAATTGTAGCAGCATAGGTTGAAAGATTTATGAAAATTATAATTTTATATTCGTATATTCAAATACATTGAATAAGAAAAAAATGTAATTAAATTATGTAAAAAATAATTTTTTTTTACGAAAAACTGTTAAGAACTTCTAGTGAGGATACTTCCGGTTGACTAATTGTAACAAAAATCTAATTAACTATTCATATGTATTTATGTAAAGAAGAATAATACTAAAGAATTATATTTTTGCCTCCCGCTGAGAGATATTAGAGTCATGATAAAAGTCGTATCTCCAGAGTCATTGATTAAGCACGTTTTAAGGTCCCTACAATTGTAATTGACAGATAAATGCAAAATGTCAGTGTCAAAAATCAGATTAAATATGTATTTAAATTATAGGTATGTTAGTATTACATATATCGTTAACAAATACCGCTAATACTATCATTGAATTTGAAAATTTTTGAACAAGTTAGAATATTAGGATAAAATTTCTCATAGAAGGAATAAATACAATTTCAATTATTTTTGTGTACAAAAAATGTTAAATTCGTTACTTATAGGGCGCGAGGATCCGTGTCACAATGACGGTTAGAAGTTATTTACATAGATGTCACTATTGTCATAATTTTTCATTAAAAATTTCAAAATATTCTGATGTTTATTTGTCATCTATAGAATGGAATATACTTGTCAAGGAAAATAATCCACATGGATTTGGAAAATCATAATCTTTTGAATGAAAACTTATGATACTTGACACCTATGTACATTATTACTAGTTGTCATTATGACACGGGCCACCATATCTGCTTGCCAAGGCTAACAAAGTCACATAACTGCTCGCGCCCTATGCAATATAAAATGAAAATGGTGAGAGATATTGTGCTGGCCACAACAGAATTTTTGGAATTGTAGGATTGGAGTTATCGCTTATCGTCTGAAAAAATCGTGACACACACATACACACAACTTACAGACATCATCGTAAAATAATAAAATAGTATTCTGGGGACATTAAAAACTCAGTATCGAATTTTCTGACAAAAGACAATATCTTCTTTAACTAAAGGTGACGGAGAGTACAAAAAATGTTTAAAAAATACATCAGAATTAGTTTCCGTTATACATTAAAATGGATATAAAAAATATGAAAATATATCTATTTATATAATGTCCGTTAACATACAAACTTAGGCCGCTATTCATAATTCATTTCAAAAGACCGTTCAAGAATATACATTGATATTTTCCCTCTACAAAAAGTTTTAAGATTCTTAACAATAACCCTTTGTACCCTCCAGTTTTTTCCCTCAAGGTCACATTTTTTGGTTATAAATCACAGCGACAATCATCGTTGAAAAGCGAAATCATATCCAAACACCATCTTTTCAGGACCAGGATAGTGGAGGGGACTATGAAAAGCAACAAAAACCATCCCTACCCGTAGTCAAGTGTCTATCAGAGTTTGGCGCTGACCACAGACTAGCTTCTCATTGTAACATTGTCCACAATGCGTCGGTGTGTTCGTGACTGCTCGTGTGTGATCGCATGTATGTGTGTGACAGCTTTGCGAGTAGACAAACACCATTGGTTATTTCTGTTTACAGTTTGTGGTTGTAAATAAGGCATCAAAAGTTTGTTATCCTTTGTACGGAATGTATTAAGTGATTGGCTAGTCTGCTTGGTGATGGTTTAATTAGAACGGATTGACAAAGGGTTAATGACATTGTGGTTAGATTAACGTGATGGTCTGTATTAATTTCTGTAATTATGTCCGTTTACAGAGATGTGTGTCAACTATTATAATTAATTTAATGATTTTAATTGCTTTAGTTTAGTAAATATCTACACATTTAATGTTTGGTTTACGGACTTAATCCATATATTTCTCGTACTGAAATTTTATCGAATGTCCGAAAGTGAACTTTCTTTCTTTAGAATAGGGTATTCTCTTATATTTTTTTTTAATTCATAAAGAACAGGTATATCTAAGAGTACATGTGAAAAACCGTGTTAAAAATTCCTTTTAATAAGAGAGATATTCATTTTTACCTCCCGCTACCCTTGCTAAGGGAGGTAAAAGGATCGTGCTAAAAACCGCATATCGAGATTTACGCTCTAACTCAAATACTATCATTCAGAAAGTTTGAAACCATGTATTTCTACCTTATTCCAATATGGAAAGAAGCCATTCGATTTTGGTGGCAATCGGATAACCGGAAATGGCAGTTTACTTGAAGCTCAATATAGTTTTTCTTCAAAAAATACCTTTAAATATAATATGTTCTCAATTTGTTATAAAAATTAAAGATTATTCCATTTTCCACAAGTTTGCTTTAATACTTTTTCTATATATTTTATGGATAAATTTAAAAATTAATTTCTTGGGTATTTCTTGATTGTTGGTATGATATAAAGGTTACAGATAAGTAATTGGAGTTGCAGTATCTATTTAACATTCCGACGTTTCGGTTCCAATGAATTGTTTCTTAACTTTACAATAACTTCCAGATCCCTGATGATGGTTCATTTGGAACCGAAACGTCGGAATGTTAATAGATCCTAATAAACATTTTTTCACCAGACTGCAACTCCAATTATTTATCTGTAACCTTTAAAAATTATATCTCGGAGCTTATGCCTTGAATACAACTCCGTGATTACATAATTCAGCTTAAATGTATGAAACTGACAAATAAATGTCACTGTCAAAAAAATAATCATTTAAAATTAATAATACTAACGTTTTAAAACAAAAATTGTAAATAGAACAACAATTTTATGGAAAGGAACTTAAAATACAAAATTTCTAGCATTAGTAAATATACAGGTATGTCTTTAAATAAAGAAACAAATAAATATATTATCACGGCATATTATCCATTGTTAGATGTGCTAATCTGATTTATACACACATTTCGGTAATGATCATGTCATATTTGTATTTTGCGGGCGTTTACCACAAGGTTAATTTTATGCCATCTAAAATTCGAATTATTTGGCGTTGATCAGGATCGAATCGGATTCCATAGATCCGCGACCAGACATCAGGCACGCGGCAACGAGACCCCATAGGTAAATGGCGGGAGGTATTGTGTTGGTCACATCAGATTTTTTAAATTTGATATTGTGTCACGTGATAGTGACGTACTAGTTGTACAGTACCAGCGGTATGCAATCAGTGGTTCATGGGTTTTCGAGAAGGTGTTTAGTAATTATTGAAAAACGTTGGAAATAAAATATATTTAATTGTAAACGTATATTCTATTACTAAAAAATCTGTTGTGGCCAGCACAATACATCTTGGCACTTCCGTTTATGGTTATATAAGTATAGGGCGCAAGCAGTCATATGACATTGTTGGCCTTGACTAGCAGATATGGGGGCCCGTGTCAGAATGACAATTAGTAATTATGTATATAGATGTCAAATGTTAGAATTTTACACTAAAAATTTGAAGATTTTCTAAATTCACGTAGTTAAGGAAAATAAATCGCATGGAATTGGAAAATCACTAAATTTAGAGTGAAAAAATATATTTGACATGTATGTACATAATTACTAGCTATCATTCTGACACGAGCCCTCATATCTGCTTGTCAAGGCCAACAAAGTGGCATAACTGCTCGCGACCTATTGTATTTAACATTTCTTGTATACCTACACCAAAAATTCTACTTACATCTTTCCTTTATATTTAGATTTTTTAATTTTAAATTCATTCTATGAAGAAATTGTGTCCTCTTCTATTGTTTCGAAATATTTCCAATTCAATGTCGGAATTGACAGTAGTTTTGAAGGGTATATGTAATATACCTATAATTTAAATATTAACAAAGTAATAATATAATGTACCTATGTACTTCTCAGATAAAATCTGTTTTATTTTTTTTATTTTTCATTTGGTTTCCATGACATTATTTGGGCTGTGGGATTTATTACAACAAATTACTATATATCTTAAATTTCTTTATTACTAAATCTATAAACGATATAATAAAATTTATATATCAGATAGAGAATTTACTCTTCTTTAATACAAGCAAGAACAAAAAATTCCAAAAAATAATATTTAGAAGATTTTTTTAAGAATCTGCTACTTCCGGTTGTCTAATTATTACCAAAACCTTTTCAGCTAGTACTGTCCAATTAGGAAATACGTAGTTAAACTGATATTAAGTATTATGGTTTTTGAGAAATCGTCCTTCCAACCGACCCACATACACACATACACACACATACACACACGCATACATCCACACACACATGCACACACACACACACACACACACACACATGCACATGCACACACACACACACACAGAGAGAGAGAGAGATACATCATCGTAAAAATATTAAAATCGTATTGTAGGTCCTTAAAACGTGCTTAATCTGGGTATGCGATTTTTAGCATGAATCCAATACCTCTCTTAGCGAGAGGTAAAAACTATAAGAAAACATTTCCAAGTAATTGATTACATCATTTTTCTTGTACTACATTGCAAACTATATTAGTGGCGCTTGATAACATAATTTTATTGCCTTTCTCATATGTGCATTCATGTAAGCAGCAATAATGATAATTAATTGTCTACAATTAATAAGGAATAATTAAATATTTTTAAAAAAAAACGTTATAACAAATTTAATATAATAATTGTTCTTCTGTGAAAAGGAGCACGTCAAAAGTGTTTTCGTAGCATGGTGTAAAGCTTCTGCTTCATATTTTAAGGGTAATTGGTTCAAATCCATTATTTATTTTTTCTTCATATTAACTTAATATAATCAGATAAAATTGGTTATAATAAAATAGTAATTGGCATTGACAAACATATGTTAAAAGTTTTTCAGTTCGAATGAGAAGCAAATATTCAAAATATTTTAATTTCCCATGTTAAACGCCTATGTAACGGATTTCGAACGCCACCTGTATGACGATTTAGAAACACGAATGCATATTTGTACGTAGTATTTAACAAATTTATTATATCACACAAATAAACAACAAGTTGATATGTAGTATATCAGCAAAATTTAAATACTTTATATCTCTTGCAACAAATAATTTATATATTTTTGTTTTTTCCTTTTTGTTTACCGATCAACTTTAAGATTTTAATATTTTTTTAATATTGGTGATCATGAGAGAATACTCTATTGACAAGTCTTTCAAAATGAAGGCAACGAAAATTAATGAAAGCCTATTAATAAAAAGTTTCCATTGTTTTAACCCCAAAACTCTTCAGCAACCAATCAATGAGTATTAAGGAAAATCTAAAGAAAATACGGAAAAATAATGACCTTTAACGATATAGTAAATATCTTTACCCAGTTTCATAATTTTATCAAATTAGAGAACAAAATATACAGTTCATCTTCAAGTCAAGAAATTGGTACTCTTGTAGGATCCGAGATTAGCAAGATATTTATTTTTGCTTAAAATTATGTAAAGAATATTTGGTTTGACTATTGACATTATTTCTTGGGAGACATTATATACAGTTGACACTGAAAAACGGGCCACAAAAAATAACTTTTGTATGTATAATTATTTTCTTAATATATTTAGAAAATAGGCTTAGGGGATCACAAATCATGGTATTTGACATGATGTTAGCGCTCCCGGTTTAACCGCAAGTGACATTAACTTTCATATTTCAAGTGGAACATCCACTGAAATACATTAATGACTGGAACACGCATTCTCTACCCATCAGGATACGCTGAACTGAAGGCGAAAACCCATTGAATGAAAATTGCTGGTATGCGCATTGCAGTCAATAATATATTACAATGGGAACACCCAATATACTTTTATATTTTGAATCTAAGTAAAAATTACTAATTCATCGATATGATGAAAGCCATATCAGGTAGAATGTGATAATAAATTGATCATTTTTTTGTAACAAAATATAGATCTTACAAAAATAACTTATTATTTAAACAATTAACTTAAATAATACTCAGTATTATGTTAAATGTTTTCACAGCCTGCCTGGTATCAGTGACGTCATGGCTTAGCAGGTTAATTATTCATAATTTTCTCATACGTTTTTGTAATTTATTTCTTCAATAATAATGCAGTTCAAGCATATACGATGAATTTTGTATAGATTCCAAATATGTACAAATATGTAGGACGTTCCGTTCAAATACTTCCAGTTAAATCGGAAGCGCTACCATCATGACAAATACCATAATTTGTGATCCCCTAAGCCTATTTTCTAAATATATCAAGAAAATTAAAAAATAATAATGCATAAAAAAGTTATTGTGAGGGCCCGTTTTCCGATGTCACCTATGTCAAAACTATCAAATAAGTTGTGTTACTAACTAAAATGACAGTACAAATATAGTTATTTATGTATCAAGGGCATTATGAAGATGTTTGATGCCGTCAAGTGAAAGAACTTTTGAAGGCCGAGGGCCTTTGGTCGGAGATTTTGTCATGCCCCCGTTTTCCTTTAACTAAAAAATATTAAAAAAATTAAATTCTTCGAGCATAAAATTATATTTACGAACTACGTATACACTCTATGTATATCAACATGTAATTAACCCTTTGAAACACGTATTTTTTCATATAAATAAGAAATTATAAATCTTTAATCCTCTGGAGTTCGCTGTAATAATAACATAGTGGATTGCACCGTACTTATTTTTGCTGTTCTTGATATTTTATTATTCTTTTATAATTTAGAAAAATAGTGATTATCATATATATTAATTATTTGCATAATCTGATGTGGCCAACACATAACCTCTCGCCATTTCCATTTTATGTTACATAAATAAATAACTAATAAACAAATATATCGTCACGGCATATTATCTACTGCTGGGTGTGCCAATCTGCTTGGTACGCAGATATCGGTAAATGATTAAATATTTGTACCGTGTGGGCGCTTACCAGGCGTCACCTCACGGGCACTCATTCGTGGAAAGTGCACCCCAGGGGTCAATATTGTGTCATTAAAGTTCTAAGTAACTTTTGGCGTCGGTCGGGATCGAACCCGGGTCATAATTAACGAATTTAACATTTCTTGTACATTCAAATAATTCAAATTGTATGTTATTCTTTCGTTCTATGAGGAATTTTCTCGTAGTCGTCTAATATATTTAGAATTCTTTATATTCACTGACGGTATTAGCAGTATTTCTTAAGGATATATGCAATATTAACATATCTATAATTTTAAATATTTAATTAATAATACAATAAGAAATTTTAAATGTACTTACTTCCCAGAAAAAGCGTTCTGTTAATAAAACTGTTGATTCTTGATACTGACATTTTGCATTTATCAGTCAATTATAAACATTTAAATATCTCAATTGGTTTCCATGGAGTTGTTTAGGCAGCGAGATTTATTACAACAGATTATTCTATATTATTACATAATATATCTCTAAATCTATAGATGATACAACAAAAATTTTAAATTATCAGATTGACAAGTTAAAGATCTTTATTATTGTATTAACAAAATTTTCAAATTATAATAATATTTTAAGAAACTACTACTTCCGGTTGTCCAATTGTCCCCAAAACCTATTCAACTCTTCCCATTAATGTTAGATTGAGGAATCCGTAGTTAAACAGGTCTTTAGTTTTATATAATTTGAGAAATCGTATCTACAACAACCTAACACACACATATCCACACACACACAGACATCATAGTAAAAAAGTTAAAATCGTATTCTAGGGACCTTAAAACGTGCTTATTCAATCAAATGCGGATATGCGCTTTTTAGCATTAATCCAATACCTCTCTTAGCGAGAGGTAAAAAATCTAGGTTTTGAAAACATTTATAATTTACATGAAACTGTCGGTTATTCCAGAAACATCTACTATCTTCATAAGATGACATATTTATATTGAAACTACCACTACAAATACAAATACTCGTAAAAATTTCCAAAGGCTTGTAAACAGATAATAATATTACAGACAAATAAACACAATATGCAATATGCTTTTTATTCTGCGGTAATATTATAATACAATTACTAAACTAATGACATAATACGGAAACAAAAAATATGTAGATACTTAGCATAATGTGCAATTTATGCGAAGATAAGATTTAAAATATCTTTCTTTATGTTGTAATCCCTACAAAGTAAATTAAAATATAAACATTACAAATACCTAAGAAAACACTCAACGTGACTAATTACAAACATTTGTAATTTATCAAAACAGCTACAAATTTGCGGAATTCAGGAAGATGTTTCATAAAAAGGATTCATTTTACGTTTACTCGTTTAAAATTACAGCAACAAACAGCTACAATAGTAACGAAACGAGAACACAAAAAATAATTCCTCAGAATTTTGTCCAACGACAAAAGGTGTTCTGTAGGAGATATCGACGCGATACTACAACGAACTACCTAACGATCAAACAATGAACGCGAATATAACCTAACTCAAACCGGGTAGAGTCGACTCAATCAAACATTCTAGGTTATTGGAAGCTTTCTTCATTATCTCAAAATAACGTAATAATCGACGTAAAGTGGGAAATTTACGTTTTATTTAAAAATAATAAAACATAAAATACACGGTTTTAAAAACACTGAAGGTTGTGTACACAATATCTGGTGACGTCTTAAGTTCTAAACAAAGATAGTAGTTTGTTTTATGTAAAAAAAAAACAGTACATAACCTAGTAGGACCCTGTTAGATTTGTTTTCATTCTTACAATGCTTTCTGATACAAAAGAAAAACACTCAACACTATTTTTGAGGTTAACTAATTTGGAACTGCAGTATATTTAATGATTTAATAAATAAACAAGTGAATGAAGGCGCTATTTAACATATCCTGAAAATCTGCAATTTTATAATACATACAGAAGTTATGTACATATAATTATTTGTATCAGGGAGGAAACTACAGTTTTGCTCAGCCTTTAAATACAAACATTCGCAAAAGAGTTTCTGGACGTGTAATACACGATTTTTTTGTGTCGATTTCTTCATAAATTGTTAGTATATTGTATACATAACCTAAAAATATGAACATATGTTTTTATCGGTTTTTCATTTCAAGTTTAATTATAATTACTTACACTTCACTTTTATATTTAGTGAAAATATTATCATACAAAAATATTAGTTATATTTCTTTTATATACTTCCACATATTTTCAGTAGTATAACTCATAATTTTATTACGTAAAGTTAGTTGTAGGTTGTACTTACAAAACAAGCTAGTCATAAAGTGAGAACTTTTAATTAACCTATACATCTCGTATAGGTTAATTAAAAAGCATATGATAAAATTTAGTCATGTAAGTTACAATAACTAAATATTTAATCCTAAAATTTGTAAACATTTTGCTATATCTTGTGTTGAGTAATGCCAACACTTTTCGCCGGCCTAGACGATGTAAATAGTGTTTCCGGACGATTTGTACTTATGTAATAGTACTTATACCGAACGAAGTCACAAAAACCTAATTTATCCAGAAAGTTTTTGTGACATAAAACCTTCATCCACTTGCCCTTTCAACTGTTTCACGACATAATACTCGTATGTACTATACTCCGCAAAATATAAAAAAGTACAAACGATAAATAAATAAAAATACAGAAAAGCAGACATATTTATTTATTTGTTACGCTAGGCTTCAGCAATATTTTTGCAACGTATTTAAATTTCTAATTCAGACATTAATATCTTTTTTTCGTTGAAATAAAACCGTACATTCCAAAGTCGGAGCATTTTTGCCCTGGCGAAACTTGCAGTTTTGGCCCCGATGGAAAATGCAATCGGTCCTTTCTATATCTTGGTAAAAAAATATTTTTTAATGAGGAATATAAAATTTTCTATTTATTTAATTTATTATCTTTGGCCGCAAATCTGGGGACCCGGGTTCGATCCCGACCGGTAAGGTAACACCTGGTGAACATCATCATTATAGATATCTATATATGTACATACAAATATTATTCAAATCAGATTGGCACACCCAGCAATGGGTAATATGCCGTGATGATACATCTATATTTTTATCTTTGTTACATATTTTACGAATTTAGAGATAGACAATTTTAAGAAACAATTTTTAGTAAAAATATTTTATACGGTATTATTTATATAAAAAAATTGATGTGGCCAGCACATTACCTTCCGTCAATTCTATGTATTACGTACAAATACCGTACATAAATTTTCTTTCAAAAGAGTCTATATTTCCAATAAAATTATTTCATAAACAAAGTATGTAAATTGCACTTGACACGGACATTTCGTTCTTCTTCTTTAGCTTTTCCCATTCGTCAGAGATCGCTATTCTTGATTTTATTTTCACTCATTTTTATTATGCTTGTCGTCCTCATTCGGTTCCTTTCGCTCAAGTCTTTCGCAATACAGTTTTCCATCTTCTCTTTGGTCTTCCTCTTTTTCTTCTATCTTCTGTTACTAAGCTGTTCGCTCTTCTTCCATATTATTTTCTCCCCTCATGACATGTTTAAACCAATGTAATCGTCTTTCTTGTATCTATCTAGAACTTCTATCAGTGGAGCTATTTCTCTTATTCTCTCATTACTTATCCTATCTTTCCGTGTCTTCCCCAACACCCATCTCAATATCCTCATCCGTCTGCCACAATAATTTAGTTATAGCATAACTGGCTGCTTTATTCTTTTATAATTCTTTAACTCTATATCCATTGAAAATGCAGTCAAATTGTGCAGATAATAAAATATTCTTTAATATTTATAATAACATTATAATAATATTTAAGAGCATTTTTTTCAATAAAAACCGTTAAAATCTTTAAATGAGGGGACTTTCAGTTTACCAATTATAACCAAAATCTAATCAGCTCTTCATATGGATGAAAGAAAAGGAATACGAAAGAATTATAATTTTTAGAATTGTAGTGTTGGTTGTATCTTTTTTGCAAAGATCGCGACATATACACACACACATAAATGATAAAATTGTATTCCAGGGACCCTAAAACGTGCTTACTCACTAAAAACTTACCATCGAATTTTTTGTCCAAAGACAATACCTTTCTTACCTAAAGGTGACGGAAGGTAAAAAAGAATTGGCGGGAGATAATGTATTGGCTCACTATTAAAATTTGCATTTAAAACAAATTCAATTTGATAATTAAACTAGGAAATACGAGATAAATAGGTACGTTTCAGAGAAATCACAAACATCAACAAACGATTTTGCGTCAAATTAAATGTAGTAATGGAACATCCGCACTGAGTCAAATATATGAAGCAATAAGTTGAGTTAATTTTAGGCTAATGACGTCACAAAAGTTAATTTAGTACTCTTTTTCTACTTCCATTATAGGAGTATAATATTTAAGTTTATGGACTACACGCATTTATTACATTTGAACAAATAAGAAATAAGTAAAAATGTTATAATGTTTCTCGCAGGTTTACATTCGTTATTATAATTCATCAATAACCTCAAACTTTACGAAATACGAAATATAATTATCAAATAAAAAAATTCTAATTGATGAAATTCTTACAGATCAGTTCATTAGTATACTTAATCATTATCTAAATGTTAAATAAGTAACGAATTTCTTATTAAAATTAATACGCAATACATTATTCTGTTGCAATGCATTGTCGTATTTATTACATTTATTAAAAATAAATTATGTATATCTATATATAAATTACATACAAAACTTTTTCGTGTATATTACAAAAGCATCTTATACCTCCTGCCATACCGTAGGTAAGGGAGGTAATTCAACAGTGAGTTTTCAGTGAATAAGCACGTTCTGACTATTTTTACAATGAGGTCTGTCTGTCTGTGTGTGTGTGTCTGTGTGGGTATGTGACGATTTTTAATTCATTTTTGCATTCAAAATAGAATTAAATAGATAACAGTTTTTAATAAAGAGGTATTTTAAAATATGATCCAACACTTTTCAATTTTAGTATTTAAAACTTTTATATCAAGGGAAACAACATATTAGATTTTGACTGAAATTGATAACCCGGAAGTGATACTTTACTTCAGGGGTTCCCAAAATTTTTCTTAAGCGGGCCAATTTAATATTACCGAATTTTTTGGCGGGCCAAAAAAATGGAATTAGATCAAAACAATAACCACGATTTTTTTTGTTTTAAATATATTTAACTATTTTTTTTATTAGTATACTAAATTTAATATAAATATAAATCTTTAATTATGTATTTATTAAAACAAAAAAATAACTGAAATCCATCTTATTATATAATAATATAAATCTTTAACTGTAACAAGAATTATTATAAATTCACACAATTTATTAACACGAAAGTAAAATCACTCTTTTTGTAAATACAGAACTATAACTATAGCGATAAATTCGTTACTCCTTGAAATTGTGTGTTGCATTAGATGCGCCAGAATTGATTAACAGTTCTGTATCTATTTGAGACTAGGTACTATATTATATTTCTGTACAAATGTATAATAACTAGTCTATACTACAATAATTTTTTAAATATAAACTAAACAATATTTTATTAATACAAATGCTTATGGTTAAAGTTTTGTAAGATTTTTTTAAAAATATTAAAATATTTTATTGTATCTTATTTGTAATATTTATTATTTATTTTACTATTTACTTATTTATTTTTTAATAAGAATAAAATATATCGTATTGATATCGCGGGCCGAATTCACAGGCTTTGCGGGCCGCATTTGGCCCGCGGGCCGCACTTAGGGAACCCCTGCTTTACTTCAAGCTCTGAACAGATTTTCATAAAAAAATATGATATAATCCAAAACTTTTCAAATTTGGTATTTGAGACTGTTGTACTAATGAGGACGACATATTAGATTTTTTTATTAAATTGGCAAACCGGAAGTGGTACTTTTCTGAAAGCTCTAAACAGATTTTCTTAAAAAATATATATATTAAAATATGATCCAAAACTTTTCAATTTGGTATTTCAAACTCGTATATAATTTGAAACAGCATATTCGATTTGGCTTATATATGATAAACCGGAAGTGATACTTAATTTGGAGCTGTCAGCAGATTTGCGATGAGAAACATAATATATAATCCAAAAAAAATTATTTATTGGAACAACAAATTAGATCAACGAGAAGTGATACTTTACTTATAGCTCATTGCTATTTTAAACATTAAATTGGCGGAAGTTCATGCACTGGCCACATCAGATTTTTTCTAAAGTAGCGAAGTTTCACTTCGCAGAAACCCAAACATAACCTAACTTACCCACCTAACCTATCCTAACCTCAATTACATTTTTATGCTAAGTTCTACGATGTTTGCATACCTACATTCTGTGAGCATATTGATTTTCAGCAGATTATCACGAACTTGAAACAGAAATATTTATTGTCAATGTTGTTTTTAACGAAGATAATTGAATTAAATTTCTTGAGATATAAAATTGAAGTTAAATTATAAAATATGGGTCAATTGATTTATCAAGAGATTGTAAATTGGAAATACGTAGATGGTAGTAAAGATTCTAAGTGTTCCACTGTTTCCTATTATCTTGGAAATGAAAAATTTCCTGCATCTATACATAACTGCATTATTCCTTATTTTATGATTTTATCTTATACACCATTAAAAATTGCTACTTGTTCATGTTCTACAATTTATTGCAGGAATAAAAATGTTTTCATTTATTTTGTCTAATAAACCTTTTTTACATTTATCAAATTTAATGTCATTTTTAAGAACTTGGCCAAGTTCAATACACTTAAAATTGTGTAATAAATTTACTAAATTTTAGATAATAATAGTCATATAATTAAATTAACTGTCGGGCCTATTCTGTAACTCAGCGGTTTTTAACTACCGGTTAAAAAATTTAATCAATCAAATATGTTGATGTATAACAAAAAATTGGAATTTTACCTGTCAAATTAATATCTATTGGATAAAGTTCTTAACTAATCGTTAAAAATTAACCACTAAGTTACAGAATAGTTCTATATTATTAAAATGACTAAACAGCATCAAAAAATTGAAGGAAAAATAGGACATACTCTCTTACCAGCTTATTCAGCGGTTTAATAAGAACTTAAATGTACAAAAAAAGTAATTCTAATGTTTTAAGCTCAATTTCCAGAACTTGGCCAATTTCTTAAAATTGACAAATGTAAAACACTAAAACAGGATTTAGTCTAATATTGGAACTCTACAATGGCTTGCAAAAAATCGTATACATATCAAAAATTAAGTAACCGAGTTTTTATCTTCGCTGCGCTTACATATTAATAGTTGAGATTATTAATTACCGAGTAACACATGCGTTAGTTCTGTTTATCGTATCTTATTAAGAGGAATGGCTACTAAAATATGAATCTAATAAATTGTTCCTGATGTACTAGAACTATTAACATTTTAAAAAATTCAACATTAGACGAATATACTTCTATGAACCTGCAATTAAAAAAAATATATTGAAATTTATTAGAATTGGACTTTGATTTTAATGGGCAAACCAAAATTCAGTAACATTTCTTGTTTTCTTCTCTTCATAATTTAGTACAGAGGTAACTATCCCTCTTATATTAGAAAAAAATCTAATTTTATTCTATGACAAAGTGTGTATGTTAATAATGTTTATTACTTAAAGTATTGGCGTTAATTGTTTCACAGTGGTATTTGTGTTACTATTATACTAAAAATATGTATTAATAGAAAATCAAAATTATTCATTAATAAGTCCCATTAATATACTATTATTGAAAATACAGAAATACTGCAAGTGTCTCAAGTTATTTATGTACTTTAATTAACACACGTGTGTCATACAAAATTTTATCCCACACCACTTTGAATGATATAAATGTATTTGGTTATTTATTTAACATTTCAAGATAACATTTGATGGAAAATAAAAAATAGTGCAGAATATGATGTTAACATTTGAATGTTTTTACATTTAAATTACAAAAACGCTAATAGCATAAATGTTTTATAAATGCCTTTTTGGACACGAGCGGAGTAAGTTTCCATAGCATATTAAAGTTTATAAGATGTTTTTTTTTTCTAAATGACAAGTTCAAAAGAAGTATTATAAATCAGTCGTTTATACTATTTTTTATATTTTGCGTCTTTTATAAAATATTTTAAAAAACTGCTATATTAAACCGAGTTCATTTAGGGAAATTTGTATAGTTAATGTTTTATAGTTGGTAATATTGGGTTGATATTTATTCAGTTATTTGAAAGTTCATGTAAATTCAGATTTATGAACATAAGTAATATCTAAATTGCGTATCGAAATGAAGGCTCTTTCAATATGCAATTGAGTTTCGTAATGACTTATGAATCATTATGAACGCAAAATATAAAAATGTGTTGTGGCCAACACTATACCTCCCGTTTAATTTAATTTAATTTTTATCCGGGTTCGATCCGGACCGACGCCAAATATTTCGAATTGTAAATGGCACAAAAATGACCCGTTTGGTGGACTCTCCACGCCAGCAATAATTGCTTGTGAGGTGACACCTGGTAAACCGCACGGTATAAATATGTCACCATCGTTACCGAAATCTGTATGCAAAGCAGATTGGCAAAACGCAGCAATGAGTAATATACCGTGATGATATATTTATTTTATTTATGTATACACTTACCTATATTCATTGCTGGCATGGAGAGTGCACCACAGGGGTCAATTTTGTGTCATTTAAAATTCTAAAATACTTGGCGTCGATCGGAATCAAAACCGGTTCCCCAGATTCGCGTGAAGTGACAAACGGTATAAATATGTCATCATTATTACCGACATCTGTGTACAAAACAGATTGGCTCACCCAGCAATGGGTAATATGCCGTGATACTGATATTCCTACATTATTTACTTGTGTTGGAAACTATTAAGTTCCTTTCCATATAATTATTGTTCTATTTACTATTCTCTTTTTAAAACGATACTATTATTATTTGAAATGATAAGTTTTTTAACAGTGACATGTATCTGTAGGTTACATACATTTGAGATCTGAACTAATGGGTTTTCCAATAAGAGGTGTTATTTTGATATTCAAAGAAAAATGCCATTTTTTAATATAAATGATCGGATGTTTATTTCATTATAAAGAGGAAGGTATGCCGTTAATAGTGGAAAATAACATCAGGCAAATGACCACCACGACCACGCTGACAGGACAATATCCTTTTCATGAAATTTTCCATAACCAAATCGCAAAGTGGCTGTCCTATGTCCTCGATAGCCTCACGAATTCCATCTTTGAGGTCTTGAGTCGACGCTGGGCAGTTGGCGTAGACCTTCTCTTTCACGTGGCCCCAAAGAAAGAAGTCGCAAGGTGTTAAATCACAAGATCTCGGTGGCCAATTGTGATCACCTCTTCGAGAGATAACACGGTCCGGAAACTTTTCCCGTAAAAGATCAATGGTTTCGTTGCTTGTGTGGCACGTAGCGCCATCTTGTTGAAAGTAAACGTTGTCCAGATCAATACCATCCAATTCCGGCCATAAAAAATCGTTAATCATCTCTCGATAGCGCAATCCATTCACCGTAACTGTTGCTCCAGCCTCATTTTCGAAAAAGTAAGGTCCAATGACTCCGCCGGACCATAAACCGCACCAAACAGTCACACGTTGAGGATAGAGAGGCTTTTCAACAATAACTCTTGGGTTTTCTGAGCTTGTTGACGAAGCCACCGAGGTGGAAATGGGCCTCATCACTCAAGATGATTTTTCGATGGAATTCCGGATCATTTTCATGCATTTCGACCCAATCAGCAAAGACACGACGTTGTTGATGATCGGCCGGCTTGAGTTCTTGTGTTAACTGGACTTTATAAGCCTTAAGACCCAAATCTTTATGCAAAATACGGTGTAATGACGTTTGTGGAATGCCTAATTCCAAAGAACGACGAGGAATGGACAAACCTGGGTTTTCTTCAACACTTTCGGCTACAGCAGCAATATTCTCGGCTGTTCTTGAGCGACGTGCACGGGTTTTATTCTTCACATCACTAACTTGTCCCAACAGCTCGAATTTTTCCACCAATTTCTGTATTGCCGTCCGACAAGGTGCTTCACGACGACCCAAAAATTGTCGAGTTTTACGAACCGTCTCTGCCAAATTTTCACCATTTTTATAGTGAATTTTAATAATTTCAATGCGTTGTTGAAGCGTGTATCGTTCCATTTTTATTAATGGCGTAGTTTCTACTTGTCAAATGTCAAAAAATGACAGCTTCAAAAGCGACATCTACCGAAATAGCGGGCTATTCAAAATAACACCTCTTATTGGAAAACCCTTTATGTAACCATGAAGTTGGTTTTGAAGCGTAGGCTCCGGGATTAAAACTATAGATAATTTTAGAAATTTATCCATAACATAAATACAAAAAGTATTAACGCATACCTGTACAAATAACATTTAAAGGTATTTTTCGAAGAAAAACTATTTTGAGCTTCCAGTAAAGTGCCATTTCCGGTTGATTTACTCTAAAATCTAATGGCATCTTTCTATATGAGTAAGGTAGAAATACAAGGTTTCAAATTTTTCGGACCATAGTTTTTAAGTTAGAGCATAAAGAGGATACACACACACACCCACACCCACACACACACATACACACAGACATCATCGTGAAAATGTTAAAATTTGATTGTAGGGACCTTAAAACTTGGTCATTTACCAAAATCTCGATATGCGATTTTTAGCACGATCTCTATACCTCCCTTGCCAAGGGTAGCGGGAGGTAAAATAGAAATTTTCATCTATCCTCATCATTAAAGTTTTCCTTTAAATTAGAATTTAATAGATAAAGTTTCACTTTGAAAGTAGGCGTTGAAACAAAATACATATTTCCCTTGTTTACAGTTTGACCATGTCAACATAATTTTAATTTAAATTGCATACATTATCTTAATTAACAACTGATCTTGCAAAAAATATGTAATGTAATTATTATATTACATTAAACATTTAATAGAAGCGTACACAAGTGACGTCTAATTTACACATTTTATTCAAATCCGGTCAATTATTAGGAGTTATTTACCATACAAAAATAATTTTGAATGCGTTAAGCTTGTTTAACACAATAATAAATTTGGTAATTGAAAAGAATGACAAATAAGATGTTCTACTCCATAACAAATTTTATTATAAATTTGTATGACAAAATTATGATCGTGTCAAACGGACTGAAAATATGTAGTTTGGAACAACCTACAAAGTAGTTTATATATTTATTTATTTTATTTTCTTACATATTTTAATGAAGTTAAACAGACAAATAATGCAGCGTAATTTTGTTTGTGAATATAGCCCAATAAAATTAAAAACTTCAAAGTATATAAGTACCATAATATGACTAATAAAAAATTACTCGTGTACATGAAGTCTTTCTATATCTACCTAGTAAAAACTTTTCATACAAGTATAAAAAACATTACAACTGTATTAAACTTAATTTACTCTGAACTCTACTGGTTGCCTTTAACCCAAAAACAAAAACAAAATAACTGAGAATCGCTTATTTTAGTAACCAAAAACCAATGTCTGCCAGAGAAACACGTTTAATTACACTAAAAGAAAAAAATCCTTATTTGTGAGACTTCGGATTTAATTAAAATTTTAGCGGAAACAAATTCCTGTATATAAAGTAAGACATAAATATGTACTCGATTGGAATTTTGTTGGTATTCTCATTAGAACTGTCAATATGTACGATAATTAAATTGAAATTATTTTGTTATGAAAACAAAATGGGGTTAAACTGGTTATTGTTTTACAAATATACTCCTGGGGAATGAAACAAGATAATGTTTTGAAATAAACAATTTCGTTATTTGCCGTGTCAATTTTTCTCATATTTTTTAATTGGAGTATAAATTACATATACTTAATTTTATTGTTATTTATTTAACCCTATGTTAGTCGCGCAATCTACATACTTAACAGTAATAATTCAAACAACATATTAATTGCGCAGGTGTGGTTCTCAGTATCTATACAGCCTTCTATAACTGTATCATGCTAAATGCATTTTATAAAGTTAGCATTTTGAGTTTTTACATTTTTAATTTATGTTACTATTAAATATAAATTTTCTTTATGCGTTTAGTATTGCTGTTAATTATAGAGGTAGGTATGTCACTCTATATATTTACATCAGAAAAACTTTGAATCGACACTAATAATGATCGGAAGACACGGTTTGAAGAATTTAAAAGGTCCTACTGTTTCTACTTCCTCACATAAGACAAATGTAATATTGACCATATTAAAATATTTAAAAATCTTTACATATATATTTACAGCGTGAAATGCGGCACATATTCATGCAAATATGTTAACATTTTTCTTTTTACCTCTCGCTAAGAGAGGTATTGGATTCATGCTAAAAATCGCATATCCAGATTTTATTGAATAAGCACGTTTTAAGGTTCCTACAATCCGATTTTAACATTTTTACGATGATGTCTGTGTGTGTGTGTGTGTGTGTGTGTGTGTGTGTGTGTGGATGTGTGTGTGTGGGATGTTGGAAGGACGGTTACTCAAAAACTATAAGACTTAAAATTTGTTTAACAACGTATTTCCCAATCGGACATTCATGGGAAGATCTGAAAAGGTTTTGGTAATAATTGGACAACCGGAAGTAGAAGATTCTTGAAAAAAAATCTTCTAAATATTATTTTTTGAAAATTTTTCGTGGTAATATTAAAGAAAATTAAATTCTCTATCTGATACATTTAAAAATATTTTATTATATATTCCATAGATTTAGAGATAAAAGAAGTATAATATATAAAATAATCTGTTGTAATAAATTTGACAGCCGAAAGAATGCCATGAAAAATAGTTGATAATTTAAATTATTTGTAACTGACAGATAAATGTCAGTGTCAGAAATAATGAGTAATGAATTAAAAATGTACTTGGAGAATCCCTTAGTTCTTGATCTGTGACTATTATGGAGATGACAAGTCTAGGTTGAAGGACTTAAATTTGTTTCAAACATTATGGGACAATGTACACCAGTACTGTAGACTAGAGTAACTTTGAATTGCGAAAAAGCTATCAAATTCTTCTCAAGTAAGTTGTAAATATTGACAAAATCGGAGTGCAATCTATCCGTCACTTTATTAAAGGGAATTAAGGTTATTTAGATATAACAAGTATGAAAAAATAAAATGTAAAAGAAGATATATAAGAATAGATGCACAATCCAGATACATATATACATTTTAGACCGCCCAAAATTAATGTTTTTACTAGAAGAATATGAAGAGAAAGTAAACAAAGTTGTTCGAATTGAAAATTGCTGTTACCAGCCTAATATTTATATATGGTAAACTCTACTTTGTAATTTATTGTAACATAATTTATGGTAAAATATCTTCATGTTGAGACATGCTATTATTGAATAATAAAGATGTTTATACGTCAGATTTATATGAATATATTATTTGTATTTATAAAAATAATCTTTGCTTTATGCATACAGCCAGGTAAAATATACGGCGAGAGGTTATGTGCTGGCCACATCAGATTTTTTATTTTATTCTTTCTACTTAATTATTATAAATAATATATTTCATCGTTTTTCGACTGAATAAGTTTTATTTCGTATATTTATAAAAAAACCTATCTTACCAAAGGTTTGCCTATGCATGTAATGCTATTTCATTTTGCAGCTATTCAGACAGGAAATATTACAGTATAATTTTTTTTATGTGAAAGATGAAAACTACAAAGAAACTTAATATTAATATTAGTTTACATATTTTTTTATTAAAGCAGATATTATATAGTAATTTTTAATGATCTATATTAATAGACTGCGTGATTAAATTCGTGACGAAAGTCCTCGCGAATAACGGAGGGTTAAAAATAACTTGTGTCATTCCGTATATACGAATTAATGATTTGTCGGCATATGGAATTAGATTAGGTTAGGTTAAACTTGTATACAGGTACACTGGCTTGCAAAAAAATCGCGTACACCTTAAAAATCAAGTAACCGAGTTTTTACCTTTTTTACCTCTCGCTAAGAGAGGTATTGCATTCATGCTAAAAATCGCATATCCAGATTTTATTGAATAAGCACGTTTTAAGGTCCCTACAATCCGATTTTAACATTTTTACAATGATGTCTGTGTGTGTGTGTGTGTGGATGTGTGTGTGTGTGTGTGTGTGTGTGTGTGTGTATGTGTGTATGTGTGTATGTGTGTATGTGTGTGGGATGTTGGAAGGACGGTTACTCAAAAACTATAAGACTTTAAATTTTTTTAACTACGTATTTCCCAATCGGACATTCATGGGAAGATCTGAAAAGGTTTTGGTAACAATTGAACAACCGGAAGTAGAAGATTCTTGAAAGAAAATCTTTTAAATAATATTTTTTGAAATTTTATCTCGATAATATTAAAGAAAAATAAATTCTCATTCTGATACATTTAAATATTTTACAATATATTCTATAGATTTAGAGATAAAAGAAATATAATATGTAAAATAATCTGTTATAATAAATTTTACAGCCGAAAGAATGGCCATGGAAAATAGTTGAAAATTTAATTTTTTTCTAACTGACAGATAAATGTCAGTGTCAGAAATCCGAAGACATTACTGAAGACTTTTTCTGGGAAGTACATACATTATATTATTTCTTAATGTATTAATAGAATTGGAAACATTTCGAAAAATTAGAAGAGGACAAAATTTCTTCATCAAAAATGAATTTAAAATTAAACAATCTAAACATATGTGGAATAGATATATGCGTAAGTAGAATTTTTGGTGTAGAGTGTAGGTATACAAGAAATGTTAAATACAATAGGGAGCGAGCAGTCATATGATTTTGTTGGCCTTGACAAGCAGATATGGGGGCCCATGTCAGAATGATAGCTAATAATTATGTATATAGATGTCAAATATCATAATTTCTCATTCTAAATTTAGTGATTTTCCAATTCCATGTGGAGCAGAATTAAATGTTAAATATCTAAGGCATACAAGTAAACTTTATACTCCTGGTGATAAATTAACTACGTAAATTTAGAAAATCTTGAAATTTTTAATGAAAAATTCTAACATTTGACATCTATGTACATAATTACTAATTATCATTCTGAAACGGGCCCACACATCTGCTTGTCAAGCTCAAAAATGTAACATTACTGTTCGCGCCCTATACTTATGTAACCAAAAAAAGGAAGTGGCGAGAGGTATTGTGCTGGCCACAACAGATTTTTTAGCTATGTAAATACGTTTTTTTAAAAATAGGTTAACATCAACTGTCAATGAAGTTGTCACTGTCATGTCATTATTTTAGGTATCGTGGAGCAAGTTCTTCATTGTGCTAAGTTACTACTAAATTACAAATATATTCTAGACAAATTAAAGAACAACCAAGTATTTATTATAAGTGGATTATAAATAAGTAAAAATTATGACTGAAACAAATTATGGACGAAGTAACATTAGTAATTTATCATCGCTCCATCAGCGTCCAGTACTTTATTTAATCTTAATTTTCCGCTATTGATCTGATTGACCAACCCTCTTCTAACTTAGAAAGTATTACAACTTTCTCGTTTTCTGATAATTTTGGCATCTTAATTGACATGTTAACAATCTAGACCGACTCAATACAGCAAAAAACAGGTGTACGCGATTTTTTTGCAAGCCAGTGTACGTACCCGTTTTTTGGCCCTTACCATTGGAATCTCTGGTCTTTTAAAAATACGAACTTAATTAATTTCAGAAAAAAAGTTACCCCCATAGTGAACCATTTTAAAACAAAAATTCTGATTTTTATTTTTACGAATAATATTTTAGTACGAAGTAATAAGAAATTTTGTTTTGCACATCATTAGAATAATTTTGTTATATTGTTCTTTTTTTGAACAATGATGATCAGGTTAGGATAAATTTCGAGTTATATCAAAATTATAATTTTTATATGTAGGTACGTTATATTGGAAATGTACATCACTGAAAGGAGATTGTATTTAGCTTTCCAACGTTGTTTAACTTAGCTATGTTCATTTATTTCAAACAGAAAAATGCAACAATGATTAAATTAATAAAAACATAACTTCAATTTATAATTTGTTAAGTATCATCGCTAATTTCCTAATTTTGTTCTGAAAATTTCATTCAATCCAATTTTATTGAAATACTTTATGTAAATGTCGTAGTAAGTTATAATTATTGATAAAAATGAAGAAGAAACATAAAAACAAATATAATACCCATCTTGTTTCATTTATGGCCGGTTGTATCAACGGAAATTAAATTTTAAGCGTTCCTTAAATTAACAATATTGCAGCGAAATGAAAAGTCAAATGAATTATTATGCATTCCTATCAAAATTTCGATGTCAATTTCTTTTTAAATTCAAGCCTAATTGGTGCAAATGGGCTTTAGTGTTTATAATAATTATGTTAAATTACAAATAGTAATTATTTTAAATATTTAACAAAGACATTTACTTTTTAAATATCAATTGTAGGAAAATAAATTTTTGAATTACTACATAATATACACTAGCGGACCGCGGGACCATGTTTATTATTAGACGAATAAATGATAAAAGTTTCACATAAATTAAAAATACAAGAAATGAAAAATTGAATAACAACTGTGTTCTTCACGCGCTCTTGTCACCGCTTCTACTCGTCGATGCATGGCTTGAATAAGGTTGCGAATAACATTTTACGGTATATCTTTCCATGCGTCTGGATACGTCGTAATACCCCCCTAAGACATACCACATATTTTCAATTGGCGACAAATCTGGAGATCGGTCCAGCCATGGAAGGGCTGTTATTCTGTGTTGATTAAAGAAGATTAGTACTTTCTCGCAACATAGGGTCTTGCGTTATTCTGTTAAAATACAGCTGCTGAATGAAATTGAATATATGGAATAACTTCCGGTAGTAGGATCTCGTCAATGTATCTCTGGCTGGTCAAAGTGCCGGGAATACGAATTAGACGAGATATACAGTTGTAAGAAATTGCTCCCCACACCATAATTCCTTGTGTTGGCGCCGTATGACGCGTACGATTGCAGGCTACGTTTCCACTTTCACCACGGTCTCGTCTCACAAGTACTCGAGCGTCATTTTCGTACAAACAAAAACACGCTTCTTCAGAATAAATAATTTCATTCCGCTCATTGTTTCATAACCACCTTTCTCTAGTAGCAATGTTCTACTCCGTGCGGTCAGTGGAATTCTCAATTCTGCCAAACGGTAACGAATACGTCGTACAGATAGTGGGTATCTTACCACTGCCGTGCTACAATTGGTACACTTTGAGAACACGCTGACGTCCTCCGGCGGGCTCCAGATCCTGTCTGCCATCTTTCTGTACCTGTCTGTACCCACTGTCGCTATATGCATGAAATTGTGCTTATATTGCGAGTGACAATCCGCTCTCGCGCATACCCACGGTACAGCCCTTTTCATAATCATAACGTTTAAATTTTAACTGAATTTGAATCATATTGAAGAAATATCGAATAAATGAATCTGCATGATAATTAAGTTTAAACCCGGATATTTTCTGAACGAATGTTCTTAGCTATTCCAAATTTTAATAATTTATTCTTCTAATAATAAACAACCTCTGTGCTGAATTTTGTCCGTTTATTCCTTTTATATTCTGGTGTTCCGATTTCAACAACCGCTAATGTATTTTTCGTTGGAATAAAATATAAATTTAACATTATTTTTACATAATGTACGTTTATATTCAATATAATATTACTATTTTGTTTTTAATGTAATCTAAAAATAACGAATCCGGTGCGAAAACTGGAATATGTATATTTGCATTAATGATTATGAACCATAAATTTAATTTATACAACAATGCACATACACGGAAAAATATTTTTGGTTAGGTAGCGTAATTTATTTTGTTTTCATGTATACGAAAAAATATATAGGTTTGTGTCATTTCAATTTATCTCTGTAAAATTAATATTACCACTTTTCACAAATATTACAATATGACAAACCATTGTATCAATTTCATAATTGCAACTTAATAATAAATGTACAATAAAGTACAATTATAATACTGGGTGAAATTGTTTTAATAAAAAATAAATATAGGTAGTTATATCACAATTCGTAAAAATAAACTGATAATTTTTGATTAGACGACCATTTCCGCATTCCAAACTTCCAAGTTTTCTTAGAAGTTTAAAGAGTACGATAAAATAACAAGGAATTGATTAATTAATAAGAAGAGATAAATCTGTAATATTCAACGGAGACGTTCTATTTCCCAAAGTTTTGTTTTTACGTTCGGGAAAACTGACATTCTTTTGTTGTAAAACCACATAAATATGTCAGTAAAATATTTTTTAACGGACACCTTCAATAAGCGAACACCTATATTAAATGGACAATTTTACGGGAACCGGCATTTTATATTGATTTTCATAATAATAACACGCTATTAAACGGAAACGGACACTAATTTTGGATCCCATTTTTAAGAAATGACCTGTCGTATACGGACATTAGTTAAAATCATTAGCATTATACCGGGGATTCTACTGTTTACGATATATATCGTCTTGAGTCAGAAGCAGTCGTCCTTATTTGTTCTTATTACAATACTTCAATACGAACGACTGCGTATTGGGTTGTGTTAAATTCACAATTTTAAAAATGACAACATATCGATGGTTTAAAGCACATTTGCTGTATGTCCAGTTTTCTATATTTTGAATAAATTGAAATTTAAAATTTACTTAAGAATGATAATTCACCAATGAAAGAATAATTTATTCACAACAATGTCCAGACATACAATATCTGTATACTACATAATACGAAACCTTTAAATGCACATATAATTTAAGTGACATGCTACATATGTGAAGTAAAAATAAATAACTACGGGACATACAATAATTGGAAATTATAATAAATTTCGTAAAATAAATAAATAAATATTTCATCACGGCATATTACCCATTGCTGGGTGTGCCAATTCGTTGTGCGGAACAAAGATATAGTCATATACAAAAATTATATAGTAAAAACTGGAAATAGGAAAAAAGTGTACATACAATAATTGTGCTTTAAACAATCGATGTACTCAGAAAAGCTACAAGTAAGTTTTCGATAGGTAAAGAAAATCTCAGTGTTTTATTACGGGAAATCTCAAGCAGGTAAAAGTATAAAAAAGAGGATGGAACCATTGCTTCACATGTTAATCCACAACAGAGGGTTTCAACATAGACAAACTTAGATATGAATAGTTTATTAAGGCGCAACATAAAAACATTCCTTTGTCCGGACCTATAATTAGAGAGAAAGCTAAGGAAATTTCGGAATATTTAGACTACGAAAATTTCACTACATAAATTTTATTTTCCCTTTAAATGGACACCAATGCTGTCCGCATAATAGATATTCCACAAAATACAATGATATAAAAATGTCTCCATACAACAAGTGTCAATGTATTTTCTATTTATTTCAAATAATCTCCTTTTATTATAAATCTTACTTACGTTGCTAGAAAACGTAATACAGAAATAAAAGTAAACAAATCGAAAGACAGTAACAGTTATGACTGAATTATGTAATGGGAGCATATTTAGTCAACAAATGTAGAAAAATTAGCTATTATTGCGACAATCATGATTCGGTAAGGTTATCTCGATATTGTGAAAGAATTTAAAACAAAGAATAATAGGACATAGTAGATAATTTTAATTTCATACATGAGACTGACCCGACAAATAATTCTCGTTCTTGTAAGATTATATGAAAATTAAGCTCAATTATCAACTACAGCTACCGGACTGAAACACTATGTAAAGAGCAAATGCGAACAATTAATTAAAGAAACTAGAATAGTATTAACACCTAAGAATTGAAAAATAAATTACAAGAAGAATGGAGGAATAGAGTGCCGTCGGGGAGAATAAATTTGGTAGATTCATTGGCTCATCTTCGCTTAACTGCTGTTGAAAAGCTGAAGGAAACCCAACAAAGTAATTATATTTACTTAATAAAACTTATAATTCATCTATAATTTTAATGTTTTGATTATCTTACAGAGACTTTTCATGATGCCATTACGAATACTACTTAAAAATTTACCCCATAAATATTATCGCCATTATCGATATCTGTGGTTAAAGCAGATTGGCACTCCCAGAGGTGGTATGCTTAATTCCAATACCGTCAAATTTTTTACAAGTCCCATTTTTTTTTTAAATCTAATAAAATTATAAAATTACCTCAATAGAAAAATTAGTACGTTAACAGATTGCCTTATGAAACTTATTTTTCATAGGTACGAGCCCAAACTCATAATAGTTCAGCCGGTTTACGTTTTCAACAAATTATAAAACCTACACAAATTTCTACAAAATTCTTTCGACTACTTAAAAAAAACTGCTACCGGTATTTAAAGAATCATCTTCTAATCCAGACTTAGCTTCTACCGAAACCCTTCACTTTTGGCACATTGAAAAACAACTTCGTAATAATCCAGTGCGTACAGTAAAACCTACCTTGCAAGATATATGGGATAACACTCACAATAAAAATCTGTTGTGGCCAGCACAATACCTCTCGCCACTTCCTTTTTTGGTTACATAAGTATAGGGCGCGAACAGTCATGTTACATTGTTGGCCTTGACAAGCAGATGTGGGGGCCCGTTTCAGAATGATAATTAGTCAGTATGTTTCATTCAGAATTTCAAGATTTTCTAAATACACGTAGTTAATTTGTCACCAGGAGTGTGGAATTTACTTGTCGAGGAAAATAAACCATATGGAATTGGAAAATCACTAAATTTAGAATGAGAAATTATGATACATCTATATACATAATTACTAGCTATCATTCTGACATGAGTCCCCATATCTGCTTGTCAAGGCGCCCTATTGTATTTAACATTTCTTGTATACCTACATTCTACACCAAAAAATGTACTTACATATATCTATTCCTTATATTTAGATTGTTTAATTTTAAATTCATTATATGAAGAAATTTTGTCCTCTTCTAATTTTTCGAAATGTTTCCAATTCATTGTCAGGATTGACTGTATTTTTGAAGGATATATGTAATAAACCTATAATCTTAAATATTTAACTACTAATACATTAAGAAATAATATAATGTATATGTACTTCCCAGAAAAACTCTTTAGTAATATCTATGAATTTCTGACACTGACATTTATCTGTCAGTTACAAACAGTTCAACTGGTCAACTATTTTCCATGGCATCCTTTCGGCTGTAAAATTTATTATAACGTTATTTTATTTATTATATTTCTTTTATCTCTAAATCCATAGAATATATAATAAAATATTTAAATGTATCAGATAGAGAATTTAATTTTCTTTAATATTACCAAGAAAAATTTTCAAAAAATATTATTTAGAAGATTTTTTTTCAAGAATCTTCTACTTCCGGTTGTCCAATTGTTACCAAAACCTTTTCAGATCTTCCCATGAATGTCCGATTGGAAAATACGTAATTAAACAATTTTTAAGTCTTATAGTTTTTGAGTAATCGTCCTTCCAACATCGTACATACATACACACACACACATACATCCACACACACACACACACACACACACACACACACACAGACATCATCGTAAAAATGTTAAAATCGGATTGTAGGGACCTTAAAACGTGCTTATTCAATAAAATATGGATATGTGATTTTTAGCATGAATGCAATACCTCTCTTAGCGAGAGGTAAAAAATGCAGAGCTTAGGGATACAATGCCTAATATAATTAAAGCTGGTATTACAAATAAAGGAAATGTAACCCAATATTAAATGGCGGAATACTTGAATAACATATTCAGATTTTGTAAGTTTAAAATCTATATTTTAAACTAGTCCAAAGAAATTTGTAGAAATTTGTTTAGAGTTTATAATTTGTTAAAATTGCAGACCGGCCGAAATATTATGGGTTTGGGCTCGTATATTTTTACGATGATATCTGTGTGTGTATGTGCATGTGTGGATGTATTCGTGTGAGCGTAGGTGAATATGGATTTAATCCGGCTGATTTCTCAAATACTATAAGAATAAAACCTATGGAACTGCGTATTCAACACTTTTTAGCGGAGCTGATTAGTGTTTGATAATAATTAAACAACCAGAAGTAGTTATTTATTTGAAGCAGAAAACAGTTCTTCTTAAATAAAATACGTTTTTTTTAACATTTTATTTTACTACAAATATTCAAGACCATTAAATTCTGTATCTGTTATATTTACATATTTCATTATATTTTCTATAGATTTAAAAATAAAATAAAATAAAAATATGTTAATAATCTGTTCCAATACATCTCGCAGATAATACTATTCCAAGAACTAATAAAACCAATTGGGAAACTGAAATGTTTATAATATCAATGTGAAAAATCAACAATACTTAATGTTTGTGTGGGACATAAAAAGTGTAATACGGTAAGAAAATAAATTTTAATGATATTATAAACAAATCTCTTTTTAAAAATTGTCATATCCGACAATTATGTAAAATAAAATGGAATTGACAAAGGCTAGTGTACTGGTCACAGCAGATTTTTATTTTATTTTGTTTTTCTAAAAATATAAAGCCGCTGTTACCTACAGTAATTTAATATTACAAGCTCATGCAACAAATAAAAACAAAATCTAATGTGATATATTATTGTTAACATTCCGCACTTAAAATGACAGTTTGTAATAGGTACCAGATAAACAACATTTGTTAAAACTAGGTTTTTTAATGTTTGTTCCTAGGATTAAAAATTAATGACACCAATATTAAAAAGCGACAGATTATTTTTATTTTTAACACTAGTGTTAAAAGTGAATTAGTTATATTCGTAATGACGAATTAGACAACGAATTACAAAAATTAAAAAATATTTGTAAAAAAAACAGTCTATGATATGCGAGTTAAATGTGATTATATTTTGTTCGAAGGTTTGGACCTCTTCGTTTCGCGTCGTGTTCCAAACTTCCTTCTCACAAAATAAAATATCACATTTAATACATATCATAAATAACTATTTAATTTTATGTACCTATATCAATTTTCATAATGATAAAAAAATACTTCATAACAAACCAATATAGATTTATTGTACTACCCTTCACTTCAACCCCCCCCCCCACAACCCTCTCCCAACCCACGAAAACTATAAGCATAATTTCTTTACTTTTTCCATCTTACCACATTTTTTTTTTCTTATTCACAACACATACACATCACCAACCTTGGTCTGCAGCAGGCCTAGAGCAGGCTCCGAGAGACAGGGGACACTCGCGACGCTGACGTTTGGACGTCGAGCGCGGTACTGAAGCCGGCGCGTCGCGACGCCAGGCCAGAGCTTCATGCGCCCGCGCCCTACTCACTACAACAAAAGTTAACACGTAGAGCAGGGAAGAATGAAAGAATAGGTGAAGAAAACGCGGGCAGGAATGTGGGTGTGTGAAGAAGGGGTAAAAATGAAGCTGCAATTATGGTGTTTTTCTATGTCTACTATTTTTAATTATAAATACTCGTATTGTTTTAAGAGATTTCGGTACTAACAGATATTTAAAAACAAATTGTCAACATTTTTCGTAAATTCGGGAATGAGTGATTTAAGCCTTTTGGTTACCTGATTTTAAAAACGAGATTCGCGCGTCTTGTACTCTCGCCCATCGTGATACTATTATGGACAAACACTAGTGACACTCGCCGCCATATTATGTGTCATAATATTATCAAACAATGGTCAAACCGCAAGCTGTTTTACTGTTCTAAAGTTTATTGGAAAAAATACATTTTATTTATGTAATTTATGATTAATAATAATTTCTTCATGAATGTAGGACATGCTACGTCACAAGCCAAATTCTGAACTTTGAAAATGCATATCTCGCGTATTACGTAATTTTTTTAAAGTTGCGTTTATACTTATTCTTACAGCGGTAATAATAAATAAGGGTTAAATTCAGAATAGCCTCCTTTTAACACATATATAGTTTATTACGAGCTTCATCCACAAATGTATAATAATAAACATGGAATGAGACAACTCTAGAATAAAGTCTCCTTAAACGCCATTTTGACAAAGGGTTAAGAGATATTCTCGGAATACCTAATCTGGAAATAGGAAATTATTTATTATTGCCGCTGTTAGTGCATCACGTTCTTCCAAAAGAATATAATTTAAAAAAAATCGCATAGGTCCCCATATTAGAAAATTGATAATTTATATAAATACTAGACCTCAAACTGTAAAAATATTCTACTTTTTAATACCCTTAACATCTACTTCATGCATCTATTCCATTCTAATTTTTTTCCTACTTTGATGCCTTCTACAATCCGATTTTTGAAATTTGGAATCCATTCAAGTATGAAAATAAATAATTGTTTTAATTTTTGATGCCACCCCTTTAAGTGCGTTTGTATAAAAGATATTCACTGACTGATATAGGCTGTCCTTAGCAATCAAAACTTGGACTATAATATACGTAGTTTTTAAGTAAATAAATAAAAAATATCATCAGGGCACATTATCCATTACTGGTTTTAGTTGATTGATTTCATCAACTCCAACTTCAATTTTATATGAATTTCAGCAGCCATGGTAAGAAATTGATTTTTCATCGATTAATGCAAGAATGATGCAGCTACGATGATTTTTTGGGAGGTTAAGCCGAATTTTCACTGGCCACTAACATGGCGTAGCACCTTGTTATGGTAAAACAGTGTTCCAGACGTATTTTATTAGTTACATAATGAGATAAGTCCAATGTTTTCACTGCCTAATATATTTTTTCTACAAATCTGCTAGAATTAGGCTTTTTAATGTTTGTTTTTAGTGTTAGTAGTGAATTAGATACCTTGGTGACGACGAATTATTAGAAATATAATTTAAATGAAAAAATCTGATGTGGCCAGCACAATACCTTCCGTCAATGCTGTGTATTATATACGAATTTCATACATAAATTTTCTTGCAAAAGATTTTAAATTTCCAGTTTTACTGAAAATTTAACTTTAGATATGTGTGTGTGGATTCTATTTACGCTCTATCTCAAATACTATATAATTTAGAAAAAATGTATTCTTGCTTTATTCTAATATGGAAAGAGCCCATTGGATTTAGGTGCAAATCAGATAACCGAAAGTGGCACTTTTCTCGAAGGTCAAAATAGTTTTTCTTTGAAAATATCATTTTTCGCTAATATAAAATTTTCTACAGATATGCGTTACCCTTTTCCACTATATTTTATAAATAAATTTATAAAATTATCTGTTTTAATAAATCTTGCAGCCTATGATTTATATATAAACACAACTCCTTGGTTACATAGTTGAGATATTGAATTTTCGAATAGAAAATATGAAGAATATCTGTATGTATTATTATTATACAAAGAAATTTAATACATTTGCATCAATGGTAAATATGTTAAGTATTTACTAAAATAAATAAAATGGCGGCGATAATGTGCTGGCCACATCAGATTTTTTACTTTCTGAAAAAATTATAAAAATTGAACTATTATATTAGCATCGGTCTGCAAAGCGCCTTTGTCTGTTATTATTCAATTTCTATAACCAAAGGACGTTCGAAAAGTCTCATTTTTTCTCATTCATTGAAAAAAGTAAAAATATATTCATTTATCCAAATATTAGCTAACTGAGAATAAAATGAGCAACATATTAGAAAACCATTCATAAACATAAGAATTATTAATAAATTATTTTCTGTACATTAATAAAACTCATAAATAAACGATCTTCTAAAAATACATATACTTATTATTGATAAGTTATAAGAAAATGCCAAACCTATTAATTTTCTCTCATAAAAATTTATGTTTGTTCAAACGTTCAAACACACGCGCGCAGTCGAAAAGCCATCCGTTCGTTGTTCACACGTGTCTGTGACAGCTAAGATTGCTAAGAATGAGTACTTTCAATAAAAATTGCGTGGTGTAAATGTTGTTTGATTAAATTGTAAATAGTATGAATATTTTGTACCATTGGTTATAGTTAATTATTGATAATCTTGTTTGGTATTTTGCCAAATTGTTATAGTTAGTGTAGATAATAAGAATTTCAAAAATTACTTTTATCGTTGTCATTCTGTTTAAATGTGCATAAAATCATGTCAAAGAAGAGAATATTTGCTTAAGAGGAAAATAACATCCATTTTCATATTGAAACGTTTCATGTTATGAGTTTAAATGTAGCATAAGTTGAAAGCCTGAAGTATGCAACTTTATAGAGAGAGTCAGTATGTTGACAAGTTGCCAGCAGTGGCGTTGTTTACGTAGGAGCTATAGAAGGCTTGAGACCTAATTTTGTTTTTCTTCAAGTATATTATAATATTCATATTATGCTACTGTACACACACTATAGAAGATATTCATTTTATTACTTATACAATAATGTTCCTTATTATTGTAATAGTAAAAAAATATTAGCTTCTTAGTTCACCGCTGGCGGCAGCAGTCGTCACAGCAAAACAGACCATATTGAAAATTGTTATTTGAGAGTTGTATCGTTTGTGTTTTGTAGTGTACATAGTCGACTTTGACTGAAATTGCAAACTCTACAATTAAAACAATTCCAGCCGCCTCGGTGGCCGAGCGTATAGAGGCTGCGTGTTTCGACAGCGCACAAAGCGACCATCACCGCTCGGATCCTGGGGTCGTGGGTTCGATTCCCACCAGGGGCTTGGATGTTTGTGAGTGACCTTTCATCGCATCTCCATCAACGCAGCGTGTGTAATATTAAAATAAATGTAATAAAATAAACTCATCTCCATATATATCACCAATTGTAATAACTGTAAAAGTTTATATACAATAAAGATTATTAATTAAAACAATTCCAAAAATAAAAATCCCTAATTTCCTTTGAAACGCTCGAAACAAAAATAGTATATGTTATTCGGGCCAGCCTCGGCTACCACCTTGGTCGCAATAGCTGGATTCAACACAAAAAGACCGCTTTCTACTCCTATAACGTAATATACTAATTTCACGACCGAGATAGCAAGTCGGATACTAGGATATAAAAATCATGACTGAAATAACATATTTTTTACTTCTGCCCTATGGGAAATAATCTAAACAGTTACTCCTGTCGGGCGAAATATACAGAAAACTGTCTGAATATAATTTTCATTTCTAATTACTTCTGTAGTCATTTATAATTAAACATAATACTAGTGAAGTATAGTATACCAGCCAAACTCATAATAATTCAATTGGTTTATATTTTCAAGAAACACATTTCTACAAATTTCTATCCACTAGTTTAAAATATAGATTTTAAAATTATAAAATCTAAATATGTTATTAATGTATTCCGCCATTTAATATTGGGTTACATCGCTTTTATAAGTAATAACTTTAGTTAAATTAAGCATTGTATCCCTAAGTCCTACAAATAAGTATAGTCCCATTTGTCTTGCTGGATAGGTTTTACTGTGCACACTGGATTTTTTACCAAATTGATTTTCATTGTGTCAAAAGTAAAGGGTCTCGGTAGAGGCTAAATCTGGACTAAAAGGTGACCTTTAATACCGGTCGAACTATATCACCAGTTATTTTGACAACAGTGTTTTGAAGTTTTAAGTCCATATTATGTCTATTATATTATAATAGCCGAAAGACTTTTGTAGAAATTTATAACAATTTTGTAGATTTTATTTTTGTTGAAAATGTAAACCGGGCGAATTATTATGAATTTAGGCTCGTATATTTAGTACTACAAACTATTTAAAACTGTATATTACATAGGGTGAGCAGGAGGAATGCATCAAACTTCGGGAGTGTATGCTACATATAAACAAGAGTGTCTTACTTAAGGGCGTTCACACACAAAACCGGAGACGGTGCTGATTCCGATGCCGTCCAATGGCGTTTCACACACCGGCGTCGGAACCTTTACATTTTAACTAAGAGGTTTTTGTCCCTAATGGAAGAAGGATGAGTAGTACTACGAGGTGAGGTACTGCTCTTAACTTCAACACACGTTATCTTGATTATTGTATTTTAAAAGGAAATATTTGCTTAAATTCTAAGAGTTTAATTAAAATAACAACATCGTACTTAAACATTCTGATCCATATGAGAACGACAATACTGAATTAAGAAATAGTTCTCGGGCAATGGATTTGTTCAGTTCAACACCAGAAATCACTGCAAAATAATATAAACATTTCTTATCACTTTAATTCTAAGTATACTTATGTTCATTACCGTCCCTGTAATTGTGATCTGTAAGTCTGCTATTCTTTAATATGCTTAATATTTCAATTCATAGGTTATTTATTTAAATTTGACAGCTATTTATGGTATTTAGTAACTTTATTCTTAGGTTACCCAGCATGTTATAGTGACATTTAGGGCAATATTACAGGTTTTTTTTTATTAAAGTTACTTCTTATTCGTTGATTCTGTATAGTTTCTATGGATATTTATTTATTTTATTTCTACCTTGTGACTCAAGTCACAAAAGATGCTACTTTTGTGACGTTTGAAGAAACAAACTATTATACAGTACCTAAAACCCCGGTTAACCGAAATAAAGGGGGGACAGCCGTTTCGGATAACGAATTTTTTGGTTAATCCATTAACATCTAAAAACAAAACTGCCGGATCGGGGTATTTGTGTAATATTTGAATACATTGTAATCAGTACCGGTACCGACACAAGTATTTTAATACTTATCCCGATCCGACCAAACTTGCCTGTCCGGCAGGCGGGTCGGGCAAATGCATCCGGTGTTGAACCCGACAAACCGGATGCCGGAGAACTATTTTTTAATTTATTTCATTATTGCCGTTGTTCTCATAGTACTGAAGGATGTGTCTTCATTTGAAGATTTTAAAAGTTTTTCTTGAAAAAAACGCTGTTTAATATCGTTTATTGAAACAATGTTATTATAAATTATAAAGAATATATTATTCTCTATACGATTTGATTGCATTTTATTCTTCTTATTCAATGGATATAGAGTTAAAGAATTATAAAGGAATAAAATTTCATAAATCAGCTATGCTAATCATGGAAACAGCTATTATATTAAGAAAATTTTAATTGACATACGTCAGTGTCAATGAAAAGAAAATAAATGTGGCAGAGAGATCAGAATGTTGAGATAGATGTTGGGAAAGACACAGAAAGATAGGATACGGAATGCGAGGATAAGGAAAATGGCTCTAGTGATAGAAGTTTCTAGGAATATACAAGAGAGACGATTATATTGGTTAACCATTTCATGAGGAGAGATGAATATATTGAAAGAAGAATGAACAGCTAAGTAGTAGAAGGTAGAAGAAACAGAGGAAGACCAAAGATAAGATGGAAAGGCTGTTTTGCGAAGGACTTGAGAGAAAAGGAACTGAATGAGAATAACAGGCGAAATAGAAATAAGTGAATGAAGAAATTCAGAAATAGCGACCACTAACGAGTGGGAAGAGCTAAAGAAGAAGAAGATATCAGTGTCAAGTGCAATTTACCTAGTTTGTTTATGAAATAATTTTACTGAAAATATATAATCTTTTGCATGAAAATTTATATATGGAATTCGTTATGTGCTGGCTACATCAGATTTTTTACCAAAGACCTTCCTTACCTAAAGGTGACGGAAGGTCTTTGGTCAAAAAATTCAATGATGAGTTTCTAGTAAATAAGCAGGTTTTAGGGCTCCTATAATACGATTTTACCATTTTTACGATGATGTCTGTATGTATATATGTGTGTCTGTGTGTGTGTGACGAAAGTTTCGGAACGCATAACTTCAATTCCACGATTACAAAAATTATAATTTTTTCGTATTCCTCAAGTTTACATCCAGAAGAACAAGTTATTATATAGTAGTAGTAAGTAGATGTTGAGGAAGACACGGAAAGGTACGGTAAGGAAATAACTCTAGTGTTACAAGTTTTTAGAAAGATACAAGAGAGACGATTACATTGGTTTGAACATGTCATGAGAAGAGATCAATAATATATTGGAAGAAGAATGAATAGCTTAGTAATAGAAGGTTGAAGAAACAGAGAGACCAAAGATAAGATGGAAGGACTGTATTGCGGAAGGCTTGAGAGAAAAAGAACTGAATGAGAACGACACACAAAACAGAAATGAGTGGAAGAAGAAAATAAAAAATAGCGACCTCTAACGAATGGGAAAAGCTAGAGAAAAAGATGTCAGTGTCAAGTATAATTATCATAGTTTGTTTATGAAATAATTTTACTGGAAATTTAAAATATTTTGCAAGAAAATTTATGTATGGAATTTATACATAATACACAGGATTGACGGAAGGTATTGTGCTGGCCACATCAGATTTTTTATTAATGTTTTATTACTATTTATTTACCGAAAAATAATAAAGTAATTAATATTGTTATATTACCATAGCAGCATTTCAGCCATTACACTACAAATCAAAAGGGAGAACTGGCCGACCAAGGAAAAGATGGAAGGATCAATAATTCAATGCTCTAAGATAACGGAACAGGCTAACTAGTCGAAACCGTAAGTTTATGATGATGATATTTTTTAAACACGTAGAAAATAAACTGGTGACTCTTTTTAAGTTACAATAGCACAAAAAGACAATGTCTATTGATAGCAGTACTCTTTATTTCTTCCATCAAGACCAAAAACATGCTAGTTTAAAAAACAGCGGCACCATAAATGCCGGTGTGAGTGAAAAAGGCCATTGGACGAAACCGGAAACGGCACCGGCACCAGCTTCGGTTTTTCCGGTGTGTGTGAAAACGCCTTCGGTTTGTATGTAAAGGGCCTAAAGCCGGATACATATTTTCATTTTCATTTCTAGTTAAACTGTATTTTAACTATTTTTTGTTAACTTAATAGTCAGTTCAAACGAAAAATATAACATCGATATCATAGCATAAGTCTCACCTTAAGTTGTAAAAATTACACATGTGTCAATGAAGTTAATAGGCAGTTTAACCAAAAATAAAAATACCTGTCCTGAAAACTCAAAAGTTGTAATCCAATTTTTATTTATTGTCGTGTCAAGTTCAACGAATTAGGCTAGGACATTTTAATTGCAAAACAATAACCTGGCATCAATTACCAATTTTTCAAAGTAATAAATAATGGCACATATCATTAAACATCTGTTTGTGGAGTAGGTTGAAAAGTGAGGTGCATAATGCAGAAGTGACCAATCGAAATGCACAAATTCATTGTATTTTAAATGTTGCGGCTAATGGAATATCAAGTTGAATTCGAGAGAACAACACGCGTTTGTGGTAAGCAAGTCAGAAAATGTCTAGAGAAATAGATCTATGTAGACGTATGTCTTTCAATATTTTTATTTTAGACAGAAAACAAAATAAAAACTATTGAGATTTTAGTCATATATTTATGTGTAATATGCACTATATTATTTTGACGTTTAACGAAAAAAATCCAATATTATTTTAAGATAATTTTATGTTATTCATAAGATTATTGATTTGAAATATTCAAGTCGCCAGCAAAGTGAGTTTTTTTTCTTTCCGTGGTTCTTTGTATTTGCATTGTGACCTATATGTATTGTAAGTGGTAAATCAAAGTCATAGAATCTTTGTTTAACTTTAAAATACTAAATTTTAGTTCTTTATTGTTCTTTAAAGAGCCTCAAATTTGAAAATATCACGAAATATCCATTAAATATTTTACAATTAATTATTTAAATTTGTGTATCATTTTGAAAATGTTACGTGATCTGAAACAGAATGCGACGGCAGCATACATACAGTTTAACATGTGACACACTATCGCCTACTTCAAATAATATATATATATATATATATATATATATATATATATTTATTTATTTATTTATTTTTTTATTTATTTATTTAAACCACTCAACAGGACTTGCGTCCCAGTTACAGAGGGTAACATTAAAAATATAATACACACAAAAAAAGTATTCTAGTGGTAACAAAGTAGTACATTGTAAACAAATTGAAATAATAACAAGATTGAAAATATGAAGAACATCAATTCACAATTGTTTTAAAATAATGAATTAATTTACGTTTGTAGACATTAAATTTGTCATTGAAAATATCAATATCTACAGACTTACAAATATCATTGTAATACGAGCATACGCGCCTTACAGGGCATTTTAATTCGTAATTTACCTTTGCCATTGTAACATGAAAAAAGGGTTTCTGTCTAGGATTACTTGTACGAGGAACATGGAAATTTATGAGAGATAGCAGATTGCAGTCTCTAATATTATTGTTAATTAGTTTGAAAAGAAATATGCATGACTGCAGAATTCTGCGATTTTCTAAAGACATCATATTATATTCAATAAGAGCAGTAGAGTAGTGAAAATGATCATTTAATTGGATATTCAGTTTGAATTTATACCAACAGTATCGTAAGAATTTTTTTTTGTACTCTCTCTATTGCTCTTATTGAGTTTTTATATAAAGGATTCCAAACTAAAAAACAATATTCAAGCTTGGCGCGAATAAAACAATTGTATAGTGCTATTACAGTATTGTGATTACGGAAGTGACGTGAGTTCCTAATAATAAATCCAAGTTTTTTATGTGATGATCGAACACAGTCATTCAAATGTGTAATCAAATTACATTTCTGATCAAATAATATTCCCAAATCTTTACAATTCGTAATCCTAGACAGATTACTATTATCCATCACATAATTGTACACTATGGGTTGGCTTTTCATTGTGTAGGACATTATTTTACATTTATCAATGTTAAATGGCAATTTGTAAGTTAAAGACCAAGTTAAAATATTGTTAATATCTTCTTGTAATAGAGTACAATCTCCGACAGAATTGACTAATTTATAATTTTTTATATCATCTGCATAAAGTAAACAGTTTGAGAAAGAAACATGGTTAGTTATATCATTGATGAATAAGTTAAATAGAAGTGGCCCAAGATTACTTCCTTGAGGGACACCGGATGTTGGAATAAAATAATTTGATTTGTAATTATTGTAAAAAACATATGATTTACGATTTGATAAATATGAAGTAATGAAGGCTGACAATTCATGTGAAAAATTGAAGTTTGATATAAGTTTCTGAACGAGTTCATAATGATCAACTTTATCGAATGCCTTAGCGAAATCTGTATAAATGACATCAATCTGGTAATTACTACGCAGAGAGTTTATGGTAAATTCTGTGAAGGTGACGAGATTGGTGGTTGTGGATCTCCCTTGCATAAATCCATGTTGTTTATCAGAAATATTATTACCCACTGCCATATACATATATTTGAAAAGTATTTTTTCAAATACTTTTGAAATATTGGATAAAATGGCAATAGGACGGTAATTTTTTATATTGTCTATATCACCTGATTTTAATATGGGCGTGATGTAAGTAGTTTTTAGGATAGAAGGAAAAGTGTTTGTGGAAATAGATAGGTTAAAAAGAATAAATAAGGGCTTGATAAATAGTTCCCGGCATCCTTTAATAATGTACGCAGGCAGGAGATCAGGGCCGGGATTACGCGAAGGTTTTAATTTGTTAATTGAAATGCGTATGTCATCTTCAGATAAAGATTTAATGGTGACAGGTTCTAAGAAGGAAGTGCATGGAGTATGTGGACAAAGAGTAGAAGAGCTTGGAACAGTATAGACAGAAGAAAAGTAGTCCGCGAAGCCTTGTACAATAGTTTGCGTGGAACTTAAATGTTTATCATTAATATACATTGTACCTGGCACACGAGTATTCCTTTTACCTCTCGCTAAGAGAGGTATTGCATTCATGCTAAAAATCGCATATCCAGATTTTATTGAATAAGCACGTTTTAAGGTCCTTACAATCCGATTTTAACATTTTTACGATGATGTCTGTGTGTGTGTGTGTGTGTGTGTGTGGATGTGTGTGTGTGTGTGTGTGTGTGTGTGGGATGTTGGAAGGACGGTTACTCAAAAACTATAAGACTTAAAATTTGTTTAACAACGTATTTCCCAATCGGACATTCCCGGGAAGATCTGAAAAGGTTTTGGTAACAATTGGACAACCGGAAGTAGAAGATTCTTGAAAAAAAATCTTCTAAATATTATTTTTTGAAAATTTTTCTTGATAATATTAAAGAAAAATAAATTCTCTTTCTGATACATAAGGTTTTGGTAACAATTGGACAACCGGAAGTAGAAGATTCTTGAAAAAAAATCTTCTAAATATTATTTTTTGAAAATTTTTCTTGATAATATTAAAGAAAAATAAATTCTCTTTCTGATACATTTAAATATTTTTATACATATTTTATAGATTTAGAGATAAAAGGAATATAATATATAAAATAATGTTGTAATTAATTTTACAACCGAAAGGATGCCATGAAAAATAGTTGATAATTTAAATTATTTGTAACTGACAGATAAATGTCAGTGTCAGAAATAATGAGTAATGAATTAAAAATGTACTTGGAGAATCCCTTAGTTCTTGATCTGTGACTATTATGGAGATGACAAGTCTAGGTTGAAGGACTTAAATTTGTTTCAAACATTATGGGACAATGTACACCAGTACTGTAGACTAGAGTAACTTTGAATTGCGAAAAAGCTATCAAATTCTTCTCAAGTAAGTTGTAAATATTGACAAAATTACACATCGATATAAGAATAATCGGAGTGCAATCTATCCGTCACTTTATTAAAAGGAATTAGTGTTATTTAGATATAACAAGTATGAAAAAATAAAATGTAAAAGAAGATATGTAAGAATAGATGCACAATCCAGATATATACATTTTAGACCGCCCAAAATTAATGTTTTTACTAGAAGAATATGAAGAGAAAGTAAACAAAGTTGTTCGAATTGAAAATTGCTGTTACCAGCCTAATATTTATATATGGTAAACTCTACTTTGTAATTTATTGTAACATAATTTATGGTAAATATCTTTATGTTGAGACATGCTATTATTGAATAATAAAGAAGTTTATACGTCATAGATTTATATGAATATATTATTTGTATTTATAAAAATATTCTTTGCTTTATGCATACAGCCAGGTAAAATATACGGCGAGAGGTTATGTGCTGGCCACATCAGATTTTTTAGATTGTTTAAATGACTCCATATTTTCCTAGGATCTTTCGAAATATTATTCTCAACGTCTGATATGTACGAGAAGTAAGCTAATTTTATATTTTTTTTATTTTTGCTCTTAATTGTTTGTACAAATTGAGATAGTGTAAGTCATGTGATTGTTTGAATAATTTATGATTTTTTTCTTTAAGTTTTATATCTTTGATAATATCTTTAGAAAACCATGAAGGATATGCAGACATTTTCTTGACAGTTTTCGGAATACATTTATCGTAAATAGAGTATAAGATCTTATAAAATTCATTAAATGCTTCATTTATGTCAGTGAAAGTTAACAATGTATCCCAATCAGTATTGTTTAATAGCTGATACAATTGTTCAAAATTTGCAGCTCGAAAATTATATGAGGGTGTAGAATTTAATGATGAATTTTGAAAATTAGTAGGATATTCTAGAGTGATGTTAAGTGTGGGATGATACTTTCTTCGGGAACAAATGGACAAGAATCACGGACTATTGTACACTTTAGATTGGAAATAACCACATCAAGAAGTCTATTATCTGAATTATGAATGAAATTATGTTGTGAAGCAGAAAGGTAAGAGTGAAAGTTTAAGAAAGATGAAATGATATTATTAGTATAGGCATGAGTATAATAGTCTGATAATTTACTAATATTAAAATCACCAACTATTAAAAAATCATTATACAAGATTTCAGGGATGGATTCAATGCATTCGTAAATGTAATTAAGTTGAATAATGGAAGTTGGGGGAGGAGAATAGAGTGCTACGATAAATATGGATTTATTTTTGGATATTTGAACTCGTACACAAACTATATCTGCAACTGATGAAGGATCTAGATTTATATTAATAATATTAGAATTGAATTTATTATTAACAGCGCATAATACTCCACCACCACTGCATTTATCTGTTTTCGAAAAATCTCGGTCACTTCTAAAAACATTATAATTATGATTAAAAATTTCAGAGTTGTATACTGTATCGTTTAACCAAGTTTCACTCAGTATTATACAATCGAAATCAGAAGCTGAAGAGTTGTTATATAGATCAGATAACTTGGTGTTTAACCCACGAACATTTTGATAGTATAAAAACATATGACGGAGTACAACAATATATAAAGTAAAAAAGTAAATAAATTCTCGCAAAAGCAAGTGTATTGAACTTCGGGTCAACAAACCTCAAAGACAGGTGTAAATATGATTAATTATGAATGATAGTGAAAGACACCAAAATTTGAATACACAAAGCAAAAAATATATAAAGAAACTATACATATGGCAATATGCAGCTATAAGAAATATAAAGTGAGAAGTGTTTATGACATTACATTATTGAGATCACTGATATGAGATATTTTTCTGATTTTATTATCGGTACCAGATTTAACAAAAATATTTCCGTCCTGTGTCCACACATTTTTATATCCGAACTTTTTCGAGGATTCATTTAAAAGTTGAACTCGAGACTTAGTTAGATCTTCTTTAATCGTGATGTTTGTACCTTTTAAAAGTTTGCGAGATTTAATAACACTTTCACGGGTCTTATATGATATAAATTTCACAATCACAGGTCGGGGTTTAGTGGAATTAATTATTTTTTTGCCTATACGGTGACAACGATCAATTTGTTCCGGTTTCACACGTAACTTTAGTTTGTTATTAATAAGATCACATACCAAGTTCTCAGTATTTTCAGTCTTATCCTTGTCTTCAGACAGTCCAAAGATGCGAACGTTGTTCCTTCTACTGTACTGCTCTAGATGATCAATTTTGTTGTTTAGTACCTTGTTCTCCTGGGCCAGGTCTTCAATGATGAGTTCGTAGTACACTTTTTGTTCTTCGAATTTTTTTTCGAAGTGTTCAAATAATTTATTTGCAAGTTTTGCGATAAAATCTTCACTTTGAAGTGCTTCGACTAATGATTGGTCAATCATTTTACTTAAATTGGTATTACCACGAGTACTACTCATTATGAATTTGGCAAACAAAAGTTGTAAGACTTGAAAAATATGAAATACTGTACTTCGAATGGGCTAACTACGAAGAGCTGCAGCCAATACGTCTACTCGCTACCACCAGACATGCAGTTATTCCATATATTATATTATATATATATATATATATATATATATATATATATATATATATCATCACGGCATATTACCCATTACTGGGTAATATTATTTTTTGAAAATTTTTCTTGGTAATATTAAAGAAAATTAAATTCTCTATCTGATACATTTAAATATTTTATTATATATTCTATATATTTAGAGATAAAAAAATATAATATATAAAATAATCTGTTATAATAAATTTTACAGCCGAAAAAATGCCATGGAAAATTTAAATTGTTTGTAACTGACAAATGAAAGTCAGTGTCAGAAATCCGGAAACATTACTGAAGACTTTTTCTGGGAAGTACATATATTATATTATTTCTTAATGTATTAATAGTTAAATTAAATATTTAATATTATAGGTATATTACACATACCCTTCAGAAATACTGTTACTTCCGACAATGAATTGGAAACATCTCAAAAAATTAGAAGAGTAGGACAAAATTTCTTCATAGAATGAATTTAAATTTAAAAAATCTAAATATATGGAATAGATATAAATAGAATATATAGTGTAGAGTGTAGGTATACAAGAAATGTTAAATTCATTAGGGCGCGAGCAGTCATATGTAACTTTGTTGGTCTTGACAAGCAGAAATGGGGCCCATGTCAGAATGATAGCTAGTAATTATGTATATAGATGTCATATATCATAATTTCTTATTCTAAATTTAGTGATTTTCCAATTCTATGTGGTTTATTTTCCTCGACAAGTAAATTCCACACTCCTGGTGACAAATTAACTACGTGAATTTAGAAAATCTTGAAATTTATAATGAAAAATTCTGACATTTATGTACCTAATTACTAACTATCATTCTGAAACGGGCCCTCACATTTTCTTGTCAAGGCCAACAATGTAACATGACTGTTCGCGCCCTATATTTATGTAACCAAAAAAAGGAAGTGGCGAGAGGTATTGTGCTGGCCACAACAGATTTTTAATAATGTGAAACCGGCTCATTGAAGAGATCATAAACATTGTTAAGGTACATGTTTATTTGGATTTATTTCTATGCTGCTTATTAAACTCATACATATGAACTATTTTTTAATAAAATTATACAAATTAGTTTTTATTTTTTATTCCAGATTTTGCCATATCAAGGATTACATTTGGCAGAGTTTCAAGAGCGGTGAGTTTAATTTATGTTTTATACTCGTGTATCATAATTACAATATTTTTTATATACTTCTTAAGATCCCCATGTAGAACACATCATCCTGGCGCTAGGTAATAAGCTAGCAATATCAATTTTTTTGCGAAACATTTTTTTTGTATATCCTTGTACAGATCTTTAGATTTTTTCTTTGATATAAATGTTCTGCACTGTCGGGTAGAAAAAATACCAATAATATATGGTTATTTATTTGCCTTCCGCATTTTGTTCTTGTGTTCTACTCTTTCGTAAATAAAGAATCCATTCAGAGTGGATTTGGTTCCTCAGTTCCGGGTTTATGTTATCTTAAATATGTTGCGCTGACCGAGCTCCGGCAATCCCGGATTTCTGCGGGTTGAAAGAAATTCAACGACCATTCAAAATGCGTCTTTTCTCCACTGAATTTAGGCCATAAATATGATAATCTTTTTTAAGTTGGTATTAGAGATGAAATCTTATTTTTAACTCTTTAGAAATTTTGGTCTTAGGATGAAAGTATATTATGAATATTTCAATTCATTATACTTTATTTATACTGATATTATATAAAAACAAATATAATGTCAGAAATATTTAAAACCGCTTTTGCATCAGGCGTGTTATAAAAATCTTATCGTATAATTTCGACATTTTTTCAATAAGTTAGGTTAGTTTAGGTCAGGTGAGGTTTAAATTTTATACTTAAGGAAAATACTTGAAATTTAATTTTATAAAATGCGTACTGATAGATTAGTAGTACCTAATTCATATGTTAATAACAAACAAGCCAATAAATATACGTTTATATAAAATATGACATGAATTTCGTAGTATTGTTATCACAAGGTCTTGATACTAGTATTCAGATTACAATTCAATACTTAAGTAAATATGAATCCATATATTACAGCTCTTTTGATATAATAACTCAATAGGTCTGTTCGTTTGTATTACACTAACTTGCACAACATGTACTGAGAATATGGTATTAGTGCAGTTTAGTACAAAATAATAGACACAATTTCATGAAGAGAGATGAAGAATATATTGGAAGAAGAATGAATAGCTTAGTAATAGAAGGTTCAAGAAACAGTGGAAGACCATATATAAAAGGACTGTATTGCGGAAGACTTGAGAGAAAAGGAACTGAATGAGAACGACACGTAAAACAGAAATGAGTGGAAGAAGAAAATAAAAAATAACTAAAGAAGAAGATGCAAGTGTCAAGTGCAATTTGCATAGTTTATGAAATAATTTTACTGGACATTTAGAATCTTTTGCAAGAAAATATATGTATGGGATTTGTACGTAATACACAGAATTGACGGAAGGTATTGTGCTGGCTACATCAGATTATTTTTAATTAGTTATATAGTAACAAACTGGAAGCGGGAAATAATATTTCATTTTAAAATTCAAATATGTAAGTATACATTTGAAAATGGATAATTTTATACTCATATTGAATTAATATCGCATTTCTACACGTACATATATGACACGTGTGCTTTGGTCGCACCATCGATGGTCAAATTAAACGTAAAGCAACTGAATTCCCTTGTGGAATATTTTCCACTAATATAATGTGATTACCCATATGATTTGAGTAGGTAGAAGCTGTGAAACTAAATAATTCAAATATCAAAATCTGCTTTAATAAATGTATCATAGCCAATCCGATATAATAATTTGTTCAAAACAAATTTGTAATATCATATGCTTTATACAAAATATGGACCAGAACTTACAAGAGGGCTTATTATAATATATTTTATTTAAAATCTTTTACTAAGGGGTTGAATTTATAGTATTGGGAGCCAGTATTGACATAATAGTAATTTACGTAACAAGACCTGAAAGTGACACTTTACTGGGTGAGCAAGTAAGCTTGTGAGGCAATAAGAGGTTCAAAAATCCACTCAATATTGGAATGTATGCTAGAGTGAGCTTCGGAAAAAATAAATGTGTCAAAATCCAATGTTATTTAAATATAGGACAAATCAAGTGCATTTAAGCACGGTCAAATATTAAATATTAAGCGGAATCATTGCCAGCACAATTTTCATTTATTTATTTGGAATCACTTTAGGGGGCGGCCGGTTTAAAATTTAACTTGGCCCCTTCTAAAGTCTACTTTAGTATGTATGTATTAATTTCAGTATTTTTAAAGTCAATCATTTATAGGTACGCTGGTCCACATAAGTGACATTTCCACAAAATAGAATACGATTTTGCTATTTTTACGATAATGTCTATATGTGTGTGAGCGCGTACGCGTGCGCGTGTGTATGTATGTGTGCGTGTGTCTGCGTGTGATGATAATTTCGGCCACAATAACTCCAATACTACAATTCCAAAAATTACGATTTTACATATTCCTCTTCTTTACATGCAAACTTTTGGTTATTGGTCAACTAGAAGTACCCTCAATTGAAGATTCTCGAAAAACACTGTTAACTATCATTTTTTTCATATTGAATGTTTTTATTAAAGAATATTATATTCTTTATACGATTTGATTGCATTTTATCCTTCATATTAAATTGATAGAGTTAAAAAATTATAAATAAATTAAATAAAGCAGCCAGCTATGCTATCCATGGAAACAGCTACTATATTAAGAAAATTATAATTATTGAAAGATGTCAGTGTCAAGTAAAATTGACATAGTATATGTAATAATTTTACTGGATTATATAGCATCTTTTGATAGAAATTTCCTGTATGGAATTTGTACAAAATACGCCGAATTATTTATATTTAAAATTTAGATGTAATATGTAAGTCAAAATTTGTCCATCTATTCTAAATCTAAGAACCCTGTTCACCCAAATGAACCATAACTAAAACAGTTTGACCCCATAAATCCACTTTAATCAACATAATCCCTGAATAGGTGTCACGTCGGAATTCTTAAATGTTTGATGAATGCACAAATAAGAAAATCTTGACAGACTCCTACACCTCTAATGAATTACTAATCACAGCTAAGCGGACTAATGGGAGTAGCGGGATATCAATAGAGGCGGAGCCTCCCTCTCCTGCTATACAAATAGCTGGCAGGAATCAGGGACTATGAGAAGCGTCGCGGTGCTGCAACGACGCGACGCGAAGCAGGAGATATCGCCAGGATAAGTGTCAATCTAGAGAAATTACACCGTAATTAATTAACGGCTGTTGACTCACTGTATTGATCCTACTTTTTAGGGAATTTGGAGATTAGGAAGATGAAGTTATTTTCTTGTAGGAAATGTTTAATTTGAACGTGACTTACGAGTTATATTGTTTTCTGGAATACAAGGAAGTTGAGTTGAGTTGTCTTTTGTTCTACACAGATCAGAAATGGGATTTCTATTTTACTTCCTGATATCTGTATTTCCATTTACATTTGGGTTCATTGTTCGAAGTTTTGTTTGTTAATTTTCAACCATGCTGATTTCGCGCCGACAATTACACGTGAGACATCTGATGTCGATTTTTGAACTACTAACAGAAGACAGATGAATATTATCATAGACTAATTTACATTTGGGTTCATTGTTCGAAGTTTTATTTGTTAATTTTCAACCATTCATATTATGCGTCCAAAATCAAAAGTGAGACATCTGATGTCGATTTTTGAACAAACAATGGTTATTGTCATCATTTACAGAATGTCTCATTTTCAAAGTTTACTTTTGTCAAGTTTTTGAGACGTAGTAGTAATTTTAGAAAATTTTACCGTCTTTTGTTTTTGAGCTATAGACTAAAACTTGATTTTCCTCAAATCTCGATAAAGAAAAATATGTTGTGTCCAGCACAATACCTCTCGCTACACCAGGAGGGTTGAATTTATTTGTCGAGTAAAATAAACCACTTGGAATTGGAAAATCACTAAATTTAAATGAAAAATTATGATATTTGACCTTACTAGCTATCAATCTGACACGTGCCCTCATATCTGCATGTCATAGCCAACAAAGTGATATGACTGTTCGCGGCCTATTGTATATAAGATCATCGTAAAAATGCAAAAATATTAAAATCGGATTGTAGGGACCTTGAAACGTGCTTAATCATTAAAATCTGGATATGCGATATTTAGCATGAATCCAATAGAGGAAAAAATAATTTACGTCGAATAATGTGATGTAAATAATTTTTTGAAAACATATCGAGATGTAACACAAACATTATATTTTTTATTCAATTATATCTTAAAAAGTCTTGTATATTTATTTGGATGAATTAAAGTAATTGTTTAATAAACAACGAAATACAAAATTTATTCTTATAGCGGTTGAAGTATTTTATTTTCTTAAAAAAAAAATTAAATATTATTTTTTGATAATTTATATTATTATAAACAATAAAGATAATTAATTCTCAATCTGACACTTAATTATTTTATTATATCTCCTATAGATTTAGAGATATATATAATAATATAGCATAATCTGTTTTAATAAATTTCGCTGCTCAAACAACTCCATGGAAACCATTAGATATTAAATGTTTGTAATTGAAAGATAAATTCAAAATGTCAGTGTCAAAAATCAGCAGTTACTGACATTACTGAAAGATTTTTTAGGAGGCACATGTACATTTCATACATTTTATTATTAATTAAATTATATATTTAAAATTCTAGGTATATTTATATTACATGTACCTGTAAGAAATACCGCTAATACCATCCATGAATTTGAAGAATCTTAAACATATTAGAAGAGTAGGACAAAATTCCTAATAGAATGATAGAATATATACAATTTGAATTATTATTGTGTACAAGAAATGTTAAATTCGTAACTTATATAACATAAAATAGAATTTATCTTAAAAATATTGTAGTATAAATTTGTATGACAGGATGTAATGTATTAGTCACAACAGGTTTTTTTTTCTCCTAATATCCTAGCCACATTATTCATGGCATGAAAAGAGAGCCCATGTCTTCTCGTTCTTAAAAACTCATCTATTACAAATCTCTTCTGTCTCTTTATTCTGAATACATCAGCAAACTCTACGCAGAGTAGCACCACATATCCTTTCATCATTTCAAAATCTCCTCCGACATGTATTTTCCTAATATCCTAATATATCCGAAAGATTATGTATTTAACTCTTCTGTCTAAATATAGATATGCATCCGTCTGTTACATTATGTTACACAGTATTAGTTCTGTCTAAATTCATGATTAAATGTAATGACAATGCTACAATTTGGGGATATGTAGACAAGTAAACATGCGCCAGACTGTAACCAGCATTACATGTAACGGTCGTGTTTGAATATACGTGTATGTATAGGTGCCGGCCGTAGGCGAGCCACCATTGCTAACTCTCTTACTTGAAGATATAAAAGACGGTTAAATGGACAAAGTTGGACGATATTATACGACAAATTTAATGGTGAAAAATGCAAAACAATTGAATATCAAATACGGGACTTATTCAACAAAATAACATTTTTACCTCCCGTTACCCTTGGTAAGGGAGGTATAGGGATCATGCTAAAATCGCATATCGAGATTTTGGTAAATGACCACGTTTTAAGGTCCCTACAATCTAATTTTAACATTTTCACGATGATGTCTATGTGTATGTATGTGTGTGTGTGAAAGTTTTGAAACCCTGTATTTCTACCTTATTCTAATATGGAAAGAAGCCATTAGATTTTGGTGGCAAGCGGATAACCGGAAATATCAGTTTACTTGAAGCTCAAGATAGTTTTTCTTCAAAAAATACCTTTAAATATATTTTTTTCGCAATTTGTTATTATAAAAATGAAGGATTATTCAATTTTCTACAGGTTTGCTTTAATACTTTTTCTATATATTTTATGGATAAATTTATAAAATAATATAAAAATTATATCTCAGAGCTTATTTATTTATATATTTATTTATTAATATATCGATCCAACAGGATTCAAGATCCCAATTACAGGACGATCATATGACATACAAATACAGAAACGAATGAGTTGAACAGTAAATACATACAAGAAATTTACCAAATGACTTATTACAAGAAATATTTTGTTAAGATATTCTTAAATTTAGAAAAGGAGTCGCCAAATATATCAATGTCAATAATACATGATACACTGTTATATGCTACACAGAGTTGTCTTATTGGAGATTTCAATTCATAAGTAGTCCTAGCTGCTTTACAGAGAAATGGTACTTTATTTCTTGAAGTGACGCGTGGAACGTGAAATGGTATTAGCTCAAGACTACATGGGTCATCAATACAATTATTAATTAAGTAGAGAGATAATTGTAAATATCTTCTGCTACTTAATGGCACCAAGTTCACTTCAGGCAATAAATCAGAATAATCATGGGTAAAGATAGGATATTGTCCATGTATTTTAAAATAACAATATTTAATGAATTTATGCTGGACAGACTCAATCTTAGATATATATTTATGATATATTGGATTCCAGACATGTAGACAATATTCTAGCTTGGCGCGGACAAATGCATAATACAAGCTTTTGAGTGTAGTTGTTTTACAGAAAGACCGAAAATTTCTATTTACAAATCCAGGATTTTTGTAGGATGATCTTATGCTTTAAACACATCTCAATGGTTACATAGTTCAGCTCAAATGTATGTAACTGACAAATAAATGTCACTGTCAAAAAAATAATTATTTCAAATTAATAAAAGTAACGTTTTAAAAGGAACATTGTAAATAGAACAATAGTTTTATGGAAAGGAACTTAATATACATAATTTCTAGCATTAGTAAATATGCAGGTATGTATTTAAATAAAGAAATAAATAAATATATTATCACGGCATATTATCCTTCGCTGGGTGTTCTAATCTGATTTGTACACACATTTCGGTAATGACGAAGACATATTTGTATTGTGCGGGTGTTTATCACAAGGGTTAATTTTATTCCATTTAAAATTCGAATTATTTGGCGTTGATCAGGATCGAATCGGATTCCCCAGATTCGCGACCAGGCACGCGGCAACGAGACCCCATAGGTAAATCAGATTTTTTGAAATGGAATGCTATATTGAAAGTGAAAAACTTTAATTTTTACCTCTCGCTAAGAGAGGTATTGGATTCATGCTAAAAATCGCATATCCAGATTTTATTGAATAAGTACGTTTTAAGGTCCCTACAATCCGATTTTAACATTTTTAAGATGATGTCTGACTGTGTGTGTGTGTGTGTGTGTGTGTGTGTGTGTGTGTGTGTGTGTATGTGTGTGTGGATGTATGTGTGTGTGTATGTATGTAGGATGTTGGAAGGACGATTACTCAAAAACTATAAGACTTTAAATTTGTTTAACAACGTATTTCCCAATCGGACATTCATGGGAAGATATGTAAAGGTTTTGGTAACAATTGGACAACCGGAAGTAGAAGATTCCTGAAAAAAAATCTTCTAAATAATATTTTTTGAATTTTATTTTTGATAATATTAAAGAAAATTAAATTCTCTATCTGATACATTTAAATATTTTATTATATATTCTATAGATTTAGAGATAAAAGAAATATAATATATAAAATAATCTGTTATAATAAATTTTACAGCCGAAAGATTGGCCATGGAAAATAGTTGAAAATTTAAATTGTTTGTAACTGACAGATAAATGTCAGTGTCAGAAATCCGGAGACATTACTGAAGACTTTTTCGGGGAAGTACATACATTATATTATTATTTCTTAATGTATTAATAGTTAAATATTTAAAATTATAGGTATATTACATATATCCTTCAAAAATACTGTCAATCCTGACAATGAATTGGAAACATTTCGAAAAATTAGAAGAGGACAAAATTTCTTCATAAAATGAATTTAAGATTAAACAATCTAAATATAAGGAATAGATATATGTAAGTAGAATTTTTGGTATAGTCTGTAGGTATACAAGAAATGTTAAATACAATAGGGCGCGAGCAATCATGTGATTTTGTTGGCCTTGACAAGCAGATATGGGGGCCCATGTCAGAATGATAGCTAGTAATTATGTATATAGATGTCAAGTACCAAACTTCTCATTCTAAATTTAGTGATTTTCCAATTCCATGTGGTTTATTTTCCTCGACAAGTAAATTCCACACTGCTGGTGACAAATGAACTACGTGTATTTAGTAAATGTTGAAATTCTGAATGAAAAATTGACAATTGACATCCATGTACATAATTACTAATTATCATCCTGAAACAGGCCCCCACATTTGATTGTCAAGGCCAACAATGTAACATGACTGTTCGCGCCCTATACTTATGTAACCAAAAAAGGAAGTGGCGAGAGGTATTGTGCTGGCCACAACATATTTTTATAATAACAAACCTGGAAAAAATAACAATTAAAGGTATTTTTCGAAGAAAAACTATTTTGAGCTTCCAGTAAAGTGCCATTTCAGGTTATCTGATTTACATCAAAATCTAATGACATATACACACACACACATATAGACAGACAGCATCGTGAAAAAATTGAACCTTACAACGTGGTCATTTACCAAAATCTCGATATGCGATTTTTAGCACGATCCCTATACCTCCCTTACCAAGGGTAGCGGGAGATAAAATATGTACTCATATGATTTTAAGCTTTAATTTAAATCTCTTAAATATTATCTGATGCCTCTAAATTTCATATTTATAGCTAATATTTTTTAAATATGTAAATATTTTCTGTTGTGCTTGTTCTTTTTTTTAATCTACATCATTATCGACTTCTTTGTTCGGTGATGATATAGAATTTAGGTTATTTAGAATATTAAATAAAATACACTCCGTTTTTTCGTTGAAGTTGTTTCATGTTTTATTAAACCCAACTTTTGAAGTTGGAAATATTGAAAATTTAATTTTCTCTTATAGTCATTTAACCGAACACAATTTAAATTTAACTTTCAATTTTTACTTTGACAATAAACGTGGGAATATTTTTCCGGAGTAACAGAGTTACTAACTATACTACACTATACTATACTATTATTCTATACTATACTAGAGGAAGCAATTTAAAATGTTAAACATTAATAAAAATTGTAATATTCTAAAGGAAATGATATAAAAAATGGAATATGACATCGAAAATTCTCTAATTTTATATTTCCTAATATTGTTCTTGTGATACTCCACAATAATACATTCGTGTCCATATAAATACAAGCGTTTAAAAAAAAAATCATGGTACAAAAATGTGTTTGCTATCAAATTTCTAGTCGTCGATACAGAAGATTTATTTATTTATTTATTTATCGTGTCAGAAGCATACATAGCATACAAAAATATATTATAATTTAAGTCAATTTATAATTTAAAATTTAATTAAGATTATGTAGTATCAGGTGAACATATATTTAAATTAAATATTAAGATTTATAATTCATTTAATTAGGCTTAAAATTTGCTTTTTATTTTTTCAAGTTTTTCAATGCACCAAAATATACATAGCTTAAGGCCACTTGTGTCAGTTCTTGCGTTAATATTGTTGCATTTATTTAGTGTGTTAAAAAAAACTCGGAGCAGGCTATGAACAAAGAATCGTATTGTCAGAAATTAGAAAATTAGAAAACGGCGAATGGCAATAAACTTAATTATTCTTCTTTATTACCCTTTCTTCTTAAAATTACGTTTCAAGACCAATTTTGATAACTTGACTTTTGAATTGAATAATGATGAGACAAATATGTCTCTGTTAATAGCCTACTCCGAGTTAGGTTTTCTTTTATTAAACACACTGTACTTTATACTTGATTCCTTTCAAGAAATAATCGTGTAAAATTTTCTAGATCAAGGTATGTTTTATTGTATTGGATGGAGTGCACAGGTTGCGCAAATTTGTTCGCCATTTTGTTTTGTTTACAATGAATATGTCATAAAATCGTTTGAATAAATTAAAATATACTTTTGACCTAGAACATTTTAATATTTTTATTTTTTTATAATATTTATGGTCTTGAACTTTGAATGATGTTGGCCTCCTATATACCTACTAACTTGTATTACATACTCTCATTAATGGAACAGTGAATCTGTAACAATCAAAAGCACAAACATATATCTTCTCTATTACATCTGGGATATGTGGTAGCATTTAGAACCAAGGCACTGTTTTTGTCATGTTTAGTAATTACTTAGATCAAGTTAATGTCTGCTGCAGATTTATTGTAATAAACAATCCAGTATACACCCTCGCTTTGTAACTGTATTAAAACTATAAATAATATATTTTATCTATTTCTATTTAATAAAACATTAATTATACTTGCATATTTCTTGCTTGAATAGTTATTTGTATACCAAGGGTGAAAAGTAGCTCTTTGCAGATTAAGGTCTGTAAAGATACTTTCACCGAGAATCATAAACAATAATTTTTCTATGGCCAGAAAAATTTAACGATTTTTAAATGTAATTAATATTTTTTTTATAATTTTCCGCTTATATAATTACATCTATGAAAGAAAATTTTTTGAATGTCTGGTTTGCAAATTATACCTTTCAAACCGTTATTATTAGCACTGGTTTGTAAAGAGCTTTGGTCTATTATTCACTTTGTGTAATCAAATGACGTTCGCAAATCTGACTTTTTCATCGATAGCAGGAAAAGTACTTTTCTGTCGGCCACGGCGGCCTGTTAAAAATTCAAACTTTAACTGTTTCTATGTTCTAAAATGTTATATTTTTCGACGTTTGAAGGAAAAAAATCTGATATGACCAACACAGTACCTCCCGCCATTTACCTATGTATATAATTTTTATATTACTTTATAAATTTATCCATACAATATATAGAAAAAGTATTAAAGCAAGCTTGTAGAAAATGGAATAATCTTTAATTTTTATAATAACAAATTGAGAAAAAATTACATTTAAAGTTATTTTTTGAAGCAAAACTATCTTGAGCTTCAAGTAAACTGTCATTTCTGGTTATCCGATTGCCACAAAAATCTAATCAATTCTTTCCATATTAGAATAAGGTAGAGATACATGGTTTCAAAACTTTCTGAATGATAGTATTTGAGTTAGAGCGTAAACAGGATCCACACACACATACATACATACATACATACATACATACATACATACAGACATCATCGTGATCGCGAAAATGTTAAAAATGGATTCTAGGGACCTTAAAACGTGGTCATTTACCAAAATCTCGATATGTGATTTTTAGCACGATCCCTATACCTCCCTTACCAAGGGTAGCGGGAGGTAAAAAAGTATTTTAAATGAAACAATAACGATAGTTATAACTTCTTTTGTTAATATTCATATCTACTACGAAAATAGTCATTTATCATTTATCTCTATATTTTCAATTACCTACCCTTAGGTACGCAATATTTTGCAAAACTTTTCTAATTGTCTCTCTTGAAATTGATCTTCTTGAGTGATATTTTTAAATTGAAAAAGTTTTAATTTACCTTATTAAATGAATGAGAAGAGTTGTTTATTATGGGCTTAATATTGATTCACGAAACAAACTAACAAACAAAAAATTAATTATTGACTCTAATAGAATACTTGAGAAAAATCATTATTTTTTTTAAACCAATTCTCTTAAATTATCTGGTCGCTTTATTCCAACCAATCATCTGCTAATAATTCATTGAATAATTATTTTCAAGAGAGAAAAGTCATTTTCTTCGATTTGCTTTTAAATCTACGCTCCAAGAAAAATCCTATCCCTCGGGAATTTAATTCGTTCATTAATAATAATTACTTTTTTCAAAGGTTATTCACATTTTAGGACTATAGTCTGCTTTTAAATTATTTAGAAGCAGTAAAAGTAAAAATAAAATCTACGGTACAAAAAACAACAGATTAATATTGCGACTACGAGCAGTAGATGTACAATTATATTTTGCAGGGTTATGTGAGCTACCAGAGTAAGTATTGTTCTAATCATGGTAGGCGACGGAAGTGTTAAAATGAGCCCCGTAGTGATTGTGTAATTTCATTATATTAATTATATGATACTGAAGTAGAAGCGTCTAGCCGGTGTACCAACTTTAACCACCGAAGATACACGATGTAGGTGCCGATGTGCGCGTGCGCATATATTGTGATAGTGTAGGTATGTAAGTTGTTCATTTCATACTGTTTCACATTTTGACACTCGTGCGTGCTATTTGTGAGAAATACATTATTTTATTAGTGATTTCTGTGCGTTAGGTGAAGTTATTGTTGATTTTTTTGGTTAAATTGACTAAATATAACAACACAAACACATCCAAATGATTATTAATTGTATCACAATTACAATCATTTGTTTTCGTGATAAAAGTTGGGTGTATCTGTTAGACGCTTGTTAGTGAAGTGAGTATAGTGAGGTGAAAATGTGGAATAATTAATAAATATATCAAGGAATAATTAAGGACCTGGCCGAAATAAGGAATTTAGATGAAGATTCTAGCAAATAACTTAGCACATGATAGGATTCCAGGGACGGACTTATATCGTAGGGGGCCCTAAGCATTACTCATTCGGGGGCCCCACCTCTATCAAATAAATCGTCCTAAACTATAAAAAAGGAAAGAGGTGTGTTTGTTGTTGTACAAAATATATAAACAAGAATTAATCGCGAACATACATGTTTAATACAGAAATTCCATAAATACATATTCTTTCGAACTTATTCGGAAGCGTAATGTTCTACTATAATAAAACACATCACAATTGCATGACATGATTTAAAACATTTTACTTCTACATTTCTGGGCTGCAAAATCTTTGATTACTTGTTCGAAACTAAATTTTCGCAAGTTATCAGCTTCTTTGCACAGCAACGAAAGTGAATCTAATCTGTCTAATAGCGATTACTATTTTATTGAAACAAATTGTTAAAATAAAGATTAATTATGCTTTGTTTTTGAACATGATTTAATTATATTTTTTTCTTTATCTATTTGTTAAAATAGCCCTAAGCACGTGTTTAGTTCGCTTATGCATAAGTCCAGCCCTGGATTCATTTCCAGCCGGTAAATCATAATAGAATGAACGAACCTTAACATAAAAATGAAATGATCGGCATTAAATTCAACTTCTTAATATGTAATGATAATATTAAATTTAATGTTTTAGGCACATTTTATGTCCTTTTAAGTACTTTTTTTGCTTTCGGATATTAATTTTCTTTTCAGGTTTACTATCTATTTGTAACAGCATCAACAATATGGAAAGAAATCAAAAATAATATAAAGCCAATAGTTGTCGACCTTGTTCGATGTTTTCGGAATTTTTGCTTGATTCAGGGCGATCATCGTTTCGCTTATCGCGAAACGCGTTTTGCACCATAGCAAACGATTGTGTATTATGTTGATTCTTTGCACAAACGAGCACAACATTTGATTGCGTACTGCTGTTCGACGGATGCATCCATAACGAGGCAGGTCTAAGAGGTCAAACAAAACTACGCCCATACGAGAAGTGTACTGAACTGATATTAATAAAACTTGAGAGAGATGAAAGATGGCGCTGTTATTGGACGCCACAAGAAATCAATCCTAAAACTTTATAGCCACAGTGTGTATTATTGCGATTATTATATATTTATATTGGTACGATTGGTAGCTAATCCTATAGAGTTAATAAGATACGGTCTGCATCGAATTGGTAGTTTAATTTATTCAATCATCATTCCAGGTTGAATGTGCTATTAGCATGACTGATTATACTGTTGGCAACATTGAAATTTCAAGCTGATTGCTGTTATTGTTCTTCTCTTGTCAGCATTTAGATCGCTGCTCAACTAATAATTAATTTTATTATCACAGATCATTCCGCGATGTTTAACATGAATGTTATAACTCTACTAATTCTCTGTATAACCTTGATAACTGCATGTATGCAGTGCAACAAATTTTCTGCAGGAATGTAATGCTAGTATTCGTACAAATTTTATTTTGTGCAACCGCCTGAGAACTAAATAGTTCGCTGATACAATACAGTTCGCGAAATAAAATTTAGCGGCCGGTATCATAATAACGGCAGCGAAATTGGAAGTAAACTAAAATCATTTTGACATTTGAGAATAGGGACTTATGATTTTAGAATTTCTCTGTTGCCATCTACTGAGTTCTGGAGTAAACTCTTTAGACAAAGGAGGCAAGCTCAAAGAGAGAGACAGTAAAGCACAACCATGACCTATTAGATAAATTTAAAAGGGTATTTAAATATGTTGGATAATTTTGTCTATCGGTATTATTATTTCTTTTAGAATTTATCATTAGCTAATAAATCATTATTATAACTAAATAAAACAGAGCAATTATCAAATCCGATTAGGATAATACGTAGGCCTCACTGGCCATGGTAATTGGTAATACGAAACTATCTCTCTTCGAGCCTGCCGTCTTCTTTCAAAGACATGTAGTACTGGAGGGGGAGAATGTGTGTTACGTGGCATCAATTTCCCATTGTAATGACGGATAATACAAGGGTCCGTGAAGTTGGAGTTACAACATCGCATTGCCACATCTTGCTTCACATAGTAATATTTTGCTCATTTTTTGCTGTATATCTTGAAATTTTTGCTGAATCCATTCATAAGTTATAAAAAAATTAAAAATGTAACTCCATCTTCAAGTTGGAGTTACAAATAACTTAAATCAAAATTGTTTGGTACTGTAATATTTTGTTCATTTTTTGCTGTATAGCATGAATTTTTTACTTAATCCATTCTTAAGTTATAAACAAATTAAAAATGTAACTCCGTCTTCACGGTGGAGTTACAACTAACATATATCAAAAATGTTTTAGTACTGTAATATTTTGCTCATTTTTTGCTATTTTTTGCTGTACCTATAGCATGAATTTTTTGCTGAATCCATTCTTAAGTTATAAACAAATTAAAATAATATATAATTTAATAATATAAAGTTAAAAATAAATTAAAAAAATGTTTATAACTCCAACTTCATATCTGTGTTATAACAAACAACTAACTTATAGAAATCATGCCGCTATAATATCTGTTAAGTTCATATTTGGACGAAAGTCGAAGACTACCAAGCGTGAACACAAGGGGGGGGGGGGGTTAACGTGAGTGTCTGAGTTTATGGTCGCGAATCTGGAGAACCGGATTCAATCTCTACCAACACCAAATATTTCTAATTTTAAATTGCACAAAATTGAACCCTGTAGTGCACTCTCCATGCCAGAAATGAGTGCCCGTGAGGCGACGCTTGGTAAACGCCCGCACGATACAAATATGTCATCATCATTACCGAAATCTGTGTACAAAGCAGACTACCACACCCAGCAATGGGCCATATGCCCTGATAATATATATTTATCTTCCGTCACCTTTGGGCAAAGAAGGTATATTTTCTCTCAAATCTTACATTTTTAATTTGTTTATAACTTAAGAATGGATTAAGCAAAAAATTCATGCTATACAGCAAAAAATGAGCAAAATATTACAGTACCAAAACATTTTTGATGTAAGTTAGTTGTAACTCCACCGTGAAGATGGAGTTACATTTTTAATTTGGTTATAACTTAAGAATGGATTAAGCAAAAAATTCATGCTATAAAGCAAAAAATAGCAAAAAATGAGCAAAATATTACAGTACAAAAACATTTTTGATATAAGTTAGTTGTAACTCCACCGTGAAGATGGAGTTACATTTTAAATTTGTTTATAACTTGAATGGATTCAGCAAAAAATTCAATCTATACAGCAATAAAAGACAAAAAATTAGCAAAATATTACTATGTGAAGCAAGATGTGGCAATGCGATGTTGTAACTCCAACTTCACAGACCCATAATACGACACTGACGTTTCTAAACTAATACAACAATAAGTTTCTTAGTTTATTTTTTTTAATAAATACAATTAAATATTGTAAAATAGTAATTTTAGAAATTATTTAATCTCTTTCCAACAATTTTTTTACAAAATTAATTGTTTTCTTTAAATTAAACTGTTTAAACACAATAAAATTTATAATTACATTTTTTACGATTGCACAAAAAAAAGTGTGTATACCTACTTTGTTCGCGAAATCTTTTAGCGCTTTGTTTAAAACGCCCTGGAGATTGTCCGGTCTCGGCTACAAGCGACCTCTTAGAGAGATTTTGTTACCTTGATATACAAACAACTTTTATGACATACTGCTATGTGAGCTGATTTATAGAAATATACATAGTGACCTTGATAATCATTTTTCACAGCCTTATTTCTCGGAAACTATTGAAGATCGAACACATATTGTATAAAACTTTTCGACTTATTTTGACTTCTTCTCTATGTCTTATAAATGTGGTACACTTATATAATAAGTATCATGGACGTTAAGTGCATTACCGCTTTCAGATAATACCCGTATTCCTTCGGGTAGTGATTGTAATTTTGTGAAACCTGATTAGTATAATCGTGATCCTTTTGAATCATGATTCAAAAATTATATTAAGGAGTCATTAAAATTGGATCTTATAGAAATAAAAAAAAAGTTCTTGCTAAGAAGTATGAAGTATTTTTACTTAAAACAAATCTTTTACGTGACATATTTTCTTTGTTTTGAAAAGTATAGTGCGCCATTACATCCTTTTGTAGGAAAATCATATATCCTTTGATGCAACAAACCCCTCGAAAAGCTATTACTGTCAGCCATTTTTGTTCTGAAATGAATGATTTGATCATACAATAAGGATTATTCATTTCGTAAACCGCAAATATTGTATTGTTTTTATACTAACTTCTTGTCATAACACAGCTGACATTGGTGTTGCCAAGTCAAAATAACCTGTAGTTCAAAATTCAAACACTAGAGGGGCCATCCTGTATATACAGGTGACAATGAGAAACGGACCACTCAAAATAACTTTTTTATTTATAATAATTTTTTAATTATATATTTGTAAACTAGACTCAGGGGCTGACAAATCATAGTATTTGGCATTATGGTTGCGCTTCCAGATTAACCGTAAATGGCAATAACGTTCCATATTTCAAATACGACACCCTACATATATCTACGTAAAATTACGATTTCAACGATATAATTGAAATGAATTTTTATTGAATTGATTTTTTTTACCTCTCGCTAAGAGAGGTATTGGATTCATGCTAAAAATCGCATACCCAGATTTTATTGAATAAGCACGATTTAAGGTCCATAGAATCCGATTTTAACATTTTTACAATGATGTCTGTGTGTGTGTGTGTGTGTGTGTGTGTGTGGATGTGTGTGTGTGTGTGTGAGGTTGTTGGAGACACGATTTCTCAAATTCTATAAGACTGAAGACCTGTTTGACTACGGATTCCTCAATCTAACAGTAATGGGAAGAGTTGAATAGGTTCTGGTAACAATTGGACAACCGGAAGTGGTAGTTTCTAAAAAAAAATTCTAAATATTATTTTTTGAAAATTTGTTACTACACATATTAAAGATAATTATATTCTCAATCTAACACACATAATTTTTTTATTATATCTCGTATAGGTTTGGAGATATAGTATATAATAATATAGAATAATCTGTTGTAATAAATCTCGTTGCCCGAAAAACATTTGCGATATTTAAATTTTTCTAATTGACATGTAAATGCAAAATGTCAGTGTCAGATTTTTCTGGGAGGTAAGAGTACATTTAATATATATATATATATATATATATATATATATATATATATATATATATATATATATATATTTGTATTATTAATTAATTATATATTTAAATTACAGATATGTTAATATTACATATATCCTTAAAAAATGCAGCTAATACCGTCAATGAATTTGAAGAATTTTGAACATAATAGAATAGTAGGATAAAATTTCTCATAGAACGGAAGAAGAGAAACAATTTCAATTATTTGTGTGTACTTACAAGGCGCGAGCAGACATGTGAGTTTGTTGGCCTTGGCAAGCAGATATGAGGATCCGTGTCAGAATGACGGCTAGTATTTTTTACATAGATGTCACAATTGTTATGTTATAATTTTTCATTAAAAATTTCAAAATGTTCTGATGTTTATTTGTCATCCATTAGTATGGAATATACTTGTCGAGGAAAATAATCCACATGGATTTGGAAAATCACAATGTTTCGAATTAAAACTTATGATACTTGACACCTATGTATATTACTAGCTCTCATTCTGACACGGGCCCCCACATCTGCTTGCCAAGACCAACAAAGTCACATAACTGCCCTCGCCCTATACTACATAAATTGAAAATGGCGAGAGGTATTGTGCTGGCCACAACAGATTTTTTTTGTAACAAAATATGGACTCCTGCCAAAATAACTTACTATTTAACCAATTAACTTACTTATTACTTAATATTATTTCAACTGTTTTCACATCTTGCCTGATATCATGGTTTAGCACGTTAATTATGCATCATTTTCTCTTATATCTCTTAATAGAAAATCATGCATTAGTAGAGGTTATTTACGAGAAATTTTGTATAATGAAACTCATAAAAAAGAAAAAGAATATTTAAGTAAATAAACACTTGATTTAAATTTTCAACCCACACGAAAAAATAAAAACGTTTCAGTACGAATTCAGGACGATTATATTACTGGTGCCTGTTAAATATTGTAATGTACGTGAAAATTGTGTCTATTTTTCAATTAGCCGGTTAAAAAATATGATGATTCTGATGCTGACGCATGCAGTAAGCGGTATTTTACTGTGGAACATATAACAATACAAATTTCCATTCATATTAACAACGTTTTTGTTCTCGTCTCTTTACATTTCCATGAAATATCTGCGGTATTTTGGAACATCAATCATACGTCAACATATTTACACCTCACTCAGCATCACCGCTGTTTTTTTGTTTCCATTTGTATTCCGAAATCTCGACAACTGTGTGGAATTAAAGAATTATCATATTCATAAATTCACTTCGTTGCTTTTAATGAGCAAAATAAATATCCTCAAGCCTCAAATTATATAATGTTATAAATATGGATAATTACGAATCTACATAATTACAATTCTGGAATTTATTAAAATTATTCCGTATAAAGACCTAGTTGATACCCCGCGGGTTTCACAGTCGCAAGTGAATTTATATTTTATCCCCGTGCAACGCGATTTTAATTTTAATTTAAAAATATTTCAAATAGTTCAGGAATTATGAACACCCAAAAATGCTTGTTTTCATATTTAGTTTTGGTTAAAAATATGAGGTTAAAAATGTTTCAATATAACGATTTTGGTTCAAGATAGAGTGTTTTTTTTGCAAAAATAATCTTTAGAGAGTTGATTTGTATATTTCCGGTATAAAAACTCTTCAAACCCAGGTTCAAAAATTATACAATTTTGGCTAAAAACGAGAGGTTATAAATCGAACAATATCTCGATTTCAGTTGAAGATAGAGTGTCAATTATTACAAAAACGAATTCTAGAGGATTAATTTAATATACTAATATTTTAAGTGTCAAAGAAACCTAGGGATTCCAGAAAATAGTGTCGAAATTTTGAAAAAAAAATGGGAAAAATTTATACCAAAAACATGCATTCTATTTTTCTCACAAATCCTCAATGGTTTAAATTCTCAATTTGCATTATATGGGGTTTAAAATATAAATTGCCTCATTTCCTAATCTTAAAACAGTCTGGGCAACGTTTTGTTTAAATATTTGTAAGGCGACACCCGTTTCGAATTTTTCCCAATTCTTCCAAAGCATCAAAACTGTTATTTGGTTATTAATTGGGATGAAATTTACAGGATACAAAAAAAATTAATTGAAAATCACCTATTTATACTTAAAATTTATCTAAAATGTTGAGTTTTAATGAAAATATTTGACTGACAGTAGAAAAGTGTGGTTAAAATCATGTACGTCGAAGACGTAACGTCTCCAAAACTTGCTGCGGGGTTACAACGTCAAAATGCTTGAAATATTGTCACAGATTATTTATTTAATGATATAATAGTAGATAATTAATTTCTTATAATTAATTTGATGTTCAGATAATCTCTTGTCTACTAATTTACAAACCGCCATAAGCAGGCTACAGTTCAGTTTAGCATTGTCTTTCAGTGTGTGTAGATCAGGTAGTGGGCGGAATAGTGAAAGAGGTATTCCAATTACTAATATGCAGAGTATATATATATATATATATATATATATATATATATATATATATATATATATATATATATATGTATACTCTGTATCCCCGAACATACGATATATGAGTCTCTTATCCACTATTTCATTATCGCGGTCTTTCGGAGGGGTGTATCTCCGTCCAACCGAGAGCAAAAATTAAAAATAAACCGTATTGTAGCCGTGGTAATAAATGTAATTTTCAAATACTTGAATTATTTGAATATTCATGTCATTCTTTCAGTCGTGTGATACCGATGATTTTTTAATTTTGGTGTGGATAATTTGTGTTTCGTTGTCTGTTGGTAGTTTTGTTAATTCTTGATAATATATCTTGCATTTTGCTATTGCAAAGACAATGTTTCTAAGACATGTGCAAACTGCAGAAAGCAAAATGCGAATATCTCCGTGAAACAAACAATATAATAAAAATTACAAAGTTTTCATGCTAAAAATAGCATATCCAGATTTTATTGAATAAGCACGATTTAAGGTCCATAGAATCCGATTTTAACATTTTTACAATGATGCCTGTGTGTGGATGTGTGTGTGTATGTGAGGTTGTTGGAGGCACGATTTCTCAAATTCTATAACCCTAAAGACCTGTTTGACTACGGATTCCTCTATCTAACAGTAATGGGAAGAGTTGAATAGGTTCTGGTAACAATTGGACAACCGGAAGTGGTAGTTTCTAAAAAAAAATATTTCTAAATATAATTTTTTGAAAATTTGTTACTACAAACATTAAAGATAATTAAATTCTCAATCTGACACATTTAAATTTTTTATTCTATCTCGTATAGGTTTTGAGATATAGTATATAATAATATAGAATAATCTGTTGTATTAAATCTCGTTGCCCGAAAAACAGTTGCGATATATAAATTTTTGTAAATGACAAATAAATGCAATATGTCAGTGTCAGATTTTTCTGGGAGGTATGAGTACATTTAATATATATTATTGTATTATTAATTAATTTTGTATTTAAATTACAGGTATGTTAATATTACATATATCCTTAAGAAATACCGCTAATATCGTCAATGAATTTGAAGAATTTTGAACATATTAGAATAGTAGGATAAAATTTCTCATAGAACCAAAGAAGAGAAACAATTTCAATTATTTGTGTGTACTTATAGGGCGCGAGCAGTCATGTGACTTTGTTGGCCTTGGCAAGCAGACATGAGGATCCGTGTCAAAATGACGGCTAGGAGTTATTCACATAGATGTCACAATTGTCATGTCATAATTTTTCATCAAAAATTTCAAAATATTCTGATGTTTATTTGTCATCCATTAGTATGGAATATACTTGTCGAGGAAAATAATCCACATGGATTTGGAAAATCATAATGTTTCGAATGAAAACTTATGATATTTGACACCTATGTATATTGCTAGCTCTCATTCTGACACGGGTCCCCACATCTGCTTGCCAAGGCCAACAAAGTCACATAACTGCTCGCGCCCTATGCAACATAAAATGAAAATGGCGAGAGGTATTGTGCTGGCCACAACAGATTTTTATTATAATGTTTCTAAGATTGCCAATAATTATTGCAACATATTGCTTTTGGACAATAAAAAGACGTATCTATATTTCATTTATTATACTTATATCGTATTTATTCAATTCGTTTAGTAACTATTTATATTTAGAATTTTGATGAATAACAAAGCTGACACAGTACTTATAGGTTATATTTATTATAATACTGTCAGTTTTGACAATACGTCAAAATTATTTAATTGATTATTATTGCGAAATAAATGTCTTACTTCAAATTTTGATGAATAAAAATATTCACAAGGTATAAGTTATACTGCTATATACTGTAAGTTTTCAGTTTTGATATACCTATATGAATACTATGGAAATCAGATGATTTCGCCCAATTTCACCCAACAACATGATGTCATCAATTCCCTCTCACCCTTGGGGCCCGATTCTTGAAATCATGTAGAATTTTCTGCACGCGACAAAATTTGTTTGATTTGTTTCGTGCACGAACAGTACTGTACGCATGAGTGGTATTCTTGAATAGCAAACAAAACTCCGTATACGATTCTCGAAAGCAAACGAACTCGAATTCAAAATTTATTATACGTTTATTATTTTTATTAGATATTATTTTTTAAAGTTATAGTATACACGTACACAATATGGCAATATTAATATGCAAGTATAATGTAATATTAAACATGCATTAATAATTTTCAAACTATTTTAGGTTTGGATTTCAAAACTCGTTAAAAAGCACCTAAATTATTTGTTTAATAATCCATTGCATCGTTCTAACAATGCAGGAGCACACATTTGTCGGATGTTATAATAATGATACTCAAAGTGTATGGATACTCTAGATTTATAATTGGCGTCCATATATAAGATCATAAAACGTACCCGGAATTGTTTAAAACATAATTTGATTTATGAGACCTGAGTAAAGTACTAATACACCAAACTCAAGTGACAGTGAGAATGTGGCAGACACAGTTTCGTGTGCGAATGATACTTTCAAGTGATTCATACCCATGTGATGTAATTACACACGGAATTATCGCGTACGGCCACACGATTTCGATTCAAGAATACCAATATGCAATTTGCATACGCATCTCTCCCACTTACGTATGCGTGAAATTTCAAGAATCGGGCCCTGGGCGATTTGAATTATATGGTTACGATTGATGACGTAAGGATCAAGTCGTGGTAACGGAATTAACCTATTCTTTGAGCGACATTACGATCTATTGAGGGTAGCATTGTAAATGTAATATGTGGAGTATCCGATAGTCAGAGTGATAAGAGTAAGAAGTTATACAGATACGGATTTATATGAGTTATCTCCTACTTTACTGTTTTGTCCTGTGTCCTGATCCCTATTAATTGGTCATGCCTCTAGTCTTTGGTTCAAGACATGATATGAGAGCTATAAGAGTAACCAGGAATGCGATCCATGTGTCCACGATTGCTAGCCTTGTGGGTTTACGAACAGAATTCGGGGTAGGGCTGCTACCTTTTCCCAAGGATGGTAATGGAAGAGTTGGCAAAGGCAGGTACAGTGAGTAAACCTACGCGAAAGTCTGGAGCCACGCTACTTTTTATTCTCTCATATCTGTTATAATACCTGAAAGTGAGCAAGTTGGCCAGAATTTCCATTGGTACATAATATTCGAGGATAGTTAAACTACTTTAAAATATTACTGATAGTGTTGATGGTAACCTAGTTATGTTCCAGCGTCGTCGAATAGAGTTTCTATCGGTAATGATATTTATGACTTTTTTTCTAATGCTAAATACGTCTGATACTTAGATATCTTACTAAGGATGTTTGCTTACGTTTTAGTTTATCATTTCAGAGGTATTTATATCTGTGTATGAAGCAGATTGGCACACTCAGCAATGTGTAATATGCCGTGATGAAATATTTATTTATTTATTTTTATTTAGGTATTTATCGGATCAGGCAACTGAGGAAGTGTTCTGGATATAATAATTTGGTGGCGTAACGCTGTAAGAATCAAGGGTTTGACTTCTTTTAGTATTTGATTATTCAATACTTAATCTAGTTAATTAGAACAGAGTTGGGTGAGTGTATATTATATTATTACAATGTTGTGTCATTTTAACTCTGTCGGTAAGGCCGCTCTCGAAACCAATTCCAATGCTTTCCTTAAGTAAACTTATTATAAAAAAAATCTGATGTGGCCAACACAATACCTCCCGTTTAATTTAACTTTTATTCATGTAAATACTTAAAATTAAATTAAATATAAACACCTGGTTGATCCGGACTGACGCCAAATATTTCGAATTTTAAATGGCATAAAAATGATGCAGACCCAGTAATGAATAATATGCCGTAATGATATATTTATTTTATTTATTTATGTCATTACTGGCGTGGATAGTGCACCACAGGGGTAAATTTTGTGCCATTTAAAATTCTAAAATATTTGGCGTCGGTCGGAACCGAACCCGTTTGCAAAATTCGGGTGAAGTGACGCCTGGTAAACACCTGCACGGAACAAATATGTCATCATTATTACCGACATCTGCGTACAAAGCAGATTGACTCACCCATCAATGGGTAATATACCGTGATGCTGGAAACTGTACTAAGTTCCTTTCCATATAATTATTGTTCCATTTATTATTTTCTTTATAAACCATTAATATTATTATTTGAAATGATTAGTTCGTTGACAGTGACATATATATATCTGTCAGTTACAAACATTTGAGATCTGAATTGTGTAACCATGTGAATGAGTTTTGTTTAAAACGTAGGCTCCGGGATTAAAAATATAGATAGTTTTATAAATTTATCTATAAAATATATAGAAAAAGTATTAATGCAAACCTGTAGAAAATTCAATGATCTACAAAATTTTAAACTCCAACTACTTCTACGACACATTCGGAACCTGAAAGAACATCTCTACTAAATTTGGAATCGATATGTAAAACGGTGTAGATTTATATAGCGATCAAGTTTTCACTTTTATATATTAGAGTTGTAATAGATCAAAAATATTGCGGTTTAAAACAATTAGATTTTGATTTTTTTATGTTATTAGAAATTTAAGAATAGAAACTCTATAATCTTTTATTTCTTGAAATGAAAGTTCTAGGAATTTAAAGTTTTATTTTTGTTTTATAAATAATTCAACAAACGTTGCTTTAGAAACTAGTAGACAAAATGTTCAGACTTGAAAATACTGTAGGTGCAAATTGCAAGTAAATTGTCGGAAACATAATTAATTCTTCCCACATGTTCCACATATGAATCGTGGACTCATTATTACAAGATATTTAACTTAGACTTGGAAATATGGCTTTGAGTTTGTACATTAAAAGTTAGTACTGTTTGTCTAGTGTGTTTTGTCATCAATTTTCTGTTTTCTACTCTAAAACATATAAGGATGAAAATAAATTAAAACAAACATCTCAATATTCAAGTTGAACTCTCGTTACAGTTTGGAAACTTCTTTTCATTATTGTTCTATTTTCAAGGGATAACTATTTTATATTGTTGGCATGATGCTTACAAGTAATACTTATGCTGTTCATGATAAAATAACACAGTGACGTTGCTTTTATCTTGCATAATATAAAAGTCATTTATCTTTAGTTACAAGTACATGCATTATATGCCTTCTTTTCCTTACTTTTAGTTCTGAATTTCTGGCAGAGTCTACACAGTTTCATACGGATGTAAGATGCAACTGAAAAATATTAGAACCGTCGTTCTGCCTGATGTTTAAGGGGATCGTCTTCGCTTTCCCAAATGAACGAAAACGATGAATGAACGAATGCTAATTATGCAAAATCTGTTACGAATTTGTAACTAATTTTTATCATATTTAGTAAAGAAAACTTGATATTATGTCTGTATCTGTATCTGTTACTGACTGACGGTGTGACATACATGTCACAATTTCACAAAACAAGATAACAATACTTGAATAACTTTGCTTTCAAATAAATAATACAGTAGAATTTTCATATCTTTGATGATGAACACTTTCATTATGGACACAGACATACTTTGGTATTTTAACTAAGTTTTATTTACACACATTTACGTTTACACTAACTACAAGCGTCTAGTACGCGCCCAACAAAAAAAAAATGCCAAAATTATCCATTTATCCTTGTCAAATAATTAAAAAAATATTTATCTATTACAATAAAACGAGCAGCTATTTTACTGTATAGTGCAAAACTTAAGCTTCACCTTATGTTTTAAAAATATTCGAATAATTTCGGGGATCCGACCCAAGGCATTATTGTATTGGTGCCCTTATTTTTAATTTTTGATTACAACAAATAATACTTTAATTTCAACCAAAGATACTTTGATTAAATGCGAATAATTTTGATTGCAAGAATGAATCTAACAGAAAATTTCATTAACATTTGTGAATAATCAAAAATAAGGCTTGTTTATAATGTGTGTTTTATGTAGTTTTTAAAGTGAATGCGCCTATATTTAATTGTGGCCATGCGTATGTTCATTTTCTCGATACTATAGAATAGCTTGGTAGTGTCTACAATTTAAAGATAATTTTTTCGGTTGAGGACCTTATAACTTATTACTTTAGATGAAATTAATAAAAAAGTAATTATGATTTAATATTTTTTTCTTTTGTCCATTTTATAATTTTTCAAATTCGCATCAATATCTACAATAATATCAAGAAGTTATGAAAATGCCAATTTAGACAGTTTATTACCAATATTCGAAAGATTATTTTGAAAGAAAAATGTACATTATTGTGACTATATCATTCGTTAAATCTCGTGGTGTTTCCAGGCAACGCGTTTCGTATAATCGAGAATTTTCAATCATCTTATTCTATTATATATGACTATATCAATCAATAAGAGTAAACCAATAAGAATGCGTGATTTTCCTTAGTTACACCGTTATACGTATTACAGCCGTGCGGTGGTATTTTGGCTCCTGGAGCACATAATATTCAATTTGGCGCCCTAAGCAAGGCCACTCCGTGCGGGGGGACAGGTTGTGCCCAGAACAAAGGCGCCTGACCATGAGGGGCGCCATTTCATGACAGTAAATAATAGTATTTTTTGCAAACTACTCTTATTCGTAAAGAAACAAATTGCCTATACAACTTACATAGTAAAGTGATAGAAGTAAACAATAATTTTTATTAATTTGTTTGCATTAAAGTTCTAATTAAGTTTAAGTAAAATAATTATCCTACCAAACGGATATTTTTCTAGCATTGTTATATTCAAATAATAATTGTGAAACTGTTGATTACAACAATGAATATTTTAGTTATAGCTCATTAATATTGATTATAGGAATGAATCTAATAATGAATTTAGTAGAAATAAAAAAAATCAATATTCTGCTAAATGGATAATTTTCTGTAATTGTTATAACTGTTGATTACAACAACAATTTTGATTACAAGAATGAATCTAACAAAGGTTATTTCATCAATATTTTAAATCTAGTATTGTTCGAAGAATCAAAAATATAGTTTAAAATTTAAAGAGTGCGTTAATTTGCAAATTATACATTATGGAAGGCGCTGAAATATAACTTTGCACAAAGCGCCTTTTACCCACGGAGTGGCACTGGCTCTCAGAACAATATTTATTTATAAAACAGTGAATTTTTCATTCATTTGGTTCAATACAGAAGAATATAGAACAAACTAGCTCTAGCTGCATACACTAAAAATTTTGAAAGATGTCCGATCAAGGTTATCTACGAATTGTATGAATTCAGATTTTTGCTCCGCCCATTCTGATAAATTCAGTAGTGTCGTTTGCTTAGTTTTCATGAGGGTACATAAGATAATACTGTTATTTTATTATTATCAAAATATATGTTACAATAAAAGCATTCAAAACTCAAAAAAAAGTCAACCATAGTTTGGTTCACGAAAGATGACAATTCAAGGTCATTTTCAAACCATCTGGTAAATATTACTTGCAAATAACTTCACTACATTCTATACACATAGGCGTGCACCAGGTATAATATTTGTGGATACATTTTAATCATTCAAAATTAAATGTTAAACGTCCACACATTTTCAGAGATATATTTTATTTTAATATAATAATGAACATAAAGATACAACACCTATGTATAATTACAAAAATACTGAAAACAATGATATAAATACATATTTTGAAAATAAGTACAGTAAAATTTTTGAAAGATGTCCGATCAAGGTTGTCTACGAATTGTATGAATTCAGATTTTTGCTCCGCCCATCATGACAAATTCAGTAGTGTTGTATGCTTAGTTTTTATGAGGGTACGTAAGATACTACTGTTATTTTATTATTATAAAAATATATATTACAGGAAAAACATTCAAAATTCAAAAATAAGTCAAGTAGTAAGTTTATAAGCAAATGTAAAACCAAATATGTTAAAAATAAGATACTGACACCAATGTCAGTGTCAGTGACTCTGACAGAATATAACGTTATACGTACGGCTATGAATCCAGGTAATGTATCTGAATTAATAAATAAACTTACGTTACAGCGAAAGTATTATCAACAACGAGCATCGTTTATAAATGGAAATCTTCTATTTCTAAGCTATTCATTCTTTTTCTAATATATTCTCCATCTTTCCTCATGACATGTTCAAACCAATGTAATCGTCTTTCTTGTATCTTTCTAGAAGCTTCTAACACTAGAGTTATTTCCCAAATTCTTTCAGTCCTTGTCGTATCTTTTCGTATCTTCCCCAACATCTATCTCAACATCCTCATCTCTGCCACATTCATTTACTTTTCAATGGGTGCGTTCAAGTAGCCCCAGGAAAACAAGCAATCGGAAGTAAAATTTGTTGAACTACTTTGCTAGCCTAGCATTTGCTTGATTTAACGGCATAATGCATAATAACATGTTTTAACGGAATGTGTTTAGAATACACACATAAGTACGGCAAAATACATATTAAATTGGTAAATTTTAACATCTACGTAAGTCGTTATATTAAATTGTAATACATAGAAGCAGGATGTGTTTAAGAACAAATAATTGATATTTAAATTTATCACCAAATCCTGCATTAGCTGATATCTCTTTTCCATTTTCATTTCAAGCCCCTTTCTCATTTTACAGACAATTAGTTCCTGCCAATCAATAATTTATTTATTCTTTCATCGCCATTCAACCCCAACAATTTAAAATCACTTGAAATCTTTTCAATCCCGTCCTGTCACTCGAGTATTGGTTGTCAAACGTGGAGCATTAGCTGCGAAGGCTGCGTATAACGCGTTTTGCGTCCAACTCCCTCGACGCCAGAGCCAACCTACAGCCTCCCGACCGCCTAATCGAATTACTGAGTCAGAGCCATAAGGCCTTCTCTACGACATGAGATCTCTAGATCTGGTTCATTTTCCACCCAGTACCGTACAAGAGACAGCCCATCTCATCTCCAATGAGCACATAGCGTAATTGAGCGAGGATATTTACAAAGGACCAAGGTTAAGTTTAAGGAGGTTAAATAGGATAAAAAATATAATTTTGAATTTCCTAATCTTTTAGGCGCGATAAAATTGATTAGGTTATACAAGAGAGAAAAAGTCGTTGAAATAATGTAGTTTTTTCGGCATCCGTTATGTCATATTCAATTACAGGACTATTACTGAGACAGAGAAGTCATACAAAAAATTTACAATAATACTATTTTTGTTTATTATATTGCGAGTAAATGGGTAAATTACTATGGAGGCGTTAGGCGAGTGTATAATTTTACTATTTTTATTATAAAAAAATCTGATGTGTCCAGCACAATACCTTCCGGAAATCCTGTGTATTATGTATAAATTCCATACATAAATTTTCTTGCAAAAGATTTTAAATTTCCAGTAAAATTATTTCATGACATCTTCTTATTCTTCTTTAGCGTTTCCCATTTGTTACGGGCCGCTATTTTTTATTTTCTTCTTCCACTCATTTCTGTTTTGCGTGTGGTACTTATTCAGTTTCTTTCCTCTAAAGTCTTCCGCAATACAGTCCTTCCAACTTATCTTTGGTCTTCCTCTGTTTCCTCAACCTTCTATTTCTAAGTTATTTATTCTTTTTCCAATATATTCTTCATCATTTATTTATTAATTTTAATTTTAGATTTATTGGGTGAAGGACGAGATACAGAGAGATCTCGTCTAGAAAATTCGAACCAAGACGAGAGTGAATTATTTCTTGCCGTTTTTTGTTTTGCGGCATCACTACACACACATACACACAGACAATATCAATAAAAAGATTGACATCGGATTCTACAGACCTTAAAACGTGCTTATTCAATAAAATCTGGATATGCGATTTTTAGCAGGAATCCAATACCTCTCTTAGCGAGAGGTAAAAATATTGAAACAGTTTTATTTTTGTAGCTTTTTTAAACGGCTAATTTTTACCGCCACGACAGTGCAAATGCAAATCTGCTAACGCTCAATAGATGGTGCGGTCCTAGTAGCGTCTTCTGTCAATTCTTTGTTCACTATATTCCCCGTTAAATAAGTATGGACTAATATTCAACTTTTCCCTACTCCGCATCCTGTCCCTTGCCGTGCAGGGTAGCCGCTTCTTCTTTCTTAGTATTTTCAACATTGCGTAAGAATTGGCAACAGTGTAGAAATATCCAGTTCATACTTATTTGACCGCAATTATAACACTCTTCTATTACAGTTTTCTTGAACTAACATATTCAAATGTTTTATTTGAAATTCAGTTTGTGATCATTGCTACTATTGTATTTACATTGCGATTATTATAATTATTTTTTTTAATTGATTTACGGCAGTACTAGTCAATATTTTTTTGTCGTATGTAATATAGATCGTAGCTACCCATATTTTACACGTGTTATCAAATTCGCCTACAGTTGCCGTCAAAGAATATGGATTGGTGATTTTTTAACTGTTACCAATTCATAGACAATGTTGAAAATGCTAGATTCTGAAGAAGCGGTAACACAGGGTGTGGAGAAGGCAAAAAGTTGAACATCAGTCCATACTTATTTAACGGCGAATATAGTAACATAATGATCCATATATTATAAACAATAATTGTTTTGCAATTACCGACGGTGTGCGGTGTACACGAAAAGCCAGTCCTACCCTGCTTTTTAGAACATATTTACAAAATGTATTACGTTCATTTCACTTCCCCAAACCCAGATTTGCCGCAAAATGTCTTGGCGACGACGATAAAATTAGTGTGTAACATTTGTCATTTCTTGGCTAACCGCACTCAAGGTCTTTGCAGTGTCATTTACAAGTGTTAAGAATCTAAAGCTGTCGGTTTAACATTTTTGTTTTTAATACCCTTACTGAGCATGCACATCTATATTCTGTAACATTGTAAAGTCCATTTAAAAAACAGTAATTCATATAAATGTGGTAAATTTTAAACGTAAATTACAACTTCGTTATCTCTTTAACTTCCACTACCCTAAGTAAGAGATAAAAGAATCGTGCAAAAATTGCATAATAATATTTTAGTAAACAAGATCATCTAATTAGAGTGGTGCGCAACTTTTTTAAATCGGGGCCAAAAAAAAAAATTTTCTCAAAGGGCCACTTAGATAAGATAGCAAAAATTTTATATTTGACATTGTTTTAGATAGTATAAATAAACGCTCTCTTATAGACGTAAAAAAATTATATAAAATATAATTTTCTATTCTTGATCGATATACTTAGCATGTGTATAGAATTATATTATATGGTTATAGATATAGAAATAGTTTTTAAAATTATAAAAATTATATATATATATATATATATATATATATATATATATATATATATATATATATATATTTAATTTCATAAAGAGCTACCCAAAAATCATGAAAGAGCCACCACTGCTTTAACTTTTTCACGATTATATCCGCGAATGTGGAGAGAGACTTTGTGTATTGATCGAAGTAGATATATACTATTGTACTTTGTAACTCAATTTCTACTAATCCGTAAAGTTTAAAACCGGCATTATACCAATATTAAAATAGAAACAGAATGAAATGAATATGTAATTGTCAAATAAATGTCATTCAAAAATATATAAATTTAAATTAATCTTGGCATTGTTTTAAGAAGAAAATATTTTTTATACAGGTGTTATTTTTAAAACGGGTCATAGGGCATTAACATAGAAAAACAGTTTTTTAGCTGTCAAAAGTTACTATATTAATTTATAGAAAAAAATTGATGTATATATAGAGAAAAATTTTGATACCAAACAAGTTACATTTTTATTTCAAAAGTTGGAAAAGTTGACATAGGTTGTTTTTGCATTAAACCACATAAGTTTACATAAAATAAAAACAATAAATAAATGTATATTATCACAGTTTATGCATTTCTAGGTGTGCCAATTTGCTTTTATTTCGGAAATGACAATGTACCTACCACAGAAGGCGTTTACCCAGCGTCACCTCACTGGCTCTCAAAACTAACATGGAGAGAGCATGTACTATTTTAAAATTAAAAATAATTTCTAGTTTCAAATTTGAAATCGGACGGAATCGAATCCTGGCCGTCCGAATCGCAACACGATCCCATAAATAAACATAAATAAAATTACCCTTTACTCTTTAATCTTTACGTTAATTCCATATCAAATTGTTTTGAAAATAGTAATTGCCTTCTATTCGCGGATGACTTAAAGTTTTTTAGGCCTATAGACAATCTTGAGGACTGCCAAAAATTACAGTTAGATCTGAACAATCTTTATAACTATTGTAAAGAAAATGACCTCTCTTTAAATGTTAAAAAATGTCATTCTGTAAGCTTCACTAGAAACCATAGTAAAATCATTTTCAATTACTCTGTTAACAATGAATCATTAGAATCGAAAACATCTGTACGAGATCTTGGAATAATATTTGATTATAAATTATTATTTAATGAACATGTTGACTTTATAATCAAAAATTCTTCAAAAATGCTGGGATTCATAATAAGAACAACAAAGTCTTTCACCCATATTAAATCGTACAATCTGTTATATAATACCTTAGTTAGACCACATTTAGAGTATAATTCACTTATTTGGAACCCATTTTACAATTTTAATATAAATACAATAGAAAAAATTCAAAAAAAAATTACAAGAATATTATATTATAGACTACAGATTTCATATGAGTCATATACATGCAGATTACAAATTCTTAATAGGACATCTCTAGTAAAGCGAAGAAAAATTTATGATCAAATATTCCTATACAAAATAATACATAATAAAATTGTTATCAGCGAGTTAATACAATATATAAAATTATTTGTACCATCTAGATGTACTAGATCTCAAATCATGTTTCAAGTCGAAAATTGTGCTACAAATACTTATATAAATTCGCCACTACATCGGATTACTATTGCACACAATAATCTTTGTTCATTAATTGACATATTTAATGTTAGCTTAACACATTTTAAAAAAATGTTAAATATTTACATAACTGAATCTCACGTTTAGCTTTACTATATTGTTGTAAATTTCTTTATTTGAGATAACTACTTGGTTCTTTATGCATCTATGTTCAACTTTATTATATCATTGTAAATAACTATGTTCTTTATGCATAAGCATGCGTTGTACACACTTTTGTAAATTCGCGGGGACCTGTTTGGCCTAGGCTGTTGGTTCTCCTTAACAAAATAAATAAATAAATAAATAAATAAATAAATAAATAAATAAATAAATAAATAAATAAATAAATAAATAAATAAATAAATAAATAAATAAATAAATAAATAAATAAATAAATAAATAAATAAATAAATAAATAAATAAATAAATAAATAAATAAATAAATAAATAAATAAATAAATAAATAAATAAATAAATAAATAAATAAATAAATAAATAAATAAATAAATAAATAAATAAATAAATAAATAAATAAATAAATAAATCTTTAGTTTTGAGTTTTTCTTTAGGTTGAACTATTTATGAGATAGGGTAAAAATATGTTTTCGGGCGGGTGTTACAAAAAGTCTCAAGGTTAAAGCATTTGTGCAGAGCTATGAGTCGTAGAAAGTATTTATGCGTTACTTGGTGTCCCAGTGAACACTAATAAGTTTCCGTAAGAAATATCTGTATGAGATGAGCCGAAAGTAAGGGTTTGAGAATCATTGGTTTCTACCCTTACAGAGTATAAAGTCAGAGTTTTCACTCTGACTCCTTCTTGTTGCTTGTTGTCTTGTTGTCTTAGTGACTGCATGTTGTTGTTGTTTGAGACTGTTGTCTAATTGTCTTACTTCGTGTAGACTTGGCTCGTTTTACATTTTCGTTGTTCATGTCTATGACTATGTGTCTTAGACTGAGCTTGGTATTTCTGTGTGAAATAACCAATTAAATTGTACTGTGTCTTTTATTCATGTAAGTAATTGTATTTGATTTTGTGTTATTCTTTGCGAATCGGTATTGAAAGATCTGTATGATTTAAAACTTAAAAACTTATAGTTTATACAGATTCAATTGATCTCGTTGTATTTTTGTTTTATATAATTTTATTTGTTCGCGGCGAATTATTAAATATTATATAGTTTTGTTCTTGTTGGAAGTACGTGTTTGTTCTGCCTCATACTCATTTGCAGTGTGTGTCTTAGTGACCCGTAGAACAACGCGTGAGTATCAATTGAATTACTTAGTGACACTACCCAAATGAGGACCTTTGTAATACGGTTAGTGGTGGCAGCGATACCGTTACCTTTGACCATAGTTTTTGCATTAATAAAATTAGTGTTTTACTTCTCGGGTCAAATAAATTTTCATATTGTGCAGGACTAAGCAGTCTTAAACGCTACCCATCTCGGTCACATATTTTTGTTTTCACTACCGTACCTGTTACAACGTTTGGTAGTTACGGGTGTGACATAAAAATACTGTTAGTATTCCTGTTACACAGTATTAAATTGTGATCATTTTTTTTTGTATTTACACTTTAGTTCTAAAATTAATAGGGGAAAATTTACAGCAATATGAAAATTTAACCATTGTATTTCATGTGGTTCTTAAAAGAAATAGACATCCGATATATTCAGTGCGAACTTTTTGCACTGAGCACTGAGTGTATAACTCGTTTTCCATTTATAATCAGTGCAAACTACCACACTAGCTGAGTTTTACGTGTTTCATTTATATTTTTCGAGTAAACCAAACCATACTGAGTACGCACTTTTTTGCACTTACTTCGATCATCAGTTCTAGTAAGTACAGCCTACGAAGTTCATATATTTTAATTGTAAAAAGTGTGTGTAAATCCAATGAATATATAAAAAAAAAATAAGTTTGTTAATAATAGAAGAATTATTGACAACGTACGTTTCTAAATATATACAAATAAACATAACCTCTCTATTTGACAGTGCAGCTAACAAACATGCATTGGTTTTGTATAAAGTTTTTCATTTCAAATGCACTACATATGTGTTGTAACAACAACTAATGTCGGGAATTATCTTCTCTTAGTGCAAATCTAAATACTTAAATGAAAAGAGATATTAGATGTGCATCTTCTTTGAAATTAACTACTTAAACATAAGTTAATTATGATGATAAAAATTAAATTAGAATGTTATATAGTGATGTAGCAGGAAACACTTTGTGACAACGAGTAAAGAGTACTTATGAATTATCCATTAGCTACTGCATGTTCCTCGTGTCATTTGCAATTAAAATTTTATAACCCTAATTTCTCTCCTGAAACTTATCTTCACATGTGATGTGAGTTAAGTACAAGAGGAAAAGAGATGGATATTCTTTTACCAGTGATTCCTAAATGGCTACTTTGGGAAACGAGATTAAACACTAATAAAATATTAAAGATAAGGTTTTGTCCTACCAGTTAAAAATTTAAATTCGTCTTTTACATTTAAATATTAAACAAGGGAATAGGTACTATATTTTACAAAGTAATTTAATAAAATGTGTATATAGTAAAAGCTCGATTATCGGAAATAGCTGGCGAGTGTGAGAAACTCTTCTTTATTGTCTACGTTCTGTTAACGTTCTTCTCTTGGTTATATTGAAAGACAAGTGTTAAAATTGGACATTGTACAGTTTTTCCTATTTTGCTTTTTTACGAGGATGTGTGAATGTATGTGTGTGTGTGTGTGTGTGTGTGTGTGTGTGTGTGTGTGTGTGTGTGTGTGTGCGTCTGCGTGTGTGTGACGAAAGTTTCGGATCGCATAACTTCAATACCAAGATTCCAAAAATTATATATTTTTTGTATTCCTCAAGTGTACATCCAGAAGAACAACTGATTAGATTTTGGTTATAATTGGTGAACCGGAAGTAGCCTCATTTGAAGATTTAACAGTTAAATTTGATTTATTGACATTTAACGTTATTATAACTTAAAGAATATATTATTCTCTATACGATTTGATTGCATTTTATACTTCATATTCAATAGATATAGAGTTAAAGAATTATAAAGAAATTAAATTTTATAATTCAGCTAGCTATGCTAAACATGGAACCTACTAATATATTCATATAATTCAAATTGACAGATGTAAGTATGAATAAAAATAAATTAATGTGGCAGAGATGAGGATGTTGAAGTAGATGTTGGGGAAGACACGGAAAGATAGGTAAGGAAATAACTCTAGTGTTACAAGTTTCTAGAAAGATACAAGAGAAATTATTACATTGGTTTGAAAATGTCATGAAGACCAAAGATAAGATGGAAGGACTGTATTGCGGAAGAGAAAAGGAACTGAATGAGATCGACACGTAAAACAGAAATGAGTGAAAAAAGAAAATAAAAAATAGCAACCCCTAACGAATGGGGAAAGCTAAAGAAGAAGAATAAGAAGATGTTAGTGTCAAGTGCAATTTGCATAGTTTGTTTATGAAAATTTATGTATGGAATTTATACATAATACACAGGATTAACGGAAGGTATTGTGCTGGAGTAACAGTTTTTTAAAAATTTAAAACAGCGATAAAGAATAAAGTGAACTATTAGTTCTCTCTCCACAAAAACTTTGAGACCTGGTACGGTGACATTTGGTAAACAGTTACTATAGTATAAATATAATTTTATTACCGAAATATGGGATTAAAAGCAAAGTGGCACATTCAAAAATAGGTAATGTTCCGTAATAATATACATTTTATAAATATTCATGTTTATATTTCCCGCAAATTCAATTTTATTTTAAAAAATATCTCTTTGAAAGCTTTAGACAAGGGAGAAAGTAAAGCCTTATTAAATTTTAAATATTTCCTCAATTTGGCCATGTATAATAAGCTCTCATTGGGGAGAAGGTATTGAGAAGCTCTGCTTTATCCGTTGGTTCTATCGTGTGCGTAAATCAAGTGAGTTTTGGCGGAGTCTGGTGAATGAGGTTTAGCTCGGCCAAGTAAAAGGGCTACCATTTCGCAAGAAATGCTTCTATCAATTCGTGTCCGCCTTCAGTAAATCTTCTGACGGTGGTCATCGCTCTACCCGATAGACCCAGCGCTACGAGATGAGAGAGGAGTCGTTGCTGAAAATGTGACACTCTCAATGAAAATCTGATGTGGTCAGAACATTATCTTTACTGAATACTAGGCATCAGATAAAGCTATACGAATGTGCCCGAACATTATAATAAATGTCAACAAATACTCGAAATCTCAGTCATTTAATCGTACTATTTATTCTTACAAAACCGACATTTCGGTATACACTTACACCAGATACAGTCAACTGGACGATGGCCACTAGCGATAGTTATCTGCACGTTACGCAAATATTTTTAATAAAACAATAATTAAGTAAAATCAACACCTACATGTTGATTTTAGTTTAATTTTAATTCTTATTAAATATATCTAACCAGCCATAAGACTTGTAAATATTTAATATTTCTACACGAGTAAACCACCTTTAAAGAGCTAGATTTATCAATAAATAGAGACAACTCCAAAGTTTAAACATTTTCGTAGTTCTTCTGCAATTTTATGCAACAGTTCTTTTATAAAGACTTAATTAAAATTACACGTGTTACATACTTCGGCGAAAAAAAAAAATCTGATGTGGCCAGCATAATACCTTCCGTCAATCCTGTGTATTATGTACAAATTCCATACATAAATTTTCTTGCGAAAGATTATAAATTTTTGGTATTATGTGATTCCCTTTCTCGGCAACTGAATTCCATACTCCTGATAACAAACAAACCACATGAAATAAGAAAATTATGAAATTTTGATTGAAAAATTATAACACTTGTCAGTTATGGACATAATTAATTGCTGTCATTTTGACACGGGTCATAGTCATGTTACTGCACGCGCCCCATACATAAATTTTCTTGCAAAAGATCCAATATTTATTTCATTAACAAACTATGCAAATTGCACTTGACACTGACATCTTCTTCTTTAGTTTTTCCCATTCGTTAGGAGGTCGCTATTTTTTATTTTCTTCTTCCACTCATTTTTGTTTTGCGTGTCGTTCTCATTCAGTTCCTTTTCTCTCAAGTCTTCTACAATACAGTCTTTTCATCTTATATTTGGTCTTCCTATGTTTCTTCCACCTTCTATTAATATATTCATCTCTCCTTATGACATGTTCAAACCAATATGTAATCGTCTCTCTTATTAGAAACTTCTAACACTAGAGTTACTTCCCTTATTCTTTCATTGATTTCATTTTATTGATACTGACATCTGTCAATTTGAATTACCTGAATAAATTAGCAGTTTCCATGGTTAAGTTAGCATAGTTGGCTGAATTATGAAATTTATATAAAATTTATTATCGTTATTCTTCTTTAACTATATATCTGTTGAATATCAAATATAAAATGTAATCAAATCGTATAGACAATAATATATTCTTTAAGTTATAATAACATTTAACTGATTTTTTCAAGAAAAACTGTTAAAATCTTCAAATGAGGGTACTTCCGGTTGACCAATTATAACCAAAATCTAAACAGGTCTGCATATGGTTGTAAGGAAGAGGAATACGCAAGAATTGTAATTTTTGGAATTCTAGTATTGGAGATATCGTGCCCGAAAACGCGGTCACACACACACACATACACACACACATACACACACACGCACACACGAACACACACACACACATACAGACATCATCGTAAAAATAGTAAAATCGTATTGTAAAGACCCTAAAACGTGCTTATTCAATGAAAACTCACCACCGAATTTTTTGACCAAAGACAATACCTTCCTTACCTAGAGGTGACGGAAGGTAAATATAAATCTAGGTATAGTATGTATAAGGATTTCTTTATGAAATACGAGTTAATATAATAAAATTATTATTTGATCTGAATTTTTTTACAGTGAAGTAATTGAAATAAAATTGAATATCCGAAGGATATGTTTTATTAACTTTTCCGTCGACCGTTTATTAATAGGCTATCTTAATGTATAGAAAATCATTCAGTAATGACCCCTATTAATGCATGATTTTTTTATTAATAAACGATTTATTGGGTGCGTTCACCACATGGAGCACAGCATGTATTGCTAACGCTAAGTTGTAGCAAAAAGGAAGACAGAAAGAAAGAGATTTGAAAGAATAAAATTCCTCAAATAACATAAAAAACCGCTCGTGTTGTCTGGCATTAAGTAAAATGAACGCACCCACTGAAAACAATTTATGACAAAACTTATTGATTTTCTGACGTAAAATTTGACGTTCGGTCAACCATTACTAACCTAAATTTTTTTGTCATGGAATAAAATTAGATTTTTCATTTAAGTAAGATACGGTCAACGAAAAAATATTGTAACTAACACGTGTGTTAATTGGCGTTTAATGATCTCCCGCGTTAAAATGTCTCAATCATTAATCGCCCTCATTAACACACTTGATAGTTAAATAACTATTAACAAAGTTGCTATTTCTTAGCAACATTGCTATTACAATAATAGGAATTGCTATAGTAAATAACCAATAATAATTACAAACACAGAAAAAAATATGAAAACGATATATTTTATATCTGTTTCTATTGGCTATTTTTTTAGCAATGTTGTTAAGACTTAGCAACTTTCTTACAAATTAGGGGTCTATTATGTGTGTTGTGTTGTGTCGTATTGTGTTATCTGTGTGTGTAACGATTCTTTCGGATCCGATAACTCCAATACCACAATTCAAAAAATTACAATTCATGAAAATTCAAGATTGATTCCTCTCGTTTTATTAGAAATGGCTAGTCCGCAAAATACACCAGGAGTAAAGTAACCTCTGCGGAGGTGTTCTCGATCATCTTCCTGTTTTTTTATACCACAATTATTCAAAAGTAACTAGTATGTTGTGATTTAATATAGAACCAATAATTATAACCAGTTCGCTTTTTTGTGGTCCGCAAAATAGAACTTCCCTTGTAATTATTAAAGAGTATTTTATTCTCTATACAATATGATTGTATTTTATGTTTCATATTTAATGAATTTAGAGTTAAATAAATTAAGTCTCATAAAGCAGCCAGCTATGCTATAACCATGGAAACAGCTAGGTACAATATTAAGAAAATTCTGATTGACAGATATCAGGAAGTCATTGTCAAATGCATTTGATATACGAACTGAACATTTTCAACTAATTATAAAATCTATATAAATGGTTAGAAATTTCTATAAAATTATTTCGGCTTCTTTAAATGTAGACTTAAAACTACTTTAAAAAACTGTGAGCCAAATGAGTGGTGATAATAGTTCGATCGGCATTTTAAGGGTCATCTTCTAGTCCATATTTAGCTTGTACCGTGACCCTTTACTTTTGGCACAATGGAAAACATCTTCGTAAAATTCCAGTGCGTACAGGAAAACCTACCTTGAAAGACATACGGGATAATACTCACAGGAAAATGTGCGGGATTTAGGGATACAGTGCCTAATTCTCTCCTCCTTACTTCAATATATCATTTGTAATCTCATGCAAACCTGAAGCCGTACCATTTCTTACACGCGCCAAGGCATCACATACATCGCTTTCAACTACATAATCATCTTCATTATCATTTTCACTGTCAGTTTCTTTACAACCATCCCTATTATAATACTAAAATTTTAATTGTCAACAGTTTCAAGTATATGATTATAGAAATTCAGTGTACAAAATCAATTTTGATATACTCGTACTTATTACTACTTACTAGTTCAATAATATTGCAATATCGAAAAGGAAACTCACAATTTCCTGTTGCCTAGAAAAGGATATTATTTTTAGTCAATATTCGAATATTCCTGCATCTGTCTGATTTCCGTGAATTTATTCCAAATGATGTCGTTCTTTCCTTTGTGCTTGTCGTTGTGTACTCTAGTTTATTAAGGCAAAGAGAAAGGATTTTGTGCTCAGCACGTTTTTATTGTGTCTGGTTCATTCACTTCTGATGTGATATCTGGTGTCTTGACCTTACTGGACGGTATTCTATGAATTTATTGTAAGATATGATCTTTGCGAGGATTCATGTAATCTAGACAGTTATGAATGTTAGGCGTAATTCTATTATGAGTAGAAATAAATATGATAGTACAATATTGTGGTAGGATTCCAATCTTGTAGTGATTAGAGTATTAGAAATACATTCAATTGACATACAAGTAATTTTAGTATTACTCTACCTAAGTTGTAGGGCCTATTAAGCCAAATTATAATTTCATGGTGAAAGCTGAAACATTGAGCCATAAGGGTAATTTCATTAAGTTCGCCTGAATTTAGGTTGCGAACGAGCATGCAAATAGTACATTAAAACACAAGTATCATAAGGCAATCTGTTAACGTACGAGTCCAAGTTTGGAAAACGAGCCGCTAGGCGAGTTTTACAAAGGACGAGTGCGTCAACAGATTGCCTTATGATACGTGTTTTTTATACTATTTTTTCTATTGAGGTATTTTTACGATTAAATTTATTTAAATTGCGACGTCAAATTATGACTAGGTATTTTTTTGTTAGTTATGTTTATGTTGGTAACGCTTCTCGCTAACAATTGGAATTTCATATTTTGTCAACTATTGATTAATTAGTGTATTGCAAGGTGTATTGTATTTATGATTCAAGGTCTGATTCTGGTTGTGAAATTAATATTATATTTTTCTATTTCGGTGTTCTTATGTTTCTATAAGCGCACTGTTTTGTACTGCAAACACGACGTTTAGAAGATCTATAAGCGTACTATTTTTGGCGCCTTTCATGTTCTAGAGTTGGTAGTCATGCTTTCATAACTGACAGATGACAGGTAACCTCAAAATGGTAAATTGTTGATAATATTTCAACATATTACTTTTAATTATGGATTTTTATACTTTCTTTAGGTGATAGGACTAGAAAAAAATATAATATTAATTTCACAACCAGAATCAGACCTTGAATCATAAATACGATACACCTTGCAATACACTAATTAATCAATAGTTGACAAAATATGAAATTTCAATTGTTAGCGAGAAGCGTTACCAACATAAACATAACAAAAAAATACCTAGTCATAATTTGACGTCGCAATTTAAATAAATTTAATCGTAAAAATACCTCAATAGAAAAAATAGTATAAAAAACACGTATCATAAGGCCTGTTGACGCACTCGTCCTTTGTAAAACTCGCCTAGCGGCTCGTTTTCCAAACTTGGACTCGTACGTTAACATATTGCCTTATGATACTTGTGTTTTAATGTACTATTTTTTCTAGTCCTATCACCTAAAGAAAGTATAAAAATCCATAATTAAAAGTAATATGTTGAAATATTATCAACAACTTACCATTTTGAGGTTACCTGTCATCTGTCAGTTATGAAAGCATGACTACCAACTCGAGAACATGAAAGGCGCCAAAAATAGTACGCTTATAGATCTTCTAAACGTCGTGTTTGCAGTACAAAACAGTGCGTTTATAGAAACATAAGAACACCGAAATAGAAAAAATAATAAGTACCAGTGCTGTCAAATGTCATATTCAAATTACGTGGAACTATCTTTCTCTAAACATTAGTAAGACAAAGATGAAGCTACTAGACATACGTGTCGAAGATAGAATGTAGGGAAGACAGAAATAAATAAACAATTATTTGTTATTTTGCGATTCAGAAATCAATGACGTGAAGCTCAAGTGAGAAAAATCGGTGTACTCATATTCTTTTGTTAAGAACACAAAAAAATATTATTTTTACCTCTCGCTAAGAGATGTATTGGATTCATGTTAAAAATCGCATATCCAGATTTTAATGATTAAGCACGTTTTAAGGTCCCTACAATCCGATTTTAATATTTTTACGATGATGTCTGTGTGTGTGTATGTGTGTGTGTGTGTATGTGTGGATATATGTGTGTGGGTGTGTGTATGTATGTGAGTAGGTTAGAAGGGCGATTTCTCAAAAACTATAATACTTAATATCTGTTTAACTACGTATTTCACAATCGGACATTACTTGGAAGAGCTGAAAAGGTTTTGGTAATAATTGGACAACCGGATGTAGCAAATTCTTGAAAAAAATCTTCTAAATATTATGTTTTGAATTTTTTTGTTCTTATACATATAAATATTTTATATCTTTTATATATTTAGAGATAAAGAAATATAAGGTACATAATAATATGTTGTAATAAATCTCACGACCCAAATAATGTCATGGCAACCAATTCAAATATTAAAACGTTTGTTACTGTCAGACATTACTGAAAATTTTTCTGTGAAGTACATAATTATATTGTCTTATTATATTATAGTTAAATATTTAAAATTATAGGTATATTACATATATCCTTCAAAAATACTGTCAATCCCGACAATGAATTTCGAAAAATTAGAAAAGGACAAAATTTCTTCATAGAATGAATTTAAAATTAAAAAATCTAAATATAAAGAATAGATGTAAGTAGAATTTTTGGTGTAGAATTTTAAATACAATAGGGTGCGAGCAGTCATGTGTCTTTGTTGACAAGCAGATATGGGGGCCCGTATCGGAATGATAGCTAGTAATTATGTACATAGATGTCAAAAATCATAAATTTTCATTCTAAATTTAGTGACTTTCCAATTCCATGTGGCTTATTTTCCTCGACAAGTAAATTCCACACTCCTGATGACAAATTAACTACGTGAATTTAGAAAATCTTTAAATTGTTAATGAAAAATTCTGACATTTGACATCAATTACTAATTATTATTCTGACACGGGCCCTCATCTGCTTGTCAAGACCAACAAAAATGGGAGTGGCGAGCGGTATTATGCTGGTCACAACAGATTTTTTGTTCATATTTTCCTGCAGCAATACAAGTTTATATTTGCTGAACAAATTATTTCAAGTATTCTTCATTTCTATAATTTCTTATTACTTTATTAGATCAACAATCCTTACGTTGGAAATGGAAATAAAAATGAACAATCTGGAAAGCAATTTAAGTATCATTCTTTTCAATAAATTGTTAAAGGTAAAAGTTTATAAACTTTCACTCATCCGTGGCATATCTGGGTGATTTCCTTGGAAGTTATAAAGGTATTGTGGGAGTTAAGCAGCCAGACACATACTATGCAACTCTTGCGATAAGAGCGCGTGGGTTTTGCCTCCAGCTCAGGAAATTTAATGCATATTGCTGATGCTGAATATATGGGTATTTCATCTATATCCGAATTTAGATACAGACTATGGAAACTTCATTGTTATTTTGAAATAGATTTAATACAAAAGGAAAAGAGAACTGTACGAGAAGGGTAATTTTATAATTCATAATAATTTTATAATTAAATGAAATAGTAACTTTATATAATTCACGTGTATATATGTTTATATTTAGTCGAGTTTTAGCTGATTACCGGATATACATATTATGAATTCAATGTGTTCTCTATTTAATAAGTTTCAAAGTATTACCCTTTATTATTAATTCTCATGGAATTGATTAAAATTAGAGTTTAAATTTAGCCGCACTATATATACAAAGGAACAACAGTTTATAATATTCTGTTTTACGTACATATACAAATAACATATAATTTTAATATCTTTACTGTGTTTAATGTCTCCCAGAAATGAATGCCCGTGAGATCACGCCCGGTTCAAATATGTCATCATCATTACTGAAATCTGTGTACAAAGCAGATTGGCACACCCAGAAATGGATAATAATAATAATAATAATAATAATAATAATAATAATAATAATAATAATAATAATAATAATAATAATAATAATAATAATAATAATAATAATAATAATAATAATAATAATAATAATAATAATAATAAATTTAAAATACAGATGTGAAATTATACATATATAATAAATGTTAATACAAATACAATATATAGGTAATATAAGCATAGGTAAATTATTTATTTTCTATTTAGTTATATACGTACCTATATATTCTTACATATTTACTTATGCTGGTAACTGTATTTCCATATACTTCTGGTTCTATTTACTATTTTCTTTTTAAAACGTTACTATTATTATTTGAAATGCTTAATTTGTTGACAGTGACATGTATCTGTCAGTTACATGCATTTGAAATCTAAACTATGTAACCATGGAGTTACGGTTAAAGCGTAGGCTTCGGGATAAAAATTATAGATGGTGTTATAAATTTATCCATAAAATATATAGTAAAAGTATTAATGCAAATCTGTAGAAAATTTAATAATCTTTAATTTTTATATAACATAAATCTCAAAAAATAACAATTAAAGGAATTTTTCAAGAAAAACTATTTTGAGCTTTCAGCACATTGCCTTTTCCAGTTATCTGATTTACAACAAAATATAGTGGTTTTTGTACATATATTTTTCAACCTTTCAAACATTTATCATGAACTCTGAACTGGAGCCTTACATCAAAATGGTTTCTTTCCATATTAGAATAAGGTAGAAATACAAAATTTCAAATTTTTCTGAACGATAGTATATGAATTAGAGCGTAAAGAGAATTCACACACACACACACACACACACACACACACATATATATATATATATATATATATATATATATATATATATATATATATATATATATATATATATATATATATATATATATACAGACATCAACGTGAAAATGTTAAAATTGGATTCTAGGGACCTTAAAACGTGGTCTTTTAACAAAATCTCGATATGCGATCTTTAGCACACTCTCTATACCTCCTGGACTAAGCGTAGAAGAAGGTAAAAATGTAAATTTAATTTCAAAAAAGATAAATATTAGTATTATCTTTCTGAAATTGAATTTACTTTTTCTGAAATGGCGTTTATTGACCATAAAATATAAAAACTAACCACTATAGCTTCTCATTGTAATATAAAAACTAAACATTAGTTTGCGATAATATTGTTATTAGCAATTTATTGTATTGGAGAAGGGATATGTGACGTCTGCATGGTAGATTCATGAAATACAAACTATAGACTGGGAGCGAAAGAGATAGTTATAGTTCAGCGTCGCAATTATGTTGTAGTAGGTGTGGCATGCCGACACCTGCCTGTAACTATCTCCTTTCCTCCCAGTCTATCGATATTCCACGATTCTACCATGCAGACATCACATATCCCTTCCCAAATTTTTTAATAATTATTTTCTTTTAAACTACTAATTATTAATCGATTTAAAAAATATATGTATTTTATTTTGCTGTAAAATTCAAAATTTGGTTACATACCCTATTGAATTTCCTTTTTTCTGAAATTGAAATTAAAAAAGATTTGCCATCACACGGACGCTCATTACTTGTGTAGAGTCTGTTTCAAAGTATGTAGTTACATGTTAAACTTTTTAACTTTTTTAATATCATGTGATGTGGGTGATAAAGGGTAGATAATGTTAAATCTTTTAAACCAATAAAGCAACTGTGATGTTCAAATTGAATTCCAACCTCCATAATTACTTTAACAAAATATCCTGTAACTTTAGAGATCGATTTCTTCCGGTAACATTCCGGTATTTGAATTGGAATGAATCTCTTCTGATCCCTTCTTTTGTGGTATTTGGATATTGAAATTCTGTACGAATAAGAAACATGCGTTTGCTGTTAAGGTATAAATAATAAAATAAAGTGGCTACAGTAGAATATTCATCACTATTATGCGATAACACTTATAAAAACACGAAAAATAAAATTTAGTTTAATTATTGTTCAGCCGATAGAATAGTTATTTTAAAAAAATTATCATTATCTACGTGGCACTTTCTTTATTCAAATCTAGTTACTAAAATAACACTTTTATGATGATGGTGGATTTTTTTGCGTCGGATGAAATGTTTTACTTTTCCAGTTTCTTTTTTGAACGCAAATTTTATAATGGGGTCTTTAATTATTGTTATTCTTTGACAAACTAGATATTAAGCTTATTTTGTTTTTAAACAATGAAATTTGATGAAAGTGACCTATTTCAACACTTATAGAACTTTATATAAATACTGTTTTTAATTAATCGATTATTACTTCTTTTTTACCTCTCGCTAAGACAGGTAATGGATTCATGCTAAAAATCGCATATTCAGGTTTTAATGATTTAAATGTATTATACCCCGCCGGGGATTAAGTCATCACTCGAGATCATTTTACCAGTGGCGGCACTCACATACTCTTAAGTCAGAAGCGCACGCTACATATTGTTCAAAATTGATACCGGTGCGCAAGTCAATTGTATTTCTTCAGCATTGTTAAATAACCTGAATATTAAAACAAACAATTTAAATAAAACTGATACTAAACTTAAATCATATTCAGGGATCTATTTATCAATACCTGGAACGTGTAATTTAAAGTACAAAACATGTAACATAAATTAACAATAAGAAATATTAAATGTACTTCCCAGAAAAAGCTTTTGAATTTGTCAACAGGTTTCTTTGGTACACTTTGTGATTTATATCAGTTTATTCTATAAATTATATTCTTTATCTCTAAATCTATAAAAGATATATTAAAAAAATTAAATTCATAAAATTTAATATTTAATGTTCTTTATTTTTTGTAATAATATAAATTTCCAAAAATAAGATAAGATTAAGATTTAGAAGATTTTTTTAAGAAAATACTTCTTGCGGTTGTCCATTTGTCATCAAAACCTTTTCAGCTCTTGTTAAGTCTTATAGTTTTGGAGGAATCGTCCTTTCAACATTCCCGTCACACACACACAAACATATATATATATATATATATATATATATATATATATATATATATATATATATATATATATATATACAGGGTGGAAACGAACTTAATGTCATAAATTTAAGGGTGAGTAGTATGACATGTGTAGAATACGAAAGTGAAAGAATTTTTTTAAAATTCGAAATACGAAAATTCGACTTTTCTTAAGGAAACATTTTTTTACTGCTGTTTTAATTTATATTTCATTAAAAATATGGTTATCAAAAATACTTTCAAAATTAGTTGTATAAGATATTATTCTTAATAATTAAATTAAACAGCATTTTTGACGAAAATAATTGTGTAATAGATAAAATAATACAAATGCGTTGCCAGTGGTCCAGTGGTACAAAAAATGTTAGTTTAATGAAAACTACCCTTAAATATGCGAATTTTTAAAAAATTCTTTCTGTTTCGTAATCTACACATGTCATACTACTCACCCTTAAATTTATGACATTAAGTTCGTTTCCACCCTGTATATATATATATATATATATATATATATATATATATATATATATATATATATATATAGACAGCGTTGAAAAAATGTTAAAATCGGATACTAGGGACCTTAAAATGTGAATCCAATACCTCTCTTGGCATGAGGTAAAACTTGTAATTTATAATTCAGGTCTAAATTCCTCCATTCTCAATTTGCATATTGTGAATTAGCAGAATTGTTTTTAATTTTATTTTATTGAATTTAGAACACATTAAAATTATCATTTCCTTGAAAAATACAAATTTATCATTATTTATCGGTTATCTATTGATAATATAATGTATCGTATAACTTTAAAAAAAATTAAGATTTTTACGATAAGAATTTTGTATAAATACTGATTATTTTCAATTCAAATGTATCAGTTTCAAAATGAAAATCTTTGTGGTTGCTTTATTTTTTATAGCTTGTGTGTCTGCAGGGGTAACAATATTATTTTTAAAATGAATTTTCGATAAAAATTAATGAATTATTTTTACAGGTACTCAATTCCAGCAGATCTACAATTGTTACTCTCCTAGATTACTACAAAAATAACAGTAAGAATTTTTATTATATCTTAAACTTTAGATATATATATAATTAAAATTTTACTCATTTCTGGGTTTTTATCCAAAAATGGTTGGATACTTCCCCATAGAGTTTTCCATGGCAACGGATTTTAAAGAAATAAGTATTGCATATAAATTTTAGGATAAAGTATATTAATATAAAATAGAAATAATGATAAATTGAAAAATACATATTATGTTTGAACGGTTGCTGAGTGACGTCACGACCATAGCGGGGCGTTTATGCGCATGCCTGGCTTTTCCGCGAATTATTTTGTTGATGTTGGGAGATTGTTAATACACATGCGTAACAAGAAAACTGTGGTTAAACTTTCGTGTTTATCAAGAAGTATTTAAAAAGAAAACAATTGGATATAGTTAAAAAAATATTTGATCATACTGTATTTATTCATGTAGCTAAATTCACTTGCAGCTATTTCTATTTCGTGATCATCAAGCTTTCTCTCTCGCTGAGGCGAGCCAAGATTCAGCTTGGACCCTGACGTCACGAGATCATGCCATAACACATTGCATTTTCCTCTCATTCTGTTTATTTTTATGCAAAATAAAAAATATTTTCATATCTACATGAACATAAAGAAATCTGATGTGGCCAGCACAACATTACCTTCCGTCAATTCTGTGTATTATATATAAATTCCATACATAAATTTTCTTGCAAAAGATCCTATATTTCCAGTAAAATTATTTCATAAACAAAATATGCATTTGACACTGACATCTTTAGCTTTTCACACTCGTTAGGGGTTGCTATTTTTTATTTTCTTTTTCCACTCAATTATGTTTTGCGTCTCGTCCTCATTCAGTTCCTCTTCTCTCAAGTCTTCCGCAATACTGTCCTTCCATCTTTTATTTGGTCTTTCTCTGTTTCTTCTACTGTCTACTACTAAGCTATTCATTCTACTTCCAATATATTCTTCATCTCTCCTCATGATATGTTCAAACCAATGTGATCATCTCTCTTATATCTTTCTAGAAACTTCTATCATTCGAGCTATTTCCCTTATCCCTTAATTCCTTACAGTATCTTTCCGTGTCTTCCTTAACATCCTCATCTCTGCCACATTAATTTTCTTTTCATTGATACTGACACCTGTCAATTTGAATTATCTGAATATTAGCAGTTTCCATGGTCAGCATAGTTAACTGATTTATGAAATTGAATATTTTTATTATTCTTTAACTCTATATCTAAATGCAATCCAATCGCATAGAGAATAATATATTCTTTAAAAGTTATAATAACATGAAATGTTAATAAATGATATTTAACTGAGTTTTTCAAGAAAAACTGTTAAAAGTTGCAAATTAATGTTCTTTCGGTTAACTAATTTTAACCAAAATCTAATCAACTCTTCATATGGACGTACAAAAGAGGAATTTTTGGCCATTTTCGGCGAATGGCGATATTACCAAGCATGTATCATCACCCATTTTTGGATTATCGCTCACAATAGTATAATGTTATTAGGAATAGAAAGCAGTCTTTTTGACATATATTATTTTTTCTTCAAGTGTTTCAAAGAAAACTTTGAGGATATTTTTCATGTTTTGTTGGAATTGTTTTAATTGTAGTAAAAGCTGGCTGTATACATTACGAAAAACAAACGAGGCAACTGTCAAGTAACATTTTTCAATATGGTCTTTGTTGCTGCAGTGACTGCTGCCACTAGCGGTGAACTAAGAAACTACATTATTTTACTAGTACAATAATGAACAACATTATTGTACTAGTAAGATAATGAATATCTTCTATAGTGTGTGTACAGTAGCATAATATGAATATTGAAGAAAAAGAGAATTTTTGAGGTCCAAGTTTGAACGCTAATATTTCAGGAATTAAAAGAAATATTAATTTGCGATCAGAAATATTAAAATCAGCGCATTGAAATGTATACCGGGTGGTGAATTGATTCATGCAATATAAGAAAAATTGCTGTTTTTCATATAATTGTTGTTGCTTTCCTAATTTATGTAGAATAAAAGTATATATGCCAAAAATGTTCAGAATTAAAAAAAACGTATCCAAAAAATCCTGATTTATGGATATAGTACATTCTTGTCACGCAAGAGATACAAATGAAAAGTTCCATTTTCAGGCTACTTCTAGATTGCCATGAGAAATAAAATAAATTGAATGATCCAAATAAATGACAATTACTTTAAAATAAATTAATATTTACACAAAATAAGAACTTTATCATTTATATTAAGCAGTTCGATTATCTTCAATAAAAAATAAATAAAGTAAAAATTAAATAAATACATTCTCAATATCAAACCATATAACATATGACAATTTATTCTGCGGTACTGTAATATTAGCTGAATTTGTCTATTTCGTGACAAAAATGTACTATATCGATAAATTAGGACTTTTTGGATGTGATTTTTAATTCCGAACATCTTTTGTATTATGGAAGCAACAGTCATTATATTAAAAGGTTGACATTGTATTTTCTATATTGCACAAATCAATTTACCACCTGATATAAAGAAAAAAAAAAGATTATTGGAAATTTTACCCAAAATGTATATATGAGTTTGGGGGGGGGGGTATAACTCAAAAATTAGCAGAAATGTAAATTTTTGTTGTTTAAATTTTTATAGAGGATGAAGCCAGAATTGTCGGTGGAGAACCCGCATCTCCAAAACAATTCCCATGGCAAGCTGCCGTAATCGTTACATTTGCTGAGGGCCGGACTTTATGTGGAGGAAGTCTAATAGCATCCAGATGGGTTCTAACTGCTGCACACTGCGTTGTTGGGTAAGAAAGTAAAAAAATATGCACACTGAAAGATGATATAATTTTTTTTAAATAAATGTTCTAGTGCAAAAAAATGGACTGTCAAAGTTGGCGGAATTAATCTCAATGTAGCTAATGAGACAGGCAGTGTGACCATTTCTAGTACAACTGCAATCCCTCATGAAGACTACAATGAATTTTTAAACAATAATATTGCTTTGATTAAACTGGAAACCGATGTTGAGTTCACTGGTAAATATAAATAAATAAATATATCATCACGGCATATTACCCATTGCTGGGTGTACCAATCTGCTTTGTACACAGATATCGGTAATGATGAAATATTAATTAAATTAATTCGTTTTACTTATACCGGGTGATGGTTAGGGGTGAACAGAAATTTATATGATATTAGTTTTACGAATTTTTTCTGCCCTCCTGATCATTTTATTAAAAACACTGTGTATAAAAAATAATATAGCTGCGACAACTGCTACTTTCACCTCCCGCTACTCTTGGTAAGGAAGGTATAAGGATCGTGCTAAAAATCGCATATCGAGATTTTAGTAAATGGTTACGTTTTAGTCCCTAGAATCCAATTTTAACATTTTCATGATGTCTGTGGATGTGTGTGTGGATCCTCCTTACGCTCTATCTCAAATACTATAATTCTAAAACTTTTGTAACCGTTTTTTACCTTCCGTCACCTTTAGGTAAGGAAGGTATTGTCTTTGGTCAAAAAATTCAATGATGAGTTTTTACTGAATAAGCACGTTTTAGGGTCCATATAATACGATTTTACCATTTTTCCGATGATGTCTGTATGTATGTGTCTGTGTGTCTGTGTGTGTATAACAAAAGTTCCGGGTTCCATAACTTCAATACCACGATTCCAAAAATTATATTTTGTTCGTATTCGTCAAGTTTACATCCAGAAGAACAACTTATACTTCATATTCAATAGATACAGAGTTAAAGAATTTTAAAGAAATTAAATTTTATAATTCAGCCAGCTATGCCAAACTTAGAAACTAGTAATATATTCATATAATTCAAATTGACAGATGTCAGTATCAATAAAAAGTAAATTAATGTGGCAGATATGAGGATGTTGAAGTAAATATTGGGGAATACACGGAAGGATACGGTAAGAAAATAACTCTAGTGTTACAAGTTTTTAGAAAGATACAAGAAAGACAATTACATTGGTTTGAACATGAGGAGAAATGAAGAATTATATTGGAACAAGAATGAATAGTTTAGTAATAGGACGTTAAAGAAACAGAGGAAGACCAAAGATAAGATGGAAGGACTGTATTGCGGAAGATTTGAGAGAAAAGGAACTGAATGAGAACGACATTCAAAAATAGCGACCCCTAACGAATGGGAAAAGCTAAATAAGAAGAAGATGCCAGTGTCAAGTGCAATTTAAATAGTTTGTTTATGAAATAATTTTACTGGAAATTTAGAATCTTTTGTTAAAAAAATTATGGAATTTATACATTATACACGAGAATGACGGAAGGTATTGTGCTGGCCACAACAGATTTTTCTTAGATACCTTACTATAAAAAGAAGCCGTTAGATTTTGTTGTAAATTAAATAGCCGGAAATGATACTTTACTTGAAGCTCAAAACAGTTTTTCTTTGAAAAATACATTTAAAATATATTTTTTCGCATTGAGTTAAATTAAAGATTATCATTTTCTGCAGATTTGCATTAATACTTTTCTATATATTTTATGAATAAATTTATAAAATAATTTATTTTACAAATCCCGGAGTCTATGCTTTAAATATAAACTTATCTCCTTGGTTACACAATTCAGATTTCAAATGTATGTAACTAACAGATAATAATTTCAATTTAATAATGGTATTATTTTAAAAAGACAATGTTATTATATGAATTTATGAAATATCAAATTAATAAATTAATTTTCATGTTTGTAAACGAAGAGAAATTAAAGTCACATCAGAAAATAAAATTATGGTAAGATTTTGGAGAAGAAAATACGGACAGTACATAATATATTGGAACAATAGTTATAATACTATATCATATAATTGAACTTAATGCAGTAGCCGAATAGCCAGCATTAGTAAATATGATGTATGTAGTTAATTAAAATTAAACGGCTGCAAGTATTGTCCTCGCCACATCAGACTTTTTAATATATATTCATGTCTGGTCTGCCATAATGTGCTCTGTCACTTAACATTCTAGAACTAACAAGACAAGATAAATTTCATTGTTTAATGCGGGTCTATGTACAATTTTTTTTAAAGATGTCCGATCAAGGTCATCTGTATCATGAACAAATTAAAAAAATGCATACATTTATCTCTCTCATTTGCAATAACTACAAGCGTGTGCGATAATAATGAATATAACACGTTTCTCTTTCGAAAATTCATATTGTTTCGACTAAGTTAGGACATTCCTTTTTAAAACGATGCTCGTTGTTGACAATACTATAGCTTTAACCTAAGTTTATTCATTAATTCAGACATATTACCTTGATTCATAACGAAGATTATTTTCTGTCAGTGTTATTGACACTGACACTGTGTCAATATCTTATTTTTCACATATTTGGTTTTACATTTGCTAATAAACTTACCCGTTGACTTAGTTTTGAAATTTGAATATCTTTTTTGTAACATATATTTTTAAAATAATAAAATAATAGAAGTAACTTATGTACCCTCATAAAAACTAAATAAACGACATTACTGAATTTGACAGAATGGGCGGAGATAAAATCTTAATTCGTACCATCCGTAAGATGACCTTTATCGGACATCTTTCAATTTTTTTAGTATACATGGTATTTTGAATTAGCAAATCTATTCTTTATTCCAGTTAAGAATGGATTTAGGAGTAATATGCTTTTTGATTGGACTAAAAGCCAAACAAGTGTACAATAGCGAAAAAATGGTGGTAAAATTTTTCAATCAGGTGTTGAACGTCGAAAAACTTAAAGTTGTTATGCTACAAAATTAATATTTTCCAATATCTTCAATATTTATAAATTTTCTATTTTGTATTTAATAATCACATGGTTTCAACAAATAACAAACTATTTCAGATAGTATCCATCATAATTATCGAAATCTGTGTACAAAGCATATTTATTAACATTTCTATTTTGTATTTAATAATCACCTGGTTGCAACAAATGACAAACTATTTCAGATACTATCCAACCAATCAGGCTGCCATCTCGTTCTGAAGTTGACAATAGTCTTGTATTTAGAAAAGTAACCATCAGCGGCTATGGAAAAACCGATGATGACGGTGAGTACTAATCATATTACTAAATTAAATGTGTGAAAAAAACAACAATTCTTTTCAGCGAGTGGTGTTAGCGAAACTCTGAACTCCGCTAAATTGACCGTAATTACTAACAGACTATGCCTTAATTTTTACGGCACATCCGTTGTCATTAATTCGACAATTTGTGCTACTGGAAACCCTCATCACAGCCCTTGCAGTGTAAGTGAAATCATTTTCTTTAATATGTCATCAAAATTTATTAATTTGTAATTGACATTTTTTTTTTGTAAATTATCAGTAAATATGAAAATAATAATCTACCTAGATTGTGTACTGCAAATGAGCAGTATTTGTCAATGTAGAATCCCCTTTTAATTTTAGGGCGACAGCGGCGGCCCCCTAATTATTACTGGAAAAGATGGGCAACCTACTATAGTTGGTGTATCAAGCTTTATAAGTATTTTAGGGTGCGACGGCAGAATACCTTCAGGATATGTACGCACTGCTAGCTTCCTTGATTGGATCAGCGAAAGGACTGGCATTGAAATCAGAGACTAAATATATAATTATATATATCATTTATCATTATTATAGGCATTTATTTAATTAGTTATATACCTACATTTAATAAATGATTTTATAATGTGCACTGCTTTCATTTCCCTTTTGTTGAGTGCGCCAGTAAATATATAAATATTGTTTTTATTTTTATCGTCGTGTATAATATTCATTTTTTTATACAGATTTCAAAGAACAAGAAAATCAATTATAAATTAAGTTATTATTTACTTTAATATACTACATCTTTCGTCATTCCGGCGTCACACACACACACACACACACACACAAACACAAACACACACACACACACACACACACACACGCACACATACACAGAGAGAGATTATCGTAAAAATATTAAAATCGGATTATAGGGACCTTAAAACATGCTTAATCATTCAAATCTGGATATACGATTTTTAGCCTGAATCCAATACCTCTTACCTCTCTTGGCGAGAGGTAAAAAGACGCTTGTTTATTAAAAATCAAATCTAAACTTTGTTCTCATTAGCACTTAAACCTGTTTCTAAAAATCATAATAAATCATATTTCGAAAATGCTCTATTGTTAATTCCATATTTTCACTAATCTCTAAATAACTTAACTTTCTCAACTTAATTTCAAATGACAAATAAATGATAGTGCAAATTTTGTGTTCCACGACCTATCTAATTTCTTATCTTATTTTCAATCTTTCTGTTGTTACCCTCGTCTTGTCTAGTTATTCAGGGTCTCAGTAATGTTGTGGGATTATAATATGTTTTTTAATTCGGACGAGTAAATGATATGTTTACATAGGAACATTAAAAAACGCGAATAAAGTAAAGATTAAACACTAAACTTCTGAAAAGAATTAATTATATTACTCCAAAATTGATAATGGAAGCAAATTGGAAAGCAATTGCCGCTTGTACGCTCAATTATCTGTTGTAGCAATCATGGCGGTCGGCCTATCTAAATTTGCGAGTGTAAATACAACTTGCCAGCAGCCAATCACAAGCTATCTTTTAGGTGCGTAATTTTTAAATCGCTCCTCCGAATTAAAAACACAGCTAGAATGTTCGAATTGTATTCACAAATACTACAAGATGAATAAGAACAAGGTGCCAGAAACTAAGAATTTAGTAATTTTATATGAATATAAATGTTGCTTTAATTATATCCCTTTAGGATTTTTTAAAAAGGCTTTTATTTGTAACAATTAAATGCTTGATTACAATAATAAAAATGTGATTCCATCAAAGAAAATGATGATAATCACATAAAAAAAATATTATTATAAAATAACATTTATTCTAATTATTAATTACAGAAAAATAATTTGGTTATAATCGTTGTTGGATTTAGGTGGCAAACTAATATTAGACTACTAAATCGTAAATCTGCCACTGCTGTTACGATATATGTAATATAAATTTAGTGGGAATATTTTTCTCAAATCCATTACTATCATAATGATTACCTATTAGCATTTTAAGGTAGTCCACTTCTCTGGTTTACCTTTACATTCCAAAATGTCCTAATTGCAGAATAAAATTCCTATTTAAATAAACCTAATTTCTCTTGTTTTGTTCTACATAATTTAAAATTTAAATAGCTTTTAAAGAGCGTTGTTTTTTCTCCGACTGAATTTACCATCGCCATAATCTTCTTTCCATTGTGACTTGTATTTAGTGTAATATTTCGTCCTCTTTGTCTTGTTTCCTTATAAGTTCTCTAACCGTTTTAACTGGTAAGTTTCACTCTAAGCAGATTACGCCTGCAGTTGTGCTGGGTTTTAGTTCAGTATTGCCAACTTCATTGCACTATTTTTCTTTTCTACGGACATTCGAAATAAATTATAATTAACACTATGCAATTTAATTTTTGGACATTTTTTAAATGAGACAATAACACTTTGCAAGGCTAGTCCCAAAAATTCATTGATTAGTAACATCAAATTTAAAAACAATAAAGGTTTTTTTTACAAAACCATTTCAAAAAAGTTTTTTTTTTCTAAATCGTTTATTGTATGACTGGTAATTTTTCCTCCACAAAATAAACAAAAGAACAAAGCGTTCAGTATATAATTTTATTTTATGGATTCTTTAGAAAATAAGGAAATACCGAGTAGTCCAAGGAGGCTACGATTTTCAAAAAATACTACAATAATTATTTATGTATCAAGGTATCGAAGTTCTGTTTTGTTTATTACGAATGTAGGAAATAAACCATGTGAGTTATAAAGAGGAACTTCATTGATGAAGTGCCTATTCAATTTCAATTGAAATCAAAAAATTGTGAAAATGACAGGATTATTTATTTTTATAGGTTATGTTTACATATTTGTCAGTTTTACACTCAATGTTATTAGTCTTGGATATTAAAGTTATTGCAAAGAGCACTCAAAATTATGTGTTTAATCTCAAATTACATCGGAATTATTAAGTTCGTTCTTCTTTCACACATTTTTTGTCATTTTATGTAAACATTTACTACTGTACATACACCTCCCCAAATTATCTTACAGGTACAATAATTATCATAAGGTTGGTAACACTGCATTTACATGAAATCGTCGTATAATGGATTACTTTAGTGCCTGTTTCTGAACTTTTAACGACATAATCACGATTTCTGTACACTTTAGTGTAGTGAAGATTGTAACGTGCTTCGCGCAATGCGATTTATTACATAACGCACCCTAGTTGTTTCGGTGTGCGGCCGCTAGCCTTTACACAGTGGAGGTGGGAGCGGGTTAAGTTCGGTGATCAACCCCCAAAAGGGGTTGAATGGGCGCCACGTAATTTTTGTCCGGAAAATTACGAAAAGGTGTTAAATAAAGTTTACCTACCGTGAATATAAAAACATTGCCTGAAAACGAGAGAAAAGGCTTGTACAAATAAAAGAATACTCCCAAAGCTAAGATTAATAATACTTTAATGAATGTAAATTTTAAAGTAAAGAAGAATGTATAAATATGAATATAAATAAATGTGACGACGCGGATATATCCGACCCGACAGTACAATTATACGAAGGAAGTTGGCCAACCGACAACGCAGGGCAAGTACAGCCAGTTGAATATGCGAGGACGAATAGTCCGCGACGTATCGTAGAACAAAGTACTTACAACAGTGCCGAATCTGTGCCAGGCACAATATAAATAAAACCAAAAACAACACAAAGTTGCACACTGGATCAAATCAATCCAATAATAAGTATAACAGTAATAATAATATAAATGAAAAATCCAAAAATAATATTGCACTCCAAAAGTGAGTGCAAAATAAAAATGAACAAAAATTAAAGTTAACAAGTTTTCCAACGTCTTCAGTGCCTCAAATGAAAGTTGTTAAAAAAATATAAAAGATGTCTGTACGACTTATCTCTAGTGGCGGTAGGTAGCCAGGAATGGTGGTGGGGATGACTGCAGTCAGTCAGCGGAATGCGGACGATGCCAGGCAACGTCACACCAGCTGGAGATGTCCACCCCGTAATCTAACTGTCCCCCGACGATGCCTTCAGCCCGTGGCGAGATGTTGGAAGATGTTACGAACAAAAGAAAAAAAAGGTCGCGAACCACTAACACTTAAATTGATCCCCACGTGGGAACTCCGCGGGAGGTTGATTCACAAATCACCAAAAACCTCCTAACGAAATACGTAATCCGGCGATTGATCCCCAAATAAGGGTAATATTCCCTACGAATATTTTACACTCGACCGGAATTACTTTAAGTCATTCTGACCCGCAACTCAAATTTTCTTCCACACGTTCGCCCGCTTGAAGTTACTTACGATAAGTCCCCGGATCTTACTTAAGGCAGGGAAAAATAATTTAAATTCCGGAAAGAGAGAAAGAGGGTAACCATAGCCTTGCGCACAACAAATCTACTTAAATAAAACGTGTTACGCTCATAATTTTTAGTATAGGATAGGGGTAATTTAAGGATAGTAGGATGGGATAATAGTTGTATGTTAATGTTTTAAACAAATAAACTAAATTAATACAAAAATAAATCCAACCAATTTAAGTCTATTTATTTACCAGTCAAATTCAAAATTTACCGCCGCTACACTACGTTGTGAACGTAGCGCTCAGCTTATACGATCACCGCAAAGATAAATCTAATTAAGAAATGTCACCAAAAATTAACCTAAAACTGAAACTAGAATAATAAACTGCGAAATAGACTATTTAATTTTGACAAATGAAGCTACCAAATTTAAAGAAACATTAAGTAAGTGAATTTAATAGAACTATGAAGTATAAATAATATCATTACGGCATAAAATATTGTTTTTCAGGTCATGAATGGAAACGAAGGAACGGCAGGTATAAAATTAAGGAAATTGGAACAAAGGACCAAATTAGAACGTAACAAATCCCTCCCCAACTCCCGTGAGGGAAAATTCCTAAAATTTTTCCTCAATACAAAACCAAATAAACAAAACAAACTACAAATCATTATCGGAAACTTTGTCGTCATCATCATCATCAATAGGACCTGGTTTTAAGTCCTTTACATGCCATATGCCACGCTCTCTACCACTTTCATCTTCTAGCTCATAAGTGACAGACGAAATCTTTTTACGTACTTTAAACGGTCCTACGTATTTAGCCGCTAACTTGCTTGCAAAATTATCTGCTGCGTTAGACAATTTAAAGTTTCTACGCCAAACCTGCTGCCCTTCGTGATAAAAAATCGGTCTTCGACGAAGATTATACCGCGTCCTGGCTTGAGCCTGCGCATGATCCAGCCGTTTACGCACCTCTGCGTAAATTTTCACGAACCGCGCTGGTCGCTGCTCGCGCACATCTTCACGGTCAAAATGGAGATCACCATTGTTGTCTATAGCGTCCACTTGATAATCTCGACCACTCAGTATCTGCTCGCGCCCAAAGTTCACGAAGTACGGCGTGAGACCAGTGGCTTCATGAACTAAAGTACGAATGGCACAAGTAACGGAGGGTAAGTAATGATACCACTGTTGTTGATGGTCTTTAATGTATGAAGATAACATCGTTTTTATCACTCTGTTTACCCTTTCTGTGGGATTGTTTTGTGGATGATAGAGCGCATTAAAGAGAAGAGTGGCGTCGTATTTCGCACAAACATTGCGAAATTCCGAACTGCGAAACTGAACTCCGTTGTCGCAGACGATATATTGTGGCGCACCAAATAATAAGAAAACATGTTCCTCCATGAAGCCAGATATTGTCTGCGCTGTCGCCGTTCGAAGAGGAAATGTAAGCACAAATTTGCTAAAATAGTCACACACAACTAAAATATATCTGTACCCTTTTGTAGATGGTGGCAGTGGCCCCATTAAGTCTGTACTGATGAGTTGGAATGGACGAAATACCCGCGGCCGAGTACCTGGTGGACTTTTCTGCACCACCTTTTGCTCAGCGCATACAATACATCTATTAACGTACGTCACCACGTCAGCCTTCATTTTAGGCCAATAGTACTTCTGTTTCAATTTATTGTAGGTTTTAGTGATGCCAGGATGTCCCGATGTTGGCGAATCATGCATTTGCTTCATGACTTCCTTGCGCTGGTCTTTGGGAATTACTCGTTTCCAAGAGAACTCTTCATCAGTAAGATCAGGATGTCGAGGTCGAACATGCTTGTATAAGATATCGCCGTGTATTTTCCAGGTAGAAAATTTTCGCGACTTACTTTCTATGACTTTTTGTTTCATTTTCAAGTACCATTTATCGGTTGTAGGAATCTGAGCAGCACTAAATGAAATTGTCTCGATTTTCGGCACAGAACGCGAAAGACAGTCTGGGACTACATGATCTTTCCCTTTCCTGTGTACGATCTCAAAATCGTACTGCTGGAGCTTAACAGCCCAACGGCATAATCTACCAGAGGGATCTTTTAGATGGATGAGCCACGTCAATGAGGCATGGTCTGTGACGACTGTGAAACACGAACCCTCTAAATAGGGGCGAAGTTTTTGTATTGCCCATACAACTGAAAGGCATGCCCGCTCAGTGGTGGAATAGTTGCGTTCATGTTTAGTCAATGACCGGCTCAAAAAACATATGACGCGTTCACCGTCCGAATCTTCTTGCGTCAGTACCGCGCCTAAGCCATAACCACTCGCGTCGGTTTGAACCACAAAGGGCTTCGAAAAATCAGGGCAATTCAAAACCGGAGCAGAGATCAGACATTCTTTCAGCCTCTGAAATGCTTCTTGACACTCTTCCGTCCAATGCCACTTCCGATTTTTCTTCAACAAATTTGTGAGTGGAGCACTGATGGTGGCAAAATCCTGAACAAACCTACGATACCAGGACGCCATGCCCAAGAAACTGCGTACGTCAGCCACACTATTTGGCGTCGATATCCCCAATATAGCATTTACCTTGTCAGGATCAACCCTCAACCCACGCTTATCTACAACATACCCCAGGTAACGTAGTTCTGACCTGAAAAATTGACATTTGTCTTTATTCAGGGTCAAACCCGCCGCAAAAAGTCTATCAAAAATCGTCTGTAAAATTTCTAGATGCTGCTCGAAACTTTCGGAGATGACGATTACGTCATCCAGATAAACAAAGACGAAAGGCTCAAGATCAGCCTGCAACACCTCGTCAATTAAACGCTGCCAGGTGGCTGGGGCATTTGTGAGCCCAAATGGCATCCGCTTAAACTGAAACAGTCCACGTCCTGGAATTGTGAACGCCGTGAACTCTCGACTACACGAACTCATCGGAATTTGCCAGTAAGCTGATTTTATGTCCAATGAACTTAAGTACTTGGCACCTCTTAATCTATCTAAAATTCCAGAAACGTAAGGAATTGGATACGCATCCTTTTTTGTGACTTTATTAAGCCTCCGGAAGTCTACGCAAAAACGGTAGCCGCCATCTTTCTTCGGCACCATCAAGAGAGGTGAACTCCAAGAACTTGAGGAAGGCTCAATAATATCCTCAGCTAACATCTTCTTCAGTTCAGCATCGATATGTTGCTGAATCGCTGGTGAAACTGGGTAATAGCGCTGCTTGACCGGTTCCGATTCCGCAATTATTTTATGTTGTACTCTTGATGTACATCCAAGTTTTCTTGGCATACGTTCCCAATTTTTGTCCAACATAGTCTGTAGTTGTAGTTTCTGTTCGTCTGTTAAGTCTGATGTCATTGTATCCTGTACATTTAATGTCGCCAATCCCGTAAAATTCCAAACATCCCTTCTTAAATCAGGTACAATCCCCATTGTGCACCAAAAATCCATCCCTAAGATAATACTGCTGGTGACATCCGGAACGACTAAAAATTGAATCAATTTAATTTTGTCCATGAGAAGAACGGGAACAGTAATCGAACCCAAACTCACACATTCTTTTCCGTCTGCAACCGTGCAACCGGGTGCATCCGATTTATCCAAATATAAATCCATCCCTTTTAGCATCTCCCAACCTTCCCTACCAATAATGGACCTAGTGGCTCCCGAATCCAAGAGCCCTAAAATCTTACAACCAAAGATTGAGATCTCCAAATAAGGACGCTGATCTTGACCTAAGTGTGAGATAATAAAGTTAACTATCGCCAAGTTCTTTTCATTCTCCAGGTGTGTGGCCGCCAGAAAGGAGGGTGAAGACACGACACGACCCTTTAGTGTCCCCCCCGCGCGTTTCCCGAGCACTTGGGACACGAGTTGACTGTCACGTCTGCCTTCCCACATCGAAAACAGTGTTTACGTTTCTCTTTCTTGCAGTCCCGCGCTATATGACCCTTTTCGTGACAGTTCCAGCAAGTTAATTTTCCTCCGGATTTAGAGGAGGTGGAAGCGTCTGCAGCATTAACCGACGTTGTTTTAGCGCGACCATGGTAAGCTAAATCAGATTCAAGTAAATTTTTCTTACTTGATGGAGGGGGTTGAAATTTTTCTGCCATGAGCCGATTTTTTTCAAGTTGTTTACAAACAGTTTGTAGCTGTTCTACAGTGGTGATTTCTGTTAATGCAATTCCCCGAATATAATAGGGTAATACATTCCTGCGCAACACCTGTAACTTCGCTTCTTCCGTAGGTGGTTTCGGCATTCGTTTAAACAAATTTATCATACTCGCCATATAAGCACCTACCGTTTCATCCGCACCTTGTGTCCGTGACCGAATTTCATCCCACAACGCCATTTCATAATCAAATGGCTCGTATTCATCTTTCAACAGCCTGACGAAATCATCCCATGATTTTATTTTTGAACGCGCTGAACGATACCACGTTAATGCCTGTCCTCGCAGCAGCTCTATCGCAGAATCACACAATTCCGACTCGGAAACGTTACGCGAAATACGGTAATCATTCACCCTTTCCAAAAATGCATTGACACTAAGCTCGTGTACATTGCCATCGAACTTGATATCCCAGTGCACTACCGGAATCTGTTTCCTCCTTACAGCAGGTGGTGTAGTTTTTTTATTGACTGTAGATTCTACTTTCGCTTCTGCTTGTCTCTGACGTTCCTCTTGTTCGTCATTTTTCTGAAGCAGTCTATCTTCTTCAGCCCTAATCCTATCGTTCAGTGTTTTTACCGATGTTTTAATGTCTTCGTCATTGCTCTCGATTCTCGCTAATCGGGAAATGACATGTTGAATTTTAGTGCAGATTTTCTGAAATTCGTAACTTGAACCCAATCCAGAAAAATTGTCAATAAGCTCCTGGATTTGCACAATTTTTGCTGAACAAATATCTATTTCGGTAGATGAGTCTAATTCATTGACAGGATTGTTAACGATCTGCCCTACTTCCTCCTTCCTTAATTTTTTTGCCAACTCCTGTCTCATAGCCTGTACCGTTAATGTATTTGTTCCGCGAATTCCCCGCACGACCAATTCGTACTCCAATTCATCCCTACTCAACCTTGAAGTTTCCATACCGACGGAAAATGGCAAAAATATACAAAAAAAAAATCCTGTTAATGTAACAAGGAACAAACAAATATGTACCAATAAAGGTACAACCAACAATAAAACTATATGAAATTTAAAGCCTAATTATTTTTTTTTTTTTTTTTTTTCAGAAGTTCCCCAAAATCTAAATCCCGACCACAAAATATAACAGTATAATCAGCTAACCATACGGTCCTAAACAAACGATTTGGCCCTTAACAATGAAAGTCGCGTTTTGATACAACGAACCCCAAAAAAAAAAGCTAAATGGCCTCTAACAACGATATGGCCCCCTAACGTTTATGGCCCCCTAATGTTTATGGCCCCCTAATGTTTATGGCCCCTAACAACGATCAAGGCCCCCTAACGTTTATGGCCCCACGTTGGGCGCCAAAATTTGTAACGTGCTTCGCGCAATGCGATTTATTACATAACGCACCCTAGTTGTTTCGGTGTGCGGCCGCTAGCCTTTACACAGTGGAGGTGGGAGCGGGTTAAGTTCGGTGATCAACCCCCAAAAGGGGTTGAATGGGCGCCACGTAATTTTTGTCCGGAAAATTACGAAAAGGTGTTAAATAAAGTTTACCTACCGTGAATATAAAAACATTGCCTGAAAACGAGAGAAAAGGCTTGTACAAATAAAAGAATACTCCCAAAGCTAAGATTAATAATACTTTAATGAATGTAAATTTTAAAGTAAAGAAGAATGTATAAATATGAATATAAATAAATGTGACGACGCGGATATATCCGACCCGACAGTACAATTATACGAAGGAAGTTGGCCAACCGACAACGCAGGGCAAGTACAGCCAGTTGAATATGCGAGGACGAATAGTCCGCGACGTATCGTAGAACAAAGTACTTACAACAGTGCCGAATCTGTGCCAGGCACAATATAAATAAAACCAAAAACAACACAAAGTTGCACACTGGATCAAATCAATCCAATAATAAGTATAACAGTAATAATAATATAAATGAAAAATCCAAAAATAATATTGCACTCCAAAAGTGAGTGCAAAATAAAAATGAACAAAAATTAAAGTTAACAAGTTTTCCAACGTCTTCAGTGCCTCAAATGAAAGTTGTTAAAAAAATATAAAAGATGTCTGTACGACTTATCTCTAGTGGCGGTAGGTAGCCAGGAATGGTGGTGGGGATGACTGCAGTCAGTCAGCGGAATGCGGACGATGCCAGGCAACGTCACACCAGCTGGAGATGTCCACCCCGTAATCTAACTGTCCCCCGACGATGCCTTCAGCCCGTGGCGAGATGTTGGAAGATGTTACGAACAAAAGAAAAAAAAGGTCGCGAACCACTAACACTTAAATTGATCCCCACGTGGGAACTCCGCGGGAGGTTGATTCACAAATCACCAAAAACCTCCTAACGAAATACGTAATCCGGCGATTGATCCCCAAATAAGGGTAATATTCCCTACGAATATTTTACACTCGACCGGAATTACTTTAAGTCATTCTGACCCGCAACTCAAATTTTCTTCCACACGTTCGCCCGCTTGAAGTTACTTACGATAAGTCCCCGGATCTTACTTAAGGCAGGGAAAAATAATTTAAATTCCGGAAAGAGAGAAAGAGGGTAACCATAGCCTTGCGCACAACAAATCTACTTAAATAAAACGTGTTACGCTCATAATTTTTAGTATAGGATAGGGGTAATTTAAGGATAGTAGGATGGGATAATAGTTGTATGTTAATGTTTTAAACAAATAAACTAAATTAATACAAAAATAAATCCAACCAATTTAAGTCTATTTATTTACCAGTCAAATTCAAAATTTACCGCCGCTACACTACGTTGTGAACGTAGCGCTCAGCTTATACGATCACCGCAAAGATAAATCTAATTAAGAAATGTCACCAAAAATTAACCTAAAACTGAAACTAGAATAATAAACTGCGAAATAGACTATTTAATTTTGACAAATGAAGCTACCAAATTTAAAGAAACATTAAGTAAGTGAATTTAATAGAACTATGAAGTATAAATAATATCATTACGGCATAAAATATTGTTTTTCAGGTCATGAATGGAAACGAAGGAACGGCAGGTATAAAATTAAGGAAATTGGAACAAAGGACCAAATTAGAACGTAACAAGATTTCAAATAAAAACATTTTACGGAATAATATACAAAAAAAATTCGCTGATTAACATATTAACAGTGGTAATAATAAACAAGGGTTAAGTTCAGAATAGCTTCTTTTTAACACAGGAATAGCTATTCGTAATTTATCACGAGCTTAACACACAAATGTATAATAATAAACATGGAATAAGACTTAACTCTAGAATAAACTCTCCATAAACGTCATTTTAACACAGGTTTAAGAGATATTCTCGGAATAACTAATCTGGAAATAAGAAATTATCTTTTATTACCGCTGTAAGAGTTTCCGGAAATCGGAGCCCGGGAACTTTCTGCAAATTGGAAAAAAGTGCTATCTGATTAAACAATATTGTGTATTTAATACGTGTATAATGAAAAAATCTGTTGTGGCCAGCACAATACCTTCCGTCAATCCTATGTATAATATATAAATTCCATACATAATTTTTCTTGCAAAAGATTCTAAATTTCCAGTAAACTTATTTCATAAACAAACTATTCAAATTGCACTTGACACTGACATCTTCTTCCTTTTTAGCTTTTCCCATGCGTTAGGGGTCGCTATTTTTGCGTGTCGTTCTCATTCGGTTCTTTTTCTCTCAAGTCTTCGCAATACAGTCCTTCCATCTTATCTTTGGTCTTCCTCTGCTTCTTCAACCTCCCATTACTAAACTACTCATTCTTGTTCAAATATAATTCTTCATTTCTCCTCATGTCATGTTCAAACCAATGTAATCGTCTTTCTTGTATCTGTCTAGAAAATTGTAACACTAGAGTTTTTTTATTACCGTATCTTTCTGTGTGTTCACCAACATCTACTTCAACATCCTCATCTCTGCCACATTAATTTACTTTTTACTCATACTGACATCTGTCAATTTGAATTATATGAATATAGTAGTAGTTTCCATGTTTAGCATAGCTGACTGAATTATAAAATTTAATTTCTTTAAAATTCTTTAACTCTGTATGTATTGAATATGAAGTATAAAAAGTAATCAAATCGTATAGAGAATAATATATTCTTAAAGTTATAATAACGATAAATGTCAATAAATCAAATTTAACTGTTAAATCTTCAAATGAGGCTACTTCCGGTTCACCAATTATAACCAAAATCTAATCACTTGTTCTTCTAGATGTAAACTTGAGGAATACGAAAAAAATATAATTTTTGGAATCGTGGTATTGAAGTTATGGGATCCGGAACTTTTGTCAAACACACAGACACACACACAGACACACACACACACACAGACACACACACATACATACATACAGACATCATCGTAAAAATGGTAAAATCGTATTATAGGGACCCTAAAACATGCTTATTCAGTAAAAACTCATCATTGAATTTTTTGACCAAAGACAATACCTTCCTTACCTAGAGGTGACGAAAGGTAAAAAATGAACCGATATAGAGATATTTAAAATATGAGAACAATTTCACATTTCATGTGAGTTTTAGTTGTAACTCGCGAACCACAAATCAGAGAAAGTCTTATAGTACATGATATGAAAGAAAATATTATACCGAATATAAATTCTCAAACCGCGTTATCCTATCATTAACCGAAAGGGTGCATGAAAAAAATGAAATTTGTAGGAAATCGTTAACAAAAAATATTTACAGTAATGACTTAAATGTCACGAGAACAGAGAAACTGGTTCTAATTTGTTAATTTCATTATAAATTTACTTAACAACTAAATTTTAAATCGTAGAAAATGGATTAAAAAGATCAAGGATTTTTTTTTAAATAAACGGAGAAAGAAATTGCGAAAAATTCAAGAATCTCGCTGGGATTTGAATCCAGGGCTTTCCTATATCTAATAGGACGTTCTAACCATCTTAGATACAAATACTCAGCTGAAAGTTCACAACAATTTATATATATATATATATATATATATATATATATATATATATATATATATATATATATATATATATATATATGGGAATAGAGGAAGACCAAAGATAAGATGAAAGGACAGTATTGCGGAAGAGGGAAAGGTTAAAGAAGAAGATGTCAGTGTCAAGTGTAATTTGCCTAGTTTGTTTATGAAATAATTTTACTGGAATTATAAGATCTTTTGCAAGAAAATTTGTATCGAATTTGTACATAATACACAGGATTGACAGATCAGATTTTTTACAAATTGATCTGAAAGTAAAACTAAGACTAATGGTGTAAATCCGCTGAAAAAAATAATGACCACTGTTAATGCTTCATTTCGATTTAAATTATAAACGATGTTAGTAGAAGGATTTGTAAATAGCAGTGCTAAACTATTAATATTAAAACTTTATATATCAAATTTTACTCACCTAAAAATATTTAAAAAATTATAGAATTCCCAACATACTCAACGAAACAATATTGTAACTGAGCTTTAATAAGTTTAAAAATACCTATAACGAGTGTATTAATAGTCAATATTAGTTGCATACATTATTTTTTCTAGGATTATTCATAATAATTTAAAAAAATACTATAAGCCAATAAATTGTTGACAAAATTCATTTATACCGAAATGAAAAGAAAATCTGTATCATAATGATAATCTGTATCGAAATCAAAATTTGTATCATAATGAATGTCATTTGAACACAGATGACACAAACTTAATAAGTACATATATTAAAGCATAGGAGTAGAAAATTTATATTATTTCGTTAATAAAAAAATATTTATTTACAGAATCCGTTTTCCGCATGCCATCTTAGGAACACTCAATGCTGATATGAAGAGTGCACCACAAGAAGAGTCACTACTAGACAAAATAATTAGTAAGTATTTAAATAATAATTACAGACAATAATTATATTTCTACTGGTAAACCGTTATATCGAATGTAAATCATGGTTACGAAATTAACGAACTAACCTCAAAAAAATAAACGAGGAAGAAGCCCCAAAACTATGTACTTCGCTGTTTCAAAATCCTAACCAATGAGTACATTCCATATATGTATATTTACTATTACTACTACTCCATAGGATGTTTTATTCAAAGTGTTTTAGGTGTTCTCCAATTTTTACCTCTCGCTGAGAGAGGTATTGGATTCATGCTGAAAATCGCATATCCTGATTTTAATGATTAAGCACGTTTTAAAGGACCTACAATCCAATTTTAATATTTTTACGATGACGTCTGTGTGTGAGTGTGTGAGTGTGTGTGGATGCATGTGTGTGTGTGTGTATGTGTGTGTGTATGTGTGAGTGTGTGTGTGTGTGTGTATGTGAATCGGTTGGAAGGACGATTTCTCAAAAACTATAATACTTAATAGCTGTTTAACCACGTATTTCTCAATCGGACATTACTGGGAAGAGCTGAAAAGGTTTTGGTAATAATTGGACAACCAGAAATAGCAGATTCTTAAAAAAAAATTCTAAATATTATTTTTTGATAAATTTTGTTCTTGCTAGTAAAAGAAGAGTAAATTTTATATCTGATACATATAAATATTTTATTATATCTTTTATAGATTTAGAGAAAAAGAAATATAAGTTATGTAATAATCTGTTGTAATAAATCTCACAGCACAAATAATGTCATTGGAAACCAATTGAAAAATGAAAAAGTTTGTAACTGATAGATAAATGTCAGTGTTAAACATCCAGACACATTACTGAAGATTTTTGGTGAGAAGTACATACATTGTATTATTTCTTATTATATTAATATTTAAGTATTTAAAATTATAGGTATAGTACATATACCCTTCAAAAATACTGTCAAACCCGACAATGAATTGGAAACATTTCGCAGAATTAGAAGACTAGGACAAAATTTCTTGATAGAATGAATTTAAAATGAAAACATAAATATAAAGAATAGATGTAGGTTGTTTTTTTGGTGTAGAGTGTAGGTTTACAAGAAATACAATAGGGCGCGAGCAGTCATGTGGCGTTGTTGTCCTTGACCAGCAGATATGGGGGACCGTGACTATCTAGTAATTAATCTATCTAGTAATTATGTACATAGATATCAAATATTATAAGTTTTAATTCTAAATTTTGTGATTTTCCAATTTAATGTGGTTTATTATCCTCAACAAATAAATTCCATGCTCCTGGTGATAAATTAACTACTTGAATTTAGAAAATCTTGAAATTTTTAATGAAAAATTCTGACATTTGACTTCTATGTATATAATTACTAATTGTTATTCTGACACAGGCCCACATATCTGCTTGTCAAGGCCAACAATATCACATGACTGCTCGCGCTGTACAGTTATGTAACCAAAAACGGAAGTGGCGAGAGGTATTGTGCTGGCCACAACAGATTTTTAATATTTCATTTATCCTTCTAAAATAAAATCTTGAATTTTTACATTTTTATTCCTTCTGTGAGGATTATGGAAAAAGTAATTTCTTAACAGTCTTTTGTGAGATATTCGGTCAGTTATTATTAAGTTTCATTTTGTCTTGAACTGTGATTTATTTTTAAGGAAAAGTTTTTCATGGAGTTTATTGAAAAGTTTCAGTTCAATGCAATGTCAACTGCAACCATTCTAAGAATTTACTGAAATTATTATAAAGAATTAGAAAACTTTTCGGATATGAATCTAAATTTATTAGAATCTATTTTATGTTTTATTATCTTTATAAAATGATAATAATTTTAGGTAAATTCCAAATATGTAATAATGGAGAAATATATGTAAATTGAATATAAAATTTTAGCATTATTTGTTGTCTACAAAATGTGCAAAATTCCAGATACAAATTTTGATAAATTTTTATGAAAGGAATTTAGAAAAAATTTAATTATGTCCTATCTGAAGCAAATAGAATTCCTTCTAAATTAAACAAGAATTTTTTAATTAGATCTCTTTTCTGTTTTATTAACAATTTTATTTATATTACACTAATAAAGGCACAAATCGCTACTTTGGTAACAACTTTAATATAAATGTGGCAAACACATAACCTTCCGCCGAGTAATTTTAGGATTTTTGGACATAAATAAAACTCCGAATGGGCAATAATGACATATTTTGGTTTGCATGAAAACACTTTAAAACAATACAATAATATTACAGAATTCGATTCAATTTGATGTAATTGTATTACGTTCCTTTCCATATAATTATTGTTCCATTTAGTCGCCGCAAAATGGTACTGTTTTTTTATAACCTTATATCATAAAAGACGCCATTTGTAATTATGTTTCAAAATATTTATTTCACAATGTTATTCTTTTACGAATTTGTATTTTCTGATGATGGGTAGGTTTTATACCCGAAACGTCCAATTATACTTACTTCATTTTCAATTAAATATGTGAACCTAAAAGCCTAAATAAATTTATATATTTTAAAAACGTTAACATTATAATTTGAAATGATTAGTTCGTTGACAGTTACATATATCTGTCAGTTACAAACATTTGAGATCTGAATTCTGTAACCATGTGAACGAGTTGAGTTTAAAACGTAGGCTCCGGGATTAAAATTATAGAAAGTTTTATAAATGTATCCATAAAATATATAGAAAAGTATTAATGCAAACCTGTAGAAAATTTAATTATCTTTAATTTTTATATAACATAACTCTCGATAAAATAACATTTAAAGGTATTTTCTGAAGAAAAACTATCTTGAGCTTCAAGTAAACTGCCATTTTCGGTTATCCGATTGCCACCAAAATCTAATCAGATATTTCCATATTAGAATAAGGTAAAAATACATGGTTTCAAAATTTTCTGAATGATATTATTTTAATTACAGCGTATACAGTATACAGGATCTACACACATACACACACACACACACACACACACACACACACATACACACATACATACATACATACATACATACATACATACATACACACAGACATCATCGTTAAAATGTTAAAAATGGATTCTAGGGACCTTAAAACGTGGTTATTTACCAAAATCTCGATATGCGATTTTTAGCACGATCCCTATACCTCCCTTACCAAGGGTAGCGGGAGGTCAAAACATGTTATTCAAATTTCATAGATTTTTTCTAAATAACTAAGGTCCAGTTACATAAAAGTTTGTTAGCTGACTATATATTTAATTACATATTGTAACCATGAATACATATCAAAAATACATCGTATGAGTTTTAAAAATATTCATATATTTCTTGCCTTTGTACGTCACAGATAATGACATAATTGGATTTTTTAAAACCTTAATAATTCTCGAGATATAATACAAACTTAAGTTTTTTAAATGGGAACCGCTATTGAAAATAGTAAAAATTGTATGGACTTAAGTGAAGTATACTCTTTTTAATTTATTAAGCTTTGGGTTATATTTTTAACCATTTTATGGATGGTTGAGATTTTAAATAAAATTAGCAATATTTGCAAATTTATGGTTGAAACATGCCACAGGTACACGGTTAAGTGAATCCAACAGCAAAAATAGTTTAAAATTTGGATAAAATTATATATCATAGTTTTGTAATCAAGTTTAAAACAATAATGTTATACAATAGGTAGTTGCAATTTTATTAAAATTTGTTACGAAAATTGAAAGTATTGGCACATTATATTGTCATTTTGAGAAAAAAAGTATATTTAATAATTAATTTTACTTAAAAAAATCTCAAATTCTAATATGAGTTACCAAATATGTTCCGGCGAGCCACTTATAGCTCGCAGGCGACGGTTTGGGGACCACTGAATTAACAGCTGTAGATTCAACAATTCAGCTTCAGATATTTTATCTGTTAGATGTGAACACGGTATTTGGTTTGTTCAAATTATTGTTTGCTCGGCTGTCTAATTTGTTTCAGGAATGTTGTTTAAGGTCGAATAAATAATCTTATATGCAACTCAAGTAGTGCAAACAAGCTTTTTTGATATTCGGTCAATAATTTTCGGGCCTCGGTAAGCCTTGTCACAAAATTCTTGACTTCATGTCATACAGCTTCTGTTTACATTCTTGTTGCATAAATAACTATTATGTGTTGAAATAATTTATGTGTGACCAATTATTAACGTACTCCACTATTTGAGAAAAAATCTGATGTGAACACCACACGACTTCCTTGTACGATTATTAAACTATACATACTTTTTTAATAATTAAATTACAAAATATTGACAGACTTAAGCCAAGCCCGAGAAATATTTTGATATAGACCAAAAAAATCATTTACTACAACAAAGAAATACTTGATTACAACAATGAATATGACTAATTTCACAATAAAAATATAATATTTGTTATTGTACGAATCATAAAATTGCACGTATTTAACGTAATTTGACATGAACATTTATTGTTTATTTTTTTGTCCTAATCCATAGCAAGCTTTATTACAAAAACAAAAAAAGTATATAATTTTTAAATTTACATATCTCGCTTATACAAAGGGCTAATTTAATAATACTTGATGTGCTAGATGCAGAAATTAATTCTCTAAAACTTTTATTTCAAGCATTTATTTCTAAAACCAAAATAAAATCATTTTATTCAAGAAAAACTGTTAACAACTTCAAGTAATGTACCACTTCCGGTTACCCTATTTTAATCAAAATCTATTATGTTATTTCGATTGACATAAAAGTCTTGTATACCAATTTTGAAAAGTTTTGGATTATATTTTAAAACAGTTTTTCATTAAAATCTTCATGTAAAATGCCACTTCTGGAAATTGTGTAATAACCAGAAAGGGAGGTGCACACTAGATGTTATAGCAGTTCTCAATACAAAATTTCAACTTTCTACGGCTTACCGTTCTTGAGTTATGCGAGATACGTACGGACGTACGGACGTACGTACGTACGTACAGACGTCACCACAAAATTAGTCAAAATGGATTCAGGGATGATCAAAATAATGGATATTGCCGCTGAAATCTGAAAACCGAAATTTTCCGCGATTACAATACTTTCTTTACTTACGTACAAGCAAGTAAAAATGAACTTAATATCTACGCCATAGAATATTTAAAAAATATATTCCGGTTTAACGAATGACAATTACGACTGTCTAGAACTTCTCAGTTACGCTATTTTTATTTTTAATATTTTAGACTTAAGGAAACGGAATGCAATTAAAATGAAAATGTTTATTCCAATTTATATTCCGTTGTATCATACAAGCAGAATTCATCCCTGCATTTCATGAATAAATCTACTTTATCGAAAGCAGATTGATCTGCTTATTCTTAAAATATTTAAATTGTTTCGAAAACTAATTTACTTCGCATATATCACCACGTGTTCCTTCTTACCTTCTTTTTATGCCACGTGGCAATATTTCTCTGACATAGGTGCATCAGTTTCATCTCACATTTCACAGTCTAATAGTTTGCAACTACTAACATGTCGTCGCATGCATAAACCTGAAAGGGATTTATGTGATCATGAATTCACTAGAGCAAACAAATTAAGAGGATAATTTGTGTCAATAATAGAAATTAATGTAAGACAAAGTTGTACCTAATTGAATTTTGTAATGAAGGAGCAAATAATGAATGTGTTTTAAGAGAGAGACAGATGGTTAAAGTACAGGTACTGAGAATTACTAAATGCAGTATAATTAGATTTCCATTGCTATTTACAATGGTTCTTGGAAATGAAGAAAATAGTATTTGAATTAGATTTAGTATTGCAATGCGCACTTTGGTAACAAAACTCATTTAACTCTAAATTTAATTTCAAATTTCTACTACTGACATCGTCAACATATTATTGAAAGTTTAAGGTCAACTTTTTTATTGTTCTTGTTTTGTCCTTTTTACATTGTGTAATTTAGTTTTATTACTTGTTGTATTTATTTCTTTGACACAAAATTAAATATCGAATTAATGTTTCGAAAACACATGCCAAGATATTTATAAGTCTGTTGAAATCTGCGATGCATATGAAATATTTATTGCTTTCGAATACAGAGTGTAACAGAAATAAGTACATTAAATTTAACCAATAATAGAACTCGCCGAGTACTACAATATTTCTTAATAACTTTTTCTTGTAAACCTTCTAGATATTGAATTAAAATTCTTCAAAGTTTTGTTACATATTTCATTACCCGCCTACGGTTGAATTCAAAATGGACGCATGTGCAGAATACTGCCATTGTGACTACGACAGAATACAATGAATTTGTCAACTCAAAGAAAAGGTTAGAAACTGGTGAATAGATTGACCGATACACCAGATGGTGAAACTATACACAAATCGGGAAAGATAAGAGATAGAATAGCATACTTCAACTAAGGTAACAATAAAAAATCATATGTCAAATTTTTATGTTACAACAGGTTGAAACAATCCAAAAATTGTACGACATTTATAGGATGCAGTCGAGACCAAGAACAACTCTACAATTGACGGAACAAGAAAACGCATAAAGATGATTAAAAGTGATGCAGGCCTAAATGAAATCACTAAAATTGCCACCGTCATTGTCAATACACTCTGAAAGCGTCGACGAAATAATGTTACTATTGTTCTTTCAATATCCTACAAATTGTCAGATGTGACATTTTTTGTTGTAGTGCTATACTTCGAACGTTTAGTAGATGACGATTCGGAAAACGGTCTTAATAAATTTGCTTGGCTTTGGCAGCGTTTCTCTGAGCTTTACCATAGGCCAGCTCAAAGTCTGTATTCTCACTATCCGTAAAGGAAAGCATAATTTACTCATTATAACTTTTATAATAATTATTAATCGATTTATTTGTTATAATTTATTTGAAAAAGTTGACAAATCAAACTTGTCAAAAACAATTGTTTCATTGTTATTGCTACTTGATTAAATTGTTCTGAAAATACCTAAACGAATCGTAAATATGTGGGGGGGCGTGGGGGGTTGGGGTTTAAAATGCTAAAAAATGAGATTTCGAAAAAAAGTTATTAAGAAATATTGTTGCTCTCGACGAGTTCTATCAGTGGTTAATTTAATTTTCTTATTTATGTATAAATAATTCAAAATAAAAAACATTGCTATATTTTTATGTTTATTAATGCGAAAAAAAATTCAAGTAAAGTGGCTACAGGGTACCAATCGACTCGATGCAACTTTATTTACAGAAATAGTATGCCTGTATTTTTACAAAGATATACATTGAACACGTTTACACCGCGCGTACTAAACATTTACTCCGCATACCAAGTGACGTAACAAGATGGCGACGAATGGTCCAAACCATTGGTATACTTTTTCAGTACATTCAAAGGGGAATATACTAGACCTTACTCGTACACGGTGTAAACAGCAAGCGTACCCAATTTTTCTGCCATCTATAATTGTGTTCAATTCAATTAAAATTGTGTACTAATGTTTAGAAAAAATGTGTAAGTGATATTTACAATTTTAATAGTGTGGCGACGTAAATTACATAGATTCACAACAGTTGAATATACACAAGCGCATGTAACGTACCAAATGTGTACCAAAATATTTAGAATGTTTATTCAGATACCAGTGTAAACATACCCTACTAAGATAAATTTTAGTATGTATTTGGTCCGCATACCAAAATAGTACAGAAAATTCCTGTGCTGAGTATTAACCTTTTCTCAAAAACTTGACCCTGGACTGTGCAAACGGCTTTGCTCTATCGTTAATATTACTCGAGATACCTTAAAAAATGAGACATCTGTACATGACATTCATTTTGATATGAAAATGAAATTATAATATTAAAACATGAGCACATATTTTTGTTAAACAAAGTGATGATTTACAAGTCTTACATATTTGACTGGTCTCACTAGCCGCCCTTAATAATTAAGTTCCCTAAAATTCCACTAGTGTCGCATATTTTGCAGATTCCATTAGTGTGATGTGATCATTTGGTACATATGCATTATTCTGTTGGATGCTTCTAACCGAATCATAGAATTAAATGAATTATGTAAATTCTTTAAAATTCATGGATTTTACATTCTTTCAGCTTGTAAAGATTTTCAAGAAATTTCTACTTCGTGCTATACAAAGAAGTATATACAAAAACTCGTAAATATATATACCAGTATTACTATTTTTTTTTTACTATAAAATATACTTTGTTTGCTGACATCTTGTAATCATTCCTAACCTTACATTTATCAAATACAGAATAATATACTTTTCATAGAATTCTGCATGTATTTAAACATTTTTAAATAAATTATTCCAAGAAAATTTATTATGTCAAAGAGACTTTTAGACATGAATTTATTTCACTCTACATTTCAAAGAAAATGAACATAGAATCTTCCCAGTAAAAATAAATGAACTAGCGTGTATATTAAATTTATTATCTTGATAATAAATTCCTGTAAAAAAAAACCTCATTGCATATGCAGAAATAAATTGGAAACCATTTCGCGAAATTTTTCAGTCAACCACAAATTTATTTCTTGATGTTTTAGCTTTATAGTACCAATTAACTACTTAGATAAACATAACCTCAAAGAGAATTTAACCTACCTTTGAATATAAAAAAATAACAGTGAAAATTCCATTAGTGGCGCATCCCTTCGCTAGGATGCAGTGGCGCTAGGCTAGAGCGTAAACCGTAGACAGGAACGCGGCGTAATTCATGCAAATCTCTGAGGACCTGCGGCGGGAAAGAATAGAACATCGATCCGAGAAGTTTATTACAAAGGCGCTGTGATATTTCCGCGATTGTTTCCACTGCCAACCAAGATGCAAAGTTCGGTGGAAATATTGAATTTTGAAATGGAGTAACTATTCCGAATACGAAATGAATGTTTGAAAATACGAAAATAACGCAGATTTAAAATACAATATACATAGGAGGGTGGGTTGAAAAGTTTCCGGCATCTCTGAGAAAGCCTTTGTTTTTCGAAAACAATCTTATGTCGTTGTTTTGTTTAACTCTTAATAGTCTTAATATGAACTGTCAAGAAATTTCAGTACAATTTGTGAATCAGTCTAATCGTGAAAAGCGTCTGTGTCGATCTACATAGCGTTAAATTGATAATGGATAAAAATGAGGTTCGTGCGGTGATCAAGTTTTTTTATTTGGAAGGAAAGACGGCAACGAAGATCAAAATCAGGTTGGTACTGTCCTTGGAAATGCTTCACCTTCGTTTTCCATGGTGAGATTTTGGGTTTTGGAATTTAAGCGTAGCCGAACACACCTGTGACGAGCCAAGTGCAGGTTGCCCAAAATCGGCTACCACACCGGAAATTGTGGTAAAGTCCTTGATATGGTTCTGGAAGATTGCCGAATGAAAGTGCGTGAGATTGAGGAAGCCATAGGGATCTCTTATGAACGTGTAGTTCATATTTTATATAATGAGCTGGGTATGAAAAAAATATGCGCCAGGTGGTGCCGCATTTGCTTAGTGCGGAGCAAAAGCGCAGTCGGGCATGAACTTCAGCCAAATATTTGTTGCCAAGTTGTTTAAGAAAAATCCGACCGATTTTAAATGACGTTTCATAAGCATAGATGAAACTTGGATACTCCACTACACTCCAGAGACCAAAATTCAGTCAAAAGCGTGGATTGGACATGGTGAGTTGGCTCCAAAGAAAGCGAAGTCAGTTCAATCAGCAAGAAAGGTAATGGCGTCAGTCTTTTGGGACGCCAAAGGCATTCTGCTAATTGATTAGCTTGATAAGGGCAAAACTGTAACTGGACAATACTACGCCACACTTTTGGACAAGTTTAAAGCAGCAATTCAAAATAAACGCCCGGGAATGGCAAAGAAAATATCTTATTTCACCACGACTATGCGCCAGCTCATTCATGTATTTCCAACCAAGAAGCCATCGAAGCAGTAAATGCTTATTTTGAGGACCTCAAAGAAAACCATTTTCGGGAAGGAATGAAAAAGTTAGTTGGACCAAGTATGAAGAACAAAAAATCTGTTGTGGCCAGCACAATACCTCTCGCCACTTCCTTTTTTTGGTTACATAAGTATAGGGCGCGAACGGTAATGTTACATTTTTGGGCTTGACAAGCAAATGTGTGGGCCCGTTTCAGAATGATAATTAGTAATTATGTACATAGATGTCAAATGTTAGAATTTTTCATTAAAAATTTCAAGATTTTCTAAATTTACGTAGTTAATTTATCACCAGGAGTTTAAAGTTTACTTGTATGCCTTAGATATTTAACATTTAATTCTGCTCCACATGGAATTGGAAAATCACTAAATTTAGAATGAGAAATTATGATATTTGACATCTATATACATAATTACTAGCTATCATTCTGACATGGGCCCCCATATCTGCTTGTCAAGGCCAACAAAATCATATGACTGCTCGCTCCCTATTGTATTTAACATTTCTTGTATACCTACACTCTACACCAAAAATTCTACTTACGCATATATCTATTCCATATATATTTAGATTGTTTAATTTTAAATTCATTTTTGATGAAGAAATTTTGTCCTCTTCTAATTTTTCGAAATGTTTCCAATTCTATTAATACATTAAGAAATAATATAATGTATGTACTTCCCAGAAAAAGTCTTCAGTAATGTCTTCGGATTTCTGACACTGACATTATCTGTCAGTTACAAACAAATTAAATTTTCAACTATTTTCCATGGCCATTCTTTCGGCTGTAAAATTTATTATAACAGATTATTTTACATACTATATTTCTTCTATATCTAAATCTATAGAATATATTGTAAAATATTTAAATGTATCAGAAAGAGAATTTAATTTTCTTTAATATTACCACGAAAAATTTTCAAAAAATAATATTTAGAAGATTTTTTTTCAAGAATCTTCTACTTCCGGTTGTCCAATTGTTACCAAAACCTTTTCAGATCTTCCCATGAATGTCCGATTGGGAAATACGTAGTTAAAAAAATTTAAAGTCTTATAGTTTTTGAGTAACCGTCCTTCCAACATCCCACACACACACACACATACACACACACATCCACACACACACACACACACACACACACACACACACACACACAGACATCATCGTAAAAATGTTAAAATCGGATTGTAGGGACCTTAAAACGTGCTTATTCAATAAAATCTGGATATGCGATTTTTAGCATGAATGCAATACCTCTCTTAGCGAGAGGTAAAAATCTGATGTGGCCAGCACATAACCTCTCGCCGTATATTTTACCTGGCTGTATGCATAAAGCAAAGAATATTTTTATAAATACAAATAATATATTCATATAAATCTATGACGTATAAACTTCTTTATTATTCAATAATAGCATGTCTCAACATAAAGATATTTACCATAAATTATGTTACAATAAATTACAAAGTAGAGTTTACCATATATAAATATTAGGCTGGTAACAGCAATTTTCAATTCGAACAACTTTGTTTACTTTCTCTTCATATTCTTCTAGTAAAAACATTAATTTTGGGCGGTCTAAAATGTATATATCTGGATTGTGCATCTATTCTTACATATCTTCTTTTACATTTTATTTTTTCATACTTGTTATATCTAAATAACACTAATTCCTTTTAATAAAGTGACGGATAGATTGCACTCCGATTATTCTTATATCGATGTGTAATTTTGTCAATATTTACAACTTACTTGAGAAGAATTTGATAGCTTTTTCGCAATTCAAAGTTACTCTAGTCTACAGTACTGGTGTACATTGTCCCATAATGTTTGAAACAAATTTAAGTCCTTCAACCTAGACTTGTCATCTCCATAATAGTCACAGATCAAGAACTAAGGGATTCTCCAAGTACATTTTTAATTCATTACTCATTATTTCTGACACTGACATTTATCTGTCAGTTACAAATAATTTAAATTATCAACTATTTTTCATGGCATCCTTTCGGTTGTAAAATTAATTACAACATTATTTTATATATTATATTCCTTTTATCTCTAAATCTATAAAATATGTATAAAAATATTTAAATGTATCAGAAAGAGAATTTATTTTTCTTTAATATTATCAAGAAAAATTTTCAAAAAATAATATTTAGAAGATTTTTTTTCAAGAATCTTCTACTTCCGGTTGTCCAATTGTTACCAAAACCTTATGTATCAGAAAGAGAATTTATTTTTCTTTAATATTATCAAGAAAAATTTTCAAAAAATAATATTTAGAAGATTTTTTTTCAAGAATCTTCTACTTCCGGTTGTCCAATTGTTACCAAAACCTTTTCAGATCTTCCCGGGAATGTCCGATTGGGAAATACGTTGTTAAACAAATTTTAAGTCTTATAGTTTTTGAGTAACCGTCCTTCCAACATCCCACACACACACACACACACACACACACATCCACACACACACACACACACACACACACACAGACATCATCGTAAAAATGTTAAAATCGGATTGTAAGGACCTTAAAACGTGCTTATTCAATAAAATCTGGATATGCGATTTTTAGCATGAATGCAATACCTCTCTTAGCGAGAGGTAAAAATCTGATGTGGCCAGCACATAACCTCTCGCCGTATATTTTACCTGGCTGTATGCATAAAGCAAAGAATATTTTTATAAATACAAATAATATATTCATATAAATCTATGACGTATAAACTTCTTTATTATTCAATAATAGCATGTCTCAACATAAAGATATTTACCATAAATTATGTTACAATAAATTACAAAGTAGAGTTTACCATATATAAATATTAGGCTGGTAACAGCAATTTTCAATTCGAACAACTTTGTTTACTTTCTCTTCATATTCTTCTAGTAAAAACATTAATTTTGGGCGGTCTAAAATGTATATATCTGGATTGTGCATCTATTCTTACATATCTTCTTTTACATTTTATTTTTTCATACTTGTTATATCTAAATAACACTAATTCCTTTTAATAAAGTGACGGATAGATTGCACTCCGATTATTCTTATATCGATGTGTAATTTTGTCAATATTTACAACTTACTTGAGAAGAATTTGATAGCTTTTTCGCAATTCAAAGTTACTCTAGTCTACAGTACTGGTGTACATTGTCCCATAATGTTTGAAACAAATTTAAGTCCTTCAACCTAGACTTGTCATCTCCATAATAGTCACAGATCAAGAACTAAGGGATTCTCCAAGTACATTTTTAATTCATTACTCATTATTTCTGACACTGACATTTATCTGTCAGTTACAAATAATTTAAATTATCAACTATTTTTCATGGCATCCTTTCGGTTGTAAAATTAATTACAACATTATTTTATATATTATATTCCTTTTATCTCTAAATCTATAAAATATGTATAAAAATATTTAAATGTATCAGAAAGAGAATTTATTTTTCTTTAATATTATCAAGAAAAATTTTCAAAAAATAATATTTAGAAGATTTTTTTTCAAGAATCTTCTACTTCCGGTTGTCCAATTGTTACCAAAACCTTATGTATCAGAAAGAGAATTTATTTTTCTTTAATATTATCAAGAAAAATTTTCAAAAAATAATATTTAGAAGATTTTTTTTCAAGAATCTTCTACTTCCGGTTGTCCAATTGTTACCAAAACCTTTTCAGATCTTCCCGGGAATGTCCGATTGGGAAATACGTTGTTAAACAAATTTTAAGTCTTATAGTTTTTGAGTAACCGTCCTTCCAACATCCCACACACACACACACACACACACACACATCCACACACACACACACACACACACACAGACATCATCGTAAAAATGTTAAAATCGGATTGTAAGGACCTTAAAACGTGCTTATTCAATAAAATCTGGATATGCGATTTTTAGCATGAATGCAATACCTCTCTTAGCGAGAGGTAAAAAGGGAACAAAATAAAGTGAAATGCAACATTTTAGATTGGATGCAAACTAAATTTGGACTTTACGGTAGTTTTTTCATCATCGCAATTCTTGCAGCAAAATTTGGGAAATTTTCCCAACAAAAAAATTGCTTTTTACCTCTCGCTAAGAGAGGTATTGGATTCATACTAAAAATCGCATATCCAGATTTTATTGAATAAGCACGTTTTAAGGTCCCTACAATCCGATTTTAACATTTTTACGATGATGTCTGTGTGTGTGTGTGTGTGTGTGTGTGTGTGTGTGTGTGTGTGTGTGTGTGTGTGTGTGTGTGTGTGGATGTGTGTGTGGGATGTTGGAAGGACGGTTACTCAAAAACTATAAGACATAAAATTTGTTTAACAACGTATTTCCCAATCGGACATTCATGGGAAGATCTGAAAAGGTTTTGGTAACAATTGGACAACCGGAAGTAGAAGATTCTTGAAAAAAAATCTTCTAAATATTATTTTTTGAAATTTTTTCTTGTTAATATTAAAGAAAAATAAATTCTCTTTCTGATACATTTAAATATTTTTATACATATTTTATAGATTTAGAGATAAAAGGTATATAATATATAAAATAATGTTGTAATTAATTTTACAACCGAAAGGATGCCATGAAAAATAGTTGCAAATTTAAATTATTTGTAACTGACAGATAAATGTCAGTGTCAGAAATAATGAGTAATGAAAGAAAAATGTATTTGGAGAATCCCTTAATTCTTGATCTGTGACTATTATGGAGATGACAAGTCTAGGTTGAAGGACTTAAATTTGTTTCAAACATTATGGGACAATGTACACCAGTACTGTAGACTAGAGTAACTTTGAATTGCGAAAAAGCTATCAAATTCTTCTCAAGTAAGTTGTAAATATTGACAAAATTACACATCGATATAAGAATAATCGGAGTGCAATCTATCCGTCACTTTATTAAAAGGAATTAGTGTTATTTAGATATAACAAGTATGAAAAAATAAAATGTAAAAGAAGATATATAAGAATAGATGCACAATCCAGATATATACATTTTAGACCGCCCAAAATTAATGTTTTTACTAGAAGAATATGAAGAGAAAGTAAACAAAGTTGTTCGAATTGAAAATTGCTGTTACCAGCCTAATATTTATATATGGTAAACTCTACTTTGTAATTTATTGTAACATAAATAAAAATAAATAAATATTTCATCACGGCATATTACCCATTGCTGGGTGTGCCAATCTGTAACATAATTTATGGTAAATATCTTTATGTTGAGACATGCTATTATTGAATAATAAAGAAGTTTATACGTCATAGATTTATATGAATATATTATTTGTATTTATAAAAATAATCTTTGCTTTATGCATACAGCCAGGTAAAATATACGGCGAGAGGTTATGTGCTGGCCACATCAGATTTTTTATGTTGTTACAATTGATTGTAATAATGAAAATGATGAATTAGGTAATCGATACTCCAATTCAAATTTAAAACATTTCTTAGTTTATACACTGAGACATCTGGTGGATACCAACTTTGTAAACATGATATTTATAGATTACATATGATAAGTTGACCAAGGCCGCTCGGTGGCCTGACCATGAGGGATGCCATTGCAGGACAGTAAACAATAAAAAAAAGTTATAAAATGCTCTTATTAGTAAAGAAAAAATACTATGCAACTTACACAGTAAAGTGATAGATGTGAGGAATATTTCTTTAAAATTTGTTTTCATTTATTATCCTACCAAAACGCAGGGCCGGCTCAACATGGGAAACTAGGGATGCGCTACATCGGGGCGCCACCGATAGGGACACCCGCTGTCGGCTACTACTAAATTAGTCGGAAATTTACTGAAAAAATGCCCGCAAAAATCGTGTAATACATGATATGAAAAAGAATTTCATGCTGAATTAATATATTTAACAGGATCAGAGTGGTGGATGGAAGAATAAAAAATTCTAAAGTTGCCAAAAAAATATATATTATATTTAAAACTAATCGATAATTTTGTTCAATCGATAACAGGACGAATTTAAACTATTATAAACAATAAAACCTATTAGACTAATGCCCGGTTTCACTAACATCAAATAAATCTTAGAATAGTTTATTCGTAGAATAAGTGAAAAATTTCGTATCATATGACAGCTAGAATAAATTCCGTCATATGTGTTATGGTTTCAATGCGATATTTAGGTATCTCTTATTCGACGAATAAGCTATTTAGAGTGTTAAAAATTAAAACGTAATATTATTTATTTTTTGTATAAGTTAAATTTCTTTTATAAACTGTTATGAAAACATGGCCAAAAACCTAAATATGCCGCTATTTTTCCCAATCGGCGGGAGGTTCTCATGCTCTAATTTCTGAAAACTTTTGATTTATCTGAGTAGGATTCCGTAAAAAAGCTGTTCTTGCAATTTCTTTGACGTACAATCGTGAATTTTCTGGACTATTTGACGAATACAATACAATTTTGAATTCCAAAATTTTCCTATGTATTTAGTTATATTTTTTATTTTTCTAATTATTTTTCTGTGATTTTCATTTTTTGTTATTCTTGGTAATTGCGATTTTTACGTTGTTTTCTTAATTTTATATTCTATTAAAATTTATGCTAGTTTTTATTTTTTTGTAACCATAACTTCTATACTGCGCAAGCATTTTGCGAGAATCAAATGCTTATGATTTACAATTCTGAAAAGTTAGTGGAATAATTTTCTTTTTACCTCTCGCTAAGAGAGGTATTGGATTCATGCTAAAAATCGCATATCCAGATTTTATTGAGTAAGCACGTTTTAAGGTCCCTACAATCCGATTTTAACATTTTTACGATGATGTCTGTGTGTGTGTGTGTGTGTGTGTGTGTGTGTGTGTGTGTGTGTGTGTGTGTGTGTGTGTGTGTGTGTGGATGTGTGTGTGTGGGATGTTGGAAGGACGGTTACTCAAAAACTATAAGACTTAAAATTTGTTTAACAACGTATTTCCCAATCGGACATTCATGGGAAGATCTGAAAAGGTTTTGGTAATAATTGGACAACCGGAAGTAGAAGATTCTTGAAAAAAAATCTTCTAAATATTATTTTTTGAAAATTTTTCGTGGTAATATTAAAGAAAATTAAATTCTCTATCTGATACATTTAAATATTTTATTATATATTCCATAGATTTAGAGATAAAAGAAGTATAATATATAAAATAATCTGTTGTAATAAATTTGACAGCCGAAAGAATGCCATGAAAAATAGTTGATAATTTAAATTATTTGTAACTGACAGATAAATGTCAGTGTCAGAAATAATGAGTAATGAATTAAAAATGTACTTGGAGAATCCCTTAGTTCTTGATCTGTGACTATTATGGAGATGACAAGTCTAGGTTGAAGGACTTAAATTTGTTTCAAACATTATGGGACAATGTACACCAGTACTGTAGACTAGAGTAACTTTGAATTGCGAAAAAGCTATCAAATTCTTCTCAAGTAAGTTGTAAATATTGACAAAATCGGAGTGCAATCTATCCGTCACTTTATTAAAGGGAATTAAGGTTATTTAGATATAACAAGTATGAAAAAATAAAATGTAAAAGAAGATATATAAGAATAGATGCACAATCCAGATATATACATTTTAGACCGCCCAAAATTAATGTTTTTACTAGAAGAATATGAAGAGAAAGTAAACAAAGTTGTTCGAATTGAAAATTGCTGTTACCAGCCTAATATTTATATATGGTAAACTCTACTTTGTAATTTATTGTAACATAATTTATGGTAAAATATCTTCATGTTGAGACATGCTATTATTGAATAATAAAGAAGTTTATACGTCATAGATTTATATGAATATATTATTTGTATTTATAAAAATAATCTTTGCTTTATGCATACAGCCAGGTAAAATATACGGCGAGAGGTTATGTGCTGGCCACATCAGATTTTTTCTTTTCTGCTGATATTGAATTTACCTGATTTAGTATTGAAATTTAGTAAAAAAACAGTAAAAGAAATATTTTGCCAAACGGATAATTATCTAGCATTTTTATGTTGCAAACTAAATAAAATATATATAAATATATCATTACGGCATATTATCCATTGCTGAATGCGCCAATTAACTTTATACCCAAATTTCGGGAATGATGACGTATTTCGTATTTGTTCCATACGGGCGTTTACCAGACCTCACCTATGACTATAACTGTAAAATTGTGATTAGAACAAAAAAAAATCTGATGTGACCAGCACATAACCTCTCGCCGTATATTTTACCTGGCTCTATTCATAAAGCAAAGAAAATTTTTAGAAATACAAATAATATATTCATATAAGTCTATGACGTATAACCTTCTTTATTATTCAATAAGAGCATGTCTCAACATATAACAATTTTCACATATATTTACAAAATCTATAGGATATTTTACCATAAATTATGTACAATAAATTACAAAGTAGAGTTTACCATATATAAATTTTAGGCTGGTAACAGGGATTTTCAATTCGAACAACGTTCTTGTTTACTGTCTCTTCATATTCTTCTAGTAAAAACATTAATATTGGGCGGTCTAAAATGTATAATCTGAATTGTGCATCTATTCTTACATATCTTCTTTTACATTTTATTTTTTCATACATGTTGTATCTAAATAACACTAATCCCCTTTAATAAAGTAATGGATAGATTGCACTACGCTTATTTTCTTATATCGATGTGTAATTTTGTCAATATTTACAACTTACTTGAGAAGAATTTGATAGCTTTTTCGTAGTTCAATATTACTCTAGCTACAGTGCTGGTGTACATTGTCCCATAATGTTTGAAACAAATTTAAGTCCTTCAACTTAGAATTGTCACCTCCATAATAGTCACAAATCAAGAATTAAGAGATTCTCCAAGTACATTTTTCTTTTATGACTCATTATGTCGATGAGATATAATTTTTCTGTATTTTACGTTGCAGAGTGGAGACCATCTTCACTTTCACCTTGTATTTATAACATTTCAATATCGTCTTCCTTCGAGCTGTATTCTCGCTTATATCTATTCTTTCCATTTAGATTTTTTATATATAAATTCATTCTATGAAGAAATTTTGTCCTACTCTTCTAATTTTTCGAGATGATTCCAATTCATTGTTGGCATTAACAGTATTTCTGAAGGGTACGTGTAATATACCTATAATTTTAAATATTTAACTATAAATACAATAAGAGATAATATAATGTATGTACTAAAAAATCTTCAGTAATGTCTCCGGATATCTGACACTGACATTTATCTGTCAGTTACAAACATTCAAATTTTCAACTATTTTCCATGGCTGTAAAATTTATTAAAACAGATTATTTTATATATTATATTTCTTTTATCTCTAAATCTATAGAATATATAATAAAATAATTAAATATATCATAGAGAATTCAATTTTATTTAATATTACCAAAAAAAAAATTCAAAAAATAATATTTAGAAGATTTTTTTTCAAGAATCTTCTACTTCCGGTCGTCCAATTGTTACCAAAACCTTTTCAGATTTTCCCATGAATGTCCGATTGGGAAATACGTAGTTAAACAAATATAAAGTCTTATAGTCCTTCCTTATAGTCCTTCCAACATCCCACACACACACACACACACACACACACACACACACACACACACACACACACACACACACACATCCACACACACATACACACACACATACACACACACATCCATACACACACACGGACATCATCGTAAAAATGTTAATTGTAGATTGTAGGGACCTTAAAACGTGCTTATTCAATAAAATCTGGATATGCGATTTTTAGCATGAATGCAATACCTCTCTTAGCGAGAGGTAAAAATGATTCTAATTTAATTTTCTTAATTACAAGAATAAACTTTCATCATTAGTTTAGTTTTTAAAGTATGTGTTATTGTGAGAAAAATGTTAAATAAATATAATGAGCAATTTTAGAAATGGTTCAATTAGGATCGACCTTAAATATCAGCATTCTCATGCTTCACTTCTTCATCTTGATTTATAAATAAATTTAAAAGTTTGTGAATTCTAGTTAATTAAACTGTTGCTTTTTAAAACAATCAATTTTTTTCTTCTCCAAAACAAAAGTAGTAGACAAAATAACAAGAAATTCGTTAATGGGTTCTTAAAATCTCACGTGTGGAAATAAAATAAAATTGTCCACACTATATTTCACATGTATGAAGTTGGGAAAATAAAATTCAACCAAGTTTCTGAGAATTTTATGTACTTGCCTTTATTACTTGTAAGTGCCCTAGTCTAGTACTAGTATATAGCTCTTTCAGAAGAGTATCTACTATCTATTGTATCCACCACATTATTTTTTCAATTTTTTTCCTTTAAAGAAAGATAAGATCTCTTTATTTATTTAGTACAAGATTTTATTAGATGTTGAAAAGTGCCAACAAGTGTCTGACAGTTAAAATGCATGTCAATAAGAAAATTAAATTGTGCTTATATTCAGCACTGGAGGATGAATTAAATAATCATGTGTTAAATAATAGTGGATTATTTATATTCTTTATTAAAAAGAATGATACTGTGTTGTTTTGTAATGTATCTAACATACTGAAGAATAAACATAATAGAATATTAGACTTTTATGAAAAATGGATATCTAATTATTTAAATTTTGATATTTTACATTTTCGTATGTGTTGTTTTACAAGTAAAGCATTGCCAAAAAAAAACTAGGAACATTAATACACATTAAAATATATAGTGAAGGTTTTATTCCGGTTCCTTTAGAAAAATCAATGTTATCTGGCTGAAGGCGACACGTTAATATCAACAAGCGATAGATTTAAATTGCTGAATCTTCAACACGTTTCATTATTCCTAGAGGTTTTCCATTATACATTTTATAACATAAGTATTATCTGCAAACAAATCCATATTATTTTAATTCATTTTTAAAACTTTATTCTGTACTTGGTGTACCTTTCAACGCTTTTAAATATGTGATGTATTCACCTACTTGGCTCTTAATACTTGTGAGTGCCCTCGTATATGGCTCTTACAGACATTATATTGTTGATCAAATTTCATATTATAACGATGTGAGCTCTTTATTTTTAATTAAAAAAATGCGCCTTCGAGAAAAAAGATATTTTATCTAATAATAATATTTATATAGTGGCGAATTTATAGATAGTGAAGTTAATATAAACAAGTAGGTAATAATTTTTATTTTGAAATACTTCAATATTGTTAAATTATTTCTGATTTTTAATATCATTTTTCTCGAAATAATTGTTATACATCCCCATATCATATTTACATCGTTGAAATTAAAAAAAAATTCTCTATCTAATGGATAAAAAATTTATATAGGTTGCCATTTAAAAAAATATAATTTTATTCTACCGTTTGAGAACCACTGGTTGAATTTTTTATTTATTATTTCTCATAAATTAAGCCCTTTTTCCTGGTAATTTTTTGTATATAACATTTTTCTCTAAAGTCATTAGTTCGCCCAAAAAGCGCTGGTTGTTTTAAAGGAAACACTCTTTATATATGTGGGACGTTGGAAGACGATTTCACAAAAACTATAATATTTAATATCTGTTTAACTACGTATTTCTCAATCGAACATTACTGGGAACAGATGAAAAGGTAACGATTGGGCAACCGAAAGTTGCAGATTCTTAAAAAAATCTTCTAAATTTTTTTTTTATTCTTGTTAGTATTAAATTATAGAAATCAGAAGTGCTGTCAATCCCGACTATGAATTGAAAACATCTCGAAAAATAGAAAATCTATATATATATCTAGAATAAAGTAGAATTTTTGGTATATATTGTAGGTACACAAGAAATGTTAAATACAATACTTATGTAACCACAAATGGAAGTAGCGAGAGGTATTGTGCTGCCCACAACAGATTTTTTTTTAAGTCTGGCACTTACAACTTATTCAAATTATTACTTAAACTTCAACCAAATTTTTGCTTGTTAAATATAATATATTTATATCTTTTTTTATATATTATATCATTTAATCAGATTTTTACTATATAATTTTCTCAATGACACACCCTAACCTTGTTTTTTTCGTTTTCCCTGATACATTTATCTGTAATCTTAACCTCACTAATAATCCTGTATATCTCCACTTAGTTGTAATCTACGGTCGTACACGGTTGTAAGCAGTTGAAAATTTCTCTAGATAGGGGATCTGACCTTGTTGGAAACCGGCGCACGTAAATTACTCGAGTTGTCAGCCGGTGCATGTGGGAAACAGCCAGCGATAGAACCGACCGGAGTCCGTACTCCGAACTCGAATTTATCTGCAACCCCGGAATGGAACAAGTCCCGAAGTCCCTCAGGCTATGCAGGGATGTAAGAGCTTGCAAGGATGGAATTTTAGGGGCTGAACAGGGATATACAAGTACGGATACTGGTCACGAGGATTTAGGTAGTTATAGAGTTTTATGAACAATGATATATAATCAACAGATTATTCGAATGAAATTCATAGTGAATATTGATAACATTTACCTGTAGAAACGGGTTTTACAACTTATTCGCCAAAAGTAAACGAGTAATGTAATTTGGCATATTGATTTTTATTTTATGTTAGAATCATATGAAATTGTATATTCGCCCTCTAATGCGGGCGCAATATGAATTTTATCGTCCGAGGGCCTACAGCAACAAAAATTCAAATAAATCAAAATCGTGTTACGAATAAATGCCAGATAACATTATAAATTCGATAAAACATATTTTTGAACACCGCCACTCGCGGTATCCGTATTCCTTCTCGTATACGTCTTTTGACTTCTGTAGAACCAACTTATCCGGTGCAGGCTGCAATTCATCCGATATTTCTTTGGAATATTCAATATCATTCATTTTCATTTTACACTCAATTAAAATTGTTTATAAACAGACAATATATCAATACCAACAATCTCTATAGAAAACAGAGCATACCTAAAATTCACTACGCCAGTACAGGATACGATAACGATTATATGTACATATTGAATCCTTGAATTTCAAAAACCAAAATAAAATAAAACGTTGTATGTATCACGGGCATAATCAAGATTATGACACTCGGGAAGTTTAAAGCTCTCCGCTACGCATTGAGCTTTAAATATTCCCCCGTAATAAAATCATTTAATTATGTCCTAGTCAAAACGTGCCCTGGCGAGTTTTCTAAAGTGCGAAAAAAGTCTTATAAATATAAAATGAGTCTTTTATACTATTTTTAATATTTTGCGTCTTTTATGTACTAAAATATATTTTTTTTTAAACTACTATATTAAACCGAGTTGATTTAGACAAATTTTTATGTGTAATGTTGTAGTTGGTGACATTGGATTGCCATTTATTCGATTATTTGAAAATTTGTCAATTATAATTTCGGACGTTTAAAAATTTAAGTAAATAACATCTACTAAAAACCTTTTAAAACAAAAAATGGTGTATCGAAATGAAGGTTCTTTCGATACGCAATTGGGTTTCATAATTACCTCATTATGAACGCAAAATATAAAAATAACTATTTTCAATATTCGCAAAAACATGTGCTACAGCTTATTTGAAGTGAACATTTTTTGTACCACTAAATTCTTATACTTTTCTAATATATATTTTTTTTAAATCTGATGTGGCTAGCACATTCCCCATAGACAAATTTTCTTGCAAATTTTCAGTATTTCCAGTAAAATTATTTCATAAACAAACTATGTTGCACTTGACACTGGCATCTTCTTTTTTAGCTTATCCCAATCGTTAGAGGTAGATATTTTTTATTTTCTTCTTCTATTCATTTCTGTTTTGCGTGTCGTCCTCACTCAGTTCCGTTTCTCTCAAGTCTTCCGCAATACAGTCCTTCCATCTTATCTCTGATATTCCTTTGTTTCTTCTACCTATTCATTCTTCTTCCAATATATTATTCATCTCTCCTCATAACATGTTCAAACCAATGTAATCGTCTCTCTTTTATCTATTTAGAAACTTAATCACTCGAGCCATTTCCCTTATTCATTAATTCCTTACCCTCTCTTTCCGAGTCTTTCCCTACATTTATCTCCACATCCTCATCTGTGCCATTCATTTTCTTTTCATTGATACTGACATCTAACGATTTGATTTATCTGAATGTATTAGCAGTTTCCATGGTTAGCAGGGCTGGCTGATTTATGAAATTTAATACCTTTATAATTCTTTAACTCTATTTCTATTGAATATGAAGTATAAAACGCAATCATATCGTATAGAGAATATAATTCATTAGTCACGTGACATGTTTTCCACCAATCAACATTCAGAATCTGCCTAGTTACATGTCTATCACAGCGATGATAAGAAACAAAGACATTATCACCTTATTTATATTCGTTAGTAAGGGATTTGTTTTCTTTATTTACAAAATTGACAGTTAATTCTGAGTATAAAAATGTGCGATATTCGTTGGGTTGGTATCAAGAACGATGAAAATAATAAGGAAATTATAAAATTAACCATGTTTTAATAAAATATATGAAAAGTGTTATAAAAATTCATTATATTCTCTCATTAAATATAAGCTCATGATATGATTAATAATCGAAGATATTGCTCGTGAAACCGAAGCAGCACATTTCACTCGTCCTTCGGATTCGTGAAATCTGCAACTCGGTTTCACTCGAGAATATCATCGATGATAATCATATCACTTGTTATATTACGTATAAGAATAATGCATTCTTTAATTTATAATAATATTAAAAGTCAATAATTAATATTTAACTGCTTTTATTTCAAGAAAAACTGATAAAATTTGCAAATGAGGGTACTTTCAGTGGACCAATTATAAACAATATCTAATCTTGTCTGCATATGGATTTAAATTGAGGAATACGAAAAAATTATAATATTTGGAATTGTGGTATTGGAGTTATGCGATCCGAAATAATCGTTACATACACACGCACACACACACACACACACACACACACACACACACACACACACACACACACACGTATATACAGACATCATTGTAAAAATAGTAAATTCGTATTCTAGGAACCCCAAATCGTGCTTATCCATTAAAAACTCACTATCGATTTTTTTTACCAAAAACATTACCTTCCTTACCTAAAGGTAACGGGAGGTAAAAATCCTTTCGTTACATGTAAATTCATTACCTATGTATGTAAAAACGAAATTGCCTAAAATATAAAAATGTTCAAATGTAGGCAGTTGCCTAAAAATCCGAACTTTTGTCATAATAAATATATTTTTAAAACATGGACCAACCACTAGTACAAAAAATGTTCACTTCAACCAAAACCATAATCAGTTATTTAGTGCATGGATTCCATGCACATACATAGTACAACAATTTAATTGAATTGTAAATAATGGTTGTGGAATTAAGTAATAAACGTCTACTTAATTTGTATGGGTATTAAATCGACAAGATAAAGATATTTTACGGGTTTAATATCTCTTAAGCTAATTGTAGTTTCTAGATACCAATTGGTATTTGCGGTATACTAATTCTGAATAAATTTTAGTTTAGGAATTAGGTAACCATTAATTCGAATAATAAATAACACGATTGTATTCATACACTCATTTCTTTTCTTTTATTAATAGACAGCTGCGCTATTACTATAATCATAGAAAATTTATGATATAATGAAAATGGGATCATTGATGTTTGATGAAAATACTGTGCCTTACCTGTGACTTGAACTTTGAACCTTTGCGCAACATTGACCATAAATTATCCCTGCTTGAAAGTAACATTTTACTTTGAAAATACAAATCTCAAATAAAACTTATTTAATTTATTAGAAATTAAATTCGAATAACACGACGATAGTATATTTTTAGCTTCGCCAAGAATGAGGAAAGTTCTGTTCTAATTTATATTTAATGAGAATCTCTCGAACACAGTATCAATCATGTCCTTTAAATTGTTGATCATTAAATGAATGAAATACTATCCATATATAATTCAAAAGTACTTTAATAGAACTTGAAGAATGCTTTTCACTTTTTCATTTTCAGTTTAACTCACATATATGTACATACTTTATTGATATACAGTTTAATTTTTGAAAGATTTATGATCAAGGTGATCTGTATCATAAACGAATTAGCAAGTTGGCACATGTATTACTATCATAATTCGAAATGACAAAAAGAGATCGTGATAAGAATGGATATCAAAAATTAAAACGATGCACGTTGATTACAATACTGTCACTGTAACGTAGTTTAATTATTATTTCTGATAGATTCATAGACATATGTGACTGACACTGACTCTGTGTCAGTCATAGATTAAGGAAAATATATAGTAGAAGATTGGGTATCTCCCTATTAAACCGTGATAACAAGTTTATTGCCATCTATGAAAAGGTCAGAGAACTAAATTTGACAGCCGAGAAAGTCGCGGGAAATATGAATTCATTTTGAATTATTCGAAACTTTAAATTTTATTTCTTGATAATGTAATTAATAAAAAATCTATCGAAAATAGATAATTTATTAAAGACATTATCAAGAAATGTGAAATATATGTTGAACTATAAAAAAATACAGTACTTAATATGTTAATGTCTTTATTTTAAAATATATACATTACATTATTTAAATCAAATAATAAATAAATAACTAAAAATCTCAAACTACACGGCGACAACTATTGAAATATAAGAACATACTACTCAAGGAATCAAAAATTTGAATTATTATTATTACAAGAGGTAATATTATTTCAAAAAAGGGATGTTACTTTAAATGTCTGCCAGAAATGCAATGCTTCATTGACCTCGTTACCGATGTTCGTCCACTTTTTAACAAATCTACCCTCTTCTATACTCATTTTTTCTCAAAACCGACCCATGCTATTTCAACATTCTTTGATGAATCTTATGAAGCTTCACGTCCTTTCGCCTAATAATGTAATATTTTGCTGCTCTTCTACGGTGTAAATATCTAAGAGCACCACCATGATGTAAATTCTCCTGGTCCACTTACATAAACCATGTCTTCTATTGGGCACTGTAAGCCTGCAAGAATGTGTCTTCACTATGCAGGAGTTACAAATATTTCATGTTTTTTTTTCTGAAATATTATTAATTTGTTGTTATATTTTATATAATCCCCGTATAATAATGCTAGTATGAAAACTAATATACTTACCGAAAATATATTGAATGATAAAGTAATATATTACAATAAAGATACAAATTCACAAATAACAGTTTTAAATGTCAAAGAATTTTGAACGATGCAATAGAGAATTGTGGGAAATTTACAGCAGTTCTCAAACATATGTTACCTTTTTATAGTATTTTGATATTAAAGTTTGAGAATCCCTGTAAAATCTGTACTACTAAAGCCATCTATGAAAGGGTCAGGAAGTATTTCCAAACGCTACTAGATTGAAAACTTGTTATCACGTTTCTGTATGCAGTTTCACCCCCCGTGTAAGTATCCTATATTTCACATAAGTATCTGATTTCTAATTTTCAATTAAATTAAAAGTTTATTTATTTTTGAATTTTTAATGCTCTTACTTTAACACATAGGTATTTTTATAATACAAAACAAAAGTAGTATCTTACATAAACTAAGTAAACGGCACTACTAAATATGACTGAATAGGTGGAGTTATTAAACTATAGTGTAAAATACAATCTTTAACTATTATTTAGGAAACGTATAATTATTAATGCTTGGCCGTAATTACCAAACGTGTTTACTGGACCACCTACATGTTTAAGATCATAATTTATTTATCAACTCCAATACTATGATTCCAAAAATTATATTTTTTCGTATTCCTCGAGTTTAGATCCATTATGCAGACGTGATTAGATTTTGATTATAATTGGGCCACCGGAAGTACCCTCAAATGCAACTGTTAACAGTTTTTCTTGAAAAAACGCAATTAAATATCATTTATTGACATTTAATGATTATAAATTTTAAAGAATACATAGATGACCTTTTTTATACTGACAATATTGGAGATCCTTAATAATGTGAGATATAAATAAAAGGACAAATTCGCAGATACGGTGTTGGTATGGTGCGTTATTTCCATAAGGCCTTATGTGAGCCGAGTGAGGTGAAGCCCTAGATAGTCAGAAGTACATTAACAAAATTGGTCAATTTTAAAGAAGAATACGCTGGGAATGATTCTATCTTCTGGCCCAACTTTCCTCCTCTCACTATGCAACACAAACTCAAAATTGGCAACTGACCAAAACGTACCATTAGTTCTGCGAAACGACAATCCAATAACCTTCCCCAGGCTCGTCTTGTAGAAGGTTTTGTGCTCTCTTATCGTAAAAAGTTCACGATGGAGGCTGGGAAGTTCAAAATAAGGACAAACTTCAACGCAGAATATACAGGACGTCAGGAATGACCATGAAATCGATGTAAATGTTAATTATTTATTAAGTTTTACAAAACTTTAAGTAAATGCATTTTATATTACAAAAAAAATGTTAAAATGTGTGTTAAAACATTTAGGAATTACGTTAAATTAATTATTTTATTATAAAAAAATGAGGCTACTTCCGGTTCACCAATTATAACCAAAATCTAATCACTTGTTCTTATGGATGTAAACTTGAGGAATACGAAAAAATTATAATTTTTGGAATCGTGGTATTGAAGTTATGAGATCCGGAACTTTTGTCACACACACACAGACACACACACATACATACATACATACAGACATCATCGTAAAAATGGTAAAATCGTATTATAGGGACCCTAAAACATGCTTATTCAGTAAAAACTCATCATTGAATTTTTTGACCAAAGACAATACCTTCCATACCTAAAGGTGACGGAAGGTAAAAACATAAATTACATTTTTATAAATATAAGATACTATAATGATCGTTTTATTTCAATAATATGTATGAATACAGCAAGTAGACAATCATTACAGTACATCAAAGACTCATTCCTACATTTCTTTTATTTCAAAACAAATCATGTAAAAATTGATCCTCAATCGTTGTCCTTGACCTGAAGGTGAATTTGTTCAATCATGCCACGCCACTTTTCTTTCGCCACGTACAACATTCAGTTCCTTACTTCGTTTAGGTTTAAACCGTCCCGCGCCTCCCTATATCCTTATCGTAAAGAAAAGCACCGTTCCGATGGATTCCTTCAGCGCGCAAGGATGATTGTTATCCTGGAAAGAGGTAATTACACAACAAAGAAAGGTTGTGCTATCGCCGACTCTTCAGGCGTTATTATACACTGGGGTAGTTTCTATGGTTTTGTTTACTCAACGAAGTAAACTGCTTTATAGTTTGAATGCTGGATATTATATCTCTTTTAAGTTTGAACAATAAAAGAAATTGTCTGAACAAAGAATACAGACAGATATTTGTCACGTACATGAAGTGTTATTACTGTAAATAGTTTAATAAATATTTAACTGAACGGGAACGCGAAGGATTTTTTTCTGTTTTTGAAACATACCACTCAATGTCTTGGGATATAAGAGCGTCGCAAGTATTTTTTTTATTTAGTAGCGTGGTTTATTTTATCTTGAAAAAAAAAATAGAATTTCGTTATCTATTATTTACTAACACATTTTCACGTCCTTGTTTTTCTTCCTCAGAGAATTATTAAAATGTCGAAACTGTTTCCACTATACATACATGTACAGCGGCAAAATTGGGGAACACCAAAAAAGCTATGTGTTTAAAAATGTTTCAATCCTTTGTCGTTCATATTTGTGTTGTTATTTCTACAGGTGCGGTCGGTAAGTATTTCATTTCAAGACAATGTAGTATAAATTAACAAATATAGGCACAATTACTCTCGCCACTTCCGTTTTTGGTTACATAAGTATAGGGCGCAAGCAGTCTTGTAACAATGTTCGTCTTGACAAGCAAATATGGGAGTCCGTGTAATAATGACAATTAGTAATTATGTACATAGATATCAAATGTCAAAATTTTTCATTAAAAATTTCAAGATTATCTAAATTCACGTAGTTGACCAGGAGTGTGGAATTAACTTGTCGAAGAAAATAAACCTATGGAATTGGAAAGTTAGAATGAAAAATTATGATATTTGACATCTATGTACATAATTACTAGCTATCATTCTGACACGGACCCCGTATCTGCTTGTCAAGGCCAACCAAGTGACATGACTCTTCTTTATTATCAGCAAGAACGAAAATTTTCAAAAACTAATATTTAGAAGAATTTTTTAAAGAATCTGCTACTTCGGGTTGTCCAACTATTACTAAAACCTTTTCAACTTTTCCCAGTAATATCCGATTAAGAAATACGTAGTTAAACAGATATTAAGTATTATAGTTTTTGAAAAATCATCCTTCCAACTACCCCACACACACACACACACATACAAACACACAGACACATCATCGTAAAAATATTAAAAATTGGATTGTAGGGACCTTAAAACATGCTTAATCATAAAAATCTGGATATGCGATTTTTAGCATGAATTCAATACCTCTTTTAGCGAGACGTAAAAGCTCATTGCTACTGATGCAACCGCTAACCGGTCGTTGTTTTATTTTTTTGCATTGCATAATCTATATTATTATAAGTATTTTTATTTTATTTATACTTTTATATTACCCTGAAATTGGGTGTTAATCCTGTTGGAAAAGTGAAGATTTACTTATTTGTTTAATAATAAAATATTTCAAATATTTTATAAGCAATCATGTGATATTGTTGGCCTTGACAATCAGATATCTGCGCCTGTGTCAGAATGACAGTTAGTAATTATGTACATATATGTCAAATGTCAGAATTTTTCATTAAAAATTTCATTACTTTCTAAATTCACATAGTTAATTTGTCACCAGAAGTGTGGAATTTACTTGTCGAGGAAAATAAACTAGATGGAATTGGAAAATCACTAAATCTAGAATGAAATATTTTGATATTTGACACCTATGTACATAATTACTAGCTATCATTCTGACACGGGCCCCCATATCTGCTTGTCAAGGCTAACAAAATTTAACATATCTTGTATACCCATACTCTACACCAAAAAATCTACTGACATCTATTCTTTATATTTAGATTAATTAATTTTAAATTAATTCTATGAAGAAATTTTGTCCTACTCTTCTAATTTTTCGAAGGATACATTTTTGTCACACACATACAGACATCATAAAAACAGTAAATTCGTATTGAAGGGACTCCAATACGTGCTTATTCATTAAAAACTTACCATCGAATTTTTTGACCAGACAATGCCTTCCTTAGCTATATGTGTCGAAAGGTAAAAATGGAAAATTATTATTTTTAATTAGATAATGATAATTAATAATTAGTAATGGATTTTTTTTAGCCTTTGCAATGTAAATTTGTCGGACCATATTCTTAAATTCCTAATTTTTAACTATTTCACCCCAAAAAATTAATAATTCATGTTTAATTCATATGCTACTGCCAAACACACTCAAGATTAACCCAAACACATATGAGTGAGATATAACATTCGTTTTTTGAATGTTGAGGCCTTTGACCGTCTGAAACGTGAACTGAATTTGTTCACATTTATTAAAGAATCCTTGAAATTGTGGAACTTGTATATTTAGATTAAAGTATCTCTCCATTTCATTTGATGAAAATACTTTCCATTCTATTCATTTGTGCGCGAAGCAAACCTTATTCACAATACAATTCATCTCGTATAATTTTATAAATTACTCCCTTTTCCCAGAGTAATAATTCACTTCAATAAAAACAATAACAAAAACCATAAGTAGTATCTTCCCGCCTTCATTTGTTTCCCCTGTTACGTGATGATAAATGTGCTAAAATGGCAGTGACGTCACGTTTTAATTACACCGGCTGTTTACGCACACGTATGCCAATGTTGTTTTGTTCATTGATTGCTTGTCACCGCGTCGACAATAATATTAGAAGTTGGCTATGTTCGCACCATGTGTTGTTCTGATGTTCTGATTGGGGTACGGCCATGTTGATTTCGTGTCGTGATTCGGAATTGTCATGACAATGCTATGGTCATTCGGCGCAGAAATATTTTGCCGAATAGTGGATAGTAAACATTGTTCGCTCAACCGTTAGTTACTCTGTTCTATTGTAAGTTAGTAATTTGATGCTAGAATAGTTGGCGGCATATGTATAATGTTTGGAATAACAAGCACCATGTGAATCTGATAATTGGATAAGTTTTAGAGAATTGCCAATTTTCTGAATTTGATTACAAACAACAGAAAATAATTTTATTAACTCTTGTATTGTTTTATTTACGTACACATTGGAAGTTATAACTAGTAATAATAACGCTTATATTGGGTATTTATTTGCAGAATGTTTTACAACTACAAACTGATTATAATAAAATAAATTAGAAAATAACTTCGCCCCTAGTTTATATTTTAATAAATATAGATTATTTTTCTTGTTGTTAGATGTAGTGATGCAACGGATAGTGAATTGGCCGAATACATGATATCTAATATCCCGTTTAGTATTTTGTCGGACAGCCGAATATCCGGAGGCTGCATATTTCAGAAAAAAATATTAAATTGGCAAGTATATACAAGTTCGCCACTTGGGTGGTGGTTGGTTACCTTTTACATCATTTTTTTATGTAATAACAGTAATTTCAACTAATATATTACATTACTAAATAAAATTCTTTAATCTTTATACGAGTAAATACAGTGGCGGACAAAATATATTTATAGTTCTTGCAAATTTGAATATTATTTTCTAAAGTAAGAAGAAATTCACAAGAAATCTGTTGATATTGGCTGTACGATTTAATTAAAAGAGCATATACTTGTTTTTTTTATGGAAACATGAATAATTATATTATATTTAGTGAGTTAATGTTAAGCTGTGTAAAAATAAATATTTTTCATAAAGATGATGTGAAGCAGTGGAATATTTTTCAAACTTTAAAAATTAGTAAAAGTGACGTATCAAAGATTTTGAATTTTTTCTCAATATGAGAGTGATAAAAAATTAATAAAAAAGTTAGTCGTTCGACAATTCGAGAAAAAAAAATCTGTTGTGGCCAGTACAATAACTCTCGCTCTTTCCATTGTGGGATAAGTATTATATTTAATATTTCTTGTACAAACAAAAAATTGTAATAACATCTATTCTTTATATTTAGAAATTTAGATATATTTTATAATTTTAAATTCATTATATGAGCAAGTTTTCTTTTACTCTTCTAAACGTTTGAAGTTCTTCCAATTTTAAATATTTAATTATTAATACAAGAAGAAATATTAAATGTCGTTCACAGAAAAATCCTCCAGTACTGTCTCTGAATTTTTGACACTGACATTATTGACATTTATTTGTCAATTAAAAACATTTTAATTTCTCAACTGGTTAGCATGGAGTTTCTTGGGCTGTAAGATTTACTACAACAGATTATTTTATAGAGTATATTACTAAATTTATAGAAGATATATTAAAATTTGAAATGTATCAGATAGAGAATTTTATGTTCTTTAATATATATAATAATACAAATTTTCAAAATATAATATTTAGAATTTTTTTGTTATAATACTACTACTTCCGGTTGTCCAATTGTTACCATAACCTACTCAACTCTTCCTATTACTGTTAGATTGAGGAATCCGTATTTACACGGGTCTTTAGTCGTGAGAGAATTTGAGAAATCGTACTTCCAACATCCACGCACAGGGTACCTTTTTGTGTAATTTTAGATTTTATGTAATATTTTATAATTAAAAATGAAAAAATATTAATCGGTAAAGAAAAACGATAAAAAAAAAGTTTATGGCTTCTCCACGTCTCTGGTTGAGAGGCAAAAACAAAAGAAAGTATAAATATGCATCTAGTACCAGAAATATTAATAAAAGTTTGTATGATGAAGTTCACCTTCTCTATGTGGTTAGTTAGTTCTAATATCGGTTAAGCGTTGCACGCTTATTCAAATCACATCCCGTATATTTATGTGTTTTATATGGTACTTACTTCCTGACTTATAGGGTTATGCTGTAAGCCTCGTTATGACATAACAAATCGTTAAAACGTTATATCGTTCAAATAATAACGAAAATCGTTTAATGGGCTTATTCTGTAAACGTTCGTTATGACTTTATGCATTGTTATACCATTATTATAACGATGATTGTCAAAGTGTTTATCTAAAAACAATAATTTAGTTCTACGTAACGAAAAAAGGATAACGATCTCGTTATTTTTTAACGACTGGAAAAATCATTCGTTACATAGGTAAACATTTTGTCAATACGTCAGTATTTTTATTCATGTCAAAATAAAATTGCTATTATGTTGAACAGTGATCTCAAAAACCCGTCATATTACAGTTTTTTGAAAGGTAATATTAAAATAATAAAATAAATAAATAAATATTTCATCACGGCATATTACCCATTGCTGGGTGTGCCAATCCGCTTCATACAGAGATATCGGTAATGATGAAATATTTGTACCGTGCGGGCGCTTACTAGGCGTCACCTCACGGGCACTCAATGCTGGCGTGGAGAGTGCGCCACAGGGGTCAATTTTGTGCGCAAGCTTCCCAATTTGTCTACAGATGGTAGTAGTAGCTTTAGCATAGCCTACACAAGAACAAGGAAGAAGAAGAAGAAAGTGTCCGACAGCTGACAGGTTGACAGCAGACTCCCACCAGAATTAATCTATACTAGAAATTTGGGAGTGATATTGAATTATTTTAGATATTTCATTCAAAATTATAATTTGATTTTAGGAAATAAAGTTCTTAACTTGATCCCAAGGTTATTATTTTTCAAAATGTGCTACAGAATACGGATACGAAGATTTCGTAATGATAACGATTCGTTAAGCGGATGTTTTACAGAATAGGCATATTAGTTTTTGTTTATAAATATCAACTATTGCAAATTTTAAATTTTATTTAAACCTCCAAACCTAACAAGATTTATTCTGACTAACTTTCCTGTGACATCATTTCAAAACTATGAGCCAGAATAGTATGCTATAACAAGTAATCATTATTTTATTTGTTATCACAATAACAAACATTCATAACGACTAACGTTCATGGTTATGTTTACATTTTGAAACATCACATCAACCCTCATATCTCTCCAAATATTTAAACATTAACCTGTATTACACCAGCAGCAATGAACCTTGAAGTAAAATTACACAATAATTACATGCACTTAATCCCCCATTTGGTGTTTTCCATCCAAACATTGTAAGTGGTGGGCAGCTCACGCAAACCTACGCTTCGGTGCGTGTAATCGCTAGTTTCGCTGTACGGTCCATCGTCACGCAACTGTCAAGCTGCCTGCCTTGCCTAGCCTACACATTCACCTACACGTACACCCGGCTTCCTTTTCCTTCCACTCAAAGCAAGGCTGCTGCCACCGTGGTTTAGATAGGTTAGGAAATTTAGTGGAACGTTCCAGGTAATTTAATTATTACAACATGTGGAGTGATATTAATGTTTGGTTTGACAGAAACGCTGGGCGGATGGAAATTAATGAATGTCTTAGAATGGTGATATGGGCTTGAGGAAATAATTGGACGAAATCTTCTACGATTAGTGGACTGGAAAATAAACATTACAGAATAATTCATGGAGTACGAGACCACAGTATAGGGAAAATATCCATTAGCAACTCTCTTGTCGGAACCTTTGATCTTTCCTTCCAAGCTGCTCGATCTGCAGGGAGTAATAATGATGAGCGCGAAATTTAAAGAAAACAAAAATATATATTTAATACTTGTAATTAAACATCAAATGATAAATTGTGGTATGACGTCCCCTGTGCATGGTAGTGACCTGAAATTTAGAGACAACAGCCTGGCTTTACCGCACCCATCAGGTTCTCTGCCCTTTCCACCTGATTCTAGAGGTCCGCTCCAGAATGACCACGGAATTCTGGTGTCAGTGTTGTGTTGCTATTGTGCCCACCCACTGTCCAGCGCTCCTTGGTCCTGGCTGTTTTTACTAGAAGAATATGAAGAGAAAGTAAACAAGAACGTTGTTGAAAAAAAAATTAAAATCCCTGTTACCAGCCTAAAATTTATACAGGGTGGAAACGAACTTAATGTCATAAATTTAAGGGTGAGTAGTATGACATGTGTAGATTACGAAACAGAAAGGTGTTTTTAAAAATTCGCATATTTAAGGGTAGTTTTCATGAAGCTAACATTTTTGGTACCACTGGACCACTGGCAACGCATTTGAATTATTTTATCTATTACACGATTATTTTCGTTAAAAATGCTATTTAATTTAATTATTAAGAATAACATCTTATACAACTAATTTTGAATGTATTTTTGATAACCATATTTTTAATGAAATATGAATTAAAACAGCAGTAAAAAAAAGTTTCCTTAAGAAAAATCGAATTTTCGTTTTTCGAATTCTAAAAAAATTCTTTCAGTTTCGTAATCTACACATGTCATACTACTCACCCTTAAATTTATGACATTAAGTTCGTTTCCACCCTGTATATGGTAAACTCTACTTTGTAATTTATTGTATATAATTTATGGTAAAATATCCTATAGATTTTGTAAATATACATATGTGAAAATTGTTTTATCTTGAGACATGTTCTTATTGAATAATAAAGAAGTTTATACGTCGTAGACTTATATGAATATATTATTTGTATTTCTAAAAATATTCTTTGCTTTATGCATACAGCCAGGTAAAATATACGACCAGAGGTTATGTGCTGGCCACATCAGATTTTTTGTAAATGGTTTAACTTTTGTCAATTTGAAGATTTCAGAAAAGCAGCCATTTTGAAAAGACTCATTTACAATGAAAGTTAATGGCTTAAGCATAAAGTTATATCTTTTTTTTTACCTCTCGCTAAGAGAGGTATTGCATTCATGCTAAAAATCGCATATCCAGATTTTATTGAATAAGCACGTTTTAAGGTCTCTACAATCCGATTTTAACATTTTTACGATGATGTCTGTGTGTGTGTGTGTGTGGATGTGTGTGTGTGTGTGTGTGTGTATGTGTGTGTGTGGGATGTTGGAAGGACGGTTACTCAAAAACTATAAGACTTAAAATTTGTTTAACAACGTATTTCCCAATCGGACATTCATGGGAAGATCTGAAAAGGTTTTGGTAACAATTGGACAACCGGAAGTAGAAGATTCTTGAAAAAAAATCTTCTAAATATTATTTTTTGAAAATTTTTCGTGGTAATATTAAAGAAAATTAAATTCTCTATCTGATACATTTAAATATTTTATTATATATTCCATAGATTTAGAGATAAAAGAAGTATAATATATAAAATAATCTGTTGTAATAAATTTGACAGCCGAAAGAATGCCATGAAAAATAGTTGATAATTTAAATTATTTGTAACTGACAGATAAATGTCAGTGTCAGAAATAATGAGTAATGAAGGAAAAATGTACTTGGAGAATCCCTTAGTTCTTGATCTGTGACTATTATGGAGATGACAAGTCTAGGTTGAAGGACTTAAATTAGTTTCAAACATTATGGGACAATGTACACCAGTACTATAGACTAGAACTAGAGTAACTTTGAATTGCGAAAAAGCTATCAAATTCTTCTCAAGTAAGTTGTAAATATTGACAAAATTACACATCGATATAAGAATAATCGGAGTGCAATCTATCCGTCACTTTATTAAAGGGAATTAGTGTTATTTAGATATAACATGTATGAAAAAATAAAATGTAAAAGAAGATATGTAAGAATAGATGCACAATCCATATATACATTTTAGACCGCCCAAAATTAATGTTTTTACTAGAAGAATATGAAGAGAAAGTAAACAACGTTGTTCGAATTGAAAATTGCAGTTACCAGCCTAATATTTATATATGGTAAACTCTACTTTGTAATTTATTGTAACATAATTTATGGTAAAATATCTTCATGTTGAGACATGCTATTATTGAATAATAAAGAAGTTTATACGTCATAGATTTATATGAATATATTATTTGTATTTATAAAAATATTCTTTGCTTTATGCATACAGCCAGGTAAAATATACGGCGAGAGGTTATGTGCTGGCCACATCAGATTTTTCTTAAAGAGAATTACTTGATATTTCATCTATCCCTGATGAATGTGTGTTTTTAAAAGACAGAGTTACTTCTGCTACTTCACTTTCATCAACATATGGCACGAATATGGTATTTGGATTTTCACAGGAATTGTAATCCTTTTGAATATATTTTATAATTGTATTTAATTCTCTTAAAATATTTTTAAACAAGGCTTAAGGACTCACAAATCATGGCATTTGGTATGATGGTAGTGCTTCCGGTTTAACCAGAAATTACACTAACTTTCATATTTCAAATGGGGCAACCTATATATTTTTATATATTTGGAATTTACCGAAAATTACACGGGCTTGATGGTAGCGCTTTCGGTTTAACTGAAAATGACACTAACTTTCATATTTCAAATTTTAAATGAGACACCGTATATATTTGGATTCTACGTAAAATTACGAATTCTACGCTATGCTTGAATTTTTATTGAAGAAATAAATTACACAAATACAAGAGATAATTATGAATAATTAACCTGGTAAACCATATCAGGTAGGCTGAGATAACAAATTGATCATTTTTTTTGTAATAAAATATGGAATCTTACAAAAATAACTTATTATTTAAACAATCAACTTAAATATTACTTAATATTTTCACAGCTCCTTTGTAGTTTATTTCGTCAAGTATATTGCTGAATTCATAACTTTACATAGATTCCAAATATATATAAATACGGGTGTCCCGCATTTGAAATATGAAAGTTCATGCCACTTCCGGTCAAGCCGGTAGCACTACCATTGTGTCAAATACCATGATTTGTGAGTCTTTAATTCTATATTTTATAAATATTTAAAGAGAATTAAAATATAATTTGAAATAAAATAAAAATATTTTGAGTCGCCCGGTTTCATGTGTCAGCCTATATATATATATATATATATATATATATATATATATATATATATATATATATATATATATATATATATATATATATATATATATATATATACTTCTTATAGAAGAGATGGCATGGATGTGACAATTTTTAAAGGTAGTTTCTTTGTGCCCCGCTGGTCTTTTGTGTCGCACATTCCCCTACAGTCAATACATTTTTATATTCAAAGGAACCAATTTTCAAAACATTTTTTCCATGTTTCTGGACTGCAGGTATTTCATTTATGTCTTATTTGAAAACATCAGTAGCGTCATTACCCGAAATAAAATACATTCCACGTAATTTACCTTCGCATTGTGGAAATAAATAAAAGTCGTTAGGTGCCTAGAATAATCAACTCAATGTTCTGCTTGTTTAAATATGATGTTTTTCGAGCGGCTTTATTTGGAACAACGTTATCTTCATGCAGTATTACTTTTCCTTTTCAGGAATATCCAGAGAATATTTGAGAAGTTGGCCATTTGTTAAAACTTTTTTCATTATTTATTTAATAATTGCAATATGCAATGACTCTTGGGCAACAGATCCAAAAAGGTGTCTAGTAAAGATACTCAGCTGGAACTAGCGCCTTACCACCTACCAGAAAATAATTCTCGTTATTTTTGAATACTCCCTCGTACCTAGTTATTTTATTAATTATTTAATTAAATTGTTTATTTCAAATTATTTACCACGAAAGTTATTTTAATTCATATATTTTTATTAGTGTTGAAGTAGATTAATATATGTGGCTCCAATAATTATTGCTGACCTTCACTGTTTTAGAACAAAATTAGCCTAACATCTGCATATTAAAATATTTTTTTATGCAACATGGGTAGGTAAAAAGTATAGTCTTATTTCACGAAGTTTGACCGAATGAGCCGAAGGCGAGTTCGTCAAATGCTATGAGTTTTACTTTAATTGCATACAATTTTTTTTACGTCTGCAATAAAAGTCTGAAAAAAGTGCCATACCGTTTAATTTTTTCACTCTCTTGCGTTAAAAAAAGCACTTTTTCACACTTTTATTGTGTTAACAAAGTCAAACTTTATAAAAACATTTTAATAAAAAAATATGTTGTGGCCAACATAAATTTTCTTGTAAAAGTTTCTAAATTACCAGTAAAATTATTTCATAAACTATGCAAATGGCACTTGACACTAACATCTTCTTCTTCTTTAGCTTTTCTCATTCGTTAGAGGTCGCTATTTTTTATTTTCTTCTTCCATCCATTTCTGTTTTGCGGGTCGTCCTTATTCGGTTACAGTCCTTCCATCTTATCTTTGATCTTCCTGTGTTTCTTCCAACTTCTACTAAGCTATTATCTTGTTTTCTAGAATCTTTTAATACTGGAGTTAGTTCCCTTATTCTTTCATTGCTTACCGTATCATTCCGTGTCTTCCCCAAAATCCATCTCAACATCCTTGTCTCTGCCACATTAATTTTCTTTTGATTGACACTAACATCTGTCCACCATCTATAGTTAGAATTTTATTAATATGGAAGCTGTTTCCATGGCTATAGCATAGCTGATTGATTTATTTTACTTAATTTCTTCAACTCAATATTCACTGAATATAATGAATAAAATGCAATTAAATCGTATAGATAATAGAATAATCTCTAATATTTACAATAACATTATATGTGTATATAATATTTAACAGTGTTTTTTCAAGAAAAACTGTTAAAATCTTCAAATGAGGGTACTTCCGGTTGACCAATTATAACCAAAATCTAATCAAGTCTGCATATGGACGTAAGGAAGAGGAATACGTAAGAATTGTACTTTTTGGAATTTCACATACACACGCACACACACACACACACACACACACACACACACACACACACACACACACACACACACACACACACACACACACACACACACACACACACACACATATAGACATCATCATAAAAATAGTAAAATCGTATTGTAGAGACCCTAAAACGTCCTTATTCATTGAAAACTAACCACCGAATTTTTTGACGAAAGATAATACCTTCCTTATCTAGAGGTGACGGCAGGTAAAAGTGTACTTTTTTTAATTGACCTAAAATAGTTATTTACATTTAGAGGATCGAAAGTAATGGTTCACGCCTGCGAACGAAATTTGAAGTCTGATGCGTAGCGGAGAATTTTATTCGTTCAACGTTTTGCGCACTACTGTAATCAAATGAAATGTTTTAATTTTTTTTTTTAATTACATTTCTTGTATGTTTGACGTCTGACTTTACCGCCCGCATGTGTTACTGTACCGTCCGCATGCGGTGCTTTACCACGCGCAGAGTGTAATCTTTCAGTTTCTGCCATAGTAACTAAAATATAAACAAAATTTTTTTTGTCCAACTTGCCTAAAAAGTGACCTTGTTTGTGCCTGTTTTGCGTGTGCAAAGTGGTTCATTTCTTAACAATGCGACCAGGCCGTGCCCATAACTCTTTTACTTTGCGCACGACCTATTCGCACTGTTTAGAAATTAACCACTTTGCGCACGTAAAACAGGCACTCAAAAAATACTTTTTGTGTAAATTGGACAAAAAAAATGTGTGTGCCACGTGCGTAAAGCGATTAGCGCTTGGCTGAGTTGCACCTCTCGCCGAATGCGACCCTGACATAACAGATTCTCAACGAATTACTAAAAAAATATCAACTGTGCGTATAATAGAGGTACAAGGGAAAATAATATTAAACAATACTATTTTAAATTATTTACTGTTTAAAATGTGCTAGATGAAAGGTGAAACATGTCAATATAGTTAAATTTAGAGTTATAAGTGGATATAAATTAATATAAAAATAACAATATAAATAGGTGACATATTGTTATTGGTGAATAGTGGCGGAAATGATTCTGAATTGAAGTGTATTGAAAGAACTAGTCTTTCAAATAGACGTACGTACGACATACAAAGTCATTCATCGTTCGCGAGACATCTTGTGTAACAGCACACAACACAATTTACTGTGTGTACTACTTTACTATTTATATAATTCTATTTTACGTTCAATAGACTGCTGTCTTTTTATTTGCGGATCTTCAAAGTAATTCATTACCTTGTCCATATCTAAAAGCAATGCAAGGTCACAAGGTTGCAGTGTAAACTCGTCCTTACTCCCCTCAAAATGTAGAGCAATCAATCATGCAAGGTTATAGTGGTGATGTATGAGGTAGTAAGGATGTTTTATTCTATTTGGTGTGAAAAGTGGTTTTTTATTGTTCAGGAAGATTATTAACTAACATAGAAATTCCATATGCAGAGGGATCAAGAAAAGAAAGATATAAAAGTATTTTTTTACAAAGATTGAGACGACTAGACTTACGTTGTACAAATAGTTATAGTAGAATAGATCTGTGTAATAGTAACAGCTGTACAAAAATCTTAATCAATTATCGTTAAGAGAGCAGTTGCTTTGATTTCACGGGGTGGCTTTGAGTTTTCTACAGAAGTTTTTTGTTTTGCATGAAGCACTACTGTAATAAATCGTAGTTTTTTGAATACATCAAGTTGTAACACTAATCAGATCATATGTAAATATCTAACAATCATAAGTATTATCGTTTTTAATTAAAAAAATATTTAATAGACGAAATATTGCTACTTTTATAGTATGTGAATGTGAATCTTCCTGTAATCTTCAATAATATTTATAGTGTAAAAAGGTCATCCATAATGATGACAAATTGCTAATATATCTATATTTAAATCATTATCAGGCCTATTGTTTAACTCAGTGGTTAACTTTTTACAACTGGTTAAAAAAATTATCCAGTGACTATTGATTTAACAATTAACATCTACTTTTTTGCTTTACAGGGTGTATTAGGGCTCGTTTAACAAAAAAGAATAGCGTATTATTAAGCTCATTTTGAACAAAAATGTTATATGAAGATATGTCCAGAAACTTCTCGTTACAGAATTACTAATAACTCTGATACTAGTTGCACTAAAATTTTGAAACTTAATATGTGGATACTACTTATTTAGATGCATGTTTATACTATCTTTTGTTTCTGTATCTCAACCAGTGGCGTCGGATATGAGGAAGCATGGAGATTTTTTATCGTTATTTTTTAACTATTAACATTTATACTTGTTTTTATACAATATATTTATCATATTTAATTTATCTACAAATATTTCAAAAATCATTAAACACTTTTATATCATTGATCGTGATCAACTTTATGATATTTTATTTTAAAATTAAAAGTCTGTAGTTAGTTTTATTAATTTAAACAATATAATGCAAGATTTTTAATTTTAAAGGTCAAAAAATGATTATAATCTGTGACCCTGCGAGAAAAATATTACCTGTCAATCGGTTTGTTTTGGTTGACTATTTATGCGCTTCATTATTAGTACAGTCCATCTATTCGTACGTGACATTCCCCGCTAGTGTCGTGCATAGAAAGAGAAAGTATTCGTGTGGGACAGAGATAGATAGTACGCGCGAGAAATACACTCCGATATATAAGTTATTGTTAAAAATACATTTTGATTGGTGTAGAATGAGACTGAAATTTAACAAATATTATTAATGTCTGATATGAGGTAACTTTTAAATGCTTTCATAGTTTACGCCCCGGTTTGTACTTTCCGATCTTAACTGCAGCAAAGTTAGGATAGAATGAGCTCCGTTCCATATTTGACCCCCCCGCCCTCCCACCGCAGTGTATGATCCATTGCGCATCTTAACCCAAATGTCAGGTAAGAGTAGACGGACAGTATATTGGTGTAACTGAGATACTGAGAATAAGTGTCAAACGTTACTAACCTAAAAAAAAATTGTCAAAATGAAATTAAATTTTCTCCAATTTAAAAGATACTCTTAGCGGAAAAAATATTGTAACCAATATATTTGCTAATCGGCGATTTACAATCTCTGTCTAGGCGCTTAAGTACGCATTAAAACATCTCGATTAATAATCGGCCTTATTAACATACTAGATAGTTACTAAATTAAATTTTGTTAATTAACAACTCTGATGTGGCCAGCATATAACCTCTCGCCGTATATTTTACCTGGCTCTATTCATAAAGCAAAGAATATTTTTAGAAATACAAATAATATATTCATATAAGTCTATAACGTATAAACTATGACTCAACATAAAACAATTTTCACATATACTTACAAAATCTATAAGATATTTTACCATAAATTATGTACAATAAATTACAAAGTAGAGTTTACTATATATACCTGCTGGTAACACGGATTTTCAATTCGAACAACGTTATTGTTTACTTTCTCTTCATATTCTTCTAGTAAAAACATTAATTTTGGGCGGCCAAAATGTATAATCTGAATTGTGCATCTATTCTTACATATCTTCTTTTACATTTTATTTTTTCATACATGCTGTATCTAAATAACACTAATTCCCATTAATAAAGTGATGGATAGATTGCACTCCGATTATTTTCTTATAACGATGTGTAATTTTGTCAATATTTACAACTTACTTGAGAAGAATTTGATAGCTTTTTCGCAGTTCAATGTTACTCCAGCTACAGTGCTGGTGTGCATTGTCCCATAATGTTTAAAACAAATTTAAGTCCTTCAACTTAGACTTGTCACCTCCATAATAGTCACAGATCAAGAATTAAGAGATTCTCCAAGTACATTTTTCTTTCATTACCCATTATTTCGATGAGATACATTTTTTTCTGTATTTTACGTTGCAGAGTGGAGACCATTAATAGTATTTCTGAAGGGTATGTGTAATATACCTATAATTTTAAATATTTAACTATAAATACAATAAGAAATAATATAATGTATGTACTTCCCAAAAAAAATCTTCAGTAATGTCTCCGGATTTCTGACACTGACATTTATCTCTCAGTTACAAACATTCAAATTTTCAACTATTTTTCATGGCATCCTTTCGGTTGTAAAATTAATTACAACAGATTATTTTATATATTATATTCTTTTTATCTCTAAATCTATAAAATATATATAAAAATATTTAAATGTATCAGAAAGAGAATTTATTTTTCTTTAATATTATCAAGAAAAATTTTCAAAAAATAATATTTAGAAGATTTTTTTTCAAGAATCTTCTACTTCCGGTTGTCCAATTATTACCAAAACCTTTTCAGATCTTCCCATGAATGTCCGATTGGGAAATACGTTGTTAAACAAATTTTAAGTCTTATAGTTTTTGAGTAACCGTCCTTCCAACATCCCACACACACACACACACACACACACACACACACACACACACACACACAGACATCATCGTAAAAATGTTAAAATCGGATTGTAGGGACCTTAAAACGTGCTTATTCAATAAAATCTGGATATGCGATTTTTAGCATGAATCCAATACCTCTCTTAGCGAGAGGTAAAAAATGTTTCAGGTAATGTTATTTATCATTCGCGTATCATTCATATTTCAACAGCGCAGGTAATAAACTTAATTCACAATCATTATAATAATATTCCAATTCCTAACCTTTTAGAGATTGGGTAATACGCCAGTCGTAACTGCGATGAAAATCTTTTTGATGAGAAATGTCAGAAAATAATTCCACCCCACTGGTTAGAATTGTTTATTTAGGGTTGCCTAGCAATATTGTCATAGATCATAGATAAAGTAGGCTAAACAAATTTTAATAGATCTGTCAAAAATGATTGATAAAATTAAAGGTTATAATAATACGATTTATTTTGAAAATTATTGATTTAAAAAGAGGATGATTGTGATTAAAATAGTAAACATACATCGGTGAGAGTTTCATTGCAGTCTCGCGCTGTATCTCACACAAGCCCTCGGCTGCAATGAAACATTTCCCACCTCGATTATAATATATACTATTAGCCTGGTAATACGTACTATGTAACATTTACAATTTTCATTGCACTAATTTGAATCTGATTGACATTTCGACATCTGCTAAATATAAATTGCACAAAACATTCATAACAACAATAATTACGTGCTTCGTCAAAATATTTCGTTATTACAGAAACCTACTTAAAACTGATTGCTACTCGTGGCGATAGGCACAAACAGTAATGATATATTGATTTATTTCAATTAAAAAGTCAATTCAATTTCAGTTCTTAATTATAAAATTCTAAAATTAATTATCCACTAATATCAACATCACAGGTACGACAAAGTTTCAAGTTTCTTTGAAAAATCTGAAACAATAATAACAATTTTTTTGAAAAGTCAACAAACCCAGTTCAAATCATTCCCTAATTATTTTCAGTAACGGTGCTTGGAAACACTTGCTAATTTGATGGTTCAAACAAGTTTGCGTTAGCACAAAAACAGTTGCCTCCAGCCTCCCCTTTCCCTGGACAATTAATTCGCGAGGGAATCATTTAAATTCATCTATCTGCACATGCGTATTCAAACATCAAACGCCAAGATGATATTCAAGCTTCACACCCGAAATTGATTTTTCCTTTTATACGAAAATATAGAACAATTATGTATTAACAATTACTCGAAATATCAGTCAAACAGTATTTATTCTTTTACAACACTGACGTTTTGGTGCACACTTACACCTTCTTTTGAATCTATAATCATTCAATAAAACACAAAATATTACACAAAATAATATGAACATTATCACACTTGCTAGGTAAGATCTTACAAAATACATCTCATGTACACAAAATACATCGGTTTTTTACATTCAGTTTTACAACATCGTACAAAACTCACTTACACATCAGTTTGCTCTCAGAATCAACAGAATAAATCAGAAAATAGCCGAATAGTATATTCTAGTATCTACTAGTATGGAATAGATAATTCCGCACTAACGAAAAGTTTATAGGTTGAGCCGTCGGCGAGGTCTACGGTTTTGCGAGTGACGAAAATACTATTACATGCGAGTATTAGACTATACATTCTGTAACACTATTTTTTATAAAATAATTTTCTTGTCACTTGGCAGTTTTGCTAAAAATAATAAAATATTATTGGTATGATACAGAAGCAATAATTCATTATTTAATTATCCTGCCAAAATTTCCAAAAACGTAAAACGAAGTGTATAATTAGTTTTTGTAATCATTTCGTTTATAATTTGACAATCAGCAGAGGGACAAAATCAAAGAAACAACGTCCCAAGCAAAGCCGGCTTGATTTTAAAAACAATTACGTTTTCTCGTGTATTTTAAATGGATGAATTGAAAAATTCGTGTACTTTGACTGCCTATTACAAAATAATATTATGTAACAGTATGACAGAATGAGGTCATTCTGTAACAGTTCTCAGTTACATAATGTGTGATTTCCATAGTAGTGTTGGAGAAAAAAAATCTTACGAAGAATTCTTTGGTGAAATCATCTATAGCTAACTATAAATATATATATATATATATATATATATATATATATATATATATATATATATATATATATATATATATATATATATATATATGGTCGTCAGTACAGCAATATTTACTGTGTAGAATTGCTGTAGGAATTTAAATAAAATATGAATATTTTGATTAAATCTTAATTTGGGCTTAATTTGCATTTCCTCTTTGAACTTTTCCAATAAACCAAATATATTAAGATAATTCAAATTGACAGATGTCAGTATCAATAACAAGTAAATTAATGTGGCAGAGATGAGGATGTTGAAGTAGATGTTGGGAAAGAAACGGAAAGATACTGTAAGGAAATAACTCTAGTATTACAAGTTTCTATAAATATACAAGAGAGATGATTACATTTGTTTGAAAATGTCATGAGGAGAAATGAAGAATATATTGAAAGAATGAATAGCTGAGTAATAGAAAGTTGAAGAAACAGAAGAAGACCAAAGATAAGATGGAAGGACTGTATTGCGGAAGACTTGAGAGAAAAGAACTGAATGAGAACGACACGTAAAACAGAAATAAGAGAAAGAAGAAAGTAAAAAATAGTGACCCCTAACGAATGGGAAAAGCTAAAGAAGATGAAGATGTCAGTGTCAAGTGCAATTTTCATAGTTTGTTTATGAAATAATTTAACTGAAAATTTTGAATTTTTTGCAAGAAAATTTATGTATGGAATTTATACATTATACACAGGATTGACGGAAGGTATTTTGCTGGCCATAACAGATTTTTTTGATTATGTAACACAGTTCTGTGACTTATTCTTGTACGATTGTGTTGTTTTGAATAAATATTTTTATTATCTTGTTCAATATATTGTTTGAATTTCAATCTTACCAAATCTTAGACGAAAAATTTAAACCTAATAGAATTTTTCATTTTATTAAAAGATATTTATTGAAAAAGTTATTTTTTTAAATATCTAGTCATCATACTATCGTCTAATCGTCTCTAGTCTATTAGATTATAGAAAATTCGTAAAATATGGTACTTCAGTCGTTATTCCTGTAAGAATTATTATATATCCCCCAATGCATCACATAATATTTGACGTCTTATTATACATGATACACTGGATTGACGGAAGGTATTGTGCTGGCCACATCAGATTTTTTTTATTGGTCCCCCTTGGTCTTCCATAAGATTGTTTTATAGCATTTTATTGCATCTCTAATAATATAGAAATTATTTGAGGTAACTCGTTTAGCTGTTACAGTTTGAATATGTACATGTATAATTAAGCAGTGCATATAGTAGTGACTGATTTTCGATAACAAAATACCGTATCTAAATCACAATAATAAGGCTGGAGTGAGTCAGCTGAGCTCTATTTTCTGGTTTATGCTAAACCATTACGATATGCGTAATTTTTATGTATGTAAGTTACCTAATAACATCATCTGTTAAACAAAATAATAATATCTGAAGTAAAGTTGATTAACAAAATTCAATAACTATTAGGAGTACTACCGATCGGGTATTTTTTTAAATTTACCGATAGGGTTTCCAAGGCAGTAAGCTTTATTCACAAATTACTTACTGATCGATAAGTGATGTGAATCACTTACCTACGAGAAGGCGAAGGCGATAAGTAGCTCAAAAAAGAACGATCAAAGCTTACTTTCAAAACGACAACCAAAAATTTTCAAATCGAAATAATTTTCATATCTTTTTTTTTTCATTTTCTGCGTCGATCGTGCAAAAAACGTAACAAGCATTGCGTTCAGTAAGTGCTCTTCTACCGGTTGAGGATGATATCCTCACCTTAATACTTAAATAACTAATATCTATAAAATTTCTGAAAAATTTGAGGTAGTTTATTTTAAATTTAAATGCTGTTATCGCATATGGAGCCCAAAAATAATAAACACTTATCTTATGTTCACTGCAATAAATTTGGTCATAAGAAAAAATTGGTAGTAAAAGGAGATTTTTTCTCTTCCTTTATCGCGTGATAATCCTCCATATTTTTAAAATAAATTACAGAGTTCTTGAAAAAAACACATCGTTTACTTAAAAAATGATGATTGTAATACCTGGGTTTTACAATCATCATTTTTTTGCTGGCAAAGGTTAAACTGTAAGACTATTAATTTCATATTGAAAAATATGAAAAATGTATAAGTATACATTTATTGATAAACATTTTTAGCGTTTATTTTTATAGTTGAAATTGTAATTTCATAACACCACTGTTAGTAAACATTGTCCAAAATGATTAGAAATACAAATTAAAAGAGAAAATAGTTTTTGCTGATAAAAATCATAGATTTTATAGAAATTTTGATCCGTATTATGAGCGCATTTTTATAATAAAAACGCTTTAAAAAGGGCGCTTTTACATTTTATTTTTATGAAGAGCGCTTTTATTATAAAAGTATGCCCGTAATACGGGCGTCCATTTTCAAATTGTTTTAAAATTAAATAGCTAATAATTATTGTTAAGTATTTTATTTAAATCATTTAATAAATTAGTTAACAACTCTTTTTCTTGAGACCTCGTGTATACGATAAGTGACCTGGTCCGAATCCAAAGGATGTCAAAGTTAAAACATTTCCATAAAAGTGACCCTGCGAATAAAAGCTGTTTATGCCCCCCAGAAATGGGTAATAAATCGTCATGATATATTTATTATTTTCTCCAAGTTCTTCCATACACGTAAACATAGTAGACATTCGTAACCAAGGTTAATTTTTACAGTTGCAAAAAAACTATATTAAATTAAATTTACAATAGCTTGTCATTAAAATGCTATGCATGCGTAGATTTCATGCCTATATATTCCAAACACGAAAAATAATTAACAAAGAAATTTAATTTGTTCTGGTAATTATTTCAGTGTAAAAATAAATTTTACATCAGATCGCATGCACGTAAGAAGAATTATTAGTAAAATGCAAAGTTACTAAACTCTAAATATAGGTGTTGCATACACCACTACTATTTAAAAAAATAAAAATTAGTCGCTTATATTACAAAAAAAATGATTTGGCCAGCACAATACCTCCCGCTATTTAATTTTTATTAATTTAAATACATACCTACATATTTACTGATGTTTGCAACAGTAATAAGTTCAAATGTTAGCAGCTCAGATAATTCCATTTTTCAATTTGCTTCGAATATTTTTTATTGTGTAGTAAAAATTTATTTCAATATGTTATAAGTAAAGTTAAATTCAAAAAATTGTACGTTAATTGTGCGATTATAAGCACCACAATAATATTATTAAAAAAAAAGATTTTACATTCTGACTACAACATAATTTTTTTAATTAATGTCGCTCACTCTCTCTCATGCCCAAAAAACATAGACGAAACCATTGACAACAGCAACAACCGAATTTAATCAATGGGTCACTTTCAGCAAACGTCATATTGAATCATTCCCCATGCCTCATTCGATTCGCATTCAAATTTGATGTTTGTTAATTACCAAATGTAGAAGCAAATGGCAAATATGCCTCGGGCCGCAGTGAGAATTCCAAAGGAGTAATATTCACTGAATAGGGAAAAGTACGTGGGTGTCCCATATATCGCTTGCATACTAATTATTATTGAACTTTCCATAAATTGTTTAGTTTTTCATTATCATGCCCCATACCAGATAAGCAATGGATAAATTTTAATTGGAATAAAAATAATTTAAAAAATAAGTTTATTAATAATTTATTTCGTTATCGATCAAGCTTAATCGATAATAATGAACTATAAACAGTTTGTAATTTAGAACTACTTTTGTTCTCAGGCTTTTTACTCTAAAATTAATAGATAAAAAAATCTGTTGTGGCCAGCACAATACCTTCCGTCAATCCTGTGTATTATGTATAAATTCCATACATAAATTTTCTTGCAAAAAATTCTAAACTTCCAGTAAAATCATTTCATAAACAAACTATGCAAATTGCACTTGACACTAACATCTTCTTGTTCTTTAGCTTTCCCCATTCGTTAGGGGTCGCTATTCTTTATTTTTTTCTTCCACTCAATTCTGTTTTACGTGTCGTTCTCATTCAGTTCCTTTTCTCTCAAATCTTCCGCAATACAGTCCTTTCATCTAATCTTTGGCCTTCCTTTGTTTCTTCAACCTTCTATTACTAAGCTATTCATCCAATATATTCTTCATTTCACCTCATGACATTTTCAAACCAATGTAATCATCTCGCTTGTATCTTTCTAGAAACTTGTAACACTAGAGTTATTTTCTTACCTATCTTTCCGTGTCTTCCCCAACATCTACTTCAACATCCTCATCTCTGCCACATTAATTTTCTTTTTATTTATACTGACATCTGTCAATTTGAATATATTAGTAGTTTCCATGTTTTGCATAGCTGGCTGATTTATAAAATTTAATTTCTATATAGATAATAATATATTCTTTAAGTTATAATAACGTTAAATATCAATAAATCAAATTTAACTTTTAAATCTTCAAATAAGGCTACTTCCGGTTCACCAATTATAACCAAAATCTAATCAGTTGTTCTTCTGGATGCAAACTTGAGGAATAGCAAAAAAATATAATATTTGGAATCGTGGTATTGAAGTTATGCGATCCGAAACTTTCGTCACATACACACAGACACACACACACACACATACACATACATACACACACACATATATACATACAGACATTATCGTAAAAATGGTAAAATCGTATTATAGGGACCCTAAGGGTTTATTTACTAAAACTCATCATTGAATTTTTTGACCAAAGACAATACTTTCCTTACCTAAGGAAGGTAAAAATATTGCTAATTGAAAATTTTAACAGTTATTTACTATGTTCAGAAAAATAAATTAACATCCGATATAAGCTGACCTAGCGAATGAAATAGCATATTTGGAAAAGTAACAATGATTTACGTCAGAATATTTTTGTCCAGGACAATACCTCTCGCCCTATCCATTGTGGTATATATTAGTATTGTATTTAACATGTCTTGTACACACAAAAAAATCTACTTACACCTAATCTTTATATTTACGTATTTTCTATAATTTAAATTCATTCTATGAGCAATATTTCGTCTACTCTTATAAATGTTCGAGATTCTTCCAATTCATTGACGGGATTGGCGGTATTTCTGAAGGGTGTATATAATATACTTATAATTTTAAATATATAATCAATAATACAATAAGAAATATTAAATTACTATCTCTGAATTGTTGACAATGACATTAGTGTTATTTATCTGTCAATTAAAGACATTTTAATTTCTCAACCTTTCAACGTGCTTAATGTTCAAAATCTCGATATGCAATTTTTAGCACGATTCCTATATCTCCCTTACGAAAGGAAGCGGGAATAATGAATTCTAATGATAGGACGTCAAATATTATGTGATGCATTGGGGAATATATAATAATTCTTACAGGAATAACGACTGAAGTACCATATTTTACGAATTTTCTATAATCTAATAGACTAGAGACGACTAGACGATAGTATGATTAGATATTTAAAAAAATAACTTTTTCAATAAATATCTTCTACTAAAATGAAAAATTCTATTAGGTTTAAATTTTTCTTCTAAGATTTGGTAGGATTGAAATTCAAACAAGGAATTGCATAAAAATGTGTTTTGTAATTTAATAGTATATTGAACAAGATAATAATAATATTTATTCAAAACAATACAATCGTACAAGAATAAGTCACAGAACTATGTTACATAATTAACAAAAAAAAAACATTAAAATTATAGTTTGCTTTTTCTAACAAAATTTGTTATAATGATTGTTTATATTTGTTCATTGGTAGTTCTTTAATATTTGTCGGTTTATTATTATAATTTTTTATGGAACAATTTAGAACTCCTTGGTGAATAACCAGGGGTGTTGCCCTAAAATAAGTAGTACCGGGGAGCAAAAGCGGCGCCCTGCCATCGAAAAAACTGCCGGGGCGACGCCCTGGTTCGCCCTGCCTCGACTACAGCCCTGTGAATAACGGATAATTTACTTCGCATATTAAATTCATTATTATTTCTCGTGTTGAACTCGTGTTGCCTCCACATATCTTCAAACAGATTTTCGAATTTTTGACAAAGATATAATAGATTGAAGTTCTAAGTCAGAATCGTTGTTGCACTACAAATAATAATTAATCCAGAATTTATTACTTCAACTAAATGAACATGAAAATCGTCTTGATTTAAACTGTAAAAATTGTATTGTGTTAAAATTAAGAAGCATTCAATCAAAATGTAAACTCTGACACGTCCTATTGGACGCCATGACAGACTTATTTAGGTTACCAATTTACCAAAACTAACACATTTGATAGAAATTGTTACTGAAAGTTAAATTAGATTCTCAAAATTAGTTATATTTTTTAGTATATCCTTAAAACTTGTTGATATTAATACCTCCTATAATTCAATCCTGTTTATACATTAGCGTTGATGATAATCTAAAATCTAAGTATCATAATATCAAATTTCATTATTGTTTGCTAAAAGTAAATGACAATTTCTGAATAACGTTATTGATTGTAAAGTTATACGTGAGAGTTAGAAAATGTCAATACCCATATCAAAGAGCACAAGTGATAGGTTTTATTTACACTTGACGTGGGTTGCTTAGTCTACTAGAATGTGGTAGTCGCCATCATTTATTTATTTACCTGTAATTCATATTATTTTCCTCTCATACGGTATAACAACTATTAACATATTGTTTAACTTCTATAAGTATTCCGAAATATTTAAGAAGGAAAGGTTCATATAAAATATTCAACAAGATAAATAATTTATGTAAAAGAAGAAAATTTGATATACCAAAATTTTCCAGTTATGCTCTAAGTAATAATTTATGTATTTGCATTTTTACCTCTCGCTAAGAGAGGTATTGGATTCATGCTAAAAATCGCATATCCAGATTTTATTGAATAAGCACGTTTTAAGGTCCCTACAATCCGATTTTAACATTTTTACGATGATGTCTGTGTGTGTGTGTGTGTGTGTGTGTGTGTGTGTGTGTGTGTGTGTGTGTGTGGATGTGTGTGTGTGTGTGTGTGTGTGTGTGTGTGTGGGATGTTGGAAGGACGGTTACTCAAAAACTATAAGACTTAAAATTTGTTTAACAACGTATTTCCCAATCGGACATTCATGGGAAGATCTGAAAAGGTTTTGGTAATAATTGGACAACCGGAAGTAGAAGATTCTTGAAAAAAAATCTTCTAAATATTATTTTTTGAAAATTTTTCTTGATAATATTAAAGAAAAATAAATTCTCTTTCTGATACATTTAAATATTTTTATATATATTTTATAGATTTAGAGATAAAAAGAATATAATATATAAAATAATCTGTTGTAATTAATTTTACAACCGAAAGGATGCCATGAAAAATAGTTGAAAATTTGAATGTTTGTAACTGAGAGATAAATGTCAGTGTCAGAAATCCGGAGACATTACTGAAGATTTTTTTTGGGAAGTACATACATTATATTATTTCTTATTGTATTTATAGTTAAATATTTAAAATTATAGGTATATTACACATACCCTTCAGAAATACTATTAATGGTCTCCACTCTGCAACGTAAAATACAGAAAAAAATGTATCTCATCGAAATAATGGGTAATGAAAGAAAAATGTACTTGGAGAATCTCTTAATTCTTGATCTGTGACTATTATGGAGGTGACAAGTCTAAGTTGAAGGACTTAAATTTGTTTTAAACATTATGGGACAATGCACACCAGCACTGTAGCTGGAGTAACATTGAACTGCGAAAAAGCTATCAAATTCTTCTCAAGTAAGTTGTAAATATTGACAAAATTACACATCGTTATAAGAAAATAATCGGAGTGCAATCTATCCATCACTTTATTAATGGGAATTAGTGTTATTTAGATACAGCATGTATGAAAAAATAAAATGTAAAAGAAGATATGTAAGAATAGATGCACAATTCAGATTATACATTTTAGCCGCCCAAAATTAATGTTTTTACTAGAAGAATATGAAGAGAAAGTAAACAATAACGTTGTTCGAATTGAAAATCCGTGTTACCAGCAGGTATATATAGTAAACTCTACTTTGTAATTTATTGTACATAATTTATGGTAAAATATCTTATAGATTTTGTAAGTATATGTGAAAATTGTTTTATGTTGAGTCATAGTTTATACGTTATAGACTTATATGAATATATTATTTGTATTTCTAAAAATATTCTTTGCTTTATGAATAGAGCCAGGTAAAATATACGGCGAGAGGTTATGTGCTGGCCACATCAGATTTTTTATTCCTGATTATTAGATATGATATAAAATTTATTTTAAATATTTTTTCTACTTTGACTGCCGAAATTTGCGATGGGTAATAGCCCTAGTGATATATTTATATTTATGTATTTGTAGTTTTACTGGGTGAATACAAAAATCTATCACGTTGTCGTTTAACGTTTCTTTAACTTTTTTAAATATTTTCCGCACGATAAAATTAATTTATTAATTAAATAGCGGACTATATTAGACGTTTAAATGAGAAATCGGTTTTTCCTTGCGTTAAACTGACCAATCAATTTTATACAAAAATGTTTTTACACGTTTTGTGTCCATATAACATCAAATTTTAAGTTTTATAAATGTTGCGAACTTGCAGTGAAATAAAATAAAAATTACAAAAAATACATAACGTTTAAACTACCAGAATAATACCATTTATCCAACACCGATGCATAATATATGTGTTACTAAGTTTATTTGAAACAACTAATGTACAGCATTGAAATTATTTTTTCATTGAAATAATTTAATATTACACAACTTATTTATTTAAATAAATAAAATATAAATATATCATCACGGCGTATTACTTATTGCTGGGTGTGCCAATCTGCTTTGTACACAAATTTCGGTAATAATTATGACATATTTGTACCGCGCGGCCGCTTAACAGGCGTCATCTCACGGACACTCATTGCTGGCATGGATGGGCACCATATGGGTCAATTTTATGCCATTTAAAATTCGAAATATTTAGTGTCGGTCGAAATCGAACCCGGTTCCCCAGATTCGCGATCAGATACTCAGGTTCGCGGCCACGAGACTTCAAAAAAATAATTTTATATGATACTTAGGTTATTTATTATTACCCAATGACAGCTGTCGTCTACGACTGGGTTAATTGTTGCTACCTTTGGAATTAAATTCAGAAATGCTACTTGTACTTCTAATTAAATATGTTTGAGAGGAAGGTCCTCATTTTCACATTTCAGTGTATTTTTGTTTCAAACAATTACCTATAGTAGACAATAATAGGAAACTTTGTATAAAAATATGACCATTAATGAAAACCCGACTGTAAAATTCTTTATATTAAGCAAGATAATGATTTTTTAAAAATTGTGGGAGTTTTGACGTCACGTGTGGCAGCTCAGTGACATTGTAATAATATTTTTTCATGACATATCCGGCATCTTTCTCATCAATGGGAATGGAAAATGGATAGTCTGTGGGCGGAGGGCTGTAGAATTGTAGGTGATATTATCAGCTTTCGTATTTCTGGCCAATAGAAGCAAATCTACATCCACCACGTCATAAAATGTTTAATTCGTTATAACTTTATAATGGAGAATGTATTTTAATATTATTTCTCTTTATTAATCAGTAAGTATTTTACGATTTTTATATAAATTTGTTATATTTCGATTATGGTTTATAAGCCCATTACAGAATTTTTTTTCTCAATAATAATATAACAAATACATCACACAGAGTACCAAACAAAACAACCATTCAATGGATACTTTGAAATTTAAAATAGTACTCAAAGAATTACTTGTCAGTGTCTAACAATGAAGGAAAACAAAAATTATTTCAGAAGATTAAAAAAAGTGTTGGATAAAATGTACTTCACTTGTATGGAATGTATATTACTCACTAATGCCTTGCGGGTATCGTGGCTAAACTTTTTCTTTCGTGACTAATATGTTACATTCCACACTTGTATAATAAATAACTTATTATTTGTTACTCACTTATAAACTTTATTCATTTATACCGTCTACTACTTTTGAAAATTAATCTTTCCTAGTTACTAACTTGTAAAATTAAGAGCTAACTTGTAAAAATTTTACAAGTTGGTAACCACGTTATTAACGTTATAGACGTGAGAAAATTGTATTTTGGTTACTGGCATACATACTGAAAATTGTAACTGACAGTTTTTGGTCAGATTTACAAATGAGCAATAAATAAAATATTGTACAATACGCCAGGAAATTCTTTTACTGCCTTAAAGTAAGTTTTGATCGTTGTTTTTATTTATTTACCGCTTCTGCTTCCTGTTCGGTAAAAGTGATTCACATCAATTACCCATCAGTAATTCATAAATGAAGCCTACTGTCTTGGAAACCCTATCGGTAAACATTTAAAAAAATCCAATCGTGCAAAACAAATGCTGTTAATTATTTGCAACTTCCATTGTCAAACTAAAATACAATAAATAATAATTTAATATTTACGAATTCTCATTTTATAACACAAATAGAAAGCAGTAGTAATAAAGCTAATAAACCAGTTTTTCTAACAGTTCAACTGTTATGCATTTATTTAATTTTATTTCAATTCAATTGGTATCACTACAAATGAGCAATTTTTATAAAATTTCAAATCCAATTTTACAGGTAACAAAACGTAAAATAAAATTTGAAAATTGCAATGTAATATAAATAATCACTTTTATATCTGTCTGTGTATATTACGAGATTTTGATTAATGAATTTATTTCTCAATCGAGCAAACTCTTATTTTCGTACGTGAAACACAGTATAGTGGTAGTGCAGAATATTCGAAGAATGTGGGTCAAGATGTTATCTTCATCCAAAATTTGCTACATAATTATTAAATTTATCATCGTTAGCGTAAATGTCATTGTAAGATGTGCAATTTCGCAAAATACCGTACGACTGTCGCATAAATTTCCTTTTGTGACTTGTTGGTTGTTTAAGCAGCAACTATAACGAAGTTTGCTGCATCTAAAGTGGAGTGGAACTTGGTTGTCCGACCGCAACCGTTGTTTAAATATGCACGGCTTAACAAACTTCTTGTAGTGTTGAGCCCACAGCACTTAATTTCCACTTACCTATGGTTCCTTTACATATGAATTCTAACCCCTAAATTGGATTCTTTGTGTTTCCTCAACACACTATTTATCCCTAGCTTATCATGTTTACCTTTGATGTTTTCCGTTTATTATTAATTTTCATTTATACTTTAATTAATAGGTCTTTATTAAAAATTAATATAATGTCCTGCATGCAATTTTCATTCTCATACACGTTCATTTCCATTGTGAAGAATTTGGAATATTGAAATAAAGTTATAAAGATATATTGGCGCTATTCTGTACTATTCTATAGGCTCTACAAGTAACCGACGTAAGAAAATTGCTATTCTGTAAAAGTTTATTAAACGATAAATAATTAAGATAAAGATAATAAAAATAAGTAACACTATGATTAACCAATTATAAACACTAATTTAAGACTAAGAATATTATTAAATTTTTAAACACTAAGATAATTTATTTAAACAATATTTATTTCACTATATTTATTTATATAATTCTATTTATATTCACCACTCTTAGACTATTTATTTATACCAACAACTATTCATTTCATGATGCTTGTCTATATCAGAATGCCCGGCAGGCTTCCATGACGGTGTTTATATAGTAAGGCGCCCTTTTTCTAGAGTGTTCTCCACTATTCCATCGAATACAAAGAATCAGCCGACGGGAAGTAATTAAACAGGTTGAGCATGTTTGTGTATCCCGCCGGTGCTCGCAAAGATTTCATCATCGACAAGATTAGACGCTCCCTCAGCACAGCAGCTGTTCTAGAAACGTTCGCCCAGGGGCGGCAGTGACGTGTTCCTAAAAACAGCGGCGTCGAGTCCACGAACACTACAGTATTATAAAATGTATAAATATCGAAAATACTGTTTCGTTGAAGATTGAAGAAAACATTCAATTATGAAAAATATCCGATTTGCAAAGCGTGTTGTAATCAAAGACCCGGAATGGAACACAACAACACGATAAACAAAATAAACGAAAAATAATTCTGAAACGAAACAGAAATTAAACGAAATTTTTAGTCTTATTGCTGGAACGAAAACGATATAACTGAAATGAAAAATTATTCCGGTTAATAACGTTAATACACACTTTATTTTCAATTTATTTTTTAAACAATTTAAATAGTATACGTCTCACATCGGTAAAGATTTAGCGAATTATGTATTTTAATTATTTATTATTTTAATAACAATAAATAAAATTGTTAAAAATGTGTTTATAAGAATTTTTATATAAAAATATCTGTGACAAAATAACTGGTTCGAAACAAAAATTATTTTTCGTTTGAACGGAAGGAACGATATTAACCGGAACGAAATTATTTTTATCGGAGCTGAATCGAAACTAAATGAAAAATCTTTCGTTCCGGGTCCCTGATTGTAAATGCCTAGCTGAAAGTTGTACCTTCTATAGCTAATAAAATCATTTGTACTAAAAATAATATTTGTCAAAAACATTTTAAAACTGAAGATATTTTACAAGAATGGGAATCTGGGGATGTACGTATTAAATATATCGTGATAGCTCGTTACCCATTTCTAGGTGTACTTACCAATCTGCTTCTATTCCAGATTTCGGTAATGACGATATATCTGTAGTTATTGTAATTGAGAACGTTTACTAAGTGTTACCTCACGGACTCTCAAAGATGTCGCGGAGGGTGTATTACAGGGGTTACTTTTGTGCTATTTGAAAATTGTTTCAAATTTCAATTTTGGCGTTGGTCGGTACCAAACCCTGATCGTCGTAAACACAACCAATCACGTAACGCACACAGCCAAACGACCCCATTTAAAATTATTAGTATGTTAAATATGTTTTATATCAAGTGTAAATAATTTGTCGATTATTTTTCTACTTTTACATCTTTGAATTGTGCCGATGTAACATGTAAAACTTGATAAAACTCTAACATTATCCAGAAGCGGCATAAATTGAATGGATATCTTCAGAGACAATATATTCATTAAATTACTTGTAATTTTGATACAATTATACGATGACAGTTAATTTGTCATTTGTCATGTTAGTTTCAGAATGTTATGTGGCAGAGCACATTGTGGAGGCGTTACACATAAGGTTAGAATCTTGGCCTACTGATCGCTGACATTAAAAGTCAACAAAAATTGATGAGTTGTCATACCGTCTATATTTATACACCGTTCTTTGAACCAACATTTCATATATTTTTTAACATTATTTACAAAATTACTGTCAAATATACTGTAGCATATTTGACATCTAGACAGGAATGAAGTTAGGCATTAAGAACTTTACAGCCAGTCTTGTTATAGAGGGAGTTACAAAATAGGTAATTTTACTACTGTGTAAGCTGTCGTTTTATAGAACTCTATAGCTTGTAGAGTCTATAAAGTTTTAGTCTTACATAGCAAAAGAATAGCACCCATAAGGTACGTAAGGAAACATGTTTATTTACCGGGTGATAATGATAACGTAGAAAGACATATGGATGCATTTATTTCAACAAGATTTTTTTGTGCGCATTGCTTCATAGTTGTTTTAGACAAAAATACATCAAATGTAGAGAATAAAATGCTTCATGTATAAATAAACAAAACTCATTTTGTATAATTTATAAACACAGATATTAGAGATGCAAATTTACAAAATCATATTTTTATAATGCTACAGCGAGATACGGATTTAATACAAAAAGACAAACTAATGTTGTTACATTGTGTCTAAATTTTTCTGTAGGGTATAGGGGCTTGGCAAAGACAAACATTGCCGGACAGAAAATTATTGGTTATTAAAGATTATAAAATTGAAAACAGACAATAAAATATTTTATAAATTGATGTCTGTCTACTCTGTCTCTACTTGACAGTTGGGTTAAGATGCGCAATGGTTCATAGACTGTGGTGGGGGGTGAAATATGGAACGGAGTTAATTCTGTTCTAACTTACCTGCAGTTAAGATCGGAAAGTACAAACCGGGGCGTAAACTATGAAAGCCTTTAAAAGTTACCTCATTTCAGACATAAATAATATTTGTTAAATTTGAGTCTCATCCTACACCAATATGTAGTAAATACCGTGTTGATAAATTTTTATTCATGTGTGTAAATTATTTTTTAACAATAACTTGTATATCGGAGTGTATTTTTTGTGCGTACTGTCTATTTTTTCGCCCCACGAATACTTTCTTTCTCTGTGCACGATACCAGCGGGAACTGTCACGTAAGAATAGATAGGCTGTATAGTATTTTTTTTAAAGATGCCCGATCAAGGTTATCTGTATCATGAACGAATTAACAAATTGGCATACATTTATCTCTTTCATTTGCGAAGACTAGAAGCGTGTGCAATAAGGATGTATGTAAGATGTTTATCTTTCAAAAATTCATATTGTTTCGACTAAGTTAGGACATTCTATTGTAATACAAAGCTCGTTGTTGGCAATACTTTCGCTATAACATAAGTTTATTTATTAATTCAGAGATATTACCTTGATTCATAGCCGTACGAATAATGTTATTTTGTCAATGTCACTAACACTGACACTGTGTCAGTATTTAATTTTTGACATATTTGGTTTTACATTTGCTAATAAGCTTACCATTTGATTTGGTATTGAATTTTAATGTTTTTACACAAAACATATATTTTTATAATAATAAAATAACAGTATTATCTTATGTACCCTCATAAAAACTAAGTAAACGACACTACTGAATTTGACAGAATGGACGGAGCTAAAACTGAATTCATAAAATTCGTAGATGACCTTGCTCGGACATCTTTAAAAAAAATACTGTACCTACTATACTTAATTATTTTATTTTTTAATTTTAAACGATACAAAATCAGGAGTCATTTTGTTGCCTGGGCCAAATGCACCCGCGCATAATGTCGAAGAAAGAAGCGGATACAACAATCCGAGATTAAGTTTTACGTTATAGGTTAGGTTATGTCAGGTTACAGTATATTTTCAAAAGTTGGAAGCGAAATGCATATCATAGAATGATTTAAACATGTATGAAAAGTATCCTGCTAGTGCTAACGGTAACCACTTTGCATATATGCATGATTTATATATTTGTTTGAATCATTACATGGCAGCAACTCCAGCTAAAATAACAATCTTTTTCACTGCGTCTGCGTTCTTTGTTACGCGCAAACTCTTTGTCTTAAACTTTTATTTTACATGTAAAGAAAGCATTAAATCTCTCTCCTTAAGCTACATTATTTTTTACTATTAAGACGCTTAATGAATCCTTACAGCATTCTTTTGAAATTCTTACCATGAGTTATTTTTGCTACTCTTGCAATTATGTAAATGAGAAAGCATAACTTTAAGCGGAACATAATTATCGCAGAATTTCAATTTCCACAGCAATATAAAAAATTTATGTCGACAATAAAAAACAGGCTTTGAGCTGTTTCTTTTAAGTAGTAAATGTATTACTGAATTAATTATATACGACCACTATTTTTATTTTAATCTCTGCTGAAATCGCGAAAAATATTATTTTGCTCTTGGTTTAGAATAGAATTTAAATGCAGGCTAACATATACCGTATTTGAGGAATTAATTTTCCTAGAAGTACGGTAGTTTATTTTTATTTAACATGTATAAAAAGATTAAAATCTTTTGAAAGAGCACTACATTGTAAAAAATCTGAAGTAGCCAACACAATACCTCCCGTTTAATTTAATTTTTATTCATGTAAATACTTAAAATTAAATTAAATTTAAATACCGGGTTTGATCCAGACCGACGCCAAATATTTCAAATTTTAAATGGCACAAAAATGACCCTGTGGTGCAATCGCCCAGCAATAAATGCTCGTGATGTGACACCTGGTAAACGCCCGCACGGTACAAATATGTAATCGTTACCGAAATCTGTGTACAAACAGGTTGGCAGACCCAACAATGGGTAATATGCCGTGATATATTTATTTTATTTATTTATATACTTACCTATATTTATTGTTGGCGTGGAGAGTGCACCACAGGACTCAATTTTGTGCTATTTAAAATTCTAAAATATTTGGCGTCAGTCGGGATCGAACCCGTTTCCCCAGATTCGCGTGAAGTGACGCCTGGTAAACGCTCGCACGGTACAAATATGTCATCATTATTACCGACATTTAAACAAGGCAGATTAGCTCACTCAGCATTGGGTAATATGCCGTGATGATATATATTTTTATTATCTTACTTATATTCCTACATATTTACTTATGCTGCAAATTGTATTAAATTAATTTCCACATAATTATTGTTGCATTTACTATTTTTTTTTTTACTATTATTATTTGAAATGATGGAGTTGTATTTAAAACGTAGGCTCCGGGATTAAAATTATAGATAATTTTATAAATGTACCCATAAAATATATACATAAAGTATTAACTCAAACCTGTATAAAATTTAAATAACTTTAATTTTTATAATAACACACCTCGAAAAAATAACATTTAAAGGTTTCGAAGAAGAACTATTTTGAGCTTCCAGTAATGTGCCATTTTCGGTTATTTGTTTTACACCAAAATCTAATGATATCTTTCGATATAAGAGTAAGGTAGAAATACAAGATTTCAAAATTTTCTGAACGATAGTATTTGAGTTAGAGTGTAAAGATGATCCACACACATACACGCATACACACATACACACAGACATCATCGTGAAAATGTTAAAATTGGATTCTAGGGACCTTAAAACGTAGTCATTTACCAAAATCTCGATATGCGATTTTTAGCACGATCCCTATACCTCCTTTACCAAAGGTAGCGGGAGGTAAAAAAAGAGTGCTGCTAGTTTTCTATCAAATTTAGAAACCAACATAACAGTAAATTACTAACAAATCATCAACCTATAGGTAGATGAATTCACGATAAATAGAAAATTCCTCTCTGATAATATTAATAAGGAGCTTTTATTAAAATATATTAAAAAGAAACGAAACTATGTACGAGTTGGTGTGCAAAGATTAAAGGCAATTGGAATGCACGCGGGGATGGGTTTTTGAACAGGACAGCGATCCTAAACATACTTCAAAACTAGTAAAATAATTTTTAGGTCAACAAAAGTATAAATTCTTGCCTGACCACCACCCCAATTTTCGGATATAAATCTAATAAAACATTACGCGTCGGACAAGAAAATCAAGACTGAATCTTGTAAACAGTTAGAAAATGAATGTCAAAATGTACCTACCACTAGACGGTATTATAAATTTAATTAAATCAATGCGTCGACATTGTTCTGCAGTGGTTGTATCAAAAGGAATGATAGAACTATTAAATATAGACTAAAAAATTCATAAGTCAAAAAAGATTAAACCGATTTTTTAGAATTTTTGAAATACATATAACTTTGGCGCAATTTTTTTGCACATAGTACGATAATAGTTATTTAACTAGTCACTTATAGAAAAGGTAATATTGTTGGATTAATATTGAGGCAGTACTGCAAGCACGCCTTATTTATTATTAAATGTAGTTAAAAGTTGTTTATGAATATTTATTTGTGGGCATGTATTTACAATTATATTTTTTGTTTCGACTATGTTTGTGTCTGTATTTGTTTGCATCCCTAAGCAGGTCAGAAAAGTGAGCCTGCAGACACTTGAGACAGCGATGACAAACTTATGATGTTCTAGAACTTTCCATCATCCACCCAACCACACACACACACATCTATGGCGGGGCGAGGTAAACCTTACCCCCGAAACACCCTACTTTCCCTCCAGTCAGCTGCTATGGCTATGTCAGGCACGTTTGGTGTCCTACTTTTACTCACTCATCTGCTATGGCTATGTCAGGCACGTTCGGAGTCCTACTTTCCCCCACTCAGCTGCTATGCCTATGTCAGGCACGTTTGGGACTCGCCACTTTCCCTCCACTCAGCTGCTATGTGCCATGTCAGGCACGTTTGGAGTCCTACTTTCCCCTACTCAGCTGCTATGGCTATATTAGGCACGTTTGGGGTCACCATCTATCCCCCCATTCACCTGCTACGCGGAACTTAACTTGGACAAGCAATCTATTATGATTTGTTGTTGTCACAATGATATAATGAATTTTTATCTATAATCTGATATTCGTTGCCAATCAAACGTAATTTTGCGGGTCTCGCTGCTTTGCAGCCACCCAAGTTCAAGATGTGTGCCGTATCAGCACCGAACGCTGGCATGTCCACGTTCACTTGGGTATAACTTACCAACTACACAACCGTCGAGTACGACACAGGTACTCGTCGGTTCATACAATGGGGTGACTCAGTCACACGTCCTGCAGACGCTTCGGTTACGTCAATCATCCTGCCCACAAAGGTGAAGTAGCTCAGCTGCGAACCTTAAACGAAGGTAGTGTTGCTAAACCCACATCTATACAAAGATCGGCACGTAACGCCACGGTAAGTTCGGAAAACCGAGCTTACCAAACTTACACACTTACATACATGTACACAATTGCGATTGCAATTGGCTATCAATATACAAGGTCTAATTAACGTATTATTTTCAATGTTGCTAATATCAAATTGTTGGGACAACGTTTTATGTGTTTTTATATTAATTTGTTCTAAATCATTTGTTTAAATTGTGTCTAGATGACTCTCTGTGCGAGATTGTAGCTGTGGTTTCTCTCGTACGTAAGGCGTGTGCTAGAGAGCGGACCATTCCACAGCAGGTTGTTATGTTCAAATCATTACACCCAATCGTATTTCTCATATTATTTATTATTTGCTTTCATTATTCATTCTCAATAAATTCACAAAGATAGACATATTCTGTCTGCCTTTTGGAGAGAACATTATTCTTTAATTATATCAAATACCTAACCCGATTCCCCCCCTTTTGACAGCTACTCTGTATTACGAACGAATTAGGGGGTACTTATTAAATATAAACACAACGTAGGGTAGGTACAACCTTGAGATAGACGAGGCCAGGTATGTCGCGTTACAATATATTATGTGAGTCAAACAATATCACGTTTTCATATAACCCAGGCAAATTAGTCCAAAAAAGGCCGCGTTTCCCGAAAAATATTACAAAGCTGGAAATGATTTTAATCTACTTTGGGCATCCAGATTAAGAGTTATATGAGTTTGCGACAGTTTCTGACTTGAGCTTAACTTTTGATAACCGAAAAACGACGAAATTTTGAGACTTTTTTCAAATTTTCACTTATAATTCGAAAACAGTGCATCCTACAGCAAATTGTAATCTTTCTAAAATTAAAGAGCAATAATTTTCGCGTCCAATAAACTCCTTAAATATTAAATTCGGTTCAGCGATTTGGTAAAATCTTTTGTCAAAGATCGGCAATTTTTACCAACTTGGCTGAAAGTGCGTCATGCTCTTGTTGCCACGCCTGTAACTCAAAAGCGGCTAATCCAAATGAAAAATGCCTAGTCACGAAAGTTGTAGAGCATCAAATTCTGCGTAAATGGATCTCCGAATTTAATTCGCTCATTCATACAGACAGATACACAAAATAAAAACCGAAAGTAGTCGTAGCGCTGAATTTCCGTTAAGAACTATTTTTGAAGTTAGACGACTTTTGAATCCCAAATCATTCATATTCGTCCAATTATTTTGTATTTAAAGGCAATTTCATAAAGGTCTACTTTTCAGTGATAATAAAAGTTTTCAAAAATAGAAAGCCATATTAGCAAAAAAGGTTTATTAAAGGAAAAAGTACTTTAATAACAAAAAAGTTAATTAATTAATTAGTATTGAGTTTTTCAAGAGGTAATATTTCAATAAAATCAAATCAAATTAGATTGAATTTAACAATCATATTATTAATGTACGTAATGATTCTGTAGCTTTGATTTGATTTATTGAAACAGTTTGTAACTGACAGATATATGTCACTGTCAACAAACTAATCATTTCAAATAACAATATTAACGTTTTAAAATGGAACAATAATTATATGGAAAGGAACTTAATACAGTTTCCAGCTTAATTAAATATGTAGGAATATAGGTAAGAATAAATATATATATCATCACAGTATATATTACCCATTTCTGGGTGAGCCAATCTGCTTTAACGCCAAATATTTTAGAATAAAATGCCACAAAATTTAACCCTGGGATGCACTCTCCTCGCCAGAAATTAATATAGGTAAGTATATAAATAAATAAAATAAATATATCATCACGTCATATTACCCATTGCTGGGTCTGCCAATCTGCTTTGTACACAGATTTCGGTAACAATAACGACATATTTGTACCTTTCGGGCGTTTACCAGGTGTTATTTCACGAGAACTTATTGCTGGCGTAAAGAGTGCACCACAGGGGTCATTTTTGTACCATTTAAAATTCGAAATAGTTGGAATCAGTCGGTATCTAATCCGGTATTTTTATTTAATTTTAATTTAATTTTAAGTATTTACATGAATAAAAATCTGATGTGGCCAGCACATAACCTCTCGCCGTATATTTTACCTGGCTGTATGCATAAAGCAAAGATTATTTTTATAAATACAAATAATATATTCATATAAATCTATGACGTATAAACTTCTTTATTATTCAATAATAGCATGTCTCAACATGAAGATATTTTACCATAAATTATGTTACAATAAATTACAAAGTAGAGTTTACCATATATAAATATTAGGCTGGTAACAGCAATTTTCAATTCGAACAACTTTGTTTACTTTCTCTTCATATTCTTCTAGTAAAAACATTAATTTTGGACGGTCTAAAATGTATATATCTGGATTGTGCATCTATTCTTATATATCTTCTTTTACATTTTATTTTTTCATACTTGTTATATCTAAATAACCTTAATTCCCTTTAATAAAGTGACGGATAGATTGCACTCCGATTTTGTCAATATTTACAACTTACTTGAGAAGTATTTGATAGCTTTTTCGCAATTCAAAGTTACTCTAGTCTACAGTACTGGTGTACATTGTCCCATAATGTTTGAAACAAATTTAAGTCCTTCAACCTAGACTTGTCATCTCCATAATAGTCACAGATCAAGAACTAAGGGATTCTCCAAGTACATTTTTAATTCATTACTCATTATTTCTGACACTGACATTTATCTGTCAGTTACAAATCATTTAAATTATCAACTATTTTTCATGGCATTCTTTCGGCTGTCAAATTTATTACAACAGATTATTTTATATATTATACTTCTTTTATCTCTAAATCTATGGAATATATAATAAAATATTTAAATGTATCAGATAGAGAATTTAATTTTCTTTAATATTACTACGAAAAATTTTCAAAAAATAATATTTAGAAGATTTTTTTTCAAGAATCTTCTACTTCCGGTTGTCCAATTATTACCAAAACCTTTTCAGATCTTCCCATGAATGTCCGATTGGGAAATACGTTGTTAAACAAATTTTAAGTATTATAGTTTTTGAGTAACCGTCCTTCCAACATCCCACACACACACATACACACACACACACACACATCCACACACACACACACACACAGACATCATCGTAAAAATGTTAAAATCGGATTGTAGAGACCTTAAAACGTGCTTATTCAATAAAATCTGGATATGCGATTTTTAGCATGAATGCAATACCTCTCTTAGCGAGAGGTAAAAATTAAATTAAACAGGAGGTATTGTGTTGGCCACATCAGATTTTTTAATTTAATGTTTATGTCAGTGCGTTGCGTTATATCATTGAAAACGAGTTCCAAAAGTGTTCTGAAACCGATATAGATCTTCCCCTTCTTATGTAGAGGAATTACATGTAAATCAATGCTGGCGTTCAGCCGGGTTAGCGCTGGCTAGCGCTAGACTAGCAAAATAATTGAACGGTTTGCTAGATTCTAGTGCTGATACAGTGCTGCAATAAATAGCTAGTGAGAAATATTTTGCTAAAACATCAAGCGAACGTATGGGCAGCTGCATGCGTCATGTTTGGTTGCAACGAACATTACTTTCAAACAAATTTACTATTTACTACCTGATTAATAATATTTACTTCTGGTGCATCTTCTAATAATTCAAGTATTAATTTCCATTTCAAAATAAAGTCTGCGAGCAATTAATACTATACTGGTAGAACTGTCATTAATTTTCTTACGTTAAATAGCGCATGCGCGCCAATATGAATACTGGTCAGTACGCATCTAGCGCTAACAAATAGCGCCATGTTTATCTAGGTTAGCGCTATGCTGGCTGAACGCGAGCAATAATTCATAAATTGATATTAAACAAATCAATATTCATATATTCTTATTTCTTTTACTATCATTTTGTCAGTTGTGTAATATTCTTTATGTAACTCAGTTATGCAATAGTATATTGAAAGACAAGTATTACAGGGATCTTTACTGGAATATGAGTATTACAAATGGAAATTGTAATATGTGTTTTTCATGCTATTTTTCCTGTTTCGCATTAATTTACTTTTATTTCAAAATTATTATTGAAAGAAATATTAAAATATCAAAGTTGGTAACATTGACAGTTTCAATAAACAATTGAAATTTAATTTAAGAGAACTTTACTCTTTGATGTAAATATTTTACTATAAAAATTCTAATTTTAGTTATTTTCCATGAGTAATGACACTAAAAAAAAGATATTTATTTGACTCTTAAACTAAGTTACCAACTTCGTAATTTAAAAATTCTCCAAAAACATTCCAAATTGTTCATTGTAGTTCTGTTTTTGATAAAAACAGTTGCAAAACTTCACTTTTGAATGCAAAAGATTATAGGAAAAGATTTTTAAAAAAACTCATTTCGTATCAGTTATGTAAAAGTGACATTTCATGACCTCCTAAAGTTCAACTTTTTCAAACGAAATTAGATAAATTATTTTGTTACTACATAGGTTTACTTACAGATTTTTTTTAAAGATACCCGAATCAAGGACATCTGTATCATGAACGATATAAAAAATTGCTATACATCACCAATGCAAAGACTACAAGCTTGTGCGATAATAACACGCATGTCTTTCAAAAATTCATATTATTTCGACTAAGTTGAGACATTCCATTTTAAAACGATGCTCGTGGTGACAATACTTTCCCTGTAACGTAAGTTTATTTATAAATTCAGTTATATTACCTTGATACATAGCCGTATGAATAACGTTATTTTCTGTCAGTGGCAGTGACACTGTGTCAGTATCTTATTTTTCACATTAGTTTTACATTTGCTAATAAATTTACCAGTTGATTTAGTTTTGAATTTTAAATGCTTTTACTGCAAAAATATATTTTTATAACAATTAAATGATAATAGTATCTAAGGAACCCTCATGAAAAATAAGTAAACGATACTATTGAATTTGACAGACTGGTCGGAGCTAAAATCTTAATAACAATGACCTTGATCGGACATCTTTCAAAATGTTTACTGTATATAGTTTCTGATGTATACTTTGTAAATATTTTATGCACCCATGCATATGTATATTAATATAACTTTATTTTTTGTACCACCTTTACAATATATATGGTTTAAAAATATGTTTATCTCAAAACTTTTGCTTTTTCCGCGCCACTGTACTATTTCTCAGTGTTGTATAAAATACTTGCAAAAATTTAATTCAAACACAAAATATAAAATACTAAATACAAGTATCTCAAATGTTTGATAAAATCATTATTTTAATATTTGAAATATACCAATATTTCAAATTGAATTGTTTAAAAATTGATAAAATGTTACTGTAAAAAATATTTTTCATATTCAACTTATTCGCGTATTTTTATTTATATGAAAAAGAAGCTCCTACATTAACATGTGCAACTGTTTATTTCAAGAAAAATAGAGAATTACTTCTTGTTATATTACGAACAGACCAGATAGGACGGAAAGTTTGAATATCAAATACATATATTTCAATTATTTTTGTATTTTAAATATAAAAATGCATTTCAAATAAAAATCTGTTGTGGCCAGCACAATACCTCTCGCCATTTTCATTTTATGTTGCATAGGGCACGAGCAGTTATGGAGGCCCGTGTCAAAAAGACAGCTAGTAATAATGTACATAAGTCTTAAGTATCATAAGTTTTCATTCAAAATATTATGATTTTCTAAATCCATGTGGATTATTTTCCTCGCCAAGTATGTTCCATACTATTGATGCCATATAAACAACATGATAATATTTTGAAATTTTTAATAAAAAATTATGACAAATGATATTTGTGATATCTATGTAAATAACTACTAGCTGTCATTCTGACACGGATCCACAAATCTGCTTGCCAAGGCCAACAAAGTCACATGTCTACTCGCGCCCTATAAGTAACAAATTTAACATATCTTGTACACACAAATAATTAAAATTATATAAATCTTCTTTCGTTGTATGAGTAATTTTGTCCTACTCTTCTAATATGTTCAAAATTCTTCAAATTCATTAACAGTATTAGCGGCATTTAAAGGATATATGTAATATTAACATACCTACAATTTAAATACATATTTAATTAATAATACAATAATTAAATATGTACTCGTACTTCCCAGGAAAATCTGACACTGACATTTTACATTTATCTGTCATTTACAAACATTTAAATATCTCAACTGTTTTTTGAGCAACGAGATTTATTACAACAGATTACTCTATATCTATTATTATATATATCTCCAAACCTTTACGAGATATAATAAAAAATTTAAATGTGTCAGATAGAGAATTTAATTTTCTTTAATATTACCAAGAAAAATTTTCAAAAAATATTATTGAGAAGTTTTTTTTTCAAGAATCTGCTACTTTTGGTTGTCCTTCCAACGTCCTACACACATACACACACACATACATCCACACACATACTCACACACACAGGCCACCGTAAAAATGTTAAAATCGAATTGTAGGAACCTTGAGATGAAATAATAGTATTTTAATGTATTAAAATATAAAATACTTGTGAAAAGTATTTGAACAAAAAATACAAAATGCTTTTATTTTTAATTACTTCAAATAATTACTTAAAATACTTAATCTATTTCAAATACATATTTCAAATACTATGCAACACTGCTATTTCTATTCATCACATCACTTATTTAAAAATTGTACATGAAATTTTATTTACCGCAAAGTAAGGCAAGAATATTTGTAATACGTATAGAAAAATATTAAACTAAAGTAATAGATTAAACATTTTAATCTTCCTGCTTTAGTTGAAAAATTACGATGGCTTAGTATAAAACTTACAATGTCAACGTTAAATGTATTGTCTCCAAAAGTTCCCATTTGCTTACAAGTCGGTAATTACTCGTCGGCCGTGCTGTATGGAAGTTTCCGCAGGTTATTTTAAAAATTTGCGCCGTTACGAATAACAAGACCGTGGACGTGAAACGTGGAGTTGAATGGGGCAGGTATAAATTTAAACAAAACTTTAAATTGGAGCCGTGTTGAACTTGGTCGGGTAATGTTTTCCACGCCCGCACCAAATGGATCCACTTAATATTTCTGGTTACATTGAAATATGGCGAACACGATAGCTCCCAGCTTTTTTATTCCCTCAGAGAAGTAATTAACAACGGAATAAAAATATTGCTACATCGTCATAATGAAATGTCATACTTAAATCTTTTCACTCGCAATAATGTTTTTGTTCTTTCAAAAACATGCATATTACAATGTAAATGTGAATACGAATATTGTATTTAAATTTTTATATGTAGCAGTAAAATGTAATCGTGTATTAAGGTCATGGAGACAAATAAGGCCCACTTTAATTAAAAATTAATTATATTGTATAATTAGTAATCTTTTTTGAAACAGCTTAATTCATGTTACATATTGTTTTATTATAAATCTAAAAAATCTGTTGTGGCAGCACAATTCCTCTTGCCACTTTCGTTTTTGGTTACATAAGTATAGGGCGCGAGCAGTCATGTGACATTGTTAAGTAATTATGTACATAGATGTCAAAAAAAAATTCAAGTTTTTCTAAAATTTATGTAGTTAATTTGGAATTTACTTGTTGAGGAAAATAAACCACATGAAATTGGAAAATCACTAAATTTGGAATGAAAAATTATGGTATTTGACATTTATGTAAATAATTACTAGCTATCATTGTGACACGGGCCCCCATATCTGCTTGTCAAGGCCAACAAAGTCACATGACTGCTCGCGCCCAATTGCATTTAACATTTCTTATATACCTACACTCTACACCAAAAATTCTACTTACATTTATTCTTGATATTTAGATTTTTTAATTTTTAATTCAACCTATGAAGAAATGTTGTACAACTTTTCTAATTTGTCAAAATGTTTCGAATTCATTGTCGGAATTTACGCTATTTTTGAAGCGTATATGTAATTTACCTATAATTTTAAATATTTAACTATTAATATGATAAGATATAATGTATGTACTTCCCAGAAAAATCTTCAGTAATGTCTCTGGATTTTTGACACTGACATTTATCTGTCAGTTAATAACATTTAATTTTTCAACTTATTAAAAAATCTTTCAGAATGCATAATTCAATTAAAATAATACAACCTTTTTAGTTTTAGTTTTGTTTATTTTTATAAAAACCGACGTTTCAGCAGTATGAACAACTGCCTTCTTCAGGGATTAAACAACAAATCAACAAATATATAAATAAGTAATAACAAAAACATTAGCAGCAAGTAACCACGGTGACAAATTACAATATATTTAATATAGGTAGCCATGCTCAACTAAGACCTAAGCCGTCACAATGATTGAGATTATTATTCTTGATTTTGAAAATCACAATGGCTTCTCTAATTAACCTGTTGTTTAGGTGTGTTTGGTCTTGCTAGTATTTTTGTTTCTTCGAATTTTATACGGTGGAATTCTTCCAGGGCATGCTCTGCAACTGAAGATTTTTCTGGCTGGTTCAATCTGATCAAACACTGGTGTTCATTCAATCTTGTTGAAATAGTTCTACCAGTCTGGGCAATGTAAACTTTCCCGCAGACACATGGAATCTGGTATGAGGGATGACGTCTTTTACTTGTCTCAATATATGTCGAATTTTAACATATGGAGAAAAAGAAATCTTCATGTTCTTCTTACGAAGAATTCTACCAAACTTGTCTATTCTATAGAAAATGTAAGTATTATATTTTGAGATTATCGTATGATATAGTTCTCAGTTCTTTATTACCCATATACATATTTCTGAATATTATTATATTGTAAAGAGTTTTTTGACATAAGGAATCGAAGAAAACAATATGTCCCTTTCATTGGCATTGTTAGTAGGTCTTTTTGGCTTCAGAAATTTTTCGATAAAAGATTTAGAAAAATCATTCTTTATAAAAAAATCTTAATTTCTTTTATTCTCTTATTCTAATTTATCTGAATGACAAATTTCTGAAGCTCTTCTCATTAGGCATTTAATTGTACCATATTTTTGAGAAATCGGATCTTAAAACGTGTATATGACGTCATTACCAATACTTTCACAATCTAAACCTCCAGTGTCAATACTCGACAGATACATTTTTGGCAAAAATGTGTTTTGTACTGCAACGGATTCGTCTTTTTATTCTCCGTAACTTGGTGGGATGTTTACATACCAAAACTCAACATTTACTTGTGATATTTACGTTTAAAATATCAGACTAGTGTTGGAATCTAAAGAAAATAGTGTCCATTGGATTTTATTATCTATTAAATTTTCAAATAATTTCAATAATTTATAATAATTTATTAAACAATTGCAGAGTACACGGTTGCACATAATTATTTTGTACAGAATGAATAGAGAAATCACATATGTTTTTAGCAATGTGTTTGTCTTGATTATTTTATTCTTTCACAGCATTTGTTTCCGTACCGTAACTTGAGCTATATGAATAATTTGTATGATTACACGTGTGATAATCAAAAATTGAGCGGTGAAAAGTTATCGAAACATTGTAAATAAATTATTTTGAATGCTTCTGCATACTTTGAGGAAAAAGAACGTATAAATGTTCCCCTAATTCCATTCTATTCTATAAAAAATGTAAGTATTATATTTTGAGATTATTATTTGGTATAGTTCTCAGTTCTTTATTTTCTATGTACTTATTTCTGCACATTACTACATTTTAGAGAGTTTATACTGCTTTAGATGTGTCATTTGTGGTAATAATGATAATAATATTTTTTTATCGTCCAACAGTTACACACCATTAACAAGACAATGTAAAAAAAACTACAACATGTATATGTTATAAAGAAAAACAGATTTTTAAATTTCAAAGTATCTTACAGAAAAGAAATAATTAAGAATGTTAAATTCATTGGGAGTTATACAGAGGTTGTCTTAGTCTAGGGTATGTAATATTAAATAAATCAACATCGATAGTGAGTTCATTAACATTATTGCACATAATATGTATGGGTGTTCTAGTTAATAAATTTGTTCTAGCAAAGTTTACAAAGAAAACTACATATGTTCGAGCACATAATCGTGGAACAAAAAAAATATTTGACTTAAAATTGAAGAACAATCAACAATATTATGTAGTAATTTGTATAAGAACAATATATATTTCTCCTACGCTGTAATAATGAAAGGTAACCAAATCGCTCTAACATACTATTTTGTTCAATTCTTATGGGAGGAAACTGATTATCGTATCTGTACGATAAATATTTCAGGAAACGTCTTTGCACATATTCTAAATCATTTATATAACATTGATTGGCAAACAATATCAAAAATGAATTTAAACGAGGATCTATTCTATTTAATCGCCAATAAAATTAGTGATCCGTCAAAAATCAATGCGAAACATTGACAGTTTTACTATCTGAGTCTACAGTTCGACGTACCTACTATTTGCATGTATAGTGAATGTAAATTCCTTTTTAAGGCCCTTTTAAATCAATTTTAAGTCTATCTTACAATTAAATTAAAAATTATTTCGGCATTGTGCATTCAGCTCTGTTGTTTTATATATTAATTGTTGTAATATATTAATGTAATAATTGTTGTAATCAATAATTATTTTTAATGTAATAAATTTTAATTAAAAAGAAAATAATTTTATTATGAACGTTTATATTATTTCTAATTTAAAGTTTTAAAGTACACTATAGATGTCAGCTCCATCGACTAGATCAATCTGTTTCACTACTTGGCTCATATAAATTAACTAAATGACGTCATCTCATTAAAATGCTATTTATAGAGAAATTTGACTATAATATGTTTATTATAATTTTACTGGATATATAAACGTAGAATTATTTGCAAGAAACTTTATGTATGGAATTTATACAACGTACATTAAACTGACGGATTGTATTATGCTGGCCACAACAGATTTTTATTACAGGTCCCAATTAAAATTTGGAGTATCTTTAAAATCTCATCTATTTTAAATAATTTTTGACTCAATAAACTGATGATAGATTGATAGGTAAGTTATTTATTATTTAAATTTCATTAATTAAATAAAAAAAAATGCTTTTGAATAGAGTTCAATGAAAATCTATAAAATAAATATAAATTATTACTTTTATTTTGCTCGTAAAAATTGATGCAGCAAGTACCTTGTTATTTTCGGGCTACCAACCCCATAAAAATTGAGATTATGTTCATCTCTCCCAGCGGCTCACTACAGAAAATTGCGACTATCCTTCGTCCACAACACTGCATAGTCAATATTGCGTTGTCAGTTCTTCGGAACAGAAATGACGTGGGATTTGTATCACACTTTTTATCCTCCCTTTCATTTCTTGTGGTGATAAATCGACGCGAGTGATATATTTCTCGTTTCTTATACTCCGGACAAATAGAATCCTGTGACATATTGTCTTTTTGATTTAAAAAATATTTCCATTTCCAACGATAACTTTTTTCTGGTAAAATATTACGCCGAGGGCGATTTCTGGTCACAGTTTTATTGAATATTGTATGAAGAAGGTAAGAATTTCCAGCATTTTTATAAGTTTTTCGTGCGGAGAATTGCAAAAAACAGGTGAATAACCTGAAACGTGAATGGATATCCAATTGACACTAGAGGTTTCATCTTCCATGTCGTGTGATATTGGAGAGAATGAGAACACGTCTTAGGCTATAAGTTAAGTGTCATTCGCTGTTAGTTCCTCACATAAATTTACAATGAAATATTACCCTAAGGTCGAGAAACTTACTTTTTTATACGAAAAACAATAGCTGTCTACACGAGTAGGCGGTAGGCGATATTCCCAGCTGAAATATGTTAAAATTTGACAGTCAAATCAAAAATTGATTATAAAAGAATTCAAGTTACCTGTATTAATCTGAACTAATGATAATTCTAATAAATTAATCTTAACAACAAATTAAATTAATAATTTAATATTGAACCAGGGTCACGCTAGGATTATTGAATATCTAACAAATATACTAGCGGTGTTTTTACAACCCACCGTTGCCACCAAAAGTTGTAACAGATATACTAACCGTATTTTTATATCATACACCGGTAACTACCGAAAATTGTAACCGGGACGGTAGTGAAACCAATAATACGTTATCGATATGGGTAGCGTTTGACATTCCTTAGTCCTGCACAATATGAAAATTTATTTGACCCGAAAGTAAAACACTAATTTTGTTAATGCAGAAACTATAAGGGTCAAAGGCAACTGAATCGCTGCCACCACTATCCGTATTTTAAAAGTCCTCGGATAGAAGGACTCGAGCAAAACGGGTTAAACAAATCAATCAAAATTTGGGTAGTGTTTCTAAATAATTCAATGGACACTTACAGAATTGACGTTACACGCAAGAGAAAGATAGAAGATCTTGATCTAAACAACCCCCCCACCCCACCTCTTTGTCTTACGTCCCTGTCCGTAGTACTGTTCCTGTCATTCTGTTTGTATCTGTCGTTCAGTCTTATAACCTAATTCTCAATTTTGATTTGTTTTGTTCATAATCCATATACACATCTCATATTTCAAATTAAAACAATAATAGACTAAAACTATAATAATTATCAAATGACGTTTGACGTTTATAATGTTTACATCAGGAGAGTGAATCTGCATTCAGAAACGTGATAACAAGTTTTCAATCTATACTGTATTTCAGATAAGAATAGACTTAGGAGTACGATTCCAGCTTCCTGATTGGCCTAAACGCAAACCAAGTTTACAATAACGAAAAACTTGGAAACAAAACGTTTCAGTCAGCTGTCAACTGAAGTTGTAGATAGTGTGAACGTTGTAGCAAAATTTTAATCTGTGATTATTTAGTATAATATTTAAGAGTCCCGGTAAAAAGCGATTGTGTAAAACAGGCTGGCTCCGCAGGGCCATCATGTCTATTCTTATTTGAAATACAGTATAGTAGCGTTTGGAAATATTTCCTAACCTTTTCATAGATGGCGTTAGTAGTACAGATTTTACAGAGATTCTCAAACTTTAATGTCAAAATACTATAAAAAGGTAACATATGTTTGAGAACTACTGTAAATTTCCCACAATTCTCTATTACATCGTTCGAAATTCTTTGACATTTAAAACTGTTATTTGTGAATTTGTATCTTTATTGCAATATAGTGCTTTATCATTCTATATATTTTCGGTAAGTATATTAGCTTTCATATTAACATTATTATAAGAGGGTGAAATAAAAAAGTAACAACAAATTAATAATATTTGTAGTGAAGACACATTCTTGCAGAAGACAGGGTCCAATAGAAGAAATGGTGTGCGTAACCAGGAGAATGTACATCATGATGGTGCTCTTAGATGTTTAAACCGTAGGGGAGCAGCAAAATATTACATTCTTTGACCACAGGACGTGAAGTTTCATAAGATGTTGAAATAGTATGGTGTTAGTTTTAATAAAAAAAGGAGTATAGAAGAGGGTAAATCTGTTTTTGAAATAAAATTACCTCTTGTAATAATAATAATTCAAATTTTTGGTTTCTTGCGTAGTATGTGCTTAAATTTTAATAGTTGTCGCCGTGCAGTTGTAGTTATTTATTTATTTTTGATTAAATGATGTATTGTATACGGTTTTAAATAAAGCCATTAACATATTAACTACTATATTATTTTTTATAGTACAACATATATTTCACATTTCTTGATAATGTCTTTAATAAAATATCTATTTTCAATAATTTTTTTATTAATTACATTATCAAGAAATAAAATTTAAAGTTTAGAATAATTCAAAATAAATTCATATTTCCCGCCACTTTCTGGGCTGTCAAATTTAGTTCTCTGACCTTTTAATAGACGGCACTAAAACTTATCACGGTTTATAAGGGAGATACCCAATCTTCTATTATATATTTTTCTTAATCTATGGTTTACATCTTTGAATTTGTATTATGAAGAGTTGACGACAGTTCTTTGTTTGTAATATCGCAGCCATGGCAACCCGTAGTTCCATGATGTGTCGCTATAGGCGCTTGTGCAAATTACAGTTGTGTAAGTGTTCATTGATTCGCGTTGTCCTTAATCTCTAATTTACAAAATTAATTTCAAGCAATATACTTCGATCTACAAATCTTTCAATTCCGATTCACCAAGAATAATACAAAATCAAATAAAATTACATACATGAGTAAGACACACAGTTATACAAAATCAAACTACGATATGAGAGAGCCCACATTACAATACGAAGCTCAGTCTAAGACACCAGAACAACAACGAATATAAAACAACAAGTCTACACGAAGTAAGACGATCAGACAAGAAGTTTCAAACAACAAGCAAAAAACAGTCACTAAGGCAACAAGGAGTCAAAACTCTGACTTTATATTTTGTAAGGGTAGAAACCAGTGACTCTCAAACTCTTAATTTCGGCTCATCGCATGTAGAAAACTCGAGACAGTTTCCAGTTTCTTACTAAAACTTATTAGTGTTCACTGGGACACCAAGACCAAGTAACGGAAAAATACTGCACAAAAGCTCTAACCTTGAGACCTTTTGTAACATCCGCCCGGAAACATAATTTTACTCTGTCTCATAAGTACTTCAAAGTAAAGGAAAACTCAGAACTACAAAATTAACAAAAAATATCCTAAGAAACAAATATGTAATAATCGCTAGGCCGGACTTTTACAAATATAAGAAAATCAGATACGCCGTGGAAATCTAAATTTCCACTATCATTTTAAAAAGTTATTTACCTGTCGTTTGAAATTAAGTTATGAAAGTAAAGTTACTTAAAACTTAGTTAATCAATTATTAAAAAATCTTTCAGAACTCATAATTCAATTAAAATGATGCAACCCAACGTTTCGACAGCATAAACTGCTGCCTTCTTCAGGGAAAAACATAAATAAATATAAATAATAACAAAAACAAGTAGCCAAGGTAACATGTTACAACATATTTAATATAGGAAGCCTTGCCCGACTAAGTTCTAAACCGTCACAATGATATTTACATAAAATCACGCATGTCCCATTTAGTGGGTTAGCACAAACTTGAAAATAAAAACAACATTAACATCATACAACAAATCCTCACTCTTAACATATTAAAGTGACCGATTTTCGGTAGCGAAATACCGCATCCGGATCACAATAATAGTTACAAAACATTCATCCTTCGCCACACATTCTTGTCTAAGCACACTTCTTTCGCCTCAGCCACACTCATAATAACGTTGTACATGCACTTATTCTCTTCCAACTTCTCTTTTTAAACACCCTACCAACCACATCCATCCACTTACACACTGGTCAGCCACACAATCGAAAACCCTTAACTTCACCAAGATATATAAGCTTAACGAGCCGTTCACTCGCCATTCTCTCCACATAACCAAAATATCTTAACTGACTCACACCAACTCTCTATGGCTGGCTCCACAAGCCTGGTTTTAACTAAAACACTGTTTTAAGAAACGTCAAATTCAAATTTCAATATTTAAATTCGCCCTTACGTTTAAAGAGCGGTTTTTTTAAAAATATTTGTTTGAATTTAAACTATGTTCTGATTTAAAATCATATTTTGATGAATTTATTATTATTTATAATTAATATTAAATAATGAAATTTGACATTTCTTAAAACATCGTTTTAGTTAAAACAAGGCTTGTGGTACCAGCCATTGTTCCTTCAACGTCATAGCATGCCATGCCTGGCGACCCGAAGAGAGATGAGCAGTGCTAAATTCCTTCGGCTTCTCCTACGTGGTGAAATAGATGCGCCTTTTCTCCTGTCGCGTGTCCAGATCCATGTTCCACGTCAGGCAGCCAGGTTTTCTAGGACATTTCAACTTCCCTCATCCTATTCGGATGTACTCCAGCGTGCCCCCATAACTATTATATCAAAAAATGCTAACAATTTTTATATTGATATATTTATGTAATTTTTGTCAAATTCTTTTTTTTTATGTTTTTTTATGTACATGCACTTATATATTCTAAATGTATTCAATATTCATATTATGTATTGTCCTGTAAATGGTCTGAACTGTTGGGCAATAAATTATTATTAATATTATTATTATTATACATTCTTCATACACCAAATTATTATTATATCTCATATATATTTATATGAGATTATGAGACATTTTTTTTTAAAGCAAAGACCATATATTATTGTTATTTACTAATTTGATACGGTAGATTATTCTTAAAAAATTAAAAGCGTTTAAAACTTATTATCAATACTGATATATTAATAAAGATTGGAAATTTACATCTAAAATATAATTATCATAAACGTTTTTATTAACAATGAAACGATATTTTACGTTCTTCATAATTAAAATACATTATGCAATATTTATGTGTAACCTTTCCATTTTAGGAGCTATTTTGAGTTACATTATTTCCCGAAATGTCACATCATTTGTTTTTTCAATTTCCTTTGTTTGTGACATAAAATGATGTCATCTTTGCTTTAAAATCGCCCGTGGATTTATTCTCGCATTTCTCTTCTTATAGTGTAATCAATTCTTTTGAAACCTGCTCGGCGTACAAAATCCGGAAATACGTCTCTGCGCGTTTCCGGTGTTCGCGTGAATCGAACCTTGCCATGACCGCTCCACCGCACGCTATTCAACCAATCAATACTGATGAATTATTAACGAATCAAGCAAGCTGTTGTTATTTTTCTTCCGTTTTATGAATGAACTATGTAAGTAACACTGACGTCACACCTGTTCGTAATAAATATAACGGCCCGCCTTGTTGACTGCGAATGTTACGTCACTTTTCCTTTCATCCATGTTTATTTCTCTCTTACGATTTTCTTTTTCTTTTATCGCGTGAATTATTTATTTTTTATTCAGTGAAAGTGTGAATAGGTTCTTTAGGTTAAAAATGATGACAATTTGTTACATTTTAGTAAGTGAATACTCGTAAATTTTGATGGATACTGTTTTACTTATTCATGTAACCTTTTAAACTAATTCAGGATAATATGAGGGTCGTCCATATCAAAATCAGAATTTAATTTTAATAAGTAAGAAGGAAGAATTGATCATGTAAAAATAATTTATGACAATGTTATATTTTTAATTATTGTTTTAAAATATTTTTCAGGACTTATGAAATGCTATTTTTAAGGAATTTGACTCAAAGATTTGATTTATTTCATGGATTTTTATTGATAAATAATGATAAAAGTATAGGACGCGAACAGTCATGTTACATTGTTGGCCTTGACAATCAGATGTGGGGGCCCGTTTCAGAATGATAATTAGTAATTATGTACATAGATGTCAAATGTCAGAATTTTTCATTAATTTTTTTCAGATTTTCTAAATTCACGTAGTTAATTTGTCACCAGGAGTGTGTAATTTACTTGTCGAGGAAAATAAACGACATGGAATTGGAAAATCACTAAATTTAGAATGAGAAATTATGATATTTGGCATCTATATACATAATTACTAGCTATCATTCTGACATGGGCTCCCATATCTGTTTGTCAAGGCCAACAAAATCACATGACTGCTCGCGCCCTAATGTACTTAACATTTCTTGTATACCTACAGTCTACACCAAAAATTCTACTTATATCTACTCTTTATATGTAGATTTTTAAAATTTAAATTCATTCTATGAAGAAATTTTGTCCTACTCTTCTAATTTTTCGAGATTTTTCCAATTCATTGTCGGGAGTAATAGTATTTCTGAAGGGTATGTGTAATATACCTATAATATTAAATATGTATTTAACTATTAATACATTAAGAAATAATATAATGTATATACTTCCCAGAAAAAAGTCTTCAGTAATGTCTACGGATTTCTGACTCTGACATTTATCTGTCAGTTACAAACAATTTAAATTTTCAACTATTTTCCATGGCATTCTTTCGGCTGTAAAATTTATTACAACAGATTATTTTATATATTATATGTATTTATTTTATCTCAAAATCTATAGAATATATAATAAAATATTTGAATGTATCAGATAGAGAAATTAATTTTCTTTAATATAAACACGAAAAATTTTCAAAAAATAATATTAGAAGCTTTTTACTTCCTTGTACGTAAGTAAAGGAAGTATTGTAATCGCGAAAAATTTCGGTTTTCAGATTTCAGCGGAAATATCCATTTTGATCATCCCTGAATCCATTTTGACTAATTTCGTCGTGACGTATCTTGCATAACTCAAAAACGGTAAGCCGTAGAAAGTTGAAATTGTGTATTTGGGACTCCTATAACATCTAGTTGTGCACCTCCCTTTCTGGTTATTACACAATTTCCAAAAGTGGCACTTTACATGAAGCCTATAATAGATTTTAATGAAAAACTGTTTTAAAATATAATCCAAAAGTTTTCAAATTTGGTATACAAGACTTTTATGTCAATCGAAATAACATAATAGATTTTGGTTAAAATAGGCTAACCGGAAGTGGTACATTACTTGAAGTTGTTAACAGTTTTTCTTGAATAAAATGATTTTATTTTGATTTTAGAAATAAATACTTCAAATAAAAGTTTTAGAGAATTAATTTCTGCGTCTAGCACATCAAGTATTATTAAATTAACCCTTTGTATAAGCGAGATATGTAAATTTAAAAATTATATACTTTTTTGTTTTTGTAATAAAGCTTGCCATGGATTAGGACAAAAACATAAAAAAAATGTTCATGTCAAATTACGTTAAATACGTGCAATTTTATGATTCGTACAATAACAAATATTATATTTTTATTGTGAAATTAGTCATATTCATTGTTGTAATGAAATATTTCTTTGTCGTAATCAAAACTCTCTTTAAAAAGAACCGGGTTAGATTATAGTCGCTATACGAGGTGTGTTCAAAAACTATCGCGAATTTTGAATTTTCGCGGGTTACGTATATTCGAATTTCGATCTTTTTGTGGCTTTATGTTGGTACTCATGTCTCTCACTTATGTCGACAAGCTCGGCCATTTTGAATGTTCACTTACTTGTTGACAGCTGCTTTGCTTGCACGTGTTTTGGATCGTTATTTCATTTCTACTCGTAGAAATGAAATAACTTCTTTGATAAAAACATTTTATGACAATGACAAATTTTAAATGAATTATTTTTTTCTACGTTCCGTCGCCTTTAGATAAGAAAGATATTGTCTTGGTCAAAAAATTCATAGTCAGTTTTTAACGAATAAGCACATTAGGTAAAAATCGAAGACGATCCAAAACACGTGCAAGCAAAGCAGCTGTCAACAAGTAAGTGAACATTCAAAATGGCCGAGCTTGTCGACATAAGTGAGAGACATGAGTACCAACATAAAGCCACAAAAAGATCGAAATTCGAATATACGTAACCCGCGAAAATTCAAAATTCGCGATAGTTTTTGAACACACCTCGTATATCTTACTGTTTTAAAGTTAAAATTAATATTTTGTAATTTATTTATTAAAAAAATATGTATAGTTTAATAATCGTACAAGGAAGTCGTGTGGTGTCCACATCAGATTTTTTTTCAAGAATCTTCTACTTCAGGTTGTCCATTTGTTACCAAAACCTTTTTAGATTTTCTCATGAATGTCCGATTGGGAAATACGTAATTAAACAAATATAAAGACTTTAGTTTTTGAGTAATCGTCCTTCTAACATTCTACATACACACACATACACATCCATACACACACACACACACACACACACACACACACACATACACACATACACACACACACAGACACACAGACATCATCGTAAAGATGTTAAAATCGGATTGTAGGGACCTTAAAACGTGCTTATTTAATAAATTGGATTTGCAATTTTTAGCATGAATCCAATACCTCTCTTAGCGAGAGGTAAAAATAACTAAGGCCCATTTGTTCATGAAGTACTAAATCGTTTAGCTAGAGACAGAAGGAATTAAAATTTTGTTCAATAATTTGTGAGTATTTTAGTACTTTTGTTTTAATGCTAATATTTAAAGAATATAATCTCCCCCAAATCGTAAAATTAATGGCTAATGGGGGAAATTTTGATTCCACGTTTTTTATATCAAGTTATAAATTTACTAAATTGGTCTGATCACTGCCAATCAATGGAAAGTGTAGCGTAGGAGGTGAATTGTAACATATTTGTTTATGGGGTCACCTTGTCAGGGTTCACCAATAGGCCATTAAATTTTGGAGCATATACAGAGTGTTCGATAAAAAAGATACTATTTTACTCAACGAAATTAATTCATTCTTAAACGAAATCAAGCTACGAATTCGTTTGACTGAAAAGCTTTCGTACCATTTGCATCCGCCTTGGACAATAAAACAACCCAAAATTATATTCAACCTTTTAGAATACCCAAAAAATCAAATACCACCTGAAGTCTATCAAAAAACCTCCTATTCTATCAAGAACGACCTGAAATAATATTGCTTCACACAGATGGTTCAAAGATAAATAATAATAATATTGGAGCTAATGTAGTAAGGTAGGATTTCCTAGACGCGACAAGACGTAGCGGCTTGTCGTCGCGGCTCCTCGTGAAATAATTGGTCGTTCATTTAGACCCGACAGTATCAGATTATCAAAAACATAATAACTTTGTGTAGTAAAAATTTAATTTTATAAATTATATTAAAGAAATTGGAAGAGGGAGATGAAAATTCAAGTAACTTTTTAAAGGAGACTAAAATGTGCAAATAAAGTATTTAAAATTCGAAAATAGAAAGTTTTTTTTCAATGTTTTAATAAAAATACATTGGGCCGTACTACGATCACGGTTTTAACTAAAACGCTGTTTTAAAAAATGTCAAAATCAAATTTCAACATTTAATTTTGCACGTATGTTTGAAGATCGATTTTTTTAAAAATATTTGTTTGAATACAAGCTATGTTCTGCTTTTAAAACATATTTTGATAAATTCGATATTATTTATTATTGTTATTAAATAATGATATCTGACACTTCTTAAAACAGCGTTTTAGTTAAAACCGTGATCGTAGTACGGGCCATTAGGTTTACACAAATGAAGAGAAAGACAAAATAATATTCTCTTATTTCTTTCATTAAAGCCTCGACATTTTATTCTTTGAGCTGCGCGTCTGTCGCGAAGCACTGCTATAGCAGGCATAAAACTGTCACCGCGGCTAGCACTCAGCCACCCTGTCGCTGTTGTGTTTTTACACATAATAAGCAGTTATGTCGCGCGGCTAGCTGCCGCGGCTAGTCGCGTCTAGGAAATTAGATATTACACTTAAATTCCACCTTTCGCCATATTATAGCATATTTAGAAAAAGCAACCTCACTTTTGAAGCAGAGTATACTAGAAATTAATTCGTCATATTCATAGACTAATGTTAACGGCATAATTTGACATTTACTAATTGTATTTATGCATTAAGTGTATAATATTAAAAGATATTACATATGTAAACATAAATATTATATGCATATTAGACAACACTTATGTTTATCAATCAATAAAATGTCATGTGTATAATTTATCCCGTCTATAGTTCCGAAAATACCACCAGATGTCATATTGCTTATTTCCCATCCCCTATAGAAGATATTTATGCTAAAAAATAAATTAATTCATAATATTCAAGACAACATATATACCGCACTAACTCTCAAAATACGCCAAATCAAGATACTCAAAAATTAGCAGATTTAAAAAAAAAAATTCAAATTATTATAAATAAATTAAGAATTGGACACACAGTTACTACAAAAAAACACAACCAGAAATATGCGACACAGGTAACACTCAAATTACAGTACAACATATCACATAATGTAACACATATAACAACCAAAGATAACATCACAATATTCCTAAATTCCTCACACAAGCACTAAACAATGACACTCAATCCATAAAAAATATTATAAAATTACTCTTTAGTATAAATCTTATTAATAATATTTAATATGTATTTCTATTTTTTTTTTTATTATTCCGTAAATATGTAACGGGACATTAATAGTCTACGGCTGAAATGTCCCTAACACCGTTCCCAAAATTTAGGAGTATAAAGTATAGATTAAAATAAATGACAAATGTTTCACGCTGTTCATAATTTTTGTAATATCTATTACCTAATCCACTACTGTTTTGCTATAAAAAAAATATATTTGTATTATATTTACGTGGTGGTACATTTATATAACAAAATTCCTAAACCATTTCGAATACAGTCGACGGTTAAAAGTTGTTTCAGATTCAACGAATATATTGGAAAGAATTCTATTATTTGGAAATGAAATTCAAATAATTTTAAATAAAATTCGACAGATATAGGTGTTCGAAAGTACCCTCTATTCTCGGTTCGCAGAACACTTAAATGTTATCCATTTATAATGGTATGGCGCCTCAACAACAAAAAAAATATTTGCAAGCTATTTCCAATGCTGACCTTGAACTCTGCTGTAAGCGAGTATTTTTATACTGGACCAATTTACACCAATCAACGAGACATGACAATCAATTTCAGTATCTATTTTGTAGTCGGGATGTGAATGTAACCAGTTTAACTTTTAATATGAATTAAATATTCATCCGTTTTATTTTGAATTTACTCTTAAATGAAAGTTTCTGTTTTTATATTAAAAGAGCTTTGAAAATAATCCAAAATACTGCTGATTAATGACCACAGGTCGTAGGTCAAAAAATGCTTTGCAGTAATATGTTAATTCAGGAGTCATTTATATTTTCTATTATTTTTATGGAGTACGTATTGACAATTTCACGAATAATTAAACTAAAGCAAAACTATTTATTTAAGATATTTGACAAATGACGTGACTTGACTGATGTCCGAATCGACTACCCAGCCAGAGGATTTCTAGACACACACGCTAACAACCAGCCCTGCTCAGAGCACAACGCGGACTAGAGAAAAACACACTAGTCAAAAAAAAAAAAACAGACCATAAAAATTGTTTAACGTCCAGTAGACTCCCCAACTTTTTTAAATGGAAATTTGTGTTAGGTGAATTTTTACCTTCCGTCACCTTTAGGTAAGGAAGGTATTGTCTTGGTCAAAAAGTTGAATGATGCGTTTTTAGTGAATAAGCACGTTTTAAGGTCCATATAACAAGATTTTACCATTTTTACGATGATATCTGTATGTATGTGTCTCTCTCTGTGTGTGTGTGTGTGTGTGTGTGTGTGTGTGTGTGTGTGTGTGTGACGAAAGTTTCGGCTCACATAACTTCAATGCCACGATTCCAAAAATTATATTTTTTTCGTATTCCTCAAGTTTACATCCAAAAGAAGAGGTGATTAGATTTTGGTTACAATTGGTCATCCAGAAGCACCCTCATTGGAAGATTTTAACAGTTTTTCTTAAAAAAAACTCAGTTAAATATTATTATGACAAAGAAAACATTATTCTCTATACGATTGGATTGCATTTTATAGTTCATATTCAACAGATATAGAAAAAAAAGAATTATAAAGATATTTAATTTCATAAATCAGCCAGCTATACTAACCATGAAACCTGCTAATATATTCAAATAATTCAAATTGACAGATGCCAGTGTCAGTGAAGAGTAAATGAACGTGGTAGAGATGAGGATGTTGAAATAGATGTTGGGGAAGACACGAAAGATACGGTAAGGAATGAAAGAATAAGGAAAATATCTCTAGTGTTAGAAATTTCTAGAAAGATACAAGAGAGACGATTACATTGGTTTGAACATGTCATGAGGATAGATGAAGAATATATTGGAAGAAGAATGAATAGCTTAGTAATAGAAGGTTGAAGAAACAGAGGAAGACCAAAGATAATATGGAAGGATTGTATTGCGCAGGACTTGAGAGAAAAGGAACTGAATGAGAACGACACCCAAAACAGAAATGGGTGGAAGAAAATGAAAAATAGCGACCCCTAACGAATGGGAAAAGCTAAAAAAGATGTCAGTGCGAATTGTGATTTGCATAGTTTGTTTATGAAATAAATTTACTGGAATTTTAGAATCTTTTGCAAGAAAATACATAGGGTTGACGGTATTGTGCTGGCCACATCAGATTTTTACCATATGGAATTCTACCCCATGCATATATTTCAATTCTGTGAAGATGTTATTACTCTTCCTATAGCATTCCAATTGTTGTCCTTAAAAATGGATGCGAATTTCAAAGATATGTAGTTGAAGTCTATATTCCGAATGACCTTCTTAATTTTAAATTTGTCCTTTGGAATCTACATGAAGCATGGTTTCCATTTTTATATCAGAATTGTTGTTCTCATTCCTATTTACATTTTTGGTGTACTCATCCGGGTTTGCATTATTGCTGATTTCTTTCCGTATTGTGGATACTGTTATAATTAGATAGTTATCCTCCCTGGTTTTCTAGTGATCTAATTAAGTTAATCAGAGAAAAAGACAAAGTTCATAAAAAGTATAAACAGTATAAAACGGCATATTTATTATAATGTATTTGCATTACTGAGGAAACGAGTAAAAACACTAATTAATACTTGCTACAATAATTATGTTAATAATGTTGAAAAACAAATATCCACTAATAGTAAAAAAATTTGGACATATTTCATGGCACTTAAAAAAAGCAACATTCCACAGCAAATGCAATATAATAATTTGACGTCAAGCAATGGTACTGAAACGTGCAACTTTCTCTCTGATTATTTTAAATCTGTTTACACGGTTTACACTAACTGTTCCTTAGATACCAATGTATATAGTGAGTTCACTGTAACCTCAATCTGATTTCACTAACTGTATTTCATCAACATACATTGATGAGCAAATAGTACTAGATACATTACTGAAACTAGATGTTAATAAAGGATCTGGTCCAGATGATATACCAAGTATCTTTATCAAGCAGTGTGCTACTTCCTTGAGTATTCCCCTTACAATTATTTTTAGCAAGTCGCTTGAGGAGGGACATTTTCCACAAATCTGGAAAAAAGCATAAATTTGGGTGATCCTGAGAACTAACCGGAATGACTGCATCTGAGTATGTGTCCTTTCTGTATATATCATACAGGAAATGGTTTTGTCGCGTGATTGTTAAATCCAAACAAAATAATTTTAACTCTCGTTTAATTTTGCACGCAAAGATAATAAAAGACTAGATGAGATGGAAATTTAAAGATCCATTACTAATAAGGAAAACTTTATGAACAAACAATTATATTTATATTACTCACCGCTTTTAGAAATTCTTTAATCCTCTAGTCCTAGTCACTTGATAGTCACGTTTGGTTGTATATAAATAGCAGCATAGACACAATTGTATAGTCGTACGTAATATAACAAGTGATATGATTATCATAGATGATATTCTCGAGTGAAACCGAGCTGCAGATTTCACGAGTCTGAAGGACGAGTTGAAATGTGCTGCTTCGGTTTCACGAGCAATATCTTCGATTATTAATCATATCACGAGCTTATATTTAATGAGAGAATATACATATTCATATTGTATTAAAACATGGTACTTACGAGTTTTATTTAATATTTCGGAGTTTGAATTATTGTTATTATTTATTTTTATACTCAAAATTAACTGTCAATGTCATAAATAAAGAAAACAAAACCCTTAGTAACGACTATAAATACGGTGTTTATTTCCTTGTTTTTTATCATCGCTGTGATAAACGCGTAGCTAGGGAGATTCTGAATGTTGATTGGCGGAAAACATATCACGTGACTAAGGAATTATATTCTCACAGACCTATAGTTATTCTGATGATGGTGTAAAAACCGAAATGTTCATTAGTAATAGTTGTTAAAATAAAACTTTTGAAACGATACCGAGTGTTATTATTATTTATGATTTATCCAAGATGATTCAACAAAAGCCCACACGCCTCAATCAATCTTATTTTCAGAATCGAAGAAAAAGGGTTCAACTACTTTCTCGCAGCAACTGAGACCTGGTTTTATATTTTTTTAGCAGAGTCCTTGCCCTGTTCAATAAATAGAAACAAAAACAGCAGATTTGTTTATTATAAATCCACAAATTAAAAATAAAAGTGAAGTTAGTGGCATTTACAACCAAGGGTAGAATTCAATGGATTATGAAAGTGATACAGTGAATTAAGTGACTTTTGACAGAGCACGAATTGTAAAGAAGGCACAAAAAATACATCGTAGAAAGTAAAAAATCTTTAATAAAGAAAAATAAACAATATTCAAAAAAGACTGTACTTTCAATTAAATATTTATTTACTGGAAAAGCTGAAGCCACTTTTGTAAGTAGATTTTAAAATGGATTATGGATTTAGTGAGTTTTGCCAGTATTTAAATATATAGAACGATGGAGAATTTTCGTAAGAACATTTCCATGTTTTTAACTAATTTTTCACCGAAAGTGGATTTAAAACGAGTATTCAAGTATGGTATTGTCATGGTTACAATGTAGAAATATAATGTGTTTACATTTATATATATATATATATATATATATATATATATATATATATATATATATATATATATATATATATATATTATACAAATAGTAGATGTCTGATTAATTTCCTTATTTTATTGACGTTCGATGTTCATACTAGTTATCTCCTTTTTTTTCGCGTTTATGTAAAAGATAATATCACATTCAATAAACCAAAGCTACTAAACTCAAACAAAAGAATCAGGTATAGTTTTTCTTATTTCGATAGAGAGCTTTATTGGCAAGTACAATAACAAATGTTTGCTTTAAATGCCATTTATTATTTTGTTGATTAACCGTTGGGGGCAGTGGGGGTTGCGCGGCACGCAAGGAAATTTACATGGGGGCGAGTTTAAAGTTATTCCGGCACTGGCGTCGTGTGCCTGAGTGTCTGGTAGAAAATCTGGGAAACTAGGTTCGATCCAGAAATCCCGATTGACTCCAAAAGAAATATTTCAAGTTTTAAATGGCACAAAAGTGGCTCGTATTTTGCACTCCCCATGCCAGCAATGAGTACCCGTGAGGTGATGCCTGTTAAACGCCCTGACGGTTCAAATATGTACAAATATATCATCATTACCGAAATCTGTGTAAAAGCAGATTGGCACACTGAAAAATTTGTATTACGCCATAATGATATATTTATTTTATTGTTTTATTTCATATAAATAGAAGTTTGAAAGTTTTGATTATATTTATTTCATTTTATTAAATTTTGTTAAATAAATTTCAATTTTATTTAATCGTTTGTCACACAAAATACCGTTATAATTCACATATATATTATATTTTCTGTACATTAAATAATGGGGCCGTACATGTTTTTAACTGATAATTGAATATAAATATTGAAAGCAAATATTAAAAATATTTATGAAATATAAATCCGAGATAATTTTTAATAAAAATTCAGAATATATAAAAGTTCAGTGACCGTCGCATGAAAATCAAATTTCAAAAAATGTATTGTACAACAGAGAATAAATATAAAATGATTTATTGTGTTGGCTTTCAGACAATGCATCATTTCCTTTTGTATATAATAAATTACTTTGGAATTTGGAAAAATAATGAATGTGATATGAAATTCATTGGATTGTGGATTATAAGATGAATCGGTTTTTCGCACATCGATCGCTTAACTAAGATTGAATTCGCACTCAGATCGCAACCAATAGCTTGTCGGATGTTGTACAGCGCTGTAAATTCAATTTCTAAATATTTTACCAACTTCAAAAGGTGTCTAATATATCTTAACTTTTCTTTGAAGGAAATTTATTAAATTGAAATTAAATTTAGTTATACAGGGTGATCAAAAAATAGGTACGACTTTTTTCTACAATATATCTTTTACCGTTGTTGTATCATAGGGTGTTCAATTGAAGAGTGATTTTCCAATACGTGGTAAGTCATTATTAGCAGGGATGGGCATTTACGCGTAAAAAGTATTTTTTTACGTTTGCGTGTGAAAATGACGTCAAAAATAACAACAAATAAAATATAAATTGTTTACAAATATCAATTTTTTGTGTTTAGGGCCAGCGCATGGGTTTGTAAAAATAAATAAATATATCATCACCGCATTGGGTGTGCCATTCTACTTTGTACACAGATGGGTTTGTACAATAGTAAATATAAAAATCTGTTGCGGCCGGCACAATACCTCTCGCCACTTCCGTTTTTGATTACATAAGTATAGGGTGCGAGCAGTCATGTCACATTATTCAGTAATTATGTACATAAATGTCAAATGTCAGAATTTTTCATTAAAAATTTCAAGATTTTCTAAATTCACGTAGTTAGTTTGTCACACTAGGCCTATACAAGCAGATATGGAGGCCCTTAATTGTCCAAATGACAGTAATTATTTACATAAATGTCAAATGTCATATTTTTTCACGTGATTAATTTGTCACCTGCAATGTGGAATTTACTTGCCAGGAAAATAAACTACATGGAATTGAAAAATCATGAAATTTGAGATGGAAAATTGACATTTGACATCTATGTACATAATTACATTCTCGGGCCCCCATATTTGCGTGTCAAGTCCAACAAAGTCACATGACTGCTCGCGCCCTATAAATTTCTCATGTCTTTTCTTTATGTTTAGATTATTTTTATAATTATAAATTTATTTTTTTGAAGAAGTTTTCTCCTACACTTCTAAATGTTCGAATTTCTTCCAATTTCTTGACGGGATTTCTGATGGGTGTATGTATATAGCTATAATTTTAAATATTAAATTGTTATTATTGTTATACAACAAGAAACAGTAAATTTACCAATATCACAGAAAAAATCTTCAATAATCTTTTACTACCTTGTTGTCAAAAAAAAATTCTAAGATTTAGTTTCGGCTAAAATCTAAATAAAACCATATTCGTACAATAACAAATTTTGAATTCGTTCTTATCCAGTCCCATGTGTTTAATTAAAGTAGACTTGAGGTCAAGTTTTAGAATTGAGCTGCCAATACTGCCCAAATAGATTTATGAACTACTGTTGATTTTTGACACTGACATTTTCTGTCATTTACAAATAACTGATGGTTACTATGGAGTTGTTTATGCTCTGAAATTTATTACAACTGATTATTTGATATATTACATTTTTATCTTAATATATGGAAAATATAATAAAATTTTAAAATGATCGAATAGAAAATTTTACGTTCTTTAATACTAATAATAAAAAAATTCAATAAAAATAAATTTAGAATTTTTTTAAAGATACTACTACTTCTGGTTTTCCAATTGGTACCAAAACCTACTCAACTCTCACCATTAATGTTAGATTGAGGAATCCGTAGTCAAACAGATCTTTAGTCTTATAGAATTTGAGAAATCGTGCCTCCAACAACCTCACACACACATCCACACACACACTCACACACACACACACACACACACACACAAACACACACACAAACACACACATCATTGTAAAAATGTTCTTCTTCTTCTTTAGCTTTTCCCACGTGTTGGTGGTAGCTATTCTTGCATTTCTTCATCCATCCATTTTTAATTTGCTTCCTTTGCAATACAGCCTTTCCATCTTATCTTGAAGGGACTGTTTGGGAAAACAAATAAATTAATTCTTTATTGTTTCTATTATAAATATAATGATAATTAGAAAGCTAATTCTACTCGTAATGTAATAGTTTATTAGTTTATTACATAAAGAAGAGTATATTATTTTGTTTGCATATGAACCATTAGTGCAGGAAATATGAAAAAGCGATTTCATCTACAAACAGTGAAATACTAAAATAGAAAACATTAGCATGAATATTTAATTATCTATGTTATTACCTTCCTTTCATCATGACATATTGACATTATTAAATGTAATATATATATTTTTTTCTATTATTTACGACGTAGGTGAATGTAAAATAATGGGCAATATATTAAGAATAATTGACTGTTCTGATATTTACGAAGTATTTATATGATTTTGAAACTTATGGGCCGTTAGTGCGAGCTTGATTCTAAAATTTGGCCTAAGTTAGTTTTAAGTAATACATACTATGATGTCGACATAGAACTAATTTAAAATTTGTCGTAGCACTGATACGATTTTCTTTACGTAGGTTTTATCAAAAATCAAATAATTTTTGGCAATATATTATAATTAGACTTCAAATTATCCTTTGAAATTAACTAACATTACTGAAGGCGTTTATCTTGAATATAATTAATAATTAATATTTTTATTATATTATTAATTAAATATTTAAAATTTTGAGCTGGGGTCAAGGAGCCAAGGTATCACCAGTAGTTTCAACCTCAGCAAGAATTTTTAATTAATTCTAAATCACTTTTTCATCATTTTAAATGTTAAACAATGCATGCCTAAATTTTATGAATGGAGAAAAATCGTAACGTATTTGTTCCCCAACGCAACGACGTTAATGGAGCCAACTTACTTCTGGCACGGTATTTTCCTTAGAATTGATTAAGTGATAGCCGCGCGGCGGTGTGCGGATAGGTGGGAAGGTCGCGTTCTGAATGTGCATTTGGAGCCAAACGCATGCTGGTTTATCTTGTGCGACGTGCACTTGTTAGTCGTATTTCGCTAATGCCAAGCCAAAACTAAAATGAAAGGCTCCGCTCCGCGCCATACACGATGAATAAAATTAGTTCATTACGAAATAAGTCTTATTTTTGCTTACAAGCCCAAAATCATATTCTACTGTATGACTGAGATTTTATATATTTGTTAACACATACAGAAAATAATAATAATTACTTGGGTAAAGATATATTTTATGCACGAACAGAATTTTTGTTGAATTGGTGATTCAAATTAACTTTTCCCGCCGTTATGTAGCCTTGTTATGACGTCACTACTGGGATGTACGAGATGTCAATCTGTCACCGATAATGCATTTTACACTTTCTAGAGAAATTTAAAAACATGAAACGTGCGATAAAGGATATTTTATACTATTTAAATGGTCTGCAAACTCCAGAAAAATTCTATAAAATGAAGCAAATAATATATTCTGGGCATATTTTTGGTTCAAAATTTAGCCACCAGATAGAGTTTGGTTAACAAGAATCGCGAATAGAAGTATAAAATACTTCCCAATACAAAGATGTAAAGTCTCGAACAATGGTTGGAATCTTACAAATCTGTATAATTTGTAGACTAATGAATTTTCGGTGTAAAGCTTTGATTAACGTAAAGTAAAGCTTCCTAATGTTTTCAGTTTCTATTAAGTTCTAAAGATTAAAACGCAAAGGTTCAAAGTAATTAAATTCATGCACACGATATTTATTAATTTGTACAAGCATCAGTACGATAATAGTAGTGGCAACAATCTACACAGAAAATAGAACAAAAGTTACATATTGAAGTGAACAAGATATTGTTGATTATAAACAGAGAAGAACATAATATTAAATTGAAGATTGGGATTTGATTTTCATAAAGCGAATGCTTGTTGATTTACTCCAACAAACTATTTTTATATTAAAGGAAATGCCTTCAGCTATTGTATTATATATCTTATAAAAGTTATACTATTTAAATCGTATATCTTTTTCTTGACATTTTATTGCCCGTAAAATACCAAAAGGTAAAAAGCTCTTCAAGGCAAATATATATATAGTATAGTAGTATAGTATATTGTTTCGGAATTTTCAACCCTTACAGGTTATATCCCTAGAATGGTCTCACACACAACATCTATTTTAATTTAATTTTTACAATTGCCACGAAGTTTCTTACGTAGATGTCATGTGTGTTGCCCACCCGAGCAAGCCCTTGTTACAACCACCAGCCGGTGCTAGATAGCTTAGTGATTGCCAAGTTAATTGTATCCCAACTTGGAAAGGTAACGGGAGTAGATACCGATCAAGATCAGTCGAGAAAAATTCGACCTGACCCGGATTCGAACCTACGACCTCTGAGTCCAGAGGCTAACACTCTACCACTGTGCTATCCCGCCACAAGGTGTTAAAAAGGGGTAACAAATTTTGAAGGTATTTAGTTCTGCCCAAAATAATTTAAAAAAGCTTAATCAACATAGCTCTGACCTTCAACTATTTCTCAGAAAGAAGCTATTATGTATTGAAAAAACTCCCAAAAATACGCACATATTAAAAATAATCCACCTTCGGCTATGGGGGCCCATCTAGAAGTAGAGAATCACACTACATCACTTGATAACTTAAAACTCTTACATTATGAAACTAAATATCATAACCTAACCCTTTTAGAACAATATGAAATACTTTTACATAAAATAAATAATCAAAACCTAATAAATAACATAACGGATTTTATTAATAACAATCCATTATTTTTAAAATTACCGCCCTTTCTGCGCCGACCCACCTAATTTTGAATACTTTTGACTTTCATACTTTAGTATATCTTCTTCCTTTGACTCTACAACAACTTTTAATTTTCTTGAAATTTGATTTTCATTTATCTCACTCAATAAATGTACATGTTATTTTACGACAATCGTCGCTGCTAAACCTCTTAACGGTAAGATTTTTCTTTATGTCAGTTTCATAACCTTACCCCTTCGCACATGTTTGTAACTATGCTCAGTCTTTGCTTCTTCATCGATCTGTAAAACATATTTATAAGCTTTGTAAGCTTTAGCATCAAATTATCTTCATATTAACTTTCAATAGATAATTTGCAACAATTTGATACAACTTTATTTGTTTATAAAATTTATATTTGTAATTTCTGTATAACATTTTCCTATATCACATTAGCTTTTGATGATAATTTGCAACAATTTTATACATCTTTATCTGTTTATTACTTTTATATATATATACATATATATATATATATATATATATATATATATATATATATATATATATATATATATATATATATATATATATATATATATATTATATTTAATCTCTGTATATAATTTCCTGTTACAATAAACATGGATTTTTCAGTTGGTAACGCCTGATGATGGAAATTGAAATTGTCATTCCCGAAATCGATCGCACCATAGGAATGAATAAAAATCTGATGTGGCCAGCACATAACCTCTCGCCGTATATTTTACCTGGCTGTATGCATAAAGCAAAGAATATTTTTATAAATACAAATAATATATTCATATAAATCTATGACGTATAAACTTCTTTATTATTCAATAATAGCATGTCTCAACATGAAGATATTTTACCATAAATTATGTTACAATAAATTACAAAGTAGAGTTTACCATATATAAATATTAGGCTGGTAACTGCAATTTTCAATTCGAACAACGTTGTTTACTTTCTCTTCATATTCTTCTAGTAAAAACATTAATTTTGGGCGGTCTAAAATGTATATATGGATTGTGCATCTATTCTTACATATCTTCTTTTACATTTTATTTTTTCATACATGTTATATCTAAATAACACTAATTCCCTTTAATAAAGTGACGGATAGATTGCACTCCGATTATTCTTATATCGATGTGTAATTTTGTCAATATTTACAACTTACTTGAGAAGAATTTGATAGCTTTTTCGCAATTCAAAGTTACTCTAGTCTATAGTACTGGTGTACATTGTCCCATAATGTTTGAAACAAATTTAAGTCCTTCAACCTAGACTTGTCATCTCCATAATAGTCACAGATCAAGAACTAAGGGATTCTCCAAGTACATTTTTCTTTCATCACTCATTATTTCTGACACTGACATTTATCTGTCAGTTACAAATAATTTAAATTATCAACTATTTTTCATGGCATTCTTTCGGCTGTCAAATTTATTACAATAGATTATTTTATATATTATACTTCTTTTATCTCTAAATCTATGGAATATATAATAAAATATTTAAATGTATCAGATAGAGAATTTAATTTTCTTTAATATTACCACGAAAAATTTTCAAAAAATAATATTTAGAAGTTTTTTTCCAAGAATCTTCTACTTCCGGTTGTCCAATTATTACCAAAACCTTTTCAGATCTTCCCATGAATGTCCGATTGGGAAATACGTTGTTAAACAAATTTTAAGTCTTATAGTTTTTGAGTAACCGTCCTTCCAACATCCCACACACACACACACACACACACACATCCACACACACACACACACACACAGACATCATCGTAAAAATGTTAAAATCGGATTGTAGGGACCTTAAAACGTGCTTATTCAATAAAATCTGGATATGCGATTTTTAGCATGAATGCAATACCTCTCTTAGCGAGAGGTAAAAATATATAAAAATTATTCAATACTAGTATACTTATTATTATTTCCTCTACTACTCCTAATATCAACATGTATACTAAACTGGAGAACTTCATCAAAGATACACTATTGTTAGTTCACATAACCTCACAAAAATTAATTGCGCATCAAGTGCTGCCCTTTCTTATTCCGCGGACTTTTCAATCCCCTTCGTGTACTCGCTTCATTAACCATTTATATCTCTGAAACAACACATGCTTTATTTTTTCTTGTATTCGAAATAATCGTCCATAATTGTCTCTATATCCTATATTCTACCAGTAACGAAACATAATCAAGCGTAAAAATTTCATTATCAGCTTTACGGTGACAGATTTTTTTTCGAATTATTGGATATTGCATGGTATCAATCAATTATTTTCTCCTAGAAAAAGTAATCCAATTATTGTAGTCTAGAAGAAAATATACTACAGGCAAAAATAACTACTTAAAAGAAACTTATTTTTTGCGAAACAAAGTTCGGCTCACATGTCCTGTCAATATGTTGCAAAAAAATATCACTTGACCCGTTTAATCAATAGCGCTGATTTCAGCAAAAACAATAGAATAACCTTCGTAAAAACAATCTCGTTATAATTCTTTCTTAAAAATAAAATGGTTCTGTATAAATTTTACTACCTCTTAAGGAGCAGACCTGGTTCTCGACAAGTTTTAATTGTAGTTTAATGAAGAAAATTTTGTTCACAAAATCCTTACAACAGTATAATCGTATTTTTTAATCATTATTGGTTATTATTATTGTTTTATATTTTGTTTTTATATGCTTATGTTTTCATATTGATCACATTAGGTGAATTCTAACTTTTTAATGCATTTCTTAAGTTTTATTTTTACGCAAGAATTTTTTAATATTTTGCTTGGATTGTTTTTACCTTCCGTCACCGTTAGGTAAGGAATTTATTGTCTTGTGTATGTGCGTGCGTGGGCGTGTGCGTGTGCATGTGCGTAGGCGTGTGCGAGTGTGTATATGTGTGTGTGTGACAAAAAATTCTCCTTCAATAACTCCAATACTGCAGTTCCAAAAATTATAATTGTTTCATTGTTGCTTAGATTTAGATTGTAAACCAGAAGTTTCCTTATTTGAAGTTTTCAATTTTTTCCGAAAAAACGTAGTTATATATCATTTTTTACCATTTATCATAAATATTAAAGATTATTTTATTCTCTATAGCATTTGATTGCATTTTTTTTCATATTAAATGTATTTAAATTTAGAGATAAATAACTATAAATAAATTAATATTCATAAATTTTGCAACCAATGCTGTTACAATTGTCAGGTACAATTGCATTGTTCGTTAAATAATTTTACATGCATGAAACTACCTTATCTTTAAGTAATTTATGCAAGATACATATAATTGACGGAGGGTTATGTGCTGGCCACATCAGATTTTTTAGCCTTTAAATATGCCATAATATGAAAAATAATTACGAATTTAAATACTTTGGTTGAATCGTAGAAAAAGTATAGTGTGCAACACATACGTGAAGCCATTTTACACCCGTGTAGTTGCACCAATCACCTGCGGCTCGCGTTGTAAACTCCGCCCTCGTGTAAAAATCAGCTTCGCGCACTTCTTCCACAATACATTGTTTAACTCCGGTTTTATAAGAATAAATGTTGTGTGACTGAGATTTCAAGTATTATTAGCATCTAATTAATATTTGTCTAAAAGTTGGTTGCCCAATATTTTTTTTAATTCCCTATTAAAATGTTGGTGCATCCATAAGAAAGTAATGTTAAAATTATTAAAGTATCTACCTAAAAAAAACTTTGGTTTGCTACTTATAATAAAATATTGAAAAATTCCTTGAAAGTGATGATGTTTACAGTAGAAAATAATCTTGGTGTGACCTAGACCTGGTAGCAGTCAGCGTGGCGCGCACCCCTAAAAACAGGTTCAAGTTTTGCTGGCTAAAATAGACGATCAATAATGGATGTGGAGCACACAAACAAACCATGCACGCTAGCGTTTACTCACATTCACACTTCAGATTCAGCTTCAGCTTCGGAGGCGCGGGCCGAAACTTACGGCCGTGTTGGCCGACGTTCCGACACTTGTGCTGCTATTTGCGGAAGTGCTGCACTTGCCTTCGCTTTATTACAAGACTTATACAACTACAGCAATTCTACAACCAACATCGACTACACAATATCCAATCAACAAGAACTTCAAGTTGTTAATGAAATTAAAAAATACTCCTAACCTTAAAATTAAGTGAAAATCAACACTACGGATTTTGAGAAAAATGTTTTCATCATCAGTGTTACTTATCATGGCAACTAGGCCAGAGAAGCATAACAGCTTTTTTGTCAGAGAGTGGTTTATATGTTGAATATTCTTATCCACTCTTACGATAAAGCGTCTATATAGAAATAATGAAGAAGTACAATGAAGTCCGCAACTATTTAAAAAAAAAAAATACCGGATATGCAACGCAATTTTTATCATAGACCTGAGTTTTGTTGGACAAACAATGAATATTTATTTAGCACTTAATTTAAGATAATTCTGATATATTCTGTTTTAAATTTAAAATCTAAAAAAATCTAATCTTATTGACAAAAAACAACGGTCCTTTTAAAGACCATAAACAATTTTACAAAAATAATTTTTATAATCAATTATGCAATTTATCATAATAATTAATAATTTATAATTGAAAATAAATTTACAATTTGCATTTCCAAGGCTCATGAAACAAGAAAACAAATGAAATGTTAATTTGTTTACAATTTTGTTTCATTTCCAAAGCTATCTTTATTTTTGAGCTAATTTTCCATATTTTCATATTTAATTTCTGCCAATATAGAGCATGTAAAATTAATTCTGTTTATTGATTCTGATGTAGAATTTTATGCTCCATAACTTTTATTTTTACCTAATATAATTAGGGAAGCAGGAAATTAAGAAAGTATGATTTTACATGTTAAAGTCCTATGTTCCGGGGTCGCCATCACCACCCTGCATATATCTGGAAAGATTGCTATTCGTTAAGCCGTAATCATTTTTTTAATATTTGCTGACATAGATATTAAGGTAATATTTACCACCCGCTGCCAATGGTAAAGGAGGTATGGAGAACTGACATGTCCGCTGGCGGCAGCACCATCGGGCCGATCAGCTGCTTCTGAATTGGTACTCGCAGTGTTGTGACATGAAAACAAACAACAAAAGCAATTTTTTTCACTTAAAATGGGGTTTGGTACCACAGAACATTTTAGATTTCTGGAAGCAACAGCTAAATGTATTATAGAAGATATGTTAAAATGTATTTATAATTTTATATGTATTTAATCAATCGAAATTGATGATCGCAGGTGAGCGAATTATAAACTCTAACCACATAATATTATGTGGATTATTAAAAAATGACGGTATAATGTGGGTAATATTTGCACTTTATCTGCGAACCAGTGCAATTTCTGCAAAACCACATGAAATCAAAATACATTTAGAGAAAATTTAAAAATTATTAGTGCAGAATGCACGTGTAAAGCTAGATAAAGACCACGAAATATGTAATTATCCGATTTAAAATGACGAGAACAAACTTTCATATGTTTTGTTATTTGTTTTGCACTACGTATTGCATATTCCCATGCTTTTCGTCGATCCATATCCATTTCAACACTTGCTCTTGTCGTAATTTTAACTTTATTTTGGCCATGTTTCGGAAAATTATAAAACCCAATGCCTGTGTCTCGACCAGATCTTGAGTGACGTCAGAATATACAACAATTTGTACGACTTTTTCCCATTTTTATTCACATCAAATGATCAAACCATATGTAACTCAAGCATACATCACAATATAGTACCAAATCGGAAAATTCATATTTTTCCCACCATGTCGCAGCTTGTCAGTTGTCAATAGGGATCATGCTAAAATTTGCATAACGAGATTTTGGTAAATGACCACATTATAAGGACCCCAGAATCCAATTCTAATATATTCAAGATGTCCGTGTGCGTGTGGATCCTCTAACTCAAATATATACATGAGAAAAAAATTAACCACGCATTTCTAACTTATTCTAATACGAAAAGAAGCCATTAAATTTTGGTGTATATCGGATAACTGGAAATAACACTTTACTTGAAGATCAAATTAGTTTTTCTTCGAAAAATACCTTTAAAGGTTATTTTTTCGCAATTTATATTATAATTAAAATTAAAGATTATTAAATTTTCTACAGTTCTGCATTAATACTTTTTCTATATATTTTATAGATAAATTTATAAAATTATCTATATTTTAAGTCCCGGAGCCTATGCTTTAAAGATAAATACAACTCTTTGGTTACATAGTGCAGATCTCAAATGTATATAACTGACAGGTAAATATCACTGTCAAAAAATTAATCATTTCAAATTATAATAGTGACGTAAAAAAAATTGTAAATAGAACAATAGTTTTATGGAAAGGAACTTAATATAGTTTTCAGCATTAAGTATATAATTAAATACTTCTTCTTCTTTCTCATAGCCTTTTTCTCGTGTTACACAGGTTAGTTATGTATATTATAAAGTAATAAAATTTAAATGGTGGGAGGTATTGTATTGGCCACATCAGATGTTTTTCTCAAACAGTGGAGTCTTTAATCGAAGATATTGATTCATTTTAACACCAAAAATAATTAATTAAAAAAACTACGTATATTATAGTCCAAATTTCACTCTCAACCTATGTCATGCAACATATCTTTTATTTTAATAAAAAAAACTGTACAAAGTACAATTGCGACACTTGGTGAACTGCTCTAAATAATATTTAAATTACACTTGGCACGTTTCACAAAATTTCAGTCTCTGAATCAACCTCTCGGTCATTTAGGTTAGTTATCTCTGCAGGCTTAATATCTTTGTGGGATGTTTATCATCCGTCCGCTCAACTTGTCTTAGTGCTTCGCAAGAGGCGTCAGTACACCACACTGAAGAGCTCCAATAAGAGCGAAACGCGTCTGTGGTTCTGGTTGAATGGGCCAGTCTCTGATAAATGACCTAAAAGTTGATTCAGAGACTGAAATTTTGTGAAACGTGCCAAGTATAATTTAAATATTAAATATCTTTTATTTTGATGCAAACGCACGCGGTTTCTCTCTGATATGGCAGCGTAAATTAAAAGAAGTATAATTTGGTTTACTTTTGTTATTTCATGATTTCTACAGTCATTTACATGAAAATGGATTCCGGATTTCAAAATGGAGATAGCTGAAGGCTTGAAAGTTGTAAGATTTTTTAAAATATTGATTATGCCTATCATATAGTTTTAAAGTTTAGTGTTCGTTTTTTACATTTAGTTCCACAACATCGTACAAAAATACATAAAAGGCACGTACATATCAGTTTTCTCTCAAATTGCAAGTTTGATAAATTATTAGTGTGCTTAAATTCAAAGCGCTAATTGAAAAAGAAAATAAATTGTACTGAATTACGCGTATGCTTTGCAGAAATGAAATGTGTTTATGTTTCGTTCAAATCATCCCTGTATTAATCAGTTCCTCTCAGTTCACCTCCAACGTCCGGTCGTCCCAAACAAACAAAACCATGGCTCAGAACGTTATTGGTGTAGAATCGGCGTCCTCCGTCTGTTTCCATTGACGTAGGCTACTGTTGATGTTACGATATTGTTACACAGATGCGATCAGATTAAGTAATTATATTGAGATGGTTGATCTTTCGCATGATGGTCAGCTTAGGTTTAACATTAGTTGGATGTTTTACGCATCAGATAAAGGATTGTAATATTGGGATTTTCAGTTTAAATTTCGATGTAATCGTGAAAATAGATTAGTATTTCCTTTATAAGGTGCATAACAATAAAAAAAAATACGCTTCAAATTTTATTACTAAATAAGGTCTAATCTAGTTTTCACTGTCAATATACCATGTTAAAATTGCCAGAAAAAAATTTGAAAGATATTATACAAACTTGGAATACTCAAATCTATCTATAGGTTAGTTTGACAGATGTCGAAATGTGAAATTGTTAACGTTTTTGGGGATCACAATTTTGGGCAGACTCTATTTACCGAACTATACGGGAATGTGAATAAGAGTCTGTATTAATCTATTCTTTTACCAAAAAGTAGATAACCTGAACATTTTCCCCCAAATCGAAACATTGATCAAGACAAAGTTAGAAAGTCATCGTATTATTAACTCGACGATTTAAATTTTTGAATATGATTATTAGTAGAACTTTGGTCAGAAATGATTTAAAATGTCAAAAAGAAATAATGTAAACAACTAGATAGCGGCCCAGCTGGAATCTCCAGAGAGTGAAGGAGCCAACATTTTATAGAAAACAGAGAGAGAGTGTGTATAATCCCCCCAATGTTTCTCAGGCGCGACTGATCGAAGACTATTGGGCAATTCTTAGCAGAAAAGTATACAATAATAGGTAGGCATACCAAATAAAATAAATAAATATATAATCACGGCATATTACCCATTGCTGGGTGTGCCAATCTGCTTTGTAAACAGATTTCGGTAATGTTAGCTAGGAATACCAAAACCACTGAAATATATTAATGATTGGAACTCGCATACTTTACCTATCATCGTATCAACTGTAGAACCATTGAATGACAATTGCTGGCCCTGTTCGCGTATGTTCCTGTCGAACCGAACATAGCTGAATTATCGTATACACTCTTCCCTACTACTCACATTTAAGACCTGCTCCATGGCCACTAAACGGAGAGCATTAGACGAAGTAATTTTCGTCAACTCACGAATTGTCCCGATGATAATATATTTCAGGACCAAAACGAACAACAGTTACCAACAAGAATTTTTCTGACGATCCGACAAGTAGATTAACAGGCCTATTCTGTATAATGTTCGCTTAACGAATCGTTATCATAACGAAATCGTTATTATGAAAATAGTTATTTCTACTTAACGACACTCATTTTCTTTGTATCCGTATTCTGTAACTCATTTTAAAACCTTGCGAACTTTATTTCCTAAAATCAAATTTAATTTTAAATGAAATATCTAAAATAATTCAATATCACTCACAAAATTTCTAGGTTAGAGTAGTTCTGGTGGGAGTCAGTTGTCAACCTGTCAGTTGACAGACTCTTTCTTCTTCTTGTTGTGGGCTATGCTAGAGCTACTACTACCATCTGTAGACAAATTGGGAAGCTTGCGCTAGGCGCTAGGAATAAAAACTTCTTAAATTATTTTAATATTACCTTGTATAAAACTATAATGTGACGGGTTTTTGAGATCACTATTCAACATAATAGTAATTTTATATTGACACGAATAAAAATATTGAATTATTGACAAAACGTTTAGGTAATAATAATAAATAATTGAAATTATATCTCTTTTTTCGTTCTATGAGGAATTTTGTCCTACTCTTCTAATATGTTCAAAATTCTTCAAATTCATTGACGGTATTGGGCATTTCTTAAGGATATATGTAATAATAACATATCTATAATTTAAATACATATTCAATTAATAATAAAATAAGATGATATATTAAATGTACCCGTACCTCCCAGAAGAATCTTCTAGTAATGTTAGTAAAACTGCTGGTTTCGACACTGACATTTTGCATTTATCTGTCAATTACGAACATTTAAATATTCCAACTGGTTTCCATGGAGTTTTTCGGAAAACGAGATTTATTACAACTATATTATTATATACTATATCTCCAAACCTATAGGAGATATAATAAAAAAATACACACATCGTAAAAATGTTATAATCGGTGTGAAGTAATCGACACCTACCTTAAGTAGTCAGCCAATCACTCCACACATATAATCGTGCTCGGTGCTGAAAAATCGTACGCAAGGGTCGTGGGTCGCAGGTAAATAAGGGAGCAGGTGTGAAAAGAAATCTAGGGCGCCACTGGCGCTAATGATTGTGGTAGAATGGGTGGACGCCAAGCCACCGATGATAAACGAATGAATAGTGTAAGAAAAATAAATTATAACAAATACGGCTCAATTACACAAGCTGTACTCGTATTACAATAAGGATCATTTTAATACTTGCTTTTCAATATACTATTGCAGTCAACCCATATTATAGTAGTATATTTGCTGTTTTTCACTAATGCCATAACTATATAGTGAGTCCTTTATTTCCTGCTTATGTAAATTTCCTGCTTATGTAAATTTCCTTTGGCGGATAGTTTATTTATGTTGTGTATATTATTTATTATTGTTTGCCATATTTATTTACATTTATTTCCTATCAAATTGGTATTTGTACAAAATATGAAATAGTAATGTATTATTTACTTTGGTAATGAAGTATTCATACTCAACACACTATATCATAATTATCAACTATTTACATAACTATGTATATATACAGGATGTATCACGGAAAATTAAACATAGGTGTTTAACATGGGAAATCAGTTTTTCCGTGCACATTGCTCCCCTAATTATTTGAGACAAAAAGTTTCAAATGGATGTTGTAAAGCAAAATTTTTTATATCCGAACCAATAAAAAAAATATTTTTCGTACTCACTACCTAGAAGCTAATGTTTCCCGCAGCCAACTCACAATCCGAAAGGCCATATTCCCGTTATTGTTTTACTTTCGCGCACTAGTGTTTCAATGGAAAGTATTTTGATCGAGTAGCTTAAAAGTGTTATTTATATTTTTAATTTTTTTACACATTACAACAAATTTAATATAAGAACAAGATAATTGAGGAAAATTAGTTGAATGAATAAAAATTATCTAAATTAAATTAGAAATTTCATTGCTAATTTTGACATTTTAAAACGAAGACGGTTAAATTAGCAAAAAAAATATATATTATAAGACTATTAAAATGTGCATTACAAAAATTATTTTCAACCAGTGGTTCTCAAAATACAGAATTCAACTTTTTAATTTTAAATAAGAACCTACTTTTTTTATTCACCTATTCGATTCAACATTTTTTTCTGAATACAACAAATAAAAATTTTATACCCTTACATAACGAAAAAAACGAGAAAAATGCAAAAGAAAAATTATTATTTTCATTTTTATTTCTACATGTAATCAGAGTGCCATGACAATAACAATTGAATATTTTGTTTTCATCATTGTTTGGGCGATTTAGATACTTTAAAAAATATTATAAAAATTGTTCAAAATTATTGCCATGCTGATTTATACATAATTCCAGCCTTCTGAACATATTACTTCTTACTATTCTTAAATTTCGGCCGTCTATGTGGGAAATAATATTTTCGATTGAATTTTTTAAATGCTGAATATCTGGAAAGATAGTTTTGTAAACTTCATCTTTACCATAACCCCATAAAAAAGCCCAGGGGATTAAGGTCTGGTGATCTTGCGGGCCACGGAATAGGACCATAAGTACCAATCCACCGATTTGGAAACCGTTTGTTTAGGTAATCCCTAACTTGACGCGAATTGTGAGCTGGTGCACCATCTTGCTGGAAATAAATGTTTCCCAACGCAGCTACTGGTATGTCTTCCAAAATAATACCCAGCATATTTTGAATTATATTCAGGTATCTGTTACCAGTCAATGTACCTTCGTACATGTGTACGTAAATATTATCACTGAAAATGGCAAACCAAACATTTATATTAAATTTTTGCTGGAAACTTCTCTCTCGTACAACAGGATTTTCTCGGCTCCAGTAGTGTGTATTTTTTCTATATGACATACCATTATTAGAAAAATTGGCTTTGTCAGTCCAAATAATTGATTTTAAGATATCTGGATCCTTATTTATCAATAAATTACAAAATTCTAATCTTCGCTCACGATCACCAGGATGTAAATGGTGAATTTTAATCATTTTCAATGGTCTGTATTTAGGTTTCTTTAAAATCCTATGGATCGTGCCCACACTTAAATTACACTCAGCGGCAGCCATTCTAACTGAAGCTGTTGGATTAGCTTCAAAATATGCTAATATATTTATCTCAGCTTCTTGATTGTGTACGCTAACTTGCTTCGATACGAATGCAAACGTATTAGCGCGCAGTGCTAATTCTAATTTTCTAAAATACTGACGACAAGGAACTCGCCGTTCAGGATAACGTTCCCTATACATATTCTTTGCAGCAACAGTATTTTTCAGAGATAATATGAAAACTTCGTACATATCAATTATTTCTTCGTGCGTAAAATTCATTTTAACACAAGAGAAAACGAGAAAATTCATAAACAAACTACTTTGACATGTGATACAAAACAAAATATTCAATTGTTTTTGTCATGGCACTCTGATTACAAATAGAAATAAATATGAAAATAATAATTTTTCTTTTGCATTTTTCTCGTTTTTTTAGTTATGTAAGTGTATAAACATTTTATATCGCTGTATTAAAAAAAAAATGCTGAATCGAATAGGCGAATAAAAAAAGTAGCTTCTCATTTAAAATTAAAAAGTTGAATTCTGTATTTTGAGAACCACTGATTGAAAATAATTTTTGTAAAGCACATTTTAATACTCTTATAATATAGGAAATGTTTGCTAATTTAACCGACTTCGTATCTCTTACGGTTCTCGAGATAGCAATAGTGAAACACTTAAATTGATCACTCTGTATATATAAAATTATACGTTATATTCATGAAGAAATTTTTATTAATAGAATAATATAATTTTCAAAATAGTTTGACTATTGTTTGACAATATTCTGGTGCAAACTATGGTGGCTGATAACGCTAGTTTTGTCCATTGATGACTTCACGGTAGGCGGGAGCAAAAGGCGCACGAGTCTTACTTTTAAAATCAAGCAACCATTTAAATTGCAAAGATAAGATACATCATCCTAATTATTAATCGACTTGAATCACTTGTAGTTTGCGTACTAATTAATATTTAAACAAAATTCTTTCACTAATACTCATTTATATATGTATATTTTTGCATTTTTATCTAAGATAGTAAATGTTTGACTATGGTATAGTACCCCATTATTTATATTTTTTCACAAGTTATTAAATGAAATTTAAATTTCGACCCTTCCATATTGGAGCTCGCTAATTACTTCCTTGTAGCTATCACACTGGAGCAAGTCAATGATATGAACTGAAATCATGGATAATGCGTAACTAATAGAGTGCTACTTCCAGGGTAATAAGGCCTTAACTTACTTCATATATTTCTCTAAAAACAGCAATCAGAATTATCGTAAATTACCTCTTTGTTTTTGAATTGGTTCTTGTTCAGTATAAAAGAAAACTTCCTAGTCCATATATCTTGCCTTACGCACTTGATCTTTGACCTATATATGTTTTTCTTTTGCCATAGATGTCATAAATAGCTATTATGCGATCCCCAGAAAACATTTTGTGCTCCTCTTGCGGATCACGAGGAGGGCCACTAACATATATTTTATATTTCATATTCGAAATTTTATTTCCAACTAACCTTTCTCTCATTGTAACTGCATGTACTCTCCCCTTGCTAATGGCATTGAGTTGTGGGTCACATGACCGCGGTATACATCACGGAACAGGACGGGTGTCGGAACGAGCCTTGTGCATAGATAAGCGGCGGGCATCCTTGCCAAGGACGATTCCGGCAGGGGATAACTGATATGTAGCTCGCTACGACTGTAGCGCAGATAGAATTAGCGCAATATTTTTCTACAGATATAGTCATTTTTATGAAATCTTCAAATTTATTAAACTGGAATAATAATAATAATTATTATTGATTATTTTACAATACATTTTATTTATAGTACGTCAAAGAAATACGAGTAGAACATAATAAAATGTAAATCAAGTATGTTTCATGTCAAGATATTCATATAATGAGAGAGGAACTCTTCTATAGTATAAAAGCAGTTTTTTAATAGGAAAGTTTTAACTATCAAGTAGTCTGTTATAAAGATCAAGATTTAAAGTTTTGTTTTTAGATTTTTGAAGTCTATAAAGTGGTTTACGCAATAAATTTGACGACCTTGTAGGGTAGGTGTGAATATCTTTATTTTTTAATAAATTGTCCTTATTTTTATGGATTTCAATTAGCGAATGAAATATGTATAAAGAGGGAAGTGCTAATATTCCTAATCACTTTCAGTGATCTCTGTATTTCAGTCCAGCTAAAATTCTTATTGCAGTCTTCTGCATACGAAATATTTTTATAGATGTTGGAGAATTTCCCCACAGCAAGACGCCGTTAGAAATTATAAAATGAAATAAAGAGAGTTTTTATCAATGACTGGTCTAATCTCATCGTCTAAGCAAAAAATAGTACCGGATAGTTTTTTACTAATGTAAAGCAGGTTCAATGTAAATACTGAAATATAATTACCTCTATTTAATTTGTTGTTGTTAGATATAATCAGTTGTTGTGTTTTGTCCTTATTTAACAGCAAATTATTTGTAGCGAACCAATTTTCAGCTTTTTTTCAAATCTGTATTACTATTATTTAAAATAATTTCATAGTTAGTATTACCTTGTGTAACGGTGGTATCGTCTGCAAACAGAACACTGGTACAGGGAAGCATGAAATTACTGAAGTCGTTGGTATAAATTTGTGTGTGTGTGTGTGTGTGCGTGCGTGCGTGCGGGCGTGCGTGCGTGCGTGTGTGTGTGTGTGTATGTGTGTGTGTGTGTGTGTGTGTGTGGATTTATATGTGTATCTGTGTTGGATGTTTTAAGGACTATTTCTCAAAAACTATAAGACTTAATATCTGTTTAACTACGTATTTCCCAATCTGATATTAATGGGAAGAGTTGGTAACAATTAGACAACCGGAAATAGCATATTCTTGAAAAAATTCCGGTAACAATTGGATAACCGGAAGTAGTAGTATTTTAACAAAAATCTTCTAAATATTATTTTTTGAAAATTTATATTATTACAAATATAAAGAAAATTTTCTATCCGATACATTTAATTTTTTTATTATATCTTCTATAGATTTAAGGATATATAAATATAATCTATAAAATAATCTGTTGTAATAAATCTTACAGTCTGCTCAAAAAACTTATAGGATAAATTAACTGTTATCTATCATATTGACAAGATGTCAATAGAGGTTATTTTTAAATAGTTATATGTACCTATTTTCTAAATATTATATTCAGTTGTAGAAAAAAATATTGTCCACAAAATATGTTTAGTAATTTAAAATGTTTTACAGTCTCGTACATTCGCGCATATGGTTGGTATATAAATGACTACTATGACACCTGTAATAAAAATGACACATTAAACACTTATAAATAACTATTGTATTGCTTGTTAAACATGCTATTTTTATTTCTTTTTATTGTATTATGAAGTCCCATTCCCGTATGCATGCGTCTGGTCGCGAATCTGGGGACCCGAGTGAGCAGTCTCTACGGCAGCAATGGGTAATATGCCATATTGATATATTTATTTATTTATTATATTTAACATTAGATGTCGAACTGGAGACTGTCTAAAAAATAATAGGGCTTTAACGTAATATGTACAAAAAAAAACTAATTAGAAAAAAAATAATATTATTGATATGAAATTTTGTATCATGAATGTATAAAATTATACTTATTAGTAAATATAAATAAAGTATTCCTTCAACTCATGTTCTCCTAATAGTAAAAACCACAAAACCATTAATAATCGAAATTATCAAGGTATTGTTGTAGATAAGAAGGTTTGCGGTTTACTCCTACAACGCCCTTCGCTCATTTATTTTCATACGTAATATAACAAGTGATATGATTATCATCGATGATATTCTCGAGTGAAACAGAGCTGCAGATTTCACGAGTCCGAAGGACAAGTTGAAATGTGCTGCTTCGGTTTCACGAGCAATATCTTCGATTATTAATCGTATCACGAGCTTATATTTAATGAGAGAATATAATGATTTTTTGCAATCTAACCTAACCTAACTTTTGATATACATATTCATATTGTATTAAAACATGGTACTTACGAGTTTTATTTAATATTTCGGAGTTTGAATTATTGTTATTATTTATTTTTATACTCAAAATTAACTGTCAATTTCATAAATAAAGAAAACAAATCCCTTAGTAACGACTATAAATACGGTGTTTATTTCCTTGTTTTTTATCATCGCTGTGATAAACGCGTAGCTAGGGAGATTCTGAATGTTGATTGGCGGAAAACATGTCACGTGACTAAGGAATTATATTCTCATACAAACATCATATTGACGTAAACAACAAACTTGCTTTATACTAACTAAAATAAATTTTCAAAATATTGTAAAGTTTTTTACTTACTAATTTGAAAAACTTTCATATCATTTGATTTTGTTTCTAAAATGCACATCAATTTTTTTTGTTATAATTACAGTAAAGTACTTAAGAACCCCACGCTGCGCCCGTTACCCTGACACCTAATAAATATGTCATTCCAAATATTATTCACAATACTTAGTTATACAAATGGACCTTTTGTACTACTTAGTTACCTTGAGACCACACTTAATCCATCCCTTTATCGTTTATATTAGTTCAGTAGACCTATGCAATAAATATTTCTGTAATCCAATTTAGAAGCGGTCGAACAGTTAAGGATAATAGTTGTCTAAATTATACCATTTGCTTGATTTAACACGACGGACATTTATAGCCCTATCTAAAAGATTAAGGAAACATAATTCAAATAACAGTCATAAAATTAAAGTAAAATTGATAATTACAAAAATGTCATTATAAGATTTTACATTTTTGTCTGGTCGCGAATCTGGATACCCGTGTCCGATTCGATCCCGACCGGCGCCATAAATTATTTCGAGTGCCCGTGTACAAAGCAGATTGGCACACACAGTAATGAATAATATGCCGGGATGATATATTTATTTTTCTATTTTGGTTCTTTAATATGTACTTTATGAAACCCATTTGGATGTCATAAAGTACTTCTTAAAAGAACTCAAACCTAATTTCTGTTAGGTTGGTACGTAGTACCTACATTTCTAGACATTTGTCATTTGAAAGTAAATATTATTTCTAGCCTAGAATTGAAATGAAGTAATAATACATATAAGTAAATATATTAATAATTATTTTGTTATATTTTAAAATTAAAATATTCCTAAAAATGAAATCACGTATATTTGTAAATATTTTTTTGACAAAAGGACCAAAATAGAAAATATAGTATAAAATACACGTTTCATAAGACATTTCAGCGCACTTGTCCCGTTAGAAAACTTGCGGCAAGCCGCTCGTTTCTAACAAAGACGCGTACGCTAAAATCATGTCTTATGAAACTTGTATCTTAATGTACTATTATTTATTTATTTTAATTTAAAATAAAAATCACACGTGATATAAAATTTTAATTTTAATATAGAGAGTGTTAAAAAAAGAGTAAAAAAATAAGGATACATTTTACTGTTACGTACCAAAATGAGTAAAAAAAGTTTAGTCAACATAGATCTGATTTTCAACTGTTTCCGAGAAAAACGAAAAATCGAAGAAAAACTGACAAATATAGTATCGTACAAAATGTTGTATGTGTCAGTAAATAATTTCTAATACAATTTCTGGTGCACAAAAAACGGAACCCACTTCTTGGGTCGATATTCTTGCAATTATTCCTCGTATGTTGTATTTAATAAAAATAATCGTTTCGAGATATTTTCTTCTCCTTTTTCTTCTTCCATATAATATTGAAATTTTCTAGATCAAATGTACATTCATATTGGAATGTTCAGCTAGAGCGCATTTGTTCGCCTTGTCTTGTGTTGATGTACGATGTTCATCCATTCTCACTCTGACATACGTTTAGTAGTATCTACATACGTATGTATTATTGCAATTTCAAGTGGAACAATGAACTTTATAAACTAGTTCTTGTCCACTGAGTCTTTAAATTTGCAGTAGAACTTGCCTATTGAAATGGATTACATGCTTTATTAAAAAAGTTTATTTTTTATCATTTTATTGAAATTCAGCACTTGGAGTAAATATTTAAAAAACTAATTAGATAAAGTCATAAGTATACAGGCTGTCCGGGTTTCAAAAGCCACCATTGGGAACTCGAATACTATAAGAGATACGAGTTCGGTTAAATGGGAAAACTGGTGCACCCTTTAGGGGGCAATCTTAGATGTGCTTTTGTTTTGCCAAAAAATCTCATACTTTAATTAGATGGAAATAATGGCGGAAAACTGATTTTGGACGATTTTTTTATTTTGAAATTACTACTGAACTACCAACAATCAAGAAAAATATTTCAAATAAAAAAGTTAGATATTTTTATTGTCTCTTCAATGGCGTACGAAAATAACTTTTCTGTCGATAAATTTTCTCTACACAGATGCTCATTATTCCCACCTGAAAGTTCAAGAATAGGCAACCCACAATACATTTCACTAGTCACTTCAACATTTTTTCTGGCATAATCAGCAGCCACAAAATTTGAAAAACCAAGTTACTTATAAAAAGTAAATTGAGTTACCTATTCATGAATTGTCACGCGGGAATAGATAAAATGGGCCCGTATAATACAAACTTACATTTTTACCTCTCGCTAAGAGAGGTATTGGATTCATGCTAAAAATCGCATATCCAGATTTTAATGAACAAGCACATTTTAAGGTCCTTACAATTCGATTTTAACATTTTTAAGATGATGTCTGTGTGTGTGTGGATGTATTTGTGTATCTATGTTGGATGTTTTAAGGACGATTTCTCAAAAACTATAAGACTTAATATCTGTTTAACTACGTATTTCCCAATCTGATAGTAATGGGAAGAGTTGAAAACGTTTTGGTAACAATTGGACAACCGGAAATAACATATTCTTGAAAAAATTCTACTAATTATTATTGTTTATTTTTTTTTGTTTTTGCAAATATTAAAGAAAATTAAATTCTCTATCTGATACATTTAAATATTTTATTATATCTTCTATAGATTTAGAGATAAAAGAAACATAATATATAAAATAATCTGTTGTATTAAATCACAGCCGAAATAGTGCCATGGAAACTAATCGAGAAATTAAAATGTTTGTAACTGACAAATAAATGTCAGTGTCAGAAATCCGGAGACATTACTGAAGACTTTTTCTGGGTACATACATATATTATTTCTTATTATATTAATAGTTAAATATTTAAAATTGTAGGTATAATACTGTTAATCCCGACAATGAATTGGAAACATCTCGAAAAATTGGAAGAGTGTGGGACAAAATTTCTTCATAGAATGAATTTAAATTTAAAAAATCTAAATATAAAGAATAGATATAAGTAGAATTTTTGGTGTAGAGTGTAGGTATACAAGAAGTATTAAATACAATACGACGCGAGCAGTCATGTGACTTGGTTGGTCTTGACAAGCAGATATAGAGTCCCGTGTCAAAATGATAGCTAGTAATTATGTACATAGATGTCAAATATCATAATTTTCCACAGCACCGAGTTTCCTGTACAAAAGAGGTACCCATAAGTCAGTCTTGTCTGTATTGAAATACAAATGAATGTGGATTATTCAATTTTAAATTATTTTTTCCACGACCGAGACAAAGTCGGTTTCTGTTATGTCAAAATGAAGACTGAACACATTTTTTGCACAGAGGCTGCCCCATGGGAAATAACCTTGAGTTACCCCTTCAAGGGAAATGTACACAAGCCTGACACAAATTAATTTTGTATATTATACAGAGCGATGTCATTGTTAATTTTAAAATGTTAATTTTTTTTCTCCCCTAATAAGGTATTCAACTATCGCAAAGAAATAGTATACTTCATTCAAGGTAGTATATTTTTGAACTATGAATTTTAGTAAAATGAAAATGATTATTATCGTAAAATTTCGGATGAATTCGGTCGATCTAAATCTGTTATTCGTTGTTTTTGTTGAATTCAAATTAAGAACTATAGCTACACTACTGTCATCCTTATGACATTTTCAAAATGTTTCATGAAATATATTGCAATAATATTTATTTTAAATTATTTGTTTTAAACAGTTTTCCTTATTTTTGTTTTTATCACTAATTAATTTGACTAGAGAAAGAAGTTTTAATAAAAATAAATGAAAATATATGCCTAAAGTAAACAGTGTAAATATCGTTAGAAATAACTGTTTGAGAAGCATAATCAACTCGGGCCTGTGACATTTCAAATAATTTTAAACACATTCAAAAATTCATATCTCGCTTTATATTTCGAATTTTAACATCGCGTTTTCACCAGTATTTCTAGTATATTATCTAAAATATTCCGTAGAATACCCCTTTATATTTCAGCACAACATTTGAATAGTGTTTTGTAGGTGAAAAATTCTTATATGTATACGTCAATTAAGTGTCAATTATCTAAAAAAATTGTCACATTACTTCATTTGCTAGTTTACTCTACTTTAATTTCTTGAAATAATCACATACCTACCTAAGTATCTGAAACCATTTTATCGCTTCATTAAACTACAGTGGAATTTCTCTAACTCGAACTTCTAGAACTCGAATTATATTTTAATTCCATTTTTTATCACGAATATTTACATTACCTTCTGTTTTCAAAGGATTTTTATCTCCCTAAGGGCTGGTATTTTCACTTGCAAAAAAGCTTTAGATAAATTTAACCTTCGGCTAAATATTTTTGTTTTCTTGTCACTTACAAATAAATTTATTCGAAAGAATAATATCTGTTATTCGCGAAATAAATTATTCGGTACCTAGTTGAATAGCAAATAAAGGGTTTGTTCGTATGTACATTACGTTTCTACATAGTGCAGATTTATTAACAAAGTGGATATATTAAATATTTTGATGATTATGATGAAAGTTTGAACTATGAACTAATAAAGAATGCGTCAAATCGAAAACGCCCCATCAGAGAGCGACCTAACCTCACACATCAAGAATTTTTTTGACAGATTCCGATTTAGAAACAAACTGTTCTTATTTTATTATTACATATTGGGCTTCGTATTTGATCTCAATTAGTGCATACATAAATCCCTACTTCGGTAAATCATTATAAAGATCCTGACATTTGACGCTAGTAAAATATTTTCGGATTTTGGATACTTTTATATTATGGCATTCATTTACTTCGAACTGAAAGGACTATACAAAAATTATAACGACTATATCATTCTTTAAGTTATAAGCCAATAAGAATGCGTGATTTTCCATAGTTACCACGTATGTCATCGATTATTATTCAGTAACCATGGTGAACGAATGTACGAACCTTTGTATATTTGAATATACCTACCTTCGTATATTCACTTATAGCTGCGTTTGATTATTTTGTTCTATGTATTCTGACTCAATACGGTCAATGTCATTTTGAATTATATTTACGGAGTATAAAGTATAATCTTTACCTTTCGAGCGCAGTATCGAGTACATAAATGAATCTGTAGTCAGACTTTAAGGAAAAAAAATCGTACTTTTTATTTTTTTTAAGTAGACATCTGAAATGGCACTGACAGCAGTGACAGTGGCAGCTCCAAATACACCGAAACAAATAATTGAACGTACATATTATTTGATAGAAAAGTATTATTAAAGTAAAAATTTGAAAAGTAAACAAATAATTATATGGATCATAAAATCATATATGGGTTCCTTTTAAAAAAATATAACTCTGTGTTATATCTCAGAAATTTACAGATATAAAAATGTATTTTGTACATCACTGGTTAGGCAATAAAAATATCTTTTTTTGGAACATTTTTCTCGATTACTAATACTTTAGAAGTTATTTATAAAAGAAGAAATCAACAAAATTCAGTTTTTCGGCCATTATTTATTGCCCTATGAGAATTTTTGAAAAAAAGCAAATCTGAGATGACCCCCTACAGGTGCACAAAAAGTTCCATTTAACCGACATTGTATCTCTTATAGTTCTCGAGATCCCAATGATGGCAGCAGTAAATAGGACATAGTGTATAGATACGTGGAAAAGTTTGTTTTTTCTCTCCACGGGAAAAAATCACATATTTCTCCTCCTTGATGTACTATTCTTTTAAATATTAAGAAAAACTCTGTACTCCACTCTTTCTAGCACACTTATAATAATGACCCGTCTCGTTCTCAAATGGTCTGAAGTACATAGAATTACGTTATCGTGTGTGTTGGTGGTAACGCCGAAGCTGTTGCTATTGCTATTCCTGGTAACTACTTTGCACCACGTAATGCAAGGTGTCTAGACCTCTAGCTCACTTCCTCTCTCTTGTAGACATCCTGCACACTTAAGTAACTCGTGAGTGAAATCGACACGCTTGACCTTTGCAACCTTAACTAGCCAATCAGGAACAGATTGTAAAATGGACCATTTTTTAATTGGTGGAAAATAAATAGTATTAAATACGTTTCAAAAATATTTTGTACAATGGGGTATGTGACGATAATCGAATTTCAATATAGAAGTCATAGAGAACTAACTACGTTTTCATTATAATAATAAAAACTAAACATTAGTTTGTAATAATATTTTAATTAGCAATTTAATGTTTTGGAGAAGGGATATGTGACGTTACCAAGGTAGTATCGTGGGAGAAGACAGATAGACTGGAAGGAAAAGAGATCGATAATTATAGATCAGCGTCGCGATTATGTTGTGGTAGGTTATAGCATGGCGATAGCTGGTTATAACTGCGTCTTTCCATCTCTGTCTTCCACCACGATCCTACCATGATTACGTATCCGTTCCCGAATTTTTTAATAATTATTTTCTCGTAAACTAAGAATAAATCGTTTTAGAGCAACTTTTGTTTAATTAACCGACCTAATATTTTTTATAGTTCTAGAGATTCCCATGTTAATGTTGGACACATTTCTAGGGACACCTACAAAATATTTTTACCTCCCGCTAACCTACAGACGTAGGTTAGGGAGGTAATGTTTTCGATCCAAATATTCGATAGTGAGTTTTCAGTAAATAAGCTCGAATTAGGATCCCCGTAACACCCTTTTATTATTTTTACAATGACATCTATATGTCTGTGTGTGTGCATGCGTCTGTGCGTGCGTGCGTACGTGCACATAGTAAAATATTATTTAAAATTTCTTATTACACACTTTTAGTTATTGGAACAACAAATTAGGTTTTGTTTATAAACGATCAACCGGAAGTGATACTTTACTTAAAGCTTATTGCTATTTTAAACAGGGAACTGGCTGGAGGTCATGTGCTGGTCGCATTAGATTTTTTGTCCATTTCAATTTATAAGCTTTAATTAGAAATACATACAGGGTGATCACGCGAGAATGAACCAACAATTATCTCCGTTATTAAGAGAGATAGCGATTATCTTTAAATAAACAAATTTACTATAGACAATATGGGCAATAAGATGGCGTATCAAATAGCGTGCTGTTACTTCCGGTTCGGAAGTAGGTGATACCAACTTTGAAATTTCAAATGAAACACACTATATTCTTTATATTTTTGAAAAGTACATAAAATTTGTATAGTTTAGTTCAAATTCATTTCTTTAATTTCTATAATCCCTTCAATTTCGACTACAATAGCGAAAACCGCTAATGGTGAACTTATAGCAATAGAAAATAGGTTTTACTTACAAGCTCTTTCAGTTCATAATCACTTACACGACGATCATATAGAGAATTGACCTGGAACATATACAATTCGTACCGATTTTTCTAGGTATACATACAAGAGACGTCCTTGTTAATATTTCAATATCAATAACACAATACATAAGAAGACTCTTGTTCAAAGAAATTATTTAACAGTATTTCTAATGCCATTACCAGATTACTTAGTCCTAATGAAATAGATTACGGTATTTCTTAGGTCTAAGCTTATTATTATAACATTCAAGATAAATTCCTACTCTAACCAATATGAGTATAAATATACAAAGACAAAAACATTTGAAAGTATTCTTGCATTATCTGTCAGTGTAAACAGTTTATTATTATTTGCAGTAAAAAGGTTCGACCGTGGAAGAGCAATAGTAGGGAAAATAATATTTCTGAAGATCATAAAAAGAGTTCATTTAAACCATTTTTACATGAACATGGACAGCAAATTGTTTTAAAATATATACAACGGCCTTTTATTAGAACTAGATGAAACAAGTGCTGTGATAAAAACATCAATTTTAACAAAAGTGAGTAAATGTACATTTCAGGCCATAGTAAAAAGAGGAAATGTATCAAAAAACGAACAAGAAAAGTAAAGTGGACGGTTTTACAACAGACGTTGTTACTAGAGCCATTTACGATGGATATTCAAAAAATATTGTTCATACAACAGAATCACTCTGGTAAACACTAAAAAATGAAATTGAATTCCCATACAATAAGACTTCATTTCTAAGACGTTTAAAGACGATGGGGTTCACTTATAAAAAAATAGATCATAGGAAAAACATTATGGAAGACCCGCGAATTGTAAAAATGAGAACAGAATATTTATCAAAAGTTGTAGAGTATCGGAAGATCTGGCAGAAAAATAGTATATGTAGACGAAACGTGGTATGACACTCACGATACTGTTAAAAAAGGATGGATAGATACCAGCGAAAAATGCTAATTGACGACACCTTGTTCCCAAGTACAACGGATCATTATTTTACATGCTGGTAGTACTCGTACAGACGGATGGGTAAATAATGTTTTACTTTTATCTGCAACGAATCATCTGCAGCAGATTAACATGAAGCCATGACATCAATTTTATTTGAGACATGGTTTACTGAACAATTATTGCCTAATATTGAAAGTAATTTAGTAATCGTTATGGACACCGCAAGTTATCACAGTAGACAAAAAGAAAAAATACCAACTATGGCAAAAAAAAGCTGATATGGTCGATTTTTTTAACTAGATATAATATACCGTTGCTAGAAAATTATACAAAGGCATCTTTATTGGAAGTTTTTGAAAAACTAAATTTTGAAAAAACTTTGTTGTTGATAGTTTAGTGAAAAAGGCAGGCTATACTCTATTATGCTTACCTCCGTACTATTGTACTTTCCACCCTATTCAACTGATATGGGCTCAATTAAAAGACTCAATTCGAAAGAAAAATGTGTACCCAACTTAGTCTCCAAAATTGGGCAGTTGCAATGGAAGAATTGTATTGAACAGACAATAAAAGAAGACCCCATGGGGTCTCGTGGCCGTGTGCCTGAGTGTCTGGTCGCGAATCTGGGGACCCGGGTTCGATCCTGACCGACACCAAAAATTACATCGAATTTTAATGGCACAAAATTGACCCCTGTGGCGCACTCTCCACGCCAGCATTGAATGCCCGTGAGGTGATGCCTGGTAAGCGCCCGCACGGTACAAATATTCCATCATTACCGATATCTGTGTATGAAGCAGATTGGCACACCCAGCAATGGGTAATATGCCGTGATGAAATATTTATTTATTTTTTATTTTATTTATAAAAGAAGAAACTAGAAATTTAACCAGCAGCTCAGATATTAATCCATTTATTATACACGTAAGCGAATCTGTCAATAATTCTTCAGAATGATTTTATATTTAATTTTATTTAATAATTTCGAGAAGTTGTTAATAGGCCACTTGGAAAAACCCTCCACTATAAAAAGGGTTAACGAGCGGAAAGCAGTAAAAATTATCAGCAAATAGTGGAATACGGCCCACGAGTACAGCATCCAGTGAAACAATTTGTGAGTGGTCGTTCTTGCAAGGCATTTTTACTAAAACAATTTCTACAATGAATACTTCTCAGGTCAATTCTCTATATAGTCGTGGTGCAAGTGATTGTGAACCGAAAGAGCTTGCAAGTAAAACCTATTTTCTATTGCTATAAGTTCACCATGAGCGCTAATGTAGTCGAAATTGCAGGGATTATAGAAGTCAAAGAACTGAACTTGAACTAAACTAAAAAGACAGTCACATGAATCCACTGAATTTTTTATACTTTCTAATAAGTATGATCTCTGGGTATAGTGCGCAAAATAAACTTTATTAGAATTCCATCGCATATTACACATCGCTATTAAAAGTCAGACATTACATAGATCGACCTACCGTGTGAATCTAGATACCTACTACTTTACACATGGGAGTATAAAACATATATTTAAAAACTAACACTCTAAAATTTGCAAGCAACTGTCATATCCAAGAGTTGTTATTTATAATATTATAATTAATTTAATATGCGGTACAAATTCAGTTTATAACAAATAAATGCTGTAAAATAGTTTTGAGAATTTTAATTAAAATAAACTAAAACCTTATGGACTGCAATTATTTTATATATTATACATATTGAACAACTTGAAATAATGTATCTAGGTTATGAATTTTCTGTATAATTTTATGTTCAAATCTTTGTTTTCTTTTTCCAGGCTTCATTTTTTTGTCATGAAACAAAGCAAATCTGTGGATATTGTTATTTTTGTATACGAAAAATTTCATGAATAATAAGTAGGCTTCTAATTTTTTCCCGGCAGAGATATGCAATACATGAATTTCATTACAAATTTAGGTGGATTATAAAGTTTATTAGAACTGGATTACAAATTTAATTTTTATACGAATATATAAATTTTGAGTTCTAAAAAAAAATACAATTTTATGTTATTACTTATATGTCATCGAATAATATAACCATACTCATACTATTATAGGTGCGACGTGTTACAAAAATAGGTCGTGCACTCGAAAGGTTTATACATAATACGACAGAATTTAATATTGTTGAAATTTACTATGAATTTTTTATATTCCCCTTAAACCATGTGTCAAATATAAAACGAGTAGAGGTGTAAAAAAGTAAAGATTTCTTTTAACATATTTATATTTACATACAATTTTCTACAATCCTCTTGAGAATTCACATATCAGAAAAACATAAAGAAATTGTCTATTTAAAACTTTTATACCCATATCTTCGATAAAACAGACAGGTTGTCTCTTGGAGCTCTTAACAACCAAACATCGCCTCGAATGATCTCGTACCCAGACGCGTAAAATGCAGAATACAAAAGCACTCGGCAAAAAAGATTCACTCTTATTTTCGTATAATATAGATACGTGAAACCACGAAGAAAACAGCCGTGAAGTTTATACAGAAAAAAGCTATTTACATATTCTCACCAGAATGAACTCTGGCGTCGTTTGTAACTAAGAAAGATCGTCGTGAAGTTGACCACAGAATGAATATTCATTAGAGATTATGAAGTGATCTTAGTTACTTGTGAAAACAAAATGGCTTACTGCTCTTTTTAGGTTAAAAGTAATTGATTATGAATTATAAACTCCAGAAAGTTTCATAGATTGTTTGGCTTGTTTCTAATTAGCACAAAATTAGCTAATAAACTTCTGTAGCAAGGAAACCGCCACACTTATTTTTATATTTTTTTCGTCCTGATGAGTTACCGACATCATTGCAGGCTTGATCAATTATATACTAAGGGCACCCGCAGATTCTGTTGGCCCTGTCATATAGGGTATACTGGTGTCACTGAAGAACGGGCCACTCATCACTCAATATAACTTTTTTATTTATAATTATTAAATATTTGTAAACTAGGCTTAGGGGCTCACAAATCATGGTATTTGGCATGTTGGTAGTGCTTCCGCTACACCGAAAATGACATTATCTTTTATATTTCAAATGAGACACCCTATACATATATTTTATATATATGCAATATACGTGAAATTGCGTATTCAACAATATGCACACGTAAGAGAAAATGATACATAATTAACCTGGTGAGTCATGATATCAGGCAAGCTGTTCGAACAGTTGAGATAATATTATACTTGCCGTCAAATAAGTATGGACTGGAAATTTCTACACTGTTGCCTATTCATTGGTAATGTTGAAATTTGTTAAGTTATGAAGAAGCGGCAACACCGCAAGGCAAGGGACAGGGTACGGAAATGGACATTGTCGATTTCGAGAGAATGCCGCACTCCTGCGTCGCGCGGCAACAACCTCTCAATCGACAATGTCCTATTTTGCGCTCTTAATACACAAATAGCTATTTTGTTTATCGTCATAGTATTCTTTTTGTGGCGAAAATATTAATCATAGCCGCCACAACCTCAAAGTTAGAAGAGTTTCAAGAAAATGTTCACTTAGTAAATGTTATGGTCTGCATAAGATCTTTCCCAACTTTTTAAAAGTGTACATGACATTGAATTAATTTCAAAAAATTCACCAGTGGAAAAGTAGGTAACCTCACTTAACGCACAAAACGCCATGAGTTTTCCTAGAGTAATTTTTGTGCGTTAGGTGAAGTTATTGTTACTGTGTTTGGTTAAATTGACTAAATATAACAACATATAACCTCACCTAACACACAAAACTCACCCTGAGTTTTCCCAGAGTGATTTTTGTGCGTTAGGTGGTTATTGTTGCTGTGTTTGGTTAAATTGACAAAATATAACAACATATAATCTCACCTAACACACAAAACTCACCCTGAGTTTTCCCATTAGTGATTTTTGTGCGTTAGGTGAAGTTATTATTGTTGTGTAGGGTTAAATTTACTAAATATAATAACAATAACCTCACCTTGCGCACAAAACTCACCCCGAGTTTTCCAAGAGTGGTTTTTGTGCGTTAGGTGAAGTTATTATTGCTGTTTTTGGTTAAATTGACTAAATATAACAACAATAACCTCACCAACCGAGTGAAGAGTGATTTTTATGCATTCAGTGAGGTTATTGTTTGTGCGTTAGGTTACAATTACACTAATGCATTTTTTGCAAATAAAAGTCACATTTTTCACAAATACAGCCTAAGAAAGATACTTAGCGTTAAAATGCTTATTAGTTTTTTAGGATATATTTGTGAAAAAATGTAACTCTTTTGCTTGCAAATTTGCAAAAAATACTTTAATGTAACCGCAACTGAACTCTATTTGACACAACTAGGATGGTTACAATCATTTTATAGGCATTTCATATCAAAATAATTATTAATTGCATGAAAATTACAGTCGTACATTGTCGTGATAAAAGTTGCTTATGTTTGCTAGACGCTAGTCAGAGATACCGATAAACTAAAACTAAGCACGATTCAAAGCTGTAATAAACAAACAGACCTGTCTGAAGAAAAAGTGACATTCTCATTACTTTATTCTCATTAGTTTGTGAATGTTTTTGACGTTACTGTAGATTTCAGTCAAATATTATTTTCTGTAATACGTTCCGTAAAGGGAATAACGATTGACTTAGAAATAATTGTAAATATCATTAATATATACATTACTTAATACTAGTACTTTTTTCTTCTTTTAAAAATAAATAATACCCAAAAATTTCTACAAGTTATGTTTCATTTTATAAGGTTTTTTCAGGTTAATGAGGTGAGTCTTCTGCCTAATCATTTTCACTATACCATTTTTACGTGAATAATACTATAGAAATTCAATTTCTACCTATTGATTTCTTTCAAAACTCTTGTTTATTAAGTAAAGCACAATTGATGCTCCATTTATATCTAAACAGTACATATTTTAGTTCAATTGTTTTACATCCCTCATTATTCTAAAAATACATTTCTTTCGTTGTTGTCACCTCACCTTAATGTTTTCGTCGTGCTTTGTCTGCTTCCCTGTCTAGCGCATTTGCCCTGTACACTGGCGTATCTAAATGACATTCAGTGGGGGCAAGCTTCCAGCTACCCTTTATCCCCTGGGACTTCATCTTTCATTGTTTTGCGCTTGGGAACTACTACCCTTTACGGAGTTAACGTCAGTGACGTAGAAGGAACTCTAACAACGTGTTTTATTGCAGGGTGACGGGCGCCCATGGATAGAAGACGGATACGGATGTCGAGTCAGCAGCAGGAGGCTTGTTAGGTAGGATACTGTTTCATTAGTACTAATACATGTCTCAGTGTGAACTGTGACAGCGACAGTCGACAGTAAAGACGGATAGTGCATTGATTCAGAGTGAATTTAGGGGCAAAGAAAGATGATTCAGTAAACAATGTAAACGGGATGTCTTTTTTTTCTCTAAATATATTTTACCTATTAATATTGGAAAAAAATCAGGGCTGGGTTAAGGAGGAGTTTCAGAACAACATGGGCGATCGTCTCGAAGCCTCCATAAATCAGAAAAAAATCTGTTGTGGCCAGCACACTGCAACAAAAATTCTACTTATATCTATTCATTATATTTAGATTTTTTAAATTTAAATTCATTCAATGAAGAAATTTTGTCCTACTCGTCTAATTTTACGAGATGTTTCCAATTCATTGTAGGGATTAATAGTATTTCTGAATGGTATATGTAATATACCTATAATTTCAACAATAAGAAATAATATATGTATGTACTTCCCAGAAAAAAGTCTCCAGTTATGTCTCCGGACTTCTAATACTGACATTTATCTATCACAAACATTTTAATTTTTCAATTAGTTTCCATGGTATTATTTCGGTTATAAGATTTATTGCAACAGATTATTTTATATTGTAACGTTTTTGTTTATATGGGTGAAGTGTAAATAATCGGAGAAATATTATTAACTAAAAGAATACGTTTATTAGACGATAAATAATTAGATTAAATATTAACAAGATGATAAAAGTAACTAACACTATGATTAAATAATTATAAACACTAAGAATATTATTAAATGCTTAAACACTAATATTATTTATTTAACCAATATTTATATCACTACATTTATTTATATAACTACATTTATTTATGTTAACAACTTGTAGACTACTTATTTATATCACCGACTTCATTACTCGTTGCTTGTATATCACAGACTGTCCCTCCACTTTCTTTCGGCCGGTATTTATACAGCTCATATCATTCTAGAACCCTATGAAGCTACAATGACCTGTATACAAAAGAATTGGGTCACGGCGTAGTTAACCTCTAGCCGGCACGTCGCGGGGATTTCAACATCTGGGAAATTCCGGGATTATGTCATCGCTCTGGTACATTCTTCCAGTGGCGGCGTTGTATACTCTTCTCTCAGGGGCGCACGACACAATATATTATATTTCTTTTATCGCTAAATCTATAGAAAATAATAAAATAGTTAAATGTATCAGATAGAGAATTTATTTTTCTTTAATATTAGCAAGAACGCTTGTTATTAGGAACTCTGGCATGGTTTACATGTTGAGTAATCTTAACTACTCCGCTTAAATTTGTACTACGGATGATGAGTACTTAGTTCTCGAAATACGTATACAGTTTATTTTATAATTTTAAGGTTAAGGGGTAATTGTATTAGTTTTAGTTATAATAATCTGTTGTATTAAATCTCGCTGCCCAAACAACTCCATGGAAATCAATTGAGATATTTAAATGTTTGTAATTGACAGATAAATGCAAAATGTCAGTGTCAAGAATCAACAGTTTTATTAACATTACAGAAAGCTTTTTATGAGAAGTAAGTACATTTAAAATTTCTTATTGTATTATTAATTAAATATTTAAAATTATAGCAAGTATAATAATATTGCATATATCTTTAAGAAGTACAGATAATACCGTCAGTGAATATAAAGAATTTTGAATATATTAGAAGAGTGTGAGAAAATTCCTCATAGAACGAAGGAAAAGATACAATTTGAATTATTTGTATGTACAAGTAATGTTAAATTAATTATGACCCAGGTTCGATCCCGACCGACGCCAAAAATGACTTCGAAATTTAATAGCACAAAATTGACGCCTGTGTTGCACTCTCCACGCCAGCAATGAGTGCCCGTGAAGTGACGACTGGTAAGCGCCCACACGGTACAAGTATTTCATCATTTACCGATATTTGTGTACAAAGCAGATTGGCACACCCAGCAATGGGTAATATGCGGTGAGATATATTTATTTATTATTTATTTATGTAACAAAATGGAAATGGCAAGATGTCATGTGTTGGCCACATCAGATTTTTATTTTTGAAAATAATATTCGAGTGTGAAATAAGACTGAATTTTGGATTGCTTGACTTTAAAGTACTTTTTTAAAAGATTTTTTTTTAAATATTTTCAACGATGTATAATTTATCTATGTACATTTCTTTCAAATAGCAAAAATGCAATAATTATAAAATTTATAATTAACAGAATTGTACCAATTTATTTAATATGCACGAAAATTACTTTAGATTATAAAAATATATTCATATTTAATTACTTTAAAATTCTGGAGTAATGTTATTATATTATATAATGCACATGGAGTTCATCATTTTGTCTATTTTTGATGAAATATTTCTACTTCATAATTTGACAATATAAGTTGAATTTATAGGATATTAAATTAAGTACCGACTGAGTTTCTTTGAAGTAATTTGACCAGAAATTTAATATTATAAAGGTAAATTATTTGAAGCAATGAAAATTGTAATACGGTTTCCTCTAGCAAGATTATCAAAATGAAAATTAAATTGCTTTTGATCGTACATACACTCATTACACACTCTCAAATGTGAAATAATGAAGTTACAGTTTTTCTGTATCAAAGAACATTATAATCATCATCACAGACACAAAGGGAACGCCACTGTCGAAATGATGTCGCAGGTTCCAAATCTACTCATTTTCTCTAAAAATAGAAGATAGGAGATATTGCTATAGTCCATTCAAATCAAAGAGACACCACATTAAAATAAATGCATGCGGCTGGCACGTGATTTTACTACAGAGCAGTCGCTAAAGTCAGAGCAAATAAAAAGTTTTAAAAATAAATAGGCACGATCCGTAGAAACCACCCACTTATGTGAGAACAGAATGATCATTGATTTAGTTTATCTCGTCGTTTATTCTCCAGAACACACAAGTGCACGCACCGGTCTGAGTCTGATGGACCATTCGGCTAAAAAACAAGGTATAGGTATGGTCGTTCCACGAAATCTACCGATTTACGTCATCAACTAAAAATCCCGAAACGTTTGAAATGTTTTCGGAAAATATGAATTATTTTAAAACTTGACAATTTAATTTATGTTTATTATGTACATTATGAAATAAAGCAATAAATAAAACTTTATTGTTATTATTATTATTATTATTATTATATTGTTATTATTAAGTTGAAAGTTTCGCCTCTTTAAAATATGCAAGATTTTAGTCGATTTTCCAAATCTCGGGTATAAAAAGCCGCACAATGTCTAGTAAAATCAGTTCTTCTAAGAGCTCAGTATCTGAGTTCCTTGGCTGGAACGTCTATTGAGCGCGGTTTGTTCGAGCCATCAGTAGATAGAAGATAGAAGGCGCCCGAGCAAACCTAATCTCCAACAACAGAAAGGACTGGACCAGGATGGCTCCACCACCAACAGGGCAGCGTCACAGAACTGGTTAAGAACTGCAAATGAGGGTACTTCCGATTGACCAATTATAACCAAAATCTAATCAACTCTTCATATGAACGTAACGAAGAAGAATACGACAGAATTATATTTTTTTTAATTGTAGTGCTGGAGTTATCGAAGGAGAAAAATTCGACACACACACATACACGCACGCACGCACGCATGCACACACACACACACACACACACACACACACACACACACACACATCCACATATACAGACATCATCGTAAAAATAGTAAAATCGTATTCTAGGGACCCTAAAACGTGCTTATTCATTTAAAACTAATCATAAATTTTTTTGACCTAAGACAATACCTTCCTTATCTAAAGGTGACGGACAGCTTAAAATGTTCTGAAAATGGCAGACCTATCTTTCCGTCAGTTTTACCGTTTGTCGTGCCTATTGTCCAATGATATATGAATCATATAATTTTTATTTATGTTTATGTACTTATTATGAAATAAATTACAACCTGAAAAAAATGATGTACACTCCTATATACTCTTCACTTCAATTTTGGTATTCCCTTTCATATAATAAATTGTTTATTTAATGGTGTATGAACAGTAATAATTTTAAATTTATTATTAGCAAGGCGTAAAGTATACATTTTTTAGGTCTCTTCAAATACTTCCGAAAACAACCCACACAGCTTACATGTAAAATATGTTGCTGAAAAGTAAAATTTATATCCTACACGACAAAGTTTCAAGTTATTAAGTTTTATGTTTGCTGAAGAATGTTTAACATAGCTATACACAGTTTTTAAACTAGAAAGAGAAAATTCGGAAGTCATACCTTACTTATACAGTACAAAACAGCAGGAAAAATCATAGTATAAATTATAGAATTTTTATGCTCATATCAACAATACAATAAGTTTCATAATGACACTCAGTGCTATTATGAAACTCATAATGACACTCAGTGCCATTACCGTATTAATAACGTAGGCTACGAATGAACATTTCAATGTTTCTCATTATGTCAAAATTTAAATGAAAAATATATTTTGATATCAAATTAAATTGTCGTAGATAAAATATTAAAGGATACGCATTTGATATAGCCTAATAATGAAACTTGCGTGATTAAAACACTCGGTTCATCGCCTCGTGATTTAACAGCACACGCGTTTCATTATGAGCAAGTTGTGAGTACCTTAAAGAAACTTTTCGTCTGAGGTACATACATAATTTTATGTCCTACTGGTTCCTAGTTTAAATTATTAAAAGAAATACGCATCAATTCCTACCAGTATGAGTTTTGTATACCTAAGTAGGCTAAGTTGCAATTGTTCAAAAATCCTAGCAAAATTTTGACAAATTGACAGATTGAATTTTTCTGATTTCATGAACATTATTATTCGCTATAATTGATGAAAAATACATTCCTCGAGATAACAGATTTGCTATTATGAAAGAACGCCGGATTTAATTTATTTTATTTATTTACGGAAAGCTAACAGATTACCCAATAATAGACTTCCGCTAATATACAAGACATATTTACATAATTATCAATATAAGTATATGACATTTACCAAATACAGACATATATACGAGGGTCATTCAATAAGAGACAAATGGCTATAGCTCAAAAACGGTTTATTTCAATCTTTCAAAATTAAGGCTACTTTTCAACATAATCACCCCCCACAGTTATGCACATGTCCCATCTTTCTTGCAGCTTCCAAATTCCCTTGGCGAAGAATTCTTTCGATTTACCCCGAAGCCACTTTTGCACCGCTTCCTTAACTTCCTCATTGTTAGCAAATATTTTTCCACGTAGAGCGTCTTTGAGTGGTCCAAACGGGTAAAAATCAGATGGGGCGAGGTCGGGACTGTAGGCAGGATGAGGTAAGACCTCCCAACCCAATTCTTGAAGCTTATCACGGGTCAGCTAGGCTGTATGAGGGCGGGCGTTATCGTGCTGAAGAATGACTCCTTTTGACAAGAGTCCACGGCGTTTGCTCCTGATAGCTGATCTAACTTTGTGTTCTAGCATCTCAGAGTAGTATTGGCTATTGATAGTTCGCTGATCTTCAAGGAAATCGCAATAGACCAGAAACTTCCACTGGACGTCCACATCGGGGTTCATCACCTACACTTGTTCGGCCACTTTTAAACCGATCAACCCACTTGTAAAAATTCGCACGGTTCATACAACTTTTACCGTACTGTATTAACATTCTAGAAAAAATTTCACTTGGTTTTACACCTTCTGCGACTAAAAATCTAATGACTGAGCGCTGCTCTTCTAAGGTGCAATCTTCTAGTGGACTTGCCATGGTGAACTGAAAATTTTGAGGTTATGTTGACATAAAATGATGAAACAGCTGATCAGAGCATATCTCAAGGTTGCTAACTAACACCCCTGAAAAGATTGTACACATTCATTGAATAGTTTTAAAATTATAGAATTTGTCTCTTTACTTATTGAATGACCTCGTATAAAGGTAATGGTAAGTAGTATCATGAATGTGTTAATGCGCTTTTAAAGTGGTTTAAAGAAAAATTTAAAATGTCTAAATGTTGGAATCTTCTATTATAGCATGCCATAATTCTATTGACAGCCGAGTTTTTGTGATTATTTGTTTGACATTTGAAAATATAAAAAAAATTATTCAGTGTATTGGACGGGGGAACATGAAAGTTTATAAAATCAATAATAGAAAAATTATCAATAGAATTATTTACAATTTTGTATAATAGAAGCATATCGTTTATAGTTCTACGATTTCCAATGATTTCGGATTTAATTGTTATAGTATATCACTGTAATTTTCATTCTATAATGAGAATTTAAATTTCAATGTATTTATAATTTTATTCTGTACAGACTAAATTATTTATATTTTTATTGTAAGCAGGGTTCCATATTTGAGAAACGTACTCAATAGGAAGTACTAGCGACTTGTATAAAAATAAGAACGAATTTATCGTATTAAGATATTTACAATATCTATAAATAAATCCTATTATTTTATAAGCTCTGCAAACAATGGCATCAATTTGTTTAGTAAGAAGTAATTTAGAGTCAAACAGAACACCAAGATCTCTAATGTTGGTTTTGCGCTCTAAGACCAAATCATGTAACTTATAATCGAATGAAATAATATTCCTGTTTAGTAAAAATTATGACAGAACATTTTCAAATGTTTAGAATTAAGTCGTTCTCAGTGCAGCATTTGTCAAGATTTAATAATTCGTTCTGCAACAAGTAACAATCTGTTAAAGAGGAAATACTTTTAAATATTTTGAAATCATCTGCATACAAGAAAAACTCACAATGACGAAAACAGTCAACTATTGAATTTATATACAGATTGAATAGTAACGGCCCTAAATGTGACCCTTGTGGTACACCTGATGAAACATTTATTGTACGCGACTTGAAGCCATTGACAAAGACCAACTGAGTACGGTTGTTTATATACGACTCATTCCATCGTAGAAGAGTTCCGTGCATACCATAAGATTCCAGCTTATTTATTAGTAGAGTGTGTTTAACTTTGTCGAAAGCTTTGCTAAAATCCGTGTACACAACATCTGTCTGAGTTCTATCATCTAGGCACTTGCTAACAAACTCAGTAAAAGCAAGTAAATTTTAAAACAATGAAGTCATTTATTAAAAATCTGATGTGGCCAACACAATACCTCCCGTTTAATTTAATTTCTATTCATGTAAATAATTAAAATTTAATTTAAAACGGAGTTCGATCCCGACCGACGCCAAATATTTCGAATTTTAAATGGTGTACTCTCCACGCCAGCAATAAGTTCTCGTGAGATAGGTAACACCTGGTAAACGTCCGCACGGTACAATATGTCATCATCGTTACCGAAATCTGTGTACAAAGCAGATTGGCAGATCCAGCAATGGGTAATATGCCGCGATGATATATTTATTTTATTTATTTATATACTTACCTATATTCATTGTTGGCGTGGAGAGTGCATCACAGGAGTCAATTTTGTTCCATCTAAAATTCTAAAATATTTAAGGCCGGTCGAAATCAAACTCGTTCTCCAGATTCGCATGAAGTGACGCCTGGTAAACGCCCACACGGTACAAATATGTCATCATTATTACCGACATCTGTGTACAAAGCAGACTGGCTCACCCAGAAATGGGTAATATGCCGTGAATTATATATTTTTATTATCTTACCAATATTCCTACATATTTACTTATGCTGGATACTGTATTAAGTTCCTTTCCATTATTGTTCCATTTAGTATTTTGTTTTTAAAACGTTACTACTATTATTTGAAATGCTTAATGTGTTGACAGTGACATATATCTGTCAGTTACATGCATTTGATTAAAATTATAGATAGCTTTATAAAATTTATATCCATAAAATATATAGAATAAGTATTATTACAAACCTATAGAAAATTTAATAATCTTTAATTTTATTTAACATAAATGTCGAAAAAATAACATTTAAAGGTATTTTTCGAAGAAAACTATTTTGAGCTTTTAGTAAAGGGGCATTTTCGGTTATCTGATTTACGCCAAAAGTAAGGAAGACATACAAGTTTTCAAAATTTTCTGAACTAAAGTTTTTGAGTTAGAGCGTAAAGAGGATCTATACACACACACACACACACTCACACACACACACACACACACACACATCCACACTAGGAACCTTACCAAGGGTAGCGGGAGGTAAAAAGTAGAAAAAGTGGGTACCATAGCTAATAAACACAGATTCTAATAAAGTAGGATGTATTCCATCTGGTCCACAACCCTTTTTAATGCTCAGTGTTCATAGACGTTGTAATATTTCATTTCCTGGATAACTACATGCCTTAAATTAAGTTAGAAGTGTTATGTTGTGTGTTGTTCGAAATAAGTGGCGAAAAGATTGCTGATTTTATCGCCCGACAGAGCAACAGTGTCGCAAGAACATTGAGTTTGTTAAGTTGTTATCTTTGCGGAAGTTTTTAGTGTGTTGTCAAAAACAATTAATTTTGGATTTCATGTTATTTTCAATTAACTTAATAATAATAATAATAATAATAATAATAATAATAATAATAATAATAATAATAATAATAATAATAATAATAATAATAATAATAATAATAATAATAATAATAATAATAATAATAATAATAATAATAATAATAATATTAATAATAATAATAATAATAATAATAATAATAATAATAATTTATTTCCAGAGACCAAAAATACATTGGCATAGGAATAGTCATATACATAATTATACAAATAATATTACATAGGTAAAATACAAATAGTTGACGGAGATCTATATAGAACTAAAACATAATTAATAGTTTTATTACTGCAAAACTTTATAGCGCAACATTCGAATATCTTCTCAATGTTGAATTCTGTGATACAATTTACTGCCTCACATTTTAATTTCTTATTACAATATATAATTACTCCTCCATTCTTATAATACTGTCTTTCGAAACTACTGGCTATGTAAAAATCATTTAGGTTATATGCCTGCGTCTCGTTTTCATTCAACCAGTGTTCTGAGAACACAAAATATAATTATTGTAACCTTAAGATAAAACAACGAAGTATTGAGAACGTATTGTAATCATCAATATTATTGTAAGTTTTCCATTTTTTATGGTATTTATTTTTCTCATTTATTATTTTTATAAGGTATTTTGAGAACCATTTTGGATATTTTCTGTTTTTATGGTAATAAAGAGGACAGAAGGTATCCAAAAGTTTGTATAAAATATTAAAAGTTTTTACATTGTCATTATTGTTTTCATGACTTAATTTAACTGAATACTACCTACCTATATTTATTTTTGTTTTTCTTCTTAATATTCTATACAGATACAATAGGTATAATATCTAATTGTGTGTTGATTATTTACATAGCATTCAAAAATATTTGACCTTGAACCAAAAGAGAATATTTTTTTTCAATATTTCGCCTCACTTCAATCTAAATTTAGGCACTTCCACTGGTACATGTCAACTTCAATGCGTTACGTGTTTCTATAAAACCCTAAAAGCTAATTCGTAGCATACTAAACAATGACGTCATTTAGGACAACGTCGGGCACAGTTTTAGACAATAAGAAGCGTAAATCGTACTAGGGAAATTACTGCTTTTAATTTATTTAAACACGGACTATGGAACTTACTTGAATAATGAGTTTGTAAAAAACCTCTATTCTGTATGCCTGAGTCATCCTAACAAATATGTCATCATCGCTGTCGTTATCATATAGCATCATTTAGGTGGGTTTTCGTTTCAATCAATCAAATCAAATGTTGCTAATTGCACTTGATGTCGCAACAGATGTCGTTGTGGCATTAATTATACGACTGACGCTGCACCAGCACGATTTTACTCGTACCTTACTCGTAGCTCGTAGCTTTCCAATGCTATTACGATGTGGCTGTGCTGCACGCTGATAAAGATGCATCATTTGTTTGTGACGTACTTCCGCTAAGCCTCCTACAATGCTAGATTTATTTTGAGGTTGTTGTTGCTGTAATACGTAGGAAGGAACTTATTGTTAGGTATTTTTGACCATGGAATAACGAATGAGGAATTGATTTTTGTGAGAAATAGTAAGGTTGCAGTTTTCAACATGCAAGTTAGACATGAACTTCTTACGAAATGGGTCAATGTTGCAATGTTACGCAGATTTAGAAGGAATAAAAATACTAACATGAATACTTTGTCTTGATATTGCTGCTCTGGCTGCGTTTTAATAATAAATAATAATGATGAAAGATGAAACTATTTTCCAATAGTTCTTTCATGCACATTCACATTATAACAAACGTGGTACAAATCAAAAATAAATAAATAAATATTTCATCACGGCGTATTACCCATTGCTGGATGTGCCAATCTGCTTCATACACAGATATCGGTAATGATGGAATATATGTACGCGCGGCCGCTTACCAGGCGTCACCTCACGGGCACTCAATGCTGGCGTGGAGAGTGCGCCACAGGGGTCAATTTTTTGCCATTAAAATGCGATGTAATTTTTGGCGTCGGTCGGGAACGAACCCGGGTCCCCAGATTCGCGACCAGACACTCAGGCATACGGCAGAGATGAGGATGTTGAGATAAATGTTAGGAAAGACACGGACATATACGGTAAGGAATGAATGAATAAGGTAAATAACTCGAGTATTATGAGTTTCTGGAAAGATACAAGAGAGACGATTACATTGATTTAAACATGTCATGAGGAGAGATAAAGAATATTTTGGAACAAGAATGAATAGCTTAGTAATAGAAAGTGAAAGAAACAGAGGAAGACCAAAGATAAGTTGGAAAGACTGTATTGCGGAAGACTTCAGAGAAAAGGAACTGAATGAGAACGACACGCAAAACAAATGAGTGGAAGAAGAAAATAAAAACAGCGGCCCTTAACGAATGGGAAAAGCTAAAGAAGAAGATGTCAGTGTCAAGTGTAATTTGCATAGTTTGTTTATGAAATAATTTTACTGGAAATTCAGTATCTTTTGCAAGAAAATGTATGTATGGAATTTATACATAATACACAGGATTGACAAAAGGTATTATGCTGGCCACAACAGATTTTTTTTTTCGTTTACATGAAGAGCTAGAATAATCGTTTCGCATGGTTGGAATTGAAAATTCAAATCTCTGTAACATTTATTTGAAGTATTTTTGCGTAAAATAATTTTGTAACGTTCCCGCAAAAAATCTGATTTCCCATGTTAAACACCTATGGTTAAGTTTTCGATTTAAACCCGGTATATTTGGAAATGACGTACCTTAAAAATTATTAAATGGATTTAATTTAATAATTTTAGTGCCTTTGATGGTAATTTCATAATAATCGTAATTTAAACCGAGAACTTTTATTCATATATTCATTACTACGTAATTTTTATAAATTCCACCTCTGATCACTCTGTGCCACTCTTATAATCTATTTCCTCTTCAATTGACGACGTAGTTGACATTTGATAAAGATTGCAATATCACAAAAATATCACAAACAAAAAATAACATTATTTCTATCAATAGCGTGAGCGTGCACTGCATTCTTCTAAGAATAGAGAGAACTGGGAATAGAATCATATACGCATACGGATATAAATTATTAACAATGGCAGATTGGTATCTTTAGCATCATCTTTAGAAGTCGGTTAAAAAAGAAAGGGGGGAGGCTTTATTCGAGATTAGTCATGTTTATTATGGTAATCAAATTTTCTTTATGGTAGGTAATTATGTATTTGTTCGTTGTAATCAAAATCTTTATAAACAACAACCGGAGGGATTTAATAAGAGGTATATACTTTCACCAAAGTATCTGCAACCTTGATACAAGTACGCGTGCATGTACAAAATGGAACAATTTTGAGTTCCTTATATAAAAAACTTTCTTATTATGTACGCTACAGAAAATTGATGTCTTTATGGGCCAAGTTTTTGAGACAGGAATTTTCTATCGTCTCTTGGTTTTGCGCTTCGGGCTAAAACTTGATTTTCGCTTATTTTGAAAATACCTCATATTTTGTTTATTATGAGAGATAATGAAAAAAATGTGTAAATAGTTTTTATATGCCTTTTTACGTAAAATATCGTGGTGTAATTAGATATTTTCAAAATTTAATAATTCTCAAGATATAACACAATCACAATATTTTTTAAATGGGAAAATATGTTAAAAATATCATTATTTTTTTTATTTACAAGTCTACATTCTTTTGTTTCAAACATGAATAAAAAATGAATTATTAATTTATTGTCGTGTAAAATTGAAATCGAATGAAACGAATGAAAAAAAGTCTGATATGGCCAGCACAATACCTTCCGTCAATCCTGCGTATTATGTACAAATTCCATACATAATTTTTCTCGCAAAAGATTCTAAATTTTTGGTATTTTATGATTCCCTTTCTCGGCAACGGAATTCCATACTCCCGATAACAAACAAATCACATGAAATAAGAAAATCATGAAGTTTTGAATGAATAATTATGACACTTGCCAGTTATGGACATAATTAATTGCTGTCGTTTTGATACGGGTCCCCATATCTGCTTGCCAAAGGCAGCAAAGTCATGTCACTGCACGCGCCCTATACATAATTTTTCTGCAAAAGATCCTATATTTCCAGTAAAGTTATTTCATAAACAAACTATGCAAATTACACTTGACACTGACATCTTCTTCTTCTTTAGTTTTCCCATTCGTTAGGGGGTCGCTATTTTTTATTTTCTTCTTCCACTAATTTTTGTTTTGCGTGTCGTCCTCATTCAGTTCCTTTTCTCTCAAGTCTTCTGCAATACAGTCTTTTCATCTTATATTTGGTCTTTTTATGTTTCTTCCACCTTCTATTAATTTATTCATCTCTCCTCATGACATGTTCAAACCAATGTAATCGTCTCTCTTATATCTAAAAACTTCTAGCACTAGAATTACTTCCCTTATTTTTTCATTTAATTACTTGCTTTTTATTGATACTGACATCTGTCAATTTGAATTACCTGAATATATTAGCAGTTTCCATGGTTATGTTAGCATAGCTGGCTGAATTATGAAATTTATACGAATTTTTTATCTTTATTATTCTTTAACTCTATATCTGTTGAATATGAAATATAAAATGCAATCAAATCGTATAGAGAATAATATATTCTTTAAGTTATAATAACATTTAACTGAGTTTTTCAAGAAAAACTGTTAAAATCTTCAAATGACGGTACTTCCGGTTGACCAATATTAACCAAAATCTAAACATGTCTGCATATGGTTGTAAGGAAGAGGAATACGCAAGAATTGTAATTTTTGGAATTCTAGTATTGGAGATATCGTGCACGAAAAAGCGGTCACATACACACACACACACACACACACACACACACACACATACACACACACATACACACGCACATACGAACACACACACACATACAGACATAAAACGTAAAAATAGTAAAATCGTATTGTAAAGACCCTAAAACGTGCTTATTCAATGAAAACTCACCACCGAATTTTTTGACCAAAGACAATACCTTCCTTACCTATAGGTGACGGAAGGTAAAAACAGTTACATATCATCGATTTTTAATTTTTTATGTTATTTTCTTTATTTCTACACATTTTCTTAATGTATATACTTCAGAAAACATACTAAATCACAGTTTTCGAATTGTGTCAAAGCCTGTTATAACACCAATAAAACATAAGTTAATTAATCCGAAAATAATTGACTAAAAATACTTTTGAGAAATTAATTAATAAAATCAAAATAAACAAATGATGATCTATAATTAATTTTTTCGTTTGTTACTTAATAATTTTCAATCTTTTTCACCCCATCATTAAAAGGTTTATAAAATGAGGAAAAAGACGAGACTATTTTCAATATATTATAACGTTTATTTATATGGTTGAAGTGTAAAAATCAATGAAATATTAATAATTAAATTAAATGTTTATTAAACGATAAATGATTAGTCCTCTCGTTTCCAAATCTCGTTCTTTCTTGAGATCACTTATTTTTAATTCACTTAATTTTACTTGTTTACTCGCCATTGTATTTATTTTTATTTACACTTCACAGTTTATTTACAATCCTACATCTGACACCAATAATTGTAACGTTTATTTATATGGGTGCAGTGTAAAAATCAATAAAACAATAATTAAATTAAATGTTTATTAAACGATAAATAATTAAGATAAAGATAATAAAAGTAGCTAACACTATGATTAAACAATTATAAACACTTATTTTAGACTAAGAATATTATTAAATGCTTATACACAAATTATTTATTTAAACATTATTTATTTTACTATTTATTAAGGTGTAAGCACGTGCATATCACTATTTTGTGAAAAATAAAAATTGTTATATTGTATTTCATAATTTATTTTATTAAAAAATCTGAAATTCTCATATAATAATAGCCTTACCACGCGTTTGGGCATCGGCCTCTTTTAACAATACATTTTTATACATACAGAGTAGATAAACTTATTTTTAATTGCTTATTTAAGTTATTTTAAAGGTATTGTATTAGTGTAAGTGAATAACATTAGTTTTGACGATTTAACTTTCATTGTATTTAGCAGCTCACTGCACTCGATTGGATTTGATCTTCTTTTATTGTGATTGGAATGTATCTTGGTTGATGAACTTTCCTTCTCGTTTCTTCCATTCTTCTCGGTTTCTAGCTTTTCTCTGCCAGCAAGGACCCTCGATTTTGGTAAGTAGTCTCTCCATCTAATTAGTTGACGCCTTCTTCTTCTTTTGTTTTGTACAGGAATCCAATTTATTGTTTTTGTGGTCCATCTTTCATCTTGCATTCTTGCAATATGGCCTGCCCATTTCCATTTTAATTCCTTACAGGTAGTTATTGCGTATGTTATTTTGGTTTTTTCTCTGATATTACTGCTATTGATTTTATCGATCAATCGTAGTTTAAGTATGTATCGTTCCATTTTCCTCAGACAGGAGCGAATTTGTATGTAATGATTTCTTGTGAGCGACCACGTTTGAGCACCGTAGCTAAGTATTGGGAGTATGCATTTGTCTAGTAGGATATTCTTTAGCTTAATCGGATATGCAGAATTAAGGAGTATATACTTTAGGGAACAGAATTTGTTCCAGGATTTGGTAATTCGGGCTAGGAGCTCTTTGGACTGTTTGTTTTTGAAGGAGATGGACTGACCAAGGTATGTGTGTTCGTGCACCCTTTCTACCGCTTTGTCTTCTATTGTGACATTCATCCGATGTTGGTTTGACATAGATTTTGTTTTATTAATGTTTATTGTTAATCCCGCTTTCTTGCTTTCATTTGTGACTTTTGTTAATAATTCTTGTATCCCCTCATTGTTATTAGAAATAAGTACTATGTCATCTGCAAAGCGCAGATTTGATAACATCTCTCCATTGATATTTACCCCATGCATTTCTATGTCTATGTTTCTGAAGATTTCCTCCAGTACTGCGTTAAATAGTTTTGACGACAGAGGATCTCCTTGTTTTACTCCTATTTCCACAGTGAATGGTTTGCTTGTTGATTCTAATTTTATTTTTGCTTTACTATTTATGTAAATGTTCTTAAGTATTCGGATGTATTTTGCTTGTACCCCTTGTTTGTCCAATGCTTGCCATATGAAGTGGTGTTCAACGCAGTCGAACGCTTTATAGAAATCTATAAATATTAAGTACAGGGGGATCTGGTATTATGTACATTTCTCTATTATTTGGTTTAATGTATGCAGGTCACAGTACATAATAAAGAGAAGTATTCCGACGTAGCGGTCAAGTGTATCGCCAGAACGCAGGCAGTTGTGTGCGAGAGAGACAGAAAAAGGTGTCTATCATGCCGTGCGCTACCGCGTTAACTGAATAAAAATAATTCATTAATACTTATATAATTATATATATTATTATATATTATATTATTTTAATAATAATTTTTATGCTGTAGACATATTTTCAAGTTGATCAATTTTATTTAATATGTCTTAATCATTTAACTGTTTGATTTTTTGTCGTGCAGCTTTTAGTTCATCAATTATTTTATTCTTAATTTTTAGCCTTTTCTGCACTTGTCTCATACTGTCTAATCGTCTGCGCACTAACCGATTCTTAGAAACTGTATTTATTTTAAGTTTGTTTTTGAAATTTACGGTTGCTTTTTTAGATTTCTTACAAAATGTACAATTAGATTTATTGTTGCTACTTTCAGAAATACAATCTTCCAACAAATATGGACAACTAACGTGTCTCCACACTTATAGGCAGTGATCTCTGACATTTAATTGGACTGAAATTTGTAGGACTTTCAGCTATACCAATTCCACCGTAGAAAACGGCGGTATTATGTAATTTATTTACAATATCTTGTATTTCTTCTATGTTAGAGGGGTTTTCAGTTTTACCATAAATTATTAAGTGATCAAATATATAAATGTTCATCGTATTTGGAGTTAATACAATTTTTCTTTTTATAACTGTTTCTCCAAATTTTAAAGCAGTCATTTCATAAATAGAAATTATTTTATCTGTAAATCAAGTAAATTAGGTACAGAAGCAAGTTGATCTACAATTGTCTCTAGATCCATATTATTATTTACTACATCACAAGCCAATGAAATTTTTGGACAATAAAATAATGTTACTTTAAATTTAAATTAAACTAACTTGTTTCTGGTTCAATTATTTCTCTTTTTTGTCAATTAAAGCATGTCGATATAGTGAACGCCGCTGTTTTATGTCTTTTGACAAATATTTTGGGCAATTCGGGAATATCCTGCGATAACCTTGGGTATGCTAGTGAATACTTAAAAAAATGTATAAATATTTAAGACAGATTTTGAAAATACGTATATGAATTATGCTTACTGAATACGTTTCAGTTGTTACTTCCTTAATAATATACTAAGGTTGAAAATGCTTTTCACAAATATAGTCTTTCGATGTTAATATTTTATCTTTTCGTGGTATTTACAATTGGGTACCTCCTACCCATTTTTATTAGTTTATTATATATGCTACTGTTAACACCAATAATAAACAAGAACTTGAAATCGTGAAAATAATATAGGAAAACTCGATAGCAACAGTAAGCGAACGGAATGCATAGACACCTTCTTCTGTCTTTCACTATCCTTCTCTCTCGCACAATTGTCTACGGACGGGCGACGCTCATCGCCGCTTGCAATCGGCTGGGTTACAATACCTGTATGTATCTTCTACCGTGATGCAGGTGGTCCATGATACCAAACCCGTTTCTGAATCTCGCTTGCTCTAGTGGCTGTTCTGAGTCTATAGGCTGTTTGATATTCTGTTTAGAATTATTTTTACAAATACTTTATACAGTGAATTTAAGAGGTTTATTGGTCGATAGTTATTCATATCATTTCTGTTGCCTTTCTTATACAGGATTATAATCTCAAACAAATTCTCATACGAGCTACCAAAAATATTTCCGCGAGTTACTAGTAGCAGCGAACGACGGTTTCGGGACCGCTAATCTACAGCCTTAAAAAATATACATAATATGTATTATTAACCGTTTTAGAAAAAAAAACATACAATCACAATTATTATAATCAATTTTTGGGCGAGTAGTAATACAAGTAATTTCTATTATTGTAATCTAATATTCTGAAACGCAATGAATTCTAATGTAGTGATTGTCAATTTTGCGATCGGTACATTCGAGTTTTATAAGATGGGTTAGGTTAAACAGTATCGATCATAGGAACTAATAAAAAATACTCCCCATATTTTAAATATATTTTCAAATTTCTTATATAATGTAAAGGTGACACACTCAAAACCTTATGGATGTTAAATAAGTAACTCAAAAGTATCGTACTAAATTTTAAAAGTAATTATGTATTCGAATACGTAATTTCAGAAAGATATTTTAATGCAAAAAAATATAACCATATAAATAATTATTCTTACATGATGTTCAAAATACACAACTAATTGTAGTGGAAATAATTTTGTTGTTTTATTTGATCATACTGTAAAAGGTATATATTAAATTATTTGTTACATCGTACTAAAAATATGTTTCTACTAAGCTTGTTTTCTCATTCTTTTTGTTGATCATTGCTTCCAACTAACAAACAAATACAAAAACTTGTTATGTTCGAGAATTATCTGAAAAATAATATGCTTGAGTTGGAAAAAAGTCGTTTACCTTTCTAATCTGTTATTTCTCAACATCATAAAGCGCCCACAATCTGGGATAAACCAGCAAATACCTCAAGAAAACAAATATACCGAGAAAAATAAATCCGTAAAGGAAAGGTACGTGTTAAATGGAAATACTCGGGAATTTCTCCGTTTACTCAACCAACCCCTGTTGATTCTTTTAGTAGACTGAGTAGAGTAAGATGTTTACTATTCATAAGGCTGAGGACCACTTTTATAGCTACAAGTAAAATTTGGTGTTGTAAAATGATTTAAAACAGTGCTGAAATAAAAACTAATACGTGGCAGAGCCATTAACTAAAGAAACAAACAACATTAGTTTCGACGTTTTGATTTCTTTACTTCGCCGTTAGTGTTAATGGTCAAGCAGAAGTTTAGAGAATTTAATTAAAAATGTCGGAGCAAAAGCTAAAGTCATTATCAGTGAGTGAAAAGTTGAAGTTGTGCATAAATATAACAGTGGCAAGAAAGGCGCACACAGGAGGGTATAGCAGAATTGTTATTGGCCGATAGTTCTCAATATTACTAGGATTACCAGACTTAAATATTGGACAAGTACGCCGGACTTTTAATTTTTCAGGAAATTTATTATTTTTAAATGAACAACATAAGTTTACTTAATAAATTACTACAACCCTTAATTATAAAACAAAGAATTAATCACTTTCCGATGCAGCTTTGACATTTAAAGAATTAATTGCCCTAACAGTTTAATCCTCTGTAATATTATTATCCTAATTATTTATCGTTTAATAATCATATTTAATTAATAATATATCTTTGATTTTTACACTTCACCCATATAAATAAATTAGAATAAATATTAAAAATATAATAAAAATAACTAACAATATTGTTTAAATAAATAATCTTAGTGTTTAAGCATTTAATAATAGTCTTAGGGCCAGTTGCATAAAACGTTGTTAGCTGATCATCTGTTTAACTGCACATTGTAACCATGGATACGTATCAAAAATACATTAGAAAATAAGCCTTGTCAAAGTTAACAACGTGATTAAAGTTAACAATGTTTTATGCAACTGGGCCTATGTCTTAAATTAGTGTTTATAATTATTTAATCATTGTGTTAGTTATTATTATTATCTTTTTAATATTTATCCTAATTATTTATATAACTACATTTATGGCTCGATTCTGTATAACTTGGATGTAGCGCTGTAAAAGTGTAAGCGGTGTAGCTTATAGCGTAGTGTAAGTTCAGCGTTTACATTTATGTAAAATAAGCGATTCTGTACCGTCGTATATAACCTTGATCGATGTAACGTACGCTTACAGCGCACCTATCTTCATGTTTATTATTTATTCCATTTGTAAATAACTACTAAAATGTCAAACACTAATATGTTAGTACTTTACACATTAATTATTTGATTCAATATTATAATTCAGTGTTCAGTATGTCTTGCCGAGAAAAAAACGCAAAAGATTATTTAGTACCACAAAAATACAGTATGAATTGTATGTAAATATGTTAGGGAACGATTATATATTCAGATGCGGAATAATAAATCCTAACGTAGAAGACAATTACATAGAGAAGAAATGGGAGTAATTATTAATTTCGTTAAATGCTCTCGAGGATAGAATAGAATAGTTCTTGGCCTTATTTTGAATATTTTATTTCTAAAAATTACTGCAACAAACTATAATGAAATACCTCAAATAAAAAGGAATTTTTGTTCTACGTCTTGCCTACCCTCCGTGAATTCTTAACGTTTCAATTAGTTCATGAACTAAAGGTTTCGTCAAGCGAAACGTATTAATAAATTCCACATTTGGTATTTCAAACAGATTATGCATATCTCGTAAATTTCTGCTTTTTATACGCAAATAACGCCTAGAATAATAAAATTTGATTAATGAACTTTACATTATTTTCATTTTTCAAGTGCACGTATCTATTATAATCCTCTTCGTATAAAGCAAAAACAAAATAAAAAATATTTGGATTGTTCATCTCACATATTACTTACTAACCTCTAAATGTAAAACACTAACACTACACCAAACTTTCTTTCACTGTAAAGTTACAGCAGGGATGTAGCATTTACACTCTATAAAAAATCTTATGGAATCGCTTTTCGTGTACACCGCTGTATTTTTCAAGGTTATAGTGCTACATACGCTACAGCGGCTTACAAAACCGAGCCATTATTTATGTTCACCACTCGTAGACTGTTTATTTATATCACCCACTGTTCATTGCTCGTTGCTTCTATATAACAGACTGTCTTCTCGGCTGTCCTCCCGACGGTATGTATACAGCTCATGTCCTTTTGGAACTTTCCGACGGGACAGTCACAGTGAATACAAAGGATCAGTCCACCGGATGTAATTAAACCAGTTTACTCGCGTATGAGTTTCCCCCCGCCAGGGATTACGTCATCGCTCGGGAAAATTCTACCAGCTACATTAATATCATTGTCCAAATTAGTCCAGTCACATTCGGCAAGTACTGTATACTGACTTAAGAGTATACGAGGGCTGCTACTGGTAGAATATTCCCGAGCAATGACGTAATCCCCGGCGGCGAAAAAACCCATACGGCTAGACGTGTTAATTACACCGGTGGCCTGAATCCTTTGTATTCAATGTCATTGTGGCGTCAGAAAGTTCGAGGACATCGCACTATATAAACCCGTCGTCAAAGCCAGCAAAAACAGTCTGATATAGAAGCAACGAGCAATGAACAGTGGGTGATATAAATAAAGTCTACAAGTTGTGAACATAAATAAATGTAATTATATAAATAAATATAGTGATATAAAAATTGTTTACATAATTAATCTTAGTGTTTAAGCATTTCATAATATTCTTAGTCTTAAATTAGTGTTTATAATTATTTAATCATAGTGTTAGTTATTTTTATTATCTTTTTAATATTTATCCTAATTATTTATCGTTTAATAAACGTATTATTTTTTAATAACAATATTTCTCTGATTTTTACACTTCACCCAAATATATAAACGTTACAATACATAAAATTGTAACATTTTTTTTTTTTTTCTATATTATTAATAGTAGATTTAATACGGGTAACAGTATTATCTACATTTAAAAGTGGATGATGTTTATCCATAGTTAGTAGATGGTTATCACTCTCGTAGACATTAGCATTTACTAAAGAATTGGATTCTATGGACCTTAAAACGTAGTTATTTACCAAAATCTCGATATGCGATTTTTAGCACGATCCCTATACCTCCCTTACCAAGGGCAGCGGGAGGTAAAAAACAATGCCGCTGGATGGGGTAAGGTACCTTTATGCATTTTTTTTCTTTCTCCCTCCCCTTATAATGCATAATTTGCGAATTAATTTATAATTTAAACTATACTTTTAATTTTTCGAAAAATGCTAGATATAAATATTGATGAAATTTCTTTTGTTAGATTCATCCTTGTAATTAATATTATTAGGTTATAATCATACATACATAATCCAGGTCCTCTTGTACCCTAGGGTGTCGAGGTTTCATTTTTCAAGTCTTTGGTTCTTTCTTCGTATACAAATTTACGCCATTTTTTCCTATCCTTCGCCATTTCTTTCGCCGAGTCCCAGTTTTCTCCTGCATCAGCTAGTATTTTCTTTAGCGAACTATTCCAGGTGGGTCGTGGTCTTCCTCTTCTGTTTTTCCCGACTGGTCTTGTTGACCAAATTTTTTTGACTTGTCTGTTGTCCTTCATCCTTATTAAATGGCCGAACCAACTCAGTTTCTTTTCTTCCATTAGTTGTTTTACTGGTTTAACCCCTGCTAGCTTCCTAATTTCCTCGTTTCTTCTCTTTTCCATTATATTGATTCTTAGTGTTTTTCTTAAGTACCTCATTTCTACTGCTTGAAGTCTTTTATATTGTTTTTCAGTGAGCACCCAGTTTTCACTACTGTAAAGAAGTACAGGTAGATAGATTGACTTATATACTGAGATCTTAGTTTTAGTTGTTATTTCTTTATGGCTTAGAAACTTTTTTTGAAGGGCATAGTATATTCTATTAGCCGCTTGTATTCTATTATTTAATTCGTCATCAGTTGTTCCCTTGCTGTTCATTGTGCTGCCTAGATATTTAAATGATTTGACTTGTTCGACTTTCTCGTTTTCTAATGTTACTTTGACTTCTGCAGCTTTGTTACTGATTACCATGCTTTTCGATTTATCTAGATTGATAACTAGGTTATGCGCGACAAGTGCTTCACGCCAGATATTCAAGTTCTTTGTTAAGTTCTTCTCGGAGTTTGCAAAAAGTATTATATCATCGGCAAAAGCGCAAGTTTGTAAATGGATTGGCTGTAGATTTCTGTAACCTACTACGAATTTAGACATTTTTGATTCACATTCTTTGATGACTACATCTAGAGCACATATGAACAGTAATGGGCTTAAAACGCTTCCTTGCCTCACTCCATCTTTGTTCGTGAAAGCTTTTGATAGTCTATTCGATGTACGGACTTTGTTGTTTGTTGCCGTATAGATGCTTTTTATTGCTTCAATTAGCTCTTCTTCTATATTTTTGCTTCTGAGGCTCTCCCATATTTTATTTCTGTTGATAGTGTCAAAGGCTTTTTTCATATCTATGAAGCAAACAAATATTTCTTCATTTTTCGATAGCTTTTTCTCAATTACCTGGTTTAAGGTAAAAATATGATCTTGTACACTATGTTCGGGTCTAAAACCGCTTTGTGCATTAGATAGTTGGTGTTCTATTCTTGTCCTCAATTTCTTTTCTAAGATAGTCTCATATAATTTTAGTGCGGTACATAATAGAGTGATTCCTCTATAGTTTGAACAGTTCTTGGAGTCTCCCTTTTTGTAAACGGGTAAGATGATTCCTGTATTCCATTCTGTTGGTATGACTTTCTTATCCCAACACATGTTTAGAATTTGGACAAGTTCTTCCTCTCCTTTTTCTCCCATGAACTTTATCATTTCGGGAGCGACTTCGTCGATTCCTGCCGCTTTCCCTAGTTTAATTTTCCTTATTCCTTCTTTTAGTTCTGTCCAGCTAATATTTACATTGGCTGGGTATCTGCCTTTGTTGGTCTTCTTTGGATATTCGGGACGGGTGTCTATCGTTGCGACTTTGCTTGTGTTATCTGCGTTAAGGAGTTCTTCGAAGTATTCTCTCCATCTGTCCAGAATTTTTTCCTCATCGGTCAAGGTGTTCCCATTTTTGGAGTTTATTTGTTTTAGTTTAACTTCGCTTTTTTTTCTAAACGTTTTTAATACACTGAAGAATAATTTTTGGTTTTCGGTTCTGTTTACTTCCAACTTTCTGCTAAATTCTTCCCATGATATTTGTTTAGCTTGCAGAATAATATTTTTGGTTTGTGTTCTCTGCTTTTTATAATTATTGTATGATATGTTATCACGACGATGCACGTATATTTTCCAGAGTTTTTTCTTTTCTTTCACAGCTTTTTTTACGTCTTCATTCCACCATGAAGTTGATTTCTTGCTAAATCCTACCCTTTTATAACCACATACAATTTTTGCTGCTCTTATCAGGCAATTCTTCAAGCGTATCCATCTCTCGTCTACATCTGTGATCTCTTTGTTAAATTCTGTTTTTTCTAGTTCTGTTGCTAAGGCCTCCTGATATTTTAGTCTGCTTTCAACACATCTCAATTGATTGATTCTTATTATTTCTTTGTGTATATGATTGCTATTTTCAGGCTCACTGTTTTTTTGTGGTTGGCATTTAAAAGTGGATTCCACTAAGTAGTGATCACTTCCTATTTCAAATCCCCGTTTGACCCTTGTATCATTAATGTTTCTCCTCAAATTTTTTTCTGTGATTATATAATCTATAATTGATCTTTCCTTTCTGCTAACCACCTCTCGGGTGTATTTGTGAATATCTTTGTGTTTATAGAAGGTGTTTGTGATACTAAGTTCATTGTCCATACAAAATTCTAAGAGTATTTTACCATTGGTGTTTAGTGTACTTTCCCCATTTTTCCCGATTACTCCACTCCACCTTTTTGCTTCGTTGCCTACTCTGGCGTTGAGATCTCCTGCTATTACTAATTTTCCTTTGTGTGAATCGCAGACTAGTTGCAAGCTATCCCAAAATTTATTTTTCTCTGTTTGCTTTTCATTTTCATTCGGGCCATATACGACCACTATAGTGTAAATAATATTATCTTTATTTATGCCTATTTTTAATAATCTTTCATTTATGAAGTCCCAGTTTCTGATGTCCTTGACCATATTATTTTTAATTAGACAAGCTACCCCAGCTCTAGCTCTTTCTGATTCTCCTACTCCTCCATAAATCATTAGATGGCCGTTATTAAACATCTTATTCCCTGTACCTTTTCTTTTCGTTTCCGTTACGGCTAATATCGATAAACTAGATTTTTCGAAGATGTTGAATAATTCCTGTTCTTTACTTCTTAGTCCTTGCACGTTCCATGTTCCTATTTTCCACATTTTTTTCTTTTTCGTGTCCTTGTTGCCGTTGCGGTCGTTGTTCCTATTATCCATCCGGTTCCGAGTAACAGCTAGTTTTTTGTCTCTTTTAAACTATGGCTTTCTTTATTCCATTTCCATTCCTTACCGTTGATAATTAACTTCATGTAGCCCATTTTTGTTCTGTTTCCAGCCATTCTCTCCTCTTTTTCACGTTTTCTAATTTGGTCTTGTATTTCCATTTCTTTTTTTGTTAGGTCGCTATTTATGAATATTTTTTCTTTATTAAAAGTTCGTAGTTTACTTTTGTTTTTGAGAATTTTTATTTTTTCCTCCATATTCTCCATTTCTATCATGTATGTTGTATTACCAATTTTTTTTGCGCTTCTTATATTTGTTTCGACATTTAAAGCTTCATTTATGAAGATTTGTATAGATTTAGTCAAGCTATAATTGCCAGTAGGCTCTATTAATTTTCCTGTCATTATCAGATTGTTTCTTTTCTTTTCTTTTTCTATGTTTTCTATTTTTTCGTTTAGATCTGCAATTTGTTTTTTCATTTCGTTATTTTCTTTTTGTAATTTGGTCATATTTTCTTCGTATTTTTCTTGACTACTTCTAATGTGCTTTATATCCTCCATCATTTCTTCCAGCATCTTTTTAAACTCGTCCATATTGTTGTTTAAAGATGGTGTCTTCGTAGGCGATCTTTTCGTTACTTTGCTCCTCTTAAATGGTTCAGGGCTTACTTCTTGACGTCTTTTCTTATTATCCTCACTTGATGAGTCACTCAAATAGGTTCTGTTCTCTATCTTATTCATACCAGGCGGCTGAGTACGTCCCTGTCACACCTGTCGACGTGACTATTCACTGCGCTTCACAGAGATTCAGCCCGTTTTATCGAAGGTCACAGTTTTGACACTTGGATTTAATTTGGGTTTTATCTCACTATTGACACTTTTACAAAATTTTATCACTTGGAACATGAACACTAAGCTTTCATTTGAAATACACTAAACTACAACACATTCACTTTACTCGTAATTGATCATAAGATGAATTTAATTACGGAGCGAATTTTAAATGTGCTAAGCACCACGCACCAGGACCGGACCAATTATATAGGTTATAATCAAAATTATTTATTGTAAACAACAATTTTACTGTTATAGTTTGCTTTCCAACATAACACCATAACAATGCCAAAAAAATATCCGTTTGGCAGGATATTTCGTTTACTTTTCTTCTACTAAATTTTAATAATATAATAAATGTAAGTTTCGCATATTTTAAAAATTTATTATTTTAGAATAATAAATAATTTTTCATTTGCAATTAATACATTTTATCATTAAATCTATTTTTAATATATCCCCGTCAAAATTAGGAGTACCTAATTGACAAGTGCCTTGATGTACAGGCAAGCACGGTACGTGCGCGCACAAACCAAAACTAATGCATGTCAAGTTCAAGTGAGTTTAAATAAAGTACTCTGGTCAAATTCCATCTCCAACAACGCGCCGTATTTATTTATTTCGTGGTTAGTAGAGACATCTTTCGGCAGTGTGGCAACTATATTATTTCTGCCAATGAAACTCATATAAACGGCAAATCTGAGTATAAAAGATCAAAGGTCGATACTATTCATTTTTATCGCCTTTTCTGTTCCCAAAGATAATAAGGGAAGGATAAAAAGGAATTTTATTATCCCCGTTATATGTAGATTTGCACTCTACGACACAACAATTTTGACCGCTTTTTACCATGGTTTTCGTGCTCATATTTACGCGTGTTTACGAACTGTCATTTAAACTTATACCCACGTTAGGGTTAAAAAAATCTGCTGGTGGCGTGACAATCCGTACTTGGTTACACTATTGTTATTTTGGGAGTGGTTTTCGAAATTTTTATACCTAATTTTTACCGTTGTAAAGCACTCAACATTATTTTTTATTATTATTGTTTACCTCTCGCTAAAAGAGGTATTGTATTCATGGTAAAAATTCGCATATCCAGATTTTATTGAATAAGCACGTTTTAAGGTCCCTGCAATCCGATTTTAACATTTTTACGATGATGTCTGTGTGTGTGTATGTGTATGTGTATATGTGTATGTGTGTAGGATGTTAGAAGGACGATTACTTAAAAACTATAAGACTTTATATTTGTTTAACTACGTATTTCCCAATCGGACATTCATGGGAAGATCTGAAAAGGTTTTGGTAACAATTGGACAACCGGAAGTAGAAGATTCTAAATATTATTTTTTGAAAATTTTTCTTGGTATTATTAAAGAAAATTTAATTCTCTATCTGATACATTTAAATATTTTATTATATATTATATAATATATAAAATAATCTGTTGTAATAAATTTTACAGCCGAAAGAATGCCATGGAAAATAGTTGAAAATTTAATTGTTTGTAACTGACAGATAAATGTCAGTGTCAAAAATCCGGAGACATTACTGAAGACTTTTTCTAGGAAGTACATATATTATTTCTTAATGTATTAATAGTTAAATATTTAATATTATAGGTATATTACACATACCCTTCAGAAATACTGTTACTCCCGACAATGAATTGGAAACATCTCGAAAAATTAGAAGAGTAGGACAAAATTTCTTCATAGAATGAATTTAAATTTAAAAAATCTAAATATAAGGAATATATATAAGTAGAATTTTTGGTGTAGAGTGTAGGTATACAAGAAATGTTAAATACATTAGGGCGCGAGCAGTCATGTGACTTTGTTGGCCTTGACAAGCAGATATGGGGGCCCATGTCAGAATGATAGCTAGTAATTATGTATATAGATGTCAAATATAATAATTTCTCATTCTAAATTTAGTGATTTTTCAATTCCATGTGGTTTATTTTCCTCGACAAGTAAATTCCACACTCCTGGTGACAAATTAACTACGTGAATTTAGAAAATCTTGAAATTTTTAATGAAAAATTCTGACATTTGACATCTATGTATATAATTACTAATTATCATTCTGAAACGGCCCGCACATCTGCTTGTCAAGGCCAACAATGTAACATGACTGTTCGCGCCCTATACTTATGTAACCAAAATAATGAAGTGGCGAGAGGTATTGTGCTGGCCACAACAGATTTTTATTTTATGCTTTACAATTTTCTATTTGAAGAAATTTTACATAAGATAATTAGGAAAGCAGGAAATTATGAAAGTATGGTTTTACATATAAAAGTCCTAAGTCCTATGTTCGGTCACCACAGAGTAATAATAGTTTAATATTTATAGTACTTACTAATTCATCCTCCTCAGTCATCAAGCTAAAAGTTAGTTATAACAAAACAGAATCATCTAAAAATACAATCGGATAATTTTTTCAAATATATCATAAATTCGTAACTATGGTAACAAGCTAACAAATCACGCGTCATTAATAGGAGTTGTCTTACATTATACGTATCTCCAAATGAATTAGAATTGCATCCATAGACGGCAAAATCATTCCCCAGGCTAGCTTGGAATTGATCCTACCCCAACCCAACCAACAGGCAGTTGTTGACCCACTACAGTTAACTAGATCAATATCGTCCCACTAAATATTCTCATAGCGTTGCGCAGTATTTTAGCCCGTTGCAGAAATACTTTCGGGGTAGGAGTCGAGTATCTATATTTCTAGTTTCTTGCTGCATATAAATTTTCTGACAAGATTTTTCGCTTATATCAGAAAGTTATGCCAGAAATTCTTATAAATTTTACCCTTTTAAAGATCTAAGATGCTCAAATGCATTCAATTTTTCAAAAATGTATAAAACTTTTTTGCAACAAATTTTAAAGTGCGACAGAGTAATTGAAAAATACGACCTATAACTATTTTCTTTATTATTATTTTTTTTAACTATTTTTACCTACAACGCTAAAATGGCTTTAAAAGGAATTAACGTTGATAGGATAAATTGATATTTAATAATTTCTTTTTTACTTATATATTATTAATCGTATAAATATGCCCTATGGTCAAGGGAATATTTAAATAAACGAAAAGAGACAATTTTTGGTTTGGAACCCTGGACCTTCTCATGTCTAGTGAGACGCTTCTTCATTTAATTATATATATTATTATTATTAAAATGTATCATACTTCTAGATGTAAGAAATATAAATATAATGAATAATTTTAATGTTTATACAAGAAAACTAATGTCGTAACCGCACATCTGTACGATTCTATTATCGTGTCGTATTTTATATGGAAAAAGAAGTACAGGAGACTGAAATTTTGTGGTAAGAGAACATTCACATTTGTACAATTATTATTCTAATATTAGTTTCATATTTGATAGTATGTTATCTCTGTCTCAAATCTTTTTTTTGTAAATGTATATTATTGTTTACTTTAATTGAGTCTTTTTATTGGAATTATTTTAGTTTACAGTTTAATTGATCCTGTTTGAGTTTTCTTATCACAGGAATTTCGAAGTGTTAAAATGTCCTCAAGTTCAGACGAGGGCAATAATTTTGGCTACATTTGCTATCCTCATAATGAAAACAGAAAAAAAATTGGTGTGGTCAACACAATACCTCTAGCTATTTAATTTTTATTTATTTAACACTTATGGGTGTCGCGGTCGCGTGTTTGAGTGTTTGTTCGCGAATCTGGGGTTTGATCCCGACCGACGCCAAATATTTCGAATTTTAAATGGCACAGAATTGACCCCTGTGATACACTCTCCACGCCAGAAATGAGTGCCCATGAGGTGACGCTGGGTAAACGTTCGCACGGTATAAATATGTCATCATCAGTACTGAAATCTGTGTACAAAGCAGATTGGCACACCCAGCAATGGGTAATATGCTGTGATGATATATATATATATATATATATATATATATATATATATATATATATATATATATATATATATTTAAATACTAATGCTGGAAACTATATTAAGTTCCTTTCCATATAACATATAACTATTGTTCTATTTACAATTTTTATTTTATAACCTTACTATTGAAACGAGAAAAAAAATCTGGATTTCAGCCACTTTATTTATTCAGTATCAACGTATCGACCCCCCATGGGTCTTCTTCAAGAGCTACACAATAATTTAACAATTACAAACAGAAACAAAGTGTGCAGTTTAGTTATATAAAAAAATAAAGAAGAAGAAATTGCATAACTTATGTAATATAATAAATATTTAAATACAACATGGAAAAGTCGTGTAAATAAAATGAAAATGTTAAAAATAATATTTAACACAGTCGTCAAAAGTAATAAAAAATATGTATGAAATATACAAATATATAAAAATATAGAAATATGAAAAAATATAAAAAAACGATGTGCCACACCCTAACGGACAACTTTAACTAAGTACAGTTTGGACCTGAGGAAATAAGGTTGAAGGCTAAATCAAGGTTTTAATTAAGAACTTGTTTAAATAAGAAATCGCGCCCAATGCGATGAAGTAATTCAGTTTCGTTGTTTGCCACTAGATGTTAATGAATGCTATTTAATTTTAGTATAATTTTTGTTATATTTTAAAATGTTATATATTTTACTAATGTACATTTTGTCTATTTTTAAATTTATGTTGTTATGGTCTGTTTATGTACAGCATTTCAAGTGTAAGTCGTTTTTGTAAATTGTGTTCAGTGTCAAGTATTATCGTATTCTCAAAGTTAAATATGTGGTTCTGTGAATGGGCATGGTGAACCAAAGCGCATTTGTTATTAGTGTTTGGATTTTTGTTACAGTTTTTACTGTGTTCATCCAATTTAGTTTTTACATATCTTTTGGTCTGTCCAGTGTACTGTGCTGTGCAATAATTACAAGGAATTTTGTAAATGATATTAGATTGGATATTTTTGTTGACCTTAGCTTTAAGGGAACTAAATAGTGTAACAACCGTTTTTACTTGTTTGAATCCAATGCATATGTCCAAACTTAAAAAATGTTTTACAAACCATTTGAACACACATACAAATATATAAAGGATGGTAACCGACACATCCGAACATAGAACTTTGATATGTATAATCAAACTTTCGTAATTTTATGATTCCCTAATTATTATAGGTAGGTAAAAAAGTTTCAAATAAAAGTTGTAGGGCATAAAATTTTACATCTGAATCAATAAACAAAATAAATTTTGTATGCTTTGTAACGGCAAAAATTAGTTATGAAAATGTCTAAAATCACCCCAAAAATAGCTACAGCCATGGAATTGAAACAAGTAATTAACAAATGTTAACGATTTATTTGTCAAGCTAGTTTAATTTATTTTTATTATCATTTGTAATTTTTGTTCATGTCTACAAATATCAATTTAAATTAACAGATAATTGTTAACTGGAACAGAAATCAGAAATTAGAAATAATAACTAATAAATATAATTACCATAACATGAAAAATAAACCGTTATCCGTATCAATGTCACCATAATCCTTACACAGGATATTTCCGTCTATTTTCCGTATTATTCGGTTGTCGTACTTTAGAGAAAATGGATGTATGTATGATTTTTATTGCACGTTACGTTTTCTATCCCTGATTAAAAATACAATGGCCAATTATTGTTTTTAAATATTACATATTATATTCATTATACGTCAGTCGAGGAGAGTAATGGCATATTTCACACATTCGAGAAAATTTCCGCGAATGCATAAAACATGTATACTCAATGAAAAATAATCTCTTTTCTCGATAAAAAAAAAATAGTGAATAAAATTAGTACTTTTTTATTACCTAACAACACTTTTCTACTTGTCAACATATTTCATCATAGAGTAGCTTATTAAAACATAAGTTACAAAGGCAACCTATTCTATCCGAGTGATGAACGAACGAGTGTTTGAATAGCTTTCTGTATAAAGAGTGTTTTATACTATTTTCTCTGTTTCTGCTGTCATTTACATTACTTCTTTATAAAAAATAACAGTTTTCATTTCTTCGCCGAAGTATTTTATGCATTAATGAAGTCATACTAATCCCAAATAATAAAATGTCACCAAAAAGTCGTTAAAGAATTTAAATACTTTTAGTGCTTCATTCGGACACGGGACAACAAAGCTTTTTATTAAAAGCTTTTCCTTTAAATAACCATCGAAATCGGCTTATTTAATCAATTTTTTCAATCCATTTTTCGCTTTGACGAAAAATAGAATAAAGTCCGTTACATCTAAATTTCCAGGAAACGTGATTTTACATTTAAAGGTAAAATTATATTCAAATTTTTTACCAATAAAAACATCTCTTAAATAAAAACTTATTCAACCACACACCTTCATTCAAATTACGTTTAATTATGTAGAAAATTTACATCAAATTTTATTTAAATATTCGTCCTTTAAAAAATTAGATTTTGTCATTGCATTATTTTACACCTAAAGTAAATTTTTTGAAAAATATCCGATCAATGTTATCTGCGAATTGTATGAATTTAGATTTTTGCTCCGCCCATTCTGACAAATTCAGTAGTGTCGTTTGCTTAGTTTTTATGAGGGTATACATAAAAATATATGTTACAATAAAAGCATTCAAAATACAAAAATAAGTAAACTGGTAAGTTTATTAACAAATGTAAAATCAAATATGTGAAAAATAAGATACTGACACAGTGTCAGTGCCAGTGACACTGACAGAAAATAACGTTATCCGTACGGCTATGAATCAAGGTAATATATCTGAATTTATAAATAAACTTTACAGCGAAAGTATTATCAACAACGAGCATCGTTTTAAAGTCAAATGTCCTAACTTAGTCGAAGTAATATGAATTTTTGAAAGACAAGCGTGTTATATCCATCCTTATCAAACACGCTTATAGCCTTTGCAAAAGAAAATGATAAATGTTTGCCAATTTGTTAATTTGTTCATAATACAGATGACCTTGATTGGACATCTTTCAAAATTTTTACTGTACTTAATTACAATGCGTTACTTTATGTCAAACAATGAATTTTCTCGTTTTGCATTGTAAATTTGAAATAAAATCAGAAAAATAAACAATTTATTAACAAATTCTTTGTGTAAATTCAACCTAAATACAAATCAGCAACATCCTTTGATGTGAAAAAGAATCATGGTGCAAACACCAACAGAGCTGAACTAACATTGTTGTTTAAAGGCGAGAAATTTGATTTTCTAATTAAGATCGTACTAATGATGAAGGTAAACATATTCATAAGCCACAGCTTTCCATTAAACTTTCTTAGCTATTAGAGCACTCTGTGAGACAGAATCTGAAACTCCTTTCAGTTTCAATGGTTCTATACAAATTTTACTGGAGCTTTTTGACAAACGGTTCCACTTGTGGGCAAAATGTCATGAACGTGTTTGATGTTACAGATTTCTGTCTTATTTTGTGAGCTTTCGTAGCTTGCAGAGCGATCTGTGAGGCAGAAGCTTAAACTCTTTTCAGTATTTACCCTTAGGTGTATGAAATGAACAAACTTTACAGGACCTTTTGATTATATGCAAAATTTCATAAATATTTTTTATAAGTTACGGATTTAACTCCTGCTATGCGAGGTTTCGTAGCTTGCAGAGCTTTTCAATGTTTACCTATAGCTGCAAGTATAAAACTTTTAGAGGAGTTTTTGATCTACAGAGCTTTCTGTTGGCAAAATTCCATAATTGTTTTCATAAACTACAGATATTTTTCTTGCTTTGTGAGCTTTCGTAGCTTGCAGAGCGCACCATGAGACAATAGCTGAAACTCTTAGTTGCCTCTATAAAACTATTACAGGAGAGGAGCTTTTTGATTTGTTTTCATAAGCATTAGGATTTTATCCTGCTTTGCAAGCTTTCTTAGCTTACGTTCAGTGAGATACAAGATGAAACTCTTCAGTATTTATTACCCTTACTTATTTATATTATATTATTTATAAATTTTTACAAGAGTTTGATTTGTAGACCTACCTGTGGACAAAATTTCGTAAATATTTTCATAAAACGTAGGTATCTGTCATGCTTTGTGAGCTTTCGAGCTTTCGAGCTTGCAGCGCGCTCTATAAAACATAAACTGAATTTCCGTTCAGTGTTTTCTCTCAGCTGTACAGACAGAGCTGTTACAGTAGCTCTTTGATATATAGAGCAATCTGTAATTAAAGCTCCATAATTTTTACTGTTTTGATGTCGATAAATTTCAGTTGGGCTTTAATACTATTGTAGGTAATAATAAAATGTATGCTGTATTGAACACACAGAGCTTTTTACAGTGACATCTGGTGAAACTTTTAGTAACTAATACCCAATACAAATTTCAATGTTTTATCGATTATGTAGCTCTCGTATTAGAAACGACCGACAGAGCTTTTATATGTAGCGATATCTGGTGAGATATTTAGTAACTACACAGTATACAGTAAAAAAATCTGTTTTGAACTGCATGGTATTTTATCAAGAAGCTTTCGCATATCAACACCATCTAATAGAACCTTTAGAAATTTGGTAAGTGATTTTTTTTTACATAACTTCATAAATCATATATTTTAGAAGCCTTTCGAATTATTTTAAAGTTAATGTTAGTTCTGTGAAAAAATCGTATTTATCCTTAATATCGTAACTTCCTGGACAAAATAATTTTCACACTGACAACAATCCAATAATGTTTATTAATCATAACTGATTTTTGTGAATTATTATAATTTTATACTTTCGGGAATAGGTCGATTTATATTCAAAATTACTACCTACAATTTACTTGAAAGGCTTTTAATTTTTTGCTGTCATTTTTTAGAGCTTTTAGCAGTAACGATTCAAGGGAAGCGATACGGTATACGCTAACTGATGGTAGATATTTGAACTACTCCATGAAGGCATGTTGTTTAGATGTTATTCTTGCATGGGCCGTAATAAACACATTATCATATTTTTCCTAAAAAAAGGAGAAAGAAATGTCAATATAACCTCTGATGTTCGTGTATTTGTAATCTTAGACAGATTTAAGGCTTGGAAAAATGTTTAAAGTTTGGAAAAACGACAGAATACATTAAATTAACACTGATTAAGAGTTACAAGCCTTATGACCGACATATTGGCACTACTACCAGCGCCTCTACCATTTGAAACGTCAATATAGTATTCTGTCAATACTACAAACTGCAGTACATAGGTACAATCTCTTTAAACGCTGATTAAGTTGCACTTAAAGTGGAAATTGTTCCGCTTATAAATGTATGCCATTAACAATTATCCTATTTTATCTGTTCCCCCCTGAAATTCAGGAATGAGCATTCCAAGTTACATTTCATTAAATTACTTGGTTTTTAAAAAAATTCTGTGTACTCAACTGTAAATAACTATCTACCTTCTTAGCAATGAATCCGGTAGGTAAGTTTTTGCGGCCTAGGCCGATAGTACATAGCAACGACCTTGACGACGTCCGGTATTATGTTAAAATTGACTACTACATAACTTGTAAATTGTAAATTGTAAATTAGATAAGAAATGCGTTTAATAAATTTTACCTTAACAAAACATCACAGAAAACTTGTTTAAAATAAACACGACGCTTTTCATTAAACAATAATAATTCTAAATAATTTTCTTTCAAAATAGTTGTTAAGCATATAGGAAAAATTCCTGTTTCCCTAATTAAAATAGGTAAAAAAGCTTTAAATAAAAATTGTAGAGAATAAAATCCTGCATCTGAATCAATAAGTAAAATTATTTTTGCATGCTTTGTAACGGCAGAAGTTTGGAATGAAAATGTCGAAAAACACCCCAAAAATTGCGTTATATATTAATTTAAATAGCTTGAAAAATAATCGTTAACATTAGTGGTTAATTTTTTATCTCAATTCCATGGCTATCGCTCTTGTTGGGGTGACCAGATAATTTTCGAAATTACCTAATTTCTGCCGTTAAAAAGCATGCAGAATTAATTTTGCTAATTGATGCAGATGCAGAATTCTATTCTCTACAACTTTTATTTGAAACTTTTTTTACCTGAAATAATTAAGGAAACATGAAATTGATTATATATACATATTAAAGTTAAAATTCGGGTTCGAGAGCTCCAATCACCACCTTGTATACAAATATACGCAAAGTAACATAGAACAATTCAGAAAAACATTGTCGAAAAAGATGTCCTTTTTTGTAACTATGTAAAGTTGACAACCCTCCTATACCCAGCTTACCTTACCTCATAGGTGCGCACGTTACAGGGTCTAAGCTTTCACATCAAGTTTGAAGTGAATTCGCATGCGCATTGTAATCGTCATATTTTCCCAAGAGAAATGCTGCCTTTAAATTTAAATATTTAACATTTGTTTATTTTCAAAGGGTTGAATTTGAGGTAGTTTAATACCGGTTTAGTTTAAAAAGAGCAATGTGAGTGAATGAAATAAATACAATAATCAAATATATCGAAGAACAAGTAAAGAGTAGTTGTAAATGATATAAATGTGTAAGTGACTTAATTTCCACTTCAAATTCAAAATAAGCTGGGTCTAAACCCGAAGTGCATAGTATCAAAAAAATTATTATAAATAATTACGAAAAGTCCTTTGCTTATCTTACAATAATTTAAGTCAGCATGAAATTGTACTGTGTTGTAATTTGTACTTTAATTGTAAAAATATTTAACTCGTAGAAACACATACCTTGTTGTGAATTTCAGAACTGAAATAATTTTAAGATAACTGAAGTGGTTCTCAGCTTAAAATGTTTTCTTCTTTTTGTTTACATGAAGTTCCTCATCTGTTTGAACAGCCACTTGACTTTTATATTGTAAATATTTTCAGAAGAACAAGTACCATTCAGATAAACCGCAAACAATTCGATTTTACCTCAAAAGACAACAGAAACCTTTTGATTTATTCTTTATTTATGTTTGTCTTGCTATATCTTGTGGTATTTTTATTTGCATATTTACACACATGCATTTACCTGCAACATGAAGTATTAGTTTACTGAATTGTTTTCTGATGTATGCACGCTTTTTATTACCTTGATACTTTTGACATCTTCATCCTTTTTACCTTCCGTCACCTATAGGTAAGGAAGGTATTGTCTTTGGTCATAAATTCGATGGTGAGTTTTCATTTAATAAGCACGTTTTAGGGTCTTTACAATACGATTTTACTATTTTTACGATGATGTCTGCATGTGTGTGTGTGTGTGTGTGTGTGTGTGTGTGTGTTCGTATGTGCGTGTGTGTGTGTGTATGTGACCGCGGTTTCGTTAACGATATCTCCAATACTAGAATTCCAAAAATTACAATTCTTGCGTATTCCTCTTCCTTACAAACATATACAGACTTGATTAGATTTTGGTTATAATTGCTCAACCCGAAGTACCCTCATTTGGAGATTTTAACAGTTTTTCTTGAAAAACTCAGTTAAATGTTATTATAACTTAAAGAATATATTATTGTCTATACGATTTGATTGCATTTTATATTTGATATTCAACAGATATAAAGTTAAAGAAGAATAAAAATAATAAAATTCATATAAATTCCATAATTCAGCCAGCTATGCTAACTTAACCATGGAAACTGCTAATATATTCAGGTAATTCAAATTGACAGATGTCAGTATCAATAAAATGTAAGTCAATGAAAGAATAAGGGAAGTAACTGTAGTGTTAGAAGTTTCTAGATATAAGAGAGACGATTACATTGGTTTGAACATGTCATGAATATATTAATAGAAGGTGGAAGAAACATAGGAAGACCAAATATAAAATGAAAAGACTGTATTGCAAAAGACTTGAAAGAAAAAGAACTGAATGAGGACGACACGCAAAACAAAAATGAGTGGAAGAAGAAAATAAAAAATAGCGACCCCCTAACGAATGGGAAAAACTAAAGAAGAAGAAGAAGATATCAGTGTCAAGTGCAATTTGCATAGTTTGTGTATGAAATAACTTTACTGGAAATATAGGATCTTTTGCAAGAAAATTTATGTATAGGGCGCGTGCAGTGACATGACTTTGCTGACTTTGGCAAGCAGATATGGGGACCCGTGTTAAAATGACAGCAATTAATTATGTCCATAACTGACAAGTGTTATAATTTTTCATTTCTAAATTTCATAATTTTCTTATTTCATGTGGTTTCTTTGTTATCAGGAGTATGGAATTCAGTTGTCGAGAAAGGGAATCACATAATACCAAAAATTTAGAATCTTTTGTAAGAAAATTTATGTATAGAATTTGTACATAATAAACAGGATTGACAGAAGGTACTGTGCTGGCCACATCAGATTTTTTATTATTTAATTTTCGTATTGTAATGAATTGTTTCTCAACTATACATTAACTGTAATAACTTCAGTAAATTTTTGTAAAACATTTTCTTGAATTTTGTTTATGTGTATAAAAAAATGTATTCCAGATCCCTGATGATTATTCATTTGGAATCTAAACGTTGGAATGTTAAATAGATGAAATCCTAATAAACATTTTTCACCAGACTGCAACTCCAATTATTTATCTATAACCTTTACATCATACCAACAGTCAAGAAATACCCAAAAAATTTACAAACAATGTTTCTATATTTCTTATGTTGATAGCAAAATTTCGTTTTCGATTATGTTAATAATAAAAGTATTGCATGATAATAAGAAAAACAACATAATGATCTTCAATTATATATATATATATATATATATATATATATATATATATATATATATATATATAATCTAATTTTTATTTTCACGCAATACGAGTATGTTTACATAAACTAAACACAAACTCACACCTAAAAATGTCAAATATTACCGAAAAAAATACTGCAGTGCACCTGAATTAACATGAAAAATTGTTTTTACCTATTCATTTTGAGTTTAATTACATTTATTTCCCTCGCGGTTATACTATTATGGCATCAAATTTAGTTTTGTTTATAAATGGTGTATTACGAGTATATCCTGTTCGGGATATGTGTGGTATGAAAAAGGCTTGAAAATACAAAATCGTGAATGTGTCATAAATGGCTATGTACATCTTGCAGTCACTGTAGCATACCATAGCTGATTTTCTTTCAAATTTGTTATCCTGTGATATAAAAGCAACGTTTGCTTGTAGTGCGTGGGAACCGATAGCAGGCCTGAAAGAAATCGCTGAAAAGTAACCTTTGCTTTTACACAAATATTTGAGGAGTTTCTTTTCAAGTGAGGGAACATCTGCCACTAGAATTCATATCAGATTTTCTGAGAAAACGAAATCAGATTTTACGTCTTACGTAGCACTAAGTATGAGTAATAGGTTTATATCTATGTATAATAATGAATGTTATTTATATTATGAAATAATAATACTTTATTCTATATTTAATTTAATTTAATCCGGAGTATATAAATTAAATGATTTAAAATTCAAAGGGATTTATACGTATTTAACATAAATATTAATAAACTGGATATAATTTTTTTTGTAATGGTCTACATATTTCAGTTAAATAATGCTGTTTTTCTAATAATAACACTTGTTTATTATATTAGAATATAGTTACCTAAACTTCGTTCCAGGAAGAAGACAGTGTGGTGTAGCATAGGGCTTCTAAAATTTGTGCTTTGATTAGTGAAAATCGCGGATAAGTTACATAGAATTATTTTTGTTTGTCTATATATCCACATCTTTCTTTGGAATTGTATAGGCGTACAAATTTATACTGTACGGGAATTAGGGTAGCCACGTTTTAAAAAATGGAATGGAGGACATAAAGAATCGCAGGAAATTATAAACACAAAGTTATAATATACAATTATTATAGAAATAATAAGTATATTGATTCTCGCACAAATTTTAGAAATAAAATTGTGCGCTTAAGGTAGTAGTCACTCGAGTGTACCTATTCAAAAACTTGTTCTATGTTCAAAATAAAAATTAAGCTAATGCAGATTATATTTGCAATAACTTATATTTTTTTAACATTATATTATATACACAGATTGCATCAAAATAGTTAAAAGCTAATATCAAACACTGTAACAGATTAATTTTCTTTATTTTTCCGTAATTTTTTTTTTTTTTTTAAACTGGACCACTCGCACTATCACATACACAAGTGTCGTATTTCAATGCCCTCACACTATAGTATGAATGTTGGAGAATAACCGTTGCAACGTCGCACCTAGACATTTATTGGTACATTCGGGTATAAAATTAATAAGATATTTTCAGATATACTACTAATTCTAAACTACAAATGGAAACTGCAAAACAAATTAATATAATGTCTTTCTTAAAATTACAAAAGTAGTATTAAACTATTTAAAGTTTTCATGCTTTTCACGTAAATACCAATTTAAAAAACATTTCCTTCGAATGTACGTCTGAAATTCCTTTAACCAAAGATCATCTCTTATTCGCTAATACCAAGCGGGTGTTAACTTAACTGATACTCCAACTGGAACGCTTGTACATGGTTGTCAAGTATAATTCTACCTATTTATCGTATCTTCAGATTATAATTTTCTAGAGGCAATAAAATTAAATCTGGATGGTAAATAATTTTCAAATTTTTACATAAAATTCGTTAATTAGTTTTCTATAACTTACTAGTTTTTCGATTAAATGTCGGTTAATTTAAAAGGTTGTGTTTATTTTGCCATTTCCTATTCTTCACGTGTTGAAAGGCCAAATTTAATTGCAAATATCACATGTACCGCGTGGTCATTTGTTTTAAAACTTGGAGAACAGGTAAATTATACTTCAGTTGAGATGAACTTAAATTTTAATTAATTCTAGGTAAAATGGTTTCACGATATAACTACCTTAACGTCTTAATTGAGTCTTGCATCGTAGCATCCAACCTAGTATGTACCTACTACAGCGCCTACTAGTAAACTATTGACAAAAAATCACGAGCTATCAAGCGAGTGATTTTTGATCAATGTCACGAGATAAATCAGCTTCAGTCTCGAGTAAAGCAATCAGAAAATTTTGCCAGGATAAAATTTAACTAAGAATTGTATTCGGATGACTATTTCCAAAATAAAAATCAGGTAATAATTTATAGTTTTTTTTTTTGACTAAAATAATTTTTTTATGTTTTGAGGAGTTATATTTAAGATTACTTTTCCAATGTTCTGAGCAGATTCCTGTCCGAATAGACTCATTTTTAATAAAAACTGAAAACACTGAAAATATACGCACTTTGACAGGTATGTTCCTAGGTACTCTTAAAACGTCAAAAAAATATCGCTTATCAAACTCACTTGTAAAAATACAGCATCTTATTAGCTCACAAGGTGCGAAATTTTATTTGTGACGGTGTTTTGTCGAAATAAAAGTTGGTAACTAGGTAGAACCCTTAATTTGGATTAGTTTATAAATTTATGAGTGAAATAGTCAATGAAAATTAATTTTATTATCTTTATTATATAAGGTGTATCACGGAAAGTGAAACATAGGCGTTTAACATGGGAAATTAGTTTTTCCGTGCGCATTGCTTCTCTAATTATTTTAGACAAAAAGTTTAAAATGGATGTTGTAAAGCAAAAATTTCTACATCCGAATCAATAAAAAAAATATTTTAGTTACTTCATAACTGCAGAAATAAATTTTGAAAATTCACGGAATTACAATTTAATAGTATTAGCCATGGAATTGGAAACAAGAAACGAACAAAAGCGTGTTTTATACGAAAAATTATTAGTATTTATTTTGACAATCATTATTCTGACACTGACGTAATAAAACGTTACGCATTTGTTCATCTCTTGTTTCTTATTCCATAGCTAATACTATGAAATTGTAATTCTGAGAAATTTCAAATTTTATTTCTGCAGTTATAAAGTTATGATTTTTTTTATTGATTCGGATATAGACATTTTTGCTTTACAACATCCATTTGAAACTTTTTGTCTAAAATAATTGGGGGTGCAATGCGCATGTTACACTTTCCGTGATACACCCTGTACATACTTATTAATATTAGTTTTACTCGTATATTGTCTTTAAATGAACGTTTTACTAATTAAAAAGAAAAATTTTGGGCTAAGGAAAATAGTCCTTCTTTGGGCGCTATGATATATTTATTCATTTAAAAAATATAAGTTATGTAAGCTAAATATTAAGTTGACGCTAATTTGTAGGCCACATGATAATCTTTTTAATAAACATCACTTACAAAATCCAGGCGTTATGAAAAACTCATGGAGTATGGAATGTTCGTCAATGTAGAAAGTGTCGAACCGACTACAGCGCCAAGACGTAAACGTGGCATGCAAATGAGATTCCTCCCGGACTCACTTACCGTGAGCCAAGCCAACCTACACTACCAAACGAGAATGTTTTCAATTAAAAAATAATGAAAAATTATAAGTTCTTTAGTGCGGGTATTAAGCGCTCTAAAATATAAGACTAGTTTATCACCTTTAATGAAAATTATTCCTAAATTGTCTCACAAATGAGTTTAGTTAAATTATTCTGAATCTACTATAAATGTAAATTTTCTATTTAATGAATTAGACATATTTAGTAACAAAAATAATAAATAATAGAAAAATTTAAATTGTATAACGTTAAAGAATATACCAACTTATTCTTTAAATCTTACTTTTCAGATAGACATCAATACGTAGAAATAAATGGCATTAAATCTAACTGCTTGCTAATACACCACGGAGTTTTATAGGGTTTAGTTGTCGGCCCAATACTATTTATAATTTATATGAATGATATATCCTTCTTCATCACAAATACTAATTTAGTAATGTTTGTTGATGATACAACTGCTATAAATGTCTCTGAAAACCTCTAAGATGTGATTAATCTCACAGAACATATTACAAAAGATCTACAATGTTGGTTCGCTAATAATAAACTCTATATGAATGAATCAAAAACTCAACATATGATATTTCCTACAAGAGATCTTAATGCTTTCAGAAATCCTAACAGCAGTAAATTATTAGGCCTAATTTTTAATACAAATTTATTATGGGAAACACATTGCAATAATTTAGTTCAAAAATTAGCATCGGTGCTGTACCTTCTTAAAAACTTACATGATACCGTTTCCGAAACTACAATAAGAATGGCCTACCATCCATTGTTTGATAGTGTTATGTCTTATGGCATTATAATTTGGGATCATTCGTTTCATACAAATAGAATTTTCAGTATACAAAGAAAATGTATAAGATTAATTTCAAATTCCTTTTTTTATTCAGATACCAAATCTTTATTTGTAAAATTGGGTTTCATAACCTGTACTAGTATACAGGGTTTATCAAGATAATGGAACAGTGCCTTTTATTCGTTAATTTACACAAAAATATTATTAAGATATTTTGTAAGGCATAGAGGGGAACACATTTTGGCGTAACGATTATTATTTTAAAGCAAGTGGTACTCAAATTATGGATCAAAATATTGTTAATATATTTTATAAGGCATAGAGGGGAGCACATTTTGGCATAATTATTATTATTTTAAAGCAAGTTGTACTCAAATTATGGATCAATGTTATATTTTTTTAAATAGCATTATTTTTTTTTATTAACTTATTAAATAGAGATTTTTCTTCTGATTTCAACGGTATAATAATATTACCCTTATATTGCGAAAAAATTGATAAAAATGAATTCAAATGTAGTATATAAAATAAATTAATCATCACGGCATATTACCCATTGCTGGGTGTGCCAATATGCTTTGAACACAGATTTCGGTAATGATGATGACATATTTGTACCGTGCGGGCGTTTACCAGGCGTCACCTCACGGGCACTCATTGTTGACGTGGAGAGTATATCATTAATATTTTAATTTTTTTAAAGTAGGTTAAGCTAATTTTGAAACCTTGTATTTATACCTTCTTCCAGTATGAAAAGAAGCCATTGGATTTTGACGTAAGTCAGATAACCGGAAATGGCACTTTAATTTTTTACTTCCTTGTACGTAAGTAAAGGAAGTATTGTAATCGCGAAAAATTTCGGTTTTCAGATTTCAGCGGAAATATCCATTTTGATCATCCCTGAATCCATTTTGACTAATTTCGTCGTGACGTCTGTACGTACGTACGTCCGTACGTACGTATCTCGCATAACTCAAAAACGGTAAGCCGTAGAAAGTTGAAATTTTGTTTTTAGGACTCCTATAACATCTAGTTGTGCACCTCCCTTTCTGGATATTACACAATTTCCAGAAGTGGCACTTTACATGAAGCCTATAATAGATTTTAATGAAAAACTGTTTTAAAATATAATCCAAAACTTTTCAAATTTGGTATACAAGACTTTTATGTCAATTGAAATAACATAATAGATTTTGGTTAAAATAGGCTAACCGGAAGTGGTACATTACTAGAAGTTGTTAACAGTTTTTCTTGAATAAAATGATTTTATTTTGATTTTAGAAATAAATGCTTCAAATAAAAGTTTTAGAGAATTAATTTCTGCGTCTAGCACATCAAGTATTATTAAATTAGCCCTTTATATAAGCGAGATATGTAAATTTAAAAATTATATACTTTTTTGTTTTTGTAATAAAGCTTGCTATGGATTAGGACAAAAACATAAAAAATATGTTCATGTCAAATTACGTTAAATACGTGCAATTTTATGATTCGTACAATAACAAATATTATATTTTTATTGTGAAATTAGTCATATTCATTGTTGTAATCAAATATTTCTTTGTTGTAATCAAAACTCTCTTTAAAAACTGCCTTTATGGTCGCTATATATCTTACTGTTTTGAAGTTAAAATGAATATTTTGTAATTTATTTATTAAAAAAATATGTATAGTTTAATAATCGTACAAGAAAGTCGTGTGGTGTCCACATCAGATTTTTTCTTCGGATATATAAATATTTTTTTTCGAGATTTATGTTATAATAAAAATTAAAGATTATTAATTTTTTTACAAGTTTGCATTAATACTTTATATATTTTATGGATAAATTTATAAAAATATCTATAGTTTAAATCTCGGAGCCTATGCTTTAATCACAACTCCTTGGTTACACAGTTCAGATCTCAGATGTATGTAACTGACAGATGAATATCACTTTCAAAAAACTAATCATTTCATATTTATAATAGTAACTCGATAGTAACGTGTTAAAAAGAAAATAGTAAACAGAACAATAGTTATGTGGAAAAGAACTTAATAGAGTAATAACAGTTTTTTTTTAAATTTAGTAACTTTAAAAACGAGTATGAATTAAAATTTTGTATACACCTCACATTAAAATTGTTTTTAAGGTACTCGCAAGTAAACAACTTGCTTATACCATAAAGATTCATTTTTCGTTTTACCAGTAGATACATAAAAAAACATACAATTAACAGCGTTTCATTTATTCCCTATAATATATAACACTGTCAGTTTTTTTTTAATTTAATAACTTTGGAAACCAGTATGAAATAAAATTATGTATGTACTTCTGATAAAAGTGTCTTTAAGGTACTCGCAAGGAAACAACTTGCTTATATCATAAAGATTCATTTTTGGTATTACAAGTAGATACATAAGTACATACAATTACGAGCGTTTAATTTATTCCCTAGAATTCACAACGTATAATTTGAAAACCGCCGACTTACAGTTAAAATGGTTATTGTTTTTGTTTTCGGTATATTGTATTTTAATGATTCAAATTTTCATTTCCCAGAACAGCTTTACTGCAGTTCGTCTTACTATTAAAATAGAATAGTTTACAGCATTGAACAAATGCACTAATCATGCTCGTTACTGCTACATAATTCAATTGTTACGATTTCTGAACTCTAAACATGCCTCATTAAATGTTTCAGTTTATAATTATAAAGCCTGCACTCTGCAGTACCTGCTACTTACAGTGAATAATTTAGCTTAACTCGAAGTTATTATCCAAATTGAACAATATGCTCACGTGTTCGATTTTAAATGAACACATTTCATCTCTTGTCTTATTGTTACGTTGTTTTCCCAGCTGTCTAGATGCAGGCGTCTTCAAATGTAGCCGAGCAGTATCTCAAATTTCAATGATGAAATGATGAAACAGTCTTGGAAATTAGAGTAGTAGGCCGGAAGGAAATTTTGCTACGTCCTTGGGTCTTTGAAGTGCACCTGCATATTTAAAACGCAATCTAAAATTTTCCGCTGAAACAGTGAAACAGAAAGTTGTGTTAGATTATTTAAATGAGAAACATATACACATCTCTCGAGATAATTAAATTTATTGTCTCATTTTCCAAGAGAAACTAGAATCATAAATGTTGGCTTTATTAAATGTACCCAAAAGATTTCTAACCAAAATTTTATTTCATATAAGGGTCACTCTAAAATTACTGAGAATAAGAAAATCAGGCAGGCAGTGGAAAACAAAATTTACATTATTATTTTCACTTGCGAATAAAACTATTGATAAATTTAACCTTCGGAAAAATATTTTTGTTGTCTGACATTTGATTCTGGTAAAATATTTTAGAATTTTGATACTTTTATACAATATTCATTTACCTCAAACTGAAAGGAATATACAAAAATTATAAGAACAATTTTACAATATACATATATTTAGTTTACCGAGTATGATTACTGCAATAGATTACTTGTTAAACTACACTCTCCCGAGGCTAAAAATGAAAAAGGATATAGATGACATTAAAAATGTCAAACAAAATTTTGACAAATACGAATTAAAAAGAAGTTGACACATTTCATCTTTGTCTGCTTAACTTGGCTACGCAAAACTCCATCCTTCTCCACTGACACAAATTCACTCTGCAAGGTTACCAATTCATGAATGTTAAAATTATTTTTGTCAAATGTGTAAAAAGACGCAATGGAGTTATTCGTTGAATAAATATATGGAATAAATTATTAAAAAATCTTTCAGAACTCATATTTTAATAAGAAAAATACAATCTTTTTTAGTTTAGATTCTGTTATATTTATTTAATTAACGACGTTTCGGCAACATACACTATTGCCTTCTTCAGGAATGAACATGAACAACAAATCAACAAATACAAATAAATAAATCAAAATAAATAAATAACAAAACATTAGCAACAAGTAACTAAGGTGACAGTTACCACATATTTAAAATAGGCATGCACGACTAAGATCTAGACCGTCACAATGATTGAGATTAATACTCTTGGTTTTATAAATCTCAATGGCTTCTCTAATTAACCTGTTGTTTAGGTGTGTAGATCTCGCCAGTATTTTTGTATTTTCAAATTTTATATGGTGGAATTCTTCCATTTATTTAACGAATACTTATTCGAAACTTTATTCGGAACCTAAGGTACGGAAGCCTTTCACCCCTCAAGTTGCGACCCCACCACATTGCCCGATTACAGAGGATGAGTTGAAAACAGCAATGGGGCCTTGGTGTAACTCCGCACCAGGCCCCGACGGCATTACCATCGGCCAAGTCAAGAGGTGCCGTACGGGACACCTCCTAACGCTATTCAACCTCCTCCTGTATAGAAGGTATATTCCGGAGTGTCGGAGGAAGAACCGTATCGTCTTGTTTCCTAAAGAGGGTGATCCGGCTGACCCGTCAAACTGGTGGCCAATTTTCATAGGGAGTGCGTTACAGCGACTCCTTCATAGGATCCTGCAAAAACGCATTTCCCAGGCCGTAGATCTCCATGAATCCCAGAGCGTATTTCGTGCGTGTGATGGAGTGATGGCAAATTTCCTTACATTGGAGCATTACATCAAGTCTCGCCGCCAACAGGGTAAGACATATAATGTAGTATCCCTAGACATAAGAAAGACATTCGATATAGTCTCACATGCATCAATCATAAGAGCGCTCCGCAGAGTTGTACTAGACGAATCGACAGGTGAGTACATTAAAGGAACATTAAACGCTCATACTAATATCTCAATGAGCGGTTCCTGTACTCGTGATCTTCGATTCACACGAGGTGTAAAGCAGGGCGATCCCCTCAGTTCATTGCTATTTAATATAGTAATGGACGAACTACTGAGGGAACTACATTCCAAAAGACCGGAAGGTACATTGGACGGTAGAAGTGGCAAACTATGTGCGATGGCTTTCGCGGATGATTTAGTGCTGCTCGAGGATAGGGATGTGGATATTACGCTCAATATCACAGAACAATTCCTGGCAGACCGCGGAATGGCTTTAAACGCAAAGAAGTGCGTATCTATTGCAGCCGCTAAGATCTTAGGCAAATCTGTTCTACGCACAAAAGCCACTTTCAAAGTCGCAGGAGAACCAGTAAAGTCGATCAACAACTTACAGACCTTCCGGTACCTTGGGCTTCACTTTACTGCTGCAGTTAGCAAACCTAGTCTGTTCAACCTTACCAACTGGTTGAACAACATCGCCAAAGCCCCCTTAAACTGTTCCAAAAATACGCCCTCGTTCGGGACAACGTAGTACCACGATTGTACCACGGACTGCAGAATTCGGCCATCACCGGGGGCACTCTACACGAGTGCGATCGATTAAACCGCAAGTCCATCTAGCGGATCCTGCAAAGACTACGGGCAATCAGTTCATCCACGCGCGTATTCGTGATGGCGGATTGGGAATCACTCAACTGAGGACTAAAATTCCTCATATTATGCTGGGTCGTATCACGAGAGAGCGACAGAATCCTACACTGGACATGGTTATGCCGGTAGAACCCTCGAGCAATTTCCATCAGAGGTTGACCCGACTGGCAGCTTAGAACAACCCAGACCCTCATTGGCGCGCCTTCAATAACGGTATCAAGACTGCAGCGGATGACAGCTCCAGCAGAAACTGGTTGTCTTTTCCTCCCAAACAATGGTCTGACCGTGACTTCGTTCGTGCAGTCCAACTACGCACGAACTCGCTGCCCTGCAAAGGCCTCCCTTCGGTGCCCCGTTCTGAACACTTTTGTCGCGCAGGGTGCCGACGAGTGGAAAACCTTTCACACATATTGAAGGGTTGCAAAGTTAGTCACTTTTCACGCATTAAACGCCATGAGATCGTTAAAAAGATTGCTAGACACGTTCCCCGGAAGGGCTGGGTTATTAAAGTTGAACCGCATGTCAGACATCCAGACGGCCGTCTGTTCAAGCTCGACCTAATAGTACACCAAGAACCCTCGCTGAAAGCTGAACCCGTAAGCTTTTCGTGTAATAACATCAAATTCCGAGAGGCAGCGGCTCGTCGTTGGTCAGGTTCGTTTTCTTACCATTAATTATAGGGGCCAGAGGCATCTGGCCCCGTTGCAATGCGGAGACTGAAGCAGCCCTAGAGATCCCCAAACATCTAAAGGGATCGTGAGTGCATACCTGCCTGAAGTGGGGTGGAACCATCCACTGCCTCTTTATGGCGTCTGTGTAGAGGAACGAAGCTGGCAGAACTTAGCTGATGGCCCGAGACTCCTTCTTCATATCATCTAAGAGTTGTGAGGATCAACTCTCGTCGGAGCGATCCGACTGCGTCCAAGACTAGAACAAGTGCATTTTTGTCCTTAGTAATGTTCCTTACTGGTCCTTGCACATAATACCCTGCCCACGGCGGGCCAACACCTTTGCCGAAATGTACTTAGCTAAAGGTATGCTAAGGTAGATAGATTAAGTATTACTCTATGTAAAACCAAAATTTTAGCCAACTTGACTAGTTCCGATCGTAGTTATTGAACTGGAAGATTTAACATGACGAGTATAGGGAAACTCAAGAAATCATCGACATAATTACCTCTAGAGTCGCAAAAACCCATAAACTTTAACTAAACACTAGGTAAATATAAATGAAGGTCTGGGAAAAAAAACTAGTTAAAAAAACATGAATCACCATCTGGTTTCAAAGATATAACAAATTTAATTGGAAATTCATCAAATATTTTCAATCTCTGAAATTTTTACCCGCATTGTTTGTAACACTGTTGCCCACGTTTTCAGAAACATTTGCGATGATTACTAACTTTCGGAATTTTTCTTTATTTTATTGACCTCACGATTACTACCATTAGTTATTGCAATACCTAACAGAATAAACATAATATGCAAATAGCTATGTGACTTGAATCTGGCAGGCAACTCTTGAGTATATCTATATTGTTCGGCACGAAATCAATAGATGACATTGCTCTCATAACCTAAGTACCTTAAGTTAGGTAGAACATAGTTAAATCAATTTTTTAAAAGTATCGTTGTGAGTGAAAATATAAATTAACCAAAGAGCATTTTCGAATTTATGTTGTGTGATAGATACACGTAAATGGTAACATTACTTTCTAACACACTACAAATAATGATGACGTATGTCGTAAAGTTACAGTTATCTAATTATTTACTACACTGCCTTCTATGCTAATGTTTACTCAGTGACGTTGACGTTTATATCAAATTATTATTCCATACTTTGTCAATTCTATGTATATATGTTTTTCTAAAACATAGATGAAGAACATAAATCTTTAAGAAAGGCATTATTTAAAAAGAAACATAGTTTTCAAATAAATTGGACTTATTTTTTAATTAAAATGTACCCATAAAAAATTATGTTGCACGCCTATGCATACGAAATGCAGTGAAGTTATCTGTAAGTAATATTTTATCAGACGGCTAATAAATGAATAGTCAGTTTTCGTAAACAAACTATAACTAAAGGAAAAATGATTAGGCAGAAGACGCAAGTCATCAACCTGAAAAAAACCTTATAAAATGATATATAACTTGTAGAAATTATTTAGTTTTATTTCTAAGTCAATCCTTATTCCTTTTACGGAATATAAAACATATTGACATAACATTCTCAGTAGTGCTAACATATGGTACTAAAATAAACTACAATTATTTCAAATAATTTTATACTCCGTAAAAGGAATAACTTATTGACTTAAAAATAATTGTAAAAATCATTAATATATAAATTATTTAATGCGTGTTTTTGTTTCTTCTTTCCTTAAAAATAAATAGCACCCAATAATTTCTACAAGTTATATTTTATTTTATAAGGTTTTTTTCAGTTTGACGACGTGCATCTTCTGCCTAGTCATTTTTACTATATCTAATAGATAAAAACGCATAGTAAAAATATTTTTGTTTATCGGAGGATAAAGATACCTCCTATAGCTATACCACAGTTGATCCATCAATTTTAAAAGTGGGCCTTAATAAATAAGCGCCTTCTTTAACTGTGCAATAACCTACCACTGATATAATGAATCTGAACGAATAAATAAGGTGTCCCCCTACAATTGTTACTGGAAAGAACATTTCTCTGTTAATCATACCTAATTGAAGAATACAATTGAGAAATACGTAGTTAACAGATATTAAGTCCTTTCGACGTCCCACACACATAAATTCACACACACACACACAGACATCATCGTAAAAATATTAAAATCGGATTGTAGGGACCTTAAAACGTGCTTATTCAATAAAATCTGGATATGCGATTTTTAGTATGACTCCAATACCTCTCTTAGCGAGAGGTTAAAAACAATAATTCTATGTGAGATTTCCATTACTTGTCAACTATTTTACCTCTTCCACCAAACTACGCTCACTTGACTATTTCCTAGTTGTACGAAGCCTAGTAGTCACGTACATAATGCGACGATGCTCCAACAATAACCAAATTGTCTTTTAAATGGAAATGGTGAAAGGTATTGTTCTGGCCACTTCCGATTTTTAGATTTTAAACTCGCAATCTGCCTCTTATTAAACGACTTCTGAAACAATTCTTCTCATCCCATCGTCCGGAAAAATTAATTATGAATTTAAATGAAACCGAAATTGGCTAATTTATTCCCTTTTAATTGTTGCGATTAAAGAAACTTTTATTCGGCCATTCTTTTTGAGTAAAAGAGCAAGACAGCTGTGTGTGAAAAAGGAAAATCGCACAAAGTGAAATAAAAGAACGCAGGATTCTGTCAGTAGCTGAGCTGAAGCTTTCTTCGCTTCGTTCCTGAGCGTTGCTGTCACCTACCCTTGACACATATGAGACAAATAGTCGCGCAAATACAAATTTGCTTTTTTCTCTAAATAACAATCAACTTAAACAGCCAACAAGGAAATAGGATTCAGCAGTTGACAGATAAATATTTTATTCATGTAATATTAATGAATTTACTGTTCATTCGTGTATACAGAGTGTCCCAAAACGTACCCGCAATATTTAAATGATGAATTTCAGAACTTATTTAAAGTCGAAAATTCCATATAAACATATATCCTAAACGTAATCGTTAACGAGTTATTGTTTATTTCATAATTTATGTGGCTAAAATTTTAGTTCAACGGATTTCTGAAATACTGACCTAGTTGCCATGATCTTTTGTTTAGTAACATTTGAACATCGTTGCTAACAAATTATTGATTGTAACTTGTTAGTTTATTACTGTGATACTGATTGATTATGTAACTAAAATGCATACGGTAGAAGAATTACGCCAAAGAATTAAGCAGCCTGCCGATATTATTAGGAATAATCGAAAATAACGCAGCGATCCCTTCTGCGACGTGCGATAATTTTGAGCAATTCTTGTAAATAAAATAATAAAAATGTATTAAAAAATCTGTTGTGGCCAGCACAATACCTCTCGCCACTTACTTTTTTGGTTACATAAGTATATAACAGTCATGTTACATTGTTGGCCTTAACAAGCAGATGTGGGGGCCCGTTTCAGAATGATAATTAGTAATTATGTACATGGATATCACTTGTCAATTTTTCATTCAAAACTTCAAAATTTTCTAAATACACGTAGTTAATTTGTCACCAGGAGTGTGGAATTTACTTGTCGAGGAAAATAAACCACATGAAATTGGAAAATCACTAAATTTAGAATGAGAAATTATGATACTTGACATCTATATACATAATTACTAGCTATCATTCTGTCATGGGCCCCCATATCTGCTAGTCAGGGCCAACAAAATCACATGACTGCTCGCGCCCTATTGTATTTAACATTTCTTGTATACTACACTCTACACCAAAAAATCTACTTACATATATCTATTTCTTATATTTAGATTGATTAATTTTAAATTCATTTTATGAAGAAATTTTGTCCTCTTCTAATTCTTCGAAATGTTTCCAATTCATTGCCAGGATTGACAGTATTTTTGAAGGATATATGTTATGTATTTATTAATACATTAAGAAATAATATAATGTATGTACTTCAGTAATGTCTCCGGATTTCAGACACTGACATTTATCTGTCAGTTACAAACAATTTAAATTCTCAACTATTTTTCATGGCATCCTTTCGGTTGTAAAATTAATTACAACAGATTATTTTATATATTATATATCTTTTATCTCTAAATCTATAGAATATATAATTAAATATTTAATTGTATCAGATAGAGAATTTAATTTTCTTTAATATTACCAAGAAAAAATTTCAGAAAATAATATTTAGAAGATTTTTTTTCAAGAATCTTCTACTTCCGGTTGTCCAATTGTTACCAAAACCTTTTCAGATCTTCCCATGAATGTCCGATTGGGAAATACGTAGCTAAACAAATTTAAAGTCTTATAGTTTTTGAGTAACCGTCCTTCCAACATCCCACACACATACACACATACACACACACACACACACACACACACACACACACATCCACACACACACACACAGACATCATCGTAAAAATGTTAAAATCGGATTGTAGAGACCTTAAAACGTGCTTATTCAATAAAATCTGGATATGCGATTTTTAGCATGAATGCAATACCTCTCTTAGCGAGAGGTAAAAAGATTTATTTCATAAATTTGTTGAACTATTTAGCCACATAAATTATGAATAAACTATAACTCGCTAACGGTTACATTTAGGACATATGTTCATATGGACTTTTCATCTCTAAATAAGTTCTACAATTCATCTTTGAAATAGTGCCGGTACGTTTTGGGACACTGTAAATGTTACATGAAAAAGAATTGATGATGAGAATTAAATTTTGTGAAGGTGATAAATATTTTTCTGTTTGATTAAATAAAAACATGGTTTTATTTATTCATATCAAACACTAGATAAACGAAAATTTATTCTGAAAAGTTTTTTGTATGACAGTCTAAATAAGTAGGTACAATTTTTCAGAGAATTATAGTTATTTGTATCACTAGTCTAGAAACTGCACTTTTGCGAATGTGATTTTATTTTGTTAGTCGAGTCGGAGGCGAGGCTTTAAAAACAAGCACTTGCAAAGCAGTTTCTAGACGGGTAATACACAATATTTTTTGTGCCGATTTATCAATAAATGTATACAATTAATTTGAAAAAAAATCTTCGTTTTAATATTTGAGGTTTTTTTTATTAAAAAAGTAAATACATGCAGGACGCGTCGGGCGCAAAATTAACCAATCGTAAACTTTAAACTGTAGAAACTAGTTTGAATCCAATAGTTGAATGAATTAACTTTAAGAAACAAATAAACCTTGGATGGCTGATGTGGAAAGATGAAAGTTAGGGAGAGGTTCACATATTGCCCTAATAGTTGAGTTAAATTTATTTTAGGAATTTTGGTATTTTGGTTCAAATAATGTTTTAAGTTGTTCCAAGATTTTTATTCCAGAAAATCAATACATAAAGGATGTTAAACAAAGCAATAAATCAAATTACAAAAGTATTTGTGCGTTACTTGGTGTCCCAGTGGTAAGTTTTCGTAAGAAACTGGAAACAGTCTCGAATTTTCTTTATGAGATGAACCGAAAGAATGGTTTCTACCCTTACAGAGTTTTGACTCTGACTCCTTCTTGTTGCTTGTTGTCTTAGTAACTACTTGTCGTTTTTGAGACTTGTTGTCTGATTGCCTTACTTTTTGAAGACATGTTGAGCTTGTTGTTTTACATATTGTTGTTCATGTCCATGACTGTGTGTCTTGGACTGAGTTTGGCATGTCTGTGTGAAATAACTAATTAAATTATACTCTGGGCTCTCTCATCGTGCTGTGATTTTGTATAACTGTGTGTACTTATGTAAGTAATTTTATTTCAATTTGGAATTATTTTTTGTGAATCGATATTGAAGTATTTGTAGATCAATATATACTACTTGAGATTGATTTTATAAATTAGACATTAACATCTTAGAGTTTATATAGATTAAATTTATCGCGTTGTAGTTTTATTTGGTTTATATAATTTTATTATTATATATTAATTTGGTATTATTCTTTGTTTTAGAAATACAGACAAGGATATCAAAAGGTAGCAAGTGTGTGGGTGCGCTAAGCCAGATTATCAAATCAAAGTTAGTGTCGCAAAAATCAAAAGTGTCAATATACAAGACGGTAATTAGACCAACAGTGCTGTACGGCTGTGAACTTTGGGTGTTAAGTGTGGATAATCAAAAAAGGCTTGAAGTTTGGGAAAGAAAATTTTTAAGAAGGATATTTGGTGGGAAAAAGTTCGGTGAAATAATGTTACGGAGAACTAATAAGGAAATTATAGACATGTTTGGTGAAACGGGTATAGTGGAAACGATAAGAGCTCAAAGACTAAGGTGGCTGGGGCATGTGAAACGTATGTCAGAGGACAGGGTGACCAAACAGTGCCTCATAAAAGGTATCGAAGCGAAAAAGAGAAGGGGAAGACCCAAAGGAAGGTGGTACGATGCAGTCGTAAAGGACATAAACCAAATGAAAATTACAAGATGGGAAGGAAAAATAATGAATAGGGAACAGTGGAGAGGTGTAGTTCAAAAAGCCATGGGCCTTCAAGGCCTGCAGAGCTGATTTATTTATATATATATATATATATATATATATATATATATATATATATATATATATATATTATTCTTTGTGAATCGGTATTGAAAAATTTGTAAAACAATGTATACTACTTGAGATTGATTTCTGTAAATTAAAGATTAAGAACCTAGAGTTTATATAGATTCAATTTATCACGTTGTTGTTTTATTTGGTTTATATAATTTTATTTGTTCGCGGATAATTATTAAAGTTTATATAGTTTTATTATTGTTGGCAATACGTGTTTGTTCAGCCTCATACCCATTTCCAGAGTTGTGTCTTAGTAACGCGTGGTACAGCAAGTTAATATCAATTGAATTACAGTGACACTACCCAAAATTTGATTGTTTGATTTGTTTAACCCGTTTTGTCCGTATCCTCCATCCAAGGACTTTCAAAATACGGATAGTGGTAGGATTCCGCTACCTTTAACCTTAATAGTTTCGGCATTAATAAAATTAGTGTTTTACTTTCGAGTCAAATAAATTTTCATACTGTGCAGGTCTAAAGCAGTGTTAAACGCTACCCATCTCGATCACATATTTTTGTTTTCACTACCGTATTCGTGTTACACATATATACATTCAAATTCACCTATGCAATGTAATTCCCAGTTTCTTGAAATAAACTGAATTTCGACTACGAAATACACAACATATTTTAACGAATTACAGTGTTCACTGAAGTTTTGCAACAAGTATAAACGATCAAAATTCAACATCCTTTGTTTTTTGGAGTTTGCGTACTGCGATCTTCACCGTTGTTCGTCATCTCGCTTACTCATGCAAGTCCTTATCCCATCTTTCTTAATCCTATGCATATCACTGGTTTACATTGTACGATACAGACTTACACATATGTAGTTCGTTAGCTATGATGTAATTTGATCGATAAAAAAAAAAAAACTTAATTGAAGCCAAATAGTTGCATGTTTTTATTTCTAAATAATAATAATATCATAATAATATTAATAATATACTTTATTGACATCAGTCAAGGGCGGGGTTCAGCCAAAGGCTGCTTTGCACCCAACCAATATACAGGATGTTTATTAAACATAGAGCCGCCTCGGTGGTCGAGCGTGTTGAAACAGCGTGCCTGGCAGCGCTCAAAGCGACTTCACCGCTCGGACCCTGGGGTCGTGGGTTCGATTCCCACCACGGGCTTGGATGTCAGTGAGTGTCCCTTTCATCATCCCATCTTCATCTATGCAATTTATACACCGTGAAAGTTACAAAAAATGCAACAATTAACTCACCCCCATATATCATCATTGTAATAAGATGTAAAATCTATAAATACAATAAAGAATTATTATTATTATTATTATTATTATTATTATTATTATTATTATTATTATTATTATTATTATTATTATTATTATTATTATTATTATTATTATTATTATTATTATTATTATTATTATTATTATTATTATTATTATTATTATTATTATTATTATTATTATTATTATTATTATTATTATTATTATTATTATTATTATTATTATTATTATTATTATTATTATTATTATTATTATTATTATTATTATTATTATTATTATTATTATTATTATTATTATTATTATTATTATTATTATTATTATTATTATTATTATTATTATTATTATTATTATTATTATTATTATTATTATTATTATTATTATTATTATTATTATTATTATTATTATTATTATTATTATTATTATTATTAAACATAGGGCAAAAATTGAAGAGATTATTCCCTGGACCATTCTAAGATGATTTTGTCCTTTAATGATTTTTGAAAATCCGCTTTGTTTCGAAGATACAGGGCTAAAAAACCATTCGACAAAACCAATTTTGATATTTTTCAAATTATTAATCTAGTAACAGCAGGCAAGTTATGTGTCAAATTTGTTGAGACGTTTGGCTGTTTGACATGTATTTTCTGTCTATAATACTTAAACTTTTGTTAGTGAAGTCATCGTATCACGAACGCCGAGATGACTGACATGCATTTCATTTATGGACTTGCTGATGGCAATTCATTACAAGCTAGGCGGATTCTTGCATCGTAGCTGGAGGTAGCTATTTTCAACAGTACTTGTAGATAAAGAAACTTTACATGTAATTTTTGGTATTAAATGTTGTTATTGTCGAAAAACAAAGCGGCTTTTCAAAAATCATCAAAGGACAAAATCATCTTAGAATGGTCCAGGGAACATCCCTTCAATTTTTGCCCTATGTTTAATAAACATCCTGTATACATCATACAAATAAACAATAATGAACGCCGATATGATTGTAACCTAAAGACAAATACATAGAAAGAGAAGGATTAATGGTGAATAGACAACGTATATTTTAAACCACTAGCAAAGCATCGCAGATAATATCACAGGACAATACTTAATTATAAATCTTCACATTTCCTTAAATAGTATTTAAAAGAATTTACAGTAAGAGATTTCAAACTGTCTAATAAAGTATTGTATAATGTAGGGGCTAAATAGGAAAATGAGCATTTAAATTTTTATTTTTTAAACGATGGTACAATATATAAACTCCTAATACGTAGACTATAATTATAATATTTTAGTTGCAGATATTTAGCACAAGTAAACAAGTAATAATGCAGGCTAAAAAATATATTTTCCTCCGGTAGTAGTGGCTCAGTGGTTAACCCTTTTATATAATGAGCCAAAGATTCAGTGGGGTTTTCCGTGGTTTTTTAATTTTTGACTATCGTCATCGCAATATAAGAGAGGATAGGAATCATGTTAAAAATTGCATATCTAGATTTTAGTGAATTATCACATTTTAACCCTTTTTACTTCCTTGTACGTAAGTAAAGGAAGTATTGTAATCGCGAAAAATTTCGGTTTTCAGATTTCAGCGGAAATATCTCGCATAACTCAAAAACGGTAAGCCGTAGAAAGTTGAAATTTTGTATTTAGGACTCCTATAACATCTAGTTGTGCACCTCCCTTTCTGGTTATTACACAATTTCCAGAAGTGGCACTTTACATGAAGCCTATAATAGATTTTAATGAAAAACTGTTTTAAAATATAATCCAAAACTTTTCAAATTTGGTATACAAGACTCTAATGTCAATCGAAATAACATAATAGATTTTGGTTAAAATAGGCTAACCGGAAGTGGTACATTACTTGAAGTTGTTAACAGTTTTTCTTGAATAAAATGATTTTATTTTGATTTTAGAAATAAATGTTTCAAATAAAAGTTTCAGAGAATTAATTTCTGCGTCTAGCACATTAAGTATTATTAAATTAGCCCTTTGTATAAGCGAGATATGTTAATTTAAAAATTATATAATAATAATAATAACATTTATTGTTTCTAAGCAGTGCTTCATACAATGGATTGGTACAAAAGTCATATAAAATTATTTGTAGTCTATAGAGTACATGCATATATAATATAATTTTTTTAAATAATGTATACATATATAAAAAACAGCATATACCATTTATTACATATTAATAATGACAAATTTTAAATTTAAATGAATTTAAAGGAATTTTTGATTTTAAGCTATATAGCCCTATTTACATTTAAAAGTAGCTATCACATATACACATATTTTAATTATAATGGATTCAGTGACATTTTGAACTATATAATGACCCAAATAACATAACAAAAACAGATATAAATATCATTTATTAGCAATTAATAATTAATAACAAAATTCTATTTTATATGAATTTAAAGATAAATGAATTTAAAGGAACACTTTACACTATATGTTTACCCAACTTAAATTATCGAAGTTAACCTGATATGGTTAACTTAAATTAATGCGATAAAGTAATGTATTTTTAATTGTAACTCTGGATGGATATTTATTCATTTAAATAAAAGCTTCGGATTTTCAGGGCAGAAATTGTATAATAGAAGATATGGTCAATTTTGTCTTTTGATAAATTGGTAAATAAACTATAAAAATTTCTTTCAGTAAAGATTGGTGTGTTGTATCTATTCAGAAAGTGATCTTTAAGGTGTGCATACATAGGACACTCAAGGTAGAAATGATAGGCATTTTCAAATTTTTGTAAGTTACAAATTGTACATAATAACTCTGAATTTAGCTCGTATTTAATATTTTTGTAAAATATTTTAAGAGTTCTTTTTGAAGAAATGCGGATTTGTGAAATAATTTGTTGTTTAATTATTGGAATATTCATATTCAAATGTACTTCCATACCGGGACTACACTTTATGATCTTATAAAATAAACTATAGGTCGAGAGTTGGTTTCTGTCCAAGTCTTTTTTCTCTAGCGTATTCGTAAATTCATCTATAATTACATTAATTGATAGTTCGTTGATTGATTGATTTTCCCAGATATCATAAAAATTATTCTCGTATAAAAAGGTTTTCAGTTGGCTAACCCAATTTAGTTCCAATTTATTGTTTTCAAAAGACTGGTCGAGCTCAAGCAAACGGTTGTATATAATTTTTGGATACCTGTTATTAGGCGTCATCAAAATTTTTTTCCATAGGCCGAGCGCTCTTTTCCATATATATTTTCCCATATGTATTAATCCTGTTTCCAATCGAACTATAAAATCCGGAGTATGAAGGGGGAATCGAAAAATAGATTTGACATATTTAATTTGGCATCTTTCTATTTCGTTTTCATATCTAAGACCCCATACTTCCGAAGCGTACAAAGCTGTGGCATGTATTATTGAATTTAATAATTTAGATTTTTCTTCCCAATTGTTTGATTTCCCTGTAGCCAAGATTTTCTTAACGTTTTGAATAGCTATATTTGCTTTTTTACGACAATTTTTTGTTTGTTCATAAAATTTTCCGGTGGGAGAGAAAAGGACGCCTAAATATTCAAAATTTGTGACCAAATTAATTATATTGTTTTTAAATTTAAATTCGCATTTATTACTTTTCCTACCTTTATGGAACAATACTATTTTTGTTTTGTCCGTATTAACACATAAATCATTATTATCGGAATATTCTTCTAAAGCGAGTAATTTAAGTTTCAAATCTATTGGAGAATGAGCTAGGACAACTAAATCGTCAGCGTAAGCTAAACATAATATATCTTGATGCCCGTTTATATGAATTCCAGTTAAATTTTTTTCTCTGAAAAAAGACTCAAAGTCATTTAGAAAAATTGAAAATAATAATGGAGACATTATTTCGCCCTGTAGCAAACCTTCGGAAATTTTAATTGGGTTAGATAATTCATTGCGTTGTTTGACTTGTAATGATGCGTTATCATACATGCCTTGAAGTAGGCGAATTATTTTTGAGCTGATACCGTTATGATATAGTTTGAACCACAATTTTTTATAGTTGATTGAGTCAAATGCACGCTTATAATCAATGAAAAGAGTATATACCTTTTGTTTACTAAGCCTTAGGTGAATGTTTACTATACCCATTAGCGTAAATATATTATCGGTAGTACTTCTTTTCTTACGAAATCCGGATTGAAATTCATTTAATAGTTCATGTTCTTCTAGAAATGGTTCTAAACGATTGTGCAAAATTTGTGTAAATATTTTAGAGATTGATACAATAAGGGCAATACCTCTATAATTGTGTGGGTTTTTCTTATCACCTTTTTTAAACAGCGTTTGTAACTGCACCGTATTCCACGTTTTTGGTATATTACCTGTTTGAAATATTAAATTATATAAATTTAGCAGATAGTGCTCCCAGGCAGGGGTAAGATGTTTAAAAAATTCATAGGTTATACCATCTATGCCAGGGGCCTTGTTCAATTTACATTTCATTATACTCGATTTTAATTCTTCTAGTGATATAGATGAATCTAAGAATGGGTGTTGACAATCAAAGAAATAAATATGTTCGTATGAGGTTTTGCTATATATTTCATTATAAAATATTTCCCAGTCTTTAATATTTACTTCATTGGGTTGAAAATATGTTTTTCTCAACTTTCTTACGGTTTGCCAAAATGAATTATTATTTTTAGAGTTAGATAATAAATTTTGAATATTATTTTGGTAAGATTTTTTTGCATTTTGAATGAGTATTCTGTATTTTCTTTTTGCAATTATATACGTTTCTAGATTATTAAGTGCCCTGTTTTTGTGGTATAATTTTAGTAGAATTTTTAATTCCTGTTTTGAATTTTTGCATTCTGTATTAAACCAAGGGTTAGTCCCTGATGGTATGTTATTAGCCTTAGTAACTTGTAACATACCTGAGTGACTTGCCGCATCTTTAATAGCATTTATTAAGTTATTATTTAATGCTTCTGTTTCAGTGCTATTGAAATACATCCTATCTGAATTTTCTAAGTTATATTTAAACGATCCTAAATTATTTTCATTAAATTTAAATTTGATAATAAAATTAGTTTTTGTCTTTTGGTTTACAGTACCTTGTTGAGAAAATGAGCTATTTTCAATATTAACTACACACATACTATGATCAGAGCAATTAAATGAATCCACAATTTCAAAACTATTAATTTTAGACAAAAAACCAACGCTTACCCATGCATAATCTACTGTGCTTTTACCATTTATTTAAAAATTATATACTTTTTTGTTTTTGTAATAAAGCTTGCTATGGATTAGGACAAAAACATAAAAAAAATGTTCATGTCAAATTACGTTAAATACGTGCAATTTTATGATTCGTACAATAACAAATATTATATTTTTATTGTGAAATTAGTCATATTCATTGTTGTAATCAAATATTTCTTTGTTGTAATCAAAACTCTCTTTAAAAAGAACCGGGTTAGATTATGGTCGCTATATATCTTACTGTTTTGAAGTTAAAATTAATATTTTGTAATTTATTTATTAAAAAAATATGTATAGTTTAATAATCGTACAAGGAAGTCGTGTGGTGTCCACATCAGATTTTTTATTGTTGCCGGAGGGGTGTTTCTTCGGACCGTGATTCATGATAAAATTTAAGAAAGTGAACATGATCAAGAAGAATCATGTTTCTTCGCTCGTTAATCGTTATCCCCACTCTTTCATTTTGTGATCACACCAGCAATGAAATATTGCTAGATTTTTTGGACCCCACATTGAGATTCACCATACATTTTATGAAAATGAATATATTGCTTGCAATGGAAATATATGCCGAATTTATAGCAGTGGAGGCCCCTGTTCCATAAAATAAATTGCTGATTATACCCATAAGTATTTTTGAGTTATGTCCCCTAAAAAAAATAGGCGTTTACCCTGGGCAATAAGTTTTTCCGTGCGCATTGCTTCCCTAATTATTTTAGACAAAAAGTTTCAAATGGATGTTGCAAAAATTTCTACATCCGAATTAATAAAAAAAAAAACATTTTGGCTACATCATAACTGCAGAAATAAAATTTGAAAATTAACGGAATTATATTTTAATAGTATTAGCCATGGAATTAGAAACAAGAGACGAACAAAAGTGTAACGTTTAATACATCAAATTATTAGTATTTAGTTTGACAATCATTATTCTGACACTGACGTAATAAAATGTTACGCTTTTGTTCGTCTCTTGTTTCTAATTCCATGGCTTATTAGCCATTAAATTGTAATTCCGCGAATTTTCAAATTTTATTTCTGCATCCACTTGAAACTTTTTGTCTAAAATAATTAGGGGAACAATGCGCACGGAAAAACTGATTTCCCATGTTAAACGCCTATGTTTCACTTTAATTGATACACCCTGTATATAAGTTGTAATCATAATTTGTAAGTATATCCATGTCAAACTACAGAATTTTTTCTATAGATAATCACCATTTCATCCCGCCTTCCCTAGGATAATATAACCTCAAATTCTTCCCAGCCGGTAATATAAAATGGAGATTGAGGAACAATGAATTAGGCACGATCTCCGTTGTAGGCTTCAGATCTCGCTTTCGAGCATCACGTGCACGTTCTCCATCGCAATCACGCCCATCTGAGTTGGAAACAATCGCACTTCGCACGCATGATGACAGCGTGGGTATACGTGACGTGTGAGCTCACCCCAACTTTATTTGGTTGATTTGGGTCGAGAGCGTAGTGTTTAATGCGAATAATATTTAAGGTGATATATGAGACTTTGTATGGATGTTTTGTAGGATTGTGATAAAAAGGGATGTTCATAATGGTATAATATTCAGAATACTTGGGGCCAAGTTCTAAGTAAGAAGAAAAAGCTAAGTTTCCAACCGCTGCCAACTTAAACTCCATATGTACCTACACCTTTTTATTTTTCAATCATTCTTCCTGTTAATTTATAGTTCAGTAGTCATAGCATCATATCCTAATATAAAATATATAAAATAGCCACAATTTTTTTAAAATTAATAATGTTTTGTAGTAACTACTTGTAGTTGCAAGAAAATATAAGCGCGTAATGTTAGGAAGGCCTACTAGATTAGACATATATGAAAGAAGGAAGAAGAAAGTTTGCAATGCTGACAGACATCAAAATGAGCGGGAATTACAAAAGAATAAAGAATAAATACAGTCTGGTAATGTTGGTAATCGCTTGATAATGCAATGTAACTAGCAGTACTTCGAAGAGTCACCGCCAACGGAAAGTGACTGCTGTGGCCCCACGACCCCAACGAAAGAAGCAAGTCGTCGCGTCGAAGGATATGGAGTGTGACAGTAAAAAAAAAAAAATTAATTGTAATTACTAACGTCAAACACAAAATATCAAATAAAAAATCTGATGTGGCTAGCACATTACCTTCCGTCAATCCTGTGAATTATGTAAAAATTCCATAGGGGGTGAGCAGTCACGTGACTTTGCTGACCTTGGCAATCATATATGGGGCCTGTATCAAAATGACAGCTATTAATTATGTCCATAACTGACAAATGTAATAATTTTTTATTCAAAATTTCATTTTTTGCTATTGTATTGTAACGTTTATTTATTTGGATGAACTGTAAAAATAAGAGAAATAATATTAATTAAAATAATATGTTTATTAAACGATAAATAATTAGGATAAATATTAAAAATATAATAAAAATAACTAACACTATGATTAAATTATTATAAACACTTATTTAAGACTAAGAATATTATTAAATGCTTAAAAAATAAGATTATTCATTTAAAAAATATTTATATCACTATATTTATTTATATAACTACATTTAATAATTATGTTCACCACTCGTAGACTGTTTATTTATATCACCAACTGTTCATTGTTAGTTGCTTATATATATTAGACTATCCGTTGCTGGCTTTGGCGACGGGTTTATATAGCGTGTTATGCTTCTCAAAATTTCTGACGCCGCAATAACATTGAGTACAAAAGATTCAGGTCACTGATGTAATTAACACGTCTAGCCGCATGGGTATTTCCGCCGCCGGGGATTACGTCATCGCTCGGGAATATTCTACCAGTATCGGCGCTAGTATATAATATAATCGTCTCTCTTGTATCTTTCCAGAAATTTCTAACACTAGAGTTATTTCCTTTATTCTTTCATTCCTTACCGTATCTGTCCGTGTCTTCCCAACATCTATTTCAACATCCTCATCTCTGCCACATTCATTTACTTTTCATTGATACTGACATCTGTCAATTTGAATTATCTGAATATATTAGCAGTTTCCATGGTTAGCATAGCTGGCTGATGTACGAAATTTAATATCTTTATAATTCTTTAAGTCTATACTCGACTCTATATATATTGAATATGAAGTATAAACTGCAATCCAATTATATAGAGAGTAATATATTCTTTACGTTATAATAACATTAAATGTCAATAAATGATATTTAACTACTTTTTTCAAGAAAATCTGTTAAAAATCGCAAATGAGTGTACTTCTAGTGGACCAATTATAATCAAATTATAATCATGTCTGCATATGGAACTAATCTCGAGGAATATAATTAAAAATATAATTTTTGTAATCGTGGTATTGGAGTTATGCGATCCGAAACGAGCGTCAAATACACGTACACACATACAGACATCATATGTAAAAATAGTAAATTCGTAATCTATGGACTCCAAAACGTGCTTATTCATTAGAAACTCACTATCAATTTTTTTGACCAAAAACAATACCTTCTTTACGTAAAGGTGACTAAAGGTACGAAAGAGTAAATTATAAATTAGTATATCATTAGATGTATAATTTTTTACCTTCCGTCATCTTTAGATGAGCAAAGTATTGTTTTTGGTCAAAAAATCGGTGGTGGGTTAAAATTAATATTGTAATTGCTATGATACGTCTTCCGATGTACTATCCTGACTCCTGACCCTGTTGAGTAGTTCTTAAATAATAAAATATGTAGATAAATAAAATAAGCTGGTAGCTAACAAATAAAACAAAGTTTATTATATTTTATATTGTAACATTCTTAGCTAGATATTTTAAACTTTAAAAGTTGAGATAGAGAATGTCGAGAAGCAATGTAGATAATTAGTGTTAATGCTGAATATAGAACGAAGTATATCAGAATTGCTAATCCCGCGTTTGAAATCATACACTAATTCAGCGGAAACAAAACAATAACAAACATGACACCAGCATTATCATACACAAAGGCTAAACACGGTTATGTGAGATTATCTTCGACGGCCTGAATCTCTACCTTCCTCGTTCGGATGCCGCGTATTGACAAAGACGATGGCACGAACTGAACTGAGTACGGTTTTGACAGCTTAACCAGCTGCGACAGCAACCAATTACCTAGTGCTTGCCTTGATCCTCCCAGCCACTCTCGACATAATGCCGCGATTATGATTTAATCTCCCGTATGGTGCGTCAACCTAATGTGACCGTGATTAGCTTAGAGATTCAAACAATGCAACTACAGGTATGACGAAGCAAACTCCTTGTTGTGGTTACTTTGTGTTGAAGCTGCTTTCACATTCTATATTGCAACGTTCTACATCGGGCTTTCATAGTTTTTAGAAATAGTTTGCAAAAAATATCAGTGTAGATAGCCGCGCCTATTAGCACGCTGAAACTTTAATAGGGTGATTGCATGATTATTGTATTTATAAAATAACATTATATTCTCGTAATTTTGCGTATTTAAATATTATTTTTCTATTTCGGTGTTCTTATGTTTCTATAAACGCACTGTTTTGTACTGCAAACACGACGTTTAGAAGATCTGTAAGCGTACTATTTTTGGCGCCTTTCATGTTCTAGAGTTGGTAGTCATGCTTTCATAACTGACAGATGACAGGTAACCTCAAAATGGTAAGTTGTTGATAATATTTCAACATATTACTTTTAATTATGGATTTTTATACTTTCTTTATGTGATAAGACTAGAAAGAAATATAATATTAATTTAACAACCAGAATCAGACCTTGAATCATAAATACAATACACCTTGCAATACACTAATTAATCAATAGTTGACAAAATATGAAATTTCAATTGTTAGCGAGAAGCGTTACCAACATAAACATAACTAACAAACAAATACTTAGTCATAATTTGATGTCGCAATTTAAATAAATTTAATCGTAAAATTACCTCAATAGAAAAAATAGTATAAAAAACACGTATCATAAGGCCTGTTGACGCACTCGTCCTTTGTAAAACTCGCCTAGCGGCTCGTTTTCCAAACTTGGACTCGTACGTTAACAGATTGCCTTATGATACTTGTGTTTTAATGTACTATTATTGGAAAACAATTATAATTCCATAAATAATGAATTATTAATTGTTAAAAAATGTGTATATTTTCAACTATATCACGTAATTAAAAACAGAGTGTGACGTCAAAAGGCACTCACATCAGCGCATGCAAGGAAACAGCTTCTAATATGAAACACAAAAACACATGTCAAGTTTTGATTACAAGCGACAGAGATAGAGAGACACGCTATTGGACGCGATGAACAAGAAAGCATGCTTGTGTTTAGGCAGCCAATAGGAATAGGTCTCTTCTTACGTCATAAGAGTGGGGGTACTTTTTATCTGGAGTTCTTACCACGATTCTTTTTTTATTCAATATTTAAAAAAGTATGAAAAAAATATTTTTTACCTTCCGTCACCTTTAGGTAAGGAAGGTATTGTCTTCGGTAAAAAAATTCAATGATAAGTTTTTAGTGAATAAGTACGTTTTAGGGTATATAATACGATTTTACCATTTTTACGATGATGTCTGTAAGTATGTATGTGTGTGTGTGTATGTGACGAAAGCTTCAGATCGCATAACTTCAATACCAGGATTCCAAAAGTTATATTTTTTTTTCATATTTCTCAAGTTTACATCCAGAAGAACAAGTGATTAGATTTTGGTTATAAATGGTCAACCGGAAATACCATCATTTGAAGATTTTAACAGTTTTTCTTGAATAAACGCAATTATATATCATTTATTGACATTTAGCGTTATTATAACTTGAAATAATATATAATTCTCTATACGATTTGATCGCATTTTCTTCATATTCAATAGATATAGAGTTAAAGAATTATAAATATATTAAATTTCATAAATTAGCCAGATATGCTAACCATGGTGCTAATATATTCAGATAATACAAATTGACAGATGCCAGTATCAATAGGTGCGTTCAATGAAGTAAGCAGTTCAAGCAAATGCTAGGTAAGCAAACGAGACACGAAAGATTTGCTAGCTATATGACAAACTGATATTCACAAATGTCAACGAGAAAGTTATACAGTTGTCAAATATAACATGTGTATCTCTCATATCCCTTTTATTGGTCTGGAAAGATATACAAAATGAATTTATAGATAGGTACAGTTATTTGTAGATAATGGAATTAATTTTGAACATTTTTTTTAGGTCTAAGAAAATATTTCAAATTTAAGAATGTAATTGATATAAACACACCATAAAATGAGATAGAAACAGTTAAAACAAGTTAAATCCATGTATGTATAATTTGCATTACCCGCCATTAAATTTCATAAGTTAGCAAGAAAAGCAAGAAATTTGGCGCTTGGTTTGCTTGCGAGCAAATCAAGCAAATGGTAGGCTAGCAAAGTCGTTCAACAAATTTTACTTCCGATTGCTTGTTTTCCTGGGGTTATTGAACGCACCTTAGTAAATGAATGTGGCAGAGAGGCGGATGTTGAGATAGATGTTGGAGAAGAAACGAAAGATACAGCGAGGAATGAAAGAATAAGAGAAATAACTCTAGTGTTAGAAGTTTCTAGAAATATACAAGAGAGACGATTACATTGGTTTGAACATGCCATGAAGAGAGATGGAGAATATATTGGAAAAAGAATGAATAGCTTAGAAATAGAAGGTTGAAGAAACAGAGTAACACCAAAGATAATTTGGAAGGACTGTATTGCGGAAGACTTGAGATATAAGGAACTGAATAAGAACGAAACGCAAAACAGAAATGCGTGGAAGAAGAAAATAAAAAATAGCAGCCCGTAACGAATGGGAAAAGCTAAAGGAGAAGAAGATGTCAGTGTCAAACACAATAATTTGCATAGTTTGTTTATGAAATAATTTTACTGGAAATTTAGATTCTTTTGCAAGAAGTTTTAAAAATTCTCAGTGCCTGTGTTTTTGGGTGTATTTCAAAACACAAATTAACCTGAACTTCAACCGAACCCAGTTTTTGGCGGGTTCTATGCCCTGACAGAAAGTTTTCCATATAGACAAGTTTTAAACTTTTAAAAATCATAGCCTCATGTAGGTATCGGGTAAGGAAAATGAAAAAAAAAATTGTCAGGCCTATGATAAACATTAACCATAAAAATATTTCCTTAAACAAAGAAGCCCCAAACAAGGTACAAATATGACATTTGGCAAACTAAAAAATGCATTAGTGTCATAAATTTGAAAAATTAATTACTATACTTCATTTTAGAGAAGAAAATAGTACATGGCGCTTGAGAGCCGACTGTTTTTACATGTATTAAATAAATAATTTAAATTCGTGAAACCAAACTTTGTCAACATAAAGATTGTTATCTGTAAGAATGTATAAGACCTGAGTATTAAAAATTACAACAACACATGGTTAAACATCACTTATTTCGGTAGATTTTATTTGATAACTGACAAGTGATGTATTTTTTGTGAATTAGGTTTGCATTCTTACCATTCGAAGAGCAGTATTTATATTCCTATCTAAACCACCGCTATTTTCTTACGTGCAATGAAGTATAGGCAAGGCAAATATAAGTATTTCGCATCATCGTAAAGCTTATTTAATTAAAAAAAAAACTATACTTTTCCTTTTAAAAATCAATGGTTATATCGTTTCTGGTGAAACCGGAAATAAAAATCAGGTTCTATTCACACCAAAGAGTGGAAAATATAATTTAAACTATAGGCCTCAAATTAATTACAAGAAAAATGGCCATTTGTCCCCTTTTTTAATCACTGTTTCTACTCATTTTTAGGAACAAAATTAACGTAAAGTCGCAGATATGAGACCATGATTTTTGAAAATTACAGATTAAATTTTGTATGAGCCTAATTTTTAAAATTATTTTGCGCATTTAGAATTTTTTGTAATCAAAATTTCGAGATCATTCATTATTTGATCTCTTCCTTTCAGAAGTTCTAGTTTCATCTTTACCCGTTTTAGTGTAGATTAATTATCGTACGAGTATTTGCTGTCTACGTCTTTTTAAAAATATATCACAAATTATATCATTAAGAAGCAAAGGAAATAATATTCGACCTTTAATTTTCTTTAAAAGATACATTTTCGATTGGGAAATAGAGCAGAATTAATAATATCATTAAAATCCTGATAAATTACTTTAAAATACGATTCCACATCTCTTGATTGAAACTTGTGTAACTAACGAGGGAAATTTTTAATGATAGCAGTAAATCATGGTGTGTGTGAAAATTTTTGCAGGCATACCACAACACGATCACATTGCATCTCCATTGCTGGCAACCGCCGCTATTCGTCCTGCTCGCTTTAATTAAAACGAGCCCTGCACCTACATGGCGGCCATTGTAATATATCATCAGCGTAGTAAGAAGCGAATTCCCGCGCTGAAACTCGATTATCTCGCAAGAAGCGCTGTAATCGAAAAGTCGAGGAACTACAACGCTGGAAGACATCTCCTGCTCGAGGTAATATTTGCAAAGTTGGTAGCGTAGACGCGTTAACAAGGCTCTAGACACATTTAGGTTCGTTATTTCCCAAGCTAGGGAACTATCAAGATACCGTTTACACGGGAGATGTAAATGAGTTGGTCTAATCTTTGAAATGATTCCCTAAGAGAATAGAATTAGATGTGAGATGAATCTTTATTAGGCATAATTTCACTTCTGTAAAGTTAGACAAGATTTATATTTTTATTCTCTATACTTTGTAAAGGTGTCCCAACTAGAGTACCGGATTTAATTTTAAAGAAAAACACATTTATTTTTTGAATTAAGCAAACATTTTTATTTCAACATAAAGAAAAATAGTTCCGATTAAACGTGAAATACAACATCAGGCAAATGACCACCTCTGGCACAGGGTTATTCTTTTGTTAAAATTTTGAATAACGTTTTCACATAAATGTGGCTGTATTTCACCAATAACACGCCGTATTTCCACTTTAAGATGTTCAACTGTTTCAGGCTTATTCGCATACACCTTTTCCTTCACATAGCCCCAAAGAAAAAAGTCCATCGGTGTTAGATCGCACGATCTTGGTGGCCAATGTTGATCGCCAAATCAAGAAATGACACCGCATTAATTTGATGTTCCAACACCCAATCAGCAAATCCACGGCGCTGCGCATGGTCCATGGGCTTGATTTCTTGCACCAATTGAACCTTGTACGCGTGCAAATGCAGATCTTGTACCAAAATTCGTTGCATAGTGCTTCTGGAAATGTTTAATTCTTGACCACGATGCCGAATGGAAGTTCCTGGATTCTCGGCCATAGATTCCCTTACTGTGGCTATATTTTCGAGTGACCGACAAGGACAACGACGAACAATGATCTTCTCATCCATCAGCGTAAATTTGGTCTCAAATTTTGTAATTAAACCCCTCACTGTCGATTCATTTGGCGCATTATTGCGACCGAGAACTTGACGTAATTGGCGAACTGTTTTCGCAAAACTTTCACCATTTTTGTAATGTGCTTTTACAATAATTACCATATTCTTAAATCGCGTGGTCTGTACGTGACAACTGTCAAAAAAAATAACCTTACAACTCGGATTAACAAAATGGCGGCAAATTTAAATCCGGCGCTCTAGTTGGGACACCCGCTACATGTCTCATTACATATGATTATAAAGTATTACAATACGAGTACCTATAAAAGCAACATTTAATTTTAATAAGTTTGCTAATTTTATTACCCCAATATAAACACATTTACAAAAGTAAATTTTATTAAAGATGGATCAGGTTATCTACAAATTGTATGGATTAAGATTTTAGCCCCGCCCATTCTGTCAATTTCAGTAGTTTCGTTTACTTAGTTTTTATAAGTGTACATAAAATACTACTGTTATTTTATACTAGTGCGATTTACTGATTTCAATTAGAGTAAAATATTTATTTATACCTAGGAACCACTAATACTTCGACCAGAAATCATTGGGCGTGGCCTGACGTACCTAAGCGACACTGCTTAGAAGTAATGGCTACTAAGGTTATAGCAATAGAAACAAAGAACTATCAGCCAGACACAGTCCCTGACTGATAGAAAAGACAACGGGAGGAGGTTTGTTTGTATTGAGATGTTCTATCTTGATGTGACGACAATTCTGTAAGTTTCTATTCAATGATATGCGTAACATGTGTTCTTATCGAAGAAATAAATTACAAAAACGAACGGGGCTGTGATAACAAATTAATATTTTTTTGTAATAAAATATAGAATCTTACAAAAGTAACTTACTCTTTAAACAATGAACTTAAATATTACTCAATATTATCTCAACTGTTTTCACAGCCTGCCTGATATCATGGCTTAACTGGTTAATTTCTCATTATTTTCTCTTACGGTTTTGTAATTTATTTCTTCAATAATAATGCACTTAAACCACATGTTAAATTCGTAATTTTACGTAGATTCTAAATATATAAAAATATTATATATTACGGTTAAACCGGAAGCGCTACCAACATGACAAATACCATTATTTGTGAGCCACTAAGCCTAGTTCCCAAATGTATCAAGAAAATTAAAAACTAATTATTAATAAACAAGTTATTTTGAGTGGCCCATTTTTCAGTGTCACTCTATCTTATTCCTATCTATAAAAATTATGGGTTAAAAACAATATACGGGTTATCAGCTATCTCTTTCTATTGCTGCACATAGTAAGTAAAATGGCGCCAGCAACTGGCAGTTAGACTGTCAAAGGAAACGTCAAAAATATTGCAGACATTAACACATTCACTGCCTCGAACGCCTCTGAGGCGTTGAGTGGACTTTGGCTCCCGTGCCCAGTCCGCCCGAGAGGCGTTCTCGTGGATACGGGATATAATAGTAAATACATTTGCTGAGACGATTTGGATTCGCACAGTAGTGTGTTCGGGCACCTCACTGGGGTCAGTTCTATGAAGTGTAAGTGTTGGTTTCAAATAAACGTGTAAATATTTTTACTGGCGGCTTTTTTTTGTGTACATCAAATTATTTTAGAAACGGTAAGTGTAACTTTTACTTTTTATATATTATCATTTTGTAAATGTGTGTGTGTGTTTTTTTTAGTAAAATAAGTAAACAATTTTCGAATTAAATTAGCAAGATATAAGATGTTGTCCGCCCCAGGGGCGTTGACGGGCATACAGTGAGTTTTTTATAATACGTTTTGTTTAACTTTTCCAGATTATGGCAGACGAGCCAGCACCATCTAAAAGAGTTAAATACAATGATTCTAAAAGAGGTTTAACAGATGAAGAGTTGCTGGCTATTTTACAAGAGTCTGATGACGAAGATCCCTTCGCAAATAGTAGTGATGATGACCCTGACTATACTAGTCCGAGCGATAATAACGATTCTACTTACTTTGTAAACCAATGTTTATTTTATATTATATTATTATAATATGTATATAAAAAAAAAATATTTTTTTTAATTTTCAGGGTCAAACGCCCCGAGGGCGGTCTCGGGCATACAACCAAGTAATCAACTTGCGCTGTGCCCTGAACGCCTCTGGGGTGTTTTTGTTTTTTTTTTGTGGAAAAAAAGTATAAAACGCTCATACATTACCTACTAAATAGCCACCACTGACAACAACTTAAAATGCTAAAAAAAGGAGGTGGCACTAGGCCCACCTATATATTCTACATTGGGCAGTGAATGTGTTAATAACTTGTATTCTCAGTGAATATTTGCATCGTTAGAAATTTTAGCTTCAATAAAAGCTTTTGTGACTTCTTTTGTGAAGTTTTTTTAAAGTAGTCAAAGACAACAATTTGTGGGTTTTTGAAATGTTTTCTTAAAAAACCTGGGTGGATTATTTATGTGTTTATTTTTTGACTTTTTTTAACTGAAGAAATTAGACTAACCCTGAGGCATATTCGAGGGTTATGCTAAAATTCGTTGGCAAAGTTAAGTTGTAAACAGTTGATTAAATTTTTTTTTTGACAATGTGGAATTAACGGAATAGCATTTTCGGATCTTGATTTATGATTTAACAGTTGTTAAGCCCTCTAATAATTAGTTTGACAGTTTTTTTTTTGTCACCAGTAATTAATATATCGTTGTAAGTTTAAGTTGTAATGTTGTAAATATATAGCTATGTGCGATTTTGGCTATTTTCGAACAAAAAATATGGGTACACGTTTTTGTCTAAACAAGAGATTGTTTATATTGAAAGCCTTCCAAAAGAAGATTGGTTGAGAGCTTTTATGAAGGTGAATAAAAGAATGTTTAAGTGTATTATTGTTGAAGGGAAACTACCTACTAACTTTACATATTTAAAATAAAATTCTAAAAAATGTGAACCATGTGCCGTATTCTCAGTAATTCTAGCGTGATCCACGTATTAGGCGAGATAGAATTATTTTTTAATCACTATTTGCCTGCCACATATACAGTTTTACGAATATTACATATCATACATGTATTATTTTCGGAAACAGATATGAAATTATATATGTCAAAATGTAAAAGTTGTGGAGTATGGTATAATTTCATGAATATTTGATTATTTAAATGATTAGCTTTAATAAAAATGTAAAGCGCGTATCATGAATTCAGCAGTGTGGTAAATTACGGCAGTTTAAATTCAATTATAGCATATGCAACACCTGGTAGCGTATATGTTCAACATTAATTAAATTTATAATCATGGCAAACAATAAAAGGAAAGTTAGTAATTAAATTACTCCTCAAATAACTGCTTCAGGCAGTACCATGTTCTCGTATTAGATTGTTATTAATACACCATTTTATATAGTTCAATACCAATCAATTTTTGAAAGTTAGTTCTTTGTTTGAGGCTTGAGACTTTAAGCGTGGAATTGTTTTGAATGTACATAGTTCTCTTGGTTCTCTTTCAGGAAAAAATTAAATTTACGATATCGGCCAAAAAGTTTTCACATTAAACCGCGCGGAATTTCCAAGGGGCTTCGCAGTTCCACCACTGTAAAATTAATAGCTACTTTATTGAGAATCTTCCTAGAAATCTTCCTTTATGTGTCAAATTATTTTATCTTTTCCTACATCATGAATATAAATATGGTGGCTTGTTGAAGCTCACTTCCTAATTTGATTTTCTTAAATATATTATTCTACATCTCACAACTTTCTTCATATAGAGAAATAGCATTGAGTTTTGACAGAGTCTATATCCTAATTTGGTAATGATTTTTACTTCCCGCTGCCCTTGGTAAAGAAAATTTTGAAACCTTTTATTTCGACCCCTATTCTAATATGGAAAGAAGCCATTAGATTTTGGTATAAATCAGATAACCGGAAATCGCACTTTACTTGAAGCTCAAAATAGTTTTTCTTCCATAAATACCTTTAAATGTCATTTTTATGTTATAAAAATTTATAAAATATAAAAATTATATCCCGGAGCCTATGTTTTAAACACAACTCCATGGTTACACAGTTCAGTTCAAATGTATGTAACTGACAGATGTCATTGTCAAAAAAATAATCATTTCAAATTAATAATAGTAATATTTTAAAAAGAAAATTGCAAATAGAACAATAGCTATATGGAAAAGAACTTAGTATAGTTTCCAGCATTAGTAAATTTGCAGGTATGTGTTCAAATAAAAAAATATATATATTATCACGGCATATTATCTGTTGTTGGGTGTGCTAATCTGCTTTGTATACAGATGTTTGTAATGATGATGACATATTTGTATCGTGCGGGCGTTTATCAAGCGTCACCCCACGGGCACTAATTTCTGGTGTCGAGAATGCACCACAGGAGTCAATTTTGTGCTATTTAATATTCGAAATATTTGGCGTTGGTCGGGATCGAACCCGGTTCCCCAGATTCACAACCAGGCACTCAGGCACGCGGCCACGAGTCCCAAAGGTATGCATTTAAATTAATAAAAATTAAAAGGCGAAGGGTGTTGTGTTGGTCACATCAGATTTTTTCATGTGGGACTCGTCTGTTGTGTGCGACGGAAGTTGAATTTCCTGCCTAAATTTTCTCATGATCAAAGTTTAGGCGTTTGGCGCTGTAATCAATCCAATATTAATACTATTAAAAAAGTAATGACAAATATAATATATAAATTTTCTCATTTTTAAGAGAGGTATTGGATTCATGCTAAAAATCGCATATCCAGATTTTAGTGAAGAAGCACGTTTTAAAGTCCCTAGAATCCTATTATAACATTTTTACGATGATGTCTGTCTTTGTGTGTGTGTGTGTGTATGTGTGTGTGTGTATGTGTATGTGTGTGTGTGTGTGTGTGTGAGGATGTGTAGGTACGATTTCTTAAATTCTATAAGACTAAAGATCTGTGTAACTACGGATTCCTCAATCTAACAGTAATGGGAAGAGTTGAATAGATTCTGGTAACAACTGGACAACCGGAATTAGTAGTATTTTAACAAAAAATCTTTTAAGTATTATTTTTTCAATATTTGTTATTACACATATTAAAAAACAAAATTCTCTATCCGACATATTTAATTTTTTTATTATATCTTCTATAGATTTAAAGATATAGAAATATAATCTATAAAATAATCTGTTGTAGAAAATCTCACAATTAAAATGTCTGTAATTGACAAATAAAAGTAGCTAATATCAAAAATTCAGAGATAGTACTGAAGGTTTTTTCTAGGAACGATATTTAATATTTTTTATTGTATATTAATTATATATTTAAAATTATAGGTATATTAAATACACCCTACAGAAATATCGCCAATCCTGTCAATGGATTGGAAGAATCTCGAACATTTAGAGGAGTAGCAGAAAACTTGCTCATAGAATGAATTTAAAATTATAGAAAATATCTAAATATAAAGATTTGATGTAAATAGATTTTTTTGTGTGTACAAGAAATGTTAAATACACCACTAATATATCCCAGAATGAAAAGAGCGAGAGGTATTGTGATGGCCACAACAGATTTTTTATTTAATATTTTGTATCTACTATTTTTACTTTCAATTAATTTTGCGCTCTTTTGTTCTATGTTCTAGAATTTTCCTCTTTCATTTTGGTAATTTTCTTGTGAATAATACATCATGTTTTAAATTGCGCTTATTTTTATTGCAAAATTTTCCTTTGTTATATTACTTTTAGTATTATTATTTATTTGATTACGTTTATTATGACACAGACTAATTGTTCCGTACATATTCTAGCTGCATTTTAAGAAATTATCATGTATTTACCATTTTTAATATTAATCTTGTCATACCTGTAAAACGCGTTTGTACACAATTTATATATTTATTTATTTATTTATTTCACTATATTACATTGTATCCAAGTTTATAGTACGTCAAAACATAATAAACAAACATAAACAATTACAAAATTTGTTTCATATCAACATTCAGATATCGTAAAATGCATGTTTTACCAGATTTTTTTTTATAGTATTAAAATTTTCATCCTTTAGAAATGTATGATATACCTAATATTTCAGATGTCTCTTTACTAAAATTATTGCACTTAACCGTACAGAACGACATTTGTCACAGTTCATCAATGTAGATGTTTATCTTCAAAAACATGAAAAAAATGTCCTGAAAAACATTTGCTTTAATTAGATTATTAAAATCGTCCAAATATCATAACCAATAATTCATAAAATATCAGGTGTGTCATTTTTCAGAATCCTGAAAAGTACGTTTCCGTGTAAAAATTTATACTGAATAAATATTGTATTTTCTTTTTTCACGAACCATTATACAAATTGCAAAAAAAGTCAGCGACAACTCACGTACTTATTTATCATTTAGACATCGGTAGACGTTCTCTCGTCAAATGCTTCACAACTTCAAACAATAAAACTTCTCGGAAAGAATTGCTTTACTTTTTCAGAAAATTCCTTAATTGTTACTGAAGTTTCAGGTAAAAATAAAATGTTTTGAATAGTTAATTTAAAACTTTCATGCTAGTGGTTTTACATTAGAAATAAACATAAAAAATCTGATGTGGCCAGCACATAACCTCTCGCCGTATATTTTACCTGGCTGTATGCATAAAGCAAAGATTATTTTTATAAATACAAATAATATATTCATATAAATCTATGACGTATAAACTTCTTTGTTATTCAATGATTTGTTACGTTCTAATTTGGTCCTTTGTTCCAATTTCCTTAATTTTATACCTGCCGTTCCTTCGTTTCCATTCATGACCTGAAAAACAATATTTTATGCCGTAATGATATTATTTATACTTCATAGTTCTATTAAATTCACTTACTTAATGTTTCTTTAAATTTGGTAGCTTCATTTGTCAAAATTAAATAGTCTATTCCGCAGTTTATTATTCTAGTTTCAGTTTTAGGTTAATTTTTGGTGACATTTCTTAATTAGATTTATCTTTGCGGTGATCGTATAAGCTGAGCGCTACGTTCACAACGTAGTGTAGCGGCGGTAAATTTTGAATTTGACTGGTAAATAAATAGACTTAAATTGGTTGGATTTATTTTTGTATTAATTTAGTTTATTTATTTAAAACATTAACATACAACTATTATCCCATCCTACTATCCTTAAATTACCCCTATCCTATACTAAAAATTATGAGCGTAACACGTTTTATTTAAGTAGATTTGTTGTGCGCAAGGCTATGGTTACCCTCTTTCTCTCTTTCCGGAATTTAAATTATTTTTCCCTGCCTTAAGTAAGATCCGGGGACTTATCGTAAGTAACTTCAAGCGGGCGAACGTGTGGAAGAAAATTTGAGTTGCGGGTCAGAATGACTTAAAGTAATTCCGGTCGAGTGTAAAATATTCGTAGGGAATATTACCCTTATTTGGGGATCAATCGCCGGATTACGTATTTCGTTAGGAGGTTTTTGGTGATTTGTGAATCAACCTCCCGCGGAGTTCCCACGTGGGGATCAATTTAAGTGTTAGTGGTTCGCGACCTTTTTTCTTTTGCTCGTAACATCTTCCAACATCTCGCCACGGGCTGAAGGCATCGTCGGGGGACAGTTAGCTCACGGGTGGACATCTCCAGCTGGTGTGACGCTGCCTGGCATCGTCCGCATTCCGCTGACTGACTGCAGTCATCCCCACCACCATTCCTGGCTACCTACCGCCACTAGAGATAAGTCGTACAGACATCTTTTATATTTTTTTTAACAACTTTCATTTGAGGCACTGAAGACGTTGGAAAACTTGTTAACTTTAATTTTTGTTCATTTTTATTGTGCATTTAACTTTTGGAGTGCCTGAAAATTGGTTTAACCTTAGCTTCGTTCACTTTTATTTTGCACTCACTTTTGGAGTGCAATATTATTTTTGGATTTTTCATTTTTATTATTATTAGTGTTATATTTATTATTGGATTGCTTTAATCCAGTGTGCAACTTTGTGTTGTTTTTGGTTTTTTTTATATTGTGCCTGGCACAGAATTCGGCACTGTTGTACTTTGTACTACGATACGTCGCGGACTATTCGTCCTCGTATATTCAACTGGCTGTACTTGCCCTGCGTTGTCGGTTGGCCAACATTCGACGTATAATTGTACTGTCGGGTCGGATATATCCGCGTCGTCATCTTTGTTCATAGTTATTTATTTGTTTATTTTTATATTTACATTTTCATATTTTAAAGTTAAATTTACATTCATTAAAGTATTATTAATCTTAGCTCTGGAGTATTCTTTTTATTTTGTACAAGCCTTTCTTCCGTTTTCAGGCAATATTTCATATTAACGGTAGGTAACGATCTATTTATTCGTTTTCGTAATTTTGCCGTTAAAAATTACGTGGCGCCCATTCAACCCCTTTCGGGGGTTGATCACCGAACTTAACCCGCTCCCACCTCCACTGTGTAAAGGCTAGCGGCCGCACACCGAAACAACTAGGGTGCGTTATGTAATAAATCGCATTGCGCGAAGCACGTTACAAATTTTGGCGCCCAACGTTTATGGCCCCCTAATGTTTATGGCCCCTAACAACGATCAAGGCCCCCTAACGTTTATGGCCCCCTAACGTTTATGGCCCCACGTTGGGCGCCAAAATCTAACGATCTGCCCTACTTCCTCCTTCCTTAATTTTTTTGCCAACTCCTGTCTCATAGCCTGTACCGTTAATGTATTTGTTCCGCGAATTCCCCGCACGACCAATTCGTACTCCAATTCATCCCTACTCAACCTTGAAGTTTCCATACCGACGGAAAATGGCAAAAATATACAAAAAAAAAATCCTGTTAATGTAACAAGGAACAAACAAATATGTACCAATAAAGGTACAACCAACAATAAAACTATATGAAATTTAAAGCCTAATTATTTTTTTTTTTTTTTTTCAGAAGTTCCCCAAAATCTAAATCCCGACCACAAAATATAACAGTATAATCAGCTAACCATACGGTCCTAAACAAACGATTTGGCCCTTAACAATGAAAGTCGCGTTTTGATACAACGAACCCCAAAAAAAAAGCTAAATGGCCTCTTGGATTCGGGAGCCACTAGGTCCATTATTGGTAGGGAAGGTTGGGAGATGCTAAAAGGGATGGATTTATACTTGGATAAATCGGATGCACCCGGTTGCACGGTTGCAGACGGAAAAGAATGTGTGAGTTTGGGTTCGATTACTGTTCCCGTTCTTCTCATGGACAAAATTAAATTGATTAAATTTTTAGTCGTTCCGGATGTCACCAGCAGTATTATCTTAGGGATGGATTTTTGGTGCACAATGGGGATTGTACCTGATTTAAGAAGGGATGTTTGGAATTTTACGGGATTGGCGACATTAAATGTACAGGATACAATGACATCAGACTTAACAGACGAACAGAAACTACAACTACAGACTATGTTGGACAAAAATTGGGAACGTATGCCAAGAAAACTTGGATGTACATCAAGAGTACAACATAAAATAATTGCGGAATCGGAACCGGTCAAGCAGCGCTATTACCCAGTTTCACCAGCGATTCAGCAACATATCGATGCTGAACTGAAGAAGATGTTAGCTGAGGATATTATTGAGCCTTCCTCAAGTTCTTGGAGTTCACCTATCTTGATGGTGCCGAAGAAAGATGGCGGCTACCGTTTTTGCGTAGACTTCCGGAGGCTTAATAAAGTCACAAAAAAGGATGCGTATCCAATTCCTTACGTTTCTGGAATTTTAGATAGATTAAGAGGTGCCAAGTACTTAAGTTCATTGGACATAAAATCAGCTTACTGGCAAATTCCGATAATGATTTGTAGTTTGTTTTGTTTATTTGGTTTTGTATTGAGGAAAAATTTTAGGAATTTTCCCTCACGGGAGTTGGGGAGGGATTTGTTACGTTCTAATTTGGTCCTTTGTTCCAATTTCCTTAATTTTATACCTGCCGTTCCTTCGTTTCCATTCATGACCTGAAAAACAATATTTTATGCCGTAATGATATTATTTATACTTCATAGTTCTATTAAATTCACTTACTTAATGTTTCTTTAAATTTGGTAGCTTCATTTGTCAAAATTAAATAGTCTATTCCGCAGTTTATTATTCTAGTTTCAGTTTTAGGTTAATTTTTGGTGACATTTCTTAATTAGATTTATCTTTGCGGTGATCGTATAAGCTGAGCGCTACGTTCACAACGTAGTGTAGCGGCGGTAAATTTTGAATTTGACTGGTAAATAAATAGACTTAAATTGGTTGGATTTATTTTTGTATTAATTTAGTTTATTTATTTAAAACATTAACATACAACTATTATCCCATCCTACTATCCTTAAATTACCCCTATCCTATACTAAAAATTATGAGCGTAACACGTTTTATTTAAGTAGATTTGTTGTGCGCAAGGCTATGGTTACCCTCTTTCTCTCTTTCCGGAATTTAAATTATTTTTCCCTGCCTTAAGTAAGATCCGGGGACTTATCGTAAGTAACTTCAAGCGGGCGAACGTGTGGAAGAAAATTTGAGTTGCGGGTCAGAATGACTTAAAGTAATTCCGGTCGAGTGTAAAATATTCGTAGGGAATATTACCCTTATTTGGGGATCAATCGCCGGATTACGTATTTCGTTAGGAGGTTTTTGGTGATTTGTGAATCAACCTCCCGCGGAGTTCCCACGTGGGGATCAATTTAAGTGTTAGTGGTTCGCGACCTTTTTTCTTTTGCTCGTAACATCTTCCAACATCTCGCCACGGGCTGAAGGCATCGTCGGGGGACAGTTAGCTCACGGGTGGACATCTCCAGCTGGTGTGACGCTGCCTGGCATCGTCCGCATTCCGCTGACTGACTGCAGTCATCCCCACCACCATTCCTGGCTACCTACCGCCACTAGAGATAAGTCGTACAGACATCTTTTATATTTTTTTTAACAACTTTCATTTGAGGCACTGAAGACGTTGGAAAACTTGTTAACTTTAATTTTTGTTCATTTTTATTGTGCATTTAACTTTTGGAGTGCCTGAAAATTGGTTTAACCTTAGCTTCGTTCACTTTTATTTTGCACTCACTTTTGGAGTGCAATATTATTTTTGGATTTTTCATTTTTATTATTATTAGTGTTATATTTATTATTGGATTGCTTTAATCCAGTGTGCAACTTTGTGTTGTTTTTGGTTTTTTTTATATTGTGCCTGGCACAGAATTCGGCACTGTTGTACTTTGTACTACGATACGTCGCGGACTATTCGTCCTCGTATATTCAACTGGCTGTACTTGCCCTGCGTTGTCGGTTGGCCAACATTCGACGTATAATTGTACTGTCGGGTCGGATATATCCGCGTCGTCATCTTTGTTCATAGTTATTTATTTGTTTATTTTTATATTTACATTTTCATATTTTAAAGTTAAATTTACATTCATTAAAGTATTATTAATCTTAGCTCTGGAGTATTCTTTTTATTTTGTACAAGCCTTTCTTCCGTTTTCAGGCAATATTTCATATTAACGGTAGGTAACGATCTATTTATTCGTTTTCGTAATTTTGCCGTTAAAAATTACGTGGCGCCCATTCAACCCCTTTCGGGGGTTGATCACCGAACTTAACCCGCTCCCACCTCCACTGTGTAAAGGCTAGCGGCCGCACACCGAAACAACTAGGGTGCGTTATGTAATAAATCGCATTGCGCGAAGCACGTTACAAATAGCATGTCTCAACATAAAGATATTTACCATAAATTATGTTACAATAAATTACAAAGTAGAGTTTACCATATATAAATATTAGGCTGGTAACAGCAATTTTCAATTCGAACAACGTTGTTTACTTTCTCTTCATATTCTTCTAGTAAAAACATTAATTTTGGGCGGTCTAAAATGTATATATGGATTGTGCATCTATTCTTATTTATCTTCTTTTACATTTTATTTTTTCATACATGTTATATCTAAATAACACTAATTCCCTTTAATAAAGTGACGGATAGATTGCACTCCGATTATTCTTATATCGATGTGTAATTTTGTCAATATTTACAACTTACTTGAGAAGAATTTGATAGCTTTTTCGCAATTCAAAGTTACTCTAGTCTATAGTACTGGTGTACATTGTCCCATAATGTTTGAAACAAATTTAAGTCCTTCAACCTAGACTTGTCATCTCCATAATAGTCACAGATCAAGAATTAAGGGATTCTCCAAGTAAATTTTTCTTTCATTACTCATTATTTCTGACACTGACATTTATCTGTCAGTTACAAATAATTTAAATTTGCAACTATTTTTCATGGCATCCTTTCGGTTGTAAAATTAATTACAACATTATTTTATATATTATATTCCTTTTATCTCTAAATCTATAAAATATGTATAAAAATATTTAAATGTATCAGAAAGAGAATTTATTTTTCTTTAATATTATCAAGAAAAATTTTCAAAAAATAATATTTAGAAGATTTTTTTTCAAGAATCTTCTACTTCCGGTTGTCCAATTGTTACCAAAACCTTTTCAGATCTTCCCATGAATGTCCGATTGGGAAATACGTTGTTAAACAAATTTTAAGTCTTATAGTTTTTGAGTAACCGTCCTTCCAACATCCCACACACACACATCCACACACACACACACACACACACACACACACACACACAGACATCATCGTAAAAATGTTAAAATCGGATTGTAGGGACCTTAAAACGTGCTTATTCAATAAAATCTGGATATGCGATTTTTAGCATGAATCCAATACCTCTCTTAGCGAGAGGTAAAAATGTAAAGTTTTGTATATTTTGTATGAAATATGAGTAATTGACCTCAAATACTTTTAATACACTCGTACGAGCGTGTTATGTCCATTCTTATCGCCCATGCTTGTAGTCTTTGCAAATGGGAGCGATAAATGTATGCCAATTTGTTAATTCGAGATACAGATGACCAGTGGCGACTCGTGCACTATAACTTTGGTGAGGCAAGGTCTCCAGAAAAAAATATTTTTTTTATTCTAGGTCAAATGCCTTATAATTAAAAGTTACATTTTTTCAAGGTATGTGCAAATGCATGTTTTTCCCCTTTCATGTACAAAAATAAATTGCCAGAACACAGAACATTTTAGGAAATTCTTTGACAAATAGTTTATTTTCATAAGACAGATGATTAAATGGATTTTTGTTAATTAAAAAATTAACAATATCTTCAGATTTCCTTATATTGTCATTCAATTATTTTAAAGTCGAAGTCGAAGCCATTATTTGTTTTAGTTTTCAATAAAAATCCAAAATAATGGGTAAACTATAAAAAAAAAACAAAAAATAAAAGAATTAAATACTTACTGCAATACGTGTCAGTCGCAAATCAGAGCCTATTATAATAAAAATGCTAGAACAAACAGGTTATGTTATGTTTGTTTATTATCGAATGCACTATGCAGCTAACATTATTTAATCTTGCTTGCAAGAATATGCAGTAGATGTGAACCTATTTACAAAATTGATCAGTACGTGGCGTAGATTGTATTCACGTATGGTAACGGCCTCTATAGGGCCGCGTGGAAGGTAAAGTGACTATCTTTTATTCTTTACGCACTCACTGCATTTAGTATTTGAAGCAGTGCCTCAAACAGCTCTTTGTCTAGCGCACGTATTTCTTACCAGAATGGATGCTTTATAAAAAATATTAGGCAGTTATACTATTCATTGCGAGTAGCACTTTATAGGGTGTAAATTAGGTGATCTGCAGTACATATTAGTTATGGTCATGGCTTAAATTATTCTTTTGATATTTATAAAGACAAGCATTAACGGATAAGTTAAAATTTAATTTACATACTACTTTACATTAGTTTCAGCTTTATTTGTTTTCTGGTGAGGCACTGCCTCATTCGGAGTAAATATAATTTTATGTGCTTCGCATAGTATCGGATGAATTACATTACAAAATATTCTGCCGGTGTTATTATTAAAATAAAATTCTAATTTACAAAATAAAGTGATAATCATAATGCTCGTCACATCGTAAATTTATAGAACACATCAGGTAGACTAAAATTATTGTATGTATAACAAAAAATTACTGCGTAGTGTAGTAAGTAAATATACTGTATTTCAGATAAGAATAGACTTGGTGGCGCTGCGAAGCCAGCCTGTTTTACACATATAAAACTTATGAATTAGTTTTGTTTTGTATATGACCGACTTCATACTTCGAAACGTCAAAATGTGATATTTTTTAATTCTTTAGTAAATATACAGTTACTTAAAGTTGTTAGATAAATAGAATAATAAAAAGAAATAAGTATAGACGAATAGTTTTCAAAAGATTATTAAATAAGAAAATATTTATGAAGAAACAATAATAATAATTAAACGACGCCCCCCCCCCTTTAACTTTTCTATTATAAGTAATAGAAAAAAATGACTCATATAAAAGTTTTATTCTATATATTTATTCAACGAATAACTCCATTTAGTCTTTTCACACAAGAACAAATAGCTATCTGTCGTATAATTTTAACATTCGTGAATTAGTAACCTTGCGGAGTGAATTTGTGTCAGTGGAAAAGGACGGAGTTTTGCGTAGCCACGTTAAGCAGACAAGGATGAAATGTGTCAACTTCTTTTGAATCCGTACTTGTCAAAAGTTTGTTTGACACCCATAATGTCATCTATATTCTTCTGTATTTTCAGTCCCAGGAGAGTGTAATTTAACAAGTAATCTATTGCAGTAATCATACGCGGTAAACGAAATATATGTATATTGTAAAATTGTCCTAATAATTTTTGTATATTCTTTTCAGTTCGAGGTAAATGCATGTCGTGTAATAGTATCCAAAATCCGAATTTTTTTATCAGCAACAACGTCAGGACCTTTATAATGATTTACCCAAGAAGGGACTTACCTATGTATGCACTGTTTGAGATCAAATACGAACCTAAATTTGTGATAACAAATTAAGAACAGTTTGTTTTCATAATCCAAATCTGTCAAAAAATTCCTTAATGTGTGTGGTTAGGTCGCTGCCTGATGATGCGATTTCTCGCATTATTTATTAATTCATAGTTTAAACTATCATCTTAATCATATATTTTTTAATATATCCACTTTGTTAATAAATCTGCACTATATAGAAATGTAATGTACGAGTACATACGAATAAACCTTTTATTCGCTACCAACTACCAAATAAATTATTCCGCGAATAACAGAAGTTATTCTTTCGAATAAATGTATTTCTTACTAAAATATAAACCACCATTTTTTTCTCTTTTCAACGATGTATTAGTTTTTATTAACGTAATAGAGAATTTCCTTCTGAATTCAACAATATAATACTGTCATACCCTTACATTGCGAAACATTTGATAAAAATTAATTCAAATTTAGTATTTCATTTCTATTTTAATTTTTTTAAGTAGGTTGTGCAAACATAAATAAATAAATATATCATCACGGCATATTACCCATTGCTGGGTGAGCCAATCTGTTGGTACACAGATATCGGTAATGATTTGTAGTATTTGTACCGTTCAGGCGCTTACCAGGCGTCACCTCACAACAACTTTTAATCATTAAAACAAAAGAAAATTATCTGTCATTTTTGTATTTCATTGTTATCCATTATTATAGTTAAGGTAATTTTCGTTACCTTTGTAATAATTAATTTAATAATGGCAGCAGATTCAACAAATACTGATTTTATTTATTTATGCAAGACCCATCAGAATGCATTCCTAGCATATAATTTATTTCTATTTGCATAAAGTTATCCTAATTTTCATCAAATTCTTCGCAATGTAAGGATATGATATTATTATATTGTTGACTTCAGAAGAAAATTCGCTATTTAATGAGTTAATAATAATATATCATTGATTCATAAGTTGAGTACCAGTGGTTCTAAAATAAAAATAGTTATGCCAAAATGTGTCCCCCTCTATGCTATACAAAATATTTATATATACTTTTTTGTGTATCTTTTCATATTCACGAATAAATGGTATTGTTACATTATCTTGATACACCCTGTATATATACTTAAATACTACCCAGCTCTGTTGTTTTGCATTATAATTTTTCTAAAAAAATAGTCAAAATAGTCGGTAAGCACTTCATCCATAACCATAGCGCAATAATTAATATGATTTACTGTTAGAATTTTTTCGTATATTTAATTATATATTACAGAATGTTTTTTATATGAGGCCTGTTAGAATGATGGAAGTGGTAGTCGTTCCGCAACGGCATGGCGTCTCCTCCCTCCTTATTTCCGGTAATGACATTTCGAGAAGAAATTACCAGCCAGCCGGCGCGCTAATTTCCTCCTGCACCCTTCAGGATTCCACCACGATGCTCTGAAAAATTCGATTCTGGAGCTGCAATAAGGTACAAGATTAACCTTCAAAATCTCACCCCTGCTAAGGTATGTGTTAACGTAATTTTTTTTATGTTGAAGAGAGGAGATACGAAACATGAACGAAAGCAAAAATGTGTTACCTATTGAGTAGGTACTAAATTTTTGAAATGGAATATTTTTAATTGTCCTCTAAATTTTCTATACTGCATTTGGTATAAGATTGTAGTGGTAGGCGGAGCTTGACGAGAGCGATTTATGCAGCAACATTTTAAGGTTAAATACAAATCTATGTTTTATTTCGATAAAATAATAATATTACAATAATGGGAACATTCAGATACATAATTTGGAAATGGATCATCGTCAATATTGTCCATTGAGACATGGGAAATTCCATAAATAATAAAATATTTATTTCACTTGCATTCAATTTAGCTAGCTTCATTATTGTACACAAATGCAGAAAATAATCTGATGTGGCCAACACAATACCTCCCGTTTAGTATAATTTTTATTCATGTTCATACTTTAAATTAAATTTAAATACCGGGTTCGATCCCGACCGACGCCAAATATTTTGAATTTTAAATGGCACAAAAATGACCCCTGTGATGTACTGTTCAAGCCAGGAATAAGTGCTCGGGAGGTGACACCTGGTAAACGCCCGCACGGTTCAAATATGTCGTCATCGTTACCGAAATCTGTGTACAAAGCACATTGGCACCCAGCAATGGGTAATATGCCGTGATGACATTATATATTTTTATTACCGTACCTATCTATATTCCTACATATTTAGGTATATACTGACTGACTTGTACTCAATATTTTTCTGAAAAAATATTTTCATTTAACTGTAGATTTATTGAAGACAATACATAAAAGTTTTTCCACACGCACATTTCCAATTTCAAAGGAAACCAGCAAAACCACAACTTACAGAATTAATCAGGAAACTAAACTTTTCTGATTAGTATCAATAAATAATTAAAAGTTCCTACCAACTAGACTTCTTCTTACAAACAAGCTTTACTATGGGAGTATTAACAGATTTATCGAATCAATTTATAAAACTGTCTGTAACTATTTCCAGTAGCAAGCAACGACCCTTGCACGAATATAATTTGTGTTAATTATGTTTGTTTTCCTAGGGAAATTCAAAACAAGTCTGCAGTCGACGAAATATACAAGGTGGTGACCGGTACCTACTCCCGAACATAGGACTTTAACATTTAAAATAATAGTTTTGTAATTTCCTGCAACCCTAATTTTAGATAAAAGGTTTAAATAAAATTTGTAGAGCATAATATGTTTTTCTATCGCGGAATGTTTATTTTTGTTTGTCAACATCGCGTATTTACGTGGTCGCATTTTTCGTCAACGAATTTCTACTACGTGGAAATATATATATATATATATATATATATATATATATATATATATATATATATATATATATATATATATATATTTCCACGTAGTAGAAATTCGTTGACGAAAAATGCGACCACGTAAATACGCGATGTTGACAAACAAAAATAAACATTCCGCGATAGAAAAACATATTATGCTCTACAAATTTTATTTAAACCTTTTATCTAAAATTAGGGTTGCAGGAAATTACAAAACTATTATTTTAAATGTTAAAGTCCTATGTTCGGGAGTAGGTACCGGTCACCACCTTGTATATTTCGTCGACTGCAGACTTGTTTTGAATTTCCCTAGGAAAACAAACATAATTAACACAAATTATATTCGTGCAAGGGTCGTTGCTTGCTACTGGAAATAGTTACAGACAGTTTTATAAATTGATTCGATAAATCTGTTAATACTCCCATAGTAAAGCTTGTTTGTAAGAAGAAGTCTAGTTGGTAGGAACTTTTAATTATTTATTGATACTAATCAGAAAAGTTTAGTTTCCTGATTAATTCTGTAAGTTGTGGTTTTGCTGGTTTCCTTTGAAATTGGAAATGTGCGTGTGGAAAAACTTTTATGTATTGTCTTCAATAAATCTACAGTTAAATGAAAATATTTTTTCAGAAAAATATTGAGTACAAGTCAGTCAGTATATACCTAAATATGTAGGAATATAGATAGGTACGGTAATAAAAATATATAATGTCATCACGGCATATTACCCATTGCTGGGTGCCAATGTGCTTTGTACACAGATTTCGGTAACGATGACGACATATTTGAACCGTGCGGGCGTTTACCAGGTGTCACCTCCCGAGCACTTATTCCTGGCTTGAACAGTACATCACAGGGGTCATTTTTGTGCCATTTAAAATTCAAAATATTTGGCGTCGGTCGGGATCGAACCCGGTATTTAAATTTAATTTAAAGTATGAACATGAATAAAAATTATACTAAACGGGAGGTATTGTGTTGGCCACATCAGATTATTTTCTGCATTTGTGTACAATAATGAAGCTAGCTAAATTGAATGCAAGTGAAATAAATATTTTATTATTTATGGAATTTCCCATGTCTCAATGGACAATATTGACGATGATCCATTTCCAAATTATGTATCTGAATGTTCCCATTATTGTAATATTATTATTTTATCGAAATAAAACATAGATTTGTATTTAACCTTAAAATGTTGCTGCATAAATCGCTCTCGTCAAGCTCCGCCTACCACTACAATCTTATACCAAATGCAGTATAGAAAATTTAGAGGACAATTAAAAATATTCCATTTCAAAAATTTAGTACCTACTCAATAGGTAACACATTTTTGCTTTCGTTCATGTTTCGTATCTCCTCTCTTCAACATAAAAAAAATTACGTTAACACATACCTTAGCAGGGGTGAGATTTTGAAGGTTAATCTTGTACCTTATTGCAGCTCCAGAATCGAATTTTTCAGAGCATCGTGGTGGAATCCTGAAGGGTGCAGGAGGAAATTAGCGCGCCGGCTGGCTGGTAATTTCTTCTCGAAATGTCATTACCGGAAATAAGGAGGGAGGAGACGCCATGCCGTTGCGGAACGACTACCACTTCCATCATTCTAACAGGCCTCATATAAAAAACATTCTGTAATATATAATTAAATATACGAAAAAATTCTAACAGTAAATCATATTAATTATTGCGCTATGGTTATGGATGAAGTGCTTACCGACTATTTTGACTATTTTTTTAGAAAAATTATAATGCAAAACAACAGAGCTGGGTAGTATTTAAGTATATATACAGGGTGTATCAAGATAATGTAACAATACCATTTATTCGTGAATATGAAAAGATACACAAAAAAGTATATATAAATATTTTGTATAGCATAGAGGGGGACACATTTTGGCATAACTATTTTTATTTTAGAACCACTGGTACTCAACTTATGAATCAATGATATATTATTATTAACTCATTAAATAGCGAATTTTCTTCTGAAGTCAACAATATAATAATATCATATCCTTACATTGCGAAGAATTTGATGAAAATTAGGATAACTTTATGCAAATAGAAATAAATTATATGCTAGGAATGCATTCTGATGGGTCTTGCATAAATAAATAAAATCAGTATTTGTTGAATCTGCTGCCATTATTAAATTAATTATTACAAAGGTAACGAAAATTACCTTAACTATAATAATGGATAACAATGAAATACAAAAATGACAGATAATTTTCTTTTGTTTTAATGATTAAAAGTTGTTGTGAGGTGACGCCTGGTAAGCGCCTGAACGGTACAAATACTACAAATCATTACCGATATCTGTGTACCAACAGATTGGCTCACCCAGCAATGGGTAATATGCCGTGATGATATATTTATTTATTTATGTTTGCACAACCTACTTAAAAAAATTAAAATAGAAATGAAATACTAAATTTGAATTAATTTTTATCAAATGTTTCGCAATGTAAGGGTATGACAGTATTATATTGTTGAATTCAGAAGGAAATTCTCTATTACGTTAATAAAAACTAATACATCGTTGAAAAGAGAAAAAAATGGTGGTTTATATTTTAGTAAGAAATACATTTATTCGAAAGAATAACTTCTGTTATTCGCGGAATAATTTATTTGGTAGTTGGTAGCGAATAAAAGGTTTATTCGTATGTACTCGTACATTACATTTCTATATAGTGCAGATTTATTAACAAAGTGGATATATTAAAAAATATATGATTAAGATGATAGTTTAAACTATGAATTAATAAATAATGCGAGAAATCGCATCATCAGGCAGCGACCTAACCACACACATTAAGGAATTTTTTGACAGATTTGGATTATGAAAACAAACTGTTCTTAATTTGTTATCACAAATTTAGGTTCGTATTTGATCTCAAACAGTGCATACATAGGTAAGTCCCTTCTTGGGTAAATCATTATAAAGGTCCTGACGTTGTTGCTGATAAAAAAATTCGGATTTTGGATACTATTACACGACATGCATTTACCTCGAACTGAAAAGAATATACAAAAATTATTAGGACAATTTTACAATATACATATATTTCGTTTACCGCGTATGATTACTGCAATAGATTACTTGTTAAATTACACTCTCCTGGGACTGAAAATACAGAAGAATATAGATGACATTATGGGTGTCAAACAAACTTTTGACAAGTACGGATTCAAAAGAAGTTGACACATTTCATCCTTGTCTGCTTAACGTGGCTACGCAAAACTCCGTCCTTTTCCACTGACACAAATTCACTCCGCAAGGTTACTAATTCACGAATGTTAAAATTATACGACAGATAGCTATTTGTTCTTGTGTGAAAAGACTAAATGGAGTTATTCGTTGAATAAATATATAGAATAAAACTTTTATATGAGTCATTTTTTTCTATTACTTATAATAGAAAAGTTAAAGGGGGGGGGGCGTCGTTTAATTATTATTATTGTTTCTTCATAAATATTTTCTTATTTAATAATCTTTTGAAAACTATTCGTCTATACTTATTTCTTTTTATTATTCTATTTATCTAACAACTTTAAGTAACTGTATATTTACTAAAGAATTAAAAAATATCACATTTTGACGTTTCGAAGTATGAAGTCGGTCATATACAAAACAAAACTAATTCATAAGTTTTATATGGGTCGCATTTTTCGTCAACGAATTTCTACTACGTGGAAATATATATATATATATATATATATATATATATATATATATATATATATATATATATATATATATATATATATATATACAGATATCGTAAAAATAGTAAATTCGTGTTTATTCATTAGAAACTCACTATCGAATTTTTTACCAAAGACAATACCTTCCTTACCTAAAAGTGACGGAAGGTAAAAATTAAATTCATTTATTTTCACGGCAACGCTTTGGTAAATTGATTTTAAAATCTATATATTGAGTTGTCATAGAATATATTAAATTTTTATGTATTTTTAAATTATTTTAGCGGAATTAGATAAAATATTGTACATGTTATGAAAACGTAATATTGTTTGAGTGATTTAAATATTATTTTCATCAAACAATATCACTCTTTTCATAACTGATTATGTTAGTATTGAATTTCTTATAAAAATTGATTAAAATATGTAAATTAATTCTTAAATATAATACATCTCACTTGATTCCCTGTTGAAGATAAATTTGAATATAAAAACCTCGTTATCTGGAAATGTCGTTTCCGTTCACGTAACATATTACCTTCCTTATGAGGAGTGAGTCTTGTCACAAAATTATGCATACAAATTACCTAGTCGTCGACAGACTATCATCCTCAGCCTGGGTATAGGCTAAGGACGAAATCAAACTGTCGATCAGTTTCTCTCCAAAGTACATCATTGACCAAATTACATGGTACGTACTACGTATAAAAAAAATAGTAACATATTTTAATATTTTTATATCCTCCGATTTGTATAGTTAATACTTTACACACTGCAGACAGTGTAAAATAAACGATTTTCGTATTTTATTTACTTTACTCATTACAGAGCTATGATACCACCAAAAATACACGTGTGGCGTTTAAGTTATCAACATTTATGTTGGTTATACTGACTGATTACTGCAGAATTCAACTTCAGATCCATGGACGTAGGAATAATTGAGAAAGCATAAGCTTGAATTATGGGACAGGGGAATGTAACCCGTTGGGGACGTCGCAGGTACTGTATTAGTACACATTGTAGTGAGGATTCGCGAAACATCTAAAGAAAAACTAATATATAACACGAAATATGTCAAAAAGTCGCAAACAGCAAATACTTCCCCAACACACGTACAAAAACATGCAATTTAATTCCAAGCAGTTGTCATTGGGTAAATAAATATAACATAAATGTTAATGTGAATTTAAATAAATAAGCTTCATTATGTTAAATGATTTCAATAATAACATAATTTTGTAAAATCGCAAAAATCAGTAATAATTTCTTCGTGATTTTTCAATTATCATTCTTTCACGGAGTGAGTAATGTTGTACATTAGTTATTTCAAAAAACCATAGTAACTAGCATATTAGAGTATGTATTCGATAAAAGTACATATCAGGGTTTAATTTTGTCTACTTTTTAATGAATCACAAAAAATGTTTAAACAAAAAAATGTACATTATATTTCAGTTAAGTAATATATATATATATATATATATATATATATATATATATATATATATATATATATATATATATATATATATATATATATATATAAACTCGTATATACCAACTTCAGAAAAAAAATTACAGAAAAAATAACATGAATTTTAATGAAAGTAAATTAAATTTTAAGCTCTTTTTTACAAAATTTACATTTCTGAAATTCAAATTACTTATTTCGCTATTGATTATTTCTTCTGAAATTATTTTTTTAAGAAAGACAGTTAAGAGCTACAAATGAAGGTACTTCCGGTTAATCAATTGTAACCAATATGTAATCAAGTCTTCATTAGGATGTAAGAATGGGGAATACGAAAAAAATTGTAGTTTTTGAAATTGTAGTATTGAAGTTATCATGGCCTAAACGATTATCACACACACATACAAACATCATCGTAAAAATAATAAATTCATATTCTAGGGCCCCAAAACGTGCTTATTTATTAAAAACACCATCGAATTTTTAGACCAACGTCAATATCGTCCTTACCTAGAGGTGATGGAAGGTAAAAACGAATTTTAAAAATCTTAACTGAAGATACTGTTATTGTAAATTGTAATTATCTGAATCCTGTAGACATTGAATACATTTTAACTGGAGTTAAGAGCAAAATCAACAAAATTTCCGTAACATACATTACCAAGACAAACTCTTACAAGAGTAACAGCTTACAAGCTACAATTATAACGCATTTATAATCGCATTAAAAAGTTTCCCGTTCTTTACAGACCAAAGTTTTCCTCGATAATAACTTGATATTAAAGTTAATTTCACAAAATTTGTGAGAATGATAACTGGAAACGAAACTCGTCGCGTATCCTCACTTCTCCATTATGATTTATAGAGGTTATATACGCAGGGGAAAAGAAGAGCACCAGTGTGTTGTTTTGTAACCATAGCGACGCAGTAAACGCAGTGGAGAAAGTGAAATCACGAGTAGGAAAATTTATGGCCGATTGAAAATGAAATATTTGTTTTGTGCAGACACTGCATATGGGGTTAGGTTGAAATTAATTCCGATGTAGAATTAGTAACTAGATTTGCATATTTTAATATCGATTTCATGGAAAATTGCTTCTTGAGAGTTGCTTTAGGAGTTCAGACACGAAAGAGAATTAAGAGATCAGGGCCCTTATTCTTGAGCGATCGTAATTACATTCGTATTCGCTTTCGTTTTCATGTTAGTAGTGATAGTAGTCTGTGTTTCAAAAATAATTATGTCAGTGTCAGTGTCAATTGTATTGTCACATTTATTCAGATCACTTACAAGTTAAGAGTTCACTTTTATCATATTTATTAACGATTAATAAATATTTTTTTAACTTGTAAATTATGTGAATAAATGCTGCAATACAGTTGACACTGACAATGACATATCCAATATTGTTTTTGAAACACAGACTACTGTGACTACTAACATGAAAACGAACGCGAACACGAATACGAACGAAATGGTGAACGCTCAGGAATACGGGCCCTGTAAAGCTAGTTCAGCAACCAGAGTTTCATCTTTGCTATGAAGGTTTTTTATTGCCGATTAATAGTAATATTGGCCCCAATATCGAGCGCACTTTTTAACCTTCCGTATTGTCTTAGGTAAAAAAAAATCGGTGGTGAGTTTTCAATAAATAATCACGTTTTAGTGTCCCTACAATACGGTTTTACTATTTTTACGATGATGTTTGATGTCAGTGTCAATGAAAAGAAAATGAATGTGACAGAGATGAGGATGTTGAGATAGATGTTGGGGGAGACACGGAAAGATAGGATAAGGAATGAAAGAATAAGGGAAATGGCTCGAGTGTTTCTAGAATGATACAAGGGAGACGATTACATTGGTTTGAACATGTCATGAGGAGAGATGAATAATATATTGGAAGAAGAATGAATAGCTTAGTAATAGAAGGTAGAAGAAACAGAGGGAGACTGAAGAGAAGATGGAAGGACGGTATTGCGAAATACTTGAGAAAAAAGGAACTGATCTAAGACGATACGCAAAACAGAAATGAGTGGAAGAATAGCGACCCCTAACGAATGTGAAAAGCTAAAGAAAAATATGGCAGTGTCAAGTGAAATTTGCATAGTTTATTTATAAAATAATTTCACTGGAAATATATAATCTTTTGCAAGAAAATTTATGTATGGAATTTGTATACACAGGTTTGACGGAAGATAAATGTGCTGGCCCTATCAGATTTTTTATTATTATAAACGCTTTTATGGAGTTGGCTTTAAATAATATTCTTATTTATTTATTTAATATTACTTAAACAGACGGAGGCCAATAAAAGTAAATACAAAAACATATACAAAATAAAACAATATAGAATTTGAATAAATCACTCATCGCGAATCCTTATCTATCATTTCAATAACCTAATGATTCATGTAAATATTAAACTAAATAACCAATGCAAACCAAAAATTACTGTAAATGACCATAGCACTATATATAAATACTATTGGCGAAGAAAATAAACTCTTAGCCACCTGGTGGCAAAATTATAAACTTGTCACACTTCCTTTTAAATAATACTGCATTTCAAATCAATTTACATTTAAAAATATATGAACTTTATTTCCCTGTCTCACACTGTAAGTTCTGACAATTACTTTTTGCGCCGGCCAGTTTATAAAATTGATGCTGCCGGTATCGGTCGTTTTCGTTGCCAATACTCGTCATAGGTGTGGGGTGTGCCAACTTATTATATCTACAAAGGTGGTATCCACCAGAAGTCTCAGTCTATAAAGGTGCGTATTGACTTGAGCATTTTAATCCAAACGAACTGAACGAGCAGAGCACGAACAAACGAATTGAATAAATAGTCCGAAAAAACCTCACAACATTCGGAGCGTTGACGTATTTGTCTTGTTCCCATATTTCACCAGTGTTCGTAGATGCATGAAGTTACAGCGCGTGCTTTTTTCCTCATACTTACCCTATTAAAAAAATCTGATGTGGCCAGCACAATACCTTCCGTCAATCCTGTGTATTATGTAAAAATTCCATACATAAATTCTCTTGCAAAATATTCTAAATTTCAAGTAAAATTATTTCATAAACAAACTATGCAAATTCGTTACGGGCCGCTATTTTTTATTTTCTTCTGCCACTCATTTCTGTTTTGCGTGTCGTTCTTATTCAGTTCCTTTTCTCTCAAGTCTTCCGCAATACAGTCCGTCCAACTTATCTTTGGTCTTCCTCTGTTTCTTCAACCTTCTATTTCTAAGCTATTCATTCTTTTTCCAATATATTCTCCATCTCTCCTCATGACATGTTCAAACCAATGTAATCGTCTCTCTTGTATCATTCTAGAAACTTCTATCACTCGAGTCATTTTCCTTATTGTTTCATTCCTTATCCTATCTTTCCGTGTCTTCCACAACATCTATCTCAACTCCTCATCTCTACCACATTCATTTACCACTTATATTATTATATATTATATATGACAAAATTTGGTTTCACGAATTTAAATTATTTATTTAATGCATGTAAAAACAGTCGGCTCTCAAGCGCCATCTACTGTTTCTTACATAAAATGAAATATAGCCGATTTTGTTTCTAAAATTTATTATCGAATATAGCCAAAAAAGTATATTATTAGACTTAAACCGTAATGAAACGAAAGTAAAGCTTATTGCCAAAGAAGGATAATTTCTGGCCCTTACATATGAACTAATAAAATTGTTATGTTATGCAAGGCAGGCATAAGGAAGTATTTCATGTAAATAATCGGAAATGAATCCCATTAAAGGGTTTAAAATTGTAATAAAACTTGAGTGGATAACCACAGTTACGTAGCTTTGGTACTAAGGAAATCAAATTACAATGTTTATTAACGCAGGGTCAAAGTTTATGAGGCAAAGCGCAACGTTGGAAGTGCTCCATTTGCATTTCGAACTCCCTAACAGTCATTTACATTTCAGCTTTGGCTGCTTCGCCCCCAACGCACTATTGAGATCTACAACACACATCAATAAGATAATCATTTATTGTATTTTTCTGCAGTCGAAGTGTTCCTACATCTCCAAGATATACTCAGCCTTATAGGGAATATGACTGAGTTTGTGGAATATATAAAAAACCGTGCCGAAATTACCTTTTATATACAGCCACCAACAGCTTGCCCGCTGACATCAAAGTGTTTGCGAGATCAAAGCAGGTAATGAAACGTTTCCGTGCTCGCGCTGCGTAAGGGAACACAGGTAAGTTCGAAGATCCGATTTTTTATTCTTATTTAAATACGAAGCATTTAATGAACAAGAAGACGTAATTCACTGTAAAAAATCTACCTATATCTTTGAAAATTTTAAAATATTACTATTTCATATTCCATTGAATTTTTATCGAGATTTAATTAAATACGTCGTAAATTTTGCAATTAATGGAATTTGAATTTTTTAGTTCGATGGTTTAATCAAATGAAATTCCTTTCAAATACCGTGTTTGAGAATTCGTAATTTTAAAAGCAAATAATATCAGAGTATACACAGTAACATTTCGTACTCATTGGTACAGATATTTGGGTCGATTCCCATTCGTCTAGGTCCAAGTAATAATGGCAGATTTAAGGGGCAGCAAAGAACATCATTTTAAATTAATAATGGAATAAATGTGAATTATATAATGAAATATATAATGAATAAAGTAACTTTTTTATAACATAAAGGTATTTGCGGTTAGATGCGAACATAGCGATATTAGTTTTATGAAATTTCCTGCTCTACTGTTATTTTTTTTTTTTTATTGATGTAGACCTTTTTTTTAACAATTGGTCTAGAGCAAAAACTGCTAAGAAATACCAAGTCTTCATTCATTCGCGCCTGAGAAACATTTGGGGGATTATACTCTCTCTCTCTCTCTCTCTCTATTTTCTATGATATGTTGACTTATAGTATGTTCGAAAATCCAACCGCGGTTATCGTGGTCATTTTACACGGTAACTGAAAGGTTACGGTTCTCGCGGTAATCAGTCGAACGCATTGGTATTCATGGTTATTAATAACTGTCAAAATCATTTTAGTTTGCATCGCAGAATATTTTTGTTGGATACTATTTGTTTTTGTACCATGTACAGTACTCAGTTGTTTTTAAACACAATTTACCTTTAAATGATGTCAAAGCACAACGCGTGTATACTTCAAAAGTTAGGTTAGACTATAAATTACCACACAAACCGTGCTCTGAGCACGGTTGTGGCGATAACAAAAATTTACTATACATTTCAGTTACCGCGTTCGAAAATAGTGCCGGTAACCTGAAAAATTTTACCGGTAACGTCGTGGTTCAATTTTCGAACATACTAATAATGGGGTCTCGTGGCCGTGTGCCTGAGTGTCTGGTCGCGAATCTGGGGACCCGGGTTCGATCCCGACCAACGCCAAATATTACTTTGAATTTTAATGGCACAAAATTAACCGCTGTGGTGCACTCTCCACGCTAGCTATGGGTGCTCGTGAGGTGACGCCTGGTAAGCGCCCGCACGGTACAAATATTTCATCATTACCGATATCTGTATACAAAGCAGATTGGCACACCCAGCAATGGGTAATATGCCGTGATGATATATTTATTTTATTTATTTATGTATATTGTACAGCATCCGGGGATTCGCTCAAGATGAACCGCAGTCTTTTAGTTACATTATTTCTTTTTCTAAATTTTAAATTATTTTTCAGACCAAAGCTCTATTAACAATCATCTATAAAATTCTAAATATTATTGAGATAATTTGTGCGATGACTTTCAAACTTTGTCTTGGGCACTTTTAATGAGTTTGCTGATTCGATTTGGTGGCCCACTTTTTGGTAAATTAAGATATTATGCATCCTTCACATTCCCATATAGTTCGGTAAATAGTCGCCTATCCAAGATTTTGATCCCCAAAAACGTGATTAATCTTACATACGTATTTCAAGGTAATATGGTATAAAAAAATTCTGAAAACTTTTGTTATACACGTTATTTGTATAGTTGCAGGCAAAATTGTTTTTACTTTTGCTTTATTATGTTTTTGGTTTCTTTACAATTTTAAAAAGATATGTCAAAAGTTCTATTAATTTGCAACAATAGTCATAAAAATTGCTAGAAGTTAATTAAATAATGAATTTTTATTCGAATTAGAAACGTGTCTTCTTACAAAGGAATATTATGGAAGAAATAGATATAAAATAATACGGATTTTATTTTCTATAAGTTAGATTGACATTTCTCGTTTATAATTAATTTATAAGCGCTAAAAGAAAACAATTGCCATAGATAATGCCACTAATGAACTAAAATTTAAAAAAATATTTTTAAAATAATTGTGAAGAAACCAAGCTAAAATATTAAAATTGTTATGTATGCAACTTTTAATTCTGTACAATTTTGCACTCCTACAGTTTTTTTCGTAAAATGAACAGGAGAGCAGGAAATTAAATAAAACTATATTAAGCCCTAACTGCCACTACCAGATATTTACAACTGACAAGAAATGAACATCACAATCATTTTAACGAAGAAAATATCAATAATATACTGAAAATTAGAATAATTATTTCATAAACAAACTATGCAAATTGCGCGTCTTCTTCTTTACCTTTTCTTATTTATTAGGGGTCGCTATTTTTTTTTCTTTTTCCACTCTTTTCTGTTTTGCGTATTCATTCAGTTCATTTTCTCTCAAGTCTTCGCTATACAGTCCTTCATCTTCTCTTTGGCCTCTTTCAGTATCGTCTACCTTCTATTACTAAGCTATTCATTCTTCTTCCAATATATTCTTCATCTCTCCTCATGACATGTTCAAACCAATGTAATCGTCTCTCTTGTATCTTTTTAGTAAATTCTATCATTCGAGCCATTTCCTCAGCCTTTAATTTCAAACCTTATCTTTCCGTGTCTTCCCTAACATCTATCTCAACATGCTCATTTCTGACACATTATTTTTTTCATTGTTATCGACATCTGACAATTTGAATTATCTGAATATATTAGTAGTTTCCATGATTAGCATACCTGGCTGATTTATGAAATTTAATTATCTTTATAATTCTTTAACTCTAACTCTATATCTATTGAATATGAAGTATAAAATGCAATCACATCGTATAGAGAATAACATAGTCTTTAAAAGTTATTAAATGCCAATAAATGATATTTAACTTCTTTTTTTCAAGAAAAACTGTTATAAGTTGCAAATGAAGGTACTTCCGGTGGACCAATTATAAACAAAATCTAATCTGCATATGGATCTAAACTCGAGGAATACGAAAAAAAAAAATTGGAATGGTGGAATTGGAGTTTATGATCCGAAACGATCGTCACATTCACACACGTCACAGACACACACGAACGCGCGCATACACACACACCCATCATCGTAAAAACAGTAAATTCGTATTCTAGGGACCCCAAAACGTGCTTATTCCTTAGAAACTCACTATCGAAATTTTTGATCAGACAATAACTTCCTTACCTGAAGGTGAAGGAAGGTAAAATATTCATGGCGGGAGATAATGTGCTCCCCACATCAGATTTTATGTATTAGATTTCTCATATTTTATTAGAATGATGAAATGTATTGGAAAAATCGTGTAAGTTAATCTTATGTCTCTTGAGGAATAAACTGCAGAATATAAGTGCCTCAACTATACAATTTCAATAGAATTACCTTAGCTATATCACGGTACAGCGATTCCTAGAGAAGTAAAGACCTCGGCGTTTGGTATCTGACTCGATTTTTAATCTTCAGGGAGCAATGAAACATACGAGATATGAACCCACTCACACAAATTCGATAAAAACAATCTTTTATATTGATTTGATTTGAGAAAAGTTCTACGGAATGCTGCTCCTCGAGATACAAATTTACTATTTCTGTATGTTTTATAGGAATGAAAAATAAAAAGCTGATGGTAAAATACGAGCTCATCTCAGGAAATATGTTTTTGTCTTCCGTCATTTATAACGGCTCCAAATCTTTTTAACAAGCATTCTGACAATTTTTCATATTTTTTTATGTAATCTTATGATATGAATAATGGATAGGTTCATATTTTTTTCTTGGCACAAATACCCATTTTGCTGGCTTAACATTTCAATGCTCTATGTTCGTGTTCCCCTTTTCACGCATTTTTATTTTGTGAATAATAAATTATTGCTGATTCTTAAAAAAATATTCTGATTGTGACACATTTCAGCGAAAAGGAAAGGGATCCTTCACTATGAAAAAAAAAAAATTATGAACCCTAACCCTATGTTCCGAAACGGAATGATGGGGTATTATGTTCATCTCAATCAGCGGTTTCCAAACTTTTTCAGTCATGAAACCCTTAAGAAACCGCCTGCGTTTCACGGAACATCAACTCCATCCTACATTTTTATTAGCCATTGTGAATCCAAAACTAGGGATGCAACCGGCACCGATATATCGACGATTTTGTCTATTAGTCAATGTATCGGAATCGACGATATCTATTTGCCCATACATCAAAACGTTTCGAATTTCGCGCTTTCACAAAATCACGTAAACGCGCCGAGCCCAAGTTATTATAATGCGTTGTAATCCCAACATTCCGTTTCTTTCGAGCAACCCTTTAGGACCCCTGAGTCCCACAAAGTCGAGAGATATTTGAAATTCCAAGAGAAACAGTCATGTGATATTGTTGACATTGGCAAGCAGATATGGGGGCCCGTGTCAGAATGACAATTAGTAATAATGTACATAGATGTCAAATGTCAGAATTTTTCATTAAAAATTTCAAGATTTTCTATATTCACTTAGTTAGTCTGCCATACTTGGCCTGGACAAGCAGATATGGAGGCACTTGTCAAAATGACAGTTAGTAATTATTTATGTAAATGTCAAATGTGATAGTTTTTCACGTGGTTAATTTGTCACCAGGAATGTGGAATTTACTTGTCGAGGAAAATAAACCACATGGAATTGGAATATCATGAAATATTGGATGGAAAATTGACACTTGACATCTATGTACATAATTACTAGCTGTCATTCTAACTCGGGCCCCTATATATGCTTGTCAAGTCCAACATAGTCACATGACTGCTCGCGCCCTATAAATTTCTCATGTCTTTTTTATCTTAATATCTTAATAATTTTTGTAATTTTAAATTTATTTTTGAGGAAGTTCTCCTACACTTCTAAATGTATGAATTTCTTCCAATTTCTTGACGGGGTTTCTTATGGATTATATATATATATATATATATATATATATATATATATATATATATATATATATATATATATATATATATATAGCTATAATTTTAAATATTTAATTGTTATTATTGTTATACAACAAGAAATAGTAAACTTAGCAATATCACAGAAAAATTCTTCAATAATGTCATTTAAGCTTCTTCATTTAACGTAAAAGAGTAATTTGATGTTTTACTACTATGTTGTCCAAAAAAATTTCTAAAATTTAGTTTCAGCTAAAATATACATAAAACCATAATCGTACTAAGACAAATTTTGAATCGGTTCTTATCCACTGTCATGTGTTTAGTTAAAATAGACTTAAGGTCAAGTTTTAGAATTAAGCTGCCAATACCGCCCAAATAGGTTTATGAACTACTATTGGTTTTTGACACTGACATTATTCTGTCATTTACAAACATCTGATGGTTACCATGGAGTTGTTCAGGCTCTGAAATTTATTACAACAGATTATTTTATATATTACTTTTTATCTCAATATATAGAAGATATATTAAATTTTAAAATGTATCGAATAGAGAATTTTACATTCTTTAATACTAATAATAAAAATTTTCAAAAAAATAATATTTCGATTTTTTTAAAGATACTATTACTTCCGGTTTTCCAATTGGTACCAACACCTATTCAACTCTCCCCATTAATGTTAGATTGAAGAATCCGTAGTCAAACAGGTCTTTAGTCTTATAGAATTTGAGAAATCGTGCTTACAAAAACCTCACACACACACATACACACACACACACACACACACACACACACATACACACAGACATCATTGTAAAAACATTAAAACCGGATTCTATGGACCTTAAATCGTGCTTATTCAATAAAATCTGGATATTCGATTTTTAGTATGAATCCAATACTTCTCTTAGCGAGAGGTAAAAAGGTGGATACCAACCTGAGGATTTAGTGTGGCTTTATAATCCACAAAGGCGTCGCGGTTTATCACCAAAGCTGCAAAGAAATTGTGAAGGCCCTTATGAGGATAAACGACTTAATATACAGAATTAGAAAAACAACAACAGGGAAGCTGAGAGTAGTACACTTTAATCGCCTAACCCCTCTCGCTGGTGACAACCATGAAGACCATCATGGAGCAACGGTTCGTCGGATCATAGCTCAGGAACTGACATTTGTAGACTTCATGGAAAAGTATTCTTTCGGTCACAAGGCGCGGTATGGCGTGACGAAAGAATGACATCGAGACCTGTTCACCGTGTCTTCAGATTATTCCCTCGGCCACTGCGTATTAGAAGACTTAAAGATGTCACGCGGCATAGCTTCAGTCTTTAAGACGAAATTTGGACGACTACTGGCCAACCAAGGTCCATCCGTCGGGAAAACGCTACGACTGAGGGATAGCAATACATCAGCGGTATATCTACTACCTGGTCACAAAAACACGCTCGTACCAGAAACCGTCATATCGCAGTCTATGAAACTCACTGTGCGATTTGAAGGATCGTCTGCTACAGAATGACATTTTTAAGCTAGCAGTACCGAAGTTAGGCTGTGGTCTAGATGGTTTGGATTAATTCGTGTATATTCTGCGTCAAATTTTGTCCTCATTTTGAGCTTCCCAGCCTCCATCGTAAACTTTCCAAGATAAAAGAGCCCAAAAACCTTCTATGGGACGAGCCTGAGATTGTCATTTCGCGGAACTAATGGTACGTTTTGGTCAGTTAGACAATTTTGAGATTGTGTTGAATAGGGAGAGGACGCAAGATTTGGCCAGAAGATAAAATCATCCCCAGCATGTTCTTCTGCAACAAATTTGACCAATTTTGTTAGATGTACCTTTGACTATCCAGGGCTTCACCTCACTCGGCCTACATGAGACCTGGATACACCCCTTGTGGAAATAATGCACCATACCAACACCTTATCTGCGAATTTGGCTTTTTTATATCTTACATTATTAGGCACCTCTGCAATATTGTTATTATAAAAACGATCATTTCCCTTAATTTCGGTGTTGCTCATTGTGAAGTCCGAGAGATCGATGTAAATGTCGTCCAAAACCCAATGCTAGGTAGCCGTAGAAAGGTGCGCCTTGTGGAAGAACATGCCCATCTTTATTTAATTTAAGTTTATAATTTTGTTAAGTATGAAACAGTTAATTATTAAGTATTACAAAACTTTAAGTAAATGCGTTTTATATTACAAAAAAAATATTGTTGAAATTTGTGCAAAAACTTTTAGGACATACATTCTGTTTTTATGACGGAGGACTCAATTAGAACACACGTGAGGTAAAGGTTTCAGAAAAAAAAATAGTGAGGGATTATTTTGATATTTACGTATTATATTTTCTCTAATACCGCTGACGACTATATATAGTTTATGCATATATCCATTTGCTCTTGTTGATTTAGTAAAATCTATAACTTTGTAGCTTGTACAATAAAGTGTTTAAAATGCATACATGTCAGAGATTATTAAATGTTATAATGTTTGTATAGGTTAGGTGTATAATGTTTTCAATACACCATGCAAACTATTGCAAAACAAACATTCTGTACGTTTAGGAAACTCTAGTTCTCGACTAAATACCAGCCGATACATTTTGTTTGTGTGTGTGTTTGTGTTGCTAGGGTTATTCAACTACAGTTGAACCTGAGGCAAAAACTAATTGAATCGCTAAGTTCACAAAATACTGACAATTTTAGTGATTTTGAGTTTAATATATTTTCGTATAGTTTCGAATACGTCAGAACGTTCTACGGATTTACTCTACAAAGTTAAAATATTAGTTTAGTACAGAAAAGTAAGATCTGCTACATTTAACAATGCAATTTCAGTTGAAGAATCAGATATCTTAAATTTAAAGACTGGTGATCAGTGCTTTACAAGAAAGATTTGAGTCAGTTGGTGGAGCTGTATTATATGAAATTAAATATTTTTAAATTTAATGTTATACAACGTATGAATATTTAACCATTGTATTATGTAGTTCATGAAAAACGTAGACACTCGTCCAGGTGTTCGTCTATAAATAAACCAGCAATTATCTCGCTTATTATTATGTTTCGCGATTTTAACAATATAACATAAATATATATATATATATATATATATATATATATATATATTTATTTATTTATTTATTATAGTATGTAAACTACTCAATATAGTAGGAGAAGTAGTTCAACATTATTACTTCCGGTTCTTGAGTAATTGATATCAACTTATAATTTTCAAATGAGACATTCTGTATATTTATTCAAATTTGAAAAATACATGATATTTACTATCCTACGGTGCGTTCCAAAATCATACCATGGAGTACGAGTAGAGTATTATAGTAAAAGTAGATTACGGAAGGGTTTTGTATAGTTTCGCAACGACAAAGTGTAGGAATTTAGTGATATAACAACTTAACCCTTTGAATATAGAGACATAAGGAAGGACGATACACGATAAATTGTTGCGTCCAAAATGTGGTGTCTCGAAATGGCAGCGGTTAGTGTTTGCGTTTACCAGTGGCGTAGCATTTATTTTTTGTAAATAATAAAAAAGAAAACATACAAACTAATTAACAGATTCAAATGAATTTAAATACTGTGAATTATTAACGAACAACGAAAGCACAATTTTCATTTAAACCACCACGAACTGAACTGCTTCAATAGAAAGACAGAAATGAAACCCCTGGTTAAAGTACACACGAGTTAGCTGCCAGCGGAAATAAGCAAAAATTGTTTTGAACCAATCAGAACGCGTAATTTCGGTGTCTCAAGATGGACGACTTCCGTCGCTCGGTATTCAATGCTAACAGATGGAGTATTATCCTTCCTTATAACTTTATATTCAAAGACATAACGTCATTTACTTTGAGCACTTTCATATCAGATATCGCATTTAAAACTTATTTACACCTGATATGAAAATTTTACCATTGTATTTCCAGTAATTCATATTATAAAAGTAGGCATCCGATGAAAATATACTCAAATGTTTCTATTCAATCATTACTTGATTGATATTGAAATGAAAAGCATTCTCGTTCAATGTTTTAGTAATGGATTTCCTAACATCATTTTTACCTCCCGCTACCCTTGGTAATAGAGGTATAGGGATCATGCTAAAAATGATAAATGACCACGTTTTACGGTCCCTATAACCAATTTTAACATTTTCACGATGATGTCTGTGAGTGTGTATCTGTGTATGTGTGTAGGATCTTCTGGGCACTCAAATACTATCTTTCAGAAACTTTTGAAACCATGTTTTTCTACCTTATTCCAATATGGAAAGAAGCCATTAGATTTTGGTGTCAATCGGATAACCGGAAATGGCAGTTTACTTGAAGCTCAAAATAGTTTTTCTTCAAAAAATACCTTTAAATGTTATTTTTTCGCAATTTGTTATTATAAAAATTAAAGATAATTCCATTTTTGACAGGTTTGCATTAATACTTTTTCTATATATTTTATGGATAAATTTATAAAGTAATATAAAATTATATCTCGGAACTTATGCTTTAAACACAACTCCGTGGTTACAAAGTTCAGATCCAATGTATGTACCTAACAGATGAATGTCACTGTCAAAAAAAAAAGATTTCAAATTAATAACAATAACGTTTTAAAAGGAAAATTGTAAATAAGAACAATAGTTATATGGAAATGAACTTAATATACATAATTTCAAATTAATAATAATGTTTTAAAAAGAAAATTGCAAATATAACAATAGTTGTATGGAAATGAACTTAATATACATAATTTCAAATTAATAATAATAACGTTTTATAATAATAATTTCTAGCATTGGTAAATATGCAGGTATGTTTTAAATAAAAAAAATAAATATATTTTCACGGCATATTACTCACTGCTGGGTGTGCTAATCTGCTTTGTACGCAGACTTCGGTAATGATGATGACATATTTATAACGGGCGGGTGTTTACCAAGCGTCACCTCATTGCTGGCGTGGTGAGTACAACACAGGGGACAGTTTTGTGCCATTTAAAATTTGAAATATTTAGCGTTGATTGGAATCGGATCGGATTCCCCAGATTCGCAACCAGACATCAAGTACGCGGCAACGAGACTCCATAGATATGTATGTATTTAAATTAATAAAAATTAAATGGCGGGTGGTATTGTGTTGGTCACATCAGATTTTTAACCTTGGTATTTTAAAAAATTATCTTCGTTATTACTAAATATGTTGAGAATTTTTTTAGTTTTATTGCTCACTCACTCCAAAATTTACTTTTATCTAAAATTGGAGAACATTCATTTGTTTTTTATTCGTATCTCGAATTATTATAAAAAAAATATAATTAAGATATGATTATTATAACGTAAACAAAAAATAAATGATGTTAGAATTGTAGAGTTTGGCGCCAGACTTAATTAACGTCAATAATGTTATTTGGTAAGGTACGTGTAGTTTAAAATGGTGAATTTCAATGCGTACTACATTTAATAAAAATGTTATTTTTGTGCATTCACCATTGCATTTTTTATTAATATGACATTATTGTTTTTCTACTGCTGTATAGCAAATTACATGTACTTTTTAAATTTGAATAAATATATAGGGTGTTTTATTTGAAAATTAAAATTTGCTATCAATTACTCAAGAACCAGAAGTAACAATGTTGAACTACTTCCGCTATTATATAGATGAGTTTAAATACTGAAATGTATGTTATATAGTTAAAATTGCTAAACGTAATAATAAGCGAGATAATTACTGGTTAATTTATAGTCGGACACGCCGGACACTGTATATGTATCTTAAATTAGTATATTGTGTGTGTTTGTGCATAAATATGGAACATGTTTGCCGGTTTAAATTGTTTAAAAATAGAATATTGTTGAAAAACTAAAATAATATTTAAATTTCCATTAATTTTACATAGTTTGCTCATTATACCACAGAATATCATCCCACCTACAATAATTCAAAATAAAATAATTATTTAAATTAGAAATACCTTGCGTAAATACATCACCCTTGTGTAAATAAATACCAAGCGAGCTTTGCATATGCGTGGTTGTTTTACATCGCCTACGCTCTAGTTATTTATTTTGCGTGGTAGATCACAAATCACAAGCGCCGGTTCAGTTTGGTTCCGATTCAGATCGACGGGGCGATATCGCTTATCGCATTATCCCGCAAGTTAGATTTCCTGAGAGCTCAGCCAATGGGAGCCACCAAAATGGGAAGGATGCGGGGCAGGATTAAGGATGGATGTATGAGAAATTTACTCATGATGTAATTATATACATTTGGATTTATGTCTGATGACATTCGTGATAATTGTTTTCCAAGGCAATATTGGGTTTGCGGGTTAGTGCAAAGTAAACCTCAACCGTAAGAGGTACTAAATAGTATAGATTTAGTGTAAAATATAATTTTGTACTCGTCAAACCTATCATGTATGTGCTGGAAAAACAAGAATGAGTCGTCGACAAGGTGTTTGAGCGGGTTAGTGCATATCTCTTAGCTCGCTGTAACGTCACCCAAACCATGTTCCGAGTTATTTTTGTGATTTTTGTTATAATTATTATAAAAGAAATAATTTTGTATTATTGTAGATAAACTATTCTACCGTTAGATTTAGGTTTTGAGTTTTATCGAGCACAATCTGTGTTATTTGTCTGTTTCCTGCTTTTTACACAGATTTTTGCTTCTTGTCTGTAGTTACTTTTTACCTCCCGCTACCCTTGGTAAGGGAGGTATAGGGATCGTGCTAAAAATCGCATATCGAGATTTTAGTAAATGACCATGTTTTAAGATCCCTACAATCCAATTTTAACATTGTGTGTGTGTGTGTGTGTGTGTGTGTGTGTGTGTATGTGTGTGTGTGTGTATGTGTGTGTGTGTGTGTGTGTGTGTGTGGATCCTCTTTACGCTCTAACTCAAATACTACCGTTCAGAAAATTTTGAAACCTTGTATTTCCACTTTACTCTTATATGAAAAGATGCCATTAGATTTTGGAGTAAATAAGATAACCGAAAATGGCACTTTACTAGAAGCTCAAAATAGTTTTTCTTCGAAAAATGTTATTTTTTCGAGATTTATGTTATATAAAAATTAAATGTTCTATATGTTTGCATTAATACTTTTTCTATATATTTTATGGGTAATTTTATAAAACTGCCTATAATTTTAAGCCTACGCTTTAAACACAACTCATACTCATGGTGACACAATTGAGATCTCAAATGTTTGTATCTGACAGATATATGTCGCTGTCAACAAACTACTCATTTCAAATAATAATATTAACATTTTAAAAAGAAAATAGTAAGTGGAACAATAATTATACGGAAAGGAAGTTCATACAGTTTCCAGCATAAGTAAATATGTAAAAATATAGGTAAGAGAATAAAAAACATATATCATCACGGCATATTACACATTGATGGGTGAGCCAATCTGGTTTGTACACAGATGTCGGTAATAATGATGACATATTTGCTCCGTGCAGGGATTTAACAGGCGTCACTTCACGCGAATCTTGGGAACGGGTTCGATGCCGACCGACGCCAAATATTTTAGAACTTTAAATGTGCATGTGCTGCAGGTGCAACGCATTGTTTTATTTACAGTAAAAAATTTGAAAGATGTCCGATCAAGGTCATCTGTATCACGAACGAATTAACAAATAGGCATACATTTATCTCTTACTTTTGCAAAGTTTATAAGAGTGTTCGATAAGGATGGATATAACAATTGTCTTTCAAAAATTCATATTGTTTCGACTAAGTTAGGACATTCCACTTTAAAGCGATGCTCGTTGTTGATAATACTTTCGCTGTAACGTAAGTTTATTTATTAATTCAGATACATTTCCTTGATTCATAGCCGTACGAATAACGTTATTTTCTGTCGAGTCACTAACACTGACATTGTGTCATTAACTTATTTTTAACATATTTGGTTTTACATTTGCTTATAAACATACCAGTTGACTTATTTTTGAATTTTGAATGCTTTTACTGTAATACATATTTTTATAATAATAAAATAACAGTAGTATCTTACGTACTCTCATAAAAACTAAGCAAACGACTGAATTTATCACAATGGGAGGAGCAAAAAATCTGAATTCATACAATTCGTAGACGATCTTGATCAGACATCTTTCAAAATTTTTACTGTATATGCCCTGTGCACATAAATTGTTTATTCTGTAATTTCAAAATGTGATTGAGTGTTGTAATTATTAACATCAATATTGTCATCTCCGCTTTCAGTATCATCACTAATGTCGAAAACTCGTCCTTCGACGTCTAACAAATTCTCCATAATTACTTCAATTTCCCTTTCTGAAAGGTACATTCTTGACCATTTTTATTTTTTTCTCATTTTACAATAATCAGATTTTTTATGTTTTATGTTTGTGCTTGTTGACTAGAAGTGTGCTATTCAAGCATCTTAAAATTTGAAAAGAACGTATCAAGATTGTGTTAATACCTCATGCAAAATTTTAAAAATCTCTACCTTACCGACGTTGATAATTCCAATACTACCATTCGTCAGATGCCAACAATTCAATATCAGTAGCCTTCTTGAATTTGTTTTATCTTTACAAACCATTACATCAGGATTAATTGAAATTTTAAGTACATCTCAACTCTCCAAGTTTTAAAACAATTGACCACGCGGTACCTGAGATATTTGCATTTAAATTTGGCCTTTTTAACACGTGAAGAATAGGAAATAGCAAAATAAACAACATTTTAAATTGTAATTGTTATATCCATAATGACATTTAATCGAAAAACTACTATGTTATAGTAAACTAATTAACGGAATTTATGTAAAAATTAGAAAATTATTTACCACCCACATTTAATTTTATTGTCTCTAGAAGATTATAATCTGAAGATACGATAAATAGGTAGAATTATACTTGACAACCATTTACAAGCGTTTCAGATGGAGTATCAGTTAAGTTAACACCCACTTGGTATTAGCGAATAAGAGGTGATTTTTGGTTAAAGGAATTTCAGACGTACATTCGAAAGAAATATTTTTTAAATTGGTATTTTACGTGAAAAGCATGAAAACTTTAAACAGTATAATACTACTTTTGTAATTTTAAGAAAGAAATATATTAATTTGTTTTGCAGTTTTCATTTGTAGTTTAGAATTAGTATTATATCTTAAAATATCTTATTACTTTTATACCCGAATGTACCAATAAATGTTTAGGTGCGACGATGCCATAGTTATTCTTCAACATTGAAATACGACACTTGTGTATGTGTTAGTGCGAGTGGTACAGTTCAAAAAAAAACTTTTCTACGGAAAAATAAAGAAAATTCATCTGTTACAGTGTTTGATATTAGCTTTTAACGATTTTGATGCAATCTGTGTATATAATATAATGTTAGAAAATATAAGTTATTGCAAATATAAACTGCATTAGCTTAATTTTTATTTTGAACATAGAACAAGTTTTTGAATAGGTACACTCGAGTGACAACTACCTTAACTATGTTTTGTTATCGTTATTCATATCAATGCTCGATATTTATAATGCACGAACGGAAAAGAAATTATAACCTTAGCTAAAATCTAAAACCTTTATTAGTGTTCCAATACTCTCATATTCTCGCTACCTATTATCAATTCTAAAATCTGGTTTTCAGTGACAACCTTCATGAAATTAAATGAATGAATATATAAATCAATTGAAGTACGTATGTAAATTTTTAATTTGTTTCAAACGGGTAACTAAATTGAAGGTAAATAGTCAAATGTATCCACTTACCTTTTGCACAACAAGCTGATAATCCTGAAATGTTTTTTCTCAGACCACAAGCTTATATTTACATACAACGGAATAATAAAATGGTTAAGCTAGGAACACCAGGATCATAAAAGAATAAAAAAGAGAAATAAAAGTCAAGTGTTCACAATTCAATTATAAACTGACGGGAATACTATCTTGGGATTAGAAATATATTAGTAGCGTAAAGCGTAATAACATGTTATTTATTTGATGAAGGTTAATCTCTGATTCAATGAACATGGTCGTGATCCGGGTTAGAGAAAAAAGTCGGTAATCCAGGTCTGCAGAGCGGTAGAGAGGGGAGGGACACAGCAAGAACAGCAGACCATTAGCAGCAGGAGTCCCGTGGGAGAGCCTAGAGCGTGGACTCACAGATTCATGCAACAGAAAATCCCATTTCATACTCGTCACAAAGATTTTATTTTTATACTTTCTCTCGTCTCTTATTTCTCGATCTTTCGAAGCATCATATATTATATTATCATTATTTATAGATTCGTCAAAAAGTATGCCATCAAAAAATCATAGATTTTTCTATACAATATTTTACAAATATACAAACTATATTATAATAATTTACATTATAAAAAAGCGTAACAATTCGTTTGGTTTCGGTTTATTTCAAATGCATTTAAAATTATGTGTGTTGTGCTTTATGATGAGCGAGATTCGGAAAACAAACGAATTTTACATAATTCAACAATTTACAAAAGTATTCCGTATTTGATTCATTTGGAACTACTTCCTACTTTTATTTGACACATTTTACATGAAACCATAGGCGTAGTTAGACTTCCAAATTTGGGGATGCTTGAATTTTTACATTACCTCTGAACATATTCATCTATATTCACAGACAAGTGTTACAATTGGACATTGTAATACGTGTTTTTCAATTTCTCATACTATTTTTCTCGTTTTGCATTAATTAATTATTTTATTTTCAAATTATTATTTAAAAGCCAATATTAAAATTTCTAGGCTGGTAACGCTGACAGTGTCACTAAACATTTGATATTCAATTTACTTACATATTTTTACAACAGTTATTCAAAATTTAGGTAAAAGTTAAAATTTAAAATTAATATGGTATAACAACTACTATACTTCATTTCACGTAAAAAAATAGTAGATGACGCTTGAGAGCCGACCGTTTTTACATGCATTAAACATATAATTTAAATTCGTGAAACCAAACAATCAATAATGAATATTTTTACCTGTAAAAATGTACAGGACCTGAATATTGAAAATTACAACAGAACATGGTTAAACATCACTTAATTCTAAAGATTTTATTTGATTATTGCCAACTGATAGGTGATATTTATTTAATTTTTGTGAAGTAGGTTTCCATTCTGACCCATCAAACGGCTGATTTTGTATCCCTATATCTAAACCAATGATATTTTCTTACGTGAATGAAGTATAGCCACAAATGTGAAATGGAAAAAACATATTGACCGCTAGTATGAACAAGTGATTAAGGGTGATTAGCGAGCATTTGACTAGCATTGTTTTATCCCTGTCAATCGTTTATTTATTATTTAGAGAAAAATACTTCAAATAAAAGATGTGTGCAATTAATTTTTCTATAACTTTTATTGGAAATATTTTTCTCTAAAATAATAAATAAACGATTGACAGGGATAAAACAATGTTAGTCAAATGCTCGCTAATCACCCTTAATCACTTGTTCATACTAGCGGCCATTGTTTTTTTCAAAACACCAAAACAAAAAATATATAAACTGCTGTTTTATGTTTTTTATCCATCTAATTATAGAGTTAAAAATACCCGATTTTCTAAAAATTTATTAAATATGAAGTCGTGAAAAATGGCAATAAACGTATGTTACGTCACATGTACGAAATAATACACAATGAGCAAAAATGACCAAGTGATCACTTTTGTTCCAAAATTATGTCAAAATTATATTCCATAATTCATCAAAACTATATTCCACATATGAAAAATGGTGACAGGAGCATGACATTTGATTAATATCATTGCTGTACGTTAATTCATTTGATATTTGTTTCCAATAGGCGATGGGAAATAAGATCGTAGCGCCAAAGTGGCTTTTAAAGGAACTAATGTTTACGGAATAATTTGACATTTACTAATTGTTTTTATGCATTAAGTGTATAATATTAAGAGATATTACATATGTAAACGTAAATATTATATACATATAGACAATCAAGAAAATGTCACTTGTATAACATCCCATTAACTATAGTTTCGCAAAATATCACCAGATGTCATATTGCTTATTTCCCATCGCCTATACCTTCATAAAAAGTCTTGCAAAATTTGAATGGTATGTCCATGGAAATAGTAATGTTGTCATTGTCATACTAAGTAAGCGGCAAAAGTCAAAATTGTATGGAGGGGCACACCAGCCATTTTTGATCTTTCTGTACAAGCAATGAGAGAAAGTATGTAAGTCTGTATCTATCTCTTTCAATCTTGTTGCTTGTATTACTATACACAGATAAGACAGAAATTTTAATGGCGTGTTTCTGGAGTTCTATTATTAATATTTAATAAATTTTAAAAAATACGGATAGTTCATCTTTAACTCTAAAATAATAATATATTAATACTGGACCAAATTGTGTACTCTCCTTTAACTAAAGAAGTTTATCTAAAAATAACAAAATAGAGACATATACAATATATATTAATAAGCTACTTCTATGATTATTTATTACAGATAATCACTAGAGTAAAGAATTGAGCTGAATACGGTCCAATTTATCTAAATTTGTTCACAATTTGTTAAACAACTATTGTTACTGTATTTTTTTATGCTAAACACCCTCAAGCTCACCCCTAACTACGCCTCTTCATGAAACTGATAATACATTTTGGATGCTACAAAGAAAGATGAGTTATGAAATGAATGATTTCCTTATTTTCTACATGATGCGAATGTGGAATACTTTTGGAATTTGTTTGTGTGTGTGAACTTAATACAGTATACAAATATGTAAGGTACCTTAATCTCAATTACCATCACATTTATCATACAGTAGTTGGCCAATAACTAACTCTCTGTGCTACACAGTCACATATATCATTCTTAAACTTCTAGAGAGTTTTACGTCTGTCAGTTCAGTACCAGTCTTCAGAGAGACAACTTCTAACTCTGGCCCAGCAGACACACAGGAGCTGGTAACATATTGTTTACAGAACTGTTGAATATTCAACAACTAGTTTATCTCTAACATTGATCACAATTACGAATAATTTATTCTACACTTTTATACTTTTTTTAAAGTTTTCTGGACAACTAGATTGAGAAAGTTTGAACATTTAAAGAAGTTGTTGCGAGGAGGTAATTTATGCAGACAAATAGTTATTGGCAATAACTGTAGAATGACGGTGATAGATTTGTCAACAGTGACTATCGCGGTCATTCTATGCTTTTATGCTAACGCGCGCTTTATGGGAATTACTTCTCGATCTATTTAGCTCCATTTACACTCTCATTCACGAGCACAAATTCAGTTAATTTGCAAAGCTAATTCCTATATTGAGGATTTATATTCCATCATAAACCAAACCAAGAATAAAATAAATACTAGTATCTCATCACGTCTATTCAATTTTAAGTGAAACGCCGTTTCTAAATGCTAGATCCATGACTTATTTATTAACTTTAACCTTTAAGTAGTCGCGTTTCCATTTTGACATTAGTTCTTGTGTGGCATCATATAGTGCAAATAGTTAATCAAAATATTTTATTTAATAGTATTTTTTGTATCCAGAACGAAAAGTGTATCTTTAAGGTCCGATGCCGTAAATGCGTGCGAGTGAGTACCTTAAATACACTTTTCATCTGATGTATATACACAATTTTATTTCATTCTGGTTTCTAAAATTGTTAAATTATTGAAATATATTTCCAGAAATTCGTAGCAGTATTAGTTTTATATAAATAAGCTAAATCAAAACTGTTCGAAACTTGCAGCAATGCTAACTTCTCCATAAATAGACAATAATAAAAAATTAACAAATTGAATTTGAATATTTCTGGTTGTGTTTAGATTCTTACATGCTATAATGAATGAAAAATACATTCTTTGAGATATTTTGAATGAATTTGCTCAGGTGAAGAACAATAACTTAATGGGCATAAATCAAGGGTCATTACGAAGATAAAATTTTAAAAACCTAGGTCTTTAAATGAAATTTTAAAGTTCTAAGGCTTTAAAGTTTCACGTTTTGGTCCATAATTCTTTCAAAAAACGTTGCTTTAAAAACCAGTATGACATGAAAAAAAGTAAATAAAATCAAGTTTTATATCAATTATTTTCATTCATTCTTGATAAATTTATTCACAAAATAATTAAATAATACAATGATGGTTGAGCACAATAGATGGGTCTGCTGTGGTTAGTTGCTTCTGTACATCTGTCATCTACCTTGTATGAATAGTATATCTCGTGTTGTGCCCAGTTATTCATTGTCTCTGCGATTGTAATTAAATCTGTCAAAAGTTTTGTAAGCATCTGAGGTTTAAACAATAAAATAGTTAGGCCCAATCCTACCACCTCTAGTTAAAGTCACTGTTTAGTAACCATTAGTTAAGAATTAGACTGAAGGTTAGAAGCGATGTTCGCAACAGTTTCAACTTCCAGTTAGCTCTAACCAAACATGGTAAGAACAATTTTGCAACATAACCGTCCATTATCACTAACTGTCACATTAACTAGAGGTGGTAAGAGCGGGCCTTTATTTAAAGAATTTAAGAAGTTTTTTTTTGTTTACTGTAAAATCATCCTGGGCCTGCATAATGGATTCCCGGCTAATTGAACCCCGGATAATGGAGGTTCCACTGTATTTAGATCTTGACATATTTGCTTCAAATTTGTGATCGTGGGTAAATATGGCACAGTTTTTCATTTTTTAAATTTTTCGTGGAATATGGGAATCATCTTTTTATTTTTAAATATCTCCTTTTCAGATATTTGTTCATATTTGTAATTTTGGGTGGCAAGTAAACAGATTTTCCTTGTCCCAAATTATTTTAAACAAAATTTTCAAATAATAACAGTCATGAAGCATAAAATTCTTCTTATACGAGTAAATATATAAACAAAATTCATTTCGTATGTTCTGTAAATGCAGAAACTTGGACCACGGACACGATAGCCAAGTGGGCGCCGGGCAACTGGGCGATAAAATAATAGATGTATAGATTACAAAATGTTTTGTGTTAGGCTAGGTTATGGGTATGAAAAATCAGAGCGACATCAGGGGGCAGGGGGCACACATACAGAGTGAACACCAGAAACCGTGACAGGTATTTAACATGGGAAAACATTTTTTTTCTATCCCGTAAGACTATAGTGGGAGTTTTTTTTATATGGTTAGAAATAGTACTTAATTTGGCATGGAAGAGTATCTAAATACTTCTAATTTAATGGCGTATTTACAAATGTGTCATGCTATTTCACAATTATTACTCATAATTTATAAAAACAGTAATCATGGAAACGCATTAAGTAGCCGAGTTGGTTCGTGGTTCTGTAAAATCCACATAATTATTCACGAATTCAAATCCCACCTGGTTTCTTTTTTACTATTTTATTTTATAAAACGTATTAATAAATAATTCACAAATTTAAAATCTGGATCTGGAGCCCGCCTATGTACATCGTAAAAGTGGAATCCAATGCAAAATATAATTATTGGAATAATTGAGTGAAAATATTTGAATTAAAAATAGTTCAATATAATTTATTCATGTAATTTTGATGTGAGGGCACTACTCTCTACAAAATTGTTTGTAGGAGGCACGTGTACCGTTGTCCCCTACAAGTCGGCGCCCCTGTTTAATTGTATGTCTGCTAAGTGTACAATTTTTTTAAGTTCCTGACGCCCAGATGACAGACGCCAAATTAACTATCATCCACTTGATTATTTTCCATTTGACCGTCGTCCAGTGTGACTCCCATAGTTGTCGTATACCGATGTGGCCACGCGACTACTTAAAGGTTAACGCTCATCACCAAATGAAGGTAAGAAAAATTAGAAATGTAATTTAAACTGGAAAAGTAATTTGTGCAATCGTAATGAAAGTGTAAAGAGCTGCATGCAGCTGACGCTTCACACGAATTCCATCTCCGTTTCATTAGTAGCCACGCGACAACGTAAACGGTGAACGTATCGAGTACAAACATTTACATATTCGACTAACAATTGTACAGCTATATGTAGAAGATTGCTTACTGCTGCATTGCACACTGCAGATCCGCGCGCGGTCTGATCAATTCCGCCGTCCATAGGCGCGCATCGCTCGTCGTACGTGACAGCGCTGTTATTGCATTTTAATCGTTATTTATGTGAGTCGGAGGAGGTACTTTTCTGCGCGATCCGCGCTCGTAAATTTTACCAACTTCCTCGATTGTAATCTGACACTCGGGAAGTGGACAGAGCTGTATCGCTCACTTTTTATTTCTCCCAAGAAAGGAAAAAGCACCGCGCGAGCTGACCTACTAAACTATTTACGGTCTACGTCTACGATAAGTTCGGAGAGGGAGGAAGAAGTACAAGGTTTCCGAAAAATATTGCTTACATTTTGACTGGGCTCAATTTGGCCAACCCTTTCAAGTAAATGTTATACTTGGATTATCATTCTGACTTTTGTCGAGCCATTAATGGTGCAGTTATTGCAAGGTATTATGTGTATAAATATAAATATTTACAAAATCCTGGTTTATTACCATTTCTGGGTGTGCCAATCTGCTTCTATTCGCAGAATTCTGTTATGACAATATATAATATGAACCAAAAAGAAGTACCACATTTCAAACCTGTATTCTACGAAAATAGCAACTAATGTAGAAAGGGTATATAAATAAAAAAATCATCTTTTTCTAAAAACAATATTGATGGCTTTAAGGTTTTGCGGTTGGTCGGTGAGTGCACACCTTCGATTTTAGATAACCTCGCAAGAAGAAAGAGTATGTTGTAAGGTTAAGCAAACGTCCTGGCCACCCGAAATCGCAGCGCAGGGAAATCAGTTCCCTCAGAAACATTTCCGCAAAATTTAAAACTTGCGTGGTTCTCTTGTATGAGCTGTTGCTCCATCCTATTGAAACCATGCATCCGACTGAGAACTACTGGAGCTAGTTTAAAAAGGACGTCGGGCGATGACCAATAATTGGTATTTGCATGAGGTCCTTGTTCTTGTAGGGCTATTTGAAATCAAAAGTGTACACAGAACGACCTCAGAGGACACTATCCACTAGCCATGTGAGCATTTAAAAATCGTCTCGAAGTTTGTATCGGTAACAACGGCCACCACCTTACCTTACAGAGGTTGTTTATTATTAGAAGAAAAAATTAAAATTTGGAATCGCTAAGAATATTTGTTCGGAAAATATGCAGGTTTACAGTTAATTATCAAGCATATTCATTTATTCAATATTTCTTTAATATGATTCAAATTTAGTTAAAATTTAAACAATATCAAATTAACATGCCTCATCGAAGACAGCAACCTCCATTTGAGCAAGTGGATGATTTTGAAAGGGGCCGTATCTTGGGTATGCGCAAAAGCGGATTGTCACTATATGATATAGCGGCTCGTGTAACTAGCAGTATAAGCATGATTTTACGCATATGGAGACAGTATGTACAGGCAGGTACAGAGAGACGACATACAAGACCTGGAACGTTACAAGATCGTTCTCAAAGTGCACCAACTTTAGCACGGCAGTGGCGAGCTGCTTATTTTGCATCTTCAACTGTTTTGGTAAAATAAAGATTTGGAATAAGGTATTTCTTTTTGGTTCTCACTGTTCCGTTGAATGCGTTTCCAGGTGTCATCCCAAGAACTTTCATCGTTGCCGTGGAGACAAATCCACAGGGGTCAATTTTGTGCTACTTGATAATTATGAATAATTTTGAAATTTTATGTTTAAAGTCGGTTGGAATTACATACAATCATGCGACACTCATCCTATTTATTAATTAAATAAAAAATACTAAGACAATAATTAAAATATATCCTTTAAATCGTAGAAAGAGGCCTTTAGGATAAAGAAAAATATAATTCTAAGTAGAGCATCTTGGATTCAAATAGTAGTAAGGTCCATGCATTTTTCACAAAATCTTTATTCGTTAATAATTTTTTTCTTAATACTAAAGGCTTCTTTCTTCTATTTAAATCATCACTTTTATCACCTTGCAACAATAATATTAAAATATTTGTTATTAACTCCCAAGCAACCTTTCTCAGAAACCCTGTAGAAGGTGGAGCAATATGCGCCTATGGCGTTCGATGTACGGAAATATCTTTGGTTCTGTTCTGACTTATAACGTATAGGTTTATGTGTTCCCTTTGGTCTCCAATTGACACTCTAATACATTACAGGTAGGCAACGAGTATACGACTATAGGTATTAGGTAGCTATGGTACAGTACAAGATACAAGTTAGAGTCTATATGTACTTATTATATAACGTGACTGCAGTGGCCGTGTTGCGGGCTGGTCGATTACATTTGGTATTCTGCCAGGCGAGCGGACCGGGTTCGGCTCGTTTCTCCGTCTCCAAATCGATCCGGAAGGTGAGCAGAGCGCCCAAGTCTCACTGCACACTGACTCTCATGATTGTTTTACGCTACACGATTTATTTATCATTATCATTAGTTTTGGTTTTGGAAGAAAGAGGTACATCTTTGACATCTTATTTTTACACACGCTTAAGTACATCTAAAATATTTTTGTCGCACACTCTCTCTTGTATTCTCTATAGAAAACATTAAAAACATTTTTTTTTATTTGTTACATTTAAAACGTCACAACAAGAAATGCAAAGTTTTGCACTGAACTATAATAATAACGGGAACGCTGATGTCTTTGGCAATTTACAGCAACTAACGTACCCGCATGTAGTCTGCTATTTTCATGGATTGGTAGCAGTTGGACACCCAGCTTTTAGTGTTTTTACCATTTAATAAGTAATATATTACTTATTAAATGGTTTTTACATAAAACAGATTGGTAATATTCAGTGAGTTTGCTTTGACGATATTTTTTTCGGAATTACAACTTAATGATGTTTACTTTTAATCGATTTTTGGTGTAATTTTGTTATTTGGGAATGTATGACTGTAATAAATGTACTAAATATCTAGGCAACGGACAGAATAATAATTACGAATCACACAACCTAACCTAATTATTTTACCCAAAAATTCCATTACTAATGGAAATTGTTAAATAGTTTTATTTAGAATTAAAGTTAATGAAAGCCTAAAAGGAAAAATATAAAACACTCGTTACGGGAAGCTATTCAAGCATTCGTTCGTTTGCCTACTTGTGTTCGAATTTGTAACTCATGTTAGAATAGATTACCTTCTGTAACTTTTGTCGTAATATAATATTCTAGATAACTAGGAAGGGAAATAAACGTGTCATTTCCAGCTGCACAAATTAAGGTACTAACAGAATGTAATAAAAATTCATACTTTTCTTATACACGCAGAACAAAAAATAAAATCAATAACAAGTGACATCACTAATATATTTTAAATCCTGATAAAGTTTAATAGTAATTTACGTAACAAGACCTGGAAGTGATACTTTTCTGGGCGAGTACTTAAAGCTTGTAAGCCCAGTATAGACAATTTCAGGTTATGTTGGGTACAATATTTTTATTGCAAGGAAATAAGAAATAATAAATAAACATTCATGTAGGAAAATTACTTTCTGATCCCTTATATCAGTTAAGAAGGAATTTCCGGTTTAAAAAGTGAACAGAAACAACTCATTTTTTGGATGATCACAAAATTGTAAATAATATATAAAATACCCATATATATATATATATATATTTTTAAATTACGTATTTATGGTATATTCCAAAAATAACAAATATTAACCATGGTTAACCAAAGTGTTCCAATAATTTCAAATAGTGAAAATTGTACATTTATGAAACATGGTACCGGTTAAAATGTTTGCAACCGACGCGCATCAACGCATCCGTGGTTTTACCTCGGTTTTGTTGATAACATGTGCCCTTTTTTATAAGATTTTATAGGTTAGTGTGGGCAGATACTATTTATTAACTAGTAGATGTTTGCTTCTGTTTTCTACGGATAGCAATCTACGTATTTTAATTTTCCGCTCCATAATTTAGGATCATGAAAGACGATAGACGATTTTTTTTACAGAAAGATTTAGGTTTACCGCAATAGTAATCGAACTCTTTCAATAATAATAGTCACGTGACTAGAAATAGTAGGTAACCAAAACCATGGTTTTGGTTATTATTTTTTTTATTTTTGGAATATACCCTTAAATTTATAAAGAATAAAAAGATGAGTTTCCAACTGCCGACCTAAACTCCGTACGGACACCTTTCTATTTTTCAATCGTTCTTCCCGTTATTATTATAGTTCAGTGAGTTTTGTGTTAGTCAGTAGAAGCTTCAAATGAAAACATCATAACATTGCTCCGAAAATTCCGACGACGTATATGTATATCTCAACTAAATATCACTGGTTCTTTGGCGCGCCTCCCGTAAAGTTCAGTCAGTGTCAGAGAGAGGCGACCGGAAAGCAGCTGCGGCTATATCTACTATTTAGGTAATTAATTACGTATCTATAACACCATGAAGAGTGTGTAGTGTAGCGTTTGGACTGTGTGAGGCAGTCAGATTGCCCAAATTGACAATATGAATAGGTCGAACTTGGTCACATGTACATGTACACTCGTACGGCACGCATTCACAGATACAGAGTTCAAGCGAATTAGAAACTAGTAGTAGTGATTCTACTACTAGTGAGGTCCACTCAGAGACTCGAGCCGAACTCGGAGGAGCGGCGGCGGTCGATGTGTTTGAGGTAAGTCTCGGAGTAGGAGGTGCGCGTTCGATCATCGTAGCGCAGGGAAGCACGACGCACGTCCAGTGCATCCAGATCTGACGGCGGCCGCCGACACATACTGCAGAACGCGCATTCCAGCGTGTTCTTGAACGCCTCCCGGAAGTCCCGGTTGAAATAGGCGTAGATCAGTGGATTCAAAGTAGAATTGAAGTAGCCGATCCAAAACACTACAGTCACCACCATATCAGGGCAGTAACACGTAGTGCACAAACTTGTGCTCAGGTACCAAAGGAAAAACGGCAACCAACAAAGGATGAATGTTCCCATAATAATCCCTAGAGTCCTTGCAGCCTTGTGTTCCCGCTTCATCTTAATAATGTTACGCTCCTTTGTGGGCGTGTGATGTAACTCGTCATGTAATGTCAGTGTTTTAGACGAGTTGGATAGCATATCACCATTTGTATTATTCTTGTGCAAAAGCATCGCATTTCCATGCCGATTATACAGTTGCTTCTCTTGCCTGTTCGCTTCTCGGAATATTGCATAGTAAGTGAAGATCATGATTGTGCATGGCAACCAAAACGAAATGCTGCTACTGATGACAGCATATGGCTTGTTCACATGAAACTCGCAGACATCTGGATGGTTCTTGCGGAAGTCTTGATTCTCATCCGTTGTGTACCAACCCATAAAAATTGGCACAAAACTTATAATTGCTGAACTGATCCATGTATTGAGGATCATGACAGCGACAACGCGTTTTGTCATGCTTATGGGATATTTGAGAGGACGCACAATGGCATAATATCGATCGACGCTGATGCAACACAAGTGCAGAATGGAAGCCGTGGAGAAGTAGACATCAAGGGAATTCCAAACATCGCACATAAAATACCCGAAAAGCCATTTGTCGAAGATTTGTACGCTGGCGTTGAAAGTCATGGCGAACATCGCGACGAGCATGTCAGCAAAAGCAAGCGAGACGACAAAATAGTTGGTTATAACTCGCAATTTACGGTGCCTCATAACAGAGACGATGACGAGAAGGTTACCAAAGATGGAAGCCACAATAATAGAGCCCATGATGGTGGCACGTATGAACAGCAGCAACGTAGACGTCCAATCAGGTTCATCCTCGAGCGTAGTTACGACCGTTGAGTTGGTCGCGGTAACGTTGCTCTCCATTGTACTTACACACTACAGTATCTCTGTGCCGGAAACGATGGAAAATAGATCAGAAGAGCATGCCAGGCACACTCACTTCCGCTTTACAACTGGACATTGTGGAAGCAATCAATTGTTTTCAATTCCCGCTCGACTTGATTTAGTGGAGGGCTTGCTGGTTGGCGTCGTTTTTTGCAGGTTACAACACACGCTGATTGAATCGAACTCATCACGGCCTGGAACAACCAAAAAAACATTTAGTATTTTTATTAGTTTAGATATTTATTAACTAATACATAGATACAATGTTTCAATACGTCAAAAGTAACAGAAAAGAAAAATCTGTATATTATACAAAATACATGTAAAAAATAAATAAATATGCTGTTTCACAAAGTCGAAAAATCCGGGTGAATATATTCATCAGTAGAATAAAACCCGTTATTAATGACATAGCCGCCGATTAAGCGGGGCTCTGGAGCTGCAGCCATTCTGAGCCGATTCTCCAGCGGGCCTTGCCCCCCTCCCCCCGAGAATCGGGGTAAATTTGTATTTTGTATTTATTATCAAATAAAATTATTTGTAAAAAAATGCGTATAAATAAATCGACTAATACTTGTCGGAATACAGTATGGCATGGCTATAATTGTTATATTCTTGATGATGACTACACAGCCAAACTGTTATATGTAAAATCGTACTTTCGTAATTTCTGCTTTTTCTAATTATTTTGGATAAAAACGCTTCAAATAAAGGTAGTACAACAATGTTCGTTTATTTTTATTAGGTATTATTTGCAATTTCTGTTCAAGTGAATAATTTTCTATTAATTTAAATAGATAAGTGTTTACTTGAACAGAAATTACAAATCATAATAAAAATAAATTAACTTTACAGATAAATCTTTAAATATTTGTTAATTTTCTTGGTAAATTCTATAGATATCGCTATTTTTGGGGCAATTTTCGAAATTTCATACCAAAATTATGCCGTTACAAAGAATGCAAAATTCATTTTGCTTACTGATTCAAATACATAATTTTATGCTGTTCGACTTTTATTTGAAATATTTCTACCTAAACTAATTAAATTACGAAAGTATAATTTTACATATTAAAGTCTTATATTTGATTGTGCTGGTCACCATCCAGTATAATATAGTTTTATTAATACAATGTTTTTTGTAGGTACATAATTTAACTCTAAAAAATATTACTCTTTAAAAATAATTGCTCAAAAATTCAGCCCCCCGAGCAATGAATTGGCGGCAATTAGGCAAGTAGCTTTCAGTTGTTTTTGACCGCTTGGTTTTAACAACTTGTCATTGTTTAGTGCTTGCCATTACATCAGTGTCATCACAAATATAATATCAGTCCATCGCAAATATGCATACCAAGAATAGTAAATACCATGTATATATTAAGTTCATGTTTAGCAGATATCAGTAGACGTATAATAGACTGTTTGCGGAAAATTTACATCACTTCACTTCAATTAATTGCTCATATTAAAATGTACTCTATTAGAAAGAAAATAATTGAAATTCCAAACACAGTTTGAAATTTAAATCATATTTTAATTTAGCAATTTATTTAAATCCTTAAAATGACAACATAAAATTGAATTTATATTCCAATAAAATAATATGATAAACAAACAAACTAATAACAAATTTTAATTGAGATATTCTCAACTAAGTTTAATTACACTTTAATTATTCATGAAATTTCTAGAGTAGAGGAAACCAGACTTTATACATGTGACAAGTTTTCTATTACTAGCATCAAAATAACCTCAATTACTGCAATGCTAATTTCATCAATTCTGTATAATTAGAGATCCAATGAACACTGACATCAATCTACGGCGTAGAATTAGACAAATAATTTATTCACTTTATCCCAGGATCCAATATTCTACCAATTCCAGTGGCGTATTATCGCAAAGTCATGGCTTGTGGCGCAAAATTATAAGAGGTGCAAAATTATTCCAGAAATTGTAAAAAATCCACTTTTCCCATAAAATGTAAATTCACAGGGGCAGGCTTTATTTGGAAATTGTAGCGTAAAAAGATCTAAGCAAAATAAATTGTTTCAGGTATCCTACGAGTTTGTACCTATAGGCAAGTCAAAACATTAGGTTTTAACTATTTATTATAATATAGGTATTATGAGCATTTGCTCAACCGTGTCGGTCAAGTCTTCCTAAATTAGATTTTGGCTCGGATTTTGGTTATAATTGGTCAACCGGAAGTACCCCTATTTGAAAATTTTAACAGTTTTTCTTGAAAAAACGCTGGTAAATATTATTTTTTTATTTTTTTATTTATTATGTTATTATAAATATTAAATAATATTCTTATCTAAACGAATTGATTGCATTTTATATGTTATATGAATATAGAGTTAAAGAATTAAAAAGAAATTAACTTTTAGATTTTAGATGATGGGAAAGATATGGAAAGATAGGATAAGGAATGAAAGAATTAGGGAAATGGCTCGAGTGATAGAAGTTTCTAAAAAGATACGAGACGATTATATAGAAAGAATGAATAGCTTAGTAATAAAAGGTATACGAAATAGAGGAAGAATAAAGATAACATGGAAGGACTGTATTGCGGAAAACTTGAGAGAAAAGCAACTAAATGAGGACGACACGCGACACAGAAATGAATGGGAGAAGAAAATAAAACAACGACACCTAACGAATGAGAAAAGCTAAAGAAGAATAAGATGTCAGTGTCAAGTGCAATTTGCATAGTTTGCGTATGAAATAATTTTACTGGAAATATAGAATCTTTTGCAAGAAATTATAGTATGGAATTTGTATATAATACACAAGAATGACGGAAGGTCATATCAGATTTTTTAGTACTATACAAACGAAATAAATCACTATATATTTTTATTTTAATAATTAGTATGTACAAAAGTTGAAACACTGAATCAATCTCTTCTCTAGTAATAGTTAAATAAGGATAGGCCAAGAATTTCAATGGAAGCTCAACATCAGATATTTCGGAATCTTCGTCAGGCCCTTTTACTCTCTCCCAAATCCACTCAAAATCATTTTGCTTGTTTTTATTGTGCTGAATTAAATACATACATACATACATACATACATACATACATATATGTAATGATATACATATGTCAACGAATAAATATCGGGTTATATATCGATATTATCTAACGATAAATATCAATAATATACAGAATGTAATAGTTAAACGTGCTAACTCAAATAATTTCTATATTATTAAAGATACAATAAAATACTAAAAGACAAACTTATAGAAGACCAAGGGGGACATCCGAATAAAGAAGAAAATATGTGGTTCTCAAGTTACAACACAAAATTAATATTTTTTATTGGGATGGTATATGTTTTTATAATCATTCGATAGAGTATTTTTTCTTAATTCAACCATGTAATCGTTAAATATCATTACTTAACAAAAATATTGAGAAAAATTCAATAGAGATTTAAATGAATTTGATTTTTATTGATTGATTTTATTTTCTGTAAGCTGTGTATGAAAAATTTTGTGCTTAAATTAAAACGAAACATAAATATTTATTAATAATTTTATAAATGGTGTTCTATTTGATCCTAAATTATTCAATTTGGCAAATAGTAGTTTTTGTTTTTCACACATAGCCTACTGAAAAATAACTATAAAAATCAAGTATTAAAAAGGTTTTATATATTTTGTATCCAATAGCGTACGTGAATCCATATTTAATTTATTTTCTCACGACCACATAACAAATATTATTTCCACATGATTACCTATTGACAATATCATACATGTCTCTGCAAAATCATAACACAGTAGTGTGTTATTATACAGACCAGTAATTTAGGTTTGTTTTTTACTCGAAATCACTAAATATCAAAGTATGAAATTTAATACTATGAGTAATAATCTGCAAATTTAACCCTTTTTCTTTACAATAATTATGGTTGGTACGATAATTTTAAATTTATGATAAGGTATCTCCTTATAAATAGAAAAGTTGGTAATACTGCCACACTCGATTGTTCACTTCCGCTATACTTTGAGTTATTTGACATGGATTTCAGTGACTGCGATTTGCCTATAGAATGTATACCATTATGCCGTTTTTTGTGGTCCTAAGATAAATGGTGTAAATAAATTATTTTAAAATATTTTTTTTCTTCCATTTGTAACGTTTATAATAATAATAATAATAATAATAATAATAGTAATAATAATAATAATAATAATAATAATAATAAAAATAATAATAATAATAATAATAATAATAATAATAAGAATAATAATAATAATAATAATAATATGTATTTTATTTTGTCAGTCGATCTTACAAGAAATATGAGACGTCAAATTATAATAAAATACATATAAAGTTTTACGAGCACATATTATCAATTGTCATTCATGTATTCTTCAATGCTGTAATAACATTTATTTATAAGGTAACATTTTAGTTGTGATTTGAAAAGTTTACTGGACTTTAGGCCTTTTAAATAAAGTTTAGTCCCAATTATTTTTGGATTTTTTAGGCTTAGTGATAATTTATATATAAATTTAATCAGTCCAGTTTTATTCTTAGTGTTATAATTATATAAATGCTCCTGAGTTATTAAATTTTGTAAGTTATTTCTTATAAAAATTAAAACAGAAAGCATATACATACATGTTAATGTTAAAAAAAAATGTTTAAAAGTATCTTTACATGATGGCAATTTTTTATAACTTGAACACTCTTAAGGCTTCTAGAGAATATCCAAAAAATTATGCCACAATTTGCAACAGAATTAAACTTAGCAAAATAGAACATTTTAGCCATTTTCATGCCTGCTATTTGTGTTAATCTTTTAATTGCATAACATAAGGGAGCTAATTTTTTACTATTCATATCATCGCTCCAGGTCAGATTTTCATTTCATTTAATAACCTTTAACACTTTTGCAGTTTCGTCTTGAGGTAACGACTGATTGTGACATTTTATTAAAATACTCTGATTGCTTTTAAGAGTGGTGAAATTTACAGCTATAGATTTTGATACGTTTAAGACTAAATGTAAAGAAGAAAACCATTGCGACAATTCAGAGGTCAGGTGACAACGAAGCTGACTGCTCATGGATGTCAGCATACGGAACCATTACTGACACATCATCGGCATAGGCCACGAAAGTTTTGTTTTCTAGAACAGTTTTAATTTTATTTATATATAAAATAAATAAAATGGGACCAATAATGCTCCCTTGGGGAACACCACATTTTATTATTTTATATTCAGACCTACAATTATTATAAACAAGCTGTTTCCTATTTGGTTAGGTAAGATCTTAGCCATTGATCACAATTCCCGCGAACCAGCACTGTAACATGTAGCTTTTCTGCTCTCAGGAAATATGCTGTTTACATAAAAAATAGTATCTATAAATAAATCTCCGTAAATAATCCCCTATGACTGAAATTGTGTGAGATTTGAAATCTCTTAGTGATACGGCCTAACATCGCAACTCATATATTTATGCCAGTCGACTGTTAAACGACGATGAAGGCATATAAATGCAAATCAACCGTGGAATTTATCTCTGCACTCGATACAACGGCAACGAAGCTGTCTCGGCAGAGATTTAGAGATTTCAGACTTTGCAAAATTCTAGCGAAAGAGACTATCTACTCTGAGATTCAGCAGATATTTGCAGGTAATTTGATATTGAAGTTTCGACTTCTGATGAAGGCTGTACTAAGTTTACGTAAAGTTTTACTCTAGTGTACTTGTGCTGTGACGGGAACGCTATCGTAACCACTAACATCCGCACTACCTACTTCCAAACCAATATCGGTATATAAGGTGGATTTGAGTGAGATTGAATTTCGAAAAGTTTCGATATAAACTTGCAGGAATGCGTAGGAAGATATACATAGTTCTACGTATTTTGGAACTTGGAAATTAATTTGTAGTATATTTTCTACTTTTAGTTCAGCCAGTAGAGGTTTTTACCTTGCAAAAGGAGGGGTAGTTTTAGTTTTTAATATATGTTGTTTAGGTCGGGACACTGAAGAAAAATGCAAAATTTTGACCTTCAGGACGGTCGCGCCGACCATCTTTGAGTAAAGGAGCAGAAAAAGTGTTTTTCACCCTTTTCTCAAAAACAGTGGTCCGTATAAAAATTTACAAAAATACAAAATTAAAGAACGAAATTTTTTGTACAAAAATGGGTTCTTACATTTTTACCTCCTGCTACCCTTGGAAAGGGAGGTATAGGGATCGTTTTAAAAATCGCATATCGAAATTTTGGTCCCTACAATCCAATTTTAACATTTTCACGATGATGTGTGTGAGTGTGTGTGTGTGGGGGGGGGGGTGTATCCTCTTGACACTCTAATTCAAATACTATCATTCAGAAAATTTTGAAACTTTGTATTTCTATCTTACTCTTATATGGAAAGAAACCATTAGATTTTGAAATAAATCAGATAACCGAAAATGGCACTTTACTGGAAGCTCAAAATAGTTTTTCTTCGAAAAATACCTTTAAATGTTATTTTTTCGAGATTTATGTTATATAAAAATTAAATATTATTAAATACTCTACAGGCCTGCAATAATACTTTTTGTATATATTTTATGGATAAATTTCTAAACTTATCTATAATTTTAATCCCGGAGCCTCCGTATTAAACACAACTCTATAGTTACACAGTTCAGTTCTCAAATGTATGTAACTGACAGATATGTGTCAACAAACTAATCATTTCAAATAATAATAGTAACGTTTTAAAAAGGAAATAGTAAATGGAACAATAATTATATGGAAAGGAACTTAATACAATTTCCAGCATAAGTAAATATGTACGAATATAGGTAAGATAATAAAAATATATAATATATCATCACGGCATATTACCCATTGCTGGGTGAGCCAATCTACTTTGTACACTGATGTCGGTAATAATGTTGACACATTTATACCGTGCGAGTGTTTACCAGGCGTCACTTCACGCGAATCTGGGGAACGGGTTCGATTCCGACCGACGCCAAATATTTATAATTTTAAATGGCTCCTGTGGTGCACTCAACCAAAACTTAATTTTTACAATGTAACATGCACATCACGTTGATTTACAGTTTAAGTTTTATATTAATTTGTACAACTTTTGTAATTACCTGAGGCAGGGTTTGCTTTAAACCCGAAACGTCCGTATTTCCTAATAAAGAATATATTACATGGACCATCAAGCTTTTTCAGTGTATAAACAAAAAATATTAGCTTTAATTTTGAATTCTTATAAAATTTTGATACGGGCCGACTGGTTTGTTTTCATTATTTTATTTTTATTTTGTAAAACGTATTATTAAATATATCTCAAAATTAAAATCTGGATCTGGGGACCGCATATGTACATCGTAAAACGGAATCCAATGCAAAATATAACCTTTGGAATAATTGAGTGCAAAATATTTGTTATCAATGATTATATTGCTCAATATAATTTATTAATCTAATTTTGTTGTGAGGGGCACTGCCTCCTATAAAATTGTTTGTAGGGGGCACGCGCCCCGTTGCCACCCACAGGTCGCATGAAATTACCTATCATTCTGACACGGGCCTCCACATCTGCTTGTCAAGGCCAACAAAGTCACATGACTGCTCGCGCTCTAATGTATTTAACATTTCTTGTATACCTACACTCTACACCAAAACTTATACTTATATGTATTATGTAGGTATATTTAGATTTTTTAATTTTAAATTCATTCTATGAAGAATGGGTAATATGCCGTTGTGAAATATATATTTTCTTTTATTTATTTCTATGAAGAATTTTGTCCTACTCTTCTAATTTTCCGAAATGTTTCCAATTCATTGTCGGCATTGACAGTATTTTTGAAAGGTATATGTAATATACCTATAATTTTAAATATTTTACTATTAATACAATAAGAAATAATATAATGTATATACTTCCCAGAAAAAAAAATTCAGTAATGTTTCTGGATTTTTGACACTGAATTTTATCTGTCAGTTACAAACATTTTAATTTTCAATTGGTTTCCATGACATTATTTGGCCTGCGAGATTTATTACAACAGATTATTATATACCTTATATTTCTTTATCTCTAAATCTATAGAAGATATAACAAAATATTTACATGTATCAGATAGAGAATTTACTCTTCTTTAATACAAGCAAGAACAAAAATAAAAAAAAAATAGATTTTTTTTTAAGAATCTGCTACTTCCGGTTGTCCAATTATTACCAAAATGTTTTTAGCCCCAGTAATGTTCGATTGAGAAATACGTGGTTAAATAGATATTAAGTAATAGTATTAAAGGTTTCGGCCGTTGGCACTTGGTGAAACATTATGGACAAAGAATAAAAATCAAACACTTGATGTAGTTTCACAGAAATTTTATTAGCAAAAAATGTTTTATCGATTTCAGCTTGTTAGGCCATCTTCAGAAACAAACGTTGACTGAATAATATACAAATTTTTCACAGTTTAAATACAAATTGTACAAAGATTAACAGTAAAATTCATTAACCAAATTCTTAAGAGTAGCCGAATGAAACAAATCTACCTGGTCATTGAGAACGTTTAAGCCGCTTTGAATAGCTTTCTGAATCTCGAATGCTTCTAAGAAGTTCATTCGCTGACCTTTATCGGTAAAGTGCAAAATTTCCAAGTTCTCAATATTGCAGGTGTGATTTGCTTCATTCAGATGTATGGCCATATTAGAGTCAGTTTTCTTATATTTGAAGGATCTCATGTGTTCATTAAATCTAATCTTAAATGATCTACCTGTCTGCCCAATATAAATAGCGTTACAATTATTACAATTTAATTTATAAATACCACAATTATCTAACTTATCTTTCGTGGTTAATTTGTTATTGACTAAAATTTGCTTAATAGTGTAGTTGTTATAGTAGGCTGCATTAATGTTGGATTTCTTTAATTGATAACCTATGCTATTGCTGATGTTGTTAATATAACTCAGTTTACGATATTGTTTACACTCTAAAGTTTTTGAATGATCTCTGTAAATTTTATTTAAAATGTTTTTTTTTGTTCCTATTAGAAATTAACTTATCAATGACATTAGGGTTGTACCCATTATTAAAGGCTATTTGTTTGATAATATTAAGTTCTAGATTATAATTCTCTTTAGTTAAAGGTATATTTAACAGTCTGTGTACATAACAATTAAGGGCAGACATTTTAATATTATTGGGATGGTTTGAATGGGCTGGTATGATAGTGTCCGTATATGTAGGTTTTCTGTAAATTTTATATTCAAAAGAAGTTTTTAAACGTTTGATAGTGATATCAAGAAAATTGATTTGGTAATCAACTTCTTTTTCTATGGTGAATTTAATGGCTTTATTTTGATTATTGAGAAGGGATAATAATTGTTGTAATTGTCTATCGGATCCTGTAAATAAACAGATGATGTCATCTACGTATCGGTGCCAAAATTTGATTTCGCTAATTAGTTTAGATTTGGAATTAAAAAATAATTTTTCAAAATTGTCCATGAATATTTCAGCTAATAACGGGCTTAATGGGGATCCCATAGGGAGGCCATCTTTTTGTTGAAAAAAGCGGTTATTGAATTCGAAATAGTTTTGTTCAAGGCAAATGTTCAGAAGGGATAAAATTTCAATTCTTAACTCGGAATTCACATTGTTTTCATCTAAAAGGTTTTTTATGATAATTTTAAGGTCATTGACAGGAACAGATGTAAATAAACTGGTAACATCAAACGATACTAATTTAGCGTTATCGGGTAAACTGACATCTTTGATTTTATTTATTAATTCTATTTTATTTTTTATACATATGTAAAAGCTCCGTCCTACCATATCTGTAAACTATTAAATGATTTATTACCTGAAGTTCTAGACTTTAAACCATCATATAGTATAAAAAATAAAATAGAATTAATAAATAAAATCAAAGATGTCAGTTTACCCGATAACGCTAAATTAGTATCGTTTGATGTTACCAGTTTATTTACATCTGTTCCTGTCAATGACCTTAAAATTATCATAAAAAACCTTTTAGATGAAAACAATGTGAATTCCGAGTTAAGAATTGAAATTTTATCCCTTCTGAACATTTGTCTTGAACAAAACTATTTCGAATTCAATAACCGCTTTTTTCAACAAAAAGATGGCCTCCCTATGGGATCCCCATTAAGCCCGTTATTAGCTGAAATATTCATGGACAATTTTGAAAAATTATTTTTTAATTCCAAATCTAAACTAATTAGCGAAATCAAATTTTGGCACCGATACGTAGATGACATCATCTGTTTATTTACAGGATCCGATAGACAATTACAACAATTATTATCCCTTCTCAATAATCAAAATAAAGCCATTAAATTCACCATAGAAAAAGAAGTTGATTACCAAATCAATTTTCTTGATATCACTATCAAACGTTTAAAAACTTCTTTTGAATATAAAATTTACAGAAAACCTACATATACGGACACTATCATACCAGCCCATTCAAACCATCCCAATAATATTAAAATGTCTGCCCTTAATTGTTATGTACACAGACTGTTAAATATACCTTTAACTAAAGAGAATTATAATCTAGAACTTAATATTATCAAACAAATAGCCTTTAATAATGGGTACAACCCTAACGTCATTGATAAGTTAATTTCTAATAGGAACAAAAAAAAACATTTTAAATAAAATTTACAGAGATCATTCAAAAACTTTAGAGTGTAAACAATATCGTAAACTGAGTTATATTAACAACATCAGCAATAGCATAGGTTATCAATTAAAGAAATCCAACATTAATGCAGCCTACTATAACAACTACACTATTAAGCAAATTTTAGTCAATAACAAATTAACCACGAAAGATAAGTTAGATAATTGTGGTATTTATAAATTAAATTGTAATAATTGTAACGCTATTTATATTGGGCAGACAGGTAGATCATTTAAGATTAGATTTAATGAACACATGAGATCCTTCAAATATAAGAAAACTGACTCTAATATGGCCATACATCTGAATGAAGCAAATCACACCTGCAATATTGAGAACTTGGAAATTTTGCACTTTACCGATAAAGGTCAGCGAATGAACTTCTTAGAAGCATTCGAGATTCAGAAAGCTATTCAAAGCGGCTTAAACGTTCTCAATGACCAGGTAGATTTGTTTCATTCAGCTACTCTTAAGAATTTGGTTAATGAAATTTACTGTTAATCTTTGTACAATTTGTATTTAAACTGTGAAAAATTTGTATATTATTCAGTCAACGTTTGTTTCTGAAGATGGCCTAACAAGCTGAAATCGATAAAACATTTTTTGCTAATAAAATTTCTGTGAAACTACATCAAGTGTTTGATTTTCATTCTTTGTAGATATTAAGTATTATGGTTTTTGAGAATTCGTCCTTCCAATATCCCCACATACATGCACACACACATACACACACAGGCATCATCGTAAAAATATTAAAATCGGATAGAAGGAACATTAAAACGTGCTTATCCATTAAAATCTGGATATGCGATCTCAGCATGAATCCAAAATCTCAATAACGAGAGGTAAAAATACTGCAATGCGAATATTCTATTTTATGACTGTAACTGGCATGTGTCAAGTGTCAAAGTTAAGATTATGATATTAAATGGAAATATAATGAAATATAGTGTATTACGAATAAACCAACTTATTAAATACAAATTTGACGTAAACTTGTATCGATAGAGCATGAGCATACATACTCTACGAAAATGTACAGAAAACGTTCTCTATAAATAGCCTACGCTGTATAAATTCACCATTACTCACAGGTCTATTAAAGTTTGTTTAGCCTACTTTATTAAAAGGATCTGTGACAATGTTGCTAGGCATCCCCTACATAAACCTTTTCCACCCGTTGGGTGGAAGTGAAATCTGTTATTTCCCATCCAAGCGATTGTCATTGTAGTTAGAAATGAGGTATTTCCCAACCTGCAAAAGGTTGGGAATCAACATATTACTATAATGATTGTGAATAAAAAATTATACAATATATGCAGCGTAAACCTTTTTTAGCCTCTTGAAGTTTTACAGGATTTGGCTTTCGGGCCGATAATCTGTCTTCTCAACCAGCCTTCCGATTTTTCGGAACATATCTATTTCCTAGATCTAGTCGGATGCAGATAATACTGATTACTGAAATACCTAATTTACTGCTTCATACTCAACTAATATTGTATGAAATAGATCAGACGCAGACAACATTCCTTTAACAATAATTCAGATATGTAAACACGTTATCCAATTTACTGGATGTATAGTTAATAAACCCCTATTGTGCTTATCAGACTAACATTGAAATTGAGATTAAGATAAGCTAAACCAGACGTCAAACGTCATTCTAGCAGTGGTTGATCATCTTATTGCACACAAGTCATCCTCACATAAGGAGCTCGAGCTTGCGAGCTTGCCGTTAGCAACGACTAATTCCCCGCGCCGAGCTTTCATAGAGTTCGTTTAGGCGGCAAAGCTCTTAAGCTCGCAAAGCAAACATCGAGTTGCTGCGGTGGCCAGTAACGGTGCTGACCTCTCGCGCAATTCTGATTGCTTATGATAAATTCAAACTGCATGCAATTAGTTCTGCGGTAAATACTGTATCTGCGAATGAGGTGTCCCCTGACGCAGACGACAATCAGCATGTTTGTTACGAACTACGCTTTAATATTCATATGCAATTAATGGGGTGATGACGGTTTTTCAACAACTGTTTAGTAATTGTGACAAATTTGTGTTTTACTGAAATAACCACAATATATGTTATTATTCAAACTATACATTCATTCTGATTTTGTACAATGTGGCCAATGTTTAATTACTGTCTATTCAAAAGTAAATGTTATTTTTCCTAACGGTTATATTTTATTTGTAACTTGTCGTTTCGTGTACTATTCATGTTGGGTCGAATTCAACTTTAACCACAGAAAACAAAAAAATCTGATGTGACCAGCACATTACCTTCCGTCTATCTTGTGTATTATGTACAAATTCTATCTTTCAGTGTTTTCCCCAACAACTATCTCAATTCTCAATATCCTAGTCTCTGCCACATTAATTTTTTACCTTCTGTCACCTCTAGGTAAGGAAAGTATTGTCTTTGGTCAAAAAAATCGGTGGTGAGTTTTTAATGAATAAGCACGTTTTAGGTACTCTACAATACGATTTTATTATTTTTACGATGATGTCTGTATGTGTGTGTGTGTATGTGTGTGTGTGTTTGTGTGTGTGTGTGTGTGTGTGTGTGTGTGCGCGTGTACGTGTGTGTGCGTGTGTGTGTGATCACTCTTTCGGCCGCGATATCTCCAATACTAGAATTCCAAAAATTACAATTCTTACGTATTCTTCCTTACATCCATATGCAGACTTGATTACATTTTGGTTATAATTGGTCTACCGAAAGTACCCTCATTTGATATTAACAATTTTTCTTGAAAAAACAAAGTTAAATATTATTTACACATTTAATGTTATTATAAATATTAAAGAATATTCCATTATCTATACGAATAGATTGTATTTTATTTTAAATGGATATAGAGTTAAGTAATTATAAAGGAATTAAATTTTATAAATCAGCCAGATGGAAGGACTATATTGCGAAAGACTTCAGAGAAAAGCAACCGAATAAGGACGACCCGCAACAAATGGGAAAAGCTAAAGAAGAAGAAGATGTCAGTGTCAAGTGCCATTTGCATAGTTTGTTTATGAAATAATTTTACTGGAAATTTTGCAAGAAAATTTATGTATGGAATTTGTACATAATATACAGGATTGACGGAAGGTATTGTGCTGGCCACATCAGATTTTTTCACTGATCCTGATATGAGTCAATTTGAATTCTCTGAATATATTAGCAGTTTTCATGGTAAGCATAGTTGGATAATTTATGAAATTTAATATCTTTATAATTCTTTAACTCTGTATCTATTGAATATGAAGTATAAAGTGCAATCCAGTTCTATAGAGAATAATATGTTCTTTGAAATTTTTAATCATTAAATGCCAATAAATAATATTTAGCTGCGTTAGATAACCAAAATCTAATCACGTCTGTATATGGATCTACGTGGTATTGGAATTATGCGTTCCGAAACGATCGTCACATACACACAGACTCTCTCTCTCTCTCTCACATACACACACATATATATATATATATACAGACATCATCGTAAATATAGTAAATTCGTATTATAGGAACCACAAAACGAGCTTATTCATTAGACACCCACTATCGAATTTTTTGACCGAAGACAATACCTTCCTTACCTACAGGTGACTGAATGAAAAAGATGCATGCTATTTACAGGATTATTAGAGTTAGAAACGATCAATACACTACAGCGTTTTGTGAAAATAGTGCAATTTGTGCAGCCTGTTCGATGAAAAGAGTTTCCGAATTGACTTTTGAAGAGGTGTAGTTAGTGTCAGGTGAAGCAAGTCAGCAGAGGTAACTAAATCTAAATTAACTACATAGATTTTTATAGTCATAATATTCCCATTCAAATATACAGGTACAACTTTACATAAATGCATGTGAATTTTGAATATAAACAAATAGTGTTGGAAAATTCCCGGTAATTGTAAAATAGAAAAACTTTTTTCGCCAATAATACCGGAAAACTGGAAATTTTTCCAAATAAGAAACTTTGCATTTATATTTTTATTGAAAAATGTTTCATTGCTAACTTAATTTTGGGCTAGTTTTACAATCTCCAGTTAAAATTTTAACGGACAGTTAAATAGACAATTAAATTGCATTATTGACAGAAATGATAAATTTGTAATGTCGTTTTCTTTATTTAACTGGCAGTTAAAATTGTAACCGGAGATTGAGAAACTGGCCCTTAATATCTTTAATAACGGACGTACAAAATATCTGATTCTCAAAAGTTTTGCAATAACATTGTATTCACATGTACAGTTTAATTTTTGAAAGAAACCCGATCAAGATCATCTGTATCATTAACGAATTAACAAATTGGCATACATTTATCTCTCTCATGCGCAATGGCAAAATACATGTGCGATAAGGATGGATATAAAACGCAAGTTCATTTATTAATTCAGTTATATTACCTTGATTTCATAGTCATGCGTATACCGTTATTTTCTGTCAGTATCTTACATTTCATATATTTGGTTTTATATTTGCTAATAAACTTACCAATTGACTTATTTTTGAATTTCGAATGATTTTTCTATAACCAGTAACATATATTTTTACCTTCCGTCACCTTTAGGTAAGGAAGGTATTGTCTTTGGTCAAAAAATTCAATGATGAGTTTTTACTGAATAAGCATGTTTTAGGGTCCCTATAATACGATTTTACCATTTTTACGATGATGTCTGTATGTATGTATGTGTGTGTGTCTGTGTGTGTGTGACAAAAGTTCCGGATCCCATAACTTCAATACCACGATTCCAAAAATTATATTTTTTTCGTATTCCTCAAGTTTACTTCCAGAAGAACAAGTGATTAGATTTTGGTTATAATTGGTGAACCGTAAGTAGCCTCATTTGAAGATTTAACAGTTAAATTTGATTTATTGACATTTAATATTATTATAACTTAAAGAATATATTATTCTCTATACGATTTGATTACATTTTATACTTCATATTTAATAGATACAGAGTTAAAGAATTTTAAAGAAATTAAATTTTATAATTCAGCCAGCTACGCTAAACATGGAAACTGCTAATATATTCATATAATTCAAATTGACAGATGTCAATATGAATAAAAAGTAAATTAATGTGGCAGAGATGAGGATGTTGAAGTAGATGTTGGGGAACACACGGAAAGATACGGTAATAAAATAACTCGTGTTACAATTTTCTAGAAAGATACAAGAAAGACGATTACATTGGTTTGAACATGTCATGAGGAGAAATGAAGAATTATATTTGAACAAGAATAAGTAGTTTAGTAATGGGATGTTGAAGAAGCAGAGAAAGACCAAAGATAAGGTGGAAGGACTGTATTGCGGAAGAGTTGAGAGAAAAAGAACCGAATGAGAACGACACGCAAAAATATCGACTCCTAACGAATGGGAAAAGCTAAAGAGGAAGAAGATGTCAGTGTCAAGTACAATTTGAATAGTTTATTTATGAAATAATTTTACTGGAAATTTAGAATCTTTTCCAAGAAAAATTATGTAAGGAATTTATACATTATACACAGGATTGACGAAAGGTATTGTGCTGGCCACAACAGATATTTTATCTACGATAGTGTGTAAAATTAGTGTTTATAGAAGTTTGTAAAATAGTTATTTAGTAGCATTAGTCACGGGTTGCCAAGCAACGAATGATTAAATTTTTTTAATACCCTATTTATTCTTGGGACGTTGCGGGTAACATTTTTGCCCATCTTCAGCCTTTTTATATATATTGTTTAGGTTTGTTACATGATTTTTACATTATGGGGCTGCTTTGCTCAAGAAATACTGATTGGGTTGCGAATATTATTGTTAAAAACAATCTAATTTATATACAGTACTTTAATTAATGAATCTAAACATAATAACAATACAACTCTGGCCCAAATTTTATAGTTGCTTGCGCGAACAGGAATGTTCTCTCGTTGAACGATGTATAGGTATCCATTCAATTTCTTCTGATTCAAAAACAATCCACGTCTATAAAATAAATTCCCCTTCGATTCCTCTTTCTAAACTATCAATTTCTTGTCACCTGTGTGTGAAACCTCCATTGGTCCGCTTCCGCTTTACTATATGGAGCAAGTGTTTACTGTTAGCTGCCTATGTCAGTATCTATCCAGGCGGAAAGCCTGGCTTTAGACTTAGACACTACATGTCACATACCAACCATCATCAGCAGCGTGACAGCGTCGTGCAACCCTCGTCTTGTTTCTATTATTTATCGAACTGAACTGTTTGTGCTGAGCTGAGCTGATGGCACTCTGTTTACCGATTCCTGATGTTTTATTCCGCACCTCAAAGGAAGTTATTTATACAACACGTTTAGGAGGTTTAGAATATATTGAGGAAGGCAGTGGATTTCAACACATTGACAGATTTTATTTACTGCTGAGTATATACGTGCACTGGTGCAGTTGACAGTTATGAAGTTATAAATAATGATATAAAGGGGAGACAGAGTTTAATCACTGATTTCTGGGCCTAAAATAAGACAACTTTACTAAACTTACGTATATCCAAAAGTGTATCGTATAACTAGTATTTTGTTTCAAAGTACTTTTAACGCATTCAACATATGGCGTTCGCATCAGCGCCCGTTTTAAGTAGTCGAAATTACATTAGGTAAACTTGTCTCTTGACTCAAATTTCAGCTAATCAGAGAAATTAAAACTACCCTATTCTCTGCAATACTGACTGCGTAAGGTGGAACAAGGTATACAACTATACAGTAACTGCGATAATAATAAACAAAGGCTAAGTACAGAATAGTTTCCTTTTATCACAGGAATAGCTATTCCTAGTTTATCACGAGCTTAACCCCCCAAATGTATAATAATAAACATGGAATAAGACTTAACTCTAGAATAAACTCCCCATAAACGTCATTTTAACACCGGGTTAAAAGATACTCTAGGAATACCTAATCTGGAAATAGGAAATTATTTATTATTACCGCTGTAAGAGTACTATAATTTTTTTTGTTAATTTGAGTGATATAATTAAATTAATACCTATAATTAAATTAAAAGAATTAATTATTAATTACTTATTACGAGAAAAAAATTACCCACGATAAATAAATTTATAGCAACTATTAATATGAAACACGTTTATAAAGTAGAATAGATGAAATGCCGCCTCTCACAAAAGGTGAGTTGAGCGTGCCTCTGCAACCTCCTCTCCCTGCCCCTACTAAAAAATTTGATCGCGCGAGTTTTTCATTGCTCTTTTTCAATAAAAACGGTATTAAAAATAAATAAAATAAAAATAAGTTTCAAACAAAAATTCATACATATTTTCATTTAAAAATATATAAAATATCAACATAATATTGGACCAACTCAAGAAAATAAAGAGAACCCGAGATATTGGAAACAGATTTATTCAGGTAGAAGTCTTTAGAAAGGTTAGAAGTATGACATATTTAAATTTCAAGAGTCTAGGTTTGTTAATATAGATATTATACTTAATTAAAGTTGATAGATTCCTAAAATGCATAAAAAATAAGGCTCATTTTTGAATAATTTTTCATTATTTTTAACAAATGGTAAAGTAAAAAATTGAAACTACGTATAATGTTAGAAGTATGTTTCGCCTTTTATTATAAATTTACCCCATTTTTTTTTCTTTTTCCTAAAGAAAGTTATTTGAGTTCAAACTCAACTGACTATAATTCTGAAACGGATAGTAGTGGAATATAAAATATTCATATTCCACGGGACGACTTTTTGTATTATATTGCATTATTGGTACTTTTATAAACTTCTGTACAGAGGCATATATGACAGTTTATTTTTTTGTGGTGTTCTCTACGTCATTGTCTCACGAAGTAATAATCGACAATGTCATTTCATCTGTTGTACACATGCGTAACAAGTAGGAAGAGATATAATCATTTGTCGATTATTACTTCGAAAGATCATGACGTAAAGAACACTACAAAAAAAAACTATACTATAGAGTATAGGGGTATACCCTATACTCTATTTTCGTCAAACCAACGGCATAAAATTAAATAGAAATACTATTGTAACCGCGGTAACAAATATTATTTTAAAATATTTTAATAATTTCAATAATCATGTCATTCGTGTCATTCATGTGGTGATTAAAGTGATTTTGATTACTGGCGTGGATAATTTGTGCTTTATTGAATATTTGGATCTTCCCATTATATTGTTAATTTTGCTATTGCAAAGACAGCGTTTCTAAGATTGTCGGCAATTATTGCAACATATTGCTTTTAGACAATAAAAAAGCACACTCCATTCACTATACTTATATCGTATTTATTCACTTGGTTTATTATTGCTAAATAAGTATTTATACTTCGAATTTAAATAAATAATAAAATTAACACATAGGTTATATTGTAATACACTTATAATACTGGCAGTTGTCAGTTTCTATTTGTTTGAATACTTCGGAAATTACACGATTTCACCCGATAACATGACGTCATCAATAACCACCCCGCGCCTGGCGATTTGAACCATATGCTTACGATTGATGAGGTGGGGATGAAGTCGTGCAAATGGACTTTACCTACCTATGTATATGTTCCGTTTGATAGAAAATATTCCAATAAATTGGAACTTTGTAAAATTATTTTTTTAATTTTTTTTGTTATAAATAATAAAATTTTCCCGCTAAACTCACCGCCACCATTTCGTGACGTCACTCGTCACTCCCTTGATTTGCTCTCAATTGTCCATAAGATTTATACAGGAGAGCGATTTTAATTCATTAGAAGACTTGTCTCAATTAATGATGTCAGATTATTACCACAGTTACAAACTTTTAAATTCAATAACGACGTAAAGTTGTTAGAAATATATAACTAACACAAATTCGTGACAGCCTATTTATATCTCGAAAATTAAATCCTTAAAATCTGACGTCATTGACTGGGACTGTGGAGTCATTAAGCCTCCATATGGTTTAGAATCGATTTCCAGCACTACATTGTGCGGAATTTTTAAAATTTTATTATACAGACGTAGGTTCAGTTGAATAAAACGTAGTTAGCATAGCAGATCATAGGGTACCTCTGTATACAGTGTATGGCCCTGACGTGGCTAGCGTTTCGTCCGCCATTTGCGGTCCACTGTCACATGTGTGTTGTTGCGCAAATTATTATGTATTTTCGTGGCTATTTGTTTTATTGTAATGAAAGACACATTTAGATATTTTTAATATTTAAAGTGTAAGTAATATTTTTATTTTATTTAGTTGTGTATTATATTGAGGTACTGACTACAATTACTGACAATTTTGAAAACAAAAAATACCAATATTAAACACAAACATTTAAATTTTTAAAAGGTACGTTAAGAATATATAATATGTAAATAATAACTACAGTTATTAAATTAGATGTAATAATAATAACCTATATCCTATACTCTACATAACCTCTAAATCTATGTTGTTATAATAATAATTGTGCGTTCCTTAAATAAATTAATTTTGAATACCTTTATAAATTCATAGTGTAATTATTTAATATTCCTTTATAATATCACATTTCTTACAAATAAATAGGAAACTGAATACTCAGTATGTTTGACATTGGACCGCTAATGGCGGTGATCTTGGCCCATGGTCATGCTCTGGATATACAGGTACCCTAGCAGATCATGCATTTAACTGCCTATTAATAACCATAAATACGTATCAAAAACACATTGGATAATAAACCTTGCCAAATTTAACAATAAGTTAATAATGTTATATGCAACTGAGCCTTATTATTACAGAAAATGTATACCTCTAACGTCTGCTTTATGTATTCAACGATAAAATCATTTTCCACAAAATTCCTTCCCCTCTTTTAAACGCCTCATCAAAAAAAAATACTTTTCATCCTCCCCATCCATTATTCTTTTTTCCAACATACACGCGTACGGTATATAACATTCCATAAACCATCTCTCTGAATCCACATTCCCATCTCCTGTTGCTTTACCGCTCGCTATCTATAAACGAAGAAGTCTCCTCTCCACATATTCCATTCCAGTACCGCAGTGCAATAAATATACATACGAGCACACATACGCGATATTTGCACGGCTGTGTAACCATGTGCAAATATTTTATCACTCGAACGAGGGATTTATTCACAATGGCATCACCAACACGAACATGAACACGAACTGCGTGGCCAGGTAACTTCCGTTTCGGCCATTGAGAATTGAAAACTGATGGGATTTTCAAACACAAAAACGATATGGGTCATTTCATGACTATGAAACCATACGTTTTTATGTTGTACGAAGGAGAGTAAAAAATCTATCAATCCCGATAATGAATTGAAAACATTTCGAAAAATTAGAAGAGTAAGACAAAATTTCTTCATAGAATGAATTTAAAATTTGAAAATCTACATATAAAGAATAGATGTAAGTAGAATTTTTGGTGTAGAGTGTAGGAATACAAGAAATGTTAAATACAATGGCCCGCGAGTAGTCATATGACTTTGTTGGCCTTAACAAAAGGATATGGGGACCCGTGTCAGAATGATAGCTAGTAATTATGTATATAAATAGTATCAAACATCATAATTTTTCATTCTAAATTTAGTGATTTTCTAATTCCATGTGGTTTATTTTCCTCGACAAGTATATTCCACCTTCCTGGTGACAAATTAACTACATGAATTTAGAAATTAAGAAATTGTTAATGAAAAATTCTGACATATTGACACCTAAGTACATAAATACTAGTTGTCATTCTGTCACGAGCCCCCATATCTGCATGTCAAGGCCAACAAAGTTACATGACTGCTCGCGCCCTATACTTATTTGACCAAAAACGGAAGTGGCGAGAGGTATTGTGCTGGTCACAACAGATTTTTCGAGAGATTTTTTAATATGTTACAAAATTTAAATAAATTCAATAAGTATAAGTGTATTGTACTGTATTGTTTCGGGATTTTCAACCCTTACAGGTTATATCCCTAGAATTGTCTCACACACAACATCTGTTTTTTTATATTTTACAATTGCCACGAAGTTTCTTACGTAGATCTCATGTGTGTTGCCCACCCGAGCAAGCCCTTGTTACAACCTCCAGCCGGTGCTAGATAGCTTAGTGATTGCCAAGTTAATTGTATCCCAACTTGGAAAGGTAATGCGACTAGATACCGATCAAGATCAGTCGAGAAAAATTCGACCTGACCCGGATTCGAATCTACGACCTCTGAGTCCAGAGGCTAGCTATCCCGCCGTCTAGTAAGTATAAGTGTATAAAAATAAAAGAATATCATGTTTCAATAAATAATATAAGTATAACACATTTCTCTCAGTATTTGAAATTTTATTAAATTTTATTTGAACGAAAAAGCAATTTTGTTTAAAAATTACTACACTTATCCCCCCTCTACATTGAACCAACGACGGTGTACGTCCGTCCCCACTAGGCTTTATTCCCCTGGCCAACGATATAACCGCATATTCCCTCCTTTCTCTTCCTAGCTTCATGGTGTGCTCTTTATGTATTTTTTTATACAATATGTAAAACTGAACGAGTATATTTTTTGTTTACATGATAAATGTAATATTCTGTAAGATCTTAGTACCCTGAAGAAGGTGCAAGTGTGCACCGAAACGTTGGTGTTTTAAGAATAAATTCTGTTTGGTTGAGATTTCGTGTAATTGTTAACACCTTATTTACTATTATTACTATTTATGTTTCTAGGTCGAATTGAATGTGTTCAAATCTTTCTGTGGCCTAGGCGAATATAAGGGATCAGGGAGGTGATTATGCAAAGCTTGTTTGTTTAGGTTTCCCGGAATAAACCAGGAATTTCACTATAAAACTCTGGTTTTAGGTAGCGTCGTCATATATAAATATAGCGGTTTTTATGCTGCCATCTTGCGCTTGTACCGGTAACATTTCAGTCTTATCTAGAGAACTAGAGTTACTGCTAAACTTAAATTACTTCCGAGAATTATCATTACCAACTAGCAAGAGTTCCAAATTTGGTAATAATGGCTGAAATTATTAACAGATAAGAGTATTTATCGATTTCGTGGATGTAAATATACACCCGCAACTACATTATGAATGGTATTATTTAAAAATAAGATTACAGAAAAACTTTTATTTTCCTCTATAATCGTTTTCAAGATGATATGGATCACCGATAACGGAGAAATCAACTTGAACTTCCGAATCTGAGAATCTCTGAAAGAAAAGTACTTGTCTCTTGTACTTAAATTAAAGCAATATGGTTATTATCAAATACCACCACAGTTCAATGTGTCTATTGGAAATGATTTCATGATATGAATAATAAAGGAAGGTAAATTTTTCAACTGTGGTGTAAATTTGTTAACACCAAATACAGTGTGTTAAAAAAAAACCTAACTCGGAGCAGGCTATGAAAAAAGAAACGTGTGTCAATTTAATAGTTATTTAATTATCAAGTGTGTTAATGAGGGCGATTAATGATCGAGACATCTACGCTCACGCGTTAATTGTTGAGAACATTAATCGCCAATTAACACACGTGTTAGTTACAGTATTTTTTTCGTTGACCGTATCTTACTTAAATGGATAATCTAATTTTATTCCATGACAAATTTTTTTTAGGTTAGTAATGGTTGACCGAACGTCAAATTTTACGTCAGAAAATCAATAAGTTTTGTCATCAATTGTTTTCAGTGGGTGCGTTCAGTTTACTTTAATGCTAGACAACACAAGCGGTTTTTTATGTTATTTTTGAGGATTTTTATTCTTTCAAATTCATTTTAAAGGTATGCTACGTGAATATACCTAGCTAGTCAGTGTCAAAAGCATGACTTTTAATTCTGTCTACCTTTTTGCTACAAACTGTTTTCAAATCAAACGGTATTCTTGTTTTCAAAATTTTTTGGTTACAAAATTATCAAATTGAATCCCTGTATTTGTGATCACGTGTGCGAAAGTAACTAATCAAAACAAACTTACACTTATGTCACTAAAATGTCACTAGATGGACATCGTACGGTGTGGTACGGTGAATAAGCTCGCATTGATATTGAAGAATTGGACGGTAAATATGAGAAAACGTGATGGTACCGAATTTATAGAAGCTACTATTAAAACTATATGGAATATAACAAGTAAATTATTACAAGAAAAGTACTACAATGAATTCAATTTACTAATTGACCCAATCAAAAGCATTATATTTCAACAAGCACGAAATGCCCGTGCGCAACCCGCAAAAAAATACAAGCGGATCCTTCCAAACGTAAAATTTGCTCGGTGGCATTAAGTTCATCTGAAATAAATAAAATGTGACAATGTGCACATTGTCACGTTAGAAAGGCAATAAATTATGTTGTCACGAATTCCCGCGTAAACGAAAAGTTTCTGTTTACATTAAAAATATGCTTGACTAGATGAAAAAAGATAATAATACAGTGCATGGATCAGAAAATTATAAATTAATATATTCGTCTTGTATACTTTGAAGATTTATTCATTATATTTCAAAGAATACTTTGTTTCAAAACGAGGTTAGTTTTATAAATCTTCACAAAAATATCATTTAACTTATATCCACTTCCACGAATACATCCTATACTAAAGTGATTAAGAAATATAATCAAGAAATTTTGCTATTTTAATTTTTTTTTTTTGAAGATATCATCTAAAAAATAAGTGCTTATACAATTTAAGTTAAAGTTTTATAAAAGTATACATACTTCGAATTTACATTAATTTATCCTTAATGGATAATATAAAACCCACTATAAAATAATATAAAAAGAAAATTAATTATAGTACTGTAGGTGCTATGAAAAATACACAATTCTATAAATTATGTGTTTGCCCATTTGACAGTAGGTTAACGTCATATCATATCTCGTTCGACCTGTAGTTCAAAACTTGCCACCCTAGCACTGCGATCTTAAAAATACTAGGGTACCTATATACTCAGGGTATGGCCATGACGTGTTCGCGTTTCGTCCGCCATTAGAGGGCCACTGTCATATTCGTTGTTGTTGCGCAAATTATTATGTATTTTCGTGGCTACTTGCTTTATTTTAATGCAAAACACATTTAAATATACTTCTAATATTTATTTAAAGTGTAAGTAATACTTTTATTTTATTTATTTGTATATTTTCTTGAGATACTGAGTACGATGAATATTAAGCACAAACATTTATTTTTTTAAAAGGTAAGTATAAAATATATACTTGTTATGTAAATAACAACTATAGTTATTAAATTTGATGTGATAATAACAACCTATATCATATGCTATACATAACCTCCAAATCTGTGTCATAATAATAATTGTGTATCTCTTAAATAAATGAATTTTTATTACCATTATAGGTTCATAGTGTGATTATTTAATATTCCTGTATAATATCACATTTCTTACAAATAAATAGGGAAATGAATTATGAGTATGTTTGACATTGGCTCGCTTATGGCGGCGATCTTGCCCCATGGCCATACCCTGTATATAAAGGTACCCTAAAAAATACATGCCAATTATAAATTAAAAATTATAAAATTGTTAAGGTCAATCTTATTATCATTACACACTTCACATTGAACATTTTCATAGCTACTACTGACACCTATTGGGCAATTTTATAATTATAAAAATTCTGCTAAATACAAATTCTTGGTAAATTTAATTAAAAGTGCAAAAATAATTCTCACCGAATACCCCATCGAAATACTTATAAATTTATTACAACTTCATCAAGCACGTTGCTTGTAGGTAACACCCCTATGCCTTCGGCGTCGGGCTGTTACCAAGCAACGCGCTTTTGGTAACTGTGATAAAATTATTTCACAATTATCAGTGTCCTCGGGATGTTATAGCTGAAAATTGTATAAAAGTTTTGCGCAATTTTGAGTGAAAACTGAAACCATTTTCAAAACTGTTTACTATTCTAAAGTATAGGTGTGATAAATATATTATGATAAAGATGATTCAGATGGTTGTAATTTAAGTAAATATAAATATAATAATTGCATATTTATTAAGTTGCTGGTACTTTAAAATAAATATTTCTCATTATAAAAGTTCCAATGAGTAATTTCTATTTAAACAAAAATAACTGAAACAAAATATAACTTTGAAATGTGGCCAATAGGATTGCGGAAATTTCAATTTGTCAAATCCATGAAAGTAAATAAATTTGGCTCATCCATCATCATTAGCTAACAAAATTATAAAACTCAAACGTAGCTTTATTAAAGTAGAAAATCTGATATTTTAGCTCTCATAATTCCTTTAAAACGCAAACCATAACTAAATAGTATTTCATTTGAAGCTCTGACTGCAAAAGCTGCACAGAGAAACAAATTAAACTCATTATCGTCTTTTTCGATTTTGTGTCTCTTTCATCATGACTGTCTTTTGTTGTTAATGTACACAGACTGGCGCCTAGAACACTGCGCGCAATAATTCAAATAAAAATAGCTCGGGACAAGGCTTGGATCAAGCGTGCCGTGTTGAGAAGCCAGGGGCGGGTGAAGGACATAACTACAGAAGGGATAATAATACAAAAATTCTATTTATATTTTTCAGGATGAAAATATGAAAAAATAATATTCAAGGTCACCTGTCAATTTTTCAGAACTTAGCATAATAAGTGATTAAAAAAGGAACTTCTCTGTACAATAATACACACCTGTTCCCTTTAATTTATAGATTTGGGGTTACATAGATACTTTTATTTAATCACTAGATAATACATTTTTTACGGGGCCGTCTATGAAAAATGATTTTTTAACGGCTATCCTAGAACGAAAATAGGTATTGCAGGAAATTAGTGAATCTGAAACGAATGCAAATTTTATTCCACAAATACGATCACAATAATTGTTTTCATGACTAAATAAATACAAAAAAAATAAGTTTTTATTATTTTCCACACTTATTTTGACATACAATTGTATAAAATCGTATATTAAAGAACTAGTTTTATAAGATATGTCTTTTTGGCACGCGTCATAATTTGGAAAACGAGCCCTGGTTTACTAAGTAAATGACAAGTGCGAAAAACGTCTTTCTATATACTGGTTTTTATATTTTGGGTCTTTTGTGTACTAAAACTACTTTATTTGAGGAAATTTATATGTGTAATATTATAGTTGGTAACACTGTTTTGACATCATATTGAAATTTATACAATATCAGGTTCGAAAATTTAGGTAAATGTCATCTAGTACCAACCTTCTAAAACAAAAAATTGTGTCTCGAAATGAAGGCCCTGTCGATTCGAAATTGGGTTTCATAATGACTTCATTCAGAACGCAAAATATAAAAAGATTATTTTTATACCTGTTGTAAGTTTTTATCTTTTTCAGCTACGATGAGTAGAGCGCCGCATAAAACGCGCATGCGCAGTGCAAATTCACTATTTATAAACGTTTTTACAAAATTTGGCAACAATGTACATCCAAATTTAGCCATTATAGAACATTTATAAATATGTTTGTTCATATTTTAAGCTCACAGAGCCTAGAGCACCATTAATTACTACGTGTTCCTTTTTTAACCTTCCGTCACCTTTAGGTAAGGTCTTTGGTCAAAATGTTCAATGAGTTTTCAGTGAATAAGCACGTTTTATGGTCCCTATAATACGATTTTACCATTTTTAAGATGTATGTGTGTGTGTATGTGTGCGTGCGTGCGTCAGTGCGTGCGTGCGTGCGTGCTCACGTTCTTGCGTGTGTGTGCGTGTGTGTGTGTGTGTGTGTGTGTGTGTGTGTGTGTGTGAGACGAAAGTTTCGGATCGCATGATTGCAATACTACGATTCCAAAAATTATAATTTCTTCGTATTCCTCAGGATTATAATTGGTCAACCGGAAGTACTCTCATTTGAAGATTTTAAGTTTTACTTGAAAAAACGCTGTTAAATCATTTTTTGACACTTAATGTCACTATAAATATAAAAGAATATATTATTATGTACCCGATTTTTGGAATCGTGGTATTGAAGTTATGCGATCCGAAACTTTCGTCACACACACACGGACACACACACACACACATATACATACATACATATTACATACATACATACATACATACATACATACATACATACATACATACATACATACATACATACATACATACATACATACAAACAAAGAAAAGAAACAAAAAATCCCGAAGATGTAAAAAATGAATTACTAAATTACCGCCACAATCGCAAACATACGGCTGTAATAATCAAATGAAATGCGAATTCCCAAATTCTCTGGCCTCTAATGTATAAGTCATTTGCTGGAGTAAGTTATTTCGGAAAACATTGAATATACAACATATTTTATAAGGTGTCTACTACTATATTTATATTTGTATCAACTACTAATAATTTGGTAAATGACAATTTTTTTTTATTCAATTTTGAAGTTTTAAGCTATCATTATTAACTCCATAGCAACAACTATAAAGTAACTGTTTATTTGCTAGGGAATTAAAAAAAATAAGTCTCTCTCACAGATTTTTAACTCACTCTGGAACAAATAATGCATCAGGCACGAAAATAAAACTTATCACAGTTTTTATTAGACAGATCAGCCATTTTCATTATTTTTCACGACACAAATGACAGAAAATAAAGCTTGTTTATAATTTATAAATAAACGATTTGACGTTTATCAACGATGATTGACATGCACAACTTGCTAATTCATTAGTTTTTTATTTTGTCATTTTTTTTTATTATAACTGTTTTTCTTATTATTTCGTCAAAATTGAATAAAATATTGTATAAACCACGTGAGTTAAGAATGTTTATTCATTCAAAGAATTTAACCCATCCGCCGTATTTAAACTTTCTTTTTATGAATAAACATTATCTTTTCTCTTCTGTAACTCAGTGGTTAATTTTTAACAATTTATATAACCAATCAAGTATTTTGATATACATATAACAAAAAATTGGATTTTTAGTTGTCAAATCAATATCTATTGGAAAGTTTTTTTTAACCAGTTGTTAAAAATTAACGACAGAGTTACAGAATAGACCCGTTGGTGTATAAATATTATAATATAATAAATTTTAATTGTTATTTCCTAAAACGTCAATGAATGCGAATAATTTCTTGTATTTTTGTTTAATATTAAACTATGTTTTGAAATAATAATGTTACACATTTTCATATTTTAAAATGTCAACAATCGATGCTTTTACCTTAAATTGATTTTTGTATTTATACCTTGTAGTTGAAAGCATGGTTTAATTTGAATTAATCCTCATCACATTTAAAGTACGTTACTGAATAAACATGAACACGGGGCAGTATAGAAGATAATAATTACATTTCTGCTACTCTTCGACATTTGTTGCTGTTAAGACTTTTGTTACATGAACTTGTCTCCTAATTTTTAGGTCTTTATTTAGATTTGTTTGGTTAATTAATCTTGGAACACCTGCATGTAAATTACCGGACAAGCTAAATTCAAATTACCACTCTCACCATAATCTAAATATGGTTTAGAACGCGTTATGATGTTGTTAATATTTAAATCATTTCTTTTGATCCGTCCCTGCCGGGAACGCAAATAACTCCACGGGTTTATTAATTTCACAAGAGAGGAACCTTAAGCATGCGCGATGGGAATATGTGTCGTCTCCGCTACAACAGGTGTGACGATTTTCAACAATATTTTCAGCAAACACATCAAGTTCGAAGTATATTTATAGACAAGAGATGAAGTAAATATTTTCATTTTTATGCACAGCTTAAATTTTTATAACCGGATGATGTATCGCCACATATGTGTCACAGAATGTAGAAGAAAGGATACAAGGTTCTGTAAACAAACATAAATTTTATTATTTGTTTTGAAGTTCATTTCTGAGAAGTTAATTTGTAGATTTTTAATATTGTAGTTATTTGCGGAATAAGAAATATAAGATGCCTGACAATGTTTATTTTTTTTATTTTTCCATGATCGATAATAAAAGTCAATTTTTATGGTATTGGAATTATTGAGAAAAAGGTTCGCCATTTTGCCTCTAAAGAAAAATATGGACATTATTCCCCTAGAGGTTTTTCTTTATTATTTTGACAAGTAATTTCGGGGGTAAAACTGTCGCACCGGCAGCATACTTGTGCTGTTTTCTTGCTTGCGATGCACTTGGTTTGAAACTATTTCGTAATGGTTCTAACCAATGTATTTTCGTGTTGCAACGATGACAACTCGACCGAAATCGAATCAACCAGTTTCGTATGTTTTTAAACCGCTCGTCTTGCTCGGTTTGAACCTCGTTCGTGAGAGTAGGGTTAATTTAACAGCTGATCAGCAGAAAAGTTTATATACATAATGTGTGTTGAGTGAAAATATTTTTAATTAAGAATGTATGAATTTAAGGGAATGGTGGAAGTTGAGTTATAGGATTTTAAAATAACATTTAATTTACCTGTCAAATTGACACTTCGAAATAACCTTTAAACGACCTCGAACGACCAATTTGCGGACGTACGCACACACACACACACATACACACACACACACACAGTAATTTTGGTGATTTATACTTTTATGACGTCATTTATTAACCAGGTTCAAACATTTGTGCATCGGGAAAAAACAGCTTATTTCTTGTGGTACTTTATAGCTAAAGGATCCCGAACTAAATTTATTATAATTATAAACACAAATTTCAAAAAATCTGTTGTGACCAGCACAATACCTTCCGTCATTCTCGTGTATAATGTATAAATTCCATAATTTTTCTTAAAAAAGATTCTAAATTTCCAGTAAAATTATTTCATAAACAAACTATTCAAATTGCACTTGACACTGGCATCTTCTTCTTCTTTAGCTTTTCCCATTCGTTAGGGGTCGCTATTTTTGCATGTCGTTCTCATTCAGCTCCTTTTCTCTCAAATCTTCCGCAATACAGTCCTTCCATCTTATCTTTGGTCTTCCTCTGTTTCTTTAACGTCCTATTACTAAACTATTCATTATTGTTCCAATATAATTCTTCATTTCTCCTTATGACATGTTCAAACCAATGTAATCGTCTTTCTTGTGTCTTTCTAAAAACTTGTAACACTAGAGTTATTTTCTTACCATATCTTTTCGTATATTCCCCAATATCTACTTCAACATCCTCATATCTGCCACATTAATTTACTTTTTATTGATACTGACATCTGTCAATTTGAATTATATGATTATATTACTAGTTCCCAAATTTGGCATAGCTGGCTTAATTATAAAATTTAATTTCTTTAAAACTCTTTAACTCTGTATCTATTGAATATGAAGTATAAATTGTAATCAAATCGTATAGAGAATAATATATTCTTTAAGTTATAATAACGTTAAATGTCAATAAATCAAATTTAACTGTTAAATCTTCAAATGAGACTACTTCCGGTTGACCAATTATAACCAAAATCTAATCAGTTGTTCTTCTGGATGTAAACTTGAGGAATACGAAAAAATTATAATTTTTGGAATCGTGGTATTGAAGTTATGGAATCCGGAAGTTTTGTTACACACACACAGACACGCAGACACACATACATACAGACATCATCGTAAAAATGGTAAAATCGTATTATATGGACCCTAAAACGTGCTTATTCAGTAAAAACTCATCATTGAATTTTTTGACCAAAGACAATACCTTCCTTACCTAAAGGTGACGGAAGGTAAAAACTGTTAACAAATTTTTGTTGTCAAAAGATTCAACTGTCAAGTTTCTGTTGTCTTTTGCAAGGATTCAAAGGCTACTAAATGTGATACGATAAAAAATAGTATAGGCGATGGGAAATAGCAATATGACATCTGGTGGTATTTTCGGAACTATAGTTGACGGGATAAATTATACACGTGACATTTTCTTGAATGTATAAACACAAGTGTTATTTATTATGTTTATAATATTTACGTTCACATATGTAATATCTCTTAATATTATACACTTAATGAATAAATACAATTAGTAAATGTCAAATTATCCTGTTAATATTAGTTCCACTTTGGCGCTTCGATCTTATTTCCCATCGCCTATTCTCTTTCCCCTTATGAATCTTGTATTATAAACAAATAATAATTAAAAAATCTGATGTAGCCAGCACAATATCTTCCGTCAATCCTGTGTATTATGTACAAATTCCATACATAAATTTTCTTTCAAAAAATTCTAAATTTCCAGTAAAATTATTTCATAAACAACCTATGCAAATGACACTTGACACTGACATCCTCTTCTTTAGCTTTTCCCATTCGTTAGGGGTCGCTATTTTTTATTTTCTTCCACTCATTTCTGTTTTGCGTGTTGTTCTCATTCAGTTCCTTTTCACTCAAGTCTTCCGCAATAAGTCCTTCCATCTTATTTTTGGTCTTCCCCTGTTTCTTCCACGTTCCATTATTAAACTATTCATAAAATAATTTTACTGGAAATACAGGATTTTTTGCAAAAAAAATTATGTATAGGGCGCGAGCAGTCACGTGACTTGCTGACCTTGGCAAGCAGATAGGAGGGCCCGTATCAAGAATAACAGCTATTAATTATGTCCATAACTGACAAATGTCATAATTGTTCATTGAAAATTTCATGTTTTGGTATTTTATGATTCCTTTCCTCGGCATCTGAATTCCATACTCCTGATAACAAATAAACCACATGAAATGGGAAATCATTTCTTTATTAATAATATGAATAAAGAGTATATTTTAAATTTATTATTCAATATTTACCTACAGACATTTATAAAAGTATCAATAATGCAATACAATATAAAAAGTCGTCCCGTGAAATTTGAATATTTATTATTTCTCTTGCATAACGTATTTGAAGTTGGGTATATAATATACTTGTAATTCAATAGTTGTAGATCTTTTTTATTTAAATATAACAAAACAGAGGTTCTGCATTAAATTTCGTGTTAGAATAAAAAGCTTATGAATAGTTCAAACGTAGATGATGACAAGAAAGCCGGACGTTCTACACATGAAAATGTGGCAAAATTTGAAGATATCGTACTAAAAATGTTGAATTTTTTTAAAGAAAACCTACTCCGAATTTTCTATCACGACAATGCACCAGCTCAGAGTACGCTACTCATTCGTGATTTTTTTTCTGCCAAAAAGAACACCGTCGTGATGCACCAGTCATCGTATTCACCAGACATGTCTCCATGTGACTTTTTCCTTTTTTCCGAAGATAAAGAGGACATTTAAAGGACAACGTTTTGCAACCATAGAGGAAATCGCCGAAGAAGCTGAACACTGTCCCATAAAGTGCATTCCATAAGTGTTTTGCAAATAGCATTAGTACATTACAGCTAATGAAAAATAATTTGAAGAAGACAATATTAAAATGTTATTTTTTAATAAAACCTTGTACAACAAAAACCACGTATTTAAAATAAAATAATTTTCGGAAAATACATATTTTCGTCTTGGAATAGAAACAAAATATAACGCAAATGTAAAGACGACATCGCACAACTGTAATAACACCTCTTATCCATAACGTAAACATCAAGTCAAATGTATGAAATTAATTAAATTTCATTTTCCGTGACGCTGTCTGGCCAAAAACCTTGATCTGAATATGATGGCGATATAGCCTAGTATCTCCCATCCCCGCCATAATCTCTGACGGCGCTGTAGGCGTGTAGTTTCGCAACAAATCGACAAAAAGTCTCACGTAACTTAAAAGAAACTTTCGTAAAGTTGAAGTTAGTTTCCGAATGAAATTATTAAAGTCCTTGTGTCGCCTGCTGTTCTTCGTATATCGACAAAAAGTCGAAACTTCTGAGGAAATAACTGCCTTCGTCCGAGGATTTTCTGTTCGATGCCATTCGAAGTGACAGCGAGGGCATGTCTTTATTCGCTTTGTTACTGTTGCAATTTATATTGGAATTTTTAAATCCAGACAATTGCTGTAGTTAGTTTTCTGAAAGAATGTACACGGACGCTTATTACAAGCAATTAACTCTGAAGTAAAAGAGGTTAATAAAACGGTGAAATTCAATTACAACTCATGCTTTACAATTCATTAAATATTTAAACGTTTTAATTCAATGGTATACGTTACTAAAGATCCGTAAGATCTTGAAGTAGATAAGTAGTATTAAATATTTATTCAAAAATTACTATCTACTATCCATTATTGTATCATTCATAATAAATAGACGTACGCATTAAAATTCATTCATTTCATTTCAAAGTTTCATCTTTCAGCTATTAATACTTATACTCGTACAAAGTGATCACGCGAAAATGAAACAGACATAATAAATATTTCCTAGATACTGATTTGTTTTTAAAAATCAAATTTAATAGAGCACATATGATCGTCTCGCTAGAATCAATATAAATTTTTACCTTCCGTTACTTTTAAGTAACGAAGGTAATGTCTTTGGTAAAAGATATTGAGTTTTTAATAAATACGCACGTTTTGGAGTCCATAGATTACGAATTTACTATTTTTACGATGATATCTGTATGTATGTGTGTGTGTGTGTGTGTGTGTGTGTGTGTGTGTGTGTGTGTGTGCGTGTGCGTGTGTGTGACGCTCGTTTCGGATCGCATAACTCAATACCACGATTCCAAAAATTATAATTCTTTCGTATTCCTCGAGTTTAGATCCACATGTAGACATGATTAGATTTTGGTTATAATTGGTCCACCGGAAGTACCCTCATTTGCAACTTCTAACGGTTTTTCTTGAAAAAAACCAGTTAAATATCATTTATTGACATTTCAAGTTATTATAACTTAAAGTATATATTAATCTCTACGATCGGATTGCATATTCAATAATATAGAGTTAAAGAATTATAATGATATTAAATTTCATAAATCAGTAAGCTATGCAAACCATGGAAACTGCTAATATATTCAGATAATTGAAATTAACAGATGTCAGTATCAATGAAAATTGTTGGAAACATTCCGAAAAAGCCTCTTTCGGAATGGAGTTTAGCTCGGCTGTCTCTTGTCTGAAATCGTGTTACTTTCAATGGCCTCTTGAGTTTGGGGAACAGCCAGAAGTCATAGGGGGCCTTATCAGGAGAGTAAGGAGCCAGTTGAACCACATGAGTCTTTTTTTTCGCCAAAAAAAGTCTGAATCAAGTGCGAGGAATGTGCTGAAGCATTGTCGTGACGGAGGCGCCAATTTCTGTTGATACTCACACGACGGTCCTGCATCACCACAGCGTTCACTTTGGCAATGACCTGGTCATTTCTGCATGTTGATGGCCAACCGGAGCGTGGCTAGTTTTCCACCAATGTGCGGCCGTCTTTAAACCGGTTGTACCACTCCTTAATCTGTGTGATACCCATTGCATCCTCACCGAAAGCCGTGTGAATCTTCCGAATGGTATCCACCTGGCTGTCGCTCAGTTTCATGCAAAATTTGATGCAATAGCGTTGCTCCAGTCGTTCCGTCATTTTCCTTGCAATGAAAATCCGACGAGAGCACTATACACTACCTCTCTCAAATGCTGCTCGCCAGCAACAGACGCTATCGACAGGCGGGAAAAAAATCACGCATGCGCACGCAGGTTCAAGGTCGGTTCATGCAAGCGCACTTGATGTAAAGCCATCAGGTTTTCGCAAAAAATAAGGTCGGAGACTTTTCTAACAGACCTTGTATGTTGGGGAACACACGGAAAGATTCGGGAAGGAATGAAAGAATAAGGGAAATAACTCTAGTGTTAGAAGTTTCTAGAAAGATACATGAGAGACGATTACATTAGTTTGATTAATATGAAGAATATATTGGAAAAAATTGAATAGCTTAGTAATAGAAAGTAGAAGAAACAGAGGAAAACCAAAAATAAAATGAAAGGACTGTAGTGCGAAAGAATTGAGAGAAAAGAAACCGAATGAGGACGACACGGAAAACAGAAGTGAGTGGAAGAAGAAAATAAAAAACAGCGACCCCTAACGAATGGGAAAAGCTAAAGAAGAAGAATATATCAGTGTCATGTGCAATTTGCATAGGTTGTTTATGAAATAATGTTACTGGAAATATAGGATTTTTGGTAAGAAAATTTATGTATAGGTTACGTGACTTTGCTGACCTTGGCAAGCAGATATGGGGCCCGTGTCAAAATGACAGCTATTAGTTCATAACTGACAAATGTCATAATTTTTCATTCAATATTTCATGAATTTTATATTTAAGTACTAATATAATTTATAAATAAGGAATCATTGCTATTCAAGTATATTTTAAAACTAATGAAATATTTCCATCAAGCATGAAAAGAATATAACCTTACAAATTCATTCTTTTAACAAGTAGTTCTTAGCATTAGTGAAATTTAGCTGTTTCGCTTATAAGCATATAAAATGAATATTAACTATATATTTTTAAAAGTACAATAGTACAAAAATATTCTTATGCAATACCACTAGTGGCGTCGGTCAGGATCGAACCAGGTATATAAATTTAATTTTAAGTATTTACATGAATAAAAATTAAATTAAACTGGAGGTATTGTGTTGGCCACATAAGATTTTTTTATGTATAATAACTAGGTACATTTATTTCCTCAGTTGTATTACTTCGCAACTTTGCACCATTACTACTGAGTTATTATCGCTAGTTGTAATACAGAGAACAACTTATTTTGCAGTCACTATTCTGACACATTATCTTCCCTGGAGTGCCGCAAATATGAGATTACTGGAATTTGAAACTTTGAAGTTTTGCTAACAAATGATGCACATGATATCACATACTGTATACAGTATGACTAAGGTATTTACTTTATCCCAGCCGTGGCGTGGTACTCGCTGCGTTCTATTGGCGGGGATACACAATGACGTCAGATATAATAGTTTAATAGAAAATAAATAGGTTATATTTTAATAAAAGATATTGTCACTAAATTTTGATTAAGATCACACACCCCATTAAATCATCATCAATCATCAAACAATGTTCGATTATGAATGATAAGTTTATTGATGGATTCGATTGTTGCTAATATTTGGACAAGAATAATACGTGCAATTAAAATTATTAGTTCAATATAGTTATATTTCCAGTTCTGGAGTATTTTCGAATCTTGATTTATTGTTTTGAAAAAAGTTGTTATAAATGCAAAGAATGTTTAGTTTCAATTTTTACGGTAATTATATCGTGGAACCATTTTACCCAGAATTAATTGAAATTCAAAGTATATCTCAACTGAAATATAATTCACCAGTTCTCCTAATTTAAAAACAATTGACCATGCGGTAGCTGACATATTTGCTATTAAATTTATTCTTTTTAACACGAGAAGCATAGGAAATGGCAAAAGAAACATAACATTTTATATTATAACTTTTACATTCAAACCGACATTTATTATTTACCACCCAGATTTAATTTTATTGCCTCTAGAAAATTATAATCTGAAGATACGATAAATAGGTAGAAATATGTATATTTGACAACCATGTACAAATGTTCCAGATGGAGTATCAGTTAGCAATGTCCACTTTGGTATAAGCGAATAAGAGGTGTTCTTTGTTTAAAGGAATTCAGGCGTACATTCGTAGGAAATATATTTTAAATGGGTATTTTATGTGAAAAACAAGAAAAGTTTAAACAATATGATAAGTACTTCTTTTGTTACTTTAAAAAAGAAATATATTAATTTGTTTTTTAGTACCGAGTTGTAGTTTAGAATTAGTATTATATCTCAAAATATCTTATTACTTTTATACCCGAATGTAGCAATAAATGTGGGAATACTTTAAAATTCAAACTATTTTTCAAACGTTTATTTGAAAAAGATATGATTTATTAGGCATTATTACTAATAACAATGTAAATATAGAAGCAAAATATTTCCTTCCATCCTTCCATAATGATGATAAACAGTGTAAAAAATAAAATAACTTATTTGAACCTAAATTTGAAAAAATATATGAATGGGAATAATAAGGATATATAAATATTTATTTAATGTATTTTTTAACACAAAGGTATTGTGAAAATAAAATAAAAAAATCACATTTCAATAAACAATATTTATTTAATTTGAGAGATACTAAATTATCGATTTTTATTTAAAAATTCAACAATTTTCTATCAAATTATTTTGTGTTTAGTTATACGTGGTTATTATTACCGATTACATTTGCAGATAAAAATTGTATAACACCTGTTCTTCCATTTTCTGTATATATTGTATTTAGTGTTTCTAAATTAATTCCAGTATTTGTAATTTTTTGAATCATGCTTTTGGAAATTATACCTCTTAAAACCTTCAAAGTTTGCAATGTAATTGTGATTTCTTATAACTTAGTTTCAATGTTGACTGCTACTACAAATGCACATAATTTATCTTTTATAAATCTTGCTTTATACCATAAACGATTGGACATTTTTACGATTTACATAAATGTTGTCAAAATTAAAATTGAAGCTCTCAACGTAAACCAAATATTAAAATATCTCTTCCCTTGTCTAAGCGGGACGTTGCCAAAGTTGTTCTTCAACATTCATACTTTTGTATGAGTATAAAGTATTTAATAATATTCTTAGTCATAAATTAGTATTTATATTAGTTTAATTGTTTTATAATCTTTTAAATATTTATCCTAATTATTAATCTTTTAATAAACGTATTATTTTAATTAATAATATTTCTCTGATTTTTACACTTCACCCATATAAATAAACGTTACAGTATTTTTAAGCATTATAAACATACTATACACATGCGTGTTTTTATTTTTCTCGCTACATGTATGCCACTGGCCTGTATTACGAACCTACCCATTATAGAGGGCTTTGTTAAAAGTGCCGACTAACCTACATAAGAATATTATGTCAAACTAATACAATCCAATGTGTTTTCACTATATTATAGTGTATAATGACTACATTGTTTGAGGCAAGAGGTATATGTACACATTTTTCTCAGGGAGAAAATCAAATCGTACTCCTAGATCCTTTCAATCGTATTTACGTATGCCCATAGACTTCCAAAATAGACGTATAGCCTTGTTCGGAAACAAAACTATGTACATTGGGATAGCAATTTTGATTTAAACGCAAAAAAATCGACTTATGACCTTTTTATACCGATAGTACTGAATTTTCCAATGAACTTCAACACTATAGTGGAGAACAACAATTTTTTCAAAAAATTTGACAGGTGACGTAACTTACATTCCTTTTTTAAACCCACTTATACGCCAAGAAGCAGCGAGACAAGAGAAAATAGTTCGAATAAATAGTACACCGAAAAATTTTTGCCAAAAAAGGTCAGAAGATACAAATTTTGTTATATTATGTTAATTAGTATTCCTAAGGTACCTTCAGCATTTTAATTTGCGGTAAAAAAATATAGAATAATAGAATGCACGCTGTATTCACTTATTTTGGCTTTTTCCTGACATTTACAGGGTAGAAGTTTTTCATCTGAAGTTTAAAGCTTTTTAGAAGTGGAAGCAAAGAATGGTGGTGTATTATTGTTGAAGCGAATTACTTTGAACATATTCATGTATTCAAAATGAAATTCTAAAAAATATAAGCTATATTCACAATATGATGACACTGGCCATTTTTTAATGTTTTCTATTATCTGTCCCTCCAAAATCTTGTGGATATTGTACCTTCGATTCTTTTATACCGTCATAAATAAATAACAAAAAATATATATCCTGATCTACAATTCATTAGGATTCAAGAAAAAAATATGTAAAATCATATCTGATCATAAGCGTAGTCCTTTATCCTTTTGGCTTCGCGCCATAAATATTTACACAAAGATCCGCCTCGGTGGAAATCGAACGACTGCCAGGAATTTAAAATACTAATTTTCTTTATTGGAGCCTGAGAGCCTGGTTTATGTGGAAAGGCTCCGGGTTTATCGCACAAGTCCAGGTTATTTTTATGGCTTTATGACGCTATCAGAGAGCTGTGCAACTCTTTCAGAATTTATTTCATCCGGACGGTTAGTTCGATATGTTTTGCTTCTATTTTTCTTGAATTTAAATTTATTACCGTACTTTGGATGAGTTTTCGTTTGATTGCGGTAAATAACTTACAACTAAGATATCATGGACGTAGATTTAAAAATTTAATAAAGCGGCAGCACCATAATTTAAAAAAGAATCATTTTAGTACAAATTACGACAATAGTAATTGTGCTAAAAATGCATATTGATATTTTAGTAGATGGTTTAAAATTCTAGATTAACATTTTCTTCTTCATATTTGTGGGTATGAGTGTAGTTTCAGTAAATATAGCTCCCCCCCCCCATGTAAAAAATAATTTAAAAATATAATTCCAATAATTTTATGAGATTATATTCCCCACAATTATTTTTATTTGAGCTCTTACATTTTATTTTATGTCGTAGATTATAATATATATATATATATATATATATATATATATATATATATATATATATATATATATATATATATATATATAATAATTTGTCTTTTATAAACTGCCTAGTCATTTTTTGAATGAATATATGGACGTTTTCGATTGGAATTTGTTTAAATTTTTCTTAACCTAACCTAATCAATCGCACAAAACTCAAGCCCTAAACTCAAATCCTAAATACGAGGTCTGTTAGAATAGTATCCGATCTTTGGCGGGAGAAAAAAAAACTGGCATACCTGGAGCGTTGGAAACCTAATCACCCTCAAAGTAGTCTCCCTGGGACTCCACACTTCTCCCAGCGGTGCCGTCACTGTTGGAAGCATTCCGAGAAAGTCTCTTTCAGAATGGAGTTTAGCTCGGCTGTCGTTGCAGCCATAATGTCCTCTCTTGTCTGAAATCGCGTTTCTTTCAATTGCCTCTTGAGTTTGGGGAACAGCTAGAAGTCGCAGGGGCCATATCAGGAGAGTAAGGAGCCTGTTGAAAAACAAGACTTGTTTTTCGCCAAAAAAGTCTGAATCAAGTGCGAGGAATGTGCTGGAGCATTGTCGTGATGGAGGCGCCAATTTCCTGTTGACCACAACTCCGGTCTCTTGCGCCACACAGCATCACGTAGGCGACGGAGGACATCCCTTTAGTACACTTTGGTGATTGTTTGACCCTGGTCATTTCGACATGTCGATGGCCGACTGGAGCGTGGCTCGCTCTCCACCGATGTGCGGCCGTCTTTATATCGGTTGTACCACTCCTTAATTTGTGTGATGCCCATAGCATCGTCACCAAAAGCCGTCTGAATCTTCCGAATGGTTTCCACCTAGCTGTCGCCCAGGTTCAGACAAAATTTGATGCAATAGCGCTGCTTTAGTCATTCCGTCACTTCCCTTGCAATGAAAAACCGACGAGAGCACTACACACTACCTCACTCAAATGCTGCTTGCCAGCATCACACGCTATCGACAGACGGGAAAAAATTCACACATTCAAGGTCGGATCATGTATGCGCGCTTGATTCAAATCCATCAGGTTTTTGCAAAAAAAAATAAGGGCGAAAATTTATAAAATAATCTTTGTTTACATTTTATTGCACACCATGCCTTTAAAATAAGTATAACTCGTTGGTTACATATCAGACTTAATAGATGTGTACGTTTCGCTCATTTTGCGTCAACAGTTCATCGCTACGTCGAAAAAGAATGTACATATCTCTGGAAGCAGAAATAATTTCATAATAATTGTTGTTTCGCTCTTTACTGTTACTGCGAATCTGCGAAATTACAGCATTTCAGTTTTAATCCAAACGAGTATGTTTTGTATCGATATAATTATGATAATATTATTAATACGAATACCTATATAATGAATATTTATTTTAGTTATATTCTATATATTTAAATTTCAATTGCATAACAATGAAGACTAAATAATTAATATTGTGTTACACATCATTAATTTCAATATATAATATATAGCCATTACAAAATTTGAATTTGATGTGAAATCATTAATTATTAATGTCAAAATTTAATAATTATTACTTATTTCCATAACAACAGATAACAAAACATATGAAACAATATATTTTCTCGCAAAATTTAAATAATTAATTGATTTTGGTAAAGTACATTAAATTTAACCAGTGGTAGAACTCGGCGAATGCAACAATATTTCTTAATAACTTTTCTCTTAAATCTGCTAGATACCTATTGAGTTAAAATTCTTCAAAGTTTTATTACATATTTTATTACCCACCTATGGTTGAATTCAAAATAGACGCATGCGCAGAAACTGCGCATGCGTTTACGAGCAATTATTGTCGTGACTGCGACAGAATACAATGAAAGGTTGATGAATTTGTCAACACAAAAGAAAGGTTAAAAACTGGTGAATAGATTGATCGATACACCAGATGGTGAAACTATATACAAATCGGGAAAGATAGATAGAATAGAATACCTCAACTAAGGTAACAAAAAAATCATACATCAAATTTTATGTTCCAACATGTTGAACAATCCAAAAATTGTAGGTCATTTATAGTCGACCAAGAACAATTCTACAATTGACGGAACAAGTAAACGCATAAAGATGATTAAAAGTGATGCAGGCCAAAATGAAATCAGAATAATTTTTAAAAATGGCCACTATCTTTGTCAATACAATACTGATGAAATGATGTAACTGTTGTTCTTTCAATATCCTACAAATTGTCAGATGTGACATTATTTGTTGTAGTTCTATTCTTCGAGTACTAAAACTTGGCTGAGAATCTAAACTTATTTTATTAACATATATGTAAAAAGGTGCGATTCGAAAAAACGGTCAACGATTCAAATTTACTGGGCTTTGGCAGCGTTTCTCTGAGTTTTAACCATAGGGCAGCACAATGCCGTAAAGGCAGGCATCTTTACTGATTATAACTTATTATGAAAATATCTAAACGACACGTTAATTTATTGGAGGGGGGGGGAGAGGTACAAATCATTAAGAAATATTGTTTCTCTCGACGAGTTCTATCACTGGTTAAATTTAATGTACTGATTTCTGTTACAGCCTTTATATATATATACTATACGAGTACAATCAATAAAGAAGAAGTTATATAATAATCGTTCAATACGAGCACAATTCACAATGTGCACAAATAAAATTTGTGCGCTAGGTTCACCTAACATATACTACTATGTTTACCAATCCTGGTTGTTTACTGACTATTATACAGTTGTTTGCATACCTGGTCAATCATTTGTTTATTTGTAAGCAGTAAATATTATCGTACTCTAGTAAATATTTAACTAATTCTAGTGATAAATCCTCTTGTTAAGAGATAAACGTCGTATATTATAGTTTTTTACCTCTCGCTAAGAGAGGTATTGGATTCATGCTAAAAATCGCATATCCAGATTTTATTGAATAAGCACGTTTTAAGGTCCCTACAATCCGATTTTAACATTTTTACGATGATGTCTGTGTGTGTGTGTGTGTGTGTGGATGTGTGTGTGTGGGATGTTGGAAGGACGGTTACTCAAAAACTATAAGACTTAAAATTTGTTTAACAACGTATTTCCCAATCGGACATTCATGGGAAGATCTGAAAAGGTTTTGGTAACAATTGGACAACCGGAAGTAGAAGATTCTTGAAAAAAAATCTTCTAAATATTATTTTTTGAAAATTTTTCTTGATAATATTAAAGAAAAATAAATTCTCTTTCTGATACATTTAAATATTTTTATACATATTTTATAGATTTAGAGATAAAAGGAATATAATATATAAAATAATGTTGTAATTAATTTTACAACCGAAAGGATGCCATGAAAAATAGTTGCAAATTTAAATTATTTGTAACTGACAGATAAATGTCAGTGTCAGAAATAATGAGTAATGAAAGAAAAATGTATTTGGAGAATCCCTTAATTCTTGATCTGTGACTATTATGGAGATGACAAGTCTAGGTTGAAGGACTTAAATTTGTTTCAAACATTATGGGACAATGTATACCAGTACTGTAGACTAGAGTAACTTTGAATTGCGAAAAAGCTATCAAATTCTTCTCAAGTAAGTTGTAAATATTGACAAAATTACACATCGATATAAGAATAATCGGAGTGCAATCTATCCGTCACTTTATTAAAGGGAATTAAGGTTATTTAGATATAACAAGTATGAAAAAATAAAATGTAAAAGAAGATATATAAGAATAGATGCACAATCCAGATATATACATTTTAGACCGCCCAAAATTAATGTTTTTACTAGAAGAATATGAAGAGAAAGTAAACAAGGTTGTTCGAATTGAAAATTGCTGTTACCAGCCTAATATTTATATATGGTAAACTCTACTTTGTAATTTATTGTAACATAATTTATGGTAAAATATCTTTATGTTGAGACATGCTATTATTGAATAATAAAGAAGTTTATACGTCATAGATTTATATGAATATATTATTTGTATTTATAAAAATATTCTTTGCTTTATGCATACAGCCAGGTAAAATATACGGCGAGAGGTTATGTGCTGGCCACATCAGATTTTTTGGGTTAGTATTAAATTTAAAAGTTAATTAAATATTAAGGTCAGTAAGTGCTTGCTACCGGTTGAGGATGATTTTGGAGATCGTGACGAAGTCGAAACTCCAATACTTCCGATACCGGTAGAAGAGCACTTACTGACCGCAATGCTTATTGCGTTTTCTGCACGACCGACACACAAAATTAGAAAAATAAGATTTGAAAATTATTTTGACATATTTTTACTTGTAATTTTTAAAGTAACCTTTGATCGTTGTTTTACCTTCCGACAGAAATCATCGTAAAAATGATAAAATCGGATTGTACAGACCTTAAAACGTGCTTAATCATTAAAATCTGGATATGCGATTTTTAGCATGAATCCAAAAATTGTTGATATTTGTACCAAAACTTTTAGGACATACATTATATGGAATTAGTAACTAATCTGAATTATGAATATACCTGTTAATGATTAAATTAATTTTAAATTGATGTGACAGTTTTCTGCAAACTATTTTGGGCGGAATGTAATCACAAACTGTAATTTGTGTCGGGTGCATGGACGTGTATATAATTGAGGTTTTTTTGCAAAAAACGAACAAATCCAAAAATTAAATTCAGGAATCGGGAAACAAAAAATCTCATTTCAAAACCATGCATCGTATGGCAATTGTTCTCCATACACATAATAAGCATAAAAACACGGTGTCCAGTGCAAAATTTTATTTCATGGATCTATTATTTATTGATAAATAACAAAAATCTGATATGGCCAGCTCAATACCTTTCATCAATCAGTCCATACATATATTTTCTTACAAAAGATCCAATATTTCCAGTAAAATTATTTTATAAAAAGCTACGCAAATTGAACTTGACAATGATATCTTCTTCTTCTTTAGCTTTTCCCATTTGTTAGGGGTCGCTATTTTTTATTTTCTTCTTCCACTCATTTCTGTTTTGCGTGTCGTCCTCATTCATTTCCTTTTCTCTAAAGTCTTCCTCAATACAGTCTTTCCATATTATCTTTGGTCTTCTTCTGTTTCATCTACCTTCTACTACTAAGCTATTCATTCTTTTTCCATTATAGTTTTCATCTTTCCTCATGACATGTTCAAACCAATGTAATCGTCTCTTTTGTATATATCTAGAAACTTCTATCATTTCCCTTATCTTTTAATTCCTTGTACTATCTTTCCATGTCTTCCCCAACATCTATCTCAACATCCTCATCCCTGCCACATTAATTTTCTTTTTATTGTTACCGACATCTGTCAATTTGAATTATCTGAATGTATTAGCAGTTTCCATTGTTACATTAGCTGGCTGATTAATGAAATTTGATATCTTTATAATTCTTTAACTCAATCACATCGTATAGAGAATAACATTGAATATCAATGAATGATATTTAACTGCTACTTTTTAAAAGTTGCAAATTAGGGTATTTCCGATGGACCAATTATAACTAAAATCTAATCATGTCTGCATATGGATTTAAACTCGAGAATTGCAAAAAAAAAAATTTTGGAATTCTGGTACTGGAGTTATGTGATCCGAAATGATCGTCACATACACACACTCACACAAAGGCGCGCGCGCACACACACACACACACACCGAAGACAATATTTTCCTTAGGTGATGGAAGGTAAAAACTTCTGGAATTGTTCGGTTTTTGTGGGAATTGTTCATTTAATCGATGAAAATGGAGAAAGAAATTATGTTTAAAAAATAGAAATAAAGAAATAAATGCAAAATTACAAAATTTTACCTTCCGTCACCTTTAGGTAAGGAAGGTATTGTCTTTGGTCAAAAAATTCAATGATGAAAAACGTTTGAAAATAAAGACAATAGGTCGTCCGAAGCGATGGACGTAGAGAAGTGCAAATATTTACCAAATTCGATCCACCAAATCTTCAACCGACGAGCCGCCACTGAATATAACGCGACCAGAGTCGTATAATATGGCGCCAGGCGCCATAAACTGAGAAATTTAATAAATGATCCAAATTTTTGTACGAAAATCCATTTTTACCTCTCGCTAAGAGAGGTATTGCATTCATGCTAAAAATCGCATATCCAGATTTTATTGAATAAGCACGTTTTAAGGTCCCTACAATCCGATTTTAACATTTTTACGATGATGTCTGTGTGTGTGTGTGTGTGGATGTGTGTGTGTGTGTGTATGTGTGTGTGTGGGATGTTGGAAGGACGGTTACTCAAAAACTATAAGACTTAAAATTTGTTTAACAACGTATTTCCCAATCGGACATTCATGGGAAGATCTGAGAAGGTTTTGGTAATAATTGGACAACCGGAAGTAGAAGATTCTTGAAAAAAAATCTTCTAAATATTGTTTTTTGAAAATTTTTCATGGTAATATTAAAGAAAATTAAATTCTCTATCTGACACATTTAAATATTTTATTATATATTCCATAGATTTAGAGATAAAAGAAGTATAATATATAAAATAATCTGTTGTAATAAATTTGACAGCCGAAAGAATGCCATGAAAAATAGTTGATAATTTAAATTATTTGTAACTGACAGATAAATGTCAGTGTCAGAAATAATGAGTAATGAATTAAAAATGTACTTGGAGAATCCCTTAGTTCTTGATCTGTGACTATTATGGAGATGACAAGTCTAGGTTGAAGGACTTAAATTTGTTTCAAACATTATGGGACAATGTACACCAGTACTATAGACTAGAGTAACTTTGAATTGCGAAAAAGCTATCAAATTCTTCTCAAGTAAGTTGTAAATATTGACAAAATTACACATCGATATAAGAATAATCGGAGTGCAATCTATCCGTCACTTTATTAAAGGGAATTAGTGTTATTTAGATATAACATGTATGAAAAAATAAAATGTAAAAGAAGATATGTAAGAATAGATGCACAATCCATATATACATTTTAGACCGCCCAAAATTAATGTTTTTACTAGAAGAATATGAAGAGAAAGTAAACAACGTTGTTCGAATTGAAAATTGCAGTTACCAGCCTAATATTTATATATGGTAAACTCTACTTTGTAATTTATTGTAACATAATTTATGGTAAAATATCTTCATGTTGAGACAAGCTATTATTGAATAATAAAGAAGTTTATACGTCATAGATTTATATGAATATATTATTTGTATTTATAAAAATATTCTTTGCTTTATGCATACAGCCAGGTAAAATATACGGCGAGAGGTTATGTGCTGGCCACATCAGATTTTTTATACAAAATTACCGCTCCAGATAAACCTAGGTGTTTGTGATATGGTATCTGATAAATTCTATAGCACACAATATGTCGTTATAATTGAAATCTGCGCAAAGCAGATGAACACATCCAGTGTTGGGTAAGCATTGACGATATATTTTGAATGATATAAAAATTACAGAGAGTTGTTGAATTATACAAAAAAAACAACTGATAATTAGATTATTACCACATGAAAGTGTCTAAATCAGTAGTACTCTGTGTAAAAAATATATATTTTACCTCATCTGTTACAGAAATGTATGAAATGCAAAGTGACACCATGAAATGGATAAAAATTGTGATAATATATTTTGTTGAATAAAGAAAATACCTAATAAAGAAATACATTCGCTCGCGACGTCAACGTCGGGACGTAGACTGTAAACTTTTTTTAAACCAGGAGAGCGATTCTAATTCATTTTGAAATTTGAAACTGTCTCAGTGTACTTTCTATTAATGATGGCAGATTCTAGGGATTTAATTTTCCAGGTTGGTGAAAACAAGGTGGATTATTGCAGAATTTTGTAGCATATGGAAAACTTTTTCTTATTAGTCCGACAATTAGTCTCGAATTTTGGCAGTCGACTACATGAATCAGCCATGTTTTTAATTTTAACGAATAAATGTTTAAAATATTTTTTCAATTCTTTATCTCAAATAACTTTTTAACTTTGATAGGTGCGAGGTATACTCCAACATGACGGCGAGATAGCACAGTGGTAGAATGTTAGCAGACTGCTAGCCTCTGACTCAGAGATCGTGGGTTCGAATCTAGGCCTGGTCGAATTTGTTAAGACTGGTCTTGATCGGTATCTACTCCCGTCACATACATTTAACTTAGCAAACACAAAGCTATCTTGAACCGGCTAGTGGTTGTAACAGCCGAGGTTGAGGGCCTAGCACTTCATGAAGTGTTTTGTGAACAAATACAGCTCTAAACTATGTTATCAATTGCGTACATACATATTGTAAAACTTTTTATTTTTATCATTTACTTCAATGCTGAAGATTAGAGCCCTTGTGGTTCTCGAAACGCCCAAAATTTCTTAAAAATACAACCAGACATTGATTTAACTCAACCTACCTTCTTGACGTATGTCCTAAACAAATTTCAAGGGAGGTATTGGATTCATGCTAAAAATCTCATATCCAGATTTTAATAAATAAACACGTTTCAGAGTCCCTAGAATCCGATTGTAACATTTTTACGATGATGTGTGTGTGTGTGTGTGTGTGTGTGTGTGTGTGTGTGGATGTGTGTGTGTGTGTGTATGTGAGGTTGTTGAAGGTACGATTTCTCAAATTCTATAAGACTAAAAACCTGTGTAACTACGGATTCCTCAATCTAACAGTAATGGGAAGAATTGAATAGGTTCTGGTAACAATTGGACAACCGGAAGTAATAGTTTCTAAAAAAAAAAATTTAAATATTATTTTTTGAAAATGTGTTACTTCAAATAATAAAGATAATTAAATTGTCAATCTGACACATTTAATTTTTTTTTATTATATCTGGTATAGGTTTGGAAATATATTATATAATAATATAGAATAATCTGTTGTAATAAATCTCGTTGTCCAAAAAACAGTTGAGATATTTAAATGTGTGTAATTGATAGATAAATGCAAAATGTCAGTGTCAAAAATTAGCATTTTTATTAACATTACTTGAAGATTTTTCTGTAAGGTATGAGTACATTTAATATATATTATTGTATTATTAATTAAATATGTATTTAAATTATAGGTAAGTTAATATTACATATATCCTTAAGAAATACAGCTAATACCATCCATGAATTTGAAGAATTTTGAACATATTAAAATAGTAGGACAAAATTTCTAATAGACCGAAAGAAGAATTTCAATTATTATGTACAAGAAATGTTAAAATCGTTACTTATAGGGCGCGACCAGTCATGTGAATTTGTTGGCCTTGGCAAGCAGATATGAGGATCCGTGTCAGAATGACGGCTAGTAGTTATTTACATAGATGTCACAATTGTCATGTCATAATTTTTCATTCAAAATATTCTGTTTATTTGTCATCAATAGTATGGAACATACTTGTCGAGGAAAATAATACACATTTAATTTAAGTTCATAATTTCGTTGCTTATGAAACAGTTAATTATTAAATTTTACAATTTTAAATGCATTTCATATTGAAAAAAAAATTGTTGAAATTTGTGCCAAAAATTTAAGGACATACGTTATTTATAAAGCCTAGAATTTACCTTGATTCAAATCCCAGCGGGGTCCATAAATTTTTCACAAATCCATCTTCGTTATTGATTACAAGTATTGTTCAATTCTGATTGAGTAGTATCCGTGGAAGCGCAAAAATTTGTGTTGTACGAAACTAGTTCTTAGCAAATATCCGGCCAATGCTCGGATTCTGGTACAACACGGTTAAGGAGAGTATTAATTTCCCAGTGAATTATAGGTATCCCTCGGTTCTCTCGAGATTTTTATTTTTTCGCTCGGTCAATAATGATACTATTCTTAACCTTGATGCATAAAATATCAGTACTATTACACTTTTAAAGTACTAGTACTTTTCATTATTTGTTTTTTATTTATGAATTAATTACGAATTGTAATATATTTTTATAATATTCACGCTATCGTTAGCGTATAAGAAATTCATTTTGACACGAATATTTGATATAAACAAAACAAAAAACCAAACAATGAACACATTGTTGACACGAAAAGAAAAATACTTTAAATATTTTTTTATAGATAAAGCTTATTTCTAAATTATTGTAATTGGAAATAGAAGATAGATATTGAAATGGATAACAATATTTTATAAATAAAAATTGGTTTTAACAATGACAAAAATTGATTACAACTATCACAATATGGATTTAATAAAAATGCATAATTCTTTTGATCTTAATAATACATGATAATAACACAATGATTATGTGTATTTTTTTTTATTTTTACCGTATTTATAAAGGAAATGTGGTATAGTTTAAAATCTTGCTTTTGACGGTTACTACTTCCATTGAAATTGCTATTATATCGTGATAGAAACTTATTTGTAATTATTTAACTAATTCATCCATATTATCTCATATCTTTAATATAATTTGTAATTAATACATAAATAAAAAAAATAAAATGAAAAGTTTAGCTTGATGGAGGTTTGAACCCGAACCTACAAATATTGTTTTATTCTATTCATGCTAACCATTCAGCTACAATGATATTTAAAAACATTATGATATTACATAATAAAATATTGAAACAAATATTTATTGACATTTATTTATAATTTTCTTTAATTTATGCAATGATAATAAAGTAATTAGTATTAAATAACGTACAGGAGGTAATGTACTATTATCATATTAAATAGCATGGCTTAATTTTCTGCCGGACATTTTTTATTTACTGTTTTCCCATGTTAAACGCATATGTCAAGGTTTGCTTGGGACATACGGTATGAGAAACGTATTCTAATTCTCACATTCCTTTCCTCCTTTCATCCTTTATTAAACAGTGGAAAGTATGCAATATTCGAACATTGAACACTTTGTTTATAGATGATTGCAAGTATTTCAATTATATTTCAAAAACTCTACGCCGTTAAAGGTGATTACATATGAAGCAAATATTTTTGTGATACATATTGTGTCCTAGTTTTCAAAAAAAGAAGAAAATATCATTAGCGCTGAAATACGCCGGGGCTACTGGTATCAGCGTCCGACCACGTTGCGACGTGAGGGAAATTTTATTTAATACAGAAAAGCAGAAGCTGAAGCCAGCTGAAGTGATATTACGGAATAGCTGCGAGAGAATGTAGAAAAATGAAACGGGTATTTCGCTTAAATTTATATGAATAATTTATATATTATGTAGATCAGCGAAATTATGAAGCTCATGTTGAATACCTAACATTTGTGATAAAAATAAATTGATATCCCCCACAACAAACTTGCACGTGAATGAGCTTTTAAAGCACAAATAATGTAACGTTTTTTACACTACAGCTTCTTTAATTAGAACCTGCACATGGTAGAAAACTTTATCTAATTAAATATAATTTTTATTATACCTAATATTCAATAAAAAATCTGATGGGGTCAACACTTTACCTTCCATCAGTTCTATTTATTTTGTACAAATTCCATATAGAAAGTTTCTTGCTGGTTAACATTTTCAACAAAAAAATTATAAAACCTACGCAAATAGTGAGAAATATCTACAAATTTCTTTCGACTAGTTTAAAAAATTGAATTTAAACTTACCAAAACTGAATATGTTGTATTATCCGCCATTTAATATTAGGTTACATCGCTTTTATTAGTAATATCAGCTTTAATTTTCTTAGGCATTTTATCTCTAAGCCCTGCACATTTTCTTATGTCTTGGAAGGTACGCACTGGAATTTTACGAAGTTGCTTTTCATTGTGCCAAAAGTAAAGGGTCGTAGTACAAGCTAAATCTGGGGTAGAAGATGACCCTTAAATTCCGGTCAAACTATTATCAACAGTCGGCCCACATTTTTTTTAGTTTTAAGTCTATATTAAAAGAAGCACAAGCATAGCTGGCTGCTTTATGAAATTTAATTTCTTTATAACTCTAAATCCATTGAATATGAACCATAAAATACAATCAGATCGAAGAGAATGAACTATGCTTTAATATTTATAATAACATTAAATGTGAAAAGTGATATTTAACAGCGTTTTTCAAGAAAAACTATTAAAATCTTCAAATAAGGGTACTTCCGGTGGACTAATTATAACCAAAATTTAATCACGTCTGCATATGAACGAAAAGGAACACGAAAGATTTATAATTTTTACCTCTCGCTATGAGAGGTATTGAATTCATGATTAAAAATCGCATATCCAGTTTTTAATGAATAAGCAAGTTTTAAGGTCCCTACAATCCGATTTTAACATTTCTACGATGATATGTGTGTGTGTGTGTGTGTGTGTGTGTGTGTGTGTGTGTGTGTACGTGTGTGTGTGTGTGTGTGTGTGTGGATCTATGTGTGTGTATGTGTGTGGAACGTTGAAAGGACGATTACTCAAAAACTATAAGACTTAATATTTGTTTATCCACATATTTCCCAATCGAACATTAATGGGAAGAGCCGAAATGGTTTTGATAGCAATTGGACAATCGGAAGTAGAAGATTCTTGCAAAAAAAGTTTCTAAATATTATTTTTTGAATTTTTTTCTTGGTAATATTAATGAAAATTAAATTCTCTATCTTTATATTTAAATAATTTATTATATATTCTATAGATGTACATATAAAATAATATGTTGTAATTATTTTTACAGCCGAAATAATGCCATGGAAACTAATTGAACATTTAAAATGTAACTGACAGATAAATATCAGTGTCAGAAATCCGGTGACATTACTCAAGACTTATTCTGGGAAGTACATACATATATTATTTCTTATTGTATTAATAGTTAAATATTTAATATTATAGGTTTATTACACATACCCTTTAGAAATACTGTTAATCCCGACAATGAATTGGAAACATCTCGAAAATTTAGAATAGGACAAAATTTCTTCATACAACGAATTTAAATTTTAAAAATATAAATATAAAGAATAGTTATAAGTAGAATTTTTAGTGTAGAATGTAGGTATACAAGAAATGTTAAATACATTAGAGCGCGAGCAGTCATGTGACTTTATTAGCCTTGACAAGCAGATATGGGTACCCGTGTCAGAATGATAGCTAGTAATTGTGTACATACATGTCAAATAACATAATTCTTCGTTCTAAATTTCGTAATTTTCCAATTTCATATGGTTTATTTTCATAGTGACAAATTAACCACGTGAGTATAGAAAAGCGTAGATTTGTTAAAAAGTGGACGAACATCGATGACTAGGTGAAAGAAGCAGTGCATTTCTGACACATATATATATATATATATATATATACTTCGATGGCAACTCATAGCTTAGATAGTTAGAGCATCCTACTAGATATAGGAAGGCCCTGGGTTCAAATCCCAGAGAGGTCCATGAATTTTTTATTTCTTTCTGCGTTTATTTAAAATCTCCTTAATCTATTAGGCCCATTTCTACGATTTATAAATTCAATTTCGGAAATGGTAAATTGATATTCTGATATAATTTTTCTGAAATTGAAGTTATTTTTTCTGAAATTGAAGTAACTTTCTCCGAAATTTAAGTTACTTTTTCTCAAATTGAAGTTGAAAATGTAACGTGCAAAAAGCACCATATTGCATCTAAACACATGCGTCTATTTAACCAACAGTTAACAGCACATTGTAACCCTAGTTAAGAATTATAAATATATATTGAATTACAAGCGTTGTCAATTTAAAAGCCGATATTAAAACTAACTCTGCTTTATATATCTGGGTCATGATCGGATAAGATGAATTAATTATGTGGATTAAATTTCGCACACAACAACAATTAACCAAAATGTACCTCCATAATCGATTGATTTAGAGTCCATTATGAGATAAATTTATTGCTGTAACTAATATGTATAATTAGGGACTAAAATTTATGAGTAGGTATTTATATAAAATAAGTACACGGTTTCGCTGATGCTGTCAGTTTTCCGTTGCAACGGTGCACCGTATTATCTAGGAGTTTTTTTGGAACACGGTCGGCACTTGAAAATTGAAATTCAATCAAAAAAATCTGATGTGGCCAGCACATAACCTCTCGCCGTATATTTTACCTGGCTGTATGCATAAAGCAAAGATTATTTTTATAAATACAAATAATATATTCATATAAATCTATGAAGTATAAACTTCTTTATTATTCAATAATAGCATGTCTCAACATAAAGATATTTACCATAAATTATGTTACAATAAATTACAAAGTAGAGTTTACCATATATAAATATTAGGCTGGTAACAGCAATTTTCAATTCGAACAACTTTGTTTACTTTCTCTTCATATTCTTCTAGTAAAAACATTAATTTTGGGCGGTCTAAAATGTATATATCTGGATTGTGCATCTATTCTTATATATCTTCTTTTACATTTTATTTTTTCATACTTGTTATATCTAAATAACCTTAATTCCCTTTAATAAAGTGACGGATAGATTGCACTCCGATTATTCTTATATCGATGTGTAATTTTGTCAATATTTACAACTTACTTGAGAAGAATTTGATAGCTTTTTCGCAATTCAAAGTTACTCTAGTCTACAGTACTGGTGTACATTGTCCCATAATGTTTGAAACAAATTTAAGTCCTTCAACCTAGACTTGTCATCTCCATAATAGTCACAGATCAAGAATTAAGGGATTCTCCAAATACATTTTTCTTTCATTACTCATTATTTCTGACACTGACATTTATCTGTCAGTTACAAATAATTTAAATTTGCAACTATTTTTCATGGCATCCTTTCGGTTGTAAAATTAATTACAACATTATTTTATATATTATATTCCTTTTATCTCTAAATCTATAAAATATGTATAAAAATATTTAAATGTATCAGAAAGAGAATTTATTTTTCTTTAATATTATCAAGAAAAATTTTCAAAAAATAATATTTAGAAGATTTTTTTACAAGAATCTTCTACTTCCGGTTGTCCAATTGTTACCAAAACCTTTTCAGATCTTCCCATGAATGTCCGATTGGGAAATACGTTGTTAAACAAATTTTAAGTCTTATAGTTTTTGAGTAACCGTCCTTCCAACATCCCACACACACACATCCACACACACACACACACACACACACACACACACACACACACACACACACACAGACATCATCGTAAAAATGGTAAAATCGGATTGTAGGGAGCTTAAAACGTGCTTATTCAATAAAATCTGGATATGCGATTTTTAGCATGAATGCAATACCTCTCTTAGCGAGAGGTAAAAATGGTGATGAAATTTTGGACTTATTAATACAGAAAATATGAAGGATTTTGTAATTTGTGTCATTTTTACCGTACCTTTAGAATACCAGTTAAGTTGAAAAATGTTTGTAATTAAAAAATAAATGTAAGTGTTAAAAATAAAATCTAAATTACATTAAGTTTGTGATACAATTTTTTTAGTCCTAAATACATACATTTACTTGGTTTAAACGGTACATTTTTGTGTTAGATAGAATAATATATTTACAAAAAAAATCATTAAAAAAAAAACTTGACACATATATCAATTAGAATTATCTGAATATATTAATTATTTCTATTGTTATAGCACAGCTTGATGATATATGAACTTTAATTTCTTTATTATTTTCTAATTTTATATGCATTGAACATGAAGGAAAAAAATCAATCAAATCGTATACAGAATAAAATATTCTTAAATATTTATAATAACTTAAATTGTCATAATATGACATTTAACTGCGTTTTTTCAAGGAAACGGATATGGTGACGTTAGTATGGCCTAAGATTATATCTTTAACGCTATTAACCGCTATGGTATAATAGTATATTATTCAATGAGCATGTAATGTATGCTATTACTCACGAGAATGAAGTTTGCATCACTAGCCGGTAGGCGAGTGATGTAAATCATTCGAATGAGTAATAGCCATTACATGCGAGTAGAATACTATACTTTATCCACAATATCAAATAATAACGTATCAGTGACATATTTATCTTGAAAAATAAGTATGATTTTTTACACTGACAAATGTAAATATTTCAGAAACAAAATTATGAAGTGATTTGACATTTAATATAAAACCGACCAACCTTTGGAAACTTATATGGCGAGTGCTAGGCATTTGTCAGTAGTACTCAATTCCGGTCAATAGATGTCGCTAACGTCGCGTTAAGAACCTACGTATTTAATATCGATGCAACTATTGGTCCACGTGTTTTTCTGAGGTGGAAAATAAGGATGCATGGGAAACATTTGAATTTGACGTGAATTTGTGAATTTGACATTTGAAAATATTTGTGTTTTTGATTCTATTTAATTTGCTTTGATTATTTATTGTCCCTTTTGTGTTCCTACCGAGCGAGTTTTTAATGTAATATTATCTAATTTTATGTGTTCATATAAGATATCCGTGTTTTATTTTCAAACCAGTTATAATTATTTCAAGAAAATAAGTTGTCAAATGTATTTTGAAAAAAAAAATATTATGCGCATAATTGAAAAAATATAATTTATATTAATTATATCTGTGCACATACATTTTAATATCAAAATACATTTATATTAACTAATAAAACTAAAATATTTTGAATTACATTAAAACCGGAGTGCCTAATTTACATTTTAGTTCTATTCCAATCAGCAGGGGTAAAGTTCAGTTCAAGTACACATGACTTTCAGGTCTAAAGAATATATTGTCTATGAAACCGACTGTTCAGCTACAGTTTTAACTTAAGAAAAGAATAAAAGTATGAAAAATGAAAAAAAATATGTAACTTTGGCTTTTTATTTGGAAAGAATTACTTATTAAAAGTAATTTCGGTTGTACTCTTTGAAAAGTAGGATTTGAATTTGGCATAACGATATTATTCTATCGAACAGTCAATATTATTCAATTAGCAACAAAGGTCATTGAATTATGGGTATATTATTTGACAGTTGTGGATAAAATAAATATATCATAATGGTATATTACCCATTCCTGCGTGTGTCAATATGCTTTGCACACAGATTTCGGTAATGATGATAAAATATTTGTACTAAGCGGGCGTTTACCAGACGTCACCTCACAGGCACCCATTGTTGACATGGAAAGTGCGCCACGATTATTAATGTCAAATAAGTTTTCAGAAAAGTTTCGAATTGGCGATATGTGGCTTAAGGAAAATATACTGAATCTGCTTATTATACTTTGGTTCACGAAAGATGACTATTCATGGTCACTTGTTCGAAGAAAGAATACACAGCACTTTATACAGTAGTAACTTAGCAACATTTCATGTTAGAAAGAGAAAGATTATTTGACGCATGTCTACACAGTTTATGTTGTGTGACAGATATACGTAAATGGTTTCCCACACATTACAAATAATAATGACGTATGTCGTAGAGTTACAGACATCTAATTATCTACTGCAATGCCCTCTGTCCTAATAGTTACCCAGTGACGTTGACATTTAAATCAAATTATTATTCCATGGTTTTTGTCAAGTCTATCTTTTTAAGTTTTGCAAATACATAGGTGAAGAGCATAAATCTTTGAGAAAGGCGTTAAAAAGAAACATAATTTTCATATAAATTACCTTATTTTTTTCAATTAAAATGTATCCATAAATATTTCATGGTGCACGTCTATGTACACAAAATGCAGTTATCTGCTAGTAATATTATACCATACGGTTAATAAATGACCTTGAATTGTCATCTTTCGTGAACCAAACTATACTACAACAATTAACATAGCTTAAGCTTTAACATTCATGTTTAATATAGAGCTAGTGGTCCATTTTCTTCTATATGATGAAGTTTAGCGGATTTTAAGATTTATTTTGCGTAGTTTTCTTGTGACCTACAAATAATTCATCGGTTTAGTATCCAAACCTACATTACTGTCATGGAAATGAGGTATTTACGTGGTGTATGTGGGTATGTCAGACGGGATCGCGTGAGGAATAATTTGGTGTATGAAGAATGTATGGTTAGGAACAATGTGATTAAGAGAGTTGGTGTGAGTCAGTTGAGATGGTTTGGGCATGTGGAGAGAATGGCGAGTGAACGGCTTGTTAAGCGTATATATCTTGGTGAAGTTGAGGGTTTTCGATTGCGTGGCCGACCAGTGTGTAAGTGGATGGATGTGCTTGGTAGGATGCTTAAAGAGAGAGAGTTTCCAAGTGTGAAGAGCATGTATGAATGCGATTATGAGTGTGGCCGAGGCGAAAGAAGTCTGCTTGGATAGGAATGTGTGGCGAAGGATGATTGTTTCCTAACTATTATTGTGATCCGGATGCGGTATTTCGCTACCGAAAATAGGTCACTTTAATATGTTTAAGAGTAAGGATTTGTTGTATGATGTTGATGTTATTCTTATTGTTATCGGGTTTGCGCGAACCCACTAAGTGGGAAACGCGTGATTTTATGTATGTATGTATGTATGTATGTATGTATGTATGTATGTATGTATGTATGTATGTATGTATGTATGTATGTATTCATGGTAATATCAAATAGTTGAATACTTTTAAAGATAACTTCTTTTATTTTCAACACGATATGAATCGTTAAAACAACTCGTATACAAAAAATTATAGCTCCAAGTATTAGGGCTACAAGATTGTAATTAAAATGACAATTTCAGATTTTGCGTTAATTTCAAATTTAATTTCAATCTTATTCTGTTTTGTGAATAGCTATAATGCCAAAAAATTTAATCCCGAATAAAATATGAATTCAATTTACTCTTTATTATGAATCTGCTAGTAAAAACCGCAATATATTAATTTAACAAAGCCCTTATTTCTTCCGCATATATTTCCGGAATAAATTTGGTTAATTTAGCAAAAGTCTTTAGAAAATTTCAATGATATCTCAATCATATTTCCCGAATAAATACTCCCTGAAAACATAATACCAAGTCGAGATTTATCCTGCGCTGGGATTCTTCGTCATATTTAAAGGCCTTATTCATCGCATCAATTCTCGTCATCTCCAAAATAAATCACATCTTCTGCTTTCTTTCAATAAGCTTAATGAACGCATTTTGTGAGCGATCCTGCAGAAGGATTTCCCGAATAATTTTTACTTGTATTTTGGCAGATGTCGCGTCCTATAAATATGCAAATATGCTTTGATTTTCGAACTGTTGCACCGGTAATTCTGGCAACCTTCGGGGCCTATTGCTTGGCATTGGTAATTCCAAAATATAATCTCAAATTGAAGTGATAACTTCGGTTGCGGATGCAATGGACTATGTCCAATTTGAATTCTGGGAAATGTGTTCAATTTTCGTGATATTACTTCATATTCCAATAGATCAAAATACATACATAGTATGTAATAAAGACTAAAAATAAATACGATTATGTATGTATATTTATTATAATATATTTCAGAGCTTTGTAAACTTTTATATAAGCGACCCTTATTTGAAAGATTAAAAAATTTCCTACCTTAAGATAGATACCTATGAATAAATTTTTCGTAGGTAATAATTTAAAGACCGGTTTAAACTGCTGTGCCAAACTTTTGTTACTTCGCGCTCAAACGAATAATCATCGAATGTGATAATGTACGATGCACAGCTATCAGTCCAGTTCTGCAATTCCCAATCAGTTTTTATTTGAATAAAGATTATTATTAAACTTAATAATTTAAATATACTAGCAATTATAAAGAATGTAGACTTTTAACAGTGTTATAATATTCATTTATTTTTATAAATATAATTTAGAAATAGCATATATTTCAAGGACACTTAGGTCCACGAGGAAAAACAATTAATATAAAAACTTATATTCGTGACGTCACTTCGGGGGACCATAACTCGCTTATTAATAGGAATTTTTCACCGGGTTTTCACCTATAGTCCTAGTTTTACTTATACTTTTAGATGTAATTATAAAAAAGGTGGAATCCCCTATTGTCATACAATGGGCCTTCAGTTCAGCGTATGCTGATAGGCAGAGTATGCGAATTCGTCATTAATGTATTCCAGCGGAGTGTATCGTCTAAATATACGTTCAATGGCAGTGTTCACCCAAGAATCTCACTCTTGTTATGACATACATGCACACTACACCCTTAAAACTGTCACTGTCGACTACTGTTTTGCGCCGTAAATATATTTACATAGTTTAGCATATCTATAATTTTATTTAGCAGTCTCACTGATGTTCTTAAAATTTTTTCGAAGTATTTATAGTTTTGTCCATCAACGCCTGTTTTTCCCATTCCTCTTTCAGTCCACCAAATTTCCACATTCGGTTAACCAATAATAATGCAATATTATTGAGAGCCATTATATAATGAATTGATTACATATTTCTTTATCGCTGATAAGTGTAAACAAAAAATGCATTTTATGATTAATTCCCTTTGGATAATTCATCCGCGACAATCACTCAAAGTGACCAGTGGAAATTCGACTACGTCTGCTTAATTTAATCGTGAACGTTTGCAAACGTTTTGCGCAGTTTGGCGCAGCAGTCTGGGCCTGCCTTAAGTATTGAAATAAATAAAAAGTGCATACCCAAGTGAAATTAACATTTCTTTGATAAAGAATCGTTGTTGAAGTTTGCTAGTAAGAAAATTGTCGATTTTATTACCTTCCGTCACCTTCAGGTAAGAAAGGTATTGGCTTTGGTCAAAAAAATCTATGATGAGTTTTTGGGGAATGGGCATGTTTTAGCGTCCCTATAATAAGATTTTATCATTTTTACGATGATGTCTGTATGTATGTATGTATGTATGTGTGTCCGTGTGTGTATGTGTGTGCCTGTGTGTGTGTCCGTGTGTGTGTGACGAAAGTTTCGGATCGCATAACTTTAATACCACGATTCCAAAAATTATTTTTTTTTCGTATTCCTCAAGTTTACATCCAGAAGAACAAGCGATTAGATTTTGGTTATAATTGTTCAACCGGAAGTAGCCTCATTTGAAGATTTTAACAGTTAAATATTATTTATTGACATTTAACGTTATTATAACTTAAAGAATATATTAATCTCTATACGATTTGATTGCATTTTATACTTCATATTCAATAGATACAGAGTTAAAGAATTATAAAAATATTAAATTTCATAAATCAGCCAGCTATCCTAAGCAGGCAAACTGCTAATATATTCAGATAATTCAAATTTACAGATGTCAGTATCAATGAAAACTAAATGAATGTGGCAGAGATGAGGATTTTGAAGTAGATGTTAGGGAAGACACGGAAAGATACGGTAAGGAATTAAAGAGTAAGGAAATATAATGACAATAATTTTATTAGTTTCCTAACAGTGCAATGCATTTAGTCCAATGATGTTCCAATACACTAATCCTAAATCAGATCAAGATAGGTGGTTTCATCAAGGTCTATAAAGTAATTATTTACGGCGTATTTGGCTTCATCATTACTTGAAAATCTCTGTTCTCCCAAGAATTTTTTTAGCGTAGAGAACCAAAATGGACAAATAAGTTGGTTGTGGAAACAAATCGTACTTTATTTTCTCGATTTTAGCCATTTCTGTAAAACTAGTGTGAGACCGTGCATTATTTTGACGCGGCACCCATCTTGACGATAACTTTTGTTGTACCCAATTCTTCAGTTAAAATATGGCGAAACAGCTATTTCGAGATGTTAGCACTATTAGCTACTTCACTTAATTTCAGCTGTCTGTCTTTTAATACCATATCGTGAATTTTGGCAACAACTTCTCGTGTTGTAGCACTTTTTAGGCGTCCAAAGTATGTTTGTTTTGGATGCTTGTACAGCCCTATTTAAACTCAGCTACCCAATTTTTTACCGTCTCATATAAAAATCATTTTTATCTAACACACTTTTCATCTTATGAAAAAGTTCTGAACTATTAAAACCTTTTAAATAAAAATATTTAATAACAGCGCGATGTTCAAGTTTCACAGATAGAAAATTAGTTTTCCTTGAAAAATAACTAATATCGAACTATTAGATATATCGCTGTTATATTTTCAATATTGACTAATAACAAAAGTTTTAAAGAAAAATAATATATTTTACCTACCAAAGCCAAAAGGCTAACTACTTATCAACCCGACCTCGTAAATTAACAAAATTTCAACCATTTTTCGTTTCGTCTTTTCTTTGCCACTTTTTCCTCGTCTATCCAATTTTTCTAAATTCCTTCATCGTTCAGCAACAGTATAATCTTTTTCAACTCCTTTTTCTACTCTGCACATTCTTTTTTAGGTTCTCTAATGTTTCTCCTTTTTTGCAGAGCCTACTTAACTTTTTCCTTCCGTAACTTCTATAGGTTTTTCTTAATTTAACCTAATTTTTTATATTTTTTTCTTCTTACTCTAGCCTGTTTCTATACTGTAATACAGGAGTACGAAAATTAGCTTTTACTAATCACGAATAGCAAATGTTACTTTGGTTTTTAAAAGCTATTTTTAAACACATCGCCGAAATCCCCCGAAAATAAATTCATGTGTTGTAAAATAATGGCTTTGTACAATAAAAAAATAAGCTCAATCAACCACCACAGTCACTGAACTCCCAATTGGCAATTGCGGAAAATTCCCGAAAGAAAATATAATACATTCTATTAAAATCAAAGAAAGATTTCAAAAATTAATTAGAAGGAGAAAGGTAAAATATAGCGCCATCGGTGTTAAATTTCTTTAATAGATTCAATGGCTCGTCGCTTAGCTGTTATAAAAGCCAAAGGAAACCCAAGAAAATAAGGTAGGTATTATATTTCTTTACAAAATATACTTATATTTACTTTATAATTATATTATCTTGATCATTGTAAGGAGACTTATTTACTTTATAAAATAAATAAAATACATAATTGTGTTTTTATTTATTTACGTATAATTTATAGAATAAAGCATTGCGTTTTTAAATTTAAAAGAATTAAATACCTCTTGTCCAAATATATTTAAAACAAGGTGTTAACAATTACTCGAAATCCCAGTCACACATCACCGCCGTTTCGGTGGACACTTGTACGTTCTTTAGAGTCTATAACAATCAATAAAATACAAAATAGTTCATACATAAACATGGACATTATCACACTTCAGTAAGATCTTACAAAATATTACATCTCATGTACAGAAAATACAAGGTACAGTATTTTTTTTAAAGATGTGCGATCAAGGTCATCCTCTAATTGTATAAATTAAGATTTTAGCTCCGCCTATTCTGTCAAATTTAGTAGTGTCGTTTATTTAGTTTTTTTGAGGCTACATAAGATGCTATTGTTATTTTATTATTAAAAAATATATTCAAAATTAAAAAATAATTCAACTGCTAAGTTTATTATTAAATGTAAAACTAAATATGTGAAAAATAAGATACAGCACAACGTTATTCTTACGGCTATAAATCAAGGTAATATATTTGAATTAATAAATAAACTTTCGTTACAGCGACTTAGTAGAAAAAATATAAATTTTTGAAAGACACGTGTATTATACCCATCCTTATCGCCCACGCCTGTAGTCTTTGCAAATGACTGAGATAAATGTATGCCAAATTGTTAATTCGTTCATGATACAAATGACTTTGATCGGACATCATTAAAAAAATACTGTACGTGAGGCTGGCACAACAATTCCGACAAAATCAATCAGAAAATTTAGTCCTCATTAATTACAAATGAATTACCCACTGGTGATCGGCCGGAAGCCAATCACTCCACCTCGCTTCGTGTTGGCTCCCATCGATGCTTAATATAACATCTCTATCTTTTCAGAGACGACAAGAACTACATTAACCGTGGTTTTATGGTGGTATTCTGAGCGTTGTCATAACTTCTATAAGAGTTATTTTAAGGACTTATAGAACTTAAACGTCAGAGTGGTATTCTGAGCGCATCTATAGCTTATAAGTTTATCTTAAATGTCTCATAAGATATCTTAAAAACTTACGGTCACTGTATAGTTCACTATAACTTGTCAGAGAAACAAATAGAAGTACAATTTGGTTTGAAAATGAATAGGTAACAATTTGCAAATTTTATATTTTGCACATTTATTATCCGAAGAGGAGTATGAACTTTAACTACTAATTAAATTATTTAATTAAAATATTTATACATTTGTCAATATTTGAGGTTAATTATTGTTATATTTTTAATAATAACATACCCTATTATAAGAAAAAATATAAGGGATGTAATTAATACATTTTAATTGCCAAACATTTTAAACAAATGCTTCGTCTTACAAGGGGATGTGTGAGAAATATAATTCAGCTCCATTATGTCGACCGCACATCTCGAACACCACTTCATAGCAAGATATTTTTGCTACATTACATTAATGTGCATTTGGTTCATACCAAAACAGTGTTAGAAATAGCACTTGGGTGCCAATGAGTCAGCTAACAATTATCAAGTTTTCTTTTCCTGTAACATAATTTTATATTTTTATTTATAATATAATTACAATTACCTATCAAACATTTTGAAAAACCTTATTTATGAGAAATATATAAAATGCCAAATAATAACAAATTCTTAACTCATTTTAAACTGACTGCTATGTGACCATGCGTGTCTGTAAACAAGTTTGACGTAAATCTTGTGTCAACTTCTTACAGTAACATTCAATCAGTAAAGTTAACCTCAGAAAAATAAATGCTGTTCATATGCAATTAAGAATTTGGAAAACTTGTATTTTTTATTTATTTTCTAGTAATAAATTCATTTTTAAATATAAATATATACGTTACCTAAAATAGTTATAAATTAACTATTACTCGTATTTTATAAATATTAAACCATGATACATGTTTTATTTTCCAATGAGTGGCAATCTTGGTTTTAAGATATCTTAAGGGAATGTTACAGATATTCAAGGTTATAGACGCGCGCTCAGAATACGGATTTATGAAAATCTATAAGCCTTCATGTTATAGATTTGTCTTAAGCTATAGATCTTAAAAGTTACAGATTTTTAAGATAATGCCCAGAATTCCACTATAAACTGGGATGATGAATGTGCTGGAATTTAATATTAGGCAAAAATTAGCTCTGTAGGACCTTGTATCCCTAATAGATAGTTGCTTGCTATTTGCCAACCCTATGTATTTTTTTTAAACAACTGTAATAAATTTAGTGTTTGGGTAATTAATTAGTAATTAATGAGTACTAAATTATCTGATTTATTTTGGAATGGTGTGCCAGATTAAAGGACCCAGAAAATTCATTCGTTCTTAACACTCAGTTTCACACACCGTACAAAATATTTCACAAACAGCACTTACACATCAATTTTCTCACAAAATCAACGACAAAATAACTCGGAAAATAGCCGGAAATAACTTGTGCAAGGATTCTTTAGTGACATCAACAATACGGACTCCTATTGGTCGTCTGTACACCAATGATTATGTAGCATTGTTGTAGGAAATCAAATAAAATATAAATAATTTAATTAACTCATAATTTGGCCTGAAATTTGCTTTTCCTTTCTGAATTTTCCTAATACACCAAAATATACGCTACACAGTCCTTGTAATTTAAAACTATTGACGTTTGAATACTTTTTGTATCATTGTATGTGATAATGAAATATGCAATCGCAGTTATAGCGAAATCCACAAAATAGACATATAACCTTTGTGTTTTAAGCCATCGATACATTCTATCCGTGTTATACGTGTATGTGAGGTTTTTTGGTTTTTTTAGTTTGATAATTGGTAGTTATGTTATCAGTTGACATATCAAAAGCAAAAACCAAATAGACTGCACCAAATGATATCAGAGCAAAAGTTGAAATGAATTGAGTCAGAATCGAGCATGATTGCACATATATTGTTTCTGGACTAATGTACAATAATTAATTGATATAAAATTAAAATAACTTTGATGTTGCAGTTAAAATATGACCTGAATAAAAACTTTTACTAATAAAATGTGTATTCATTGAACAACCAGGGAATTTCAATTAATTTTATTGAATTTCAAATGAATAAATTGGAAACAGGACCAAATTGAAAATACATCAAACTGTTGTTCCAACACGGGATACATCGGTTACAACCAGTTTGGGTCTAGCCAAAACTAGTACTGTTAAAAAACCGGTTAAATTTTACTCATTTAATAATGCCAAAGGAAAAATTCATCCAAGATATGGAATTCAACTACTTTTAAATTAACATCCAAATTTAAGGAAAATTGGAATGCTTTAGGAAGAGTAATGACAAATTCACAGAATCTACATGTATGAGATAGAATCCCGCGTTAAAAAAGCCACCCAGCATAGATATTTATTGAACGTTAAACAATCTTTACCTTCCGTCACCTTTAGATAAGGAAGGTATTGTCTTTGGTCAAAAAATTCGATAGTGAGTTTCTAATGAATAAGCACGTTTTGTGATCATCCCTAGAATACGAATTTACTATTTTTACGATGATGTCTGTATGTATGTATGTATGTATGTATGTATGTATGTGTGTGTGTAGGTGTGTGTGTGTGTAGGTGTGTGTGTGTGGGTGTGTGTGCGTCTGTGTGTGTGTGTGTGTGTTTGTGTGTATGTGACGATCGTTTCGGATCGCATAACTCCAATACCACGATTCCAAAATTTATAATTTTTTTCGTATTCCTCGAGTTTAGATCCATATGCAGACATGATACATGATTAGATTTTGGTTATAATTGGTCTACCGGAAGTACCCTCATTTGCAACTTTTAACAGTTTTTCTTGAAAAAAAGCAGTTAAATATCTTATTGACATTTAATGTTATTATATTTTAAAGAATATGTTATTCTCTATACAGTGTGATCGCATTATATACTTCATATTCAATAGATAATGTTAAAGAACTATAAAGTATAAAGATATTAAATTTCATAAAAGATGTCAGTATTAATGAAAAATAAATGAATGTGGTAGAGATGGAGAATTTTGAGATAGATTTGGGAAAGATAGGGTAAGGATTTAACAGATAAGGGAAATGGGTCGAGTGATAGGTTTCTAGATAGATACAAAAGAGACGATTACATTGGTTTGAACATGTCATGAGGAGAGATAAAAATATATTGGGAGAAGAATGAATAGCTTAGTAGTAGAGGGTACAAGAAACAGAGGAAGGCCAAATATAAGACGGAAAGACTGTATTGCGGAAGACTTGAGAGAAAAAGAACTGAATAAGGACGACACGCAAAACAGAAATAAGTGGAAGAAGAAAATATAAATAGCGACCCCTAACGAATAGGAAAAGCTAAAGAAGAAGATTTCAGTGTCAAGTGAAATTCGCATGGTTTGTTTATGAAATAATTTTACTGGAAATATAGAATCTTTGCAAGACAATGTATGTATGGAATTTGTACATAATACACAGGATTGACGGAAGGTATTGTGCTGGCCACATCAGATTCTTTATGTATTATGTTTGTGATTGTACACGCCATGTCAAATAGCAAGCTCGATTGTTACTGTTTTGTCGGATACGTTCAATTTGGCAAGCACAACTGGGCGATACAAAACTGGCATACTTCATCACTTCCAAATATATTAAGCATCGATTCATTACTAAATATCACTTTTTTTCACAATTCATTCGTCTAGTTTACATATTTTTCGCAAAATCTAATCGGGCCTCACGTTCTTCTTTGAAAGAAGTGATTTCTTTACTAGTCGATGACTACAAAATCTTTCACCAACTAATCGTCTTCGTACCGTTCTTGAAGACATTTTATCGCTGTTATTATTTGGTAAAAATCCTAAAAAAAATTCGAGTGACAAAACACAGATTTTTAAAGAATTATTTTACATAATTTTGTCAGTCTATTGTGATGTTTTTTTGATAACCAGGTATTGTGTATCTCTATCTCCGTCGCTTATAAACAAAACTTGGTATGTGTTTTTTATTTGACACTAGAAGCTATTTCCTAGGATGCGCTGCCGCGAGAGCCTTTTGACGTTACAATCTGTTTTTAATCACGTGATATATTTGAAAATATGCTCATTTTTTAACAATTAATAATTCATTATTTATAAGATTTTTCACTTTTTTTTTCAATAAATAATGTTTAAATAAGCAAAATTACGAGGATATAATGTTATTTTATAAATACAAAAATCGTGCAACCACCCTATTCAATATAGGTTATTTTAAGGTACAATAAATTTGTTTTAAGGGAACAATAATCCCATAATTTCTTTCAAAAATTCCCCTTCTTACTTGAGAGTAATTGGAAATTTCTAAAAGTTGCTATCTTTATGGCCAATAATGTATCTGTTAAAAGTAATCTGAATAATCTAATATGAATTAAAATAATTGATGTTGCATATAAAAATATGTCGCCTCTAAAAGCTTTTACCAATAAAATGCGTATTTATTGAATAACGAAGGGAATTTCCATTAATTTTATTCGAATTTCAAATGGATAAAACGGATACAGGACCAAATCCAACCTCAGGGGAGATTAAGCTCTGTAACACTGACAATTTAAGGTATCAAGCCAGAATATACGTCGAGTAATGCCTCCGATTCACATAAATAACACGCGTGCTACATATATCTTGTGATGTATGGACAGTATTATCTCCCACGAAGTGACATTTGGAAGGATTTTTTGCTCGATGTTCATTGTTATGTTTCCATTCACAATGCTAAAATATTTTGATCAATAAATGTACCTACATCACCCCAACTGTTATGTTACCGATAACAACGAATGTGGTTTTTTAGTGTTGCGAGATTTTAATAGAAGATGTATTTTTAAGCCCTGAAGTGTAATTTTCAGCCAAAACAACATCAGTGACAAGTTATGACAAGTCAACTCATGTTTAGCATTTAAAAATTGGCACAAATCACTTTAAATATTTAAAAATTACTCATTTTGCTCTATATTTATTCAAATACTGCATGTTACTAGTCTTCGTCAGACTAAATAAAAATATGGTGTTTTAGACGGGGGGCTAGTGATACGTGAAAATTAAATACTGACCCTTGGTGCTCACTTTAAATACCCTGGAGAATTATTGGGAATAAGAAATATGGTTCATATTTTTTTTAGAATTTTACATATTTTAAATTAATTTCTACTGAATAAGCAATAAAAATATGTTTCTATTTATGTAAAATAAAAGAGATAAATACCGTACTTTGAGTTTCACTGACCATTTTTTTTTCTGTTCATTACATCAATATTATAAAATAGAAATAGTTTTCCAATAATTTAACCTTCTTTGCAGCACTTATACTTCTGGAGGTATCAATGGTTGCCCATTTAAAGTATACACTGTCACTAAAGTCAATCAATTGTGGAATATAAAAAATGTCACTTGAAATTTTAAATTACTCTCATAAAAATTAATTGCGACAGAGAAATTAAATTAAATTCAAGTACCTTGTTAAACGCGTCAAATGAAAGTAGTTATTTCCGGAATTACAGTAATCTGAATTTCAATTTCCTATGTATCCTGTTTATGCTACATACTTATGACAGAAATTGCAAAATAGAACATAGATAACTATGTAGTGCAAAGTAACTTTCAGTCACTCTAGCTCATCATGATGGTTTCTGAATTTAACAAACTATGTGTTTGAAACTGGACAACAGGCAAAAAGTAAATATTCCTCCCCAATTACGTAGCATGAGATGGGAATTTCACATATTTTGCAGAGAATTTTAATTACATATTACATATTTTTTTTGCAAATAAGTCATCACTTATCACGAGGTACGGTTTAATACCTACGGTTATTTTACAGGTACAGGTATTTTTTTACCTCTCGCTAAGAGATGTATTGGATTCATGCTAAAAATCGCATATCCAGATTTTATTGAATAAGCACGTTTTAAAGTCCCTACAATCCGATTTTAACATTTTTACGATGATGTCTGTGTGTGTGTGTGTGTGTGTGTGTGTGTGTGTGTGTGTGGATGTGTGTGTGTGTATGTGTGTATGTGGGATGTTTGAAGGACGATTATTCAAAAACTATAAGACTTTATATTTGTTTAACTACGTATTTCCCAATCGGTCATTCATGGGAAGATCTGAAAAGGTTTTGGTAACAATTATAATTATTTTTATTAAAGAAAATAATTTTTTTTTGTCATAATAATACAGAAAATAAGAATAAAGAACACTTAATAACAACAAAATGATTTTACAACAAATATTAAAAATGACTCCCAGCCTCTTCAATGCATTTTTCACAACGTTTTGAAACAGAATAAGTATTTACAGGTTGACATTTACCGTGTTACAATTGTTTTAGTTAATTGTTTTATTTCAAGCCATAGTCATGGCTCACTATTCTATTTGCGACTAGATGTATAAAAAAGTGACCGCCATTTTACTTTTTAATAATGTAACATATGGATTATTTTACATGAGTGTAAAGCAAATTTGATGTACTTTTCAAATTTGTAAAAAAATATAGTATGTTCCATTTGAAATTTCAAAGTTGATATTAATTACTAACAAACCGAAAGTGGTATCATGAATGTACATTCATCATCAAGTAGCTTACATGTTGCTGTATAAATCATGTTATATGAAAAAAATTACTAACTTAATAAATAAGCGAGATATTTGTTGGGTCCATTAAAATATTAATTTTTATCAAATATTTATTAACTATTAATAAATAATTTGTTTTAACTTGTAAATAATGTGAATAAATGTTGCAATGCAGTTGACACTGACATTGACTTATGCAATATTGTTCTTCAAATATAGACTACTATCACTACTAACATGAAAACGAACGCGAATACGAATACCAACGAAATAAGAATACAAGCTCTGGATATGCGATTTTTAGCATGAATCCCATACCTCTCTTAGCGAGAGGTATTAAATATACATAGTTACATTTCCAATGCGCACCCACGCGAGATACGCAGCTTTCATATTTTTGTCCAATAGAATCAAATGGAATACATCTGACGTCATAAAATATTTAATTCATTATAACTCTTTATTGAGGAATGTTTTTTAAGAAACTGTTACTTTACGACTTACTAACTAGCAAGTATTTCACGATTTTAATATAAATTTGTTGAATTTTGATTATGGTTTATGATACCATTAACAAAATAAATTATAATTAAAGTAAACCAAACGTTCTGTATTTCTTAAATAATCGTAATATTCTGAGAATAACTTTTTAAAAATAATTTTATGAAAGTGTGAGGTTTGTTTAAATTATTGTGCTCTGTATACTGTATAATGTATATGAAGAATATAATTTATTCTATTATGGAACTATGGAAGTTCGTCAAAACAAAAGTTATTAATTTAGTTGTATTATATAGAATAATATTATGAGTATGCAAGTTATATTTATAACACATCAGCTTGAAATTCTAATCTTAAATTCTAAACTACTCTCCAGTTTATATTGAATCATAGTGTATAATTTTAGTTTTGTTCGCAGTTTCCACAACCACAATTCAATCGTGCAAGTTCATAACACAATTCTCTTGCGGAACACGACAGCTAGGACGCAGAACATAAGTGTCGCAGAGGAGAGAATGGCACAAAACGAACCCGGAACAAGTGGAGCTGGAAGCAATCCGTTTGAACTAGAACTACACGGATCGTTGCCGGAAAAAATCCTATAAATTGGCCGACACAAGACAATTGGCGACACGGGAATGCTTGGCCAAGCAGGGTAGGGTTAGAGAAGGTCAGCGGAGGAGTTTGGCTTAGATGGATTTGAACTCTGATGAAGATGAGGAAAATTGGATTGGCGTTAGATATATCAACAAGAATGGATTTTTATTTCAGAGACAGTTCTAGCAGCAAACATATTTTTATAGACGAGCGACAAGCTGAACCTGGTGGTTTTTCTTGAGTAACTCGTTAATAGTACATTAAAAAATAAGGCCGCAAGGCGAGTTTAAAAACTTGGACTCATACATTAGGCCTTAAGAAACATGTTTTTTATACTATTTTTCTTATTGAGGTAATTATCGATGGGATTTTTCGAAACTGCGACTTGTCATACATATGACTTGTTGCTTTTTTGTCAATTATGTTGGTAGCGTTTTCCTCTAAACAATTGAAATTTAAAATTTGGCAGGTTGTATATTGTGTGTTACATTAATGCATTGTATCAAACAGTACGCTTATAGATCTTCTAAACAACATGGTTTCAGTGCTTTTGTAGACTCATAAGAACACCGAAATAAAGAAAAAGATGAACATTAGAATTTTAATGAATAGGTACTATATATATATATATATATATATATATATATATATATATATATATATATATATATATATATATATATATATATATATATATATATATATATATGTAATTGCTTATGTCAAGGTCTGCAATGTGTCGAAGCAAACGATCTGATATCCGAGGAAAGGAGATTGTGTCCCTGTAGAGTGTATTGTTTGTTGCAAACTTTCGTTAGAATTCAAGAAACGCGCAGTATTCAACCAATTTTTTCTTGTCATTTGAGACGAATAGTTTTGCATATTCTTCTATTTACTTTCATAGAGTTTATTTAAATACGAAAATCACGTTATAATTACTAATGCCTGGTTGCAGGAACGTTCATCAACGCTTTGCTTAATTAACGGACCATCAATATGAACAAATTCGGATAAGTTTCCTTGTTCTTATGACATTTAAAGCATTGCTGTCAAAAAATCATGTTGCGCTTGTTCGTTTTGATGATCCGTTAATTAAACAAAGCGTTGATGAAGGTTTCTGGAACCGGGCATAATAATTATATAATTTTATCTTAAATACATATGTTCAAAATACACTGACCGGCAAAGAAACAGACCTTCAATATTATCAAACGTAATGTGTTGAATTTGTTCAATACAGCATACGAAGCTGATAGTTGTCATAGAAATTTTCAATTATCTATTGTTTTTGAGTTACAGGCTAAAACTTGTTTATTGTTAATTTTGAAAATACCTCGTATCTCGCTATTATGAGAGATACAGAAAAAAATCAAAATTACTAACAGCCCTTTCCTGTTTTAAAAAATAACAGATGTGTCCTATCTAAAATGTACATTGTAATTTCCCTAATAGCCCCGTTGGTCGTGGATATTTGGAATACCACAATACCTCTCGCCATTTTCAATTTATGTTGCATAGTACGCATGCAGTCATGTGACCTAGTTGGCCTTGGCAAGCAAATATATAATAATAATAATAATAATAATAATAATAATAATAATAATAATAATAATAATAATAATAATAATAATAATAATAATAATAATAATAATAATAATAATAATAATAATAATAATAATAATAATAATAATAATAATAATAATAATAATAATAATAATTTATTCCAAAAAAGTTGTACAGAAGCAACGTACGGAATATAAAATATATTTTACAATAGTTGACAATAATTAATTATTAATCTAAATATTTACAAAGAGAAAAGTAATTAATAACAATACTATATTTAACAATAATTACAAATAACTGAAGGTATTATTTTTACAGTCATTAAAATAATCGTTACATTTGTAGTATTCCTTTTCTATGAGAATTTGTTTAATTAAAGACAGTGATCTTTTTACCTTTAATTCCTTGTAACATTGTGGTAACGCATTATAACATATTATACTAGAATAGTAAAAACCTTTTTCATAGGCAGTTGTATTGTGATATGGGATTTCTAAAATATTATTTGAATTTCGTGTAGAATAAGTAGACTGGGACACCGAATATAAGAGCCCGTGTTAGAATTACAGCTATTAATAATATACATACGTGTCAAGTATCATAATTTTCAATTCAAAACATCATGATTTTCCAAATCCATTGGAGTATTTTCCTCAGCAAGTATATTTCATACTATTAATGACAAATAAACATCAGAATATTTTGAAATTTTGAATAAAAAATTATGACATATGACAATTGAGACATCTATGTAAATAATTACTAGCCGTCATTCTGACACGGATTCTCATATCTGCTTGCTGTCCAACAAAGTCTCATGACTGCTCACGCAGTAACGAATTTAACATTTCTTGAATACACAAATAATTGAAATTGTATCTCTTCTTTCGTTCTATGAGAAATTTTGTCCTACTATTCTAATATGTTCAAAATACTTCAAATTCATTGACGATTTCTTAATGATATATGTAATATTGACATACCTGCAATTTAAATAAATATTTAATTAATAATTCAATAATATATATTAAATGTACTCATACCTCCCAGAACTGACACTGACATTTTGCATTTATTTGTCAATTACAAAAAATTTAATATCGCAACTGTTTTTCTGGCAACGAGATTTATTACAACAGATTATTCTATATTATTATATACTATATCTCCAAACCTATCCAATATTAACATACCTATAATTTAAACACATATTTAATTAATAATACAAAAATATATATTAAATATATTCATACCTCCCAGAAAAATCTGATTTTTGACACTGATATTTTGCATTTATCTGTCAAACATTTGAATATCTCAACTGCTATTTTGGCAACGAGTTTTATTACAATAGATTATTCTATAAAATTAAATGTGTCAGATTGAGAATTTAATTTTCTTTAATATTGCAAAATAAAATTCAAAAAATAACATTTAGAAGATTTTTTTTCAGGAATCTGCTAATTCCGATTGTTCAATTGTTACCAAAACCTTTTCTGCTCTTCCCATGAATGTCCGATTGGGAAATACGTAATTAAACAAATATTAATTCTTATAGTTTTTGAGTAATCGTCCTTCCAACGTCCCACACGCATACACACATAAACAGATACACACACACACACACACTCACACACACACACACATACTCACACACACACACCACACACACCGACATCATCGTAAAAATGTTAAAATCGAATTGTAGGGACTTTAAAACGTGCTTATTCGTTAAAATCTGGATATGCGATTTTTAGCATGAATCCAATACATCTCTTAGCGAGAGGTAAAAATAATATATAAGAAATTATAGAAAATTTATGTCAAAAAAAAATAGTACGAATCATATTAATCTATAAAAGCCTATAATTTGAACATTCACATGTTGCTATCAATAGAATATGGATCCAAATTAGCCCCTACCCTTAAATAGCCCCACTTTACTAGCGTATTATGATACAAGTGTATAAGCTAGCTTTTAAAGCACGCACGACAAGTTTAAAGCCGCGACGCGTAGCAGAGTGGCTATAATAACGTAGTTCTTTAAATGCTAGCTTATACGTGTGTATCATAATCATTTAAAACTGAAAATTATTGCAAATCATACGGTTGATCCAGGGAGTTTCAGCGTTTCCAAGGAGACAGCAATTATTGGTATTGTTTACGTTAAGTCAACAAGTCAATATTTTTCCCGTGATTGTGAGAGTGAGAAACGAATGAAATTAATGAATTAGCGGAACAGGCGGATTTAAAATTAATTCCGCCTAAATCTAAAGACGCGTACTATAAGGAATACGAAAAATTAAATAAAATGATGACAAATAAAAATACCATAACTGTGGATGAAATACTCGAGCTGGCCTATATGAACCAAATGGTATAACGATAACTTGTGAAATTTATTGTACTTATTTTGTGTTTCGTTATAGTCAAATCAGTATAATCCTTCATTATTATGGTGCATTCATTCCAAATTACAAGCAATGCTAAAACTTGAACTTAACTAAATTGCATGCTTCAATGAAAAGCGTTAATAAAGGCTACGAGCCAAAAAAATCTTTCGTATTTTCGGAAGAACAGTTAAGGAAGGTTTTTATTGAACCCCAGATGATAACGTATTTATTTTTGAAGGTAAGCGCGAGACTATGATATTTATTACAAAATTTAATAAATATTGTATTTTGAAGGTGATAGCCATGTGTAGAATAATTGGCTCATGCAGGAAATACGAATTGTGATTTGCGTCTGGCTGATATTAAAAAAAGAATGTTCTGTTTTAATTATTAATATTCGACCATCGAAACTGAAAAAGGTCGAAAGTTTGCTGTAGTTGATAATGATGACATATCATATGTCAAATTATTTAACAAATATCTATCTCTACGCCCAGAAAATATATTTACGGATAGAGTGTTTTTGAAAAACAATGGAAAATGCATTAAACAATTCGTTGGAATTAATACTTTTGGAAAATGTCGTTCTCTTCTGGCGCGTTTCTTAAATCTTCCTGACGCTACAAAGTATACCGGACACGTGTTTAGGCGCAGTTCTGCCACAATCATGGCAAACAGCGGGATAAGTGTGGATGAACTGAAGTGCCAAGTAGGATGGAAATCATCAACGGTAGCGAGTAGATACATTGAAGAATCCATACAGAACAAAATATCAGTCACGAAATACATTGCAGAGGCACTTACCAGTACATATAAACAAAGTACATTAAAAGATAATATAGACATTTCAGCAAACGGAGACAGCGAAACCATAAATACCCAGCTAAATCCTGTAATTTCCATATTGCTGACAACAAAAATTGTAATTTTTATATAAATTTAAATAAAAACCAATAATAATCATTGTTTTATTTGTTATTTATATTTATTGTCATTTTCCGTTACCTCGGTAACTCAAAAATTTAGTGTTTTTATGGTCGATTTACGCACGCATTTGCGTGTTTTTAAGAGGGATTATGATTCCTGTATAATAAAAAAAAATGTATTAAAAAATGTAGGTGTTCATATATCATTAATATTTTTTATGTGGGCATCAACTAAACATATAACTTTTTGTATCCAAAAATGTATTCACCAGGATATATCCCTTACAAACTTTAGAAGAAGTTTAACAGATAATATTTTCATCAGTAAACTTCGCACAAATTCAAATTGTTGTCAACAGAATATACCTGGGACAAGAAATATTTTCTGTAAGTCAAACAACAGCGAAATATGTACTCTGTTGATAACTAATCTCAAAAATGACCGTCATAATATTATGTGGTGCTACTGGTCTCACAAAACTATGTTCTTTTATCCCAAATAATCCCATGAATCCTGAATAGCCACGTCTACGGTATCTTATATAGAAGAATGTGGTGGTAACAGTTGGGTTTATTATGTATATGAAACATTTTTTTTTTTGAGTTCTAAGAATTTCTGTAGTTAAATAAAAAGTGTAAATTCTTATACGAAATCTAACTTTAGGTTGTTAACAAACCAGACTTGTCGTAGTTTGTATCTGATAATATGGATATTTTTAAGTTGTCAGTTTTTTGCCGGTAATAACTAACTTAACTTTCGCAAGATAATTTCAAATGACAGATAAATAACTGTTTAAAATGATAGTGCAAACAGTCTAACTAATTTCCTTATTCTAAACAATGCTAGTGTGACCCGCGAACATTGTAATGAAATTATATTTAATGTTTCTATTATGCATCCTACAAAACATTTTGTAGGAACAATCCTTTTTCCCCGAACCTTAGGCCATTCGCTTAAAAAAATGCTTGGTTATGTATGTACCTATTATTTTATTCGCAATTATTATAGTAACATCATTGATTAAATAATATATATAGCTTGGCAACCTTATGAGCATTTGCGTACCGCGTTGTAAAGATACGTATTATGCTGCCACCTTTAATAATTTTATTATTTGGCCGTACTAACATTCGATCAGGCTGGCGGTAATTATATTCGGATGTATTCGTGTCAAGTCGCTTGGAGTCGGAGACACGAAATTTTTAATAAAATATAATGAATTATTTAATCACGTAACTAATTATGAACAACAAATAAATTAATTCGTTATTATTTTGAGGGACGCCAAAAATGAACTTCAAGAAATTTATGAATATTGAAAAAAATATTTTTGACTAAATATTAGCTCATCGAAATGTATATATTCCCAATTTTTTTTACTCTTCTTTTAACACCCTGTATACTGAACTATATAAAAAAAGTTAATTAAGCCATTTTGTCAAATGAATAGTGCATAGGATATTAGTATATTATATACAGGATGACATTGAAAAAGTGCCACTCAAAATAACATTTTTATTTATAAATATTTTTTAATTCCCTATACATATTTGTAAAGTAGGCTTAGGGGCTCACAAATCATGGTATTTGGCATGATGGTAGCACTTTCGGTTTAACCGGAAATGACATTAACTTTCTTCAAATAGGACATCCTATTTATATTACATATTTGGAATCTACGTAAAATTACGAATTCAACGATATGTTTGAAGTGTATTTTTATTGAATAAATTAATTACAAAATGATCCATAATTAACCAAGATGTGAAAACAGTTGAGATAATAAGTAATATTTAAGTTAATTTTATAAATTGTAAATTATTTTTGTAAGATTCCATATTTTGATAAAGATGACAAAGAAAGAAGAAATATATATTAATGGTTTCATTCAAACTATTAATGGCATTTCAAAATTATTTGCGGACATGAAAGAAGAGAATTATTTGTTTTTATTAACAAATAGATTGCAACAAGATTGTATGGAAAACCACTTTTAAATAATTAGAAATAGAGGGGGGGTACAATCCAACTCAAACTGTAAAACAATTTAGGCAAACATTGCAAAGAATTATTCATATACGAATTTTAAAACCAGTTGGAAGCGGAAACTGTGAAATAGATGACCGCAAAATTATTGAAATAGAAATATCGGAATCCATTACAGCGCCTAATGAAATGATCGACAATGTTGAAATTGTACGACCAAAAAATGTGAAAAATAGTGATGACAATGACAATGAATCTCAATTTCAATCGCCAAATACTTTATATGAGGAATGTAGTGTGGTATACTTCTGTAGATATTTGGTTTTTCGTATTAAACAATACAATTGCGAAAATTGTAATAAAATTTTAAGGAAAAATAACCTTCTTCTTGATGAAAATGAAATTTATTTAGTTCTTAAAGACTATGGCAAAGTGAATTAAATATAATATTTTTGCAGACCGAAAGAACAAACAGTATTTAGAAAAGAACATTTACATTCAAACAATATAACCAGCAATTTTTAAAAAAAATAGTATACAGTGCATAAATTTGCATTACAGTGATTGGTTAAAATAAAAGTAATGGATGCTATGACAAAATTTTTATTATAAAATATTTATTAAAATAAAACTTTTTCAACCTTTGAAATGGAAATCTACAGATATCACAAGAAAAGCTTGTAGAAGAAAAAATATATATTTTGCAGAACAAATAATAATTGAAACGTTGAATATTGTAATAAATTTTTAGGTCAATAGTTCTATATTATTCTTGTTTAAATAAATATAAACTTTTTTCTAATTGGTACTTTTTCTTTTGTTATTAATTGGTGGTCAAAGATGATATTAAAAAATTGCTTTTAATTTATAATTATTAAGTAAAACAACAAGAATACTTATTTGGAGAAGATTTATTGTATTAAAATAGGTACATTGTTTTATTTGCGGAATATCTTAAAAAGTTGCGCCTTTAGCAGTATTTAAAAATTAATAATTTTATGTGCTTCAAGTTATCGGGTGTAATTTTAGCAGCTCCGATTCAATTCTAATCCAACCTAATTCAATGCCGCTTGGCAAGCACCTTATTTAAAAAGAATAACTATTTATGATGTATAAAGTGACATTTTATTTTGTGAGAAGGAAGTTTGGAGTATGACACGAAGCGGATGGTCCAAACCTTCAAATACATATCCACTGTTAATTCATATTAAATAATTTCTCTATTAAATGATAAATGAATGCATATCCCCTGTAAATTCATATTAAATCGTTTCTCAATGAAAAGTTAAATGAATTTTTATTAATTATGAAAGAATGTAAGTTTATTTTAAAAAATAAATTTATAATTAAATTAAATATCTCTGAAGAAATGACGAAATAGGTTTAACAAATTCTCATTATAAAATTGTTTGGCTCCGCCCGATGCTCCGCCCGGCGATGTGTACTACCATGCTCATGCTGCTATCTTGTATCGAATTAGGCACATGTATAGTGTGCAACTACAGCACAGATGGCTCTTACTCATACAGAATTAAAATGTGTTACGCGGATTGACTAGGATTTCAGGTTTGGATTTCAGAACTCGTTAAAAGGCACCTAAAATTCTACTTTAACAATCCATTGCATCGTTCTAACAATGCAGGAGCACACATTTGTCGAATGTTATAATAGATCATGAAACTTCCCCGAAATTATTTAAAATCATAATTTGACTTATATGACCTGATTAAAGTACTAATACACCAAACTCAAGTGACAGTGACAATGTGACAGACACAGTTTAGTGTGCGAATGATACTTTCAAGTGATTCATACCCATGCGATGTAATTACACACGGAATTATCGCGTACGACCACACGATTTCGATTCAAGAATACCAATATGCAGTTCGTATGCGTATTTCTCCCACTTACGTATGCGAAAAATTTCAAGAATTGGGCCCCTGGAATTTTTCATTTCATTACTTTTATGCTCGATTGCACCAATATTCTAATGAGGTATTTAACTAAAATTATATTAAAATCGACATTTATATAATCTATTTTATACGTCCATTTACATGTCCATTTTAATTTAATATTTCCTCAATGCCTTATTAAAATATTGGTGCAACAGGGCTTTAATTTTTTTTGTTAGTGTTTTCAGTTTTTTGTTTTAATAATTTCATTAAATTTTTATATTAAATCTTTAAATAAACTCTAGTCACATACATTTTATTTAAAACCTGCGCTACACGAAATAATTTCCGTCAACTCACGAACTATTCCAATGTTTGCCGATTACTCCCGCAGTCAACATCCAATAGGCCTTCACAGTCGGTACGTATGGGCATTCCAATTAGTATATATTTCAGTGGTTATAACTCAATGATTTATTCTGAAAATTATTGATTAAAAAGAGGATGATTGTGAATCAAATAGTATCCCCCGGTGGGAGTTTAATTACAGCCTGGTACTGTATCTCTCGCCTCTCGGAAATATACATATGCTCTCGGCTGTAATGAAACATATCCCACCTCGGATGTAATACACTATTACCAAATAGATTGATGAGAATAAATGCCGTTGAGCAATAATTGTCATCCCCGGCTACATTTTTGTTAAGCTAGCGCTATCTGCTACCTTAAGCCGGGCTCAGACGAATGGTGTATTTGGCCAATATTTGTTAATGGCGTATACTTGCCATGTCGTGTGAGTAGTTTATTTGTACAAGTATTTGTCACTGGTGAGTACTGGTGAGTTTCCCATCGAATGTCGGTAAATGTGGTACTAGTCAAAGGATCACAATTATTGGTACACTTGACAAGTATTAACTTTGTGATTGCGGTAACACGAGTTGTACAAATATTGTGCCTTGCTTCGCTACTACTCATTCTGTTTCAGTAAGCGAATATAAAAGTTTGTGTCATTTGAAAATACTATTTAATTATTGTTTAAATAAGAAAATTATAAATAGAACAATAGTTATATGGAAAGAAACTGAATATACATAATTTCTAGCATTTCATGCAGGTATATATTTAAATAAAAAAATATATAAATATATGATCACGCAAATTACCTACCCATTGCTGAGTGTGCTAATCTGCTTTGTACACAGATTTCGGTAATGATAATGACATATTTGTATCCTGCGGGCGATTCCCAAGCGTCACCTCACAGACACTCATTGCTGGCATGGAGAGTGCACCACAGGAGTCAATTTCGTGCCATTTAAAATTCGAAATATTTAGCGTTGATCGGGATCGAATCGGGTTCCCCATATATAATATAAAATTTATATCTCGGAGCTTATGCTTTAAAAACAACCATGGTTACACAGTTCAGCAGAAATGTATGTAATAGACAGATAAATGTCACTGTCAAAAAATAATCATTTCAAATTAATAACAGTAATGCTTTTAAAAGGAAATTGTAAATAGAACAACAGTTACATGGAAAGGAACTTACTATACAATGGCTTGCAAAAAAATCGCAAAAACCTTAAAAATCAAGTAACCGAGTTTTTACCTTTTTAGCTATGTAAATACGATTTTTTGAAAATAGGTTAATATCAACTGTCAATGAAGTTGTCACCGTTGTCACTGCCATTGTCATTATTTTAGGTATCGTGGAGCAAGTCCTTCATTGTGCTAAGTTACTACTAAATTACAAATATTCTAGAAAATTAAAGAACAACCAAGTATTTATTTTAAATGTATTAGAAATAAGTAAAAATTATGACTGAAACAAATTATGGAAGAAGTAACATTAGTAATTTATCATCGTTCCATCAGCGTCCAGTACTTTATTTAATCTTAATGTTCTGCTATTGATCTGATTGACCACCCCTCTTCTAACGTAGAAAGTATTACAACTTTCTCGTTTTCTGATAATTTTGGCATCTTAATTGACACTAATGACACTGACTTGTGACACTGCCAAATTAACAATCGAGACCGACTCAATACAGCAAAAAACAGGTGTACGTTGCAAGCCAGTGCACATAATTTCAAATTAATAATAATCACGTTTTAAATCGAAAATTGTAAATAGAACAATAGTTATATGGAAAGGGACTTAAGATACATCATTTCTAGTATTAGTAAATATGCAGACATGTATTTAAATAAGAAAATAAATAAATATATTATCACGGCATATTACCCATTGCTGGGTGTGCTAATCTGCTTTGTATACAGATTTCGGTAATGATGATAATATATTTGTATCGTACGGGCATTTACCATGCGTCACCTCACGGGTACTCATTTTTGGCGTGGAGAGTGCATCACAGGGGTCAATTTTGTGCCATTTAAAATTCAAAATATTTGGTAGTAGGAAATGAATCCAGTTCTCCAGATTCATGACCAGACACTCAGGTACGCGGCCACGAGACCCCATAGGTATATGTATTTAAATTAATAAAAATGAAATGACAGCAGGCATTGTGTTGATCACATCAGATTTTTTAGTTTTAAATAATACCGATTTATTACGGCAAAGGCTGCGCAATCGATTACCTTTTCAGAACGACCCCTATCCATGATGGTCAACCTCATAATACACTCCCGCCAACATTGTACCAATTTGCTGGCGTATTTAAAAAAATTGTACAGGTCGTATGGGCGCCACTACGTCTGTCACAGATATATAGATAAGATTAAGATATGATTTGTGACAAATTATTTGTTTTATTACTAAATATTATAAGTTAAATTGAGTATGATTAGGGTAAGCTAGATTAGTTATATCTTGTTTAATATTAATCAAATAATTTATCACATTCTGTAAAATTAATTAAACCGTTATTTACAAGAGGGGACCTGGAGGTCACGTACCCACCCTAACAGTCTAGTGCCCACGCACTACCCCCATTCAAATAATATTTTTTTGTAGATTTATACTTGTATAAAACTGTGAATAAAATATATCTATGACAATTTGGTTTAATAAAGTATTATTTCTCATTATTGTTATAATAATTATTTTCATACGTAATATAACAAGTGATATGATTATTATGAGTGAAATATGCGGCTTCGGTTTCACGGGCAATATCTTCGATTATTAATCATATCACGAGCTTATATTTAATCAGAGAATAAACATAGTGAATTTTTGTAACACTTTATGTTAACCTAACTTTTGATATACATATTCATAATGTATTAAAACATGGTACTTACGAGTTTTATTTAATATATCAGATTTTGAATTATTGTTATAATAATCTCTTTGTGTTTTATCATCGCTGTGATAGACATGTAACTAGGTAGATTCTGAATGTTGATTGGCGGAAAACATGTCACGTGACTAATGAATTATATTCTCACAGAAATATAATTAATTGAAAATCTAGTTTAAATGCTATAAAAGGAATGCATACATTACAAATGAAAATTTTTGTAGGAAAATTATACTACACGGTATATCAGAACTAGTGTAAAAGAAATTAAGGGCGTATTCCTGAGATCATTTTAACTAAAATATGTACATTGGTCTCATTACTTATGGTTGCGAAATTAGAAGGGATCAAAGTTTTATAAATAGTAACAAAAAATTATTAAATATTTAAACAAAAAACCAAATATAGAAAAATATTAAATATATTTAATTTATTTCTTACAAGTACTTAATTTCAATATGAAATATAAAATGCAATCAAATCGTATAGAGAATAATATATTCTATCAGTTATAATAAAATTTAACTGAGTTTTTCAAGAAAAACTGTTAAAATCTTCAAATGAGGATACTTCCGGTTGGTTAATTATAACCAAAATCTAATCAAGTCTGCATGTGGTTGTAAGGAAGAGGAATACGCAAGAATTTTAATTTTTGGAATTCTAGTATTGGAGATATCATGGCCGAAACCGCGGTCACATACATACACACGCACACACACACACACACACACACGCGCACACACATACACACACATACATACAGACATCATCGTAAAAATAGTAAAATCGTATTGTAAAGACCCTAAAACGTGCTTATTCACTGAAAACTCACCACCTATTTTTTTGACCAAAGACAAGGTAAAAATGGGTGCCCACCCTTTCAAATAATTTTTTTGATTGTGCCCACCCTACATTTACATCCTGGCGCCATCACTGTTGTTATCATATCTAAAATATAGGTTTTCCATTTGAATCTATAGATTGGATTGGAATGACGTGGGCCGCGGATTGAGCACCCCTGTGTTAGAATTTTTTTACGTCAGTGAATTCAACTATACGTAAAATTATTCTGAAGTATAGTATATCGAAGTTTATAAATTCAACTGAATGAACAAAGAATGTAGGTATCTTTCAAAGTTGAATTCGGATGAAATAAAGGAAAGTAAGAGCGACAGCGACATTGCCATCCAAAAAGGAGGATCGATTTACGCGCGTGACGCTGGTCATGAGCTGTTCCCCATTATCGTTTAGTTTTGTGGATTTTCCAGACAGTTGGCGCGCACCGCCCGACTTTCTACCCTTAGTTATATTTTTATTTCTTATTCTGCTCAATTCTAAATTGTCGAATGTCGATTCAAAGAATGAATAGAGCTTTTGATTGCCTATGACTTGAAAAGAATTTTGCTTTTGGAGAAATGAATTTCTCAAGTGACAAAAATCAGATGGAGAATACATTATTATCAAAATTTAAATGTGTATTGTTAAAGGTAGAAAGATTCAAATTTCAGAATTATCAAGAGTGAATACAAATTCTACAAAATTGCCACTTTTTTACGTTCATATTCCTGTCAGGGCATATTCTGCCGATTCCATCACGTGAGACCCCGCGCTTATAATTTAAAAAAATCTGTTGTGGCCAGCACAATACCTCTCGCCATTTTCATATTATCTTGCATAGGGCGCGAGCAGTTATGTGACTTAGTTGGCCTTAGCAAGCAGATATGGGGGCCCGTGTCAGAATGACAGCTGGTAATATACATAGGTGTCAAGTATCATAAGTTTTCATTCGAAACATTATGATTTTCCAAATCCATGTGGATTATTTTCCTCGACAAGTATATTCCATACTAATGGATGACAAATAAACAGAATATTATGAAATTTTGAATGAAAAATTATGACATATGACAATTGTGACATCTATGCAAATAACTACTAGCCGTCATTCTGACACGGATCCTCATATCTGCTTGCCAAGGCCAACAAAGTCACATGGCTGCTCGTACCCTATAAGTAACGAATTTAACATTTCTTGTACACACAAATAATTGAAATTGTTTCTCTTCTTTCGTTCTATGAGAAATTTTATCCTACTATTCTAATATGTTCAAAATACTTCAAATTCATTGACGGTATTAACGGTATTTCTTAATGATATATGTAATATTGACATACCTGCAATTTAAATAAATATTTAATTAATAATACAATAATATATATTAAATGTACTCATACCTCCCAGAACTGACACTGACATTTTGCATTTATTTGTCAATTACAAAAAATTTAATATCGCAACTGTTTTTCTGGCAACGAGATTTATTACAACAGATTATTCTATATTATTATATACTATATCTCCAAACCTATACGAGATATAACAAAAAAATTAAATGTGTCAGAATGAGAATTTAATTATCTTTAATATTTGTAATAACAAATTTTCAAAAAATAATATTTAGAAATATATTTTTTAGAAACTACCACTTCCGGTTGTCCAATTGTTACCAGAATCTATTCAACTCTTCCCATTACTGTTAGATTGAGGAATCCGTAGTCAAACAGGTCTTTAGTCTTATAGAATTTGAGAAATCGTGTCTCCAACAACCTCACACACACACACACACACATCCACACACACACACACACACACACACACACAGACATCATTGTAAAAATGTTAAAATCGGATTCTATGGACCTTAAATCGTGCTTATTCAATAAAATCTGGATATGCGATTTTTAGCATGAATCCAATACCTCTCTAAGCGAGAGGTAAAAAGATAAGCAAATAAATAAACAAAAAATATTTCTAAAAAGTTATTGTTTAATGACGAAATAATAAACTATAAAGGATGTTAATGAATACGTGTTACAAATTTAAAGGTTATGTAGGGGATGTAAAATAGACTAACTTTTACTAATAAACCCAATATCGAAACGCACTGTTTTCGAGCTACAGGCTCTTAAAAGTTTAATTATCTAACTTAATTTTAGATGGTTGTGACCTATCACTTCGGTTATTAATTTTGTTTATTTTTAATTTTTTAATTAATTTTATTCATTTTTGTAATACATATTATAAAAAATGCTCAAAAGGACGACTTTAATGCAAGCCGTACGGTAATACCATATTAGCATAATCGCAAACAGTATGCTCCGTTCATAATGCAGACGTATCCAATGGAAAAAATTAAAATAAACAAAATAATTACTTAAATGACAGGTCACAGCCAACTTATATTAAGGTAGATAATTACTCTTTCAAGAGCTTGTAACTCGAAAACGGCGCGTTTCCGGATATGAGTTTATTAGTAAAAGCTTTGAATATATAATACATATAAGAACGGCAACGCATATGTCCTAACAAGATACTATATCTGTCTCTTTTTATTCACAAAATTATTATAGATAGCTAGTGACTCCTACCACAAAACTATGAACTACGGTAAATCGTGCTGACAGCATTGCCAGATACTATTTGTTAGAGGTATTCAATAATCAATAATTCAAAAATATTGTTTCATAATCAGATAATATATTTTGAATCTTCAATGTACATGTATACTTGTTTTACAGTAGCAAACTTAAAAACCTTTATAAAATCTTAACTTGCTGTTCTAGCTACGTGGCAACACTGTGCAACATCCAGCTATTATGTATTTTTCGAACTAACTCAGAAATAATTCGTATACGGAGGGATGGATGGCACCTTCTCTCGAAATATTTAATCTAAATACATTACGTTGCCGTTCTTATATGTATTATATATTCAAAGGTAAAAGTTAATCTATATTGCATCCCCTCCATACTTTATAAATTTGAAACACGTATTCATTAACATGCTGTATATCTGTTATATACATAAATCAAATATTGTAATTTTTCAATTTATTTACTGCACTAAGGATCTTCCTCAATATATCAGCGACAGTCTTTGTAGACGAAAGAACTTGTCCGAAGTTAACATTAATTAAAATATTGTAACGTTTTTATTTATATGGGTGAAGTGTAAAACACAGACAAATATTATTAACCAAAAGAATGCGTTTATTAAACGATAAATAAATAAAGATTAAATATTAAAAGATAATAAAAACAACTAACACTATGATTAAATAATTATAAACACTAAGAATATTATTAAATGCTTAAACACTACGATTATTTATTTAACTAACATTTATATCACTGCACTTATTTATATAACTACATTTATTTATGTAAACTGTTAAACTTTTTATTTATATTACCGAGTTCATATATGGTTGCTTGTATATATGAGACTGCCCGTCCGCCTTCTCCCGGCCAATATTTATATAGCGCGTAACAGTCTAGAAGCCTCTCGAAGCCTTCCACGCGACAATGACCGGCACACAAAGGAACGAGGTCACGGCGCAATTAAGAGTCCAGCCGCTGCGGCACCAGGGATCGCGTGATCGCTCTTGTTCAGTGGCGGCGTTGTATATTCTTTTCTCAGGGGCGCACGTCACACTGCCCCCTCCTTAAGACTGTTTCGTCCCGGAACAGTTCTTGATGACGAAATTTACATGCATTGCCCTTGGTACACTTTGAAGTCTTGAAGAAGTGACAGTCGATGGTCCGCTGGAGTTCTCCTTTCTGTCTGTTAGGGTTAAAGCTGCAGACGAGAATTTCGATACCGGTATAGCGGAAGAGGATCTCTAACATGTTCCTAATAACTCTCCAATCCAAGCCATCTAGTCCACAGCCTAACTTCGGTACTTCCAACTTCAAAATGTCATTTTCTAGCAGATGATCCTTTAAGTCACACAGCGAGCTCCATAGGTTGCGATATGACGGCTTTTGGTACGAGCGTGGTTTTGTGACCAGGTAGTAGATATACCGCTGCTGTTCTGTATTGTTATCCCTCAGTCGTAGCGTCTTCCCGACGGATGGACCTTGGTTGGCCAGTTCTTGTAGTCGTCCAAATTTTGTCTTAAAGACTGACGCTATGCCGCGTGACATCTTCAAGTCTTCCGATACGCAGTGGCCGAGGGAATAATCTGAGGACACGGTGAACAGATCTCTATATTCTTCTGTCGTCACGCCATACCGCGCCTTATGACCAAAGGAATACTGTTCCATGAAGTCTTCAAAAGTCGGTTCCTGAGCTATGATCCGACGAACCGTTGCTCCATGCTGGTCTTCATTGTTGTCACCGGCGAACGGGGCTAGCCGATTAAAGTGTACTACTCTCGGCTTTCCGGTAGGTGTTTTTCTAATTCTGTATATCACGTCGTTTATTCTCTTAACGACCTCATATGGACCTTCCCAATTTCTTTGTAGCTTTGGTGATAAACCTCGGCGCCTTTGAGGATTGTAAAGCCACACTAAATCCCCGGGTTGGTATCCACCTTTTTCTGCCTTGATGTCATACTGGTCCTTCATTCGGTCGCTGGCAGCTTGAGTGTTTATGCGGACTTGTTCCTGAATGTCGTTCATTCTTCTCCGTAAGTCCGTTACGTAATCTTCCCCGGCCAGATCTTCCCCAGGTTTACTGCCGAACACCAAGTCACATGGCAGGCGCAACTCACGCCCAAATAAGATGTTCGCAGGACTTTGCCCTGTGGTTTCATGCACGGATGAACGATAAGCCATTAAGAACAGATGAAGATGTCGGTCCCAGTCTCTTTGGTGGTTGGAGACTACCTTCGACAAATATCGGTTGATCGTTCTGTTCATGCGTTCAACCATGCCATCGGACTGCGGGTGTAATGCAGTTGTCCTCGTTTTATTAATCCCTAATATCTTACAGATATTTTGGAAAACGGCAGACTCAAAATTTCTCCCCTGGTCGGAGTGAAGTTCACGTGGAACTCCGAATCGGCATATACACTCCTTGACTAAGGTTTCGGCGACCGTAGTAGCTTCCTGGTTGGGTAATGGATAGGCCTCAACCCATTTGGTGAAATAGTCCATGACAACCACGATGTATTTATTTCTGTCTTCGCTTTCTGGAAATGGTCCGGCCACGTCAATCGCAATGCGCTCAAATGGACTGCCAACGTTGTATTGACGCATTGGAGCTTTCCGTCGTCTATGAGGGCCGTTGCTTCCAGCGCAAACTACACATTTCTTGCACCAGTCTTTAACGTCTTCCTTGCAGTTAACCCAGTAAAATCGCTGGCGCAATCTTTCTAACGTTTTGTTGACTCCAAAATGGCCACCTCCAGATCCGTCATGGATCTCTTTCAGCACGTCTGGAATTCTATTCTTAGGAATAACCAACTGAGTTCTCTTCTCAGTTCCATCGGTATTTTCCACCAAACGCTTTAACAGGCCATCTTCAATCATCATTGAGTCCCATTGCGCCCAGTATGATTTTACACTCTGTGAGTGTGGTGCAACTTCTTCCCATCTTGGTTTTCTCTCTTCTGCTTTCCACTCCAGCAGTATTTTCAATGTCGGGTCATTCTCTTGGTCCTTGCGTAATCCATCGGGCTGCCAACTATCGTCGACTACTGTTATTCTGGCAATGGTGGAATGTTTTTCTTCCAGTCGACTACCATATTTATCTCTATCTTGGCATGGCTCTCCGGACAATGTGTCGACGTTACTCTCTTTTCCTTCTACTTCCTGTCGTCTCTGTCCCTCCGTGTGTCTTCCAGGCGTCTTAAATCTTCTTGAAGACATCGACACTGCTTCCCTTTCCTTCACTTTTCTTTGTCTTTCGTCCTGTAAGGCAATCATTTTCTTTTGCGGTTTTCTGTGAAGTCTCTGTGGATGATCCAATTCACCATTTTTCCAACCGCGGAGTTTCTTTCTTTCGGCAAACACTTTACTTGCGATTCGTCGCACTGTCTCTTCTAAATCTTCAGAGTTTTTGTTCTTCTCAGCCTCATTATCTCGCACTCGGAATAAGTTGCGTGAAGCTTGTTTGGCAGCTTCATGTTCTAATGCGTATGAGAGTGCGTTCACTACAGTTTTTGGGCGAGCCAATAATAGTGCTTGCTGAATTTCGCTGTCTCGAACTCCGTAGATAAATGATTGAGTGGCCAGGCACTCCAAAACGCTGTCAGGAGCTGTAGGATGTGCGAGATGAACCAAACGGGCTATGTCGGCTTCAAATTCTTGCAGGTTTTCTTTTGAACTTTGATATCGGTTCCTCAGCTGCGTCTGGTATACCTGCTCCAGATGCGCATTGCCATATCGCATATCCAACCGCTTGACTAGTTGGTCGTAGTCTTCTTGTTCCTCTTCCTTCAGCGTTTGTAGGATGTCGATAGCCTCTCCACGTAACGAGACAGTCAACGCTGTAGCTTTCTCCATGGTCGTCCAGTTATTTGCTTTGGCAGCCGCTTCAAATTGTTTTAAATAATTCGGCCACGAAGACTTCCCATCAAATTCCGGTGTTTTTATGTGCATTTTTGAAGTAGTATCAGCTTTCACTACTTTTCTTCCTTCTATTAGACTTGGCTCAGCCACACCAGAATTCGGAATTGACGACGATGTAATTTTAGTGAATTTTTCTTGCAGTTCCGCGATCTTCTTGTCATACTTATCTTCTAAGTTCTTGAGGCCTTCTTCAGTATTTTCCATTAATTTTTGTTCTAATACTCTAGAATTTTCTTCTAATTTTTGTTCCAATGTTCCTGTCAATTCCTCTTTTAATGTTCTAGAACTTTCTATTAATTTTTCTTCTAATGTTCTAGAATTTTCTTCGGCTTTTCTAGAACTTTCTACCATCTCCTGTTTTAGTTCTTCTTTTAATGTTCTGGAACTTTCTGCCATTTCCTGTTTTAATTCTTCTTTTAGTGTTCTAGAACTTTCATCTGCTTTTCTAGAATTTTCCTCTAATTTTTCTTCTAATGTTCTAGAACTTTCTTTTGATTTTCTAGAACTTTCCTCTAATTTTTCTTCTAATGTTCTAGAACTTTCTTCTGATTTTCTAGAACTTTCCTCTAATTTTTCTTCTAATGTTCTAGAACTTTCTTCTGATTTTCTAGAACTTTCCTCTAATTTTTGTGCTAATTTTTCTATCTGTTTATCAATGTCGGATAGGTCAAATAAGTAATCATCAGCATTTTCACCAGCAGCGATTAATGCTTGCCGCAGACGAGATTGTAGAACGCCTTTTAGTCCTGTCGTATCTAATTCTCGTTCTTCCAGTTCTCTCTTGAGATCACTTACTTTTAATTCACTTAATTTTAATTGTTTAGTCGCCATTTTATTTATTTTTATTTACACTTCACAGTTATGAACAACCCCACACCTGACACCAATTGTAACGTTTTTATTTATATGGGTGAAGTGTAAAACACAGACAAATATTATTAACCAAAAGAATGCGTTTATTAAACGATAAATAAATAAAGATTAAATATTAAAAGATAATAAAAACAACTAACACTATGATTAAATAATTATAAACACTAAGAATATTATTAAATGCTTAAACACTACGATTATTTATTTAACTAACATTTATATCACTGCACTTATTTATATAACTACATTTATTTATGTAAACTGTTAAACTTTTTATTTATATTACCGAGTTCATATATGGTTGCTTGTATATATGAGACTGCCCGTCCGCCTTCTCCCGGCCAATATTTATATAGCGCGTAACAGTCTAGAAGCCTCTCGAAGCCTTCCACGCGACAATGACCGGCACACAAAGGAACGAGGTCACGGCGCAATTAAGAGTCCAGCCGCTGCGGCACCAGGGATCGCGTGATCGCTCTTGTTCAGTGGCGGCGTTGTATATTCTTTTCTCAGGGGCGCACGTCACAATATATTTACGATCTATTAAATATTTCTGAAGAACGCTCAAATCCTCAAAGAAAACCGAGAAAGATGAATGTGAATTGATTTTCTATTTAGAGTACAATAAAAATGCATAAATAAGATTGGGTTTTCTACTTTAGAGGGCCCGGCAGTTTTTTGTTTGTAACATATAAAGGGGTTCAGAATAATCTATTTCTGTATTAATTTATATTGTATATTGATATGCACTAATTAAGTTCGTACATAGATAAATCAAATATTTGAAATATATATATATATATATATATATATATATATATATATATATATATATATATATATATATATATATATTAAATATATAATAATAAATCAACTTACAAATTTCGGATGTAGATTTAATATAATAATTCTTGAGCCTCACCTGTAACAGAAAAAAAAATTATAAGTATAAATAAATATATCGCGTGTCTACTTTTTTTGGCCATACGAATGGCAAAATTTTCATATGGCTCTAATTTCTGTACTATTTATTGCAGAACAAAAGTGTAAATTCTCAAAATGTTCAGAAATAAAAACTTCATCTAATAAGTCCAAAATTATTGTTTACGGGATCTCGTGGCCGTGTGCCTGAGTGTCTGGTCGCGAATGTGGAGACCTGGGTTCCATCCCGACCAACGCCATAAATTATATTGAATTTTTTCTCCACGCCAGCAATGAGTGCCCATGATGTGAATCCTGGTAAGTGCCCATACGATACAAATATTACATCATTACCGAAATCTGTGTTCAAAGGAGATTGGCATTTTTTTAAAGAATCTGCTACTTCCGATTGTCCAATTATTACCAAAACCTTTTCAGTAATGTCCGATTGAGAAATACGTAATTAAACAGATATTAAGTATGTATTTGAGAAATCGTCCTTAGACACACATACATACACACACACACACACACATACACACACACACATATATATACAGGGTGAGTCACCGAAATCGCCGTCTTCGATATCTCCCTTGTCGTTAGAAATACAACATAAGTTTATTAACAGAATTTATTCGACTACTCAAGGAGCATAATGTAAAATTATTTTCACATATACAGGGTGTTGCATTACGGCTCGGCGAGAATGGTTTGTCTTTTTTTAAATGGAACACCCTATATATTTTTATATATTTTGAATTGTATTTTATTCACCTATACGAACATATGAATTTTGTTTTAGTTTTCCACGGCGTTGCCAAGTTATTCCGTTTTTTCTCTAAAAAAGACCGAATACACGCATTGCTTTATAAAGGCGTACTGAAGTTATTTTAATAGTAAGAATTAAGAATTTTCTTTTCAGTATAACTGTAATTATACTCTATGTTCTGACATATTTTTTTTTTAAATGTAATTATACAGGCTGTTCAATAAAGCGAATCAAATGTGCTCAATTTCAAATGACCATAACTCGTCATTTTCAAATGGAACACCCTATATTTTATTATTCAGTTGTGTGTATTTTTGTATTATCTTCATATATTATTCAGGGTATCCTATGCCTAAAACCAATAATTTCGGAGATTTTCACAATTTTTCTCTAAATTTATATATTTAACTAAAAATTAAATCTAGTATACCATTGATATTGTTTTTTGAATAAGAAACAATTGCAGTAATGACTGTAGTTTCATTAGCCAGGTTATTATTAATAACAGTGGGATTAAGTAAATTAATTTATTAATATGAGTCTCTCGCAAGAAGAACTTACGAATATGGTGTATGCTGGTCAGGCCAGGCGTCACCTCACGGGCACCCAATGCTGGCGTGGAGAGTGCGCAAGAAGAGCTTACGAATATGGTGTACGCACTTGAAGAAGCGGCAACAAACCCTCTTTTGGCATCAAGAATTTATGCACAACGGTTTCCGGGAAGACGACATCCAAATCCGCGTTCTTTTGAAAAACTAAGGGAAAGGTTTGAAAGAACTGGTCATGTTCAGAGGGTTTCTTTCCGCTTTTCCAAGTGCGTACACCATATTCGTAAGTTCTTCTTGCGAGAGACTCATATTAATAAATTAATTTACTTAATCCCACTGTTATTAATAATAACCTGGCTAATGAAACTACAGTCATTACTGCAATTGTTTCTTATTCAAAAAACAATATCAATGGCATACTAGATTTAATTTTTAAGTGACTATATAAATTTAGAGAAAAATGGTGAAAATCTCCGAAATTATTGGTTTTAGGCATAGGATACCCTTAATAATATATGAAGATAATACAAAAATACACACAACTGAATAATAAAATATAGGGTGTTCCATTTGAAAATGACGAGTTATGGTCATTTGAAATTGAGCACATTTGATTCGCTTTATTGAACAACCTGTATAATTACATTTAAAAAAAAATATGTGAGAACATAGAGTATAATTACAGTTATACTGAAAAGAAAATTCTTAATTCTTACTATTAAAATAACTTCAGTAAGCCTTTATAAAGCAAAGCGTGTATTCGGTCTTTTTTGGAGAAAAAACGGAATAACTTGGCAACGCCGTGGAAAACTAAAACAAAATTCATATGTTTGTATAGGTGAATAAAATACAATTCAAAATATATAAAAATATATAGGGTGTTCCATTTAAAAAAAGACAAAACATTCTCGCCGAGCCGTAATGCAACACCCTGTATATGTGAAAATAATTTTACTTTATGCTCCTTGAGTAGTCGAATAAATTCTGTTAATAAACTTATGTTGTATTTCTAACGACAAGGGAGATATCGAAGACGGCGATTTCGGTGACTCACCCTGTATATATATATATATATATATATATATATATATATATATATATATATATATATATATATATATATATATATATATACAGACACACAGACGCACACACATAGAGAGAAAGAGAGAGAGAGATCATCGTGAAAACATTAAAATCGGATTTTAGGGACCTTAAAACGTGCTTAATCATAAAAATCTGCATATGCGATTTTTCGCATGAATCCAATACGTCTCTTGGCGAGAGGTAAAACATATATCATCACAGCATCGCATTTTGCTTTGTACACAGATTTTGGTAATGATGATGGCACATTTGTACCGTACGGGAGTTTACCAGGCGTCACCGCACGGGCACTCATAACTGGCGTGGAGGAAAAAAAAATATTTAAAAATTAATTCAATCAAATCAATAATAATTATTAATATTTTATGACATAATATGTCATCTGTCAAACTCAAATATTACCATTGTTTAATAGTTTTGTTCTATTTCTCATGGCAGTCTGTAAATAGTCAAAATTTGATGCAGTTTTTAATGCTGATTAGATTGTGTATTTACACGTTTGTTCTAAAATAAATAGGGCAGAAATGAAATATGAAAATTTTACAATTGTATTTCCAATATTCCGAAAAAATGTAGACACCCGGTATACAAATAGGGATATAAATCAGTGGTTTAAGGTTTAACGTGAGTTACTGATAATATTTTTTTCTGTTCACTACATTAGTCTCACGAAATAGTTTTTTTTTTGTAATTTAATCTTCTCCGTTGCTATTACAGTACGTAAGATAACAATGGTAACTTATGTAAATTGTGCACATTGCAAAAAAATATAATAATATTTTTTTTTATTTTAAAAAGTTAACCTTTGTATTACAGGTTTCGAGTAGCTAAGAAATAAAAAAAATGTTCATGTATTTAAAACAACAAAAACACGTAAACGAAACATGTTGCATATTTTTAACAGTGAGCGAGTTTTGTATATTAAACAAATATAAAAATCTGTTGTGGCCAGAACAATACATCTCGCCACTTCCGTTTTTGGTTACATAAGTATAGGGCGCGAGCAATCATGTGACTTTATTGGCCTTAACAAGCAGATATCGGGGCCCACGTCAGAATGACAACTAGTAATTATGTACATAGATCTAAAATTTCAAGATTTTCACGTGGTTAATTTGTCACCAGGAGTGTGAAATTTACTTGTCTAGGAAAATAAAATACATGGAATTGGAAATTTAGAATAAAAAATTGTGATATTTGACAACTATGAACATAATTACTGGCTATCATTCTGACACGGGCCCCCGTGCTTGTCACATGACTGCTCGCGCCCTATTTTTTGTATACCTACACTCTTCACCAAAAATTCTACTTATATCTATTCTTTATATTTAGATTTTTAAAATTTAAATTCATTCGATTCATTGTCGAGATTAATTATTATTAATACAATAAGAAATAATATATTTATGTACTTCCCAGAAAAAGTCTACCGTAATGTCTCCGGATTTCGGACACTGACATTTATCTGTCAGTTACAAACATTTTAATTTTTCAATTGGTTTCCATTTCTTTAATATTAGCAAGAACAAACATTTTCAAAAAATAATATTTGGAAATTGTTTTTCCGGTTATGCAATTGTTACCAAAACCTTTTCAACTTTCCCATTTCCCCGATTGGGAAATATGTAGTTAAACAGATATTATAGTCTTATAGTTTTTGAGAAATTGTCCTTCCAACACACACACACACACACATATACACACACATACACATACATACATCCACACACATCCACACATAATCGTAAAAATGTTAAAATTGGATTGAAGGGTCTTAAAACGTGCTTATCTTTAAAATCTAGATATGCGATTTTTAGCATGAATCCAATACCTCTCCTAGCGATAGGTTCAAAGCACTCCACACAAAAGTTTAATATTCATTTTTGTAAATTTAAAATTATAATTCACAGTTTGTAAACTATTTAGATCCAATTTTATGTACATTTGGTAAAATTAGTTTTCACCATAGAACTGTGAAAAATAATAATGAAAACAAGTTTTAGATGTGAATGTTCAAACAAAAAATAAAATTTTGAATTTCATACAATTTTATGGTATAGAGAATATCTATAATGAATTATTCTGACACTTAATAGTTTATGGAAGAAATTAATATCAATTAATTTCCCTTATATCCGCTTAAATCACTTCTATAAACTAACATAACCCAGAAATGAGAAAAATAATAGTTCCCATCTATCTCTCGTACATGAGGGAGTGTGTGGAAGCATATAAGGTCTTGTCCTGTGAGAAATCCTGTTACATCTCTCACTAAAACTTTTTACAGCAGTGAAAAAGAGTAAAGCAACCTTGAATGTGCTGTCCAGTGACATTAAAGCGTTTGTGAGGTTAGGTGCAGTCCACGATAAGGTACAGGACATAGAAGAGGAAGAACAAGCAATTTAGAATTTTACAAGGTGGTAAAACTTTACGTTAAAGTTTCCGCACGTGCATTTCATGCACTGGGTCTTGTTTGTAACTTAATTTATGGCCAAACAGGAAGGAAAGTGCCCAAGTACTCACACCAAAACACACAAGCGTAGATACGGGTGACTTTTAAAGGGGCGTAATAAATTTCGAGTGAGGTGGTGCTTAAATGGGTAACAACTTGAGAAGTCTAGAAGCTGTAAATCATACTACGGGATGATATATGGCTGAAATTTATAAAAACATGAAGGTTACATAAATGAAAATTCTACTCATATTATATTTTATATTTGAAACTAATACCAAAACTCATTTCATTTATAAATATAAATTTTTAACACCTTCACTGCGTTGAGGGTCATTTCGTCCCTAAACATGTATTGCAATACACATATAACAGTTTATATGGTAACTAGAAGGTTTATTTGAAGATTGGATTAGTTATTTGTACCACTAGTATAGACTTGTACCTTTGCGAGTGTGAGTATATTTGTAAATACGAGAAGTCGTTTTTAGAAATGCAATGTTTTTTATGCCGATTTCGCCATATATTTATTAAAAAAATTATATTTATTGTCCAAATTATAAATAATATAGATTTTTTACGTTAGTAACATTAGATTTGAATTTAAATTGCCATATAGATTTATAAACATAATCTGAAAATTACAGAAAAATATAATTAAATATCGGTTTTGCATTTCAAGTTGAAATATACTTAATTATTTAAAATTAACTTAATATGTAGCAAAATTTAAGTTACATTTAACGACTACGCTTAAAATTTGTAAGCATTTTGCTATATATTTGTTTGTTGTATTCAAGAATTGACAATTCACTAAAACAGATGCCAGGTTAACCATAAAAATCATTACTTTTTACCCGCCTAGGTAACAAAGAGTTTTTGAGTGATTTCAGAGATATGTAAAAGTAATTATACAGGACGGCGGCACAAAAACCATTATACAGGTTCTTACTTATTTTAGCGTCTACCCGTCGACTTGTTATACCGGAAAAATAATTTTCGGTATACTATGGAAAATAAAACAAATTATGATTTTCAAGTTCTTCAGTTTGACAATTATAAAATAATTAAAGTAAAGTTGATTAGATTCGTAAATCATGAATATTACTTGAAAATTGCTAAATTTATGTAGAGTTTTTCACAAGATTTAAAAATATTGTACCAATATTATAGAGCTTACTATACCCAGCTTTTAATTCTGAACAACTTTGTGCTCTAAAATTAATAAGTAAAATATAAATTTAATAAATGTTGCATTTTTACTATTTGAAACAAATGAAAACAGACAAATTATACATATAAAATTTATGTGTGCCATGATAATGTCCGCTTAGACGAAATTGATTGCCATTAAAAAAATATTTTATGGGTATATAACCAATAATCTCATAAATTCATCACCTCATCTTTATAATAATAAATTACAAAAATGGTGTCATTTATTCGAATCATTGAAGACATGGAGATATCCGAAAAACTCCAATAGCTTAAGTAGACACTACACAAGAGTCACAACAGCCGAGAACATCTAAACTTTCTACATACCGTCAAAACATATAATGCCATTCCTAAATTCCTTAAATTTAAACTGAAGCATAATATTACACCCAGCCAGAGGGACAAGATTTATGAGGACAGCATCAACAAAACTACCGTAGAAACACACATTTCCACCAAGAGCCACAAATCTCTCTAAACATCTAAAAGCTATAAAATAATGTACTTTCAGCTGTGTCCTGATGATGGCCGGTGCGACGAAATCGATTGCCAATATAATAAGAATATGATGTTGCCAGCACATTACCTTTCGTCAATTTTGTGTATTATGTACAAATTCCATTCATAAATTTTCTTGCAAAAGATATATTTCCAGTAAAATTATTTCATAAACACACTATGCAAATTGCACTTGACACTAACATCTTCTTTAACTTTTCTCATCTCTCTGCCACATTAATTTTATTTTCATTGACACTAACATCTGCCAATTAGAATTTTCTTAATATAGTAGCGGTTTCATAGTTATAGCATAGATGGCTGATTTATGAAATTTAGTTTCTTTTTAATTTTCTAACTTTATATCCATTGAATATGAAGGATAAAATGCAATCAAATCGTATAGGTAATATAATAGTGTTTAATATTTATTATAACATTAAATGTCAAAAATGATATTTAATAGCGTTTTTTCAAGAAAAACTTGTTCAAATTTTCAAATTAGGGTACTTCCGATTGACCAATTATAACCAAAATCTAATCTAATGGATGCAAAGAAAAGTAATACGAAAGAAATATAATTTTTAGTATTGTAGTGTGGGAGTTATCGTCTATGAAAAAATAGTCACACACACACAAAATTGAAAAATCGTATTCTAGGGACAAAATAGTCGATGGCCAGTTTCTAGTGAATAAGCACCATTTACTAAAAACTGGCCATCGATTTTTTTGATCAGACAATACCTTCCTAAACTACAGGTGGCGGATGATAAAAAATATTTTTTGGGAATATAACTCAATCTCATAAATTCATCAGAATTTTACTTAACCACATGTAATTCTGAAAATGGAGTCATTTATTCAAATTATATAAAGGGTGGTTATGAACTTAATGTCATAAATTTAAGGGTAAGTAGTATGACATGTGTAGATTACGAAACAGAAAGAATTTTTTTAAAATTCTCATATTTAAGGGAAGTTTTCATGAAACTAACATTTTTGGTACCACTAGACCACTGGCAACGCATTTGCATTATTTTATCTATTATACAATTATTTTTGTTAAAAATTCTATTTAATTTAATTATTAAGAATAATATCTTATACATCTAATTTTGAATGTATTATTGATAACCATATTTTTAATGAAACATTAATTAAAACCGCAGTAAAAAAAAGTTTCCTTAAGAAAAGTCGAATTTTCTTTTTTCGAATTTTAAAAAAATTCTTTCTGTTTTGTAATCTACACATGTCATACTACTTACCCTTAAATTTATGACATTAAGTTCATAACCACCTTGTATAGTTGCAAAGCTAAAAAATATATTTTTTTGAAAATCTAACTTTCCAATTTAGCGTCTATAAAAATTGTAACTTTGGCATTATAACTTGAAATCATGATAAAAGTATTTGAGCATCAACATTCGAAAGAGTATTGAAAAGTGATTTAAAGAAGCGTAAACCAAAATCCAATATTTTTTCACACTTGGAAGTTATATGTAAAAATTAAAAAAAACTGATGTGGCCAGCACATTACCTTCCCTCAATCGTGAACGAAGTACAACTTCTATAGAGCGCTGACCTTGGCAGCCAGATATGGGGGCCCGTATTAGAATGACAGTTATTAATTATGTCCATAACTGACAAATGTCATAATTTTTCAAAATTCCACACTCCTGATAACAAATAAACCACATATAATAAGATCATGAAATTTTGAATGGAAAATTATGGACATACTTAATAGCTGTCATTTTGACAGGGGCCCCCATATCTGCTTGCCAAGGTCAGCAAAGTCACGTGACAGCTCGCGCCTTATACATACATTTTCTTGCAAAAGATCTTATTTTTGCAGTAAAATTATTTCATAAAAAAAAACCATACAAATTGCACCTGACATTTCTTCGTCTTCTTTCTTTTCTCATTCGTTAGGGGTTGCTATTTTTTATTTTCTTCTTCCATTTATTTCTGTTTTGAGTGTCGTCCTCATTCAGTTCCCTTTCTCCTAAGTCTTCCGCATTACGGTACTTGCATCTTATCTTTGGTCTTCCTCCGTTTTTTCTACCTTCTACTACTAAGCTATTTATTCTTTTTCAAATATATTTTTCATCTCTCCTCGTCACATGTTCAAACCAATGTAATCGTCTCTCTTGTATCTATCTAGGAACTTCTATCACTCAGAGTTATTTTCCTTATTCTTTCTTTCCTAACGTGTTATTCCGTGCCTTCCCCAAAATCTATCTTAAAATCCTCATTTCTGCCACATTCATTTTCTTTTCATTAGTACTGACATCTGTCAATTTGAATTATCTGAGTATATTAGCAGTTTCCATGGTTAGTATAGCTGGCTGATTTATGAAATTTAATATTTTTATAATTCTTTAACTCTATAGAATATTAAGTATACAATTCAGTCACATCGTATAGATAACATACTCGTTAAAATATAATAACATTAAATGTCAATAAATGATATTTAACTGCCTTTTTTCAATAGAAACTGTTAAAATCTTCAATTTAAGTACTTCCGGTTAACCAACTGTAACTAATCTACTCTTCATATGGACGTACCAAGGAGGAATATGAAAGAATTATAATTTTTGAAATTGCAGTATTGAAGTTATACGATCCGGAACGAGCGTCACACACACACACACACACACACACACACACACACACTCACACACACACACACACACACACACACACACACACACACACACACACACATACATACATACATACAGACATCGTAAAAATAGTAAGTTCGTATTCTAGGGAGTTTAAAACGTGCTTATTCATTCAAAACTAATGAAAAAAAAAATATTAATAATTTTGTAAAACTAAAAATGTAAGAGTTATTTGTAAAATTCTGCCTTATATTCCGAAAACGTTTCCATCATTTACGTCTCTATTCGTGTTCGAAACACAGTGATTTATTTTGGCACTAAAAGGATAAGGGTAGTAACCCCGGAAATGTTTCCTCGTGTCGCCGCCTATGTGGCGTGCGGTGTGAGCGTTTTCACGCACAGATACGGAAATACGGAAGGCGGAAGTTAAATTTGTAGTGACCCTTGTTAAATAAAAAGCAACGAGGGTTGCCGGGGGATGATATAGCTTTTGGCAGCAGCTCTAGATGGCTCTGTATCTTTGTTTTAAATCTGTACGATAAATTTTCTCCGAAATTGCGCTCTAATGACAATGGTTTCGTGCCCTGTAATTTTATTTACACAGCGAACATTAATTGATAATTTAGAGCAGTGATATAAGGTAACCATTAATTTAAAAGGCAAACATTCTGTTTCATTTTGTTATTAATTTAATGCGAGTATTCCATTTTCACTTCGGTATTTTTTACCTCTCGCTAAGAGAGGTATTGGATTCATGCTAAAAATCGCATATCCAGATTTTATTGAATAAGCACGATTTAAGGTCCATAGAATCCGATTTTAACATTTTTACAATGATGTCTGTATGTGTGTGTGTGTGTGTGTGTGGATGTGTGTGTGTGAGGTTGTTGGAGACACGATTTCTCAAATTCTATAAGACTAAAGACCTGTTTGACTACGGATTCCTCAATCTAACAGTAATGGGAAGAGTTGAATAAGTTCTGGTAACAATTGGACAACCGGAAGTGGTAGTTTCTAAAAAATATATTTCTAAATATTATTTTTTGAAAATTTGTTACTACAAATATTAAAGATAATTAAATTCTCAATCTGACACATTTAATTTTTTTATTATATCTCGTATAGGTTTGGAGATATAGTATATAATAATATAGAATAATCTGTTGTAATAAATCTCGTTGCCAGAAAAACAGTTGCGATTTTAAATTTTTTGTAATTGACAAATAAATGCAAAATGTCAGTGTCAGTTCTGGGAGGTATGAGTACATTTAATATATATTATTGTATTATTAACTAAATATTTATTTAAATTGCAGGTGTCAATATTACATATATCCTTAAGAAATAGCGCTAATACCGTCAATGAATTTGAAGTATTTCTCATAGAACGAAAGAAGGGAAACAATTCAATTATTTGTCTGTACAAGAAATGTTAAATTCGTTACTTATAGGGCGCGAGCAGCCATGTGACTTTGTTGGCCTTGGCAAGCAGATATGAGGATCCGTGTCAGAATGACGGCTAGTAGTTATTTACATAGATGTCACAATTGTCATATGTCATAATTTTTCATTCAAAATTTCAAAATATTCTGATGTTTATTTGTCATCCATTGTCGAGGAAAATAATTCACATGGATTTGGAAAATCATAATGTATCGGATGGTATATTACTAGCTCTCATTCTGACACGGCCCCCCATATCTGCTTGCCAAGGCCACCAAAGTTACATAGCTGCTCGCGCTCTATGCAACATAAAATGAAAATGGCGAGAGGTATTGTGCTGGCCACAACAGATTTTTTTCCATAAATGATCTGTATTTTGTAAAATAAATGGTCAGTAATTATGTATAGTTTATTCAGGTTAGTTTGGATTAAATTATGGTTAGATTAGATTAATTTTTACCTTCCGTCACCTCTAGGTATTGTCTTTGGTCAAAAACTTCGGTGGTAAGTTTTCATTGATTAAGCACGTTTTAGGGTCTTTACAATACAATTTTACTATTTTTACGATGATGTCTGTATATATATATATATGTGTGTGTGTGTGTGTGTGTGTGTGTGTGAGTGTGTGTGTGTATGTATGTGTGTGTGTGTGTGTGTGTGTGTGTGTGTGTGTGGACGTATGTGCGCGTGTGTGTGTATGTGACCGCGGTTTCGGCCACGATATCTCCAATACTAGAGTTCCAAAAATTATAATTCTTGCGTATTCCTCTACCTTACAACCATATGTAGACGATTCGATTTTGGTTATAATTGGTCACCGGAAGTATCCTCATTTGACGATTTTAACAGTTTTTCTTGAAAAACTAAGTTAAATATTATTATAACTTAAAGAATATAGTATTATCTATACGATTTGATTGCATTTTATATTTTCATATTCAACAGATATAGAGTTAAAGAATTATAAAGATAATAAAATTCATAAATCAGCCAGCTATGCTAACTTAACCATGGAAACTGCTAATACATTCAGAAAATTCAAATTGACAGATAACAGTATCAATAAAAAGTAAATGAATGAAAGATAAGGGAAATAACTCTAATGTTTCTAGAAAGATATAAGAGATGATTACATTGGTTTGAACATGTCATGAGGAAGAATATATTGGAAGAAAAGTGAATAGCTTACCTAGTAATAGAACGTAGAAGAAACAGAGGAACACCAAATATAAGATGGAAGGACTGTATTGCGGAAGACTTGAAAGAAAAGTAACTGAATCAGGACGACACGTAAAACAAACATGAGTGGAAAAAGAAAATAAAAAATAGCGACCCCTAACGAATGGGAAAAACTAAGGAAGAAGATGTCAGTGTCAAGTGCAATTTGCATAGTTTCTTTATGAAATAATTTTACTGGAATGTATAGGGCGCGTGCAGTAACGTGACTTTTCTGACTTTGGCAAGCAGATATGGGGACCTGTGTCAAAATGACAGCAATTAATTACGTCCATAACTGACAAGTGTCATAATTTTTCATTAAAAATTTCATGATTTTCTTATTTCATATGGTTTATTTGTTATCAGTAGTATGGAATTTAGACGCCGAGAAAAGGAATCATAAAATAAAATTTTGAATGAAGAAATATGACATTTGTCAGTTATGGACCTAATTAATAGCTGTCATTCTGATACGGGCCCCCATATCTGCTTTCCAAGGTCAGCAAGTAACGTGACTGCTCGCACCCCATACATAAATTTTCTTGCAAAATATGCTATATTTCCAGTAAAATTATTTTATGAATAGCTTAGCAAAAGAAGGTGGAAGAAACAGAGGAAGGCCAAAGATAATATGGAAGAACTGTATTGCGGAAGACTTGAGAGAATGAGGACGACCCGCAAAACAGAAATGAATGGAAGAAGAAAATAAAAAATAACGACCCCTAACGAATAAAAAAATCTAAAGAAGAAGATGTCAGAGTCAAGTGACATTTGCATTGTTTGTTTATGAAATAATTTTACTTGAAATTTAGAATCTTTTGCTAGAAAATTTATGTATGGAATTTGTACATAATACACAGGATTGACGGAAGGTATTGTGCTGGCCACATCAGATTTTTTTACAATATTTTTGAAACAGCCTGTATTGTACATTAAACTGTTATAGTTAATAAATGTCAATATAATCGTACTGCGTATGTACATATTTATACAGTTCTCGATAGTTTCCATTCAAAAACTTTCATCTCTATTTTAATTTGCACTTCATTTACTACCATTTACTGCTTCCATTTACCTTTCAATTAACTTTACTAACTTATTTATGAGTTTATTTACCTCGCATCAATGTTGATTCGCTTCATACAACGAAGTATAAAATTAAATGCATTTGAAATCAATTTGTTTACATTCCCCTAACTAAATCCATTTTCATTTGCCCGAATTAGTATTTACAGAGTTGAATTAAATAACTTCCGTCGCAGAGGTTTCCGGGTAGCTAGGAATCGTTAAATGTGTTTGTAGCTCTGCAGAAACAAGCTGCTGTTGCCGTTTGTCGTTTGCTGCTGTGCCTTTGCGGCTAAAGGAATTACACAGCTGATGTTGATGCAGTCATCTCGAGAGAATTGTTCTGATTTTACGAGGGTGCGCAGTGGTTGGTGTTGCTATGGCTGCATATTAATTGTGTACTATGAATAAATATAATGTATGTACTTGTAAGTGAGGGTCGTGTTTGAGTAAGAGAGGCTAGATGACTCAGAAGTGGTCATATATTGCGCTCCATTACATCTTTGAGCATCTGTTTGTACTAAGACTAGAAAGCGACCTTAAGAAGCTACAAATAATGAATTGGAGAGAAAAGGGCAGTAATCGTACAGTATGGAAGAATTTGTTGAAAGAGGCAAAGGCCTACGAAGGGCTGTAGCGCCAAGGATAATAATGATGGTGATGATGATAGCAATATTTTGTAGTTATTTTATTGTTTTTTAGAAAGGTGAAAATAATGGAGATTCAGTCTAGTGTTAGAAGATTATTTATTGAAACATAAACAATACCGACGTTTCGGTCTCAAGTAGACTATTATCCGGGTTCTGGAAATCACAACGGGGTACAAATATGAAACACGTACATTCATATCAGAGGTCATTATAAAACTGAGGAAGGGTTGGTTCTTGTAGTGGGAGGAGCAACGTAGTACTTCACCAATATGCCATTGTATATAATACTTAGATTTTGTATGTCTGTCTGCGAGTTAATCGAGTTTTTATGTTTGTGTATTTCTAACATCTCTAGTATAAGTTGTTTATTTAAATTATTTTCATATCTTAATATTTTTGTGTCTCCAAAATGACCATGTTTTTCGGTCTGTGCATGGTGGACTATTGGCAATATTCGCATTCTTCTTTGAATTTCTTTCATGTTCTGATAATCTGGTCTTTAAATATCTTCGAGTTTGTCCAATGTATAATTTCTCAGTCCAAACATGGAATTTTGTAAACATTTGATCTATTCAGATTGGATGTTTGGTATTACTGTATTTCTTTTTGAAAAGTTTAAACTTGTTTGTCTTGTAATGATAAGTGTTTATTATTTGTAAGATATCTTGGAGTCGTGAAGAATCAAGTTGAAAATTACAAGATTTTGATGAAGAAAAGGCCTTACTGAAGCAGTATGAAGAATTTTTATTAAATTGTACTTGGACGTTTCGGACCACAATGGTCCATCTTCAGCTTTAATACAGATTAACAATAGTATGTCAGTAGTTATAAAATAATAAAATAACAGAAAAAACATTTTTGTGTAACCACTGACCCTCTGAAATTGGTGGTCCGAAACGTCCAAGAACAATTTAATAAAATTTCTTCATACTGCATCAGTAAGGCCTTTTCTTCAACAAAACCTTGATATTTGTAAGATACTCATATAATAAAGACAGTGTCCATGAGGATGAATTTGTGGCCCACGAGCCGCTCCATAATATTGTTCTCATACCATTTACCTGCCGCTAAGAATCGCATATCAAAATCGACAACAGAATAAATCGGAATGTAGCTAGTTTTTCTTCGGTGACATAATCAATACGGACTCCTATTGGTCGCCGAGAAACCATTGATTATGTAGTATTATTTCTCAAATTTAAATAATAGGGCTATTACAAGATTTTTTCCATGACTTCTAAGTACAAAATATTAAAAAATATTGTTCTTTAAAAAGCCTCAAATGTGAAAATATCACGAAATATCCACTAGATATTTTAGTATCAATTATTGAAATTTGTGTAATATTTTGAAAAAGTCATGTGATCTGAAACAGAATGTGACGTCGGACTACATAGATTTTAACATGTGACAAACTATTGCCTACTTTTATAATGCAGGTGATGTACAAATTCTTTTCGTATTGGCTATAAATGAAGTGCTGTATGTACTCCGACGTAAAAGAAGTGAAGGGTTGTTATTTATTTATTTACGAAAATGACAACAATTTTTATGATTTTTGTTATTACTATGAAAAATTTTACTTTAATTAGTATACTTTTTTACCTCTCGCTGGTGGTATTGGATTCATGCTAAAAATCGCATATCTAGATTTTAATGAATAAGCACGTTTTAAGGTCCCTACAATCCGATTTTAACATTTTTACGATGATGTCTCTGTGTGTGTGTGTGGATGTATGTGTGTGTTTGTGCGTGTTGGCAGGACGATATCTCAAAAACTATAGAACTTAATATCTGTTTGATTATGGATTTCTCAATTTCAACATTAATGGGATGAGTTGAAAAGATTTAGGTAGCAATTGGACAACTAGAAGTAGCAGATTCTTAATAAAATCGTATAAATATTAGTTTTTGAAAATTTTTGTTCTTTCAAATATTAAAGAAGATTAAATTATTTATCTGATACATGTAAATATTTTATTATATGTTTTATTGATTTAGAGATAAAAGAATATAATATATAAAATAATCTGTTGTAATGAATCTCACAGCCCAAATAATGTCATGGAAATAAATTGAAAAATTGCAATGTTTGTAACTGACAGATAAATGTCAGTGTCATAAATTCGGATACATGACTGAAGAATTTTTCTGGGAAGTACGTACATACATATATTATTTCTTACTGTATTAATAGTTAAATATTTAAAATTATAGGTATATTTTATATACACTTCAGAAATACTGTCAATCCCGACAATGAATTGGAAACATCTCGAAAAATTATAAGAGTAGGACAAAATTTCTTCATAGAATGAATTTAAAATTAAAAAATCTAAATATAAAGAATTGATGTAAGTAGAATTTTTGGTGTAGAGTGACAAATAATATTTGATTGGCAGAGTGTGGTTTTGACAGCTTGGGTTTGAATCCGACCGAAAGGAAAACTGTGTGGTGATGATAGTGGTATTCATATTTAAGAAAATAAGAAAAAATATAAATATTAACTACCAAAAATTTTATTTTACTAACAGTGACCTCTGTCAATGAATGATCCAAGAATTAAAGCAACACAAAAGATAAAACTGTCGTCTTGTGTGTTCTGTTGCTGCTTACGTTGTGTAATAAATTAGCACATGCTCTTCTACAGTTTCACCTTTTAGATTGCATTACCGTAACCGTAACAGAATTACCTCTCAGGTTGAATTATAATAAATTTTATTATTAACCAAGTCGGTGTCAGGGGCGGTTCTATTCTGGCACATTTTAAATTGTTAATTATCAATATTTTCATTTTAAGCTTCTGAAGAAAAAAATATTTTTTTTATTGATTTAAATTAAAAAGTAAATTACAGTAAAAAATGTTGACTAGTAATTATTAATGATCACTACGGTCAAATATACGTACAAGTTCATCTACACTAAAGTAATTAGTAACATGTCGTTCATTGATTTTTTACAAAAAGCAGAGTAATTATTTGAATGTATACAACAAACAGAGGAAATCAAATAATTATTTTTACAAAAAATCATATGTAATTACATACAATGATTTCTTTGTTCGGAATGTAAAATATTATTAGTTTCCTTTTTAAACAGAGAATCTGTTTACACAATAACGTTTAAAAACCCTAAATTAAGAATTATGAATAATCAATTCATTAGAATTATCAAAAATAATCTATTTTAATATATCGGGTGAATAGCCGCGGTATCATAACGGCCAGAAATATCACGGAAGAGTAGTGAACCGGTGAGCCGGTGGGTTGTGGTGAAAAATTCAGATGTTTTTGTACAATTTGCTTCATATGATCGCAACAACTGCTTCAGCAACCTCCCTTAAAGAGGTTCAACGATTAATTAAACAATTTTTTACTTCCTTGTTTTGTCACATTTTCATGGGTGGTTGCTGTTCTAGGACGCCCGGCCCTCTTATTATTCTTCACGTCTTCATGGCCCTCTTGAAAATGGCTGTACCATTCATAAACCTTTCGTCTCAATATACCTTCCACATCAAAAACTGTTTCAATATTTGTTCTACTTTATTGCACTTTATACCATTTCTCAAAAATTCCCGTTACTTCAAACTTATTACACATCTACGGTAATTGAAGCGGCGAGATGTAAAAAGAAAACGTTCCGTTAATGGTAGTTTTGGAGAAATCAATAAACACTGATTAAAGAGTGAAGTAAGTATTTTACATGAAAACTTACAATTAACAATTTGTAACTCTAAGCGATCTAAAACACTTCCTGCCATCGTTCTAGTATTTTAAAAGTACTAAAAACTGAAACATAGTTGGCGAAATCTTTTTGTTTTACGTCTCAAGTATGTTGATGACTGAAAATAGTAAAAAGAAAACGCTTTTATTATACAATCTGCTCATTTTCTCGAAGCTACATCGTTACCTATTTTTGCAAAGAGCTCCTCAATTTAATATCGCTCATAACTCATCTAATTTTGAGCTTCGGAAGTGTATAAGGTAATTTCGACTTAAAATTAGCCAAGGAATACATGCTTAAGCTATGGGAATAGAGTCGCGGGACAGCTGTATAATCTTGTCAATATATAATTACCTTCTGTCACCCTTAGGTAAGGAAGGTATTGTCTTTGGTCAGTCTGTGTGTGTGTGACGAAAGATTCGGATCGCATAACTACAATAACACGATTCCAAAAGTTATATTTTTTAATATTTCTCAAGTATACATCCAGAACAACTGATTAGATTTTGTTTATAAATGGTCAAGCGGAAGTACCTTCATTTAAAGATTTTAACAGTTTTTCTTGAAAATAAACGCGGTTAAATATCATTTATTGACATTTAACGTTATTACAACTTGAAGAATATATTATTCTCTATACGATTTGATCGCATTTTATACTTCATATTCAATAAATATAGAGTTAAACAATTATAAAGATAATAATTTTCATAAATTAGCCAGCTATGCTAACCATGGAAACTGCTAATATATTCAGGGAATTCAAATTGACAGATGTCAATATCAATAGGTGCGTTCAATGAAGTAAGCAGTACAAGCAAATACTAGGTAAGCAAACGAGACCTGTTGCTTAGTACAATGAAAGATTTGCTAGCTGTATGACGAACTGATATTCACAAATGTTATCGAGAAAGTTATAGAGTTGTCAAGTATAATATATGTATCTCTCATATCCCTTTTATTGGTCTGGAAAGTTATACAAAAATAATTTATAGATACGTACAGTTATTTGCAGATAGTGAAACTAATTTTGAACATTTTTTTATTTAACAATGTTATGAACATTCATAACAAAACTTTGAAAGCCTTCTTGACATGAAATTGATATAAACACAACCATAAAATAAGATAGAAACAGTACAAGTTAAATTCATTTATGTATAATTTGCATTTCCCGCCATTATATTTCATAAGTTAGCAACACAAGCGAGAAATTTGGCGCTTGGATTGTTTACGAGAAAATCAAACAAATGCTAGGCTAATAAAGTCGTACAACAAATTTTACTTCCGATTGCTTGTTTTCCTGGGGCTTATTGAACGCAGCTAATGAAATGTAAATGAATGTAGCAGAGATCAGAATGTTGAGATAGATGATGGGGAAGATAAGGGAAATAACTCTAGTATTAGAAGTTTCTAGAAAGATACAAGAGAGACGATAACATTGGTTTGAACATGTCATGAGGAGAGATGGAGAATGTATTGGAAAAAGAATGAATAGCTTAGTAATATAAGGTTTAAGATACAGAAGAAGACCAAAGATAAGTGTGAAGGACTGTATTGCGCAAGACTGAATAAAAACGACACGCAAAACAGAAATGAGTGGAAGAAGAAAATAAAAAATAGCGGCCCGTAACGAATGGGAAAAGCTAAAGAAGAAGATGTCAGTGTCAAGTGCAATTTGCATGGTTTGTTTATAAAATAATTTTACTGGAAAATTTAAAAAATATGCAAGGAAATTTATGTATTGAATTTATACATAATACACAGGATTGACGGAAGGTATTGTGGTGGCCATATCAGATTTTATTTTATATTTTCTGGAAATTATTAAAATTAATTGACAGTAATGTTAAATACTTGTAATTTCATGTAAAATTAGCATAGTTACTAAATTTTCCTTTTATATAACTCACTCAGATTCAGTTGGCTTAGTTATAGACATAAATAAATAAATAAATATATCATCGCGGCATTGCTGGATGTGCCAATCTGTTTTGTACACAGATATCGTTAATAAAGAAATATTTGTACCGTGCGAGCGCTTACCAGGCGTCATCTCACTGGCACTCAATGCTGGCGTGGAGAGTGCACCCCAGGGGTCAATTTCGTGTCATTAAAATTTTAAATAATTTTTGGCAGTATCGAACCCGGGTCCCCAGACTCGCGACCAGACACTCAGGCACACGGCCACGAAACCCCATGTAAGAATACTCGTATATTCATAGTGGAAGTCGTTTGACACGGATTTGAAAGTTTGTTTATGAAATAATTTTACTGGAAATATAGGATCTTTTGCAAGTAAATTTATGTAAGGAATTTGCACATAATTGACGAAAGGTAATGTGCTGGCCACATCAGATTTTTTTTTCTTTTCATCTGACCGCTTCAATTATTGTTTGGCATTCCGAATGTTTAGAAATTCCTAGGATTGCTGCCTGACAGCAATTTAAAATCCGGACATACAATTTCAAAAACCCTGTACAATGTACGATTTAGTGTTAGCGGATATATTATTTCCAAAGAAATTACAAAGTACAAGAAAAACTAGAATCTGTTGTATATTATTTAATACAAAAAATTCGTCGTTTTATTTTTATGCGGTAAAATTTAAATTATCAATACAAAGTTATGTCCGAAAATAATTATTACATTATAAAATAATAAAATCCATGTGGCAACGGTAATTTATCTCAAGATTTATAGTTTGCAAAACAATTTACTGTCACCTTCCTGCTCAATTTTGTTTGTATATCCTTATCCTGTAATCCAGTAAGAAAATTACCCTCGCTCGAGGGCCATTGGATTTAGACTTGAGACTCGTGATACGAAAGGTCGGACGATTACCTCCAGAGATCAGCTGAGGCGAGCTCTAGTACTCTATTCGCCACCACGGCTGTCTTTGATGTAGCTATTGGCTGTCAGCGCTAGCGCTAGTACTCGTGTGGGTTACAACTCTGTAGGGGATTCCCCGAAATGAAAGTTTTACTGGACGGGGCAGACTAGAATTCAATATAGGATATAGATTATCCGTGTAGGAGGTAGATGTAAATTGGCTATTGGGATAGGGATAGAGAAATAGTTACATACGTGGAAAGTTTTAACAAGACACGGGGATGGAATATTTAGAAGTGGGAAGTGAACTTTAATTTGTATTATATTAAGCTCGTCTTACATTAGAGTCAACTGGAGTAAAAATGCAATAAAAATAAAACTTTGTAGGTATGGTCGCTCTACGATATCAACGAATTTATGTCATCATCGTGCATAAAATATGAAAACTAAAAATGTGACAAGTTTTCGGAAAATATTAATTATTTTAAAACTTTCATAATTAAATTTACATTTAATATGTACATTATGAAACAGTAAATAAAACTTTATTCGATGTGTATCTTTTAAATATATTTTTCTTTTTTATGTTCCTGTTGGTAAGACTTACGAAGGATAATTTGGTTGTATGTTTATATTGATTTTGAAGAAAAAAAGATTTTGTAATAATTTTGTGTAAATTTGAATCATTTGAGTACTGAAACCATACCAAAAGCATTATCTTGGTAAAGTTATGAATTAGTGACTAATAATAATGGCCTTTCTACCGTTACATTGTATAAACTAGGTAATTTTTATAGCACGTAGGTAATCGTTATACGTTGGACTGGCATAATTAAAACTATGATTATGAAAAAAATTAAAAGCAATAAAATCCTAATTTTTACCATATACTGTGACAATAATTATAATCCATCTTTTGCAATTAGTCATTTCCATTATTTTACTTTCACTCGCACTACAGGCACCAATGACAATATAAAAGATCGAGTCTCATATAAATGAGCTAAAAAGTTTAGTAACTTTCCACTGATGACGTAAATTCGTTGATTACGTTGAACGATCATATACAAAACGTATTAAATGTTATAATAAATGAAATTCGATAAAAAGTTATAGACCTTATTTTCAGTCTTTAAGGGTCCATTTTTTTACTGCAATTTTGTAAAATATATAAGATAAAGCACAGATAATTAACACTTTAAGAAATGAAAATGTGTCATATTGCTATTTAAAAAAATGGTTTAATATTTAGCAAAAATACAAGCAATTATTCGCATTAATTGACGCCTTAGGAAGAAATATGTCTATAAAAATATCAATCAAAATTAATTATAAAAAATTTATTAAAATTAGAAGATGAAATGCATTAGTAGATGACATTTGTCAGTTATCAAATTTTTAGTAGTTCACACATAAATGTACCAGTAGTAGACACCTTGTAAAATATGTATATCTAAAGTTTTTCGAAATAACTTACCCCAGTATAAGACTTACACATTAGAGGCCACAGAATTTTGGAATTTACCATTTCATTTGGTTATCACAGCCGTATGCGTGTGATTCGTTTTTTTTTTTGCATTTTCGTGATTTCTTCTGTTTCTTTTCTTTACTTGAAAATATACAGGAATTTGGATATAATATACATATAGCTGCCTTTATGGGAAATGAAATAAGGGAAATATAATCGAGATAATACTTTCTACGATCACCAGGAACTTAAAATATAAAATTAAAGGATTTACTGTCCAGTATTACTAGTTCCTAAGATATAATGTTGAAAATTAATTATACTGAAAAAACTAGTTTTTCCAAAGTACGATTGTACACAAATGGGCATTTATCTAAATTAAATTTGTAAACAATTGTTTATCTATCATAGTGTTATTGCTTATTAACCAAAATGACAATAAGAGGTAGAATATTACTATCTCTAGAATTCAAAATTTGTAATAACAGATATACAATTATTATTATTTACCGCTAAGGTACAAACATAACTAAAATTTTCGTATTGTGTTTCCGTGAACACAATTCCTTTATATGATTTAGATTAGCAGTTTCCAAATAAATTTTCAATTGGAAATTCCTCATTTTACGTCCTAATTCAAAAGTTTCTCTGTAACTAAGTAATGAAGAAGTTTGGTGTAATTCGATCAAGATAAGTTTTACCTAATTCCTATTACAGGATATCACATCAAATCAAGCCTTCGTTATAATTCAATCTAATTCTAATTTCTGTTGATTAATTTGCGATTCAGGAATCGTTCCATAAAAAGAAATTCGTTTTAAATTACCTATTGACGAAGAAGCAAGACAAAGTTCGTCATTTCGAAAGCTTCTGTTCGTGCATCAGGCCTCTCAATATGTATGTAACATGAGAATCTGAATAAATTGATATTCATAGCCCGCTGAAATAAAAACAGATGTACTTCGTGCGTGTCCTGAAGGGAATGAATATCTATGTGATCGAAGGTACGAAGGTAGGTACCATTCACCTTTTTTCCATTTTTTACCTCTCGCTAAGAGAGGTATTGGATTCATGCTAAAAGTCGCATATCCAGATTTTATTGAATAAGCACGTTTTAAGGTCCCTACAATCCGATTTTAACATTTTTACGATGATGTCTGTGTGTGTGTGTGTGTGTGTGTGTGTGTGTGTGTGTGTTTGTGTGTGGATGTATGTGTGCGTGTGTATGTATGTAGGATGTTGGAAGGACGATTACCCAAAAACTATAAGACTTTAAATTTGTTTAACTGCGTATTTCCCAATCAGACATTCATGGGAAGATCTGAAAAGGTTTTGGTAACAATTGGACAACCGAAAGTAGAAGATTCTTAAAAAAAAAATTCTAAATAATATTTTTTGAATTTTTTTCTTGGTAAAATTAAATTCTTTATTTGATATATTTAAATATTTTATAATATATTCTATAGATTTAGAGATAAAAGAAATATAATAAATAAAATAATCTGTTATAATAAATTTTACAGCCGAAAGAATGGCCATGGAAAATAGTTGAAAATTTAAATTGTTTGTACCTGACAGATATATGTCAGTGTTAGAAATCCGGAGACATTACTGAACACTTTTTCTGGGAAGTACATACATTATATTATTTCTTAATGTATTAATAGCTAAATATTTAAAATTATAGGTATATTACATATATCCTTCAAAAATACTGTCAATCCTGACAATGAATTGGAAACATTTCGAAAAATTAGAAGAGGACAAAATTTCTTCATAAAATGAATTTAAAATTAAACAATCTAAATATAAGGAATAGATATATGTAAGTAGAATTTTTGGTATAGTGTAGGTATACATGAAATATGGGGGCCCATGTCAGAATGATAGCTAGTAATTATGTATATAGATGTCAAGTATCATAATTTCTCATTCTAAATTTAGTGATTTTCCAATTCCATGTGGTTTATTTTCCTCGACAAGTAAATTCCACACTCCTGGTGACAAATTAACTACGTGTATTTAGAAAATCTTTAAATTCTAAATGAATAATTAACAGTTGACATCCATGTACATAATTACTAATTATCATCCTGGAACAGGCCCCCACATTTGCTTGTCAAGGCCAACAATGAAACATGACTGTTCGCGCCCTATACTTATGTAACCAAAAAAGGAAGTGGCGAGAGGTATTGTGCTGGCCACAACAGATTTTTTATGTAGTTGTACAGAGTATAAATTAACCAATATTTATAAAATTCGTCTTTTTCACATCTTGGTTAATAATGGATATTCTGGTCATACAACCGCGGATTAAATTAGTTTATTTTTTTTATGTAAATGACAACATGAAGTCGCGTGATGTAATAGATATTTTATTTGAAATCGTCACTAAAGTACGCAAAAATTGTCATTAAATGTTCAAAAATCGAAACCAAAGTAATCCATTATACGATGATTTCAGTTAAATACAGTGTTGCCAACTTTATGATAATTAAAGTACATGTAAGATAATTTGGGCAAGTGTACGATGTACATATATCTCATTTACGATGCTTTTTTAAGGTAATATTAACGACAGAGCAAAACCGTTTGCATATTCCAGGGTCAACTTTTTGAGAAAAGTTTAATAGTCAATTCTTAGTCTTCTTTTGTTTCTTAGCTATAGGCAAAAACTCTTTTTTCGCTCATTTCGAAATACGACTATGTCACATGTTATTTATTATGATGGAGAAAATGATCTTTAGATTTTTTCATTTAATTATTAATAATTTTCAATTTTTCACCCCAATAAATTAATAATTATTAATCTTTTATTCATGTTTAAAACAAAATAATGTAGATTTGGTTATATTTCGCTAAAACTAATACAATTACCCCTTATAACCTTAAAATTATAAAATAAACTACGTATTCGAAGAACTAAGTTCTCATCATCAGTAGTACAAATTTAAACAGAGTAGTTAAGATTACTCAACATGTAAACCATGCCAGAGGTCCTAACAACATACTGAAAAGCTTATAAAATAAACCAAAAAAAAATTTTCAACATAGGGTCCCATTTAAAAAATCATAAATTTTTATTATATCTCTAGAATTATTGTTTCAAAAAATCTAATTACACCATTTTATTCTACCTGAGAAAGATTCAAAATTTGTTTAAACAATTTTTCTATCATAATATAATAAATAAGATGACATATTTTCGAAATGAGGGAAAACGAGTTTTTGCTTGTAGCTCAGATACAAAGGAAGATCAAAAATTCCTGTGGTCATTATTGAACTTTTCCCCGGCATGTGCAAATGGTTTTGCTCTATCGCTAATATTACTCGAGGTACCTTAAAAGAATCTGTTGTGACCAGCACATTACCTTCCGCCAATCCTGTGTATTATGTATAAATTCCATACATAAATTTTCTGGCAAATATTTCATAAACAAATTATGCAAATTGTGCTTAACACTGACATCTTCTTCTTTAGCTTTTCTCATTCGGTAGGGGTCGCTATGTTTTATTTTTTTTACTTATTTCTGTTTTGCTTGTCGTCCTCATTTAGTTCCTTTTCTCTCAAGTCTTCCGCAATACAGTCCTTCCATCTTATCCTTGGTCTTCCCATGTTTCGTCTACTTTCTATTACTATAAGCTATTCATTCTTCCAATACATTTTTCATCTCTCCTCACGACATGTTCTAACCAATGTAATCGTCTTTCTTGTATCTTTCTAGGAACTTCTATCATTTCCCTTATTATTTCCGTGTCTTTCTCATCATCTATCTCAACATCGGGAGGTAAAAAGTGAATCTGCTTATTTTTTGCCTTGTTAAACAAATAACTAACCTTAGAGACGTTACCAATGAAATCTTAATTGCACAACAAATTATCCATACAATCTATTGTTTGTGTTGCTTTATTTTTGCCATTACCTCGGCAAATACATTTAGAATAGCATTTGTTATTTAGCATTTTGAAGTGAATGCGCGGGTTCCATTTATTTTGTTTCTCACAAAATTTATCTTTATGGAATGAGCAATGGGATTAAATTTCTAGAGCATGATTCAATGCAAAATTCTGGTTTACAAAATAAAAGTCATAAATCATCTACGTCACTCTTTCAGGTATTTGTAAAGTATATCGCCCGGCAGGGTTTACAATTTACTTTTGTACGTGAATGCGAACTAAGTAAAGTAAATACTTTGAGATAGAAGCAAAAAATAAATGTTGCAAAAATGATTACAATAAATGTTAAATCTATTAATATAGTATGTAATATTATGCAGTTAAAGGTAAATACAATGTAGAAAAAATATAAAAGTATACAAAATTACATTAGAAATATACACGTGTACACGTGTAGAGCATATTAAGCTTTCTGTATAATATCTACACGTGGGAACGAACAAACTGTTACTTTGTAGAAAAAGAACAACTTTGGTTAAAAAAACAAAGCAAGTAAATGGTTTAGAAGTTAAAGTTTTTTTGTATTCGTAATTTGAAATTTATTTGGAAATAATATATTCGCTAACATCTGAAATAATAGAAACAACAGTGGCGGCTTGTGTCTTTTCAGCCGGAGGGCGCAGTAATTAAAAAAATTAAAAAAATTACCTCTCGCTAAGAGTGGTGAAATAATCGGTGTTCAGCGGAAAAAGTTCCCTATACGCCTAATTTCACAAAACGGCGATATTAATTGGTACGCTTGTGACCCATATGAATTATTTATCTCATGTTAAGCTATTTATATGTATTTTGACGTCACTTCTGTTTCAGATCACGAGACTTTCAAAATTTTACACAAATTTCAATAATTGATATTTAATGGATATTTCGTTATATTTTCAAATTTGATGCTATTTGAAGAACAATATTTAACAAAAAATTAGAAGGTATAGCCTTCTTGCAATCATTTTTTACCTCCCGCTATCCTTGGTAAGAGAGGTAAAGGGATCGTCCTAGAAATCGCATATCGAGATTTTGGTAAATGACCACGTTTTAAGGTCCCTAGAATCCAATTTCAAATACTATCGTACATAAAGTTATGAAACCATGTATTTCTACCTTATTCTAATATGGAAGGATGCCATTAGATTTTGGTGGCAATCGCATAACCGAAAATGGCATTTTACTTGAAGCTCAAGATAGTTTGTTGTTAGCAATTTGTTATTATAAAAATTAAAGATTATTCCATTTTCTACAGGTTTGCTTTAATACGTTTTCATATATTTTATATAAAGTAATATAAAAATTATATCTCGGAGCTTATGCTTTAAACACATTTCCATTGTTACACAGTTCAGCTCAAATGTTTGTAACTGACAGATAAATGTCACTGTCAAAAAAATAATCATTTCAAATTTAAAATAGTAATGTTTTAAAAGGAAAATTGTAAATAGAACAATAATTTTATGGAAAGGAACTTAATATACATAATTTCTAGCATTAGTAAATATGCAGGTATGTATTTAAATAAAGAAATAAATAAATATATTATCACGGCATATTATCCATTTCTGGGTGTGCTAATCTGATTTGTACACACATTTCGGTAATGATGATGATATATTTGTATTGTGCGGGCGTTTACCACAAGGGTTAATTTTATGCCATTTAAAATTTGAATTATTTGGCGTTGATCGGGATCGATTCGGATTCCCTAGATTCGTAACCAGGCGGCAACGAGAACCCATAGGTAAATGGCGGGAGTTATTGTGTTGGTCGCATCAGATTTTTAAATGTGATATTCGATTTATTTCTATCGTAAGACGGCTACTACATAAATTGTTTTATACATCCTTTAGCAACCGTACCGTATTTTGACATCTGTCAAAGACTATTGTACGGCCGCTTTTACTTCACGGGTGTTTTTACTTTCCGACCGCTATCACTCATTTGGTTAAATAGCAAATATATTTAGTGGTATATTACTACCAGCTTCATGGCCGCCTCGGTGGCCGAACGTGTTGAGGCAGCGGGTTCAGACAGCGCTCTAAGAGACCATCACCGCTCGGATCCTGGGGTCGTGGGTTCGATTCCCACCAAGGGCAAAAAAAGTAAAAGAAAGTTGACTCACCCCCATTTAATCACCAATTGTAATAAGTTGTACAGAACTTTAAATACAATAAATATTATTATTATTATTACTATCAGCTTCATAAATTTTAGGCAGAATGAAAAATCGTTGTTGCTATCGCTATCATTCTTTTTCTTGTTCAACAAATTGGTTATTATATTTGTTTTATTTCCAATTTTAGGTTATAAAATATTTTAATAGAGAGCAGACTTTTTCTGAATTGTCCAAAACACAGCATAATTCACTGTGAGTGACCTAAATCAATCAGATAAGAAATATATTTTTTGTGTGGTCTCAACCAATTTGTGTACACCTCGATTTAAAGTTTTTTTTTTAATAAAGATTTTTATTTTTACCTAGTAATCCCATGAAAAATTAAGAAAACTAATCCCATAGGTCGCAGTAACAAACGTCCTTCCAATTGAAGCCCTTACATTCATAATAATAATAACTTGAAAAACTTATTTGCTCATTAGTAAATTTTAATGAAGGGGGTGGTTTTAACAATTTTCTTCAGGGCGGCATCTCGAAAGGCCTGTCCGGAATTATAACCTATAGGTCTTTTAGGAATATGTAAGCTAACAACCTGCACCATCGAAATTTAATTAAAACTATCACAGAAACAGGTGATTTAAGACATGAGATAAATAATTATTGACTCAAAATATAATACATTCATTTCATGATGAAAATGTTAAAATTGACTACATGATATAGTTCATATTTTTCATCATGATTTAGATCTTGATCTTGTCCTACGGTATGCGTGCTCACAATTATACTACTATTGTAATACAAATATATTCAACCCAATTTCCACACTATTAACTCAAACTATTAGACCGCAACAATCATGAATTACCATGGTACTAATATGAATTCGAGTATGTCAAATCAAATGACAATAGACATGTCGTATGAGGTCTTTGAACCTTCACACATCACATAGGTATATCATCGGAATCGAAAACTAATCAATGCACCGTAATTGCTAAAATAGTTCCTACTGTTAATTAGGAAAATGCATATTATTTTCTGTATTGATCTATGTATAGAGTTTCTCAACATTCTAGCATTAGATATGTATGTACGGTTGAATCAGATAAATTTTAAGTCCGTGATTCCCAAATATTTGAACACAATTTCTACTGACGTAAAATTACAGCACATTTGAAGCATTTAATTTAAAGGGGAAGTAAATGCCGAAAAAAATATTATGCGTTACTCTTGAAAAAAAAAAAAATCTTGTCTTGCTTGCGAGTTTCGCGCTTATTTCTTGTTTTGAATGTTTGGATGAATTTTTTATTGAAATACCATTAAATATAATACAAATATCTACAAAATATTTTTAAATTAACAAACAAAAATACACGCGGCCCCTGGCGATTGATAGGCAGTAAGCAGTTGACTTGTACTTATCGTGTACACACTCTACCAAATCATTTGGTATATAATGGGATACTTGCGGGATACTGAAAATCCGATTTCTATCATTATATACGTAATGATATGTTGAAAACGAATGTAACAATGTTTAAAAAATATGTATTTTAGTAAATTAAGAAAGAACACTTTCTGTGACGTATTAATTTTGAACTGGAGAACGGGATGCAAATTTAAGAACGTAACCTGTAGATGGCGTGTGAAGAAGTCTCAATTTGAATTTCACATTCATTTTTCTCACTTTCTCTCTTGTTTATTATTTGCAATTTGCGTGATTTCTGTTACTTTTATTACGTATTTCGATTAGTTAAACAAGGTTTTGGAGAATTATTACTTAGCTTATACTCGTACAACATTAAAAATCTGTTGTGGCCAGAACAAGACCTCCCGCCATTTTCATTTTATGTTGCATAGGGCGCGAAGCAGTTATGTGACATTTTGGCCTTGGCAATCAGATATGGGGGCCCCTGTCAAAATGATAGCTAGTAATAATGTACATAGGTGTCAAGTATCATAAGTTTGGTTTAAAAACATTTTGATTTTCCAAATCCATGTGAATTGTTTTCCTCGACAAATATATTCCATGCTATTGATGACAAATAAACATCAGAATATTTTGAAATTTTGAATGAAAAATTATGACATATGAAAATTGTGACATCTATGTACATAACTACTAGCTGTAATTCTGACACGGATCCTCATATCTGCTTGCTAAGGCCAACAAAGTCACATGACTGCTCGCGCCCTATAAGTAACGAATTTAACATTTCTTGTACACACAAATAATTTAAATTGTATCTCTCCTTTTGTTCTATGAAAAATTTTGTCCTACTATTCTAATATGTATAAAATTATTCAAATTCATTGACGATATTACCGGTATTTCTTAAGGATTAACGTAACTTTAATGTTATATAAAAATTAAAGATTATTAAATTTTCTACAGGCTCACATTAATACTTTTTCTATATATTTTATGGGTAAATTTATAAAACAATATATAATTTTAATCCCGGAGCTTACGCTTTAACCGCATCTCCATGGTTAAACAGTTTAGATCTCAAATGCATGTAACTGACATATATGTTACTGTCAACAAATTAAGCATTTCAAATATTAATAGTAACGTTTTAAAAAGAAAATAATAAATGGAACAATAATTATATGGAAAGGAACTTAATACAGTTTCCAGAATAAGTAAATATGTAGAAATATAGATAAGATAAAAACAATATATCATCACGGCATATTATCCAATGCTGGGTGAGCCAGTCTAATTTGTACACAGATGTCGGTAATAATGGTGACATATTTGTACCGTGCGGGCGTTTACCAGGCGTCACTTCACGCAAAATTGGGAACGGGTTCAATTCCGACTGACGCCAAATATTTTAGAATTTTAAAGGGCACAAAATTGTCCCCTGTTGTGCACTCTCCACGCCAGCAATAAATATAGGTAAGTATATAAATAAGTAATATAAATATATTATCACGGAACATTACCAATTGCTGGGTCTGCCAATCTGCTTTGCACACAGATTTCGGTAACGATAATGACATGTTTGTACCGTGCGGGCGTTTACCAGGTGTCACCTCACGAGCCCTTATTGTTGGCGTGGAGAGTGCACGAAAGGAGTAATTTTTGTGTCATTTAAAATTCGAAATATTTGGCGTCGGTCGTGATCAAACTTGGTATTAAAATTTAATTCAATTTTAAGTGTTTACATGAATAAAAATTAAATTAAACGGAAAGTATTGTGTTGGCCACATCAGATTTTTTATTTTATTTTCCCATTCATTTCTGTTTTGCGACACGTCCTCATTTCGTTCCTTTTCTCTCAAGTTTTCCGCATTACAGTTCATTCTTCCAATATATTTTTCATCTCTCCTCATAACATTTTCAAACCAATATAATAGTCTCTCTTGTATCTTTTTAGAAACTTATATCACTCGAGTTATTCCCTTTATCCTTTCATTCCTTGTCCTACCTTTCCGTGTCTTCCCGAACAACTATCTCAACATCCTCATCTCTATCACAATCATTTTCTTTTCATTGATACTGACATATGTGAATTTGAATTATCTGAATATATTAGCCGTTTCCATGGTTAGCATAGCTGACTGATATATGAATTTTAATAACTTTATAATTCATTTACTCTATATCTATTGAATATGAAGTATAAAATGCAATCAAATCGTATAGAGAATAATATATTATTTAAAATTTATAATAACAGTAAATATTAATAAATAATATTTAACTATGTTTTTTCAAGAAAAACTGTGAAAGTTGCAAATGGGGGTACTTCCGGTTCACTAATTATAACTAAAATCTAATCACGTCTGCGTATGGATCTAAACTCGAGGAATGTCAATTTTTCGAATCGTGGTATTAGAGTATCGTCACATACACTCACACACACACATACACACACACACGCACACACATATACATACAGAAATCATCGTAAAAATAGTAAATTCGTATTCTAGGGACCAGAATTGTGCTTATTCATTAGAAACTCACTATCGAATTTTTTGACCAAAGACAATACCTTCCGTACCTAAAGGTGACGGAAGGTATAAATGGCACGCAAGTGTATACAGGTTCTAACAGCTAAACGAGCTACTTGAAATATTTTTATATTATTAAAGATACAATAAAATTAAGGCAATCTTATAGCAAAGGGAGACATCCGTAAAGAGAGAGAAAAATATTTTTAAATCATTGGTTCTCAACTTACAATATAAAGTTATATTTTTTAGGCCCATTCGATAGAGAATTTTTTAATTCAACCATATACTCATTTTATATCCTTAAATGACAAAAATATTGAGAGAAATTCTATTGAAATTTAAATAAATTTGATTTTTATAGCTATTTTTCATTAGGCTTTGTATTGAAAAATTTATCTTAAATTAAAACGAACATAAATATTTGTTAATAACTTTATAAATAGTGTTTTATTTGATTTCCATCCTAATTAATTCAAATTGGCAAATAGCATTTTTTGTTTTTCGTACATAGCCTACTGAAAAATAGCTATGAAAATAAAGTTTATTTAAATTTCAATCGAATTTTTCTCAAAAAAAATATTATGTAAGGATATAAAATGATTATATGGTTGAATTCAGAAAAGAATACTCTATCGAATGGGTATAAAAAGTTATGCCATCTCATTTAAAAAAATATAACTTAAAAACCACTGGTTTAAAAAATATTTTCTTCTCTTTTCGGATGTCCCCCTTTGTCTTCTATAAGATTGACTTATAGTATCTTATTGTATCTTTAATAATATAGAAATTATTTGAGCTAGCTCGTTTAGCTGTTACACCCTGTATACATTGAAAAATATTTTATATTTGTCTCTATTATAAAAAACAGTAATAAAATTTTGCTATTCATAGAAGACAGTTTCTAGTCTTGCTTAGCAACGAAATATAACATTCTGGTTCCCTTCTTATCTTGCATTTTCTGTAAGAACAAGAGAAAAACAGAACTCCCGTGAAAAATTACTTGATACAGAATATACTATATTTTTTCAGTATTATTAGTTAAAAATTCAATGACACATAGGTTGAGAAACGCAGACCTAGAACCTAGCGCAATGTATTCGCTTATTTGCAGAGTGACAATCCAATATGTGCTAGAATAATTCAAACACATGTTCAATTCTCACTGCGAGCGGCTGGCTGTTTGCAGCAGAACTTTCTTCATCAAATCACACTTAATTAATTTGCTTCAATTAAAATGTTTTTTAAAGGAGCGAGATCGTACACGACACTGTGCGATGCAATTTACTGATCGGATGGCGAAATTTCCTCTCATTATTTAATTGATCGTTCTTGATGGTCTTTCATTTCAAGTTGCAGTGTAACTACCATCACTTGATTAAAGAAGAGGAAGAAGTAATCAACCATGCAGCATACTGCTTTAATGGAACACTTAAGCGTGATTCTGGTTTTAAAATTTTTATTTATCACATAAAAGTTATGAGGGATTTTATTTTATGAGTAGGAACTTTATGTAGAGACGATACGAGCACTTTTAATTATATACTACTTTTTCCTGCAAACGTTTATTCTAAAAGCAAAATATTATAAAATATATATATATATATATATATATATATATATATATATATATATATATATATATATATATATATATATATATATATATATATATATATAAGGAAATTTTGTGTTTTATATAAATTATCCCAACTATTTCCGGGCAATCACAGCGTGTGATGAACATGTGCCACTTCCATAGATGTCATTTTAAATTTGACGTTTGTGCTACACAGAAACAGAGAAAAAACATTGTGAAGAATGAGCAATGTTGTATTATTAAAATAAATTTTACAAATATAAAATAAAAGAAGTAAATCATTAGCAATTTATATAATTTTGAATGTATCATATCTTATAACTGTGTTTACTGGAAAGCTATCTGTCGAACATTTAAAAATCTATATCCTAAAATTAATGGAATGTATTTGATAAACAAAGATTTTACCTACTATACAAAGTTTGTAATACTCGTACAAAAATAATAAATAAAAATAACTTTCCGATGTCCTCCCATATTGTGTTTTTAATTTTATATTTTTAAAATCTTTCCAGGCTTTTTTAAATGCATGTATACTTTTCCATTAACTGTATTAATAATTCATTATCCATGATAAAAAAATCTGTTGTGGCCAGCACATTACCTTCCGTCAATCCTGTGTGTTATGTACAAATTCCATACATAAATATTCTTGCAAAAGATCCTATATATCCAATAAAATTTCCCACTCGTTATTGGTCGGTATTCTTTAATTTCTTCATCCACTAATTTCTATTTTGCTTGTTGTCGTCATTTAGTTCCTTTTCTCTCAAGTCCTTCGCAATACATCCTTTACATCTCATCGTTTGTCTTCCTCTGTTTCTTCTACCTTCTACTACTAAGCTGTTCATTCTTCTTCCAATATATTCTTTATTTCGCCTTATGACATGCTCAAACCAATATATTTGTATATTTCTAGAATCTACTATCACCCGAGCCATTTCCCTTATCCTTTAATTCCTTACCCTATCCTTTTGTGTCTTCCTCAACATCTATCTCAACTTTCTTATCTCTCTGCCAAATTTATTTTCTTTTCATTGACACTGTCATCTGTCAATTAGAATATTCTTAATGTACATAGTACCTGTTATAGCATAGCTGGCTGACTTATGAAATTTAATTCATTTACAATTATTCTTTAACTCTATATGCATTGAATATGATTTATAAAATGCAATTAAATCGTGTAGATAATAGGATATTCTTTAATATTCATAATAACATTAAGTGTCGCCAACGTGGTGGTCTAGTGGCTATGCTGCCAGACCGGTATTATTAAGGTCGTCGGATCGATTCCCCATCGTTCCAGACTTTATATTCTATGAATATCACTCGATAGGAGGGTTTTTCTCCGTGCACTCCGGTTTCCCTTTGTCGTAGGTACACTATTCTTCCAACAGTTTCCGTAGAGCGCTACATCATCACTCGGGCAGAGAGCCATCTCTGTTCATTAAGTGAAAGCTGTAAGACATCAATAACCGAGAATACAAGACGCTGTTAATTCTCAACCATCATTACACGGAACAAACAATACACTGAGATACACACATCACCCTGAAGAGGAAATTACTCCTATACCGGGGCACTACATAAAAAAAGTTAACAGCGTTTTTTCAAGAAAAAGATTCTTGGTTTATTGTTGATACCAACTGTCCGTTTTTCGAGGCTCCACCATATAAGTGATACGAACTCGGTTATATTAGGGCAAAGTTGATTCATTCTATAGAATAAGGCGCTTGTTCTTTAAAAACTAAATCTAAACTTTCTTTATACTTATAATAACGACATCAACAATCAATGATACGTCTTTATTAATCTCATTGTAATTATACCGCAATGTTAATTAACAAATAGAGGTTAATTCAATTTAAAACACTTGTGCATTGCAATCTAATCTTTTAGTGGGTAAACAATGGCTGCACTAGACTTTCCGCTCGTCGAAATACTCTCCCAACATCAATCTATTGCACTTCCTCAGTTCGATTTAATCGTGGTTTAAACGCCGATCAGTGATGGTAAAAGCAGGACAAACACAGATTGTGCACGTTTTTCAGGCACACCCCACGTGCTACCACTGTAATTGCTGCTCCCTACCTTGAATAAATTACTGACTACGCCACTGGTGATAAATATTGCAGGGAATGTAGAATTTACGTTTTTCTATCCCACAGACGAGTGAATCAGTAAAGGTAAATGAATCTTTGAGAATTGTAATCTAAAAGAAATTTCTTTAAAAAGTGAACATCTCTTGCTGTAATTTCATTTAATTCAGAATTTCTTTTTAATGTTATATTATTTGAATTAAAAAAATTGAAATTCAAATTAGCTAAAATTATTCCACTCATCTCATTCAAATTTTAATATTGAATAATTAGCGTCATTTGTTTTGCAGAATTTTAAATGTCTATATTTTATTAATGCATGAAATGACATTTAATTTATTATACAATATGACTCAAATTAAATTTTTAATTATTTCCATATTATTCAGATGGAAATTAAATATTTCATTGCATGTTTCAATTCATAAACTTGTCTTAATTTTTATAAATTAGCGAGTTATATAAAATGATTTTTCATTACAATTATTACAGTTTTCAATTTAACCTCATTTTTATAAAAATAATAACAGTAGATGACGAAGCTTGAAGCCACAATGAATAGATGATTTTCTTATTTTTCCGTGTGATGTATTTTTTTGTATACTTAAATGTAAATATTTGTTAATTGACATGAGTAATAATAATTTCATATCGTGAATTTTTTTTGTCTATTGGACACAAACCATTTTTTACCTCCCACTACCCTTGGTAAGGGAGGTATAGGGATCGTGCTAAAAATCGCATATAAAGATTTTGGTAAATGACCACGTTTTAAGGTCCTTACAATCCAATTTTAACATTTTCACGATGATGCCTGTGTGTATGTGTGTTTTGTATGTGTGCGTATGTTTGGATATTCTTTACGCTCTGACTCAAATACTATAGTCCAGAAACTTTTGAAACCTTGTATTTATACCTTACTCTTACATAGAAAGATGCCATTAGATTTTGGAGTAAATCAGATAACCGGAAATGGCACTTTACTGGAAGCTCAAAATAATTTTTCCTCAAAAAATACCTTGAAATGTTATTTTTTCGAGATTAATGTTATATAAAAATTAAAGATTATTAAATTTTCTACAGGTTTGCATTAATACTTTTTCTATGTATTTTATGGATAAATTTATAAAACTATCTATAATTTTAATCCCGAAGCCTACGCTTTAAACACAACTCATACACATAGTTACATAATGCAAATCTCAAATGTTTGTAACTGACAGATATATGTCACTGTCAACAAACTAATACGGTTTCCAGCATAAGAAATTATGTAAAAATATAGGTAGATAATAAAAACATATAACATCACGGCATTTGATGGGTGAGCCAATCTGTTTAATAATGATGGCATATTCGTTCCGTGCAGAGTTCGATTCCGACTGGCGCCAAATATTAAGAATTTTAAATGGCACAAAATTGACCAATGTGGTGCACTCTCCACGCCAGCAATGAATATAGGTAAATATATAAATAAATAAAATAAATATATCATCACGGCATATTACCCATTGCTGGGTCTGCCAATCTGCTTTGTACACAGATTTCGGTAACGATGATGACATATTTGTACCGTGCAAGCGTTTACCAGGTGTCACCTCACGAGCACTTATTGCTGGCATGGGGAGGGCACCACAGGGGTCATTTTTGTGCCATTTAAAATTCTAAATATTTGGCGCCAGTCGGAATCGAACCCGGTATTTAAATTTAATTTAATTTTAAGTATTTACATGGGGTCTCGTGGCCGTGTGCCTAAGTGTCTGATCGCGAATCTGGGGACCCGGGTTTGATCCCGACCGACGACAAAATTTACGTCGAATTTTAATGGCACTAAATTGACCCCTGTGGTGTACTCTCCACGACAGCCCGTGAGGTGACGCCTGGTAAGCGCCCACACGGTACAAATATTTCATCATTACCGATATCTGTGTACAAAGCACATTGGCACACCCAGCAATGGATAATATGCCGTGATAATATATTTATTTATTTATTTACATGAATAAAAATTAAATTAAACGGGAGGTATTGTATTGGCCACATCAGAGTTTTCTATTTTGCGTCTGTAACAAAGCTGTTACAGCGCCCAAAAGAGTTAGTTAAGAGCACATTCGAGTGCTGTAATAGATTAGTACAACTAATTTTTTGTATGTTTGGTAGCTATGAATGTCAAAAAATATCAAATGTCAAATCTGATTAAATAAACGAACACAAACGGTTGTTAAGAATTTTATTTTTATATTATTTTGACTATAAAAGTAACTTTTTTTTACTCTTTTTCCGACGTACTTATACGCAAAGAGACACGTTTGTGGATTCATAAAGAACGGGAAACATCAAAAATAACCAAGAATCAGCGATGCATGAAAAAACAAAATGTGTATATGTAGTATTCTTTAGATCTACGCGAAATTTTTAAATCTAATACGTTCTTCATAAGAATTGTAAACAATGTTAGTGACATAGTCTCCTTGGAATTCTTAGAAAAATATGTACAGCTATAACTATTCCCCTTGTATAAATAATTTAGTAGGTATAAGAACGAAAATTTAAGTGGCGCAAGGAGAACACAAATTTTAAGTCATATGCTATAGTAGAGACCAATATATTTTATGAGTTTGCCACATGCTATATTTTTATTTCTTTAGCTAAGAATTTTTGTTTGCTCCTACTCCATAATAAATAAATATCTACCTACCATTCTGTGTTTCTTACATACATTTAATATTTGATCATCTAACACAGGAACAAAAATTATATTGTTCATACACAGTACCTCACAATGCCCAGGAGAAATAGTACCGACCAAAATATAGCTTTATTATTTTCAGAACGTTACAATTCATTTTCATCTTGATGTAAATTATTTACTAAGTTTACATGCAGTTTTGAAAATGGTTTCAGTTTTCATTCAAAATTACGCAAAACTGTTTACATGCAGTTTTCAAAACAAGTTTATAGATTGATTTTGAAAACTGTTTCGGCCCATGCGCATTTGGCGATATAAGTGACATCCTCTTTACTCCAAATACTTCGGTTTGCCGGCATTCCAATTATTTTTTTTTCTTTATACCATTACGCACTAAAACTACATAACTGTAAGTTTATTTATAGTTTAGTAACAAAAAGCGGCAGAAGCTTTATGCTATGCACGCATGCGCAATATCGATACTGAATTTTATGTGTTTATGCAAATGGTTTTGAAACTAGTTTTCAAGTCAAATGCGTGAATTATAGTTTTGGTTTGAGATAATTCATACCGTTTTGACAATGTATACATGGGGATTACAAAACTACAAGTGTTTTGAAAACGGTTTCAAAACCGCATATAAACTCAATAATTTATTTAAAACTATTACTTAATACATATACAATTAAATATCTATTGCATTCGGTGTAGACTGACAAATCTGTACTATGAAGGCAAATAATTGGTAAAATTCCTATCCTTTGTTCTACATTTGAGTTACAACATTCATTCCACATTAAAGTATTGGCATATATGATGTTTGTCAACATATCGTGCTTTTGGGCGTAAGTGATTTAAGAACATCAAAAAAACTTTAAGTGCTAATAACTTTCGAACTTGTATTATACTTGTAGTACTATTAGACATGTAATTGTTCAAGTTACGGTATACAAAATTTTAAAGTCACCGTGTCTGCAAAATGTATGTCGAGTTTCATTCACATTGGATGTGTATTTTGTGTTTGAAAACTACATGCTGACGAAGCATTTTGACACGTTCGGTGATTCTTTTTACCTGGCGCTAAGAGAGGTATTGGATTAATGCTAAAAATCTCATATCCATATTTTAGTGAATAAGCATGATTTAAAGTCCCTACAATCCGATTACAACATTTTTACGATGATGTCTCTGAGTGTGTGTGTAGGTGTCTGTGTAGTTTCTAAAAATAATAAAGATAATTAAATTCTCAATCTGGCATATTTAAACAAAAATATTATAGGTTTGGAGATATAGTATATAATAATATAGAATAATCTGTTGTAATAAATCTCGTTGCCTTACATTTAATATATCTTATTGTATTATTAATTAAATATGTATTTAAAATTATAGGTTAATAATACATATACCCTTAAGAAATACCGCTAATACCGTCAATGAAATTGAACAATTTTGAACATATTAGAATAGTGGGACAAAATTTCTCATAGAACAAAAGAACAGATACAATTTCAATTATTTGTGTGTACAAGAAAAGTTAAATTCGTTAATAATAGGGCGCGAGCAGTCAAGTGACTTAGTTGGCCTTGGCAAGCAGATATTATGAGGATCCATGTCAGAATGACGGGTAGTAGTTATTTACATAGATGTCACAATTGTCATGTGTCATAACTTTTCATACAAAATTTCAAAATATTCTGACGTTTATTTGTCATCCATAGTATGGAATATACTTGTCGAGGAAAATAATCTACATGGATTTGGAAAATCATAATGTTTTGAATGAAAACTTATGATACTTGACATGTATGTGCATTACTAGCTGTCATTCAATATTAAAATAGTATATTACATTCGAGGTGTTTCGTTACAGCCGAGGGTTTATGTATATTACCGAGAGACGAAGCCTCGAGGTGAGATACAGCGCGAGGCAGTAATGAAACTTCCACCGAGGTATGTATACTATTTTATTCAGAATCATCCTCTTTTTAAATCAATAATTTTCAATATAAATCATTGGGTTATAACCTTTAATTTTATTTATATTTTTTGACCGCTTTATTCAAATTTATCTGGCCTAGTTTATTATAGTTATCTATGACAATGTTAATACGCAACTCCTACTTAAACCTTTCCGGAAGTGGGTGGAAGTGAAATATATTATTTCCCATCCAAGATATTGACATGGAAGTTAGTAATGACGTATTTCCCAACCTCTAGAAGGTTAGGAATCGACATATTACTATAATGATTGTGAATAAAATATTTTAGGTAGTTAGTTTTTTTGAGCGTTTTCTTATTGCTCTTTTTAACCATTATCGCCGACTTACTGCCCTTCAATGCCCCCCTGTTAACTCTGAAGCCACCATCGCTGCGTTGGATCTATCCAGCGCCCAAAAGGGAGCAAAATCTCCCATTTTAGAATCACTGTAGTAGACAATATTAATTATTATTGTTATTAATTATTATTGAAAATTAAATTATTATTATTGGAAATAAATCAAAATTCCTGCTTTTTATATAACTATGCTTTATAAGGCTAAATAATTTTAACCACAGCTCGTGTTATTTGTGTTTCATGAATTTGAATTATTTCATTTCAATTTATAATATCGTATAATATAATATTCGAGTACATAAATTGAAATTTATATTACCTACTTTATAAACATGAATAAACTAAATCATACATATATTAATAGAGTTAAAATATAATTATTATGCATGATTTTGTAATTTCAAATGAATTCATGATAAATCAAACTACTATAATATCGTCTATATAATAAGATATCGAAACGAGGTTAACCTTATAAAAATTATAATTTATAAATTAATGGAAAGTCCGTAATCTTTCCATCAAGCTTAGCTTAGCTATTGATTCTGAGCTTATCTCATGCAAACTAATATAGAAAACATGGAAGAAACACCAGTTGAATTTCCTATAAATATTAATTTCGTATTTGAGCTGTAAGTGAGATCAAATTTCTCTTTGTTCGGAAATCCACAACTTTCTCAAAGACTTTTCAAAACAAGATTTTTTTTATATTTGGAGAGGTTACATCTTAGGAATAGGAAGCCCATGAAATGAAGATAAAAAAATCTGATGTAGCCAGCACAATACCTTCCGTCAATCCTGCGTATTATGTACAAATTCCATAGATAAATTTTCTTGCGAAAGATTCTAAATTTTTGGTATTATGTGATTCTCTTTCTCGGCAACTGAATTCCATACTCATGATAACAAACAAACCACATGAAATAAGAAAATTATGAAATTTTGAATGAAAAATTATAACACTTGTCAGTTATGGATATAATTAATTGCTGTCATTTTGACACAGGTCCCCATATCTGCTTACCCAAGTCAGCAAAATCATGTTACCGCACGCGGCCCCATACATAAATTTTCTTGCAAAAGATCCTATATTTCCAGTAAAGTTATTTCATAAACAAACTATGCAAATTGCACTAGACACTGACATCTTCTTCTTTAGTTTTTCCCATTCGTTAGGGGGTCGCTTTTTTTTATTTTCTTCTTCCACTCATTTTTGTTTTGCGTGTCGTCCTCATTCAGTTCCTTTTCTCTCAAGTCTTCTGCAATACAGTCTTTTCATCTTATATTTGGTCTTCCTATGTTTCTTCCACCTTCTATTAATATATTCATCTCTCCACATAACATGTTCAAACCAATGTAATCGTCTCTCTTATATCTAGAAACTTCCAACACTAGAGTTACTTCCCTTTTTCTTTCATTGATTTACATTTTATTGATACTGACATCTGTCAATTTGAATTACCTGAATATATTAGCAGTTTCCATGGTTAAGTTAGCATAGCTGGCTGAATTATGAAATTTATATCAAATTTATTATCTTTATTCTTCTTTAACTCTATATCTGTTCAATAACAAATATAAAATGCAATCAAATCGTATAGATAATAATATATTCTTTAAGTTATAATAACATTTAACTGAGTTTTGCAAGAAAAACTGTTAAAATCTTCAAATGAGGGTACTTCCGGTTGACCAATTATAACCAAAATCTAAACAAGTCTGCATATGGTTGTAAGGAAGAGGAATACGCAAGAATTGTAATTTTTGGAATTCTAGTATTGGAGATATCGTGCACGAAACGGCGGTCACACACACACACACACACACACACACATACACACACACGCACACACGAACACACACACACACACACACATACAGACATCATCGTAAAAATAGTAAAATCGTATTGTAAAGACCCTAAAACGTGCTTATTCAATGAAAACTCACCACCGAATTTTTTAACCAAAGACAATACCTTCCTTACCTAGAGGTGACGGAAGGTAAAAATCTACAATTTTTATTTTTTAAAAAGAATTACTTTTACTCTTGATGACAAAGGGCTGGTCTAAACAATTGTCGGTACGAATACATAAATTTGTTGGTATCATGTTTATAAATTATGAGAAATATTTGCCCGAATTATTATTACAATTATTCGTACATTGAAAAAACAATATGAAATTATTTAGTGCGTATTTCTTCTTCATCTACTTTATAAAATCAGAAAGTTTGTTTCTCAATGCTATAAAAGTGAAAAAATTTGGCCGAACCTGAAGTTTGAGGTCGAGACTAGTAATTCAGATGAGGAAAGAACTTTAAAGTTGAGAAGCACACATTTTTTAGGTGAAAAAGTTTTTATTCAAAAGAAATTTTATATCTGATTGATTCATGTCACTAGCAGAAAGCTTTGCTGTCATCTGGATAACTCACAAAATATGTTAACTTTATAAACTAAAAGGGAAAATTAAATACCTATATCACCCCAATTCTGCAACATTGCTAAAAATCATAACAAATGTAAATCCTGTCATACTGTCATTATAATGTTTTATTCATTGATTGCAATCATTATTGGTATTTTGTTGCAGGATGTTGCTGAGAATTAGTTACTTTGTTACAGAATTCAGGTAAATGTTAATTAATTTGTTGATAAAGAAATTTAGCGATAGCGACGGCGACGTTTCATCCAGTACTCCGCATGAATTTTATGAAGCTGCAAGCAGAGTAATACTAAATTTATTTGCTATCTAAACAAACGGGTAGCAGCAGCCATTAAATAAACGCGGCCATAAAGTAAAAGCGGCCATAAAGAAATCGGCCATGAAATAGCCTTTATTAACAGAAAGGGTGACACCTTACGGTTGTCAAAGGATACGTAAAACAAATAAAGTAAAAGTATCGATAGTTGACACTTTAAGAAATGAAAATTTGTAATACGAGTATTAATATGTAAAAACATATTTTTATATTAAACAAAAATATAAGCAATTATTCGCATTCATTGACGTCTTAGGAAGTAATAGCTCTATAAAAATAACAATTAAAATTATCTTATAAAAAAAATTGATGTACCAGCACATTACCTTCCTTCAATCCTGTGTATTATTTACAAATTCCATACATAAATTTTCTTGCAAAAGTTCCTATATTTCCAGTAAAATTATTTCATAAAGAAACTATGCAAATTGCACCTAACACTGACATATACTTCTTCTTCTTTAGCTTTTCCCATTCGTTAAGGGTCGCTATTTATATTTCTTCTTCCTCTCATTTCTGTTTTGCGTGTCGTCTTCATTCAGTTCCTTTTCTGTCAAGTTTTATCTTTGATCTTCCTTTGTTTCTTCTACCTGCTACCACGAAGCTATTTATCTTCTTCCAATATATTCTTCATCTCTTCTCATTACATGTTCAAACCAATGTAATCGTCTCTTTTGTGTCTTTATAGAAACTTCTATCACTCGAGGTCTTTTCCTTATCCTTTAATTCCTTACCCTATCTTTCCGTGTCTTCCTCAACATCTATCTCAACATCTTTATATTCATTTTCTTTACGTTGATACTCACATCTGTCAATTTGAATTATCTTAATATATTAACAATTTCCATGGTTAGCATAGCTCACTGATTTAAGAAATGTAATACCTTTATAATTCTTTAACTCTATATCTATTGAATATGAAGTATAATATGCAATCCAATCGTATAGATAATCATTTATTATTTAAAATTTATAATAACATTAAATGTCAATAAATGATATTTAAATTCGTTTTTTCAAGAAAAACTGTTAAAAAATTCAAATGATGGTACTTCCGGGGGAGCAATTATAACCAAAATCCAAGCATGTCTGCATATGGATTTAAACTCGTGGAATACGAAATTATAATTTTTGGAATCGTGGTGTTGGAGTTATGCAATCCGCAACGATCGTCACATACACACACATTCATACACACACACACATACACACACACACACACACACACACAGACGCACACACACATAATAAATACAGACCTCATCAAAAATAGTAAATTCGTATTCTAGGGATCCCAAAACGTGCTTATTCATTAGAAACTCAGTATCAATTTTTTTGACCAAAGACAATACCTTCCGTATCTAAAGGTGACGAAAGGTAAAAATGATCAAAATGAGAAAATGAAATGGATTATACTTGCCGTCAAATAAGTATGAACTGGAGATTTCCACACTGTTGTCAATTCAGTATAGCAATGTTGAAAATGCTAAGTTATGAAGAAGCGGCAACACCACAGGGCAAAGGTCAGTGTGTGGAGAAGAAAAAAAAGTTGAGCATCTGTCCACATTTTTTATTTGACAGCGACTGTAGTATTGGATATTTGTCAGTTATCAAATTTACAGGAATTTCGGTAAAATATACATGTAACTGTATTTATGGGAAAACAAGTATTGGAAATACTGTAATAAATTTCTAAAAAAATGCCCTGTATTAGCTATTGCCAGTGGGAGTCAACTAATTAAAAAAATGCCAAAAATGTGTATTTGATACTCCAAATAAGCCTGCAACATGACCTAAAATCACTAATATTATATATAATTTTATAAGATCACTTTCTATTAAATCCATTATCTACAGTAAAATTTTAAAAATTACTATAAACGATTTATTACAACATTGTTGCACAATGTAATAGTTTTGGCATTAATCAATGTTATACATTTTCAACATAGATACTTATACAATATTAATATCGAAAGCAACAGTCAAATTTGTTTATTTTGTTTTTTTTAACTAATTTAAACTCAAAGTGTCAAGTATTAGTACTATGTTAACTACCGGTTCTTTTACCTTTTACTTACGGATAAAAATATTGCAATTTTTTTAAGTGTTTCCTTACTTTTCTGAAATATTTATATAGGTTTTATTACAAGTGTCTTATGTTAGACATCTAAAAATATTTAAATCTATTCCCTGTATATGTAATAGAAAATTATAAAAGAATCTTAAAACAATATCAATAAAGTATCAATGGAATACAAATGGAAATAGCCAAGGTAAAATATTAACATTATTTTCCAGACAAAATATCCTTTTAAGTTCTGTAGGTATGTTTCGGGATTGAAATCTGTCAGCTTATATATCAACCCTAATGTATATTCATGCCTAAAAAGAACTATCTATAACCTTCCAATCCATTTCTGTAAAAAGTTATCAAATTTTATACAAAAAGCAAATTTATAATCTGTTGACATAATAAAGAGGCCGATCTACTATTACATCCGTACGCATAGGAAAAATGATATTGATAAACCGATGATGAACATACATTGAGCAATTAGTTTTCATTCGTATTTATTACAAGATTTATATTTTTTCACAATTCGGTTGGTTTCAACGTGGATAAGCTTGATGCAGCTTTAACATCATGAAATCTTGGTATTCAACAATTTTTCTATGAAAGCAAGGAAATACCAAAAGTATTTGTGTGCGGAGAACATATTTTTTTGTGTAAAACTCTTTCGCTCTAAAGAGCTACCTAGGCAAAGCGAAGCTGACAGCATTCGGAATCTATAAACTATAAACTCTGATGCACGTCGCATCTCTACTGCAAGAAAATTCCTTCTAAAATTATTGTCGTGCTTTCAATAATTCACTGATTATATTTAATCAAACAATAAAGAAATAATTAATCAAATTATTAAAAAATCTTTCTGAAATCATAATTCATTTAAAATGATACGTTTTTAGTTTTAGTTCTGTTTATTGTTCAAAAAAACCGACATTTCGGCAACATGAACTACTACCTTCTTCAAGGAATAAACAACAAATCAACAATATAAATAAATAAAAACAAAAACATTAGCAACAAGTAACATTTATTAACAAAGTAAGTTAAAAAAACGTTAAGAAAGATTATCGTCATTTTCTGCTATACATACCTAGTAAGCCTTTTGAATTCTTAACAATTTTTTTCCATTTTGTTCTGTCTCCTTGATATAGGTATTATTTTGTCATGATACTAGAAAGTAGTGATGGGATAATTCAAATTAAAAATAATCGGTAATACAGTTGAAAAATAACGATAGGGTATATGTGATCTTGTACAAATTTAGAGAAAATATTAATATAATATTATTATTAATATAGAGATAAAAATAGCAAACCTGTATCTTTCAAATTCGTAGTAATTATACCTAAATTTACGAATTGTTCCCCTTCCACTATATTTCAAGATAAAGGATTCGAATAAACAAACGTAAAAATCGCGCTGCGTTGAACTGTTAACAATATTTCTGATCAGAAAACCCTCTTTCAGAGAGTAAACAAATATTGAAAACCTAAAATCAAATGTATCGTATATCTTTAAGTTGCTATTGTGTAAATATTTTTATTTAATTTTCAGGACTTTTATTCTATAAAAAAAATATTAAGAGTTTTGTTTCAGTTCCTAAAATAGAAACACTCATGAAAATTATATTCAGAAGTTTATTTCTACCCACACTGAAATAAAAATATCTTTAAGATTGGAAAACAACAGCTGTTGATATTAATATCGCACAAAAATTAAAAAATTATAGACTACCTCTGGCATATTTTTCATTTATAAATGAATTGCACAGGTTATCAAGACGGAATTGAAATAAAAATAAAATAAATATCTCCACAAAAAAGAAATGAATTAAAAAAAAACACAATGGAGAATAAAACTTCCTGGTTGGGAAACTGTTAAAATAATTTGAAGAACGACTCGCACTTTTTTCAAACGGATAAAACATTATCTTTCCAACACAAAAGAAATTTATTCAAGAAGAGAGCATCGCGCATCGCGAAACGTTCTTTCATTTGAGCATTTCTTTTTTTTTCGTCAGTGACATCGTTTGTCTGGCGCGACACTACTCCTCTTTCTTTCTTACTGATTGCTGTATGTGTATGTCTCTGTCTAAAACAAGGGTGCACATACGGTCACGGAATACTCGGATAATATTTTAATAATGTGCGGCAGATTACGACTGTCGCCTGTCCTCTGTCGAGGAATTTTGTTCATCTACGCCTAGGACAAGGACGGTATTAAAGAGGAATTTCACACTACAAAGAACATGACTTCCACTGATATTATAATTATTTTGCGCAGTAAATGCGTGAAGGGTGAAGGTGGTGACCTTAGCCCTCAATTACGTCATTCAACAACATCATCTTCTCGACCTACAAAACAAGGTTATTGGTTTCTTAATATTTAATCTCTAACATCTAATAAGAAGATGTCTGTAAATCAAATCAATAATAATTTATTGTTAAAAAATGAAAATAAAATATCAAACAACATTTTATAGATTTATACTGTGTATTATGTATAACATTTTACAGAGCATTGGAGAAAATTTAAGGGAGATTGAAAAAATAAGGACAAACAGCTATTTTTTACCTTTCGTCACTTTTAGGTAAGGAAGGTATTGTCTTTGGTCAAAAAATTTTAAATCACAATTTATTTTTTTCTGAAAGATTGCATAAATTGATGAAATTTAGCGTTTGTTTCACTTTCCAAATGTGCATGGTTTTTAAAATATATATTTTTACCTTCCGTCACCTTTAGGTAAGGAAGGTATTGTCTTTGGTCAAAAAATTCAATGATGAGTTTTACTGAAAAAGCATGTATTAGGGTCCCTATAATACGATTTTACCCACTGAACTCTAATACTTATCTGGAAGTCGCATGAATACCACGCAGTGAAGCAATTTGAACGATGGTGCTTGGTCTACTCGGGACACATTCGTGTCTTTTCGTGTGCCTTCGGTTTACAAATGTTTAGAGGAAAATTAGTGCGGGAAATTTAAATAAACTGTATATCGATATACAAAAATATAATTTAATTAAACATATCTCAGCATTATGTATGTACACACCATACACATATACACAATTTAATCAAAAGTTTCTCTTATACGTAACATAAAAACTACATTGTATAAAGCCCTTGTGACACGATCATAAATTATTATCATTTTTGCTAAAAATTTGGTTTCATTGAAAACATATGTTTTGAGTTCTGGCAGGATTTTCTATTCAACCACAAATTTCACTATAAATCTGTTTTACATGATCACAAAATTTAGCTAAGAAAATTGGTTACCAAATTTGTTAAAAAAATTAAGGCCGTGTCAGACGTAAATTATTACATACTTTATTAATTGTCGCCTTACCTGTGGAAACTATATATGTTGTCATTTGTATTGTTCATACAATGTTTATAAGAGTAATATTTCGGCATATTAAAGCGGTTCCGAAAATAAGGCACTTAAAACTTAATGTCAACAAACCTAACCACAATGCCACAAAATCATAAACATAGATAGACAAAGACAAAATACTAGATGGTAGAACAAGATCTATTCGATTAACTTCGGCATCGCACGAAAATTCTCGAGTAGACCAACAATCTCCTTCAAATTGCTTCACTGTCGTATACACAGTGGAATAGGACATGCGACTTCCAGATAAGTATTAGAGTTCAGTGATTTTACCATTTTTACGATGATGTGTGTGACAAAAGTTCCGGACCCCATAACTTCAATACCACGATTCCAAAAATTATATTTTTTTCGTATTCCTCAAGTTTACATCCAGAAGAACAACTGATTAGATTTTGGTTATAATTGGTGAACCGGAAGTAGCCTCATTTGAAGATTTAACAGTTAAATTAGATTTATTGACATTTAACGTTATTATAACTTAAAGAATATATTATTATCTATACGATTTGATTACATTTTATACTTCATATTCAAAAGATATAGAGTTAAAGAATTTTAAAGAAATTAAATTTTATAATTCAGCCAGCTATGCTAAACATGGAAACTACTAATATATTCATATAATTCAAATTGACAGATGTCAGTATCAATAAAAAGTAAATTAATGTGGCAGAGATGAGGATGTTGAAGTAGATGTTGGGGAAACACGGAAAGATACGGTAAGAAAATAACTCGAGTGTTACAAGTTTCTAGAAAGATACAAGAAAGACGATTACATTGGTTTGAACATGTCATGAGGAGAAATGAAGAATTATATTTGAAAAAGAATGAGTAGTTTATTAATAGGAGGTTGAAGAAACAGAGGAAGACCAAAGATAAGATGGAAGGACTGTATTGCGGAAGACTTGAGAGAAAATGAACTGAATGAGAACGACACGCAAAAATAGGGACCCCTAACGATTGGGAAAAGCTAAAGAGGAAGAAGATGTCAATGTCAAGTGCAATTTAAATAGTTTGTTTATGAAATAATTCTACTGGAAATTTAGGATCTTTTGCAAGAAAAATTATGTATGGAATTTATACATTATACATAGGATTGACGGAAGGTATTGTGCTGGCCACAACAGATTTTTTTATTAATAAGTTTATAAAATTTAATGTTAATATTTTATTCAGAAACAGCTCATTTTCTAGAAAAATGAAGAAAAAATGTTTTGAAAATTGGTTATTTCGAAAGTAAATATTTAATAATATATTTAAAATAAAATGCCATATTTGACTATATTAAGCTCAAAAAGGATAGCCCCCGTGAATAGCATGTTTCATAAATATCTAGTTTTTCTATTTTTCTGCTTTTACTTTTATCGACAAATATTTTTATAAATCTTTTAATTAAAATTTTGTGTGCGTCTTTAGTATCCTTTAAATACGGGTACTCTGGGCAATTGCTTAGTCATACGTCGTGCAAATATTCCTAAATCCCACTTGGCAAGATAAAATTTTCAACTTTCAATTATGCTAAAATATTCAGAATGAACGATTTTCGTTTAGAGTGACAGTAAAAAACATTTTAAACCATTTTCTTATTCACAAAGATATAATTGATTCAGCTCATACAGTAATATCTTTTCCCAGTTTTTCTTTGATTCTATCATATTTTATTTACATACGTAATAAAATTTGCCTTTTAAAAGACTAGTATCGAATACTTTTACATACATTATAAATGTTCTTTGATGCGTCTTTTTTGCTTCATAAAATATTTCTCAAATTTATTCCAAACTTAAAGAGACATAAAACATGTGGATGAAATTTTGATCTAAATTTAGATTTGAATTAATTTCGTATAAACGTTAGTCGATGTGGTAAGAATGAGACATTTATAAATGGTGATTTGTAACTTTGAAAACTTGTTTGAAACAATAAATGTTAAATTACTTTTGTGTATGTATTAATTTGCCCTAATTTCCCCTTTGATATGAAGGAATCCATGTTTATTATTCAACATCGTCAACCGAATGCCGAATAAGACTCTCTTTGTATTCGAAATGTCAACAAGTGCTTATTACAGATGTTTCCACTTGCTGACTTACTTATTTAGTGCTTTTATCTTAAATTAAAACACTGCGCTGGTTATATATGTCTGTGTAGGAGGTACTACAAAGTTCAAACAAAACTAAAGAGTGCATTATACGTTTAAAGATGTTCTTATTTATAAATAAATGGTTTTCTTCATACAAAAATAAATATAAGTGGTATGAATTACCTTGTAAGTAGCTTATTGAACCTTGAAAATGTTGTGGACATAAGTACGAGATCAGGATCCTCTTACCTGTAAAGAAAAATGAAGTTAAAAGGTTCCAAGTTTTACACATTGATAAATATAATAAAAATACTAAAGCAAAATAAATAAGAAATAATAAATAAACTAACATTTTATGGACGTATTCGCCTGTCATAGAAGTATTTAATATTTAAGTAGGTATAACATGTTTATAATTTATGTTTGAAGATGTAAAGTTCATATATATGCAAGTTTGCATAAGGAATAAGGAATAAACATAAAATATAAATGCAGGTATACAGAAGTACATAACCATTTATGCAGTTTCGGAATAAAACATAAGAAAGATATATTATCTGCCCCATAAAACTTTAAGCGATGCTTTATAACACTGAAAATTGTGACATACGCGTTGAACATGGGAAAACTGATATTTTTTTTAAATACCATCTGTCCCGTAAGGCTGTAGAGGGAGTTTTTGATACGGTTAGAAAAACTATTTAATTTGGTAATTAAGAGTAATCTAAATTGTCCCAATTTAATACCTTATTATTGAAATATTTGCAAAATAGAATACTATTTGACAATTATTACTTATAATTTATTAACCACAGTAATCACGGAGTAGCGTTCAGTAGATGGGTTGGTTAGATCGATACACTGTAATAATTATTTACGAGTTCAATTTCAACGATAAATATGTAATTTATCTAATAATACATTTTACAGAAGAAAAATAAAATAATAAAAATCTGATGTGGCCAACACAATACCTCCCGTTTAATTTAATTTTATTCAAGTAAATACTTAAAATTAAATTGAAATACCGGGTTTGATCCCGATCAACGCCAAATATTACAAATTTTAAATGGCACAAAAATAACCCCTGTGGTGCACTCTCCACGCCAGTAATAAGTGCTCGTGACGTGACACCCGCACGGTACAAATATGTCATCATCTATACCGAAGAAATCTGTGTACAAAGCAGATTGGCAGACCCAGCAATGCGTAATATGCCGTGATGATAAATTTATTTTATTTATTTATGTACTTACCTATAGTCATTACTGGCGTGGAGAGAGCACCACAGGGATCAATTTTGTGACATTTCAAATTCTATAATATTTGGCGTCGATCGAAATCGAACCCAGTTTCCCAGATTCGCGTGATGTGACGCCTGGTAAACGCCCACACGTTACAAATATGTCATCATTATTACCGACATCTTTGCACAAAGCAGTTTGGCTCACCCAGCAATGCGTAATATGTCGTGATGATATATTATATATTTTTATATCTTATCTATATTCCTAGATATTTACTTATGCTGGAAACTGTATTAAATTCTTTTCCATATAATTATTATTCCATTTACTATTTTCTTTTACAACGTTACTATTATTATTTAAAATGATCTGTCAGTTACATACATTTGAAATCTGAACTGTGTAACCATGGTGTTATGCTTATAACACAGGCTCCGGGATTAAAATTATAAATAATTTTAGAAATTTGTCCATAAAATATATACAAAAGTATTATAACGCAAACCAGCAGAAAATTTAAAAAACTAATTTTTTTAATAATAAATCTCGAAAAAGTAACATATAAAGGTATAACTAGTTTGAGCTTCCAGTAAAGTGCCATTTCCAATTATCTGATTTAATCCAAAATCTAATGTCATCTTTCCATAAAAGACTAAGGTAGAAATACAAGGTTTCAAAATTTTCGGAACAATAGTATTTGAGTTAGAGCGTAAAGAGGATACACACACACACACACACCACACACACACACACACACACACACACACACACACACACACACACACACACACACAGACATCATCGTGAAAATGTTATAATTGGATCCCTATACCTGCCTTACCAAGGGTAAAGGGAGGTAAAAAGTAAGGCGGGCAGAATTTGAACTAGTAAATAAATATTACGGTGTCTTGATCTAACCAACTCAGCTACTGAAGGCATTTCCATGATTACTGTGTTCAATAAATTATATGTAATAACTGTCAAATAGCATTATACTTTTGGAAATATTTTCATTATAGGGAGTATTTAGATACTCTTCGATGCGAAATTAAATAATCTTTCTAACCATATCAAAAACTCCCAATATAGTTTTACTGTCCCAATGATGTTTGTAAAAACTATTTTCACATCTTAAATGCCTATATCACGGTTTTCGGCGTTCATCCTGTATATACAGATTTAGATTTTTAATTTATGGGTTTGATGCCACGGTAACTTAATTAAGAAACGTAATAAAGTCCATTCACGATGGCGAGAGAAATACAAACCAACTCACGAACAGAGTCAAGGCTGCAAAATTATACCAATCCGACCAATAGAGCGACGTGAATAGCACATAAAAATAAATGCGATCATTTTAAACAATTAATGACGAATTATCTGTCAGCCAACTAATATGTCAGAAATGGATTTTTGAGACTTCATTTACACTTATTTCTTGAATACTAAATTTGTGTTTACCAAGTCTTTAAATTAAGTTTACTCGGTCACAGAAATAACTATAGGAAAGACAGATAAAAAATTCACGGATTTCAAGGGAATTTTGTATCTTAGTTGGTAGAGAATACTGCTAGACATACGTATATCCTGCATTCAAATCCCAGTGATGTCCATGAATTTTTCACATTCAAAACAGTTAACGATTCAATTATTAAATAAGAAAGACAAACATGATTGTTGTAGACCCTGAAGAAGGTGCAAGGGTGCGCCGAAACGTTGGTTTAGTAAGATAAATGCTGTTTGACTGAACTTTCGAGAAATTGTTAACACACATATGTATATATATATATATATATATATATATATATATATATATATATATATATATATATATATATATAATTTATTTACAAAAAAAAACTAGAAATAATTCAATTTTCTTTCAAGTATTTTATTATTAGTGCTGTCCATTCATAAAACGTTTGAAAAAAGTGAGAATTTAAAAGTATAAAACAAACTTTTACCCTGAAACGAAAATATCCTCTCCAATTCTATAAAACTGTGATCCCTTCTGAAATTCGCACAAGCTGAAAACTCATACTTGTTTTTGTAGATGACCCTCAACTTGCTAACACGATCGTAAGCCACGATAATCCGAAAGATCAACTCTCATCCTATCTAAATAAACCATACGAATAACTCGCAATGTGTTATTTTGTTTATTCAGACCGTTGGTGCGATGCCAATTAGTATGCGGCTATCTACAGAAGAGACGAGGGAAGGAATGTATCGTTTGTCACGGAAACATATTTACAAATATTCACAGTTCACTCTAATGGAAACAGAGAAGTTATTTTCTGTTTGCATCACGTGTTTGAAAATAGAATTACTTATACAGAAATATTTCATTTTACGAATGCTCAGTTTTAGGGTATTGAAATGTTCAGCCAGAGCGCATTTTTTCTTTGTTATGTTGATATATATATAATCGATCTGCGATGTTTATCCATCTTAAGATTAACGTATCATTTACAACAGGATTGATGATGGCGAGGAATTAAATTTTGAAATATTGTTTTTTTTTAAATCCTTGTTTTGAAATTCTGAATCAATCCATTGACCAACCAGACTATATAGTGAAAATTATTAGGCAGAGGACTCACGTCATCGACCTGAAAAAAACCTTATAAAATGAAATATAACTTGTGGAGATTATTGGATGTTATTTATTTTTAAAAGAAAAGAAAAAAAGTACATATATATATATATATATATATATATATATATATATATATATATATATATTTATTAATGTAACGTGCATCCCTGACTTAAGAGTATACGAGCGCCGCTACTGGTAGAATATTCCCGAGCGATGACGTAAAACCCACACGTGTGTAGACGTGTTAATTAGACCGATGACCTGGATCCTTTGTATTCAATGCCATTGTGGCGTCAGAAAGTTCGAGAAGGATATCGCGCTATATAAACCTGCCGCCAAATCCAGCGAAAATAGTCTGATATATAGAAGCAATGAGCAATGAACAGTGGGTGATATAAATAAACATTATACGAGTTGTGAACATAAATAAATGTATTTATATAAATAAATATAGTGATATATTGTTTAAATAAATAATCTTAGTGTTTAAATATTTAATAATATTCTTAGTCTTAAATTAGTGTTTATAATTATTTAATCATAGTGTTAGTTATTTTTACTATCTTTTTAATATTTTCTTAATTATTTATCGTTTAATAAACGTATTATTTTAATTAATAATATTTCTCTCATTTTTACACTTCACCCAAATAAATAAAACGTTACATTAATGATATTTACAATTACTTCCAAGTCAATCGTTATTCCTTTTATGGAATATAAAATTATTTGAAATAATTGTAGTTTATTTTCATACCATACGTTGGCACTACTGAGAATGATCATGTTGTGTCAAATAATTTTATATTCCGTAAAAGGAATAAAAATTGACTTAGAAATAATTGTAAATTAATAATATATCCTAGTATATTTTTCTTCTTTTCTTAAAAATAAATAACAACTAATAATTACTACAAGTTATATTTCTTTTTATATGTTTTTTTTTCAGGTTGATGACGCGAGTCCTTTCCCTAATCATTTCCACCACGTGACTTTTCATTCAATCAAGTCATATTTTGACATTTCGTTAGATTAAATTATAGGTTACGAGGAATTCTGCTCAAAACTATAATCATACACATCTGTAAACTGAAAATAATTAACAATATTAGATGGCCCAACCGCTTTAATTTAATTTTATATAAATAATTTATGATCCAAATAATAACTAAAATAAATTATATTTACATACATTCTTTATATTTAGATTTTTTAAATTTTAAATTCATTCTATGAAGAAATTATGACCTCTAATTTTTCGAAATGTTTCCAATTCATTATCGGATTAACATTTTTGAAAGGTATACCTATAATTTTAGATATTTAACTATTAATACAATAAGAAATAATATAATGTATGTACTTCCCAGAAAAATCTTGAGTAATGTCTCTATATTTTTGACACTGACATTTATCTGTCAGTTACAAACATTTTAATTATTCAATTGGTTTTCATGACATTAATTGGGCTGTGAGATTTATTACAACAAATTATTATATACCTTATATTGCATTATTTCTAAATCTATAAAAGATATAATAAAATATTTATATGTATCAGATAGAGAATTTACTCTTCTTTAATACAAGCAAGAAGAAAAATAATATTTAGAACTTCTGGTTGTCCAATTATTACCAAAACCATTTCAGCTCTTCCCAATAATGTCCGATTGAGAAATACGTAGTTAAACAGATATTAGTATTATAGTTGAGAAATCGTCCTTCCAACCTCCCCACATACAGACATACACACACATATATTCACACACATACACACACACACAAACACACACACACAGACAGACGCATACACACACACATCATCGTAAACATATTAAAATCGGATTGTAGGGCCCATAAACGTGTTTAATCATTAAAATCTCTATATGCGATTTTTAGCATAAATCCAATACCTCTCTTAGCGAGAGGTAATAATGTCACTTTTAACACATATCATAAATAACTATTCAATGTCAACTTTCATTCGCTACTCGTACCATAAATACTTATATTATTTCATAAAGGTATTTGGTCCATGCTGGCGCTATGAGCTAACCTTTTGTTCGTTTTAAATTATGTATGCATAAAGCTTCTCTGTGGTTTTCGTTATTTGATTATAAAGGTAATTAAAAGCAATTGTATAGATGGAGACTTTCATTGCATTTACTCTCCGCTCAAGGAGACAAATATCAAATACATACACTATATTTCAAAGCTATTCGTATACTATATTAAACCATAAGTGTGCAACAATGTTATGAGGTAATGCCATTAACTTATAAACTTTCTGTATAGACAAAGTTTGATACATTGTGATATGAGTTCATCATTGCCCATGCGAAATGATATCTATTAAAATCTATTTAAAATTAAATGAAATATTGATCAATTTTAAAATGTATAACTCAAAGCGGTACAATAATATTCGATCTTGTAACCGACTCTGGAGGTACACTAGGCAACGTAGCCAACTCACAATCCAAGGGTCCCAGTTTCGAATTCCGAGTAAGGTATGGATATCTCCATCTATGCGATATTAGAATACGGTTACAAATATTCAAGGAAAGATTACCTCATCCCAATATATTAAATTGTAATAAGATAAATTCTATGTTAATGTAATTACAATCTCCAGCACAATAAATAATTAAAGAACTTTGTTTTGTAAAATGAAATTATAAATTAAATCATACCTATTTCATTGTTATAACGTAACAAAAACGCCAGTTACGCCATCTCATGCGCATATTTCTGAAACGCAGCATTTATGAGATTTAGTTTACAAAAACCTGTCCATTTTTAAGTACATACATACGAGGTTTGGCTATTAAATAATGAGACTGCTTATGAAAAAGTTTTATTTTAATAAATATTTTATAATCGAATGCTCCCCTTCAATGTACTCCCCTCCCCTCACCACACACCGTTCCATTCGTTTTTTCAAAGCATGTTGGAAGTCTTCTTTTGTAAGAGCGTTTGGGAGCTCCGCCGATTTTCGCTTCCCTCTTCCATCGACTCGAACTGGGTTCCTTTTAAGGCAGACTTAATCTTTAGAAACAGTAAAAAGTCACAGGGTGCTAAATCAGGAGAGTACGGCGCGTGTTCGAGCACTGGAGTACCTCTAGCGGCTAAATAACGCTTCATAGACAGCGCGTTATGGGCAGGTGCGATGTCCTGGTCCAAAATCCACGACTTATTTTTCCACAACTCCGGCCGTTTCTTACGAACTCGTTCTCGCAGTGTTGCCAAAAGTTTGGTTTACAGTTTGACCCTCGGGAACCCATTCAATCACCACGATGCCGTTGATGTCGAAAAAAACGATTAGCATGGCTAATAAATCTTCGGTGCTCTCTCGGCCTTCAGAAAACCGTTTATACCATTGGAAAATAAGGGCACGAGATAGAGAATTCTCACCTTACGAGAATTTAACGAGAAATTTCACATTGATCCGTTGCTCGTGCTTTTCGTTACACATTGTTATCGGCACGAGAAAAAAACACGTTCGTATCTAACCTCTATAGAAAAAAATACTACTACAGCGACAAAAACGTGTTTTCGTACCGGAATACTAGACACTTCCCGCTATCCAACGCTGCATTCGTTTACCCCCTCCCCTTCCTCTCTAGGACGCCTTCTGGGCGCGCAGTCTCGTTAATAGCCAGACCTCGTATGTATGTCTCGGTAATTGTAAAGATATGGATACAAAATCTCTGTGACGTATATTGATTTTTTACCTCTCGCTAAGAGAGGTATTGCATTCATGCTAAAAATCGCATATCCAGATTTTATTGAATAAGCACGTTTTAAGGTCCCTACAATCCGATTTTAACATTTTTACGATGATGTCTGTGTGTGTGTGTGTGTGTGTGGATGTGTGTGTGTGTGTGTGTATGTGTGTGTGTGGGATGTTGGAAGGACGGTTACTCAAAAACTATAAGACTTAAAATTTGTTTAACAACGTATTTCCCAATCGGACATTCATGGGAAGATCTGAAAAGGTTTTGGTAATAATTGGACAACCGGAAGTAGAAGATTCTTGAAAAAAAATCTTCTAAATATTATTTTTTGAAAATTTTTCGTGGTAATATTAAAGAAAATTAAATTCTCTATCTGATACATTTAAATATTTTATTATATATTCCATAGATTTAGAGATAAAAGAAGTATAATATATAAAATAATCTGTTGTAATAAATTTGACAGCCGAAAGAATGCCATGAAAAATAGTTGATAATTTAAATTATTTTTAACTGACAGATAAATGTCAGTGTCAGAAATAATGAGTAATGAATTAAAAATGTACTTGGAGAATCCCTTAGTTCTTGATCTGTGACTATTATGGAGATGACAAGTCTAGGTTGAAGGACTTAAATTTGTTTCAAACATTATGGGACAATGTACACCAGTACTATAGACTAGAGTAGTAACTTTGAATTGCGAAAAAGCTATCAAATTCTTCTCAAGTAAGTTGTAAATATTGACAAAATTACACATCGATATAAGAATAATCGGAGTGCAATCTATCCGTCACTTTATTAAAGGGAATTAGTGTTATTTAGATATAACATGTATGAAAAAATAAAATGTAAAAGAAGATATGTAAGAATAGATGCACAATCCATATATACATTTTAGACCGCCCAAAATTAATGTTTTTACTAGAAGAATATGAAGAGAAAGTAAACAACGTTGTTCGAATTGAAAATTGCTGTTACCAGCCTAATATTTATATATGGTAAACTCTACTTTGTAATTTATTGTAACATAATTTATGGTAAAATATCTTCATGTTGAGACATGGTATTATTGAATAATAAAGAAGTTTATACGTCATAGATTTATATGAATATATTATTTGTATTTACAAAAATATTCTTTGCTTTATGCATACAGCCAGGTAAAATATATGGCGAGAGGTTATGTGCTGGCCACATCAGATTTTTTCGAAGGGGGCCCAGGTTTTACAAAAAAATCTTGTAATATAGGTATACAGGGTGAACACTAGAAATTATTACATAGGCGTTTAACATCGAAAAACAGTTTTTCTCAAATATTATCTGTCGCGTAAAACATAATTTAATGCTTTATATAAAAATATTTATCAATATGAAATTCGTCGAATAAGTGAAAAATATCACATCAAAATTTGACAGCTACATTAAATACCGTTATTTGTGTTATAGTTTCGATGCGATATTTTTCTCTTATTCGATGAATAAGCGATTTATGGCCAGTTGCACCGCTTATAGTTAAAATTTAACTTTTGATTAAATTGACAATATCGTATCGGAGCGAAATGTCAAACGAGTTGATAAATATTACTATCAAAATTTCGATATGCATTTTTTTCGTTAACCTGTATTTAAGACTTTAACTATAAGCGGTGCAACTGGGCATTAGAGATTTATTTGATATTGGTGAAACCGGCCATTAGAGGATAAAATTCTGAATCTTTAGGTCTCAAAATTCTTAAAATTGTGGTTTTGGTGGCCGAGAAAACTTAATTTAAATACGTGGATTTAGGGCCAATTCACAATTTTCACCGTTGTGATATGATATGAAATAAATTTATATCATATCACTTGTCAGTGTCATTAATATTATTTGTAACATGGCAACAAATACATGCATCAAATTGGTATTTTGTTGTTATACACAACCAATATTGCCAACATACGGTAAATACATCATATCACACTTTCTCACTTATTTATATCAGATCCCTTTACAATTGAGAATAGCTCCAAGTGATAAAGTAAAAAAATTCACTGCATATCACTTCGGTGAAAATTGAGAATTGGGCTCTATGTTTCTACAGTTCACCCTAACGTAACACAAAATTTACTTAAGAAAAATATAAAAATTTTGATTACTTAATTAGTAAAGCGGATATAATAATAATATTAAAACCGGATTGTAGGCACCTTACTTAATCATTAAAATCTGAATATGCGATTTTTAGCATGAATCCAATACCTTAGCGAAAGGTAAAAAATTAAAATGTAAAAATATTTCGGGATGACCCGTCTGTGGAATATAAGTTAAATACGCCTCTTAAGTGCATAACAAAACAAAAATAAGATTTTGCTATATTTCAGTGTAATCATTTTATTATATTGGTAATAAATATAAAAAAAATCTGATGTGGCCAGCACATAACATCTCGCCGTATGCATAAAGCAAAGAATATTTTTACAACTACAAATAATATATTCATATATGTCTATCACGTAAACTTCTTTATTATTCAATAGGAGGATGTCTCAACACAAAACAATTTTCACATACATATATATACAAAATTTATATGACGTTTCACTAGAAATCATGTACAATAAATTACAAAATAGAGTTTACCATATCTAAATTTTAGGCTGGTGACAAGAATTTTCAATTTGAACATTTCTTCCATATCTTCTTTTACAATTTCCTTTTCAATACATGTTACAAATAACACATTTATTATCTTTAAAAAAGTGATGGATAGATTGCACTCCAATTATTCTTATATCGATGTGTAGTTTTGTCAATATTTACAACTTATCCGAGAATAATTTGATAGATTTTTGCAGTTCAATGCATATTTTTCTTAAAAAAATAAATAAATATAAATATATCATCACGGCATATTACCTATTGCTGGGTGTGCCAATCTGCTTTGTACGCAGATATCGGTAATGATGAAATATTTGTACCGTACGACCGCTTACTTCGAATATTAATGGCACAAAATTGACTCCTGTGGTGCACTCTCTACGCCAGCAATGAGTGCCCGTGAGGTGGCACCTGGTATTTTTCTTAATCATTACTCATTATTTCGATGAAATATAATTTTACTGTATTTTACGTTGCAGAATGGAGACAATATTCACTTTCATCTTGTGTGTTTAACATTTAAATATCGTTTTACTTCGGGCTGTATTCTCGTACAGTCCGCCTATTCGCACTTTGTTCGGTTTGTAGCGTCTACAATTCAAATATTTTCTCGTAGGCAATCATCCATCGCTTTACACTCATTATTGTGCGCTGAGGGCTGCTCCGATTATCTAATCTTATCCGACATTGTCGGAATTAACAGTATTTCTGAAGGGTATGTGTAATATACCTATAATTTTAAATATTTAACTATTAATACAATAAGAAATAATACATGTATGTACATCCCAGAAAAAGTCTGCAGTAATGTCTCTGGATTTCTGACACTGATATTTCTCTGTCACTTACAAACATTTTAAATTTACAATTGGTCTCCATGACATTATTTGGGCTGTGAGATTTATTAGAACAGACTATTATATTATCTCTAAATTATTATCATAACCTTTTCAGCTCTTCCCAGTAATGTCCGATTAAGAAATACGTAGTTAAATAGATATTAATTATTATAGATTTTGAGAAATCGTCCTTCCAACCGACTCATATACATACATACATACACATACATCCGCACACACACACATACACACACAGATATCATCGTGAAAATATTAAAACCGGATTGTAGGGACCTTAAAACGTGCTTAATCATTAAAATCTGAATATGCGATTTTTAGCATGAATCCAATACTTCTCTTAGCAAGAGGTAAAAATTTAAAATGTAAATATATTTCGGGGTGGCCCGGGCCCCTCCAGTCTCATCCCTATATACGCCACTGCAAAATCTATATTAATAAAGCTCAAACAATATTGATCTTTCAGTTTCACTGTCTTGTCTAAACAGTCTCATGGAATTTCATAAAATTTATCTCTGATTTCAAAATATTGACCTGACATGGATAAAGGAGAATACATTCAACAAAATCGAATATGGTTTCCTGCGGTTTAACTGTTCGTAGAGTATTTTTACTGCTTTTTATATCCCGCTACCCTTGTTACGAGATATAAAGGGATCGTGCTAAAAATCGTATATCAAGATTTTAGTAGGTAACCACGTTTTAAAATCCCTAGGATCCGATTAAAAATAAAAAAGTTCCCTGGGTAAACCCTACTTAATTCTGACAATCCGTCCGAATCTGCAATAAAAAATGGGGGCCGGAGGAGGGGATTTTGACTGAATCGAATGTTTCCTCCGAACCATCAAACTTTTGACTCGGGACATTTTCTGCTCCGATGCATATTTCTCGAGTTATTCGTGGTGGTACATTTAAATGGGACATCCGGTATGCAACGAAAATAAATATTATTCATACTTGCAGGAGATAATGAAAATGTACTGGCCACATCAGATTTTTACACTTATTTCTCAAAAACTGTACATTTGTAAGACACGCTATAAATTAAATACAATTTTCTGCAAAATTCAGTAATTATGCATAAAGTTAATTTAAAAAGAAAATTATTGTCTCAGTCAAATAGTTTGAAGAAAAGACGGTCGATTTAATTAATTTTAGATAATACAATCATTTTCATTTACATTCCTTATCTAAAGTCTAGCGGTTAGTAGATCGGTTTCCATTTGCTAATTATGCGGTGAAGTATCGGTCCAAATTCCGGAACTGCGTAACTAACAGATTAGCCGTATTCTATTTACTGCAGAACTAAATCAGTTCACTTGCAACTAATTTGAAGTTACTGACACTCCTCTAACATACTTTAGCTCTTAGATCAAACTAGAGTTTGTAATTTTATTTTGAAGTTCAGATCTTGTCGACATTGCAGATGGAGTAAGAATAAGATTATACAAGTGATTGAAAAATTAGGACAAATAGCTATTTACTTTATTATTCATTTTAGCCCTATTTTAAATTACAAAGTTGTACAGAAACTCAAATGCCACTTTTTAGTGTGAAAAGGTTCTATTCTACTTTTGGTTTCGTTGAAAGTGAACCATCGTTGATTTTACCGCCCGTCACCTTTAGGAAGGTATTGTCTTTGGTCAAAAAATTCGATAGTGAGTTTCTAATGAATAAACACGTTTTTTGGGATCCCTAAAATACGAATTTACTATTTTTACGATGATGTCTGTATGTGTATTTGTGTGTGTGTGTATGTGTGTCTGTGTGTGTGGGTGTGTGTGTGTGTGTGTGTGTGTGTGTGTGTGTGAGCGTGTGTATATGTGACGATCGTGTCAGCTCGCAGAAATCCAATACCAAGATTCCAAAAATTATAATTTTTTCGTATTCCTCAAGTTTAGATCCATATGCAAACATGATTAGATTTTGGTTATAACTGTTCCACCGGAAGTTCCCTAATTTGCAACTTTTAACAGTTTTTCTTGAAGAAAAAAGCAGTTAAATAACATTTATTGACATTTAATGTTAATAAATTTTAAACAATATATTATTCTCTATACGATTGGATTGCATTTTATACTTCATATTTACCTACTTATTTGAATACAAATATTCGTACATTTTATCATGGAAGCAATTAATTGTTTAACACAACTCAATTATATGACTATGGCGATGTTTGCATTCATGCTGCAGTGGCGTTAATAAACGAAAATATACTGCAGAGCATTCACGCTTGCATCATAAATCGGATAAGAAATTTTTTCGCCCTTAATTTTCGATTTGTTTCATCTCCCTGAATCAAATCTCAATAGCAGAGGTGTCACTATTCAGTATGCCAATACGTTAAAAAATCTGTGAATAAATCAGGAAGGATTCAAAATGAAAGCGGCAGTAATGAAAGTATAAAGTGAGAGTATTAAAAAGGTAAAATGGCACAACAAACAGTATAATCAAAGCGTATATTAAAAAATATTACATATTACGTAGAAATGGGCTAATTGGATCGAGGAGAATTTCTTTTTTCGTTTATTTATATTCTCCTTGACCCAATTGGCCCATTTCTACGATTTATACATTTAGTGTACATCACAAATAATTATAAAAAATATTACAGTAAGTTATAGGCAATAATAAAAATGCAAACAGGCAGAATAAAAATTAAACACCCGATTATATTTTAAACGCCTGTGACGATGTGAATCTGTCACAAGTTTTATGGGTTATATAGTTCAAAGCCGTGTAGCTCAGCCCGTATAAATCCGCGGACCGTGAAAACTTTTCTTCCCGGCAATTGGAACAAGGCGCGTAATTTGATCGGGAAATAAACCGTATAAGGGCTGTCAACATCGTGTTCCATTTTAAACCATTTTACCCTGTTATTTTATGCAACTCTTGCTATCAGTAAACAAACCTAAGCTGATTTAATTAGCAGGGCTGTATAAAAGCAGATTGTAGAAGATAGTTGTTGACTGCGAATACTCCTTTCAACAACTAGTGAGCGTAGGCCAAAGCAACTTCTAAAGGCGTATTTGAAAACATCTGGAGACACTACGACTGACACCGGCGGTAAACATCTCCGTGGACTAAATTCACCAGTGCGCGTATCTAACCGTTTTACAGTGACTCGTTGAGAGTTTTACCGACTTGACGTTTCGACGCCGCCGGCGTGTGAACCCAAGCGTTACAGACGTCGAGTCCGCGTGTTTATCCAGAGGTACCGTAAAACGGCCCGTTATCCCGAGGCGTCTATTTTATCGTGCATGGACCCAAGTGCGTTTTTCCAACTCTGCGCCGCGACGCCCCAGTGCATAAGCCGCGGCACTCAAGGCCTAGAGTCTATGAGGTTTGCCTGGTTTGACTTTCTTGTCGTGCACTGCATATACCATCGATTTCCACGTATTCCGTGAACATCCGGTTACGAGTGTCACCGTCGCGATGCCCGGCGTCAATCTGCCGATTACAGCCGCGTACCTACCCCTCTTACGTTATTACCGCCGTTAGCCGCCGAACCAACGCGACATCAGCGTCGCGATGCTTGGCGTCGATTACGCCAAAACCGTGCGGACACGTTTCTAAACGGATCCTTAAGATTACCGTATCTACCGCTTAGCCACCGCCGTCGCGACGCCGCGTCTTTTTTTCGAAAACCCGTAATTCGACTAATTCGCACATCCAGCATCCAATTTTACCAATCAGCGATCAACATACTAGTTTGTACAACGATTTGACATACACTAAAGTTCTTTTGTACATTTATGTTAATTTTGTTCTTCATATTTCACCCTATCTCCAAACCTGCTATCCGACCGTTCGCGCCCGAGCAATATCACGCCAACTTTCTGACCGCTATCCTGAAAATAGCGCTACACGTAGGCAAGGGAAAAATCCACCTAGAGATTGTTTTTGGACTTAATTAATTTAGATATTTCTTTAATTAACCTAATCTAACTTTACCCACTTAAACTAATACACAAAAATCGGGCCGAATATTTTTCTTATTGTCGAAATATTTGTCTTACTGCTGAAATATTTGTTTACTGCCCAAATATTCTTTTTGTGCTCATGCATTGAAATGTGTTGTTTCGCGTCCAAAACGTCAATTTCCCAGATGTCCGGCGGTGTCGGTAAGATAGAGCACCCTGGTAGACGATATCACATAACCCACATCACAACAAACGTAATATAAATTGTAACAAAACAATATGAAATTTAACAAGTTTATTAAGTTTAAATTTGCTATATACCTATACTACAAAGTGAAATACTTGGTAAGTAATAAATAGTTATTTACTTTGTTTTCGGTTACAGAATAAATTTATTCTTCGTATCTGTTTTTGGTTTAAAGAAATAAAATACATAAGTTTCGGTTTTCGATTACGGTTTCATAAAAAGTCAAATATCGGTGCGGATTTCGGTTGCGGTTTGGATCCTTGCGTAGGTGTAAATTAATATTTCATGTAGTTCAAGCATAATAAAATTATTCGCCTGTTAATAATGTGATTAATTCGACATTTACACAAGCGCAAGAGAAATTTCCACAATACTGTCTGTTTGTATCAATTCCAATTCATTCAACATTAAACACGCATTGTATCATATACATATATTGAATGAAGGTGAGAACTATAATATATAATATTCATCGTATTTCGTTGATCAAATATTGAATGAGTATCTGAAGCGAAGCAAAGAATCGAGACTGCACTTGAATTTTAACAATATGCAAATATTGACTTTCCAGCAATCAGGAATAATTAGCCGTCTTACTCAGCGCAAAATTTCAAATAACAACGGTAGGTTTTTATTTATTTTTTCCGTCAAGAGCTTTGGCAGAAAAAGTGGAAATGAACATATTAAAATTTACTGAATTTATCTCAGGGATAAGTGACAGTAAAAGTAATTAATGTTGGTTTTATTTTCAAAATAAATTCTTTATTGGATTATGTATAGAAGAAAATAATGATATATTTAAAGAGGTTAATTACAACAAATACAGATTTATTGTCTCATAAATTCTATAACTTCGCATTTTATGTATTCATAAAGATGAGACTGTAGCCATGAGATTATGTTGTTATAGATTTTATTTTAGCCTATTAAAACTCTCGGAAGAATCATTAAATAGATTTTGGTAACACACACCGGCAAAATTAGGGGAAAGCTAATTCTAAGTATGTATATGCCAGAAGCAGACACGTGTGCGTGTGTCATATTGACGAAAACAATGTCAGAGAACTAAATTTGATAGCCGATAAGGTGGCGGGAAATACGAATTCATTTTCAATTATTCTAAACCTTAAATTTTATTTCTTGATAATGTAAGTAATCTGTCAAAAATAGATAATTTATTAGACATTAATAAGAAATTTGAAAAATATGTTGCACTATAAAAAATAATTAAAGTACTTAATATGTTAATATTTATTTAAAAATCTACACATTATATATATATATATATATATATATATATATATATATATATATATATATATTACCCATTGCTGGGTGTTCCAATCTATACATTATATTATTTAAATCAAATAATAAAAAAACCTCAAACTACACGGCAACAACTATTAAAATTTAAGCACATACTACTCAAGGAACTAAAAATTTGAATAATTATAATTATTATTGTTATTATTATTATTATTACAACAGGCGCAATTTTATTTCAAAAAAGGGATGTTACTTTAAATGTCTGCCAGAAATGCACCGCTTCTTTGACCTCGTCATCGTTGTTCGTAATTGTTTTAACAAATATACACCATACTATTTCAATATTCTTTGATGAATCTTATGAAGCTTCACATCCTTTCGCCAAAAAATGTAATATTTTGCTGCTTTCCTACGGCGTAAACATCTAGGAGCACCATCATAATGTAAATTCTCCTGGTCCACTTACACACCCATTTCTTCCATTGGACACTATAAACTTCCGCAAGAACGTGTCTTCACCACAGTAAGTTACAAATATTTCATGTTATCTTTTCTTAAATATTATTAATTTGGTGTTAATTTTGATATCACCCTCCTATAATAATGTAAATATTAAAGCTAATATACCGAAAATATATTGAATGATTAAGTACTATTGCAATAAAAATACAAATTGTTACATTTTTGGTACTTATATATGTGTTACAGTTAAAGTATCAACTTAGTCAGTGCATACACTGTCTAGTTGATGTATGTTTCCACTAGCTGTTTTAGTGAAAGTATACATTATTTTATATATAGTGCATACTTTATCTAGTTAATGTATTCATTGACTAGTTAGTGTATACACCTTCTTTTGTCACTGTCTACCTAAATCCGAGTTCTGTGCGTTAGGTATTGTTTTTGTTTTTTTTTTTTTTATAAAATTTATACGCCTAGATTGTTGGGTGGGCAGTTTGGGTGGGCATGTTGCGTGGGCAACGCAATAATTTATACTTCCACTAGCTATTTTAGTTAAAGTATACATTATTTTATATAATGCATACTTTATCTAGTTAACTGTAACATATGCACAATGTAACTACCAAAAATGTTTATTAATATCAATATGAGAATTATGTTATTATTTCATCTTTTAAGTTAACTTAAAATTAAAAACATTCATTTCACGAATTAGTGTGGAAAATATTCGCGCACTAGAGCGCGAAATATTCGCGCATTATTTTATTAATTGTGTAAAAAATGCTACAAAATGTTTGATCGGATAATATTGGGTACCTCGACTACGTCTATGTATCCAAATATCTACTAGCGATAAAATGCTCCTATCTGCTTTAATACTTATATAACTAAAACATAGCTTTTAAAATTGTAAATAGTGATTTTTAATTTTAAGTTATAGAAAAAATATTGAGTGAAAAATATATACTTTCACTGGCATGCACTAAACATACATTTCGCACACTTGGCATACAAATAACTATTGTGCACCATGTGCTAGAAATATATGTTCAGCGCATGACTCGTATTAATTGGTAACATAATTCTATTGTCGATTTTGAGAGCAAACAGATGTGCATGCGTTTTTTGGAATTTTTTTGTACAACTTTTCTAAAACTAAATGTTTAAACAAAAATATCTACATGTGCATGAATTTATGTTTATGAATATGTAAGATCTTATCCCGATGAAGGTATGTGAATACTAAAACGTCGGGTTCGTAAGAATAAATGGCGTAGGACTGAGATTTCGAGTATTTGTTATATCCCCATCTAAAGTCGAGATGTGTATCTACAAATTATTATAACAGTATTAAGAAATTTTTACTTTCCGAACTCACATTATTGAAAATCTGAATTCCGACACTTTGCGCGATTCTTATAAAAGTTCACTTTGTCAAGTAGACTTTGAAGTTCACTTTAAAAGCAAATATATGTTAAACCTTCAATTGAATTTTAAATTGATTTTACCGGAAATACCTTTTATTATTTGTGCTTTTTGCGCAGTTTCCTATATGCTGCTTTAATGACAAATTCAACAAAAAATTCTTCACGGATTCACTGGCATGCAAAAAATCGCATAATCCTATTTTTTGCTGTCGGCCTTAAATTTTAACTTGACAAATGCCACTAGTGTCAACTAAGATAACAGTTGATTAAAAAATCGTATTTACATAGCTAAAAAACGTAAAAACTTGGTTAATTGACTTTTAAGTTATATGAGATTTTTGCAAGCCAGTTTTCAGTCTGGAGTTATTTATTAAAATGTAAAATTCAAAGCATCTATGGAAAACGTTGAAAAGAATTGAGCATCGCTTGATTATTTCTTAGTGCCAACAGCCGGAAGTGATTGGCGACGTAGAAGATAAAATCGCTTCCGCGGGAAGGAACCACAAAAATAGTTTCCCCAGGACATTAAGGTCAAGGCTTTGCGAGTTTCATTTTACATCAACGTCGCTGGATACAATGCTGACTTAGCGAAAATCCGCCTCGAGACATCGAGATTTAGAGACGGTGACCGACAGAAGAATTTTAATGGATATAAAATTGCTGTAATGCAGCAAAAATGCCGGATTTACGGATTTTGAAGTAGATTTGATACTGGAGAATATTCAACATGATTGCAATCAGTAGCTTATCTTTATTATAATGTATATTTTATCCTTAGATGTGCAAATAATTATTTTAACTTTAATATCAAATTAGGCCGATGTTCAATCGATTTGTATAACTTTGTTTTATATAATAGTGACATTGCATCACGCTGCAATTTCATTTTAATCTTCCACTACCCTAGGGTAAGGGAGGTATAGGGGTTGTGCTAAAAATCGCATATCGAGATTTTGGTAAATGACCACGTTTTAAGGTCCCTAGAAACCAATTTTAACAAGTTCACGATGATGTCTGTGTGTGTGTGTATATATATATATATATGTCCATCACCCTACACTCATTCATAAACTAAGTAACCTGGGAATACATGGAACATTATTGAGATTGAGTCGTATATATGACATAGATCACAATTCGTTTACTGCAATGGTTTTAAATCACGTACCATCACTGTATCATCTGGAGTACCACAAGACTCTCATCTGGGGCCTTTACTGTTTAATCTGTTTTTGATTATTGCCCATTGCTTTCAGTATTCAAATTTCCTGATGTATGCAGACGATTTGAAAATCTTTAAAATTATATTAAGCGTAAATGATTGCATAGACTTACAAAGATATTTAGATAAATCGTTCAACTTTTCACTATAATCTCAATATGATTATTATAAAAAAGAGTCAATTGTTAGAGATTTGGGGAATAATTTTTGATTCGAAATTAACTGTATTTTTTTTTATTTGTATTTTTAATTATCCATTCTTGTATTTCTTTAAATCTTTTCATTATGCTATGTATACCTACTTAGTTAAGATATAGACACTGTATATGTAATTATTCAAAATTCCAATATGTGGGAACATTGGTTTGTAAAAACTGTTGGTTTTCATAAATAAATAAATATGTGTGTGTGTGTGTGTGTGTGTGTGTGTGTGTACGCTCTAACCCGAAAACTATCGTTCAGACAAGTTTTAAACCTTGTATTTGTACCTAATTCTAATGTGGAAAAAAGCCATTAGATTTTGGTGAAAATAGTTTTTCTTCAAAAAATACTCTTAAATGTTATTTTTTCGAGTTTTATGTTATTACAAAAATCTGTTGTGGCCTGCACAATACCTCTCGCCACTTCCTTTTTTGGTTACATAAGTATAGGGCGCGAACAGTCATGTTACATTGTTGGCCTTGACAAGCAGATGTGGGGGCCCGTTTCAGAATGATAATTAGTCAGTATGTTTCATTCAAAATTTCAAGATTTTCTAAATACACATAGTTAATTTGTCACCAGGAGTGTGGAATTTACTTGTCGAGGAAAATAAACCATATGGAACTGGAAAATCACTAAATTTAGAATGAGAAATTATGATACATCTATATACATAATTACTAGCTATCATTCTGACATGAGTCCCCATATCTGCTTGTCAAGGCGCCCTATTGTATTTAACATTTCTTGTATACCTACATTCTACACCAAAAATTGTACTTACATATATCTATTCCTTATATTTAGATTGTTTAATTTTAAATTCATTATATGAAGAAATTTTGTCCTCTTCTAATTTTTCGAAATGTTTCCAATTCATTGTCAGGATTGACTGTATTTTTGAAGGATATATGTAATAGACCTATAATCTTAAATATTTAACTACTAATACATTAAGAAATAATATAATGTATATGTACTTCCCAGAAAAACTCTTTAGTAATATCTATGAATTTCTGACACTGACATTTATCTGTCAGTTACAAACAGTTCAACTGGTCAAGTATTTTCCATGGCATCCTTTCGGCTGTAAAATTTATTATAACGTTATTTTATTTATTATATTTCTTTTATCTCTAAATCCATAGAATATATAATAAAATATTTAAATGTATCAGATAGAGAATTTAATTTTCTTTAATATTACCAAGAAAAATTTTCAAAAAATATTATTTAGAAGATTTTTTTTCAAGAATCTTCTACTTCCGGTTGTCCAATTGTTACCAAAACCTTTTCAGATCTTCCCATGAATGTCCGATTGGAAAATACGTAATTAAACAATTTTTAAGTCTTATAGTTTTTGAGTAATCGTCCTTCCAACATCCTACATACATACACACACACACACATACATCCACACACACACACACACACACACACACACACACACACACACAGACATCATCGTAAAAATGTTAAAATCGGATTGTAGGGACCTTAAAACGTGCTTATTCAATAAAATATGGATATGTGATTTTTAGCATGAATGCAATACCTCTCTTAGCGAGAGGTAAAAATTATAGATTATTAAATTTTCTACAGATTTGCATTAATACTTTTTGTACATATTTTATGGTTAAATTTATATAATTATCTATAATTTTAATCCCGGTTACACAGTTCAGAACTCAATTGTATGTAACTGACAGATATATGTCACTGTCAACAAACTAATCATTTCAAATCATAAAATTTTTAAAAAGAAAATAGTAAATAGAATAATAATTATAAGGAAAGGAACTTAATACAGTTTCCAGCTAGTGTTTCTGACGAGACGATCGAGACGAGAAACTACGTTGTCTCGTCTCGTCTCGTCTAGAAGGCAAGAAATAAAGTCTCGTCTCGATTTTTTCTCGTCTCAAACAATGGAATCTCGTCTCAGCCGAGAAGCTCGACGAGATTTCTCAATTTTTTTAAAATAAATATCCAATATGCGATTTAAATTGATATATAACCGAAACACAAATAATATACTGAGTGATTGAGCTGGGAAGTTTCATTGGCGCGAAAATTCAAAATAAGGAAAATTAAAGAAGAGCGTATAAAACAAATAAATAAGCTTGTTTTACAAATAATAAGTGTTCAATAAACAAATTGTATAAACTGCACATGGCAAAATTATATTTAGTCCATGTTTTATGTTTTATCTCTTTCTAATATTCATATTCATGTATCTTTGTTTCATGTAATGTCAATTTTGTAAGAGTATCTTTTGCTTATTTAAACATTATTTATTAAAAAGAATCCCTATAAATTATTAAAATAAAATAAATATATCATCCGCGTTTTACCCATTACTGGGTGTAACACTTATTCGGTAAGTGAACAAAAATATTGTGACGCCAGGAAAGTAGAAGGTAGTTGTATTTTAAGAAATTTTAGCGATTCTGTTTGGATTTATATTTACAAAAATCTTAAAAAAAATACAAAATGTCCCAACCATTTTTTTTTTTAAAAATGTACTTTTAAAAATAAAAAAAGTCGAGAAATCTCGGAATAATTGTCGAGAATCTCGACATATAAGTTTCGTCTCGTCTCGTGAGTTCAAAAAGCTTTCTCGCCTCAGCGAGACGAGAAATTTCGAGACGAGATTCGAGAATGTCTCGTCTCGTCCGAAACACTATTTCCAGCATAACTAAATATGTAGGAATATAGGTAAGTATATAAATAAAGAAAATAAATATATCATCACGGCATATTACCCATTGCTGGGTGTGTCCATATGCTTTGTAAACAGATTTCGGTAATGATGATGGCATATTTATACCTACCGTACGGGCGTTTACCAGGTGTCACCTCACGGGTACTCATTTCTGGCGTGGAGAGTGCACCACAGGGGTCATTTTTGTGTAAAATTCTAAATATTTAGCGTCAGTTGGGATCGAACCCGGTATTTAAACTTAATTTTAAGTAAAATAAAAACAATATTTGGGATTAGTTCTGTTTATTTTATTTAACGACGACGTTTCGACAGCGTAGTGCTGTCTTTATCAGGTAAATAGTAAATAACAAAGTACATGTACTCAAGACAAGTTTAGAGAAAGAGGGTAACATAGATCAAAAGTTACATAAAAAACATACAAAGTTAAAAGACAGAAAATTATGAATGAATAATCCCAAATATTGTTTTTATTTCATTATTATGAGTTCTGAAAACTTTTTTCAATATTTAATTTAGTATTTACATGAATAAAAATTAAACGGAAGGTATTGTGTTAGCCACATCAAATTTTTCCAGAAAATTTTATTGTAAATTAAAAGTTTAAATTATTAAGGTTCTAATTAATAAATCCTTTGGAAATTCTCAGGCTCATGATACGAAGGCCAAGCTAGAATTATTTAGAATAAGACATATAGTAAATATTTCTTTAGAATTTTACTTTAAATATGTTAAATGTTGTTCCCTTCAACATTCTTTTTTTTTTCATCTCTTAAAAGATCCCAAATAATCTTCTTTTGTAATTCTTTAAAAATAATCATGAATGGTAGCATCATTCTCCTTCAAACGAAAGCCTTGTACCGCGTAAAAGTTGCCAATATTCGTACTTTGCCAAACCGGGTATTCTATTACTTTTTACCTCTCGCTAAGAGAGGTATTGGATTCATGCTAAAAATCGCATATCCAGATTTTATTGAATAAGCACGTTTTAAGGTCCCTACAATCCGATTTTATCATTTTTACGATGATGTCTGTGTGTGTGTGTGTGTGTGTGTGTGTGTGGATGTGTGTGTGTGGGATGTTGGAAGGACGGTTACTCAAAAACTATAAGACTTAAAATTTGTTTAACAACGTATTTCCCAATCGGACATTAATGGGAAGATCTGAAAAGGTTTTGGTAACAATTGGACAACCGGAAGTAGAAGATTCTTGAAAAAAAATCTTCTAAATATTATTTTTTGAAAATTTTTCTTGATAACATTAAAGAAAAATAAATTCTCTTTCTGATACATTTAAATATTTTTATACATATTTTATAGGTTTAGAGATAAAAGGAATATAATATTTAAAATAATGTTGTAATTAATTTTGCAACCGAAAGGATGCCATGAAAAATAGTTGCAAATTTAAATTATTTGTAACTGACAGATAAATGTCAGTGTCAGAAATAATGAGTAATGAAAGAAAAATGTATTTGGAGAATCCCTTAATTCTTGATCTGTGACTATTATGGAGATGACAAGTCTAGGTTGAAGGACTTAAATTTGTTTCAAACATTATGGGACAATGTACACCAGTACTGTATACTAGAGTAACTTTGAATTGCGAAAAAGCTATCAAATTCTTCTCAAGTAAATATTGACAAAATTACACATCGATATAAGAATAATCGGAGTGCAATCTATCCGTCACTTTATTAAAGGGAATTAAGGTTATTTAGATATAACAATTATGAAAAAATAAAATGTAAAAGAAGATATATAAGAATAGATGCACAATCCAGATATATACATTTTAGACCGCCCAAAATTAATGTTTTTACTAGAAGAATATGAAGAGAAAGTAAACAAAGTTTTCGAATTGAAAATTGCTGTTACCAGCCTAATATTTATATATGGTAAACTCTACTTTGTAATTTATTGTAACATAATTTATGGTAAATATCTTTATGTTGAGACATGCTATTATTGAATAATAAAGAAGTTTACACGTCATAGATTTATATGAATATATTATTTGTATTTATAAAAATATTCTTTGCTTTATGCATACAGCCAGGTAAAATATACGGCGAGAGGTTATGTGCTGGCCACATCAGATTTTTTTTCTAAAAACTGAAGTGTTGAAACTGCTCTATGGTACGTAATTGTATTTAGGTACCAGTCCCATACTTCTAAAGCAATGGTTCCCAACTTATTTTAATCACGGAACCTTTTCACCCTGATAAAAATTTTGGAGGCCTAACGTTACTCTTTATAAAGAAGACAACATACTGAGAAACGAAAGTATATTTATTAAAAATACAAAAACTAATGTGCAGGGTTGAACTACTTTCCTCTCAATAGTCTATCAAAATTTGATTTAATACTAGACAGCTGAACTCTAATATCGTGAGTGGTATTTAATTTACTTCTGTATTTTATTTTGCTGCAGTGTAGAGTAAAAATCTGCTTCCATATAAATATGTGGTACCTACTAAACTAAACGATAGCAAACGAATTCCCTTTTTGAATAAATTTAGATATTCTTCATTCAGGTCGCACCAAAATTCGTTTAATGAATTTTAAACTATAAATTAGAGCTCAAAACCTAATTTTATTGCGGAGCCTTTAATTTAATCGACGGTATCCTAAGGGACTATAGAGCACAAGTTGGGAACCGCTAACAGCTGTTCTAAAGAATACTGCATACATTACTATTTTCATGGCTCGCTTCTTCTTGGTTGGTTGGTTATTGTTGGCGTTTGCTCATCTATATGAATCCATACATGACTCTCTTGGCGAGTAAATATATCGAAAAAAGGTATATAACTTTCAGCAGATACATTATACACGTGACATTTTCTTGATTGTATAAACACAAGTGTTATATCTCTTAATATTATACATTTAACGCATAAATACAATTAGTAAATGTCAAATTGTTAACATTAGTTCCACTTTGGCGCTGCGATCTTATTTCCCATAGGGTACCTTTATATACAGGGTATGGCCATGAGGCAAGATCGCCGCTATAAGCGGGCCAATGTCAATCATACTGATAATTCATTTCCCTATTTATTTGTAAGAAATGTGATATTATATTACACAGGAATGTTAAATAATCACAGTATGAATCTATAAAGGTAATAAAAATTTATTTATTTAAGAGATACACAATTATTATTATGACACAGATTTGGAGGTTATATATAGCATATGATATAGGTTGTTATTATCACATCAAATTTAATAACTGTGGTTATTATTTACATAATAAGTATATATTTTAAACTTACCTTTTAAAAAATTAAATGTTTGTGCTTAATATTGGTCATTTTTATGTGTTTTCAATATTGCCAGTCATCGTACTCAGTATCTCAAGAAAATATACAAATAAATAAAATAAAAGTATTACTTACACTTTAAATAAATATTAGAAGTATATTTAAATGTGTTTTGCATTAAAATAAAGCAAGTAGCCACGAAAATACATAATAATTTGCGCAACAACAACGAATATGACAGTGGCCCTCTAATTGAATAACTGCAGTTATTATTTACAAAATAAAGTATATATTCTAAACTTACCGTTTAAAAATTTAAATGTTTGTGCTTAATATAGGTAAATTTGATGTGTTTTCAATATTGCCAGTCATCGTAGTCAGTATCTCAAGAAAATACACAAATAAATAAAATAAAAATATTACTTACACTTTAAATGAATATTAGAAGTATATTTAAATTTGTTTTGCATTAAAATAAAACAAATAGCTACGAAAATACATAATAATTTGCGCAAATAGCGGACGAAACGTGATCCACGTCATGGCCATACCCTGAGTATATATAGGTACCCTAATTTACCATCGCCTGTATCAAAAACTCTTGTTAGCAATGTCGCCAACCATGCTCTATCATAATACCCTAAATATATACTAAACGCTAACTTCTGACAGAGTTGGTCGAAACTAAAGAATAATAAGGTCTTCAACCGCCATGATTATCAATTGAATCTCCCAGTCCTTAGTCCTTCTCATAGTTCATATTCAATTACTTAATTACATATTCTTCGGTCAATCTTATAATTATCTTATTTATTTGACATTTCGACGAACGAATCTTAATTCAAAAATTAGTCCAATTAAAAATTAAGAAACATAAATTCCACGAAATATTTCATTAATTTAGGTTAGTTTCACAAGCTGAACCGACATTTAATTCTGATGAATATTTTCTCTTGTGAAAAAATCTGTTGTGGCCAGCACAATACCTCTCGCCACTCCTTTTTTTGGTTACATAAGTATAGGGCGCGAACAGTCATGTTACATTGTTGGTCTTGACAAGCAGATGTGGGGGCCCGTTTCAGAATGATAATTAGTCATTATGTTTCATTCAGAATTTCAAGATTTTCTAAATACACGTAGTTAATTTGTCACCAGGAGTGTGGAATTTACTTGTCGAGGAAAATAAACCATATGGAATTGGAAAATCACTAAATTTAGAATGAGAAATTATGATACTTACATCTATATACATAATTACTAGCTATCATTCTGACATCAGTCCCCATATCTGCTTGTCAAGGCGCCCTATTGTATTTAACATTTCTTGTATACCTACATTCTACACCAAAAATTCTACTTACATATATCTATTCCTTATATTTAGATTGTTTAATTTTTAATTAATTTTCTGAACAAATTTTGTCCTCTTCTAATTTTTCGAAATGTTTCCAATTCATTGTCAGGATTGACAGTATTTTTGAAGGATATATGTAATAGACCTAAAATTTTAAATATTTAAGTATTAATACATTAAGAAATAATATAATGTGTGTACTTCCCAGAAAAACTCTTTAGTAATATCTACGAATTTCTGACACTGACATTTATCTGTCAGTTACAAAAAAAAAAAATTTCAACTATTTTCCATGGCATCCTTTCGGCTGTAAAATTTATTATAACATTATTTTATATATTATATTTCTTTTATCTCTAAATCTATAGAATATATAATAAAATATTTAAATGTATCAGATAGAGAATTTAATTTTCTTTAATATTACCAAGAAAAATTTTCAAAAAATATTATTTAGAAGATTTTTTTTCAAGAATCTTCTACTTCCGGTTGTCCAATTGTTACCAAAACCTTTTCAGATCTTCCCATGAATGTCCGATCGGAAAATACGTAGTTAAACAATTTTTAAGTCTTATAGTTTTTGAGTAATCGTCCTTCCAACATCCTACATACATACACACATACATCCACACACACACACACACACACACACACACACACACACACACACACACACACACACACACACAGACATCATCGTAAAAATGTTAAAATCGGATTGTAGGGACCTTAAAACGTGCTTATTCAATAAAATCTGGATATGCGATTTTTAGCATGAATGCAATACCTCTCTTAGCGAGAGGTAAAAACATTGTTTTTGAGTATAAACGACGTAGCTGAACAATAGAGGAGTCGAGCTAACGTACTTCGATAAGCCTTTCTCCAAGGAAGTGTTGATCAGAAAGGACCGCATTTAGGGGAGAGTCTTATAAAAATAGAAATATAAATAATGACTATATAGGTGTTAACAATTACTTGAAATCATGTATTGGTTAGCAGGAATCGTTGAATGGAAGTAAAATTTATTAGGGAAGGCCTTTAGATTCTATATTTTTTTATTAAAAAACAAACTCGTTATAAATTACAATTCCATTAACTATTAACTATTAACTTGTAATTCCGTGAATTTTAAATTTTTTAACAGTTTTTCTTGAAAAAAAGCAGTTATATATCATTTTTTGGCATTCAATGTATGTTATTCTCTATACTCTATACGATGTGATTGCATTTTATACTTCATATTCAATAGATATATAGTTAAAGAATTATAAAGATATTCAATTTCATAAATCAGCCAACTATGCTAACTATGGAAACTGCTAATATATTCAGATAATTCATATCAACAGATGTCAGTATCAATGAAAAGAAAATGAATGTGGCAGAGATGAAGATTTTGAAAGACGGGTAAGGAATTAATTCGTAAGGGAAATGGCTCGAGTGATAGAAATTTCTAGATAGATACAAGAGAGACGATTACATTGATTTGAACATGTCATGAGGAGATGAAATATATATTTGAAGAAGAATAAATAGCTTAGTAGTAGAAGGTAGAAGAAACAGAGGAAGACCAAAGATATGATGGAAGGACTGTATTGCGGAAAACTGGAACTGAATTAGGACGAAACGCAAAACAGAAATGAGTGAAACAAGAAAAAAAAATTGCGACCCCTAACGAATGGGAAAAGCTAAAAAAATAAGAAGAAAAATAATTTTGTTAGTGTCAATTGCAATTTGCATAAGTTTTTTTATGAAATAATTTTACTGGCAAAATAGGATCTTTTACAAGAAAATTTATGTAGGACGCGAGCAATCACGTGACTTTGCTGACCTTGGCAAGCAGATATAGGAGCCCGTGTCAAAATGACAGCTATTAATTATGTCCATAACTGACAAATGTTATAATTTTGCATTCAAAATTTCATGATTTTCTTCATGTGGTTTATTTGTTATCAGGAGTGTGGAATTCAGTTCCCGAGAAAAGGAATCATAAAATACCAAAAAATGAAATTTTGAATGAAAAATTATCACATTTGTCTGTTATGGACATAATTAATAGCTTTCATTCTGATACGGGCCCCCATGTCTGAATGCCAAGGTCAGCGCCCTATGGTACTTATACATAGTACACAGTACGGTAATGTCCTGGCCACATCAGTTTTGCCAAAAAATATTTATAAAGTAACAAATTACGAGTAATTAAGCACACGGTACCTTTAATTTTACATGTTTTGAATTAAGGAGCGGTTACCAAATAAAAAACGTTAAGACCCTCTGTTCAAGAGGGTTCTATCTCTTAGTTCAACGTTGGTGATCGAAGTAACAAATAAATGTTTGCAATACCATCCAACATAATTGAAATTACTTAGTCATCGAAAGTTTTTTCCCACGATACTTACATTTGTTTGCATTCAATTCTTTTTGTTTACATCTATTTCTTTAAGATTATTTCAGCGCTAGCACAGAAATTTTTGTTTGTGACTCTTCTGCAATGTTTCACAATTTACTAATTCCGTGCTCAAGTTGAAAACAATTCCTTATTTTTCAGTGTTTATTTTTACTATGTAGAAAGTTCTGAAAGAATTCTGTTCACTGAAAACTTTAGAGGAACTTAAAAATGGTTTATGTTGTCATTCTATAATTCCGGTAACAAAATGTTTTATAGAACTGGTTACTACCTGAAATATGTATGAAATTTCCATATTTTCTACTGTAACGGGTATGCAAAAAATTATGTGAGGGGTAATTTTTTTAATTAATTTATAACAAATAGTTACTTGCGGTACAAATGGGTAAAGATATAATTTATGTATATACTAATTTTCACGAGTTGATAAATAACTATTTCTGCAACAAGTAAGGACACGCGATATTTTTCCGTATTGATGTGAAATTTCTAGTTAAGGAACAACTGTAATTATAAACATGCCATTTAATATTTAATTGGACGGTACTAAAAAAAAGGTGCATATATATTGTCTTATTATGGAAATATGACTAATTTTAAATAATTTTGTACCAAAATATTTTTAAAATATGAAATATTTCATTCATAATTTTAATAAATACTGTTGCTACTATAACGATACGACTTCACAACTTCAATGTAGTTATAGTACTACTAAGCAAAAATAATATTTTATATTTCCAAAAAAAAAAAAGATAAACGGGAACAAACTCAGAGCGTACGATGATACAATCTAAATGGCAGCCGTCAGTCAACTGACAGTTCTCAATTAGCATATAGTCCTCGGTATAGCCGATATACCAACTTTGATCACCGAACATATACAATCAGGTGTCGACTTGCGCGTATAGTATAATAGTTTTATATGTTACAGTAAAAGTGCATAGTGGGATGATCCACATTGAAAATATTTATTAGGGTTATAGGGTCCAACAGAACTAATTTTTGTGCAATATTAAATTTAAGTCCTTTCTTCATCCCAGTTCAAACCAAGGTTAATTTAGATCTTGCCGTCCCTGAAAAGTTTGGAATGTTATATTAAGCATTATATAAAGCTAAGTAAGCTATCGGTAACCGCCGCCGGTCGCCAAAACTTCAACCGACGCCGATTGCGGAGGCTCTACCTTTATATTATTAAAAATTTGTGAAAATAAAATACATATATTTATATATAATTCTATATAAGATGGAAATGAACTAAACAATTATTATTTTTAATAAAATAAAACATATTTATTAAAAAAAAATCTGATGTGGCCAGCACAATACCTTCCGTCAATCCTGTGTATTATGTACAAATTCCATACATAAATTTTCTTGCAAAAGATTATAAATTTTTGGTATTATGTGATTCCCTTTCTCGGCAACTGAATGCCATACTCCTGATAACAAACAAACCACATGAAATAAGAAAATTATGAAATTTTGGTTGAAAAATTATAACACTTGTCAGTTATGGACATAATTAATTGCTGTCATTTTGACACGGGTCAGTCATGTTACTGCACGCGCCCCATACATATTTTTTTTTTGCAAAAGATCCTATATTTCCAGTAAAGTTAGGGGGTCGCTATTTTTTATTTTCTTCTTCCACTCATTTTTGTTTTCCGTGTCGTCCTCATTCAGTTCCTTTTCTCTCAAGTCTTCTACAATACAGTCTTTTCATCTTATATTTGGTCTTCGTATGTTTCTTCCACCTTCTATTAATATATTCATCTCTCCTCATGACATGTTCAAAACAATGTAGGTAATCGTCTCTCTTATATCTAGAAACTTCTAACACTAGAGTTACTTCCCTTATTCTTTTATTGATTTACATTTTATTGATACTGACATCTGTCAATTTGAAATGCCTGAATATATTAGCAGTTTCCATGGTTAAGTTAGCCTAGCTGGCTGAATTATGAAATTTATATAAAATTTATTATCGTTATTCTTCTTTAACTCTATATCTGTTGAATATCAAATATAAAATGCAATCAAATCGTATAGACAATAATATATTCTTTAAGGTATAATAACATTTAACTGATTTTTTCAAGAAAAACTGTTAAAATCTTCAAATGAGGGTACTTCCGGTTGACCAATTATAATCAAAATCTAATCAAGTCTGCATATGATTGTAAGGAAGAGGAATACGCATGAATTGTAATTTTTGGAATTCTAGTATTGGAGATATCGTGCACGAAAAGGCGTCCACACACACACACATACACACACACACACGCACACACGAACACACACACACACATACAGACATCATCGTAAAAATAGTAAAATCGTATTGTAAAGACCCTAAAACGTGCTTATACACTAAAAACTCATCATTGAATTTTTTGACCAAAGACAATACCTTCCTTACCTAAAGGTGACGGAAGGTAAAAAACAACAGATTTTGTCTATTACAAGGTAAAACTACAGTTTTCTGAAAGTGACAGCTGTCACTAGTTAACCACCTCGACATCAATATTTGGCGGATTATTTGCGCGCTCAAAAGCATCTTCCGTGTATTATAAATTATAAAATTATTTTAAAAATCTACTAAAGACAACACCTTCCTTCCTAATAGTGACGGAAGGTAAAAAGACACTGTAAACAAAATATTTCCTACGATGAAAACTCACAATGCTAACACATGAATGAACGACAGCTGACAGATCTAATTGGAGATCTGACGTCACATACAAATATAATTTTTTAAAAAAAATTCAAAAAGCATGCACATTTGGAAAGTGTAACAAATGCTAAATGTCATCATTTTATTCAATCTTTCAGAAAAAAATAAATTGTGATTCAAAATTAAGGCTTTCAAATATCTCAATTCTTTTTAAATTCTATAGAGATCATTGACCAGTTTAATCTATTATTTGTTTTATTTATGTTATTAATTAATAAATATAAAATTAGATATTTAAACAACATCAACAATATGGAAAGACATTAGTAATATTTCAAATAAAACTGGAGACCAAGTTCCATGAGGTACTCATTTAATCACATCAAAGGAAATCTTCAAAATTAAAAAGTTCACGTTTGAATCCCACTTTAAAAAATGACCTAACATAGATTTCCAGTTTAAAAATTGGGGATTCCACTGGACTTAAACATTTTTTAAGTTTTATATTTATGATTGTTGCCTGGTGGCTAGTAAAAAAACCAGGATGATTGTGATCTTTTCTTCCACGAAGTATCGAATAGCAAACATATTTTCCGAAAAAGTTTTGAGCTAAGAACTGTCGGCAAATAAGTATTGTTTTGAAAAAAATCAATTTTTGTGAACTCGCAATTTTCAACTTGTTTATCAAACATTACCAGAAAGCTCAATTTTTTTAATGTTACAAAACATTTAAATGTCGTTTTTCGTATGTTTTAACGAAATTTATTTACATCGCTTGACTTGTCATATAAAAACAGCACGCAGCTGCCAGACAAGAATAATTCAATTGTACAAAAGAGACGTAGGAAGAAAAGAGCTTTGGAAGCTCGCTGAAAGCTCGCGGTCGCGGTTGCTCTTTGCTTTCAACAGGACAGCCGCAGCGTGAAGTTTTCACTAGCAGACACTTTACTCATGATTGCGAAAGAGCTGAATTTAATGTGCTTCAATTTTAGATTTACTACCTTCCCGCCCTTCGAATTAAGGTTAGCTAACTTTTAACGTACGGTATCAGCCCACTACGATTTGGAACATTACACACTAGATTTAGTGTGAATAGTTGGGCAAAAAACCAAAGATACGACAGGGATAAATGAATAGAACCTATATTTTTCCACTTTAGCACGCTTGTAACAAATTACCATGATCGATTTACGAACTATGTCACAAATTCTTAAAAAATTAAAAATATATCACTACGCTGTCCCATTCTCCTCGAAATAAGTCTTAAAAAATCTGATGTGGCCAGCACAATACCTTCCGTTAATCCTGTGTATTATGTACAAATTCCATACATAAATTTTCTTGCAAAAGATTCTAAATTTTAAGTAAATTTATTTCATAAACAAACTATGCAAATGGCACTTGACACTGACATCTTCTTCTTTAGCTTTTCCCATTCATTAGGGGTCGCTATTTTTTATTTTCTTCTTCCATTCATTTCTGTTTTGCGGGTCGTCCTCATTCCTTTGCTTTTCTCTCAAGTCTTCTGCAATACAGTCCTTCCATCTTATCTTTGGTCTTCCTCTGTTTCTTCCACTTTATATTACGATCCAGATCATCTACGTAAGCTTGTTTCAAAAGGTGAAACGTTTCTGTGAAAGTTTTCCCCAGTGTCACGCAAAATTTTACGTTGCATCGTTGCTCCAGAAAATCGCACATTTCAAAAATCGCTACTAACACTTAAACACGTTGCACTCAAATAACAATATCACGAAAACTATACCATCTAAGAACATGTGATTATAGAGTAGGTTATGCGCAACGCAATGATATCACTAAATATCTCCGTTGGCACGTAATTCAAAATGTTCGGTTATTTTTTGAACAGACCTCGTATCCATTGAATATGAAATATAAAATGCAATCAATTTGTATAGATACTAGAATAATAACTTGAAACACATGAAAAAAGAAAATAATGAAATTTTGAATAAAAAATTATGACGCACGTGCCCTATACATAAATTTTCTTGCAAAAGATCCTATATTTCCAGTAAAATTATTTCATAAACAAACTATGAAAATTGAACTTGACACTGACATCTTCTTCTTTAGTTTTTCCCACTTGTTAGGGGGTCGCTATTTTTTATTTTCTTCTTCCACTCATTTATGTTTTGCGTATCGTCCTCATTCAGTTCCTTTTTTCTCAAGTCTTCCGCAATACAGTCTTTCCATCTTATATTTGGTCTTCCTATATTTCTTCCACCTTCTATCACAAAGCTCTTCATTTTTCTTCCAATATATTCTTCTTCATGACATGTTCAAACCAATGTAATCGTCTGTCTATATATTTCTAGAAACTTCTAACATTAGAATTATTAGTCTTATTCTTTCATTCATTTACTTTTTATTGGTACTGACATCTGTCAATTTGAATTATTTTAATATATTAGCAGTTTCCATGGTTAAGTTAGCATAGCTGGCTGATTCATGAAATTTAATATCTTTATAATTTTTTAACTCTATATCTGTTGAATATGAAATATAAAATGCAATCAAATCGTATAGAGAATAATATATACTTTGAGTTAAATAATATTTAACTGAGTTTTTTCAAGAAAAACTGTTAAAATCTTCAAATGGTACTTCCGGTTGACCAATTTAACCAATATCTAATCAAGTCTGCATATGGTTGTAAGGAAGAGGAATACGTAAGAATTTTATTTTTTGGAATTCTGGTATTGGAGATATCGCGGCAGAAACCGCGGTCACATACATACGCACACACACGCACGCACGCACACACACACACACACACACACACACACACACACACACACATTATCATAAAAATAGTAAAATCGTATTGTAAAGACCCTAAAGCGTCCTTATTCATTGAAAACTCACCACAGAATTTTTTGACCAAAGACAATACCTTGCTTACCTGGAGGTAACGGAAGGTAAAGACAGTGACCGAGTGTTTAAGTAAAGTGCACACTATATTTTGTAGCGTATGGCGTATGAATCTAAGGTTCTTCCATTACTCCGTTTACATCTATCAATGAACTTGAATGAGAGTGCAGCAACTTAGTCAATTGTTCACATTGTGCTCTTGTCTTCTAAACTTGTAGTATTAGAGCTTCTGCAAGCCATATTAGTAACAATAGAAATAAAAGCGCTTTGTTCAAGTTAAACACTGAGTGCATCTGCATAAAAGGTGTACTATCATTAATAGTAGGGTTAAAATTTTACTATATAAAGAACAACAACAGGAGTTCAAGATAAAGTCGGCGTTTTTAAGAATCATTATAGTATCGTAATATGTCGATTCCTAACCTTTTAGAGGTTGGGAAATACGTCATTCCTGCAATGAAAATCTCATGATTGGGAGATGACACATCACGCTTCCATCCCATGGGTTGGAAATATTTATATAGGGTTGACTAGTAACATTGTCATAGATCCCTATAATAAAGTGGGCTAAACAAATTTTAATAGAGTTGTCAATAAATATTAATAGAATTAAAGGTTATAACCCAAGGATTTATTTTGAAAACTATTGACTGACGTGGGAGTTTCATTACAGCCTCGTGCTGTATCTCAATATACATATGGCCTCGGCTGCAATGAAACATTTCTCACCTAGGATGTAATATACTATAATTTAACCTCACATAAATATTTGAACTTATTAACATTCATTTTATTTGTAAGAAATTTCTCGACTGTGGTATAGGTGTACTCGAAATCTCAATTATACAGCATTTATTCTTACAAAACTGACATATCGGTATACATACTTATAATATGATGCATTCATAACAGCATGCAATTTCAATTTGACGCATGCGCAAACTATCAGAATTTGCGTCCGTATATTATGTTTTGTTTACATCGAGACTTTTGACAGAAAATAACTGAAGCTGAAAGTTCTTTTGCGATTCGTTTCTAATGTTTCACAATAATCTCCCAATAATGACAGCTGAGCTTGACATCTGACGTGTAGCAACACTATGAGCATGCGCTATCTCAAATTGGAATTGAAAAGTTTGGATCCTCCTTGGTTTGGCCCTTGCAAGGTTGAAATGGAAATTAAAATTGGAAAGTGATATAATGTTGTTTTGAACGCGTGTATTCAGGCACATATTCCAAGCTTTGACACAAAGTAGAAATTCAAATTGAAAATTGAAATTACTTGGTTGTGAATACCGCTTAAAGTAACATATTTAAGATTCATTACCATAAATTCATTTGGTTATCGATTTAGAAGTAAACATATGTGTATTTTTTGTGAACTTTCGTACGATGTTTGTAAAAATCAATGTTTAAACCAGTGGTTCCCAAAATGGGCGTTGTCGCCCCCTGAGGGGCGCTGAAAGTATTCAGGGGGCAGAGAGATCATGGGGAATTCGGGGGTATTTTTAAGTTTAATCTATCTTAGTGGGCGGTGGAAGAAAATATATATCATTTTGAGAAACCGATAAAATATTGATGCGTTTTGCAGACAACCTAGCATGTTAAGTAGTTCATTTTACAAAAATAAATTTTATTAATAGTGTGGTTACAAATTTGTTAACTCGTTAATTTAAAAAAGAAATCCATTACAAATAACTAATCGCGGTGATTTACTTGTGAAATTAACAAAAATTGAACCTAATATTATTAAATTTATAACAGCGCATCAAATCCATCCTTCACATCAGCATTAGAACTATGTATTTTAGAAATGTTGTTTGTTATTCGTAAAAAATATCTTATTAAGTTTTCATCTCTAGGATGTTTTACTGGCATTCATATTTTTTCTTTATGTAGGTACGTTAAAAGAAAGGCGGGGGCGAGGAGGGGACGGTCAAGTAATTTTCTTTCGTTAAATGGGGCAGTGAGCCACAACATTGTACAGGGTGTAAATCTTTGCGCAAACGTTACCATTTTTTATACAAAAATACATCAAAAATAATAATTTGAGATTTCAATTCTAAATCTATTCTAGCTTTTCATGTAAGCGAAAAAAATAATTGTAAAATTTCCTTTTATGAGCTTTTAGTCCAAACAACCTTGCAATAGGACAAACATATAAACAATTGCGTTGTTTTAACTGTCAGTTAAATTTCAAATTGGCGATACAAATTAACTTTTCTCGCCGTTAGCCCTGTTGTTACATCACACCGGGATGCATGAGCTATCAATCTGTCACTGATACTGCATATTACACTTTTGAGAGAAATTTAAAACCATGAAACTTGTGTTAAAGGATATTTTAAATTATTTAAATGTGCTGCAAACCACAGACAATTTTTATGAAAGGAAGGAAATAATATATTCTGGGCATATTTTTAATTCAAAATTTAGCCATCAGATAGAGTTTGCTTAACTTGAATCGCGAATAGTTTACCTTTTTGTGTTTTGTGTTAGTTTACTACTCTAATCTAAATTGATTCCAATTGATAGTTAAAAACACCGCAATTGTTTATTTTTTGTCATAATCCATGAGTGCCTTTACTAAAAACTAACAAACACAGTGGCCCCTAGTATGAACAGTGATTAACGATGATTAGCGAGCATTTGACTAGCATGGTTTTATCTTTATCAATCGTTTATGGATTATTTTAGAGAAAAATACTTCAAATAAAAGTTATAGAAAAACTAATTGTACGCATTTTATATTTGAAGTATTTTTCTATAAACGATTGACAGATAAAACAATGCTAATGAAATGCTCGCTAATTACCTTTAATCATGTTCCATACTAGCGACCAGTAACCTTATGATTAATTTTTTTCACTTCCATGATAAGCTCCAATAATCGTTTCAAAGGTTTTGATTTCGAATTTAAATCCGTATAACTTTTATTTGAAGTATTTTTACATAAAGTAATTTAGTAACATTTGAGAATAAATGCTGTGTAACTAATATTACGAGTAATTATTAAATACAATTAAATATTAATACAGAAATGTAAAATTTTCACTGACATAAAAATTTACTTACCTATTTTTTCATAAAAAATATATTCAAATTCACATAAAGTGGAATGAATTGTGATGACGAATTTTTACGCAGCAGAATTAATAATGAGGTTGATAAAAAACCAATAGACTCCAATGATAAAATAACTCATTTCCAATTTTTGACATATTGAGTTTGAATTTGGTTTCATGCATCACATATTTAATGCATACTCTGTTTATTCATAAATTTTTTCCAGATATCAGCAATGTATAAATAATTTCCAATAAATATGTCAACATACTGGCAGACTAACAAATTCTAGCGTTTGTATTCGAGGTATGTTCAAAAATAACGAGAATTTTTAAAAAAAATTCGCATTGTAATTTTCCATTCAGCTTTTTTATCACGTGGCCATTTTGATCTATAAAAACAAAGGAACAAATAATTTTCATCAAATTTTGCGTAAAATTGGTATAAAGTGCAGGACTGCACAATACATCAATCACCGACGAAACAAACGAAACTATGGCAAAATTGAAGATATTAAGCTTAGTAATCGCCGAATCACTTTAAGGGCTCATACGAAAAGAATTAGGGACAACAATTTCTATATTATATACCACGACAACACACCGGTTCATATTTCACTTATCATTTGTGATTTATTGGCCAATGCCATAGTGATACCGTAGAAGACACGGCCGTCTCTGACTTTTTCCTCTTCCCTAAGTTGGACAAGATATTGAAAGGAGAACGTTTTGCGATCATAGAGGAGATAAAGGTAAAATCGCTGAAGGAGCTGAAGACTATACCTACCAGAACGTGCATTTTACAAGTGTTTTGCAGATTGGATACAACTTTGGCATTAATACATTATATCCAGTGGCGGCTCGTCAGAGGAGGCTAAGCCTCATCATAATATGTCAGGATAAAAACTTTTTCAAAACATTTTCTTTCATGTTTATTCTTTTTGAAGGGCTGAATACGATGATCGACTGGTAGTAGAATGAAAATTGGGAAATAATTGGACACGCAGTCTGTGTAAAATTAATTTATTTCCTGACCTCCGTTTCGACTTTGACTAAAGTCTTCATTGACAATTTCTAGCCCTGATGAAGACTTTAGTCAAAGCCGAAACGTAGGCCAGGAAATAAATTAATTTTACACAGACTGCGTGTCCAATTATTTCCCAATTTTCACTCTTTATTCTTTTCATTTTCATTAATTTTGTATGAGTTATGTAGGTGTAAAATGGTCTTAACCATAATTTTTCAGTATTAATCATGTTATATTCGTTAATTTTTTAGACCGTTGTGCTTATAACTGAGACTAAGATCTTCTGAACCTTAACACCCGTATTCATAGCAAGAGTTATACCCGGTATAACTATAAAACTTATTTTTTTATACCATGTTAAGTAAATAATCTTATCCATAACACTTTTATGTTTAGGTTTAGCTTATACCAATAGGTAATAAATTTAAACCAAGAGACACTAAATATAAATCGTTAAACGAGTTGGTTTAAGACCTGTCAGTTTTAAATTTTCCGGGTTGTTCTGCGCAAGATTAGAATAGTGTGCCAGTAAAGCTACAGCAGACCGTGGCCAAAGCATACACAGACTTAATCTAATTACAATATTTATTGTAGTTATTTATTATTATTAAGTAAAATTTATTTTAAAGGATTTAAATCTATTTTTTTTTATAATTTTCAGATTCTTCAAAAAGTGAAAATGATGTTTATGCCATGCCAAACTAAACATGAATCCAGGCTTTATATTTTTGATTTTTATTTGAATTTTTATCTACCTATTATGTGCTTGCCGTGTATTTTAATTAATTCAAATAACGAATTCTTGTCCTCTTCCGTCCAATTTTCAGATCTCTTCCTTTTTTGCTGTCATTTTATAATTCCACTAAAATTTTAAAATTTTGTTTATTTAATATAAAATAGCAAATTGTAAATATAAGTTCAAAACTTACCTGTTACTCGTACCTGTTTTTTTACAAAAACAAATTAATTCATTTTTTGCTCATGGAATAAAATTACAGTGTTGCCAAATGTTTTATCTGGAATAGTTAACCTAATTTTAACTTTTAAAATATGTAATGTTGCTATGAATACCGAAGTATGAAATCAGTTTTAAATTTCATAATTTCATAAAGTTCATAATTTTTCATTCAAAATTTCAAAATATGCTGATGTTCATTTGTCATCCATAGTATAGTATATACTTGTCGAGGAAAATAATACACATGAATTTGGAAACTCATAATGTTTTGAATGAAAACTTATGATACTTGACATCTATGTAGATTACTAGCTGTCATTTTGACACGGGTCCCCCTATATGCTTGCCAAGGCCAAAAAAGTCACATAACTGCTCGCGCCCTATACAACATAAAATGAAAATGGCGAGAAATATTGTGCTGGCCACAACAGATTTTTTCATTTTGAAATTACTTCTAAACTAACTAAGTAATCGAGAAAAAATTTTCAAATAAAAAAGGCTAATTTTTGAGATACCTATAACACAAATTTACATTTTTTTGAATGAAAACCATATTTGATTTTTACTTATTTTTTCTCATTCGATTGGTATACAAATTATTGTATTTAAATTTGTTTTTCCCTTAAAACTTTAGATGTTTTTAATATTTTTCATGATATTTCAAATTTTTTTTGTTAAGACTTTCATTATATTTTCAAAATAGTATTTTATTTTACTTAAATTACTTACTCCTTACCTACCTTGCTTCATAATTTAATTTTATGCGTATATTTTTATGTTAACGAACGTGTATGCTCACCAGATGTCTAATATAAAAAAATTGTAACAAATGAATTACATTGACAAAAATATTTTTAGTCACAATATAATAATATAGGATATTTAAATAAAATAACTTCCGAATAAATTAGAAATTTGACAAAAAATATAGAAAAATCTAAGGTTTGAAATTTAAAACAAATTTGAAATACAATAACCTTTATACCAGTCGAAAGAGAAAAAGATAAGTATTATTTTAAAGCAAAAATCAAATATGGGTTCCAGTTAAAAAATGTAAGTTCTTGATATATCTCGAAAACTTAGCGACAGAGAAACTGTATCGTGCGCCACTGGAAAAGCGGTAAATATATCTAACTTTTTACTTGAAATAGTTTTCTCGATTACTGATAATTTAGAATTATAGAATGAATGGTTCTAGTACAGTATGTTATTTTTATTTATTAAGAGTATTTTTTGAACAATTTCAACTGAGTCTTCCTTTTCGCTGGGGTGAGCCACCCCTCTCACAAATGTAACGAGCCGCCACCTATTATATCGGAGCGCTACATTCGTCCCAAGTAGTATGACACACACATTGCATAACACAAAATTCACGTTAGGTCTAAAATGTTCGTGTACTCTCGATAAAGCTCGGTTTAACTGGGAAATACAAAACAGCATTATAATTCTGAATTAAGTTACGTTATTGTGATAATATTAGAAAACTAATAATCATCATAATAAGCCGGTTTCACATATTTTTAAAACATATTTTAAATAAAAGTTTATGCAATACTTACATAGTAATATACAAAAGAATAATAATTTGTTGTTATTTTCGTAAATAATTAAATAAACAGTTTGGCGCCAGAAATAGTCATGAAAAACAAACCCCCAACTCTTGTGACGTCAAAGTACATACAGCACATCATTCATAGCCAATAGGAAAACGTTATTTTTATTTATTTAAAAATAAACGTAGGCGAGAATTTGTCACATTTTAAGCTGTAGGAACTTTGACGTCACATTATATTTCAAATCAAGTGACTTCTGTAAAATATTACACAGATTTCAATAATTAATAGGACTGTTGGAAGAATTTTTCCATAACTTCTAAGTACTAAATTTTAAAAAATATTGTTCTTTAATGAGCCTCAAATGTAAAAATATCACGATATATCAATTATATATTTAACAATTATTAATTATTGAAATTTGTGTAATATACGTCGGAGTTTATACAGTTTAAAATGTGACAAACTATCGCTTACTTTCATAGAGTAGGTGATACACAAATTGTACGTAAAAAAATTGGGGGTTGTTTACCATGACTTTTGTTATTACCTATACCTACTATGAAAAATGTTGCAAAAACTATCATTTAAAATATTTTTCAAAAAATGTGAAACCGGCTCATTGTAAAATATCTAATGGATATTTCAAGATATTTTCAAATAATTTTTAAAATTAAATACTAATAAGGCATATATAAAGATTCTTGAAACAGTCCTATTGTATTAATTTTAAACTTAAAGGGGAGGATAATAATAATGAAAAATAAATCTACCAATAAAAAAACAGATTTTCACACCAGCTGTGAGTATCATAAGCCGTAATTTTAAAAAAATAAAAAAGAAGGTAAGCTAGCACGTGTTCCCTTTGCAAAACATTCTTGTAATAAATTACTTTTCAGTCATATCGATCACATTTGATGAATTTCTAAAAATTGATAGCTCCATTAAATTCCCTCAATTTTGACATAATTTTGATCGCTTCCTGACATACCTTATTTACATCATGATTACCACTTACAACCTTAATTGTTTATCCTCAACCTCAAGTATTCCCACACTTGTCTTCATCTTACATCACATGCAGACTCGCTCCCCTCCCTCGATCGCGAGGAAAATTTTAATTAATCAAACCTGGCCCGGGTTCGATGTAAATTAAATCCTGGATTATTTGCAACCCTGCGTAGAGTACGAGCACCCCCACTCTGCCACAGCAGTAATAACCCACACGAGGGGAGTCTGCGAAACCCAATCTGAAAAGGACTTACAGTAGATTCGGGTCAGACTGAAACTATAAATTGCAGGTGCTCGGAGGTGATCTATATGTCACAGGGGCAGTGGCGGACGAGGGATATTTATCAAAAGGAAGTCACTTTATTTTAAATAGTGAGGAACAGTTCTTCAAAAGACCGGATTACTGAATCCTGGATTTCAGGCTTTAAATTTGTCAGGTCGTCATAATTCTGACCGCCGGATCGTCAGTTATTTCGTTACATTTATTCTTGCTAGATACGTGTTTTATAGGTTATTTGTAAGTAGTTTTAAACATAAGTGCGTAAAATATCAGTCTTATTTTTTTTTTAATAACAAAAAATTACGAGAGAAAAACCAGGTACAGTATTTTTTTAAAGATCTTCGATCAAGGTCTTCTACGAATTGTATGAATTAAGATTCCGTCAAATTCAGTATTCATTTACTTAGTTTTTATGAGAGTACATACCATACCGTTACTATGATTTAGCGGAACTAAAAACAAAAATGAAACGGTGTCCCTAACGGCCCCGACCGTTAAGATTTATAACTGACGCATGACAGCGTCATGATACCTGTTATCACGAAAAATTTATAAATAACAAAAAAATTGTCAATATGACAGGACAAAGAATTTTTGGAAGATATTCTTAAATGTCTAAATTTGATGCCATTACACAGCCCTGTCTGTTATTTGCTTTATATCGGCCTAATGACGTTAATAACTATATTATTAAAACCCATATATGTGAAAAATAAGATACTGACATTGCCAGAAAGTAACGTTATTCGTACGGCTATGAATCAAGGTAATATATCTGAATTAATAAACTTACGTTACTACGAAAGTATTGTCAACAACGAGCATTGGTTTAAAATGGAACGTCCTAACTTAGTCGAACAATACGAATTTGAAAGACAAGCGTTTTATATCTATCCTTAACGCACAAGATTGTACTCTTTGCAAATGAGAAAGCTAAATATATGCCAAATTGTTAATTCGGTCATAATATAAATGACCTTGATCGAACATCTTTAAAAAAAATACTTTACCTCTCACACAAATTTCAAAAATGTGTAGTGGCCGGCTTTATTTAATACTTTTCTTCTGCTATAAGAACTCGACGCAATAATTTTTCTGATGCCAAATATATTATTTTATTTACTTAACGTAGTTTTAACAATGTTTATCGTTATTTATTTAACAAAATTAATGACAATAACATTTTTAATGATTCGGCCGATTTTTTTAGGATTTTTAGCCGGAACCGAAATTCTGATTTTATGACCGAATTAGCCGAGTCTTTTCTGACAGGTTTACTTATATTATCTTGAAAACTATAAGAGTTATGACTTCGATTAAAAGAGACTTTTTATCTTTCAGAGGTGATCTTAGATGATTTTTTGTTAAAAATCAAAGAATTGTTCAAGTTAAATGTTGAGGCGACCTTGGCCAATATCTAATTTTCAAATAACTTACTAACTTTAAGAAATGTAACAATATAAATAAAAAGTATTTGAACAGGGCTATAACATAAAAATGTTAATAAGCCGATAAAATATTTTTATTTTAGAAATTGAGAAAAAATGTTTCATATAAAATTATATTGTTTTTTATAGTCTATTTACTGACCCAAACAAAATCACTATCGTTGTCAGTTTTTGTCTAATTTTTCGTTTTTCTCGGAAATATTGATTAAGCCTTTTTACTTATTTCAGTCAGTATTATGTGTCCTTAAAAAATTATCCATTTTTTAACACCCTTTAACAATAATACATCTTAAAAACTCATACATAATAAATCTTCTTTTGGAAAGCTTTCAAAATACATAATTATAAATTGCAGCATCAATCACTTCTTCAGATGAAAACCTCCTATCTCATGAATTTTATGTCACAAAAATATCTAAAAGTCGGACTTTGCCAAATTATATTAGTATGGCGGGTGTTATAATACTTTTATAGGAATTTTTTGCCAAAACCTACAGAAAATGCACTTTTACTAATTCTATTTGCACTCACAATGGTACATTAATAGTTATTTACACAACGAGCTGAGAAGGGGGGTCATATCGTTATATCACGACGAGTATGAATGTTGCATCACGCTTTGAACACTATTTTTCTGACGACCACAAAAAACGGGACAATTTAATACATTTTTAACCTCAAATTAGGTGTCAGCTGCACGACACCAGGTAGTGTACAGTATTTTTTTTAAAATCTCCGATAAAGGTAATCTACGAATTGTATGATTTAAAATTTAAGCTCCGCCCATTCCGACAAATGCAGTAGTGTCCTTTATTTAATTTTTATGGGGGTACTAAGATACTACTGTTATTTTATTATTGTAAAAACATGTTAAAGTAAAAACATTCATATTTCAAAACTAAGTCAACTGGTAAGTTATTAGCAAATGTAAGTCCAAATATGTGAAAAATGAGATACTGACACAATGTCAGTGTCACTGACACTGACAGAAAATAACGTTATTCGTACGGCTATGAATCAAGGTAATGTATCTGAATTAATAAATAAACTTACGTTATAGCGAAAGTATTGTCATCAACGAGCATCGTTTTAAAATGGAATGTCCTAACTTAGTCCAACAATATGAATATTTGAAAGACAAGCGTGTTATATCCATCCTTATCGCACACACTTGATGTTATATTAAAGTTTGTTAATTCTTTCATGATACAGATGAGCGTGATCAGACATCTTTCAAAAAATTTACTGTACATTCCTTAGAGCAGCATAGACGAATCGCTGTCACAGCAATAAATTTTTGTGATAGGTATAATAATAATAATGTATTAGCCACGTACTCATTATTCTATATACTTATGTTCGAACAATTTTAAAGTTGAAAAGTCGTGTGTGGCAGTACTACCAACTGTTCTCTTTATGACCTTAAAAAAAGAAATAAACTTGCAAAAGGGAAATGACTCGAGTGGTAGAAGTTTCTAGAAAGATACAAAAGAGACGATTATATTGGTTTGAACAGGTCATGATGAGAGATGAAGCATATACTTGAAAAAGAATGAACAGCTTTCTAGTAGAAGGTAGAAGAAATAGAGGAAGCTCAAAGTTAAGATGGAAAGGTTATTAAATTGCGAAGAACTTGAGAGAAAATAAACTGAATGAGGCCAACAAGCAAAATAGAAATGAGTGGAAGATGAAATTCAAGAATAGCGACCACTAACGAGTGCGAAAATCTAAAGAAGAAGATGTCAGTGCAATATACATAGTTTGTTTATGAAATAAGTTTACTGGAAATATACATATAATCTTTTGCAAGAAAATTTATATATGGAATTTGTACATAATACACTGAATTAACGAAAGGTAATGTTTTGGCCACATCAGATTTTTTGATACATGAACAGTCAATTTGTCACTTGAGTAGGTAATCGTGCGAAAACAATGTTTCTTATGTAGCCGTGAGATAAAAATTAAAACATAGTTCATTTTCGCAAGTTAATTTCAAATGAAAGATATACCGGGTGAATACTTGAAACCCTAACATGGCTCGTTAACACGGGACAATCGTTTTTCGTATACTGTTGCACGCCGTTTCAACTGACAACAATGTTTGTGGTATTAGTAGAAAAATAAAAGATATCTGCATCAAATGACACCAAATATATGTAAATTTGTAATATTTTAGACCCATAAATTTATTCAATTTCTTATTAATATCGATAGCCATGATGACATTTGAACAAAATAACAAACAAATGTTTGACATTTTATTTGTCAAAATTCGTTATAACCTTTAACTTATGTAATGTTTGGTATTTAATATTTTATAGATATTAATAAGAAATTGAATAAATTTAAAAATTAATTTATGGATCTAAAATACTACAAATTTTCATGTATTCAGTGTCATTTGATGCAGATTTCTTTTATCTTTCTACTGAAATGGCGAGAAACAGTCTGCGGAAAACGATTTTCCCGTGTTAATGGACTATGTTGGTCAGATCAACAAACAATCAACCACATTGTAAATGAATGTCTACTTCGAGCATTCCAGGGAACAATAGAAGACTTCTTTCTTTCAAGTTACTCCAGAAGCTATCGTATGGTTGAACAACCTTGACTTGGACCTATAATAAATATTTATTTCAAATTTTTATTATGTATTTATATTTGTGTATGTAATGCCATAAGCTAATAATAATAGAATTATGTTTTCAACAAGATCTGATGATTTCTAACCGAACAATGTCTTCAAGATACATAGCGACTTTTCCAAAAATATGACAACGTCGAAGTTTATTTTGAGAATGAAGTTCAAACCTGTACGTGGCATCTCTGTTATACGTGACAGGGAGAACATCAAATTTCGGCGAACGTAAAATCCACGGAAATGAAGTTATAAGGTGTCGGAGTATTAAATAACGTGAGAAAAGTTTCCCAGGTGTCTAGAATACAAATGGGAACTAATGCTCTCCGGTTAACTTCGTTCACGGAACTCAATATATATAAAACTGAAGTCTACTTGAGATAATAAATAACGACATTGGGAACTTTTAACTTTACGATAAAAAATACAAGAATTGATTAAATTCTAACAGGTTTTATTGTGTAACTATAAAGTTTTATATACGAGATCTATTTCTAAATTAGGAGATATATTCAATCCTGTTTTATGGAATGAAATAAACTGCAGTAGAGATTTACTCAAAGTTATCTACCAACTTGAAATTACAAAGTAAATCACTGTAAATTTTATTGAAGTAAACAGAAAAAGAAATTAAAAGCTGGAATTGGTTTTCGCATTATCGGTACACAAAGAATTTTACCCTCTTTGACAATTTTCGTTGAAATTCTGTGGTGAAATCAGCAAAGAAGTTACAAAGTTTTAAAGTCTTTTAAGATTTGAAAACATTGCGACAAGAAGTTTCTACCGCATAAAATTCTAGAACAAACATAACAAGTTAAATATCATTGTTTAATCCGGACCTACTCGTATGTTCATGTGTTTCAAGACTACTGTTAATTTCTGTGAATTTGTGTCCTCCTGATCATATCCCTTTAGTTTATTTGAAAAAAAAGCAAAAACAATACATTTTTAAATAAAGAAAATTTTGATTACAATAATGAAATTGATTAATCACACAAAAATTGATTATATTATGTTGTAATAATACAAACTGTAAGTATGTTTCTATGTTTCGGTGCTTTATTCTTAAACGATTTTTGGTGACATTTTGTTATTTTAGTTTGGCATGACTGCAATAAATACATTAAATATTTAGGCAACGGACAGAATAAAAAACAAATCACTGTCACCAACCTAATAATTCTATCAAACATTTCCCTTAATGGAATTGTCAAATATTCTTATAAAAAAATAAAGTAGAAAAGCATCAACAGAGAAAATAGTATAAAACACACGTTATAGAAGGCAAATTAAGCACTCGTTCGTTCTCCCACTCGCCGCTGCGCTCGTGAGCGAATTTGTAACTCATGCTAGAATACGTTGACTTCTGTAACGTATGTTTTAATATACTATTCTACACTTATCTGGGCATATGTGCATACATACAGGATAACTGCGGGTCCTTCTTGACTGGAATGTTAATAAGGGTAGAAAATAATTCCTGGATGTTTGTTCAAAAATATTTATTTTAGCCTCGGCCGGTTTCGGCACCAACTATGCCTTCATCAACATCCAGGAATTATTTTCTACCCTTATACATACACAATGTTTCAATTTTAAAAATAGATAGTACAAAGTACATGACATACTAATCATAATCACGAATCAAAATTTTTTTTTTCTTTGCGTCTAAAAGAGTTCGTTTATAACCCATTCGAGTGCCAAAATAGACTAATATAATTTATTTTTTAAGGTAGGTGCTAATGAATGTCAAAAATTATCAAATGTCAAATCTCACTAAATAGATGAATATATATGATTGTTAAGAATTTTATTTTTATATAATTTTGAATTAGAAATTAGGAAAAAAGAAATATAGTAGCGTAAGAATAAATAGAAAATATCGTATATAGTTGGAGTAACAAAAACAAGGTTAGAACTATGTTGTTGAAAGTTAAATGGTCAAATGTATTTTAAAATAAAACTTTTATATGAGCCATTTTTTCTATTACCTATAATAAAAAGTCAAGGAGGGGGGTCTTCCCAGACTCACCCCGTATTATGCTACAGAAACTACTAGTTTTAACGAAAAACGCATTTAAACAATAAATAATGTTTAAGTATAACATTATATTAACGTAAGATTCGTATTTTTTTAAATTTCGATTATAAATTTATAATAGTGCTAGTAATAGTGTAAACAAAAGCATTCTTTATAAAATTGTTTTCACAGATGATACACATTTGATTCCATTCACGAAAATGATAAAGATGTGCTCCTCTTTAAACAAAAAAATTAAAAAGTTAAATTACGCTGGATATGATATCATGAGTATGTTTTTATTGTTTCATATTATGTAAAATTTCCTGCCAAATTCAACGTTCCAAAAAAAAATTAGCATTTCATTTAAAATAAGAAAGAAACATTTCTTGTTAAACCGAAAGTGCCGTTGTTTTGAAAATATTTTAGTTTTATTTTTTAAAACAATTTTAAATAGCTTTTGAAATAAAGATCTCATTAGGTCGTCGTAGGGTACCTTGTATTACTGTTGCTATTCTCATTAACCTCCAAAAAAACAAAACAAAAAGTACCACAAAGCGCAACCCCCTGTCCTACCGACATTACAAAAGAATGGTATGTCAAATCCCGCAAAAGCTTGAAAACAAAAGAAAACTGACCTTTCCTGGCCTACTTCTCCTGCGCTACTGCACTAATGTGGCAGGGGCAGGATCAAGAGCAGGAACACTAAAGCGCAGGCCCGTCTCGTTCACTCCAGTCTCTAATGGTCTGCACAAATGTCATGGGCTAACATTTCATCTCGCACAGATACACATCTGATTTATCGCGCTTTTTAATTTAGAGAAAAATTAAGGGCACCACGTGCTACTCTGTGACATTTTTATCGCATGAAAATGAGATATTTGTTGTGTTTCCGGGAGCAAAATTTATTTACTACTGTGGGTGAGAATAATTTTAAAGGATGATACTTTTTATGCCAGGATTTTTTATGTTTTTGTATTTTTATACAAGTGAAAAGAAAAACAGATTACGAAGTGAGAATTTGCGTCTTACTTTCAGAAAATCTGCTACTGTAACAAAAAATGAAAAGATTTTTAAATTCTTAAACTGGTAGGATGTAGGGATAAATTCCATGGAAAAACATGGAATTTTATTAATTGTAAGAAAAAGGAATTTAAATATTTAAAATTGTTGGTCACCCGACTCGGACTGAAGTATTTCTTACAATACAAATCTAGGTATAATATAAATTAATGCGCCAAGCTCGTAACCTTTTTACTAAATTTTACAACTAAGAGTTATTTATCAAAATACATAGGTTACTGTTTCTCATAATTTCACCGCTAGCTTAAGTAAGTAGTAAAGTATATGTGGCAACCCTGTACTATTAATAAAAACGTTAATGAGAGGAATAGATATATAGAGAAATAAACATGTTAGCATGAAATGAAAGATCTGTTAATACAGGTTAGAGCGCTACTAAACCTGTAAAATAACAGATTTGACACTTGTTCGAGCGGTAAAATAGTGAAGTTACTAGAGAAAATGGCAAATAGACGGGAGCGTGGGGAAAATTGGACACAACGAGAAAATATTTTTATTAAATTTAATAGAAGAAAATTTAAAAATACTAGCGAACAAAAGTCAAGATAGTAAGATTTTAGAACAACAAAATGGCCAATAGAGTGAATTAAGCAGCAGTTGTTACATAGTATACATACATGTAACTCTGCATATATACTACCACCGCTTCTAGGTATTGGTTTTATATCATTTCTGATTAAATCAATATTTTGAAAATTTGTATATTTTCGTAATGGAATTTTCCTTTTTCTATATATTTTCATTGGCAAGTCTTTTCCTTTAATTCACGGCAATTCACGCATATCTCCATCTATCTTTACATAAATTTAAATAATTATTATTTAAATTAATAGTACTTAAAATTCTTTTGTTGCTACTAATTATCACCACTATTTTTTTTCTTTTATTAGGTACTACTAAGTTTTTTTTACTTTATGTGCGCAAATAATTTAATAGTGAGTAGTTGCAATCAGTAGAGCTACTAATATTTAGTAAAAGTTATGATAATAATTGTAGTAAAATTCAAAGTAAATCTCAATTCCTTGAACTGCCACAAAGCCACTGAAAAGTAATTACAATGTAAAAGAAAATCTAAAAGTTGTCTACAAATTTCTCTTTTGTTTATATATTAATATTTTTTGTATTAAAAATATACCAAGGCACTCAGACACACATTTTAAATATTGAAAATAAAAGAGAATATTGTTAAATCCATAAACGGAACCTATCGGTAGACACTTAGAGGGGAGGACGAACGCGTCTAAGAATTGTTTCCAAATTCGATTTATAGAAAGGTGAATTTCATTGAAATGCATGGACAAATTTCCTATAATTTACTTCGTTTAAAGGAAAGTTCGAATTAAAAAATTCAATTTATAAAGAATAATTTTTACATTTTAAAACCTGTACGGTTGTACAAAGTAATTTTATTTAGAGAAAAAATCAAATTACAGAGAAATTGATTTAGAGAGAGTCGACCGTAATACTTTATAAAAACTAATATATAATTTAGTTTTTATAGTCCTTTAACAATTACTGTGGCTTATTATGTCGATAAGGTCATATACCTCCTATTTTAGCCGAATGGTTCTTCGGACCGGTACGTGCGCTTGTGTGTCAAACTGTAGTGCGTGTTCTGGAGGGTTAATAAAGTTACGAGTATACAAATCTCTTTACAAGAAATGTTATGTACTATACATATTTTACAGGATTAAATTTCTTGATTTTAACAGCTCGTAGATAAAGAAGTATTTCGAATTAAATGTGTCATACATACATGATTTGTGTCACATTCAAGTATAAAAATTACAGACAGATCAATCAAGATTTAGAGTTATTTACCAAGTAGACTTAGGCCTAGCTTTGACATGCAATTTTCATTTGCGCAACTGTTTCGCAACAGTTTGATTATTCGAGGGCTAAACTGCGCTAAAGTAAACAATTTCAATATGGATTTTATTTATTTCGGGCTCCTTGCATCAACGGCGTTTAAATTTTAATCTTTTCGTTTAAATTAGAATAGATTTTAAGTTATCAAATGTGATATAAGTATTGCTGTAATTATTGAGTTTATATAATTAAACATGTAATACAAAAAAAATGATGCGGCTAGTATAATACCTTCCGTCAATCCTGGGTATTTGACAAGGACCCCATATCTGCTTGCCAAGGTCAACAAAGTCACGTGACAGCTTGCACCCTACACATATTTTTTTTTGCAAAAGGTCCTATATTTCCGATAAAATTATTTCATAAACAAACTATACAAATTGCACTTGACACTGACATCTTCTTCTATAGCTTTTCCCGTTCGTTAGGGGTTACTATTTTTTATTTTCTTCTTCCGCTCATTTCTGTTTTGCGTGTCGTCCTCATTCAGTTCCTTTTCTCTGAAGTCTTCCGCAATACATTTTTTCCATCTTATCTTTGGTCTTCGTCTGTTTGTTCTAACTTCTACTACTAAGCTATTCATTCTTCTTCAAATATATTCTTCATTTCTCCTCATGACATGTTCAAACCAAAGTACTCGTCTCTCGTAACTTTCTAGAAACATTTATCACCCGAGCCATTTCCCTTATCCTTTAATTCCTTACCCTATCTTTCTGTGTCTTCTTCAACATCTATCTCAACATCCTCATCTCTGCCACATTTATTTACTTTTCACTGATAATGACATCTGTCAATTTGAATTATCTGAATATATTAGCAGTTTCCATGGTTAGCATACCTGGCTGATTTATGAAATTTAATATCTTTATAATTCTTTAACTCTATATCTATTGAATATAAAGTATAAAATGCAATCCAATCGTATAGAGAATAGCATATTCTTTGAAATGTATATAACATTAAATGTCAAAAAAATGATATTTAACTGCTTTTTTCAAGAAAAATATTAAAAGTTGAAATGAGGGTACTTCCGGTGGACCATTTATAACCAAAATCTAATCACGTCTGCATATGGATCAAAACTGGAGGTACACGAAAAAAATATAATTTTTGGAATCGTGGTGTTAGAGTTATGCGATCCGAAACGATCGTCACATACACACACACTCACATACACACACATACAGACGCACACACACATACAGAGACCCCAAAACATGCTTATTCATCAGAAACTCACCTTCGATTTTTTTGACCAAAGACAATACCTTCCTTACCTAAAGGTGACGGAAAATAAAAATGATTAATTAAAACATAATATTTTTTTAACTTGTCCATTGGGGAATATATAGTTTTCTTGCAGAGTACCAAAACAATATTCCAGATTTGGTATCAGTGAGTTTAAATGTTTTCATTATGCAACTGTTTGGTGGCAAGTAAGCTCAAGCGTATTTAAAAAATGGGACACGAAGAACTTGCAAACGGTTGCGTAACTGATCAGTTTGTGTCGAAACACAAACTTTTAAATTGGCAAAATTTACAGTTGTGTGCGCGCCAGGTATATAAACCCTTAAGCAGTTACTCATACTATCAAATTGTTTTGCAACTGAAAATTGCATGTCAGCGCTAGTCCTTAGATATACGATTGGCCCTCTTCATCCATTTGATCGACCATGTTCTAATTAATTTAATTATTTACTTCGCAGAATTTCTCAAGCAATTCATCAAAATCAATTACAATTAATTGGTAGTGACAACCACATATATATTTACGCATATAAGGAAACCATTAGGGACAAAGTGGAGAAACACTTGATCAAACCTTTAAGGGTGATACCTTAAGGAAATTAACAACGACACCTTTGTCCATTGTGTCTTAGGGATCTATTTATCTCCCTTAAGTGGAATACTCTCATTGTCTCCTGAAAATTTACCTATCCTAAACTTGTTCCTTAATAGGATTGATGTATTCGTACATTAGTAATATGTTAACGGTAGGTTTTACTTTTTAATGAACCTATTTCCATTTATGATCTCGGTACGAACTACGGTCAGATGACCGTAGGACGATGTTCTCTTGATTACATTAGCGATACAATGTTGATACGATTACCATTACGTTACATTACTTTAATTACTCAAATTAGCTATGTGAAGTAGTACACAGTGTAAAGTATGAAATAAAACATTAATAATTTTGAGTTTGGAATGACAAAAAATTCTGAGTGGTGGTACCCGGCTTCTCACTGCTGATCAGAAACAAGTTATGTAGCTGATCCTGATATATTTATGTACAGATAAGGTATGTTATTACAAATAAGACATGTGGGTTCACCACTTTCATTCTGAATCAAAGTAACAGTCTAAAAAGATGAAGCATAAAGCATAAAAAGTTAATACACACATTTGTTCAACTCACAATTAGCGGATTAATGGCCGATTGCACAACCGTAACTTAAATTTTAAGCGTTTCTTAAATTGACAAAATTGCATCGAAAACAAATGTTAAATGAATTATTATGCAAGCATTTTTTTTTTTGGGGCACTTAAAATTTAAGCCTTGCCGGTGTAAGAAGCATTAGTGACATAAAACTTTGCATCGCAGAGGTACTAGGTGATATCAAGCAACATACCCGTTCAATTGGTAGAATTTGTTAGGGTATTATCTGGCCAGTGGTGTTGCTTAAAATCGTCTGGCTGATTTATGAAAATTACAGCGGTAATAATAAACAAGGATTAAGTACAGAATAGCTTCTTTTTAACACAGAAATAGCTATTCCTAGTTTATCACGATCTTAATCAACAAGTGTATAATAATAAACATTGAATAAGACTTGATTCTAGAATAAACTTTCCTTAAACGTCATTTTAACATAGGGTTAAAAGATATTCTCGGAATACCTAATCTGGAAATAGAAAATTAGTTATTATTACCGCTGTTGATATCTTTATAATTATTTAACTCTATCAGCGGTAATAATAAATAATTTCCTATTTCCAGATTAGGTATTCCGAGAATATCTCTTAACCCTGTGTTCATATGTCGTGTATGGAGAGTTTATTCTAGAATTAAGTCTTGTTCCATGCTTCTTATTATATATGTGTGGGTTAAACTCGTGATAAACTAGGAATAGCTATTCTTGTATTAAAAAGAAGTTATTCTGGACTTATCCATTGTTTATTATTACCGGTGTATATCTATTGAATATCAAGTGCAACCAAATCGTATTATAGAGAATAATATATTATTTATAATCATTAAATGTCAATAAATGATATTTAAATGCGTTTTTTCAAGAAAAACTGTTAAAAGTTTCAATTGAGGGTACTTCCGGTGGACCAATTATAATCAAAATCTAATCAAGATTGCATATAGATGTGAGGAAGAGGAATACGTAAAAATTGTAATTTTTGGAATTCTAGTATTGGAGATATCGCGTCCGAAATTAGCCACACACATGCACACACACACACACACACACACACACACATATACACATTCAGACATCATCGTAAAAATAATACAATCGTATTGTAGGGACCGTAAAACGTGATTATTCATTGAAACGTCACCACCGATTTTTTTGACCAAAGACAATACCTTCATTACCTAGAGGTGACGGAAGGTAAAAAAGAAATAGAAGTAGTGAACAGAGAGGATAGAGGTGACCTAGATCTCAAACCCCTTCAGTCGTCATCACTGATCCAAGCATACCGGGTAAGTTGTTACCAGCGAGTGTGTAAACGCAGCCGCAAATGAACGATTGTCGCCCGAAACCGTCTACTAATAACAATTCACATAACCTCACAAAACATAATTGTGTATCTAGTGCTGCCCTTTCTGTGTTAGGGCAGGAACACTTTAATCCAGTCTCGAATATAATTAATTAGTAACTACTAATTTTGCTAGTAAAAATAATCAAAAAAACTCTAATGTGAATTAGAATCAACTGCATCTAAGAAAAAATCTGATGTGGCCAGCACAATACCTTCCGTCAATCATGTGTATTATGTACAAATTCCATTCATAAAATGTCTTGCAAAAGATTATAAATTTCCAGTAATATTATTTCATGCAAATGGCACTTGACACTAACATTTTCTTCTTCTTTATCTTTTCCCATTCGTTAGAGGTCGCTATTTTTTTATTTTTTTCTTCCATTCATTTCTATTTTGCGGGTCATCCTCATGTCAAAATTTTTCATTCAAAATTTATTTTTTTGGTATTTTATGATTCCTTTTCTCGGAAACTGAATTCCACACCCGTGATAATAAATATACCACATGAAATAAGAAAATCATGAAATTTTGAATAAAAAATTACGACATTTGTCAGTTATGGACGTAATTAATAGCTGTCATTTTGACACGAGTCCACATATCTGCTTGCCAAAGTCAGCAAAGTCACGTCACTGCACTCGCCCTACACATATTTTTTTTTGCAAAAGATCCTATATTTCCAGTTAAATTATTTCATAAACAAACTATTCGCATTGCACTTGACACTAACATCTTCTTCTTCTTTAGTTTTTCCCATTCGTTAGGGAGTCGCTATTTTTTATTTTCTCCTTCCACTAATTTTTGTTTTGTATGTCGTCCTCATTCAGTTCCTTTTCTCTCCTTTCATATTATATTTGGTCTTCCTATGTTTCTTCCAACTTCTGTTATAATAATATTCATTCTTCCAATATACTCATCTCTCCTCATAACATGTTCAAACCTATTTAATCGTCTCTCTTATATCTTTCTAGAAAAGCCCAACACTAGAGTTATTTCCCTTATTCTTTCATCATTTACTTTTTATTGATATTGACATCTGTCAATTTGAATTACCTGAATATATTAGCAGTCTCCATGGTTAAGTTAGCACAGCTGGCTGATTTATGAATTTTTATAATCTTTATAATTCTTTAACTCCATATCTGTTGAATATGAAATATAAAATGCAATCAAATCGAATGGAGAATAATATATTCTTTAAATTATAATAAAATTTAACTGAGTTTTTCAAGATAAACTGTTAATATCTTCAAATGAGGATACTTCCGGTTGACCAATTATAACAAAAATCTAATCAAGTCTGCATATGGTTGTAAGGAGGAGGAATATGCAAGAATTATAATTTTTGGAATTCTAGTATTGGAGATATCGTTGACGACACGGCGGTCACATACACACACACACACACACACACGCACATACGAACACACACACACACACACATACAGACATCATCGTAAAAATAGTAAAATCGTATTGTAAAGATCTTAAAACGTGCTTATTCAATGAAAACACCACCGAATTTTTTGACCAAAGACAATACCTTCCTTACCTAGAGGTGACGGAAGGTAAAAACGAAGCAAAACTATCGCAATCGTATAGATTTTGTATCATTAATGCAAATCAAGCCTTTGATAGCTCGGCAAGCCGACAGCCGATACCTTTCATTTCCCTCACCCATTTTGTCTCCGAGATCTATTTATCTCCTTTTCAAGTGGGATACACCCACGTTGGAGAATGGCGCATTGTCTCCCGTAATTTCCCTATACCCTGTCCTGACTGGTCCTTGTTAACATTCAAAGGAACATCCACGTACACTCCCTACTAGAAGCACAGTAAACCACGGAATAAAGCGAACAGGTTTCATTTATAAATGGGATTATTACGATCTGAGGAAAACTTTTCCAGCACTCAAGGGCCTCTCACTTTATTAAGCTTCTTTAATTTATCCCCGCTTCCTACTTGTCTACACCAATCTATTTATGGTTTTTTTGTGTAATTATTTCAGGAATTAAAGTTTAGTTTTAACAACACTTGAGATATTGAAGAGAAAATCATATTTATAGCCGAAAGACGCGGTCTATGGTCAACAAAATTTTAAAGCAATTTTTATTACATTTATTTGTTTATTTGTACGGCGAAACTTATACGCCAACATTTATACGGCAAAACATTTGTACGAGTGGAAATTTAAATGACAAATATTTAATATACTACAGCAATTTACGTAGAATAAAATAAGAAATGAATCGTTAAAACTTGCAGTTCACAAAAAATTATAACATAAATTAACGTAAATATGGACTCTAAAAATGCACTTCCATTAAAGCTGATTATGTTATATCGCCCGGGCTTTAGATACATGAACAAAATGTTCTGATATCATTTCATTGTACCTATTAATAGTTTCCAAGAATATGATGTTTGCATTAAATATTTAGCTTCAGTAATAAGTTCGCATATAACATTTTTAATAAAATGATATGTTTGCATAAAGAAAAAGAAATAACAATTTTAATGAGAGGGGGTTATTTCTTGGTTGGGTTAATGATGAAAGTATAACAGTTTCTGGGTATCAGCCACTTTATTAATTCCAACTCTATAGTTTCGACCCCACCTGGGTCTTCTTCAGGACATGAAATTTATTCACACTTAATAGCTATTTGTGTATTAAGAGCGCAAAATAGGACATTGTCGATTGAGAGGTTGTTTTTCCTCGAAATCGACAATGTCCATTTGCGCTCGAAACACACACAAGATTTTTTCTACAGTCGCTACCATAACAAAAAAATAATAAAATGTACACTTTGTTTCCGCCGTACACTACTATTCAATTAATAAGGATTAATATAAAGAAAAAACGTCTTTTATATTTAATTTTAATTTACCGTTATTTCCCATTTTTCTCGACCTATTGCTTCAATCTAATCTAAACATTTTATACTTTCATTTTGTAAATGAATTCCCTATTTTATTTTCACAATACTGCGGCATTTTTTGTTGGTTATGTAACATACCGACAGAGCAGTTATATGTCAGATTGATTTGTAAAGGTGGTAAATGTGTCACTACAGTGCCATTAGTTCCTGACTAAACGTTTCCATTAAGAAGTGACATTTCTCAACCATTGTTATAGTAAGAAATTTGAACAGCGAGCGTTTTTTCTACTTTGTCGCGCTAGAGCGGCAAAGTGACATTTTGCGTTGACAAAAGAGAGCGCAAATGGCTACTTTCTATGTAGACTGTAGAAAAAATAAATTTCATCTCCTGAAGAAGACCCAGGTGGGGTCGAAACTGTAAAGTGGCTGATATCCAGAAACTGTTATACTTTCAACAATTTTAATATTTCCAATACTGGCCATAATGATAGCAATTTTCAATTACTCTCAAGTAAGAGATGGAATTTTAGAAATGAAGTACAAAAATAACCTTCCTTGAAACAAGTTTATTCTACGTTAAAATAACCCATATTGAATTTATAATATTTATTTAATTGTAACATTGATATTTGTCTGGACATATAGCAACCATTTGCATTTACTTGTTTATTTTCTGAATTTTATCGTGTAGGTATATCATTTAATTGTTTAAAATTATGAATTTGTATTAATAAATCATGGGTCGTAATAAGACTGTATTCATAATAATATTTAAAATAATAATATTTAAAACACAAGATTTCAGTCTCTGAATCAACCTCTCGGCCATTTATCAGACACTGGCCTACTCAACCAGAACCACAGACACGTTTCGCTCTTATTGGAGCTGTTCAGTGTGGTGTACTAACGCCTCTTGCGAGGCACTGAGACTGGTTGAGCGGACGGATGATAAACATCCCACAAAGATATTAAGCCTGCAGAGGTAACTAACCACATGCAGAGCCATCTATCGAGAAAACCGCAAGCTTGGCTAGCAGAATAATTATTGGACTGTATTCAGTCAGATTCGAAAATTAATAATCTGATCGTATGAAAAAGGTATTTCACAAAATGAATTTTCGAAAACATGTTATATATTACATAAGTCTAAATAATGTAATGAAAAGTTGTAATTTATAATTTTTACAAACCCGCGTAAAGTTAGTGATACAAAGTTTGGCTTGATATTTTAATATCGAAAATATCAAGCACAAAATAAAATAATATATTATGCACGACGATAAAGTGTCTTTACCGACTCTTGAAAGATGGTACACTCGCTTTCGCTCGTGAACTAACACCTTTCACTTGTCGATAAAGTATCCCTATCATCTTGTATAATAAATAACCATTATTTTGTTGTATTAAACCCGTAATTTCCGTCTCCTATACTCTGAAATAATGAAAGAATTTTGACAGATTCTTGTGATTCTATCGGTTACTATGCGCTGTACTTTCTTTGTTGTATTGTCATTTGTTAAGTTTTACCCGGCTATTTCCCTGTATTTATTCTCTTACAGTTTTGTGCAATTGTCGCTTCTTTTTAATCATTAAAAATGTTTTAGTGTAAAACAAACTACTAAACCACGCCCCAATTAACTGTCAAAATTCTTTCGTTATTTCAAACAGAGTACAGTAAACTATATTTCGTTTCAAAATGCGATGAAATAATAATTCAAAATTTACAAAAATAGTATTGTATTTTTTGTCAGGGATAAGGCCAATAAACCCGCCAGAAAAATTAGATACCTATAAGTTTATAGTATTTGGAGCTTATAGAATGCCGCCCGATTTGTATGAAACAAAATTTACGTCTGAAACAAAAGAAACACCGCAATAAACGTTTCGATAATTCCTTTTGAATTGATATAGAGGGATATGTTTATGTAATTATATTATCTGCATGTTTTCTTCAATGTACGGTGACTTCAGCTGATGTCGAAAACATAATTGAGAACTAACAAGGATTTTAAATGCCTCTCAAAAATTAATATGAAATGAATAATTAATTATCTAATTTTTAAATATTTGTAGACAGACACAAATATATATTTTTTTCTGTTTCCTAGTTATTTCTTGTTTTCAGGATTTTTATACAAATTATTAAAGAAAATTACATTACATTACATTTAAATATTAGTACAATATATTCCTATCCGATTATAATTAAATTGTTTTATATGCAATAAAATTGTGCACAAGTAACTACGATTAGGTTAGTTTTAATTTAATAACTTCGAACCCATTAAATAATAACAATATCTTCAAATATTTTTTACAGAAACACTGCTCATATATTCACCTGTACACACTTTCCATACGAAAACAATATATGCTGTAAAAAAACAATAGAAGCTCACGGGACGATATTCTCCATAAGACTCAATGTAAACTGGAAGTTTGCTTGTCCACAATCAGCTGTTAGCCGCCATGTTGAAACGTCACGTGCAAGTGTCCCAATCAGAATTAATTCTGTAGCGAATGAGTGAATTAAAAATATATGTTCTCATTTAAAATAAAAAAGTTAGGTCCCGTATTTGGGGGACCACTGATCGAATTTTTTTTTTTTCATTTATTTACATTTGTCTTGTGAAATAGAAATTGTTTTTCCATTAATCGTAGATCTTATAGTTCTCGAGATAGTATTGGTGGCTCAATTAAAATTAACACGCACTATATTTCGCTTTCGCCGTGAAATTCATAGGATTATTTGGTTTGAACTATTGAATTTGAGCTGGGTATAATAACCCTCGCTCGTGTTTATTAGTCGGGCTATTTGTATTAATCCAACTACGTAGCACTAATTAAATGGAACCAATTTTACATGTATAACGCTGGTAACTGCGTTGTTTCATAAATCAAGCATTTTGAGTTCTTTGTAAAATACCTCACCATTGCAGTCCCTGAGCTAGGCAAGGCCTACGGCCTACGAACCGTAGCGGTGGTGGGTAATTGTAATCAATTATGCGGTGTTGGTGTTCTCTTCTCTGCTGCGGACTGTCTGAGCGCAGCCCGGTCGATATTACAATCACATTCCGTCATTATAATGCGCGATGCCCTGCTTTTTCATTATCATTCCAGGACAGGGATGATGTTGCTCATCATATAAACTCATTAACAGAAAGCCATATTGTTTTTTCATGATAAATTGCATGCACGAGTATATCTTTATAGGCTCAAAGTTTGGAAATCATTGTAATTCAGTGGTGGTACGTTAGGGGAGGCAAGAAAAGCTAAGCCTCCTCACAACTTATCAGGACAAAAACTTTTTCAAAACATTTTCTTTTATGTTTATTCTTTTCTATTTTTTTATAATTTTTGTATGTACATAGAATGGAAACTAAGCTCCTCTGCACCTTACATGCATAGTTCCTTGAAGGCACACTCCACAGTCTACCTGCATACACGATAAGTGAATCGAACCACATTATACCGACGTATAAGTTAGCACATGACGCTGCCTTACATTGCACTTCGTGAACGTCTGTTACACATATAATTAATTTTCAATTTTTTCACCCCAATAAAATAATATTTCATATTTTATTCATATTTAAAACAAAAGATTGTACACTTGTTATATATCATTGACTATATCATTCATTAAATTGTGAACCAATAAGAATGCGTGATTTTCCCAAGTTACCACGTATTACAACGGTTATTATTAAGTAACCATGGTGAACGAATATACGAACCTTTGTATATTCGAATATACTTACCTTCGTATATTCACTTATAGGTGCGTTTGGTTATTTTGTTCTCTGTACTCAGAACTGGCAATGTCATTTTTAATTATATTTACGGACATTCGAACACAGTATCGAATATATAAATGAATCTGTAGTTAGACTTTGACGAGGAAAATCGTGCTTTGTATGCTATGAGTAGACATCTAAAATCACACAGACAGCTCCAAGTGCACCGAAAAAAATAATTGAACGTATCTATTATTTGACAGCAAGGCATTATTCATGTAAAAATTTGACAAATAAACAAATAACTATTTGTATCACAAGTCTAGACACTGTACTGTTGCAAGTTTATTTCAAAAATTAAACATTTCTTTTGAAATACGAGTATTTCAATGTAATATTACATACTACTACAACTATATTTCAAAAGATAGGTTATGCACCATACAGTTTGACGTTTCTGTCAAAATAAAATAGACCACAGGTCTACGTTAAATTTACTACATATTACTATTTAATTCATATTTTTTTTCATGATATAGTCTACCTGTATACAACTCGACAATAGAAAATTCTCGACATACTCAACGAATATTGAAAATACCACTCGACCTTCGGTCTCGTGGTGTTTCCAGGCAACACGTTTCGTATAATCGAGAATTTTCAATCGTCTTGTTGTTTAATATATGAAAAGCTTATGAAATAATAAAAATATGACTATTTTCAATAGGCTCCCATTTAAAAAACATAAGTTAGTGTTATGTCTCGAGAATATTAAGTTTTAAAAAAATAAAATAATTGCGCCATTTTATTCTACCTAAAAAACGGTTAAATATTTGTTAAAACAATTTTTCTCTATCATAGTAAATAAGATATGAGATATTTTCGAAATTAGCGAGTTTTTGCCTGTATATCTCAGGAAAGTTGATTGTGGAATGTGCAAACTGTTTTGCTCTAAGGTTAATATTAACCGAGATATCTTTAAAAAAAACATAGAAAATGAGACACCTGTACAGTAGGTTATTTTTGTTTTATAAGGGTATTTTTTAAAAACTTTCAACTAGGACCCCCCTTTCCTGGAGGGAGGCTGCCCTCCGACAAATGTCGCGAGCCGCCACTGTATGTAATTTTTACAATTCATTATAAATAAATGTGTATAAAAATTTCTAACGGTTTTTATACAATATCCAAGTCAATTGAAAAATTCGCGGCGTAACACAGAGAGGGCAGCACTAAACGCACAATTATTTTATTAAGGTTATGTCAATAGTGTCATTAGTGCCTTTGCGAAGTTTTAGGTTAATCAGTTAACTTGTGACTTAATTGGAATTTTTCATTTAACGTTGTGATTTTTTTACTTTTTTACAAAATGGAAAAATAGAATTAAATACCTGCACATAATACTTAACACCGAAGCAAATTTTTGAAAACAGAAAATATTTTCATATACAATGGTAAAAAAGTAGGCAGATGAATAAGAGAGATGAGTCTCTCACTGAAAAGCCTGCAACTGTTACCAATGAAGAAGACATCAATTTAATTCAAGATATGAGGATATGGGTTTCTCTGATGAACAGGTTTATAACTTTTTGACCAATGAGTTAAGAATAACAAAAATGTGATCAGAAACGTGTTCAATTCTAGACGTCGTTCGACTTGCTGCTTGATTATGTAGTTCATCTACATATCTTTATGGACAGATATGTAACTAACAATGAGACATGGGTTCACCAATATCTGCCTGAATCGAAACAACAGCTGAAACAGTGGAAGCATAAGATGTTTACCACTTTCCAGAAAAGTCAATGCTTATGTTAATTTAAAAAAATAAATTAAAACATAAATTGACAGAATATATAAAACGTCACGATAATAATAGTTCACATAATCTCAAAGAAAGCATTTGTGTGTCTAGTGCAGCCCTCTTTTACAACGTTTTTAAGCTACTAAAATATTTTGAATTTCAAAATAGTAATATTTTCGTAACAATGACAGAAAATAAAAACTTGTTTTTTAACGAATAATTCCTGTAGGAAGCAAGCATCTCGTTAGCGCTTCGAAATTTAAGTCACAACTGACAAAAAAATGAATGATAATATAAACATTGGATTTAAAATATGCTAAAAGATATTGCAGAACAACTGCGGAGTGACGAAGGAAAACTTTTCCGAAGGGCAAAAGTTACGTCAGGAGACAAGTAAATATCGTTCACCTGCTTGTCTGAAAATACTTACACATAATCGAAAATAAAGTGTTAAAAATAATATACTCGTATAAATATATTTTTACATCTACCATAGAAATTTGTTACAAATAAACCATCATTTATTGCCAACAAATATTTCATGAAGCGAACCAGTTTTCGTCAAAACAGAATCAAAACACAGATGTGTTTTTGAGGAACGAAAAGTTGTATGTTTAGATCTCAGATTACATGGTCCAAATGTACTGCGAGTACGAAAATCAGATAAGCCGTGAAAAACAAAATTCCGATTATCATTTTAACCAGTTATTTATTTGCTATTTTAAATTATGTTGTAAAAGTTACGTTAGTTATAACTTTGTTAATCTTTTTTTTAAGTATCGTCGTGAGTAAAAATATGGGATTAAAAGAGAGCATTTTCGATTCATGATTTATAAATTGGCAGCTTTAACAGTTCCTAAGCCTGAAATTAATGTGACACGACGATCATGCCATTCGGACAGCCTCGTGACTCTGCGCTCCACGCTCGCCACTTTATTTGTGTGTATCGGTATATCGGCGTCGTTTCCTCTATACTACATGCTCACCGCTTTACTTATGTGTATATCGGTGTATCGGAGCGAATTTGGAAAAGCAGAGTGTCGTATCATACAATAAATACTTCAATGAGAGAATACAATCAATTTTTGTAACACATTGTGTGTGCTGCTAACCTAACTTTGATATACATATTCATACTGTATTAAAACATGGTACTTACGAGTTTTGTTTAATATTTCGGAGTTTGAATTATTGTTATTACTTATTTCAACAAATCCCTTACTAACGACTATAAATACGGTGATAATTTCTTTGTTTTTTAGCATCGCTGTGATAAGCATATAACTAGGGATATTCTGAATGTTGATGGACGGACAACATGTCACGTGACTAATGAATTATATTCTCATACGTAATATAAGTGATATGATTATCAACGACGATATTCTCGACTGAAACCGAGTAGCAAAAATGTGCAACTTCGGTTTCACGAGCAATATCTTCTGATTATTAATCATATCACAAGCTTATATTTAATGAGAGAATATAATGAATTTTTGTAACATATTGTGTGTGCTGCTAACCTAACTTTGATATACATATTCATATTGTATTAATACGTGGTACTTACGAGTTTCATTTAATATTTCGGAGTTTGAATTATTGCTATTACTTATTTTTATACTCCAAATTATCCGTCAATGTCGTAAATAAAAAAAAAATCCCTTAGTAACTATTATAAATAAGGTGACAGATTCTTTGTTTTTTATCATCGCTGTGATAGACATTTCTGAATATTGATTGGCGGAAAACATGTCACGTGACTAATGAATTTTATTCTGTATAGAATATAGTACATATATTCATAAGTTTCAGCTCTATAGATATAAATTAAAAATCGCAAAGAAATAAAAAATTCGTCAAAATTGTATCGTGGCCGGGCCCCTATCAGGTCCAGGCCCTGAGTCACGCGCCTCATGATTAATCTGGCACTGACTGGAAGTCCAGCACTTAATTCCATGTCTCGGTGTCCGTATTTTTTTTCCTTTGTCATTCTTTTATTTATTTTATACACAAATTTACTTAATAATTAATGCGGACCACAGAGAACATAAACACAACACAAACGTGATAACTCACACAGAACTCAGTGCAATTGTGGCGACAAGAATGAAGGTGGCAAAAATTTAAACTAATTTGAAGTTTAACTCCAACTTTATTCTGTTTCGTGAATTGCTCTAATAATAATTTTTTTAGTCCGGAATAAAAATAATGGGATTAACGAACTCCGAATTTAATTCTTTTGATGAATCTGCCTTTGTTAACAAAGTTAAATAAAGGTATTAGTTTTTAAAATATTTGGGAATTAATGCTATTAACATCTATGTCACAGCACTGGGATATTATGGCTATGTCTCTTGTGTCTAGTTGCGAATATGGTGACCAGGGTACCATCGCGACCAAATTAAACTTGAGTTGTTTATAACTACAAGCTGTGATTTTGTATTAAAAAATAGTTTTTCTAGAGCCCTCAGAAAATATTCTCGTAAATCTGTTTCATGTTAGAGACACACCAACGTCTGAGTATATCGCAACACTTTTTTTTTTAGAAGAAACACGGAATGTGTCTGTCACGTTCAATATGAGAATCACATCCAAACTCTTAATATATAATAGTACTTTTTCCTCTTTTCACCAGTTTCATATATCATATTTCATATATTACATAATTCTACACTGAAACTCTAGAAACATGATACAAAACAACCTCAACATCATTTTACTTCATGCCACGCTTCATGCTATAGTTCAGTTTTCTAATAGTAGTTGGCGTACACATGAGGGCCGTTAAAAACTTTAAAAAATAAAGTCGCTAAAATACTCTTAACAAAATTGTGTATTTATCATTGTCTAATATTTGTCATGTATACGTATAACTTTGTTAAATTTAAAATTCAATTTAATACCATCATTCTAATAGCGTTTTCCACTTATACATTAATGCGGAGTTTTCTGCACTAATTGCATAAATCGTTTTGCATGTACAATGTGTTTCACTTTATATTAAAACACCTATATAAATTATTTATTACTAAAGCAATTAGTAAAAACTTTTTACCAGTGATAGAGGCCATTACGATTAATATTTTTGTAGGAACGAATTTTTTTTGGACCCTAAAGCCGGCCAACTATAATTTAAATAAAAACTAGTGTTTCAAGTAGAGCAAAAAAGTATTTAAAAAAGTTTTTGCTAATCACTAAAATAGTCCCAATACGAAATTTGGCTGTAAATATTTAATTTTGTAATTTTTATACATTTTTGTGTATTCATTGAAAAAATTCTTATCTCACATATCAAGTTTACAACACACAATCAAAACAATGAGAAACTATATAAAACATCAACTATCAAAAAAAAAATACTGAATTGCCATGAAATTCATTCTGCTTCAGGGCGACTTAGTTGAAAAGTCTCCTATTTAATAAGTGTTACAAAATTATAATTTAGTGTTTAATGTATTTTCTATTATTTTGATTGTGTGTTGCACACTTGATATATGAGATACGAATTTTTTCAATGAGTTTACACAAAAATGTAGAAAATTACAAAAATAGAAATTTTTCAGCGAAACTTCGTACCCGGAGTATTTTAGTTATTGGCAACAATTTTTTACAAGTGAAACACTTTGTATATAATCACTGCGCACCAGCTGAGTTTTATGTGATTGTTTTATACTTTTCGAGCGAACTGAACCGTACTGAGTACGCACTTTCTAGAATTCACTATGATCGTCAGTTCTAGCCAGTGCAGACAACGAAATTCATAGATTTTGAGTTGTAAAAAGTGTATGTGCAAGTATAATGGAAGTAAAAAAATTAAGTTTGTTAATAACAGAAGAATTATTGGAAACGTACGTTTACAAATAAACAATTGCGGTTGTACATAACCCATAGACAATACACTCTTTAGACCTGAACCACATGTGTACTTGAACTGAACATTACACCTGGTAATTGGAATAGAACTAAAATGTAAATTACGCAATCCGCTTTTATTTTATTAAAAATATTTTAGTTTTGTTAGTTAATATAAATATATTTTGATATTAAAATGTATGTGCACAAATATAGTATTAAATTATATTTTTTTCAATAATATGCATAATCAAATTTTAATTTCAAAATACATTCGACAATTTATTTCATTGAAATAATTATAACTGGGTTGAAAATAAAATACGGATATCTTATATGAACACATATTACATTAAAAACTCGCTCAGCAGAAATACAGAATGTACAATTAATAATCAAAGCAAATTAAATAGAATCAAAAACACAAATATTTTCAAATATCAAATTCACAAATTCACGTTATATTCAAATTTTTCCTATGCATCCTTATTTTCCACATACAGAAAAATTTGCTAGCTATATGACGAACTGATATTCACAAATGTCATTGAGAAAGTTATACAGTTGTCAAATACAACATGTGTATCTCTCATATCCGTTTTATTGGTCTGGAAAATTATACAAAATGAATTTATAGATAGGTACAGTTATTTGCAGAGAGTGGAATTAATTTTGAACATTTTTTGATGTATAATTTGCATTGCCCGCCATTATTTTACATAAGTTAGCAAGACAAGCAGAAAATTTGGCGCCTAGATTGCTTGCGAGCAAAATTGTTCAACAAATTTTACTTCCGATTGCTTGTTTTCCTAAAGCTTATTGAACGCACCTAATGAAAAGTAAATGAATGTGGCAGAGATGAGGATGTTGAGATAGATGTTGAAATGAAATAACTCTAGTGTTAGTAGTTTTTAGAAAGATACAAGAGACGATTACATTGGTTTGAACATGTCATGAGGAGAGATGAATAATATATTCGTAGAAGAATGAATTGCTTTGTAATAGAAGATTCAATAAGTTCAAGAAACAAATCAAAAATAGCGATCCGTAACGAATGGGAAAAGCTAAAGACGAAGATGTCAGTGTCAAGTGCAATTTGCATAGTTTGTTTATGAAATAATTTTACTGGAAATTTAAAATCTTTTGCAAGAAAATTTATGTATGGAATTTATACATAATACACAGGATTGACGGAAGACATTGTGCTGGCCACATCATATTTTTTGGAATTGTTTTAATTGTAGAGTTCGAAATTTCAGACAATGCTGGCGGTGTACTCAAAAAACAGAAACGATACAACAGTCAAATAACAATTTTCAATGTAATCTGTGTTGCTGTGGCGACTGCTGCCGCCAGCGCTGAACTAAGAAGCTAACATTTTTTTACTAGTACAAAAATGAACATTATTCTACTAGTAAGATCATGAATATCTTCTATAGTGTTTGTACAGTAGCATAATATGAATATTATATTACGCTAGAAGAAAAATAAATAATATCATCTCGGCTTATTACCCATTATTAGGTGTAGTAATCTGATTTTTATTCATATATTTCGATATTCACAATATACGTATCTATAAATGATTCAAATTAATTTTTCTCGCCATTTTCAGCACGTAGTATGACGTCACAACAAATAAGTTCACTAACTGTCGTTCCCAGGTGTATGAACTTATGTGTTCACTGCCGTTATAATATGTACTGGGTGGGCTATTAGGGATGAACATAGGAATTTAACATGTGACATTAGTTATATGAAATATCCTAGTAACCTGTTCATTTTTGGCGACTGCAGAGTACAGTTGTTCAAAATTAAAAGTTGTATTCAAAAGATTTTTATATGACAATTAATGTATCGTAATCAAGGTCATTACTTTATAGTGACAGGACATGGAGTTTTTACTATATGTCATAAATGACAGTGCTAAATTACTAAATTAAAACGGCAAACATGGCTAGCTATATTTTTTTCAAGTATAATGTAAAGGAAAACAACCTCATATTTTTAAAGAAAGGTTGAGTATTACTAAACGTACTCAATTACACCTATTTCTTGACGAGATTCATTCTACTTTTATTTATCATTGATTTAGTATAAGAATATATGCGAAGCAACTAAATAATGACCTTTTATGTTTAAAAATTTGAGACTACACGGTGACATCACTTCCCGCTAGACCGCAAGATGCACCAAATACAGCAGAACGCGGCCATTGAGACTGGAACAAAGCCTACAAAACAAGACGAAGCATTCATAATCTACCTACTTCATAAATAAATAAATATATCATCACGGCATATTACTCATTCCTGGGTGTGCCAAGATATCGGTAATGATAAAATATTTGTACCGTGCGGGCGCTTACACAGGCGTCACCTCACGGACACTCAATGCTAGCGTGGAGAGTGCACCACAGAGGTCAATTTTGTGCCATTAAAATTCGAAGTAATTTTTGGCGTCGGTCGGGATAGAACCCGGGTCCCCAGATTCGCGACCAGACACTCAGTCACAAGGCCACGAGACCTACTTCATAAATTTTATTAAAACTTTCTGATCCGTAATCCGTAGAATATTAAAAAAATATATTATGACATAAAACGTTGAAGGCACTACGGGAGTTATAATGATACGCTCTCGGTGGACGTACATCCCTCGGGCCTGAAGCCCTCGTTATGTATACTAGCGCCCTCAAGCGTTATCCTTATAATTCCCTTGATACCTTATTTACTATTATTTAATTAGTAATATAGGGCCTTAATGTTTAAACAATAATCCTGTTACTTTATTCATATTCTGTCAATTTTTTTTGTATAAAGAGGCCGCGTGTCTGTGTGTATGGTCGCGAATATGGAGAACCGAGTTCGATTCCAACCGACGTCCAATATTTCGAATTTTAAATGGCATAAATTTGACCCCTGTTGTGCACTCTCCACGCTAGCAATGAGTGCCCGTGAGGTGGCGCCTAGTAAATAGAAAATGAGAAAACATTAATATTCCCTCAGCTCATTTAATATGAAACGAGTTGAGAGGACGCTGCAGTGTTTCCACAATTTTGAAATGAAAGAAGTTAATAAATTGCAATTGTCCTTGAGGTGCATTTATTCTTACACTTAAATGTTTACTGAAATTTAAGTGTGATCTATGAATTTAGCTCTTCGTATTTAGCTCAAAGAAAATTTAATAAAAAAATTAAGAATATTCATCAAAATGAATCAAAACACATCTGTGGTTTTTAGGGCAGTAAAAAATTCTAGAAATAAGTGAGTAATTATTGGAGCATCTTAAAAACAAGAGGATATTGATTTGCTATCAAAGTTCCAGAACTGAAACACCCCATCATTAATCAAAAGAAAATTGGCTCGTCCTTGGGAAGATTGTTACACCAAAGAAATTTTATTTCATAGCGCTTTATCAAAACTTCTTAAACAGTTTCACAATATTTATTTAATTGAAATTCATTGTTACATTTAAAAGTTGTAACATGGATGGAACAATTAAGTATAACGCAGAATAAAACTGACAACAATATTAATTTTCATAATACCTAATAAAAAAAATCTGATGTGGCCAGCACATAACCTCTCGCCGTATATTTTACCTGGCTGTATGCATAAAGCAAAGAATATTTTTATAAATACAAATAATATATTCATATAAATCTATGACGTATAAACTTCTTTATTATTCAATAATAGCATGTCTCAACAAAGATATTTTACCATAAATTATGTTACAATAAATTACAAAGTAGAGTTTACCATATATAAATATTAGGCTGGTAACAGCAATTTTCAATTCGAACAACCTTGTTTACTTTCTCTTCATATTCTTCTAGTAAAAACATTAATTTTGGGCGGTCTAAAATGTATATATGGATTGTGCATCTATTCTTACATATCTTCTTTTACATTTTATTTTTTCATACTCGTACATGTTATATCTAAATAACACTAATTCCCTTTAATAAAGTGACGGATAGATTGCACTCCGATTATTCTTATATCGATGTGTAATTTTGTCAATATTTACAACTTACTTGAGAAGAATTTGATAGCTTTTTCGCAATTCAAAGTTACTCTAGTCTACAGTACTGGTGTACATTGTCCCATAATGTTTGAAACAAATTTAAGTCCTTCAACCTAGACTTGTCATCTCCATAATAGTCACAGATCAAGAATTAAGGGATTCTCCAAGTACATTTTTCTTTCATTACTCATTATTTCTGACACTGACATTTATCTGTCAGTTACAAATAATTTAAATTTGCAACTATTTTTCATGGCATCCTTTCGGTTGTAAAATTAATTACAACATTATTTTATATATTAAATTCCTTTTATCTCTAAATCTATAAAATATGTATAAAAATATTTAAATGTATCAGAAAGAGAATTTATTTTTCTTTAATATTATCAAGAAAAATTTTCAAAAAATAATATTTAGAAGATTTTTTTTCAAGAATCTTCTACTTCCGGTTGTCCAATTGTTACCAAAACCTTTTCAGATCTTCCCGGGAATGTCCGATTGGGAAATACGTTGTTAAACAAATTTTAAGTCTTATAGTTTTTGAGTAACCGTCCTTCCAACATCCCACACACACACACACACACACACACACATCCACACACACACACACACACACACACACAGACATCATCGTAAAAATGTTAAAATCGGATTGTAAGGACCTTAAAACGTGCTTATTCAATAAAATCTGGATATGCGATTTTTAGCATGAATGCAATACCTCTCTTAGCGAGAGGTAAAAAACAGTAATTTACATGTATTAATCTGTGTATATACTGTAAATTATATTGCTATACTCATTTATTTATACGAAAAGGTTACAATAGTAAATTAAAATAATAGTTTAAATAATGAGATATAAAGTAGTTTAAAAGATAAATAGTATTGTACCAGAATGTGGATAGTTTAATAGAAATTATAAAAAGTATAAATAAATGTGTGTCATGCTAACACGGACCATATTTTTATTACTTTTCTTCGAAATTACGACAAATTATTGACCATTATTATAAATTTATATGAGCCATATTTTATCAGTAAATTTATAGTATGTAAATAACAATGAATTATGATTGGAACTTAAAATGTACCCAGTAAAAAAACTTTGTTGTGAATACTAAAATTTAGTACCAGCAGCAAATATGTTAATATTTGACTAATTTTAGTAATCACAATTTTTTTTCTACTAAATCTGATGTGGCCAGCACAATACCTTCCGTCAATCCTGTGCATTATGTATAAATTCCATACATACTTTCTTGCAAAAGATTCTAAATTTCCAGTAATATTATTTCATAAACAAACTATGCAAATTTAACTTGACACTGACATTTTCTTCCTCTTCTTTAGCTTTTCCCATTCGTTACGGGCCGCTATTTTTTATTTTCTTCTTCCACTCATTTCTGTTTTGCGTGTCGTTCTTATTCAGTTCTTTCTCTCTTCTCTTTTCTAGAAACTTCTAATACTAGAGTCATTTCCCTTATTCTTTCATTCCTTACCGTATCGAAAACACGCAATCGGAAGTAAATTTGTTGAACGACTTTGCTAGCCTAGCATTTGCTTGATTTGCTCGCAAGCAATCCAAGCGGCAAATTTCTCGCTTGACTTGATAGCTTATGAAATATAATGGCGGGAAATGCAAAATATACATATATGAATTTAAGATGTACTGTTTCTATTTCATATTATGGTGTATTTATATCAATTACATGTCAAAAAAGCTTTCAAAGTTTTGTGTTCATAACATTGTTAAATTTGAAATATTTTCTTAGACCTAAAAAATGTTCAAAATTAATAATTATACTATCTGCAAATAACTGTACCTACCTATAAATTCATTTTGTATAACTTTCCAAACCAATAAAAGGGATATGAGAGATACACATGTTATATTTGACAACTATATAATTTTCTCAAATGACATTTGTGAATATCAGTTTGTTATATAGCTAGCAAATCTGTCAGTGTACTAAGCAACAAGTTTCGTTTGCTTACCTAGTATTTGCTTGAACTGCTTATTTCAATGAACGCATATTGATACTGAAATCTGGCAATTTGTATTATCTGAATATATTAGCAGTTTCCATGGTTAGCATATCTGGCTATTTTAAGAAACTTAATATCTTTATAATTCTTTAACTCTATATCTACTATATATATGAAGTATAAAATGTGATCAAATCGTATAAAGAATAACATATTTTTCAGGTTATAATAACGTTAAATGTCAATAAATGATATTTAACTGCGTTTTTCAAGAAAAACTGCTAAAATCTTCAAATATGGGTACTTCCGGTTGACCATTTATAACCAAAATCTAATCACTTGTTCGTCTGGATGTAAACTTGAGAAATATGTAAATATTATAACTTTTGGTATCGTGGTATTGAAGTTATGCGATCCGAAACTTTCGTCACACACACACAGACATACAGACACACAGACACACACACAGACACACACACACACACACACACACACAAACACACACACACACACACAAACATACATCCAGACATCATCGTAAAAATGGTAAAATCGGATTGTAGGGACCTTAAAACGTACTTATTCATTAAAAACTCATCATTGAATTTTTTGACCAAAGAAAATACCTTCCTTGCCTAAAGATGACGGAAGGTAAAAAATATTTATATTTAATTATTTACAATATTAAAATAGTTGTACACTTTTGACAAATTTTAATAGTAATTCCAGAAATCAAAATTATATTAGATTAATTTTTCATTACATCCTGCTTGTCAGATTTTTTTTAGAAATTATCAAAATATAGAACGAACGTGCAAAAAATAATGTGTCATTGTCGCTTTCGAAATATTGACTTCCTTCTTAAGCGACAAAGTATCACTTTACACAAATAACTATTTTTTTACCGCTAAGTTAATCTGGCTTAATGTATAATATTAAATTCACAAGATGCGTATATAATTACAAGAATTAATATTATAATTTAAATATAAAAGTTACCTTGTAAATTCGTCCGGATACTCGTATAATACGACAAGGAAATTCAGCAAAATATTTTTACCTAAAAAGAAAAAAACAAACATTAGAAACATGTCAATTTATTATAAAATCATATTTTAATTATGATTTATACTGAAAAACAAGACACGGGCGGTTCTAAAATCATTTTAAAAGAGGGCCATTGAGTTATTAAAGACAGGGACCTGCATGGAGATGTCGAGAACTGAAAGATGTACGAAATTCATTATTCATATTTTTGCGATTAACATCTAAGTGTTAAATAATAGTGAATTTTGGTTGGCACTTTTATGCTTTTTCGAGTAGTGATGCTCAAATTTTTTATCATAGTTAGATTTTAAGTTATGAAGTCAAAGTCTAATTTTTATATGGGCACCATATTGGAAAGGTACACCATTGAAAAAGGATGTTTTTTGCTTTCCAACGATATTTAACTTATCAAAATTATATTCATTTGTTTCGAACAACAAAACTGCAACAATTATTAAATTCATTGGTTAGAAACAATATGGTTGTGATTATAAAGCCAATGAAATTTTCTGATAGGTTTTATATATAGGTTTATTTCCTTTATTTTCATTAATAATTTTAATATACATATTTACCATTGCAACATTTTACAAATTTAATTTTAAATATGTGATTGCCTACTATGACGTCCATTATAAAATATAGAAATTAATTCAAATATACAAAATATTATAATAACTAAATTAGAAAAATAACAATAAAAATAACCAAATTATTATGTTTAATTGTATTTTTAATTTGTGTCATTAACGTTGGTGCAAAAGCGCAAAGCGCAACCATTGTTTTTAACCTATAAATTTAATCGTTATTAAATTTTTCCTGTTTGAAACAAATGAACATAGATAAGTTACACATCAATATTTTTATGTTTCATATTTACTCCAGCTGACCTTAGTTATTATATGCGTATTGTAAAATTCAATATGTATCTTCGAAATAAATTAAGAAAGTGTGAAAAGATAATGTCAGCCACATGGATTTGAACCATGGACCAATACTTTGCCGGAGTACCGCTCTACCAACTGAGCTATGGCCAACCTATCCAATGGCTGACATTATCTTCCACTTTAGCCGCTAATGTATCTCTCTATGGAGAATACAGTTTGTGTCACGTTGTATGATGTGGGGTTGGATAACCACTACATTTAAACATCATTGTGGACATGTCAGAAATTACTCATGGCCCTATCGGTCCAGTTTTTGAAATTAAAGAAGTGGAAGATAATGTCAGCCATTGGATAGGTTGGCCATAGCTCAGTTGGTAGAGCGGTACTCCGGCAAAGTATTGGTCCATGGTTCAAATCCATGTGGCTGACATTATCTTTTCACACTTTCTTAATTTATTTCGAAAATATAGACTGTTAACTCTACGTTAATTTCAAAAACTGGACCGATAGGGCCATGAGTAATTTCTGACATGTCCACAATGATGTTTAAATGTAGTGGTTATCCAACCCCACATCATACAACGTGACACAAACTGTATTCTCCATAGAGAGATACATTAGCGGCTAAAGTGGAAGATAATGTCAGCCATTGGATAGGTTTGCCATAGCTCAGTTGGTAGAGCGGTACTCCGGCAAAGTATTGGTCCATGGTTCAAATCCATGTGGCTGACATTATCTTTTCACACTTTCTTAATTTATTTCGAAAATATAGACTGTTAACTCTACGTTAATTTCAAAAACTGGACCGATAGGGCCATGAGTAATTTCTGACATGTCCACAATGATGTTTAAATGTAGTGGTTATCCAACCCCACATCATACAACGTGACACAAACTGTATTCTCCATAGAGAGATACATTAGCGGCTAAAGTGGAAGATAATGTCAGCCATTGGATAGGTTGGCCATAGCTCAGTTGGTAGAGCGGTACTCCGGCAAAGTATTGGTCCATGGTTCAAATCCATGTGGCTGACATTATCTTTTCACACTTTCTTAATTTATTTCGAAAATATAGACTGTTAACTCTACGTTAATTTCAAAAACTGGACCGATAGGGCCATGAGTAATTTCTGACATGTCCACAATGATGTTTAAATATAGTGGTTATCCAACCCCACATCATACAACGTGACACAAACTGTATTCTCCATAGAGAGATACATTAGCAGCTAAAGTGGAAGATAATGTCAGCCATTGGATAGGTTGGCCATAGCTCAGTTGGTAGAGCGGTACTCCGGCAAAGTATTGGTCCATGGTTCAAATCCATGTGGCTGACATTATCTTTTCACACTTTCTTAATTTATTTCGAAAATATAGACTGTTAACTCTACGTTAATTTCAATATGTATCTATCAAAGTACCGAAACAACTACAAACGTGTTTCAACTTTACAAATCAATAGCTTTATACAAGTTTCGTTTGATAAAGCTGAAAAACTAAAGTTCTATTGAAAACTCTTGTGAGTTAAACTGTCTGTTGTGTGTAAAACCAGCTCACGTATTCAGATTCAGCAATACAACACTTTGTTGATAAAATCCGATCCCAAACCAATAACCGATTCACGTGTGTTCAGGATACAAATGTGGCGTTAGACTAAGTTAAATAGCATCCTCACATTTCCGTTGACTGTATGACACACTACATAGGAAGACGAAATGCAGAAAATACTTCACTTTTGTTACATTAGATAATGGTAGAAATATTCAGTGGCTCACAAAATTATTCGAACATTTTACAGCACAATACCTCTTGCCATTTTAATTTTATGTTACATAGGGCGCAAGCAGTCATGTGACTTTTTTGGCCTTGGCAAGCAGATATGGGGGCCCGTGTCAGAATGACAGTTAGTAATAATGTCAAGTCTCATCATTTTTTATTCAAAACATCATGATTTTCCAAATTTCATGTGGATTATTTTCTTCGACAACTATGTTCCATATTATTGATGACAAATAAACAGCATATCAGAATTTTTTGAAATTTTGAATGAAAAATTATGACATATGACAATTGTCTATGAAAATAACTACTAGCCGTCATTCTGACGTGGATCTCCGTATCTCACATGACTGCTCGCGCCCTATTAGTAACGAATTTAACATTTCTTGTAATAAATAATTGAAATTGTATCTCTTCTTTCTTCTATGAGGGAATTTTGTCCTACTCTTCTAATATGTTCAAATTCATTGACGGTATTAGCGGTATTTCTTAAGAAGCCAGCTATGCTATAATTTAACTGAAAAGAAAATGAATGTGTTAGAGATGAGGATGTTGAGATAGATGTTGGGGAAGACACGGAAAGAAACGGTAAGGAATGAATGAATAAGGAAAATAACTCGAGTATTAGAAGTTTCTAGAAAGATACAAGAGAAACGATTACATTGGTGCAAACATGTCATGAGGAGAGATAAAGAATATTTTGGAAGAAGAATGAATAGCTTGGTAATAGAAAGTGGGAGAAACAGAGGAACACCAAAGATAAGATGGAAGGACTGTATTGCGCAAGGCTTGAGAAAAAAAGGAACCGAATAAGGACGACCCGCAAAACAGAAATGAATGGAACAAGAAAATAAAAGATAGCGATCCCTAACGAATGGGAAAAGGTAAAGAAGATGAAGATGTCAGTATCAAGTGCCATTTGCATAGTTTGTTTATGAAATAATTTTACTGGAAATTTAGAATCTTTTGCAAGAAAATTTATGTATGGAATTTGTGCATAATACACAGGAGTGACGGAAGGTATTGTGCTGGCCACATCAGATTTTTAATTTTCTTGTAGCCATCTGTTATTTCAGCGCATTGTATTATTTTACTAGTAAATTCTTTGATAAGTATGTTTATATCTGAGTTTTGTTTTATATTATTAAATGCGGTAGACATTTGTATTTTATATAAGTTCCAGTCTGCATTGTTTAGATTGAGTTTTTTATTATTTTCAAGAAAGGGATTTTTGTTCTCGAGAACATGGTTGATTTGAATGGGAAAATGGTCACTTGTGTAAAGATCCGGGCTAGTTTCCCAGGAAAGATCTTGGGCTATATGGGGATCGCAGAACCATCGTTGAGTTGTATGAAATTTTCAAAAATTTCTTGGACTAGTAATCCTCATCCATCTGTATCTTTAGATCCCCATATTTGATTATGAGCATTAAAATCGCCGCAGACAATAAATGGTCTTGGTAATTGATTTATAAGGTTTTCTAGTGATGTTTTTGTTACTCTTATTGGTAGTGGGGGAATGCAAATTGAGCAGATAGTAAATATAGTAGGGATATTTATTTTTATAGCAATAGCTTTTCTGTTTTTAGTATTATTGGCTTACAATGATTTTCATCTTTTAAATACATACATAATTAATAATACAATAAGATATATTAAATGTGTTCGTACCTCCCAGAAAAAATTTCCAGTAATGTTAGTAAAACTGTTGGTTTTTGACACTGACATTTTGCATTTATCTGTCAATTACAAACATTTAAATATCTCTACTGGTTTCCATAGAGTTGTTTGGGCAACGAGATTTATTACAACAGATTATTCTACAGTGTGTTCAAAAAAATCCTAACTCGGTGTAGGCTATTAACAAGGAAACGTATGTCAATTTAAAAGTATTTAAATAAATACCAATTTGACATGATATATTGCCAAAACTGTTATCAAAAGAAATCAAAGCTTTTCTTCTTGAATCTTATTTTAGAATTGCAAATAAATTAGAAAACAGTGAATGGCAATATACTATATCCTTATTATCTTTTCTCCTTAAAATTACATTTCAAGAGCAATTTTGGCAATTTGACTTTTGAATTGAGCAATGGTCAGACATGCGTTTCTCTGTTCATAGTCTACTCCGAGTTAGGTTTTTTTTTAACACACTGTATATTATTATATACTATATTTCTAAACCTATAGAACATATAATATAAAAATTAAATGTGTCAGATTGACAATTTAATTATCTTTATTATTTATAGTAAGATAAGTTTTCAAAAAATATCTAGAAAAATTATCTTTAGACAGTACCACTTCCGGTTGTCAATAATAATGTCTGAACAATGTGTTCCAGATAATTTACATATAAAATTATGTGCCCACTTGACTTTCGACATTATATATAATATAATATAAACTACACTTCATGCGAATACAATACGCCAAACTAATTATTTTAGTTTTAACGCACAATTTAATTTCATAATTGGTATTTTTTTAACATGTTATCAATATTAAATTATAATGAAATACAAATTAAATTAAAATATAATTATAAATTATACCATATAGATATCAACTATAATATTAATCTACCAAATTAATTATCAATAGTTAAAATAAATGCATTAATATATGGAAAATGCATCCCTCGAGAATTTTATAAACACTGAATAGAAAATAAATAAAGACAGAGATACAGCCAGTCGAGTTGTACCTGACAGTTGGCGTAAAATGCCCAGTTTCTGATAGACTGTGGTGGGAGGTAAAATATGGAAAGGATCTCATTCTGTCCTAACTCTGCTGGCAGTTAAGTCTCTTAAGAAAGTACATCTATTTCTTTCCCCCACGAATACTTTCTCTCTGTCTGTGTGTGTGTGTGTGTGTGTGTGTGTGTGTGTGTGTGTGTGCACGACAGCAGCGAGGACTGTCACGTAAGACTGGACGAGCTATACATTGGTTTTCTGTCAAAATATAGCTAATGCACATAAGGGTCACGTTAGAATTATTGGCTGATAGCAAAAGTATAGTTCTAACACAGGTGTCAATGTCAACTATATGTAGTTCATTTAAATCCGAGAGCCAACCCATGTAAACAATAACAATGATTAGCGCAAGATTAGCACGTGCTCAACTGCTTGGCGTGCTTTGTTATTAGTTATATACGAACTGTATGAATAAAATCAGTGTTGCCAATATACTGATTAAGCCGAAAATGTACTGACAGCTATATTCAATCAATTTGGCGGCATTATTTAAAATTATTTAATATGATTTGTTTCTTGACTTGTTTGTAGCATAAACAATTAAAATAATGAAGACAAATTTATTTTTATTTATCAGCCATTGAGAATGAGATACATGGTTTTCATTTTCGGGGATTCGATACAGAATGATCCAAAATCTGATCGACCACTTGAAGCATGAACTGCAAAAAATGTTCAATAAGTTGAAATTTTTTGCGTTGATAGGGATCGAATCGGGTTCCCCAGATTCGCAACCAGACAACAGGCACGCGACAATGAACCCCATAGGTATGTATTTCAGTTAATAAAAATTAAATGGCAGGAGGTATTGTGTTGGTCACATCAGATTTTTTACTTATAATATAATAAATGGCGATTACAAAATTAATTACTCGGCTAACTTTACTAAATTAAATACATATATGCTATCGGCAAAAACGACGTTTACATCTTAATTATGTGTTAATTACTAGCCATTAATTAAGTTGAAAATGACAGGAATGTATGGGCGTTAAATATGCTTTATAATAGATAAAAAATGTCTCATAATATTGAAGGTCTTTTACAGCGAAGCATATTACACTGTTTTATTTTTCAGGGAAGTAGTAGATGAGGTAAATAATGTATGGACAGTAAAAACAAGTTTAAAATAGTTAAATTAAATTCCTTTTTACCTCTAGGTATATTCTGTATTACACATATTATGAATTTTAGATTTATCTTATATTTATAATTGCGCATTAATTTAATTATAACTGACATTTTAATCCAAAATATTATTAATAATGTTATTTTCATATTTAATTTGAATTAAATTATCTCGCAATTCTATATTCCAACCTTTTACATTTTGAAAAGTTGTAAACCTACTCTGTATTTAAATTAAAAGAATCCAATAGATTTTTATGTTATTCAATAAACTGGAAATAATACTTTATTTGGAGCTCATCTTTAAATATTCTACTGATTTGTTTTGATACTTTTTCTATATATTTTATAAATCAATAGTATTAAGAAACACGGGGGTGTAAAGCTAGTTCGCCTCCTCGTGATACACCCTGGGTAACGCTAAAGAACTAGAACAAATCGGCGACCAGACAATCCTCGAGATCTCCTGGTCATTATATTCATCACAATAGCTCAAAAACAGTTACACTTGGGAAAACAAGACAGTACTACATCATATTGAAAGTCGCCTTCTACCATCTTGACCAAGTCAGCATCTTCAAATGTATCACCGGCCCCATTGCAACGAACGCCAAATTCAAATGCGACCTCGCCGAACAACTTATTTTATTTATCATATGATATATTTACATAATGTGATGAATGTATGCCATACGCTAAATAATTAAGAAACACATATATATTATTATTCTAATAGGGCCATTCTGTAAGATCGTTATGACATAACGAATCGGTAAAACGTTATATCGTCATGGTAATAACGAAAATCGTTTAATAGGCTTATTCTGTAAACGATCGTTATGACATTTTTCATTGTTAAATCGTTATCATAACGATAATCGTTAAAGTGGTATTCTGTAAACAATAATTTAAGTCTACATAACGAAAAAAAGATACCGATATCGTTATTTCTTAACGATTGGAAAAATCATTCGTTATCTAAACGTTTTGTCAATAATTCAGTATTTTAATTCATGTCAAAATAAAATTGCTATTATGTTGAATAGTGATCTCAAAAACCAGTCATATTACAGTTTTCTGCAAGGTAATATTAAAATAATTTAATAAGTTTTTATTCATAGCGCCTAGCGCAAGCTTCTCAATTTGTCTACAGATGGTAGTAGTTGCTCTAGCATAACCTACAAAAAGAAAAATAATGGTCCGACAGCTGACAGGTTGACAGCAGAATTAATCTAACCTAGAAGTTTTGTGAGTTATATTGAATTATTTTAGATATTTCAATTAAAATTATAATTTGATTTTAGGAAATAAAGTTCTTAACTTGATCCCAAGGTTATTATTTTTCAAAATGTGTTACATAATACGGATACAAAGATAACGATTATCGTTAAGTAGAGATAACGATTTTCATAATAACGATTTCGTTATGGTAACGATTCGATTTTACAGAATAGGCCTATTAGTTGGTCGTTATTACTTTCTCGAAATATAATTATTTTTGAAATAATTGTAGTTGATTTTCATACCATACGTTGGCACTACTAAGAATGACCATGTTATTTCAAATAATTTTCTTCTTTTTTAAAAAATAAATAATACCCAATTATTTTAATTTATAACTTTCTTTTAAATATGGATTTTTACCTTCCGTCACCTTTAGGTAAGGAAGGTATTGTCTTTGGTCAAAAAACTCGATGGTGAGTTTTCATTGAATAAGCACGTTTTAGGGTCTTTACAATACGATTTTACTATTTTTACGATGATATCTGTATGTGTGTGTGTGTGTGTGTGTACGTGTGTGCGTGTGTTTGTGTGTGTGTGTGTTCGTGTGTGTGTATGAGATATCTCCAATACAAGAATTCCAAAAATTACAATTCTTGAGAATTCCTCTTCCTTACAACCATATGAAGACTTGAGGTCAACCGGAAGTATCCTCATTTGAAGATTTTAACAGTTTTTCTTGAAAAACTCAGTTAAATATTATTATAACTTAAAGAATATAATATTCTCTATACGATTTGATTGCATTTTATATTTCATATTCAACAGATATATAGTTATAGAATTATAAAGATAACAAATTTAATAAATCAGCCAGCTATGCTAACTTAACCATGGAAACTGCTAATATATTCAGGTAATTCAAATTGACAGATAAAGTATAAATAAGAAGTAAATGAATGAAAGAATAAGAGAAATAACTCTAATGTTTCTAAAAAGATATAAGAAAGACGATTACATTGGTTTGAACATGTTATGAGGATGAATATATTGGAAGAAAAATGAATAGTTTAGTAATAGAAGGTGACAGAAACATTGGAAAACCAAATATAAGACGGAAGGACTGTATTTCGGAAGACTTGAGAGAAAAGGAACTGAATGAGGATGACACGCAAAACAAAAATGAGTGGAAGAAGAAAATAAAAATAGCAACCCCTAACAAATGGAAAAAAACTAAAGAAGAAGAAGATGTCAGTGTCAAGTGCAATTTGCATAGTTTGTTTATGAAATAATTTTATTGGAAATATAAGATGTTTTGCAAGAAAATTTATGTATAGGGAGCGTACAGTGACGTGACTTTGCTGACTTTGGCAAGTAGATATAGGGACCCGTGTCAAAATGACAACAATTAATTATGTCCATAACTGACAAGTGTGATAATTTTTCATTTAAAATTTCATGATTTTCTTATTTCATGTGGTTTGTTTCTTACCAGGAGTATGGAATTCAGTTGCCGAGAAAGGGAATCATAAAATACCAAAAATTTAGAATCTTTTGCAAGAAAATTTATGTATGGAATTTGTATATAATACCTACACAGAATTGACGGAAGGTATTGTGCTGGCCACATCATATTTTTTTATTATAAATATTGTGAAACAAGGAACATCAAAGCTAACATGCATATTGTCCCAAAACGAAAAATAGATACAAACAACATAATTGCATACACTGTTCAAACCTAACATGTGACGAATATACCGGAAAAGTGACTATTTTTGCATAGAGGGTTCAGCAAGAGATAATACTTTTCAAGATTAAAAAATCAAAAATATTTTTGCCTTATATGTGTTCAATGTAATAAATTAAATAAAAATAGTTTTATTTATTTGAGCTTTTTATTGAAGAGAATCTAATGTTAGATAAAATCTAACAGTAAGGTGATCGCGGGTTAATAATAAAATATTTACAGCGGTAATAATAAACAAGGGTTAATTTCAGAATAGCTTATTTTTAACACAGGAATAGCTATTCCTAGTTTATTACGAACTTAACCCACTTAACTGTAGAATAAACTCTCCATAAACGTCATTTTAACACAGGGTTAAGAGATTCTCGGAATATCTAATCTGGAAATAGGAAATTATTTATTATTACCGCTGTTAATGTTTAAGCTTCAAGAAACAACAATGTAAATCTTACCTGTATATATTACTTGGTCTTGCCACGATCTACGACCTGCACTATTGCACTACACTAATAATTCCCTAACCTCCATCTGTCATTTATCACTGCATTTCTGTACATTATTCAGCTTTATCCGTGTCTGATACACTGTGACCAGCGCCAGCAACCAACACACTACTGCTCCATGTGCATTGCGGAGCTCTGAATATTGCACGAACAAGAGAACTGACACGGCTATGTTCTAACCTGATACTGTAACCATACACAGAACGTTATACTGCTTTACTAATACTTGTATTGAGTATTGCTACGGGGTATATGAGAATGGTTTACTGGTTGATTTAGGAATTTCCATTTAAGCTTTAGGGGGTTATAATTTCTGAAGTTTGTAGATATAGTTATTTGAAATTGATGATTTAGAACGATTATTACAGTGTTATGTTTATTGTAAACTATGTATTTGAATTCCTAACCAAATAATAAACAAAAATATAATACAACTTTTATGTTTAATATGTATTAATCGACTTGTATTTTTCAACCTTTGCAATGTCCTATGTCTTTCAACATGGTAAAGATTAAAGTAACCAGACGTTCCGGTTTTCCGGGATTGTCCCAGTTTTCAAGTAAAAATCCCAGTATTCCGAAAATAATTTTCGGGATTGTCCCGGTTTTTGTGAATGTATTTTTTCAGTCAGAGTTTATCGAATGAAATGTTAGTAGAGTATTTACTATGAACACTATACTTAAAATAATCAATAATTTACGATCAGTATAAAACTTTTTTGCGAGATGTTTGAAATTTATTGTCAGTGTCATTGTGACACTATTGCTATCTTTCTCTTGCAGCCCACCTACAGAGTGCAAGAATAAATTTCATCTTCCCTCACCCTAGTAAAGATAAAAAATTAAAATCAGTAATAAATACTTTTCTTCTCTCCAAAAAATAAATATTCGTGGAATTAATATAGTACCTGCATTAGATATTGAATTTCAAACATACTCTTTGATTTTTACTATCTTTGTAGTTAAACATACTTCCGAATAAACTTGTAGAAGAGATTTTCAAAGCCAGTATTTTATTTAAAAAATGATATGTTGATTTAATTTGTTACACATATTAATATACTTATCTGACGTTTGTGAATTGTTGAAATGTGTACGAAGTGACAAGTAAAATTCTGTTAATAATTAGTTTGGAATATTAGTTGAGGAAACAAGGTAAATTAATGAAAACTGTGCTATCTTGATGCTATATTCACTTTATTTTATCATTCTATCTCAGGTCTCACAGCGAATAAGCCATGGTGGTAGGATAAGGGGAATGCAACCCGATGGGAACGGACGCAGATACTGCTGAAAATCTTATTATGGTGGGAATTCACGCGGTAAATATAAAATTAAATATGTATTTGAAATAAATATTTCTTATTTCTAGTAATATCGATAAATATAAATATTTTTCAGCAAATATGTACTTAGAAGAAACTACAATATAGAAAAATTATTATAAATAATTAAAATTGCACATACCTGTGACCGATACGGTTATCTTTTACAATATTTATTTAAATCGATAGATCTAGGCTATGTATATACGAAATTACAATTCTTCAATACAATTATTAGATTTTTTAATTGTTTATTGTTAAATAATATAAAAATAAATAAAAAAATTAAAAAAACTTCCCTCTTAACTTATTGGTGCACCCCACAACACAAGTCACCATGTTTATTTATATATTTATAATTATTCAACAGGAAATTATTCCCAATTACAGAATAATATACGAAGTACATATACAAAGAGAAAAAAGAGAGAATATTAACAATTACTCCTACATAATATTACCTACAAACTATTTAGGAAACATAAAATATCTTCAAATTCATGTTACAAACAATTTGCAAATAAAGCATTTAATATTATTGCAAGAAAACTTACATATTGCAATGCAAGAGTCAACTCCTATATTATAAAGTCCAAATAATGTTTGTTCTCTTAAACTGGTATACTATAAAGTCCAAATAATGTTTGTTCTCTTAAACTGGTATAAACACAAAATACACGTTGAGTTAAAGTATTAAAATAAAACAATATTTCATAACTCACATGAATAAAAAATCTTAATTTTCACCAAATGTTACGAAGTACTTAAAGAAAAGTCAATATCAAACACAATATACATATATTAAAAAGTCACAAACGGTAAACACTTCTCCAAAACACATACACGTTTAAAAACAATGCTCAATGACAGATGACAGCAACAACCTTGTAACTTCAAACTGACAACGGTCACAATGTAGAGGGGGAAGCGACTTCTCTAGCGATTGCAAATACTCCCTCCATATTTATTCCTACCTCCATGGAATAAGCAGTACATCTATTACTAATTTGCTTTAAAATATATTTAAACCATATTTGATATTGAACAGTATTATTGATCATATGGAAGATACAATGAAATGTTTACGCGAAATATTTTTTCGATCAAAATCTCTGCACAATATTTGATGAACGTATACTATTATTCAGAAGAGATTATACAGCACTTTATACAAGATTTTTTCGTGTTCGAAAGAGAAAAATTATTCGACGTATGTCATGTAATTTATTTTTTTGTAACAGATATACGTAAATAGTGACATTACTTTGTAACACACTACCAATAATAATATGTCGTATGTCGTAGAGTTACAGCTATCTGTTATATACTACACTGCCCTCTGTGCTAATGTTTACCCAGTGACATTGACGTTTAAAACAAATTATTATTTCATGGTATATGTGAAGTCTATATTTTTGTGTTTTGCAAAAATATAGACGAAGAACATAAATCCTTGAGAAATGCATTATTTAAAAAGAAACATGTTTTAAATACATTACACTATTATATTTCATGTTGCGCGACTATGCATACGAAATGCAGTGAAGTTATCTGCAAGTAATATTATATCAGACGGCTTATAATGACCTTGAATAGTCGTCCTTCGTGAACCAAGCTATATGCATTGATCAGTGTGCAAGTATTATTGAACAGAAGTGTGACAAGTTTTGACGTTTCCAGTAAACTATGTATGAAAAACAAAAAATGACAATTTGAATTATTTAGGATAGAAATCAAATAAAACACTTTTTATAACGTTATTAACAAATATTTGCTTCATTTTAATTTACGGTCAATTGTTTTTCATACATATTTTTCTTTGTCAACCTGTCATTTACTGAAACACGGGATACCTAAATTTAACTGTAATTATGTATTAAAATTAAACGATTGTTAAACGTCTCTCTAAAATATTATGTACATATTTAAACATTTGAACTATGCATTTAATAATAAATAAATAGTGTTTTGTTATTTAAAATATAAGCACATACCTGGACTTATGTAATACTTATGTATAAATTGTGATAGATACCTACTTATTTGAAAGCATTTATTAGGTATCTACTTATATTTTATTTCCTTTAGAAGATGGAATATATTTTTTCATATTTCGACAAAGTACAGTTGCATAAGTATTTCCTGTAATATGAACGAAATCCATTTTAAACACCGTTTGATGTTTTATTTTTTTAAATGCAATTCAAAATAAAGAACTCAAAGAAATGCATTTCTATTCATAAGACAAATGAAAAAGAACCAGAACTGTGATGACGTCAACATTACTGTTTTATATGAAAAATTTTAATTGGTTTGCATGCAGTATGTAATTTATAAAGAGCTGAAAACATGAATGAGCCTATTGGAAACTTATAGACTCGCTTATAGGACTTCTCTACACAATATCATCCAGGTGGATGACTTCCTAAGATAAACAAATGATGTATAATTTATTTTTGAAGGAAGGATTGGCATACAATGATTAAACCTTATCAGAAATTGCTGAAAGTCGGTAATATTGTAGATGTTGGTTTTGATGATATCATAATTTTAAGGCGAACTCGCCGAAATGCGTATGTCGAGTAAATGCTTTGATTTTTGTATATATCAATAAGATTGCATCCTCACTTCCAACATGTTTCAACTACCCATACATAGATGGTATCGCTCAGCGCCATCTAGAAAGAGTATTCACATCAGATTTAACACGACGTTAAATAAAAACATGCTGTAAGTTTGCCGACTTTTGTTTGATGCTCTCTTCTGCATATATTTATGTATTTCTATAAGTTTGAATATAAATCCTAAAATAGTTGTGATTGACGTATCCAACCACCTACTTATTTTTGTGTTTTAATTCTTTGATTAGAAAAAACAACATACCTGCGCACTTGCCCTACAAAATATAAGAGTAGGAGAGTGCGTCCATGACAATTTTTGTTAGTACCCACTTCTCGAAAATCAGAATTGTTTATTTCATTAGAATTCGTCCTATATACATTCAGTAGTTTTTATTTTATTTATTTTATTACCCTTGCTACCTTTTGTGGCAGTCAAATTTTGTTTATTTTGTAAAATTTGGGAGAATAAAGATATTTATTTTATGTAAAAATCTAATAGCATAGAATTTTGGAATTTACAGCACATATCTCAGCGATCGCATTGCACGTTTTCGTATGAAGTTACGGCCGTGTTAAGCATTTACCCTACACAGTGGAAGTGCGTTTTAGTGACCGACATTTTTTAAATCACACACAAGAAAAATTGGTGAATCCAATTTAAAATACAAATAGATTAATACAACCGGTAAGGTCCAAGAAATAAATACATAAAATGTACAATTAATTATTTAGAATTTTAAAAATAATATAAGCCGCAAAGTCAAACTTTAAAAAAAGTAGTACGCACTTCGGCGAGTTTACGCCAATTATTTATATATAAATATTATGTTATTTCACTGAACTTATGTAATGAATGTCTTTTTATTTAATACACAGGCTGTTTCAAGATGAAACAACTCAACTTCAAATTTAAATAAAGAACCTAAAAAAAAGAACTAATTAATGTAAATAATATCTCATAAATGCTTGAAAAAAGAAGGCTGCACTTTGTGCCGCCGAAACGTTGTTTTAAATATGTACGATGCTTAGTTTTTGCGTAAAAAAATATTAAATATGGAAAATCGATCGAAGTAGCCTGAAATCTTGGTCTACGTAGAAAATCAATAAAAATTGCCTTATTTTTAGAATTGAGTAGGCGTAATTGTTTTTAAGAAGGATCATATGCACTTGGGAAATGTTGCCAAATATGTCATAATGTAACTACTAAAAGAAAACTAATATTCCTAAACAGACCAATGTGAAGTACGTACCCAAATGTTGCCAAACATGCCATAAGTAAGTAAAATAAATATTCCTAACTGCATTAATGTCCATTAATTACCATATTGCCAATAAAAATACAGTAAAATTCAAATATAGCTAGATGAAAAGAAGCCATGTTGGTAACCTCAAAAAGTTTGGCTTTTGTTTTGTATATAAAGTTGTTAGAAATATGTTGTGTTTGATATCAAATGAAATGTTTTCTCAAGGGCTGACAGGCAGAAATGTCAAAAATTTGAAAACACGATCGACTTTTGTTTTTTACATAAAGTTGTTAGAAATATGTCGTGTTTGGTATCAAATAAAATGTTATCTCAACGCTGCCTTGCAGATTTGTCAAAATTTTTACAGCTTGCTCGGCTTTTGTTTTTTTGCATAAAGTTGTTAGAAATATGTCGTTTTTGGTATCAAATGAAATGTTTTCTGAAGAGCTAACAGGCAGAAATGTCAAAAATTTAACAACTCGATCGGCTTTTGTTTTTTGCATAAAATTGTGAGAAATATGTCGTGTTTGGTATCAAATGAGAAGTCTTATTAAGGGATGTCAATAGTGTCAAATCTTTGACAGGTCGATCGGCTTTTGTTTGTTCCATATAGTTGTTAGAAATATCAAATGAAATGTTTTGTGAAGGGCTGTAATGCAGAATTGCCAAAGTTTAGACATCTTCATCGGTTTTTTTTTTTTTGAAAGAGTCGTCAGAAAAATGTCATGTTTGGTATCAAATTACAGGTCTCGTTAAGGACTGTCAGGTACATGTATCAAAATTTTGATCAGATTTTGTTTTTGGCATAAAGATAATTCATTTGAGAGAAGGAAGAACTTGGGTATCTAAGAACAATGCTGGCGTTAGCAGTTTGAGTTAGCCTAAACGGATTAGATGTCAAGTCTCCACCAAATAAGTGGATAATAATAAAGTACAGTTTCTCAAACACTCTTTCGCTTAATAATAATAGAGAAAATGGTGGAATATTGAATGAAATTTAATTTTAAAATAATTAATTTAGTACAGTTGGTTCACTATGTTGGCAACAATTTCTGATCGGCTGAAGCCGGCAAGACAGAGTACTCGGGAAGTTGGTAACACATAACCAACAAACTTAATGTAAATTGTAACAAAACAATAAGAAATTTAACAAGTTTAATAAGTTTAAATTTGCTATACTATAGGTGATATACTTGGTAAGTAATAAATAGTTATTTACATACCATGATTAACATGACATTATATAAAAATAATTGGAATTTAAATTTGACACATCACTCCGGTTTCCGGAATGGTTCTATGGCACACTCATCCGGGATCCAATCGTTCCTGCACTTGGTATGTAAATAACCATTTTAATTGAGAATTGGCACACCGAAATATATATATATATATATATATATATATATATATATATATATATATATATATACCATCATATTCTTTTACCCTTTTATTAACACCCTGTGCGATGGTGAACAACCACCCAGTCGAGTCGAAATAAATAAATGAACAGTGCTATAAATATCCTGTAAATAAATAGTGCGTTGTGTCATTTGTGTAAATAAATAAATAACTTTAGTGTATAAGTATTTAATAATATTCTTAGTCTTAAATTAGAGTTTAAATTTGTTTAATCATAGTGATTGTTATTTTTGTTATATTTTTCTTTATTATTTATCGTTTAATAAATTTTTATTTTAATTTATAATATCTATTTGATTTTTACACTTTACCCAAATGAATGAACCTTCCAATATTTATCAATAACATTAACATCCTAAGAATATCCCTCAACGTAACAAAAATTATTTAGTGAATTTAAATGGCTTTTAGGGCGGAACATCGATGAAGATAAATGGTAGCAACAAATGCGGGTGCATCAATGAAATTCTACCGTGGACCCCAGGGGAAAAGCGCAAGTTGTATATTTACATGTCACAAACAAATGCAGCAAAACATCACGCAAACATTCATTCCTCACAAAGCAAATATTTTGCGGTGTGCAAATTGCAAACTAGTGAGTGAACTAGTTTTTATGATAATTAATTTTTTGATGTGAACACAAACCAAGATTTTTTTACACACGTGTCTCTAGTTTTAAATTTTCGCGGATAGTGAGCTGCACTCTAAAAAACTGTTAATTTTAAACAGAACGTTAAAAATAAACTTCATCCTAAACCATATTTTATATTCTGTAGGTAACTATTAAAATTCTCCGTCCAAATACGTTACAAAAAATACACACGAGTATACTTTCTCTTATATACGAAGTTTTAATAACAAATTACTCTTTTCGCTCTGGGTAAATTAACAAATTTTGACATTTTAAAATAAATATGACATGACGTAAATATGACTATAGATACATTGTCTAGCATTAGCGGCACGTCATTTTTAACCATAAAATACACTAGTGGTCGTTGAAATCGGTACACCAAAAAATAGTAAGAATAAACGGACGAAATTAAGCACAGGGGTTGTTTATTATTAGAAGAATAAATGATTAAAACTTGTAATTACTAGGAACATTTCTTCAGAAATTATGCAGGTTTAAACTTAAACCAAGCAGATTAATTTATTTGATATTTCTTCAATATGATTCAAATTCAGTTAAAATTTGAACGTTATCAAGTTAACATGCCTCATCAAAGACAGCAACGTCCATTTGAGCAAGTGGGTGATTTTGAAAGGGGTCTTATCGTGGATTGTCACTGCGTGTAACTCGCAGTATAAGCACGATTTCACGCATATGGCGACAGTGAGTGCAGACAGGTACAGAGAGATAGCAGACAGAGTCTGGAGCCCGCCGAAGGATTTCAGCGAGATAGGACCGTCATCTTGTTAGGCTAGCGTTACAAGACCGTTCTCAAAGTGCACCAACTGTACGGCAGTGGTGGACAATGCCAAGATACCAACTGTCTGTACGACCTATTCGTCGCCGTTTAGCAGAATTTGGGCTACATGCGCGCCCTGCATTATTGTGACTTCCATTGACCGCGCGGCATAGAACATTACTACTGGATTGGCGGTTATGGAACAATGAGTGGAATGAAATTATCTTTTCTGACGAATTGCGCTTTTGTTTGTACTAAAGTTATTCTTGGGTACTTGTGAGACGATGCCGGGGTGAAAAAGGAAATATGGCCTGCATTCGTACGCGCCTACACAAGAAATTATGCTGTGGGGAGCAATTTCTTACAACTGTAAATCCCGTCTAATTCATATTCCCGGCACTTTAAACAGCCAGCGATACATTGACGAAATCCTAATACAGGGAGTTGCTCCACATATTCATCTCCATCCAGCCGCTGTATTTCAGCATGTCGCGAGAAGATTATTAATCTTCTTTAAACAGCTTAGAATATCAGTGATTTCATGGCCGGCCCGTTCTCCAGATTTGCTAGTTGTACATTTTTACCTTCCGTCACCTCTAGGTAAGGAAGGTATTGTCTTTGGTCAAAAAATTCGGTGGTGAGTTTTCATTGAATAAGCACGTTTTAGGGTTTTTACAATACGATTTTACTATTTTTACGATGATGTCTGTATGTGTGTGTGTGTGTTCGTGTGTGCGTGTGTGTGTGTATGTGTGTGTATGTGTGTGTGTGTGTGTCCCCGCCTTTTCGGACACGATATCTCCAATACTAGAATTCCAAAAATTACAATTCTTGCGTATTCCTCTTCCTTACAACCATATGCAGACCTGTTTAGATTTTGGTTATAATTGGTCAACCGGAAGTACCCTCATTTGAAGATTTTAACAGTTTTTCTTGGAAAACTCAGTTAAATGTTATTATAATTTAAAGAATACATTATTATCTATACGATTTGATTGCATTTTATATTTGTTATTCAACAGATATAGAGTTAAAGAAGAATAAAGATAATAAATTTTATATAAATTTCATAATTCAGCCAGCTATGCTAACTTAACCATGGAAACTGCTAATATATTCAGGTAATTCAAATTGACAGATGTCAGTATCAATAAAATGAAATCAATGAAAGAATAAGGGAAGTAACTCTAGTGTTAGAAGTTTCTAGATATAAGAGAGACGATTACATATTGGTTTGAACATGTCATGAGGAGAGATGAATATATTAATAGAAGGTGAAAGAAACATAGGAAGACCAAATATAAGATGAAAAGACTGTATTGTAGAAGACTTGAAAGAAAAGGAACTGAATGAGGACGATACGCAAAACAAAAATGAGTGGAAGAAGAAAATAAAAAATAGCGACCCCCTAACAAATGGGACAACCTAAAGAAGAAGATGTCAGTATCAAGTGCAATTTGCATAGTTTGTTAATGAAATAACTTTACTGGAAATATAGGATCTTTTGCAAGAAAATTTATGTATGGGGCGCGTGCAGTAACATGACTTTGACCCGTGTCAAAATGACAGCAATTAATTATGTCCATAACTGACAAGTGTTATAATTTTTCAATCAAAATTTCATAATTTACTTATTTCATGTGGTTTGTTTGTTATCAGGAGTATGGAATTCAGTTGCCGAGAAAGGGAATCACATAATACCAAAAATTTATAATCTTTTGCAAGAAAATTTATGTATGGAATTTGTATATAATACACAGGATTGACGGAAGGTATTGTGCTGGCCACATCAGATTTTTACCTCTCGCTAAGAGAGGTATTGGATTCATGCTAAAAATCGCATATCCAGATTTTATTGAATAAGCACGTTTTAAGGTCCCTACAATCCGATTTTAACATTTTTACGATGATGTCTGTGTGTGTGTGTGTGTGTGTGTGTGTGTGTGTGTGTGTGTGTGGATGTGTGTGTGTGGGATGTTGGAAGGACGGTTACTCAAAAACTATAAGACTTAAAATTTGTTTAACAACGTATTTCCCAATCGGACATTCATGGGAAGATCTGAAAAGGTTTTGGTAATAATTGGACAACCGGAAGTAGAAGATTCTTGAAAAAAAATCTTCTAAATATTATTTTTTGAAAAATTTTCGTGGTAATATTAAAGAAAATTAAATTCTCTATCTGATACATTTAAATATTTTATTATATATTCCATAGATTTAGAGATAAAAGAAGTATAATATATAAAATAATCTGTTGTAATAAATTTGACAGCCGAAAGAATGCCATGAAAAATAGTTGATAATTTAAATTATTTGTAACTGACAGATAAATGTCAGTGTCAGAAATAATGAGTAATGAAAGAAAAATGTACTTGGAGAATCCCTTAGTTCTTGATCTGTGACTATTATGGAGATGACAAGTCTAGGTTGAAGGACTTAAATTTGTTTCAAACATTATGGGACAATGTACACCAGTACTATAGACTAGAGTAACTTTGAATTGCGAAAAAGCTATCAAATTCTTCTCAAGTAAGTTGTAAATATTGACAAAATTACACATCGATATAAGAATAATCGGAGTGCAATCTATCCGTCACTTTATTAAAGGGAATTAGTGTTATTTAGATATAACATGTACGAGTATGAAAAAATAAAATGTAAAAGAAGATATGTAAGAATAGATGCACAATCCATATATACATTTTAGACCGCCCAAAATTAATGTTTTTACTAGAAGAATATGAAGAGAAAGTAAACAACGTTGTTCGAATTGAAAATTGCAGTTACCAGCCTAATATTTATATATGGTAAACTCTGCTTTGTAATTTATTGTAACATAATTTATGGTAAAATATCTTCATGTTGAGACATGCTATTATTGAATAATAAAGAAGTTTATACGTCATAGATTTATATGAATATATTATTTGTATTTATAAAAATATTCTTTGCTTTATGCATACAGCCAGGTAAAATATACGGCGAGAGGTTATGTGCTGGCCACATCAGATTTTTTTATTATTATTTTAAACAAATTAATTCATAATACACTAAAAAAATATATATTTTTCAGCAAAGCATACCTATGCTTCCATTGCCGACCCGTTCTCTAGATTTGTCGCCTATTGAAAATCTGTGGGATGTCTTAGGAGGGCAGTGCGACGTATCGAGATGCCAATACAAAATGTAGAAGAACGGGCGGTAGCTGAAAGAGCATGGAACGAAATATCGATGTATTAGGTAGGGCAATGCGACGTATCCAGACGCTAATACAAAATGTAGGAGATCTATGAACGAGTCGAAAGGCGAAATACCGCAAAATGTTATTCGCAACCTTATTCAATCCATGCCTCGACGGGTAGTAGCGGTGAGAAGAGCGCATGGAGGACAGTTCTTTTTGAATTTTTCATTTGCTGAATTTCGTCCGTTTATTTCTATTATTTTTTGATGTTCCAATGTCAACGATCGCAAGTGTTACCGGTCTAGGCCATAAAGTCGTTGCTAAGCTGATAGGTAGTTGCTACCAGTTCAGTATACAAAAAAATTGTTACCTACTTAGATTACGTAATTACTTCAAAATTCTTACACTTACATATACAGATAATAATAAAAAGTGTTAAAATGTTTACTACGAATAGCTGTAGCAATTAAAAATTTATATACATATTGTGGCTGAGTTAATAAAAAAATTATTTGAATTCATAATATGTATTTACACTTTAATTCACACCTTCATAATTGATATATTGTATCAAATTAAAAATAATAACTCTTTCATTCTATTAAATTGATATTGCACAATAATTCATTACAAAATAATAATACCACATCTGTGAAATATTAATCTTTTTACTCTTTTTGAGAGAGAAACTGATAAGTCCCTGTGAAAATTTAATTATATGTATACGCGGAAAGGATAATTAAATTTTTAACGCTTTACTTAGTACAAACATAAACGTACGTAATGATGTTAATTATTTTTCTTTGTTTATATTTTATCAAAAATCGCAAAAACTGTAATCGTAAATTTAGTTTAAGATCCTGTTAACATTTTATCAGAGTTCATTAAAATTAAATGGATCATATTTCAACATTAAAATGCAAATACATGTTACAAAAAATAGTACCGTTCATAAAAGTACACAACAAACTAAGAATTATTATTAATAATTAATTAAAGTACAAGTATAATGACGATAATTCGTACAGGTATACATGCAAACATAAATAAAAATAAACAACAATGTGTTTGACATTACTAAATAAAATATTACGTCACATTCAATACTTATTTTTCTAACATATTAACAAATTAGAACCTGGGCATTTTAAAATAAGACTAAAAATATATGATATTAAGTAAAATAATACGTTTATTTACAGCGAAAAAAATAATTACGATAAATATTAAAAAGATTATAAAAGTAACTAACACTATGATTAAATAATTATAAATACTCATTTAGGACTAAGAATATTATTAAATACTTAACACATTAAGATTATTTATTTAACCAATATTTATATCACTATATTTATTTACATAACTACATTTATTTATAAATTTCTTGGGTATTTCTTGACTGTTGGTATGATGTAAAAGGTTACTGGTAAATAAATGGACTTGCAGTCTGGTGATAAGTGTTTATTAGGATTTAATTTAACATTTCCTACGTTTCGTTTCCAATGGATGGTTCATTTGGAATCGAAACGTAGGAAATGTTAAATTAAATCCTAATAAACACTTATCACCAGACTGCAACTCCATTTATTTACCAGTAACCTTTTATATATATAAAATGCAATCAAATAGTATAGACAATAATATATTCTTTAAGTTATAATAACATTTAACTGAGTTTTTCAAGAAAAACTGTTAAAATCTTCAAAAGAGGGTACTTCCGGCTGACCAATTATAACCAAAATGTAATCAAGTCTGGATATGGTTGTAAGGAAGAGGAATACGCAAGAATTGTAATTTTTGGAATTCTAGTGTTGGATATATCGTTGACGAAACCGCGGGCACATACACACATACACATTTACACACACACACGCACACACGAACACACACACACACACATATACAGACATCATCGTAAAAATAGTAAAATCATATTGTAAAGACACTAAAACGTGCTTATTCAATGAAAACTCATCACCGAGCGGCTCTAACTCAGTAACGAAAATTTTCTTTTGCTCAAAATGATATCATGAACACGCTATTTTTTTACACTAGTCCTGATACACCCTCATAGGCGCCGGTTACGTGCAGCCCCCCCCCCTCAGAATCGTGATCAAATTTGTGTTTCGTATTTATTAATCAAATAAAATTATTTGTAAAAAAAGTTGCGGAAAAATAAATCGACTAATACTTGTCGGGATGCAGCATGACTAGAATCGTTAGAGTGGTGACTTGAGGTGGGATCTCAAGACAACGCTATGATAGAGTATGCGAAAAATTCCCCTTACATTTCACCTTCCTTTCCCTTTCAACTTCCCAGTTATTAGGGCAATGAAATGTTATTTGTCACTACGCTTTTCTAGATTGATAGGTAAATCGTTAAACATTAGTTAATTTTTTTGTTGAAGTCCATGACTATAGCTATTTTTAGGTCAACTGTAATTTTGTTTACAGATTCAAATGTAGAATTTTATGCTGTACAAGTTTTATTTGAACATTTTTTAGGAAAGCAGGAAATTACGAAAGTATAATTTTACATGTTAAAGTCCAATGTTTGGCTGTGCTAGTCACCACCCTACCCTGTATCATATAGTTTTATTAATATCATGTTTTGCGTACATAATTTAACTTAAAAAAATATTACTCCTTAACAATAATTGCTAAAAAATACAGACTCCCCTCTCCCACGAGCATTTTTAAAAGTCGGCGCCTATGTACACACTATATAATTTGTATCAGATAAATTATAATCGCAAAAAATTATATAAAATTGAAGAAAAAAGTAGTACTCTTGGATAAGTGACACTCATAACGCGCTAAAAACTTTATAAGAGAAATTTATTCGTTATTAAAGCACGAAAGAGTAGGTAATTGAATAACAAAAAAAATCTTATAAAAATAAAAATCCTTAATTAAAAAGAAATATACAAGAACGCAGCGCTGAAGATGTATTTCTAACGAATTTTTCATCGACTGCTCTCGATAATTGAGAATTGAAGGATTTTACGTTTCAGATGCTTTAATAATTCATAGTAAGAAGAAATAATTAATTTTGTAAAAAGATGATCATATTCATATTAAACTATTAAATTTGATCCAAACTAAATCCAAATGAACATATCAGGAGAGTACTTTAATTAGACGCAAGTAATTACTATTTCAATCATTCAATTAATTTCAACATCAATGCACCTATATATAGCACTTAATAACACAATTCTGATAAACATATTATGATCTAATTTGGTATATCGATGATTCAATGATTTATAAAGTAGATATCTACTAAATTGGTTAGAATTTTAAAGTAAATTGATTATGGTAAATAACACTACTCATCATTCATCCCAAAGTTATCAAATAATATTACAATTCAATTTGGAATGATTTATTACAAGATGATGATATTCAAGTATGGATTAGTAATGTCATCATATATATTATATACTATTATTTAATCTGTATCTACAATATTGATATAGAAATTATAATTTAGTATTTATATGTTAATATGGTTGAAAACAGAATGATACTCGTAATAAAGTAAGTGTTCCACCAATGAGTGTTTTCTCATATTACATGAGTTATAATTACTCGTATAAAAATCTGTTGTGGCCAGCACAATACCTCTCGCCACTTCCTTTTTTGGTTACATAAGTATAGGGCGCGAATAGTCATGTTACATTGTTGGCCTTGACAAGCAAATGTGGGGGCCTGTTTCAGGATGATAACTAGTAATTATGTACATGGATGTCAATTGTCAATTTTTCATTCGGAATTTCAAGATTTTCTAAATACACGTAGTTAATTTGTCACCAGGAGTGTGGAATTTACTTGTCGAGGATAATAAACCACATGGAATTGGAAAATCACTAAATTTAGAATGAGAAATTTTGCTACTTGACATCTATATACATAATTACTAGCTATCATTCTGACATGGACCCCCATATCTGCTTGTCAAGGTCAACAAACTGACATGACTGCTCGCGCCCTATTGTATTTAACATTTCTTGTATACCTACACTCTATACCAAAAATTCTACTTACATCTATTCCTTATATTTAGATTGTTTAATTGTAAATTCATTTTATGAAGAAATTTTGTCCTCTTCTAATTTTTCGAAATATTTCCAATTCATTGTCAGGATTGACATTTTTTTTGAAGGATATATGTAATATACCTATAATTTTAAATATTTAACTATTAATACATTAAGAAATAATATAATGTATGTACTTCCCAGAAAAAGTCTTCAATAATGTCTCCGGATTTCTGACACTGACATTTATCTGTTATTTACAAACAATTTAAATTTTCAACTATTTTCCATAGCCAATCTTTCGGCTGTAAAATTTATTATAACAGATTATTTTATATATTATATTTCTTTTATCTCTAAATCTATAGAATATATTATAAAATATGTATTTAAATGTATCAGATAGAGAATTTAATTTTCTTTAATATTACCAAGAAAAAAATTCAAAAAATATTATTTAGAAATTTTTTTTTCAAGAATCTTCTACTTCCGGTTGTCCAATTGTTACCAAAACCTTTTCAGATCTTCCCATGAATGTCCGATTGGGAAATACGTAGTTAAACAAATTTAAAGTCTTATAGTGTTTGAGTAATCGTCCTTCCAACATCCTACATACATACACACACACACACACACACACACATACATACACACACACACACACACACACACACACACACACACACACATCATCGTAAAAATGTTAAAATCGGATTGTAGGGACCTTAAAACGTGCTTATTCAATAAAATCTGGATATGCGATTTTTAGCATGAATCCAATACCTCTCTTAGCGAGAGGTAAAAAGACAATGCGAATTATGTGAAGCTGTTAAAATGTGACCTGCGTAAATTTAAAAAATAAATAAATAATATAATTATATTACGCATATTACGCATCGATGGGTGTGCCAATCTTCTTTATACACAGATTTCGGTAATGATGATGACATATTTGTACTGTGCGGACGTTTACCAGGCATTACCTCAGGGGCATTCATTGCTAGCGTGGAGAGAGCACCACAGGGATCACTTTTGTGCCATGTTCGAAATATTAAAAACATATTTAGTAGCAAAAACAAAATAGAGAAAAGCAATATATAAGGGTATATTATATAAAAGGACGATAAAATTAATATGTATTACATTTCAACAATAGTACATTAAAAAAGAAGTATCATACGGAAATTTGTTAATGAACGAGTCCAAATTTGGAAAATAAGCCGCGAGGCGAGGTTTACAAAGAACGAGTGCGTTAACAGGCCTTATGAAACATGTTTTTTACACTATCTTTTCTATTGAGCTAATTTTACAATGAGATTTTTTTAAATGTAACGTATATTGTATGTTGTGAATTTAGTGTGACTGTATACATTAATACACTTTACCAAACAGTGTGCTTATAGATATTCTAATCGACTTGTTTGCAGTGTTTTTATAGACCTATAAGAACACCGGAACACCAAGATTTACAACTTGACAGCATTCATGAAATGGCAGCCTCTGCTGTAAATCTGGTATTTTAGTGTCTAGTTAAACAAATAACTATTTTATCACTCCGGTTAGATGGTGAAATATGGAGTAAATTTATTTCCCAAGTAGAAATCTTTTCCTTTGTTAACTAACTTGACATTTAACCCTACTTTGGCGGAAATGGCCCTTATAGTTACGGTTATTTAAAGTTCATATCTATTTGATCAATATTTCTTATGTATTAATGGTTAGTATTTTCTGAAAAAAATAATCAGTAAATATGAATATTAGTTAGATTAGGTTCAGTTATAGTTAGTTTAGATGAGGCTAGTTTACATTAGATTAGAGTAGGTTAAATTAGGTTAGATTTAGTTAAATTACATTGTTATTATAAGTTACTAATCAATGATCATGTAATATTGATCATTTATTTGAAATTCTAATTCAATAAATAACACTTGTTATATAATTGAAGAAATTTCCGGAAAGTCTAATAATGTTTTTGAAACAGATAATTGATCCTCCACAATTTTACCACCGCCATGGGATATCTTGGTGAATGACGGAGTTTTTGTTTTGTTGTATCGCGTCGATGATTCCTGCTCCGTGTAATATAAAGTTCCTTACTCTGCTGCCAGTTATGACGTACTCCGGATATTACACTTTAACTGGCGCTTATCGTAAAGAAAGTTTTAATTACTCCGGCATCACCACTTTTAATTTATGACTTGCAACGAAAACTGAAACTAATTATCAACTTAAAAAAACTTGCTAATTGATATTCTTAATCCTTCAATTATTTTTGCCAATATTTATTCTGAATGAAAGTTTCAGATGTCAATTAGTTTTGCGGTTAACCAATGAAATTTTGATTTATTTAAAGTAAATGATAATTGTCATTACGTGAGTTTCTCGCTAATGTATTTTGTTATTTCTTGACAAATTTATGTTTTTTGTGTTACAGTAATGGTATTTCCATTTTATTCTAAAAATAGAATGAAGCCAGACACCATTATTATGTCATTTTCGTAGCAAGTATTAAATTTATTTACTACATTTTCTAAGCCTTTTCTTGGAAGTTTGTAACAAAATATTTACTGGTAGTATGTAGGTACGCCTTACGATGGTACATAAGTATATAAATGATAACTATAATTATTGAGATTTTTTTTTACAAAAAACCGAACACATCCATAAATTTAGTTTGTCAGGAAACAAAAATAACTTCTTAGTTCAAACTCGTTCATTGTATGATTGTGAATTTTTGTCTCCATGCATATAACATATAATAACCATAAACACAAGTTGTTATGTAATGATAAAATTAAATATAATTATTTACAATCTGTATTTGTCTTGTGGCTTATACAAATATGGACTGATTGTATTTACTCTTAATCAGGATTGATTAAGCTATGACTAGAAAAATAACAAATTCAGTTGGTATACCTACCAATGTATTTTTAAATGGTAGCAATTGATAATTAGTTAGTTGGAGTGACTAATATTTTGCATAAATACTATCAATCATATAATTAGTCAAGTGACTAGTCTGTTGTCGGGAGTTTAAAACACCAGTCAACGTTTTTTTTTATCAATTTAAATGTTAAATACTTTTGAAATATAAAAGTTATTATATTAAGAAAAAACTAATAGTAACAAAGGTATTTAATTAGAGATGGGTGAAGCTCAGTTTTTTTAGATTCGAATATCGAATTCGAATATTAACTGGATCTCGAATGTTCGAATATCTCGAATATTTTTATTAAATAAATTATAATTAATAAATTATACACGTACCGTAAGTCTCATAAATTTTGACACAAACTTCAATATTTTTTTTTAATTAAAAATGCATTTACTTAAAGTTTTTAATAATTCATAATTAAATGTTTCTTAAGCAACAAAATTATGAACTTAAATAAAATAAAGACAGGCGTGTACTTCCACAAGGCGCAACTTTCTACGGACACCTATAGCATGCTAGCATTGGGTTTTGGGCGACATTTACATTTCTGGAACTTTAAACTGAGAAACTCCGAAATTAAAGGAAATGATGGTTTTTGTACTGACAATATTGCAGAGGTCCCTAATAATGTCAGATATTTCTACAAGGGGTGTATCCAGGCTTTATGTGGGCAGAGTGAGGTGAAGCCCTGGACAGTCAAAGGTACATTAACAAAATTGGTTAATTTTACTGAATAATAACACGCTGGGGACGATTTTATCTTTTGGTCAGACCTTGCATCCTGTAACTATTCAGGACAAACTCAAATTTGGTTAACACACCAAAACGTACCATTTGTTCCGCGAAAAGACAATCCCCCTAACCTTCCGCAGTCTCGTCCCATAGACGGATAATATTCGCCCATCTCTATATTTAATGTATTCTGATTTTAATTCATTTTACTTTCATATTGTTTGTTTATAAAGGGAGAACGAAATATCTATATTTTATATATTAAATATTTCAAAATCAAGCAAAAACAATATATAATCTTGTACATACCAAGATGTGTCAAAACTGAATTAAATGTGAAGATCTATTACCTGAAAAAGAGAAAAATACGTTAATCAATTTGTAAAAATTAAGTATTAAAATTAATATACGTAAAATAAATCATCTCTATGTTTATTTCAGCATTGCTCAACATAAATTTTACAGTATACAACTGATAACAAGTTTAGTCCCTACTCTGTTCCACTTAACCAATTCAATAGACGGCGCTCACATTAGCATCAGATTTAAACAGACGAAATAAAAAATAGCAGTATTCAATTGTTGTCATCTGATATTTTATTAAAATATTAAAAAAGTAACATAATGCCATCGAAAATTTGTATATTCTAGTCAGTAAGTATGAAATATAAAGTATTATCTACCTGCTTTACAAATCTGATAAAGATTATACTTGACATTGCACATATACAATGACACGAGATGCCACTTACACTAGTCTGAAATTACATATAGTAAACTTGATTGATTTTGGGTAATATTGGACAACCTGAAGAGATTATTTACTTGAAGCCCATAACAGTTTTTAATGAAGAACTATATTAAATTATAACTTTTTAACCAAACCTTTTCAATTTTAGTATTTAAAACTTTTATATCAAGGGGAACAACATATTAGATTTTGGCTAAAATTGATAAACCAGAAGTGATACTTTACTTAAACCTCTGAACAGATTTTCGTGAAAAATATATTATGATATATTCCAAAACTTTTCAAATTTGATATTTAAGACTTTTGTATTAATGAGAACGACATAATAGAATTTTGCTAAAATTGATACACCGGAAGTGGTACTTTACTGGAAGATCTAAACAGATTTTCTTAAAAATATATATTAAAATATGATCCAATACTTTTTAAATTTGGCATTTAAAACTTGTATATAATTTGAAACAACATTTTAGATTTGGACCATATATGACAAACCTGAAGTGGTACTTAATTTGGAGCTCTTACAGATTTTCGATGAAAAATGAAATATCCAAAATTTCATATTACAGAGTTTTCTATTTATTGGATCAACAAATTAAATTTTGTTTATAAACGATCAACCGAAAGTGGCACTTTAATTAAAAATCATTGCTATTTTAAACATTAAATTGGGAGGTCATGTGCTGGTCACATCAGGTTTTGTTTCGTTTAAATTATATGCAACGGATATACAGATATCCATTTACTATCTAGTATTCGACATACGCGGCCGATTTATTAATATATGGTTGTGTATCGCATAGTGACTTGATATTTGGTAAGCGCTGGATATTAAAGAAAAAACTTTTATGTACAACTGTCAAATAATATACCCATAATTCAACCGATTGTTATTAATTAATGACATTCGACACTGTTGCTAATTGAATAATATTGACAGTTCGATGGAATAATATTATTCAATCGTTATGTCAAATTCAAATTCTATCTTTCAAAGAGTACAAACAAAATTACTTTTAATAAGTAAATCTTTCCACATAAAAAGCCAAAGTTACACTAGTTTTGACATTTTTCATACTTTTAGATAGAGTGTTGCTTTTAAAGGGTTTTCCAATAAGAGGTGTTATTTTGATATTCAAAGAAAAATGCCATTTTTTAATATAAATGATCGGATGTTTATTTCATTATAAAGAGGAAGGTATGCCGTTAATAGTGGAAAATAACATCAGGCAAATGACCACCACGATCACGCTGACAGGACAATATCCTTTTCATGAAATTTTCCATAACCAAATCGCAAAGTGGCTGTCCTATGTCCTCGATAGCCTCACGAATTCCATCTTTGAGGTCTTGAGTCGACGCTGGGCAGTTGGCGTAGACCTTCTCTTTCACGTGGCCCCAAAGAAAGAAGTCGCAAGGTGTTAAATCTCAAGATCTCGGTGGCCAATTGTGATCACCTCTTCGAGAGATAACACGGTCCGGAAACTTTTCCCGTAAAAGGTCAATGGTTTCGTTGCGTGTGTGGCACGTAGCACCGTCTTGTTGAAAGTAAACGTTGTCCAGATCAATACCATCCAATTCCGGCCATAAAAAATCGTTAATCATCTCTCCATTCACCGTAACTGTTGCTCCAGCCTCATTTTCGAAAAAGTAAGGTCCAATGACTCCGCCGGACCATAAACCGCACCAAACAGTCACACGTTGAGGATAGAGAGGCTTTTCAACAATAACTCTTGGGTTTTCTGAGCCCCAGATGCGACAATTTTGTTTGTTGACGAAGCCACCGAGGTGGAAATGGGCCTCATCATTTTTCGATGGAATTCCGGATCATTTTCATGCATTTCAACGACCCAATCAGCAAAGACACGACGTTGTTGATGATCGGCCGGCTTGACTTCTTGTGTTAACTGGACTTTATAAGCCTTAAGACCCAAATCTTTATGCAAAATACGGTGTAATGACGTTTGTGGAATGCCTAATTCCAAAGAACGACGAGGAATGGACAAACCTGGGTTTTCTTCAACACTTTCGGCTACAGCAGCAATATTCTCGGCTGTTCTTGAGCGACGTGCACGGGTTTTATTCTTCACATCACTAACTTGTCCCAACAGCTCGAATTTTTCCACCAATTTCTGTATTGCGGTCCGACAAGGTGCTTCACGACGACCCAAAAATTGTCGAGTTTTACGAACCGTCTCTGCCAAATTTTCACCATTTTTATAGTGAATTTTAATAATTTCAATGCGTTGTTGAAGCGTGTATCGTTCCATTTTTATTAATGGCGTAGTTTCTACTTGTCAAATGTCAAAAAATGACAGCTTCAAAAGCGACATCTACCGAAATAGCGGGCTATTCAAAATAACACCTCTTATTGGAAAACCCTTTAGTTAAGATCTCGTTGGATTTGGATGAAACACTTTACAACAATATTATTTCTTGTATTATTAGAATATACAACAATAAGAATAGCTTTGTTTTATAAATATACTGCAGTCTTAAGGTCTACGTTTAAACTAAGTAATATAGAGCCCAATATTAATAAATTGTGTTCTGCGAAACAAGCATAAGGTTTGCATTAATTTTAATTAAAATGTTTTTTTATATAATTATATATTTTAGTAGAAGTATTAGAAACCAATATAATTAATTGATGAAATATCTCAAAAATACATAATGGAAAACAAATCCAAACAAATATAAAAATCCCTAATCCCTGGATGGTCCAGACTCTCACCTACGAGCGCGAATAGCCTGGAACAAATAAAAAATAGATGAGTATACTCTCTCAGTGAGTGCTTAGGATCCACGTAAAACGCAGGGTCACGCCCTAGCTTTAAGATTAGGATAGGATTAGGTACCAGTGCAAGCCGCACTGTAGACTCTTCCTCAGCCCGCAAGCGAGGGTACAGCTAAACCGCAGAATATATCTTCCTCAACACCGCAGTGGAGGGCAACCAGTCCCAGCTGCACTGTAGACCCTTCCTCAGCCCGTAAGCGAGGGTATAGATGAACCGTAGAACAGCTCTTTCACAACACCGCAGCGTGAGAGCAATCAGTCCCAGCTGCACTGTAGACTCTTTCTCAGTCCGCAAGCGAGGGTATAGCTAAACCGCAGAATAGCTCTTCCTCAACACCGCAGTGGAGGGCAACCAGTCCCAGCCGCACTGTAGACCCTTCCTCAGCCCGTAAGCGAGGGTATAGCTGAACCGTAGAACAGCTCTTTCTCAACACCGCAGCGTGAGAGCAACCAGTCCCAGCTGCACTGTAGACTCTTTCTCAGTCCGCAAGCGAGGGTACAGCTAAACCGCAGAATAGCTCTTCCTCAACACCGCAGTGGAGGGCAACCAGTCCCAGCCGCACTGTAGACTCTTCCTCAGCCCGCAATCGAGGGTATAGCTGAATCGCAGAACAGCCCTTCCTCAACACCGCAGTGGAGGGCAACAACATATAGTAACAATACAACTCTAGCACTCACCGTTACTCAAAAATAAATAAATACATCCTCTATACCCTGATGTTGTCGCTACAGCAGCTCTAGCATAACTGACCGATACCTAAATAAACAATCATTTAATATATACGATCATGTAATTCAATATAAAGCTGAAATTAAAAGATTCAAGAGGGAAGTAAATAAACATAATACTTGCATAACTCAAAATGCCGCTAACAGAAGTAGGTATTATTTAATTTTTTTATAGACATTCTTATAATAAATATACACATTTAAAAAGTAAAATGAGTATTTTTTAATATCTCCCTATACCTCCTATAGAGAAATTTCGGGTATTCTTACGTAATACGTGGATCCTAAAAGATTGAGAACCGCTGGTCTATATTAATTATCCCTATGTTTACTTATAAAATAAACGCTTTAATACATTGCTGTCAGTCATTTTATACTGTAACTATGGTAATGATATACCCTATGTTTACTGATAAAATAAACTCCCGGTATGTAGGTAACACAAATATTATTTAGTAATATTCATTGAAATTACTGTCTCATATACAGCCAATTCCGAAAGTATATGTTATTCATTAAGTACGTCAGGGGTTATAATTTGAAAAATTTAGAGCTGCGCTATTTTCAAAAATAACGGAAAGGGGGAGATGATTTTTTTTTTTTTGGGTTCTAGGTCGAATACATGCACATTGAAACTTATTTTTCTTAATAAATTAAAATTAATTTGACTAAAATTATTTCATCATATTATTTACATAATAATAATAATAATTTATTTTTTGTCAGTAGATCATACAATGATATGTGACACGTCAAAACATAAATACATAAAAATAATTTCAAGTACAAACATATAAATTTATAAGTCATTTAAGTATTCATCGACACTATAATATGTTTTATCAATTAAAAATTGTTTTAACTTTAATCTGAATAAGTTATTAGAAACAGATTCTTTTATGTTATCTGGAAGTTTATTATACAATTTGACACCAATTATTTCTGGATTATTTTGGCAGAGTTTAAGTCTATGTTTCGGTAAAACTAAATTTTGTTTATTTCTAGTACTGTAGCTATGTACCTTCTCATGACTTAGTAAAATATTTATATTTTTACGTATAAAAAGAATTAAAGAAAAAATATACAAGCAGGGCAAAGTTAATATTTTTTCTATTTTAAAAGTTTCTCTGCAAGAAGTATTGTAACCTTGTACAAAAGATCAGGTACATTTAAGCCGGAACAAAAGCAGGAAACTTATAACTATGAACAAGACAACTACAATACCCACAAGTGTTGCAGGAAACGCGCGTGTTAATAATTAATAATATATTAATATATTACATCCGAGGTGAGATATGTTACATTATAGCCGAGAGCTTATATAAGATACAGCGCGAGGCTGTAATACTACTCCTACCGAGGTATGTATACTATTTTACTCACAATAATCCTCTTTTTAAATCAATAATTTTCGAAATTATGTGTTATAACTTTTAATTTTATTAATATTTCTTGACATCTCTATCAAAACTGTTAACCTACTTTATTATAGGGATGTATGATGTATAAACATATCCAACCCGTAAGGTGGAAATGAAATCTGTTTTCATTGTCATTGCAATTAGAAATGAGGTATTTCCAAATCTCTAAAAGAATCGTCATATTAATTGTAAATAAAAATATATTTTGTAATTCATGTTTCATGTTTACGTTTGAATAATAAATAATATAGAGAGCAGTGAAAACAACTGCAAAATTTGAATTTTCAGCTTCATTTTTCAAATTTAAAACTGCAGAAATAAGACAGAGCTGCACCAAATTATACCCGCTCAAATACCTAATTACTCCAAATGACCCTATAATGAAAGAGTCATAGCACAAATATAATATAAAACGTAAACAACCACCCGACCACCACCCGTGTGCCAAACTCAATATTTTTCCTGAAATATCCAGCCGCCGAGAAGTCGGCTATTCGGCCAAAAAATTGCTCCACTCTTTACACATTTATTCTGAAGCCAGACGGCAGATTCAGTAATTTAGGTCCGATAATGCCTAACACTGTAACGCACGTGGCTACTATACCATCTTCTATTTCTTTTTATATTTATCCTTGTTTATATTAAACGAATAAATCACTTATCTTCTTCTACAAAACCAATATCCTCTTTTCTATCTGTTTTCCCCTCTTTTCGACAATGCACAAGGGCGCAATAATTTTCAATCTTTTATCAAATTAGGCGTTAAAACGATAGGAGAATTCCCAATGGAGTCAATAACAAACACCGATCAAAATCTATCCTCGTGACATGCAACGTTAGTGAAAATCCATTCACGGTGGGACAGACGCGACGAGCCGATCCCAGGTGGCCTTGACGCTAAAGTGTAGTAGGGAGCTATACAGACGTCATCTGGTTCAGACGTCGCCATGAGGTGACGTAAATCACTTCCCATGTATCAGTTTAGTTATTTCAAATCGAATATCAGCTGTTCGAGACTCTGATTCTGGGGAATTTGAATTTGTGATTGTTGAAATTAGGTTAGTAAATTTACTACTGACAAAATTAAGTTCTATTGTGTTAATACAATATTTTTTTGTTGACCATATTTGATTAATTGGGACACAATATATGAATCTGTAGAAATAAGAATAATTTACTACACTAAAATCTTCCCGGCATCGCAAAATATAAATTCAGAAAAGTCGGCATTAATTCTCTACGGTAGTTACGTATACTAACGTGAGATATAGTGTTACATGTAGCCGTATATTTGCGGTGGTTTAGTTTAATTAACCAAAAGCATACTTTCCGAAATCAATATTTAGATAACCGCAGCTCTAGAGGAATTTTGTTTGCTAACCGATACAATAACTAAATGAGCTTCGATCAGATTTATTAACAAGCGATCCAAAATTTAATTTTCACTCTATAAACTTCATAATTTTGAAACTTTCATCGATAAGAAAATTAAAAATGAGGAATTTCTAATCATGGAGTTGTTCAACAATGGGTAGTTAACACAATTAAGTTTTGACAGAGATAGATCTTATAAAATTAATTAGGTTTTGAAATTTAATCTTTTTCATTAAAAAATAAAATAATAAAGTCTATAGATGATTAGAGATGTTAATAAAGGTTACAAATTTGTTTTCTATTTCATAAAATTATTAGTCCAAATATAACACGAGAGGTATTAACAAATATTACGGGAATGTATGTAGTTATGTTTTACCTACGCACAGGTTGGAATAAATTCGAGTTCCTTATATCAAAAACTTTCTTATTACGCACGCTACAGACAATTGATGTAGGTCTTTATGGGGCAACTTTTCGAAACAATTTTAATAGGCACCACATTTTTTGTTTTTGAGCTATAGGCTAAAACTTGATTTTCGTTTTTCTACGTAGAATATTGTGCTGTAATTATATTTTTTCAAAACTTAATAATTCTCGAGATATAACATAAACATAATATTTTTACCTCTCGCTAAGAGAGGTATTGGATTCATGCTAAAAATCGCATATCCAGATTTTATTGAATAAGCACGTTTTAAGGTCCCTACAATCCGATTTTAACATTTTTACGATGATGTCTGTGTGTGTATGTGTGGATGTGTGTGTGTGTGTGTGTGTATGTGTGTGTGTGTGTGTGTGTGTGTGTGTGTGGGATGTTGGAAGGACGGTTACTCAAAAACTATAAGACTTTAAATTTGTTTAACTACGTATTTCCCAATCGGACATTCATGGGAAGATCTGAAAAGGTTTTGGTAACAATTGGACAACCGGAAGTAGAAGATTCTTGAAAAAAAAAACTTCTAAATAATATTTTTTGAAATTTTTTCTTGGTAATATTAAAGAAAATTAAAAACTCTATCTGATACATTTAAATATTTTATTATATATTCTATAGATTTAGAGATAAAAAAAATATAATATGTAAAATAATCTGTTATAATAAATTTTACAGCCGAAAGAATGGCCATGGAAAAAAGTTGAAAATTTAAATTGTTTGTAACTGACAGATAAATGTCAGTGTCAGAAATCCGGAGACATTACTGAAGACTTTTTCTGGGAAGTACATACATTATATTATTTCTTACAGTATTAATAGCTAAATATTTAATATTATAGGTATATTACATATATCCTTCAAAAATACTGTCAATCCTGACAATGAATTGGAAACATTTTGAAAAATTAGAAGAGGACAAAATTTCTTCATAAAATGAATTTAAAATTAAACAATCTAAATATAAGGAATAGATATATGCGTAAGTAGAATTTTTGGTGTAGAGTGTAGGTATACAAGAAATGTTACATACAATAGAGCGCGAGCAGTCATGTGATTTTGTTAGCCTTGATAGAATGATAGCTAGTAATTATGTATATAGATGTCAAATATCATATTTTCTCATTCTAAATTTAGTGATTTTCCAATTCCATGTGGAGCAGAATTAAATGTTAATTATCTAAGGTATACGACAAGTAAATTTTAAACTCCTGGTGTTAAATTAACTACGTAAATTTAGAAAATCTTGAAATTTTAAAGGAAAAATTCTGACATTTGACATCTATGTACATAATTACTAATTATCATTCTGAAACGTGCCGACACATCTGCTTGTCAAGCCCAAAAATATAACATTACTGTTCGCGCACTATACTTATGTAACGAAAAAAAGGAAGTGGCGAATTGTGCTGGCCACAACAGATTTTTTTAAATGGGAACATATGTTAAAAATAATCTCATCTTTTTCCTTATTTTATAAGCTTTTCAACGATGTATAATTATTAAGAAACAAATGAAAAAATCAGTTACAGGTCATCAATTGTTTATTTCTAATGTTTTTTTTATTTGCACTTATTTTTAAAATTTATATACTTTAGAAAACATATTGAACCATATTTTTCGAATTGTGTCAAAGCCAATTATAACGCAGATAAAAAATAAATTAACTAATCCGAAAATAATTGGCTAAAAATAATTTTGAGAACTTAATTAATAGACAGAATCAAAATAAATAAATGATAATCTTATAATTGATATTTTCGTTTGTTTCTTAATAATAGGGTAGTTGAACATTTTTTTTTTATTATTTTATGTAAAAGATACAAATTAACTCATAATAAACTGAAAAAAAAAATTGTCCATATTTTTTCAAATATTGAATTAAAAAGAATCGCGCTAAAAGCTGTAGACAAAACTGCCCCTAATCTTATGACGTAAGAAGGCACCTATTCCTATTGGCTGCCTGAACACAAGCAACTTTTCTTGTTCATCGTATGCAATTGCGTGTCGCTCTATCTCTGTCGCTTGTAAACAAAACTTAATTATGTGCATATAACGCCATTTTTAATCACGTGATATATTTGACAATATACACAATTTTTAACAATTAATAATTCATTATTTATAGGAATTATTATATATTTTTTCCAATAAATAATGTTTAAATAAGCAAAATTACGAGGATATAATGTTATTTTATAATTACAAAAATCGTGCAGGCACCCTATTTTCAATTTCTTCACCTCAATAAATTAAGAATTCATCTTTTATTCATGTTTAAAACAAAATAATGTAGACTTGTTACACCTCGTTGAAAAGCTTATAAAATAAAGAAAAAGATGCGATGACTATTTTCAATATTTGTTCCCATTTAAAAAATATTACCCCTTATTACGAGCGCAGTTTTGTAATAAGCGCTTTTATGGAGCGCGCATTTAAATTATATTAATATTATATAAAAGTGCGTTTATAATACGGGCCATTATGTTGGTGTTATATCTGGAAAATTATTAAGTTTTGAAAAAATCCAATTCATCTTATAAAAATTATCTGAACAATTTTTCTTTATCTCTCATAATAAGCGAGATACGAGGTATTTGTCTAATAAGCGAAAATCAAGTTTTAGGCCGTAGCTCAAAAACAAAAGAGGATGGAATTTTTTGATGGTGTTTATTAAAATTGTCTCGAAAAGACGGCCCATAAAGACCTACATCAATTTTCTGTAGCGTACATATTAAGAAAGTTTTTCATCTTAGGAACTCGAATTTGTTCCATCATGTACACTGAAAGCAAAATGTATACTTTGAATAAATCTTTACATAATTTATTTATGATTTTGAAAAGATTAGAACATTATATATAAGCAAGTATTTTTTTCAGTCAAATTCAGTTTTATTTTTCAACATAATCTCCTTTTAAGTCGACAACACATTTTATTTTAGCCATGTTCCAACCTCTTTAACCAGGATTTTTTTGGGTGTAAAATAGATATTGAATATGGATTTTTAAACATAATTTGCTTACAACACAACTAAAACATTCGTACAAGATTAATAGTTTTCTGTGTTTACATTTTTTCTCCTTCGATATCTATATATTTTTTAAGTTTTTGTGTGGTTTCTGAGCATAGTCTATTCCTTAGTATGGACCACACTAATCAAAATTTGAAAAAAATCACTTCAATTGATGCCGAACCCGATGGACATGAATGAATGCATCAGACAACAAAAACCTTCTGGCAAAATTTTAAGTTTTCTATTTTTGTCTTCATAATTTGCTACAATTTCACGGAGGTTAACTATTTACTAACATTTTTTTTTAAATGCAAAATAGTCATTTTCCACAAATTATACTTTTTCAATATACATATGTACATGTGAAATGCTAATCACGTTCAGCATCTTTTTGAATATAAAACTCATAAAAACAATAAAACCCAGAAATAAAATCTCCCGTTTAATTTAATTTTTATTCATGTAATAACTTAAAATTAAATTAAATTTAAATACCGTGTGCGATCCCGACCGACGCCAAATATTTCGAAATTTAAATGGCACAAAATTTACCCCTGTGGTGCACTCTCCACGCCAGCAATAAGTGCTCGTGAGGTGATACCTGGTAAACGCCCGCACGGTACAAATATATCATCATCGTTACCGAAATCTGTGTACAAAGCAGACGGCAGACCCAGCAATGGGTAATATGCCGTGATGACATATTTATTTATATACTTACCTATATTCATTGCTGGCGTGGAGAGTGCACCAGAGGGGTCAATTTTGTGCCATTTAAAATTCTAAAATATTTGGCGTCGGTCGGAATCGAACCTGTTTCCAAGGCATGAAGTGACGCCGGGTAATCGCCTGTACGGAACAAGTATGTCATCATATTACCGACATCTGCGTACAAAGCAGATTTTTTTATTATCTTACCTATATTTTTACATATTTACTTATGCTGGAAACTGTATTAAGTTCCTTTCCATAAAATTATTGTTCCATTTACTATTTTCTTTTTAAAACGTTAATATCATTATTTGAAATGATTAGTTTGTTGACAGTGATATATATGTCAGTTACAAACATTTGAGGTCTGAATTGTGTAACCATGTGTATGAGTTGTGTTTAAAGCGTAGGCTCGGGGATTAAAATTATAGATAGTTTTATAAATATATATAAAAAAGTATTAATGCAAACCTGTAGAAAATTTAATAATCTTTATTTATTATACGAGTATAACATAAATCGCGAAAAAATAACATTTAAAGGTATTTATCGAAGAAAAACTATTTTGAGCATCCAGTAAAGTGCCATTTTGGGTTATCTGATTCACTCCAAAATCTATTGGCATCTTTCCATATAAGAGTAAGGAAGAAATACAAGGTTTCAAAATTTTCTGAACGATAGTATTTGAGTTAGAGCGTAAAGAGGATCAACACACACACAGACATCATCGTGAAAATATTCAAATTGGATTGTAGGGATCTTAAAACCTGGTCATTTACCAAAATCTCGATATGCGATTTTAGCACGATCCCTATACCTCCCTTACCAATGGTAGCGGGAGGTAAAAACCATAAAACCCAAAAATCCCCAATACATTCCAGATGGGTTAGGTTTTTTTATATAAAACCCCGGTTTTTTCCATTCTTTAACCGGACCAAATAGTAGTTGGCGTCTTCTCTGTAAAATAGACTTCTACAATTAAACTTAAATACAATAATTCCTAGAATTTTGTATACTCGTGGCTAAATCATTGTATTAATTAACCTTTTTATACGGAACTAAAAAATATTATTTCTAGTCCTACATATATATTTTATAACAAAATATCGATCAAAATACATATAGGTACATATTTTAGTAAATAAAAAAGTTAATACATTTTTGAATATAGGTAATTAAACTAAAATAGAGTGTGGTTGATTTTATTTGCAGTATATGAAAAACTATTTTATTACTCATCTGACAGAAAAAAATTAACGTGACGTACATATAGGAAATGTATCAAAATATTATCTACACAAATAAATAAATGCAAGCAATTAGTTATTAAACAATTCATCAATGGAATAAAAACATTTTTGTATAAGATATTGTTTTAGTCTGGATTTAAATTATTTACTTGCAAATCATGTGGTAAGTGATTAAAAAAAATTATTGGCATGTATGAAACGCTGTCATATAAATTTTTAGGTCTGAACTTAGAAATGTACAAGTTGTTGATGTTAGAAGTGTTTTGAAATAACACAATGAAAGATGTAGATACAAGGGAGTAAGTAAATTAAGACGGAGGAAGCGATCTCTGCACGAAGTATGAGGATAACATCCAATAATTGCCCTTATAACATTTTTCTGAGCTTTAAACACATTAATTGTTTGGGTTGAATTACCCCAGTATATTATAGAACATGAAAAGATACTGTAAATATGAGCAAAGCAATAATGTTTCAGTACATCCATATTTACACATTTACGTAAATGTCTTAAAACGTAACAAGATGTATTCAGTCTTTTTATGAGATGGTGAGAATGATGAGCCCAAACAAAGTTATAATCTATATTTAAACCAAAACTTTCGTTGTTCTGGGAGGATTTATTATCACATTGTGAAGAGAAGCTGAGACATTGAAATTGTTTCCTTTTAACATGAATTGCACTAATTGTGTTTTATAAGCGTTAAGAATCAGAGCAATTTCTCTTCCTGGGAGCTTGAAGATGTGAAAAAACTTTGTTTTATTTTTATTTTAAAACCCGCTGTACTTAAACAGGGGTCCGTGAAGTTAGCGACCACTTTTAAGCACAAACAATGAAACATATACCAAAGGTTTGTGATTCGTTTGTGCCTGTTTGTGATCTACAAATAAAACCAGCGACCCCTATGATTAAAAAGTTATAAACAAATTAAAAGTGGTCGCTGACTTCACGCCCAGCGACCACATGTGAAGCACAAATGTCGATTTATGTGTCAAACGTTTGTGCTTCGTTTGTGCTTTCAGAATATATGAATGAAAATACAGCGACCCCAATAATACAAAAAATATGAACAAATTAAAAGTGGTCGCTGACTTCACGCCCAGCGACCACATGTGAAGCACAAATGTCGATTTATGTGTCAAACGTTTGTGCTTCGTTTGTGCTTTCAGAATATATGAATGAAAATACAGCGACCCCAATAATACAAAAAATATGAACAAATTAAAAGTGGTCGCTGACTTCACGCCCAGCGACCACATGTGAAGCACAAATGTCGATTTATGTGTCAAACGTTTGTGCTTCGTTTGTGCTTTCAGAATATATGAATGAAAATACAGCGACCCCAATAATACAAAAAATATGAACAAATTAAAAGTGGTCGCTGACTTCACGCCCAGCGACCACATATGAAGCACAAACGTCGATTTATATGTCAAACGTTTGTGCTTCGTTTGTGCAAAATTATTGATAGATTAATAAACATTAGAAAAAATATCATTTGATTAAATAATTCAGGGGAACAGGGTACCTAATAACAGTAAAACGTTGAAAATTTATATCTTGGCGGCTATTATTGGCCCAAAGTTATTCTGAAAAGTTTACGGACAAAATGAATCATATGCAAAATTATTCATAGATTAATAAACATTAGAAAAAATATCATTTGATTAAATAATTCAGGGGAACAGGGTACCTAATAACAGTAAAACGTTGAAAATTTATATCTTGGCGGCTATTATTGGCCCAAAGTTATTCTGAAACGGTTACGGACAAAATGAATCATATGCAAAATTATTGATAGATGAATAAACATTAGAAAAAATATCATTTGATTAAATAATTCAGGGGAACAGGGTACCTAATAACAGTAAAACGCTGTAAATTTATATCTTGGCGGCTATTATTGGCCCAAAGTTTTTCTGAAAGGGTTACGGACAAAATGAATCATATGCAAAATTATTGATAGATTAATAAACATTAGAAGAAATATCATTTGATTAAATAATTCAGGCTAACAGGGTACCTAATAACAGTAAAACTTTGAAAATTTATATCTTGGCGGCTATTATTGGCCCAAAGTTATTCTGAAAAAGTTACGAACAAAATGAATCATATGCAAAATTATTGATAGATTAATAAACATTAGAAAAAATATCATTTGATTAAATAATTCAGGGGAACAGGGTACCTAATAACAGTAAAACGTTGAAAATTTATATCTTGGCGGCTATTATTGGCCCAAAGTTATTCTGAAAAGGTTACGGACAAAATGAATCATATGCAAAATTATTGATAGATTAATAAACATTAGAAGAAATATCATTTGATTAAATAATTCAGGGGAACAGGGTACCTAATAACAGTAAAACGTTGAAAATTTATATCTTGGCGGCTATTATTGGCCCAAAGTTATTCTGAAAAGATTACGGACAAAATGAATCATATGCAAAATTATTCATAGATTAATAAACATTAGAAAAAATATCATTTGATTAAATAATTCAGGGGAACAGGGTACCTAATAACAGTAAAACGTTGAAAATTTATATCTTGGCGGCTATTATTGGCCCAAAGTTATTCTGAAACGGTTACGGACAAAATGAATCATATGCAAAATTATTGATAGATGAATAAACATTAGAAAAAATATCATTTGATTAAATAATTCAGGGGAACAGGGTACCTAATAACAGTAAAACGCTGTAAATTTATATCTTGGCGGCTATTATTGGCCCAAAGTTTTTCTGAAAGGGTTACGGACAAAATGAATCATATGCAAAATTATTGATAGATTAATAAACATTAGAAAAAATATTATTTGATTAAATAATTCAGGCTAACAGGGTACCTAATAACAGTAAAACTTTGAAAATTTATATCTTGGCGGCTATTATTGGCCCAAAGTTATTCTGAAAAAGTTACGAACAAAATGAATCATATGCAAAATTATTGATAGATTAATAAACATTAGAAAAAATATCATTTGATTAAATAATTCAGGGGAACAGGGTACCTAATAACAGTAAAACGTTGAAAATTTATATCTTGGCGGCTATTATTGGCCCAAAGTTATTCTGAAAACGTTACGAACAAAATGAATCATATGCAAAATTATTGATAGATTAATAAACATTAGAAAAAATATCATTTGATTAAATAATTCAGGGGAACAGGGTACCTAATAACAGTAAAACGTTGAAAATTTATATCTTGGCGGCTATTATTGGCCCAAAGTTATTCTGAAAAGGTTACGGACAAAATGAATCATATGCAAAATTATTGATAGATTAATAAACATTAGAAGAAATATCATTTGATTAAATAATTCAGGGGAACAGGGTACCTAATAACAGTAAAACGTTGAAAATTTATATCTTGGCGGCTATTATTGGCCCAAAGTTATTCTGAAAAGATTACGGACAAAATGAATCATATGCAAAATTATTGATAGATTAATAAACATTAGAAGAAATATCATTTGATTAAATAATTCAGGGGAACAGGGTACCTAATAACAGTAAAACGCTGTAAATTTATATCTTGGCGGCTATTATTGGCCCAAAGTTATTCTGAAAACGTTACGGACAAAATGAATCATATGCAAAATTATTGATAGATTAATAAACATTAGAAGAAATATCATTTGATTAAATAATTCAGGGGAACAGGGTACCTAATAACAGTAAAACGTTGAAAATTTATATCTTGGCGGCTATTATTGGCCCAAAGTTATTCTGAAAAGGTTACGGACAAAATGAATCATATGCAAAATTATTGATAGATTAATAAACATTAGAAGAAATATCATTTGATTAAATAATTCAGGGGAACAGGGTACCTAATAACAGTAAAACGTTGAAAATTTATATCTTGGCGGCTATTATTGGCCCAAAGTTATTCTGAAAAGATTACGGACAAAATGAATCATATGCAAAATTATTGATAGATTAATAAACATTAGAAGAAATATCATTTGATTAAATAATTCAGGGGAACAGGGTACCTAATAACAGTAAAACGTTGAAAATTTATATCTTGGCGGCTATTATTGGCCCAAAGTTATTCTGAAAAGATTACGGACAAAATGAATCATATGCAAAATTATTGATAGATTAATAAACATTAGAAGAAATATCATTTGATTAAATAATTCAGGGGAACAGGGTACCTAATAACAGTAAAACGCTGTAAATTTATATCTTGGCGGCTATTATTGGCCCAAAGTTATTCTGAAAACGTTACGGACAAAATGAATCATATGCAAAATTATTGATAGATTAATAAACATTAGAAGAAATATCATTTGATTAAATAATTCAGGGGAACAGGGTACCTAATAACAGTAAAACGTTGAAAATTTATATCTTGGCGGCTATTATTGGCCCAAAGTTATTCTGAAAAGGTTACGGACAAAATGAATCATATGCAAAATTATTGATAGATTAATAAACATTAGAAAAAATATTATTTGATTAAATAATTCAGGGGAACAGGGTACCTAATAACAGTAAAACGTTGAAAATTTATATCTTGGCGGCTATTATTGGCCCAAAGTTATTCTGAAAAGGTTACGGACAAAATGAATCATATGCAAAATTATTGATAGATTAATAAACATTACAAAAAATATCATTTGATTAAATAATTCAGGGGAACAGGGTACCTAATAACAGTAAAACTTTGAAAATATATATCTTGGCGGCTATTATTGGCCCAAAGTTATTCTGAAAAGGATAGAGTTATAGATAATGTTTAATTTTTTTAAATACTTATTTTGCGAGATAATTGTCGACTAACGATTTCGAAGAACTGTCGATGTTAAAGGTTTGGCTGTGTACACTACAAAACACAAACGATACAACTGTCATAAAACAATTATCTGTGTTGCTGTGACGAATGCTGCTGCCAGCGGTGAACTAAGAAGGTAACATTTTTTTACTAGTACAATAATAAACAACATTGTTGTATTAGTAATAAAATGAATATCTTCTATAGTGTGTGTACAGTAGCATAATACAAATATTATTGTACACTTGAAGAAAAAATAATATATTTAACATGTTTCCTGAAAATGAGCTCAAAATCTATAACCGTGGTATTCTTTCGCGCTCATTTTTATATTTGAATTTCATTCTACAGTCTTTTAGATTTTACTTAAATTTTTAATATTATTTGTTGTATTGCGATTGCGATGACTCACATTTTAATTTATATTAGCAATTTATTACTTTCTAAATGTGTGGTGGGGGCCCGTATATCCTTTGTTATTTTTTATTTGTATAATTGGAGTCAGCGACCACTACTAATTTGTTCATATTTTTTGTATTATTAGGGTCGCTGTATTTTCAGTAATATATTCTGAAAGCGCAAACGAAGCACAAACGTTTGACATATAAATCGACGTTTGTGCTTCATAATATGTGGTCGCTGGGCGTGAAGTAAGCGACCACTATTAATTTGTTCATATTTTTTGTATTATTGGGGTCGCTGTATTTTCAATAATATATTCAGAAAGCACAAACGAAGCACAAACGTTTGACATATAAATCGACGTTTGTGCTTCATATGTGGTCGCTGGGCGTGAAGTCAGCGACCACTTTTAATTTGTTCATATTTTTTGTATTATTGGGGTCGCTGTATTTTCATTCATATATTCTGAAAGCACAAACGAAGCACAAACGTTTGACACATAAATCGACATTTGTGCTTCACATGTGGTCGCTGGGCGTGAAGTCAGCGACCACTTTTAATTTGTTCATATTTTTTGTATTATTGGGGTCGCTGTATTTTCATTCATATATTCTGAAAGCACAAACGAAGCACAAACGTTTGACACATAAATCGACATTTGTGCTTCACATGTGGTCGCTGGGCGTGAAGTCAGCGACCACTTTTAATTTGTTTATAACTTTTTAATCATAGGGGTCGCTGGTTTTATTTGTAGATCACAAACAGGCACAAACGAATCACAAACCTTTGGTATATGTTTCATTGTTTGTGCTTAAAAGTGGTCGCTAACTTCACGGACCCCTTAAACAGGAGTTTTTATATTTCAGCTCATTTTTACCTCTCGCTAAGAGAGGTATTGGATTCATGCTAAAAATCGCATATCCAGATTTTATTGAATAAGCACGTTTTATGGTCCCTATAATCCGATTTTAATGTTTTTACGATAATGTCTGTCTGTGTCTGTGTGGTGTGTGTGTGTGTGTGTGTGTGTGTGTGTGTGTGTGTGTGTATGGGATGATGGAAGAACGATTACTCAAAAACTATAAGACTTTATATTTGTTTAACTACGTATTTCCCAATCGGACATTCATGGGAAGATATGAAAAGGTTTTGGTAACAATTGGACAACCGGAAGTAGAAGATTCTTAAAAAATATCTTCTAAATTTTATTTTCTTTTAATTTTTTCTTAGTAATATTAAAGAAAATTTAATTCTCTATCTGATACATTTAAATATTTTATTATATATTCTATAGATTTAGAGATAAAAAAAATATAATATATAAAATAATCTGTTGTAATAAATTTTACAGCCGAAAGAATGCCATGGAAAATAGTTAAAAATTTAAAATGTTTGTAACTGACAGAAATGTCAGTGTCAGAAATCCGGAGACATTACTGAAGACTTTTTCTGGAAAGTACATATATTATATTATTTTTTAATGTATTAGTAGTTAAATATATTTAATATTATAGGTATATTACACATACCCTTCACAAATACTGTTACTCCCGATAATGAATTGGAAACATCTCGAAAAATTAGATGAGTAGGACAAAATTTCTTCATAAAATGAATTTAAATTTTAAAAATTTAAATATAAAGAATAGATAAGTAGAATTTTTAGTGTAGAGTGTAGGTAAACAAGAAATGTTAAGTACATTAGGGTGCGAGCAGTCATATAACTTTGTTGACCTGGACAAGCAGATACTGGAAGCGTAGGAATAGGCGTAGTATTTGTTACTGTGATTTCCAATGACAGATGATATATTTTTAGTATTATTTGTATTCCCTGGAAGGAAACATCCCAATAAAATATGAATAAAATCTTTAAAATTACGTATTCCAGGAAAATAATGGTCAGGGACAAACCCCACCTAAAACTTTTTTCGAAACTAAATCAATAAATTCTCAACGAATACTTTATTTTGCACTTTTATGCTCCATAAATATTAACGACAAGAAACGAATATCGCATTTATTTGCAATAAATGACGATCGTTTACAATAAATACAAAAAACATTTTGAGAAACACGAATCGGTCAGCTATACAGTCTCAAGTATTTCAATATAGAATCTGAGATGGTACTTCGTTTCTCTTAGGAATGCTTATAAGATTACGCTACCTTTTGTTCTTTTCAGAAAGACAATTCAGTTGACAATCGGAAATGTAGAATTTCTGTTTCCATTTGTTACTGCATTTTCGAGACACTGCCAACTTTAACAAAGAACATAATTGGATTTAAGAACTTTAAATCTCTTTATATTCGTTAAAACAAAACAATTGAATATTAAACAAAACAATAGTGAGAATAGTAAGTAAATGAAATAACATATTTTTAATACAAATTTCAATGTTCATATGGGTGTTTCCTTTAAAACAACACTTTTTTGGGCGAAGTAATGAATTTAGAGAAAAATGTTATACACAAAAAATAATCAAAAATAAGGGTCTTATTTACTAGCAAGAACAAACCGAAAATTCTACACTTGGTTCTCAAACGGTAGAAAAAAATTATATATTTTTTAAATGGTGCAATACGTACATGACATATACAAGGTGTTGACCGCGACACCGGAACATAGGACTTTAACATGTAAAATCATGCTTTCATAATGTCCTACTCCCCTAATTATTTTAAGTAAAAAAGCTTCAAATAAAAATTGTAGAGCTTAAAATTCTGCATCATTACGTATGCAACTGTCGAAAATCATCCCAAAAATAGCGATAGCCATGGATTTGAAACTAAAGAGCTAGGTTAATTTATTTTTATCATTATTTGTTAATTTCTGTTAAAGTGAAATTTATTTATTTAAATTAATAGATGCTACTTGTACACTTGAACAGATATTACAAATAAGGTAATACCTAATAAAAATATATTAACCTAACTTGACAGGTAAAACGTCAAACATTTGCTAATTTATCTGTTTCCATGGGTGTCGCTATTTTTGGTGTGATTCTCGACATTTTCATACCTAATTTCTACCGTTAAAGCATGTAAAATTAATTTTGCTTATTGATTTAGAATTTTAAGCTCTACAACTTTTATTTGAAACAAAATTCTAAAAAAATATTAACCATCTTGTGTCTTATTAATAACTCTACCGCAACCCTCGTGTTTATTTTGGAAAATTGAAAACCACAAAATGATGATTTTTTTTTCAAAATTAATTATACATTCAACAAAACGATTAATTAAAAGGAAAATCCAATATTACTTAAGTTTAACTTTAATTCATTACAAATGTAATTTCACTAGAATTTAATTGAATCTAATATGCAGAATATCAAACATGACATGTTATACTCATCCCCTATTAAGTGCATGATTAAGTTCGGATTACACTGACACAAACATATTGATGTCCAAATACCACTACATCTTCATGGTTAATGTATTATATATTGTAATTATTGAAATATGTAATCAAACATACGAAATATATTTACATTTCATATTTTAGAAACTACATACTTTTACTGCTGTGAATATATATTCAATAATGTTTTACACATTTTTGCGACAAATTTCATGCATATGTGATATATTTCATAAATATCACGTTGTTAATTTGATATAGCTAGTTAATGCTGTTTTAAAATTTACTATGACGTATGAATGTGCAAACATATCTGTTGATATATTTATTTAATTTCGCATATAAATAGCATCAAACAGTCGAAATAAAATGAATTTATGCACGAAAGCGAACTATTGATTTATAACTTCATATTCTATATTTACATTTATTAACACGTAAAATTGTTTATATAATTAATATATTTTGTTGTGCATTCAAAATGCAAATACCTAATAAATAAAACTATATATATATATATATATATATATATATATATATATATATATATATATATTGTTTAAATTTTCAATAAAATATAGTTCATTATGTTAACAATATTTACTAAATTTTTATTTTACATGTACAGAACTATAACATTAAAATACTAACCAAATATAATACACACCAATTGTTCCCGCAGTCAATGTTCGCACTATAGGCGATGGGAAACAGGGTATGGCCATGGGCTAAGATCGCCGCCATTTGCGGGCCAATGTTAAACATACTGAGTATTCATTTTCCTATTTATTTGTAAGAAATGTGATATCATATTATAAAGGAATATTACACAATCACATTTAGAATCTATAAAGGTAATAAAAACACATTTATTTAAGAGATACACAATTATTATTATGACATAGATTTAGAGGTTATGTAGAGCATAGGATATAGGTTGTTATTATCACATCTAATTTAATAACTGTAGTTACTATTTACATAATAAGTATAAATCCTAAACTTACCTTATAAAACCTTAAATGTTTGTGCTTAATATTGGCAATTTTTATGTGTTTTCAATATTGCCAGTCATCGTTGTCAGTATCTCAAGAAAATACACAAATAAATAAAATAAAATTATTACTTACACTTTAAATAAATATTAAAAGTATATTTAAATGTGATTTGTATTAAAATAAAACAAATAGCCACGAAAATACATAATAATTTGCGCAACAACAACTAATATGACAGTGGCCCGAAAATGGCGGACGAAACGCGATCCACGTCATGACCATGCCCTGAGTATATAGGTACAGTAATTTTTTTTAAAGATGTCCGATCAAGCTTATCTGTATCATGAAAGAATTTACAAATTGGCATACATTTATCTCTTTCCTTCGCAAAGGCTATAAGCGTGTACAATAAGGATGGATATAACACGCTTGCCTTTCAAAAATTCATATTGCTTCGACTAAGTTAAGACATTCCACTTTAAAACGATGCTCGTTATTGATAATACTTTCGCTGTAACGTAAGTTTATTTATTAATTCAGATACATTACCTTGATTCATAGCCGTACGCATAACGTTATTTTCTGTCAGTGTCACTGTATCTTATTTTTCACATATTTGGTTTTACATTTGCTAATAAACTTACCAGTTGACTTATTTTTGAATTTTTAATGCTTTTATTGTAACTTATATTTTTAATACTAAAATACCAGTAGTATCTTATGTACCCTTAGGAAAACTATGCAAACGACACTAGTGAATTTGTCAGAATGGGCGGAGCAAAAGTCTGAATTCATACAATTCGTAGATAACCTTGATCGGACATCTTTAAAAAAAGTACCCTATGGGAAATAAGCAATATGACTTCTAGTGGTCCTTTGCAGAACTATAGTTTATGGGATAAGTTATTCACGTGACATTTGCTTGGTTCTATAAACATAAGTGTTATTTTTATTATGTTCATAATATTTACGTTTCAATATATATATATATATATATATATATATATATATATATATATATATATATATATATATATATATATATCGATGTGATAGGCATGTAAGTAGAGAGATTCTGGCTGTTGATTGCCGGAAAACATATCACGTGACTAAAGAATTATATTCTCATATATTATACAACAAGACGATTGAAAATTCTCGATGCCTATAAGAAATACCATTCGACCTTCGGTCTCGTGGTGTTTCCAGACAACACGTTGAGTATGTCCAGAATTTTCGATTGTCGAGTTGTATACAGGTAGACTATATCATGAATAAAAAATAAATTAATAAGTAAAAAGTAAGTTGAACATAGGCCTACAGTCTATTTTTACCTCTCGCTAAGAGAGGTATTGCATTCATGCTAAAAATCGTATATCCAGATTTTATTGAATAAGCACGGTTTAAGGTCCCTACAATCCGATTTTAACATTTTTACGATGATGTCTGTGTGTGTGTGTGTGTGTGTGGATGTATGTGTGTGTGTGTGTGTGTGTGTGTGTGTGTGTGTGTGTATGTATGTAGGATGTTGGAAGGACGATAACTCAAAAACTATAAGACTTTAAATTTGTTTAACTACGTATTTCCCAATCGGACATTCATGGGAAGATCTGGAAAGGTTTTGGTAACAATTGGACAACCGGAAGTAGAAGTTTCTTGAAAAAAAAATTTCTAAATAATATTTTTTGAAAACTTTTCTCGGTAATATTAAAGAAAATTAAATTCTCTATCTGATACATTTAAATATTTTCTTATATATTTTATAGATTTAGAAATAAAAGAAATATAATATATAAAATAATCTGTTATAATAAATTTTACAGCCGAAAGGATGGCATGGAAAATAGTTGAAAATTTTGTTTGTAACTGACAGATAAACGTCAGTGTCAGAAATCCGGAGCCGGAGATATTACTAAAGACTTTTTCTGGGAAGTACATATATTATATTATTTCTTAATGTATTAATAGTTAAATATTTAAAATTATAGGTATATAACATATATCCTTCAAAAATACTGTCAATCCTGACAATGAATTGGAAACATTTCGAAAAATTAGAAGAGGACAAAATTTCTTCATAAAATTAATTTAAAATTAAACAATCTAAATATAAGGAATAGATACATATATGAAGGGTGAAGGGAAAGAAAAAGGAATGTCACACTTTTACATTTTTCGAGCTATGCATGCCATCTTGTAGACAAAATTCAACTTGTTATTTGCAATAAGAATGGTGGGTAAAAACTAGAATAGTCGGCTTGTAAATGGGATTGTAAACATGTTCGTATAGGTTAAAAAGAGGGAATGTCCATGAGATTTTGGGATAGAACAAGGAGAGTCCAATATAAATGTGAGATATTAAATATCTGTGTTGTGTTGTCACTTCGTGTGTTTTTGTTGAACTGAACGGTCATAGAAAAATTAAATTAATGTGATATTATGTCGTCCGATAGTGACACGTGTGTTATAAGCGATAATGTTACAAAAAAAAAGGAAAAGGACAGGGACAATGGTTGACGTGATGAAGAAAATACGGTTGCAGTCCCATGAAGAGGGTCCATCATGTAAGTGCAAAAGATTGAAATGTTTTGAAAACATCGCTAGTGAAGAGAGAAAAGGAGATATTGAAGTATTTTAATAGTTTGGGTTCTAATATTGAACAAAACGCATATTTAACTGGATTAATAACATTAGTACCAGTTAAACGAAGAAATTGTAGTTTTTTTTAAGTAAAAAATTAATACAGCAAGTTTTATTAATATTTTAGATTTATTGCCAATTCCAGCAGAAAAATTCAAAAATCTAATGGTTTTAAAAAGATTTTTTACGATAAATGCCCAGATTTACTACTCAGAACTGCCACATGAATGAATGGATTTGAAAACATTTTTGTGACATTCCCAGTTTTTTTCCATATATATTCGTTTTTCTAAAGAATTTTCCCTTTTTTTGGTTTTTTTAAAGAAAATATTTAATTTTGCATCGTGTAATACTTTAGAATATACTTTAAGTTATTTAATTACAGAATGTGATGTTTGTAGTATAATTATTGTTAAAATAAATAGGTTGCGTTTACTTAAAATGTAAATAACTCGAAATTAACTTATTGTGACATTCCTTGTACTTTCCCTTCACCCTTCATATGTAAGTAGAAGTTTTGGTGTAGAGTGTAGATATACAAGAAATGTTAAATACAATAGGGTGTTTTGACAAGGAGATATAGGGGCTTAAGTCAGAATGATAGCTAGTAATTATGTATATAGATGTCAAGTATCAATTTCTCATTCTAAATTTAGTGATTTTTCAATTCCATGTGGTTTATTTTCCTCGACAAGTAAATTCCATACTCCTGGTGACAAATTAACTACGTGAATATAGAAAATCTTGGAATATTTAATGAAAAATTCTGACATTTATGTACATAATTATCATTCTAAAACGGGAACCCCACATCTGCCTGTCAAGGCCAACAATGTAACATGACTGGTCGGGCCCTATACTTATGTAACCAAAAAAGGAAGTGGCGAGAGGTATTGTGATGGCCACAACAGATTTTTTAACACAAACGTCAAACTGTATACCATGTAACCTGCCTTTTTAAATATAGCTGTAGTCTGTATTATATTTAAATGCTCGTATTTCAAATAAACATTTGTTACTTTTTTAAATTTTTACTTTAATAATGTCTTACTGTCAAATAATATGTACGTTCAATTATTTGTTTCGCTACATTTGGAGTTGCCACCGTCACTGCTGTAAGTGTCATTTCAGAATGAATAAAAAGCACGATTTTTAGCTCCGGTATTGGATTCATGCTAAAAATCGCATATCCAGATTTTAATGATTAAGCTCGTTTTAAGGTCCCTACAATCCGATTTTAATATTTTTACGATGATGTCTGTGTGAATGTGTCGATGTATGTGTTTGTATGTATGTGTGTATGTATATCTATAATACTTAATATCTAACTACGTAACTGGTAATAATTGGACAACCGGAAGTAGCAGATTCTTAAAAAAAATTTTTCATAATATTATTTTTTGAAAATATTTGTTCTTGCTTATTAAAGAAGACTAAATTCATCTGATACATATAAATATTTTATTATATCTTTTATAGATTTAGAGATAAAAAAATATAAGATATATAATAATCTGTTGTAATTATTCTCACAGCCGGATAATTCAGATACCAAGCTTCTTGATAAAAAGCATAGACTTTGTCATTAGGGGTTGTGACGTTATTTACTTTATTTTTGGGTTTTTTAGGGTCTCGACACTTAAATGGTTGAGAAACAATGCTATAGGTATACAATTGTTATTTATTTGCCCTAGCTTGCAGTACATTTTCTGGGTAATTCTGAAATGTTAGAAATAATATCACAGACGAATCACGGTGACAAAATTGATGTAGCGAGCAACGCCGGCTTAAAATTAACTAATTTAGCTAAAATAATTTTGTGTAGAGTTACTGTATTTGACTATTACTTCGTAGATAGGGATGCAGACAAAATGACCCTGTAACATTAAATTAAGCTGATAGAAATTCAGCATCCTTTTCCGCATAGAGTTATTAAATTTATTATAAATTACACATGTAGTTAAATGTATACAAATAGAACACGATACCCCTTGGTGGTGATCCATTGAAATATAATTCATGTTTACCCTTGTTTAAAGTTACACATCTTCCATGAATCCACGTGTCTAGAATTATCAAGGCTAAAGCAAAGTCTGTGCTTTTGATACAATGTACATATGTTTTATGCTGTCTAACCAGTGCAGGCAGTGTGGAATCTATGCACACAAATTATTTAAATTATCTTTACAGTTGTAGAATATCTCGCTGGTTCTCATGAAAATTTATGTTAAAAGTCCTCATCCCAACATTCATTAAAACGTAAATTAATCTCACTTGCAAAGCAATTAACTATGAGGAAACTATTATGCTCATTTTACTCGTGTATCATTATACTTGTAGAAATTATACACGTTTCTACCAACTAAACTAATAACATACACGCGAATGTTATATGACATTGTTGCTGACATTTACATCATCTTTTCATTTGATCAACAACGTGATGAGTGATGATCTTTTGTTTCATTTAAATAATGGGTCATTCATTTATTATTTACTTTAATCGTATGTTTATAGGTTTCATGAATGCTTATAAAATAATTTATTTTATTTTGAAATTATAAACTTGTTTATTCGACCTCAAAAGCGGGCACAATTTGGCTTTTATTGCCTGAGGGCTATAAAGTTATCAGGTAATAATTATTCAAATAAAAATCGTGGTTTGTTTGTAAATGTTATACAACATAACAAATTCGATAAATTACATTTTTTGACACCGCATGGGGTCTCGTGGCCGCGTGCCTGAGTGTCTGGACGCGAATCTGGGGAATCAGGTTCGATCCCGACCAACGCCAAATATTTCGAATTTTAACAAACTTAAAATTCACAATACCAGCACAATGATAATAAATATAAAATATACCTATTGAATCCTTAAATTTCGAGAATCAAAATAAAATAAAACATTGTATGTACCACGGACATAATCAAGATTGAAGCACTCGGGAAAATAAAAGCTCTCCGCTACGCGTCGAGCTTTAAACATTATTTCCTGCTACAACCTTTTAATTATGCCTTTAATACATGAATAACTCTTATTTATGACATTCTATTAATGAATAATTTTAATTTTCTATTATTGGTTGTTGACTATACGGCCTTCTATAACTTTAGCATGCTAAATGTATTCTATCTTATAAGGGTAGTACTTTAAGTTTGTGCAATTTAAATAAAAGTGGTCTACAATAATTATTGTAGATCGCACGACTAACGTGTTACATTTTATTTCCGTGCAGATTTTTACCTCTTGCAATGAGAGGTATTGGATTCATGCTAAAAGTCGCATATCCAAATTTTAATGATTAAGCAAGTTTTAAGGTCGCTACAATCCGATTTTATATATATTATACTTTTACGATCATGTCTGTGTGTGTGTCATAGCTTAGCATTTTTAACATGGTGAATGAATTGGGAACTATGTAGAAGTTTCCAGTCCGTACTTATTTGACGGGCGACTATAGTAAATTACATTAAAAGCAAATTTTTAAAAACTTTGTTATGTATGGTTCGTAGGCATAAATAATAATAATACCTAGTTGGATTAAAATTTTATTGTAAATATACCTCGAGCGTTACCTATGTTGTCGTTCTAGTTGTAGAAGTAAATTATTTATTCAAAAGGTCTATATTTTTAGGTTAACAAAATAAATTGTTGAAAATAGAAAAACAACGCAAAATATCAGCATATGTAAAAAAATAACTTGATGTTATCAAATTAATTTTGGTAAACAACAGTATAAAAATTAATGAATCCATTTCATTGACAATTGTTTCGTTGCTCACATTTTGAATAAATTATCCTTTAAATTAGCTTCCTTTTTTGTTGAAGCCAGCCGTTAATATCGCATTTGAAATCTCCAACACATGTTTAAAAATCGCCGCAATATTTTACCCGTGAGTTCATCACATTGTTCGGACGTAATTTTAATTAAAAGTGATTTAAAAACGTCAACAACTGATTAATTTACAGCGATTTAATCCACTCCCTTTCGCATTTAGCACGAGCGGTTAAATGTGTCACACCACGAATGTAATATTTATTTATAACTCTGACACGGTTTATTTTAATATAGCCTCTAACAAGAATTACCGAATCGCACAAGGATGGAGACAAATCTTTTATTAAGATCGTATGTTAAAAATAAAGTTGTTAGTAAATTACAACATAAGATCTAGCATATCTCTATCAACTTTTTGTGCAAAGTAAACATGAAATACAAATTTGTTTGAAACAGATGTAACTCTTTTGATTTTTGTTTCATTCATGTTTTCCAGATTATCACTCTATTTAAAGCCGGAATTATAGTAGTGGAGATTTTGGACGATAAGAAACTGGAGCCGCTATTCCATGAAATAAATTGCTGATATCCACAAGCCTGTATACGTACCTATTTTTGAGTTTTACCCTCATAACTAAAATTTATAAACACTTTGGTACAATTAAAAAAAAATCTGATGTGGCCAGCACATAACCTCTCGCCGTATATTTTACCTGGCTGTATGCATAAAGCAAAGAATATTTTTATAAATACAAATAATATATTCATATAAATCTATGACGTATAAACTTCTTTATTATTCAATAATAGCATGTCTCAACATGAAGATATTTTACCATAAATTATGTTACAATAAATTACAAAGTAGAGTTTACCATATATAAATATTAGGCTGGTAACTGCAATTTTCAATTCGAACAACGTTGTTTACTTTCTCTTCATATTCTTCTAGTAAAAACATTAATTTTGGGCGGTCTAAAATGTATATATGGATTGTGCATCTATTCTTACATATCTTCTTTTACATTTTATTTTTTCATACATGTTATATCTAAATAACACTAATTCCCTTTAATAAAGTGACGGATAGATTGCATTCCGATTATTCTTATATCGATGTGTAATTTTGTCAATATTTACAACTTACTTGAGAAGAATTTGATAGCTTTTTCGCAATTCAAAGTTACTCTAGTCTACAGTACTGGTGTACATTGTCCCATAATGTTTGAAACAAATTTAAGTCCTTCAACCTAGACTTGTCATCTCCATAATAGTCACAGATCAAGAATTAATGGATTCTCCAAATACATTTTTTTTTCATTACTCATTATTTCTGACACTGACATTTATCTGTCAGTTACAAATAATTTAAATTATCAACTATTTTTCATGGCATCCTTTCGGTTGTAAAATTAATTACAACATTATTTTATATATTATATTCCTTTTATCTCTAAATCTATAAAATATGTATAAAAATATTTAAATGTATCAGAAAGAGAATTTATTTTTCTTTAATATTATCAAGAAAAATTTTCAAAAAATAATATTTAGAAGATTTTTTTTCAAGAATCTTTTACTTCCGGTTGTCCAATTGTTACCAAAACCTTTTCAGATCTTCCCATGAATGTCCGATTGGGAAATACGTTGTTAAACAAATTTTAAGTCATAGTTTTTGAGTAACCGTCCTTCCAACATCCCACACACACACATCCACACACACACACACACACACACACACAGACATCATCGTAAAAATGTTAAAATCGGATTGTAGGGACCTTAAAACGTGCTTATTCAATAAAATCTGGATATGCGATTTTTAGCATGAATCCAATACCTCTCTTAGCGAGAGGTAAAAATGAGGAAGTGGAGCCCTCTTTCCCCAGAAATAAATTGCTGATGCCCACAAGTCTGTGTGTGTACCGATGCTATGCTTCCCAAAACTCAAATCTAAAAACACTTAAGTAAAATTTGCAAAAATTGACTTTTATTACTTTTAAATAAATTCAATTCGCTTATTCCACAATTTTCTAACCGCAAATTAATATCTTTTTTAGTTCCTAAGAATTTGCGTTCAAAGCTAGACATTAAAAAGCCCTTGGTGGTCGCAGGTTTGTACACGTAGAAATAATTGATAAGCCGTAGTGATATATTCATTTATCTATTTTGGCATTTATTTATTATTTATTTCTAGTACGTAGGTAATGACTTTGTCGAGATAGATTCTGTGCAGTTTAAAACATTTTTACCTCTCGCTAAGAGAGGTATTGGATTCATGCTAAAAATCGCACATCCAGATTTTATTGAATAAGCACGTTTTAAGGTCCCTACAATCCGATTTTAACATTTTTCCGATGATGTCTGTGTGTGTGTGTGTGTGTGTGTGGATGTATGTGTGTGTGTGTGTATGTATGTAGGATGTTGGAAGGACGATTACTCAAAAACTATAAGACTTTAAATTTGTTTAACTACGTATTTCCCAATCAGACATTCATAGGAAGATCTGAAAAGGTTTTGGTAACAATTGAACAACCGGAAGTAGAAGATTCTTGAAAAAAAATCTTCTAAATAATATTTTTTGAAATTTTTTCTTGATAATATTAAAGAAAAATAAATTTTCTTTCTGATACATTTAAATATTTTATAATATATTCTATAGATTTAGAGATAAAAGAAATATAATATGTAAAATAATCTGTTATAATAAATTTTACAGCCGAAAGAATGGCCATGGAAAATAGTTGAAAATTTAATTTCTTTGTAACTGACAGATAAATGTCAGTGTCAGAAATCCGAAGACATTACTGAAGAGTTTTTCTGGGAAGTACATACATTATATTATTTCTTAATGTATTAATAGAATTGGAAACATTTCGAAAAATTAGAAGAGGACAAAATTTCTTCATCAAAAATGAATTTGAAATTAAACAATCTAAATATATATGGAATAGATATATGCGTAAGTAGAATTTTTGGTGTAGAGTATACAAGAAATGTTAAATACAATAGGGAGCGAGCAGTCATATGATTTTGTTGGCCTTGACAAGCATATGGAGGCACATGTCAGAATGATAGCTAGTAATTATGTATAAATTTCTCATTCTAAATTTAGTGATTTTCCAATTCCATGTGGAGCAGAATTAAATGTTAAATATCTAAGGCATACAAGTAAATTTTAAACTCCTGGTGATAAATTGACGTAAATTTAGAAAATCTTAAAATTTTTAATGAAAAATTCTAACATTTGACATCTATGTACATAATTACTAATTATCATTGTGAAACGGGCCCACACATCTGCTTGTGAAGCCCAAAAATGTAACATTACTGTTCGCGCCCTATACTTATGTAACCAAAAAAAGGAAGTGGCGAGAGGTATTGTGCTGGCCACAACAGATTTTTTCGGATGGAAAAACCTAAAACTCAAATTGGTTGAAACTACATCATCGTAAAAATATTAAAATCGGATTGTAGGGAGCTTAAAACGTGCTTCATCATTAAAATCTGGATATGCGATTTTTAGCATGAATCCAATACCTCTCATAGCGAGAGGAGAGGTAAAAAAAATTGTAGTAACTCATTAAATATAAAAGTAGACAGATTTTTTTCTCGAAGTATAAAAATATTGTATATGTAATTCTGGGATCCAATAATACTTATGGATATAATGTTATGAATTTGATGGAAATATGACATGACAAATATGTTATATTGATACATTTTCCCACATTTTTCTTGGTTGAAACAAATGATCGTGTGTTACAAAAATCGTCCCAAAAATTTAGAAGCAGAAAGTACAGAACAAAATGTATGATCAACATGGGTTCGAAAATTAAGTGTTTCAGATATATGAGCTATTTTCAATATTTGCACGTGTACTTCTTTAGAATTTATTGATGCTTTATCAAGTTTTCTATGTTAAAGAAAAGTAAAAAAAAAAACAGATAACAATGTCTTGTCAACAATTTATGTAGGTAACAATAAACATATTTATTGTGCTTCATCAAGCATATAATTTATGCTATCAAAACCAAAGCTAAAATACATCAAATTCCCATTCTTTTTGTTCCTTTTACAATATGTTATTTCACAATTTATTTGTTACTCTATAATTTTTATTAAAAAAATCTGATGTGACCAACACAATACCTCCCGCCATTTAATTTTCAGTTCGTAAATTTGGGAAACCGGATTTGCTCCCGATCAACGCCAAATATTTCCAATTTTAAATTACACAAAATTGATCCCTTTGATCTCTCTCCATGCCAGCAATGAATGCCCGTGAGGTGACGCTTGGTACACGCTATGTCATCATCATTACCGAAATCTGTGTACAAAGCAGGTTAGCACACCCAGCAATGAATAATATGCCGTGATGGTATATTTATTTATTTATTATTTAAATACATACCTGCATATTTACTAATGCAAAATATATATATATATATATATATATATATATATATATATATATATATAATAAGTTCCTTTCCATATAACTATTGTTCTATTTATAAGCATAAGCTTCGGGATATAATTTTTATGTTATTTATAATTTGTTTTATAGTTTAGCATCAGAAATGACGCGGGATCAATTAAGAGATACAAAGTGTAGATATTTATAATCCAAGAGCGTTAAAATAATGGTTATTAGTGAAAACGAGCCCGTAGGATAAGTGGGTTAAATTCTTTGAATTAATAAACATTCTTGACTCACGTGGTTTATACAATATTTTATTCCATTTTAACGAAATAATAATAAAAACCATTATAATATTTAATTTGACAAAACAAAAAAAAAAACTAATCAATTAGTATGCTGACAATCGTCGTTGATAGACGTCAAGTCAAACGACTTCAAAATAATTTAATTTCATTTATAAATGAAAAACAAGCTTTATTTTCTGTTATTTGTATCGTGAAAAATAATGAAAATGGTTGCTGTCTGATAAAGACTGTGGCGAAAGTGTTATTTTCGTGCCTGATGTTATTTTAAATACATTATTTGTTACAGAGTGAGTTAAAATTATGTGAGAGTGACTTATTTTCTTTTATCTACGACAGTGCGCTAATATGTAATTAGTAGAGTGATTTAATGGCAAGAAGTGTCAATATGTATTTTATAATGACATTCAGTGTACCATTATGAAACTTATAATGACAATCCGTGCCATTAAAACATACATATTAATAAAGTAGGCTACGAATTTCAATGTTTCTCATGTCAAAAATTAAATGAAAAACGTATTTTTCCGACGACCACTACGAAAAGTACTTAAATTCACACGCTAAACTATTATTGAAAGTTGATCATTGCACATCACTAGCAATGCTGTGTGATATGAAAGCTAGTTAGCCAATCAGATGCGTCCGCAACTGTGTGATATGATTTTATCACACGCTGCGATAACTGAGCGAACTAATATAAAAATTTGTAATTAAAAGTTTGACAGTTTCAGATAATTTGTTGAATTTACACGGATTAATAAGGTTGGACTCGTAAGTCGCTAGTTCGCCCAAAAATCCGCTGCTTGTTTTAAAGAAAATACCCTGTATATATGTATACCAGTTATGTCAATTCAACAAATTGTGGTCGTCGGAAAAGTATCGTGTACACCACGTGCTGAAAGGGTATTTCACACTCGAAATATCCAAATTTCAGCACTAGTTATACAATATACTATTAAGATCAATATAAACTGTCGTAGATAAAATATTGAAAGATACACATTTGATATAGCCTCATAATTAAACTTGCGTGATTAAAACACTCGGCTCACCGCCTCGTGATTTAACATCACACACGTTTCATTATGAATGCTATATCAAACTTGTATCCTAAATATCTATTAATACACTAGCAAATAAACAGTTACTTATATTAGTAGTTGTTGTGAAGTTAATGACAGTTTAAAATGTCAAAATTGATTAAAATATATTTACCTACATATTAAAGACATACCTGTACGCATAAATAAAATAAATATATCATTACTGCATAGTATTTATTATTCATTGCTGACTGACCCAATCTGTTCTGTGCGTACGTTTACCGGTAACTCAGCGTCGGTAGGGACCTGAGTTCCCATTTTCGTGAAACATTTAAAAGTGAATAACCAGTTGAACTTCTACTTGTTATGTTCAGTTCGCAACTAAATTCCTACTCTGTGGAAATATTGATTAGGTCTGCAATGCAATAACTTTATTCTTATTGTTCCCAATTAATTTGATGTTACATCCACATGGAGGTTTCAGCAACGTCACAAGCTCGACAATGACAAGCGAACAAACGTAGTCACCAGAGAGCACGTTCATATCAGACGTCATTATATATTGTTTCTTTGAGTAAATTAATCCCGGATACCACATTTCCAGGGCACAAAGCTAACCAACAACAGATCATGTGGCTTTGTCACTCATAGAATTTTCCCCACTCATTACAGGATTCAAAACCTTCATCAAAGCAGTTTACGCTAGTGACATATTCACAAATGCAAATTATAAGTAATTTAAGCGCTGGAATACTCAAATGTGGAATGAATTTTATATGAAAAGTAATCATAAATATAGGTTTCAATAAATCGTTCCTCTATGGTTTTTATTATTTTTTACCTTCCGTCGCCTTTAGGTAAGGAAGGTATTGTCTTTGGTCAAAAAATTCAATGATGAGTATTTAGTGAATAAGTACGTTCTAAGGTCCATATAATACGATTTTACTATTTTTACGATGATGTCTGTATGTATGTGTGTATTTCTGTGTGTGTGTCTGTTGTGTGTGTGGCGAAAATTTCGGGTCTTCAATACCACGATTATAATTCTTTCATATTCCTCAAGTTTACATCCAGAAGAGCAAGTGATTAGATTTTGGTTATAAATGGTCAACCGGAAGTACCCTCATTTGAAGATTTTAACAATTTTTCTTGAAAAACCGAAGTTAACGTGACTATAACTTATAGAATATTTTATTCTCTATACGATTTGATCGCTTTTTATACTTCATATTCAATAGATACAGATTTAAAGAATTTTAAAGACATTAAATTTTATAAATTAGCCAGCTATGCAACCCATGGAAACTGCTAATATATTCAAATAATTCAAATTGACAGATGTCAGTATCAATAGGTGCATTCAATGAAGTAAGCAGTTCAAGCAAATGCTAGGTAAGCAAACGAGACTTGTTGCTTAGTACACAGAAAGATTTGCTAGGTAGACCAAAAATAAGATGGAAGGACTGTATTGCGGAAGACGAGAGAAAAGGAACTGAACGACACGCAAAACAGAAATGAGTGAAAGAAGAAAATTAAAAATAGCGGCCCCTAATGAATGGGAAAAACTAAAGAAGAAGAAGATGTTAGTGTCAAGTGCGCAGTCACTGAGTCCAGTGAACACGTGACCGACGCCACTGGCTGAACGTTGCTAGAACATAAACCTTCTCGGAAGATGATGACGTAGTTGCTGTACGCCTCGGGCAGCTGACGCGCAAGTGTAGCTGTGTAAACAGATGGGGAAACGTTTAATTACCAAGCTCGCCTGACCTTTTGTTTTATTATTCTGGAATGTTGCAGGAAATATCCTAGAGTATTCTAAAATAATGCATTGGTATACAAGTTGACACGTAAAAACGGGCCACTCAAAGTAACTTTTTTATTTTATTTTTTTCTAATTCTCTTTCCATATTTGTAAACTACGCTAAGGGGCTTACAAATCATGGTATTTGGCATGATGGTAGCGCTTCCAGTTTAATGGAACTTTAATTTTCATCTCAACAATTAACGCGTGAGCCAAGGAAATTTTGTTAAAAAATATTGTAAGATTGAATTTTATACAACAAAATTTTAATATTGATTCATATTATTTCATGTTCATAACTAAAATGGAGCCATTTACGCCTTGTCATGATAATATATTTTAAACGAAGCATGTACAGTGATCAAAAATTTTCACATTTGCCGCTTACTTAGTATGACATCATTACTATTTCCATGGACGTCGAATTTTGCTAGCTGTCATAAGAATAATCCTAAGAACTGTCTTTTTTACGTCCACCCGAACGAAAATACTCTTCAAAAAGAAATTAGGCAAGCTCTTCATTAAAAGCCATAATAAAAAAAAAACTCAAAGATTTTTCATGACGGTATGTGAAACAAATGTCAAATGAATCAATGTACAGCAATGGTGTTAATGAAATGTCATGCACCTGTCATCATCTTTCATATATGGAATATAATCTTGATGAACTATGGAAAATTGAAATATAATTTTTACATTATTTTGGAACAAAAGTTGGCACGTGACCTTCAATCATTTTTGATCGCTCTGTATAAGATTTTGTTTACATGAATTTGTCCATTTGTATTTCATAGATCCTTTATTTAAATTTTATGTTTGGTTTTTTAATTTTGCAACATCCTGTATTTATTTAAACTATAAAAACTGTTATTTAAAATCAACCATAGGTGACCTTTTTTAAAGCTGCGACCAACATAAAATACAAAGGTCCGAGACTTTTCCTGAAGCCCTAGATAGCCAGTCCAATGTAAAAAGTTTAGGAAATATTAAATGTAGTTCTTTTTTAATAAACAGCTTTTAGAACTTCAATTTTACTAATCGGTTCCAGAATCTGACAGAATTTTCGCAATTTAGTAACTAGTTGAAATAACATTTTTTCTGATTACTGCTAATTGAGTTTGTATGTGAACCTTATACAAACATATGTATATACATACAGATCAATACCCATCATCATCATCATCATCATTATCGTAGTCGTAAAAAAGGTTGAAACCGGATTCTACGAATTTGTCATTAACTAAATAAACCGCAAATAGAAGGTAATAATAATAAAAATAAGAAGTAGAATTTATTAAAATTGAATGCACTAAGTAATGCTAACAATTATTTTATTTTCCCTTTAATTAAAAAAGGTTATTCTTTGTTTAAAATAATTGCATATCCTGTTCATCGAATAGTTTCGTATTCAGTTTCAATGAAATTCTTCCCACTGCATTCAACTATAATATAAATAAACAAGGAAGAATATAAATTATAAATGAGTTAAACTGTGTACTTTTATTTATATTGGTTTTAGATGTGTGAAAATTTATAGTACAAACAAAACACAAGTGTTTTATAATATGCAGTTTTATGAAGTGAAATGTTTATTGTTTCACAGTTTATTGATCCATAAAACGTCGAGAAGTACATATACAAAGAGATATAATAAAATTTAAAACTTAAACATTTCAATATTGTTTGACATGGTTAGAGCTGTCGAAAGAAATATTTACACAATTATCTATTGAAATTAATATAATATCTAATAAAAATAAACTAACCTAACATTTGTTATTTTTTTCGTTTCAATTTCATAGCTATTGATATGTTTGGGGTGATTTCGGGTATTTTTGTACGTAATTTCTACCGTTACAAAGCATAAAATTTATTTTACTTAATGAATTGCAGGCTTTTATGCTCTACATACAACTTTTCTTTTAAGCTTTTTTACTCTAAATAATTAGGGAAGCTAGAAATTACCAAAGTATAATTTTACCTGTTAAAGTCCTTTTTTCGGAAATGTCGGGCACCATCCTATATGTATTTAGAGGGGAGTTTTGGGGATCACAACCCCCCCCCCTAAAATTTTGAAGTAGTCATATTTATTACTTTGAATAATAAAAATCTTAGTTATTACTTAATATTAAAAATATATTTTCTGAAGTAACTACTACAATTAAAATATTTCATGAACTTACACTTTTGGTACAAACAATTGCATATCATAAAGGAACTGCCAAAGCTTTTTAAGCATTAGAAATATTTATCGCTATCTATTCATTTCTTGCTATTTTGGCAATATTGCCCGTAACCAGTGGTGTAATCAGATAGTGGTTAGGGGGGGTATGAACCCCACCCCATTGAAAAACCGAAACTATCCGGATCCCACCACTAGTGTTTACACACTTGTCACCAAACACTTGATGGATTTATTCAAAACATTCTTTACGGCTTAAGGCACGCTTGAAGTTGTAGAAAATCACAGCTGGGTAATGTTCTTTGTTCAATTCCAGGATTACTTTAAAATAATGTATTTTTAAAATATTCATATATTGTACAACAATACGATTGAAAATTCTCGATTATACGAAACGTGTTGCCTGGAAAAACCACGAGACCGAAGGTCGAGTGGTATTTCCAATAGGCAACTCGTTGAGTATGTCGAGAATTTTTTATTGTCGAGTTGTATACAGGTAGACTATATCATGAATAATAATAAAAAAAATAGTAAATTTAACGTAGAGTTGTGGTCTACTTTATTTTGACAGAAATGTCAAACTGTCTGCTTATATAATCTATCTTTTTAAATATAATTGTAGTAGTATGTAATAACATTGTAATGCTCGTATTTCAAAAGAAATTCTTGTATTTCAAATAAACTGGCAACCCTGCAGTTTCTAGACGTATGATCCGAATAATTATTTGTTTATTTCTCAAATTTTTACTTCAATAATGCCTTGCTGTCACATAATAGATGCGTTCAATTATTTGTTTCGGCACACTTGGAGCTGTCAGTGTGATTTTCGATGTCTATTTAAGGCATACAAAGAACGATTTTCCTCATCAAAGTCTAACTACAGATTAATTTATATACTCGATGTTGTGTTCGAAGGAAAAAGATCATGTCCGTAAATATAATTAAAAATGACATAGCCAGTTCTGAGTACATAGAACAAAATAACCAAACGCATTTGTAAGTGAATATACGAAGGTAGGTATATTCGAATATACAAAGGTTCGTATATTCGTTCACCATGGTTACTTAATAAAAATCGCTGTAATACGTGGTAACTAAGGAAAATCACGCATTCTTATTGGTTTACAACTTAATGAATGATATAGTCAAATATATTTGCAACCGTCATTATAATTAAACTTGTAAACAACTAGATTAAAATGTAAAACAAAATTTGTTTCAAAATATCATAGCCTGCTAGGCTCAGCGAAAGAGAACAGCCCTCGTATTATGCTTAATAATCGTCAAATCACTGTTGCTGAGTAAATTTGTTACTTTGTCTATAAATGTACCTAATTTCGAGTTAAATTTGTTTCATTTATAGTCCGTTCTCCATAAAATAAATAGAAGAATAATTTTGTTTGATAATTAAAAAGAAGCAATTTAAAACAATTTAATGTGCAATGCTTCAATAACAAAATACATCCTATTTTATTCGTCGTAAAAATCCCTCCAAGTTTCACATTATAGCGTCTTCATTGGACAAAACTTAATAAAAAATATTCAAAACAAATTCTGGAGGAGTGATAAAAGAGAGAAGAGGATAAGTTTTTACAGAGGCGTAATAAAAATTCTAAGAGTTGATAAAGGGAAACAGAAGTAACATTACGCTTACGAGTACAGTGCCAATATAATTAAATTTTGCGAGTGTAGTCAGCATCGTTAACTACACCTGTAGCAGTAAAGAGTGGCGCGAAGGAAGTATTTTACCACTTAAGTTTCCATTTTCTACAAGCACAACAAATGCTACTCACATGCAGATTATGCTCTGTATTCTGCAGCTGGAAACAATGTGCTGTTATTAAAACAAAGAACAAAATATTAACAAGCTACGTATGATGTAGTATTGTGGTTTATGTATGGCATAGTTTCTAGCCCAAAGTTTCATTCTCGGCAGATTATTCATTAATATAGAAGTCGTTTATGAAAAGCAAGTTGCTAAATATGTTCTAAAGCAGGGTTGGTCACGTTATTCACTGCCTGATTGACTTTATTCTCATACTCTAATAATTAATGACTAAGCTTCAGATTACCGAAGATAAAAATCTGTTGTTGCTAGCACAACACCTCTCGCCATTTTCATTTTATGTTTGTTGGCCTTGGCAAGCAGATTTGGGGGCCCGTGTATAATAGCTAGTAATTATGTACATAGGTGTCAAGTATCATAAGTTTTCATTCAAAACTATGATTTTCCAAGTCCATATGTATTATTTTCCTCGACAAGTATATTCCATACTATTGATGACAAATAAACATCAGAATATTTTTAAATTGTGTATGAACAATTGTGACATCTATGTAAATAACTACTAGCCGTCATTCTGACACGGATCCTTATATTTGCTTGCCAAGGCCAAAAAATTCACATGACTGCTCGCGCCCTATAAGTAACGAATTTAACATTTCTTGTACACACAAATAATTGAAATTGTATCTCTTCTTTCGTTCTATGAGAAATTTTGTCCTCTTATTCTAATATGTTCAAAAATTCTTCAAATTCATTGACGGTATTAGCGATATTTCTTAAGGATATATTTAATATTACCATACCTATAATTTAAATACATATTTAATTAATAATAGAATAATATATACTAAATGTACTCGTACCTCCCAGAAAAATCTTCTAGTAATATTAGTAAAAATGCTACTTTTTGACACTGACATTTTACATTTCTCTGTCAATTACAAATATTTAAATATCTCAACTGTATTTCGGGCAACGAGATTTATTACAACAGATTATTCTATATTATTATATACTATATCTCCAAACCTATACGAGATATAATAAAAAAATTAAATGTGTCAGATTGAGAATTTAATTATCTTCATTATTTGCAGTAACAAATTTTCAAAAAATAATAATATGAATTTTTTTTCAGAAACACTTCCGGTTGTATATATCATCACGGCATATTACCCATTTTTGCAATGATATCTGTAGGTGTGTGTGACCAATACTAGAATTCCAAAAATTACAATTCTTACGTATTCCTCTTCTTTACATCCATATGCAGACTTGATTAGATTTTGGTTATAATTTGTCAACCGAAAGTACCCTAATTTGAAGATTTTAACAGTTATTCTTGAAAAAACACTCTTAAATATTATTTACATATTTAATGTGATTACAATATTAAATAATATTCTATTATTTATACGATTTGATTGCATTTTATATTTCATATTCAATGGATATAGAGTTAAAGAATTATAAAGAAATTAAATTTTATAAATCAGCCAGCTATGCAATAACCATGGAAACAGCTATTATATTAAGAAAAGTCAGAATTTTCTTGTTGGGGAAGACACGGAAAAATACGGTAAGAAATGAAAGAATAAGGGAAATAACTTGAGTATTAAAAGTTTCTAGAAACAAGAGAGACGATTATATTGATTTAAACATGTCATGCGGAGAGATAAATAATATATTGGAAGAAGAATGAATAGCTTAGTCATAGAAGGTGGAAGAAACAGAGGAAGACCAAAGATAAGCTGGAAAGACTGTATTGCAAAAGACTTCAAAGAAAAGCAACCGAATGAGGACGACCCGCAAAACAGAAATGAATGGAAGAAGAAAATAAAAAATAGCGATCCATAACAAATGGGAAAAGCTAGAGAAGAAGACGATGTCAGTATCAAGTGCCACTTGCATAGTTTGTTTATGAAATAATTTTACTGGAAATTTAGAATGTTTTACAAGAAAATTTATGTATGGAATTTATACACAGAATTGCAATTGACGGAAGATATTGTGCTGGCCACATCAGATTTTTTAGTAAGTATTTGTTTAAGTGGCAGGTTTTTTGATACTTTTTTGAATTTCTGAATTTCGTCTTGTTCGCAGAATCCTTATGCCATAGGGGTACGAAATGTTACAAACTAAATAAATGATTATAGAATGCAATATTTTAAGAGTTCCTTTTTAAATGAATACAAATAATTAACAAACCTTTCTTTAAAACTTGTCCTCATAAACGCTCTTACCGTCAATCTTCTCACATATACTCATCTTTTGTTTTACTGTACGAATAAAATAGTGTTATTTTCATAATTAAAACAATTGCGATTGTGTTAGGCAGCAAGTAAACGCCATACAAATTTAATGAAGACAATCAAGCTGAAGAAAGCTCGGGTGGATTATCTCCCGCTGAAAACAAAACGTATAGGGCGGAACATCAACCGCTACCATCGCGAGCACGCTTCCAAGGACCCTTCGTGACTTTTATTATGAATGCTCTTTGTACGTCGACCACTCGTTAAATCCCTGTTTAATTACAATTTTCGTATTCGACATTTGTAATTCTAAAGATATTACAAAACGTTAAAAATTTATAATGAAAGATGTTTTTGTATATACATCAGGAACGAAAACATCTTTTGTTTTTAAATATATTTCAAATTATTACAAAGTGTTACCTCTTCTGATCGTAAAGCTATCTTGCATAACTTTGAAACATATAAGTGTTATTTAGGCCCACTCCTACCACTTCTAGTTAAAGTGACAATGTTAATCAAAACAGTTATGTTGCAAAATTCTTAACACCTTTAGATAAAATTAACTGGAATTTAAAACTGTTGTTCGCATCGCTTCTAACCTTCAGTTTAATTCAACTAATGATTAATAAACAGTCACTTTAACTATAGGTGATACGATCGAGCCTTAGATACCTACCTATATATATATATATATATATATATATATATATATATATAAACCTATAAAGAAAAACTGTTCAGGCAAAAATCTGCTAATAGAGATCAACAAATAAACATAATCGATTATATAAAATAAATAAAATCATTGTCTCGCACTATAAGTTATCAAATTTATAGCAACGGAGAATTTCGTTTTACTGTAGTGCAATTGCAAACAGTTTATTTGTATATATGTCCATCTCCTATCGAGTAAGCGCCCGCACGGTACAAATATTCCATCATTACCGATATCTGTACAAAGCAGATTGGTACACCCACCAATGGGTAATATGCCGTGATGAAATATTTATTTATTTATTTATCGACTACTAGACTACTAGAGGAATTGTTTGAAGGTTGAAACTTATTGTTCCCATTAATATCGTACTTTAGCGTCGCTGAGAGACTTATGCCCTTATCTTTATCGCATTATAATCAAGGACGTTTAACCGTTAATAGTTTTTATATTTAACGCTTCCTCTGCTAAAAGCAGAATCTTTTTCATACGTTTATTGATCTGGTAAGTTAAATTTGAATTGCCAGACACAAGTTTATGATGATAACAGCATGTTACGACTTGAATTGATTCTAAAGACTAATCGTCTTTAATTTATGATTTATATTTTTCATAATATGCGTTGAGAAACTAAACGCCTGAAACACAGCTCGATTATTTTAAATATTATGGATAAAGTTGATTTTAAATTAAAATGTCTATAACGTAAATCTACAGGCTGTTTTATTTTTACGTAATGGTATGTAACATTACATTTTCAAATGGAACATGCTATATATTTGTCCAAATTTGAAAAGTATATCAAATTTGCCGTCCAATAATATAAAAACAATCATAATTATGTTACATCATTAAAAAGTACAATGGCGAATGATTACAATATTACTACATTATTATTAAATACAGAAGGCTTCGCAACACTATTTTTTAAATTAAATATCTGATAATATTAAAAAACAGGTATAATAATGAATTACGGATTGAAATAGATGAAATATTTAATTTTCTTTAAATTTGAAAGGTGTTATATAAAAATAATGATATACAATGTCCCACGACATTTAATAAAAATGTAATATTTAAATCATTCGCCATTGTATTTTTTAATAATACATATTATTTTTAAATTCGGAAACGCACTGTTTTCTAGCTACAGGCTGTGTAATTATCTGCCTTAATTGTGGTTAGCCTGTCCTACAACTTATTTTAAATAATTATGTTCATTTGTAAAAATGGAACAGCCTGTAAAAAAACCTATACTGCATATTTATACCTAGACATTTTTATTTAAAATAAACGTCGTATGAATTTTTTTTCATAATATTTAAAACTAGCTGTACCCACGACTACGTTCGCCTAAACTTTAGAATTTGAAAATTTACGTGGATATTATGAAGAGTCTGCTTGCTGACGGCGTTGATGGTGGTAGAGTCTGGTGCCAGAATGTATAGATTGGAGCTTTCGTTGACTCTAGAGCTCGCGACGTACAGTTGCTCGTGGGAGTCGTGGGAGAAACAGTGTCTTCGCAGATCCACTCCTGCTATTTTAGTGCACTACGTCGTCGGGATCTGTAACAGGCTTATTCTGATTGTTACGATTTTACGCATTCTTTTAACGTTATTTTAATGAATATAAGTAGTTATAATGCAACTTATCTATAAAAATATTATTGTCAATGTCAGTAATAAATATAAACTTAGATTGCATTATAAATTCTATTTATACTATTATTTTAAGACGTACCATGACTTATGATTAATGTTATGTAGACGTATGTCCGGAGTAATCTCAGAATCTACTGTATAGATTACAATATTTATTATATGTTCTTCTTGTCCAACACAGGATTTATGCCGTTCGATACTGGTTTAATTGATAATGAAAAGTTATTACAGGCAAACTGAAAAAAAACGTGATTTTGTTTAATTTTGTAACTTATTCAAAAACATACAGTAACAGTTACCTATTATTATAATCAATTATGTCAATTCAAGTAAGTCAAATTTCTAATAAAAACATATTTTGTTATGAATACAATAATCACTTACCTATTTACTTTCGTAACTTATAAAAAACATCATCAGTATTTGCATGATTGCTCAGTTTGTAATCAAAATTTCCTTTATTGCTATAAAAGATTCAGATATACCCTTTTAATTCAAATAAATCCAATTTCTAATAAAAACTTGATTTGTTGTGAATAGTAATAATCACTTATTTACATAATATAACTTACGATAAAAACAGAGATTGTCATTCAACAGTGCCAGGTAAAATAGCTAATACATTTTATAATAACGATTTTGTTAAGTAGATATTTTACAGAATAGGCCTGTTAGTTTCAATTTCAATATTACATAGGTACATACCTAGAATAAAAATAATCGGTTTTATCTTTCGATTTGACGTTTATTTTCATTTGTTGATCGCTTATAAACAAAATTTTGTTTGAAACCCGAATCTCAACAAAGAGGTGCGAAGGTTGCCGAGCGGTCGTATAGTCGGCCCTTACAGTTTTCACAGAATCGTAAATAGGCCTTAAACTCTGTCGCATTTTGTAGTATAAGTACAAAAATGACCACTGGGTAAAGTTATTAAATAAGTAGTAAACTATTTCACACGCAATATTTTTTTTTAGTAATGTTAACAAAGGTAGACAAAATAGAAATTCTAACTGCAGTCCTGCATCCACCTTCACTCGCTCAGTGTCATTTTTAAAAAAGATAATATTACAAAGTAATCTTAACTGCACTATAGCATTTGCATTGACGTAATACAATACCTTTTCACATTGCATGTATTTTTCTAACAACTATAAAATGTGTTTAACACATGTTGCCTTTCAGCTGTTCGTGAATTTATGTCATAAATATTTTTTACTGTTAAAATTGCTTTAATTTAAAATAGAGTAATAAATTTGAAGTGTTGAATCGAGAACATACATTTAAAAATAAATATCAATTTAGAAGGCATTTTTTAAAGAAATAAACATATAATTAAGCAAAATTTCTATGAGTACAAAGTAATGTCTATATTTAATGGTAGTGGTATTTGATTGTTAATTTAATAAACATTAATTTTAATGGATAACAAAATTCTCCTCTAAGTAAATTTTCATTACTTAATTGTTCGGTGTACCTAATAATTAGGTCTTAATCATCACGATTCTTACGACGTGACGCACGTCTTTAATTTCTATTATGTTCGAACACGTGCATTTTCTAAGTATCTAAGTGATTCCGCCAGATTATTTACTGAATTACATCATATTGAAAGTACATTTGTTGTATCGTGAATTTCTGTTGTTACAACAATAAACAAGATATAGGTTAGATTAAGTTTGTTTATATAACAGGATGTTTTATCTTTTGCGGTTAGACATAACACAGATTGTTTCTTTAAATATTAAATTATAATTTGAAAGGAATAACGCAAATAATGCCATAAGATGTTCTTGGAAAATTTATAATTTAATAAAAAAAAATATTAATAGGCATTGGATTAGTTCATATCTAGGTTTACTATTACAATAGGGAATTTTGCTTTCCATGATAACTATCGCATTCAAAATATCTTAAAGGATATACAATTTTTTTCATCACTTCAGCATATGAACGGTTCTGTATAACAATAAAAATAAAATATAAAAATCTGTTGTGGCCATAACAATACCTCTCGCCATTTTCATTTTATGTTAGATAATTAACGAATTTAAAATTTCATGTACACATACAAATAATTTAATTGTATCTATTGTTTCATTCTATGAGGAATTTTGTCCTACTCTTCAAATGTTCAAAATTCTTCATTATCATTGACGGTATTATGGGTATTTCTTAAGGATGTATGTAATATTAATATACCTATAATTTTAAATACATATTTAATTAATAATACAACAAGAAATATTAATAGCGATAATAATTTCCTATTTTCAAATTAGGTATTCTGTGTTAAAATGACATTTATGGAGAGTTTATTCTAAAGTTAAGTCTTATTCGATGTACAGTAAAATTTTTGAAAGATGTCCGATCAAGGTAATCTACGAATTGTATGAATTCAGATTTTTACTCCGCACATTATGAAATATCCAGTAGTGTCGTTTGCTAAGTTTTTATGAGGGCACAAAAGATACTACTGTTATTTTATTATTATAAAAATATATATTACAGTAAAAGCATTCTAAATTCAAAAATAAATCAAATGGTAAGTTTATAACCAAATTTTAAACCAAATGTGTGAAAAATAAGATAATGACACAATGTCAGTGTCAGTGACTCTGAAAGAAAATAACGTTATTCGTACGGCTATGAATCCAGGTAATGTATCTAAATTAATAAATAAACTTACGTTACAGCGAAAGTATTATCAACAACGAGCTCGTTTAATGTGGAATGTCTTAACTTTATCGAAACAATATGAATTTTTGAAAGACAAGCGTATTATATCCATCCTTATCGCACACTCTTATAGCCTTTGCAAAGAAAAGAGATAAATGTATGCCTATTTGTTAATTCGTTCATGATACAGATGACCTTGATCGGACATCTTTAAAAAATATTACTGTATATTATTATACTTTTGTGGGTTAAGTTTGTGATAAACTATTCCTGTGTTAAAAGGAGACTATTTTGAATTTAACCCTTGATCTAGGGGACCCGGGTTCGATCTCGACCGACGCCAAAAATTACATCGCATTTTAATGGCACAAAATTGACCCCTGTGGCGCACTCTCCACGCCAGCAATGAGTGCCCGTGAGGTGACGCCTGGTAAGCGCCCGCACGGTACGAATATTCCATCATTACCGATATCTGTGTACGAAGCAGATTGGCACACCCAGCAATGGGTAATATGCCGTGATGAAATATTTATTTTTTATTTATAAATAATACCGCTGTAAATGTACCTACTTCCCAGAAAGAGCTTTAAGTAATGTCAGTAAAACTATTGATTTTTAACACTGACATTTTACATTTATCTGTCAATTACAAAAATTTAAATATCTCGACTGGTTTCCATGGAGCTCTTTGGGTAGCGAGATTTATTACAACAGATTATTCTATATTGTTATATATTATATCTCTAAATGTATAGAAGATATAATAAAAAATTTAAATGTATCAGATTGAGAATTTAATGATCTTTATTATTTGTAATATCATAAATTTTCAAAAGATAATATTAACAAGATTTTTTTTAGAAACTACCACTTCCGGTTGTGCAATTGCTACAAAAACCTTATCAGCTCATTCCATTAATGTTAGATTGAGGAATTCGTAGTTAAATATGTCCCGTCTTATAAACCGTACTTCTAACATCCGTACACACTCACATATACAGGTGTCCCGCGACTCGAATGCCATAGCTGAAAAGGTGTATTCCTTACGTAATTTCATGTCGACAATCATGTATAGGTACACTTTTTCCCGAAAGTCAGTTATGAGCGATATTAAATTTGATAGAGCAGGGTATGATTACACTTTATTTTATTTATTTAATTATATTTAACTCAAAGTTAGTTACTAAACGTACGAAAAAGTACCTTTTTTTCATTACAGAATCCATAAAGTGAATATCGCCATATTCTTGAGTTGAAAATGTAGCCATAGCAAATTATCGTTAAGATAACACAAATATAAAACACAAAAAAAAACAATTGCTTCAATTAATAATAATAATAAATTTATTTTGTTCAGAGAAATAACTCTGTATAAAAGTATTGGTAACAAAATATTATATACAAAGATATTACAAATTTAACATAAAAGAACAGAATCTCAATGAATATTTTACAAATTTATAAATTTCAAATATCTTCTCCCTGGGCATCTCTTCTAGCAATGTTATTGTTTGTAATTGGTGGGTCTCTGGAGATGTATTTCTCTATAAACTTATTTCTAAATTAAAGATTTTTTGCCATAAGATGTTACATATGTGGTACCGAGTCGAAAGCTTTTCTAAAGTCGACAAAAATAGCATAGACATCATTCTTTTTTTTTATAAAAGAGGACTGTATAATGGTGTTGAGAACAAATAAGTTGTCTGTGCACGATCTGTTCTTCCTGAAACCAGATTGGGCTTCAGATAAAATATTGCAGCTTTCCACCCAATTCATCATCCTGCTATTTATAATAAATGTAATAGCATCGTAATTACGTTTAAGACTGCAATTCCTCTATAATTTTCTACATTCGCTAAGTCCTCTTTTTTATGTAGTAACGACAGTTTTACAGTCTTCATTTCTTTCGGAATATCTTCAGAGCTCAAAAATTCCTTAAATAAGTCGGTTAAATACGATTTCCAGTTATTAGGAATATTTTTCAACTGCTCATTTATTATTATCAATACCACAGCATTTTCCTGTTTTTAATTTGCTTAAAGCGTAATTCACTTCCTGTTTTGTTATTTCGGAATATAGATATGGATGTTTTACATCAAAGAAATTTATATCATTTGTAATATTTCTAGTAAAGTAATTTGTAAAATATATTCATTAATTTTTATCGGATTTAATTTCAAATTTCAAGTTTTAATAGTTTATTATTAATATTGGTTTTATAATTTTGTTTCTTAAGTGTAACATGTTGTGTATAACCTTTTTTGGCCTCTAAGTATTTAGACACAGAATTTTCATCAAAATTTCTTATTCTACAGCACCTTTGCAATTTCCTTGTTTGCCTTTTTAGGGTTGTACAAGTTTCATCGTATAATTTATTTGTGCATTTGTAACTATTGTTCGAATTTTTCATCTGTTTTGTTAGTCCTATATATTATTCGTAGATGTTGTAATTTGCTCTTTAATATATTTATATTTCTCTTTCATATTTCCGTTATCTTTCGCGAATGGAATTATACTTGGTATTTGTTGGGTATATAATATACCGTATATTCCTCGTTTTTCGTGTTGTCCCAGATTGTTTTTCTTATAATTTTACAATGTATACTTTTCCGAGGTATTTGAAAAATAATTATATTTTAATTGATGCAAATCATATGATCCGACAAAAGTATTTCTTCATATACACAAAAATCTATGATAAGTTCAGTTTCTCTAAAATCAATCCAAGAGAGGTCAATGGTGCTTTTTCCGTTTTTATTAAAAAAAGTAAACTTTGCTGCTGTATCACTTTGGGTTTTCCCATTTAATACAAGAAGATTAGAATTTTCCATTATTTCTACCAAGACCCTTCCTTCCCTGTTTAAGATGTCTTCCGTACAACGTGTAGGGGCTTAGTTGGTATTTTGCATTAGTATGTGTTCAGTATTATTTAATGAACCTATTCTTGCGTTAAAATCTCCTGCTATTATTAAGGAGTGATGAGGATAATTACCTTGTATATTTTCTAATGTTTCGGGAAATAGTTCTAGCAGTATAAAGTATTCATATGAAGGTGAGAAATACAGGGTGATTCAGGACTAATATTACAAACTTTAACAGCTTATTCCTGAGGTCATTTTAAGCAAAAAATGCTATATGAATATAGGTCCTCTCCTAGTTACCAAAATACAAGAGGTTAAAGTTTTATAAAAAGCTCAAAATTTTCTAATTTTCGTAATCAAAATACCTCTGAAAAAGAAGAGTCTTACAGAAAAGTCAAATTTTGTCATAATTATTTTTATTTTATTAAAATAAACCTGTATTGCCAAAAAGTATGGAAAGAAAAAACATAATTAGGACAACAAAACGCAATTAAACATACAAATAAACAAATTCTAAATACAGAACAACATAACAACACTTAAAATAGATACCAAACACAATATGAAATAAAACAAATTAGAAATATTTTATAGTAAATGCTCAAAATAAGCGCCTGTCATGGTATTCTCTGCACACATGACGGGCATTACCATTACAAAATCCATAAATAAAAATCATATCTGTATATTCAGCAGTACTAAAACCATCCATTATTACACAAACAAAGGTATAATAATTTTTAATTAGGATAAAATGGTGTGACTTTTCAATAAAACTCTTGTTTTCCAAAATATCTTGATTACAAAAATTTGAAAATTTTGAGATTTTTTTTATAAAACTTTAACCCCTTGTATTTTGGTAACTAGAAGAGATAGGACCTATGTTCATATAGCATATTTTGCTTAAGCTGTTAAAGTTATAACATTAGTCCTGAATCACCCTGTATATTACTCCTAAAATTATGTTTCTGGTATTGTATTCAATTCTTAAAAACATCCAATGTATTTCTTGATTGATAATTTTAATGTTTTTTATGTCATGCTTTGAGAATGTTATTATACAGCCTTCAATTAATCAATGAAAGGTGTAATCATAGCCTGCTGTGTCAAAGATAATGTCGCTTATAACTCCTCAAATATTGAGTTTCGGGGAAAAGTGTATACGTGATTTTCGACTTAAAATTACCTAAGGAATACACCGTTAAGCTATGGTATTCAAATCGTATAAATGTTATATTCGGATTTTAGGGACATTAAAAAGTCCTTATTGACTAAAATCTGGATATGCGCTTTTCAGCATGAATCCAATACCTCTCTTAGCGAGAGGTAAAAAACTGACTATCTAAAGAGTTTATAAAACGTGACAGATATTATACTTTTTCTACGACTGCAAATTAAGACAGCAGAAACACACTTTTTAGGTTATTTATATGCAATGATAGTTGTCATCTATGGATGATGAAACTAAACAGGAAGCTAACTTCGGCCCGTGCTTAATGAATCGACTGTTAGTGGTTGCTAATTCATGCCATGTCCAATATGCTCGAAATCGTAGCTTGTTAAGTTGTAATTCAGATGTTTAATGCCAGGAAACCGAAACTACTTCAAGTCACGTTTTAACAACAAGAGAAGAAAATGAAATTTAAATATATCGCAAGACTCTAAGGTCGGAAATATTTCTGCTCTTTGTATTTTTATTTATTCTTTATTTATTTATTAATATACACTGTTTAACAGGCTGACACTCAAATATAGAACAGAGAAATACAAAAAATATTACAATATAAGAACAAATTAAATAATATAATCATGTATGGGCGAGGGTCAGCGCTTCAAGTGGGCATTAATAACACTAATTTTAAAGATTTGAAATAAATAACAATCTTTTAGTTTTAGTTCTGTGTTATATCTATTACAAACTAACGATATACATCGGCCAGAGTGGTAGAACTAATTATATAAGATTAAATAAAAACCATCAATCGATCAGATTGAATCAGCCTGAGAAATCGCCAGTTGCAGAGCATGTCCTGCAGGAATTTCTCGAAATAAAGTTTAAGATACTATAATTCAGATATATCTGAAACTCTTATCATTAAATTAATTAGAGAAGTCATTTTTAAAATTGAAAGTTAGGTAGATCACGATTTCCTAAATTAAACATGTTATAATTTGTAGTTACTAATTTGATTTTGATATGCCAATTTGCGTTGAAGAAGGCAACAATTTATACAGCAGAATCGTTGTTTTGCAATAATTATAACACAGAACTATAGCTAAACGGTTGTTTTGTTTATTTATTCCATGATGAGTACTGCAAGACATTATACTAATATAAGAGATTTCTACATCAGTTATCCTAATTCAAAAACATAATCCTTCCTAATCCATCTCTGACTTCTCAATCTTTACACCCGTCGAAAATCGGAAACGTAACGTCAAAAGCAGACTGTGCCTTTACACTAGATTAATTTAAAGTGAAAAACGAAATCGAAGCATTTTTCAACTTCTTTGGGCAATATCTCACTAGTAGGGTGGGTCAGTCCAACCATAGTCCCACATTCCAGCTGACGGGCTTGTTATCGATAAGTTGTCTGCTATTAGTCTAAAACGTCCAGTGTAATCCCAGGATAGCTTTCCCACGATCGCTGATAGGATGGGAGATATACGCATTAACGCGTGGATTCGTTAAGTCCGGGATTTATTTCTAACGCAGAGAGATTGCGGATGGATATCGAAATCTAATGGGTGGTTTTCTAACAATCTATTATTAGCCTAAAGTTGTTTTTATCACAATCTATAGAATCTTGATTCAACACATTGAATAATGAATTCAATGAAATTATGAAATAAAGGGTTACACTGCAAAACGGGCAACTCGAAATAAATTTTGTATTTACAAGGAGCTCATAAATCATGGTATTTGGCATGATAGTAGCGCGTCCGGTTTAACTGGAAGTGACATTAACTTTCATATTTCAAATGAGACACAAAATATATTTTTACATGTTTGGAAACTATGTAAAATTACGAAATCGAAGATATGCTTCAAGTACATTTTTATTGGAGAAGTAAATTACAAAAACGTAAGAGAAAATTATGAATAATTAACCTGCTAAGCAATGATATCAGGCAGGCTGTGAAATCAGTTGAGAATATTAAGTAGTATTTAAGTTAGTTGTTTAAATAGTATGTTATTTTTGTAAGATTCTACATTAAATTACAAAAAAATTAACAATTTATTATAACAGCCTACCTGATATGGCATACCACAAGATAATTATTTTCTCTTTCGTTTTTGTAAAATATTTCTTTCAATTAAAACGCACTTCTACATATTTAAAATTCGTAATTTTACGTAGATTTCAAATAAAAAATCTGATGTGGCCAGCACAATACCTTCCGCCAATCCTATGCATTATGTACAAATTTCATACATAAATTTTCTTGCAAAAGATTCTAAATTTCCAGTAAAATTAATTCATAAACAAACTATACAAATTGCACTTGACACTGACATCTTCTTCTTCTTCCTCTTTAGCTTTTCCCATTCTTTACGGGGCGCTATATTTTATTTTCTTCTTCTTCTCATTTCTGTTTTGCGTGTCATTCTCATTCAGTTCCTTTTCTCTCAAGTTTTCCGCAATACGACTGTTCTTATATTTGGTCTTCTTTGGTTCATAAACCTTCTATTCTATTCATTCTTCTTTCAATATATTATTTATATCTCTGCATGACATTTTCAAACCAATGTAATCGTCTCTCTTGTATCTTTCTAAACACTTAATAAAAACATAATGTTTGTTGATTGTTCCGCTTATCTTATAAATCACTTTTTAAAATTCAAATTATATTACCAACCTAAAAATATTTGCAGATGGAATTTGAAAACTGTCACATGCACAGAGTTCCTTGAGGCCAGCGAGGTCTACTTATATAGTAGTTTAAAGCAAAATATATTTCTACGGTGCTACAGAACCCGAAAACACACTCTTTCTAATAGACCGAGATGGCGTACTGAAAAAGTAACTTTTCTCGGTCTTATAGATCAAAAAAGCGGTTAGCACACTTTTTACCTCTCGCTAAAAGAAGTATTGGAATCATGCTAAAAATCGCATATCCAGATTTTAGTGAATAAGCACGTTTTAAGGTCCCTACAATCCGATAATAACATTTTTACGATGATATGATGTGTGAGTGTGAGGTTGTTGGAGATACGATTTCTCAATTTCTGTAAGACTAAAGATCTGTGTAACTACGGACTCCTCAATCTAACAGAAATTGGAAGTGTTGAATAGATTCTGGTAACAATTGGACAACCGAAAGTTGTAGTATTTTAACAAAAATCTTCTACATATTATTCTTTGAAAATTTATGTTATTACAAATATTAAAAAAACAAAATTCTCTATCCACACATTTAATTTTTTTATTATACCTTCATTAGCTTTAAAGATATAGATATATAATCTATAAAATAATCTGTTGTAGTAAATCCCACAGCCTGCTCACAGCCCAAACATCTCCATGGTAACTACTTGAGAAATTAAAATGTCTGTAATTGACTGATAAATGTCATTAATGTCAGTGTCAAAAATTCAGAGATAGTACTGAAGGCATTTTCTGAGAACGATACTTAATATTTCTTATATTATTATTAGTTATATATTTAAAATTATAGGTATATTACATGAACCCTTCAGAAATACTGCCAATCCCGTTAATGAATAGGAAAAACCTCGAACATTTAGAAGAAATGGAGAAAAAATGCTCATAGAATGAATTTAAAATCATAGAAAATACGTAAATATAAAGATTAGGTTTAATTAGATTTTTTTGCATGTACAAGAAATGTTAAATACAATACTTATATATATATACCACAAATTTTAAATTCGTTAATTATCTAACATAAAATGGAAAGGGCGAGAGGTATTGTGATGGCCACAACAGATTTTTTTGTATTATACGATTAGAAATTACTTGCTTTCATCTGAATAATTTAAAATTTAACATTTAACGTAGGCGAGTGATGCAAATCATCCGAGTGAATAATGACCATAATCCCGAATATAATACTGTACTTATTCTACTCCTGTAAATTCGGAAATAACGAATAAATATTTTAGAAACAACTTTATAAATTCACAATTTATTTAACCAATATTTAACAAACTATATTAAAATATTTATTTCTTCTGGAGTGAATGATTTAGCTTTTTTTGCTTTATAGCCTTCAGACTACGTTTTAGTAAATCTCTTAGTTTTCAGTAACTTTCCAGCTTGATGTTATGGTGTATCTCAAGTGTACTTCGTAACATAGAATATTGGGTCCAAAGTGAATATGATTTATATTTATCTGCTAAATCTCCAAAATAAGCCAATAATACATTCTCGGAGAATGAGTATGTCATTTTGCATTTTAATATTATGAAATTTACCTTATTTGTTTGTAACAACAACCTAAAAAACTTACATTGTAACACAATTTATGATACTGTCAACTTTTTGATAAATGTCTTTAATTATATATCGAATTTACTAGGAAAGTGTACTGACAAAATATATTACTATAAAATTAAAAAGTGCTTAATTTTATTTTAATTCACTATCATTAGTTTCAACGATTTTTTAAATACTAACATGTATAATACTTTTTTTATTTTTATGTAAAAAATATTTCATGCATCAATTTATTTCTTGTTTTGCAGTGTTTTTTTATACACAATGACAATTTTATTTTTCTCTTCGTATTTATAAACTGTGCAATTATTTAAAGAAATTAATTATTCATTCAACTTAATCACATCTAATTATTTCACCTCGGATTTCATAAATAACTACGGTTTTACTATCGCAAATAATTGTATTAATATATTAAATTACAATTAAAATAGGTATGCATATGTTTCTTGTCACTTGTAGATCCCAGAGTACATATTCGAATGTCATATTTTATCTCTTGAATGTTTTAATTTCAAACAACAGTATATTGAAAAACAATTGTTTAATTGGTCCTCGGGCCCGGTTTTTCCATCTCTGGGTAGGGGTAAATTTTAGGAAGGGGGTCAAATTATTGAAAAATTGATTAAGTGGTTTGTTGTTGTTCTTTAAACATTTTTAGAGAAACTATACTTCATTTCACGTACAGTATTTTTTTTAAAGATGTCCGATCAAGGTCATCTGTATCTTGAACGAATTAACAAACTGGCAAACATTCATCTCTTTCCTTTGCAAAGGCTATAAACGTGTGCGATAAGGATGGACATACCACGCTTGTCTTTCAAAAATTCATATTGTTTCAACTACATTCTAGGACATTCCACTTTAAAACGATGCTTGTTGATAATACTTTCGCTGTAACGTAAGTTTATTTATTAATTCAGATACATTACCTTAATTCATAGCCGTACGAATAACGTTATTTTCTGTCAAAGTCACTGACACTGACATTGTGTCATCTTATTTTTCACATATTTGGTTTTACATTTGCTTATAAATTTACCAGTTGATTTATTTTTGAATTTTGAATGCTTTTATTCTAATATATATTTTTATAATAATAAAATAACAGTAGTATCTTTGAATATATAATACATATAAGAATGGCAACGTAATGTATTTAGATTAAATATTTCGAGAGAAGGTGCCATCTATCCCTCCCTATACGAATTATTTCTGAGTTAGTTCAAAAAATACATAATAGGTGGATGTTGCACAGTATTGCCACGTAGCTAGAACAGCAAGTTAAGATTTTATAAAGGTTTTTAAGTTTGCTACTGTAAAACAAGTATACATGTACATTGAAGATTCAAAATATATTATCTGGTTATTAAGAAACAATATTTTTGAATTATTGATTATTGAATACCTCTAACAAATAGTATCTGGCAATTATAGTTTTATGGTAGGAGTCACTAGCTATCTATAATAATTTTGTGAATAAAAAGAGACAGATATAGTATGTTGCTAGGCCATATGCGTTGCCATTCTTATATGTATTATATATTCAAAGGTAGTATCTTATGTACCCTCATAAAAACTAAACAAACGACATTACTTTCAAAATTTTTGCTGTAACAATAGTATTGGTTGTAATTTATAATATTCAGCCTTGTACATTTTTACAGATAAAAATGCTTATTATTGATAAAGTTTGGTTTCACGAATTTAAATTATTTATTTGATGCATGTAAAAACGGTCGGCTCCCAAGCGCCATCTACTATTTTTTTATAACGCAATCTGTGAGAAGAACTTCAATTTTAATTTTTCTGACATAACCTCACCGTTCATTCAGTTTCCTGCGCCGAATTAAAACATAACTAAGAAGCACTATTATTTGGTTAAAAAGGTTAGCCATGCTAAGCATTCACCGTTAGAGGGTTTTCGCAAACAATTAGTGGAAGCTATAGTTAATAAATTTGCAGCTAATCCTCGCAAAGTATTGCTTAAAATTAATATTTTTCAATAAATGGAGTTGTTTCCTTTTGTTATTGACGTAGGTGTACTGTTCAACGATAGTTTGATACGTATGTCTTAAATTCGTCATTATTTTACATGATAATGACCTGTAATTTCCAGCATTACGAAACAAATTTTATTTACTTTGTGAATTAAAAAAATGTTTTTCCACAATCGTGAGCAAAATTCATTATTATTCAACTAATAATAGTGAGCAAAGTAGCATATTGAATCACAAGTGAGCAAAGTAAATAATTTTCCTCACAAGTGAGCAAAGTAAATAACTGTCTTCACAAGTGAGCAAAATACACAAGCGTACAATTGGATGCATACTCTGAGCATAATGTTTTAGTGGGATTACCTATTACAATAGGACTTTTAATTAAGAATTAAGACTTACTCTTCAAGAAACAAATGAAAATATGATTATTAATCCATGTACATCAGGAGTCATAAATTTTGGTGGAGTTACAAATTGTACCATATATATCTACCATTCTACATGATGGAATAATTTTTTTTGTATTTATTTTTAGTTAATTAAAATAAATTGTAAACATAGTGTACTTCTGAGTTTTTCATTAATAAACAAAGTACAATATTTTATTTTTTTGGGGAAATTGTATTTCAAGATTGTGGAAAAAAACATGTTTAGCACACGTGAGCATGTCTTTTTCAAAAAGACATACTTTGTTCACTTGTACTAAAAATAGCTATTTTTACATTTTAAATTTCAAAATAACTGCCACTTGCTCAGATACCATAAATTCTAATATATTTATATTTTAGGTGCATCTATTAGTTCATGTTCATTTTTTCTATGTAATATTTAATTTTGTGGAATATCACTACTTCTATATGTAATAACAGAGCTGTTTTTGCTGTATCATTTTCACATGATTACCCTGTAAGAAAATAAAAGTTATTATACCTTTTTCTACTATTCCAAGAAATTATTATATACATTCAGAAAACCTTGATTCTACGTGCAAAACATAAGAATGGGTTATCAGTGTAGTGTTCATTCGATACTAAAAATCGTTTATTGAATTACGTACCTATTCTTTTATTTTATGGTTCTTAGAATTATTACAGGTTTAACTTCTTACCGCACTATTATTTACATATTTTACACTTTGCGTCAAGTTTAATTACCTTTTTGTAACTATTAATATCAGTGATTTTTGCTGTAAAGCAAATATAATTTTATTTCCTTTCGGAACAATAAAACTTAATGACATCACATGAAAAAAATAATCTACATACATTTCATAATCTATCGATTGGCGATGCTTCACCATAACTCTAAAAGTTTTAATTTTTAATTGGACCGCGGAACTAGAAAATCAATTTCTTATAGTCTTCCTTTCTACCTTCATAATGATTATTTCGAAAAGGACACTATCTACCTTGTACTAATTTTACAGTACAAAAAAATCTTATGTGGCCAGCACAATACCTTCCGTCAATCCTGTGTATTATGTATAAATTCCATACATAAATTTTCTTGCAAAAGATTCTAAATTTCCAGTAAAATTATTTCATAAACACAAACCATGCAAATTGCACTTGACACTGACATCTTCTTCTTTAGCTTTTCCCATTCGTTACGGGCCGCTATTTTTATTTTCTTCTTCCACTCATTTCTGTTTTGCGTGTCGTTCTTATTCAGTTCCATTTCTCTCAAGTCTTCCGCAATACAGTCCTTCCAACTTATCTTTAGTATTCCTCTGTTTCTTCAACCTTCTATTTCTAAGCTATTCATTCTTTTTCCAATATATTCTCCATCTCTCCTCATGACATGTTCAAACCAATTCCTTACCGTATCTTTCCGTGTCTTCCCCAACATCTATCTCTACATCCTCATCTCTGCCACAATCATTTACTTATCATTAGGTGCGTTCAATATGCCCAAGGAAAACAAGCAATCGACTTTGCTAGCCTAGCATTTGCTTGATTTGCTCGCGCCAAATTTCTCGCTTGTCTTGCTAACTTATGAAATATAATGGCGAGAAATGCAAATTATACATAAATACATGAATTTAACTTGTACTGTTTCTATCTCATTTTATGGTGTGTTTATATCAATTTAGCATGATCCCTATACCTCCCATACCAAGGGTAGCGGGAGGCCAAAAATCAAATTAATATTACGATGGGGTGTATTCTGTATCCTATCATGTTAATTTTAACAGCCTGTTAAAATTTGTAACCAATTGAAACAACCTCTCATTTAAATTTTTTATTCAGTGTCTGCTACTATCATTGGTGAACAATTTAAACAGGATGTTAAAATGAATATGACAAGATACAAAATACATCTCTTAACAATTGAAATACTCCTTATTAAAAGTTTGTCGGAAACCTTTTCCTTTACCAATTTTTTCAGAAATAAAAGAAAATAGTCACATTAGAAAAATCTCCTGATAATCCTCTCAATTTATAACTTCGTCTTTGATCTGGCGTTTAAACATCGCAAAGTGTAATCCTGAAAAAATCGACTGTCATTACCCGGAACTTCTGCACTTACAATTCCGAGTCGAAGTGTGCTCTGTAAGTGGCGAAATCACCTGATTCTACTTTGTTCCTGTTCCACTTGTCTGGATCAATGGTTCATTAACTTCAACTGTTTTTGACTTGCTTTAAAACGCGAAGAAATTCGCAAATATGTTTTCCTTGGCACTAGTTTCAAAACTTGTGGTATTTTAGTGACGATTTAAATAAATTATGTCATGAATTTTATAGTACGACGTTGGCTACACTGCCAATTTGATATTTTGTGGTATTTTATATATCTAGTATTTAATTGTGCCCGAGTATATTACAAATTATTTCTATTATACTCATTTGAATTGTATCCGCTTCCGATATCGAAATTATGCAAATAAATTAATTTAGATAGTGACAGTAATTTTAATTTCATGTAACTGATAAGCTTTCATTAATTATTTATGATTTTACTATATCTTAAAAAGAAGATATTTTTGCTCAGATTTGCAATAAAAGCATATTAAATTCTTTCAAATATAGTAGTTATTTATAGTATAAGTGTGAGTAAAGACATCCAGATGATGTTTACTGTTTACATCTCGTATGCTAAGTTCCGGAATGAATAAAACATCTTTGCTCTCGAGTGGCATATAAAATTTGAAGGTCTCTTTTGAATTAAAGATACTATTTGAATCGCTTAGTTTCAAAACTCCCAAATCAAATTTTGTGAAATCACAAAAAAAAAGTTTTGATATGTTCCAAAGAATGAACCAAAAATTACTTCGTTTAATAAGAAAAACTAATAATAATGCCAAATTTTAAATAATAGATTTGTCGAATTTTGATATTGAACTTTGGATATTTCGGGTTCAGTAACTGATTTCATTGAACTTACTTCCTAAATTTATTTTATTTTGAATTTATAAGAACACTTTTTTGGTTTCTTCCATTACAAAAATTAGTCAAATTACATTTAAAAAATTGAAGACAATCAGACTATTAAATCGGTGATCTCATCTACTTCTCACAAATTGATACTGCGTACATAATCCTGTCGTAGCGTCCTGTGAAGGATAATTGTATTTTTACCTCCCGCTGCCCTTGGTAAAGGAGTAAGGTATAGGGATCATGGTAAAAATCGCATATCGAGATTTTGGTAAATGACCACGTTCTAAGGTCCCTAGAATCCAATTTTTAATGATGTCTGTGTGTATGTGTGAGTGTGTGAGTGTGTGTGTGTGTATGTGTGTGTGTGTGTGTGTGGATCCTCTTTACGCTCTAACTCAAATGCTATCGTTCAGAAAATTTTGAAACCCTGTATTTCTAACTTACTCTTATATGGAAAGAAGCCATTAGATTTTGGTGTAAATCAGATAACCGGAAATGGAACTTTACTGGAAGCTCAAAATAGTTTTTCTTCGAAAATTACCTTTAAATTTTTTTTTCGAAATAACATAATTTTTTTAAAAAATTCTACAGGTTTGCATTAATACTTTTTGTATATATTTTATGGATAAAGTTATAAAATTATCTATAATTTTAATCCCGGAGCCTACGTTATACAGTTCAGATCTCAAATGTTTGTAACTGACAGATACATGGCACTGTCAACAAACTAATCATTTCAAATAATGGTAACATTTTAAAAAGAAAATAGGAAATGGAACAAAATTATGTGAAAAGGAACTTAATACAGTTTCCAGCATAAGTAAATATGTAGAAATATAGATAAGATAATAAAAATATATAATATATCGTCACGGCATATTACCCATTTCTGCGTGTGCCAATTTGCTTTGTACACAGATTTCAGTAACAATGATGACATATTTGTACCGTGCGGGCGATGTCACCACACGAGTACTTTTTGCTGGCGCGGCGAGTGCACCACAGGGGTCATTTTTGTGGCATTTCAAATTCAAAATATTTAGCGTCGGTCGGGATCAAATCCGGTATTTAAATTTAATTTCATTTTAAGTATTTACATGAATAAAAATGAAATTAAACGGGAGGTATTTTGTTGGCCACATCAGATTTTTTTTATGTTTTTCGTATAGAACATCAAAGTTTATCTTTGTTAGGCTAGAAACTATCAGATTTTTTAATTGTATTATGTTCGTCACTATATTCAACAAATGTTTAATTATTATAAATAATAGATAGTAAACAAGAACGTTGTTCGAATTGAAAATCCCTGTTATCGGCCTAAAATTTGTATATGGTAAACTTTACTTTGTAATTTATTGTACATAATTTATGGTAAAATATCCTATAGATTTTGTAAATATATGTGAAAATTGTTTTGTGTTGAGACATGCTCTTATTTAATATAAAGAATTTTATACGTCATAGACATATGAATATATTATTTGTATTTCTAAAAATATTCTTTGCTTTATGCATACAGCCAGGTAAAATATACGGCGAGAGGTTATGTGCTGGCCACATCCGATTTTTTCCATTGCATTTAAAAAGGTTACATATAGACAGTGTTAAAAATGGTGATATGTCTTACCAAAGTTAAGCTTGACAAATATAATATAAAAAATATATCACAATTTAATATCTCGGTAGAAACTATAGGCCAGTCAGACAATTGATAAATAGAACAAGAAGAAAATCTGAAATGTAAAACTTTGTAATATAGAATGCATCTGCAAGTAGAGAACACCTTGACATTTGCAAGGTTATTAATAACAAGAAAGAATCTAGTTTCATGCTATTGTACAATTTTTAATAAAGCGAGTATTTACACATTTCAAAGAAAAATAAACATTAATAAAAGAGACTTTTTCTGGTCTTGATTTTAATATTGCAGAATCAGTGGTTGTATTGTTTGCTACAGACCAAGGTGAGCACCACACAATGTGAAGAGATAGGGAGATGATACATATGTTTGTTTCAGTTGTATGTCAACATCGTTCTTTCATCTGACCACTTCTAACGTCGCAGCCTAGCTGATTGTTTACGGAGATCTCAACTGTGAAGATGGAAACACTCTTCAAGAAACCATAGGCGTAGGAAACAATAATTTTGAATTTCTGTGGGTTAATACAAGAACAACCAATATCAACATTTCTTAACTTGTAACTGGTGACGTGGTTGAAACTGAACACAACTGGTGACCTGGTATTTCTTAGGATCCTATTGATTTCATCTTTAAAAAAATCACAAGATAAAAATTCTGATGTGGCCAACACAATACCTCCCGTTTAATTTAATTTTTATTCATCTAAATACTTAAAATTAAATTAAATTTAAATACCGGGTTTAATCCCGACCGATGCCAAATATTTCAAATTTTAAATGGCACAAAAATGACCCCTTTAGTGCATTCTCCACGCCAGAAATAAGTGCTCGTGTGGTGACATCTGGTAAATTCCCGCACAGTACAAATATATCATCGTTACGAAAATATGTGTACAAAGCAGATTGGCACACCCAGCAATGGGTAATATATCGTGATGATATACTTATTTTATTTATTTATATACTTACCACTATTCATTGCGTGGAGATTGCACCACAGAGCTCAATTTTGTGCCATTTAAAATTCTAAAATATTAGGCGCCGGTCGGGATCGTACTCGGTACCCCAGATTCGCGTAAGGTGACGCCTGGTAAAGTATTAACGCAAACCTATAGAAAATTTAACAAACTTTAATTTTTATAATAACAAATCTTGAAAAAATAATATTTAAAGAAAAACTATTTTGAGCTTCTAGTAATGTGCCATTTCTGGTTATCTGATTTACTCCAAAATCCAATGGCATCTTTCCATATAAGAGTAGAAATAGAATTATTTTTAATTTTATATGACAGTAGTTCCAACTCGAGGGTTGCTTGCACTTGAGACGAACGAATCATAATTCGCGGTATTAAAATTTGTAAATACATTCCTGAATCATGTTGCTAAGGTCATTTTAAATACCTCCAAGTACTCCAGTGGTATTTGGGACAATTCTAGTCTTTTATAACGGCATACATAAAAGTTAATTTCCTTTAAAATTCAAATCATAAGACAAACATATGAGAAGAAACCACATCTATAATAGTATATTACATAACGAGCGTGGAAAGTGGGAAATAGCGTGCGAGTGTAGAGATTGAAGAACAAGGCGCGTATCGCCGAGTGATTTAATACACGAGCATGCTACACACTTTCGAGCGAGTTATGTACACTATTTTTCAGACGATCACAAAATATTTTTTACAAAAGTGTTTACACTAATACAGTTCTTACTCTTGTAAGCAAATTTTTATTTTATTTTTATTATTTACAAATGTAATGTTAATAGTGTTGTTACTACAATTATAAAAGTTAACCGGGCTTTTATCTTGGAATGTTTTGTGTTGATAAATTTTCATTTAGCAAAACCGCTGCCAGCTGACGTTTGAGGTTAGGTTAAACTACCGGTGCTCGGTGCAACTCAATCCGTTACACGCGCGTAATCTAAAACTACATTATATAAATAATTCTAAATGATACAAAAATATTAGCAAATATAATAATTATTAATGTTCAACTTGACGGTTATTGTAAATTATCATATATTTTATTTAACTTTTTGCCATCTGATGTCGATTAATGGAACTAAAAACTCATAACAGCAATAGTGTGTTAGATTCATAACATCACTAGCGTGTTATGTTGCACTTTCTGTTGTTATTTAGCGTGTTGTTATAGCTACTTTCGTAGGTGCTCGTCTGAAAAATAATTTAAACGTTAACTTTCCTTCGCTTGTCGTACTATAATAATAATGAATTTTGGTTTTAACTTTTTTAGAACTCTTTTTTAGCTTTTTCGAATGGCAATGTCCATTTTATCTTTGTTGTATTTCGAGTTATCATGTCAAAGTTATAAATTTTATATGAGCATTATGTTAGAACGTTATATCAATAAAAAAATATTGCTTGCCAAACGGCAAAAATGCAACACACCAATTATCAAATTTGTGTGTCAACTTTTGTCTATAATAGTTCTCGAGATCTCTATGTTGACATGTTTTCCTGGATAGCTGTATATTATTAATAGAGCTTCAAGGTATTTAATTATAAACGCATTAAAAATGTTTATCATAAATATACTCGTAATTCTTAAGTGATACTCGTCATACTACTATTATATAAACATTATTAGATTATCAATCTACTTGCAACGAACATATATCAATTATATCACACTAAAATTAATTGCATCTATCATATTAAAATAAATAATAGACTCGATAATGTATGTATACTTCTATTCTTTCATACATTATAAAAGATATAATACTTCATAGTTCTAATTATACCACTTATCTGCGAAAAAAACTATAATTAGTTTAATTGGATACTGAAATATAAATCAAATAACTTCAAATCGTATCAAATTGTCAGGAGGTATTTTGTTTGCCACAACAGCTTTTTTCTGTTTTACTTAAATAAACTACTAATGGTCATATGCAGCCGATGGGTTTTGAAGATGAATTAATGAAAATATAAACACGAACAATAACATCAATGCAAATAGGGTATTAGAACCAGGGACTATCGGTGTTGTTATTAAGTAAAAGTCCACTAACTATTCGCGCACAATTTTTCTATACTGTATTCTAGGTAAGAATGGAGTTAGGAGTAAGATTGGACTCTGATTAGTCTATAATCTATTTAACAATCGTAAGGAACAGTAAATTTACTAAATAAGTAAGAGTGATCAAATTTTGACGATTCGAGCTGCCAATTATTTCATGTATGAAACAGAACTATTTCATATGCTTTATTTGTACAAAACAGGCTATGGTTCCGCGGTGCCACCAACTCCATTATTTTCTGGAATACAGTATATATATATATATATATATATATATATATATATATATATATATATATATATATATATATATATATATATATATATATATATATATATACTATAAAATTATTCTCTCTTGTTTAATTCTACACAAATCAAGTTTCAGACTAAACTCTAACCCAGCGGTTGTGAACCTTTTTCACTCAATGTACCCCTTGGCCTCACAGTGACGCCTCACGTACCCCTGTTCATTTGATGATGTGAAACTTTTTTCTTAGTAAAATAAATATCAAGATTCAAGAAAAAACACATGTACAATGTAAAAAATCTGATGTGGCCAGCACATAACCTCTCGCCGTATATTTTACCTGGCTGTATGCATAAAGCAAAGAATATTTTTATAAATACAAATAATATATTCATATAAATCTATGACGTATAAACTTCTTTATTATTCAATAATAGCATGTCTCAACATGAAGATATTTTACCATAAATTATGTTACAATAAATTACAAAGTAGAGTTTACCATATATAAATATTAGGCTGGTAACTGCAATTTTCAATTCGAACAACTTTGTTTACTTTCTCTTCATATTCTTCTAGTAAAAACATTAATTTTGGGCGGTCTAAAATGTATATATCTGGATTGTGCATCTATTCTTACATATCTTCTTTTACATTTTATTTTTTCATACTTGTTATATCTAAATAACCTTAATTCCCTTTAATAAAGTGACGGATAGATTGCACTCCGATTATTCTTATATCGATGTGTAATTTTGTCAATATTTACAACTTACTTGAGAAGAATTTGATAGCTTTTTCGCAATTCAAAGTTACTCTAGTCTACAGTACTGGTGTACATTGTCCCATAATGTTTGAAACAAATTTAAGTCCTTCAACCTAGACTTGTCATCTCCATAATAGTCACAGATCAAGAATTAAGGGATTCTCCAAATACATTTTTCTTTCATTACTCATTATTTCTGACACTGACATTTATCTGTCAGTTACAAATAATTTAAATTTGCAACTATTTTTCATGGCATCCTTTCGGTTGTAAAATTAATTACAACATTATTTTATATATTATATTCCTTTTATCTCTAAATCTATAAAATATGTATAAAAATATTTAAATGTATCAGAAAGAGAATTTATTTTTCTTTAATATTATCAAGAAAAATTTTCAAAAAATAATATTTAGAAGATTTTTTTTCAAGAATCTTCTACTTCCGGTTGTCCAATTGTTACCAAAACCTTTTCAGATCTTCCCATGAATGTCCGATTGGGAAATACGTTGTTAAACAAATTTTAAGTATTATAGTTTTTGAGTAACCGTCCTTCCAACATCCCACACACACACATCCACACACACACACACACACACACACACACACAGACATCATCGTAAAAATGTTAAAATCGGATTGTAGGGACCTTAAAACGTGCTTATTCAATAAAATCTGGATATGCGATTTTTAGCATGAAACCAATACCTCTCTTAGCGAGAGGTAAAAATAATAAGAATAAGAACCATATCTTAAATTAAAAAGAAAAACAATAATGAACTACAAATAATAATATAATTCTTTAATACCTTAATTGATATGGTCAACAGAATAATTTATTTAGGTTCGTGTTCAAGAATTTATTAATAAGATGTTTCGAATCATATTATTACTTTTAGACAATTTATTATAAACCTGTAAATAGGAAATAATATCGGTTATATCTTTACCTGCAAATAAATGCGAGCTAAAGACGAATAAACAAAACTGGAAGTGCGAAAATTGAAAGCAAATAGGTAATACTTTCTAAATAAGTAATATAATTGCACACAACTTGTTATGATTTTTACTTGCCTAAATTGCATGAGTATTATGAAAAATAATTTATACAGATAGGTTCAGGTACCCTCTGTATAGGAATCACGTACCCCTTGGGGTTACATGGACCCCTGGTTTAGAATCCCTGCTCTAATCTACCTATCTAGTATCTACGGAACGGAGACAAAGCCGTTGACAACAAAATGTTTAAATTTAATTTGTAGGTATTCATTAGTAGTTTCAAAGAAAATTATAGTGTATATTTAAACTGTTTATGTTCCATAACAAGGTACAAAGTTTGTAAATAACATCTGTAACGAAATGAAATTTTCGATGAGCAAAAATGTTTTCACGGTGACAAGGCCATTGCCACTGCCAATGTTTATCTCTTGTTAATTACTCTCTGGGATACTATCAAGTGAATGATTTGCATTTTTGATTTACATCTACAGCAAAGTTCTCTCTTATAGTTATAATCAAAGGATAAAACGTATCATGAAAGTAAATCAACCTACAAATATTGCTACGACAAACTAAAATAGATTGGTCTGTATTATGAACCACTTTTATAATAAAAGCATTTTTATGGAGCACACTCCACATAAGGATATAATGTAAAAACTCGCTCCATAAAAGCGCTTTTATTATAAAAGTGCACTCGTAATACGAGCCATTGAGTTTATAAATATATCAATAATTCTCCAATCGGCCATGATCAAATCGCCAACGAAGTAGATATTTTCTTCACTGGTAACAGTTGCTGAACTTCTACTGCCAGGCTTTTTTTTAATTATCTCTCTTCAACGTTTAAATGCAGAAGTCCACTGTTTTCCCTTTGTTAATGATGGCCAAGGTGTTACTAATCTATTTGCCATGTCTTTATGAATATGCTTCTTAAATCAGCGAATTCACGTAAAACTTCGTAGAGACACTAATGACAAATTAGATCAAGAGTCATTTATATTAAAACTACACTACATACTAAAACTGCATGATACGGAATATCAAAGTTTAAAAAAATATTCGATTCTTCAAAACCATTAACCTTTCCTTAAGATCTCCGTCACACACCTATATTGTTCTTACCACTTTTGGTTAGAGCTAACTGGAAGTTAAAATTGTTGTTCGCATCGCTTCTAACCTTCAGTTTAATGCTTAACTAATAGTTAATACACAGTCACTTTAACTAGAGGTGATATTATCGGGCCTTAGTAGGTCTTCCTTTGCGGTACAATATAGTTTTGTGTCAAAATGCATCAAATCCCTTAGTAACAGCAACTGCATAGGCAATTATTTTATTTTGAATCTTAAGTCTATTTTTATGGAGTCTCGTAGCCGCGTGCCTAAGTGTCTAAATCGATCCCGACCGACACAGAAATATTTGATTACAACAATGAATATGACTAACTTTACAATAAAAATATATTTGTTATTGTACGAATCATAATATTGCACGTATTTAACGTAATTTGAGATGAACATTTTTTTATTTTTTGTCCTAACCCATAGCAAGCTTTATTACATAAACAAAAAAGTATATAATTTTTAAATTTACATATCTCGCTTATACAAAGGTCTAATTTAATAATACTTGATGAGGTAGACGCAGAAATTAATTCTCTAAAACTTTTATTTGAAGCATTTATTTCTAAAACATTTTATTCAAGAAAAACTGTTAACAACTTCAAATAATGTACCACTTCCGGTTAGCCTATTTTAACCAAAATCTATTATGTTATTTCGATTGACATAAAAGTCTTGTATACCAAATTTTAAAAGTTTTGGATTATATTTTAAAACAGTTTTTCATTAAAATCTATTATAGGCTTCATGTAAAGTGCCACTTCTGGAAATTATGTAATAACCAGAAAGGGAGGTGCACAACTAAATGTTATAGCAGTCCTAAATACAAAATTTCAACTTTCTACGGCTTACGGTTTTTGAGTTATGCGAGATACGTACGTACGTACAGACGTCACGACGAAATTAGTCAAAATGGATTCAGGGATGATCAAAATGGATATTTCCGCTGAAATCTGAAAACTGAAATTTTTCGCGATTACAATACTTCCTTTACTTACGTACAAGGAAGTAAAAAGGGTGGAGAATCCCGTTTATATAACCGCACAAAAATAATTGAGCGTCTAGTGCTGCCGTCTCTGAGTTTAGTCGCGAACTTTTCATTTTACCCCCTTAAAAAGATTTCACTATTACATAGATAAATTTGACGTTCGCCGCCTATCCCCATCCGTAAAACGAATAAAGAAGGGCAAAGAAGAAACTCAAATACCAGTACAAACTTCCGCAGCTTGATTTATGAAATTAACATCCGGTGATGCGTTTACCTGTCCTGCAGTGCCGGTGCCGTACCTCCACTGTTTGGTTTCTCCTTGATTCTGGAGCAGGATCCAGGACTCAGCTCCTTCCAGCTCCTCTGCGTCTCTTCTCGGCTTTTTAATTAACGGAATTAATTTTCATCGCGCCGTCGGCGTTTCTCGGTAACTAATTTTATGCGGATGGATTTTATTTTTCTCCAGCGAATTGCGGTTTCGAAACGATGAGGTTTATTATTTACTCGTTTTCCTTAGACGCAGATGTGAAGCTACACTATTGTTTCATCACGTAGATAAATTCGTGCTTTAAATAAACCTTGGGTTACATCAACAAATAATACCTATTTCTATATAATATTAACATAAATAAATACTTTCTTTCTAAAAGCTTTGTAAACGGAATATATTTTTTTAATAAATATTAAAAATTTATGAAGGGATTATATGGATGTTTAAATTTATGAATAAATTTATACTAACGATATTTTTTAATGAATTATAAATATACGTAATTTGAATGTGATTAATTTACACATATTACTCGTATATACATAATAAGTGTTTGGAACGTTTGTAAATTAATGTTGAAATAACGTAAATAAATATGTGTCATCACAGTTCGTCAATCAAAACTGAATGGTACTAATTTGCTTTTCACAGATTTTACTAATAATTGTTAAACAGGGTGACACCGGAACATAGTACTTTAACATACTTTCGTAATTTCCTGCTTGCCTAATCAATTTAAGTAAAAATGCTTTAAACAAAAAGTTGTAGAGCTTAAAATTCTGAATCTGAATCGACACGAAAAACTAATTTTACATGCTTTGTAGCGGTAAAAACTTGGTATAAAAATGTCGCAAAACATCCCAAAAGTAGCGCAGTCATGGAATTGAAACCTAAATGAACAAATGTTTGACATTTTACCTATTAAATTAGATTAAGATATTTGTATTAGATTTTATTTTTAATATTTATTCAAGTTAACAATTATCTAATAATTTAATTAAATAATTTTTCACTTTAACAGAAATTACAAATAAAATAATAAAAATAAATTAGCCTAGCTTGACAGATAAATCGCTAACATTTGTTGATTTTTTGTTAAATTCCATGGCTATATTGCTATTTTTGGGATGATTTTCGACATTTTCATATCTAATTTCTGCCGTTATAGAGCATGCGAAGTTAACTTTATTTATTGATTCTGATGTAAAATTTGATGCTCTACAATATTTGTTTGAATATTTTTTACCTAAAATAATTAGGGAAGCAGAAATTTACAAGAATATGATTTTACATAGAGGCATTGATGTAAAATTACTTTATGGTAATTTAACGTAGTAACTAATTGAGAATAAGACACATGGGTCAGTGTTTAATAATATTCTTAGTCTTTGATTAAAGTATATATTTATTTATGTTCGTTATTTTTATTATCCTTTTCTCATTTATTTCTCGTTTAATAAATTTTTATTTTAATTATTAATATTTCTCTGATTTATACACCACCCAAATAAATAAACGTTAAAAGATTTATATATTCTTAAATTCATTTATTTTTGATACATTTTCAAATGAAATTATAAAGTGAAAGAATGAGAATTTCCTTTCCTGTTAAACTAAACGATAATTTGCGATGTTTACATATTTGACATGTCCTACTTCTGCCGTATTCATTTAATTCCCTAAAATTCCGCTGGTGTCGCATGCTATTCTGTGGGTCCCAATAGCTAATATAAATCAAATTTAATGAGGTCAATTTTGTAGAATAAATAACATGGAATAAATTATTTCGATCGAAGTTTTTTTAACGTAACTATCAACGTTAATTTGAAATCCTTAAGTGCGTAAAAACAAGTATATTTCTAATTCTGTTAGCATAATTAAAAAATGTAGAATTGTTTCCATGTATGTAATATGTCTACCTTTCGTGCGAAGGCTATAAATTTCTGAAAACATAACCGCACATTAAATGGCATCATTCCCACTTCCGTTTCTTTTGTAAACAATAATTATCCGACAAAGACATTAATATTTCCCAAGAAAAAACATTAATTTGTATTTTTATTTGAAAACACCGCCATTGTTCTCTTATTTACTCTCAGCGAGCGTTGCTTCTGATGTTCAATTGTTTTAGAGCGCGCGAAGTTCAAGGTGTAAGCGTGCTGTGCAACGCCAAGGCCGAATAGATAAGCTATTAATAACAGTGGCCGTGGATTTTTTATATCTCGATATGTTATCGTAGTCGTGAAGGCATTTAGGCCGGCGATTCGCAGTTCTAAATGTAGTTTTGTTTGTCATCATAGAAGAATTTTTAAAAATTCTCACATTAGAAGAGAATTACTGTTGTTTTTAGCGGGATTATGAAAATAATGTGAGAATAGTTTATGTATATAAGTTACTTTATATTAATAGCCATCATTTCCACTTCCGTTTTGTTCATTCATTTTTATTTTTATTTGAAAGAGCTGCCATTGATTTCTTATTTATTCTCTGTGTTCCTTGATTCTGATGCTAGATTGTTTTTATTGTTATACTACTCATCCTGGAAGAATGTTTGCAATATTCTCACGTTAGAAGTAAATTGTGTCTATTTTTTAGCGAAATTATGAAAATATCAGCAAATTTTGTTAAATCTCACTATAATTCGCTACTCCTGGGACAAAAGGTCATAAGTCATTTTTTTTTCAATTTTTGCGTTTGGATCAAATTGGAGTCCTAACGTAAAGGGTAAATATTTTTTATATTGTCAGAAAAAAAAATATAAGTAAACCTCTGTTCTCAAACAATATAGTCATTATGCACTATAATATAGTGATAATGAGAAAAAAGGTTGTCCCAAATCAAAAACATTGGCTCGTATTACGAACACACTATTGTAATAATAGCGTTATTATGAAGCGTGTTTTTACATTATAGATAAGACGGCACTTTTAACATAACACTCTATAAACGTGGGTTTATAATAAGGGCTATTGTCTTATATATGTGGCGTGGCAAAATAAAAACCCGCATGTAGCAACTAAAGGTGTCCCAAAATCCACGCAACATTTGAACGGTAAAGCATTGCCAACGAAAAAAAAAAAAAGACAGCGTGACAGCTGGAATTTCACAGTTATTAAAAATCTGATGTGGACACCACATGACTTCATTGTACGATTATTAAACTATACATATTTTTTTAATAATTAAATTACAAAATATTGACAGGCTTAAGCCAAGCCCTAGAAATATTTTGATATAGAACAAAAAATAATTCATTTACTACTATCATTCTTAAATTAACATTATTCTAACCCGGTTCTTTTTAAAGAGAGTTTTGATTACAACAAAGAAATATTTGATTACAACAATGAATATGACTAATTTCACAATAAAAATATAATATTTGTTATGGTACGAATCATAAAATTGCACGTATTTAACGTAATTTGACATGAAATTTTTTTTATGTTTTTGTCCTAATCCATAGCAAGCTTTATTACAAAAAAATAATTTTTAAATTTACATATCTCGCTTATACAAAGGGCTAATTTAATAATACTTGATGCGCTAGACGCAGAAATTAATTCTCTAAAACTTTTATTTGAAGCATTTATTTCTAAAATCAAAATAAATTCATTTTTTTCAAGAAAAACTGTTAACAACTTCATGTACCACTTCCGGTTAGCCTATTTTAACCAAAATCTATTATGTTATTTCGATTGACATAAAAGTCTTGTATACCAAATTTGAAAAGTTTTGGATTATATTTTAAAATAGTTTTTCATTAAAATCTATTATAGGCTTCATGTAAAGTGCCACTTCTGGAAATTGTGTAATAACCAGAAAGGGAGGTGCACAACTAGATGTTATAGGAGTCCTAAATACAAAATTTCAACTTTCTACGGCTTACCGTTTTTGAGTTATGCGTGATACGTACGTACAGACGTCACGACGAAATTAGTCAAAATGGATTCAGGGATGATCAAAATGGATATTTCCGCTGAAATCTGAAAACCGAAATTTTTTGCGATTACAATACTTCCTTTACTTACGTACAAGGAAGTAAAAATGAAGCCCTAAATAAAAGAACAACGCATTTTCATTGTTATGAAGGTTTGGAAGCTACAGTTCGCAATTTTTGTACAAAATATAGTCGGAATAGCGATTTTACTACATCAACTTTAAAGATTTTAATTTAAAAAATTAGGGAGACTGGATCAATTAGTGATCTTAAACACTCTGGCCGTCCTTCAACAAGTCGTTCAACACAAAACACTGAAGCAGTTCGTGAGAGTGTTGCTGAGAGTTCAGGAATATAAATTCGACACTGTAGTCAAGAAATGGACATTTCGAGAAGCTCTCTACAACGTATTCTCACGAAAGATTTGCATCTTCATGCTTACAAAGTTCTATTGACTCAAGAACTGAAGCCTCCTGACCACGCAGCGCGAAGAGAGTTTGTTGCATGGATTATGAAACAAGTGTATTCTGATTTTTCGAACAAAATCATTTTAAGCGATGAGGCTCATTTTCATAGCTTGGTTAATCGACAAAATTGTCACATTTGGGGTTCAGAAAATCCACGAGTGATTGTTGAGAAACAAATGCGTCCACAACGTGTCACTGTTTGGTGCGTATTTTGGGCTGGAGAAATTATCGGACCATTCTTTTTCGAAAATGCGGCAGGACAGGCAATAACAGTTAATGGTGCTCATTTTGCACCATTATAATCCAGATTTTTCTACCTAAATTGCAAGATATGGATGTGGACAACAAATGGTTTCAACAAGACGGTGCCATATGCCATACAGCCCGAGAAACAATTCCATTACTACATGAGTCACTTCTTGGTCGTGTAATTTCCCGTTTTAGTGATTAGAATAGCCGCCCAGATCATGCGATTTAACGCCGTTGCACTTTTTTACCTCTCGCTAAGAGAGGTATTGGATTCATGCTAAAAATCGCATATCCAGATTTTATTGAATAAGCACCTTTTAAGGTCCCTACAATCCGATTTAACATTTTTACGATGATGTCTGTGTGTGTGTGTGTGTGTGTGTGTGTGTGTGTGTGTGTGTGTGTGTGTGTGTGTGTGTGGATGTGTGTGTGTGGGATGTTGTAAGGACGGTTACTCAAAAACTATAAGACTTAAAATTTGTTTAACAACGTATTTCCCAATCGGACATTCATGGGAAGATCTGAAAAGGTTTTGGTAACAATTGGACAACCGGAAGTAGAAGATTCTTGAAAAAAAATCTTCTAAATATTATTTTTTGAAAATTTTTCTTGATAATATTAAAGAAAAATAAATTCTCTTTCTGATACATTTAAATATTTTTATACATATTTTATAGATATAGAGATAAAAGGAATATAATATATAAAATAATGTAATTAATTTTACAACCGAAAGGATGCCATGAAAAATAGTTGCAAATTTAAATTATTTGTAACTGACAGATAAATGTCAGTGTCAGAAATAATGAGTAATGAAAGAAAAATGTATTTGGAGAATCCCTTAATTCTTGATCTGTGACTATTATGGAGATGACAAGTCTAGGTTGAAGGACTTAAATTTGTTTCAAACATTATGGGACAATGTATACCAGTACTGTAGACTAGAGTAACTTTGAATTGCGAAAAAGCTATCAAATTCTTCTCAAGTAAGTTGTAAATATTGACAAAATTACACATCGATATAAGAATAATCGGAGTGCAATCTATCCGTCACTTTATTAAAGGGAATTAGTGTTATTTAGATATAACATGTATGAAAAAATAAAATGTAAAAGAAGATATATAAGAATAGATGCACAATCCAGATATATACATTTTAGACCGCCCAAAATTAATGTTTTTACTAGAAGAATATGAAGTGAAAGTAAACAAAGTTGTTCGAATTGAAAATTGCTGTTACCAGCCTAATATTTATATATGGTAAACTCTACTTTGTAATTTATTGTAACATAATTTATGGTAAAATATCTTCATGTTGACACATGCTATTATTGAATAATAAAGAAGTTTATACGTCATAGATTTATATGAATATATTATTTGTATTTATAAAAATATTCTTTGCTTTATGCATACAGCCAGGTAAAATATACGGCGAGAGGTTATGTGCTGGCCACATCAGATTTTTATTTAGGGTTTTTTGAAGTCTTAAGGTTTATGCCAACAAGCCCATGATCACCCACGCCTTGTAGGAGAAAATTGAGCGCTGTATCAACGAAATACAGCCACATTTATGTCAAACGGTCATGGAAAATTTTAACAAAAGAGTGCGTATGTGCCAGCAAAGCCGTGGAGGCCATTTACCCGATATACTATTCCATACATAACCCTATATTGTATACTTTATGAATCAATAAAAAAATTACAATTTTTAATTATAAACCTGCGTTTTCTATCAAAATTACTTCTAGCGTGAATTTCGGGACATCTTTTACATACAGGATGGTGACGTTTAGGGGTGAACATAGGGATTTAACATGGGATTTTTTGTTTTATGCAGTTTCTTGCTCTCCTATTAATTTTACGTCAAAACCAAACGTACAAAGATGTTTATATAAAACTGTTTTTACATTTTTTATCTCTCGCTAAGAGAGGTATTGGGTTCATGCTAAAAATGGCATATCCAGATTTTAATGAATAAGCACGTTTTAAGCCAATTTTAACATTCTTACGATGATATCTGTATCTGTGTGTGTGTGTATGTGTGTGGATGTATATGTGTGTATGTGTGTAGATGTGTGGAACGTTGGAATGACGATTACTCAAAAACTAAGACATTATATTTTTTTAACTACGTATATCCCAATCGGGCATTAATGGGAAGAGCTGAATAGGTTTTGATAACAATTAGACAACCGGAAGTAGCAGATTCTTGATAAAAATTCTTCTAAATATTATTGTTTGAAAAATTTTCTTGGTAATATTAACGAAAATTAAATTCTCTATCTGACATTTAATTTTTTTTATTATATCTTGTTTAGGATTGGAGCAGACATTTTGAGTGAAAACTAAAATCTCCTAATTTTGTAGAACATTGAATTAGTACTGAAAAGTAATAAGTTTATGAGATTAAATTGCAAAGTAAATATAGTTTGTTTATTTATTGTCCTTCGAGTTGTAATACTTATTTTAGAAAAATTACTGATGATATTTAAAATAGTACTCGCACAAGAAAGTAAACATATTAACTTGAAACACATGTTTGTAGTGCTTGCTATCTCTGTTAAATAAACAGTTCGTTTGTATAATAGTATCTACTAAATTACAATCTACCGCAAATCTCTACAATCTATTCAACAGTACTGTGTGTCAAAGGTCACAATGAGCTTCGTCTCAATAATTTATAGTATTTTATTTGCGTTTAATCCATATTACGGAAAATAACTTTAATAAATGATAGCTAAATTTATCTCAGGAGCTTAACTTGTAAAGCTCAGTAAACAAACAATATATTTAGATGAATGGATTACATATGGGAATATTAGGTTCAGAAAATCATTTATTTTATCCATACTTTTATAACTACAGTAGACAGGTACAAGATTTTAATATTGCGATATCTATTTGAATAAATAATATTTTATCGTGTTTCGTAAACAAGTATAAGTAATGATCACAGTCATAAATTTTACTTATAGTTAATAAATATAAAACCAAGATGCAACTTTTTTGCTTTGTAACTGTATCAAGTTACAGATAATTTATTATACTCTTTTTTACTTTCCGTTACCAATAGCTAGATTTGCCAACTTTACAAGGTTGGAAAAAAGACATTTTTTTTTTATTTTTTTTTCTGAATTATGTCGTATATGTTATTTTGAGAAAAGGAAAAATCAGATGACACTCTCTTTTCAAAATGAGAAATACGTATTTTTGGTTTTCAAACCCTATTGCGCTCCTCTAAAAAATACAAAAAGGTTTTTTTCATGACCTCAATTTGTATGAAAAATTTGTGCACAAAAAACTAGGTAATGTATTCTTTACCAGTAAAATCCATACCTTATGGAATATTATAAAGACTAAGCTGTTTTTTTTTTTCGTCAATTTCAAAGTCCTAAAAGATGGGACTCCGAATGAAGAATTTTATGACATAGTGAATAAAATTTTGAAAACAAAGTGACATCTGTATTTTTTTCTATACTTCTCATATATTTATTTATTTATACATTGTATAACATGAAATGTGGGATGATTATTCCATTTTAATATTTTTTTCTTAAAATAGTAAGAAAAAAGACATTATCTTAAAATTAATAACAAAAAAGGGCAAATCGCGTCCTTTTATGCTTAAAACAGGACAACAACAAAAGATTCATAAAAAAGGACTGTCCTTTTTAAAAACAGGTAAACTCACCATAGTGATTATAAATTCCATAGTGCATTTTTAATGAGTAATCACGTTTTCAAGGTAAATATTGACTGATAAATTTATAATGTACTCTTAATTAAACTTATTAATAAATAAATTATTTACTCATGTCAACATGTGACATCAATATCTGACATTTGACATATCATTGCAGTCGGTGACATAATCACACAATAGCGTAAAATATGACATTGTCGATAGAGAGGTCTCTCGTCCATTTGCGCTCGAAACACACACAAGATTTTTCTACAGTCGGCACAGTGGGGTCCTCCACCATAACAAAAAATAATAAAATGTACACTTTGTACTTACACTACTACACAATTAATAACGATTAATATAAAGAAAAAACGACTTTTATATTTAATTTTAATATATCGTTATTTCCCATTCTTCTTGACCTAATGCTTCAATCTAATCTAAACATTTTATACTGTCGTTTTTGTAAATAAATGCCCTATTTTATTTTCACAATAGTGCGGCATATTTTTTGGTTATGTAATATACCGACGGAGCAGTTATGTCAGATTGATTTGTAAAGGTGGTAAATGTGTCACTATAGTGCCATTAGTTCCTGACTAAACTGACTAGTGACATTTCTCAACCTTGTATAGTTAGAAATTTGGACAGCGAGCGTTTTTTTTGCGGCTCTAGCGCGACAAAGTAGAAAAAACGCTCACTGTCCAAATTTCTAACTATACAATGTTGAGAAATGTCACTTCTTAATGGAAACGTTTTGTCAGGAACTAATGGCACTGTAGTGACACATTTACCACCTTTACAAATCAATCTGACATATAACTGCTCCGTCGGTATGGTATGTTACATAACAAAAAAAATAATGTCGCACTATTGTGAAAATGAAATAGGGTATTCATTTACAAAAACGAAAGTATAAAATGTTTAGATTAGATTGAAGCAATAGGTCAAGAAGAATGGGAAATAACGATAAATTAAAATTAAATATAAAAGACGTTTTTTCTTTATATTAATCCTTATTAATTGAGTAGGAGTGTAAGTACAAAGTGTACATTTAATTATTTTTTGTTATGGTAGCGACTGTAGAAAAAATCTTGTGTGTGTTTCGAGCGCAAATGTACATTGTCGATTTCGAGAAACAACTTCTCAATCGACAATGTCATATTTTGCGCTCTTAATACACAAATAGCTATTGTTATATATTTATAATATGTGAAAATAATACTTGTTGATAAATTATAGTATTTGACTTGCATATAATGCCTATATTACTCTCGGATAATTATAATACTCTTATTCTAAACTTCACCTTCGAGTAATATAGCCTACGTTATATAATATAATAATAATAATCTTTATTGTATTTAAATTTTTTGTACAACTTATTACAATTAATGAATGAATAGGAGTGAGTCAATTATCTTTACAATTTTTGTAACTTTGTAGTTTTATTCGTTGCGTTGATGGAGATGAGATGTTATATGGCCATTAAATAATATACTATTATTTTCATTTTCACAAAAAATAAAAATTTATAGGATTAAAATAAATGCCTGTCGCACAAAACAAATTTGATTTGGCTTGTTTTTACATGGTGCATATAATCAATATAGGCATTTATGTGACATATTTGCCAATTTCAAAAATTACAAATAAATGCGTTGATAATTTTATATGGATCAAAAATGCAATTAAGCAAATGTTTATTTAATAAAGGCATTAGAGAAAATTTAAATATTTTCACAAACTATAATTTATAGTAAACAATTTCCAATAAATGTATTTGTTTACCAGTAATTTTGCGGATTTAATATTTTTAAATCATGCATATATAATTAATAATACATACCAAAATCAGGATTTTTAATATATTGTAATGGTCGCTTACCTGAAACAAAGACAAAAATGTCAATTTGATTTATAATTACTCTATTGCATATATGAATGGAAAAATATAACAAATAAAATTAGATATTCACAAACATTATATTTATTTATTTTATTGTTAAACACTCTACAGGATAAATATCATTTACAGAGGGAGTTTACAATAAGTTATATAACAACAATGATAAGATATAGTGTGCCATGAGAAAAACAAAAATTTAAAAATAGTACAAAATTTACATAAGAAATTAACTTATCATTAATTTATGGTAGCCTTACATTATTACATATTATTCTATTTTTAATTTATTTGTGTGAAGAAATATTGTATAACTTTATTCCTAAAGAAACTATAAGGAGAGTCAGAAACATTCTATTACATGGAGTATTACAATCAAAATTTGTTCGAGCGAATTTGGTGTAAAAAGTTTGTTGGTATCTACTATTTAATCGTAGAACGTAAAAGTTTATTTTGAGTAAAATATTAGCATCATTAATTACATTATGAATGATTTTGTAGATGAATAATAATTCGACGTTGTGATGCGTACATTTCTGACGTGATTCGAGCAAACGTTAGAAATGTACGTACGAGGGATCACCGGAAACGCGCAGAATTTTTCGTTTATTTTCGAGAGATATTAAATTGAAAGTTGCTAATCCCGTTTCGTAATGTAAATAATGATTATATATTTTAAACTTTTTGTACCAGCAGTATTTAATAAATTTGTTTTGTACACTTTATATTTTGTATAGACAGGAGACCAAATTTGACAACAATATTCTAAAAACGGACGGATATAACAATTATATAACGAAATTAAAGTAGATACATACTTGAAGTTTTTATGTTTTTAGTTATATGGATTACAGTAGCGGGCAGCATCATTACGACTGGTTTGTAATAGTTATTTACACAACGAGCTAAGAAAGAAGGTTATTTCATTTCATAACGGGTGTGGATGTTGGTGCGCGAGACGTAGTCGAACAGATCAATCACACAAGTGTATGAAAACATCTTTCTATCGAGTTTTGTACACTATATATTTCACGACCACAAAAAAACGCACAATTTAATATATTTTTAACCACAAATTATTTATCATCTGCATGACACCAGGTGGTATACATTTCATAGACGAATCTCTGTCACTGCAATCCATTTTTGTGATAATCACATTCACGTTGTCCCTACAAAAAGTTTTATTGTAATAATATTATAAAAATTACAAAGTTACGTCTAGTTTCACCAGTTTACAACTTCTGAGTCAACTCCCATGGAGCAATCGTCAGAAGTCGGCCAGCACAACAAATAACCACAGACGCGTTTCGCACTATTTGGTGCTCATCAGTGTGGTGTAACCTTTGGTCTTTGTCCAGTCCACAGTGAGTGGATTCCTGAATCAGAGACAATGACTCGTTGTGCTGGTGGTGATCATCGCCGACTTCTGACGATGGCTCCATGGGAATTGACTCAGAAGTTGTAAACTTGTGAAACTAGACGTAACTTTGTAATTTTTATTATATTGTTTGTTTCACGGAGAAATTCGCAATTTGCTTTTTTGCAGTTTGCACTTGTATGTAATAATATTGTCGAGTGCGGCAGTATTACCAATAGTTCTGTTTATAAGTATCTCCATGCCAGCAATGAGTGCCCGTGAGGTAACGCCTGGTAAGTGCCCGCAAGGTACAAATATTTCATCAAGTATGTTAATGAGAGCAATTAAATGTGATTATTAATTATTGCCAATTACGAATTAACACACAGGTTAGTTACAATATTTTTCCATTGATCGTATCTGAATTGGAAATTCTAATTTTATTCCATGACAAAAAAATTTAGGTTAGTAACATTTGACGCATAAGTTCTTACAATTTTCAGCAATGGTGTGTGGTATCCACTAAAATTGTTTAGTAATAAAAAACATGCAGTAATAGAGGTCATTAATGGGGAACACACACATCGTCCTAATGTTCATATATCGCCCTGTTCATTTCTTGTTTCGTTCCGTTTCCTGACGTTCTAATCTTGACCATAAAGTTGGCGCGCTAACAAATAAAAAGTACACTCCGGAGTACAAAATGGTCATAAAAAATGTTTATTGAATTGGAGTAGGTAGTTATTTTTAGTATTTTTTTAAATTTGTATTGCGGAGTGTATTTTTACCTCTCGCTAAGAGAGGTATTGCATTCATGCTAAAAATCGCATATCCAGATTTTATTGAATAAGCACGTTTTAAGGTCCCTACAATCCGATTTTAACATTTTTACGATGATGTCTGTGTGTGTGTGTGTGTGTGGATGTGTGTGTATATGTGTGTGTGTATGTGTGTGTGTGTGTGTGTGTGTGTGGGATGTTGGAAAGACGATTACTCAAAAACTATAAGACTTTATATTTGTTTAACTACGTATTTCCCAATCGGACATTCATGGGAAGATCTGAAAAGGTTTTGGTAACAATTGGACAACCGGAAGTAGAAGATTCTTGAAAAATAATCTTCTAAATATTATTTTTTGAAAAAATTTTTTGGTCATATTAAATAAAATTAAATTCTCTATCTGATACATTTATTTTATTATATATTCTATAGATTTAGAGATAAAAGAAATATAATATATAAAATAATCTGTTTTAATAAATTTTACAGTCGAAAGAATGCCATGGAAAATATTTGAAAATTTGAATGTTTGTAACTGACAGATAAATGTCAGTGTCAGAAATCCGGAGACTTTACTGAAGATTTTTTCTTGGAAGTACATACATTATATTATTTCTTATTGTATTTATAGTTAAATATTTAAAATTATAGGTATATTACACATACCTTTAAATGGAAAGAATAGATATAAGCGAGAATACAGGTCGAAGGAAGACGATATTGAAATGTTATAAACGCAAGATGAAAGTGAAGATGGTCTCCACTCTGCCACGTAAAATACAGAAAAATTGTATCTCATCGAAATAATGAGTAATGGAAGAAAAATGTACTTGGAGAATCTCTTAATTATTGATCTGTGACTATTATGGAGGTGACAAGTCTAAGTTGAAGGACTTAAATTTGTTTTAAACATTATGGGACAATGTACACCAGCACTGTAGCTAGAGTAACATTGACCTGTGAAAAAGCTACCAAATTCTTCTCAAGTAAGTTGTAAATATTGACAAAATTACACATCGATATAAGAAAATAATCGGAGTGCAATCTACCCATCACTTTATTAATGGGAATTAGTGTTATTTAGATACAACATGTATGGAAAAATAAAAGGTAAAAGAAGATATGTAAAAATAGATACACAATTCAGATTATACATTTTAGCCGCCCAAAATTAATGTTCTTATTAGAAGAATATGAAGAGAAAGTAAACAAGAACGTTGTTCGAATTGAAATTCCCTGTTACCAGCAAAAAAATTATAACTAGTAAACTCTACTTTGTAATTTATTGTACATAATTTATGGTAAAATATTCTATAGATTTTGTAAATATATGTGAAAATTGTTTTATGTTGAGTCATGCTCTTATTGAATAATAAAGAAGTTTATACGTCATAGACTTATATGAATATATGATTTGTATTTCTAAAAATATTCTTTGCTTTATGAATAGAGCCAGGTAAAATATACGGCGAGAGGTTATGTGCTGGCCACATCAGATTTTTTAAATAGTGAGCGCGCGAAGTTCATCTGCGCTAACCTCATGGTCAAGATTTGAACGTTATGAAACTGAACGAAACAAGAAATGAACAGAGCGATGTATAAAAATTATGTTATGACGTTTCATACATAGCCTCATTAATAAATGTTTTACTATAGGCGATGGGAAATAAGCAATATGACATCTGGTGGTATTTGAAACTACAGTTGATGAGACAATTTATACACGTGACATTTTCTTGATTGTATATACACAAGCGTAATCTATTATGTTTATAATATTTACGTTTACATATGTAATCTCTCTTAATATTATACACTTAATGAATAAATACAATTAGTAAATGTCAAATTATCCCGTTAACATTAGTTCCTTTAAAAGCCACTTTGGCGCTACGATCTTATTTCCAATCGCCTATACATTAACATAACCCATTAATAAATGCTCAACAGAAAATTATATTTAAATTTGCAATGCAAAACCGATAAAAAAATGTTTGATGATTTTTCAGGCTATGTTTGTGAATCCATGCTATTTGAAATTACACAAATATTCCGGTGTTACCAACAAAAATATCCCGAGTATTCCATATTTGCACAATGAATCAAATTCATTTAATAAATTTATGAAGAAATCGGCACAAAAAGTCTCGTATTTACAGGCCTCACACTTGCAAAATTGCAGTTTCTACTTGTATAGACTAGTGAAAAAAATAACTATTGTGTAACCAAATCTTCTGTATTGTAATTAAGCATTTCTTTGTGGCTATATTCTTATCAAGCTGGGTACCAATTTTTCAAAATTAAGAAACTTTAATGCATTATCAGTTTGGTATTATATTTGTAAGTTTTTTATATTTATGATGTAAATTACTAAATCATAACATATATTTTCCTTTTTTTATTGACTGATGGCAGGTTGCATCAATATTTAATTGAGAATTAAAGAAAAATTAAATTAAAATCAATATTTTTATACGTATAAAATATACAAGTGTTTATTTTAATTTAATTTTTATTTAATTTCCAATTAAAATATTTGTGTAACCAGCCATGAAAGTATTATTGTATTTGATTTCAAATTCTGTTTAATTATTTTGTATTTATGAGATTAGTTCTCATTTGTATGAAAGGAAAAACATATTTTTTTTATCAGTGGGAGTAAAAAATAGCAACCTTTCAATTTACACGCAAAACAAATTCAAATGATTTAATTCCGGAATTAATTTGAAATTACAACCAAACCTTGAATTAATTTGTGATATTAAAAACAATGAAAAGGTTATATCACATTCAAGATATTTTTAATTTACCGAGTAAATATACATCCAATGTGTTAAAAAAACCTAACTCGGAGAAGGAGTAGGCTATGAACAGAGAAACATATTATGTTTGATTCAATTCAAAAGTGAAGTTGTCAAAATTGATCATAGAATGTAATTTTCCTGAAATTCATTGTAACAGGCAGCAATAATATATTACATCCGAAGTGGGATATGTGTATTTACAATCATTCTCTTTTTAAATCAATAATTTTCAGAATAAATCATTGATTTATAACGTGTAGTTTCATTAATATTTTTTGACTGCTCTATTAAATTTTGTTTAGTCTATTTTATTATAGGGATCTATGACTGTTACTAGGCAACCCCTACATAAACATTTCCAACCCGTGGGGTGGAAGTGAAATCTATTTCGCACCCAAAAGATTGTCATTGTAGTGAGGAATGACGTATTTCCAAACCTCTAAAAGGTTAGGAATCGATATATTACTACAATGATGTGAATAAAAGAATATTGCCTTTCTTATTAAATTCTATTTCTAAAATAAGATTCAAGAAGAAAAGCTTTAAATTTTTAGATAACATTTTTGACAATAATTCGTGTCAAATTGACATTTAATTAAATACTTTCAAATTTGAAAAATCTGTGGTGGCCAGCACAATACCTTCCGTCAAACCTGTGTATAATGTATAAATTCCATACATAATTTTTCTTGCAAAAGATTCTAAATTTCCAGTAAAATAATTCCATAAACAAACTATTCAAATTGCACTTGACACTGACATCTTCTTCTTCTTTAGCTTTACCCATTGGTTAGTGGTCGCTATTTTTGCGTGTCGTCCTCATTCAGTTCCTTTCTCTCAAGTCTTCCACAATACAGTCCTTTCATCTTATCTTTGGTCTTCCTCTGTTTCTTCAACCTCCTATTCCTAAGCTATTCATTCTTGTTCCAATATAATTCTTCATTTCTCCTCATGACATGTACAAGCCTATGTAATCGTCTTCCTTGTATCTTTCTAGAAACTTAATAATAACGTTAAATGTAAATAAAGCAACTTAAATCTTCAAATGAGGCTACTTCCGGTTCACCAATTATAACCAAAATTTAATCAGTTGTTCTTCTAGATGTAAACTTAAGGAATACGAAAAAATTATAATTTTTGGAATTGTGGTATTGAAGTTATGCGATCCGAAACTGTCGCCACACACACACACACAGACACACAGACACACATACACACACACACATACATACACACACGCACACACACACACATACATACATGCATACAGACATAATCGTAAAAATAGCAAAATCTTATTATAGGGACCCTAAAACATGCTTATTCACTAAAAACTCATATATATATATATGTATAGTTTAATAATCGTACAAGGAAGTCGTGTGGTGTCCACATCAGATTTTTTTATTTGTTTTTACCTAAAAGAATGCAACACTTCAGCGGTATATGCTGCCGAATCTTTAGTATGGATTAATATTAACGGAACTTAACTAACAGTTATTTTATTTTAATATACAGGGTGTAACAGAAATAAGTACCTACATTAAATTTAACCACATTGATAGAACATACCGAGTGCAAAAATATGTCTTAATATCTTTTTCTTATAAATCTTCTAGATATTGAGTTAAAATTCTTTAAAGTTTTGTCACAAATTTCATGACTTGCTAAGGTTGAATAAAATAAACAAATTCATTTCGAAAAAGTAGAGCGCGTTGCATAAAGCCAAAATTTAAAATGGGACTATTCTGCGCGTTCGTCTACAAACAGCTGTGTCCGTTGTGGTTGTGACATTGTGACTTGACAAGAGTTGCGTCTGAATACATACAATGATTAGAAACTGTTAAATAAATTGATAGATACACCAGAAGATGAAACTATACACAAATCGGAGAAAATAAAACATCAAATTTTTACCTCTCGCTAAGAGAGGTATTGCATTCATGCTAAAAATCACATATCCAGATTTTATTGAATAAGCACGTTTTAAGGTCCCTACAATCCGATTTTATCATTTTTACGATGATGTCTGTGTGTGTGTGTGTGTGTGTGGATGTGTGTGTGTATGTGTGTGTGTGTGTGGGATGTTGGAAGGACGGTTACTCAAAAACTATAAGACTTTAATTTTTTTTAACTACGTATTTCCCAATCGGACATTCATGGGAAGATCTGAAAAGGTTTTGGTAACAATTGGACAACCGGAAGTAGAAGATTCTTGAAAAAAAATCTTTTAAATAATATTTTTTGAAATTTTTTCTTGATAATATTAAAGAAAAATAAATTCTCTTTCTGATACATTTAAATATTTTACAATATATTCTATAGATTTAGAGATAGAAGAAATATAGTATGTAAAATAATCTGTTATAATAAATTTTACAGCCGAAAGAATGGCCATGGAGAATAGTTGAAAATTTAATTTGTTTGTAACTGACAGATAATGTCAGTGTCAGAAATCCGAAGACATTACTGAAGACTTTTTCTGGGAAGTACATACATTATATTATTTCTTAATGTATTAATAGAATTGGAAACATTTCGAAAAATTAGAAGAGGACAAAATTTCTTCATCAAAAATGAATTTAAAATTAAACAATCTAAATATATATGGAATAGATATAGGTATGCGTAAGTAGAATTTTTGGTGTAGAGTGTAGGTATACAAGAAATGTTAAATACAATAGGGAGCGAGCAGTCATATGATTTTGTTGGCCTTGACAAGCAGATATGGGGGCCCATGTCAGAATGATAGCTAGTAATTATGTATATAGATGTCAAATATCATAATTTCTCATTCTAAATTTAGTGATTTTCCAATTCCATGTGGAGCAGAATTAAATGTTAAATATCTAAGGCATACAAGTAAACTTTAAACTCCTGGTGATAAATTAACTACGTAAATTTAGAAAATCTTGAAATTTTTAATGAAAAATTCTTACATTTGACATCTATGTACATAATTACTAATTATCATTCTGAAACGGGCCCACACATTTGCTTGTCAAGCCCAAAAATGTAACATTACCGTTCGCGCCCTATACTTATGTAACCAAAAAAAGGAAGTGGCGAGAGGTATTGTGCTGGCCACAACAGATTTTTTTTATTACAGGTTGGACTGTTGGATAATCTAAAAATGGTAGGATATTTATAGGATGTAGTCGACCAAGAACAACTCTAAATTGACGGAACAAGAAAACGCATAAAGATGATGAAAAGTGATTCCAGTCATAAATGAAATCACAATAAATGTTCATAATGATCACTGTTTTCGTCATTGAAGGCAACGACGAAATGAATCCTCTACTCTTTAAAAATGCTTAAAAAAATTGAGATTTCGAAAAATAGTTATTAAGAAATATTGTTGCTCTCGGCGATTTCTATCACTGGTTAAATTTAATGTTCTTATTTCTGTTAAGCCTGTATCTATTTAAAATAAATATTGTAATCAATAATTGTCCATATGCGTGAAATACATTAAATATTAATATTTTGGGGTGACAAATATGCTGTTTAATAAAATAATTATTTCATACATATGTACCTGGTTTCTGTCTGATGTCATAAATGCTAAGCGGGTAGATATTATTCGATATAATTTTGTGGTTTCGTTATTTTCTACATTCATTTACTTCAAAATGGATTGAAAAAGGCGATAGCAGAAGACTTGAAAGTGGCAAGAATTTTAAATAGAGTAAATATGCATACAACTTAGATGTTAAGGGCAATAAAAATTAGAATATTTAAAAACTAATTACTTTTTTTAAACTTTGACAGTCTATCCTACAGTTTTAATGTCTAGTTTTAATATAAAATACCCATCTTCTAATTTATTGCTCTGATGAAGAGTAAATGCCCCACTAAATATAGGTACGTATATTTATAATTAGACTAGGAACATGTACTAATATAACAAAATTAATTAATATTTTTGATCATTATTAATGTAAATATTTCACAACTAAAATTTAAATAATTGTTTACATGCTCCAAAAACAGGCCACAATGCATCTATATTCATTTGTTTTTGACGTTAACATAACCAAAACAAAAGCTGTGCGGGAGCATGAACAGCGAAATATTGAATAAAAATTTCCCGATCATGTATCAGTAACCGACGCTACACGACCTCGTTATTTCTCGTTAATAAACCACTATCAAGGCCTCAGAACGAATTTACCACCACATTAACGTCTAAATTGATTAACGACAGATTTTTTTCTCTCTTAATATACCCCAGCATCACAAGTCATAAATGGTGGAATAAGCTGGTTAATTCTGTTGTTAAAACATACTATAATTTATCGTCAACTACATTGCAATAAAAAATTGAATCTATATCTATGTTCTATAAGAAATAATAAAAATCTGATGTGGGCACCACACGATTTCCTTGTACGATTATTAAACTATACATATTTTTTTAATAATTAAATTACAAAATATTGACAGGCTTAAGCCAAGCCCGAGAAATATTTTGATATAGAACAAAAAATAATTCATTTACTACTATCATTCTTAAATTAACATGAATCTAACCCGGTTCTTTTTAAACAGAGTTTTGATTACAACAAAGAAATATTTGATTACAACAATGAATATTACTAATTTCACAATAAAAATATAATACTTGTTATTGTACGAATCATAAAATTGCACGTATTTAACGTAATTTGACATGAACTTTTTTTTTATGTTTGTGTCCTAATCCATAGCAAGCTTTATTACAAAAACAAAAAGTATATAATTTTTAAATTTACATATCTCGCTTATACAAAGGGCTAATTTAATAATACTTGATGTGCTAGACGCAGAAATTAATTCTCTAAAACTTTTATTTGAAGCATTTATTTCTAAAATCAAAATAAAATCATTTTATTCAAGAAAAACTGTTAACAACTTCAAGTAATGTACCACTTCCGGTTAGTCTATTTTAACCAAAATCTATTATGTTATGTCGATTGACATAAAAGTCTTGTATACCAAATTTTAAAAGTTTTGGATTATATTTTAAAACAGTTTTTCATTAAAATCTATTATAGGCTTCAAGTAAAGTGCCACTTCTGGAAATTGTGTAATAACCAGAAAGGGAGGTGCACAACTAGATGTTATAGGTGTCCTAAATACAAAATTTCAACTTTCTACGGCTTACCGTTTTTGAGTTATGCGAGAGAGACGTACGTACAGACGTCACGACGAAATTAGTCAAGATGGATTCAGGGATGATCAAAATGGATATTTCCGCTGAAATCCGAAAACCGAAATTTTTCGCGATTACAATACTTCCTTTACTTACGTACAAGGAAGTAAAAACAGAATTACAGGAAAATGGACGACAAATATTACCTATAAATAACATTATATACCGGGTGTCTATCTTCATTTGTTACGCTGGGTGTTTCAAATAACAGTACAAAGCTACGGAGTATGAATTCTAGATACCAAAACTAACAAAAAAAATCTCAATAAACATCGGCACCATAACGCTTCCTAACAGAGATACCCAGGATTTTATAAAAAGAAAACCAGAAAATATGTTAGTTTTAGTTATTTTTTATTGGATCATAAATAGGTACTTAATTATAAAAAGAATATTAGAGATTATGCCGCAAAAGATAAGTGTCTCATTTTCGATGTAGAACTCGGGTAATTAATGATAGAGCAAAACTGTTTGCACATTCCAGGGTCAACGTTTCGAAAAAAGTTTAATAGTCGCCACAGGAATTTTCGATCGTCTTTTGTTTTTGAGCTACGGGCAAAAACTCGTTTTTCGCTAATTTAAAAAATATCTCAGATCTAATTTATTATGACAGTTACAGAAAAAATGTTTAGATAATTTTGTACCATAGCCTACCTATTTTATAAATTTATTTAACAAAAAATTGATCCATAATCAATGTAGATTACCCATTGCTGGGTGTGCCAATCTGCTTCATACACAGATATCGGTAAAAAATAGATACCTATTAAAAAAATTAAATAAGACAAAATGTATGCACCACGGATATTACTTGGTTTTTATAGCCCTCGAGCGATTTATAAATCTTCTTAATACCTTTGGTACATAAAATACTACAACCGGATATTGTAAAACTAACCCTAATTATCAAACTCAAATCTAATGTGACCAACACAATACCTCCCGCCATTTAATTTTTATTAATTTAAATACATATACCTATGGGGTCTCGTGGCCGTGTGCCTGAGTGTCTGGTCGCGATTTTGGGGAACCGGATTCTATCCCTACCAACACCAAATATTTCGAATTTTAAATGGCACAAAATTGACCCCTGTGGTGCACTCCCCACACCAGAAATGAGAGAGGCGACTCTTAATAAACGCCCGCACGATACAAATATGTCATCATCATTACCGAAATCTGTGTACAAAGCAGATTAGCACCCTCAGCAATGTGTAATATGCTGTGCTGATTTATTTATTATTTTTACCTCTCGCTAAGAGAGGTATTGGATTCATGCTAAAAATCGCATATCCAGATTTTATTGAATAAGCACGTTTTAAGGTCCCTACAATCCGATTTTAACATTTTTACGATGATGTCTGTGTGTGTGTGTGTGTGTGTGTGTGTGTGTGTGTGTGTGTGGATGTGTGTGTGTGGGATGTTGGAAGGACGGTTACTCAAAAACTATAAGACTTAAAATTTGTTTAACAACGTATTTCCCAATCGGACATTCATGGGAAGATCTGAAAAGGTTTTGGTAACAATTGTACAACCGGAAGTAGAAGATTCTTGAAAAAAAATCTTCTAAATATTATTTTTTGAAAATTTTTCTTGATAATATTAAAGAAAAATAAATTCTCTTTCTGATACATTTAAATATTTTTATACATATTTTATAGATTTAGAGATAAAAGGAATATAATATATAAAATAATGTTGTAATTAATTTTACAACCGAAAGGATGCCATGAAAAATAGTTGCAAATTTAAATTATTTGTAACTGACAGATAAATGTCAGTGTCAGAAATAATGAGTAATGAAAGAAAAATGTATTTGGAGAATCCCTTAATTCTTGATCTGTGACTATTATGGAGATGACAAGTCTAGGTTGAAGGACTTAAATTTGTTTCAAACATTATGGGACAATGTACACCAGTACTATAGACTAGAGTAACTTTGAATTGCGAAAAAGCTATCAAATTCTTCTCAAGTAAGTTGTAAATATTGACAAAATTACACATCGATATAAGAATAATCGGAGTGCAATCTATCCGTCACTTTATTAAAGGGAATTAGTGTTATTTAGATATAACATGTATGAAAAAATAAAATGTAAAAGAAGATATGTAAGAATAGATGCACAATCCATATATACATTTTAGACCGCCCAAAATTAATGTTTTTACTAGAAGAATATGAAGAGAAAGTAAACAACGTTGTTCGAATTGAAAATTGCTGTTACCAGCCTAATATTTATATATGGTAAACTCTACTTTGTAATTTATTGTAACATAATTTATGGTAAAATATCTTCATGTTGAGACATGCTATTATTGAATAATAAAGAAGTTTATACGTCATAGATTTATATGAATATATTATTTGTATTTATAAAAATATTCTTTGCTTTATGCATACAGCCAGGTAAAATATACGGCGAGAGGTTATGTGCTGGCCACATCAGATTTTTTTATTTAAATACATACCTGTATATTTACTAATGCTGGAAACTATGTATATTAAGTTCCTTTCCATACAACTATTGTTTTATATATAATTTTCTTTTTAAAATGTTAATATTTTTAATTTGAAATGATTATTTTTTTGACAGTGACATTAATCTGTCAGTTACATACATTTGAAATATGAACTGATTAATTAAGAAATTGTGTTTATCTTTAAAACATAGACAATTTATAAAATTGATTATTTTATTAATTTATCTTTTATAAAATATATAAAAAAATTATTAATACATGCCTGTAGAAAATTCAATAATCTTTAATTTTATTAATAACATAATCGCGAAAAAATGACATTTAAAGGTATTTTTGGAAGAAGTGCGATTTCTAGTTATCCGATTTACACCAAAATCTAATGGCTTCTTTCCATATTAGAATAAGTTCGTAATGCTACGTTTTAAAATTCTGCGATTGATAGTATTTAAGCTAGAGTGACCAGAAGTTCCACACACACATACACACACACAGATACACCCACACATACACACCCACAAACATCATTTTGAAACTCTTAAAATCGAATTCTATGGACCTTGAAACGTGGTCATTTATCAAAATCTCGATATGCGATTTTTTGCAAGATCCCTATACCTCACCATCGGAAGATAAAAATATAAAACAATGTAATTATTTGTTTCATTTATCATGGTACATTGTAAACAGCACAAGAAAGGAAAGTATAGTATAAAATAAATAAATAAATAAATAAATAAAAATGATTCTAGATTAATGATTGTTTAAACGTTTAATGCATTAAAACATGTTTTTATAATCATCATACTTAAAAATGTTGATTCGTTGTGGGAAAACCATTTTCTGATAATAATTTATAATTTAATTTCCGTAAGTTGCTTGTAGACATTTTGCTGATAATCTCCTGTACCTGTATCCAAGACGACACGTTATCTCTAGAGAAATGAGTCATAACAAAGATGATTATAGATATGTTTGTGTCCAGGAAACGAGCGCAGGGATTATTAGCAACTTGTTTATTTTGTGCAGGAAAGTTTTAGTGAAGTGAACAAGGTTATGTGTTCCACTGGATAATGTACTACATAATATAAATTAAATGGGAAAACGGATGCATCAGAGTGCACAAAGTTGTGACAAGTTAAATATTTACGCTTAGCTATTTCATGCACCCATACGAGGAAAGTAATTAATGCAACCAGTCAGAGATAAACGGTTTGTAGGCTTGATTTAATTGTAATTTCAGCGACGTTTCGGTTCGAAAATTTTGACCAAAAACAATACCTTCCTTATCTATAGGCGACGGAAGGTAAAAAAGAGATATTCATTCCGCTGCAATTTTGCTTAAATTCCATGGCTACCGCTACAAATTCTGATGTCGGAGACTCGGGTCGGGATTCATTTAGGGCGTGTGAAGAAGATATTGTTTATTTTATTTTAATTATCAATGTTATTTTAATTAAACAAAAATTCGATTTTGCAGGTTATCAAACATGCAAAATAAAATCTGATGATTTAGATGTAGAATTTAATTATCTTTTATTTGAAATAATTTTGTTTAAAATTAAAATTTGTGCAAGAAAAAAATTATTTCCCATGTTAAACCCTTATGGCCCGCTTTTTAATTAACGCCTGTATAATATTAGATTACTATCAATTTTGGCATTACGTCATTAATCCATCTTCACTAGTAAATTGAAACACGTTTCAGACAATATGTGTGTAAAGGATTATAGAGAATAAGACATTAATAATAATTTTTAGACGCTCTACCCCAGGGTGATCAGAGTCTACATCTACATCACAAACAGAAGATAAAGAAAGGACGATTTTTAGTAAAAAAGGAAGACAATTTTTTAAAAAATTACATATATACAGGTGTCTCCTTTTTTCCGGATCATAGGAAATACAATGGTAAAATTTTCATACGTATTGTTTGAGTTGCCAGATGACATCTGTTATAAAGTATATAAACAAAAATATAATTAATTCATTAATTTAATTAAATCAATAATAACTCAAACATTACAACTGTTTAAATTTTTTGTTCTATTTATCATGAAAATCTGTAAATAGGTAAAAGTTGCAATTTTACATTTTTTCTCTAATCGAATGCTGGATATACAGCGTAAGCCGTAACGTAACGTACCGTGTTGTAACGTAACGTAAGGAATAAAACAATGCAAACATATGTGACAATTTATACAGACGTAAGCCATAACGTGACGTACCGTGCTGTAACGTGTTAAAAACACAAAGAACTTTTATTTTTCTACGTTGCAGCACGTTGCGGTACGATGCGATATTACAAAAATTATTACTACCCTGCGCTATAGTATGTTTTTGTGTGATTAATATGTGTCAAAGTTTAGCTAATATATTAAATGGAAATTTACATAAAAAATACTGCTTTATGAATAGTCTATTTTGTGTGACTGTAACTGACATGAGTGGCATGTGTCAAGTGTCAAAGTATAGATTATTATATTAAATGGAAATGATGGATATATAATGAAATATAGTGTATTACGAATAAAATGACCTGTTAAATACAAATCTGACGTACACTTGTATCGACGGGGCATGAGCATACTTTTTACGAAAATGTTCCGTAAAAGTTCTGTATAAAATAGCCTGGAAAAATCACGCGTTATGATACGTCACAATACGCCACGGCACGATACGTTACGTTACGACTTACGCTTTATAAATCCACCATACGTTACGTTACATCACGTTACGTTACGGCTTACGCTGTATAAATCCAGCATTATATATAATACAAGACGATAAAGAGATGCTTTATCGACGAGTCGGTGAAGACTCTTTTTTGTCGTGTATAATATATTATTTTATTTTGTACCTGATGTTTTCGATATTAAAATGTCAAGCCCCAACTTTGTTCCTGAACTTTCTATCACTAAATTTACGCGGGTTTGTCAAAGTTATAAATTACAACTTTTCTTTATTTTTATAAAGTGTACATAAAAATTCAAAGTGTAGATAAAAAATTACTTTATCTACTGCTGATGTTAAATTATTTCCTTATCAAAAAAAAAAAAAAAAACGCACAAAACCTCAGGTACAAAATAAAGTAAATTTTACCATTGTATTTCCTATGCCCCGGAAAAAAGTAGATACCTGTGCTAGGACTCTGTTGAGTCACCTGGTGATCGCATGACGTAAAAATGACGTCATTCTATTATTTTGGTACCGTATACAGACTACCAAAATTCTTGAATAACGTCATTTTTACGTCATTCGATCGCCAGGTGATACGGCAGAGCTCCAGCACTGATATATTTAAAATTTGAAAACGATAAAACATAAACATATTTATTCCAACTTAGAAATTATTTCTATAAACATATCTTTATATTTAAAAACTTAAAAATTGGAAAACTAACATAATCGGGTCTTTTCTGGGCAAAGTGGTTAATTTTTAACAACTGGTTAAAACCATTGTCCAATCGAAATGGACTTTACAATCAAAATTCCAATTTTTTGTAATACTTGCTTAAAATTAACCACTGAGTTACGGAATAGGCCCAAATATATTATTATATTTTTTGCTTTAATTATTGAAAAAGCCGGTATGACATTTACATTTATGTCAAAAATCCGGACATGCCCGGCTTTATTCGGACGTCTGATCACCCTATCCAACCATCTGATATGAGCTATGGCTGGTCTATCAATATTGGTTACATGATCTTCCACTAACCGCTAAGGTATCTCTCGACGGAAAATTTAAGCATCTTTGTGAATATGTTATAATTTACTCTTAGCCCTATCGGACCAGTTTTTCTAGTTAACAAAGTTAACTGTCTTAGAAATCATTGTTAAAATATCATATCAGCCACCGATAGAACAGCCATAGCTCAGATGGTTAGAGCGTTACTCTAACAACGTAAAGGCCAAGGTTCAAATCAAATTTATTTCTAATAGTGAGAAGAGAGAAGTGACGAAATTCAATGTTACTACAGTTTTTATTATGAATACTATTTTAAGAAATACTTTAACTAAAGTATCTCTTACGAAACTCCTAGACGCAGTATCTTTTATTTTTGAAATATTCCTCGTAAAGTACCCATCTATAACAAAAACAAAACGTGGAGGATATACATCGAAAGCACTTTATTTCAACTCATCTTCTTGCAACATTCATCCGAAATATTAGTCATAATGACAGGTAGATGTCCTACATACTGCCGGATAAAATAGGCGCAATATATTTTTGGATCTTTTATTTTTAGTTCACTTTTACAGCATCCAGTGAATATTTCATGCAGGTGAAACGGCAATTTCAGGACTGTAAATTAGGTCGTATACACACAGAAAGTCCATTTAAAACCAGATTAATAATTTAGTATGTTTATAGAAGGGCATAAATTAATTTCAGCTAATTAATATTATAATTTTATACGTATTTTTTCACAATTGAATTATTGACCACTGAAATTTAAATTTATTATCTGTGTTGAAGGTTAGAAAATATAAGTATTTTTTTATTAAATACTTTATCAGCTTATTTTATAAGTGAGAACAAATAAGAAAGAAATGGTTACTTTTACGAAAATATAAATAAATATATCATCAAGGTTTATTACCAATCTCTGGGGGTGCTAATCTGCTTTTATTCGCAATTTTGTTTTTTATTAGAAAATGCTATTTCGATAGCGAAGTGTTAATAACAACAATAATACTGATAATCATGAAGGCAGCACTTCACTGTTGAAACGTCGTTTTCCAATAAAAATTTAAACAGAACTTTATCCAAATATTGATTTATTTATATATTACGATTTTTGAAAGCTTCTTTCAATTTGTAAATTATATATGTACTATAATTCTAAAACTAAAGATAACGAAACTATACTAAATAAATATATAAAACGCAAATAAAGATAGTAATAATATCAATTCGCAAAATACTCAATTACAATGATGTGTTCCGCTTCAAAACATTGATATGTTGGCTTAGCGCCGTACGCCATGACACTTCGCATGCCAAGTTTCATGGCGGAATTATTGCACGTGAACAAACTATGACACACATGACGTCACGGTTGTACTTCTCACATATTTCACTAGGTGGCAGAACGATCGAAAAGTGCCAAATGGCGTCCGGCGAACGCCGAATTAGAATAGGTTGTCTCCTGAACTGCTTCAGTGAGCTAGTTTACACCCAATCCTATTCATGCGACCTAGCTTATACCTTGTCCTATAATAGGTCTTCTACAAATCGTTTACACCATGGGGACTAATGATAAGTTTAGGTCTATTATAGGTGTAATATAGTCCTCGAGTCAATGCCATCTGTTGAAATACAATCGCACTTAATTTTTTTAAACTGCAGTTTCATATGTCAGATTGATAAAAGTATTTTAGGTTATGTCAGCATCACCAAATATCATTCAATCTTTAATTTGTTTTTATTGGTATGTTCACGCTGTCACTAGTGAAATATGTGCTCTTATTGACTTTTTACCTCTCGCTAAGAGAGGTATTGGATTCATGCTAAAAATCGCATATCGAGATTTTATTGAATAAGCACGTTTTAAGGTCCCTACAATCCGATTTTAACATTTTTACGATGATGTCTGTGTGTGTGTGTGTGTGTGTGTGTGTGTGTGTGTGTGGATGTGGATGTGTGTGTGTGGGATGTTGGAAGGACGGTTACTCAAAAACTATAAGACTGAAAATTTGTTTAACAACGTATTTCCCAATCGGACATTCATGGGAAGATCTGAAAAGGTTTTGGTAACAATTGGACAACCGGAAGTAGAAGATTCTTGAAAAAAAATCTTCTAAATATTATTTTTTGAAAATTTTTCTTGATAATATTAAAGAAAAATAAATTCTCTTTCTGATACATTTAAATATTTTTATACATATTTTATAGATATAGAGATAAAAGGAATATAATATATAAAATAATGTTGTAATTAATTTTACAACCGAAAGGATGCCATGAAAAATAGTTGCAAATTTAAATTATTTGTAACTGACAGATAAATGTCAGTGTCAGAAATAATGAGTAATGAAAGAAAAATGTATTTGGAGAATCCCTTAATTCTTGATCTGTGACTATTATGGAGATGACAAGTCTAGGTTGAAGGACTTAAATTTGTTTCAAACATTATGGGACAATGTACACCAGTACTGTAGACTAGAGTAACTTTGAATTGCGAAAAAGCTATCAAATTCTTCTCAAGTAAGTTGTAAATATAGACAAAATTACACATCGATATAAGAATAATCGGAGAGCAATCTATCCGTCACTTTATTAAAGGGAATTAAGGTTATTTAGATATAACAAGTATGAAAAAATAAAATGTAAAAGAAGATATATAAGAATAGATGCACAATCCAGATATATACATTTTAGACCGCCCAAAATTAATGTTTTTACTAGAAGAATATGAAGAGAAAGTAAACAAGGTTGTTCGAATTGAAAATTGCTGTTACCAGCCTAATATTTATATATGGTAAACTCTACTTTGTAATTTATTGTAACATAATTTATGGTAAAATATCTTTATGTTGAGACATGCTATTATTGAATAATAAAGAAGTTTATACGTCATAGATTTATATGAATATATTATTTGTATTTATAAAAATATTCTTTGCTTTATGCATACAGCCAGGTAAAATATACGGCGAGAGGTTATGTGCTGGCCACATCAGATTTTTTCGTTTGCATCATTGTGAACTTCACAAGGATCAGGAGATTCAGCTTCGGAACATGAGTTTTTTTCCGTAATAATTCAATTAATTTAACTTACACAACCTACAAAATATGATGTCAACAAAATCACAATACGGATCAACCGCCACCTACAGGGTTTTTATCAAACACTTTAGGTCACTAAGGCGTTTGCACGCAGTTTAAAACGTGGCCTAAACTGGGTCAGGTCACATGAAAAAGAGACCTGACCTAAGCTAGGTCAGGTCGCCTACTAAGTGTTTACAGCATGGCGTCCTATAAGGTATAGGTCGAATATAGGGTATAGGACGCGGCCTAAACGATGGGTGTAAACTAGCTCAGTGTTGATAAATGTGCTTGGTTTCGTTGGCGTGGTGCGATTCAAACTGAATACTCCCAACCACGAAACTACTGCGTCCCGACCGCTTCAAGGGCAGACTGACCGCGACCGCGCTGCATCTTTGTTAAAAATAACGCCCAAATTTACTGATAACGAAGATGAAATATTAATGAATAATTGCCTAAATTTTAAGTCATTCGTTTATAGTCGACTATTTATTAATAAAGAAAAAAGTCCTCCATATTCTATGGTTTGGAACAAATCAGACGACTCTGCTCTTCTTGCAATATTTTCTAAAATGTTATCCTCCTTTTCTTCCTCGAGCATGAAGCAAAGAAGTATATCAGAATTAATTTTCACTGAAGTTTAAATTGCAACTGACGACGGCCAACCACGTTCAACGAAACCACCTTGGCAGTATGGTAAAACCGTACCGGCTGACTTCTACTGCCGACCGCGGACGCTGGCAGCATCAGCGAAACCGTACCTTTACGAATGCATGATGCTCAAAACTACACGCCATAATGACAATTGAAATAGCATGGGAGGCTGTGCAGAACATAACGGCACAACTATGCCCACGCCACTACCACCAGCGCCTGAGCAGTAGCAGCGGTAAATTGGGGAGCTTTCTCTGCCCCACCCTGTATTTATAAATGGCCAAACACGATAGTGTCGTATGCTATTCCCCAGGTCCCTATACTATGTTATAATTCTGTTTATTTTTCATGTGTAATATATGCTGTTTAAAGTGATGACTTCTTATGGGAGGGTGAACCATTAACGAATTTAACACTATTTCCCCCAGTCCAGCGTCCAAGCTGCCGCTGAGAGATGGCAAGCCAATGCGCGTGCAACATGTGCGATAAGTATATTGGCCCATATTCCGGGCACATTTTTATAACAAAGCGCTTTTATTATAAAAGTGCGCTCGGAATAAGGGCCAGTATTTTTAAGAATAAATATATAAAGAAGGACATGGACAGTGAATCTACGGATACACCAATTACAAGTCCAAGAATATTATTATACAAAGTTATTACTTCTGTTGGGTATCCCGAGAGGCACAATTTTTACCTCTCGCTAAGAGAGGTATTGCATTCATGCTAAAAATCGCATATCCAGATTTTATTGAATAAGCACGTTTTAAGGTCTCTACAATCCGATTTTAACATTTTTACGATGATGTCTGTGTGTGTGTGTGTGTGGATGTGTGTGTGTGTGTGTGTGTGTATGTGTGTGTGTGGGATGTTGGAAGGACGGTTACTCAAAAACTATAAGACTTTAAATTTGTTTAGCTACGTATTTCCCAATCGGACATTCATGGGAAGATCTGAAAAGGTTTTGGTAATAATTGGACAACCGGAAGTAGAAGATTCTTGAAAAAAAATCTTCTAAATATTATTTTTTGAAAATTTTTCGTGGTATTATTAAAGAAAATTAAATTCTCTATCTGATACATTTAAATATTTTATTATATATTCCATAGATTTAGAGATAAAAGAAGTATAATATATAAAATAATCTGTTGTAATAAATTTGACAGCCGAAAGAATGCCATGAAAAATAGTTGATAATTTAAATTATTTGTAACTGACAGATAAATGTCAGTGTCAGAAATAATGAGTAATGAATTAAAAATGTACTTGGAGAATCCCTTAGTTCTTGATCTGTGACTATTATGGAGATGACAAGTCTAGGTTGAAGGACTTAAATTTGTTTCAAACATTATGGGACAATGTACACCAGTACTGTAGACTAGAGTAACTTTGAATTGCGAAAAAGCTATCAAATTCTTCTCAAGTAAGTTGTAAATATTGACAAAATCGGAGTGCAATCTATCCGTCACTTTATTAAAGGGAATTAAGGTTATTTAGATATAACAAGTATGAAAAAATAAAATGTAAAAGAAGATATATAAGAATAGATGCACAATCCAGATATATACATTTTAGACCGCCCAAAATTAATGTTTTTACTAGAAGAATATGAAGAGAAAGTAAACAAAGTTGTTCGAATTGAAAATTGCTGTTACTAGCCTAATATTTATATATGGTAAACTCTACTTTGTAATTTATTGTAACATAATTTATGGTAAAATATCTTCATGTTGAGACATGCTATTATTGAATAATAAAGAAGTTTATACGTCATAGATTTATATGAATATATTATTTGTATTTATAAAAATAATCTTTGCTTTATGCATACAGCCAGGTAAAATATACGGCGAGAGGTTATGTGCTGGCCACATCAGATTTTTTTCTTTATATATCAAAAGAAAAATTTTCACTTTTAATACTGCAGGGTACTATTTGTCCGAGTAAAAATTGACATATTTCGCCTATATATACAAATTTTGTTTGTTGTAATGGACTACTTAATTATCAGCATAAAAGATATTCTATTTGTTCAAATTCAAAATGCGTCGTAGTCGTGGAGGAAAGATATAAGCGCTTTTGAAACTAAAACTGGCAAAAATCTAAAAAGTGTTTGCTTTAATTTTATTCAAGCCTAACCTAACCTAACATGTCTTCGTAAACAACATGGTATAATTTTGAACTTCAAAAAGCTTCGTTTAACAAAATTTAACACATGTAGTAAATCATATTCAAAACGAAGGATCCGAAACTATTGGCAAAATGTTAAATATTATACATTATAATAAAATTAATAGATAATTAAATTCTTTAAATTTTATTTAAATTCCAACAACAATGCTACCCAATCATTGGTGTACAGACGACCAATAGTAGTCCCTATCGATGATGTCACCAAAGAATCCTTCCACAAGTTATTTCCGGCTATTTTCCGAGTTATTCTGTCGTCAATTTTGAGTGCACATAGATGTATATATGCTCGCTATTTATATTTTTTGCACGAAGTATAAAACTGAATGTTAAGAACGAATCTAAGATCTAACTGTAAGTGTGATAATGTTCATATTTTGTATGTATTACTTTGTGTTTCATTGAATTTATAGAACCTAAAGAATGTGGAAGTGTGCACCGACCCGAATAACCGAAACATCGCTGTTGTAAGGATAAATGTTGTTTGATTGAGATTTCGAGTAATTGTGAACACCTTATCCATGTCACACTGCCACAGTCGAGAAATTTCCCACAATTATAAATTATAATGTGCACGTACAGCAAAAGACATGAACTAATACCTATATACCATAAATTAAAAATTCTGTTGTTTTTATGTATATTTTAATATTCAAAATATGATAAAAAAACTTGTTTAAAATGTCGTGTTTGTCAACAAACTCAAACAAAAGAAAATAATTACACGTCTTTTATTTTTATCAATAACGAAACTAAAAATAGTATTTATACATTTTGATTGACGCAATATAATTTATCATTGTGTGGATATTGCTATTATGATTCCCATTAAATAGTTTCTTCAGTTTAAAAATAGTTCCTTGGCGTGTTTGGAGACAATATAGGATATAAAAATATACACCGATTACGATCACTTGAGCTTCAGGTCGTAGTTTGATGTTCGCATGAATTAAATGATATTGGTAGTGATGGAAACGTGATACAAGAAGATCTCAGTTTTTTGTACAAATACAATTACGTCATATATTAACCTAAATATTTATAATGAATTATTCAATTTTTAAGATACAATACTACTCCATTTTACGATTATTTCTAAGATTATACTTACCTAAGAACGAAAATCATTTTAAGCAAAGATAAAATATCACCAATAAATAATAAACATAAGAATGATATTCACACATCTAAAACGTCAAACCTAAATTTCACATATTTCACATATTTTTTTATCCAAAATGAAATTCATAATTCCCGAATTTCGCCAGTTAAGGTAAACAGGATGAGCCATAAGGGTACCTTCACTAATTTCGCCTGAATTTGGTTTGCAGAAATATTAAGTACCACTGCTTCCAAATATCATATTCGCATTTCATGTAACTATCTTTATCTAATGTGTTCGTAAGACAAAGATGAAGCTATTAGACATACGTTTCGAAGACAGAATGAAGGAAACCATAAATAAGACTGAGATAAATATACAATTACTTATTATTTTGCGGTTTAGAAATCAATGACGTGAAACTTAAGTAATAAACAGCAGTGTACATATGCGCTGACTATGAGCAGGGGGGGCAAAGGCGGCGTTGCCCCTCCCCCCTCTGACAAAATATAGAAGAGTAGAAACTATGTTTTCGCCCCCCTACCCCTATACAAGTTTTTTAGCGCTTTTGCTTCGATCTCATTAATAGAAAAATATTTCACTCATGGCATTTGAATCACTGATCAAGTTTCATTTGGAACTTATTCAATACATGGCTACTAAATTTACAATTTTCATTTTAGTTTCACATTCGATAATGACACAAGACAGGTTAAATCATGTCGCTATACTTAATTGTGATGCAAAATTTAAAAAAGAGCTCGATTTAAATAAAATTTCGAATAGTTCAAAAAAAAAAAAATTAGCCGTAAACATGTTTAAAATAATATAAAAAGATATAAGATTCGTAGGTACTTAAACTACACTGTATTTTCTGTAATTATTATTAATAATATATAAATTTCATGAAATAAAAAAATATACGAAAACAAATAAGTTTTGTTCTTACTAAAAAAAAATCCCCCTTCCCCTGGTAAATAAAAAAGTCGGCACCTATGTCGGTGCATAACACAAGAGTTAATTAATATATTTTACATTCTTAAAATAACGTGTAGAATGCCTTAGTTAAATCTAATTACGCTAGTTTAGATCTACATATAGATGTAAAATACAAAAAACCACCATTGTTTCTACAAAGTCACATTTATAATTTGAAAATTAGTTATGAAGAAATAAAAATTTCATTAGAAAGGAGGATATTGAAGAAGTTATTTAAAGATTATGATACGGTACTTAAGAATGTCATTAATATTTTACACGTGTATAAATGTACGGTAACTGTTCACGATAAATCGCCTGCATACCTACTGGATGTCAATCGGTCTACTATAAGTACGTGGTATGTATTTAATTGATAAGTATTTTTGCTAAATGATCCGTAACTAACATTGACATAATATTAATTAATGAAAAAAATACTGACCACAGTAAAATAATTCTGATCAAATGAATATAAACTGTTTTTTACCTTCCGTCACCTTTAGGTAAGGAAGGTATTGTCTTTGGTCAAAAAATTCAATGATGAGTTTTTACTGAATAAGCACGTTTTAGGGTCCATATAATACGATTTTACCATTTTTACGATGATGTCTGTATGTATGTGTGCCTGTGTGTCTGTGTGTGTGTGTGACAAAAGTTCCGGATTCCATAACTTCAATACCACGATTCCAAAAATTATAATTTTTTCGTATTCCTCAAACTTACATCCAGAAGAACAACTGATTAGATTTTGGTTATAATTGGTCAACCGGAAGTAGTCTCATTTGAAGATTTAACAATTAAATTTGATTTATTGACATTTAACGTTATTATAACTTAAAGAATATATTATTCTCTATACGATTTGATTACAATTTATACTTCATATTCAATAGATACAGAGTTAAAGAATTTTAAAGAAATTAAATTTTATAATTCAGCCAGCTATGCCAAACTTGGGAACTAGTAATATATTCATATAATTCAAATTGACAGATGTCACTATCAATAAAAAGTAAATTAATGTGTCAGATATGAGGATGTTGAAGTAGATATTGGGGAATACACGGAAAGATACGGTAAGAAAATAACTCTAGTGTTACAAGTTTTTAGAAAGATACAAGAAAGACGATTACATTGGTTTGAACATGTCATGAGGAGAAATGAAGAATTATATTGGAATAAGAATGAATAGTTTAGTAATAGGACGTTAAAGAAACAGAGGAAGACCAAAGATAAGATGGAAGGACTGTATTGCGGAAGATTTGAGAGAAAAGGAACTGAATGAGAACGACATGCAAAAATAGCGACCCCTAACGAATGGGAAAAGCTAAAGAAGAAGAAGATGCCAGTGTCAAGTTCAATTTGAATAGTTTGTTTATGAAATAATTTTACTGGAAATTTAGAATCTTTTGTAAGAAAAATTATAGAATTTATACATTATACACGAGAATGACGGAAGGTATTGTGCTGGCCACAATAGATTTTATTTTTATTTTTATTAAGACGGAAATATCTGTGCTTATAGTTTTCTGTGGTTATTTCAAAATCGCTCTAACGTTTGGTGTAACGAGTCTTCTGTAGGGAACTATTGAGTAGGCAACCACCCTACAAAATGCACATAACTCCATTTTATTTGATGCAACACAAAGGTCTGTCATTTTTATTATTTTTCATTTGGATATCAAGCTTTCTTAATCTATCTTGCTCATAAAATAGCATTTTAACATCAATGAATATCGCGTCCAAACAAGCGTTAGTATTTACATAAATATAATGAGTAAAATAAACACGTTTTTGCTACTCTGAAAAATGCGATAAAGACATACCTACTTGTTGTAATATAATCTTTCAATAAAACTTTGTACGACTGTAGATCGCTTTCAATTTGGAGGAAGTTTCATAATTTTCTTTATAAAAAAAATAGAGGACCCCATTATTTATTGGAAAATATTGATGTAGGATAGGTAAGTAGGTATATAATATTAAGTGAAATAAGTATCAAAATTAACCTATTGATTTGTATGTAGATGTTTTTGGTAGAAAATTTAATATACAGGATATTCATTTTTAGTGATACACTTTACTATCTTGAAAAGTATAGGGGCTACGAAGTCCGTTAAATTAAATTTTTACTTTATAAAGGTGGATTCATGCAACATTCATTTTAATTTCAAATTCATTACATTTTAATTCTAAAATGTTAAAATAATGAAAATCGTTGGACGTGTTCATGCAAGCACTTTATTCATTTAAACTACAATTTCATTACATTAATACATTTCAAAGTTAACCAACTTTTAGCTTTTCACTACATTTTCGCTAGAAAAATAGTGAAAAAGACAACTGCGCATGCGCGAAGGACAAAGTGACAGTTAAGTAAACGACGAACTGATAAACTAAATAAATTTAGTTATATTAAAAAATATAAAAGAGTACAAAAACTAAATAGCCAGAGATAATGTGCGAAGAACCATTTCAGTGTACATAAATATAAAATTACTTAGTGAACTTGTATGAACACCCTACTTTTTTAGTGAAAATGAAATTAAAATGTAATGTAAATTAAGACTACTTTAAGGAGCGAAACAATAATTTTGTAGACCTGTGGTTCTCAAAATACGGCGTACAACCCCCATCCTTAGAGATTTACATGTAAACAAAGTTTCTTTACATTTTATATGTAAAGAAACGAATGAAATTATAAATAATATAAATAAGTGTGGATAAATGTGAAATCAAAATTTAAGGTTAGAAATCAAACTGACAGGTCACGTGACAAATGAGCACGCGCAGACCATTAGTTTATTTATGTTATTATTATTATTTAAATATCAATTACTCATTATTAATTTCCGATTGTGAATAAAATAGTATACAAACCTCGGTGAAAATTTTCATTGTCTCAGGCTATAATAGCTAACCTCGTCTTGGTTAGCTATCTTCGCCCTCGACAGTAATGAAACACTTTCCACCTCGGTTAATAATATACTATTACTCACGAAGACAAGCAGTATGAAGTTTATATTTTGTTTTCTCCCTAGAGCTTTTATTTCATTATAATAATAATTCAGGAAAATACAGTAATTTGATATCTATAAATTTCAATTTTCTCATAAACTGCATTTTCTCTTTAGAAACTTCTGTTTTATAATATAAAATAAAATAATCCAAAGTTTCAGATTTGCATTTGCAAATAGAAGCTTACACTTGCATCTCGAACTTTGCTGAAATAATACGATATCTTTTCGTTACACAATTTTTCCATTATTTTAAACTTTGAGAAAACAAATTTTTATTGTTAGCCTTAAAAACTATAGAACAAATAAGTATGAATATTTCTACTCAAAGTAGAGCAAATAATTCTAAACTTTGACAGTATAAAAACAAAAATATCTTTCTATTTTTTTATCAATGTTTCGATTCAGAAATTTTCAACAAATAACAATCAGAAGTTACATTTGTTCAGTGAGAAAATATTTTGATTTTACGTAAACTTACCTTGAATGTTAGCAAGAATCGAAGCGAGAATATTTCTGGGGAATCTAGAAATAAACATTTCGAAACACATGTTTACAAACAAAATGTTATTCAACTCAAAACGAACTAGTAAACTACAAAATAAATATTGAATCAGAATACATGTGTCGTGTCCTTTATTTTCAGATCCATCATTTTTACCTTCTGTCTCTTTTAGATAAGGAAGGTATTGTCTTTGCTCAAAAAATTCAATGATGAGTTTTTAGTGAATAAGTACGTTTTAGGGTCCATATAATATGTCTATGTGTGGAATTATAAAATGACAGCAAAAAAGAAGAGATCCTAAAATTGACGGAAGAGGAATAGAATTCGTTATCTGAATTAATTAAAATTAATTAATAAAAATTCAAATAAAAATGAAAAAGATAAAGCCTGGAATCAAGTTGGGGAAGTTACGAGAAACACAATAGAATAATTTTTAATACGTTTCATATAAAATTATCCTATAATCTACATTCACAAATAAATACAAAGTCTAAATTTATGATAATTATCATTTTTACAAAAATTATATTTTGAAATAGCTACTCGTTCAACACAAATTATTAACTGTGAATACTAAATTTTTAAACTGTGTTTTTAATTTTTTACATTACGTTTAATTCTGCTTTAGAATTATGGGTCATAATATATAAATTAAATAAAACATCCATTGTGAAAAGTTATTTCAGATTTGACATATTTCAGTAATTGTAGTAAATTTAGTCATTAATATTTGTCATTGGTTATAACAATATTTCATCATGAATTCATTTCCAAAATTATATCACATTTAAATGAATTTCATGAGTCTGAAATTGAAACATACAACTCGTTTAGAATTGCAATTTTGATGATAATAATAATGAGTTCCATAATATTCTGGCGAACGTGCGAGGTTAAATGAATGTACAATTCGGATGAAAATTAATTTCAATGCGGCCATTGCAACTCGAGTGAGTACTTCATTTTGACGTCAATTTGTGCGTCAAAATTTACCAATTGGCTGATTTCCATAATTATTTTAATAAGAATGCTCGGAAATGAGTTGTCCATTTGATTGTTTCACTCTCATAAAAGTATATTTATTTACTAGAATTTGTTTGTTATGAATGAGGAAAGACGTCAGAAAATGTTTCTACGTACGTCAAGTTCTCATAATTTATTATAAATTTTATTTTTAAATTCATAATTTTAATATTATTTTTTAGTATACCGGTACTGAACATTCTGAACATAGGAAATACAAAGTTATACAATTTTCAATTAGCGATTACTATTTTCCTATTAATTTTATCCAAAAAAAAACAAAAGTTGTACAGAATTAAAAGCGAAGTTTAATTAATGATTATCTATCCATAATTTGCAAATCCAAAAGCTATACTTTCATAATCACTCTAACAATTATTTTACTGAAGAAATCGAAAGTCGTAATTTGTTTTACTTTCCAATGTATGCTTACTGAAAATTACTTAATAATTATTAAGTATTGTTTACGAGATACTTGACTAAAATTTTCAGCTCACACTACAAACAGCTTTTACTTCTGAACTTCGTTGAATTCTGTGTAAATTGTTTTATCATAAACGCCTGTTTATGATTTCGTTTGATGGTATCTAACTAAATTACAGAAAATTTAATCACATTTTTTTAGGTTAGTATACTTAATACTTTATTAATAGAAAATCATAAGTTAATAATTAAATTTTATATGGACACCATATTAAAGTAAAGCCATTAAAAAGATAATTTTATTTTAGCCTTCAACAAATATTAAATTTATAGAGTAAAAATAATGGTTGTTGCAGTGAAACAAATGAAATAATTAGTCAAATATTATCATTTGTTTTAATTTTAAGTTTATTCTTTTTTTTATATTGTAACACCGTCACAAGTAAGGAAGGTATTGTCTTTGGTCGAAAAATTCGAAAAAGCGAATTTACTGTTTTTACAAAAATGTCTGTGTGTGTGGGTCCATATAAAGAGTTGATTAGATGTTTGCTATGATTGGTTCACCGGAAGTACCCTAATATGAAGTTTTTAACCGTTTTTCTTGAAAAAACGCTGTTAAATTTTGATCTTTTATGATTTTATAAATAAGAGAATATGTTATTCTCTATTCGATCTAATTATATATTTTTTCTTCATATTCAATGAATTTAGAGATAAAGAATTATACATCAATATCTTTCAAACTAACGCTGCTAAAAGCTACACCATGGAAACAGTTAGAATATTCTAATATTACTAATTGACAGATGTATGTGTCAAATAAAATTTACATAATTTCTTTGTGATATTTTACTGGAAATATAATAATGTTAAATAATTTAATGTGGCAAAAACAAATCACATAAGGTAATACAACAGATTATAGCCATTAGCCAATTCAGCAGATTATTATGTTATAAAAAATATAATGCTATATATGTTTTTATTTTCTACTTCTTATTTTAAGAAATATACTCTTCCTTTTACGAGTAGTTCAGTTCAGTACGATGTAAGATCAGTTCATTGCCCCCCTAAAAAGAAAACGCCCATAGAATAGTTTGCAAAAAAAATCTGTGTAGAATTTGTACAAAATACGTAGAATTGACGACAGGTATTGTACTGGCCACATCAGATTTTGTAAATTTAGTTATAAATAATGTCATTGCCTACTATGTTGTACATATAAAAATATTACGAGTTTATAAAATTTTGTGAACTAAGTAAGTAATTTATTAAAGGAAATCACGAAATTATTATTTTTCCAATTGTTTAATTGCAACTATTGTTTTTAACCTATAAATTTAATAATTGTTGCATTTTTGCAGTTCGCAACAAAGTAATTATCTTTTCAATGGTGTAACTTTTCAATTTGAGCATTACCATTCGAAACAATGTGAAAAAGTGTATGCATTTTTTCGCAAATAATGAAACGGCATAAAAATAGTCTCCTAATAAGGCAACTTTAACCCGCTTTGTATCTCTTATAGTTCCCGAGATCCCCATGTTGGGCAAGTTATCTTGGACACCTGTACAATGTAAAACCAAGATATTTTATACCATTTTGGTTTATAAGTTAATATTGTATATTTACTGATGATGAGTTAATTCATGCCGGAAACGTCCATTTTGTATTACTTTTGTATAATAAAAAAAAATCTGGAACATTAAGACCTACCTTTATTTCTACATTACGTTTTGAACTTTAAATGACGTGCACTCTTCATGCCAGCAATAAGTGCCCGTAAGATGACGCATAGTATAAGCCCGCACACAGAGATGCGCATTTTCGACCCGAACCCGAAACCCGACCCGATCCGACCCGAACCACCGTCGGGTTTCGGGTCACGTTTGTGATCAAGATAAATAGTTCGGGTCGGGTTCGGGTCGAGCTGGTTCAGTTCGGGTTGGTTACAGTTCGGGTCGGGCTGGTTCATTTCGGGTTCGGGTCGGGTCGGGTTCGGGTCAGAAACCGTTCGGGTCGGGTTGGTTCAGTTCAGGTCGGGTTGGTTCAGTTCGGGTCGGGTTGGTTCAGTTCGGGTCAGGAACCGGTCGGGTCGGGATGGTTCAGTACGGGTTGTGTCGGGTTCGGGTTCGGGTCGGGTTCGGCTCGGGTTCGGCTCTGGTTTAGCTCGGGTCGGGTTGGTTCATCTCGGTTTACTTTTACTTCTAATCGTGCCGACGGCCAACCGCTAGTTCATAGGATACCATTTACCATAATTTATTTTTTTATTTCTACTAACGGAAGATGACTGAAAAGTTTTAAGCTACACTTTTCGTATACATATATTATATTCTAAAAAATTATACAAATGTCAATATCCATTCAAAATACATATGTAAATACAACTACTTTGTATTATTACGCAAATGCTCATGTAGAGCAATTATTGTTTTTAAAATACAATTTAATGAAAATGTGATGTTCCATTTTGTAACGTAATATGTATTCTTTTTGTATGTATAAATGTATACAATAATAGGAGGAGTCTAAGGTTAAATTATAAATAAAACTAAAACAATTACCCCTTAACCTTAAACCTTAACCTTAAAATTTCACCAACTTATTTGCTTTCAAAATGGTTAGTCAACGAATTTACTAATTTTCAAAATCAACCACAAACTTTTTCCGTACAAAATTCGTTACAATTCATCGAAAAAGTCAAAGATATTACCTTAGATAAAAATGAAATATTGGTTTCTTTTGACGTTAGTTCTTTATTTCCAAGTGTACCGATCCCGAAAACGTTAGAATATTTAAAAACTTTTTTAGAAAATAACAACTTGGATGTGACACAAATTAATGAATATTTACGACTCACTGAACTTTGTATGAATCAAAATTATTTTCAAGTAAATAATAAATTTTATCATCAAAATGAAGGTACAGTTATGGGAAATAGTTTATCACTTTTTTTGGCTAATTTATTTATGAGTAATTTCGAAATTGAATTTAAGAAAAACAACAAATATTTTCCTAGAGTTTGGATTAGATATGTAGATGATATTTTTGCCATAGTTAATATCAAAAATTGCGATTTGAAAACGTTTCTAGACAGTTTAAATTCAGTTTTCCCATCAATTAAATTTACTATTGAAAAAGAAACTAATAAACAACTACCATTTCTGGACGTACTGGTTATTCGAAATAAAAATAAACTAGAGTTCGATATTTACAGAAAATCCACTAATACTAACAGATTTATAACTGCTGACTCCAATCATTTCTGGCCACATAAATTAGCATCGTTCAATTTTTTAATAAACAGATTAACAAAATTTCCTTTAAACAAAAAAAGATTTAATATTGAACTAAACTATATTAAAGAAATAGCTAAATATAACGGTTTCCCGGTTAAAACTATAGATAAATTAGTTCATAAATTTAAACATCGCCAATCCGTTTCTAATTTTACAACATTAACACCATTTAATAATAAAAATAATAATAAATACATAACACTGCCGTATGATAACGCTTCTAAAAATTTAAATAAAATTTTTCAAAATCAAAATTTAACCGTGACTTACAAATCAAGTAATACCATTAAATCTTTATTAGGTAATCCTAAAGATAAATTAGACACTAACAAAAAATCCGGTATATATAAAATTAGCTGTAAGGATTGTAATAAAGTTTACATCGGGCAAACTAAAAGACAAATTGAGACTCGGTTTAAAGAACATTTTTATCATCTAAAAAGCGGTAATCCCGAAAAATCTAGCGTGGCTCAACATATGTTCATTAATAATCACAAAATTAACAATTCTAACATTAAACTTTTAAAACATATTAATAATGATAGATATTTAGATGCATACGAGAGCTTAATAATAAATAAATTTAAAAATAACTTGATGAACGCAGATCTCGGTCCCATACCAAATTCTAAATTATTCGATTTAATATAAACTTAAATTTTATAGGACATTTTAAATCTTAAATTTCATTGGACGCTAAATCCTAGTTTTAATTGGTATTCATTCACTTGTGACTCCTATCCCTATATAATCCCAGTTCTCTCCCTTGTTTGCTCAGAGTCGTTAGACCTCTGACATGGTTTACATGTTGAGTAATCTTAACTTCTCTGCTTAAACTTTTGTTTTTGTTCTACTGATGATGAGAACTTAGTTCTCGAAATACGTATATAGCTCATAGCTTATTTTATTATTATTTTAAGGTTAAGGGGTAATTGTTTTAGTTTTATTTATAAATGTATATATGTATGTATTTTATAATGTAATACAAATTTATTTTTTTAACCATATTGAATGTACTTATTTGAGTCCTATTTCCTCTAAAATGTGTCATATGTAATATTACAATTTTAATGTGTAAATTAACAAAAATAATCAGTGAAGTATGCATGATTTTCATATTTAGTTAAAATGATGAAAATTATGACAATTCATTACAATTAATAATATTTTTGTAATTATCAAATTTTATTTATAGTATTTAGATTGAAATCATACAGTTTGGAAGTCAAGATTTTTATTACCCATTGCTGGGTGTGCCAATTTGCTTTATGTATAAATATCGGCAATAATTAGACTTCGAAATATATTACAAAATTATGCATATTAATTGCATGCTTGCATATTTTTAAGAAAATCGAATAAAGCATTATGCAAAAAATAAGTGCACGTCTTGCGAATTTTTGTCAATTGATAATTTGAAATTGTTACTTCAAAGAGAAATCAGCTGATCGTAATTTGAAGAAGAGATTATAATAAATTAATGTGTTCAGCCGGGTGACCTCCTGGGGTGATGGGTGCTGTATGTAATTTGTATTTACTTTGCCCGATATTTTCTAGTTTTACTCGTATTATAGAATTTACCCAATCCCAGATAATTTCTACCTCCATTTGGTTTAAATTTTGTATAATTTCTCATTATACTTCGTTTCGGAATGAGCTGGATTAATAAATCAAAATTTACAAGAATAGTGTTGGATTGTCAAGGATGCGGCAAATAAATCCGCTAGAAAAATTAGATATAACCGTTGAGTGAATAATGTATGTAGTGTAATATATATTATTCACTCAACGATATAGGTAACTTTACTAAAGTGCTCATAGAATGCTGCACGCTTTGTACCTGGAACAAAATTTACTTCTCTAACAATAGCTAACAACAGAAAGACCTCAATAAACCTTTCGATAATCCCTTCTGAAAACTTGCATAGCCGTAGAGAGAAGTTTTCGGAGGGATTTGTTTATGTATTTACATATGCTTATTATCCAAAAATAAAAGTTCTCTATCAGCATTTATATTTATTTCAATATAATGGGAATTCAGCTGATCTCGAAAAATTAATCGAGAACTGAAATGGTAGATCGAATTCAGTCTTTTCAACTATCCCTTCGCAAACAATTACTGTAGCGCCACTGGAATATGTTCGAAGAACTAGTTTATTAGTGCAGCACATTTTAAAGAGAAATATAGTTTGTTTTTAAAAAGCAGAAAATAAAATATTAAATGGCAATGTTGAAGATAATGTTGATTTGGATTCAAGCTAAATTTAAATACGTCCTTGCTGTAACTTCTTGCTAGGTTGAACGTACATTTTCCTTTCAAACTCATTTATACTGATAGAAGGCATAATTTTATAATTATAATTATAATATTTACTCAAATAGACTAATTGAAATATATATTAATAATAATTAATCATTACCTCCAGACAAAAAAAGGATTGTTTCAATTCGGGTCGGGTTAGAGTTGAGTTCGGGTTCGGGTCGGGTTCGGGTTCGGGTCGGGTTCGGGTTCGGGTCGGGTTCGGGTCGGGTTCGGGTCGGGTCGGGTTCGGGTCTGGTTGGTTCAGTTCGGGTCGGGTTGGTTCAGTTCAGGTCGGGTTGGTTCAGTTCGGGTTGGGTTGGTTCAGTTCGGGTCGGGTTGGTTCAGTTCGGGTCGGGTCTGATTCTGTTCAGGCCGGGTCTGGTTCGGGTCAGTTCGGGTCAGGTACCGGTCGGGTCGGGTCGGGTCGGGTCGGGTTGGGATGGTTCATTGTCGGGAACCGTTCGGGTCGGGTCGGGTCGGGTCGGGTTGGGATGGTTCATTGTCGGGAACCGTTCGGGTCGGGTTTCATTTTTACGAAAAATGCGCATCTCTACCGCACAGTACAAATATGTCTTTATCATTCCCGATATCTGTGTAGTGTGTGCACAGTAGTGCAGAGGGGGGCAGTTTATTTTTTTTTATGTTAACGATAACTTAAGTTTACGTATACAGTAACTTTTATACATATCTACGTCAGTGAAATGCAATGAGTAATATAGAAACAACTTGTTACAAACAAAAGAAAATATGTTTTTTGTGTAGCAATATATTAAGTTCGCATCTGCCGCAAAGCGGGGCACATGTGGACATTACTTAACAATTGTAGGGCAGAAGTGAACACTAGTTAAAATGAACAATATATTAAGTTATAGTGAAAATATCTGAAAAAAAAATAACGTTTGCTACAGTTGAAAATATAAAGATTAACCATAACTTATTTATTTTCTTTAGAATAAGACCCACAAAATGTTTAATTGCTCTTTTCGATGCAAATTTCACAAGCACAATGTCATGTTCTAACAATGTTAAATCATCAGCTACTTGAAACTCTTCATGACTGTCATCAATGTCTTCTAAATCTTTAGAAGTTTCTAATACCAATTCATGAATTTTTTTTCGAATTTTTGTCGTGAATTATTTTTCTTACAACATTCTTTTGCTTTAAATCTTCTTTATTTTGCTTTTCCAAAATTAGTACTTTCTTCCTTTCTTTTTATTTTGCCTCATCAGCAATACGGTTCATTTCTGGAGTGCTGGTCAATTTTTCATAACTGCCTCGACATGCCTATCCTTAAGTATCCCATTAACAATTTTAACAAACATAATAGTATTAGAAGTTTTTAGGTAAGAATTAACACAAAACACAGTTATTTATCTATGTATGAAGGACCATTAGTTGCAATGCAAATATCAGATATGGAAACTAAAGTTGTATGGAAATTTTACGATATTTTTACTAAGGATACAATATTTTACTTTTTGACTCTAAAACATGTAATCACAGACATACAAGCTTGTAGACTGTCTAGAGAATATTTTGCATCATATACGATCTGTCACGAATGTTTTGAACTTGGTACATATTTCTATATTAGAGAAATTTGCCCCCCCCCCCCTCTACCCTATCATATTAGCATACCCAGCAATTGGCAATGCCGTGATTGTGATATGTGAGATCATAAAAATATTTGCAGCATTAAATAAATAAATGAAATAAATTTATATACATATTTTGAGTCCTAATTTATCATCAACAGTAAAATACAATTAACAAAGAGAAGGTAAAATTAGTCATCATATATCAACCATGACAGAGATCCTAACAACTTTATTGAAGCTTGTATCCATGTATTATCCTCCACCTCGATGAAATATCACTTTAAATTGAAACACTTTTGTAGTACAATACATAAACTTTTAATTTCCAAACTTCAAGTCGACACATAAACTATAAAACCCGGTATAGATGTGCGATACTTGTGCAAGTTTAGTTATAAAGATCTCACCTACTCGCGTGATAATAATTTATGAAAGAGAAATATAGGAAAGCCTTCCGGCTGCTGAAAGTTCACCATCTAACGTTCTAATCCCCTTGCACCAACCCTGCTGGATTTTTCACAAAGTAGCGAACAAGTCTCCAGTGTGCTATAAGCTTCGTATAGATGTTATAAACTGTTCCGCAGGTGTCCCATCGCTACAATGCTCAAATTATTGAGAAATTTAATATACGTGAAACCTTTTTACAATGGATTAAAAATTTAGAGAGTTTATTTAGAAGAGTGGTCGCTATGTAGGCGTACAAAATGGGAGAATAAATTTGTAATAATCTCGGGTACTTTTCACAAACATAAGGGTAAAAGGAATTTTCTCTCAGTTTATTTTCGTATTGTTGTTGGATGTATGTGTACTTTATTTTTATACAAGAGCTAATATTGTCATTTATGTGTGGAAAATGGTTAATTAATATAAGCATTAAAGTATAAATCCTTAAATAAAAGCCGGATAATCGCCACAATACTGTACTCAATCGATAATAGTTGTTATCGATCGATAACACTTTTTGACAAATAGAAACAAATGTATCATCTGTCAGTTTAATTTTTTATTCAGTGTCTACAATTTATTGTCAATTAATAAAAGTTATCGGTTGAATTATAGAGCAGGGGTGAATATTTATGAAAATAGTTATTGGAATATACTTCGCATTACTACCGAAGCAAACTTAATTAAAAGTGGAGTTAAAACAGATAAAAAAATAGCAAATGGAGATTAAAGGTCGATCGTTTATACATGAATTAAATAAATAATTTAAATTCGTGAAACCAACCCGTCTCAATATTAAATATTTACATGTGTAAAAATGCCCAATACCTGAATATTAAAAAATAAAAAGTCAAAATAAAAAATCTGATGTGGCCAGCACAGGACCTCCCGCCAATTCCTTGTTTAAATATCAATGTGCTTTACGTAAAGTATCACTTTCGGTTTATCGTTTGTAAACAAAATCTAATTTGTTGTTCCAATAAATAGAAAAGTCAGTAGTGCAAAATTTTGGATTATATTTTATAATGTTTTTCCTCGAAAATCTGTCAAGAGCTCCAAATTAAGTACCACTTCCGGTTTATTATGTATAGTGTCAAATTATATACGAGTTTTAAATGCCAAAATTGAAAAGTTTTGGATCACATTTGCATATATTTTTTCAAGAAAATTTGTTTAGTTTCCAGCAAAGTACCACTTAGAAAGAATATAATATCGTTCTGATTAATACAGGTCTTAAGTACCAAAATTTAATATTTTTAGATTATATCATAATGTATTTTTCACGAAAATCTGTTTAGAGCTTTAAGTAAAGTACTCGTATTACTTCAGTTTTGTCAATTTTAGCCAAAATCAAGTATGTTGTTCCCATATTGATATATATATATATATATAATGTCTTACATACTAAAATTTAAAAGTTTTGGATTGTATTTTAATATAGTTCTTCATTAAAAACTGCTATGGGGTCTCGTGGCCGCGTGCCTGAGTGCTTGGTCTCGAATCTGGGGAACCGGGTTCGGTCCCGATCGACGCCAAATATTTCGAATTTTAAATGGCACAAAAATTGACCCCTGTGGCGCAGTCTCTACACCAGCAAACAGTACCCGTGAGGTGACGCCTGGTAAACGCTCGGACGGTACAAATCTGTCATCATCATTTTTGGAAGTTTGATATGAGAAAACGTGGAAGAAAAAATCGTCACACACAAACACACACACACACACACACACACACATACAGGCAGACTTCATTGTAAAAATAGTAAAAACGTGTTGACCCTAATTCGTGCTTATTCACTAATAACTCACTATCGAATTTTCGGACCAAAAACATTACCTCCCTTATTTCTTCAATAAAAATTCACTTGAAGCATTTTGTTGAATTCATAATTTTACGTAGATTCCAAATATATAAAAATATACATATAGGGTATTTCACTTGAAATATGAAAGTTAATGCCATTTCCGGTTAAACCGAAAGCGCCACCATCATGTCAAATATCATGATTTATGAGCCCCTAAGCCTTGTTTACAAATATGTAAAGAGAATTAAAAAATAATTACAAATAAAAAAGATATTTTGAGTGGCCCGTTTTTCAGTGTCACACTGTACATACATATAAGTATTTCTACACCTAATCTACACCACAGTCGAGAAACACCCACATCATAACACAATATTTGGTCAGCTAGCTAAGATATCGCAACTGATAAGTAATTTTTTTGTGAAATAATTTGACTTGATAAAATTCGTCCCTTATTGAGCAAAATTTCTTTAGGAAATAAATGTATTCCATACATTTTTAACAAATAAAACCTTATTTTCGCTTTGTTAAATTCCTTTTTGTCTCGATTTAACCCTCATTTCCTTTCGAAATCACTTCTCTTAACTTTTTTTTCCTGCTCTAACCAATCAACCACAACTCTTTATCCTGGAATTAGCATTAGCGAACATTTTTCCTTTCAGCTAATGCTACTTTCTATCTCTTTCTAACTTACTACCGCCCTCATTTCGGTATTGAGACGTTGAGTAATGTGCACCGGAGCTATCGGGAGGAACCGGCACAATGCTCCGGGACTCCGGGAGAAAAACGCCAGAGATCAATCCACGACCACCCTCGCTGATGTCTTTGTCTTACAGAAGAAGACTTTGTTTAGAATGGAAAAAATCTCGGAAAACTTAAGTAATTTTTTTCACCAAATGACAAGGGACCAAGTTTAGACAAATAAAGAAAAGGTTATGATTGAAAGAAAGTTTGAGTGATTTGTTATTTTGTAAAAAGTTATTAAATATTTTTTGAAGACTATTCATTATACAGGATCTTGAGAACTGTAAGAGATTCGAAATTGAAGTTATAGACCAAAGTTACTCCATTAGGAGACCATTTTAGTAAGGTATTGTTTATCTGAAAAAAATGTGTGAGTCATTACATAAAAGCGAAAATATAAATTTTGCAATATTTACATAAGTACTACAATTCCAAGTACAACAATTTTTTGTACCAAAAGTTTTTACATCAATATGAAGAGTTGATTAGATTTTGGTTATAAAATTCAACAAGAAATACCTCTTCATTTGACTTTTAACAATTTAATACGAAGAAAAAATCTGTTGTGATCAGCACAATACCTCTCGCCATTTTCATTTTATGTTGCTTAGGGCCCGAGCAGTTATGTGACTTTGTTGGCCTTGGCAAGCAGATATGGGGGCCCGTGTCAGAATGACAGCTAATAATGTACATAGGTGTGAAGTATTATAAGTTTTCATTCAAAACATTATGCTTTTCCAAGTCCATGTGGATTATTTTCTCCGACAAGTATATTCCATGCTATAGATGACAAATAAACGTCACAATATTTTGAGATATTGAATGAAAAGTTGTGACATCTATATAAATAGCTACTAGCTACAAGGCCAACAAATTCACATGACTATAAGTAACGAATTTAACATTTCTTATACACAGAAATAATAGATATTGTATCACTTCTTTCGTTCTATAACAAATTTTGTCCTACTATTCTAATATGTTCAAAATTCTTCAAATTCATTGACGGTATTAGCGATATTTCTTAAGGATATATGTAGTATTGTAGTATTACCATACCTATAATTTAAATACATATTTAATTAATAATACAATAATATATATTAAATGTACTCCTACCTACCAGAAATTTTTCCAGTAATGTTATTAAAACTGTTGATTTTTGACACTGACATTTTGGATTTATCTGTCAATTACAATCGCCTATAGATGCATAAAAAGTTCCATTTAACGGACATTGTATCACTTATATTTCTCAAGATCCCAAAGGTGGCAGCTCTAAATGGGACACAGTGTATATCAGCCATCAAATAGTATATTTAAAATAAAACTTTTATATGAGCCATTTTTTTCTATAACTGATAATAAAAAGTTAAAGAGGGGGGGGGGTTCTTCCCAGACTCACCTTGTATACTTTTATCAAAATATACATTGTCAATTTTTGTTTTATACTACTGGTATGTAAACAAAACAAAAGAGTGTATATTTCCTACAAGTAAAGGTTATTGTAGATTAGTTATCAAAAATGTGGGCCGCTAACTATGTTTTTATCACAGTACAACTAAACACAAAGAAATTTTATTTTGATGGCCTTGGCAGTTTCAAAACATGTAAATTTACATTGCAACACATGTGACAAAATAAATAATAATGCACAAATAAATAGTACAGTTAACTCATATTATATTATAATATTTAAAAAGTCATATTTGACACGTTTTTCACGATTTTAGTCTCTAAATCAACCTCTCTGTCATTTATCAAAACTAGTCTACTCAGTACAACAGACGTGTTTCGCTCTTATTGGAGCTCATCAGGGTGGCACATTGAAGCCTGTAGGAGGCACTGAGTAAATTGAGTTGACGGATGATAAAGCATCCCAAAATGATATGAAGCCGAGGGTAACTAACACCATACAGAGCCATCTATCGAGAATGCCGTGAGCTTAGTGATAAATGACCGAGGTTGATTCAGAGACTAAAATCTTGTGAAACGTGTCAAATATGACTTTTTACCTCTCGCTAAGAGAGGTATTGCATTCATGCTAAAAATCGCATATCCAGATTTTATTGAATAAGCACGTTTTAAAGTCCCTAAATCCGATTTTAACATTTTTACGATGATATCTGTGTGTGTGTGTGTGTGTGTGTGTGTGGATGTATGTGTGTGTGTATGTATGTAGGATGTTGGAAGGACGATTAATCAAAAACTATAATACTTTAAATTCGTTTAACTACGTATTTTCCAATCGGACATTCATGGGAAATCTGAAAAGGTTTTGGTAACAATTGGACAACCGGAAGTAAAAGATTCTTGAAAAAAAATCTTCTAAATAATATTTTTTGAAAATTTTTCTTGGTAATATTAAAGAAAATTAAATTCTCTATCTGATACATTTAAATATTTTATTATATATTCTATAGATTTAGAGATAAAAGAAATATAATATATAAAATAAACTGTTGTAATAAATTTTACAGCCGAAAGGATGCCATGGAAAATAGTTGAAAATTTAAATTGCTTATAACTGACAAATAAATGTCAGTGTCAGAAATCCGGAGATATTACTAAAGAGTTTTTCTGGGAAGTACATATATTATATTATTTCCTAATGTATTAATAGTTAAATATTTAAAATTATAGGTATATTACATTTCGAAAAATTAGAAGAGGACAAAATTTCTTCATAAAATGAATTTAAAATTAAACAATCTAAATATAAGGAATAGATATATGTAAGTAGAATTTTTGGGGTAGAGTGTAGATATACAAGAAATGTTAAATACAATAGGGCGCCTTGACAAACAGATATGGGGGCTCATGTCAGAATGATAGCTAGTAATTATGTATATAGATGTAAGTATCATAATTTCTCATTCTAAATTTAGTGATTTTCCAATTCCATATGGTTTATTTTCCTCGACAAGTAAATTCCACACTCTTGGTGACAAATTAACTACGTGTATTTAGAAAATCTTGAAATTCCGAATGAAGATTGACAATTGACATCCATGTACATAATGACTAATTATCATTCTGAAACGGGCCCCCACATCTGCTTGTCAAGGCCAACAATGTAACATGACTGTTCGCGCCCTATACTTATGTAACCAAAAAAGGAAGTGGCGAGAGGTATTGTGCTGGCCACAACAGATTTTTAAATATTATATTGATATAGTTTCACCAAGTATCGTACATTTGTGCATTTATTATTATTCATATTATATTGTATTAATATTTTATTTTATAATGTTCATTTATTGGAGAGAATAACCGATGACCGAATTCGAATCGGCCCGATGTTAATTATTTCAATTTCAAATATAACAAAGTTAACATTTTAACACCTTTAACGCTCACTTGCACCAGAGACACATAAAATTGGTTTTAATCAGTTCCAATGTTTTTTGCTTGTGGTGTAAAATTCAATTGGCAAGCTAAAATAGGACCAGATACGAACTTCTCTATTCGATTCTACGGACAAAACTACATTGTATTGTACTAATTTAAAAAAAAATTGATCAACGGATACAAATTGAATAAAAAAAGTTTAAAACCCCTCAGAAAATGCCCAAAATATGAAAAAATCGCATTTTTACGATTTTGGGTAATTTTTAGCTATTTTCTTCAAGAAGTTGTGGCCAAGTTCACTGGCGTACTTATATAATTTTGCCTATAGAATCGAATGATCATATCGGCATGGACATAAATCGACCCAGTTTTGGGACAAACACAAATGCAAATATCTCGAGAACGAATAAGATAACACACTGCAACGTCAAACTTTGGAATCGGCATGTTGAGAATTATCTAAATTCAATATAACTAACGTATGTCCTAAAAGTTTTGACACAAATTGCAACATTTTTAAATTCTGTCACCTTTAGGTAAGGAAGTTATTGTCTTTGGTCAAAAATTTAAATAATGCGTCTCTAATCAATTAACCCGTTTTGGGGTCCCAAGAATACGAATTTACTATTCTGCGATGATGTCTGTATGTAGTGTGCGTCTGCGCGCGTGTGTGTGCATGTGACGATCATTTCGGATCGCATACCTCCAATACCACAGTTCCAAAAATTATATTTCTGGAGTGTAGATCCAAATGCAGACATTATTAAATTTTGGTTATAATTGGTCCACCGGAAGTACCCGTATTTGCAACTTTTAACAGCTTTTCTTGAAATAAAGCAGTTAAATATAATTTATTGACATTTAATGTTATTATATTTTAAAGAATATGTCATTTTCTATACGATGTGATTGCATTTTATACTCCATATTGAATAGATATAGAGTTAAAGAATTATAAAGATATTCAATTTCATAAATCAGCCAGCTATACTAACCATGGAAACTGCTAATATATACAGATACTTCAAATTGAAAGATGGCAGTGTCAATGAAAAGAAGAATGAATAGTTTAGTAGTAGAAGGTAGAAGAAACAGAGGAAGACCAAAGATAAGATGGAAGGATCGTATTGCGGAAGACTTGAAATAAAAGGAACGGAATGAGAACGACTCGCAGAACAGAAATGAGTGGAAGAAAAAAAAATAGCGACCCCTAACGAATGGGAAAAGCGAAAGAAGATGTCAGTGTCAAGTGCAATTTGCATGGTTTGTTTATGAAATAATTTTAGTGGAAATATATGATCTTTCGCAAGAAAATTAATGTATGGAATACACACATAATGTGCTGGCCACATCAGATTTTTATATCTATAGGTTCAGACTTACTCGTATATATGGGTAAAATTATATTTTGAACTCCATTCAAAAATATAATTTTGCGTTATCCTCTTACAACCTCTTGAAATGAAATTGAGTGGTTACATTTTTTCTCATACCTTCTTGGATCAAAGAAAATAGAAAGCAATTAAATGTGTAGGTGGACAACATTCATAACCTTCCCCAGGCTCGTCCCATAGAAGGTTTTTGGGCTCATTTATCTTGAAAAGTGCACGATTGGGAAACCCAAAATGAGGACGAACTTCAACGCAGATTATACAAAAATTGAGGACCGTCCGAGAAATCGATGCAAATGTCGTCCAAAGCCCAATGCTAGGTGACACCTTGTAGAAGGCCACGTCCATCTTTGATTAATTCATGTTCATAATTTTGTTGCTTATGAAACAGTTAATTATTAAGTATTACGTAACTTTAAGTAAATGCATTTTACATTAAAAAAAAAATATTGCAATTTGTGCTAAAACTTTTAGGACATATGTTAGTATGACTGATTATGGGTTTCGGATAATAACTTAAAAGTGGATAGAGATATGAACTTCGTAGTAACATCGTTTGGTTGTACAGAAATAACTATAAATATACACATTTTTAAAGTATTTTACTATTTTTAGAAACAAAAGTATTAAAAGCAAATAGTTTTCGCGTTATTTTTGTTTTTTTGTTACACTAGAAACTAACTAACAAAGCATTATAATATGTACATTAAATTATACGATTCAAAATCAAACCTTGGTTAAAGAATATGGACATTTTTATGGGATATTTATTAACTCATTGTCATTAGTAAGTATTTAGAAGTAAACCTCAAATAAACTAACCCGTCTTTTCATTTATCTCCCCTTTCCAAACTGATAGATCTAAACCTTTTTCCTAAGAAGTTTGTTATCTCGGCATCTAGCCGCATGTTTTATATTTTTTAATATAGTTAGCATTTTTTATTGATAAATGATGTTGTTCTGTTCATTTTTGGTATTTTTTCCAATCATTTTTATATTGAATTATTTGTATTTATGGGGTCTCGTGGCCGCGTGCCAGAGTGTCTTATCGCGAATCTGGGGAACCGGGTTCGATCACGACAGACGCCAAATATTTCGAATTTTAAATGGCACAATATTTATCCCTGTGGTGCACTCTCCACGCCAGCAATGAGTGCCCGTGCGGTGACACCTGGGAAACGCCCGCACGGTACAAATATGTCATCATCATTACCGAAATCTGTATACATAGCAGATTGGCACACCCAGCAATGGGTAATATGCCGTGATGATATATATATTTTTACCTCTCGCTAAGAGAGGTATTGCATTCATGCTAAAAATCGCATATCCAGATTTTATTGAATAAGCACGTTTTAAGGTCCCTACAATCCGATTTTAACATTTTTACGATGTCTGTGTGTATGTGTGTGTGTGTGTGTGTGAATGTGTGTGTGTATGTGTGTGTGTGTGTGTGTGTGTGTGTGTGTTTGTGTGTGTGTGGGATGTTGGAAGAACGATTACTCAAAAACTATAAGACTTTATATTTGTTTAACTCCGTATTTCCCAATCGGACATTCATGGGAAGATCTGAAAAGGTTTTGGTAACAATTGGACAACCGGAAGTAGAAGATTCTTGAAAAAAATCTTCTAAATATTATTTTTTGAATTTTTTTTTTTTTTTGGTAATATTAAATAAAATTAAATTCTCTATCTGCTACATTTAATTATTTTATTATATATTCTGTAGATTTAGAGATAAAATAAATATAATATATAAAATAATCTGTTTTAATAAATTTTACAGGCAAAGGATGCCATGGAAAATAGTTGAAAATTTGAATGTTTGTAACTGACAGATAAATGTCAGTGTCAGAAATCCGGAGACATTACTGAACTGACATTGAACTGCGAAAAAGCTATCAAATTCTTCTCAAGTGAGTTGTAAATATTGACAAAATTACACATCGATATCAGAATAATCGGAGTGCAATCTATCCATCACTTTATTAAAGGGAATTAGTGTTATTTAGATACAACATGTATGAAAAAATAAAATGTAAAAGAAGATATGTAAGAATAGATGCACAATCCAGATATATACATTTTCGACCGCCCAAAATTAATGTTTTTACTAGAAGAATATGAAGAGAGAGTAAACAAGAACGTTGTTCGAATTGAAAATTCCTGTTACCAGCCTAAAATTTATATATGGTAAACTCTACTTTGTAATTTATTGTACATAATTTATGGTAAAATATCCTATAGATTTTGTAAATATATGCGAAAATTGTTTTATGTTGAGACATGCTCTTATTGAATAATAAAGAGTTTATACGTCATAGACATATGAATATACAGTAAAATTTTTGAAAGATGTCCGATCAAGATTGTCTACGAATTGTATGAATTCAGATTTTTGCTCCGCCCATCATGACAAATTCAGTAGTGTCGTTTGCTTAGTTTTTATGAGGGTACGTAAGATACTACTGTTATTTTATTATTATAAACATATATATTACAGGAAAAACATTCAAAATTCAAAAATAAGTCAACTAGTAAGTTTATAAACAAATGTGAAACCAAATATGTTAAAAATAAGATACTGACACAATGTCAGTGTCAGTGACTCTGACAGAATATAACGTTATACGTACGGCTATGAATCCAGGTAATGTATCTGTATTAATAAATAAACTTACGTTGCAGCGAAAGTATTATCAACAACGAGCATCGTTTATAAATGGAATGTCCTAACTTAGTCGAAACAATATGAATTTTTGAAAGACAAGCCTGTTATATCCATCCATATCACACACTCTTACAGCCTTTGCAAAAGAAAGAGATAAATGTATGCCTATTTGTTAATTCGTTCGTGATACAGGTGCCCTTGATCGGACATCTTTCAAAATTTTTACTGTATTTGTATTTCTAAAAATATTCTTTGCTTTATGCATACAGCCAGGTAATATATACGGCGAGAGGTTATGTGCTGGCCACATCAGATTTTTTGTATTGTATTAAGTTAATCTTTTTTATTGTGTTTATTATTTTTAACCATATTTACCAAAAGTAACCTGACGTTTGTGCCAGTTTAACCTTAACTGTGTAGTAAGGGGTCTAAATCGTATTGCATATTATAAAGAAGAACAAAAATGATATATACTTACTATCATGGAATACATACAACACTGGATGTATTGGATTGTGCTGTTTGAATTCATGAAATAAAAACGTACATATTATAAAAAGAATTCTAAACGCATTCTCTTTAGCAATAATGAGTATTCTTCTATTAAAATTATCTCGAACAATAATAAGTAAGGACATGTGAAGGTTGCGACACATTTATAACATAAAATTAAGTGTTTAGTCGAGCTTGTAATTATTTTTTATTTGTTTGATTGTGCGCGCGAAACAAAGATATTAAGAATGATTTATATGCGTTTAGTTAACAGTCAACGGCCGTACGCCATTAACCAGGCAATTAAGACTAGAACGGGTGGCTATTATGAACAGAGATGTCCAGGGAATATGTAAGATATTAGCAGAGCGTGATGTTTCATACCGCACCTTCTCAGGACAAATGGAACTTTAATCGATCGATCATTATAATTGAATGAATGAAAAGATAGTCTTATTTCTGATTTATTATTAATAGATATGTTGACATATAACTGAATAGAGTCAAGCAAGGTTACGAGTAGTTATTTCTGTCAACATAATTTGAAATTGTCAGTTATTTTTAGGGTAAGCATGATATATAAATACTATACGAGTAGGTGAGACAATTTGTCATATTTAACATGTAAATTGGACAGGTCATTATTTACGAAATCGGCATGTCTCAAGGGGTGGTCTTGGGGCATTTATTTTTACCGTGTGTCTTAGTTAAGGTTGCCAACTTTGCAAAGTTAAAAAATCTGATGTGACAAACACAATACCTCCGGCCATTTATTTTTAATTAATTTAAATATGTATACCTATGGGGTCTCATGGCTGCGTGCCTGAGTGTCTGGTCGCGAAACTGGGGAACCGGATTCTATCCCTACCAACAACAAATATTTCGAATTTTAAATGGAACAAAATTTGAAATGGTTATTACTTCCTTGTACGTAAGTAAAGGAAGTATTGTAATCGCGAAAAATTTCGGTTTTCAGATTTTAGCGGAAATATCCATTTTGATCATCCCTCAATCCATTTTGACTAATTTCGTCGTGACGTCTGTACGTACGTACGTATCTCGCATAACTCAAAAACGGTAAGCCGTAGAAAGTTGAAATTTTGTATTTAGGACTCCTATAACATCTAGTTGTGCACCTCCCTTTCTCATTATTACACAATTTCCAGAAGTGGCACTTTACATGAAGCCTATAATACATTTTAATGAAAAACTGTTTTAAAATATAATCCAAAACTTTTCAAATTTGGTATACAAGACTTTTATGTCAATCGAAATAACATAATAGATTTTAGTTAATATAGGTTAACAGGAAGTGGTACATTACTTGAAGTTGTTAACAGTTTTTCTTGAATAAAATGATTTTATTTTGATTTTAGAAATAAATGCTTCAAATAAAAGTTTTAGAGAATTAATTTCTGCGTCTAGCACATCAAGTATTATTAAATTAGCCCTTTGTATAAGCGAGATATGTAAATTTAAAAATTATATACTTTTTGTTTTTGTAATAAAGCATGCTATGGATTAGGACAAAAAAATAAAAAAAAAGTTCATGTCAAATTACATTAAATACGTGCAATTTTATGATTCGTAGAATAACAAATATTATATTTTTATTGTGAAATTAGTTGTATTCATTGTTGTAATCAAATATTTCTTTGTTGTAATCAAAACTATCTTTAAAAAGAACCGGGTTAGATTAATGTTAATTTAAGAATGATAGTAAATGAATTATTTATTGTTCTATATCAAAATATTTCTCGGACTTGGCTTAAGCCTGTCAATATTTTGTAATTCAATTATTAAAAAAATATGTATAGTTTAATAATCGTACAAGGAAGTCATGTGGTGTCCACATCAGATTTTTTTTTTGACAGTGTCATTTATCCGTCACTTACATACATTTGAAATATGAACTGTATAACTAAGAAATATATAGAAAAATTATTAATGCATGCCTGTAGAAAATGCAATAATCTTTAATTTTTATAATACAATTATCGCGAAAAAACGACATTTAAACGTATTTTTGGAAGAAAAACTTTTTTGAGCTTCTAGTAAAGTGCAATTTCGGGTTATCCGATTTATACCAAAATCTAATGGCTTCTTTCGATATTAGAATAAGGTAGAAATACAAGGTTTCAAAATTTTGCGATTGACTTAGTACTTGAGTTAGTGTCCAGAAAATCCACATTACACACACATACACACCCACAGACATCATTATAAAAATGTTAAAATCAGATTATATGGACCGTAAAACGTGGTCATTTATCAAAATCTCGATAAGCGATTTTTAGCATGATCCCTATACCTCCCTTACCTAGAGTAGCGGGAATTAAAAGACATTTTTTTCGACATTTTTTTACTTTTTTACGTACTTTATAAAAAGTAGCAAAAAACCAGATATATCACTTACTTTTCAAAAGGACAAACACCTATTTTTAATTTTCAAACCCAACTGCGTTCTTCCAAAAAATACAAAAGGTTTTTTTTGATGACCTCAGTTAGTATGCCATAAAAACCAGTGTGATATGCATGAAAATGTATTTGTGCCCAAAAATTACGGCACCTAATTCTTTATCAGTAAAATCCATGCCTGATGGAAGATTACGAAAAGTAAGCTGTTTTTTTTTCAATTTTAAAGTCCTAAAAGATGGGACTCCGAATGAAGAATTAAACAACATAGAAAACAAAATTTTGAAAATAATACGAAATCTGGCTTTTTCTCCTCACTTTTCATATATTTGTTCATAATATAATACTCGTATATGGGGTCTCGTGGCCGTGTACCTGAGTGTTTAATCGCGAATCTGGGGACCCGGGATCGATCCCGACCGACGCCAAAAATTACTTCATATATTAATGGCACAAAATTAACCCCTGTGGTTCACTCTCCACGCTAGCAATAAGTGCCCGTGAGGTGACGTTTGGTACAAATATTTCATCATTACCGATATGTGCGTACAAAGCAGATTGGTATACCCAGCAATGGGTAATATGCCCTGAGGATGTATTTATTTTTTATTTATATAATATATAAAATGTCAAATGTTTATTTCATTTTGATATTTTTTTCTTAAAATAATATTAAAAAAATCTTAATATTAATAACAAAAAACAAAAAAAGAACAAATAGCGTCCTTTTCATGTTTAATAAAGGACAAGGACAAAAGATGCGAAAAGAGGACTGTACTTGTCATAACAGGTCAGTTGACAACACTAGTCTTAGTGACAATCAGAAAATCAATAATGGAATGTGAATTAGGATTGCTGAGTTAACTTATTTAATTACGATGTTCACTTCAACATCTAATTATTTATTATTTCGCATTAAGCATACTAAATATACGCATAATCAATTTTATTCGCAATTCTTTCCTACATACGTGTAAACCTGCATCATCTAATTGCGTGTTATCTTTGAAAAAAATTAAATACCATAGCTAATAATTAAATAGTTTCCTACTGGGTTATTTCTGGAACTACTTACTATGCTATGAGTCACATGTAATAAATATAAATAAAATATGAAGTTAGATAACTTCTTATCCGAAGATACTTGTCTAATAAAAATGTATATAAATTTGAACCAGTTCTTTTGTAGAAACATAAAAATATAAAATATTAGAAAACAATGTTATTCCCCGATAAAGTCATAAAATATTCCATTAGAATATATACATATTCTTTACATATTTATCGAAACCAGGTGTGAATTAATCCTAAAAAATCTGATGTGGCCAGCACATAACCTCTCGCCGTATATTTTACCTGGCTGTATGCATAAAGCAAAGAATATTTTTATAAATACAAATAATATATTCATATAAATCTATGACGTATAAACTTCTTTATTATTCAATAATAGCATGTCTCAACATAAAGATATTTTACCATAAATTATGTTACAATAAATTACAAAGTAGAGTTTACCATATATAAATTTTAGGCTGGTAACAGCAATTTTCAATTCGAACAACCTTGTTTACTTTCTCTTCATATTCTTCTAGTAAAAACATTAATTTTGGGCGGTCTAAAATGTATATATGGATTGTGCATCTATTCTTACATATCTTCTTTTACATTTTATTTTTTCATACTTGTTATATCTAAATAACACTAATTCCCTTTAATAAAGTGACGGATAGATTGCACTCCGATTATTCTTATATCGATGTGTAATTTTGTCAATATTTACAACTTACTTGAGAAGAATTTGATAGCTTTTTCGCAATTCAAAGTTACTCTAGTCTACAGTGCTGGTGTACATTGTCCCATAATGTTTGAAACAAATTTAAGTCCTTCAACCTAGACTTGTCATCTCCATAATAGTCACAGATCAAGAATTAAGGGATTCTTCAAATACATTTTTCTTTCATTACTCATTATTTCTGACACTGACATTTATCTGTCAGTTACAAATAATTTAAATTTGCAACTATTTTTCATGGCATCCTTTCGGTTGTAAAATTAATTACAACATTATTTTATATATTATATTCCTTTTATCTCTAAATCTATAAAATATGTATAAAAATATTTAAATGTATCAGAAAGAGAATTTATTTTTCTTTAATATTATCAAGAAAAATTTTCAAAAAATAATATTTAGAAGATTTTTTTTCAAGAATCTTCTACTTCCGGTTGTCCAATTGTTACCTAAACCTTTTCAGATCTTCCCATGAATGTCCGATTGGGAAATACGTTGTTAAACAAATTTTAAGTCTTATAGTTTTTGAGTAACCGTCCTTCCAACATCCCACACACACACATCCACACACACACACACACACACACACACACACACAGACATCATCGTAAAAATGTTAAAATCGGATTGTAGGGACCTTAAAACGTGCTTATTCAATAAAATCTGGATATGCGATTTTTAGCATGAATCCAATACCTCTCTTAGCGAGAGGTAAAAATAACGATATGTGGAAATTATTGCCTAATAAGGAACTACCTACAATGATATGTATTTTATATTCGACCAAACTAAGGAATGCCTAACTAGGAATTACTGACGTATGCATCGACACAGTAGTAATTTTTGTGATATTTGCACACTGGTATAAATGAATATTTATTATAATTTATTAAATATTGTATTTTTCAATGAAGATTAAGTGGAAAATTTATTAGCATTCTTTAGAGGTTAAATTTTTAATAATCCTTAGGTATAAATATATTTTAAAATTTATGATGTGGACACCACACGACTTCCTTGTACGATTATTAAACTATACATATTTTTTTAATAAATAAATTACAAAATATTAATTTTAACTTCAAAACAGTAAGATATATAGCGACCATAATCTAACCCGGTTCTTTTTAAAGAGAGTTTTGATTACAACAAAGAAATATTTGATTACAACAATGAATATGACTAATTTCACAATAAAAATAAAATATTTGTTATTGTACGAATCATAAAATTGCATGTATTTAACGTAATTTGACATGAACATTTTTTTTATGTTTTTGTCCTAATCCATAGCAAGCTTTATTACAAAAACAAAAAAGTATATAATTTTTAAATTTACATATCTCGCTTATACAAAGGGCTAATTTAATAATACTTGATGTGATAGACGCAGAAATTAATTCTCTAAAACTTTTATTTGAAGCATTTATTTCTAAAATCAAAATAAAATCATTTTATTCAAGAAAAACTGTTAACAACTTGTAATGTACCACTTTCGGTTAACCTATTTTAACCAAAATCTATTGTTATTTCGATTGACACAAAAGTCTTGTATACCAAATTTGATAAGTTTTGGATTATATTTTAAAACGTTTTTCATTAAAATCTATTATAGGCTTTATGTAAAGTGCCACTTCTGGAAATTGTGTAATAACCAGAAAGGAAGGTGCTCAACTAGATGTTATGGTAGTCCTAAATACAAAATTTCAACTTTCTACGGCTTACCGTTTTTGAGTTATGCGAGATACGTACGTACGTACGTACAGACGTCACGACGAAATTAGTCAAAATGGATTCAGGGATGATCAAAATGGATATTTCCACTGAAATCTGAAAACCGAAATTTTTCGCGATTACAATACTTCCTTTACTTACGTAGAAGGAAGTAAAAATAGGTGTAATTAGACAACCGCAAACTTAATTTGACACTTGGTTTTATTGTTACGGATATTATTTTAGTAAAAAATATTAATTTAATTGTACCAGGTACTGGAAAACCAAGCATACCCCGTCAACAGACTGTAAATAAATAATAATAAATCAGCCAGTTATGCTAACCATGGAAACTGCTAATATATTTAAATAATTCAAATTGAGAGATGGCAATATCTATGAAAATTAAATGAATGTGGCAGAAATGAGGTTGTTGAAATAGATGTTGGGAACACAAGGAAAGGCAGGTAAGGAATGAAAGAATAAGGGAAATAACTCATGTGTTACAAGTTTCTAGAAAGATACAAGAGAGACGATTACATTGGTTTGAACATGTCATGAAGAGAGATGAAGAATATATTGGAAGAAGAATGAATAGCTTAGTAATAGAAGGTGGAAGAAACAGAGGAAGACCAAAGATAAGATGGAAGGACTGCATTGCGGAAGATTGAGAGTAAAGGAACTGAATGAGGACACGCAAAACAGAAATGAGTGGAAGAAGAAAATAAAAAATAGTGACCCCTAACGAATGGGAAAAGCTAAAGGAGAAGAATATATCAGTGTCAAGTGCAATTTGCATAGTTTGTTTATGAAATAATTTTACTGGATATTTAGAATCTTTTACAAGAAAATGTATGGAATTTGTACATAATACACATAATTATTGACGGAAGGTAATGCGCTGACCACATCAGATTTTTATATCTATAGGTTCAGACTTACTCGTATATATGCGCTATCCTCGTACAACATCTTGAAATCAGATTGAGTGGTTACATTTCTTCTAATACCTTCTTGCATCAAAGACAATACAAAGCAATTAAGTGTGTAGGTGGAAAACATCCAGAGAAATCTCTGTAATTACTCCATTGAGATACGGTGAAATTTATCATCCAGTTAATGACACAATAGTTGATAAATATATCCAGTAATACTCGTACAGTAATAAATCTGTTCCGAGATCGATATTAATCTCTCGCACATTCTAATTTTCTTCCATTTTGCGACTGAATCCGATGGTTATAATTAATATCCCAGAGGATAAATATTCTGGTGGAGCTGCGTGCGCATAGCATGACACGACGGAGCAGGAGAGCCGGCAGTTTTTAATTATCTCGGGTGTAATTGTCAGGTGGCCGAACAGAGCAGAGCAGGGGAATCCCCGCGGACTATACGGCCACCTGCGACCCGCGAGCGAAGCGTTTCCAGCTTTATTACAGCTGTTAAATAAATATACAACTCAAATCTCCAATGAATAATTGTACACTATAATAATGAAATTAAAAATACAGGATAGTAAAAAAATTGAGGGTATGTACATTTCGATGTGCTGATTCTTAATCAAAACAATTTTTTTTCAAAATTCGGAAGATTATTTCTTATTTTTCATTTATTTATTTTAAGTGCGCTACTACCGACATGATAAAAAATGAGGGTATATTACATTTCGATGGGCTGATTCTTAATCAAAACAATTTTTATCAAAATTTGGAAAACTATTTCTTATTTTTCATTTAATTCTTTTTTAGAACGCCACTGCCGACATGGAATTTTTGTTAAAAATAATTAATAACGTAGCAGACATTTAATAGGAAATAAATTATTTTGTAATTATTTCCTATTCAACGTCTGTTATGTGATTAGATAAATTATTATTTTTTTTATAATTTTTTTTTGTATTTTTGTTGCCAGTGGCGCACTAAAAAAGAATTAAATGAAAATCAAGAAATAATTTTCCGAATTTGGAAAGAATTATATTTGATTGACATTCAGCACATCGAAATGTATATAACCTCAATTTTTTACCCATTTTTTAACACCCTGTATTTTAAAATATGGACATACCCTTTTCTTACTATGTGGAGTAGAATGTAATGACTCTTACCTGAAAAGAATAAAAATACGTTAATTAATTGGTAATAATTTGCTACTGCCGATACAAAAGGTCATAAGTCGTAAGTAATGTTGCCTTAATCGAAAGACCTAGAAAAAATATTTTATTCGTATTTTTTTCATATTACTATTTTTACACACTAATGAGGGAGTATCTTACATTTGCCGCCGACAGAATTCTAGCCATTTTACTTTTTACAAATTTTTATATTTTGTAACGACTAAAATGTGATTGTAGAAAAGAGTTTTGTGCTAGTGTGTTCAAATAGAATTAATAATAATAACAAAATTAAATAATACAACCTTTTTAGTTTTAGTTCTGTTTATTTTTATAAATATAAACAGAACTAGAACAAAAAAGATTTTATTATATTAATTCAATTGTGAGATCTGAAATATTTTTTAATAATTTAGTAAAAAAAAAAGTTTTAGTAGTGCCTCAAAACGAAGAAAGAAGAATAAAATGCTTGTCTCAAAATCATTTACAAAGTTTCATTTTGTGAAGATCATTTTGTTGTAAACATAAATAGTTTTATAAATATAGAAGTTTAAAATATTTTTAAAAAAATTATCTTTCCAGTTCTGTCATTGATTGGCTAGTATGGACGACACCAGCAGTGTAATTTGGAGCCAATTTAAACAGTTTACTTTTAAATTGCTACTGTGTTTATATATATAGAAAATCATATTTACTAATACTATAGAAGGTAATTAATAATAATTAAATGGGATAATATATATTTTTACGCCCATTCGATAGATTTTTTTTCTGAATTCAACCATATAATCATTTTATAGCTATTAAAAAATATTGAGAAATATTCAACTGAAATTTGATTTTTATAGTTATTTTTCAGTAGGCTATGCGTGAAAAAGAAAACTATTATTTGTTGTATATAAATAAAATAGAACAATGTTTATAACGTTAATAACAAATATTTGTTACATTTTAATTTAAGCTCAATTGTTTTTCAGACATAGCCTACTGAGAAATAACTATATAAAAGTCGAATTTATTTAAATTACAATTGAATTTTTCTCAATAAATTTGTTATGTAAGGATATAAAATAATCACAAGATGGAATTCAGAAAAAATACTCTATAATAATAAAATAGTACACTGTATTGTAACTTGAGAACCACTGGTTTAAAAATATTTGCTTCTGCAATCGCATGTATCCTTTTGTCTTCTATAAGATTTGAGGTAGCTCGTTTACCTGTTACACCCTGTATAAAAATAATAATAAAAAGTTGGGAAACATCTGAACCAATAGTTTTTAGCTTTAGGGTAGTAATGTTAAATAAATTTCCGTGAGATGAGGGCGTATACAATGTACAGTAGCATGCAACTCAATAAAAGGTTTATTATTTTAATCAAAGAAACTGACGCCAAGAGCCGGGGGCTTTCTTATTCGCTAAATAATAAACCAATTTTTATTGTATTTATTGTATAATTGTATTGTACATCCATAACTCCTACTAAGAAAACTTTTATATAAAATTTCTATATTTATTAATTAAAAACTCAACGGTACACATCCATTAAACTTTTAGTTTTAACCAAGAGAATTGTTTTATTTTACAAGTAATGTTGGTATACAAAAGTTTACTCGTTTTAATTAATGTATATCTCAATAAGTATTCCGAAATCATTCACAAGACGTTGCACGGTTGCAATATGAAAGAGCTCAGTGTTGAATAGGTATATTTTATTGAATTTGAATTTTGGCACTCATTCTAAAACTTTATCTTATCTTTTCCTGTTTTACATCAACATATCAGAAATAAAAAGAAAAGGAATTTAGCAGAAGATAAAATATCAGATATGTGAAGATATTATTTTTGTTATTCATTTTATTCTTATTTTCGTGATTTATATTTTACAACCTCGGAGTCATAAACATTGTTACGATATGTCATAAACAATGAGTTCTTATTATAAATCATATATGTAATGCAATGCAACATATGCTGCAGAGAGCAAATATAGTAGCAAATGACAAACAATTTTAGTTTATAAAATTTGTTTTATCTTACGTTCGTGCAGAAAGTAGACGAAATACTATGTGTTTCGAGGATTAAAAGTGGACCTATTGCACAGTGTGAATATAAGGTGGAGATGGAGATCAAAACCATCGAACTAATTCATGGTTAAAAATAGGTAATTTAAAAAAAATTCATATAAACTATAATAAAATATAGTCTTCAAATTTAATAAAATAATAAAAATGACAATTTATACATATACAGTCTAAGACACAATAGTGCAAATTTTGAGCGTCAGTGCTCTTACGGCTACTTTGTAACTTTTGGGTACCGAATAATTTTTGACATTTCGAGAAAGCGACACAATTTACAACTTTATTTTGAGTGTTGCTATTGTATATGAATATTATACATAATAGTACATTGTAATGAATAAATAAATAATTTAAAATGCTATACGTGGCGTGAATAATTCAAAAAAATTAAAATACCAGCGAAGATGTAGCAAAAACAATATTTTTTCTCATTATATGTGTGACTTCTATTAACCATTTTATCATATTTAGTTTTATATTATATGTTATAATATTACCTAAACATTACAAGATGCAACACATACGGAAAATGCGATTATTGAGTTGGAGATGTTACCATATTTTTCTTTTATATTCGCAATAAATGAAGATGATTCTTCATTAAAAATATACAGGCTCTAAATGGAATCAGGTAGCAAAAGCTCGGAGAGGAATATACACAAAAAATACGAACTCTGTGAATTTCTACATTCGACTTGTCCATTTACATACGGTACATTATAGAATAAATAGAGGAATTATATCAAAAATAGACTATTTTATACAACTGTATATACTATTTTCTGCCTCTTGTAATTATATCTTGTTCAAATATTAACTTAAAAAAAAATTCTATACAATTCATTGTTGCAATCATATGACCATTGTTTGAATTGTATTCATACGATAGGTAAGTATATTTCACAATGAGAAAACTTGTAAACCTAAATGAATTTTTCATTTTAGTAGAAGATATCACTTGAAAAGTTATTTTCTCCAACAATATTTTGGAAACTACACATTCTACAACTAAAAATTATGTTGGAATTATTATTATTCCAACAAACAGCAAACCGTGTGGAATAATTCCATACGCCGTTTGGAATAATTCCGCACGGCTTTCGACGAATCACAATCTATTTAGCCACATATTAGCGCAGTATGTCAAATATCTTGATTCGGTTGCTGTGGTTATGACTCTTTGTTATATATTTATTTATTTCTGTATTTGCGTTTGACGTTTTAAAGTTTTGAACATTTTTAGAGTTTTTTGTTAAGTTTTACAGGTTTTTGGAGTTATCTAGAGTAATAAGTTTACCTAAATAATAATATATTACTTAGAAAATTAACTGAAGACATTTTTTAGAGAAATATATCAAGTGGAAATATGGAATGTACGTCATCGTCACCAGAAATAAGGGAGCTATTAACGAACTCTTTTGGGTGCTGTAATACCATTGTTACAGACGCAAAACAGAAAAGTCATTTATATGAATTTATGTAATAATATTATATTTCAACAGTGATAAATAACATACAATATTTTTGTCACAAAACAAATGAAACTTGAAACAATAGCGTGCATGTAATGTACGTAATTACAAATTATAATTATATGTATTTTGTACAATGTTGATACAAATTACATACATACTTTGAAATAATTAACTTTTAAAATAAATTTTAACAATAATTGTTCTGGTTGTTAGTAGACAGCAGCAATCGTAACATTCTCAGAACCTTTTATTGGTATCCACGGCTTAACCACTCAGCAAAACAAACTTGTTCTTCCACTTAATTCATTTATTGAGTTGGTATCCTTTTGACACTAAGCAGAAAACTTCCTTCAACGCCAATGTATTCTAGTTTGGCCATTAGGAGCTGATAAACAGCTTGGATTACTCTCCGTAATCACCAAATAAACTCGTGCTCAAGACTACGCCATTGTTTGTTTGTCGGTAATGTAGTAAGCTCTGTAACACGCACTAATCGACAGGCTACACACACTGTCGAATAATGACGTAGGAATGTGAGGTAATTCTGTTTGATAGAATGTGATATTGTAACTTGTTTGAAGATAAGGTTTGTTTGTGTGTTGACTCCTGCCCTTATGCCCCAATTTTAAAGTTTACATGTGAAAGCATCCTTATGTCAAAAGGAATACTCTAAATTCTAGAATGTTAGAGTTGATAAGGATGTTAAAGTTGGTAAATACTTTACGAACTAGGAAGTTTTAATGAAATTGTATTTGCTTCAGTTCAATTCCTTAAATGAAAAATTTAATATTTACTTACTGCTCTATAAAATCCATTTTATGATAATTAAAGTATTTAAAGTCAGCTTTTATTTTAAATAGTTACATTATTTAAACCAATATTAGTGAATAACAAATAACACTAACATTGGCGTAAGTTCTGTTACTGATATTACTATCAACATGGCAGCTGCCAAATAGAGGGATTATGCAATTCGTTCTACCTATATACCAATACTTTTCAATTATTAATTCATTGCAATACACTCTGGATAGTTAACAAGCTGAAAATAATAATGTGCTAAACAATATAATTGTTTGTGATTCGCTGAGCTCTATTCAATATATTGAGAATATGAGAAAAGTTGATACTTTCTACGGACGACTTAATACGACACTGAAGAATTCGTCCTACAAATGCAGCAATGCAGACATCATCGTGAAAATGTTAAAATTGGATTCTAGGGATCTTAAAACGTGGTCATTTACCAAAACCTGGATATGCGATTTTTAGCACGATCTTGCAACCTTTGTTGTTAAAAGCTGCACCATGAAAAGAGAATATTCAAATATTACTAAATGGCAGATGTCAGTGTGAAATATATTACATAACGTCTTCGTGAAATGTTTTACTGCAAAAATTGAATCGTTTGCAAAAAACTTTCTGTGGAATTTGTACATAGTACGTGATTGACAGAAGGTAAGTGTTGGCCGCATCACAATATTTTAGCTGAAATCCGTAGCAAAATAATAGAGAAATAAACACACCGTCATGTCAAAATTACTAGGGTAGAATACAGTTAAGTGTATACATAACTTTTTCCACTCATTTTGCGTGTCGTTCTTATTCAGTTCCTTTTCTCTCAAATCTTCCGCAATACAGTCCTTCACACTTATCTTTGGTCTTCCTCTGTTTCTTCAACCGTCTATTACTAAGCTACTCATTCTTCTTCCAATATATTCTTCATTTCTCCTCATGACATGTTCAAACCAATGTAATTGTCTCTTTTGTATCTTTTAACACTAGAGTTATTTCCTTACCGTATCTTTCCCAACATCTACTTCAACATCCTCCTCTCTGCCACATTCGTTTACTTCTTATTGATACTGATATCTGTCAATTTGAATTATCTGAATATATTAGCAGTTTCCATGGTTATAGTATAGCTGCCTGATTTATGAAATTTAATATCTTTATAATTCTTTAACTCTATATCTATTGAATATGAAGTATAAAATGCAATCAAATCGTACAGAGAATAATATATTCTTTAAGTTACAATAACGTTACATGTCAATAAATCATATTTAACTGTAGAATCTTTAAATGAGGCTACTTCCGGTTCACCAATTATAACCAAAATCTAATCACTTCTTCTGGATGTAAACTTGATGAATACGACAAGAATATAAAATTTGGAATCGTGGTATTGAAGTTATGCGATCTGAAACACACACACACACACACACACATACACACACAGACACACATACATACAGACATCATCGTAAAAATAGTAAAATCGTATTATAGGGATCCTAAAACATGCTTATTTACTAAAAATTCATCATTGAATTTTTTGACCAAAAACAATACCTTCCTTACCTAAAGGTGACGGAAGGTAAAAAATTAATATAAAAAAATATAGGGGGTATTTTCTTTCAGTTAAACAAAAATTTAAAATTTATGAAATGACGCTATTACACATTGAATTAAATTGTTAAATTTCTGAAACCTGTAACTATATAAAACAATTTTATTAATTATTCATTGCTTTTTTAACTTTTTTCATACTAACAGAAACATTCCTTTATTAAAAAATATATTAGCAACTTTACACGTGCCCATAACATTATTTTTGATTTGTAATTCATTTTAGTTTCTACAGAGCATGAATATCGAAAACAACGAGAATTCAAATGAAAATGCAAATACAATTTGCTGTTTATTATTTAATAACAGTGAGTTGAAATATTGTGACATGTGTTTCAAAATGTATCCACATTTCAATTAAAAATAGTACCTCTGCCTCATTTTCCAAAGCGTAAAATGTGGGTTAAAAAAGTCATTAATCCAGTTAATGGGAAATTTTATTTTTATTAGTTGGTGCTCGTCCAGAATTTGCTTGCGCTAAAGAACCTTTGAATTAAGTTTTGTTTTTACTCAGCCGAAGCCGACCTGCTTGTAATTCTGTAATAATGTCATGTTTTGAAAATGCTTAACGGATTTGGGTTATTACAGAAATAATGTTCGGACGTAAGCGATGCAATTTATTCGACAATATTTTTATTTAGTTTATTTTGAATATTATTAGAAACGCCAGAAACTTGAATGCGTATATGAAAGAATGTAAGGAAGTTCAACATAATTTAAGACTTTATTTACATACTAGTAGTTTCATTGCTCTTGCTTCTTATTTTTACCTTAAACTTAGATCGAGATAATGGGTTTCTTGCTCTATGTACTCAACGTCTATTTGCAAATACTCATAGCTTTTGTGTAGAATGTACCAATAAAATTCTGACGAGGGATAAAATAAGTCCAGAAAAATTCAATTCGTTATCAAAATCACATCGCGATATTACCACATTTCAGAAAATCTTGCCGTACATCGTTCAATATTTCCTAGACTTGGGACGTAAGTCGAAAAACAATCAAACGCAAAACGCTATTCTGTACAGGTGTCTCATTTTTGATGTTTTTTTTTAAGGTATCACGGGTAATATAAACGATAGACCAAAACTATTTGCACATTCCATAGTCAAGGTTTCGAGAAAAGTTTAATAGTCACCATAGGAATTTCCGACCTTTTTTGTTTTCTGAGCTACAGACAAAACTCGTTTTTTGGTTCATATCGAAAATATCTCATATTTATTATGATAGAGATAAACTGTCTTAACAAATTTTGAACCCTCTTTTAGGTAGAATAAAATGGCGCAATTAGATTTGTTATAAATTTATAATTCTCGAGATATAACACAAATAGTTTCATCGTTTTGCTTATTGTGCTTTTCAATAATACATAACAAATCTATGTTCTTTTAAATATGAATAAAAGATGAATTATTAATTGTTTGGGGTGACAAAATTGAAAATTATTAAGAGAGAAAGGAAAAACATCGAGTAAACATCATCATTTATTTATTACTAATATCATTTGTTTCAGTTTTACTTATTTTTACCTCTCGCTAAGAGAGGTATTGCATTCATGCTAAAAATCGCATATCCAGATTTTATTGAATAAGCACGTTTTAAGGTCCCTACAATCCGATTTTAACATTTTTACGATGATGTCTGTGTGTGTGTGTGTGGATGTGTGTGTGTGGGATGTTGGAAGGACGGTTACTCAAAAACTATAAGACTTAAAATTTGTTTAACAACGTATTTCCCAATCGGACATTCATGGGAAGATCTGAAAAGGTTTTGGTAACAATTGGACAACCGGAAGTAGAAGATTCTTGAAAAAAAATCTTCTAAATATTATTTTTTGAAAATTTTTCTTGATAATATTAAAGAAAAATAAATTCTCTTTCTGATACATTTAAATATTTTTATACATATTTTATAGATTTAAAGGAATATAATATATAAAATAATGTAATTAATTTTACAACCGAAAGGATGCCATGAAAAATAGTTGCAAATTTAAATTATTTGTAACTGACAGATAAATGTCAGTGTCAGAAATAATGAGTAATGAAAGAAAAATGTATTTGGAGAATCCCTTAATTCTTGATCTGTGACTATTATGGAGATGACAAGTCTAGGTTGAAGGACTTAAATTTGTTTCAAACATTATGGGACAATGTACACCAGTACTGTAGACTAGAGTAACTTTGAATTGCGAAAAAGCTATCAAATTCTTATCAAGTAAGTTGTAAATATTGACAAAATTACACATCGATATAAGAATAATCGGAGTGCAATCTATCCGTCACTTTATTAAAGGGAATTAAGGTTATTTAGATATAACAAATATGAAAAAATAAAATGTAAAAGAAGATATATAAGAATAGATGCACAATCCAGATATATACATTTTAGACCGCCCAAAATTAATGTTTTTACTAGAAGAATATGAAGAGAAAGTAAGCAAGGTTGTTCGAATTGAAAATTGCTGTTACCAGCCTAATATTTATATATGGTAAACTCTACTTTGTAATTTATTGTAACATAATTTATGGTAAAATATCTTTATGTTGAGACATGCTATTATTGAATAATAAAGAAGTTTAAACGTCATAGATTTATATGAATATATTATTTGTATTTATAAAAATATTCTTTGCTTTATGCATACAGCCAGGTAAAATATACGGCGAGAGGTTATGTGCTGGCCACATCAGATTTTTAACTTCCGTAAGGAAGATATTGTCTCTGGTCAAAAAATTTGGCGGTAAATTTTCAATAAATAAGCACGTTTTAGGGTCCACATGCAGACGTGATTAGATTTTGGTTATAATTGGTTAACCGGAAGTACCCGTTTTTGAAGATGTTAACAGTTTTCCTTGAAAAAAAGGCTGTTAAATATCATTTTTCACATTTAATTGTACGTATTCTCTATACGATTTGATTGCATTTTATACTTCATATTCAATGGATTTAGCGTTAAATAATTATAAAGAAATTAAATTTCATAAAACAGCCAGCTATGCTATAACCATAGAAACAGCTAGATACTATGACCGCGTTTAGCAGTACCTAGCGCATCTAGCAGTCTAGCGGGATATGATGTCACAATGTAGTGTCAAATTGACAACTGCCATATGTCCTTTTGAAACATACTAGGTGTCATTACTTAGTTGCATCGCAAAATATAACCGTTTTTCCGATACTACATCAATGATACATAAAATTAAAATGAATTTCGTCAACAAATAGGTAATCGATTACGTTTAGTAATCCTCAATCTTTATTTAAAAATATGAGGTTGTTTCCGCTACTTGAGAAAATATAGCTAGCTGTGTCTGCCGTTTTTATTAAATGGTCTAGAACTGTCATTTATGACAGGAAGAAGAAATTTCATTTTGCATTTATCTGTCAATTATAAACATTTAAATATCTTAACTGGTTTCCATGGGGTTGTTAAGACAGCGAGATTTATTACAATAGATTATTATATATAATATATCTCTAAGTCTATAAAAGATATAATAAAAAATTTAAATGTATCGGATTGAAATTTTAAAGATCTTTATTATTGTATTAACATAAATTTTCATCATCGTAAAAATGTTAAAATCGCATTCTAGGGACCTTAAAACGTGCTTATTCAATAAAACGCGGATATGCGATTTTTAGCATGAATCCAATACCTATCTTAGCGAGATGTAAAAAAGGTATAGAATTACTTAGTAAAAACGCAAGACACTGCTAGCTATGTTTTTCTAAAAATAATTCAGCGGAAACAAAAGAACAACCTCACAATTTCAATAAAAAGTTAAGAAATACGTGGTCGATTGCTTACATTTGTGGACGAGATTCATTCTACTTTTATTTATCATTGACTTAGTATTAGACAAACCCTTATATTTTGCGATACAGCTAAATATTGACTTCTAATATGTTAAATAATGACCATTAATATGTTTAAAAAGGACATTTGACACCAGTCAATTTGACTTAACACTTTGACAAACATCCTGCTAGACAGCTATATGCGCTAAGTATTGCTGAACGTGGCCATTAAGAAAATTTTGAGTGTCAAGTGCAATTGATATACGAGCCCAAACTCATAATAATGACTACTTTACATTTTCAACAAAATATAAAATCTACACAAATGGTTAAAAATTTCTAAAAATTCTTTCGGCTTCTTTAAATATAGACTTAAAACTTTTCAAAACCGTGGGCCCAACGACTGGTGAAAATAGTTCGACCGGCATTTTAAAGATCATCGTCTGGTCCAGATTTAGCTTATACCGCAACTCTTTACTTTTGGTACAATATGGTAAAAATCCAGTGCGTACATAAAACCTACCTTGCAATACATAGGAAATACTCACAGGAAAATGTGTAGATCTTAAGGATACAATGCCTAATAAATTAAAGCAGGTATTACTAATAAAGGCGATGCAACATAATATTAAATGGCGGAATACTTAAATAACATAGTTAGTTTTGGTAAACTTAAAACCTATACTTTAAACAAGTCAAAAGAAATTTATATAAATTTCTCACCATTTGCGTAGGTTTTATAATTTTTTTGTTGAAAATGTTAACCGGCCGAATATGGGCTCGTAGCATGTTTGTGTTGTAATTTTACTGGTAATATAGAATCTTTTGCAAGAAACTTTCTGTATGGAATGAGGATTGACGGAAGGTAATGTGCTGGCCACATCCGATTTTAATAATTATTATGAGGTAATTGCAAAATTCCTACATGAGCGAAACAAGTCCAGATGAGGACATTTTGTTTTTAAAATTTTGGACCTGTTCGGCGCGACACTTTTGATAATTAACAAAAAATCAAATTCAACTCATCTAAAATTCCTCTTTTTAAAAATTTGCTCAATCATCTCTTTAGTATTGTAAAAAGTGTGTGAGTCAATAATCACCTCTAATTGACGGAAACCTCCGAGTTGCGTAATTATTTGAAAGCTCGGGTGGAATTGGGCGCTATAAATTTATAATCGCGGTCGAACGATCCTGCAGACCACAGTGACCTCATCAATAAAGGAAAAGGTCGCATCTCTTTCGCACTCAGCTGGCCCGCTGCCCCTTGCCCTTGTAAAGTCCAACTACGCCGACACTGCCAACCGACTCAATTGAAAAATTTATACATGGCAAGGACTGGCACTTCTTAAGTGTAGTGCTCTTGTGGTCTTCTTCGTTTGGATGTTCGCCACAACAAACCAGAAGCGGAATTAAAATTTTGTTACTACCAAGCTACTATATGTTTGTCAATAGTTGCTAAATTAAATTATATTAATTGGTACAGATTGTCATAAACTTGCCCACAAGGGTCAGGCGTCAGTGGAAATATAAAAACTGATTATAATTATTTTAAAAAGTACAAGATTTTATCAATATTAACATTGTTCCCTTCAGAGTATTCCTTATTAGGTATATACTCAGCCAACGTTGATTCCACTTTGCAGAACACTTGCAGAAATCATTTTGTAGTATAGCTTCAGCTCCTTCAACCATTTGTCCTTTATCGTCTCTATTGTTGTAAAACGTTGTCCTTTTCACTTCTGGGAAGAGAAAAAAGTCACAGTCACAGTGTTGAATACGGAGACTACAGCATCATAATGATTTTATTTTGAGGAAAAAATAAGGAATAAGTAGTAAACTGTAAGGTTTTCCCCATTTTCTTCGAATTACCTCGCATAAACAGTGCAACACTTGACGGTAATAACACAGTGTAGCCAAATGTCATCTGCTGTTAAAGCCGCAAGATGGGATTGTATTACAATTATTAGAAAAGCAAATTTAAATACAGTATAGTATTCGTATACAAAGTATTACCATAAACGTTTTTAAAGTTAATTTAATGTTTTGAATATTACGTGCACAACTTTCATATCACAAAATAAATTGACACTTTGTACTTTTATCATTAATAGCTATTTTTATATTTTTTATTTATTTATTTATTGAACAAAGATTAAACATTATAACAATACTTATCAAGGAAAAGATTTTCCTAACTTTTCTACGCAAATATTTAAAATTTGACGATTAGTTGAATTACGCGCGCTCGCACGCCAAATTTCATACCACGAAATATAATGGCATTTTATCATAAATAGCTATTTTTACATTTTATTTATTTATTGTACGAATTTTAATCTTCATTACAATACATATTGAGGGATAGACTTTACTAACATTTCCACACAAGTATTTAAAATTTGACTTTTAATTGAATTTCGCGCAATCGCAAGTTAGTGGGCGGGTTGTGTGAAGAAATGAATATCAAAGGGGTCGGACCTAGAGGGCAAGGCACATACTAGTTAAAAGCAATAAGCAAGTGACAGCGTTCGATCGCTTATACTGTGGTAACACTACTCCTTAAATATTAACCGTCGTTTATGTGCTAGAATTCCCGGCTCTCTTATAATCTTCCACGTCCCTCTTGGAAGCGTATGTATACCATTCATAAACTCTTGTTTTTAGAATAGCTTCACTGCTCTTTATACTAATTTAAAATACTCGCTACTCTACGAACAAACCTATAGTATACATTCACAAAAACTGTATTTTCCGACTTGTCGTACTACGTCCGTAGATCTTTAAAATAGGTAAGAAATTGATTCTATATAAAAATACTTGAATGGCGTATTTTCCAATCTCTAAAAGGTTAGGATTCGACATATTACTACAGTTTGTTAAAAAAAACCTAACTCGAAGCAGGCTATGAACAAAGAAACGTATATCAATTTAAAAATATTTAATTAAATATCAATTTGATACGAGACATTGTCAAAAATGTTATCTAAAAAAATCAAAGTTTTTCTTCTTGAATCTTATTTTAGAAACCGAAACGAATTAGAAAACGACGAATGGCAATAACTGAATCTTCCTTTATTACCTTTTATTCTTAAAATTACATTTCAAGATCAATTTTGGAAACTTGACTTTGAATTGACTAATTATCAGACGTACTCCTAGTTAGGCTTTTTTATTGAATGATTGTGAATAAAATAATATATTACAGGGTGTTATGTAAGTAAGTGTATAACGCGCAACCCATGGTAGAACTGACCCTATAGATCGTAAATCTGGCAACAATTTTTATTTAACATGCTATCTACAATAACTGCAGGCCTTTAAAACTTACCAATCACGGCATAGTTCAAATTTTGTAAAAAATTAAAAATCAATGTCTGGAAAAAAAGTCACACCTGTCACAAATGACATATAAGATCATTGGCGGCGCGGCATATTTCTGATTTTCAACTACATATATATAACAAAAGAAAATAATTTACCTACATTTGTGATAGTGACAATTTCTTGTAATAATTAAATAAGATAATAAAATTGTTTTCATAGCTTGCTATGTTTTATTTTGTATGGAATTTTATTAATACATATTTTGAGAATAGATGGTTGCCATTTTGAAATGGTGAAAGTAAAACTATGATAATTTGGTATCATTGTGAAGCAAATTTTATGTACATTCTGGAAAAAAATATAAAATACCGATATCCTATGCTAGATTTAAAGTTGTACCCATTTCCGCTAAAACCGGAAGTGATACAAAATTTCTGCTTTGATCATCTTATGAGCCCCTTTGTCTAGTTTAACTTTGCTTATTAACATTTTTTTGTATCTCTCAAAATAAACGAAATATTCGTGGTGCCGGATTTACGCCAAACACCCTATATATATATATATATATATATATATATATATATATATATATATATATATATATATATATATATATATATATATATATATATATCATTGTCGATGTCATGGTATTATTTGACAAATATCAACAAACACATGCGCCAAATTCGTATATTCTTGTTATTCGCAACCATGTAATAAAGTGAATAATTTTAACTGCATACCACTTCAGTAAAAATTAAAAATTGGGCCGAACTCTAAAGCTAATAAAACCGAGTTCAGTACAAGCGCCTACGTTTTTAAATTGGTTTTTTGAGTAAATAATTTAATTACATTGTCTGAAGTTGTTGGCGCAAATGGAATTATGAAGTTATGATACGAGAAAGTAATAAATAAAAGCGCAATATTATATTATTATTAGATACCATTTTTAGCAACATACCTTAACCTTATGATAGTAAACCTGCTTTCCTTTCATTACGGTCAATTTGATGGCTAAAAATGTCAAGACGTATGATCTATCTTGGAACAATTTTGAGTGTAAATAATTCTTTCCTTTTTTTTGTAAGACAAGAAACTGAATGCTCTATGGAACAATCTGTCTATGTCATGTTTACAAACACTGTTAGCGCAATGATAATATTTGCGCTCTGGATAAATTGGATATTTCGGTATGAAAATCTTAAATTGTTTTTAAAAATATGTTGCTCTAGGTTTTTCCTTCTTTACCTATTAATGGGTATATGCAGGTTTCCATGAGTAATAACTACACATATTGAGATAAAACTTAAGGATACATAAATAATATTTGGTTATTTGTTAGGTATGTGGTGTTACGGTTATGTAGTTACGCTTATGTTTTGTTCCAAAACTGACAAATAATCTGTACATATTTATATTTTGTGTTATTCCTCATAGGGTTGAGTGGCTGTGTGGGTTAGATAACCGGTTTAATTCGGACCTGGGCCGGGTTCGATTCCGACCAACGTCAAATTTGAAACTTGAAAATTTTTATTCAGCACAAAAGTGATTTCCTATGGTGCTCTCTCTACCACAACTTTAAGAGCCCGTGAAGTGTCGCATGGTAATCACTCCCAATGGTACAGATATATCGGCCCATAAGCTGGTGCAATTAATTAACATTATCCTATTGATTCCGCCTACGCAAGGAGGTATTACCCTATTGAAGGAATTCTAATTATTACTGGAGATATATTAGTGTTAGGAATTTTCTAAGGTATCATGTTATTATTACAATACTACAATACCTAAGGACATTTTTATAATAAAAGCGCTTGGATCACACTTCTCATAAGAATATAATGTAAAAGTGTGCTCCATAAAAGCGCTTTTATTATGAAAGTGCGCTCGGAATACGGGCCATGTCATTATACCGATATCTGCAAATAGAAACAGATTGACACGCCAAGAAATGGATAAGCCGTGATGATATACGAGTATTTAGATTTATTTATTTTTTCCTTATTCCTTACAGATAATTGTATGAACTATTCTATATATATTTTATGATTATGCACCCTTATGCCTTATTCCAAAACATGTTATTTACTTCCATACCTAAACATTTATATTACAGTAAAATCTCTTTTAGTGGACAACTCTATTAGAGAGTTATCGTATGTCAAAATAGATAGCGTGAACCTTAATTCCACATAACTTGGACGTTATTCTGTACATCAGTATAGGTTTTCACATACCGTACATGATGTAGCTATCCTTGTCTAAAAGTTAGGTTATGTCTGCATTAACATAAAGTATTTTTCGACAGACGCTATTTCTGGACAAATAAGATTAAACTCTATATACATACCGTGGAAAATTTGCGTACGAATGCACACTGATGCCAAACTGAGCATTAACAGTCACGCTATTTATTTTGATGTTATGTGAAAACTCTCTAATAACTGGACATCTTTACGGAAACAAGAATTTTTATATTGATTTTCCTAATACACATATCTCTATTAAAAGGACACGCTATTAAACGGACACGGATCCTAATTCTGGATCCCATTTTTAAGAAATGACCTTTCATAAACAGACGTTAGTTAATAGTACATTGTAAAACAAGTATCATAAAGCGCGACAGTTTTACAAAAGAGTGCGTCAACAGGCTTTATGTAACATGTTTTTTAACTATCTTTTCTATTGAGTTAATTTTACAATGAGATTTTTTAAAAAGCAACTTGCCAAAAATATGACTGTTTTTTACCTCCCGCTATCCTTGGTAAGGGAGGTATAGGAATCGTGCTAAAAATCGCATATCGAGATTTTGGTAAATGTCCACGTTTTAAGGTTCCTAGAAAGCAATTTTAACATTTTCACGATGATGTCTGTGTGGATGGGTGTATGTATGTATGTGTGTGTGCGCGCGTGGTTCTTCTGGGCACTCTGAAATACCATCATTCAGAAACTTTTGAAACCATGTACGAGTATTTCTTATAATATGGAAAGAAGCCATTAAATTTTGGTGTCAATTAGATAACCGGAAATGGCAGTTTACTTGAAGCTCAAAATAGTTTTTCTTCAAAAAATACTTTTAAATGTTATTTTTTCGAAATTTTTTATTATAAAAATGAAAGATTATTCCATTCTCTACAGGTTTGCTTTAATACTTTTTCTATATATTTTATGGATAAATTTATAAAATAATATAAAAATTATATCTCGGAGCTTATGCTTTAAACACATCTCCATAGGTACATAGTTCAGCTCAAATGTATGTAACTGACAGATAAATGTCATTGTCAAAAAAATATTCATTTCAAATTAATAATAGTAACGTTTTAAAAGGAAAATTGTAAATAGAACAATATTTTTATGAAAAGGAACTTAATATACATAATTTCTAGCATTAGTATTGTATTTAAATAAAGAAATAAATAAATATATTATCACGGCATATTATCCATTGCTGGGTGTGCTAATCTGATTTGTACACACATTTCGGTAATGACGATGACATATTTGTATTGTGCGGGTGTTTATCACAAGGATTAATTTTATCCCATTTAAAATTCAAATTATTTGGCGTTGATCGGGATCGAATCGGAATCCCTAGATTCACGACCAGGCACGCGGCAACGAGACCCCATAGGTAAATGACTGGAGGTATTTTGTTGGTCACATCAGATTTTTTTTGTCCATTATGTTGGTAGCGCTTCCTGTTAAACGATTGAAATTTCACATTTTGACAGTTTGTGTTTTGTGTTGTGAATTTTGGCTGATTGTAAACATTAGTACTTTGGATCAATCATTGCGTTTAAAGGTCTTCTAAACGACGTGTTTGCAGTCCTTTTATAGACTCATAATAACCCCGAAATAGAAAAAATCATTAGCATTATACCGGGGATTCTACTGTTTAAGATATATTTCGGTTTGACTCAGAGCAGTCGTTCTTATTTGTTCTTAATCCAGTATTTCAATACACACGACTACGTATTGGGTTGTGTTAAATTCAAATTTAAAAAATGACCACATGTACTATTAAACGTATGTTAACGTTGCAAGGTACTGAAGTTCTCCATAGCGAAAAACTCAGTGTAGATAAGTTAGCAACCTGGTTTAATATCGGGATATCTCAAACAGGTGAAATTATAAAAAAAGTCAGAACTATTAAAAAAATTTGATTCACATGTTAATCCACAACAGAAAAGGAGTTTTTTTAAAACAGAGGGCCTCAATATAGACAAACTTACATATGAATAGTTTATCAAGGCGCAAAATAGATACATTTCTTTGTCTGGCCCTATAATTACACTTAGGTTACGAAAATTTCACTGTTGAAATTTCATTTTCCCTTTAAACGGACACCTCTTTTAAACGGGAAAAGTAATCGTCGACCAGTGCTGTCCGCTTAAGAGAGATACCACTGTATATGTTTTATATCTTATTTCTTGTGAAATGGTGTACTCATATACTAGTGAACCAGACTCAACAAAAATCTTAGTACCTATGTTTCGTTATTATTTCATTAATTACAATTAATAATATATCTTAATAATCTGATCAGAATTTGTAGGTAATATGTTATTGTTTACTAGCTGTCAGTTGGCACTTAACTTATTCTGACTACGAAGGTCAAATCAGTACATGAGTACCAATCAAAAACAATACAATTAAATTATGATGAGCCAAGTGCAAGAATCTATTTTCGTCTTATCATCTTAAATGCCGTTACACTGCAGTTCCTATATACATAGATCCTTTCCTGGAACTTTACGGCACTTAATTTTGCAGCAGCTGGTGCAATTAATTAACATTATCCTATTGATTCCGCCTACGCAAGGAGGTATTACCCTATTGAAGGAATTCTAATTATTACTGGAGATATATTAGTATTAGGAAATTTCTAAGGTATCATGTTATTATTAGAGCAAAAATATTAATATTACAAGAAAAATATTTTGTTACAGTACATTCATTCTCTTATAGTTTATTAGATCAATTATTTTTGCAATAAATGACTTTTTGCAGGTATTCATATGTTCTCCAATAATTCATGGCCGCTTCCAACAACAATACCTAAAATTTATTGTGTCCACGTGTATCACATAGACTTTAAATATCAAAAAAATCTGTTGTGGCCAGCACAATACCTCTCGCCACTTTCTTTTTTGGTTACATAAATATAGGGCGCGAGCAGTCATGTGACACTGTTGGCCTTGACAAGCAGATGTGAGGACACGTTTCAGAATGATAATTAGTAATTATGTACATAGATGTCAAATATCAGAATTTTTCATTAAAAATTTCAAGATTTTCTAAATTCACGTAGTAATTATTTACATAAATGTCAAATGTCATAATTTTTCACATGGTTAATTTGTCATCAGGAATGTGGAATTTACTTGCTGAGGAATATAAACGACATGGAATTGGAAAAACATGAAATTTGGAATGGAAAATTGACATTTGACATCTATGTACTTAATTACTAGCTGTCATTCTAACTCGGGCCCCCATATTTGCTTGTCAAGTTCAACAAAGTCACATAACTGCTCGCGCCCTATAAATTTCTTATGTCTTTTCTTTATGTTTAGATATCATTTTATACAACAAGAAATATTAAACTTACCAATATGACAGAAAAATTATTCAATAATGACGGTTAAACTTCTTAATTTAACGTAAAAGCCTAATTTGACTTTTTACTACTATGGTGCCAAAACAAAATTCTAAGATTTAACTGTTTAACTGTTTCCGAGGAAGAGATCATTTTGTATTAGAATCTAAGAAAAACTGACAAGATAAAGAACAAAATTTTGTGTTAGTAAATAAATTAAAAAATAATAAAATTTTATATGAAATATTTTTCTCAATTTCTAATAGTTCGAAGTTATTTGAAAATTAAATATTGGCCAAGGTCGTCACAACATTTAACTTACAATTATTTGAACTCCGAAAGGTAAACAAAAAGTCTCATTTAATCATCTCTTATAGTTTTCGAGATAACATTGGTAAACTATTGAAGATAGGACCCATGCTGTTCTTTTTATTCATTTTGGTCGTCCCTTCAATTTTTTACCCTTCTTTAAAACCCTGTATACTCACATAAATAAATTCATGACATTTACAAAAAATGCTAAAAAAAACAATAATTTTCAAATGCATTACGTTTGTCAAATTTCATTTTTACCTCTCGCTAAGAGGTATTGGATTCATGCTAAAAATCGCATACCCAGATTTTATTGAATAAGCACGATTTAAGGTCCATAGAATCCGATTTTAACATTTTTACAATGATGTCTGTGTGTGTGTGTGTGTGTGTGTGTGTGTGTGTGTGTGTGTGTGTGTGTGGATGTGTGTGTGTGTGTGTGTGTGTGTGGATGTGTGTGTGTGTGTGTGTGAGGTTGTTGGAGACACGATTTCTCAAATTCTATAAGACTAAAGACCTATTTGACTACGGATTCCTCAATCTAACAGTAATGGGAAGAGTTAAATAGGTTCTGGTAACAATTGGACAACCGGAAGTGGTAGTTTCTAAAAAAAAATTCTAAATATTATTTTTTGAAAATTTGTTACTACAAATATTAAAGATAATTAAATTCTCAATCTAACACACTTAATTTTTTTATTATATATCGTATAGGTTTGGAGATATAGTATATAATAACATAGAATAATCTGTTGTAATAAATCTCGTTGCCCGAAAAACATTTGCGATATTTAAATTTTTGTAATTGACATGTAAATGCAAAATGTCAGTGTCAGATTTTTCTGGGAGGTAAGAGTACATTTAATATATATTATTGTATTTAATTAATTATATATTTAAATTACAGATGTTAATATTACATATATCCTTAAGAAATACCGTTAATACCGTCAATGAATTTGAAGAATTTTGAACATAATATTTAGAATAGTAGGATAAAATTTCTTATAGAACGAAAGAAGAGCAACAATTTCAATTATTTGTGTGTACTTATAGGGCGCGAGCAGACATGTGACTTTATTTGCCTTGGCAAGTAGATGAGGAACCGTGTCAGAATGACGGCTAGTAGTTTTTACATAGATGTCACAATTGTCATATGTCATAATTTTTCATTCAAAATTTCAAAATGTTCTGATGTTTATTTGTCATCCATTAGTATGGAATATACTTGTCGAGGAAAATAATCCACATGGATTTGGAAAATCATAATGTTTCGAATTAAAACTTATGATACTTGACACCTATGTATATTACTAGCTCTCATTCTGACACGGGCCCCCACATCTGCTTGCCAAGACCAACAAAGTCACATAACTGCTCTCGCCCTATACTACATAAAATGAAAATGGCGAGAGGTATTGTGCTGGCCACAACAGATTTTTTTATTTGAAACTACAATTTTTGTTTATTGTATTGTTTATTCTATATTTCAACATTTACATTTTTTCTTCTTACTCATTTTCATCTTTTTCTATTTCTCTAATATTAAAGGTAGTAGTTTTCAAAAGAGTGTGAAAGTTTAAGTGTTTCATAATGTATTTAAAATCGTAGGTATATTAATGACCCCTAATAATATTAATAAACGACTTTAATGTAACCATAGATACAAATGCTAAACTTGTCATAGAATAAATTTTCTGAAATTTACTAAGATACGATCAATGGAAAAATATTACAAGTAACGCATGTGTTAATAAGGGATTAATAATCTCAATAATTAACGCATATGCCGATTTATGTCCAGTTTTTTGATATACTGAAGAGGTACAAACTTCATAGGTGTAGGACATGTACATTTGTTTATAAATATGAAAGAAACGACTACTATTTCTAAGTTAGAATGTACTACCAAGGGACAAATAAGGAGCCACTACACTCTTGACCTCTGTCGCTTAAAGCTAAAGCATACTGGCAACTTTTGTTATTATTTTTTATGCGAACTCTCGGGAGCTTTGTTCAAACAATTGAAAACATATATAATAACTCTTTTGAGAATCGGTTGTAATTAGTTTTACTTCACAATTCTGTAAATGTCGAGAACAAGCACAGTTTGTAATGAAATGCAGTTTGCAGTATATTACAAAATAAAACTGATCCTGTTTCGAAGTTTCACAATACAATAAATACACGATTACATTTATTTTAATAGATAATTGTTTTCAAATACCAAGTTATAAATTTTATATAGCATTCAATAAAGTAGTGTAACTTTTAACAACTTTAACCTACTTTTATTTTTAAAAACGAGTAAAATAATTTTCTGCGATGATTCTAGTTCAGTTTAGATGTGGAAAATTTGCTTTGTGTTGATTAAAGTAAATTTTGTCTTGGCTGAAGAATTCATAAAATGAGCCAAAGAAGTGGGCGATATGAAGCATTAGTCTTTTTTTCTATCACATTTATTTGAATTGAAACAAATATCGTCCAATCTGTTATTTTATCCGAAGCGTTCAATAGGTACTCGCAGATAATAAATGTTTTGGTGTAAAAGAATACAGCATTTTATAAATTACCCATTGCATGTACTGCATTTGCTAAAAATTAATTTATAATTAAGTTAAATTTTCTCAAATAAATTCATGTAGGAGGAATCAAAATGTTTTAAATAATTAAGAGTAGAAGTTATATGAATACCTTGTTTGTTAGTGATACATAAAAGGACGTTTCATCCTTCAGACGCAGGACATCTTCAGCTATAATAATTATTATACAAATAGATACAAATTCAACCTTAAAATAAAATATACAAAAAAGGTTACATACCTTTTTAAGTCTAGGTGGTAATACTTATGATCTAGGTTACATTTTTACCTCTCGCTAAAAGAGGTATTGGATTCATGCTAAAAATCGCATATCCAGATTTTAATGATTAAGCACGTTTTAAAGTCGCTATAATCCGATTTTAATATTTTTACGATGAAGTCTCTGTGTGTGTGTGTTTGTGTGTGTGGATGTGTGTGGATGTGTGTGGATGTATGTGCGTATATGTGTGTGTGTGTGTGTATGTGTGTGGGGAGGTTGGAAGGACGATTTCTCAAAAACTATAATACTTAATATCAGTTTAACTACGTATCTCTCAATCGGACATTACTGGGAAGAGCTGAAAAGATTTTGGTAATAAATGGACAAACGGAAGTAGCAGATTCTTAAAAAAATCTTCTAAATAATATTTTTTGATAATTGTTTTTGTAAAAGAAAAGTAAATTCTCTATCTGATACATATAAATATTTTATTATATCTTTTATAGATTTAGAGATAATGAAATATAAGGTATATAATAATCTGTTGTAATAAACCTCACAGCACAAATAATGTCATGAAATCCAATTGAAAAATTAAAATGTAACTGACATATAATTTTAGTGTCAGAAATCCGGACACATTACTGAAGACTTTTTCTGGGAAGTACAGACATATACAGTATTTTTTTTTAAAGATGTCCGATAAAGGTTATCTGTATTATGAACGAATTAACAAATTGGCATACATTTAACTCTTTTCTTTGCAAAGGCCTTAAGCGTCTACGATAAGAATGGCCATAACACGCTTGTCGTTCAAAAATTCATATTGCTTCGACTAAGTTAAGACATTCCACTTTAAAACGATGTTCGTAATTAATAATACTTTCGCTGTAACGTAAGTTTATTTATTGAATTACAGCCGTACGAATAACGATATTTTCTGTCAGTGTCACTGACACTGACATTGTGTCAGTAGCTTATTTTTCACATATTTGGTTTTACATTTGCTAATAAACTTACCAGTTGACTTATTTTTGAATTTTGAATGCTTTTATTGTAACATATATTTTTATAATAATAAAATAACAGTAATATATTATGTACCCTCATGAAAACTAAGCAAGTGATACTACTGAATTTGTCAGAATGGGAGGAGCAAAAATCTGAATTCAAACAATTCGTAGATAATAGTCCGCGAGCCAGCAACAGATTTTCATTTTTCTCTCGGGCGATAACTTGTAAAATGCTTCAGAGAGTTGTACCATGAAGCTCCGTGAACGTCAGCTGCAGTTCGGTGGGTGGGTTAAGCAGCGGTAGCCTCCCACGCACGTTGAAAAAAAAAAGAATTTTAATCATTTCCTCCCGATTGAAAATTTATCAAATTATAGCTAATCCAATATCTTAAAAAAAAGTCAGCTGACTATAAAGTGGTGGATAATACGTCAGCTGGTCACACGAACATGATAAAAAAATATATATGTTCAGTCATTTCTTCTCAATTGAAAATTTATCAGATGACAGTTTATATGATATTGTGAATAAATAAACATGTCAGCTGGCTATATCTCGGTGGGAAGATTGTCAGCTTATACTATAATTTGATAAATTTTCAATCGGGAGGAAATGATTAAAAATTTTTTTTCAACGTGCGTGGGAGGCTACCGCTGCTTAACCCACCCACCGAACCGCAGCTGACGTTCACGGAGCTTCATGATACATCTCTCTGAAGCATTTTACAAGTTATCGCCCGAGAGGAAATGATTGACCAAATTTCTATAACCTTGATCGGACATCTTTCAAATTTTTACTGTATCATATCTTATTGTATTAATAGTTACATATTTAAAATTATAGATATATTACATATACCCTTCAAAAATAATGTCAATCCCGACAATGAATTGAAAACATTTCGAAAAATTAGAAGGGTAGGAGGAAATTTCATCATAGAATGAATTTAAAATTAAAAGATCTAAATATAAAGAATAGATATAGGTAAGTAGAATTTTTGGAGTAGGGTTTAACCATACAAGAAATGTTAAATACAATAGGGCGCGAGTGACAAATAATACAATAATTACTAATTGCCATTCCGACACGGGCCCCCATATCTGCTTGTCAAGGCCAACAATGTCACATGACTGCTACGCCCTATACTTATGTAACCAAAAACAGAAGTGGCGAGATGTATTGTTCTGGCCACAACACATTTTTTATTTTGCTTCTAATGCAGAAGTTTCAAGACGTTACAGCAAGTAACCTCCCTCACTTCCAGCTCTTCATCTTGTACAATACTGAATAGAATTTAGCGGTTAACAAAATTCCCGAAAAATTTGTTCGCAAACTTCATTTTGTTACTATAATCCGTTTGATGTTTCAAAGTTGTGGCAGAATTTAAATTTATATGCAAAGATTCTTGGAGAAGTCTTTGGTGGGGCTTTTGAATATGATCAATAATTATTGTTTCGTCTAATTTGAATTTATGATGGTGTTTAGTCAAAGCACTATGATTTGAATTAAGCAATTTGCAGTGGTAAAGTATTTTCTTTAGGGGTTGGGAAGTTTCCACAATATAAGATTTATGACATCCTCCACATCTGATTTGATAAATGACATTTTTTCTATCAAGGAATGGTATTTGATCTTTTAATTTACTATATACAGGTGCAATGTTATTATGACATATTTGTTTGTGACGTTGATGGGGTGAAATATTTTCTGTAAACTTGCGTTCATATCTTTATAATATTGGAATTTTAGCATAAACGGGCTTTTAATTTTAAACTTGAGAATTAATGTGTTTGTGTAAGAAATTGTCAGGGTAACAATTGTTCTTTAACAATCCGAATACCAAATTTAAATTGTTATTAGGGAAAGACTCATGGGCCTTTTTAATATATTTTATAAACGTCCTTTTATGTATCATTGATAAACAAGGATTCCTAAAACTTCTATTCTAATTATTTAAATTTTCCCCGAATAATATCGCGAATACGACATACGTGTCGGATGTAATATAATTATATGGCAGAGATGTCAATACCTTTTGGTATTGGGAAATATATAGCGTTGTCAATCTTCCTACATATGTACATGTATTATTTAATCATTTACAGAGGATTGAAATGATTCTGTATCGACATTCATATTAATGAAAACATACTACGCATTCTGCTGATTTATTTAGAGTAATGAAGCGGAAATCAAATAGCACTTGAATTAATATTCCCCATCGTATTCCAAAACAAACATAATCGTACTATTTGAAACATGCAGCTATATCACGTTACAAGCATTTATCAATACTTGGTATTACAAAATAAACAAATATATAAATAAACATGACAGCCACGTAAACTTAATCAGTTCTATTTTCCTTTATCAAAAATTACGCAAACCAAATTTCCAAAATTTGTTGTGGCCAGCACAATACCTTCCTCCAATCCTGTGTATTATGTATAAATTCCATACATACATTTTCTTGCAAAATATTCTGAATTTCCAGTAAAATTATTTCATAAACAAACTATGCAAATTGCACTTGACACTGACATCTTCTTCTTTAGCTTTTCCCATTCGTTACGGGTCTCTATTTTTTATTTTCTTCTTCCACTCATTTCTGTTTTGCGTGTCGTTCTTATTCAGTTCCTTTTCTCTCAAGTCTTCCGCAATACAGTCCTTCCAACTTATCTTTGGTCTTCCTCTGTTTCTTCAACCTTCTATTACTAAGCTATTCATTCTTCTTCCAATATATTCTACATCTCTCTTCATGACATGTTCAAACTAATGTAATCGTCTCTCTTGCATCTTTCCAGAAACTTCTAACACCAGAGTTATTTCCATTATTCTTTCATTCATTACGGTATCTTTCCGTGTCTTCCCCAACATCTATCTCAACATCCTCATTTCTGCCACATTCATTTACTTTTCATTAGGTGCGTTCAATAAGCCCCAGGAAAACAATCGATCGGAAGTAAAATTTGTTGAACGACTTTGCTAGCCTAGCCTTTGCTTGATTTGCTCACAAGCAATCCAAGCGCCAAATTTCTCACTTGTCTTGCTAACTTATGAAATATATACGGGCGGTAAATGCAAATTATACATACATTAATTTATCTTGTATTATTTCTATCTCATTTTATCGTGTGTTTACAAAGTTTTGTGATGAATGTTCATAACATTGTTAAATTTGAAATATTTTCTTAGGCTTAAAAAATGTTCAAAATTAATTCCACTATCTACAAATAACTGTACCTATCTATATATTCATTCTGTATAACTTTCCATGCCAATAAAAGGGATATGAGAGATACACATATATTATATTTGACAACTGTATTCGATGATATTTGTGAATATCAGGTCGTCGTATAGCTGGCAAATCTTTCAGTGTACTAAGCAACAAGTCTCGTTTGCTTACCCAGCATTTGCTTGAACAGCTTACATCATTTACATATTGATACTGACATATGTCAATTTAAATTATCTAAATATATTAGCAGTTTCCATGGTTAGCATAGCTGGCTAATTTATGATTTAATATATTTGTAATTCTTTAACTCTATAGATATAGATATATTTCATATTCAATAGATATTGAATATGAAATATAAAATTCGATTAAATCGTATATAGAATAATATATTCTTTAAGTTATAATAACGGTAAATGTCAATAAATGATATTTAACTGCGTTTTTTCAAGAAAAACTGTTAAAATCTTCAAATGAGGATACTTCCGGATGACCATTTGTAGCCAAAATCTAATCACTTGTTCTTCTGGGTGTAAGCTTAAGGAATATGAAAAAATTATAATTTTTGGAATCGTGGTATTGAAGTTATGCGATCCGAAACTTTTGTCACACACATAGACACACACAAACACACACACACACACACACACACTCACACAGATACACATACATATAGACATCATCGTAGAAATGGTAAAATCGTATTATATGGACCCTAAAACGTACTTATTCACTAAAAATTCATCATTGAATTTTTTGATGAAAGACATTACCTTCCTTACATAAAGGTGACGGAAGGTTAGAACTATTGGTATGTTCTATTTTTCTAATAAAAATATTACATGCACGTTACTGCAAACATTTGAAAGTGATAAAATAAAATTTAAGTTAGGTTGTAAATTTATGAAACTAATCGTGTTATGCAATAAGATTTATTATATAAATGTTGCTTTTAGATTTCATAAAACGAATCACATACAGTGGCATCTTTCTCTTGCGGACAGCACTGGTCGCCGATTATTTTTGTTCTGCTAAAAGAGATGGCCGTGTACGGAAAATGAAATAGAGTCAGAAAAATAAACTATTCATCAAGAAGCAGTGAAATTTTCGTAACCTAAATGTTTAGAAATTTCTAGCTTACGCTCTAATTGTAGGTCCAGATAAAGCGACGGGCAAAGGAATATTTTTATTTCGCACCTTAATAAACTAATCATAAATGTAAGTTCGTCTATGTTGAGGCCCTTTGTTTTAAAAAAAACTCCTCTTCTGTTGTTGATTAATATGTGAATCAAAAATTTTCAATAGCTCAGTCCTCTTTTTTATAATTTCTCCTGCTTGAGATTTCCCGATATTAAATCGGGCTGCTATCTTATGTACACTGAGTTTTTCTATATCGTAAACTTCAGTATCTTCTAGCTTTCTTCACAACGTTAACATATGTTTATAAGTACATGTTGACATTTTTAAATGTGAATTTAACTTAAACACATAACCCAATACGTATAGTCGTGCGTATTGGAGTACTGTAATAATAACAAATAAGAACAACGTTGTAAGAAGTAAAATAATAATTTAACTAAATATAAAACATTTGTTAATTATTGTGATTTTTTAAGGGAATTATTTTGTTAATTTTCTACCTTCCGTCACCTTTAGTTAAGGAACGTATTGTCTTTGGTTAAAAATTTCGATAGCGAGTTTCTAATGAATTACCATGATTTGGGGTCCCTAGAATACGAATGTATTATCTGTAAAAATTTGAAACCGGTTTAAGGTAGTTCACCAGTAAATCGAGTTTCTATAGATGTTTATAAAAATTTAACTATGTGTTAAGAATGACCTAATACATGCACAGTTAATTTTTTATAAACTTCTGACGTACAGAAAATGAGCTATTCGCCTCGAAAGTCAGACATTTTAACACGTGAAGCATAGGACCAATGCTACCAAAACCAACGTTTTGATTAATAGCATCATTTTGCTTCTATAGATTTTAATAAAAAACTAATATGTAGTAGTTTAATATGTTTCGAATGTTATTTCAAACGATGAAAGCGATCTGACGTACAGTTTCAGAGTAATCGTAGTGTAAAATAATGTACTCGACGACTGAAAAACTCGAGGGAGAGAGGCAGCGGCAACACTGTATGTTTATGTCAGGGGGAATGATAAAACTAATATAATATATAGATAAAAATATTACTTACATTTGCATTTAATGTATGTTTTATTCATTTATATTTATGAAAAACTGTATAACAACGTTAGAACTGCTAAAATGATTTTTTGACAGTCTCAAAATGACATTTAAATGACAGCAGGCATAAATAACGCCCTCATTACCGGTTTTATAACTAGAGTTTTGGTCAGATTTTGGAACAAAATTTGAGTTGTTTCCCGGTCTTGTATTAATAAAGTAGGCTACGATCCAGCAGATATCAAATTTAAATGTCATTTTTAGAATGTCAAAAAATCAATTTAGCTATTATAACGTTGTTATATGGTTTTTCAAAGATATAAATGAATAAAAAATACAAAAAATGCAAGTGTAAGTACTATATTTTATCTATATATAATTTGGTATATTATTTTTAATACGTCAAAATTGACAGCGGGAATAAGTCACGTCAAAACGGCGAATTTGTAACTACGGCTGTATTCAGCGGCTCTCTGCTAGAACTGTTCCCCCATTCCCCTTCCGATTAAAGCGGTGAACTACCTTAAACCGGTTTCATGGAAAAGTTAAAATTAGGAAACCGGTTTCATAAAAAGTCGATTTTTGTATAAACCCTACTTATGACTCAAGCCGAAATATATCGTAAACAGTGGAATCCCTGAAACAATGCTAATGATTTTAACTAACGTCCGTATATGAGAGATGATTCCTGGGAATCGAAATTATCGTCCGTGTCCGTTTAATAACGTGTCCGCTTAATATTAGTAGAGATATGTTTATTAGGTAATCAATATAAAAATGCCGGTTCCTCTATAATTGTCCAGTTAATAGAAGTGTCCGCTTATTGGAGATGTCCGTTAAGAGATATTTTACTGAAGCATACTTTTTCTACGAATGCATAATAAGGCAGCAGAAATACATTTTTTCGGTTCATTATGTTTACAGAATACAGCTGTCAGCTGTCACTCCGTCCAATAAAATAAAAGTCTCAGCTTGACAAGTTTTTATTAAGACGTTGTTTACCGCCATAGAAACCCAATTAATTACATTGGAAAAATATTTTTTTGCACGATAATTTTTTTATGTTTACCGATTGAGTTTCCACGGTAATAGGTTTATTTGCAAATTAGTGATCAGTCAGTAATTGTGATTACTTACCGATCAGGAGGCGAAGTGGTAAGTAAAAAGCTTACTTTAAAAATGACAACTAAATTTTTTTTACATGTTGTTCGTGCAAAAAATGTAATAAGCATTGGGGTCAGTAAGTGCTCTTGTACCGTTATCAGATGTATTCCTCAACCGGTAGGAATAAAATGCACTTACTGTCCTTAATTCCTAAATAACTATAACACAAGAATCATAACGTTTATTAAAATGTGTTGACAATTCAAGTAATAGTGCATCTTTCTTTAGGAATATTTAATATAACATTTGGACTTGATGATATGGAAAAATATGTTTGTAGCGTGTAGCAAGAACTCATAAAAATTTTATGTCGTGAGTGCAGAAACGAGATACCCCAGTGGCTAGTTTCTTAAAAATTCTAGGTCGAATCCGTACAAAACAGAGCAGATTTATGTAATGACGTCTAGTAAACGCGTTCTTCAGTATACGAGGGTAGTTCGAAAAGTTCTTGGCCAGACACAAAGCTGGTGCCAGGAGTATCAAATGTAAATAATTGTTGTCAAATTCTATCAAAATTCTTACGGTAAAGTTTCAGACAGACCCGTTTAATAGTCACCTTTAGGTAACGAATGTCTTTGGTCAAAAATTTCGATAGTGAGTTTCTAATGAATAAGCACGTTTTGGGGCCCCTAGAATACGAATTTACTATTTTTACGATGATGTCTGTTTGTGTGTACGTGACGATCGTTTCGGATCGCATTACTCCAATACCACAATTCCAAAATTGTATTTTTTTCGTATTCCTCAAGTTTAGATGCAAATTCTGACGTAATTAGATTTTGGTTATAATTGGTCCACCAGAAGTATCTGCATTTGCAACTTCTAACAGTTTTTCTTGAAAAAACGCAGTTAAATATCATTTATTGGCATATAATGTTTATAAATTTAAAGCATATGCCATTCTCTATACGATATGATTACATTTTATACTTCATATTCAACAGATATAGAGTTAAAGAATTATAAAAATATTAAATTTAATACATCAGCCAGCTATGCTAACCATGGAAACTGCTAATATATTTAGATAATTCAAATTAACAGATGTCAATATCAATGAAAAGTAAATGAATGTGGCAGAGATGAGGATGTTGAGATAGATATTGGAGAAAAATACAAGGTAAACGATTACATTGGTTTGAACATGCCATGAGGACAGATGAAGAATATATTGAAAGAAGAATGAATACGTTAGTAATACAAAGTGGAAGAAGCAGAGGAAGACCAAAGATGGCAGGACTGTATTGCGGAAGACTTGAGAGAAAAGGAACTGAATAACGACGACACGCAAAATAAAAATGAGTGGAAGAATAAAATAATAAATAGTGACCCCTAACGAATGGGAAAAGCTAAAGAAGATGTCAATGTCAAGTGAAATTTGCAAAGTTTGTTTATGAAGTAATGTTAATGGAAATTTAGAATCTTTTGCAAGAAAATACACAGGATTGACGGAAGATAATGTGCTGGCCTCTTTTTATTATTATTATTATTATTATTATTATTATTATTATTATTATTATTATTATTATTATTATTATTATTATTATTATTATTATTATTATTATTATTATTATTATTATTATTATTATTATTATTATTATTATTATTATTATTATTATTATTATTATTATTATTATTATTATTATTATTATTATTTGTGGCAGCGCACATGGGATGGGGTTCAGAACCATCTAAAAACCATTAAGCCGTTGGTTGCACCAGTTTTATTGCCGAATGATCTTACTAGAAGGGATCAAGTCAAGATCCATCGTCTGAGAATGGGTCATACAAGTCTGACACATGGGTACCGTTTAAATCGGGATAATGCCCCTATGTGCAACAGATGTGATACTGCTCTGACAGTTGAACACATTCTTGTTGCATGTCCACAGTATGATCTACTCAGGCGACTACATCATTTAGATCAAGACCTTTCCTTTATTTTAACAGACTCTGGTAAGATTCGTAATGTTCTGAAGTTTTTGCGTGCGGTAAATATATATGAAAAGTTATAGACTTGTCTTTTTTTCTCATCTCATTTAAATTTTCTTTATGTAATTCTTGTATACTTTTATATTTTTCCCTTATACGTATACATAAGTATGCGTTAAAACTTATATTTTTATATTGTATTTTATGCATGTGGGTTTTGTTGATCTCGTATACATATGTATATTTATTTTACATATTTATTTACATGTTACCTTTTTCAAAATTATTATGATACTTCTATTTGTAATACTTATAGTAGTATATGTCCCGTGTATTTATTTATATTATACTTTTTGATTAGTATATGGGCTAATAACCTCAGCAGTTGATGCCCTCTTCTAGTTAAAAAAAAAAAAAAAAAAAATTATTATTATTATTATTATTATTATTATTATTATTATTATTATTATTATTATTATTATTATTATTATTATTATTATTATTATTATTATTATTATTATTATTATTATTATTATTATTATTATTATTATTATTATTATTATTATTATTATTATTATTATTATTATTATTATTATTATTATTATTATTATTGTCGGGCAAAGCAAACAAGCTGCGGTGTTTCGTAAATAATAAATAATGCCGCGCAGTTCTAAAATATGTATTTTATTTAGAAAGGTTTACGCCAACTGAAAAAAAACAAGCTAGATTATACTTTGGAGGAAAGGAAGACCCTTCACCATCGTTTTCAACGGGGAGGAAATGGGCTACTGATTTAAAACGTGGTCGGTCGTCCATATTTGACACTGAAAATGTATGTCGCCCAAAAACCGTAACAAGTGAAGAAATTGTTGAAAAAGTGCACAATGCCGTGCTAAATGATCGATGAATGAAAGTGCGTGATCTTGCAGATATAGCAAACTTCTTAACAGATCATGTTCACAATATCTTACGCACACTAATATTTGCATATAAAAAGCTTTCAGTGCCATGGGTACCGCGTCTGCTAAGAGTCGATCAGAGACATAATATGCGAAAGAACGGGACGTCCGTATTGGGCAAAGAAAAACGAAAAGTACTTTTCTATCTCCATAATACACCTGCTCACACTTCTTCAATGACTATCAACGTTTAAAAAAATACAATTTCTTCATCCCTATATGTACGTCACACATTTACTTTCAAGCCTTCTGCTATCCCATTTTTTAAATACGATATTCATTTTCAAGTATAAGAATGCAGAAAACAACAAAAAAAATCTGATGTGGCCAGCACATAACCTCTCGCCGTATATTTTACCTGGCTGTATGCATAAAGCAAAGATTATTTTTATAAATACAAATAATATATTCATATAAATCTATGACGTATAAACTTCTTTATTATTCAATAATAGCATGTCTCAACATAAAGATATTTACCATAAATTATGTTACAATAAATTACAAAGTAGAGTTTACCATATATAAATATTAGGCTGGTAACAGCAATTTTCAATTCGAACAACTTTGTTTACTTTCTCTTCATATTCTTCTAGTAAAAACATTTATTTTGGGCGGTCTAAAATGTATATATCTGGATTGTGCATCTATTCTTATATATCTTCTTTTACATTTTATTTTTTCATACTTGTTATATCTAAATAACACTAATTCCTATTAATAAAGTGACGGATAGATTGCACTCCGAATATTCTTATATCGATGTGTAATTTTGTCAATATTTACAACTTACTTGAGAAGAATTTGATAGCTTTTTCGCAATTCAAAGTTACTCTAGTCTACAGTACTGGTGTACATTGTCCCATAATGTTTGAAACAAATTTAAGTCCTTCAACCTAGACTTGTCATCTCCATAATAGTCACAGATCAAGAATTAAGGGATTCTCCAAATACATTTTTCTTTCATTACTCATTATTTCTGACACTGACATTTATCTGTCAGTTACAAATAATTTAAATTTGCAACTATTTTTCATGACATCCTTTCGGTTGTAAAATTAATTACAACATTATTTTATATATTATATTCCTTTTATCTCTAAATCTATAAAATATGTATAAAAATATTTAAATGTATCAGAAAGAGAATTTATTTTTCTTTAATATTATCAAGAAAAATTTTCAAAAAATAATATTTAGAAGATTTTTTTTCAAGAATCTTCTACTTCCGGTTGTCCAATTGTTACCAAAACCTTTTCAGATCTTCCCATGAATGTCCGATTGGGAAATACGTTGTTAAACAAATTTTAAGTCTTATAGTTTTTGAGTAACCGTCCTTCCAACATCCCACACACACACATCCACACACACACACACACACACACACACACACACACAGACATCATCGTAAAAATGTTAAAATCGGATTGTAGGGACCTTAAAACGTGCTTATTCAATAAAATCTGGATATGCGATTTTTAGCATGAATCCATTACCTCTCTTAGCGAGAGGTAAAAAGGGAAGTAAACCAAATAACACTTGTTTAAATTTATGATACTACGCCAGACTCCACGCTGTCGATGGCACTCGTACCTTGGATTACAATATGCCTAGTTTTTTTTTTTTATTATTTTATTAAATTGTTTATTATCCACGCCTATTTCAAATTATTGACCACAAAATATATTTTAATATACAAATGAGTCTGGACAGACGCCCCCCCCTCTTTAAATTTTATTATAAGTAATAGAAAAAAATAGCTCACATAAAAGTTTTATTATTTTATATATACTATTTTATGGCAGATGTAGATATTTTTTATTAAGTCTTTACAAAATAGGACTGTCAACTTTAATTTTTTTAATAGCAACCTATAATTATTTTACAAAAATATATACCGCCATTTATTTCTTCTTTTCAACGATTTATTAGTTTTTATTAATATATTTGAAAAAATCGAGAAAAATAAGATAATTAAAATATATGGGAAATAATTTTTATTCAATTATAGGTGGCTATGTGAAATAAACAAAATGTAAAAATGTTAATATCAACAAAATTTACATTTGTTTGTTACTTATTTATTATTACTTATTTATTATTAAAAAGCCACCTAGAATATTTGAATAAAAATTGTTTCTCATAACTCAATTATCTTATTTTCCGAACTTTTTCAAATGCACTAATAAAATCTAATACATCGTTGAAACGACAAACAAATGGCGGTTTATATATTAGTAAAATAATTATAGATAGCTATTTAAAAAATAAAAGTTGATAGTTGGATCTTGCAAACCTGACTTTATAAAAAATATCTAAATATGCCATCAAATCACATATTTAAAATAATAAAACTTTTATATGAGCTATTTTTTGCTATTACTTATAATAAAAATCTGTTGTGGCCAGCACAATACCTCTCGCCACTTCCGTTTTTGGTTACATAAATAAATGTCAAATGTCAAAATTTTTCAATAAAAATATCAAGGTTTTCTAAATTCTCGTAGTTAATTTGTCACCAGGAGTGTGGAAAATAAACCACATGGAATTAGAAAATCACTAAATTTAGAATGAAAAATTATGATAATTGACATCTATGTATATAATTACTAGCTATCATTCTGACATGGGCCCCCAAATCTGCTTGTCAAGGCCAACAACAGAAGAAAACAAAAATAAACATTCATTACTTTTGTCAGACCGAAACTGTAAACATCAAATTTTAATTTGAATGTGAATAAATTGTTATCGTTGCTTATATTTTATATTTCATTTACAATTTTACTTATTTAAATATTTTTACAAGCGTAACGGCCCCAGCCGTTATAACTTTTTCTTGTTTTCAAATCTGATGACATGAAAATATATTCACTTCAAATACAGAGGTCATCGCTGAGATAAAGTCTTTTATTTTGAAGAGTTGATGAAATCTTATACTGAGGGTACCTATATAGAAATTAAAACGTTGCCCTAAGTGTTGAAAAGAGACTCTATTGAAAATAAAAACAAATAGTCAAAATTCATGCTTTCTTTGTTAGGCCGAGAACTGTTCGAACTACCCTCATAAGTATATCATAATTACGGACGAAAAGTTTTGATAATAAATTTATGGGTCGATTCTGTTCATCTTTCTATAAATTTGTAAATTTATAAATTTGTAGCTTACAGTTGATCTGTAAGTTTACCCTTTACGAATTTACAAATAAGGTAATTCTGTTCGTATGTCTGTAAACAGCTGCGCTACAGATACTATAGTTACAAGGTTATCTCGTAAGAGGCTCTTGCGCTAACTTCATTTCAAACATTTGTATGTCATTCAAATATTATTTTTCTGCTATTACAGCAAACAATTATTTTTTATTTGAATATGCCGTCAGGATTATCAATATAAATATATATTAAAGTATTTTTTTTAGTAAAGATTATCGTTTACGTATAATACAACATTATAACCTATATTGTAAGATAACAAACTTGAAATATTGATCCAGAAACTATAATTTAGAAGAGTGTATAAAAGTTGTGACATAGTAGTCTGACTTTTGGTAATCCAATTATTGCAGCTAACATAATTTTGAAATGATCCTGTACCTAAAAAGTTGAGAGCACCTATAATAATAAAAAGGGGAATATATATCGGGACGGCAAATTAGGGGTTCGGCGGTTCGGAACGGCAATTCATGCGCCTCAGAATATGTACTTGAACCGATAAATTAGGGACTCTATTTATCTGAGTTTTATAAGTTACTTTTTAACAATCTCAGCGTATGTTAGGTTTGGTAGATAGTAACAGATGAATTAGCTGCTCTTTTACACTTTTTGTCGCTAGAATACATATATTGCTGCACATTTACACTTTTTGCTGTGAAACTACATATTTTGTTGCTCAAATACAAAAATTGCCGTTGTCAATACATAATTTGTCGTCTCGAAAAATGACACCCTAATAAAAACAATTAATAATTGGATACCTTCAAATGTATTGCAATTGCGTCGCTTCGCAACTGAGGTAAATGTGGTTGCAAAATTGCAATTAAATTGATTACAGTTTTATTTTATCTAGTCTAAACATTTTTTTTTAAATTATTTTCTGGCTCTTCAAAAAGATTTGTCGTATCCCTTAAATTTCTACGAACTAACCTCACATAATTCCTTAAATGTACATTATTACAAAATAATTACATAATTTTTACTAATTTGAATAATTGCTTGCTTGTTATCATCTTCTTCTAATAATATTCCAATAAATAATAAATTTTGTTGTTGATTCATTATAATAAGGTCAAAGTATGTAAGCTTATGGCTAGTTCAACTGTCCCTGTAAATATTTACGAATCTGTAAGAGTTTACAGAAAAACTGTTAGCTACAGAAGTGATCAGAATCGCAGTTTTGATCGTAGCGTCATACAGGCGTAACGAAAAGCGTTACAGACCTTACAGATATGAGCAGAATCGACCCATTAATTATTGAACATATATTGTAGCAAACAACATCAATTAAAATTTCATTTTATGAAGCAGTCGTTTTCGTAAATATTTGCTAATTAAATAAATTATGTGAAATACAATTATTATTTTTCACTTCAAAGCAGATGAAAGAAATAATTTTCAAGTTAAAAACTGTTAAATAATTTAAATAAAAGCTATAAAATAATTTAAATATTTTTTTCTTCATTAAAAATTCAATAACAAGGCCTCTTATTCTTATTAAGTTCATTCCTCACATAAATGAAAGATAATTTCTAGAAATATTTAAAAAATGTGAAAATGAAATTTAATTTACATATAATGAGAAAAGACGTTCAGAAGAAAATAAATTTATCTCATAATTAACTTTTTTGTTAAATTAAAAGAATTTTTCGTTTGAAGATAGAACGTAAAAGTGAAACATAATTACACATTTTTACATTTGACATTTTATGTAAAACAACAAAGTAAATATATTATTATTGAATTTTATTTTAGAAATGGAAACAAATTAAAAAACGGCGAATGGTAAAGTACTGTATCCTTCTTTATTATCTTTTATCCTTATAATTACATTTCAAGATCAATTTTGATAATTTGACTTTAGAATTGAATAATGATCAGACAAAACAAACGTTTCTTTGTTCATAACCTACTCCGAGTTAGGTTTCTTTTAACACACTGTACTTGATTTATTCACATATACTTTAAAATTATGAATGACTCAAAGACAAATTGAATAATCATCGTGTTTACTGCATAGTCATTGCATTTCTATAATGATTAAATTGTCTTTCTAGAATTCTGTGAGGTGATATGGGAACTTACACAAATTACAAGTATCTATAAAAACAACGTTTTTCTTTGTTTATAAAACTATACTTTTTTAGTCTCTGACTAATGAAAATACACACGAATGTAACGAAAAAATAAAAATAACTTGTAAAGTATTAGGTGTTATGCTGAATCAATATTTGTATCAGATCAGCGTATCTGTTCAAGACTTGATACGTGATCATAAGAAAGCCGTCTGATATGAAGGCCCGACTTGTATCATGTATTTTAATCTTCTACAGGTATCTTGTAGTTTGTCACCTATAAATTTTATCTCTTTGTTGAGCGTTGGCTCCGGTGGTGACAATGCGATGAATTCAGTTAGGTACGTTGCTTTATACAAGTACCTATTTGTCATTAGTAACCTTAAAAACAGAATGCATCTTTTTCCTTTTTACCTTCCGTGACGGAAGGTGATCTTTTTAGGTAAGGAACTTATTGTCTTTGGTCAAAAATTCAATGACGAGTTTTTAGTGAATAAGTATGCTTTAGGGTCCATATAATACGATTTTTTTCGAATTCCTCAAATTTACATCCAAAAGAAGAAGTGATTAGATTTTGGTTATAATTTGTCCACCGGAAGTACCCTCATTTGTAACTTTTAACAGCTTTTCTTGAAAAAACTCAGTTAAATATTATTATAACTTAAAGAATGTATTATTCTCTATACGATTTGACTGCATTTTATACTTCATATTCAACAGATATAGAGTTAAAGAATTATAAATTTCTTAAATCAATCAGTTATGATAACCATGGAAACTGCTAATATATTCAGATAATTCAAAATGACAGATGTCAGTATCAATGAAAAGTAAATAAATGTGGGACAGATGAGGATGGTGAGGCAGATGTTGGGAAAGACACGGAATGATACGGTAAGCAATGAAAGAATAAGGGAAATAACTCTAGTGTTAGAAGTTTCTAGAAAGATAAAAGAGAGACGATTACATTGGTTTGAACATGTCATGAAGAGAGATGAAGAATATATTGGAAGAAGAATGAATAGCTTAATAATAAAAGGTTGAAGAAAAAGAGGAAGTTCAAATACAAGATGGAAGGATATTAGCGGAAAACTTGAGAGAAAAGGAACTGAATGAGGACGACACGAAAAACAAAAATAAATGGAAGAAGAAAATAAAAAATAGCGACCCCTAACGAATAGGAAAAACTAAGGAAGAAGATGTCAGTGTCAAGTGCAATTTGTATAGTTTGTTTATGAAATAATTTTACTTGAAATATAGGATCTTTTGCAAGATAATTTATGTATAAGGCTCGTGCAGTGACTTTGGCAAGCAGATAAGGGGGCCCTTGTCAAAATGACAGCTATTAATTACGTCCATATAACTGTCAAATGTCATAATTTTTCATTCAAAATTTCATGATTTTTCTTATTTCATGTGGTTTATTTGTTATCAGTAGTAAGGAGAAAAGGAATCATAAAATACCAACAAATGAAATTTTGGATGAAAAATTATGATATTTGTCAGTTATGGACATAATTAATAGCTGTCATTCCGATTGCCAAGATTGTAATAAGTGTGAAAATGGAATGATATCAATTTATCAAAATAGCTTTATTTATTGAATATACAAGGTCCCCGCTAGAATTATTGAGATTAAGACACATAATTATTATTTTTTAGAATTTTATTTTAATAAAGTAGCTCCCTTTTAAAATAATACATTTCACCATCATTTTGTTCCACTTCTCAAAAGCTCTCAATCTAACTTATATTAGAATTTGGAATCACGGCTGATCTTATTTCCTCTAAACCCACCCGTGGTTTTAAAAAAAAACACTTAAACACCCATAAAAACCTAATAAAATCCAGATTAGCTATTCATGCGTTAAGTTGCAAAATAATAGTGTTTTTCGCACTAGACGTGAAGATGTCATATACAAAAATCTGATGTGGCCAGCACATAACCTCTCGCCGTATATTTTACCTGGCTGTATGCATAAAGCAAAGATTATTTTTATAAATACAAATAATATATTCATATAAATCTATGACGTATAAACTTCTTTATTATTCAATAATAGCATGTCTCAACATAAAGATATTTACCATAAATTATGTTACAATAAATTACAAAGTAGAGTTTACCATATATAAATATTAGGCTGGTAACTGCAATTTTCAATTCGAACAACTTTGTTTACTTTTTCTTCATATTCTTCTAGTAAAAACATTAATTTTGGGCGGTCTAAAATGTATATATCTGGATTGTGCATCTATTCTTATATATCTTCTTTTACATTTTATTTTTTCATACTTGTTATATCTAAATAACCTTAATTCCCTTTAATAAAGTGACGGATAGATTGCACTCCGATTATTCTTATATCGATGTGTAATTTTGTCAATATTTACAACTTACTTGAGAAGAATTTGATAGCTTTTTTGCAATTCAAAGTTACTCTAGTCTACAGTACTGGTGTACATTGTCCCATAATGTTTGAAACAAATTTAAGTCCTTCAACCTAGACTTGTCATCTCCATAATAGTCACAGATCAAGAATTAAGGGATTCTCCAAATACATTTTTCTTTCATTACTCATTATTTCTGACACTGACATTTATCTGTCAGTTACAAATAATTTAAATTTGCAACTATTTTTCATGGCATCCTTTCGGTTGTAAAATTAATTACAACATTATTTTATATATTATATTCCTTTTATCTCTAAATCTATAAAATATGTATAAAAATATTTAAATGTATCAGAAAGAGAATTTATTTTTCTTTAATATTATCAAGAAAAATTTTCAAAAAATAATATTTGGAAGATTTTTTTTCAAGAATCTTCTACTTCCGGTTGTCCAATTATTACCAAAACCTTTTCAGATCTTCCCATGAATGTCCGATTGGGAAATACGTTGTTAAACAAATTTTAAGTCTTATAGTTTTTGAGTAACCGTCCTTCCAACATCCCACACACACACATCCACACACACACACACACACACACACACACACACACACACACACACACACACAGACATCATCGTAAAAATGTTAAAATCGGATTGTAGGGACCTTAAAACGTGCTTATTCAATAAAATCTGGATATGCGATTTTTAGCATGAATCCAATACCTCTCTTAGCGAGAGGTAAAAAATAAGATTTTGCAAAGAGAAGCAAATAATGAATTATTATAAATGAATTAGTACTGTCGCTTTTAGCATTAGTGCGAAAAAGTGATAGGCTATCGCTGATTGGCTGATTTGTTTACCTTTCCGCATTAGTTTAAAAAAGTGACAGATAAATGCACTAATGCGAAAAAGAATGTCATTTTGAATGCTAAATTTAATATATAATGTATAATTAATAGAAAAAATATAGAAATTCATGATAAATATATAATAAAGCTCAAAAAAAAAACCAAAAAGCCCAATGACAGCGCAATACACGAATAGTTCAGCTGCTAATAGGGTAACCCCCAAAGAATTCTGGACAGGATTGTAACTGAAACCCTATGCGAAAACATGCAAAAAAATAAATGTAAATATACAAGAAGCTTGCAAGCAAGACAAGATTTTTATTTGCAAGATAACGCAAGACAAGAGTTATTTAAATTTTGTCTTGTGAAACACTATTAATAATCTGTTTTTCTTTCTAATTTTCATTTACCCGAATTATGAAAATTAATATTGAAATATTGTTTGAAAAATAAATTTAAGCCTGTTCCTCAATTTTTTATTATTTTGTTAAAAAAATCACAAACCTCTTGTAAAAATACTTTGAATTACATGAGGGGGACTAATTTTGTTTTTGTAAAATTACAAGCATACATCCTTATATATTTCGTGCTATGCTTGGTTTTTGACAAAACTTGTTGCTCGCAATGAAATGCCACATAAATCGCATGATTCAGCAGAGCACCATAAAACGAAAACTTCAATAAATGAATTGCAGAAATTCCTCAATTGTCCGCCAAAACGTTTTTAAAATTATATAAAAATTTGCATAAAACTATAAACGTCCTAATTCAAAATGTGATTGAAATACATATATCCGTGTAAGTTAACAGATTTTCAGTAGCTGATTCTGCTGCATTTACGAGACGCTTTCAGAATATCAATGCATATACCGAGAAATTTATGTGTAAACAAGTTTCTTCTACATTTTGTATGGAGAATGGTAATATAATAACAACCTCATAATGTATTTTCATATTGTAGAGGACATATTACATTGAGATGAAAAATAAATTAAAAGGATTATACCACAATGTTTTGTGATGATTTTATTATGAAGCTAAAAGAAAATACAAGTAATTTAATATCTCTACACCGTGGTACGCAGCGCAATATTTTTCATTTCTTTGAGTTAGATGTTCATTTTTTATACCTAAAGCGGAGTACTCAAGAATAACTTTTGATGAATAATTTTCCATGATTCATGAAAATGAAAAATGAAAAATTTGTTCATATTTATTCATATGTAATGATCATACTTGTCTGTTCATTATTAAAAAGCACAAAGATGGCGCCGTTTAAGGTTATACGTTCTGGCATACACGATGTATGTATACAGCTTTAAATTGGTTAGCAACTGTCCTCCACATATTTTAAAAACGAATTCAGTAAACAATGGCATGCGTTCCTACTGTTCATTTTGTTCACATTTTTCAATAATGATCATTAATAAATTGACAATAAACAAAGTAGAAATACTTTAAAAGAACCTTCATTTTGAACGAAATTTGAGCGTTCCATGTTTTTTTCATCTGTCAAACTGAAAACCCAAATATTGTAACTTGTTTTACTTTCCATGACAAAAATGACTTCAATGTTGTTCAATTACTCAGCGTTTTTCGTTAAATACCATAGGTATTTGACCAATTAAAAACTGCATGAATCATTGTTATTACTTTATAAAATTGTTACACTTTTTGCTGTTTTAAACAAATGAACATAATAGGTTATATATCCTTGGAATGTAAAAAACGAAATATCTTTTCAAAGGTGTAACTTTTCAGTACAGCACCCATATAGAGCTAAATACCAAAATTCTATATTATTTCATCGAAGTTATATGTAAAAATTCTCAAAATTTAAATTTATGTACTTATGGGGTGCCCGTGAGCCTGAGTGTCTGGTCGCGAATCTGGGGACCCGGGTTCGATCCCGACCGAAGCCAAAAATTACATCGAATTTTAATGGCACAAAATTGACCCCTGTGGTAGATTCTCCACGCCAGCTATGAGTGCCCGTGAGGTGACGCCTGGTAAGTGCCCACACGGTACAAATATTCCATCATTACCGATATCTGTATACAAAGCAGATTGGCACACCCAGCAATGGATAATATGCCGTGATGAAATATTTATTATTTATTTTACTTTTACCGATGGATAAAGAAAACTTCTTCACAAATTTGATTCTCAATATCACGCATCTTTATAGATATTTAAAATTAATTAAAAGGAAGTTATTAAAAACATAAAAGTAGCTATTTATGTTAATTTATATTACTTAAATTTTAAATTCAACCTTTTTCAGGGAAATGGCAGCAAATGTCGCTAATTTATCAAATGCGTACCTTGTATGCATTTGTGAATATATGAATGATGAATACGCTCAATGAGAATGCCATATGAAAATTCATATCCGGGGGAAATATGCGAATATGAAAGTTCTCTCGTCGCGTAATTTTCATTTCACATTCTAATCAGAAGTAAATGGTTTGGCACAAATCTTTCATTCAACGAACAATCTTCCGGTATATATTCCTTTCTGACAAACCCCTCCGCTTTATAAAGGATAATATATCTTCGTATGTCGACTTTTTATTACTTCAACTCAACACTTTATATTCCCTCAATGTTTTATTTCAACCATTATCTGTATTTCATAATAGAAAATTAAAGTAGTTTCCATATATCAACATTCATTGTTAACATTAATATAATTTATATAAACAAAAAACTATATCTCCAAATCATTATTTTCTGATGCAAAAATTACTAAACTTTTATCAAGCATCTCTGTCGTACACATATAGCATATATGAGACTTTTTTTCGCTACATTATCGTAGGTGTTCCATACGGGTATACGCTATCTCTGTCCAACCAACATTAAAAAATAAAATAGAAACGGTATTGTAACCGCGGTAACAAGTGTCATTTTTAAATATTCAAATTATTTGAATATTCATGTCCTTTTGTGAAACATGTAATTAAGGTGATTTCAGCGTCAATAATTTGTGTTTCGTTGTGTGTTGGTAGTTTTGTTAATTCATGGTATTATATTGTACATTTTACTATTGCAAAGATGATGTTTCTAAAATTGTCGACAATCGATAATTCTTGCAACATATTGCTTTCAGACAAATAAAATATTTATATTTCATCCATTATACTTATATTGGATATATTCAATTCGCAAATTATTGTTACATAACTATTTATACTTTGAATTTGGATCAATAACAAAATAAACAAAATATAGGTTATATTATAATACTGCCAGTTTTGACATTACAACATAATTACTCAATTGATTTATTATTGCGAAATAAATGTCTAACTTTGAATTTTAATAAATAATAATATTCAGACGGTATAAGTTATATTATATACTGTAAGTTATCAGTTTTGATTTATATGAATACTTTATCCGACAACATGACGTCATTAATTAGCTCTCCCTCAAACTCTGGCGTTTTGAACCATATGCTTACGATTGATGACGTGGACATCAAGTATCAAGCTTTTGTTTCGTTCGAATCAGTCACAATATTTTTCAATATATTATTATTTTTTGTTAATAAATAATATTATGCTATACATATTTAGAAATATTGTTAATTACATACCATGCTCCTACTAGCGGAAATTCTGACCTCTTACCTGAAAAAAAGAAAATTCATTAATTCATTCATATGTATTAAATAATCAATAATACAACAAAATTTAATATACATACAATTAATATACAGGCTGGTTGGATTTCAGAGGCCATTATCCGTAGTGAATAACACTGGGTTAATATAATTATGAATCAAAAGTATTATATTTTTAAATGTTTTATATTGCAATATTAATGGAAAAGCCATAGGTAGCATTGCGGCATAAATAACATTTTTTTAATGACAGTCTATCTGTTTGAACATACCTATTCGATAATAAATTTTATTTTTATTGACAGAATATCAATGCCATTACATTTAAAAACATGAAATATTTTTTACACATGCATTTCTTCGGTTTCATGCAGAAATGTGAATCTACATTTATATAAAATTGTCAGTTCTCCTTCGAATCCATCTGCAGAATCTATAACTTGTTAGTGAAGATATTCCTATATTTTCCAACCTTTGAAGGATTTACCAAACAACAATTTCCTCTCTCGAGGATAACAGAATTTCATTTATTGGGATATTAATCTTTAATATCTTTGTATTGATTCTAAGAATGTGTATTGAATATCACTTTATATGTTATTTATGCTTGTTGAATCAAGGTTACATATAAATGCTGGTCAATCAATATTAATAGACGTTTGAACTATTGGAAGAATAATAAAATTCTTTGAAACTTCAACCATGAAAATCAAACTTAGTTTAACTAATTCAATTGAAATTGACTGAAGTTGAACAATAACAATAAATGAAACACAATAAGCTGAGATGAAGAAATATGTTGGTTCGTATAAACAGATTTCTTCAGCATAATAACAAAAATACCATGAGATCAAGAAATTTAGTATAAAATACATATTTATTGTTAAAATCTAACTAAACTAACAAAAATCCTAAAACACCTACATACGTCTATATTTTCCGGACCATAGGAAATACAATGGTAAAATTTTCATATGGCTGTAATTTCTGTTTTATTTATTTAAAACAAAAGCGTAAATGTAAAAAAATGTTCAGATTTCAAACTGCATTTGAGGATGTGGCGTTAATAACCACGCAGATCCACATTTTAGCGAACTAGAGTTTCTTATATAAATGTTTCTAATACCATGCGCCATCGTTTGATTACATCAGTGTGAGAATAATGATTGTCAAAATAAATACTAATAATATGATGTATAAAACGTTGCGCTTTTGTTCGTCTCTTGTTCTTAATTCCGTGGCTAATACTATTAAATTGCAATTCCGTGAAATTTCAAATCTTATTTCTGCAATTATGAAATAGCCAAAATGATTTTATTGATTTGGATGTAGAAATTTTTGCTTTACAACATCCATTTGAAACTTTTAGCCTAAAATAATTAGGGGAGCAATGCGCACGGAAAAACTGATTTCCCATGTTAAACGCCTGTTTCACTTTCCGTGATACACCCTGTATGTCATCTGTCAAACTCAAACATTACAACTGTTTAACATTTTTGTTCTATTTCTCATGGCAGTCTGTAAATAGCCAAAAAATACAACTTTTATTTTGCCGCTGTCTAACGAACGAAACGCATGTAACCAATAATTTTGGTCTCAGTAGATGCAGTTTTTAATTCTTAACATTTTTTGTATTTACATTTTTACTCTAAAATAATTAGGGCAGAAATCACAGCCATATAAAAAAAATACCATTGTATTTCCTATGCTCAGGAAAAAAGTAGACATCCGGTATACCCTGTATGACAGTGTTATAATTTTGTTAACATTTCTTTTAACAAATTTATTAACAAAATTTAATAATCGTGTGAAAAAGATATACACTCTATTTCCACGAATAAATACCCACTTCATACATTTTTGCTGTACGAATTACTAAAGTTTTACCTAGCATCTTTTTGTCGTATATACGTATACTACCTTCATTCTGCCAACGACGAAAAATTAAATAGGCCGTGCCAGCACTACTCATCGCTCTTATCGCTGAGCACAAGTTTGCCAAATACATGAATGGACGAATGTGATAGACCCACCAACTGCATTCGGTCAACATCGGTATTCAGCGGTACTCATCGCTGCCAGCGCTGCCGGGGCTCATAGAAACGGTAGTGTAACCGCAGTAACGAATGTCATTTTCAAATATTTTAATTATTTGAATATTGCTGTAATTCATGTACTTATTAAGGTAATTTTGCTAATATATTGTACATTTTCTTCTATACAATAAAAAGCGGTAACTTTATAACATCCATTACACTTCTATCATAATTATTCAATTGAATTATTATTGATAAATAAATAACCATATTTTGAACATTAATTAATAACAAAATTCAAACAGTATAGTAACTTATTAGGCGTGTCAAACTCATTATGTCGCGGGCCATTTGTGCAACAGGTTAGATTTATGCGGGCCATGCCAAATTTTAAGTATTGTTTTGAGTATGAGTTAGTAGTACATATTGTTTACTTCGTAGGACGCGATGGGTGGAGGGGGAACATTTATTTCAAATAAACCAGACTAAACGATTTTTTTTATAAAATTGCAACTGAAAGTAGCATGTTTTTCTTTGTTTAACCGTAACATATATCAGAATTATTCCAGATTATTTGCCTTTAAAATGGGTCTTGTTCAGCATACGATAGTTAGTATATTAAAGAACAAGTTTTATGAGACGTGTTTTCGCACTTGTTAAAATTTAGAAAACTAGCCCTAGCAAGTTTTCTAAATGACAAGTTTGAAATAAGTCCTTAATACTATTCCTTTATATTTCGCGTATTTTATAAAGCAAAATATTTAAAAAAACTGCGATATTAAACCGAATTGCTTGAAAGTTCATGCCAATTCTAATTTATGAAATTTGAAAATTAAGTAAATGTTATATATACTCTGCTTTTAAACTATAGACAGTAACTAGAAATTCTAGTGAGAAAATCAAAGCCTGTGATTGGCTGCTGCGCCATTTCGTCAAGCCGCATTTAACCAGCCGAAATTTCAAGTTAACCTTCAAACGTAATTGAAACGTCAAACTCTCAGTAGTTGTCAAATCACTTGTTGATTTTGCACGTTTTTTTGTTTCATTTCTCTTTTTGTGATATTTCACGATTAAAAACAGTTCTTTTCAGTACTACTAGTATTTCATTAACGCTGTGTATTTTTATATTATCATTTATCACGCTTTCTTTTTCTTTGTGAATTTCATTTTACAAGTTCAGTATTTTTGATTCCGCGTGCTTTTACATTTGAGAAGATGAGTTGTCCAAGCTAAAGTGCAATGGTTTATGTTTCACCACCGTAGAAACGCCGGCGTCTTATTTTTTGTATTTTATAGGTTTTTTTAAGTATTCTTAAAATGCCCTAAAAAGGCGAAATTGATCGATTAGATGTATTTAATAAATATTTATTTATTTATATGTGATGCAATGCATCAAAACAAGAGTTAACAGTATTTTTAAAAATATATAAATTTTTCATCAAGGAATTACAGAAAAATAATGCAATTAATTAATTTATAATTAAAAGTTATGTATTTATGATTTTATATGAATAAATTAAGTAGATTAACTATGATAGTTTTGGTTAATGAAAATATAACCTGGAAGTATAAATGCTGACGTGACCTTCATTTTAACATTTCAATTCCCCGCCAAATAAATCTAGTGACTTATTTTGGTAATTTCTAGCGGTGTAAATGTGACTTCGTGTAGTGCTGTCTATAGTTTAAAAACAGAGTATAGTATACCAATCTTCTAAAACAAAAAAGAGCGTATCGAAATGAATACTCTTTCGGTACGCAATTGGGTTTCGTAATGACTTCATTATGAACGTAACATACAGAAAAAAAAAAACTACGACCAGTAGCAGCATTTATATCATTTCTAGTCCACAGTTTACATGTCTCGGCCTAGGCTCAAGGCTCTATCCGGAATGGACTACCTCGGCCACAAATGCTTCGCTACCGGTCGTAAATAGCTATTATCTCAATGCATGTGATGCATTAATATTTTAAGTAGATATTCTTAAAATGTTAGCTGGTAGCTGTTCTTACTGCTTACCGTTTTTGTTTTTGTGTACGTAGCAACCATCTTTAATTATCTGATGCACATTTAGGTTAGAATATTCTCGACTAAAAAAAAAATGATTGATTATAATGATCCTGTGGTCTAGACAAAGTTTTGGACGAGTTTCAAAATATGCCAAGTGCGTAAACATTTCATTTTATTTTATTCACTATGCACAATAAATGCAAACACACTGATTTTGATTTTGTAAAGATACACAATGGATAATGTAATAGGAGCAAATGTTGCTGCATGCTGCTAATTTAGTAAGTTAATAATAAAGGAGAGGAATACATATTCATTATATCAAAATTCATTTTTAATATTCTATGCCAAGTTCTTACGCTGACTTTGACATTGTGTCTTGGCATAGGTACGGCTTGGACTATTTTTACATTTACATTTATCTTTAAGGAGGTGTAACAGTTGCTTGTTCTTTATCTTCAAATTTATATCAAGTAGGAAGCTTTAAATTTTCCATTCCATTACTTTTATTTCTATAAATATAATTGAATGCAAATGTTTTCATGAATATTACGGTAATAGCTCTATTTAAACCAGTAAAAAATAAAAATATTTTTTTCATCGTTCAGAACTCTTGTATTTTTGAATTCTTTGATATTTTTTTAGTACAAAGAATATTTATATCTATTTTGTGGGTTTCGTTTCTCAAAATACCTTCTATTTTGCATAGCTGACCTATTTCCTTTTCACCAATCTCAAACTATTACACAACCAATAAAATGTAGTGAGGTCATTTCATATTTTCTGACAAAATTTTTATTGAAAGAATAGGTCAAATTAAATATGTAGGTATATGTTTTATACCTTACAAGTTATTAGAATCAGAGATATGCTTTTTTGATAATTGTTTTTAATTTCAAATATTTCAACTCTGACATCACAGCTTCACGGATGCGCACGTCCAGCTCTACCGGTTTAGTTTTGAACTATGATTGCTTGGTTTGGGGTTTGGTATTTATTTTAATACCTTCTACTGCACTCTATACTCGCCGTCAAATGAGTATGGACTGATGCTCAACTTTTCCCTTCTCCACACCCTGCCCCTTGCCCTGTTCTGTTGCCGCTTCTTCATAACTTAAGCATTTTAAACATTGCTATACTGAATAATAACAGTGTGGAAATCTCCAGTCCATACTTATTTGACGGATAGTATAGTACTTTTGAAGAAATACAATAATAATCTTCTCTGTTGTCCCCTATCACAATTTTAGGTTAGATTGCTGTTTTGTGTTTTGTCACAAATTTAGTTTGTGTTTACAGCGGCGAAAATATATTAACAAATTTATGAATGAAAAGACGCATATTTCAAATTATTTTATATTACTATATTTAGTAAATAAGGTGGGTGTCACAGTTTATATAAAAAATTGACAACTCTTTATTAAATGACCCCAGTAATTAGTTTTTAATTTTTGTCGATTATAATGATATTGGAATTTTCATAAAAAAAACTGTAAAGAAAATAATCTTGTGTAAGTTTTTGATACCATGCAAGTATTAAAAAAATCCGAAATTCAAGGATGTGGGTAGAGTAAAAAAATTATAAAATATTAAAAGACAATACAATAATTCAAATTTTAAAATTCAATGGGGTATAAGTGCCTAAAACCTGATGTATAACTGTTTTTGATTATTTAATTTTTTTAAAATTCAGTAGAGGAAAATTAAATTAAATTTAAATACATTTTTTTTGTTTTCTTTGGTACTGCAAATAATCAAAAACAAATGATACCTACATTAAATAAATGTCAAAATATTTCCTTAATGAAAATATTAGTATTTGGCATTACTGTAAAGTTAATTTAAATTACATTCACTTTCGCTTAATCGGTGGTGCAACTAACCCCATAGATAGTAAATCTGACAATAATTTTTGTTTTACATGTTTTCTATAAGAACTGGAGCCCCTTAAAACTGACCAATTACTTCATGGTTCAAAATTTTGTTCAAAATAAAATCAATGGCGCTGCCGGGGTGCCGAACGGCACTGGCAGTGATAAGTAAATGTCAAATTAAACAAATGAAAAACAGGAAGAAGCAGGCTATGCGCCGATCAAGATGGAAAGAATATTATACAATTTTTTTTATTTATTTCGTAAATAATACTTATTATAAAAAAAAAATGTTATATATTTATATATATATATATATATATATATATATATATATATATATATATATATATAAAGAGAGAGAGAGAGAAAATGTTTAGATTTGCCAATTACAGCAATACATACTAAACTAAGTTCCTGTGGTTCAAAATTTGTTTGATTTAATTTTGAACCATAGGAACTTAGTTGTATTAAATTATGTATTATTGCAATTGGCAAATCTAATCATTTTCTCTAAATTCTTTTCATAAATTGTTTGTTTTGCTTTTCTTCCATACTCTGTATTTCCAGTCAATTATATATAATTATAGATTACGGCGAAACATTATCATGTGAATTAAATTCTTAATTGTAAACAAAAGCCTAAAATGCAGATTAAGCATACTCAACAATGGGTAATAAATCGTGATATCGTATATCTATTTACATATTTAAACTTTTTTTAACCAATAGTTTTTTGTTTATATTTAAGTAATATATTTTAATAAAATTCAAGCTATCAATTTGAAATTTTAATTCCACCATCTTATTGTAATATAAAATGAAATATAATGTCTTCGTGCTGAAATTTTAATATAAAGTGGCCTTCGCGTAAGAGATTTCGCAATTTCTAGGATGAAACTGTACACAACTTGAAAGCACTCCTCGCTTGAGCCGTATGCAAAAAGCGTTCATTACAGACCTGAAGTGTGAAAAGTAAATAGAGCTTTTAATAAAGCGACCTGGAGAACTACGTATCTTCACGCTTGCTCTACCTATCGATTTGCGATATGTGTCGACTCGCTTTCGCTGCCATATTTTTGAAGTTTCGCAAGAATAGTTTCAAGTTTGCAAAGTTACTACAAGGGGAAATTATATACATAAAGCTAAAACTGGCTTGAGTCGTAAAAACTGATTATCAGGGGCGTAGTTAAAATTATTTTCTGGAAACGGTCCATTGTAGAAAGGAAAATGAAATGCTATTACAAAATATTATTTGCCTGCTAATAAATACCTAGTTGTTTTACATATCGCTTAGTATCTCTATTTTTGACATCTGTCAAAGACTATTTTAGAGTCGCTTTTAATTAATGACTGGTATTTCTTCATGGCCTCTGTGAACATTCGTTTGTATAAATAACAAATAAATTTAGTGTTGTGATACTTACAATTTCCAGACAAAATATTGGAAAAAATGCTGATTTTCTTTCTTAGCAATTTATTTAATATAGTTATTTTCACTTTTAGATTATGAAATATTTTGAAAGTAAGCAAACTGTTTTGTAAATTTCCCAGACTGTACTTTTCAAGTGATACAAATCAATAATCATTATAATATAACAAGTGATATGAAAATCATCAATGATATTCTCGAGTGAAACCTAGTTTCAGATTTCACGAATGCGAAAGACGAGTGAAATGTGCTGCTTCGGTATCACGAGCAAAATCTTCGATTATTAATCATATCACGAGCTTATATTTAACGAAAGAATATGAGTATAATGAATGGGCTACTTGCATGGTACTAAGAAAATTTTTTTTTGGAATATGTATATAAAATAAAAGACCCCCTATTTTTTCTTTTTTCAAAATTTTGTCACTTACGGTGCTTACGGCTAAAAATAAATATTTTCTTTTCATGACGTCACAATCACGGATGACATACGTCCTAGTTCTGTAGTTTGGGAAGACAGAGACAGAGATAGTAGAACGTTGTCTGATCCTCGATCTTCCCTTCACCTCTCCCATTCACATTAACGAATCAAATGCTAGTGATTGTGTCGTCATCAAGATAAGAGGGATACATTTATGTTAAATTTATTAAATAATAACACAATGTATTTGAAAAATTTATAATGTAAATAATGTAGTTGAGTAAACTAAATTTGAAAAATATAATAGTTTTCAAAATCCTCTTGTATGCAAGTAGCCCATTGTTGTGACGCATACTGAGAACCAGGACGCACTCGAAAGTTTATTGAATGTAACACGTAACACATTGCGTGTGCTGATAACCTAACTTTTCAAATATTGTATAAAACATAGTTAATTTTACAATTTCCTTATTACTTTCATTGTTTTTTTATATCAATCCAACGATTATCGCACATTTTATAAACAAAATTAACTGTCAATGTCATAAAGAAAATAAAACCCTTAGTAACGAAGATGATATTTTTTTTTTGTTGTGATAGACATGTAACTAGGAATATTTTGAATGTTGATTGGCGGAAAAACTATCACGTGACTATTGAATTATATTCTCAATAAAATATAAAACTTATTTTTATCTCCCGCTGCCCTTGATAAGGGAGGTATAGGGATCGTGCTAAAAATCACATATCGAGATTTTCGTAAATGACCACGTTTGTAAGGACCTTACAATCCGATTTTAACATTTTCACGATGACGTCTGGGTGTGTGTGTGTGTGTGTGTGTGTGTGTGTGTGTGTGTGTGTGTGGGTGTGTACGCGTGTGTATGTGTGTGAGTATGGATCCTCTGGGCGCTCTAACTCAAGTATCCTAATATGGAAGGAGGCATTAGAAATGGCACTTTACTTGGACTCAAAATAGATTTTCTTCAAAAAATACTTTAAATGTTATTTTTCACAATTTATGTTATTATAAAAATTAAAGATTATTAAATTTACAGGTTTGCATTAATACTTTTCTATATATTTATAAGCTCCTTTGTATGTTTAGGGTAAATGACACCAACAATCGGTAACACAACTGAGTTTCTGTAATTAAAGTTTTATTAAATTTATGAATTACACGTCCTAATATACACTATTTACACAAATCTTACCTATAATTAAAGAAACGACATTTAATGTCACTAATCACAATGTCAATTCCTAATCACATGGAATGTTTTTATTGTTTCATAAACAATTCACCACACGTGAATTTTTTATATACACATGCAACCTCTTTTTCTAAACTTCGTTTGGTTGTCCAGGTTCCGACCTACTATACCGACGCTCGTGAGAGCGCGGCAATATTTGAGTCTATGGAAATATAATTTCATTACATATTTTATGGATAAATTTATAAAATAATATAAAAATTATATCCCAGAGCCTGCTTTAAACACAACTCCTTAGTTACACAGTTCAGCTCAAATGTATGTAACTAACAAATCAATGTCACTGTCAAAAAAATAATCATTTCAAATTAATAATAGTAACGTGTTAAAAAGATAATTATAAATAGAATAATAGTTATATGGAAACGAACATAATATTTAAATAACAAAATAAATATATCATCACAGCATATTACCCGTTGCTGGATGTGCTAATCTGCTTTGTACACAAATTTCGGTAATGATAATGACATATTTATACTGTGCGGGCGTTTATCAAGCGTTATCTCACAGGCATTCATTGCTGGTAATAAGAGTACCCCACAGGGATCAATTTTGCGCCATTTAAAATTCGAAATATTTGGCGTCGGTCGGGATCGAATCCGGTTCCCCAAATTGTATTTAAATTAGTAATAAATGGCGGGAGGTATTGTGTTAGTAACATCAGATTTTTAAATTAAAATTCACATCATTTTGTGATAGTCGCCTAAAAAATATTAGCTATATTCTTTTTGGAATATTTTTGTTCTACTTAGTTCATAAATGAGTTGCATGAGATGTAATATACAGTGTCGGATATAAATAGAGCGACGCTGTAAGAACTAATAAAAAATACTCCCCCATATTTTAAATATTGAATATATCTTCAAACTTCTTTCGAATGTAAAGGTGACACATTCATAAAACTTAATGGACGTTAAATAAGTAATTCAAAAGTATTGCAGGTACTAAATTTCGAGTGCAACAAAAATAGAGCGACTGTATAAAAAAATTATATTTACTTTAAAAAATATATAAAATAAGAATTAATGAAAGAAACTTAATTTAGACAAAAAATAAACAATGTTACATATTTAATACTTTAATAATTATTTATAATAGACAGCTTTCGTCATAGCATCGAATTAATTAAATTATCGATGATTTTGTGGTTTATAGATTTCCATATATCCGTTATAATTTTAAATAATAGCTTAGAATTATTCGAGATAGGACAATTTCGAGAACGCTAAAGGATTTCGCGGACCAAACTTTTTGTGCAACAGTAAAAAATATGTAATTACAAATGTTAATGTATTTAAAAAGTTTAATTTATTAAAATAAAAAGGCGGCTGTGATGGGATCATTGAAAAGATATTAAATAATTACTAAAATAACTATTTTACAATATTTATTGTATTCATTTTAAAAAACAAACCAAGAAACTTATTTGTCATATTTTAAAAACGTCATTGTCATATTATCCGTCATGTCAATTCTCAATTGTCAAAGTGATTTTAGTATACATCCAATTCCATAGCCGGTACCATAACAACGTATAGCATTTATTTCGCGAGCGGTGGCGCATTTTTTTTTTATGGCCGTATCTTAGGTTGTGTTCGAATTTGTCTAACCGAGATAGTATACTAAATTCCACACTAAATGACGTCACTTTTTGGGATATTAGCACGCAATTATTTATGTTATTAGAAGGCTCCCTAACATACCAATTTAATGGCGGCGAGCACACAGAAAACAGAATACTGATTAATGAGAAAATATAAATCAAATTTTAATTTAAAATGAATGCAACAACTTTATTTGTAAGTACAACATAAATTATGATATCAATTATAAATAAAAATAAAATTTTGTTATTTATATCAACTTTTGCAGGGAATGAAACAGATATATTAAAATTAATAACATTAAGAAAAGCACATGATGAATTATTTACTATCCACACTATCTCACAACAAGATTATATCGTTTAATAGCTGACCGGCTGATAGTGAATAACAATTGGAATCATAGATGTCTATAGTATGTATTCGGATAAATAAAATCAACAAGCCTAAATTCTTTTAGCTAAACACTAAATACTTACCAATTCGAACACAGCCTTAAGTTTGCAACAGTCACACTTTCCAAGGAGAGTGACACAATCACTAGGTATATTTTAAATCGTGAGATAGACCAATGCCAATCTGGGAGAGATTCAAACCCCCAATATCATCCCCGTAAATACGCCACTGGCGATTATTGGATTCTAGGGAATAGGTTAATGTTCGCTAATGTTTTCAATTTGATTCGTGGAAATGTAAACCGTATTTTTTTATCGGGAAATGACGGGGAATTAAAATATCGCATTACAATACGATTATGTCAACATGAAACAGTGACGGATTAATGAAATGCATCGAGGGTTGACTGAATATTATTCATGTTTCATGTTTTGGTTCGCACGTAAATTATGCAAACATTTAATGTTGTTCTTTGTAAAATCATTTATGGATTTACTTGACGACACGCAGAATATACTTCATTTGTAAATAAGTTCGATACAGTATACATATTACCTCCCGCTACCTTTGGTAGGGACGTATAGGGATCGTGCTAAAAATCGCATATCGAGATTTTGGTAAATGACCACCTTTCAATGTAATTTTTTCGCACTTTGTTATTATAAAAATTAAAGACTATTCCATATTCTACAGGTTTGCTTTAATACTTGTTCTATATATATATTATATGGATTAATTTATAAAGTAATATAAAAATTATATCTCGGAGCTTATGCTTTAAACACATCTCCGTGATTCCACAGTTCAGCACAAATGTATGTAACTGACAGATAAATGTCGCTGTCAAAAAAATAATCATTTCAAATTAATAATAGGAACGTTTTAAAAGGAAAATTGTAAATAGAACAATAGTTTTATGGAAAGGAACTTAAAATATATAATTTCGAGCATTAGTAAATATGCAGGTATGTATTTAAATAAAGAAACAAATAACTATATTATCACGGCATATTATCCATTGCTAGGTGTGCTAATCTGATTTATACACACATTTCGGTATTGATGATGACATATTTATATTGTGCGGGCGTTTACCACAAGAGTTAATTTTATGCCATTTAAAATTCGAATTATGTGGCGTTGATCGGGATCGAATCGGATTCCCCAGATTCGCGACCAGACATCAGGCACGCGGCAACGAGACCCCATAGGTAAATGGCGGAAGGTATTGTGTTGGTCACATCAGATTTTTTGTTTTCATACCGTGATATTACGAATTAGAAATTTCGTATCACAAACCAAATATTTCTATAATTCTTAAATTGTATGCCCCCAAATTTGGCTCTAATCTTTGCCGGTACACGTGTCAAAATAATTGTTTTTTTCGTTTTTGGAAAAATTTCATTTTTTTTACTACAAAGTTTTACCTAAATTTACAATATTGTTTTACAATTTCACTGTTAAATCATTTTTACATGTTATTTATTTAATTTTATCCTTTGCGATGATCAACTCTGTGAAATTCTTTTTATAATTATTCCTCATAGGTGTTTGGTACAAACCATTATGTATTTAGACATTTATTGCCCTGATCAAGACGAAACGTTGGCCAATATACACATAAAGCGATATTTTGTTGTTAAACCCAATATAGACTGGTAGTATTGTATATTTTTAATTGATTAACTTTCTTCAGACTGTCTCGTAGTTGTATTTACGCTGCAGCAGAATGATATTGTAAAGTTTTTTAAATAACACTGCCACATGTGTAACTTCACTTGTAAATTTAATAATAAACTTCTGGTGGTAAGCAATTTATAATTTTGTAATCATCTGCTTGGCGTATGTATTGTTCTATATTGTAACATTTTGGTTCTTCCACTGAGAATGTTTTAATAAAAACCGAAACGTTTGCAAACAAGAAGTATATTGATTTATTATCCTTCATTAAATCATCCGTCATATTTTTAAATTTCTATATTTGAAATTACTTTCAGCGTTGGTTGAAATAATATTTTAATTAAAATTTCTCTATATAAAGACAAACTTAATTACAGGTCCATAATAAATTTCCTAATGAAAAAGTTTTACAGAAATAATATCGTTGTTGTTAAATAAAGAGCAGAAAGAACAAACTAATAAATTAAAATTCTGCTTGGTTGCACATTGCAAAGGCCTTCGTTGATTCAAATTAATGACCAGGATCCAAACGACAAATTAGCTTTTGTAAACGTCTTCAGTCACCGTAGTTAGTCGCATCGGCTACTGCTGTAGAGTAATGGCGAAACACACTAATTCTCTAAATCACATCACCTAACATGCGACACATGCAGTAAAGTTATCAATTACAGCTTTTAACAGCGACTGGAAAAATGTACCAAACTACGGAAACTCTCTAGCGAGCAATAAGAGCAAAGAGAGGCCGTTAGCGATACTAAATATACTGCAGTTTTGATTAGAAGTAGCGAGAGGTTTTTATCTATGTTTTTGCTCAATTAAACTCAGTAAAGTATAATGTGCTTTTTATGAACTACTAAATAGGCATAACATAATACGCCTCCTGTTTATATATATACATATATATATATATATATATATATATACATATATATATATATATATATATATATATATATATATATATATATATATATATATATATATATACAGGGTGTAACACGAAAAGCGGGCCATAGGCGTTTAACATGGGAAAACAGTTTTTCCTTGGCCAAAAGTGGCCTATTAATTTTAGACAAAAATACTTCAAATGAATGTTGTAGAGAATTAAATTCTGCATCTAACTCAATATTCATATTTTACTTTGCATGTTTAGTAACCGAGCAAATCGAATTTAATTTTTTACAAAAGTTACTTCTTTATAGTGTTAGCCATGACACAAACAAAATCAAACAAATGTAATGACTTTTTAGCTGTCAGAAACACTCTGTTTAAGTCTAATTATTGAAAATGGAAAATTTATCACTCAAAATAAATTAAATAAACAATAATAGAAATAAAGTTTTTCAACTCATATGTATTAAACATTCATTTTTATTGCATTATTTTATTTATAAATAAATATTATAAAAGGTGCTCAAAAAGTTGTCCGTTTTGCGCTAAGCAATAGCCTAATCTATTATAAAAACTTTGCCTAACATTACTTAATTGTCTACGATTTATTTTATTGCATTCATTTTCTATAGCGTTTTTCAGATTTTCAATACTATTGTATCGTTCCTTATAGACACAAGACTTTAAGTGCCCCCATAAAAAGAAGTCACACGGATTTAAATCCGGTGACCTAGCTGGCCAGTTTACTGGTCCTCCTCGCCCTATCCAGCTTTCTGGAAAAACATCATCCAGATAATTTATAACCTCCCTCGTACTATGTGCAGGACAACCATCGTGCTGGAACCACACATGATCATTATTTAAGTTCGTTAGTTCTGGCCCAACTGTTTCCCTTAATAAGTCCAAATATGTTTTGGAATTTAGCCGTGTAATAAAAAAAGGACCAATAATTTTGTTGTCTAAAATTCCTGCCCAAACATTTACTGATTGCCGGTACTGTGTTCTTGATTGTATTACAATATTTGGATTTCTTTGAGACCAGTAACGAAAATTATTTTTGTTTGGTTCGCCATTCAGTGTAAATGTGCACTCATCGGTGAAAAATATTTTTTTTAAAAACCTCCTATCCTGATTAGCCTTTTCCATAATTATTTCGCAGAATATTGCGCGTCGTTCAAAATCTTGTTCAAAAATTTCCTGGTGGTTTTGTATTTTAAAAGGGTGATATTTATGTTTTTTTAATATTCTAAAAACGGTCATAAAACTGATTCCTATTTCATTTGAAATTTCTCTGACACTGAGATTTGGATCCATTTCAATTAACGCTAGAACATCTTCTTCGTTGTTGTAATTTCTATTGTGGTTTCTTCGCAAAAGTTCCGGTTCTAACTTATTAAATGTGCCGGTCGTCTCAAATTTTGATATAAATCTTTGAATTGTTGTTTTACTAGGAATATTATGATGATGCCAAAAAATACTAATTAAATCCCGAATTTTCCGAAAACTTTCCCCAGAATAATGCCACTTAATAATTTGTAACTTTTCTTCATGAGAATAACTTTCCATTTTCAATAATTATGTTTCTTGACTTAAACAGAGCGTCTCTGACAGCTAAAACGTCACTACTTTTGTTCGATTTTGTTTCAGTGTCATGGCTAACACTATAAAGAAGTAACTTTTGTAAAAATTTGAATACGATTTGTTCGGTTACTAAACATTCAAAATAAAATGTGAATACTGAACTGGATGTAGAATTTAATTCTCTACAACATTCATTTGAAGTATTTTTGTCTAAAATTAATAGGCCACTTTTGGCCAAGGAAAAACTGTTTTCCCATGTTAAACGCCTATGGCCCGCTTTTCGTGTTACACCCTGTATATATATACAGGGTGTTAATAAAAAAACTTTACACACTTTAGCAGGTGATAGTAGAGATGAAAACAAGAAAAAAATTCTAATACACTTAGGTCCAATACTCATTGGTTTTTAGAAAATTTATGTATGGAATTTGTACATAATACACAGGATTGACGGAAGGTATTGTGCTGGCCACATCAGATTTAACAACTAAGGACTCTAGGTGTTTACGATCAAGTGCGTGAGTCTCTTCGACGACGGCTGCAACTTTGTTTACAATTGATCGTAAACACCTAGAGTCCTTAGTTGTTAAATCTGATGTGGCCAGCTCAATACCTTCCGTCAATCCTGTGTATTATGTACAAATTCCATACATAAATTTTCTAAAAACCAATGAGTATTGGACCTAAGTGTATTAGAATTTTTTTCTTGTTTTCATCTCTACTATCACCTGCTAAAGTGTGTAAAGTTTTTTTATTATATATATATATATATATATATATATATATATATATATATATATATATATATATATATATATATATATATATATATACAGTGTGTTAATTAAAAACCTGGCCATAGGCGTTTAACATGGGAAATCAGTTTTTCCTTGCGCAAAAGTTCCCAAATTATTTTAGATAAAAATACTTCAAATAAATGTTGTAGAGAATTAAATTCTGCACCCGAGTTAATAATAAGATTTTATTTTAGACATTTAATAACCGAGAAAATCAATTTTAAAGTTATTTGAAGATTGCTGATTTACAGCGATAGTCATGCAACTCAAATAAAATTTGTCCAACATTTTATAATCTGAAGCTTTTCTTCATGAGAAAACTGTTCCACACTTTCAAAGAAATATGTTATTGCGAAAATCACAAAACACAAACTTTTTTTGACAATTAAGATGGCATACAATTGTTCGTAATTTTGTTTGAGTTCCATGGCTACTGCTATAAATCAGCTATCTCCAGAGAAATTTAAAATTGATTTTCTCGGTTATTAAATGTCTAAAATAAAATCTTATTATTAACTCAGGTGCAGAATTTAATTCTCTACAACATTTATTTGAAGTATTTTTGTATAAAATAATTTGGGAACTTTTGCGCAAGGAAATACTGATTTCCCATGTTAAACGCCTATGGCCAGGTTTTTAATTAACACACTGTATATATATATATATATATATATATATATATATATATATATATATATATATATATATATATATATAAATCTAATGTTTCCTACTCCACAATGAAATATTTTTTAAATTTCGTTTTCAATATATCATCACCTACAATCCCATAAGATTAAAATTAATTAGAATGAATGAAATAATCCTGAGTATTAGGATGTTAACAATGAAAAGAAACACATTATAATCTATAATTGTTTTTTATTTGTTTCATTCCCACAAGCATTGTTTTTCTCAAATTTAATAATACTTACATTAACTAATTTTATTTTTATAAAGTTATTGTAAGTACTGAATAGTTTATTTTTATTTATGGACCACATGTTAAAAACGATATTTTATTATGAAAGTGGGGACCTTAACAATCGCAACCCCACGAATAAAAAATCTTTTCTGTGTGTGTATGTGTGAATATTATCGTTTAGAAAATTTTGAAACTTTGTTCTACCGTACTCTTATATGAAAAGATGCCATTAGATTTTGGTGTAAATCAGATAACCGGAAACGGGACTTTACTGGAAGATCAAAATAGTTTTTCTTCGAAAAATATCTTTGAATGTTATTTTTTCGAAGTTTATTATTATAAAAATTAAAGTTTTTTAAAATTTTCTACAGGTTTGCGTTAATACTTTTTGTATATATTTTATGGATAAATTTATAAAGTTATCTATAATTTTAATCCCGGAGCCTACGCTCTATGGTTACATAGTACAGTTCTCAAATGTATGTAACTGACAGATATACATATGTCACTGTCAATAAACTAGTCATTTCAAATAATAATAGTACCGTTTTAAAAAGAAAATATTAAATAGAACAATAATTATATGGAAATGAACTTAATACAATTTCCAGCATAAGTAAATATGTAGCAATATAGGTAAGATAATAAAAAAATATAATATATCATCACGCCATATTACCCATTTCTGAGTGAGCCAATCTGCTTTGTATACAGATGTCGCGAATCTGGGGAACCAAGTTCGATCCCGACCGACACCAAATATTTAAGAATTTTAAATGGCACAAAATTGACTGATGTGGTGCGCTCTCCATTGCAGCAATAAATATAGATAAGTATATAAATAAATAAAATAAGTATATCATGGCATATACCCATTGCTGGGTCTGCCAATCTGCTTTGTACATAGATTTCAGTAACGATGATGACATATTTGTACCGTACAGGTGTTTACCAGGTGTCACCTCACGAGCACTTATTGCTGGCATGGAGAGTGCACCATAGGGGTAATTGAGAATGAACTCGGTATTTAAATTAAATTAAATTTTAAGTATTTACATGAATAAAAATTAAATTAAACGGGAGGTATTGTGTTGGCCACATCAGATTTTTTTCTATGATCCTCTGTTCGTTGTTTTAAATTTACAAACATTATTAAATAAGAAGTTTAAATTTAATTAAAATTATGATTCTTACAAAAATAAAGTAGGCTTGAAAATGCTTGCGCGATGAAAATTGAAAATTGGTAAGCTCCACCACAGTCATTTGTAATCAATATTTATTTCTGCCAAACCAATCCCTATCTTTTCAAATTTCACTATAAAAAATGACTGCGTATATTTCATGGATAATTATTGAGTCAATTTTTCTCTTGACTCTTACGAATATATAGTTGCTACAATTTACTCATTTAATTGTATTCAAAACCAAACACATTTTAAGAAACTGCAAAACTTTATAATGTGACCGAAATAATTATGGAAAATAAGCAGACAATTACAAGCAAATTGACAGCATAAGAATTTGCGATTGTCACTTGTTTTTTGTTTTAACGGTTAAATAAATTGTGTAAAAATATCCACTTGTATATACCTACAATTTTCAGAAGATATTAAAAGCTACTGTCCAAAAAAAAGATGTTCACTTTTACTTCCTCAAAATTCTGATGCATTATTTAAATTTGTACTTCCTTTCTGAAATGAATTTTGCCATTTAATTCAAAACACAAATCCGGAGTCTAAATTACTTGCTAAATAATTTACACTAATTCCAATGAATTTCAAGGAAGTATAAGACAAAAGCCAGCTTATTTATTTCCTTTTCTAAAATTTAAATACGACCGCTCATAATTTCCAGCCCGAAAATGAAAACGATGCAAAAATTCCGTAGGAATACCTTTGCGAAACCTTGTAAAATTTATTAGGTGACCGTGTAGCCATTAAACAAGTTAAATAACTTACCGGGGCAACGTAGATACGTTCCTACTACGATTGTCGAAAGCGAAAAACGAAATTACACTCTACAAGGAAAGTAAAATATCCCTAATGGCATAATGAAGAGAAGAAAACAGAAAAAGTTTCACAAGATAAATTTAAAATGTAAATTTTTAACTTTGGTTCTAATTCCCAAGAAATGCAGCTTAAAATAGACTAAATATATTTTTTCTTTTTTTATAAGAATGGAATTGCATAAATTTTTGACTTCCACATTTAAAAGTTCTCGATAAAGTCACTATGCAAATGATGAAAAAGATAAAAAAGAAAACATTCTCCATTTTCTTTCACTGAATGTATTCCATTTCACATTATATTATACTGCTCTGGAAATTAGATACATTTAAATTCTCAATATCATTTGTGATAGAGAACATTAAAAATAATGAATATCTTTATTTAAATTGGTTTTATTCAACGAATCTTTCTCAAGTAAGAAAATGGAAATAATATAAAGAAAGATTGTGCTAAGGTACTGGGGATCAGATATTAAGATTATACCTCATTGAATAAGACAATGCTCCAAGGATTTTTTTACTTATTTTAATCAAAACGAATGCAAGTTTTCCGTAACGAACTCAGCGAATTTTAGATTTTACATGAAGCCTCAAAATCCCATTTTCTCTGTATCGGAATTAGAGTGAGATATTTTAGCATGCATATTGATGCTAAACATTATTTCACGTAAATAAATAACGTTGGTTTAGATAGGAATATAAATTTAAATTCTGCCCTATGATTGGTCAAAATATAAACCTAGTATACAAAAACGAAAAAAATATCACCTGTCAGTTGTTAGTTATCAAATAAATTCTACAGAATTAAATAGACAACCATGTTTTGTTGTAATTCTTAATATTCAGGTTTTGTACCTTTATACAGAAAAAAATATTTATTATTTACAATACTTGCTTTCAATAATGTAAATTATTTATTTTATGCAATTTATATTAAATTATTCCATTCTTAAACTAAAATACTATTCCCTTTTACGATTATTTCTAAGATTTTCTTAATTAGAATTAATTCATGAATCCTCAACTTTTTTAATTGAAATTATATATTTATGTATAGGCCTTGAACATTGTAATAAGGATATACTAATTGTGTAGGGATCTTGAATTTTGATATTTATTTATTGAGTATTATGTAAGTATAACGTGAGTATAACTACTGCAATTTATAAGAATGTTCTCAACTCCTTCTAAAAGATATAAATCTTATGACAAATATATTTCTAACTACCTATTTATTTATACTTATCTAAGAAAAAAAAACCATTGTAAGGAAAGATAAATATCACCAATAAATTTGAAACATAACAATGACATTGACACATCTGAAATGTCAAACCTAAATTACAGATATTTCACATATTCTTTGTCCAAAATGAAATTCACGCTTCTCATACGTAAACAGGATGAGCCATAAGGGTACTTCACTAATTTCGCCTGAATTTGAGTTGCAAAAGAGCCTTCAAAAATATTAAGTACTAGCTTTGAATATATAATACATATAAGAACGGCAACGTAATGTATTTAGATTAAATATTTCGAGAGAAGGTGCCATCTATCCCTCTGTATACGAATTATTTCTGAGTTAGTTCAAAAAATACATAATAGGTGGAAGTTGCACAGTGTTGCCACGTAGCTAGAACAGCATGATAAGATTTTATAAAGGTTTTTAAGTTTGCTACTGTAAAACAAGTATACATGTACAATGAAGATTCAAAATATATTATCTGGTTATTATGAAACAATATTTTTGAATTATTGTTTATTGAATACTAAAATACGTAATACCACTTCGCGAAGTTAGCCAAACAAGTAGCTAAAGTTAAAACTTTACATACTATGTTAAAATTTAACTTTACGTCCTCACCTGTCAAACTTGAATGACAGATGAGTACGTAAAGTTAAATTTTGAAATAGGTAAGGGTCTGTAAAGTTGTACTTTAGCTAATATTTTGGCTTACTTCGTATAGTGATATTTTGTCGATTTCGGAAAAAATATAATGTCTGTATACTTCAGCACTGAAGTATTTTTTTATTACTCATATACTTAATTCTCCTCGGTTATCGATTCGTAGAATAAATTCCATATTTTTAATGAAGAATTATACTTTGGTGCCTCAGTAAACAAATAACAATTTCGTGCCAAAAATGCGGGGCGATAGTAGAATTTCCCTGACTAGTAACGAAAACATATAAACATTTAATTACAATTTTATTGAATATTATAATTTATAATTGTGTTTTGTAAATTGGGTACATTAATCCCAGAATGGTTTTAGTTTATTTACTAATTTTTTTTTCTGTCAACTTAGAAACGAGCGAAGCGCGCTACTAAATACTACAGAAAATCAATTTTTATTAAATTTAAAATTAATTTTTATTATAATCAAAGGTTTCAGAAAAAAATTAATACATGACTCGTCAGTAAAATGTCTGTACTTGAATTCATAAACACTCGGCACCAAGTGCCTCGTATTTCAATATGGCTCCTCATCAGTAATGTACCACTTTCCTGACTCTTATGTAAATAACTCTTTTCTAAATATGTTACTAAGACAAAGATGAAGCTATTAGACATACGTATCGAAGAAAGAATGAAGGAAACCAGAAGTAAAACAGAGATAAATATATACAATTACTTGTTATTTTATGGTTCAGAAATCAATGACGTGAAGCTCAAGTGATAGTAATCGATGTAGGTATAATATAAAACACTCGTTTCAGAAGGCTATTCAAGCTCTTTCGTTCGCGCACTCGCTGCTACAATAAAGAAAAATTTACTTATCAACATTTCAATGCGAGAGTAAATTCTTCGCAAAAAAATAATAGTATATTACAATATGAGTGAAGAAACTAAGAATTTCGCTCATGCATGTGCCAGTTTTGAACACGAGGCGCTAGCCGAGTGGTCAAAGGCACATAAGTGAGCGAATTCATTTCTTCACGAGTCTTGTATAGCGTTTTGTTCAATTCTGCTATTGAAATATTAGAAAAAAATATTAAAAATTGTACTAATACATTTATACACGGAGTGTAAATTAACATAGGCGGCGGGGTGCGTTGCTATTGTTTGTGTTTATAAACATTTGCAATTGTCAACAAAATTATTTTTGGCTGTCACATTCTATAGATCTTATATAATTTTTTTCAAAATATGCAAGATAAAAACGATAGTTGGCGACCAATAAGGTAGAAATTACAAGAAAAGAAATTAAAATATGAGGTGGGCGCCAATACCAGTAAGAAAATTCGCGAAGGAAGAGGCTATAGAAATTACCGTGGAAGGCACTGAAATAGATGAAACGTCACTTGCTGATATGTTTAGTTTAAGTAATGCTGTTTTCAAAGGGTGCACTTAATTTTCATAAAAATAAATAAATGTAATGAATTCTATTGTAGGTTATTCCTATTTTCGGTAATGACTGGTGAGTGGGCGAATGTTCACTTTCGCTCACTACTTTCACCCACCCGTTGCCATAGGAATAAGTTGAGTGTATAAAACAGAAGGTTTTATGTTCCATATCTAAGTACGAAAAAACATGTTTTAATAGCAGGATTGAACAAATAAATATGTACAGTGTATGTACAATCTGGTTAAAATGGCGGCAAGTGATAACGTGATGATTAAGCAAAAATGAAAAATAATCGGTGCAAAAGATGCCACAAAACGGCAAATAGTGGATTAAAGTATATTAAGTGCAATACTACTTCACATACAAGTTGTGTAAATACTCTAAAAATACCTACTAACAATACAACATATTGTGCTAATGTGATTGAGAATAAGGAAGAAAGTGATAAAAACATGCTTCATTTACAAGTGACAATAATGCTAATGATATTTATTATTTACAGTAAATCATAAAACAAAAAGATGATCTTATTTTAAATCAAAAAAATCTGTTGTGGCCAGCACAATACCTCTCGCCACTTCCTTTTTTGGTTACATAAATATAGGGCGCGAACAGTCATTTTACATTGTTGGCCTTGACAAGCAGATGTGGGGGCCCCTTTCAGAATTATAATTAGTAATTATGTATATGGATGTCAATTGTCAATTTTTCATTCAGAATTTCTAAATTTTCTAAATTCACGTAGTTAATTTGTCACCAGGAGTGTGGAATTTACTTGTCGAGGAAAATAAACCACATGGAATTGGAAAATCACTAAGTTTAGAATGAGAAATTATGATACTTGACATCTGAATACATAATTACTAGCTATCATTTTGACATGGGCCCCCAACAAAATCACATAACTGCTCGCGCGCTATTGTATTTAACATTACTTGTATACCTACACTCTACACCAAAAATTCTACTTACATATATCTATTCCTTATATTTAGTTTGTTTAATTTTAAATTCATTTTATGAAGAAATTTTGTTCTCTTCTAATTTTTAGAAATGTTTCCAATTCATTGTCAGGATTGACAGTATTTTTGAAGGATATATGTAATATACCTATATTTTTATAGATTTAACTATTAATACATTAAGAAATAATATAATGTATGTACTTCCCAGAAAAAGTCTTCAGTAATGTCTCCGGATTTCTGACACTGACATTTATCTGTCAGTTACAAACAATTTAAATTTTCAACTATTTTCCACGGCATTCTTTCGCCTGTAAAATTTATTATAACAGATTATTTTATATATTATATTTCTTTTATCTCTAAATCTATAGAATATATAATAAAATATTTAAATGTATCAGATAGAGAATTTAATTTTCTTTAATATTACCAAGAAAATTTTTCAAAAAATAATATTTAGGAGATTTTTTTTCAAGAATCTTCTACTTCCGGTTGTCCAATTGTTACCAAAACCTTTTCAGATCTTCCCATGAATGTCCGATTGGGAAATACGTAGTTAAACATATTTAAAGTCTTATAGTTTTTGAGTAATCGTCCTTCCAACATCCTACATACATACACACACACACACACACACATACATCCACACACACACACAAACACACACACACAGACATCATCGTAAAAATGTTAAATCGGATTGTAGGGACCTTAAAACGTGCTTATTCAATAAAATCTCGATATGCGATTTTTAGCATGAATCCAATACCTCTCTTAGCGAGAGGTAAAAATACTATAAAAATCTTGATAGGTCAATTAGACGTATTAAATAAAGTTTTAATAAATCAGAATAAAATAAATCATCAACCGCCATCTAACCAAAAATATAATAAACAAAAAAAATGCCATTAACACCACTACTGACTTACCGGTAGTGGTTGAAACTACGTCACCAAACAAAACTACAGTCGATACAAACGTAAATAATCACGCCGATATTATGAACAATAAACAAAATGGTGGTATAAACCGAAACCGCATGGCTAATAATAATAAAACTGAAAATAATGCCATATCAGAAGACGGTATGACAACAAAAAATCGTAGCACATATCCTGGAGACCGTGGGCCAAAAAATAAAAGAAATAAACCATTATTTACTAATAAGGAAGACAACCAAAATATGTCTTTAAAAACTGTCCCAAAATCAAGTCATATACATATTTACAGACTACAACCTGACACGAAGGAAGTGGATGTTATTAATTACCTGAAAGAAATGTTTCCTGAAGTTAAAGTTGAAAAACTCCTGGCTAAACACCCAGGCCAGTATGCTTCTTTTAAAGTTAAAATCCACGCTAACAATTTCCAAAAGGCCATGAATCTAGATATCTGGCCAGCTCACTTCAAAAAGAAGAGTCTACCAACAACATAACTGACAAATCATCTCGCCCATTAAAAGATGATAATCTTTTTCTATTATCCATCTTATAATATCCAATGTATAAGGAACAAAATCGAAGAACTAGAATTTTTTCTCAGTAAATATCCGTGTGACGTATTATGTATAACAGAACACTGGCTGGTGAAGGATGAAGAGTGTCTACTCAACACAAACAAATATTTGTATGCGACGGGATATTTTCGACAACAATATGCTCATGGTGGTGTTGTAATTTTCAACAGGTCAAACATAATCTGTGAAGAACTTTTGTATAGGAAAAAAATTTGAAAGATGTCCGATCAAGGTCATCTTCGAATGTTATGAATTAAGATTTTTGTTTCGTTCAATCTAACAAATTCGGTAGTGTCGTTTGCTTAGTTTTTATGAGGGTACATAAGATACTACTGTTATTTTATTACTATATAAATATAAATATAAATATAAATAATAAAATAAAAGCATTCGAAATTCAAAATTAATATAAAACTAAATACGTGAAAAATAAGATACTGATTAGAATACTGACAGTGTCAATGTCAGTGACACTGAGAGAAAATAACATTATTCGTACGGATATGAATCAAGGTAATGTATCTGAATTAATAAATAAACTTGCGTTACAGCGAAAGTATTATCAACAACGAACATCGTTTTAAAATGGAATGTCCTAACAATATGAATTTTTGAAAGACAAGCGTGTTATATCCATCCTTATCGCACACGCTTATAGCCTTTGTAAAGGAGAGAGATAAATGTATGCTAATTTGTTAATTCGTTCATGATACACATGACCTTGATCGGACATCTTTAAAAAAAATTACTGTACCTCTAGAAATTGAATGTAGAACTACATTTCGAATGTTGAGGTATTAAATATGTGACCAACAATAATGTAATCAACATTATCTTATGTATTTATAGGCCGTCAAAAAATGGTAATCTACACACTTTTTAAACAACTTAAATGCTGTTTAACATTAATTTATGATCAGTGTAACAGTAAACATATAAATTTGTTCGTAGTCGGAGACTTCAATATCAATATTCACAATGAAGGTAATGAAACCAAATTATTTTTGGATTTGATGGCAACTTACAGCTTGTATCCTTCTATAAATGAAGCAACAAGGGTAACAGGTACTAATAAATCATGTATAGACAATATTTTTACCAATGTTAATATTTATACAGCAAACGTTATTAAAATGAAAATATCAAACCATTTTCCCCAAAATATTAGTTATAAAATAAACCATAAGTGCACTAAAGATACTCCAGATAATAAACGCATATTCAATTCTGATAATATTAATATGTTTAGACACTGTCTTTTAAAAAAAAATTGGGAAAATGTTTACAATGCCGCAGATGCAAGCCTAAAATATGATAATTTTTTAGATGTTTTCTTATATTATTTTAATTTGTTTCCCTAAATTTAATTTTCTTCAGAAAAGGAAATCATGGGTTACCAGTGATGTAATACAAAAGTCAAGAAATATGAAATATTTATATATTCTGTACAAAGATGGGTTAATTTCCAAACAACATTATAATGTATGTAAACAAAAGTATAGAAATTCATTACTCCAGTCAGAAAAAAATTTTAATGTTCAGAGTATAAAAAAATCTATAAATAAGAGCAAACATATATGGAATGTTATAAATGATAATATTAATCTTAAAATAAATAACAATGACAATAATTTGCAGAAGGTTCACGTGTGATAATAAAGTTACTAGTTCTCCAAATGATGTGGCTACCTTATTCAACTTCTTCTTCTTTCTCGGTTCCCATTTATGCCTTACAGCGTTGGGTCCTCGATCCACTTTCGGTTAATGTTTCTTTCTCTAGCGAGTCTTCTCAGTTCTTCTACTCTTTTTCCTCTTGTTGCAGCTATTTCCTTGATGTTATCCTCCCACTGTTTTCTAGGCCTGCCTTTCCCTCTCCTTCCGTCATTTCTCATTTCAAATATTTTATTTGTGTATCTTAGGGGGTCCATGCGTACTAGATGACCGTACCATTTTAGTTGCTTTTTTCTATTTCCTCTACTATGGGGCTTAGTTCGAGGTCCTGTCTTATGTTCTTGTTTCTTACTCTATCTCGTCTGGTCTTCCCCACTACTTTTCTGAGATACCTCATTTCAGATGCTGTTATTTTTGATTTATGTTTGTCTGTTATTGTCCACGACTGTGCTCCATATATTAGGGTTGGCATGTATATGGTTTTGTAAAGATGGATTTTTGTTTTTATACTTAGTTATTTTTTTCCTATTAGTGTGTTATTGATTTGGTAGTATATTTTATTTGCTTTGCTGATTCTATTTCTTACTTCTTCCTCTATTCTGCCGTCTATATTTATTAATGTTCCGAGGTATTCATATCTATCAACATGCTTCAACATGCATTCAACAACTACTTTATAAATATAGCAAATTCTGTTGGTGGTACAGCTGTTCATGCTACTAATTCTAAAAATACCAAAAATCGTACTCCAAATGGTAACAGTAAAACTATTTTTTATATCCTACTAATGAACGTAAAATTGCTCTGTTATTAAGTCATTAAACAGCTCATCCTCTCCTAGTTTAGATGAAGTGCCCACGAAACTTTTTAAACAATGTTATGAGCTCTTCATTACTCCTTTAACACATTGTATAAATAGTTCATTAGCAGACGGAATTTTCCCAAATGCACTGAAATGTATAAAAGTAGTAGCTTTATATAAGAAGGGTGACAAAAATCGTCAAGTATTGTATCAACTTTTCATAAAATCTATGAAAAAGTTGTCTTAATTAGAATTTATCTTTTCTAGAGGACAATGAAATTTTAATTTCAGAGCAATGCGGGTTTCGCAAAAATTGTAATACTATAACTGCGTTGGCAAAAATATTAGATTATGTATACAAGAACTTAGACGCTGGAGATACTATTACTGGCATGTTCTTAGACTTATCAAAAGCATTAGATTGTGTTGTGCATGATCAGTTAACGAAATTATGTCATAGTACGGCTTTCGTGGAAGTTGTGAGCAATGGCTAAGATCTTACGTAACCAATAGGGAACATCTATAACAATTGTAGGTCTGAATATAAAATAATAAAATGTGGTGTACCCCAAGGGAGCATTATTGGCCCCATTTTATTTATTTTATATATAAATAAAATTAAAACAGTTCTAGAAAACAAAACTTTCGTCGCCTATGCCGATGATGTATCATTAATGGTTCCGTATGCTGACATCCATGAGCAGTCAGCTTCGTTGTCACACCTGAACTCTCAATTATCGCAATAGTTTTCTTCTTTACATTTAGTCTTAAACGTATCAAAATCTGTAACTGTAAATTTCACCGCTCTTAAAAGGAATCAGAGTATATTAATAAAATGTCACAATCAGTCGTTACCTCAAGTCGAAACTACAAATGTGTTAGGGCTATTAATAAATGAAAATCTAACCTGTAGCGATGATATCAATAGCAAATGTAAAAAATTAGCACCCTTATGTTATATTAAAAGATTAATACAAATAGCAGGCAAAAAACCGCTAAAATGTTCTATTTTGCTAAGTTTAATTCTGTTGCAAATTATGGCATAATTTTTTGGGAGTATTCTCCAGATGCCGTAGGAGTGTTCGATTTACAAAAAAATACCATCAAAAATATGTTTAAGCTTGGTTATAATACATCATGTAGACATACTTTTAAACAAGAAAAAAAAACATTACCATACATGTATATGCTTTCTGTTTTAATGTTTATAAGAAATAACTTACAAAATTTAATAACTCATGAGCATTTATATAATTATAACACTAGGATTATTCCTGAACTGATTATACCTAAATATAAATTATCGCTAAGCCTATAAAATCGAAAAATAATTGGTAGTAAACTGTATAATAAATTACCCTCTAATTTAAAAGGCGTAAAGTCCAACAAACTTTTCAAATCACAAGTAAAATGTTTCCTTATAAATAAATGTTATTACAGCATTGAAGAATACATGAATGGCAATTGATAATGTGTGCTTGTAAAACTTTATATATGTATTTTATTGTAATAAAATAAATAAACTATTATTATTATTATTAATATTATTATTAATATTATTATTAATATTATTATTAATACTGTTATTAATATTATTATTATTATTGTTATTATTATTATTATTATCCTTTATTTCACTAATACAGGTTATAGGTACAATATATACACACACACATTTGTATTTTTCGGGTGTAATCTGAGTAGTATGCGCCCACTTCCTGCTCCGGGATTTACACTCCTTCCAGCTGCTTACCAAGCAGCTCAGGTAAAGGTGTTAAGTGATTGTTTCCCTTATTATATGTGCAGTACCGTATATTGCAGTTTTTTGAATTTCCAGTGCGTCTTGTTTACCAGGGATTTTTTCTATAGTTTTTTTAAATTCTGCATCCACAAATCCTGTCCCTCCTACGATTATTGGAATTATAAATGTTTTTGTCTTCCACATTCTACTAATTTCAATACTTAAATCTTTATATTTTAGCAGCTTTTCAAAATTTTGATATTATATTTTCGTCTGCCGGAACTGAAACATCCAAAAGATAGGTATTTTTTTCTGTTTTTATTATTATGTCTGGTCTATTGGCTAACACAGTTATGTCAGTTTGTATTCCAAAATCGTACAAAATTGTAACTTTATTGTCTGGACTAGTTATTACTTTTACAGGGTTATGGTTATACCATTTTTCAGTTAATATAGTTTCATCATCCTTTTGCATACTCTACAATATTTATCTTGTCTATTGCGATGTAATTTATTTGCAATACACCTTGTAGTTAATGCCTGTTCCTGAGCTGCTATTATAAGCCTCTCAGTTTCACTTTTAATAGTACCACTTGTTAACCATTTGTACGATTGTTCTTTGTCTATGTTTAAATTTTCCATTATTATTATTATTATACTATGCTACATTTTTCCACTCTTTCATGTACCTAGCAATGGTAGTATTTTAGTACGAGTGTAACATTACGTTTCTCATTCTTAGCTACTGATATTGCTCTAATGTATTATTATAATTTCATTGTTATATGTTTGAGATGACTATCATTACTAACGTCAGTCGCGTCTTCATTCGAATTGAAGAAACGTAAATGTCACTGCCTTGCGCGAATAATTATTATTATACATATAAAATAGTAACAAGATAGCAATAATAAGATTAATGCGAATATTTTTAAATACTAGGCCTCATTTACGCAGTACGCATAGTGTAGCGTGAAGCATTAAAACTCTTTATTTTTTTTTGGATTTTTAATTTATTTTCTGTAGTTTAATCTTGACAGATTGGCTGATATCTCAGTTAGTCTAATATAAGAAAACCGAAAACAAGCTACATTTTCAGCACTAAATAAAATATAAAATAAAATTTATGATGCTACTTCATCACATCGTAAACATGAAATATAAAATATAACAGAAAGAAAAGAAGAGAGTACGGGTTAAAAAAGGATGCATCAATTACGATAGTAGAAAAGACGAAAACTTTATCTTACAAGGTAATGCGCATAACCTATTTATCTCTCCAGGTTCTTTCATGAATTAATTTATGAAGAACATGCTACAGAAAATGTGCAGAAACACAACAAATACTCATTTTCTAAGATAACGTAACGTATCTGCTTTAAATTTTCATTACTTTATATTAAATTGCCAAGAAATAATATTATTTTTGTGTTAAAACAGGCCCAAACAATCGCGAAAAGCTTTATATTCAACACAATAGAAATTCTATTTGACAAGGGACGGAAGATATCATATCAAATCTTCAGAAACGCCAGTTACTTTCACAAAACAATGTAATTTTTTACTTCCCACTTTCTGGGTATTATTGAGAAACAGATCAGTTTATTTGCTACATAGAATCACCTAATAAATAAAGCGACTAACATAAAATGGTTTCAAAACGATTTATTCAATGTATGTAATTTCCGAAATAAATAATATTATTTATTCTTACTGTTCCTATATTTCATTTTTAAATTAAAGAGGACACGAAGTAAGTTAAAAATTCATATTAGAAATAAAAAAAATATAGCAGTCAAAATGTTAACAAATTATGAATTTTTTAATCTCAATAAGATAATTTCCATTGGAGTCTTTCACTATTTGTATTTTTTATGAAACTTCATCATAATTAAAAGCGATATGTAGTTCTACACAGTATAAATTATTATAAGTTTTGCCGTAATCATTTTTTCAATATTTTATGACGTAGATATTAAGCTCATTTTGTTCTCAAACTCAAGAAGTCACATAATTTTTTTCAATAGTTACATATACAAATATATAAATATGTTTAAAATATCATTTGTGGTCAATAATTGAAAATATGGGTGGATAATATGCAATTTAATAAAATAAAAACTATACAGGATGTTTCAATAAGCTTGCTGACTATTTGTAACTTTTTTTATTTAAAGAGGTACGAGTTTGCATAAATTAGCAATATTGTACCATTTTGAATTACTAAATTGGTGATATGAGCAGAAATAGAATTATATAAACGGTTTCCAAAATATGGGAGCTAATTTTTACCTTCTGTCACCTTTAGGTAAGGAAGGTATTGTCTTTGGTCAAAAAAATCAATGATGTGTTTTTAGTGTATAAGCATGTTTTAGGGTCCCTATAATACGATTTTACAAGATACAAGAAATATGATTACATTGGTTTGAAAATGTCATGAGGAGAAATGAAGAATTATATTGGAACAAGAATGAATAGTTTAGTAATAGGATGTTGAAGAAACAGAGGAAGACCAATGATAAGATGGAAGGACTATTGCGGAAGACTTGAGAGAAAAGGAACTGAATGATAACGACACGCAAAAATAGCGACCCCTAACGAATGGGAAAAGTTAAAGAAGAAGAAGATGCCAGTGTCAAGTGCAATTTGAATAGTTTTTTTATGAAATAATTTTACTGGAAATTTAGAATCTTTTGCAAGAAAAATTATGTATGGAATTTATACATTATACACAGGATTGACGGAAGGTATTGTGCTGGCCTCAACAGATTTTTTTTATTTTACATAAGAACATACTTTTTATTTATTTATTCGCTAGAAAATTTAATTTTGTATTCAACGACATGATCGTTTCATATTCACGTATAACGTTTTTGTTTAAAAATGCAAATTAAGTTTCAAAATATTTTTATTTAAATGTGTGTATAATGAGAGTGCCACGAAAAATGAATATATGTTATTTTTTACCTAGAATTAGAAAGCCATGAATGAAATAAGTGAATATTTTGTTTCGTTACTTGATCATACTTTTTTTCACGGTAAAAAAAGTAACATGAAGTCATTTCTTTCATGCCTGGCACTCATTCTATACACATATTTAAATAATCTTAATATAAACCTTAATACGGATTTTTATCAAAAAATATTGTTATCCGAGGGTATAAAACGATGATATCCTTGAATTCAGAATTAAATTTTCCAGCGAATAAGCAAATAAAGAATATATTTTCCTATTTAAAATTTTAAAAAATCTGATGTGACCAACACAATACATCCCGCCATTTAATTTTTAATCATTTAAATACATATATCTATGGGGTCTCGTAGCCGCATGCCTGAGTGTCTGGCCGCGAATTTGGGGAACCTGATTAAATTCCTACCAACGGCAAATATTTCGAATTTTAAATGGCAAAAAATTTACCCCTTTGGTGCACTCTCGACCCTAGAAATGAATTACCGTGAGGCGAGCCTTAGTAAATGCCCGCACGATACAAATATGTCATTACTGAAATCTGTGTAAAGAGCAGATTAGCACTCTCAGCAATGGGGAATATGTCGTGATGATACATACCTGTATATTTACTAATGCTGGAAACTATGTATATTAAGTTCCTTTCCATATAACTATTGTTCTATTTACAACTTTCTACTATTATTAATTCGAAACGATTATTTTTTGTCAGTGACAGTCATCTGTCAGTTACATACATTTGAAATATGAACTGTGTAACTAAGAAATTGTGTTTATCTTTAAACATAGGCTCTGGTATTTATAAAATGGATTATTTTATTATTTTATTTATAAAATATATAGAAAAAATATTAATGCATGCCTGTAGAAAATTCAATAATCTTTAATTTTTATAATAACATAATCGCGAAACAATGACATTTGAAAGTATTTTGAGCTTCTAGTAAAATGTGATTTCCGATTATCCGATTTATACCAAATTAGAATAAGTTCGAAATACAAGGTTTCAAAGTTTTGCAATTGATAGTATTTGAGCTAGAGTGACTAGAAGATCTACACTCACACACATACACACCCACACACATCATTGTGAAAATGTTAAAATCGGAATCTATGGACCTTGAAACAGGGTCATTTATCAAAATCTCTATATGCGATTTTTAGCATGATCCCTATACCTCCCTTGAGGGAACTGCTGACAAATTTATTTTCGCTGATATCACTAATTTTGTAATTCAAAATGGCACAATTTTGCTCATTTAGCCAAACACGTACCTCTTCAAATAAAAAAGTTACCAATAGTGTGAACGCTTATTGAAACAGTCCAAGTTATGATTTGCACTGGCGGCCTACATCTTTCACTTTCATACATAAAAACGCACGTATTTTCTTTCTCACGTGGAAACATAAATTCAAATAAGTGTTATTTGGTTCACTTTCGTTGTTTCATTTTCTGCAGTCATGTACTTTATTTCCAAAAGGCGATATCAGATGTATTCAAATTAGAATTATTTGGAATAGAGTAGATGTGAGACATACAAGTTAAGGACATTAAAATATCAAAGCCTGTTTTACATTTTTCAACTTTTCTATCAATTTTATAAACTTGACCAAGTTCAATAAATACAACATAAAATTGCACTCACTCATTTCTAGTCAACTGATTTATCAATTTTTACCTCTCGTCAAGAGAGGTAATGGATTCATATTAAAAATAAGACTAAAGACCTGTTTGACTACGGATTCCTCAATCTAACATTAATGGGGAGAGTTAAATAGGTTTTGGTACCAATTGGAAAACCGAAAGTAATAGAATCTTAAAAAAAATCTAAATTTTATGTTTTTGAATTTTTTTATTATTAGTATTAAAGAACGTAAAATTCTCTATTCGATAAATTTTATTATATCTTCTATTATATTGAGATAAAAAAAGAAATATATAAAATAATCTGTTGTAATAAATTTCAGAGCCTAAACAAGTCCATAGTAACCATCAGATGTTTGTAAATAACAGAAAAATGTCAGTGTCAAAAACCAACAGTAGTTCATAAACCCATTTGGGTGGTATTGGCAGCTCAAGTCTATTTTAGCTAAACACATTACAGTGGATAAGAACCGATTCAAAATTTGTCTTAGTACGAATATGGTTGTATGTATATTTTAGCTGAAACTAAATCTTAGAATTTTTTTTTTGTCAACAGTAGTAAAACGTCAAATTACGCTTTTGCGTTAAATGAAGAAGTTTAACTGACATTATTGAAGAATTTTGGTAACAATTGGATAACCGGAAGTAGTAGAAGGACATTTAATATTTATTATTGAAGATATTCGCAGAAGGCGTAGTACATTCCTTTGATGCAGATGAAATATGTTGAATGTGTAACCTATTCGAGGGTGATGATTTATTTCATTTCTTTTATAGGTGCCCAATTTTTTCACCATTAAGGGCCCAGTTGTTACCATCATTCAACCGCGATACTGCCAATACACTAGCAAATTTTTTCGCCAGAGTAAATTAAAACAATGTTTAATGTTTACAATTATGTAGTTTCATCCCTGAAACTAAGGTCATTCGTTTTAAATATGTAAATTTTTGACTGTTATAAATTGATAGTATATTAAGTTCAGGTATATTTCTTCTTAATATGTATTATATCTAATTACAAAATTATTTATACACTAATACTGCCAATTACTTTGTAATAAGTGTGTAAATCACTTGAGATACAAATATAACAATTATTATTATTATTTCTTATTGAATTAATTAAATATTTAAAATTATAATTGTATTACATATACCCTTCAGAAATACCGAAGAATCTCTAACATTTAGAAAATTTTAAGAAAACTTGCTCATAGAATGAATTTAAATTATAAAAAAATATCTAAGTATTAGGAATAGATGTAATTATAACTTTTTGAGTGTACAAGAAATGTTAAATACAATACTTATTATATAACATACAATGGAAATGGCAAGAGGTATTGTGCTGGCCACAACAGATTTCATATTGAAATATAAAAATTGGTTGATATGTAAGTCATATAATTGATATATTGATATTTGACATCACTGTAAAACTTTAATTTACTTTCAGTAAAGAATATAGTATAATTACCAGTATTATTCCGCTTAAAAAATCAACGATGATACCGTAACCGGAAATAGAAATAAGGATCTTTCCATAGCAGAACGTGGCATTTAAATTTGTCCCCCAACTTTGTAATTTAAACTATAGGTCTAAAATTAATAAAGAACAGAACCATTTGTCCCTATTTTTACAGTAAGTATATATTTTCAATAAGCATATACAAGTCGATATGACTATTTTTTAAATTGAATTTTTTTTTGTTCACCTATTTTGTAAAATTAACAAAAATTATTTCCTTTATATATCAATTACGTTTTGATATTAAATACAAATAAAAGTATATTATCAGGTAATTTAAAAAAAAATATTTTAAATTTTAAATTTTGAACTATTAATAATAATTATTTACTGTGACTTTCTTCAATGAATTGCTTGTTTTTCCTTTTTCCGGAAACATATAAATTATAACAATGACTGAATGAACAGTTTTCAAACACATTTATTCATCTCTTTAGTTTAGAATGACTCTCGTAATTTTACTTGAGGTATTTTTAGTTTTCTAAATTCTGAACTTGAGTCATATCTCGCCAAGACAAATACTCCTAGTTATTTTCTTCCGGAAGGAGAGAATTTGTACTAGTTCAAGTGTGGCGAGTTGTAGTATATTTAGTTATTGATGAAGTATGTCTAGCGCACTTGAACGCTGAATAAAGTCCAAAGTAAACATTAGTGTTTATATTGTTTTTAGTGTAAGTAAAAGCTGTTCTTTGAACGATTTCGAAATACATTTGAGATAATTAAATGTCGAGAGATGATTTTAACACATTATTATCTAAAGAAGTGACGAAAAATAAATACTAATACGACTTCCACAATTCACATACCTGAATACAAATATAGTCTGTTTCAAGATTCCTAATAAATTAGCTGAGAATTTTTTAAATATATTTAATTAAAAAAAATTCTATATGAAAGAAAGAATATAGTAGATTATAAATATTATAGATCCTGTAAAGTATTCGAATAACGAATCGTTATCATAACGAATTCGTGTTATTATGAAAATCATTATATCTACTTAACGATAATCGTTATCTTTGTATCCGTATTCTGTAACACATTTTAAAACATAATAACCTTGGGATGAATTTAAGAAATTTATTTCCTAAACTCAAATTTAATTTTAAATGAAATATCTAAAATAATTCAATATCACTCACAAAATTTCTAGGTTAGATTAGTTCTGGTGGGAGTCAGCTGTCAGACTCTTTCTTCTTCTTGTTGTGGGCTATGATAGAGCTACTACTACCATCTGTAGACAAATTGGGAAGCTTGCCAATCAGCAGGTAGATGATATTGATTTACCATTATTTAACTTGTTTTATAATAAATGTACACGTACTTAGTCTGATGATGTCTGCATAAATAAAACGACTGTCAAATAATTACTGAAACAACAAACTGCGTTTACTTTTATATTCTTTAAAGATTTCTAAATTTTTGCTAACTCTACACTGTTTGATAGATAATGTAAAACAATCTCCTGCTAAAAATAAACCTGACTAATTATTACTGCAGCCAATTTAATTTCACAATTTTTTGAAGCATTCTATAACAGGTTTGGAAATAATTTGAACATTGCACTGATTGCCGCTTCCTGAATGAATTTGAGACGCAAGCAATTGAATATAGTACATTATTACTGATACAATCAATGTTGAGTGAGATAACATGAACTCTGCAATCATTGACGGTAAACATTCCTGTACAAATAGTTGTACGTAGTGTCACATCGTCTATTTCTGTTTGCAGAAACATTCTTATGAGTCTTTACATTCCTCATATGTATTTGCAAAGTTTACATACAACTTACTACGTTTAGTAAATATACCATTAAACAAACGTATTTACTAAATATTAATGAATATTTATTTCTACGAGACTATCATCTTTATTCTGAATTTACAAGAGGATAATAACTTGTGTCAATCGTTGGAATAGCACTGGATTCAAGTGCATTTTGCAGTAGGTGTTTATACACATTTCCTGTAAATTAATATTCCGCTAATTTTTAGGTCAGAGTATAGGTTTTAAAATCCTCCCTCTACTAAATCTGAAATATAATAAATAACGTATGTAATAAAAGTTTTCGGAAAGAGGCCTCTTCTTTTTTTTGGAATACTGACATAAGAGATTGTTCCTATAAACTATAGGGATAAGAAACAACACTGCTAGGGGAGCATTATGTCTAATGTGGCACAGTTTTTTTAATATCTACTTCCCGGAGAGTCAGAAATATACTTGTCTGTAACTGTTGTTGGTTTTGGTATTCCCAGCCATTATTGTATACCTTCTGATAAGAAATGCCCAAAAGTCTTCAATCAGTTTCGCCTGAAAAACATTTAGGACATTATACTCTCTCTCTCTCTCTCTCTCTCTCTCTCTCTCTCTGTTTTCTATAAAATGATGGTTCCTTTAATACTCTGCAGCATCTGGAGATTCGCTCCAGCTAGACTGCTGTCTATTTGATTACATTATTTCTTTATAGAAATTTCAAATAATTTCTGACCAAAGTTCTGTTAATAATAATCTTTGAGTCGAGTTTATTTGCACGATGACGTTCTATGTCGTTCTATTCGATTTGAAGGCAAAAGTTCGGGTCACCCACTTTTTGGTAAATTAATACGTACTACAATTTCTTTACATACCAGTATAGTTCGATAAATAGTTGTTTGTCCAATATTTTGATCCCCACAAACGTTAAAAATTTCAAGTTTTGGCTGTCTGTCCAACTAACCTATAGATAGATTTTCGTATTTCAAGTTTGTATATCTTTCAAAACTTTTTCTGACAATTTTAACATGGTATATTATACAGGGTGTCCCTTAACTTCGAGCAAAAACTTTAAGGGCATATAGTACTGACCAAAATGAATAAAAAAGCTTCATCAACATAGGAATGATCTTCAACTGTTTCCGAGAAAAGCGAAAAATCTAAGAAAAACTGACAAAGATAGCGATCGAATAAAATTTTGTCTATGTCAGTAAAAAGACTATAAAAAACAATAAAATTTTATATGAAACATTTTTCTCAATTTCTTATAGTTACGTAGTTATATGAAAATTAAATATTGACCAAGGTCGCCACAACATTTCACTTTTGATTTTTATAAAATAACAAAAGGCCATCTAAGATTACCTCTCAAAGGTAAACAAAAAGTCTCAATTAATCAAAATCGTAATTCTTATAGTTTTCGAGATAGCAAAGGTAAATCTCGTAAAAACTCATTTTTCACTGCGTTATATCTGGGAAACTATTAAAGATCGGACACATTTTGACTGAGCTTTTTTTACTCATTTTGATCAGTATTATATGCCCTTAAAGTTTGTGCACCAAGTTAAGGGACACCCTGTATAACAACTATTATGTATTTATTAAGTCCAGTGACAACTAGATTAGACCTCATTTAGTAATTAAGAATTAAATTTTTCTGATAACTTTTGTTACATAAGGTATAAAAAATAAACATGTTGGCTGGTACCACAAGCCTTGTTTTAACTAAAACGATGTTTTAAGAAATGTCAAATTTCATTATTTGATATTCATAATAAATAATATTAAATTAATCAAAATATGATTTTAAAGCAGAACATAGTTATTAAGAAATATTGTTGCACTCGACAAGTTCTATCACTGGTTAAATTTAATGTACTTATTTCTGTTACAGCCTGTATGTCCCAAAATTAACGCAAGATTTGAATTAAATAGAAAACACAGTTTTTAGTCTTTTGATTGTTATTTTTTTATTGAATCATAAAGTACATAGGATAGGGTTATTTATGGAATAACACATCGGGCAAATGGCCTCCACGGCTTTGCATGCACATACGCACTCGTTTGTCGAAATTTTCCATGACCATTTTGCATAAATGTGGCTGAATTTCGTTGATGCAGCGATGAATATCCTCCTTTAATGCACGGGTGGTTGTGGGCTTGTTGACATAGACCTGTGATTTCAAATAACCCCATAAAAATAAATCTAATGGTGTTAAATCACACGATCTAGGGGGCCAATTCTGATCACCGAAACGAGAGAGTGCACGACCTGGAAATGTCTCATGCAGTAATTGAATTGTTTCACGGGCTGTATGGCATGTGACACCGTCTTGTTGAAACACCACATATTGGCCACATCAATATCATCCAATTTCGGCAAAAATAACTGTGTTATCATGTCGCGATATCGAGCACCAGTAACAGTCACTGCTTGACCAGCCTCATTTTCAAAAAAGTGTGGTCCAATTATGCCTCCAGCCCAAAATCCACACCAAACAGTGACACGTTGTGGATGCATTTGTTTTTCGACAATCGCATGTGGGTTCTCAGAACCCCAAAAGCGGCAATTTTGGCGATTAACAAAGCCATCAAGGTGAAAATGTGCTTCATCGCTTAGGATGATTTTCCTCGAAATATCAACATCCATTTGTTGATGCTCAATAATCCATTCAACGAACTCTCTTCGCTGTGCATTGTCATTAGGCTTCAGTTGTTGTGTTAATTGAATTTTAAGAATGGATACACAAATCTTTAGTGAGTATACGCTGTAGAGAGCTTCTTGAAATATGCAATTCTTGTCCACGACGCCGAATTGAGGTTCCTGGATTGTCACCGACACTCTCACGCACTGCTTCGATATTGACATTTGAACGGCTTGTTTTTGGACGACCAGTGTGTTTGGCGTCTCCAACGGATCCAGTCTCCCTGAATTTTTCAATTAATCTCTTTACAGTTGACGAAGTTAAAACACTATTCCGACCATATTTTGTATGAAATTTTCGAACTGCGCCCGCCAAGCTTTCATTATTTTTGAAATATTGTTCAATAATGAAGACACGTTGTTCTATCGTGTAACGCTCCATTTTTACTAACCCTAAACTGTCAGCTGTCGAATTGTTTTTTTTAGGGTTACTTTCAGAAAATATAAAAAATCTGTTCCTGCGAAACCAGACATAGAGTTCAGAACCTTTTCTCACTGAAAAGTGGCATTTTATTTAGCCTCCAATTATGTAATTATAGGTTTAAAATTAATACTACAGAACATAGTCATTTGTCTCTATAGTTTCCTGTAGACTTACACTTAATAAAATCACGGAATCTCAATTAGAAAAATATTCTCGATTATTCGTTTAGAATTTATGGACTATTATCTCCTTTATTTATCTCCTCGGTCTTGTATAATTGAGAAGACGGCGCAAATTATTTCTTGTTTTCTTCGGTGTTTCGAATAATTGCACTTAAGGAATAATTGTGATATATCGAGGACAGACCAATTTATGTTTCTATATTTGCTAATTGATAATTATTTCCAATTGTAGATATAAATAGTAATTAACGAGTAAATAAATTGTTTGTTATATGTTGTTTTAAAAAACAATTGTTGCCATAATTAATCTTTATTACGTTCAATTTTCAGATATTCACGTTTCTTTGTATAATATTACAGTTAAAACTGGAAAACAGAAAATGCCAACAGTGACTAGTAAAAGTCGAATATAGATAATTAAAATGTTTGTAACAATTTTTCATTTTATTTATATTTGTGCTCATATTATTTATAATTTCTAACCGGGTTTAGCTTTGCTTTTACTGGTCTTTATTGGGGAATGTTAATTTACTAGTAACTGTTCACTAATAAATATAAAGGTTTGTTTTGAAGTAATCACATTTACTAGTGAAATTAGTAATTGCCAACATGTACTATAGTTGCCGTCAAATAGGTATGATCTCGAGATTTCTGCACTGTTGCCAATTCAATGGCAATACTAAAAATGTTAACTTATGAAGAAGCGGCAGCACCGCTGGATAAGGGACAGGCTGCGTAGAAGAGAAAAAGTTGAGCATCAATCCACTCCACGGTCCATACTTATTTGACAACGATTATAGTGAATGCTAACAGTCTCTGAATTGCCTGCTTTCATTGTAACATATACCAGGAGTCTGCTTTTTTATGGACCATAGGCGGTAAAATTTTCATATATAGTTTGGTTCACGAAAGATGACTATTCAAGGTTACTTTTTGGAAAAAAGAATACATGTCCCCTTATACAGCCATGGCTTACTAATATTTCATGTTAGAAAGAGAAAGATTATTTGGCGCATGTCTTTGTAATTTATGTTATATGACAGATGTACGTAAATTGGTGACATTACTTTCTCACACTACAAATAATAATGACGTATGTCGTAGAGTTACAGATATCTAATAATCTACTACACTGCCCTCTGTGTTTACGCAGTGACGTTGACGTTTAAATCAAATTATTATTCCATAGTTTATGTCAAGTCTATGTTTTTGTGTTATGAAAAAACATAGATGAAGGATATGAATCTTTGAAAAAGGAATTATTTAAAGAATCAGCATTTTCATAAATAAATTACACTTATGTTTTTTCAGTTAAAATGTATCCATAAATATCATGTTGCATGCCTATGCATACGGAATGCTGTAAAGTTATCTGTAAATAATATTATATCACACGGTTCATAAATATCCTTGAATAGTCATCTTTCGTGAACCAAACTATAGGTATACATTCTGCCCTATTCATTTTAGAACTAAAGCGTACATACAAAAAATGTTTAGAATTAAATACTGCATCAAATAAGCCTTAACTTATTGATATAGTAGGTTCTCTTAAAAAATATTACTTTTTTGCCTCCCTTTCGCAAACGAAAAGCATGTAAACAATAATTTTGGACTTGTTAGATGCAGTTTTTATTTCTGAATATTTTTTACCTTCCGTCGTTTATAGGTAAGACAGATATTGTTTTTGCTCAAAATATTCGCTGGTGTGTTTTTAATGAATAAGCACGTTTTAGAGTCCATACAATACGAATTTACTGTTTTTACGAGTGATGTATGTGTGTGTGTGTGTGTTTGTGTGTGTGACAAAAATTTCTCCTTCGATAACTCCAATACTACAATTCCAAAAATTATAATTCTTTCATATTCCTCTTTCGCATGTCCATATAAAGAGTTGATTAGATTTTGGTTATGATTGGTTCACCGGAAGTACCCTAATTTGAATATTTTAATAGTTTTTCCTGAAAAAACGCTGTTAAATATCATTTTTTGACCTTTTATGAGGCCGTGAGCCTGAGTGTCTGGTCGCGAATATGAGAACCCGAGGTCAAACCCGACTGGCGCCAAAAACTGCTTCGAATTTTAATGGCACAAAATTGACCCCTGTGGTGCACTCTCCTCGCCAGCAATAAGTACCCGTGAGGTGACGCCTGCTAAGCGCCCGCACGATACAAATATTTCATCATTACCGATATCTGTGTACAAAGCAGATTGGCACACCCAGCAATGGGTAATATGTCGTGATGACATTTATTTTATTTTATAAATAAAAGATTATGTTATTATCCATTCGATTTAATTTTATTTTTTCTTCATATTCATTGATGTTAGAGATGAAGAATTATAAAGAAATATCTTGCAATCTAATACTGTTAAAACTGAAAATAGAATATTCAAATATTACTAATTGACAGATGTCAGTGCCAAATAAAATTTACATATACTTTTAATATCTTTGTGAAACGTAAAATGTAAAATAATTTAATGTGGCAAAAACAAATCAAACAAGGTAATACAACAAATTATACCTCGTATAAGCCAATTCATCAAATTATTATGTTATACATACAGGGTGTCCCTTAACTTGGTGCACAAACTTTAAGGGCATATAATACTGATCAAAATGAGTAAAAAAAGCTCAGTCAAAATGTGTCCGATCTTTAATAGTTTCCCAGATATAACGCAGTGAAAAATGAGTTTTTACGAGATTTACCTTTGCTATCTCGAAAACTATAAGAATTACGATTTTGATTAATTGAGACTTTTTGTTTACCTTTGAGAGGTAATCTTAGATGGCCTTTTGTTATTTTATAAAAATCAAAAGTGAAATGTTGTGGCGACCTTGGTCAATATTTAATTTTCATATAACTACGTAACTATAAGAAATTGAGAAAAATGTTTCATATAAAATTTTATTGTTTTTTATAGTCTTTTTACTGACATAGACAAAATTTTATTCGATCGCTATCTTTGTCAGTTTTTCTTAGATTTTTCGCTTTTCTCGGAAACAGTTGAAGATCATTCCTATGTTGATGAAGCTTTTTTATTCATTTTGGTCAGTACTATATGCCCTTAAAGTTTTTGCTCGAAGTTAAGGGACACCCTGTATAATGCTATAGGCCGTGGGAAATAAGATCGTAGGCCAAAGTGGCTTTTAAAGAACTAATGTTAACGGGATAATTTGACATTTACTAATTGTATTTATGCATTAAGTGTATTATATTAAATATATTGCATATGTAAACGTAAATATTATAAACATAATAGATAACACTTGTGTTTATACAATCAAGAAAATATCACGTGTATAACTTATCCCATCATCTATAGTTCAGCAAAATACCACCAGATGTCATATTACTTATTTCCCATTGCCTATACATGTTTTTATTTTCTACTTCTTATTTTAAAGAAATCTGATGTGGCCAGCACAATACCTCCCGCCAATCCTGTGTTTTATTTACAAATTCCATACATAAATTTTCTTGCAAAAGATTTTAAATTTCCAGTAAAATTATTTCATAAACAAACAATGCAAATGACACTTGACATGGACATCTTCTTCTTTAGATTTTCTCATTCGTTAGGGGTCGCTATTTTTTAGTTTCTTCTTCCATTGATTTATGAAATTTAATTTCTTTAACACTATATCCATTGAATATGAAGAATAAAATAGAATTAAATCGTATAGATAATAGAAAATTCTATAATATTTACAATAATATTAAAATAAAATAAATAAATATTTCATCACGGCATATTACCCATTGCTGGGTGTGCCACTGCTTTTACAGATTTCGGTAATGATGGAATATTTGTACCGTGTGGGCGCTTACCAGGCGTCACCTCACGGGCACTTATAGATGGCGTGGAGAGTGCACCACAGGGGTCAATTTTGTGCTATTAAAATTCGATGTAATTTTTGGCGTCGGTCGGGATCGAACCCGGGTCCCCAGATTCGCGACCAGACACTCAGGCGCACGGCCACGAGACCCCATAATAATATTAAATGTGTAAATAATATTTAACAGTGTTTTTCAAGAAAAACTGTTAAAATTTTCAAATGGGGGTTCTTCTAGTTGACCAATTATAAACAAAATTGAATCAAGTCTGCATATGGATGTAAGGAATAGGAATACGTAAGAATTGTAATTTTTGGAATTCTAGTATTGGAGATATCGCGATCGAAACCGCGGTCACACACACACATACATACACACACACACATACATACAGACATCATCGTAAAAATAGTAAAATCGTATTGTAGAGATCCTAAAATGTGCTTATTCATTGAAAACTCACCACAATTTTTTTTGACTAAAGACAATATCTTCCTTACCTAGAGGTGACGGAAGGTAAAAACATATTGTAGTTCAGTTCAGTTCAGTTCAATACGGGATAAGATCAGTTCATTTCTTCCCTAAAAAGAAAACGCCCATAAAATAGTTTGCAAAAAAATTTCTGTGTTTAATTTGTACAAAATGTTATGTTGGCCACATCAGATTTTTATATTTGTACTTTTGTTCTAAAATTAATAGGGCAGAATTTACAGCAATATGAAAATTTTATCATTTATTTCCTATGGTCCACAAAAAAAAGTAGAGACCCGGTATATATACAAGTTATAAAAAAAAACCATGTAGGTATTGCATAATCATATTTCTTCAGGTAAAGCACTTTCGTCGTCTACAAATTACATGGAAATTTCAATTTTACTTTTAAGGAAATTTTGCAAATCTTTTCCATTATTTCGAAAATGTTTGCAAATTAGATTCCTTAAGGAAATTGGAAAAGGTAATATTATCACTTTACAACGTACATAAATGTTTATTATTTTTAAGATAAGCTTCAATAGAAGACAACTCAATTTCTGTATTATTAATATTATTTTATTTACATAGAATACTTTTCAAAAACAATGTTATAATATTCAAAAATAATATATTAATAAAAGTTTTTTGTAATCATAAAAACAAAGTTCATATCCTAGCTGAGAAAGTTATATTAAAATTTAATATATTATCTACCGATACACATTTCAGACATGCTCAAAGTTTAGAGTTCCGCAACTCCTGTATGGAACATAAAACTGAAATTCATTTCTGTGACAGTTTTACGAGCTTTTCATTATTTTAGATGTTCAGGCTATAGTCTATATAAGGTCTACAACAGATAACGACTCCCGAATTATCCGAACTCAAAGATAATAATCTATATAGATGTAAACAAATGTGTGTACATCTGATACACTTTCGTTATGAAATATGTACGAGGAGTTTCATGAAAAGAAAATCTTGTAAATGTTTCGTCCGCTTGTCATTGTACCAATGAGATGACCAGTGGATTCTACATTGTAGAATAAGTTAAATTTAGTTATGTTAGGTTAGTTTAAATATTCACGGACGTAACTGGAAACTTCCAATGTCTAAAATAGAATGAGATACAATTCCCTTTTAAGTCAGTAAATTCTTCACTTTTTTGACGTGTATACTCTCTTATTCAGACTATTGGATATAACTATATTACAAACTGTTTAAATAATATAGTAAATGAACACATGTTTACCTTTAGGTAAGGAAGGTATTGTCTTTGGTCAAAAAAATCGATGATGAGTTTTTAGTGAATAAGCACGTTTTAGGGTCCCTAGGATACGATTTTACCATTTGTACGATAATGTCTGTATGTGTGTGACGATTTATTCATAGACGATTACTCCAACACTACAATTCTAAAATTATCATTCTTTCGTATTCCTTTTCTTTACATCTATTCTATATGAAGAGCTGATTAAATTTTGATTATAATTGGTCAACTGGAAGTACCCTAACTTGCAACTTTTAACAGTTTCTCTTGAAAAAACGCTGTTAAATATAATTTCTGACATTTATGGCCAGTTGCACAGCATATAGTTAATGGCTTAACTACTGGTTAACAGAAAAAATGCGTATCGAAATTTTGACAGCAATATTTAACAACTCATTTGACATTTCGTTTCGATGCGATATTGTTAATTTAACCAACAGTTAACAATTTAACTATAAGCTGTGCAACTGGCCATTAATGTTAATATAAATATTAAAGGATATGCTATTATCTATACGAATTGACTGCATTTTAAACTTCACATTCAATAGATATAGAGTTAAAATATTATAAAGAAATTAAATTTCATAAATCAGCCCGCTATGCTCTAATAATGAAAACAGTACTATATTAAGAAAATTCTAATTGACAGATGTCAGTGCCAATGAAAAGAAAATGAATGTGGCAGAAAGATGAGGATGTTGAGATGAATTTTGGAAAAGACACGGAAAGATAGGATAAGTAATGAGAGGATAAGGGAAACGGCTGGAGTGTTAGAAGTTTCTAGAAAAATACAAGAGAGACGATAACATTGGTTTGGACATGTCATGAGCAGAGATGAATAATATATTGGAAGAAGAATGAACAGTTTAGTAGTAGAAGGTAGAAGAAACAGAGGAGGACTAAAGAGAAAAAGAAAGGATTGTATTGCAGAATACTCGAGAGAAACGGAACTGAACGATGAAAATCAAGAACAGCGACCCGTAATGGATGGGATTAGCTAAAGTCAATGTCAAGTGCAATCTACATAATTTGTTTATGAAATAATTTTACTGGAAATATAGAATCTTTTGCAAGAAAATTTATGTATGGAATTTGTACATACTAACACAGAATTGACGGAAGGTAATGTCTTGCCAACATCAGATTTTTTGAACAATACAAAAATAAATAAAAATTGTTGATTGTTCAGGTTATGATTATAAATAAATCTCTGTTATATGAAATTCAAATCTACCATTCTACCAACATGAAAAAAAGATTTATTTATTATTTAATATTTCGACAATAAATCAAATTCATTTAATAAATTTATGGAGAAATCAAAATATACTTGTATAACGTGCAGTTTCTTACTAGTGGTACAAATAACTATTATAATTAAATGTTAATTTCTGGTAATTATACTTTCTTATAATTGTCAACAATATCATACATTCATAATAACAGTCGGCGAAGAAAACTTTTTAAGTACATAATATTTTTCGCTTGTTATTTTTCGGAATTTTTTACAATAAATCCGCTTCACAATTTACGATGTCTGTGTTAAAAAAAATCGTTATCCACTACGTATAAACCAACTCTGAGTTTTACAAACATATTATTGAAAAATCTGGATAAAGGTGAACTGAAGTTATTTCTTATCCATTTAATTTTAAATCAACCTTTGTAATTTAACACGAAATTCCATTTTATTGAATAAAATAGTTGTTTTGAAAAAAAAACTTGATTGTGTTCGTCTTTTTTGTATGGGGAGAGGAATACGCCTCCAAAATTAAAAGTAAATCGGGCGTTTGGTGCGTTTTTGCGAAACCCTGCACGATAATGGTATTTTTTCCAGCGGTTTCTCAAATTGAATTCCGTTTGTGGCTCGTATTGTTCGCCTTTATATTAAACGGCCGCACGTCAAAGGCCTTCGTCGTAAATGTCATTTCGGTTTTAAATACTTCAGGGTAATATATGAGATGTCTGAATTCCACTAGCTATGTAACAATTCTTACATTGTTCTCTTTGTATCATATACCTTTGTACATATATCATACGTGTTTTCAAAGAGATATATTCATAATTCCGCTTTTGGACTATTTTTGGTAAAAACTAAATGGACATCTGTGGGAAAAAGTTTGAAATATTTACTTCTATGTGGTCATTCACGGTTTATAATTAGCAACCGCAAAATGTGTGCTAAAACTGAGATTTAATCATTAAAATTTCATACGAATACGGATCAGTGACAATCTATATAAAGCATAAAAGATATCGTATATGGTTGATGTTATATTCGACATGTATTAGCTCTCATCATGTAGAAAAGGGTCATCCCAAAAATAAGTATTGACTAGTTTTCATAATTTCTAATATTGACCTCATGTATATGCCTACAATATATTAAAAAAATCTGAAGTGGCCAGCACGATACCTTCAGTCAATCCTGTGTATTATGTACAAATTCCATACATAAATTTTCTTGCAAAAGATTCTAAATTTTTGGTATTATGTGATTCCCTTTCTCCGCAACTGAATTCCATACTCCTGATAACAAACAAACCACATGAAATAAGAAAATTACGAAATTTTGCATGAAAAATTATAACACTTGTCAGTTATGGACATAATTAATTGCTGTCATTTTGACACGGGTCCCCATATCTCCTTGCCAAAGTCAGCAAAATCATGTTACTGCACGCGCCCCATACATAAATTTTCTTGCAAAAGATCCTATATTTCCTGTAAAGTTATTTCATAAACAAACTATGCAAATTGCACTTGACATTGATATCTTCTTCCTCTTTTTTAGTTTCTCCCATTCGTTAGGAGGTCGCTATTTTTTATTTTCTTCTTCCACTCATTTTTGTTTTGTGTGTCGTCCTCATTCAGTTCCTTTTCTCTCAAGTCTTCTGCAATACAGTCTTTTCATCTTATATTTGGTCTTCCTATGTTTCTTCCACCTTCTATTAATATATTCATCTCTCCTCATGACATATTCAAACCAATGTAATCATCTCTCTTATATCTAGAAACTTCTAACACAAGAGTTACTTCCCTTATTATTTCATTGATTTACATTTTATTGATACTGCCATCTGTCAATTTGAATTACCTGAATATATTTGCAGTTTCCATGGTTAAGTTAGCATAGCTGACCGAATTATGAAATTTATATAAAATTTATTATCTTTATTCATCTTTAACTCTATATCTGTTGAATATCAAATATAAAATGCAATCAAATCGTATAGACAATAATATATTCTTTAAGTTATAATAACATTTAACTGAATTTTTCAAGAAAAACTGTTAAAATCTTCAAATGAGGGTACTTCCGGTTATAATTATAACCAAAATCTAATCAAGTCTGCATATGGTTGTAAGAAAGAGGAATACGCAAAAATTGTAATTTTTGGAATTCTAGTATTGGAGATATCGTTGACGAAACCGCGGTCACACACACACACACACACACACACACACACACACACACACACACATACACACACGCACACACGAACACACACAGACATCATCGTAAAAATAGTAAAATCGTATTGTAAAGACCCTAAAACGTGCTTATTCAATGAAAACTCACCACCGAATTTTTTGACCAAAGACAATACCTTCCTTACCTATAGGTGACGCAAGGTAAAAAATCATTCACGATTTCCTTCATAAACCTACGGATCTGATTCTGTGGCGTTCCCAAGCCCAGACCCATAGTAAGTTCGATCAGTTTACATTTTCAACAAATATATTACAAAACCTATGCAAATGGTGAGATAATTCTACAAATTTCTTTCGAATATATAGCATATAACATTAAAACCGTGACATAGGCGTTTTAACATGGGATTTTCAAGTAGCATCATCCCTTCCGTGAAACTATAGTGGGAGTTTTTGATAGGTTTAGAAATATTATTCAATTTGGCATGGAAAAGTATCAAAATACTTCTAAATAAAGGGCTTATTATTGAAATATATACAAAAGTATAATGCTATTTGACTGTTATAATTTTTATTTTATTAAAAATCGTGTTCATGGAAACGTTTTTGATATGTGAGTTGGTTAGAATGAGACACCGCAATAAATTTCCAAGAGTTCATTTTGTATCATTTTGTAAAATGTATTATTAAATAAATTACAGAATTAAAACTTTTTTTTTTTGGTAATCAAGTATTTTATTGATTAAATGTATTGGAGGAAAAAATAAATTTGTCTAATTATTTTCAAAATAACTAAATTCTTCTTCATATTAATATAACAGTGCATTTATATAAAGGGAGGTTTTTGTATGTTAATCTTTATTTTAAAAAAATTGTTCCATATTTTTTATTTTTATGTCAAATTAATAATACTCGAGAAAAAATTAATGAAATTGTTGAAATTTCTTGAGACGTCACACCCCAATAGAGAGATACAACTTGTTGGCTTGGGTGCCAATTCATACATGGCGTTGTTATTTGGCGCTACAGAAAATAAGTATCTATATAGCCCCATAATAATAAATAAGTACAATTTATGTGTGATTTAGATATTAATAATAATAATAATAATAATTATATATATATATATATATATATATATATATATATATATATATATATATATATAGTGCCATTTTTTTTTCGACAGGCAGACGTAATGTCATCTCATGACACTATAGCGTAATTCAAACAATTTGATTTATATAAATTTAAAAAAAAAATCCGTAAAACTAGGATCTTATGTGAAATAAAAAAAATCTTTGTACTCTTACTTCAAATTTCTCTAAGACTGTAAAATTTATACAAAGATCCAGAGTTGGATTGTACGAGTAAGTATACTTATTATTTAAATAAAAACGTATTCTATGGATGCGTGTCATTTAATATATTACCATATGTTCCATTAAAATCAAATTCGGTTTACCGGAAAAATCCGAACGTACAACCCTATGCAAATCTTGTGAAACCAGTGAAAGTGTTTACATTTTAAGAGACATTGCATTATTTTATGACGATTCTTTGAGTTTAATTTGTCGGCGCCGATGTTCAACGGCTCATAGACTACGTTTATCTCGCACTAGTTTATCCACTTAAATGCTAACCCGCTTGAGTTAAGCGGGTTAAACTTGCGAGATAAACAAGTTAGTTTAGCGCTAAGTGAAGTAACTTAAATAATGGGTTGAGTTAACTAACCTACTTGAAATTTTGCGAGATAAACGGTTAAGGCTATGGATTAACCTCAATTTAAAAAAAAAACGTTAAATAATTATAAAAAATCTGATGTGGCCAGCACATAACCTCTCGCCGTATATTTTACCTGGCTGTATGCATAAAGCAAAGATTATTTTTATAAATACAAATAATATATTCATATAAATCTATGACGTATAAACTTCTTTATTATTCAATAATAGCATGTCTCAACATGAAGATATTTTACCATAAATTATGTTACAATAAATTACAAAGTAGAGTTTACCATATATAAATATTAGGCTGGTAACAGCAATTTTCAATTCGAACAACTTTGTTTACTTTCTCTTCATATTCTTCTAGTAAAAATATTAATTTTGGGCGGTCTAAAATGTATATATCTGAATTGTGCATCTATTCTTATATATCTTCTTTTACATTTTATTTTTTCATACTTGTTATATCTAAATAACCTTAATTCCCTTTAATAAAGTGACGGATAGATTGCACTCCGATTTTGTCAATATTTACAACTTACTTGAGAAGAATTTGATAGCTTTTTCGCAATTCAAAGTTACTCTAGTCTACAGTACTGGTGTACATTGTCCCATAATGTTTGAAACAAATTTAAGTCCTTCAACCTAGACTTGTCATCTCCATAATAGTCACAGATCAAGAACTAAGGGATTCTCCAAGTACATTTTTAATTCATTACTCATTATTTCTGACACTGACATTTATCTGTCAGTTACAAATAATTTAAATTAACAACTATTTTTCATGGCATTCTTTCGGCTGTCAAATTTATTACAACAGATTATTTTATATATTATATATCTTTTATCTCTAAATCTATAGAATATATAATTAAATATTTAATTGTATCTGATAGAGAATTTAATTTTCTTTAATATTACCAAGAAAAAATTTCAGAAAATAATATTTAGAAGATTTTTTTTCAAGAATCTTCTACTTCCGGTTGTCCAATTGTTACCAAAACCTTTTCAGATCTTCCCATGAATGTCCGATTGGGAAATACGTAGCTAAACAAATTTAAAGTCTTATAGTTTTTGAGTAACCGTCCTTCCAACATCCCACACACATACACACATACACACACACACACACACATACACACACACACACACACATCCACACACACACACACACACACAGACATCATCGTAAAAATGTTAAAATCGGATTGTAGAGACCTTAAAACGTGCTTATTCAATAAAATCTGGATATGCGATTTTTAGCATGAATGCAATACCTCTCTTAGCGAGAGGTAAAAATACATATTACTACACTCAAAACTTCTAAATACTGTTTGTTTCGAGGTTTGCTTCAAAATCGTGAGCGTTTTGTTATTATTATTATAATATGTCATCCGCAAAATTTTCTATCTGTCCTTATTCAACAGAAGTGGATAATCGCCATTTATCCTATAGTCATTTTAAAACATGCGATATAAACGAACTGGAGTTAAGAGTAAGTTTTAAGTCACTAGATTTTTGAGCGGATTATGTCACTGCGGGATAAACGTAGTCATAGTGATGAGTACGCACGGTGTCCCGGGTTCGAATTCTGCTAAAGCATGGATGTTTATATACGTGAATCCACTCTGTAATGGGGTATGTGACCATAATCGAATTTCAATATATGACAAAATATAAAAACTAACCACTATAACTTCTCATTATAACAATAAAAACAACATTAGTTTATAATAATATTGTTATTAACCATTCAATGTTTTGGAGAAGGTATAACTATATAACGACGAATAATTAATCGATTTAAAAAATATGGCTATTACTTTTTACCTCTCGCTAAGAGAGGTATTGCATTCATGCTAAAAATCGCATATCCAGATTTAATTGAATAAGCATGTTTTAAGGTCCCTACAATCCGATTTTAACATTTTTACGATGATGTCTGTGTGAGTGTGTGTGTGTGTGTGTGTGTGTGGATGTGCGTGTGTGTGTGTGTGTGTGTGTGTGTGTGGGATGTTGGAAGGACGGTTACTCAAAAACTATAAGACTTAAAATTTGTTTAACAACGTATTTCCCAATCGGACATTCATGGGAAGATCTGAAAAGGTTTTGGTAATAATTGGACAACCGGAAGTAGAAGATTCTTGAAAAAAAATCTTCTAAATATTATTTTTTGAAAATTTTTCGTGGTAATATTAAAGAAAATTAAATTCTCTATCTGATACATTTAAATATTTTATTATATATTCCATAGATTTAGAGATAAAAGAAGTATAATATATAAAATAATCTGTTGTAATAAATTTGACAGCCGAAAGAATGCCATGAAAAATAGTTGATAATTTAAATTATTTGTAACTGACAGATAAATGTCAGTGTCAGAAATAATGAGTAATGAAAGAAAAATGTTTTTGGAGAATCCCTTAATTCTTGATCTGTGGCTATTATGGAGATGACAAGTCTAGGTTGAAGGACTTAAATTTGTTTCAAACATTATGGGACAATGTACACCAGTACTATAGACTAGAGTAACTTTGAATTGCGAAAAAGCTATCAAATTCTTCTCAAGTAAGTTGTAAATATTGACAAAATTACACATCGATATAAGAATAATCGGAGTGCAATCTATCCGTCACTTTATTAAAGGGAATTAGTGTTATTTAGATATAACATGTATGAAAAAATAAAATGTAAAAGAAGATATGTAAGAATAGATGCACAATCCATATATACATTTTAGACCGCCCAAAGTTAATGTTTTTACTAGAAGAATATGAAAAGAAAGTAAACAACGTTGTTCGAATTGAAAATTGCTGTTACCAGCCTAATATTTATATATAGTACTCTACTTTGTAATTTATTGTAACATAATTTATGGTAAAATATCTTCATGTTGAGACATGCTATTATTGAATAACAAAGAAGTTTATACGTCATAGATTTATATGAATATATTATTTGTATTTATAAAAATATTCTTTGCTTTATGCATACAGCCAGGTAAAATATACGGCGAGAGGTTATGTGCTGGCCACATCAGATTTTTTATCTAGTATCATATTTGTAAAAATCAAAATTTGATCACATAGGGATTTAACCCTGTTAACGGATTAAAAAATAAAGTACATATAAAGCAAATGTTTTTTTTACAAAATAATAAGAAATTGAAAAATATACCTAAATTTATATTTAAATATCATTTCCTTCTTTATTTTGCCATAATTTTCATCGAGTTTCAAGCTTTTTATTTTTAAATTATGAGTTCCTAATATAAAATTTCAAACAAATGTTGTTTTTGGGCTTATTATATGCATGGAGAACAATTGCCACGGCCCATATAATGAGCGATTTTGTTTTTTTTTTTTTCGTTTCCTAAAAATTTGATTTTTTAGGCATGTCCTATATTTGCCACACAATGATTCAACATGGTAAAAACCTTGTCATAAAATTATATCACCATTCCTTGCAAAGCTCAAGCCTTCGACATGAAACTCAAACACGAGAAGACATCAGTACATCCTTTTACACCATCATACATGTCTCTGTGAAAAATATCGCAAAAATCCACTTTACGTTGCGCTCATACCTCATTTATATTTATAACCTCAAATAGCTTTGCAAATTAAATAAAACTCTATAGTCGGGTATGAGTGTGACACTCTCCTCTCTTCCTGCTGAAGGCAAAGGAGATGAGCAGGTGTCGGCAGGAGAGCAAGAGAGAGCACTAGAGAAATGATTGAGAATGTAATGGAAAATCGGTGTCCTACCACCGCCGCCTACGCCCTGTCGATCCTGCTAGGCATCAATGTATTTATAGCAGGAATACTAGAGTACACCACCAACTGAATTATTATGTACTGAGTGATAGGACGACAAAATTGCAAATTTCGATGCATGGTTTATTAAATTTTAAATGATGAGAAATTTCTACAAATTTCTTTCGACTACTGTATATATAGAGTGTTCATTTTAAGTGGTACACTATTGCTATCTCGAGAACTATAAGAGCTACGAGGTCGATTAAATTAGCGAACAATTTCTATATTATTAAGACTATTAAAATGAGCGAAACAAGAATTATTTTAGACCAGTGGTTCTCAAAATACGGGGTACAACTTTCTTATTTTAAATAGTAACCTATTTATTTATTTATTTATTCGATCTAGTATTTTTTCTGAATTCAACGATATTCATATGTAATACCCTAATATTACAAAATATTTGAGAAAAATGCAAAATTAAAAATCTGTTGTGGCCAGCACAATACCTCTCGCCACTTCCTTTTTTGGTTACATAAGTATAGGCCGCGAACAGTCATGTTACATTGTTGGCCTTGACAAGCAAATGTGGGGGCCTGTTTCAGGATGATAATTAGTAATTATGTACATGGATGTCAATTGTCAATTTTTCATTCATAATTTCAAGATTTTCGAAATACACGTAGTTAATTTGTTACCAGGAGTGTGGAATCTACTTGTCGAGGAAAATAAACCACCTGGAATTGGAAAATCACTAAATTTAGAATGAGAAATTATGATACTTGACATCTATATACATAATTACTAGCTATCATTCTGACATGTGCCCCCATATCTGCTTGTCGAGGCCAACAAAATCACATGACTGCTCGCGCCCTATTGTATTGAACATTTCTTGTATACCTACACTCTATACCAAAAATTCTACTTACATATATCTATTCCTTATATTTAGATTGTTTAATTTTAAATTCATTTTATGAAGAAATTTTGTCCTCTTCTAATTTTTCGAAATGTTTCCAATTCATTGTCAGGATTGACAGTATTTTTAAAGGATATATGTAATATACCTATAATTTTAAATATTTAACTATTAATACATTAAGAAATAATATAATGTATGTACTTCCCAGAAAAAGTCTTCAGTAATGTCTCCGGATTTCTGACACTGACATTTATCTGTCAGTTACAAACAATTTAAATTTTCAACTATTTTCCATGGCCATTCTTTCGGCTGTAAAATTTATTATAACAGATTATTTTATATATTATATTTCTATTATCTCTAAATCTATAGAATATATTATAAAATATTTAAATGTATCAGATAGAGAATTTAATTTTCTTTAATATTACCAAGAAAAAATTTCAAAAAATATTATTTAGAAGATTATTTTTCAAGAATCTTCTACTTCCGGTTGTCCAATTGTTACCAAAACCTTTTCAGATCTTCCCATGAATGTCCGATTGGGAAATACGTAGTTAAACAAATTTAAAGTCTTACAGTTTTTGAGTAATCGTCATTCCAACATCCTACATACATACACACACACACACACACACACACACACACACATACATCCACACACACACACACACACACACACACACACACACACACAGACATCATCGTAAAAATGTTAAAATCGGATTGTAGGGATCTTAAATCGTGCTTATTCAATAAAATCTGGATATGCGATTTTTAGCATGAACCCAATACCTCTCTTAGCGAGAGGTAAAAATGTATAATTTTTATTTTGATATATTGATAATTTTTTTAAACACATACCCAAGACCGAGTTGATTGATGTAAATTTTCTCCTTACCTGGAACAAGGAAAAAAGCATATAAATACAAACAAAATATATAGATTTATAAATAACAATATAACATTATCTTTTATTCCTTACATTGTGTAACTGCCTGCTATATTTTATAGATAATGAAAAATAAATAAAACACATTAATCGTATATTTCTTGTTACAATATTAGAATGCAGTGTAATAATAGTATATTATTCAATGAGCTAATGAGCATGTAATGTATGCTATTACTCATGAGAATGAAGTTTGCATCACGAGCCGGAAGGTGAGTGATGTAAATCATTCGAATGAGTAATCGCCATTACATGCGAATAGAATACTATACTTTATCCACAACTGTCAAATATAACATACTGTACTATTGTAAAATCAGAAATAACCTAACAATTTTTAGAAAATTGTTCGTTTACAAACATAAACATAGTTAGCGTTGATCGCTAGGTATTTGATATAACAAAATTATGAATTGATTTGACATTTACCAGAAAATTTTAAGCCGACTATTCAGCTACATTTAAAGCTTAAGAAGAAAATAAAACTATAAAAAATGAGAAAACTAGTATAATTTTGGCTTTTTATGTGAAAAAATTACTTATTAAAAGTAATATGTTTGTACTCTTTGAAAGGTAAGATTTGAATTTGACATAACGATTGAATAATATTATTCCATTGAACTGTCAATATTATTCAATTAGCAACAGTAACTAAGGTCATTAATTGATAAAAAACTGTTGAATTATAGTTATATTATTTGACAGTCGTGGATAAAAAATTATATCGCACAATTAATTCAAAATAAACCAACTAGATATGTGAAATTAAATTTTTCAGCCATATTTATTCGGATGAAAAATATTCGTATATTTAAAAATACATTAAATGAGAAATGAATACGGTCGGTAGTTAAATTATTATGCTGCCAGCAGGTATACAAATTACATCTACATTTTACAAGACTATTAATCATCGTTTTTGTAAGAATTAAATAATTTATTTATTTCAATATTATAAAAATTGTTTAACTGCTCTTGAATTTCTGGACTGAAATAAATATAAAATTACATATTGTAACAACTTGAACATTAGGATACAAAATTAATGAAGTTAAAAATTTGGCTACTCTTGTTATAAGTGAAAAAAAAAATTGTTACATGGATTTCCAGGAGTTAACGGCCCCAAGTGCGAACGAAGGGAGGCGGAGATAGCCGAGCTACAACAGATGTGCTAACGATCGGTGATTATGTGTATATACAATTAGGAATATTCTGGAAATTTGTATAAATATAGAAGTTCTGGAGTTTAATTAGGTAGTAAGTAGTTAATCAGATTCGTCAGAAAGGTATTCATTTAAATACCCGTATACGGTGCGAAAGAATGATATTTGAGTATTTGTGTGGCTATTGTTGTGTTCATTGTTATTAATCTTATTTATTGATTGTTCTAATGTGTATACAGTGTAAATATTAGCGTGAAAGATAAATTTAGCAAATAAACGCTAGGTCTAAATAAATATTTAAACGCACTGTAAATAAATAAAACCATAAGTACAGTATAAATTTTTAAAAGATATTGAAAGTATAAAATCCAGTGGCGTAGCAACGGGGGAGGCGGAGGGGTCGGTCCGCCCCGAGCGGCACTTTTTACCATTATGCGTTTAATATGGGAAAATAGTTTTTCCTTGCACAAAAGTGGCTTATTAATTTTAGACAATAATGATTCAAATAAATATTGTAGAGAATTAAATTCTGCATCTAATTCAAGAATTAAATAAATTGAATATAAAATTTTATAAAAGTGACATTCATTTATAATAATACAATAAAGCGCACGGGGATTGCTTTAATAGCTTATGGACTGCGATAGTATGATGTCAAAGTCGAGCGGGAATTACATATCTTGAAAGTTGGCTTCCGGTATCATAACTGTATATTGAAAAAGGTTATTTTGAACCGTACATAGCGTCAAATTTACATATATAGCTGTCATATGCCTAATTTAAAAACTATAACGTTTAATGATGTGATTTTGTTACATATTCTTATTTATTTAGTGATTTTATTGCCAAATATTATCGTTAGTGTCATAAAATTAGTTTTATAAGGAACAATTTTTAAAAAAGTTTTATTTTCACTTGACAGGCGACATCTTTTTAAATTTGGTGCTATATATGGTTCACAATAAACTTTCTAAATGTCAAATATTGTTGTAATACAAAATACGCTGAGAAAAAAAATCAAAAATTATATTTTTATGCCAAAATGTCAACTGTCAATGCACTAGAAAAGGATAGCTATAAGTAACCCGGCATGTAACCGTCCTACATACCGCATTTAAATGTTTGACGCAAGTGGAATGCTCAGTGAAATGCGCTTACCATGTAACCATAGGTAATCGCTCTAAATAAAAAAAAAAACCCATAGTGTGTGATGAAATAGATATTGACAATGTTATTGACGATTTTACTAACGAAATGCAAGCAAAATAACATTTTAGAATATTGAATTTAAAGATTAAAATTTTACTTGAAACATAAACAAAAATGTTTAATTATTATTTATTTAAAATATTATTTTCGTATTTATCTCAATACATCCATTGTTTTTGATTATCATATACTTTGTCCTGTAATCGAATTACTGTTCGGCAATAAATTATTATTATTTATAATAATATTTTTGGTATTTTGAGAGGGGCGGCAAACCCTGGGACCGCCCCGGGCGGCAAAAATTTTAGCTACGCTACTGAGACAATGTCACTAAAGAAAGGTACCCCAACGTACATTTCCCTAATTAGTCATAATTTATAAGGAAAAGGTTCCATTAATGGTAGTTTTCGAGAAATCAATAAAATTGATTAAAGAATAAAGTAAAACTTACAATTAATAATTTGTTTACATCGTTTTAATATTTTAAAAGTACTATAAGTATGTTGTACTCAAAGTTGGCGGAATCTTTTCCTTTTACATTTCAATTCAGATGATTACGAAAAAAAATAAACACTTCTTTTTTACAATCTGTTTATTTTCTCAAAGCTACAATGATAACAGTAAGCAGGCTAGAAAATATTATTATCTCGAATATAAAAAAAATAGACTAAGGTTGTCTTTGTAAAGAGCTCTTCAATTTAATATCGTTCATAACTCATCTAATTTTGAGTTTCGGACATAAGTGTATAAGGTATTTTAGACTTAAAATTTGCTAAGGAATACATCCTTAACTATGACAATCGAGTCTCGGGACAGCCTGTATAAATTTATATTTATGTAATTTTTTCGACTCGGAAGTATATTAGGCATCAATAAATACACTAATTCACAGTCGTACAGCATTTATTCTTTCAAAACCGACAAAGAACTAATGCACTATGGCTGAAAATTCGAGTATTTGTTAATTTAAACTACGCCAAACTCGAGATATTTTTCCACATATAATTTTTTATATTTCCTGGAAATAATTTAAATTAATTTACAGTGATGCTAAATAATTGTATTTTCATCTAAACTTAACATAGTTATTATATTTTCAAAGTTAAGGAACTTTAATGTATTATCAGACTCCCATAATATTTGTGCCACTTAAGCTAAACTGATTGCAAGAAGGAAAATATTTCCAGAATATTTTCCTTTTACATTTCACTCGGATTCAATTGGTTTAGTTATAAACATTTGCCATGTAAGGATATTTACCTTTTTCATTTCACCGGTTCAATTGTTATACATCCTTGGTTTTGTAAATAAGTATACTGCAAACTTGAAAAAGAAAATACAATTATCTTGATAAACCGGTTCAAATTTTCCTTATCAACAAAAAGGTATACGCAAACAAAATTACGAAATGTGTTTGTGTATATCAATTTATATATCGTTTGTTTGAAAATTGCTGTAATCAAAAAGAAACAAAAAACACACAACGTAAATTTATACTTTTCGTAGGAAGCCATGAAACAAATTGGCAAACGCAACTGTTCCACCTTCGTTATTTTTAAATCGCGCGCTTGTTTTTGACTGTAATTGAATTTCCCTGCCAAACACAATGCTGCCACTACACAATACTACATACATTGTCACGTTTTTCAAACATATCAATCAAAAATAAACGACAGTGTAACAAAACATTGAAATTGTTGCAATCAGACAAATTCTGGTAATTGGACTTTGTTAACGAATTTGTTTAATTGTTATTTTAGATAATTTAGTTACAAAAAAAAGTTACTGGGCATTGGAATGAATTTCTTTTAATACATAATTTAACAACTTTACAACAACCAGTGTTGCCAAGTTAAGGATTTTTTCCTTAGATCTAAGGATTTTTACAAGCAAATAGGAATTTAGGAAAATTTTAATAAAATAATGAAAATCTAAGGATTTTCTGTCATATTGTAAAATTTTTAAAAAATAATTTTAAATAGCAAAGCAGTTTACAAACAGTGGTAAAGTGATTTAAATATTCCGCTCAATAAGGCGTGCGATAGTGTCACGTGTTTTTAATTTTAATTTCTTGTTTATAAATAGTTATTTAACTATCACGTGGCGATTAACAATTGAGACATTTTAAGACATGAGCGTAGCGAGCGCGTTAATTATAGAGATCATTAATTGCCAATTATTACACATGTTAGTCACAATATTTTTCCATTGATCGTATCTTACTGAATTGGAAAATCTAATTTTATTTCATGACAATAAAATTTAGGTTAGTAACGTTTGACCCATAAATTTTGACATTTGGTCAGGAATGATATGCGGTATATTTGGTTACTCAACCCACTAAAATCGTTTATTAATAAAAAGACATACGTTATTAAGGGAGATTAATAGATGATTTTCTATACATCATAACCTATTAATAAGCGGTTAACAGAAAAATATTTTTAAGGAATTCTAAGGAAAAATTGAAGCTTAACTAAAGATTTTTCAAATGTGGATGTTGGCAACACTGTCAACAACCAGTATGAAATAAAATTATGTAAATACAGTAAAATTTTTGAAAGATGTCTGATCAAAGGCACCTGTATCACGAACGAATTAACAAATAGGCATACATTTATCTCTTTCTTTTGCAAAGGCTGTGTGTGATAAGGATGGATATAACACGCTTGTCTTTCAAAAATTCATATTGTTTCGACTAAGTTAGGACATTCCATTTATATACGATGCTCGTTGTTGATAATACTTTCGCTGTAACGTAAGTTTATTTATTAATTCAGATACATTACCTGGATTCATAGCCGTACGTATAACGTTATATTCTGTCAGAGTCACTGACACTGACATTGTGTCAGTATCTTATTTTTTACATATTTGGTTTTACATTTGCTTATAAACTTACTAGTTGACTTATTTTTGAATTTTTAATGTTTTTCCTGTAATATATATATTTATAATATTAAAATAACAGTAGTATCTTACGTACCCTCATAAAAACTAAGCAAACGACACTACTGAATTTGTCATGATGGGCGGAGCAAAAATCTGAATTCACACAATTCGTAGACAACCTTGATCGGACATCTTTCAAAAATTTTACTGTACCGCAGATAAAAAATGTCGTTAAGGTACTTATATTTCGTTCAACGTGAGAGCGTACTTGTTTCTCGCAGGAAACTATAAAATGTGACTGGGGGGAAATCTTACATTTTTTCATGTATTTATTGAATGTTTTAACTAGAGTTATAATAGATTTTAGTGCTACATGAAGGTAGTAAAATATGTAAAATCTAACCTACAAATCCTTTATTTTGTTGAAGATTCGTGGATATCAACAGGAGCGCCATCTCTATCTCAACGATCAGGGGAGTTAGTATATGGGAGATAATAGGTATTATCTTTGCGCATTATAAATGAAAAATAAATTGTAGAAGAGTAATATTGACTGAAAATGACTTAATATCGGCCATAGATGATGTAAAATTACAAATGTATGTGTAAATGAAGCATGAAGATATAGAAGTACTTGTATTACATTACAAAGACGACAACGTCATGGAAATAGTGCTAAAGGAAGTTTGAGCCCAATGTCCTTGTTTGGAAAGCAAAACGAATTAAAATTAGTAAAACATAAAAAAATTGCATGATGCTTCAAATCGTCTATGCATGTAGAGTGAGATGGTTTTCTAACAAGAGATGTATCATTTTTAAGTTATATTTACCTTAAATAATTTAAGTTTTGTTAACAATATATATGAATATATATACAGGGTGGTGACCGGCACGGTCGAACATAGGACTTTAACATGTAAAATCAGACTTTCCTAATTTCCTGCTTCCCTAATTATTTTAGGTAAAATAGCTCAAATAAAATATGTAGAGCATAAAATTCTGCATCGGAATCAATAAGAAAAATTATTTTTTTATGCCTTGGAATGGCAGAAATTAAGTATTAAAATGTCGAAAATCACCTCAAAATTAGCAATAGCCATGGAATTGAGACAAAATAAATAACAAATGTCTAACGGTTTATCTGTCATGTTACTATATCTAATTTCTATTCCAGTTAATAATTATCTGTTAATTTAAATTGATATTAGTTTACTTGAACAGAAATTACAAATAATAATAAAAATAAACTAACCTAGCTTCACAAATAAATCTTTGGGGTGATTTTCGATATTTTCATATCTAATTTCTGCCGTTACAAGGCACACCAAATTAATTTTTATTTATTGATTCAGATGCAGATTTTATGCCATACTGAAGCTTTTTTACCTAAAATAATTAGGGAAACAGGAAATTAGGAAAGTCTGATTTTACATGTTAAAGTTCTATGTTAGCTGTGCCGGTCACTATCCCGTGTGTATATGCAATACATATATGAAAAGATTAATATATGATTTTTTCACAAGTTTGTATAAACAAAAAAAATTACAGAGCACACAAAAAAGATACGCCATCTCCACCGACTTTACCCTACACCATTTTGAGCAAATTTTGAAAGAAAATATTGTGATATTGTATTTTGTATAATAAAATTTTAATTACGACTGTTTGCACCGCGCCAGTTATGCATTCGCATGCGAATATCACTACAACGAAGCATTACGAGATTTTTCTATTTTAGGTTCTTCGCTTCAGTTTCCCATATCCGGTTGTCAGTAGTGTGCGTAATATATCGGTTCCAATGTTGTGGGAACACAAATTATCACCATCATATTAATATTTTTTCTAAGATTATTAAGGAATAATGTTATCATTAAACATAAAAGGCTTGGTAATACAAAAATAAAACAACATTCGTTTTTGTTCATTTAAAAAAGTAATCTCACTTTTCAACACACCATTTAATTTAATTATTTTGGTATGTAAATTGAGCACCTAGTACGTATTTATTCAAATCTATGTTATTTACGATTTAAGAACACCAAGAATGAAATAAAAAAGTTATGAAATAAAAAATGAAAATTACGCCGTACAATACAATGAACACACTAAAAATTTCATCTATTCCATTAAAAATAAATACACAAAACTTTAATAGTTATTCACCAAACAGGAGTAAAAAGTAATGCGTCAACTCATAATAAGATGAAATAATAAAGTTCTTGCTTGATTTGTATACATAACATTTTTTCTACATTTTTTTGAATTTGTTATAATTTAAATTATACAATTTGACTTTTTTGTCAAATTAGAGATTATTAATTAATGGTTATGAATTATGTATCGATGGTGAAGAATGGAAACTTCCTACATGTGTCAAATTTTGACCTCTTTAACATTCTGTGTTAATAAAATCTACAACATCCTTCTACATTATGGTACAATTACCTTCTATATCAATGTAGTAATATAAAGAGAAAAACATATTTCTTCTATGGCATTGGAAAAAAATTGCTGCAAATTACTCCCATGTTATGTTGTATACAACATAAGAATCTACATGCTATAAGAAGAATTAAAATTTATTGTTACATAAATTCTGATGATAATTATTAATACTTTAATGATAGCTATAATTTTATTTGTACAAGAGTTTTTTTAAATATATTTTTTAATGTCTTGAATAATAGCGATTTTGACATACGAGGTTTCCATTCTTCACCATCGGTATAACTATGGTACACAAAGGAATAATACTAGAAAACCATAATTTACAAAATCAAAATCTTTCGGTAAAAATCTGTTGTGGCCAGCACAATACCTTCCGTCAATCCTGTGTATGTATCAATTCCATACATAATTTTTCTTGCAAAAGATTCTAAATTTCCAGTAAAATTATTTCATAAACAAACTATTCAAATTGCACTTGACACTGACATCTTCTTCCTCTTTAGCTTTTCCCATTCGTTAGGGGTCGCTATTTTTGCGTGTCGTTCTCATTCAGTTCTTTTTCTCTCAAGTCTTCCGCAATACAGTCCTTCCATCTTATCTTTGGTCTTCCTCTGTTTCTTCAACCTACTATTACTAAACTACTCATTCTTGTTCAAATATAATTCTTCATTTCTCCTCATGACATGTTCAAACCAATGTAATCGTCTTTCTTGTATCTTTCTAGAAACTTGTAACACTAGAGTTATTTTCTTACCGTATATTTCCGTGTCTTCCCCACATCTACTTCAACATCCTCATCCCTGCCAAATTAATTTACTTTTTATTGATACTGATATCTGTCAATTTGAAATATATGAATATATTAGTAGTTTCCATGTTTAGCATAGCTGGCTGAATTATAAAATTTAATTTCTTTAAAATTCTTTAACTCTGTAACTATTGAATATGAAGTATAAAATATATTCAAATCGTATAGAGAATAATATATTCTTTAAGTTATAATAACGTTAAATGTCAATAAATCAAATTTAACTGTTAAATCTTCAAATGAGGCTACTTCCGGTTTACCAATTATAACCAAAATCTAATCAGTTATTCTTCTGGATATAAACTTGAGGAATACGAAAAAAATATAATTTTTGGAATCGCGGTATTGAAGTTATGGGATCCGGAACTTTTGTCACACACACACAGACACACACACATACATACATACATACAGACATCATCGTAAAAATGGTAAAATCGTATTATAGGGACCCTAAAACATGTTTATTCACTAAAAACTCATCATTGAATTTTTTGACCAAAGACAATACCTTCCTTACCTAAAGGTGACGGAAGGTAAAAGTAAATATTTTTCTTCAGTACAGAAAAGAAGTCTCAAATATTTGACGTAAAATACGCCTTTTCCAAATTTAATTCGGAATCAATTTAATTTTACAAAGCGTTAATAATTACTCGTAATTCAGAAAATTATAATTATATTTCAGAAGGTATTCATAATTGTAATTCAAAAAGTGTTATTTAAATCGGAGATAATTTCTATTCTCATTAACGATTGATCTAATTTACCAATAATTTCTGAATTCTGACTAAATTAAGGCTAATAAGTATTTTAGTACCTACTTCCTTCTGAATTACAATTGAAATGTCAAATATTAATATATTTAGGTCCGATTTTATAAAATTCAATCATAGCTTTTTTATATAACCGGGAGGCAACAAAAAAACATGTTACAAAACTCTTATATTTTTTGTGTCTTGCTTGATTTTTGACAAACCGTGTTACTCATTGTGTAAAACGAATGGAATTGACGATATGCAGTCCTAAACTGGACACTTCAATAAATGGAACTTGTTCGAATCTTATGGGAAACCCGTCAATTGGAATAGGTAAAAAAATTACAGTTTGTAAATTACTTTGTTTATACGAGTAGTATAATAAGTCTTATATTGGTTTTGGACAAAAATTGGTTCCGTTTATATTTATAGTACGTTTATTTTGCGTTCGTAATGAAATAATTGCGAAACCCAATACCGTATCGAAAGAGCCTTCATTTCAATGCGCAATTTTTTTTATTTTATAAAGTTGGTATTAGATACATTTATTTATATTGCTAAATCATAATTAAAATTAACTTTCAAATAATTGGATAAATGTCAATCCATTGTTACCAACTAAAACATTATACATACAAATTTCCCTAAAACAACTCAGTTTAATAAAGCAGTTTTTGAAAAAATTTAGTGTATGAAAGACGCAAAAAATAGTATAAAGGACACATTATAAAAGGCTTTTTTCGCACTTGTCATTTAAAAAAAGGGCTCGTTTTCTAAATTTTGACGCGTGCGAAAAACTCATTCTTTATATAAATAAATAATATCAAAACATCTTTTTATCTAATTCCATTTTAAAAAGTTTATGACGTTATAAAATATCACTTTTTACATAATTGATACCAAATGAATACATAACTGAGTTGCGTAAAGAATATTACACAACTGACAATCTGAATATATCAATAATGATTTATTTAATATCAATTTATGAATTTTTGACTCACATTTAATTCTTCCACATAAGAACGAAGATCTATATCGGTTTCAAAACACATTCCGAACTCATTTTCAATGATATAACGCATGCACTGACAAGCATTAAACATTAAATTAAAAAATAAAAATTTCACAGCAATGCTTTGATAAATTAATTTTGAAATCTGTATATTAAGCTGTCATAGAAAAACTTAGAATTTTCTGTATTTTTAAATTATTTTAGCGGAATTAGATAAAATATCATATATATATCATATGAAATGAGTCACATAATTTGCAAAACTCGCTTCACTCGTTTTGGCAAATATTATGTTAATCTAATAATATCAGTCTTTTCATAACTGATTATGTAAATAACTATTTATAAACTGAGACTAATTTTATGCAGGATAATGTTCTTACAATATATTAATAAATTAAAATAAATTTAATATCGCTAATTAGTACGGTTTACAAAAAAATTGCTTCGTGCGTCAAATGATTGATATAATTTTCGCTATTATTTAAGAATGTAAATACATAGATACATAGGTGTTTACCTACTAAAATTAACTGTATTACCATCAATGTTATGATTAGAATTAGAACATAAATTACAAATATAAACATTAATTAACGATATTAAAATTAATGGAAACAAATTAAGATTAATTATTTGCTAATATTTCTTTGCAGGGTCTAGGTTGAAATAAAAAACCATATTTCCTAAAAAATAGGATTTAAATCTTCAAGGAAACCTACTTTGGCTTTGATCAATGTCACCAATTTAAATTCTAACATACGAATATTATTTACTTTTAAAGTTATGTACTTTCTAAGATAATGATGCAAATTAGGCGTGAAAGAAAAAATGCATTATCCGTAAAGTTAATGAAGGTTAAATTCTGATTTCGATCTTGGTCTCATGTATTATATTCATATATTCTTATATAATTTAATATTTAAGAAATCCAATGCATTTTTGTTTTTTGATTGAAAAATTCAGAAAAAATACGTAAAGGCCAACGCAATAAAATTTTAAAAATTTACGAATATAAATGATACAATGAGATGAGATCATAAAATAAACTTATGTCCATTAGTAATTACAAAAAAACAATAAAATTTCATAAGAACTTCACAAACTATTAAAAATAAAAAACATTGTAACATAAGTTGAACTATAAACATACATACGAACTTAAAATCAAACTACTTCGGCCGGAGCAATATAGGTATTACCCTAATCACATTTCATTTCATTACAAAAACAATTACAAAAAATACATATTACCATCAAATATACAATTTCAGCTTAAATGAACAACAAAAAGAAAATAGTTCCGATAACAATTAGGTTTTAAATTAAATTAACTATAACATTCGAATGATTCAACTGTTGACAAAATAATTGATACATTGTTGAAGTCAACAAAGTGCTTGACATTTATTGTAAGTGATAAGTTGGCTCGTGGTGATGAGTCCAAATTTCAAGTTTGCCTAGGAGATTGTATAAAAAGCGTATTGTATACTTTTCCGAGGCATACCAGACATACTATTTGGTTAAAAAAGTGAAATTTCCTGCAAACGTTTTTTACCATTGATTCTTTTATGCCAGTTCGTCGAAGGGAGCTACAGCAGGACGGTGGCCTATGTCATACAGCAAAAACCGTTAAAACCTGGTTTGAAAATCATAATATTACTACTCTAAAGTGAATTTCAAATAGTCCGGATATGTCGCCAATTGAGTCCCTTTGACATAAAATGAAAAAGAAACAGCGTGAGAATCCAACACGGATATTAATTAAAAGTAAAATTGCAACAAGTATGGGATAATATTGAACCTGATGAGTGTGCAAAGTTAATTGTTACAATGCCTAACAGAATTAAAGCCGTTATATTCAATAAAGGTGGCGCAACACATTATTAAAATAGTGGCCGAACTATTCTGATACGTGTTAAAATTAATTTAATTTAGTTTAAAACTGAATTGTTATTGAAAGTATTGTAACGTTTACTTATTTGAAATATTGAGAAATATTATTATTTAATATTTCTCGCTTTTCTTACATTTGTATATAAGCGGTGATATGATGGGTATGAGACAGTTTACTTCGAAGCTTTTTGTAAGTTTGTACTTTCCAATCATTGCTGATGAAGATGAAATAATGAAAGACATACACGACAGCCATGCCTTACCCGGGATTTGAACCCGGAACCCTTGAAGTATGAAGCGATAACGCTACCGCTACTCCACCTATATCGGCTAAATATTATTAATTAAAATAAAAGTTTATAAAACGATAAATAATTAAGATAAATATAATAAAAATAACTAACACTATGATTAAATAAATATTAAACACTAATTTAAGACTAAGAATATTATTAAATACTTAAACTCTAAGATTATTTATTTAAACCATGTTTATTTTACTATATTTATTTATATAACTATATGTATGTTCACGACTCGTAGACTATTTATTTATATCACCAACTGTTCATTTCACGATGCGAGTCTACTGTCTACATGAGAATGTGTCGGCTGGCTCCTCTGGAACATTCCACTTGATAACATCGAATACAAAGGTGACCCTAAGCAATTAAACAGGACGCGACGTATTTATTACGCCGATCATTGCAAAGATTGCGTCATCGCCCAGCGTGGTGGCATTCTGAAAATATTCTACCAGTGGCAGCGGTTGCATACTCTTAGAGTTAGTGGCACAGGTTACAGTATATTCTCTTTTGTTCTTAATTTAAGCTGAAATTATATATTTCATAGTAATATAATTTTTGCAAGAATAAAATATTTATTGATTTTTTTGTAATATATGGAATGTCATTAAAGTGAAATATTATGCCGGCCGAACTATGTAATATGATTTTGGACTAATATAATATCAAAAAAAAAACACGATTACACATTATTTTATAATACGTAAAAATCAGAATTAGAAAATACTATTTAGATTATGAGATATATAATCCGTAAGAAAAAATCTGTTGTGGCCAGCACAATACCTCTCGCCACTTCCTTTTTTGGTTACATAAGTATAGGGCGCGAACAGTCATGTTACATTGTTGGCCTTGACAAGCAGATGTGGGGGCTCGTTTCAGAATGATAATTAGTCAGTATGTTTCATTCAGAATTTCAAGATTTTCTAAATACACGTAGTTAATTTGTCACCAGGAGTGTGGAATTTACTTGTCGAGGAAAATAAACCATATGGAATTGGAAAATCACTAAATTTAGAATGAGAAATTATGATACATCTATATACATAATTACTAGCTATCATTCTGACATGAGTCCCCATATCTGCTTGTCAAGGCGCCCTATTGTATTTAACATTTCTTGTATACCTACATACTACACCAAAAATTGTACTTACATATATCTATTCCTTATATTTAGATTGTTTAATTTTAAATTCATTATATGAAGAAATTTTGTCCTCTTCTAATTTTTCGAAATGTTTCCAATTCATTGTCAGGATTGACTGAATTTTTGAAGGATATATGTAATAGACCTATAATCTTAAATATTTAACTACTAATACATTAAGAAATAATATAATGTATATGTACTTCCCAGAAAAACTCTTTAGTAATATCTATGAATATCTGACACTGACATTTATCTGTCAGTTACAAACAGTTCAACTGGTCAACTATTTTCCATGGCATCCTTTCGGCTGTCAAATTTATTACAACAGATTATTTTATATATTATACTTCTTTTATCTCTAAATCTATGGAATATATAATAAAATATTTAAATGTATCAGATAGAGAATTTAATTTTCTTTAATATTACCACGAAAAATTTTCAAAAAATAATATTTAGAAAATTTTTTTTCAAGAATCTTCTACTTCCGGTTGTCCAATTATTACCAAAACCTTTTCAGATCTTCCCATGAATGTCCGATTGGGAAATACGTTGTTAAACAAATTTTAAGTCTTATAGTTATTGAGTAACCGTCCTTCCAACATCCCACACACACACATACACACACACATACATCCACACACACACACACACAGACATCATCGTAAAAATGTTAAAATCGGATTGTAGGGACCTTAAAACGTGCTTATTCAATAAAATCTGGATATGCGATTTTTAGCATGAATGCAATACCTCTCTTAGCGAGAGGTAAAAACAGTACTGAGACATACGAGTATATTCTGATGAAATAATTTTTACATTTAAGAATTATGTGTAATAAAAATTTTAACAGCGCGAGTATTTTACTATTAAAATTTAAATGAATTTTCTTATAAATATGCAGCTATAAATATGACTCAAGATGATCATGGCAGATCGACGAATCAAGGTTCAAGAAATACAAAGACTGTAACTATCTCGTAGAAACGGGTATATAGTATATATATATATATATATATATATATATATATATATATATATATATATATATATATACATGAAAGTTTGTTATATTGCGGAAAAAAATAACATTAAACTTATGACCGTTTCTTGCATACCTTTAAAAGTGGTTTCTTATAAGCAAGAGTTTATTACAAGCGGGTTTGTAATACGGGAACACCACTATATTTTCATTTATAAATGAAGCAATATTAGGTTAGAATATTTCTATAAATCTAAATAAATTTATCGTCACGGCATATATGCCCAGTTCTGCTTTATACACCGATATTGGTAATGATGATGACTGACATAACTGTGTGAATGTGTGACGTCATTACAAATGCACTCACTGCTGGAATGGAGAGTGCATCAAAAGGCTCAAATTTGCGCAACTCTATATTCGAAATAATATTGTTTATTTCCCTAATATAATTTTATTTTCTTCTCTTCCATAACTATGTTTTCATACTGGTGGTTCTAATTAAAGTATGCATCTTTTTAATACATTCTGCGCTGCTATGATGTTATTTATTATAATTATATGATGCAGTGTATGCGATATGATGTGCAATATGCAAGGAACATCAAAGTAATCCTTGAATAATTTCATGGCCAGCTCTGATACATAAATTATATTCCAAGCCATATCTTTTCACACATGATTGCTTGTTCATTCTATATTTCAAATGATGATGTTTTCAATATACTCCCGGTTTATCGTTTGACAAGCTGAGCAGAATATTCCAAAAGAAGATGAATGTTAAATTAAATGTCAAAAAGAAATTGCAAACTTAGATATGAAAAGTAATTAAACTTTTTTCATATTTTGTAAATAGTAAGAAAAAACTAACTTGCGCCAGAGGAATCTTATCAAAATAAATATTAGATTAATTTAAATCAGACAGACAAATATAGAAGCTTCTGTGTATTTAGCTATGTTAAACAATATTACGCTGTATCAATATTAATATGTATTAATTACCAAGCGCAAATATCATAACCACAGCTCTTAATGCAAACAACAGCAGCACTATTGGCATGTATTATATAATTGTATTAGTTTAATTGCAATTCTATAGGTACTAACACACAAATCATATATGTTTTCAGTCTATTTCGCATTGTATGTACGTAAATATACAAATGATGTTTATTGTTTCATTTAACACATACTTTTGATTTGTAGTTTTTCTTGAAATGTTTGTAGAACCTGATAGCAAGTGCATACCGAACCGTCGGCTGTACCGAATGAATAAGATAACGTGTAATTATGGACGCCCAATTTTAGTATAAGTACCATACAGTAGATCAAAATATATTGATTACTGAAAAGTTATAATAACTACTTAATTATACTTAATATTTAAAAATGTATTGAACCGCATGTTAAGTTATACTTAAAGTAAACTTACTTTAAGCCTCGAATTTTTGAGGCTTAAGATGCTTAAGCCTCGGAAATCCGAGTGCATCACAACCTTTAACAACAACTTTGACAAAGAATGTGATTTTTTTATAAACCTTCCCCAGGCTCATCCCATAGAAGGTTTTTTGGTTCTTCTATCTTGAAAAGTTCACGATGGCGGTTAGGAAGCCCGAAATGAGGACATCTTTAACGCAAAATATACAGAAATTCAGAAATATCCGAGAAATATATATAATAATCATCCAAAACCTAATGCTAGGTATCCGTAGAAAGTTGCGCCTTGTGGAAGAATACGCCTATCTTTATTTAATTTAAGTTCATAATTTTGTTGCATATGAAACAGTTGATTATTAAATATTACAAAACTTTAAATAAATGCATTTATATATATATATATATATATATATATATATATATATATATATATATATATATATATTTAATTTTACTGAATTTTAAATTTGTATGTGACGTCAAATCTAATTACATCATCAGCTGTCATCCATTCATATATTAGCAGTGTGAGTTATCGTAGGAAAGTTTTTTTTTTACAATGTGTTTTTTCTCAAATATTTTTTTAAATTTTAAACTATGGAAAATGCTTTTGAACATACCCAAATAAATCTGCCAAAAATTGACTGTCACTTTCAGAAAACTATATTTGTACTTTGTCAAAAACAAAATCTGTTATTAAGATCTTTAATAAATATATATAGTAAGAATAGTCGGAATTTGGACATAGGTACAGCAAAACAATTAGAAGACCGCTAACGTTTCAATATATTTGATATCTTCCTCAGAGAGGAGAATTTATAAAATATGTTACAATTTTAACAATGTGATTACTATCAAGTTTTAAATTACAACAATAAGTTATACAGAAATTACTAAATTTAAAATATTAACACAGAATTACCATTTTTGACCCACCAAATCCTCAAGCCTCGAACAGTGCCGCTGTGTGGGTAAAAAGCACCTTTGTACAAAATTATATTTCATGAAATATATATATATATATATAGTCAATTTCCCTTCTACCGTAAAATGTAGGGATTTTTAGTCCTAGTCATGCACAAACTTTGCCCACTGTTTTCTGTCTCTTGCGCATTGTTTTGCATCAATTATCGATATGCCTTTCTTCTTCAGTAGTTTCTTAATTATGCTGTCCCAGTCGTCCTTTCGTCTTCCTCGGTTCCTCTTCACGATTGTTCTTGATGTCCAGATCTTCTTAACCGGTCTGTTATCTTTCATTTTGAGCTGGTGGGGTCATATGACCCCACCAGCTCAGTTGTCTTTGTTCAATCAATTCTAGCATAGGCTTGCTTTCTAGTTCTTCGCGTATATCTTTGTTCTTTATTTTATCCATCCTGGTGACTCCTTTAACTCTTCGCAGGTATTTCATTTCCAAACTTCTGGATTTTGCTTTTTATTCGCCTTGACACAACCCAGGATTCACACCCATATGTTAGAATTGATCTAAATATGGTGTTATATACAGTCATTTTTGTCATTTTGTTAACTTCTTTTTTACCAATGAAGTTATTTTTCATAGCATGGAACATTTTCGTTGTATTTCGTCTGTTAATCTCTTGTTCTTGAGATCCGTTATTATTTATAATTACTCCCAGATATTTAAATATTTGGACTTGTTCTATTTCTTCATTGTTTATGCAGATGTTCATTGTTATTTCTTCATTTGCTACCGCCATAACTTTTGTTTTCTTTACGTTTATGTTCATTCCATGATTTAGTAGTTTTTCATTCCATACATTAAGGTTGTTTTGTAAATTTGATGAAATATCTTCTATTAAATTCTTTCTTGTACTCAATATTGTTAGGTTATAATCAAAATCGTTTATTTTATAGTTATAGTTTGCATTCCAACATTACTTCATAACAATGCTAGAAAATTATCTGTTTGGCAGGATATTTCATTTATTTATTTTTTACTAAATTTTAATAGTAAATCAGGGAAACTCAATACCTATCGACAGAAAAGAAAAATAAATTGATTTTACTGAGATGCTAGTATTTAAATATTGGATTAGTTGTTGAATTCATTCTTGTAATCAATATTGTTGAAATATAATCAAAAGATTCTTTGTTGTAATCAACATCAAGCAAATTTTAAAAATATATTATTCACTTCTATCATCTTACTTTGTAAGTTGTAAAGTAATTTTTTATTTACGAATAAGAGCATTTTATAAAAATTTACTATTACTTACTGTCTTAAAATAGCGCCCCTTATGATCAGGCGCCTTTTTTGCGGGGTACAAACTGCCCACCCGCACGGAGGGGCCCTGGCCTCAAGCCGCCACTAATGGAGTCCTTCTAAAGATCAGTCATAATAATCGACAAAGAGAAAGAGTCATAGTGCGCCATGATAATGCCTGACCACATATATAAGCTATGTATCGAGATACTATCATTTTTGGTAGCTTTTTATTGTCTTCATTTTTATCGTTTTGGTTCTTTTTCCATCATAATAAAAAATTCTAGCCGGTTATTCTCTCGGATTATTTTTTATTTTTATTGTGTATCAAAATATAGTTGAGGAAAGCGTAAAGAAAATATCTATAAAACATGTTTCCTTTCTGATTTATTAGGCAAATAAAAATATATTTTAGTTCTTGTATACCTAATTAAATTTTTCAATTATGATATTTGTAATATTTTGTTTTTATTTACAAACACAGCGTAAATATGAATAAACTGGCTAGTGTTTACTGCTTTGGGCTAAACTATTACAATAACTGAAATATGTTAACATTACATTAATATAATTGAAAAGTATGGATTTTCGGTTTTAATAAACAAATTAATCAAATATATTCTGTTCTAAACATTGGCATAAAAGAGATGTCAAATTAAACAACAATATTATTTCTATCAATCAACCACTAAAAATTGTAAAAATGTAAGTTAAATGTAAAAAATTAGCAACACAATTTTGATGTTTATTTTCTATTCTGGTTACTACTTGATCCCTCACAAAGACCGAACAATGTCACGTCCATGGCATGGCTATCTTGCTCGATTCAACTTATTTTATATGTTTTTCTGTCTCACTTTTTTTTCAGCAAACATCTATCAAGTCATCCTAATGTTTAGATATTCGTTTTCTATATTTAAAATTGCCAACGATTCTAATCGATTTTGCCATCTTTGTAGGCCGTAAATAATTCTTTATTCTTTTTAATCTGCTAAATCTTAATTTTGAAATGTTATTTTTTTAAATTTTGTGAATCGATCGTGCAAAAAACGTAATGAGCACTGCGGTCAGTTAGTGCTCTTCTACCGGTATCGGGCGTATTGGAGATCTCGACTTTGTTTCGATCTACAAAATCTACCTCGACCGATAGGAAGAAATTGCTGACCTTAATAATTAAATAATATTAACATTATAACTCACGAAAAAATCTGTTGTGGCCAGCACAATACCTCTCGCTACTTCCTTTTTTTGGTTACATAAGTATAGACCGCGAACAGTCATTTTACATTGTTGGCCTTGACAAGCAGATGTGGGGGCCCGTTTCATAATGATAATTAGTAATTATGTACATAGACGTCAAATGTCAGAATTTTTCATTTCAAGATTTTCTAAATTCACGTAGTTAATTTGTCACCAGGAGTGTGGAATTTACTTGTCGACGAAAATAAACCACATGGAATTGGAAAATCACTAAATTCAGAATGAGAAATTATGATATTTGACATCTTTATACATAATTACTAGCTATCATTCAGATATGGGCCCCCATATCTGCTTGCCAAGGCCAACAAAGTCACATGACTGCTCGCGCCCTAATGTAATTAACTTTTCTTGTATACCTATACTCTACACCAAAAATTCTGCTTATATCTATTCTTTATATTTAGATTTTTAAATTTAAATTCATTCTATGAAGAAATTTTTCGAGATGTTTCCAATTCATTGTCGGGAGTAACAGTATTTCTGAAGGGTATGTATAATATACCTATAATATTAAATATTTAAGTATTAATACATTAAGAAATAATATAATGTATGTACTTCCCAAAAAAGTCTTCAGTAATGTCTCCGGATTTCTTACGCTGACATTTATCTGTCAGTTACAAACAATTTAAATTTTCAGCTATTTTCCATGGCATTCTTTCGCTGTAAAATTTATTACATTATTTTATATATTATATTTATTTTCTCTCTAAATCTATAAAATATATAATAAAATATTTAAATGTATCAGATAGAGAATTTATTTTTATTTAATATTACCAAGAAAAATTTTCAAAAAATAATATTTAGATGAATTTTTTTTTAAAGAATTTTCTACTTCCGGTTGTTCAATTGTTACCAAAACCTTTTCAGATCTTTCCATGAATGTCCGATTGGGAAATACGTAGTTAAACATATATAAAGTCTTATAGTTTTTGAGAAATCGTCCTTCCAACATCCCACCGTACATACACACATACACACATACACATATACACACATACACACACACAAATTCACACATACACACACACACATATATCCACACATACACACAGACATCATCGTAAAAATGTTAAAATCGGATTGTAGGGACCTTAAAACGTGCTTATTTAATAAAATCTAGATATGCAATTTTTAACATGAATCCAATACCTCTCTTAGCGAGAGGTAAAAAAGATTAAAAAAATGGTGGAACAGTATTTTAATTTGAAGGATAGTTGTGAAACTATTACTTTTACTTTTCTGTTCAGCATAATTTCATTTCAAACTGAACTGAAGCAGTCCCTTGTTTGTTTGTAAATAAACCTTAATTTAATTTTACTCGTCACTTACTTAAACGACTACAAAGTTTACGGTCTTATTTACTTCTCTTTACTTTTCGTACAAAACAAACAAGTAGAAAACAAATAACGTTACAATTTACTCCTCAATCAAACAAAGCAAATCTTTGTCATTCATTGTTAGAGAACAATTTCGACATCTTGCCGGCGTTGAGTGTAGGTGGATTGTTTAGACTTGGAAACTTCGGGGGTGGGACTGTGACTGTGAACGACTGCATTGCGTACAAATGTAGAATCGATGACAGTTGACGGCTGCCCCACTGATTTAGGGTGATAATGCTGCTTGGCACACTAGATGTGATACATTTCCTCAATGCTTACTGAATATTTCATGATAAAAGGAATGGATATTGTGTCAATAATTGTGAATTTTGTGCAAATAAATCAATATTTGTTGTGTTCTGATTACAATAATTAATGCAGTACATTTTTTTTATTTTTATCACATTTAAGACCACTTGTAACACTTACGGTCAAAATATCAATTTTGAAACCAAAGTTCAAATCGACGGTTAACTTACTCGTATGTTTCACATTTAGGCCCGGTATTCTTAATACTCTCATCTCTAATTAAACTGTCTGTTAATTATCAGTTATAAGATAAATATCGTATCGAAAAATTAGCACATGTGTAATTTTTACAACTTGTAATACATATTTCGATAATATAATTTGTTACCGGATTCAGGATTTTAAGCCTTTGTTTACATACATAATATAATATGTAAAAGTGGGCTGGTAACAAGGTAACTGTATATGTACGGTAATATTATTTCCATACTGACATATCAACAACAGTCTACAAAATGAAAATAAAATAAAATGTATACTCTTCATTAATACATACAGGTAACGTTAGTGTATCGTTCTTAACACGGTTTACTTTTTTCTAAAACAATAAACTTGAGGAATACGCGTAAAGCACATAATTTGAATATTTGTCATATTGACATATGTCAAAATAATTGTTATGATCATAAATAAAGGCAAATATATAATAGAAGATTGGGTATCTCCCTTATAAACCATGATAACAAGTTTTAGTTCCGTCTATGAAAAGGCCAGAATTTGTGTAATGTAATTTATAAAAAATCTATCGAAAATAGATAATTTATTAAACACATCATCAAGAGAAATGTGAAATATACATATTGCACTATACAAAAATAATAAAAGTACTTAATATGTTACTATCTTTATTTAAACATGTATACATTACATTATTTAAATCAAATAAATAACTACGAATCTCAAACTACGAGGCAACAACTAGTAAAATTTAAGTACATAGCACTCAAAGAAACAAAAAAAATTAATTATTAATTAAAAGTTGTAACCAACGTTAAAAAATTACGAAAACGTAGTATACTTATGTAATTTTGCTTATAGATTCGAATGATCATATTACGGTCATAAGTCATCTTTTGGTTATTTCAGAAAATGGGCAGTTTTGGGCAAAAATTTAAAAGGAAATATCTCCGAAACAAAAATATATATCGACCATCTACCTGTGCTTTCAAAATTTAAAAACAGCATGTTGAGATGGATCTAAATTATTAAAATCAGAATTTTGATTTTTTTTATTTTTTATCTTAATATGGGTGATTATGGTTGTTTAGTAGAGCATATAATTCCGTAGTGACGTGACATGTTTTCCGCCAATCAACATTCAGAATCTCCCTAGCTACATGTCTATCACAGCGTTGATAAAAAACAAGGAAATTATCACCGTATTTATAGTCTTTACTAAGGGATTTATTTTCTTTATTTATGACATTGACAGTTAATTTTGAGTATAAAAATAAATAATAACAATAATTCAAACTCCGAAATATTAAGTAAAACTCGTAAGTACCATATTTTAATACAATATGAATATGTATATCAAAAGTTATGTTCGGTTTGATTGCAAAATTTCATTATATTATCTCATTAAATATAACCTCGCGATATGATTAATAATCGAAGATATTGCTCGTGAAACCGAAGCAGCACATTTCAACTCGTCCTCCGGACTCGTGAAATCTGCAGCTCGATTTCACTCGAGAATATCATCGATGATAATCATATCACTTGTCATATTACGTATGAGTATATCTCAAAAGTGGATAAAGATGTGAATTTGGTAGTAAAATCATTTAATTGTATAGACTATAAACAAAGCTACGGAAGTATACGTATTATGTTATCGATACAACTGACTCAATTTTCAAAAATAAATGTTTAAAACAAAATGTGTTTTTTTTTTTAATTTCAGTAGTTATAAAGACCATGTATTAGATGCCATTTCTAGTATAATTAACCCTATTTTTTCCTAATTAACACTATTATCAAACATGACCGTGGTTACTAATAAGATGTATTTTATGGTGATGTGCTTACACATGTTTAGTGTTGTGTATTGTTGTGATCAAGATTTGTTTACCGTATACGTCATAATTATTATTGGATATACACACATGTACCTTGTAGTATACAAGCTTCGCCCATCAGAGAGTATCAGAAAAAAACTACGGTTCTTGTAACGGATAAATTCGCGAATTTCGCTGTAAAAAACATAACAGTGAATGTTGTATGATAGGTATTTTGCACGTGGATGGTTGAGTAATAAAATCGGAGAGAATAATTATAGGTAGTTAAATTTGACAGTTTGCTAGATGATTTTTTGGTGCACGGAATTGGTTTTTATGTTAGTATCTTCAGGCTTATATTACAGAGATTGATTTTTTAATATATTAGAAAGATTATAATCTATACGGTTATGTATGTTTCAAAATATTGACTGACGTGATTTCACTAATGATAGGGTGTACCATATTTTTTGAGAAAAATAAAGACTAAATTGGGATATTAGGTATAAAAAATCTGCAAAAAGACTATGGGTCGTATTCTCACCTCTTCAAGTACCTGGTGTTTCTTCGGGAGTAGCGATATTTCGTTTTTTTTAAATTATGTATATTTTATTTTATTTTTAGCAATCAGTGCTCGTGCGATGACCCTAGTAAACACCCGTACCGTACAAATATGTCATCATCATTATCGAAATCTATATACAAAGCAGATTGGTACAATTAGCAATGGGTAATATGCCGTGATGATATATTTATTTATTATAGACAATAAATGTGGACGAGGCGAAAGAAGTGTACTTAGATAGGAATGTGTGGAAAATTATGATTGTTGATTGATTATCGTAACTATTATTATTTCTTGCTGTATGAAAATTTATGGTTAGTAGTTGGTAAGAGTTAGTAAGATTAAGAGAGTGGATCGAGTCAGCTGAGACTTTATGTGTGAATACGATGATGAATGTAGACGAAGCGAAAGAAGTGTGTTTGGACAGGAGATTTGGCGAAGGATGATTGTTGCGTGAGTACTACTATTGTGGTTCGCATGCGGTATTCCGCTAACAAAAATCGATCACTTTAATATGTAAGGAGTGAGGTATATTTGATGTATGAAGATGTACAGTTAGAAATAATGTTGTTAAGAGAGCTGAGCTGTTATTATTATTATTATTTTCGGGTTTATGCTAACCCACTAAGTGAGATATGCGTGATTTTTATGTATGAATATCCATGTATGTATGTAAATACACAAGAATATGTATTAAACATATAATATGGATAAATTTCTGGACGGTAGTATATATTTGAGATTAAAAATTAATCGAAATCTCAATCAGACAGCATTTATTCCTACAAAACTGAAGTTTTGGTATGCCTACTTACATTTACACCTTCATCAGGGTAAGTAAGATCATACAGATTTATAACCATTAATTCATACATATAAATTCATTTTCTTAAACATTCAGTTTTACAAACGTACAAAAATTCGTAAAAAAATATGTGCAATTTTGTTCGCTTCCAATTTCGACGATATATTTTTTGGCGAGAATGTATTGCGTGAGATCTTATTTCTAAACCTAAACCTAAACCTATAATATTTCAAATAAATGGTATTTACAATTTAACTTATTTTTATTTCTGGGAGACGCCTTCCATACTAAGAGCCGAGTGATTCAGAAGTCACTATAAGCTGTCGATCGATTATAGGTTGTGGGTTGACCACTTAAGCTCTCAATGCAAGTAAAATCCGGTTAAAAAAAACAATTATATGCCGGCTTCATGTTCCACATAGAAGAAGGCCCTTAAATTTGTAATTTATAAATTATAGATCTATAATTGATAATAAAGAAAATTTAGCCCTATACTTTTTCAGTCAGCCTATATTTCATAAATAAGGACTAAAAATTTTAAAATCTACTTCTGTTAATATTTTTACAACTATAAAAAATACAATTGTTTTTATTAATAAGAACTATCACAAAGGGTACTTTAAGCTCTTAACAGTTTTCTTAAAGAAAATATTACAAATTTGTTTTTGGTGATTTGTTAGGTATTAAGAAAATATGCCTACTAACTTTTTTACCAAATCTTTTCTAAAAATCTGTTGTGGCCAGCACAATACCTCTCGCCACTTCCTTTTTTGGTTACATAAGTATAGGGCGCGAACAATCACGTTACATTGTTGGCCTTGACAAGCAAATGTGGGGACCTGTTTCAGGATGATAATTAGTAATTATGTACATGGATGTCAATTGTCAATTTTTCATTCAGAATTTTAAGATTTTCTAAATACATGTAGTTAATTTGTCACCAGGAGTGTGGAATTTACTTGTCGAGGAAAATAAACCACATGGAATTGGAAAATCACTAAATTTAGAATGAGAAATTTTGATACTTGACATCTATATACATAATTACTAGCTATCATTCTGACACGGGCTCCCATATCTGCTTGTCAAGGCCAACAAAATCACATGACTGCTCGCGCCCTATTGTATTTAACATTTCTTGTATACCTAAACTCTATACCAAAAATTCTATTTACATAATATCTATTCCTTATATTTAGATTGTTTAATTTTAAATTCATTTTTAGAAGAAATTTTGTCCTCTTCTAATTTTTCGAAATGTTTCCAATTCATTGTCAGGATTGACAGTATTTTTGAAGGATATATGTAATATACCTATAATTTTAAATATTTAACTATTAATACATTAAGAAATAATATAATGTATGTACTTCCCAGAAAAAGTCTTCAGTAATGTCTCCGGATTTCTGACACTGACATTTATCTAAATGTTTCCAATTCATTGTCAGGATTGACAGTATTTTTGAAGGATATATGTAATATACCTATAATTTACATATTTAACTATTAATACATTAAGAAAATTTCAAAAAATATAATTTAGAAGATTTTTTTTCAAGAATCTTCTACTTCCGATTGTCCAATTGTTACCAAAACCTTTTCAGATCTTCCCATGAATGTCCGATTGGGAAATACGTAGTTAAACAAATTTAAAGTCTTATAGTTTTTGAGTAATCGTCCTTCCAACATCCTACATACACACACACACACACACACACACACACACACACACACACACACACACACACACACACACACACACACACACACACACACACACACACACACACACACACACACACACACACACACACACACACACACAACACACAAACACACAAACACACAAACACACAAACACACAAACACACAAACACACAAACACACAAACACACAAACACACAAACACACAAACACACAAACACACAAACACACAAACACACAAACACACAAACACACAAACACACAAACACACAAACACACAAACACACAAACACACAAACACACAAACACACAAACACACAAACACACAAACACACAAACACACAAACACACAAACACACAAACACACAAACACACACACACACACACACACACACACACACACACACACACACACACACACACACACACACACACACACACACACACACACACACACACACACACACACACACACACACACACACACACACACACACACACACACACACACACACACACACACACACACACACACACACACACACACACACACACACACACACACACACACACACACACACACACACACACACACACACACACACACACACACACACACACACACACACACACACACACACACACACACACACACACACACACACACACACACACACACACACACACACACACACACACACACACACACACACACACACACACACACACACACACACACACACACACACACACACACACACACACACACACACACACACACACACACACACACACACACACACACACACACACACACACACACACACACACACACACACACACACACACACACACACACACACACACACACACACACACACACACACACACACACACACACACACACACACACACACACACACACACACACACACACACACACACACACACACACACACACACACACACACACACACACACACACACACACACACACACACACACACACACACACACACACACACACACACACACACACACACACACACACACACACACACACACACACACACACACACACACACACACACACACACACACACACACACACACACACACACACACACACACACACACACACACACACACACACACACACACACACACACACACACACACACACACACACACACACACACACACACACACACACACACACACACACACACACACACACACACACACACACACACACACACACACACACACACACACACACACACACACACACACACACACACACACACACACACACACACACACACACACACACACACACACACACACACACACACACACACACACACACACACACACACACACACACACACACACACACACACACACACACACACACACACACACACACACACACACACACACACACACACACACACACACACACACACACACACACACACACACACACACACACACACACACACACACACACACACACACACACACACACACACACACACACACACACACACACACACAATCATCGTAAAAATGTTAGAATCGGATTGTAGGGACCTTAAAACGTGCTTATTCAATAAAATCTGGATATGCGATTTTTAGCATGAATCCAATACCTCTCTTAGCGAGAGGTAAAAAGTATTACCTAAATCAACAATACTGCTGTCAAACTTACGAGTTTTTGTTGAAGTGCGAATGCATCAACTTAGAAAACGTTGGTGAACACAATAACATACATCCTCTCATACCTTATAAATTATAAAGTACTATTTGTTTATAAATTTTCAGGACTATATTATATCAAAAAAGAAATATACGCAATAATAGTATTACTTTATTAGTCTACAAAGTTCAATATTATTGGATGACAATGAACTTTCTCCACCTCGATATCTTTCAAATCAACTGGTTGCGGTTTTGAAGAGGCACTTAATGAAATCTTATTTTATGATGTCACCTCGTGTGAGGAAGTAAAAGACCGGAAGCAAGAGTGGGCGATCTGAAGAGCCGTGAAGTACATCTGTCTCATCACGTAGTCGCGCGGATAAAGAAGACGGATAACTCGAGAGATGCTGTGTGCTCTAGATCTTAGATCACTGGAGCTAGCACAGTAAGGGCTGGATTTCCACATTTTTATATGCAGTCACAGACTTTCTCAGAAATTATAAAGAGAAAGGAGAATAGAAGTGAATTTTAGATCTCTGTTTTAAATAGTTAAAATTCAGCCATGTTTATACTCTTGTCATATTTTGTCTTATCCTTGCCCGTAGTTTTGCATTACCAATTGTCGGTTGCAGCCAAAAAAATAATTAAGTGCTTCTTAAATCAATATTGTATCGAAATGAAATGTCAAATGAAACTACAAGAGATACGAAAGCGATTAATTTGTGCAAAATTTACGCCATTAGAAGACCATTTTAGTGATTTATTAGGAAAAAATGCATAGGTCGAATATAGGCAAAAATGTAAACTGTAGTTTTTATTTTATTTTTATATATAACTTCCAAGTATGAATACTTTTTTAGGGCAAGTTTTTACTTTTTATGCTCTTTCAAATGGCGATTCTAATTTTTTATCATTGCTGGATTTCAAGATATGTCAGTGTTTTTTTTTTATGGACGTAAAAAGTTAAACCATTGAGTAGAGATTTATTTTAGTTTTTTAACAATGTAACTTACATATGCGCATTTGTTTCAAACAGCAAAAATTCAATAATTATTAAATTTATAAGGTAAAAACCATGGATCTGAACTTTAACCCAAACTAGAAACAATAACTCCAATTAACCCGAATTTTTGATCAACCTGACTCTGATTCGAACCTTAATTTGTCAAGGTAAATAAACCTAAATCGAATTTAAACCTTTTTTTAATTCAGATTAGATATGCTAAATATATAGGTAATTAAAAATTTTAATTCAAAATAAATTATCAGTATAATTTTAAAATAAATAAGAAAATTTTAACAGTTAAATATTATTTATTGACATTTAACGTTATTATAACTTAAAGAATATATTATTATTATTCTCTATACGATTTGATTGGATGTTATACTACATATTCAATAGATATAGAGTTAAAGAATTATGCTAACCATGAAAACTGCTAATATATTCAGATAATTCAAATTGACAGGTGTGAAGGAACTGAATGAGAACGACCCGCAAAACAGAAATGAGTGGAAGAAGAAAATAAAAAAGCGACCCCTAACAAATGGGAAAAGCCAGAGAAGAAGATGTCAGTGTCAAGTTTGCAAGAAAATATATGTATGGAATTTGTACATAATACACAGGATTGACGGAAGGTATTGTGCTGGCCACATCAGATTTTTTAATCATTCATTCGAAAATAAATTTTGTATTATTTTCACAAATAGATATAGTTATTTGTTAATAATTGTTGAATTCACAAATTCTATTATACTAACGATCGCGAAAATTATACTCTGACTTTACACTCTAATGATTTTAATTACATTTAGAGAGTAGACATTTTTTGCATACGAGGATATTTAATAAAGTCTCAGCTTCAGCAATAAATGAATATGTCTGTTGTTTGGGGATCTCTAAGTTAGAAGCTTAACGAAATGCCGATGTTGGTCGAATAAGAAGTAAGATAAAGAAAAGCAATTAAATGATATTGATTTATTGATCTAATAGTGTTTAAAGGAAACTCATCTTTAAGAACAAAGATAGTTCTCAATAAGCAAAAGTTCTTAGATAAAAATTACTTGAAAAATAACGGATACCTACTTTTCTCATGCAATAGGTAATCCTTATTTTAATTTTATTAATTAAATACATCAGAGACCAATTATAGGCGGGCATAAATATAACTTATGCCCTACAACGAAGTAATCAACGTTTATTTTTAATTATTATGAGTTTACAACTATCATCATAATCATGTTATCCTGCCAAGGTTTTTGAGCGATGGCATTTTCAAATAATGTGGACATCCGGAGAAATAATTAAAAAACTGTTTTTCTGTTAACGTAGGCGGCGTTCCGATTACTGTCAACACAGCTGCTGACCAGAGTTGGGCAGTATTTAGATTCTTTAATTATTTAAATTATTCAAAATACATTTTTCTTCATTTACATTTCTAATATTTTTTATTTGAAATAATCACTAAAGTGCACAAAAATCGTCATTAAAAGTTCAGAAATCGGCAATAAAGTAATTCATTATACGACTATTTCATTCAGATTCAGTGTTGCCAAACTTATGATAATTATTATAAAGGAAAGTATAGTCATTGGTCAAAAAATTCGGTGATGAGTTTTTAATCAACAAGCATGTTTTACAGTGTGTGTGTGTGTGTATGACAAAAGTTTCTCCTAGTTCAATACTACAATTTCAAAAATTAGAATTCTTTCGTGTTCCTCTTCCTTACATCTAGAGACGTGATTAGATTTTGGTTATAATTGGTCAACCTGAAGTACCCTCATTTCAAGATATTAATAGTTTTCCTTGAAAAATGAAGTTAAATATAATTTTTTGACATTTAGTGTTATTATAAATATTAAATAATATCTTATCCTCTATAAGGTTTGATTGCATGTAATACTTCATATCCAATGGATATAGTGTTAAAAAATTATAAAAAAATTAAATTTAAGATACAGCTCGTTTAATCTTACGTGACAGTGATGGGCTGTAATTCTGAATGACAGATGTCAGTATTAAATGCGATTTAATATATTTGTGTTATATGTTTGGAAATATATAATCATTTGAATGGAATTCATACAAAATTCATAGAACTGACGGAAAGTAATGTGCTGGTCACATCAGATTTTTTCTCTTTTCATTGAATGAGTTATGAAAGAAAATAACATAATGAATGAATTTTTTGTTAAGGAAAGTCTTTTATTCTCTGAGGAATAAATCATCATGTTATAGTGTTATTATTCATTTGACTACGTATCCTACGCGACCACCAAAGTTCTCCTTTAATCTTTTCCATGAATGAAATTCTAGTTTGCACGATTCCAACTACTGATTACTCAGAAACCACCCCAAAGTTTCAGGCAAACAATAAATAAAAGTCAACTTCTGAGTGGGGTTCAAAGATTTACTACCTACACTTAAACCAAATTTCCTTCCCTAAAACACTCTAACAGTCTCAGTGTTTTACTATTCCAGTTGCTGCTATTTTATGTACAACTATTCGTTTTTGTTGAAATAATTAATTTATATATATTATTTGCTACTCCCATTGTCAAAATGATATGAATATCGTACTAGCACGATATGATTATATCACAATGATGAGATCAAATCAATATTGCTTTGCTTTGTTTTTTTGTTTGATTGTTTCAAAAAAGCAGTAGGTACTGTAATTAATGTAATTCTTTGTGATCGTCTAAAAAACAGTGTCCATAAGTCGCTCGAAAGTAATACGGTATTGCTCGTGTGTTGACTCACTCGGTTGCACCCCGCCCGTTAAACATTTGTTAAAATTTTCAATATTGTTAGTCCACTTAGGATCAAGTGACTGATAAGAGAATATGCGAAACAAATATTCTACAACAATTATTTATACAGTAATAAATAATTTACGTTGTTAAATACAATATAATATGTACGCGATAAATATTTTTTGTAATGAAATACCGGCCTTCAAATTCGATTTCAGTATAGCGACTAGCTATAGTTTTTGTGTTTACTTCCGTGCATTGACAACAGACGATGATCCATGACATTTGTGTGTAATAATAGCGTATCGCTTTAATGGCCTACGATATGTGTTAACGTTTTTACAGAAAACCAGATATAATGATATCTCTATGTTTTTAAATAATTGTCATGTAAACACATCCAGGTGTACAATGAAGCGTACATGGCATTAATTTTTTATCAAGTAAAGTAGTCACGAAACGTCCATTCCGGTGATCATGCTGATTTTTTAGAAGTGTAATTAATTTCAATTATAAAACCTGGTTTGTGTGATATTTGTATTTGTTCGTTATTTATCAAATCTTTTCCTTAAAAATATTGCTGTTAGTTATTATTATTTAAATTATTTTCAATTAGAAAATTAAATAATTAAAATAAACATAAATATGTCATCACGGCTTATTACCCATTCTGGATATTTGCTTTTTGCACAAAGATTTCAATAATGACAATATGCTCGTCAATTTTGTGCTATTTAAATTATTGAATATAAACTTGACTCCGGTCGGATTTGAACCTAGGCCATCAGAACTAGAACAGGTTACATAAATTCCCATAAATTGTAATGTCCATAGTAATATTTCTACGAGAATATAATTCCTTAGTCACGTGACATGTTTTCCGCCAATCCACATTCAGAATCTCCCTAGTTACATGTCTATCACAGCGATGATAAAAAACAAGGAAATTATCACCGTATTTATAGTCGATATTAAGGGATTTGTTTTCTTTATTTATGACATTGACAGTTAATTTTGAGTATAAAAATAAATAATAACAATAATTCAAACTCCGAAATATTAAATAAAACTCGTAAATACCACGTTTTAATACAATATGAATATGTAAGTATATCAAAAGTTAGGTTAGGTTAGATTGCAAAAATTCATTATATTCTCTCTTATTATATAAGCTCGTGATATGATTAGTAATCGAAGATATTGCCCGTGAAACCGAAGCAGCACATTTGAACTCGTCCTTCGGACTCGTGAAATCTGCAGCTCGGTTTCACTCGAGATTATCATCGATGATAATCATATCACTTGTTATATTACGTATGAGTATATCTGTTTTGTAATTAGGTATAATACACACTGCACAGTCGTGTTTACACATAAACCTCCATAAATTTGATGTTTGTGATTTTGCCGACCAGCTGTTAAGAATCAATCATTTTGTGGTAGGAATTTCCGAAGTAAACAAAATAGTTCTTAGAATTTTATGAGTTTTATATTGTTGAATAAAACAAAATTAATAAAGTGTTGCTGATAATTTTTAAATAGTGCGAATATTACTTTTGAATTTACTCTTTTAGTTACAAAGTATATCTATTTGATTAATAAAATACCTCTCAAAACTCAAAATAAAGAAATATATTAATAGAACTTAAATAAATAAGTTTATTGTTTTATTTAAACTACAACAGTTTATTTAGATAAAATAACAATATTCCAATCAGCAAACACTACTTATAAAGTGGCACTTTATCTACTGAAATTTCGTTGTTAAATAAGCACTTTAATGATGAAGATTGATGAAATCACAATGATGATAAAAATTAGTTGTTTACTATTAAAAAAAAAGTTATTCAATTTATTTTAAAAATTGCATGGTGCATTCGCATATTTATATACCAGAAATCACAAATTATTACAAAGATAAGGAAAAGTTTAATATTGATGTTATCTTTCTGAATAGAAAAAATATTCATTACCAACTATTAAAAAGTTACTGTCTAATCATCGTCGTGATACCCAAGTTACATACCGGTAGTTGATATAGCACAAGAAGCTGGTACCTCAAGCCTGGTTTTAACTAAAACGCTGTTTTAAGAAATGTCAAATTCAAATTTCAATATTTAATTTCACCTTTACGTTTGAAGAGCGATTTTTTTTTTAAATGTTTGTTTGATTATAAACTGTTCTGTTTTAAAATCATATTTTAATGAATTTAATATTATTTATTATTAATATTAAATAATGAAATTTGACAATTCTTAAAACATCGTTTTAGTTAAAACAGGGCTTGTGGTACCAGCCATTGAATTTAAATTACAGTACCTCTAAGTAAGGAAGATATTGTCCTTGGTCAAAAAATTCGGTGGTGAGTTTTCAATGAACAAGCACATTTTAGGGTCCCTACAATACGATTTTACTATTTTTACGATGATGTCTGTATTTTTAAGTATTCCTCTTCCTTACATCCATATGCAAACTTGATTAGATTTTGGTTATAATTGATCAACCGAAAATACCCTCATTTGAAGATTTTAACAGTTTTTATTGAAAGAGTGTTGTTTATTATTTTTTGACATTTAATGTTATTATAATTACGAAAGAATATTCTTATCTATAAGAATTGATTGCATTTTATATTTCATATTAACGGATATGGAGTTAAAGAATTATAAAGAAATTAAATTTCATAAATCAGCCAGCTATGTTATAACCATGGAAACAGCTACTATATTAAGAAAATTCTAACTGACAGATGTCAACGTTAATGTAAAGAAAATGAATATGATAGAGATGCGGCTGTTGAGATACATGTTGGGAAAGACACTGAAAGACAGGTAAGGAAATGACTCGAGTGATAGAAGTTTCTAGATAGATACAAGACAACTTTATGTGGGGTAGTATTTTCACCTTTAGGTAAGGAAGGTATTTTCTTTGGTCAAAAAATTCAATGATGAGTTTTTAGTGAATAAGCATGTTTTAGGGTCCCTATAATACGATTTTACCATTTTTACGATGATGTCTGTATGTATGTATATAAATATGTATGTGTGTGTGTGTGTATGTGTGTGTGTGTGTGTGTGTGTGTGTCTGTGTGTGTGTGTATGTGTGTGTGCGACGAAAGATCCGGATCGCATAACTTCAATATCACTATTCCAAAAATTATTCCTCAAGTTTACATCCAGAAGAACAAGTGATTAGACTTTGGTTGTAATTGTCAACCGAAAGTAGCCTCATTTGAAGATTTTATCAGTTAAATATGATTTATTGATATATAACGTTATTATAACTTAAAGAATATATTATTCTGTATACAATTTGATTGCATTTTATATTTCATATTCAATAGATATAGAGTTAAAGAATTATAAATATATTAAATTTCATAAATCAGCCAGCTATGCTAACCATGAAAACAGCTAATATATTCAGATAATTCAAATTGACAGACGTCAGTATCAATGAAAGTAAATAAATGTGACAGAGATGAGGATGTTGAAGTAGATGTTGGGGAAGATACGAACATATACGGTAAGTGAATAACTCTAGTGTTACAAGTTTCCAGAAAGATTCAAGAGAGACGATTACATTGGTATGAACATGTCATGAGGAAAGATGAAGAATATATTCGAAGAAGAATGAATAGCTTAGTAATAGAAAGTTGGAGAAATATAGGAAGACCAAAGATAAGATGGGAGGAATGTATTTCGGAATACTTGAGAGAAAAAGAACTGAATGAGAACGACACGCAAAACAGAAATGAGTAGGAGAAGAAAATAAAAAATAGCGAGCTCTAACGACCGGGAAAAGCTAAAGAAGAAGAAGATGTCAGTGTCAAGTGCAATTTGCATGGTTTGTTTTTGAAATAATTTTACTGGAAATTTAGAATCTTTTGCAAGAAAATTTATGTATGGAATTTATACATATTACACAGGATTGACGAAAGGTATTGTGCTGGCCACATCAGATTTTTTTTATTAGTTGACACCCACTGGCAATAACTAATATATTTCCATTATTTGATTTCTCATAAATGCAGCCACATAATGTATATTTTATCCAAATTCCTGTATATTATTCAAGTTATATCAAGTTAGAAGAGAAAGAAAAGAAACATAAAAATTCAAGAAAATGCAAAAACGAATTACTGAATTGATCTCAAATTATGTGCTTCTAATTGGTAAGCCACGTAGTACAGTAAGTTATTTCGGAAAACATTAGATATACGACATATTTTACAAGGTGACTACTACTGGTACATTTATGTGTAAACTACTAAAAATTTGATAACTAACAACTGTCAACTACTAATGCATTTTACTTTAACATTTTGAAAAAAGAAATTGTAAAGCAATTCATGTTAATTGTTATTTTTATAGGCATATTAATTCCTAAGACGTCAATGAATGGAAATAATTACTTGTATTTTTGCTAAACATGATACCATGTTTTTATAAAACAATATTACACACTTCACTTTCATTTCTTAGAGTGTCAACCACCGGTAATTTTACCTTAATTCACTCATAATAACAAATAGCATCTTGAAAGATGACTTATATCCACAAAGAATGCCATCCAAATCGGACAAAGCGTTGTGTTATTTATACTTTTAGAAGAACTTGAGCGAAATACTGGCTAAATGGTACACTTTCGGATATAGGCAAGTTTAATTAAATCTTCTTATTTTTGGAACCGGAAACTGAAGTTGAGCAATGTCCAAGTATTTTATAGAGATCTGTATCTATACAATCGGTATACCAGGATTTTAGAAACTTCATTTAAATTTAGTTAATTTTTGTCCCGTATACAATTTTTGATTAATATGTTATTTTACTCAAAATGTATTTTTTCTATTTAATTTTATTCCCTGGTATTTTTAAATTACTACTATTGAAAACGTGTACCTACCTCATAATTGTATGATAACCAAAAATAATTATAGTTTTAGGAAAAAACGCCTCGCGATAAAATTTCGAGGACATTTCTGCATGTAAACGAAAGTAATAATTCCCTAGAAGTATAAATTACCTAGTTAAGTTTTCGTCTTTTTAGTTCATCGACCTAAAATTACATTAAAACTTCCAAATGATTGGTTTAAATAAGTTTGAAATCCCGAGAACTAACATTAAATCACTCGTGACTGTCAACAATTTGCTCGGAATACGAAATGGTAACAAATAAATTCACCAGGGACGAAATTTGCATTAGTGTTTGCTTTGGTGAAAACTTTTAGGTTGTAATGAGATTTAGGGACTTTAATCAGCCTGCTGAATATTAAGCGTTCGATGGCAAAATGGAAAAAATCAAACACTATTTGGAAAGTTATAAAGTGTACTTATGATAATTAGTACGGAATTCAGCTATTTAGGTTTTTACCTCTCGCTAAGAGAGGTATTGGATTCATGCTAAAAATCGCATATCCAGATTTTATTGAATAAGCACGTTTTAAGGTCCCTACAATCCGATTTTAACATTTTTACTATGATGTCTGTGTGTGTGTGTGTGTGTGTGTGTGTGTGTGTGTGTGTGGATGTGTGTGTGTGGGATGTTGGAAGGACGGTTACTCAAAAACTATAAGACTTAAAATTTGTTTAACAACGTATTTCCCAATCGGACATTCATGGGAAGATCTGAAAAGGTTTTGGTAACAATTGGACAACCGGAAGTAGAAGATTCTTGAAAAAAAATCGTCTAAATATTATTTTTTGAAAATTTTTCTTGATAATATTAAAGAAAAATAAATTCTCTTTCTGATACATTTAAATATTTTCATACATATTTTATAGATTTAGAGATAAAAGGAATATAATATATAAAATAATGTTGTAATTAATTTTACAACCGAAAGGATGCCATGAAAAATAGTTGCAAATTTAAATTATTTGTAACTGACAGATAAATGTCAGTGTGAGAAATAATGAGTAATGAAAGAAAAATGTTTTTGGAGAATCCCTTAATTCTTGATCTGTGGCTATTATGGAGATGACAAGTCTAGGTTGAAGGACTTAAATTTGTTTTAAACATTATGGGACAATGTACACAAGTACTGTAGACTAGAGTAACTTTGAATTGCGAAAAAGCTATCAAATTCTTCTCAAGTAAGTTGTAAATATTGACAAAATTACACATCGATATAAGAATAATCGGAGTGCAATCTATCCGTCACTTTATTAAAGGGAATTAGTGTTATTTAGATATAACATGTATGAAAAAATAAAATGTAAAAGAAGATATATAAGAATAGATGCACAATCCAGATATATACATTTTAGACCGCCCAAAATTAATGTTTTTACTAGAAGAATATGAAGAGAAAGTAAACAAAGTTGTTCGAATTGAAAATTGCTGTTACCAGCCTAATATTTATATATGGTAAACTCTACTTTGTAATTTATTGTAACATAATTTATGGTAAATATCTTTATGTTGAGACATGCTATTATTGAATAATAAAGAAGTTTATACGTCATAGATTTATATGAATATATTATTTGTATTTATAGAAATAATCTTTGCTTTATGCATACAGCCAGGTAAAATATACGGCGAGAGGTTATGTGCTGGCCACATCAGATTTTTTTTAATTAAGGACAGAATTTTATTCTGTTTGTCAACAAAAAAAATGCAAATTTTAATTTTTCAATTGGTTTCCATGACATTATTTGTGCTGTGAGACTTATTACAACAGATTATTATATAAATTATATACCTTTATCTCTAAATCTATAAAAGATATAATAAAATATTTAAATATATCAGATAGAAAATTTACTCTTCTTTAATACTAGCAAGAACAAAAATAAAAGATATTTATAAGATATTTTTAAGAATCTGCTACTTCCGGTTGTATAATTATTACCAAAACCTTTTCAGCTCTTCCCAGTAATGTCCGATTGAGAAATACGTAATACGTAGTTAAACAGATATTAAGTATGGCACAAAATTGACCCCTGTGATGCACTCTCCACGCCAGCTATGAGTGCCCGTGAGGTGACGCCTGGTAAGCGCCCAAACGGTACAAATATTCCATCATTACCGATATCTGTATACAAAGCAGATTGGCACACCCAGCAATGGGTAATATGCCGTGATGAAATATTTATTTTTTATTTAAGTATTATAGTTTTTGAGAAATCGTCCTTCACACACACACACGCGCGCGCGCATGCACGCACACACACATATACACCGTAAAAATATTAAAATCGGATTCTAGGGACCTTAAAACGTGCTTTTTCATTAGAGTCTGGATGTGCGATTTTTAGCATGAATCCAATAAAAATAATTATTCTCTAAATATTTAAATCGTAGAAATGGACTAATAGGATCAAGGAGAAATAAAATTCTCCTTGGACCTATTAGACCATTTCTACGATTTAAACATTTAGGATGGATCACAAATATTTATAATCTATTCTCTAAATAAGCAAAAAAAATTATGAACACCTTTCTCGAAAGTAACATCTAAAAAAATTCAATAGATCTCGTCTGAGGTACGTTAGAAGGATTGTTTTCGCGGGGTACAAATGGTAGGTATGTTTTTGCCTCTCTTCACTGAGATGTTGGGCAGGTATAGTGGGAGGAAGATATATCAGATCACAACTTAATTTCATCCTTTATATGATGTAAATTGATAAAATCAAGTTAATTTTGTATATGGGTAAATTTCTCGACTGTGATGTGGATTAGGTGTTAAAAATTACTCGAAAGTTCAGTCAAACAGCATTTATTCTTATTACCAACGTTTCGGTGCACCCTTGCACCTTCTTCAGGATAGTAAGATCTTACAAATTGTGTACATGATTGTAACAATTTGGAAGATCTTACTATCCTGAAGAAGGTGCAAGGGTGCCCCGAAACGTTGGTAATAAGAATAAATGCTGTTTGACTGAACTTTCGAGTAATTTTTAACACTTTTGTATATAACATTAGCATCAACTGCCTGAGACGTCCAACGTATGACTGCACAATACACGATCATTTTATCTGGAAACTTTGTCTTCAGGCTAAATTTTATACTGAAACTGTTTGGACAAGAAAGATATTTGATAATGAGTAGGACGCCCAAAATTAATAACAAGTAAAGCGAAGGATTTTTCAAAAAGTACGCAAAATAAACTTTGATATTTGCTAAACACTCATGAGGCATGTGAAAATTAAACTTCATTATGTAGAAGAAAACGGGATACAAGCTCTATAGTAAATATAAATATTAAAGTTTAAGCCATGTTAATTATTCTTATACTCATACTTTCCTTAAATCAGTGTCTTCTATTTTTACCTCTCGCTAAGAGAGGTATTGCATTCATGCTAAAAATCGCATATCCAGATTTTATTGAATAAGCACGTTTTAAGGTCCTTACAATCCGATTTTAACATTTTTACGATGATGTCTGTGTGTGTGTGTGTGTGTGTGTGTGGATGTGTGTGTGTGTGTGTGTGTGTGTGTGGGATGTTGGAAGGACGGTTACTCAAAAACTATAAGACTTAAAATTTGTTTAACAACGTATTTCCCAATCGGACATTCCCGGGAAGATCTGAAAAGGTTTTGGTAACAATTGGACAACCGGAAGTAGAAGATTCTTGAAAAAAAATCTTCTAAATAATATTTTTTGAAAATTTTTCGTGGTAATATTAAAGAAAATTAAATTCTCTATGATCTGAAAAGGTTTTGGTAATAATTGGACAACCGGAAGTAGAAGATTCTTGAAAAAAAATCTTCTAAATAATATTTTTTGAAAATTTTTCGTGGTAATATTAAAGAAAATTAAATTCTCTATCTGATACATTTAAATATTTTATTATATATTCCATAGATTTAGAGATAAAAGAAGTATAATATATAAAATAATCTATTGTAATAAATTTGACAGCCGAAAGAATGCCATGAAAAATAGTTGATAATTTAAATTATTTGTAACTGACAGATAAATGTCAGTGTCAGAAATAATGAGTAATGAATTAAAAATGTACTTGGAGAATCCCTTAGTTCTTGATCTGTGACTATTATGGAGATGACAAGTCTAGGTTGAAGGACTTAAATTTGTTTCAAACATTATGGGACAATGTACACCAGTACTGTAGACTAGAGTAACTTTGAATTGCGAAAAAGCTATCAAATTCTTCTCAAGTAAGTTGTAAATATTGACAAAATCGGAGTGCAATCTATCCGTCACTTTATTAAAGGGAATTAAGGTTATTTAGATGTAACAAGTATGAAAAAATAAAATGTAAAAGAAGATATATAAGAATAGATGCACAATCCAGATATATACATTTTAGACCGCCCAAAATTAATGTTTTTACTAGAAGAATATGAAGAGAAAGTAAACAAAGTTGTTCGAATTGAAAATTGCTGTTACCAGCCTAATATTTATATATGGTAAACTCTACTTTGTAATTTATTGTAACATAATTTATGGTAAAATATCTTCATGTTGAGACATGCTATTATTGAATAATAAAGAAGTTTATACGTCATAGATTTATATGAATATATTATTTGTATTTATAAAAATAATCTTTGCTTTATGCATACAGCCAGGTAAAATATACGGCGAGAGGTTATGTGCTGGCCACATCAGATTTTTTTTTCCGATAACTTGTGTCACACATGTAATTACCATATACAGCTCTACTCCCTTTACTAGAAAGAATTTTAAATGAACAAGTTCCATTTCAAATAAAGCTAATTTAAATCTCGGAGCTAATGTGCCAGTCATATATTTTAAACGAGAGATTCAACAGTCGTATTGTTTGTGTCTATTCAGTCTTCCTTTCCACTACTGCACATACATTTATTATTGGTACATTTACATCGTTTGATACGATAGAATCACAAAGCGTGTCGACACGTCGCTGGACGCCAATGCAAGGCGGAAACAGAATTACTGCTAATATCCGGCAGTCGGCGTCGGTAATTCCCCGTCATTCTGATGCAGATTAAGTTAAGGCCCACCTAGGTCCTACAATCATGTTTTGTAATCATCACATAAAGGGCATCACTTACGTCTTGTTACTTTAACAGCAAAACAATACCGCAATACACTACTGTTGCTACTTTTGATAAAGGAGCTTTATATACAAAAGGATAGTACCTACTTTGGAAATTAATATTTATGATTTAATTATAATTGAAGGGATATCAAACAATGGATTCTGTGATGAAAATACTGACAGTGTAACTTAAAATACCTATTAATTTTCGGCAATTTAAACAATTTAATTTATTCTTAAACATATTTTTTGCACGATCAGGTTTTTTTTTAAACTTTACCGATAGGGTTTCCAAGGCAGTAAGTTTTGTTTACAAATTACTGATCAGTAAGTGATCTGGTACTGATCAGTAAGTGATGTGACTGACCGGTAAATGATGTGACTACCTACCGATCTGGAGGCGGTAAAAATTACATAAATAAAAAATCTGTTGTGGCCAGCACAATACCTCTCGCCACTTCCCTTTTTTTTGTTACATAAGTATAGGGCGCGAACAGTCATTTTACGTTACATTGTTGGCCTTGACAAGCAAGATGACAAATGTCAAATTTTTTTATTAAAAATTTCAAGATTTTCTAAATTCACGTAGTTACTTTGTCACCAGGAGTATGGAATTTACTTGTCGAGGAAAATAAACCACATGGAATTGGAAAATCACTAAATTTAGAATGAGAAATTATGATATTTGACATCTATATACATAATTACTAACCATCATTCTGACATGGTCCCACATATCTGCTTGTCAAAGCCAACAAAATCATATGACTGCTCGCGCCCTAATGTATTTAACATTTCTTGTATACCTACACTCTACACCAAAAAATTAAATTCATTCTATAAAGAAATTTTGTCCTACTCTTCTAAGTTTTCGAGATGTTTCGAATTCATTGTCGGAAGTAACAGTATTTCTGAAGGGTATGTGTAATATACCTATAATATTAAATATTTAACTATTAATACATTAAGAAATAATAGAATGTAGAAAAAGTCTTCAGTAATGTCTCCGGATTTCTGACACTGACATTTATCTGTCGGTTACAAACAATTTAAATTTTCGACTATTTTCCATGGCATTCTTTCGGCTGTAAAATTTATTACAACAGATTATTTTACATATTATATTTTTTTTATCTCTAAATCTATAGAATATATAATAAAATATTTAAATGTATCAGATTGAGAATTTAATTTTCTTTAATACTACCAAGAAAAAATTTCAAAAAATAATATTTAGCAGATTTTTTTTTAAGAATCTTCTACTTCCGGCTATCCAATTGTTACCAAAACCTTTTTAAATCTTCCCATGAATGTCTGATTGGGAAATACGTAGTAAAACAAATATAAAGTCTTATAGTTTTTGAGTAATCGTCCTTCCAACATCACACATACACACACATCCACACACACACACACACACACACACACACACACACACACACACACACACACACACACACACACACAGACATCATCGTAAAAATGTTAGAATCGGATTGTAGGGACCTTAAAACATGCTTATTCAATCAAATCTGGATATACGATTTTTAAGCGAGAGGTAAAAATAAATATGTACTTATTGAATATGAAAAATAAGATTATTTTAAAAAATGACAAATGAACGGGAGCGTGGGGAAAACTGAACACGAGACGAAAAAAATATTTTTATTAAATTTAATTGAAGATAAATTAGAAATAATAGTGAACAAAGTCAAGCTGTAATATTTTAAAAGTACCTTTAAAAAATTATCAATCACAAAAAAAAGATTATAATAATTGTTCTTGTATGTATTTATTCTAATTATAACAGAGATTTTTGATACAATAAAGAAAATTTGATAGCAATAATAAATATCAGTAATTACACAAAAATAAATTCATTGTAATTGTTGTTGGATTTAGACGGAAAATTAATATCAGAGTACAGGTGGCAAAATCGTTTATCCGCCACTGAAAATGGCAAGTAGAAGAAGAGGGTATTACTCAAAAGTAGAGCGGCAGTGGCTAAATAGAGTAATATTAACGTATAGTTCTACATATATACTACCGCCGTTTCTAGATATTGGGTTTATATCATTTCTGATTAAATCAATTATATTTCTTACAGTCTCTTTTGAAAATCTGTATATTTTTATGCTCCACCCATCTTTACATCTTTTAAAAAAAAAATAATTATCATGACAGTCTGTTTATTGACAGGTATTAGTACTTAAAATTATTTTTTGTTGCTACTAATTGTCACTACAAAATTTCACTTTTATTAGGTACTACTAAGTTATACTTGTACTAATTTTACTTTATGAGCGGAAATAATTTAATAGTGAGTAGTTGCAATCATTAGTAGTGCTACTAATATTTAGTAAAAGGTTATGGGCTTGGTTCAATATCATTTCCGAGAATTCCACTATATATGTTATATTTCGGCTTGTGTCAGAAGCAGTTGTTCTTATTTGATATTATTACAGTACTTCAATGCGCACGACTACGTATTGGGTTATGTGTTAAATTCACATTTTGAAAATGACATGTTGAAAAGAAAAACTTAGTGTATATAAGTTAGAAAACCGGTTTAATGTCGAGAAATCTCAAGCAGGTAAAATTATAAAAATCTGTTGTGGCCAGCACAATACCTCTCGCCATTTTCATTTTGTGTTGCATAGGGCGCGAGCAGTTATGTAACTTTATTGGCCTTGGCAAGCAAATATGGGGGCCCGTGTCAGAATGAGAGCTAGTAATATACATAGGTGTCAAGTATCATAAGTTTTCATCCGAAACATTATGATTTTTCAAATCCATGTGGATTATTTTCCTCGACAATGGATGACAAATAAACATCAGAATATTTTGAAATTTTGAATGAAAAATTATGACATATGACAATTGTGACATCTATGTAAATTACTACTAGCCGTCATTCTGACACGGATCCTCATATCTGCCTGCTAAGGCCAACAAAGTCACATGACTGCTCGCGCCCTATACGTAACGAATTTAACATTTCTTGTATACACACAAATAATTGAAATTGTTTCTCTTCTTTCGTTTTATGAGAAATTTTATCGTACTATTCTAATATGTTCAAAATTCTTGAAATTCATTGATGGTATTAGCAGTATTTCTTAAGGATATATGTAATATTATCATACCTGTAATTTAAAAACATATTCAATTAATAATACAATAATATATATTAAATGTACTCATACCTCCCAGAAAAATCTGACACTGACATTTTGCATTTATTTGTCAATTACAAAAATTTGAATATCGCAACTGTTTTTCGGGCAACGAGATTTATTACAACAGATTATTCTATATTATTATATACTATATCTCCAAACCTATACGAGATATAATAAAAAAATTAAATGTGTCAGATTCAGAATTTAATTATCTTTAATATTTGTAGTAACAAATTTAAAAAAAAATAATATTTAGAATTTTTTTTTTTAGAAACTACCACTTCCGGTTGTCCAATTGTTACCAGAACCTATTCATCATTGTAAAAATGTTAAAATCGGATTCTATGGACCTTAAGTCGTGCTTATTCAATAAAATCTGGATATCCGATTTTTTAGCATGAATCCAATACCTCTCTTAGCGAGAGGTAAAAAAAAAGAGCTTTTTTAAAACAGAGGACCTAAACATAAACAAACTTACTTATGAATACTTTATTAAGGCGCGAAATAAAAACGTTACTTTGTCCGGGCATATAATTAGAGCAAAAGCTAAGGAAATTTCGGACACCTCTTTTAACCGGAAAAATAATCGGCGACCAGTTCTGGCTGCTTAAGAGAGATTCCACTGTACATATGTATTTATATTTAAATTTACATGCAAAATATATTAATTTTTACATAATATTTTTTAATATTCTACTTACGTTTCACACGGTCAAATGTAATGTTTTCGACTATTGCTTACTAAAGAATATTTTTATTTTGTCGTCTTTGTATCAACAGTTTCACTTAAATTCAAGAAGTTGTAAATTTATTACTGTGTAATCGCATAAATTTAATGATCAAATACGAAGCTATAAAAATGCATGTAAATTTATGAAAATGTAAAACAGGCTTTAGCCGATCTTTATTTTAAAATCTTTTTATTATATAAATTTTGTATTTTGTACATAAGAGTTTTCCGATAATCCCATTTCAACTAAATTATTTTCAAATGTAATGCTATATTATTACCTTCGATCACCTATAGGTAAGGAAGGTATTGTCTTTGATCAAAAAATTCCAATGTGAGTTTTTAAAAAATAAGTACGTTTTGGGGTGCCTACAATATGAATTTACTATTTTTACAATGATGTCTGTATGTGTACGCGTGCGTGGGTGTATGTGACGATAACTCCAATACCTACTGTTTTTTTTTTAAACACAGTCATATGTCATCATGTTATTATAAATATTAAAGAATATTTATTCTCTATGCGATTTTATTGCATTATTTTCTTCATATTTAGAGATAAAAATTGATAAAGAAAATAATTTTCATAAATATTGCAATCTTTGCTGCGTCACCATGAAAACTGTTTCAATAATTCAATATTACTAATTTGGTAGATGTTAGTGTCAAGTACAATTTACACAACATGTACCTATATGAAATAGTTTTACTGAAAATACAAAAAATTGTGTGGAAAATATAAAACACGTGGAAATGACGGAAGGTATTGTGCTGGACACAACATTTTTTTAAATTTTACTATTGGTTTCAGCAGAAAACTTGATATATTAAATAATAGTTATTTGTATATCAAGGCCGCGGATTCCCTAATTAGCGTGCCAAGAGAAAAATTGTCGCCGAAACCACTTGCGGCCGATATTTTTTGGGCAACCGTAAAAAATATGTTACTACAATTTTTTGTTGTATTTAAACATTGAAATAGAATGACGGATTTCATGGGATTAACATTTGGTAAACAAAACAATTAGCTTTGTAAAAATTCGTTGTTCAGAGATTCAATAAATTCTAAAATAATTATTTTACAATGTTTATTGTATTTATTACAAAAAAAAAAAACACTAATTGTTGTCATATTTTATAAACGTCACTGCCATTGTATTACATTATTATTTGTCATTTAAACTCTCAAATGTCACAATGACTTTTATTTTAACGGACATTATAGTAACAGCCGCGAAGTTGGATTTCGCGGCCGCTATTACGTCTTCGAAATGTTTCGTTCGCGTCCGGTTGCACAGAAAAACATTTTGTCATGATCCGTCTTATATATTTATTTATTTTTCACTTTTTTATCTAAAACATCCACGATTATTACTACTCTAAATCTAAATTAATATGACTCACACAAATGTACAAATTCATTCATCTGTTACTATTACCTGATAATGGTCTAGTCGGCCGAAATACGTATAGTAAATAAAACTTTATTTTTTTAAACTTACCTAGTGTTTTTTTTTACTGTAAATTTCGTGAAAATAAATATCTATAATTTACAAAAACAGTATTATAAAAAAAGCCCTTACATTAATACTTCATAAATTTATAATCGAAGTCGTTTTGTTTGATAATTAGGTTACAAAATTGAAATGCAACTAACATTAAAAGTGATCCCTGAAAATACACCCTCCATAACGTTATAAGTGCCTTTTGTTCAACGTCTAGAGAGTTTAACTATAACAAAAATTAGAAAATACCTAACCTAGACCCACGAGCTGAACTTACTATTAATAGCATTTTTGTTTTACGCAAATATATTGCGATTTATTTATTGTTTTCAATACAAAAGCATTAGTTTTATTTTCATTATAGATGTAAAAGCAGGCCAGCGCAACCAAACTATGAATACAAAGCAATAATGATTTATACTTTTTGCTGATATTTATTTCAGTAATTAATAATGTAAAATTTATCAATAAATTACAAACTGTCGGCTATGCGTATAATTTATTTTTAAATATAATACGTTTTATATTTATGAATCATGAATATTTTTATTTATAGCAAATCGGGAATAATGCGAGTTATTTTAGTATTTATTACCTTCTATTCTATTTACAGACTTTTGTTATTAATAAAAAAACAAAATAAAAAATTCTCTATTATTGTACCGGAATTTTATTTATTAAGTATCAACTACATATACCCTACAACAAATTAACAACAACAATATAGTAATAATCATAGAACAATGTCAAACTAAACCTTATAACAAAAAATCTGATGTGGCCTGCACAATACCTTCCGTCAATCCTGTGTATTATGTACAAATTCCATACATAAATTTTCTTGCAAAAGATTATAAATTTTTGGTATTATGTGATTCCCTTTCTCGGCAACTGAATTCCATACTCCTGATAACAAACAAACCACATGAAATAAGAAAATTATGAAATTTTGATTGAAAAATTATAACACTTGTCAGTTATGGACATAATTAATTGCTGTCATGTTGATACGGGTCAAAGTCTTGTTACTGCACGCGCCCCATACATAAATTTTCTTGCAAAAGATCCTATATTTCCAGTAAAGTCATTTCATTAACAAACTATGCAAATTGCATTTGACACTGACATCTACTTCTTCTTCTTTAGTTTTTCCCATTTGTTAGGGGGTCGCTATTTTTTATTTTCTTCTTCCACTTATTTTTGTTTTGCGTGTCGTCCTCATTTAGTTCCTTTTCTCTCAAGTCTTCTATAATACAGTCTTTTCATCTTATATTTGGTCTTCCTATGTTTCTTCCACCTTCTATTAATATATTCATCTCTCCTCATGACATGTTCAAACCAATGTAATCGTCTCTCTTATATCTAGAAACTTCCAACACTAGAGTTACTTCCCGTCTTCTTTCATTGATTTACATTTTATTGATACTGACATCTGTCAATTTGAATTACCTGAATATATTAGCAGTTTCCATGGTTAAGTTAGCATAGCTGGCTGAATTATGAAATTTATATAAAATTTATTATCGTTATTCTTCTTTAACTCTATATCTGTTGAATATCAAATATAAAATGCAATCAAATCGTATAGACAATAATATATTCTTTAAGTTATAATAACATTTAACTGCTTTTTTTAAGAAAAACTGTTAAAATCTTCAAATGAGGGTACTTCCGGTTGACCAATTATAACCAAAATCTAAACAAGTCTGCATATAGTTGTAAGGAAGAGGAATACGCAAGAATTGTAATTTTTGGAATTCTAGTATTGGAGACATCGTGCCCGAAAAAGCGTCCACACACACACACACATACATACACACATACACACACGCACACACGAACACACACACACACACACATACAGACATCATCGTAAAAATAGTAAAATCGTATTGTAAAGACCCTAAAACGTGCTTATTCAATGAAAACTCACCACCGAATTTTTTGACCAAAGACAATACCTTCCTTACCTAGAGGTGACGGAAGGTAAAAATAACACAATATTAATGATGCAACAATATCAAATTAAATTTTAAAAAAAATTACAATCTTCTGCGGATAAACTTCGACTGGATGGAGATTATATATTCCAGCAAGATAATGATACCAAATATACAGCACTTATTGTTAAGGAATGGCTGTTCTACAACATACCTAAACAATTTAAAACATCTTCCCAGTCTCCTAATTTCAACCCTATTGAGAAGTTATGGTCTGAACTAGAAAGGCGACCTCGAAAAATAAAATTTTCCACTATTTCGCAACTCCGGACGATCTGACTGAAGAATGGTCAAAAATTCCACTTTCCATATAATCTAATTTAATAAAATCAATGCCTACGCTACTAGTTGCTGTAATTAAAGACAATGGTTAACAGTGTAAACAGTGTTATGACATAACGAATCGATAATCGATATATTCTGTAAATATTCATTATCCCATTATGCATTATATCGTTATTATAACGATAATCGTTAAAGTGGTATTCTGTAAACAATAATTTAATTCTACATAACGATAAAGAGATAACGATAACGTTTTTTTTTTGAAGACTGAAAAAATCATTCGTTACATAAACGTTTTGTCAATAATTCAGTATTTTTATTCGTGTCAAAATAAAATAGCTATTATGTTGAACAGTGATCTCAATAACCCGTCAAATTATTTATAGTTGTTTGCAAGGTAATATTAAAATAATTTAAGTTTGTTCCTCGCGCCTAGCGTAATCTCCGCAATTTGTCTACAGATGGTAGTAGTAGTAGTAGCCTACAACAAGAAGAAGAAAGAGACTGACAGCCGACTCCCACCAGAACTAATCTAACCTAGAAGTTTTGTGACTGATATTGAATTATTTTAGATATTTCATTTAAAATTATAATTTGATTTTAGGAAATATAGTTCTTAATTTGATCCCAAGGTTATTATTTATTAAAATGTGTTACAGAATTCGTATACGAAGATAATGATTATCGTTAAGTAGATATAACGATTTTATTATGATAACGATTCGTTAACCGAATATTTTACTGAATAGGCTTATAAATCACTGAATATAAAAATTTAATATTATGGGTTAATAATATCATAACTGTAGGTGTACGGATAATATTGTATCTAAATTTTTGTATATAATTTATTTTCAGCACAACTACACAAAGTAAATTAAACATTTTTTAAATTTGATGACTATCATTTGATTATATGAAATATCGAAAGAAGACTATGATTAATTTTTTTAATAAATTCCTTCTTTAGATACCAGTTTTATTTTACATTTTACTGATAGAAGTAAAATGTACGAATAATTTTGTCAGCCAGTGTATATACTTTAATTTATTGTTTTTAATAACATTATTCATTTATTTTATTCATGGCAATGTAAAAGTTATTTATGATACAAGTACGTAAATCTAGCATTTAGTCACGACTGGGTCAAAATTAAAACCCCTGAGGAACTAAAAATGCTTTACGTATGTGTATCGTATATATAATGAAAAAACCCAATAAATATAAAAAAATACTTTTATTTATGAATCAGGATCACAATATTAAATGAGAAGTTTGCTATGATAACAAAATATTCACCATGGTTTTACAAATTTAGCCTGTTTAAAAATTTTAATCACTCGTTGCCCAGCAACCTGTGACTAATGAAACCTTGTTACTCAACAATCGTTTTACAAACTTAAAACTAACATCTAACCGTCAATTTTACGCACTATCGTAGATAAATAAAATTAATACAAATCTTTATGCATTTTTCTCAAAAAGAATCGTTATGTGAGTGTCTAAAAATGCGTAATATCATTTCATTCAGGATTAAATTTTCTAATGGTCGGTTGCATCCGAGGTTGCATCTATTGAGAATTAAACAAAAAATCAAATTAAAATTCACATACTTACATATTATAAATATATAAATGTTTCTTTTAAATTAAATATTGATGCAACCGGACATGAAATAAATTGAAAATCATTTTTAAATATTAAAATAAAATAAAAATTAAGTCCTGCGTTTGGAGAACCACTAGAATTTTTTTTCTGTTTATTATATTACACATTAGTCTTACAAAATAAGAATTGTTTGTCAATTTAAGCTTCATATATCTTATAGTTCTCGATATAACAATGGTAGCCCACTTAATATGAACCACCTGTATATGTGGATAATAAAATGTAAATTTTAATAAATAAAATTTATTATTGTATGTTAACTACATTTAAAGTATTTTAATTAAAATTGTGATATTGTTTTCTATTATTGTATAAATTTATAAAAAAATTATTCAATAAATATAATATTAAACTTTTTTTTAACAGCATAAATCGCAAAAATTAAAAGCAATTTGTAAAAATAAAACGAATTGTTGGTATAGCCAGTATTTAAACTATAAAATTTAGGATTTTTTTGCATATTCATTTTTCTGAGTAAAGTCCATATTATTGACACTGTTAAATGTTAATATTGGTAATTTTTATATCGAGATGTATTTTATGTTACAACTTAAGTAATTAAAATTACTTTTGTGTTCTAGTGTTTCATTTTCTAGTATTAGTACTTTTATTCCCAAGGGTTCTTCTTCTTCAAATTAATTGTTCATCAGTAAATAATATAGTATGATAGGACGTATATAATTTACTGAAATTTAAATCATTGCGCTGGTTTATCCAATAAATTATTGTGTATACACCTCATTTGAAGATTATTAAGTTCTTAGTGTTACCCGTCTTGTTAATTTTCCCTGACATTAAATCAACTAAACATTTCGAGTGACGGCATCTTATTACAAAACCCAACATCCACTATATTTACGCTCAACTGTGAACAATATAATAATTCAAATACCATTTATTATAAACAAGGTCCGACTTCGCGAGTATAATAATTATAATTAAATTTGTATAGTTCTAGCTCTGTACACGAATTCAAAACATAACCTACCTACTAACTGTATGAGGCGTGAGTAGGTGACGTAGTAGAATAGCTTTATAGAAGTGGATGTATTACATTCGAATAATTCTGCGTTGGAAATCGCTAATTTAGACAGCGCTCATGATTTTGTGTTATACAATGTTCTGGATAAATATTTAACCTAGGTTGGTTAGGAACAAGCAGTGGAATAACACAGAACCGCATTAACAATTAACTAGAGAATATTTGTAAATTTAATTTTATACTTAGGTTTTATACTAGAAAAAGTAAACTCAAATGTCAGATTTACACAAAAAAATATATCAAATTCAAATGATGAAAGTTATGATCTCAATATAGTGTTGCCGCAAGACCAAGACCAGTCTTGGTCTTGTCTCGTCTCGTCCTTGTCGAGACAAGACCATCATTTTGGTCTCGACTAAAAAGTCGAGACGAGACGAGACTAGTGTCGAGTCTTGTCGAGTAGTGTCGAGTCTTGTCGAGAAAGTCTTGAAGTCTCGACAAAACTCTCGACTTCAGTTCGTAGGTATTTTTTGAAATATATTTTCTAAAAGTTCTGCTGTGAATATTTTTTGAAAATCGTAAAAAAAAAGATATTCATTTTTAAAATTTTATAATTATGTATTTTCGTTGTATTCCTGAAATATTAATTTATGTGTGTATAAAAATTTGGATACTTTATTAGAAATTCACGCACTGGGTTTGAAACATAGCTTAAACTTCCAAAAATAGTAAATATTGCAAAATAAGCATAATACTCCTATTTATGATCTACATATACAGAAATAATGAAATAAATGTGCATTACTTGCATAGATTTTAGTATATCGTAAAAAAAAACCATAAACAATTAAACAGTTAAATCGGAGAGAAGAACTGACTCATACAGAGCTGGAGAAAACACATTGTTGGAGTATAGGAATTCTCGGAAAAGTGATATTTTGGGGCCTGGAATTATTACCAAGGTCAAGCGTCTGCAAGGGATGTTGTATGTGACTTTGACAATGGATCGAAATTTTAGGAAGGGAAATTGCGGAAGCGACTCGAATTTAATTTATAACAAAATAACTATAGTCAAATTTTTTGACTCTGTCGGGTACAGTAATAAAACTATAAATGAACTATAAATATCGCAATTATGATAAAGCGGCATATCCTTTACTTTCTGCAGTATAATACTGTTTGGCATCGGCCCATATTTTTGAGCCGCTCTATTCATTTATGTTAAAGGACTGTAAGGCTATTTTCCTATACATACATGGTAGACGTTTGATTCAATGCATGAATAGAGCGGCTCAAAAATATGGGCCGATGCCAAACAGTATTATACTTATATATATATATATATATATATATATATATATATATATATATATATATATATATATATATATATATATATATATATATTTACATCCCACTATCATTGCTGCGTCCTTTCATGGCTCAGACATTGTGGCAACCACCGAAAGGAATAGAGATAGGCTTCGATTTTATGAAGTATATCGACTATTTTTTTCCCCTGATTATGAATTTCGGTTCAAATTTCAATTAAGTCAATTTACAACGATATACGTTTCCGTTCATTTCACGATATTATGAACTCCTCCAAACTGAGTGAATCCGACGTCCAGAGTATATACTTCATGCATATCCCGTACTTTGTGACATCCGATTTGTATATTTTTATTCATACTACCGTTACAATGACGTCCAGCAACGTTGCCAATATTAAATACATTATTCTGATGTAGAAACCAAAGCGCAATCTTTCATAGTCATATGCACACCCATATGTTAGAGATTTTTTACAATCTCTGGTAATGATATAAATGTCTGATACTTATTTGATTTAGTTTAGTTCAATGTTTGAAGATTTAAAGCAGGATAGATACTTTATTTTATTAAAAAAAAAATTATTATCATTAAACTAACGAAAATTGATCAACGTAATCTTCCTTTCCATAAAAATTCCTAATCTAAACCTACCGATATTTTACAAAAATAATTTTGCAGTTTTTAATGTGTAATTTTTCTTGTAATTTTTGTAATATGATTTATTTGCTATAAGAAAGGATATTTAACATAATAACCTGAAATCAATGGTAAAATTTTCGTTTGGCTATAGATAATTCCCTATTATAATTTTTAGATCAAAAGTGTAATTACAAAAAAAATGTTCCAAATTAAAAGTGGCATCCAATAAATCCTAATTTATTGATGTGCTAGAAATCCTGTCATTAATCATATGTAAATTAAAAGTTCTATTTTCAAGCTGTTTACACAGTGCCATGAGAAATATAACAAATAATAAACTGTTGGTCTGTGTTTATGTAAATTTTACTTTGATTTTATTGTTATTAAAGATAATGGAACCTCTTAATAAAATGAAATGGTCTTTACTTGTGAAAATATTAATTTTAATTTAACTCAAGCCTTAAAGAGACATTTATTTAGGTCTATCTGCCTGTTTCATATCATCATTTCTCATGACTATCTGTATAAGCAACATAAAAAGAAACTTTTAATTTGCTACTACTTCGTAACAGGAACAGGAATGTATTATTTCAATTAATTGCCATTTTAAATTATGAGTAACTTTATTATTAAAACTTTTGTTCTAAAACTAAAATTTTACCATTGTATGTATTTCCTATAGATAGGGTATTAATCACTAAATTCTGATCACCAAATTGTTTCAATACAAATATCTGTTAATGCATTCCTGTTATCATTGAAACCAATCAAACATTAAAAAAATCGTCTTTGTTAATAATGTTTACACTGTATTTATGTTGTATGCCCTCGGGCATTCAATAAATCTATTATTATTAAACTAAAAATACATTTTAATATTAAATATTTTCCATCATTTAAAAGGTTTAGGCCCGGTATTTTCACTTCAGAATAAAGTTTCGAATAAGTATTCGTTAAATAAATTTATTCTATATATTTATTCAACGATTAACTTCATTGAGTCTTTTCACACATTTGACAAAAACAAATAGCTATCTGTCGAATAATTTTAACATTCGTGAATTGGTAACCTTGCAGAGTGAATTTGTGTCAGTGGAGAAGGATGGAGTTTTGCGTAGCCACGTTAAGCAGACAAGGATGAAATGTGTCAAATTCTTTTGAATCCGTACTTGTCAAAATTTTGTTTGACATCCTTATTGTCATCTATATCCTCCTGCATTTTTAGCCCCGTGATAGTGTAGTTTAACAAGTAATCTATTGCAGTAATCATACACGGTAAACGAAATATATGTATATTGTAAAAAGAAATTCAGTTCGAGGTAAATGAATATTGTATAAAAGTATTCAAAATCCGAAAATATTTTACTAACATCAAATGTCAGGATCTTTATAATGATTTACCCAAGGAGGGATTTACCTATGTATGCACTGTTTGAGATCAAATACGAAACTCAATTTGTAATAATAAAATAAGAACTGTTTGTTTTCATAATCGGAATCTGTCAAAAATTTGATGCGTGTGGTTAGGTTGCTGTCTGATCGTGCGTTTTCGATTTCTCGCATTATTTATTCATTCATAGTTCAAACAATCATCATTAAAAATATTTAATATATCCTCTTTGTTAATAAATGTACACTATGTAGAAATGTAATGTACATACAAATAAACCCTTTATTCGCTACCCAACTAGCGAATAAATTATTCCGCGAATAACATGTTATTCTTTCCAATAAATTTATTTGCAAGTGAAAAGACAACAAAAATATTTATCCCAAGGTTAAATTTATCTATAGCTTTATTCGGAAGTGAAAATACCGGCCCCTACTCATCAAAATTCTCCGCTTCGCTCCCGTGTTGGCTCCCAACGACGCTTAATATACATATACATATAACTTCTCACGGACGGCAAATACACCATTAATCGTGGTTTAATTAGGATGAAGGAAGAGCTGAAATTTAATGTTAGATAAAAACTAGTTCTGTTGAATGCAAAATCGATTTTTACATTACGACCATTCAACTCTAAACCTCAAGTAGAGTTCAATAATATATAGGATTCATATAATTTTTACGATCACGTGTTCTATGCATATATTTGCGTTGACCCATACCCCTTGCAAATCGTTCTCCGGAGCATTTTTCATTGAATTTGCGAGTTAAAGCTGTTAAATTACCAAAACTTATTATTTTTAAAGTAACTAAGTAATTTAATTGTTGCTATTATGATGGCGACTGTAACAGAAAAAAACATAGATCGTAACTAGGTGTTGAGAATATTTTCCTTAGTGACAAATCAGTAATTTTGGCGACACAATAATAATACTTGTATTAGCGCAAAAGTAGATAATTTTTACACAAAACTAATTTCGTGCCGTTATTCGAAATATCTTCAAAATTTGAATATCCTTTTAATATAATATATACAAAAAAATATATCATCACGACATATTACCTATTTCTGGGTGTGTCAATTAGCTTTGAACGCAGAAATCAGTAATGATGATGACATATGCGTATCATGCCGGCGTTTACCAGACGTCACCTCACAGGCACTTACTGCTGATGTAGAAAGTGAAATACAGGAGTCTCTTTTGTGTCATTTAAAATTCGAAATAATTTTGATGTCAGGCGCATGGCCACTGGGTACCATATATTAAAAGAGAAAAAAATGAATTTCGCAAAAGTACAATTTTTATATAATATAATTCCAAGGAAATGGAGACTAATTTTACAAAAAAAAAACATCAATTATTAATTCAGTTCATATTACATGCCTAGTGGTTACTAAAAATAATTATCTGTATTTTGCTGTGATTTAAATAAATATATTTAATAAGTTCATTTTTCACTTATTTTGTAACAGTGACGCATTAATACAATATGCAGTTTGTTTTACTACACTGATTTTTTTATTTATTTATACATTTATAAAGAAAATGAATACAAGTAAACCGGGGTTCTTCTTTATATTTGCTATAGTAAAAAGGAATTTATCACCAAAATACTTATTAGTTACCAAACGCAAGACCCGAGATTCACTTAATCCCACACATTTATTTTTATCTTAAATTTAATTTAATTAATTAAACTATTTTCAAATCAACAGCAATCTATACACTCAATAAATAATTAAGTACGTATTTTGTCCCGTACGAAATCAGTTTTGTGCACAAATTATCTACTTTTGTACCAATACGAGTATTATTATTGTGTCGCTAAAATTACTGATTTGACACTAAATAAAATATTCCCAACGCCTAGTTACGATCTATGTATGTTTCATTCTGTTACAGAAGCAAATGTCTCTTTCATAATAGCAACAATTAAATTACTTAGTTACGATAATACTAAGAAGTGTTGGTAACTTTACAGCTTTGACCCGCAAATTCAATGAAAAATGCTCCGTAGTTTTGAGTAATTAGAAAATATTTTTATACTTACTAGTAATAACGATTTTAATTATGTATACTTATTCATAAATATCTTTACCAAATGATTTAAATTCATGAAATACTATTATGGAGAACTATTCAGTTTATTTCCAGAAAGAATATTTCAAAAACCACACAAATTCGTTATTGTTGCCAATAAACAAATTAATTTTCCGCGTTTCTTTCTACGTAGTGTAGGTTACAATAAAATTCAGAGTTTTTAAAAGCTATTAATTTTTGAAAATTGTTCTTTTACATAATGCAAAGAAATATAATCACAATTTTCAAATTACATTATAATAAAAATAAAAAGCAAATAGCTTAACAATTTTTTTCACAAAAAAATCTTATAAATTTTGTTTTAGGTACCTACACCTATATTTGTAAACAAAATTATCTAATGGGTCTATATTCTGCTCACATCTTAAAGTCATACGTATTTGTAAATCTGTAAATAATGAACAAAATCGCAACGAAAGCTGACACTCTTATGTATAATTTTATATTAATCAACAAGAATAGATGTGTTTTTATGACGTTTTTGGAGATTTAGAGGTCTGTAAGACTTATAGATGTGAACAGAATCGACCCATAAACTTATGCTATTAGTTATAGGCACGTAAAATATTTATTAATAAGTATAAATATCGTTATTACGAGTAAGTATAAAAATATTTTCTAATTACTCGGCAACTCACTTTGGCTAAACACTTTAGTAAGTAGAGGGGAAATCGAAATAAGCATCTAAATAAGAGTAATTAAATTATCTATATGTTTTAATAAATAGTTTAGTTTATTGAGAGTTAATTTGTTTAAAACATTTTTTTCTATTTAGATTCTCCATTTTTCTACTCTATTTCAAATTTCAATCTTGATATTTTAGAACAAAAGTTTATAAAGATTTTATTTTTATATTTCATTGTAGCATACCGTCCTTATATTTATTCCATACATTTAATCATAAATTTTGTTATCCTTACAATTGGCATTTATTTACAATTTGCACAATATTTTGTAATTAATAATTCAGCTTTATGTTATTTAATAATAATAACAGTTTATTGTATATAAGATTCATACATCTTTTCAACAATGGTTGGTTACAAAAAATATTACAGATTCCCCTTAGTAGCATTTATATATGATAATAGGTATTATTAATTAATAACAACAATAATAATGACAATATCAAAATGACAACATCGATATTTATAATATTATCAACAATATTAAAAATACCAATAGTAAATAATAAATTTTATTTTATTTTTAATAATATATTTCCATGTACAAATAACATATTTCTTTAACGAGACATTAACTTATTTAAGAGTAGTAGCTATAACGAAAACCGGTAAAATAGTCAATAGTAAATAATAATAATAATAATAATAATAATAAAAAAAAAATATATTGCAGTTGTAGTATTATACATACTTTAAAGTTTATTATTCATTCAGACAAAAGGAACGCAATTTCAAGGAACTCATAGTATAGTAGAATATTGAATTTATCTTAGATTGTTCGACACTGTTCCAGAGTAAATAATAGTTTGACTCATTTATAGTTAAATTATTGTCTAACAGTGGCATTATATATTTCTTACGATAAGGTTCGTAAATCGGACATCGGTAGAAAAAGTGATAGAGATCATCTTTTTCTTGTAGGTTACATATCGTACAATTACACAACGGGTTGAGCTTGTATTTAGTTTTATTTATATTTAGTGTTATTATATATTTTGATGACATTCTTAATTGAGCTATGAGTTAAACTTTACACATTTCAAAATTATTATTTAAATAACTTTCCAAATCATAGTCGCTCTTAATAATTTTGTAAAAATTATTGTAATTTGAAGCTGTTGTTTTATTTTTATCTGATATAATCAAATTATCTTCAAATTTTTCAAGTATATTTTTTGTGTCATTTTTGGTAATGAATTGGTTCGTCCAAAGCTCACCGAAACCAAGTGACACAAGGATTTCTTTCAATTGAGAAGCCCAATTATAAACTGATTTATTTGATTCTGATCTATCGAGAACTAGAAGGCGATTAAAAAGTAATTTTGGAATTCTGTGGTCTTCCATTGTATATAATTTTTTATGTTATTTAAATAATTTCCTTTTTTAAATTGAGTACATTTCTATTTTGACATCATAGTTTATCGATTTTGTGTTTACTAAGAGGATTTTACAAGTACAAAATAAATGTTTGATTATTTAAATATTAATTTAATATATTATCAGGAGTGCACAATATAACTTTAAATACGATTAAAAGACTTGCGCGCTAATGTATTGCCCAGTGCCCACTGTTGCCAAGTATACGGAGTTCAGATTGTCGGTGGAATGAAACTTCTGTATATACAGTGTATATACGCCGGACGACACTAACGCCACAAGTGGAATTTTTTTGAACTACAAAAAATATACATTTTTCACTCCGCTATCATTGTGACGTCCATAACAAATTTTGCCAAACGATTCTAGGGCCCCCCCTGATGCCAGAAAAAAATTTACAAGGCATTTTAAAGTGACGTCCGTATACCGGACGTCATATACACAAGGACGTCACTTTGAATGTAGAAAATGACACAGGGGACGCCACAATGGTAGTGGGATGTAAATATATATATATATTACATACATACGTATATACGATTTATTAAATTCTAGATTACTATAATCGCCGTCAAATAAATATTTTATTAATTATTATTAATATACTTTATTTCCAGCGATATAGTACATATATATGGAATACGTCATAGAGTTGCCAATGCGGATAGGGAAGGATGCACGATGTACAGTCAATTTCCTTAGTCATTAGTTTTGAAAAATTCTTCTAAATCGTAAAACGATCTTTCTGTTAAATAGTTTTTTAATTTTGATTTAAATAAGGTAAAATTTTGTATTGTTGTTAAAGATTTAGGAAGATTATTAAAGATCTTTGTGCCAAGTATATTGGGTGATCTCATGTATGTGGTGTATTTGCTGTAAGGAATTCTAAAGTTATTTTTCTGTCTTGTATTAAATTTGTGAATGTCACTGTTTAAGATCAGAGTAGTTTTATTGCTAAATATGTATTTGCAAATTTCAAATATGAAAAGACATGTCAGAGTTAATATTTTATATTTTTTAAATAAATCTCTGCAGGAGCAAGTAGAGGGAATACCAAATATATTTCTAATTGCGCGTTTTTGTGCTATAAATACATGTTTTGCAGGGGGTGAAGAGCCCCATATGTATATGCCATATCTCAAATGGGATTCAATTGATGCGTGATAGAACATTAATAGGTGTGAGGGTCCAAGAAAGTTGCGAAGATAGCGAATCTGATAACATGCTCGATTCACGGCTGTAGTGACATTTTCACAATGAGAACGCCAGCACATTGTCTCGTCAATAGAGATACCTAGAAACTTGGTTTTTTTAGATTTTTCAAGACGGTTGTCATTTAGATTGATATTTAAATTGTCATAATTTACACTATGGGAATTATGGAATTGTAAATGTGTTGTTTTGTATCCATTTAAATAAAGATAATTTTCATTGAACCACTGTGATAATAATTGCATGCCAGTATCACATTTATGTTGCAATTGAGCCTCATCCTTGGCTGAGAGGTGTCATCGGCATAGAGAGTTAACCCTAACTTCAAGTCTCCGTCCACCTTGCAATACTCACTAATATCATTGATATATAAAATGAATAATATAGGAGCTAACACGGACCCCTGTGGAGTTCCAATGTTGATGTCAACAATGTCTGAGTGAATATTGCAAAGTGTCTCAATTTCCTTGTATCTTAGAGAGACGAATTGTTGTCTGTTACTTAAGTAACTTTTAATCCAATGAAGAGGTACACCTCTTATACCATATGCTTCTAACTTATTCAAAAGTCTATCGTGATTTAAACAGTCAAATGCTTTTGTTGTATCACAGAAAACTCCTACGGGTTTTTCCCCTTGTTCAAGATGCGACACAATTCTATCATGAGTAAAACGTATTGCATCTATTGTAGATAAATTAGATCTGAAGCCAAATTGATTTGGGATCAGAGTATGATTAGTTTTTAAAAAATCATTTAGTTTGTTTAAGAAAGAATATTCGAAAATTTTTGAAAATATTGAGGTTAGTGCAATAGGCCTATAATTATTTAAATTTTCTTTGTCATTCTTTTTATGTACCGGGATTATCTTGCTTAATTTAAGTAATTCGGGAAAAATGCCACTGTTAAATGATAGATTTATTAGGTACGATAGCGGTTCAGCTATAAAATCACATGCTAATTTTATTATAGAACTAGGTACCTCATCTGGACCTGCAGACTTTTTATTTTTAAGTTTATTGTGAATTATATTGATTATTTCCGATTCACTTACTGGAGACAGGAATAAGCTATTATTATTAAGTGATATGTTCAAATCACTATTATTGGACTTTGGAATAAGTTTTAGGGTATCCATAGGTGCATTCTTAAAGTGGACGTTGAAACAATTTGCTATCTGTGTTGGGTTCTCAACGCAGCCATTTTGTGTATTGATTTTAGTGATATACATTTCTTGTTCCGATTTATTTTTATTGATAAACTGCCATGCACTCCTTGTAGGATTATGTGAACAATTTATTTTATTGTGTACAAATTTTCATTTTGTATTCGTTATCAGATTTGCATGTTTTCGTTTTGCTTTAGTGTAGAAAGGCTTGAGATTTGGATAGCTTTTTTGCAAAAGAAACAACGATTTTAAATTTGCACTGGAAGTTTTTATTTCATTATTTACCCAGTGTTGGGAGTTCTTTATGTTAGAGTATTTTTTTATTGGAAAAGAAATATTAAATATGTTTAGAAATATATTGTGGAATGTATTAAAAGCAAGATTTGGGTCTGGTTCATTATAAACTGGTTCCCAGGATTCCTTGCATAGCATTGATATAATATTGATTGAATATGGACTGATGCTCAACTTTTTCTTTTCTCCGGACCCTGTCCCTTGTCTTGCTGTGTTGCCACTTCTTCAACATTGTCATACTGAATTGACTACAGTGCAGAAATCTTCAGTCCATACTTATTTGACGCCAAGAATAATACATACTAATTGTAAAATTGAAAAACATTATTTAATTCACATACGTACTTGAAATGCATAAATGTAAATAAATACTGTAGCTCAGTATGTACACACATTTTCAATTAATTCTTTGAAGAGATCACGTTGACGATATTTGAAAACTTTAAAAATAAATATCTCAAATATTGTTTGGAATTTTTTAATCGCGATTATACTGATTTTCTTAGTTTTTCATGTACTATTATATGCAATTATAAAAAAGTTGTTGATTAACGCAGAGTCGAGAGTCTTGTCGAGACTCGAGACAAGACGAGACTGAGTGCAAATCTCGTCTCGACAAGACCAAGGTAGTCGAGACTTAGTCAAGACCAAGACAAGACCGACTTTAAGTCTCGTCTCGTCTCGTCTTGTGGCAACACTATTTCAATAATACAATGCCATTCAATTTAAATTTAGGACGATAATTTTAACCAGCACCCGACATACTTCGGGTTCGGATTGCACGTCACCTTGCAAGGTTCACTGAGCACTTCATACATCCCAACCCAAGGCACATATTACACAAGTTCCACTTTAAGTGCAAATTAAGCAGGGTGTAAAGTGATTGCGAATGTACACCGGCTTGAAAAAAATTTTATTATACAAGTGCCAACTGCAAGAATCAAATTGCGAATTTCTCCGTGACACAAACAATATAATAAAAATTACAAATTACGTCTAGTTTCATCAGTAGACGTAACTTTGTAATTTTTATTATATTCTTTGTTTCACGGAGAAATTCGCAATTTGTTTTTTGCAGTTTGCACTTGCATTATAAGACTTTAGTCAAAGTATCTCGCGGTAGAGAGCTCTGCTGGTATTAACATACCACTACAAGCCTTTTACCATCGTAGATGATCATATGATCACCGCCAGCACAACAAGTCATTGTCTCTGCTCCAGGAGTCCACATACTGTGGACCGGACAGAGACCACAGGTTACACCACACTGAAGAGCACCAATTAGTGCGAAACGCGTCTGTGGTTACTTGTTGTACTGGCCGACTTCTGACGATGGCTCCATGGGAGTTGACTCAGAAGTTGTAAACTGGTGAAACTAGATGTAACTTTGTAATTTTTATTATATTGAAAAAAAATGCGAACACTTTAAAATTTATGTAACAGAGCTTTTATCTTGTTTTAGCTATGTAAATACGATTTATTAAAAACTGACAAAGGAGTTGTCACTATTTTATCTTTTGTGGAGCAAGTTATTCTTCATTGTATTTAATTAAAAGAAAAATGAATGAACATCCAGGTAAGCATTTGAAATAGAATGTAAATAAGTAAAAATTTTGGCATCTTAATTCTAACTAATCTAATTAAATTAGACAACAAATACAAAAAAAAAATATAATATAAAAGTAATTACGGCTAATAAGACGACATCTGGAATCAATTAGAAAATTATTTCAATATTAGTTGTGGCTAGTATCAACGAAATATAAAATAAACATGAATTTTTCTGCATGCGGATGATTTAAGAATACCTACAAAATCACCAACATTATACATACACCCTGTTGCATAAAATTGTAAAGTTATCACCAAATGGCATATCGGAGATACATCATTCAAAAAAACAAATATAGAATATAGAAAACTGTTATTTCTCAAATTATGCTTTCTTTAAACTTAATAAATAACAACAATAATTTGTTTTCAATATTATCTAACTAATAAAGAACTGTATATTTTGAAATTCGAAAACTCAAAAAAAATCTGTTGTGACCAGCACAATAGCTCTCGCCATTTTCATTTTATGTGGCATAGGGCGCGAGCAGTTATGTAACTTTGTTGGCCTTGGCAAGCAGATATGGGAGCCCGTGTCAGAATGACAGCTAGTAATAATGTACATAAGTTTCAAGTATCATAAGTTTTCAAAACAGTATGATTTTCCAAATCTATGTGTATTATTTTCATCGACGTTTTTTCAAGAAAAACTGTTAAAATCTTCAAATTAGAGTACTTCCGGTTAACCAATAGTAACCAAAATCTACCTGTTAACTGGCAGCAATTCGAGGTTATATGTCATTTATCTGTCAATTATTCTATTGGCGTAATTTACGTTTAATTTCGCCTGACACGATCGTTACTCATATATACGTTTGTAAAAATCCACGTCAAAAGGAGTTCGCCGTCAAATCAGGGAGAAAAAGAGGCCGCGAACCAAGAAAGTTTGGGAAACAATGATTTATACTAATTTTAAAATAAAATTTATTTTTTCTACGAATCGATTAAAAGTAGACTTTTTAATGTTTATTTTTAGGGTTAAAATGTCACTTTATGACACAAGTGTTAAAAAGAAACAGATCATTGTTACTTTAACACTTTACTTCATATTACGTAAGAAAATAGTAGAAGGCACATGAGAGCCGATCATTTTTATATGCATTAAATAAATAATTTAAATTCTTGAATTCAAACTTTATCAATAATAAATAGTTTTATTAGTAAAAATGTACAAGACCTGATTATTGAAAATTACAACAAAATATGGTTAAACATCATTTAATTCTGTAGATTTTATTTGATAACTAACAACTGACAGGTGATATTTTTTTCGTTTTTGTGAACTAGGTTTGTATTGATTCTGATCAATCAAGAAGCAGAATTTATATCTCTATCTAAACCAACGCTATTTTATTACATGGAATGATGTATAGTGTCAAAAGTGAATTGGTTACCTTGGTAACAAATCCATGTTTTTGACGTGTCAAAAAATTATTATATATACAAATTTAAATAAAAAAATAGTGTTTGTAGAAAAAATAGTGTATGATATACGTACGTGTTAAAAGCGATTTTATTATGTTCGAAGGTTCCTTACAAAATAACACATATAAATAAAAAAATCGCTTAGTGCGTCAAATTGTTTCGTCATTATATAGCTGTCAAACACAAAATATGTGTCCAATAATATAAATAAAATCTGCCGTTCAAAATGCGCACATTGTCTATACATGACCTTGAATCATCATCTATCGAGATACAAACTATATCAATTGAACAACTTTTTTTCTCAATTATCGTATATTCGAACAAAATCATTCTAAATTCATAATCATATTGACTCATGATATTTTCTAAAACTACTAAATTACATATACTTGTGTACTTAATTTACATTTTAGTTTTGGTTGTGAAAAATTCCCTTCCACCTTCCACGTGTAAGTTATAACAACCATCTGTGTGCTGCGGTAAGCGGTACGGTAAAATATATTAATATTTGCTTTCCTCGTTTTCTCGTTTTGTAAATTCATTACCGAGATTCTGCTTCAAACGTGTTATTTCTTACGGCAATTTTTCTTTGTTTTTCAAATTAATTGGCAGCCATGTTGAGTAAATCGTTGTTTTACTCTTTTTTTGAAAATTATAACGCCGTGTATTTAAATTAGGAACCATGATATTTCTTGTTCTCTTGATAAATTGTTAACAAGTTTGTTAGCAAGGTAATTTACATTAAATAGGTCGCCAGAAAATGAAAAACGAAAAATGTAAATGAGACTACAATTTCTTCTTATTTCATGAAATTCGAGCATAATTAAACTAATATTTCATTATTTTATAAATACTTGATCAATTTTTACATCATTGATTCGTATTTTGTAAAATAAATTATCAGTATCTATGATTATTGTGTCATTATAAATTTATATAAATATACATCCAATTTGCAAACTATGTAATTTCTGAGAATAGAATTATACAAATTTCAGGTCCTGTTTAATAATATGTCTTCCAAATTACACTAAAAATTTCATCAGTGTGCCCTGGATCTGTCAGAGAATAACCTAACTTTTAAGTCTAAAAATATTATCATGTCTTGCAAGTAGTCCAAGTAGAACCAAGGTCGCAAGGCACAAGTTTCACAGATTTATGCTGGGATTCTAGGAATTTCTATAACGTCTATAAGCGTTTCTATAGTCACAGTTCATTTTTACTTCAACTATAGATAGTGTTTTAAAAGTTTGGCGCTGAAATCAACGCTTGTGAGTGGCTGCTACGCACACGATTTTATAAAGATATTTCAATTTTAACCTTCGCTCAACGATGTAAAACCGCTTGCGGAACAACCAGTCACAAACGTTGATTTCAGCGCCAAACTTTTAAAACACTGTCTCTAGTTTAAAAATATACTATAATAACCAGTTAGGTATATTTCAGATGTAAAATACACTCAAAAAAATCTGTTGTGGCCAGCACAATACCTCTCGCCACTGTCTTTTTTTGATTACATAAGTATAGGGCGCGAACAGTCATGTTTCATTGTTGGCCTTGACAAGCAGACGTGGGGGCCCGTTTCAGAATGATAATTATTAATTATGTACATAAATGTCAGAACTTTTCATTAAAAATTTCAAGATTTTCTAAATTCACGTAGTTAATTTGTCATCAGGAGTGTGGAATTTACTTGTCAAGGAAAATAAACCACATGGAATTGGAAAATCATTAAATTTAGAATGAGAAATTATGATATATGACATCTATATATATATAATTACTAGCTATCATTCTGACATGGGCTCCCACATCTGCTTGTCAAGGCCAACAAAGTCACATGACTGCTCGCGCCCTAATATATTTAACATTTCTTGTATACTTACACTCTACACCAAAAATTCTACTTATATCTATTCCATATATTTAGTTTTTTTAAATTATTCCACATAATTAGATTCTATGAAGAAGTTTTGTCCTACCCTTGTTTCTCGAGATGATTCCAATTCATTGTCAGAAATAACAGTATATATGAAGGGTATGTGTAATATACCTATAAATATTTAACTAATAATGCATTTAGAAATTAATGTCTCCGGATTTCTGACACTGACATTTATCTGTCAGTTACAAATAATTTAAATTATCAACTATTTTTCATGGCATTCTTTCGGCTGTCAAATTTATTACAACAGATTATTTTATATATTATACTTCTTTTATCTCTAAATCTATGGAATATATAATAAAATATTTAAATGTATCAGATAGAGAATTTAATTTTCTTTAATATTACCACGAAAAAATTTTTTTTTCAAGAATCTTCTACTTCCGGTCGTCCAATTATTACCAAAACCTTTTCAGATCTTCCCATGAATGTCCGATTGGGAAATACGTTGTTAAACAAATTTTAAGTCTTATAGTTTTTGAGTAACCGTCCTTCCAACATCCCACACACACACACACATACACACACACATCCACACACACACACACACACACACACACACACACACACACACACACACACACACAGACATCATCGTAAAAATGTTAAAATCGGATTGTAAGGACCTTAAAACGTGCTTATTCAATAAAATCTGGATATGCGATTTTTAGCATGAATGCAATACCTCTCTTAGCGAGAGGTAAAAAAAGTTACAAGAAATCTCTTTATAGAAAATAAATAAAAATAACCAGTTCAAATACGACTGAGAAATAGAAATAACAGATCACATCACGATTTTTTAAATTTATACTTCTACAGTTTTTTTATCTAATAATAATATAGTCCTATAAGCTCCTAACTGCTACGACCTAGCAGGTCATCTATAAAAGATCTCCATCTGATTCTGTTTTTGGCCAGAATCTTTATTTCGTTCTATATTTTGTTTAGAACGCTCGTCTTCACGTTATATTTGGATTACATATTTTACGCATTCCCTGAAAATTCAAAACTAGTAGCTTTTTACCTCTCGCTAAGAGAGGTATTGCATTCATGCTAAAAATCGCATATCCAGATTTTATTGAATAAGCACGTTTTAAGGTCCCTACAATCCGATTTTATCATTTTTACGATGATGTCTGTGTGTGTGTGTGTGTGTGTGGATGTGTGTGTGTATGTGTGTGTGTGTGTGGGATGTTGGAAGGACGGTTACTCAAAAACTATAAGACTTTAAATTTTTTTAACTACGTATTTCCCAATCGGACATTCATGGGAAGATCTGAAAAGGTTTTGGTAACAATTGGACAACCGGAAGTAGAAGATTCTTGAAAAAAAATCTTTTAAATAATATTTTTTGAAATTTTTTCTTGATAATATTAAAGAAAAATAAATTCTCTTTCTGATACATTTAAATATTTTACAATATATTCTATAGATTTAGAGATAGAATAAATATAGTATGTAAAATAATCTGTTATAATAAATTTTACAGCCGAAAGAATGGCCATGGAAAATAGTTGAAAATTTAATTTGTTTGTAACTGACAGATAATGTCAGTGTCAGAAATCCGAAGACATTACTGAAGACTTTTTCTGGGAAGTACATACATTATATTATTTCTTAATGTATTAATAGAATTGGAAACATTTCGAAAAATTAGAAGAGGACAAAATTTCTTCATCAAAAATGAATTTAAAATTAAACAATCTAAATATATATGGAATAGATATATGCGTAAGTAGAATTTTTGGTGTAGAGTGTAGGTATACAAGAAATGTTAAAGACAATAGGGAGCGAGCAGTCATATGATTTTGTTGGCCTTGACAAGCAGATATGGGGGCCCATGTCAGAATGATAGCTAGTAATTATGTATATAGATGTCAAATATCATAATTTCTCATTCTAAATTTAGTGATTTTCCAATTCCATGTGGAGCAGAATTAAATGTTAAATATCTAAGGCATACAAGTAAACTTTAAACTCCTGGTGATAAATTAACTACGTAAATTTAGAAAATCTTGAAATTTTTAATGAAAAATTCTAACATTTGACATCTATGTACATAATTACTAATTATCATTCTGAAACGGGCCCACACATTTGCTTGTCAAGCCCAAAACTGTAACATTACCGTTCGCGCCCTATACTTATGTAACCAAAAAAAGGAAGTGGCGAGAGGTATTGTGCTGGCCACAACAGATTTTTTATCTATTTATCAACGAACCCAACAGGCTAAGCCCAGATTAAGGGTTGTAAAAATACAAAAAAAGTACACAAAATACACACAAAGATCAGAAGACTTACGACATACTACATAATACTTTAATGAATTTATTAAATTCTAAATGAAATATATCAACCCTCGAAAATTTACAATTATAAAGATGGCACATACGATTTAGAGGCGACAGCATTAAATAATTAGTTTTAGCAACCGATAAATAAAAAGTAAAGCTACTTCTGGTACGAATAGAGGGAGTGTGAAATTGGAGAGAGGATAGAGTACGGGGATCATCAACGCAGCCGTTTACAACTTTAAATAAATGTATTATTAGAGCATTTTCACGTCGTTCAAAGAGACTCATGAAATTAAACATAAGTAACATCTGTTTATAAGTTACAGAATAGTCGGGGTAGTTATTATGTGCCTTGTAATAAAGGTATTTGAGGATTTTTTTGAACAGATTCAATCTCATCTTGATGAACTTCGTAAATAGGGTTCCAAATGATATGACAGTACTCCAGCTTTGAACGGACGAACGAATAATATAGGCTAGTAATTGCTGATAAATTTTGGAAAGTTCGACTATTTCTTATTATGAAACCTAGCATTCTCATGGCACTGTTATATATATATATATATATATATATATATATATATATATATATATATATATATATATATATATATATATATATATATATATATCTTGTATATGATCCACAAAGGTAAATTTGGTGTCATATGTTACCCCAAGATCTCGTACAGTAGTAGATCGCGACAAGGTAACATTTTCGATCGTATAATTATAACTAAATGGCGATAGTTTTCTAGTAAAAGACATGACTGTACATTTATTTAGATTAAGATGTAATTTGTTAATTGAACACCATTTAGAGAGTCTAACTAAGTCTTCTTGGAGAAGATGGCAATCTTGTACTGAGAAAATAGGGTAAAATATTTTTAAGTCGTCAGCAAAAAGGAGTTTATCAGTGTGAATTACATTGTTCTCTTCGTATTTATACAAATAGGAGTAAATTAAAAATTTCCCTACTACGAACCGTGTTTCTGATTGAGTATCGTAACACTTTGGACATCTCTTTTTTCAGTTTTTTAGCCGAATACAAAACTAAACTAATACAGCCATTTTTATGAAAATTGGTAAACTTATGTAATTTTGTCCGTAGAATCGAATGACTATGCCGCTAGGCTCGTATTTCCACCCATTTTTGGGTACAGTTTTAAATGTAAATATCTGGAGAACGAAAAATGATATCGACCTGTGGTCAGCGCGTTGAAGTGTAACTAAATACACTATACGTTTTTTCACATTTTTACTTTCCCTGTTAATATTAGTGTCTAAAGATATAGATTACTATTTTCTACAGTTCCAGAATTATTTTTGTAAGTGACGATAACATTATTGGTCGTTTATATCAATTCACTTGTCTTAGGTTACCACGTTTATATATTAATTACATTTTTTCACTGACTAATACCTTGTCCTGAAGAAGATTATTCTTATATATAATCAAAACACCGACAAGAAAATAAACAACTTAATTACAACTTCTAGTCTCATTATTTTCTAACCCAACAAAATATTGTTTGTTTTTAAAGCCTTATTAGCATTTTGTTTCTATGGGCGGCTCATAACTAAATCCGACTCTTCCCTTATCTCAAACAAAAATATAAACACGACTGTAATTATATTGTCAGTGTCGACTGTCGTAAAACACAAAAAGGCGACCTCTCAGTGAAACCCGTGCATGAAATATCATCTGTCGAGCATTTGCATTCATTTCAACATTCATTTGAGTGTCAAACACCTACTCGTAACATTGTCCGTTCTTCATCCTTTTCTAAAAATACTCCCGAGACAGTCGCGAGTCTGCCTCACTTCCTATTAGTCAAAACAGTTTTATCCTGCCATTGTCATATTAGAATTAGGCCAATGTCAGAACAGAAGAGCAGTTGTAGGTTAGTGGTTAACGGGATCGCATACTGAACCAAAGATCATTAGTTCAAATTCCGGAATTCGAATAAACAGATATTTTCGAGCACTAGAAAAAAGAACTACATTCCTCGTTCAAAATATTTCTCATAGGAGAATGATGCCAAAAGACCGATGCATATTGAGATACGTGTAAACATGAAAGTACGATTCATTAAATATTAATACTTGGACCTAAAAATCTTGAAACTAGCTACGACTCATTTCTACATGTAAAATCAGACTTTCCTAATTTTCTGCTTCCCTAATTAGGCAAAACAAAACTTCAAATAAAAGTTGTAGAGCATGAATTTCTATCTGAATCAATAAGCAAAATTAATTTTGTATGCCTTGTAATGGCAGAAATTAGGTATGGCAATGTATGAAGCTTTTTTACCTAAAATAATTAAGGAAGCAGGAAATAAAGAAAATATGATTTTACATGTTGAAGTCCTATGTTCGGCTATGACGGTCACCAACCTGTATATACAGTGTTCATTGGTTTTTTATAAACAGAAATAGTACTGTTCTTATAATTCTGAACAGATTGTATGTAATATTTATCAGTAAAAATGAAAAAAAAAAAACGTTAATAGGTAAAAAAATAATGTTGAAAAACGTTCATGGCATCCCCAAATGAGATGCAGCTGGTTGAGATACAAAAATAAAAGACAGTACAAACATGGATCTAAATAAGTAGTATCAGTACCAGAGTTATTAATAAAAATGTGTCTGACGTGGTGCACTTTCTAAGGGCTGTAACTCTGTAACAATTCTTTCACGGACCCAAACTTTTTTACTTCTTTTTGATCCTATTATCAGTGACGGTTCCTTCATTAGGTTATTTGGTCAATAACCTTCCAAATTTATCAAAGCAGAGAAAAAAATACTAAAGAATAAAAATAATAAAATATTTTTAATTTAATAATTTTTAATAAATATCCATCGTTAGCGTTGCTTGCACACGATACCACTATGTTAAAAGCAAGATAACGAATGGCGCGAGTACGCGCGTTGCTTGGATCATATCGAACTTGTGACCACGTTTTGTTATATGCTGCACATGCATTCAAGCTACCAACCCATGCGTCAGACAGAGACAACCACCAGCCTATTCGTTTACGCACGGTTAATGAGCAAGGCATCAGTCTAGTAGCGAATAGTGACAGCGTAAGTTTGGTTGTATATTTTATCATAGCAATTCAAGAAGTCAAAAATACTATTAAGCAATAATGCATTAAATTATGAAAAACGTTTGAAAATAAAGATAAAAGGTCGTTCGAAGCCAGATCTGAAATTAAAACAGACTACGAAGGACGGACGTTGGGAAATGCATTGCTATTTTTATAAAAATATGTACGACTTTATTACATGTTACGCATAGAAAAGACATCAATTAAAAATATCTCAAATTTCAATGATCTGGTGATAAACAATTTTACAGAAAACATTTTTTTTATATTAATAAACTTATATTACTTATTATATTGTTCTAAATCAAGGACCATTATTATTTAAATAAATATTTTGGTAAATACATAGTATAATTTACCAAATTTAACCCAGCATATCTCTAATTCACAAGCCGTCCCTACATGCCTTTTAAATATTTAAACATTATTTTTTAACACCGTGTACCGATAATAGAGTACAATGAACACATCTACAATGAAAACTATATTTGTAAAATCTAAAGTTGTATCATTATTATTCTATGCATGCGTTATGTTTCGCATAGCTAAGGGAACTTGTCATCACTCCCAATGTCATCCCGAATATCCAATGCGTCAAAAGCTACGCTGCTAGCTGAGAAATTAACGGCTCTAATTAACCGAAATTAGGCGAATGAAGTAATGAAAAATCATTAATGACGAAACGTGGGACCAACGCTAATTGGGATGAATTGAAATGAGCGAAGGACTTCTATAAATACAGCGTTTTAGATAATCGATGATATGCTCCCGTCCCTACTTGATTGTTAGAGTTACAATTGAGAATATTAAACTCAAGACTGGTATTGATGCGGTACTTCTTTGTGGTTATATGGAAGTAATGTACTGTGAACGCTGTATTGTCATACACAAAGCGGAAGAACTCTATTATATTTTCATGTTATTTTCACATTGTTAGATAACCTTTCTGATATTTAATGCCTCTAAATTCAATATAAATGACTATATTTTCAATGCATCCATTAGATAAGTGCCATTTAATACAGATCAAAACGATTGATTGAAAATTATTATTAATCTTTAACTTTGTCGTATAATAAATATCTAATTACTAGAGTCATAATAAATTTATTTAGAATAGGACACATGCTTCATATTTTTTAGAATTTTAGTTTAAATTATGTTGTTCGAAGTTTGTATGTAGATAGGTCTCATTCAACATACTTTACCATATTAACAATATTAAAAATATTTTTACAAGAAATATACCTACTCATATTTTTACCTTCTGTCACCTATAGGTTAAGGAAGGTATTGTCTTTGGTCAAAAAAATTGGTGGTGAGTTTTCAATGAATAAGCACGTTTTTAGGTCCCTAGAATACAATTTTACTATTTTCACGATGATGTGTGTATACCGGGTGGCGCTCGAAAGCCGTTACATAGGCATTTAACATGGGAAATAAGAATAATTTGAATATTTGCCTCCCATTATAACTTATTCTAATAAAACTTTATACACATGTTTAGGAACACTTATTGCATCATATTAATAACAAATTGTTTAAAATAAATAAAGAATAATTAAGTAAAATAAAAAAAAGTGTTCTAGCAATTTTAAAGTAATACTTATTATCACTTATAAAAGAATCATTATCCTATTAGCGACCATAGCATAATGGTAACGTCCTTGCTTTTTGTTCCAAAGGTACTGAGTTCAAACCTAGCACACCTCTTTAATTTAATAAAAACAATTAAAAACAAATAAAAAAAAATTTAAAACAAATAAAAACACAAAAATACATAGTAAAAATTAAAATTTAAAAAAATTAAGGAGGTGTTCTAGGTTTGAACCCAGTACCTTTGGAACAAGAAGCAAGGACGTTACCATTGTGCTACGGTCGCTTATGACTTAATCATCCTTTTCTGAGTGATAATAAGTATTATTTTAAAATTGCTAAAACATTTTCTTATTTCTCTTAATTATTATTTATTAATTGTAAACGATTTGTTATTGATATAATGCAATAAGTGTTCCCAAACATGTATGCAACGTTTTACTACAATAGGTTTTAATGGGAGCTAAATATTCAAATTATTCTTATTTCCCATGTTAAATGCCTATGTAACAGATTTCGAGCGCCACCCGGTATATGTTGTGACGAAGTCACATTTTTCTCGCTTACGGTGACGAAGTCGCCCCTGTGGCCTCGCTGCAACCGAGCCACGTTCGTCACAGCCACGCTCCAGACAGTTCTTTTGTCCACTGTCTTAGTAGCAAGCTACGGCCTCAGCAGTCTTTCCAAGGCCGTACAACGTGTCTGGGAGGGTCATACACCTGACACCATGGGGTGCCAAAATGGATTATTTTCAGCTTTTCTACGATTAACAAACTCAGGTAAAATATAAAAAATATGAACAAAATAAATATATTTGATTTTGTAGTACGTTTTTGTCGTTGGGCGTGGCGCTAGTAATGCTCAGCTGGTTTCGCGTGTGTCAAAGGATTTTCCTTGGGGTTTGTGACGGCGTCGCTCGGCAGGCGTTGGCGACTCCCACGTGTCACCGGTAGGTTCCTAGCATGATTTGATAGAAACAATTTTTCTCAGATAACCCCTTGATGCCTGGTGTATGACCTTGGAAAGACTGCTGAGGCCGTAGCTTGCTACTAAGACAGTGGACACGAGAATTAACTGGAGCGTGGCCGTGACGAACGTGGCTCAGTTGCAGCGAGGCCACAAGAGCGACTTCGTCAACGTACGAGATAAAAATGTGACTTCGTCACAATGTATGTGTGTGTGACGATTCTTTCGGATCCGATAACTCTAACACTATACAATTCAAAAAAATATTTTATTCGTATTCCTCTTCCTTACATTCATAAGAACATTTTATCGGTTTTTTTTGAAAAAATGGTGTTAAATATAATTCTTCACATTTAATGTATTATAAATATTAAAGCATTTTTTATTCTCTATAAGATTTGATTGCATTTTATGTTTCATATTCAATGGATTTGGAGTTGAATAATTATAAAGAAATTAAATTTCATAAAGCAGCCAGCTATGCTATAACCATGAAAATAGCTAGATACTATATTAAGAAAATTCTGTCAGTGTCAAGTGCAATTGATATACAAGCCCAAACTCATAATAATTCGGCTAGTTTACATTTTCAACAAATTATTAAATATACACAAATGGTTAGAAATTTCTACAAAATTATTTCGGCTTCTTTAAATATAGACTTAAAACTTTAAAGAACTGTAGGACAAATGACTGGTGATAATTAGTTCGGCCGCTATTTTAAGGGTCATTTTCTAGTCCAGATTTAGCTTGTACCGCCACCCTTTACTTTTGGTACATTGAAAAACAACTTAGGTCAATACAGGAAAATGTGCAGGGCTTAGGACAATGCCTAATAGAATTAAAGTTCTAATAAAGGCGTTGTAACCTAACACTAAATGGCGGAATACTTGAATAACATACATATTCAGTTTTGGTGAGCTTAAATCTATATTAGTAGTAAAAAAAAATTATTTAAAAATAGTAATCATAGTCTTCTTTCGATATTTCACATTCAAATAATAGTCGCCAAATTTAAAAAAATGTTTAGTTTAATTTGTATAATGGTCTTGAAAACAAATATTATATAAATGAAATTATTCAACAAATAATACTAATTTATACCATGAATTCTCAATAGGGTTGAAATCAGAAGACTGGGGAGGTGTTTTAAGTTGTTTAAGTATTTTGTAGAACAGCCATTCCATAAGTACTGTATATTTGGAATCATATATAATCCCCTTCCAGTCCAAATTTATCCGCGGAAGATTGCAATTTTTCTTTTAAAATTTCATGGAATCTAGCTACAGGTTAAGAAAAAAAATGAATATCGAAATTTTGACAGTAATATTTAACAATTAATATTAATAATGTCAACTGGCCATAAATATAAAAATTTATTATATTTGTTGAATAATTTTATAAATGTAGTTTATAAATGTAGATATACGAATAATGCTGTCTCAAAATAAACTAAACATTTTTAAAATTTGATGACTATCATTTGACCATGAAATATCAAAAAAAGATTATGATTAATTTTTTTAATGAATTTCTTTTCTGGACACATTTTACATTTTACTGATAAAAGTAAAGTGTACCTACGAATAATTTTGTGAGCCACTGTATGTATTTATTTCAATAGATATACGTTGTCTATTTTTTCTTGAGTCAGAACTCTATGTTGAAATATTGTATAACTAATTAAAAATAATAGAATATTAAGATAATTTCGTGTACGCTAGTACATATTAATAAGTTCTACTATGAAAGATATATACAAATTCTAGCAATGTAAATAACCTACATAATTTATATAGGTAATTGCATTTATCACTGAGATAATAATTTGTCTCCACAATTTATGAACCTACATTGCCAGTATAGCTGTAATAAATTAATATTTCATTATACTAAATGTAAAATTCTGTTTACTAACAAAACTTGTGTGTGCTTAAAATATTTATGTGTAGATTTAAAATAAAGTTATATTTTACATTACAGTTTCTGGGAAGTGAAAAGTTGTGGGTAATTTATTATAAAACAAGAAGTTTATATTGAAATGCATTCATACAAATGTACTCGTATATTTATAAGTTATTCCTTACTATTTCATAATTGAAAATTAATATTCCATATGAATTTCAACAAGCATTCTCTTTTACTCTCGTCTCATTTTGTTCATTTTGTAACATTTGTTTTATTTCATAACCGCGAAAATCACTTTTAAAGTTTTAAGATTACTGATTTATAGCGATAGCCATGGAACTCAAACAAAATTACGAACAATTGTAACATCTTATGTATCAAGAAAGTATATAATTTGCGATTTTCGTTTAATAACATATTCCTTTGAAATTATGAAACAGTTTTCTCATGAAAAAAAGCCTCATTCTGGATAAATATTGTTTCAGTGCTATGGCTATCGCTATAAATCAGCAATCTTCAAAAAACTTTGAAATTGATTTTCTTGGTTATGAAATATCAAAAATTAAATCTGGATACAGAATTTAATTCTCTATAAGATTTATTTGTAGTATTTTTGTGTAAAATAATTTGGGAACTTTTGCGCAAGAAAAAACTGATTTCCCATGTTAAACGCCTATGGCTAGCTTTTTAATTAACACCCTGTATATATATATATATATAAACTACGAGTATTCGGTATGTAATAATGCACTAATAAATTACTTTAATAATGTACACTTTCGATACACTATTAAATAAGGATGATTTTCATTTCACTTCATCATGGGAAAAAAGGTTAAAATTTAGAATACCCACTACTCAAGAATTTTATTTTGGTGGTTATATATAGTTGCAAAACTATTAAAAACACTAAATTCCACAAAAATTAGGGCGCGGAAAGCAATATTTATAGGGATTTTTGTCATTTTTTCTGAAAAAAAGTAGATACGGTTAAATACTTATAAAATGAATGTAACCACCCGAATAGATAAAAGCTGACTTTATTTTTGCAATAAAATATATACAGGGTGACACTCAAAATAATTTTTATATTCATAATTATTTTTTAATTATCTTTGTATATTTGTAAACTAGGCTTAGGGACTCATAAATCATGGTATTTGGTATGATGATAAAATTAAGAATTCTACTTGAAGTATATTTTTATTGAAGATATAAATTACCAAAACGTAATAGAATATGATGCATAATTAACCTGCTAAGCCATGATATCAGGCAAGCTTTGAAAACAGATAATATTAAGTAATATACATATAAGTTAATTGTTTAAATACATAGTAAGTTATTTTTGTTAGATTTCATATTCTGTTACAAAAAATGATCAATTTGTTATGACAGTCTACCTAACCAGATCAATTTTTCGTAACTTTAAGTTTTTGTCATTTATTTCTTCAATAAAAATACACTTCAAGCATCGTTGAATTTGGCACGATCTAACCGAAAATGACATTAACTTTCATATTTCAAATGGGACAAATATATATATATATATATATATATATATATATATATATATATATATTTGGAATTGCGTAAAATTACTAATTCAACGATATAATTGAAGTTCATTTTGGAGAAATAAATTACAAATAAGTAAGAGAAAATTATGAATAATTAACCTGGTAGGCCATATCACGTAGACTGCGATAACAAATTGAACATTTTTACCTTCTGCTACCCTTGGTAAGGACACACACATACATACATAGACATACATACATACACACGCGCACGCACAGAGACGTCATCGTAAAAATAGTAAAGTCGTGCTTAATCATTAAAATCTGGAAATGCGATTTTTATCATGAATCCAATGCCTCACTTAGCGAAAGGTAAAAATTAATTAAACGGGTGGTATTGTATTGGCCACATCAGATTTTTTTTGTAACGGAATATGGAATCTTACAAAAATAACTTACTATTTAAACAATTAACTTATATATTGCGTAATATTATCTTAACTGTTTTCACAGCTTGCATGATTCATGGCTAAGTAAGTTAATTATTCATTATTTTCTCTTACGTTTTTGTAATTCATTTCTTCAATAATAATGCATTTCACGCATATCGTTGAATTCGTAATTTTATGTAGATTTCAAATATATAGGTGTCCAATTTAAAATATAAAAGTTAATGTTATTTTCGCTCAAATCTGAAGCGCTACCATTATACAAAATTTCATGATTTGTCAGCTTTTAAGCCTAGTTTACAAATATTAAAGAGAATTAGAAAATAAAAAAGTTATTTTGAGTACCCCGTTTTTCAGTGTCACCCTGTATATATATATATATATATATATATATATATATATATATATATATATATATATATAAATCTTCCTACTTCCAAATTAATGCATCTCTGTAGAGTCAGTTTGCAAATTAATATTCATTATGAAAGAATAATTGAAAGTTGACAAAGTAAGTCGGTCAACAAACATAACCCAGCGTAAACAAACAGCTTGTAGTTTTAAATTCGCATCAATATTCATATCCACGCTGTTCATTATTCGCGAATTGCTCTCCTTCATTGTTGTTCGTTTGATACACGATCGTGCCACGCGTCGAATTCAGCCGCAGTTCCCGCAACTGAACAGGGATAAGCGAAACAAAGCAAAGCGGTAGTCAGTGTCAAGTTCGCAATTTAAACCTCAATTGCTTAGAATTTCGAGGGGATTCCAAAGGATGGAAGAGGTTAAAATTTGGGTAAATATTTAGAAAGTTTTGAGATTATACAAGTATCATCGACTGAATAAGAATCATCGTGCCTTTTATCTACTGTACTTTGTTCCACTTTGAGAATAAAGCACTACGCAAACTAGAGCTTATATTTCTGAGTCGTTGGCTGACTAATTGCCGACACATACTTACATTGTAAAAGTTTTACTTGTCAAACTCATAATTTGAACAATAATTAGTTGACTTTGATATTTTGTCCAGGGGGAGTTGCAGATCATTGGCTGGTACCACAAGCCTGCTTTTAACTAAAACGATGTTTTAAGAAATGTCAAATTTCATTATTTAATATTAATAATAAATAATATTAAATTCATCAAAATATGATTTTAAAGCAGAACATAGTTTATATTCAAACAAATATTTTAAAAAAAATTGCTCTTTAAACTTAAGGATGAAATTAAGTATTGAAATTTGAATTTGACATTTCTTAAAACAGCGTTTTAGTTAAAACCAGGCTTGTGGTACCAGCCATTGTGTCCAATGCCACTCACCCTTCAATACCACATCGTGTCAAAATGACAGCTGGCATTACAGGTTATATGGTAAACAAAAGTAAAAGCAAGCTTACCTTATTGTTTTGTGAAAGCAAGTAAAATGTTACTATGAATGAAGTAGATGTAATTGATCCAGGTACCAAATATATGGACTAGTATTTTATTAGGCAAACCATCGCCACATAATACTCCAATGAAGAAGGTTCCTACTTGGGAAGAAGTTTCTTTAGCTATTAATGTCAAATAATACAAGACCATTATGACATAGGCTAGAGGCTAAAATACTAAACGGTCCGCGCGCGGTCAGTAATAGATTTAGTTACTTTGCTTTAATGCAGTTATTTCATCATTTGATCAGACAAGAAGTACTTTTACAATTATGTAAAAAACGAATATATCGGCTTCAGTTTCGTGAATTTCAGTTTTGCAGGCATAGAAAGTCGCGAGTACTTCAACTATCAAATTACTATTATCTATCACGACCGTATATTTTGCTGACGATTGGAAAAAAATGTGTCTACATTATTCTTGATACCACAGCAGAAGTATTCGATCTCGCATATCTAACTTGAAGAAAAATGACATATATGTAGATGAACATCCAAATAGATACAGCATTTAATAAGCTTTTATTTCGCTTCTGGTAAAACTCTCTCTTTTTAGAAATGGTCTAAATCTCTAAATTAACCATATCGCAAATGTCCAGAATAGAATTAAGTATGTAACGAGTAACGTGTAGTAAATAAATAAATTACTCAGCTATTAAAATTTAAATAATAAAATATGTCACTACTTTGCTTCTCTTTCTTTATCATAATGTAAAAGTAGCTTCATTTAATTACTCTGATGTTTGAAATAAATAATTTTGGATTAGGTTATTTAATTCATGTTCTCATGGATGTTGCAAGTGTTAACGATGCTAGCACCGGTATTATATAAGTTTAAGAGTTTGGTATTAAATTCTTTTCAGAATAGAGTTAACAACTAATACCGGAATTAACCCTAATACTTTTGCGAGAATTCGGCTGTACAAGTTTACATTATACGCTATCCGAAACATGTAATTTTTAGCATATACCAATAAAAACAGGCCGGCAATGTTGCAGTAAAATGAACAGGAGAGCAGGAAATTTCATAAAACTAAAATCCTATGTTAAAAATTATGTTCAACCCTAACTACATCCATCATATATATAAACAATTTGAATTACTCATCATTTTGGACATTTGTATTACTGTGAATTTTATCGATAACTATAAAAATATTTTTTATGTTGAATTTATTTATTTCTCTCATGGCAATATAGTCATCACATACATATATCTAATGTAATAACATAATAATTTGTTAGGCGAAGTCGCAGATGACATTGTTGCGATGGGGTTACCAAGGTCGATGCGATAGATGAACAGAGTTGGTCGAGGTGGTAGAAGGCGCCGTTGAAAATAGTATAGTACCATTTGAATAAATTATAGTACTGTCTTGTTTGCACCATCCTGGATCGCTACCACTGATTGACCCATTGTAATGACTGTAGTGACTAGGACACCCTTAACAAGGGTGTTAGATCGCCAACTTCTGCTAGTTCATTTAGCGTAATACATTACGTTACAATATCAAATTACTGTTTATGACGTGCCAAATTTTGTATAAACGATAATTCAAATTCTGTTTGAAAATATTGCATTTATATTAAGATTTACAGAATGTTTATACCAGATAAAAGAATATGTCGCAGACAAATAGTTATTTTATGAAAATAAATGACCTCTTACTATTTGTAGCAGCAGTATTTGACGGATTATTCTACAATAGACTCATTTTTATAAACGACGATAATATATCACATTATATTGATTGATGGATGATATCAATTCAATTGTGCAATGTTACCGCGTTTTATACATTAATTTCAATTTTTCTCTGTTCATTTTCTAACCCTAAAGACTATTGTAATAGTCAAAACTTTCAAACCATCCAATCCTCAATTGATCAATCTTCGCTTCAGAAATTTTAAAATGATGTTCATGTTTTCCTTTCAATTGTTTATATTTATTTGTATTAATATTTTAATATGAAATATCTTTCAAAATTATTTCTGTACATTAATGATATTCTGAAAGTTATCTAATCTTCAACCATGAAGAACATTTTGAGCTTATAATAAACTTACGCTTACAAGTAATTACTTAGTTTCTCGCGTATACTGAGGCAATATTGAAGTTATTGTAAAGTTATCAAACACTTTCAACAAATTAACAATTCAAACTTATGCACTGTTCCATTTAACGCATTCAGCAGATGGCGTTTGCATCAGCGCCAGTTTTAAGTAGCCTAATTTACATTGGGTAAACTTGTCCCTTAGCTCAAATTTCAGCCACTCAAAGAAGTCAAAACTATGCCCTATTCTCTGCAATACTGAATGCATAAGGTGGAACAAGGTATAATAAATAAATCAAAAAATATTACCCATTGCTGGGTGTGCCAATCTGCTTTGTACGCAGATATCGGAAATGATGATTCGTACCGTGCGGGCGCGTACCAGGCGTCACCTCACGGTCACTCATTGCTAGCGTGGAGAATGCACCACAGGGATCAATTTTTGTGCCATTACTATTCGAAGTAATAATATTATAATATACTTTCTAAAAACAATTAAATTGAAAGAAACTTACCTTTGCAAATCCCGTTTAAGTAGGTTGGATGTAGTGACGATCTCGACTGCAACTTCCAGAATTTCTTCTCTTCTGAGATCAGATTGCCTCGATTTCTGCAAAAGACAATGCAACTTAATAAAAATGTGCATGAGTAATTACACTACGTAAACAAAGTTATTAATGGAATATTATTTTATCAACATCTGCTGTCAACAAAGTAATTTACGTTTATTTATTATTCTGCGTTATTATATTATGACACATAATGTAAATAAAAACAATGCAAATAATAACTATGGTTTTTTTAACAAAAGAAATGCATGTACTGTTTTACCAGTAGTTTTACTTGTATACATAATTACTATATTATGTTTGTGCTGTTCACAGCACATTATAGAATATCTTATTCTATACACTTACATACTTTATTCGTAAGTAGTTTCTAGACTATAAAAACAGTTAATATCTTAAATATTCACTTGCATGTAAAAACACAATATAAATAAAGTTATAAATAGTTGAAATACACTGAATAAATCACTAGTTATGAGTGTCACAACACAAACTAAAACCAAACTAAACGAACCAACTTCAGGTTCAGGTTATATTGTTTAACAAATAAACGACCATACATACGTAAAGAAAACTACCTATTATTTTAAATTTATATTTATGTACTTATAATGAGAAAATAAATCTAAAGTGATCAGCACATTGCCTCCCGCAAATAAAATTTTATTTTTTGATTTATTTGTTTTAAATATTTTTCAATTATCATTTAGCAATTTTCATAAATAACACTTATTATATGCAATTCTACTGTTTTTTTAAATGCATAGTTTGCATGATGAATAAAAATCAATATTTCAAAATATTACACGGTATACATAATAAAACCTAGAAAATATGAAGAATAATTTAACAGACACAACAACAAATATTAATACAAATAAAAGTTTATATATATTTTAAAGAAAACACTTCTATAGCATCAGTTCCAATTTTCCAATTTGCAAATACCAAATTATATCTTTAGTATCATCAGTATTGTAAGTATTTAAGTTTCATAGCAAAATAGTATATGTCAAAAGAAATAGACGACCAAATTGGAAATAAACAACGCAGATATGGATAATGTTCATCATAGGTATATAGGTAACTAAGAAATATATATTTTAAAAAATTGTCAAACTAATTACCAAACTAATAAAAATACTATATTATTGTGGGTAATTTTTCGACTGTACTGTGGTTTAGGTGTTAACAATTACTCGAAACGGACTCCTATTGGTCGTCTGAACATCAATAATATTATGATGTCATTAGAATCATTACACAGGATATTTCCGGCTATTTTCTGTATTATTCGGTTATAGTTTTTTAGAGCAAACGGATGTGTGAATGCTCTTTGAATTTTTGTACGATGTTTAATAAATTAACTGAATGTTTTGTACGAACGTATTTTGTGTACATGAATTCTCGTGGCCGTGTGCCTGAGTGTTTGGTCGTGAATCTGGGGACCCGGGTTCGATCCCGACCGACGCCAAAAAATTACATCGAATTTTAATGGCACAAAATATGCCCCTGTGATGCACTTTCCACGCCAGCTATGAGTGCATAAGTTTGAATTGTTAATTTAATAAATATATCATCACGGCATATTACCCATTGCTGGGTGTGCCAATTTGTTTTGTAGACAGATATCGATAATGGTGATGATATTCGTACCGTGCGTTTACCAGGCGCCACCACACGGTCACTAATTGCTGGCGTGGAGAGTGTACCACAGGGGCTACTTTGATGCCATTTAAAATTTGTAATACTTGGCGTCGGTCGGGATCGACCCCGGATCTCCGGATTCGCAACCAGACACTCAAAATTACTTATACTTAAATTTATTTGTCAATCTAGACTCTACAGGTCTGGTCTAGAAAAAAATCATGTAGCAAAGTAAAGAAAATAATATTATTAATCATATTTTAATTTTATCAACTATCAAAATTTGCAGAAAATATTTAAATATGATATTTTGTATGCCAACAAACTTTAAATTTTAAAAAGTGACATCTGTTTTTATCATGTAGAAATATTTATATGGATATAAAGTCCGTTACCACGATTTGATTCCCACATCATCAATCGTAAACATATGATTCAAATCGACAGGGGTGGAGGGAATTTATGACGTCATGGTGTCGGGAGAAATCGGGCGAAATCGTCTGATACAGAGTGTGGGTACCGATTATTATTATATAAAATATTGTTTAAAACAGAAATACTAATACAAATATTTCATTTCTTGCACGTAAACTTCATTTATGGAAACCGCTTTCTACTTTTAAAAATTAATCTTTACTAGTAACTAAATTGTAAATTTATCAGCTAACTTGTTAAAATTAGTAAAAATTAGTAATTAGTGACCATGCTAGTAACGTTGTTGAGGTGAAAATTGTGTTTTGTTACTGTTTTATACATATAGGCATTAAAAATAAGAGTTAATTCCAACTGACAAGTTTTTATTATAGTTTAAAATTGATTTACAAATAACAAATAAAATTTTGTACAATACACACATACAAATCGTTTTAGTTCCTTAAGGACGAGCCTGCTCGGCTCACCAGTCATTACCTTCTTTCAGCAGTAAAAACCGTTTTACATGGCATATATATATATATATATATATATATATATATATATATATATATATATATATATATATATATATATATATATATATATATAGCCGCCTCGGTGGCCGAGCGTGTTAAGGCAGCGTGTTTAGACAGCGCTCAAAGCGACCATTACCGCTCGGATCCTGGGGTCGTGGGTTCGATTCCCACCAGGGGCTTGGATGTTTGTGACTGTCCTTTCATCATCTCATCTCCATCAACGCAACGAAACCAGGTATAAAAATATAATGACAAATTGACTCAACCCCATAATTGTAATAACTTGTAATAAGTTTATATACAATAAAGATTATTATTATTATTATTATTATTATTATTATTATTATTATTATTATTATTATTATTATTATTATTATTATTATTATTATTATTATTATTATTATTATTATTATTATTATTATTATTATTATTATTATTATTATTATTATTATTATTATTATTATTATTATTATTATTATTATTATTATTATTATTATTATTATTATTATTATTATTATTATTATTATTATTATTATTATTATTATTATTATTATTATTATTATTATTATTATTATTATTATTATTATTATTATTATTATTATTATATATATATAGCATACATGTAGCAACCAATATCATATTACTCATATAAAATACAAATATAATCACATAATTATTGTAATTTTACATCTGGCAAGCGAGAAATCATACCTAAATATCTAATATAATTAATATCTCGTATGCTCTGTAAATTAAATTATGTAACAATTTGTAAATAATTTATTCCAAAGTAGCACAATATGAACAACCAATAACCAATGAATGTAAGCTGTTTTTTTTTCAACAATAAAAATAATATTCGTATTTATTGTTACATTCAATGAAAATCAACATTTTAATGTATTTACATATTTCTACATATTATGTAATGTAGAACGTAGGAAAAATTATGATAGTATCACTTATAAAAAGAATACTTCCTGTCCTTCTTTTTAAGCTAACAAAGAAGCATAAATTCTAATGAATGCAACCATCCATTCCATTATGCTAATTAAAAACCCCGCTTATTCTTGTACTAATTTTTAATCTCGCTGTTTAGCATCCTTCAGAAAATATCCTATTTTAGTAATCTTTCTAATATCTTGAGGTGAGAATGTTGACATTAAATATTGCGAAGAATGTTTTCTTTTTGGTGTTTTACGTCGCCTACTTTGTGTACTTACGGCTTTTTGCGCCTGTATCCCCGTAACAAAACAGACAAAGTGAAAAGATAACGCACTATGCAAGGCTCACTTTGATCTCGAAATACAGGGGAGAAAACACGGGGTTGAAATTCATTGAGAAGCCAAGAATAAAGGTACAAAATAATTTGTTACGTGCGAATTTTCCCACTAACATTTTGGCTATAATTTACAGAAAATTATAAATAAATTAAAAACATATGTCGAAAATTACAAAAGGAGATTTTTAATGGGACCCTCAGAATAAAACAATAAAATGATCAACTGAATGTATGGAAAACCAAATTTAAAAAACAAAAGAACCTTATTTTTCGATCACACTGAATAAGGTTTTTTTTTGTTTTCATACTGTTTTCACTTGCTCTTGTCAACGCTTTCTTAAATTAGTCAGTCGTCTTACAAGTCATTTCGAAGATGGCGGCTGGTATTTTTTCTTTTTATTAAAGTTTAAAATGTCATAGATTACAAGCGTAACATTTTAGTCGCGTTACTCCCTCACAACTTTAGGCAACTAATACTTACTATAAGGTCCTTTTTTTACATTGATTTTTTGAAAAAATTCTTGTTTACGTGTTTTTTCTTGCGCACAGCATGGCGGTGAAAATTTTATCGCACCCCTCAGGAGTGTTGTATATGGAAAGGCTGCCTAGACAACGCTATGTAACCACGTTTGTCAAATTTTAAATTTATATTATTTATATGGCTTTATAAGTTACTTCACTTTCTTAAAATGTGATTGCTTATAAGATTGTTGCTTGTTCTATTATAGTACCGATTTTTTCAACCTATATATGCTGAAAATGTGAATTGATCAATTCCCGAAACGTCCGAATTAAATAAATTAAATGTGTGTTTAAATCAAAGATTTGTCACATTTACCTTACCTCTAGAAGGCGGAAAAAAATCTTTTTCTAACAATATGCATCATGAAATACCAGAGCACCATAATCTATTTTAATGAGATAGTTGATATTTATTATTATTTTTCATCTATGGTGAACTCGCCAAAGAGCGTACTATTTTTTTCTAATTTTTACTATGCGGCTCATATTATTTTTTAAATTCTAAAACAATTAATTGTATGTTTTATGTATTATTTATTGGACATTACCGATTGTATTAAACTATTTGTATTCTTAATTGATTTCACTATTTCTTTTTTGTTTGAGATTTTTAAAATGTTGGTCACTAGAACACACTTTCACTCTGGTCGGGGGTAAGTGCGTAACAAATCAGTATACTTCAATATTGTAAAATTATTTCTGATTTTTTATATCATTTTTCTCGAAATAATTGTTATACAACCCCATATCATATTTATATCGTTGAAATCAGAAAAAAATTCTCTATCTAATGGACAAAAAATTTATATAGGTTGCCATTTAAAAAAATATAATTTTATTCTACCGTTTGAGAACCACTGGTTGAATTTTTTATTTATTATTCCTCATAAATTAAGCCCTTTTTCCTGGTATTTTTTTGTATATAACATTTTTCTCTAAAGTCATTAGTTCGCCCAAAAAAGCGCTGGTTGTTTTAAAGGAAACACCCTGTATAATCGGTAAGGTATATATACTAAAAATCCCAAAATTTTAATGCTATTAGATTTTTACAGAAAATATATATATTTTTCTACTTTGCGTCTGTAACAAAGCTATTACCGCACCCAAAAAAGTTCGTTAATAGCTCATTCCAGTGCTGTAATAGACAGTAAGTTTTGAAACTAAGATTTTTACCTCTCGCTAAGAGAGGTATTGGATTCATGCTAAAAATCGCATATCCAGATTTTATTGAATAAGCACGTTTTAAGGTCCCTACAATCCGATTTTAACATTTTTACGATGATGTCTGTGTGTGTGTGTGTGTGTGTGTGTGTGTGTGTGTGTGTGGATGTGTGTGTGTGGGATGTTGGAAGGACGGTTACTCAAAAACTATAAGACTTAAAATTTGTTTAACAACGTATTTCCCAATCGGACATTCATGGGAAGATCTGAAAAGGTTTTGGTAACAATTGGACAACCGGAAGTAGAAGATTCTTGAAAAAAAATCTTCTAAATATTATTTTTTGAAAATTTTTCTTGATAATATTAAAGAAAAATAAATTCTCTTTCTGATACATTTAAATTTTTTTATACATATTTTATAGATTTAGAGATAAAAGGAATATAATATATAAAATAATGTTGTAATTAATTTTACAACCGAAAGGATGCCATGAAAAATAGTTGCAAATTTAAATTATTTGTAACTGACAGATAAATGTCAGTGTCAGAAATAATGAGTAATGAAAGAAAAATGTATTTGGAGAATCCCTTAATTCTTGATCTGTGACTATTATGGAGATGACAAGTCTAGGTTGAAGGACTTAAATTTGTTTCAAACATTATGGGACAATGTATACCAGTACTGTAGACTAGAGTAACTTTGAATTGCGAAAAAGCTATCAAATTCTTCTCAAGTAAGTTGTAAATATTGACAAAATTACACATCGATATAAGAATAATCGGAGTGCAATCTATCCGTCACTTTATTAAAGGGAATTAAGGTTATTTAGATATAACAAGTATGAAAAAATAAAATGTAAAAGAAGATATATAAGAATAGATGCACAATCCAGATATATACATTTTAGACCGCCCAAAATTAATGTTTTTACTAGAAGAATATGAAGAGAAAGTAAACAAGGTTGTTCGAATTGAAAATTGCTGTTACCAGCCTAATATTTATATATGGTAAACTCTACTTTGTAATTTATTGTAACATAATTTATGGTAAAATATCTTTATGTTGAGACATGCTATTATTGAATAATAAAGAAGTTTATACGTCATAGATTTATATGAATATATTATTTGTCTCGTGGCCGTGTGCCTGAGTGTCTGGTCGCGAATCTGGGGACCCGGGTTCGATCCCGACCGACGCCAAAAATTACATCGCATTTTAATGGCACAAAATTGACCCCTGTGGCGCACTCTCCACGCCAGCAATGAGTGCCCGTGAGGTGACGCCTGGTAAGCGCCCACACGGTACAAATATTCCATCATTACCGATATCTGTGTACGAAGCAGATTGGCACACCCAGCAATGGGTAATATGCCGTGATGAAATATTTATTTTTATTTTTTATTTATTTGTATTTATAAAAATATTCTTTGCTTTATGCATACAGCCAGGTAAAATATACGGCGAGAGGTTATGTGCTGGCCACATCAGATTTTTTAATTTAAAAAAGCACTAAAGGCGCAAAAGAGAATAATATAAATAACTCATTTCATAATTGTCCATTATTTTATTCAAAGGACTGGACCACTAAGACATTCGTTTTTAATATACTACTGAAATAGATTAACTTATGTAACTCCTATTATTATTAGCGAGCTTAATGTTTGAGAACATAATGAACTTAATATTAATGTCATAGAATAAGTATTTAAATTCTTATTATGACTTAACGAAAAACAATTAAGACTTTCGAGATCTACAGATCACAAAAAAATAGTGTAGAACCCATTGTGATATATATGAACTTAAAACTTTACAAAAAAAATCATTATAACATTCCTGTCTCTACAAGTATGACTTAGCACAGTACAAATTATTCGTATTTTTATTCACCCTGTGATTTTTATGTAGGTCGGAAAAGTGAGGGTGACGCTGCTCGATAGAAGAATTCTATTTTAAATATTTTACATCGCTCTACGTGTCTTGAAACAAAAGCTGTGTTGAAATACTAAACAGAAGACCGAAGAAAACTCTCGAGCACAAAAACAATATTATGTACCTATTTTACTTTTTTAGCACCGTAATTTACTTTTACGAATTTGAGTTGTTTGAACTGCGAGTTAGAAACTCAACCGTAAAAAATGGACAAACATGTTGCACAAATATAAGAATACACACAATGAAGGAAATTTAATATTTGCATATTTATTTTTAATTTATTTTTTGTTGCATGGAAATTTTAAATTTTGAGATTAATGAAACAATAACAAGTTTAATAATAAAAAATTAATTAAAATATGAAAAATTCCGCAGCAACTATGAGAACATTAGTTTAGATAAGCTACATTAGTTTCAAAACATTTGGACCAGACTTCAAAACTAATTTCATAATCATGATTTTTATTTAGAAACAAGAAGAATTATTGTTTCTGTTTCCAAACTGCAGCCCTTGAAAAATGCGACACAATATAATGAAATTAGATACAAACAAGAAATTATATAAGATACAAAATTATAAATTTAATCTTTTGACATTAATTTTTCACACGTTTTTAACTTTAATTAAAAAAAATGAATTAATAAATCTGAAATTTGCAAACAATAAAATGTAATGTAGAATAAAGGCCAAGGTCTTTAAAATAATATCAACGTTAAAACGCTACTAGGTATACAGGTCACGCGACAATGAACCAGCAATTATATGTATATATATATATATATATATATATATATATATATATATATATATATATATATATATATATATATATATATATATAAGTATGATCACGACTGATCAGTTAAATAGTTGAAAAATTCACAGGTGTAGCAGTCAGATTATTGGATTAAATTATAATCTTTTCAGTTACATGTCAAGCTTTCGGAATTTCTTTATTCCTTCATCAGGACAGCTACAATTTAGTAACAATTTCGTATTAACATTTTGAAAAATTGTACATAAGCAATACAGTACTTACTACTAAGTGAGGTTAGATTGTAAACAAGTCGGTCATCAGAACTGTGTTAAATTTAGGTTGATAATGTTGGTACATTTATTGTAGTTAAATATAGAAATTTGTTATTTCTATATTTTACACTCCAAACATTAGTTAACGATATAAAAGTAAAAGTGAATATCAGCGTCAATTTTTAAATTAGAAGTCACAAAACCTGCAAAATAAACTGGGAATAAATGAAAAATGTGATGAATGAGTAAAATCGAAACACGTTGAACAAATGAGCATATTGCTCCTCAAAAATCATATATAAATGAGATAAAATCAAAATATGATGGTGAGACCGTAGAAAACATTTGACTTATTAGTAATTTATATTTACATTTGTAAAGCTATTAATTTAAAATAAATTTAAAGTAAAATCCTACACATAATTTTTATTTGTGAATGCATATATTTATATTTAATTTCTGTTAATAAAATAATTACTACAGATAAAAATCGATAATAAATAAACACCAATCTTGAAATTAAAAATACATCATATATTTTTAAAAAATCTTTAAATGATGGCCGTTTGCTGAGCGTCTAGTCACGAATTTAGGGACTCGGGTTAGTTCACGACCGACGCCAAAATTATTTAGAATTTTTAATGCCACAAAAGTGATCCCTTTCAATAAATAAAAACGTTACAGTATACTTCTCCTGATTTAAAAACAAAATACAGCATAAGTAGTAAAAAATTTAGTAGTACCCTTACAAAATTATTCAATTCGGATCTACCTCATTTTAATTAGAGTAATTAAATAGAATTTAAATCACATCCGCAATAGTAAATTGAACAAACTACATTAAATCACGATGTGCCATCAAACGGTAAAGTCAACAGCAGCTGAAAATTAATATCAGTAATCTGAAAATCGAGCATCCATTAAATACCCATGAACCGCAGCAGTTCGTTACATTACACTAATTGAACATTTCCAAAAAAGTTTCTCATGATATCGACGTCAAACTTTGTCATTTATCATTTAGAAATGCGCGGGATTAATATCTATAACGTTTCCCCCTGCGTCAAGAAGTTTTCGTTTACGGAAAAAATGAAATCCATGCAAGTAAATTATATCAAAGCTGACAAATTTATACTCCAGACATTGTTTATGAGATAAATAAATTCAATTTTTCAGTTTCAGAAGATTTATTATTGTTTAATTTTTTTCCTTAATACAAACAAAATTATTACCTATAGCCAGTATACAAGCTAAATAAAGTTTTGTCCCCAATGTTAAAATTATATAAAAATATGCACAATCATTTTTATTTGCGCTTTGTTGTATCCACTTGCAATTTTTCTAAATATACTGTAGGTAATCTATCTTTCAATACACATGTGTGCAAGTTCTAAGATAGATTAGGTTATGCTAAGTTATTTTTAAGCCCAGTTGCACCGCTGACACTTAATTTTTAAGCTTGACTTAAACAAAATAAAAATGCATATCGAAATTTTGACAGCAATATTCAATTACTCATTTAATGTTTCGTTGCGACACAACATTGTCAATTTACGGAACACTTAATATTTAAGCGTCAGTGGTGTAACTGAGCATTACGGAAATAGCTAAGGGTAAAAATTGTCATTTTACAAATTAGCGCACATAAAAATAACAGTGAATATATTAAAATGTAGTGCTGGAGTAACTTGTGTATTAATGAAGTTTTTTAAATTGAAAACTAGGGTTCGCCTTCTCAAGGTAAATAAATATTAGATTAAGTTAAAATCCAAGCATAGGCTGTATTTATTTAAATTATTATGGACGTTCAGCAAAGTGTACTGTAAAGCGATGATAAAAAGTTTTTACATAATGTTATACATTTTGGATGTATCATATTGGAGCTGTATTCGCTCACAAAACCCATTCTTGAATGTTCAATTAAACTTTATGGTTTGCTTTATTCCTATAGATTTAGAGCCAGTTTTATAAAAAATATTTTTCACTTAAATGACAAATGTAAAATAACTCTAGGTGAAACAATATTTAATAAAGAATTAGAAAAACACTTACCATGTTTCACAAGATTTCAGCACCTGAATCAACCCTTCGGTCATTTTTCTGATGCAGGCCGAGCCCAGTTAGTACCCACAGATGTGTTTAGCTCTTACTGGAGCTCATCAGTGTGGTGTAATTGCCATTTCTTTGCAAAGACAATGACCAACTGGACTCAATATGAGACATACTATCTCATACAAGATAGATGGCTTTAGAGGAAACTAACTACATGTAGAGCCATCTTCCGAAGAACACCGTAAAGCTCTAGCAACTATTGAAAAAAAAAATGTACAATAGCGAACTCTAGGTGAAAGAATGTGTAAGAATAAATTAGAAAAACACCCGCCATGTATCACTAGATTTCGGCATAATAATCAACCTCTCAGTCATTTTTCAAATGCTGGTCGACCCTGTTAGTAACTTCGGACGCCTTTCGGTCTTAATAGAGCTCATCAGTGTGGTGTGTCTTCATCTCTTTACAGAGATAATGACTAACTGGAAATTAACCACATGCAGAGCTATCTACCGAAAAACGTCGTAAAAATGACCGAGAAGTTAATTCAGATGCTGAAATCTTATGAAACATTCTAATTCTTTATTAAATTTAATGTTATGAACAAATTCGAATCAGTTTATTTTCTTTGTTCTCATAGTAGAAAAAAATGAACTGTTTATAGCAGGTCGGACAAGGACAAAATCCCCCATTTAGCCGCCATTTTGTCTAGTAAAATACTGACATCATCTGCTGTTTTTACTTCAAAGTGTAAACATCGAAACAATTTAGTGCAAAATAGCATTTATATTCAAAATAAACATGTATTTCTAATGATAGAAAGTAATGTTTTCCCCATTTGCTACGTGCAAAAAGCTCTCACCAGATGTCAGGTACTTGGATTTTTTCTGTAATGACAATGGAAGTAAATTTTAAGTAAATATTATATTTCTTTTTCTTCAAGTCTATTAAATGTAGGATTTTTAATGTTGTATTTTAGGGTTAAAAATGTCATTTTTGACATCAGTGATAAAAAATGACAGGTCATTGTTACTTCTAACATTAGTATTAAAAGTGGAATTAGTTACATTGGTAAAGAAAAATGGAAAAACAAATCGATATTTTGGTTCTCTAAAAAAAGTATATGAAATATAAATGAAAAAATAGTGTTTATAGAAAAAATAGTCTTTAATATACTTAATCATAAATAACTATTATGCACAACTGTCAAATAATATACCCGTAATTAAACAGATATATATTAATTAATGATCTTCGTTACTGTTGCTATACTGTTGAATAGTATTGACTGTTCGATGGAACATTATTATTTTTTTGCATTTGTCGATGAAAATTCTTCAAGATTCTACTTATTTTTCAAAAATATGTCACTGACATGTTATTATTTGACAATAATTGTGGGTAAAGAATAGTATCTATTCGCATGTAATAGATATTACTCATTCGAATGATTTACTTCCGGCTCTTGATGCAAACTTTATTCTCACTTCATTACATACTCATTGAATAATATTAGAAAACCAGTTCTTACAGAATAAAAGACTATAGACAATAAAATAATTGTTGTAATGAATATTGAATATAGTTTATTTTACAAATTTAGCCCATTTTATTGAATAAAAATGAAGTTGTTCAAATATAACCACAGATAAGTACATTGTTAATTTATGCTTTCTGGTATCAAGCAAATTGAGATATAAAAACAAATATACACACATACATAAATACAGACACTTAGACATGATACAAAATATTATTTCAGTAGATTAATAGTAACATACATACTATCATATGAAAGCATATTCATCATTTTGAATCACCTTGTATATCATAGCATAAACAGAGATGTTTACTTCTGCATAAAATTTGCATTTAACCCCTCGAAAACTTTTAAAATAAGTGGCTGACGTTTCTATCAATTCAGAAGCAAGAAGAAGAAGCAGTTGAATGTTTCATGCCATATGCAAGTGTAAACAATTTTCTGTCACTGTAAAGATAAATTTCAATTAATAATTCAAGTGTGTGTTATTCAAGTGAGTTGTTCAAAGGAATGGAGCTTTTGATTTCGCGGAAAAATGTGATGCAATTCCAATATTTATTCTTATTTGCATGTACACACAGATACATTTTCCTTTTACTTCTCGTTGCAGGTAAGAAAATAACGAGATAATTTTTTCGTAATAGAATATACAAAGAAAATGAAATATATTTGGAGTAAGTATTTACTTATTTTTCAAAGATAAATACTCACAATTAATGTAAAGAAATTCGTTTTCTTGCAAATGAAGTAGAAATTACATATCTTTCAAAATACAAGGGAAGATTTTTATGAAATCCACCAGACAATTGCATGTTTATGCTGTCAAATTACCGTGACATTTGTCTGCTAACGTAGCATTCAGCGTAGCACGTTTTGTTCAAATTGCAAAAGTTGTCTAGTTTCTACAGAGGTTTGAGGACAAGACAATGAATGAGGCAACATCATAAAGTTTTTGACAAAATAGGGCAACGAATAAAAAAAATCTGATGTGGCCAGCACATAACCTCTCGCCGTATATTTTACCTGGCTGTATGCATAAAGCAAAGATTATTTTTATAAATACAAATAATATATTCATATAAATCTATGACGTATAAACTTCTTTATTATTCAATAATAGCATGTCTCAACATGAAGATATTTTACCATAAATTATGTTACAATAAATTACAAAGTAGAGTTTACCATATATAAATATTAGGCTGGTAACAGCAATTTTCAATTCTAACAACTTTGTTTACTTTCTCTTCATATTCTTCTAGTAAAAACATTAATTTTGGGCGGTCTAAAATGTATATATCTGGATTGTGCATCTATTCTTATATATCTTCTTTTACATTTTATTTTTTCATACTTGTTATATCTAAATAACCTTAATTCCCTTTAATAAAGTGACGGATAGGTTGCACTCCGATTTTGTCAATATTTACAACTTACTTGAGAAGAATTTGATAGCTTTTTCGCAATTCAAAGTTACTCTAGTCTACAGTACTGGTGTACATTGTCCCATAATGTTTGAAACAAATTTAAGTCCTTCAACCTAGACTTGTCATCTCCATAATAGTCACAGATCAAGAACTAAGGGATTCTCCAAGTACATTTTTAATTCATTACTCATTATTTCTGACACTGACATTTATCTGTCAGTTACAAATAATTTAAATTATCAACTATTTTTCATGGCATTCTTTCGGCTGTCAAATTTATTACAACAGATTATTTTATATATTATACTTCTTTTATCTCTAAATCTATGGAATATATAATAAAATATTTAAATGTATCAGATAGAGAATTTAATTTTCTTTAATATTACCAAGAAAAAAATTCAAAAAATAATTTTTAGAAGTTTTTTTTTTCAAGAATCTTCTACTTCCGGTTGTCCAATTGTTACCAATACCTTTTCAGATCTTCCCATGAATGTCCGATTGGGAAATACGTAGTTAAATAAATTTAAAGTCTTACTGTTTTTGAGTAAACGTCCTTCCAACATCCCACACACACACATACACACACACACACATCCACACACACACACACACACACACAGACATCATCGTAAAAATGTTAAATTTGGATTGTAGGGACCTTAAAACGTGCTTATTCAATAAAATCTGGATATGCGATTTTTAGCATGAATGCAATACCTCTCTTAGCGAGAGGTAAAAATTAATGAACGAATGACTAGTGTATACGAGTATAGGAAAGGTGTGTCCTTATATTTAAAATTAAACTTGGGTGTAAGAAATTTCGATGGAGCCAGAAATTCATTGAGTATAAGCGCCTAACTAGCGGACGAAAAGACATGCATGGACGCAGATAAATAAAATTATTCAGATTAAATATTTAATGTTTTATTATTCATATATCCTTCAAAATGTCATTGAATGCAAGAAAAATTACTTGAATTATAGGTAATAGAGTTTATTTGATTCTATAGTTTTGAATCCATTTCCACTTTTAGGTAAGCAAGATATTGTCTTTGGTCAAAAAACTTGATAGTGAGTTTCTAATGAATAAGCACGTTTTGGGGTCCCTAGAATACGACTTTACTATTTTTACGATGATGTCTGTATGTGTTTTATAATTTTTTCGTATTCAAATGCAGACGAGATTAGATTTTTGTTATAATTGATCCACCGAAAGTACCCTCATTTGCAACTTTTAACAGTTTTTCTTAAAAAAAAGCAGTTAAATATCTTTTATTGATATTTAATGTTATATCAATTTTAAAGAATATATTATTCTCTATATGACTGTATTATATTTTATACTTCATATTCAATAGATATAGAGTTAAATAATTACAAAGATATTAAATTTCATAAATCAGGCAGCTTTGCTAACCATGGAAACTGCTAATATATTCAGATAATTCAAATTGACTGATGTCAGTACCAATGAAACAAAAATGAATGTGACAGATATAAGGATGTTGAGATAGATGTTGGGGAAGACACGGAAAAATAGAGTAAGGAATTAAAAGAGAAGGGAAATGGCTCGAGTGATATAAGTTTCTAGAAAGTTGCAAGAGAGACGATTACATTGGTTTGAACATGTCATGAGGAGAAATGAAGAATATATTCAAAGAAGAATGAATAGCTTAGTAGTAGAAGGTGCAAGAAATAAAGTATTGTGATCTGCGTATGTGTAGGAAATTTCAACTAACGTCTGTGTGTCTACGTATTTTTCTAATGAGCATTAACTTCAATTAAGAATGTAGCTAATGGTCATTACAAGTACCGTGTGTCCCCGGTATAAGACCAAAGATAAGATGGAAGGACTATATTGCGAGAGGACTTGAGAGAAAAGGAACTGACTAAGGACGACATACAAAACAAAAATGAATGGAAGAAGAAAATAAAAATAGCAACCCCTAACGAATAGGAAAAGCTAGAAAAGAAGATGTTAGTGTCAATTACAATTTGCATAGTTTGTTAATGAAATATTTTTGCTGGAAATATGGGATCTTTTGAAAGAAAATTTATGTATAGGGCGAAAGCATTCACGTGACTTTGCTGACTTTGACAAGCAGTATCAAAATGACAGCTATTAATTATGTCCATAACTGATAAATATAATTTTTCATTCAAAATTTCATGATTTTCTTATTTCATGTGTTTTATTTGTTATCAGGAGTGTGGAACTCAGTTGCCGAGATTAGAAAATCAACAATAGCAATAAATGAAATTTCGAATGAAAAATTATGACATTTTTCAGTTATGGACATAATTAATAGCTGTGATTCTGATACAGGCCCACATATCTGATTGCCAAGGTCAGCAAAGTCACATAACTGCTGGTACTCTATGGAATTTGTACATAATACACAAGATTGACGGAAGGTAATGAGCTGGCCATATCAGATTTTTAATTTCAATTTATAAAACATTTGCGATGAATACGAATTATGGGACGTCAGATTGTCATGCATTGGGATATACAGGTGTTAATTTTAAGTTTTAATTTCATGACTATCGCTATTTTTGGGGTGATTTTCGACATTTTTATACGTAATTTCTGCCGTTATAGAGCATGCAAAATTAGTTTTGTTTATTGATTTTATGCTCTATAACATTTATGTGAAGCTTTTTCATCTAAAATAATTAGGACAGCTGGAAATTACGTTAGTATAATTTTACATTTTAAAGACCCATGTTCTGATGTCGCGGTCAACACCCTGTATAATAACTCTTACTAGAATACCAACTGATGAATTGAAGTACCAAATATTAAATATTTCCTAGAAGATAATATGGAGAACAGATATCTAAAGCAAATAACTTTTCAATAAATATCTTCTACTAAGGGTTAGTTTAGATATCGTAACTTTGAAATTCAGACAATGATTTGTATAAATAAGTTTTATAACTTAAAATATTGCACAAAATATCATACACGTTACTGGAACAATTTAAATTCTACATGTTAAAGCAGATAATAATCTTGAAAGAAGCATTCAGAACTCATAATATAATAAACTAAAACAATATTTTGGTTTAGTTATGTAAAAATCTTTATTCTTTATACGACGTTTCGACAGTGAAGTGCTGTCTTCATCAGGTAAATAACAAAGCAAAATACATGTAGTCAAGACAACATGTTTACAGAATGAGGGTAACATAGATCAAAAGCTAATTAAAAACTTACGAAGATACAACAGAAAACTATGAACAAATAACATTTAACCACGACTTATTAAGCTCAAAACCTGTATTTACATTAACGTTATTAGACGATTTCTTGATTTCGATGTTTTTGAAATCAATTCCATGTAATATTGTTTTATTGTATCAGATAATAATCCTCTATTGTTGCCATAATTCGTCTATTATAGATTTTGGAAATAAATGTTATGATCAGATTGATATTCAACAAAAATTCGTATACCATAGTTCGTATATTCATATATTTTCCCTTCACAACCTGTGTCACTGCTATCATTTACAATTTGGTTTATTTTCAAAGAAGAAATTCTTCATGTCAATGAATACAACAGAAAGATATGTTAACTTCCCTACTCTTTAATCGTAATTTCCGTGTGTTGCGCTTTTTGTAATATGTAACTAATGATATAAAATTGGAAATTTTATTATCACTTTCACGAAATGTCAAAATCGATACTTTCCCCCAAGAATGCGAAAGTAGTCGACGCTAAAATGTACAAATCGCCGAAAACCGAGGTTGAGAAAAACCTGTGGAAGGAATAACAACGGAAACATTAAATAGCAGAAAGTTTCAGTGATTGCAAATGAAATGGAGATAGATACAACTAGAATAGTTAGATTAAATAAAAATCTCTCCTCGTATTTGCGTTCAGTAATAAAATTAATATTATTCAGTATATATTAATTTTTGTTTATTATTATTTCGCTTTAATTACTGTTGTTCAGCATTACATACCAACAAATTTATTATACATTGGTATTTAATTCCTATATTAAAAATTAAACCTTTGTACTTCTTTCCAACTGCAATTGTTTACTATTTACTCATTTTCTAGGTAAGCCATTAGTGCTTACTTTTATTTGTGGGCTTTTAAAAAGACATTAATTCAGACAAGAAATTAAAACTATGTAATATGAGCTACTATCGTAGTTTATTATCTTTATATCTCGTGTTATAACATTTTATAGCCTTTTACAATGAATGAAATACACGGACTATAAAGACAAAACAATAAAACTACAATTTAAATTACCATTGCATACCAAAAAATCTGTTGTGGCCAGCACAATACCTCTCGCCACTTCCTTTTTTTGGTTACATAAGTATAGGGCGCGAATGGTAATGTTACATTTTTGGGCTTGACAAGCAAATGTGTGGGCCCGTTTCAGAATGATAATTAGTAATTATGTACATAGATGTCAAATGTTAGAATTTTTCATTAAAAATTTCAAGATTTTCTAAATTTACGTAGTTAATTTATCACCAGGAGTTTAAAGTTTACTTGTATGCCTTAGATATTTAACATTTAATTCTGCTCCACATGGAATTGGAAAATCACCAAATTTAGAATGAGAAATTATGATATTTGACATCTATATACATAATTACTAGCTATCATTCTGACATGGGCCCCCATATCTGCTTGTCAAGGCCAACAAAATCATATGACTGCTCGCTCCCTATTGTATTTAACATTTCTTGTATACCTACACTCTACACCAAAAATTCTACTTACGCATATATCTATTCCATATATATTTAGATTGTTTAATTTTAAATTCATTTTTGATGAAGAAATTTTGTCCTCTTCTAATTTTTCGAAATGTTTCCAATTCTATTAATACATTAAGAAATAATATAATGTATGTACTTCCCAGAAAAAGTCTTCAGTAATGTCTTCGGATTTCTGACACTGACATTATCTGTCAGTTACAAACAAATTAAATTTTCAACTATTTTCCATGGCCATTCTTTCGGCTGAAAAATTTATTATAACAGATTATTTTACATACTATATTTCTTCTATCTCTAAATCTATAGAATATATTGTAAAATATTTAAATGTATCAGAAAGAGAATTTATTTTTCTTTAATATTATCAAGAAAAAATTTCAAAAAATATTATTTAAAAGATTTTTTTTCAAGAATCTTCTACTTCCGGTTGTCCAATTGTTACCAAAACCTTTTCAGATCTTCCCATGAATGTCCGATTGTCAAATACGTAGTTAAAAAAAATTAAAGTCTTATAGTTTTTGAGTAACCGTCCTTCCAACATCCCACACACACACACACATACACACACACATCCACACACACACACACACACACACACACACACAGACATCATCGTAAAAATGATAAAATCGGATTATAGGGACCTTAAAACGTGCTTATTCAATAAAATCTGGATATGCGATTTTTAGCATGAATGCAATACCTCTCTTAGCGAGAGGTAAAAAGCAGAAATTATTAGTATGATTAAACATCTTCTGGGTTAGTGTTAAACTGAGAATTATACGGAACTGTCTTCTGATGATGCAATAAGCATAAATAAAATAAAATACTTTTTTACTTGAGCAATTTACGAATATATAGAACTCTTTCCAAGTGAAATTATACTGACCGCCAAAAAAAAAAATCTGATGTGGCCAGCACATAACCTCTCGCCGTATATTTTACCTGGCTGTATGCATAAAGCAAAGAATATTTTTATAAATACAAATAATATATTCATATAAATCTATGACGTATAAACTTCTTTATTATTCAATAATAGCATGTCTCAACATAAAGATATTTACCATAAATTATGTTACAATAAATTACAAAGTAGAGTTTACCATATATAAATATTAGGCTGGTAACAGCAATTTTCAATTCGAACAACTTTGTTTACTTTCTCTTCATATTCTTCTAGTAAAAACATTAATTTTGGGCGGTCTAAAATGTATATATCTGGATTGTGCATCTATTCTTATATATCTTCTTTTACATTTTATTTTTTCATACTTGTTATATCTAAATAACCTTAATTCCCTTTAATAAAGTGACGGATAGATTGCACTCCGATTATTCTTATATCGATGTGTAATTTTGTCAATATTTACAACTTACTTGAGAAGAATTTAATAGCTTTTTCGCAATTCAAAGTTACTCTAGTCTACAGTACTGGTGTACATTGTCCCATAATGTTTGAAACAAATTTAAGTCCTTCAACCTAGACTTGTCATCTCCATAATAGTCACAGATCAAGAATTAAGGGATTCTCCAAATACATTTTTCTTTCATTACTCATTATTTCTGACACTGACATTTATCTGTCAGTTACAAATAATTTAAATTTGCAACTATTTTTCATGGCATCCTTTCGGTTGTAAAATTAATTACAACATTATTTTATATATTATATTCCTTTTATCTCTAAATCTATAAAATATGTATAAAAATATTTAAATGTATCAGAAAAAGAATTTATTTTTCTTTAATATTATCAAGAAAAATTTTCAAAAAATAATATTTAGAAGATTTTTTTTCAAGAATCTTCTACTTCCGGTTGTCCAATTGTTACCAAAACCTTTTCAGATCTTCCCATGAATGTCCGATTGAGAAATACGTTGTTAAACAAATTTTAAGTCTTATAGTTTTTGAGTAACCGTCCTTCCAACATCCCACACACACACATCCACACACACACACACACACACACACACACACACACACACACACACACACACACACACACACACACACAGACATCATCGTAAAAATGTTAAAATCGGATTGTAGGGACCTTAAAACGTGCTTATTCAATAAAATCTGGATATGCGATTTTTAGCATGAATCCAATACCTCTCTTAGCGAGAGGTAAAAAAACAGGACACATCTATATATTTTCAGATTAAAGATAATACTCGTAGATATGTGGACACTATATTCAACTACGAACTAAGATCTGTAGGGTTTGTTAAAAATCTAAAGTGGGAGCTCTTATATGAAATTACAGTTTTTATTTAATTATAGACATTCTTAGAACCAGATATGGGGGCCCGTGGCAGAATGACAGCTAGTAATAAGGTACATAGCTGTCAAGTATCATAATTTTTTATTCAAAACATCATGATTTTCCAAATCCATGTGGATTATTCTCCTCGACATTATATTCCATACTATTGATGACAAATAAACATCAGAATATTTTGAAATTTTGAATAAAAAATTATGATATCTATGTAAATAACTACTAGCCGTCACGGATCCTCATATCTGCTTGCCAAGGCCAACAAAGTCACATGACTGCTCGGGCCCTGTAAGTAACGAATTTAAAATTTCTTGTACATTCAAATAATTGAATTGTATCGTTCTAAGTGGAATTTTGTCCTACTCTTCTAATATATTCAAAATTCTTCAAATTCATTGATAGTATTAGCGGTATTTCTTAAGGATATATGTAATACTAACATCCCTATAATTTAAATACGTATTTAATTAATAATAGAATAATATATATATATATATAATAAATGTACTCGTACCTCCCAGAAAAATCAGATTTTTACACTGACATTTTGCATTTATCTTATATTACAAACATCTAAATATCTCAACTGTTTTTTGGGCAACGAGATTTATTACAACAGATTATTCTATATTATTATATACTATATCTGCAAACCTTTACGAGATATAATAAAAATGTGTCAGATTGAGAATTTAATTTTCTTTAATATTACCAAGAAAAAATTTCAAAAAATAATATTTAGAAGATTTTTTTTCAAGAATCTGCTACTTCCGGTTGTTGAATTGTTACCAAAACCTTTTCAGCTTTTTCCATTAATGTCCGATTGGGAAATACATAGTTAAACAAATATTAAATCTTATACTTTTTGAGTAATCGTCCTTCCAACGTCCCACACACATACAAACACATATACATCCACACACACACACACACATACACACGCACATACACACGCACATACACACACATACACACGCACATACACACACACACACAAACATCATCGTAAAAATGTTAAAATCGGATTGTAGGGACCTTAAAACGTGCTTATTCATTAAAATCTGAATATGCGAATTTTAGCATGAATCCAATACCTCTCTTAGCGAGAGGTAAAAATGATTGTTTCATATACAAGTAACGCAACCCAAATTATACTACCACATTCGTCTACATAAGCTACCAAATAAAAAGTGTTTAAACATTTTTCCGCATCTCTAATAAGCGAGATACGAGGTATTTTCAAGTTTTAGGTGGAGGTCTCAATGACCAAGTACCATCAATCGTTTGCTGTCGCATCGAACCATCGTTTTCTATAGAGTGTCGTCGACTTATTTGATTTTCAGTTGGTTTGAATTTTGCTCGTTGCTCGATTCCACTACATGCCTTGACGCATGCGTTAATGTACATAACCTCTTAATTTCCAAAATTTCGTACTATAGACTTTTCTATTTATTAGAACAACAAATTACATTTTGTTTATAAACCATCAATCGGAAGTGATACTTTACTTAAAGCCCATTGCTATTTTAAACATGGAATTGGCGGGAGATCAAATTTTTTTATACTTAATCTGCTCTGTTAAGAACAATAACATAAAAATTAAGAAAAGTATATTGTATGTCGCAGAGATACGAGTAATCAGTTGTTTGATCAAATCCTTACGGGACACCAAAATTCTAACTAAATTAGTTGTTTGATCAAACCACTAGAGGTTTCACCAAAACCCTAACGCAATCCTTAGAGATTTGATAAAAAAAACGAATTTACTCATTAAGAATAAAAATGATGTGCAGTAAAAAATATTGATACCGGTTTCGAAGCAACGTCCGTCATCAGCCCTCTAAAAGCCAAAAAATTGCACAGTTTCATAAAAAAAGTTGTTTTACATTTTTTTGCGATTAAATATATCAAATAAGGAAAAGTTCTTCCTGTCAAATTATAAAACAACATTACTGACAAGTTACTAAAATAATGAATCTGGAAACATTTTTAATATTTAATACATCTGTTTCGTATTTAACTTGATTTTGAAAAACAGCAATTTGACCATTGTTGTTAAAATACTAACTAATTTATTACTATAAAAATATTACTGACTCCTTGTATTTCTTAGTTAACATATTTACTTAACAATGAGATCGAATACTCTTTCTAATCAGATCCTAAAAACAAAAAGAAAATGTGTATAAGTACACTAATATCTCATCAACGCTGAGAGAAGAGCAAAGCGAGAGAAAATTTAATTTTACAGAATCAGCAGGCAAACATAGCAGGAATCGCCCGTTAACTCAAAACCCAAATATATCCATTCATCCCACATTACTGGGAATTAATGGGAGATAGCAAACACGCTGCTACAGAACTCAATGTTCAGTATTTGATTAGTGATTTTAAAAGAGTTCATTTAATTTGCCAGATAAAAGATGAAACGATTCGGAATGATATACGAGTATAACGCATGTAACAAAACCATACGTTTTATGTATTGTTGCATTGTATTTTGATTTGATTTGAACAGAGATTATTTAAATGGAAAAAATATAAAACAAGCCTTGAATTGATACTATTTGATTAGAAATTTATAAGACATACATCTTTTTAGAATTATTGAGAATAAGGGAAGTGGTTCAAATTTTATTAGAATTTTATATTAAATATGTTCAAAGTATTTGCCTTCAACAATAATACACTTCACCATTTTTTCCTTCCACTTCTTAAGAACTCCAAACCAATCTTAATTTGGACTGCTGAATGCTTTCAAAATAATTATGAATTGCAACTTTTCCAGGCGGAAACATGTTTTTCTACAGGCTGGAGACTTGAACACCCGAACATAGGACTTTAACATGTAAAATCATATATTCGTTCCTGCTTCCCCGATTATTTTACATAAAAAAGCTTCATTTAAAAGTTGTAGAGCATAAAATTCTTCATCTGAATCAATAAATTAATTTCATATACTTCGATGCGTATTGATACTTTACACACTGCAGACAATGTGTAAAGTAAATGATATTCGTATATTACTTTACTTATACATTACAGAGCTACCACCATCTATACACCTTTAGGATTTAAATTGTCTTACCTAAATTTAGTTTTTTTCTATACATTCATGTTGGTAATACTGACAGAACTGCAATATTCAAATTCAGATCTGTAAGCTATTAAATGTGAACTCGGTATTTGGTGTTCAAATTGTCATCTGTTCGTCTGTTGAATTTCTAATTTGTTACAGGAATTTTATTTAAGGTCATATAAAACTTGACCTCATGTCATAAAGATTGTGTTTATAAATAACTATTACATGCTTTGTAACGGCAGAAATTCAGTTCCTTTTCTCTCAAATCTTCCGCAATACAGTCCTTCCATCTTATCTTTGGTCTTCCTCTGTTTCTTTAACGTCCTATTACTAAACTATTCATTCTTGTTCCAATATAATTCTTCATTTCTCCTCATGACATGTTCAAACCAATGTAATCATCTTTCTTGTATCTTTCTAAAAACTTGTAACACTAGAGTTATTTTCTTACCGTATCTTTCCGTGTATTCCCCAATATCTACTTCAACATCCTCATATCTGCCACATTAATTTACTTTTTATTGATACTGACATCTGTCAATTTGAATTATATGAATATATTACTAGTTCCCAAGTTTGGCATAGCTGGCTGAATTATAAAATTTAATTTCTTTAAAATTCTTTAACTCTGTATCTATTGAATATGAAGTATAAATTGTAATCAAATCGTATAGAGAATAATATATTCATTAAGTTATAATAACGTTAAATGTCAATAAATCAAATTTAACTGTTAAATCTTCAAATATAACCAAAATCTAATCAGTTGTTCTTCTGGATGTAAACTTGAGGAATACGAAAAAATTATAATTTTTGGAATCGTGGTATTGAAGTTATGGAATCCGGAACTTTTGCCACACACACACACACACACACACACACACACACACACACACACACACACACACACGCACACACACACACACACACACACACACACACACACACACACACACACACACACACACACACACAGAGACACACAGACACAGAGACACACAGGCACACAGACACACATTCATACAGACATCATCGTAAAAATGGTAAAATCGTATTATATGGACCCTAAAACGTGCTTATTCAGTAAAAACTCATCATTGAATTTTTTGACCAAAGACAATACCTTCCTTACCTAAAGGTGACGGAAGGTAAAAACAAGTTTTAATACTCGGACAAAAATTAAATTCATTTAATAAATCTATGAAGAAGTCGGCACAAAAAATCTCATATGTCAAAATATACTTACACATCACAAACTTTTACATTTCACATTAATTGAAGCTCTAATTTATCTCAATATTTCATCCAGCGACAATTTATCCCCCGACTGATTTAGAGATCGAGCACTAATAAGTCCTTTGAGGATAAATCTATCTTGTCGACAGGCTGTAATTGTATTTAGGTTTCTCTTTCCAATTTGTGAACGTTCCTGTCTTGTGGAAACCGGGAAATTTAGAATGGATTGTTATTTACACTCTTTTCTAGCGACAAAAAATATTGGAAAAATGACGGTTTCTGTGATTTATATATTATAATTTCAGACCAGCGTGGGTAGTGATCTTTTGAAAGTTATTTTAATAATGCGCTGAGAGAAAAAGTTTGACATATTTGTAGCAGTTATGAAAATCGAGATATTTCAATATTTCCTGGAGACACACGTTCGCAAATACAGGGTGTATAACGAAAAGTGAAACATGGGCGTTTAATATGGGAAATCAGTTTTTCCGTGCGCATTGTTCCTATAATTATTTTAGGTAAAAAAGCTTCAAATAAAAGTTGTAGAGCATAAAATTTTACATCTGAATCAATAAATTAATTTCTTATACTTCGATGTGTAAAGTTGATACAAAAAAATAACAAATGTCTAACGGTTTATCTGTCATGTTAGGGTAAATTATTTTTATTAGGTATTATTTCTAATATAATATATAAAATAATGTTGTAATTAATTTTACAACCGAAAGGATGCCATGAAAAATAGTTGCAAATTTAAATTATTTGTAACTGACAGATAAATGTCAGTGTCAGAAATAATGAGTAATGAAAGAAAAATGTATTTGGAGAATCCCTTAATTCTTGATCTGTGACTATTATGGAGATGACAAGTCTAGGTTGAAGGACTTAAATTTGTTTCAAACATTATGGGACAATGTACACCAGTACTGTAGACTAAAGTAACTTTGAATTGCGAAAAAGCTATCAAATTCTTCTCAAGTAAGTTGTAAATATTGACAAAATTACACATCGATATAAGAATAATCGGAGTGCAATCTATCCGTCACTTTATTAAAGGGAATTAGTGTTATTTAGATATAACAAGTATGAAAAAATAAAATGTAAAAGAAGATATGTAAGAATAGATGCACAATCCATATATACATTTTAGACCGCCCAAAATTAATGTTTTTACTGTTTTAGTCATTCCACGTATCAACCGATTTACGTCATCAAGTTGCGAAAAATATGAAAAACTAAAAATCCCCAAACGTTTGAACTATTTTCAGAAAATATGAATTATTTAAAAACTTTCAGAATTTAATTTACGTTTAGTATGTACATTATAAAATAAAGTAAAGTAAATAAAACTTTATTCAATTTTTTTTTCTTTATGCTCCTCTTGGTAAGGCTTACGATTGACAATTTGATTATATGTTTATATTGATTTTTGATTGAAATCGGCGTCTTTGAAGAAAAAAAGATTTTGTAATATTTTCGTGTTAATTTGGATAATTTAATTACTGAAACCATGCCGATGGGGTTATCTCGGGTAAAGTCAAAAATGAATGGCTAATGGATAGCGTATTTTGAAACAGAAAAACATAATAATGGTCCTTTTTCTACCGCTACATTGTATAAATGAGGTAATTTTACAGCACATAATCGTTATACATAATTATATCTATAACGATGAAGTGGCATAACTAGAACTCTTTGGTCCCTCCCTGATTAACACTCCATAAAAAAAAATTAAAAGCAAAATAATCCTAATTTTTATAATATACTGTGATAATAATTATAATTTCTCTTTTGAATAATTAGTCATTTTCATTATTGTAATCTAATTTTCTTTGTTGTAATCAAACATATTATTTTATTATTTGGCTCGCACCATAACCAACAATCACAACATAAACGATTCAGTCTCATATAAATTAGCTAAAAAGTTTAGTAACTTTCTACTTCTACTGATGGTGTAAATAGGTTAATATCGTGGAACGACTATATTATATACAATAAAAATGACGTAAATAGTGGAGATGTAGAGAAATATAATTTGTCTATAAGCCGTAGCCAGATTGTAAAATCCGTCTTTTTATAAAACGTCTAGACATTTTATAACACGTGGTCCGATTGTCATTGGATTGGCATTTATTCAATTATTTGAAAATTCATGACAATTCTGATTTATGAACATAAGTAAATGCAACGACGAAATAATAACAAGACAAAACTTAATTTGGTTTGTTTTGATTTCGGCTGGCCAGACAGAGACAACTAGAGATAGAAATATGTTTAGTCTCGTTTCAGCATTGCTCACTAGAGACGCAAGTATAAAGTACAATTATACGACACTTGGTGAAACAGTTCTAAATAATAATGTTTAAATTTATAACACTTGGCACATTTCACAAGATTTCAGTCTTTGAATCAACCTGTAGGTCACTTATCAGAGACTGGGCCACTCAACCAGAACCACAGACGCGTTTCGTTTTTATTGGAGCTCATCAGTGTGGTGCACTGAAGCCTCTACGAGGCACTGAGAAGGTTGTGCGGACGGATGATAAACATCCCACAAAGATATTAAGCCTGCAGAGGTAACTAACCACATACAGAGCCATCTATCGAGAAAATCTTGTGAAACGTGCCAAGTGTTTTAAATCCCTAATGTCATCACGTTTCAAATGAATGAGAATAGCGATCTTTGTATATTAGATAAAAATCTTTAACATATCTGGAATAATATTACAACATAAATTTTTCCAAATATAATTATAATAATATTCACATAAATAGTAGCCAACTCTTGCCAACGCGAAAATCCTAAATTTGGCTATGCCCCAACAGAGTTCGGGTCACCAACTGTTGTTCTATCCATAAACTTCACACGTTTATGTTACACACACGCGCTCATCGTTCGCAGCCCAGCAAGTTTGCTTGAAAGAGGAGAAAACGGTCCCCAGGGAATGAATTGTTATGTGTGTATTGTCCTCTGGTTGTTTGTTGTATGAACAACACTGTCGAGCCGCAGACAACGCAGTGCTATGAATTTTGTTATTCTTGCAGCATCAGATAGCACCAACGCTTCCAGAGTGAGAACTAAGGTGGAAGCGAAGCACGCGGTTATTTTGTGATACGAAAACCAGCGAAGAAAAATGGGTAAACACCGATGTTTAAACAATATGTTTTATATTTGTTATACGGATGCGATGTTAGCGAAAAGATTTTGTATAAATAAATACATGGACATGAACGTGAATAGATCTGCTGCAATTGTTTTATTTATTTGTTGTTCTAGGGATTGTTGATAAATCTCTTGCAATCGCGTTACTGTATTTATTGTTCAAATAATTGTTTTCTCGCGGGATTTTATTTTGTTAGAAGGGAATTTACGCACGACGCGAGGCGGAGTAAACAACACTTCGAACAAAAAAAGCATTTTAACATGTGCATCAAACAGTATTTACAAACACTATTACCTCTCGCTAAGAGAGGTATTGGATTCATGCTAAAAATCGCATATTCAGATTTTATTGAATAAGCACGTTTTAAGGTCCCTACAATCCGATTTTAACATTTTTACGATGATGTCTGTGTGTGTGTGTGTGTGTGTGTGTGTGTGTGGATGTGTGTGTGTGGGATGTTGGAAGGACGGTTACTCAAAAACTATAAGACTTAAAATTTGTTTAACAACGTATTTCCCAATCGGACATTCATGGGAAGATCTGAAAAGGTTTTGGTAACAATTGGACAACCGGAAGTAGAAGATTCTTGAAAAAAAATCTTCTAAATATTATTTTTTGAATTTTTTTCTTGATAATATTAAAGAAAAATAAATTCTCTTTCTGATACATTTAAATATTTTTATACATATTTTATAGATTTAGAGATAAAAGGAATATAATATATAAAATAATGTTGTAATTAATTTTACAACCGAAAGGATGCCATGAAAAATAGTTGCAAATTTAAATTATTTGTAACTGACAGATAAATGTCAGTGTAAGAAATAATGAGTAATGAAAGAAAAATGTATTTGGAGAATCCCTTAATTCTTGATCTGTGACTATTATGGAGATGACAAGTCTAGGTTGAAGGACTTAAATTTGTTTCAAACATTATGGGACAATGTACACCAGTACTGTAGACTAGAGTAACTTTGAATTGCGAAAAAGCTATCAAATTCTTCTCAAGTAAGTTGTAAATATTGACAAAATTACACATCGATATAAGAATAATCGGAGTGCAATCTATCCGTCACTTTATTAAAGGGAATTAAGGTTATTTAGATATAACAAGTATGAAAAAATAAAATGTAAAAGAAGATATATAAGAATAGATGCACAATCCAGATATATACATTTTAGACCGCCCAAAATTAATGTTTTTACTAGAAGAATATGAAGAGAAAGTAAACAAGGTTGTTCGAATTGAAAATTGCTGTTACCAGCCTAATATTTATATATGGTAAACTCTACTTTGTAATTTATTGTAACATAATTTATGGTAAAATATCTTTATGTTGAGACATGCTATTATTGAATAATAAAGAAGTTTATACGTCATAGATTTATATGAATATATTATTTGTATTTATAAAAATATTCTTTGCTTTATGCATACAGCCAGGTAAAATATACGGCGAGAGGTTATGTGCTGGCCACATCAGATTTTTTTTTCTTTTAAATACGTATTTCTAATATTAATTAATTCACTTCTAACACTAATGACAAGTTCCACCGTTTACAGTCAAAGTCTTAACTACGAGTTAACAAAAAACCTTCGTATTGAAATTTTGACAGCAGTATTTAACAATTCATTCTACATTTCGTTTCGATACAATATTCTCAATTAAACCAACAGTTAAAAAATTAACTACAAGCTGTGTAAATGTCAGTTAAATAAACAAAATTAAAACGAAACGAACTGTCAAATGACAAATTGATCATTTCTTTCAATAATCCGATTCAATATTGTTTATTTAACTTACAGTTAAAATTCTTACCGGAGATAAAACTGGGTCTAAAAGTAACACAAATCTGTCATTTTTAATGCTGATCATAATGACATTTTTAAGTCTAAAATCAAACGTTAAAAGCCTACTTTTAATAGTGTTTGTAGATAATAATTATTTTGTAACAAGAGCGGAAAATTAGTGATTCTGAAATGAATTGAAAGTTTCCGAAACAACTGTAGCTACTTTCGGAATGATATTTTCCACACGTATTGCAAATAATATTTTCTCTACATCGTCCAAAGAAACTAAGAAAACTAACGAAATTTATTCTAAATTTTTGACATATCATCAACAATAACTTGGGAGGCTATGAATGTTATTTTTGGGTAAACATAAAAATTGTTTTTATCATAACTACAAAAGTCTTGGCCTGTATTTCGAGCACACTGCACACTTTTATAATAAAAGCATTTTTAAGAAACACACTCCTCATAAGAATATAATGTAATACGCTAAGCAATTTTATTTTAAATGTGCGCTCGTAATAAAGGCTATTATGTTTTAATTATGTAGTTACAAGTTTGGTAAAGGTCATCATTTTGTATAGATTTTGTAAAATGATATATATGTAATTTATATTTTACTAAAGAAACTTTTGAAATATTTTAATGTTAAAATCTTACAAGAATACAATAACATCCTTATAACAGTCAAGTGCAAATATTTCTAAAAATATATCTGTGAAAATTTGCTTATATGAATTTATCCACTTACTTTTTGGTTCTTTATTTAAATTTTAAGTTTTGTTGTTTAATTTTGAAACACTTTGTTTAACTACATTCTCAATTATTTTAATTCCACCCTATTAAATTGATAGTACCAAATACAATTTTTTTCTTGTAATTCGCAAACTCTCATGACGTCAGATTCCTTGGATCCATGAACATCGGGGATGACCTCTTGTATTCCTTCATGGGGGTTTCCAATAAAATATTCTCTTGAGCCACCTCGCCTCATCCATTCTCAGTATATATACATGTCCAAACTATTATAAAATCCTTTTTTTCTATTCTGTGTACTATCGTTTCCTGAGCTGACATTTGACTCCTGATTTCATCATTCCAAACTCTGTCTTTCTTGGATACTTGACAACTTCTCAAGTAATTCAATGCTAGGATCAATAGTTTTATTTTATTGTCTTTTGTCAACTACCTTGTGTCCGAATTTCTAAGTATCTAATGCTAAAATAGCCAGTCCAATCGATTAAGGGAAATTAGTAAAAAAAGAAGCGAAAGAATATGTTTAATGATGAATATTAATAAAGAAATAAAATGATATAATTGAACTATTTCGGAAATAAGGGGGTTTTTGTTATAAAGACACGTCACGAATATGAATATATTTTGATTGGCGATTGAAAGAACGCCTATAAATGTAATAGCATATACTTCAAGAACATAGGACCACCTACGTAACACTAATTAATAAATGATTATTTGTAGGCAGTGTTTATACTTTTATTTTATTAATAACATAATTGTAAATAATTAAATGTTCTATGAAATTAGTGGCACTAAAAATGTTCGCTAGGAATAAACTACCCTTATTTTTGCGAATTTCAAAAAAAAAAATTTTTCTATAATCAGTAAATTATATATATATCATTAAAGTTTCGTGCAGAGGTATAGAAACACCCTGTATAAGTACTATTTAAGCAAATGAATCTGAAAGGCAAAAACTCTTACATTGAATAGATCTTTTTTTAAGAATGCATGTTACAGGCAACACATATAACACAAAAATAAACACTTCAATCAATAACAATAAGTTTATTATATCGAAGAGCAACCCTCATACACAGATACTGACGGTAACCCGATCACTATACAATAAATACTGAGCGTTGCTGCGGTAACTCGTCTGATTTTTGAATAGTCCTTACATCACAATCAGACTCTAATTAATTAAAAACTCCTAATTACAATTTGATCATAACAATCTGCACATATCTTAAGAATGCACAAAATAGGATATTAATTTACTTAAAATCTTTTATATTAATTGCATGTAAATATTTCAGCATTAAACAGACCAGCGATTTATTAGTTATCGTTTCAAAGATATTGATATACGTATTGTACTGAACTGTCAAAATAAAAATAATATAATAATGATCACTGCATAAAAGAGTTAGTGTTATATATTAATTTTCAAAAAGATATATAAGAAATTGACCTAATCAGTCAGAAATGTTCCCAATTTTTTGTTTAACGAAAACCATACATATTTTTTCCAACCTTATAAACGATCGTTTTGGTTTTTGTTTGGCACATTCCATTAATCTAAAGCATCCAGCGAGTTTTCAATTTCGTTCTTTCAGCCGAATTGCCGTGGTGGTTGTGGAAACAAATGAACATCGACGTTGATTAAAATGACAACCTCAACATCTGAACATCTACAGGGCCAGACGGTGGACAACAAAGCACCGTCGTATTATTTAATCAGAGTAGGCCGAGAGCGTACTTCCTCCGCTATGTTATCACACTCACTTGTTTGTTTCTCTCTGCTCTAGTGTGCCATGAAAGTGTACATGATGTACATTGGAGCCGACACACAACTCCAAGAACTGAGAATTTATGTTGGACTGTTATGAGTGAAACTATCTTTTGTCGCGAACTACATAGTGTACTTTAGATTCGTTTGTAACTTTTGTAAAATTTTGCAAGCTTTTATTAAATTATTCCTTCAAAGGGTAAAATGAGATGAGTTATACTTTATATAATAAACATTTCTAGAATTATTTTAATCAGTTAAAATCAAAATATATAAGTAGTATATTTCCACATCCAGAATTTCGTTATTATCTATATTATGCAGGATGTTTGAAAAAATTAGGACAAATAACTATTTTCTTTATTACCTATTAATTTTAAACCTATAGTTTAAACTGCCATGAAATTAAGGAAAAGATATTTGCATTTAATTTTACTTTTATTTAAATCTCAGACAGTACGAATTTTTCTATATGATCAAAAATAAAATAATGTTACTAAAAGTAAACGTAAAATATTTCCCCCAAAAAAAATGTTCTATATAAAAAAAAACTGATGTGGCCAACATAATACCTCCCGCCATTTATTTATTCGTTTTTACCTCCCGCTACACTTGGTAAGGGAGGTATAGGGATTGTGCTAAAAATCGCATATCGAGATTTTGGTAAATGACCACGTTTTAAGGTACCTAGAATCCATTTTTAACATTTTTCCGATGATGTCTGTGTGTATGTATGTACAAATATATATGTATGTGTGTGTGTGTGTGAATCCTCTTTACGCTCTAACTCAAATACTATCATTCAGAAAGTTTTGAAACCATGTATTTCTACCTTATTCTAATATGGAAAGAACTGATTAGATTTTGGTGGCAATAGGATAACCAGAAATGGCAGTTTACTTGAAGCTCAAGATAGTTTTTCTTCAAAAAATACCTTTAAATGTATTTTTTCTCAATTTGTTATTATAAAAATTAAAGATTATTCCATTTTCTACAAGTTTGCTTTAATACTTTTTCTATATATTGTATGGATAAATTTATGAAGTAATATAAAAATTATATACATAGGTAAATGGCGGGAGGTACTGTGTTGGTCACATCAGATTTTTTATTTTATTTAATGAGATTGGAGAACCAACAACAAAATAAAAACTAAATAAAAGTTCTAGCTAATTATATAAAGATATAAACAGAAACATTACAGCAAACATAGAGTACTTAAAACAACTATATAGATAGTTGATTTTAAGCATTTTTTAAAGGAGTTGAAAGACAAATTGAACAGATCTAAGTGTATAAAATTGTTATTAATTTAAATGCATACCAATGGGGTCTCCTGGCCGCGAATCTGGGAAACCGGGTTCTATCTCGAGCGACGCCAAATATTTAAAATTTTAAATGACACAAAATTGACCCCTGTGGGAAACTTTCCTCGTCAGCAATAAGTGCCCGTGAGGTGATGCCTGGTAAACGCCTGGCACACCCAGCAATGGGTAATACACCATGATGATATATGTATTTATTTTTTTTATTTAAATATACCTACATATTTACTAATATTGAAAACTATATTCAAGTACTTTCCATATAACTATTGTTGTATTTACAATTTCCTTCTTAGAACGTTACTATTATAAATTTGAAATAATTATTTTTTTGACAGTGACATTTATCTATCAGTAACATACATTTTAGCTGAACTATGTAACCATCGAGTTGTGTTTAAAGCATAGGCCCGGGGATTTAATTTTTATATTATTTACAAATTAATCCATAAAATATATAGAAAAAGTATTAATGCACACCTATAGAAAATTTAATAATCTTTAATTTTTATAATAACATAAATTGCGAAAAAATAACATGTAAAGGTATTTTTTGAAGAAAAACTATTTTGCGTTTCAAGTAAAGTGCAACTTTCGGTTATCCGATTTATGCTAAAATCTAATGGCCTTTTCCATATTAGAATAAGGTAGAAAGACTTGGTTTTAAAATTTTCTGAATGATAGTATTTGAGTTAGAGCGTCCAAAGGATCCACACTCACACACAGTCTGTATACTGCAAGGTCTTCAAATGAAACAAGGTAACTATTAGAAAAACCACAATAATAACAATTCATCTGAAATTTATAATAGAGTGGAATCTCACTAATCCGATCTAATTAAAGCAGAGGGGTGTTCGGATTAACAAATAGTTCGGATTATAGAGGTTTGAAAAAATACTTCTGAAAAAAAATGTTTATATAAATATAAATGTAAATAAATTGATAATATCTATGATTTTAAAAAAATGTGATTTTTTTCAGATGTCTTCAAAATACTTACTTCCCTGTTTCTCTCTCTCCGGCGGCGGAAAAACCCATACGTCTAGACGTGTTAATTACACCGGTGGACTTATTCCTTTGTATTCAATGTCATTGTGGCGCCGAAAAGTTCGAGAAGGACATCGCGCTGTATAAGCACGTCAGAGAAGCCGGCGAACATATTCTGATATAAGACATGTATCGTGAATGAACAGTGGGTGATATAAATAAACAGTCTACGAGTTGTGAACATAAATAAATGTAGTTATATAAATAAATGTAGGGATATAAATATTGTTTAAATAAATAATCTTAGTGTTAAAAGTATTTAATAATATTCATAGTCTTAAATTAGTGTTTATAATTATTTAATCATAGTGTTAGTTATTTTTATTGTCTTTTTAATATTTATCATAATTATTTATTGTTTAATAAACGTATTATTTTAATTAATAATATTTCTGATTTTACTACACTTCACCCAAATAAATAAAACGTTACAATGCATACTTTAAATTCAATTGGAACGTTTGTAGAAGTTTGCAAGTTTTATAAAATTAAATATCAAAAGAGTAAAATAAAATGATTATGAATAGAAGCATTTGAATTCAGAAAGTTCTAAAAACCATTTTTACGTTTCTTATTTAAAAAAAAAATTCCGTAGAAAACAATAATATTTTTCACATTAATTTAAATATTATGCTAATCACTAATCGATATTTTAACTATACTCCGACGGTACTTATATAGTCTTTTTTCACAACCCCTTTATATAATCTAGCATTTTTCACAAAACACAATAACAAAAGTAAGTTTATCAAAAATTTACAATAGTTTTAGAATTTCAGTTTAATTAATATGACAATTTGCAAGATTTTTTAATTCCTTTGAAAGAGTTAGAGATTCATTAAAACTAAAACATTTTAAAAGTAAAGTTAATGCATAAAACTAAAACAACTAAAAACTAAATTTTAATTAGATTCTTTCCTGTTTTGTAGAGCTTGTTACAGGAATCCCACGTATTCCAGTGACAAATTTTGCTTTACTTTTTACGGTGTAAAGTGTAAAGGATTTGTAGTTTTTACTCAGTGAATTCTAAATAATTAGAATCCAGTGGTATTTTGAATTAACTTGTTTTAGCTAACTATCGGGCCTGTTCTGTAATTCATTAGTTATTTTTTAACAACTGGTTAAAAAATGATCCAATAACGTATATACAAGGTGGTGGCGGTTATAGGTTAACATAGGGATTTAACATGGGTGTTTAGTTATATGCAATTTTTTGCAAATGGATTTTTAGTTATCAAATTGAATAAAAATTTTAACCAGTCGTTGAAAATTAACCACTGACTTATAAAATATGCCCGTATCATAGTTATTCATTTATACATAATACTTAAAAAGTACTATTTTTAAACACTGGTGCTTAAATCATTATAAATATTATTATAAGAGTTCTAAAATTGTAAAATCCATCAGTATTTATAAATACATATTTATGGTTAAAATGTAATAAAATATGTAATACATACTTACTAATATGTACTGTACTGATTCATTGTTATGAACAGTGTGTAAATAAACATAGACAGCTATGGTTCGTATAAACAAATAAATAATATTTTGTCGGCTTTTCAAAACATATGTTATAACTCCATTCAAATACTTTATCACATAAGTAAGGAAGGTATTGTCTTTGAACAAAAAATTCGATGGTACGTTTTTAATAAATAAACACGTTTTAGAGTCCCTACGATACAAATTTACTGCTTTTACGATAAGGTCTGTATTTGTGTGTGTGTGTATGTGTGTGTGTGTGTCAGTGTGTGTGTGTGTGTGTGTGTGTGTATGCGTGTGTGACAAAAATTTCTCCTTCGATAACTCCAATACTACAATTCCAAAAATTATAATTCTTTCATATTCCTCTTTCGTACGTCCATATGAAGAGTTGATTAGATTTTGGTTATGATTGGTTAACCGTGAGTACCCTAATTTGAAGATTTTAACAGTTTTTCCTTGAAAAAACGCTGTTAAATATCATTTTTTGACCTTTTGTGTTGTTTGTAATTGGTAGGAGGCCGTAGGTTTCAAAGAAAAAGTTGACTATACATATAAGTCACTTTATTATTACATGTGGACGTTTCGGACCATACATTTGTCCATCATCAGCACAATAAATGTGAAGAGAAATATTTTTTAAATTTAAATGTTACATTGAAAAGCTCTTAAATATTATTAGATTCCATTTTGAAACACTACTTAAACAGTAGTAGTTGAAAGCCCAAATTTTGTCGAGAATCACAGCAGAGCCATGAAACAAAAACATATTTACTACAGGCCGACAGGTTGAACTCTGGCAGAGCTATTATAAGAAGCGAGGGTTTCAATGCAACGCTTTTTAAAAAAATATATATTTTATATCAATTTTAACCTTAAATATGTTGTAATTAACCTAAGACAATATTTAATAATAAAGTATTTTATTTGAAAAGGTGACGCCATGGTTCCAATTCTGCTAACTTCATATTATTGGACTATGCACAGGCATGTTCTGTTGTTATGTTTGACTGTTTTACTTTATGTTCATGGTGTGGCAAGAAGCACATGTGCTCGTGTGCAAACCAAAGACTGATTCTACAACTTTTAGTAGAACTTAACGCTGTATGCATTCGACTTATCACAAGTAGTATCGCCTTTGGGGTCGTTTATCAAGATTAATATAAAAAATCGTGGAAACCCCCATGGGGATTTCTGTTTATAGTTTGTTATTGCAGTCACAAATGGATAAAAAATACTAAATTTATCACATTTATTTTTGTCATTTTAACAGTCGTACAAAAAATATGTACCTATTCAATGAATTTAGAAAAAAAATGTATGAAACACGTGAGAAATGTGATGTAGATAATTTTATCACGTTTTTTACTACTTGCTGAATAACCCAATCTTCTTTATATAGATTCCGATAATGCCGTTACTTTTTTGTGCGTACAAGGTGTTTACTATTTCTATGAGGTGTATGGGAAGTTTTTCGTTACTCCGCTAATTTGTGACTTAATTGAATTTTTTTAATTAACGTGTCGACTTTTTTAAGAAAGGAAAAAATAAAATACTTTGAAGTAATCAAATACCTGCACAAAAAGGGTCTAACACAACTTAAGATATAACAAATACTTTGGAAATGTCTTCTCCTTCATATACTTTGATAAAAAAAAGTGAGACACTGAATTTAAACGTGAGAAAAAAAATCTGTTGTGGCAAGCACAATACCTCTCGTCATTTTCATTTTATGTTGCATAGGGCGAGAGCAGTTTTCATGCAAAACATTATGATATTCCTAATCTATGTGGATTATTTACCTCGACAGGTATATTCCATACTTTGATGACAAATAAACATCAGAATATTTTGAAATTTTGAATAAAAAATTATGACATATGATAATTGTGACATCTATGTAAATAACTACTAACAGTCATTCTGACACGGATCCTCATCTGCTTGCCAAGGCCAACAAAGTCAAAGACTGCTCGCGCGCTATAACGAATTTAACATTTCTTATACACGCAAATAATTGAAAATGTATTTCTTCTTTTAACAGTATTAGCGGTATTACTTAAGGATATATGTAATATTAACATACCTATAATTTAAATACATATTTAATTAATAATACAGTAATATATATTAAATGTACTCGTACCTCCCAGAAAAATCTGATTTTTTTACTGACATTTTGCATTTATCTGTCAATTACAAACATTTAAATATCTCAACTGTTTTTTGGGCAACGAGATTAATAATAACAGAATATTCTATATTATTATGTACTATATCTCCAAAACTATACGAGATATAATAAAAAAAAAATGTGTCAGATTGAGAATATTATTTTCTTTAATATTACCAAGAAATTCGAAAAATAATATTTAGACGCACACACACACACACATACACACACACACACACACACACACACACACACACACACACACACACACACACACACAGAGAGAGAGACAGACATCATCGTAAAAACGTTAAAATCGTATTGTAAGGACCTTAAAACGTGCTTATTTATTTTGGTTATTGCTGCAATGTTGAACGTTGAGCGGCGAGCGGTAAGCAATGAGCGATGTATATTTATAACCGTTAATTCTTCTTTAAAGAATACTGTAGTGTGAGTACATTGAAACACGACACTTGTGTATGTGTTAGTGCGAGTGGTACAGTTAAAAAAAACTTTTCTACGGAAAAATAAAGAAAATTAATCTGTTACAGTGTTTGATATTAGCTTTTAACTATTTTGATGCAATCTGTGTATATAATATAACGTTAAAAATATAAGTTATTGCAAATATAAACTGCATTAGCTTAATTTTTATTTTGAACACAGAACAAGTTTTTGAATAGGTACACTCGAGTGACAACTGCCTTAACGCAATCTTAGACTGCGAAATTTTCAATCCACTCTCTCTGTCATATTTACACCCAAATAGAAATGAATTTTCCATTTTAACTTTTTGTCGTTTTGAATTGAAATAACTTCTTTGATCAAATTATTTACATGTAACTTCTTTTCTGTACTACTTGCTCCTGCTAATGATAATACCTAATGATTTATAATCATTAACAACCAGCAACCACTATTGTAATTATTCATTTGTCATCGTCACCACATACATATTTAACCTCCCAAATATTTAATTAAACTCAATTAAAGTTAAAGAGTACAATACCTGCATTTTATAATCTCTGCATAGTTGGAACATTTCGTTTTTTATTAAATTTCAAAATGAATATCCCAAATTCCTGGAATAACATTATTATATTTCTCATTCTAATACAAATCAATAAATTCATTTCAAACCAAAAACAAACAAATGCGTGATTTCTTACAACACGTGATTTCAACAGTAATGGACAACACAAAAGCACGTGATTGTGGAAAATGAGATATGAGAAAGCCTGACAGCTGTCAAAAGTGCGTGCATCAATTTAGAAATCGTGTTAATGCAACATAACAATTACTGTTAAAAGCCAACGGAATTTCCTATTATTATCACAACAAGATACCAACGGCGTTGAAATGAAAAATTCACATAAATTAGCTGTTATTTATAACCGCTGCTCCTTTGTTTCGTTGCTCTCTTTATCAGCAACAAAAACAAATCATTCTACAAGCTAAACAATCGAATTTTTCTGTTAGCAAAAACAATGTTTCCCAAAGGTAACATAGAGGTTGCTACTTTGAGATTTATGTGACACGGACTACGGTGTACATCTGAAAATCAAATAAACTTTGTTTTTACGGATACTAAACCTATTACAAACAGACAGTAGTGGCGTAATTGTAAAATATTGGATTAGTAAGATAGAAGTTATTTATTTAAATCCTTTAATAATATTGTCTAGTTTTCGCATCCCTTTCAAATCTAATGAACGTAGTTCTAGAACTTTTTGTAAAATCTAGAATACATTTCACTACCTTATCTCTAATCTCCTCTATGGTGGAAATGATTAGGCAGAGGACTCACGTCATCAACATGAAAAAAATCTTATAAAAAGAAATATAACTTAAGAGATTTTAATGTCAATTAAAAATCTGTTGTAGTCAACCAAATTCCCCAATTATTTCTCATATATCTCAATTATCTTATTTTTGTCAATTTTTGTCAAATGCATTAATAAAAACTAATACATCGTTGAAAAAACAAAAAAAAAAAATGGCGGTTTATATTTTAGTACAATAAATAGAGATTGCAATTTAAAGAAATAAAAGTTGATAGTTGTATTTTGTAAACCGGACTTTATAAAAAATATCTATATCTGCCATCAAATAATATAATTAAAATAATAAAAAAATTATATGACCCATTTTTTTTTCTTTTAGTTATAATAAAAAAGTTAAAGGGGGGGGGGCGTCCCAAACCCACCCTGTATACATAAAGTGAGATATTTTTGTTTAAATATCGAAATTCAAATTTTCTATGGCGTGCTTATGACGAACATTAGATAGTATTAAAATCTGTAGCGAACTTCAACGCATACCCATATTAATAGACAACTTTTTTCTGTTTATAACTTTTGAACAAAAAAACATAGATAAACAAATAAATATCAGGGGAACAAACAACAAATAATAAATAGAAAATTTTCTAACAAATCATAAAAAAAATTTTTTTCTTAAACATGTTTTATTGTATTTTCCTATTGTATGAAGCTGTAAACTGCTTGGTAAATTAATTGCTCGGAAGAGTAGATTACAGGCATTACTAATAATTAGTTAAAGTATTACTAATTTTATATTCAAAGTTTCCTTCATAATTATTTATTTGTGTTATAACCTGAAACCTACTTTAATCAAAATTCTGAGAAATGGAATTAGGAAACGATTATTATTTTGAATTAGAAAATAAATATTATTCCAAACTTAAATTTTATATTTATGAAAAAGTGAAAAAATTCTTCTCTAATTTCACAACTAAAATAATATTAACAAAATAAAAATGCTACGTCCTTGTGGTTCAAAATTTATTTTAATCTACTCCTGAATAGTAACCCATACCAGTAAAATTCTAATAAAATTCTCACTGAAATACATCTCATTCAGCACAAGGATTAAAGGAAGTGATTTCGAAAACAGTGTATCTGTTATATTAAATACGAAAACTGTATTAAAATTCTGTCAGATAATTTACTCCTTTTCATTACTTTAAAATTAAATACATACAAACTAAACTTTGCAATGGAACTTGTGGAAGGCAGGTAGCTGGATTTATTATCATAATTAACCTACCTTTTAATTTTTATCTTTTTAAAATTTGTCTCTAACACTTTTAACTGGCAGAAAAATATCAATAATTAGGTGTTTATCTTTCATTGACAATAATATTGTATATCGTTGATATAATAACGACCGAAATAAATAAAGAAACATTGTTATTTTTAACGATGCTACTCTTCTTTAGCTTTGTTTATCAGGAGTAAAACAAACGAATTGTTTTACGCATCATAGCCTTCTATGATTATAGGCGTACGCCAATTTTAAACTTAATTAAAATGAACGTGCATAAATCAATTTGTCAGCGCAGCGTAAGGCTGTGAGCTTGATTAATTAGCACTCTTGATTTCGTCAACTCAACTTGACCTCCACGCTTCATATGATACAATTAAAAATTTTAACTTCTAAAAATAACCAAGCACTACGACAACAACAAGGAACAATACCAAGCATAGCTTACACTTTTTTGTATGCTTCTCAGATATGAGGAAAATACAAGTGATACTAGTGACATTAATTGCCTTTTTTGACAAATTGTACATTGCAAAAAGAATACAAGATAAATGTATCTAGGTTTATTGCAAAAAGTTAAACTGATTGCCATTTTTTTCCTGTTAAACTAATAAAAAATTTACGCGCTGATAAATCAGACGGGCTCAGTATTTATACAAGCCCGGATCCATATCCGTTGACCCATCCGTCTTACTTTAATTCTTTTACCTCTCGCTAAGAGAGGTATTGGATTCATGCTAAAAATCGCATATCCAGATTTTATTGAATAAGCACGATTTAAGGTCCATAGAATCCGATTTTAACATTTTTACAATGATGTCTGTGTGTGTGTGTGTGTGTGTGTGTGTGTGTGGATGTGTGTGTGTGAGGTTGTTGGAAACACGATCTCTCAAATTCTATAAGACTAAAGACCTGTTTGACTACGGATTCCTCAATCTAACAGTAATGGGAAGAGTTGATTAGGTTCTGGTAACAATTGGACAACCGGAAGTGGTAGTTTCTAAAAAAAATAATTCTAAATATTATTTTTTGAAAATTTGTTACTACAAATATTAAAGATAATTAAATTTTCAATCTGACACACTTAATTTTTTTATTATATCTCGTATAGGTTTGGAGATATAGTATATAATAATATAGAATAATCTGTTGTAATAAATCTCGCCCGAAAAACATTTGCGATATTTAAATTTATGTAAATGACATGTAAATGCAGAATGTCAGTGGCAGATTTTTCTGGGAGGTAAGAGTACATTTAATATATATTATTGTATTATTAATTAATTATATATTTAAATTACAGATATGTTAATATTACATATATCCTTAAGAAATATCGCTAATATCGTCAATGAATTTGAAGAATTTTGAACATAATAGAATAGTAGGATAAAATTTCTTATAGAACGAAAGAAGAGAAACAATTTCAATTATTAGTGTGTACTTATAGGGCGCGAGCAGACATGTGACTTTGTTGGCCTTGGCAAGCAGATGAGGATCCGTCAGAATGACGGCTAGTACTTTTTACATAGATGTCACAATTGTCATATGTCATAATTTTTCATTCAAAATTTCAAAATGTTCTGATCTTTATTTGTCATCCATTAGCATGGAATATACTTGTCGAGGAAAATAATCCACATGGATTTGGAAAATCATAATGTTTCGAATTAAAACTTATGATACTTGACACCTATGTATATTACTAGCTCTCATTCTGACACGGGCCCCCACATCTGCTTGCCAAGACCAACAAAGTCACATAACTGCTCGCGCCCTATGCTACATAAAATGAAAATGGCGAGAGGTATTGTGCTGGCCACAACAGATTTTTATTTAACATATGATAGTAAATATGTAGGAATATAGGTAAGATAACAAAAATATATAATATATCATCATGGCATATTACCCATTGGTGGGTGAGCCAATCTGCTTTGTACAGAGATGTCGGTAATAATGATGACATATTTGTACCGTGCGGGCGTTAACCAGGCGTTACTTCACGCGAATCTGCGGAAACGGGTTCGATTCTGACCACGCCAGCAATGAATGTAGGTAAGTATATAAATAAATAAAATAAATATATCATCACGGCATATTACCCATTGCTCTGTACACGCAGATTTCAGTAACGATGATGGCATATTTATACCGTGCGGGCGTTTACCAGGTGTCACCTCACGAGCACTTATTGCTGGCGTGGAGAATGCACTACAGGGATCATTTTTGTGCCATGTAAAATTCGAAATATTTGGCGTCGGTCGGGATCTAACTCGGTATTTAAACTTAATTAAGTAAGTGTTTGCCACATCAGATTTTTTATTTATAAAATAAGACCAGACCGAAGACCAGACTTTGCTACATGTCGCACATATTCATCAAAACAACTTAACTGACCTATACAACACTTAACTTACAAAAGTAAAATGTAGATAACACAGGCACCCGACCCGATATTAAGCCATTTTAAGCAGGAATTCCGGGCTTTAGAATTCCGCTTAAAATAAATAAATAAATACTTGTGAGTACTTATAAACACTAGCATTTACTTATCAGTATCAGCAAGAATTACAAGTAAATACTTATTTTCATAATAATAACCTGACACTTATACTTATAAGTAGGGCTAGGACTTAGAACTGAGTATTTACTTAAAAGGAAAAACCCACCCACCCGAACCAAATGGAATACGGGTCGATTCTTCACCCACAACACCCATAAGAACCGTAATAACCGTATGACCCATAAGAACATTATGTGCGACGTAACATTTATTTTGACAACATTCCATTATAATTGATGTTTATTGATATGCGTCATACACTGCCCAAACTGGGTAACTCTTACCACGGCTCTTACGCAGGGTGAAGGCGGAAGCGTCAAATACGTATTACGTGTCATACGATTCTTATGGGTTTTTCGGTTCATATGGGTCTTGCGCGTATTATAAGTTTTATGGGTGTTATGAGTGAATAATCGACTCTGATCCGTATACACTGAAATACGGGTGAGCGAGCAATCTTTTGGATCCACCGGCAACAGTTCATTCTTAAATTTATTTATTGGAAGTTAATAAACTAATCTCAAATTCAGTTCTATATAAATTTTTAAAATTTTTAAAATGTTTAGTTTTGAAAGTAGCGACAAGGACGAAAATATTAATAAAAAAAGTGTTGTCTTTACGGTCTTCATAACATAAATCTGAAAACCTGATGCTATATAATAAAACTTTTCGGTTTTTTTTTAATGTTCACTTAACAGTGACTTACTATCGCAGAAGCCTACGAAGCCCGGGCTTGTGGCGCAAAATATTACAGCCCAGGGTGCACTGGCGCAAAATTATTAACGGTGCATGGCCTTGTGACGTCAAACAAGGTTAATTCGTCATTGGTCAAAAACATCTTTAAAATAATTAAATAAATAAATATATCATGAAATATTTGTACCATTCGGGCGCTTACCAGGCGTCACCTCACGGGCACTCATTGCTGGCGTGGAGTGTGCACAACAGGGATCAGTTTTTTACCATTTAAAATTCAAAATATTTGGCGTCGGTCGGGATCGAACCAGGCACCATCTTTGTAATTTTAGTTCAGTCCCTCCACGAGCATAACACATTTCTTACTTATAAGTTTATAATTGATTACTTAATTCTATAAGAATCAACTATATTTTATTAATAGAGTTTTAAGTAATTACTTATTTTGATTATACGTAGATGTACATACTTTTGCCAATAAGTCTTATAGAAGCTTTTACTAAAACTTTATTAGTACTTATAGTCCTTACTTATAAAACTGTTAGTTTAAGCATTTACTTATTTTCATTAATACCATCCCATTATAGATATGTATTTTATCGATCTAGATCTAGAGAAACATAGCAATATTTATTTTCTAAAATATTTCACTTTTTTACTGTAAAACGAAACTATTATTAACAGTCAAACCTGTCTAAGCCGGACCCTCAACAAGACGGAATTATGGATATGGCGAAATGATTGAAAAGTCCCGCCACATTAAATACAAATTACAATAGGCGCGTTCAATGAGACTTGCAAATCTAGCGATACGGAAGTATCTTTTACTGAACGCTTTGCTAATCTAGCGAGAATTAACATATTGCTAGATTTACAAGTATGGCGGGAATCAGTTGTAATTTAAGATAATGTTTATTCATGAAAAGAAAGCTACGAGTCCGAGGGCGAATGGGTTAAATTGTTTGAATGAATAAACATTCTTATCTCACGTGGCTTTTACAATATATTATTCAATTTTGACGAAATAATAAGAAAAAGCATTATAATATATAATTTTGACAAAATAAAAAATCTGATGTGGCCAGCACATAACCTCTCGCCGTATATTTTACCTGGCTGTATGCATAAAGCAAAGAATATTTTTATAAATACAAATAATATATTCATATAAATCTATGACGTATAAACTTCTTTATTATTCAATAATAGCATGTCTCAACATGAAGATATTTTACCATAAATTATGTTACAATAAATTACAAAGTAGAGTACTATATATAAATATTAGGCAGGTAACAGCAATTTTCAATTCGAACAACTTTGTTTACTTTCTCTTCATATTCTTCTAGTAAAAACATTAATTTTGGGCGGTCTAAAATGTATATATGGATTGTGCATCTATTCTTACATATCTTCTTTTACATTTTATTTTTTCATACTTGTTATATCTAAATAACACTAATTCCTTTTAATAAAGTGACGGATAGATTGCACTCCGATTATTCTTATATCGATGTGTAATTTTGTCAATATTTACAACTTACTTGAGAAGAATTTGATAGCTTTTTCGCAATTCAAAGTTACTCTAGTCTATAGTACTGGTGTACATTGTCCCATAATGTTTGAAACAAATTTAAGTCCTTCAACCTAGACTTGTCATCTCCATAATAGTCACAGATCAAGAATTAAGGGATTCTCCAAGTACATTTTTCTTTCATTACTCATTATTTCTGACACTGACATTTATCTGTCAGTTACAAATAATTTAAATTATCAACTATTTTTCATGGCATTCTTTCGGCTGTCAAATTTATTACAACAGATTATTTTATATATTATACTTCTTTTATCTCTAAATCTATGGAATATATAATAAAATATTTAAATGTATCAGATAGAGAATTTATTTTTCTTTAATATTATCAAGAAAAATTTTCAAAAAATAATATTTAGAAGATTTTTTTTCAAGAATCTTCTACTTCCGGTTGTCCAATTGTTACCAAAACCTTTTCAGATCTTCCCATGAATGTCCGATTGGGAAATACGTTGTTAAACAAATTTTAAGTCTTATAGTTTTTGAGTAACCGTCCTTCCAACATCCCACACACACACATCCACACACACACACACACACACACACACACACACACACACACACACACACACAGACATCATCGTAAAAATGTTAAAATCGGATTGTAGGGACCTTAAAACGTGCTTATTCAATAAAATCTGGATATGCGATTTTTAGCATGAATCCAATACCTCTCTTAGCGAGAGGTAAAAACTAATCAATTAGTAGGTTGTGCATGACAATTGTCGTTGATAGACGTCAAATCGTTTATTTATAAATTATAAACAAGCATATTTTCTGTCATTTGTGTCGTGAATTAGAAAACAAATGGCTGATCTGTCTAAAAGAGACTGTGGTAAGTTTTATTTTCATGCATTATAAATGGATTATTTGTTGCAGAGTGAGTTAAAATTCTGAGAGTGACTTATTTTTTTTTTAATTCACTAGCAAATAAAGAGTTACTTATAGTTTCTATGGAGATAATGACATTTTAAAACGTCAAAATTGAATAAAATTATTTATATATTGCAGAGTTCATATTTTATCATCATAATTAAAGAAAAAAAATATTTATTCAATTTTAATCTTCTTGGCAGGTACCTACTTAATATGTGCATGCATTTCACATCAAAGCAAACGTTGGTATACATGTGAAATAGGTGAACATGAAAACAGAAAATTAATTAATATGCTTAACAAATTCCATATTATTTAATATTTCGTTACAAATATTTTTTGTATTTGTATATTATACCACAATTATATGTGCATTTACTCTTAACTTAGTACTGAATTAATAATTTTAGATTTGTATCTTGTCCAAAACCACTTCTTTCTACATAATTTCACAATCAAACAGATACTCCCTGCATTCAAAACAAACATGAAACCGCCAAGTTAAGTTAACACACCGTTCAATGTGACAGTGTTTTGACAGCTTAAAAAGTACTAGATTTGCTAATTCCAATAAACACACCTAATGTAATGTGATCTGTACAAGTCGGAAACTGTTTAACGCGGACGCGATACTGTCATACTGGTTTCTAAAACAATGTTTTTTGAACGATTTATAAAACAAAAAGTGAAACTTTAAAATCCTAAAACTTAAAAAATATTATTTTAAAGTTCTAGGACTTTAAAATTTAACCTTCATACTGAATCCTTTATTTATGGCTTTAAATTGTTCTTCACCTCAGCAGCTTCATCCAAAGTATCACGAGGAATGTATTTTTCATCAATTATAGCGAATAATAATGTTAACGAAATCAGAAAAATTAAATTTTAATTTGTCAATCTGTGAAAATTTTGCTAGGATTTTCGAACAATTGCGACTTAGCCTACTTATACAAAGATCATATTGCTACAAATTTCTGCATATTTCTTTTAATAATTGAATAACTAGAAACCAGTATGACATAAAATTATGTATGTACCTCAGACGAAAAGTGTCTTTAAGACACTCACAACCAACTTGCTCATACCTTAAAGATTCACTTTTCGTCCTAGATACATAAAATACTATTAAGTTCGTGCCTGTACAAAACGGCAGCAAGGGTTTTCATGTAAAATTCACGTGCTATTTGAGAAACAATGATTGGTCAACCTAGATTAATAATATAAAATATATAACATATTACTATTCTTATACTAATGGATAGCAAATTTCGTCTACTTTTCAACTTTGAGTAAATATACAGGATGTTATTTAAGTAAGCCTACATAATGGTAGAACTAACCCCATAGATAATAAATCTGGCAATAATTTTTGTTTTACATACTTTCTATAAGAACTGGGGCCCCTTAAAACTGACCAATTACGTCATACTTCAAAATTTTGTATAAACGTAAAAATCAATGTGTTCTCTGGAAAAAATGTTGATTGTCAAAACTGACATACAATGTGTTTTACCCAGTTGTACAATTTATATTCTGTTTATTTCATATTTTCAAAATGCCAATTATGTTCAACAATCAAGAATATACAAACTAGCAACAGTGCTGATACACATATAGTTTTTCATTATGGAAGTCTGAAATGATCCTAAATGTCAATTGTGACAGGTGTGATATTTTTTTCAGAGAACACATTGATTTTTACTTATCCTGTATATACGTTATTAGTATTATTACTACAGTATTATAGTTACGTTTATAAAGATATTATTGTTTTAAATTATAATTAAAATTTGAAATAAAATTTAACACGAATACATATACTAGGTACCTGAAAATTTAAATAAAAATCCTCTTAAATTTTAAATGCGCGTTATTCGCCGGAATATACTAATGTTTATGAAACCTGCTCCAAATCCATTAATTTAACTTTTGTTTTAAACATCATCCAACCGAAAGTGGCACTTTACAAATGTCTTTTTAATGTATTTTGCGAGTATATTTTAAAACTAACTTTGTTTATGTACTACTTTCATTTTAAACTAAATTTCTAAATAAATGGCATTGCTTGAAAATTAATTATAGTCAGCTAACAATGTGGTACCTTTCTGAAAACAGGGCGGTCTATTATCCATTTGTCACATGTGATTTTTCGTTGAAATGATAAATGCTTTTTTTTATCGTGTCAAACTGAAATTCTTCTTTTTCTTCTTTTTTTCTTCTTCCTCTTCGTTGTGTTTTAAATACGAGTAATCGGGTATAGGATAAATTGAAACACAAGCATTTTAAAATACTATAACGATGAAAATTTAATGAAATGAGAACTACGAATATATTATAAATTCAATTATTTCAATTGAAATAAAGTGCTGTATGCAAAATGAAATTCGCAGATAAATTATTTGATATGAAAGCTCGCAAATATAATAATATGCAAGAGAATTAAAACTTTGTATTTCGATATGTTGCATAATAAGAAGAAATTTAAATCTAAATGAATTCTCTTTTACGTTTTAAATCTGTAGCATTTATTCTGAATTCAACATAAAAGCTCCTCAGACCGTCTCCTGTTTCAATAAAATATAGTGAAATTAAATTTCAGATTAAGATCTTGAATTAAATGATACTAAAGACAATATGAAGCTAAATGAGCGAAAATAAAGGTCAATATTATAAAACAAAGCGGCTAGAACAATATACGTAAATTAGACACCATTTCGCAAACAAATCTCAAAGATTACACTTATAACTCATCATCTATTCAAAATTTAAATCTCATTGTGAGTTCTTCCATTGTTTAATCTTTCTTTTACATCAAACGCAAAGTTGGCGTTGTTGATAACAGTCGCGAATCATTGGCGTTATCAGTTGAATATTGCGCGCGAACACAGTTGTTATTTTGTGGCAATTGTTTTCGTACGTTATATGCCTATAAATAGAATTGAATAAATGTCACTTGCATGTGATGCAAACATCGCCAACTCGATCTAAATTTCAAGCTCCGATGCTCAATGTTCTGCTTTTACAGGGCTATCTTTGATTATTAAACAAGGAAGAAATTATTAAATTATGCAGCACAAACTAGGCATGATTGATTAATTTATTCATTTATGCATCTTGATCTGAGGCATATGTAATCGAATGATCATATATGTATAATTATAGATTAGGAAGTTTATTTAAATTAATACAAATTCGTAATTCAATATGCATTTTCTCATCTTCAGGCTTTATAGTAATACTTATAAAAGTGGAGATTTTAATAACGTGGAATTTGTTTATTTATTGTCACACTGAAATCTGTTGAATATCAATTATTTCGAATTACTTCCTACATGCTTTATGCTGGTAAATCCTCCTTACTTGTATATGGTTCAACTGAATCCATTCTAAATACATTGAACAATATGGTACAAGACTCAAAATAGTACCGTGGAATGCTCAAATATAGTCAATAATAAAAAGAAATCAATAATTGCATTTAAAAAAAAATCAACATTAATTTATATTCTAAACAACTTCTATACATATATTTCTGAAGTTAAAGGTACATTTGACAATGAAAATCCTAAATATAGAAAATATAACTGAGCACTTTTAATAGTTCCAAAAAAAAAAATCTGTTGTGGCCAGAACATTACCTTCCGTCAATCCTGTGTATTATGTACAAATTCCATATATAAATTATCTTGCAAAGTTCTAAATTTCCAATAAAATTATTTCATAAACAAACTATGCAAATTGCATTTGACACTGACATCTGCTTCTTCTTTAGTTTTTCCCATTCATTAGGAGTCGCTATTTTTTATTTTCTTCTTCCACTCATTTCTTTGGTCTTCCTATATTTCCTCTATCTTCTATTACTAAGCTATTCAATCTTCTTCCAAGATATTCCTCATCCCTCCCCATGACATATCCAAACCAATGTAATCGTCTCTCTTGTATCTTTCTAGATACAATCTATCACGAGTTATTTCCCTTATTATTTCATTTATATCCTATATTTCCGTGTCTTCCCCAACATCTATCTCAATATCCTCATCTCTGCCACATTCATTTACTTTTCATTGATATTGACATCTGAAAAATGTAATAATTTTTCAACTATTGTAATAAAGTAAATATTTCCCGGGTATTTTATAGGTTATTTATAGAGCTATGCTGTAAGCATCGTTATGACATAACGAATCCCTAGAAACGTTATATCGTTATGGTAATAACAAAAATCGTTTAATAGGCTTATTCTGTAAACGATCGTTATGACATTATGCATGGTTAAATCGTTATTACAACGATAATAGTTAAAGTGGTATTCTGTAAACAATAGTTTAATTCTACATAACGAAAAAACGATAACGTTATCGTTATTTATTTACGGCTGGAAAAATCATTCGTTACCTAATCAAGTCAATAATTCAGTATTTTTATTCGTATCAAAATAAAATTGCTACTATGTTGAATAGTGCTCTCAAAAATCCGTCACATTATAGTTTTTTACAAGGTAATATTAAAATAATTTAATAAGTATTTATTCCTAGCGCTTAACGCAATCTTCCGAATTTGTCTACAGATGGTAGTAGTAGCTCTAGCATAGCCCACAACAAAAAGCAGAAAGAGTCTGGCAGCTGAGAGGTTGACAGCAGACTCCCACCAGAACTAATCTAATCTAGAAGTTTTTGAGTGATATTGAATTATTTTCAATATTTCATTTGAAATTAAATTTGATTTTAGGAAATAAAGTTCTTAACTTGATCCCAAGGTTATTATTTTTTAAAATGAGTTACAGAATACGGATACAAAGATAACGCTTATCGTTAAGTAGAGATAACGATTTTTATAATAACGATTTCGTTATGATAACGATTCGTTAAGCGAATATTTTACAGAATAGGCATGTAAGTGTATTGGAAAAATAATGTACTACGGGAAATATTAAGTTTAAATACAGTGTACGTAACTAGGAGTAGACTATGAACACATGAATGTATGTCGGATCATTACTCAATTCAAGTCAAGTTGTCAAAATTGATCTTGAAATGTAATTTTGAAATTGATATTTAATTAAATATTTTTTCCGTCGACCGTTTATTAATAGGCTATCTTCATGTATAGAAAATCATTCATTAATGACCCCTATTAATGCATGGTTTTTTTATTAATAAACGATTTATTGGGTGCGTTCACCACATGGAACACAGCATGTATTGCTAACGCTAAGTTGTAGCAAAAAAGTAGACAGAATTTAAAGTCATGCTTTTGATATTTACTAGCTAGGTATATTCACGTAGCATACCTTTAAAATGAATTGGAAAGAATAAAATTCCTCAAATAACATAAAAAAACCGCTTGTGTTGTCTAGCATTAAGTAAACTGAACGCACCCACTGAAAACAATTGATGACAAAACTTATTGATTTTCTGACGTAAAATTTGACGTTCGGTCAACCATTACTAACCTAAAAAAATTGTCATGGAATAAAATTAGATTTTCCATGTAAGTAAGATACGGTCAATGAAAAAATATTGTAACTAACACGTGTGTTAATTGGCGATTAATGATCCCAACAATTAACGCGTGAGCGTAGCTAACGCGTTAAAATGTCTCGATCATTAATCGCCCTCATTAACACACTTGATAGTTAAATAACTATTTCCGTCGACCGTTTATTAATAGGCTATCTTCATGTATAAAAAATCATTCATTAATGACCCCTATTAATGCATGGTTTTTTTATTAATAAACGATTTATTGGGTGCGTTTACCACATGGAACACAGCATGTATTGCTAACGCTAAGTTGTAGCAAAAAGGTAGACAGAATTTAAAGTCATGCTTTTGACACTTACTAGCTAGGTATATTCACGTAGCATACCTTTAAAATGAATTTAAAAGAATAAAATTCCTCAAATAACATAAAAAACCGCTTGTGTTGTCTAGCATTAAGTAAACTAAACGCACCCACTGAAAACAATTGATGACAAAACTTATTGATTTTCTGACGTAAAATTTGACGTACGGTCAACCATTACTAACCTAAAAAAATTTGTCATGGAATAAAATTAGATTTTCCATGTAAGTAAGATACGGTCAACGAAAAAATATTGTAACTAACACGTGTGTTAATTGACGATTAATGATCTCAGCAATTGTCTCGATCATTAATCGCCCTCATTAACACACTTGATAGTTAAATAACTATTAAATTGACATACGTTTCTTTGTTCATAGCCCGCTCCGAGTTAGTTTTTTTACCACACTGTATTAATTTTGAAAATAACACGAGTACCTACATAGGTAGAGTTTTATTTTTGATTAATATTGTAACGTTCTCATCAAATTTTACTATTTTTTGTGAGCAATTAAAACAGCAATATTGTTTCATTGCAAACAAAAATTGGCAAAGTTAAATTCGGAAACAGCCAGCAATCCAATGTACCAGCTTTATAGTACATATACTTTTTAATCCCTATTATTTCTCCCACAAAATCTGCCTCTAATTCGTTAAACCATCGGTCTGCTACATTTATTCGACTGATTTGACATTTAAAAGCTCCATAAATAATTTTACATCCCAATTCAAAATGATACACAATAACCGTAGGCTATGGTACTTAATGCATGATAATCTAAAGCTCTAAATTACACTACGACTAAGTTACTACGTATTTGTAGATAAAAGCTGATGATTATAAGAAATAATTTACAAAAAAATCTGATGTGGCCAGCACATTACCTTCCGTTAGTTCAGTGTATTATTTACAAATTCTATATATAAATTTTCTTGCAACAGATTCTAAATTTCCAGTAAAATTATTTCATAATAAAACTATGTAAATCGCACTTAACACTGACATCTTCTTCTTCTTCTTTAGCTTTTTCCGCTCGTAATTTATTAACTCTCGTCTGAATACATTGAATGAATCAGCGAATACATCTATCTTACAAGGGATTTCATTAAAAATATTACACATTTGCCAGATTGGAGATTTCATTTCATAATTTGTCCTAACTTTAATTATAATCGAATGTTGACTTGTTTCTCGAAGATATACGAGTTTAGTGAAAGATGGCCTAGGATACAACTGTCATTAATAACATTGTTAATGATTTTGTACGAAAATAAGCAAGACTGTATTTTCCGGTGATTGTACAGAGATATAATATTGACGTTAGATAAAAGTTCGTTATATGTAATATCAAAACTGGGATAGTGATTATAAATTTTATAAAAACAATATTTAACGAATCGTTTCTGAACAGATTCCAGTTGAGTTATATATTTGTTGTCAAAGGGATTCCATATATGGAGGCAGTACTACAGTTTTGATCTTACTAGCGAATAATATAGTCGTTGTAAAGTAGACAGATTATGAAATGATTTGCAAGAGCGAATGATCAATCCTAATATTTTTAACGATGACTTTTTTATGTGATAATAATGCAAATTGAAATAAAGTTTACTATCAATTTTTTTTACTAGATAGCTCATTATTTTGCATTTGCTGAAAATGAAAAACAGCTTAGGTATTTGAGACGAAGCCAATACATTCTCTATATCATTTTGCAAAAGACGACATTCAAGAATTGATAGAAAATTAGATCATCAGCATAAAATAGTACTTCATAATTTTTGAAATCAACAATATCGTTTATAAACTATATTAACAACAAAAGACCGAAATTCGAGCCTTGAGGGATACCGGAAGTGGCGATAAAGGGAGCAGAGTTGAAGTTATTTAGGCGAACGAACAAATTCCAACCGTGTAGATACGACTGAAGAAGAAAAACTGAAATTAGTCTGAATTGACTTGAGCATTATCATGTAGTGAATTTATTGTATATTCAGTCAAATTTATTAGATTTGTTGTTGCAGATTTACCCTCCATAAAACCATGTTGCCGAACTGAAATAAGATTTTGTACACTACTATATAAAGAAATGATTCATATATTTTAGAGATGTTTAAGAGAATTTCAATTGGACGATAATTAGAAATATCAGCTGAGTTGCCAAATTTAAAAATGGGACAAATGTAAAAAGACTTAACAATAGTATTTTTAATGGATAAATTAAAAAGATATTTTAAGGGTTCAAGCAAGATATGACCACAAGCTTTTATAATATACGATGGGAGATTGTCGTGTCCAGGATTTCGGATGTTTTTTAAGCACTTAATTACAGTTAAAATATCATCATCAGAGACACTTACAATGTTGGTAGTATTACTGACACAATTGTCAGCAACAGTAGCAAAGTCAAAATCAGAATCATTTGATTCAGTATACACACTTGAAAAATAATCGGCAAAACCTTGTACCTACTATACTAGGAGTAGTTATAATGATCCGAAGTGGCCACTGAAGCACGTGTCCGCCAGTCATTTTTAAAAAATTGTTATTATTGTCATTCACGTATTATATACATTATAAATAAAATCATACAAATATTAATAAAATAATAAAAAATACAGAATTTATGTTTATTTTTCATATTGTTTATTATTTTGAACAATAATTAAGATACAATTACCAACTTTTATTTTTTAAATAGCAACCTATAACTATCTCATAAACCGAAATTTTTGATCTTTTCAACAATTTATTACTTTTATTAATGTACATATTTGAAAAAAATCGAGAAAAATAAGATAATTGAGAAATAACTTTTATTCAAATATTCTAGGTGGCTAGTTGAAAACAAATGTTATACAACTTAACAAGCTAAAACAACATACGTTTTAAGTTGTTTTCATTACTGAATTTGTTGTTTTAACTTATTAAGTTGTATAACATTGTTGCATTTTGTTTATTTTCACATAGCCACCTAGAATATTTGAATAAAAATTATTTCTCATGTTTCTCAATTGTCTTATTTTTTGGATTTTTTTCAAATACATTAATCAAAAGTAATATATCGCTCAAAAGACAAAAAATGGCGGTTTATATTTCAATAAAATAATTATAGGTTGCTATTTAAAAAATAAAAGTTCTGATTGTATAAAAAATATCTACATCTGCCATCAAATAGAATAATTAAAATACTAAAACATCGAATTTTAATAGCACAAAATTGGGTCCTGTAGTGCACTCTCCACACCAGCATTGAGTGCCCATGAGGTTACGCCTGGTAAACGCCCACACGGTATAAATATTTCATCACTGTGTACCAAGCAGATTGGCACACCCAGCAATGGGTAATATGCCGTGATGATATATTTACTTATTTATTTTCTTTTCTAAAACTCTCATATAAACCATTTTTTTCTTTTGCCTATAATCAAAAAGTTAATGGGGGCACTTTCCCAGAATCATCCTGTATATTGAAAATTTGTCTTTCCTAATTTCATGCCATTACTAAAAGTAGTTTGAAGCAGAATATCAGGTCCAGTAGTAAATACAAATATTTATTCATATTTTTTCAAATTACGAATATTATTTCGGGAATAAAGCTATTTTTTTATATTTTTGAAAGATAAAACTAAATATTTACATTCCGAAACGAGAATATTAAAATCTGAAAATTGGAAAAAGTTATGAAAACACAACCTTTATCGTTCGTGAGTTTATATATAGTCAACGATTGTTATTATTGTTTGCATAATAACCGTGTGATATTAAAACTAAGGTCAACCGGAGCATCCGGTGTACTTGAAACATCTCATCGGATTGTATAATTGAAACATCAATGGCGTTCTAGAAGAAACAGAATGTTCGATTATTTTCGCATTAGTAAGAATTCAATTAAATAATAAAAAAGGTCATGAACTAGTAGTTATGTATGAGTGTGTTAAACTTTTCCTCTTATCAATTTGTTATTTACTGATGACCTTACTTTCCTATTATCAATGGTGAATCACAACCTAGGACAACTTTTTTCATGTTATACATGTTGCGAAATTAAAGAATAGGCATGATTCTACATTAATTTAAAAAGTTTAAATAATTGTCAATTTTTACCTTTCGTCACCTTTAGGTAAGAAAGTATTTAATGAATAAGCACGTTTTAGGATCCCTAGAATACGAATTTACTATTTTTACGATGATGTCTGTATGTGCGTGTGCAAAATTTTACAATTTATCGGTATTCCTCATTCTTACATCCAAATGATCCAAATGAAGAATTGATTAAATTTTGTTTAGAATTGATCAACCGGAAGGACCTTAATTTGAAGCTCTTAGATGTTTTTCTTAAAAAACAGTTAAATATCATTTTTTGACATTTAATATTATTATAAATATTAAAGGATATTTTATTCTCTATACGATTTGATTGCATTATGTTCTCTATATTCAATGTATTTAGAAATAAAAATTAATATAGAACTTAATTTTCATAAATCTTTTAATCTTTGCTGCATCACCATTCAAACAGTTTCAATAATTCAACATTGCTAATTGATAGATATCAGTGTCAAGTGAAATTTTCATAATATGTCTGTGAAATAATTTTACTAAAAATACAAGAAACTTTCCGTATGGAATTTATATATAATACATAAAAATGACGGAAGGTAGTTTACTGTCCACAACAGATTTTTTAAATTTTTTTTGAAGGTGCATATTAAAGATTAACAGGAAATCAGTTTTTTGCAGACTGTTTTGTTCAAAAATACCTTGGATATTGCTATAAATACGAAATTAATTAAATTTAGTAATTAGTTGTGGCCCTAAAATATCACATAATTTACATGTATTTCGTATCATTTGATGCAAAAAATCTTTCAATTCATACCAGTTCTATGTTAAAACGGAGGGCAACAGTCTGCAAAAAACTAATTACCCATGATAATCGCCTATGTGCACCTTGAAAAAAAATATTAGTATGTACATATATAGATCTATCGGTTTTTATCAACAGTAAGAACACCTTCTTGAAAACAGAAAAATCATTTGCAATAATATTTAGTACAACAGAATATATAAAATATAAATGTAAAATAAAAGATTATTTTTTTAAAATAATTGAGATAGTGCTTAAAATTCCACAATAAATTTTCAAATATCTCATCTCGTACAAAGTATTTATACCCAGGTATCATACTTGCAAATTATCAGTACCAGTGGAATACTTTGAATATTTATAATATTTCAGATATAGCGATTTTGCTCATAAGATTTCAATAAATTTTATACATTATCTGAAAGCCATTACTTTCTTTAATTTATAAATAAATTTATTTTCCGCTGATTTATAGTAGAAGATTTTCGATTAGAATAAAATCAATTTAATGTAATTACAAAGTATAAGAAAATTTCAGAATTTTCATCGAAATTTAATTACAAGTGAACGTATTAATTTATCGCATTATTGGAGATTTTTACTGCTTTCATTACAACATTTCTTAATGGGAAACGAACTTTATACGAGTGAAAATTTTCTAAAATACTTTTAATAACTCTGTAAGTGCTCGTTACAAAACTAGTAAAGTCTTTATGAGGTACAAAGTTGTAATGTTTTTTAGTTGTAGTGTAGAATTCTTTGTTCAAGTTCTAACAACGAACTTAACATCATGTACAGAATTCATTATCATTTAAACTTTTTTTAAAAACTTAACATTTCTAGTGAAATGAAGCACTTATAATAAAAGGGCTCGTTTTCTAAATTTTGACAGTGCCAAAAATACATAAAGCTCGTTCTTTAATATACTATTTTCTATTTCGGTGTCTTTATGAGAGTATAAACGCAATAAAAACATGTCATTAAGAAGATCTATAAACGCACTGTCACTGTTTTTGGTGCTTTTCGTTATATAGAAGTGGTATAAATGTTTTCAAAACTAACAGGTAAATGACATATAACCTCAGATTGCAGTCAGTCAACAATTTGTCAAATTTTAGCGGAAAGGGCTACAAATATAACTAATAAAAAAAAATTGTGGCCAGCACAATACCTCTCGCCACTGCCGGTTTTGTTTACATAAGTATAGGACGCGAGCAGTCATGTGAAATTGTTGGCCTTGACAAGCAGATATAGGGGCCCGTGTCAAAATGACAAATACTAATTAGTTACATAAATGTCAAATGTCATAATTTTTCACGTGGTTAATTTGTGGAATTTACTTGTCGAGGAAAATAAACCACATGAAATTGGAATATCATGAAATATGGGATAGAAAATTGACATTTGACATCTATGTATATAATTACTAGGTACCATTCTAACTCGGGCCCCCATCTTTGCTTGTCAATTCCAACAAAGTCACATGACTGCTCGCGCCCTATAAATTTCTCATGTCTTTTCTTTATGTTTAGATTATTTTTATAATTTGAAATTTATTTTTTGAAGAAGTTTTCTCCTACACTTCTAAATGTTCGTATTTCTTCCAATTTCTTGACGGGATTTCTCATGGGTATATGTATACATATAGCTATAATTTTAAATATTTAATTATTATTGTTATACAACAAGAAATACTAAACTTACCAATATCACAGAAAAATTCTTCAATAATGTCAGTTAAACTTCTTTATTTAACGTAAAAGCGTGATTTGACGTTTTACTACTATGTTGCAAAAAAAAAATCTAAGATTTAGTTTCAGCTAAAATCTACATAAAACCATATTCGTACTATGAAAAATATTGAATCGGTTCTTATCCACTGTCATGTGTTCAGTTAAAATAGACTGAAGGTCAAGTTTTAGCATTGAGCTGCCAATACCGCCCAAATAGGTTTATAAACTGCTGTTGGTTTTTGACTCTGACATTTTTCCGTCATTTACAAACATCTGATGGTTACTACGGAGTTGTTTGGCTCTAAATTTATTACAACAGATTATTTTATATATTACTTTTTTATCTCAATACATAGAAGATATAATAAATTTTTAAAATGTATCGAATAGAGAGAATTTTACGTTCTTTAATACTAATAATAATAAAATTCAAAAAAATAATATTTAGATTTTTTTTTAAGATACTACTACTTTCGGTTTTCCAATTGGTACCAAAACCTACTCAACTCTCCCCATTAATGTTAGATTGAGGAATCCGTAGTCAAGCAGGTCTTTAGTCTTATAGAATTTGAGAAATCGTGCTTCCAACAACCTCACACACATACACACACACACACACACACACACACACACACACACACACACACACACACACACAGACAGACATCATTGTAAAAATGTTAAAATCGGATTCTATGGACCTTAATTCGTGCTTATTCAATAAAATCTGGATATGCGATTTTTAGCATGAATCCAATACCTCTCTTAGCAAGAGGTAAAAAACACGAAATCGTATTTTTGAAAAGTCGCATTTTTTAAAAATCTATTAGAATTATAAAATTATCTCAATAGAAAATATAGTACAAGAAAACATGTTTCATAAGACCTATTATCGTACTCGTCTTTTGCAAAACAGAGACTTGTACGTTAGCAGATTGAAACTGTTTATAATGTACTAATTTGACACTTAAATCCTTAAAATACCTCCCTTAAACTTCATTATAGCATTTATTAAAAAAAATATCGATGTCTTTAAGGTCGTGGTTCATATTTTATTAATTAACTTCTACATTCATTTTGAATTCAGTAAAACATGTTTAATTTTTAATTAACAAACCATAGATATATTTACGTAATTCTTTACACAAGAACTCATAGAAATATATCACAAAATTGTGCAAAAATCGTCCTTTGCGTTTTACATTACATGGAAAGTTAATGATAAAAAGACATGTTAAACAAATGTCAAAGTTATGCATGTAGAAAAAAAAATTGCGATTAACACATGTTAATGGAAAATAAACAGCTGTAATCGCATGGTTAATATTGTACAGAATGTCTCATTTTCGATGTATTTTTAAAGTATCTCGGGTAACACATGAGAAGCCACTTCATTCGCCAAAAGTTACCGTTTGGGCTGCAATGTCGGCGCGAGGAATAATCGGCCCGTATTTTTTTCGAAGATGAAAGAGGTCGCTGTGGAGGTTCGGAGCGATAAGTGGCAATGATTAACAACTTTTTCACTCCAGCTTTACAAGATATTGTTATTTTTAATCGTAACACGTGGTTCCAGCAGGATGGAGCAACATCTCACACGTATAATATGTCTTTATCAGTTGTTCGTGAAATTTTCCCTGGAAAATTGATATCCCGACGAGGTGACATAATCTTGCCTGCACGTAGCGCCGATTTGACACCAATGGATTATTTCCTTTAGGAATACTTAAAATCCAAGGTAAACAGCACCGGACCTCGCTCTCTGGAGCAATTAAAAGCAAATATCCGAACAGAAATGGCAGCGATCACGGAGAACACGTGTCGGGCAGTTCTCAGAAATTTTGCATTACGTTTAGAAGAGTGCCAGCAAAATAACGAAACACATTTAGACGACGTAATTTAAAAAAAAAAAATGCCCAAGAATCGTACTTTAATAAAATGAATATGATTTATTAAACCTATCCACTATTTAATTAAAGGATTTTTATTTTGAAAAAAACCTTTTGGGGACACCCTGTATTAACGATAAAGCGCTCATTCCAGGATCAACTTTTCGAGAAAAGTTTAATAGTTGCCACAAGAATTTTCGATCTTCTTTGGTTTTGAGCTGCAGGCAAAAACTCGTTTTATACTAATTTCGAAAATATCTCATATCTTATTTATTGTATTGGGAGAAAAAATGTTTAGACAAATTTTGTGACTATCTTTGGGTAGAATACAATGGCATAATTAGATTTGTTTTTTTAAATGGAAACCTATGTAGAAAATAGTCTAATCTTTTTGATTATTTTATAAACTTTTCAATGATATATAGTAAGTTTTGTTTTAAATATGAATAAATCATCAATTATTAATTTTTTGGAATGAAAAAATTGAAAATAATTTAGAAACAAGTAAAATACTCTATTACAAATCGCCTTTTCTTTATTTTTAATATTATTTTCTTAAATTTTTATCATTGTTCTATTCATATACATCAGAAAGCATATTAAACCAATTTTTTTGAGATGTGCCAAAGCCTACTACAACGATGACAAAGTATAATTTACCTAACCCGAAAAAAATTAATTAAGAATAATTTTAAGAACATAATTAATAGATCCAGAATTAAAATAAACTAATGATGATTTGTAATAGATTTTTTTAAATTGTTTCTTAATCATTTTCAATTTTGTCACCCCAAAAATTAATAATTTATGTTTTATTCATGTTTAAAACAAAAGAATGCAGACTTACTATATACATTGAAAAGCTTATAAAATAAGCAAAAATATGAGACTATTTTCAATATAGATTACCATTTAAAAATGTATAAGTTTAAGTTATATATCAAGAATTATTATGTTTCAAAATATCTAATTACTCCATTTTATTCTACGCAAAAAAGGTACGAAATTTGTCTAAGGGATATGAAAGATACACATGTTATATTTGACAACTGTATAACTTTCTCGATGACATTTGTGAATATCAGTTCGTCATATAGCTAGCAAATCGTTCATTGTACTAAGTAACAAGTCTCGTTTGCTTACCTAGCATTTTCTTGCACTGCTTAGTTCATTGAACGCACCTATTGATACTGACACATCTATCAATTTGAATTATCTGAATATATTAGTAGTTTCCATAGTTAGCATAGCTGGCTAATTTATGAAATTTAATATCTTTATAATTCTTTAACTCTGTATCTATTGAATATGAAGTATAAAATGCGATCAAATCGTATAGACAATAATATATTCTTTAAGTTATAATAACTTAGGGGGTACTTCCGGTTGACCAATTATAACCAAAATCTAATCACTTGTTCTTCTGGATGTAAACTTGAGGAATACGAAAAATATATATTTTTTGGAACCGTGGTATTGAAGTTATGCGATCCGAAACTTTCGTCACACACACACACACACACACACATGCATACATACATACATAGAGACATCATCGTAAAAATGGTATAATCGTATTATAGGAACCCTAAAACATGCTTATTCACTAAAAACTCATCATTGAATTTTTTGACCAAAAACAATACATTGTAATTATATTTAATATTATATTTTTCTTATAACATGATTTTATTTTTAGAAAAATGACCGACGAAGGAATTCATTATTTGTTGTTGCTAAATTATTTATTTATTTTTCAGATTAACTAGCTTGTATGCAACAATACTCGCTTTGGTACCGTCACAGTCTCATTCAGCGTTCCAACATTTATGTGTTTCAAACTTGCCAGTAACTAGTTTTTGTACACGCATACGCATTATAAAAAATCGCATACATGCTACAAACTTGTCTAAAATTACCGGCTGGAAGAAAGCTTACTCATTTTCGCAAAAAATGGAAGACAGGAAATATTAGCAGGTCACCCAAGGTATTTTTTTTCTGTATGTTTTAATTGCATTTTATCTTCATACTCAATATATTTAAAAATAAAAATTCTATTTGTTAAATTCGCTTTAAAAACAAAACACTAAAATGGCCTTCAACTTTGCTATTATGCCATTATGCTATTGCGATAAATATAAAAAAAAACTTTTATGAATAACATGTTTCAAAAAGATATAGTACAAAAGATTGCGAAAAAATTATCGATATACTGCCTATTGTTTTATAGTAAACAAATTTTATATAACAAAAGAAATATTGTTTCCTTATGATTTCAATATAAAACAACATGTCCTGCGTACATTATTAACAAAAAAATATTTGTCCATAAATATTATTATGTGCTTTTTATACCTGTAATTATGTCCATTTTCCAATAATATTTAACTACATAAAAGTAAATAGCTGTAATGTAAATACTAAAATATATTTCATGATATTCATTTATTTAATGATAATTTATTTTAATAACAATTGAAAAAAATCTGATGTGGTCAACACAATACCTTTTTCTTCTTCCACTCATTTCCGTTTTGCGTGTCATTCTCATTCAGTCCTTCCATCTTATCTTCAGTCTTCCTCTGTTTCATCAACCTTCTAGTACTAAGCTATTCATTCTTCTTCCAATATATTCTTCATCTGTCCTCATGAGATGTTCAAACCAATGTAATCGTCTCTCTTGTATCTTTATGGAAACTTCTTACACTAGAGTTATTTCCCTTATTATTTCATTCCTTACCGTATCTGTCCGTATCTTCCCCAACATCTATCTCAACATCCTCATCCCTGCCACATTCATTTACTTCTCATTGATACTGATATCTGTCAATTTGAATTATCTGAATATATTAGTAGTTTCCATGGTTAGCACAGCTAGCTGATTTATGAAATTGAATATCTTGATAATTCTTTAACTCTATATCTATTGTATATGAAGTATAAAATGCAAACAAATCCTAGATAAAATAATATATTCTTCAAGTTAACGATAAATAAATAACGATAAATGTCAATTAATGATATTTAACTGCGTTTTTTCAAGAAAAACTGTTAAAATCTTCAAATGAGGGTACTTCCGGTTAATGATGTAAACTTGAGGAATACGAAAAAAAAATTTTTTTTGGAATCGTGGTATTGGAGTTATGCGATCCGAAACTTTCGTCACACACACACACACACACACACACACACACACACACACACACACACACAGAGAGAGAGAGAGACATACAGACATCATCGTAAAAATGGTAAAATCGTATTATATGGACCCTAAAATTTGCTTATTCACTAAAAACTCATCATTGAATTTTTTTAACCAGAGATATATGTACCTTCCTTGCCTAAAGGTGACGGAAGGTAATAATATACATTTTTCAACAAATATTTATTAGCGTGAAATTATATGCCTTCGTGCTTTTTACTTTATTTATAACACATAAATAAAGCTTCTTTATAAACACTCCAAACCTAGTAACAATTTTGTTTCCTTCTTGTGTTATTTTAAACGTTATTGTTTGCTCATGGAGGTAAATTTCAAGAACATCTGCGTTCACGGAAACTAAATAAAATGGGTTCAAATGTTACATATGATTAGTTTAAATCACAATTTGGATATTATTAATTTTAAAAAATTACATAAATTATCTAAAGGATTTCAAATGACTTGGCTTGAGGCATATGAAATTCATTCTTTAGTTTCTAATGGCTTACCTGTTATGAATAAACAATTAGAAATATTTAAATCCAAAATTATGAATGAGGTTTTACATTTTTTTTCAAAATTTTAAGTTAAATTAACATAATTTAAGTAACATATTTCATTTTATTGTAGTTTATTTTAATATATTTTTATTTAATTATATTCTATTTAATTATAATTTTTATAACATATTTAAATTAATTTTGGAATTTTATTTTTGAAATTTAACGTACTTTGTATTACACCTTTTTCTATGTCAAATATTTTATTTATATTTATTTGTTTATAATATTTCAATCGATTAGAATAATTGTGGTATAACATCAAGAGAAATTATAATATAAAAATAAAAAATATATCATTTTGTTTCTCTTAATAATAAAACCATTTTATTCTGAGCAATCTATTTTTAATACAGTTAAAATATGTATTTGCGTAGCGCGCAAATATATTAAAATTAATAGTTTTATATATCCATTATTTACTCTTGTTTCTTTTACAATGTAGTTTCGCAAACAATATAACTATTATAAATTAATTGCAAATGACATTTAAAATTTAACATCGTTTGTGCGTTGTTAAAATTCAATTTATAGTTTGTATTATTTAATATTTATAAGTTTCTTTGTTTCATGTAACATGATATACCTACCATTTGTCATTGAAAGTAGTTAAGTATTTATAAAATGATAGAGGAAATACGAAATATTATAGCTATTTTTGCGACCCGCTTCCTCATTTACTCGTACCTCATTGACAATAAAAAGAGTAATTTATACATAAGAAATAATCGCTAAAATGACCGAAAACCTGATAGTATCGGCAAATAGTGGAACTATAGTCTGTTCCACGAGAGGAAACAGTTAAAAAAAGACAGGATCTAATTTAACCTTATCTCTAATTGGTTGAAATGGTGAGGAAGTTTACACACTCGAAACATATTTGTTCATCTCAAATTTTGTCATTTTCTATCGATAATCGGAAAAAGAATAATAAAAAAATATTAAATAAACAGTTCAGCAGTCTGCATATTTTTTAGATGTACCTATTATCAATGAACGAGAAATGGAGAAAATAATGCAATTTTCGTAAGAAGTAATGACATGAAACCTGTTAGACGAAGCAAGGAAATGATATGAAATTTCAATAATATGTGTTGATTGCAACAGTTAAATGTTGTTTTTTAGGCTAATTATAGAATAATTATTCCACTTAAATGGTAATTAATTAATATTATAACTTTAACTTCATAAATATTGTCAGTGATTTATTCCAAACTGTAGACTGGGATTATAACCATCGAAAATTGAATTTTCAATTCTAAATACTAAAATATAATGTACTGTCGTTATGTAAAATGATATATAAATCAAATACAAAAAGTATCTATACGATTCTATGTGTTTTCTTACGTAGAGATGTTGTTATTATCTACTATAGTTTACAGATTATGAGGACATTTCGACAATTAGTGGATTTACACGTTTTACGATTTATATACTCTATAATAGGTAATAATTCAGTGGCCTACTCTGTACGTATAAATATAATTTTAAATATGTACATTACATATTTTTATAGATATCTCTGAATGTCCCAGAAGAAGGTGGTAAATTTGAATCAATAATATAGAATTAATCGAGGAATTAATGGATCAAAATACAACTGAGTTGTAAACTATCGATATATAACTGATTAGAAATATGAAATATAATAATCGGTGTTGATTACAACAATTAAATGCTTCCATTACAATGTTTTGATTTAAAAACAATGGCCGCTAGTATGAATAGTGATTAAAGGTGATTAGCAAGCATTTTACTAGCATTGTTTTATTTCTGTCAAACGTTTACAGATTATTTCAGAGAAACATACGTCAAATAAAAGATATGTGCAATTAATTTTTCTACAACTATTATTTGAAGTATTTTTCTCTAAAATAATTTATAAACGATGTAAAGGCTAAACAAATTGCCCCTGTTCGGGCGCCGTTTTGTAATGGCCAATCGGTGGTCCTTGCTCGGGTGCCATTTTGTAAAATGGCCAAACGGAGGGGCCTGTGTCTATAACCTTTACTCGACGTCTTCTGTAGTTCTCCGTCCTGTCGAACGGTTTGCTCGGGCGCCAATCAGTCGGTCGGTAACACAGCACAGGAGAGGTGGTAGATCCTGAAAAGGACGCTCTTATAGCGTAGCTGAAAAGAGAGGCTTGAACACCAAAAGGGGCTCGCGTATCTTAGTAGACAGAGTTTGGTTTTTGACTTTGAAATCAAATATAATAAATTTTAATATTGTATTAAATGTATTAAAAATGATAATAAAACAAAATGACAATCACTACCGCTAGTAAATAAACGGCGAATACATACAACACCACAAAAAAATTAATATTATGTAGAAACCTATTCTTATTTACAAGTTTTTAGCCTATATCTGTTCCAGGACATAAAAAATTAAAATTCCTTTTAATATCTAATACAGTGTGCCACAATTTTTAAAAGGTAATGCTTGTCGCTGCTTTCATTTAGTTTTATTTTTGTAGTACCAAAAATTAATATTTTTTTGATGATTTTGTCACTTTTTTATGAGAAACAAAAAATTAGCGATACCCTTATTTTTAGTACCTAATGAGACCCTAGTATCTAGGAGGTCATCTTGTAGATACACAGGCAATCATGGATCAATTGAATTTTATTTATAGATTAACAAAATCCGCTTTCAGCAGATAAAATTTACATTAAAAAACCGCATATATAAATTCAGCGATTCATTTAAAAGTTCATCATTTTAAAAATATCCGCATTTATTGCTCTTGCAAAAAAATAACTCTATTGTTCTGTATTCGCCTGTGTAACTTCCAATTTTCAGGTAAATAAATTCGAAAATCCATCTGCGTATGAAATTTAACTTTTATAAAAAGTGATTGCTCCATTCAGTGCAGCTGAAGGCCAGCCAGCGCACAATAATTCAATTTAGAAATAGAGCCATCCACCATTTGCATTCAGGGCTGAACTGAAGCTCTATGCGATGCGCTAGGCTAGAGAACGAATAAACCATATTGCATTTCCCACAACAAAACATCTTTCTCTCGTCCTGTCATCTGTGAAACTTCTTTCCATTAAATTATATCAAAAACAAACTACCCTATTACAATTTTATATTCCATTGTGTATATTATTTTATGATAGTATAGGCATTTTTATATTCATACGAGGGCTGTAGATAACAAAATTTGGACTACAATTTTAAACAATTATGTATCTATCATTTTAAATTAGGTTACAAAAATTAAATTAGTACTTAATTAAATATTTTCCTTAGTTTTCGCCAAAAGAAAAAAGAATATAAAAGCAATAGAAAACCCACCTCCAACTAATTTAACAAAGTGCAAATTTTATTTATTTTTGATGGTGCAATTTATGTTTATATTGAAAGCATTCCAAAATAAAATTGATTGGGAAGTTTTTAAGAAGTGCAAGAAAAGAATGGTGAAGTGTATTATTGTTGAAGAGAAACTACTATAAATACATTTAAAATAAAATTTTACAAAATATGAACCATGCGTTTTTTTTTCTCAATAATGCTAGCGTGTCTCTTACGTTTATTCACCATTATTACTACGTTTATTTAAATAATCGTTAATTTTTTTTTCTCAATATTTCTAGCGTGTCTCTTACGTTTATTCACCATTATTACTACGTTTATTTAAATAATCGTTAATTTTTTTTTCTCAATATTTCTAGCGTGTCTTACGTTTATTCACCATTATTACTACGTTTATTTAAATAATCGTTAATTTTTTTTTCTCAATAATTCTAGCGTGTCTCTTACGTTTATTCACCATTATTACTACGTTTATTTAAATAATCGTTAATGGAACGGGGATAATACGTATAACCCTTTAGTACCCAACGGTATTTTAACAGGATGTGCAACGGGTACCCCGGGTCACTGAAGATAACTTTTTTTATATATAATTATTTTTTAATTCTCTTTAAATTTTGTAAACTGTGCTTAGGGTGTCACAAATCATGGTATTTGACATTAACTTTCATATTTCAATTGAAGCACCCTATATATTTTTGTATATTAGAAATCTACGTAAAATTATGAATTCAATGATATGCTTGAAATATATTTTTATTTATAATTTAATAACAAATACAAAATATAGAAAGTAGAATTCATATATTGTAAGAGAGTCGAATTTGGGGCCGTTATAGCGTAATCTGATATTATTTCTGAAAAAAATAAAAATTAGTGTCCCCTCCCCTAAACGGCGCCCATGGAAGAGGGTCAAATTAATACACATATATTTGTTGTCTTTCATTTTAAATAAGTAATACTTCGAGTATTTGTGTATGTATAACAATGGCAACCTCCACCATACTAACATATTAGAACATGCATAGGCGCCGACTACGGGCGGGCGGAGCTCCTGGGCTACAGCCCCCTTGAGGATCGGGGACAGTTTTGTTTTTTTATTTAATTAAATAAGATTTTTTTCAAAACAATTGCGTATAAATAAATCGACTAATACTTCGCCAAAATTCAAACTGATTCAAACCCTACTTCAAATTAAAATATGTGCTATATCATACAATATCTTACAAATTATATTTAATTTTCGTAATACCACACCGTTACTATGATTTAACAGAACTAAAAATAAAAGGAAAAGGCGTCCTTAACGGCCGCCGGTCTCGACTATGCCGGTCGTTAAGATTTACAGTGGACGCATTACTGTATCGTGATGCGAGTTATCACGCAAAATTTATAAACAACAAAATAATTTGTCAATATGAGAGGAGAAAGAATTTTCATAAGATACCTATTGCTAAATGTTTAAATTTGTCATGTCATTACGAAAAGTCGAACAGAGCACTGTCAATATGCAAATAACAGAGTTGGCTGATTATAAGCCTCGGTTATCACCTCGGTATACAAACTTCAGCCCCGTCCGTTATTTTTTTTATATCGGCCTAATGACGTTAATAATATCTATAACAGCCATGTTTTTGTGTAATTATGTTCAACAGATAGAAAGAACGATAGAAAGAAATATTGCTATAAATTGAAAATGTATTTGCACCTAAAAAAATCTCCTATCGTTTACAAGTACTATAGAGGACTCGAGGACACTTCACAGCTAAATCGAATATTATAAATAATAAGTTATTGAATAATTTAAAGCATGATGAACGTAATGAAAACTCTTAAATAATTGATTAGTAAAACACGAGTGTCGTGATCGTGAATTGATTACAACAATCAAAATATTAATTAGAACAATGAATTGATACAATGTTTTGCATACATAATTTAAACTTAAAAAAATATTACTCCTTAAAATAATTGCTGAAAAAGAGAATACTTGTATTTTATTTCAAATTCTTAGTACATACTTTCAAGCCTTATACTATCGCCTTTTTGAAATCCGGAAACCATTTATACTGAAATTGTCAAAGTACCATTTATTATCGAATTGTCAAGGTAGAATCATAAGTTTAACATGAAATTTATTTAAAATTAACTTAAAATAAACAGTTAAAGTTGTAATTAGATAACTAATTTGTATTTATTTCTAAAATTATTTGTTTGTCATTTTGTTTGTTTAAAACACGTACTTTTCTTAAACAAACATTTCATCAGAAATATTCGATTACTATGCACATTTAATTGTAATTTTCTATAGTCATTTATTTCGAGATTTGTTTATAAAAAGTGTAGTTTTAAATTATTGTTACAGTTGTCAATTCATACTTTTTGATGGCGACTATAGTAGGAATTAAAAAAATAACATTTCAAAGTTCGTGCTTTATTTCGCTAAGGATATACGAGTATGACTATGTTCACCAAATATGCTGTAGAGAAGAGATGACTAAATTTCCAGTTAAATCGTCCAATTTTTCTAACTTCGTATACAAGTATGTTCCATTAATTATTAATAATGTATTTAACAAACTTAATTCTTAATTACATATAAAATATCTCAGGAATAAATTAATTATTATCTACATTATTATCTTGTTTCTCTAAAATACTAGAAGACGCTTAATCTAAATGTTTAAACCGGAGTAAGATATCGGTTTGCGGTTTGCTTATTTGAAAACTACGTAGTTAATTAGTACCATACCATACTGTTACATAATTATAATCGCGTATTTGCAAAAACAAGTATTTTAGAATTATATTTAGTGTTGCAAAGAAAATCTACTCTACTGCCATAGTCAAAAACGGATACAAGGATTTGAGATTCACTTTCTACTCTTTCTAGGACAACTAAGAACCGTTTTTTCGACTTCCGGTTAAAGTTATGATTTGACAACCGGCAGTTATCTTAAAACTTTACTATTACCATCACCGTTTTTCTTTAATTTAAGTAGAGCGAAAAATTATTTTTAAAAAATCGTTCTACACAAAAAACAACGAAACAAATTAATATTTTCCCTGACAATAAAATTCCATGAAAGTTCCACGACTTTTTCAGGCTGTACTAAATTCCCTGACTTTTCCATGATTTATTTTTTGATAACATAATTATTTTTTTGCTGAAAATTGTTATTGACATTTTTATTAATTACCAAAATTGTTAAAACGAAAATGATTAGGCAGACGACTCACGTCATCAACCTGAAAAAAACCTTATAAAATGAAATATAACTTGTAGAAATTTTTGGGTGTTATTTATTTTTAAAAGAAGAAAATAAATACTAGTATTAAGTAATGTATATATTAATGATATTTACAATTATTTCTAAGTCAATATTATTCCTTTTAGGATATATAAAATTATTTGAAATAATTGTACTTTATTTTCGTACCATACGTTGGCACTACTGAGAATGACTATGTTGTGTCAAATAATTATATATTCCGTAAAAGGAATAAGGATTGACTTAGAACTAATTGTAAATTCATTAATATATACGTTTCTTTAATACTACTAGGTATATATTTTCTTCTTTTTTAAAAAATAAATAACAACTAATAATTTCTACAAGTTATATTTGTTTTTATAAGGTTTTCTTCAGGTTGATGACATGAGTCTTCTGCCTAATCATTTTCACCATATAAACATTTTGTTTTGATTTTTATTTTTGCTATTTGCCCGGTGTAAAGCTATCTTTATCCTCTGGTTTGATATTGTTTTCGATTTTGAGAGTAAATAGATATGTAAGTGCTTTTTGCGAACTGATTATTTTAAGTTATTTCAAACCAAAACTAATATGATAGTGCGGCCTAGCGAGTATTAATTATTTTTTCTTCGGAATTTTTCCGTTAAATTTGTAGTTTTTCTTTAGGTTGAAGTATTTATGAGAGTCTCAAGGTTGTGCAGAGCTGTGAGTCGTAAGAAGTATTTCTCCGTTACTTGGTGCCCCAGTGAACACTAATAAGTTTTCGTAAAAAACTGGAAATTGTCTCGAGTTTTCAATATGAGATGAGCCGAAATTAAGGGTTTGAGACTCATTGGTTTCTACCCTTACAGAATATAAAGTCAGAGTTTTGACTCTGATTCTTGCTTGCTGTTTGAAGCTTGTTGTCTTAGTGACTATTTGTTGTTGAGACTTGTTGGCTGATTGTCTTACTTCGTGTACACTTGTTGGGCTCGTTATTTTACATTTTGTTTGTTCATAACTAAGACTGAGTGTCTTAGACTGAGCTTGGCATTTCTGTGTGAAATAATCAATTAGATTGTACTGTGGGATCGTGGTGTGATTTTGTATAACTGTGTGTTTTACTCATGTAAGTAATTGTATTTGATTTTATATTATTCTTTGTGAATCGGCATTGAAAGATTTGTAGATCGATGTATGCTGCTTAAGATTTATTTTGTGAATAGGAGATTAAGAACTTAAGAGTTTATATAGATTCAATTATTTGCGTTGTAGTTTATTTGCTTTATATAATTTTATTTATTCGCGGAGAATTATTAAAGTTTATATAGTTTTGTTATTGTTGGAAATAAGCGTTTGTTCTGTCTCATACCCATTTCCAGCGTGTGTCTTAATGACCTGTGGTACAACGCGTGAGTATCATTTGAATTACTTAGTGACACTACGCAAATTTTGACTTATTGATTTATTTAACCCGTTTTGCCCGTCTCCTTCTATCCAAGGACTTTTAAAATACGGATAGTGGTGGCAGCGATACCGCTACGTTTGACCTTAATAGTTTTTGCAATAATAAAATTAGTGTTTTACTTTCGAGTCAAATAAATTTCCATATTGTGCAGGACTAAGCAATGTTAAACGCTACTCATCTCGATCACATATTTTTGTTTTCTCTACCGTACTTGTTACAACTTTTGGTAGCCAACGGGGTGATATAAAAATACTGTTATGGTGAAAATGATTTTACGGAACATACAATTATTTGACACAATATAGTCAGTCTCAGTAGTGCCAACGTATGGTACGAAAATAAACTACAATTATTTCAAATAATTTTATATTCCGTAAAAGGAATAACGATTGACTTAGAAATAATTGTAAATGTCATTAATATATACATTACTTAATACTAGTACTTTTTTCTTCTTTAAAAAATTAATAACACCCAAAAATTTCTGCAAGTTATATTTCATTTTATAAGGTTTTTTTCAGGTTGATGACGTGAGTCTTCTGCCTAATCATTTTCACCATAGTATTCCTGTTACACTAAAAATGGTGGATTTGATTTGAAAACTGATTTCAAAACTACACATGTAAAGACGTAAAATTCAGTTTCAGCATTGCACATGCGTACGTAGTACATAGCATAACGTTTGTGTCTTTGTTTTGCGAGTATTACTAACCTATAAATAAACTGACAGTTGTGTAGTTTTTGTGCGTGTTGGAATGAAGTAAAAAAATTGTAATAATGGCAAATCGATATATTTGTAGTGAAGAGGATCTGTCACTTACATCAGCCAAATGCGCATGTGCCCGAAACTGTTTTCATACCAATCTGAAGACTAGTTTTGAAAATTGCATGTAAACATTTTCACAGGAAACTGAAACCATTTTCATAACTGCATGTAAACTTAGTAAAATTTAAGTGTAAATGATTTTATGTTTTAAAATCTGTATGATATTACTTATCCTGAAGAAGGTTTAAATATTTACCAAAACGTCGGATTTGTAAGAATAAATTTAATATAACATATTTCGAGTATATGTGAATATCTAATCTACACCACAGACAAGAAATTTACCCACGCCAAATTTACGAAACCAATAATTAAAGCGGAGTTTGTAAGTAGCCCTGGGGTTTCTTGGTGAAAACCATAAATGTGTCAATTTTCATCAACTAAAAATAATCGCATATTCTATGTATGCTCTATAACATTATACCACAAACACATTTATTTTACATAATTATTCAAAACTTTCGAAACTCCTGCACACATATGTGTAATCTCTCTGTAAAGTTATAATCTTAGTTTGAAACTTTGTCTAAAAGCAAAAAATTCACCGTGTGTTTATAATTCACTATGAATATCATCTCCCTAAGGTCATTTTAATATAGTAGATACAAGAAAAAAACTATTTTGTTTATGGTAACATGAAACCTATGTTCTGGTAGAGTATAATTATTTAAAGTTATTTTTCTATTTTGCATCTGTAACAAAGCTATAACAGCACCCAAAGGAGTTCGTTAATAGCTCGTTTGAGTGTTTTAACAGCCTAGTACAATTTATTTTTATAAAGTTGGTAGCATAGCTGAAATGTCAAAAAATATCAAATGTCAAACCTCACTGAATAAACGATACTAACGATTGTTAAGATTTTTATTTTTGTTTATATATATTTAGGGCATAAATAGTTCAAAACACTATTAATTGTTGATATTTAAAATATGTAATTTATTTGTGAACTCTGTCGGTAAATTAGTTCGAGCTTTTTGAGACAAAAGCAAAATGGCGGCGGAGGAGAAATGTCAACAAGAATTGTGTTTATTTATAAGAAAATAGTGTTTTAAATATAAGATGTGTATAATTATTATATAGTTTTACACTTTCCACATCCTTTTCAGTTAATTTTATACAATAAAATGTAAGTAACTTGTAAAAAAATTATATTTGATTATGACTATGAAACCTGACTTTTTTCTTTGTTTGTTTTTGGAATTATAAAATGTATTTTCCGTAATTTCGCGTATTTTAGGTGGAGTACACAAAATATCGTATCTATTCATTTTTAATTTGATATGAATTTGATTGTAAACAACACGAGACAATTTTATATTCAAACATTGAATTTTCAAATGTCACATTATTACCAACTAACACAAAATTCCCTAAATTTTGAATTTACGATTTTTTATTTAAAAATATCATAAAAAGCGCAAAATAGAAAAAATAGTATAAAGAACTCATGTCATAATTGTCGATTATTTTGTTCGAAGGTTTGGGCAACTCCGCTACGCGTCGTCACCCAAACTTCCTTCTCACAAAATAAAATGACAATTATGACATTCGTTCTTTAATATACTATTTCATATCAAACTTCTGATGAATTTACAACCGAATGAATCTTGATTCGATTAAAATTAATTGTCAAATCAGTCGTAAAATAAATAGTCTGGTATGTAAACACATGTGCGTTGTGTTTATCAAAATTCCATTGTGTGAAAGTAATTAATTTATCAATTTAAATAAAAAAATTGCAAAAATGTTAATTAAAACGGAACGATGTTAGAGATGTTGAAAATAAAGTATTAGCGAGCATATTTTAGATGATCATACATTTAAATTCTAAATTGATCTTTCATGTCGTATTGAAAAGTTAAAATATTCGTATGATTAAAATATGTTATTCAGAAAGCGTGTAATGATGGTTGTAATCAAGAAAATTACACGCGGGAAGAGCACTATTCTTTATTTATTTATTTCAATAACATAATAAAATTTGCCAACTACACAAATTGTTCATTTTAATTTGGCCACCATTGCTATCTCAAGAACTAAAAGAGCTACGAAAGATATTTATATTTTACAAGACTAATGTAATGAACATATATATTATTTCCTATTTCACGTTCACATAGTGAATTTTGTACAACTGTTGTCAAAAACAGTGTTTTACAATGAACAATTTTGTATAAATGTTTGTTGGATTCTTTAAATTGTGAAGTTGATAACTTGGACTAAGTGTCAAATAAATATATTTTATTTTAGTTGTCATTACTTGTCATTACTCCTGGAAAATTACTGAAAGAAGATTTTTATAGTACCACATTTACATCAACAGTAAAGCACTCTTTATATTAAAAGTCGCGGTATTTATTTGTAGGTTCATAACATAATAAATACAAATTTTAACTCTAGCCAACTTGTAAGTAACTGTTGTCAAAATATCAAATGTCAAAATAAAATAAACTTCAAATGTTTATTGAAACAGTCAGTGTTACCAACCTTGATGAATTATACGAAAAAAAATATGAGAAACACGTATTACAATGTTCATTCGTAATACTCGTACTTTGAGTAACTCGTCTACGGCTCGATTATGCAAACTGTACTCGTATTACAGTAAGGACTATTTGTAACACTTGTCTTTCAATATATTATTATGAAATGTAAACGCACAAAATATTCGCTTTCTTTCTTTCATGGCACTCTAATTCTACGTAAAAAAGTAACATGTATTTATTTTACCCATTCATTATTCATGTTCATGGCACTCTTACATACAGTTAAATAAAACTTATGCATTTTGTGAAGATATGAAAATAGTAGGAAGTATATTGGCTCCGCTTGCCTTGAAAAAACTAAATGGGAACCGTCATTTTGTGCACTGGGTTAGTTTAGTAGATTACATTATTAGAAAAATAACAAAGTACAAACTCATTATTTTACCGCAAATAAAAATAATTACAGAGCATGTAAATGCATAAGGAAATCAATTATTGGCATTATTTTTTTTAATTTAGATGCGCCGGCTGCAAATATGAAAACCGGCAACCAAAGCACTGTCAAAATATTATATCATTGAATTTAGAATTAAATTCTCTAACGAATAAAGTAAATTCCTAATAAAAAATATGTGTTACTGTAACGTTTATTTATTTGGGTGAAGTGTAAAAATCAGAGTAATATTATTAATTAAAATAAAAGCTTATTATATGAAAAATTATTAAGATAAAGATAATAAGTGTAATTAACATTATGGCTAAATAATTACGCTAATTTAAGACTAAGAATATTATTAAATACTTAAACACTACGATTATTTATTTAAACAATATTTATTTATTTAACTATATTTATTTATGTTCACAATTTGTAGACTGTTTATTTATATCACCCACTGTACATTGCTCGTTGCATCTATATAACAGAATGTCTGGCTGTTTTTGGCGACGGGTTTATACAGCGCGACGTCCTTCTAGAACTTTCCGACGTGACAATAATATCGAATACAAAGAATCAGCCCACCGGATGTAATTAAACAAGTATAGCCGTATGGGTTTACCCCGCCGAGGATTACGTCATTGCTCGAGAACATTCTACCAGTGGCGGCACTCGCATTCGCGCGCGTTGGGTGTGCGCGCGCTTCATTACTATTTCAAATAAAAAAAGTCCCGTATTTAGAGAATCACTAGTTGAGTTTTTTCTGTTGATTACTTTCTTGTAAAATAAATTTTATTTAATCCAGGCCTATGTGCATGTGTATCAAGGATACAGTTAATTTAATGATTATATTCATTTATTTTTCAAAAAAAAAAATTCAATAAAAACAATGGTTGATTACAATAATGAAAATTTGATTATAATAATGAATATTCGCATTCATATTCAAATAACAGTTATGTGCCGGAATCAATTCTCACCTTACATGCTGAGACATCTAGTGGATGCCAATTTCGTAAACATGATATTTATAGGTTAAATATGACCATAATCGGCACATTAGTAGGTATTAATACATCGCGGTAAATATATAGATACGAAAATAGAATGCTAAAATATTTAAATATCAGCGATGATTACGTATATTCAAAATCACTTTATTTTAAGCTAGTATTATTTTTCTTACTGTAAGTGTGATAATGTTCGTATTATTTTATATGTATCACATTTTTGTTATATAATTGTTGTATACCCTGAAAAAGGTACTAGGATGCACCGAAACGTTGGTACAGTAAGAATAAATAATGCTGTTTGACTGAACTTTCGAGTAATTGTTAACACCTAAGCACCATCACAATCGAGAAATTACCCACAATCATTTTTAATTCCTGTATCACATTTAATTAAATCATAAACACGAATTTTTATTCAAAAAATGTTTATGAACTTGAAACCTTTCATATTTTAGTATTTCTATTTTTAATTGAAAAAATCAATTGATAATAATAAAAACAAAAGTAAAAACTTAATTAATTTGCTATAATTGACTTTTAAATTGCAAATTGGATTAAGTTTTTCTTATATTATATAATAAAAAACATATCATTAACGTATATTATGTAATGGCAAATAGGAAAAATTATATCACATTACACAATAAAAACAGTAGAACGTTTAGCAATGTAATCAAACAAAATAAACATATGGCATGGTACAGTCAAAATAAAATGTGGGGATCAAATGTTTAAATTCAGTACATTTTACAGTTCCTCCTTGATTTTATAGATGAATTTACACCACATACAACACATTGTTTTATATGTAGTGCATATTGTATAGTCATTCTCGTAGTTACAAGCTCTTTGCTACATAAACCAAATTGTTTAGTGTGTCTGCATATTCATATAAATTCACAGAGATTATGATCTGCAGACTAAACTTTTGTGTGTCAGAATAATTAGAAATGTTATAGTTTATTTAACTTTAAAAGGTGTACGATGAATTTTACATTAGGTAACTTTTTATGGAAAATTTATGACAGTGATGTCATAAAACTATTCTGTAAATTTATTTACAAGAACATAAATGCGTTGTGTTCTTTTACAGAAAATTTTCCCACCTTGGATAGTAAGTGAAGTTAGATATGAAGAAGAATAGTTTACATAGAACAAAATCACAACTTTATTCTATTTATAATAAAGTTATTTTGGCATTTAGAGTTACACAGATTAGAATTCATAGGCTTCGCTGGGATTTGAACCCAGGGCCATCCTATATCTAGTAGGACGCTCTAACCAACTGAGCCACGAGTTATAGTGTCCTACTAGCCCTGGGTTCAAATCCCAGCAAGGTCCATGAATTTTTCACAATTTCTTTCTTCGTTTATTTAAATTCTCCTCGATCCAATTAGCCCATTTCTACGATTTAAACATTTAGGATGGATCACAAATATTTATAATGTATTAATGATTTATTACATCATATTTATAAACTTATTTTCTTAAGGATTTACACAACAAATCAGCAAGTCGGATACAAAAAAAACCAATGTTACAAGCAATATTAAAAACAGTCAAATTTGATTATTTTATTGTAATGCAAAGTGTCAACTACTAGTGCTATGTCAACTATCGGTGCTTTAGCTTATCACAACTCACGCATGTAATTTTTTACCTTCCGTCACATTTGGTCAACAAAATCAATAATGAGTTTTTAGTGAATAAGCACGTATTAGGATCCCTATAATAAAATTTTACCATTTTTACGATGATGTCTGTATGTATGTGTGTCTGTGGGTGTGTGACACAAGTTTCGGATCGCATAACTTCAATACCACGATTCCAAATTTTTTTTTTTTCGTATTGCTCAAGTTTACATCCAGAAGAACAAGTGATTAGATTTTGGTTATAATTGGTCAACCGGAAGTAGCCTCATTTGAAGATTTTAACAATTAAATATAACTTATTGACATTTAACGTTATTATAACTTAAAGAATATATTATTCTCTATACGATTTGATTGCATTTTATATTTCATATTCAACAGATATAGAGTTAAAGAATGATAAAGATATTAAATTTCATAAATAAGCCAGCTATGCTAACCATGGAAACTGCTAATATATTCAGATAATTCAAATTGACAGATGCCAGTATCAATGAAATGTAAATGAATGTGGCAGAGATGAGAATGTGAAGTATATGTTGGGGAAGATACGGTAAGGAAATTACTCTAGCTCTAGTGTTACAAATTTCCAGAAAGATACAAGAGAGACAATTACATTGGTTTAAACATGTCATGAGAAGGCATGAAGAATATATTCGGAGAAGAATGAATAGCTTAGTAATAGAAGGTTGAAGAAACAGAGGAAGACCAATGATAAGATGGAAGGACTGTATTGCGAAAGACTTGGGAGAAAAGGAACTGAATGAGAACTACACGCAAAACAGAAATGAGTGGAAAAAGAAAATAAAAAATAGCGATCCGTAACGAATGGGAAAAGCTAAAGAAGAAGAATATGTCAGTGTCAAGTGCAATTTGCATAGTTTGTTTATGAAATAATTTTACTAGAAATTTAGAATCTTTTGCAAGAAAATTTATGTATGGAATTTATACATAATACACAGGATTGACGGAAGGTATTGTGCTGGCCATATCAGATTTTCTGCGTTAGGTTAGGTTAGGTTTATTTATAGTGTGACACTGACATATACATTACGTCTTTTTTCTACGTAACTATAAATTATATGTCATGTAGTAAATATACTTCAATACAAAGGTACATTTTTTATTGTTTTGATGACGTCAGTCTTAATATCAATTTGGAATAAATATATATGCATTAGTATGTTTGCGTATGTTTGCCATTGAGATAGCTTCAATATTTAACAAAAGAATTTAACATAATATGAATAACTCCGGTGGTAAAAACCAAATTTTTTTAAATTTCTTCCAATTATTTATAAAATTTACGGACTTATTTATGTATTACAATTGTAATTCACATCACATACTGTGTTGTAATTCTGAGCATAATTATTGTATCTACTTCACCACTTCCATTATTATAAATCCGTGCATCCGACAAATGAATTATGAGTTATGACAGCAATGTTAATTTTTCATAAATGAGACGACATTGTTAATAATTTATGACATCGGAAACAGAAATAAATGACATATTCTCGCAATGTTCGAGCGTAGATATTCTTTTCATTGTTCGGTGAACAAAACTTTACCCTTCGTATAAGTTTTTGTCAAAAACAAATTACCTATTTAATTCACAATAATTATTCATCCATCTTATTATTATCCCATTTATACATATTTTATTACACATTTTAATATATGACTCGAAATATGTATGTTTCATTATTAAATATTGAATGTATAGAGTATATGTATGCTTGTATGCATATAATTTTAATAGAGCACATAGGTAATATTATGATTATAATTTATTTCTATTTAAATGGTGATATGCAGAAAAATATAAATATGATAATGTTATCATTAAAATAATTATTTTATTTAAATATAAACAATTATATTGAAATATAAATTTACATATCATTAATTTGCATAATTATATTGACATCATCATGTATGAATGTGAATATTTTTCCATCGAAAATTGCAAATAGTAGCACGACAGCCCTTTCCTCGGCCTTTGTGGAACCAAGTCTCAAATAGTTCTTGTCTCATAACCAATTTATACTAGTGTAGGCTTTGAGAGAACAGCTTCACTACAACCAAGGCGCCAACTTGGATACCACAATGCAACCAGCACTACGTGCATTTATTGCAGTAATCAGTAATATATTTACACTTAAGAAAACATGAAAAATCTTAGGCCGTATTCTGGTCTATTGAACTAACGCTACTGGAACTGTTAATTGTGAACTGTATAGGCCAGTTCTGAACAAATCTGTAAGTCTTACATATCTGTAAATCTGTAAGAAAACTCACTAAAACGCATATATTTTTGTTGATTTAATATAAAAAGTAGCAATTTGCGTTGCGATTTTGTTCATTATTTACAGATCTGTAAGATTTACAGAATTGTTCCGAATAGACCCATTAATCTTACAAATTAAAGAAATAGAAATAAATTCAATTGTAAATACCACTTATTTCAAATATTATATATGTATAAATTTAATTTACTAAAAAATGAAACCTATTCTTGTCTATTCATAAAATTTAAAGAAACGAAAAAACACTACTGTTTTAATACCCAGTTGCATTAACGAGGCTTAATTTTTAAGCCTCTTAAATAAAAAAATGCAAATTGAAATTTTGACTATATAAAATGTAATTCGTTTCATTTTTTCATTTCGATGCAATATTGTCAGTAAGAAACGCTTAAATATTAAGTTACCTACGTTGGTGAAATCAGCCATAAATAGATACTGAATGTTATACATGCTATATATAAAATTAAAAATTAAAATTGTATTATTTTTTTAAGAGAAATGTGTTTTCGGGTTAAGCTACTCCTCTGCACCTCGTTTCACAACCCCCCAAATAATATAAAATCACTTTTAATACTTATTATCATACACCTACCCTATGACCATTAATATAAACTATTGATTAAGGGTGATTAGCGAGGAGTTGATTAGCCCAGTTTTTCCTCTGTCAAGAGTTTATGCATTTATTTTGGAGAAAAATATGTTAAATAAAAGATACGCAAAATTAATTTTTAACTCTCGCTAAGAGAGTGTGCGTATGTGTGTGTGTATGGATGTTGGAAGTACGGTTTCTCAAATACTATAAGACTTGCGACATGTTTAACTACGGATTCCTCAATCTAACATTAATGGGAAGAGCTGATAAGATTTTGGTAACAACTGGACAAGCCGAAGTGGTAGTTTCTGACAAAAAATCTTCTAAATATTAATTTTTAAAAATTTATGTTATAACAAATAATAAATATCATTAAATTCTCAATTTGATACATTTAAAAAAATTATCATATCTTCTAAAGATTTAGAGATATAATAAAATAATATAGAATAGTATGTTGTAATAAATCTCGCTACCCAAACAACTCCATAGAAACCAGTTGAGATATTTAAATATTTGTAATTGGCAGATAAATGTCGCTGTCAAAATCAACAGTTTCTTTGGGAAATAGGTACATTTAATATTTCTTATTATATTATTAGTAAAATAAGTATGTATTTAAAATTATATAGGTATATTAATATTACACATATCCTTAACCGTTAATGAAAAAGAAGAATTTTGAATATATTAGAAGAGTAGGATAAAATTCAATCATAGATAGAATACTTATATATAATTTAAATTATTTGTGTGTGTACAAGTAATGTTAAATTCGTTAATTATGTAACATAAAATGAAAATGACGAGAGGTATTGTGCAGCCCACAACAAATTTTTCTATAACTGTTGAAGTATTTTTCTCTAAAATAATCAATCTGTGATTGACAGAAAAAAATGCTAGTCAACTACTCTCTATTCTCGCTTAAAAACGGTCAATTAATTCATTTAATTTATATTTCTAATAATTTTAGCGGGTAACAAGCCTTGTTGATACATTTACTTTTATTTTAGACATAAAATCACTGGCAGTCGTTGATATCGGAACACCAAAATATAATAGAAATAAACGGATGAAATTCAGGGCAGAGGTTGTTTATTATTAGATGAATAAATTATTAAAATTTGGAATCGCGAAGAACATTCGTTCAAAAAATATGCAGGTTTAAACTTAATTATCAAGGATTCTCCGTTATTCCATATTTCTTCAATATGATTCAAATTCAGTTAAAATTTGAACGTTATCAAGTTCTTCGTCGAAGACAGCAACGTACATTTGAGCAAGTGGGTGATTTTGAAAGGGGCCGTATTGTGAGTATGCGCGAAAGCGGATTGTTACTGCGTGATATAGCGGCTCGTGTAACTCGCAGTATAAGCACGATTTCACGCATAAAGCAACAGTAGGGACAGACAGGTAGAGAGAAACGGCAGACAGGATCTGGAGCCCGCCGGAGGACATCAGCGAAACAGGACCGTCATCAGCAGTGGTGCACAGTGGCAAGTTACCCAATATCTAAACGACTTCCACTGACCGCGCGGTATAGAACATTGCGACTGGACTGGTGCAGAGAAAGGCGGTTATGGAGCAATGAGTGGAATGAAATTATCTTTTCTGACGAATTACGTTTTTGTTTGTACCAAATTGAAGCTCGGGTACTTGTGAGCTTAGCTCCATATAATTATTGTTCCACACAGACATCATCGTGAAAATGTTAAAATTGGATTGTACGGACCTTAAAACGTGGTCATTTACCAAAATCTCGATATGAGATATTTAGCTCGATCCCTATACCTCCCTTACCAAGGGTAGCGGGAGGTAAAAATAATTTCAACAATAAGTTGAAATTTAAAAAAAAGACTTTACACAAGAATGGTAATGTCAAGGTTATGGTAAGATTAATTGACACAGTGTAAATTCTTAAGATAAGTTTGAAATAAATCGTTAATAGTACTTTCATCAAATTTTAATGTTGTTCATGGATTTAATAGTAAATGACATAAGATTGTATAAAATATTAGTAATTTTGCGTCATATTGCAACCTTATTTGGGGTGTCAAATACTGATACACATTTTTGACATTTTTTTATTAGTTGACACTCAAGCAATAGCTAATATAGGGCATTTTTTAAAAATTTATTATAGCTTTTCCATTATATGATGTCCCGTAAATGCGACTACATGTATATTTTACACAAATTCGTGTATATTTTCAAGTTAGAAGAGAAAAAAAGAGATAAAATATCACGAATATACAAAAAACGAATTACTGAATTACTGCCACAACCACACGCATACGGCTGTGATGAAATGTGAATTCCGAAATTCTGTGGCCTTTAATGTGTGAGTCATGTATTTCGGAAAGCATTAAAGATACGACATATTTTACAAACTGTCTACTACTGCTACATTTATGTGTCATCTAAAAATTTGATAACTGGCAAATGTCAACTACTAATGCATTTCCTTTTCTCACTTTGATAATTAATTTTAATTGTTATTTTTACATGCATGTTACTTCCTAAGCTGTCAATAATTGCGAATAATTGCTTGTATTTTTGCTAAACATTAAACCATGTCTTTAAACACCAATATTACCCATTTTCATTCCTTAGTGGTGCTTTTACCATATCATTTTTATTTTGTATGCTTCAACTGCAACTTCATTGTTACAAATTAATACCTTTTGATCAAATATTTTTTTTTTTCACATGCACAGAAAGCTCAACTTTCTTCTCTCGAAATAGTCAGGAAAATGTGATTTTCCTCTCTAGAGAGGAAAATATAGAAGTATTACCAACATGAATGTTATTTACAAAAAATATATTTTAAAAATTATTAATAAATTCCTAATTTTATTGAAAATCCTTATTTTAGTGATATACATACTTTAAATTATCTTACAATTATGTCTTATATTTTTCTTTTTCTAGATTAAATCACAATTTGACAACTTTAATTTAGATTTAAGATTGGTTCAATGGCAACGCTGTAACACTGCCTTGCGTCTGATAACCTAACTTTTGACGTGTCATTTGTGTTTTGTTATCAAAGTGTAAATATAATTTATAAATAATAATATATATTGATTCAAACAAATAAAATATTACCCTTATTCTACTAGTCATGTCAATATAAACTATTTTGATTCAAATAAATAAAATATTACCCTTATTCTACTAATCTTTTCTTAAAGTGTATTTAAGGTCCGAGCAAATCGTTTTTAGAAACATGTCGTGAAAAAAATATTGTGTCTAACACGAGAAGAAAGCGCTTTTTCCACTCTAGTTTGACAAACAACTATTTTTATGAAAACATCTTATTACTGTACGCAAATACCTTTTCTGACGTCTTAAATCCCAGCCACTATTAAACCAGGCCAATATACATAAGTACTTTTAGACCGAACAATATATGAAATAGGCTATTTTCATGGGTATTTGTTCAAACAATAGGTTATGATCAATTCAGTTAAATAAGGCTACGTTAGGTAATTTTGTATTAGAATTTCTTGATGAATAAATTTAATTTTATAAAATAGAAATATATATGGTAATATTAATAAATAGGTACCTACCTATAACATTTTCAATTAGCAATTACATAGAAATAAATATTATAAATGTATTCCTTCAACAAGATAGGATCAGCCCAAAAAGTTATTTTCATAACATAACTATTTTCCTAAAAAAAATATGTATATATTCATAATATCACATTAATTCAGTTTTCGTAAGTTATCTATCAGTTATTCTGATTTAAATAAACATGAAAGATCTTTAATCTGATTTAGATCGTTCTGCGCATTGCTAACCAAAAGCCTGAAAATCAGTCTATTTCATTTACAGCAATGAACAGAAATAAAAATATTATTTTATCTTTTATTTACATTACAAATAAAAGAATACTGGGAAAAATTAAAAATGTATTATTATGTTACATCACAATAGGAAAAAAAACAATAATTGCTTTATGCATTTTAATATTTTGTTATTGTGTTTCGTCTTTATTACCTCTCGCTAAGAGAGGTATTGCATTCATGCTAAAAATCGCATATCCAGATTTTATTGAATAAGCACGTTTTAAGGTCCTTACAATCCGATTTTAACATTTTTACGATGATGTCTGTGTGTGTGTGTGTGTGTGTGTGTGGATGTGTGTGTGTGTGTGTGTGTGTGTGTGGGATGTTGGAAGGACGGTTACTCAAAAACTATAAGACTTAAAATTTGTTTAACAACGTATTTCCCAATCGGACATTCCCGGGAAGATCTGAAAAGGTTTTGGTAACAATTGGACAACCGGAAGTAGAAGATTCTTGAAAAAAAATCTTCTAAATATTATTTTTTGAAAATTTTTCTTGATAATATTAAAGAAAAATAAATTCTCTTTCTGATACATTTAAATATTTTTATACATATTTTATAGATTTAGAGATAAAAGGAATATAATATATAAAATAATGTTGTAATAAATCTTACAGCCGAAAGAATGCCATGGATTTAAATTGTCAAAAAATGTCAGTGTCAGAAATCCGGAGACATTACTGAAGATTTTTTCTGGGAAGTATATACATTATATTATTTCTTATTGCATTAATAGTTTAATATTTAATATTATAGGTATATTACACATACCCTTCATATATGCTGTTACTTCCGACAATGAATTGGAAACATCACGAAAAATTTCTTCATAGAATGAATTTAAATTTAAAAAATCTAAATATATGGAATAGATATAAGTAGAATTTTTGGTGTAGAGTGTAAGTATACAAGAAATGTTAAATACATTAAGGCGCGAGTAGTTATGTGACTTTTTGGCCTTGACAAGCAGATATGGGCGCCAATGTCAGAATTATAGCTAGTAATTATGTATATAGATGTCATATATCATAATTTCTCATTCTAAATTTAGTGATTTTCCAATTTCATGTGATTTATTTTCCTCGACAAGTCAATTCCACACTCCTGGTGACAAATTAACTACGTGAATTTAGAAAATCCTGAAATTTTTAATGAAAAATTCTGACATTTATGTACATAATTACTAATTATCATTCTGAAACGGGCCCCCACATCTGCTTGTCAAGACCAACAATGTAACATGACTGTTCGCGCCCTATACTTAACCAAAAAAAGGAAGTGGCGAGAGGTATTGTGCTGGCCACAACAGATTTTTTTTTAATTAAAAGTTTGAATGGGAAGCAGTTTTTTAATAAATAAAAGAATCCTTAAATCAATCTTAAAAGAACAGATAATAAAAATTGATCTATAAACTGATCTAGGTCATATGTGAAGAGACCTTGATCTTGATCTAGACTTGAACCTTTTTAAAATGACCTGTCACAACACTGATTATTACAATTATTTCAAGGGGTAATTAATTCTTTCACACATTTTCTAGCATTATATCAAAGTGTTGTTAAAAATTTACCATTTCTCGTCCATCAAAAAATTAAAATAAAATTAGATCGTAATTTCCAGAACTTTGAAAGTATTTAAATAATAAAAATGTCATCAAGGCTTATTTCTCATCACTGGGTATACCAATCTGCTTTTTATTCACAGCTTTCTGTTCTGACGATGTACCGTGAAGGACGCATATCATCAGATGTTCACCTTTTAAGCTCTCAAAGTTGTCGTTGAGACAGCACAACAATAATAAATAAATTTAAAGTTGACTCCGGCAGAATTGTTTCACCACCAGGAGTACAAATCCATATCTTTGATTTCAAAATCATGATAGAAGGAATACATTTTGCCTCTCGGGAGAAAATATGTCAATAATAAACCCTACAGAGATTATTTTGACAGTTTAGTTGTCTAATATAAGTTATAGTCTGCATCGTACTTCTTTCTAGATTTCGTTGGTAATAAGTTTAGAATAGCTGCGAAAGCTGTATCAATAATTTCTTTCAGGTTCTTCTGAGGGTCCTCCGTTGTATTATTAAAATTCGATTTCAGACAAGAACGATGTAGACCTCAAAATTGTCGAAATGACATTTAAGAAACCTCAACTTTGTATATAAAAGGTATGAATCTCAGAAACAACTAGATTCTTTTTCTAATTCATCAAATTGTCAAAGTTGGCAGTCGAATTTGTCATAAGCTTTTAATTGTTAAAAAATTGGAGTTTTGTACTGAAAATATTATTATATACACCTCAAGAGAATAAGTTATTTTTCCCTCGATGCTTTGTTGTTCTCGAAACTCAAATTGCGCCCTCGGCTTCAAATTATACCTCGAGAAAAATTATGCTTTTCTCTCCCTTGACGTATAATATACTACAGTCAACACTCTCTAAATCAACCTTATTGTAATTTGAATTTTTCTCTAAATCGAATTATTATTTTTTAAGACATGTAAAAATTATTAAGGGTTAAATAGAATTTTGTAATTCGAACTTTCCTTTAAACGAATTAAATTATTGCGCATTTGTCATCAATTTCAATTGAAATCACCTCTCTATAAATCGAATTTAGATATACAATACTTAGATGCGTTCATCCACCCTTCTAGCATCTACCGATACCGTTCATGAATATAATTTTCATTTGAAAACTGTGACTGAGGAATCTTCGGCTATATGTGGCTTATCCAACTGAGACGAATTTAGAAGGACCAGAATCGAATTTCGAAAAATAATACCGATATTTAATACAGAAAATATGTAAATAACAATATTCTATTTTATTTTCATAATTTAAAAATGTTTAAAATGTGATTCTGAGTGTCTTAATATATCTTTAATGTTATGTTACAAAAATACAAAAAAATATTGTAAATAAACAAAAAAATTGTAGACAACTTTTAGATTTTATTTTATTTAGTAATTACTTCAATGGCTTTGTGGCAATTCAAGGAATTAAAAATATAGAATTTTACTACAACCTTAGAGCACCAATTTCCTAGCAAGCCAACTATATATTCACCTAATGTACATCTCATTTTCTAACAAATTGTTATGTGTGTTATATAACTGAATAAACTTTTTTTTCTATTGCATATACATACTCTTTGTATTTTATACAAATGTTCATTTAATTTTCTTTTACTCTCTCTCTAGTTTAATTGAATCAGTTTAACAAATTCAAATAACCCTTGCGATTTCGATTATATAGAGAATCGACTGCATTTTTTAATTTAAGTATGTAATATAATTTTATGCTAATAAAATACTAATTTTAACGTTTTGAAATTAAACCAAACAAGTATATTCCATGATGTAAATAAATTATATTTTAAATTATCATTATTTACTTTTTTATAATACCTCCAGCATTATTATTTATTTGTTAATTATTCCCCGTCTTATAAACTACCCAAAATATTTTTTTTCTCTTCTTACCACCCTTAAACACCCATTAGATCTACGCACTAACTATATTTTTTTAACACCCACCTAACACACACTCGGCTGCACGATGCACAGTGACAGGTCGCGAACTCCGAGCGTTCAGTCGGCAAGCGAGCAAGAGCAACTAAATACGTGCTGACTGCGCACTGGCCGCGTTACTACTGTGCTACTGAGCCGAGCAGCACGGTGCCGACGCGCGCGTGCCAGATTAAGTGGAGGATGGTATGATATGGTGTCGAGTAGATGCTGAGGATCATGAATGGTGAATGGTGTGGGATGGTTGGTATGAATGAATGGTGTAGATGTAGGTGAATGAGTAGGATGAGTATGGGAGTATAGCGTTTTTTTTTTAAATCAGGGTTTTACGCTCAGACGAAACATTGACACGCGTTCCACATGTTAACATGATCGGGGGCTAGTGCTACGTGAAAAATGTATCATGGTATTCTAAATATGACCCTTGGTACTCACTGTAAATACGCTGGAGAACGATTTGCTGTCTTCCCTGGAAAAAAGACGATCTACCCAGCTGTGGGTCATGACCCAAAACTGTTTTAAAAAAATCTGATGTGGCCAGCACATTACCTTCCGTCAATTCATTGTATTATGAACAAATTCCATATATAAATTTTCTTGTAAAAGATTATAATATTTCATAAACAAACTATGTAAATTGCCCTCTTCTTTAGCTTTTCCCACTCGATAGTGTTCGCTATCTTGAATTTCTTCATCCACTCATTTCTATTTTGCTTGTTGTCCTCATTCAGTTCCTTTTCTCTCAAGTCCTTGGCAATACAATCTTTCCATCTTATGTTTGGTCTTGCTCTGTTTCTTCTACCTTCTACTACTAAGCAGTTCATTCTTCTTCCAATATTCTTCATCTCTCCTCATGACATGTTACGATGATATCTGTATGTATGTGTGTCTGTGTGTGTGTGACGAAAGTTTCGGATAGCATAACTTCAATACCACGATTCCAAAAATTATTTTTTTCTTATTCCTCAAGTTTACATCCAGAAGAATAAGTGATTAGATTTTGATTATAATTGGTCAACCGACAGTACCCTCATTTGAAGATTTTTACAGTTAAATATGGTTTATTGACATTTAACGTTATTATAACTTAAAGAATATATTATTCTCTATACAAATTGATTGCATTTTATATATATTCAATTTCATAAATCAGCCAGCTATGCTAACCATGGAACTGTTAATATATTCAGATAATTCAAATTGACAGTTGTCAGTATCAATGAAAAGTAATTGAATGTGGCAGAGATGAGGATGTTGAAGTAGATGTTGGGGAAGACACGGAAAAATACGGTAAGGAAGTAACTCAAGTGTTACAAGTTTCTAGAAAGATACAAAGGAGACGATTACATTGGTTTGAACATGTCATAAGAAGAGATGAAGAATATATTGGAATATGAAAGAATAGCTTGGTAATGGAAGGTTGACGAAACAGAGGAAGACCAAAGATAAGATGGAAGGACTGTATTGCGTAAGACTTAAGAGAAAAGGAATTGAATGAGAACGACATGCAAAACAGACACAAAGTGGAAGAAGAAAATAAAAAATAACAACCCCGAACGAATGGGAAAAGCTAAAGAAGAAAAAGAAGAAGAAGGTATCAGTGTCAAGTGCAATTTGCATAGTTTGTTTATGAAATAATTTTACTGGGAATTTGGAATCTTTTGCAAGAAGATTTATGTTTGGAATTTATACATAAAACACAGGATTGACGGAAGGTATTGTGATAGCCACATCAGTTTTTTGTTTTTTCGGGGATGACAGCAAATCGTTTCCCAGGGTATTTAAAGTGAGCACCAAGAGTCAGTATTTAGAATACCATGATACATTTTTTATATACCACTAGCCCCCGGTATATTATTTATATGGTACCATGTGGGTAAATTTCTGGACTGTGGTGTAGATTAGGTGTTAACAAATACTCGAAATCTCAATCATATATCATCATTTATTCTACCAAAACCAACGTTTCGGTATACACTTCAATGAAAGTAAGATCGTACAGATTCTTCAACGTAAAATCAGTTGTTTAAAAATTCAGTTTTACAAGCATCATCAATCGCAGAATTTAATTTATTTTTGGATAATGAAAAAACATAATTTCAAGTTTTAAATCATGTAGTCTTAAACAAAACATCATGACTGAAGATCCTTTTTACACTTTCCAATATATTCACCGGAATTCGGGGTATTTCCAGCCGAACAAGATTCTTCAGCTGAAGCAGGGTTGTAGGAGGGCAGAACCGTATTAACCATAAGGCGGGCAAAGCGGCCGCATAAGACCCCCAATTTTACAGAGGCCCCAAAGTTTTTATTTTTATTCTCTTAAGAAACATTGTGACATCCGCCTATATGCAGTAACTCACAAAATTATTCGTACACTTTACTTTTATCAGTTTAATGTAAAATAAAAATCTGTTATAGCCAGCACAATACCTCTCGCCACTTCCTTTTTTTGGTTACATAAGTATAGGGCGCGAACAGTCATATTACATTGTTGGCCTTGACAAGCAGATGTGGGGGCCCGTTTCAGAAAGATAATTAGTCTAAGTTTATCAGCAGAAGATTGCAAATTTTATTTTAAAATTTATAAATAATTATATTTATTTATAGTTTCATTAATAAAACATAAATTCTACAACCCGTTAGCAGACATACAGCCCCAAACAATAACGTTTACATGGTTGTGTTTTATCGCGCGATCGTACCATACAAATTATTTTTTATCTAGGTAGACTTCGCGAAAAAAAATTTTAATAAAGGATCTGGATTTTAAAATAGTTATTTTCTCTAAATTTAATTTATTTGGATCAGGTAGTAGGGCTATAGTTTGGAAAAAATCGAATACCGAGATAGATACAAATAATTTGTGTGGCACGATAAAATACGGCAGTGTAAACGTTATTGTTTGCGGCTGTGTGTCTGCTGGTCGGTGGGGTATTTAAGTTTTATTAATAAAACTATGAATAAATATAATTATTTATTAATTTTAAAAGAAAATTTGCAATCTTCTGCGGATAAAATTGGTCTAGGAGGGAATTATATATTCCTGCAAGATGATCGTTTCGTAATCAATTTAAAATATCAATAATCATACTTCAATTTTATTAAGTATCTAATTTATTAATCCGACTCTGTAGGAGGGCGATGTTTGTAAATCTCTACCATAAGATATTCCAAAAAAAAATATGGTGTTAAAGTTGTGAGGGTAATGTTCCTCGGATGACTCATCTAACGCCATGTCATTTTTTTATAGGGATATCTCAAGGCAGAGGATTACAACCCTGCTTCAGCTAAAGAATCTTATTCGGCAGGACATAGCCCGCATTCCAGTGGGCACGCTGGAACGTCTGAGGAGCTTCAGAAATCGGTTGCATCAATACATAGAGAACGGTGGCCATCATCTACAAGACGTTTTGTTCAAAACTGCATGATTTAAAAATTGAAATTATGTTCTTTCATTATTCAAAAATAATGTTTGTCTATCAGCAATACTTTTTATTTCATTCGCCTTCAAAAACATGAAATTTCTAGGCCCCACTCTGTAGTAGTTGTGCCAGTATGCGATTGTAACAGAGGTCACTTTTGTGCCATTTAAAATTCGAAATAATTTTGCTGTCGGCCGAGATCGAATCCGGAACCCATACTCGCGAGCAGACATTCAGGCACACGGCCACGAGACCCCACAATTAAAAAACAATAATTTGGTCTGAAATTTGCTTTTTTCTTTTAGAATTTTTTTACCAATATACAGGTTGTTCAATTTAAGTGTTTCACTATTGCTATCTCGAGAACCGTAAGAGACATTTTTTATTCACATATTCGATTCAGCATTTTTTCTGAATACAACGATATAAAATGTTTATACCCTTACAAAACGAAAAAAATCTGATGTGGCCAGCACATAACCTCTCGCCGTATATTTTACCTGGCTGTATGCATAAAGCAAAGAATATTTTTATAAATACAAATAATATATTCATATAAATCTATGACGTATAAAATTACAAAGTAGAGTTTACCATATATAAATATTAGGCTGGTAACTGCAATTTTCAATTCGAACAACTTTGTTTACTTTCTCTTCATATTCTTCTAGTAAAAACATTAATTTTGGGCGGTCTAAAATGTATATATCTGGATTGTGCATCTATTCTTATATATCTTCTTTTACATTTTATTTTTTCATACTTGTTATATCTAAATAACACTAATTCCTTTTAATAAAGTGACGAATTTTAATGGCACAAAATTGACCCCTGTGGTGCACTCTCCACGCCAGCTATGAGTGCCCGTGAGGTGACGCCTGGTAAGCGCCCACACGGTACAAATATTCCATCATTACCGATATCTGTATACAAAGCAGATTGGCACACCCAGCAATGGGTAATATGCCGTGATGAAATATTTATTTATTTATTTTATTTTACGGATAGATTGCACTCCGATTATTCTTATATCGATGTGTAATTTTGTCAATATTTACAACTTACTTGAGAAGAATTTGATAGCTTTTTCGCAATTCAAAGTTACTCTAGTCTACAGTACTGGTGTACATTGTCCCATAATGTTTGAAACAAATTTAAGTCCTTCAACCTAGACTTGTCATCTCCATAATAGTCACAGATCAAGAATTAAGGGATTCTCCAAATACATTTTTCTTTCATTACTCATTATTTCTGACACTGACATTTATCTGTCAGTTACAAATAATTTAAATTTGCAACTATTTTTCATGGCATCCTTTCGGTTGTAAAATTAATTACAACATTATTTTATATATTATATTCCTTTTATCTCTAAATCTATAAAATATGTATAAAAATATTTAAATGTATCAGAAAGAGAATTTATTTTTCTTTAATATTATCAAGAAAAATTTTCAAAAAATAATATTTAGAAGATTTTTTTTCAAGAATCTTCTACTTCCGGTTGTCCAATTGTTACCAAAACCTTTTCAGATCTTCCCATGAATGTCCGATTGGGAAATACGTTGTTAAACAAATTTTAAGTCTTATAGTTTTTGAGTAACCGTCCTTCCAACATCCCACACACACACATCCACACACACACACACACACACACACACACACACACACACAGACATCATCGTAAAAATGTTAAAATCGGATTGTAGGGACCTTAAAACGTGCTTATTCAATAAAATCTGGATATGCGATTTTTAGCATGAATCCAATACCTCTCTTAGCGAGAGGTAAAAACGAGAAAAATGTAAAAGAAAAATTATTATTTTCATATTTATTTCTACATGTAATCAGAGTGCCATGACAAAAACAATTGAATATTTTGATTACATCATTGTTTGGGCGATTTAGATACTTTAAAAAATATTATAAAAATTGTTCAAAATTATTGCCATGCTGATTTATACATAATTCTAGCCTTCTGAACATATTACTTCTTACTTTTCTTAAATTTCGGCAGTCTTCGGTAGTCTTCATCTTTAACATAACCCCATAAAAAAAAAGTCCAGGGGATTCCATCTTGCTGGAAATAAATATTTCCCAACTCAGCTAATGGTATGTCTTCCAAAATAATACCCAGCATATTTTGAATTAAATTCAGGTATCTGTTACCACTCAATGTTCCTTCGTACATGTGTACGTAAATATTATCACTGAAAATGGCACACCAAACATTTATATTAAATTTTGGCTGGAAACCTCTCTCGTACAACAACAGGATTTTCTCGACTCCAGTAGTATGTGTTTTTTCTATTTGACATACCATTATTAGAAAAATTGGCTTCGTCAGTCCAAATAATTGATTTTAAGATATCTGGATCTTCATTTAACAATAAATTACAAAATTCTAATCTTCGCTCACGATCACCACGATGTAAATGGTGAATTTTATTCATTTTGCATTGTCTGTATTTATGTTTCTTTAAAATCCTATGGATCGTGCCCACACTTAAATTACACTCAACGGCAGCCATTCTAACTGAAGCTGTTGGATTAGCTTCAAAATATGCTAATATATTTATCTCAGCTTCTTGATTTTGTACGCTAACTCGCTTCGATACGAATGCATCTGTATTAGCGCGCAGTGATAATTCTAATTTTCTAAAATACTGACGACAAAGAACTCGCCGCTCAGGATAACGTTCCCTATACATATTCTTTGCAGCAACAGTATTTTTCAGAGATAATATGAAAACTTCGTATCAATTTTTTCTTCGTGCGTAAAATTCATTTTAACACAAAAGGCAACAAGAAAATTCATAAACGAACTACTTTGACATGTGATACAAAACAAAATATTCAATTGTTTTTGTCATGGCACTCTGATTACATATAGAAATAAATATGAAAATAATAATTTTTCTTTTGCATTTTTCTCGTTTTTTTTCTTTATGTAAGGGTATAAACATTTTATGCAAATGCGTTACCAGTAGTCCAGTAGTACCAAAAATGTTAGTTTCATGAAAACTACCCTTACATATGCGAATTTTAAAAAAATTCTTTCTGTTTCGTACCTAATCTACACATGTCATACTACTTATCCTTAAATTTATGACATTAAGTTCATAACCACCCTGTATATATTTTAAACCTTGTTTATCAGTTCTTTCGGTTATGTTTTTACAATAATTCCTAATATGTAGCATTTTAAGAAACAGAAGTTTGGAGATATAAGACATGATCAGGATTAACCCTTTGGATTCCAATTTTCCAGGTTATCACTGGGACCAAGGCCGAATTTATAGTGTAGCGGACGCCCCAGAGCGATGAGGAAATGGCAAACATAAACATAAAATAAATTGCTGATATCCAGAAATCTGTACCTCTACGCGCTATGTTTCTGCATGTTCTGATTAAATCTGAGGTTCCTCGATTCGAATCTACCGGCCGGCTAAGTGTGTAATCATCAAAATGCCAACATGTCAGGCATTAAGGCCCTTGCCTTGTAGACCAAGTAGTTAGTGACACGCGTCGGGTAAAACAGGGAGGTAAGGAAAAGCGGACCTTTACTCCTACGATTTTTACTTTTATTGTCGTCTCTCTCTTTGTATATCGCTATCTTTTTCTTTTAGTTTGTCAGTAGATATAGTGAAAGTGAAAATTCAATTTACTTTAGATAGAGGGAATATGACAACAGATTGTAGGGGAAATAAATAAAAATTTACTAAACTAAAATTATTTAGTTTGTTTCAATAAGACGGATTTTTGTTGGTCATACCTTTAGCAAATTATGGATTTATTATTTCGGTTCATATTATTTTCCCAAAATAGTCATGTTACATTGTTGGCCTTGACAAGCAGATGTGGGGGCCCGTTTCAGAATGATAATTAGTCATTATGTTTCATTCAGAATTTCAAGATTTTCTAAATACACGTAGTTAATTTGTCACCAGGAGTGTGGAATTTACTTCTCGAGGAAAATAAACCACATGGAATTGGAAAATCACTAAATATAGAATGAAAAATTATGATATTTGACATCTAGGTACATAATAACTAGCTATAATTCATACACGGCCCCCATATCTGCTTGTCAAGGCCAACAACTTCACATGACTGCTCGCGCCCTATTGTATTTAACATTTCTAATTAATATAATAATAAAATTCTACTTATACCTCTTCTTTATGTTTAGATATTTTAATTTTAAATTCATTCTATGAAGAAATTTTGTCTTACTCTTCTAATTTTTCGTAATGTTAATATAATTTTAAATATTTAGCTATTAATACAATAAGAAATAATATAATGTATGTACTTCCCAGAAAAAATCTTCATCTTGCCATGACATTATCTGGGCTGTGAGATTTATTACAACAGATTATTATATACCTTATATTTCTTTGTCTCTAAATCTATAAAAGATATAATAAAATATTTATTACCAAAACCTTTTCAGCTCTTCCAAATAATGTCCAATAGAAAAATACGTAGTTAAACCGATATTAAGTATTATAGTTTTTGAGAAATCGTCCTTCCAACCCACGCACGCACGCAAACACACACGCACACACACACACACACACACACACACACACACACACACACAGAGAGAGAGAGAGAGAGAGAGAGAGAGAGAGACATCATCGTAAAAATATTAAAATCGGATTGTAGAGCCCTTAAAACGTGCTTATTCATTAAATCTGGATAGTAAAATAGTTATGCTCACAGCATTCTTTTAGGTGTACAAAATACAAAAATGCAATATAATTTTTCGATGTGTAATTAACCTTGGACTTGGTAATAGTAAACGTGGTTCCTTTTTAATATATATTTCCCTTTATCATATTTTGTGAAAGTTCGTTCATTGTCGTCCTTGCTTCTTTAGATGTCAATTTAGTAGACATTTAATTTCGACGAAGACATCGTTACTAAGTAGCAATCTTTTTATCTCTGAATAGTCCGCTTCCTACTACTTTAACATTCAATTCATCCTTTAAATCATTAATGGCCAAAAGCTCCTTTAATTCTATAATTAGTGTTTAAATTTCAATAAAATGAACTGTATAATAAATTTTTCTCGGTGTTAGCACCATTTGTAATAATTCGCATCTTATACGAGTACAAATTTTGATGCTGTCAACCAAAATAATTCTTTTCAGGGCATATTGATTCATAGATCTTTACCAAGTCTATTCAATTATCTACTTTTTATTGATAATTTTTTTTTTTTGGTAAATATACTGGGACTATGTTTTATTACATTTTTGTGAATATAATAATGGTATTTGCTTTTGCGTTATACGAACGCGATAAGAACCTTTTTTAGCAATATTTATGCTTTTTCCTCTAAAATTTTGCAATTGAACCTGAATCGAACAAAAACCGGAACCAAACCTTAACATTTTAACAAACACAAACCCAGAACCGGATCTCAAATATATTTTTCGTTAACCCCAAGTCGGAAACGAATCGGGTATTAAAATTCGGGTTCAGGGTTCAGCTCCGGTTCAGGTTCATTTTGAGTTCGAAACGTAAGCGTAATCGTAATGCAACCAATAATCGACGCCTGTTTTGTCTTTATGAAAATTGGGTTCGGATTCTTTTCTTGCGTAAATTCCGGCTCGCATTTTAAATTATTTCTAAATTTATGATTGTTATTCAAAAAACATTAATTCAATTTTCATTATGTCGAACCGAACCTGAACTCAATACCTGAACCCGGAACAAAACCGCAAATTGTGTTAATGTTTGAAGCAGAACCGCACCCGAACCCATCTCTCAAAAAACAAATTAACCTGAACCTGAACGGAACCCAGTTTTTGGCAGATTCGTTGCCCTGATAAATAGACTTTTTAATATTCTGTTTAATAACGATAAAATATCATTGTATAATTCACATTCTTTCATTTCTGTTACCCAGTTATGCTCGTTTGATTGTTTCCGTTAGTCACTGCACTTTTTATATTCTCCATAACCATGATTAATGCTATTTAATAATTTTTTTTAAAAAAATTCGACAAGCTTCAGTAAAGTTGGGATTTATTTTATGATATTTTGCAGGTGAAGGGAGTTACAAAGGTCACAACTGCTCAGACAACAATAATAATAACAGGGCCTCTTTAATTACAATACGTTACCCATATTTAACTATTTTTTGCATTTATTTTAAGGATGGCACATTTAAATATTTAATTATATATTTTTATTTGCAGATAAGTAATTCATTTAAATTTCAATCAAAAGAATTATTTACATAAATAAATTTTGGGAATCTATTGTTAAAATTAAAACTTGTAGTAGGTATCGAGAATAATTAAAATTTCGCTAGTTTAGAATATTCGAGCCGTGAATATTGTTCCATAAATATAAACATTGCAAACGAAGTCATATTGGTATTTTCGCCCCTGTTCGGAAATTTTCAATACGGCAAGGCGCTGCTTATAAAAGATAAACTTAGGGATGCAATATTGCAACATCTACGTGTAAATTTCGATACTAAAATTGCATATTATAATTTCACAATTTATTTATAAACTACATAATATGTTTTTAAAAACTAAGCAGGAATAGAATCAATAAAAATATATTTACATACCATCGTAATTAGTTTTTTAAAAAATACTGATATCTTGACAAATGATGAAAAATGGCTAATATTGTCATTATGATGTAATATTTTTCTTATTTGTTACAGTTTAAAAAAAACGATTCGCTGCCGATTTAATTACATCTTTCTCATTCTTCATTTAAAATTTCAGTTGTACATTTTTAATATTACAGCCTGATACTGAGAAATTGTAAGCCATGTTTTCGTTGCTTGAGGCCTTGACCCTCCAAGGAGTGTTGTGTCATGGATGATCATATTTACAATGATGTTAAGTACCTATTTATATTTTGATTAAGAATAATTAATTTCTGAAGAAAATTTTAAGTATGCATAAGTGTCTAATAATTTACAGATTATGGTGGTGGATTAGTTATATTTTTAGAGATAAAGGTAAGTAGTGATTATATAAAAGATAAAAAATACATACATATACATTCTGTATTTGGAGTTGACTCCCACGTCATCAATTTCTGATGCAAGAATTACTAATCTTTTATCTAGCATCTTTGTCGTACATACATGGCATATATGAAACTTTTATTCGCTATCTCATTATCGCACGTATTCCAGAACGCTAATTCCATTTAACTAATGGCAAAATAGAAAATATAAACGGTATTGTAACCGCGGTAACGAGTGACATGATTTAATTGAATATTCATGTCATTCTGTCATTAATATTGAAGCGCGTGTCCATCTGACGCGCCCGATTGCGACCGCCGTCACTGGTAGAATATTTCTACAACGGCGCCGAGCTGGGCGATGACGCAATCTTCGCAAGCGTCGGCGTAGTAAACTCGTTATGACCTGTCTAATTACTTAGGGTCATCTGATTCTTTGTATTCGATGTTATTGTCACGTCGAAAAGTTTCAGAAGAACATCGCGCCATATAAACACATCAGAGAAGCCAGCCGACACTTTCTGTTATATAGAAGCAACGAGCAATGAACAGTTGGTGATATAAATAAACATTCTATGAGTTGTGAACATAAATTAATGTAGTTATATAAATATAGTGAAATAAATATAGTTTAAATACATAATCTTAGTGTTTAAGTATTTAATAATATTCTTAGTTATAAATTAGTGTTTATAATTATTTAATCATAGTGTTAGTTATTTTTATTATCTTTATCTTAATTATTTATCATTTAATAAGCTTTTATTTTAATTAATATTTCTCTGACTTTTACACTTTGCCAAAATAAATAAATGTTACAATATGGTGATTAAAGTGTTTTTGGCAACTGACGTTGATAGTTTGTGCTATTGCAAAGAAAACGTTGCTAAGCTTGCCGAGAAGTATTACAGCATAAACATACTGGCAGGTTTCATGAACAAGTGATTACAGGTGATTAGCGAGGAAATTAATACTGTTTTAAATAAAAAATACTTCAAATAACAGATAGAAAAATTAATTCTAAGCATTTTTTATTTGAAGTATTTTTCTCTAAAATAATTCATAAACGATTGAAAGAGGTATATTTCATCCATTATATTTATATTATATGTATTCAATTGGTTTATTATTGCTAAATATGTAACTACTTATTTATACTTCGCATTTTGATAAATAACATCAAAATTGACACAATATAGGTTTTATTATGATACTGTCAGTTGTCAGTTTTGATTTGTATGAATATTTCGGAAATCATAAGATATTACCCGACAACATGACGTCATCAATTACAATTACCTCCCCACCCCCCCCCCCTGGCAACCTAGTTCGCATCTCTTATAATTCTCAAGATTTCCATTTTGAACTCGTTATCTTGAACACCCTGCATAAACCAATACCCTAGAGCAATATTTCCCTTCAGTAATTATATATTTATTACTTGCTTTAATAAGAAACTTTCATGTTAATAATATAATAACTAAATCAAACATATACCATCGCAATAACTTTTTATTTACTTCATCATCTAATAAAGATCAAAGTAAACTAACCAACCCTTTGCAGTGTTTACATTCTTCAAACTTCAAACAACTAGTTATATTTATGCATATTAATGAAATGAATACATACAATATCGCCATGAACAGACTAGGTAATTTTCACGTTGCAAAATTTTCCCGTGGGCCGATGGCTTTCAAGGCTGCCGATAGTAGATTCACACACTAGGCGAATCTATCCTTTTGTGAGCTTTTTTTTGTTCAAAAAATGGTTCACTACTACAAATTTTCGTGCCATTTTATATTCCTAGTCTATACCTGAATATTAGAGCCAAATTATGAAAAACTGACTTGACTCGACACTCTGCCGAGTCGACTACCGTAGTACTGAATCCTGGATACGCCAGGCCTACCCAAACATAAATATATACTTCTCGCTATTTCCGTTTTATGTTACAAAACTAACGAATTTAACATTTCTTGTATACACAAATAATTCAAATTGTATATATTCTTTCTTTCTATGAGGTATTTTATCCTACTCATCTAATATGTTAAAGATTCTTTAAATTAATTGACGGTATTAACAGTATATCTGAAAAATATATGTAATATTAATATACCTATAATTTTAAATACATATTTAATTAATAATAATATACGATATATAAATGTACTCGTACTTCCCAGAAAAATCTTGTAGTAATGTTAGAAAAACTGCTGATTTTTGACACTGACATTTTGCATTTATCTGTCAATTACAAACATTTAAATATCTCTATTGGTTCCCATGGAGTTGAGCAGCGTGATTTAGTGCAACTTACAACAAATTATTCTATATTACATCTATAAATCTATAGGACAAATAATAAAAAAAAATTGTAATAACAAATTTAAAAAAATATATATTTAGAAATTTCTTTAGATACTACCACTTTCGGTTGTCCAATTGCCACCAACATCTTATCAGCTCTTCCCATTAATGTTAGCTTGAGGAATCCTTAGTTAAACATGTCTTAAGTCTTGTAGTATTTGAGAAACCGTCCTTCAAACACACGCACGCACGCACGCACTCACACACACACACACACACACACACACGAAATCATCGTAGAAATGTTATGTTTAACGTCCAGTATACTCCCCAACTTTCTACATGGAAATTTATATTGGATGACTTTTTTAACAAATGCATGTATTTGAATTCTATGACGATTTTACCATTACTCTTCCTATAGCATTCAAATTATTGTCCTTAAAAATGAATGCCAATTTAAAAGATGACCTACTTAATTTAAAGTTGTTCTTTGACATCTATATGAAGCATGGTTCCAGAATTGTTGTTCTCATACCTTCTTGTATTTTTAATGTACTCCTCCAGGTTTGCATTATGGCTGATTTCTTTCCGTATTGTTGATGCCGGTATATAGATATTAAACCTGAATAGAAAATTAATATCCGAAAGCGAACAGTTCTTAAAAGTTTTGCAGGTAAAATGTACCTACAATATTAAATTTAATGTTTTCTTTAATTATTACGTAGTTGAATTTGATGCCGATCATTCCAATCATCTTCTGCTAAGATTGTTCCTTTATTCTATACTATCCAATTTCGATTTACCGTCTGAAAATGTATCCAATCCTGTCTTATAGTATATGTTGAAATATTCATCTTTATTCCCTTATTTCGGCTACGTCCTTAATATTTCTGTAAGAAAAGAATATAATTAATTAATGAAAGATCACAAAAATACACAATGGAACACAGATCCAAACAAATATTACAATCCATAATCCCTGGATGGTCCAGACTCTCTCCTGCGAGCGCCAATAGTCTGGAAAAGATAAAAATAGATGAGTATACTCTCTCAGTGAGTGCTTAGGATCCACGTAAATACGCAAGGCCTCAGCCTAACTTTTGGATTAGGATAGGATTAGGTACCAGTCCCAACCGCGCGTAGACTCTTCCTTAGCCAGCAAGCGAGGGTACAGCTAGGCCGCAGAATAGCTCTTTCTCAACACCGCAGCGTGAGAGCAACCAGTCTCAGCCGCACTGTAGACTCTTCCTCAGCCCGGATGCGAGGGTACAGCTAGACCGCAGAATAGCTCTTTCTCAACACCGAAGCGTAAGAGCAACTACATATAGTAACAACGCAAGCCTAACACTCACCGTTACTCAAAAAGAAATAAATGCATCCACTATACCCTGATGCACTCTAGCACAATTGACCGATATCTAAATAAACAATCATTTAATATATACGATCATGTAATTCAATATAAAGCTGAAATTAAAAGATTAAAGAGTGAAGTAAATAAACATAATACCACAACTCAAAATGGCGCTAACATTTCCTTGATATTTTTATTAATTATTACACATTTTCACTTTACAACATTATACTTCACTTCACCTCACTTCACTCCACTATTATTAATATAATACATGATCACTAAGGAGCTTAATTGAATACGTCCGTCTACTACCGTGGTGTTGGAACGAGACTTCCGACAACGAAAAAGCCCTTAAAAGTACTGTCCAAAAAACTGATTACAAGAACACATAATTAAATTCATGTTCACTCAAATGTTCTTTTAAAATGAAATTTTAAATTGAATTTTAGGAACAAAACCAGTTATTAGAATCATTAATAATTAACAAGACATTATTTCTAGAATTTGGTTAATATCGCAAATTTTTACGAGACATCGCTACTTGTGCCCATTGCTACACTTTATTATGTTGGAATGGAACCATTTAAGTGTAGTGTTTAAAAATTATATTAGAATGCTGCTACAATCATCACTTAAGTCATAAGGTTTACAGTTTACAGAAATACACTTTTTCGGTTATTTATTTTTCCAGAATAACTGCTCTTAGCTACATCAATTAAATTCAGCAGCTAATGGTTGCTCGTTTCATGCCCTAACCAATACTATAGAAGCCACAGCTAGTCCAGTTGTGATTAAAATATTATTTGGTGCTATGAAAACCAGTACGTTGTCGCAATAGGAGTACAAAATATAATTAGGTAGGTACTACTGAAGTGATCGTGTATATTTTTTATTAAATTAAATACGACAGCAGCGTTTGAAGTATATCTAAATTATTTATTATTTTCGAGTTCAATTTATATGATAAATATTTCTCGTAGTACCAAAAATATCAAATATTTTATAGTGAGAGTGCACCCACACTACTATTACATAACACACAAAAAATTAAGAATCTCGAAAAGTGCTTAGGGATCTCAAGATAAGATATAAAACATTCCTGCGTCAGTATTTCAATTTTCGTTAAAAGTTATGTACACGTATAGTATATATGTACCTACGTTCCTGCTATTTAATATTTATAACTAGGAGTACAACTACACCATTTCGTTTCCACGTACCTCTACCACCCTCTCCCACTTTATTTAGTTTCAGTTAACGAGGAGTTTATGCAAGTTCCGATGGTCGCTACACGTGTAGTTTAATTGTTACAAAAGCACGCGTGTGTGAATTACCCCTTTCCCCCGCCCTGAGTTCAAGCGCTTTGCCAAAGTGGGCGGACAGCTGGGACTGGGGAGACATGAGGAGCCAAAAGGGAGAACTGCAACAATGACGATGCACTGACCTGACAAGCGCAGATGGAATGGACGCAGGATGAAGGATGATATCAAGTTCTGGATGTGGCTTGCTATGCAATATGTTAATTGGATGCACAGACAATAGAGGAGAATATTTATTACAACTATTATCATCATAAATGGCAGGGAAAGCATAATAAGGCCAAGGATGCAAATATTGTTGATGTAGATACTCACTGAAAGATAGAACCAGTTTTTTGCACTATGTTACATAAAATCAGTATGCCAACTATCATAAATATCATGTTTGCGAAGTTGGCATCCACCAAATGTTTCAGAATGCAAGATCAAAAATGCTCCCGGCACATAACTGTCATTTTTACCTCCCGCTGCACTTGGTAAGGGAAATATAGGGATCGTGCTAAACATCGCATATCGGGATTTTGGTAAATGACTACGTTTGAAGGTCCCTAGAATCCAATTTCAACATTTTGACGATGATGTCTGTGTGAATGTGAGTGAGTGAGTGTGTGTGTGCGTGTATGTGTGCGTGTGTATGTGTGTGTGTGTGGATCCTCTTTGCGCTCTAACTCAAATACTGTCGTTCAGAAAATTTTGAAACCTTGTATTTCTATCTTACTCATATGGAAAGATGCCATTAAATTTTGGAGTAAATCAGATAACCGGAAATGGCACTTTACTGGAAGCTCAAAATAGTTTTTCTTCGAAAAATACCTTTAAATGTTATTTTTTCGAGATTTGTTATTATAAAATTTTTAAAAAAATTCTACAGGTTTGCGTTCATACTCGTACCTTTTGTATATATTTTTTGGATAAATTTCTAAAATGATCTAATCTATAATTTCATTCTCGGAGCCTACGCTTTAAACGCAACTCCATGGTTACACAGTTCAGATGTGGTTCAGATCTCAAGCTTATGTAATTAACAGATATATTTCACTGTCAAGAAACCAATCATTTCAAATAATAATAGTAACGTATTAAAAATAAAATAGTAAATGGAACAATAATTATATGGAAAGGAATTTAATACAATTTCCAGCATAATTAAATATGTAGGAATATAGGTAAGATAATAAAAATATATATCATCACGACTTATATGTTCCCCATTGCTGACATATTTGTACCGTGCGGACGTTTACCAGGCGTCACTTAACGCGAATCTGGGGAACCGGGTTCGATTCCAACCGACGCCAAATATTTTAAAATAATTTCAAATGGCATAAAATTGACCCCTGTAGTGCATTCTCTACGCCTAGTAATGAATATTGGTAAGTATATAAATAAATAAAATAAATATATCATCACGGCATATAACCCAATGCTGGGTCTGCTTTGTACATATATTTCGGTAACGATGATGACATATTTGTACCGTGCGGGCGTTTACCAGGTTTCACCTCACGAGAATTTATTGCTGGCGTGGAGAATGCACCACAGGGGTCATTTTTGTACCATTTAAAATTTTATATATTTTGCGTCGGTCGGAATCGAATCCATGAATAAAGATTAAATTAAACGAGAGGTTCGAAATAAATTAAGAAAGTGTGAAAAGATAATGTCAGCCACATGGATTTGAACCATGGACCATTACTTTGCCGGAGTAACGCATGATCCATGGTTCAAATCCATGTGGCTGACATTATCTTTTCACACTTTCTTAATTTATTTCGAACATATAGACTGTTAACTATACATTAATTTCATAAAGGGGAGGTATTGTGTTAGCCACATCAAAGTTTTATAAAATGTGTTTCAATTTGAATTTAAATTGTTTCTTTCTCCATTTTTAGCCACTTGTGTAATTGAAATGTTACACAAAATTAACAATAATAGTGTTAACTTCCGCATAGATATCCAGAACCTCAGTTCCATATACGCCAATATCTGCAAAAAAATAAACTAAGTAACTACATACTTATATTTGTCCCTGGTTTTTCAATATTTTTCATGATCATTCTAATAAAATCAGCCAAAGTAGATATCAATTTAAAAAGTTGGGGAGTCTGCTTGAGGTTAAACAATTTTTACCTCCCGCTACCCTTGATAAGGGAGGTATAGGAATCGTGCTAAAAATCGCATATCGAGATTTTGCTAAATGACCACGTTTCAAGGTCCCTAGAATCCAATTTTAACATTTTCACGATGATGTCTGTGTGTATGTGTGTGTGTGTGTGTGTATCTTCTTTACGCTCTAACTCAAATACTATCGTTCAGTAAATTTTGAAACCTTGTATTTCTACCTTGTTCTAATATGTAAAGAAGCCATTAGAAATTAGATGTAGGTGTAAATCGGATAACCTAAAATGACACATTACTTGAAGCTGTCTTTTTTTCGACAAATACCTTTAAATGTTATTTTTTCGAGATTTATGTTATTATAAAAATTAAACATTATATACTTTTTCTATATATTTTATGGATAAATTTATAGAATTGTTTATAATTTAAACTGTCGAAAAACTAATCAATTGAAATTAATACTAGCAACGTTTTAAAAAGAAAAGAGTAAATAGAGCAATAGTTATATGGAAAGGAAAAATAAATATGTAGGTGTGTATTTAAACTAATAAAACTGAAATGGCGGGAAGATTTATGTTGGCCACATCAGATTTTTTATCTTTTATGTTTGTGTACTACTAGTGTACTCTTCTTTAGTCCGCGTCGTGTCCTGAGCAGGGCCAGCTGATTGTGTATTCAAAAAACCTCGGGCTGGGTAGGCCTGGCGTATCCAGGATTCAATACGACGAGGTAGTCGGCTCAATCAAAGTGTCAAGTCAAGAGTATTATGCCCGTATACATAGTCGATACTCAATCTCGTACTTCGCCAAGCCTTACTCCGGCCGTTCTCGACCTCTAACACATCATATATGTTTCATAGTTGAATCTTCGTGAATACTCGGTTTTCAAGGTATACTTTGGTTTACGAAAGATGACAATTCAATGTCACTTGTTCGAAGAAAGAATACACAGCACTTTATACAGTAGTAGCTTAGCAACATTTCATGTTAGAAAGAGAAAGATGATTTGACGTATGTCTATATAGTTTATGTTGTGTGACAGATATACGTAAATGGTGACATTACTTTCTAACACATTACAAATAATAATGACGTATGTCGTAGAATTACAGATATCTAATTATTTACTGCACTGCCCTCTGTCCTAATAGTTACCCAGTGACGTTGACATTTAAATCAAATTATTATTCCATGGTTTTTGTCAAGTTTATGTTTTTGGGTTTTGCAAATACATAGGTGAAAATCATAAATCTTTGAGAAAGGCATGATTTAAAATAAAACATAATTTTCAAATAAATTACACTTATTTTTTTCAGTTAAAAGGTATCCATAAATATTTCATGTTGCACATCTATGTATACGAAATGCAGTGAAGTTATCTGCAAGTAATATTATACCATACGGTTAATAAATGACCTTGAATTGTCATCTTTCGTGAACCAAACTGTAGGAATCGGAGGAATTTAGAGAATTTGTAATATTAATGTTGGTATATTTGTAAATTGTAATATTTTTCTGTCAAATAGTATATTTTACATTTGCATATATGTCACAGGTTACAGATTCATGAGTCATATCACGGATATATCTTCTTGGAGCATTCCTCTTTCATCGTTTTTATTTAAAGCTTTTTCTACTATGTCTACAATTTCTAAAATTTGTAGATTATCTTCACGATTCATTTTTTAACTTGTTAGAAACCAATATAATTAATTGATGAAAGATCTCAAAAATACATAATGGAAAACAGATCCAAACAAATATAATAATCCGTAATCCCTGGATGGTCCAGACTCTCTCCTGCGAGCGCCAATAGCCTGGAACAGATAAAAAATATACGAGTACTCTCTCTCAGTGAGTGCTTAGGATCCACGTAAATATGCAAGGTCTAGGCCTAGCTTTGGGATTAATATAGGATTAGGTACCAGTTCCAGCCGCACTGTAGACTCATCCTCAGCCCGCAAGCGAGGGTACAGCTGAACCGCAAAACAGCTCTTTCTCAACACCGCAGTGGAGAGCAACCAGTCCCAGCCGCATTGTAGACTCATCCTCAGCCCGCAAGCGAGGGTATAGCTGAACCGCAGAATAGCTCTTTCTCAACACCGCAGTGTGAGAGCAACCAGTCCCAGCCGCACTGTAGACTCTTCCTCAGCCCGCAAGCGAGGGTATAGCTGAACCGCAGAATAGCTCTTTCTCAACACCGCAGTGGAGAGCAACAACATATAGTAGCAACACAACTCTAGCACTCACCGTTACTCAAAAATAAATAAATACATCCTCTATACCCTGATGTTGTCGCTTCAGCAGCTCTAGCACAACTGATCGATACCTAAATAAACAATCATTTAATATATACGATCATGTAATTCAATATAAAGCTGAAATTAAAAGATTAAAGAGTGAAGTAAATAAACATAATACTTGCATAACTCAAAATGGCGCTAACAAAGTTAAATGTCTTATGTGATGGAACTGACAGTTTGACAGATATTTTATATGATGATCAAGTTTACCTAAAATTTAAAAAAAGCATGAAGCATTACCTCAAGCATTACTCAAGCTTCCTTGGAGGTCTACTGGCTCTACTCAAGCAAAGCTTCGATAGAAGTACCAGTGAAGAAACAAGTAGCGACTATGAAACGAAATATCAAGTATGAGTCGAGGCGAAGTACTGACTACGGGCATAAATCTGGTGATCTGACATTTGTTTTCTTTTTTTCTAGTTTTCAGAAATTATTAATAAACGTCAAACGTACATCTAACTTAATGGAAAATAAATCTCGTTTTCTTGGATAACTATTTCGACCATAATAATCTTTTACCTGTCGCTAGGTGTGTTAGGTTGCTGGACATACGATTTCTCAAATTCTGTAACACTAAAGACCTGTTTCACTACGGATTCCTCAATCTAAAATTAATGGAAAGAGTTGAATAGTTTCTGGTAATAATTGGACAACCGGAAATGGTAGTTTCTAAAAAAATTCAAATATTATTTTTTGAAAATTTGTTACTACAAATATAAGATAATTAAATCCTTAATCTTACACATTTAAAAATTTTATATCTCGTATAGGTTTGGAGATATATTATATAATACCTAATATAAAATAATCTGTTGTAATAAGTCTCGTTGCCCGAAAAACAGTTGAGATATTTAAATGATTGTAATTGAGAGATAAATGCAAAATGTCAGTGTAAAAAATCAGCAGTTTTAATAACATTACTGGAAGATTTTTTGGGAGGTATGAGTACATTTAATATTTATATTATTGTATTATTAATTAAATATGTATTTAAATTATAGGTATATTACATATATCTAGAGTTTCACGGCTTGACTTGATATTCAAGTTACTTGACTTGACTTGAAATCAAGTCAAGCTCAAGTCAAGTAATAGAAATCGAAATTCAAGTCGTCAAGTAGTAAAATTTCAAGTACTTGAAAAATCAAGTAGTTATTTTTCAATTACTTGAAAAAATCAAGTAGTTATTATTTTAATTACCAGAAAAATCAAAAAGTTCTTCAAGACTACATTTCATTTTCAAACACTTCCTTATGTTTTATATCAATAAAAATATCAATAATATACCTTGAAATATAGACTTATTCATAAAAATAAATCATACATTCAAATTTAAAAATTAAAAAAAAAAAGATTTAAAAATAAAATATATAGACTAACAAACAATTTATAGTATATGTATTATGGAGGACCTTAAAAGGGGACAAGTCGAATTTTAAGCGGACCGCCCCCTAAAGTGGTTTCAAATAAATAAATAAAAATATACTGGCAATGATTCCGCTTAATTTTAATATTTGACCGTGCTAAATGCACTTGATTTTTCCCCATTTAAATAACATTCGGTTTTAGCACATTTTGGAACTTTATTTTTCTCCGAGATATTAAGAGGTTTAAAAAATCCGTTCATTATTGGAATATATACTAGAATGACCCGAGAATATGTGGAGAAAATCTGAAGCCCCAATTATTATTCTTAATTTGAATGGAGTTTAGCTTTTTGGGCTTTTGTGCGATAGTTTAACCATCTACAGTTATCTTAATAATAAGGATTAGGACTTCAAATTTTGTCGACATATTCTCGAGTCATTCTACTGTATATTCCAATATTGAGTGAATTTTTGAAACCTCTGCACAGATTTTAATTTGCAGTAGTGAATCAGCACAGCATATGGCGCGCCACGCCGTACCACACACACCTAGGTTATGATTCTACTGGTTCGTGTGTTTGCTTGATCAAGTCAAGTAGTAACGATAGAAAATTTAAGTCAAATCAAGTAATGAATTTTTGAAAAGCTTGATTTTCAAGTCAAGTCAAGTAATTTACAAAAACATCAAGCTACTTGACTTGATGAAACCCTACATATATCTTTAAAAAATACCGCTAATACTGTCAATGAATTTGAATAATTTTGAATTATTTGTGTGTACAAGAAATGTTAAATTCGTTAATTATAGGGCGCGAGTAGTCATATGACTTAGTTGGCCTTGGCAAGCAGATATTATGAGGATCCATGTCAGAATGACGGCTAGTAGTTATTTACATAGATGTCACAATTGTCATATGTCATAACATTTCATTCAAAATTTCAAAATATTCTAACGTTTATTTGTCATCCATAGTATGAAATATACTTGTCGAGGAAAATAATTCACATGGATTTGGAAAATCATAATGTTTTGAATGAAAACTTATGATACTTGACACTTATGTATATTACTAGCTGTCATTCTGACACGGGCCCCCAAATCTGCTTGCCAAGGCCAACAAAGTCATAACTGCTCGCGCCCTATGCTACATAAAATGAAAATGGCGAGAGGTATTGTGCTGGTCACAACAGATTTTTTATTACAATAACACGTTCCTTATTCGAATAAACATATAAACATTCATTATTTAATTTACTTTTTACAAAAAATAAAATATGAATAAAATATTATTTTTTACAATATCATGTCATCGCTATTGTTACTAATTAACGGAACCTGTGAAGTTTATTTTTAAAATTAAGAAGAAACTAAAACCCTAATGAAAATAACCATTAACCATAAAATGAAAATGGCGAGAGGTATTGTGCTGGTCACAACAGATTTTTTATTACAATAACACGTTCCTTATTCGAATAAACATATAAACATTCATTATTTAATTTACTTTAAAAAAAAAAATATGAATAAAATATTATTTTTTACAATATCATGTCATCGCTATTGTTACTAATTAACGGAACCTGTGAAGTTTATTTTTAAAATTAAGAAGAAACTAAAACCCTAATGAAAATAACCATAAACCATAAAATGAAAATGGTGAGAGGTATTGTGCTGGTCACAACAGATTTTTTATTACAATAACACGTTCCTTATTCGAATAAACTTATAAACATTCATTTTTTAATTTACTTTTTACAAAAAATAAAATATGAATAAAATATTATTTTTTACAATATCATGTCATCGCAATTGTTACTAATTAACGGAACTTGTGAAGTTTATTTTTAAAATTAACAAGAAACTAAAACCTTAATGAAAAATGTAAGAACAGTTGAATACTACTTTTAATTCTGTACAACTTTGCAATCTACAGTTTTTCTTATAAAATGAACTGGAGAGCAGGAAATTGCATAAAACTAAAATCCCATATTAAATCCCTATGCTCACCCCTAACTGTCACCACCCTGTATAATATAGCCTGCCAAAGTAACAAAGATAAGAATAATTTTTAAAATCTTAATATTTGGAGGTATGTCCACCCGTGAGCGCAGCCAGAAGAAAAATCATTCTTTCTGAAAACATGATCAATGAATTAAAAAAATTACTACATTGTTATTTATTTTTTAATGAAGAAGTTCAGGACGGAAAAGGCTAAAAATTAAAAACCGATAAAATAACTATCAAAATATTGACCTAAATTTATATTTTTACATTTATCATATTAAATAAACAAAAACAACAAAAAACATCCTGTCCTTAAAATATGCACTCAATTTTATTTCCTGTTACATGCATTATATCATACATTTTTCCTCGGACGACGGAAAATTCTAATCTTAGTGTCAGATATCACCGACAGATGTCTTGCGATCGCCTGCGGCTAGTCACTGCGACTGACCCCTCCTAGATCCTGCGTCCTGTGGCTCACAGCAGGAAACGCACAAATTGGCTTTCTTATAGCAGGATCGACAATAAAGGGAATTGGATGGCGTGAAAGGATAATTAATAGTTGAATTTAGGAGATGTATTTATAGTACGACCAGTTGAATTGTAATAGGTAAGGAAGAACTAATTTCTGTAATCGAATTTCCCATTTAATTTAAGAATTATTTATGAACAAGAAAATATAGTTATTTATGGTACAAGTGAGTAAAGACATATTTTATCCACAAAAAAAACTTTAACACGCGAGGTGTTAATCGAGTGTGCTAATTTATCAAGTGGCAGACAAAATTTGTTATTACTTTAGCACAAGATCATCCTTTAGTTTACTAGTATTTAAAACAGTAATAATTAAATAATGTAACTTAAAACGTGGATATACTACATAATATAGGAGATTAACATGAGAAATAAGTTTTTTGCAGACTATTGCCTCCCGTTTTGACTGAAAACAATGGTTGTAGTATCAATAGATAGATAATGCACCAAAAGATACCAAATACATGTAAATTACGTAGTATTTTAATCACATATTAAATATTTAATTTAATCAATTTCGTATTAATAGCGATAGCCATGTAAACTGAATAAGAATATAGAAAATCTGATGTGACCAACACAATTCCTCCCACCATTTAATTTTTATTAATTTAAATACATACCTATGGGGTCTCGTTGTCGCGTGCCTCATGTCTGGTTGCGAATCTGGAGAACCCGTTTCGATCGCGATCAACGTTAAATAATTCGAATATTTTATTATTCAGTTGTGTGTATTTTTGTATTATCTTCATATGTTATTAAGGGTATCCCATGCCTAAAACCAATAATTTTGGAGATTTTCACCATTTTTCTCTAAATTTATATTTAACTAAAAATTAATGTAGTACACCATGGATATTGTTTTTTGAATAAGAAACAATTGCAGTAATGATAGTATTTTCATTAGCCAGTAGTGACAGCACCCACTTCAGAATTCTATCAAATGATGCATTTGTTTTCGCTTTACGCCGCAAAGCGAAAATTTGGTAGCATGCGTGTCTCAAAATATTCGCCTGCAAGCGTACGACTCGATGCGAAAGTATTAAACTAACGTCCCAATTCAATTCAAAGATAATTTATATATAATTTATAAATTTATTATATACAATTGTCATAATATTTTCTATGTTAATAGTATAAAACCCGAAAATTCCCGAAACGAAAAGCTAATATAGAATTCTAAAGTGCATGCTACCAAGATTCGTAAAAGTAAAATCGCATTCGCCTGTTTTCTATGATAGAATTCTAAAGTGCGTGCTGCCACTACAGGTTATTAATAACAGACGGATTAAGTAAATTAATTTATTAATATGAGTCTCTCACAAGAAAAACTTACTTGTATGTATCAGATAGAGAAATTAATTTTCTTTAATATTACCAAGAAAAATTTTCAAAAAATAATATTTAGAATCTTCTACTTCCGGTTGTTCAATTGTTACCAAAACCTTTTCAGATCTTCTTATGAATGTCCGATTGGGAAATACGTAGTTAAACAAATATAAAGTCTTATAGTTTTTGAGTAACCGTCCTTCCAACATCCCACATACACACACACACTTTTCAAAATTGTAAAAAAATATAGTATGTTCCATTTGAAATTTCGAAGTTAATAGGTATTAATTACTAATGAAATAAAAGTGGTATCATGAATGTACATCTGTCATCAAGTAGCTTACATGTTGCTGTACGAGTATAAATCATGTTATTTGAAAGAAATTACTAACTTAATAAATAATGGAGTGCTAGGTCCTGCTTTGATGTACAGAATCAAATGTTTAGACGGGAAAGCAAAAAAAGAGAGTGACTTTGTTCTTTTTAAACTTTAAACATACCATAAACAATGGAATCAGTTTCAAGCATCTAACAAAAAAGTTAATATTCTTTCCTCGCATTATAAAAATCCTTTACACTATCTCGTATCCTTTTACTTTACGCTGCCTACTGTGATTAAAAAAACGGTGTTTTCCTACGTCAATTTCCCAGGTCAGCCTGTCTCACTCTTGCATCCCTTATCCTGTCCACATCCTTTGGGAACGTATAACGCGTCGCTGTCAGCTCAACGAAGAGATCCCGAGAAATGCGTTCATTCCTGCCAGACAGGGAACGGAACATAGATGACATGTCACCTACATTCACCCTGGGAGAAGTGCTCAAATTATTTCAAGAGAGGGATGTAAATACATGATGTGAGATTTTATAGATTAATGTTTATAATACGTTCATTAAAAACAGTGTACTTTATTTCATTATATATATTTTTAGTTAACACTTTTTTAACAAAAATCAGTGAAAAATGAAACGCTATGGCGCTTTTTTCATGTTTTTATTGTTGACGTAGAAAAAATATGTATGCAACTCATAAATAATGTACTTTTTTGTTCGAGGGATTTGTCGAAGAAAAAAATATGTACATTTTACTCACATTTTACAGAAATAACTAATCTTCAACTGCTTACATTGAACACATAAACAACTTTTTATTATATTTGTAATTATATTCTTCACATAAATACCTACTTTGGATAATGCACCAATAATCCTTTTAATATTATTCAATTTATTATTTCACAATACAAAAAAAAGTAAAATAACTTTAATTTTTAATATAAAAACTTTAGTTTTTATGTATATTATACAGGGTGTAACCCAACCTGTGTAACAAAATTTAAGAGTGTATAGTATTGGATGTACTGATATCATGAATCAAAAAGAATTTTATTGAAATTAACAGTAGTTTGCAAAACAATATCATTTTGGGTATCACTGGTTGTCACATTTAAATAGATAAAAAAATTAAAAAATAGTTATGCAGTATTTATTAGCGTAATTAATCATAATAACATTAATGTAATAATAATTTTAAAAACAGGAAAAAATGAAATTTGTACGTACTTACAGAATATCACATAATTTACAAAAACAGGAAAAAACTGCGAAATATTTAACTTAAAAATTATTCAAAGTTGTCACCATTCATAGCAATACACAATGCAGCACGTTGTATTAGGGTCACCAAGTTACTGCCAAAAACTTACTGATAGATAAAAATATTTGCTTAATTTGTGTATTACATAATACCTACTCAATTTTCTATTAGGTATACTTATTACTTATCTAATTTTTCTATCAAATATTGTAATATTAAAAGTTGCTATCAACCCAGTGGCCCAAAACTGTACATTTGCTTGAGCTCATTTTTTTAATTTGCGAATTTCAAAGAAATTCTTTTTAATTCATGATCAGTGCGTTCAATACTATACACTCTTAAATTTTGTTACACAAGTTGGGTTACACCCTATATATATATATATATATATATATATATATATATATATATATATATATATATATATATATATATATATATATATATACAGGGTGGAAACGAACTTAATGTCATAAATTTAAGGGTGAGTAGTATGACATGTGTAGATTACAAAACTGAAAGAATTTTTTTAAAATTCGAAAAACGAAAATTCGACTTTTCTTAAGGAAACTTTTTTTTACTGCTGTTTTAATTCATATTTCATTAAAAATATGGTTATCAAAAATACATTCTAAATTAGTTGTATAAGATATTATTCTTAATAATTAAATTAAATAGCATTTTTAACGAAAATAATTGTGTAATAGATAAAATAATGCAAATGCGTTGCCAGTAGTCCAGTGGCACCAAAAATGTTAGTTTCATGAAAACTACCCTTAAATATGCGAATTTTTAAAAAATTCTTTCTGTCTCGTAATCTACACATGTCATACTACTCACCCTTAAATTTATGACATTAAGTTCGTTTCCACCCTGTATATATACAGGGTGTATCAAGCTAATGGAACAGTGCTTTTTAGTATATCATATATTTTTTATTAACATAATAATATCATACCCTTACATTGCGAAATATATGATAAAAATTAATTCAAAGTTAGTATTTTAATTTTTTTAAGTAGACTAAGCAAACGTTCAACAATTAAAACAAAAGAAAATTATCTGTCATTACTATTTAGTCTTGCGTAATTAGGATAACTTTCTGCAAATATTACGAGTATACATACATAATTTGTAAAAGAATTTCCCCAAAAATTGTGATAAATAAGTAATAAAGACTTCATGTGAAGCATTACGTAAATTTTCATAAATCGATTACTTTATCAAGTCAACAGAAATTGTCGTATTTTAAGAAAAAAATGTGTGTGTGTGTGTGTGTGTGTGTGTGTGTGTGTGTGTGTGATGTTCGGATCGCATAACTTCAATACCACGATTCCAAAAATTATAACTTTTTTCTATTCCTCAAGTTTACATCCAGGAGAAAGGTACTGAATGAGAAAGACACGCAAAACAGAAATGAGTGGAAGAAGAAAATAAAAAATAGCGACCCCTAACGAATGGGGAAAGCTAAAGAAGAAGATGTCACTGTCAAGTGCAATTTTCATAGTTTATTATTTATAAATTTAGAATCATTTGCAAGAAAATTTATGTATGGAATTTATACATAATACACAGGATTGACGGAAGGTATTGTGCTGGCCACATCAGATTTTTATATTTTATTTCACAATTTTAACTTGAGATTTTTGAAGAAGTTTTCATTATAACAAAAACAATATTTCGAAAATATATTTGTATGCAATGAATGTGACATTTGACGTTATCTAAATTATGAGACAAAATGTACATTTTATTATGCTTTTATTTTGTTATCCCTTCATCATTATCATCACGATAGCACGACAGTATTTTCGTTTTTGTATATCTTTCCTTCAGCCAATTTCCTTAATTTTGTCCTGCTTGCTTTTCTCTTTCGCTTCCTTAATTGAAGTAAAGACGTTGATAAATTTTTCTTAATATTATAAATTTCGCTTACTTATCCGACATGGAATAAACTTCGCTACAAATTATAAACAAACAACAGTTTCAATTTCGTTTATTTACACTTGCTTAAAACAAGAAAACAATTTTGAATTAGTATACGTAAAGAAATTAGTAAACTGAGAAATGTAACAATTAAATATAGATACCAAAGGACTTAAATATTTCGAGTGATATATTTATATTGTTAGTAAGGTACAAAATATTTACCACAAATAAACATCTTTTATTTATTTATTTATTTATTTATTTATTTATTTATTTATTTATTTATTTATTTATTTATTTATTTATTTATTTATTTATTTATTTATTTATTTATTTATTTATTTATTTATTTATTTATTTATTTATTTATTTATTTATTTATTTATTTATTTATTTATTTATTTATTTATTTATTTATTTATTTATTTATTTATTTATTTATTTATTTATTTATTTATTTATTTATTTATTTATTTATTTATTTATTTATTTATTTATTTATTTATTTATTTATTTATTTATTTATTTATTTATTTATTTATTTATTTATTTATTTATTTATTTATTTATTTATTTATTTATTTATTTATTTATTTATTTATTTATTTATTTATTTATTTATTTATTTATTTATTTATTTATTTATTTATTTATTTATTTATTTAGAATAAGCCAAATACCACATAGTAACCGAATATGCTTTGCATCTCTAATTGGAATTAGACCCCATTTTAAATCTTTAAAAGACTATTTTCAACGGACATTCTGTAAACTTTTCCGTTTAAAAGTTGATATTAGTGATTTGTAATCAAATTTTATCTACAATATTTATTTCAAACATTTTGGGCTAAAATTAATAGGTAACTAACTACACCAAAATAACAAAATAACATTGTATTCCCTACACTAGGTGTCTACTTTTTTGTGGAAATGATAAATTCTGCCCTATTAATTTTAGAACAAAAGTGTAGACACGAAAAGAGAGGCAAAATAAAAGTAATAATTTTTAAGTATTTACAGAGTGCCATGAGCAATAGTACAAAATTTTAAACATTTGTATTGCTTGAGTTTGACATATGATATATGTAACAAAGTTTTAATAATTATTGAATTCATTAATTTATTTATTATTAAGCAAGCATGGATTCATATACCATCGCAGAAAAAACTCACTGGAACAATATTAATAATTAAATATCAACTAATACACTTTATCTATCAAAGTCAAATATACCGTGCCGCTCCGTGGGTAAAACGCGCTTTTGTGCAAATTTATATTTCAGCGCCCCCCATGCCATAATGTATAATTTGCAAATTAACACACTCTTTAAATTTTAAACAATACTTTTAATTCTTCGAAAAATGCTAAATTAATATATTGATAAAATAACGTTTGTTAAATTCATTGTTGTAATCAATATTATTATCTTATAATAAAAATCGTTTGTTGTAATCAACAATTTTATAGTTATAGCTTGCAACATAACAATATCAGAAAATTATCCGTTTAGCAGTATATTTATTTATTTATTTTTTACTAAATTTATTGTCTGATTCATTCTTGCAATCAATATTATTGAGCTATAACCAAAATATTCATTGTAACCATATTTTCACAATTATTATTATTTGAATATAACAATGCTAGAAAAAATAACCGTTTGGTAGGAAAATTATTTTACTTAAACTTAATGAGAGATCTATTGCAAACAATTTTTAAAAAATATTGTTCACTTCTACCACCTTACTGTGTAAGTTGTATGATATTTTTATATTTACGATTAAGAGCAGTTGCAAAAAAAAATAATTACTGTCATGAAATGGCGCCCCTCATGATCAGGGCACAATTTGCCCACCCGCACGGAGCGGCCCTGCAAATACTGAAGGCTTTGCAATACTATTTTTACCTCACGCCATGAGAGGTATTGGATTCATGCTAAAAATCTCATAGATCTCCCAGATTTTAGTGAATAAGCACGTTTTAAGGTCCCTAGAATCCAATTATAATTTTTTTTACGATGATGTATATATATATATACAGGGTGTAACACGAAAAGCGGGCCATAGGCGTTTAACATGGGAAAACAGTTTTTCCTTGGCCAAAAGTGGCCTATTAATTTTAGATAAAAATACTTCAGATAAATGTTATAGAGAATTAAATTCTACATCTAACTCAATATTCATATTTTACTTTGCATGTTTAGTAACTGAGCAAATCGAATTTAAATTTTTACAAAAGTTACTTCTTTATGTTAGCCATGACACAAACAAAATCAAACAAATGTAATGACTTTTTAGCTGTCAGAAACACTCTGTTTAAGTCTAATTATTGAAATTGGAAAATTTATCACTCAAAATAAACTAAATAAACAATAATAGAAATAAAGTTTTTCAACTCATATTTATTAAACATTCATTTTTATTACATTATTTTATTTATAAGTAAATATTATAAAAGGTGCTCAAAAAGCTGTCCGTTTTGCGCTAAGCAATAGCCTAATCTATTATAAAAACTTTGCCTTAATTGTCTACGATTTATTTTATTGCATTCATTTTCTATAGCGTTTTTCAGATATTCAATACTATTGTATCGTTCCTTATAGACACAAGACTTTAAGTGTCCCCATAAAAAGAAGTCACACGGATTTAAATCCGGTGACCAAGCTGGCCAGTTTACTGGTCCTCCTCGCCCTATCCAGCTATCTGGAAAAACATCATCCAGATAATTTATAACCTCCCTCGTACTATGTGCAGGACAACCATCGTGCTGGAACCACACATGATCATTATTTAAGTTCGTTAGTTCTGGCCCAACTGTTTCCCTTAATAAGTCCAAATATGTTTTCGAATTTAGCCGTGTAATAAAAAAAGGACCAATAATTTTGTTGTCTAAAATTCCTGCCCAAACATTTACTGATTGCCGGTACTGTGTTCTTGATTGTATTACACAGTAACGAAAATTATTTTTGTTTGGTTCGCCATTCAGTGTAAATGTGCACTCATCGGTGAAAAATATTTTTTTTACAAACCTCCTATCCTGATTAGCCTTTTTCATAATTATTTCGCAGAATATTGCGCGTCGTTCAAAATCTTATTCAAAAATTTCCTGGTGGTTTTGTATTTTAAAAGGGTGATATTTATGTTTTTTTAATATTCTAAAAACGGTCATAAAAATGATTCCTATTTCATTTGAAATTTCTCTGACACTGAGATTTGGATCCATTTCAATTAACGCTAGAACATCTTCTTCGTTGTTGTAAATTCTATTGTAGTTTCTTCGCAAGAGTACCGGTTCTAACTTATTAAATGTGCCGGTCGTCTCAAATTTTTGAATTGTTGTTTCACTAGGAATATTTTGATGATGCCAAAAAATACTAATTAAATCCCGAATTTTCCGAAAACTTTCCTCAGAATAATGCCACTTAATAATTTGTAACTTTTCTTCATGAGAATAACTTTCCATTTTCAATAATTATATTTCTTGACTTAAACAGAGCGTCTCTGACAGCTAAAACGTCACTACTTTGTTCGATTTTGTTTCAGTGTCATGGCTAACGCTATAAAAAAGTAACTTTTGTAAAAATTTGAATACGATTTGTTCGGTTACTAAACATGCAAAGTAAAATATGAATATTGAGTTAGGTGCAGAATTTAATTCTCTACAACATTCATTTGAAGTATTTTTGTCTAAAATTAATTGGCCACTTTTGGCCAAGGAAAAACTGTTTTCCCATGTTAAACGCCTATGGCCCGCTTTTCGTGTTACACCCTGTATATATATATATATATATATATATATATATATATATATATATATATATATATATATATATATATATATGTGTGTGTGTGTGTGAGGATTTCTGAAATTCTATAAGACCAAAGACCTATGTAACTACGGATTCCTCAATCTAACAATAATGAGAAGAGTTGAATAGGTTCTGGTAACAATTGGACAACCGCAAGTGATAGTTTCTAAACAAAAAAATTCTAAAGATAATTAAATTCTCAATATCTCCTATAGGTTTGGACTTCTAGTATATAATATAGAATAATCTATTGTAATAAATCTCGTTGTAATTGACAGATAAATGCAAAATGTCAGTGTCAAAAATTAGTGTTACTGGAAGATATTTCTGGGAGGTACGAGTACCTACATTTAATATATCATTGTATTATTAATTAAATATGTTTAAGAAATACCGTTAATACTGGCAATGAATTTGAAGAATTTTGAACATATTAGAAGAGTAGGATAAAATTCCTCATAGAACGAAAGAAGAGATACAATTTTTTTTGTGTGTACAACAAATGTTAAATTCGTTACTCATAGGGTGCGAGTTAATAGTTATTTACATAGATGTCACAATTGGCATATGTCATAATTTTTCATTCAAAATTGCAAAATATTCTTATGTTTATTTGTCATCAATGGTATTATAGAGTATACTTGTCGAGGAAAATAGATTTGGAAAATCATGATGTTTTGAATGTAAAATTATGATACTTGATACCTATGTAAATTATTACTAGCTGTCATTCTGACACGGGCCCCCATATCTGCTTGCCAAAGCCAACGAAGTCACATAACTGCTCGCGCCCTAGGTAACATAAAATGAAAATGGCGAGAGGTATTGTGCTGGCCACAAGAGATTTTTTTTCGATTAGACATCTGCCGATATTAAATAAAAGGTATAATTATGAAATATCAGATTGAAATGGATGAAATATTTATTTATTTAATTTTTTAAGGTGTAATGAGAAAATAGTGACATGCAACGCCTTCTATATTTAATAAAAATGTAATATTTTAATCATTTGCAATTGTAGTTTTTAATAATATAACATATGAATGTTTTTATGCTTTTGGATAGCAAATTTTATCTACTTTTCATATTTAAATAAAAATATAGGGTATACTACTTGAAAATATAAAGTTATATACGTTTGCGTAAAAATGGAACACTCTGTAGAAAAACCTATACTGCAGATTTATATACATTTTAATATAAAATGAATTTCGTTTGAAAACTTTCCCATAATTTATTGAAAAAATAGACCGTTGCGCCATGAATCATCCCGTATAATGAATTTAAAATGTGATAATGAAATAATGTTGAAGTGTTAGGAGTTAATTCAAGATGGATGAGCAGCTACACTAAAGTTTTAGCAAGTTATACTTGCAATGTAATTACATGCGTATAACTCTGAGCGTACAGGATTACAAATAACCTTGTTTCGAATAAAGCAGCGTTGAAATGCACACATTTATCCAAATGTAGTTTTGTTGCTAGTTTTATAACCTCGGAAGATAAATGGCTTTAAAACTTCCTTTGCATCTGTGAACAAAACTTTCTTTTTATTTCTTTCACTCTTTTATTGCACAACATCGCTAATTAAACCAGGGAAAAATTTTAATAAAATATTTGTATAATAATAAGTTGTATGGGTTTACATTTATGAAAAGACTGATTAATGCTGAGGAACTTGAAACGTAAAAAAAAGTTCAAACAAACCAATTGAAGTTTTGCAAAGTTTGGGACAAGAAACGAATTTGTTTTGGGTTTACGACGAAATTGTTGAACGAACTTAATAATTACTTCTGTTAACAAAAGAAAACTTGGACTTCGATTTATTCAAAACTAATTTATCATTAATTACTTATTGTGAAAAATAAACAAATCTCATTAAGATAATTTAAAAGTAATGTTCTTTTTCAAAACTATGTAATTCCGGACTTCTTATCAATTTTTTTATAACTAAACTCTGAATTGATAAAACTAATTTTTATAAAAATAATGGATTAAAAGTCATTTTTATTATTTAAAGTTCAATTCAACAAAAATGTTTTGCCCAAAAAATAACTAACATATTTTTTTATTAAGATTCATATTTATTTTGTTAAATACATTTATATTATAAGGTTTGTTCCAGAAAAAGTTCAGAACCGTTCAGAACTTTATTGAGTCTGCGCATAACCATATTACCGTTCCAACAAGTTACTATGGAGTTGTTTAGGCCCTGAAATTTATTACAACAGATTATTTTATATATTACTTTTTTATCTCAATATATAGAAGATATAACAAAAATTTTAAATGTATCGAATAGAGAATTTTACGTTCTTTAATACTAGATTTTTTTTTAAATATTACTACTTCCGGTTTTCCAGTTGGTACCAAAACCTATTCAACTCTTCCCATTAATGCTAGATTGAGGAATCCGTAGTCAAACAGGTCTTTAGTCTTATAGAATTTGAGAAATCGTGCCTCCAACAACCTCACACACATACACACACACACATACACACACACGCGCGCACGCACGCACGCACACACACACACGCACACGCACACGCACACGCACACGCACACGCACGCACACACACACACACACACAGAGACATCATTGTAAAAATGTTAAAATCGGATTCTATGGACCTTAAATCCTTATTCAATAAAATCTGGATATGCGATTTTTAGCATGAATCCAATAAAATAAAGAAATTAAATTACTACTACTATATTAAGAAAATTCTGACTGAAATATGTCAGTGTCAAGTGCAATTGACATAATACGTTTATGTTATAATTTTCCTGGAGACAAACTCTTTTGCTAGAAACTTTCTGTATAGAATTTGTACAAATACATAACAGACGGAAGGTAATGTACTTATAGAATCTTTCGCAAAAAACTTTCTGTGTGAAGTTTGTACAAAATCCATAGATCTGACGGAAGGTAATGTGCTGGCCACATTAGAGTTCCTTATTTTGAGATTTTCTAGGTTAGGATAAACCTGGGATAAACAAACAAAATTCTCAACCGGTTCTAAATCGTTTCAACACTAGTCAAGTAGATTGTAGAACTATAAGCTCGCGCATGGATTCTGGCAAGTTCTGAATCACGTGAACTTTCTGTTCGAACAAACCTTTAGTTCCCTCATTAGTTTTACGTTTCACAATTTAATATTATACTCGTATATTGACGAGTTAATTATCTAATTAATTGAAACGGTTTTCTAATAAATGGTGTAAGTGTATACGAGTATATAGAACTCACATATTTCCAGTACACTACCGCTCGTACTTGAATACTCTTCCTAAGAGAACACTTCCCAGACTTAAGACATAAATAACTACTTTCGCCGATTGTTAATAAAAGTATGATTTTACTGCCTAGTAACTGCTAATTAAGTTATTCAAATTAGTTTTTTAACTAGCAACACAATGCAAAATGATAACAATGGAAATAAGATTTAAAAAATTAATATTAAATTTCACTACTTAAAACTAAATTTAAACACCACCGCGGCAGTGAATCTGCAACTTTTTTGCCTGTTTAAACAAATAATTAATTTGGCCGTATTATAGTCAAAACAATAAGGAAGTCTTATAGATCTGTAAATCTGTAAATAATGACCAAAATCGCATCGAAAGCTGCAGCTTTTATGTATAATTTTATATGAATAAATAAATATAGATGTGTTTTTGTTAATTTTTTACACAGTTCAGATCTCAAATGTATATAAGTGCAGATAAATGTGACTGTCGAAAAACTAATCATTGCAAATTAATAATAGTAACGTTTTTTTTTTTAAATAGTAAACAAAGCAATGGTTATATCGAAAGGAATTTAGTTTCCAGCATAAATAAATATACAGGGTGTCCCAAATTAATTGGGTTACCATTGGGATCTCGGAAACTATAAGAGCTACGAGGTCGGTTAAATGGGCAATGTTGTGCAGTTTCAAATGCTCATTCAGATTCCGTTGAAAAAAAAAATCCGAACAGTTTAAAAGTTATTTTAAAAAAAACTGAAAATCGCGATTTTTAAATAAATCAAATAACTCCGTAATTATAAAAAAACATAAGAAAATGTTTCGCATAAAAGTTACAGGATTTGATAAGACACACTTAAAAGTGTCGGAATAAAATTCAAGATGGCGGTTTCCAAGGTATTAATAGCAATTTTCTTATTTTAAAACAAATAGGCTTAAAACAAATGTAGGTGAAATTAAACTTGAAAACAAATAAATCAAAAACAAAACAACTAAATACTAATATGACAATAAATTATAACAAATGCTCAAAATGCTGGCCATTATTAATTAAACATAATTGACAACGTTTTACAAAATTTCCAGTTACACTCCGCAATGTATTTCGAATAATAATGTTGCTTCAAGTAGTTCGTCTACATGATTGTAAATCATATTATTTCCATATACTTTATCTTTTAGAGTTCCCCATAAATAAAAATCAAGAGGAGTTAAATCTGGTGATCTGGCTGGCCATGAAATGGATGTGTTAGTTGCTATTATTCTATTATTAAAACGATGGTTTAAATAATCAACAACATTTCTAGCATTGTGTGCAGGAGCTCCATCTTGTTAATACCATATTTGAACATTTTGTGCAATTCGTACACTACAGCATAATTTTTCTTAGTAAAATAATTAAATATGCACAGGTTTAATTAAGCATCATTAAGAACTTTATTCATTGTTTCTTAAAATATGAATACAATAATTTCTATTAATTTTTCTTTTTTATCTACTTTCAAACTTACAAGAAAAACTATTTATGTAAAATGTATTCCTTTTTATCTTTTTATGCTAACAAACTATAAATTATTCATTACTATCTTATGAAATATAAAAAGGAAAATCAATACTATTCACAGCCACAGTTTATATAAAAAATCGAATATCCCATCTAAATTAGGTGCTATCTATTTCAAACGATGTCGCCAAAAAATATTGAACTATAAAAATTACATGCCATGGGGTGTTGAACAGCACACAAAGTCGCTTTAAATAGTGGCGAAGGTAGAAGATATTTTTATGGGATTATTCACAAAATATGTTTTTATTCATAATTTACTCATACATACATTCATATGAATACGTAACGTTCAGACATAACAGTAAACTTCGACGGTAACTTTTTTAAGAAAAAGAAGTTCAAATTTTAAAAGAAAAAATCTGTTGCGGCCAGCACAATACCTTCTGCCAATCCTGTGCATTATGTATAAATTCCATATATAATTTTTTTTGCAAAAGATTCTAATTAAAATTATTTCATAAACAAACTATCCAAATTTCACTTGACACTGACATCTTCTTCTTCTTCTTTAGCCTTTCCCATTCGTTACGGATCGCTATTTTTTATTTTCTTCTTCCACTCATTTTTTTGCGTGTCGTTCTCATTCAGTTCCTTTTCTCTCAAGTCTTCCGCAATACAGTCCTTGTATCTTATCATTCGTCTGTCTCTGTTTAAAAAAAAATAGTTTGACTTTGTTAACCTTTTCATGACTCGTATTTGCTTTACTCTACTATTACAGTTCTCCTGTAGTTTTTGGTGTATTTGTTCTTTGTGTTTTGTTTTGTATTTTTTTATTATTATTTATATGAACCAGCAATTATCTCCGTTAATAAGCAAGATAGCGACATCTTATATGTCAGCATAGAGTGACGGAGTGTCAAAATGACATATCAATGATCAAAAAATTGAAAGAAAGCGCAAATTACGCACATCTTCTATATTACGACATTTGGTTAAAGTTCAACTGAACTAGTTCAAATATACTAATATACACATTATAAACAAAAAATAGTTTAGGTTCAAGTTCAAGATTCAACTGAACAGAAGTTTAAACCACCACTGAAGAACCAGACATAAGTTTGTTGAATATTTTTCTCAATTTATTACCAAATATCTATACTTTTATCAAGTATTCTGCTATGTTAAGAACTATAACGAATTATACAAGACATGATAGAATCATTGAGAATCAAAAAATCAGGTAAACCATGGAAAACAAAATTTGCACTATCATTTTAAATAGTTATTTATTTGTCATGTAAAATTAAGTTGCAAAAGTTAGAAATTAGTTCATCAATTTTTCAATATTTTTTTTTTTCTGAAAGATTGAATAAAATGATGAATTTTAGTCTACGGGCTCTGAAACAATCGGCACTCAAACGCTATCTGCTGTTTTCTTTCTTGAGACGCACTATAGTTTTCAGTAAATTTCTTGTTACCCCATTAAAAGTGTATAGTCAAAGTCAAAGTCTTTCAAATTAATTCTAATTAAGTATGATTAACTTGAAACGTTATAAATTATTTTATATAATACCTAGCTCCTCGTTTCTTCATTAAGCTACCCTGGCCTCTTTCTAAAAGAAATCATTTCTTTGTTCCGCCTCGGGGCTCCGACAAACATATAACGAACATAACCTAATAAAGATATATGTTGAAAACAATAGAACAGCTTATTGTTTTTTCTTCTTTTATGGCAATTCTGAATCACAGCATTGTATTTACTTCTCCATCTTGCAGGCGGCCTTCTGAATCGGAGCCATCACTTCTATATGACCAGCATTAATCTTTGCGCTTTTGACAGATAAAAATTATCTCACATAGGTGCACAACGGGCAACGCTGCAAATGGCAACAGCGCTCTCTATGGCGGTAAATTGCGGTTGTGTAAATGTGATAATTCTTTTTGAATCGCTTTTTCGTGAGCGATCCGAGGCTTCAACGGTCTGTTTTATTGTGTTTGTCACGCGGTTTGTGATTTTAAACAGCACATGCTAGAGGAAAATAACAACAAATAACACCGCACTAGGATTACGAAAAAATTACGCGAATTTTGATTTAAAACTGAAAGATTTCCATACTGGACAAGATGTATAAAGTAACGTGTTCTAGTTTGAATGTAATTAATGAAATGGAGTTTGTGATCTTGATACAATTTAAGAAAATATACTAGTGACTTGAACTCCTGAACTTAGGACTTTAACATGTAAAATAATATTTTCATAATTTCGTGCTTACCTACTTATTTTATTCAAATAAAAATTGCAAAGAATAAAATTCTGCATCCGATTCAATAAGCAAAATTAATTTCGCATGTTTAGTAACGGCAGAAATTAGGTATGAAAATCACAGATCACAATTATACTATACTATAGTACGCTCATAGGTGAGGCTACAGGGGGCGTCGAGGGTGCCTGGGCACCCTCTAATGTTTCCGAAAATATAAAACTATATCGTACGCAAACCAAAAATTATAGAAAATGATCTTAGTACGGTATATAGGCCTACGATGTTGGTATCCACCAGAAGTCTCAGTCTATAAGGATAGAAGTACTCTGGACACATAATTGTCATTTGAATTCATTTGGCGTATTTTTCTTATTTTGCTCTTTAAGAGTATTGATTATCATTTCGTTATAGTTATCTAATTTTCTTTGTTGTAACTAAACATTATTGTTGTAATCATTTTTTTATTATAAATGAAATGGATATAATCGCTGAGACTAAATTAGATACAACCTTAATTAATACACATATGCACATAAGCCCGGATTAAACTTGTAACATTAGTTCGAAAATGTTATGAGGTAAAGCACATTGTGATGGTGTTTGCATATAAGGTGAGAATAATCGTCTATTCGTATTGTATTTGCCACCCCCTAATAAGCCTTTCTAGCTTCGCCTATGATTACGCTTCGAAACTATTTAGCGCTGAAGCGATGTGCGTCAACTCCTCTAACGGCTACTTTGGTACCCTTGGTTTTGACATTTCGAGAAAGAGATACAATTTACAACTTTATTTGTTGCTATTGTATAGTATACTGAAATGAATAAAGAAATTATTTAAAATGCTACGATGTAATGTGACTAATTTAAAATACCAGCGAAGGTACTAAAGCAAAAAATATAATTTTTCTTATAATATGTGTGATTTATGTAAACCATTCATTTATATATATATAGTTTTATATTATATTTTGTAATATTAGTTAGATATTACAAGATAGTACTACACACGAAAATTGAAATTAAACAGTTGGTAAACTTGGATGATGTTAGCATATCTTTCTATTATATTCGCAATAAATTAAGAAGATACTTCATAGAAAATATACCACGCTCTAAATGGAATTTCTGGCTACCCATTACATGGTACCAAATTTATAATAAAAAGACGAATTATGTCAAAAATAGACAATTTCCTGCTTCTTCTTTTATATCTTGTTCAAATATTAACTTAAGAAACACATTTTTATACAATTCTTTGTTTCAATCATATCAAGGGCGCGGAAAGTCCCTTTAGCGTACCGAGAGAAAAATTGTAGCCGGGGCCCCTTGAGGCGAGGCAGGACAATCTCAAGGGCGCTAAAAGATTTCGTGTACAAGTGAAACCGTAAAAAATATGTAATTACAAATATAATTCTATTTAAACAGTTTCATTGATTGAAATAGAAAGTAGGTTTTTCATGAGATTGACATTTGATGAACAAAACAATTAGTTTTATAAAAAATCTTTGAAAAGAGATTAAATAATTTCTCAAATAACAATTTTTCACTGTTTATTGTATTTATTTTAAAAAAACAGACCAAAAAACTTATTTCTTTTATATTTTAAAAACTTCACACTCATCTGAACTCGCAAGTGTCAAAGAGACTCCAATTTCGCGAACGGCCGTGAAATTGGATTTTGCGGACTATAACGCGTCTGACAATAATAATAAATAATAATAATAATACATTTATTTCCTGTCGACGAAGATACATGGTATAGGAACAGTCAATACATATAAAGTTCACATTACATTAAAATTACGATTACAATATTGTTAAAGTTAAAATAGGATTATTACAATCTGTCATTTAAAAATTCATAAACAGTATAATAATTCTTAGATATTAGAAAATTTTTGAGGTCTGATTTAAATTTATTTTTTGTATTAATATTTTTAATGGTTATAGGTAAATGATTAAACAATTTAATGCCAATATGATTTGGATTGAATGCAGATTTATTTAAGTTAATTCTTGGAATTTTAAAGTTTTGTTTACCTCGAGTATCATAATTGTGGGTGTCACTAATAGTTTGATACATGTCTTTATTTTTCCATATATTAAATACTGTATTAAATATAAATATAAAGGGTAAGGTTAAAATGTTTTCTCTTTTAAATATTTCTTTACAGGATGATCTATTATTCAATAGAAATGTATTTCGTATAGCCCGTTTTTGCATTTTGAAAACGCGTACTGATAATGGCGATAAGCCCCAAATAATTATGCCATGGCTGAGGATTGGGTAAAACTTCGCGTAATAAAATATTTTTGCAGTATTCACGTCCGTGAGTTGTCTGTTAACTGTTGACAAAGATTATCTATGTGAGGCTCCCATCGTAGATTTTCATGTAATTCAAAAACAAGTACCCTAAGATTTTCAACTTGTGGTAAGGTATGATTATTACAACGAATACGAAGGCTTTCGTTACGTTTTTTATTAGAAAAATTAATAATTGCAGATTTATTTATATTTAAAGTTAAATTTAAAGACGCAAACCAATCGGATAAATGTTTGGTTCGCGTACGGTTGCACAAAATATAAATGTACAACAAAGCAAGTATCAGTACGTACCGTTAAGTACACTTTAACCTAGAGTTAAAAATAATGTACCCGTATATTTAAAATTTGTTAAATATTAATAGAATTCGAGAAAAACTGCATTAAAAGCTCTATGATGTGATTACCGCTGAGAGATACGAGCAACAAAAGCAAACGTGATAAGTTTGTATCTGTACTTTTATTTGTTTGGACTGTTGTCATTAAATTTCATAAAGCGAATGAAATTTACGTATTTTCTGCAACTCACAAATCCTTTGAAATATAAATGAAAAAGCGGTTAGAATACATTATTTAATAATGCGCTTTTATCATCCGTTCATTCATTATATCAAGAATTTATCCATTAATAATTCACAAACTCTGATATCTACTGATGTTATATTTAAATATTAAAGCAAAATTTATATTTTCTGTCAACATGAAGACAAATAAGATTTCTTTTTGACCTACTGGTAAAATCAATTGAATGAAAACATACGTAATCGAACCTGTATAGAAGTTAAATCCAAGCGGTTTCGTTATCCATCCCTACGATTTTCACAATTTCCAATGTACATTTTAACAGTTTTGTTTGTGTAGCAAAGAAAGAATTGCCCGTCCAACGTTGTATTTTCTAAGTATCAAAAAATTTACATACAGTAATTTTTTTTAAAGATGTCCGATCAAGGTCATCTACGAATTATATTAAGATTTTAGCTCCGCCCATTCTTTCAAATTCAGTAATGTCGTTTACAGTAAAAAATTGGAAAGATGTCCGATCAAGGTCATCTGTATCATGTACGAATTAACAAATTGACATACATTTATCTCTTTCCTTTGCAAAGGCTATAAGCATGTGCGACAAGGACAGATATAACACGCTTGTCTTTTAAAAAATCATATTGTTTCGACTAAGCTAGGACATTCCACTTTAAAACGATGCTCGTTGTTGATAATACTTTCGCTGTAACGTAAGTTTATTTATTAATTCAGATACATTACCTTAATTCATAGCCGTACGAATAACGTTATTTTGTGTCAGAGTCACTGACACTGACATATTTGGTTTTACATTTGCTAATAAACTTACCAGTTGACTTATTTTTAAATTTTGAATGCTTTTATTGTAACATATATTTTTATAATAATAAAATAACAGTAGTATCTTATGTACCCTCATAAAAACTAAGCAAACGATACTACTGAATTTGTCATCATGCGCAGAGCAAATCTGAATTCATACAATTCGTAGACGACCTTGATCGGACATCTTTCAAAAATTTTACTGTACTTAGTTTTTATGCGGGTACATAAGATACTACAGTTATTTTATTATTATAAAAATATGTTACAGTAAAAGTATTCAAAATTCAAAAATAAGTTAACTGGTAAGTTTATTAGCACATGTAAAACCAAATGTGAAAAATAAGATCAGTGAGACTGACAGAAAACAATGTTATTCGTACGGTTATGAATCAAGGTTATATTATATTAAATTAATAAATGGAATGTCGTAACTTAGTCGAAACAATATGAATTTTTAAAAGACAAGCGTGTTATATCTATCCTTATCGCTCACGTTTGTAGTCATGCATTTGACAAAGATAAATGTATGCCAATTTGTTAATTAGTTCATAATACCGATGACTTTGATCGGACATCCTTACTGTGCATTTATTCGATGACAACCTTACCTAACTATAAACAGGCCCGGGTAATTGGGCGGGCGAGACGAGCGACTGCTCGGGGCTCCAATTTTTATGGACGCCGAACCATAGTGGTGCTCGCAGGCTTGAGAACACCACGCAAACCATAATGGTAAAGTCCCTAGATTACTAACGTACCGGAATTTTCCGCCATTTAGGCTCAAAATTTAAGCGTCAATATGATGAAAAATAAGTCTATCGTTATAAAATTATGTATTATAATTACAAAATACAAAATTCTTAACTTTGCCGACCAATAAATATGTACGAAAACAAACTAAACTCACAACCGACAAATCAGTTCTTATAAAATTACACCAAATTTCTTTTCTTTTTCTTTCACGTAGTTTCGAAATAGTCGAAAACCCTTTTCAGTTATATTCTTTCAACAAGAAGGCATTTTAAATAAATTTTATAAGTGACAAGATCTACCAACAGTTCGCCATTTTGGCTCCAAATTGTTAATACATAGGCCCAATGAATCGCGCTACATTGGTAATCTAGGGATTTTACATAATGGTGATGCTAAGCACCACATAGCGTCCACTGAATTAACCAATGCAATCGTTTAAAATCGTTATTGGGATATTTCATTACGTAGAGATGGCGTTGTGTACCAACCAAGGATAGGGTACCTCTAATATACAGGGTATGGCCATGGGCCAAGATCGCCGCCATTTGCGGGCCAATGTTTGTAAGAAATGTGATATTATATTATACAGGAATATTAAATAATCACACTATGAATCTATAAAGGTAATAAAAATTTATTTATTTAAGAGATACACAATTATTATTATAACATAAATTTATAGGTTGTGTAGAGCATAGGATATAGATTGTTATTATCACATCTAATTTAATAACTGTAGTTATTATTTACATAATAAGTGTATATTCTAAACATACCTTTTAAAAATTTAAATATTTGTGCTTGATATTGGTATTTTTATGTCTTTTATTGCCAGTCATCGTAGTCAATATCTCAAGAAAATACAGAAATAAATAAAATAAAAGTATTACTTACACTTTAAATAAATAATATTAGAAGTATATTTAAATGTGTTTTGCATTAAATTAAACCAAATAGCCACGAAAATACATAATAATTTGCGCAACAACAACGAATATGACAGTGGCCCGCAAATGGCGGACGAAACGCGAGCCACTTCATGGTCATACCCCGAGTATATAGGTACCCTACGGTTACCCATTGTGGCAAGCCACGGTGCGCGCGTGGTCAAAAATATCATTGTACGAAAATATTGATTGTGAATATTGTTAGTTGAGACATATCACCTACTGAGACAGAATGATAATGAACAAAGTTATTAATTGTCATTGTTGTAATCCTTGTTGTGTGTTGGTGATTTGTAGTAGAAAATTATCTGCGCTACTTTTAAATTACATATAGAGAAACACGCACAATGTCTATTTGTTTTTAATCAATATATCCAGGCGATTCCAAATCCATTGTAATTAATCTGATATACAAAAAATATAATCTAACTCAATAAAAAACAAAAACACTATATTTCTTCTTAAAAAAGTTTGTTATATTGCCAGATACAACATTAATAAAATATATTTTAAAGAAACATGGAAACAATACATTTTATTTTAAAAAAATAATGGCAATATACGAATGATTAATTTACTTCAAAAGATAATTCATATTTTGTTTTAATACCTTCCATTAGCCCGAGGATGGGGACAATTAAAATTTCTTGGACCTTTTGATATATACTTCTACGTAGTTCTTCCGACCTGGCTTCTCATCTTTGATCGTAAACTTTTCTCGTTAATAAAGCCTAAAATTCTTCAATTTGTCGCGCCTGCTGAACATTATAGAACTATACACACTATTTTTCCATGTAACCGTAATCCCCTTCCCAGTCGATGCACTTTGACAACCGGAAGTAGAAGATTCTTGAAAAAAAATTTGCTAAATAATATTTTTTGAAATTTTTTCTTGGTAATATAAAAGAAAATTAAATTCTTTATCTGATACATTTAAATATTTTATTATATATTGTATAGATTTAGAGATAAAAGAAATATAATATATATAATAATCTGTTATAATAAATTTTACAGCCGAAAGAATGCCGTGGAAAATAGTTGAAAATTTAAATTATTTGTGACTGATAAATGCCAGTGTCAGAAATAATGAGTAATGAAAGAAAAATGTACTTGGAGAATCCCTTAATTCTTGATCTGTGACTATTATGGAGATGACAAGTCTAGGTTGAAGGACTTAAATTTGTTTCAAACATTATGGGACAATGTACACCAGCACTGTAGACTAGAGTAACTTTGAATTGCGAAAAAGCTATCAAATTCTTCTCAAGTAAATTGTAAATATTGACAAAATTACACATCGATATAAGAATAATCGGAGTGCAATCTATCCGTCACTTTATTAAAGGGAATTAGTGTTATTTAGATATAACAAGTATGAAAAAATAAAATGTAAAAGAAGATATGTAAGAATAGATGCACAATCCAGATATATAAATTTTAGACCGCCCAAAATTAATGTTTTTACTAGAAGAATATGAAGAGAAATTAAACAAGGTTGTTCGAATTGAAAATTGCTGTTACCAGCCTAATATTTATATATGGTAAACTCTACTTTGTAATTTATTGTAACATAATTTATGGTAAAATATCTTTTTCTTCAAGTGTACAATAATATTCATATTATGCTACTATACACACACTATAGAAGATATTCATTTTATTACTAGTACAACAATGTTGTTCATTATTGTACTAGTAAAAAAATGTTAGCTCCTTAGTTCACCGCTGGCGGCAGTAGTCGTCACAGCAACACAGACCATACTGAAAAATTGTTATTTGACAGTTGTATCGTTTGTGTTTTGTAGTGTACACAGCCAACTATGGCTGAAATTACAAACGCTATATTTAAAATAATTCTAGAAAAATATAAAAAAAAATCCCCAGTTTTCTTTGAAACACTTGAAGAAAAAATAGTATATGTTATTCGGAGCAGAACGCCCTTTTTGTGTTTTACCCAGCTTGCCTGGCCTCGGCTAGCGCCTCGGCCGCAATAGCTGGGTTCAACACAAAAAGACCGCTTTCTACTCCTAATAACATAATATACTATTATGTTGAGACATGCTACTATTGAATAATAAAGAAGTTTATACGTCATAGATTTATATGAATATATTATTTGTATTTATAAAAATATTCTTTGCTTTATGCATACAGCCAGGTAAAATATACGGCGAGGGGTTATGTGCTGGCCACATCAGATTTTTTAAACCTGCGTTGAATCTCCCGCCAACCCTCTGCCAATTGTTTTTTGTGATAAAAATAATTGAGCTGATCGATATCTACTCTTTTCCAGCGTCAAGAATTTGGAATGAAGTACATAGTTCAACATGTTCACACTAGATGGCAGTAGTGATTGCGCGCCAAAATAATGGTCATAGATTGTACCTTCCGTCACCTTTAGGTAAGGAAGGTATTGTCTTTGGTCAAAAAATTCTTTAGTGAGTTTCTAATGAATAAGCACGTTTTGGGGTCCCTAGAATACAAATTTACTATTTTTACGATGATGTCTGTATGTGTGTGTGTGTGTGTGTGTGTGTGTGTGTGTGTGTGTGTGTGTGTGTGTGTGTGTGTGTGTGTGTGTGTGTGTGTGTGTGTGTGTGTGTCTGAGTGTATGTATGTGACGATCGTTTTGGATCGCATAACTCCAAGCCATGATTCCAAAAAATTTATTTTTTTCGTATACCTCAAGTTTAGATCCATATGCAGACGTGCTTAGATTTTGATTATAATTAGCCCACCGGAAGTACACTTATTTGCAACTTTTAACAGTTTTTTTTTTCTAAAAAACGCAATTAAATATCATTTATTAACATTTAATGTTTTATATTTTTTTTAAAAATGTTATTCTCTATACGATGTGATTGTATTTTATACTTCATATTCAATACATTTAGAGTTTAAGAATTATAAAGTTATTAAATTTTATAAATCAACCAGCTATGCTAACCATGGAAACTGCTAATATATTTAAATAATTCAAATTGACAGATGTCAGTTTCAATGAAACGAAAATGAATGTGGCAGAGATGAGGATGTTGAGATAGATGTTGGAGAAGATACGGAAAGATAAAGTAAGGAATGAAAAAATAAGGGAAATGGCTCGAGTGATAGAAGACTAAAATGTTACAGAAGAGACGATTACATTGGTATGAACATGTCATGAGGAGAGATGAAGAATATATTGGAAAAAGAATGAATAACTTAGCAATAGAAGGTTGAATAAGACCAAAGATAAGATGGAAGGACTGTATTGCGGAAGATTTGAGAGAAAAGGAACTAAATGAGGACGACACGCAAAAAAGATATGAGTGGAAGGAGAAAATAAAAAATAGCGACCCCTAACGAATGGGAAAAGCTAAAGGAGAAGATGATGCCAGTGTCAAGTGCAATTTGCATAATTTGTTTATGAAATAATTTTACTGGAAATATAAGATCTTTTACAAGATAATTTATGTATTGGGCGCGAGCAGTCACGTGACTTTGCTGACCTTCACTAGATTTTTTATGTTATTTTTGTCAAAATTTTAATATTTTTACCTCATGCTAAAAATCACATATGCAGATTTCAATGAATAAGTACGTTCAAGGTCCCTACAATCCTATTTTGACATTTTTACGATGATGTCTGTGTGTGTGTGTGTGTGTGTGTGTGTGTATATGTGTGTGTATGTGTGTATGTGTGTATGTGTGTGGGACGTTGGAAGGACGATTACTCAAAAACTATAAGACTTAATATTTGTTTAACTACGTATTTCCTAATCGGATATTAATGGGAAGAGCTGAAAAGGTTTTGGTAACAATTGGACAACCGAAAGTAGCAGATTCTTGAAAAAAAAATCTTCTAAATACTAATTTTTGAAAAAAATTCTTGGAAATATTAAAGAAAATTAAATTCTCAATCTGACACATTTAATTTTTTTATTATTATCTCGTATAGGTTTGGAGATATAGTATATAATAATATAGAATAATCTATTGTAAAAAATAATCTCGTTGCCTAAAAAACAGTTGAGATATTTAAATGTTTGTAATTGACAGATAAATGCAAAATGTCAGTGTCACAAATCAGATTTTTCTGGGAGGTACGAGTACATTTAATATAATTATTGTATTATTAATTAAATATATATTTAAATTATAGGTATGTTAATATTACGTATATCCTTAAGAAATACCGCTAATACTGTCAATGAATTTGAAGAATTTTGAACATATTAGAAGAGTAGGACAAAATTCCTCATAGAACGAAAGAAGAGATACAATTTCAATTATTTTTGTGTAAAAGAAATGTTAAGTTCGTTACTTATAGGGCGCGAGCAGTCATGTGACTTTTTTGGCCTTGGCACGCAGATATGAGGATCCGTGTCAGAATGACGGCTAGTAGTTATGTCACAATTGTCATAATTTTTCATTCAAAGTTTCAAAATATTCTGATGTTTATTTGTCATCAATAGTATGGAATATACTTGTCGAGGAAAATAATCCACATGGATTTGAAATACCATGATATTTTAAATAAAAAATTATGATACTTGACACCTATGTACATTATTACTAGATGTTATTCTAACACGTAACATGACTGCTCACGCCCTATGCAACATAAAATTAAAATGGCGAGAGGTATTATATGCTAGCCACAACACATTTTTTTTCTTGCAATTCTCCAAATAACCAATTCTAATGCCACTGTAACCCACAAAATGCACAAAACTAAATCTGGCGAAACCAGTGTTGTCATGTCCGTTTTAAATTTAATGAAATGAACAAATTCAAATCGGTTTCTCTTTTCTTCTGATATTTAATTCATTGCTGTCAAAAAACGCGTTTCATTTTTTCATTTTATTAAATTTACTATGGCAGTAAATTTTAAGTGAATATTAAATTTCTTTATAAAACCGGCCCCAAATTAAATAAATTTACATAACCTATAAATCGCCAACCGACTATAAATGTACTTGGCCACGCGCGGAAATAAAAAGGCGGGAAATTGCACCTTTTCTGTTCAAGTGGTCTTTGAAGATTCGGAGCTTTCAAGTTCTGGTAGTATGTTTTATGTGGAAAGCTAGTAGTGATTGGGTACAATGCAGAGCAGCTCTGTTCTTTGCCAATCTAATCTAAATCGAATTTCAAACAGATCGACCGTATTTCATGCATTTATAGGTCTACTTTTTTCCATCGTGGTTTGCAATAGCTCAACCGTAGATGCGTAGATAGTAACTTTGTGGATTGATTTCTGCATGAATTGTATTCTAGAATAAAAAAAAAAATTGATGTGGCCGGCAATATTTTTTTCCAATTCAGTAGGTATCTACCTTATTTAAATATCGGAACTAATGTAATATATTTATCTCCAATAAATTCATTGACAAAAAAAGTACAAACTAATCTTATAAAGAATATAATCTTTTTTAAAATATGTAAATTAAAAATAATTCATTTAATATCGCATTGTTACAACTATCACATACTGCTTATTCTATAATTTAATAATTGTTGCATTTTTGCTGTTTGAAACAAATGAATACAGATTAGTTACACATCGCTGGAAAGCTAAAAATTCCAACTTAAATTGTATTAACAACGTTTCACTGTGATGTGACGACCTATGGTAATATTAGGTAGTCCGTTTTTTTGCTGGCCAGTAAAAAAATTAATACTTTGACATCATATTTGAAATCCAGCAATAATAAATCAAAAATGAAATATGAAAGAGCATGAAAAAATGTCTCAAAGAAGTGCAAACCAAAATCTAGTATTATTTCATACTGGGAAGTTATTTGAAAAATAACGAAATGTAAAATTTATATTTTCGCCTGTATGTAGTGTCCTAGGATTTTTTTATTTCTTTCAAATAATAATACATCGTTAAAATGGTCTTCTAATGTGGTAAATTATTTCTAATTTAACCGACTTTGTATCTCTTATAGTTCCCAAGATACCTATGCAGGACATTTTTTATTTGTAACATTCTGCAGATGAATTTTTGGAGTAATATCTTAAAAATCTAATGTGGCCAACACAATACCTCCCGTTTAATTTCATTTTATTCATTTAAATATTTAAAATTAAATTTAATTACCGGGTTCGATCCCGACCGTCGCCAAATATTTCGAATTTTAAATGACACAAAAATGACCCCTATGGTGCACTCTCCACGCCAGCAATTAATGCCCGTGAAATGATGCCTGGTAAACGCCAGCACGGTACAAATATTTCATCATTACCGAAATCTCTGTACAAAGCAGATAGGCACACCCAGCAATGGTTAATATGCCGTGATGATGATATATATACACTAAAAAAATATATAATACAATTAATATAAAAGTTCGCAAACGGTCTTAAAACCAAATAAGTATGTATATACTTACTTATATTCCTACATTTTTACTTATACAAGAAACTGTATTAAATTCCTTTCCATATAATTATTGTTCTATTTACTAATTTTTTTTAAAAAACGTTACTATTATTATTTGAATTGATTAGTTTGTTGACAGTGACATATATCTGTTAGTTTGAGATCTGAACTGTGTAACCATGGAGTTGTGTTAAAGTGTAGGCTCCGGGGTTAAAATTATCAATAATTTAATAGATTTATTTTTTAAATATATACAAAAAGTATTAATGCAAACCTGCAGAAAATATAATAATCTTTAATTTTTATAATAACATAAATCTCGAAAAAATAATATTTAAAAGTATTTTTCGGAGAAAAACTATATTAACCTTTAAGTAAAGTGCCATTTCCGGTTATCTGATTTACACCAAAATCTAATGGCTTTAGGTAGAAATACAAGGTTTCAAAATTTTCTGAACGATAGTATTTGAGTTAGAGCGTAAAGGGGATCCACACGCACGCACGCAGGAACGGGCACACACACACACACACACTTATATCACACACACACAGACATCATCGTGAAAATGTTAAAATTGAATTCAAAGGACCTTAAAACGTGGTCATTACCAAAATCTCGATATGTGGTTTTTAGCACGATCCCTATACCTACCTTACCAAAGGTAGCGGTAGGTAAAAATGAGTAGAGATACGAATCTGGCTATATCATTTTTCAATTATTTAGGTAGAACTACTTTAATGTACAATATTTTTTTAAGTTTCTGAAGAAAAGATTCAATAATTTAAAATACTCCTGAATACGAGCTGATAAAACGTAGCGGCTTATTTTCTCGTTGATGGATTTCAGTCGCGTTTAGAGTTGATTTAGTGTCGAATCTTATTTGATACAAGAAAGAAATGACCTTTCGCAGAGAATCAAAGCGTTTGAATGATATAATTTACATAAATTATATTCCTTTTTTCGTGGATTACTCAAAGAAGATACATTTATATCTCATGAGGTTCGGCACGGAAACAAAATTATATTATTCAAGTTTCGCGAACGAATTTTGTAGATTTACATACATAAACAAAAAAGCCTGCAGAATAATTTCGGTTCATGGAATTTTTCATTGAAAAGACATCACTCGCAAATTCAAAATGAATGGAATATAAATTGCACAGAATTAACTTCATCATATGAAACAATTTTCATATAAATTTACACATTCATAACTTCATTATGGATAAATAAATAAAAATGTACCTCCACTTTTCTAAGTATTTATTGTTTCAACTTGTTTGTTGTTTTGGACAAAATTTGTTATTCATAACTCAATGTTCGAGTTAATTCAAAATTCTTACTCATAAATAAATTGTAAGAACATAACGCAAACATGTTTCATGTGTGAATAATAAATATAATGATTTATTTTTGTATATATGTTTCGGCGTTTCGCCACACTCAAGAAATTCGATGAATGTTTGAAAAACAGGATTAAGAAAAATACACAAATAGTGAAGATAATAAGACAGACCAGCTGTTACTATAAAATTTATAACTTTTTTTTTATATTGCACATTTGCCGTAACATATACAATATACTTCATTTCACGTAAGAAAATAGCAGATGGCGCTTGAGAGCCAACTGTTTTTACATGTATTAAATACATAATTTAAATTCGTAAAACTAAACCTTGCTAATACTAAATATTATCTGTAAAAATGTACTATGCTTGAATATTAAAATTTACACCGACGAAATTAAAAACATGGTTAAATATAATTTAATTATATTTGGTAAATGACAAGTGACAGGTGCTATTTTCACTTTTGTGAGCTATGGACCTTTTACATCAAAAAAGAAATAGATAAAAATGACATAGTAATACGTAAGTTATTTGCGCAATGGAGAGGCCAGATACATTTCAAATAAAATTTCTAATGGCGGAAAGTAAAAACTTAACAATATTAAATAAATTCACGCACAGCGTTTGTGATGAATAATATAAAATAAGAAAGAGGAGATGGGAATCAAAAACGGTGTTTTATATTCTACCATGACCAACTTCATTGGATTGAATTGCGCTACGCTTATTATGGTCGTTTCAAATGTCACTAAAATTACACAAACGAAATTTACTTGACGCACTGTCAAGTGGCCCATGCTCGGCGTAACAATGTACCATTTTGATAAATTATCTTGTCGTAAATAAATAAATTATAATAAATTCATTGTTAAAATTTTGTATTTACTTTTTTTACGTAGCGCATTTGAATGAAGTTGGCCATGGTTCTACAAAAGGTTATATTCACAGTATGGACATTGTGAAAGAGAGTGAATATGATGTTTTTGTGAAATCAAATTTTCAATAAACCTTTTCAATTTAGGCCCGATTTTTTCACATCGGGATAAAGTGTCAGTTATCTTAACTACCAGATAAAATGAAAATGGCAGATAAGTTAATTGACACGTTATCAAAAAGGTGAAAAAACCGGGCCTTAAAGAGATAGAAAATATGCGCAACGAGATCTACGCATAGTAAGCCAACAAATGACAGAAGCCATGGATACGTGCTTCCTTCTTGAGATCCTTGGCGTTTGTTTTTTTTCCAAATTTAGACGTAAAATGTGAGAACAGTCTTTGACTACTTTAAAAAACTTCTCGAAGGAGTTACAAAAGCTTTTATTGAAGCTAAAATGTCTAACAATGCAAATTTTCACCGAGAGTACAGATACAGTGTGTTCATATAACCTAACTCGGAGTAGGCTATGAACAGAGAAACGTATGTCTGATCATTATTCAATTCAAAAGTCAAATTGTCAAAATGGATCTTGAAATGTAATTTTAATGAGAAAAAATAATAAAGAAGGATACAGTGTATTGCCATTCGCCGGTATTTTAATTTATTTCTATTTCTAAAATAAGATTCAAGAAAAAACGCTTTGATTTCTTTTGATAACATTTTTGACAATGGCCACGTTCAGCACGTCACAGCGCTGAGTATCGAAGTTTGCCGGACCAATCGCATTCGTCCATTCATTGCGTTCGGCAAACTTCAGCAGTCAGCGTTGTGAAGTGCTGACCGCGCCCACTATCTCGTGTCAAACTGACATTTAATTATATATTTTTTCCGTCGACCGTTTATTAATAGGCTATCTTAATGTACAGAAAATCATTCATTAATGACCGCTATTAATGCATGATTTTTTATTAATAAACGATTTATTGGGTGCGTTCACCACATGGAACACAGCATATATTGCTAACGCTAAGTTATAGCGAAAAGGTAGACAGAATTAAAAATCATGCTTTTGACACTTACTAGCTAGGTATATTCACGTAGCATACCTTTAAAATGAATTTGAAAGAATAAAATTCCTCAAATAACATAAAAAACCGCTTGTGTCATCTAGGATTAAGTTAACTGAACGCACCCACTGAAAACAATTGATGACAAAACTTATTGATTTTCTGACGTAAAATTTGACGTTCGGTCAACCATTACTAACCTAAAAAAATTTTTCATGAAGTAAAATTGGATTTTCCATTTAAGTAAGATACGGTCAACGAAAAAATATTGTAACTAACACGTGTGTTAATTGGCGATTAATGATCTCAACAATTAACGCGTTCGCTACGCTCACGCGTTAAAATGTCTCGATCATTAATCGCCCTCATTAACACACTTGATAGTTAAATAACTATTAAATTGATATACGTTTCCTTGTTCATAGCCTACTCCGAGTTTCGAATTTTTTGAACACACTTTATTTTAAACTGTGTTCCACCTTACCAATTCAGTATTTTGGAGCATAGGGCATGGTTTTGTACTCTGTGATTGGCTGAAATTGGAGCCATTGTTACGCACTGTAATCCCAGACCGTTGGTCAGACCAGTGTGTGTACATGACATGTGACATCTGGTGTCATTTTTATGTGCAATGTCAATTATAACCTTCATCCGATTTGGAAAGTAGGTTGATATACTTTATATTTCGTACTTACTGACTAGGATATACAAAGTTTCAATAGAATTATGGTACCTTTTTAATATTTTAATAAAATGTCAGATTACAGCAGTTGAATACTGCCATTTTTTAATTTCGTCGATTTAAAACTGGCACCGATATGAGCGCCATTACTGAATTAGTTATGTGGAACAGAATATAGTGCAATATTTTTGACGTTTCGTTTGACAGCCCATTTGGCAGGTTTTGGCGCCATTTTACTTGCTATGTGCAGCGATAGAAAGAAATAGTTAAATTGAAAGGGTCTATTACTGTTACTAGTTTAAAACTGAAGTTTTTTTTTATAATTTACATGATATTATAGATGTTTTTTTTTAAATGTTTTCTTTTATCAGAAAATTTCATATTCACATAACACCAAGAAATAAAGTGACCGATAATTGCGTGCCAATTTACGATTAAGAATTAATAATATATTTTTATATTATTAATTATTTCTTTACAATCGAAGACAAAATATAAGTTTCTGTGTAATTTTTTTATTGAAAATAAATGCTTGTGCTTTTAATCAGTTTACTTGACAACATGGTACTTCGCCATCTCTAGTTTATAAGAATTTCACTACGTAGCGCATTGCAAAATGACGTTACGATGCAATAAAAATGTAAAAAGTCCATTCTAAACCAACGCTATTTTCTTACGTGAAATGTACTTACTATATCTATGTATCCATTTAAAACTTAAGTAACAAGAGAAATAGTAACACTGATCTCAAGATTCCTCCGATTGTCAGCAAACATAGCTAATGCAGCATCATCAAATATGAAGCAATCTGACTCCTTAATCACATCAGTAATGTCATCTTCACAAGACTTCGGTATAGCTTGCCATGCCAATCTGCGACGATTAGTAATCATGTCCAACTTATATATAAACTTGTCAGCAACATCTTTCTTCCCAATGATCTGTACAAACATGCAAAATCTTGTTCTTTGATACGTCTCCAGTTTTTTTAACACCAGCAGAAAATTTTCGTTAAAACACTTCTGAATCATGATCCAATATACTGAACCAGGTAACCAGATATCAATAGCCAGGAAGGTAATGTTTTCCGCAGTTAAAGATGTAATATTTTTGTGTAATAAAGATAAATGATTGTTGATTCGATCCATAGGACCCACCCAGTTGCATAAAGTGTCCGGGCATGGGCATTTATACGGGCGGAATTCACATATTTCTTCATGATTTGTTTTGTTTGTTACGAACAGAATATGAGTACAACCAAAACATGTGTGCTTACATGGAAATTTTATTAGATTTGCCACTTGTTCCATTGCTAAGTTACGTATATCATTCAGATCTACTCTGCAAGTTGGGCACGATGTAAACTTTGATTTGCATGTTGAGCAAATAAGGTGTCCGTTTTCACATTGAAAAATATGTGGTATAACATATTCGAAACACACTGGACACTCAAATAATTTCAACAAATCAGATAACATTTTAAAATCACTGAAAACTGAATTAAATTGCACAAATCGTAACTACTGGTAACTCGTGGTAATTACTACGATGACAGGAATGTGGTGATCTGTACAAGAAACAAATGCCAGGCCAGATGTCACAGACACATGGGCATACATGTTTAAAAACGAGTGAACTACAATATGAAATTCATTAACTATTTTATTAATCAATAGAATTTAAGTACTTTAGTCCTACAAACTTTAATTTAAGACGTCGCAAAGATGCACAAAAATATCATTTAACTGCAGATCTTGGAGCAAATAACAGATGGTGCTTGACAAGCGATGTGCACATTTTGAGCGTCAGCGCCTCTAACGGCTACTTTGTTACTTTTGGGTACCGCATAAATTTTAACATTTCGAGAAGGTAACATATTTTTCAACTTTATTTTGAGTTTTTGCTATTATATATGAATATTATACATCATATATTGAAATAAATAAAGAAATTATTTAAAATGCTATAGATATGTGATGTGACATATTCAAAAAATATACCAGCGAAGGCATTGTAGATAAAAATATATTTTTTCTCATAATATATGTGATTTCTGTGAACCATTTTATCATATTTAGTTTTTTGTTATATTATAAAATATTAGTTAAATATTACAAGATGCACCACATACGAAAATTGCGATTAAAAAGTTAGAGAACTTTGAATGATGTTAGCATTTCTATTATATTCGCAATAAATGAAGAAGATTCTGCATTAAAAATATTCCAGGCTCTAAATGGAATCAGTGGCACACGCTCGGAAAGGATATACACGAAAAATACGAACCTTGTGAATTTGTACATTACAAGGTACGGAATCTATAATAAATAAACAAATTATGTAAAAAATAGACATCTATTTTATACAACTGCAAGTATTATTCAATTTTAAGACAATTTTCTACTGTTTGCATCATATCTTGTTCAAAATTAACTTTTTTGTACAATTCATTCTTGCAATCATATGACCATTGTTTGAATTTTATTCATATGATAAGTATCTTTTACAATGAGAAAATGTGTAAACCAAGGAGGACCAGGAGAAATCATTTATATACCCGCCATGATACCGTACAGCGCCAAAAAACGGAGTCGGAACAAACTAATTTATGACACTATCGTTAAGGTAGTCATTTTCATAGTGAATCTATCTTTGTAACCTTATTTTGTGTATAATTCGTCGGTGAATACGATTGTGAATTTTAATTTGTTCAATTTTCGGGATGTAGATATGAGGTAAGTTATTAATTATTATTCTGAGGTACAATGTGTTATTTATTTACTTTGCAGATGCCAGTGAAATGCTGCATAAAATTTTAACGATATTTAACGGTTCCAAGTAAATCTACACTTCGACGATTGTTGCATAAAACTTAATTTGCACCTGAGTACCAATGCGGCACATACGCGGGATGTGATGTCACGAATGATGAAATGATTATTTTAATTTATGAGAAAGTACGAGTCAGGGGATAATAAAATATAATACGTTAAGTAAATGACTTTTATCTCAAAGTATGCTTTTAATGAACTTAAGTATTTATTTTAAAATCATATATTTATTTGTAATTACTAATGTTTAAATGTTTTTATACATATGTATTACATTTCATGTAAATAAATATTTCTATGTACTTAAATACTTTGCATTATTTTCAAATTATTTGAAAAAATAATTTTTAAATATAAAATATTATGAAACAGCAGCGCTCTGAAAGGATATTGCGGAATCGGAACAAACTACATCAAACCTCGTTGCCATGACGGTCGTGCTATCCTAGCGTCGAATGCTAACTCCTGTTATATATCCTGCTTGATGTAAACCTAAATGAATTTTTCGTGTTAGTAGAAGATATCTCCTGAAAAGTTATTTTCTTAAGCATCTATTTCTCATATAATCTTCTAGGAAATTTGCAAAATTTAATACTTCAATCGATAATTTTGTAATAATTATTACATCCCCACTGTATTATAAAATAGAAATTGCAAAATTATTCTGACAAAACTTAACCTTGTTACTACCCAAAACTTTCATTTTTGTCCTTTCATGCACATCGCCTATAACATAGCCAACTTCAATTAATTATGCTACGCTTATGACCTTTTCAAATCATTGTTTTTCCAATATAAAAATTTGCCGTAATTGTTTTACAGATTTGGTACGGACATTAATGACATCTAGTTATTTACATTTCAATTAAAACGACAGTGTCAGTGTCCCTGATCCTCCTTGGTCCCTGTCAATGAAGTTAAGATGTGCAAATATACTGTCAGTTTATCAAAAGTAAATACAAAATATTTAAAAATTAATTTGTTATAATTTATTTATTTGTGACAAGTTAATTTCTCATAATGGTACATTGTTACGTCGTACGTGGCGTTATTTGACGTTGCTCTCTCTGTAAATTTAGTTTGTGTAATTTTAGTGCCATTTGAGACGGCTATAAGAGCTATAATAATAAGCGTAGCACCGATCCTCCTTGGTAGCACCATTTAATGAAGTTGGCCACGCCTATAGTCGTCTTTTTTAAAGTCCTGGATTACATAGGTAGCTCGATTCCTTTAAGCCGTGTATTAGCAATCTGGAGCGAAAACGAAGAACTGTTGGTGGGCTTTCTCACTTAAAAAAAATATTTAAATATGCCTTCTTGTTGTATAAGTTCTTGCAAGAATAGATCTGATAATTGTTATATATATATATATATATATATATATATATATATATATATATATATATATATATATATATATTCCTCATTCTTCTTCACAGATTCTTCATTGCAAATATTTTATAAAATAAAATTGCAAATCCGTTTGGATTGGATATAAAGCATAACCTTAATAAAATATGTCATTTTGTCTGCTAAGTCGGCGCTGACAAAGTCTATTCTTATCTGAAATAAAGATAAGATCAACCAGGAATTATTGATATAGGTTATGTTATCTTACGTGCTGCCATCTCTAGATTATAAGGTTTACTTTTGTATGTTCCCAGAGCCGAGCTTTGTATTTACAGCTAACATGGATGTGTGCATTACACTCCCTTTTGATCTATTACACTGATTTGATTTCCCGAATTATCAAATAGATGCTTGTGCTGAATGATTCGTGAATTAAAATGAAGGGGTATCCGTCTAAAACACGGTATCGATAACGCACGCACCATAGCTGACTATGTGATGATCAAATAATCAATCATGCGGAAGAATGTGTGTTTTGGATCTATTGAAGCGTGAGATATTGGAATAGATTTTTGTACAACTATGAGATTTCGCACATTGGGTGATTTCATTTTCACTTGGTTAGAAGGAAAAGTTCAGGGATGTCAGAAAATAATTTTCCAACAGAACTGTCTAACTACACAAGCAATAGTTGTGCTTGAGAAAACTATGACTCCTATATCCTGTCAGAAAGCGAACCGGCTTTAGTTGACTTCAATTTTTAAATAATGATTATTTATGTCCAGTTGCACTGCTGACTTTTATGAGTTCCTTAAATTGACAATATTGAATCGAAACGAAACGTCAAATGAGTAATTAAATATTGCTGTCAAAATTTCGTTTTGCATTTTTTTGTTTGAACCTGAACCGAAAACCGGAATTAACTCAATTTTCTAATGAACCCGAACCGGAACCGAACCTTTATTTCTCAAGGTCAATAAACCTGAACCAATTTTAAACCGTTTAAATTTAGATTTGGTTCACAGGTCAATTAAATATACAATTAAAAATAAATTTTTAATGTGATATTAAAATTAATAAATATAGTCATCTTCATGTGTTTGTAATCCTTGATCGCTCTGTACTGAAATTCGAAACTGAACCCAAAACCAATGAACTGTTAAAATTTTTAATTTTTTGAACCAAAACTGAACCTGAATAGACATTTCCTGTACCTGAACCAAACCTGAACCATAAATATATTTCGGTTTAGGTACCGTATAATGAGGTGTATGGGTCAAGTTTGTTCAATACTATAAGTCTTACAGATCTATAAATCTGGAAAAACATCTATTCTTGTTGGTTAATATAATATTATGTTGATAGAATAGCATCTTTCGTTACGATTTTGTTCATTATTTACAGATCTATAAGATTTACAAATATAAACAGAATTGATCCATTAATTTTCCAGTTTATGTAGAAGTTAAAATGTAGTATATGGTACGCGCCCAGTAACTACTACTTTAAACTGGGTCGGACTAAGATTTAAATTTCGAAACGGCCTTTTCCTTTAAAAATAATCAAGGGAAAATGATGTTTCTATTAAAATCGGCCCCGAAATGAATCGGCCTATTGGAAATTCTCCCAAATTCCCGATGGTCAGTCCGGGCATGACTTTTAATGGGATACGACAACTAATGCATGCGTTTAAGAGTTATTTAACTATCAAGTGTGTTAATGGGGGCGATTAATGACTGAGATCATTAATCACTAATAAACACATGTGTTAGTTACAATATTTTTTCTTTGACCGTATCTTACTGAATTGGCAAATCTGATTGTATTCCATGAAAAAAAAAATTACGTTAGTAAAGTTTGACACATAATTATTGACAATTGTTCAGCAATAGTATGAGATACCCATGGTTACCCACTAAACTCGTTTATTAATTTAAAAAATGCAGTAATAGTGGTCATTAATGAATAATTTTCTATCCATTAACATAATCTATTAATAAACGGTCAACGAAAAATGAATTAAACGACCGAGTTTCGCCGAAGTTTTGTATATATAGTTATAATTTATAATAAGGTACATTTTCAAAAGTTGCAAGTGAAAAATGTCCATAATTTGACAAAAAGAGTATAGAAAAACTTTCTTCATTATTTTGGCGCGCAATCACTACTGCCATCTTGTGTCAAATATATGAAACTGAAAATAAGCGCGTACCACATAGCAAATATATGCTATTACCCTATCCCCCCGATTTTTCTAGGACATCACGCTTTTTAAGATAAATATTTTTTTCCCGCGCGGGACAGCTAAATTCACTATTATTCTAAAAACAATTCATTAAGGAGTATAAAAAAACTCTTCAAGAAGTAAAATCTTCAACCAAGTACAAATATATTATTATTTATAGCTAAATTGTAGTTTTTAGTTTGTGTTTTATTAAAGAAGAACGCGCTGGGGACGATTTTATACTCTGACCAGACCCGTGACAGGACGACACTATGCAAGACAAACTTAAAACTAGGTAACAGACCAAAACGCACCATTTATTCCGCGAAACCTACCCCAGGCTCGTTCCATAGAAGAAAAAGCAGAAAAAAATACGACGCAGGATGTAAAACCTAAAATAGGAGGAACTTCGACGCAAAATATTCAAGAAAATTCGAGAAATCGATGTAAATGTCGTTTAGTTTCCGCAGAAAGTTGTACCCTCTTTTTTTAACTTAACTTCATAATTTGGTTGCTTATAAAACAGTTAATTATTAAGTATTACAAAATAAAAGTAAATGCAACCTTTTACAAAAAAATTTGTTGTGGCCAGCACAATACCTCTCGCCACTTCCTTTTTTTGGTTACATAAGTATAGGGCGCGAACAGTAATGTTACATTTTTGGGCTTCACAAGCAGATGTGTGGGCCCGTTTCACAATGATAATTAGTAATTATGTACATAGATGTCAAATGTTAGAATTTTTCATTAAAAATTTTAAGATTTTCTAAATTTACGTCAATTTATCACCAGGAGTTTAAAATTTACTTGTATGCCTTAGATATTTAACATTTAATTCTGCTCCACATGGAATTGGAAAATCACTAAATTTAGAATGAGAAATTTATACATAATTACTAGCTATCATTCTGACATGGGCCTCCATATCTGCTTGTCAAGGCCAACAAAATCATATGACTGCTCGCTCCCTATTGTATTTAACATTTCTTGTATACTCTACACCAAAAATTCTACTTACGCATATATCTATTCCATATATATTTAGATTGTTTAATTTTAAATTCATTTTTGATGAAGAAATTTTGTCCTCTTCTAATTTTTCGAAATGTTTCCAATTCTATTAATACATTAAGAAATAATATAATGTATGTACTTCCCAGAAAAACTCTTCAGTAATGTCTTCGGATTTCTGACACTGACATTTATCTGTCAGTTACAAAAAAATTAAATTTTCAACTATTTTCCATGGCCATTCTTTCGGCTGTAAAATTTATTATAACAGATTATTTTACATATTATATTTCTTTTATCTCTAAATCTATAGAATATATTATAAAATATTTAAATGTATCAGAAAGAAAATTTATTTTTCTTTAATATTATCAAGAAAAAATTTCAAAAAATATTATTTAGAAGATTTTTTTTCAAGAATCTTCTACTTCCGGTTGTTCAATTGTTACCAAAACCTTTTCAGATATTCCCATGAATGTCCGATTGGGAAATACGTAGTTAAACAAATTTAAAGTCTTATAGTTTTTGAGTAATCGTCCTTCCAACATCCTACATACATACACACACACACACATACATCCACACACACACACACACACAGACATCATCGTAAAAATGTTAAAATCGGATTGTAGGGACCTTAAAACGTGCTTATTCAATAAAATCTGGATATGCGATTTTTAGCATGAATCCAATACCTCTCTTAGCGAGAGGTAAAAAAAAGTTGAAATTTGGTCAAAACTTATGTGACATAAGGTACGTTATCGAAATTCTCGCATGTAAACATTTTTTAGGTTTTCGCAATTTTTGCTCCTAAATTCCGATCTTTTATATTTCATATGGAAAAATCCCGTTTTCGTAAAATAATAATCTGGAAACGCTGACTCATATGTACTTCTTTTCTACTTATGTGTATTTCTATATTTATTATTAATAATTACGGTAATCCGTAATATTTTACATTACTTATGTGAATGATACATTTGACATCTTTGATCTTGAATCTAACCAAGATTCGCTGAAATAAAAGTTCACGTCTGTGCCCCCTGTAATAAATAATGTAAATCTGTTTCTATAATTGGATAATCACAACGCAGAATTATAAACCATATCTCTCCACATCAACAAAGAATGCCCATGAGATGACGGCTGGTAAACGCCCGCACGGTACAAATATGTCATTATTATTACTGAAATCTGTTACAAAGCAGATTGGCACACCCAGCAATACGAATAGGTAATATACCGTGATGATATATTTTATTTATTTATCTCTCCCAATGCTTCATTCGTATATTTTTTAAGTTAAGTAGATTTTATATCCAATTTATAAAATTACCGGGTCGGCAATAATATTTTTGTATTGTCATATTTTATTAAAAGTATGTCGTGTTGTTATGTTGATAATGCTATTATAATTAAATTTTTATAGTACCATGTAAAGAATAAAACCTTTAATTATTATTTCAAATTACACGTTTTTACCATGAATTTAAAAAGCATACAAGAAGATAAAGAACATCAAACAATTTCAAATTAAAACTGGTAATTGTAATGGTAACTAGAAAATTTATTACTTTTTTTAAAAATCCCATTATCCGATTACCTATAACTTTTATTTATGAAAGGATTAAATTTTCATTCATAATTTTATACTACTTATTAACACTTCTTGGCTCATATTTTTAAATCATGACTGAAGTAAAGGTGTCCATAATATATTATTGTTAATAAATATATAAAATGAGAATACGTTTTACCTTTCTCTCTCGTAGATAAGAAAGGTATAGGGATCGTACAAAAAATCACATATCGAGAATTTGGTAAATAAGCACGTTTTAAGGTTTCTAGAATCTCATTTTACCATACGGTGGTGTCCTATAAATCGAAAAAAATTAAAATCTTGTATTGTCTAAAAAATATTTTTTTATTAGATTAATATATTTTTCATACATACGCAAAATACTATCTATTTAAATTTAATGTCAGTGTTTATAGAAATATTAAAATATGATTTTATAAAATTAGTAAATCAATTTACGCACGACTGTATCAATATTTCTTGTTTACACCTTAATTACCATAACGGAAAGTTAAACATTTCGCCCGCCAAGGTTTTTATCAATTTTATCGCCCGCGGAGCTCAAAAAAACCAAAAGGCCCGGAAATGATACTAACCTTTATTTAATAAAAATACAGGCGTAAACTTTTTCTTTCGGACCTCTATAAGTAAATAACTATTTCATTTGTTTGAAATTAAAGACAATATCATACAATAAATTTGAGTACGGTACAGATAGCATGAATAAAAAATATGTACGTACAGCAAAATTTTTGAAAGATGCCCGATCAAAGGACACCTACGAATTGTATGAAATAAGATTTTTATTCACAATCGGTTAGTAATATGACGATTTCTGACTTTTAAAAAGTTGGGAAGTTAGTTATTGTTAACCTCATTTTCGAAGAGGTTGGGAAGTACAGCGAGTATAGCTGAGGTTGGGAAATGTCAATTTCCCAACCCCAGCTATATTCACGCTATACTTCCCAACCTCTTGGAAAATGAGGTTAACAATAAATAAATAGCTACCTCCCACTTAGAGTGATCAATGCGTATCAGTGATGGGTATTTACATATAAACAAAGCTTCTTCACAATTTATATGTTAAAAATAAAATTGTAAATAATAAAAGTAATCAATGAAATGAAAATTTAAGATTAGAAATCAAACTGACAGTTCATGTGGTATTTTATTAAAACTATAGTATATAATACAAATAAAATTAACACTGTCATAAATTACTCAATTAAGAAAATTTAACTTAAATTGACAATTTATTTGACAGATGATCACGGTCAAATCGTTCGCTTATTAATGTGAAGTTCTTCATTATTAGTATTATTATATATCATATTAATTTCAGATTGTGAATAAAATAGTATACAAACCTCGGTGAAAAGTTTCATTACGTCTCGGGCTATAGCTACCCTCGGCGCTGTGCGCCTTGGTTAGCTATCTTCGCCCTCGACAGTAATGAAACTCTTTCCACCTCGGTTAGTAATATACTATTGTTCCGCCCATTCTGACAAATTCAGTAATGTTGTTTGCTTAGTTTTATGAGGGTACATAAGATACTACTGTTGTTTTATTATTATAAAAATATATGTTACAGTAAAAGCATTCAAAATTCGAAAAGAAGTCTTGTAATTTTATTAGCAAATATAAAACCAAATATGTGAAAAATAAGATACTGATTAGGTTACTGACAGAAAATAACGTTATTCGTACGGCTATGAATCAAGGAAATGTATCCGAATTAATAAAAAAACTTGTGTTACAGCGAAAGTATTATCAACAACGAGTATTGTTTTAAAATAAAGTGTCCTAACTTAGTCGAAATAATATGAATTTTTGGAAGACAAGCGTGTTATATCCATCCTTATCGCACACGCTTATAGCCTTTGTAAAGGAGGGAGATAAATGTATGCCAATTTGTTAATTCGTTCATGATACAGATGACCTTGATCGGACATCTTTCAAAAATTTTACTGTATGTACGTAAATAATTAAAAAAATAATTAATGGGAGGTACTGTACTGGTCACATCAGATTTTTTACGTATTGCAGAAATAATGATATCCGAGGGATGTTCTCTTTCCGTTGAGCTTATCTAGTAGGCTATGACATTTTAAAACAAATTTTGTTTGACATTTTAAAGTAGTTATTTACAGGTTTAATTATAGTGACGATTGTCAAATATATTTGAATGTTTTTAAAATACATAATTTTAAAGTAATCCTTTAGACAAGAAATCATGGAATTGAACAAAGAGCATTATCAAGCTGTGATTTTTTACAATTTCAACCGTGGCTTAAACCGTAAAGAATAGTTTGAGGAAATTAATCGAGTGCTTAGTGACAAGGCATGTCCTTAACTACCATAAAGCGGTGGTACATTGAATTTCAACGTGGCCGACTTTACTCCTAAGACAAAACCGGCAGTTACCGAAAAGAACATTGGTCTTGTTCGCAGCATGATTAAAAAGGACCGGCATGTTACTGTCCGGCCTATTCAAGCAACTTTAAAGATTGATATGAAAACAATTGACATCATTTTACACAAACATTTAATGGTAGGTAAGCTTAGTTCCCGCTGGAGTGCTATAATTTGACTCCAGTTCAAAAAGAAAACCTTGTGAGATATGGTTTCTCCACACCAATTCGTTTTGACAATGGTGTAACCCGCTTTTATGATGCGAATTAACAAATAATATTTTAAGTGGGTTCTTGCCAGACTGGAGGTACAAATTGGTAATTGCCAAAAGTATAATAAATAATAATAAATGTTCTTACCGTTGCGACGTTGCTTGTAGAAGAATAAGGGTTCGAATAATAATAATGATTTATTATAAATAGGTTTGTTGACTAGTATAAATGACGAATGGATATATACAGTTGATGGACCCGACTGTATGAAGGAATTGTCTTCTTAGTGGTCTCTCTCTTAATGGACTCCTCACTGGACTCTCACCGGACTCTCTAACTTCCCATCGTCCATACAGTCTTTTATATTACTGTAATGCTAAGTCAACAAACATGATGAGATGTCACCTAATTACCAAATAAAGAAACAATATTATAATTGCTCCATATTGCTTATTCTGCAATATTAGTGATTACTACTACTGAGTTATGATGACCTCAATTGTATGGTGTACTTTATTAGGCTCAGCGGAAAGAGAACAGCCCTCGTAGTTGAACAATTGTATTTCACTTACAGAAAGTATCATACCAGACGTTATCTCCAGGACAATAAAAGCTTGGCCAAGTAGTTTCAGCCAGATATTTTCGAGTTATCAGAATCACAGCCACGTACTTAACATACATACATAAAATCACGCGTGTCCCACTTAGTGGGTTCGCACAAACCCGTAAACAATAAGAACAACATCAACATCATACAACAAATCCTTACTCTTAAACATATTAAAGTGACCGATTTTCGGTAGCGACATACCGCATCCGGATCACAATAATATTTAGGAAACAATCTTCTTCGCCACACATTCCTATCTAAGCACACTTCTTTCGCCTCGGCCACACTCATAATCACATTCATACATGCTCTTCTTCTCTTTATACTTGGAAACTTTCTCTCTTTACGCACCCTACCAACCACATCCATCCACTTACACACTGGTCGGCCACGCAATCGAAAACCCTCAACTTCACCAAGACATATACGCTTAACAAGCCGTTCATTCGCCATTCTCTCCACATGCTCAACCATCTCAACTGACTCACACCAACTCTCTTAATCACATTGTTCCTAACCATACATTCTTACACCAAATTATTCCTCACGCGATCCCGTCTTACATACCCACATACACCACATAAATACCTCATTTCCACTACAGTCACTATCTTTTTATGCTTTCCCGTTCATGCCCAACATTCGCTTCCATACATCAAAGCAGGCACTAGCACTCCATTATATACACTTAGCCGAGCATACCTTGATACTTTAACATTTCGTGCAAACGTACCCAAGAGCACCCATTACCTTACATCCCGCATTCACTCTCCTTTCTATCTCTCGATCAAATCGACCATCCCTCGACATCATGCTACCCAAATATACAAACTCATTTACCTGCTCCAGTTTCACTCCATCCACCAACGCGTTATATTATTTGTGTATTCAGTAGTATTGCTTGCATCCTGAGTGTCATTTACTGGGAATATTCCATAAACAATTAAACATTTCATTCTTTCTCATTTAATGTGTAACGTATTCATCCATGAGTTAATACGACAGTAGAATTAAAATTAGTGGTTTGAAATAACATGGCAACTATGCAAAATATGCAAACAGAGCGATCGATAGTGTCATCTGTGATTAAATATGCAGATGCACGCATCCCAAAAGTGGAGGATATGCAAATCAAACCAGCCCTTTCCATCCACTGCCATTAGTTGCAGTCCGATTTGGGTCACGCGGGTCTGTGTACAAATGTATGTAAAGAACGGAATTACTCCCGACCCAAAGGTTAAATAAACAACCAATTCGATTATAAATTTAACCGAGGGAATTATTAATTATGCCACGGGGAACTTCGACAGTTTAAAATGCATATAATCCGTACTGCAATGATTAATGTGAATCGTCGAAAATGTTGGAAAAATATTGAAACGATGTGGGGAACTCATATTTTTTTATTTTTAATAATAAATGGAGTAGATACTACGAAAAAAGTATTATAGGTAAAAATTTAATATTTCTCTTTTTTATCTGTACGACTTTTAATTTCTCTTTATCCTTATTTTAAAACCCATGTGGGCAAATTGGTGTAGCATAGGTATTAACATTTACTACAAATCTCAGTCATATGCAGCATTTATTCGTAAAACCGACGTTCCTGTATACACTTATACATATACAGGCTATTAATCGCGACACCGGAACATTGAATTTTAACATGTAAAATCATCCTTTCGTAATTTCTTGCATCCCTAGTTATTTTAGGCAAAAAATACTTCGCTATTTTTGGGGTTGTTTTTCGACATTTTCATACATAATTTTTACTGTTATAAAGCATGAAAAATTATTTTTCTTATTGATTCACATAGTACAAAAAATCGCAAAAAACACTGTTCGCACTCTATCTACCGAAACATTATTTTTAGTAAAAATAAATGCATGAAATTTCAAGTTAGTCAACACCTATTTAATATTAGTCATTAGTTTATAAAATTTGGTATCTAGAAGTTTTACAACATGCCCATTTCAACTAAAATATATATTTAACCACAAATAAGTCCCTAATCTGAAACGCTATGAAATAGTCTCTAATCCATGCTATGGTATTTATTTTAGCATTGAGTCCAGTAGTAAATTTTAAAAAGTCATCCAGAAGAACAACTGATTATATTTTGGTTATAATTCGTGAACCGGAAGTACCCTCATTTGAAGATTTAACAGTTAAATTTAATTTATTGACATTTTACGTTATTATAACTTAAAGAATATATTATTCTCTATACGATTTTATTACATTTTATACTTCATAAACACGGAAACTATTAATATATTCATATAATTCAAAGTCACAGATGTCAGTATCAATAAAAAGTAAATTAATGTGGCAGAGATGAGGATGTTGAAGTAGATGTTGGGGAAAACACGGAAAGATACGGTAAGAAAAGAACTCTAGTATTACAAGTTTCTAGAAAGATACAAGAAAGATGATTACATTGGTTTGAACATGTCATGAGGAGAAATGAAGAATTATATTGGAACAAGAATGAATAGTTTAGTAATAGGATGTTGAAGAAACAGAGGAAGACCAAAGATAAGATGGAAGGACTGTATTGCGGAAGACTTCAGAGAAAAGGAACTGAATGATAACGACACGCAAAAATAGCGACCCCTAACGAATGGGAAAAGCTAAAGAAGAAGATGTCAGTGTCAAGTGCAATTTGAATAGTTTTTTTATGAAATAATTTTACTCACTTACTATTCACTCTATTTTTTTTTAGTAACTGAAAAATACCACTCATATAAAAATAGAGGTTTGTAAATTTAGAATGTAATCAACAATTCGCCAAATCAGGATGATCTGAATCCATAATCAATAGTTCTCATATTCGTATATATGAGTAGAGTTGTTGCAATTTACCATTACGTCGTTCTATGAGTTATGTATGCGCAGATGTATGTAAAGTGCAGAATTGGTCTCGCCTACACAAATGACAATTCCAAATGATTCGATTATGAATTTAACGACGAGAATTATTAATTATAGATAGGTAGGAATGGACATTGATTATCTGATTAGGGAAGGTTAAATTTAATTACACTGGAGATTGGAGTTCGAACTTTTGATTGTTTCATATTCATTATTCATATTTTCATCGGAATTTTTTTATTAAATTAAAATGATATATTGATATATAAGTGAATGACATATTGCCATTTTGACAATGAAATATGTTGATATTTACATAACGGCAATATATACGAAGTTTAAAGGTCGAATTTCGTTGAAATAATATAAATGATAATACATCATTGACAGGAATATTAAAAAAAAAAATTAGTGATGTTTGATAATTTTATATTTATTTCCACAAATAAATTATTGCTTTCGAAAGTGCAACTAGTTTTCTAATATATTTTTTTATACTCCGATGTGTAAAGTGGGTAGGTACTTCACACCATTGATCTTTTATACTCAGATTCGCCATTTATATAAGTTTCATTGGCAGAAATAACATTGTTTCCAATCTACCGAAAGATGTCTCTACTAACCACGAATATATAATTCCGCCGCGTTGTTCGAAATGAAATTTGACCTGAGTACTTCGTTCTAACCCACTTGAACTTGAAATGATTTTGCTTTGTACGCGCATGTATTGTGCTTACCTGTAAATCAAGGCACTTGCCATTTAGGTACACCTAATCTGACAGGGATATATTAAAAATAGATTTAATTATAAAATGTATTCATATTAGAATATAATTTAATACAAAGACGCCTTTTACCCACGGAGCGGCACAGTTTTTACCTTCCGTCACCTCTGGGTAAGGAAGATATTGTCGTTGTCAAAAAAATCGGTGGTGAGTTTTCATTGAATAAGCACGTTTTAGGGTCTTTACAATACGATTTTACTATTTTACGATGATGTCTCTATATGTGTGTGTGTGCGTTTGTGTGTGACCGCGGTTTCGGCTGCGATATCTCCAATACTAGAATTCCAAAAAGTACAATTATTGCGTATTCCTCTTCCTTACAACCATATGCAGACTTGATTAGATTTTGGTTATAATTGGTCAACCGGAAGTATCCTCATTTGAAGATTTTAACAGTTTTTCTTGAAAAAACTCAGTTGCGTATTATTATAACTTAAAGAATATATTATTCTCTATACGCTTTGATTGCATTTTATATTTCATATTCAACAGATATAGAGTTAAAGAATTGTAAAGATATTAAATTTCATAAATCAGCCAGCTATCCTAACTTAACCCTGGAAACTGCTAATATATCAGATAATTCAAAGTGACAGATGTCAGTATGAATAAAAAGTAAATGAATGAAAGAATAAGGGAAATAACTCTAATGTTAGAAGTTTCTAGAAAGATATGAGAGACAATTATTGAACATGTCATGAGGAGAGAAGAATATATTGGAAGAAGAATGAACAGCTTAGTAATAGAAGGTAGAAGAAACAAAGGAAGACCAAATATAAGATGAAAGGACTGTATTGCGAAAGACTTGAGAGAAAAGTAACCGAATGAGGGCGTGTCGCAAAACAAAAATAAGTGGAAGAAGAAAATAAAAAATAGCGACTCCCCTAACGAATGGGAAAAATTAAAGAAGATGTGAGTGTCAAGTGCAATTTGCATAGTTTGTTTATGAAATAAGTTTACTGGAAATATAGGATCTTTTGCAAGAAAATTTATGTATAGAGCGCATGACTTTTCTGACTTTGGCAAGCAGATATGGGGACCCGTGTCAAAATGACCTAAGCAATAAGCTGTTAAAGTTTGTAACATTAGTGCTGAATCACCCTGTATAACTAACTGCTCTGTCGGTATATTACATAACTAAAAAAAATGCTGCACTATTGTGAAAATAAATAGGGCATTCATTTACAAAAACGAAAGTATAAAATGTTTAGATTAAATTGAAGCAATAGGTCGAGAAGAATCGGAAATAACGATAAATTAAAATTAAATATAAAAGACGTTTTTTCTTTATATTAATCCTTATTAATTGAGTAGTAGTGTAAGTACAAAGTGTACATTTTATTTTATTTTTTATGGTGGAGGACCCCACTGTGGCGACTGTAGAAAAAATCTTTTGTGTGTTTCGAGCGCAAATTGACATTGTCGATTTCGAGAGAATGCAACCTCTCAATCGGCAATGTCCTATTTTGCGCTCTTAATACACAAATAGCTATTACTTGCGACTGCTTACACAAATATAAAATTGAAAGAACGCTTATAGGAGTTAGAATGAAGTACGCAAATTCTGCCATCTATTGACGGACAGCAACCTAGTGCTGCCATCTCTTAGAGGCACGGCTGACAGCCGTTGCCATAATTTATATGGTGGACCTTGAGCAATCTGATTACGATAGTATATTATCCTTGGTATATTATAATCAATGTTTACACACTGAAACAATGTAAAAAGTAGACGATTGTAGTGTCCTATTTACTTTACACATTACAGAGCTACAACCAACCATCCATACATGCGTGGCATTTAAATTGTCTTACCTAAATTTGGTTTTTTCTGTACATTCGTGTTGGTTATAATGACTGAGTACTGCAGTATTCAACTTCAGATCTGTTATCTGTCAAATGTGAACTCGATATTTGGTGTGTTCAAATTGTCGTCTGTTCTTCTGTCAAATTATTAATTTGTTTCAGAAATGCAATGCAATATGAGTCATTATATTTATTCTCATTAAAAAATTGTATTGATACTTTAAAACTTGTGCAAATCATTTTTAGTTTTAATTGTTGAAAAGCAAATATATGGCTTACCTTCTTTTAAATAATTTTTTTATCATAAGTCCTATGTTTGAATTCAGTAGTATCGTATGACAACATTGGTTGGCATATAAGAAAAGGTTTAATTTTCTACAATTTTATGTTCAACAATTGTTTCTTATATAATTTACCATATTTCGAGTGAAATAAATTAGTTATTTTTCTGATCGTGTATGAATTAAATCTCACGCTAAATAGCTGATTGCAACGTTGTCAGTTCACTTCACACATTATTGCGCATTTGCCTAATAGCTACAAAAATATAATTTTTCTCGAGACTGTAACTCTTTACGTGCGATTTCTCAATTTTGGTGTCTCGTAGTTTTTATTTTTTTAATAAACATCTCAAACATCAAAGAATTAATATATTCGTTTTTCTACGAAGGCGTAGAAAGGACATGAAAGAAAAATATTTATAATTGCAAGTTATACCTTGCAATTAGGCTTAATTGCAACTTTTATCCTGCAATTGGGCTGAATTGCTACTTGTATCTTCCAGTTCCAGTTAGGCATAATTGCAACTTTTATCTTGCAATTAACCTAACCAAACCTACCCTAATTGTAGGATAAATCTTGCAATTAGATTAGGTTTGGATAGGTTAGGTTAGTCTAACTGCCAGATAAAAGTTGCAATTATACCTATTTGCAAGATAAAAGTTACAATTGTACCTAATTGCAAGATGAAACGCAATAATAAATATTTTCTTTTATGTCGTTTCTACGCCTTCATATTTTTCAAAAATGTGTTTGGTTTTTATGACATATTATTTTTTAACTACTGCTAACCTTCATATGCACAATGCATTTCAGTGTCAACTTTAAATTCAATTATCTTTGTTATTCAATGGTTACATATGATTTCTAATTTACATCCAAATCCTAGGACATGTAATGAACATTATAAATTATTTTGAGTCACATATTGGACTGTGAGCATCAACGGATTTACCTTAAGCCGATAAATTCATAAATTTGAACTCTTAAGGTATTTACAAAATGTCATGGTATATGCTATTGCCAAAGTGCCACAAATAGAGAGAAAACAAAACCATCCAAACCTCGTAATTTGTAGGGAAGAGAGTTAAATTATTAGAGAAAGTCCAAACTCGTCAATTTACAATTTAAGGTAAATAAAAATAATTGTAGAACATGTAAGCGCCCATGTAAACGGTAACATTTAATTAATTAATTTAGCCTAGTCAATGAATCTACATTTTTGCAGTGTTCAACAATTTTTTTTTTTCGCCGATTGTTTAGAATCAATATTAGCCTAATGTTTAATAAGATAATTAGCCCTATTTTCTAAGGAAGTTGTTAAGTCTAAGCAACGTTGCTAAAAAATTTACCAATAGAAACAAATGCAAAGTCTGTTATTTTAATGTTTTATTCAGTGTTCGCAATTATTATTGGTTATTATAATATACATAACAACGAAATATAAAAAGTAAACCCTCAGCCCGGAAACAGCGTTTGAAATCCTCTAGGTTACACCCGAATAAATTGCAACTCTAATCCTAAGGATATCGTACAGTTAATTCCTGCAGGATCTATTTTATTTGCTTAGGAAATATACTCGTACCACAAACTGATGTTCATGTGATTAATTCGGTAACAGCTGAACGCCAAAATCACAAACATCAAATATATATATTACTAGATTTGAATGCAAACACGACTATGCGCTAGCCACTCGGAAACAAACATTTTCGTGGAATATTATCAACTTAGTTCTTCTAATCTTAAAGTAAAAATCAATCTATAATATAATACATTAGAGATATTTAAAACAGTTTTGCGGACAGACAATGAATAAAATTATGTAAATGACATTCATAAAGTAGTTAGAAGCTGGAAGTTATTTGAAAGAAAAAAATCTGCAAAATTTACATTTTCGTTTAAATTAATGCACTTTTTTCAGAAAACCAAATAGGCACCCCACTAAAATGACTTTTCAAATTCTCTTATAGTTGCGAGATCTAATGTATGCAATGCATACACATTATTTGGAACATTCTACAAAAATAAGAATATTTAATCAGAGATTTGATAAAAAAAATCTGATGTGGCCAGCACATAACCTCTCGCCGTATATTTTACCTGGCTGTATGCATAAAGCAAAGAATATTTTTATAAATACAAATAATATATTCATATAAATCTATGACGTATAAACTTCTTTATTATTCAATAATAGCATGTCTCATCATGAAGATATTTTACCATAAATTATGTTACAATAAATTACAAAGTAGAGTTTACCATATATAAATATTAGGCTGGTAACTGCAATTTTCAATTCGAACAACGTTGTTTACTTTCTCTTCATATTCTTCTAGTAAAAACATTAATTTTGGGCGGTCTAAAATGTATATATGGACACAATCTATTCTTACATATCTTCTTTTACATTTTATTTTTTCATACATGTTATATCTAAATAACACTAATTCCCTTTAATAAAGTGACGGATAGATTGCACTCCGATTATTCTTATATCGATGTGTAATTTTGTCAATATTTACAACTTACTTGAGAAGAATTTGATAGCTTTTTCGCAATTCAAAGTTACTCTAGTCTATAGTACTGGTGTACATTGTCCCATAATGTTTGAAACAAATTTAAGTCCTTCAACCTAGACTTGTCATCTCCATAATAGTCACAGATCAAGATCTAAGGGATTCTCCAAGTATATTTTTCTTTCATTACTCATTATTTCTGACACTGACATTTATCTGTCAGTTACAAATAATTTAAATTATCAACTATTTTTCATGGCATTCTTTCGGCTGTCAAATTTATTACAACAGATTATTTTATATATTATACTTCTTTTATCTCTAAATCTATGGAATATATAATAAAATATTTAAATGTATCAGATAGAGAATTTAATTTTCTTTAATATTACCACGAAAAATTTTCAAAAAATAATATTTAGAAGATTTTTTTTCAAGAATCTTCTACTTCCGGTTGTCCAATTATTACCAAAACCTTTTCAGATCTTCCCATGAATGTCCGATTGGGAAATACGTTGTTAAACAAATTTTAAGTCTTATAGTTTTTGAGTAACCGTCCTTCCAACATCCCACACACACACATCCACACACACACACACACACACACACACACACACACACACACACACACACACACACACAGACATCATCGAAAAAATGTTAAAATCGGATTGTAGGGACCTTAAAACGTGCTTATTCAATAAAATCTGGATATGCGATTTTTAGCATGAATGCAATACCTCTCTTAGCGAGAGGTAAAAATCCGAGAATTTTCTAATTTAGAACGTTATACTATACAATTGAAACCACATTTTTTATTGTTGGAACACAATGAACACATATCCGACATGTGTTTTATGTTCAACCTTATGGGATGTGTTGTTTTTGTTTGACATCTGTCAGATCATTGTGTTTTATTTTGAAATATGTTATTATTATGAAATTATTTTATAAATACTATTTCGCGTTCACAAAGTGGATTTTGTGCAACTGTTTTCATCAAAAACAGTGTTATAATGAGTAATATTGTACAAATGTTTCTGGGGCTTTTTTAAATTGTGAAGTTGGTAACTATCTAAGTGTTATTACTCATGTACTTGTAGTTCTGCATGTATAGTACCACCGTTTCTAGATATTGGTTTTATATCGTTTATAGATATTGGTTTTATATAATTTCTGATTAAATCAATTATATTTTTTCTTACAGTCTCTTTTGAAAATCTGTATATTTTTAAATGATTTTTAATTATCACGACAGTCTTCTGGTTCACAGGTAATAGTACTTAAAATTGTCTTTTGTTGCTACTAATTACCACTACTAAATTTCTCTTTTATTAGGTACTACTAAATTATACTTGTACTAATTTTACTTTATGAGAGCAAATAATTTAATAGTGAGTAGTTGCAATCATTAGTAGTACTACTAATATTTAGTAAAAGGTTATGAGCATGGCTCCAAATGTTTATTGAAACTATTAGTGTTACCAACCTTGATATTTTAATATTTCTTTCAATAATAATTTTGAAATAAAAGTAAATTAATGCGAAATGGGTATAAAAAACACACATTACAATGTCCATTTGTAATACTTATTTTTCAACATACTATTGTAAAGACTCATTACGCAGGACCTTATTCTGAGCACACTTTTATAATAAAAGCGCTTTTATGGAGCGCGCTTTTACATTATATTCTCATGAGGAGTGTACTCCATAAAAGCGCTTTTATTATAAAAGTGCGCTCAAAATAAGGGCCAATAAATTTATAATATATTAATTCCCGTATTCGTCGTGACCCTAGAAGGTCGTATAAAAAATCTGATGTGGATACCACACGACTTCCTTGTACGATTATTATACTATACATATTTTTTTAATAAATAAATTACAAAATATTAATTTTAACTTCAAAACAGTAAGATATATAGCGACCATAATCTAACCCGGTTCTTTTTAAAGAGAGTTTTGATTACAACAAAGAAATATTTCATTACAACAATGAATATAACTAATTTCACAATAAAAATATAATATTTGTTATTGTACGAATCATAAAATTGCACGTATTTAACGTAATTTCACATGAACATTTTTTTATGTGTTTGTCCTAATCCATAGCAAGCTTTATTAAAAAAACAAAAAAGTATATAATTTTTAAATTTACATATCTCGCTTATACAAAAGGCTAATTTAATAATACTTAATGTGCTAGATGCAGAAATTAATTCTCTAAAACTTTTATTTGAAGCATTTATTTCTAAAATCAAAATAAAATCATTTTATTCAAGAAAAACTGTTAACAACTTCAAGTAATGTACCACTTCCGGTTAGCCTATTTTAACCAAAATCTATTATGTTATTTCGATTGACATAAAAGTCTTGTATACCAAATTTGAAAAGTTTTGGATTATATTTTAAAACAGTTTTTCATTAAAATCTATTATAGGCTTCATGTAAAGTGCCACTTTTGGAAATTGTATAATAACCAGAAAGGGAGGTGCACAACTAGATGTTATAGAAGTCCTAAATACAAAATTTCAACTTTCTACGGCTTACCGTTTTTGAGTTATGCGAGATACGTACGTACAGACGTCACGACGAAATTAGTCAAAATGGATTCAGGGATGATCAAAATGGATATTTCCGCTGAAATCTGAAAACCGAAATTTTTCGCGATTACAATACTTCCTTTACTTACGTACAAGGAAGTAAAAACCAATCCATACCATATTACTATATAATTGGACTGGCTGAAAAGCGAAGGAATATAGGACTACTTAGCAAATAGATATTAGTTCAACTACATATATGATAGGATCTTATATCTTATCATATGTCTGTCTATACACGTATTATATTAATAATTTTTTTACAAAGTTACATCATGTTTCACGCATTCAGTATAAATAAATTTTGTTGTGCTCGGTGATTTTCTAAATATTGTGATTTCATAAAATTTCGTATTAAAAATGGAATTAAATACAGTAACAAATCATCTCGCACAAGTGTATGTATATTGGAAACAACATTTTGACGTAAATGCATTATATCTGTTACCGGACAAATCAGATTTCAGGATAAACTATAGTTTGGCCTAGGCCATGGATCAATCACTCATAAGTGCGTTAGGTAAGGTTTAAGGTATATTTTATTTAAAGTTAAAGCAATTATGAGTATATTATTTATTTCATATGTATACATAAACAATTCTTGTTTTATAAAACATCGTATTTAATACGACTACCATACCTACTAGTCGGTAAAAAGACAAATGTTTTATTTGTTATTTATTTTTAAACTTTCTTTATAAATAAACTATGTCGTCAAATGAAATATATCATGTGTATATAAATAAAACAATGAAGATAAATTTTGTAAGACGGAATGAAGATATATCTTGTTTTATTTATCTCTTGTTGAATAGCCAGGCGGTAAATAAATAAATAAAATTATAGAAACGACAGAACATTCAGCATTTTATCGATGAAAAATCTTTTTTAATACATCGCCAAATAGTAAACATCGTTGATAGCATCTTATCTCAAATTGCGAGTCGTAGGCATGTTGCCTCAAGCAACAGTTGCATTTATAAATAATAAATTTCGGCTCGGCATCTTATTTTAGTGCTTTGGTCGTCATTTTGGGTTATTTTTACATCGATCTCTAACCACACTTGGCGCTCGTCACTATTTATGCAGAGCGGCAAAGGCAAACGGAGTGCGTACCGCCGTACACAATTCTCGTTAGGCATAAGACGAGGACAACTGAACATGCATTTTGTATAGGGTTTGTCTGGCGTAACACGTACACGTGAAACCCACATTACCCAATTAAAATTTATGGATGTACATGTTTATCTTATAATTAGGATATTGTAATAAATTGGATGTATTTTTCTGTAATATTTCAGTATAATGAAATCCGGTGAAAATTATAGTACGTGTTAAGGTGGATTTAATATAAGTCGCACAGCACACAGAAAATAATTTAGCACAGGAATTGACCAATGTTCATTTTTCTGTAAACCGTGTATGCGTCGGGTATTTTCGTGGTTTTTCGCAATAGTTCGACTGAGTACAGCAGCACGAGAGCATAGAACATATTAGGCATTTAAAGTATAAAAAAGTCAATTTTTTTATGCAGAGGAGGCACGTCATCAAAGTTGTAACTAGATAATGACGTCACAGAATTACTAAGTTTACATGGTATACTAATTTAATTTTAGAAAATGTAGTGTGTGTTGCATAATTGTATTTACGTGCGATGCTAATTTTTGTGATCAAGATAATGGATTTATTAGACGAATAATAATTGCATATCATTGTAAAACAATATATTTCCAATTTCTGGTATTGAAAAGTTGGTGCATGGCAGGAATTCAGAAGGAATATGGGATATAAATGCAGCACATAATAAGAAAAAATCTGATGTGACCAACACAGTACCTCCCGCCATTTACCTATGTATATAATTTTTATATTACTTTATAAATTTATCCATACAATATTATAGAAAAAGTATTAAAGCAAACTTGTAGAAAATGGAATAATCTTTAATTTTTATAATAACAAATTGAGAAAAAATTACATTTAAAGGTATTTTTTGAAGAAAAGCTATCTTGAGCTTCAAGTAAACTGCCATTTTCGGTTATCCGATTGCCACCAAAATCTAATCAGTTCTTTCCATATTAGAATAAGGTAGAAATACATGGTTTCAAAACTTTCTGAATGTTAGTATTTGAGTTAGAGCGTAAAGAGGATCCACACACACACATACATACATACATGCATACATACATACATACATACATACATACATACATACATACATACATACACACAGACATCCATACATACACACAGACATCATCGTGAAAATGTTAAAAATGGATTCTAGGGACCTTAAAACGTGGTCATTTACCAAAATCTCGATATGCGATTTTTAGCACGATCCCTATACCTCCCTTACCAAGGGTAGCGGGAGGTAAAAAGGAAATTAATGTTAAATGACATTAAATATATTTACAAAAATTGATATTATTTTGTTTAGATTTACAATTATGTAGCGTTACAGAAAATTTTTGAAAATATCATTATTAAAATAACATTTAAAAAAATTATTACAATTTACAATTAAAATTTAAACTAAAAACAGAAACAAACATACAACACACACACGCACGCACACACGCACACACACACACACACACACACACACACACACACACACACACACACACACACACACACACACGCACACATACACGAAATGGTAAAATCGTATTATATGGACCCTAAAACATGCTTATTCATCATTGAATTTTTTTACTAAAGACAATATCTTCCTTACCTAAAGGTGACGGAAGGTAAAAATGAAAAAACTTGGAAACCTCTATATGTAATTTATGCTCCGCGGCAAACGCAGTTCAGCGGCTGTTAGCACTACGCAACATTACCGAACAATATGCTGACTTATGGCACGATTTATTGGACATTAAAATGAATGCTTTGATGTTTTGGGAACAGCTTGGAGCCGACAGATGAAGTGTGGTGGATATGTGGTGAGACAAGGGTGACCAAATTATCCCTAACCGCACCCTAATGCAAAAATAAACCCAGAGGGACGAATTTAATTTAAATTTGGTCAACCATGTAATTTGAATATTTAGCTTTATGCCCCAAAATTGCGGCAAGGGATTTTTGTTTTATGTAGCAATTTAAAATTATCATATCATTGCACCCTGTTAATCATTCCTGGTTATTGAACATTAATTTTACGCAAATTTTTATAACAGACTGTAAAATATAAACAGAAACCGTGTTGATTTTTTTGTTATTAAAAAAAAAAACCTTAACGCGTTGGTTGGCTGTCAAGTAGAGGTTATTCTCACATGCGACACTAAATTTAGCATTTCTCTCTCCCTGTGCGGAGACCGTAACTTTATTCTCAAATTTTGTTAATTTGTTAGCGATAGGTTTCTTTTTAAATCAGTATTTAACAGAGCCGTAACTAGCCTATGGCCACTGAGGTGTGTATATACAATATCTTTCAATAAATATTATCCATTTGTTCAAATGCTAGCGTAGACACTTCGACATATGAGTCAAAATACATATTATAGTACTTGTACTTGTTTATCTTTGACTTTACATTAACCATTAGAAAAATTGACACTCAAAAATTCAGAATTTTGTGCTCTGAATCTCTATGTAACACCGCATAAAATTTGACTGGACAAATATTTGAAAAAACTGTTTTCCCATATTAAAAGCATATGTTACGGATTTCAAGCGCCATGTTACGGATTTCAAGCGCCACTCGGGCTTAAGCTTGTCGTGGACGTGGGAAACGAAGTCGGTAGTGGGTTGGATCAGCAATCCCCCCACCCCCACAATGTATACACCCCTATTTACGAAATATTGAAACGATACTGGCTACAGTTTTAACATTTCAAATATGTATGTAAAATATTATTTATTTATTTTATAAAATAATTACATTTTACATATACGAGTACTCGTATTAATGCAAAACTTATGCACTTATAATTTTATTAATTAGTCTTCGTAATAGTCATTATTGAAAGATTTTTCGTGTGGCGAGGAATGCGGGGATCTACGATTTCTGGTAGCATAGCCTACGTTAGGGTCTCGATTAGGGTTGTTAGATTTTTTTATTTTAAATACATACCTTATAATACTGAACATTTATTGAAAATACTGGCCCAATAAAGATCAGCCAAATAAAAGTATTACAAATGTTGTAGTTCGGAATTGTGGACATATAAAAATAAATTTGGCATGTAATGTAACCTGATTTTTAATTCAAATTAGTGGGTATATATATATTGACGTTGGCACTTTTTATAAAAATAAAGTTTGAGTTTTAAATTACGTATTTGTATTATTTACTAAATAAATTTTCAATAAATAAGTCAGTTTTTATTTTTTACTGGTTGAGAAAATCATTATTATTCAGAACATAATTCACCTGGAGCAATTTTACGGATGTTGTAGCGACTGCACTTTGTGCTACATGTCATATGGAGAATTCTCCACTATATTTTTTTTATGAAACCAGCTATATTGAACGCGATCTGTGGAATGTCTTATTGTTATTTATTAAGGCCTATTAATTTTTTTAATATTCTATGACGTAGATATGAATCTCATTTTACTCTCTCAAACAAGATATGGTGGAAATGATTAGGCAGAGGACTCACGTCATCAACCTGAAAAAAACCTTATAAAAAGAAATATAACATAGAAATTATTAGTTATTTATTTTTTAAAAAAACTAGAAAACATATACTAGTATTAAAGAAACGTATATATTAATGAATTTACAATTATTTCTAAGTCAATCATTCCTTTTACGGAATATAAAATTATTTTACACAATATGGTCATTCTCAGTAGTGCCAACATATGGTACGAAAATAAACTACAATTACTTCAAATAATTATATATTCCGTAAAAGGAATAATTGTAAATATCATTAATATATACATTACTTAATACTAGTACTTTTTTCTTCTTCTTTTAAAAATCCAAAACATCCAAAAATTTCTACAAGTTATATTTCATTTTATGTTTTTTACCTCTCGCGAAGAGAGGTATTGGAATCATGCTAAAAATCGCATATCCAGATTTTTAATGAATAAGCACGTTTTAAGGTCCCTACAATCCGATAATAACATTTTTACGATGAAGATATCATCGTAAAAATGTGTGTGTGTGTGTGTGTGTGTGTGTGTGGATGTGTGTGTGTGTGTGTGTGTGGGGTTGTTTTAGGCACGATTTCTTAAATTCTATAAGACTAAAGACCTATGTAACTACGGATTCCTCAATCTAACAGTAATGGGAAGAGTTGAATAGGTTCTGGTAGCAATTGGATAACCGGAAGTAGTAGTATTTTAACAAAAATCTTCTAAATATTATTTTTTGAAAATTTATATTATTACAAATATTAAAAAACAAAATTCTCTATCCGACACATTTAATTTTTTTATTATATATTCTATAGATTTAAAGATATAGATATATAATCTATAAAATAATCTGTTGTAGTAAGTCATAGCCTGCTCACAGCCCTAACATCTCCATGGTAACTACTTGAGAAATTAAAATTTCTGTAATTGACAGATAAATGTCACTAATTTCAGTGTCAAAAATTCAGAGATAGTACTGAAGGCTTTGTCTGGGAACGATATTTAATATTTCTTATTGTATTATTAAATATATATTTAAAATTTTAGGTATACTACATGAACCCTTCAGAAATAACGCAATTCCTGTTAATGAATTGGAAAAACCTCGAACATTTAGAAGAAATGAAGAAAACTTGCTCATAGAATGAATTTAAAATGATAGAAAATACGTAAATATAAAGATTAGGTGTAATTGATTTTTTTGTGTGTTCAAGAAATGTTAAATACAATATATACCACAATGGAAAGGGCGCGAGAGGTATTGTGATGGCTACAACAGATTTTTTCAGGTTGATGACGTGAGTCCTCTGCTGAATCATTTTCACTATAGATAATTACCAACCTTTACTGAATTCATGGAATTTTTGGAAAACGATAATAATTGGAGTCACATGAATTGATCTTCTTCAACACATAAAAATATATAAATACATATGTTCTGTATAATTTTCATACAGAAAGCTTCTTGCAAAAGATATTTCCAGTAAAATTATAACACAAACATACTACGAGCCCAAACTGAATATTTTTTCTAGTATTCCGCCATTTAATATTGGGTTACATCGTCTTTATTTGTAATACCAGCTTTAATTCTATTAGGCATTGTATCCCTCAGCCCTGCATATTTTCCTGTGAGTATTAATTGTCCTATATGTCTTGCAAAGTAGATAAGTTTTACTGTACGCACTGGTTTTTACGAAGTTGTTTTTCATTGTGTCAAAAGTAACGGGTCGCGGTACAAGCTAAATCTGGACTAGAAGAAAACCCTTAAAATGCCGGTCGAACTATTATCACCAGTCATTTGGTCCACAGTTTCTTTTTAAGTTTTTTAACTCTATTTTTAAAATAGCCGAAAAAATTGTGTAGAAATATCTAACCATTTGTGTAGATTTTATAATTTGTGAAAAATGTAATCTAGCCGAATTATTAAGAGTTTGGGCTCGTATATCAATTACACTTGACACTGACATCTGTCAATCACAATTTTCTTAATATAGTACCTAGCTGTTTCCATGGTTAGCATAACTGGCTGCTGTATGAAATTTAATTTCTTTGTACTTATTTAACTCTAAATTCATTGAATATGAAGCATAAAATGCAATCAAAACGTACAGATAATAACATATTATTTAATAATTATAATAACATTAAATTTGAAAAAATGATAATTAATAGAGTTTTTTCAAGAAAAACTGTTAAAATCTTCAAATAAGGGTACTTCCGGTTGACCAATTTTAACCAAAATCTAATCACGTCCGGATATGGTTATAAGAAAGAGGAATACGAAAAAATTGTAATTTTTGGAATTTTAGTATTGCGAAATTATCGGATCCGAAAGAATCGTCACACACGGACCCTAAAATGTGCTTATTCATTAAAAACTCACCTAAAGGTGACGAAAGATAAAAAAAACTATGTATATTTGCTTAAAAATGAATTCTGAATTTCAAAAAATCGATAGCAGAAGGCTTGAAAGTAATAATAATTTAAAATGTGTGTGTGTGCTGCAGATGTTTGGGGAATTTAAAATTCGAATATTTTAAAAACTAATAACTTTTTTATAACTTTGATTGTCTCTTTTATACAGTAGTAAGGTTTAAGGTATAGTTTTATATAAATGATCAGTTTTCTAATTCTTTACTATGGTGGAGAACCTCAATGTCCAAATCAGGGAGTTGAACCGGACTCGAACCCGAACCCCAAAACCCAAATTAACTAAAAAAATTCAAAAAGCTGGACCCGAATCCGAACCTTAATTTTCAATTTTAAAAGAGCTGAACCCGAATCCGAACCAATATTTCGTAACGGGTTACTCGAAATACATAAGGGTTCACATAATAGTCAACATTTGCTACTCGTATTACCCAATTCTTCAATTCTTTGCAAGATGAAAATCATGTTATACAAACATTTAACATACGAGCATTGGGAAAATAACAAATGTAATATTGCACCTGAATTGCATACCTTAGTGCAAATTGCATTATCTGTACCGTCATAAATGACTGTTGAAAAATTATTTTCATTAATAAATTTTATTTCTCCGTAAAAATACAATAAAGGAAAGAATATTAGAAGACAACTTATTATTCCAAAATAACAATTATTTGTGCGTCAATATTTAAATTGACAAATTTCAATTTAACCTTGCACTATTGTCAAAGGTAGGTCTTTCTCGACCTAATAACAATATATTATTTAATTATTTTTCTATTAAATTTTTTAACCAGAATCGATATTAACTGTTATTTTACACGGTTAACCGGGGCATATTTTTTTTGGGTTTTGAAAACACGATCGATAACGCCAACGATCACCAATACATAAATATATTTGTGGTCGTTGGATAACCTTAGACTTTATTTTCTTTGGACTCGAAACCAAACCCGAACCTACAACCAAAAAAATCCATCTCTTGAATTTTAAAGATTTATATTTATTTTGAGAGTAAACAAATTAATATATTTTATCTACAACTATTAAATTACAAGTACATTATATAGCCAACTTCAAATACATTATGCTAGTCGTATTCATATTCCACGGACGATTTTTTGTATTGTATTGCATTATTGATACTTTTATAAACTTCTGTAGGTAAATATTGATTGATAAATTTTAAATATACTCTTAATTCAAGTTATTGATAAAGAAATCAGTTACTCATGTCAATATGTGACATCAACATCTGACATATCAGTATATTATTCGACTCGCATATATACAACTATCAATTTCACAGATTAGAAATATATTTATTATATATTTATAATCTGTGAAATTGATAGTTGTAGATATGCGAGTCGAATAATATACTATTAGTATTTAGGTCCGATATATTTGAAACATGTAACTACACATATACGAAAAAAAAATGTCAATGCGAAATATTCTTTGCATAAATGTACACATATGAATAAAACACAGAATACTCGTAACTTTAATTTGCATTGTTTATAAAAAATAAATTTCCTACAAACAAATGAAAAAAAGAAACGCGGAACAAACATACAACGAACGAGATTTATTGACAAAAATATATTTAGCTTTTTATTTATAAGGTTAGGTAGAAAAATGTGTTCATGAGATTAAAAATAAATTCACCTTTGATATTACAGCTAAAGAATTAGAAGAATAAAAATGTAGCACATGAGAAATATAAATATAACTCCAATCACAAACACACTTCACAATCTTCTTTATAAAAAACACTATGCAGTTATTGAGAACAAAACACTACACTTGTCATTTCAAAACTAATGCTGTCATTTGTTTCCAACCAGTTCAAACTAAACTGAAACTAACGAAGTGAGTAATTCCCACTTGAAATAATTAAATACTCTTAAAAAAGTCTGTCGGGGCCAGCATTGTGAAAATGTTAAAATCGGATTCTATACTTTAAATCGTGCTTATTCAATAAAATCTGGATATGCGATTTTTAGCATGAATCCATTAAAAAACTAATAATCATCTAATTATAGACTACATGATTTTTTATTTATTTATAAAAATTTATAGCATTTAAATCAAATATTATTTGTTTACAGTTCATATTGTGACATATGTACATACCGTCAGATGTTCAAGTTTTCATGCAAAATTCATTGATATGTAATTTTAAATTGCATTATGACTTTATCCTTGAAAAGATGAAATAAATTATGGGTTTATTGTGTCTCAAATTGTATCACGAAAATTACGACTTTGTTTACAAAACTTTCAAATTTTCTCTTGGAGTACTAGAGTATCTTGAGTTGTAAATGAAAAATATTGCAATTAAAATAAACACAAATAAAACCTTAGAAAATAAAGCTACTTAACTAAATAAACTGTATTTTATGGAATGGTTTCAAACAGAATACATTTAGTAGTTTACTTTACTTTTACGATTTAAAAGACTACAAAGTGCTATTTACTAAATTGTTTTTTAAATTAAAAATAGTTGAAATTGAGATAAAACTAGAATGTAGTTCTCTAATATTTTGTTGGCAAATAAGAGTTAAAATTATTTTAGTTAAAAAACATTTTACCTTTTTCATGGAAATAAAATTTGGCAAACTTGGTAGATTCAGTGTCAATAAATAATATATTTTCATAGAATTAATATTATATTAATAATTTTTATTACAATATGTTGAATATTGTGTACTATATTTAGTAATAAATAATATGTATTATGTTTCCAATAATTAAATAAATTATAAAGTGAATAAATGCAAATCAATTTACAAGTAAATTAATTTGTATTTGTGGCTATTGCATTTAAATAGGTAACTAATTTCATATATAAATCCTTTTTTATTTAATATGATGTACAGTGGTGTAAACATGGGTTTCGGAAACACAGACAGACTCGTGCAACCAGCCAGAGCCGGATTAAGGTACTTTCAGGCCAGAGGCGCTAACTATTTTCAAGCCCACAGAATAAAACATGAAATACCGGAACATATAATTTATTTATATAAATTTTTAAAAAAATCTGATGTGCCCAACACAATACCTTCCGTTTAATTTAATTTTTATTCATGTAAATACTTAAAATTAAATTAAATTTAAATACCGGGTTCGATCCCGACCGACGCCAAATATTTCGAATTTTAAATGGCACAAAAATGACCCCTGTGGTGCACTCTCCACGCCAGCAATAAGTGCTCGTGAGGTGACGCCCGCACGGTACAAATATATCTTCATCGTTACCGAAATCTGTGTATGAAGCAGATTGGCAGACCCAGCAATGGGTAATATGCCGTGATGATATATAGTTATTTTATTTATTTATATACTTATCTATATTCATTGCTGGAGTGGAGAGTGCACCACATTGGCCAATTTTATGCCATTTAAAATTCTAAAATATTTGGCGTCGGTCGGAATCGAACTCGTTCCCAAGATTCGCGTGAAGTGACGCCTGGTAAACGCCTGCATGGAACAAATATGTCATCATTATTAACGACATCTGTGTAAAAAGCAGATTGGCTCTGGGTAATATGCTGTGATGATATATGTATGTATACGGAGATTGTTAGTAGGTATGCCAGTGTATTATTTGGGCCTAAATAGTAATGTTGATTCTTTGAAATTTAGTCGAGCTTTCGCCTTTTATTTCAGGCTTCTTCAAGGACTCTGTAATTTACAATGTGGAATACAATAATTTTGAAAATAAACATTGTTTTTTGTACTTACAATTTGCATGGAGTAATTTTGAAAATAGTTAAACATAGAAAGATATCTTGTAATACATTGTAATTTACATTTTTTATTGTCAAAAATGTTATTTTGATGATAAATGTTGTTGATTGATTAAAATTTCTTACGGATTATAACTATTGTTAAAAAGTCACGTGGTTTCTGTTATTAGGCTTATTTTTTTTTTCGATTGCTATTGAACAAAATATAATAACAATAACCTCACGTATAGGTATAGTATTTGCAGCAGAATCGCACCATATAGAAATGTAGAAAGTAGAAAAGTGCCGACGCTTGTTGCTAGGGAAACGATATTTGTAGAAAATAAACTACAAGTCGGTATCACGCCAACAAAAAAACGCATCTTTACGTCAAAATAGATAGAAACGAAATTTAAATTTTTCGTAGTAGGATTTTTTATTTTAATCATAAGAATAAATTTATTACTACTTATTTGAAATGTGAAAATATTAGTCATTTTTTACAAAACAGAATACAAAATCCGAAAGACGTCGAATTACATTTCTATTGTACAAAATGATATGGCGCGATACCAAATTTCATTTCTATTGCATTTTCTTTCTATCGCTTCGTTTCTATAGCTCCAAACGGCGCGATCCCACTGCTGATGTGGCTAATACAATACCCCCCGCCATTTAATTTTTATTAATTTAAATATACACATAGATATTTACTAATACTGGAAACTATATTAAGTTCCTTTCCATATAACTGTTGTTCTATTTACAATTTTCTTTTTAAAACGTTACAATTATTAATTTGAAATGATTATTTTTTGATAATGACATTTATCTGTCAATTACATACATTTGAGCTAAACTGTGTAACCAAGAATTGGGCCTATTCTGCAACTCAGTGGTTAATTTTTAACAACTGGTTAAATATTTTAACCAATCAAGTATCATTGATTATATATACTAACGTTAGTATATATAATCAATGCAAGTATGTTGATTTATAACAAAAAATTAAACCTATTCTAATTCAAGTTGGCATTCGCCGGACGCCATAGTGCGAGTTTCGATCGTTCTGTCACCCAGTGAAATACTCTATTTTAAATGTGGTGATCCTTACGTCAGCAGCCACCGAACCAAGAACCACATTCTGAGTGACAAAGACAGACTCAAAAATGATTGTTCATTCCCAGCCCAGAAACGGATGACGTGAGGATCACCACATCCAAAACAGAGAGTATGTGAGAAGTACAACCGTGACGTCATAGATGGCGCACATACGAGAATTCCGCCATGACACTTGGCATATGGTCCGTTGCAGATGCGAATTGATGCGAAGTGTCGTGGCATACACATTAAGCTATCATCGCATGTCTACGTAAATGTTTTGAGGCGAAACTCGTCATTGTAATTGAATATTTTGCCAATTGATATTATTACTATGTTTATTTGTGTTTTATATATTTATTTAGTATAGTTTCGTTATCTTTAGTTTCAGAATTATAGTACATATTTAATTTAAAAATTGAAAGAAGCTTTCAAGTCTCATAATATATGTATAAATAAAACAATATTTGGGTAAAGTTATGTTTAAATATTTATTAGATAACGACGTTTCGACAGCGAAGTGCTTCCTTATGAGTATTGTTGTTATTAACCTTATGAAGGCAGCACTTCGCTGTCGAATCGTCGTTTTTTAATAAAAAATTAAACAGAATTTTATCCAAATATTATTTTATTTATATATTTAATTTTTATTTTTCGTTTCTTTTTGTAAGTTGTTACATATTTACAATGTTTTGAAGCGAATGTTGCAGTGGCTTTCTTTCGGTCACTGAAATCCGATTTAAGCGATACCAATCAGATCATACGTGTTCTTTTGCTCTAGGATCAAGTTCTCCCACTACCGAATTTTGGATTGCAATCAGTTATCCCCTTGCCCTCCTGAAACGCTGTTTTATAGCGATCCGACTGATCGGATTGCTTGGGATTGCTACTATACTATAAGCACAAATAAATTTCCTGCTATCATCGCTTACAGATTCAGAAGATTCTTTCAATGAACTTGAAGATGACGAAGAAGTTAACTGTTAGGTTAATTCATCTTAAAATGTAGAAATAATAATGAAAATTATATGTAGGGTAATTAACATTTATCTGATACTTAAATAACTACATATTTAATAATTACAATTAACAATCCGTTAATATTCATCTTGAGTATAAAACAAGAACCATTTCTGGTCATTGGTAAAAATTTTCAACTTATCATCATATCAAAACAAAAATATATATATTCTTTTGCTGTACGAATTGCAATCACTTTTGACGTCATCAATCAGATCACGCCAATCCGATCTGATTGTGATAGTGGACCGAAAGAAAGCCACTGGATGTCAAGTGAATTTAAGAATGCGGTTTGACCCTGTTTGACATTTGACGATAAAGGAATGAATGAATTAGGTTATGATTTCGAATACAAGGGAAAAATATGCGAGAGAGTAAAAATGTATGATCGGGATAATGGCAATAAATGAAAACTAGAGGGAAATACGCCAAGAGCAACATGAGATAGGTACAAGTGATATATAAATTATAACACAAAATACAATAAGAATGACAAAGAATAACAAGTGAAATTTCAGATATGAATAGAAATAAGTGAAAAAAAGTGACTAGAAATGCAAAAGGAACAGAAAATGATAAGAGACGGAAAAATACTGTTACAAATGCTAGTAACAAATTTACTTTGAAACTATTGCATTATTGGAATTGTATAAAATAGTAATCATTTCTACAAATGCAATAAATCTGAATGCATGACTGAAGCAGCACATGAAAGAAATCGCATGTTATTGTCCGTGAATCCTTCCTTTTCCGTGATTAAATTGCATCGTCCTTTTATTCAGATTGCTTCTTAAGCTGGGACGACCACCGTACTAAAAGAACACTCTCTTAGTCTCTTACGACTTTAGGAGCAATTACGTCAAGGACCTATCGTTTCAACAAACGTGAATTACGTTTTCATTTCATCTATTGATTAAAATTTAAAAAATCCTTTTATTCTCTTCACTTCAGCAACTATTATAAAAGGATAAAGTAGTGGATAATTTGTGTTTTGCCATTAAATAAATTATTTTACTGTGAAAATATGCTCATTAAATTTTTAGTTAGTGTTTGTAAGAGATTGTAATGAGTATGAGTAGTAAAAAAATGATTATTTAAAAAAATATAATTCGTGAAAAACGGTACTTTTTGTTTAAAAACTACAAGTGCTTGCAAATCAATATTAAAAAAGATTCCGAGAAAATTTAATTTTTCTTATTCATCATGTCAAAAGAATATTTAATATCCTATAAAAGACAAAAAGAATTTTATAGTAGCAACTTTTTCTCGGATAAATCTTGCGGCGAGAAACATAAAATAAGAATTTCAGTTGTAAAAAGAAAACAGTACCTTTATATTCAATTCCTCGATAATTTGATTGAATAATGTTATAATTTTTTCAAGTTGATAAAGAGAATTATAATTATCAAGTAATGAAAATAACTATATTAATATTGACATGACTAGTTGTTTATGTAAAGAAAAGAAAACTCGTGTTCCTCAAGTGCTAGCCGAGCCCATTTAGTAACCACTGACGCGTTTTGCTCGTATTGTAGCTCATCGGTGTAGTGTAACTGACGTCTCTTTGCAGAGACAATGACTAACTGGGAGGTTTTTTCTAATTCTTTATTAGACATTGTTTCATCTAGAATTCATTATTGTACATTTGTTTTTTCAATAGCTGCCAGAGCTTTACGGCGTTCTTCGGTAGATGGTTCTGCAGGTTGTTAGTTAGTACGGTACCTTTATGTACAGGGTATGGCCATGGGGCAAGATCGCCGCCATTAGTGGGCCAATGTCAAACATACTGATAATTCATTTCCCTATTTATTTGTAAGAAATGTGATATTATATTATACAGGAATATTAAATAATCACACTATGAATCTATAAAGGTAATAAAAATTCATTTATTTTAGTGATACACAATTATTATTATGGCACAGATTTAGAGGTTACGTAGAGCATAGGATATAGGTTGTTATAAACACATCTAATTTAATAACTGTAGTTATTATTTACATAATAAGTATATATTCTAAACTTACCTCTTAAAAATTTAAATGTTTGTGCTTAATATTGGTAATTTTTATGTGTTTTCAATATTGCCAGTCATCGTAGTCAGTATCTCAAGAAAATACACAAATAAATAAAATAAAAGTATTACTTATACTTTAAATAAATATTGGAAGTATAGTTAAATGTGTTTTGTATTAAAATAAAACAAATAGCCACGAAAATACATAATAATTTGCGCAAAAACAACGAATTTGACAGTGGCCCGCAACTGGCGTACGAAACGCGAGCCACATTATGGCCAAACCCTGAGTATCTAGGTACCCTATTAGTTACTAGGGTACCTCTATATTATACAGAGTAGGCCATGGGCCAAGATCGCCGCCATTTGCGAGCCAATGTCAAACATACTGAGTATTCATTTCCCTATGTATTTGTAAGAAATGTGATATTATATTATAAAGGAATATTAAATAATCACACTATGCATCTATAAAGGTTAAAGAAAATTGTTTTCTTCAATAAGTCAATGTCCCCCTTCATCTACTACAACTTTTATTTGAATGATTTTCTTTTATTTCCAGTAATAAAGAAAATAATCCAGGTGTCCCATATACGAGAAACACCCTGTATAATTGAATGTTTTTGAAACTATTAACGGGATACTATACCATTTTTTTTCTGGGAGAACAGGATGAACTAAGAATTTTAGTGCAAACGCAACTTAAAAAATTTAGATAATAAGCGCGATTTGAATTTTTAAAGTTCAGTATTTGGCGAGTGACGTAACATGTCTTCACCAGTGGTCGACAAACTGTTCGCATAGCTGTAACATTTTTATATACCTACAGGGTGTTATGTCAGTAATGTGCCATAGTTTATGGTATGATAAAGAGCACTGAAAGAAGTTATAATCTGAAATAAATTCTGCATAATCCATCAAGCTGTGGGACTGTAAAGCCGACTAATTACGAATCAGCTTCTTAATAAATTAAAATTTAAAAATCAAGTTGTTCCAAAAAACAATATTTGTTGATTATCATAAATGACGTTGAATTGGTAATCATTGGCGTAGTACTGAGATATTTCGAAATGCCTGTTACTTTCACTAATCAAGAATACACTGACATGCATTTGGTTTACGAAGAAGTGCGCCAAAACAGCCGCATCTGACTTCAAACCTTTAAAAATGACATGTGGTGTTGTTGTCACTCAAACTACTGTGATTAATTCTTTTTAGTCCATCTTGAAGTGTTTTACAATTGCAACAAGCACATTAGAAAAGAAATTATTGCAGATTAAGATATATTGCAACCTTGTTTATAACACCCTGTATAAACTTATATGTTATATTCATGAAGAAATTATTATTAAGCATAAATAACATGAATTAAATGTATGTTTTTCCTAATAAATTATAGAACATTGAAATAGTTTGACAATATTGTGACACAAACTTTGGCGGCCGTTGATGTTAGTGTTTGTACATTGATGGTTTCGCGGTGGGCGGGTGCGAAAGGAGCGCGAGTCTTGCTTTTAAAATCAGGCAACCAATCAAAATGTTTAAAAGATAAAACGTCATCCTAATTATTAGCGACTTCAATCGCTCATTCATTTACGTATATTTTCGCATTCTTATATAAGGGCCAGTTTCACAATCTCTAGTTAAAATTTTAACTGTCAATTAAATAAATAAAATTGAAACGAAGCGAACTGTCAGATGACAAATTAATCATTGCTGTCAATAATCCGATTCAAAATTGTTTATTTAACTTACAGTTAAAATTCTAACTGGAGCTTGTATAAGATAGTTAAAATTTGGCTATGGTATAATACCAATTACAAAACATAAATATTTAAAAAAATTGTAACTAAAATATAACTAAAACCACTGAAACTTAATAAATGATGATTATATGTGTTTGGTTTAGCTGTAATAAATATATATAACTACAAAAATATCTCAACTATATTTTTCCTTGATAATAAAAATAAAAGAATAATATTTTGTTAATTACACCGATATTCCTTAATGTACATCTAATTCTATAAAGAAAAATTAAGATCATTATCATCAAACCATATATCCAAAAAAAATCCATTCCTAATCTATGTTGTATCCACCATCTATATCTCCCATTCCAGCACACATCTTATACCTCCTTCTTTCGATTTCTTGCCCTCCTGCAGTTCAAGACCACCTCGTGTCCGGGCAGGAGGCCTAAGCATCTACCATGGACCGGAGTCCCGAGAACCCTTCGGTCCTCACGACTGCCTGGGATGTGCTGCATCGATCCGAAAACTGTGTTCGCTACGCCGAGTCTCCGCAACCCGTGCTATTCCCGCGCTGTGCGGTAGTAGAGAGAAAGGACAGGCCCTTACTAAGGGATTTTTTATAAAGAAATATATTTTTTTTAATGAATTAAAATATTCAGTGTTTCAGTTTAAAATAAAGCAGAAGAAATCAAATTTTGTTAGACAACAAAAAGTTTTAGTCATTATTAAAATGGAGATTTTTTACACGAAGAAAAGTTACAATAATAACTGAAACAGAGCGTTTCTGACAGGTATAACATTATTCAATTTGTTTACATAGTTTGTCCATGGAATAATTTTATTGGAAATTTAGAATATTTTGCAAGAAAATTTATGTATGGAATGTGTACAAAATACACGGAAGGTATTGTGCTGCCCAAATCAGTTTTTTTTATTAGTTACAAAATGTGCAAAATAAAATGTGGTTATTGAATTAGATCAGAATTTAGTTTTCTACAGTACCTACACTACAATATTATTTGAAGCATTATTGCGAAAAATTAATAAGTCACTTTTGCGCAAGGAAACACTGTTTTTCATGTTACACCCGGTATACGTAAACACTGATTAATTTTTATTGCAAGTGGAATACTTTTTTATTATTAATCTGACAGAAAATTTTACTCTTTACAAATAGCATATTATGTTATTGGGAGGAGAAAGCGGTCTTTTTGTGTTGAACCCAGCTATTGCGGCCCAGGAGTAAGCCGAGGCCATGCAAGCTGGGTAAAACACAAAAAGTGCGTTCTACTCCGAATGACATATACTATATTTTCTTCTAGTGTTTCAAAGAAAATTTTGTGGATTTTTTGCTATATTTTGTTGGAATTGTTTTAGTTGTAGAGTTCGCAATTTCTGCCAAAAATGGATGTGTACATTACAAAACACACACGATGCAACTGTCAAATAACAGTTTTCAATATGGTCTGTGTTCCTGTGGCGACTGCTGCCGCCAGCGGTGAACTAAGAAGCTTTAATTTTTTACTAGTACAATAATGAACAACATTTGTGTACTAGTAAGATAATGAATATCTTCTATAGTTTGTGTACAGTAGCATAATATGAATATTATAGTACGCTTGAAGAAAAAAGTTTTTAATTAACTACTAAACATGCAGATATAATTTCTATAATATACAGGAAGATCAGAATGTCGATGTTTCTAGTTTGAATGTAAAATTAAATTTATATTCAAATTTTAATTCTTTGCATCTTTTCTAAATAAGATTTTTGTCTACTTTTTATTTCGAATTACTTCTTTTATAAAACCGTTGAGAATCTGTACCATCTACTCAAATTACAGCTACTTTATTCGAAACTAAAAAGTTATACCTATTTTGGAAATTACATCTGCACATTTTTAATAGTTTGAAAAATATTTTTAAAAAATTAGACATTTTTTCTTTTAGATTAATAATAAAAAATCAGATGTGGACACCACACGACTTCCTTGTACGATTATTAAACTATACATATTTTTTTAATAACTAAATTACAAAATATTAATTTTAACTTCAAAATGGTAAGATATATAGCGACCATAATCTAACCCGGTTCTTTTTAAAGAGAGTTTGGATTACAACAAAGAAATATTTGATTACAACAATGAATATGACTAATTTCACAATAAAAATATAATATTTGTTATTGTACGAATCACAAAATTGCACGTATTTAACGTAATTTGACATGAACATTTTTTTAAATTTTTTTGTCTTAATCCATAGCAAGCTTTATTACAAAAACAAAAAGTATATAATTTTTAAATTTACATATCTCGCTTATACAAAGGGCTATTTTAATAATACTTGATGTGCTAGACGCAGAAATTAACTCTCTAAAACTTTTATTTGAAGCATTTATTTCTAAAATTAAAATAAAATAATTTTATTCTAGAAAAACTGTTAACAACTTCAAGTAAAGTACCACTTCCGGTTAGCCTATTTTAACCAAAATCTATTATGTTATTTCGATTGACATAAAAGTTTTGTATACCAAATTTGAAAAGTTTTGGATTATATTTTAAAAGAGTTTTTCATTAAAATCTATTATAGGCTTCACGGAAAGTACCACTTCTGGAAATTGTGTAATAACCAGAAAGGGAGGTGCACAACTAGATGTTATAGGAGTCCTAAATACAAAATTTCAACTTTCTACGGCTTACCGTTTTTGAGTTATGCGAGATACGTACGTACAGACGTCACGACGAAATTAGTCAAAATGGATTCAGGGATGTTCAAAATGGATATTTCCGCTGAAATTTGAAAACCGAAATTTTTCGCGATTACAATACTTCCTTTACTTACGTACAAGGAAGTAAAAAAATCCGTATGCCGCAACCAGTAAAATATAAATAAATTTGTAATTTCCAAAATATTTGTAATTCGTTTTAAATCCGTTTCTGTGTCAGAGGCGCCTGTTTCGTATACTTTCCTACTCACGTTTCGACACCTGCTGGCATCTCCTTTCCTTTTCTCTCCTTTACTTCACATTTTTCTTCTTTGCCTACACCACGTTTTCCTTTACGACTTACTATTTTACTCACGCATCCATTTATCTTTTTGATCTTGGCAAAACATTACAAATTCTACCAAAATATATATAAAAATATACGAATACAAATCTCTCACGCATATTTTCGTCAATATTTTCCTCAGTTTCTCAGGAATATTAAAACTAAAAGTATTGTCATTCTAAAGTTACAAAGTGGACACATTCTATAATATTGTTATGAAAAGTTTAAATTAATTTTAAATGAATAATGAATCGCCTACTGCTAATATTATAATGCTGATGAACTTTTTATTAAACTGGTAGGTCTACTTCTCCCACTTTCAACTTCTAGCGCCGCCTACTGCGATAATTTAGTAGTGGAATTTCCATGGAATTTCACTTCGAATGAATGAATCAGACAGATGTGAGACCTTGAGACAGAAGACGGATGAGCGTGTTGATATTGTGTTGATCAACTATTTCGTTTGTTATTCGTTGTGTTAGTCCGTGGTGTTCGTGTTTAGCAAATATGAAGACATAAGTGTACCTCAATACTTGAAAATGAGTTCAAATCGAACAATTAATTTTACGTTAAACGTACTTATATACGTTTTAGTCCTAGGAATTATATGTGTGTAAAATGATATATAAAACGCGTACATGTTTTGAAAATGTTTTTCGTTTTAGCATCATATGTAAGGGGTTGTAACATTCCAATTGTTGTGAGAGGAACATGGTTTTCTTGGGAAAATGACGAGAACACTATTACAGATATAAATGCAGAGACCATGACAAGAAAAGGGTTATGTGTGGATATTCAAGATGATTTCCATGTTAATTATACTTTAGTGTTCAAACGAAACGATAGTTGTTATACCTGTGTCAAATTTCTCGTTAGAACTATTAATGTACTTGAAAAAATGGAAAGTAAGTTTATCAAAGTTGGTATTGACTATCCAAGGAAACGTACTTATTTCAATTGTTATTCCAGCTCAATGTATTCATTTACAAGAGACTGAAAAGCCTACTGTAGACAGAATTTGTGAAAACTTGAATCCTGATCAACATCTCATAACCCTATTTTCCGAAAACTTCACTCCAGTTAATTGTAGATCATCTCTAGAAGGCGTCTGGCAATTTACATATCAGGTAAGAATTTAGTTTTTATTTTGAAAAACTTCCTATATCCATCTGAAAATGTAGTATACATTTCAATAAAGTAACCTTGTTTGTAACTTAACATGATAACCAAATAACTGATTAATAGTTTGCTAATATTTGAATTTATTTACGTCTGAAATTTTAAGAGAAATAGTGTATTTGGTGAAAAAAAGTGATCAAAACAGTTTACAAAATTGGAGATTTTGATATTGTGTTATATTGCAAAGAAGTCATTACAAGTTCAAAAAACTAAATGCCATAAAATATAATTATATAATCAGCGTAAAAATGTATTACAAAATTTGTTACAACTTAAGAATTCTTATAAGATTCCACATATCACTAAAGTCAAAAGGACGGTTACATGCTAACTTTTAAATTTATTAGGCCCTGTTTCATAAGAAATAAATCTATAATTAAATTTTACTTCCTAAATGGTAACTGATTCAAATTTGTTCATATATTTTTGGTATACACTTATATCATCTTCGGGATAAAGTAATATCTAATAGTACAGATTCTTATACAAAATGATGTACACATAAATACATTGGCAATCATTCAGTTTTAAATATCATACAGAAATTCTGTTGTCGATGTGTTTGTCCTTTTTTCGAATTGTTTTACGAAGTTTTAAAATTGAAACGAATGTATTTATAATGTACATATATTTTTTTCTAAACCTAAGTTGTAAGTAACTATTGTCAAAGAAATTAAATTTCATTTCATGTTTATTGAAACTGTAGTGTTACCAACCTTGATGTTTTATTAATATTTCTTTCAATAATAATTTTTAAATAAAAGAAAATTAATGCGAAATAGGAAAAATAATATGTAAAACAAATATTACAATATCCCTTTGTAATACTCGTACTTTGCGCAACTCGCCTACGGCTCGATTGCCCAAACTGTACTCGTAATAGAATAAGGATCATTGTAATACTTGTCTTTCAACTTTCAATGTACCTAAGAATCTGTAAGGTCTTAACTCATTCACTGCGCAAGACATGGATCCGTGTTCCTTCGGGCTGTGATTCGCAATCTAAATGATCAAAGTGATCATGATTAAAATGAAGTATGTTTTTTTGTTTCCTATTCGTTATCCCCACTTTCTCATTTTGTGATCACTAGACTAACTAGACAGCCTTCCACGGATTCATTTCAAGCAAATTTAAAAATGGCTGACGACAAAAGGTTTTCGAGCGTAGAAATTTATAAATGTAGGGCTGTTGCATTAAAGGAAATATGATTTTCCTACAAAAGCATATAATGACTCAATATACTTTTGAAAACAAAGAAAATATGTTACATAAAAGATTTGTTTTAAGTAAACATACTTCATATTCCTTACCAAGAACATTTTTTTTTTTACTTCATTTTGATTCATTTTTAATACTAACTATAACACTTAACAGTAGATTATTTATAAAATAAGTTAGTTTGCATTGGTCTGCATATGACATTTGATGCTAGGTGGTGTTTATATTATGCAAGTTGTTTTCTAGATTTAATTTTTAAATCATGATTCAAAAGGATCACGATTAAACCCAAAATCATAATCACAGACCGAAGGAACACGGCTACTATCAATGTCCTAATGACCGTGACATGTATCCGTGTCGTGTCTTCAACTGATATAGATACGTTGATACGAGTTCAGCTCTGAGACGAACAGCACGTGTGTTGAAGAGCGTGTTATGTACTGTAAGGACTCTGACAGAATATTTTTTGCCGTCATCCGTACGGACTAGTCGCAGCGAATGGGTTAATTATAATTACACAGAATATAGGTATGTTCGTTTGTCTTACTCTAAACATGTAGAAGTACTCTAATATTTTTCTCTTATTCGCTTAGAACAGATTTGAACAATTACTCGGGGCGTATACAAATGAACGTAATTTTTGTGTAGTGCAAGGAATTTGTCAAAACGTGATCAAAACTTTAGAGCTATCACAGAGAAACAAATAGTTGAAAAACATGGATATTTTGATAGAAAACGAAATAATAAATGATGACAATAACATGTATATATCGTCGGACAGTAACAATAAAGATGAAATTGTTCACAAAAATTTAAAATTATTTATTAGCAGATCATTTAAATATAACCTAAAGAATTGAAAAAATTACAAGTAAAAATAAAAATATTTTATTCATTAATAAAATTTTCTTGCTATAAATATTTTGCACTTTATGTTTATAAATATAAACACCTCCCAACTGAGAAAATTACCTACTATACTTGCTTGCTCTTTCTTACTCCTCATTTCTACATAGAGTAAGAAAATCATGATCTAAGCAGAGATGAGCTATTGCTCGATTAAAACCGAACAAAATTCAAGAAATGATTTGCGACCTACGAACACGGATATCCGCATGGAGTAGAAAGAGTAAGACAAACGAAGAGACCTTAAGATTTGGATATAAGCGTATACCGAAACGTTCGAGTATTTGTTCACATCAAAACCACATCACAGTCAAGAAATTTACCCACATTTAATATTAATATAAATTCGTATGGTAGAATCGTTTCACATTTACGGGTGAATGTAACAATCCAAACTCTCAAATCAAGTCTTGTCAAACGCCTGGTACTCAGTTTTTAACTACAAACAAGAAATTCAGCATAATGTACAAAGAATGTGAGGGAATGATTGGAACATTTGATGGAGTTGTAGAATACAGTTGCTTGGGTGACTGGTTCGTTGGTAAAAACCATTATTTTGCTGTAGCAAATACTAAAGAATCTCGAAAAAATGAAAAATATCGTTGTTTCTTGAAAAACAGAGACGATGATCTCTACATTGGTGTATCCATAACAGCCGAATGCAACACGTTAAAAACACCAGAAAAAAGTCCAGAACGTTTGCGTATAACTCCTGTTAAAGCCGAAGTAGTTGAACCTGGTTGTCGTTTACCTCAAAATTTCTCAGGGGACTGGATCAACACTGCCAATATCGACGCCGATGTTATGATAAACGAAACTCATATGATCGAAACATATCCCGATGAAGACCGTTATAGAAGAACTATCTATGTTTGCAAAGAACAGCGAGACACAAGAATCATGATGGCGAGATTAACCGTTGATGGTTGCCAGAAAGATTATATATGCTTCGATTTTGTTCCTCAACATCACAATGTAATTCGATACCGAAAAGGTCTTGCTGTTATTAAAGATGATTTCGACACTGTATGTTCCTGGGTGCAATTCCCCAACAAACAACGATGGAAATACGATTTCTTCTTATCAAAATACCCAGTTGCCGTTCGTTGCCCAGTAGCTGGAAAATTCAACTTCACTCAAAGAGGGGAAATACCTTTTGAAACAAAAATTCTTGGAGGTGTGACTCTAAGTCCCAGGCCTAATATATACTGTAAAGAAAACATATCAGATTTATCTGTTTGTGATACTGAACAGAAAGAAATTGCTATTGATGAGACATATTGTTTGTCCGTGGATCACTTGGGCCGTCCAGTTGATATTTACAGAGATCCTGATTATAAAATGAAGTGCATTGGATATTGGAGGGAAAATTTTACATCTTACTTAATTACTTATGATGAACTCGATCCATTTTCTAAATATAGATGTTGGGTATACCAGAAAGCAGATTTGAACAGAGTTCTTATGTCGCAAGGTAAGAATTTATTATAACAAAACAATACAATATTAAAAATATAATTTGAACAACATTTGATTTACAATGGTTGTTGATATAAGATAAAAAAATCTGATGTGGCCAGCACATTACCTTCAGTCAATTCTGTTTATTATGTACAAATTCCATACATAAATTTTATTGCAAAAAATTCTAAATTTCCAGTAAAATTATTTCATAAACAAACTATGCGAATTGCACTTGACAAAAAAATAAAATACCAATATTTTTTTTTCGATAAATTATTTCTAGTTTGCGAGAAATGAATGATTAAAGTTTTTGAGAGGGGGTTTCGCATATAGTGTACCGAGCGTGACAGTCTCATAATAGATATGTTCCAGTTTTCTGATGGTTTGTGACTGTCAGAATCATGCTTAGTAACAAAATATCATTCAATACCGTTCCAACCGTACCATTGACAAATTTGCAAGTACTGGTTAGGTGTTCCAGGGCGTATTGTTCGACTATCACAAACTAGTTGCTGACAGTCTAAACAGTCAGAACTTTTTCTGCTGACCGAAAGCCAGAGCCTGCGTACTTATTACAAATTCAGTGTTCGTTTTTATATTTTCAATCTGTCAAGGGTAAATGATATTTATACTTATTAAAATAAACCATAAAACATATTTCATGTTTCATGTTATTAAATTTAATATTATATTTTCTTATAACATAATTTTATTTTGTTTTTAGAAAAATGACCGACGAAGACATTTGTTATTTGTTGTTAAATAATTTATTTACTTTTCAGATTAGCTAGCTTGTATACAAGAAATAGTCACTTTAGTTCCGTCACCGTCTCATTCAGTGTTTCAATATTTAGGTATTTCAAACTTGTCAGTAACTAGTTTATGTATACGCATGCGCGTTAAAAAAATCAGATACATGTTGCAAACTTGTCCAAAATTACCGGCTGGAATACAGCTAATGGTAGATGTAAATTTCTGTACACGCTTGCGTCACCCTATCCCCTCTTCAAAACATTCAATTGCAAATAACTTTATTATAAGGAATCAATGTTTAATATTTACTTTTAGGTAAGGAAGGTATTGTCTTTGGTCAAAAAAATTGATAGTGAGTTTCTAATGAATAAGCACGATTTGGGGTCCCTAGAATACGAATTTACTACTTTTACGATGATGTCTGTATGTATGTACCGATCATTCCGGATCGCATAACCAATACCACGATTCTAAATATAATTTTTTCGTATTCCCCAAGTTTTATCCATATAAAGACGTGATTAGATTTTGGTTATAATTGAACCAATTATAACCAATTGAGGGCACTTCCTCAATTGCAACTTTTAACAGTTTTTCAGCGACCCCTAACGAATGAGAAAAGCTAAAGAAGAAGATGTCAGTGGCAAGTGCAATTTGCATAGTTTGTTTATGATTTTTTTTTTTGAAATATAGGATCTTTTGCAAGAAAATGTATGTATGGAATTTGTACATAACACAGGATAGACGGAAGGTAATGTGCTGGCCACATCAGATTTTTATTATTGTTACGCCCGATATTTCAATCTTCTAATACATGTTCCTAACAACTGTTTGGTAAACAAATTTATTACGTAGATTTATTAGGAAGATGACAAATTTCGGTATTTCAATGTAAAGTTGTTAGGCAAATTGTTGTTAGATACTTTTTTAAAATCTAGTAAAAAAATAACATAAATTAAAATATAACATGACACTGCCATTTTTGTGACATAGAAATATAAATAGGATATGTGTGTGTTTATAAGTCAAATGAGGAGAAGAAAAGAACTGCAAATTTTTCCATTGCTGAAGTTCGATTATTAACCGATATTCCAGATCGCTTAAAATTATTTCATTCCACCTTTCACCAGTCTCAAACCGCATTCGTAACCGAGAATTTTCAAAAATATTACTATCATGGTTCGATACTGGTCATTGTATGACCGTATCTGTAACTTTGCAATCAGCATTGCAGAGACATTGTACATTTAAAGAGACTTTCTTGATAATTTTTCTTGCTGTGGATTTATGTATAACCCAAAAATCTCCAAGAGGATATTTTATATAACTATACGTATACAGCGTGTTTCCTTTAAAACAACCAGCGCTTTTTTGGACGAACTAATGACTTTAGAGAAAAATGTTATATACAAAAAATTACCAGGAAAAAGGGCTTAATTTATGGGGAATAATAAATAAAAAATTCAACCAGTGGTTCTCAAACGGTAGAATAAAATTATATTTTTTTAAATGGCAACCTATTTAAATTTTTTGTCCATTAGATAGAGAATTTTTTCTGATTTCAACGATATAAATATGATAAGGGGTTGTATAACAATTATTTCGAGAAAAATAATATTAAAAATCAGAAATAATTTTACAATATTGAAGTAGGCTATGCAATAAACAAATGCAAACAAATGATACAGGTGACAGATAGTTTTGTTACTTACGTTATTATGTGTTTGTTTAGTACTCTTAAGTGCAAAAATACCTAAGGTTGCATAAATTTGTAAATAATTTCCATCATATTGTTTTTCTTTTTATGTTACTACTATTATTTTTTGATATTTCTTCGTTATGTAGTTCATTTGTTATTATGAATTTCTTAGTAAAACAAGTTATTTTAGATAATAAGAAAATAATATACTATCGTAACCTAGGCAATAGTCGTATTAATAGTTGTTTATTGCATAGCCTACTTCAATATTGTAAAATTATTTCTGATTTATAATATCATTTTTCTCGAAATAATTGTTATACAACCCCATATCATATTTATATCGTTGAAATCAGAAAAAAATTCTCTATCTAATGGACAAAAAATTTAAATAGGTTGCCATTTAAAAAAATATAATTTTATTCTACCGTTTGAGAACCACTGGTTGAATTTTTTATTTATTATTCCCCATAAATTAAGCCCTTTTTCCTGGTAATTTTTTGTATATAACATTTTTCTCTAAAGTCATTAGTTGTCCAAAAAAGCGCTGGTTGTTTTAAAGGAAACCCTCTGTATAATATGCCGGAATAACTGGTCGCGAATCTGGAGACTCAGGTTCAAACCCGAGAGACGCCTGTATTATTTCTAATTTTAAATGGCACAAAAGTGACCCCCGTGGTGCACTCTCCACCCAGCAATGAGTGTCCGTGAGGTGATGCCCGGTAAACAACCCACATGGTACGAATAAGTTATCATAATTACAAAAATCTGTGTACACATCCAGCAATGGGTAATATGCCAAGATGACATTTATTTATATTTACATTTATTTTCTATTAATTCTAAAATATATTCTTAGCTAGGTTTTTAAAATCAGAAACCTTTGAAATAATTCGTCCAAATTAAATTATTAAGTCTGTTTCGTACAGTATAAATTTTCCGTATTAATATCAATTATTTCAAATTTTTCCTCTTCTAATATACTATAATAACTTTCATCAATACATTTCCATTTTACTATATTTTTTATTTCAGATTTAAATTTTATTAGGTAGCTAACAAATTTATTATCTACTGCAAGTTCGTGTCAACTATGATAGAGAATAAAGAATTTATAAGGTACCTAATAACTTGTTTGGACATTGAAATACGCAAAAAGTGATTGTTATGTAAATAAAAATTTATTAAGAAATTGTTAGGAGATTGAAATACCGACCCGTATTATGAGCAAATATAGTGGTTAATTTATAGTAATTAATTTAAAAATTTAATGAACCATATATTAAAAATTATGGATAGAAATATTCTAATTAGATTTTCCTAGAAAATTTAACTGAACTAATATTTAAAATCTCATCGCCTTAATAAAATGAATTCTCTAATTATTTTAATTCTTATGATCGTTTTACTTCTTGCAGCTATTGGGTCATTTTGCGATTTGAATCAAAATGTGACATCATGGAATTACACTGAAGGTGCTGCAGTAGCCATAGAAATGCACGAATACGAAAGAGAACATGATCAATGTCCAATGCATTTCGACGATGGCTCCAACCCTGGAGAGCTATATCAAAATACTCTGTTATTACCGTAGCAATGGTGAACTTAATAATGTTAGTCTCACTCAATTAACAATTATAAATAAAAATAAATAAATAAATATTTCATCACGGCATATTACCCATTGCTGGGTGTGCCAATCTGCTGTGTACAGATATCGGTAATGATGGAATATTGTACAATTATTATCTGTTTAATAAGCTATGTTATGTTACGGAATTAGTTGGTTGGTTTAAATTATCATGACTTATCTTAGAGTGGATATTTCCGTCCATTTTAACGTTTACATGCAGTAGTAATTATTTTATACATTTTTGGATCATTTTTATTATGTATTTATTGTACATAAAATGTTTTAACTCATAACTTGTCCCCATGTAATGTGTTTTCCCTGAACCAGTTTGTCCGTAAGCGAGAATTGTCCCATATCCTTTAAATAATTTGTCAATCATCTGCTGAATTGCAGTAGTATAATAAAAGTCTTCTTGTTTAACACTTTCATCAAATACATGATTGTATGAAAAAGCTTTGTCAATGCCGATAACTATACTTGATTTGCTTCTGGAAAAGATTGCAACATTTCTTACAACCACGACTGATTTCGCTTTGGACTAGTGGTCGAATTCTCAGGGCTACTTGAACTACAAAACTCAACGCTCAAGAAATCACATTAATTTTCTATCTACTTATATGTAATTTTTTATATTAAATGATGTACTTATATTTTTATAAGCAAATAAATCTCTTTACCATCATTTTGTACTCATATTTTACATATTTATGCACAAAAATTGTATAAATCTGTTTAACGAATGTATTGTTGTGAAAGTGGAATTTAAATAAAGAAATGAACATTGGTAGGAATATTCGTTGAGCTTTTTACGATGCTTTAGTTGCTTGTCTCGCCAACAAATATGCATTAGCTTTTGCGAATGTTTGGTAAGAATATGAACCTTTTGGATACGTACTGAATTAACCTATATTGTTTAGCAAAGATTAATTTTCAAAAGTAGTAGATAGGCGGTATCAATAAATGAAATTTACATGGAACAAATAAAATGTTTAATAAGATGTATGGTGTTCATTTTGGTCCCTATGATGTTGGAGTAACGATAATCGAATGTTTAATGATGTAAATTAGAATATGCCACTTTAATTTGGTACCCATTTTATACTATTCAAATTGCTCATCTTGATCGTATCCATCGAAGGTTCCTAAAATATATGTCATTCAAGCTAGATAATATTTATCATGATCGGAATTTCGATCAAAATTCCCTTCTTGTGTGCCATACTTAGTTCCAGGCGAGAGATCTCTACTCTAGCGCACATTATCTTTAGTTACTTTTCCAAAACAATATTGATGTACCATATTTACTACTCTTGTACCATTCCATGTACCCAGGCTTCCTTCAAGACATGGTCGAAGTTTCCATCTCCCAACTGCGTATACTGATGTTTTGCAGCGTCCCGCCAATTCATTTGATGTGTCCCAATGTCTATTTAATTTATAATGTTGTATTTGTTTAAATTCCCTTTTATTTTGTACCTAGAACCGATTGGTCGCCTTGAACTAAATTACTTGGCAGGAGATATTTTCGAAAAACCGATTTTTGGTGCCATTTTAGCCAAAATGACGCTATTTTCCATGCCGGGACAAGGTCGTAAAGTAGAAATTCCGTTAGAGCACCTGAATATCTATAAGACTACCAATTTTCAAAACTTCCGCTAAACTTTCCAGCTAAAACCACCAAATGACTGGACTATATTGTTTTCTGCTCTTCGTAGCTGTTAACACATTTATAAATTCTACCATAAATTCATCATCAGCTAGTGTAGGATAAATGATAAGAAAAAAACTTTATTGACTTGATTCACAAATAATTAGCTACTTACAAAATCTTAACAAATAAAATAAATCAAAGGAAATTTGGACGGGGAAATTAGAAATTTCTAATTTACTATAAAGAGTAAAAAATACAATCGAAATTACTTTCATACGTAATATAACAAGTGATATGATTATCATCGATGATATTCTCGAGTGAAACCGAGCTGCAGATTTCACGAGTCCGAAGGACGAGTTGAAATATGCTGCTTCGGTTTCACGAGCAATGTCTTCGATTATTAATCATATCACGAGCTTATATTTAATGAGAGAATATAATGAATTTTTGCAATCTAACCTAACTTTTGATATACATATTCATATTGTATTACAACATGGTACTTACGAGTTTTATTTGATATTTCGGAGTTTAAATTATTGTTATTATTTATTTTTATACTCAAAATTAACTGTCAATGTCATAAATAAAGAAAACAAATCCCGTAGTAACGACCTTGGTAACGACTATAAATACCTACGGTGTTTATTTCTTTGTTTTTTATCATCGCTGTGATAAACTTGTAGCTAGGGAGATTCTGAATGTTGATTGGCGGAAAACATGTCATGTGACTAAGGAATTATATTCTCGTAGTGATACGATCCGGAAAAATAATATATTATTGATTACATGAAGGTATTATACTTGATATATATTTATGTATTCATAAGAATAATAATATTACACTAGATATAATTTTCACTATCGTTGTGTTGAAACGCAAAGTTTTTGAATTTTTTTCATACCCTCCTATGGAGGGTGCTATATTATTAGTTATTTAACTATCAAGAGTGTTAATGCGGGCGATTAATGATCGAGACATTTTAACGCGTGAGCGTAGCGAACGTGTTAATTGTTGAGATCATTAATCGTCAATTAACACACGTGTTAGTTACAATATTTTTTCGTTGACCGTATCTTACTTAAATGGAAAATCTAATTTTATTCCATGACAATTTTTTTAGGTTAGTAATGGTTGACCGAACGTCAAATTTTACGTCAGAAAATCAATAAGTTTTGTCATCAATTGTTTGCAGTGGGTGCGTTCAGTGTACTTAATGCCAGACAACACAAGCGGTTTTTTATGTTATTTGAGGAATTTTATTCTTTCAAATTCATTTTAAAGGTATGCTACGTGAATATACCTAGCTAGTAAGTGTCAAAAGCATGACTTTTAATTCTGTCTACCTTTTTGCTACAACTTAGCGTTAGTAATACATGCTGTGTTCCATGTGGTGAACGCACCCAATAAATCGTTTATTAATAAAAAATCATGCATTAATAGGGATCATTAATGAATGATTTTCTATGCATTAAGATAGCCTATTAATAAACGGCCGACGGAAAAATTATATATTAAATAATTTGTTATAATGCATAATGCTTATTTATAATAATTTCAAGGCGGGCCCCACGTCTTGGCCGCATCATGGACCTAGGCGGTTAAGGCCCTGCAAATTTTTGTGTCAAACAGCCTTATTCTCGTGGTACTTGTATTAAAAACAATATTGTTTCATGTACATTATTGAAAACAACATATGTAATTTGATATAATGTATGAAATTCGTATTTCCGTGACTTCTTGTAAACTGTCTCTATACAATCCTATTAAAAAAAGAAAATAATTTATTACTAAATTGAATAAATTATTAATTATAAAATGTGTTTATTATTTATAGTTTTTTCTTAATTTCAAATTGGTATATTTTTATGGTGGGAACAATTTCAAAGGTAATAAATACTAAATTTCAAAGTTAATAGTACAGCCATCTACATTTTAATGGGCGAAATGCGACATAGATACGAGCATGTAGCGACCTGTAATGAATGGTTCATACGCCGAGAATACTCCTCATCCTGTCCCAATTCGTCCCACTTTAGTAATTGTGGCATTGTCATGTCGGAAAACTTCGGGGCTGGTGGTGGACATACGTTTATCACTTGTGGCATTACGGACAGCGATACGATAGTCAGCACAATTGTACTAGATTTAGTACAATTATCAATTTTCTAGTACGTCAGTACCTCTTTTCTAAATTTAGTACAATTTATTTAAAGTAGTAGGTAATGTCGGAAGGGCTCAATTTCGCCGCCGTAACCATATCAACGGCAGCGAAATTAGATTTTGCGGACTGTATTGCGTCTGCGAAATGTTTAGTTCGCGGGTGGTTGCACAAAAATGTATTTGTTTATTTTTCTTTTTTATTTACTAGTTTATCAATAAAAACGTTTGAAAGTACCTATAGGTACAATCATGATTATTTTAAATATGTGACGAGATTACAGAGTTAGTGATTTTAGTACAATTTGAGTTAAACTGTTGGTACAATAAAATTTTCTCAATCGCAACCCTGATTACGGACGACTGACATGTATCTAGGAGGCGTAGCACTTCGGAGCTGTAGAGCTGTAGGATTAGAACGACTGAGATGCTCCGTCTCTGTAGTCTGTAGTCCGTGACCGTGACGTCGGAAGAAGTAAATATTGTCATTGATTATATATACTAACGTAAACGTTTACGTTAGTATATATAATCAATGGTATATATAATCAATGATATTGTCAACGTCACCTAATAAAAATATATTATCCTAACTTGACAAGTAAAACATCAAACATTTGTTAATTTATCTGTTTTAATTCCATGGCTATCGCTACTTTTGGGGTGATTTGCTCGTCAACATTCTGTATATTCCATTGTTATGAAAAGTTTTACTTGATTGTAAGTGCATCGCCCACTTGTGTTAATTAACTTTTATTATGGGTTTACCTCTCCCACTTTCTACTTCTAGCGCACCTAGCGTCTACTGCAAACTGCGATGAGTCTAGTGGAATTTCACTTCGAATGAATCAGACAGACTTAGTAATTTTAGGGCGTGTTGATTAACAATTTCGTTTGTTGTTATTCGTTGTGTTCGTTTTTAGTTTTTAACAAATATGAAGTCATAAGTGTACCTAATACTTAAAAATGAGTTCAAATCGAGCAATTAATTTTACGTTAAACGTACTTATATATGTTTTAGTCCTAGGAATTATATGTAAATAAAATAATATTTAAAACGTGTACATGTTTTGAAAATTTCTTTCGTTTTAGCATCATATGTAAGCGGTTGTAATATTCCAATTATTATGAGAGGAACATGGTTTTCTTGGGAAAATGGCAAGAACACTATTACAGATATAAATGCAGAGACCATGACAAGAAAAGGGTTATGTGTGGATATTCAAGATGATTTCCAAGTCAATTATACTTTATTGTTCAAACGTAATGATGGCTGTTATACGTGTGTCAAATTTCTTGTTAGAACTGTTAATGTACTGGAAAAAATGGAAAGTAAGTTTATCAAAGTTGGTCTTGACTATCCATGAAAACGTACTTATTTCATATGTTATTGCAGGTCAATGTATTCATTTACAAGAGAATGAGAAGCCCGATGTAAACAGAATTTGTGAAAACTTGAATCCTGATCAACATCTCATAACCTTATTTTCCGAAAACTTCATTCCAGTTAATTGTAGATCATCTCTAGAAGGCGTCTGGCAGTTTACATATCAGGTAAGAATTTAGTTTTTATTTCGAAAAACTTTCTTCTTCATTCATCCGTAAATAAATAAAATAGCCTTTTTGTAACTAACATGATAGGCAAATAACTGATTAATAGTTTGCTGATGTTTGAGTTTATTTATGTCTACAATGTTAATAAATGAAATACAGTGGTACCTGTACTTACGAACTGAATTCGTCCCTATTCGCATCTTGAAAAGTTCATATCTCGAAACTCAGTTTTTTTTATTTTATGGGAAAACAAAACGACACGTTTGTCGCATATTAGATACAAATTAATAACTAGAGATGGTTTAACGCTAAACGTGTATATGTTACGGGCGATATGATAAATCGGTGATTGTGTATAATCACCGGTTATTATAATCCCCAATAATACTGGAGAATATGCAAACATACAGGATATTATGAATAATCTCCAATACTTATTATTAAAAAATACCAATAAACTCACCTAGCGCACAAAAATCACTCTTGGAAAACTCTGGGCGACTTTTGTGCGTTAGGTGAGGTTATTGTTGTATTCATTTTTGTTCCATTATTTTCATATTATGCAAATTTCCCAACATTGGAGGCGACTATATACCGGTTGATTCATTGGTCTTTTCTTTTTTAATAACTCGATTATTTTAAATATGGAAAAAAATTCAAACTAGTGTATTTTATATTAAAATGTCTACAAATCTGCAGTATAAGTTTTCTATAGGTGTTCCATTTTTACGCAATGGTATGTAACTATCCAATAGTATAAAAACATTCATATGTTATATTATTAAAAAATACAATGGCGCATGAATAAAATATTGCATTTTTATTAAATAAATGGTATAATAATGAAATATCGGATTGAAATAGATGAATTATTTATTTAATTAATTTTCTTTAAATTTGAAAGGTGTAATGTAAAAATAATGACATGCAAAGCCTTTTGTTTTTAATAAAAATGTAATATTTTAATCATTCGCCAATGTATTTTTTATTAATATAACATATGAACAAACCGATGAATCAACTGTAATACCATAATCACCGGATTAATCAAATTTGTCGTAACATATATACCTACTTGCATGCTACAGATACAATACTCTTCGTATGTTGATTATAAGTTCGTATGTAGAGCAATTTGTAAGTCGAGGTACCACTGTATTGCATTTTGTGTAAAACCCGCTATGTTTACAAAGTGGGATTTTGATTTTCTACGATGTTTAAACGAATGTATTTATGTATAAATGTTTCTTGTCTTTAAGAATTTATAAAATCTTACTAAATCTTCGGTTTTGTAAGAATAAATGGTGTATGACTCCGATTTCGATTATTTGTTAACACAAATAAGGAAATTAGTCGGAATTTGGGCAGGAGCGACATTCTCATAAAAACGTTAAAGTTACTGCCGTATTCTATGTATTTGTAAATCTAACAAAAAAAAATCCTTCCTTTTTCATAAACTGGCGAACATATTTTGTTATTGTAGTGTGGACATCTTTATGTTAACTAACATTCAAACAACCAAAAATGTTATCTTACAATGTTCTTTTCATTGTGGACCCGGCTTGAGAATGGATTAATAATCCGAAATGTTACCGGCATTCGAATTTGAATTTTTTTCCTCCTGTCCAAATTCCGATTAATTTCCTTATTAACTACAATTTCTGAACTCTATATCAACTTTATTTAATATTAATATAAATTCGTGTGATAGAATCGTTTCAGATTTACGGGTGAATGTAACAATCCAAACGCTCAAATCAAGTCTTGTCAAACGGCTGGTACTCAGTTTTTAATTACAAATCAGAAGTTCAACATAACGTACAAAAAATGCCAGGGAATGACTGGAACATTTGACGGAGTTGTAGAATACAGTTGCTTGGGTGACTGGTTCGTTGGTAAAAACCATTATTTTGCTGTAGCAAATACTAAAGAATCTCGAAAAGATGAAAAATATCGGTGTTTCTTGAAAAACAGAGACGATGATCTCTATATTGGTGTATCCATAACAGCCGAATGCAACACGTTGAAAACACCAGAAAAAAGTCCAGAACGTCTACGTATAACTCCAGTTAAAGCCGAAGTAGTTGAACCTGGTTGTCGTTTACCTCAAAATTTCTCAGGGGACTGGATCAACACTGCCAATATCGACGCCGATGTTATGATAAACGAAACTCATATTATCGAAACATATTACCCTGATGAAGGCCGCTATAGAAGAACAATCTATGTTTGCAGAGAACAGCGAGACACAAGAATCATGATGGCGAGATTAACCGTTGATGGTTGTCAGAAAGATTATATATGCTTCGATTTTGTTCCTCAACACCACAATGTAATTCGTTACCGAAAAGGTCTCGCTGTTATTAAAGATGATTTCCATACAGTATGTTCCTGGGTGCAGTTCCCCAACAAACAACGATGGAAATACGATCTCTTCTTATCAAAATATCCAGTTGCCGTTCGTTGCCCAGTAGCTGGAAAATTCAACTTCACTCAAAGAGGAGAAATACCTTTTGAAACAAGAATTCTTGGAGGTGTGACTCTAAGTCCGAGGCCTAATATATACTGTAAACAAAACATATCAGATTTATCTGTTTGTGATACTGAACAGAAAGAAATTGCTATTGATGAGACATATTGTTTGTCCGTGGATCACTTGGGCCGTCCAGTTGATATTTACAGTGATCCTGATTATAAAATGAAGTGTATTGGATATTGGAAGGAAAATTTGAAATCTTATTTGATTACTTATGATGAACTCGATCCATTTTCTAAATATAGATGTTGGGTATATCAGAGAGCAGATCTAAACAGAGTTCTTATGTCGCAAGGTAAGAATTATTATAATTTTAGAACAATACAATATAAAAAAAAAAACCTGAAAGCAATTTTCTTTTATATTTTTTCTTTCTAAAAATGATTTACTTGTACAAATACCTATTGTAAAAATATGTATATGTACTTATATAGCTTTGTCTGTATGTACAATCAAACTATGTTACTACCAACCTCATATCTCTACCCATTTTTAAATTATTGCCCAAAAAACATTAATCATGCATATTCTCAATTTTCAAATTTCTAATTTTGATAAATTTATTAAATTGTATTTAACCTACAAATTAAATAACTGTTGCATTTTTTCCAGTTTGAAACAAATAAATATAGATATTGTTATACATCGTTGGAAAGCTAAAGAAATCTCTTTTCAATGGTGTAACTTTCCAGTTGGTATCCATATAAAAATGTAAACTTTGATATCATAACTCGAAAACCAGCAGTGATAAAAAAATTAAGCATCGTCATTCGAAAGAACATAGAAGTGTTCAATATGTGCAAATTAAAATTCAGTATTATTTCGCCTATATGTAGTGACCTATGCATTTTTTTCGTAAATAACATGAAAATGGTCTCCTTAATAGGGCAACTTTTGTCTAATTTAACCAAGTTTGTATCTCCTTTGGTTCTCGAGATCTCCAAGTTGGACAAGTTATCCTGGATATCCTGTATAAAAGACAAAATATAAAAAAAGTGTAAAGGACTCACTTAGAAGATTCATTTTCTAAATTTTGACGCGTGCAGAAACGTCTTATAAAACGCGTTCTTTTTAATATACTATTTTGAAAATTTTGATCTCTACCCAAATATGTGTATTTATGAAGTTTTGAGATAATAATTCAAAAATGAGCAGTTATGAACTTGGTGGTAATATCAGCTAATTCTAAATATAAAACTACGTAACTATACCAATTTTTATGAGTTTCGAACCAAAATTCCTATTTTTAAATTATTTATTGATTATTAAATGGATTCTAGGATCAAATTCTGGAAATTAATTATAGATATTCTAATCTGATATTCCTAGAAAATTAAACTGAAAGAATATTTAAAATCTCATCGCCGTAATAAAATTAATCTCCTTATTATTTACATTTTTATGATATATCTATTCTTGCAGCTATTGGGCCATTTTGCGATTTAAGTCAAGATGTGACATCATGGAACTACACTGAAGGTGCTGCAGTCGCCATAGAAATGCAAGAATACGAAAGAGAACGTGATCAATGTCCAATGCATTTCGACGATGGCTCCAACCCTTGGAGCAAAACTGAGAGCTATATCAAAATATTCAGTTATTACGGCAGCAGTGCAGAAGTTAATAATGTTAGTTTCGCTCTATTAACTATTGTTTTCTGTTTAATAAGCTATGTTATGTTACAGAATTAGTTCGTTGATTTAAAATATCATGAATCTTCTATTGATTTTGATTAGTTTAAGTTATAAAATGTACAATTTTATTATAAGTTAGGGATATTTCCGTCCATTTTAACGTTTACATCTTAGTAATTATTTTATACATTTTTGATAATTTTTATTATGTATTTGTACATAAAATATTTTAAATGTTTTGATTTATCTACTTATTTGTAATTTTAGTGCCTTAAATCTTGAATGATGTACTGTATTTTTATAAGCACATACATCTCTTTACCACAATTTTATACTCTTATTTTACATATTTATGCACAAAAAATGTATGAATCTCTACAAAGAATGTTTTGTTGTGAAAGTGAAATTTAAATAAAGAAATAAACATTGATAAGAATTTTATCTTAAGCGTTTTACGTTGTTTCAGTTGCTTGTCCTGATCAATAACACAAATGGGCGCTTTCAGCAGACCTATGGTCACGGAACAAGTTCATCATTTTTCGATAAATGTACTGTTCACTGAACGGTTACCTACCAGCTGACTGTAAAAAAGTGGGTCAGATGGTCCTGTTCACTTGTTTACGCTACGCGCGCAATATTTATATTCACTGGACTCTTTTCTGCTAGTAGAAGTCATTTAGGCTAAAGTGTAAAACACCTACTAAATAATTTTATTCTGATTGTAAAATCATTGAAACACTAAAATCCACAAAAATTAGGGTACGGAAAGCAATATTTACAGTAATTTTGGTATTTTTCTGAAAAAAGTAGGGATCAATAACTATAAAATGAATGTAAGCACCCGATTTTCGTCAAATTAAGTTGTGTGTGTTAGGTTACGTTACATTGAAGTATTTTTTTTAAGCGAAAACATTTTCACAAATACAGCCTAAAAAAACTAATAATCATTTTGGCGCGAAATGCCTATAAAATGCATGCAACCGCCCGAATTTCATCAATTTGAATTCTATGCGATAGGTTACAGTCATTGACCTAACTGTCATGGTGGGATCGCTATCTCTTTCTAACAGTATCAAGTACCCATGCGTCAGCTAGTATCAGTTCGACAAATTGACGATGAAGAAGAAAAAAATTACATCCGGTGATTCAATTTTACGCCCATTCGATTTATGTTTACAGTAAAACTTTTGAAAGATGTCCGATCAAGGTTATTTACGAATTGTATGAATTCAGATTTTTGCTCCGCCCATTCTGACAAATTCAGTAGTGTCGTTTGCTTAGTTTTTATGAGGGTACATAAGATATACTGTTATTTTATTATAAAAATATATGTTACAATAAAAGCATTCAAAAATAAGTCAACTAGTAAGTATATTAGCAAATGTAAAAACAAATATGTGAAAAATAAGATACTGACACAATGTCAGTGTCAGTAACTTGACAGAAAATAACTTATTCGTACGGCTATGAATCCAGGTAATGTATCTGAATTAATAAATAAACTTACGTTACAGCGAAAGTATTATCAATAACGAGCATCGTTTTAAAGTGGAATGTCCTAACTTAGTCGAAGCAAGATGAATTTTTGAAAGACAAGCGTGTTATATCCATCCTTATCGCACACTCTTATAGCCTGTGCAAAAGAAAAAGATAAATGTATGCTTATTTGTTAATTCGTTCGTGATACAGATGACCTTGATCGGACATCTTTCAAAATTTTTACTGTAAATACATTTTCGCATTATGGATAAAATGTGTTCAAATCTGCTTGGTTCAGCTATAGCTATACACAAATGATATTTGACATTTCGATTCGATATTGTCAATTTTGCTAACGGTTAACAATTTAACGTGCAACTGATCATTAGTCATTTGATAATTATTATAGATAACTATATTAATTGCTCCAATCACATCTTCTGGTTTTAGACTCTTTGTTTGTATTGAGATGTTCTATTTCTCTCTTGCGTGTGACGTCAATTCTGTATTGTGTGTCTATTGGTCGTTGGTCTATTGCATTGAACAGAGAACTTTGTTCGCTGACTGCTGACTGTTCGATCTTATGTTGAGTGAACACAGAAATCAAAGAAATCTGCTGAATGCGCCCGATGATGTCATCTGCATTGCGTGCATTAGTCACTCACTTCTTTAATATAAATAGTGCGTTATAAGAGAATGCTTCGTAGTTGGTGATAACGTTTGTGATAAATAAGTATTTTTATATTAAGAGTTTTGATTGTGTTGAAGCCTGTTAAAAATGCCACCGATCAAGATAATACTTCTAGCATGCGGATCTTTCAATCCGCCGACGAATATGCATTTGCGTATGTTTGGTAAGATTATGAAACTTTTTTTACGTATACTGAATTAACTTATATTATTTAACAATTCTAGAAATTGCTAGAGATCATTTACATCGCACAGGAAACTATCTCGTTATTGGGGGTTTAGTCTCCCCAGTTCATGATAGTTATGGAAAAAAAGATCTCGTGTCGGCAAAGCACAGAATACAAATGCTCAAATTGGCTTTAGAAAATAATGATTGGGTTAAAATATCAGAATGGGAAGCTTCACAAGAAGGATGGAACAGAACAAAAATGACAATGCAGCATCACCAAGTAAGGTATAGAAATTGCGTCATTGTAAAGTTTTGATAAAACAATTTTGTTGCAGAATTTTTTTAATTCAGCACTGAACAGTGTAAATCATAATGAATATGATACAGAAACAATAACGTGGCTTCCAAATAATATGAAAAATGGTATAATTGGGCCAGTGCAGGTTAAGTTATTATGTGGGGCAGATCTATTAGAATCATTTGGAACCCCCGGCCTTTGGGCAGATGAAGATGTAAGTATAAATTAATTTTCAATATTCATTGTTTAAATTTTATTATTTTTAGATTGACGCAATTGTTGGAGAACATGGACTGGTTGTAATTACTCGGGAAGGGACAGATCCCCTCAAATTTATTTATGAATCGGATATGTTAACTAGATATATGGTAAATATTTTATATTTTGATAAAATTTGTACGCTAATTAATTTGCATTTCAGAATAATATTCATATCGTGACTGAATGGATAACTAATGAAGTAAGCTCAACAAGAATACGTAGGGCACTAAGAAGATCGGAATCTGTGAAATATTTAATGCCTGACACTGTGATAGATTACATTATCCAAAATGGACTATATGGCAGCAAAGAAAACAAGTAAGTAATCTTCCTTATTTTTGTTCACCACACACCACACAGTTTGTTGCTTTTCTTTAACTTGTTTTAATTTTATATTTTCTACTTATACGTAATTTACCGTTATATTTAATCATGAACGTTATATTGTGTTTTCATAATTTGTTTGTCACGCTTTCCTTATCAGTCTTGGTTGTATATAACGTATAATAAATTATAATTATCTACTCAGGAATGATTGGACGTCTGGGATACACAGATAAAATTATAAATATTAATATTTCAACTCAATTGTATTATCATTTTAAAACAGGACAAGAAATCGGTTTGAAAAAATTGATAATGGATATTTCAAATAAAAAAATGTGAGTATATTGACCGCACCGATATTATTATATCTAACTATTACCCGAAATAAATTAAAACCTGCTTTTTAAACTACTAAAAAAGTGAAAATGCACTATTTTTAAACTAATATAATTAAATACTTTTTACAATAAAATAAATTAAAAACACTTTTTTAACAGGCGTAGGCGTATATTATCCTCAATTATTTTATTAATCGGTTAATTAAACCGTTTTAAAAACCACTTAAAGTTAATTTTCTTAGAACTATTTTTATAACAATTTTTTTTCTTAGATATTTCTACTGTCGATCTGTATGGTGTGAACAAACAAAAATTTAATTTTTATATTACTATCGCGAATAGAATCGGATACATTTATTAAAGTAGCATTTCGAATTCAAACAGCGGTTAATCAAACCGGTTAGGTGAAGAATAAACCAATTTTCAAATCAAAACCATTTTAATTATGGTTAACCATTAACCTTATTTTTTAGATTTCTTGCCCTGTTTTAGAATGACATTTAAAGATATTTTTTGGACTATTATAAGGGCGTACCTAATTGGAATAGCACCATCTTTTATAATTCCGAATTTTTAAACATTTGATGTCTGGAATACTATGAAACAAGTTTTATTTTTATGTTTGTGTATATTAAGTTTTATTTACCGAAAAAGCTTGAAATTTCATATTTAACTTTTTTTCCATTAAAAGCTTGATTTGTTAAACTTTTTATAACCACAATTCAATTGTAAATGGTCTAAATATTCCAACAATTTTATGTATTTTTGTTTTTAAAGAAATTATATGGATCAATTTTACATTGAAGAGCCAGGGGAAAAAAAGGATGAATGTCCATTTTCTAGCAAAATGAGATGATAATAGATTGAAGGTGGGGCTTTCAAATGGTATATTTAAAAGATGCATAAACATAACAGGCCTTAGAATTGTAATACAAGATCTAAAAAGAATGAGGGTCCACGGGCAAACAATAGGTTGGTCAGATAATTACTGTTCAGTACGAAATTGTTAAGTTAAGTGTAGTGTCTCTGGCTATCTGATGAAGCAAAAAGTTTGAACGAGTGACTGATGTACAAAAAAACTCAGACTGAAAAGCCATGAAACTAGTAGAAATTGTTCCTGTATATATTTGAAATGTTCTATCAACGTTTGAAAACCGATTAGAAAACAACTGATATGCGAATTCAAAAACATTTGAAATTCTGTACCGAAAGAAGCTCAAGCTTATATTGCATATTAGTCCACTACTATTTTTTTTTTAATAATCTTCTGTTTACTCAGATATTCTTAAATTTGAATAAAAACTTAGGTTTCGCTGCTAAAACTAGCATAACGTTGAATTTCAAAAATATGAGTTCATGGACCTACATCATTTTGTCCAGTAGATTTGGTAGTCAGACTAGTAAAATTCTATAGGTCCGACATAAGTGGACAATTCATCTGTGGTTATAATAATATTAAGAAATGAACAATCTAAGTTTTGGACTAAAATTGAATACAGTCACTTCAAAAACATTTCATGGGATTTCAAACTTTAAAATTTGCATACTTAAAAAAAAACACATTTTGTAACATTCATCTTTTTTCCTCCTGTCTCTTCATTTCATATTCGAATTTGTAAATAAAAGGTTATATTTGAATTAATGATCATCAGCTATTCAGAAGCAGTAGTTTATCGCATAATTTTCGGACTGTGTGCTCCCTAAATCAGATTTTAAATATATTCGCATGTATCTAAGGGGAACTAATGACAACATTAATAATTAATTTGAAACACTAGTAAGAGTTCTTAAATTTCATTTCAATTTTTCCTATGTTGATACATCTAACCTAATGCATACTGTTAACAAAGGTGTGGTGACTAAATAATTAACTCATTTCCTTGTTCATGCTTCGTGGAACTTTAGTAAGTATATATCCCCAAGGAACCATATATTACAACTCCTTACACCTTCCCCAACAGATGTGGTGATGGAATCGCCTAGTCCACCAGATAATCATTGCATTAGCATTTGCAATAACAATCTATTCATTAAAAATATCTCCACAAAAGCAACACAGCCATCTGCGGATGTAGTCGATACTTCAACTAATAATAAAATAAATTCATTCCGCCATCCTGGACAAGCTGTGAAAATTCTTACAGATGAAACTGGTGAACATACTATCATAAGAAACGAGGTACGTAAAGAGTTCGGTTTGTTGAAAACGTCGAAAAGTTGCACAAGTTTCGAGCAAGTCAAACCGGAGTTCAAATCCAGTAGATCCAATTCTGAAATATGCGATTTCCAGAATTGTGATGAGAATATGATTAAATTTATTTTTACTAAACATGGAATTCAAGTTATTAGTGATATTGAAACTGTTGTGTAAATTGTAATATCATATAAATTATGATTTCTGCATGATTTTCCGCATAGATGGAAAAGTGTCTGTTTATAGGTTTTAATACATGTTATAGAACATGTAGATACTTCAAGATCTCGACAATAAATTAGAAAAACAAAGGTAACTCTTACTATTTGGATTTTAAATGATCTTGAGGTATATGAAAGGTGCAATAGCTGTTTTATAAATCTTCCATTTTTATATTTAAAGTCTATCATAGCTGTTTATACATTCGCTTGAATGTAATTATAGAAATTTAAATTGAAAAGTGCTTAAATTTTTTTAGAACTATTTTTGTAACGAAAATTTATTTGAAATTTATATATTTCTACGCTCGTTCTGTATGTTGTGTACAAACAAAATTTTAGTTTTTATATTACTGTCGCTAACAGAATAGAATATATTTATTAAAGTAGCATTTTGATGTCAAATAGCATGGTTACCACCTTTAAAATTAATGAATGTTCTGTGGATTTGAAGACGTATGAATGCATGTTTTATCATTTTCAAGTAATATTTGGCACAAATTAACCCAAAAGATTTTAATTGTTTATCAAATATTTACCCTCTATTCAAATATTCCTGATTGTATTGTATATTTTTCTTGATTGTTTGAAGATTGGGATGACATTTACTGAAATACAGTGTTTAAAAAACCTCTTTCGGAGTAGGCTATAAGCAAAGAAACCTGCCTTAATTAAATATAATTAATAGGAGAAAAAAATGAACTGTAGATGGTAGGTCAGATGCCGACAAAATTCTCCATTTGGCCGCCATTTTGTCTAGTGAAGTAGTAACATCATTTGTTGTCTTTACTTCAAAGTGTAAACATCGAAACGATTTAGTGCAAAATTTCAATTAATTATATAAGTAATGTTTTCCCATTTGATACGTTCACAAATCTTTCACCAGATGTCAGCTACTTTGATTTTTTTCTACAATTCGGAATTCAAGTTAAGCAAACTATCTGGTGGATAAATTTTAATTTAAAAATATGCGTAGAATATATTATTTCCATAGAAATTTTCTGGAGTTTGCAGGTCATTTATAGATTTTACGGATAAAAGTTTGGTATAGCGTTCATAATGAAACGCAAGTTATATAAAATGTGTATCCTTCAATATTTTATCTACGATAGTTTAAATTGATCTGAAAATACATTTTTCATTTTATTTTTGACATAATGAGAAACATTGAAATGTTCATTCGTAGCCTACGTTAAAATACATATGAGTGATTTAATGACACTCAGTGCTATTAAATCACACATAATGACATTCAAATTGGTATACTAATTATATATTAGCGCACTGTCGTAGAAGAAAATAATTTAAAACATCATTTAACACAAGTTTCATGTTTTTAAATATCTCTAAAAATCGTAAAATGAAGTATCAGTGACAGATTGACAGCTCGTACATCCCAGTTGTGAAGTAACAACAGGGCTATATAACGGCGGCAAAAGTTAATTTGAATCACCAATAAAGAAATCAAAGCTTTTCTTCTTGAATTTAATTTTAGTAATAGAAATAAATTAGAAAACGGCGAGTGACCATATTGTTTTAACGTCTGGTACAATGAATTTCAGGAAAATAGGGTTTTCCAATTGGCTTTTGAAGAAATATGTATTGTATATAATTTTTGTATAAAGTATAGTAATATAAAATAAAAATAATGATATAATGTATAGTATTTATAAATGAATTTTTAAATTGAAAAATACGTATGTATAAAACGGTCGCCAAGTGACGTCATAATCCTAGTGGGGTCATACAACGAAGTTGCTTCATTTGATGGTGTTTGTGCGCATGCCTGGATTTTTTTTGTGAATTTTGTTGACGTTGTTAACCGTTAATACACGTGCGTAACAAGAAAACAGTCGTGTTTTATCAAGTATTTAAAAAGAAAACAATTTGATATAGTTAAAAAAATATTTTATTATATTGAATTTATTTTTGTAGCTAAATTCACATGACACAACTATTTCTCATGATCAAGTTTTCTCTCTCGCTGGGGCTAGCCAAGGTCTAGCTGAGTCTACAGCTACTAGATGATATCTATCTGACTCGTCCGCCATATTGGAGCCAAAATGAACGCATTAATTATGAAATAAAAGTGGATTTTTTATAAGTTTATGTAGTAATTACTTTTCATAATTAAATATAACTTCCATATTTGTCATATTATATTTATTTAAAATAAAACAAGAAAAAATACGGTTCGATTTTTCAGGTTAGAGAAAAATATATGAAGTGTCTACTACACTGTCCAGACAGAGCCGCAAAAAAAATTAGTGAACTGTTGCATATGCGTAGACATGGACACAGATTTGTATAAGCAGATGGGGTGTTTTATATTTGGTGTCTCAGACTCGCGCAACCACTAATTGTTTCAAATAGTATTAAAATATTTACTAGGGTTACAGGGTCTAACAGAACTAATTTTTGTCCAACATTAAATTCCAGCCCTTCCTTCATCCCAATTAAAACTACGATTAATATAGTTCTTACCGTCCCTGAAAAATTAGGGATGTTATATTAAGCATCGATGGGAGCCAACATGCAGAGAAGCGAAATGATTGGCTTCCGACGGATCGCCAGTGTATTATAACGACTACCCTATTATGAATATTGCCCACAATACCTTACTAACAATTCATAATTGGTTTTAGGTTCTGTTTGACAAGTGGCCGGTAGATTCCGTCTGGCCCATTAATGCGCGTGTGCGACAGCTCATTATTTTTTTTGCGGCTTTGTCACAGTGCAGTAGACACTCCCAAAAATATATGTATTGTATAAGTAATAAAACCTTTTAAAATATTTGCTTGTAAAAATTATAACCATCTCTCAAATGATTTGCGCACTTTGGAGTAAAACTACCCGGCATTGTGGATAATTTCTATAATTAAATATACTGCAACACTGATATTGAATCGTTGAAGTAGGCTCTAAAAAGGCGGACGAGTCAGGTATGATTTATCTAATAGTTATAGCTGGGTCTATAAAAATCAAAAAATCGTGGAAAACCCTTAACAACTTTACTTTTGAATTCAGGGTCTACTTCGAGTTATTTTTTTTAACACTGTATTTGTAATTGATCTGTTATGGTTGTTGCAAGTGGTGTACCCTTGTTGAATGCATGTTATCTGTTTCAGGTTATAGAAAACAGTGCATGTCTTTTGTAGCTGCGAGGACTTCTTTGCGATTTGCCACTTTGTTTTTTTTTATTATAATTTTTTTCTTAAATCAAAGCTATTTTGGATGCGTAATAAGTCGCATTCTATTGCGATATAGTATTATTAGATTAAGTAAAATGTTACTATTAAGTTTATTGTTTTATAAATACATTATATATACAACCAAGTACTTTTTTGTCATATTAGTAAGATTACATTTCATTATATTTGTTAAATAAAAGTATATTGCATTAAGATACTGTCTTTTTTGTCGCCTTCTTTGACTCCGTGGGCTTCTTTGTGGAAGTACCAGTACTGGTATTATGATCACATATACACCAAGGTGTTAAGTTTTTATCACATGATAACTGAATATTAAGAACTATTAGGGGAGCACCATCAATTGTCATATTTTTTACATCTGCTATATGATATTTCACATTATCTAATCCTGTTTGTCGATCCCTTTTTCTTGTTACTTCTCTTTGATTGAAACATTTTGCCATATCTCGTTTCCTGTGGTTCTTATCGTGTACGTGCCTACGACAGTTGAATGTTTTTCTACTACCTACTTGCATAAAAATTAATAAAGCGAAACATAATAGGTACCACAATTTCCAAGGAAAATGATTATTTATTTGTTGGATCGTAATTCTAAACAATTTGAGTACACCAGAGTTTTAAAAATATCATAAACTTGGTACCTGTCTTACACTAGTTATAATTTTCCCGCTAGATGTCTCATGCTTAAATTTGAGTTGCCAATTGCTTACGATTAATGAGTAAGATTCCAATAGGTTTAAGAAAGAAACTTAAAACAAGAAAAAATAAACGCAAAAAAGAATGAGTAGCTCTTGCACTCTCATTACTTGTATAAATACAGGTGGTTATCGATATTTCCAAACAGAAGATCTTAATGCCGAGAAAGGTGTACAGGTGTCCCATTTTCGATTTTTTTTTTTTTTGAGGTAACGGGTAATATTAATCGTTTGCACATTCCAGGGCCTACTTTTCGAGAAAAGTTTAATAGTCGCCACAGGAATTTTCGAACTTTTGTTTTTGCGCTACAAGCAAATACTCGTTTTTCGCTAATTTCGAAAATATCTCATATCTTATTTATTATGACAGAGAAAAATTGTTAAGACAAATTTTGTATCGTTTCTTGCGTAAAATAAAATGGCATAATTAATTTTTTCTTCAAGTGTACAATAATATTCATATTATGCTACTATACACACACTATAGAAGATATTCATTTTATTACTAGTACAACAATGTTGTTCGTTATTGTACTAGTAAAAAAAATGTTAGCTTCTTAGTTCACCGCTGGCGGCAGCAATCGTCACAGCAACACAGACCATATTGAAAAATTGTTATTTGACAGTTGTATCGTTAATAGCTGGGTTCAACACAAAAAAGACCGCTTTCTACTCCTAATAACATAATATACTGTTTTATCCGTAATAATTGTTGAAATATAACACAAACTTATATTTTTTTAAATGGGAACCTATGTTGAAAATAGTCCAATCTTTTTACTTATTTTATAAGCCTATCAGTGCTATATAACAAATCTACATTGAAAATAATTAATTAAGCAACAAATAAAAAACTATTACAGATCACCTTTTCTTTATTTTTAATATTATTTTGTTCAATTTATATCATTTCTTCTATTTACGTATATACATCAGAAACTTTTTACCTCTCGCTAAGAGAAATATTGGAATCATGCTAATAACCGCATATCGAGATTTTAGTGAATAAGCACGTTTTAAGGTCCCTAGAATCCGATAATAACATTTTTACGATGATGTCTGTGTGTGTGTGAGGTTGTATGTACGATTTCTCAAAATCTATAAGACTAAAGACCTGTGTAACTACGGATTCCTCAATCTAACAGTAAGGGGAAGAGTTGAATAGATTGTGGTAACAATTGGACAACCGGAAGTAGTAGTATTTTAACAAAAATCTACCAAATATTATTTTTTGAAAATTTATATTACAAATATTAAAAACCAAAATTCTCTATCCGATACATTTAATTTTTTTATTATACCTTCTATAAATTTAATTCTCTATAAAATATTCTGTTGTAGTAAATCTCACAGCCTGCTCACAGCCCAAACATATCCATGGTAACTACTTGAGAAATTAAAATGTCTGTAATTGACAGATAAATGTCACTAATGTCAGTGTCAAAAATTCAGAGTTAGTACTGAAGGCTTTTTTTTGGAAACGATATTTAATATTTCTTATTGTATATTTTATTTAAAATTATAGGTATTACATGAACCCTTCAGAAATACCGCCAATCCCGTTAATGAATTGGAAAAACTTGCTCATAGAATGAATTTAAAATTATAGAAAATACGTAAATATAAAGATTAGGTGTAATTAGATTTTTTTGGGTGCACAAGAAATGTTAAATACAATACATATATACCACAATGGAAAGGGCGCGAGAGGTATTCTGATGGCCACAACAGATTTTTTGGACTTAAGATAACGTTGATAAAATATATTTTATCTAACCCGAAAAAAATTAATTAAGAATAATTTTAAGAACATAATTAATAGATATAGAATTAAAATAAACAAATGATGATCTGTAATAATTTGTTTTTTAATAATTTTTAATTTTTTCATCACAACAAATTAATAATTTATGTTTTATTCATGTTTAAATCAAAATAATGTAGACTTGTTATAGATTATTGAAAAGCTTCTAAAATAAGCAAAAAGATGAGACTATTAAATTTTTTCGAAAAGTTGACCCTGGAATGGGTAAACGGTTTTGCTCTATCGTTAATTACCCGAGATACCTTAAAACATCGAATATGAGACACTGTATATTATATGTATCAACACCCTTATTAATCCCAAAACTATAAAATTTGTCGACCAAAATTATTATACCAAATTTCTTATTTAATTTTAGGCGGGAGTAGAAAGAAATTAATACAAATTGCATAAGCTTTTTTGGTTACAGAAATTCTGCAGGTAAAAGGTAAACTATCTCATCGACCAAAAAAGTTTTGTTATAGCGTTTAATGCAACTAACTATTGGTGAATATACTGGAATTGTATAAAATATTCATACCAGAAAGTATTTGTTGTATCGGTGCCAATATCAGGAGGTCGAGTAACATTTAAACCAACTTCTTTTAATCTAACATAAAATTCGTCATCTTCAAGTCCCCATCCCCAATATTTATTCGACATTCCATTTACTTGGGCAAATTGTTCTCTAAAATAGCCATGTTAATAAAAAAAATGTATATGTATATATTTTTTGAATATAATACCTATTTATGAGAAGTATGCCGCCAACAAATGTTGGATAATGATATTTTGGATGTAAATGTGGAGCAGCTATATGGAATGGCTGCAGTTTTGGATAATTATATATAAGTTTTGGATTTAATGGCAGTAAATCTACATCATGCATGGCTATATAATCATGAGTATTTTTAGAAAATGTAAATCCAACGTTTATTAAAGACGCTCTATTGAACCTGTGCCGGTCTACTTGATTTAATATAAAAATATCATGTTCTATGTTTTGTTTTGCTAAAAACTTTTGCATATATGGAGCAAATATTAACAATTCTTCAAATCTATCTCTAAACGGTACTAAAACTGCTAGTCTATGTGCCCCTAAATTCGATTTTTCATGATAATTTTTGATATTGGTTTGTTTCGTATTATCACAAGAACATTTATCTAAAATAAATAAGTATTCAATATTTAAATTTAAATATTATGTGGGATACGTACCGCTAGTTAATATAAGAAATGTTAATAAAACTGTTATTATAAACATTACAGACACAAATAACGCTAAATGTACAGCTCTCAACCTCAAATATTTATAATTAAAAATCATTTTTCTAAGATGTATATATATATTACTTAAGTATAAAAAGATATGGAAACATGTAAACATTATATAAGTTTTTTAATAACATTTTTCTAATGTTAATGGCACATAAAAATTGTATATGTATTTAGGTTATGAGAAACTTGACAAGTTTACAAATAACTCTAGAAGTTCTTTGCAGATGGCAGCATATCCTTTTGAATCGTCTGGAACGCACCCATTTCCTTCGTTCTTTCTTCAAAACCTGTGATACCAAAACTTTTATTTCTACATAATACCTCCGTGGAATTAGTTTAGTTCAGTAGTTATTGAGTCTTTAGAGTTTCTTTATACATTATAAAAATGCTCTGAAATCATTTAGTGCGTGGTTCACTCATGAGTTATAGTATTTTACATTACAAGCCAGGTAAAATGGTTTTTACTGCTGAAAAGAGGAAATGACTGGCGAGCCGAGCAGGCGAGTCTGTCATCTCCTTGACGCATTCAAATAATTACCTGGCGTGTATTGTACAATATTTTATTTGTTACTCACTTGCAAACCAAATTTAAATATATAACCTAAACCTGTCAGTTGCAATTGACACACTTATTTTTAATACGTATGATCAGGGGGGTGAAACTGCATACAGAAACGTGATAACAAGTTTTCAATCTAGTAGCGTTTGGAGATACTTCCTGACCCTTTCATAGATGGCTTTAGTAGTACAGATTTTACAGGAATTCTCAAACTTTAATGTCAAAATACTATAAAAAGGTAACATATGTTTGAGAACTGCTGTAAATTTCCCACAATTCTCTATTGCATCGTTCGAAATTATTTGATATTTAAAACTGTTATTTGTGAATTTGTATCTTTATTGCAATATATTACTTTATCATTCAATATATTCTCGGTAAGTATATTAGTTTTCATACTAGCATTATTATACGGGGGTGATATAAAATACAACAACAAATTAATAATATTTCAGAAAAAAATCACATGAAATATTTGTAACTCCTGCATAGTGAAGACACATTCTTGCAGAAGTTGACAGTGTCCAATAGAAGAAATGGTTTATGTAAGTGGACCAGGAGAATTTACATCATGGTGATGCTCTTAGATATTTACACCGTAGAAGAGCAGCAAAATATTACATTATTAGGCGAAAGGACGTGAAGCTTCATAAGATTCATCAAAGAATGTTGAAATAGTATGGTGTCAGTTTGAAGAAAAAATGAGTATAGAAGAGGGTAGATTTGTTAAAAGTGGACGAACATCGATAACGAGGTTAATGAAGCAGTGCATTTCTGGCAGACATTTAAAGTAACATCCCTTTTTTGAAATAAAATTACCTCTTGTAATAATAATAATTCAAATTTTTGATTCCTTGAGTAGTATGTTCTTAAATTTTAATAGTTGTCGCCGTGTAGTTTGAGATTTGTAGTTATTTATTTATTATTTGATTTAAATAATGTAATGTATATATTTTAAAATAAAGACATTAACATATTAAGTACTGTAATTTTTTTTTTTATAGTTCAAGATATATTTCACATTTCTTGATAATGTCTTTAATAAATTATCTATTTTCGATAGATTTTTTATTAATTACATTATCAAGAAATAAAATTAAAAATTCGAATAATTCAAAATGAATTCATATTTCCCGCCACTTTCTCGGCTGTCAAATTTAGTTCTCTGACCTTTTCATAGACGGCACTAAAACTTGTTATCACGGTTTATAAGGGAGATACCCAATCTTCTACTATATATTTTCCTTAATCTATGCGTATGATATAGTGAAAATGATTAGGCAGATGACTTACGTCATTAACCTGAAAAATCCTTATAAAATGAAATATAACTTGTAGAAATTATTGGGTGTTATTTATTTTTATAAGAAGAAAAAAAGGAATAGTATTAAGTTTTAAAACGAAAATTGTGAATAGAACAATAGTTAAATGGAAAGGAACTTAACATACATAATTTCTAGTATTAGTAAATATGAAGGTATGTATTTAAATAAGAAAATAAATATATTATCATAGCATATTACCCATTGCTGGATGTGCTAATACACAGATTGTACACAGATTTCGGTAATGATGATGACATATTTGTATCGTGCGGGCGTTTACCATGCGTCACCTCACGGTTACTCATTTTTGGCGTGGAGAGTGCATCACAGGGGTTAGTTATGAGCCATTTAAAATAAATTTGAAATATTTAATAGTAGGAATTGAATCCGGTTCCCCAGAATCTCCACCCGACACAGGCACGCGGCCATGAGACCCCATAGGTATTTAAATTAATAAAAATTAAATGGCGGGAGGTTTTGTGTTGGCCAGATTTTTTATGTATACTTCTACAGCTAAATATTATAATTTAAACACTAGCACAAGCCTTGATTTAACTAAAAAAGTCAAATTCAAATTTCAAAATTTAATTTCACCCTTATTTTAAAACAATGATTTGTAAAAAAAAATGTTGAATACAAATTATGTTCTGCTTTAAAATCACATTTTGATAAATATGATATTAATTATTATTAATAAATAATGAAATTTGACAATTTTAAGACAGCGTTTTAGTTAAAACAAGGCTTGTGCTACGAGTCTATATTAGGACGTTTACGATCTTGAGGCCATATACTGTAGCCTAATCAGTTTAGTACAAAATCTGGCATTAATGGTCATACTGTCATACATATGCATATTTTAATTAATGATAGTTAATACTTACAAATATGTCTTATTTCCTTGGAATAAATAATTTTAACATGTGATATTCAGGTTTAATAAATAAAATTATGCAGTTTTGGAATAGTTATAAATCGGTTTATTTTCAAATAATTACACCGATAATGAATACATAATATAACAAAAATAATTTCGTGTGGGCTTGTGTTTATCAAGTTTGAAACAATGAATGAGTAAAATAAATATTATCTAGTCTCTCTAATATCTAAAAATATGACCTATTCATATCACACGCACATTGTTACAATCGCGTCTAATCAAAGAATGTACTACAATTGCTTCGATTTATTGGAAATAGATAAGATGTTAAGAAAATAACTTTATTAATTCGAAACTAGAGTAGTATTTAGATACACTTATTGATACATATTTTTTTGTACATTTCATAAGTTTTATAAAAAATGGAATGATATTAAAACGATTATATTAAATGTCAAAATATTAACAATCGCTTCATAAAAACGTGTTCAAATACATTTAAATCAATAACTTACACGTTTAGTACCTTAGTACACCATAAAGGTACAATTGAAGAATATTTACATGAGAGGCACTACTCATAATAGATCACATTGATATGCGCGCAGTTCAGATCAGTCAGGTTAGATTAGAAATAAGTTAGTGACGAGTAAATCCAAACAATTTGGCACACATTAAGAAGGTATCCGTACTACATCTCAAAATTTTCATCATAAACTTCAACCAGTAATGTTACAAAACAATTTTTGTGCAAAAAGTAGGTAGTAAGCATTAAAGATGCGGAAGTGTAAGATAAAAATCATTGAGACGAAATAGATTGACGTGTTTCAAATAACACGGAATAGTTAGTGGAGTCTAAATCATCACATAATATTAATCACGATAGAACAGCGCATACGAGGCGCTGTCTGAGGTCAGGAATAGCGAACGAAATTCATTCCGTATCTGACAACACATATTTGTCTGATATTCTTACATAAAACATTAAACAAATAATGTATAACAAGAACGGCGACATAAATAAAAAAAAGTATATACCGAGTGTGACGAAAAGCGCAGGAAAACAGTTTTTCTTTACGTAAATGGCTTTTTAATTTTAGACAATAATGCATGAATTAAATATACAGAATTAAATTCTGCATCCAATTTGATAATCACATTTTATTTTTCAAGTTTTGTGTTCGAGCAAATCGAATTTAAAATTATAAAATATTATACGTTCTCTCTATTTGAGCACATGATTAAAAAAATTGCTCCACTTATAATAAAATTCTTGTAATGAATTATTTATTCAATACTAAAAATTATGAAATTAGCTGTAAAAAGATTTGTGCATTATCGTCGTATACAAATAGGATATTTGAAAAAGCTTGCAGCGATGGTAGTTGTGTAACTTTACACTATGGAAATATTGACTTGTTTTATTATTTTGTGAGACACATATCTTTGAAGAAAAGATACATTTTAACAGGTGTACATTCACATGTAAATTTATTTCTGTCAATAAAATATTAATTATTAAAGAAAACTATGCAATATTTTAGAAAAAAAAAATGTAAATTGGGTATATAATTTTTTTCTACGTCCGTTGTAAAAAGCATTTCAGTTGAAGAAAAAAAAAAACAGCAAAAAGGTTCAATACTTTTGAACTCGAGGCTATGGTTACGTTAACTTTCAATTTTACGGAATAGTCCAATTAGACAGTTGTGTATTACTTCAATACTCTGTCCATGTACAATAACAATCTTGACATTTTCAACGATACTCAGTCCGGGTTTGGAAAAATAATTATGAATTATTTTTTGTTCGATCTTTCGCACTTGCATTAAGTTATTTTTAATATTATCACTTTTCATTATTTCAAATTTTTCTTGTAACTACATTGTATTTATTCCTGTTTTTGTAAATAATCCTCTGTAATTGGGAACTTTTGTTCCTATTGAGTGATTAATGATAAATAAATAAACAAAAAAACTAAATAATAGAGTCAAATGAATAATCGTATATTATACAATGATGCTCTTATTCTAAGGATGAAGTTTACAATACGAGCGAGAGAAGCGGTCAAGGGTTGGATGATATATTTAATTATTTTAAGTATTTAGACCTTTATACGCATGAACCCATATGAACATTACCGTATTGTGTACACAATACGCAGGTCTAGTATGAAATTTGATGAAACATAGTGTCTGAGTTAGACACAGTAATATCAAATATGACATTGGTTGCATTTTAATCCTACTTTACATTATACTTTCTGTTTTTTATTAAAATGTAGTTCCATTATTGGAATTAGATTTATTAAGATAAAGCGTGGTCGGCAACTTTTTATTTTGCGGGTCGCCTTCAACATCAATATTTTTGACGGGCCATATTTAATTTTTCCTTTACATACTAAAATTTACCATATTTCTCATATACCCACATACCTGCTAGATATATAGCAAGAGCGGAGCATACACATTGGTACCTACAAAAGCGCTTAATGAAGGTCGGGTCGTAACCAATGTTTTTTTACATTTCATAGACCGCATGAAATCTCTTCGAGGGAAGCACAAAATAACTACAGTCCGACCAGCGACTCATTACCGATTAGCTTGGATGTGCAGTAGCCTGGCCTTAAAATTGTAGTGGGAATTTCATTCATTTCCTAGCAGCCGTAGAGTTAGCATTGGGAAAGTACATTCTGAGGCAGAAGTATGGAGTTTAAATCCAAGTTGAATTCAAGCCAAAGTCGGGAAATTATTGAGAATATCCTCGAATTTGAAAATCGTGGAAGTGAACGCGAAGAAGTATTTATACCACTATCACACGTTATTGAAACCTTATGATACGGTACTGAAACTTGTGTCTCATAGTATACTCTCGCGCGTAACTATCTCTTTCTCGCCTAATGCGTTCTCTCTCTACGGACTACTCAGCCCCATAGCTCACGAGTCGCTGGTCGGACTGTATAAAGTATAATGTAAAACAGACTTATGTAGTGAATTATCGGGGGGTTTTGTCATTACTAATGTCAATATACGTGTAAAACTAGTTTTATACGTATATTCTATTATCATGTATTTCTTTTAAATTGTCATAATTTCGGACGTAGAAAAAATATTGTAGCAACTCAAGTATATAATTTCACTCTTATTACAGAAATAATTATTCTACACTTTCAAAATATTTCCGCTGCAAACTTTATCAACGCAATCTTCAACCTATATCTTAAAACTGAAATTCAACTGTCATTAACCACATCCCCTAACCCGTTTTTCTCACTGTGTTCGGACGGTCGACTGAAATCCCACGGCTTCATTTCTTCGCATCTCATATCTACCACAACGTCATTATCGTGATTGTTGTTGTTCAAGATAACTTTGTTCACTGAACATAAGTGGTTGTCTGGTGTGGTTCTACTCCTTTTTAGGCCTGCATTTCTGCTAAGTACATCCGGAGTCAAACCTAGCATGGCTAGAACCTTAGTAGGGTTCTGTTGGATGAACTGCTCGATGAATTTGTCGGTGAGATCTGTTTGGGTCTCAGAGTCTATGAGGGTAATATGGGGCGGGATGGAATTTAAGTTATCCTCCCAACAGAACATATCAGGAGGTTGGGAAGAACTGCGTTCTAAAACTGGAACACTTCCAGGATGGCGGTGGATTAGGTTAGGATTGGAATGAGCTGGATATGGAGTGTGGGAGTTGGAGGGAGAGGCCATTTCTTGGAGGGCTTGGATTGCGTTACGTACCTGAAAATAGGAAATAATTTATAATTAATAAGGAACTGCAGTTTCTTAAATAATTTGAGAAATACACAATAAAAACAATGAAATATGGAAAATTATGGATATTATTTCTTGTGAGAAGTGACTGCAATTTTCGACTAGATTCGTATTTTGGAAAATAGATGAAGCTGATAAGAAATAAAACTCAAATTCTTACTACACGATAATTGCAACTATAAAAAACAATACTAACGTAAACACAATTTACTCAGCAATAAATATATGAATAGTTCCCCATTTGGCCAATAAGCGGTGTCGGCTTTTGCGAATAGTCGATGTTTTTAGGTTGGCTAGTATGTGCAAATCCTGGTTCAGGAAAGTCCAGGGCCCAAGTCTCAACTCAACGCGCGGCAACTATACCCGGTATTCGTTCTATGAATGTGGTAATAATAATACTTGAAATATAGCTTAAATATACAAATTACAAACAAATCTATCAATTATCGAACTATGTACTGAATTGACTTTATATATTGTAAATCGGTTTGACAATGGGTTTTTTTATTGTTCGTTCAAAACTTATAAAACTATGTAACTGTCTAAAATAACGTTTGTGGTCAACAATTGAAAATATAGTATGTTGTAGTCAAAGATTTAATTCCCTCTAGCAACCTATGGCATTTATCATTTGTTTTACTGCATACAAAGTTTTATGGAAAGGAACTTAATATACATAATTTCAAGCATTAGTAAATATGCAGGTATGTATGTATTTAAATAAAGAAATAAATATATTATCACGGCATATTACCCATTGCTGGGTGTGCTAATCTGCTTTGTACACAGATTTCGGTAATGATTTAAAATTCGAATTATTTGACGTTGATCGGGATCGAATCGGGTTCCCCAGACTTGCGACCAGACATCAGGCACGCGGTAACGAAATCCCATACGTATGTATTAATTAATAAAAATTAAATGGCAGGAGGTATTGTGTTGGTCACATCAGATTTTTTTATTTGATAATGGATTTAAAAAGGCGGTTGAAAGTAGTAAGAATTTGGAATGGAGTAGACATGTGACATATTTGTTAAGATCATTAAAACGCGAATGTTTTAAAAATTAATTGAAGACGTAGGAACGAAAATACCTCGGAAAATATTTAGGGTTTACTAATAATTGTAGACCCGATAACGTTTTCTAAATTCAGTGCAAATAAATTAAATTTTGAATATATGAATAGATTAAATCAGTGTATACATAAAATACATTATTTGGAAATTGATATTCGAAAATATAGATGCCATACATAAATTAGACGAAATTAAAACTAATATTTTAGAGTAATGCTCTAATTCTAATTAAAATCGCAAATGAAATAAATTTAGAAAATGTGTTGTATTTAGAACAAATTTTAATAATTAAAACATGAGCAAATATTTTACCTCCATACTGAGCACAGCCACATCCTGATGCAAAGTAGACACCTGCGTGTCTAATCTCTCCACACTTGACCTAGTATGCTCCACTTCACCTCTTAGTTCATGATTTAATTCTTCTAAACTGTGTCCTCCTTGAGGCGGCATAACTACACTACGCTGTCTTTCAACCCTCCCTCGGACTGTGGCTAAATTGCGACTCCTTCCAGACCTATCTCGGAGCTCCTCCAATCGTTGCAAGTTGAATTTGGCATGTCGTGGACTACTGTTTATGAGATGTACTGGTGAACGATTAGGAGATAATGGAGAAGTTTCTTCTTCATCGTGAGCGTTTTCATCGTCTTCGGAGATGGAAGGTAAGGTGAGGGATGGTACGCCATTGACATCAGACTCTTGCTGCAACAAAAGATTTTGAGGTTAACTAATTGTTTTTAGGCATTATTTGCGAATCTTCATCATTAAATTGGTAATATGCTAATATAAATATAATACATTTTATATTAGTATCAGACAAGAAGTAAAATTCGTTTCAGATTCGATCGGCATATGGAAATTGATTTACTTTCATTCAACAAAATTATAATAATAGAACCTTTTAATTTCAGATCTATTTCTATCTCTGCAAATAGTAAGTAAAATGGCGCCTACAACTACCAGCTGGGCTGTCAAACGAAAAATTAAAAATATTGCACAGTTGCAGACCTATGTGCAGAACCCATTGCGCATATTTCCTCTTTCTTTTATTATATGCCATTTACGATAGCGAGAAAATTTTAATAGACAAAGGTCTTTGTTCTCGAGTTACTTCAAAATTCTCTCGTTATCGTGGATGGACAGGCGAAAAAATCATTGCCTTCAGATTTCATTGCCTGGGTTCAAATCCCGTGATATCCATGAATTTTACACAAAACATTTCTTCGTATAAAAAAAGTTGCTAAGTAATTATTCAAAAACAGGAATCTGAATTCAAATATTTAGTTTATTGATTGGCTGGCGCCGTTCATTTACGCAAAAGAACTGTTTCTATGATCTCCTTCCGCAGCGACTTACTCCCTCAGGACCAGGAGAGGTCCGTACTTCTGATATGATTTACTTGTTGAGTAATCCGGATATCTAAATTAAAACACTAGTGACCTAGATGTACTACTTTATAAAATTAGAGCACTTTGATATTGGAATTTGGAGTGATCTAATTGCTCTATAACTCGCTCTAAATTCCTAACCTAATGTTCTAGTATGCGTTCCAATTTATATTGAAGAATTTAAGACATTTTTTCAGCATAAATAAAAGTACTGTTTTTCGTTATTATCTAGTGCCCTAGGAGAAATTTTGGGAAAACAAAAGCACATCTGAAATAGCGCCCTATACGAGTAGGTGCACAAAAAGTTCCATTTAACCAACATGTATCTCTTATAGTTCTCGAGATCCCAATGGTGGCAGCTCTAAATGGGACACACCTTAGAGCAGGAATTCATAGTCTAAGGGACACACTATATATTTTTACAAGTACTATGGAACTAAAACTCATTTAATATTTTGCAAAAGCTTTAAATTGATAAGTACACGAACTTTTGCAAGCAGTCTGAAGAATTATAGAATGGTAGATAAACTTTACTGCATAGTAATAGTGGTTCGAAGATTATGACGAGATAACGATAAAACAAGACTATGTATTTTTTACCTCGGCTTCATATCCTTCTCGGACGTTGTAAGTGAGATCATGTTGAATGTCGTTGGCGAATTCCTGTTGGTACTCTGGGTATAATCTCAGAACGTCAACCAATCCTTGCATGTGGATACATTTCAGGTCGCAATAAGTAAGAGCACGGACGTCGCTACTGGATTTCACTACGATGTCTTGATTAGTTGATTGACCGCCACCACCACTTTGACCGTTGTGCTGTGTGTGTTGCAAATGCATGGCGATGTCACTGCCAACTAGATCGCCCTTTCCTGTACGAAATAAAAAATTATAAATATTAGTTAAGAATTATTATTTATCTTATAATTTTTTTGAGAAAAACGGCTTGTTTTTTCAAATATTATTTGCCCCGCAAAACTTTATGCGATGTTTATAGTTTATACACTGAGATTTAGAGATTTTTTCAATAAATGTTGATAATAATAGCTATTTGTGTATTAAGAGCGCAAAATAGGACATTGTCGATTGAGAGGCATTCTGTCGAAGTCGACGATGTCGCCACAGTGGGGTCCTCCACCATAACAAAAAATAATAAAATTTACACTTTGTACTTACACTACTACTCAATTAATAAGGATTAATATAAAGAAAAAACGTCTTTTATATTTAATTTTAATTTATCGTTATTTCCCATTCTTCTTGACCTATTGCTTCAATCTAATCTAAACATTTTATACTTTCGTTTTTGTAAATGAATGCCCTATTTTATTTTCACAATAGTGCGGAATTTTTGTTTTGGTTATGTAATATACCGATAGAGCAGTTATATGTCAGATTGATTTGTAAAGGTGGTAAATGTGTCACTACAGTGCCATTAGTTCCTGACTAAACGTTTCCATTAAGAATGTACACAAACACAAGTGACATTTCTCAACATTGTATAGTTAGAAATTTGTACAGCGAGCGTTTTTTCTACTTTGTCGCGCTAGAGCGGCAAAGTGACATTTTGCGTTGACAAAAGAGAGCGCAAATGTCTACTTTCTATGTAGACTGTAGAAAAAAACATTTTGTAGGCCTTATATTAATTTTTTTTGAATAAATTTGTTAATAACACGTTTTATCATGAATGTTGTGTCCGGTGTAAAGCCAGTTTAGGCGCAGTAAATTTATATTAAATAAATAGCATTTATATTGGCATAGGCCAGGAGCAGACACGTGAGAGGAGCGACCTTCAATACTTGGAATCAGCTGATTTGTGTGCGCGTGTCACTTTGACAAGAACAATGTGCCTTTGACAACAATGTTTTGACTTATTTTGATTTTGACCTGCTAAAGAGTTATTATACAATTTTCAGGCAGTAAAACGCATTAAATCCAAACACTTCAAGATCACTCGAGTCACGTGTCTCCTCCTGGCCTATTAAAATAATATTTTTATGTAAATTAAAGTTAGAAAATGTCATCAAAGAGAGAACAATTTTAATAAAATATAATTCTGTGACTTTAAACAAAACTTTGTTTTCAAATTTATAAAAAATATTCACTTACAGGTAGTAATTACTACTATCCTTACTCACCCAAGATGGCTACGACCATGTCATTTTGTACAACTTCCATGGATCCATTGCAAATATAGTAAATGCAACTAAGAGCGTCTCCTTTATGTATTAAATACTCCCCCGGGGCGCAGAAGTTAGTTCGAATGTGAAGCGACAACAACTTAAGACAACCTTGGGAAGCGGCTTCGAAGATTGGAAGCTGCAGAATTTCTCGGTGCAAATGCATGGATACGTCGCCTCGGAGTTCTTCCGGGAATTCCTTTAGGGTCTGGAAGAAGAAGAAGAAAAAACCAAAGATATATAGGATAAAATAGAATTCGTTAAAGTAAGTGGAATTTATAAATAGTTTAAATAAGTTTAAATGAAAGTAATATGTCATAATAAATATGAGGAAATTTATAGAGCAAGTTTTGTTTTTACCTTCCGTCACCTTTAGGTAAGGAAGGTATTGTCTTTGGTCAAAAAATTCAATGATGAGTTTTTAGTGAATAAGCATGTTCTAGGGTCCCTATGATACTATTTTACCATTTTTACGATGATGTCTGTATGTATGTATGCGTGTGTGTGTGTGTGTGTGTGTGTATGCGTGTGTGTGTGTGTGTGTGTGTGTATGCGTGTGTGTGTGTGTGTGTGTGTGTGTGTGTGTGTGTGTGTGTGTGTGTGTGTGTGTTTGTGTGTGTGTGTGTGTGTGTGTGTGTGACGAAAGTTTCGGATCGCAAAACTTCAATATCACGATTCCAAAAATTATATTTTTTTCGTATTCCTCAAGTTTACATCCAGAAGAATAACTGAATAGATTTTGGTTATAATTGGTGAACCGGAAGTAGCCTCATTTGAAGATTTAACAGTTAAATTTGATTTATTGACATTTAATGTTATTATAACTTAAAGAATATATTATTCGCTATACGATTTGATTGCATTTTATACTTCATATTCAATAGATATACAGTTAAAGAATTATAAAGAAATTAAATTTTATAATTCAGATTGACAGATGTCAGTATCAATAAAAAGTAAATTAATGTGGCAGAGATGAGGATGTTGAAGTAGATGTTGAGGAAGACACGGAAAGATAGGTAAGGAAATAATTCTAGTGTTACAAGTTTCTAGAAAGATACAAGCCAGATGATTACATTAGTTTGAACATGCCATGAGGAGAAATGAAAAATATATATTGGATGATGAATGAATAGCTTAGTAATAGAAGGTTGAAGAAACAGAGGAAGACCAAAAATAAGATGGAAGGACTGTATTGCGGAAGACTTGAGAGAAAAGGAACTGAATGAGAACGACACGTAAAACAGAAATGAGGGAAGAAGAAAATATAAAATAGCAACCCCTAACGAATGGGAAAAGCTAAAGAAGAAGAAGATGTTAGTGTCAAGTGAAATTTGCATAGTTTGTTTACGAAATAATTTTACTGGAAATTTAGAATCTTTTGTAAGAAAATTAATGTATGGAATTTATACATATTACACGGATTGACGGAAGGTATTGTGGTGGCCACAACAGACTTTTTTAAATACGAATGTATAAATATATTTTTATATGAAAATATTCTATGAGCTAAGGCCTAATATTTAAAAAATAATATGTGTGAGTTTAAATGTACAGACAAAATTTTACGATCAAAGGGTTGTAGAGGGTGGAACAAATTCAATTTCCTTACCTATATGAAAAACTTTCTTAAGCACGTTACAGAAAATTGATGTAGGTTTTTATAAGTCAAAGGTACCTATGAAAATATTTCAGATATTTTCACTTGTTTTCGAGTTACGAACACAAAACCCACAAAACGTACATTTGAAGATTTTAACTTTGTTTTGAGTGAAAATTTTAAAAAGAATTTCAAATATTTTTTGTAGATAAAAATTGGAAGAATTTACGTAGATATTTTTTCCTTTCATCGTAGGTATTCAAGTAAGTTACGACATAAATTTGCATTTTTTAATGAAAAATAACTCCCACTCCTGTGACGTCAAATTACATTCAGTACATCATTCATAGCCATTAGGAAAACAATTTGTCCATCACCTACCTTATTTATACCAGCGGTTGAGGGGTGAATATAAGGAATTAACATGAGATATTAGTTTTATGCAATATCTTGCTCTCCTGCTCAGTTTATGGCATAAACTGATTTAGAGATAGATGATAGATCTCCCCACTAAACAATTCAAATTTCACATTTGGACAATTTGTATATTGTGTGTTGTGAATTTTGTCTAATTGTATACATTAAATATATTCTATAAAACAGTACGCTTATAGGTCTTTTAAACGACGTGTTTGCAGTGCTTTTATAGACCTATAATATAACCGAAATATAGAAGCACTGTTTTTCGCGCTTTTCCGTTTTCTAGAGGTGGTGTTACTGCTTTCAAAACTGACAGATGATTGATATATAACCTAAAATTTCTGTCAGTCAACAATTAATTTCATCTGTGAATTTAAATTTTTTAGCGTAAAGTACTACCAACATAACTGATAAAAAACCAAGTCATACTTTTGACAAGTCGTATTTAAAAAAAATATATATAAAATTAGCTAAAATAGTATAAAAAAATGTTTTATCAGACCTGTTATTGTACTCGAACTCGTACATTAACATATTGTCTTGTTTTTAATATACTATTTATATAATGACTAATGCTACTAATTAATTAATTAAGGCCTTTGCCAATAGCGGGCCGCATTCATTTTCGCATTTAATCTATAATATAATTAATAAATGAACGTATAGGTAATAATAAAAAATAAAATTAAGAATTACCCAAGTTCATTTGATAAATATAAATTTAAAGTTTGGCGTTTAACTTGTTTTAAAGTAAAAGTACGGTCTTAAATATAATAATATAATTATTACAGATACAGGGTGTAACAGAAATAAGTACATTAAATTTAACCAGTGATAGAACTCGTCGAGTGCAACAATATTTCTTAATAACTTTTTCTTGTAAACCTTCTAGATATTGAATTAAAATTCTTCCAAGTTTTGTCACAATTTTCTTTACCCGCCTATGGTTGAATAAAATAACTGCATCTCTGATCACTAGAGCGCGTTGCATGCCAAAATTCTGCGCGTGCGCATGGCGTGCGTGTACGTACGAACAGCTGTTTCTAGTTTGTTTCCGTTGTAACTTGTGAATGTGACTGAATACATTGAAAGAATGATTATAAACTGGCGAATAGATTGATAGATACATCAGATGATGAAACTATACACAAATTGGGAAAGATAAGAGATAGAATAGAATACCCCGACTAAGGTAACAAAAAAAATCATACGTCAAATTCTTATGTTACAACTGTTACACAATCCAAAAATGTTAGGACATTCATAGGATGCAGTTTACCAGAAACAACTCACAATTGACGGAACACGAAAACGCATAAAGATGATGAAAAGTGATGCAGACTTAAATGAAATCACAAAATGGCCACCGTCATTGTCAATACAATACTGGCGGCGACACTATGTGTTGTAATGCTATTCCAAAATATCCTCATCAATATTCTCTATTATCAGGGCGAGTTCTACCACGGTCTTGAGCAGCAGGCTTAAAGGAGTAATGATCTCAGAGATTTATTTATTTTATTTACATACATGTACAAAAGTGCGAACGTTTAGAAGATGACGATTTGTAAAACGTTCCAATTAAATTTGCCGACCTTGGGCAGCGTTTCCCTAAGCTTCACCATAGGCCAGCACAATAATATCTGTATACTCGGTATCCGTAAAGGCAGGTATTTTTACTGATTATAACTTTTATAATAATAATTATTAATCGGTTTGTTTGCCAAAATTTATTTGAAAAAGTTGACAACTCACATTTGTCAAAAACAATTGTTTCATTGTTATTGCTACTGGATTATAATTATTATGAAAATTCCTAAACGACTCGTTATTTTAAGGGCCCGGGGGTAGTAAAAATACTAAAAAAATGAGATTTCGAAAAAAGCTATTAAGAAATATTGTTGCTCTCGACGAGTTCTTTCACTGGTTAAATTTAATGTACTTATTTCTGTTACAGCGTGTATATACCAATAACTATTGGTAATTTTAACTTGTAATTGGTTAAAATAAATAATCATTTGAATCTTAAAATACAGTTTGTGCTTGAGGAAAGCGGCCGGATCATTTTTACTGGCGTCAATTTTCAATAATTAATTGAAAAATACCTAACGGATATTTCGTGATATTTTCATATTTGAGACTATTTACAGAATACTAATTTTTTAAATTAGAAGGATATATATTCTTGCAACAGCCCTGTATATATTGTAAAATACTGTTTCTTGTAAATTATAAAAGATATTAAGAATATAATATAAACTGTATTAGAATAGACGTAAGAGAATGAAAGGATCCTCTTATTTGAAATAGAATTAACAGACGACTTAATTAATTTTCAGTAAACTCATTTTCTTTTCGCTCCACTACCGGTTTCCTCGTTCAAACTTTCCCAATAAAATGGTTACAGAAATCCCGGCCACTCGTTTCCTTGGGCTCATAAATTAAACAAGAAGCAACAATTAGAATAAGTTCTCATAGAGAAAAGAGGAAATAATTAGTGTGCTTATCTAGAAAAGTTTTTCAAAGGTCTGTGAAGGAAATTATAAATTTAATAAGAGATAATTTCAATATAGTAAAATGAAAGGGCTTTGTTAGCGGTGACACAGTATTCGTATGAAGTCGACTCTTGCCGCTACCGTGAATTTAATAAGCAGGGGTAATATATCTAACAGTAGCGGTATTACGGTTACGGACATATTAAATAAAAATTTATAAAATACATATTTTGATGATTTTTAAAAGTTTTTGGCGTGCTTTGCTGCTTTAATTAAATATTTTGTATAAACATTTCATTTAAAAAATTCATATAATAATAATACTATTAATATATCATGGTTAATTACACCTTAATAATTATAATTAATAATACTGACATCTGTCAATTTGAATTACCTGAATATACTAGCAGTTTCCATGGTTAAGTTAGCATAGCAGGCTGAATTATGAAATTTATATGAAATTTATTATCTTTATTCTTCTTTAACTCTATATCTGTTGAATATCAAATATAAAATGCAATCAAATCGTATAGACAATAATATATTCTTTAAGTTATAATAACATTTAACTGAGTTTTTCAAGAAAAACTGTTAAAATCTTCAAATGAGGGTACTTCCGGTTGACTAATTATAACCAAAATATAATAAAGTCTGCATATGGTTGTAAGGAAGAGGAATACGCAAGAATTGTAATTTTTGGAATTCTAATATTGGAGATATCGTGCACGAAACCATGGTCACATACACACACACACACACATACACACACACGCACACACGAACACACACACACACACACACATACAGACATCATCGTAAAAATAGTAAAATTGTATTGTAAAGACCCTAAAACGTGCTTGTTAAATGAAAACTCACCACTGAATTTTTTGACCAAAGACAATACCTTCCTTTGAATTATGAAATTTATATGAAATTTATTATCTTTATTCTTCTTTAACTCTATATCTGTTGAATATCAAATATAAAATGCAATCAAATCGTATAGACAATAATATATTCTTTAAGTTATAATAACATTTAACTGAGTTTTTCAAGAAAAACTGTTAAAATCTTCAAATGAGGGTACTTCCGGTTGACTAATTATAACCAAAATATAATAAAGTCTGCATATGGTTGTAAGGAAGAGGAATACGCAAGAATTGTAATTTTTGGAATTCTAATATTGGAGATATCGTGCACGAAACCATGGTCACATACACACACACACACACATACACACACACGCACACACGAACACACACACACACACATACAGACATCATCGTAAAAATAGTAAAATTGTATTGTAAAGACCCTAAAACGTGCTTGTTAAATGAAAACTCACCACTGAATTTTTTGACCAAAGACAATACCTTCCTTACCTAGAGGTGACGGAAGGTAAAAATAAATGTTTTGTCAATAATCAGACTACCTCTGTATTTAAAATGTTTGTATTAACGAAGAAAACATTATTCCAAATATGCAAGGAAAAGTCTTTCAATCTCTGGTTAATATTTTAACTTCTACATTGAATGTGGAAAAATATTCATATGAATATTGATATATAGGACTTTTCTAAACGGTAGTAGAAAAAACTCTTTTATTAATGTCCAGTTCGCAGTAGTACCAGGCTTAAACAAAAAACTATGAATCAAAATTTTATCAGCCAGCAATATTCAATATTTCATTTCATTTGTCATATTGTTTCGACACAAGCTTGCCCCTACACACGCTTCGGTTTTTACTCCGGCTTGCTTATACTCGTACAGGCCAAATACGTGCAGGTTTGCCTAGGGTTAACCAACTTTTTACATTAGCGATATAGACAGGCATAAAAGTACCTAGCGAAACCGTAGGTAAGGTACCTTATCTCATCTGTAATACTTTGGTTCTAATTTATCAGTCGATTATATTTAATACCTAAGATTTATTAGTTTAGTATGTTTTTAATATTAGATCCACTATCATTATCTTACTAAGATGAAAACTTATGGAATAGAAAAAATGTAATAAAATTATATTATGTACTCGTTCGTACGTTTCCTTTGTAATGAAACTGTATAACTTTCATAATTCAAATTTTTCTTCAATAAGATTTTTCTTTTTAGGTATATGAAAAAGTGAAAAATATTCTTCAAATTGAATTTCCTTTGTTATTAGCTTAGTTAGTAGATCGTTACGTTCATAATGTTTCATATTTCAACCGGTAACAAGAAACTGAAGTTTCTTCCAAAGAATTGGTTTCTTTGTAAACTATATTAGGCCGTTGTTCATGAAAGTTTTAAGAGTTAGAAGCGAAGGTTTCGAGCTGTTTTTCAACTCGTTCACCTGTACAAAGGGCTTGCAAAGTGGAACAAGGGAAAATAAGAGATTATAATTCGCTCTCTTCAAAATTTTATTTGCGTTTGTTTCATATTGCATTATGAAATTAAGTCTTTATGTCTGTCTCTTTATGGAGGTGGATGTTTATTCATCTGGGGTTCATTTCGAGAAATTAAATATTTCGCTATCGGGGTTTAGTTATCTTTTATCTCGACCTCATTACTTTGAATCTCTGCTTTCGATTATTCGAATGGCGGCGTGTGACACCTTTTTATCAATGTGCGACCAACAAAATTAATCACAGGAAGTAGATGCCCAAAGATTGCTGGATTACACATAGTGTACTGGCATATGTGACCAATTTTTGTTAATCTATGTAATTATGAAGTTAAATAGTAATTTACGTAACAAAACAAGTGATACCTTACTGGGTGAGCAAGCATATTTTAAAGCTCGCCTACGGTTCACTTTGTATACTTGTGAGCCCAGTATAGACACTTTCAGGTCACGTTGGGTACAGATTTTTTTTTCGCGGTCCTGAAAAAAAGAATAAATAAAAATCTATAGATGTTCATTATTTTATTTTTTTATTGCAAGGAAATAAGAAATAAATAAATTATTTGAAGATTTTGGGAACGAAAATTTGTAGTTGAAATTGGTAGGAGGCCGTAGGTCGTAGGTTCGAAAGAAATAGTTGACTATACATATAAGTCACTTTATTGATACATGTGAACGTTTCGGACGTTACATTTGTCCATCATCAGCTATTAAAATGATACATGATTACAATAATGTAAATTAATACGATATAAACTTCGACTTACCACTATAAATGTGAAGAGAAATATTTTTTTAATAATTTTAAATGTTACATTGAAAAGCTCTTAATAATTATTGTAATACATTTTGAAACACTACTTAAACAGTAGTAGTGTAAAGCCCAAATTTTGTCGAGAATCACAGCAGAGCCATGACAATAAAAAAATAAATAAAAAACTGATCGCTTTACAATTTCTAATTAATGATTGGAAAAACGAATTAGATGACAACAATATGGTTTTCATTTTCTTCATGGATCTGAAGAGAGCTTTCGAAACTGTGGATAGAAATAAATTGATTTTAAAGCTTAAACAAATAGGTATTGGTGGTACTGTTCTAAACTGGCTAACATGTTATTTAAAAAACAGAAAACAGAGAGTAAAATGTAATAATGTTTACTCAGATATCTTGAATATTGATTATGGGGTACCTCAGGGAAGTATCTTAGGGCCTCTTTTGTTCAGTCTATACATTAATGACAGAGAAAGTTATAAAAAAATGTCGGTTTCATTTCTTTGCTGATGATACAATTATATATGTAGCAGGGAAGAATATGCCTGAAATTATTCAAAACTTAAATGAAGATCTTGAACATGTAAATAAATGGCTATCTCTTAATAAATTAAAACTTAATCATCTTAATCAAAAGTAATGTTACTAGGTAGTGATATGCAATATAAATATTTTATTGAAAACAATTTTCAGATATTAATAAATAATGAGGAACTCAAAATAGTTGATGAGAGAAAATACTTGGGAGTAATTATAGATAGAAAATTAAAGTTTAAATCTCAGACTGATTACCTGTGTAAGAAAATCTCTAAAAAAAAGTGGTGTATTATGTAGAGTGAGTCAATATTTATCAAGAAATACAAAATTGTTAATCTATAATGCAATAATCTTACCACACTTTATGTATGCATCATCCATTTTGTACATGGCTAATAAAGCTGATATAAATAGATTGCAGAAAATGCAAAACAGAGCCATGCGAGTGATATTAAAGTGCAGTAGATATAGAAGTATTAAGTCAATGTTGGAGGAACTAAAATGGTTAAATGTAGAACAATTAATTAAAATGCAAATGTTAATACAAAAAATAAAATTTGGGCAAGTACCAACATACTTAAGAAACATTTTAATTCCTTTCAACACGATACATTGTTATGAAACGAGGTTTAATAAGAATTTCGTATTGTCACGAGTACAAAAGTCTTCAACACAAAAATCCTTGTTTCATAGTGGTATAGCTGAATACAATAAGTTACCAGAAGATATAAAAAATTTAACGAATTTAAAAGCATTTAAGAAAAGTGTAAAAATATTCTTGAAATCTGCAGAAATATAGTGTATTTGTTCTTTTTCCTTTTCAAATGGTAACTTATTTTTTGATCTACTTTCTATGTAAAGTTTGTTTTCAGTATTATTACAAGTTACCTGATTTTTTAATTATTAATATTTCTTTTTTCTTTATCTTTATTATTATATTATGTCATATTATTAGTTATTCCATTATTATCAACATTACCATATCATATTTTGTTATATATTTTATTTCATTTTGTATTGTATATAGCGTTTAGCTAAATAAATGAGACATTATTATTATTATTATTATCGCCATGGAAACATTCATGTAGTTACTTTCCGATCCCTTATAGAAAATTTTCCGACTCTAAAAAGTGATCAGAATCAGCTCATTTTCTGGACGACTACAAAAAATAATATATACCACTATATTTTAAAAAAATGTTAAATATTACTTAATAATATTTGAGAAATATTTTTTTTTCGCTCTTGTTACTTATTATCATCAAAAAGAAAAAAATTGGAAATTTTATAGGATAAAACTCAAATATACGTACCCTTATAAAAAAAAAAAGATTATGTTATATCTCGAACATTTACAGAAAAAAAAACGTACGCCACTGCACTCACTGCATACACATTGTAACAATTTTATTCGAAATATTTTGCGAGAAAACTGATAATTTATAAAAAATACTTTTTGATTGACATCAGCAATCAAAATCTAAAGTCCATTTCCATGACTTGATCCTCACGTCATCAATCGTAACCATATGGTTCAAATCGGCAGGTGGGGGGAATAGATGACGTCATGTTATTGGGTGATCGGCCGAAATCGTCTGATTTCCGTAACAATGTTCAGTCAGAGAGTTCAAAACTATGCCCTATTCTCTATAATACTGAATTGATATTGTGAAAATGATTAGGCAGAAGACACACTTCATCAACCTTATAAAAAGAAATATAAATTATTATATTATTAGTTGTTATTTATTTTTTAAAAAACGAAGAAAACATATACTAGTATTAAAGAAACGTATACATTAATGAATTTACAGTTATTTCTAAGTCAATCCTTATTCCTTTTACGGAATATAAAATTATTTGACACAACATAGTCATTCTCAGTAGTGCCAAAGTATGGTACGAAAATAAACTACAATTATTTCAAATAATTTTATATTCCGTTAAAGGAATAACGATTAACTAATTAACTAATTTTCACTGTAAGGTGGAACATGGTATACGTCATACAAATAAAAACTGACAGTATTTAGGATCTTATAACGTGTGAATATTATTGTTCATCAAAATTCGAAGTGACATTTATTTCGCAAAAATAAATCAATTGAATAATTATGATGTATTGTCAAAACTGACAGTATTGTAATAAATATAATCTATATTGTGCCAGTTTTGTTATTCATCAAAATTCGAAGTATAAATAGTTATTTAGCAATAGTAAACAATCGGAATAAATACGATATAAGTATATATAATGGATGAAATATATGTTGTAATAATTGTCGGCAATCTTAGAAACATTGGCTGGTACCACAAGCCTGGTGTTAACTAAAACGCTGTTTTAAGAAATGTCAAATTCAAATTTCAATATTTAATTTCACCCTTACGTTTAAAGAGCGATTTTTAAAAAAATATTTGTTTGAACATAAACTATGTTCTACTTTAAAATCATATTTTGATGAATTTGATATTTATTATTAATATTAAATAATGAAATTTGACATTTCTTAAAACATCGTTTTAGTTAAAACAAGGCTTGTGGTACCAGCCATTGTCTTTGCAGTAGCAAAATGCACAATATAATAGCAAGAATTAACAAAACTACCAACACAAAGCGATACACATTATCGACGCCAAAATGATCTTTATCACATTTTGAATGAGATGAATAATCAAATATTTGAAAATGTCATTTATTACCTAAGTTACAATACAAAACAGTTTTGTTTCATTTTTTGCCGACGGTTGGACGGTGATAGCATATACCCCTCTGAAACACTGACGATAATGAGATAGCGAATAAAAGTCTTATATATGCCATGTGTGTACGACAAAGATGTTAGATAAGTTTAGTAATTCTTGCATCAGAAATTGATGACGTGGGCTCTGCCTTTTTGAATTTATGTTTTTAGTAACTGAGTAAATTTAATATAAAATTACAATAAAAATAAATCTACTATGCGATTATTTAAAAAAAAATGTACAACGAGCTAATTGTCCAACACTACTACTACTTTTACCTGGTTTGACAGATAGCCAACGTTCAGTTTTTTTTTCTTTTTATACATATATAACATTAATAAAGGTTATGAGTGCCTATATTCTGAAAGGACTATTGACTCTGTAAGAATTCCACTTTATTTCGCTAATTTGTAAGGATAAACCGGAATCTGTATTTTCATGTTACTAATAAATACAATTTCCTTCCTTTTATAATTTTAAATTACTATATAACATTGGGATATTGAATTCTTTCATTTTTACAAAGTTGACTGCATATTTCTTTAGTATAATTTGAATTTATTATCATTTCACGTTTTACGCCAATTCCTTTCAAAAAAAAAAATGAAAAATCTTCCATAAACTTATTTCTATTCATGATTTATTAATTCTACTTCACTTTCAATTTACTCAGTATTTTATGAGATTCTTTAAAAATGATTTCTAAATTAGTTTTAAGCTACCTACTATGAGTTACGAATTCTTTCAAAGTTCAAAAATTTAATTTTCTTGATCATCAAAGGATTTGTCCTTTCATAATAAAGATGAAACAGAATTTATAATGAGCATTAATATTTGGTGCCACGATTCGAATGTAATTTATGAAAGAGTACAGAAAAACAATATTCTTTGTTGTCTAGATATTTATTTACCTTGCATAGTACCTACCTATTCGAGTTACGATTTGAAATTTTTTAAATGGCGCCTATAGATTTTAAAAAAGTTTAGATTTATTTGATCGGTATTTTTTTACATCAGTATTTTGTAAAATAAACGATCAGTAAAAATATACATATTATTTCAGGTTGGATTAGGTTAGGTTGGCTACACTGCTACATAGATTGTGTTATGTTAAATTAAGTTACATTAGGTTAAATTATATTTTTATTATAATTTACTGATCATTTAATATTGATCATTAATTTTAACTACTAATCCAATAAATAGCAGACATTTAGAAATGGCCCCACCAGAAAGAGCACTTTTTGTAGCTTTTCAAATACGAAGGCCATGCAAAAATAAAAGATACAATGGTATTAGTGGCCAGGGGAAATTTTGTTTCGGAAAGTTGGCATCACTGCCCTGTAGAGGGACTCCTCTTTCAAACGAGTGGTCCGGCAAGTCCCTAGGGCGAGTATTTTGGTAACCGTTGCAATTTGCAATTTGCAATGAGGCATTCTCTTCACTCTCCCGCCAGGTGCAAGATCGGTTCGGTTGTTTTCTGCATACGTCTATTGTGATACCGTGAATACGGATCACTACTGTAAAACAATTTAATAAACTTTGAAGGGCGATGCAGAAGCGAAGGCAGGGAATGTTGACTCTCGGCATGTGTCTGCTACACGATAAAGTCTGCCCACATAGCGAGAATCAGCAAAACTTTACTGAATGATACATCATACAGTCCCGATATGGCACCGTCTGATTTTCATCTCTTTCTTTATTTAAAGACGCATCTAGCAGGAAAAAAAAATAAAAACGAAGATAAGGTAAACGACGAAATGGAACGTTGTATGAAGGAGCGACGGTAATATATTCGACACAGGCATCAAAAATCTTGTGCCCCGTCTACAGATGGTAAATGAAATTAACGGGAACTATGTAGAAGAATAGTTGAGGAGACATATACCTACATCCTCCTGTATTTTTTTATTTTTTTTTATTTTATTTGTGGTAGCCTATATATCTTTAATTTGGACGGCCTTCGTATGTATTATTTTAAATTAACGCAATATTTAAGAAAAACTGTTTAGGTAAAAGCACCGGTAGTTGACACTTTAAGAAATAAAATGTGTAATATTGTTTTTTAAAAACACGGTTTAATTTTTAGAAAAAATACAAGCAATTATAGTAGAGACCCTTTAACTGAACATCCATCTGAATATGGAGTAGAAGGAAGGTAATCCGAACAAGGACTCTTTAATCCGAACTGTAGAATAAAATTTTTCCAAACGCAACAACTAGCACGTGTGATTCTTGATGAAAACTTAAATTTTGCTTTAGTTTCCACCCGTAAATTGGCGGGATGTGATGATAACTTCAACCTGCGATTACAACTATATTCGACGTCAAATAAATTTGGACTGATGTTCAACTTTTCCCTTCTCCGCACCCTGTCCCTTGCACTGCGGTGTTGCCGCTTTGTCATACCTTTGCATGTTCAACTTTGTCCATGAATTGGCAACTGTATACAAATCCAGTCCATAATTATTTGACGGCAAGTATAGTGTATGTATATACATACATTGTTTATTAAATAATAATGCTTAATACTTCGGCGACTGGCGATCGATCAAAGCCGGAATGAAAATAGTTATTTGTATATCAAGTGCTGAAAGTCTACCTTTGTCGAACCAAAACGAAAGTTTGTGTTCGACAAAGGACTTTCAACACGTGTTATACACACTATTTTTTCTACTCCTGCAAGATAAAAAATAAGGGAATAAAGAATTATTTTTTAAAAATAATTTGACATTTATTTTCAATTTTTGTATTTGTGATGCGTATCTATGACAACAACAAACATTCTATACAACATTTGTAAGTAATATTCATTGCTAGGATACCGAAGCGTGCTGCAAAGAGTTACTTTCAACATGAAAAACAAACCAGAAAATTGTATTTTCAGAGCAGGAGTAGAAAAAAAAATTATATAGGTGGGCCAATATCAGAAAAAATTTTACTGCTACTTATCTTTTTCATTAGAATACAAATAACCAAAATTTGATTTTTAGTCATACAATTTGTGAAGCATATGTATACTGTGTTTAAAAAAACCTGACTCGGAATAGATTAGGAACAGAAAAACGTATGTCTGATCATTATTCATTTCAAAAGTCAAGTTTTTAAAATTGATCTTGAAATATAATTTTATGGAGAAAGATAATAAAGAAGAATTCAATATAGTGCAATTCGCAGTTTTCTAATTTATTTCCATTTATAAAATAATATTCAAGGAGAAAAGGTTTGATTTCTTTAGATAACATTTTTGACAATATCTCGTGTCAAATTGATATTTAATTAAATATTTTTAAATTGACATAAGTTTCTTTGTTCATAGTCGAGTTTTTTTTATAACTACGTATGTATTATATCCACACACACACACACACACACACATACATACACACATACACACATACACACATACACACACACACACACACGTACGTACATACATACATACACACAGACATCATCGTGGAAATGTTAAAAATGGATTCTAGGGACCTTAAAACGTGGTCATTTAACAAAATCTCGATATGCGATTTTTAGCACGATCCCTATACCTCCCTTACCAAGGGTAGCGGGGGGTAAAAAATTAAACGGATAGTTACTTAACAAATAAATGATTATTGCAAATACTTAAAAAAAGTGTAATTACATTCAAAACAAATGATGAAGTGCATTGAATAGATGATCTACCAGCTTTATAATGTACAGTAAAATCATATTATTGTTTCTTTACTAAAAATGCCTTTATTGTTTTGGAATAAGAAATGCAGTTCCAATAATGTGCGTGAACTATTTTCTTTAATTTAACTTTTAAACGGGTGGGCCCAGGACAACCTTGGCCAACCCCTGGCTACGTACCTGATCAGATAGCTACACAGCTAGTAGAACACCAATGGAGTAAAAGATTAAAAATCTGCTGCTGCAGTTGCTGCTGAACTATGTCGAAAGTACCTTTACCTTATCTACTATAGTAATCATTCTTTCTTACCTCATGTAAGTCGATTCCATGATTAAGAGACCACATAGTTTGGAAATAATCCTGCATTCGCTGTTTCAACTCCTTGGGGATTTGATATAAAGTAAAAAAGTCCTTGAGATCACGCCATTTGGTCTGGTACAGTGATCTCCGAGAGTACATCCTTTGGATGATTGCCGTCACGTTACCAAATACCACGGCGTGCATTAGTGCTGCAACAGACACAAAGGGGATTACAATTGAGGTTAGACGACGTTCCTTATTGGACAGGTTAAGCCAAGAGCCAAGATAATTAAGCTAACAAAAATACTGCAATACAGTGGTTCTGAAACATTGTAAGTTTGAGGCTTTTTCTACAATGTACAATAGAAATTAATATTGACGAAGTTCGACTGAAGGATTTAATTTTACTTAATTTAATTTATAAAAACTCCCCCTATATCAAGGATTTATCCAGATATCTCTCGGAAAAGTTACTTTAAATTTCAAGTTCTTCTTACTTCTTACTTAGTGGTTTATTTGTTACATCTATACTGTATTTTTATTAGCTAAGGAGCACGTACTTGGTTTATCGATGTTACGAATTTTTACAAACTAGTTCTAGGTTCTAGAAACATAGTTTCTGTACACTGTATATATAAACTTTATCTTTACGAAAATGTATTTGCGAAAGTGGAAAGTATTTCTTTGCGAGAGTTATGCTAGAATTATTGAGAATAAGAAAATCAAGTAAACAAAATTTAAAATACCCACTTATAATTATTACCAAAACCTTTTCATCTCTTTCCAGTAATATCCGATTGAGAAATACGTAGTTAAACAGATATTAAGTATTATAGTTTTTGAGAAATCGTCCTTCCAACATCCCCACATACATTCGCACACACACACACCAGACATCATCGTAAAAATATTAAAATCGGATTGTAGCATTGTAGGGATCTTAAAACATGCTTAATCATTAAAATATAGATATGCGATTTTTGGCATGAATCCAATGTAGTGTTTCTGACGAGACGATCGAGACGAGAAACTACGATGTCTCGTCTCGTCTCGTCTCGAAGGCAAGAAATTAAGTCTCGTCTCGATTTTTTCTCGTCTCGAACAATGGAATCTCGTCTCGGCCGAGAATCTCGACGAGATTTCTCGAATTTTTTTTTATAAATCAGATACAGATACGGTTGAGCTGGGAAGTTTCATTGGCGCGAAAATTCAAAATAAGGAAAATTAAAGAAGAGTGTATAAAACAAATAAATAAGTTTGGTTTGCAAATCAAAAGTGTTCAATAAACAAACTGTATAAATTGCATATGGCAAAATTATATTTAGTCCATTTTTTATGTTTTATCTCTTTCTAATATTGATATTCATGCATCTTTGTTTCATATAAAATCAATTTTGTAAGTGTATCTTTTGCTTATTTAATCATTATTTATTAAAAAGAATCCCTATAAATAATAAATTATTAAAATAAAATAAATATATCATCCGATTTTTACCCATTACTGGGTGTAACACTGAGTCGGTAAGTGAACAAGAATACTGAGACGTCAGGAAAGTAGGAGGTAGTTGTATTTTAAGAAATTTTAACGATTCTGTTTAGATTTATAATTACAAAAATATAAAAAATTACAAAATGTCCAACCAATTTTTTTAAAAAATGTATTTTTTAAAACAAAAAATGTCGAGAAATCTCGGAATAATTGTCGAGAATCTCGACATATAAGTCTCGTCTCGTCTCGTGAGTTCAAAAAGCTTTCTCGTCTCGGCGAGACGAGAATGCTTTTTTCGAGACGTGACGAGACAAGATTCGAGAATATCTCGTCTCGTCCGAAACACTAATCCAATACCTCTCTTAGCGAGAGGTACAAATATGAACGTGTCTAATTCTCAATAATTCTAGCTGGATCCTTGTACAAACAAAAAATATGTAGTATGAACAACGTGTAGTTTTACTAATTTTAAGTCATTATTTCATTCATGTAAAAACGATCGGCTTTTCAGCGTCATCTGCTTCATGAACTGAAACGAAGTAAAAGTAATTGTGATTGAAATGTCATCAATAGAATACATTTATATTTTAACAAATGAAAATCATTAAAGTTAATGAATTCTGCCACAAATTGAAGTCCCTTAAAACATTTCAATTTTCAATATAATGCTATCCCCCTCAATTCCCAATTCCGCTCTTTTATCTGAATACCCTCTTATACCCTGCCCGTATCCTGTATTGTATCCTATAAGTGTGGAGGCTCTACAATTTCACGGTGGCGGTCGTGCAGAGGTGACACGGGTTTCGGCAGGGTAATAAAAGGCCACAGTCCACTTCTATAGCCGATCAGGAGATAGACGGCCTTTATGCCGGTTTTATAGCCAATGCTTCCCGGAATTTATAGACGAATGAAGGAATTGGGAAATTTATACAGGATCGTTTATAATTTTTTATTTATTAGGTAAGTTTGGGCAAGGCACGGCCAATGAATTTTGTAATCCTAATAAAATACTTGAACGACAATTTCTGTTCATACTTATTTTTGTTTTAAATTAAAAGGTTAATAGAGTGGCTGTTCTTTATGTAAATGCTTGTGAAGATTCTGAAATTTTTGTTAATTATTATTGTTTTTGGCATTGCTAAAAAGCACTGTTGATTAATTTTATTTATTTAATAATAGATTAATCAAAAATTGATAAAATAATGCTAAATTTGTTAGTAGCAGATTTGATAAAAAATTGAACGAGATTTTCGCGCGTTTTTTTATCATGTTAGTACCTCGGTGTGTGAAGTGTAGTCAGATTTCATTAATATTGAACGCGTAGGTTGTATTTCTCAGCTACATATTAGATCTGTTCGTTTCGCTACTCTGCATCTATTAGTCTGGGAACCAGCAACACTACAGTTTTACGACAATTTTATTATTCACGAAACCATGTTATCAGATGATGCATACTAGGAAAATCGACTGCTGCCGGCGCACCAACGGTACAACGATCAAGAACGGAACCCCGAGTATGTAAAAAATTATGAGAAAAAATCTGTTGTGGCGAGCACAATACCTCTCGCCATTTTCATTTTATGTAACATGGGGCGCGAGCAGTTATGTGACTTTGTTGGTCTTGGCAAGCAGATGTGGGGGCCCGTGTCAGAATGAGAGCTAGTAATATACATAGGTGTCAGGTATCATAAGTTTTAATTCGAAACATTATGATTTTCGAAATCCATGTGGATTATTTTCCTCGACAAGTATATTCCATACTAATGGATGACAAATAAACATCAGAACATTTTGAAATTTTGAATGAAAAATTATGACATATGACAATTGTGACATCTATGTAAAAACTAAAGGGTTTTCCAATAAGAGGTGTTATTTTGAATAGCCCGCTATTTCGGTAGATGTCGCTTTTGAAGCTGTCATTTTTTGACATTTGACAAGTAGAAACTACGCCATTAATAAAAATGGAACGATACACGCTTCAACAACGCATTGAAATTATTAAAATTCACTATAAAAATGGTGAAAATTTGGCAGAGACGGTTCGTAAAACTCGACAATTTTTGGGTCGTCGTGAAGCACCTTGTCGGACCGCAATACAGAAATTGGTGGAAAAATTCGAGCTGTTGGGACAAGTTAGTGATGTGAAGAATAAAACCCGTGCACGTCGCTCAAGAACAGCCGAGAATATTGCTGCTGTAGCCGAAAGTGTTGAAGAAAACCCAGGTTTGTCCATTCCTCGTCGTTCTTTGGAATTAGGCATTCCACAAACGTCATTACACCGTATTTTGCATAAAGATTTGGGTCTTAAGGCTTATAAAGTCCAGTTAACACAAGAACTCAAGCCGGGCGATCATCAACAACGTCGTGTCTTTGCTGATTGGGTCGTTGAAATGCATGAAAATGATCCGGAATTCCATCGAAAAATCATCTTGAGTGATGAGGCCCATTTCCACCTCGGTGGCTTCGTCAACAAACAAAATTGTCGCATCTGGAGCTCAGAACACCCAAGAGTTATTGTTGAAAAGCCTCTCTATCCTCAACGTGTGACTGTTTGGTGCGGTTTATGGTCCGGCGGAGTCATTGGATCTTACTTTTTCGAAAATGAGGCTGGAGCAACAGTTACGGTGAATGGATTGCGCTATCGAGAGATGATTAACGATTTTTTATGGCCGGAATTGGATGGTATTGATCTGGACAACGTTTACTTTCAACAAGACGGCGCTACGTGCCACACAAGCAACGAAACCATTGATCTTTTACGGGAAAAGTTTCCGGACCGTGTTATCTCTCGAAGAGGTGATCACAATTGGCCACCGAGATCTTGTGATTTAACACCTTGCGACTTCTTTCTTTGGGGCCACGTGAAAGAGAAGGTCTACGCCAACTGCCCAGCGTCGACTCAAGACCTCAAAGATGGAATTCGTGAGGCTATCGAGGACATAGGACAGCCACTTTGCGATTTGGTTATGGAAAATTTCATGAAAAGGATATTGTCCTGTCAGCGTGGTCGTGGTGGTCATTTGCTTGATATTATTTTCCACTATTAACGGCATACCTTCCTCTTTATAATGAAATAAACATCCGATCATTTATATTTAAAAATGGCATTTTCTTTGAATATCAAAATAACACCTCTTATTGGAAAACCCTTTACTAGCCGTCATTCTTACACGGATCCTCATCTGCTTGCCAAGGCCAACAAAGTCACATGTCTGCTCGCGCCACACACACCACACAAATAATTGAAATTGTTTCTCTTCTTTCCTTCTATAAGAAATTTTATCCTACTATTCTATTATGTTCAAAATTCTTCAAATTCATTGACGGTATTAGCGGTATTTCTTAAGGATATATGTAATATTAACATATCTGTAATTTAAATATATAATTAATTAATAATACAATAATATATATTAAATGTACTCTTACCTCCCAGAAAAATCTGACACTGACATTTTGCATTTACATGTCAATTACAAAAATTTAAATATCGCAAATGTTTTTCGGGCAACGAGATTTATTACAACAGATTATTTCATATTATTATATACTATATCTCCAAACCTATACGAAATATAATAAAAAAATTAAGTGTGTCAGATTGAGAATTTAATTATCTTTAATATTTGTAGTAACAAATTTTCAAAAAATAATATTTAGAATTTTTTTTTTTAGAAACTACCACTTCCGGTTGCCCAATTGTTACCAGAACCTATCCCCTCTTCCCATTACTGTTAGATTGAGGAATCCGTAGTCAAACAGGTCTTTAGTCTTATATAATTTGAGAAATCGTGTCTCCAACAACCTCACACACACACACACACACACACACACACACACAGACATCATTGTAAAAATGTTAAAATCGGATTCTATGGACCTTAAATCGTGCTTATTCAATAAAATCTGGATATGCGATTTTTAGCATGAATCCAATACCTCTCTTAGCGAGAGGTAAAAAGTTATTTTATTTATGAAATTTTGGGGAATGCATATTGTTAATTGTTGGCAGCAAGCATAGAAGGTTGCGCCGCGCGCTTGAGATGGTCTATTATGATCTACACGAACAAACTTTTAATTATCTACGTAACGTTACATAGGTAAGCTATTCTTTAATAAGAAATTATGCTGCAGTTCGTTTAGCGGGATAAAACTTTGATAGCATAATTACAATGTTGCGCCGTGTACTCAATTCTTTCTATGCGCAGGTATTCTCCTAACCTTAAAGTGAAAGATTAGTCGTATTTCTGCAATTCAACATTTTCGTCACTGTATATTCATCAGTGCAGCATAATTTTTTATTGAAGCAAATTTATAAACTTTCACATCTAATAAATTATATTAATGATAAAATAAGTTACACGACGTTACATTGATATTTAAAAGTTTGTTCGTGTTGCGCATAATAGGCTATTTCAAGCGCACGGCTCAACCTTCTGTGTGCTGCCGTGCTGCCAAGGACTTTGTCCCGCTGAATAACCGGCAGCACATTTTTTTCGTAAAGAACAACGTATAAGCTTTTACCCACAACAAATTTTATTAATAATAAAATAAGTGAGACTACCAATAATTTTTTACAGTCCGAGTAGTCGGAATAACCGTTTGTCTCACCAGGGGATGGACAGCGGTATTTTTTTTTTAAATGTTATTAACAATTAGAATATGCATTCCCCAAAATTTCATTAATAATAAAAACTTTCGTCACACACACACAAATAAATACATACATACATACATACATACAGACATCATCGGGAAAGTGGTAAAATATAATATATTAGTGTCCCTAAAACATGCTTATTCACTAAAAACTTATCATTGAATTTTTTGACCAAAGACAATACCTTCCTTACCTAAAGGTGACGGAAGGTAAAAACTGAACATTTATTTATTTGTAATTTTTTATAATTTATTTCAACTTATGCAGTAAAAATATAGTAATTAATATTAAATAACGTAATTAACGAAATAATTTAAATTAATTTACAGTGATGCTAAATACTTGCACTTTAATCTAAAATTAATCGTCATTAAATTTTCAAAGTGAAGGAACTTTAATGTATTCAGTCTTCCATAATATTTGTGCCACTTATTATTAAATATTCCCGGAATCTTTTCCTTTTACATCTCACTCAGATTCAGTTAATTTGGTTATAGACATTTACCATGTAGGAACATATTCATTGTAGAAGTCGTTTAAAAATAATGTAAAATGACTATCTCAGTTTGAAATGCCCAATATTATGTGGAATCTTTTCCTTTTTCCTCAGTTTGAAATGCCCAATGTTATGTGGAATCTTTTCCTTTTTCATCTCACCGCTTCAAGTGCTTTGCAGATTAAATAAAAACAACGTTGGTAAAGTGCATTAAGTATATCTAATGGGGTATACTTAAAGGGGCCAATATTAATACTGATGAATAAAGTATTACTTTTTAAATAATTTATAGATGAAATAGCGAACGTTCTAGTGTTTAAACAGGTACCAGGAAATAGGAAATCGATTGAATATTAAGTATAAGTACTAAGTAAATTTTACAAAATTAATTATAAATGAAGTGGATTTGTGAAAATTGGTTATCTTACACTTAATTAATCGGAACTTAATTACTGCAGTAATATTTAATTGAATAGGGAAATATTTTCTTTTATTATAGAAGTAGTTCTAAAAAAAACATTAAAAGTCAAACAAATTCTTTGATAAAACGGAAATGAAATTCAGTTTTGTTTGCACGCCTGATCATTTTGACCAGATGCAACAAGAACCTAGATTTTTTATGTATACATTAGTTTGTTAAACCTTATTGTTAGTTATGTTTTCGCGTCGGTTGAATGTTGTGTGTTCGTTTATTGAATTTTATTTTGTGAATTTGGTGTTTTTCATATAAGCATGGAAAAATGAGGTAAATATTTATAACAAATATTAGTATTATGTAATCGTTGTTTTAAATATACAATTGTTTTAAAATATTAACATTAGAAATTGAATATAATAAATAATAATCAAAGGTTATGTTTATATAAGTTTTGATATATTTGTTATAAAGTATTTAAATTGTAATAAATATGTTTTTGTATAAATATTTGTTTACGTATATAGCGATGCAAACATTTATGTTGTATGATTTAAAATATTGACACATAGAAATGATTTTTTTATTTGTGAATGTCAGTAATAATGTGGCTAACTGTCTGATTAAAAATTTTCATCCACAAAGAAAATTGAAATACGCGTTTATAGTTCATCTATTTGTAAAAACATAATATGTCAAAAAGTAATGTCTACATTTTCAGTGTGAAACAACAGAAGACAAAACAACTTTAACAAATCAACTGGACTTGGCGTTCAATTTTTCTTCAAACGTAAGTTTTTTGTTCATTTTATTTGTTTGTTTGTATTGTTCTTGTAATTAAAAGCAACTATACTGTCAAAGTAAGGTGTAAACTATATAAATTATGTTATTAGTGTGTAACAGTATATTGCTCTACTTTATAACGTATATGTTACCTATAGTTTGATTTTACATTACACCTTTAATAAAGAACAGGTATGCCCTTTGGGATGGCTTTTGTAATATCTGAACATAATGCTGCATTGTAGGGTACAAAAGAAACGATATTAACTTTCAACCGTGGTATATCCGTAATTCTAATTTACTACTTTTAGCTTTCAGTACCTGGCTATTTAAGTGCAAATGAGAAATGATGCTAGCTTACTTTAATAACTTCTTATTAGATTTACAAACAAAAAGTGTAGACACAGACTTTTCTATGTATGTAGGAAAATAGTTTGTTATATCTAGTAATATAAAATAAATATTAAAGTTGGAATATTCGATGTAGGGTAATTTAGAAATAAGGAAACTTTCCTCATCAATCTTACTGGAAAATTTCGGAAATTTATCAAAAAAAAAGCATTGTGATTTAATATAATATCAAATCAGAGGATTACGCTTGTTATTTATCTCCTTTTAAATTAAGTTAAGTTAGAACTTAGTTAATAATTTTTTTTGAAGTAGGTATTATTATGAGTTGAAATAGGAAATTAACCAAAGAACATTATCTACAGTTTTGTCGGAAAAAATATTAAAAATATTAGAATACCTGACATACTCCCCTTATTTAGCGATGTGCGACTTTGCCTAGAAGGTTTATCTGAAGAAGAGATTTATGCTGCAATTAAGGGTTGAATACATTCAGCATTCGAAAATGCGATTGGTTGGGAGTTTTTAAGAAGTGGGAGGAAAGAATGGTGAAGTGTATTATTGTTGAAGGGAAATAAATAAATAAATAAATAAATAAATAAAAAAATATTTCATCACAGCATATTAGCCATTGCTGGGTGTGCCAATATGCTTCGTACACAGATGTTGGTAATGATGAAATATTTGTACCGTGTGGGCGCTTATCAGGCGTCACCTCACATAATAATTTTAATAAAATTCTTCAAAAATTGTATCGTAATCCTCATATGAAAAATAAATAAAATACTAAGTATTTTCTTTTTAAATGTAATCGGCTACTTGCGTACCTTTTTTTACCTTCCGTCACCTTTAGGTAAGGAAGGTATTGTCTTTGGTCAAAAAATTCAATGATGAGTTTTTACTGAATAAGCACGTTTTAGGGTCCATATAATACGATTTTACCATTTTTACGATGATGTCTGTATGTATGTGTGTCTGTGTGTGTGTAACAAAATTTCCGGATTCCATAACTTCAATACCACGATTCCAAAAATTATAATTTTTTCGTATTCCTCAAGTTTACATCCAGAAGAACAACTGATTAGATTTTGGATATAATTGATCACCCGGAAGTAGTCTCATTTGAAGATTTAACAGTTAAATTTGATTTATTGACATTTAACGTCATTATAACTTAAAGAATATATTATTCTCTATACAATTTGATTACAATTTATACTTCATATTCAATAGATACAGAGTTAAAGAATTTTAAAGAAATTAAATTTTATAATTCAGTCAGCTATGCCAAACTTGGGAACTAGTAATATATTCATATAATTCAAATTGACAGATGTCAGTATCAATAAAAAGTAAATTAATGTGGCAGATATGAGGATGTTGAAGTAGATATTGGGGAATACACGGAAAGATACGGTAAGAAAATAACTCTAGTGTTACAAGTTTTTAGAAAGATACAAGAAAGACGATTACATTGGTTTGAACATGTCATGAGGAGAAATGAAGAATTATATTGGAACAAGAATGAATAGTTTAGTAAAAGGACGTTAAAGAAACAGAGGAAGACCAAAGATAAGATGGAAGGACTGTATTGCGGAAGATTTGAGAGAAAAGGAACTGAATGAGAACGACATGCAAAAATAGCGACCCCTAACGAATGGAAAAAGCTAAAGAAGAAGAAGATGCCAGTGTCAAGTGCAATTTGAATAGTTTGTTTATGAAATAATTTTACTGGAAATTTAGAATCTTTTGTAAGAAAAATTATGGAATTTATACATTATACACGAGAATGACGGAAGGTATTGTGCTGGCCACAACAGATTTTTTACCTTTAGGTCAAAAAAATCTGGTTAGTTTTTAATGAATAAGCCCGTTTTAGGTTTCCTAGAATACGATTTCATTATTTTTACGATTATGTATGTGTGGATGTATGTGTGACAAAAAAAAATCCGATGATAACTGCAACACTACAATTCTAAAAATTATTGTTCTTTCGTATTCCTCTTCTTTACATCTATATGAAGAGTTGATTAGATTTTGGTTATAATTGATCAACCGGAAGTACCCTCATTTGCAGTTCTTAACAGTTAACGCAGTTAAATATCATATTTTGATATTTTATGTTATTATAAATATTAAAGAATATTTTATTATCTATATGATTTTATTACTTTTTCGTTTAATTCGATAGATATAGAGATAAAAAATTATGAAGAGATTAAATTTTATAAATCAGCCAGCTATGCTATAACCATGGAAATTACTAATATATTCAAATAATTCTAATTGAGAGATGTCAGTGTCAAGTGCGATTTAATTTTGTAATTTTACTGGAAATATTGTATCTTTTCCAAGGTACATTCTGTATGGAATTTATACAATAAAAATATCTAGGAGTTGAACCGGACCCGAACCCAAATCCTAAAACCCTAATTAACCAAAAAAATAAAAAAATTAAACCTGTAGTGACAGCACGCACTTTAGAATTCTATCAAATGATGCATTTGTTTTCGCTTTTCGCCGCAAAGCGAAAATTTGGTAGCATGTGTGTCTCAAAATATTCGCCTGCAAGCGTACGACTCGAGGCGAAAGTATTAAACTAACGTCTCAATTCAATTCAAAGACAATTTATATATAATTTATAAATTTATTATGTACAATAGTCAAAATATTTTCTATGTTAATAGTCTAAAACCCGAAAATTCCTAAAACGAAAAGCTAATATAGAATTCTAAAGTGCATGCTACCAAGATTCGTAAAAGTAAAATCACATTCGCCTGTTTTCTATGATAGAATTCTAAAGTGCGTGCTGCCACTACTGAACCCGAATCCGAATCGATATTTCTTAACGGGTTCACATCATGTTAAACATTTGCTATTACCTCTTCAATTCTTTGCAAGATGGAAATGATAATATAGAAACATTTAACATAAGAGCATTGGGAAAGTAATAAACGTAATATTGGACCTGAATTGCATACCTTAGTGCAAATTGCTTTGTGTGTACCGTCATAAGTGAGTGTTGAACAATTATTTTCATCACTAAATTTTATTTTGTCTCCGTAAAAATACAAACGGGAAGGAATATTAGAAGACATTTTAATATTCCGAAATAACAATTATTTGGGCGTCAATATTTACATGCATAATCATTTCAATTTAATCTTGCACTATTGTTAAGGTAGGTCTTTCTCGACCTGATAACAATAAATCATTAAATTATTTATCTATTGAATTTTTTTTACCCGAACCGATAATAACCGGTATTTTAAACGGTTAACCAGACCATCATTTTTCAGGTTTTGAAAACTGAAGCGATAACCATAACCTTTATTTTGCTTGGACCCTAAACCAAAGCCGAACTTAAAAACATAAAGGTCCATCTCCCTGGAAAATACATGGAATTGACGGAAGGTATTTTGCTGGTCATTCTAGTGAATTGAATTTTTTTAACTCACTCTGCAACAAATAATGAATTTAAAATAACATCCGGCACGAAAATAAAACTCGCCACAGTCTTTATTAGACAAATCAGCCATTTCATTATTTATCACGACACAAATAACAGAAAATACAGGTTGTTCATAATTTATAAATATATGACTTGACGTCTATCAACGACGATTGTCATGCATAACGTACTAATTGGTTAGTTTTTTATTTTGTCAAAATTAAATTTTATAATTGATTTTATTATGATTTGGTCAAAATTGAATAAAATATTGTATAAACCACGTGAGTTAAGAATGTTTATTCACTCAAAGAATTTAACCCACTCGTACTACGGGCTCGTGGCTTAAACTTTGTTTTCATTAATAAACATTATCTTAACTCACTTGGTGTATAAATATCAATGAAGAGAAGATAAAAACTTGCTATCTATATTTTTTCTTTTGACAATTTTTTTATTAATTGGCCAGAAAGAAAATAATGAAATTTGATTATTTAAATTACCGCCATGACGTAGAATTACGCAGCACCAATGAATGGCCGTGAAGCCATGGCATCGGTACGCCCCATAGCAACGTTGTTTTTTTCTTAATTTACTAAAAATATATTTTTAAAAAATAAAAATTATATTTTTATATACGTTTTCAACATAACATTATATAGGTTTATACAGGGTGTTATATTTTAATGGACCCAGCAAATATCTCGCTTATTTATTAAATTAGTAATTTCTTTTATATAACATGATTTATACAGCAACATGTAATCTACTTGATGACGGATGTACATTCATGATACTACTTCCGATTTATTAGTAATTAATATCAACTTTGAAATTTCAAATGGAATATACTATATTTTTTTTACAAATTTGAAAAGTACATCAAATTGCTTTACAATCATGTAAAATAAGTCATATGTTACATTATTAAAAAGTAAAATGGCGGGCACTTTTTTATACACCTAGTCGAAAAGAGAATAGTGAGCCATGACTAAGGCTTGACATAAAACAATTAATAACATTTTGTTTATAAAGAACCAGTAAATACATTAAACGAACTGAAGAATAAAATTGAAGCGGCAATTGAATCTTTATCTGCAGACCAAATAGAAAGCGCTACTTATTCTGTTTCAAAACGTTGTGAAAAATGTATTGAAGAGGCTGGGAGTCATTTTGAATATTTGTTGTAAAAATCATTTTGTTGTTATTAAGTGTTCCTTATTCTTATTTTCTGTATTATTATGACAAAAATAAATTATTTCGTTTAATAGTTACAAATGTTTTATTTCAAGCCACAGTCATGGCTCACTATTCTCTTTTCGACTAGGTGTATAAAAAAGTGCCCGCCATTTTACTTTTTAATAATGTAATATATGGATTTATTTTACATGATTGTAAAGCAAATTTGATGTACTTTTCAAATTTGTAAAAAATATAGTATGTTCCATTTCAAATTTCAAAGTTGATATTAATTAATAATAAATCGGAAGTGGTATTATGAATGTACAGCCGTCATCAAGTAGCTTACATGTTGCTGTATAAATCATGTTATATGAAAGAAATTACTAATTTAAGAAATAAGCGAGATATTTGCTGGGTCCACTAAAATATAACACCATGTAGTGATAGAAATTGGATTTTCAGTACCCCGCAAGTAGCCCATTAAATAATATTTTTATTCAAAATACTTGAGTCCCCGGGCATGAACTGGCTTCAGAAAAAGAATGCTCCCATGTACCTAGCAATACATTTCTGTATATCCTATAAACAATGATTAAATGTGTGCATTTTCATTTTGGTATATTCAAACAGTGTTATCTCTTACTGGTTCTGTGCCCGAGTAAAACAAGCAATATTTCAAAGATGAATTCCAGAATTTATTTAGAGAAGTCCATATAAACATATGTCCTAACCGTAACCATTAACGAGTTTATTTCAAAATTTATGTGGCTAAAATTTATTTCAACCAATTTTATGAAGTAAATGTTTTTTAATACGTTTTTATTATTTTATTTTCAAGAAATGTTCGCTGTGTTCTTAATATGGTTGCTGGGTTATTTCCATTATTCCTAATAATATCGGCAGCTTGTTGTATTCTTTGGCGCAATTCTTCTATCGTCTGCATTGCATTTGCATAAACAATCAGTATCACAGTAATAAACTGACAAGTTACAAACAATAATTTATTAAAAACGATATTCAAATGTTACCAAACAAAAGACGATCAGTATTTCAGAAATCCGTTGAACTAAATTTTATCCCACATAAATTATGAAATAAACAATAACTCGTTAACGATTACGTTTAGGACATGTGTTTATATGGACTTTTCGACCCAAAATAATTTCTGGAATTCATCTTTGAAATATTGCCGGTACCTTTTGGGACACCTGTATATTCGTCTACTACAACAGACGAGTTTTTATGGTTTGAAAATCTAAGCTTACCTCCAATAAGCATAGTGCAGATACTGAAAATCTTCTCTGTAGTCGTATTGGCTGAAACATTTCCAAATCCCACACTGGTTAGACTGGAGCATGTGAAATACAGGGCCGTAACGTAGGATTCCGTGTGGCTCACTTGCGTCGCATTGATTTTTAGTCTCTCAGCCAGGTTATCAATCCAGCCTAAAAAAAGAAATACATTGTATTAGACTTTGTATAATTTATATATACAGTAGAGATACGTAGCACAGGCAAACTGAGTCTGTGCCTGTAGGCCGTGTCTGGTTAAGTTAATTCAATGCCTGTGTAATCCGGACTTTACAGAAATGAAGCGGATAATTTAGTGTATATACACTAAAAATGTAAATAACCATATTTATGAAATTATTTATTTTCGAAAAAAAATAAATTAATAATCAGCATTAGAATTTTGTACCGTCTATTGTTTTTAAGTTAGAGGTCTAAACTTATTTTCTATTTTCAAAATATCTCCTATCTCACTTATGAGAGATAAAGAAAAAAATGTTTAGATAATTGTTGTATAGTTTTTCTTAACGTAGAATAACGTGATGTAATTAGATTTTTTGAAAACTTAATAATTCTCGAGATGTACCACAACATAATATTTTTTTACGCATGCTCGTAAATTAGATATTTACGCTCTCATTTGTCATCGTAAAGTTGATGTTTTTTCAGGAACAAGCAACAAAGTTCTTTTTCGAGTGTCTCCCAATTTTTTTGTATACTCGCAAAATAAAAAAAATATTTTTATTTAATAATTTACAATATTAATAGTTATTTAACTATTAAGTTTGTTAGTGAGGGCGATTAATGATCGAGACATTTTAACGCGTGAGCGTAGTGAACGCGTTAATTGTTGAGATCATTTATCGCCATTTAACACACGTGTTAGTTACAATATTTTTTCGTTGACCGTATCTTACTTAAATGGAAAATCTAATTTTATTCCATGTCAAATTTTTTTAGGTTAGTAATGGTTGACCGAACGTCAAATTTTACGTCAGAAAATTAATAAGTTTTGTCCTCAATTGTTTTCAGTGGGTGCGTTCAGTTTACTTAATGCTAGACAACACAAGCGATTTTTTATGTTATTTGAGGAATTTTATTCTTTCAAATTCATTTAAACGTGAATATATCTAGCTAGTAAGTGTCAAAAGCATGACTTTTAATTCTGTCTACCTTTTTGCTACAACTTAGCGTTAGCAATACATGCTGTGTTCCATGTGGTGAACGCACCCAATAAATCGTTTATTAATAAAAAATCATACATTAATAGGGGTCATTAATGAATGATTTTCTATACATTAAGATAGCCTATTAATAAACGGTCGACGGAAAAATAGATTTTACACTATTGACAAGTTTTAATATTAATTCCTGAATTTAAAATTATGTTAGACAGAACGAACGTAGAAAAAACTAATGTGTGTATTACGAGGGTGTTTTTTTTTTGCTTTCGAAAGATTTCCGCGGTCCGCTACACTTTGCGCGGTAATTCTTTCTTAAACGTGAAAGTTAATATATAATAATAAATTTAAATACGAGTACAAAGTTAGATTAAATAAATAGATTTATATCTTAAGAAATCTTGAACTAAACATAAATCATGAAACCACACGAAATCAAGAATTCTAATACTAAATAATTTCAAAGCAAAACTTAAAAAAATCTGATGTGGCCAACACAATACCTCCCGTTTAATTTAATTTTTATTCATGTAAATACTTAAAATTAAATTAAATTTAAATACCGGGTTCGATCCCGATCGACGTCAAATATTTAAAATTTTAAATGGCACAAAAATTACCCCTGTGGTGCACTCTCCACGCCAGCAATAAGTGCTCGTGAGGTGACTCCTGGTAAACGCCCGCACGGTACAAATATGTCATCATCGTTACCGAAATCTGTGCATGCAAAGCAGATTGGCACACCCAACAATGGGTCATATGTCGTGATGATATATTTATTTTATTTATTTATATACGTACCTATATTCAATGCTGGCTTGGAGAGTGCACCACAGGGGTCAATTTTGTGCCATTTAAAATTCTAAAATATTTGGCGTTGGTCGGGATCGAACCGGATTCCCCAGATTCGCGTGAGGTGACGCATGGTAAACACCCGCGCGGTACAAATATATCATCATTACTATACCGACCTCTGTGTAGAAAGCAGATTGGCTCATCCAGCAATGGGTAATATGCCGTGATGATATATATTTTTATTATCTTACCTATATCCCTACATATTTACTTATGCTGGAAACTGTATTAAGTTCCTTTCCATATCTATCAGTTACAAACATTTGAAATCTGGACTGTGTTGTCTGAGTTGTGATTAAAGCGTAGGCTCCGGGATTAAAATTATAGATAATTTTATAAATTTATCCATAAAATATATACAAAAAGTATTAATGCAAACCTGTAGAAAATTTAAAAAACTTTAATTTTAATAATAACAAATCTCGAAAAAATAACATTTAAAGGTATTTTTCGAAGAAAAACTATTTTGAACTTCCAGTAAAGTGGCATTTCCGGTTATCTGATTTACACCAATATCTAATGGCTTCTTTCTATATAAGAGTAAGGTAGAACTATAAGATTTCAAAATTTTCTGAACGATAGTATTTGGGTTAAAGCGTAAAGAGGACACACACACACACACATACACACACCACATTTACCAAAATCTCGATATGCGATTTTTAGCACGATTCCTATATACCTCCCTTACCAAAGGTAGTGGGAGGTAAAAAATGGTATTCGTTAACTGTTTTTATAACTTAAATGAATATTTTTTGGAAATACTTATTATTGTGACGCTTCCCATAAAATGTATCTTTTTCGAAGGGAATAAATAAAATATTATTATAAATTAACTAAAAAAAAATAATTCAATTTTCTATTTAATTAATCTAACTCTAGATAAGTTACCAAAAAATATAATGAGACCAAAGTATAGTAAAACTAAATGAAATAAGTAATTAAAAATTAAAGTAATGATGTCGAACAAAAGCTAAACAGATTCAACAGTATATGCGGAACTATAAACCGAAATCTAAAAAATAAAACAATAAAGGATACACAGATAAAATTTTACAAAACAATTGCAGTACCAACACTCACATTCGGGAGCATGGACAATCACAAAACAACAAGAAAGTAGAATCCAGACACAGGAGATGAAATTTCTCAGAAGAGTAAAGGGATGCAGCAGAATAGATAGATTTAAAAATGAAGATTTTCGAAGTGAATTAAACATATATAACATAAATGAAAAAATTAAACAATATAGGCATGATTGGAAAGAACATATAAATAGAATGAGTGAAGAAAGACTCCCACTGAAAGCTATTAAATATAAATGCAAAGGAAGAAGAAACGTGGGACGTCCAAGAAAACAGGTATTTTGCCTAATACCTGTTTTAGATATATTGCCTAAAATTATCTACTTATAATTATATAAAATTTCGAATCTTTTTACCTTCCGTCACCTTTAGGTAAGGAAGGTATTGCCTTTGGTCAAAAAATTCAATGATGAGTTTTTACTGAATAAGCATGTTTTAGGGTCCCTATAATACGATTATACCATTTTTACGATGATGTCTGTATGTAAGTGTATCTGTGTGTGTGTCTCTGTGTGTGTGACAAAAGTTCCGGATCCCATAACTTCAATACCACGATTCCAAAAATTATATTTTTATCGTATTCCTCAAGTTTACATCCAGAAGAACAAGTGATTAGATTTTGGTTATAATTGGTGAACCGGAAGTAGCCTCATTTGAGAATTTAACAGTTAAATTTGATTTATTGACATTTAACGTTATTATAACTTAAAGAATATATTATTCTCTATACGATTTGATTACTTTTTATACTTCATATTCAATAGATACAGAGTTAAAGAATTTTAAAGAAATTAAATTTTATAATTCAGCCAGCTATGCTAAACATGGAAACTATTAATATATTCATATAATTCAAATTGACAGATGTCAGTATCAATAAAAAGTAAATTAATGTGGCAGAGATGTGGATGTTGAAGTAGATGTTGGGGAAACACGGAAAGATACGGTAAGAAAATAACTCTAGTATTACAAGTTTCTAGAAAGATACAAGAAAGACGATTACATTGGTTTGAACATGTCATGAGGAGAAATGAAGAATTATATTTGAACAAGAAAGAGTAGTTTATTAATAGGAGGTTGAAGAAACAGAGGAAGACCAAAGATAAGATGGAAGGACTGTATTGCGGAAGACATGAGAGAAAATGAACTGAATGAGAACGACACGCAAAAATAGGGACCTTTAACGAATGGGAAAAGCTAAAGAGGAAGATGATGTCAGTGTCAAGTGCAACTTAAATAGTTTGTTTATGAAATAATTCTACTGGAAATTTAGAATCTTTTGCAAGAAAAATTATGTATGGAATTTATATATTATACACAGGATTGACGGAAGGTTTTGTGCTGGCCACAACAGATTTTTTTCTGTGTATTTATATATTGAAAATAGTCTCTTATTTTTTTATTTAATACGCTTTACATTTACAGTGAGGTATATATCAAAAATTGTCTTGCTCTGGAACGTTTTTTTTTGTCTGGAATAAAAGTGTTGGTAACAATAACAACATTCGTTAATTAAAACCGCCTATTGTTAGTTCATTGTCCCGATAAGGCGATCACGAAAACAAAACTTCCTCGTTTTTGTTTGTCCACTATTCTCCACACAGAATTTAGTGGAAAGAAAAACATCTGGTAGTTTCCAAAGCAACAACAATTCTCGACGCATTTGAACATTTGAATCAATAGAGCGCTTCGCGGCATGGCCTGCTTAGTAATTAGTTGCTTCTGGAATCTAACTCCAAGCAATGCACAAGCGGAGAAAGAGGGTATTTGTAAATACTTGAAAATATTCATTATTTATTTACAAAATGCTGACCAAAATAAGTGTTATCAAATTTTCTTTATTTCATTGATATTGGATGTCAGGCTACCCGTTAATAAACTAGAACGTATATTTGATGAAGAATAGGTACTCATAATGTAATTTCTGCCGTTCACACGATCTGTTGATCAGAGAAACTATTGGTATTGTATATTATTGAAAACTTAAATACATCCCTACATATTTACTAATCCCAGCAACTACATTAAGTTCCTTTGAATGACATTACTATTGTTCCAATTTATAATGTATTGTAAGGCAGTGGTCACACTGTACAAGTGGGATCGACTAACGCCGATTGATTGCGATCGATTAAAAATTAAACTAACACTAGCTTATGGGAATGGTCACACTGCATGCATCCACTATGGTCGAACGATGTCGAACGTCGACGAGCGGTTTGATATATCAAACATGTTTGATTTTCTAGTCGATCGGCAGCGATTGATGTATTTACGCATGCTCAGTGTTGTCATATTTTTCATGCCAACTTAACTGTTTTGACATTTGTGTACAGGTTAAAAAGAATATTGTTAGAATATTACAGCCATATTACTAGTATCATGACGGAAATGTGGAGAATTAATGAAATAGACCATAGTTAAAAAACTGTGTAAGAAATAATGTACAATTTTATGATCAAAGCACACCAGGATACAGTAATAATTGTAAGACAATGGAAAAATTATGGATGCAAATTTCTCTAATATTAAAAACAAAAACTCATAAGGTTTGTCATTTATTTAAATATTCCTGAAAACATATATTTGCGGCGTTACAGTGCAAGAAAAAAATAATTTTCTTTCAATTTAAGTTGGTATCATTTTTGTGGAAATATTTACGTCGATTCATGCAGTGTGACATATCTCCTAAAATTTCGGTCGGTCGCTACTAATCTACGACAGTTGATTTTGGTTGATCGATTGCATTCTACCTTTGAATATATAATACCTACCTATTATATATTCAAAGAATCTACTCAATGTGACCACTGCCTACCGTAACCCCCGCGGCCGCCGCCGCCGCGCTACCAGGCGCCTCGGTGTCTGTGCGCAACGCGCTTGTTAGGACTGGTCGCAGTAATCTATTGTGTGATGTTGTTTACCTCTAGAAGTTCTCTGGTAGGTCCTAGTAGGTTCTAGAAATAATCTAGCCAGGTATATATAACCCACCGCCAAAGCCAGCGAACACATTCTGTAATGTAGTAGCACCGAGTAAAGAAGTCTGATATAAATAAGTGTCGTGAATAGTTGGTGATATAAACAACAGTCGACAAGTGAACATAAATAAATGTAATTAGTGATATAAAGAGTAGTGTTAATTGTTTAAATAAATAATCTTATTGTTTAATTGTCTTATAATATTCTTAGTCTGTAAATTAGTGTTAATATTTGTTTATCATAGTGTTAGTTACTTTTATAAACCTTTAATCATCTTTTTAATATTTATTTATCGTTTAATAAACATATTCTTTTAGTTAATGATAATTGTCTGTGTTTTACACTTCACCCATATAAATAAAAAACGTTACAGTATCATCAGTATTTTCTTTTCCAGAATCTTACCGCTATTGTATTTTGATTTTGTGACAATGACATTAATTTCTTTTCATTTACAAAAACAAATTAATTTATTGATTAGATATTTTATAAATTCATACTTTAATATTTTCTTCTTAAAATACTACCATTATTAATTTGAAAAGATTGATTTATTGACAGTGATATTTCTGTCAGTTACATAAATTTTAGATCTGAACTAAGGACATATGTTTATCTTTAAAGAATAGACTTAGGGATTTATTTATAATAGTTTTTACGATACAAGTACGTAAAGTTAGTTTTTAATCACGAATGAGTCAGAGTCACGAGAGCAGCGAGGGTTTTAAGACCCATGAGTAAATAAAGATTCGTTTCGTATGTGTTTTATACAATATTTTATTCAATTTTGACGATTTAAACTGTCGTTATTAACTCTACAGCAACAACTATAAGTAACTGCTAGTGAATTAAAAAAAATTAAATTACTCTCAAAGAATTTTTACTCACTCTGCAAAATAATGCATTTAAAATAACATCAAAAATTGACTCTAAACAATATATTTATAATATGTATACATAAATTATAAATAAATAAATAGAAAGAATAAAAACTGTTTGCTTGAACGTGAAAGTAAACTTTTCAGCGCCCTGTTTTAAGTACACTATAATTATTTCCAATTATAAATTATGCCCACTATTAATACATTTGTGATTTACAACGGCATTAAGCAATTCATGAGGTCCAGTTAAATCACATTGTCGCACACTGAAAATTGGTAAATTTCTGATTTATAGGCAATATAGTGGTATTTTCAACCCTTACTGAATCGGGAAAATTAACTGTTTTTAATTTGGATGTTAATCTCGTAAGGCTCACGAAACGGCTGTCCGTTAAACGTGTATTAACTTTTTGTGAAATTTGTTTTTTAATCGAAATTCCGAAACTAAATCCATTGTATTAACAAACATATAGGGATTAAATAAAACCATTATGAAATTAATGTGAATACATTAAAATAGAAGGGTAATTTACTCGCAAAATTTAATGAACAATGTCCGTTTAAAAGAAATTAAAACTGGATGAACAAAAAAGAGTTTTAAACATCTGTTTTTTTTGGTATTTTAATGAAATTTACCGTTTTTAATTCAATTTTTTTATTTTTGTTTATGTATGTTTATGTTTAAGATACCGCCAGTAATGTTTAGTTATGTTGTGACGTCAGTATGTGTTCTTAAGCGAAGCTCTGCTCATTTCCCAGTTTTTATTACTATTTCTCTACACTAGGTGAAGCACGAAAAGTGGTCCACAGACGTGTAACATTTTTTTTTCGTACTTATGGAAAAGTCATTTTAATACGTAGAAAACAGTAAGGTAGGTACAGTAATTTTTTTAAAGATGTTCGATCAAGGTCATCTGTATCATGACGAATTAACAAATTGACATACATTTATCCCTATCGTTTGCAATGGCTGTAAGTGTGTGCGATAAGTATGGATATAACACGCTTGTCTTTCAAAAACTCATATTGTTTCGACTATGTTAAGACATTCCATTTTGTTGTTCATAATACTTTCGCTGTAACGTAAGTTTATTTATTTATTCAGATACATTACCTTGATTCATAGCCGTACAAATAACGTTATTTGTGTCAGAGTCAGTGTCATTATCTTATTTTTCACATATTTGGTTGTTATACATTTGCTAATAAACTTACCAGTTGACTTCTTTTTGAATTTTGAATGCTTTTATTGTAACATATTTTTATAATAATAAAATAATAGTAGTATCTTATGTACCCTCATAAAAACTAAGCAAAAATCTGAATTCATACAATTCGTAGATGACCTTGGTCGGACATCTTTAAAAAAAAATTCTGTATGTGACTTTACTCGTTACCAACGGAACTGTATTTATTAAACAACTGAAAAATTGTGATTTATCCTTATCCACTTTATTAATTATTCGGACATCTTCAAACAATTGGCTTGCAATGAGTGAAAATATAATACCTACATATTTATTGAAGTTACGGTGTGATGTCATGCAATGGTCTGGCGACGCGAAGCGCGGCGAAGAGTCATATTTAGTACCAACGCGCACTTGTTCAACGAGAAACGGCCGCATTTGTTTCAGTTTTGTATTTCATGTACATAAAGATGGACAACTTGGACGACAAAATAATGATTGTGGCATCATTGTGTGAAGGAGCTAAAATTCAGGAAAAGAAGAAAAGGCGGAGGATGTGGGTTCATTCTATTAACAAAAAAAGAAAAACAAGGCGAGTTCGAAACCCTATTTCTGGATTTAATAAAATATACCAAAATAAATAATTTTCCTTCTGTGTTAGACAATTTAACCTAACCTATCCGTATTGTTTTGTTATGGTTATTATGGTTGAAAGAAGGTGTGAAATTTGGGTCTCGGGCGTATTCGTTCTGATTTAGGTAGCTTCGCTATTTCACACTTTAGGTCAGCGAAGCTCGGAGCAGAGAAGAGCAGAGAAAAATATTCTCCCCGAACCCCGAAGAATTCCGGCGAGTCGCTTCGCTGCTCTGCTCTTCGCTGCTCCAAAGTGCGCGTATACACATTATAATATATTGAATGAAAAATCTGGTCTTCTCCGTTTCGTTTCGCGTCGCTCAAGTGTGCGACGTCCTTAAAAGGCCGTGTATTGATAGCATTTTGTTAAAATTTTAGCATAAAATTTCACACTCGTGGCAAAAAGATGAATTTTAAAGGCTTCATACATAAATAACCAATTATGAATGTTACATTGCTCGGCTCGGCTGGTAAAAAATATGGCGTATTGTATTTATTTACAGGGCAGGTTTTTAATATATTGTAACGATTACTTATTTGGGTGAAGTGTAAAAATCAGAGAAATATTAATAATTCAAATAAAAGTTTATTAAGCGAGAAATAAATGAGAAAAAGATAATGAAAATAACGAACACTATGAATAAACAAATATAAACACTAATTAAAGACTTAAACATTTAAACACTATTTATGTTCACCATGCGTTTCAATATCAGACTGACTGTAGGTTGTCGACTCTTTGTAGGTAGAGTCGTTGTAGACTGGCCGCTGAGCCACCTCCCCTTATATGTATACGATTCTCCATTCTTCTAGAACAGTTCCAATACGTTCGAGTATGTCACGCAACGCACACGTCAGCCGCCTGCGGGTGCATGACATTTACGTTACCGTCAAGTTTAGGCTCGCTCGGAAAACGCGTCGGCCGCATGCTTGCCACAATATTATTTTTCTTTATTTCATTGTTATGATGTTATGTCTAAACTTCTCGACCTCAAATAATTTTCTATGACACTTGAAGTACTCGTAGTGGGGATCTATAGAATGTGTACTGCTGTTGGATAATAGCTTTTAGATATAATGGAGTGTTGAACGAGCGAGTAACGTGCATTTGCTGTATTATAAAAATGGAGAAAGTTCCTTGATCGAACAGGAACAGTAGTTGATTCGATGCTATTACAACATCTATTGTAATAATGCTGCACTATCAGTACATGTCATAAAAACTTGAACGCAGTTTACAAGTTTTCCTTAGAAAAATAATTTGCAATTGTTAAGAATAAGTACTCCTGTCCTGTTTTAAATTAGTAGTCAATTCAAACGTCAGATTTACAGCATTAATGTGTAAAACATGAAAAAATATTTACAAATAAATTTAAATACTAAATATTTACAAGATATGTTTGTATCTAACTTTTTATCATAGATGTAGACGTGAATTACACAGGTGGTGGCGGTTAGGGGTGAACATATGGATTTAACAGGGGATTTTTGTTTTATGTAATTTCCTGTTCTCCTGTTAATTTAGCAACAAAAACCGTAGAACGCAAAGTTGGTTATACTTTGGTTCACAAAAGATGACTCTTCAATGTCACTTGTTCGAAGAAAGAATACACAGCACTTTATACAGTAGTAGCTTAGTAACATTTCATGTTAGAAAGAGAAAGATTATTTGACGTGTGTCTATATAGTTTATGTTGTGTGACAGATATACGTAAATGGTGACATTACTTTCTAACACATTACAAATAATAATGACATATGTCGTAGAGTTACAGATATCTAATTATCTACTGCACTGCCCTCTGTCCTAATAGTTACCCAGTGACGTTAACATTTAAATCAAATTATTATTCCATGGTTTTGTCAAGTTTATGTTTTTGGTTTTCGCAAATACATAGGTGAAGAGCATAAATCCTTGAGAAAGGCTTTATTTAAGAAGAAACATAATTTTCAAATAAATTACACTTATTTTTTCCGTTAAAATGTATCCATAAATATTTCATGTTGCACGTCTACGCATACGAAATGCAGTGAAGTTATCTGCTAGTAATATTATACCATACGGTTAATAAATGACCTTGAATTGTCATCTTTCGTGAACCAAACTATACAAAACTGCTCTTATATTTTTACCTTTCGTCACCGTTAAGGTAAGGAAGGTATTGTCTGTGGTCAAAAAATTGATAGTGAGTCTTTATTGAATAAGTACGTGTCAGGGTCCCTAGAATACGAATTTACCATTTTTACGATGATGTCTGTATGTATGTATTTAATTAACATACTATTAAATTATAAATATATTTTTGAAAAATGAAAAAAACATTGACATGTTAAAAATCAAGATCGACTTAATACAGAAAAAAATAGGTGTATGCGATTTTTTTGCAAGCAAGTGTACTCTATAGGTTTTGGCGTAAAATGAATAGAAGAGCAGGAAATTGCATAAAACAAAGATCCCATGTTACATCACTTTGTTCACCTCTAACCGCCACCACTATGTATAAAAAAGAGGTTATGTTAAAATGACTAAACGTCAAAATGGAAAATTCTTTGTGTTTCGGTGTAAATAAGGCTGAGTAATTTTTATTATCAAAATGACCATTGCCATTGTCAGAATAAGTTATTAAAATTATTTTAAAATCGGTTCATCCTATAACGTATGTATTTCGTACTTTCAATATTAAGATAATAACGTTTTATTATAAATCATTTCAAAAGTCAAATATTAATCACAAATCGGAGTTAATAAATAAATCAGAAACATAAGTTTTTCCATTAAAACTTATTTTGTTACTTTTAAATAATATATATATATAATTGGTGGCGACTTTAATTCGAGGGTTGGAACACTCAATCAAGGTGAGGAACCTCTTTTCACCAACACACAACTAACGCATTACAGAACTACACTTGACAACTTTAAAAACAAGAAAGGTCAAGATTTAATAAACATTATGGAAAATGAAAACTTATTCTTGATAAACGGCAGAACAGTAAATGATTCGCCTGCCAATTTTACTTACATGGGCCCAAGGGGTAAAAGTACTATAGATTTAGTCTTCACCGACCCAACTTCTTTCCATCTTATCAACAACTTCCAAGTTGATAATAGAATCCTCATTTCTGACCATATGATATGCACTGTTTCAGTAACAAACATATGGGATACTCAAATAAAGGAAATAAATAAAACCAATACTTACAAACTCAAGAAAACTATATGGGATAAGAACAAAATACAAGCATACCATGACCAAATTAATTATTATATTTCTTCTCTACCAGTTCAAACTTGCCCTTCAGAAAGCTATGAGCAATTCATTTCTGTAATTAAAAAAGTTACTGATGAACTAGAAATGTACAAAAATGTAATAATTAAAGAAAACACCCAAAAATGTAGACAGAATAAACCATGGTATACCGAAGACTGCAGAAAGCACAAAAAAGAAATGAGGAAGAACTTAAGATTATGTAAAATAAACAATTACGAAACCGAACATGTCAACAAATTCCTAATATCGAAGAAAAACTATAAAAGCCTACTAAATAAAGAAAGAACAGCACACAAACTGAAACTAAAAAATACACTTGAAAATATCCATGACCAAGCAGAATTCTGGAAAACTATGAAATATCTAACGCCAAAAGATTATAATGCAAACAAAATAAAACCAGAAGAATGGACCCTACACTTTCAAGAATGGTTTGGTTCAAAAATATTAGACAATACGAAATTCTTCGATACTCGCCATCCCTACTTAGATGACGAAATATCAACATCTGAAATCATAAATACTTTACGTAATTTAAAAACTAACAAATCACCTGGAATCGATGAAATAATCAATGAGCAGCTTCAATATTTATCCACTACTGGAATTACCTACTTTAAAAACTTTCTAAACCTTATTATGACCAGCGAAAAAATACCAAAAGCCCTTACTGAAATCAAAATAACTATGATATACAAAAAAGGAGACCGCTTAAATGCAAATAATTATCGGGCAATAGCCTTAGTTAATACTATTACAAAAGCTCTGACATACATAATCAATAACAGATTACAAATATGGACAGAAAGTTTCAATATTCTCCCTGAAGCCCAGTCAGGTTTTCGGAAGAAGAGAGCATGCGTAGACAATTTGTTTGTACTTTCTTCAATCATACAGACAAGATTATTAACCACTAAAGAAGGCCTATATGCCATATTCGTCGACTTCCAGAAGGCATTTGACTCAGTTCCTCACAATCAATTATGGAGTAAAATTTTCCAGCTTGGAGTAAGCGGAAAAATTGTCAGAATACTTCAAAATATTTATAATCAGGCAACAATCCAAGTAAATAGCAATAATAAATTAACAGATCCTATTGAGGTAACAAAAGGTGTACTCCAAGGCGAATGCACCAGTCCTCTACTTTTCGCCCTGTATATTTCCGACCTGGAATGCGAACTTAGAAAAGAAAATTTAGAAGGCATCTTTATAAACCACTCAACTGACATACTAACACTACAGTACACCGATGATATCGTCATATTGGCGCATTCAAATACTGACGTTCAAAAAAAGCTAAAAGCACTTGGGAACTATTGCAGAGATACAAGCTTAAAAATTAACCCTGGAAAAACGCAAATAATCCATTTTCATCTTGGGCGACCAAAATCACAAAGAACAAAATTTATATGTCAAGGAAGTATTATAAAACAAACAAACACGTATGACTACTTGGGACTAACTTTCATGTCCTCAGGACTGTTTAGACAACATGCAGAAACCTCCGTCAAAAAATCACGACAAATATCTGGGAATATCAAACAAACTTTAATAAAAGCAAAGATACATGATTGGAATACAATATCTAAACTATATAACTCCGTAGTAGTACCATCGCTTCTATACGCCTCAGAGGTATGGGCTATAAACCAAAGTGAAATAGTAGAGAAAGGGCAAACAAACTTCTTTAAAAGTATATGCCAATTACAAAAAACAACACCGAACTACTTTGTAAGAAGAGAGCTAAACCAAAATAAACTAGAACTCTTAATTATTCGAAACATTCTAAACTGGTGGTACAAAATACTGCTCATGACAGATAATAGGTATGTCAAAATATGTTATGAAAAATTACTCCAATTAAATAACAAAAAAACAATACCCGAATCTAAACAAATTAAATACAATTGGGTAAGAAGTATCCAGATCATACTGCAGAAGACAAACTTCCTATGGATATGGGAAAACAAAAATTTTCTAACAATAAAAGCTGAAACACAAAACATATTGAATTCTTACAACTAATATTTATACGACTCTGACACCCAAAGAATTATCCATTCAACATATAATCCTTGCTTCCAAAAATACACATACAACATCTTCACTCTATCCAATGTTGCTCTCAAAATCCTTAGACTAATTACTCAAATCCGTACGCAAAATTCCAAACACCCCACCCTTTTCAATAACGGAATTACTTTCAGATTCAACCCTGATGAAATTTGCAAAATTTGTAACACGTACGAGCAGGACAACCAAGATCATTTCCTGTTTAACTGTCCCTTCTATGACGCACCAAGGAAGGCATTTATATCAAAGTACCTCAGCAATTCAAACCCCGAAGACTTCAATCAAATATTACTGGCCGATCTAACAAGCACTACCAAAATATACGACATATTCAATTTTATTGTTACTGCACTCAAATTGAAAGCTTTTGCAGAAAATATTTAAGCAAATTATATTATGTATAATGTTACTATGTTTAACAATCTTATTATATATATATATACACAAGAATTTAATCTGTTACTAACTCTTTGTATAAGTTTTTCTTAAGCAAATATATTATATTATTATTATTATTATTATTATTACTTTTAAATAATATACGAAGTCTGCAGAAAAGGTCTACTTCCATTTCTAAAAAAAGTGTTGATTGTTTTATATTACGGAGTAAATATTTTTTTCTTAATCTCGAAAAATAAAGTTAGGTATGTATATTTTTTATTATTTTGATAATTAAGTGACCGATTGTGATTCGGTCAGCAACTTGAAATTAGAAAATTAATTCTAATTTTCAAATAGCACAAAAGTGACCTCTGTATATATTTATAATAAATTGTACTAAAGCGTGTTCTATACATGGTGATTCAGAACTTCGAGTAAGTACTAACTTTAATGATCACGGTACGAATTTTTTTTTCAAAATTCACAAAATTAAATGTTGTTTTCTCAAAGAGTACATTTTGAGTACTACTGGATTTGCATGTTTCTTCAGAATGCATAAACGAAGTTAATTAAATTAAATTTGTCTTATGCAATATTAGGTATTGTATATGGTATATGGTACAGTAAATGTACGTAGTAGGATGATGTGCACATTATCGGTAAAAATACAGACTTGTCCGAAACTACTTTCGCTTGCAATTCAACCAAACACTACAACAATAACCTTACATATCATACAAAAGTAACTAATGGAAAACTCGGGGTGAGTATTGTGCGTTAGGTGAGGTTTTGTTGTTATATTTCGTTGAATTGTAAGCGAAAACAATTGTAAACGAATCTCTACATTTGCCGTGCAATGTGCACATCAACCAACTATGTACTTTTACTGTAACATATACATTATGACTTGTAAGATTGAAAATTAAACACAATATTAAAATAACCACGCATAGCAGTGGCTCAAAACTGTTAGTTTAAAAAACCGAGATATAAAATTTTGAAAATAATCTTTTTTACCGTCGTCAGTATGTTAAATGCTTACTAATCTTATCATATACTGTTAAAGTAAGTACCTGAAGTTCTGAATTAGACTATATATTGTGTGGAACAAATATGATTAAAAAATTCTTTTTCTATTCCACATGGACAACAGGGTACTTAAGATAATCGGTCTGTTATAGTTATCGTATATAAATTTTATGTTCGTAAAACTTTTTGAACAATGATATTTCTTTTAACGTCCAATTTCTTCCTCACTATCGATCATCCGACAAATTCGTAATATTTGAAATAAAATAAAATAAAAATTTCCGTATTGGACGTGTAGGTACTAGTTGATTTATAGATCCATGTGAGAAAAGCGAACGAGATAAACGTTTAACGACTGCAAAACAACGACACTAACAAGTAATAAAAGTAGAAATAAACTGACGTGTTCGGAAAAACTCAATGCCGAGCAATACTGGAGCAGTGTAAGTACGTGACGTGCGGAATATATTCACATATTCACAACACACGGTCTCCAAGGAATAACTTCATAAACACCGGGTTTATGTACCGAATGCAATGACACGAAATACAGTGTCACGTGTTTATTATAGAGGTTTTCATACGAATACGGACTCGCTTCCACCTTGCTGGTAGGGTTGAATATTGTACTAAACTCAGGATCAAGCAAGGAATATGAGAATACATTTTGAGAATTACTGTCTGAGTCACTGTGTTCATTTATTCAGGAATGAAATCTTGTAAAATAATTTTATTAATTAATCTATGGAGTCATCTCAAAAAATCTGATGTGGCCAGCACAATACCTTCCGTCAATCCTGTGTGTTATATATAAATTCCATACATAAATTTCAAAATTGCAAAAGATTCTATATTTAAATTATTTCATAAACAATCTATGCAAATTGCACTTGACACTGACATCTTTTTCTTCTTTAGCTTTTCCCATTCGTTAGGGGTCGCTATTTTTTTATTTTTTTCTTCCACTCATTTCTGTTTTGCGTGTTGCTCTCATTCAGCTCCTTTTCTCTCAAGTCTTCCGCAATACAGTCATTCCATCTTATCTTTGGTCTTCCTGTGTTTCTTCAACCTTCTATTACTAAGCTATTCATTCGTCTTCCAATATATTCTTCATCTCTCCTCATGACATGTTCAAACCAATGTATTCGTCTCTTTTGTATCTTTCTAGAAACTTCTTACTTCTCTTATTTTTTCATTCCTTACCATATATTGTCTTCCGCAACATCTCAACATCCTCATCTCTGTCACATTCATTTACTTTTCTACTTTGATAATGACATCTGTCAATTTAAATTATCTGAATATATTAGTAGTTTCCATGGTTAGCATAGCTGGCTGATTTATGAAATTTAATATCTTTATAATTCTTTAACTCTATATGTATTGAATATGAAGTATAAAATGCAATCAAATCGTATAGAGAATAATATATTCTTTAAGTTATAATAACATTAAATGTGGATATAGGATATATAACAGCGTTTTTTCAAGAAAAACTGTTCTTCTTCAAATGAGGGTACTTCCGGTTGACCAATTATAACCAAAATCTAATCACCTCTTCTTCTTCTGGATGTAAACTTGAGGAATACGAAAAAATTATAATTTTTGGAATCGTGGTATTGAAGTTACTTGCGTCACACACACACAGACACACACACACACACACACAGAGACACACACACATATACATACATGCATACAGACATCATCGTAGAAATGGCAAAATCTTATTATATGGACCCTAAAACGTACTTATTCACTAAAAACTCATCATTGAATTTTTTGACCAAAGACAATACCTTCCTTACCTGAAGGTGACGGAAGGAAATAAGTATTTTTTTTTATTAATTCAATAATTTACTTGATATGCATACCATAGATTAAGGAAAATATATAGTAGAAGATTGGGTATCTCCCTTATAAACCGTGATAAGTTTAGTGCCGTCTATGAAAAGGTCAGAGAACTAAATTTGACAGCCGACAAGGTGGCGGGAAATATAAATTCATTTCGAATTGTTCTAAACTTTAAATTTTATTTCTTCATAATGTAATTAATAAAAAATCTATCGAAAATAGATAATTTATTAAAGACATTATCAAGAAATGTGAAATATATCTTGCACTATAAAAACTAATTAAAATAATTAGTATGTTAATGTCTTTATTTAAAAAGGTATACATTACACTATTTAAATCAACTAAATAATTACAAATCTCAAACTACGCGGCAACAACTCATAGTACTCAAGGAATCAAAAATTTGAAACATTATTATTACAAGAGATATTTTTATTGCAAAAAAGGGATGTTAATTTAAATGTTTGCCAGAAATGCACTGTTTCTTTGACCTCGTCATCGATGGTCGTCTACTTTTTAACTAATTATCCTATTTTACACTCTTTTTTTTATTAAAACTGGCAACATCATACTATTCCAACATTCTCTGATGAATCTTATAAAGCTTTATGTCATTTTGCCAAAAATTCGTGATATCTTGCTGCTTTCCTACAACCAAACTTCTAAGAATACCGCCATGATGTACATTCTCCTAGTCCACTTAAACACACCATTTCTTCTACTCGGTACTATCAACTTCTTCTGCAGGAATGTCTCTTCACTACACAGAAGTTACCAATATTTCATGTGATCTTTTTCTGAAATATTATTAATTTGTCATTAAGTTTTTATATCACCCCCCGTATAATAATGCTAATATGAAAGATAATATACTTACCGAAAATATATTGTATGATAAAGTACTGTATTGGTATAAAGATACCAATTCACAAATAATAGTTTTAAATGTCAAAGTATTTCGAACCTTTCGAACGATGCAATAGAGAATTGTGGGAAATTTACAGCAGTTCTCAAACATTATGTTACCTTTTTATAGTATTTTGACATTAAAGTTTGAGAATCACTGTAAAAACTGTACTACTTATGACATCTATGAAAGGGTCAGGAAGTATTTCCAAACGCTACTAGATTGAAAACTTGTTATCACGTTTCTGAATGCAGTTTCATCCCCCTGATGCATACATAATTCTTAATAATAATTTAAAATACTTTTCAATAACATCAACGCAAGAATTTATATTGTTATGTTTATTTATTTGAATGAAGTGTAAAAATCAGAGATATATGTATAATTAAAAGAAAAAGTTATTAAACCAGAAATAAATGACAAAAGGATAATAAAAATAACAAACACTATGAATAAATAAATATAAACACTACAATAACAAAAAGCACTATTTATTTGCACGATGTATTTAACTATAACGTATTTATTTCTCTATCTAGACTGGACTAGACTTATTTATTTATATCACTATTTATTTCACATCCAATACGGCTATTTCCTTTTCTCTGACGACCATAAGTTGTGGATTAGACTACTCGCGCAGAGTCACTTCGCCTTTTATACTCGTATGACTCTGCATTTATGATAGAACGCTCGCGTACGTTCGGAAATAAGCAGGATTAATCCTGTTACAAGGTCACGCGATGCACAGGTTTGTTTTCTCAGATGGCGCGTGCGACAATTACATCATCGACAGGTTTAGATTCGCTCGCTCAGTTCGGCGGCCGCGCGTTCCATACAATATACAAGGCTTAAACAACGTATATTTTGGTGTATTGGAAAAATTCAAAAAAAGGAAAATGTAAATTTCAGGCCAAATTAAATTTAGTAAAATTCTTTACATTTTATTTAAATTCCTGAAGCAATGCTACATATTGGTTTATCGACAACCAATAGGAGTCCGTATCGACGATGTTCCATAAGAAAACCAGTACATAAGATATTTCCGGCTGCTTTTCAAATTATCCTACTGTGTTTGTAAAACTGAATGATTAAAGGAATTTATATATGTATTAACGTGTAAATCCTGAATAAGGTATAGCGAAACATCGGTTTTGTAAGATTGTAAGTAAAAATGTCTGCATGAATGAAATTTCAAGTATTTGTACTATAACACAATTGAGAAGTTTACCTACATGAAATTAAAATTACAATTAAATGTAGAATAATTTATAGAATCGATGTAAAATGTAATTATTAATGGAAGATTTAAGAAGTCTTGTAAAATATGAAATACTTGAAGTTCGGTAATGTATTATTAAAATCATTGTTGGTAGCCTGATTCTGTCACAAATTAGTACGGGAAGTAAATAGGGGTAAGCACCGAGAACCGAAGGATAATTTTTAATAAAATTATCGTAGCAGTAATTAATTTTGCCGCAATAATTCTTGGAGAATGCAGAGAAGATTTTATTAACTTGGAAGGAACGAACTTTAAGATGAAAGAAAGTGGTTAATATTTTTAAAATTTCATTCGGACTTTTTAAAATTATTATTAGATTATTTGAAAATACAATTATATCTGACAGGTAAGCAGATTTTAAAAAAAAGCAGTGGATCAGTGGATCCATTGCCGACAGCCGGGAATTATCAATACATCTGTAATAGCATAAACGAAACACATAATCATCTATTAAGTAAAAAAAAAAATAAAATAAATAAATAAATATTTCATCACGGCATATTACCCATTGCTGGGTGTGCCAATCTGCTTCGTACACAGATATCGGTAATGATGGAATATTTGTACCGTGTGGGCGCTTACCAGGCGTCACCTCACGGGCACTCATTGCTGGCGTGGAGAGTGCGCCACAGGGGTCTATTAAGTAAGAACAATTTTTCAATTCCCATTTCTGAAACTAATTTTTGTTTGAATTATAACTTGTAGGAAGAACTTTAAGCCAGGGACCTCAACCGAAATGTATTTACAGTTCAACTTCGGTTCAGGTTCGGGAAATAATGTCAGTTCAGGGTTCAGTTTTGGTTCAAGAATATAAAAATTATAACGGTTCATTCGTTTTCGGTTCGGGTTCGAAATACGATTCAGAGCACCAGTACAAAAATATAGCGACATTTATTAATTTTAAAATCATATTAATAATTTAATGTAGTAAGAATAATTCATACAAACATGATTTATAACACGACTTTTTAAACTAGATAAATAAAGAAATTTCAAGTATGAACGACAGAAACGAATTCTACTGGTCTAGACCAGTAAAATTTGAAATCTACCTTGAGAAAAAGTGTTGAAAAATCTCAATTCTAGTCGAATTTAGAATCTAGTAGAATTTAAAGTTACAAAATCGAGGTCGAACCGATTGTGAATTTAAATATGGTTCAGGTTTATTGACCTTGACAAATAAAGGTTCGGTTCGGTTTCAGGTTTATCAAATTTCGGGTTTTCGGTTCAGGTTCGTGTTCAGTTTCAGGTCTCTGCTTTAAGCACTTTCCGTAAGAATGAATACTACTGAATAGAAATGCCGGAATTTATCAATACTTCTAAAAGCCTCGGCAGCGGACGAACAGTTTACTTAGTTTGTATATTTATCTTCGATAAACTACAACAATAATCTAACCTAGCGCACAAAAGACACGCTTGAGTCGAGTTTTGTGCGTTAGGCTAGGTTATTGTTGCTGTTTTTAGAGAAATATACACACTAAGCTGTTCGTCGGCTGCCGTGACTTTTAGGTGCATTGATAAAACCTTGCTGCCGGGACCGGGTCTACTGCCTATAAAAAATGAAACCTAAAATTAAAATATAAAAATATGAATATTGAATTGAAAAGAACGGCTGATGCTTGTGGACTTACTTCTTTACCACCGATTACATTTTAACTTAACTTGTGGTCGATGATTGGACGACCACTGCTTTATTGAGGAGTTCTATATACTTATACTCGGACTTGGATATTCATGAACATTTATATGGACATTCTTTGATATTTTATACTAATTTTTATTTACACATATTATTTACATTTACCCTAATTTATTACCAAAGATTAACCAAACTGTTATATCGTAACTCTGCGTTGCTAGCGTTTAGCACGCGCTCAATAAAACTCGAGACCACATGCTTCCACTTGAGTATCAAAACCATACTCAAAACCAACTACATGTCTTTCCGGCATGAGTATCAAAAACAGGCTAACTAAAACTTAAGCGTTACCATCTTCGTGAGAGGATATCTGAGGGGATGCAGAGTGCAGGGTGTAAGGCAACCAAAACCAAATATCAACCCTGCACGTAGGCTTGCATGTCTAGGCCGCTGAAATCTAGGCTAAACAGTAAACAGACACTTGTAGGAAAAACAGAATTTTGACTAATGAAGATAACAGAGTTGAAATATTGTTCCTGGAACTATAATTTAGAAGAGTTTATAAAAACGTTATTTGCTTTGTACTGTCTTGTTACAGAAACGGAAAGAGAAAAATAAATAAAAGAGGTGTTTGACATATTCATAGTGTAGTATCATATCATATGAGTATTTCCTTTGTGAATTCCTTGTCGAAATAAAATATGAAACTAAATTTAAAATTAATTTGAAAGTGAACTAAATAGAATTGAAATTCTTCTACTTTTCTGTCGTATTAAGTCATTTAAAGTACAATAAACTCGTGTAACTTTCCACTTTCCTTGTCTCTAAATTATGAAATAAAGCAATTTTCTAACTCTTTATAATCACAATGAATTTGCAATTTCAAAGAATTTTTAGAATAATTAAAAATGCAAACTGTGAAATCGCAACAAGCGGTACATTGGAAAATTGAATTAAAATTCACAAAGAATCGTGAAACTTGTACTGCCTTTGTTAAAAAATAAGAGAACTTTAATGAATCACAGTAAGAATTTTTTCGTTGTTTACTAATTTAAAGTTAATTACGAAACACTGTAAAAAGAAAGAAATATTACACAAAAAGTTTGATACCGAACTAGGTTAAAGTGCATTTAGTTTCTTTAATAGTACGGGAGAGATTTCACGAGTTCTGTAATAATACGAAGCTGTCTAACATTTAAACCGCGTATCCTGTATGGGGATCGATTAAAATACTTTCTCCAAAGAGTAAAGTTCACGTTTCGAATAGCGGAATGGAATCAAAACAATATTAAAATTGCTTTTCTGAAGTAGAAGTTGTTGAAGTTTTTTACATTTTTAAGTTACGTTGTAGGGGAAACAACAAAATAATAAACGAGTACGAGAATAATAATAAAAAACGAAAGAACAATAACAATGCTGAATATGAAAGTTTATTATAAAATATAAACCATGTTTCATACTAAATAATATTTTGAATAAGATACTAGATAGTACCCGCATTCAGTGTGAGTAGTAAAACAAAATATGTTGTGTAATATGAAACAAAGATGTCTATCAAAATTTCAACATTATTTTGTGACGGAATAGGCATACATCTCGTAAAGCAAAAAATAAACTATTTTGGAAATAAATTTGTTTTTATTCCATAGATTTTATGCATATTCAACAAATATAACAGTACAGTCGGTGACACGAGAGAAAATCGCTATTCTGTGTTACCTATTCCTAAACTTTCAGGCCGGAACAGATTTATTTATTTAAAGTACACTACCCAACAAGCGTAGCCTAATAAGAGGGTAGGAAAAATATACATAGATATATACAGGGTGTTAATAAAAAAACTTTACACACTTTAGCAGGTGATAGTAGAGATGAAAACAAGAAAAAAATTCTAATACACTTAGGTCCAATACTCATTGGTTTTTAGAAAATTTATGTATGGAATTTGTACATAATACACAGGATTGACGGAAGGTATTGTGCTGGCCACATCAGATTTAACAACTAAGGACTCTAGGTGTTTACGATCAAGTGCGTGAGTCTCTTCGACGACGGCTGCAACTTTGTTTACAATTGATCGTAAACACCTAGAGTCCTTAGTTGTTAAATCTGATGTGGCCAGCACAATACCTTCCGTCAATCCTGTGTATTATGTACAAATTCCATTTTCTAAAAACCAATGAGTATTGGACCTAAGTGTATTAGAATTTTTTTCTTGTTTTCATCTCTACTATCACCTGCTAAAGTGTGTAAAGTTTTTTTATTAACACCCTGTATATACAACAATTAATGGTTTCAAACAACATAATTAATAAATGGTTACGAACAAAATAATTAATAAAACAGTTAAACAATTAAGTTGCTGGTATGAAGTATATTACAAAATATATACGAAGAAGAGAATATATCAATTTGATCTGAATAAAGATTACTAAGTTTATATATACGAATTATCGGTGAAAACATATGAACATTAGTTCTAGCAGCAGGAATATAGAAACTGTAGGACGAGCGGGTATTAATCACTGGAGCAAAGAAATTCAAAGAACTTAGGCACATAGGATCATCAACGGTATTATGAACTAACTTAGAGACATGTACTTATTAACAGGTCTCCTAAAATGTAAAGATTTAAGATTAAAAATATTAAGCAACACTTCATAAGGAAGTTGATGATTGGGGTATGACCTCATAATCTTTAAATAAATATATCTCAAAAACATCTTTTGTACGCCTTCAATTAGTTTACTATGAATTTCATAATGTGGATCCCAAATTAGTGAACAGTACTCTAGTTTAGACCTTACTAGAGGGAAATAAAGTGAAAAAAATTCCGTAATATTATAGTATTACGGACAACAAATTCAAGCATTCTGTTAGCAGAGTATGTGATCGATTGTATGTGTGGTATGAAAGTTAATTTACAGTCAAATATTGCACCAAGGTCACAGATTGTTTCGCATTTATCTGGAATCTGATTGTTTAAACTATAATTAAAAGATATGGGAGTGTTTTTCATCGTATATATCATAACCTTGCATTTATCGAGTTTATTCATTTGGCACCAAGTTTCTATGTTTTGTAGGTCGTTTTGAAGCAGTAAACAATCTGATGGATTTGATACACTACGAAAGATCTTAAAATCATCAGCAAACATTAAAATTTCACATTTACATATATATGAAAGATCATTGATGAAAAGTAAAAAGAGTATGGGGCCGAGATTAGATCCTTGGGGAATCCCAGAAGGAACATCAAAGTAAGAACTTTGTTTTCCTAAAGATAAGATAAATGAGTACCCGTACAAAATTTATACAAAGCAAATACGCATGGATACTATTAAAAAAATCCGTTGTGGCCAGCACAATACCTCTCGTCACTTCCGTTTTTGTTTACATAAGTACAGGGCGCGAGCAGTCATGTGACTTTGTTGGCCTTAACAAGCAGATATGGGGGCCCGCTTCAGAATGACAACTAGTAATTATGTACGTAGATGTCAAATATCAAAATTTTTCATTTAAAATTTGAAGATTTTCTAAGTACATGTGGTTAATTTGTCACCAGGAGTGTGGAACTTACTTGTCTACAAAATAAACTACATGGAATTGGAAAATCACGAAATTTAGAATGAAAAAATCTGATATTTGACATCTATGTACATAATTACTAGCTATCATTAAGACACGGGCCCCCATATCTGCTTGTCAAGGCTAACAAAGTCACATAACTGCTCGCGCCCTGTTGTATTTAACCTTTCTTGTATACCTACACTCTACACCAAAAATTGTACTTATATCTATTCTTTATATGTAGATTTTTAAAATTTAAATTCATTCTATGAAGAAATTTTGTCCTACTCTTCTAATTTTTCGAGATGTTTCCAATTCATTGTCGGGATTAAGAGTATTTCTGAAGAAATAATATATGTATGTACTTCCTAGAAAAAGTCTTCAGTAATGTCTCCGGATTTCTGACACTGACATTTATCTGTCAGTTACAAACATTTTAATTTTTCAATTGGTTTCCATGACATTATTTGGGCTGTGAGATTTATTACAACAGATTATTATTTATCTTATATTTCTTTATCGCTAAATCTATACAAGATATAAATAAATATTTAAATGTATCAGATACAGAATTTATTTTTCTTTAATATTAGGAAAAACAGAAATATTCAAAAAAAATATATAGAAGATTTTTTTCAAGAACTTGCTACTTCCGGTTGTTCAATTGTTACCAAAACCTTTTCAACTCTTCCCATTAATGTCCGATTGGGAAATACGTAGTTAAACATATATTAAGTCTTACACATTCATACACACACACACACACACACTCTCACACACACTCTCACACACACTCACACATACACACACACACACAGATATCATTGTAAAAATGTTAAAATCGGATTCTATGGACCTTAAATTGTGCTTATTCAATAAAATCTGGGTATGCGATTTTTAGCATGAATCCAATATCTCTCTTAGCGAGAGGTGAAAATATATGTGGGCATCATTCTAATTAAAAAATCATTAATACTATCGCTTCCGGTAAAACCGGATATATAATTCAGGACCTTTTCAGTCTTTTCCCCTATTTTTTCATTTACCTGTATTATGTATGTACAGCGTTGTAGGACAGTTTTCCTTGATATTTTATATTGATGTAGTAAAAAAAAATACTTTTTTATAATAAAAACTTTTCCCTGTTAATAGGTCATATACTTTTGATAATACTCTTCAAGTTGACAAATAGCTTTCTCAAAATCGCTAAAGTTTTTCTTTCAAATATGGTAATTTAGTTCTACAACTAAAAAGAAAACAAATTCATATTGAAGTTCTTAAGCGTATTTTAATGTTGGAAAATTCATATCCATCGATATTCGTGTCTGCTCAATGTTGGATTTTCAGTTTTACAACTATTATTTATTCTCGGAAGTTACAGTGAGGTCGCGGACCCAATTCACCACTCAAATTAATAATTCCTTCCGGCGGAATAAAATATGATATCCATAAATCGAACGATTGAAACTTGGTATTGAATTCCTAAACAATAAAGTTGGGAGTTTTGTGCTACAAAGTTCTGAATTCAAAGGTGTAAATCAATACTGACGTTTCAAATATTTTTTAGGTTAGAATGGAAATAGAAATGTAAAATACTTCTTTGTAAGAACCACATGGGGCCACATTTGCAAATATTAACTATTTGTAATGATTTTTTATTCAGAATTTAATATATTTTGCAAGGTTCTATTTAATTAATGTGGAACAGTAATTCGAATGGCTGAAATTGTATCAGTTTCAATTATGGTCAGTAATAATATAACTAGAGAGTGAGAATAAATTGAGAACAATTAGACAGATTTTTCGTGTTGCCAGGCAATAGTCACGAAAGCCTGTAGGGTTTAAGTGGCTATTGCCAAATGGAAACGAGTTTGAGAAAGAAACTGGAGAATTATTTTCCAATTTATCGAACTCTTGAATTATATTTAATTAGATTATTTTTTGATTCACAAATTTGTTTCAAACAACGGAAACTGTCATACTATTATAACGCCATCTACTGTCGTAATTAACTTGCATATTAGTTTTATAGTTGGATATTAATTAATAAGTCATGTGATATTGAAATTTAGTAAAGATTAAAATTTGTTTCCATATATTTTTCTATGATTACTTTTACTTGTCTTTAAGTATTGTAAATGACTGATATTAACGCTAGTCTTTGTTTATGTAGAGTGTTTCCATTAAACTTAACAAAGATTATCTGGAATTGTGTACTAGGATCTCTTGTACATTGCCTTTATTTATTCACGGTCATCGTTCAACAGGATTTTAATTCCAATTTCAAAGGATAAATTCTAGAGCTTACTGTGGATTTCAAACTATACACAGCCAGTTTGTGTTATATTGGTTATTTGATTTTAATTCCTAGACGCAAACTGACAACGTTTCACAAACATCGGATATCAGATTATACACTATTGCTCTATTACAGAATGAATGAGAAGGGATCATATATAGCAAACAAAGGCAAGACATAAATGTGGAGATAAAATGAAAATAATAATACTTCTTTTACACAGAAAAAGAAGATTAATGGCAATTTGATCCATTATGAGTAATATCTATAAGTATTCTATTAGCTTTGGCAAAATGAAAATATAGCGATGAACGTTTTATCTGTGACTATTTAATTTATGAGGTTTATATGTTGTTACTGTTAATAATACATTCAAAAATTTTTACCTCTCGCTAAGAGAGGTATTGGATTCATGCTAAAAATCACATATCCAGATTTTATTGAATAAGCACGTTTTAAGGTCCCTACAATACGATTTTAACATTTTTACGATGATGTCTGTGTGTGTGTTTGTGTGTGTGTGTGTGTGTGTGTGTGTGTGTGTGTGTGTGTGTATGTGTGTGTATGTGTGAGTGTGTGTGAGAGTGTGTGTGTGTATGGATGTTGGATACATTAAAATATTTTATTATATATTCTATAGATTTACAGATAAAAGAAATATAATATATAAAATAATGTTCTAATAAATTTTATAGCCGAAAGAATGCCATGGAAAATAGTTGAAAATTTAAAATATTTGTAATTGACAGATAAATGTTAGTATCAGAAATCCGGAGACATTACTGAAGACTTTTTCTGGGAAGTACATACATTATATTATTTCTTATTATAGTAATAGTTGAATATTTAAAATTATAGGTATATTACACATACCTTTCAGAAATACTGTTAATCCCGACATGGAATTGGAAACATCTCGAAAAATTAGAAGAGTAGGACAAAATTTCTTCATAGAATGAATATAAATTTTTAAAATCTAAATATAAAGATTAGATATAAGTAGAATTTTTGGTGTAGAGTGTAGGTATACAAGAAATGTTAAATACATTAAGGCGCGAGCAGTCATGTGACTTTGTTGCCCTTGACAAGCAGATATGGGGGCCCATGTCAGAATGATAGCTAGTAATTATGTATATAGATGTCAAATATCACAATTTCCCAATATAAATTTAGTGATTTTCCAATTCCATGTGGTTTATTTTCCTCGACAAGTAAATTCCACACTCCTGGTGACAAATTAACTACGTGAATTTAGAAAATCTTGAAATTTTTAATGAAAAATTCATTTGACATCTATGTACATAATTACTAATAAGAATGTAACATGACTGTTCGCGCCCTATACTTATGTAACCAAAACAGGAAGTGGCGAGAGGTATTGTGCTGGCCACAACATTTTTTTTATTTATTTTGTACATGTAATTAAATTAAAAAATACTTATCATGTATGCTACAGAAAGTTGATGTAAATACTCATAGCACAACTTTTTGAGACAAATTCAATGGTGCAAAAACATTTTTAATATTTTCATTTGTAACTCAGTTACCTCAAAATTTCAATTTAGTATTTCCGAGTTCCGTTCCACATCAGTTGGCCCATCGGCTTTAATTTCATTTGTTCAATCCTGATATTGAAACTTGTTGTTTCTTACTTGGATACGGAACTTAAAAACTTCTGTTTTATCCACTCAACTTATTCCTATGGCAACGGGTGGGTGAAAGTAGTGAGCGAAAGTGAACTTTCGGCCACTCACCTGTTATTACCGAAAATAGAAATAAACTACAATAGAATTCATAACATGTATTTATTTATTTACATGCAAATTACCTGCAAAGCTATTGACATCAACATTTACTTAAACTAAACATGCCAGCATCTCAGTGTCTTCTATTACCTTTTCCAACGCGAATTTTTTTACTGGTATTGGGGCGCCCGCTTCACGTTTTAACTACTTTTTTGTAATTTCTATCTTATTGATCGCCGACATTCGTCTTTATCTCTCATATTTAAAAAAAATATATATAAGATCTACAGAATGTGACAGCCAAAAAATAATTTTGTTGACAATTGTAAATGTTAATAAATACAAACAATAGCCGCTTATGATAATTTACACTCCATGTATAAATGTATTAGTACAAATTTTTATATTTTTTCTAATATTTCAATAGCAGGATTGAACAAAACGTAAATAAATAGTATTATACAACACTCGTGAAGAAACGAATTCGCTCACTTATGTGCCTTTGACCACTCGGCGTGTTCAAAACTGGTACATGCGTGAGCGAAATTCTTAGCTTCTTCACTCGTATTGTAACATACTATTTATTTACGTAATTTATGAAATAAATAATAACCTATAAATTATCGCTAATTTTTATTGATATTACGGACATTTTGTCGTTCTAATGACACAGCAAGATATGTTTTTTAAATATTTTATTGTTTTAATATAAAATGAAATATTTGAACGTATTTACATTGTAACGATGTCATGTTTTATATGTAGTGTATTCCGTATTAGAATATTTTATATTTTCTATGCGCTCATCTGTTATGAGCCAAAATGTAACCGTACCATAACCGCTGATCTAGCGCGGTTAGTTTGGTTATAAAAAAGTTACCAGATCTTTCAGTAACCGCGTTCCGAAAATACAACCGGTTACTGAAAAAGTAACCGCGGTTAGCGTGGTTCAATTTCGGAATACACTATAAATAAAATGTCTAAAAGAATTTCAATAGTAATTTACAGTAAAAACAGTATCTGGTACCACTAGCTGTGTTTTGAATATGCCAAAATTCCATATTTAATTTTACCTTTATGTTTAAAGAACGATTTTTTTCAAATTATTTATTTGAATGAAAACTATGTTCTGCTTTAAAATAATATTTGGAAAAAAAATCGTTCTTTAAGGATAAGGTGATGTTATGATACACTCAAGTGTGAAAAATGAATAAGGAAAATGTGAAAGGTTTAAAAAACCATCAAAATCTTATTCACACTGTTCTATTTTAATTAATGCGACCGGTTTCGGTTACTAAGTAACCATTATCAAGCGGTGCGAACTGTAAACTACAGAAGTAGGTCACTATTTTTTATTGCTTTTACGGCAGAAACCGTACATTGAATTTTTTAAAAAAATTATAAGATTTAAAAAAAAACGCAAAACACTGTTTGTCTGTGAGTGAATTACAGGTCGATGACAGTGAACGAACGACAATATTAATAAAAATTGGCGATAATTTATGTTATTTAACCAATTGTTAAAACTTAACCACTGAGTTACAGAATAGGCCTGATTATTTGTATCATAAATTAACTAAATAAAAGGAAATTAAAGCGACTGGGCCAACTGATGTGGAACGGGGCTCGTAAGTTACAGTTGAAATGAAAGTAGAAAACATTTTTTATGATTTTTATTTACAAACATACAAACAATCTAAATAAATATTAATACTGAACTCAATAACTAAAATTGCAACTTTTCGCAGTCTAAACAAAAATATTATAAATAAATTGAATGATGGTCGACTGTAGAATGGATAAGGGTCCAGGGAAATCCACACCACCTGCAAGTACAAAACGCCTAGATTATAATATTTTTAAGGGTCTAGGGAGAATGATCGGACAAGCAGATTACTGATGAAAAATTTTTAATTCACGCCAACGTTTCGGCTAAGACATTAGTCTAGCCCTGATGAAGACTAATGTCTTACTTGAAACGTTGGCGTAAAATATTTTTTTTTCATCAGTAGACTGCTTGTCCGATCATTCTCCCTAGACCCTTAAAAATATTATTATCTAGGCGTTTTGTACTTGCAGGTGGTGTAGATTTACATTGAAAACCAAACTTTGATTCATAAATAAATAACCGTTACCCCAAGAAGAAAATAAATCTGTTTCTAAAAATCAAAATATAAAAAATGTGCTATTTTAGGACACTTTAATGTTTACTGAAGGCATTCATACAACGGTAATGCTGTAAACATATTAATTTAGAAAATTGAGTAACTGGGTAAATCCGTGCGACAACCATTGCGGCGGAAATACTCCTATAATGAAAGTTTCAAGTTTAAACTTTCAATCTTTAGATTTCATGAAACTATCAAAAGTTATAATGCACATGCGCCGTGTACCTCTCTAGACTTGCGCAGATCAACATGCATACACTTGTATAAGTTTGACGTTTGGACAGGAAGATATGTCCGGTAAATCTACATGTTGAATGTATACTTGATGTTGATTATAAAATTCAGTACAGTCAGTAGCGGCGCCAGGATGTAAATATATGGTAGGCACATACATTGGAAGGGTGGGCTTTCATTTATTTTAAGTAACATTTTTTCATATACAGGGTGATTGGCGTGGAAACGGCCATACTCGAGAAACGTGTTCAGGAGATCAAAATAAACAAAAAAAGTCATATAAACATGTGCCCGATTGTTAACCATTACGGAGATATCACTTAAAAAAATATAATAAAAGCAGCACCTCAATGACGAAACAAATCATTTATTATAATGTACTATGCTATACAAGTGAAGGAAAAACAATTCAATGTAGAATATTTTCAAAAATACCACCGCCAACTTCGATGCATTTACTAGCTCGCTTGTGGATCGCAAATATTATTTCTAACAATAACAGCTGAACGTGACAACCACAAAAAACAAATGTGAACTGTTATTTTCCGCGGTTAATTGTTTACTATTAATAATTAATATCTCAGTAACGGTTAAGAATCGAACACATGTTTATATGATATTTTTTTGTTTATTTTGATCTCCTGAACACGTTCTTCGAGTATGGCTGTTTCCTCACCAATCACCAACGAAACAATACTTTTTCAACACGTAGATATACGTATTCAAAAATTAAGTTCCTTCATACTATATCGAGTGAAATTTTCATATGGCTGTAATTTCTGCTCTATTAATTTTAGAACAAAAGTGTAAATATAAACAATGTTCGGAATTCAAAATTAAATTTTATTCATAAATTTTATACCTATATGTACACAAAATATTATTTTTCTACTCCTGCTCTGAAAATACAATTTTCTGGTTTGTTTTTCATGTTGAAAGTAACTCTTTGCAGCACTAGTGCTGTAAAATTTTGCAGCACGCTTCGGTATCCTAGCAACGAATTTTACTTACAAATGTTGTAAAGAATGTTTGTTGTTGTCATAGATACGCATCACAAATACAAAAATCTGTTGTGGCCAGCACAATACCTCTCGCCACTTACTTTTTTGGTTACATAAGTATATAACAGTCATGTTACATTGTTGGCCTTAACAAGCAGATGTGGGGGCCCGTTTCAGAATGATAATTAGTAATTATGTACATGGATATCACTTGTCAATTTTTCATTCAAATATACGTAGTTAATTTGTCACCAGGAGTGTGGAATTTACTTGTCGAGGAAAATAAACCACATGGATTTGGAAAATCACTAAATTTAGAATGAGAAATTATGATACTTGACATCTATATACATAATTACTAGCTATCGTTCTGTCATGGGCCCCCATATCTGCTAGTCAGGAACAACAAAATCACATGACTGCTCGCGCCCTATTGTATTTAACATTTCTTGTATACTACACTCTACACCAAAAAATCTACTTACATATATCTATTTCTTATATTTAGATTGATTAATTTTAAATTCATTTTTTGAAGAAATTTTGTCCTCTTCTAATTTTTCGAAATGTTTCCAATTCATTGTCAGGATTGACAGTATTTTTGAAGGATATATGTTATGTATTTATTAATACATTAAGAAATAATATAATGTATGTACTTCCCAGAAAAAGTCTTCAGTAATGTCTCCGTATTTCTGACACTGACATTTATCTGTCAGTTACAAACAATTTAAATTTGCAACTATTTTCCATGGCATTCTTTCGGCTGTAAAATTTATTATAACAGATTATTTTATATATTATATTTCTTTTATCTCTAAATCTATAGAATACATAATAAAATATTTAAATGTATCAGATAAAGAATTTAATTTTCCTTAATATTACCAAGAAAAATTTTCAAAAAATAATATTTAGAAGATTTTTTTTCAAGAATATTCTACTTCCGGTTGTCCAATTGTTACCAAAACCTTTTCAGATCTTCCCATGAATGTCCGATTGGGAAATACGTAGTTAAACAAATTTAAAGTCTTATAGTTTTTGAGTAATCGTCCTTCCAACATCCTACATACATACACACACACACACACACACACACACACACACACACATACATCCACACACACACACACACACACACACACACACACACACACACACAGACATCATCGTAAAAATGTTAAAATCGGATTGTAGGGACCTTAAAACGTGCTTATTCAATAAAATCTGGACATGCGATTTTTAGCATGAATGCAATACCTCTCTTAGCGAAAGGTAAAAATTGAAAATAAATGTCAAATTATTTTTAAAAAATAATTCTTTATTTCCTTATTTTTTATCTTGCAGGAGTAGAAAAAATAGTGTGTATAACACGTGTTGAAAGTCCTTTGTCGAACACAAACGATTGCAATTTTCGTTTTGGTTCGACAAAGATAGACTTTCAGCACTTGATATACAAATAACTATTGTATATGGGCACTATGCTTTTTAGGGTGGGCACGTGTCCACCCTGGCCCCCTCGTAGCGCTGTCACTGAGTACATTTTAACTGTATTTGTGTCATTTTGTCATAAAAACGTCCAAGTATTTCAAATTTAACTGACAAAGGTTATTTATTTTTACATAAAAGTTTCATTTATTTCTTATTTCTGAAATTATCATTGAAATTTATAGTGAAACATTTTGTAAAACTTTCGATGAAACTTTCAGTGAAACTTTTTTTTTTTGTAATAAATCTTTATTTTATATCAAGTTTTTACAAATTAGTACAATTTGATGATATATGGGGTAAGTTCATTATTGCATATAATTTTGTAACATTCAAGTTACACACGTTGTATTGATGAGAATGAGACGATAAAGATGCACACAAACAACAATACTGGGATTCGAACCCAAGACCCTTGGATTACCCACAACACACACCGGGGTTGGTGAAAGTTCAAAAAAATAAGTTTGTGAAATCAATAGCTAGTACATTTAACATGGACGACTGGTCAGGTCGTTGCATGCGAGTGCGATTAATGCCTGATATATTGGCATTTTGACAACTACACACTTTGCCGGCCGATAGATTTGAACCGAGAAATCTCAAATTCGATCAGAACATGCAGATACATAGCAGTTAATGTGCGCAGCCATTGGACCGGCAAAAAAGGTTAAGGAAGTCGAATTTGTTCCATCCTGTACTTAAAGCTTAAATCTACAGAAACTGCAAAACTCTTTCAATTTGCACCAGATGTGGTAACAAAGAAGACAACTATTTATTACAGTTTCGCAGCAAAAAATTATAATCGTTTGTCTGTCATACTAAATCCTCGTGATACATTTGAATTTTTTGCTTTTAATAAAATATTACCTTAGTTTTAATTGCAACACACTTTGGTCTGGTACTCGTATTTTCCTCTGTGGTTAAACTTTCTGTTAACTGTCAATTAAAGAAAAATATAGCATCGATATTATAATAACGTAAGTTGTAAAAATTACACATTTGTCAATTTTTACCTCTCGCTAAGAGAGGTATTGGATTCATGCTAAAAATCCAGATTTTATTGAATAAGCACGTTTTAAGGTGTGTGTATGTATGTGTGTGGGATGTTGCAAGGACGGTTACTCAAAAACTATAAGACTTTATATTTGTTTAACTACGTATTTCCCAATCGGAAATTCATGGGAAGATCTGAAAAGGTTTTGGTAACAATTGGACAACCGGAAGTAGAAGATTCTTGAAAAAAAATCTTCTAAATATTATTTTTTGAAAATTTTTCTTGGTAATATTAAAGAAAATTAAATTCTCTATCTGATACATTTAAATATTTTATTATATATTCTATAGATTTGGAGATAAAAGAAATATAATATATAAAATAATCTGTGGTAATAAATTTTACAGCCGAAAGAATGCCATGGAAAATGGTTGAAAATGTAAATGTTTTTAATTGACAGATAAATGTCAGTGTCAGAAATCCGGAGACATTACTGAAGTTTTTTTCTGGGAAGTACATACATTATATTATTTCTTATTGTATTAGTAGTTAAATATTTAAAATTATAGGTATATTACACATACCCGAAATATTAAATAAAACTCGTAAGTACCATGTTTTAATACAATATGAATATGTAGGTATATCAAAAGTTAGGTTAGGTTAGATTGCAAAAATTCATTATATTCTCTCATTAAATATAAGCTCGTGATATGATTAATAAGCAAAGATATTGCTCGTGAAACCGAAACAGCACATTTCAACTCGTCCTTCGGACTCGTGAAATTTGCAGCTCGGTTTCATTCGAGAATATCATCGTTGATAATCATATCACTTGTTATTACGTATGAGAATACAGCTCGAAGGAAGACGATATTTAAATGTTATAAACACAAGATGAAAGAGAAGATGGTTTCCACTCTGCACCGTAAAATACAGAAAAATTGTATCTCATCGAAATAATGAGTAATGAAAAAAAAATGTACTTGGAGAATCACTTAATTCTTGATCTGTGACTATTATGGAGGTGACAAGTATAGGTTAAAGAACTTAAATTTGTTTTAAACATTATGGGACAATGTACACCAACACTGTAGACTAGAGTAACATTGTACAGCGAAAAAGCTATCAAATTCTTCTCAAGTAAGTTGTAAATATTGACAAAATTACACATCGTTATAAGAATAATCGGAGTGCAATCTATCCATCACTTTATTAAAGAGAATTAATGTGTTATTTAGATACAACATGTATGAAAAAATAAAATGTTAAAGAAGATATGTAGGAATAGATGCACAATCCAGATATATACATTTTAGACCGCCCAAAATCAATGTTTTTACTAGAAGAATATGAAGAGAAAGTAAACAAGAACGTTGTTCGAATTGAAAATCTCTGTTACCAGCCTAAAATTTATATATGGTACTCTCTACTTTGTAATTTATTGTACATAATTTATAGTAAAATATCCTATAGATTTTGTAAATATATGTGAAAATTGTTTTATGTTGAGACATGCTCTTATTGAATAATAAAGAAGTTTATACGTCATAGACTTATATGAATATATTATTTGTATTTCTAAAAATATTCTTTGCTTTATGTATACAGCCAGGTAAAATATACGGCGAGAGGTTACGTGCTGGCCACATCAGATTTTTTGATATAACATTCCTCGTTTTAACTGATAGTGAAGTGAACAGTCGAGTTGGTTCAACCAGAGATGAAAATACCGGAACTAAAGTGTAATATTGATATTCAATGCTTTTGGAATCCCCATTATAATAAGACTAGCTTACCTAAGTCCCAATCATCACCATTTCTTTGTTTCTCCTTCTCTGCGATGACAAACCAGATGCAGGCCAACCAGTGCGCCACTAAAGTGAAGGACAGCATGAGCAACGTGAGAATCATGGCGCTGTATTGTGAGTATCTGTCCATCTTCTGCAAAAGACGAGCCAGGCGCAACAGTCTGGTGAGCTTCACCAGATGGATGTAGCTTTGGCTACTCTCCTGCAACAAGTATATGATAGCGAATGAGGTTGAACAAACAAATCGCCGTTCAATATGTATAATATTAATATTTATTAGTTTTGATCATCCCTAAATCCATTTTGACTAATTTCGTCGTGACGTCTGTACGTACGTATGTCCGTACGTAGGTCCGTACGTATCTCGCATAACTCAAAAACGGTAAGCCGTAGAAAGTTGAAACTTATTAGGACTGCTAGAACATCTAGTTGTGCACTTCCCTTTCTGGTTATTACACAATTTCCAGAAGTGGCACTTTACATGAAGCCTATAATAGATTTTAATGAATAACTTTTAAAATATAATCCAAAACTTTTCAAATTTGGTATACAAGCCTTTTATGTTAATCGAAATAACATAATAGATTTTGGTTAAAATAGGCTAACCGGAAGTGGTACATTACTTGAAGTTGTTAACAGTTTTTCTTGAATAAAATGATTTTATTTTGATTTTAGAAATAAATGCTTCAAATAAAAGTTATAGAGAATTAATTTCTGCGTCTAGCACATCAAGTATTATTAAATGAGCCCTTTGTATAAGCGAGATATGTAAATTTAAAAATTATATACTTTTTTGTTTTTGTAATAAAGCTTGTTATGGATTAGGACAAAAAAAAAAGTTCATGTCAAATTACGTTAAATACGTGCAATATTATGATTCGTACAATAACAAATATATTTTTATTGTGAAATTAGTCATATTCATTGTTGTAATCAAATATTTCTTTGTTGTAATCAAAACTCTCTTTAAAAAGAACCGGGTTAGATTAATGTTAATTTAATAATGATAGTAGTAAATGAATTATTTTTTGTTCTATATCAAAATATTTCTTGGGCTTGGCTTAAGCCTGTCAATATTTTGTAATTTAATTATATAAAAAATATGTATAGTTTAATAATCGTACAAGGAAGTCGTGTGATGTCCACATCAGATTTTTTTTCACTCAAAAACAAATAAAAATATTTAAAATTTCCGAAATCCAATTTGTTCCACTTTATGTAAAATATTAAATTAAAATTCTTTTTAAATGACAATGGGGTGTATTTTGTAAAAAAATGTTATTTTTAACATGCTTTTAAAAAAATACATTTTAAAATTACTCAATAATAAAACAGTTTTTGGTATTGGAAAAAAAGTACAGTAAAATTATTTAAAGATGTCCGATCAAGGTTATTTGTATCATGAACGAATTAACAAATTGGCATATATTTATCTCTCTCCTCTGCAGTCTATAAGCGTGTGCGATAAAGATGGATATAACACGTTTGTCTTTCAAAAATTGATATTTTTTCGAATAAGTTAGGACATTCCACTTGAAAACGATGTTCGTTGTTGATAATACTTTCGCTGTAACGTAAGCTTATATATTAATTCAGATACATTACCTTGATTCATAGCCGTACAAGTAACGTTATTTTCTGTCAGTATCACTGACACTGACATTGTGTCAGTATCTTATTTTTCACATATTTGGTTTTACATTTGCTAATAATCTTACCAGTTGATTTATTTTTGAATTTTGAATGCTTTTATTGTAACATACATTTTTATAATAATAAAATAACAGTAGTATCTTATGTACCCTCATAAAAACTAAGCAAACGACACTACTGAATTTGTCAGAATGGGCGAAGCAAAAATCTGAATTCATACAATTCGTAGATTACCTTAATCAGACATCTTTCAAAAATTCTACTGTAGTTGACATATGGTGAGAGATTTTTGACCGTAGCAAATGGGGAAAACACGAGGAACTCTAGAATAATCCCCCCACTCCCATATTTACTGGATAGAGCAAACATGTATCTCTTGTGTATTAAGAGAGAATAGAGGAAGTGTGAGTGGAAAGGTTATACAGGGTGTAAAACCCAACCTATGTAACAAAATTTAAGGGTGTATAGTATTAGACGCACTGATCATGAATCAAAAATAATTCTGTTGAAATTCGTAAATTAGAAAATGGGTCCAAGCAAATGAACAGTTTTGGGCCACTGGGTTGATAGCAACTTTTAATATTACAATATTTGATAGAAACATTAGATAATTAATAAGTACCCTTTGTGTAAACTGTGACGGACTGCGTTTAATCTACTAGGGGACTGCTCACGCGATACGGCAATAGCAAAGTCTCTGACGGCGGTAAGTAAAATGAAATGAAAACATCTATAAAAGTTAAAGTACAAACGGAATTTCAGTCACCTAAACTCGATTTAGAACTTCGGCGGTACGACTCGGACGTTCCAGCCAAGGAGCCCAGGTACCAGGCTTGACTAGGAAGAACTGATTTCTCTGGACGATACGCGGCCTTTTAAACCCGAGATTTGATACATCAGAAGAAAATCTCGCATATTTTGAAGACGGGAGAAACTTTAAAATTTAACAGATGACTGATGGCGAGCGCTCCTTCAACAAAAACTAATTTAATAGAAATTTTAAAAATTTCAGGCGTCACAGTTTGTCGTAAACTGTATTAAAAGCATTGTAACACACATTATAAAATAATATTTTATAATAATAAAAATTGACCATGCCATTGACAAATGCAAATCAATTCTCTGCTAAACTAGAAGATTGAATAGGTAACACAATGTAATACACAAATTAATCATTTTTTTTTCTATCAGAGTAAGTTTTTGGCCGTGCTGCATTGTGTATACATAGCTGTGAATGATGACAACTTTGAACATTTTTTAAGTTAAAAATTTTGCAGTTTTTTTTCCTGTTTTTGTAAATTATGTGACATTCTGTAAGTACCTACAAATTTCATTTTTTCCTGTTTGTAAAATTATTATTATATTAATTATGATTACGTACGCTAATAAATACTGCATAACTATTTTTTTTAAACTTTTTTGTATTTAAATGTGACAACCAGTGTTACCCAAAATGATATTTTTTTGCAAACTACTGTTAATTTTACGAATTTCACCAAAATTCTTTTGGTTCATGATCAGTGCGTCCAATACTGTACACCCTTAAATTTTGTTACACAGGTTGGGTTACAAATCGTAGACTATTTATATCACCCACTGTTCATTGCTCGTTGCCTTTATACAGGATAGAGGCAACGAGCAATGAACAGTGGGTGATATAAATAGTCTACGAGTTGTGAACATAAATAAATGTAGTGATATAAATATTGTTTAAATAAATAATCTTAGTGTTTAAGCATTTAATAATATTCTTAGTCTTAAATTAGTGTTTATAATTATTTAATTATAGTGTTAGTTATTTTTATTATCTTTTAAATATTTATCCTAATTATTTATCGTTTAATAAACGTATTATTTTAATTAATAATATTTTCTGATTTTTACACTTCACCCAAATAAATAAACGTTACATATGGATAAATAGTGTGATAGTATATTTATTGTATTTTATATAAAAAAAAGTTTGTTTATACATTTTTGTTAACAATATTTCTTTATTTTTTATATTTTTTTATATAATATATGTTTGTCATTCAACACCATTTCATAAATAAATATATTTTAACACTAATTTTGATATTATTAAAAATGAATTTTAAACCCCAATTTAAAGATTTGTAATCTAACAAAAAATAATGGCTCCCCTAAGCCCCGAAAAACCTAGATCCGCCCCTGGTTAAAGTATACAGTTAATTTTTTAACAGAATTTATAGTTACAGAAGACAAAATGTTTTAACAGCAAGTTTATTTTTAACATACTGTTTAAAATTAACAGTTTCCTTACAGAATGCACCCTTAAGTTTTAAAATGACGATTCTAAACTTTTATGGATCATAGCAAAATAGTAAACGTTATTTATGTTTTTGTTTATTTTTTTTGCATTTATCATTTCCTGTCATTTAGTACTATGATAGTGACAGTAATATAGTACATAATAAAATGGATAATAAAAAGGTTGGTGGTACAGATAAGTACCAGGTGGATATGCTGCAGTATGATACTAACCAACAACGACCTGCAGACAGGGAATTTGTGGAAAATATCATGGTGTTTCTGTCTTATATACTTTTGATTTTGTTTTTCCCACTTGCAGTCTTTTTATGCTTTACTGTAAGTAGTTACTGATTATTAATATTCGAGTAAAGAATATAATTAATATTAAAATAGAAATGTAAACTATAAATTGTTGTTCATGTAGGAGGTGTATCATTATCAACGAGTGGTAATATTTCGATTAGGAAGAATGAGATTTAAGGAAGCGAAAGGACCTGGTTTAGTATTTAACCTGCCGTGTGTTGATGAAGTACATAGGGTTGACTTACGACTTGACACGATAGATATTGCACCTCAGGAGGTTTGTATAACATATTCAACTATTGGTATGAAAAGTACTAATATAACCGGTAACTGCTATACACAAAAATATAGAAAATCAGTTGAACCGGATATTTAGAGGCCTATTCTGTAAAATCAAATCGTTATCATAACGAAATCGTTATTATGAAAATCGTTATTTCTACTTAACGATAATCGTTATCTTCGTATCCGTATGATTTAACACATTTTGAAAAATAATAATCTTGGGATCAAGTTAAGAACTTTATTTCCTAAAATCAAATTATAATTAATGAAATATCTAAAATAATTCAATGTAACTCACAAAACTTCTAGGTTAATAAAATAATTCAATGTAACTCACAAAACTTCTAGGTTAGATTATTTCTGGTCTGTCAGATGTCGGACTCTTTCTTTTTCTTGTTATAGGTTATGCTACAGCAACTACTACCATCTGTAGACAAATTGGGAAGCTTGCGCCAGGCGCTACGAAAACTGTAATATGACTGGTTTTTGAGATCACAATTTTATTTTAACATGAATAAAAATACTGACTTATTGACAAAACGTTTATGTAACGAATGATTTTTCCAGTCGTTAAAAAATAACGATATCATTATCCTTTTTTCGTTATGTAGAATTAAATTATTGTTTACAGAATGCCACTCTAACGATTATCGTTATAATAACAATACAACAATGCATAATGTCATAACGATCGTTTACCGAATAAGCCTATTAAACGATTTTCGTTATTACCATGACGATATAACGTTATAACGATTCGTTATGTCTTAACGATATTACAGAATAGCCCTATTAGATTAATAGATTTTTGCGAATAACGAGATTAGCTATTATAAAGTTCGGTATGGTGCAAGTAGTCGATTTACCCAATTGCGTATCGTAATGGTCTTCATTTTGATACTCAATACATTTCAATACGCAATGTTTTGTTTTAGAACGTTGGTACTAGATGACATTTAGTTAACTCTTTTCAGGGGGGTGTATCTACATTCAGAAATGTGATAACAAGTTTTCAATATAGTAGCGTTTGGAAATACTTCCTGACCCTTTCATAGATGGCTTTAGTAGTACAGATTTTACAGGGATTCTCAAACTTTAATGTCAAAATACTATAAAAAGGTAATATATGTTTGAAAACTTCTGTAAATTTCCCACAATTCTCTATTACATCGTACGAAATTCTTTGACATTTAAAACTGTTATTTGTGAATTTATATCTTTATTGCAATATAGTACTTTATCATTCAATATATTTTCGGTAAGTATATTAGTTTTCATATTAGCATTATTATACGGGGGTGATATAAAATATAACAATAATTACTAATATTTCAGAAAAAAACACATGAAATATTTGTAACTCCTGCATAGTGAAGACACATTCTTGCAGAAGTTGACAGTGCCCAATAGAAGTAATGGTTTACATAAGTGGACCAGGAGAATTTACATCATGGTTGTGCTCTTAGATATTTACACCGTAGAAGAGCAGCAAAATATGACATTATTAAGCGAAAGAACGTGGTGCTTTATAAGATTCATCAAAGAATATTGAAATAGTATGGTGTCAGTTTTAAGAAAAAAGGAGTTTAGAAGAGGGTAGATTTGTTAAAAAGTGGACGAACATCGATAACGAGGTCAATGAAGCAGTACATTTCTGGCAGACATTTAAAGTAATATCCCTTTTCTGAAATAAAATTATCTCTTGTAATAATAATAATTCAAATTTTTGATTCCTTGATTAGTATGTGCTTAAATTTTACTAGTTGTCTCCGTGTAGTTTGAGATTTGTAGTTATTTATTTATTATTTGATTTAAATAATGTAATGTATATATTTTTAAATAAAGACATTAACACAAGTATTGTAATTATTATTTTTTAGTTCAACATATATTTCACATTTCTTGATAATGTCTTTAATAAATTATGTATTTTCGATAGATTTTTTATTAATTACATTATCAAGAATTAAAATTTAAAGTTTTGAATAATTCAAAATGAATTCATATTTCCCGCCACTTTCTCGGTTGTCAAATTTAGTTCTCTGACCTTTTCATAGACGGCACTAAAACTTGTTATCACGGTTTATAAGGCAGATACACAATCTTGTATTATATATTTTCCTTAATCTATGACCCTTTTTTATTGACAATTGACTATTCATTTTCATATTTTTTTGGTTACATAAGTATAGGGCGCGAACAGTCATGTTACATTGTTGGCCTTAACAAGCAGATGTGGGGGCCCGTTTCAGAATAATTATTAGTAATTATGTAAATAGATGTCAAATATCAGAATTTTTCATTAAAATTTTTAAGATTTTCTAAATTCACGTAGTTAATTTGTCACCAGGAGTGTGGAATTTGCCTGTCGAGGAAAATAAACCACATGGAATTGGAAAATCACAAAATTTAGAGAAATTATGATATTTGACATCTATATACATACATAATTACTAGCTATCATTCTGACAAATAAAAATAAATAAATATTTCATCACGGCATATTACCCATTGCTGGGTGTGCCAATCTGATTCGTACACAGATATCGGTAATGATGGAATATTTATACCGTGTGGGCGCTTACCAGGCGTCACCTCACGGGCACTCATTGCTTGTCAAGGCCAATAAAGTTACATGACTGTTCGCGATGTATTGTATTTAAGATTTATTGTATACCTACACTCTACACCAAAAATTCTACTTATATCTATTCCCTATGTTTAGAGTGTTTAATTTTAAATTCATTTTATGAAGAAATTTTGTCCTCTTCATTGTCAGGATTGACAGTATTTTTGAAGGTTATGTAATATACCTGTAATTTTAAACATTTAACTATTAATACAATAAGAAATAAAATGTATGTACTTCCCAGAAAAAAATCTTCAGTAATGTCACCGGATTTCTGACACTGACATTTATCTGTCAGTTACAAACATTTTAAATTTTCAACTATTTTCTATGGCATTATTTCGGCTGTAAAATTTATTATAACATTATTTTGTATATTATATTTCTTTTATCTCTAAATTTATAGAATTTATAATAAAATACTTAAATGTATCAGATAGAGAATTTAATTTTCTTTAATATTACCAAAAAAAAAATTTCAAAAAATATTATTTTGAAGATTTTTTTCAAGAATCTTTCCAATTGTTACCAAAACCTTTTCAGATCTTCCCATGAATGTCCGATTGGGAAATACGTAGTTAAACAAATATAAAGTCTTATAGTTTTTGAGTAATCGTACTTCCAACATCCCACATACATCCACACACACACAGACATCATCGTAAAAATGTTAAAATCGGATTGTACGGACTTTAAAACGTGCTTATTCAATAAAATCTGGATATGCGATTTTTAGCATGAATCCAATACCTCTCTTAGCGAGAGGTAAAAATTAATATTTTTTTATTTGGAAATTTGATTATTTACATGAGTATGTACAAATGGTCACAAATTTAATCACAAATTGAGTGTCAATGTAGTATTCGAACTAGTTCATAGACGGAACTAGTGTAGTACTGAAATTTGTAACTCGTTAATTTTAAAACAACTTTCATTTCAAATATAAACATGAAACCTTCATGTACACTGGGTCTGAAAGGGTTAATTTTTCAAACGTCAAATCTGAGAATATATAAATTTCAATATCTCTAAATTTATTTTACTTAATAAATGTAATAAATCACAATTATTATACATTTTCATATGGTGGAAATGATTAGGCAGAGGACTCACGTTATCATCCTGAAAAAAACCTTAACTTATAAGAAATTATTAGTTGTTATTTATTTTTTAAAAAACTAGAAAACATATACTAGTGTTAAAGAAATGTATATATTAATGAATTTACAATTATTTCTAAGTCAATCCTTATTCCTTTTACGGAATATAAAATTATTTGACACAATATGATCATTCTCAGTAGTGCCAACGTATGGTACGAAAAACTACAATTACTTCAAATAATTTTATATTCCGTAAAAGGAATAACGATTGGCTTAGAAATAATTGTAAATATCATTAATATATATATATTACTTAATACTAGTACTTTTTTTCTTCTCCTTTTAAAAATAAATAACACCCAAACTACAAGTTATATTTCATTTTATAAGGTTTTTTTCAGGTTGATGACGTGAATCCTCTGCCTAATCATTTTCACTATAGTGACAGTGCACGTATATTTAAATTAGCCCGTTAACTGAAGAACCGGTTACAGTTTGCGCGGTTAAACCGGAAAATCGCAGTTAGGTCCAGTATTTTCTTCTTTGGTTAAACTTTCAGTCAGAACAAAAAATATACCATCGATAGTATAGCAATTACACATGTTTTCTAGATATGTTAAATTTTGTAATTTTTATAGGTATTAACAAAAGACTCAGTAACTATTTTAATAGATGGTTGTGTATTTTATTACATTTTCGATCCACTAAAAGCAATAACTCAGGTAGCTGATTACAGGTATATACAGGAAATTATTAAATTTAAGTTTATTCTAAATATGATTTTGGTTTTAGAAATTCTACAGGCTTATTAGCAGCAACAATATTGAGGAATGTAGTGGGTATGAAGAGTTTAAAGAATGTTTTAATGGATAGAAAAGAAATATCGGAAACCATACAGAAACATCTGGACGAAGGCACGGATCCATGGGGAGTATCAGTTTTTAAAGTAGAATTGTAAGAATATTTTAGTTTTTTATTTATTTTCTAAATAACATTACTAGCACCAGAAGTTTTTTTTTTTTGAAATATTGATGTCAGCGATAAGCAGGCCGTTATTCTACAGACACTATAGGCGATTTCGGGCGACATACCCGTTCACTTGTTAGGATTAGTAACATCCCTCTTTGAAATAAAATTCTTTTGTATTAAAAATAATTCAAAATTCTGTTCTCTTAGTAGTATGTGCTTAAACATTTTATTAGTTGTCGCCTCAGAATAATTTAAAATGAAGTCATATTTGCCGCCACCTTCTCGACTGTCAAATTTAGTTCTCTGAGCTTTTCATAGATGCATAGATGGCACTAAAACTTGTTATCAAGGTTTATAAGGGAGATACCGAATCTTTTACTATATATTTTCCTTAATCTATGCTGGGACATATAAAACTATCAAAAAAGTGTCTGACAGTTAAAATGCTTGTCAATAAGAAAATTAAATTGTGCTTATATTCAGCATTGGAGGATGAATTAAATACTCTTGTGTTAAATAATAGAGGAATATTTATATTCTTTAACAAAAAGGATGATACTGTGTTGTTCTGTAAGGTATCTAATATACTGAAGAATAAACATAATATAATACCAAACTTTTACGAAAAGTGGATATCCAATTATTTACATTTTGATTTTTTTACATTTTCGCATGTGTTATACAAGCAAATCATTGCCAAAAGAACTTGGAACATTAATATACATTAAAAAATATAGTGGAGGTTTTATTCCGGTTCCTTTAGAAAAAGCTTTGTTATCTGGTTAAAGGCGGCACGTTTATATCAACAAGCGATAGATTTAAATTGCTGAATCTTCAACATGCTTCATTATTCCTGGAGGTTTTCTATAATACATTTTATAGCATAAGTATCATCTACAAACAAATACTTATTATTTTAATTCATTTTTAAAACTGTATTATTCTGTACTTACATTTTCGTAATATTCGCATATTTCTACAATATCTCAATTAACAGAGAAAAAGAGTTTATCCATATTTGAAATGTCCAAAAAAGGCAACGAAAAAATCCTTGTAATAAGCAATACGTATTACATTACAAGTTATTTCATTCCATTTAAAAATTGCTTTGTAAAATGTATAATTTTTTCTTAATATTCTTACATTGTAAAACTACAGAATTAAGTCACTATTGCCTTTACGGACGGAACCATACATTGAATTTTTTTAAAAAATTAAAAGATTAAAAAAAAATGCAATACACTACGTGTGCGAATGAATTACAGACCGATGACACTGATCGAACGACAATGAAATACACATGAGAGCTTTCTGACTCCAGAATAGCCATTCCACTTTCGCGGAACATCTCGTAAATAGGGGCCATGATTGTGACATCGCAAAAGATTTTGAAATTCTACTTTTTGGAAAACTTAGAAATCAAAAAATCAATTTGTAAGGATAAAAAACTTTGCCTCAATGATCAAGTTGAATTGAAGAATAGTCTGCTCCTGGATACATTACTTTAAGTTGCGAGATTTGGCAAAGTTATTTCATTGTCGTTCGATCAGTATCATCGACCTGTAATTCATTCACAGACACATAATGTACTGCGTTTTTTAAATCTTTCGTAAAGGCAATAGTGTCCTACTTCTGTAGTTTTAGGCTTGATTTACATTAGACGGTACCACGACGGTACGAACATAATAAAATACCATGACAATATAATTCTGTCTTTTATATATTATGACAGTTTGCTGTGCATATGTCATGTGTCTATCAAAAGTAGAAAATATCGTGCAATATTTAAAAAAAATCAAATACCGACTTGTCTATAATTGCCCTTACTCTTAACGTCTTAACAAAGAAGAAGAAAATGAAATTTTACTGTTATAACCTATGATGTATATTTTACGTTTATGTCATAAGCAGAGAACTTTTGTTCAATAATGTATGCAATAATTTCTCATGTCTAGCTCATTTTGACTACATTTTGGTTTAACTAAAAGACAAATATCAAAAAGTAAAAAATATGTCATATGTCTATCACGTATTAACATACCGTGAGTATCTTTTAACATGAAACATGGGATTTGCCATATCCATGGTTACGATTTAATTGACAGCAATGTATTTGCCTGTCTCATTTAAAATGAAACATAGGGGACAATTTTGACATTTGTCTACTCTGTCAGTGTCAAAAAACCAATTTGAAATACAATGGTTTATACTGTGGAAGAGAAGGTGCAGATTATTAAGTGGTATTATTCGAATTTTAATCCAAGTTTAAGGCAAGTGTCGGACTTGTTCCGCGCTTCATTTCCTGACACGTCTACACCAAGTGCAGCAATTTTTTTAAGAATAGCGAATACCGTTAGAGGAAATGGTTGCATCGAGCCTGCACATAACAGTAGGAATAGATCCTGTAATATATTAACTGCGCAGAAAAAAACATGAAATTCTGTCTTTAATACAAGATAAGAACAGATTAACATTAAGAGAGATTGGGCAAGCTACTGTACACAGACTATTTAAAAAGGAGCATTACAGATCATACCATTTCCAAAATCACCAGGAGTTAGTTATGGACGATACGAAACGAAGAATAAAGTTTTGTGAAAGAATGTTTGAAAACGTTAATAACAATCCAGATTTGCTGCAAAATATACTTTTTACGGACAAAGCAACTTTTTATTTTCATGGCGAGGTAAATTCACAAAATTGTCAGTATTGGTCCAGGGAAAATCTATATTTGCATCATAGTACGAGGACTCAACGACGCGAGAAAGTTAACGTTTGGGCTGGCATAATAGGAAAACACATTATTGGGTCATTTTTTATTAACGGGAATATTACTGCTCAATATTTAAATATAATACTTCTGTCAAATTCATCCCCTATGTTTCATTTTAAATGAGACAGGCAAATACATTGCTGTCAATAAAATGTCAAGTCGTAACTATGGATATGACAAATCCCATGTTTCATGTTAAAAAATACTCACGGTATGTTTACTTCCATTCAGCTGATTTTGGTATGAACATCAACGTGCACGTATTCTTCAAACGCAACCTTCCACTTCCCGTTGCATGCAAATACTACGCAGCCACTATGATACAATATTTTTTCCTCGATTTTTTCAATAGAAACAAAACTATACTGTACCGTGGTCGTACCGCTAATGTAAATCAGTGAATATCAATGTGCCGTCATTGTACCGTCATCGTACTGTAATCGTACCGAAAATGTAGATGTAATTTGGTCCATTAAAATACATTGAAGCAAGAAGTACCGTACCGTCATCGTACCGTTATTGTACCGTCATTGTACTGCTAATGTAAATCAAGCCTTACTGTGTTAGTATATAAAAAAAAATATTTACTTTACATTTTACAAAGGAATTTTTAATGGGAATGAAATAATTTGTAATGTAATAAGTATTGATTATTTTAGTATTTTTACCATATTGTATATTTAACACATTTAAAAAAATGATTATTTTTCTGTTATTGATGATGATGTTCTTGCATTATATATTTTGTTGTAGTCGCACCGAATGGTTACTAAGTAACCGAAATCGGTCGCATTAATTATAATAGAACAGTGTGAATAAGACTTTGATGGTTTTTTAAACCTTTTACATTTTCCTTATATTTAAAAATATCTTGATTACTACAAAACCAATGCTTAATGAAAAGAAAGAAAATTTGACTACAATAATGTAGATAATTAATCACACGTGAAAATAATTGTTACAACTAAATTCCATATTTGTAGTAAAAAAGGTGAACTTTAATTAATGTCTTGGTACTTAAATAATTATAGGTATCTCTCTAACAGTACGCATAGAAAACTAATAACTCACAAAAATTCTAAAATATTAATTATTTAATCAGAGTTGACATCATTGATATTATAGGTTTGTTCGCACAACAGTCAGAAACTGTCACAAACCATTTTTAGTTTATAACATGCGCAGTGAAACTTTCGGCTATTAACGAGCATTGATGTTCTGCGTATGCACTATACTTCTTTTCACGTAAGAAAATAGTTTTTGTTTAGATAGGGATATAAATTCTGCCCTTTAATTGGTTAGAATACAAACTTAGTTCACAAAAACGAAAAAAAAGTATTACTTGCCAGTTATCAAATAAAAACTACAGAATTAAGTGATGTTTAACTATGTTTTAATTCTTAATATTCAGGTCTATTACATTTTTACATATAATTGTGTTATTATTTAACGAGCATATAATGTAGGCTATATTACACCAGGATGAAGTTTAGAATACGAGCCGCAGGCGAGTATTGTAATATCCGAGAGTAATATAGCCATTATAAGCGAGTCAAATACTATAATTTATCTACAACTATTCATTTTACAGATTATAAATATATTTTATGTGGTTATGATGCAGACTTTGACGTTGCAGTGGAAACTGTAATGCTATGACAAATATCAAATGTTCATGTCATATGTTGACATGAGTACCTAATTATAAAAGTTTATAAAAGTATTAATTCAATATAGGCCATTTATTAAAAAATCTGATGTGGCTAGCACAGTACCTTCCGTCAATCCTGTGTATTATGTATAAAATCCATAGATAAATTTTCTTGCAAAAGATTCTAAATTTCCAGTAAAATTATTTCATAAACAAACTATGCAAATTGCACTTGACACTGACATCTTCTTCTTTAGATTTTCCCATTCGTTAAGGGCCGCTATTTTTTATTTTCTTCTTCCACTCATTTCTGTTTTGCGTGTCGTTCTTATTCAGTTCATTTTCTCTCAAGTCTTCCGCAATACAGTCCTTCCAACTTATCTTTGGTTTTCCTCTGTTTCTTCAACCTTCTATTACTAAGCTATTCATTCTACATCCAATATATTCTTCATTTCTCCTCATGACATTATCAAACCAATGTAATCATCTCTCTTGTATCTTTCTAGAAACTTGTAACATTAGAGTTATTTCCCTTATTTTTTCTGTCACATTCATTTAATTTTCATGAGGTGCGTTCAATAAGCCTCAGGAAAACAAGCAATCGGAACTTATGAAATATAATGGCGGGAAATGCAAATTATACATACTGTATAATTGTACTGTTTCTATCTCATTTTATGGTGTGTTTATATCAATTACATGTCAAAAAGACTTTCAAAGTTCTGTGATGAATCTTCATAACATTGTTAAATTTGAAATATTTTCTTAGACCTAAAAAAATGTTCAAAATTAATTCCACTATCTGCAAATAACTGTACCTATCTATGAATTCATTTTGTATAACTTTCCAGACCAATAAAAGGGATATGAGAGATACACATGTTATTTTTGACAACTGTATAACTTTCTCGATGATATTTGTGAATATCAGTTCGTCATATAGCTAGAAATTTTTTCAGTGTACTAAGCAACAAGTCTCGTTTGCTTACTTAGCATTTGCTTGAACTGCTTACTTCATTGAACGCACATATTGATACTGTCATCTGTCATTTTGAATTATCTGAATATATTAGCAGTTTCCATGGTTAGCATATCTGGCTAATTTATGAAATTTAATATCTTTACAATTCTTTAACTCTATATCTATTGAATATAAAGTATAAAATGCGATTAAATCGTATAGAGTATAATATATTATTCAAGTTATAATAACGTTAAATGTCAATAAATGATATTTAACTGCGCTTTTTCAAGAAAATCTGTTAAAATCTTCAAATGAGGGTACTTTCGGTTGACCATTTATAACCAAAATCTAATCACTTGTTCTTCTGGATGTAAACTTGAGAAATATAAGAAAATGTAACTTTTGGAATCGTGGTATTGAATTATGCGATCCGAAACTTTCATCACACACACACACACACACACACACACACACACACACACACACACACACACACACACACACAAACACACACACACACACGCACACACGCACACACATAATCGTAAAATGGTAAAATCATATTATATGGCCCCTAAACGTACTTATTCACTAAAAACTCATCATTGAATTTTTTGACCAAAGACAATACCTTCCTTACCTAAATGTGACGGAAGGTAAAAAAGCCTTACTGTGGAATATGAATATTTCGTATTCCACTAGTGTAATATGAGTGGTCTTTTGTATCTATGGATAAGCGCAAAATGTATGTATATTATAACAGTTGTAGATAATAGATATTTATACACCAAGTGAGTTAAGATGTTTAATCATGAAAAGAAAGATTAAGCCACTCGTCCTACGGGCTCGTGGTTAAATTATTTGAGTGCATAAACATTCTTAACTCATGTGGTTTATGTAATATTTTATTCAATTTTGACGAAATAATAAAAACTATTATATTTAATTTTGACAAAATAAAATCTAATAAATTAGTAGGCTGTGTATGACAATCGTCGTTGATAGACGTCAAGTCGTTTATTTATAAATTATATAGAAGCTTTATTTTCTGTCATGAAAAATGACGAAAATGGCTGATATTTCTGATAAAGATTTTGGTGAGTATTATTTTTGTGTCTGATGTTATTTTAAATGCATTATTTGTTGTAGAGTTACACCCGGTTCCATAATCATACAGAAGTCTCCTTTAAAGCGAAAAGGAGCCTTTTTGTTGGAAAACCTGTTCCATAATCGTTTTTTAAAAAGCAATTTACAAAAAAGTCTCCTTTATTGTTGAGTCCCGATTTTTCTCCTTCATGCGTGTAAAAGTTGGCTTTTTTGAAAACGTAGCCTAAAATTTCGTTGACAGATTTGAACTAAAAGTGAAATATGGAAAGTGACACTAGGTTAAGCTCTTCGTCAGAAGACGACGTGTTAATTTTTGTAAGAAGGCCAAAAATATATAGAAACAGTGAGGACTGTTTTAACAAACCTGATGATTTAGATTTTTTAATAGATTTAGATTAACAAAACCCACTGTTATAGCATAATTAGAAAGAATTGAACCAATGATATCATTATATTCAAATAGGTAAGTTGTAAAAATATTTCATAATATACATAATTCATTTTGTTGAATGAACAGCTCCAGCAGTAATGATGTAGCAACACGCCTCCAAGCTTCATCCTACAAACCGTGATGCATTGAATTTGATGCGTTAACATAAAATTGATGTACTTACTTTTTCCTCATTTGCCACTTTATTTATAGTTTTATTTTCTATTATATACTTCTCCTTTTCTATCAATTGTAATAATCTTAATTGATTTTCGGAACTTAGAGATCTTCATTTCTGCTTCTTTCCGCGAATTTCCATTTTTAATGAAAGAGCGTTGTCAAATTCAAATTTTGTCACTTTGAATTATTGACACAAATGACGCTGTTTCAGTTTTACCAACCAACAAATAATTGATTAAAGGACACTTTATCTAGCACACTTTTTACAAACTATTATGGAACAATAGTTATTTGTATATCAAGGCCGCGAAATCACTCTTTAGCGTACCGAGAGAAAAATTGTCGCCGAGGCCCCTTGCGGCCGAGGCAAGACAATCTCGACGACGCTAAAGGATTTCGCGGACAAGGTGTACACAATATTTTTTGTGCAACCGTAAAAAATATGTAATTACAAATTTTATTAATTTTAAACAGTTTCAATGTAAATTGAAAGTTGGCTTTCAAGGTAGCTATGGAATTGACATTTGATAAACAAAACACTTGTCATAGTGATTGTTTACTCAATTTCGCGGCCGCTACCATGACAGCGGCCGCGAAATCCATTTCGCGGCCGTTGCCATAACAACAACCGCGAAATTCAATTTCGTGGGCTATATTGCGGCTGCGAAATGCCTATTTCGCGGCCGGTTGCACAGAAAAGCAATTAAAGTCGACTTTCAAAGTCGACTTTTCGAAAAAGTAAGCTTTAAAAAAAGGAGACTTTAATGTTTTATTATGGAATCGGGTGTAAGTTAAAATTATGTGAGAGCGAATTAATTTTTTTTAATTCACTAGCAAATAAACAGTTACTTATAGTTGTTGCTATGGATTTAATAATGACAGTTTAAATTAAAATTAAATAAAAATATTTATTATTGGCAAAGTTTAGTTACACGAATTTAAATTAGCTTATTTTGTTGTGCGAACAAACCTATTATTTGTTTCGTCGTATTTTTTGCATTAGAATATCTCAGTTGCCATTGAATTTATCTAATTTTAAACAGCACTACTGTATTAAATTTTTTATGTACTCAGGCAAGAAATTATGCTTCCTTTAAAAATGCAACGTGCTATGGCCACAGAAGCCGAAGCAGAGAGAGAAGCCAAAGCCAAAGTAATAGCGGCGGATGGTGAACTGAAGGCATCTAAAACACTCAAGGAAGCTTCTGATGTCATCGCCAAAGGATCCATGGCTCTACAAGTATTCCAAATTATATTTACTTCCATTTAAATTGACCTCATTGTTATAATATGATTAGATGAATTTGTGGCATCTACTTAATTTATTTAAAACTTAATTTCTTTCTTTTAGCTCCGGTACCTGCAAACTTTAGCGGCATTGGCTTCAGAGAAGCATTCTTTTATAGTTTTTCCTGTGCCCGTCGATATATTACCGGCTAATAGATAGTACAACTGTATATATTTTTTAATTTTCAAGTCGCAATTTTTTATTCTGGATATACTATAATGAAATAAAATGAGCTAAATCATCATGTTGCTGTTTTGTAAAAGAAAAGTTATTTGTGTACGAAGTGGGCAAAATGTAAGTTTATTGCATGAGTTTTACATTATTTTAACAAAATTTATATAAAATTGTTTTCCTATTACGCGTTCACAAACTGACTTTTATACAACTGTTTTTGGGGATTTTTTATTTGTGAAGTTGGTCTAAGTGTCAAATACCTAATTTCATTTTAGTTGTCATTACTACTCATTATTCATGGAAAATTGATGTAATTAGATTTTTTATAGTAAAATAATTACTTTATGTGCAATTTTTTACACATCGCCTATTGATACATTTGTGTATTTCTTTTACAAATTCTAGTGTAAAATTAAAGTTTAGAACGTAGTAATTGCTATGCATCGAGTCTTTATTAAATTTTGCGTGTTTTTGATAACAAATTTCCATCATGAGCTCAAAAATTTGTGGAAAGTGTTTTGAAGATGAAATTTGGTAATGACACCTGTCAAGTTGGAAATGATACTAGAGTCAAACTACAGTATAGAGAAACAGGTCAAGCAGAAGCGTTTTCGTCGCGACCCGGTTACTGATTTTATACCAGTAAATCATTCTGTAACAACGAACTAAAACTAAAGTATACTTCCAAACAATGTAGTGAAATAGCAAATATATGAAGAAACCATTTGAGTGAATTTATATTTTACACTTTTCTGTTGCTTTTATTACCTACTTGTGTATAGTATTTATGTATGGTTCGATACGAATAAAAAAATTACATCAAACAGTGAAACACTCTTTTATATTAAAAATTAAAGTATTTATTTGTAGGTTCATAATATAATAATTATAAATTTTAACTTTAAGTAAATTTCTAATGTTTATGGTAACTGTCATTGTTATCAACCTTGATATTTTAATATTTCTTTAAATAATAATTTCTAAGTAATAGTTATTTAGGATACAAGTACGTATAGCTAGTAGGGTTAGAATTAAAACACGAGCTTTGTTATTCGAAAGAATAAGAAAAAATAGTTTACCTGTATTTTTTATTTTCTTTCATATTACTCTTTATTCATGAGAAAATTGACTCTGAAAATACTATATTTACATTGTCGCCTTTGCTTGCGTCTGATGACGTCAATGAGGGAGTGGCTTACATTTTTTTTGCCGCCGACAGAATTTACACGTGTGTGTCAGCCGTGACACTTGTCAATTATATACTAGACACTAGTTTTATCCATATTACGATTTTTGTATTTTATAAAGACCCAAAAATCGTTGTAGAAAAGAGTTTTGTTCTAGTGTGCCCAAATAGATGTAATAAAAGTAAAAGTAGTTTTAGTAGTGTCTCAAAACGAAGAAAAAATGGAATAGTTGTCTCAACTAAGCGTAAAACCATTAACAAAATCAGAGTTTTATTCTGTAAAGATCATTTTGCTGTAAGCGTAAATATTTTTATAGTTAAATAAGAAATATTAAATATTTTTAAATTTTTATTTTTCCAGTTCTATCATTGGCTAGTATTTCTGACGTCACAGGCAGTGTAATTTGCCGCCAATTTAAATATAGTATACTTCTAATATGCTACTGTGTTTAACAAATACAAATATTTGAAAATAAAATCATATTTACTAATAAGTACTATAGAAGGTACTTATACGAATTACAGAATAAAAAATCTGATTTGACCAAAACAATACCTCCCGTCATTTACCTATGGGGTCTCGTTGCCGCGTGCCTGATGTCTGGTTGCGATTCTGGGGAATCCGATTCGATCCCGATCAACGTCAATAATTGGCAACCAGATATGGGGGCCCGTGTCAGAATGACAGCTAGTAATAATGTACATAGGTGTCAAGTATCATAATTTTTCATTCAAAACATCGTAATTTTCCAAATCCATGTGGACTATTTTCTTTGACAAGTATATTCCATACTATTGATGACAAATAAACAACATGATATTAGAATATTTTCAAATTTCGAATGAAAAATTATGACATATGACAATTGTGACATCTATGTAAATAACTACTAGCCGTCATTCTGACACGGATCCTTATATTTGCTTGCCCTGATTGCCAAGGCCAACAAATTTAACATTCCTTGTACACACAATAATTGAAATTGTATCTCTTCTCTCGTTCCATGAGAAATTTTGTCCTACTATTCTAATATGTTCAAAATTCTTCAAATTCATTGACGGTATTAGCGGTATTTCTTAAGGATATTTGTAATATTAACATACATATAATTTAAATACATATTTAATTAATAATACAATAATAGTATATTATTAACCAAGGTAGGGAAGACTATCATTATTGATCTAGCGTCAAGATTGTATCCCGAGCTAAAAGGGAGGGATATAAGACGCTGGTCAATAATGGTCTTCCCTACCAAGGTAAATATACTATTTTATTCACTACTAGCACTTACATATTTTCTAGTTAATGATTTTTCCATTGATAATAACGAAGCATATTGAAATAAACATTTGTTTTCAACTATCCAACATAACCCTATTATTTTACAATGTCACCAACGTTACTTGATTCCAGTGTTGCCAACATACATTTATGTATTCCTATATCTCTATGTTTGACAATTTGATTTCTGAGAAATTCAGCCTTATTGTGAATTTATAGTATTATAGACCAAGTTTACTGTATAATAATATACACTTTTTTAATTTATTATATGGTTTTGGAAGTATAAAAGTTACTGTCAATATTGACATTTAACAGAGGTCGGTAATAATTACCAACCTTGGTAGGTAATTATCGGTAACCATGGTTACAATGTACAGGTAGGGAAAAACAATTTCGCTTGTCAAATAAAAGTAAATAATTGCGGTTGCTTAGGCTAGTAGTGAATAAAATATATTAAAAGTACTCGTACCTGCCAGAAAAATGTTTCAGTAATGTTATTAAAACTGCTAATTTTTGACACTGACATTTTGCATTTATCTGTCAATTAAAAATATCTCAACTGTTCTTTGTTCAACGCGAATTATTACAACAGATTATTCTATATTATTATATCCTATATCTTCAAACCTATACAAGATATAATAAAAAAATTAAATGTGTCAGATTAAGAATTTAATTATCTTTTTAAAATTTACCACTTCCGGTTGTCCAATTGTTACCAGAACCTATTCAACTCTTCCCATTACTGTTAGGTTGAGGAATCCGTAGTTACACAGGTCTTTATAGTCTTATAAAATTTGAGAAATCGTACCTCCAAAAACCTCACACACACACACACATCCAAACACACACACACACACACAGACATCATCGTAAATATGTTATAATCGGATTCTAGAGACTTTAAAACGTGCTTATTCACTAAAATCTGGATATGATATTTTTAGCATGAATCCAATACCTCTCTTAGCGAGAGGTAAAAAAAATGAAGTTTATCGACTCAAAGATTTGACATAAATAGCACAAATAAGACTTGCTCGGTAAACTACGTTGCAGGCGAAGTTTTCTGAGGCACGCACAAACACGCTACAAATGGCGTCACTCTGTTGTACAGGAAATGCTCGGCATGTGAGTTCGAGGTAGTATACATTTCAGTGGTCGGCAACATATCTTAAAAATATTTTCATGAATGTAGAGCACCACCTCTGGATTCATTGCAGGCACCAAGAAAGTGTTACGATAGCCATTCCACACTTTCGTGTGTAAAGCAATACAATTTGACAAAATTTTAATGCGATTTTCCCTACGAATTTACGGGCTCCTACGGCGAAAAACATGTTTTTTAATTATTATAAATCTCTGAAATTTTAGTTCAGTGTCCCATAAGCATGACAAACATACTTATAAATTTAGTAAATACTTAATGGGGTTATTTCACATTTTCTAATTCATTTTTTTCTTGAAAGAATAGGTCAAATTAAATATGTAGGTGTATGTTTTACACTTTAAAAGTCTTTAGAATCAGAGATATGATTTTTTAAAAGTTGTTTTTAATCTCAAATATTTGGACGCTGACGTCACGGCTATACGTCACGGCTTGTCGGATGCGGCAGGTGCTCTCTACTGGTTGTGTTTGGAACTATGTTTGGATTATAACTTGTGAGTTTGATTTTGTGACAACAACATACTGTAGGTACCTAGATACAGTAAAATTTTTGAAAGATGTCCGATCAAGGTCATCTACGAATTGCATGAATTCAGACTTTTTGCTCAGCCCATTCTGACAAATTCAGTAGTGTCGTTTGCTTAGTTTTTAAGAGGGTACATAAGATACTACTGTTATTTTATTATTATAAAAATATATGTTACAATAAAAACATTCAAAATTCAAAAATAAGTCAACTGGTAAGTTTATTAGCAAATGTAAAGCCAAATATGTGAAAAATAAGGTACTGACAGTGTCAGTGACACTGACACAATATAATTTTATTCGTACGGCTATGAGTCAAGGTATGTATCTGAATTAATAGATAAACTTACGTTGCAGTGAAAGTATTATTTTTAAAGTGGAATGTCTTAACTTAGTCGAAACAGAGTTTTTGAAAGGCAAGCGTGTTATATCCATCCTTATCGCACATGCTTATAGTTGTTGCAAAGGAAAGAGATAAATGTATGCCAATTTGTTAATTCGTTCATGATACAAATGACCTTAATCGGACATCATTAAAAATGTTACTGTACCTAGATGTTGGAAGTAAATATAAATGTTTTTTGACTTTTTTTACCTTCCGCTTGTCAAGATGTTGAAGTGGGCAGCCGCTGGCAAATTTGTTGTCGATGTGGGTGGCCAAGTTGGCAAATATAGTTCATAGTTCTTAATAAAAAAACAAATTTCAATATTCTTAAAAAAAAATTCCTGTATTTCTTAATTGTCTGATGATGGATACATATAGTATCCGAAACGTCACATTCTTGTATATGTAACAAATAAAGTGTTATACAAATTCATGAGTATTACTAAGGCCCCAAATTCACCAAAAGCTTCCGTAAGGTATTGTCTTTGGTCAAAAAACTCGATGGTGAGTTTTTAATGAATTAAGCACGTTATAGTGTCCCTACAATACGAATTTACAGTTTTACGATGATGTCTGTGTGTATGTGTGTGTGTGTGTGTGTGTGTGTGTGTGTGTGTGTGTGTGTGTGTGTGTGTGTGTGTGTGTGTGTGTGTGTGTGTGAGTGTGTTTGACAAAAAATTCTCCTTCGATAACTCAAATACTATAATTCCAAAACTTATAATTCTTTCATATTCCTCTTTTGTACGTCCATATGAAGAGTTCATTAGATTTTGGTTATGATTGGTTAACCGGAAGTACCATAATTCGATTTTAACAGTTTTTCTTGAAAAAAAAAACGCTATTAAATATCATATTTTGACCTTTTATGTTATTATAAATAAAAGAATATGTTATTCTCTATTCGATTTAATTATATTTTTTTCAATGAATATAGAAATAAAGAATTTTAAAGAAATATATCTTGTAACCAAATTCTGCTAAAAGCTGCACCATGGAAATAGAATATTCAAATATTGCTAATTGATAGATGTCAGTGTCAAATAAAATTTACATAGTATCTTTTTGAAATGATTTTACTGGAAATGTAAAATATTTTAAGAAACATACTGTTCTTTTTAGATGTAGTTCATTTCGGTTCAGCACGAGGTAAGATCAGTTCATTTCTCCCCTAAAAAGAAAACGCTCATAGAATAGTTTGCAATAAAATTTCTGTTTGAAATTTATACAAAATACGTAGAATTGACGAAAGGTATTGTGCTGGCCATCTCAGATATTTTAAATTAAGTGCTTAACTTTAATATAATGTGATGTGCGTATTATATTTTACTGCATTGAGGCTTTATATTTCTATTTTCATTTCTATAATCCTATTACATTCAACAAATACATATATGTATGTGGCCCAGGATATGTAAACAGGGAAACCAATAATATGTTATGAATTTTGTTTGATACGCACTACGTTAATATACTCGTACTGTAATGAAAACTTAATTAAATAAAAGTAATATATTCGCATTCATATGAGTACATGTATTGTTCAGTTTTTTAATTATTAATTCAGCCATATACATATACCTACATGTAGAGAAAATACAATCTGGACAAAAATATTTAATATTTTTTCAGGTTTTCTTTTCATTTTTTTCTAATATTTATGCAGTTTTTATTGGAAGTGTTTTATGTTAATGTGCTCTGGATATTTTTGTAAAAATTATCAGGTACCTTGATTCCTGATACGCTTACATCTATTCTAAAATTTTCTTACAATTATAACGATATTCTAAAAATGCCTAATAATGAAAGGTGCTGAAGTGAGAAATTACAGCGACAAATTTATCTTCATTTTACTTTAAAATAAAGTTATGTTGTTTTATTGTTACTTGTTACCTCTCGCTAAAAGGTATTGGATTCACGTTTTAAGGTCCCTATAATCTGATTTTAACTTTTTTACGATAATGTCTGTGTGTGTGTGTTTGAGTGCGCGCGCGCGCGTGTTTGTATGTGTGTGTGTATGTGTGTGCGTTCGAGTGCGTGCGAGTGCGTGCGTGTGTGCGTATGTGTGTGAGAGGGTGTGTTTGGGACCGTGTGTGTGTGTTGGAAGGATGTTTTCTTCTGTAAGATTTGAGACCTATTTAACTACATATTCCTTAATCGGACATTAATGGGAAGGGCTGAAAAGGTTTTGGTAACAATTGGACAACCGGGAGTAGTAGTTTCTTAAAAAAAAAACTTTTAAATATTATTTTTTGAAAAATTATGTTATTTTAAATATTAAAGAATATTACATTCTATGTTTGGTACCTACATTTAAATTTTTTATTATATCTTCTACAGATTTAGAGATAAAACCAATTGTCAAATTCAAATTTTATAATTGAGAGATAAATGTCAGTGTCAAAAATCAACAATTTTATTGACATTACTGTAAGCCTTTTTTATTTCCTGTTTTATTATTTATTGAATATTTATCATTATACGTGTATTACCAATTCCGTATTATGTATTATCTGGAACGAATTCTTTTCAATATTTTCTGTCTAAAAATAAATTTACTTATATAAAATTTCGAAAATGCGTTTTTTTAACTTAGTTAACTTGTTTCTAAGGAAGTGATGTGAGTTTTTCTTTGTGCAAAACTTTCCAATTAATTTTAGACGAAGTTTCAAACAAAAGTTGTAGATAATTAAATTCTCATTTGTAGCGTTAACCACGGAATTGAAAAAAAATTAAATAAAAATTACAGATAATTAAATTCTGCGCCGCAATCACTAAACAGATTTTATGTCGATGCGGGCATTGGTATTTCTGACACACGTTGAAGTCGATCTCCGATGAGTGTTTTTGAGAATTGATGAAAACTTAAAAACGACGCCTGGCGTCGCGATGTCATTATTAATTTACTGAACATTCAATATTTATACTAAACAAGTATTATTTGACTGAACTTTTATTTTTTATACCTACTGAACAAATATTATTTTACTGAACATTTATTATTAATCCTGAATATTTATAAAAAATACTGAACATTTCATTTAAATACTGAATATAATAAAATAATCAATTTTATAAATCCCGCAGTCTGTTTTAAAGATAAACACAATTTCTTAGTTACACAGTTAGTATTTAAAATGTATGGAACTGACATATAAATGTCACTGTCAAAAAAATAATCATTTCAAATTAATAATAGTAACATTTTAAAAAGAATAAAATAGTACAATAGTTATATGGAAAGGAACTTAATATATAGTTTCCAATGTATCAATGTATTTTGATTCCGTTTGCAACATAAGGGGGTAAATTATTTATACGATAAAATTTTCTGCAGGTGTATCAAGTTATTTTTAAAGAATCGGCCAAATTTTCAAACTGTAAAATCCTCCTAGCTAATGTATTTGATGTTAATGAAATACAACATAATAAAATTATTTTATTAATTTTTTTAATTGAAAATATTTTACTTTGTTCAAAATTCCCAGTACGATAATGATATGTATTATATTATTGTACTGAAAACGTATCTATATGTGTTTAATTAAAATAATAGAATAAAAATAATTAAATTTGTTATGTAAACAATGTCGAAAATGTATCTCATTTCAATTGTTTATTCATCAATAAAATTGCCCTATTTACGACTTTACTCTCACAATAAATGAATTAACAGCCCTTTGTACAAGAGCTTATTGAATAATTATATTTATTATAAGTCAAAAGATGGGAATAAATTAATTAACAATACTTTTAATTACTAATCAATATTGATGGAATTAGTTCAGATTACAGCGAAAATAAGTAAGGATATTTCTCCACGAATTCTTTTGAAGATATAAAAGGTTTTCGGGAAAGCAATATTGCTAAGTTTGTTAATTTGTAATCGGAACTGGAACGTTTATCCCATTTTCAAATTTTATTCACAAACAAAATTACATCGAAAATGCTCTACATCCCTGTACTTTGGTGATTATGATGATATCTATGTGTCACATAAAATATTCTGTTTGACTTTTTGCACTAGTGAAATAAAGTAATGTCCATGTCATACTATAAGTAAAATACACTATTTCCATTTCTTTTTGAGTGATGGTAGCGCCGTCCTGTCGAATCCAATAAGAATGATTGAGCTGATCGATTAAAACACACATCAGTGTCACCAATCTATTCTGACAAAAATTGTCAACAATTTTTATAAAGAAATAATATAAATGAATTCTGAAACAGAAAAAATATATATAGGGTGTTATGTAAGTAATATGCCATAGTTCATGGTATGATGAAGCCTCTAATCACGCAACATTTTGCTTAGGAGACGGGTCCCTTAATAAAAATCTGATGTGGCTAGCACAATACCTCTCGCCATTTAATTTTTATTAATTTAAATTTTTAAATACATACTTACATACGAGTATTTACTGATGCTGGAAACTGTGTTATGTTCCTTTGCATTCGTATATAATATAATATATAACAATAACTATTGTTTTATATACTATTTTCTTTTTAAAATGTTATCATTATTAATTTGAAATGATAATTTTTGTGACGACATTTACCTGTCAGTTACATACATTTGGTATCTGATTCTAAGGAATTGTGTTTATCTTATAACATAGGCTCCAGGAGTTAGAAAATAGATTATATATATAGAAAAAAGTATTAATGCATATCTGTAGAAAATTGAGTAGTCTTTAATTTTTATAATAATAAAAATCGCGAAAAAATAACATTTAAAGCTGTTTTTAGGAAAAACTATTTTGAGCTTCAAGTAAATTGCCACTGCCGGTTATTTGACTTTCACCAAAATCTAACGGCTTCTTTCCATATTAGAAAAATGAAATAGAAAACTACTTGAATTGATACCTCAACCTAGAGTATCATATTCTCTCACGCCTTAATCATTCCTCAAATTTACTGGTTGGCGGAATAAGCCAGTTGTAAATACAAATATAACGAAAAAAAAAAAGAATTAGAAAAGGTCAGAAATACATGGTTTCAAAATTTTCTGAATAATAGTATTTGCGTTAGAGCGTCCAGAGGACCCAAACACACACACACATACACACACGCATTTTAGGGACCTTAAAACGTGCTCATTTACCAAAATCTCGATATGCGATTTTTAGTATGATCCCTAACCTTTCTTACCAAAGGAAGCGGGAGGTAAATAGTCTTATGCATGTTCCGCTTCTGAACTTCAAAAATAACAAGTGTTATTGTTTTCACTCAAACTTCTGTGATTGTAATTCTTTATTCGATTAAATAATTATTAATGGTAATCATGAAGTGATTTTACAATTGTAACAAGCACAGAGTAGTTTTTTTTTGCAGATTACGATACATTACAAACTTGTTTATAAACGAGTAACGTATGGCACGTTACTTACATAACACCCTGCAGTATTAATTAATTCATCCACTCGCTGTTTCGCAGTTCGCATCTGAGTTTCTAACCTATCCTAACTCGTGCTAGAATAGGTTGCCCTTTGCCCTTTGTAGATTTTCGGAATATGCCAATATTTTGGCACAAAATTAAGTTTCATTTACAGTACAAGGCATGAGTGGGCATCATACAATAATATATTCGTAACAGTTTAAATCCATGCACCTAGAACTTGTAGGAATAATAAATAAAGAGAAAATTCGAATACTCCGATAGAAAAGCGCGGAAATACATTACTGTCAAGCCCGAAAATTTAAAGAAAACACTAAAAATAAATGGAGTATATTTCGCAGATTAATAGAATATTTAAATGATAATGCATAATTAATTTGATGAAAACTATTTCATTTTTAATATTTGATTACAACAATGACAAGAATTAATTACAAAAATTAAAACATAGGTGACAATAAAAATGTATTTATTTTATTTTGATCTTACTAAAAAGTTACTGAGATGGCAGATAGGTACATATATTAAATAAAGAATATGTGTATGCATTGGGTTTACACATCGTATGTATTTACAAAAAGGTATGTAGGTTGTTGTATGGTTGAAATTCATGATTTATTGTGTCATGATTACTGTTTACCACTGAAATTAATATTTATATTTTCGAGTAATGTAAATTAAAACCAGGATCGCCTAATTTCTCAAGTACCTATGTCTAGGTAAGTGTTAAAATGGTTAAAATTTATTTCAATTATGTTTGATGTCAAGTGCGTTCAATGAAGTAAGCAAATCAAGTAAATGCTAGGTAAGCAAACGAGTCTTATTGCACTGAACGATTTGCTAGCTATATGACGAACTGTCATTCACAACTGTTGTCGATAAAGTTATGCAGTCGTCAAATATAACATGTGTATCTCGCGTATCTCTTTTATTGGTCTGGACAGTTATACAAAATGAATATATAGATACTTACAGTTATTTGCAAATAGTGGGATTAATTTTGAAGATTTTTTTAGGTCTAAGAAAATATTTCAAATTTAATAATTATTTACATACCAAGGTATGTTAATAATCATGCGTAGCGTCTTGTTTTGATACCTTTGCGATGAACCTCTCACATACTTTGTAAATATATCAAATTTGCTTGATGGCCTGTGATAGTTGTAAATATAAGTACACAAAAAAAAATAATGTTATAAAAATTTATCACAAGACTTTGAAAGCCTTATTGACATGTGGTTGACATAAATACACCATAAAACAGTGCAAGGTAAGGTAACTTCATGTATGTATAATTGATATTTCCTGCCATTATATCTTATAAGTTAGCAAGACAAGCGAGAAATTTGACGCTTGGGTTACTTGCGAGCAAATCAAGCAAATGCTAGGATAGCAAAGTCGTTCAACAAATTTTACTTCCGTTTGTTTGTTTTGCTGGGCTTATTGAACGCAATACATTAGGTGCTAATGTATTTCAAAAACAACTTAATTTAAATATTACCCATAATTTTTCAGGTAAAATTTACATATATAATCAGATTTTTGCAAAAAAAAATCTATCAATAAATATAAAATAAACATCGCATCCATAGTAAAAATAAAATTATTCAATGTAAAAATGATTTATGCATTAATTGAATTTTTGATTATTTTTCACACATGTATTTTTCTAGAAAACAGTTTTCAGTAGGAAAACAACATTTTATACTCGTAACTGACAAATTTCAAAATTTTGCACCTGTTATAACTTGCATACGGCACAGGTGTCATGAAGGTATTCTCACAAGAACATTATATAATTAAATTCATGTTAATAAAGTTGTACCTACATAAACATTAGCTTAATTTGATTATGTCATTAAATAAGTTGGTTAAGCTCAACAAAGAACGTGTGTTGCTACATAAATATTTAATTTATATATTAAGTCCTTTGCGCTACTGTTATAGAATTAATTAAATTAAAAGATTCAAAATATTACATCTTTATTGGGGGCTATAACTCACAGAGTAGAAAAGCCGACAAAATATTATTATTATTATTATTATTATTATTAAAAATGCAGGAATCATTAACAATATTTTACTTTATACCTTACAAAATAAATATATTAAATATTCTAATTAATAGTCATCTGCTGTTAACTTTATGAAACTAGTGATCGCGTTTTTTTATTTATTTATTGCGGGAAATATTTTTTTATACACGTAATGGAGACGCGTTCATCGTTTTATGACGATCCTTTAAGATAAAAAAGACACATCGTTATTCATAAAAATATTTGCATAAGTACCAATGTCTAATTAATTAATTGCCAATGACGTATTCAATACACCTTCGAATGAATTGTAATTCTTTACTGCTAAGTTTCTTTCGCAAAATCAGAGCTGGGCATTACTCAAGTACATTTATACTTTACGAACCTAAATGAGTGGTACTTGTACTTATGTACTTAAAAAAAAACTGCCTGCGGTAATTAATTTTTAATAATTACTTGGTTTTAGAATTGGACCAATAGGGGTTTCCATTTTTTTTACATTTTTTATGTTAATCTGTATATAAAAATATTAGACCCGTAGTTTGTATTTTCGCCGAAAAATTCCTAATACGCCAGAAAAAATTATGAAAGTTTCAATAAATGAGGACCGAGAAAACGATAGCGCCTGCGAGGTCATCTATACCAAGAACATACGTTTCTCTGATCTGGTAAATTCCTTGACTGGTATGGATGATGAAGGATGACGATATTTCTGGATTTGTCAATCTTTATTTCAACCCGACTAGTTTCAACTCCGCATGGGTCTTCTTCAGGGACTACAGTTACAGAAGATTTTTTTTTTATACAAATATATATACGAATTACAATGGTTTAGATATAATAAATCAAAAAATAATAATAAATTAATTTATGAGTTTTCTTAACTGTTAGAACATAGCGAGAAATTTTTGTGATTTAACAAATTGTATAAAAACATGGAAATTAAGTTATTTTTAAAAATTGTCAAAACGAACAATATTAAACTGTTAAATATTTTTTTAACAAAGTCACAAATTATAATTTTTTTAAAAAGGTACACTTTTACAAGTGATGTAAAAAAGTAAAAAAAATCAACATTACTGTGTTCACACCCTTAACGGCTAGCTTTCACTAAGTAAGGTTTTGACCTGTACCATTTAATAAGTAATACTTATTAAATGCCTGTACAGTGAGATTACTTATTTTAAAGTAGTTGAGTCATGTTATTTTAAAAAAAAAATAAAAAACAGGTTTACCGCCAAAGTTTTTTTAATTGCAACTGTAAAAAAAAAATTGTTATTTTTAAATTTTAAGGTTTTTGTTTTATTTTTGTATTAATTAGGTGTCATTTGTATTTTAGAATATTGTTATAAATTTTGCTCATGTACATTGTGTCTGTTTTTAGGTTAACATTATTTTTGTCATGATTTATGTAAAGCATTTCTAATGTCAGCCTTTTGTGTAAATTATTTTCCGTGTCCATAGTTAATTTATTATTATTTTTTGATTTATTATATCTAAACCATTGTAATTCGCATATATATTTGTATAAAAAAAATCTTCTATAACTGTACCCCTGAAGAAGACTCATGCGGAGTTGAAACTAGTCGGGTTGAAATAAAGATTGACTGAAATCCAGAAATATCGTCATCCTTCATACGTTTCTCTGTTTCGGAATTAAATGGCAATAATGTTAACCCAGTGACGTTAACGTTTAAATCAAAATATTATTCCATGGTTTATATCCAGTCTATGTTTTTGTGTTTTGCAAAAACATAGACTAACAAATCTTTGAGAAATGCATTATTTAAAAAGATTAATATTTTTCTAATACATTACACATGTTTTTTTTTTCCAGTTAAAATGTATCCATATATATTTCATGCGTGCAGCCTATGCATTCGAAGTGAAGTGAAGTTATCTGCAAGTAATATTATATCAGACGGCTTATAAATGACCTTGAATAGTTATCTTTGGTGTACCAAACTTTCTTTTTTAATGGACCATAGAAAATATAACGTTAAAATTTTCATATGGCTGAAATTCCCTAGAATTTGCAAGAATTTTTATATGACTTCTAAATATTAATTTTTTAAAAAAGAAGGAGTTGTAACATGAATGGTGATTAGGAGATGACTAGCAGTGTTTTTTATTTATTTATTTGATTTATTTTCGGGTGCTTCGTTAATTTGATAGCAGTGTTTAACTCTGTCAATCGTTTGTGGTTTATTTTAGAGAAAAAACTTCAAATAACAGTTATAGAAAAATTAATTGTACGTAACTTTTATTTGAAGTATTTTTCTCTGACATAAACCATAAACGATTGACAAAGTTAAAAACTGCTAATAATCTCATCCCTAGTCATCTAATCACTATTCATGCTATATCACCCAATGTTCTATAAATATCCTCAAATTTAAAAATATCACGAAATATCCATTATATATTTTGGAATTAATTTATTGAAATTTGTGTAATATTTTTAAAAAGCCACGTGATCTAAAACAGAGTGTGACGTCACAATTCATACAGCCTAACACGATTATTTTTGGTACTAATATTTTAATTTATTTGTTTACGAAAATAAAAACAAATTATTATTTTTACTACAATAAAAACTAATGCATAATTTTTCAGTTAAAATATTTTTTGAAACATGTGAAATCAGCTTATTAAGTACTATATTATATCTATTAGTAGGTATCTGGTCTCTGGTACTTCTACATACTTTTTACTTAAGTAAGTAGTTAAATATAGGTACTTGTTTAGATGTGCGTAATGTAAGTGAAATTAAAGTAAGTAAGAAAGACTGTTGGACACTCACCTGTTTGACACTGACCTGCTTGAAGTATACCGCGTAAAAGAGATCAAACGGAAGAGCGGCCAGCACATCTACAATAAACCATGTCTTTAAGTAATTGATCCCGATGGACCTGTAGTTAGACACCACCTCGCCCTTTCGGCTTACGTACGTAGTGCGAAAATTTAATATTATATCTGAAACAATATTCACAATTATTAAAATTGTAACATGTCCAGGAAATAAATTCTTTCATATACAGGTTGTTAATTAAAAACCTGGCCATTGGCGTTTAACATGAAATTAGTTTTTTCTTGTGCAAAAGTTCCCAAATTATTTTAGACAAAAATACTTCAAATAAATGTTATAGAGAATTAAATTCAGCATCCAAATTAGTAATAATATTTCATTTTTCACATTTCATAACCGAGAAAATTAATTTTAAAGTTTGTTGAAGATTGATGATTTTCAGCGATATCTATGAGACTTAATTTGTCCGAAATAACACCATTTTATAATCTGAAACTTTTCTTCATGAGAAAACTGTTCCATACTTTAAAAAAAAAATGCTATTGAACGAAAATCACAGAACACAAACTTTTTTTGAGAGTTAAGATGTCCTACAATTTTTGAGTTATCGCTATAAATCAGCAATCCTTAAGAACCTTTAAAATTGATTTCCTCGGTTATGAAATGTCGAAAATAAAATCTTATTACTAATTTGGATGAAGAATTTAATTGAAGTATTTTTTTTCTAAAACAATTTGGGAACTTTTGCGCAAGGAAAAACTGATTTCCGGATTTCCCATGTTGAACGCCTATGGCAAGGTTTTTAATTAACACCCTGTATAAATAAATAAATTGCAATTCACTAAAATTGTAGTGGAATATTAGATCTATAAATTTTTGTTAAAGTTTTAAAAATGAAAATTATATATAAGTAGTTACTTAAATGTTATTTCAATATACCTTGTGTTTATAGGCTGCTAAAAAATTATAAAAATGTTAGTACATTTTGTATTACAAGTAATTTATTGACTCGAGTATTTATAGTAGTAAACATATATATCTATTTAAAATGGCCGCTTTTGGCTTCAACGTAAGCCTAAACGGTCTGGCCATTTTGCTATAGCAGCACAGATCTTATCTATCGGTAGTTCCCTCACTGTTTGCTTCAAATTTCTCTTTAGTTGGTCCAAATTTCGATAGGGTTTAGCGCATGCCTTCCATTCTAACAAACACTGACCACAATTTGTAGTCCAAAGGGTTGAGATCTGGACTGCTAGAGGGCCAGTTTTCGACCGCAATGAAAGCTGGAAGATTGGCCCGTAGCCAGGCCTGCGTCATTCTGGCCTTGTGTACCGAGGCTGAATTTTGCTGGAAGACCCAGTGTTTGCCAGGAAAGAATATATTGTTCAGGGGTTTTACAACTTCTAGAACGTTTTCTTGGTACATTTTCTCAATGAGGGAACTATATACCGATAGATACGGTTCGTGCTGCCATAGCAGAATAGTCAGATCGTCTTATGCCTAGTGCACACGGAGAAACTTTTAGCTAAGTTTCCTGAAATTTGTTTCCTAAAGAAGAAGAAGTACGAAAAGTTGCTCGAAAGTTAACGGCGCCGTTAAAAGTCGAGATTTTGTGGAAACTTTTTGATATGCACCTAACTTCTCATCTACTATAACATTTATAAAGAAAAAGAGGTTAGGATCACAAATACTTTGATTTTCGGCGTCGATTACAATAATTCTTGTTTATAAAAATTGGTTTATTTCAGTGAAGTTTATTGAGAAATCTTATGTAGTTTAGTTTACTTCATAAATTTAGTTTGGTTATAATTCTTAATTATCTTAATTATAAGCACATATAGTTTAGTTTATTTCTCCATTTAATTTTAATTAAATTTAATTCCTACATGTAATTTTATGTACTTCTTGTTCTCATTCGAAGAAATAATCCTCCAAGAACCTAGAGATTTAGAGAAAAAAATATTTGTCTCGTGTGAGCACACGGTATGTTAATGCAAAAGTTTCTCCAAAACTTCTTTTTCTTCGGGAAACCAATTTCAGGAAACTGTACTAAAAGTTCTTTCGTGTGCACTAGGCATTAGGCTTGCGTCAAAGCCAAAGACGGCCATTTTGAACAGAATTTTTTTTTTACTACTGTAAATACTCGAGACGATAAAGTAATATAAAATGCATTATTATTTTTACAAATTTCTAGCAGCCTATAAAGACTATAAAATAAGTGACACTTTTTTGGCAGGAATGTGTAGATACATATTTGAATAAATAACATCTCACAGAAGTAAATCTAATCTATATCTATATCACAGCCGAGAAAATTATTCACATTCAAAGAAGTAAATAAAGAGATCTATACTATTTTTTTTATTTATTTTTTTCTGCAAGAACAGGATGAAATATGAATTTTAGTGCAAATTTGAAATTATTTGAAATACATAGTTAATCAGTGTCTCTCCGGGGATAAAAGGCGCCGTTGTGAAAATTTATATTTCAGCGCCCTCCGTGTCATAATGTATAATTTAACACACTCTTAAATTTTAAACTATAATTTTAATTCTTCGAAAAATACTAAATTAATATATTAATGAAATATCCTTTGTTAAATACATTGTTGTAATCAATATTTATTATCTTATAATCAAAATCGTTTGTTGTAATCAACAATTTTATAGTTATAGCTTGCAACATAACAATGTCAGAAAAAAATTATTCGTTTAGTAGGATATTTATTTTATTTTTTCTACTAAATTCATTGTCGGATCCATTCTTGCAATCAATATTATTGAGCTATAACCAAAATATTCATTGTTGTAATCTTCACAATTATTATTATTTGAATACAACAATGCTAGAAAAATAACCGTTTGGTAGGAAAATTACTTTATTTAAACTTAGAGATCTAATGCAAACAAATTAAAAAATATATTGTTCACTTCTATCATCTTACTGTGTAAGTTGTATGACAATTTTTTCTTTACGAATAAAAGCAGTTTGCAAAAAAAAATATTATTTACTGTCATGAAATGGAGCCCCTCATGATCAAGCGCAATTTAAAATTGGAAAAAAATATAGCTCTACAGCATACCGTGACCGTGATCATTAAATTTAATTTTAAACATATTTACGATATACAATAAATTCGTAATATATTGTCTCCAAATAGGATATAATTAACAGTTTTCCTAATAAACTACACATATGTTTCAATGTATAGTTGTATTAGCAATGCATTGGTTTATCCAGTTGTTTACCAGTCTACCGTTGGAAACAAAATTTAATGAATCAAATTTTATGAAATGTCCTATGACAGTTGAAGTAATGGCACATAGGTCAGTTACAAGTAACATTTATTTATAACTAGATCAAACTTTTAACGAGCGTAGTATTTGAGTTTTTTTGAAAACTTTTTCTCGTTGTACCTACGAAATACGTTTAAATTTATATTCAGACAGTGGATTAGCTGTAAAAATGCTGAAATTCGATGTTATTAAAATAAATATATAGGTATATTTCATCACGACTTATTTATTATTGTTAGATGGGTGTGCCCTTTTTTTATTCGCAGATATTCTAAAAAAATTGGTCAGCTAATTTCGCCGTAAACATAACCTAGGTCGTTGTTAGTGCACTGCTGATAAGGGGACTTTAATAATACTCTATCTACAGAGTGATTAAAAATAACTGTTTTAATTATTGGCAATTGTTACAATTCTGGTGGGGATTTTCTTATTCCACAGTTTGCACTATGCGGGAAAACTATTTCACATGTCACTTTTAGAATAAATACAAATAAGGTAATGCCAGGGAGAGGCCTGTCAATGATAGAAATACCCACCTTAGATTATTGTTCTGTGGGGTGGTTAGTGTTCGAAAATTTACGATATTAATAAGTGTCATGGCCCAATGTAAAGATCATTTTAATAAAAAATGTAAATGTATTTAAATTTTTCAATGGTACTGTTAACAACAGGAAAACAAATTTGTCTATCAGTTTCACCAATTTCAAGAATTTTGTATATTGCCAACTGAACCAGTTATTTTTGATCACTCTGTAGTAAAAATGAAAAAAATAAAACATAAAACTCGGAGAAGTTTTTGAGTCATGTGAAGAATTTGTGGAAGCGTTGGATAAAAAAATATCCGAATTCAAATGTTTTAATATATATTTTCCATACAATTAAGGATTATAACTATAGAAATACAGTGTCTCACAAAATTATTCGCACATTTTACTTTTAAAATGTAAAATAAAAAGGGTCTCCTAAAAAGAAATTCATTACAAAAATTAATCCTGGTTTTCTTTCGATATTTCAGAATCAAATGATAGTCATCAAATTAAAATGTTTAATTTACTTTGTGTAATTGTTATAAAATTATTTAACACATAATACGATTTTTTTATATTTACTGATGTAATATGTAACCATAAGAGAATAGGTCTATAGTTTGGAGAAAATCGAGTACCGAGCGAACCAGTAAAATAACATTTTCCACTATATAGCAACTTCGGACGAATCTGACTAAAGAATTGGAAAAATCCACTTTCCATAATCATCTTATTTAATAAAATCAATGCCTAGGCTCCTGGAAGCTATAATTAAAGCCAAAGGTTACGTGACTAAATACAAAAATTTGGTATTATGTGTTAAATAATTTAATGTCCGACCGTTACGTTATTGTTATCATAAAAACCCTGCTTTCAGGGTTGTTATATACCAAATAACACCCTAGGGTGTGTTATAAATTTGACGTTGTTGCTATTGGGTACAGAATACAGAAACTTTGGGGATTGAAAATTAGGGTACCTATATACTCAGGGTATGGCCATGACGTGGCTCGCGTTTCGTCCGCCATTAGAGGGCCACTGTCATATTCGTTGTTGTTGCGCAAATAATTATGTATTTTCGTGGCTACTTGTTTTATTTTAATGCAAAACATATTTAAATATACTTCTAATATTTATTTAAAGTGTAAGTAATACTTTTATTTTATATATATATGTCTATTTTCTTGAGATACTGACTACGATGACTGGCAATATTGAAAACACATAAAAATTACCAATATTAAGCACAAACATTTAAATTTTTAAAAGGTAAGTTTAAAATATATACTTATTATGTAAATAATAACCACAGTTATTAAATTTGATGTGATAATAACAACCTATATCCTATGCGCTACATAACCTTTAAATCTATGTCATAATAATAATTGTGTATCTCTTAAATAAATGAATTTTTATTACCTTTTTAGATCCATAGTGTGATTATATAATATTCCTGTATAATATAATATCACATTTCTTACAAATAAATAGGGAAATGAATTATCAATATGTTTGACATTGGCTCGCTTATGGCGGCGATCTTGCCTCATGGCCACACCCTGTATATAAAGGTACCCTATTGAAAATTAGGGTACCTTTATATACAGGGTATGGCCATGAGGCAAGATCGCCGCCATAAGCGAGCCAATGTCAAACATACTGATAATTCATTTCCCTATTTATTTGTAAGAAATGTGATATTATATTATACAGGAATATTATATAATCACACTATGGATCTAAAAAGGTAATAAAAATTCATTTATTTAAGAGATACACAATTATTATTATGACATAGATTTAGAGGTTATGTATAGCATATGATATAGGTTGTTATTATCACATCAAATTTAATAACTGTGGTTATTATTTACATAATAAGTATATATTTTAAACTTACCTTTTAAAAAATTAAATGTTTGTGCTTAAATATTGGTCATTTTTATGTGTTTTCAATATTGCCAGTCATCGTAGTCAGTATCTCAAGAAAATATACAAATAAATAAAATAAAAGTATTACTTACACTATAAATAAATATTAGAAGTATATTTAAATGTGTTTTGCATTAAAATAAAGCAAGTAGCCACAAAAATACATAATAATTTGCGCAACAACAACGAATATGACAGTGGCCCTCTAATGGCGGACGAAACGCGAGCCACGTCATGGCCATACCCTGAGTATATAGGTACCCTATTGAAAATAAGATCGCAGCGCCAAAACGGCTTTAAAAGGATCTAACGTTGATAATTAGCATTTCATAATTTATTTTTTTCACTACTAGCCTACAAACATACGATTATTGACTTGTTATTGAGTTGTGAAATTGTTTTTCTCTACCGCTTCCTTAGCAACGCTTAACAACGGTTAATAATGAATTATTTTCTATTTCGATGTTATTATGTTTCTATAAACGTACTGTTTTGTACTGCAAACACGACGTTTAGAAGATCTATAAGCGTACTATTTTTGGCGCCTTTCATGTTCTAGAGTTGGTAATCATGCTTTCATAACTGACAGATGACAGGTAACCTCAAAATGGTAAGTTGTTGATAATATTTCAACATATTACTTTTAATTATGGATTTTTATACTTTCTTTACGTGTTAGGACTAGAAATAAATAATAATATTAATTTCACAACCAAAATCAGACCTTGAATCATAAATACAATACACCTTGCAATACAATAATTAATCAATAGTTGACAAAATATGAAATTTCAATTGTTAGCGAGAAACGTTACCAACAAACATAACTAACAAAAAAATACCTAGTCATAATTTGACGTCGCAATTTAAATAAATTTAATCGTAAAATTACCTCAATAGAAAAAATAGTATAAAAAACACGTATCATAAGGCCTGTTGACGCACTCGTCCTTTGTAAAACTCGCCTGGCGGCTCGTTTTCCAAACTTGGACTCGTACGTTAACAGATTGCCTTATGATACTTGTGTTTTAATGTACTATTATTGACCATGGTTAATTATGCGAACTGTCACTTTTTAAAGAAATTCAAGCTTCTGAATTTATTTAACTTATTAAACGCAAAGAAAACATTATATTTAAATTTGCCGCCTAATTTCAAGTTGGCAATAGTTAAATTTCAGATTAAAAATCTTAATATTCTATGATCTTATTTCTTATCAAATTTTTCATGCGTTGACATTATATTTACAATGCGAAATGTTAATTTAGGTATTTATTTATTGTTAAATCTATGAAAAGGTAAGTGTGTATTGTAACATTATTTCAATTATCTTACATTGTACATTTTTTAGGGTTATAATTACATTTCTATGTAAAAACACAAAACAGGTAACATTTATTTGCTATTTATAGTTGAAATTGATAGTGCAATTGTGACAAGTCAAATTTATTGCTGCAGAACCAGTATTCAATGAGGTTTGAGTGTTTCCTATATTTATTGTCGCATTTTTTTTGTTAGACACCATTCTTTAAAACTTGTATACACTTTCATATATATCGGTTTAGATTTTTCTGGCAGCAATGTATCACACTGCACATTTTGTGCCGCTTCTTTAATTTCCGGAGGAGTACAATTTTCCGTATTACTTTCTTCTTTCTTACCAGGCGCCTTGTATCACTCGGGCTTCGCCCTCGTGTTACAATCTTGGCGCTGGGTCAATAATGATTATCTTCTCAACCTTGGCGTATAATATAGTATTATAGTTAAATGTGTATTATTAAGAAGTACTGTGTTTAAAAGTAAGTAATATAAATATAATGGATCAGATTTATGTTTATATATAACCTAACCAAACTAATGTCACATAACATTATCAACGATAGCACCAGATGTCATATGCTAATTTACAATCCCCATATTATAAATAATACAAATCAATAACTAACGAAATCAACGTAAATAATATTCTTTATTTTTTTGTTAATTTAGAATATAAGGTTATTACGAGTATTATAGTAGGATTACTTATTTATATGAAAAATGCAATTTTCAAATCGACAAACAATTCTAGGTTAGCATGTTGTTCAGTATTCGTAGTGACATTATCTGAACAGTCAATTTTTTTACAGTGGTGGTCGAGGTGTTGGTGTTGATGTTGGTACTAGTATTTGATTTCACGCCAGCCACTAAACAAGAATTCTTTCGCAATTTTATGACAGATAGAAATATTGAAATAAACAAATCGGTATTGTATACAAATAAGAATATCGCGTTACCTTCTTACAGCGTTTGCAAGCAAATAGATTAATATCTCTAACAAAAATCGAAAAAATCTTTAATTATATAATATATCGGTCGGACATCAACCGTTGAACGTACCAAGGGCGTTAAACGGACAATAATGCCTTCGGTCAACGTACACACCTCGGGCCGAAGGCCCTCGGAAAGCACACTGTTGACCTCAGGCGTTATTGTCCTTATAACACCCTTGATACGTTAATTACTATAATAACTGTAGGGGTACGAATAATTTTGTGTTTTATTTTTACCTCCCGCTACCCTTGGAAAGGGAGTCATAGGGTTCGTGCTAAAAATCGCATATCGAGATTTTAGTAAATGACCACGTTTTAAGGTCCCTAGAAATCATTTTTAACATTTTCACGATGATGTCTGTGTGTATGTTTGTGTTTGTGGATCCTCTTTACTATGAAATACTATCGTTCAGACAATTTTGAAACCTTGTATTTCTATCTTATTCTAATATGGAAAGAAGCCATTGGATTTTGGTGTAAATCAGATAACCAGAAATAGCACTTTACTGGAAGCTAAAAATAGTTTTTCTTCGAAAAATACTTTTAAATGTTATTTTGTCGAGATTTGTTATTATGAAAATTAAAGGTTTTTAAATTTTCTACAGGTTTGCATTAATACTTTTCTATATGTATATGGATAAATTTATAAAATTATCTATAATTTTAACCCAGGAGCCTACGCTTTAAAGACAACTCCATGGTTACACAGTTCAGATCTCAAATCTTTGTAAAAGCGTAACGTTTTAAAAAGAAAATAGTAAATGGATCAATAATTATATGGAAAGGAACTTAATACAGTTTCCAGCATAAGTAAATATGTAGGAATATAGGTAAAACAATAAAAATATATATCATCATAGTGTTATGGTTTGTTTAAAATGATTAGAAATAAATTTCGGTCTTTGAAAGTTTAAATACATTCATAACGTGTTGTAGCTGTTCTTGTTAGTTCCTTGTACGTAAGTAAACAAAGTATTTATTGTAATTGCTAAAAATTTCGGTTTTCAGATTTCAGCGGAAATATCCATTTTGATCATCCCTGAATCCATTTTGACTAATTTCGTCGTGACGTCTGTACGTACGTACGTATCCCGCATAACTCAAAAACGGTAGGCCGTAGAAAGTTGAAATTTTGTATTTAGGACTGCTATAACATCTAGTTGTGCACCTCCCTTTCTGGTTATTACACAATTTCCAGAAGTGACACACATGAAGCCTATAATAGATTTTAATGCAAAACTTTTCAAATTTGGTATACAAGACTTTTATGTCAATCGAAATAACATAATAGATTTTGGTTAAAATAGTCTAACCGGAAGTGGTACATTACTTGAAGTTGTTAACAGTTTTTCTTGAATAAAATGATTTTATTTTGATTTTAGAAATAAATGCTTTTAAGAAAAGTTTTAGAGAATTAAATTCTGCGTATAGCACATCAATATTATTAAATTAACCCTTTGTATAAGCGAGATATGTAAATTTAAAAATTATATACTTTTTTGTTTTTGTAATAAAGCTTGCTATGGATTAGGACAAAAAAATAAAAATAAAATGTTCGTCAAATTACGTTAAATACGTGCAATTTTATGATTCGTACAATAACAAATATTATATTTTTATTGTGAAATTCGTCATATTCATTGTTGTAATCAAATATTTTTTTGTTGTAATCAAAACTCTCTTGTAAAAGAACCGGGTTAGATTAATGTTAATTTAAGAATGATAGTAGTAAATGAATTATTTTTTGTTCTATATCAAAATATTTCTCGGGCTTGGCTTTGGCCTGTCAATATTTTGTAATTTAATTATTAAAAAAATATGTATAGGTTAATAGGCGCACAAAGAAGTCGTGTGGTGTCCACATCACTCATGACATGTTATTAAAAAAATATGTATAGTTTAATAATCGTACAAGGAAGTTGTGTGGTGTCCACATCAGATTTTTTTTTGCTTACTGAACCTTTTTGGTCAAGTAGCGTAACATAATTTTCAGCAGATTTTATGTTATCCAGCTAAAATCCGCCAAAAGGCGAAAAATAACTTTTCGATCAGATGTGATCTACATCCCCTTGATGACATTAAATGCTTACACTGCACTATATATTAATTAAACACTGACACTTGACATTTGTAAGATAGACGGGGAAAGGTGAAATATGTTGAATAGTTTTTAAAATTATAGCAGAAAACCTTTTAGTCCTATTTGATTCAACGTCATGTTTAACATTTATTTGTTTCTTAGTTTCGTTATTTAGAGATTACTGTAAATAAGTTAAACATTTAGTATAATTAATAATTACACCTTAGGAAGTTGAAACTTTTCTCTTGGCATCTGTATTCTTAAGCTAATTAAAGTATAACGCGGTGAAATTATGTTTGTTCCGCTGCTAAAGGTACGAAACGTGCGGCTGGAAACCAGACAAAAGCTAATTTAAAATTTATTCAACATTTGAGTTGTGGTAAACATAAATTCTGTCTTGTTGTGGTGCTATAACTAGGAGAAACAGAAACTAAAGCTTGGCTATGCATGTACTGTAGAAAGCTGTCTACAAAAGATAAATAATAACAGTTGTGAATGTCCCTATGATACTAGGGTGCGTTCCTAAACATTACTCTGGAGTATCGAGTATGATATAGTTATTTAAGGGCAGTAAGTGCACCTTACCGGTTGAGGATTAGTTATAAGATCGAGACGAAGTCGAGATCTCCAATACATCCGATACCGGTAAGAAGCACTTAATGCCCGCAATGCTTATTATATTTTTTACACGATCGTCCCAATAATAACAAATTAAAGTTTAGAATTATTTAAAAATTATTTTGTCATAGTTGTCATTTTTAAGTAAGCTGTGATCGTTGTTTTGTTATCGTTAAAGCTTTAAAAATTGTACATTTATTTTTTATTTATGTAATTTTCACCGCCTCCAAATCGGTAGGTATAGTCACATCACTTACCGGCCAGTCACATCACTTACTGATCAGTAGCACATCACTTACTGATCAGTAATTTGTAAACAAAACTTACTGCCTTGGAAACCCTATCGGTAAAGTTAAAAAAAAACCTGATCGTGCAAAAAAATCCATTTCAAAACTATTGCGCTTACTCTACAGTTTACGCTATAAATGTTCCAAAATTCGGAGTACGTACTCTAGAGTTTACTTCTCGTACTCTGAAAATTATCAGTAATTGATGATTATTTATCTTATAAAAATGTCATTCGTGAAACATTGTAGTAATACCAGCAATAATTGTAACAAATGTCTTGATAAAACAGGAAATGCACTCAATAAATAATTTTGCAGTCATTATTTTACGTAAAGAAGTATCAAAAAGATTCATATTTTTAAGGTTATGTTATTATATTTACTCAAAACTGTTCATAAATACTCCGGAGTAGAGAGGATTCGCCGGTTCTGCGACATCTATAATTGTAGAGGTGCGTTCTGCGGCTGACCCTTATTAACTCTGATCATAGAGAACATTTTGCTTAAATAGGCTAGAGTTTAATGCCCAGTTTGTGGATGGAAAGTGAAAGGCAAGTAATTGTTTATTATTTATTGATATATCCTTGAATTTGTAAATATAGTATGCGCATGAGGGACATTTTGCTCAAACAGATAATATTTAAACTTTGTCAACGAAATTTTACAATTAAAAATTATGCATTTGAAATTTACATCAATTTACTTGGCTGATTGAATATAACCAAGTTTAAATTTTAAATGTCAGAGGTGTAACTGGACACAAGAAATTCACAGTGAACGTGTTTAATTATCATTCAATTATTAGATAAAATGTATGGACTTTGATTTGAAATTTAAATAAGTTTCTGTATGAAATAAATATAATGATATGAATATTTTATTGAAGAAATTTATTAATTATTAATTTTGGTATAATAAATTTGTTTTAAGATATAATAAAATTAGGATAACATACATTTTACTATAATTAATTTGAGGACAAACATAGTTTACTTTGGTTTATTGTTTAATTACATGTTTAATTTATTTAAAAGTTCAAGTATAAGTTCAAAGTAGTAGATAATGTATTTTTGTAATGATCGTGAGTTATTTCGGTTTTCGTTATATGTATTTTAATACCTTTTGCTTTTTTCTTTTCTTGTGTTTGTATTGAATACATTTTAGAACGTAAACCAACAAACTCTTTTATGATCTATCTTCCCATTTTATCTATTTTCCTAATACAGCCAGTAACTGAATATTATATGAATTATTCGGTTCACAATTTGATGTATCAAATCATTTAAATTTTGCTTTATATCGTCATATGCATGGCCTGTTAAGGATTCAGCGCCCTAGGCGATTTGCATAAAAAGCGGTTTTCCAGATTGATTAAAAAATTCATCTGTTCAAATATTATTACAAATAAAATAAAAATTACACTATAAACAAAAATAATTGCTGGTACCACAAGCCTTGTTATAGAACGTTGTTCTGAAAAATACCAAATTTCAATATTTAATTAATTTCACCCTTATATAATGTTTTTTTTTTTAATATTTGTTTGAATACAAGCTATATGCGCTTATCTTCTTTAAAATATGTAATATTTATATGGAGTTGCGTGTGCCTGAGTGTCTGGTCGCGTATCTGGAGACCCGGGTTCGATACCGACCATCAAAGCGCGGCATATTACCCATTGCGGGTAATATGCCGTGATTATATATTCATTTAATTTTAATATTTTAATAAATTTGGGTTGTATTATTTATTATTATTAAATAATGATATTTGACACTTTTCAAAAAAGCGTTTTAAAACAAGGCTTGTGGTACCTACCAGCCATAAATTTAACATTTCAAAATTTATTTTTACCTCCCGTCACCTTTAGGTAAGGAAGGTCAAAAATTTCTAATGAATAAGCACGTTTTGAGGTCCCTAGAATACTAATTTACTATTTTTACGATTATGTCTGTATGTATGTGTGCATCTGTGTATGTGTGTGTGCGCATCTGTGTGTGTATGTGTGTATATGTGACGATTGTTTCGAATCGCATAACTCCGATACCATGATTCCAAATTTTTTTTTTTTTCGTATTCCTCGAGTTTAGATCCATATGCAGACATGAATAGATTTTGGTTATGATTGTAAATTACTTTGATAATGAAGTACTCCACTTTACTGACGATTTAAAATTGTTTAAAAAAGTTCTTGACACTTTTAATTGCATATCTTTACAACAAGACCTTGTTCACTTAGAATCTTGGTGTAAATCAAACAATCTTCAATTAAATATTAATAAATGTAACGTGCTTGCTTTCCACGCAAAAATAGTACAATTCACTTTGAGTACAAAATTAATATTATTTTAAAACGATGTAGTGAAATTTAGGATTTGGGAGTAACATTTGACAAAAAACTTAATTTTAATAAGCATATTAATATAAACAATATAGTTACATTATCCTATAGATCCCTAGATTTTATCATTCGTAATACTCGCTTCTTTACATCTTCTGATTCATTAATTATACTTTATAACGCATTTGTCTGTTTTGTTTTGTTCTGTTTTGATTGATTTAATTCAGAAACAATTCTTAAAATACTTGTATTTTAAAGTTTTCATTACTATCCGATGCGAGATATATATCATGATACATTATTGAATATCCATAAATTCCAAAGTCTTTCTTCCCGCAAAATAAACTCTCAAATTATACACTTACATAAATTAATACATAATTCTGTACACCATTCCAATATCATTATATACATACTCCACTCACCGATCAATGCAATGATTAATAATTATCATTTCTTACAAGATCAAATTGATAAATTTTTAAAATGTTACAATCTTCATTATTTAATTAAAGTTGTAAGCTGTAAAATGTAATATTTTAAGTAGATACTTGTTATGCATTATATTATTTTGTATTTATGCTCACTATATTGTTGTTTGTTATACATTGTATGAATTATAATCCTGTCCAGTAATTGGGTGCGCCTGTTGAACAGAGTAAATAAATAAATTAATAAATAAATATATTTTTGTAAAGAGATAGGATTTTAATACTAAATTATGTTTTTTAATAAAGTACAAAAAACAAGTGTCCCTCAGACACGATGTAACCGGAATGTGTTGCGAAAAGCTGGTAACCGTACTAGGTATATAAAAAGCTATGCTCTATGCTGTGTAAAGAGAGGCCGAGGCCCAGCTGCCACAGACAATCATACATATCAGTTTTGAAGTTTAATAAAGAATAAAACATAATTTTATTTGTTATTAATTCATTATTTAGAAAAATATAAGTAATAAGTTACAAAATTTGTAGAAAAGCAATTATTTCTCCCGCGTGCCAATATTTTTTTTCTACGTGCCAGTTGTGGCAAGCATCCCGTATAGATTGTAGCTTGGCCACCCCTACTTAGAGAAATTTAGAATTTACTCCACTTTGTGTTTAAAAATAAAAAGGTTTGAGGATGCGTGACTATATTGAATTTTCGTTATTCGCTATTTGTTATAATAATTTATTTTGCCATTCGGTTACCCAGGTATTTTCATATGTCAGATTATTGTATTAAATGCATACATATCCTTTGTCCTGTTTGAGGTATCAAGTTTGCTTTTATTTGGCTGGACGTAATTCTTAACGAACCGTCACGCAGCGCAACGTGACATTAACCGCGCATATCGCGGACATATTCGACGTCAGCCGATAACCGACCTACAGCCACTGTAAATTCCACTAAATGGAATACTGGTGTAACCACATTTTATTGTTGGACATTAAATTAATATTCGCTGGGTTTAAAAGGGTCGTTGTGATTTATAACTCGGTGCTAATGTATGGATTAGGGACATAGAAATTCGGTCCAAGAGCTTCCAGCGTTAACTTTATTTTCCTATTATGGTTTTTCTGTTTTCCAGATGTTGGATAAATGAGAATTTAAATTCCAATAATACAATGTTTCAGCTCTTCGCCGATAGATATTCCGTGACATGAATTTCTTTGTGGAAATTTGCTACTACAAGGAAAGAAAATATGCTAATTTGGAGTTTAACAATCGATAATGTTTTATAATAAAAACAAATTAATGTAAGACTTATACCATAAATATACACTGTATCCCATTTAACCACCATTGGGATCGCAAAAGCGTAAGAACTATGTGTAAATACAAATGGTTAAATTGCAATTTTTGTATTTAAATTTGATGTAAAATAAAATTGAACCACATTAATCTGTATAAAGAAACAGATATTTTTCTAATTTGTAACAAGTGAAAGAAATTAGTGATTCTGCAATGTAGTAAGTTTTAGAATTTACATGGAATGTCAAAATCACGTTTTCTGTATGTGTTGCAAACAATATCGGCCATAATTATAAAAATGACTAAATGTGTACTAATTTTTTGACATATCACATGTTACTTGGGCGACTATGAATGGTATTTTAAAGCGATTGTGATAACAGTAATGTGACTTTGTTGGCCTTGGCAAGCAGATATGGGGCCCGTGCCAAATGACAGCTAGTAATAATGTACATAGGTGTCAAGTATCATAAGTTTTTATTCAAAACGTTATGATTTTCCAAATCCATGTGGATTATTTTCCTCGCCAAGTTTATTCCATACTATTGATGTCATATAAACAACATGATATCGGAATATTTTGAAATTTTTAATGAAAAATTATGACATATGACAATTGTGACATCTATGTAAATAACTACTAGCTGTAATTTTGACATGGACTCACAAATCTACTTGCCAAGGCCAACAAAGTCACATGTCTGCTCACGCTCTATAAGTAACGAATTTAACATTTCTTGTACACACAAATAATTGCAATTGTATCTCTTCTTTCGTTGTATGAGTAATTTTGTCCTACTCTTCTAATATGTTCAAAATTCTTCAAATTCATTGACGGTATTAGCGGTATTCCTTAAGGATATATGTTATATTAACATATCAGTATACATAGAATTAAAGTGAGAAGAATAGTTTAAATTTTTTTTGCAGTTATTCTTGGACATATCTTCACCCACACTGTTAGATTTCCATCCGATTGCACAACTTCAGGTGGCGTACATTATTATACTTCAAATTCCGACATAATTATACACGAGGAGGATATAAAATTGCACAGTTTCGATTTAAACGTCAAAACGTGAAAATTTTCACTTCAATGTTTATAACAAAAAGTGAACAAATAAGTATCCATAGCAACAGGGCAATTGAAATCGCAAACATACTTTATGTAAAATGTTTTTAATTATTGTAAAGTCAAGTAGTAGATATTTTTCTTTAAATATCTACGTTTGAAGAAAAAATATGTGTCTCGCGTGCAATTGTCCGACTCGCTTCTTTCGTCGTGCAAACTTTCAAGCTCGCCACACAAAGTATCACTTCCAATAACACTGTGCTATTTTCACAATATCATGTCATTGCTATTGCTACTAATTAACGGAACTTTTGAAATTTCTTTTTAAAATTAAGATGAAACTAACACCATAATAAAAATTCTGATGTGGCCAGAACATTAGCTTCCGTCAGTTTTATGTATTTTATATAAATTCCACACAGAAAGTTTTTTTTTGCAAAAGATTCTATATTTCCAGTACATTACATCCGTCAGTTCTATCTATTACGTACAAATTCCAAACAGAAAGTTTCTAGCAAAGGATTCTCCAGTAAAATTATACCACAAACATATTATTTTAATTACACTTGACACTGACATCTTTCAATTAGAATTTTCTTAATATAGTAGCTGTTTCTATGGTTATAGAATAGCTGACTGCTTTATGAGAGTTAATTTCTTTAACTCTATATCCATTAAATATGAAGTATACAATGTAATCAATTCTTTAATATTTATAATAACATTAAATGAGGAAAAATGATATATAACAGCGTTTTTTCAAGAAAAACTATTAAAACCGTCAAATAAAGGTACTTAGGTTGAACAATTATAACCAAGATGAATATGGAAATTATAATTTAAATAAATAAATTACAGAACAGTGTGAATTTGACAAGGATATTTTATTTCTCCCTTTTTCATCTTCCGTTTCACACTTAGGTGTTCTATTTTCCAATAATTATAACCAAAATCTAATCAACTCTGCGTGTGGATGAAAGGAAGAGGAAAACGTAAAAATTGTAATTTTTGAAATTCTAGTATTGGAGTTATCGCGGCCGAAATTATACTCACATGCACACTCACACATACACACACGGATACAGACATCATCGTAAAAATAGTAAAATCGTATAATAGGGATCCTTAAAACGTGCTTATACATTGAAAACACACCACTGATTTTTTTGACCAAAGACAATACCTTTCTTACCTAAAGGTGACGGAAGGTAAAAAAGTAAGAACAGTTTTGTATACAACATTTAATTCTGTACAACTTTTCACTCTGCAGTTATTGCCGTAAAATAAACAGGAGAGCAGGAAATGTGATAAACAGTAATCCCATGTTAAATCTCTGTTCACCCTTACCGCCACCACCCTGTATTTGGTACATGGTAGTTCCCCTTACCAGAAATCCTGGATCCGCCACAAATATCACACTCGTGAGACAAAGCAAATATTTAAGTAAAATAAAAAATCTGATGTGGCCAGCACAATACCTTCCGTCAATCCTGTGTATTATATATAAATTCAATAAATAAATTTTCTTGCAAAAGATTATAAATTTCCAATAAAATTATTTCATAAACAAACTATGCAAATTGCACTTGCGACTGACATCTTCTTCTTCTTTAGCTTTTCCCATTCGTTACGGGCCGCTAAATTTTATTTTCTTCTTCCACTTTTGCGTGTCGCAATCCGAGCAATCTCGGTTGTCTTGCTAACTTATGAAATATAATGGCGGGAAATAAAAATTATGCATACATGAATTTAACTTGTACTGTTTCTATCTTATTTTATGATGTGTTTATATCAATTACATGTCAAAAAGGCTTTCAAAGTTTTGTAATGAATGTTCATAACACTGTTAAATTTGAAATATTTTCTTAGACCTAAAAAATGTTCAAAATTAATTTCACTATCTGCTAATAACTATACCTATCTATAAATTTATTTTGTATAACTTTCCAGACCAATAAAAGGGATATGGGAGATACACATGTTATATTTGACAAATGTATAAGTTTCTTGATGACATTTGTGAATATCAGTTCGTCATATAGCTAGCAAATTTTTCAGTGTACTAAGCAACAAGTCTCGTTTGCTTACCTAGCATTTGCTTGAACTGTTTACTTCATTGAATGCACATATTGATACTGACATCTGTCAATTTGAATTATCTGAATATATTAGCAGTTTCCATGGTTAGCACATCTGGCTAATTTATGAAATTTAATATCTTTAAATTCTTTAACTCTATATCTATTGAATATGAAGTATAAAATGCGATCAAATCGTATAGAGAATAATATATTCTTCAAGTTATAATAACGTTAAATGTCAATAAATGATATTTAACTGCGCTTTTTTAAGAAAAACTGTTAAAATCTTCAAATGACGGTACTTCCGGTTGACCATTTATAACCAAAATCTAATCACTTGTTCTTCTGGATGTAAACTTCAGAAATATGAAAAAAATATAATATTTGGAATCGTGGTATTGAAGTTATGCGATCCGAAACTTTCGTCACACACACACACACAGACACACACATACATATACATACATACATGCAGACATCATCGTAAAAATGGTAAAATCGTATTATATGGATCCTAAAACGTACTTATTCACTAAAAACTCATCATTGAATTTTTTGACCTAAAGGTGACGGAGGTATAAATAAGCATTTTATTTGTAATACTCTCAGGAAAAAATTACATAGTCAATATATTTGCAGAGAAAACTAGCACAGTATGGATATTACAAAATATTTTAAGAATAAAATTCCAGCTATTTTTGGAATTTCTTTGATAATTTCTTATTTTTCCGAGAATGTTGTTTGTTGAAAAATAGTTGAAAGTGTATCTAGGTACATATTTCCAAAGCTTGTTTGTTGTTTGTAAAAGAATGCTCCTCTCTTATCACTACAAGGCATGCACAAAGGAGCATGATTTTATCTTTAAATTCTTTAAATTTATATTGGGGAAACTTTTGAATTAAGTTATGTTTCTTTTATAGACTTGTGCATTGATATTTAAGTTAACATAAAGAATAAATAATATTCAATGTTAGCTTAATTTAGAACATAACAAAACTTCTGAATTATATGTGGCATTTTTATTTAATTTACCTACTGAAATACTGTAAACTAATATACAGAAGTGTTAAATATGGATTTTTACGCGTTATTTTTAGAAATTCTCGGCATACCTAATCTTGAAATTATTTATTATTACCGCTGTTACAGTAATGCGCTCACCACCAGCACTGGCCAAGTACATATCCTAGCCAACTTAGTGCGTCAGTGCTTGGCGCTGAATAACGTTAGTATTGGTAGAAAGTTACTTCGGCTAATGTCGGTATCGATTGGAGCTGAAATGGAATAGGATGTGTAAATAAGCGTCCCGGCAGCCGGTACTTACAATATTACAGTGGTAATAATAAATAAATTCCTATTTTCAGATTAGGTATTCCGAGAATATCTCTTAACCCTGTGTTAAAATGACATTTATGGAGAGTGTATTCTAAATTTGTTTTATTCCATGTTTATTATTATACATTTGTGGGTTAAACTTGTGATAATGTCCGAGTAGCTATTCCTGTGTTAAAAAGAAGCTATTATGAACTTAACCCTTATTTATTATTACCGCTGTTAGAGTATAGAAACTACAATAGAGGGAGTATGCGTAGCAAACAGTGAAGCCAAGTTCTATCAACTGATCGCCTACTGTCCGCCATTTTTGTAGGACCTAGTTTTAATTTGTGACAAAGAATTTCATATATCTTTTTTTTATATTCTATAGGCACGAGAATGTTATTGAAAACCATAGGATTCAATTAATTCAAGAAATTTCTGAAAAATATTTTAATACAAGACTATTATAAACTAAACGAACAATAGATAAAGACACTTTACAAAGTAAGTAATTTTACAAATTTTTACAAAATTAATTCAGTTTAGTGGCCAATTAAATTATAGTCAAACGTTGAGGAATTAAAAACTTGTCGCTTTTTTCAAATTTCTTGTCCAAGTTCCGACTATCAATTTATTCATATAATCTACTGGACGCTATTCTGAAGGCATTGTCTCTATCTCATTTATTCACTTAATTATCTATTTTATTAAACTATACCAAAGGAAAATATTTATATAATATTGTTAAACATTTTATATATGTACTTGTTGATAAGTTAAACATAATTTAAATTATAATTAATCACCTATTTTCTTTTATTTACTGTATTTTGTCTTTTGATAAAAAAACTTAGTTTCTGTGAATTAAATATTCATACTTGGTGCGATTTTATGCGCCATTTGTATAGGAACCACAGAAATTTCCCTTCTGCCTCATGGTTTCATTCCCCTCACCCAGGAAATCAAATCCCTCTTTATTAGTTTCTATATTCTGTTATCAATGCACTTAAAAGACCCGGCAGCCGACGAACAGCTTACTTAGTTTGTATAGTTTTCTAAAAACAACAAAAATAATTTAACCTAACGCACTAAACTCGGCTTGAGGTTTCCAATTGTGTCTTTTGTGCATTAGGTTATTATTGTAGTTTTTAGAGTAATATACAAACTTTCGTAAACCCAAATATACTTCAACATGTAGTATCTTAATTACCTCTCGCTAAGAGAGGTATTGCATTCATGCTAAAAATCGCATATCCAGATTTTATTGAATAAGCACGTTTTAAGGTCCTTACAATCCGATTTTAACATTTTTACGATGATGTCTGTGTGTGTGTGTGTGTGTGTGTGTGGATGTGTGTGTGTGTGTGTGTGTGTGTGTGTGGGATGTTGGAAGGACGGTTACTCAAAAACTATAAGACTTAAAATTTGTTTAACAACGTATTTCCCAATCGGACATTCCCGGGAAGATCTGAAAAGGTTTTGGTAACAATTGGACAACCGGAAGTAGAAGATTCTTGAAAAAAAATCTTCTAAATATTATTTTTTGAAAATTTTTCTTGATAATATTAAAGAAAAATAAATTCTCTTTCTGATACATAAGGTTTTGGTAACAATTGGACAACCGGAAGTAGAAGATTCTTGAAAAAAAATCTTCTAAATATTATTTTTTGAAAATTTTTCTTGATAATATTAAAGAAAAATAAATTCTCTTTCTGATACATTTAAATATTTTTATACATATTTTATAGATTTAGAGATAAAAGGAATATAATATATAAAATAATGTTGTAATTAATTTTACAACCGAAAGGATGCCATGAAAAATAGTTGATAATTTAAATTATTTGTAACTGACAGATAAATGTCAGTGTCAGAAATAATGAGTAATGAATTAAAAATGTACTTGGAGAATCCCTTAGTTCTTGATCTGTGACTATTATGGAGATGACAAGTCTAGGTTGAAGGACTTAAATTTGTTTCAAACATTATGGGACAATGTACACCAGTACTGTAGACTAGAGTAACTTTGAATTGCGAAAAAGCTATCAAATTCTTCTCAAGTAAGTTGTAAATATTGACAAAATTACACATCGATATAAGAATAATCGGAGTGCAATCTATCCGTCACTTTATTAAAAGGAATTAGTGTTATTTAGATATAACAAGTATGAAAAAATAAAATGTAAAAGAAGATATGTAAGAATAGATGCACAATCCAGATATATACATTTTAGACCGCCCAAAATTAATGTTTTTACTAGAAGAATATGAAGAGAAAGTAAACAAAGTTGTTCGAATTGAAAATTGCTGTTACCAGCCTAATATTTATATATGGTAAACTCTACTTTGTAATTTATTGTAACATAATTTATGGTAAATATCTTTATGTTGAGACATGCTATTATTGAATAATAAAGAAGTTTATACGTCATAGATTTATATGAATATATTATTTGTATTTATAAAAATATTCTTTGCTTTATGCATACAGCCAGGTAAAATATACGGCGAGAGGTTATGTGCTGGCCACATCAGATTTTTTTTTTTTTAAATTCCTGAAATATCAAAATTGGAATCAGAGAAATTATTAAATCCTTTTGAAGGATAATCCTAGGAATACGGTACTGTCAGTGCATCGCTCTGTAGATAGCGTGGGTTTCTGAACGGGTGACTCCACCGGTTGATTTCTTCCAGCTACATTTTTCATGTTTATTTGAGCGGCAACGGTGATATTGAACGACTACATACATATTGGCAATCCACATGCGGCATGCGGTGGTAATATTGGTGTATTATGCTTACGCTAACGGATAAGAAGTCTAACATACAAAGAGTTACAAGCAAATATGAACTTGGGGAAAGAGAATTTGTTTGATTATTTTTGCAAAAAGGGGTTTTGATTTGTTGCGTGTGTCAATATAGTTTTAGGAGTAGTTTTTCTTGATGCTCTTGGTTACCATAAGTGTTGCAATCTTTAATTTCTATTGTAAGAAAGTTAGTTTCACGTATATTCAGATAAACAAATCAGGTTGAAGTATCCAAAAGTATTCGATGCGAAGATTTTTTTTCTAACTAACCGCCGGCTTGATTCGAGCCGAGAATGTTCAGAACGTTACATTAATAGAGCTATTCTGTAAGCATTGTTATGACATAACGAATCGGTAAAACGTTATATCGTTAAGGTAATAACAAAAATCGTTTAATAGGCTTATTCTGTAAACGGTCGTTATGACATATGCATTGTTAAATCGTTATTGTAACGATAATCGTTAAAGTGGTATTCTGTAAACAATAATTTAATTTTACATGACGAAAAAAAGATAATGATATCGTTATTTTTTAACGACTCGTAAAATTATTCGTTACCTAAACGTTTTGTCAATAATTCAGTGTCAAAATAAAATTGCTATTATGTTGAATAGTGATCTCAAAAACTCGTCACATTATAGTGTTTTACAAAGTAATATTAAAATAATTTAATAAGTTTCTATTCCTAGCGCCTAACGCAAGCTTCCCAATTTGTCTACAGATGGTAGTAGTAGCTCTAGCATAGCCCACAACAAGAAGAAGAAAGGGTCTGACAGCTGACAGGTTGACAGCATACTCCTACCAGAACTGATCTCACCTAGAAGTTATGTGAGTGATATCGAATTATTTTAGATATGTCATTCAAAATTAAATTTGATTTTAGGAAATAAAGTTTTTAAATTGATCCCAAGGGTATTATTTTTTAAAATGAGATACAGAATACGAATACAAATATAACGATTATCCTTAAGTAGATATGACGATTTTCATAATAACGATTTCGTTATGATAACGATTCGTTAAGAGAATATTTTACAGAATAGGCCTATAATAGTGATTTCGAATCCAACTTAAAAAAAAATCTGATGTGGCCAGCACAATACCTTCCGTCAATTATGTGTATTATGTATAAATTCCATACCTACATAAATTTTCTTGCAAAAGATTCTAAATTTCCAGTAAAATTATTTCATAAAAAAAACTATGCAATTGCACTTGACACTAACATCTTCGTCTTCTTCAACTGAATTCCACACCCCTGACAAATAAACCAGATGAAATAAGAAAATCATGAAATTTTCAATGAAAAAGTATGACATTTGTCAGTTATGGTCATAATTAATAACAGTCATTTTGACGCGGGCCCCCGTATCTGTTTGCCAATGTCAACAAAGTCACGTGACTGCTCTTGCAAAAGATCCTATATTTCCTGTAAAATTATTTCATAAACAAACTATGCAAATTTCATTTGACACTGACATCTTCTTTAGCTTTTCCCATTCGTTTGGGGTCGCTATTTTTATTTCCTTCCACTCATTTCTGTTTTGCGTGTCGTTCTCATTCAGTTCCTTTTCTGTCAAGTTTTCCGCAATACAGTCCTTCCATCTTATATTTGGTCTTCCTCTGTTTCTTTAACCTGCTATTACTAAGCTATTCATTATTCTTTCAATATATTCTTCACCTCTCCTCATGACATGTTCACACCAATGTAATCGTCTCTCTTGTATCTTTCTAAAAACTTCTTACACTAGAGTTATTTCTCTTATTCTTTCATTCCTTACCGTATCTTTTCGTGTCTTCCCCAACATCTAACATCCTCATCTCTGCCACATTCATTTACTTTTCATTAGGTGCGTTCAATAAGCCCCAGGAAAACAAGCAATCGGAAACAAAATTTGTTAAACGACTTTGCTAGCCTAGCATTTGATTGATTTTCTCGAAAGCACTCTAAACGCCAAATTTCTCGCTTGTGTTGCTAACTTATGAAATATAATGGCGGGAAATGCAAATTATATATACATGAATTTAACTTGTACTGTTTCTATCTCATTTTATGGTGTGTGTATATCAATTACATGTCAAAAATGCTTTCAAACTTTTGTGATGAATGTTCATAACATTGTTAAATTTGAAATATTTTCTTAGGCCTAAAAAAATGTTCAAAATTAATTCCACTATCTTAAAATAACTGTACTTATCTATAAATTCAATTTGTATAACTTTCCAGACCAGTAAAAGGGATATGAGAGACAGACATGTTATATTTGACAACTGTATAACTTTCTCGATGACATTTGTAAATATCAGTTCGTCATATAGCTAGCAAATCTTTCAGTGTACTAAGCAACAAGTTTCGTTTGCTTACCTAGCATTTACTTGAACTGCTTACTTCATTGAACGCACCTATTGATACTGGCTCTATATCTATTGACTATGAAGTATAAAATGCGATCAAATCGTATAGACAATAATATATTCTTTACGTTTTAATTACGTCAAATGGCAATAAATGATATTTAACTGTGTTTTTCAATAAAAACTGTTAAAATCTTTTAATGACGGTACTTCTGGTTGACCATTTATAACTAAAATCTAATCATTTGTCCTTCTGGATGTAAACTTGAGGAATATGAAAAATTTAAAATTTTCGGAATCGTGGTATTGAAGTTATGCGTTCCGAAACTTTCGTCACACACACACACACACACACACACACACACACACACACACACACACACACACACACACACACACAAACACACAAACACACACACATACACACACACATACATACACACACACAGACACAAATACATACAGACATTATCGTAAAATGGTAAAATCGTATTATATGGACCCTAAAACGTACTTATACACTAAAAACTCATCAATGAATTTTTTTTGACCAAAGACAATACCTTCCTTATCTAAAGGCGACGGAAGGTAAAAGCCATTATAATATTTAATTATGACGAAACAAAAAACTATTCAATTAGTATGCTGTGCATGACAATCGTCGATGATAAAGGTCATGTTGGTTATTTATAAATATTTGTATTAAACAGAAAAATGTAAGAATTTTTAGATTTATAAGGAAAAAACACTGGTTGTGACAACGAAACAAATGAAAAACAATTATAAATTATAATTTGTTTATTTTCATACTAATTTTCTAATTTAGTTGTCCAAATTTTATTCCAATTTTTATATGAATGTCATAGTAGGCGATGACATATTGAAAACAAAATTTCAATAGAACTTGAATGCGGCTAGTGCTGAAAATTATTCATATACTTAAACCTGTAAAATAAAAGTTATGTCATCAATTTTTACAAATACATATTCTTGTCAACAGTCTCTATAAACTTTTCATAGATTTAAAAAAAAAAATCTGATGTGGCCAGCACATAACCTCTCGCCGTATATTTTACCTGGCTGTATGCATAAAGCAAAGAATATTTTTATAAATACAAATAATATATTCATATAAATCTATGACGTGTAAACTTCTTTATTATTCAATAATAGCATGTTTCAACATAAAAATATTTACCATAAATTATGTTACAATAAATTACTAAGTAGAGTTTACCATATATAAATATTAGGCTGGTAACAGCAATTTTCAATTCGAAAACTTTGTTTACTTTCTCTTCATATTCTTCTAGTAAAAACATTAATTTTGGGCGGTCTAAAATGTATATATCTGGATTGTGCATCTATTCTTATATATCTTCTTTTACATTTTATTTTTTCATAATTGTTATATCTAAATAACCTTAATTCCCTTTAATAAAGTGACGGATAGATTGCACTCCGATTATTCTTATATCGATGTGTAATTTTGTCAATATTTACTTGAGAAGAATTTGATAGCTTTTTCGCAATTCAAAGTTACTCTAGTCTACAGTACTGGTGTACATTGTCCCATAATGTTTGAAACAAATTTAAGTCCTTCAACCTAGACTTGTCATCTCCATAATAGTCACAGATCAAGAATTAAGGGATTCTCCAAATACATTTTTCTTTCATTACTCATTATTTCTGACACTGACATTTATCTGTCAGTTACAAATAATTTAAATTTGCAACTATTTTTCATGGCATCCTTTCGGTTGCAAAATTAATTACAACATTATTTTAAATATTATATTCCTTTTATCTCTAAACCTATAAAATATGTATAAAAATATTTAAATGTATCAGAAAGAGAATTTATTTTTCTTTAATATTATCAAGAAAAATTTTCAAAAAATAATATTTAGAAGATTTTTTTTCAAGAATCTTCTACTTCCGGTTGTCCAATTGTTACCAAAACCTTTTCAGATCTTCCCATGAATGTCCGATTGGGAAATACGTTGTTAAACAAATTTTAAGTCTTATAGTTTTTGAGTAACCGTCCTTCCAACATCCCACACACACACATCCACACACACACACACACACACACACACACACACACAGACATCATCGTAAAAATGTTAAAATCGGATTGTAGGGACCTTAAAACGTGCTTATTCAATAAAATCTGGATATGCGATTTTTAGCATGAATCCAATACCTCTCTTAGCGAGAGGTAACAACATATTTTTCGTATATAAAATTGGACAATGTACATTAAAGCTATGAAAAGCTAAGAAAAAGAAAACAAAAAAAAACTGGGAGTATATTATATTCTGTATGTCAGCTATTAACAAAATGAAATATGACAACCCACATTTTTTCTATTATTCCTACAAAACTTTGACAAGAATTTATGAGTTTCTTCCCACATCCAACCTCGCCACAAAGCTTTTTATCGATACTTTATCTATCTCCTCATAATCTTCTACGTCCGTTAACCTCGGTTTCCGTTACTTTCACTACTGATAATCCTTCGTCTGATCATGATGAGGCATTGAGGTGTAATTATCAATGACGGCCGATGATAAACCGAGATCCGATAGAAAGGGTTGCGATATAATGAGGACAGAGTACCAAGAATTAGGACTGAGCCTGCCCGAAACGAAAATATATTATCCCAAGTGAAATCAGGGCACGCCCTTTGCACATGCTGTAGGAAGCCGTGGATTAATTATTAAAAATTGTGCAGGGTTTTAGAATTTATTGCAGTGGAGGAAAAGGTGGGCTAACTGGACTTGCTGGGCTACTTGAAATATGGCAGGTTTATAAATTTTACGAAAAATTTTACCTGAAGAACTTGCTGAATAAAACAAAATAAAGGTTTTTAACGACCGTTCCAGTATATGAATATGTAGTTCGTTATTGCATATAATTTTGTATTCTCAGCGTTTTCAGAAATAATGAAAATTTAAAGTCTCTAGAACTAATAGAACACAATAAAATATTTTTTTTATTTACATGAGTCATTTTATAAATATTTCACACAGTTTATTCATTTATTTATTTTTACCTCCCGCAACCCTTGATAAGGGAGATATAGTGATCGTACTAAAAATCGCATATCGAGATTTTGGTAAATAACCACGTTTTTAAGGTTCCTACAATCCGATTTTAACATTTTCACGATGATGTCTGTGTGCGTGTGTGTGTGTGTGTGTGTGTGTGTGTGTGTGTGTGTGTGTGTGTGTGTGTGTGGATCTTCCGTACACTCTAACTCAAATACTATCATTCGGAACATTTTGAAGCTATGTATTCTAATATGAATAGAAGTCATTAGATTTTGGAGTCAGTCGGATAACTGGAAATTGCACTTTACTTAAAGCTCAAAATAGTTATTCTTCAAAAACTATCTTTAAATATTAATTTTTCGCAATATGTTTTTATAAAAATTAAAGATTATTCAATTTTCTACAGGTTTGCATTAATAATTTTTCCATATATTTTATGGATAAATTTATAAAATAATATAAAAATTACATCCTGGAGCTTATACTTTAAACACAACTCCATGGTTACACAGTTCAGCTCAAATGTAAGTAACTGACAGATAAAATGTCACTGTCAAAAAAATGATCATTTCAAATTAATAATAGTAACGTTTTAAAAAGAAAATTGTAAATAGAACAATAGTTAAATGGAACGGAACTAAATATACATAATTTTTAGCATTAGTAAATATGGAGGTATGTATTTAAATAATAAATAAATAAATATATCATCACGGCATATTACCCATTGCTGGGAGTGCTAATCTGCTTTATACAGCGATTTCGGTAATGATGATGACATTGCGTTTACCAAGCGTCACCCACGGTCAATTTTGTATTACTTAAAATTGGAAATATTTGGCGTTGATCGGGATCGAATCCGGATTCCCAGATTCGCGACCAGACACTCAGGCACGTGGACACGAGACCCCATTGGTATGTAAAAATAATAATAAAAACTAAATGGCGGGAGGTATTGTGTTGGTCACATCAGATTTTTATTAATCTATCTCTTTACAATCCTTCAATATAGTCTCACTTCTACTCGGTGACCGAGTCCCAATGTCTGGGAAGCTTTACTTATTCCATTCAAGACACCATCTCTGTTCAATTGGTAATAGGTAGAAATCTGGTGGACTCATGTCCTAACTGTAGGGAGCATGAGGTAACACTTCCCAACCGTATTCGCGCAGTTTTTCGCTTTCGACATCCCCGATGTGGTGGCGAGCATTGTCATTGAGAATGAGTGGCCCAGCCTCGAGCAACTAAGGTCGGGTTTTATGCAATTTTATGGACAGTTTTGCATGAAGGTCCAATAATAAACTGCTGTGACACTTGTGCGACATGGAACTCTGTGGGTCATAATGATTCCTTTGTAATCATAAGCAAAGATCATCATTTGTTTGACTTTTGAATGAGCTCTCAGAAATTTTTTTGGCCTTGGGAGATTTAGACCTCGCCACTCGTTGGACTGTGATTTCAATTCCGGCTCAAATTTTAAAACCCACGTTTCATCAATAGCGACTATTTCTGCCACATAAAGTTTCGATCTTAATGTACGACCTCTGACGTTTGTGAAAATCAGATTACGCTATAGTTTAAAACAAAACACATGCTACTTCCCCAAGCCTTTTACTATAACTGACGTAAATGTCACTGATGTTGCATCATCCAATTCGCGTGGTGCCAACCTATGCATTATTTATGGAATGACCCTCGTATATTGGTCTGAGTGTATTTCAAATTTGAACAGGAAAACATGGAAATATGTATTTTCCCTTTAGTGTTTATTTATGAGTTTCAAAGTAAGTTTTAAAACTGATCATAGAATTATAATATAGAAAAACAGTTTTTTAGCTGCCAAATTATTTTATAGAAATAAGAAATGCATATTACACAGAGTAAATATTACAAAGTTTTTGATACCAAACACGTAACATTTCTATTTCATATAAAGCCACAAAATAAATTTAACAAATTGCGAAATTAACAAAAAATATCATTAACCATGAAACTAATAATAACAAAACAGTTGTAGACTTATGAGCTGCATACTCATTAATAAACGTTTATTTGCATTTTATTTGTTGTATTATTCTTACTTTGCTTTTTCTTTATGTTAGTAAAAAATGACAATGTTTTGAAAATTAATTAATCTAAGTTTTCCAGTGTTTATAAATTATTAATTGTTATAAATTACTACTTAAAAATAATAATTTTCCATTTTTTTACCTTCCGTCACCTTTAGATAAGGAAGGTATTCGATAGTGAGTTTCTAATGAATAAGCACGTTTTGGGGTCTCTAGAATACAAATTTACTATTTTTACGATGATGTCTGTATAATGTGTGTGTGTGTATGTGTGTGTGTGTATGTGTGTGTATGTGTATGTGTGTGAGTGTGCATGCGTCCGTGCGTGTGTGTACGTGCGTGTGCGTGTAATAAATATTTAGTAGATGGGTATATTTAGGTGTAATATTGTCATTTGTTATTTGTGGTAGATTACCAACACAAATATGAAAGACAGAGGGTTCATAATTTTTAAAATACATAGTTTTTTTGGGGTTCACCTAATTTGGCGGTGTATGTAATAATTTTAGAATCCAATTTACGAGTAATCTAATGCTAGAGACAATAAATTTTAAATTAAAATTTACAATTCTAAATTTGTATATTCCGTCGGATTTATTGAAATTACTCAGAATTGTAGCACAAATTTAAACAATTCCTAGGAAAATTTACCAGATGTATCATTTTCAATTTGTTTAGATTCCATGTAACTGATTTTTGTGTCTGGTATGTTCATGACCACTAGATCGTAAAATTTTACTGTCGTTTACATAATGTTAGTTTTCTTTTTGTGTAAGTCTAGAGGCTGTTGCAATATGTTCAACTTAATTATGAGGCAGTAACTATTGTACACGAGCTGCTGATAATACGCTATTCGCATCGACATCAGGAAGTTTACAGACGCTGAGGTTTTGTTACGGTAGACATTGCGTTTATTGTGCTAAGCATCTTGGTTTAAAACATAAAGAACACCTTCAAAGCGTTTCTGGTGTAGTATAAGCAACAGTTTACAAGTTTGACATTTTCACTACCGCAATTCTGCGTTTTCACGTCGTCAACACAAATTTTATTTTATTTCCGGACGAGAATAGTGTAATTGCTGACTCCGTTTGTGTAATTTTGTAGAGAAATATGGAATGAGATTGTGAAAACGAAAAATAAATATGGGTATTAATTACGGTATATGAGACATATTTGCGAATCACAAAGGTACATAACATTTTTAAATTTCGGGATATACATACATACAAAAAAAAATCTGATATGACCAGCACATTACCTTCCGTCAATTCTGTGTATTATGCACAAATTCCAAACATAAATTTTCTTGTAAAAGATTCTATATTTCCAGTAAAATTATTCCATAAGTAAACTATGTAAATTGCACTTGACACTGACATCTTCTTTACTTTTCCCATTCGTTAGGGTTGCTATTCTTGATTTTCTTCATCCACTTATTATTATTTTGCTTGTCATCCTCATTCAGTTCCTTTCCTCTCAAGTCTTCCGCAATACAGTTGTTTCATCTTCTCTTTGGACTTCCTCTGTTTCTTCTATCTTCTACTACTGTTCATTCTTTTTCCAATATATTATTCATCTCTCCTCATGACATGTCCGTACCAATCGTTTCTATTTTATCTTTCTAGAAACTTCTATCCCTCGAGCTATTTCCCTTATGCTCTTATTCCTTATCCAATCTTTCCGTGTCTTCCCCAGCATCTATCTCAATATACTCATTTCTATTCTCATTCGTTTTCTTTTCACTGACATTGATATCTGCCCAGTAGAATTTTCTTAATACAGTAGCTGTTTCCATGGTCATAGCATAACTATCTTTATATTTTTTTAACTCCATATTTATTGAATATGAAGTATAAAATGCAATAAATTCGTACAGATAATAGAATATTGTTTAATATTTATTATAACATTAAATGATATTTAACAGCATTTTTTCAAGAAAAACTGTTCAAATCTTCAAATGACGGTACTTCCGGTGTACCAATTATAACCAAAATCTAATTTAATTATAATTTTTAGAATAGTTTATGATAAAATCGTCACACACACACACACACACACACACACACCATATTTACCATATCTGTGTGTGTGTGTGTGACCATTTTTTCATAAACGATTCTAAAAATTATAATTAGATTAGATTTTGATTGTAATTGGTCAACTAATGTAAATAATTCCAATTTATTTACATATTTTCTATTTTACTAAAAATCTATGAACTTTCAACATAGGACATGCTACACAAACTATCTGTATTTTTAACGAAATTTAAAATTGGGTATTCTATTTAAAAAACTTCAGTTTAAAGTATTTATTTATAGGTTCATAACTGTTCATAGCATAATAAATATAAATTTTAACTCTAACCTAACTTATAAGTAACTGTTAAAGTATCAAAATAAATTATTTTTCAAATGTTTATTTAAACTGTCGATGTAACCAACCTTTATATTTTAATATTTCTTTCAATAATAAGTTTAAAATAAAAGTAAATTACTGCGAATAGGAAAAATAGTATGCAAAACACATATCACAATGTTCATTTGTAATACTCGTTCTATGCGTAACTCGGCTATGGCTCGATTACGCAAACTGTACTCGAATTACAATAAGGATCATTGCAATATTTGTCTTTCAATATACCAGATTTACATTATACTTTTTCTGATTAAAATCCAGTTTCAAGTTACTCTTTTTAAAATTTTACTACTACCACTATCAAGCATTTGCCTTTTTCAAATTCGGTATCCGTTTTCAAGTAAATGAATGCAAAAAATAACAAAACAATGAAAGTAAAGCAAATAATACTTGTTTGATTTTGTGATGCCACAAACATTTAATTCTTTGGAGTTCAAGTTGTTATTTTTATCGATTCGTACAACAATGTAATGTATAATGAAGTGTATCAAGTTTTATAGCGGATTTTATGTTGCAGTAAAAACTTTATTCAAACAGCATGCGAAGAAAAATATTTTGTTATATTTTTTCGACTTATAACTTTTACAAATGGCTATTTTTCGTCGTCTTGCGAGCTTTTCCGCTCCTTTGAGTATTCTTTTGCCTAAATTTTATCGGCTTTCACTTTCACGGTGACAACTTCTACACGTCAAGTGTGCTAAACTTTTGTTTTGTGAAAAAATGTCTTTACTCACTTGAAAAGTCTATTAGCCAATAACCACCCGGGTCGCAATACGCACACCCTGGGGAGTGGCCAGGATTAATGTTAGGGGGGGGGGCAATATAGTCTGACGACGGGGGGTGGGTGGAGTAAGACTGTTAAATCTTCAAAATTTATGATCGTTTTTTAATCCTAAATTTTGATCAATCCTATCGATTGATCGATCAAAATCGATCATCTGTGATCCATAACCAGCAGATCTATGATCGATTAAATGTAGTTTGTGATCATTTTGATTGATCAGTCGATCTTCTTATCAGATGGAGCACAGCGATTTTTTTTGCAATCCTAGTTTCTCAACTTTCTCCTTCTAGACTTGACATGAATTTGACATGTTGTTGAACCGATCAGATCGATTGTTGAATTGATTAGTTGATCATAAATAAAAATCGATTAAACGAACTGATCGATCGATCGATTAAATGTTATTTATGATCAGTTTGTTTTTATACTAAAATGTTACCATTTTTTTTTAGTCTATTTCTAGGGGGGTTCAACAGCCCCCTCTGCCATCCCTTGACTCCGCCCATGCGCAACGTAAGTACCCAGGTCTAGTCACAATGACCGCTGGGTATAAGGCTTTAAAAAACAGTTTTAAGTAACACATTGTGCTTGAAACTGATTAATGTTTATTATTTTAAAATTAGAATTATGTTCTATTGTATTAGAAGTTTTTTATTCAAAAAATAAAAATAATATTTCGTAAATGGAACTAGTTTTATAAAAAAAATCCATTATCTTTGGTTAAAGTTTATTTAAACTACAACTATTTGAATAATAAAATAAAAATTATGATTTTCTAAAACTAAAATATTACAAATAACTCTAAAAAAACAAAATGTATTTTTTTAGCAAATTGCATCTTCAAAATATAAGGTAAAATATTTTGTCTGCAGTGACGGCAAACTTTATTCGTGCATTCTAATATTGATTTCTTGCAGCAAAAGCACAAATTATATGTAAATGTAAAATTAATATAATTATTATAATTTTTTATTATTTTTTATTTTTACCATGAATGAACCATATTCGCTTAGATCATTCTCGTCACAACTTGAGTCAACATATTTTCCATCATCATCTTTATACCACCGCATAAATGTTTCTTCAAAACTTTTATCGATAAAACTCACTCTTTGTTTTTGCGTCATTTCATAGATACTCGGGCCCGGTCACAGCGACCGCTCAAAGTTTTCGAATATTTTTCATATACACATACACACAAGCACGCACCCGCACACACACACACACACACATACACACACACACACATATGACCCCTTTTGATTGATGGTCAAAACCGTTACGGTTATGGCGACCGGATCGAACCCGGGTGGTCAAGGGTTAACTGTTGTTATTTAGATGGGTTTATTCGAAGCGAATCAGAATACGAATAAATTGCCCAAAAATGGAAAGTTTTGGACAAAACTTTAAATGCAACTATCTCGAAAACGAAAACGGTGTAAAAATTGAATCAGTATAATTTATTAAAATAATTTTAAATTTTTCAACTTTCTATTTAAATATCGGTAATTCTTTGGGACAATAACTCAAAAGTAGTTAGAGATATGAATGCAATGTAATTTGATTGTACAGATAAAGTTACGCAAATATACGCACGAATATTTTTACAACTGAGTTAATTTTTAAATAGAAAAGTTTCAAAAGAACATTGTTTTTGCGTTATTTTTTATTTTACACGAGCTACTAACTAAGCATTATAATTAATATGCAGGACAAATTATGCGTGCTAAAATCAAACCGTGGTCATGAAATATAGAACTATGGGTGTTTATTAACTCATCGCCTTCAGCAAGAATTTCGAAATAAAACTTCAGATAAACAAATTGAACTATATTCTCTTGATTTATCACCCTTTTCTAGACTCACAGATTTGAACTGTTCTCCTAGAAAAAAACCTTAAGTCTGGGCCCAATTTAATCTTAGCAGTATAGTACAGTATTTAAAATACTCTCAGATTTATGTTTTTATTTTTAAAATAAATATTATTACTTATTTAACTTTTATTTACCTTCCGTCGATGAAGAGTTTTTAGTGCATAAGCACGTTTTAGGGTAGCTAGAATATGATTTTACAATTTTTAGAATGATGTTTGTGTGTATATGTGTGTGACGATTTTTAGATAGACGATAACTCCAACACTACAATTCTAAATATTATAATTCTTTCATATTCCTATTCTATACATCCATATGAAGAGCTGGTTAGACTTTGATTATAATTGGTCAACCGGAAGTACCCTCAGTTGAAGATTTCAACAGTTTTTCTTGAATAAACGCTGTTAAATATCATTTTTTGACATTTAATGTTGAATTTTATACTTCATATTTAATGGATATAGAGAATTATAAAGAGATTAGCACGGAAATAGCTACTAGGTATATTAAGAAAATTCTAATTGACAGATGTTAGTGTCAATGGTAAAAAAAATAATGTGGCAGAGAGATGAGGATGTTGAGATGGATATTGGGGAAGATACGGAAAGATAGGATGAGGAACGAGAGGATAAGGGAAATGGCTGGAGTAATAGAAAGGTACAAAGGGCACGACTACATTGGTTTGGATGTATCTTGAGGAGAGATGAATAATATAATTGGAAGAAGAATGAACAGCTTAGAAGATGGAAGGACTGTATTGCGCAAGACTTGAGAGAAAAGGGACTGAATGAAGACGACAAGCAAAATAGAAATGAGTGGATGAAGAAAATCAAGAATAGCGACCCCTAACGAATGGGAAATGTTAAAGAAGAAGATGTCAGTGTCAAGTACAATTTACATAGTTTGTTTATGAAATAATTTTATTAGAAATATGGAATCTTTTGCAAGAAAATTTATGTATGGAATTTGTACATAATAAACAGAATTGCCGGAAGGTAATGTGCTGGCACATCATCATCCGGTGCTCATCACTATCTTGGCTGGATAAACCGGATACTGGATATTAACCGGATATCCGTTGCATCTCTTGTTACATAGTGAACACTCATTACGAGTATTATTGTTATTACTGTTGCGTTTATTGTTAGAAATTGTATTTGTTTATTCTTTTAATGTAGTAGTGAAAAATACTAGTGTGTTATAAAACTGAATTAAACATTTAATAACTTCTTTAAATAAATAAAACGTTACACAATTAACTCTTTAATAATACATTTTGTGCGTTTCTAATTAAAGCTGTATTCCATTGACAAGAACGAGTAAATAGTGATCCAGATAAACAAAATTGCACATCACGAGTTAATACGTGCCTACGTGTTGTTCATCACGTTAACTTACATTTAAAAGTTTTCATCGCGCAAAAAGATTGCAGACGTTTTTTTCTTCCACTTTTTGCACAAATGTATTTAGTAGCTGAAACTTTGTTGCCTTTAATCCTTGAAATAAAAACATAGACCCTATAAACAGACTGGAAAATAAAGATATCATATGTATAACTTATTATGAAACGAAAGTAAAGTAATTTACTTTTAATGTTAATTTTCTGGAGAGAAAATTGAAATGAAAGTGTATGTGTGAGAGGAGATTTATAATTTAGTTGAAAACAAAAAATATGTCGATGTGAAACAATAGCCAGTTGAAAATATCTTGCAAGCTTGATTAAAATTCAATAGCGCACAAAGCTCGTTTTGTTTCCCATGCCTAGATATTGGATTCCAGACAAATGAATATCTGCTTAAAGTGAACAAAACACAGAATTTATTTCTTTTCCAGGAGTTTCTTTTATTCAGCATTCTTTTTTCAGTCAATTTCTTTTGGAATCCAATTATTTTGCATAATCTTTTTCATTTTTTGTCGCTATTACTACGTTTTATAAAAGAATAGAGAGTATTCTTATTTAGTAAATTTGTCTACTGATCCCAATTCCGCATCGAACAATTTTTAATATTTACTCAGTTCTCACGAGATATATGAACTGTAAATTATTCAGTATTTTGTAACGACACAATACATGAAGTACAAAAAAGCTTATTAGAAGTTTTCATTCAAAATAAAATTTATCGAATACTACAAATGATTATGTAGACTAGTGAATACTATCAAATGAAGTGAATTGTTAGAAGCAATTATTGTGAGACGAATCCAGACAAAATGATCTTTAGTTTGTTCTTAATATTTTTTGAATGCCATGTTTCCTTGGTAATCGAATATAGAAACACGCGGTTCCAACTATTTTTCATTTACACAATACAGCTCACAAAATATAAATAAACAATAAAAAATACATGTCCCACTCAGCGCGAGTTTTCGAGAAAAATGTTAAATGTTCCCCGGGCACTTGAAATCCGCATAGAAATTCGCCGTAAATTGGACAAAAATTGAAAAAAACGGTCGAAATAATCAATAAAAATGATAAAGATGCTGTAATTGATAAAATCTTTTAATGAGGTGATTTTTTCAAAAAAAATAAAAAAAATATGACCGAGGGTGATAGAAGAAAACAATTACGAGAAAAATATTTCTAGCCAGGAAAAATAGTTTGAACTTTCTAATATTTTTCAGAAAATTATATTTCAGTAGATAATTAAAAAAAATTGTAGATTCATTTTTGAAAATGATGAAATTATTCAGTCAAAATATAATTTTCTTGCGATACAATAAAATAACTACTATACATTATTAACATTGTATTTCACTTTTTGTTTATTATAATAAATAACTCGATAAATGTAATATAAACAAACGTATCCGGTTTTGAATTTTCAAAATATGGTATTCCTAGTTATCCGAAACTTCATAAGTTGCTTACAGCAGTGTTTGGACAATACAATAACAGACTCCTCTTGGCCGATGTTTTTTTTAAAACCGCATGAGATAAAACTTTCCATGCTGTAAGTTCAGGATGCGAAAATTTTTTTTTTTTGTATCTTGAGCACTTTTCTTTAATTAATCTTGAACACGAGGGAGGTTGTTTTGCCCCACCTTAGACCATGTATTTCATTTTAAAACCAAAATCATTTTATAGGTTATGAGAACACATCAGTTTGAGTCGCCACGCCATATAAGTATCTACTTCACAAGAAATGGTAACATTCCAAGTCTAACTATTAGTGTGTTCGAAAATTCAACCGCGGTTATCGTGGTCATTTTACACGGTAACTGAAAGGTTACGGTTCTCGCGGTAAGCAGTCGAACGCATTGGTATTCATGGTTATTAATAACTGTCAAAATCATTTTAGTTTGCATCGCAGGATATTTTTGTTGGATACTATTTGTTTTTTGTACCATGTACAGTACTCAGTTGTTTTTAAACACAATTTACCTTTAAATGATGTCAAAGAACAACGTGTGTATACTTCAAAAGTTAGGTTAGCCTATAAATTACTACAAAAACCATGCTCTGAGCACGGTTCCGGCGGTAATTAAAATTTACCACACATTTCAGTTACCGCGTTCGACAATAGTGCCGGTAACCTGAAAATCTTTACCGGTACCGTCGTGGTTTAATTTTCGAACATACTATATATAAGTCGTGAGTGAATTAGAGAACTCTACAGTGAAAGGGGGGGGGGGATAACAACAGGCCATTACGTTGTCCCTGTGTTTAGGCTGTTGAATTCAGTGTTTGCGGTAGTGATTCTGTATTATATTTTCTTAAAAGGGTAGAAAATGTTTCATACCTTTTGTATTAGTGGGTACAATAGTAATACGAACATAATTAGTTTATTTTCCGTACCTAAGGACATTAATACTCTACAGAAGTTGTGGAGATTAATTCCGAGAAAAAACAGATTTTTGTCTGTGGAAGACCTTGTTTGTGAAAAATATATCTGTGAAGAAGATGGAGTGGTGGAATAAATACGGTAAGGAATAATTGTTTAACTGTTACAGTAAGATGTAATGGTTGTAAAAAGTTTTTTATGGTTATGATTTCGTGTTTTTATACATTTTGTATCGTCAACTAATTTTTGTACTATGTCTATAATAATAATAATGGTTTATTTGCCCAACAGTTATATACCATTAACAGGACAATATAAAGGAAACTATTAACGTGTTTCATAATTTACATAAATTCAAATTATAAATTCAAATAAACAATGCAAGTAAATAACAAAATATAAGATATTAATATATATTAACAAATGCCTTAAACTAGCATATGTCACATTGAAAAAGTCAACAATATTGGAGATCTAGTAAATAGATTAGTTCTAGCAAAATTTGCTGACAATCTCGGTACAAAAATATTAATGAGACTCAAGATAATGGGGCAGTCTGTAATATGGTTTAATAATTTATACAAAAACCTATATGTATATTTTATTGATATTATTTTCTGTATAAAATTATATTATTATTATATTAAGTAAATAATTTATTTGTATTTATATTCCCAAATATCCATAATATTGTGATATTGGCATATATTGCTAAGCGATATGACATCTGGTGGCAAAATAATGAACTACAGGTTAACATGGTATTAAAGTATGTAATATTAGAAATTTGTTAAATATTATACCTATTTGTGTATCTAAATTGACACATATACCGTAATATAAATAACAATTATTGCTGCTTACTTGAGTGCACATTGTTACGCTAGAAAGGCAATAAATTATGTTGTGACGAATTCCCGCGTAAACGAAAAGTTCGTGTTTACATTAAAAATATGCTTGACAAGATGAAAAAAGACAATAATACAGTGCATGGATCAGAAAATTATAAATTAATATATCCGTTTTGTATACTTCGAAGATTTATTCATTATATTTCAATGAAAACTTTGTTTCAAAACGAGGTTAGTTTTACAAATATTCACAAAAAATCATTTAACTTATCTTCACTTCCACGAATAGATCCTATACTAATGTTCACAAGTGAATAAGAAATATAATCATGGAATTTTGCTATTTTAATTATTTTTTTGAAGATATCTAAAAAAGTGGTTATGCAATTTAAGTTAAAGTTTTATAAAAGTGTACTAGGACTTTACATTAATTTACCCTTAATAAATAATATAAAACCTACTATAAAATAATATAAAAAGAAAATTAAATATAATACAGTACTATGAGAAATACACAATTCTATAAATTATGTGTTTGCCCATTTGACTGTAGGTTAACGTCATATCTCGTTCGACCTGTAGTTCAAAACTTGGCACCCCAGCGCTGCGATCTTAAAAATACATGCCAATAGAGACCCTGTATTTATAGTCTGTCTCTTTCTAGCCACATTTCATAGCCATGTTTGAGTACCAGTGTCCTCTTCTTCTATATATAACTTCGTGGTTTGGATCTATAGGCTACAGGTGTGTACTACCTTGAGCATTTTAATCCGAACTAACTGAACGAGCAGAGCGCGCACAAACGAATTGAACAAATAGTCCGAACAAAACTTCACGATTTTCGGAGCGTTTGACATATTTGACTTGTTCCCATATTTCACCAGTGTTCGTAAAGATGGATGATGTTACCGAGGCAGCTGGCGCTTTTTCTTCATACTTACCATATTAAAAGAAAGTTTAAAAGAATGTGGATGAGGCGTCTCTATTCAAAACGGCTGAATACGATGTTATTAAGAGATATGGATAGCGAACATTTTTTTTCCTTTGACTTTTCTCTTCTGAAACTGGCAAGTATGCTATCCATTTTCTTTTCCACTTCTTTTGCGCGACATCCAATGATTTTGTCAATAATTACCCAGGCATCGTGTTTTTTTTTTCGTTTATTGTAATAAAACCCAGGAGTAGAATTCCACAATATTAGATATTTTTCATATTCGTCAATTAGCTGCAAGCAGTTTTCTCTGCTCCACTCCATCATAAATTAAAACAAAGTCAAACAAACAACCCGAACGACGCGAATGCTACGATTACTACAAACACCTGTACTAATTGCGCACCCGCAAGCAATTGAATCTCTTTGAGCAAGTACGATTTACCTACACCTGATGGATTGGCGCATTCTGTTCGGTTCGGAGACACGTACAGACTTTACAAATTCGTTCGTGCGCGCGCTCCGCTCGTTCGGCAGAAGCAATGGGGTCTTCCATCATAACAAAAAATAATAAAATGTACACTTTATGCTTAAAGTATTACTCAATAAATAACGATTAATTTTGTAATTTTCCAAACAATTTTTCAATAATTTGCGAGATATTTGAAAATTGTTGTCAGTGTCACTGCGACGTCACATTATTGCTATCTTTCTCTCGTTGCTAACTATAGAGCTTGTGCGAGAGGAAGATATGGCGTTAGTATGAAGAAGTGATTAATAGGCTTATTCTGTAAAGCATTCGCTTAACGAATCGTTATCATAACGAAATCGTTATTATGAAAATCGTTATAACTACTTTACGATAATTGTTATTTTTGTATCCGTATTCTGTAACACATTTTAAAAAATAATAACTTTGGAATTAAGTTAAGAACATTATTTTCAAAAATAAAATTGTAATTTTAAATGAAATATCTAAAATAATTCATACACTCACAAAACTTCTAGGTTAGATCAGTTCTGGTGGGAGTCAGCTGTCAACCTATCGGCTGTCAGACTATTTCTTCTTCTTGTATTGGGCTATGATAGAGCTACTACTACCATCTGTAGAGAAATTGCGATAGGCGCTACGAATAAAAACTTATTAAATTATTTTAATATTACGTTGCAAAAAACTGAAATATGACGGGTTTTTGGGATCACTATTCAACATAATAGCAATTTTATTTTGACATGAATAAAAATACTGACTTATTGACAAAACGTTTATGTAACGAATGATTTTTCCAGTCGTTAAAAAATAATAATCCTTTTTACCTCTCGCTAAGAAAGGTATTGGATTCGTGCTATATAAAAATCGCATATCCAGATTTTAATGAATAAGTACGTTTTAAGGTCTCTACAATGCGATTTTAACATTTTTACGATGATGTCTGTGTGTGTGTGTGTGTGTGGTGTGGATGTATGTGTGTGTATGTGTATGTGTGTGAGATGTTGGAAGGACGATTACTCAAAAACTATGGCCCGTACTACGATCACGGTTTTAACTAAAACGCTGCTTTAAAAAATGTCAAATTCAAATTTCAACATTTAATTTTGCACGTATGTTTGAAGATCGATTTTTTAAAAAATATTTGTTTGAATACAAACTATGTTCTGCTTTTAAATCTTATTTTGATAAATTCGATATTATTTATTATTGTTATTAACTAATGAATATCTGACACTTCTTAAAACAGCGTTTTAGTTAACACCGTGATCGTAGTACGGGCCTATAAGATTTAATATTTGTTTAACTACGTATTTCCCAATCGGACATTAATGAGAAGAGCTGAAAAGGTTTTAATAACAATTGGACAACCGGAAGTAGCAGATTCTTGAAAAAAAACTTTTAAATATTATTTTTTGAATTTTTTTCTCGATAATATTAAAGAAATAAAATAATCTGTTGTAATAAATCTCGTTGCCCAGAAAACAGTTGAGATATTTAAATGTTTGTAATTGTCAGATAAATGCAAAATGTCAGTGCCAAAAATCAGATTTTTCTGGGAGGTACGAGTACATTTAACATATATTACTGTATTATTAATGAAATATGTATTTAAATTATAGGTATGTTAATATTACATATATCCTTAAGAAATATCGCTAATACTGTCAATGAATTTGAAGAATTTTGAACATATTAGAATAGTAGGGCAAAATTTTTCTTATAACGATGGAAGAAATACAATTTCAATTATTTGTGTGTACAAGGAACGTTAAATTCGTTACTTATAAGACGCGAGCAGTCATGTGACTTTGTTGGCCTTGGCAACCAGATGAGAATCCGTGTCAGAATGACGGCTAGTAGTTATTTACATAGATATCACAGTTGGCATATGTCATAATTTTTCATTCTGATGTTTATTTGTTATCAATAGTATGGAATATACTTGCCGAGGAACGTAATCCACATGGCTTTGGAAAATTATAATGTTTTGAATGAAAACTTATGATACTTGACACCTATGTATATTATTACTAGTTGTCATTTTGACACGGGCCCCCATATCTGCATGCGGCTAACAAAGTCACAAAACTGCTCGCATCCTATGCAACATAAAATGAAAATGGCGGGAGGTATTGTGCTGGCCACAACAGATTTTTTCGTTATGTAGAATTAAATTATTGTTTACAGAATACCACTTTAACGATTATCATTATAATAACGATATAACAATGCATAATGTCATAACGAACGTTTACAGAATAAGCACTTTAAACGATTTTCGTTATTATTTTAACGATATAACGTTTTAACGATTCGTTATGTCATAACGATGCTTACAGAATTGTTTTATCTCTTTCAATCGTTCATGGATCATTTTGGAGGAAAATAGTTCAAGTTATAGAAAATTTTATTGAAGTATTTTTCTCTAAAATAATCTATAAACGATTGACAGAGATAAAACAATGCTAGTCAAATGCTCGCTAATCATCCTTAATCACTGTTTATGCTAGCGGCCATTGACTTTAAAAATTAAATACTGTTAAAATAAAAACAATTAAGACTTTTTAATACTACGAATTGTTTTAAAATTAAAGTAACTTTCATTTAAAATAATAAAAAATCTGTTGTGGCCAGCACAATACCTTCCGTCATTCTCGTGTATAATGTATAAATTCCATAATTTTTCTTACAAAAGATTCTAAATTTCTAGTAAAATTATTCATCATAAACAAACTATTCAAATTGCACTTGATACTCGCACCTTCTTCTTCTTTAGCTTTTCCCATTCGTTAGGGGGTCGCTATTTTTGCATGACGTTCTCATTCAGTTCCGTTTCTCTCAAATCTTCCGCAATACAGTCCTTCCATCTTATCTTTGGTCTACCTCTGTTTCTTTAACTAAACTATTCATTTTTGTTCCTTTAATTCTTCATTTCTCCTCATGACATGTTCAAACCAATGTAATCGTCTTTCTTGTATCTTTCTAAAAACTTGTAACACTAGAGTTATTTTCTTACCGTATCTTTCCCTGTATTCCCCAATATCTACTTCAACACCCTCATATCTGCCACATGAATTTACTTTTTATTGATACTGACATCTGTCAATTTGAATTATATGAATATATTACTAGATCCCAAGTTTGGCATAGCTGGCTGAATTACAAAATTTAATTTCTTTAAAATTCTTTAACTCTGTATGTATTAAATATGAAGTATAAATTGTAATCAAATCGTATAGAGAATAATATATTCTTTAAGTTGTAATAACGTTAAATGTCAATAAATCAAATTTAACTGTTAAATCTTCAAATGAGACTATTTCCGGTTGACCAATTATAACCAAAATCTAATCAGTTGTTCTTCTGGATGTAAACTTGAGGAATACGAAAAAATTATAATTTTTGGAATCGTGGTATTGAAGTTATTGGATCCGGAAATTTTGTTACACACACACAGACACACAGACACACATACATACAGACATCATCGTAAAAATGGTAAAATCGTATTATATGGACCCTAAAACGTGCTTATTCAGTAAAAACTCATCATTGAATTTTTTGACCAAAGACAATACCTTCCTTACCTAAAGGTGACGGAAGGTAAAAAAATCAGAGTGAAAGACCTCATTCGTATTTAGTTATATTTATCCCGTAAATTAATGCAGCTTATTAACACATTTCAGAAATACAATATCGTCTAAACTATTGCTTGTAATAGGCATAATTGTCAACAGTAACCGCACTTGCAAATTAGCAAACCACAGCTGTCTGTAGATGATATATTTGCCGTGAATTAATTGCTAGTCGACATTTCGCGTACATAAGCGATTTTAGAGGAAAGTACACTACTGCACTAGGTAAATGTTTACTTCGGTATATTTACTGGATTATTATACATAAATAACCAAGTTTATTTAAAGTACAATTAGGATCAATGAATCAATAAGATTTTGTGCCCAACGTTTGTTTAAGGCAAATGTAAGACAAGTTATTTATATAATAGGGTTGAAAGAGGCTCTTTGCAGACTGAAGATAAATAATTCCGCCCGAGCATAGTGAGAGAAGTACATACTGTAACGTAACCCCCGCGGCCGCCGCCGCCGCGCTACCAGGCGCCTCGGTCTCTGTGCGCAACGAACTTGTTAGGACTAGTCGCGGAGACTAATCTATTGTGTCATGTTGTTTACCTCTAGATGTTCTCTAGGAGGTTCCAGAGAAACTCTGATATAAATAAGTGTAGTGAATAGTTAGTGATATAAAGAACAGTCGACAAGTGAACATAAATAAACATAAATTAGTGACATAAAGAGTTGTGTTAATTGTTTAAATAAATAATCCTAGTGTTTAATTGTCTTATAATAATCTTAGTCTTTAAATTAGTGTTAATATTTGTTCATCATAGTGTTAGTTACTTTTATAATCTTTTAATTATATTTCTAATATTTATTTACCGTTTAATAAACGTATTCTTTTAGTTAATAATAATTGTCTATGTTTTACACTTCACCCTTATAAATAAAAACGTTACAATTGGTGTCAGGTGTGGGGTGGTTAAACTGTGAAGTGTAAATAAATAAAAATAAATAAAATGGCGACTAAACAATTAAAATTAAGTGAATTAAAAATAGGTGATCTCAAGAGAGAACTAGAAGAACGGGATGTGGAAACAACAGGAAGGAAATCAACACTTCAAGAATCCTGAAGGTCAGGTGGCTAGATGGATAGAAAGACTACAGGAATACGATTTCAAAATCGAACACAGGATAGGTACCAGCCATCGTAATGCCGATGCATTGTCCAGAAGGCCTTGCCAAGATGACTGCAAACATTGTAGTCGACTTGAAGAGAAACAGTTTACCGTCGCCAGGACAACAGTAGTCGATGATAGTTGGCAGCCCGATGGACTACGCAAGGACCAAGAAAATGACCCGACTTTGAAAATCTTATTAAAATGGAAAACAGAAGAATGCAAACCAATATGGGAAGACGTTGCACCACACTCACAGAGTGTAAAAGCGTACTGGGCGCAATGGGACTCCATGGTGATTGAGGATGGCCTGTTGAAGCGTGTGGTAGAGAATGCTGATGGAACTGAGAAGAAAGCTTAGTTGGTCATTCCTAAGAGTAGAATACCAGACGTGTTGAAAGAGATCCATGACGGGTCTGGAGGCCATTTTGGAGTCACCAAAACCCTAGAAAGATTGCGCCAGCGGTTTTACTGGGTTAACTTCACTGAAGATGCTAAAGACTGGTGCAAGAAATGTGTGGTTTGCGCGGGAAGTAACGGCCCTCATAGACGACGAAAAGCTCCAATGCGTCAATACAACGTTGGCAGTCCATTTGAGCGCATTGCGATTGATGTGGCCGGACCATTTCCAGAAAGTAACGACGGAAATAAATATATCGTGGTTGTGATGGACTACTTCACCAAGTGGGTTGAAGCTTATCCATTACCCAATCAAGAAGCCACCACGGTCGCTGAAACCTTAGTTAAAGAATGTATATGTCGATTCGGGGTACCACGCGAACTTCACTCCGACCAGGGAAGAAATTTCGAGTCTGCCGTTTTCCAAAATATCTGTAAGATATTAGGAATTAATAAAACAAGGACAACTGCATTACATCCGCAGTCCGATGGCATGGTTGAACGAATGAACAGAACGATCAACCGATATTTGTCGAAGGTAGTCTCCAACCACCAAAGAGACTGGGACCGACATCTTCATCTGTTCCTGATGGCTTATCGTTCATCCGTGCATGAGACAACAGGGCAAACTCCTGCGAACATCTTATTCGGACGTGAGTTGCGTTTACCATGCGACTTAGTGTTCGGCAGCAAACCTGGGGAAGACCTGGGATTACGTTACGGGCTTACGGAGAAGAATGGATGACATTCATGAACAAGTCCGTACGAACATTCAAACTGCCAGCGACCGAATGAAGGACCGGTATGACATCAAAGCCGAAAAAGGTGGATATCAACCTGGGGATTTAGTGTGGCTTTACAACCCACAAAGGCGCCGCGGGTTATCACCAAAGCTGCAAAATAATTGGGAGGGCCCCTATGAGGTAGTCAAAAGAATAAACGACGTGGTTTATAGAATTAAGAAACGACCTACCGGGAAGCCGAGAGTGGTACACTTTAATCGGCTAGCCCCTTTTGCCGGAGACAACCACGAAGACTATAATGGAGCAACAGTTCGTCAAATCATAGCTCAAGAACCGACTTTTGAAGATTTCATGGAGAACTACTCCTTTGGACGCAAGGCGCGGTACTGCGTGACAAAAGAAGAACACCGAGATCTGTTCACCGTGTCTCCAGAGTATTCCCTCGGCCACTGCGTATCAGAAGACTTAAAGATGTCCCGCGGCATAGCCTCAGTCTTTAAGGCGAAATATGGACGACTACAAGAACTGGCCAACCAAGGTCCATCCGTCGGGAAGATGCTACGACTGAGGGATAACAATACTGAACATCAGCGGTATATCTACTACTTGGTAACAAAACCACGCTCGTACCAGAAGCCGTCATATCGCAATCTATGGAACTCGCTGTGTGACTTGAAGGATCATTTACTGGAGAATGACATTTTGAAGCTAGCGGTACCGAAGTTAGGTTGTGGTCTAGACGGTTTGGATTGGAGGATTGTAAGGAACATGTTAGAGATCCTCTTCCGTTTCACCGGCATTGAATTTCTCGTCTGCAGCTTTAACCCTAACGGACATAAAGAAGAAGTCGAGCGGACCATCGACTGTCACTTCTTTAAGAACTCGAAATGCACCAATGGTAGTACATGCAGGTTTTACGTAACCCCCGCGGCCGCCGCCGCCGCGCTACCAGGCGCCTCGGTCTCTGTGCGCAACGAACTTGTTAGGACTAGTCGCGGAGACTAATCTATTGTGTCATGTTGTTTACCTCTAGATGTTCTCTAGGAGGTTCCAGAGAATCTAGCCAGGTATATATAACCCACCGCCAAAGCCAGGGGACATTCGGTATTATAGAACTAACGAGTAAAGAACTCTGATATAAATAAGTGTAGTGAATAGTTAGTGATATAAAGAACAGTCGACAAGTGAACATAAATAAACATAAATTAGTGACATAAAGAGTTGTGTTAATTGTTTAAATAAATAATCCTAGTGTTTAATTGTCTTATAATAATCTTAGTCTTTAAATTAGTGTTAATATTTGTTCATCATAGTGTTAGTTACTTTTATAATCTTTTAATTATATTTCTAATATTTATTTACCGTTTAATAAACGTATTCTTTTAGTTAATAATAATTGTCTATGTTTTACACTTCACCCATATAAATAAAAACGTTACAATACAATATTTTTTTCTACGATCACACAGCTTAATCGATTTTTAATTATAATTACTAAAGATTTTGTGATTTTCCACTTACAAAGTATATCATCAAATTTTCAGTTCTGTAAAAATCGACGTTGTAAAGCACTATGAGCAGCGGTTTGCAAAAAGCTTTGGCCTGTAATTATTCATTTCGTGAAACCAAATAACGTTTGAAAAGTGTACTTTTTTACCGATTGCGAAATGGCAGAAACATTGTTTTTAACATATAAATTTAATAATTTTTATATTTTCGTTGCTTGAAACAAATTAAGATAGATAAGTTACATATCGTTGAAAAGCTAAACAAATCTCTTTTCAATTGTGTAACTTTTCAATAAAAATAAAAATTAAAACTCGAAATTCAGTAGTGATAAAAAATTTGAGCAACGCCATCGAAGGTACATAAAGAAGTGCAATAAAGAAGTGCAAGTGTAGAAATATTTTTCCACAATTGAAATTATTAACATTAACAAATATTTATACTTTTGAGATGAGTCTCTATATACATAAGAATAAGAATTCTTTTCCTTTAATATCAGCTAAATATGGCCATGATACTACAAGCCAAAAAATTACTATTTTCTAGCTCAAGGCTAGATATTGTCAAAAATTCTCCAAGTAGATTTGGTCTTATATTGTATAATAAACTGCCAGACTTAATAAAATCAGCTGAGTGCGAAAGTATCTTTAAAAAGAATTTGAAATTGTATCTTCTGGAACACAACTTTTATGACGTAAATGAATATTTAATGTTGTATCCTATTTTTATATTTTATTGACGTGTTCTATACACATTTTGTGTCTTTGGAAAATACATATATTATTACTCGTATTATTATTATAAATCTAAATGCAGTACTATTTTACATTTAGAAGTTACTTGCAAAATTAAAAATATTTTGTGGCCAGCACAATACCTTTCGCCATTTCTATAAGTATTGTATTTAACATTTCTTGTACACACAAAAAATTCTAATTAAATGTATTCTTTATATTTGGATATTTGTATAATTTTAAATTCGTTCTATGAATATGAGCAAGTTTTTTTCTATTATTCTTAAATGTTCGAGTTTCTTCCAATCCATTGTTGGGATTAGTGGTATTTCTGAAGGGTATAATGTACCTATAATTTAATTAATTATAAGTATAAGAAATATTAATATGGTGGTCTCGTGGCCGTGTGCCTGAGTATGTGGGCGCGAATCTAGGGACTCGGGCTCGATCCCGACCGACGGTAAAAATTATTTCGAATTTTAATGGCACAAAATTAATCCCTGTGTTTCACACTCCACGCCAGTATTGAGTGCCCGTGAGGTGACGCCTGGTAAGCGCCCGTGTTGATATATATTTATTTTCTTTATTAAATATTAAATGTCTTTCTCAGAAAAAGCCTTTAGTAATGTCTTTCAATTTTTGACACTGACATTTATCTGTCATTTACAAACATTTTTATAATTTCTCAACTGGTTACCATGAAGTTGTATGGGCACGATGGGCAGTGAGATTTATTACAACATATTCTGTATATTATATTTTTATTACCTCTAAATCTATAGAAGATATAATGAAAATTTTAAAAGTATCGGATAGAGAATTTTGTGTTCTTTAATATTTGTAATAACATAAATGGGGTCTCGTGGCCGCGTGCCAGAGTGTCTGATCACGAATCTGGGGTACCGGGTTCGATCCCGACAGACGCCAAATATTTCGAATTTTAAATGGCACAAAATTGATCCCTGTGTTGCATTCTCCACGCCCGAACGGTATTAATATGTCATCACCATTACCGAAATCTGTATACAAAGCAGATTGGCACACCCAGCAATGGGTAATATGCCGTGATGATCTATTATTATTATTATAAATTTTCAAAAAATTATATTCAGAAGATTTTTTTTAATATACTATTCTCTTTTCAGCTCTTCCCATTAATGCGAGATTGAGGGATCCATGGTTAAACAGATATTAAGGCTTATAGTTATTGAGGTATCGTCCTTCCAACACACACACACACACACTCACTCACTCACGCAAGCAAGCACGCATGCACTTACGCAAATATGGACTCACGCACGCATGCACACATACACATATACATACATACATACATACACATACATCATCGTAAAAATGTTGAAATCGGATACTAGGGATCTTAAACCGTGGTTATTCACTAAAATCAGGATCAGGATATGCGATTTTTAGCATGAATAAAATACCTCTTTTAGCGAGTGGTAAAAAACTGTAAAATTTACATTTTCACCTTACTATATACCTACTGACCTATTATTATTTCTCGAAAACGGTACACTACTAAATTGGTCTTCTAATGGGGTAATCTTTACCTTACTTAATCGACTTCGTACAGGACACCTGTTTTTGTTGATAGTATTGACCGTTGTAAGAATGGGGAAGTTTAGCGTGATTGAAATTACATGTGAAATATTTTTTAATCGTAAATATATGAATAATTATAACTTAAAATGTAATTGAAAGTTAAAATTATATTCCCATTTATTTATAATTGATTTTTTATCATCGAACTTTTGTGACGTCACAAGTTACTTATGCGCATGCCTAGAAAGGATGGTGAGTTTTTGAACGTATGTTGAGGCATTACACTACACACTTCTGACTAGGTCACGTGGGTTTGTTTACGTTTTCGCGGAGTGAGGTTATGAGTTTTTTGTTCGAATTGGAATTATATTTGTTTTCAAAAGTATTATACGATACTTAATTTTTAATATTGAATACAATAATACATTAAATAAAATAAATAGAACCAGTTGTTTGCACAAGTAGAACAATAAAACTATAATAATTACAACACAGAGCTGTCATTGCTTATAAACGTCAAAAAACATGGATGCCATGTAAACCCAGCGAGCGCCTGCTTAAGGTAGATTATACGTTATCCGTGAACTTCTGTGACGTCATTATTTTACGAAATTTCATTTTTTGAGAAATCTAGGCATCTTTGAATGAAATACTATATAGAATATCACTTTCTAAGGCAATTTTCATAAAAAAATAAAAAAAATCTGATGTGGCCAGCACATAACCTCTCGCCGTATATTTTACCTGGCTGTATGCATAAAGCAAAGATTATTTTTATAAATACAAATAATATATTCATATAAATCTATGACGTATAAACTTCTTTATTATTCAATAATAGCATGTCTCAACATGAAGATATTTTACCATAAATTATGTTACAATAAATTACAAAGTAGAGTTTACCATATATAAATATTAGGCTGGTAACAGCAATTTTCAATTCGAACAACTTTGTTTACTTTCTCTTCATATTCTTCTAGTAAAAACATTAATTTTGGGCGGTCTAAAATGTATATATCTGGATTGTGCATCTATTCTTATATATCTTCTTTTACATTTTATTTTTTCATACTTGTTATATCTAAATAACCTTAATTCCCTTTAATAAAGTGACGGATAGATTGCACTCCGATTTTGTCAATATTTACAACTTACTTGAGAGTCTACAGTACTGGTGTACATTGTCCCATAATGTTTGAAACAAATTTAAGTCCCTCAACCTAGACTTGTCATCTCCATAATAGTCACAGATCAAGAACTGAGGGATTCTCCAAGTACATTTTTAATTCATTACTCATTATTTCTGACACTGACATTTATCTGTCAGTTACAAATAATTTAAATTATCAACTATTTTTCATGGCATTCTTTCGGCTGTCAAATTTATTACAACAGATTATTTTATATATTATACTTCTTTTATCTCTAAATCTATGGAATATATAATAAAATATTTAAATGTATCAGATAGAGAATTTAATTTTCTTTAATATTACCACGAAAAATTTTCAAAAAATAATATTTAGAAGATTTTTTTTCAAGAATCTTCTACTTCCGGTTGTCCAATTATTACCAAAACCTTTTCAGATCTTCCCATGAATGTCCGATTGGGAAATACGTTGTTAAACAAATTTTAAGTCTTATAGTTTTTGAGTAACCGTCCTTCCAACATCCCACACACACACATACACACACACACACACACACACACATCCACACACACACACACACAGACATCATCGTAAAAATGTTAAAATCGGATTGTAGGGACCTTAAAACGTGCTTATTCAATAAAATCTGGATATGCGATTTTTAGCATGAATGCAATACCTCTCTTAGCGAGAGGTAAAAATACACTAAAATTCCCCATTTGATCAAACAATCACATCTATATTTTTAGGTCATGCGTAGAAAGATGATTTTGTTTTGTAACATTGCAAGTTGCAGGCTGTACCGCTTCTTTGTATGTACTGCATATTATATAAAGCAGTGCACAACAATTAACTTTATAACCTTTTGAGATTTAACTTTTTGCGTTGCGTTACCATTTCAGCTTTATTCATTGCGTTTCATTATTAAAAATAGACTTTTTATAATGAATAAATGTAGCTAACAATAACCTTCAGCCTTAATACCTCATTATGATTTCAAATTTATTGTGTTTTCGTACTAGATAAAAAAATTATTCTCCATAATGATGCGAATGTTGAATAAATTGTACAAAAGAGAAAAAGATATGTAAATCCCAATTTTATAGTTTGAAAGTTTTAAGCGTCATTATTATATACCTGGTGTCTACTTTTTGTGGGCCTTAGGAAATACAATGGTAAAATTTTCATTTGGCTGTAAATTCTGCCGTATTAATTTTAGAACAAAAGTATAAATACAAAAAAATCCAGAATTAAAAATTGCATCAAATAAGTCTAAAATTATTGTTTATATGCGTTTCATTCTTAAGAGAGAGGCAATTTTACTAGGATAGTATATGTTTCTATGATTACTAATATATAATTTAATGAAATCAATTATTATTTCTAAACTGAATGAAAATTTTGTCTGAAACTCAAACAATACAACTGTTTAATAGGTACATATTGTTCTATTTTCTATTTCTCATGGCAACCTGTAAATAGCTAAAAATTAAAATTTTATTCTGCCTTTCTCTTTCTCTCTCTCTCTCTCTCTCTCTCGAACGAAATGCATGTAAACAATAATTTTAAACTTATTAGAGTTTTTAATGCTGGATATTTTTGTTTTTACACTTTTGTTCTACAATTAATAGGGCACAAATTACAGCTATATAAAAATTTTGTCATTATATTTTGTGGTCCATATATGTATCTAATAATAATAATAATAATAATAATAATAATAATAATAATAATAATAGTAATAATTAAAAAAAAAACTTATTATGGTAGAAATTTGAAAAATACATCTATGTTCTTTGTAATTTAATAATACACTTCAATTTTTTTTAACAATTGCACTTATAAAGCTTTCGAAATCAAGTAGGTTCTGGAACAATTGCGGCAGGCGTCTGTTTCTACAAATTTAATTAAATTCCGTAACCATGACATGCAATGAACAAACGAACAGCGAATGATTGCGACAGCCTCTATAAATACTCTGCCATTTATAAACAAAATGAGAAAGGTAATAAATTAAACAGATATTTTTGTTCTTTTGATATATTTTCGTCGCACATTACACAAGATAATTGTCAATTTACGGGTATGTACCCTTAGATGGAAATATTTAAAATAATAACTTAGGAACAAAATAACTCGTACTGCAAAATTGGAACTGGTACGAGTACATTAGTATCCAATAGTATGTAATAGCACTACAGTAAAACTCAATACATTTTCTCAAAAGTGAAGGTGAATGTAATGTTTTCCGGTAAAACAGTGACTTTTGTAAGTTTTCTAATTAGTGCTTTATTGTTTTGTGATAATAAGTGGAAAAATGAAAGGAGATTCTTGTTGATGGTACGAAGAACGGCCATTTCTAGATTATTTTCAAGATTTCAAGCTCAGGGTTTATATAAAGTTGTTCTTGACTCCAGCTGAAGAATGTAATAGTATTTAAGTATTGCAAAATGAAATTCTAAGAACACTTAAAAGTTTCACGAAAATTATCGTTTCTTTAATCTATTTTTATCAAAGTAAACTAGTTGTGGCAACTAAATATTATCTTCTTTAGATCTTACGTTTATTTATTCATTTTTTGTTTTATGCTATATAGACGCACTAGAATATTAATAACTAAAAAACTTAGACAGAATATCAATTTCCATAATTTACGAGGTGGGAAAGAAAGGTTAAGTTAGTTTTTATTAAATTTTTTCACCCTGAAAGTTTCACGCGGAATACCTTGGTTTTTGTAATTCGGAGTTGTAAAAAAATTCTGAATAATACGATATTTAAAATTGTGATAAAAATATTTTGTATTTTCTGCCACAATATTTTTACTGTTATTTACTTTGACAGTTTTCTTCAATTAAACACATGTAGAATTTTAAATAATTTCTTCATTCATTGCAATATTCTACGATGGGTAATATTTATATACAATAACATTTAAAGAAGGGAGTGTCTAATGCATTATCCAGAGTCGCAAAAAAAAAATTGTGAACTGTCGCACATGCGCAGAAATAGACCAGACGGAATATACTAGTGGTGGGATCCGGATCCAGATAGTTTCGGTTTCGGATCCAAAATTATCCGGATATCCGGATAATTGAATATTGAACTATCCGGATCTCGGATCCAAATCTCAGTGTCGGATTTTGGATCCGGATCTGAGTCTCGGATTTTGTACCCGGATCTGAGTATCGGATTTTGAATCCGGATCTGAGTATGGGATTTTGGATCCGGATCTGAGTATCGGATTTTGGATCCGGATCTGAGTATTGGAGTTTGGATCCGAATCTGAGTATCGGATCTTGAATCCGGATCCGAATCTGAGTATCGGATCTTGAATCCGGATCCGAATATCGAATCTTGGAAACGGATTTGAGTATCGGATCTTAGATTCGAATATGAGTATGAGATATGGAATTCCAGTATCCGGATCGGCTCTCGGATTCGAATATTCTCAGTATTTAACCTTACATTTCAATATTAGCATCGGGTCTCATCAAAACCAAATAAATCTGATGACAGTCCACAATACATTTTTGTTTGATGTAGTTAATTAATAGTTGGCAGATATAAATTTCTGTTCGATTCCACAGAAATATAAGTAACAAAAACAACCCCTTTTATGTGAAACACGTGCACGATAGGTATTTCGCTACCTGCAACGAACTTATGGCCATTGTTTCTCAAATTTATTTTTTATTTACATTTGCACATACTACCTGGTTATTTTAGAGGGATATTATAAAATGTATTCCTGTTTGTGTACTGGTGTTTACAGACCGCTGTAAAGATAAACAGGCCCACTTTAACGGTTTGAATTTGAACACAATTCCAGATGTTAGACTTCACATTCAAAATGAAGAATCGAATCCAGAATTAAAATTTGGATCCGGATCCGAAAACAAAACATCGAATTCGGATCCGGATCCGTAAATAAAATTTCGAATCCGGATCCGGATACAAATCAGGATCCGGATCCAAATCAGGATCCGGATCCATATCAGGATCCGGATCCGAATTAAGATCCGGATCCAAATTCGAATTAAATTTTCGGATATCCGCTTCAATATCCGAACTTCGGATATCCGAGGATCCGGATATTTTGAAATCCGGGTTCTCGGATCCAAGTATTGTCGGATCCTCACAGCACTAGAATATACAGTTTCTCACATTGAAAATCGTACACTTATAAAATGGTTGTGTTTTCAATCATTTCTGGTATAAAACATAATACATACTTGATATAGTATAGCATTTATGAAATCAAAACAATTCTTTTTTCATAATTTATAAAATTGAAAAATATACTTTAATTTCTAAGTACAAAATTAATTTATATTTTGATAAAACTAAAAAGAGAAGGTCACATTAAAAATCGTACAAATCATATTTATTTAAAAATTTAATAATATAATTCATTATGTTAACATTTAATTTCAAGTCACATATTATCTAATATAATAGCAATGTTAACACTGAAGATAAACAGTTGTATTCAGTCTTTCAAAGAAAAATGAGGCAAACTACAAAAGAAGAACGTGAACTACTCATTCGTCACTTTAAAAATGGAAAATCTTCTACAGAAATCTCTGAAATTTTAAACAGACCTCGTTCAACTATCCAGTACATCATAAATAGGTATAAAATACAAAATCGCATAGGAAATAAAGTTAGAATAAGTTCAAAACGCAAATTAACTGAACGCGATGAAAATTGGATTTTACGTCAAATTAAAAATGATCCCAAAATTAGTGCCCCAAAAATAGTATCTAATTTAGAAAAGTATTTAAATATAAAAGTTTGTGCTGAAACAGTTCGAAGAGTATTAAGAAAGCATAATTACCACGGTAGAATTGCTCGCAATATGCCTTATATTAACATAAGAAATAGTAGGAAGAGATTAGAGTTCGCAAAAAAGTATGTGAATGAAAGTTTAGAGTCCTGGAAAGATGTAATTTTCACAGATGAGTTAAAATTTAATATTTTTGGTTCGGATGGCAAAATTAGAATTTGACGAAAATCGAATGAAGAGCTAAAACCCAAAATCAAACAAGGTGGAGGATAACAAATGGTTTAGGGATGTGTATCTGCTTGTGGAGCAGAAAATTTAGTTTTTATAGATGAAATAATGAATAAATGGGTTTACTTAAATATTTTAAAAAATAATTTGAAAACAAGTGCTGAAAAAATGGGTATTTTAAATTCATTTTAATTTTATGCCGATAATGATCCGAAACATACTGCGAAGATTGCTAAGAAATCGACCCTTTATAATAGTCCGAGAGTAATTGAAACACCTCCACAGACTCCAGACTTAAATAATAGAAAATTTATGGGATGAATTAGATCATAAAATTCGTAAACATGAAATTTCAAACAAAGAAGTTTTAAAGAGTGCTCTTAAAGAGGAATGGGGAAAAATGACCAAAATTACATTAAAAATTTAATTCAGTCAATCCCTAGAATATTACAAGCTGTAATTAAAAATAAAGGATACCCTACAAAATATTGAAAATGGTTTTTAGTTAAATTTATAAGTTGTACGATTTATAGTGTGACTCTGTTATTTAAAAATATTTGTTGTTTATGCTGAAATTACGCCATGAAAATTTATATTTATATTGTTTTTGCTTTCTTATTTAATTTATGTTACATTTAGAATGATTTTTTATATTATTGTACTAAGAAAATATTGTTTTCAATAAAAACTGTACTAAAATGGGAGTGTACGATTTTCATTGTGACAGACTGTAGTGGCTATTTCTCGAACAGAACTTAAAAACCACTGAAATAAATCCGTTTGATCAATCATGGAATTCGAAAATCACGAAATTTAGAATGATAAATTATGATATTTGACATCTATGTACATGATTACTAGTTATCATTCTGACACGGGCCCCATATGTGCTTGTCAAGGCCAACAAAGTCATATGACTGCTCGCGGTCGATTATATTTAACATTTCTTGTATACCTATACTTTACACCAAAAATTCTACTTATACCTTTTCTTTATATTTAGATTATTTAATTTTAAATTCATTCTATGAAGAAATTTTGTCCTGCTTTTTTAATTTTTCGACATGTTTTCAATTCATTATCGGGATTGATAGTTTTTCTGAAGGGTATGTATAATATACCTATAATTTTAAATATTTAACTATTAATACATAAGAAATAATATATGTAGGTACTTCCTAGAAAAAGTCTTCAGTAATGTCTCCGGATACAAACATTTTAATTTTTCAATTGATTTTCCTGGCATTATTTGCATGGGCTGTGAGATTTATTTTAATAGATTACTTTATATATAAGATTCTTTTATCTCTAAATCAATAAAAGATATAATAAAATATTTAAATGTATCAGATAGATAATTTAATATTTGCAAGGACAAAAATTTTCAAAAAACAATATTTAGATTTTTTTAAGAATCTGCTACTTCCGGTTGTCTAATTGCTACCAAAACCTTTTCAACTCTTCCCATTAATGTCCGATTGATAAATACGTACTTAAACAGATATTAAGTCTTATAATTTTTGAGAAATCGTTTTACAACATACACACACAGGCATTATCGTAAAAATGTTAAAATCGAATTGTAGGGACCTTGAAACCTGATTATTCATTAAAATCTGGATATGCGATTTTTTGCATGAATTCAATAACTCTCTTAGCGAGAAGTAAAAAGATATATTAATTTTTTTTGCAACACCTCATTAATTCACAAATTAGTAGATTTGTTTTAATTCGCCAATTTATCAATCCTACTTCGTAGTTCCAAAATCATTGTTTTGAGCACAGGTCAAAAAAGTAAACCTTAAGTTGACTGATTTCCATTTTCCTCTGAAAAGGACAATTTATAACACATTTCGAAATATTTAGATACAGACTTATATATTTATTAATTTGTACTTATTTGTTCTTATACTTTTGATCTTTTACGTATTATGTTATTGATGCAGATTATACAACTACAGCTTGTTTGAAACACCTACCTGCAGCTGATAAATACATGAGTTATAATATTTTTTAAAATTATGTTATAATACTGACTATTTTTGTCAATATTACTTCAGGTTATGCTTCAAACGTACATTTCAGAAACTAGTTATATTTATAAATGTTCCTCATGTAATATTTTATTCAGAAAAGCTTACAATATTGATTTTCAGGGGTTGTAAGAAGATAAAAGAGAAAAAAGTAACAAATAGTCCTCCTTTGTAGATTTCAAATATAAATACGTGAATGAACCAAAAATTGGTTAGATAATCATTTACAGAAAAAAAACAAACGAGAAGAAAGAAGCTGAAAGGTTTCTTTTATTTATTTTGTATGCAGAATAATAAAATATAAAATTATGTTGTGTTCAATCGAGGCGAGACGAGAATACAGGCCTGAATGCTCATTTAGTGACGTCACTGCGAGCCTCTCGCTGTGACATGACGCCTCGAACGACTGCATTGTAAGCATAGGAAATATATGGAATTTTAAACAAATAGGCTTATAAAATGTGATTTTAAATATACAGGGTGTTTATTAAACATAGGGCAAAAATTAAAGGGATTATTCCCTGGTCCATTCTAAGATGATTTTGTCCTTTGATGATTTTTGAAAAGCCGCTTGTTTAAGATACAGAAAAAAAATTCGAAAAACCAATTTTGATATTTTTCAAATTATTAATCTAGTAACAGCAGGCAAGTTATGTGTCAAATTTGTTGAGACGTTTGGCTGTTTGACGTGTATTTTCTGTCTATAATACTTAAACTTTTGTTAGTGAAGTCCTCTTATCATGAATAGCTATACGAACGCTATTTCATTTATGGACATTTATCAGCAAGATGGCAATTCATTACAAGCTAGGCGGTTGTACATTGAACGATTTTTTGCTATGGGGCCATCTGAAATAATTAGTATATGCTACTCCATTGGCAAATTTGGAAGATTTAAGACATCGGATAATTGCTGGCTATAACTCCATAAGAAACGACCTTGGTGTTTTTGAAAGAGTTCGGCAAACAATGAGAAGAAGATTGGATTCTTGCATCGTAGCTGGAGGTAGTCATTTTCAACAGTACTTGTAGATTAAAAAACTTTACATGTAATTTTTGGTATTATGTGTTGTTATTGTCTTAATTTTTTTTCGCCCTGTATCTTCGAAACAAAGCAGCTTTTCAAAAATCATCAAAGGACAAAATCATCTTAGAATGGTCCAGGGAGTAATCCCTTCAATTTTTGCCCTATGTTTAATAAAGACCCTGTATACAACTCGTAAATAACTATTCAAATATTATATAATTATTTTATTTATATATCTAAATAAAAAACAAATTATATATTAAATTATATATATATATATATATATATATATATATATATATATATATATATATATATATATATATACTTTAAATTATTTATTGTTATTTAAATAATACAAGAAATATTATGTAAGATATTTGTAAATAACTAATTCATTAGTAGGTATTACATAAAGCATGTTTTCAATAAATGAATTGTATTTGGAGAATCAGTAGTTAGTCCTGGTAGTGTACCGTCCGTTGTACGAAGCAGCAGTTGTGGTGAATAAACAATATTAAGTACAGTTGTGTGTTCTTTGTGTGTGCTTGAATATCCATGTTACCATAGGTTTGAGGAATTTCTAACAATTAGTCTCAGAATCTCATTGAAATATTTTATTTTTATTTATAATCGAAACAATACTTAAATAAGTAAATGTATTTAATAATTGCATTTGATGCAGTTATTAATAACGAAAATAAAGATTTTGAAAATGTAAAGAACAAAAACACACAATGTAGAATTATTTATTTTATAGTAATTATAACAAAAATCGCTATAATATACCGCACAAGCAAAACCATACAGTAACACTCCACTCACGCTGATTGCTGCAACTTGAAAGATCGAATGTTTTCTCAGCGCAAGGTTAGCCTCACGCTGTGATGTAATGCATGGAGAGGGGATAATAATTCGAGCTTGTATTCCAATGCGGCCTCGGTTCAGTACATTATCTTATCTCCCGCTGTTTTGAATTTAATTTATTTTATTTATCCGGTGTCATTGGGATCTTGGAAACTACAAGACAAAAGATGTCTTCGGTTAAATGGGATATCTGGTACGCCTTTGAGATTATCTTAGATATGCTTCTGTTTTGCCAAAAAAATATCATTTTCAAATAACTCAAATAATATTTCTATTAAAAATATTTAACATAATAAAGAATGATATTTCCAAACTTTCAAATGTTTTATATGGTACAGTTTAATCCTCTTATTTATTATTATTTCAAGTTTGCAATAATGATTGGAACAAAATTATTTCAAGTATTAAAATTTATTTTATCAAGCATTGTGGCGTTTCACAAACTTTTACAGTCCGCAACATTTGAATCAAGGAGATCTTGATAAATAACTAAATAGGTTAACAACAGTTGAAAGGTTAAAACAGTTTATCAATTAACCATGGCAACGCTTATAAAATCAGTACAAAAGTTAGTGTTTAATAGTTAATGCGCTGTTTGAAAATGAGTCAAAAGATGTCTAGAGATCTTTGGAAACATCTTTGACATTCATTTGATACTATAAGCGCGAAAACAAATAAAAATCGGATTATTTTTTTTGGGTTTTTTAGTCCTGTAGTTATATTTGCGATATTTGGTACTTTACTTCTGACTTACTCTGTATAAGCACACTATAGTCTGTTTGAAATAAGTGAAAGAATTTTGACAGATTCTTGTGATGCTATGCGCTGTAGTCAAGCACGGTTTACACAAACACAATTCAAATATTATATTAATTCTAATTTCATTCTTTGTAAGTGCTATGCGTTATTTGTTTTTTAAGTTTTACATGGCTATTTCCCTGTATTTATTCAATTACGGTTTTGGGCAATTGGCGCTTCTTTTTAAATATTCAAAATGTTTTGGTGTAAAACAGACTTCTAAACCACACCCCAATAACGATCAAACTTCTTTCGTTGTTTGAAATAGACTAGGTATAGTAAATAATAATTTTACTTTTAGAAATATAAATAAAACATATAAAAGATCAAGTAAAACTATACATATATTTGTAAATTAGAACTTTACAGTGTAAATCCGCCTGTCAGTGACATAAAAAAAATTTATTTTACGCAATGCCTTCATTTTTAATGTGGAACGGAGTGTTTTACTTATAATTGATCAGTTAACTAGACCCGGGTAAAAATGATTCTCGACTTCATTACGTCCGCAAGATGGCTGGATGTCTTAAGAAGCGTGTCTGGAAAGTTTAGTCGGTAAATTAATCGCTGAAAAATTGGTCTTCAAAATCGATAATTTGATCTCAAGGTAAAATGATTGCTAGGTCATCAAATTAGCCAAACTTCGAATTATTTAACACCAATTCTAAGATAAATATAAATTATAGAACACGAACAGTTTTCTTAACTTACCAATAAAGAAGAGTCCCTCCACAACAACATCACTGAAGACGGTCTTTCTATCGAGGGTGACGAAACATGCATTGTAGGGGACGACGATGGCTACGTAGAACGTGGCGATTAGGATCAACCAGTCCCAACAAGTCTTGAACATCCCATAATGGGATAGAATGAATCGGGACTTTTTCAGGGCTGTGGTTTTATACTCTGGTAAAGGGGCGGGAGTTGAGTGAAGAAGATTCTGAAAGATGAACATTCAATTAGTGCAAAATATTTATTATTCAATCTTTGACAATCATTCTTTTATAAAAGCAGTAGATTGTAAAAGCTGTGTCATATGCAATATAATTTTATTTATATTGTCACGTAGAAGTAATCTTAACTTATCTCATTTTTACTGCCTGTTAACCTACATACATAGGTAATGTTTTCGGTCCAAAAATATTTTATAATATTAGGGTATTACATGTGAATATCGTGGAATTCAGAAAAAAAATACTGAATCGAATAAGCAAATAAAAAATAGGTGTTAAAAATTACTCGAAAGCATTTATTCTTACTACCAACGTTTCGGTGCACCCTTGCACCTTCTTCAGGGTCTACATTTTATACTTCATATTTAATAGATATAGAGTTAAAAAATTATAAAGATATTAAATTTCATAAATCAGCCAGCTATGCTAACCATGGAAACTGCTAACATATTCAGATAATTCAAATTGACAGATGTCAGTATCAATGAACAGTAAATGAATGTGGCAGAGATGAGGATGTTGAGATAGATGTTGGGGAAGACACGGAAATATACGGTAAGGAATGAAAGAATAAGGGAAGTAACTCTAGTGTTACGATTACATTGGTTTGAACATGTCATGAGGAAAGATGAAGAATAAGAAGCTTAGTAATAGAAAGTTGAAGAAACAGAGGAAGACCAAAGATAAGATGGAAGGACTGTATTGCGGAATACTTGGGTGAAAAGGAACTGAATGAGAACGACACGCAAAACAGAAATGAGTGGAAGAAGAAAATAAAACAAAGCGACCCCTAACGAATGGTAAAAGCTAAAGAAGAAGATGTCAGTGTCAAGTGTAATTTCATAGTTGCATAATTTTTTTTTATTAGAAATATAGGATTTTTTACAAGAAAAGTTATGTAGAGGGCGCGAGCAGTCACGTGACTTTGCTTATCTTGTCAAGCAGATATGTCAAAATGACAGCTATTAATTATGTCCGTAACTGACAAATGTCATAATTTTTCATTAAAAAATTCATGATTTTCTTATTTCATGTGGTTTGTTTGTTATCAGGAGTGTGGAATACAATTGCCGAGAAAAGGAATCATACAATACTAAAAAATGAATTTTTAATGAAAAATTATGACATTTGTCAATTATGGACAAAATTAATAACTGTAATTCTGATACGGGCCTCCATATCTCATTTCCAAGGTCAGCGCCCTATGAAATTTGCACATAATACACAGGATAGACGGAAGGTAATGTGCTGGCCACATCAGATTTTTTATATAGGGATATACTGGAGACGGTAATGCTACCATTAGCTGAAGAAGATGTGCTTTTGCGTTTAACGAAAATTATATATTGTAAAAAAAAAGTTTCCATACTTTTGTCCACCACTGTACATCTGTTTGTTCTTAAAGTCGACAACAAAATTATTATTATCGAAATTTCGTAATTAATTTTATATACTACGAGTTTAATATGTATATACATAATTGTAAACGAGTAAATATTGAAAATCCTTGTTCACTGAGGGTTGTAGTTCAAGAAGAATTTCTAATCAAGAAACAATTCCGATTTACCATGCATGGAAAAACATGGTAAAATGACTAAAGGCAAATTAACCAGGGTAGAACTCAGAGCTTTAATATATAAGATTGACGACTTGTTCTGTTAGACATTTGTTATATTTTATTACAATTATATACTCGTATATAAACAATATATTCATTGGCATTTTTCATATCATATACATCTTCCGTCATCTAGAGAGCTAAGGAAGGTATTGTCTTTGGTCAAAAATTTCATGGCGAGTTTTTGATGAATAAGCACGTTTTAGAGTCCCTAAAACACGAATTTACTGTTTTTACGAGGATGTCTGTATGTGTGTGTGCGTGTGTGTGTGTGTGTGCGTGTGTGTGTGCGAGCGCGCGTCTGTGTGTATTTGTGTGTATGTATGTATGTATGTATGTATGTATATGTGTGTGTGTATGTGTGTGTGTGTGTATGTGTGTGTGTGTGTGAGTGAGTGTGTGTTTGTGTGTGTGTGTTTGTGTGTGTATGTGTGTGTGTGCGTGTGTGTGTGTGTGTAACAAAAATTTCTCCTTCGATAACTCCAATACTAAAATTTCAAGAGTTGTAATTCTTTCATATTCCTGTTTCGTACGTCAATATGAAGAGTCGATTAGATTTTGGATATGATTGGTTAACCGGAAGTATCCTGTCTGTACTAAATGTTCCCAATGATGCTCTATAGAATTTAAGTCCGGAGATTGAGAATACCAAATATTTTAATCTTGCTTTCATCCCTCCAAAGAACAGTATTCCATATTTCACTCGGCCACGATGAGTGCCCGACTTTTATATTAGTTTTAACACTCCCAAATTGAGATTTTTTTCAAAATCTTTGATACGCCACTCTTAACGATTCTTAAAGTTTTTTAAATATTGCACTACTTCGCACCATCTTTACGGTGCTGTACTACTTTTTCTCGTAAGTCGTCCGAAACATATTTACTTTTACTCATCTTAACATCAACTCACTAAATAAATGACAAAATATAACTGAAAGTAGAACGATTAATATCATATTATTAATAGGTTTGTTCCATTCTGTCACTGCTGATAGTTTGAGACTGTCACATGCGCAGTAACAAAATACCATTAAATACCGTTCCAAAAGTACCACTGACAAGTTTGCAACTAATGGCTAAGTGTTCCAGCGCGTACTGCTCGACTATCACAAACTAGTTTCTAACAGTCAAAACAGTCAGACATTCTTTACTGACTAAGAGTTAGAGCCTTCGTGATTATTGCAAATTCAGTGTTACTTTTCAAATTTTCCATCTGTCAAGGGAGGAAGAAATTTATTCTTATGTGACATATGTTATTTGTTGTTGTTAAATAATTTATTTACTTTTCAGATTAACTACTTTGTATGTAACATGTACTCGCTTTGGTACACCATTCTAACACTTACGTGTTGCAAACTTGTCAGTAACTATTTTATGTACACATCAGATGCGCATTAAAAAAATCAGATACGTGTTGCAAACTTGTCCAAAATTACCGGCTGAACAAAGCTAATATGTTTCCATACTTATCTCTACCAAAAAAACAAGCATATGCTATTTTAATTAAATCTTACAGCCAATATCAAAAAAAATCTTTAGAATTTATTCATCAGTATACTGACTTTAGAAAATAAGATTTCGAACTATAAACATATCTAGAAACAATGAAATATTTAAAAGTTTCCACGCTTTTACCCGCCACTGTATTTAAGTAAAATATTCATAATATTTGAAAAAAATAAAATTATATGCTAAATATTACGGTGTTAATAAAACATACGTGAAGTTGAATATTTTGTTGGTCATAAAAACTAAACCGTTTAAAAAATTTAACGACACGAACACGAACAATTTGCATATCTCCCCCAAAAAGTACAAAACACTATCTCAAAAAATTTCGTTTAAAAATCCAATTCCATTTTGTCATGTGAAGAAAAATAGCTTGTCTACCTGGATCATTTCATTGACAGATCAATATACGATGAAAAATTCTCATCACATCGTATATCACTAGTGAGATATTGCATTTGCAGTGAGGGATGCGGGATGTCTGTGAATTTATTTGCTTTGGGCTTAGGTAAGAGCCTTGAATAAAGTTTTATGAGTAGTAAGGAATATCTGCAATGAAAATGTATTCAGTCTCGAGTTTTTTACTTGGTTAGCTCTAACTTTCCGCAAGTTCTTCGAGGCTTGCCTGGATTCTAAATGAAAAATTCAACTCGAAGTTCAACCTTGACATACGAATTCAGTGAAATATTGCTACAGGACTTTTCCACTTCAAATAGAAGGGGACTAATTATAGGAAATTAATTTAAGTTGGACATGACGGAACAGGGAAAGATAAATTTGGAGCAAATAAATAAATAGGTATATTTTTTGGCATAGACGCCGACTTAAAGCTATATTATGCAGGATGGTGACCAGTATAGCGGAACATGGGACTTTAACATGTAATGTAATGGAATTTAACGAAAAAATTAATAAATGTTTAACGATTTATTTGTCAAGTTAGGTTGTTATATTTATTATTTTTTAAAAATTCAATGATGAGTTTTTAGTGAATAAGCATGCTTTAGGGTCCCTATAATACGATTTTACCATTTTTACGATGATGTCTGTATGTATGTATGTGTTTGTCTGTGTGTGTGTGTGTGTGTGTGTGTGTGTGTGTGTGTGTGTGTGTGTGTGTGTGTGTGTGTGTGTGTGTGTGTCTGTGTGCCTGTGTGTGTGTGACGAAAGTTTCGGATCGCATAACTTCAATACCACGATTCCAAAAATTATATTTTTTTCGTATTCCTCAAGTTTACATCTTGTGTTTCGGACGAGACGAGACATTCTCGAATCTCGACTCGGCGAGACAAGAAATTTCAACTCACGAGACGAGATGAGATTTACATGTCGAAATTCTCGAATCTCGACAATTATTGCGAGATTTCTCGACAATTATTGCGAGATTTCTCGACAATTATTGCGAGATTTCTCGACAATTTTTTTGTTAAAAAATACATTTTTTAAAAATTTTATTGGAACATTTTGTAAATTTATATTAATTATCCTGTTTTTTTTTTACTATAAATTTAAACAGGATCGTGCTAAAATTTCTTAAATAAAACTACCTCCTTTCTTTCATGACGTCACAGTGATGTATTCACATTCACTTACTGACAAAGTGTTACACCCAGTAATGGGTAAAAAGCGTGATGATATATTTATCTTATTTTAATAGTTTATTATTTATGGGGATTCTTTATAATAAATAATGTTTAAATAAGCAAACGATACACTTACAAAATTGAAGTCACGTGAAAGAGAAAATTTTATATTGTCAAATATTATGAGCGACAAACAAAATTATGTTTGATTTATCATAAAATATGTAAAATCGATGACAATTTATTGAATAAATTAAATTTATTAAAGATTTTAATTTATTCTGTCTGTAATACCAGGTCTTGAATTGTTGGTAATACTAATTATTATTACAAGAAAACGACAGATAAAACAATTGCTTGCTAATCACTATTAATCATTTGTGCATGCTACCAGCCATTGTGTTTTATAAGACTTTAAATAAGTATTACTTGAAATTATTTAACCTTTTACATACAGGTTTACTTTAGAAAAAAAATTAAATGGCATATACTACATGATATATTGATCATAAGTCAGATATTTATTTTAAAATTCGTAAAATTAAAGGCTTGGTTCTTAAAGTTTATATTTTTAGTGCCACTGGTTGACACGATTTTTTACATTTTTTAATAACAATAATTTATTTGTTATTCTACACTAGTTAAGTGAATAAATAATTCATTATGATTTTTATTTAAATTTCGTGTCGACCAGTGAAACTACAGATCGGCTCTTAACAGACAAGTTCGAGCTAATATTAAGACCGGTGTTTGTTGTTTATTATTGCTGTCTTTTGTCAGTGTATTTGTTACCTACAAATGAGAATGTCTTCTGCTCGTATTAAATGCAATTCTCGTGAAAAACTTCTGTTGGGGGAGTTAAAATAGTATGTATTTGTTTCTTTTAGTGTAAAAGTAACTTTCGTGATATGAATTTTTAATGTGTGATGGTTATCAGTGGATTAAATAGTGAGATAATTGAAATTTTGTCCCAATAAACGTTCCTAGTCGCAGTGGTAGATGATTTCCTGAGATGCTGAGATCTTCGATGCCTCTGTTGGCCAAATTGGATTGATAGTAGGCGAGGTTGGTCCAACATTTATCTCATTTTATTTTATAATTCTTCTATAGCTTATCAATATTAGTTAATCTGTCAATAATAATAGATTGTCTCACCGAGAATAATTATAAAAATATATGATCAATTTGAGAAAGTTTTATTTGTTTCAAATAATTTGACTATGTTTAAAAATGATTTCAAGTAACATATATAAATATTTTTTAACTATATGAATAATTTTTCAACTTTTCATTAGGTGATTATTAATTTAGTTCAACATAATACTTGTATACAAGACCCGTCCCCATATTTGTTGGCCTACCCTCTTTAATTTCATTATAGCAAGTTATGTTTTCTAAAATATTTTGTTTGAATATACTCAGCAATGGGTAATATGCCGTGATGATATATATATATTTATTTATTTATATATTAATATTTTGTTCGGATACGCTGTATATTTATATATATGCCCAATGAAACGCGCTTTAGAGGGTACTGGTGACTGAATTTAAAAATAAGATATCTCGCAGCGAATTATAAACTATTGACAGAAGTATATCAGGCATATTTAGTCAGCATTTTCTTGCGTAATCATTTTAAATTAATTTAGACAAATATATTTCACATAAAAGTTGTAGATAATTAAATTCTATACCTAAATCACTAATAAGATTTTATTTCGCTCGTTTTGCAACCTGCAATCGGTGTGAGAATAAATACTGACTCAGATTTCGAGTACAATTGTTAAGACCTAATCTGTTTACCACAGTCGACAAATTTCCCACATCTAATTTGAAGTTTTATCAATATTACTCATTTGTACAAATAGTCATGAATTAGAATCAAAATTACAGGCACAAATTTATAAAAATATAAAACTTCAAATTCGATTAAACGAACGCGTAATATAAAATCTTATTAATGTTGAAATGTAGAATTTAATTAGGTACCTACAACTTTTATTTAAAACATTTTTATCATAAATTAATTGGGAAGTTTTGCGCAAGGAAAAACTGATTTCCGATATTACATGCCTATGCCCCGCTTTTTAATTAACTTCAGCATCTAGTTTTGACGAATCATATTACTTCATTCGTAAAGATTTTCTATAAGATACGAATTTCAACTATCAATTTTTATATTAACTCCACTGCATAGAGATTTAAATCTACCAACAAATAAGCTGGTTAGAATGACAGTGGTGGAAGTCAATAAAACTTATTTGCGTGTATCTGTTCCGTTTTAGTTCCTGTATAGTATGTAGTGTGATAGTGGTGTAAGTCAATAGTACAATAATTGGCCACTAGGAGCAGCAACAAATTTTTCTGCTGAACTAAAAGCTGACAGATGATTTTACAAAACCTTCGATTACACCAAACAAAGTTCGTATATGATTTACACCACTGTCATTCTAACCAGCTCAAATATCTTCGTCTTTAAATTTGAGTTACGAATGTAGCAAGAACATTGAATGAATCAATTTTATAAATTTCGCCATATGTTCAACTTATTACGAAGAATTTGCCCTAACTCAGGTTTAGGTTTACAACAGCTTTGTTCCAGCTTGTCACTGCTGATAGTTTGTGGCTGTCAGATATATGCACAATAACAAAATATCGTTCAGGACCGTACCATTGACAAGTTTGTAACTACTGTACTGTTCGACTATCACAAACTACTAGGTTGCTGACAGTCTAAATCAGAACTTTTTCTGCTGACCGAGAGTCAAAGCCTACATAATTATTACAAATTCAGTGTTAGTTTTTATATTTTCCATCTGTCAAAGGAAGAGGAAATTTATATTTATTATAGTTAGATTATTAGATAACCATAATACATCATATTTCATGATATGTTTGATATTATATTGTTCTTATAACAGAATTTTATTTTTAGAAAAATGGCCGACGAACACATTTGTTGTTTGTTGTTGTTAAATAATTTATTTATCACCGTCTCATTCAGTGTTTCAAAACTTAGGTGTTTCAGACTAGTCAGTAGCTAATTTATGTACACGCATGCGCATTCAAAAAAATCAGATACAAGTTGCACACGTCCAAAATTACCGGCTGGAACAAAGCTTATGTTTTCTATTTCCATTTTTATATTATTTGAATCTAGATTGCAAATGGGAATCTAAAATGGATTCAATAAATTTCAAGTTCAGCAATAAAACTTGTTCGTAAAGCGTGGTACACACACAACAACAACGTTTTGCCTGTGCAGTTCAATACGTTACACACAAGATGTGTGGACAGGAAAACTGCGCGGAGACGGTACAAGGAGACGAAAAGCATTTAATTCATAAAGGTGTACAGGAATGACGCGTGTGGACCAGTGTGGACGGTCGGTTCCGTTTTCTATACACATTTTTGATTTGATATTGGTACTGTCCGCACGGTTTTAAATATTGTTTTATTTTTTCTGCATGCATTATTTAACTATGACAGATCTTCGTCAATGTTCACGAGACGTTCTTAAGGAGTACATTGAATTTAAAAGATCTTTCCGTGCTTGTGGCGAATAAAATCGAAGGATTATTATTATTAAAACTTTGGTGAGGCAAAGTATCAAAAAAAATGCGCCTAAGGCGAAATTTTTTTTCGTTCAACGTCAAATGCTTTATAATTGAAAGTTATATTTTTTCAAGGGATGTGAAAATGCATATTTTTCCCCTCTCATGTACAAAAATAAATTGCCAGATCACAGAACATTTTAGGAAATTCTTTGACAAATAGTTTATCTTCATAAAACAGTTGATTAAATGGATTTTTGTTAATTAAAAAATTAACAATATCTTCAGAATTTCTTATATTGTCACTCAATTCTTTTAAAGTTGAAGTCGAAGTCATTATTTGTTTTTTGTTTTCAACTAAAATTCAAAATACAAAAACACTACGTGGGTAGTTTACTGCAATACGTACCACTTGCAAACCAGAGCCTATTATAAGAAAAATGCTAGACAAGACAGGTTACGTTATGTTTGTTTATTGTCGAATGCAATTTACAGCTAATACTATTTAATCTTGCTTGCAAAAATATGCAGTAATGTCGTGAACCTACTTACAAAATTTATCAGTACGTGGCGTTGATTGTATTCATGTATGGTAACGGCCTCTATAGAGCCGCGTGGAAGGTAAAGCGACTATCTTTTATCTTTTACGCACTCATTGCATTTAGCATTTGAAGCAATGCCTCAAACAGCTCTTTGTCTAGCGCAATGAAAGTTTTATCAAAAACATAGGCAGTTATATTATTCATTTCGAGAAGCACTTTATAGGGTGTAAATTAGGTGAACTGCATTACATATTAGTTATGGTGGTGGCTTAAATTATTCTTTTGATATTTATAAAGACAAGCATTAACGGAATAAGTTAAAATTTAACTTACATACTACTTTACATGCAGCTTTATTTCTTCTCTGGTGAGGCACTGCCTCACCTGCCTATCCTGACAAGCCGCCACTGACCAAGATATAAAAAAATCAGGATTTTGAAAGTCGTGTATACTTAAGTTGTATCATTTATCTTGTTCGTGCAGGACAAATTGCATAAATTGACCAGAACTGAATGGAAGAACTGTTTTGGCTGAGCAGTTTTGCCTGCACAATTTTTGTATAGACTGCTAAACATTTTTTTATTATCTAATGAATACTCTGAAAATATCTTGTAATATCAAATTTACATTGCTTCAGAACATTAATATATACATATCACAAACAAAGTATGCATATTTGAATTTTCCATTCGTCAACAAAGTATTTTTCATAATAGAAAATCTTATTTCATAATATGAAAATCTGAAGCATGTCAAGGATTTTTGATTGATTTATTGAGAGATCCACTAGGGAAATATAAATAATGTACCAGTCATATCGTGTAATAAATATTCCATTTTCATTTCGATTGTCGTTCGTAATATGAAAGATATTGGAGATTTCCGCGCAGAAAAGATATAACAATCTAAGAAATAAAGAAATTGTAGACAAGCAGAAGTGATCTTGACGTGTAATTCTGCAGAAGATATTGTATTGCAACTTAAACTAGTGACGCACGAGATGATAAAAATCTGTAATAGATATTGTAACTTCTCCCAGTTCATGCAATTAATAGAAAATTGTTACGTTATATCTTTAGATACAATTACTATTATATAAAAAGATGATGAAAAGGAGTTGTATTATATGTCGATTTAAATAACTATTATAATGAATGTCCCATTATCAATTATTGGAATCTTAAATTACCTGCAATATCGAAACTGTGCAGAGCTATACGATTGCATAATGCATTCAAATTGTGCAATTTGATTATGAAAAATAAAATCCGATTATCGGAACTTTGAATAAAGAAAACTCAAGTTATGGAAAACAAACGGTGAGTGTGAGACAAATTATTCTTGTTTTAGAGAGTTCTCACATAACGTGAATCGTTAATATTCCAGATAATGAGAACATTATTTTATTTGTCAAACGAGGAAAATGGACGGCGAATAAGAAAATATTTTTGTTTTTGATTGCTGTTAGTAAATGTAAGTGAGAAAGATATCAACGATGCCTTAATAAATTGTGACACAAACAACAGTTAAAATATAAATACTATATAGTCTTGAAACATTTACAAATAGTTGCACAAAATAAAAATGAACTTAAATGTTGCAGCTGTCTTTCTCTACAGGTTATGACTGTTTTCAGGTCATATACCATAGTTTTTGACGGGCACTATTTCTGGAAAAATTAGGTTAAAACGTAATACACATACCGTGCATTAAAGCTAAAATAAGCTTTAAGATTCCTGCTATTTATTTTGACGTTATGTGAAAACTCTTTATTGTCTACACGGTAAAAAAAATGTCTAAAATTTCTGCTGATATTAAATATATACTGATGTTATACAATAGTTATTCTGTTACGAAACGCGAATTATATGCCGAATCTGTTAAGCGTAATTTATTGTCCAGAAACTGAGCTGTTTCTGATTAATTTTTAGACCGGATAATCTGAGGGAAAATCCTTCTTTACTGAGCTAGCTCGGAAATTTTTCTATAAAGGATCGGAAAGTTACTTTGCGTTTCCATGGCAATCAGTTGTTTATTTATTTATTTCTTATTTCATCGCAATAAAAAATCTGTTATGGCCAGCACAATACCTTCCGTCAATCCTGTGTATTATGTATAAATTCCATACATAAATTGCAAAAGATTCTAAATTTCCAGTAAAATTATTTCATAAACAAACTATGCAAATTGCACTTGACACTAACATCTTCTTCTTTAGCTTTAACAGTTCCTTTTCTATCAAGTCTTCCGCAATGCAGTCCTTCCATCTTATCTTTGGAATTTTCTTGCAAACGATCCTAATTCCAGTAAAAAAAAAATCATATACAAACTATGTAAATTGAACTTGACACTAACATCTTCTTCTTTGGATTTTCCCATTCGTTAGGGGTCGCTATTTTTTATTTTCTTCCACTCATTTCTGTTTTGCGTGTCGTCCTCATTCAGTTCCTTTTCTCTCAAGTTTTCCGCAATACACTCCTTCCATATTATCTTAGATCTTCCTCCGTTACTTCTACCTTCTACCTTTAAGCTACTCATTCTTCTTCCAATATATTTTGCATCTTTCCTCGCATGACATGTTTAAAGTAACGTAATCGTCTCTCTTGTATCTATCTAGAACCTTCTATCACTCGAGCCATTTCCCTTATCCTTTAATTCTCTACCTATCTTTTTGTGCTCTCCCCAACATCTATCTCAACATTTTCATCTCTGCCACATTCATTTTCTTTTCATTGATACTGGCATCTGTTCATCTGAATTATCTGAATATATTAGCAGTTTTCATGGTTAGCATAGCTGACTGATTTATGAAATTTAATATCATTAAAATTCTTTAACTCTGTATCTATTAATTATTAGTAGTAATGCAATCACATCGTATAGTGAATAACTTTTTTTTTTTCGAGAAAAACTGTTAAAAGCTGCAAAGGAGGGTATTTCCAGTGGACCAATTATAACCAAAATATAATCTTGTCTGCATATGGATCTATACTCGAGGAATACGAAAAAAATATAATTTTTGGAATCGTGGTATTGGAGTTACGCGATCCGAAACGATCGTCACATACACACACATACACACACATACACACGCACACAGACACACACACACATACCGACATCATCGTAAAAAATAGCGAATTCGTATTCTAGGGACTCCAAAACGTACTTATTTAAAAGAAACTCACTATCGAAATTTTTGACCAAAGACAATACCTTCCTTACCTAAAGGTGACGGAAGGTGAAAATAAATTAGAAGAGGAATTGTAAAATATACGATTACATCTTGTAATAACAATAGTTATTTACGCTACAAGGGATGCAGGTTCCCAAGTATCATTGGAGGACGATTTTACGCCCGAGCCATAGCGAGGCCAGGCATATAAGTTCTAGAGTTGTCAAATGTATCTGCATGTCTTGTTGCATATAAGATTTTTTCCACTTTCGATGATTTATTTTTTACCTGTTCATTTCTTCTGCCAGATTTGTCAAGGATTAAAATATTGAATATGAATATGACAATATATTATATTTATTTAAAATTTCGCAACTTCGTGTTTTAAGAAATTAAAAAAAAAAAATTGTTGATGATCCATTAACTTTAAGCTTCATTAATATACGTGTACCTTCCTTTAATTCCAGAATCAACCAAACATTTCTTCCTTCTTTCGCACGTTCAAATATTATGTTACATTCACCGTTACATCAAATGTACAATATATATCATGAAATTGAGTCTACTGTAATTATATTTTTTATACTCCGATGCTTAAAGTTAATACTTTACGCACTGCAGACGGTATGTAAAGTAAACGATTTTCGTAATTTATTTTACTTACACATTACAGAGCTACCACCATCAATACACGTTTGGCATTTAAATTGTCTTACCTAAATTTAGTTTTTGCTATATATTCATGTTGGTAATACTGACAGAACTGCAATATTCATCTTCAGATCTGTTATCTGTTAAATGTGAACTCGGTATTTGGTGTGTTCAAATTGTCATCTGCTCGTCTTTCAAATTCTAATTTGTTTCAGGAATTTTATTTTTGGTCATATAAAAAATATTGTATGCAACTTAAGTGTAAACAATCTTTATGACATTCGGTTAATAATTTTCGTGACACTTATTTCATTACGTCGTCATATTACTCAACTATGTAATTATGTTATATTAGTTTATTGTAATTAATTAATACCGTTTAGTGTTTTCATTGTTCATATTATGTATTCTTAATTTGTTCCTATCTGAATTTGAGTTCGCCTGTTAGGACAGTGTAAATATTAAATAAATAAATAAATTTGGGCAAATATTTCACACAAGTTTAGATTATCTAACTGTTGGTATTTTCAGCTACATAAGGAAGTAAGTACAATACTTACAACCCGTCGCTAATAGAAACCGATACTTTGACAGTAAAATAAACATACATCCGTACAAACAATGTCATAATAGCCTACTTACGGTAGCGAGAGTTAGAAAAAATATTTAAAGAAATTTAAATTTATGTTTTGTGAAGAACTACATTTTATGTGTGACCTTTACCACAGGAGCTTTAAAATGTTGCAAGACTTACATTTTATGTAACACGGATGTATGATACTGATGTGTGCTGAATTTAAAAAAATTGTGTCACCGTGTTTTTAAAATGAAAACTTATAGACACTCTTTCGCTTGAACCGAAAAATGTTACCAACGTTATTACTTTCAAATAGAATTTATTTTGTTTCTCTTAAGGAATATTACTTCTTATTTTCAACTAAGTTGATCTTATTTGTAAAAGATGTAAACAAAATGAGTTGGAATTTGCAGCTAGGATGCTAGGAATTGGTTAATCCAATTAAGGGTTTATCTTGTGAAATCCTAATTGCAATCTTAAAGTTGATATTAATGAATACAGTTTTGTTATTACGAGATTACTGTTACTGGAGAAACTACTTTCCTTATTTTTTCAAAACTTCGTTGCAATTGTTAACAGACATATACAAAGTCTGTTCAGAAAATAACGGAACTTTATTTTTTTAAACTTTATTATTAATTTTACAGATTATTGGTCCTTGTCCCCTACAATATACTCCTCTCACCTATTCACACACTTTTCCCAGTGGTGTTTCTATTTCGCGAAGCAATCCTGGATAGCTTCATTTGAAATGGCCTTTAAGGTCTGTGACGAATTTGATTTGACGTCAGCAATAGTCTGAAAACAGCGTAAACTCAGCTTTCGTCTCCCGTTATGATCCTCTGCATGAATATTTCATCGTCATTGGCTTGTTCAAGGAGTTGCCATCAAACGGTCACTCGATTTTCTTTCTGTTGTTTGGTCATCAACAAATTTTGTTGCAACTTGATGGATGTTCAATTTTTCAGTCAAAATTTCATGGTATGACCCAGTTGAGATTCTAATCTCTTTTGCAATTTCTCTGACAGTCAATCGGCGATTGTAACGCACCAGATCGTTAATTTTCTGAACGTGGGAGTCATCATTTGCAGCCGAAGGCCTTCCTAGTCGAGGATCATCTTCAATTGACTGACGTCCACTTTTAAATCGTGATAATCATTCGTAACATTGCGTACGACCCAGCTATTCATCTCCCTAATCTTGTTTCAAAAGTTGATACGTTTCTGTGAAAAATTTTCCCAGTTTTCACGCAAAATTTTACGTTGCATCGTTGCTCCAGAAAATCGCACATTTCAAAAATCGGTACTAACACTTAAACACGTTGCACTCAAATAACAATATCACGAAGATTAAACCAAATATCAACAATCCAACAATATGTGGTTACAGAGGAGGTTATGCGCAACGCAGTGATGCCAACCGCATATCACTAAATATCTCCGTTGGTGCATAATTCAAAATGTTCCATTATTTTCTGTACAGATCTCGTATATATTGTATTTTGGATATGATATTACGCTTTATAGAAATGCTACTACTGCTACTAATTATTTATGCACATATCATCATCGTCATTATCATTATCATTATTCACAATGGTACGACAGGCAGCAATGGAAATTCAAGCAGTACCACAAGTATTAGTACTTTTACTACCGCACATTTAGCTAGCGATCGATTCAAACCGAGTTACCACAGATTCGAATAGAATATTCAGAGTTCTAGTGCCTCAAGATATGTAGCGGTCTGCATCTGCATTTAACATATTCATCATCACCATTAATAGGATAACTTTTGTAGTTGTAGAGCTAAAGTCTCTAGTATCATGGCCGATTAGTATTGGCTCAGTTATGTCCGTATTAATAAGAATATACTGATACGTTTGGAAACAAATCGCTTAAATTTATTGATTATCAAATTGTGGAGGGTTTTGTGAAGACTTCCGATTTTGTCAAGTGATAAATTGTCAAAATATTGTTTTCAATTTAAAAATGGGCAGTTACATTGAGAAAAGAGTGAAACACTGAAATACATTTATTGACACATATTGTAAAAAAAAGAAAATTGAGACAACCGTGAATGAATAAAACTTGGAATATGATAACGGATGAATGTAATGCGGTGGTATATGGTATAATTGCACAACAGATGAAATTGAAGATATGTTGACAAATTTCTCTAAAATGTCATATTAGTCATCAAAGTAGTGAATAAATAACTTTTTTCTATTTCGGTGTTCTTATGACTATAATAGCACTGCAAACACGTCGTTTAGAAGATCTATAAGCGCACTGTTTGATGTACCGAATGTTTTAATATATACAATCAGACAAAATTCACAAGTCACAATACAAAAACTGTCAAAATGCGAAATTTTTATTGTTTAGCGGGAAGTGCTATCAACATAACTGCAAAAAAGCACCGTCATATTTTTGATAAGTCGCATTTTTGAAAAATCTCATAGTAATTTACCTCAATAGAAAAAAAAAACTGATGTGGCCAGCACGTTACCTTTCGTCAATTCATGGTATTATCTTTGAATATATAATACATATAAGAACGGCAACGCATATGGCCTAGCAAGATACTATATCTGTCTCTTTTTATTCACAAAATTATTATAGATAGCTAGTGACTCCTACCACAAAACTATGAACTACGGACATTATATGTTAACTAACATTCTTAGCAACAATTGTTCACGAACTTTGTTGCTGAACATTTGTGCATTAACAAACAATGTTATCTAACAATGTTCGTTTCAATGTGCACCCGGCTTAATTAAATATTTATTTCTAGGACGGTGACAGATAGATGATTTTAATTAATTTGGAGACTATTTCAAGTAATGATATCAGGCTTGTTCTTGTTGTTATCATAGTTGCGAATATAGGGATTTAATTTTCTAATTTGGTGTACGGTGTAATATGGCAAAACTTTGTCATGTTTGCCATATGAAGTGTTATTAATTATTCCTTCAAACAAATAACCTTGAATGGTCATCTTTTATATATAATTCAGATTTGATCAGAACATGCAATAAAGGCACTTTATATTATAGGTCGTACCAAGTAGAAATGACCTGCGCGTAAAACGCATTTACGCATTCTCCGCCCTTCTTACTTAAAGGGCCAATCGCATGCACTGTACTTAAGCGGGTTTGTCTCAGTGGCGTCCGAATAATATTATTAAAGATTTAAATTTATTGTGTATAGTGAAGTTGACTAGAATACATGGTACTAAATATAAAAGTAGGTTTTAGTGTACAGGGTAATCAAATTTATGGAGAATATTAAATGTTCTTCATTTATTTTTAGGTATTTTGTACATATTTTAGTTTTTAAGCTTAATTTAAATATTCTAAATACTATTGTTGCCTAATTATTTCTACGCCACTGACACAACACAGTGTTTACATCCATTGTCAGTTGTACGCTTGTATCTTCATCGGTTTTGCATTTATGTCATTACAGTACTTACACGAGCGACTAGTGGGCAGTCCCTAGAATTCTTTTTGTGTAAGCGGCGCACGGAAAAGGTGCATGTATCACTATGAAATGGATAGTGAGAGACTACTCCGCTCTAAAAATAGTGGTACACAGTATATGCGCAAGAAATGATTGACAGGTCATTTCTATTTGGCACGACCTATAACTTTTACTCCATCTATAACTATAATAAAATATAATCGTACTTACGTTGTTGAGTTTGAGCTTCGTCTTGATCTTATCCTGCTTGTAATGTCCGGAGAGTTGGTAGAGCACAGCACGCGAACGTCTTCTTCCATAGTTTCCAGCTGGCGGAGCCTCGGGGTCCAGGTTGCCGTTGGCGTCTGCAAGGAGGCAAGAGTCAGAGGCAGCACCACGGAACCTGGCGCCTAGCACGGACGCTGAGGACAGACAGGCCATGTCGCAGGGAGCGTGTCTCTCCACACAGTTAAAACCAACCAACAACACATCGAAAGCCACTAGAGAACTCGAAAATGCAAGGGGAGGAAAGATATTTATAAGAAGCTAATATGTATAAAGGAATATATAAAATGGAAGATACGGGAACGATTTTTGAAAGAATCAGTGTATTCCTTTTACCATGCAAATATATGACTTTTGAATAAAGCATAATATTTCTGCTTATAATGAGATATATTTTCGAGTAAAAAATTCCATAAAATTTCATCAAAAGTGATGCCTGTGCTATTGGAATTTGTTTGATCAAATCTAAAGTTAATTAGGTGTTAACAATTACTCGAAAGTTTAGTCAAACAGAATTTTTCTTACTATACCAACGTTTTGGTGCACCCTTGCACCTTCTTCAGGGTAGTAAAATCTTACAAAATGTTACAATTCATGTACACAAAATACATTCGTAGAAAACATTCAGTTCAACGATAACCGCATAATTATTTTTAGAGTAAATGGATGTGTGTATGCGCTTTGAATTTTTTGTACGATGTTTAATAAATTAACTGAATGTTTTGTACGAATTTATTTTGTAATATTTTACTACCCGGAAGAAGGTGCAAGGGAGCACCGAAACAGTATAGTAAGAATAAATGCTATTTGACTGAACTTTCGAGTAATTCTTTACACCTAATCCGCATCACAGTTGAGAAATTACTAGTGCTGTGAAGATCTGACAAATCTTGGATCAGAAAACCCGGATTTCAAAATATCCGGATCCTCGGATATCCGACGTTTGGATATTGAAACGGATATCCAAAAATATAATTCAGATATCATGTTTACGGATCCGGATCCAAATCCGAATCCGGATTCGATGTTTGTTTACGGATCCGGATCCAAATTTTAATTCTAGATCCGATTCTTCATTTTGAATGTGAAGGCAAACATCAGAAATTTAGTTCAAATTCAAACTACAAACCGTTAAAGTGGGTCTGTTTATCTTTACAGCGGTCTGTAAACACTAGTGAACAAACAGTAATACATTTTATAATACCCCTCTAAAATAGCCAGGTAGTTTGTGGAAATGTAAAGAAAAAAGGAATTTATACTTTCACAGAGTCCTATTTAGTAAATTTTGAATAAAAATTCAAATTTTTATTATTTTTTTATTATTACATATACTCATATTTGAATCTAAGATCCGATTCTCAAATCCGTTTCCAAGATTCGATATTCGGATCCAGATTCAAGATCCGATACTCAGATTCGGATCCAAATTCCAATACTCGGATTCGGATCCAAAATCCTATACTCAAATCCGGATCCAAAATACGATATTCAGATCCGGATCCAAAATTTGATACACAGATCGACCCAAAATCCGATACTGGGATTTGGATCCGAGATCCGGATAGTTGAACATTCAATTAGCCAGATATCCGGATATTTTTGGAACCGAAACCGAAACTATCCGGATCTGGATGTCACCACTAGAAATTACCCACAACCAAAAATTAATATTAGAAAATTTTCTGGTTGTTCTTTGTTATCAAATAATTGATTTACGCTGCTGAAGCAATAATAGTTGTAAATATACTTTAGAGTAAACCTTTTTATCTACCGCTCAATTTGTCATATTTTAAAGTGACACAATTTGATTACCACCCACCTAAATAATTCGCCATAATTTTAATGCACCTTATTATTGCAACCAATGGGGCACAAAAAAAAATCAAATTAATTAGGTTGTTCTGTGTCCTAAAAAGGTAAATAGTATTTACCGGTGGAGAAAATGTTTGTCACCAGAAAGAAGCGAAGGCTGCCAGTTAAGTTCGAGATTGATCAAATATCGAGTCAAATATATTTACTTCTCGAGTTACATATACGATTTTTTCCATTCCCGATGATTTATTTTTTATCTTTGATTGATACATTGAAACAAAAGATTTTAGTATTCATTGGAAAATTTAAGAAGAAAAACGTTGCCATCTACCATATTTGACAAGTCACATTATTTATAAAATGACGACAATTTCAAAGAACTTAAATTTAAAATCGTAAATTATGAGAATGAGCAAATAATTTCACACAAGTTTAAAATAATTGTTGGTATTTAACAAAATAGGAATGTACGGGAGCTAATTACGTCCCGTCGTCAATAGAAATACCTTGACGGTAAAATGAATCTATGAACATTGTACGTTTCTACAAACAACGTCCTAATAGCTTACGATATCAGTAGTGGGAAAAATATTTTAGATTTGGTTTTATTTTACTTTAAAAAAATCGAAATCTGATCATTCTTTCAATTTTTAAATTATCAGATAAATACTAATAAATGCTGCCGCCCACCAAAAATCGGAAATCGCCCATACTGGTGGGCGGTATCTCCCACGTTGAGAATCCCTGCTTTAGAGCATTAATGCTTCCGTACTTCCATGATAAATCGTGGGATGTTTAGTTTGTAGTAAAAAAGTAAAAGCAATCTATTTGAATACATTTTGTGACAAGAGAATCTTCAGTAGAATGTAGATGCCACTTGTTATTGTTAGAAATAGTCGGTTGCATGTTTACATTAAGTAGTGTCGTTAGAACATCGTTTTAAATAAAAAAAATGTATTATTATTTAGGTGAAAAAAAAACCTAGGAATTATTATATAATTTTTATTTATATAACGAATGTCCCATAAGTTTTGGCACAAATTTTAACAATTTTTCTTTGTAATAGAAAATGCATTTACTTAGAATTTTGTAATACTTAATAATTAACTGTTTCATAAGCAACAAAATTATGAACTTAAATTAAGAAGGCCGTGTTCCTTCCCAAGGCGTACACCTAGCGTTAGGTTTTGGGCGACATTTAAGGTAGTTGTCACTCGAGTGTATCTATTCAAAAACTTGTTCTATGTTCAAAATAAAAATTAAGCTAATGCAGTTTATATTTGCAATTACTTATATTTTCTAATATTATATTATATACACAGATTGCATCAAAATAGTTAAAAGCTAATATCAAACACTGTAACAGATGAATTTTCTTTATTTTTTCGTAGAAAAGATTTTTTTTTCTTTTTAACTGTACCACTCGCACTAACACATACACAAGTGTCGTATTTCAATGTTGAAGAATAACTGTGGCATTGTCGCACCTAGACATTTATAGGTACATTCGGGTATAAAAGTAATAAGATATTTTAAGATATAATACTAATTCTAAACTACAAATGGGAACTACAAAACAAATTAATATATTTCTTTCTTAAAATTACAAAAGTAATATTATACTGTTTAAAGTTTTCAAGCTTTTCACGTAAAATACCAATTTAAAAAATATTTCTTTCGAATGTACGTCTGAAATTCCTTTAACCAAAGATCACCTCTTATTCGCTAATACCAAGCAGGTGTTAACTTAACTTATACTCCATCTGAAACGCTTGTACATGGTTGTCAAGTATAATTCTACCTATTTATCGTATCTTCAGATTATAATTTTCTAGAGGCAATAAAATTAAATCTGGGTGGTAAATAATTTTCTAATTTTTACATAAAATCCGTTAATTAGTTTACTATAACATACTAGTTTTTAGATTAAATGTCATAATGGATATAAAAGTTATAATTTAAAATGTTTTTATTTTGCCATTTCCTATTCTTCACGTGTTAAAAAGGCCAAATTTAATTGCAAATATCTCAGGTACCGCCTGGTCAATTGTTTTAAAACTTGGAGAGCAGGTATATTATACTTCAGTTGAGATGTACTTAAAATTTCAATTAATTCTGGATATAATGGTTTCACGATATAACTACCTTAAATCGATTTCTCAGACATTCCTGATTCCTTCATATTCTGCGTTGAAGTTCGTCTTTATTTTTGGCTCCCATCCTCCGTAGTAAACTTTTCGATATAAAAGAGTCCAAAAATCTTCTTTGGGACGAGCCTGTGGAAGGTTAGGGAGATAATCGTTTCGCGGAATAAATGGTACATTTTGGTCTGTTAGCCAATTTTGAGAGATGCAAGGTTTGGCCAGAAGATCGTCTCCAGCGTGTCTTCTTCAATAAAATTAACCAATTTTGGTTAGATGTACCTTTGATTATCCAGGGCTTCATCTCACTTGGGCTAATTTGGTTTTTTGTTTATATCATACATTATTAGGGACCTCTGAAATATTGTCAGTATAAAAACCATCATTTCCCTAATTTTGGAGTTGCTCAGTGTGAAGTCCGAGAAATCGATGTAAATGTCGCCCAAAACCTAATGCTAAGTGTCTGCAGAAAGTTGCGCTTTGAGCAAGGACACACCCATCTTTATTTAATTTAATTTCATATTTTTTTGTTAATTATTAAGTATTATAAAACTTTTGATTTTATTACAAAAAAATATTATTGAAATTTGTGCCAAAACTTATGGGACATACGTTATATTCGAAATACATACGCAATATGTAATTTATAAAAAGCTTTAACAATTGGACGGGCTTATTGCTTTTGGTGTCACAAAATTGGTAAACAAATTTATCCAAAAGATTTTGGAGCGATTAATTTTAATTATTGCAATAAATATGTACTTTTTCTACTTCATCACCCTTATACTAATATGTTTTATTCTTAAAAAATATTAAATCATTCTTCAAAAAGATAACTAATCATAAATTAAATTCTATGAAAAATCATAAAAAAAAATCTTTCTAGAAGTATTTATTCAATCCTACGTAGGCCTAATTTACGAGTAGGTTATGTCATTTACCTAGAGCTCAGAAACAACTTTGGTTCGTAATTGGCGAAAAAAGTAAGCTTTTTAACAGGCGCGCACACAGGATAGTTTTTGGAGGAAAAATTCCGCTTTTGTGCTAATTTTTAAAATTCAGGACTGTACTGTGGCTTAATTTTGGGTGAAAAGTAAAGTAGTATTTCATTGCACCGCCCCCTGTGTGCGCCCCTGCTTTTTAATAATAAATCTACGAACTAAACTGTTACGAAAAATTGTATACTTACAACAAAGAAAATCTGATTACAATAATGAAAATGACTATCACACAAAATAAAAATGATTATAATAATTGCAATTGTGACGGTTTGTTTTTATACAATACGGGTTTCTTGTACTTTGGTACATACATTCATACATCAAAGTTGTAGATATTTTAAAGAATATATGTCCCTTTTGACTAGCAGCACTCTGTTTTTTTATGGATTTTAATTATAACAGAGCTTAATGGAGTACTTTAATCTTTAATGTAGTCAAATTTAAGGTAGAAAATGTTATAACATTGTGGAGTATGCTAAGCAATAACTACATAATGTAAAAAAAAATATTTTTCTAACATAAGTGTTCTTGTAATTTATTTTGTGCTAAAAAGTATCACGTGGTTTGTGAGGTGCAAGTGACTGACAAATTTTGTACATATAACTGTTCTGTTAACAGTACCTAAGCAGTTTTCTTCGTGTGTAAATTTTGTTTGTTCACAAGTTGTCTATTTCAATATACATATTTCTTAAATGTCATCAGCTCCTCCTAAGTCACATCCGGTAAAATTCAAATATTCCATAATTAATATTTAAAAATGTATATCTCGCTCAAATTAAATAAAACGAACTCAAAATACAAACGTGTGAAAGTTTCATGAAATAAAATAATAACAAAAAAAAAAATAGAATTCACCATTGCAATAAAGAAAAATTGATTACAATAATGAAAATTACTAAACACGAATCACGAATTCAATAATTATTGTAGGTAGGTAGATGAGAAACAGAAAAATATTTTTTGTCTAGGACCCGTAAATGTGTAATTAACCCCCATTAGAGAGTATCATAGATATCAACATCGTAATTATACATGCAACACAGTGATCCATAATGTATATGTATGCGAAGTGGTAAATGGAATACACGGATGCAACATCGTTCAGGGACATGACCAATCACCTGATTCATGCCTAGGTACACCACTGACCGGGATAACGACGTACAACATCGAGCAGACATAGCATTTCACCTTAATCTCAAACAATCACTGAAGCTGGAAAAAGTTATATTAAAATGTACATAGATTCACGAAACCTAAAACCTAGTATTGGACTGGGACGTCTTACATATCTAACCTATCCTAATCTACTTAAAGAGGTAAAAATACTTTCATGCGATGCGCTACGTAATGCTGTTAATGCCCATTTGGACAACGGTCGAACGTATTTAATATATTTGAAGGGTTTCCCACAAAAATATTTAATATTTATTTCCAGTTTATGGTGCCATATCGTTCTATTCTGGTCGCAAAAAGGTTTCTCAAAACCAAGCAAAGAATGAATAATATAAGGGTGAACGTTTGTAGTTCTACAAGAACCATCTGTATTTGAAAATATTTTTGTAAGATATTTGGATCTGGTATCATCCGCAACTCCTGCAAGTGTTTTAAAACAACGGACAGATGTTAAACTAAAAATATTGACCGCTAGTATGAACAAGTGACCCTTCGGCGTGCGCGCTTATGAAAATCACATGAGCGGGCGCGCTGCGGCATTTCGTGCCGCAAGTGAAAAACGCCTTAATTCGATATAAGTAAAATAAAATTTAGTCTTAATGCCGCCGCTGTGGTCGAGCGACCTTCTCCGTTCAAACCTTGAGGACGTGGGTTCGTTTCCCACTATGGGAAAATACAAATATATTAAAATATGTTACGTAAAATTCTAACAATGAAATAAATAAAGTATTTGAAATAGGGGCTAGAACTCACAGAGTTGAAAAGCCTACAAAAAATATTATTTATTGTTAAAATTGTACAAGACTAAAAAATGTATTTCTTATATAAATAAACAATTCTAATAATTTAATCCTCCTCCATGGGCGGGTTCAAGCATGTATTGCAGCGCACTGTTTTATTGCTATGCCCTGTGCAAATAAATTGTTTATTACATAATTTACAAGTCTGATTGACTGTTGTAATTATTAACATCAACACTTTTATTACCATCTTCATTTTCATCGCTAATGTCGAAAACTCCTCGTTCGATGTCTAACAAATTCTCCATAATTTCATCAAATTCCCAGATTGAAAGGTACTTTTTTGACCATTTTCTTTTTTCTCTTAGTTTGCAGTAAATTAATGTTTTAATATTCATGTAACTTTGTAAAACTAATTAAAATTAAAAATCTGTTTCTGACCGGACGCACTGCAGCACGGAGTGCCGCAATTTAAGACCTTTCACACTTTAGCAGCTTTAATACAATTGACTGTATAATTACAATGCATAATATTTTTAGTATGGTGTAAAGGAGTGTAGGTGTAATAGTCATTTCAGAATGCCTAGTATAGAATACATATAAAATAGGAATAGCATTGTTTAACTCTGTCAATCGTTTCGTTTATGGATTATTTTGAAGTATTTTTCTCTAAAATATTTCATAAATGATTGACAGAGATAAAACATAGTCACTGTTTATACTAGCAGCTACTAATACGAGCCCAACCCCAAATGTATTCATAACCTCTGAAAAAAATATATTAACCGCAAGGAGAATTAATTTTTACCTCTCGCTAAGAGAGGTATTGGATTCATGCTAAAAATCACATATCCAGATTTTATTGAATAAGCACGATTTAAGGTCCATAGAATCCGATTTTAACATTTTTACAATGATGTCTGTGTGTGTGTGTGTGAGTGTGTGGATGTGTGTGTGTGTGTGAGGTTGTTGGAGACACGATTTCTCAAATTCTATAAGACTAAAGACCTGTTTGACTACGGATTCCTCAATCTAACAGTAATGGGAAGAGTTGAATAGGTTCTGGTAACAATTGGACAACCGGAAGTGGTAGTTTCTAAAGAAAAGAATTCTAAATATTGTTTTTTGAAACTTTGTTACTACAAATATTAAAAATAATTAAATTCTCAATCTGACACAGTTAATTTTTTTATTATATCTCGTATAGGTTTGGAGATATAGTATATAATAATATAGAATAATCTGTTGTAATAAATCTCGTTGTCCGAAAAAAATTTGCGATATTTAAATTTTTGTAATTGACATGTAAATGTAAAATGTCAGTGTCAGATTTTTCTGGTAGGTAAGGTACTCTTACCTATATAATATATATTAAATGTACTATTTAATATATATTATTGTATTATTAATTAATTATATATTTAAATTACAGATATGTTAATATTACATATATCCTTAAGAAATACCGCTAATACCGTCAATGAATTTGAAGAATTTTGAACATATTAGAATAGTAGGATAAAATTTCTTATAGAACGAAAGAAGAGAAACAATTTCAATTATTAGTGAGTACTTATAGGGCGCGAGCAGACATGTGACTTTGTTGGCCTTGGCAAGCAGATGAGGATCCGTGTCAGAATGACGGCTAGTAGTTTTTACATAGATATCACAATTGTCATATGTCATAATTTTTCATTCAAAATTTCAAAATGTTCTGATGTTTATTTGTCATTCATTAGTATGGAATATACTTGTCGAGGAAAATAATCCACATGGATTTGGAAAATCATAATGTTTCGAATAAAAACTTATGATACTTGACACCTATGTATATGTAAATTATTACTAGCTCTCATTCTGACACGGGCCCCCACATCTGCTTGCCAAGACCAACAAAGTCACATAACTGCTCGCGCCCTATGCTACATAAAATGAAAATGGCGAGAGGTATTGTGCTGGCCACAACAGATTTTTTAGATTATAATAGTTAAGACTATATTTGGGCAATTTTTTATTTTATGTATTAATAAAGTGTATTGGATTTTAATATTTTACTTAAATTTATCATTTTAACAATAATCTACGAGCAAATATATGACAACAGACCAGTGGCGGATCCAGAAAATCTCTCAGGGGGGGGCGAACTACTTTTTTTTAGATAGTGGAAGTCATCCCTGCAAGGTATCAAAATGACCGAAAAATATGGGATTCAAAATTGTTCATAGAAAAGGATAATATTGGAATAAAAAAAACATTGTTCTGATTTTTTTATATTTATAATTATTTTACAATGTAAATATAATGTAATAATTACATTATCAAATTTAGACGACGGCTTTTTGTCGATGCAAATCTTTGCAAAACTTTCGCCGGGTCCAACTCCTTATCCTGGTGTAAATGCAAAAGAGCAAGACCCAAAAGTCTTTCTTCAGACATTCGATTTCTTAGCCAAGTTTTTATCCTGCGTAAAGCAGAGAAACTCCGTTCCGCGGAAGCTACGCTTATGGGTAAGCTTAACAATATCTGAAGCATGATTTTGCTATTTGGATAAATTTCTTCATCGCATTCGGTGTACACGTCTAATGCTTCCACAGGTAATATTTTTCTTGATCCTGATTCTCGAACCCATTTTGCTTTCCATAATTTTATCTCGGACGTAAATGACACTTTTGAAACGAATTTTTTGGTTTGCGTCACAAATGTCGAGTAGTTTTCCCATAATTTATCTATCGATACGTTTAATTCCTTATCTTCTATTTTCAGTAAATACTCTGGTAACAATGTGCATAAATAAAACGCATCCATATTTTTGTCGCAAAATCTTGTTTTCAAATCAGTGATTATTTCATCGAGCACAGGAATAAATACACTTCTCCGATAAAACTCTTCAGGTGTTTTGCAGGAATAATTAGGTCTTTTTGTTTGCCTACCAGTAATTCTAGGAATCTTCAATTCAACTTCCAATTCAGCAGAAACTTTGGATACCTCGCCATACATATTTGTAAATACTTCGTCTGCATCTTTTCTTTGAGACTCGAGCATAAAAATAAGATCGGTTATTAAATCTTTTGCCATTATAATGTCAAAGGACTTTTTTTGAAATAAATTACTCAGAGGTAGGGTCAAAGAAAAAACACGATTGATGCATGTTAACGATACTAGAAATTGAGGTGTGAGCAAAGAATTTAACAGAAGACCAGCTTTAGTTGACGATAATGTATCATCCCATTCAACAATAGTTTTTAATGTCTCGACAATATGCGTCAGCTTATCTTCGAAGTATAAAGAAACATCGTGTTTTTCTACCCATCGAGTGTCACATAAGTTACTTAATTTCGATCCTAAGATGTTTTTTAATATAAAGTTTCTTTTAGCTGATGCGTGGAAAAAAGCAGTCACTTCCTTAATTATTGCAAAGCAATTACAAATACTCTGTACTTTTGAGCACTTCGACAACGATAAATTCAATGAATGATTATAGCAGGGTATTCGCGTAGCATGCTTGGCTGATTTCTGTATTTCTGATACAGCTCCCCGTACTTCTGACATCATGATACTACAAGTATCAGTACAAATCCCAACGCATTGCCCACAGTCTATCAGATTTTGTTTTAAAACATTTAATACCGATTTTCCTAAAGTTGCACCATCAATTTTAGGTTCAGAGAACGAGTCTACTGTTGATTCATAATTCATATTATGCAAATCAAAGAATCCAATAAAATCTTCTTTGATTTGGCCATTATTAACATATCTAAGAACGACACTCATTTGAGAAACGGTAGATATATCTGTCGTTTCATCGAACATGACAGAAAAGTATTTTGCTTCAGTCACAGATCTTCTAATTGTATCCAAAATTTCATCACGCAACAGTCAATAACAGCATTCTGGATAGTTTTAGAAAGATAAGTTGCGTTCTTTCCTGCATTTTTTAGGTGATCTTCAAGGCAAGTATCACCTGCGCGAATTCTTAATTTCAAGATTTCTCGAAAATTGCCTTGATTGGTTACTTGTGGTATATTCAGTAAGTCTCCATCGTCTCGGTGCCCTCTAAGTGAAATATTTTGTCGACCTAGAGTAATTATCGTATCGATAATTGGAAGCAACTTTCTTCTGTTTTCTTCAACTTGTCTTAATCTCTCTGTATTCAACTGATTGTGAAGTTGACTACTTGGTTTATCAAAACTGTTCAAAAAGTTTTTAGCTTTTTCAACAGATGATTTATGGTACTCGCGTTGGTCATGTTTGTCCAAAATTCCATCCTTACCTAGGAGCTTCGCAAATTTGGTTAGTGGTTTTTTGACTAAAACGCCAACTTCAGTGTGACATCGGGATTCTCCTACAAAATTAGATGAGAATAAGAAACAATATTTACAAAACACTCCTTTTGCGGATGGAGAATAGACAGCCCATGGATATTTATCCAAGTGAGTTTGTTTCAAGTATCTTCTTTCAATTTTATTGCATTTTATACACTGTGAATATGGAAATTCGAAATTCTCTGGGGGACGGAAATGATTCTCCAAAAGCTCTTTCTTTTTGTAATTGTTGATATTCATCAATTTACCAACGTATAAACCAATGTCATTTTCAGTTCCAAAAACATCGTTTTTAGTTACATTGAGCGTAGGATTTACATTCACAGTCGCAGTGTCATGCTGTGATATCGAAATTATCTTTTCTGAAATAGTTAAAATTTATTCAGTTATATGTTATATTAAGAATTATAAATTCAGTTTTACAATGTTAAAAGGAATAGTTAAAATATAAAATAGGGTATAAAATTATAATAAATTATTTTGACATTCATTTTTATGTAAATGAAAAAATTGTAATTCATTCCAAGTATAAGTATGGCGCATTCGACAGTTTTTATTATGTATAATCTCGTTAAAATAGATCCAGAATTTAATACAAATGTGTAGAAACAATATTTTTCCTAAGCTTACCTGTCTCAATAGCAACTGACTCCACATGATGTGAAATTTTTACAAAAGAATCGAGGGTTTTTTGACGTTTGTTAGGATATTCATCCATTCTATCCTTTAGCACCCTTGGGAATGTAATAAACGCCCTTGAGGAAAAAAATTATCTCTCTAATGTTAGGTAAGAAAAGCAATGTACAACTTACGGGCACAAGAACTACTGTACAATATCGTATGCAACACGGTGAAGATACAGTTTCCCTCGACAAAATTACAATCTTTGTCGTTAGTATCACCTCCTTCCCTTTTTGCATTAAATACTGTTATGAGTGTTATGCAAATGCGTTTACATAATAAATAAATATTATATGAATATTTTATTGAACTAAATATATTACACTTACTTTTTCGTTGATACGGAATATGTATATCATCTACGAGTCAGGAAAATATTTTACTATGATGACGGTAATTTTTATTGTTTAACCAATTCACTTCAATGTTCACATGCAACTAACTTCACGCCACGTGAATGACAATACATTTTAAAATTTCGTAACAGATATCGCTAGTCGCTAGAATTCAATAATAGCAACCGTTATGGCGCCAAAACTGAATTTTATGTAAACATCTATAAACTTTTCCTTGGTTCTTGTTGAGATTTTATACAACAAAATAATAAATCTTTATTTAGGAATCTGTAATTTTACAAGGAGGACATCTAAAAATTTTGAAGAAAAAAATCTCTCAGGGGGGGGGCGATCGCCCCATCGCCCCCCCCTTGGATCCGCCACTGCAACAGACACGTGCTTTTTTTTTAGTTTCAACATAAATAATACAATATTTATGTCAGTATTATGTATAAAACTGAAGGTAAAGGACACTGGAAATATATTCAATTAATTACTATATTAAATTTTATTTTTTTAGTAAAATTATTTGCAAAGTGATATTTATTTATTAAAGTACCACCTACAATAATTATATTAAAAACAAAAATAAATAAATTACTGGATGCTATGATTATTACGCCAATTCAACATATTTTGATATGGTGTCTTAATAGAGTGTATAGAACTTGAATACATTGCTTATAATAACATTTCTTAGGTTTAATAATAATTTATTTGCAAATAAACCATTGTCTGAATGTGACAAATGTTGTCGTCTTTAATAATTCGCAAATATTTTTTATTAAAGTAATAAAATTTAACATGGCAATTAATTGAGTATATTGTTAGTTACCTTTACCCTCAGTTTTATAGATAATGATAATACTAACATAAATATTGTATCATTTACTGTTGGAACGAAAATTTTTGGGACTTATCTTTTGTCATATATTTGCCCGTAGATTATTGTTTAAATGAGAAATTTCGTTAATAACATTGTATTTAAATCCAGTACACTTTATTAATACATAAAATAAAATAAATATACCAAAAGTCTTAACTATTGTAACCAACAAATCTATTTTTACTTCCTTGTACGTAAGTAAAGGAAGTATTGTAATCGCGAAAAATTTCGGTTTTCAGATTTCAGCGGAAATATCCATTTTGATCATCCCTGAATCCATTTTGACTAATTTCGTTGTGACGTCTGTACGTACGTACGTACGTATCTCGCATAACTCAAAAACGGTAAGCCGTAGAAAGTTGAAATTTTGTATTTAGGACTCCTATAACAACTAGTTGTGCACCTCCCTTTCTGGTTATTACACAATTTCCAGAAGTGGCACTTTACATGAAGCCTATAATAGATATTAATGAAAAACTGTTTTAAAATATAATCCAAAACTTTTCAAATTTGGTATACAAGACTTTTATGTCAATCGAAATAACATAATAGATTTTGGTTAAAATAGGCTAACCGGAAGTGGTACATTACTTGAAGTTGTTAACAGTTTTTCTTGAATAAAATGATTTTATTTTGATTTTAGAAATAAATGCTTCAAATAAAGTTTTAGAGAATTAATTTCTGCGTCTAGCACATCAAGTATTATTAAATTAGCCCTTTGTATAAGCGAGATATGTAAATTTAAAAATTATATACTTTTTTGTTTTTGTAATAAAGCTTGCTATGGATTAGGACAAAAACTTAAAAAATGTTCATGTCAAATTACGTTAAATACGTGCAATTTTAAGATTCGTACAATAACAAATATTATATTTTTATTGTGAAGTTAGTCATATTCATTGTTGTAATCAAATATTTCTGTGTTGTAATCAAAACTCTCTTTAAAAAGAACCGGGTTAGATTATGGTCGCTATATATCTTACTGTTTTGAAGTGAAAATTAATATTTCGTAATTTATTTATTAAAAAAATATGTATAGTTAAATAATCGTACAAGGAAGTCGTGTGGTGTCCACATCAGATTTTTTTATTGCTGTTAATATATTTATATCAGAGGGTACGAATTCATTTGGGGTTGGGCTCGTATTATAAATTGCAAAAAGAGGGAGCACCCACAATTTTTTTGGGCTTCTTTTTTCTAATTTTTGTTATTATCATAGTAGAACACAAACATAAACTGTTTATACTAAAACGTGTCGGCAACAACCGTAGTGCGCATAACTTCTTGAGTTTGTCTGTCGTTCGACAAAATGCCGCACGACATAAACTCGCAGTGCGTGCCTTGCCTAAAGTGTCGTAAACTTATTCATATTATTTCATTAGCCTGTTGCCATGTGGTATGTTGTCATCACGATGTGATATTAAATCAAGGATAATTATTCTCCTCGTATAAGTATAACAAGAACAAGGGGTAATTTCCTCGTTGAATATACAAATTCCGAAGGCTTAAACTTTGCATATTATTCAGTGTTTCATGTCATCACCAAACAAGAAACTGGTTAAATTACATATTTACTGAAATTTTCATTTTCGCCAAGAAATACTCTTCACTCTTCATACAAAAACATATTACCCTTCCCTTCAGCCCATTTATTATGGAATAATGAGTATATACAGAAAATAATAATATAATGTATAATTAAATTGAGGGGGTTTCATAATAATCGAACAAATCTATTTATTGAAATTCCCCGGTTTATCGATTCCGGTCATCTCAAGGTTTGTCACAATATAAGTAGGTAAATGATGAAAAATATAAAAGTGTACGTTTGTAATTCTACAAGAACCCTATTTGTCACCATCGATATTTGAAAATATTTTTGTAAGGGGTTTCAAATTTTTTTAAACAAATATAAAGTTGAAAAATATATCAATCTTAATTGTTGAAACATCATTTCCTTTTTACCTCTCGCTAAGAGAGGTATTGCATTCATGCTAAAAATCGCATATCCAGATTTTATTGAATAAGCATGTTTTAAGGTCCCTACAATCCGATTTTAACATTTTTACGATGATGTCTGTCTGTGTGTGTGTGTGTGTGTGTGTGTATGTGTGTGTGTGTGTGTGTGTGTGTGTGTGTGTGTGAGGATGTGTGTGTGTGTGTGTGTGTGTGTGGGATGTTGGAAGGACGGTTACTCAAAAACTATAAGACTTAAAATTTGTTTAACAACGTATTTCCCAATCGGACATTCATGGGAAGATCTGAAAAGGTTTTGGTAATAATTGGACAACCGGAAGTAGAAGATTCTTGAAAAAAAATCTTCTAAATATTATTTTTTGAAAATTTTTCGTGGTAATATTAAAGAAAATTAAATTCTCTATCTGATACATTTAAATATTTTATTATATATTCCATAGATTTAGAGATAAAAGAAGTATAATATATAAAATAATCTGTTGTAATAAATTTGACAGCCGAAAGAATGCCATGAAAAATAGTTGATAATTTAAATTATTTGTAACTGACAGATAAATGTCAGTGTCAGAAATAATGATTAATGAAAGAAAAATGTACTTGGAGAATCCCTTAATGCTTGATCTGTGACTATTATGGAGATGACAAGTCTAGGTTGAAGGACTTAAATTTGTTTCAAACATTATGGGACAATGTACACCAGTACTATAGACTAGAGTAACTTGGAATTGCGAAAAAGCTATCAAATTCTTCTCAAGTAAGTTGTAAATATTGACAAAATTACACATCGATATAAGAATAATCGGAGTGCAATCTATCCGTCACTTTATTAAAGGGAATTAGTGTTATTTAGATATAACATGTATGAAAAAATAAAATGTAAAAGAAGATATGTAAGAATAGATGCACAATCCATATATACATTTTAGACCGCCCAAAATTAATGTTTTTACTAGAAGAATATGAAGAGAAAGTAAACAACGTTGTTTGAATTGAAAATTGCTGTTACCAGCCTAATATCTATATATGGTAAACTCTACTTTGTAATTTATTGTAACATAATTTATGGTAAAATATCTTCATGTTGAGACATGCTATTATTGAATAATAAAGAAGTTTATACGTCATAGATTTATATGAATATATTATTTGTATTTATAAAAATATTCTTTGCTTTATGCATACAGCCAGGTAAAATATACGGCGAGAGGTTATGTGCTGGCCACATCAGATTTTTTATTTTTACAATAAATTTTCATCGGAAAAATCTAAAATTTTTACAAAACAAAACAAGTCCATACGTTGGATTCATTAAATAAAATTTCGAACTGAACACTTTATTTTTATGCTTATACGGAGAAATAAAAACTGTTTTTGAAATGAGGTGTTTCAAACTTCCTGAAAATTTAAATTTTTGGGCATGTTCGGATTTTGTAAAAGTATAAACTACTATACTGGGTATATGACTAAATTTTGAATTTTACATAATGAAAACCAATCTACTAAATAAAAAACCCGATCATTTAATTATGTGTGGTGTACAAAAAATAAAATTAATAAAGGGGGGAGGGACCGAGAGTGGTAGACAAAGACAGACAATATGCCATAGCAGTAAAAATCTGATGAATTTTTAGAAATTTATCCGTAAAAATATATACAAAAAGTATTGACGCAACCCTGTAGAAAATTTAAAAAAACTTTTATAATAACAAATCTCGAAAACATAACATTTAAAGGTATTTTTCGAAGAAAAACTTTTTTGAGCTTCCAGTAAAGTGCCATTTCCGGTTATCTGATTTACTCCAAAATCGAATGGCATCTTTCCATATAAGAGTAAGGTAGAAATACAAGGTTTCAAAATTTTCTGAATGATAGTATTTGAGTTAGAGCGTAAAGAAGATCCACACATACATACACACATACACACAGACATCTTCGTGAAAATGTTAAAATTAGATTCTAGGGACCTTATAACGTGGTCATTTACCAAAATATCGATTGTGATTTTTACACGATCCCTATACCTCCCTTACCAAGGGTAGAGAGAGGTAAAAATATAAATTCAGGCTATATTGACGTCACCATATTCCTTCTCCAAATCATTCAGTTTTGAGTAATCTTTAATTTTTAATATTACTTACAATGAGAAACCATGGGCACAATTCTCAATTTTCATTGAAGTGATATGCAATGAAAATTTTTCACTTTATGACTTGGAGTTATTCACAATTGCAAAGTGTGATATTGTATATACAGAGTGATCAAAAATAGCTGAAGCGTACCGCTCTATACGATTCTAATATCTGCCGCTTACTTAATATGACAGCGTTACTATTTCCATGGGCGTACCTTTCAAATTTTGCTAAATGTCACAAGAAAAATCCTCAGAACCGTCTTCTTTACGTTTACCCGACCAGAAATATAAATTTGTCATGCTCTTCATTGAGAGCCACAACGAAAAGAAATTACTTAAAGATTTTTCACGAAGATATGCGAAATAAATATCAAATGAATCAACGTACGGCAATGATATAAAATAAATGCCATGAATCTGTTATCTGTCATATGTGGAATATAGTTTGATGAATTATGGAAAATTGAAATATAATTTTGACATTGCTTTGGAACAAAAGTTGTCTCGTGATCATCAACTATTTGGTTGGACTTGCGCATATAGTGAAAATGATTAGGTAGACGACGCACTTCATCAATCTGAAAAAAACCTTATAAAAGAAAAAAGTACTAGTATTATGTAATGCATATATTAATGATATTTACAATTATTTCTAAGACAATCGTTATTCCTTTTACGAAATACGGAATATAAAATTATTTGAAATAATAATTGTAGTTTATTTTCGTACCATACGTTGGCACTACATGTTGTGTCAAATAATTTTATATTCCGTAAAAGGAATAAGGATTGACTTGGAAATAATTGTAAATTCATTAGTATATACGTTTCTTTAATACTAGTATATTTTTTTCTTCTTTTTTAAAAAATGAATAACAACTAATAATTTCTACAAGATATATTTCATTTTATAAGGCTTTTTCAGGTTGATGACGTACGTCTTTTGCCTAATCATTTTCACTATAACAAGAAAATACGAATTTGGTGAATGTGTTTGTTGACTTTTGATAAATAGTATCATGACACTGACAAATTATATGATATAAATTTATCATTTCATATCATGTCAGAATGGTGAAAATTGAGAATTGGGCCCTATAATGGTTAATTTTTATATTTTGTAACCCATATGTATTCTGAAAATTCCATTGTGGTTGCATACCCCAAACTGTTTTGTTCCTTATATTTTATTAACAGAAAATCTTCAATTTAACTAGACTGAAATATTTCATCTCTAATTAATATGAAGGAGATAGATTAGCCAATTTTCGTTTTTGAGACTAATATCAGATATGAGTTCCATTTAAAAAAAATATAACTTTGTGTTATATCTCGTAAATTTACGGATATTAAAATTTATTTTGCACGCCACTGGTTAGGCAATAAAAATATCTAACCTCTTGATTTGAAACATTTTTTCCGATTACTAAAAACAAAAGCACATCTAAGATGGCCCCCTATAGGTGCACAAAAAGTTCCATTTAACCGACATTCGGGTCTATTCTGTAATTTTTAACCGTTAATTTGAAAAACATCGTTAAAATTTTAACGTGCTGGTTAATTATCAAATATAAATTCTCTAACCACGTACACGTGAATATTTTAACGGAACACGTTAATATCATACGCTAATTCCACTCAGACTAGCGTGAACAATTTAGTTGCTGTTAAAAAATTAACTAGTACGTTATTTGATAAAGATGGCAGCCAATGTAATTTTAAGACAATTATAATTTATAGGAATATCCATCGGATTATGATTCGTGATCTTTGTGACAACAGCGATCCATTTCAGTTGCCAGAAAGAGAATTTATAAAATGTTTCAGATTATCTAAACACTGTTGCCGCGATTTAATTACATTTCTGGCACCTCACATGAAAATTCCACAAAGAAATAACCTCAATGCCAATTTTTATAAAAATATTAGCTACACTTCATTTATTAGGGCACGGTAGCTACCAACATGGTATTGATGCTTGCTATTCATTAGGCATTAGTCAACCATAGGTAAGTCGATGTCTACAAGAAGTTGTTCAAGTTATAAATAATTATGTACTGAGAGAAAAAGTAAAATGTCCAACAAGTCAGGAGAGTCGAAATGAAAAAAGGAATCGATTTAGAATTGCTTACGGCATGGATGGCATTATCGGAGCTATTGACTGCACCCATATTGCAATAATTGCGCCCCCATAAGATCCTGATTTTCCAGGACGTGTCTATTACTGTAGACGAGACTATCCAACTATAAATACACAAATTACTTGTGATTCAGATCTTCGAATTTTAAACATAAATGCAAGATTTTCCGATTCTACACATGATTCCGCAATTTGGGAATTATCCACTATCAGAAGACATTTAATAAACGAATATGTTAATAATGAATTAAATAACAACTTCCTTATTGGTGATTCTGGTACCCCCGAATTTTATTATAACGAAATGCATATATCTGCAAGAAATTGAATTGGGAGATTGAATGGTGTGCTAAAAACTAGACTTCGGTGCTTATTACGACATAGAGCCCTAAATTATAATCCAGTAAAAGCTGCATTTAGAATTAATTAATCCAAAAATAATATAAATTTTGACATGTGCATAACTGCGCCATGCTGATAACAGAATGCACATGTCAAAATTTATATTCATTCTTTAATTTTTCTGTAAACCTTTTGCCGTCGTCAACTTGATACAGGCTATACTCCCTCATGGCCAAGTTTTTGGAGGAGAGGAATTCGCACCATTTCAATACAATGTTTTTTGGGGGTTTCGTGAGCGAAAACTACTTACTATATATAATTTAAAAAAAAAATGTAATAACGCTATTGCAAAAAAATATTGCTGCAGATGAGAGCCTTGGGGCTCTCGGAAGGTTCAAGAACAATTTTTGTACAATAACGATGACTGGTTTTTAAATAAAATAAATTTTCATAATTCATATGTACCTCGAGAAGGTGAAAATATTATTTTAACGAGGTAATTCAATTCAACACAACATTGCAAAATAATATTTCATGTTCAAATAATAAGTAAACCGAAGTTACCAACGAGAAATAAATTAAATTATGAATCCAGTATTTTAATTAATGAAAATAGCAGAAAATATTCGTATACAAAAATTTGATAAATGTTAAAAATGTTAATTTAGAAATGTAAATTTATGCGAAAAGTTTTGTATTTGTAAATATCGCCATACATTTTCTTGTGAATTTCTGGATGTGATATGACTAATTTCAATTTGATAGCAGGCTGAAATATCACTGAAAATATTAGAAAGTATAAATAAATATCCTGTTTTTCTAATAGTATATACTTCTTTTTGTGGTTGAATACTCCATTTTATTTCTAGAAGATTCATTTTAATACGATTAGTAAAGATTTTTTAATATATTCTTTCTAATATTTTTTTTTAAATAATTTTTGTTACAATTAAAAAAAATACAGTTATAATAATGTTATAATAAAGAAACAAAAATATCGTTATTGTAACGCTATTTTTTTAAGTTATATAACGAATGTTAAATGTTATGAAATAACGTATCGTTTTGTCAACGTTATTCCATCCCTGGTTTTAAACTTTTATATTAAATTGATTAAATAATACATGATCCACTGTCTTCGTAAAGTGTAAAATTGTTTCCAAACTCGTATTTTTGCGAAACGTTTTTGTATTTAATTCTCTGTCCTAACGAAATTTGAAAGTATGCATGGTTGGTGCAAAAAAGGAAAATAAATCGTATGAAAAAGCAGAGATACACAAAGCCAGAGAACGATAAAACGCAAATGGAAAAACACAAAGAACTGGACAAAGCCATTCCGTCAAAGGGAAAAGAGTTTAAAAAATAATGTCCATGTGGATAAAATGTAATTTTCGTTCGAAATATTTTTTTTAATTGAAGGAAAGTTTATCTGAACATATTATTGGATTTGTATTTGCATTTATTAGTAGCAAATAAACATTTAGTGTATTTGAAAAAATAGTTTTTCTTTGAGTTTTTGTGTTCATATTTTTTATTTATAAAAAAATAAATAAAGATGAAAATTTTGTTAAATTTATATTATTTTTTATACAATTTGTCAATAATTATTTGGTAAATTAATGTAGTTTGTTCAAATATTATTTTACGGTTTAATTAATCTATGAGTAATATATTATGTCACTGTTTACATATGTGTAAATTAAATGAATATAGGACAATAATATGAACATACATATTTACATTTGTATGTACAAATAATACATAATACTTATATAGATTTCTATCTACGATTTACAATATTATATTAAATCTAATCTATAATATTATTTAAAATTATTGAGTCTCTTCTGTAATTAGGTCGTACGTATTGTTATACAAATATCGTGAAATATTTTCTTTTGTTAAAAAAAAATTGTAGTAGAATCAGAATATCAAATTACATTATCCGTTAATGTTTTGGTGCCTAACCTATATACGTATTGTTATACAAATATCGTTAAATATTTTTCGTAATACCATACCGTTATTATGATTTAACAGAACTAAACACGTAAGTGAAAATGGATCTATGCCGGACGTAGGCCGTTAAGGATTATAACGGAGGCACGAACGAAAAACAACAGGGTACAGGTGTCTATAACGGCCGGCGTCCGTTATCATAATGACACCTGGCCGTTAAGATTTATCACAGGCACATGCAATTAAAGATAAAGTATGTATTTCTAAAAAAAAAAATAAGTATCGTAAAGAGCTTTATGGTATTACGAAAAATTTTGAATGCCACACGGCCGATATGCAAAAACAGTTTGAGCTGATTCAAACTTCATCCGCGTTCGTTATTTGGTCGGCCTAATAACGTTAATAACTATTTTTGTTGTTTTTACACCCAGAAAGCATATACGAGTATTATGAATAAGAGTACAGTATTTTTTTTTAAAACATGTCCGATTAAGGAGGACATCTACGAATTGTACGAATTAAGATTTTAGCCCCGCCCATTCAGTAGTGTCGTTTATTTAATTTTTATGAGGGTACGTAAGATATTACTGTTATTTTATTATTATAAAAATATATGTTACAGTAAAAGCATTTAAAATTCAAAAATAAGCCAACTGGTAAGTTTATTAGCAAATGTAACACCAAATAATGTGAAAAACAAGGTATTGACACAATGTCAGTGTCAGTAACACTGACAGAAAATAACGTTATTCGTATGGCTCTGAATCAAGGTAATATATCTGAATTAATAAATAAACTTTAGTTAAAGGGGAAGCATTGTCGACAAAGAGCATCGTTTTAAAATGTAGTATCCTACCTTAGTCGAAACAATATGATTTTTTGAAGGACAAGCGTGTTATATCCATCCTTATCGCATACGCTTGTAGTTTTTGTACATGACAAAGATAAATATATACCAATTTGTTAATGCGTTCATGATTGGACATCTTTTAAAAAAAATACTTTACAGAGTGATCCAGAATGACTGAAAGTTCCGCCTCGTTCTGATTTTTTTTTGTCGCATCCTTACGATAGTGAAATACGATTGACAAATTATATTGGCGTACTGGTGCTGGTGTACATATTTTCAATAATTTCCATCATTCCTCATGGTACGAAAATATGCTTCCAAAATAAACTTGTCACGATCTTCCATAATCACCATTCTGACGTAACGATTCGAATAAATAACAGTTTAATTATTTTAAAAGATAAAAACAAACTCATAAGTCACGTGACTCAATCATTCTGGATCACCCTGTATAAATAAATTCTAAAAAGTAGTGCTTCTAGTACAAGTTGGTCTTGGTAATTTTACTTCTAAAATGTTTCAAACGGATAATATAGATTGACAAAGAAATACTGTTTCAGATGGCAATAATTTTCTGGTGATTTTTTTGCGCGAAAGTTATCAAAGCGGAAGAAGTTATGACAGAACGTCAATTTTAGGAAAAATAGGTTATGTGACTAATCGTATTCCATGAGTTTTGGAAATTTAGGAAAGTGATAAGGTAAACGCCTGAACCTAAAATAGTATATTCTACAACTAGTAGTGAAAGGCCTATACTTTTTTCAACAAGATTTTAGAAATTACACAAAAAATGTTGATGGATTATAACAATATAATATCATATACTATCAATTTTTTTTTACTCTAGTCCATAAATTGCTTATAATACACCATTCATATATTTATTTTGATTTATTTGGTAATAACTGATCCACTGTGTCATTAGCAAGTTCCCTTATTTCTGGCGACGTACATTCAATATCTATATTTTCATTGCCACTTGACATTTTTCTCTGCGTAATGTTATTTCTAAGTAATATATTATTAGTAAAAGGGCTTTATGATCAACGTAATGTATGCCTTATTAGAAAAAAACGAACGTTATATTTCATATCATGTAAGAAAATAGCGTTGGTTTAGACATGGATATAAATTCTGACCTTTAATTGGTCACATACTTCACAAAAACGAAAAAAATATCACCTGTCAGCTGCCAGTTATCAAATAAAATCTACAGAATAAGTGAGGTTTAACAATGTTTTGTTGTAATTTTTAATAGGTCTTGTACATTTTTATAGATAAAACTATTTATTATTGACAAAGTTTGGTTTCACGAATTTAAATTATTTATTTTCTTGCATGAAATGAAGTATAAATGAACTTATTGCTGTAGAGATCTCTAAGAACCTGTAAAAATTAACAGAAAACTGTAAAACTATTCAAAATGTCAAACGCGAATTCAGAAATAAATGAATATAAAACAAAGAGTCATGTCATAACCATAGCAACTGAACCAAGATATTTGATATGCCGCGCTAATATGCGGCTGAACAGATTCTGATTCGTCAAAAGCCGTGCGGAATTATTCCAAACGCTGTACGGAATTATTCCACACGGTTTGTCGGAAAGATATTTATTCCAACATAATTTTTAGTTGTGGAATGTGTAGTTTCAAAATAGTGCTGGAGAAACCATTTTACACACGATTACGAAAGTGACGTTTAAATTGAACTATTTTTTTTATTGCCAACTGAAACAGTATTTCTAGATCACTCTGTATTTTCAGTATTGTGAACTCATTTTGAATTTTATTAATCACAGAACAGAGTTCATTGCTGCTATTTAAATTTAAGATACATTCTCATATTACATAACCAAGTTAAAGGTAACGATCTACACAATTTAAGCGACCAAGTTACAGAATATGGAGGCATATTAGTAAAGAGTTACACGTTATCAAAAATGCATAGAAGGTACTAACACTCAAATTGTAAAAACCACGTTCCGTGCAAAAATGAGGTCTACAAAACAACTAGAGTGTGAAAAGCATCTTACCACTGTCATAGATTTCGCACACCGACATCTCCTGCATTTTTGTGTGCGTGATGTCCTTGTGCGAGGCCAGGAATAAGACGACTTCTCGTTTCTCATTCTTGATGGGGACGATGTCCAGTAAACACCAAAATGGGGTTCCTGCGAACAAAAACAACACATTTTACTTTTTTTAAGTAACTAAGCGACAGTACGTAGCAAAAAAGTAATATGTCTAGGCGAGAATTGGTTCAGAGCGAAAGAAACGCAATCAGAAATACTCGTAAGCATTACGGGCTACTTTTGCGGATTATTAAATTAATGAAGCCTCCATCAAAGTAATATTAGAAATTGATCCTTTTTATTAAAAACTATTTGCAACAAACAATATTACCTGTAAGTGTTATTAAATTATGCATTTTATGTATATTCAATTGATACTCTTCTGCACTGTTTTTATCTTCCGTCACCTGGTAAGGAAGGTATTGTCTTTGGTCAAAAAATTTGATGGTGAGTTTTTAATGAATAAGCACGTTATAGAGTCCCTACAATACGAATTTACTGTTTTTACGATGATGTCTGTATGTGTGTGTATGCACGCGCGCGCGTTTGTGTGTGTGTGTGTGTGACAAAAAATTCTCCTTCGATAACTACAATACTACTATTTTAAATTTTTTAATTCTGTCATATTCCTCTTTCGTACGTCCATATGAAGAGTTGATTAGATTTTGGTTATGATTAGTTAACCGAAAGTATCCTAATTTGAATATTTTAACAGTTTTTCTTGAATAAACGCTATTAAATATCAATTTTTGACCTTTTATCCTATTATAAATAAAAGAATGTTATTCTCTAATTGATTCAATTACATTTTTTTTCTTCATATTCAATGAATGTAGAGATAAGGAATTATAAAGAAATATTTTTGCAACCTAATGCTGCCAAAAGCTGTACCATGGAAACAGTTATTCAAATATTACTAATTGACAGATGTCAAATAAAATTTACATAATATCTTTGTGAAATGATTTTACTGTAAATATAAAAATGTAAAATAAGTTAAGGTGGCAGAAACAAATCACGTAAGGTAATAAAACAGATTATAGCCATAATCCAATTCAGCAGATTATTATGTTATAAATGCTATATATGTATTTATTTTCTACTTCTTATTTTAAGAAACATACTGTTCTTTTTAGAAGTAGTTCAGTTCAGTTCAGCACGAGCTAAGATCAGTTCATTTCTCCCCTAAAAATTATTACTGACACAACACTGTTAATAATAAATAAATCATTTAGGGCCGGCTTGTTAATCAATGTGAAGTATTAGTTAAAATAATACGTTTATTAAACGATAAAGAAATATTAAAAAGATAATTAAAAGATAATAAATTTAACTAATACTATGATAAACAAATATTAAAACTATTTTAAAGACTAAGAATATTATAAGATACTTAAACACTAAGATTATTTATTTAAACAATTAATACTACTATTTATGTCACTAATTACATTTGTTTTTTTCTCTTCTTGTCGACTGTTTGTTTATATCACCAACACGACGCTTATTTATATCAGACTTCTTTACTCGTTGCTTCTATATCACAGACTATGTTCGCTGGCTCTGGCGACGGGTTATATAGCCGGCGTTTTTTGTTCTAGAACCCACTAGAATACTCGCAGATAAACAGCATGCACAATAGATCACGTCATCGCGACTAGTCCGAACAGGACTGTTACGCGCGGACATTCGGGCGCGACACAGCGGTGCCTGCTATGGCACGGCCGTGGCGAGGGCTACGGATCGGTGGTGGCGGTGACGTTACAATATATTAAAAAAATCTGACGTGGCCAGCACATAACCTCTCGCCGTATATTTTACCTGGCTGTATGCATAAAGCAAAGAATATTTTTAGAAATACAAATAATATATTCATATAAGTCTAGGACGTATAAACTTCTTTATTATTTAATAAGAGGATGTCTCAACACAAAACAATTTTCACATATATTTACAAAATCTATAGGACATCTTACCATAAATTATGTACAATAAATTACAAAGTAGAGTTTACCATATATAAATTTTAGGCTGGTATAACAGATTTTTAATTCGAACAACATTCTTGTTTACTTTATCTTCATATTATTCTAGTAAAAACATATATCTGGATATATACATCTATTCTTACATATCTTCTTTTACATTTTATTTTTTCGTACATGTTGTATCTAAATAACGCATAGATTTGCTTCAATAAATTGATGAATAGATTGCACTCCGATTATTCTTATATCGATGTGTAATTTTGTCAATATTTACAACTTATTTGAGAAGAATTTGATAACTTTTTTGCAGTTCAATGTTACTCTAGTCTACAGTGCGCGTGTACATTGTCCCATAATGTTTGAAACAAATTTAAGTCCCTCAACGTAGACTTGTCACCTGCATAATAGTCACATATCAAGAATTAAGAGATTCTCTAAGTACATTTTTCTTTTATTACTCATTATGTCGATGAGATACAATTTTAGATTTTTTAAATTTAAATTCATTCTATGAAGAAATTTTGTCCTACTTTTCTAATTTTTCGAGATGTTTCCAATTTATTGTCGGGATTAAGAGTATTTCTGAAGGGTATGTGTAATATACCTATAATTTTAAATATTTAACTCTTAATACAATAAGAAATAATATAATATATGTATTTCCCAGAAAAAATCTTCAGTAATGTCTCAGGATTTTTGACATGACATTTATCTGTTAGTTACAAACATTTTTTTATTTTTCAATTGGTTTCCATGACATTATATGGGCTGTGAGATTTATTACAACAGATTATTATATAACTTATATTTCTTTATATCTAAATCTATAAAAGATATAATAAAATATTTATATGTATCAGATAGTAAATTTACTCTTCTTCAATAAGCAAGAACAAAAATATTCAAAAAATAATATTTAGAAGAATTTTTTTAAGAATCTGCTACTTCCGGTTGTCCAATTATTACCAAAACCTTTTCAGCTCTTTCCAGTAATGTCCGATTGAGAAATACGTAACAGATATTAAGTATTATCGTTTTTGAGATATCGTCCTTCCAACCGACCTACATACACACATGCATACACACACATACACACACACATACATCCACACACACACACAGACACACACACACACACACACACACACACACACACACACAGACATCATCGTAAAAATATTAAAATCGGATTGTAGGGACCTTAAAACGTGCTTAATCATTAAAATCTGGATATGCGACTTTTAACATTAATCCAATACCTCTCTTAACGAGAAGTAAAAATATATTTACGGTTGACGAACACTCAAAACACAGCGAAAGAGATCATGACAATCAATATACTTTAAAATTTGGTGATGATTCATACTAATTGCGTTTTTATTTTATGGGCGCATTCCCGAATGCTCACGAATACTCCCAAATCCCGATCATCAACAACGCGAGCACTGCTCCTGGCCATTCTCGAAACCAGTGCCAATGCTTTTCCTGTGTAAACTTTGAAAATTAATTATAAAAAAAATTATGCAAATGTTTGAATTTTAACTACCTCTACGACACATCCGCAAGCTAAAAGAACATCTCTAGATAATTTGGGGTCGCTATGTAAAACGATGTATATTTGTATAGATGTGAAACTTTCACTTTTATATATAAGATAGACTACGATGAAATTTATAAAACGAATAGTTTTTTTTAAATATTTGAGTTTTTAAAGTTGTTACTCTGTTCCAAATTTTTACTAGTTCAAAGCCTTCTGCGTAATAAATTGCTTCTATTTGCATATTTCGGCGATGACGACATATTTGTGTCGTTAATAGCGTTTACTAGGCGTCACCTCGTAGACTCTCAAAGCTACCATAGAGAGCACTTACAAATTCAATTGATGTCGATCGGAAAAGTAAATGAATGCTAAAAATAATATAACAACGAAAGTAAACCCCCAATAATACTTCCATGAATTTATGATACCGCGCCTGCTACAAACCGCATGTGTTTGTAAGGAAATGAAAGATATGTTGAATGACATATGCAGGAACAACGTGGATTATAATATATGTAGTTTTTTTTTATTAATTTTATTAAAGTGCTTATTATGTACGCATAAATGTGCAATCATTAACCACAAAAAATATTTATATATTTTGATGAAGATCAATGTATGCGACTCCAATTATTAGTCAAGCCCACTGTTTGAGAACAAAATAAGCTTAACTCTTGTGACGTAAATCTGTCACAAGTTTTTATTTTTCATATTTCAAAGTCGCCCTTATAAAACCGCGGACCGAGAAAACTCAATTGTGTTCTTTGTACGTCGTATCTCCAAACCTATCCGACCGTTGGCGCCCGAGCAACGCTACTCCAACTTTCTACAGGCTACGAGTATCCCTGAAATAGCGTTAAACTCTACGTCATAGATTATTAAAAAAATATACATACAGTTTTAGAGAATAAAATCACAATTTTTTACGACTTAATTAAGACTTTGTAAAAACAGATTTGATATGCGTTATTTTAAGAAATGATCGTTTATTAACTGGTGTATAACCATTTTTACCCTTTCGCTAAGAGAGGTATTGAATTCATGCTAAAAATCGCATATCCGCATTTTATTGAATAAGCACGTTTTAAGGTCCCTAGAATAGATTTTAACTATGATGTCTGTATGTGTGGATGTGTAGATACGATTTCTCAAATTATCTAACATCAATTTAACATTAATGGGAAGAGTTGAATAGGTTTTTGTAGTAATTGGACAACCGAAAGTGGTAGTTTCTTAAAAAAATTCTCCAAAAATTATTTTTTGAAAATTTATGTTAATACAATAATAAAGATTTTTAAATTCTCAATCTGATATATTTAAAAAATATATTATATAATAATATAGAATAATCTGTTGTAATAAATCTTGCATGTTTATAATTGACAGATAAATGCAAAATGTCAGTGTCAAGAATCAACAGTTTTATTAACATTACAGAGAGCTTTTTCTAGGAAGTAAGTACATTTAAATTTTTTTATTTTATTATTTATTAAATATTTAAAATTATAGGTATATTAATATTACATAATATATCCTTAAGAAATACTGCTAATACCCGTCAGTGAATATAAAGAATTTTGAATATATTAGAAGACTAGGAAAAAAAATCCTCATAGAATGAAAGAATAGATTCAATTGAATTATTTGTTTGTACAAGAAATGTTAAATTCGTTAATTACGCCAAAAAATATTTCTAATTTTAATGGCACAAAATGGACCCCTGTCGTGCACTTTCCACGACAGCAGTGAGTGCCCGTGAGGTGACGCCTGGTAAGCGCCCACACGGTACAAAAATTTCATCATTTACCGATAATTGCGTACAAATCAGATTGGCACACTCAGCAATGGGCCGTGATGATATATTTATTTATTATTTATTTATGTAACATAAAATGGAAATAGTGAGAGGTTATTGTGGAGGCCACATCAGATTTTTTTGATATGTAATTTACTTTCACAGATTTGTCGATTATCATTTTTGAAATAATTGCATACTAAATTCATTTTTACCACATACTTTCACTAATTTTACCGGGGTACCAAATTTTAAAAATTTGACACCCACAATCCAGAATTTTATTCTATATGTAGATTTCATCGCATGTTCGCATTTCAATCAAATTACATATTTGTTTCTTATTGGAATCCTTCTACAATCTTCCATTGCAAACTACATATTTTTATCTTTTATTTGAGAAAACATATCTTTAGATTAAAGTTGAATTTGAGTGAAAGTGGCACGAAAAATATTACCCGATAAAATAAAGTAAAAAGTGAAGTTCAAAGCCGTCTCTGTGCTATCACACTGGGACGTCAAGTGGCAGCAGCAGGTGTCGACAGGTCCGGAGTGAGGGGGAGAACAGAACAGAACTCCCTCACGGATCGTCATTAAGATGTCTTTTTGCGCTTGGCAGCAAAAAGAAACCACAGATAAAAATTGTACAGCTGTACGAAATAAATTTCGCTTCTGAAAGGAATCGAAAACGCATTATATATTTGATAAAATTCTATATTACGTTTTCTTTCACGCGATTTTGTTTGGAGGAAAGGAAAACTGTTATTTATTGAGTGAAGTGCTTTATGGCGCGGAAAATGAAGAAATGATATTTTATTTCTCAGGTGTAAAGGTCACAGCACAATATATAATTGTATTCTATATTAGTCAGGAAATTATGATATAAACCACATGATATAAATACTAAAATACTATATTTATTTGAAAAATTGATGATGTGATAATGTTTTTACCATATCGTCATTTGTATACCAAAGGCCCGAATGTGCAAATTTAGCGATTTTAAGTTTAATACACGAATGTGTTGCTTGGTTAGTATAATTTTATCTGCCAAAGGCATGAATATGTTATAAGTTGAACCATGAAATTTATAAAACCTAAACTATGAATTATGTAGTTCTAAAATGTAATTATGCCAAAAATAAAAACTGCTATCTATCAATTTGAATTATTTGGGATGGAAATGAAATAGAACACTATTTATGAAGTTATTAATAAGTATTTAGGTTTTTTTTAATTTTTTTCGTACATGGCCTACTGAAAAATAACTATAAAAATAGAATTTATTTAAATTTCAATTGAATTTTCTCAATATTTTCGTTATGTATGGATATAAAATGATTACATAGTTGAATTCAGAAAAAATACTCTATCGAATGGGTTTAAAAATACATACCATCTCATTTAAGAAAATATAAATTTATGTTATAGTTTGAGAACCACTGTTTTAATTTTTTTATTTATTAATATTATCGAACACCTCAATTACAAGATTACTGGAGCTCCGGCTTAATAGTACAGGGTGGTGACCGGCAAGAGCCGCACATAGGACTTTAATAAGTAAAATCAGATTTTCCTAATTTCCTGCTTACCTAATTATTTTAAGTAAAAAAGCTTCAAATAAAAGTTATAGAGCATAAAATTCTGCATTTGAATCAATCAATTACAATAATTAATTTGGTATGGCTTGGAACTGCAGAAATTAGGTATGAAAATGTCGAAAATCATCTCAAAAATAGCAATAGCCATGGAATTGGGACAAAATACATAACAAATGTCTAACGGTTCATATGTCATGTTATGGTAATTTATTTTTTTATTTATTTATTAGGTATTATTTCTAATTTCTGTTCCACTTAACAATTATCAGTTAATTTAAATTGATATCTGTTCACTTAAACAGAAATTACAAACAATAATTAAAATAAATTAACCTAGCCTGACAGATTCGTTAGCATTTGTTATTTTTTGTTTGAATTACATGGCTATAGCTATTTTTGGAGATATTTTTCGATATTTTCATACCTAATTTCTGCCGTTACAAGGTACATAATAGTATATTATGTTATTAGGAGTAGAAAGCGGTCTTTTTGTGTTGAACCCAGCTATTGCGGCCGAGGCGCTAGCCGAGGCCAGGCAAGCTGGGTAAAACACAAAAAGGGCGTTCTACTCCGAATGACATATACTATTTTTTCTTCAAGTGTTTCAAAGAAAATTGGGGATTTTTAAATATTTTTCTGGAATTGTTTTAATTATAGCGTTTGCAGTTTTAGCCATAGTTGGCTGTGTACACTACAAAACACAGACGATACAACTGTCAAATAACAATTTTTCAATATGGTCTGTGTTGCTGTGACGACTGCTGCCGCCAGCGGTGAACTAAGAAGCTAACATTTTTTTACTAGTACAACAATGAACAACATTGTTGTACTAGTAATAAAATGAATATCTTCTATAGTGTGTGTATAGTAGCATAATAGGAATATTATTGTACACTTGAAGAAAAAAATAATTTTGTTTATGATGCAGAATTTTATGCTCAACAACTTTTATTTGAGGCTTTTTACCTAAAATAATTAGGGAAACACGAAATTACGAAAGTCTGATTTTACATGTTAGAGTCCTATGTTCGGCTATGCCGGTCACCAGCCTGTATAATTACAGTTTCAGTAGATTTTGAAAGCATATTTTCGTAACTGAATATATTTATTTTCATCCCTCTTCAAGAATTCACTGTACGCCAATGCAATCTGTCATTATTATTGAAAAACTATAATGTTTATTTTATTTTCTGCTTTCTAAATCTTATCTGTAATAAATATATAACTTTGTTATGTAATCTGATTTTTATTGTAATATAATTATGGCCCACTTAGATTTTTCACTAGCCCTCCTTTGACTAAAATAATCCTAGTCACGTCCCTGTTGCACCTTCAGAAATATTTGTTCTAACCACAAAAAAAATTAAATGAACGACAAATATTCGTTTTTTATGCAATTTTTCTAGACAAACCTCAACACACAAACCTTTCGTCCATGTAACTCGGACTTAGATTGGATTAGGTTAAGGGTTATGGTATGATCACTTGCCTAGCATGCAAAAATACTATTTCATGTGCATCTCAAAATTTTTGTTGCTCATTTGTAGCCCATTTGAATGTGCAAATATTGTTAACTCCTAATATTATTTTTAACTCTATACCTATTAATAATACTCGTAATAAATATTTTCTCTAAATTTGGTCATATACCCCATTCTATGAGTTTATAAATTACCTCTTTGTGCAAAAGGAATTCTGTCTATTTCAGTAATAAAGTAAAATACCTGGTTAATAACCTTTGAAAAGGACTTTACCTTATAGTAGTAGGAGTATTATATACTCGTATTTATATATGACAGTATCTTTGTTTAATTAGTGAGCATTGTCTGTAATTTGAATCCTTGACATTTCGCTAATTTTTCATTGTATTGTGTTAGCGATACCTTTACTTTGTATATTATTCGTACAGTATTGGGAATTTGAAACATTGTAATATATATATAGAGGTAAATATTAGAAACTATGTACGAATAAGGTAATTAAATTGGCTATAGGTATAAAAAATTCTACCAGAAAAATTAAAAATGTTTTTATGCATTCTTATTGCATTTTAAAAGCACAGTTTTTGTTCAGTTGTGTACCTACTTCAAAATTACAAGATATGATTACCAAGTAATTTTTGTGCAACCGGACTAAAGATTTCACAGACGCAATACAGACCGTGGAATTGGATGTAACCTAAAATTACTTTGACACTTGAGAATTGACATGACGGATAATATGACAATGACGTTTCTAAAATATGACAACAATAAGTTTCTTGTTTTTACCTTCCGTCACCTATAGGTAAGGAAGGTATTGTCTTTGGTCAAAAAATTCAGTGGTGAGTTTTCATTGAATAAGCACGTTTTAGGGTCTTTACAATACGATTTTACTATTTTTACGATAATGTCTGTATGTGTGTGTGTGTGTGTGTGCGTATGTGTGTGTGTGTGTGTGTGTGTGTGTGTGTATGTGACCGCGGTTTCGGCCAAGATATCTCCAATACTAGAATTCCAAAAATTACAATTCTTTCGTATTCCTCTTCCTTACAACCATATGCAGACTTGATTAGATTTTGGTTATAATTGGTCAACCGAAAGTACCCTCATTTGAAGATTTTAACAGTTTTTCTTGAAAAAACTCAGTTAAATATTATTTATATAAAGAATTTATTATTCTCTATACGGTTTGATTGCATTTTATATTTTACGAGGGTCATTCAATAAGTAAGAGACAAATTCTATAATTTTAAAACTATACAATGAATGTGTACAATCTTTTCAGGGGTGTTAGTTGGCAACCTTGGGATATGCTCTGATCAGCTGTTTCATCATTTTATGTCAACATAACCTCAAAATTTTCAGTTCACCATGGCAAGTCCACTAGAAGATTGCACCTTAGAAGAGCAGCGCTCAGTCATTAGATTTTTAGTCGCAGAAGGTGTAAAACCAAGTGAAATTTTTTCTAGAATGTTAATACAGTACGGTAAAAGTTGTATGAACCGTGCGAATTTTTACAAGTGGGTTGATCGGTTTAAAAGTGGCCGAACAAGTGTAGGTGATGAACCCCGATGTGGACGTCCAGTGATGCTGACCATCTTTTGGGACTCACAGGGTCCAGTCTATTGCGATTTCCTTGAAGATCAACGAACTATCAATAGCCAATACTACTCTGAGATGCTAGAACACAAAGTTAGACCAGCTATCAGGAGCAAACGCCGTGGACTCTTGTCAAAAGGAGTCATTCTTCAGCACGATAACGCCCGCCCTCATACAGCCCAGCTGACCCGTGATGAGCTTCAAGAATTGGGTTGAGAGGTCTTACCTCATCCTGCCTACAGTCCCGACCTCGCCCCATCTGATTTTTACCTATTTGGACCACTCAAAGACGCCCTACGTGGAAAAAGATTTGCTAACAATGAGGAAGTTAAGGAAGCGGTGCAAAAGTGGCTTCGGGGTATATCGAAAGAATTCTTCGCCAAGGGAATTAGGAAGCTGCAAGAAAGATGGGACAAGTGCATAACTGTGGGGGGTGATTATGTTGAAAAATAGCCTTAATTTTGAAAGATTGAAATAAACCGTTTTTGAGCTATAGCCATTTGTCTCTTTACTTATTGAATGACCCTCGTATATTCAACAGATATATAGTTAAAGAATTATAAAGATAATAAATTTCATAAATCAGCCAGCTATGCTAACTTAACCATGGAAACTGCTAATATATTCAGGTAATTCAAATTGACAGATGTCAGTATCAATAAAAAGTAAATGAACGAAAGAATAAGGGAAATAACTCGAATGTTTCTAGAAAGATATAAGAGAGACGATTACATTGGTTTGAACATGTCATGAGGATGAATATACGAGTATTGGAAGAAAAATAAGAAAATAGTTGAGAAATAGAAGGTGGAAGAAACATAGGAAGACTAAATATAAAATGGAAGTACTGTATTTCGGAAGACTTAAGAGAAAAGGAACTGAATGAGGACGACACGTAAAACAAAAATGAGTGGAAGAACAAAAAAAAAATAGCGACCCCTAACAAATGGGAAAAACTAAAGAAGAAGAAGATGTCAGTGTGAAGTGCAATTTGCATAGTTTATTTATGAAATAATTTTACTCGAAATATAAGATCTTTTGCAAGAAAATTTGTGAATAGGGCGCGTGCAGTGACGTGACTTTGCTGACTTTGGCAAGCAGATATGGGACCCGTGTCAAAATGACAGCAATTAATTATGTCTATAACTGACAAGTGTCATAATTTTTTATTTAAAATTTCATGATTTTCTAATTTCATGTGGTTTGTTTGTTTTCAGGAGTATGGAATTCAGTTGCCGAAAAAGGGATAATCATAAAATACCAAAAATTTAGAATCTTTTGCAAGAAAATTCATGTATGGAATTTATACATAATACGCAGGATTGACGGAAGATATTGTGCTGGCCACAACAGATATTTTTTAATATAATAATTATTGTAAAATTGTTATTTTAGAAATAACCTTTTCTTCTTTTCAACGATTTTTTACAAAACTAATTGTTTTGTTTATCAAATGTCACCATTAAAGCCGCCTTTCTATTTCTATAAATTAAACTATTTAAATATAATAAAATTTGTAATTACATATTTTTTACGGTGGCCCAAAAAATAGTGTGTATATCTTGTCCGCGATTTTGCCGCCTAGATATACAAAAAACTACATATTAACAATTTGCTTGCAGATTTACACTGCCCACAGAGCTTGTTTTATTTGAGTCCTTGCAGTTACAAATAATTAGTTAAGATTTTTATTTAAATTGACAATAGGATTAGCTTCTACGCAATACATAACAAAGTTTAATCATACATAAAAACAGAAATATTATTTCCTATTTCGTATTTATCACGTTAACTTTGTACCACTGTTTTAGTTAATAACAATGTTATTGTTCAACTTCGTACAACTGATTTTAAGTATATTTTATTTGTCAAGTTGGTAGTGTTAAAACAGATCTATCATTGCTCATGTAAAACTACTACAATTAGATTCTTTCTATAAAAAATAATAGTATCAAACTGCAAAACACTTTTTTATTAAAATTATGTAGTTTTTGAATATAATAATTATAAATATTAACTGTAATCTAACTTTTAAATAGGTAACTGTGTCAAAATTTCAAAGTAAATTAAATTCCAAATTATAAATTTGAAACAGAAGTAAATTACATTGAAATTGAAAAAATAGTATGAAAAACATTTGCGTAACTCGGCGAATGCGCAAACTTTACTTGTATTATTACAGTAAAGGTTATTTGTCATACTTGGCTTTCAGTACTATTAATATTTCGAAAAGTTATATTAGTAAAATTTTAAACTTTTAATGCTAACATTTTTAATCGGTTTCGCATTACAAATTGAATTATTACCACATTTGATTCATTTATTTAAGTTACAATCAGTGGCAGTTCGTGGAACATTTTGATGGTAGAAGCAAGGCGCCGATTACGTGGGGGCTCCGGGACTACAGCTCCCCCGAGTCGATTCTCGGGGAAACTCAGCCCCCTCGAGGATCGGGGTCAGTTTTGTATTTATTAATTAAATTAAATAATTTGTAAAAAAAAAATGTTGCGTATAAATAAATTGACTAATACTTGTCGGTATGCAGTATGGTTAGAATCGTTACAAACTTCGTTAAAATCCAAATTGATTCAAACCCTACTTTAAATGAAAATATTTGCCACATTAAATAGGTAAAAAAGTTAAAAACAATATCTGATGAACATGATAAATAATAAGTATTTAAATTTTAACAGTCTTTTTTGTGTAATTTTTTTTATCTGATAGAAAGAACGATAGAAGAAATATTGCTATAAATTGAAAATGTATTTGTAACTAAAAATCTCCTAATCTTCTACAGCTTATTTACAGATTAAGCTAATCGAATGTTATAAATAATTTATTTATTTACAAAAGTGGCCATACAACAGGACAAGGTCCCAATAACAGTTCAGCATAGTTATAATAAATTATACAAAAAAATTCTTGTTACAGACAACAAATATGCTGAAAGTTAGCTAACAGGAAAAAGAAACTCATAAAAAGGTAGAAAAATGAGTGAAGCTATTTTTTTATAAATAAAAATAAAATGAATACTTCATCACGGTATATTACCCATTGCTGGGTGTGCCAATCTGCTTCATACACAGATACCGGTAATAATGAAATATTTGTACCGTGCGGGCGCTTACCAGGCGTCACCTCACGGGCACTCATTGCTGGCGTGGAGAGTGTGCCACAGGGGTCAATTTTGTGCCATTAAAATGCGATGTAATTTTTGGCGTCGGTCGGGATCGAACAAAGTGCAACTAAATATATCGGGTATATCGGAAAAGCCTAAAACATTTATTATAACAATACAATAGGCAATTTAACGGGGAAAACATGGCAAAATTAGTCCTATATATTTTTACAGAAAAAATATCAGATGAACGAGTAGAATATGAGGGTACACGTAAAGATATTTTACTCAAGAGAGTTGGACTGTCAATATAACCATTTATTATTTTATAAAGAAAAATTAAGTCCAGCATCTCTATGTTTTTGTCAGGGGATGAAATAAATTAGATTATTCGGAAATTTAGACTTCAGCGCAGAAATAAATTTACGCTGAATATCCTCAACTCTATTCACATATATTCACATATATTTGATAATGTGGAGAACAACATAAAATGTTATTAAAGGATTTACCGCATGATGAATCTAATGAAAACTACTTTTAAATAATTGATTAGAACAAGAGGGTTACGAATTGATCACAAAAATCAAAATATGGAATAGAACAATGAATTAATACAATGTTTCGCGTAGCGTAAATAATGTAACCCTAAAACATAATACTCCTTGAAAATAATTAATTGCTCAAAAATCCAGCCCCCCAAGAATTTTTAATAGTTGACGCGTATGAAGTCACCCAGCATAAAATATATATTCTCCCGCCCCCGCCTCTTTTTTACCTCTCACTAAGAGAGGTATTGGATTCATGTGAATAAGCACGATTTAAGGTCCATAGAATCCGATTTTAACATTTTTACAATGATGTCTGTATGTGTGTGTGTGTGTGTGTGTGTGTGTGTGTGTGTGTGTGTGTGTGTGTGTGTGTGTGTGTGTTTGTGTGTGTATGTGGATGTGTGTGAGGTTGTTAGAGACACGATTACTCAAATTCTATAATTAATGGGGACAGTTGAATAGGTTTTGGTACCAATTGGAAAACCGGAAGTAGTAGTGTCTTAAAAAAAACTAAATATTATTTTTTTGATTTTTTTTATTATTAGCATTAAAGAATGTAAAATTCTCTATTCCATACATTTTAAAATTTTATTATATCTTCTATATATTGATATAAAAAAGTAATATATATATAAAAGAATCTGTTGTAATAAATTTCAGAGCCTAAACAACTCCATAGTAACCATCAGATGTTTGTAAATGACAGAAAAATGTCAGTACCAAAAACCAATAGTAGTTCATAAACCTATTTGGGTGGTATTTGCAGCTCAATTCAAAAATTAAAACTATTTTAACTAAACGCATGACAGTGGTAAAGAATCGATTCAAAATTTGTCATAGTTATAAAAATAATCTAAACATAAAGAAAAGACATGAGAAATTTATAGGGCGCGAGCAGTCATGTGACTCTGTTGGACTTGATAAGCAAATAGGGGTCCCGAGTTAGAATGACAGCTAGTAATTATGTACATAGATGTCAAATGTCAATTTTCCATCCCAAATTTCATGATATTCCAATTCCATGTGGTTTATTTTCCTTTTGACAAGGGCCTCCATATCTGCTTGTCTAGGCCAAGTATGACAAAGTAACTACGTGAATTTAGAAAATCTTGAAATTTTTAACGAAAAATTCTGACATTTGACATCTATGTACCTAATTACTAATTATTACTGCTCGCGCCTTATACTTATGTAACCAAAAACGGCGGTGGCTAGAGGTATTGTGCTGGCTACAACAGATTTTTTAAAAAAAGAACGATTTATCTTCCTAGTCCAAGAAAATTTGAGTTGTAAAGTAACGGTTTATAATTTTAAACAGTTTTATTTCAAAATATATATTTAAAAAGCGGAAAAAGTCTTATTCTGTAACGAACCAATTTTATTCATCGTTTATGGCGCGGAGCGGAACCTATCGTCCGCCTTAGTTTTGGCTTGGCGTTGGTGAAATAGGACTAATAAGTCCATGTCTCACTAGCACTAGATACTAGATGAGCCAGCAGGCGTTTGGCTCCAAATGCACATTCAGAAAGCGACTGTCCCACTACTCTCCTGTTCCCAGCCAGAAGTAAGTTGGCACTGTTGAGCGTTGAGCTGGGGAACAAATGCAGGCATTGTTTAACATTTAAAATGACGAAAAAGTATTTTTAGAATTAATTAAAAAATCCTGCTGAGATTGATACTATAGGTAGTGCCATGGCTCCTTGGCTCTATATAACTATCCACCCTTCGTTTCAATGATAGATTTAGTCCTTAAATTTGTAAACATTTTGTAAAAATTGACAAAAGTGATGCCAACTTATAACCATTAAGCGTTTTATCGGCCTGGTCCAGTAACCGCAAAAGGGTGTTTCTTGACGATTTATATTATACAGTGTTGGCCATAGAAATAATACATTTCCCTCATTATATTTTTTGCCGGGCTAGTTTTGATATACTACCAACATCGCTGTGGAAGTTTAAACATTTAAATTGATTTTGTTAAACAGTTAATGGTTCAGTTTAAATGTGATTTTGTTGATAGTCGCTACAAAAATATATTTTTATGATATTTACATCTGGTCACAGAAATACGACACTTTCCAGTTTATTTAAATTTTCTTATACTATACAGCGTACTTTTTTTACTTATGGATGAAACTTTAAGGGTTGCTATGATAATGCAGTTAAAAGTAAGTTAAAAAGTCGTAATCCGTAAAGTCCATATCTCAAAAACAAAATCAGTCAGAAGTCAGCTTATTGTTATATGTTGAGAAATTTTTGGAAAATTAAAAACATGTACGAGACGACCTGTTAAATATAAACAAAATCCCTCATTTGACCAAAGTCGTAATTCTTATAATTTTTAAGATATTAATAGAAAAAGACCAAAAATCAGTTAATTAGATTATCTATATCTCGGAAACAGTTGAGAATTGGATTTTGCGGATTAAGAGTTTTTGATTTTTAACTGTATAGCATCTCTTAAAGTTTCATCCATAAATATAGAAGCATCCTGGTACAGGTTATATTATATATTATTGTTAGTTCTAAAAATATGTTTAGCTAATTTAGGTCTACATGAGAACGATAATTCAATATTATTATTTGTGTTTTATTTTTGTTGTATAATACTATTTCGTTTTATCTACTTATTTACAATCCAACAATTTTAACTTTTCAAATTAACTATGTTTCACTATGCTATGAAATTTGCTATAATTGCTGTTGATATATTTAGTATCCATTCCCAAGAGATATTTTTATCTTTCAACAGGAAAAATAAAAGTAATATACAGAAATAGATATTGGACAAAATACTCGTATATAGAAAATATTCTTTATTGAAAATATCTCAGAAAACTTAACTTTTCCCTTTATTTAGTTTTTTTTCTTTATTGGCTTAACTCTCTTAAATGCCTTAATTTTATTTTCAAAAACTCTATAATTAAATCTGAAAGAAAAAACTTTTCTTTTAAATGAATTTTGTCCTAACACAAAAGTAACCAGCTCTATTCTTCCTTTTTGTGATTTTGTGTAAGAGAGTAGGACTGGGTAATCGCTTAAATCCTTTGGCCAATTGTTCTCTGGGAAGTATGACAGCATTATGATAATTCAGTGCACTAAGCCGGATCTTGCTTTCCGGATGCTTGTCCGGGAACTGAAGTAAATAAGAGGAGAATGAAGTTGGGACGGTCTTGCAATTAACCATTCATGTCATTAGGTAAAATGCATACTATGGATTTTTTTACTTGCAGAAGCAAAGAGTTAATGTGCATGAATGCAGTGATTTTGAATTTTACAGAAATTGAAAAACGAAAAAGAGGAATTTTAAATGCCATTGTGGTGATCGCTCCGGTAAATTGCTAGTACGAGATATCTTTGTTAAAATTTGTTGATTAAATATCAAGCATTTCTTTATACTCAATCGCAATGGGGTCATTTAAAAAAAAAACATCGTTGTTTTTTTTTATAGAATCGTGAAATCCGTCTTATTTAATAAATATAGTAATATAAAATAACATGATATGCGACTTTTCATTCATAAATTTGCTAATAAACTTTCGCGGCTGTAAAATTCGTGACGTCACGGTTTGTTACTCACACACACACACACTTTTACGGTCCACGTGGTTTCTGTTTGCTAACTGTTTGTAACTAAACTAACTAAAATTGTGACAGGCGACAGCAGTGTTAAGAGTAAAGGTACGTAAATAAAACATTTATTAAAATAAATATTAAAAGTTGTATGAAATATGTTTTTAGTTAACAATATGTTGCTGTCACAAAATCAAACTGACAAGTGATAACCCAAACAATCATAGTCCGGTTATGGTTACCGAGTCTACAAAGTACCTACTCGTATAAGGTAGACCGTTATTATTACCTAGCAACGGTCTGCAATTATTTACTTTCTGTGACCATATATTCTATTTCATATACCCAGAATTTGAAATTATTCTAGGAAATTTTTATAATTATTTCACCTAGTTTAAAAATATGCTGTATGATTTGTTAGCCAATGACTACGGTCCTTGAAGTTTTATACCTTCAAGTGCTATTGTGTTATTGATGCAAAATAAAATTGCTTTCTGTAAGCTTTTTAATATTTTCTTTGCCGACCGGGTTTTTAGCAGCTGTATTTTTACATTGAAGTCTGACTTTATGAATTTTCTTTTGATGTCTCTGTTAATTTTTTTGAAATAATTTTAAAATAAATTATAACTTTTTCAGGATCTTTGCCACAGTATAAATTAATAAATTGTTTTCCGCACATGGTCACATTGGTTTTTTTAATAGTTAATTTTCTTTTTTTACTCCTTAGAAGATGTAAAATTTAATTTAGAAGGAAAATGTATACGTGTGTAAAATTCCTCCGCAGTTTTACTGTTGTAATTGTACCACAGAATGTTTTGTTAGTATAATGTGTAACATATTTTTCTTAATTATTACCTCCCGCTACCCTTGGTAAGAGTGGTATAGGGATCGTGCTAAATATCGCATATTGAGATTTTGGTAAATGATGATGTGTGTATGTGTGTATGTGTGTATGTGTGTGTGTGTGTGTGTGTGTGTGTGTGTGTGTGTGTGTGTGTGTGTGTGTGTGTGTGTCTGTGTGTGTGTGTGTGTGTGTGTGTGGATTCTCTTTATCCTCTATCTCAATTACTATCGTTCAGAAAATTTTGAAACCTTGTATTTCTACCTTACTCTTATATGGAAAGATGCCATTAGATTTTGGAGTTAATCAGATAACCGAAGATGGCACTTTACTGGAAGCTCAAAATAGTTTTTCTTCGAAAAATACCTTTAAATGTTATTTTTTTGAGATTTGTTATTATAAAAATTAAAGTTTTTTAAATTTTCTACAGGTTTGCATTAATACTTTTTGTATATATTTTATGGATAATTTTATAAAATTATCTATATTTTTAATCCCGAAGCCTACGTTTTGAACACAACTCATACACATGGTTACACAGTTCAGATTTCAAATATTTGTAACCGACAGATATATGACACTGTCAACAAACTAATCATTGCAAATAATTATATTAACGTTTTAAAAAGAAAATAGTAAATGGAACAATAATTATATGGAAACGAATTTAATACAGTTTCCAGCATAAATAAATATGTAAAAATATAGGTAAGATAATAAAAACATATAATATATCATCACAGCATATTACCCATTGCTGGGTGAGCCAATCTACTATGTACACAGATATCGGTAATAATGATGACATATTTGTACCGTGCGGGCGTTTATCAGGCGTCACTTCATGCGAATCTGGGGTACCGAGTTCGATCCCGACGACGCCAAATATTGTAGAATTTTAAATGGCACAAAATTGACCCCTGTGGTGCACTCTTCACGCCAGCAATGATTATAGGTAAGTATATAAATAATTAAATTAATATATCATCACGACATATTACCACTCCGTGGTGTGCCAATCTGTTTTGTACACAGATTTTGATAACGATGATATATTTGTATCGTACGGGTATTTACCAGGTGTCTCCTCGCGAGCACTTATTGCTGGCGCGGAGAGTGCACCACAGGGGTCATTTTTGTGCCAATTAAAATTCAAAATATTTGGTCGGGATTGAATCCGGTATTTAAATTTAATTTAATTTTAAATATTTACATGAATAAAAATTAAATTAAAAGGGAGGTATTGTGTTGGCCATATCAGATTTTTATTTATGACATTCTGAAAATTATATTTATACTCCGAAGTGTAAACTTGGTACTTTACATATTGCAAACAGTGTATAGTAAAATAAACGGTTTTCGTATTTCGTTTATTTTACACATACAGAGCTACCACCATCAATACACGTGTGGAATTTAAGTTGTCTTATCTAAATCTGTTTTTTTTTCTGTACAATCATGTTGGTAATACTGATTAAGTACTGCAGTATTCAATTTCGGATTTGTTATCTGTCATATGTGAACTCGGTATTTGGTGTGATCTGTAATTGTCGCTGCTCGTCTGTGAAATTTATAATTTATCTAGTATGCAACTCAAGTGTAAACAAGCTTTATGACATTCGGTCAATAATAATACTTGACCTTACGTCATAAAGCTTGTATTTAAACTCTTGTTGCATAAATAAATATTATAATTCATATCCTATGAACAGTAGCGCGTTATAGCTTCATGGGGTCCCAGGAAAATTCAAATTTGGGAGTCCCATGTAAGTATAGTGTTTTACAGAGACTTTCCGTCGAGAGTGATTTGGGGAGGCGACAGCTCTGAACGCCAGTGGTAAAAACTGTCAACGGTGCAAATATATCGTCATTACCGAAATTTCTCGTGATGGCATATTTATTTAAATTTATGTAAACAAAATTCTTAATAAAACATAATAAATTGAAAATTATTAAGAAACACATGAAAAAATCATAAATTTGTTTTAATAAGTATTATTAAAATCTATTGACGCTATTTTATTTCACGAAAACAACGGTAGGTACAAAATTTGTTTAATTTTTTTTTCTAACTTTCTTAATGAGTTAGATATGAGATATTTTCGAAATGAGAAGAAAACGATTTTTTGCCTGTAGCTCAAAAACAAATGAAGATAAAAAATACATGTGGCGACTATTAAACTTGTCTCTAAAAGTTGATCCTATAATGTGCAAACTGATTTGCTCTACCATCGTTAATATTACTCGAGGTACCTTAAAAAAACAAACAGTGAAAATTATACAATCTGTACGTAATAATGCCAAATTAGTACATAATTTGTCCAAATGAATTTCTTATATAATTTTTAATTCTTCATCTTCATTGAAAGATTGTCCTACTGAAGCATTGGAAACAGGAACTAACAAATATACATATTTTTAAAATTATGTCATTAGGAAATGATCCTCCATTTCGATATTCTTATACTTGTACAGTTTATAAAAAAATCTTACTATAATAATGTGTATGAAAAACATTGGATTGGATCCCCCTGTTGATGGGGCCCCTGGCAATTGCCCATTTTGCCCATAGAATAAAGCGCCACTGCCTATGAAAATTTATTGTGAAGTAGGTACCTATATAAAAGCTAGTTGCAGATGTCATTTTATTATATGAAACCTAACCTAACTGTAACTGAAACAAACATAGTCACTATCTTTTTATGTAGGGAAACAACGGAAACAAACTAAAGGAAAGTTGTTGTAGATTTAAGATTTACAAGATTTTTTTTTTAAATCTGTTGTGGCCAGCACAGTACCTTCCGCCACTGTCGTTTTTGGTTACATAAGTATAAGGCGCGAGAAATCATGTGATATTGTTGGCCTTGACAAGCACATATGGGGGCCCGTGTCAGAATGACAATTAGTGATTATGTACATAAATGTCAAATGTAAGATTTTTCATTAAAAATTTCAAGATTTTCTAAATTCACGTAGTTAGTTTGTTATACTTGGCCTAGACAAGCAGATATGGAGGCCCTTGTCAAAATGAGAGTTAGTAATTATTTACATAAATGTCAAATGACATAATTTTTCACGTGGTTAATTTGTCATCATTCTTGAAATATGAGATATGGTGTGAGATGAGAAAAAAAGGTCACGTGAGTCATTTCTCGCCCAGTGAGATGCAGGTTGTATTCTTGAACAATTCTCACCTAATTTTGCCTCACCCAGTTCTCATCAAGTACCATATTTCTCGCCAGTGTTTGCCTAGTGAGATAGAGTAGCAGATGTCCCTTGTTGTGTTGCTTTTGAATATTTTTTTTAAATATTAAGCCAGTGTCACTGATTATAGCCTTTTAAAGATAAATATTTGTAAATTTGACAAAACAAAATTACGGTAAGTACATAAAACTTTAACGTAATGTAAGAATTTATGTGGATACGATTTAAAAGATAAAAGTTCTAAGCTAGATTTATCAAAAGTATGATTGTGTACTAACATGTGTTTAGTTATATTAGAATTGGTTTTTTTGATTTTTGAAAATAGAAATGTTAATATTTCTAATCACCAGTTTTGACAAGATATTTTGTAAATTCGTGCATTATTAAAGGGGTCTCTATGTACAATCTTATTGTTTGTTAAACAATTTTTTAAAGTACATGAGTTGTACAGGCCTGCAATAATATTAATTGTTTTAAATTCGGGGGGTTAAACTGGTTGAAAAGTTAGGAATGTATTCAAGTTTTTTATAAATAAATTCTGTTGAATTTGGTTTTTGTATATCACTTTATAAAACTCTTTAGAGAGAACACTTTTTTGTATAATACATAAATTCGTCAATAAGAAACAAAAAAGTGTTATCTCTAAAGAGTTTTAAAAAGTGACATACAAAAACCAAATTCAACAGAATTTATTTATAAAAATCTTGAATACATTCTTAACATTTCAACCATGAGTTTAACCCTCCGAATTGAAATGTTTTGACATTAACAAGCTGGGCGCGCATAAAATATCTCACTACAAAACCACGACCTAAATGATCGGCGAGAGAAATGCTTAATTTATTTTAACATAAAATGTACTCCACATCTTTGATCAAGTATTAAAAAAATCTGTTTTCTTTATATATTTTGAAAAGTACCATCTTGTATTATATGAACTATGTCCAAATACCTGCACGATGGAGGACTTTATGAGAGCTACCCCAAACGTTTTAGATATAGTTAGTTTTTGGGCAAAACTTGTTAATGTTGATGTTATTGTTATTATCGTCCTATATTTGCTATCTTTGTATATTCAAAACTTCAATTGTTTCTATGTTTTTACCTTCCGTCACCTTTAGATAAGGAAAAAAAATCATTAATGTGTTTTTAGCGAATAAACATATTTTAGGGACATAATACGATTTTGCCATTTTTACGATGATGCCTGTATGTGTGTATGTGTGTCTGTGTGTGTGTGTGTGTGTGTGTTTGTGTCTGTGTGTGTGTCGAAAGTTTCGGATCGCATAACTTCAATACCGCGATTCCAAAACATATAACTTTTTCGTATTCCTCAAGTTTACATCCATAAGAAGAGTTGATTAAATTTTGGTTGTAATTGGTCAACCGGAAGTACACCCATTTGAAGATTTTAAGTTTTTCTTTCATTTATTGACATTTAACGTTATTATAACTTAAAGAATATTTTATTGTCTATACGATTTGATTGCATTTTATACTTCATATTCAATAGATATGTAGTGACCTAGTGTTTTATTACTTTTCATATGTTTTGTATTATATAAGATATAGATATGGTTATCTATGAATGTGACTATTATGGTTATTGTTTTGTATTAAACATTCAAAAGCTTTTTATAAAAATTGTTATTTTTTATTTGGAATAAACGTCAAAATCTTTTGTGCATTATAACTACTTATTTATTTATATTATATTTATACAAGTAACTCTCACGTTACAGATATAGAGTTAAAGAATTATAAAGATATTAAATTTCATAAATCAGTCAGCTATGCTAATCATGGAAACTGCTAATATGTTCAGATAATTCAAATTGACAGATGTCAGTATCAATTACAAGTAAATGAATGTGGCAGAGATGAGGAAAGAAATATGCGGTAAGGAATAAAAGAATAAGGGAAATAACTCTAGTGTTAGAAGTTTCTAAAAAGATACAAGAGAGACGATTACATTGGTTTGGACATGTTATGAGGAGAGATGAAGAATATTTTGGATGAAGATTGAATAGCTTAATAATAGAAGGTTGAAGAAACAGAGGAAGGCAAAAGATAATATGGAATGACTGTATTGCGGAATACTTGAGATAAAAGGAACTGAATGAGAACGACACGCAAAACAGAAATGAGTGGAAGAAGAAAATAAAGAATGGAAACCCCTAATGAATGGGAAAAGCTAAAGAAGAAGAAGAATATGTTAGTGTCAAGTGCAATTTGTACAGTTTGTTTATGAAATAATTTTACTGGAAATTTAGAAACTTTTGCATGCCATGTATTCCTCTGTATACGAATTATTCTTTCTGAGTTAGTTCAAAAAATACATAATAGGTGGATGTTGCACAGTGTTGACACGTAGCTAGAAGAACAAGATAAGATTTTAAAAAGGTATTTAAGTTTGCTACTGTAAAACAAGTATACATGTACATTGAAGATTCAGAATATATTATCTGGTTATTATGAAACAATATTTTTGAATTATTGATTATTGAACACCTCTAACAAATACTATTAGGCAATTCTGTCAGCACGATTTATCGTAGTTCACAGTTTTGTGGTAGGAGTCACTAGCTATCTATAATAATTTTGTGAATAAAAAGAGACAGATATAGTATCTTGCTAGGCCATATGCGTTGCCGTTCTTATATGTATTATATATTCAAAGATAACACACAGAATTCACGGAAGGAATTGTGCTGGCCACATAAAAATTTTTTTCTGTTAACGTATGAAATGTTTTATGATGTGTCTGATACGATTAAATAAATAAATAAAGTTGAACAAGGAATTTGAATTTCAACAAATATTAATTCAGTCTTTTCGTAATTTGACGCATATTGTTACAAACTTTGAATTAATTTTCGTAAGTCTGAAACGTACTTGAAGTGACATGAGCATTACAGAGTGGATGGACATAAACAAACATCCTTTTTTGGCGAGATTTGTAACCGGGACCTCCAGTAAGCTCACAACTGAGAGTCGTTGGTTTTGCTACTGAGCTATTGTAACCGACATAAATATATCATCCACCCTCTCAGCCAAAGTTTAGAGTTAGAGACAAGAATAAATATACACACTTATTTCTCCTTACAATCTCCGACACATACAATTTATCATTCGTTTGTTGACCCCAGCACTTCCATCATCTATTTCCCCGCTATTTATTATTTGTCGGTCCGTCTAACAGTGTTACCCTTTCGGTGTCGCTGCATCTGGCCATCCGACGTCAGAAGTGTCCCAAGCGTCGTTTTTCCATCAAGCATCCCGACGATCTTCAAAGCGATCACTTATTTATTGAGCAATTGACCGGGATGGATGACCCACGGTTCGCGACTATTGGTTGGGATCGCTGACGTCTGACATGCACATGATTTCCCCAAGGACTACTTCATGGATGATGTTGAGCTGTGATTTTTTAATTCTTAGTGGGAAAAGATTAGCTGAGGCGGAGTGGTGTCTGAGTGCTTTTTGTATAATTAATGGATTGATGGGAAATACTGTGAGTGGTTTAGTGCGTAAGACTGGTTATGGTTCTTATGGCCCATGTTTGAATCCAACAGATGTCAAACTTGAAATTTATTGCTGACTTTTAAAAAGCACAAAAGTGATCCAAGTAGTGCTATGAGGGTCACACTAGCAGAGCTGGGAACTACTTGAAGTAAAAGTACTGAAAATATTACTTTAAATACATTCAGTATTTACAATACTTTACTTAAAATACTTTTGAAAATTAGTACTTAGTGCTGTACTTAAAGTACTTTTTTTTCATAACAGTACTTAAAATAATTTTTGATACTTAAAGTATCCAAAAGTATTTAAAGTAACTTAAGTACTTTAAATACTAAATACTTCACCCATGCGCAAGAACGGATTGCTGGGTTTTGCTACTGTCAACACAGGTTTGAGCAAGTATTGATAGTTATTAAAGTTTTCGCTATCTACAGTTTTAATCGAATAGTTGAAGACGTAAATGAAGATAAATAAAGAAGTAATTTTGAACTTATTTACGTGCTTACTAATATTATAGAACTAAATAAGTAAACAATTTTTCTACTAAGGCGTGAAGTAGTAGCTACAAACATTAATCACAGTACGTGAAGTGTGACTTTTAATAGAGATACGTAAAATGCAATGCATTTCTTATGGAGTTTATTTTAAAACATACGCTTTTTTAATAGGTATATATTATTAACTGTCTTATTGGATGAGAGTGATATACAAACATGTAACTAAACTCGATAATTTTTGTTATATTATTTTAACTTATTTCGTTAAAAAATAATTAATACTGGTACTGTAAGTAGGTAAAAAAATGTACTTAAAGTATTACTTTACTTAGTATCTAAATACTTTTCTTGTGAGTATTTAGTATTTAGTACTTAAATACTTTTTTTGAGTACTGGTCCCAGCTCTGCACACTAGAATTATTCAGCATAAGACATGTGGTTAATATTACTTTAAATATATTTTCCGTCGACCGTTTATTAATAGTATAGAAAATCATTCATTAATGACCACTATTAATGCATGATTTTTTATTAATAAACGATTTATTGGGTGCGTTCACCACATGGAACACAGCATGTATTGCTAACGCTAAGTTGTAGCAAAAAGGTAGACAGAATTAAAAGTCATGCTTTTGACACTTACTAGCTAGGTATATTCACGTAGCATACCTTTAAAATGAATTTGAAAGAATGAAATTCCTCAAATAACATAAAAAAACGGTTGTGTTGTCTAGCATTAAGTAAACTGAACGCATCCACTGAAAACAATTGATGACAAAACTTATTGATTTTCTGACGTAAAATTTGACGTTCGGTCAACCATTACTTACCTAAAAAAAATTGTCATGGAATAAAATTAGATTTTTCATTTAAGTAAGATACGGTCAACGAAAAAATATTGTAACTAACACGTGTGTTAATTGGCGATTAACACACTTGATAGTTAAATAACTATTAAAGTAATTCCCATAATACATTTCACCATTCTTTCTTTTCAATTCGTAAAAGCTCCCAACCATGGAATGCTTTCATAATAATCATGAATTACATTGCAGTATCAATCTCATCTTTAGACGAAATTCTTCTGTTCTATATTTTTACCTCCCGCTACCCTTGATACGGAAAGTATAGAGATCGTGCTAAAAATCGCATATAGAGATTTTGATAAATAACCACGATTTAAGGTCCATACAATCCGATTTTAACACTTTCACGATGATGTGTGTGTATGTGTGTGGATCTTCTGGACACTAACTCAAATACTATCATTCGGAAAATTTTGAAACCATGTTTTTCTACCTTATTCTAATATGGAAAGAAGCCATTAGATTTTGGTGGTAATCGGATAACCGGAAATGGCAGTTTACTTGAAGCTCAAAATAGTTTTTCTTCAAGAAATACCTTTAAATGTATTTTTTTCTCAATTTGTTATTATAAATATTAAAGATTATTCCATTTTCTACAAGCTTGCTTTAATACTTTTTCTATATATTTTAAGGGTAAATTTATAAAGTAATATAAAAATTATATCTCGAAGCTTATGCTTTAAACACATCTCCGTGGTTACATAGTTCAGCTCAAATGTATGTAACTGACAGATAAATGTCACTGTCAAAAAAATAATCATTTCAAATTAATAATAGTTACGTTTTGAAAGGAAAATTGTAAATAGAACAATAGTTTTATGAAAAGGAACTTAAAATACATAATTTCTAGCATTAGGAAATATGCAGGTATGTATTAAAATAAAGAAACAAACAAATATATTATCACGGCATATTATCCATTGCTGGGAGTGCTAATCTGATTTATACACACATTTCGGTAATGATCTTTTATAGATTTAGAGATAAGGAAATATAATATAAAATAATCTGTTGTAATAAATCTCGCAGCCCAAATAATGTCATGGAAACCAATTGAAAAATTAAAATGTTTGTAACTGACGAATAAATGTCAGTGTCAAAAATCCAGAGATATTACTGAAGACTTTTTCTGGGAAATACATACATATATTATTTCTTATTGTATTGATAGATAAATATTTAAAATTATATATAGGTATATTATATTATATGTAAATATAGCCTTCAGAAATTCTGTCAATCCCGACAATGAATTTGGAAACATCTCGAAAAATTAGAAAAGTAGGACAAAACTCCTTCATAGCATGAATTTAAAATTTAAAAATCTAAATACCAAGAATAGGTACAAGTAAAATTTTAATGTAGAGCGAGGTATACAATACATATTAAATATAATAGGGCGCGAGCAGTCATGTGACTTTGTTGGCATTGACACGCAGATATTGGGGGCCGTGTCAAAATGACGGCTAGTAATAATGTACCTAGATTTCAAGTGGCATAATTTTTCATTCAAAACATCACGATTTTCCAAATCATGTGGATTATTATCTTCGGCAAGAATGTAATCCACGCTACTGATGATATATAAACAACGTGAAATGAGAATATTTTGAAATTTTGAATGAAAAATTATGACACATGACAATTGTGACATCTACGTAAATAACTACTAGTTGTCATTTTGACATGGGCCCCCATATCTGTTTGCCAAGGCCAACAAAGTCACAAAACTGCTAGCGTCCTAAACTTTTGATATCTATAATGGAGGTGGCGAGAGTTATTGTGCTGGCCACAACAGTTTTTTTTGACATGTAGTATCAATCATTAAAAATAAAAATGGAAGTCTTAAACACCCTATAGGTAGGTTTTGGTTTGTCATTATTTCCAAACCAAATACCTACTCAAATTCTACTACAAAAGTGAAAATAAACAAAAAAAAATCTGTTGTGGCCAGTACAATAACCTCTCGCCAGATATGGGGGCCTGTTTTAGAATGACAGTTAGTAATTATGTACATAAATGTCAAATGTCATATTTTTTCACGTGGTTAATATGTCACCAGAAATGTGGAATATCATGAAATTTGGGATGGAAAATTGGCATTTGACATCTATGTACATAATTACTAGCTGTCATTCTTACTCGGGCCCCCATATTTGCTTGTCAAGTCCAGGAAAGCCATATGACTGCTCGCGCCCTATAAATTTCTCATGTATTTTCTTTATGTTTAGATTATTTTTATAATTTTAAATTTATTTTTTGAGGAAGTTTTCTCCTACACTTCTAAATGTTCTGATAGTATATGTTTATAGCTATAATTTTAAATATTTAATTGTTATTATTGCTATACAACAAGAAATAGGAAACTTACCAATATCACAGAAAAAATTCTTTAATGATTGCAGTTAAACTTCTTCATTTAACGTGAAAGCGTAATTTGACGTTTACACACACGCGCGTTTACATACACACACAGACACAAACACATACATACATACATACATACATACATACATACATACATACATACATACATACATACATACATACATACATACATACATACACACATCATCGCAAAAATTGTAAAATCGTATTAAATGGACCCTAAAATGTGCTTATTCACTAAAAACTCATCATTGAATTTTTTGACCAAAGACAATACCTTTCTTACCTAAGGGTGACGGAAGGCAAAAAGCTTAAAATGTTTTAATAATAATAGAAAATAAATTTAAAAAATCTGATGTGGCCAGCACATTACCTTCCATCAGTCCTGTGTATTATGTAGAAATTTCATACATAATTTTTCTTGCAAAGATTCTAAATTTCCAGTAAAATTATTTCATAAACAAACAATGCAAATTGCACTTGACACTGATATCTTCTTCTTCTTCTTTAGCTTTTCCCATCAGTTAGGGGTCGCTACTTTTTCTTTTCTTCTTCCACTCATTTCTATTTTGCTTCTTGTCCTCATTCAGTTCCTTTGCTCTCAAGTCTTCCGCAATATAGTCCTTTTATCTTATCATTCTTATCTTTGGTCTTCCTCTGTTTCTTCTACCTTCTACAACTAAGTTATTCATTCTTCTTCCAATGAAATGTTCAAACCAATGTAATCGTCTCTCTTGTATCTTTCTAGAATCTTATATCACTCGACCCATTTTCCTTTTCCTTTACTTACTTAGCCTATCTTTCCGTGTCTTCCCCAACATCTTTCTCAACATCCTTATCTCTGCCACATACATTTTCGTTTCATTGACACTGACATCTGTCAATTTGAATTATCTGAATATATTAGCAGTTTAGCATAGCTGACTGATTTATGAAATTTAATATCTTTATAATTATTTACCTCTATGGCCCGTACTACGATCACGGTTTTAACTAAAACGCTGTTTTAAAAAATGTTAAATTCAAATTTCAACATTTAATTTTGCACGTATGTTTGAAGTACGATTTTTTAGAAAATATTTGTTTGAATACAAACTATGTTCTGCTTTTAAATCTTATTTTGATAAATTAGATATTATTTGTTATTGTTATTAAATAATGATATCTGACACTTCTTAAAACAGCGTTTTAGTTAAAACCGTGATCGTAGTACGGACCAATCTATTGAATATGAAGTATAAAATGCAATCAAATGGTATCAGAATAATATCTCTTCATAATGGTAGGTGAAAATATATAATGCAGTGTGTAGAATGAATCTAGTAGAGTAGAGAGTTCTGAAGTGGAAATACATATTTTGAAGCAATATGCCCTACTTAACACAAATGCATTTTCATATTAAAAGTAAATACAAAATATTAATTAAAATAGTTTTCAAATAAATAAAAAATACTCCAAGTATAGTAAATTCCTTATAAGATTCTATTTAGCACTTCATTTTCTCATTATCTGCGTTAATTAACGAACTTAATGAATTTACAATATTAGGATGTTTTCAAAGACTGATGCTTTCATATCATAAATAAAACAGTCCATGGAGCATTGACAACAAAACAGCGTTATGCATTGTTGCTAATTGTCGAATGTACATATCTAAACATTGTAACTTTTGTTTCAAATTCAAACGAGAATAATTAGTGTTATGTTGAAAATTTCAAAATGGACCAAACAAGTGTTGATGTTGAAGTGGTTCAATTTGTAATTATTGTACAAACAAGTTTAATTGTAGAACAAAAGGAATACAAATTTCAAAACAAAAAACTTGCATATATTTTTCATTAACTTCACAATGAAAATGAAAAAGTGTTGAGAGTAATGAAGTTATTTGAAATTTTTAATTCTGCAGAACAAGCAAATTTTCCAAATAATAAATTATATAGGTATTTTAGATTCACCTCATTTGACCTAAATTCATTGTCAATTATACAGTACCATACCATTCCATTTATTTTTCATTGTTTGATTTCAAAGCGATAGCACTACTAACCTGGTTTCATTTTGGAGTTTGTAAATTTAATATTTTAACTCATTGTGCTGGTATTGTATAATAAAAACTGAAATACATGTTCTGAAACTGGTAAATATTTTGTTTTCAAAATAATACTTCGTTGAAAAGTTAATTTCTTTATCCAATTAGTGTTATCTGCTTGTTCTAATGTTGTTTGAAGAAAAATCAATAAATCTGTAGGAAATTCCAAGTATTTTTTGTTTATAAAAAATGAAATAGCATTCGGACATAAATGAAAAAATAAATATCAAAAATTCTGCTTGCTTTTATTTTATAATTAATAATCTGTAATGATATTAATATTTTAAACGCGCGGTTACTTTTTCAGTAATCTGTTATATTTTTGGATCGTGGTTACTGAAAGATTTGGTAACTTTTCCGTAACCAAGCTATCCGCGATAGATCGGCGGTTGTCGTGCATACAGATGAGCACTTGCATGCACGTGTCATATGTTTGTCTCCACAGATTTTAAACTATCTTAAAATGACAAGTTTAGAGTAGCTAATTAACAAACGTTATGAGAAAAGCGTTGTTTCTTCAGCCCGGTGCGGGTTACATTGTAACCGCGGTTAAACTAACCATTTTAGGTGGTTACCGTGGTTCAATTTCAGAATACACTATAAATATATGATAAACGAGATTTCTATAATAACCTATATTTATTTTTGAAAACATTTTGTGGTTAACTCGTAGTACACTACTTGTAACACTTAAGTCGTAAAAATCCAAATCTATTCCATTGTAATTTTATATAGTATTTTGTTACGTAATTAACAAAAATTCTCTTTCGGCAATATTAAGGAGGAATATAGTGTATAAGCTGGTTCACAAGTGAAGTCAGTTAAGTAGCCAATCACGAAGCTGAGTCGAAAAATCTAGCATAAACTAAGTAATTGGTAATATAGTTAACCATGTAGGTAAGTATAAGTAATACTGTGTAATATATTTTATTATTTTGATCTTCTTTTGAGATTCCTTAAGGTATTACTTTTCCAATATATATCCGAGTATTCATGTTTAATTTTTATTTTCGGCCTAAATTTTAGATCATTAATTTAAATGTCAAATTAGTTTTGATTATTTCGCATTTAGAAAAATCATGTAGCAGCATTAGCCTTTCACCTCAACATTTAGAATTATATATTTTAATAATACCCAGATCCATTATCACTTTTTTAAACTCCTCAACAGGATTAAACCCCAAAATTACAGTGAGTTCACACACAAACATCTATAGGGGAATCAGCGCCTACCATCATGTAAAAATATGTCTTTCTTTAAATTGTAAATCACATAAACAATAAACTAATTTTTTTATTTTATTATTTTCTATTAAATTAATTTTGATGTGTTCAAGTTGAATTTTGAATGGATACTATTTGTTTATTTTCAAAATAGTTGTTAGGACAAAATATACATAAAAAAACAAAATAATAGGATAGGTGTACATAGCACCCCAGCTACTTAATTCATGAAATTCATATCAAGAGTAGCTAGGATACTACACATCCATGCCTTAGCGGGATTCGAACCTGGGACCCTGTGTGTACTCATGACTAAAATCCTTTGCTCTAATCACTGAGCTACCGGTGCTGACCGATATAGTTTATTTTTCTTGTAGTGTTCTTTACGTCATTATCTTTCGAAGTAATAATCGACAAATTATTGTATCTCTGTAGAGGAAATGACATAATATATAGTTTGTCAATTATTACTTCGAAAGATAATGACGTAAAGAACACCACAAGAAAAATAAACTGTAACTATGTTAAGAGGAATGGTTACTGGGGGAAGGAGAGGGCGAAAACGGGGTTTGTTTTCCCCTTAAAATCGTATCTATTTATTAAAATATTTTTATAATTCTTTTTTCATTTTATAGAGGAAGATTGATTGTATGACATTTCAGCATTGAAATTTTAAATATTTGCCCTATTTTACATTAATAATGTTCTGAAGTTTGCTAACTTTGCCAACTTTATAATACATTTACGAATGTTGTACTTAAAATATTAAAATTTCAACAGTGAAATGCTATATAATCAATCTCCCCGTCTATAAAATAAAAACAGAATTATAAAAATATTTTAATAAATAGATCCGATTTTAAGGTGAAAACAAAACGCATTGTCGACGTAAAAATAGGTTCAAGCAGTGGCGCCTCTACTGCTAATTATCTGAATTTCATTTAAGCTCCGCCCCCAATTCAGGGTAGTACGCGATATAATGTACTGTTATTATGTTCAGTAATAATACCGAATATGAAATACATTTATGTATAAGTATTGTTTTCGTAGTTTTTAATTACCAAATTAAGATCAGTTTAAATATTTATCACATATTGTCACGTTTATCAAGTTAGCAGTGAAGTGTGTGAGGAATAATAAAAACACAATTAAAGATGAACACAGCAGTTCCCAAAATATGGGACAAAATATATATTTTTTAAATAGAACCATATATTTTTTATTCTTTTATTGGAAGGAGTATTTATTTCTCTTTTGAATAAGATAATGATGTTTATGTACAATTTTTTCAAATAAAAGAGTTTTTTACAAAATATCCAATATCTCAATTTTCTTATTCAAAATGGCACAATTTTGCTCATTTAATCAACCTCGTATCCCTTCAATTAAAAAAGTTACCTACCAATAGTCAACAAACTTATAGGGGCACCTGTATATTGAATTCACTCTTACATACACAGTTTACAGACATCGTGACATCGTGAAAATAAGAAAAAAATGATTCTCGGGACCTTGATATGTTTTTGTTTATCAAAATCTCAATATACGATCTTTAGCACGATCATTATTCCTCCCTTACGTAGGGTAACGGGAGGTAAAAATAGTAAAAATAAATATTCTTTCATTTGCGCAATTTTTCAATATAAATTAAAATTTGATATGCATGTAGACACTGAAGTTTCTTTTCATATGGTTTATTTTCTTCAGCCCTAAGGGCAAGGGCCTAGGCAAATAAATTCCACATTTGTGAAAAAAAAATAGAAGTTCAATGCCTTACACAAATATTATTTTTGTAGTCATAATATTATTATTTATTTTTATAATATTCATTTTTCTCCCTTTTTTTAAGAAATATAAAAATTTAGGGAAACCCGTATTTTTAAGTACCTACTGACACCCTAGTTTGTCGCGACATAGGGGCCGTGTTGTCACAACAATATTAAATAATTTTTAATTTCATTTTTTTTAGTAAAATACTTTATATATATAATCAAACAAACTTAAGGCTAAAACTTATATGTAATAATTTTTTCAAAAAAACGTTGTCTTGGATATCCGGAAATCTCATTATTTATCATTAACCTATCCAGTATCATATATTCCCACAAAAAAAAAACATATATTCCCACACTCATTTCAATGTAGTGTACAGTGCATCGGGTATATCTATCTATCCAGGTTGTAATTCTGCCGGTCGAAGGAGCATTATCTCGTTTACGATCAGTGTTCACTGCCGTTGCAATCATGTCGGTGGCTTGGCTACACATGGCGTTCGATGCAGCGCAACGCCATCTACTACCGTTTTATGACTGCCTGATAGAGGCAAATGCTCCATAATCATGGGCCAGCAGCCCGGCTACAGCACACAACGTAACGGCCGATGTTATGGTAATGGATCGAGCTTGCTGCTTTATGAAGAGTTGTTTGTACATGATGAGTTATTAGAAATGGGGATTTATGCATTACAACGCAAATGGATTTGTTTTACATTACATTAGTTGCACATTGCAAAATGCGCTATTTGGTAAAAATGTTTAGAGTGATATTTTTTTTGCAAAAAATTGTAAAAAAATACTAATATAAAAACCTTTTTATAGTATTTTAAATTTTGTGATATCAGATCGTTAGCCTTCTAATAAGTAAAGTAAGAACTAAAGTTGTTTACCTCTGTCGGCCCTGTCATACATCCACGTGTTTACAATGTGAACTTTTGAATAATATAAAATTATAATTTATAATCTAGTACATCGTTTCTGAACCTTTTAAGTATCACGACCCCTAAAAAGCCTAAAAACATAGTACATAACTTCACGACCCCCCTTATAATTAGAGGCTAAGTATATATTTGACCGTTTTTACATTTTACGAATGAAAGACAAAGTCGATGCTATAATCCAGAAACTTGATCTGGATTATTCGCCTTGAGAAACGAAATTTTTATGCATTTACTTTAACTTTCAATTATATTGACGAAAATATGAACTCAAAAAATCCTATTGTTCATTGCGTATTGGAGAGCATGAAATAGTTATTTACATACCAAGTGCGGGAACGATTTTAATAAATAGTAATTTTTATACAAACAATTTTATTTATTAAATACAATGCTTTGCAGCTAATTTCAGAGTGAAATGTCAAATTTATATCCCAACTATTTTAATGTTATTTTTATGTAATGTAGTGGTTCTCATGGTATGTAAATAACAATTTATTACTTACCAAGTATTTCACTTTTAGTATATAGCAAATTTAAACTTAATAAACTTGTTAAATTTCTTATTGTTTCGTTACAATTTACAATAAGTTTGTAGGTTAATGGTTATGTGTTACCGACTTCCCGAGTACTCTGTCTTGACGACTTCCGCCGAGCAGAAATTTTTGCCAACCAAGTGCACTAAATTCATTATTTTAAAATTAAATTTCATTCCATGTTGCACTATTTTCTCTTATTATTATTAAGCGAAATAGTGTTTGAGAAACTGTACTTTATTAATATAAATTTAGTTCCTTAAGAAATGCTTTAGAAATAGGAGAGTGTTTTTTGCAAAATTTCTTATCTGGTGGAGACCTGGAAAATTGACGTTTCGGACGTTGCTTAGGCGACGCGAAACAGCACATTTCAATGCATGAGTACAAAATCGTATTTACACGAATAGAATATTCAGTTACGGAAGTATTTTCCAGGTGATTACGATGATTTGTCGAAAAGATGCCAAATTACCAATTGAAACTCACACTTAATTAATTTACATATCAGCTGACAAATTTTAAACCAGAATTAACAAGGTTTAGACAAGTTTTGGCTTGCACGGCGAATTGACTATGGAAGCTTAGTAACGGATGCTTTGGAAACATTGATTCCACTTGCCAGTTCTTAACTGTGCGAAAAAGGCTTTTCGATTATGATGGAATTAAAAACTAAATACAGAAATCGGCTATTATCACTTGAAAATAATTTACTTCTTTTTCAATGTCGATCCACGTATAGAAAACTTTTAAGTGAAACACAAACCCAAGTGTCGCAATAACTCATTAATATATGTTATATCTTAATATCAAATTAAATTATAATTTATTTATTAATAAAAGATGTTTTTTTGCGTGCAGAAGTTTCTTATTTTTTCTGATTGCGACCTCCCGTATATCTGATCACGACTCCCCGGTTGAGACTAATTACTGTGAAGTATTGATGTCATACCGTTATAGCGCGAATAGTTTTTATTAAAATTATGAAAGAAAAGTTTTATACATATTTTAATAAAATTTTGGTTAAAATTTAAAATTTGTTGTTACTTTCCGTCACCTCTAGGTAAGGAAGGTATTGGTCAAAAAATTCGGTGGTGAGTGGTGAGTAGTGATGCCGCGAGACGAGAAACGGCGAGAAACAGTTCACTCTCGTCTCGTCTCGAAAATTCGAGACGAGATTTGTTTTCGTCTCGTCTCGTCATATTTTTCATCCTCTATTCTCGATCTCGACTCAAGAGTCTCGAATTTCTCGAATTTATAATTAGCTGTATGGATGTTCCATAAGTTGGCAGGTCAGAGCGTGTTTGTATGGTTGAAGGTAGCAAGCAGTGACGCTCTAATTATTTATTATTTGTATATGAATACATATAAAATAAATTCATAAAATATTACCCTTACATGTTATAAATTTTCTATACTTACATCTATCAGGAAAATAAATTAGTCTGGCATTTAACAGGTAAGTAAAAAAATACTGAACAAATATTACTTGCAGCAAGGGCATTTAATACTAGCGTGGAGAGTACATCACAGGGAACAATCTTGTTCCTATTCTTTATACTAAAACCCTATAAATTTAAAATGAATAAATAAATAATTAACAGGCAATGAAAATATTTGTACTGATAATTATTTTTCTTATTGTATATCTTTAATTATATACATATTTAAAAAAAAATTCGTGCAATCGAGATCTCGAATACCTACTCTCGTCTCGAGCAAATCTCGAGGGCATTCCTCTCGTCTCGTCTCGATTTTTCGAGACGAGACTTATGATAGTCTCGTCTCGAAATTTCTCGATTTTCGAGACGAGATCTCGAACACGCGAGATCCCACGGCATCACTAGTGGTGAATATAAAATACAATCAAATCGTATAGATATTAATATATTCTTTAAGTTATAATAAAATTTAAATGAGTTTTTCAAGAAAAACAGTTAAAATCTTCAAATGAGGGTACTTCCGGTTGACCAATTATAACCAAAATCTAATCAAGTCTGCATACGGAATACGCAAGAATTGTAATTTTTGGAATTCTAGTATTGGAGATATCGTTGACGAAACCGCGGTCACACACACACACACATACACACACACAAACACACGAACACACACACACGCACACACACACACACACACACACACACACACACACATACAGACATCATCGTAAAAATAGTAAAATCGTATTGTAAAGACCCTAAAACGTGCTTATTCAATGAAAACTCACCACCGAATTTTTTGACAAAAGACAATACCTTCCTTACCTATAGGCGAAGGAAGGTAAAAATGAATTGATTTTAAACATGATTCGATCCCGCAAAGTTTTATTTTCAGTGGAAAATATATTGCAATATCGGTGTTCCACAAATATTGATTCGACTTGGTGGGTAAAATATATATCTAGCTTTAAATCCTAAAATAATACCTCACTGGTTTAGTCTAATCCTAGATATAAATCCTATAAACCTCCGATCATTCTTGCATTTGTTTACTGTATAAATCTGCCAGAGACCCGAAACCTAACGAAACCTTAACTGAAAACGGTACCACATTTGTCTTTTTATGAAACAGTAACCGAAAACTGAAACCCACATTCTATTTCTTCAAATATGGAAACCGAAAACCGATAAGAAAAATAAATTTATTCTGTAACCGAACCGACATAATATCGGTACTAAAACCGTAAATTTAAAGAACAGGCATAAATATTTTACTAAACCGCAAGTATCAACTTCATCAATTACTCATTTGTTAAGACATTTTTTAATCAATCACCCTTTTAGTTTTCTATTGGAATATATTGAAATATAAAATTAAAATATTAATAATTAACGAAGTGTACATATTTAATTTATGTTGCAAAAATAAACTTTAGGAGCCAAACTCATAACCTTTTACTAATATTAGTAGCATTACTAATGATTGCAACTACTCACTATTAAATTACTTGCGCTCATAAAGTAAAATTAGTACAAGTGTAACATAGTAGTACCTAATAAAAGAGAAAATTGGTAGTGATAATGAGTAGCAACAGAAAATAATTTTGAATACTATTACCTGTCAATCACAAGACTGTCGTGATAATTAAAAATTATTTAAAAAGATGTAAAGATGGATGGAGTATGAAAATATACAGATTTTTAAGAGACTGTATGACAAATAATTCATTTAATCAGAAATTATATAAAACCAATATCTAGAAACGGTGGTATTTTGCAGAACTACAAGTCTGTATTACTATACGTAGCCACTGCTGCTTTATTCGCTCTACTTTTGAGCAATACCCTCCTCTTCCACTTGCCATTTTCAGTGGCGGATTAACGATTTTGCAAGCTGTTGTCTGATGTTAGTTTTCCGCCTTAATTCAATAACGATTATAATCATTTTTTTTGTGTAATTACTGATATTTATTATTGCAATCAAATTTTCTTTATTGTAATCAAAAAATTCTATTGTAATTGGTAATTTTTTTTGTTGGAATCACATTCTCATTATAGTAATTAAGCATTTCTTACAATTAAAAAACTTTTTTTAATTGTTATTGAAAATATTCTTCGGAAATTTGCCGCCGTCAAGATTTTGTCTAATAGGTAATCCGCCACTGGCCATTTTGGTGGCTAATTATATCAACATCCATGTAGTTTTTTTTTTAAACCTTACCATCTTGACTTTTGTTCACTATTATTTCTTAATTTTTTTTCAATTAAATTTAATAAATGTTTATCCACGACTGGCAAATAATATACCCATAATTCAACCGTTTTTTATCAATTAATGACCTTCGTTACTGTTGCTAATTGAATAATATTGACAGTTCGATGGAATAATATTATTCAATCGTTATGTCAAATTCAAATCTTACCTTTCAAAGAGTACAAACAAATTACTTTTAATAAGTATTTTTTCCACATAATAAGTCAGAATTATACTAGTTTTCTCATTTTTTATAGTTTCATTTTCTTCTTAAGCTTAAAATATAGCTTAATAGTCGGTTTAAAATTTTATGTTAAATGTCAAATCATTTCATAATTTTGTTACAAAAAATACCTAGCGATCAACGCTAACTATGTTTATGTTTGTAAACAAACAATTTTCTAAAATTTGTTAGGTTATTTCTGATTTTGTAATAGTACAATGTTATTATTTGATAGTTGTGGATAAAGTATAGTATTCTATTCGCATGTAATGGCTATTACTCACTCAAATGATTTACATCACTCGCCTTGCGGCTCGTGATGCAAACTTCATTCTCATGAATAATAGCATACATTACATGCTCATTGAATAATATACTATTTTTCATCTAGTGTTTAATTTTCTCCACGCTTCCGTTTATTTGCCATTTTTAAAAAATAATCTTATTTTTCATACTCAATAAGTACAACACTTCGCTATTTCACCGCTCTCACAACTGTCAAATCTGTGATTATTTTACAGGTTATGTCTACTCTTGTCTGATCCTCTTGGTCTGGTCTAGTAGCACTCGTAATCTACATTAACAGATCTTTCATTTCATGCTAACCTGTTTATTTCTCTATATATCTATCCCTCTCATTCAACGTTTTCATTAATAGTTGCCACATATAATTTACTACTAGTTAAAATAAGCTAGTAATGAAATTATGAGAGCCAGTATCACTAGTATTACACTAACCTATTTTAGTAAGTAACTATTAGTTGTAAAATTTAGTAGAAAGTTGTGAACTTGGCTCAATAATTTTAATGTGAAAACTAACTTATAGATATTTTGAAACGCAATTTTAGATCACAATTTAACTTTATTATTTTACTTAAAATTACTTACTAAATCTTTTCGAATTTTAAATTCCGAGCAACGCTGGGTAGATCTACTAGTAGTTGTTAATAAAACGAGAAATTAAAATGTTATAAGTTATAGTTTATGAAATGTATTACCTCTCGCTAAGAGAGGTATTGGATTCATGCTAAAAATCGTATATCCAGATTTTACTGAATAAGCACGATTTAAGGTCCATAGAATCCGATTTTAACATTTTTACAATGATGTCTGTGTGTGTGTGTGTGTGTGTGTGTGTGTGTGTGGATGTGTGTGTGTGTGTGTGTGAGGTTGTTGGAGACACGATTTCTCAAATTCTATAATACAAAAGACCTTTTTGACTACGGATTTCTCAATCTAACATTAATGGGAAGAGTTGAATAGGTTTTGGTACCAATTGGAAAACCAGTATCTTAAAAAAATTGAATTGAATTTTTTTATTATTAGCATTAAAGAACATAAAATTCTCTATTCGATACATTTTAAAATTTTATTATATCTCCTATAGGTTTGGAGATATAGTATATAATAATATAAAATAATTTGTAATAAATTTCAGAGCCTAAACAACTCTATAGTAACCATCAAATGTTTTAAATGACAGAAAAATGTCATTGCTAAAAACCAACAGTAGTTCATAAGCCTGTTTGGGCGATATTGGCAGCTCAATTCTAAAACTTGACCTTAAGTCTATTTTAACTAAACACATGACAGTGGATAAGAACCGATTCAGAATTTGCCATAGTACGAATATGGTTTTATATAGATTTTAGCTGAAAATAAATCATAGATATTTTTTTTTGGCAACATAGTAGTAAAACATCAAAATACGCTTTTACGTTAAATGAAGAAGTTTAACTGACATTATTGAAGAATTTTTCAGAGATATTGGTAAGTTTACTATTTCTTGTATAACAATAATAACAATTAAATATTGAAAATTATAGCTGAAATCCAGTCAAGAAATTGGAAGAAATTCGAACATTTAGAAGTATAAGAGAAAACTTCCTCAAAAAATAAATTTTAAATTATAAAAATAATCTAAACATAAAGAAAAGACATGAGAAATTTATAGGGCGCGAGCAGTCATACGATTTTGTTGGACTTGACAAGCAAATATAGGGGCCCGAGTTAGAATGACAGCTGGTAATTATATACATATATGTCAAATGTCAATTTTCCATCCAAAATTTCGTGATATTCCAATTCCATGTGGTTTATTTTCCTCGACAAGTAAATTCCACATTCCTGGTGACAAATTAACCACGTCAAAAATTACTACATTTGACATTTATGTAAATAATTACTAACTGTCATTTTGACAAGGGCCTCCATATCTGCTTGTCTAGGTCAAGTATGACGTGAATTTAGAAAATCTTGGAATTTTTGATGAAAAATTTCGACATTTGACATCTATATACAAAATTACTAATTGCCATTTTGACAGAACCCCCATAACTGCTTGTCAAGGCCAACAATGTCACATGAATGCTCGCGCCCTATACTTATGTAACCAAAAACGGAAGTGGCGAGAGGTATAATAATAATAATAATAATAATAATTTTATTCAAGCATAAATACATACATAAAATGTTTAGCCAGGTCAAAAATGAAATTTGATTAATTTAATAAAATATGAAATTTGAATACAATAATAAAATACAAAAATACAGTACATAATCAAGAAATGGAAAATACATATTGTGCTGGCCACAACAGATTTTTTTTATGTTGCAAAAGATAAGAACTAGGCTAATTCAATTTTACCCAAAACCGAAAAAACCGTAACGGAACCGAAATTTATTTGTTTATTTAACCGAAATGAAAACAAATATAATATTTTCAAAAACCGTTACCGATAGCCCAAACCGAATATTTATTAATATAAAAATCATTAACTGTAACCCATCCCAAAATTTTGAGGCTCGAATCCCTGAAATCTGCTATTAATAGCAGAATTTTTGTGCACATTGTATAAATGTTAAAAATTGAACAATAAACGAATGAACATTTAAAAAACTAACACAACCCATGCAGTTCTTTTGGCGAAGCTGACAATATAAAATGTCATTGCTGTAAAAGTGGCTATAACCATTTTATGAATCATAACCTACTTGAAGAGAGTAGTTATTTTTCCATTTTGGTACAAATTAATCTTTAGTTTAAATGGTACAAATTTCAAATTCAACAATATACATAAATATATAAATTTTAACAATTTCTCGAGAAAAACAACTGAACGTGTAAAAAATACGGTTTTAGCTATTTTCAGAGATTTCAATTTTTGGCTATGCAAACTGAAATATTAGGAAAAATTTGTGAAAATACGTAAACTTCCATAATTTATGTCCGAATAATTGGATGGCGAAGACGTATCCCAACCCATTTTTGGGTGAAAACCGAGAAATGAGTAGTTTAAAATGTAAATATCTTGAGAACGAAGAGCGATACCGATGTGTGTTGTGATGTAAAAATGACGTCACTAACATTTCATTAATGATTGCCGTATCGCCTGACGATTGCATGAAATTATTTTTATGTTTTGCGATCGCTAGGCGATACGGCAGAGGCATGGGCGTCGTTAATCCAAAATCCAAGGAGGGGCAAACATGAAATATTAGAAAAAATTCTAAAAGAAATTACTCGTATTTATGTCCCTGAACTCTTTATTTTGTGCACTTGCATTTTACATACTAATAAATATTAAATTAAATAATTCTCGACTGTAATGTGGATTAGGTATTAACAATTACTCGAAAGTTCAGTCAAACAGCATTTATTCTTACTATACCAACGTTTTGGTGCACCCTTGCACATTCTTCATGGTCTACAACAATTATACAACAAAAATGTAATACCTACATACAAAATAACATGGACATTATCACACTTACAGTAAGACACTAAAACACACTTTTAATCTGGATAATTTCAAGATTTTGGAGGAAGAGCAGAATTATTCCAAATGTAGGTTTCTTGAAATGTTACATATCAGGTATGATTGCAATAACATCAATGCGAGAACTGATATTCACGGATTTAACAGCGTATATTTTGGTGTATTGGAAAAGTTCAAAAAGGAAAAGGCAAATTTCAGACCAAACTGAATTTCATTAATTTCCTTACATTTTATTTAAATTTCTACAACTTGCTACATTATTATTGGTGTACAGACGACCAATAGGAATCCATATTAATGATGTCACCAGACTCCTTACACAGGATATTTCCGGCTATTTTCCGTATTATTCGGTTTTCGTTTTTTAGAGCAAGTGTGTATGCTCTTTGATTTTTTTGTACAATGTTTAATAAATTAACTGAATGTTTTGTACGAATGTATTTTGTGTACAATTTGTAAGATTTTACTGTAAATGTGATAATGTCCATGTTATTTTGTATGTATTACATTTTTGTTTTATAATTGTTGTACACCCTGAAGAAGGTGCATTGAAACGTTGGTATAGTAAGAATAAATGCTGTTTGACTGTACTTTCGAGTAATTGTTAACACCTAATTAAGCTAAACATTCATATACCACCTGTAATGACATGTTCAAAATATAGAACAAAGTAAAAGAGAAAACAGTTGGATGAACTTAACTTCCAGGGAGGGGCAAGTGCCCCCCTACCCCCCTCCCAAACGACGTCAATGAGCAGTGACCCAGCACTGCGGTTTCAAAATATGAGATGTAGCTAAACAACATTGGAATCCAAATTTTTGATGATTTTGGAGAAAATAAAAAAAAAAAATTTCATCACGGCATATTACCCATTGCTGGGTGTGCCAATCTGCTTCATACACAGATTTCGGTAATGATGGAATATTTGTACCGTGCGGGCGCTTACCAGGCGTCACCTCACGGGCACTCAATGCTGGTGTGGAGAGTGCGCCACAGGGGTCAATTTTGTGCCATTAAAATTCGATATAATTTTTGGCGTCGGTCGGGATCGAACCCGGATCCCCAGATTGGCGACCAGACACTCAGGCACACGGCCACGAGACCCCATGGGTGTACCTATTTGGATTTTAAGGGCTATAACCAGGACGAGATTTACAGTAGTGGAGCGATGAGAAAGTGGATGCTCCCCTTTCCATTAAATAAATTATATATAGGTAAATTAAATACCGATTTTGATCACTTGAGCTTCACGTCATAGTTTGATGTTCGTATGAATAAAATGGTATTGGTAGTTATGGAAACGTGATTACAATATAAATATTATGGTGAAAATGATTAGGCAGAAGACTCACGTCATCAACCTGAAAAAAACCTTATAAAAAGATATATAACGTGTAGAAATTAGTAGTTGTTATTTATTTTTTAAAAAAGAAGAAAACATATACTGGTATTAAAGAAACGTATATATTAATGAATTTACAATTATTTCTAAGTCAATCCTAATTCCGTTTACGGAATATAAAATTAAATTTGATGGATTCCACTGTCACTTCTCGTTGAAACATTTTGTAAAAAAATATAGAATAAAATTATTTGACATAAGATGGTCATTCTCAGTAGTGCCACGTATGGTACGAAAATAAACTACAATTATTTCAAATAATTTTATATTCCGTAAAAAGAATAACGATTGACATAGAAATAATTGTAAATATGATTAATATATACATTACTCAATACTAGTACTTTTTTTCATCTTCTTTTAAAAATAAATAACACCCAAAAAATTCTACAAGTTATATTTCATTTTATAAGGTTTTTCTCAGGTTGATGACGTGAGTCTTCTGCCTAATCATTTTCACTATAACCGAAATATATGTAGTTTTATAATGAAATATTCTATTCTTAAACTAAAATACTATTCCATTTTACGATTATTTGTAAGAATATACTTACCTAAGATTCAAAATCATTGTAAGAAAAGGTAAATATCACAAATAAATTATAAACATAACAATGACATTGACGCATCTAAAATGTCAAATCTAAATTTCAGATTTCACATATTTTTTGTCTAAAATGAAATTCATACTTCTTGAATTGACAGTTAACGTAAACAGGATAAGTCATACGGGTACCTACCTTCACTAATTTCGCCTGAATTTGGGTTGCGAACGAGCCTACAAGAATATTAAGTACCGCTGTTTCTAAATGTCATATTCGAATTTCATATATCTTTCTCAATGTGTTAGAGTGTTTGTAAGATAAAGATGAAGCTTTAGACATACGTATCGAAGAAAGCAAGACAGAGATAAATATACAATTACTAGTTATTTTGCGGTTCGGAAATGACGTGAAGCTCAAGTGAGAAATATATATATTTTGTAAGGCCTGTAATTTATGATGGACCTGGGCGGTTGCCCCTGTTGATATCGGTGTTGCCCTGTAAATTCCCTTAGTAGGTACGATATCGTATTACTGAGTCTAATAAAATTATTAATTTAATTTAATTTTTTTAGTTTTTAATACTAAAAATATAACTTTTTAATTTTTCATAAACGAAATAAATTGTGACAAGATCATCTTAGCCACCGGGAGCTCCTATAGAAAGAGTGTACACAATAAAATGTGGTAAAAATTGTACATACAGTATTAAATAATGTAAATAATAATAATCTTACAATATTTATAGTATTTTTTAAAAAGATATTTAATTCTACGCTATGATCAGTGCTATCGTGTTCCTAATGAAACAAGTTAAAAATCGCAAGATATTAGTTTGCTGTGATATGTGGCAGTGGATGGACGTACATTTTTGTTTGTGTATTAAATGATAATGTATAAAATAACATTCAAAGTGAATTACGAAAATTTGAGTTTTCTTAAACGAAAGGCATCAGGTGTGAAGATTTTCCATTACCCGGTAAATACAATACCATCATTTAATTTATACAAATTATTCTTATTTATTCATAATATGTATGTATTTAGACGTATCTTGTAAAATCATTACACAGTTCGAAATACATTAGTTGGTGCTATACAGGCTGAAGCTTCGTTTTCATAGGGGATTGTATTTGTATGGTAAAACTTAATGTGGAGTGTAAAAGTTCCTTTACATGTATTTAACGATAGCGTTCTAATATCGGTGGATGTTGTATGCAACATTTGTATGTTGTAATGTTGTAAGACAGTATGGTAAAAGCTAGGTAGGTTTTAACTCTTACCATTCCCAACAATGCAACAGCCAATCACAAGTTGGGATAAAATAGGTGACCATTAATGACACACCATTTGACATTATCGTGTTGTTTACCTGGGTTGAAGTTAATATTAGGATTTAAAACATGTTTGTAAGAACGCAACTAATTTAATATCAATACTGTTTGTGTCCATTTTTGAGGTTATGTGTACAAACTGAACGTATGGGTATGACTGCGATGTGAACGGTTGACAATAAAATTGTATTCCACTACCATTACACTCCACATTAAGTTTTACCATACAAATACAATCCCCTATGAAAACAAAGCTTAACACTGAAAAACGAGCCACTAAAAATAACTTTTTTATTTATAATTATTTTTTAATTTTCTTTAAATATTTATAAACTAGTCTTAGGGGCTCACAAATCATGGTATTTGTTATGATGATAGCGTTTCCGGTTTAACCGGAAGTGACATCAAATTTCATATTTCAAATGGAATATATTTGGAATCTACGCAAAATTAGGAATTCAACGATGATATGCTTGAAGTGCATTTTGATTGAAAAGATAAATTACAAAAACGTAAGAGAAAATAATATATATATGCTAAGCCAAAATGGTTTAGATAATATTTGGTAATATTAAGTTAATTGCTTAAATAGTAAATTATGTTTTGAAAGATTCCATATTTTATTACAAAAAAATCTGATGTGGCCAGCTCCGTCCGTCAATTCTATTATTTTGTATAAATTCCATACCCAATGGATATCTATATCCAGTAAAATTGTAACACGAACATAAAAAATTTTCTACAAATTTCATACAGAAAGTTCCTTCGAGAAGATTCTATATGTCCAATAAAATTATAACAAACATGATGTAAATTGCAGTTGACACCGACATTTGTCACTTAGAATTATTTGAATATATCAGCAGTTCCCATAGTTATAGCATAGCTGGCTGATTTATGAAAGCGAATCTCTTTACAATACTTTAAGTCTATATCTATTGAATATGAAGGACAATGTGTAATCAAACCGTACAGATAATAAAATATTGTTTCATATTTATAATAATATAAAATGTCAAAAATTATATTTAACTGCGTTATTTCAAGAACTTTAAATAAATGTACTTTAGAGTCAATAAACTATTTTTATTATATATCGATATTATTCGATAAATATCCATATGTTTCGAATCGATATTATTCGATAAATGTCAACATTATTCGATAAATATCAATATATCAAAACTTATCGAGATATCATAATTTTCGCTTACGTTTTTGTGATTTATTTCCTCAATAAAAATTCACTTCAAACGTATCGTTTTATTCGTAATTTTACGTAAATTCCAAATATTTAAAAATATATAGGATGTCCCACTTGAAATATGAAAGTTAATGTCACTTCCGGTTAAACCGGAATCGCTACCATCATGCCAAATACCATAATTTGTGAGCTCTTAAGCCTAGTTTACAAATATGTAAAAGAATTAAAAAATAATTATAAATAAAAGTTATTTTCAGTTGCCCGTTTTTCAGTGTCACCTACACATTTTTGAATCAATTTCACGTGTGATTAAATTTACCCAGCAATTGTGTAGATCCATATAAATCAATTCTAATGTTTTTCATAGAATTTCTTGGAGTGTAGTTCTGAAAATTTGTTTTTCTAATTTGGGTCTGTCATATTTTAAAACAACGGATGGTATGGATTTTAAAAAAAATCTGTTTTCAATAACTGTATTTTTGCATGTACCACTTCAATCATTATTCTACTCTTCAAAATACATTGTCAGTACCAACATAAACATTAAATTATGAACTTATCGAGTTAACAACTACTACAGTGACAAAATGACGGTATTGATATAAAGTGATTATACAAATGACTTCAACTATTTGTTCATTAAGTAGGTATACCAACTGTTGATTTGCTCGCGTTTTGTATTGAATTTAATTGCATACTCGTACACTAGGAAATATGATATACATAGGAAGAAGCCAGCAGCCTGTTAACTTTGTATAGTGGAATATTGCGAGATAATGCGGAACAAACTAAATAAAACAAAGTAATGCTATAAACTTTGAAGAATATTATATTTCATTTCTGCAAATGAAAACATAAAACCTGAAAGTATTCTTCTTGGTTATAATTTTGCAGATAATTTATAATTATACAAGGGTCAAACTAGAATTATTATTGAGAATACGTCAAAATATAGTTAATATATTTCAGATTTTTACCTCTCGCTAAGAGAGGTATTGGATTCATGCTAAAAATCGCATATCCAGATTTTATTGAATAAGCACGATTTAAGGTCCATAGAATTCGATTTTAACATTTTTACAATGATGTCTGTGTGTGTGTGTGTGTGTGTGTGTGTGTGTGTGTGTGTGTGTGTGTGTGTGGATGTGTGTGTGTGTGTGTGTGTGTGTGAGGTTGTTGGAGACACGATTTCTCAAATTCTATAAAACTAAAGACCTTTTTGACAACGGATTCCTCAATCTAACAATAATGGGAAGAGTTGAATAGGTTTTGGTATCAATTGGAGAACCGGAAGTAGTATTATCTTAAAAAAAATAATTTAAATATTATTTTTTTGAAATTTTTTATTATTAGTATTAAAGAACATAAAATTCTCTATTCGATACATTTTAAAATTTTATTATATCTTCCATATATTGAGATAAAAAAGTAATGTAATATATAAAATAATCTGTCGTATTTCAGAGCCTAAACAACTCTATGGTAACCATCAGATGTTTGTAAATGACAGAAAAATGTCATTGTCAAAAACCAACAGTAGTTCGTAAACGTATTTGAGCGGTATTGGCAGCTGAATTCTAAAGCTTGACCTTAAGGTCAAGCTATTTTAACTAAACATATAACAGTGGATAAGAACCGATTTAGAATTTTTCATAGTACGAATATGGTTTTATGTAGATTTTAGCTGAAAATTAATCTTAGATATTCTTTTTTGACAACATAGTAGTAAAACGTCAAATTACGCTTTTACGTTAAATGAATAAGCTTATCTGACATTATTGAAGAATATTTCTGTGATATTGGTAAGTTTACTATTTCTTGTTGTATAACAATTAAATATTTAAAATTATAGCTATATACATATACCCGTCAAAAATCCCGTCAAGAAATTGGAAGAATTTGGAATATTTCGATGTATAGGAGAAAACTTCCTCAAAAAATAAATTTAAAGTTATAAAAATAATCTAAACATAAAGAAAAGACATAAGAAATTTATAGGAAGCGAGCAGTCATGTGACTTTGTTGGACTTGACAAGCAAATTTGGGGGCCCGAGTTAGAATGACAGCTAGTAATTATGTACATATATGTCAAATGCCAATTTTCCATCCAATATTTCATGATATTCCAATTCCATGTGGTTTATTTTCCTCGACAAGTAAATTCCATATTCTTGGTGACAAATTAACCACGTGGAAAATTATGACATTTGACATTTATGTAAATAATTACTGTCATTTTGACAAGAGCCTCCATATTTGCTTGTCTACGTCAAGTATGACAAACTACATGAATTTAGAAAATCTTGAAATTTTTGATGAAAAATTCTGACATTTGATATCTATGTTTTTGACACGAACCCCCATATCTGCTTGTCGGGGCCAACAATGTCACATGACATCGCGCCCTATACTTATGTAACCAAAAACGGAAGTGGCGAGAGGTATTGTGCTGGCCACAACAGATTTTTTTTAAAAGTTTGTATGTTCATATTACTTTTAAAAAGGTCCCAATCAATTTTCTTTTACGAGTAGAATGCTTTATAAGTAAATTGCAATATCACAATGTCTTAATCAGACGAAAACCTTCTATTCAAAAATAGCCAAAAGTGGCACAATATCAAATCAGGTATGGTGGATATTTTATTATTTTAATATCTATAAGGGTCTTTCAATATGGACGCTCGAAATTTGTTAGGTTATAACAACCATCTGTAAAATTTTTTGTAAATTGTTCAGTAGTATATGGCAAATCACCATGGAAGGTTATAGAATTGAACAACGTGTGCAAATCATCAAATTTTATGTTCAAAATCAGTGCTCCGTTCGAGGAACGTTCCGCGCATTAAATGATTTTTATCCTCGCCAGGAGCGTCCTACTCAGTCGACTATTGACTATTCGACATTTGGTGGCCAAATTAGAGTCAACGGGTTCGGTAAATAATCAGCCAACACCCATTCGCCACTGAAACACAAGGTCTGCTGAAAAGATCGCTGCTGTGCGTGAGAGTGTACGGGAAAACCCGAGGCCGTCAATTTCTCGTCGTTCACAAGAACTTGGCCTTTCTGCGACTTCAACTTGGTGAATTTTGCGTCGGGACTTGGGTCTGCACCCGTATAAAATCCAACTGACCCAGGAACATAAGGTAAATGATAATAGACAACGCCGTGTGATCGCTGATTGGGCTCTGGAGCAGATAGAAGTTGGCCCAAATTTCGCCAAAAAATCATCTTTAGCGACGAGGCCCATTTTTGGATGAATGGATATGTTAACAAGCATAATTGTCGGATTTGGGACGATACTAATCCACACGAGATACACCTGCACCGAATGCATCCCGAGAAAGTCACTGTTTGGTGCGGATTTTGGTCTGGCGGAATCATCGGTCCGTACTTCTTCCAAAACGAAACTGGCAATGCCATGAACGTCAATGGCGAGCGCTACAGATCGATAATAAGCAACTTTTTGTGTCCTAAGTTGTATCGTATGGATACCGACGACATGTGGTTCCAACAGGACGGCGCTACATGTCACACAGCGAATGCCACAATGGACACTCTGCACGAGCAATTTGAGGGCATGGTTATCCCGCGCGGCGGCGACGTGAACTGGTCTCCTACCGAGATCGTACGATTTAACGCCTTCAGCCAGATTTATACGACAAAGGCATCGAAAATTTGACCTCCCGAATACGTTCCACCAAGCAAAACCGCGGCGAACATTTGACTGGATGTCTCTCACACAACTTGTTTTATTTACATTTAAAAATCGAGCGTCCTTATTGAAAGACCCTTTATAAGAGTATTTTCGCAAAAAAAATGAAGCACAAGCTCTCTAGTTAATTCCAAATTTTCACGTACAACTCCATTAAAAAATTGAATAATATTCGCCACTCAATTTGAAATGGTTCATAACTAATTGTTTAAAATTATTGTGCAAATATTATTTTCCACGGGTAATTTTCTTATACTTTATAATTATAATTTGGAGAGGTGAAATAACGGAGATTCAGTCCTAGGTTAAAATACCTAAGGTTTTTTTTTTTAAATAAATTATATTTTAACCAAGTACTGAATCTCCGTTATTTCACCTCTCCAAATCATCATTAACAGTCGATTAAAATTTATTGCAACATTTATAATTATAGCGTGATCTTCGTATAAGAATATTTTTTTCTGATAGTAACAAGATTCAGGATATTTAATATCTTTAAAGTACGAGGAAATTTAATTATTTAGTTTCTAAAAAATAAGAATATCTAGGGCTTGTATAGAGCTGTCACCGTTTATCCTTCCCAACTGAAATCATCTGTAAGAATGTGTAATGCAGACGATAAATATACTTTTCTAAATTATAGTTTCAGTAACAATATTTTAACTCTATTTGTTATAAATGTCAAAATTTAGTTTAGAAATTCTTATCATAATAGCTGCGTCTGGGTTCTTTCTTGTCACACTATATCATTGGTAATTGGTATGTTTATAGTCGATGTTATGTTTTCAAAACAATCAAGGCTGGTTTATGCAGCTTTTTATAATGATAAAAATAAAACATATCGATTATATATAACACATAGCGATAAAGCCAGTTTATGCAATAAACATAAACCATAAGTGTCAACCAAACTTAGAAAATATATATTTATTTGACGGGTAAATATAATCATGAATACCACTCTTTAAAAAAGTATATTGCAATCCAGTGCATTTCAATTTATGTAGCGAAGCATGAATTTCGTAACCACAACATTATAAAAGTAATAATTAAAAATACAAGTTGAAAACAATGTCACACTAATCTATTTCATTCAGGAACTAGTGACATTTTGACATAAGAAATAAAATTTGGTCATTTATTATGTATTATGTTTATGTACCAGCGATAGTTCCGTGACGCATGTATTATGAACTCCGACAATACACATTTTGTTAAATCCTTGTAATTAAAACTTGTGTAAATAATAAATGTAATGATCAAAAACTGAGCTACGAAGATTGAACACCTTTTTCCTTATGAAATTTGCATAAACCATCCTTTAATCTTACGTGAACTAGACACAGGACACTATGGATGCCACATGATATCCTGAAACCTTCAGATAACTTCTCCGGAAGATGATAACCTTTTAGTTTTTAGTTGAAAAGACATGTAGAGTCTGTGTCAAAGAGATATGTAGAGTTTGAATTTTGGCTTGCGTTCCGAGTAACGCGATGCATCTTTAGGATTTATTTAGTTTTGTATACCTTCTAATGTAAATAATATTAACTAATAATTGTGTAAATAAAGTTTTCAAATAATATACCTGTACATATATGTAAAATGAGTATATTTGTCCTCAGTTAGTTAATGTGTCATCGGTCGGTAAACAAGTAACTGCGCCACATCCGCGATCCGCTCGGCAACGGGGTACCGACTTATAATTTTTTCTTTTTACTAGAGATTGTAAAATCAAACCGAGCCTGACGTATCAAAATCATTGAAATATTAAGGCAAACCAAGCTTTAGTTTCATCAAGGCCAATACAAGCAAGCGAAGACTACCCTTCAACAACTATTCTATTCAAATTCCTAGAATTTTTATATCAAAAAGTTGTACCTTCTTGCTTACCATTCTTCTTGTAGAAGATAACCTCTAGCTTGAGCTCATTCTTGCTCTCTAGGGCTTTGTCTATTTGAGCCTTATGCTCATCTTTGGTCTCAGGTCCGTGCAGGAACTTGCACGCGCAGCCCTTTTGCATGATCTGCGCGCGCGTAAAGCCTGTCAGCTCGCAGAATCCATCGCTGCAGTATACGATCGGGTAGATCGCCGGTACTTGTGCGTTGCCCAACACGAAGTTGCTATCTGAAACAAAAACAAAACTGAGAATAGAAATATACAGAAAGAATTATCTACAATTTTGAATGTTTTGGGTGCTGATGAAAAGGGAACACGTATGAATAAATTTGGTAATGGACTCAGCTCACAAGTGGCCTTTTTTTCCTCTGGCAAATCCTAGTTTGGATCATATCTGTTACTTACAGCTCGTCCAACTTAACTCTGTGCTTGAGTTGCGCAGAAGATAATATACGATAGCCCGAAGACAAGAATGAGAAAATCAAAGAAGTCTAAGTAAATGAGCATTTGTACAATTGAACAAATTGAATAATGGTTATAATTATATATAAGAAATAATTACTGGCCTTGTAATATGATAGAAATAGAAAAAAAAGTAATTTATGTAACAAGACCGGAAAGTAACCTTTACTGGGCTCGTGAGCAAGCATAGGCGGACCTTGGAAGCTTGTGAGTCCAGTAGATACTTACCTATTAACTGTTAGTTAAAATGAAAAATATATCATCGATATTTATAACATAAGTTGTAAAAATTACAAATGTGTCAATTTTTCGTATTAATGACAGTTAAGTTAACAGACAGTTTAACTAGAGATAAAAATACCGGACCTTAAAGAGATAGATAAAATTTTTAATGACACGTGTCACTAGAAAAATACCCCACTGGACCTGTTCGCGAGTGACTTGCAATGTAACACAGTTGCACTATAAATAACTATTAAATATTTATTTCAATTTAATTCGAGCATTTTATTTCCTTGGAATAAATTTATAATTCATTACTTTTTTTGTATCGTACATTTTATAGTAGCATCATTTTTATTATTCTGAAAGTAAAACGAGTGATATAAAGCCTTACAACAAACTTCTTTGATATCTGTCATGTATTTGTATTAATGTCATGTATTTTGTATAGGCGATGGGAATAAAGATCGCAGCGCCTATTCATATTAATTTGAGAATATAATTCCTTAGTCACGTGAGATGTTTTCCGCCAATCAACATTCAGAATCTCTCTAGCTACATGTATATCACAACGATGATAAAAAACAAGGAAATTATCTTATTATTCATTATATTCTCTCATTAAATATAAGCTCGTGATATGATTAATAATCGAAGATATTGCTCGTGAAACCGAAGCAGCACATTTCTACTCGTGAAATTTGCAGCTCGGTTTCACTCGAGAATATCATCGATGATAATCATATCACTTGTTATATTACGTATGACTATATCATTCATTAAGTTATAAACCAATAAGAATGTGTGATTTTCCTTAGTTACCACATATTACAGCGGTTATTATGGAGTAACCATGGTGAACGAATATACGAATCTTGGTATATTCGAATATACCAACATTCGTATATTCACTTACAGGTGCGTTTGGTTATTTTGTTCTATGTACTCAAAACTGTCAATGTCATTTTTAATTATATTTACGGAGCATAAAGAATGAACTTTTCCTTCGAACACAGTATCGAGTATATAAATGAATCTGTAGTTAGACTTTGAGGAGAAAAATCGTGCTTTATATGCTTTAAATAGACATCTAAAATGATACTGACAACTCCAAATTCACCGAAACAAATAATTGAACGCACCTATTATTTGACAGTAAGTTTATTGAAGTAAATAATTTGTTACGTGCCTATATGTCTTTTGTTATTTTCTTTATTGTGTTCTATTTCTCGTTTCTTTCGTACCTAAAAATATACTGTTAGCTACTTGTCTTCTATTTATTTTTCTATTTTATAATTTCATACTTTGTTCTTACTCTATTTGTTTAATTTATTGTTGTTATTCTTCGTAATGTGAGGTTATCGTTTGTGTCACTTGTTATTGTTTTAGTAACTTTTCTTATTATTATTTCTTCTTATTTCGCCCAACTTTTATAGTTTTTCGTTTTTTTACAAGCGTTCGTGTTGCGCTGTGCGCGCGTGTTCTTCGGCCGTGGTCGTGTGTTTCCGGTCATCTTCGTCTCGTCTGCGTTTATCTCTCTCCCTCTCTCGTAATTTTAGCATCGTTCATCTCATTCCTTTTTCTTTTGTCTATTTGTTAATTTTAAATGCATTTTGGCGCAATTTTGTATACTTTCTATCTTTCTTCTTCTATATCTCTTTTTATGCGTAATGCATTTTGTTTAGTAAACATTTTAAAAAATTGCAAAACCCGGCAAGGGGTAACGGGTCAGATACGGGTGTATTTCTGCAAAGGCAGGTTGATAGTTTTTTTTGGAGCGTAGTTTTTTTGGAGTTGCGTTGCGATATTTTTTTTCATATCGAAGTTATTTTTTTCGATTCCAAATTTTGGGATAAAATTTATTCGCGCTTTTATTTTCCGTGAGTGAGATTTTTCGTTGCGTACTTACCCGGAAAGCCCGCTGAGGGGATTTTAACGCTACCAATCAAACGTCGTTGGAATTGAGACTTCCGGCTTGTCCACACCGTCCCGTGAGCCCATCCTGCTTCGTACCACCGAGAGCCCGTACATCTGGCCCCGCTGTCCACGTCCTCCGCGCTTTTACGAGTCCACCTGCAGACCACGTGCGAGAGGGAAAACAGCTAAGTGTTGTGCGATAAGTGGGTGTGGTTGAGTTTTATGTTTTCAAGATTAAAAAGTTATCTATTCTTCGAAAACCTTTTTTTTGTATTCACGACTTTTAATTCATTATTAATTTTGAATCTTCGGACTAGTTTTTGTAGCACTAAGATTTTTCTTTTGTGCAAAACCAAGCCTTCCGCTTGCGCTTCTTTAGTAAATTTAATTTCTTTAATTATAAGTACGTTGTGTGAACGTGGATGTTTGTGGGTTGACGCCCTTAAAGTAATTTTATTCTCCCTTTTAGTTTTACCGTTATTTCTTGTATTTTTGTGTTGCGCCTGCGCCGTATTTCGCAACGGTTCTCCGCGATTACTCCCGCCATTTTGTTGTGAACCGACTGGCCAGCTTCGGTAGTTAGGGCCCTTGTAGTACCCAAGGTTTCTAGGGTTTAGTCCGAGAGCTTGCGGGAAATATAGTCGCCGGTGTCCGCGCTGCTACCCTGTTTTCTCCTCTTCCTATCTCCCTTCTCTCCCCTTTTTTTTGTGTTGGCGTCGCGAACATCCGTTGTCCTTGTTTTATGGTTTATTTGGTTTCTCTTTATGCTTATTACATTAATTTGTATCATTTATTTGCCATCTTTTCATTCAATATATATTTCACTTAATTTAATTTTGAGTATTATTACCAAAACTACCCAAGGATTCCCTCTCAAACAAACTTTGCAGGTTTTCCTTTGCGTTAAGCACTTTAGTTTTATTTGTCCTTCACACTACCGTGGTCTAGAGGGTGAGGGCAGCTTGTCCGATCACGTGGCGCCCATCATATTGAACCACCCCTTCTCCCTGAGGAGCCGGCAGCCTCATCCTGGTGAGGACATTTGTCACTAACCACCGAGGTACGTAATAAATTGACAAGTAAATAAATTATTTTTATTACAAATCTAGAAACTGAATTGTTTCTAGTTTATTTGAAATACGGGTATTTATTTTGCAATGCGAGAATTTCAATGAAATATTACATACTACTACAGATATATTTAAAAAGATAGGTTACGTGGCATACAGTTTTGCGTTTCTGTCAAAAGAAAATAGACTACAGGACTACATTAAATTTAATTTTTATTTTTTATTCATGATATAGTCTACCTGTATACAACTCGAGAATTTTCAATCGTCTTGTTGTATAATATATGAATATTTTGTATCGAGTCACCCAATTATTCTGTTGTTCCAAAATATATGCATGTAATGTAGAATATAAAAATGTCAAAGTAATAAATTTAAATATAAACTAACAGACTCAATTATTAGTACGAGAAAATAATCATATACAAAACATTGAGCCACGGATGGTATTTGGCAGAAAAAAGCAAAACAACAAATAAGTACATCAATTTTCAATAAAGGTTCTACTGATTATGAGAACTTAGTTCTCGAAATACGTATTTAGCTTTTAGCTTATTTTATTATTTTAAGCTTAAGAGGTAATTGTATTAGTTTTAGTTATAATTTAACCTTAGACTACTCCTATTATTATAAAGATAGGTAATATTCTAACTCTTTCTAAAATGAGCAATCTAATAAAGCTAATTCAAAAACGTGGGCAATACAAATCCCAGTTAACTAAATTTAAAAGTTTCATGGAGACTTATACAGAATCAGATCATCCAAAGCTCTTAATTAGATTACAAAAAAATAGAACAATATCATTAAAATTTCTTAATGAAGTTAGTTTACAAACCGTTTTAACAAAAAAACAACTGCAAGTATTTTAATTTTACTTCACGTTATGATAAAAGAAAAGCGATTCATTACTTTAAAATATTTCACAAGCATTTATTCCAAAAAATAAAATAAACTTCTTCTCATTTTCCGTCTCAAGCTAAAGTGAATCGTTTATTTGTTCGCGCATTTGAAAGATTGAGTACTTTAAATGAATGAAACTCAGATGCTTTTCTAGTCAGTTGAAAAACCTGACTCACGTAAATAAACATTAAATTAATTAAGGAATATTGTGCACAAACAGATCTGGGTAAAATTCAATTAGCAAGTCAATCAGTGGTAAATAAACTTTGACAAGGAAATAAAAGTGTTTGGGTTAGGCTAAGCCAGAGATATTAAATTAGGACTGCACGTCGTAGTTTGACTCGGATGGGGAACGATGGAACGAACCAAGCGAAGGAATTTTGAATATTGATAAGATTAAAATTATTATAATAATTTCAAAAAGATAAAATTTAACTATATGATTTTAAGACATCAGACAAAGTTTGAGGATTTGAAAATTTATTGAAAGAGTTAGGTAACCTTGTTTAATTGCGACGTTAATCTCGAAACTTGAATATTATTTCAAATTTCCCATTAATGTTAGATTGAGGAATCCGTAGATAAACATATCCCAAGTATTATAGTATTTGAGATATTGTACTTCGAACACACACACACACACACACACACGCACACACACACACACACACACACACACACACACACACACACGGATATCATCGTAAAAATGTTATAATCGGATTGTAGGGACTTTAAAACGTGCTTATTCACATAAATCAGGAGAGGTAAAATAGACTATAATTTTTTGATATAGTTTGGTTCACGAAAGATGACAATTCAAGGTCATTTTCAAACCATCTGGTATAATATTACTTGCAAATAACTTCACTACATTTCATACACATAGGCGTGCACCAGGTATAATATTTGTGGATACATTTTAATCATTCAAAATTAAATGTTGAATGTCTATACATTTTCAAGAATATATTTTATGTTGATATAATAATGAACATAAAGATACAACACGTATGTATAGTTACAAAAATACTGAAAACAATTTTATAAATACATATTTTGAAAATTAGTAATAAACTATTTACTGTTAGCATACATTTCATATATTATTCTTCTAATTGCATCGATGTTAAAAGTATCAAGATCAGCTGTTGCAGTTGATTTTCTGGGTCGTTTTTTTTTCAGAAGTTCATTGTTCTTCATTTTCGATATTATTAACACCTTTTAATACCTTTTTTACTGTGGTTTTAGATATTTGTAGCGCATCTGCTGTACGTTAAAATAAAATCCTTGCTAAATTTGATTTATTAATCATGAAACCTTTTTTGTCTAGAAATTTCAATTTTTAAAGAAATTAAAACACACATATATTACCTGCTGCACCTGATGAAGATCTAATAATGGTCCATTATTTTCTGTTTCCCGTTGAAAATATTCGTGTCCATTATGCACAAATTGAATAGCTTGCCTTCGCAAAGTTTTTCCTTTCTCACCCATGATTATGTTCAATAAAATCGCGGAACAAATTTAGAAACTTATTCGTTGATTTTGATTAAACGTCAAATCGTGCGTCAAATAAAAAAACAAACTCCGCCACTGGATTTGCTTTAACGTAGAGGGCAGTTCAATAGATAATTGCATACCAACAACTCATCGACATACGTTCCTATCATTTTTAGTGTGTTAGAGAGCAATGTGAATATGGAACGTATATCTGTCATATAGCATAAATCACGTAGACATACGTTAAATAATCTATCTCTTTTTAATACTTAATGTTGCTATACTACCACTATATAAAATGTTGTTTCTCTTTCTTCGAACAAATGGCCTTGAATTGTCATCTTTCGTGAACCAAACTATATAAGAATTTTCATTAGTGTTTTAAAACTTGGAAGTGAAGTTCATTGTACAATTTAACTGCTTATTCTGCGCTTCTATTATTACTGCTCAAATTTACAATCGTAAATAACGTTCAACCACATCTGTGGGAATTAAATTCTGCGGATTTACGCTGCAAAAAGAAAGATTCCATTGACGTCACTCATACTCACGAATGGCGGTATTTAAATTTATCGATGACGTACGCACAAGAAAGCGGGACACGATATAATGCAGTTATCCTTGCGAGGACAATGCCCTGGTCCTGGAATAATCCTGAGAGGTATAAATAGAAACTGTAGACAGCCGCTATGTTATATGTGATATACTGTGCAATGTTTTGAATAAGTTATTGTACGCTGCTACTGCTTCGAAACCAAAATGTTTAACTTACCATGAAGTTTGTTGGAATAATAACTATTCAGGATGTCGAAGAATCTAGAATCGGATAACGTGTCCAACATAGATAGTCGGTTAATTTAGACAAATGCTCTATTAGTAGGCCACTTTATTAGTGTTTCATTATTTCAGAAAAAAATAGGCGAAAATGTAATTTTTGCAGATTTTTATTTTTATGAATATCATCCAAGTAGTGTGAAATAAGATTCAACACCATATTTAATCTTCTTATTTGTTTTAATAAGCAACAATGCAACATTTATAAAATTTATAGCTTAAAAACAATGGGTGTTGCAATGAACAGAATTAAACACAATAATTTAATTATTTTCATCGATATTTTCCTTATTTATTTCTCAAAATTTTATAACGTGTTGTATATAGGTATAGCTTGGTTCACGAAAGATGACTATACAAAGTCACTTGTTTGAAGAAGAATACACAGCACTTTATACAACAGTAGCTTAGCAACATTTCCTGTTAAAAAGAGAAAGATTATTTAATGTATGTCGATGTAATTTATGTTGTGTGACAGATATATGTAAATGGTGACATTACTTTCTAACACACTACAAATAATAATGACGTGTCGTACAGTTACAGGTACCTATCTAATTTTTTACGACACTGCCCTCTGTGCTAATATTTACCCAGTGACGTTGACGTTTAAATAAAATTATTATCCCATGGTTTATGTGAATTTAATGTTATTGACCGTTAGTATGAACAAGTGATTAAGGGTGATTAGCGAGTATTTGATTAGCATTGTTTTATCTCTTTCAATCATGTATGAATCATTTTAGAGATAAATACTTCAAGTAATAGTTATAGGAAAATTAATTGCACGCATCTTTTATTTGAAGTATTTTTCTCTAAAATAATCTATAAATGATTGACAGAGATAAAACAATGCTAGTCAAATGCTCGCTAATCATCTTTAATCACTATTCATACTAGCAGGCTTTGTGTTTTTCAAAAATACAGGTGAAGAATATAAATCTTTGAGAAAGGCATTATTTAAAAATAAACGTAATTTTCAAATAAATTACAGTTAAAATGTATCTATAAATATTTCATGTTGCACACCTATGCATACGAAATACAGCGAACTTATATGCAAGTAACATTATATCAGACGGCTTATAAATGATATTGAATAGTCATCTTTCTTGAACCAAACTATATCAATTAATTTTAATATTTTTCTATAGACGTCGTAGAAGGCAATGACATACAGGGTGATAAAAGCAAGTGTAACACATTTATAGAACATAGACAAGTCGAAAAGTTTTATGTAATATGTGTCCAAAAATGAACTGTTTCGAAGAAAGAGATCATTTTATATAAGAAGGAAAGAAAAGCTGATATAGTTATCGAACAAAATTTTATCTATGCCAATTATAAAACTATAAAAATACAATAAAATATAATATGAAACATTTTTCTCTATTTCTAATAGTTAAGAAATTATTTGAAAATTAAATATTGGTCATGGTCGCCACAAAATTTTACTTAGTACACTTTTTTGATTTTTTTTTTTGATGAATAAAAACGCATCTAAGATATATGTAAGTAGAATTTTTGGTATAGAGTGTAGGTATACAAGAAATGTTAAATACATTAGAGCGCGAGCAGTCATGTGACTTTGTTGGCTTTGACAAGCAGATATGGGGGCCCATGTCAGAATGATAGCTAGTAATTATGTATAATAATAATAATAATAATAATAAATTTATTGCCCAACAGTTTACAAAAAAAACCAATTACAGGACAAAGATCAAAGAGAAATAAATAAATATATGAATTACATCAGTAAATAAATATAAATATAAATATAGAGCCATTCATGAACAACACAATTAAATATAAAACTGAATAAAATAGTAAGTATATACTCGTACATAATATTTATAATGGAATATTAAATTCATTCATCAGTGTTACACTCGAAAAATGTCTTCATAAAGTAGTTCAGCATTACGGCACATGGTATGTACTGGTGAACGTTGAAGAATGTTCGTACGGGTTTTGGCCAGATAGAATGTCCTCGAAAATCTGGAAGCAAATCTGGGAATATGGAAGGGGATGCAAGAAAGTAAATATGGTGCATCAATTTTATTGTGTATTAGCATCCATAAAAATCTAGAACAGGACGCTGCTCTTCTATCCAACAAAGATGGTATAGAATGACGTTGTAGTAAGCTATTTTGATCAACTCCTCTTTCCGGATACACACCATCTAACTTAAATGACATAAATTTTAGAAATTTTCGATGTACACGATCAAGAGAAATTGACTGATAGGCATAAAGAGGATACCAAATTAAACTAGCGTAATCAAATTTACTCATTACAAAAGCAAAGTAAAGTGGTTTGAGTACCAAATGATTAGTAAACATTTTTGCTATGCGCATTAAGAAGCCTAGGGTTCTGCTTGCCGAGTTACAGACATCCAAAATATGCTCAAGAAAACTAAAATTTTGAGTGAAAGATGCCATATATCATAATTTCTCATACTAAATTTAGTGATTTTCCAATTCCATGTGGTTTATTTTCCTCGACAAGTAAATTCCACACTCCTGATGACAAATTAACTACATACGTGAATTTAGAAAATTTTGAAATTTTTAATGAAAAATTCTGATATTTATGTACATAATTACTCATTCTGAAACGGGTCCCCACATCTGCTTGTCAAGGCCAACAATGTAACATGACTGTTCGCGCCCTATACTTACGTAACCAAAAACAGGAAGTGGCGAGAGGTATTGTGCTGGCCACAACAGATTTTTTACTTTAATTTTCGTTTGTAATAAATTGTTTCCCAATTACACATTAACTATCCCTGAGGACGGTTCATTTGGAACCGAAACGTAGGAAATGTTAAATAAATCCTAATAAACATTTTTCACCAGACTGCAACTCCAATTATTTACCAGTAACCTTTTACATTAAAAATGACATCAATACATCATTAAATATTACTTAATTCTGTAGATTCTATTTCATAACTGACAATTGACAGGGGATATTTTGTAAACTAGGTTTGTATTCTGACCAATCAAAAGGCAGAATTCATATCCCTATCTAAACAATGCTATTTTCTTACGTGAAATGAAGTATGGTAAACAAAAACGAAAAAAATATCACCTTTTATTTGTCAGTTAGTTATCAAATAAAATCTATAGAATTAAGTGATTGTCTTGATGTCTTGTATCTTTTTACAGATAAAAATATTTATTATTGACAAAGTTTGGTTTCACGAATTTAAATTATTTATTTAATACATACATGTAAAAACGGTCGGCTCTCAAGAGCCATACACTTTTTTTTTATATGAAATATGAAGTAAAGGTGTGCCAACTCATCGTAACTATTATGTTTACGAAGTTGTTTTCCGCCAGATGTCTCAGCGTGTAAGGTGAGAAATGTTCCCGGCACATAATTGTCATTGAAATTTGTATTGAAATATTGAAGCATACAATTTTAATGACCACAGCTCACAGATAAATTGTTAATCATTGGTTAAATTGACAATATCGTATCGAAAGAAATGTCAAATGAGTTGTTAAATATTACTGTCAAAGTTTCGATATGCGGTTTTTTTTGTTAACCTGTAGTTACGACATTAACTATAAGCTACGCAACTGGCCATAAGAGTATTATAATCATCCAGTTACATTTGGTTCTAAAGTACTTTTTAAAAATTTAAGAATTATATACTTTTTTGTTTTTGTAATAAAGCTTGCTATGGATTAGGACAAAAAAATAAAAATGTTCATGTCAAATTACGTTAAATACGCAATTTTATGATTCGTACAATAACAAATATTATATTTTTATTGTGAAATTAGTCATATTCATTGCTGTAATAAATATTTCTTTGTTTTAATCAAAACTCTCTTTAAAGAGAACCGGGTTAGATTAATGTTAATTTAAGAATGATAGTAGTAAATGAATTATTTTTTGTTCTATATCAAAACATTTCTCGGGCCTGTCAATATTTTGTAATTTAATTATTTAAAAAAATTGTATAGTTTAATAATCGTACAAGGAGGTCGTGTGGTGTCCACATCAGATTTTTTTTTAATGTAATGAAGAATTATTTGTTACTATTTAATTTTTTTTTTTTTAAATAAGGCATTTGTCAACTGGCAGTCAACGCTTTAATCATTATGAATTCGGTGTGCATTCTGACCAATCAGAGTGCAGAATTTATTTCCCTAACCCTGTCTAACGGTTAATTTTTTTCATCTGAAACGACCTATAATAAAAGAACGAAGGGAATTATAGCGTAATGCAAGGATTATTAACTGCACTGTTTACATTAATTTATTCTCTTTATACTTAATTACATAAATCTTTTTTACAAGCTTAATTTTCTTAATTTATTACTCTACTTTCTACGCTACATCTTATTCGAAGCCTCTTTCCGATATCAAATTCGCGTAGGAATCTGAAAACCTTTAAGAATTCGTTTCATCTCAGCTTGCTTCACCCTGAACACCGACCGCATCAAGGTCATCGTGCAGATTGTTTGGTGCTGAGAGAACTTCAAATTAGTGTTACTTGTCAGTTAACGTATAGGTTATGTTCGTTTTTCTTGGTTATATTTGAACGAGCTAAAATTACCCGATACCAGATACCACTGCGTTCAAAAGTTTGATTGCTATTGTGAATTGTGGAAATAGAAAACTTGTTTGTTGACAATTCGTAGGATGTAGATCAAGGATTCTAAACGAGACAAATATAGTAAATATTAGGTTGTAGGTTGAAGAATAAGTAAACATATTTCCAATTTAAAGTTATATTTATATTATAATTTCTCATTGACAATACAAATCTAGGTTAAATATGTATAACTTTGTTTTATTTGTTATGTACTGGAATTTAATTTATTTATCGTTGTTTCAGACTGGTGACTCGATCGTAGACAACTAGGTTACGGTCACGTAAGTTACTGGAATGTATTTTATTGTTAATATTTGTCTTCGAAACAGTTATTCATATACGCCAACAATTTATATTGTTGACGAAATTTTATTTTCGAATTATGGTATGTACTGGGTATGTTCGTATTTCTACCAATTTTTTAGTTATTATGCCAAAAAGTCGGTTATAGTTATTTACTTACGCCCGCGGATGAAATTTTCGTCTAGTCAAATGAAATGTTTTTAAATTATTTTTTAAATACATTTCTAATTGTATTTTTCACGTTTTGTTTACCAGTCGCCTGGCTTTTGCTACTTTACCGCCGCCATGGCTATTTTACCGCTCGCATGTGCAACTTTACCGCCCGCAGGGTGCAATGTTACAGTTTCCGCCAAGGTAACTAAGATGTAAACAATTTTAAAGTCCGACCGTTACGTTATTGTTATCATAACAACCCTGCTTTCAGGGTTGTTATATACCAAATAACATCCTAGGGTGTGTTATAAATTTGACGTTGTTGCTATTGGGTACAGAATACAGAAACTCTGGGGATTGAATTGAAAATAAGATCGCAGCGCCAAAATGGCTTTAAAAGGATCTAACGTTGATAATTGGCATTTCATAATTTATTTTATACTTAAATGTGTATTATTAAGTACTGTGTTTAAAAGTAAGTAATATAAATATAATGGATCAGATTTATGATTGTATATAACCTAACCAAACTAATGTCACAACATTATCAACAATAGTTCCGCAAATTAGCACCAGATGTCATATGCTAATTTACAATCCCCATATTGTAAATAATACAAATCAATAACTAACGAAATCAACGTAAATAATATTCTTTATTTTTTTTGAATACAAGGTTATTACGAGTATTATAGTAGGATTACTTATTTTTATGAAAAATGCAATTTTCAAATCGACAAACAATTCTAGGTTAGCATGTTGTTCAGTATTCCTAGTGACATTATCTGAACAGTCAATTTGTTTACAATGGTGGTCGAGGTGTTGGTGTTGATGTTGGTACTAGTATTTGATTTCTCGCCAGCCAATAAACAAGAATTCTTTCGCAGTTTTATGACAGTTGGAAATATTGAAATAAACAAATCGGTATTGTATACAAATAAGAATATCGCGTTACGTAGTTACAGCGCTTGCAAGCAAATAGATTAATATCTCTAACAAAAATCACAATGATAGGACAAAAATATAAAAAATCTTTAATAAAATAATATATCGGTCGGACATTAACCGTTGAACGTACCACGGGCGTTAAACGGACAATAATGCCTTCGGTCAACGTACACACCTCGGGCCGGAGGACTTGGAAAGCACACTGTTGACCTCAGGCGTTATTGTCCTTATAACACCCTTGATACGTTAATTACTATAATATAATTGTACGTAAAATATTAAAAGAAGGCAAAGTTGACCCATTATTAAACCATTTTAAAGAAGTATTATTTGTTTTTTTTCCGAAAAATGTATAGGTTACTTGAATGAAAATTCAAATTTTGTTGATTTGTATTTTTACAAATAACTTCTACGTAAGAAATACTATGGAATTTTGGTTTAGAGTTCTTTAGGGCACTTTTTTATGTTGTTTCGAATATCGATTGTAATAAATTATACGTAACTTTATATACAATAAAGAATTATTATGTTGTTTCGAATGGCGATGCTTAAGTTTTTATCAGTTTTTACCTCTCGCTAAGACGATTTCTCAAAAACTATAATACGTTTTAACTACGTATTTCTCTAGCGGACATTACTGGGAAAAGCTGAAAAGGTTTTGGTAAAAATTGGACAATCGGAAGTAGCAGATTCTTAAAAAATCTTCTAAATATTATTTTTTGAAAATTTTTGTTCTTGTTAGAATTAAAGAAGAGTAAATTTTCTATCTGATACAAATAAATATTTTATTATATTTTTTATAGATTTACAGATAAAGAAATATAAGGTATATAATAAATCTCACAGCCAAAATAATGTCATGCAAACCAATTTAAAAATGAAAATATTTGTAACTGACATATAAATGTCAGTATCAAAAATTCAGAAACATTACTGAAGATTTTTTCTGGGAAGTACATACATTATATTATTTCTTATTGTATTAATAGTTAAATATTTAAAATTATAGGTATATTACATATACTCTTCAAAAATACTGTCAATCCCGACAATGAATTGAAAATATCTCGGAAAATTAGAAGAGTAGGACAAAATTTCTTTATAGAATGAATTTAAAATTAAAAAATCTAAATATAAAGAACAGATATAACGTGACTTTGTTGGTCTTGACAAGCAGATATGGTGGCCCGTATCAGAATGATAGCTAGCAATTATAATATTTGACATATAGATGTCAAATATAATTTTTCATGCTAAATTTAGTGATTTTCCAATTCCATGTGGTTTATTTTCCTAGACAAATAAATTCCACACTCCTGGTGACAAATTAACTACGTGAATTTAGAAAATCTTGAAATTTTTAATGACATTTGACATCTATGTACATAATTACTGAACAATGTCACATGACTGTTCGCGCTCTATACTTATGTAACCAAAAACGGAAGTGGCGAGAGGTATTGTGCTGGTCACAACAGATTTTTTAGTTTCAGTGATGTATAATTTATTGATGTAAATTTCTTTAAAGAAATGCAACAATTTGTGACGACTACGTCAACATACGATCGTGCCACACATACACACACACCCACATCATAATCATAATTATGTATTGTATTGTGCTTATTGTAAATAGTGTTTTATTTGTGTATACGTACAGGGTGCGGACTAGCAACTTGTTTATTTTGAAGACGAATAAAATAAAAAGTATTGTTGATAGATAAATATTTTTGGATAATGAAAGAACATAATTTGATGTTTTAAACTATTCATTTTTAAACAAAATATCTTGAAGGTGGTGGCAAATGTTCTCTATGCACTGATACAACCGATTTCTGAAGCTCCTCTTTACACGTTCCAACATTCGGGCTATTTCCTGATGAATAAGATTCTTCAGCTGAAGTAGGGTTGTGGGGCGCTGTTTGTAAACTTGTACCTTGAGATATACACTCATATAAAATCACATGGTGTTAGAGTTGTGAGGGCAATATTTTCCTGACGATTTGAGATAACATCCCGTGTTTGGCGGCTCGTGTCTTTTGAACCAGAGTGGCCCATGGCACAGTAATTAAAAAATAAGTGTAATTTTTGTTTTACTTAAACTAGGCAAGTAGATGTAGAAATTTAATTACAAATCGCGAATCTGGGGAAACGGGTTTGATCCCGATCGATATCAAATATTTCGAATTTTAAATGGCCCAAAATTAATCCATGTAGTGCACTCTCCAATCCAGCAATGAGCGCCGGTTGGGTGACGCCTCGTAAACGCCCGCACGGTACAAATGTATCATTACTGAAATCTGTATACAGATCCGATGATATATTTATTTATTTTATTTTATTCTGTCTTTCGCAGATATAAATTGAAAAATAGCGAGTAAATATTCTGTTCTGGGCTTTTCTCTCACACTCTAATTCGTGTTAATTTTAAATCAAGCAATATTCTATCTAATTCTTTAATTTTTAATTTATCTTCTATAAGAAGTCTGTTAAAGTTAGTTTCTAACAATACATTAACACTATTCACTGCCATATTAATCTATTTGTGATTTGTCGTACCGCGCAACAATACTCTACAAGAAGGTATTTATTTTAAAACTGAGGCGAAGCCGCAAAATATGTGCGGCCATACAGCGCTTACTAGACATGGCTAGCCTGCGCTAGTCACACAAACAATACGTCACGTTTTTATAGTAACGCGGGCCACATAACGATGAGCGGCCAAGATTTCAGCGCGGAGGTTAATCTCGCGTCTTGTTTAAATGTTTCCTATTAACTACTTTCATTACAATAGAACCGTTTTATGGTTTACTATATGATTAAATTATATTCTTAATTTATTATACCAATTAAAGGGTTATTTTTACCGTTTTCTGAAAGGGGCGCGGTCATGCTCATTAACAAGCCGCCCCTGATATTAGTTCGGCTAATGCGTTGTCAAAAAACTCTCCTTGACTAAACATACATTTCGAACACATGGTACATAAATAATTATTTTGCAAATACATACGACTACATAAAAAGTTTTTATTTAGAGTAGTAAATTGATCATTAAAAGTAGTTAGTTTTATTTAGTTTAAAAGTTAGCTAAACATACATAAAACTAACAGTTAAGTTTATAATAATTTATCGCCTGAAAATTGATTATTCATGTCAGAATAAAAGACCTTGTAACTCATTTTAAAAATATTTTTCATAAATCAAATCACTCTGTTTTGCTTCATTTCTATAATGTTATAATTTCGCTAATAAATACGTGTCTAGTTCGTAAATATTTTCTTTTTGAAATATGACGTCAAATATGAACTAGAGTAATTTTATAATTTTCTGTAAAACTACAAATAAACTAATGTATGGACATTATTATTAGAATGAAAACTATCGACGACTGTCAATAAACTTATACAAATTTGATGTAAACTGATTTTTAAATATGCATATGATGATATCGTTTGTTAAACAAACTGTTATTTGAAGTAGTTGAATAATAAATAAGTTTATTTAGGATTAGCTGGAATAGTTATACGTCGCGTATAGCGACGGACAACAATTTAAGAATAACAATGAAATTAAACTTTGAAATGACAGTCTTATGTTTCTTTGTAAATATATTATACATTGGTAATGAACTTGAACATTCGGTTTGTTTGTAATGTTAGCAAACATTCACGAACATAAACATGTCTGTTAGGTGTTTTCGTTATTTTGAGATACGTACTTTAAATTTAGAAATTATTTATAAATTATTTGATTTATTACGTTACCTGAAATACAAATTTTCATAGCATTTGAAATTAAATTAAAATTAGAAATATAATAAAATGAAATGAGCAATATTCTACATCGTTAATGTGGCGTACTAGTATTTTTTTAATGCCCATTTGTACCAACAAGGCTTAAATTTTACTTACCTAAAGATGACGGAATGTAAAAACGAACGAGAAGTTTATACAAGAGACGAAAAAGATTGTTTTTGAATGTTGTTCATATCAAACACACAGTACAGTACAGAGTGCAATAAACCCTAAATTTTACCTGGCGATTCAATAACGTCCCATCAACCGTTCCTTTTTGGTAAATGTAAAAGTCTTGTATTTTTCTAATATATTCCTCCGTGTTGACATGATTTTCTCTTTCACAAAACATTCTTGGTATATAATTCATAATATAGTCTTCATTTATATCATTACATCATCAAGATCATCATCATCGTCTAAATAATAATGAGTCATTTAAATAAAACACGAAACGTCAAAAAAACACAACTTTACTAAATGAATGTTAAGCGACCGATATTAAAGGTGCTTCTTGGGAAAATTTAAGTGGAGATATTTGACTGGTGAAACAAAATAAGGCGTTAATTTTTTTATAGAATCCATAAAATAATTAAAAATGATATAAACATGTGTCACGTAGAAATAGTATATTGTGTTATTAGGAGTAAAAGTGATACTTTATGTGGCGAGCGCGGAAGTTTGCATACGTAAACTACGTTTGCGATTTCAATTGCCCTGTAGCTATGGATACTTATTTGTTCACTTTTTGTTATAAACATTGAAGCGAAAATTTTCTCGTCTTGATGTTTAAATAAAAACTGTGCAATTTTATATCCTCCTTGTGTGCAATTATGTCGGAATTTGAAGTATAATGTACGCCCCCTGATGTTCAATCGGATGGAAATCTAACAGAGTGGGTGAAATATATTTCCAGGAATCACTGAAAAACAATATAAACTATTCTTATCACTTTATTTCTAAGTATTCTTATGTTCATTACCGTCCCTGTAATTGTAATATCTAAAGGCCCATTCACAAATCAAAATTAGTGTTAGTTTTATGTTTTACGTTTTATAGCATTTTGCAGCAGCATTCACAAATCATGTTTTAGTCGTGGTTTTAGTAGGTAGTGACACCTATTGGCAAATACGACACAAATTGAAGAAATCGGTAACCTACCATCTTCTATTTTTTTCTTTTTAGTATTATACAATTTTATTAATAAAACTGCACTTAAAATTTTCTTATTATTCATAATAATTCCAAACAAAACTTGACAGTTATAGACAAGAACAAATATATATTGCTATTTCTTTCTTCGATCCTGCCTATTGGCTCGTTCTTAAGTATAAAACATAAAACTAAAACCAAAGATTGGAGTTTGCAGTGTTCTATGCTAAAACCAAAACCAAATACTGATTTGTGAATGCTTGTATAAGAAACCAATGCTACAAGATCACTAAAATTAAAACGTAAAACATAAAACTAACACTAATTTTGATTTGTGAATGGGCCTTAAGTCTGCTATTCTGTAATATGGTATTTCCTCAAAAGTTTATATTTCAATTTATAGGTTATTTATTTAAATTTGGCAGTTATTGATGGTATTTAGTAACTTTGGTTATCTATTGCGTTATGATGACATTTAAGGCAATATTACAGGTTTCTTTTGTACAAGTTACTTCTTATTCATTGATTCTGTATAGTTCTATGGATATTTATTTATTTTATTTCTACCTTGTGAATGAAGTCACTAAATATGTTATTTTATGACGTTTGAAGAAAAATAAATTTTTCAACAGAAGATGATTTAAAGCTATCTATTGAAATAATAAGCAAAGCTACTAGAGGTGTCTGGGCCCTATAATGTTTCGGACAATAAATATTAGTTCATCATCAACCCTACAAATAAATACTAAGTTTAGGGGTGCCAAAAAATTCAGCTATAATTATTGTGATTCCAAAGTTGATATCCACCAGATGTCTCCCTATATAGGCTGTGGTTTGACCACAAATCATTAAATGCAAGTAATATTCAATCAAGAAACCGGTGGAATTTCGGTCCTATGTTCTAAAACCAAATGATGGAACTTGCAACATTATTATTAAATTATCTGCAGCCTTGGTGCATATATGCAAATACATAGTTTCGGAATAAATAATGACATTTAACTTGTAGGTTAGTTTCAGAATTCTATGTGGTAGAGGTAGACAATCCCTTATTTTCTATGGTAGTAGAGAACATTATGGTAACGCTGCATGTAAGATGTGAATCATTGACTATTTATCGACAATCCCAATAGTACAAAAAAATTAGGGAGTTGTCACATCTATAATATTTATACTCTATCTCTACGGTATTACAATTCGTAAAAATAAAAGTTCAGCCGGTGCAATGGCCGTGCGCATTAAAGCGCTGTCTGCATGTTCTGATCGAATCTGAAGTTTCTCAGGTCGAATCTACCGAACCGCTAAGTGTGTAGTCCTCAAAATATATTCGCTACCGCACTAGTTGCATAGTAATCAGTGGTTATCGCACGGATTAACTACACCAACTGTACTAGTACTAATCGGTCACGAAACCTACAATATTTGAGGCCTTGGCTTTACAAAAACTATTGTGCGCAGTTTTTCGCAAAAGATTACTCGTGGTAAAAAATAAAAATGTTATAAAGGGAATTTTTATTTTTCGTGTTTGATACCCCCTAATAAACCTATCTAGCTTCGTCTATAATTGAAATCTCATTACTGTTTAATGGTGAAGATGGATAAAATGTTTTGCGTTGATAATTACAAAAATGAAATATAAATGTTAAATAATGCCATTTTTAATTTTAATAAAAAATACCTTAAATTCTATTTAACTTTTCATGACACGGGTTGTTAACCTACAGCTTAATAACTGATTCAGAACTTGTCAGGTACACGGATAATTTTTAATTAACATTTTTGTTAACACCTGCCAACATGCAAACTTTTGTATTGTATATATATATTTTTTTAGAAATATTAATTTTATTTGTACATAGCTGTAAATGTTTGAAACTGACAACTTAACTTGTAATATTAAAAAAGTTTTACTTCGTATTAATTTAAAAGTTAATTACAAAAAAACATTTAATTTTTAATTACATCCAAATCCATTGAATAAAATGTTGCCTGGTATGAATAAAACGCAAGTCATTAAATCAGGAGTTTATTGTTTATTTAAAAAAGGTGCTGAAATAAAAGATAAAATAATTTAAGAACTAATAAGTAGTATAACAACAATATACCGCGTGTACACAAAAATCGAGCTATAGGCCTCATTTTATTTTTATAACCAAGCAAATCGAATTTAAAATTTTATAAAATTGAAACAAAATCTAAAACAAATGTAATACATTTTAATTAGTAGTTGATGAACCAAGTGTAAAATTGCATTATTTTTTAACTTATTCTTAGTAGAAATGTTTCATCAAGTACCCTTTAAATTAAAATAAAATCGTTCCATTCTTTTCTTTCTAGAGCTTGGGTCAGGAATTTTTATTAAAAAATTCATCTATGATGATACTAGTTGAGCAACACCTATAATAGACTTAAACCAGAAATGGGGCGGCGCGAAGGGTAGCAGGGAGCGACATGTCCCCGGACGCAATAGTTAAAGGGCGCCAAAATCGTCCGCCATTTAGTTTCGATTTTGAAATAAATTCAAAACAAATGTTCAGAAATAGGAATTACTGTAGAACAGCGAAGAAGGGGAATAAATAAACTTCTTATGGAAATTACTGATGATGCTGATTTATCAATAAAAAGAAATGTTACACATTGCAAAAGAAGTCTGGGATAAGATACTGATTAAGATTTAATCGTCTTCGAAATCTCGATGTATATTTTGATTTTCTTCTCGATGTAAAATTCTTTGTAATAAATCCAAACTTTGAACTTCAACTTGTACAAATTTTGAAAAATTGTAATTTTAATGGTACAGATCTATTATTTAAGGAGATTTGAGATTGTTGTTATAGAGTTGGAGATGACAAACCCAAAACACCGCAAATTTTACTAACAATCGGTATTTCAGTAGCTAGTTTGGTTGCGAGCGGTCGTTCAGCAAATTATATATCTAATTTTATCATATTTGCGAATAACAATGACTCAAAATCTTTTAAATGATTTATCTTTATTAAGCATTGAGAAAGAAATGCTAAATAAAATAGAAACCAACGCCATTATTAAAAATTTTGCAACGAAGAAAGCGACAAAAAAATTTTTAAATATTTTTTTTGAAATAATAAATGTTCTATTTTTTGTAATTTTTTTAATATTATTATATCAAAACCTAATAGGGCCAAAGGGCTGCCACTGAACCGGAAGTACCACTGCTTTGAAAGTATTTTAGTAATATTATTAAATTGTTTATAAACGAAGTTGCGTAAATTCGTCGTGGAACATTCTGTATAATAAAACTTTGGATACATTTATCCTCTTCACGTATAATGAAAAAGAACGACGTAAAAATTGAAAGTACTGTGGAAATCTGCTTGTGATTTACGAACAAACCGTAGATCCATTTTCGGTGAAGGATATCGAACTGCTATTTCCTTTTCCTCTGTCTGATCTCCATCTTCCGCTTTCTTTTTTCGTAGTTCCGGAGCTTGCTTAGGACGGTCATTGCGCCGTACACTGTAAACCCTCTCTGTAAGGAAATCTCGTCTATGTGCATGTTACAGTGAAGCATCATTCGTCGCGACAGTGTAAGTTTTTGTTTTATACGATGCTTTGATTTTTATTTTCTTTTATTCTAATGTCTCGGTGAAATATCTTGAAATGGTATGTGACAATCGCCTGATATGTAACCCGGAAGATTTATAGTGAAAACTGCATAATGGAAAATGATAAATTTATTCTCTTGGCTTGGAAAGAATTCTGAAATGGAATTGTACATTTTAATATACTAATAAATTATGAGATACCAGTTGAGACAGGTTGTTAATTTTGTGAGAAATAAAACTTTTGTTGTTTTTTGTTAATTTATTCAGTAAACATGAATTTAATTTTGCAATCAATGTTTTACGAGAAAATAAATTTAAACTTTTGCTTTCAGTTTCAACTTCATAAAATATACAATTAAATTCAAGTATTTGAGAAAATATCACCCCAAGTTTTTAAATTCTTGGAGAATTTGTTAAAAACTTTATACAGGTGTACCTATCGTTGTCAAATATTAATTTCATTTTCATGTGTAATTTTTCTTATAATTATTGTATATAACGTTTCATTACAAACGTTCTTTTACAGTGTATTATTATCTAATCTACAGTCTCATAATCTGAATTTGTTGGAAATACCTAATATGAAATTACGATAAAATTGTAATGCATGTAAGCTTTTTAATGCAACATTATAAGCATTCCTAGGTGGATTACACGTTAACGTGTAGGAGTAATGTTTGTTTCCTGGTGTAATATCGTTAAGAAGCTATTTCAAGAAGGAATTATACATACACGTGTCTTATTTATATATATTTAAGGTATTCCGGGAAAGAAATCGTTTACACATTCAATAAAAATAATTTTAAACTCTGTTCCAGTATTCACACTTTCAATACTAAACAAAAACAGCGATTCTATATTCCGAATGTAAAACACAACTCTCTAAATTCTCTACCCGATATACAAGGGCTAAAGGTTTTCAATAAACTGCCTACCATAATAAAGGAGGAATGCAATAAAATTAAGTTTAAAAAAATTCTTAAAAATTATCTTATAGAAAAAAGCTATTACACATTAAATGATTTTTTTACAGATAATACTGATCTGGCGCAATGCTGAAAACATTTCCTATTATTTACTTTATACCTATGTATGTGCTATTTATATTTATTTAATATTGTGTGACGTATTCTATACATGTACATAACATGTCGTTGAATAAACTGATATTATTATTATAAATAAAATAAATAAAATAAATATTTCATCACGGCATATTACCCATTGCTGGGGTGTGCCAATCTGCTTTGTACAGATATCGGTAATGATGGAATATTTGTACCGTGCGGGAGCTTACCAGGCGTCACCTCACGGGCACCCATAGCTGGCGTGGAGAGTGCGCCACAGGGGTCAATTTTGTGCTATTAAAATGCGATGTAATTTTTGGCGTCGGTCGGGATCGAACCCGGGTCTCCAGATTCGCGACCAGACACTCAGGCACACGGCCACGAGATCCCATATTATTATTTTTTTATTATTATTATTATTATTATTATTATTATTATTATTATTATTATTATTATTATTATTATTATTATTATTATTATTATTATTATTATTATTATTATTATTCCAGGGTCAACTTTTCGATAAAAATTTACCTAATAGCCACCTCAACTTAATTTGTTTTTGAGTTACAGGTAAAAATTAGTTTATCGCTAATTTTAAAAAATTCTAATATCTATTTGTTATGTTGTTATTCACCGATTACGATCACTTGATCTTAAGTCATGGTTTGATATTCGTATGAATCAAATGGAATTGGTAGTGATGGAAACGTGAATACAAGCAGATCTTAAAGATTGTAAGAAAAGGTAAACAACACCAATAAATTATAAACATAACAATGACATTGAGATTTGTAAAATGTCACACCTAAATTTCGGATGTCACATTTTTTGTCGAAAATAAAATTCATACTTTTTGAATTTCGTGACAGTTAACGTAAACAAGATGAGCCATAAGGGTACCTTCACTAATTTCGGCTAAATTTGGGTTGCGAGCGAGATTTCAAAAATATTAAGCACCACTGCTTCCACGTGTCATATTCCAATTTCGTACAACTACTTTTTTCTGAAAGTAAGACAAAGATGAAGCTTTTAGACATACTTACGTGTCAAAGAAAGAATGTAGAAAACGATAAGTTAGACAGAGACACAATTATTTGTTATTTTCCGGTTCAGAAATCAGTTACGTGAAGCACAAATGAAAAAAATATCGGTGTATAGAGAAAAATTGTTTAGACAAATTTTGTATCGCTTTCGGTGCAGAATAAAATGGCGTATTAATATTTTCAAAAATAAATAACTCGAGATATAACACAAACTTATGATGTTTTAAATGGGAACCTATGTTGAAATAATATCATCTTTTTGCTTATTTTATAAGCTTTTCAATGATATTTAACAAGTCTATCTTCTTTTGTTTTAAACGTGAATAAAACATGAATTATTAATTTATTTTGAGTGAACATATTGAAAATTATTAAGAAAAAAATGAAAAAATCTGTACAAAAAAGGGTTTAACGTCGAAGCAAATTTAAGAAGACAGTAAATATTTTGGGAGCATCATGTCCTCTTCACACATAATGGTAAAAAAATGGATCATTTAATTTAAACGTGGGTGGGAAACATTTGAAGGCGATTCTTGCAGTGGAAGGCTTGCAATTATTATTAACTTGATTCAGAATGTGGTCATGGCAGAACACTGAATCCAGGTTCAAGAATTGCATCTCCTATAACTGGGTTCTAAACATTCTAACCAATAGTTTAGAGTTAGTATTCACAAAAAAATTTGCGAGGTGCTTTCCCCGGGTTCTGACGGCAGATTTAAACTTGCTGCTCCGAAATAATGATCCTGGCTGATATGTTTATGGAACAATTTGTTACTACAGATGGGTTATTCCTTCACAACTATTTAATCAAAGCAACAGTCGAAATGTCAATTATCCAAAAAAAATCAATAGTCACAAATAAGTTTACACGTAAAACTTCAGAGATACTCTAATGACAATATTGACAAATAATATAACGTCATATAAATTAATTGTGCATTTACTGCTGTATTTCTGTATTATATTTGGAAATTTTCAATTCCCCTTGATATAAGTTCCATACAAAATTCCTAGAATTGCGCGTCCTAATAAACAAATGCACATAGTCAATCTCGTCAATATACGAGTATACGTGCACTTGTACTCGCTCAACAATATTTTTCTCAATCAAACAATCTTTATGCTGCAAATAATAATACCCCCTACAGTCCTTACTCACATATCCACATATTGCTTTAAAAATTAGATGCGTTATATTGAAAAACTTATATTGCAAAAACATAAATAATGCCAGGTGTGGCAATAAAACTATTCCAAAAAATTACGCAAATCAAATATTGTCAACTTCAATATGTACTCTCCTCCCCAAAGTCTACACCGCCCATGCGAATATTCCTTTGTTGGAAGCAATGCTGCAGGCCTTTTTTACCTCTCGCTACCGTTGGTAAGGGAGTTATAGGGATCGTGATAAAAATCGCATATCGAGATTTTGGTAAATGACCACGTTTTAAGGTCCTTAGAATCCATTTTTAACATTTTCACGATGATGTCTGTGTGTATGTATGTATGTATGTATGTATGTATGTATGTATGTATGTATGTATGTATGTATGTATGTATGTATGTATGTATGTATGTATGTATGTATGTATGTATGTATGTATGTATGTATGTATGTATGTATGTATGTATGTATGTATGTATGTATGTATGTATGTATGTATGTATGTATGTATGTATGTATGTATGTATGTATGTATGTATGTATGTATGTATGTATGTATGTATGTATGTATGTATGTATGTATGTGTGTGTGTGTGTGGATCCTCTTTACGCTCTAACTCAAATACTATCATTCAGAAAGTTTTGAAACCTTATTCTAGTATGGAAAGAAGCCATTAGATTTTGGAGGCAATCGTATAACCGGAAATGGCAGTTTACTTGAAGCTCAAGGTAGTTTTTCTTTAAAAAATACCTTTAAATGTAATTTTTTCTCAATTTGTTATTATAAAAATTAAAGATTATTCCAGTTTCTACAAGTTTTCTTTAATACTTTTTCTATATATTTTATGGATAAATTTATAAAGGAATATAAAAAATGTATGTAACTGACAGATAAATGTCACTGTCAAAAAAATAATCATTTCAAATTAATAATAGTAACGTTTTAAAAGGAAAATTGTAAATAGAACAATAGTTTTATGGAAAGGAACTTAAAATACATAATTTTTAGCTTTAGTAAATATGCAGGTATGTATTTAAATAAAGAAACTAATAAATATATTATCACGGCATATTATCCATTGCTGGGTGTGCTGATCTGATTTATATACACATTTCGGTAATGATGATGACATATTTGTATTGTGCGGGCGTTTACCACAAGGGTTAATTTTATGCCATTTAAAATTCGAATTATTTGGCGTTGTTCGGAATCGAATCGGATTTCCCAGATTCGCGACCAGGCATCAGGTTGTTCATAAGCTCTGCCGGTTTTTCTTTAACTGCATCTCGGACTCAATTTTGTTTGTTTTTAACGCAGCTTTAAATTTTGGGAATAAAAATTCACATTGCGCTAGGTTAACTATGTACGGTAGATGTATCAACACGATGATTTTGTATTTCACGCAGCCTTTGTAAATTGTGATAATAAGTGACTGTTATTTATTATTCGTTTTAATATAAATCGAAAAACTCAAACACCACTTCATTTTACCACTCCATTTTAATTTTTAATTATTTAAACAATAATTAAACAGAAAAGTATTTTCAAACCACACAACCTTTTCCATCCGCTTATTGATACAGAAAAAATAGTAGCGAAGCATGGTACAATATATATTGAACAACTTATGTAAGCGCAACCACAAAGAGGAACACACACATCGTCGTAATGTTCATACATCGCCCCGTTCATTTGTTGTTTCGTTCAGGTTCCTAACGTTCAAATCTTGACCACGAAGTTGGGGCAGATGAACTTCTCGCGCTCACAATTTAAAAAGTACATTCCGAAGTACAAAATGTACATGAAAATTATTTATTTAATGGGAATAGATTGAGTTATTGTTCGTATTTTTTATTTAAAATTTATACTGTGGAGTGTACTTTTTAAATAGTTAACGCTACCTTCATGGTCAAGATTTGAACGTTAGAAAATTGAACAAACAAGAAATGAACAGGGCGATGTATAAACATTTAGACGCTGCATACCTAGCCACCACAAAGTATAGACAAATTATGTAAGACTTGTTACATGACATGGCAAGTACTCGTATATGCCATTATCAAATATTGGCCAAGTACACCAGTCGTCTGACCCCGGCTTTAGAGAAATATCCACCGCAGTGTAACATTAAACCATAGATTAGCAATTTTTAAACAGAATAAACATCATAGTATCACGTCTAATTTAAAATCGCAACAAAAATTCAGGATTAAAAATTAATCAAACAAAGCCAATTTAAAACCCAAGCAATCTTTCTCGGAAACCCCGTATTTTACATGGTGATTTCAATATAAAAATGGCATATAGATCTTTTTTAATTTAATTGCTTGATTTGTATTTTTATTCAATATCAAATAGATTCTCTTTCTTTGAATTCCTAAAATATTTTCAGTAGCTCTTCTGAAAGTAATGTCACATAAATAATGTAAAAATAGGAAACTATGAAACAGCATTTTATAAATCAAATTTAAGAGTAAATATATTTCGATGTCGAGACAGAAAGGAATAAACCAGGATAGAATACTGTATCATGCTGGGAAAGATATTAAAGAAGATAGCCCGATGCTTTTTGCTAAAACATGGCCTGTCAATATTTTCATCAATTTTATTTAGTTTTTTCACAGATGAATTGACCTGTAAATAAAAAATGAATGATTCATCTTGCTTATGGGAACGCACCTGGTCGTAAACGCTTTCTTCACTCTTTCTTACGAAGCTTTTTGCGAACGGAAAATATCCAATGATGGGATAAAAATAATGAAGGTCATATGAAAAAGATATGTTTCCATTTCTTTTATGCGAGTGCAGAATTTTTGCCTCTTCAGAGAAAATTTTACTACTTCCAGTGGATTTTCAATCATTTGGATATAATTTATTCATCAATGCATATTAATATTGGGATAATAAAAATCCTGAATTTAAACATAATAGTTTTTATACATAATAACGGACAACAAATTAAAAAATCTAAATACCGAGTTCGATCCATATAAATGGCACAAAATGACACGCCAGCAATAAGTGCTCGTGAGGTGACACCTGGTAAACATCTGCACGGTACAAATATGTCATCATCGTTACCGAGACCTGTGCACAAAGCAGATTGGCAAACCTAGCAATGGGTAATATACCGTGATGATCTATTTATTTTATTTATTTATATACTTACCTATATTCATTACTGGCGTGGAGAGTGCACTACAGGGGTAAATTTTATGCCATTTAAAATTCTAAAATATTTGGCGTCAGTCGGAATCGAACCCGGTTCCCCAGATTCGTGTGAAGTGACGCCTGGTAAACTCCCGCACGGTACAAATATATCATCAGTATTACCGACATCTGTGTACATAGTAGATTTGCTCACCCAGCAATGAGTAGTATGCCGTGATGAAATATTTTATATTTTTATTATCTTACCTGTACTCATACATATTTACTTATGCTGGAAACTGTATTAAGTTCCTTTCCATATAATTATTGTTTCATTTACTATTTTCCTTTTAAAACATTACCATTATTATTTGAAATGATTAGATTGTTGACAGTGACATATATCTGTCAGTTACATACATTTGAGATATGAACTGTGTAACAATGAAGAAGAAATTTATTCATAAAATATATACAAAAAGTATAAACGCAAATCTGTAGAAAATTTAAAAAACTTATGTTTTTATAATAACAAATCTCGAAAAATTAACATTTAAAGGTATTTTTCGAAGAAAAACTAAGCTTCCAGTAAAGTGCCATTTCCAGCTATCTGATTTACTCCAAAATCTAATGGCATCTTTCCATATAAGAGTAAGGTAGAAATACAAGGTTTCAAAATTTGAGTTAGAGCGTTAGAGGACACACACACACACACACACACACACACACACACACAAACACACACAAACACACACAAACACACACACACACACACACACACACACACACACACAAACACACACACACACACACACACACACACACACAGACATCATCGTGAAAATGTTAAAATTGGATTCTATGGATCTTAAAACGTAGTTATTTACCAAAATCTCGATATGCGATTTTTAGCACGATCCCTATACCTCCCTTACCAAGGGTATCGGGAGGTAAAAACACCAATTAAAATTACCTCCTAAAGAAAGCAAATGAGTTGGCGAAAGTAGTAACGCCAATTTTTGAATAATTATTTGCCTGTAATCCAGGGCTTTTATTATACCAACTTCCATTCGTTGTGTAACACGGGATGTTACAGAGGCTCTGATGTTGGTGGTCTTCCACTTCTTTTACCAACGATGACTTTAACTGATGGACGAACACACATACACTTACACTTAAACACTTGCACTTATCTTTGATGGCCGATGAACATTTACATTATGGACACAGACATTATTAATATTACTAACTAATTTCTTTATTTACACATATTACTTACATTTAAACTAACTTATTATTAATATATTACACTAGACATCATTACACAAATAAACTAAATAGTTACGTTTCATATTGTAACTCTGCGTACTAGCGTCTACTATGCACTCAAACTAAAACCCGAGACTACATGTCTCGTCGACACGAGTATCTAAGACAGACTATATGTCTTGTCAACATGAGTATCTAAGAACGACTATCTAAAAACAAAGCGTTACTTTCGTGAGAGGATTATCTCTGAGGGGTTGAAGAGGGTATCATATGGCATCCATACCAAAATATCAGCCCTGCACGTAGGCTTGCAATAACTTCTAGAATTAAGTGTCCAATGTCTCTAAACAGTCAGTTTTAAAAGATGAAAACTATTTCTAAACAGAATTTTGACTAACAAAGATAACAAGTTGTAATATTATTTCTGAAACTATAATTTAGAAAAGATTATAAAAAGTTATTTATTTTTTATTGCTCGCCTTGTCACAGTTGTCTTGCTCCGTTCGTCGTTTTTCCCCACTCTCCTACCCATAATTCTTTTCGCAGCAATATGAAATATCAAATTTTTGCTCTCTTCTCTCTTCGGTTTTCCATCGCTTCGTCGCCAAAAGTATTCCCCAATATTTGTACAATTTTACTGTATTTATACCATTTTTAACACAAAATTTCTCATGAAATCAGTGACTAGCGATGAAAAAAATACGGATTTCATGGAGACTTTATAGAGCATCCTACTACACACAAGAAGGCTCCGGGTTCAAGTCCTAGTGAAGTCCATGAATTTTTCGTTAAAACATATTTTCCGTATTTATATTGTAACGATATGGATCTGTCAAAGCCGTGTAGCTCAGCCCTTATAAATCCGTGGATCGTGAAAACTTTTCCGGCAATTGAAACAAGGCACGTAATTTGACCGCATAAGGGCCGTCAACATCGTATTTCATTTTAAACCTTTTTACCCTGTTCTTTTATGCAGTTCTTGCTATAAGTAAACAAACCTAAGCAGGTTTAATTAGCAGGGCTGTATAAAAGCAGGGCCCGCGATTGTAGAAGATAGTTGTTGACTGCGAGTATTCCTCTCAACAACTAGTGAGACATCGAATCCGACCTCCAGGTGAGCAAAGTTTTCCGTTTCTTTAAAACCCGTACCGTGAGATCTCCGTTCGAGTTGTTTAGTTGTGTACTGAAAGTTAGTCTTAGTGTCTCGTTGTGAAATTCATACGCCCGATGTCGCAACGCTTGTTGAGCGTAGGCCAAAGCATGTTCGAAAGGCGTATTTGAAAACATCCAGAGACACTACGACTGACACTGGCCGTAATCATCTCCGTGGAGTAAATTCACCAGTTGCGCGTGTCTTGTCGTTTTACTGTGACTCATTGCGAGTTTTACTGACTTGACGTTTCGACGTCACCGGCGGGTAAACCAGGGCGTTACAGACGTCGAATCCGCTTGTTTATCCAGGAGTTACTGTAAAACGGCCCGTTATCCCGAGACATGCATCGACCTAAGTGTGTTTTTCTGACTCTGCGCCGCGACGCCTCAGTGCGTAAGCCGGGGCACTCAAGGCCCAGAGTCTGTGAGGTTTGCCTCGGTCGATCTGCCGATTACAGCAGAAATGCGCACCTACATCTCTTCCGTCATTACCGCCGTTAGCCGCCGAATCAACGCGACAACAGCATCGTGCCGCCTGGCGCCGCCTGGTGCCTCCGCGACGTCTAGCATCGGTCACACTGAAACCGTTCGAACACATTCCTATACGCATTCTTGATATCCGCGCATATACCGTTTACCCGCCGACATCACCGCCGTCGCGACGCCCGGCGTCGTTTTTCCGAAAACCCTTAATTCGACTAATTCGCACACCCAGAATCCAATTTTACCCATCAGCGACCACCATACTAGTTTGTACAACGATTTGCCATACAATAAAGTTCTCTTGTATGTTTATGTTAATTGTGTTTCTCATATTTCACCCTATCTCCAAACCTGCTATCCGACTATTAGCGCCCGAGTGATCTCACGCCAACTTTCTGCCCGCTATCCTCAAAATAGCAATATCTGCATCGTTCACAGTAATTCAACGTTAAAAAATCTGACGTGGCCAGCACAAAACCTTCCGTCAATCCTGTGTATTATGTATAAATCCATACATAAATTTTCTTGCAAGATTCTAAATTTCCAATTTCTTTAGCTTTTTCCATTCGTTAGGGGCCGCTATTTTTTATTTTCTTCTTACACTCATTTCTGTTTTGCGTGTAGTTCTTATTCAGTTCCTTTTCTTTCAAGTCTATCGTAATATTGTCCTCCCATCTTATCTTTGGCCTTCCTCTGTTTCTTCAATTACTAAGCAAGTCTTCTTCCAATATATTTTTTATCTCTTCTCGTGACATGTTCAAACTAATGTAATCGTCTCTCTTGTATCTTTCTAGAAACTTCTAATACTAAAGTTATTTCCGTTATTCTGTCATTCCTTACCGTATCGAAAACAAGCAGTCGGAAGTAAAATTTGTTGAGCGACTTTGCTAGCCTAGCATTTGCTTGATTTGCTCGCAAGCAATCCAAGCGCCAAATTTCTCGCTTGTCTTGCTAACTTATGAAATATAATGGCGGGAAATGCAAATTATACATAATATATGCATTTAACTTGTACTGTTTCTATCTCATATTATGGTGTGTTTATATCAATTACATGTCAAAAAGGCTTTCAAAGTATTGTGATGAATGTTCATAACATTGTTAAATTTGAAATATTTTCTTAGACCTAAAAAATGTTCAAAATTAATTCCACTATCTGCAAATAACTGTACATACCTATAAATTCATTTTGTATAACTTTCCAGACCAATAAATGGGATATGAGAGATACACATGTTATACATGACAACTGTATAACTTTCTCGATGACATTTGTGAATATCAGTTCGTCATATAGCTAGCAAATCTGTCAGTGTACTAAGCAACAAGTCTCGTTTGCTTACCTAGTATTTGCTTGAACTGCTTATTTCAATGAACGCATCTATTTATACTGACATCTGTCAATTTGTATTTTCTGAATATATTAGCAGTTTCCATGGTTAGCATATCTGGCTATTTTAAGAAACTTATGGCCAGTTGCACAGCTTATAGTTAATGTGTTAACTACAGGTTAATAAAAAAGTGCGTATCGAAATTTTGACAGTAATATTTAAGAACTCATTTGACGTTTCGTTTCGATACGATATTGTCAATTTAACCAACGGTTAACAATTTAACTATAAGCTGTGCAAATGACCATTAATGACCCAAGCTCATAACCTTTTACTAAATATTAGTAGCACTACTAATGATAATAACAATAATTTGAATTATATGAATATATTAGTAGTTTCCATGTTTAGCATAGCTGGCTGATTTATGAAATTTAATATCTTTATAATTCTTTAACTCTATATCTATTGAATATGAAGTACAAAATGCGTTCAAATTATAATAATGTTAATGACAATAAATGATATTTAACTGCGTTTTTTCAAGAAAAACTGTTAAAATCTTCAAATAAGGGTACTTCCGCTTGACCATGTATAACCAAAATCTAATCACATGTTCTTCTGGATGTAAACTTGAGAAATATGAAAAAATTATAACTTTTGGAATCCTGGTATTGAAGTTATACGATCCGAAACTTTCGTCACACACACACAGACACACTGACACACACACACAGACACATAGACATACAATACATACAGACATCATCGTAAAAATGGTAAAATCGGATTGTAGGGACCCTAAACCGTACTTAGTCAGTAAAAACTCATCATTGAATTTTTTGACCAATGACAATACCTTCCTTACCTAAAGGTGGCGGAAGGTAAAAAATAACTGTTTAAATCAGTTTATAATATAAAAGTAAATGGAATTGGCTACAACAGATGTTTTATGTATCAAAACACTATAAAGATTACATTCGTTTAAATAAATCTAATTAAAATCATATTTGAACGCATACTAGTTCTCTTCTTTTTCATCCTATTTGATTTTTTTTATTTTGTGAATTTTGCATTAATATTGCTTTATTTACAACATTTACAACGTTGCATACCATTGCAATTATTCATAAAAATGACAGCATTACACAATATTTCGCTTTAAAATATTCTCTCCATGTTTCTCTGTCACTACCTCATCTACAACTTTTACGACCGGCGTACTATGTTCATGCAATAAAACAAAAAATATGGTGAGTAGCTGCCAATATAATGTTTGCTTGAATACATTAAACTCTGTGGGCTGTGAATACTGAACAACTCCTCAAGTCTTGGGATAAATATTCTGAAAGAGTTCTGAAGTCCTGAGGGAGTGCACGTCACGGTTACGGCATCTACCCTGTCGGCAACTTATCAGGACTACGGACTTATTTTATAACCTAGAGAGCGTATGGCCTCAGTAATACGGGTCACTGGAATACGAAACAGGAGAAGCATAATTGTATATTCACACTAAAAGGGGTTATAGACTTGAAATAACTTGTTTTTTATAATTAAAAGGTTTTTTGCAATGCTTACCAGAAGATATACATATGTTCGGCCCTAAAGTCAGTCAATTAATTTATATGTATGTACCCCAGCAATTTCTTGTAAATTTCATTTCGAAACTCATTTTTTTTATGTAGAAGCATATTTTCGTAAAGCTTTTATTTACCTTCACTTCTTAGTTAGTTAATCGTGTAAATGAAATTATGATCTACTTCCACATATCTGACTTTACATACATGCGCCGTTTCCATGAAAATACAATATTTTCTTTACAAAAATTATTTAATAAAAATAATGGGGTACTATACCATAGTCAAATTTTAACTATCTTAGATAAGTATGCGAAAATATAGGTAAATTAATAGGTTTTAATTTAAGAATTTTGCTAAATTATTAATTAGTTTGCAAACTATAAGCGATTGAATTTTATTAATAATTAAGATGATGTATAATCTCCTAAGCAATTTTATTAGTTGCCTGATTTTAAAAGCGAGATTCAAGCCCGACTACCGTAAAACCATCAATGAACTAACACTAGCGCCGCCCGCGGCCATAGTTTGTGTCAAAATATTGTCAAACAATGGCCAAACTGTTTCAATGTTTATAATTTATTAGGAAAAATGCATTTTATTTATGTTATTTATTCTTAATAATAATTTCTTCATGAATATAACGTATAAGTTTATATATTAAAATATTTCAGCTTTGCGAACATGAAAAATATGTAATTTTTAAGTTGCGTTTGCATTCTGTACTTTCAGAGAAAAAAAAATTATCTTCGATCGAATTTTGCACATATTCGTAATTCCAGTGACACTAAAATATTTTCATGAAAAGATGTTATAATCAAAAAATGTGATGTGGCCAGCACATTACCTTCCGTCTATCCTATGTTTTGGTATTATATGTTTCCTTTTATTTCTGAATTCAACACTCCTGATAACAAATAAACCACATGAAATAAGAAAATCATGAAATTTTGAATGAAAAAGTATATCTGTCAATTATGGAAATAATTAATAGCTGTCATTTTGACATGGGCCCCCATATCTGCTTGTCTGAGTCAGCAAAGTCACGTGGCTGTTCGCACCCTATACATAAATTTTCTTGTTAAAGATCCTAAATTTGCAGTAAAATTATTTCATAAACAAAATATGCAAATTACACTTGACACTGACATCTTATTCTTCTTTAGCTTTTTCCATTTGTTAGGGGTCGCTATTTTTAATTTTTTCTTCCACTTATTTTGCGTGTCGTTCTCATTCAGTTCCTTTTCTCTCAAGTCTTTCCACCTTATCTTTGGTCTATTACTACTTCAGTATCAGAATAATGATTATCAAAATAAATACTAATAATTTGACGTATAAAACGTTACGCTTTTTTCTCTTGTTTCTAATTCCATGGCTAATACTATTAAATTGTAATTTTTTTAATTTTCAAATTTTATTTCTGCAGTTATGAAGTAGCCAAAAAATTTTTTTTATTGAGTCGGATGTAGAAATTTTTACTTTACAACATCCATTTGAAACTTTTTGTCTAAAATAATTAAGGGAGCAATGCAAAATATTCTATATTTTCACTAAACACAAACGTACTATGTAAATTATTACACTTAACACTGACATCTGTTAATCAGAATTATGTTAATATAATGGCTGTTTCCATGGTTATACCATAACTAGTTGATTTATGATATTTAATTTCTTTATAATTTTTTAACTCTATACATTGAATATGAAGTATAAAATGCAATCAAACCGTGTATATAGAGAATCTAATATTCTTTAATATTTATAACATAAAATCTCAAAAAAATATATTTAACTGTGTTTAATAAAAAAACTGTTAAAATCTTCAAATGAGGATACTTCCGATTGACCCATTATAACCAAAATCTAATCACCTCTTCTTCTGGATGTAAACATGAGGAATATAAAAAAAATATAATTTCATGAAATATGGTGTACACACATACATACAGACATCATCGTAAAAAGAATAAAATCGTATTCTAGAGACTCTAAACGTGCTTATTCATTAAAAACTCACCACCAATTTTTCTGACCAAAGACAATACCTTCCTTACATATAGGTGACAGAAGGTAATTAAGAATATCGCTTCCTGTGAAATTGGAAGTAGAATGCAGGAGTTTTTCACACCAAAAAGTGGCATTTAAGTTCACCCCGCACTTTCTAATTTAATATATAGGTCTAAAATTAATAATAAAAAAAAAATTGTCATTTGTTCTCAATTTTTCAATCATCTTATTGAACAGATTCCATGTAGACACTAGGTAAATAGATAAAGGAAAACCAAGAGATTTTACATTAATTATATACAAACATATCTGATGATGAAATATTTAATACTGACTGAAGTTGGTTTCGTATTCCTAAATTAATTCTAACATTCCTCTCAGTTGCACTTTAATGCACTAGAGCACATTTGGAATATTTGTCATGTCCAGTTTCTATAGACCACTGCTTTCAAATTCAAGTTTGAGTATGCTATTCAAAACTTTAATATTGCACAGAAATGTGGATTCTTTACCGAGTAGAGAATACAACTACCTTAATTATTATACGTTTATGTTACTGTTTTATTGTGACTGTGACCTCCGTTATTTGATAGGAGATAGACAGTGAACTTTAAACATTAAACATAAAATTAGAACTTACTCCACACATATCCTCAACCGAGAAGAAGCACTTACTAACCTTAATACTTAAATAAGTATAAAGCTTGTTGCTTGTTATGTAAAAATGTTACGTAGCCAGGTGGCCATACAGCACAAACCAATAAGGCGATGCGTTGGTTATGTGATTTTTTTAAAAGCAATTCTACTAAAAGCAAGTGAATCTTGAGCGGAATTGATATCATTTTTTACCTTCCGTCAACTATAGGTAAAGAAGGTATTGCCTTTGGTCAAAAAATTCTATGGTGAATTTTTGATGAATAAGCACGTTTTGGAGTCCCTACAATACGAATTTACTGTTTTTACGTTGATGTGTGTGTATGTGTGTGTTTGTGTGTGTGTGACAAAAATTTCTCCTTCGACAACTCCAATACTACAATTCTAAAAGCTATAATTCTTTCATATTCCTCTTTTGTACGTCCATATGAAGAGTTGATTAGATTTTGGTAATGATTGGTTAACCGGAAGTTCCCTAATTTGAAGATTTTATCTGATTTCTTGAAAAAAAAAACGCTGTTAAATATCATTTTTTGACCTTTAGAAATAAAAGAATATGTTATTCTCTATTCGATTTAATTATATTTTTTCTTCATATTCAATGAATTTAGAGATAAAGAAATATAAAAAAATAATTTGCAACCTAATGCTGCTAAAAGCTGCACCATGGAAACAGTTTGAATATTCATATATTACTGATTGACAGATGTCAGTGTCAAAGAAAATTTACATAATATCTTTGTGAAAAGATTATACTGGAAATATAAATGTAAAATACTTTAAGGTGGCAAAAACAAATCACATAAGGTAATACAACAGATTATAGCCATAAGCCAATTCAGCAGATTATTATGTTGTTATAAATATAATGCTGTATATGTTTTTATTTTCTACTTCTTATTTTAAGAAACATACTATTCTTTTTAGGAGTAGTTCAGTTTAGTTCAGTACGAGGTAAGATCAGTTCATTTCTCCCCTAAAAAGAAAACGTCCATAGAATAGTTTGCAAAAAAATTCTGTGTGGAATTTGTACAAAATACATAAAATTGACGGAAGGTATTGTGCTGGCCACATCAGATTTTTTAAAATAAGAGTTTTAATTATATTTCCAATTGTTTTTTTGACATATTGTTTCGCAGTCGCCGGGCTTTTGCTGTACTTTACCGCCCGCATATGCTACTTTACCGCCCACGTGTGCCATTTTACTGCCCGCATGTTGTAATCTTTCAGTTTTTGCCATGGTAACTAATATGTAAATAAACAATTTTAATGCAGTTGTACGTAAAAACATAAAAATCTCGGAAAATGCCCAAAATCTAAAATAAATCCGTAGGGGTATCAATTTTGGGGAATAACTCAAAAATGGGACCAGATACCAACTTCTCTATTACCATTCGATACGAAGGACAAAATTACATAAGTACCAATTTTCATATTTTTTAAATAACGGATACAATTTTAATAAAACAACTAAAAAACAAAAACATTCTAGTATATATGTATATGTAGTTCATGTATTACCACCCAAATTAAATCGTGTTATAGAGTATGAACATTTTTATGTGATATTTATTAACTCATCGCCAACAGCTATAGGATGTAAAAAATGAACTTTAGATAAACTTGAACTCCGTTCTCGTCGTTTATCACCCCTTTCCACACTTGTAGATCTGAACTTTCCTCTTAGGAAGAAACATTTGTGTCCCATTTAATCTTAGCAGTGTAGTTGGTAGCGGCCAAAATCCTGTTCCACATTACCATATTATACGGAAAAACAAAACAGTTATATTGATACTTTAAAATTTAAAATATTCTGATATTTACAATTCATTTCTACTTAATTTTTTAGATAAAAATTATTATTACATAAATTTCTCATTTGATCATCAGATACTAGGTCCACTATCAGGTATTCGACCGGTTAGTGTTACTAATAAATTGGCCGGATAAGCTGTACGCAGGATGGAGGATACCGGATACCACAGTTTACCTATTTTAATTACTGTTTAAACCCGCCTAAATTCGTTGTCTCTAGGGAGAATTGAACCCCGACCTCTTACTCAATATGCGAGCGTACTTGACCCACCATGATATATTTAGTCATGTTTCTGTTTCCCTTCCTTAACTATGTTTCCCCCTCCCCTCCTTAATCTATCTTTATCTAGTTTCCTGAGGCTACTTGTTATCCACTACCCGGAAGCCAAAGCTATCTTAGATCCGTCGCTCTGCTAATCACGTTCCCTAGACACGGATATGACATCATCATGCGATGGCGGGAACTATGAATAGCATTATCTTAATCATCACTCGTGAGGTTGTATACTTAATGTAGTTTTCTGTAGCAGAGCATACGGAGAAATGTTTATAAAACAAAGATATTTATTTATTTTAATGATAATGCATTATGCATTGAATATGATTTTTTTTAAATTAGGGTTATTTGTTGCGGTATAGAAACAAAAAGCGGCAATTCGATATAAAAGATTAGGGGATTTCTTATGAAATTCAATAGAAATATGACGCGTAATTCAACCAATAACAAGTGGGTGGAAGGCGGAAATTCACCCTTTCATAAATAGCATAAATTGGCATTTTAATTTTGTATGTACTTTCTGGGAGTACAGACATAATTTTTTTGAGCGATTTTATCTGGATTGCGTATTGCCCGAAATATATACAAAAAACTCAACAAATAAAAAATAAGATATCTAACTAGGGGTTTTTATGAAATAGATTATCTATAATTTTATAAATATATTATTTTTAAACTAATTATATCATTATTGCCTATTACACATGCCTTATAATCAAAAGCATTTTATCGATTTGTCGGTTCGGTATTAACCATTGCTTACCGATATGTTTAACTTAATATTGATTTGCCGAGGATTAAAAAAATCTGATGTGGCCAGCACATAACCTCTCGCCGTATATTTTACCTGGCTGTATGCATAAAGCAAAGAATATTTTTATAAATACAAATAATATATTCATATAAATCTATGACGTATAAACTTCTTTATTATTCAATAATAGCATGTCTCAACATGAAGATATTTTACCATAAATTATGTTACAATAAATTACAAAGTAGAGTTTACCATATATAAATATTAGGCTGGTAACAGCAATTTTCAATTCGAACAACGTTGTTTATTTTCTCTTTATATTCTTCTAGTAAAAACATTAATTTTGGGCGGTCTAAAATGTATATATGGATTGTGCATCTATTCTTACATATCTTCTTTTACATTTTATTTTTTCATACATGTTATATCTAAATAACACTAATTCCCTTTAATAAAGTGACGGATAGATTGCACTCCGATTATTCTTATATCGATGTGTAATTTTGTCAATATTTACAACTTACTTGAGAAGAATTTGATAGCTTTTTCGCAATTCAAAGTTACTCTAGTCTATAGTACTGGTGTACATTCTCCCATAATGTTTGAAACAAATTTAAGTCCTTCAACCTAGACTTGTCATCTCCATAATAGTCACAGATCAAGCATTAAGGGATTCTCCAAGTACATTTTTCTTTCATTAATCATTATTTCTGACACTGACATTTATCTGTCAGTTACAAATAATTTAAATTATCAACTATTTTTCATGGCATTCTTTCGGCTGTCAAATTTATTACAACAGATTATTTTATATATTATACTTCTTTTATCTCTAAATCTATGGAATATATAATAAAATATTTAAATGTATCAGATAGAGAATTTAATTTTCTTTAATATTACCACGAAAAATTTTCAAAAAATAATATTTAGAAGATTTTTTTTCAAGAATCTTCTACTTCCGGTTGTCCAATTGTTACCAAAACCTTTTCAGATCTTCCCATGAATGTCCGATTGGGAAATACGTTGTTAAACAAATTTTAAGTCTTATAGTTTTTGAGTAACCGTCCTTCCAACATCCCACACACACACATACACACACACACACACATCCACACACACACACACACAGACATCATCGTGAAAATGTTAAAATCGGATTGTAGGGACCTTAAAACGTGCTTATTCAATAAAATCTGGATATGCGATTTTTAGCATGAATGCAATACCTCTCTTAGCGAGAGGTAAAAAGTTCTGAACAATAGAAGTATAATTCGTAAACAAGCGAGAACAAAGGGCCAATAAACCATTTTACTTTATTACAATTATAATCCTATCCCCACTTAAAAATACAGAGGGTAGATGCGACACGTATAGACAAAATGTGTCTTTCAGTTGCGAATTGCAACACAAGTGGACATAATTATCAATTGCAAATAAGTTGATTTTTTATTTTATACAAATGTTACTAAAATGTATTATACAAATGTATATAAATATTTTGTATTTCTCAAATATTGTTAATTGTTTATTTATTGTATTTTTTATCTTTCACGGAGATTTCAAATTTATTTCAATTTTTAGTTTCATTCATTATTTATATAACTTCACAAAATAAAATGTTTTGCTTTTTTGTCAATTAAAAATAAAAGTTCTACAATTAAACAGTTATCATTCTAATAAATTACTGTTCGTATATGAAGAAAACTTATTCTGAACATTTGTTTCGATTTCTTGCCCACACGACTTCATTAAAACTTTTCTGAAATAATACAAATAAAATATTTTTTACAATTATATTAGTTTATATGTAGAATACACATATTTTTTTAGATTAATAATATAAAAAGTATTGCATTTGATGTAATTAAAATCAATCTTATTATCAGTATTATATTTTGTCTCATTTTAAATTTGCCACGCTTTACTCTATAATACCGACACACGAGGATAGACATCTATAGAAAATAGTGTAAACTATTTACGAACACTTATGCTACTAACTACATTTATTTCGCCATATATTTTGTCACCATTTTCTCAAAATCCAGCAGAGCAATAAAGTTCAAATTTAGTATTACTAACATATTTTACAAACTTTATGATTTGAGATATATTTGACGCGATTTTATCGTTCAGTTCGAGAAATATTTTTTTTATTACTATCAACAATAACGTAAAATAACTAAAATTTATTTCATTTGACAAAAAAAATATGTATTATAATTATGTATGTTTAAGAGAAATATCATTTCACAAAGAAGAGAAAATGATGACAAAAAAACACTATTTAGTTTATGCGACCCGCAATTACTCAATTTAATTTTATACATTTATATCAAAATCCGGACTCACCATAAAACGTAAATAAATTTAGAAAAAAAAGTACAAATAGAATAAGAAGCGTTTATTACAAAAATCATATTGTTTAAAAATCAATAGAATAAAATAAATAATTATACACAATTCTTTTTATCCTTTTCTAATATTAATATCAGTTTGTCTAATGCATTTTATAATTAGTTTTCGTTAATAATAATTTAAATGTTTCAAATATAGTACAAGAACAGCCAGTGACATCTAGCGATTACTCTAGGAGGTGACTCAATATATCTCTATCCTTAGTTGTCTCTTTCTGTCCAGCCGAAAACATAACAAATGCTATGAAGTTTTATCTAGTGTATTTGTGATCGTTGGGTGCAACCCTATCCGAGAGTTCGCTATTGTACTTGTGGAAATCGAAAGCACGGAACATGGGTCGGGAAATATTACAACAAACTATCCTATTGTAGTATCAGAACCAAAATAGTTTTGACACATATTTCGTTTGTGCTTTTGACGAGAAACGACATCTACATGTTGAGTTTCAAAACTTTCCAGACGACTCTCGTAAATTGCCTTTATTAATAATTACTATACGTCAGCCGCCATTTTGACAGCAATCGCTGCGCCGTCAACGTTAGTTTCACTCATGAATAGCTATAATTTATTATTTATGGTTCTTTAATTTACAATAATTCTGCATTTAATATTTAATAATAAACACGTGCTACGTGCAACATCAAACAGAATGCTGCACAACATTAAAATAAAATCATAATGCAATCAGCTCCTTAGACGGAAGTTTATACACGATTATAATTAGCAAGGCAGAAATGTAAATTTAAATATTAAATCATACCCTTCTTATTGGATTAATTAACTGCTCTCACAGAAGAAAATTCTGTGTCGGTTGTGAATTCACTACCAGGAACCGGTGATGAGAAGTCGACCCTCGAAGGTGAAATAATGAAATGAATTCATCTGCGGAACTAACTCCGCTCTCATTAAAATAAAATCAAGCGAAATTCACTGGCTACAGAATGGAGATTTTTACTCGGATTTGTAATTAAACTGATAACCAGAACGGAAGACAGATTTCATAAACTCTGAAAAGAATATTTTAGATTTTAGCTTCGTTATAATTAAATGTTTTTATTTCTTATTACCTTTATTAATTTGATTTGAATTCGCTACCATCAGGACAAATACTCATTTATTAAATATTTGCTCTTGGATCAAAATTGGAGTCTTAACGTACATAATTTTGGCTCAGAACAATGTATAGACATTGGCGTAACTAGGCCTGTCAATGATGTTCAAGTTACACGGGCGCAATCAAGAAAGGGGCGCATATTAAATTATTAATGTTTTATAAACAAATTTAATCTTCACTTAAAATTTAGTTGTCAAGTAAATTTAATGAAATGAACAAATTCGATTAAGTTTCTCTGTTCTTATAACATTTTTACTTTCCATTAAATTTCTATGAAAGTAAATTTTAAGTGTGAAGATTAAATTTCTATATAAAATCGGCACTAAATATATTTAATTTATTTATTTAATTGGTTTATTTGGGAAGCCGACAGTTACCCATTTATGGGCTTCCACATATTAACAATTTACAAATTAGATTTTATGATACAGTGGAACATTGAATATAAGAATATAAACAAAATAACATTTTAATTATTATAACTTAATCTAGATTACAAAGTGCGCTTTTAAGTTGATGGATGTTTTAGCAAAAAAAAAATAAGATGTTGAAATGATTTATTGTTGGATGACATTATTTTGTAAACAGTTGAGAGTTTTTGTTATTATTAGAATTGACTCTTGGTACATAAAAAAGGTTATTATTTCTTGTGTTTACAAGTGACACACAAGGTTAGAACTTGTCAATAATATTATGATTGTGAATTAAATTGTTGAATATTTTAAATAAAAGTATCCTGTCAGCATTAGTTCTTCTTCGCTCAAGTGATAATCATTTTAAATCCCAAGAGTCATTTTTATAAGATACATTGTTCATATGGAACTTATATTTCAAAAGAGAAACAAATTCAATAAGAACAATTATACATTGGATTCCATATTTGTGATGAGTATTCCATGATTGGACGTACATATGGACATTCTATATATGAAGCCTAGAGTTTTATATATCTTTGTAACTATATAAAATCAACATGGTCCTTAAAAAGAAGTTTAAAGTCAAAAATATTTCCAAGATCACGGATGGATGTTTTTTGAGTTTATTCCATTAATGTTGTAGGGATATTTAATTACATTTGTACTTCTGCTATAGCTTACTATGTAGCATTTATCTAAGTTTAATTTAAGACATTCATACTACAATAATTATATAGTCTTAATAAGTCCTCTTGAATATAAATATTATCTTCAAGAGAATTTATTGCTTTGAATAATTTAAGGTCATCTGCAAATATCAAAAAGTCACAATGAAGAAAACAAGCGGATATTGAATTAATGTGGATATTAAATAGCAATGGTCCTAGATGCGATTCTTGTGGGACACCGGAAGTTATTTTAATTTTTTGCGACTTAAAGCCATTGCACACTACTAATTGCGACCGATTTATGATATAAGATTCGATCCAGCGCAACAGATCCGTGAATCCCAGAAGATAATAATTTTGATATTAACTTAGAATAATTTACACGATCAAAGGCCTTGCTGAAATCTGTATACACTACATCAACTTAAAGTTTGTACTCCAAGCATTCACTTATATATTCAGTAAATAGTTTAGATTGTTTAGTATTGATTTCTTAGCACAAAATCTTGTTTTTTCCTGTATAATTATACTGTTGAAATCAAATTTAATTTTTTTTGTTATCAGGCATTCATTTTTTTTCTAAAACAGAAAGCTTAAAAAGCTTATTATTTTAATTCATTTTTAAAACTTTATTCTGTAGTTACATTTTCGTAATAAATTCGTTACTTCGACAGTATCACATATTTCTACAAAATCTCCATTAACAGAGAAAGATAGTTTACCATATTTGAAATGGCCGAAAAAAGAAACGAAAAAAATCTCTTTTTGACTAAAGATCACGCCACTGACAGTTCTGCCTTTTGACCCGGCTCGCAAACCCGTTCAGCTGTGAACACTGATCCAAGTATGCCGGGTAAGCTGTTCCTAGCGTCCGAATGTGTGAACGCACCAGAGGCCCAATTCTTGAATTTTTTCGCATACGTAAGTGGGAGAAATACGCATACGAACTGCATATTGGTATTCACCTTCATTTCCTTTAGCACGGGGTGTACCTCAAGGATCGGTTCTGGGACCGTTGTTTTTTTTACTCTATACTGCGGATTTACCTCTTGAATTGAAACACTGTGATGTTCATTCATACGCCGACGACACGCAAATATTAGCCTCAGGGTATCCCTCAGAGCTGTCGCAACTGACAAATATAATTAACTCGGATTTGAATGATCTTACACAATGGGTGGAGGTCAACGGTCTCAAAATTAATCCAGATAAATCAACCATGTTAATGATTGGAAATTGTGACGCTCCTGATATATGGCTGGATGGAATAAAATTGCATCCTGAGAAAGTTTGCAAAAGTTTAGGGATGTTATTGGATAAAGAACTAAATTTTCATTTTCATCTTCAGTCTAAATTGAGGGCAGCAATAATTAAATTAAAACATTTATACCAATTCCGTTATATTTTATCTTCTGATGTAAAGCTACGTTTAATTAATTCTCTAATCCTACCATTGTTTGACTATTGCGCATGTGTGTATGTACCAAATTTATCTCAAGCCGATAAACATAGAATAAAAATGATTCAGAACTCTTGCTTACGTTATGTATATAATGTGCGTAAATATGATCATATTTCAAGTTACAGAGAAATAGCGAAATTGGAAGATATAGAATCTCGTACCAAAAAATTATACCTGTCTTTGGTACATAAAACCTTAGTAACTCGTACACCTTCATATTTGGTTGACAAACTTATTCCCAAACAATATAACTACAGTTTACGTATCAAGGATTTATATATTGTGCCTTCTTTCAAAAAATCCAAGTTTAAGTGTTCATTTTCATACTTAGCACCAACTCTCTACAACACTATACAAACCGACATGAAATCTCTGTCCGTCAATTCTTTTAAGCATTATTTAAAAAAAATTAATTATTAGCTAGACATAATACCTGTACGATCTGCTAAAACTTGTTCTTTGCTGACTCAAAATATTGTATCTAATTGATTATATTTTGCTTTTCAATGTTCTCCTTGTTTTTCAACTTATACACATATGTATTGTTTTTCAACAGTAACGCATTGTATTCGTGTTTATGTACCTATTATGTATGTATTGGGTTGGGTTGAAAAGCAGCCTCTGGCTGAACCCCCGCCTTTGATTAATATCAATAAAGTTTATTATTATTATTATTATTATTATTCTTGAATCGAAATCGTGTGGTCGTACACGATAATTCCGTGTATAATTACATCGCATGGGTATGAATCACTTGAAAGTAGCATTCGCACACGAAACTGTATTTGTCACATTCTCACTGACACTTGAGTTTGGTATATTAGTACTTTACTCAGGTCATATAAATCAAATTATGAATTTAAACTATTCCGAATACGTTTTATGATCTTATATATTGACGCCAATTATAAATCTAGGGTGTCCATACACTTTGAGTATCATTATTATAACAAATGTGTGTTCCTGCATTGTTAGAACAATGCAACGAATTGTTAAAATAGAATTTTAGGTGCCTTTTAACGAGTTTTGAAATCCAAACCTGAAATGGTTTGCAAAATTATTGATGCCAGGATATTAGAATCCCCGGGAACAAATAAAAGTCCCAGTCCGGCCCTCAGATATAGATGTTCGTGAAGTGGTACAAAAAATGTATTAAAAAGTAGAGTCTCTACGTAGAAAAATTACATTGTAATTTTACATCGAAAAATGTTGAATTTGCTGTTATTTTTTTATAAAATCGCATGTGATACATTAACTTTGATTGAAGTCAACCTAGTATTCAAAGAAAATGTAGGTATCCGAAAGGTAATGAGCTCTGAAAATACAATTTTCTAGGTTGTGTTTGATACTGAAAGCGACTCTTTACAGCACTTTGCAGCACGTTTTGATGTAGCAATGTACGTATGAATGTTGTATAGAATATTTGTTGTTGTCATAGTTACGCATTACAAATACAAAAATTGACAATAAATATCAAATTATTTTAAAAAAAATATTCTTTATTTCCTTATTTTTACCTCTCGCTAAGAGAGGTATTGCATTCATGCTAAAAATCGCATATCCAGATTTTATTGAATAAGCACGTTTTAAGGTCCCTACAATCCGATTTTAACATTTTTACGATGATGTCTGTGTGTGTGTGTGTGTGTGTGTGTGTGTGGATGTGTGTGTGTGGGATGTTGGAAGGACGGTTACTCAAAAACTATAAGACTTAAAATTTGTTTAACAACGTATTTCCCAATCGGACATTCATGGGAAGATCTGAAAAGGTTTTGGTAATAATTGGACAACCGGAAGTAGAAGATTCTTGAAAAAAAATCTTCTAAATATTATTTTTTGAAAATTTTTCGTGGTAATATTAAAGAAAATTAAATTCTCTATCTGATACATTTAAATATTTTATTATATATTCCATAGATTTAGAGATAAAAGAAGTATAATATATAAAATAATCTGTTGTAATAAATTTGACAGCCGAAAGAATGCCATGAAAAATAGTTGATAATTTAAATTATTTGTAACTGACAGATAAATGTCAGTGTCAGAAATAATGAGTAATGAAAGAAAAATGTACTTGGAAAATCCCTTAGTTCTTGATCTGTGACTATTATGGAGATGACAAGTCTAGGTTGAAGGACTTAAATTTGTTTCAAACATTATGGGACAATGTACACCAGTACTATAGACTAGAGTAACTTTGAATTGCGAAAAAGCTATCAAATTCTTCTCAAGTAAGTTGTAAATATTGACAAAATTACACATCGATATAAGAATAATCGGAGTGCAATCTATCCGTCACTTTATTAAAGGGAATTAGTGTTATTTAGATATAACATGTATGAAAAAATAAAATGTAAAAGAAGATATGTAAGAATAGATGCACAATCCATATATACATTTTAGACCGCCCAAAATTAATGTTTTTACTAGAAGAATATGAAGAGAAAGTAAACAACGTTGTTCGAATTGAAAATTGCAGTTACCAGCCTAATATTTATATATGGTAAACTCTACTTTGTAATTTATTGTAACATAATTTATGGTAAAATATCTTCATGTTGAGACATGCTATTATTGAATAATAAAGAAGTTTATACGTCATAGATTTATATGAATATATTATTTGTATTTATAAAAATATTCTTTGCTTTATGCATACAGCCAGGTAAAATATACGGCGAGAGGTTATGTGCTGGCCACATCAGATTTTTTATTTTGCAGGAGTAGAAAAAGCAGTGTGTATAACACACACGTGTTGAAAGGAAAGTCGTTTTTGTTCAATAAAGACACATTTTCAGCGCTTGGTATAGGTACAAACAACAATTGAAATAAAGAATTATTTTTAAAAATAATCTGAAATTTTTTGTCAATTTCTGTATTTGTGATGTGTATCTATGACAACAATAAACATTCTATACAACACTCATAAGTAAAATTCTTTGTTAGGATATGGAAGCGTGCTGCAAAGTTTTGCGATACTAGTGCTGCAAAGAGTCGCTTTCTACATGAGGAACAAACCAGAAAATTGTATTTTCAGAGCAGGAGTAGAAAAAAATAATTGTTTTACTTTAAAAACCACAATTTGTAACACAATTAAAATGTGATAAATATTACGTTCAATATTCAATATATTTAATTTAAATTGCAAATATATTGTTTTATAATTTGTAAATTTGCAAAATAATTATATTTTTATATTATATTATTTTGTGATTTACAAATTTCATTTGTATGCATGGCAAGAGGTGTAAATTAAATAAAGTGAAACAAATTAATTCATCAACATAATTTAAAAAATTTCATGTAGAATCGTAATTACTGAATTATATTATTATACTTTTCAAATTTAATGTTTTTTTTTTTAATTTTAATCCTTCAATATTTTTAAATATACTAATACTAATGCGACCAGTTTCTTTCCTCAGTAATTTGTTGTTCAGCTTTAATTTAAAAACGAATCAAGTTTCTTATTATAACTTTGGCAAATTGCTTAATAAGTTCGTATAAAAATGAAATTCAGCTGGCAAATGTTAGTCATCCAGTTTTCTGGTATAAAATTTCCACGCAATTTCGTGTAGCCCTCATTTTTATAATTACAAATTTTTCGGGCAATTTATTTTTCATCACTCGATAGGCTAATTTCGACGTGTATCCAACTATGTCATATCGTTCATTCCCGTATTAATTGAATGCTAATTTTGATAAATTCGGGAATGTGTTATTCCGCAGTAATTTTCATCAGTCCATTAAATTCTGAATTTTATATAATATATTACCACCTAACCAACAATCAATCATGTCATTATTTTACGTATAATTTGTTTTATTTAAAATCGTATCTGAAGTGCACAAAAATCGTCATAAATCGGCACTAAAGTAATTCATTATACGACGATTTCATGCAAATGCAGTGTTGCCAACCTTGATAATTATTGTACATATAAGATAATTTCAGCAGGTGTACGATGTACAATAGTAAATTTGTACGTAAAACGTTAAAAAAATATGTACAAGAACAATGAACTAAAAAATTCCGAGGAACAAGTTTTGAGATAATAAGTTTCGTTCTTTACGATAACCTCAATGTCCGAGATTAGCGACATTGAGTGTCAGATTGACAGATACATATGTAAATCTATAAAAATAAATATTTCAAATAAAATTTAACATGCACGTCAGCACTGAAATTCCTTTTTATTACTTACATGGTTTATTTTTCTCGGCCCTACTACGGTTATCGGCAAATAACTTCCACATTCGTGATGAAAATTACAACTTCAGTACCTTGATACATAAATAACTATTTTATACAATTGTCATAATCACTTCAGTACTAGTACTTTATTATTTATTAATTAAATAGTCATTTTACATTTTAGAAAAGTACTGCAGTGTTTAGTAAAACCCGCTATGTGATTTTATTACACACTTTCAAGTCTTGTGTACTTTTTAGCTTGATTCTTGTCTAATATTTTTCATCTTTAGTGAAATTAATAACGAATAGCGATGTTTAATTGTTTTAAATAAAATTCTATTTTTTATGTAGATATAAATAAAGAAACAAATAAAGTAGGTATAATTAATATTCAAATACATTAACATGAATTAAGAATTATAACATCACACTATACGAGATTTCATCAAAGTAACAAGTTTCATTTTTTTAATTTCGCTTGTTATTCGTTTTCGTTTAAGTTCTTTTTTTATTATGCTGGTACCTCAGTCTGTGAAATGTCAGGCTTCATTAAAATGGCCGTGAAGAATAAGAAGATGAGTATGATAAGAGAGTTTAGCATACTGGCATATCAATCACTTATGAAAAAATCTGATGTGAGCAACACAATACTTCCCGCCATTTAATGTATTAAAATTAATGGTTCCATGAATATCTCATCCGTTTCACATTAGAGGTACAATTAATCTTCAGTAATGAACATTATCGTAATGAGGACATCTTATTTGCTAATTTCTCGATAGACATTTGACATTAGAACTTCAAGTTTAGGTTGAATGTTCGACATAATGTACATACATACACACACTTGCTGTGCTCTGATTTCCTACAGCAACAGCTTGCTGTCGTTACACATACGGCTAATTAAGGCGGGTAGTTCAAACTTATAGGAATCTGCCAGAGCATATTAACTTTATAGTTTGATTTAATTACTAATTTATATCGGGAAATAAAGTTATTAAATTAAATTTACTTCATACATGTTTACTACAAAATGTTAAATGCTTCGCTTGTGTATTTTGTTGAGAAGTTATGCTTTGGCAAAGTTTAAAATCGGATAAACTGCGCAAAATGCGATAAAATATGCATCTCTCGTTAAAATATAATACATGAAAGGATTTCCGGTAGAATAACTTTGATATATAAAATATTAATTTCAAGCTAATGCGACGAAAAAGAAACGATAAACCTGAATTCTTTCTCCTTTTACCTGCCTTTAGCCCTTCATCCCTGACAGGTTTCGCACTATTTCTTATATAGATGTTAGATGCGATTTAATAGTACATTAAAAAATCTGTTGTGGCCAGCACAATACCTTCCGTCAATCCTGTGTATAATGTATAAATTCCATACATAATTTTTCTTGCAAAAGATTCTAAATTTCCAGTAAAATTATTTCATAAACAAACTATTTAAATTGCACTTGACACTGACATCTTCTTCCTCTTTATCTTTTCCCATTCGTTAGGGGTCCCTATTTATACGTGTCGTTCTCATTCAGTTCATTTTATCTCAAGTCTTCCGCAATACAGTCCTTCCATCTTATCTTTGGTCTTCCTCTGTTTCTTCAACATCCTATTACTATTCCTTCTTGTTCCAATATAATTCTTCATTTGTCCTCATCAAACCAATGTAATCATCTTTCTTGTATCTTTCTAGAAACTTGTAATACTAGAGTTATTTTCTTACCGTATCTTTCCGCGTTTGCCCCAACATCTACTTCAACATCCTCATCTCTGCGACATTAATTTACTTTTTATTGATACTGACATCTGTCAATTTGAATTATATGAATATATTAATAGTTTCCACGTTTAGCATAGCTGGCTGAATTATAAAATTTAATTTCTTTAAAATTCTTTAACTCTGTATCTATTGAATATGAAGTATAAAATATAATCAAATCGTATAGAGAATAATATATTTTTGAAGTTATAATAACGTTAAATGTCAATAAATCAAATTTAACTGTTAAGTCTTCAAATGAGGGTACTGCCGGTTCACCAATTATAACCAAAATCTAATCACTTTTTCTTCTGGATGTAAACTTGAGGAATACGAAAAAATGATAATTTTTGGAATCGTGGTATTGAAGTTATGGGATCCGGAACTTTTGTCACACACACACAGACACACAGTCATACATACATACAGACATCATCGTAAAAATGGTAAAATCGTATTATAGGGACCCTAAAACATGCTTATTCACTAAAAACTCATCATTGAATTTTTTGACCAAAGACAATACCTTCCTTACCTAAAGGTGACGGAAGGTAAAAACAAGTTTCATAAGGTAATCTGTAAACGCACGCCAATGAAACATGTTTTTACCTTCCGTTACCTTTAGATAAGGAAGATATTGTCCTTGGTCATAAAATTCAATTATGAGTTTTTAGTGAATGTATGTATGTATGTATGTGTGTGTGTGTCTGTTTATGTGACGATCCTTTCGGATAGTATAACTCCAATATCATGATACCAAATATTATATTTTTTCGTAGTACTCAAGTTTATATCCAAAAGAAGAGGTAATTAAATTTTGGTTATAATTGGTCAACCCTCATTTAAAATTTTTAACAGCTTTTCTTGGACACGGAAAGGTACGGTAAGGAAATAACTGTAGTGTTAGAAGTTTCTAGAAAGATATAAGAGAGACGATGACATTGGTTTGAACATATCATGAGGAGAGATGAATATATTGGAAGAAGAATAAATAGCTTAGTAATAGAAGGTGAAAGAAACAGGAAGACCAAATATAAGATAATAATACAGTCCGTATTGCGGAAGACTTGACAGAAAAGGTACTGAATGAGGACTATATTAAGAGAATTCTAACTGAAAATAAAATAAATTTGGTAGAGATGAGGATGTTGAGATAGATGTTGGAGAGGACACGGAAAATACGGTAAGGAATGAATGAATAAGGGAAATAACTCGAGTATTAGAAGTTTCTAGAAAGATAAAAGAGACACGATTACATTGGTTTCAACATGTCAAGAGGAGAGATAAAGAATATATTAGAAGCAGAACGAATAGCTTAGTAATAGAAAGTTGAAGAACAGAGGAAGACCAAAGATAAGATGGAAGGACTATTGCAGAAGACTTGAGAGAAAAGCAACCGAATGAGGACGACCCGCAAAACAGAAATGAATGGAAGAAGAAAATAAAAAATAGCGACCCCTAACGAATGGGAAAAGCTAAAGAAGAAGATGTTAGTGTCAAGTGCCATTTGCATAGTTTATTTATGAAATAATTTTACTGGAAATTTAGAATCTTTTGCAAGAAAATTTATGTATGGAATTTATACATAATACACAGGATTGACGGAAGGTATTGTGCTGGACACATTAAATTTTTTATCAGTTGTTGGTGGTATTTCCTGCTAAATTCACAAATAAAAATTCATTGTTGATTGACAGTTTTTTTAGGTTATACCTACGTCATTCATCAGATTTGAACGGAAACATACCACCTCTAGAAATGGAAAGCGCCAAAAAACGGTGACTTTATAGATCTTCTTAACGGTATTTTCATTGAGTTTATGGACTCATAAAGACACCAAAATAAAAAATAAAGTGAGCCTTCGCGGGACGCCTGGAAGATGTGAAACATCGAATTTTATTTTTATTGAAGTATTTATTGCTCGAAACGACACTTAGCTTTTTCAAATTCGCTCCGATACACCGCAATACACATAAGTAAAGCGGTGATCGTCTAGTACAGAGGAAACGACGCGGATATACTGATACACACAAGTAAAGTAGCGAGCTTGGAGCGCCGAGTCGGGGCGGCGAGGCGGAGAGAGCAGATAAGTCACGAGGCTAGGCGAATGTCACGATCGTCGTGCTATAGGAGTCGGTCTTACGCCCCGTATCGGCGCGCCATTCGATGTTTCACATCAAAAAAATATTTAAACAGGTGCGTTGCTCTGCCTGACATTCACGGTACGATATCTATATTTTTGTTTTACTCTTTTATTGTTTACCACAGCAAAATATTCGTTTCTAGTTCTTCAATTTTTCTATTCTTCAAACAAAATTCATGTTTTTTATTATAAATTATACAGGGTGAACACAAAAATCCATAATAAAACCGTTTAACCCGTGAAAACAGTTTTTTCAGTTACATATTTTCGGTCCCGTATTCCAACAACTTTATGAAACAGACATTTAAAGAATAAAATACGCAAAAGTTTTAAATTTTGTATATATTTTAAAAAAAGATTTTGAATTTGTTTCGCTGATATTTAAAATAATTTGCTTGGATATTAGAAAATTTCTTTTGTCGTTTCAAATTAACTTATTTAATGTTTAATGATTTATTTTATTTTGTGTTTGGCAATTAACCAGCAGGACGTTCCGATTTTTTTTTATCTTGTCCTGCTAAATTAATAACGTGAAAAATCCCCTTAATAAGTGGACCTTTTTATTTGAAATTAAATTTATTTATACTTCAATTATTATTGTCAATCAAAATAAACTTATTTACTGGTATCAGCATTACTGAATAATATGCCTTCATTACGATGCGCAAATTTATCGGTAATTATTAAGAAAAAAATCAGCGAAATAGGTCGTTCTATAGACAAGCAAAAAAATATATGTTTATTTTTTTAGAGAATAACAAAAAAAGAATAAACAAAAAATATTAAAAAATGGTAATTTGTATTTTTTATTTAAAATTCATATACATTATAAAATACTTTCCGTCAATGCGATGTATTTACATATTTTTAAATTCTATAAGGTTTATTACAAGATTCCATATTTCCAGACAAATTGTTTTATGAACATATTTAAATTACACTTGACATTGTAGTTTGTCATTTAGTTACGTTGAACATCTTAACTATTTCCATTGTGTAGCTTATACAGAGTATTAAAATAAAAAAACTAAATTGGAGCAGGATGAACAAAGCAAAGCTTTTCTGGTTGAATCTTATTTTAGAAATAGAAATAAATTAGACAACGGCGAATGGCAATTTTGCTGTCTGTTAAATGAATTTCAGTAAAATTACATTTTAAGATCAATTTCGATTTGATTTTTTAAATTGAATAATGATCAGAGATTAGACTTACGTTTCTCTCTTTATAGCCTACTCCGAGATAGTCTTATTTAAACGCACTGTAGCAAGATTAATGAAACTTTATTACTTTACAATAAATAAATAAATATATCATCACGGCATATTACCCATTGCTGGGTAATGATGATGACATATTTGTATCGTGTGGGGTCTGGTCGCGAATCTAGGGAACCGGGTTTGATCCCGACGGACGCCAAATATTTCGAATTTTATTCTGAATATATATATATATATATATATATATATATATATATATATATATATATATATATATATATATATATATATATATATATATTCTGACAGATGTCAGCGTGAATGGAAAGAAAATGAATATGGCAGAGATAAGGATGTTGAGATAGATATTGGGAAAGACGCGGAAAGATACAGTAAGGAATGAAAGAATAACGGAAATAACTCGAGTGTTAGAAGTTTTTAGAAAGACACAGGAGAGACGATTACATTAGTTTGAACATGTCATGAGGAGAGATGAAAAATATATTGGAAGAAGAATGAATAGCTTAGTAATAGAAGGTAGAACAAACACAGGAAGACCAAAGATAAGATGAAAGGACTGTATTGCGGAAGACCTGAGAGAAAAGAAACTGAATGAGAACAACACGCAAAACAGAAATGAGTGAAAGAAGAAAATAAAAAATAGCGACCCGTAACGAATGGAAAATGCTAAAGAAGATGTCATTGTCAAATGCAATTTGCATAGTTTGTTTATGAAATAATTTTACTGGAAATACAGAATCATTTGCAATAAAATTTATGTATGGAATTTGTATATAATACACACGATTGACGGAAAGTAATATGCTGGCCTCATCAGATTTTTTTACAGAAAATAATATTTGGTTGAAATCTACACCAACATCGAAATCATCGATATAAACTAATGAGAATGGCACTTTTTGTTATAAGTTCTAACAGGTCTGTGCGCTTATTGTAGCATTGAATCGTGCTTATTTTTAGTTTATCGGTATCTCTGTACATGTAAACAACGTTTGTAATGTGTCTAAAAGTTATTAACTATTTCTTTTGATATTAATAGTGTTTTTTGTGTATGTTAAGTGTAAATAATATTGCAACGTTCATTGTTAATGGTAGTAACAACTAAAAATAGTGCAATAACAACGTGAAACTGATGAAGATGCAGATATTGTAAGTAAATTTGCTTGTTACTAATTGTTGTTTTAGTATATTGTTAGTAATATGTGTCAACTGATTAATATTATATTTATAAACGTAGATATCTAAAAACTTAATAAATAACTATTTACTGCAAAATTAGTGGTTGTTACCTATTTTAAGTATATAAAATCTGTTAAATATTTACGAAAAAAGTACTTCTAAATATATGAATAACTAGAACTGTCCACAAGTAGTAAAACGAAAGACTTTCAATATTCGTTGCGAATCGAATGAAATTTTTATTCGTCTCAAGCAAATTCAAATTAAGCGAAAGACGAAGAATACCGTTACTGTGGTTTTCGTTCGTATTCGCGCGAATACGAATAACCTAGGAATATACGAATTTTTAAGAATAGAGGACCTGGACTAGTGGTTCTGACAGTCAAAACTGCACGGATTTAAATTACGTAGGTACAGTCTTTTTAATTTGTCACGCGCTTTCGATTATATTTTTAACTACCTTCAGGACAATTAGTTGAGAATGTAAATAAAATTAACAAAATTTACCAAAGTGTGGTTTAAATATGCCACAGACACAACATGTTTAACTTAACTGAAGCTAATAGTCGAAATAATTTAGTTACACTTAAAAACCGATACATCCAGATGAGTCCGAGTGCCAGCAGAGGTTACTATAAGCTACTTTGTATATAACGAGGGTGCCAAAAGAGGGCACTAAAAATGTCTCTGTAAAATTGTATGTGAATGTAAACTTGTAATGTAATTGTAATTGAAATTTGTATAGGTCAAAGGACCTCAAGACAAATAAATACATTATATATTATTATTATTATTATTATTATTATTATTATTATTATTATTATTATTATTATTATTATTATTATCATTATTATTATTATTATTATTATTATTATTATTATTATTATTAAACTTGGAAGAAATGATGTGTCACAGTTTTGTAATCAAGTTTAAAAACAATAGTTGAAATTTTGTTAAAATTTGTTACAAAAATTGAAAATGTAGCACCATTTTTTCAAAAAAAAAAAAAATTAATAATTAATTTTTAATTTTACTAAAACATATCTCAAACTCTCATGCGAGCTACCACAAATGTTTCTACGAGCTACTAGTAAGGCTTGATTTACATTAGCAGTACACTGACGGTACAATTACGGTACGATAACGGTACGGTACTTCTTGCTCCATTGTATTTTAATGGATCCATTTACATCTACATCCTCGGTACGATGACTGTACGATGACGGTACATTGATATTCACTGATTTACATTAGCGTACCACGGTACAGTATAGTTTTGTTTCTATTGAAAAAATCGAGGAAAACATTTTGTATCATAGTGACTGCGTAGTATTTGCATGCAACGGGGAGTGGAAGGTTGCGTTTGAAGAGTACGTGCACATCACGTTGATGTTCATACCGAAATCAGGTGAATGGAAGTAAACATATGCTAGTACGTGATTGACATCTAACATATTTATGACTTTTTGATATTTTTCTTTTAGTTAAATTAAAATGGAGTCAAAATGAAATAGACATGAGAAATTATTGCATACATTATTAAACAAAAGTTCTCTGCTTATGACATAAACGTAAAATATACATCATAGGTTATCACAGGAAGTACAAAACAGTATCGTTTTGTAAATTTTTTTGGATTTTCTTCATTTTATTCTTCTTCGTCAAGAGTAAGGACAATTATAGACAAGTCGGTGTTTGATTTTTTTTTAATATTGCACAATATTTTCTACTTTTGATAGACACATGACATATGCACAGCAAACTGTCATAATACATAAAAGACAAAATTATATTGTCATGGTATTTTATTATGTTCGTACCGTCATTGTACCGCCAATGTAAATCAAGCCTAACTCGCTAGCGACGGTTTGGTGACCGCTGGTATAGATTATAGATACTTTGTGCTAACCGCAAATGACAATGCAACAAACATTATTATAAACCACTAAATTAAATCCTAAACAATATCATCCAATCATACATAATTAAGAATTCGTTCACTATCGCTTCACAAATTGTCCACTGCATATCCGTTTACATATACTATGCCAGTTAGTATTTCAAATTTCGACTTCCCGTCAATAACAAATTCATTGTGAAATGTAATTTCCATGTGTTGTCAAGTAGGTTATTTAAATTTTGCACCCCTCGTCATTGGATTGTTATTACAGGAGGTTTCAGCTTTTCAGGCCATTTTCCGGCGGTTTTCAGGCTTCAGGCAAGCGAGGTTTACCGTTTATCCACTTTATGAAACAGAATGTGTTAGATATCGTACGTTTAGGTAGGATATATGATGCCATCTCCCCTAACCACATGGCAATGGTAAACATATTCAGTTCATATTTGTATTGAACTCGAGTGGAAACGGCAAATATGAAAACGTGATAATGTTGAAAAGTCATGTTTTGAAGAGAATGGAATGTACATATTGAGGAGAATGTTGAGATTTAACGATAATAATACTTTTGAGGAAACGATTTTGGGATGTTGTGCACATTGTAGAGATTCGTTTACGATTGTTTTCGCTTGTAATTTAACTAAATATAACATCAGTAACCTCACTTAAGGCACAAAACTCGGTCCAAGTTTTCTAATAGTGACTTTTGTGCGTTAGATGACTTTATTGTTGTTGTGTTTCCTTGAATTGCAAGTGAAAGTAGTTTATATATTTACCGGCACATCATACCACTTTTATTTTAGCATACAGGCTGTAACAGAAATAAGTACATTAAATTTAACCAGTGGTAGAACTCGTCGAGAGCAATAATATTTCTTAATAACTTTTTTCGAAATCTCACCTTTTTTAGAATTCCCCCCCCCCCCCATAAATTAACGAGTCGTTTAGGTATTTTCATAATAATTTGATCCAGTGGCAAGAAAAATGAAACAATTGTTTTTGACAAATGTGAATTATCAACTTTTTCAAACAAATTTTGACAAATAAATCGATTAATAATTATTATAAAAGTTATAATTAGTAAAAATGCCTGCCTTTACGAATAGCGAGTATACATTGTGCTAGCCTATGATGAAGCTCAGGGAAACGCTGCCCGAGCCCATCAAATTTGTCTTCCAAATGTTGATATTGAAAGAACAACAGTTACATCCTTAAAAATGCAGCTATAAGCATAATCTACAACAGGCAGATGCTGGAAAAAGTAGAGGATTCATTTCGTCGTCGCCTTCATTGACAATGGCCGTGGCTATTTTGAACATTTATTGTGATTTCATTTAAGTCTGCATCACTTTTGATCATCTTTATGCGTTTTCTTGTTGCGTCAATTGTAGGGTTGTTCTTCGTCGACTTCATCCTATAAATATCCTACCATTTTTGAATTGTCCAAGCTGTTGGAATATAAAATTTGACACATGATTTTTATGTTACCTTGATCGAGGTATTCTATTCTATCTTTTATCTTCTCCGATTTGTGTATAGTTTCATCTTCTGGTGTATCTGTCAATTTATTCAAAAGTTTCTAATCATTGTATTCATTTGTAACCACAGACCTAAACCACACGCATGGCGACACCCACACACACACACACACACACACACACACACACACACCATAACGTTCGTCACAACCACAACGAAAACACAGCTGGACAGCCGTGTTTCCCGAAGGATGCTAGAGCTACATAAATACAGTTCAAATTTTAATGAGTATGCATGGCACAGAGGAAACTTAGTTCAATGAAATGCAATTTTCGAAAAAAAAATATTTACATCTAATCTTGATAACCGAGATCCAATGATGACGGCCGGAAAACGGGCGACCTACATAATATACATAGTGATTGAAAAAAAACCCATGGCCGTGTGCCTGAATGCCTGGTCGTAAATCTTGGGACCCGGGTTCGCTCCCGACCAACGCCAAAAATTATTTCGAATTTTAATTAGCACAAAAGCAATCCCTGCACTTTACGCCAACAATGAGTACTTGTGAGGTGACGCCTGGTAAAAGCGCACACGGTACCAATTGTCATCACTATTACCGATATTTGCGTACAAAACAGATTGGCACACCCAGCAATGGGTTCTAATATGATATGATAAAAATATGGAAAAATGTTTTAATAAATGATATCTTTTTAAATTGATAGTGATTTTTTAGTGAATAAGCACGTTTTAGGGTCTCTAGAATACGATTTTACTATTTGTACGATGATGTCTGTATGTGTGTGTGTGTGTGTATGGGTGTGTTTGTGTGTTTGACGATTTTTTCGACGATAAGTCTAATATTACAATTCTAAAAAAATATAATTCTTTCGTATTACTTTTCCTTACATCCATGTGAAGTACTGACTATATTTTGGTTATAAGTGGTCACCCGGAAGTACCCTCATTTGGGGATTTTAAAAGTTTTTTTGACATTTAAATAAAATAATAAAATAAATATATCACGGCATATTACCCATTGCTGGGTTTGTCAATCTGCTTTGCATATAGATATCGGTAATGATGAAATATTTGTACCGGGCGGGCGCTTACCAGGCGTCACCTCACGAGCACCCATAGCTGGGGTGGAGAATGCACCACAGGGGACAATTTTGTGTCATTAAAATTCGAAGTAATATTTGGCGTCGCTCGGGATCGAACGCGACCAGACACTCTATTATCTACACGATCTGATTGCATTAATGGATATAGACTCAAGAATATATAAAGAAATTAAATTCCATGAATCATCTAGCTATGGAAAGAGCTACCAAAACAAAACTGTGAATCAGTTGATCACGATTCCTTGATTCAGAAATCAAGTTGGTGAATTAGAACATTCGTTAATCTACATATCAGCTTGATTCCTTAATCAAATTCGGCCGTAAGAAAATTATAATTAACAGATGTCATTGTCAAATGCAATTTACATAGCATGTTTTGTTTTACTGGAAATATATAGTATCTTTTGCAAGACTCTGTATAGAATTTTTACAAGATACATAGAACTGACGGAAAGCATTGTAGTGGACACATCATATTTTGTAAAATAAAATGCAGTTTAAGATGCCGCAATAGATATCGTTTACTTAATTTCATATGACAGTTATTAAGATAATAAAAATTATAACTGAAATCTGTTGAATTACAGAAATACATTTTTCGATTAACTTGTAATCCCATTACCAACATGTTCTTTTTCTGATACATATAAACTTCATTAAATTTAATTTATAATTTATGATCGGTAACGCGGAGGGAAATTGTGCATGAAATGCTGGCGGGAACATACATAGGTTCGTATTGTATGTGTAAAAAAATAATTACATTACATTTATTTTTAATCAAAGAGAATCGAGAAATGATTACTCATTATATTCAACCAACCGGAAATTTAATATTTACCCTTTTCAGATTTTCATTATTGTATGGCAAACTGCAAGTTATGTAGATTGAATTAACCTTTAGAATTTATTGCAATTGGTTATTGATAAAACAGTGGAAAAAGTTCAAACGAAAATGTAGGTAAATTTACGATAAATAAATATAATACAATTTTTGATACGTTTTTGCATTTGTCTTTGTTAACAATGCGATCAGTCTGACATATGAATTTTTACATTCTTTTTATAGAATTAAAGAATATTTTTCACTAATGTTTTTTTTTCTTTTCCCTGTTTTTATTGACAGTGTTTGTTTGAATTTTAATTGTGTACTTTGTTTACCATTTGAAAGGATATAATAATTTATTGTGAATCCCGATTGTTCGATCTGAATATATTTTTGCAATTAGCACTGAATAAATAATTAACAAAAATGACAATGTAAGCTAAAAAACGTTACGCATGAAATGTTTTGAAAATCATATCATAATTTTTACATCTCGATTCTCTGAGCGAGGTTTCATATGTTAAAAATCGGATGTGACCAACACAGTACCTCCCGCCATTTACCTATGTATATAATTTTTATATTACTTTATAAATTTATCCATACAATATATAGAAAAAGTATTAAAGCAAACTTGTAGAAAATGGAATGATCTTTAATTTTTATAATAACAAATTGAGAAAAAATTACATTTAAAGGTATTTTTTGAAGAAAAACTATCTTGAGCTTCAAGTAAACTGCCATTTTCGGTTATCCGATTGCCACCAAAATCTAATCAATTCTTTCCATATTACAATAAGGTAGAAATACATAGTTTCAAAACTTTCTGAATGATAGCATTTGAATTAGAGCGTAAAGAGGATCCACACACACACACATACATACATACATACATACATACATACATACATACATACATACATACACACACACAGACATCATCATGAAAGTGTTAAAAATGGATTCTAGGGCCCTTAAAACATGGTCATTTACCAAATTCTCGATTTTTAGCACGATCCCTATACCTTCCTTACCAAGGGTAGCGGGAGGTAAAAATAGTATATCGAGATTTTAATGAACAAATTTTACGATCTAAGACCATGAAGATCCGTTCAGAATAATAATAAATAAATCTGATGTGGCCAGCACAACACCTTCTGTCAACCTGTGTATTATGTATAAATTCCATAAATAATTTTTCTTGCAAAAGATTCTAAATTTCCAGTAAAATTATGTCATAAACCAACTATGCAAATTGTACTTGACTTTGATATCTTCATCTTCTTCAGCTTTTCCCATTCGTTATGGGCCGCTATTTTTACCTCTCGCTAAGAGAGGTATTGGATTCATGCTAAAAATCGCATATCCAGATTTTATTGAATAAGCACGTTTTAAGGTCCCTACAATCCGATTTTAACATTTTTACGATGATGTCTGTGTGTGTGTGTGTGTGTGTGTGTGTGTGTGTGTGTGTGTGTGTGTGTGTGTGTGTGTGTGTGTGTGGATGTATGTGTGTGTGTATGTATGTAGGATGTTGGAAGGACGATTACTCAAAAACAATCGGACATTCATGGGAAGATCTGAAAAGGTTTTGGTAACAATTGAACAACCGGAAGTAGAAGATTCTTGAAAAAAAATCTTCTAAATAATATTTTTTGAAATTTTTTCTTGATAATATTAAAGAAAAATAAATTTTCTTTCTGATACATTTAAATATTTTATAATATATTCTATAGATTTAGAGATAAAAGAAATATAATATGTAAAATAATCTGTTATAATAAATTTTACAGCCGAAAGAATGGCCATGGAAAATAGTTGAAAATTTAATTTTTTTGTAACTGACAGATAAATGTCAGTGTCAGAAATCCGAAGACATTACTGAAGAGTTTTTCTGGGAAGTACATACATTATATTATTTCTTAATGTATTAATAGAATTGGAAACATTTCGAAAAATTAGAAGAGGACAAAATTTCTTCATCAAAAATGAATTTAAAATTAAACAATCTAAATATATATGGAATAGATATATGCGTAAGTAGAATTTTTGGTGTAGAGTATACAAGAAATGTTAAATACAATAGGGAGCGAGCAGTCATATGATTTTGTTGGCCTTGACAAGCAGATATGGAGGCCCATGTCAGAATGATAGCTAGTAATTATGTATAAATTTCTCATTCTAAATTTAGTGATTTTCCAATTCCATGTGGAGCAGAATTAAATGTTAAATATCTAAGGCATACAAGTAAATTTTAAACTCCTGGTGATAAATTGACGTAAATTTAGAAAATCTTAAAAATTTTAATGAAAAATTCTAACATTTGACATCTATGTACATAATTACTAATTATCATTGTGAAACGGGCCCACACATCTGCTTGTGAAGCCCAAAAATGTAACATTACTGTTCGCGCCCTATACTTATGTAACCAAAAAAAGGAAGTGGCGAGAGGTATTGTGCTGGCCACAACAGATTTTTTATTTTGTTCTTCCACTCATTTTGCGTGTCATTCTCATTCAGTTCCTTTTCTCTCGAGTCTTCCGCAATACAGTCCTTCCAACTTATCTTTGGTCTTCCTTTGTTTCTTCAACCTACTATTTCTACGCTATTCATTCTTTTTCCAATATATTCTCCATCTCTCCGCATGACATGTTCAAACCAATATAATCGTCTCTCTTGTATCTTTGTGAATATTTATAAAACTAACCTCGTTTTGAAACAAAGTTTTCTTTGAAATATAATTGTATACACACTGTTTTAGTATCTTTTTTCGTCTTGTCAAGCATATTTTTAATGTAAACACGAATTGTCGTTTACGTGGGTAGTCGTGACAACATAATTTATTGCCTTTCTACATGACAATGTGAACTCAAGTAAGCAGCAATAATTGTTACTCATATTACAATATATACATACATATATATAAACAAGGTGTTAAATTTTCATGGACCCAGCAAATATCTCTCTTATTTATTAAGTTAGTAATTTCTTTCATATAACATTATTTATACAGTAACATGTAAGCTACTTGCTGACGGATGTAAATTCATGATACCACCTCCGGTTTATTAGTAATTAATATCAACTTTAAAATTTCAAATGGAACATACTATATCTTTTTACAAATTTGAAAAGTACATCAAATTTGCTTTACAATCATGTAAAATAATCTATATGTTACATTATTAAAAAGTAAAATGGTGGGCACTTTTTTATACACCTAGTCGAAAAAAGAATAGTGAGCCATGACTGGGGCTTGAAATAAAACAATGAACAAAAACAATTGTAACTATAAAGAAATATTATTTTGTTTGAGAATATCTCCAAGTGATAAAGTGAATGGGGAAAATTTTCATTGGATATCACTTCGGGCTTTTGGTTCACAGTAGCGAACAAAATAGTCAAGAATAAGTGATATTTAAGCATGTTTTTGATTCTGACTAACTTTTAATAGTCAGGTATTGTACATTTTAAATTTTTACAGATAAATTATTTTTTATTCACAATATTTTATTTCTCGAATTAAATTAAATAGTTATGTAATCTTTGTAAAAACGGTCAGTTGTGTAACAGTGTAATAACCTCCTGCGGCCTGCTGCCAAATGTAACAGGGTAGGGTTATTACTACCTGGTCCGGTGGGAAGGGAAAGGGTTTTCCGGAACCACCTATAGCGTGGCGTGCAGGTTGGACCGAAATGGGAGATGGGGAAATATATTGTTAACGATACTTACCCTCGTGCCTGGCCAATGACTCATAACTGTTGGGCGAAACGGCTGGATCTGTATATTCACCACTACACCTCACTGCACTAGTTAACGGGTTTGTTTTAATAAAATACCAATACCGGGTAATTTAACAAGATATATTAGAATAAACTTAACAGAATAAATACAATTTACAATAAAGCGAATATTTATTATAATAACAACGTGCGGATATCTTCATAAGCGCGGGGGTGACTATGAAAACAAAGTACGTGGATTGGCATAGAACTGCTATTCGCGAACTTCTTTGCGTGTGAAAAATACTTACGCCATATCACATACGCATCACGTCATATCACAGCTGTCAAACGCTATATCGCTATATTATTTTATACCTGAAATACACTATACTCTTATAGTTGCCTGTTATATTGTATGTATTGGTGACTTATACATTAGCCGCCGGAACTTTTGAACCGAGCGAATACCGCACCGATATTGATCATATTAAAAGAATAGTTTTATTGAATTTTTTTTTTTGCTATACTTCAATACAGATGTAATCAATTAATTTTTATTGAAATGAAACAAAAATGTAAAACAGAACCATTATTTGTATTAATTTTATTGATACAATACAATATTTTATTGTTTATTAAATTGACAATTTTAAATATTTGTATATTAACATAATAAATGAAGTCGTATTCTCTTAAAAACTACTTGTATTCGCCTTGACAACAAAGTCATTATTCTGGAAACTCAATATGAAATAAACACGATCCATCAAAATATTATCATGTTTACACGAGTAAAACAAATCAGCAAACAATGCGACAATGCATCAAAATTTACGTCAGAAATCTTATATAAGATGGAATCACTTTTCTGCATCTTCATTGAAAATAATATCTCCAATTTGTACAGTATTGCAATTTTAACAAATACTTTGTTCTTTAAATGAAATGTAATTTTGTTTTGATCCCATTCTCTTGTCCAGTAACAACGTAAAGATTTTCGAACTATATGACCGTCAGCAGATTTCTTTTCGGAATCTCGTTTCGCAAAATGAGGCAATATAGAGTTTTACAAAGTTAGCAAAAGGATACTTCAGAAGGATTTACGCAATTGGTTGCAAATTTAAAAACTATTCGTTCTAACTTTAAGCTATTGCAGTATATTGGAAAGCATTTTATAAAGAGATTTGCTATATTGTGGAATTTAATTTACCTTAATAATAGTAACTAGTTTACTGCTGTTGAATTCATCTTCTTTGTAAATAAGAACTAAATACAGACATATACGCAATGAAATCTCTGAAGTATCTATTGAACACAACTTGTCTGCCTAACGTAAGTTTATTCTTCATCCGACGGGATATACTTATTGCTACTTTTTTATAAATTTCATATTTTTTCCATATGAACAATAATTTACGTTCTATTTCACACAATTGCAAGTACGATGAGCCGGTTTCACATTTTTTAAAAATTATTTTAAATGAAAACATGCAATATTTTTCAGTTATAAAAAATAATAATAATTTATTGTTATTTTCGTAAATGATTAAATAAAAAGAATGGCGCCAGTAATAGTCATAAAAAATAACCCCGACGTCAATGAAGTATTGATGTCGAAGTTTTTTTAAGGTATCTCGGGTAATATTTATAGAGCAAAACCGTTTGCACATTCCAGGGTCAACTTTGGAGATAAGGGTAATAGTCGTCACAGAAATTTTTGATCTTTTTTTTTTGAGCTACAGGCAAAAAATAGTTTTTCGCTAATTTCGAAATAATCTCATATCTTATTTATTATGATAGAAAAAATTTCGTACCGTTTTTATCTCCCGCTACCCTTGGTAAAATCATTTAGAAAGTTTTAAAACCATGTATTTCTACCTTATTCTAATATGAAAAGAAGGCATTAAATTTTGGTGCCAATCGGATAACTGGAAATGACAGTTTACTTGAAGCTCAAGATAGTTTTTCTTCAAAAAATACCTTTAAATGCAATTTTTTTGCAATTTGTTATTAAAAAAAATAAAGATTATTCCATTATCTACAGGTTTGCTTTAATACTTTTTCTATATATTTTATAGATAAATTTATAAAGTAATATAAAAATTATATCTCGGAGCTTATGCATTAAACATATATCCGTGGTTACATAGTTCAGCTCAAACGTATGTAACTGACAGATAAATGTCACTGTCAAAAAAATAAACATTTCAAATTAATAAAAATAATAAGGTTTTAAAAGAAAAATTGTAAATCGAACAACAATTTTATGGAAACGAACTTAATATACATAATTTCTAGCATTAGTAAATATGCAGGTATGTATTTAAATAAAGAAATAAATAAATATATTATAACGGCATATTATCTATTTCGGTAATGATGATGACGTATTTGTACTGTGTGGGCGTTTACCACAAGAGTTAATTTTATGCATTTAAAATTCGAATTATTTGGCGTTGATCGGGATCGAATCGGATTCCCCAGATTCGGGACCAGACTTCAGGTACGCGGCGACGAGACCCCATAGGTAAATGGCGGGAGGTATTGTGTTGGTCACATCAGATTTTTTTACGTAGAATATAATGGCGTAATTAGATTTTTTGAAAACTTAATAATTCTCGAGATATAACACAAACATATTTTTTAAATGAGAACCTATGTTGAAAAAGTTGTCATCTTTTTGATTTTTTATAAGCTTTTCAAAGGTATATAACAAGTTTAAATTCTTTTATTTTAAACATGAATAAAAGGAATTATTATTTTTTGGATTGAAAAAAATTGAAAATAATTAAGAAAGAATTAAAAAACTCTATTACCGACCACCGTTTCTTTATTTTTAATATAATTTTTTCAGTTTTTATTATTTCTTCAATTTATATACCTCAGAAAGCATATTAAACCACTCTTTTCGACTTGTAGCAAAGCCAACTATAACGTTGATAAAATATAGTTTATCTAACATAATTAATAGATACAGAATTAAAATAAACAAATGATGATCTGTAATAGATTTTTTCATTTGTTTTTAAATAATTTTCAGTTTTGTCATCCCAAAAAATTAATAATTTATGTTTTATTCATGTTTAAAACAAAACAATGTAAACTTGTTATAGACCATTGACAAGCTTATAAAATAAGCAAAAAGATGAGTCTATTTATAACATAGGTTCCGATTTAAAAAATATAAGTTTGTGTTATGCAAAAACCGGTACAAAACTTGTCTAAATAATATTTCTCTAACGTTCATAATAAATAAGATGAGTTATTTTCGAAATTAGCAAAAAACGAGTTTTTGCTTGTAGCTCAAAATATCACGAAATAATATTTTGAAATTTCATGCTTTTCAAAAAACATCTTTTAAAATTTAGTACTTAGATGCAGGGACTAAGAACGAAATGAGAACGAAAACGAAATAACGAAATAAACCGAAATTTTTATAAGAACGAAAACGGAAACGAAAACGCAATAATTTTTTTTCGTTCATGATTGAAAACGAAAAAAATTATATCGGTTACCGGTTTTAACCGTTATTTTATTTAATATTTTATTTTATTTACAGCAAATATTTTACAGGCAAATATTATTGAATTTTCAGATATTTGATTTGCAAACAAGCAGATTTTCAAAGTAGCTCTCCAGTAGCTAACCCTGTTACGTGTTAGGTTAAACGGTAACGGTATACTCGTAGTTTCATCTATTGAACACTGACTGCGATAATTTTCATTTTGCACACACTGTCGGTATTCGTTTTATTAGTTATGTTAAGTACTTATATAAGAGAACTAACATAAAGGAAGATTTGCTTGAAAACATACTATTAGTTAGGTGAAATAAAATGTAATTAATGTTTTATTCTTTATCGTAAAAAATTCAGGCCATAGCATAAGCTTTTCTTCTTATTTTTATATATGTATTATCTTTTCTTTATATGTATGTTTTATTTTCATGTTTAATAAAAAAAACTTATTATATTTCTATATTTTCATCAATTGTTACTCATTAATAGTTATAACCGGTATTAACCGGTATTTAACTACTGTGAACGAAAACGAAAACGAAAATATTTAGATGGGAACATTAAGAACGGAAACGAAATTTTTCGGTTTCGTTCGGATAAGAACTGACCGAAATATTTTTCGTTTTTAGTCCCTGCTTAGATGTCATAAAAATTCTTGCAACAGCTCTATTTTAAGACAAATATTTACTTTACCGTACAGAATTCAAATTGTTTCAGTCATTTGTATTATATCATATTCAGTTACAAACGTATTACTATAATAATAGTGATATTATGAAGCGCACTTATACATATACTCTTATACGGTTAAACATCACTTTTAAGAAATAAGAATAGGTTCGTAATACGAGCCATATTTAGGTATGGAACCCATTGTTTGAGATGAATTGAAGGTATCTGTTGGAAATTTATTTTTTATAATTATCTATATGTCTAAAAAAATCGAGAAATTTGCTACTATAATAGATATTTAAACGTTAGTAACGTCATCATTTTAAAATCTTAGCTGGCCTATAGGCATGTAATGCAATATAGGATCTAGAAGAAAATTCGTTACAAAATAACAATGTATCACAGATCCCAGTAATAGTAAAACTATTTAAATGTAATGATACCTTTAAAACATATTTACATTGCACAAAACATTTTATTATAAACTAGTTATTTATAGACATTTTACGAGTGTAGTATACCTACTTACGATGTAATTAAAATACATACATTTGAATTTCGATTTCATTAATTTAATGTAGATTTATTATTATGCATGAAATAAAATAATCTACTTTTTCATTAGGTACCTATTTCAAAATATTTAAATGCTGTTTTTGTTTCAAAATCAAAATAAAGTATAATACATTTTGATTATAACCAATGTTTTTAATTTTGTTGTAATCAAGTATAAAATTGAAATTGTGTTCATCAGATTGATTATGCAGATATTTAAATATTTTAGTGTTCTTCGAAAAGTTCTCTGATAAGTATTTTTCGATTGACTGTAATATATTTTCGCGTCCTTTTATTACAGGCTATCGAATTTTTTCTTTATTCGTGAATTATACATATTTTAATTATTAATAATTCTTTCTGTTTTTGTTTATGTAACTATATTTTGTAAATATTATTATTGAAAGAAACTCGAATAGTTCACAGTCAAACTTAGAATTTTTTAAAGCTATTGAAAACATTCGGAGAAAGTTCATACGCCATTGTTATTATAAATTTTGTTCGAATTCTTCAAAATAATTATTCCAACTGCCTAATAGAATTTAATATTGTTACCTTGGATTCTCATAAGAAAATCCAATCTTGTTTATTCTTATATAAAGTGGTTTAATTGATGATCAATATTTACTTAATTGTATTAATTTCCGTGTTCCTCGCATCAATTCAAGAGATAAATCATTATTTGCATATAACACTACTCGAACTAATTACGAACTCAGATCTCTTATTAAGCAGTTGTGTAACATACTCTTATATGATGATATTTGTACAAATTTCATCAAATTTGATATTGATACTTGCTGAATCTCTTGCATTTGTAAAAATAGTATCAGTGTACCAGTGTATATGTCATGGTTCATCTAATGAATAAATAAAATAAATATATCATCACGGCATATTACCCATTGCTGGGTGTGCCAATCTGCTTTGTACACAGATTTCGGTGATAATGATGACATTTATTTTGTACCGTGTGGGCGTTTACCAGACGTCACCTCACGGGCACTCATTGCTAGCGTAGAGAGTGCACCACAGGAGTTACTTCTGTGCCATTTAAAATTCGAAATATTTATTCTGTTTCCGTCGGGATCGAACTCGGATCCCCAGATTCGCGACCAGTTACTCAGGCACACAGCCAAGAGACTCCACCGGCAATTGTTAATCCTAGGATGTTATTAAAACTAATTAAACCTAGCCCAACGTTTGTATTAATAATGCCCTGTAATTATTAATATAAATAAACAAAATAATTAGTTGGACCATAACATATACATATATTTATATGTGATTATCATAATATATCTTCTTGTTGATCCCTTGTCTTTTTTGTGTTACAGTTTATAATTTTTTTATTAATCTTCTATAATTGGGAATTTGTTTTGTTGCAGAGTTATTACAATAATAAATAAAAATAAATAATTTATGGTAAATTGTTTGTTGTTATTTGGTAATTTATCACAAGACAAATTACGGTAATTTTACATCCCTGGTCACACTAGAATAACTGAGAATAAGACATATGGTTATTTTTAAAAAAAATAATTTTAAATACAGCGTCATCGACCTGTGATTTATTCACAGACACATAGAGTGTATAGCAATTTTTAAATCTTTTAATTTAAAAAAAAAATCAATGTACGGTTTCTTCCGTAAAGGCAAAACTTCTGTAATTTTACAGTTCGCACCACTTGATAATCGTTACTAAGTAACCGAAACCGGTCGCATTAATTAAAATAGAACAGTGTGAATAAGAGTGATGGTGTTGTTAAACTTTTTACATTATCTTTAAATACATAATTTGCTCAAAGTACCCTAAAACAATGAAATACTTCACCATTCATGTCTTCCATTTCTTAAATAATGATAAATTGCACTATTGCAGCTAATCTCTTCTTCAAACGAAAAATTTCTACCCCGCATTTTTTTAAGTACATGTTGATTAATTTCATATTTTTACTCACAATAATATTTTAAAAAATTGATTAAATTATGTTCTGACTACGTTCTGACTAGCTTAAGCTTCGCAAATGAATTTAATACAAACAAAAATTATTACAACTTTGTTTTCCACGGTTTACCTGATCTCTTGCATGGCCCTCGTATTTTAAATGAAATCTTACTTTATCTTTACCTCTTTTACTCTGCGAATTTAAAAGATAAGCTATCGTGATATAGAGGAAGTCTATAAATTTTCACTTTTCTATAATTTCTTTCCATAAAAAGTACTTATGTATATTGTAATAGAAAAGAATAATTCTATTTCTCTTTATATTCTCATTGCTAATGCTTACGCATATATTTTTTTTTGTATTCTTTGTTTATAATCTTCCTGTAATTGGGATTTTTTTTAATCCTGTTGGAATGATTTATTAAATAAATAAATAAATAAATAAATTGGAATATATGTTTTTCAATGTATTGCATATAATTTAATGATAGTTTTTAAATTAAAGTTGATTGTAGAATGTAAAACACGATCATTATTGAATTTTACTTGTACTAGACGTCTAATTTAACTGAAATTTCAATTAAATTTACATTCATGTTTAATTCATTTATATGAATATAATTAATACATCTGAATAATAAATGTTTCAAATTTTAGTCATATTCCAACTAAAACAGAAATTAATTTTATATACATTTAATTAATTACGCATTAACATATATATATTTTAATTTAGAGAAATATCCAACCTAATTAAGTCCAAAACTCATTATTTTATAATTCGTCAAGTCATTATGAAAAAGCCAAGATCTATTATAAGAACGACTAATTTTTAATCTGTTTACGTCATGTATCATTACAATTCATTATTTGAGCGACAAAAATTTTCACATTACTAGGTATACAATAGGGTGTTTTATGTGAAAGATTATATAATTTTTTGCACGATCAGGTTTTTTTAAAACTTTACCGATAGGGTTCCCAAAGCAGTAAGTTTTGTTTACAAATTACTGATCAGTAATGGCCGGTTGCACCAACGTAACTTAATTATTAAACTTAGCTTAATTGACAATATTGCATCGAAATGAAATGTCAAATGAATTATAATATATTGCTGTCAAAATTTCGATTAGCATTTTTTTGTTTAAGCCTAGCTTAAAATTTAAGCAATATTGGACAACTGGGCATAAGTGATGTGTGGTACTGATCAGTAAGTGAAGTGACTACTACCGATCTGGAGGCGGTGAAAATTATATAAATAAAAAATAAATGTGAAATAAAAACAATATTTGGGAGTAGTTCTGCTTATTTTTATTTAACGACGTTTCGACAGCGTAGTGCTGTCTTCATTAGGTAAATAGTAAATAACAAAGTACATGTAGTCAAGACAACAAGTTTACAGAAAGAGGGTAACATAGATCAAAAGTTACATAAAAAATCTGTTGTGGCCAGCACAATACCTCTCGCCATTTTCATTTTATCTTGCATAGGGCGCGAGCAGTTATGTGACTTTGTTGGCCTTAGCAAGCAGATATGGGGGCCCGTGTCAGAATGACAGCTGGTAATATACATAGATGTCAAGTATCATAAGTTTTCATTCGAAACATTATGATTTTCCAAATCCATGTGGATTATTTTTCTCGACAAGTATATGCCATACTAATGGATGACAAATAAACAGATTATGAAATTTTGAATGAAAAATTATGACATATGACAATTGTGACATCTACGTAAATAACTACTAGCAGTCATTCTGACACGGATCCTCATATCTGCTTGCCAAGGCCAACAAAGTCACATGGCTGCTCGCGCCCTATAAGTAACGAATTTAACATTTCTTGTACACACAAATAATTGAATTGTTTCCCTTCTTTCGTTCTATGAGAAATACTTCAAATTCATTGACGGTATTAGCGCTATTTCTTAAGTATATATGTAATATTGACACCTGCAATTTAAATAAATATTTAGTTAATAATACAATAATATATATTAAATGTACTCATACCTCCCAGAACGGACACTGACATTTTGCATTTATTTGTCAATTACAAAATTTTTTAAATCGCAACCGTTTTTCTGGCAACGAGATTTATTACAACAGATTATTCTATATTATTATATACTATATCTCCAAACCTATACGAGATATAATAAAAAAATTAAATGTGTCAGATTGATAATTTAATTATCTTTAATATTTGTAGTAACAAATTAAAAAAAAATAATATTTAGAAATATTTTTTTTAGAAACTACCACTTCCGATAGTCCAATTGTTACCAGAACCTATTCAACTCTTCCCATTACTGTTAGATTGAGGAATCCGTAGTCAAACAGGTCTTTACAGGCCTATTCTGTAAAATCGAATCGTTACCATAACGAAATCGTTATTATGAAAATCGTTATTTCTACTTAACGATAATCGTTATCTTCGTATCCGTATTACGTAACACATTTTGAAAAATAATAACCTTGGGATCTAGTTAAGAACTTTATTTCCTAAAATAAAATTATAATTTAAATGAAATATTTAAAATAATTCAATATAACTCACAAAACTTCTAGGTTAGATTGATTCTGGCTGTCAACCTGTCAGCTGTCTGACCATTCTTTTTCTTTTTGTAGGTTATGCTAGAGCAACTACTACCATCTGTAGACAAATTGGGAAGCTTGCGCTAGGCGCTACGAATAAAAACTTATTAAATTATTTTAATATTACCTTGCAGAAAACTGTAATATGACTGGTTTTTGAGATCACTATTCAACATAATAGCAATTTTATTTTGACATGAATAAAAATACAGAATTATTGACAAAACGTTTAGATAACGAATGATTTTTCCAATCGTTAAGAAATACCGATATCGTTATCTTTTTTTCGTTATATTATTGTTTACAGAATACCACTTTAACGATTATCGTTATGATAACGATTTAACAATGAAAAATGTCATAACGATCGTTTACAGAATAAGCTTATTAAACGATTTTCGTTATTACCATGACGATATAACGTTTTACCGATTCGTTATGTCATAACGATCTTACAGAATAGCCCTATTAGTCTTATAGAATTTGAGAAATCGTGTCTCCAACAACCTCACACACACACACACACACACACACACACACACACAGATATCATTGTAAAAATGTTAAAATCGGATTCTATGGACCTTAAATCGTGCTTATTCAATAAAATCTGGATATGCGATTTTTAGCATGAATCCAATACCTCTCTTAGCGAGAGGTAAAAATGTACAAGTTAAAAACAGAAAATTATGAATGAATAACAGATAACCACGACTTATTAAGTTCATAACCTGTATTAAAATTAACGTTGTTTGAGCATTTCTTGATTTAGATGGCTTCTCTAATTAGTCTTCTGATCCAGTTATTTTCTCTTGCCAAAATCTTCGTGTTTTTGAAATCAATTCCATGTAATTCTTGAATGGCATGTTCAGCCACAGCAGATTTATCTGGTTGATTTAATCTTATATGTCGTTTGTGTTCTTTTAATCTTGTTGCTACCCGTTTGATCAATGTATACTTTACCACACTGGCAAGGAATCTTATATATGCCAGAACAATGTAGAGGAACTATGTCTTTAACATTGCCAAGAAGATCACGGATTTTTAAAATAGATTGAAATGACGTCTGTATGTCAAATTTATTTAGAATTCTACCAATTTTATCTGTTACATTGGCAATGAAAGGTAAAGTTGCATATAATTTTCTTTTAGTAACAACTTTAGGAACAGGTAAAGATTTATTATTGGCTTTTAGTGCTCTTCTTATTTGCGCTTTGCTGTAACCATTTTTTAAGAAAACAGTAACGTGGGTGAAGAACACAACTCTTTGAGAAAAGTATTATTTAAAAAGAAACATAATTTCAAATAAATTCCACCTATTTTACCTTCCGTCACCGATAGGTAAGGAAGGTGTATTGTTGTGTGTGTGTGACAATTATTTTTCGGTCGATAACTCCAACACTACAATTCCAAAAGTTACAATTCTTATATTCCTGTTTCGTACGTCCATATGAAGAGTTGAGTAGATTTTGGTTATGATTGGTTAACCGAAAGTACCCTAATTTACCTTTTATGTTATTATAAATAAAAGAATATGTTATTCTCTATTCGATTTAATTATACTTTTTTCTTCATATTCAATGAATTTAGAGATAAAGAATTATAAAGAAATAACTTGCAACCTAATACTGCTAAAAGCTGCACCATGCAAACAGAATATTCAAGTATTACTACTCTACTAGAAATTAACAGTCAAAGGAGGAATAGTGTTTGCAAAGGGTTCTCGTACTATCATGGTTTAAACAAAACCTACATAACACATACCTTTAACACACTAAAGCACTAGACTAGACCATAAGTGGAGGGATGAAGTTTGCACCACACATTAAATAAAATAAATGTTGCTTTTGCAATCCCTGGAGCCGGGAAAATGGCGCTAACGCTTTCGAGTACACTTCATAAACTAGTAATAGGATTAGACAGGATGGTTATCATCAAATATTCCACAGGAGATAAAAAAAATGTTTTAAAATGGACTTTTCTAACTGCTACTTTCGGAAGGATTTTACGTGGAACATAATGAATTACTTAGTTGGAACTCAGGTTTAAAAATTTAAATAATAAATTGAATTTTGTTTTAAATATTAATAAAAAAATCTGATGTGGCCAAGAATATTTTTAGATGTACAAATAATATATTCATATAAGTCTATGACGTATAAACTTCTTTATTATTCAATAAGAGCATGTCTCAACATAAAATAATTTTCACATATATTTACAAAATCTATAGGATATTTTACCATAAATTATGTACAATAAATTACAAAGTAGAGTTTACCATATATAAATTTTAGGCTGGTAACAGGGATTTTCAAATCGAACAACGTTCTTGTTTACTTTCTCTTCATATTCTTCTAGTAAACACATTAATTTTGGGCGGTCTAAAATGTATATACCTGGATTGTGCATCTATTCTTACATATCTACTTTTACATTTTATTTTTTCATACATGTTGTATCTAAATAACACATTAATTCCCTTTAATAAAGTGATGGATAGATTGCACTCCGATTATTCTTATAACGATGTGTAATTTTGTCAATATTTACAACTTACTTGAGAAGAATTTGATAGCTTTTTCGCAGTTCAATGATATTCTAGTCTACAGTGCCGGTGTACATTGTCCCATAATCTTTGAAACAAATTTAAGTCCTTCAATCTAGACTTGTCACCTCCATAATAGTCACAGATCAAGAATTAAGAGATTCTCCAAGTACATTTTTCTTTCAATACTCATTATTTCGATGAGATACAATTTTTCTGTATTTTACGTTGCAGAGTGGAGACCATCTTCACTTTCATCTTGTGCTTATAACATTTAAATATCGTCTTCCTTCGAATTGTATTCTCGCTTATATATATTCTTTATATTTAGATTTTTCAAATTTAAATTCATTCTATGAAGAAATTTTGTCCTACTATTCTTACCTATAGGTAAGGAAGGTATTGTCTTTGGTCAAAACATTCCATGATAAGTTTTTAGTGAATAAATACGTTTTAGGGTCCATATAATACGATTTTACCATTTTACGATGATGTCTGTATGTATGTAGTGTGTGTGTGTGTGTGTGTGTGTGTGTGTGTGTGTGTGTGTATGTGTATCTGTGTGTGTGTGACGAAAATTTCGGATCACATAACTTCAATACCACGATTCCTAAAATTATAATTCTATTCATATTTCTCAAGTTTACATCCAGAAGAACAAGTGATTGGATTTTGGTTATAAATGGTCAACCGGAAGTACCCTCATTTGAAGATTTTAACAGTTTTTCTTGAAAAAACATAGTTAAATATCATTTATTGCATCTTAAATTTGATAGCAATAACTATTTAGATGGGCAATGATTTCTTGACATTGAGATTTCTAACCAAGATTATCATCCATGGTTATACCTAAAGTTTTAATTTTGTTAGTTTGTTGTAAAGAATGTATACTTAAAACTAGATTATGCCGTGAAAAAGAACAATTTTAAAAAGTACATTCCTACCCTGAGCCTTTGTAAAAATTTAGAGTAATTTGCGAGGGTGCTACAAGATTTATTTGTAGTTTCATAGTCCACAGGCGTTTAATCGTTTCATGCCGATCCGCTGAGTTTAAAAATTAAACTGACACTTGACATTAAATTCAGCTATTGAATCAGTAGATACGGTAGGTGTAGATCTATACATGTAGTGTTATTACCAAAATATGCTAATAAAAGCAAATTGGCCCAACTAGAAATGGTAGCCAATAGTGATTTGGTTTAGGTTTTGAGACACCTGAGCTGTATATTTTTTTTTCTTCCTTCTGTGCTTCTGTTTGTTTGATAATGAACAATAAAAACTGAAATTACTCCTATTAGGTTTTAAAAACATATAGTGTGAGTAGGTCATACAGAACAATATATTTTTATTACTTGTCAACAAATTTATTCGATAAAACTATTTACTCACACAGTATCATTACTTCTTAATTTTCATTTCTCTAGAAAAATCGAACCAGCAACATGCCAAGAACGATGGCAAAGGGAGACGTATATACATGTGTACAGCCAGTATTAATTACTTTCGAAATATTTGGTTTAACACCTTTTGATATTAGCTATACTCCGCAAGGAAAAAAGTCTCTATCTCTGAATTATATCAGTTATATTTTTGCGTTGTTCACAGTTTTTGTAAGTACCGGTGTCAGTGTGAAATATTTTGCAGTGGATTTTCACACGTTTCGAGAAGAAATGGATGAGATTGAAAAGTTATCGGTTATAATGATTTATTTGTCTGATAATTTACATAGAATGATGTTACCTATTTTTGCTTCTATTCCACTTGTTTATTACAAAGAGGTAAGTGGTTATTTATATTGATTTCTATTTCTTATAACTTATAGACCTAAAGGCAGAAATTCTAGCATTATAGCATTAAAAATAGAATTGTCCACATATTTGCAGAAAATCAATCCCTTCCTTAATTACTTAGGGCCAGTTTTACAATCTCCGGTTAAAATTGGCACAAATAATAACGTTAGCCTTATTGCTAGAGTTAAAGACAATAAGGATTTATGGCCGTATTCTGTAGAAAACTTAAGTCTGTAAATAATGAAGAAAATTTGAACGAAAGCTGCCACTCTCATCTATAATTTTGTATTTATGAACAAAAAGTTTTTTTACAGATTTCCAGACCTGTAAAACTCACAGTTGTGAACAGAATACGGCCATAAATATTATAGTTTGGTATAAAGTGGATTATGACACGACTTGACAATTTGAAAATTTTATTGCAAAAATTTTGCTGGGTCCTACTTCGTAACAAGTATGAAAAATAAAAGTAAACCTTCTTTTGTAGAAATTATTAAAAATATACAGGGTAGTGACCGGCAAAGCCGAATATAGGACCTTAACATGTGAAACCATATTTTCGTAATTTCCTGCTTCTCTACTTATTTAGGTAAAAAAGCTACAAATAAAAATTGTAAGGCATAAAATTCTAGATATAAATCAATAAGCAAAAATAGTTTTACACATAGATATTTTGTAAGCAGAAATTAGGTATGAAAATGTCAAAAATCACCTGAAATTTTTTGATAGGAATGGAACTGAGACAAAATAATTAAGAAATGTCGAACAGTTTATTTGAGATCAGGGCAGGGATCCCAAGAATATGCTATGGTAGTGTAGCGACAAATAACACTTCGTTTCCCTAACAACCGTAAAAGTTGATAGAGAAAGGAAGGTGAAACGTAAGTATTTTTTACTACGCTATCATAGCATTGTCTTAGGATCCCACCCCAGAGTTACTTAAACCCCATAAAAAATATTTTTTTACTGCCTTATATCTAGAAAATTATTAAAGATCGTATCTATGTTGGATAAGTCTTTTTTACTCATTTTGTTCAGTACTATATGCTTTTAAAAAATGTTACCCATTTTTAATACCCTGTATTTGTTTTTTATTTGGCACCTCCTAATAAAATTTTCTAGCTTCACCTATAATTGGATCATATCCAGAATTTTATGCTCTACAACTTTTATTAGAAGCTTTTTTACCTAGAGTAATTAGGGTAGCAGGAAATCACGAAAGTCTGATTTTATATGTTAAAGTCCTATATGTTCCCTGTATAATTCAAAATGAACATTTTAGGAAATAGTTCTGTTTAGTTATATTTAATATTTACTTCTTTTAATGTCCGAGGAGAACGAAATAATACGAGAAATATTAAGCTATTATTACTATAGTACTATTAAACATGAGTTCTTCCACATAAACTTTTGAATTTAAAAAACGAATATAGATTTGTCTGAAAAATATATCCAACACAAAGTCCTGTTGCAATTCATCCCATTTATATCAACCTAGAAAATTAAATTGCTAAAATCTGACTTCATTGATAGAGACGGTGTGAAAATGGTCTGAAATGTCTAATTCCCAGTTGCACCAATAAGGTTAATAGTTTAAGCGACCGTTAAACAAAAAAAAAAGAAAATTTCATCAGCAGTGCATAATTCATTCACATATGACGCAATTTAAGGAACGCTTAAAATTATTATCGATCCCCAGGTTCAATTTAAACCGTTAACATAAATAAGTAACGTTTAAATAAGATTAATTATATATTGTGACGTGCGCCCCCGAGAGAATAGTATACAACGCCACCACTGAACGAATATACGAGAACGATGACGCAATCCCTGGCGCCGCAGCGGCTGGACTCTTAATTGCGTCATGACCTCGTCCCTTTGTGTGCCGGTCATTGTCGCTTGGAAGGCTTCTAGTGGCTTCTAGACTGTTCCGCGCTGTATAAATACTGGCCGGGAGAAGGCGGACGATCAGTCTCATACATACCAGTAACCAGATATGAACTCAGTGATATAAATAAACAGTTTAACAGTTGTTAACATAAATAAATGTAGTTATATAAATAAGTGTTGTGATATAAATGTTAGTTAAATAAATAATCGTAGTGTTTAAGCATTTAATAATATTCTTAGTGTTTTTTTAATTATTTAATCATAGTGTTAGTTGTTTTTATTATCTCTTAATATTTAATCCTTATTTAATTATTCGTTTAATAAACGTATTCTTTTCGTTAATAATATTTGTCTATTACACTTCACCCATATAAATAAAAACGTTACAATTGGTGTCAGGTGTGGGGTTGTTCATAACTGTGAAGTGTAAATAAAATAAATAAAATGACGACTAAACAAGTAAAATTAGGTGAATTAAAAGTAAGTGATCTCAAGAGAGAACTGGAAGAACGAGAATTAGATACGACGGGACTGAAAGGCGTTCTACAATCTCGTCTGCGGCAAGCATTAATCGCTGCTGGTGAAAATATTGAAGATTACTTATTCGAAATTTCATGTAACCTATCTCTATCCGACATTGAGAAACTTATGACAGAAAGTTCTAGAAAATCCGAAGAAAGTTCTAGAACCTTAGAACAAAAATTGGAAGAAAGTTCTAGAACATTAGAAGAAAAATTACAGGAAAGTTCTAAAAAATCAGAAGAATGTTCTAGAACATTAGAAGAAAAATTAATAGAAAGTTCTAGAAAAGCCGAAGAAAATTCTCGAACATTAGAAGAAAAATTAATAGAAAGTTCTAGAAAAGCCGAAGAAATTTCTAGAACATTAAAAGAAGAATTGACAGGAACATTAGAACAAAAATTAGATGAAAACTCTAGAGCATTAGAACAAAAATTAGAGGATAATTCTAGAAGCTTAGAAGAAAAATTAGAAGAAAATTCTAGAAGTTTAGAAGAAAAATTAGAGGAGAATTCTAGAAAAACCGAAGAAGACCTAAAGAATTTAAAAGATGAGTATGACAAGAAGATTGAAGAAATACAGGAAAAATTCACTAAAATTACATCGACGTCAATGTCGAATTCCGATGTAGCAAAGGTGGGTGTAGTAGAAGAAAGGAAAGTAGTAAAATCTGAAACTACTTCAAAAATGCACATAAAGACACCGGAATTTGATGGGAAGTCTTCGTGGCCAAATTATTTAAAACAATTTGAAGCGGCCGCAAAAGCGAATAATTGGACATCCGAGGAGAAGGCTACGGCGTTGACTGTCTCGTTGCGCGGAGAAGCTATCGACATCCTGCAAACGCTGAAAGAAGAAGAACAAGAAGACTACGACCAACTAGTCAAGCGATTGGATATGCGGTATGGAAATGCTCATCTGGAGCAGGTGTACCAGACGCAACTAAGGAACCGGTATCAGAGCTCAAAAGAAAGCCTTCAAGAATTTGAAGTTGACATAGCTCGTTTGGTTCATCTCGCACATCCTACGGCTCCCGACAGCGTTTTGGAGTGCCTGGCCACTCAATCATTTATCTACGGAGTTCGAGACAGCGAAACTCAGCAAGCATTGCGATTGGCCCGTCCAAAAACTCTAATTGACGCACTCTCATATGCATTAGAGCATGAAGCTGCCAAACAAGCTTCACGTAACCAATCACGAGTGCGAAATATCGATGCTGAGAGAAAGGAAAACTCTGAAGATCTAGAAGAGACAATGCGACGAATTGCAAGTGAAGTGTTCACCGGAAGAAAGAAACTCCGTTGTTGGAACTGCGGTGAACTGGGCCATCCGCAGAGACTTTGTAGAAAGATGCATAAGAAGACTGAATCTGCAAAGGAAGAAAAGGAGTCGGAAAAACTAAATCGGGTTGATGCGAAGGAGCAACTGTCGACCCGTAATCTAGTAGCTCCACAATCCATCAGTTATGTCGCATCTCTTCATCATAAAGCCAATAGCATCTATGTGGATGGCTCTATTAACGGAAGGCCAATGAAAATGCTACTGGATGCGGGTGCGACAAAAACTATAATTAGACCCGACTTCATAAGAAAAACTGGCAAGACGCATCTTCAACCAACCAAGTGGCGGTTACGCACAGCAACGGGAGAACAAGCTACCGCATTAGGAGAAGTAGATGTCACCATCTCTATTGGAAACACCTCCTTTAAACATCGTGCACTAGTAGCTGAAGTTGAAGATGAAGTAATACTCGGAATGGACGCAATGTCAAAGCATGGTTTTAAACTTGACCTGAAGAAGGGAGTGATGATGGTCAATGAAGAAGAACTGATATTAAATCCACGAGACGACAAGGTTGTGCGTGTACTAATGGCCGAAGACATCACCCTCCCAGAACGAAGTGAAACTATCCTGGGAGCACATTTAGATGGTAGTTTCTGTGAGGGAAGTATCGTTATGCTGGAGCCCAAAAATGATGATGCCAAAACTGGCACTGGAATTGTTGTTGGAAAATCTCTGGTCAAAGCCAGCCAGGTAATTCCAGTTCGAATAATGAACGTCAATTTTTATCCTGTTGTTCTGAAGAGAGGAACAATTGTAGGAGAATGCATGACAGTATCCTCGATTATTAGAACTGTAAAGGCCACAGGGAACACATCTCGGAAAGTCCCGGACACGTTAATCAATCAACTGACAACATCGTTTGAAGAATTGACCGCCGACCAGAGAACGAAGGCAAAGAATCTAATTGGAAATTTTAAAGATGTGTTCCAATTTGATGAGAAGAACAAAGGGAGAACTAATGTAGTTCACCATAAAATAGACACCGGAGACGCAAGACCCATCCGTCAACCAGCAAGAAGACTACCACTGGCGAAACGTGAGGAAGCAGAACGAATAATCGAGGACATGAAGATGGAAGGTGTGATTGAACCTTCAAGCAGTCCATGGGCTTCACCAGTGGTGTTAGTGAAGAAGAAGGATGGCTCTACACGATTTTGCGTCGATTATCGTCAACTTAACAACGTGACGAAGAAGGATAGCTACCCGCTACCTCGAATAGACGACACATTAGACACCTTAGCTGGCTCAAAGATTTTCTCCACTTTGGACCTAAAGAGCGGATACTGGCAAGTGGATTTGGATCCAAAAGACAAAGAGAAGACAGCCTTCACCATTGGTACAGGACTTTGGCAATTCACCGTAATGCCGTTCGGGCTCTGCAATGCTCCTGCAACGTTTGAACGACTCATGGAAACAGTATTGGCCGGGCTATCTTGGAAAACCTGTTTAGTGTACCTCGACGATATTATTGTGGTTGGTAAGACATTCGAGGACCACATGAAGAATTTGGAAGAGGTTTTCCAGAGATTGAGGAAGGCTAACCTGAAACTTAGCCCGAAGAAGTGTCACCTGTTTCGAAGAGAAGTTCATTACCTGGGACACGTGGTTTCCGGTAAGGGTATTGCAGTCGACCAGGAGAAGATAAAGGCTGTGAGAGACTGGCCAGCACCTAGGGACAAACACGAACTCAGAAGTTTCCTTGGTTTGTGTACCTATTATCGGCGATATGTACCTGGATTTGCCAACATAGCCAAGCCACTGACAAGGCTTACTGAAGAAGGAAGAAGATTTATCTGGGAAATGGACTGTACAGTTGCATTTAAAGAACTAAAACATGCTTTGACAAGCGCACCCGTCTTGAGTTATCCTTTACCTGAAGGAGAATTCATTCTAGACACAGATGCCAGCAACGTTGGAATTGGTGGCGTTCTTTCCCAGATACAAGATGGGCATGAGAAAGTTATTGCCTACTTTAGTAAGACCTTGTCAAAACCAGAAAGGAATTACTGTGTGACTAGAAAAGAACTCTTGGCAGTCGTGAAATCCGTGGAACATTTCTACAAATATTTGTACGGAAGACGATTTTTGATTAGGACTGATCATGCTGCATTAAAATGGCTGCTACAATTCAAGAATCCTGAAGGTCAGGTGGCTAGATGGATTGAAAGACTACAGGAATACGATTTCAAAATCGATCATAGGGCGGGTACCAGCCATCGTAATGCCGACGCATTGTCCAGAAGGCCATGCCAAGATGAGTGCAAGCATTGTAGTCGACTGGAAGAGAAACATTTTACTGTCGCCAGGACAACAGTAGTCGACGATAATTGGCAGCCCGATGGACTACGCGAAGACCAAGAGAATGACCCGACGTTGAAAATACTGCTGGAGTGGAAAGCAGAAGAGAGAAAACCAAGATGGGAAGAAGTTGCACCACACTCACAGAGTGTAAAATCATACTGGGCGCAATGGGACTCGATGATGATTGAAGATGGCCTGTTAAAGCGTTTGGTGGAAAATACCGATGGAACTGAGAAGAGAACTCAGTTGGTTATTCCTAAGAATAGAATTCCAGACGTGCTGAAAGAGATCCATGACGGATCTGGAGGTGGCCATTTTGGAGTCAACAAAACATTAGAAAGATTGCGCCAGCGATTTTACTGGGTTAACTGCAAGGAAGACGTTAAAGACTGGTGCAAGAAATGTGTAGTTTGCGCTGGAAGCAACGGCCCTCATAGACGACGGAAAGCTCCAATGCGTCAATACAACGTTGGCAGTCCATTTGAGCGCATTGCGATTGACGTGGCCGGACCATTTCCAGAAAGCGAAGACAGAAATAAATACATCGTGGTTGTCATGGACTACTTCACCAAATGGGTTGAGGCCTATCCATTACCCAACCAGGAAGCTACTACGGTCGCCGAAACCTTAGTCAAGGAGTGTATATGCCGATTCGGAGTTCCACGTGAACTTCACTCCGACCAGGGGAGAAATTTTGAGTCTGCCGTTTTCCAAAATATCTGTAAGATATTAGGGATTAATAAAACGAGGACAACTGCATTACATCCGCAGTCCGATGGCATGGTTGAACGCATGAACAGAACGATCAACCGATATTTGTCGAAGGTAGTCTCCAACCACCAAAGAGACTGGGACCGACATCTTCATCTGTTCTTAATGGCTTATCGTTCATCCGTGCATGAAACCACAGGGCAAAGTCCTGCGAACATCTTATTTGGGCGTGAGTTGCGCCTGCCATGTGACTTGGTGTTCGGCAGTAAACCTGGGGAAGATCTGGCCGGGGAAGATTACGTAACGGACTTACGGAGAAGAATGAACGACATTCATGAACAAGTCCGCATAAACACTCAAGCTGCCAGCGACCGAATGAAGGACCAGTATGACATCAAGGCAGAAAAAGGTGGATACCAACCAGGGGATTTAGTGTGGCTTTACAATCCTCAAAGGCGCCGAGGTTTATCACCAAAGCTACAAAGAAATTGGGAAGGTCCTTATGAGGTCGTTAAGAGAATAAACGACGTGATATACAGAATTAGAAAAACACCTACCGGGAAGCCGAGAGTAGTACACTTTAATCGGCTAGCCCCGTTCGCCGGTGACAACAATGAAGACCAGCATGGAGCAACGGTTCGTCGGATCATAGCTCAGGAACCGACTTTTGAAGACTTCATGGAACAGTATTCCTTTGGTCACAAGGCGCGGTATGGCGTGACGACAGAAGAATATAGAGATCTGTTCACCGTATCCTCAGATTATTCCCTCGGCCACTGCGTATCGGAAGACTTAAAGATGTCACGCGGCATAGCGTCAGTCTTTAAGACAAAATTTGGACGACTACAAGAACTGGCCAACCAAGGTCCATCCGTCGGGAAGACGCTACGACTGAGGGATAACAATACAGAACAGCAGCGGTATATCTACTACCTGGTCACAAAACCACGCTCGTACCAAAAGCCGTCGTATCGCAACCTATGGAGCTCGCTGTGTGACTTGAAGGATCATCTGCTAGAAAATGACATTTTGAAGTTGGCAGTACCGAAGTTAGGCTGTGGACTAGATGGCTTGGATTGGAGAGTTATTAGGAACATGTTAGAGATCCTCTTCCGCTATACCGGTATCGAAATTCTCGTCTGCAGCTTTAACCCTAACAGACAGAAAGGAGAACTCCAGCGGACCATCGACTGTCACTTCTTCAAGACTTCAAAGTGTACCAAGGGCAATGCATGTAGATTTCGTCATCAAGAACTGTTCCGGGACGAAACAGTCTTAAGGAGGGGGCAGTGTGACGTGCGCCCCCGAGAGAATAGTATACAACGCCACCACTGAACGAATATACGAGAACGATGACGCAATCCCTGGCGCCGCAGCGGCTGGACTCTTAATTGCGTCATGACCTCGTCCCTTTGTGTGCCGGTCATTGTCGCTTGGAAGGCTTCTAGTGGCTTCTAGACTGTTCCGCGCTGTATAAATACTGGCCGGGAGAAGGCGGACGATCAGTCTCATACATACCAGTAACCAGATATGAACTCAGTGATATAAATAAACAGTTTAACAGTTGTTAACATAAATAAATGTAGTTATATAAATAAGTGTTGTGATATAAATGTTAGTTAAATAAATAATCGTAGTGTTTAAGCATTTAATAATATTCTTAGTGTTTTTTTTAATTATTTAATCATAGTGTTAGTTGTTTTTATTATCTCTTAATATTTAATCCTTATTTAATTATTCGTTTAATAAACGTATTCTTTTCGTTAATAATATTTGTCTATTACACTTCACCCATATAAATAAAAACGTTACAATATTATTATTAAAATTACTATAAATATGACTAGATATGCAATATGTTATAACTTGTTTTCATCAAGTTTTATTTGTACTTCAAAAATAGTTAATAATTCATTTTCCAATATCGAAAATTTCAATAAACATTTTTTAGTTTTGTTTCCAAACAGAAATACAATAAAACTATGCTACTCCTGGTCGTTAATTGTTCCTCGTTTTCAGATAATTGAAATATTTTCCACAATGTACAAAGTCGACAAAATATTCTCGCGCCATGATATATATTTTGAACATCGCAAAATTACCATTGTGATGCTCATTGTGATTTTGCTGACTTCACTCCACAGCACTGCGCGTATCATAGTGGAGTGCTACATCATCGATCAGAAGTCAGTGCTGGAATGGATCTACACGGTTATTCTACACTTATACTATACGTACAGCGTACTCTGGTTCCTCTATGTAAATTACTTGTTGAGTGAACGCTTCGCTAAGCTGAGGCAGTATTTGTTATTGCATCGGCAAAAATCGGAATTCATGCCGGAGAGTAAGCAATGATTTTTCATTTGAATATTTTTGCATAACGTAAATGTAATGAAATCATAGTCATATGTTTCGGATTCTGAATTTATTTTGCATAATATATCGTTTCGTGTTCTACATACGAACCTAAACTTATAATAGTTCGGCTGGTTTATGTTTTAACAAATTATAAAATCTACACAAATGGTAAGAAATTTCAATAAAATTCTTTCGGCTAATTTAAATATGGATTTAAAAATTAAAAAAGAAAAAACTATGGGCCAAAAGATGGGTCATAATAGTTTTTAAGCATTTTAAGGGTCATCTTCTAGTCCAGACTTACCTTCTACCGAGATCCTTTATTTTTGGTACAATGAAAAACAACTTCGTACAAATTCAGTGCGTATAGTAAAACCTCACAATACTCGCAGAAAAATTTGCAGGACTAACGGCCGAATTCACCATTCCTTAATCACGAATTGATGCACAGATCAACGCTGATTCTGAGTCAATCCAATTCACCATTAAAAAGAAAGCTAATCTACCGATCAATAAAAAATGATCAACTGATTCGTCATATTTCAGGAATCAAGGGCTGATTACATTTTTTAATCCTAGTTTTAGCATTTGTAGCTGTCAGGATTCTGGCTGTTGTATTCATTTGTAACGTCTCATTCTTCTTCGTTATTTTTATTTAAAACCGCATTGGTTTTATTATTTTCCAATATACTTTTATACATTTTATTTTCATCATATTTACAAAAACACTCTTTTTTAACGGAAAGTACAATTACCACGAATAAAATTACATCACATTACATTAATTGTCAAAAACCAAAATAATTCTGTGAATCTGATGATCATGATTCCTTGATTCTGAAATCAAATTGATGAATTTATACGTTGATCTACAGATCAGCTTGATTTCGTAATCAGCTGGTTATTAATAAACGGATTAATGGTGAATTCGGCCGTTAGGGATACAATGCCCAATAGAATTAAATCTGGTATTATCAATAAAGGAGCTATAATTCAATATTAAATGGCGGAATACTTGAGTAACATATTCAATTTTTGTAAGTTCAAAATCTATATTTTAAACTAGTCGGAAGAAATTTGTAGAAATTCTTCACCATTTACGTAGTTCCAATAATTTTGTTTAAAATGTAAACCGTCCGAAATATTATGGGTTTGGGCTCGTATATTATTTTAAGATACTCTATTTTATTTGGATCAATCGTAGAAAAATATTGAGATCTCGAAAACTACCGGGTGGCTATTATAAAACGAATCCTGCTTCAAACTCCATAACTCCGAAGTTTTTAAATGTTCATCCCTGGCAGACAAATGGTTGAAAAATATTTCTAGCAAATTTCAAAACATTTATATAGAGAAACAAACGAATAGCGATTTTCTAAATTTGTCATTCAAATCTACTATTAATGGATTACACTATTATTGAAACAAATTTAACTATCAGTGACATTTCGAGTTAGTTGTAATATTATCATACGTAATATAACAAGTATATGATTATCATTGATGATATTCTCGAATGAAACCGAGTTGTAAATGTGCTGCTTTGGTTTCACGAGCAATATCTTCGATTATTAATCATATCACGAGCTTATATTTAATGAGAGAATATAATGAAATTTTGTAACACATTGTGTGTGCTGCTAACCTAACTTTTGTTATATATATTTATATTGTATTAAAACATGGTACTTATGGGTTTTATTTAATATTTCGGAGTTTGAGTTATTGTTATTACTTATTTTTATACTAAAAATTAACTGTCAATACCGTAAATAAAGAAAACAAATCCCTTAGTAACTACTATAAATACGGTGATAATTTATTTGTTTTGAAAACATGTCACGTGACTAATGAATTATATTCTTATAAATATACCATCGATATTATAGCAAAAATTGCAAAATTACACATTTGTTTATTTTTTGATGCAACGTCAAAGACGTATGATATGTTCTATTTAACTGGAGTCGTAACCAGGGTTGTGCGTTTACACGTAAGCTACGATAGATTACTTACATGCGTAAACAATGTAAAGAATGATGCTGAATGCGTAAAATATGTAAATATTGTATACAGGGTGACACTGAAAAACGGGCCAATTAAAATAACTTTTTTATTTATAATTATTTTTTAATTTCTTTGCACATTTGTAAACTGGGCTTAGGGGCTCAAAATCATGGTATTTGACATGATGGTAGCGCTTTCGGTTTAACCGGAAATGACATTAACTTTCATATTTCAAATGGAATATCATATATTTTTATATATTTGGATTCTACGTAAAATTACGAATTCAATGATATGCTTGAAGTAAATTTTTATTGAAGAAATAAATTTCAAATATATACGAGAAAATTATGAATAATTAACCTGGTAAACCATATCAGGTAGGCTGTGATAAGAAATTGTTAATTTTTTTAAACAAAATATGAAATCTAACAAAAATACTTACTATTTAAACAATTAACTTAAATATTGCTTAATATTACCGCAACTGTTTTTACAGATTGCATGATATCATAGTTTAGCATAATTTTCTCTCACGTATTTGTAATTTATTTCTTCAATAAAAATGCATATCGTTGAATATAAAAATATATCGGAAGTCCCATTTGAAATATGAAAGTTAATGTCACTTCCGATCAAACCGGAAGCGCTACCATCATGTCAAACACCATGATTTGTGAGCCCCTAAGCCTAGTTTCCAAATATGCAAAGAAAATTAAAAAATAATTATAAATAAAAAAGTTATTTTGAGTGGCCCGTTTTTTAATGTAACCTGTATACAATATTTACATATTTTACGCATTCAGCATCATTCTTAACATTGTTTAAGCATGTAAGTAATCTATCGTAGCTTACGTGTAAACGAACAACCCTGGTTACGACTCCAGTTAAATAGAACATCTCATACGTCTTTGACAGGCCCTCTTAGATTTGTTTTTGTTCTGTCAAAAATTCTTATAAGCACTTAAGCTGGTAGATAATGACAAAGTACTGATTTTGGTTGATAATATTTTCAAATAACTCTTAGGCCCATATTCATAACAATTCGTTAATTACTAAACGATGATGTAGAATTTAAATTGCGGTGTCTTGAGAAAAACTCTGTTCTTGTGTTAGGGTTATGGATATAAATATTAACACCGCAGTTCTCGAAAAACGTACGAAAAGAAATTTTCCAGGGTCTGTAACCTGTCAGTTTCTATACCATATATCTTTCATTTTTATAGAAGTGGATTATTTTAAAAGTGTTGGCAGATTTGAGCATCAGTAAAAAAATACTTCTCCTTTTCCCGCTCATTATTTTGATCACTCTGTAGCTCCGAGTTGATTCCCACGTCATTAATTTCTGATGCAAGAATTACTAAACTTTTATCTAGCATCTTTGTCGTACACACATGACATATATGAGTCTTGTATTCACTAGCTTATTATCGTCGGTGTTTCGGACGGCAAAAAATGAAAAATAAACTGTATTGTAACCGCGGTAACAAATATTTGAATTATATGAATATTCATGTCATTCTGTCAGTCATGTGATTCAAATAATTTTTTGATTTTGGCGTCGATAATTTGTATTTTGTTGTGTGTTGATAGTTTTGTTAATTCTTGACATTATATTGTGTATTTTGCCATTGCGGCTGAGTTCGGTTTTTAGCCCTGAGCGGTCTAAGCGTTTGATACCATTCGGTAATCACATCTGAGCGATCTTTTTGCTTAGCTCTACGTTAGGTTATTAGCTCACGGAGCGCACAAAGCCCAATCTGTTCGCCCGTTCTCAAACCATGGAGCATGATGAGCAATCTTCTGATACATGCGTATTTCAACGCACATTTCAAATTTTTCTCGCCGGCAATGCAAACAGTGTCTATTTTATGAATGAATGTTATCATTTTCGTATATCAATCAATCAAAAATGTTTTCGGAAACATTTTTCTATATAATTTTCAGTTTTAGGTTGTCCATAATCATTTCCACATTCTTAATCACTATCATCGAAAATACATTTATAATTCGCGCGCAGTACACTTTAAAATTCTTCATTACTTGCCATTTTTAATTTTACGCAAATCAATAGGTGTCAAAGTGGCAGCTATACGCTCTATCCATTCGGTTATTCAAGATACAGATTTCTCATGTGATCAGATTGCTCAGAGTGCTCGACAGATCTAAATACCGAACGCACCCTGCATAGACGAAGTTTCTAAGATTGCCGACAATTATTGCAGCATATTGCTTTTGGACAATAAAAATAGGTGTCTATATTTCATCTATTATACGTATATCGTATTTATTCATTCGTTTAGTATTGCCAAATAACTATTTATACTTATAATTTTGATAAATAATAAAACTGACACAATGATGAATAATAATATTCATACGGTATGAGTTATATATACTGCTGTACTCGTATACTGTCAGTTTTCAGTTTTGATTTATATCAATATTACGGATATCAGGCGATTTCGCCCGATTTCACCCGAAAACATGACGTCATCAATTCCCTCCCGCCCTCGGCGATTTAAATCATATGGTTACGATTGATGACGTAGGGATCAAGTCGTGGAAACGGAGTTTATATAAACATATCAAATGTCAAAATGAATAACCTGAAGTTGGAATTTCAAGTATAAAATTACAAAAGTTACTATAAATTAACTAATTATTTTTAACAATATTTTTAACAATTTCGTTTAAGAATTTACTGTCAAAAATTTACGAATCGTTTTCAAAATATTCGTATACGTTTTATGAATATGGGCATTAAATTATTAGGGCCAATCGCCAATCCTACAACCTTCGGTTAAAATTTTAATTGCCAGTTAAATAAGCAAAACTGGGACGAAATGAACTGTTAAATAACAAATTTATCATTGCTGTCAATAATTCGATTTAAGATTGTTTAATTATCTGGAAGTTAAAATGGTGTCTCATGGGCGTATGCCTGAATGGCTGGTCGCGAATCTGGGGACCTAGGTTCGATCCCGACAGACGCCAAAATTTATTTCGAATTCTAATTGACACAAAAGTGACCCCTTTGGTGTACTTTCCACGTCAGCAATGAGTGAGCAGATAAGAAATTCCAAAAAATAAGATATCTACAATTTAACGACAAAAAAATAATTATGTACGACATTATCCTATTTAACCAAAGTTGTATCTCATAGTTTTCGAGATCTGACGTTTCGTAAATAGCTAATTAAACTAAGAAGGATATATTTTAGTATTGTTATATAATTTTATTTTGTAGTAAAATAAATTAAAATCAACAGAAAAAAAGTCAACACCTATTCGAATTGTATAAATTTACACATAATTTTTATTCTTTAGAAATATCCGAAATAAAACCAAGAAAAAAAGTGATATCTATTGGACTTAGTGGAAATCTAAACATGTTCGAAAAACGAAGAGATGAAGAAGAAATCTTACGAAAAACTATGGATATACAGTTTCAATTGCAAGAAGCCATGGAGAGACTAAACAAATATTTTCAATTTCCCTTATTTTTGGTCTGTTTGAGAGAATTTATAAATGTAGTCTACTCTTGCTATATTTTCTATGGTGCTATCAACAATATTGTCGTTACATTTGAGACTCTACTCGATCACACTCTAATTTTCAGTCAGTCTTATTTAAAAATTATAGTAATTTGTTGGGTCTGTCACAATCTAGCTGATGAGGTAAGAGGAAAATTATAATTTAGTACAATGAACTTGATGTTTAAGATAACAGTTATTAATTCTGAATCATTTTGCCATGACTTTTTCAAAGTCTGAACTTTAATGGTATCAGTAGCGGAGCCAGAATTTTAGAGGGGGGGGCTAAAAAATATTATTTTTTCAAATAGGTGGCTATGTGGAAATAAACAAGATGTTAAACAGTTAAATTGATGTTAACAAAGTATAAATTTGTTTGTTACTTATTTAACATATTTTGTAAACAAAAAACGTTAATAAATATGTCCTCTTATGTTAAACAGTTAAATTGATGTTAACAAAGTATACATTTGTTTGTTACTTATTTAACGTATTTTGTAAACAAAAAAAATACGTTTTGAAATGTTTACAAATAATGACTTTATTGATATGATTCTAATAATTGGTGAATCGACTGGAATAAAACCAAAAAGAATTTATTTTGTTCTTTGTTGACATTAATTTTACTGTTTAACATTAGGCATCTTCTCAGACTCATCCTTAAACGTAACATGGGGATACTTAAGAGTTTCAGTAAAACTTGGGACAAATTTTCAATATTTTAATTTAGTGCTAGTCTGATCATCTATGACAAGTCATCGAAATTTCAAGATAGGTACTACATATGTTAGGAGTAACTTGTTTGCATCCTATAAATCAGGGACTAAGAACGAAATGAGAACGAAAACGAAATAACGAAATAAACCGAAATATTTATAAGAACGAAAACGGAAACGAAAACGCAATATATTTTTTTCGTTCATGATTGAAAACGAAATAATTTATATCGGTTACCGGTTTTAACCGTTATTTTATTTAATATTTTATTTTATTTACAGCAAATATTTTACAGGCAAATATTATTGAATTTTCAGATATTTGATTTGCAAACATGCAGATTTTCAAAGTAGCTCTCCCGTAGCTAACCCTGTTACGTGTTAGGTTAAACGGTAACAGTATACTCGTAGTTTCATCTATTGAACACTGACTGCGATAATTTTCATTTGCACACACTGTCGTTATTCGTTTTATTAGTTATGTTAAGTACTTATATAAGAGAACTAACATAAAGGAAGATTTGCTTGAAAACATACTATTAGTTAGGTGAAATAAAATGTAATTAATGTTTTATTCTTTACCGTAAAAAATTCAGGCCATAGCATAAGCTTTTCTTCTTATTTTTATATATGTATTATCTTTCCTTTATATGTATGTTTTATTTTCATGTTTAATAAAAAAAAAACTTATTATATTTCTATATTTTCATCAATTGTTACTCATTAATAGTTATAACCGGTATTAACCGGTATTTAACTACTGTGAACGAAAACGAAAATATTTAGGTGGGAACATTAAGAACGGAAACGAAATTTTTCGGTTTCGTTCGGATAAGAACTGAACGAAATATTTTTCGTTTTTAGTCCCTGCTATAAATACAAAGTTAAAAATCTGATGTGGCCAGCACAATACCTTCTGTCAATCCTGTGTATTATGTACAAATTCCATATATAAAATTTCTAGCAAAAGATTCTAAATTTCCAGTAAAATTTTTCATAAACAAACTATGCAAATGGCACTTTACACAGACATTCTTCTTCTTTAGTTTCTCCCATTCGTTAGGTGTCATTATTTTTTATTTTCTTCTTCCATTCATTTCTGTTTTGCGGGTTGTCCTCATTCGGACTTCATATTCAATAGATATAGAGTTAAAGAATTATAAATTTCGTAAATCAGCCAGCTATGCTAACCATGTGAACTGCTAATATATTCAGATAATTCAAATTGACAGATGTCAGTATCAATGAAAAAAAAAAGAATGTGGCAAAGGCGAGGATATTGAGATAGATGTTGGGGAAGACACGGAAAGATAGAGTAAGGAATGATAGGTATAACATTGTCCTAATATTACATGTCATCAACGAGTAATTTTACTAACTCTGCGTATAGATGATAGCCATCTAATTTACCGAGTACATTGTGTTCAGCATTCCGAATCTAGCTTAATTATAAAATAATCACCAGAACATTGTTCTTACTTGTTTGTAAAATTCGATGTAATTAGATACAATATTACATGTAAAATGAAGTTGAGGAAAGTTTCTTGTATGTAAATAGCTAAACTTAAACACGAAACAAATATTTAAACAATTAATGTTTGGTGTTCCCATTTCCGAATTTGAGGAGCTAATATAACATATTGGATGGAGAAGTTAAACTTCACACCGTTATGATTTAATTAGATGTATATTTCATTAGACACACAGTTGCTCCAGTGTTTGTACAAATTAAATAGTGTAATGTTAGTAAATTGGAATGTACGCAAAACATGAAATATTTTGTCGAGTTCATAATAATGGGGTCATTTCACATTTTCTAATTTATTTTTTTGTTGAAAGAATAGGTCAAATTAAATATGTAGGTGTATGTTTTACACCTTACAAGTCTTTAGAATCAGAGATATGGTTTTTTAAATGTCTTTAATTTCAAATATTTGGACGCTGACGGCTTGGCGGATGCGGCAGTAGCTCTCTACCGGTTGTGTTTGGAACTATGATTGTTTATGTTATCACTTGTCAGTATGATTTTATGACAGCAACATATTGTTGACGAAAAACATATTTCATACAAGTTGTGGTATTTATATTAAAAAATGTTTTATTTACATACCTTTACTCTTAATTTTGCAGTCACAATTTTAGGTTAGGTTGTTCACAACAGCAAACGGAAATCACGTGGGCCGTAAATGTGTGTGAGAGGAATATCTTTGTGTGAGTAATAAGCAGTGAAGTTTAATAACAAATTTATGAATGAAAAGTCGCATATTTTATGTTAATTTATATTTATTAAATGAGACGGATTTCACGATTTTATAAAAAAACGTTTTTTTTTTAAATGACCCCATTGAGAAATAGTTAACATAATGAAATATTCATTAATTCTTTTGGTTAAACTTATTAAACTCATTAATAAGCATGTTCAAGTTTATGGCTTTTTATATACAGGGTTTAACACCTAAACGTATGATTTTTTTGACAGGTAACAGTTTGTAAAATGTCTCTGTTAGTGCTTAGGCAGTAAATAGTATTTTACATTACAAGCCAGGTTAAACGGTTTTTGCTGCTGAAAGGATGAAATTACTGGCGAGCCTGTCACCTCCTTGAGGCAGTTAAATAATTACTTGGCGAGTATTGTACTGTATTTTATTTGTTACTCTCTTGAAAATCAAATTTAAATTTATAACCCAAATCTGTAAGTTGCAAATGACACTTATTTTTAATATGTATGACTGTAACAAAACACAATTTTCACATGTCAACAACGTTACTAACAAGGTAACTAACTTGTAAAATGTTAACACTTTAGCAACCAATTTTACAAGTTAGTAACAAGTAAAGATTAATTAAGTAAAAAAGTAGTAGGCGGTATCAATAAATTTAGTTTTCAAGTGAGTAACAAATAAAATATTTTTACTGCTTATTATATAGCAACTACTCAACAAAAAGCAACCGTTCAAGAAATGCATAGCAACATAATTTGTGGCGATAACATTCAAAATAGGTACCTCTTAAAAGTAATTACTAAATTAATATTTATTCTAAAATTGACAAAAAAATGTGTTCAATACTGCACTACACACAAATTTACAACTTCAACAGTATTCATTAAAATGGCAGCCTCTGCTCTAAATCTGGTATTTTAGTGCCTAGTTAAACAAATAACTATTTTAAATCGGTGGTTCTCAAGTTACAACACAAAGTTATATTTGTTAAAATGTAATGGTATATATTTTTAGGCCCATTCGATAGAGTATTTTTTTCTGAATTCAATAATTTTAAATCGTTGTAAGAACAATTTAAATTTAAATAAATTTTATTTTTATAGTTATATTTCAGTAGGCTATATGTATGAAAAACAAAATTGTTATTTGTCACTTTAAAATATTTAGGATGGATATTAAATAGAACACTATACTGGGTGTTGACCGTGACACCGGAACATAAGACTTTAACATGTAAATTCATAATTGTGTAATTTCCTGCTCTCCTAAATATCGTAGGAAAAAATCTGATGTGGACACCACACGACTTCCTTGTACGATTATTTAACTATACATATTTTTTTAATAAATAAATTACAAAATATTAATTTTAACTTCAAAACAGTAAGATATATAGCGACCATAATGTAATCCGGTTCTTTTTAAAGAGAGTTTTGATTACAACAAAGAAATATTTGATTACAACAATGAATATGACTAATTTCACAATAAAAATATAATATTTGTTATTGTACGAATCATAAAATTGCACGTATTTAAAGTAATTTGACATGAACATTTTTTTTTGTCTTAATCCATAGCTAGCTTTGTTACAAAAACAAAAAAGTATATAATATTTAAATTTACATATCTCGCTTATACAAAGGGCTAATTTAATAATACTTGATGTGCTAAACGCAGAAATTAATTCTCTAAAACTTATAGTTGAAGCATTTATTTCTAAAATCAAAATAAAATCATTTTATTCAAGAAAAACTATTAACAACTTCAAGTAATGTACCACTTCCGGTTAGCCTATTTTAACCAAAATCTATTATGTTATTTCGATTGACATAAAAGTCTTGTATACCAAATTTGAAAACTTTTGGATTATATTTTAAAACAGTTTTTCATTAAAATCTATTATAGGCTTCATGTAAAGTGCCACTTCTGGAAATTGTGTAATAACCAGAAAGGGAGGTGCACAACTAGATGTTATAGGAGTCCTAAATACAAAATTTCAACTTTCTACGGCTTACCATTTTTGAGTTATGCGAGATACGTACGTACGTACGTACGGACGTACGTACGTACGTACGTACGTACAGACGTCACGACGAAATTAGTCAAAATGGATTCAGGGATGATCAAAATGGATATTTCCGCTGAAATCTGAAAACCGAAATTTTTCGCGATTACAATACTTCCTTTACTTACGTACAAGGAAGTAAAAAAGCTTCAAATAAAAGTTGTAGTAAAAGAAAAATTAATTTGTTATGCTCTATACAGGCAGAAATTGGATATGAAAATGTCGAAAATCACCACAAAATATTGATAGCCATGGAATTGAAACTAACAATTAACAAATGTTGGCGACTTATCTCTCAAGCTAGGTTAAATTATTTTTATTATTATTTATAATTTTAGTTAAAGTGAGAAATTATTTATTACTCGTAATTAGATAATTGTTCATTTTAACATGTATTACAAATAATACCTAACCTAACTTGACAAGTAAAACATCAAACAATTTCTGCCGTTACAAAGCATGTAAAATTAATTTTGCTTATTGATTCAGATGCAGAAGTTTATTCTCTACAAATTTTATTTGAAGCATTTTTACCTAAAATAATTAAGGAAGCAGGAAATTATGAAAATATGATTTTAGATGTTAAAAGTCCTATGTTCCGGTGTTGAACTCTATATTTTTAGGCCCATTCGATTAGTATTTTTTTCTGAAAATTAAATAAATTTGAATTTTATAGTAATTTTTCAGGCGGCTATGTATGAAATACAATTGAGTTTAAATTAAAACGTAACATAAATATTTGTTAATAACATATACTTAACATAAATGATATTGAACTCCGTTTTTTTCAAGAAAAACTGTTAAACGTTGCAATTGAGGGTACTTCCAGTGGACCAATTATAACCAAAATCTAATCACGTCTAAATATGGATCTAAACTCGAGGAATACGAAAAAATTATAATTTTTGGAATCGTGGTATTGGAGTTTTGCGATCCGAAACGTTTGTCACATACACACACACACACACACACACACACACACACACACACACACACACACACACACACAGACAGACACACATACACACATACAAACGTGCTTATTCATTAGAAACTCATTATCGAATTTTTTGACGAAAGACAATACGTTCCTTACTTAAAGGTGACGGAAGTTAAAAACAACTTTGTATTGTAACTTAAGTACCACTTGGTTTAAAAAAAATTCTTCTCTAATCAGATGTCCCCCTTGGTCTTCTATAAGAATGACTTATGGTATTTTAATGTATAAAAATTATTAGAGGTAGCTCGTTTAGATGTGACACTACACTCTGTATACTACAGAGTACAAATGAATATTATATTTATTATTAAATTTAGACCTATAATTTAAAATACAAATTCCTTGGTATAAAGAATAGCGTAAATTTCACTTTTGGTTCCGATAGTGTTTGAATTGGAATGATGTACAGGGTTGACGGTTAGGGCTGGCTAGAGAGATTTAATATGGAATTTCAGTTTTATGTATTTTCCTGCTCTTTTATTCATTTTACGGCAAAACTGCAAAGTGCAAATTTGTTTGTTTTTAATTATATTCTTTTCTATAAAATATTTTGGAAAAATTGCAGACCTCAGATTTTTTTTCATCCAATCAAAAGGTATAATAGTAAAACGTAGCACTATAACCTTGATGACCTTCAAAGGGATCTTTTGCAATAGATGTATTTAGACTTATAATTAGGTAATATTGATGTATGTTTAGTAAAGTCTTAGCACCACTTTTATACACCGCTGTTTCATCTCTTGAGATTCACGGCATTGATTTATGAACCGCAAAATAACAAGTAATTGCGTATTGATCTGTCTTACTTCTTGCATTGTATTTTCGATACGTATGTCTAATATCTTCATATTTGTCTTACTAATGCATTTATAGTTATACGAAATTTGAATATGTCATTTGACAGCAGTGGTATTTAATATTTTTGCATGCTCTTTCGCAACCCAAATCCAGTCGATATTAGTGAAGTTACCATTATGGCTCACTCTGTTTATGTATGAATTTCATCTTGGACAAACAATGTGTGAAATATCTCAAATATTGGTTTGAAATTTGAGATGTATATATGTTTGTCAACGTCAACTTAATTTTTATGATTTATTAGCGATATTTTACCTTTCTTATAACGATTTTCGTTCTTAGGTAAATATAAGATTAGTACTAATCGTAAAATGGAACTATTTTAGTTCGAGAATGAAATAATTCAGTATAAAATTCACAAATTTAGGTTAAATTTTAAATAATTTTGGATTACGAACATATGAATTTCTAACGACAAATTGCTCTACTAATATGAATAATTATGAACGTGGTCTGAAATTGAAATATCTAAGTAATCTAATAATGTAAAAATGAAGTAAATTTTATTTCAACTACGTACCAAATTTCAGCCGTGTAGACCTTTAGAAAATCGGTTAAAACGTTAGAACAGATATACGGACAGACAGACAATGCAAGTTAAATAAAAGGATGAAAAAATATGTGATTCGTAATTATGATAAATAACTAAAGGTGTATAAATACGTACACAACTCGCTACTACACAATTAACGTAAAATACATAATTTTAATAATAGTTATATTCTTTTGGAAAATGAAAAGGTCAATATATTTGTATTATATAAGTGTAACAATGGCTATTCTATGACGTATCACATGACGTAATTGCCTTGTACACAAAAGTGTTTAAGATCTGCTGGTAATCACGTTTCCATCACTACCAATACCATTTGATTCATACGAACATCAAACAATGATTGAGAAAATCGGTGAATACCTATTTTTCCTGTTGAATGGATGTGAAAATGAATAGGATACAAAAGGTTTTATTCAATTCTGTTTATGTTTCAGTCGAAAGCAATCTACTTTGAATTGTGTCTTATTTCTCGCAAATTAAATAATTCAATTAATGAGAAAAATATGGTAAATATATTAAACATATTTATATTCCTAAAAATTCTAAGTTATTATTATTTTTCAGATACGATACTTCTTCTTACAACTGTATCATATGTCCGATTATAGTATGAATTGTTTCAATTTGTTCCCAATCGACAACACCATGCACTTCGATGTAAATATTATACAAATATAGACTTTAGTTTTGGATATTATACAGAATCTCATATATTAATTTCTTTTCAGATTTTGACAACAATTTTCAATTATCTCATGGTCACTATAAGTATGCGTTATTATTAATATGTATAATAATTCTAAGAAAACGACAAGTATCTATTGGAAATTAAAGTTTAAACACATATAATTAGTGATGGATGAATTCCTCAAATCGAATAATAAGGAAAAATTCTCGGATTTATTCCGGAAAGTTTTTTAATTTTTTTTAAATTTATTTAGAAATCATAAATATGATTAAAAATGAAAATTTAGATTTATTGAATAATATAAAAACTACAAATATGTAGTAGAAATAAATTATTAATAGTTAAAAATCATTATATTTTCCCACAAATTGAGATTGAAGTAATTTTCGGGAATAAAGATCCCTGTGGGATTTTTTCAGCGGCACATCACTGCATATAACATTGGACATAAATATGTGATATTATACGTAACTGTTATTTGAATAAGTTTTATCATATATGCACTTGCGTGTAAGGAATGTAATACCGGACGAAAATTTGAATACCGTTTTTTCTGTATTTTTTTTAACACACATAATATTGATATTAATACCGGTATTGTGAAAATTATTGAAAATGGAACAAAATTGAAATTAATTTACAGTAGAGTATGTATATGATTAGGTGAAAGTCAAACTCAATCAAACATATTTATTTTATTTTTGTAATGGGCCCACAAACCATTTTTTTATGAAACTTTGTACAACGATATGACAAAATCCGCCATGAAAATTTCTTATATTAGGCAAGATTTTATTTTTTAAAGTTTTGCGATGAGTTTGTGACGTCCCCGATGGCAGAACAGTGGAATTGAAACAATATTTTTTCATGAGTGTTCCACTATCTTTATTCACCTATAGAAATGGAAAATGGATAGTCTGTGAGCGGGGCGCTGTAGAATTATAGGCGGGATTCTCAGCTTTCATAATTCTGGCCAATAGAATCAAATTTACACGCGTGACGATCATAAAATGTTTAATTTTTACTGAAGAATGTATTTTAAAATTATTTAGCTTTACTACTTATTAATCAATAAGTATTGTACGATTTTTAAATAAATTTGTTATATTTCGATTATGGTTTATGGGTCCACTGAAATGTCTTTGTTATGTGTTAGATAAATATAGAAGGTAACAAAATTATACTATGTTTTTTTCAATAGTAGAAACATAACATTTGTAAATAATTAAACAATATAAAATTTTATTTTCTAAATTCAAGATACATAAAAGTATACGAATGATTAATACTCGGTGATCGATAAGCTTGTCATTTACGCTTCAAAGTTCATGTTCACTACAATTTGCAGTTCTACTTCAACTTCCACTGCGGGGGTTTCTGTGAAACAATGATTTAAGCATAATGACTAATAATACATAAATATATACCATTAAATAATATCTTGTTTTTCATTAAAAAATATGCCGAAAAACCGGTATTTTTAAATTTAATACCGGTATTGAATTCTAGCCAATTTTTTAACGGTATCCCGGTTTTCGGGATCCTGGGTTTTCGGTATTACATTCTTTTATTGGTGTGAAGCACAGTGAAAAAGATACTATTCTTAATTTTGAATAAGAATATTTAAATCTTCTCGTTTTTGCACAATACATACAATACCGTCCACAAATATGGGTACACCATATAAATATGTCATTAATTGGAACTCGAATATGCGTACTATGATAGAGAAGGCCTATTCAATGCCGGTTACTGGGCGAGTCGGAAAACATCGGGATAATTGACGAAAATTATTTTGTTTACAGAGCGTTTATTGGACATGGCGCAGGTTTTAAATAAATTGTACGTGAAATGTTAATAGTAGGGAGGAGTGTATACGACTATTCGGCTATATTCGGTTCGACATGAACATGCGCGAACAGCCCAGCCATTGACATTCAATGCCGTTTCAGTTAATGATGTATTTCAGTGGGGTACACTTTCTTATTTGTAAAATCAATGTACTCATGTACGAGTAGTTAATAAAAGTTACAAAACCCAACGAAAACAGAACATTTTATCTTATTTATGCTGCTGTTTACCTTAGCTTCCTTTGTAATTTTAAATAACAAAATTCATGGTTATGTTTAGTATTATATTTTCTTTCTTCTCAGATCATCATATATCGGGTGTAACATGAGAAGTGGGCCATAAGAAAAGTTTTTTCTTGTGTAAAAGTGCCTATTAATTTCAGCAAATAATGCTTCAAATAAATGTTGTAGAGAATTAAATTATTCATGTAATTCAATAATCACATTTTATTTTTCACATTTTAAAGCAGAAAATCGAATTTAGAATTTTATAAACATTACTTCTTTATAGTGTTAGACAATAGACATGAACTTAAACAAAATCACAAAAAAAATGTAACAACGTTTTACATGTCAGAAACGCTATGTTTGGTTCAACATTAATGAAAAAGATAATTATTTACTCGAAGAAAAGTTACAAATTACGAACCAGTCCCACACCAGTTGACGGTGCTTTAATTTAGTTCATTTATGATACAAACAATAAGTAACATAAATTATCGCCAATTTTTTTATTAATTCGGACATTTTATTGTTCTAATATCAAGATATGTGTTTTTAATAGTATATTACGTAATGAGAGATGTAAGAAGCAGATTACGTACGAGTAAAATGATTGACACTCGTGACGCGTAGCGTCGAGTTTATAATTTTACGAGTGAGTAATTGCTTTACATCTCGAATTATGTACTATACTTTTTCTACGATCACTCATTAATATTTATAAATTGAAGCAAAATTCAGATACATAGTTATAAATTAATTATTTTTTTATTGCATTATTTACAAATTACAAATAATATTATCAACTAATTTTGTTTATAATAATAATTATTACCTCAGTATATGTATTTGTAATCACACAAAAAAGCAGCAGTTCGAAACGTCAAAAAGTTTGGTGGGTTTTATTTACAAAAATAAAACTGTGCAACGATGTTACCATGGTTACTGCTAAGCGTAGGGATATACGATGGAAAGTAGTTCCCTACTGCAAATTTGATTGAAATGAAATGTGTATTGTTGACATAATATAATATTAATGTAATAACCCAACAAAATATGTATTTATAAGTTAATCAGTCAGATAAATTTCATTCTATTATATTTAAATCTTAAATTTTATTTATCAAATTTTAATCATTTGACAGTTTGACAATCAGTCCTGCCATCTTAAATTTCTGTTCATTACGTAAAACTATTCATAAGCACGAACTTACATTGTTAGTAGTCTGTTCAGTAATGACCCTCTTACAGTGGTGGTAGTAGAAAAAATAATTTATATACGACCGGTAAATGTTACCTTTATTCTTATCAAAATCATTACTTAATGTACCTCATTATTTATCCAAGGAAATAAAAATGACAAGTACTCGCTAAGGAAAACAAAGTGATTCAATTTCATTGACACCTAGGTAGAATTTTATTTTCTTAGTGTTCAATTGTTAATTAATATTAATTAACAGTTAGTCGAATAATATAAATTATATTTATTTTGGAAAAAATTTGTAACCTAATTAACGAATTTTTCCTTTTGTATATAAAACATTGTATATAACATGGGATTAAAGTGTCATTATTTGCCTCAAGCGCTTTCGACAAATAATGACGAACTTTACTCCCTTCATATATACGAGGTTGGATTGACCCGTTTCTGGAATCACTGAGAAGGCCTTGGTTTTTCGTAAACAATATTATGTATTTGTTTTGTTTAACTCTTCATATGAACTGTCAAGAAATTTCAGTACAATTTGTCTATCAGTCTAATCGTGAAAAGCGTCTGTGTTGATTTACCTAGCGTTAAACCGATAATGGATAAAAACGTAATTCGTGTGGTGATCAAGTTTTTTATTTGGAAGGAGAGACGGCAACGGAGATCAAGACCAAGTTGGATGCTATCCTTGGGAATGCTTCACCTTTGTTTTCCACGGTGAGTTTCTGGGTTTCGGAATTTAAGCGTGGTTGTCCAAAATCGGCTACCACGTCGGAAATCGTGGATAAAGTCCATAATGTGGTTTTGGAAGATCGCCGAATGAAAGTGCGTGAGATGCAGGAAGCCTTAGGGATCTCTTATGGATGTGTAGTTCATATTTTACATAGTGAGCTGGGCATGAGAAAAATGTGCGCCAGATGGATGCCGCATTTTCTTAGTTCGGAGTTCGGAGCAAAAGCGCATTCGGGCACGAACTTCAGCCAAAAATCCGGTCGATTTTAAAAGACGCTTCATAACCATGGATGAAACTTGGATACACCACTACACTCCAGAGACGAAAATTCAGCCGAAAGCGTGGATTGGATATGGTAAGTCGGCCCCGAAGAAAGCGAAGTCAGTTCAATCGGCAGGAAATGCGATGGCATCAGTCTTTTGGGACAACAAAGGCATTCTGCTAATTGATTATCTTGATAAAGGAAAAACTATAACTGGAAAATAATACGCCACACCACGCCACACTTTTAGACAAGCTTAAAGCAGCAATTCAAGAAAAACGACCGGGAATGGCAAAGAAAAAGATCTTGTTTCACTACGACACTGCGCCAGCTCATTCAAGTCGTATTGCTCAACAAAAATTGACCGAACTGAGGTTTGAAATCGTCCCCCATCCACTGTGGCTCCCTCGGACTTCCATATTTTTCCAAAACTTAAAACGTTTCTCAATTCACCCTCGTAAACTACTATTATTGTATTAATTTAAAATAGTTTTGACAACAATTCAAGAAAAAAAAATCAGTTGTGGCCAGCACAATACCTCTCGCCATTTTTATTTTATGTAGTATAGGGCGAGAGCTGTTATGTGACTTTGTTGGTCTTGGCAAGCAGATGTCAAGTATCAAGTTTTAATTCGAAACATTATGATTTTCCAAATCCATGTGGATTATTTTCCTAGACAAGTATATTCCATACTAATGGATGACAAATAAACATCAGAACATTTTGAAATTTTGAATGAAAAATTATGACATATGACATTCTGACACGGATCCTCATCTGTTTGCCAAGGCCAACAAAGTCACATGTCTGCTCGCGCCCTATAAGTACACACAAATAATTGAAATTGTTTACTATCCTATTATGTTCAAAATTCTTCAAATTCATTAACGGTATTAACGGTATTTCTTAAGGATATATGTAATATTAACATATCTGTAATTTAAATATATAATTAATTAATAATACAATAATATATATTAAATGTACTCTTACCTCCCAGAAAAATCTGACACTGACATTTTGCATTTACATGTCAATTACAAAAATTTAAATATCGCAAATGTTTTTCGGGCAACGAGTTTTATTACAACAAATTATTCTATATTATTATATACTATATCTCCAAACCTATACGAGATATAATAAAAAGATTAAGTGTGTTAGATTGAGAATTTAATTATCTTTAATATTTGTAGTAACAAATTTTCAAAAAATAATATTTAGAATTTTTTATTTAGAAACTACCACCTCCGGTTATCCAATTGTTACCAGAACCTATTCAACTCTTCCCATTACTGTTAGATTCAGGAATCCGTAGTCAAACAGGTCTTTAGTCTTATAGAATTTGAAAAATCGTGTCTCCAACAACCTCACACACGCACACATCCACACACACACACACACAGACATCATTGTAAAAATGTTAAAATCGGATTCTATGGACCTTAAATCGTGCTTATTCAATAAAATCTGGGTATGCGATTTTTAGCATGAATCCAATATCTCTCTTAGCGAGAGGTAAAAATTAAGTGTGTTAGATTGAGAATTTAATTATCTTTAATATTTGTAGTAACAAATTTTCAAAAAATAATATTTAGAATTTTTTTTTTAGAAACTACCACTTCCGGTTATCCAATTGTTACCAGAACCTATTCAACTCTTCCCATTACTGTTAGATTGAGGAATCCGTAGTCAAACAGGTCTTTAGTCTTATAGAATTTGAGAAATCGTGTCTCCAACAACCTCACACACACACACACACATCCACACACACACACACACAGACATCATTGTAAAAATGTTAAAATCGGATTCTATGGACCTTAAATCGTGCTTATTCAATAAAATCTGGGTATGCGATTTTTAGCATGAATCCAATACCTCTCTTAGCGAGAGGTAAAAAATTAAACGAACTTAAGATTTAAGGATGTCGGGTATTAAAATAAAATGTCTAAAAAATTACAAGAGTAATTTACAGTAAAACAATGGTTGATGCCACAAGCCTAGTTTTGAAAACGCCAAACTGCAATATTTAATTTCACCCTTATGTTTAAAGAACGACTTTTTAAAAATACAAACTATATTTGCTTTAAAACTCAAGTTCGTTTATTTTTTTTTCAATTTTTCTTGAATTGTTGCTAAAACTAAGTATTATTTCATTTTACATTAATACAATAAAAAACTTTAAAAACATCTTACTATCTTACTATGTGTCATTAGAACGACAACATGACCGCAATATTAATGAAAATTAGCGATAATTTATGTTAGTTATTATTTGTATCATAAATTAAATATATAAAAAGAAATTATTGCGGGTGGGCCAACTGATGTGGGTCGGGGCTCATACTAAGTAGTATTATGTATTTTGTTGCAAATTATATTTTATAATTTAGATTTGTTTCTGACAGATAAATGATAAATGTTATTACATATGTTTGTGATTTTGTATCATATGTCTTGTACTCTAAGCAAGAAACAAGATATAAATTAAGTTTAATATCCATTGTAATGAATTTTGTTGAATTTTAATAAAATACTGAAACTAGAACATAATTTTCAAAACTTTTGAAACGCTATATTGATCAACGTTCCACTAACATATATTTCTGTTATGTTTGTTTGCGAAAAGAGACACAATTCCGTAACGTAACTGATAAAACATAATTTAGTTAAGCAATGAGTGTAACAGCTTTCAGTCTGAGTAAATTGTAGATACAGGACAGGCAAATACACATACTGAAATGTTTACTTTGCCAAGTCAAAACGTCGACCAACAAGCTGTTACAGCCTCTGGGGAGGTTGTGCTAATCTGCTAATATCTTCATACATCTCGTAAATTATGATATGAAGGAAAAATATGACGAACAGCAGAATCTCTAATAGGATTGCAGGTTTGACGGAGTACAGATCCAAATTTAAAAACATAGAGGGTCAAGGTTATTGAAACTGTAAATGTCTTATTTTGGCCAAATAAAAAATAAATTATGAAATAAATTTTATTACTAACATATAGCATATTATATTTTGGCCAGTTGCACCAATATTTAATTGAAAAATAATAAAAATTACATTAAATTCAACACTAATATAATATAGTTGTTAACAATTACGAGTCCAAACTCATACTAGTTCGGACGGATTACATTTTCAACAAAATATAAAATTTACACAAATATCTTTCTGCTACTTTAAATATAGACTTGAAACTGTAGACCAAATAACGAGTGATAATAGTTCGATCGGTATTTTAAGAGTCATCTTTTAGTCCAGACTTAGCCTCTTCGGAGACCCTTTATTTTTGACACAATGAAAAACAAATTTGTAAAAACCCAGTGAGTATACAATAAAATCCACCTTGCTAGACATATGGGACAATACTCACAGAAAAAAATGTTGGGCTACAATGACTTTTTTAATTTTTTTCAATACACCAAAATACATGCTATTTAACTCTTGTATATCTATTCTTGCAATGTACGTTTGGAGAATTTTTGTTCTTTTACCAAAATTTTGAAATTTTGGAAATACTATTAGTACAAAAAAGTTCAATTTTATTATTATTTTTGTATTTGCTTGGTTCTTATTTACCTCTCGCTAAGAGAGGTAATGGATTCAGGCTAAAAATCGTATATCCAGATTTTAGTGAATACAATACGATGATGTCTTTGTGTATGTGTGTATGTGTGTGTGTATGTGTGTATGTGTGTGTGTGTATGTGTGTGAGTGAGTGCGTGTGTATCCTACAAATTTAGAGATAAAAATATAATATAATCTGTTGTAAAAAATCTCACAGCCCAAACAACTCCAAGGAAACAAATTTAAATGTTTGTAATTGACAGAAAAATGTCAATATCAAAAATCAACAGTTTTGTGTTTTTATTAATATTACTGAAATCTTTTTCTGGGAAGTATGTACATTTAATATTTCTTATTGTATTATAAATTAAGTAATATTACATATATCCTTAAGAAATATCGTTAATCCCGTCAATTAATTGGAGGAATCTTGAACTTTTCAGAAGAGCAGGAAAAATTCCTCATAAAAAGAAAGATTAGATTTAATTAGAATTATTTGTGTAATAAATAAATATTTCATCACGGCATATTACCCATTGCTGGGTGTGCCAATCTGCTTTGCATACAGATATCGATAATGATGGAATATTTGTACCGTGCGGGCGCTTACCAGGCGTCACCTCAGGGGCATTCATAGCTGGCGTGGAGAGTGCACCACAGGGGTCAATTTTGTGCCATTAAAATTCGATGTAATTTTTGGCGTCGGTCGGTATCGAACCCGGGTTCCCAGATTCGCGACCAGACACTCAGGCACACGGCCACGAGACCCCATGTAACATAAAATGAAAATGGCGAGAGGTCATGTGCTGGCCACATTAGATTTTTTTTATTTAAGTTTAATATAGGTTTCAAAAAAATAATAATAAATGCCTGCGTCACATCGAAAACCATGAGCCACCAATGTTATAGTAATATTCCTTCAAGACTATATCGCCTTCCAGGGTACAGATATAGTTTCCAGTCTATAATATAATTTAAACTAGAGGTCACTGTACAACTAGCATAAAAGGTCACTACAGAACTATATAACTTTGCTGTTATTGGAGCTTAGAACAAACAGTTCTCCGTTGCTCGTAATATCTGTTAGGCTGTCACAAGGATACCGTAAATTACACATGAGTTTGGATTAAATTGTTACCATCAATTTATTTCTCATCGAAAATCTCTGAAAGGTAATCCATATCCCACTGGATAAAAAACATAAAAACATTGCGTTATACTTTTCCCTCCCAAGATTAATCAATACATGGAGTATTAATCACATTTTGTAGGAGTAAACTACTAATTTATACTAGAATGTTTTCAGAGAATTGCCTTTCACTTTTCTAAAAACATTTTTTCTTTTATTTAATATGTAATTTAATCGATTAGCTCGAATAAGAGTGAAACGCGTCTGTGGTTCTGGTTGAATGGACTGGAATTATGTGAAATGTATCACGCTCACGCATGATTTTTTATTTATCTATTTATTTATTAAGAATTGGATTTCAAACTAATGGTCACTGATCCTTATATAATAAATTTTTGGAAAATTTACTTTCTTTGGCGTTCTTTGAGGAATGGAATTCAAACAATTAGATTTTTGTTGAAAATCTTATTTATTAGTGGGACGTTTCGGGGATCACCCATCATCAGCCTTTTTGGTATAATGGTCTATAAATGTTTTAAAATTAAGTTTCTAAACATATTTGGTAATATAGGGCCTTACCTTTTCTAGTTACATGGTTTTCATAAAATAATGTAGGGCTGCCTTGCTTATGGAATACAAAATTGTATGAGATCCAATAAAAGCGAAACTCGTTTGTAGTTTTGGCTGCGTGGGCTAGTCTTTGATAAATGTCCGAGATGTTGAGATCTTTTGAAACGCGGCAAGTATGATTTTTCAAATATTATATATGTATTTAAATAAATATATCATCACGGCATATTACCCATTGCTGGGTGTGCCAATCTGCTATGTACACAGATATCGGTAATGATGAAATATTTGTACCGTGCGGGGGCTTACCAGGCGTCACCATACGGGCACTCAATGCTAGCATGGGGAGTGCACCACAGGGGTCAATTTAGTGCAATTAAAATTTGAAGTAATTTTTGGCGTCGGTCGGGATCGAACAGGGATTCCCAGATTCGCGACCAGACACTCAGGCACACGGCCACGAGACCCCATACGTACTTAAAATATAATTTTTACTTATTGCAATTATATAGTTATTTAAATATCGTGGCACTTACGTAGCTATCTTAAAATGAAAGTGGTCTTCCACAAATTCTTCATATAATTTGAAAATGTCTCCGAATTTTGTCTTTTACTTTTTAGATTTTTTACTTCAGAAGAATAGTTATTTGTGTATCAAGGTTCTAAAAGTGATTTTTTTTACTGAATCTCTAAAGTTTGTAGCCGAGGCCAGCAAATCAGATAAGGCTAAAAGGGAACTTTTAAGCACACAAAATTTTTTAGGCAACTATTGCGAAGTTATTAATTTTTATCTAAAATACATTTATAACAGATTGATTCATGTCACTTGTAGAATACTGTGCTTTCATTTTCACAACTCACAAAACAATCTGCTTACTGTCAAATTATATTACAACCTAAAAATGAAAATAAAATAACCTCAATAATTAATTTGTTGAACAAGAAAATGAGCTATAGCGACAGCGATACAGATTTTTCCAATACTCCGCTTAAAAATTATGAAGCTGCAAACCAAATTTTGTTTGCTATTTACACAAACGTTTGACAATTGAGTTCGTCGTAAAGTAAATGAGGCCGTAAAATAAAAGCAGCCGTAAAGTAAATGCAGTCGTAAAGTAGTACTTATTCGACAGATGTCAAAATAAAAGTGATACTTTACGTTTGCCAAAGGTTACGTAAAATAACTATTTATATAGTAGCTAAAAAATATAATTATTCAAACTATTCTGGTACTACAATTCAACATGCTTTGAAAGATATCTGAAAAATTCAATTGGACGGTTAGTTAATGTTTATTTAAATAAAAGATGAGTGGTAGCATGAATAGTGATAAAGAGATGATTAAGGAGGAAATGTCTAGCCATGTTTTAACTGTCAATCGTTTATTGTTTATTTTAGAGAAAAATATTTCAAATAAAAATTGCGTGAAATTAATTTTCCTATAACTATTTTTTGAAGTATTTTTCTCTAAAATAAACCATAAACAGAGTTAAAACACTGCTAGTCATCTCCTCCCTAGATATCGCCTAATTGCCATTGATGCGTTTCGTGCAAAATAATTTTTGTTAAATATTGTTTTGATTTTAAATGCTTCATCTGTATTGAACAAAAACTAATAAATTTTTAGTTTACTTACTAAATGGCCAAACATTATCTCATCACTAACTATATTTGTATTCATGCGACCGCGCGTTTTATGTGTGTAAATACATTATATCGAATATAGGGTATACATATTCGTATATTGCTTCATCATATATGTGTGCTTGAAAATCAAACACATTTAGCTTCTCTGTTAATATTTACTTGGTTCCTTTATTAAACGCTTCGAACTGCTATCAATGTGCTTAGCTTCAAAACAAGAATTGGTCCAATATCGCCTGACAACAGGATTTGGGTTTCCGACGTTTTCTCGATTATCTTGACCTCATGCTCGTATCTCGCTACCTAATTTGTTCCTAAATGAGAAGAGAAGGTGCTCCGTGGTTTATTTCCGCAGATTAAGATACTGGATCGTTTTCAGCTTAATACCAGCAAGACTTGAGAATAGTAGAGTTTAGCAATTACATAGTTTTGAGGTTAGTTTCAAGAATTGATTGTGATGATATAAGTTATCACTACAATAACAGCAATTTAAACTCTAATTATAATCTATATTATTCAGAACGATAGAATTATTAAATACTGAAGAATTTTTTCATAAAATCATAGACTTAATCCTCGATTTAAACTCAACTTTCCTTCGATGACAGTTGAAATAATTACTTAGGTACTCCAAACAGATTTCATTGGTCAAATGAAAGTTCCGGTGAAGTCCATCTTTACGTAGGTACAGGTGTCTCATTTTTGATTTTTTTAAGTTATATTGGGTAATACCTTATTAACGATATTGAAAAACTGTTCGCACATTACACGGTCAACGTTTCGTGAAAAGTTTAATAGTCAACATAGGAATTTTCGATCTTCTTTTGTTTCTGAGCTGTAGGCAAAAACTCATTTTTCGCTCATTTCATTTTTTTTTTCATATAGTGGGGGGGGGGGGATTTCTAGCGGTAGGCGTTTAGTTGCTGTTATTTTATAAAACATTTATTAAATAAAAATACAATTATATTTCATTTTTAAAAATTATTACATTACAAAACAATTATGTTTATATTCAGTACTGGGGGATGAATTAAATATTCCAGTATTAAATTATAATGAATTATTTATATTATTTTATAAATGACACGACGCAAACCGGTTCAGCTGTGATCACTGAACCAACCATACCGGGTAAGCTGTTCACAGCGTCCGAATATGTGAACGTAACAAACCGCAAGTGAACGATTGTCGCCCGAAATCGCCTTATTATATTAAAAAAAATCTGATTAACAGATGTCAGTGTCAAGTGCAATTGATATACGATCCCAAACTCATAATAATTCGGCTAGTTTACATTTTCAACAAATTATAAAATCTACACAAATGGTTAGAAATTTCTACAAAATTCTTTCAGCTTCTTTAAATATAGGCTTTAAAAACCTGTGGCCAAATGAATAGTGATAATAGTTCGACCGGCATTTTAAGGGTCACCAGATTTAGCTTGTACCGCGACCCTTTACTTTTGACACAATCAAAAATAACTCAGAGGAAAATGTGCAGAACTTGGGGATACAATGCCTAATAGAATTGAAGCTGGTATTACTAATAAAGGCGATGTAACCTAATATTAAATGGGGAAATACATATTTAATTTACGTAAGCTTAAAATCTATATTTTAAACTAGTCGAAATAAACTTGTAGAACTTTCTCACCATTTGCGTAGGTTTTATAATTTGTTTGTTGAAACTGTTAACCGGCCTAACTAAATATGAGTTTGGGCTCGTAGTATGTTTGTGTTACAATTTTACTTGAAATATAGAATATTTTACAAGAAACTTTCAGCATGGAATTTGTACAAAATACATAGAATTGACGAAAGGTAATGTGCTGGTCCCATCAGAATTTTTACAATGTGATGCTTTCGTAATTAACCAATGTTACACATTTTCATCACAGATGGTTATACTAGTATTATCATCAAAAGCAATATTAAAAAAATCTGTTGTGGCCATCACAATACCTCTCGCGCCCTTTCCATTGTGGTATATATAAGTATTGTATTTAACATTTCTTGTACACACAAAAAATTCCAATTACACCTAATCTTTATATTTACCAATTTTCTATAATTTTAAATTCATTCTATGAGCAAGTTTTCTCCATTTCTTCTATATGTTCAAGGTTTTTCCAATTCATTAACGGGATTGGCGGTATTTCTGAAGGGTTCATGTAATATATCTATAATTTTAAATATATAATTAATAATACAATAAGAAATATGAAATATCGTTCCCAGAAAAAGCCTTCAGTACTATATCTGAATTTTTGACACTGACATTAGTGCTATTTGCCTGTCAATTACAGACATTTTAATTTAAAGTAGTTACCATGGAGATGTTTGGGCTGTGAGCGAGCTGTGAGATTTATTACAACAGACTATTTTATAGATTATATATCTATGTCTTTAAATCTATAGAAGGTATAATAAAAAAATTAAGTGTGTCGGATAGAGAATTTTGTTTTTTAATATTTGTTATAACATAAATTTTCAAAAAATAATATTTAGAAGATTTTTGTTAAAATACAATTCCGGTTATCCAATTGTTACCAGAATCTATCCAACTCTTCCCATTACTGTTAGATTGAGGAATCCGTAGTTACACAGGTCTTTAGTCTTTTAGAATTTGAGAAATCGTGCCCCCAATAACCTCACACACACACACACACACATCCACACACACACGCACGCACAGACATCATCGTAAAAATGTTATTATCGGATTCTAGGTACCTTAAAACGTGCTTATTCATTAAAATCTGGATATGCGATTTTTAGCATGATTCCAGTACTTCTCTTAGCGAGAGGTAAAAAAAATATATTTTATATTATTGTAATTTAAACTCAAAGAATCAACTGCTAGTGATATGTCAACTACCGATGCTTTTACCGTACATAGTAGTTACAAAACTAATAATTTCACTTCTCGTCAGCATCTCATTTGCAGATGTACTCGTAGATTAAATGGTAAAGACGTAGGTACAAGTGATGCGACAAACTATGAAAATGGAAGGATATGATTAACAGCACTGCTACATGCACGAGTGCTTCTGGCCACGAGACAGACGAGCTTGTATGAGAAGAATTATTAATGCGAATGAAACGAAACTGATGTATTGGAAGAGAAAGTTTTACGTAAATGGTCGTAACATGAATATTTCATACACATACTGAAATGACATTCACATTTTACTTAATATTAAGGGAAATTTATGTAAAGGGTCATATTTATTAACAAGTTTTCAAAAAGTATTCATAGATTATTACAGTGGAAATGAGTATATTATTCGATGAACATTGTAATGTATGCTGTATGTTATTACTCATGAGAATGAGTAATAGCCATTACATGCGAATAATATACTATACTTTATCCACAATTGTCAAATAATAACATTCGTGACATATTTGTATTGCAAAATAAATAGAATTTTTTCACTGACAAATGCAAAAAAAATGTTTACATGACATGGACAAATCTAGTTATTGTTTTAAAAAAATTATGAAGTGTTTTGACATTTAACAAAAAATCTTAAAATATTCAGCTACATTTTAAGCTTAAGATGAAAATGAAAATATGAAAAATGTCAAAACTACTGCAACTTTGGCTTTTTATATGTATTTATTAAGAGTACATTAAAAAACATATCATAAGACAATCTGTTAACGTACGACTCCAAGTATGAAAAATGTTATTTTGTTTCTATTGAAATAATTTTACAATGAGATTTTTAAAAAATGTGACTTGTCAAAACTATGATTTGGTGTTTTTTTGTCAGTTATGTTGGTAGCGCGTCCCGCCAAATAATTATTATTTCACATTTTAACAATTTATATAATTGTATGTTCTGAATTTTATCTACACCTGTTTAGTAATGTATTGATTATGTATGTAACCATTGATACATTATACCGTTCTTTAACCACTATATTTAGTTACAAAAAAAATGATCAAATTGTTTTCACAAACTACCTGGTATCATATCTTACCAGATTAATTATTCATAATTTTCTCCTCCGTTTTAGTAACTTTTTACGGAATTTAACTCTGCTATCTCCAAAACTTGGATTAAATGAGACTTTTTGGTTACCTTTCAGAGGTCATCTTAGATATGCTTTAGTTTTTTTTTAAACATATAATTGTAAGTTAAATGTTGTGCCGACCTTGGCCAAGAACAAAATTTTTCAAAAAATAATATTTTCAACTCTTCCCATTAATGTCCTATTGAGAAATACACACACGCACAAACACATGCACAGACATCATCGTAAAAATGTTAAAATCTGATTGTGGGAACCTTAAAACGTTGATTAAAATCTGGATATGCATCCAATACCTCTCTTGGCGAGAGGTAAAAATCTTGTGTATTACTACACGTCCAAAAACTGTTTTGCGAGTTCTTTTATTTAAAGAAAGTGCAGTTTCTACCAAGACTAATGATACAAATAATTATTGTTTTAATTCATCTTCCTCCGACATAGATATCTGATATAACGAAACAGAACTACGAGGATCATGCAATAAGTAAAGAGCCAAATGGCTATAACTCAAAAACGGTTTATTTCAATCTTTCAAAATTAAGACTATTTTTCAACACAATCACCCCCCACAGTTATGCACTTGTCCCATCTTTCTTGCAGCTTCCTAATTCCCTTGGCGAAGAATTTTTTCGATTTACCCCGAAGCCACTTTTGCACCACTTCCTTAACTTCCTCATTGTTAGCAAATCTTTTTCCACGTAGGGCGTCTTCGAGTGGTCCAAACAGGTAAAAATCAGATGGGGCGAGGTCGGGACTGCAGGCAGGATGAGGTAAGACCTCCCAACCCAATTCTTGAAGCTTATCACGGGTCAGCTGGGCTGTATGAGAGCGGGCGTTATCGTGCTGAAGAATGACTCCTTTTGACAAGAGCATCGGTTGCTGATTTTTCCTTCAAGGCCTCCTAGATCTTGGCGCTGAGCCACTCCAAATATTTTTGATGAGAAATAAAAGAATAAGTCCGTCAATACTCGATTCCAACGAGGGACCAGAAACTTCCACTGAACGTCCACATCGGGGTTCATCACCTACACTTGTTCGGCCACTTTTAAACCGATCAACCCACTTGTAAAAATTCGCACGGTTCATACAACTTTTACCGTACTGTATTAACATTCTAGAAAAAAATTCACTTGGTTCTACACCTTCTGCGACTAAAAATCTAATGACTGAGCGCTGCTCTTCTAAGGTGCAATCTTCTAGTGGACTTGCCATGGTGAAGGTGAACTGAAAATTTTGAGGTTATGTTGACATAAAATGATGAAACAGCTGATCAGAGCATATCCCAAGGTTGCCAACTAACACCCCTGAAAAGATTGTACACATTCATTGAATAGTTTTAAAATTATAGAATTTGTCTCTTTACTTATTGAATGATCCTCGTATATTCTCTAAATATGTACATTTTAAATAATCATATTTTAAAATATTTCTATAAAAGAAGACTTACTTTTCACGATATATTAGCGAACAATTAAATTTCCAAATCAAAAAATTAAATCCCTATATTCGTAACCATGGTAATAAGTTTGACGTCATTAATTGAAAAAAGTCTCCAAATAGATCGCATGATGTTAATTTCTTTATACTTTTTCCTGGTAACTATAAAAAGAACACCTCTACATTGAGGGCATTGAGTAAAGTTCAACCAAAAGTCAAATGTCAAAACTGCAATGTTTATAATTATCCCACCATCGTTTATCTACATATTCTACAATTCTCATCTAAGCTAGATAAAGTGTCATATAAGTTTGCATTAAAGTTGAATCCAATCATATTTACTGTGGTGAAATGTCAGAGGACATGATTTCCTACAGACTTTATATAATAATGAAAACATTTCCATGAAGCTATTCAGGAAAATTTAATATCTATTCACTATTCAGTTAAAAAGAAGTAACTGTGATTTGCAACTGGTTACGAAGATAGATTCATAGGTAGGAGGAAGATTTTATGTCTACCATGTCTACCATGTTACTTAAATTAAATACATATATTTTTGCTTAAAAAATAGCAAAAATATTTTTATTTGAAATCGTCACTAAAGTGCACAAAAATCGTCCTTAAAAGTTCAGAAATCGGCACTAAAGTAATCCATTATACGACGATTTCATATAAATGTAGTGTTGATAATTATTATACACGTAAGATAATTTGGGCAAGTGGACGATAAATAATAGTAATATTGTACGTAAAATGACAAAAACTATGTGCAAGAAAAATGAACTAAATAATTCCGATGAACAAGTTGGAGATAAAATAAATAATTTTGAGTATTCTCTACGATAACTTCAATGTCTGATATTAGCAACATTGAATATCAGACTGATAGTTAAAAATACATATTTCTTTCATTTTTACAGTTTTTCGATCTCAAATAAAATTTAATATGCATTTTATCACTCATATGGTTTATTTTCCACATTCGTGATTAAAAAATAGAACTTCAGTGTCTTGATACATAAATAACTATTTTTATACTCCGATGTGTAAAGTAAATGATTTTGTTTTGCTTAAATTTAGTTTTTTTGTTCTGCACATTCTTGTTGGTAATACTGACTGTGTATCGCAATATTCAATTTCAGATCTGTTTCTGTTATTTGTCAAATGTGAACTCGGTATGTGATGGTTTGCGACGATCACCACATAATTTACAGGTATAAATGTTATTCTGATTTTTTTTCAACTAAATCTATAGACACAATGAAATTAAAAGTAAAAGTTCCTCCCATTAATGTTAAAATGAGAACTATGAAGTTTCATACGTTGTAGTACAGGGTGTGGTAGTGATTGGGCGATTTTAAAAAGGGCGGGGCGGCTCAGGTAATGTAAGGAGGCGATTTTTGGGGCCACCGTCGCATTTCCTCGATTTAAAGCATTTTGGTGACCATGGAACGTTGGACCAACCAACGAAGCGCGTTCGGCGTAAAAGCCTATTATCAAAGCGGTAGTTATGTAGCCACCCAACGTCGTTTTCGCACTGAATTCGTGATAAATCGTAATCGCCGAGTACCTTCCGCGAATGCTATTAAAGTGTGGGCTGAAAATTTTGAAAACACTGCTTCAACAACAAAAGAAAAGGCGTGAAAAGGAGAACAGTGCGAATTCCCGAGAATAAAAAAAACAGTTATATATCATTTATTGAAATTTAATGTTATATTATAAATTGAAGAATGTAATATTCTCTATATAATAAGATTGCATTTTATACTTTATATTCAACAGATATAAAGTTAAAGAATTATAAAGATTTTATATTTCATATATCAGCCAATATGCTAACCATGGAAACTGCTAATATATTCAGATAATTCAAATTGACAGATGTCAGTATCAATGAAAATAAAATGAATGTGGCAGAGATGAGGACGTTGAAATAGATATTGGGGAAGACACGAAAAGATAAGGTAAGGAATTAAAGGATATGGCTCGAGTGATAAAAATTTCTAAAAAGATACAAGAGACACGATTATATTGGTTTGAACATGTCATGCGGAGAGATGAAAAATATTTTGGAAGAAGAATGAATAGCTTAGTAGTAGGAGAAACAGAGGAAGACCAAAGACAAGATGTAAGGACTATATTGCGGAAGATTTTAGAGAAAAGGAACTGAATGAGGACGACACGCAAAAGAAATAATAAAAAATAGCAATCCCTAACGAATGGGAAAAGCTAAAGAATAAGAAGATGTTAGTGTCAAGTGCAATTTGCTTAGTTTGTTTATGAAATTTGCAAGAAAATTTATGTATGGAATTTGTACATAATACACAGGATTGACGAAAGGTAATGTGCTGGCCACATAGATATTTTATAGTTATTTTAAAATCGCCCGTTTCACTGCCCCACTCCGGTTTTGAGGAATCGTCCAGACTAAATTCACACGCACACATGAATTTTCTTCAGCTGTTAACCCGTTCACTGGTATTGGTACAAATACCAATTTGAGGTAAATTGGCAAACATTGTGAAATGCAGTGTTTAGTATTATTAAATTTCAATTTTGCTAGAAATGAAATATAGATTCATTACACGACAAATTTATTGCTCCATGAACAATATCAAAATTGTTATGAATCGTAAATCTAAATCATGATAAAAATCTAGTTAGTTGGTATAGTTTGTATCATTTAACGATCGGATTAAATTTAGTAAAAGATATATTGGAAAAATATAGGATTCAAATTCTTGATTTCGGGCAACTGCAGAATAATATAAGCTTAGGTACATATTTAATAAATATGAAAATACATATACTTCACGGCGCATGTGCATTGTAGCTTTTGAAAGTTAATTAAATATAAAGCTTGAAGCTTTCAATTTTGAAATTTTAAAATTGATATTTTCAATGTGAAATTTTCAAATGGCATATCTCTGTAGGCAACTCTACATAAACATTTTCTACTCATGGGGTGGAAGTAATTGCTCATTTTCCATCTAAAAGATTGTCATTGCAGTTAGGAATGACGTATCCCCAATCTCTAAAAGATTAGGAATCGACGTACATATTTCTATATTGAATAAACATTATTTCAGTATTTTTTTGAAGAAACTGGAACTGAAGAGCAAAATGGGCTACTTGCGAGATACGGAAAATCCGATTTCTATCACTATATGCCCAATGTCATGTCGAAAACGTATCTAAAAATATAAATTTTATTCAAAAAAATTATGTTTTTTAGTAAATAAAGAACATTTTCTCTGACGTCATAACTTTGATGTGGAGAAAGGAAAGCTTATTTAAAAATGAAACCTGTGCGAGGAAGTTTTAATTTGAATTTGACATTAATTCCCTTTTTCTCTTTCTGTCTTTCTTGTTTATTATTTGTAATTTTTGTGGTTTCCGTTACTTTTATTAAGTATTTCAATTTGTTAAGTAGGATTCTGAAAATTTTTAACTTAATTTGTACTCGTACAAGATTAAAAATCTGTTGTGGCCAGCACAATACCTCTCGCCACTTCCTTTTTTTGGTTACATAAGTATAGGGCGCGAACAGTAATGTTACATTTTTGGGCTTCACAAGCAGATGTGTGGGCCCGTTTCACAATGATAATTAGTAATTATGTACATAGATGTCAAATGTTAGAATTTTTCATTAAAAATTTTAAGATTTTCTAAATTTACGTCAATTTATCACCAGGAGTTTAAAATTTACTTGTATGCCTTAGATATTTAACATTTAATTCTGCTCCACATGGAATTGGAAAATCACTAAATTTAGAATGAGAAATTTATACATAATTACTAGCTATCATTCTGACATGGGCCTCCATATCTGCTTGTCAAGGCCAACAAAATTATATGACTGCTCGCTCCCTATTGTATTTAACATTTCTTGTATACTCTACACCAAAAATTCTACTTACGCATATATCTATTCCATATATATTTAGATTGTTTAATTTTAAATTCATTTTTGATGAAGAAATTTTGTCCTCTTCTAATTTTTCGAAATGTTTCCAATTCTATTAATACATTAAGAAATAATATAATGTATGTACTTCCCAGAAAAACTCTTCAGTAATGTCTTCGGATTTCTGACACTGACATTTATCTGTCAGTTACAAAAAAATTAAATTTTCAACTATTTTCCATGGCCATTCTTTCGGCTGTAAAATTTATTATAACAGATTATTTTACATATTATATTTCTTTTATCTCTAAATCTATAGAATATATTATAAAATATTTAAATGTATCAGAAAGAAAATTTATTTTTCTTTAATATTATCAAGAAAAAATTTCAAAAAATATTATTTAGAAGATTTTTTTTCAAGAATCTTCTACTTCCGGTTGTTCAATTGTTACCAAAACCTTTTCAGATCTTCCCATGAATGTCCGATTGGGAAATACGTAGTTAAAAAAATTTAAAGTCTTATAGTTTTTGAGTAATCGTCCTTCCAACATCCTACATACATACACACACACACACACACACACACACATACATCCACACACATACATCCACACACTCACACACACACACAGACATCATCGTAAAAATGTTAAAATCGGATTGTAGGGACCTTAAAACGTGCTTATTCAATAAAATCTGGATATGCGATTTTTAGCATGAATCCAATACCTCTCTTAGCGAGAGGTAAAAAGGGAAACTGAGATACTAACCTCAAAACTATTGCTCAAACGTCAAACAGGAGATCTGTCATGTTTAAATTACCCGCAAATGCTGTTGCTATGTGGCGTACTGATGTTATGGCTTCACGGCCATTCATTGGTGCGTTGCAATGCTACGTCATACATGTGCGATAATTTAAATATTGAAATTTCAATAATTTTTTCAGTCCAATTAATAATAAAAAATCCATAAGAAAATTGCTCAGGACTTATTAAATGAATTTCTCATAATAAAGCATTTCTTAAATTTTGGCCAACGTATCCACTAAAAGCCTGTATATTTCCTATTATTCTTCTATCTGGAGCAAGACACAAGTTTTTGTAATAAATTATAATTTTCATCACATTACCATCCATTTCCAGCTAATCTTGAATAGGCCCTGGCTTACCCGATGATATATAGTGTCAGTTTGGGCATCTTAGATAACTGATGTGTTGTCTACTTCCCTCTAAGCCCAGTAGAGCACTCCACTGTCATTTCATTAGCATTGACGCGTAAAGTGTCTCCACTCCAACATAACTGTTATCCAGGCTGAACTATGATACTCGTATATTATACACAATATACAATAAATTTTCGGTTGAGTGGATAAGATATTCAGGGTGTTAATTATTAATAATTAAATAGCTGCCACTTTAAGAGTTGGTTGTATACAGGGTGAATACAAGAACCCATAAGAGGCGTTTACATGAGACAAGAGTTTCTTTTTAATATTATTTCTACCGCAAAACTTTATCAAGTTTGTCATGTCACAGGTAACATAGAGTTCTAGACAATAAAATTCTGAATTTTTTAGTTCCTAAATTTTTATTTATTTATTTATTTAGTACAAACTGCTCAACAGGAGTATTCCCAATAAAAGGACAGGTAACACAATAAAATACACAAATTACAGTTAGATAAAATTTGAAAAAAAGAGTTAACAGAAAGGAATAGGACTTTGAGTCATACATTTGAGTAGGTGTCCAGGCTTTAATTGACAAACGGCAAAAGTTGATTATTTTAGATTATGATAAAAACATATGCGATAAATGGGAGATACTGATAGGATATTAATTTTAGGAGTACGTAGGTAGAAGGTATAGAAATGAAGGCTGAGACATAGAGGGTCGTCGATTTCCCTAAGAATAAGTTTAGCTAGGTGTCTGAGGATATTTCACGTCTTTCCGTTATACTGTATAACTTGAATATTTCAAGCAAGTTTATATATGATATTGAAATATCGGAGTACACTGTAAAAAAATTGAAATAGACAAATTTAAGGAACTTCTTTTGAATTTTTTCTAAACGATCTTGGTTACATCATGAAAGGAATTACAAACAATGGAGCAATATTCTATTTCAGATCGAACAAACGTACAATACACGATAAATATGGAAGAAATATTGTTGAAAAGTCGAGTATTACGTATAATAAAGCCCAGCAGACGAATAGATTCATTACAGATAATATTGATGTGTTGTGTAAATGATAATTTGGGGTCGAATGTAACGAGTCTTTTATACGAGATACACGATTTAAACTCCTACAATGAAACTTATAACTAAGTGTAAGGCCGAAGTTTTCCTTATGAAAAATATAACATTGCAGTTATCAATATTGAGTGACAGTTTATTTGTACTGCACCACTGATCATATTGGAGTCGAGAGCAATCATCAATAGTTGAGGTGGAGTAAAATATTTTAAGGTCATCAGCGAATAGAAGTTTTTTACAATTTAAAATTGAATGTAAATCATTAATATATAAAAGAAATAAAAGTAGTCCTAGATTCGAGCCATGGGGTACTCCGGAAATAGATATGTATATCTTTGAGGCTTAAACAGTTAACGTTGAGAAAGATATGAAGTAAAAAGTTCGATTATAAAGGAGTAAAGAGTAAGATGAATTTTGCAAATGAGGACACTATTGCTTTAGCAAAAAAAATAAAAAATTCGTAGTCAAATAGATTTGGATATGGAAAATATCACTTATGGCTGGTTGCACAAACGGAACTTAAATTTTAAGCGTTCCTTAAATAGACAATTTAACATCGAAATGAAATAACAAATAAATTATTATGCATTTCTGTAAAATTCCGATTTTTTTTAAGGGTCGTTTAAAATTTGAACCTTGGTGTAACTGGGAAGTAATGTAATAATAGTATACGAGAGTCATTATTGAGAATAAGACACATGATTTATATTTCTAAGAATTTTATTTATATTTAAAGGAGTTCCCTTTAACTATAATACACTTCACCATTCGTTCTATTTACTTTTTAAAATCTTCCAAACAATCTTCTTTTGGAATATTTTCAAAATAATCATTTATTATATTGAAATGAGAATTTTTTTGTTTCCTGATAATTTGCATATTTGAACATGTTTGGTTTTTGTGAAAAACCACTCGAATATTTTTTTACAAAGGTAACGAGCTATTTGATTCAACATTTTTAACTGTCAAATATAATAACAATTATTTAAATTTGTATATTGATGACTAATTTGATTTATTTAATGAAAACGGTTACTCGTAAATTAGAGGATTCAATGGATTCTGTGTAACTTTTTATACCGAATGACAATGAAAACGAGCCACTCAAAATAACTTTTAAAAAATCTGTTGTGGCCAGCACAATACCCTTCCGTCAATCCTGTGTATAATGTATAAATTCCATACATAATTTTTCTTGCAAAAGATTCTAAATTTCCAGTAAACTTATTTCATAAAAAAACTATTCAAATTGCACATGACACTGACATCTTCTTCTTCTTTAACTTTTCCCATTCGTTAGGGGTCGCTATTTTTGCGTGTCGTTATCATTCAGTTCCTTTTCTCTCAAGTCTTCCGCAATACAGTCCTTTCATCTTATCTTTGGTCTTCCTCTGTTTCTTCAACATCCTGTTACTAAACTATTCATTCTTGTTCCAATATAATTCTTCATTTCTCCTCATGACATTTTCAAACCAATGTAATCATATTTCTTGTATCTTTCTAGAAACTTGTAATACTGGAGTTATTTTCTTACTGTATCTTTCCGTGTTTTCCCCAACATCTACTTCAACATCCTCATCTCTGCCACATTAATTTACTTTTTATTGATACTGACATCTGTCAATTTGAATTATATGAATATATTAATAGTTTCCACGTTTAGCATAGCTGGCTGAATTATAAAATTTAATTTCTTTAAAATTCTTTAACTCTGTATCTATTGAATATGAAGTATAAAATATAATCAAATCGTATAGAGAATAATATATTTTTGAAGTTATAATAACGTTAAATGTCAATAAATCAAATTTAACTGTTGTCTTCAAATGAGGGTACTTCCGGTTCACCAATTATAACCAAAATCTAATCACTTTTTCTTCTGGATGTAAACTTGAGGAATACGAAAAAATGATAATTTTTGGAATCGTGGTATTGAAGTTATGGGATCCGGAACTTTTGTCACACACACACACACAGACACACATACATACACACAGACACACAGACACACAGACCCACATACATACAGACATCATCGTAAAAATGATTAAATCGTATTATAGGGACCCTAAAACATGCATATACACTAAAAACTCATCATTGAATTTTTTGACCAAAGACAATACCTTCCTTACCTAAAGGTGACGGAAGGTAAAAATAAATAAAAATATCATGACTGCATATTACCCATTGCTGGGTGTGCCAATCTGCCCTGTACACATATTCCGGTAATGATGAAAACATATTTGACCCGTGCGGGCATTTACCAGTCGTTACCTTACGGGCATTCATTGCTTGTGTGGAGAGTGCGCCATAGGGGTCAATTCCGTGCCATTTAAAATTCGAAATATTTGGTGTCGGTCGGGATCGAACCTGGTTCTTCATATATTTCTGAACTAGGCTTAGGGGCTCACAAATCACGGTATTTGGCATGATGGTAGTGCTTCCGGTTTAACCGCAAGTGACATTAAATTTCACTAGTGCTGCAAAGAGTCGCTCTCAACATGAAAAACAAAACAGGAGTAGAAAAAATTAGATGACATAATTTTGTTACAGTAAACAATTATCCCAACCTGATATTATCGCTTACCAGGTTAATTATTCATAATTTTCTCTTATGTTTTTGTAATTTATTTCTTCATTAAAAATTCACTGCAAGCATATCGTTGAATTAGTAATTTTAATATATAAAACTATACATGGGTGTCCTATTTGAAATATGAAACTTAATATCACTTGAAAATAAACACCTGGTATATGGATGTAATATCTCTGGCATTTTTATAGGATTATTTAAGTAGAATGTAGAGCTAACAGAAAACTAGTAAAATATGTAAAGTAAATTAATTTCGGGAAGAATTTCTCTTCAAACGGTAGAACCTGATGGTTAATCTTAGTTTAAATATTTATGTTGAAAAGTTGAAGGTTTAATTAAGAAGTGAAGTTTTCCGTGAAAATTTCTAATGATGTCAAGGAAAAGTTTTTAATAAACGAATTCTATTTGCAGAGTATCAAACTTTGTTTTGTAATAGTTACTATATTGTTATAAGCTTAGTTAATACTTGTAAACTATCTAAAAGTTTGATTATAACTACATTCTTTTCCATTTGATACCCGAATTCTGAACTACAATAACCATTATACCCACATGTTTTATTCATGAGACTCATTTAATAATGAAAAACCAGGAATATTTTTTGTCGCCTTGTGCCTGGGTGTGACACTTCTATTTAACACAAATATTTATAAACCATAGAGAAATGTCTGTTGAAATGAATGAGGAAGATATAACAGGTAGTCTGCAGAGTATGTATTTCTGATTTATCGCGTTCACTGCACCTTGGGGTCTTTTTGTGCCTTTATATATTCCCATAGTGCAGCAAAATTAAAAACCTAAGAAGATTTTGCGTAATATCAGTAATTTCTACGATAATTAATAGTAAAATGTAGTATTTGTAATTTATTGAAAGGAAAACACGTTTTTAAAGTTCATTTTGTTGTCTTTCTTTATATTAGGCGATTAGTCCTTCAAATCAATGGATCTATAAATCAATATTTTTATTACTCTTATGAAACTTTATTGAAAACGTATATGAAGATTAATGAAAACCCGATGTAAATATTCCACATATTCAACAAAATATGATTTTTTTAAATTTGCGATGAATTCGTGACGTCACGTGTGGCCGTAATAAGATATATTTTTTAATATAAAAATAATATTTTACATATTGTAAGTCTTAATTTATAATAATTAAACTTAATACAAACAAAAACAATATTCTTCTGCCAATTTTATAGTATTACATATAAATACTAACAAATAAATGAAATGCGGCAATTCATATTTCAATGGGGGATATGAAATTACACGTCAGATTCGCAGGTTTCATATTTCTGAACAATAGAATCAAATCGGAAACACGTGCCGTCATAAAATGTCTAATTCATTAATCCTTAATGAATTTTTTTTCCTTTCGCTAAGAGAGGTATTGAATTCTTGCTAAAAATCGCATATCCAGATTTTAACAATTTGTAAGATCTTACTATAAGTGTGATAATGTCTATGTTATTTTGTATGTATAACATTTTTGTTGTATAAATGTTGTAGACCCTGAAGAAGGTGCGAGGGTGCACCGAAACGTTGGTTTAGTAAGAATAAATGCTGTTTGATTGAACTTTCGAGTAATTGTTAACACCTAATTAGAAATAATCTTTTATAATATATTTAATTATTCATATTTTTGTTTCAGAGAGAACCTTTTTAGTCTGAGCCACAATGATGAAACTGCAGCTTTCTCCAAACAAGTAAGTCAATTTTAATTACTCTACGTCAGCGATGAAATCTATTATTTAAATGTACTATATCATCCATCATAAATTAACAAAAGATGTTTACTTGTATTCTACCTCTTAATAAGTTTCAAACAATTTAAAAAATGGAAACTCCATGACGGTAGACATAATAAAGTAGATGACACTGACAGGAAAAAAAACAAAAGCCATTATAACTAAAAGTGTTTGTACTCGTATTTTGTGCAGCGGGAAGGAACTTTCATCATATATTATTTCGCTAAGGGCCCCAAACTTTTAAAGAAAGATCATCGGAAACAATAAAAACTCGGAACGCAGCGAGCTAACATTGACACTGATATTAAACCGCGGCACATGGTCGTGTTACATTTGCGGATTGTGGTAGCATCACTTTCAGATTTCCCGGAATAGGAAGAAACGTATATGAAAGATTACTTTTATTAGGTTACATTCTGGAGTAGAACTCGAGCTTGTTTATTGTATTTCCCTTGTGGAATATTTTCTTCAATTCTGCGTTGTGGTCATCGAGCACGTTGCAACAGTGTTATTCAAAAACTGCATTAAAAGCCCCTGGAAATTTGTTAACTTCTATAATTCTGCCCTCTATACAGTTAAAATTAATTTCAAAATGTATGCTAGTTTCCTAAATTGGTTATGTTTTGTTAGTTGTGAAATTAATTAATTAAAGTTTCATATTCATGGCAGTTGCATTTTGAATGTAACATTGAAATCATTCTAATATATGCATGTATACTACCGGTGAAGAGGATTCATCTACCATTTTTCATTTTGATCTTTTTAACCTTTTACTCGAAAAAATGAGCTTAACTCCAACAAATGTTTAGGATGTTCATCTGGATTGCAAATAAATCCTTCTTTAACAAATATTTTACCATCTTTTAATGTATTTATGTCTCAAAATGCTTTCCCTTTTTAAATATCACACCCAATGAACAATTTTTATACCGAATTTAACTAAATACAGCCTTTTGTTTTTGATAGAGTATCATAAATTTTAACAATTTGTTCTTGAAGTCAGTTCCAGTGAAAAATGTCATACAATCATACGATACTAGTCTTTTTAGTTTCAAAAATACAAGAAGTCAAATTTATATAAATAACAATTAATTTTCAAATTTAGTTAACACATATACATATAACATCCCTGGTGTAAAACACGAACATAAAATGTGTTTGATTGCTAATTTGTAAACGAAAGTAATTTATTGCGTAAAATAAAACAAATAAAAATTCATTTGGTTTTCAAATAACAAAATAAATCATTGATTTAGAATAAAAGCAAAGTAATTCTAGTATTTGGTATCATGAATAATATTTTTCAGTCTTATGCATTAAATTGTCTAAAAAATTCCAGGTGCCCCCTCACATCACGCACAATTGTCCTGAAGGTCCAGCCCTAGCATCTAACATTTTGTAATTTGTATAAGCAAGAAAAATGTACCAGATCATTGTTTATTTGCACAATCAGCTATAACTAATGATAAAATGCACTGAAAACATATACGCACCTTCATAACGCAACAAAACGTAGAATGGCGATTGCCCTAAATCCCTACACGGGACAGCGGCGCGCAGCCGCGGAATGGCGCATATTTTTAAATATTATTATTCTTTACCTACATGCCGACACGATATCAGGTAGTTCGGTGCGGCGCTGGGAGATTTATCGTTAATGCAAGCGACGTATACTAGTGACACGGGTCCGGGTCTGTAGCACTGAGCCAGGAATGCTTGCGTCACGGATCCGTAACATCGGCAACGAATATGTTAATAAAAATAATTTTGAAAAACAAAACATTTATAAAGAATTTTTTACAAGATTTCAGTACCTGAATCAACTTCTCGGTTATAAGTAAATACCTTAAGTATAGACTGGAGAGTTCTACACTGTTGCCAAATCTGTGGCAATGTTGAAAATTCTGTTATGAAGAAACGGCAACAGACAGGGTACCCATTTGAAGGCGACAAGAGTCACATAAAATGATTTATTTTAATGCTTAATTAATTGCATATATGCCCTGATAAACAATTTAATAAAATAATTAATAAAAAAACTACGTATATTATATTATAGTCCAAGTTTTGATTGCCACAGGCATGATTTTACTATTTCATTCAGCAAACAAACTCACATGGTTTTTACCGTTTTGATAAGTGGTAAAATATTTTAGCGTAGAAAAGAAACTCAAACTTTTATAAAATTTCGCCCGTTGTAAATAATACATAAAATGTGATAAAAATTGTACATTGTTAAATAATTTAATTTATAAAAATCTCACACTATTACCTAAGTGTATTTTTTAAAGAAGTATACTTTTCCACTTTATAGGGTTATAATAAATAATAATATTACTGTTATTATTGTTAAATCACACAGAAGTTGGGAGAATAAACATTTAAATTATTAAAATACACTGTACGTATTGTGTTTTGTTTTGCAATGATCAGCGAAATTTTGTACCTATTGAAACATGTTTAAAGTCGTACATAAATAGGAGTGGATGGACGTATATTTCTGTGTATTAAGTGATTTCTAAAACTAATATTTGAAGTGAAATATGTGCAAAGATTTGTGATAATGTGTGTTCTTAGACTACGCCCCCAGGTATGAAGATTAACCAGTGAGTGTCTTTATTTTCTGTAAAAGTAAAATACATTTTATAAAAAAAGATGCTTATGAGGCCTTAACTTCATATTCATACTCAAACACATTGGTATTTAAATAAATAAATTTATAATATATACTACGTACAATACTGTTCGTTCGAATAGATGTAAAGGATTCTTGGTCTATATACAAAACATATTAAATTTGTTATGCATACAAGAGTATGTAAATTCAAATTAAGTTAAAAATATATTATTGAAGTTTCTAAATCTATATAACATCGCAACTTTAACAAAACATTACAGCTATTATAGTATAATATTAACTAGTAACTATAGGTATATTTTAACATTCATTTTTATTATTCGACATATATTACCGTGGAACCTTGTACTTTGATAAATTCAAACTTTGAAGATCCAGAGATGGACTAATATATTCGAGAGAAATTCGATTCGGAGTTCGAACGATTTCTATTTTCGAACTACAAGCCTAGCGAAAAATTTACAAAAGAGGTGGCGTAAATTTCCAAATCGTCTCGCTCTTGCTGTTAAAACATCTTTTGCCTTAATTTCGTGTATCTTTAGTAGTTTATTCGTTTTTGTTTTCTTTTTATTATACTGTACTTAATTACGTATTTTATTTTTGTTATTTCGTATGTATTTCTGTTATTTTTTATCTTAAATTATATATTAGGTTTTTCGTTCAGCTAGGCTGCGTTTTACCGCAAAACGCGGAGATTTACTTTGCTTATCGTCGCGGTAATAATTTAAGTTACTAATAGTATTTTATGTATCTAGGACGAAAAGTGTATCTTTAAGGTAACCGAGACCATAATTACTTGTGAGTACCTTAAAGACACTTTTCGTCTGAGGTACATACATCATTTTATGTCACACTGGTTTCTAGTTATTAATTTATTAAAATAAATATGCAGCAATTCGTAGCAGAATGAATTTTATATAAATAGGCTAAGTAGCAATTGTTCGAAAATCTTATATTATTATAAATAATAATGAAAAAAAATTGACAGATTGAAATTTAATTTCTCTGATTTCGTTAACATTCTGATTCGTTATAATTGATGATAAATACATTCCTCGAGATATTTTAAGGTGAAGCCGCAGAGATAAAGAACAATTTTATGGAAAGTATTTAGTATGAAGGTAAAATTTTTAAGTTCTAGGACTTTAATGTTTAACTTTTGTTCAATCGTTCTAAAAACGTTGTGTTTAGAAACCAGCATGACATAAAAATAATTATTCTGTTCGATCCGTTCACGTTAAATTATTTAGTTATTTTTACTTCCAGGTTTTATTATAATAAACCTTTTCAATTTAACAGCTATCTCTTTCTATCGCTGCACATAGTAAGTAAAATGGCGCCAGAAACTGCCAGCTGGGGTGTCAATCAAAACGTCAAAAATATTGCAATCACTAAAGTACCTGTATTCTTGGTGAAAATATATTTGCATCGTTAGGTATTATAGCAGCTTCAGTAAAAGAAGTTTTTTAATGTTATCAAATAATTTTCTCACATTTTGTCTAAATTTGGAAAAAACAAAGCCATGGATCTCAGCAAGGACGCACGTAACCATGACTCCCGCAATTTGTTGGCTTACTATCCGCAGATCTTAATGCGCATATTTTCTATCTCTTTAAATTGAAAAGGTCTATTATAAAAGATACTCATTAAAATTATATTATTCCATTCTTCATTATTTTAATTGTGTACTATTGTTTTCAAATAAATTTACCTTATTAATATGACATTGACATTTATTTATTTTACAAATGTATTTCAATTTCTAAAACTGAAACATTACATAGTATACTTACCGAAAAAAATATTTTTTCCTAATATTTATTTGTTAAACACTATCACCTGGCACTTCATATATAGACGCGAACATTACCGCCGAATATTTTCTTAGGGTTTCATCAAGTCAAGTAGCTTGATGTTTTTGTAAATTACTTGACTTGACTTTATTAAGTTAACTGTAGATGGTTGAACTATCGCACAAATGCCCAAAAAGCTATACTCCATTCGAATTAATAATAATAATAATTGGGACTTCAGATTTTGTCCACATATTTATTCTCGGGTCATTCTAGTATATGTTCCAATAATGAATGGATTTTTTAAACCTCTTAATATCGCGGAGAAAAATAAAGTTCCAAAATGTGCCAAAACCGAATGTTATTTAAACGGGGAAACATCAAATGCATTTAGGCACGGTCAAATATTAAAATAAGCGGAATCATTGCCAGTATAATTTATTTATTTATTTGGAACCACGTTAGGGGGCGGCCCGGTTAAAATTCGACTTGGCCCCTTTTAAGGTCCATCATAATACATATAATATAAATAGTTTGTTAATTCGTATATTATACTCTTAAATATTGGCACACCCAGCAATGGGTAATATGCCGTGATGAAATATTTATTTTTATTTTTATTTATATTTTTTTTAATTTTTAAATTTGAATGTATAATTTATTTTTATGAATAAAAATCTATATTTCAAGGTATATTATTGATATTGTTATAAAACATAAGGATCTATATGAAAATGAAATGTAGTCTTGCAGAACTTTTTCTGGTAATTAAAAAAAATAACTACTTGATTTTTTCAAGTAATTGAAAAATAACTACTTGATTTTTCAAGTACTTGAAATTGTAACTACTTGACTTGACTTGACTTTCGGCTACTATTACTTGACTTGAGCTTGGCTTGATTTCACGTCATGTCAAGTAACTTGAATATCAAGTCAAGCCGCGAAACTCTATTTCTTACTACCGAATCATAAAAGTCATGACTCATGACATGAGCCACTGTAAAAAATATTACTGCCAGCTGCCGCGACGTTTTATCGTAAGTCCCTAGGAAAACGGAATGAACAGAATCTAGTTACTACAGTTAACCGCGAACTGAATAGAACAGCAAATTTCACCGCCGCGGTTAGCGGCAGATGCTGGGTAACGGAACAAACTAACCTAATACCTATTTCCTGTTTATCTAAATGGGTGTTATCTAGGCTCTAGGGCCTGGGAACAGATAAATTCACTTTCCATTATTTGAAATGGGAAAATGTAATTCTAATTTCGAACAAATTAGAGTTCGCGTTCGCACGGCCTCTTGAAATAGATAAATTCGAAGTACGCGGCACCACTGCATTGAAAAATTATCTGTGTTCATTAGCAACCCCATTACTTTGCAAATCATATTTTTTAGCATTTTCTGTAATTTTTCCTTATACATTTTTCCTCTCGTTTTTCCTCTATAAAATGCATACCTACTTAAAATTGAGAATATAACTTCTGTGTGAATAATAAATTTAAAGATATGTTTTAATGTTGTAGGATTTTATATGAACATATTTTACCTCTATAAAAATACACCTGTATTTTTCTACCACATTTAAGTGGTAAAATTTTATATTATATCGTTTTCATATGGATTTATATAAACCTATTTTTAGTTTAACACGGGATTGCTTAGAATGCAAGGTTGATATTGAAATAATAAATAAAATAGAATTTAAACTTTGGACGGAATTCTGAAAAAGAAATTATGAACAAATTTGTGGACAGAATGTTGTGTAGGTATACAAATATTCTGTGTACTATTGTGAACGTAATTTGTTACATAATTCTGGCTATAAACATGACTGTTCTCAGGGGGTCGCCGCTCGCCGTTACAGGTGCGGTGCGATGTGTGCGTCGCGTTGCACACCGGCGACACTAGGTTAGGGGCGACACGGAGAATTAGAATGCCCGTTTTTCGAGGCTTACATTGTGATCTGGGAAACTATAAGGGATACAAAGCCGATGAAATTAAGGCAAGGTTTCCCCGTTAGTAGACCATTTTAAAGATGTATTTGTTTTTCCTGAAAAATTCAAATTTTGCTTATTTTTACGTTTACAAATAACTTTTAAATATGAAATAATATGGAATTTTGGTTTTCACTTCTTTAGGACACTTTCTTTTCTTTCAAACGACGGTGCTCAATTTTTTATTACTGTTATATTTTGGGCAATGAGGTCAAAGTTATAATTTTTATACGGACACCATAGTTTTTACACCATTGAAAAGAGCAGCAAAAATGAAAAAATTAAAATTTTATAGCGAAAAAACAATTGTGGTTTATTTAAAACATAAGGTAACTATGAGAAAAATCCATAGGTCAAATATAGGCGAAAAATTTTGGAGTTTCTTGCGAATATTTTTCAAATGTGAAATAATACTGGTTGGTTTGAATATTTTTTAGGTCACTTTTTTATGGTCTTTCGAATGGCTATGCTCATTTTTTATAACTGTTGGATTTCAGGAGGAGGGGGGGGGGCGACCAGATTAGAATTGATACACGGGCGACAAAATGGAACGGCGCGCCCCTGAGTGTTCTTCATAACATTCTGTGAGCTTTGCTATTTGCTCACGAGTTCTAGATAATTTAATATTTTTTTCTATTTTGTGTCTGGAACAAAGCTATTACAGCACCCATTCGAGTGCTGTAATAGTCTAGTACAATTTACATTTTAAGGTTGGTTGCTATCAATGTCAAAAAATATCAAATATCAAATCTCGCTAAATAAATGAACAAAAACGATTGTTAAGAATAATATTTTTTATATAATTATGAATTTAAAAGTAATAATTTAAGAAGAGAAGAAAGGGAGTAGTAAAGTTAGAAAGAAATAGAAAATATCGTATGTAGTTGATGTTACAAAAATAAAGTTACGTGGTTGAACGTCAAACGTCACATTAGTATCATCAATTGACACAAAATTCCCTAATTTATAATAAAAGGCGAAAAATAGTATAAAGAACTCATTTCATAATTGTCGATTATTTTGTTCGCAGTTCCTTCTCACAAAATAAAATGACAATTATGACATTCGTTCGTTAAATAATATATATATATATAATTGACCCCCTCTCCTCGCCAGCAATGAGTGTTCGTGAGGTGATGCCTGATCATCATTATCAAAATATATATTACCCATTGCTGGGCGTGCCAATCTGCTTTGTACACAGATTTTGATAATGATGATCAGGCATCACCTCACGAACACTCATTGCTGGGGAGGACAGGGGGTCAATTATGTGACATTTAAAATTCGTAATATTTATCGTCGGTCCGGAATTAACCCGGATCCCCAGATTCGCGACCAGACATTCAAGCACGCGGCCACGAGACGTGATCCCATTTGTTCTTTAATATATTATTATTAAATTTAAAACTGTACAAAATAATAAACGACCACAATACTTATCAAAAATTCTACTTCTAATTGCCAGATGATAAAAATAGACCTTGGACAGAAAAAAAATCCTTGATAATTTTTTTTTTTGCGTCTATAAAATTTTATTTATAGTCCAAAATTCTGTCCAGAATTATAGATCGTAATATACGGGCTCCCCATCTGTACTGTTCTCATACAAGAGTTTCCATTGTTCTAATTACATCCACTTTTATATCGTCTTTTATGCAACGAAGCTGTGAAAGCAATATCGGGAAAGCCTTCAACTTCGCAAGCGACTGCGGTTGGGGTTGATTGGCACGAGGCTGAGCTTCGTCGGGGTTTCATTAAACAGTACTTGTTGATTTGTGTGGGTGTATAAACACCCCCGACAAAATGCCATGACATCTAATTATCACTTTTACAAACCCTTTGTCTTGCCTGCACACTTGTTTTACATCGTTACACAAATTTAAACTCATACATATGCAACAGAAAAAGAGACACGGTTTATTGAAGCTAGGATAGTAAATAAATGGATGATGGTTTTTCCAACCGGCTATTTATAGCAGGGCAAGAAACCGAAAACAATATGGGTTAATGGTTAACCAAAATCGAGAACTTAATTTTTAAAATGGTTTTCGTTCAAAAACCGGTTTACTATTTACTTAACCGGTTTTTATATTGGTTAGGTAAACCGGTTACATTAACCGGTTAAGTAAACCGGTTAGATAAACTGGTTATATAAACCGGTTTATTAACCGCTTACTAAACCAGTTACATTAAGCGATTAATGAAAGCATGCAGGAAATAAATATCAAGTATATATTAATTACCTATATACGTTAAAAACGTATTTTTTTAACTGATTTTTTTATATAAAATAGTTTTTACTGATTAACAATAGGTAAATAAAAAGAGTGATAAAACAGCATCCGGCTAAATCGTGATTTATAATTAAAATTCCCTCCTTTTCAGAAACGGTTTAAAAAACCGGTTTTATTAATTTTGTTTACAGTTACCGGTTTTTTTAGTAATTAAAAATATCGGTTTCGGTTTCGGTTAAAAATCAAAATTTTAGACCCAAAATACCGGTTAACCGGTTTTTTAAACCGGTTAAAAAAACCGGTTTCGTGCCCTGATTTATAGGTAGGTGTATGTGTAGGTGTAGTGATTTCTGTTGCTTCGATAAATTTAGATCTTTAAATGAAAAAATCTGATGCGATCAGCACCATTATTTTCCGCCATGTAATGTTATTCATTTGAAAGAATACTTGCATATTTATCATGGCAAGTTTATTAATTTTTCAATGATTAAGCACGTTTTAGGGTTCCTACAATACGATTTTAGTATTTTTACGATGATGTCTGTATGTGTGTGTGTTTGTGTGTGTGTGTGTGTGTGTGTGTGTGAGAGAGAGAGAGAGAGAGAGAGAGAGAGAGACTATAATTTCGGCCGCGATATCTCCAAGAATTCCAAAAATTACAATTTTTACGTATTCCTCTTCCTTACATCCGTATACAGACTTGATTAGGTTTTGATTATAATTGGTTAATCGGAAGTATCCTCATTTGAAGATTTTAACAGTTTTTCTTGAAAAAACGCTGTTAAATATTATTTTTTGACATTTAATGCATTCCATTTCATATTCAATGGATATAGAGTTAAAGAATTATAACGAAATTAAATTTTATAAATCAGCCAGATATGCTAACCAAGGAAACTGCTAATATATTCAAATTGACAGATGTCAGTATCAATGAAAAGAAAATGCATATGGCAGGGATGTTGATATCGAGATAGATGTTGGGGAAGACACGGAAATATAGGGTAAGGATTTTAAGGATAAGGTAAATGTCACGAGTGATAGAAGTTTCTAGATAGATACAAGAGAGACGATTATATTGGTTTGAACATGTCATTTATACATAATACACGGGATTGACGGAAGGTAATGTGCTGGCCATATCTGATTTTTTTTTACACAATATAGTAATTAAAATTTATTTTGTGTATTGGTCATAAAGATAGCAACTTTTAAAAACTTTCAATTACTCTCAATTATAAATGCGAATTTTAGAAATAAATTATAGGATTATTGTTTCCTGGAAACTAGTTTGTTTTACGTTAAAATAACACATTGGCCCGTACTACGATCACGGTTTTAACTAAAACGCTGTTTTAAAAAATGTCAAATTCAAATTTCAACATTTAATTTTGCACGTATGTTTGAAGATCGATTTTTTAAAAAAATATTTGTTTGAATACAAACTATGTTCTGCTTTTAAAACATATTTTGATAAATTCGATATTATTTATTTTTGTTATTAAATAATGATATCTGACACTTCTTAAAACAGCGTTTTAGTTAAAACCGTGATCGTAGTACGGGCCATTGAGTTTATAAAATTTATTTAGTTTGTAAAACTTAGTCTAATAACCATCATAATTTGTTAATTCTCTGCAACGTTTCAGAATAGATTCTAGTAATTTTAATAGATCCTTGTCAACTAAAGGTTTCGAACCTTAATACAATTTTTTTAATACAATTATTAACAACAATAAAAATAATGTACAATTATAAAACAGAAACTACTTACATTAAACAAAGTACAGAAGTTTAGACGTACATAGTGAAAACTTCCATAAATTTAAAATCAGAGTCTTGAAGAACGCCCATCAAAAAACAATTAATACATCAGCATTAGAAGGGGTCAAAAGTCAAGAGCGGACTAAACTTGCAAAATTGAAAATAAAGTTACTCGTAGGACAGAAGCAGTTGCTGTAGTGGTGGTAAGATTTTGTTGCTCTTTTCGTTGAGAGATGCAGATTCTAACACGTCATGTGCGAAAACCACAATTTTGAGCACGAAGGTTTTTTTTGTTTCAGTTTAGTTTCACCATTTTAAGACAAAACAAAAATAATGAATTATCAAAGATAGGTTAGCTGTCACTTTTTTGCATTAGTATAAAAAGTCACAGATTATCCGCTGATTGGTTGATTTGATCACTACGGCACTAATGATTTAAAGCGATAGGTGACATTTTGACATTCAAAATGACAACAAACAGTTGACATTATGAAATGGAATTACAAAATAAAATATTATTTTATAAATATGGTATAGAAAATGTATCAATAGATACCTGTATAAAATTTAATAATCTTTATTTGAAATCGTCACTAAAGTGTACAAAAATCACCATTAAAAGTTCAGAAATCAGCATTAAAGTAATCCATTATGCGACGATTTCATTCAAATGCAATGTTATCAACCTTATAATAATTATTGTACATATAAGATAATTTGGGTAGTTGTACGTTGTACAATAGTAAATTTGTTCTTAAAATAACAAAAAATATGTACAAGAACAACGAATTGAATAATTCCGATGAAGAAGTTTGAGACAACATACATAATTTTGAATGTTCGTTACTATAACTTTAATGTCCGAAGGTTCGCAACACTGAACATAAGTTCGTTTGTTTACCTGACAGGAAAACTGATATATTTATCAACTGTATAAAAACAGTTTATAATATTCAAATTAATTGATGAAGGCAGATGTTATTTGTTCATTTTGTATAATTTAAATATATATTTTGAAATTTACTCGGTATATTCTTTCATTCTGAATATTTTCGTATTACGTATTATTTATAAGAATTTTGTATGAATATTAATTAATGAATATTGTGTACGTTGATCCAGCGGCATAAATTTTACTTTCAGTTTGCAGCTCTAGATACGTTATCTCCGAACAACATTCTTTACATTTTATATTTATTTATCCGTGGAATAAAAATCCAACTAGCACGGCGGATTATGCCAAAAAACGTTATCTGATATGTGAGTTAGTGAGTTCACATTTACATATACAGTGGCGGACAAAAGAATGGAAACTTTTTTTTATTTTCGCGCTGCAATTTTAGTTAATATTTCTGTTTATAAGTAATCATAACAAAAATAATAGTATATCATGTACTACAGATTTATAAACTGTTATTTAAAATTTAATAAATATTTAATAACAATACCCGTATTTAAAGAACAACCATTGGACAAAAGTATAGAAACAAATATATTGTTTAGAAATAAAACAAAAAATAATTAATATTTTGTAGCATAACTCTTTGCAGTTCGTACTGCTTGACATCTTCGGGGTATATGATCCACTAATTTTCTACATACATTTTTGAGCAAAGTTTACTTGATGTGGTAGTATCATTTACTGATAGACGCCTAATGGTTTTGTCAATTCTAGCACTGGATTTTCGACGGAGTTTTATATTAATTTTAACACTCTCATATGGAAAAAAAAATCACTTTTACTGATTTTAAAATTTTTGCACTGCTTCACACCATCGTTAAGGTGCTGTATTATATTTTATAGTAAGTCGTCTGAAAAATATTTATTTTCGCCCATTTTAACATCAACTCACTAAATAAATGACAATATACAAACTGAAAGTTAGACGATTAAAATCATATTAATATGTTTCCATACTTTTTTCCACCAAGGAAAAAAAACAATTATATGCTATTAAAATAGTGTGATGAAGAATTATGTTATTGAAATAAGTTTAGCTTTTAGCTTTTCTTCACAATATTTATTTATTTAGCACAAGATGTACATACATTTCGATTGCTACGCAATCATCATCAGTTGTATACAACTGATTTGAATAAAATTATATGCTATTTAATTAAATCATACAGTCAATATCAAAAGATTTCTTGTGTATTATTTTCTAATATACTGACTTTAGAAAATAATATTCAAATTTGCGAGAATTATAAACATATTTAAAAAAATGAATAATTTAAAAGTTTCCATACTTTTGCCCGCCACTGTACGTTTCTCATTGTAATTTATAGCTATCAAATCACTAAGGACCGCTTTATCAGTCTACTCGTATTGTTCAGTAGTTGTTAATTGTACATTTAATTACCAGATAAATATATAACAGTAGTTTAACAAGACCTATTCACATTATAGTCTTCTTGATTAGAACATTAAATTAAATTGAAGCTATTATATATTTTTAATTAAAAGTCCTTATTTTATTAATTTTAAAAACTATCAACATTTGTTATAAATTTTTACTACTTTTTTATGTAAATTTGCACGTCTCAGCGATTACTTTTTATGTTTACAGTAAATGTAATTATGGTCGTTCTAATGATAGTACGTACACAATCAAAGAGATTTCAAAGTTTTATCTCTTCAAACTTTTCAGATTCAAAGTAATCAAAAGTTATGACAAAACGTCTCGTACAAAATTATAAATGACACAAGTTTCTTTACTTTTTTTAGTTTGAAATTTGTTACCGTAGTTAGTTGAAAAAATGGTAGTTGCGGTAACCGCTAAAATAAAAGAACCAAATATCACATCATAACGAGCAAGAAAATAGATCCGAAATACTAGTATTACTGAGTTAATGCTCGTTAATAAAATAATGTCTACAATCTCTTAAATCAGTGTTATTATATTAATTAGTTATTAGATTGAAATTTCAAAGGAGAATCATGAAATGTACCTGCGTTTATTATCTTTAAAACTGAATATATATTTTTTTAAATTAAATCTGTTGCAAATACTTAATTTCTATATTAATTTTAGTACTTATTACAGAAAATCTTTCAAAAAAATAGAGCTATTATGTCGCTTGTAGGTACATTACCTCTTGCCACGTAATGTTCATTTCAACATATAGTAAACACTAATCAATATTCATATAGTATGTTTTATTACCTTCCGTTACCCTTGTTAAAGAAAAAATATGAAAATACGGTGAAAAATTCCTATTAATAAACGAGTTATTGACCCCCAAAGTTTGAAAAAATAGAACTGCTGTCATGAATATAAATTTTTAAACTGTTTTCAAACTGTTTTTTTCATGGATCTAAATGTTCTTGAAATATACATAGTTTATAATTGCAAGTGTATTTAAATTATTTCAGTGCTGGACTGGTATCCACTCCTCCGCTATTTTAATTTTTTTACTTCCATTGATAGTACGAATCTTCTCCTAACATGCTATTCCTTATACATTCATAGATGGCCTTTCAGTCGCCAATCAAAATATTTTCATATTTCTGACGAGCTGCTATAACAAAAACTCCATTTTCGAAGTACGAGGGCAAATTATAAAGAAATCTACTAAGCTATGAAAGACGACACATTAAACTTGAACAATACTTTGTCAACATAACTTCCTTCAACACTAACACACTTTTCACAACGTTTCTTCAACTGTGCCATTCCGTCAAAAAAATATTTTTTTAGATCTGCAAAATAACTGTCAACAGAATACATTAACACCTCGTCTGATTCAAAACTTCTTTCCGTAAGAATCTTTTTCATATTTTTAAATAAAAAGAAGTCACTAGGTGCTAAATAGGGATTATAAGGTAGATGGCGTAGTTCTGTAAAATTGCAGTCCCTGATAATGTCTTTCAACTTTACGCGCTTTGTGAACCTTGCAATTGTCACGCAACAACAATTTCTTTTGTTTGCATGAATTCAGTTTTACGATATACTTCTGCATTAATTGTAGACCCTCTTGGCATATACACTATCAATAATATCCCTTCATTGTCGCAACAAATTGTTGCTATCAACTTTTTCCCTGAAGATTGTGTCTTGGACTTTTTGGGCGGAGGGGAGCCTTTATAAACCCACTGCAAGGATTCTGTTTTGGTAGGCGGGTCCCAGTGATACAGCTATGTTTCATCTCCAGTCACAATCTTCGAGAAAAAGTCGCTGTCATTTTCCAAAGCAGTCAATTTTTCTTGCGAAATTACTTTACTTCTCTGTTTCTGCTCCGGTGTAAGAAGTCTGGGTATCCATCCTGAAGACACCTTCCTAATACCCAGATCATCATGAAAATTTTTCCAAACACTGGTTTCAGATAAAGACAGTTCCTAGACAATAACAGAAACCTTCAACCGTCGATCTATAAGCACCATTTGTTCAACTTGTTGAACATTTTCTGCAGTTCGTGCTTCAAGTGGTCGATCAGATTTTGTATCATCCTGTATCGAATCCCTTCCCCATCGAAACTTTTTACACCAAAATTTTACTTTAAAATAACTTGGGGAATCTTGCCCATAAACGGCCACCATTCGCTCATGAATCATTTTTGGACCATTGCCTTCTTTTGTTAAGAATTTTAACACACCTCGGTGCTCCGATTTAGTTTCACTCATTTTTGTACCCAAAATTCTACTCTAAGCTTAAATAATACGATTTGAATGCAACTTACTGTATGAACTTAAAAATGACACAAATCTGACAACAGAAAATTGTTATCGTTCGTCTTTTGTTTCATGGCTAGTTAGATTTCTCTATAAACTGCCCTCGTATTTAATTATATCTTTAAGAATATAATTCCTTAGTCACGTGTCATGTTTTCCGCCAATCAACATTCAGAATCTCCCTAGCTACGCGTTTATCACAGCGATGATAAAAAACAAGGAAATAAACACCGTATTTATAGTCGTTACTAAGGGATTTGTTTTCTTTATTTATGACATTGACAGTTAATTTTGAGTATAAAAATAAATAATAACAATAATTCAAACTCCAAAATATTAAATAAAACACGTAAGTACCATGTTTTAATACAATATGAATATTTATATCAAAAGTTAGGTTAGGTTAGATTGCAAAAATTCATTATATTCTCTCATTAAATATAAACTCGTGATATGATTAATAATCGAAGATATTGCTCGTGAAACCGGAGCAGCACATTTCAACTCGTCCTTCGGACTCGTGAAATCTGCAGCTCGGTTTCACTCGAGAATATCATCGATGATAATCATATCACTTGTTATATTACGTATGAATATATAATACATATAAGAACGGCAACGTAATGTATTTAGATTAAATATTTCGAGAGAAGGTGCCATCTATCCCTCCGTATACGAATTATTTCTGAGTTAGTTCAAAAAATACATAATAGGTGGATGTTGCACAGTGTTGCCACGTAGCTAGAACAGCAAGATAAGATTTTATAAAGGTTTTTAAGTTTGCTACTGTAAAACAAGTATACATGTACATTGAAGATTCAAAATATATTATCTGGTTATTATGAAACAATATTTTTGAATTATTGATTATTGAATACCTCTAACAAATAGTATCTGGCAATGCTGTCAGCACGATTTACCGTAGTTCATAGTTTTGTGGTAGGAGTCACTAGCTATCTATAATAATTTTGTGAATAAAAAGAGGCAGACATAGTATCTTGCTAGGCCATATGCGTTGCCGTTCTTATATGTATTATATATTCAAAGATTTTATCATTTTATTTCTATATTAATATTCTTTATTAAACTACTTTCGGTTTCTTTACTAAATTCTCTTAATTTAATTGAGCTGGAATCCCCATTCTTTTAAAAATAATCACGTTCTTATATAAAATATATTCCTGAGATAAATAAAATTAATAGAGTGCTTTAACTGTAATTTGTTTTGTTAATTCGTTTGTAAAGATAGTATAATTTTTTATAACGTTGACATTGATAAATTTCTACGCAATTTTCTTTTATTTTCTTCCAGAAAATATGAAGTTAATAGACCATGTCCATAAAGAAAACTAAATTTTAACAAAAAAGTAGAGTAACGACATTTTTATTGTAGACAGATGATGTTCATTCTTACCTAAAAAAATATTATGATTTATTATATCATTAGTAAGTTAGATGAATCCGGAAGTCACGACAATTACGCCTCCAAAAAACCTGCAACTTTTATTCCGGTAAACAGAAGCTTGAATAATCTTTTTTTGGAGAATTTATGACTTCAGTGATGTGATTATAGCTGTAATAAATCTTTTGCAGAATTGCGGAAAAGGGGTAATTTGTGGAATGTATAGAAGATGTTCCGAAATATACAAAGTGAAATAAAATAGGTCAACCCCCTGTAACAACCTGGGAACAGGAGAACAGTCGGAAAGAAACTAACAGTGATGAATGGCTAGAGAGAAACATGAAGACACAGCAAAATAAATTCACAGGAAAGAGCTATACTGAGATAGCATCACATTCGCACACTATTATAGCTACCATAAAGCGTTTTGAGTAATACATATTCTTGCTGATAGCTGACAGAAGATTAACTATTAAAGAAATAATGTCACATAGAATTAACTATGAAACAAAGAAATGTTTGGTTATATATTACAGTTTCAGATTAAAAATTAATGAGGACAAAACAAAGATGTTTTCACAGTATTTATATTATTATGTATTAGGTATTGTGAGGTTAAAGTACACGCAATATACAGATTTTAACAAAAATAAGTACATTAAATTTAACCAGTGATAGAACTTGTAGAGTGCAACAATAATTCTTAATAACTTTTTCTTGTAAATCTTCTAGATATTGAGATAAAATTCTTCAAAGTTTTGTTACATATTTCATTACCCGCCTATGGTTGAATTCAAAATGGACGCATACGCAGAACACTGCGAGAAATTACTGCCGTTGTGACTACGACAGAATACAATGAAAGGTTGGTGAATTTATCAACACAAAAGAAAACTTTAGAAACTGGTAAATAGATTGACCGATACACCAGATGGTGAAACTATACACAAATCGGGAAAGATAAGAGATAGAATAGAAATAGAATACTTCAACTAAGGTAACAAAAAAAATCATATATCAAATTTATATGTTACAACAGGTTAAACAATCCAAAAATTGTACATTTATAGGTTGCAGTCAAGAACAGGAATTACTCTACAATTGACAATACAAATATGTCATCATTATTACTGACATCTGTGTAAAAAAAGATTAAGATTGGCTCACCTAGCAATGGGTAATATGTCGTGATAATACGAGGACTGTTTGATAAGTCCGTGACTTTTTGAATTTCCCGCGCAGTAACTTTAAATACAACACTGCTCCCATCAAGAGTACTAGTATGAAAATATTACATCACTGAATTCAGAATTAAATTCTCTAATTGAGCAAATAAAAAATATATGTTCTCATTTAAAATAAAAAAGTTAGGTCTCTCTGTGTAGCTCTTATAGTTCTCGAGATAGCATTGGTGGCCCGTTTACTCGACAACTCGATTTTCATTGAACCTGAAAACGCGTGTTATCATTTAAAATTAGTCAAATTTTCCATTCGAACACCTTTTTCATTTTGCTACAATTTATATTTTATTTGTTCTGTTTTACAAAAAGCAGACTCTGCTTCTGTCAATACAGTCATTTATCAACTTTTTTCATCTCACAAAAATTGGATTTGTTCGTCTAATATCGACTAATCAAATTTTACTACGGTTAAAGGTAATATCGACTAAAATCTGTTATAAACAGAACATCCAATTAATGAAATAATCTTGAAGTTTATTTATATTCCATTAAATTGATAAACATTTCCCTGTTTCAAATGGCAACCTAAAATTGAATCACAAAAATTAAATTTTCTACGTCGTCTTCAAATTAATTTCATATTTTCTCCGCCAATCACGAGTTCGATTCCACGACCCGTGGAATCGTGGAGTAGTTGCCTTTGTAAAAAGATAACGCAAACAATTTCGATTCACTGACATTTACTGTTTGTTGATGTTTCCAAGTGTGTACAAAAAGTTCAGCAAAAGCAAAGACATTCCAATTCGTGTCTTGAGATTCTGTTGCGACCCTAAAGTTTAACTCCCATACCACTAGACTAGATCAAACAAGGAAGTTAGTTTGTAACTAAAATTAGTGTCTGGTCGTAAATTCTCCATTGTTAAGGGAAATAAACTTATTGAATGTGACAGAAAACCGTGTATTTACATTAGAATAGCTACTTCATTAAGGGAGGGTTATTAAATTAGATACAAATGCTCAAATGTATACACGGAGTGTTTCCCAAATTTGGGCCATAGGCCATACGCGTTTACATATGAAAACAGTATTTACTTGCACGTTGCTTCCCAAATTATTTTAGAAAAAGTAGTTCAAATAAAATTTTACAAATCACAAAAGGTACTTTTTTCTTCAAGCGTATTATAATATTCATATTATGCTACTGTACACACACTATAGAAGATATTAATTTTCTTACTAGTACAACAATGTTGTTCATTACTGTACTAGTAAAAAAATGTTAGCTTCTTAGTTCACCGCTGGCGGCAGCAGTCTTCACAAGAACACAGACCATATTGAAAATTGTTACTTGACAGTTGTATCGTTTGTGTTTTGTAATGTACACAGCCAACTTTGGCTGAAATTGCAAACTCTACAATTAAACCAATTCCAAAAAAAGTATTTAAAAAATCCCTAGCTTTCTTTGAAACACTTGAAGAAAAAATAGTATATGTTATTCGGAGTAGAACGTCCTTTTTGTGTTTTACCCAGCTTGCCTGGCCTCGGCTAACGGCTCGGTTGCAATAGCTGGGTTCAACACAAAAATACCGCTTTCTACTCCTAATAACATAATATACTATTTCGCCCGTTTGTAACTTCAATAAAAGTGGTTTTTCTGCCACTGATGAATCAATAAAAAATTCTTAATTTCAACAAAATTAGGAGAAAGCCGAAAAAAGCTATGTATTTCTAAAAATATAAACCTTCTGTCTTTCATATATGTGTTGATCATTCTATATCTGAAACAAATAACAAATAACTATAGAACACCTAAATATAGCCAACCTACTAAAGATTGATATCATTTATCGGGGTATTAAATATTGCTTGGTCTTTAGTTTTATTAAAAAATATGGGTGTTTAATTCGTTTTCACTATAGATCAATGGTTAATAATCAATTCTGCTTTTGTTGCCGTTTTCATTCTAAGAAGGTATTTGGAGTAGAAAAAATATTTTGAAAAAATCTGATGTGGCCAGCACATTACCTTCCGTCAATGCTGTGTATTATGTACAAATTCTATATATAAATTTTCTTGCAAAAAATTCTAAACTTCCAGTAAAATTATTTCATAAACAAATTATGCAACTTGCACTTGACACTGACATCTTCTACTTTTTTAGCTTTTCCCATTCGTTAGGAGTCGTTACTTTCTATTTTCTTTTTCCTCTCATTTCTGTGTAGCCTGTTGTCATCATTCAGTTCCTTTTTTTCTCAAGTCTTCCGTAATACAGTCCTTCTATCTTATCTTTGGTCTTCCTCTGTTTCTTCCACCATTTATTACGAAATATTCATTCTTCTTCCAATATATTCTTCATCTCTCCTTATGACATGTTCAAACCAATGTAATCGTTTCTTGTATATTTCAAGAAACTTCTAACATTCGAGTTATTTCCCTTATGCTTTCATTCCTTTTTGTATCTTTCCGTGTCTTCCCCAACATCTATCTCAACATTCTCATTTCTGCCACATTAATTTCATTTTCATTGATATTGACATCTGTCAATTTGAATATATTAGCAGTTTCCTTGGTTAGCATATCTGGCTGATTTATAAAATTTAATTTCGTTATAATTCTTTAACTCTATATCGGGTGGTATTACTGTCTTGATATTGTATGACGTGAAAAAATTTGCTCTCAACGTTTTTGATTAAAAAATATATTCTAAACGCCGAAAGTGAAGAAATTTTATTGAATCCAGTAAATTTAAGTGTCAGTGAAAGTGTAGAAAAGTTTTTTAAACTTTACTGTTGTGCCAATTTCAACAAAAATCACAAATAAAAAGCTGAAAATATCCCAAGGTCAGGATCACTTAATTACTCCTGTGCGAATTTATCAACAAATTTGCACGCTGCTACGGACTAAGCGACAGCTTCACACTGAAGGCACATTGACCTTACAAAATTTGTCAAAATTAGTAAACACTAAACTTTATTCGTTCCATAACGCAATCACAAATGGATCAAGAAATAAATACGCAATTAAATGAAATAGTGATGAAACTTAATATATTAGAAACAATCGAAAACGAAGTTTTAAGCATAAAATCCGCATTGGTGGAATATAATACTAATTGTGAAGTTCTCCGTGAAGAATGTACAACTTTACGCGAAACCGTCAATAAACAGCAACGTATTATTCATAATTTAGAAAAGCAGGTGAAAAAACGTAACTTAGTATTTACTGGGATAAAAGAGACTGAAGATAGTGATAATAGTTCAGCACAACTATTGTTAGAGTTTATTAATGATAAATTTCATTTAAATATTACACTCACTGATATTGAAGAAGTATTTAGACTCGGTAAAAAGAAAGATAATACTCACAGACCTATTCTAATTACATTTTCCACATTAAAACTAAAAAATTCGATCCTAGGGAATCGAAATAAATTACGCAATTCTGGAGTTTTTGTTAACATTGATATGACAACAGAAGAACAAAATCAAAAAAACAACTTATTAAAAATTAGAAAGGAGCTCAAAGCGCAAGGAAAGTCTGTCTATATTAAGGGAAATAAACTCTTCGTCGATGGATCACAAACACAAGTGCAGGATGTTGTCAGCATCGGCAAAAGAGAACAATCGTCACAAGGCGACCTTGGCAAATCCTTTCGTCAAGCTCCACCATCAAGGGACAAGAGATGTACCTAACAGGGCCACTTCAAGTACAAAATCTACTTTTGAAGACTCTCAACAATTAACTAAGTTAAGTAACAAAATACGTATCAATAATCCAGAACACATAAATAACTTTAATAACTTTAAAATTATTTTTTGGAATTTAGAAGGGTTCAACAAATTATTTACTTTAGATGATGATACAAAAAATATTCTGTTAACAGCAGATGTAATTTGTTTGTGTGAAACCTGGGCACATAATGAAATAATTAAGCTTCCGGCTTTTCTTAACGAATATAAAAACAATATTTTCCAGGCGAGAGCAATTAAAGAAAAAAGTAAAGGTCGAGCTAGCTCAGGATTATTGATACTTTGTAAAAATAATTATTTTTCGAAAATAAACATTATTGAAATTGAAAATTACTGGATAATCTTAGAGTTGCATTCGTTAGAAGATAAATATGTTATTGGTACTTTTTATTTCAAACCATCATTAGATATAGATTTTTGTTTAGAAAATTTAGAAAATACACTAGAATTCGTCCTAGACCACTATAATAATAATTTCAAAATTGTATTTCTAGGTGACTTTAATGCCAAACTTGGCCAGCTAAATCAAATTGCGGAAGATATAATTAACAATCCAAATGTCATGGAACAAAGGATTTCTCGGCATCATGGAATTGACCATAGAGGAAGAAAATTAACTAGTTGCATGGAACTCTTGGGTATGTATGTATTGAATGGTAGGTGTATGGGCGATTATCCTGGAAATTTTACTTTTTGTAACCACAACGGAAAAAGTACAATTGATTTGGTGTGGGCTGATATCGAAACCTTAGAAGCCGTCTCAAACTTTTCGATAATTCCCACCTTAGAAGCATCTGGGCACAGCCTGTGTATTGTATCCTTAAATAAATGTAGTAGCAATGAAACTATAAACGTAAATTACCTCTCTGATACTAACAATAACAATTATTTCACTAAATTTGTATTTTGCCAAGATAACGATGACACTTTTATGAAATTAATGAACGAATCTCCAAATATATATTTTAGCAGCGAACTCTCATCTGATTTATACAATAATTTTTTAACTACGGTTAAAGATGTAGCCTGTCAGACCGGAATGTTACAGATTAAAAGGCCGTCTGCAAATAAATTTAATAAAAATAAACCATGGTTCGACAAAGACTGTTTAGTTTTAAAAACACAAGCAAAGAAATTGTTAAAACTTTATAAAAAGGATCGTTCGGACACTAATTTAAATTATTTTATAAAATCTAAACAACGATACAGGAACATTATAAATACGCGGAAAAAAGAATATAATAATTATATTTCTGAAGCCTTATCAAATGTGAGAAACAACTCAGAGTTTTGGAGAACTGTACGAAGATTAAAATGTAAAAAAGTATCTAACAATAATATAAAACCATGGGAGTGGGCGCAGTTTCATAAACAAATGTACCCTGTTCGAAATTTACAGGTCGACACTTTTTTCGATTGCTTTAACTCACACTTTGATTCCAGCATTTCCCTACAAGAATTACAATCATGTATCTATGGTATAAAATCGGGTAAAGCTCCAGGCTTAGATGAGATTGGAAATGATTTTTTAAAACATTTACCTTCTAATTGGGAGCATTATTTACTTAACTTATTTAATAATTGTTTAATCACAGAAAAAACTCCAGAAGCCTGGGCCAAATTAAAATTTTTCATGTTACATAAAAAAGGGGACCAAAATAATTTGGAAAACTATCGCGGTATCGCCTTAATAAATTCGATATGCAAATTATTTACTAGTATTCTTTATCACCGCATACAACAATTTCTGGAGGAAAATAATATTTTAAATGAAAATCAGATGGGTTTCCGTAGAGAACGCGGTACTATCGATAACATTTTTGCACTATCCTCAATAGTAAATTGTCAGTTACGCTTGAAAAAATCATGTGTTTACACAATTTTTGTCGATTTCAGTCGTGCATTTGATTCAGTAAATCATTCCAAACTATGGCATAAATTATACAGCGTAGGTATAAGCGGGAAAATTATACGAATATTACAAAATTTGTATAACAGCGCAAAGATTTACTTTGATAATTCCGTTGAAAACTCGGTTGACATAACTTCCGGAGTATTACAGGGCTGTATTCTTTCTCCAATTTTATTCTCAATTTTTATAAACGATATCGAAGATGCTTTTAGAAATGAAGGAGTAGAAGGTTTGAATATTGACGGATTTCACGATCTCTTACTTTTGGCCTATGCTGATGATATAGCAATTTTAAGTAATTCTCCCGTGGACACTCAAAGAAAGTTACATATTCTACAAAAATATTGTTCAAGTAATGATTTAAATATCAACACTGCGAAAACAAAAATCGTTATTTTTCATAAAGGCAGACTAAGAAATTTACCATTCACTTTTAAATATCATAATGAATCCATTGAAGTAGTAACCAAATTTTGTTACTTAGGCATAACATTTTCTAATTCTGGAAAATTTTTGGAAGCATCCAAGCAAGCCCTTAAAAAATCATACCTAGCTATAAACAATGTGAAAAATATTTTGGTCAAAGGTAAATCCAATAGTTGGGAGGAGAAAGAGAAACTTTTAAATAGTGTGATAAATAGTACTCTACTCTATGGCTCAGAAATATGGGGTCTGCGATATTCGGATATTGCTGACTCTGGCCAAATTAAATATTTAAAACTTATTTTACAATGTCCTAGGAGTACTCCTAACTTTATGATTAGATTAGAAACCGGAACCACCCATATGCTGTTGAACATTCTAAAGCGTTCCCTGCAATATTGGCAAAAAATCGTAAAAATGAAAGAACATCGCACCCTTAAAATACTATATAACAGATTAGTTTATTTAGATGCCGGTGAAAATAATAAAATTGAATTTAATTGGGTTTCACAATTAAAACTATGTATAGATAACCTAGGGCTTACCACACTATGGGAAAAACAAATTTTATCTGCTAATGAAATTCGATCGATATTAGATACTCAAAAATCTAAATTACAGGAAAAAGATTTATCTCTCCTATATAACTCTAAATATAGTCCTCATTATATTTCCATTGGATCAGACCCTTCGCTTGAAAATTATTTAAAATTTCGAATGCCATTAACTTATATAAGAATTATTGCTCAACTACGACTAGCACATAAATATGGTCTTTCTATTTATATAAAAGGTATAAAATATCAGCTTGATGCAAGGTCAAATTGTACTATTTGCAATTGTCAAAGCTTAGAAAATTTGTATCACTTTCTAATAGAGTGCCCTATATACCGCCCATACAGACAAATATATCTATCTGAGTTTTTATGTGATGTAAATGAAGAGAATTTCATGCAATTGCTAGATTCTTTAACGCCAGCTAAAGTTAAAAACATTTTTCTTTATGTGATCGGTTCCATGAGGTTGAGAAGTTTCTGTGTGAATGAATAAAATATTAGTTTCATTAAATAAATTTATTTGTAAATTTATTTGTATCTTCTGTAATTACATATTTCTATATCTCAAATATTTTGTAATTATTTTTGAATTGTGTATTAAACTTAAGGGTAAATTTTTTGCCAGCTAAAGTTAAAAACATTTTTCTTTATGTGATTTGCCATGAGGTTGAGAAGTTTTTTTTGTGTGATGAATAAAATATTAGTTTCATTAAATAAAGTTATTTGTATCTTCTGTAATTACATATTACTATATCTCAAATATTTTGTAATTTTTTTTGAATTGTGGATTAAATTTAAGGGTTTTGTATCATATATCTTATTTTATCAATGTATATCATATATTATATTTTTGCTATTATAATTTTTCTATGCTATATGTAAACCAACCACTATTGTATAAAGCTCAGGCTTTCAAGCAATAAATGTATTATTATTATTATTATTGATATTGACATCTGTCAATTTGAATTATCTAAATATCTTATCAGTTTCTATGGTTTGCATAGCTGGCTGATATATGGAATTTAATATCTTTATAATTCTTTATATATCTATTGAATATGAAGTATATAATGCAATCACATCGTTTAGAGAATAACATATTCTTTAAAATTTATAAACATTTTATATCAATGATATTTAACTGCGTTTTTTCAAGAAAAACTATTAAAAGTTGCAAATGCGGGTACTTCCGGTGGACCAAGTAAACCAAAATCTAATCACGTCTGCATATGGATGTAAACTTGAGGAATACGAAAAAATCATAATTTTTGGAACCGTGGTATTGGAGTTATGCGATCCGAAACAATCGTCACATACACACACACACACACACACACACACACACACATACATACAGACATCACCGTAAAATAGTAAATTCGTATTCTAGGGACCTCAAAATGTGCTTATTCATTAGAAACGCACTGTCGAATTTTTTGACCAAAGGTAACGGAAGGTAAAAATTGAAAATTATTTTTAAGTAATAATGAATTATGTATAAAAAGTGAAAAAATTAGTTCTCTTAATTAAGTTTTCCACTGTTTATAAATTATAATTTTTTAAATATTATTAATTAAAAATAATAATTTTCCATTTTGTTTTACATTATTTTTCTACTATAAATACTTAGAATTGAAATGACAACAAAAGCAGAAACGATTGTTAACCCTTGATCTATATAGTGAACATGAATTAAACACCCATATTTAATAAAACTAATGACCGAGCAATATTTAACACCTCGATAAATAACAATTAATCTTTGGTAAGTGGCTATATTTAGGAGTTATATCATCATTCGTTATTTGTTGTAGATGAAGAATTACCAACACAAATATGAAAGACAGAGGGTTCATACTTTTTGAAATACATATCTTTTTTTGTACATATTAAACATACATGTTTTATTTCGTCAAATTGATATTAAAGGTACATTTACATATTGAAGCATTTTAGAAACTAAAACCACCTAGTCATCGAGGAACTAATATATCCTTTCTAAGAAAATTGTTGATCATTTCTACCGCGTCACATATTTTAGGAATTATATTTGGTGACAAATTTTCAAAGCAATCTGTTCTTTATCGGTAAAAGACTCTTCGATATAACCTTTAGTTACCCACAGAGTAGCTGTCGAACGCTTCGCTTGCTTGTAGTACTTTTCCATCCTCCATTTCTTTTTAAACATGTAACATCACCCCCTCCGGCAGCAAGTATTGTAGCGGAAGTTAAGAACAGTACACTTTCCGAATAACATTTTACACAATTATAAATTGGGTCTCGTGGCTGTGTGCCTGAGTGTCCGGTCGCGAATCTGGGGACCCGGGTTCGATCCCGACCGACGCCAAAAATCACTTCGAATTTTAATGGCACAAAATGGACCCCTGGGTTACATTCTCCACGCCAACATTAGGTGCCCATGAGATGATACCTGGGGGGCCAATTTTGTAACTAGAAAGCGACAGCGAATACGAATGCAATATGGCGGGTCACTGAATAAGCGCCATTTTATTTTCTATTCATATGACTGATTTCTATTGTATTGTGTACACTATACATATTCAGTACTAGTCTGACATTTGTTCAAAATTCCCGCGCTGGGAAAATTTTAGTTCATTTGAAAAGTTGCGTTATTTGAAATTGTATCATACTTATTTTGTGGTTATATTTCCTTTGAGCATCATACACATGTTTTTAGATAAGGTATTTTAATTAATTTCCAATAGAAGAAAATAATAATAAAAAAACAATAATTAAAAGGCACTAAAAAATAAATAATACAATCAATAAACAAACTACACATTAGGAAAAATAAATGAGCCGATAACTTATGCTTATTCGTAAGAGAATACCGTATTCATGAGGTCCGGACCAGCTGAATAGGTATTCAGTCGGAATAAGGCATCATGGCTGACAAAAAGTAGTGGGGATCATCTTATTCAGTATGAATTGTATTCGCTATCGCTTTCTAGTTACAAAATTGGCCCCCTGGTAAGCGCCCGCACGGTACAAATATTCCATCATTATCGATATCTGTGTACAAAACAGATTGGCACACCTAGCATTTGGTACTATGACGTGATGATATATTTGTTTACTTATTTAGTAATAAATTTTTCGTTGTCGTTACTTCCGTACAACAAAATTTTGAGTCTATCATGGCAAAACTACAATGTATATTGTAATTAATTATAGAAAAAAAAAATGTCAAATATGAGAAAAATACATTGTTCATTTTTTTAAATTTAAATTCCATTTGGTTTCTATGGCATCAATAGCAATACGCCATTTACATTTCACAAAGCACTCTTAATTAATGACACTAGTTTGTTTCGCAATTAAAGTTCTTTGACATAAAAATTTTTAATTGGAAAATATTTCAGCATTCAATGAAAAACAGTATATTTTATGCAGAGCTAAAGCGATTTTGTGGTTCTATAGATTCTCCACAAAAAGTATTACTTACAAAATAATATATTTTATTTTTTACTACAAATTTTAATAAAATTACGAGTACGTATAATGTAAAATGTAAATAGTTCAGAAAATTTAAGATTTTACCTCAAAAAAATTGCAACAAAAGCTTTTTTTACGGAATCCTGTTCAAAAAATGCGCTGAATAACATATAGTTTTTGGAAATCTCCTGCCAGTTGGGAAAAATGTCGGCATATTTAGGTTTTTGGTTATTTTCTTGAAAACAATTGCCCGTATCAAAATTTTACAAGAATACAAAATTAAAGCATGCAACTTTTTGTACAAGAAATTATTCTTACATTTCAACCTAGGATGAAGTCTGAAAGAGATGTTAAAAAGTAGTTTACATGCGTCGTGACATCGAAAGAAGTAAATTATTGATGATTTTTAAATAATTTTTGTCAACCCTTTTCTACAAATTTAATTTTTTCTTCCACTACTCTGATCCTGTTAAAGATAGGACAAATAACGCTGTTTGAAAATTTGAATTCACCATGAAATTCTCTTTCATGTCATGTTATATACAATTTAAAATTAGCCGCATTTTGAACAATGTCATTTTTAATTACATTTTTTCAGTATTAAAGAACGATTTGAGGGAAAATAAAAAAATCTGTTGTGGGCAGCACAATACCTCTCGCCACTTTAATATTTGGTTATATAAGTATTAAATTTAACATTTCTACACAATACCCCAAAAATTGTACCTATACCTTTTCTTTAAATTTAGTCATTTAAATTTTAAATTCATTCTATAGAATGCAAGCAGTCATGTGACTTTGATCACCTTGACAAACAGATATGGGGACCCGTGTCAGAATGGCAAATAGTAATTATGTATATAGATATCAAATGTCATAATTTCTCATTAAAAATTTCAAGATTTTGTGAGTTCAAGTGGTTAATTTGTCACCAGGAGTATGGAATATACTAGACCAAGAAAATAAACCACATGGAATTGTAAAATCACTAAATTTAGAATGAAAAATTATGATATTTGACATCTATGAAAGCTGTCTTTCTGACACGGGCCCTCACATCTGCTTGTCAAAGCCAACAAAGTCACAAGAATTTTTGTCCTACTCTTCTTATTTTTCGACATGTTTCCAAATCATTGTTGGGATTGATAGTATTTCTGAAGGGTTATATACCTATAATTTTAAATATTTAACTATTAATACATTAAGAAATAATATAATGTATGTACTTCCCAGAAAGTCTTCAGTAATGTCTCTAGATTTTTGACAGTGATATTTATCTGTCAGTGACAAACATTTTTATTTTTCAATTGGTTTCCATGACAATATTTGCGTTGTGAGATTTATTTCAACAGATTATTTTATATATTATATAAACCGACGCCAAAATTTACATCGAATTTTAATGGCACAAAATTGACCTGTATGGTGCACTCTCCACACCAGCTATGAGTGCCCGTGAGGTGACGCCTGGTAAGCGCGCCCACACGGTACAAATTTTACATAATTACCGATATCTGTATACAAAGCAGATTGGCACACCCAGTAATGGGAAATATGCCGTGATGAAATATTTATTTTATATATTTATTTATTTATATTTCTAAATCTATAAAAGATATAATAGAATATTTAAATGTATCAGATAGAGACTTTAATGTTCTTTAATACTTGCAAGAACAAAATTTTTCAAAAAATAATATTTTTTTTTTTAAGAATCTCTATTACCGGTTATTCCAGTATTACCAAAACATTTTCATCTCTTCCCAGTAATGTTCGATTGAGAAATACGTAGTTAAACAGATATTAAGTATTATAGTTTTTGAGAAATCGTCCTTCCAACATCCCCACATACACACACACACATACATAGGTACACACACATACATCCACACACACAGACATCATCGTAAAAATGTTAAAATCGGGTTGTATGGACCTTAAAACATGCTTATTCATTAAAATGTGGATATGCGATTTTTAGTATGAATGCAATACCTCTTTTAGCGCGAGGTAAAATACGGGTCTATTATTTTTCATTACTCTATAGATTAAAGTTAAAAATGAAAAATCGTGCATGACCTCATTGGCTGGAGGTTCCCATGAAACTTTTGATATTTTGTTCAGTGAATCTGGACAGAATTCCGCTTAAAAATCTTTTGTTGCAATTTCTTTGAGGTTGGGGGTAATTTTTCAGTAGATTTCCTGGCCTAAAAATTCATGAGCAGAATAATATAATTATTTTTTATACAGTTCAAATATTTTTATATTGAAAAGAATTTTTCTAATGCATTTTTTACCTCTCGCTAAGAGAGGTATTGGATTCATGCTAAAAATCGCATATCGAGATTTTATTGAATAAGCACGTTTTAAGGTCCCTACAATCCGATTTTAACATTTTTACGATGATGTCTGTGTGTGTGTGTGTGTGGATGTATGTGTGGATGTATGTGTGTATGTATGTAGGATGTTGGAAGGACGGTTACTCAAAAACTATAAGACTTTAAATTTGTTTAGCTACGTATTTCCCAATCGGACATTCATGGGAAGATCTGAAAAGGTTTTGGTAACAATTGGACAACCGGAAGTAGAAGATTCTTGAAAAAAAATCTTCTAAATATTATTTTTTGAAAATTTTTCGTGGTAATATTAAAGAAAATTAAATTCTCTATCTGATACAATTAAATATTTAATTATATATTCTATAGATTTAGAGATAAAAGATATATAATATATAAAATAATCTGTTGTAATAAATTTGACAGCCGAAAGAATGCCATGAAAAATAGTTGATAATTTAAATTATTTGTAACTGACAGATAAATGTCAGTGTCAGAAATAATGAGTAATGAATTAAAAATGTACTTGGAGAATCCCTTAGTTCTTGATTATGGGACAATGTACACCAGTACTGTAGACTAGAGTAACTTTGAATTGCGAAAAAGCTATCAAATTCTTCTCAAGTAAGTTGTAAATATTGACAAAATCGGAGTGCAATCTATCCGTCACTTTATTAAAGGGAATTAAGGTTATTTAGATATAACATGTATGAAAAAATAAAATGTAAAAGAAGATATATAAGAATAGATGCACAATCCAGATATATACATTTTAGACCGCCCAAAATTAATGTTTTTACTAGAAGAATATGAAGAGAAAGTAAACAAAGTTGTTCGAATTGAAAATTGCTGTTACCAGCCTAATATTTATATATGGTAAACTCTACTTTGTAATTTATTGTAACATAATTTATGGTAAAATATCTTCATGTTGAGACATGCTATTATTGAATAATAAAGAAGTTTATACGTCATAGATTTATATGAATATATTATTTGTATTTATAAAAATAATCTTTGCTTTATGCATACAGCCAGGTAAAATATACGGCGAGAGGTTATGTGCTGGCCACATCAGATTTTTTTGTTATAATGTAGTCGGTATCAGAAAAAGCATTATACAATATTCGCTATAAATAAAACTTAATTGGCCTCATAGGTTTCTTAAACCTTGGCAAATTACCTTGGTCTGATAAATTTCCCCGGCCAAGGAAATTTACTTAGGCGGTTTGTAATATGAATAAAACAACTATGTAATATAAATACATATTTATTATTTGTAAATCGTAAATTTAGTACAAATAATGATATTTGATTAATTATACTCAAATAATAGTAGTTATATAATCGGTTCATATGTCAATATTACATATTGAATTATGTGTATTTAATTAATACCTAATAATATTAATAGAAATGACGTTTCAGAAAACTATAATTAAATTAATTTGTTTTCAAAAGTATATTAATTTTATTATCTTAATAAATATATCCTATTTTATCATATTATAATTTCTTTAAAATATTAGATTTTGAAGATAAACTCCGCATAATTGGGCAGTCGTATTTATGTAGACTGAGATGTGTTTTAAAAACACGATGAGAGAAAATTCCAAAGGATTGTATGGACGCAATGAAAAGAGGAAATATTTAATGAGAAAAGAAGGAATGCAGAAAACCAATAATTCCTTAGATAACTACAACGATCCACTTGGCATATTCCTCAACTTACATGAAAAGAAAAACGGTCGCGTGCATAGAACGCTAATTATTATTGTTAACCATTTGTTGAAAGTCAAGAGATAATATTTCGTGTAAATTTCAGACAAAGAACAGACAGAAGCAAATAACATTCTTGCCTGACAAGATTCTGTTGACATAACAAAAACATTTTAAATAAATTAGTTTCTCTATAAAGTTGTGTTTGTACCTCTACTAGAAAATATTGTACTACTACAAAGTAAACGTGTCATTTCTTTACATAGCTTTTACTCTAATATAAAACTTTCAAAGCAGGTACGACTTTACTTTATCAGAGATATTTAATTTGATTCTTCCACTATTTTTACCTCTCGCTAAGAGAGGTATTGGATTCATGCTAAAAATCGCATATCCAGATTTTATTGAATAAGCACGTTTGAAGGTCCCTACAATCCGATTTTAACATTTTTACGAATTATTTTATAAATTTATTCATAAAAAGATGTGGAAAACACAATACCTCCCGTTTAATTTAATTTTTATTGTAAATACTTAAAATTACATCATCGTTGCCGAAATCTGTATACAAAACAGATTGGCACACCCAGCAATGGGTAATATGGCGTGATGATATATTTATTTTATTTATTTATATACTTACCTATATTCATTTTTGGCGTAGAGACTGCACCACAAGGGTCAGTTTTGTGCCATTTAAAAGACTAAAATATTTGGCGTCGGTCGGGATCGAACCCGGTTCTTCAAATTCGCGTGAGGTGATGCCTGGTCAACGCCCGCACGGTACAAATATGTCATCATTATTACCGAAATCTGTGTATAAAGTAGATTGGCTCACCCAGCAATGGGTAATATGCCGTGATGATATATGTTTTTATTATCTTACCTATATTTTTACATAATTACTTATGCTGGAAACTGTTTTAAGTTCCTTTCCAAATAATTATTGTTCCATTTACTATTTTCTTTTTAAAACGTTAATATTATTATTTGAAATGATTAGTTTGTTGACAGTGACATATATCTGTCAGTTACAAAAATTTGAGATCTGAACTGTTTAACCATGGAGTTGTGTTTAAAGCGTAGGCTCCGGGATTAAAATTATAGATAATTTTATCAATTTATCCATAAAATATATACAAAAAGTTAATGCTAACCTGTAGAAAATTTTAAAAAAAATATAACAAATCTCGAAAAAATAATATTTAAAAGTATTTTTCGAAGAAAACTATTTTGAGCTTCCAGTAAAGTGCTATTTCCAATTATCTAATTTACACCAAATTCTAAAGGCTTCAAAATTTTCTGAACAATAGTATTTGAGTTAGAGCGTAAAGATGTTAAAATTGGATTCTAGAGACCTTAAAACATGGTCATTTACCAAAATATCGATATGCGATTTTTTACCACGATCCCTATACCTCCCTTACCAATGGTAGCGGGAGGTAAAAATTGTACTTATATTAAACTGACGCTTCAATTCAAACTACAGAAATTAATTATTTTTAGAAACTTCTATTGTTTCTGGGTAAAATAGGTCATGTCATTAATTTACCAGTGGGGTAAAATTACACAAGCATTGACTGAAAAATTAATTATAATTAATAGTAATAGTACATTTCTACATTTTACATTTGAATAAATATTACTAATATTGGAATTGAGTTATTTCATGGAATTAAATATGCCTGAATTGTATAATTCGTTTTAATCATTATTCAAATTCTGGGTAATCTGGATTAAACATTGATACTATAATTAATAGTGTTATAGAGTGGATTAACATAGTTGATGAAATAAAACAATCTACTCATTATGGTTAAATTATTTATTTATAAACTATGTAGTTTCCACCATTTATTTATGTACGCATAAAATATTAGATTTTAGAAATGATAATGTGACATAATATTTTAATGACAAAGACATAACAATGACTCCCTCCATTATCATTGACATAATATCTCTTTCTTTTTAATGGAAAAAAGTTTTCAGTTGGATTTATAATAAAGTAAAGCAGTTGAAGTAGAAAGTAAAGCAAGCGAACTAGCTTAATTATATTAAACGCAATTCTTATTGAAAACAAATTAGAGTATATTGCTATAATTTGCCGTATAAAATTTTGATAACCTCAACCATCTGAATTATTTTTCTAATCATTTTATAACTACACTATTCTCTATTTATTTTAAAAGTTCAGAGGAGGGCGGAGATTAATGAAACCGGTTTACGCAGGAACATTTCGAGGGAAAATACGAATATTTTCGTTATATTATTATAGTTGCCGTCAAATAAGTATAGACTGTAGATTTTTACACTGTTGCCAATGCATTAGCAATGTTGATAATGCTAAGTTATGATGAAACGGCAACACCGCTGGGCAAGGGACGGTGCGGAGAAGGAAAAAAGATCAGTCCATACTTAATTGACGGCGAGTATAGTTATTTACAATTTTATTTATATTAAAATTATTTATTTCACATATATATTTAGATAGTGTCATTTATTATAAGAATATAGTAAAAAATCTGTTGTGGCCAGCACAATACCTTCCGTCAATCCTGTGTATTATGTACAAATTCCATACATAAATTTTCTTCTAAAAGATTCTAATTTTTTGGTATTTTATGATTCCCTTTCTCGGCAACTGAATTCCATTCTCCTGATAACAAAAAAACCACATGAAATAAGAAAATCATGAAATTTTGAATGAAAAATTATGACACTTGTCAGTTATGGACATAATTAATTGCTGTCATTTTGATACGGGTTCCCATATCTGCTTGCCAAAGGCACGCGCCCTATACATATTTTTTTTTGCAAAAGATGCTATATTTCCAGTAAAGTTATTTCATAAACAAACTATGCAAATTGCACTTGACACTGACATCTACTTCTTCTTCTTTAGTTTTTTCCATTCGTTAGGGGGTCGCTATTTTTTATTTTCTTCTTCCACTCATTTTTGTTTTGCGTGTCTTCCTCATTCAGTTCCTTTTCTCTCAAGTCTTCTGCAATACAATATTTTCATCTTATATTTGGTCTTCCTATGTTTCTTCCACCTTCTATTAATATATTCATCGCTTCTCATGACATGTTCAAACCAATGTAATCGTCTTTCTTATATCCAGAAACTTCTAACACTAGAGTTACTTCCCTTATTCTGTCATTGATTTACATTTTATTGATACTGACATCTGTCAATTTGAATTACCTGAATATATTAGCAGTTTCCATGGTTAAGTTAGCATAGCTGGCTGAATTATGAAATTTATATGAATTTTTTTATCTTTATTATTCTTTAATCCTATATCTGTTAAATATGAAATATAAAATGCAATCAAATAGTATAGACAATAATATATTCTTTAAGTTATAATAACATTTAACTGAGTTTTTCAAGAAAAACTGTTAAAATCTTCAAATGAGGGTACTTCCGGTTGACCAATTATAACCAAAATCTAATCAAGTCTGCATATGGTTGTAAGGAAGAGGAATACGCAAGAATTGTAATTTTTGGAATTCTAGTATTGGAGATATCGTGCAGGAAAAAACGGTCACATACACACACACACATACACACATACACACACACACACGCACATACGAACACACACACACACATTCAGACATCATCGTAAAAATAGTAAAATCGTATTGTAAAGACCCTAAAACGTGCTTATTCAATGGAAACTCACCACCGATTTTTTTGACCAAAGACAATACCTTCCTGCAATACATAATACGAGTACTCGTATATTTGAACAGTTTAAAATTGTTTCACGTTTGCAGCAATCACACGCCTTTAATTATTCTCCTTTACGCTGCATTTTGAAACCAAATATATTATATACAAACAGTAACGGATCCTGAATTTGGGGGGCTCGAACCCCCCTTTGAACTTTTTTTTATTATAAATAATAGAAAAAATGGATCATATAAAAGTTTAATTATTTTAAATATACTATTTAATGGCAGATGTAAATGTTTTTCATAACGTCAGATTTACAAGATACTATCATTTTTCATTTTTTAAATAGCAATCTATAATTATTTTACTTAAATATAAACCGCCATTTTTATCTTTTGAACTATGTATTACTTTTTTCCTTCCGTCACCTTTAGGTAAGGAAGGTATTGTCTTTGGTCAAAAAATTCAGTGATGAGTTTTTACTGAATAAGCATGTTTTAGGGTCCCTATAATACGATTTTACTATTTTTACGATGATGTCTGTATGTATGTATGTGTGTCTGTGTGACAAAAGTTCAGGATCCCATAACTTCAATACCACGATTCCAAAAATTATAATTTTTTCGTATTCCTCAAGTTTACATCCAGAAGAACAAGTGATTAGATTTTGGTTATAATGGGTGAACCGGCAGTTGCCACATTTGAAGATTTAACAGTTAAATTTGATTTATTGACATTTAATATTATTATAACTTAAAGAATATATTATTCTACATACGATTTGATTACATTTTATACTTCATATTTAATAGATACAGAGTTAAAGAATTTTAAAGAAATTAAATTTTATAATTCAGCCAGCTATGCTAAACATGGAAACTGCTAATATATTCATATAATTCAAATTGGCAGATATAAGTATGAGTAAAAAGTAAATTAATGTGGCAGAGATGAGGATGTTGATTACATTGGTTTGAACATGTCATGAGGAGAAATGAAGAATTATATTTGAACAAGAATGAGTAGTTTAGTAATGGGAGGTTGAAGAAGCAGAGAAAGACCAAAGATAAGATGGAAGGACTGTATTGCGGAAGACTTGAGAGAAAAAGAACCGAATGAGAACGACACGCAAAAATATCGACTCCTAACGAATGGGAAAAGCTAAAGACGAAGAAGATGTCAGTGTCAAATGCAATTTGAATAGTTTGTTTATGAAATAATTTTACTGGAAATTTAGAATCTTTTCCAAGAAAAATTATGTATGGAATTTATACATTATACACAGGATTGACGGAAGGTAATGTGCAGGCCACAACAGATTTTTATTAATGTACTCGAAAAAAATTGAGAAAAATAAGATAATTGAGAAACAGGTATGATAAATAACTTTAATTCAAATATTCTAGGTGTTTTTTTTTTGCGAAAATATACAAAATGTAACAATGTTAAACAGTTAAATTAATGTCAACAAAATATACATTTGTTTGTTATTTATTTAACGCATTTTCTAAACAAATAAACTTCCGTTGTGAAATGTTTACAAAGAATGATTTTTTATTGATATAATAATTCGTAAATCAACTGGAATCGTATGAAGAGCAAAAAAAATTTGCTTTATTGGCATTAATTCAACTGTTTAATATTGTTACATTTTATTTATTTTCGCATAGCCACCCAGAATATTTATACAAAAAATTATTTCTCATATTTCTCAATTGTCTTATTTTGCTCGATTTTCACCTCTCGCTAAGGGAGGTATTGGATTCATTCTAAAAATCGCATATCCAAATTTTAATGATGAAGCACGTTTTAAGGTCCCTACAATACGATTTTAACATTTTTACGATGATGTCTATCTGTGTGTGTGTGTGTGTTTGTGTGTGTGTGTGTGTGTATGCGTGTGGGACAATTACTCAAAAACTATAAGACTTTATATTTGTTTAACTACGTATTTCCCAATCGGACATTCATGGAAAGATCCGAATAGGTTTTGGTAACAATTGGACAACCGGAAGTAGCAGATTCTTGAAAAAAAAATCTTATAAATATTATTTTTTGAAATTTTTTCTTGGTAATATTAAAAAAAAATTAATTCTCTATCTGACACAATTAATTTTTTTATTATATCTCGTATAGGTTTGTAGATACAGTATATAATAATATAGAATAATCTGTTGTAATAAAACTCGTTGCCTATAAAACAATTGAGATATTTAAATGTTTGTAATTGACAGATAAATGCAAAATGTCAGTGTCAAAAATCAGATTTTTCTGAGAGGTACGAGTACATTTAATATATATTATTGTATTATTAATTAAATATGTATTTAAGTTATAGGTATGTTAATGTTACATATATCCTTAAGAAATACCGCTAATACCGTCAATGAATTTGAAGAATTTTGAACATATTAGATGAGTAGGACAAAATTACTCATAGAACGAAAGAATATATACAATTTCAATTATTTGTCTGTACAAGAAATGTTAAATTCGATACTTATAGGGCGCGAGCAGACATTTGACTTTGTTGGCCTTGGCAAGCAGATATGAGGATCCGTGTCAGAATGACTGCTAGTAGTTATTTACATAGATGTCACAAATGTCATATGTTATAATTTTTTATTAATAATTTCAAAATATACTGATATCGTGTTGTTTATATGTCATCAATAGTATGGAATATACTTGTCGAGGAAAATAATTCACATGGATGTGGAAAATCATACTGTTTTGAATGAAAATTTATGATACTTGACATCTATATACATTTTTACTAGCTGTCATTTTGACACGGGTTCTCATATCTGCTTGCCAAGGCTAACAAAGTCACATAACTGCATAAGGCGCTTATGTAACATAAAATGAAAAGGGCGAGAGGTATTGTGCTGGTCGCAACAGATTTTTTTTTTATTACGTTACTTTAATATAAATGAATCCCAGCTTATACGCTGCTCTTTTGCGTAATCTATACTATAGTATTCCCGTTAGGTACATACAATTTACGTTGCGCGCTGTATCATTATAAATCCATTATTATCGTCAAATGTAGATGTTCATCCTACCCGAGATTAAAGACATTTTATCATTTCGTTGAAATTAACGCAGTTGGCTAAACTTGCCGCTTATTTATAATATGTATATGCTTTTACTTATTTGTTCTATAAATGACTATTTAACTTTTATATTTAAAAATAACTAATTAATATCCTTAATACTGTGAACATTGCATTATGCCGTTCCGGGACCATAATGCATTTAGCATATGTCACGTTGTTATCGAAACCGGTGCATTTAAATTTCCCCCTAGATATTTTACAAATCTTTTAATGTCATGGCTTCAGTTTTAATTGAAAATTAAATCTTTGCTTTTATTTTCTTGAAAACCTGGACCCTTAATTTGTATCGCACACATTCAAACCAGGATGTAATCTAGTAGGTGTTGTTTTTACATTGTACACTTTCCGGTTCCGGAATTGTAAATTTAATTAAAGTCAGAGTGGTGTCAGCGTTGCAAGTTGCACGGTTATGTTTTTTTTACATCTGGTGATAGTAAATTTATGTAAATTTGTAGGATTATAAATTCCGCATGCTTCCTAAAAGTATTATGATTTTTATGGCCACAGAGCTAGAAGGATTATGTTGTAGGATTATATGTCGTAAGGAAACAGACTTTTCGTAATTACAGTGTAATAACTAAAATTATAAAAATTAAAATCCATCCGTGCTTTTTATGTATTTGATATTTTTACCATCCGTTACCCTTGGTAAGGGAGGTATAGGGATCGTGCTAAAAATCGCATATCGAGATTTTGGTGAATGACCACTTTTTAAGGTCCCTATAATCTATTTTTCATTTTCACGATGATGTCTGTGGGAGAGTATGTGTCTTCTGGGCACTCTAACTCAAATACCATCATCCAGAAACTTTTGAAAGCATGCATTTCTACCTTATTCTAATATGGAAAGAAGCCGTTCAAAAGTTTTTCTTCAAAAAATACCTTTAGATGTTATTTTTCGCAATTTGTTATTATAAAAATCTGTTGTGGCCAGCACAATACCTTCCGTCGTTCTCGTGTATAATGTATAAATTCCATAATTTTTCTTACAAAAGATTCTAAATTTCCAGTAAAATTATTTCATAAACAAACTATTCAAATTGCACTTGATACTGGCAACTTCTTCTTCTTTAGCTTTTCCCATTCGTTAGGGGTCGCTATTTTTGCATGACGTTCTCATTCAGTTCCTTTTCTCTCAAATCTTCCGCAATACAGTCCTTCCATCTTATCTTTGGTCTTCCTCCCTTTCTTTAACGTTCTATTACTAAACTATTCATTCTTGTTCCAATATAATTCTTCATTTCTCCTCATGACATGTTCAAACCAATGTAATCGTCTTTCTTGTATCTTTCTAAAAACTTCTAATACTAGAGTTATTTTCTTACCGTATCTTTCCGTATCTTCACCAACATCTACTTCAACATCCTCATCTCTGCCATTTTAATTTACTTTTCATTGATACTGATATCTGTCAATTTGAATTATCTGAATGTATTAGCAGTTTCCATGATTAGCATAGCTGGCTGAATTATAAAATTTAATTTCTTTAAAATTCTTTAACTCTGTATCTATTGAATATGAAGTATAAATTGTAATCAAATCGTATAGAGAATAATATATTCTTTAAGTTATAATAACGTTAAATGTCAATAAATCAAATTTAACTGTTAAATCTTCAAATGGTATAAATTTATAAAGGAAGTACTTTAAAAGTTATGCTATAAACACAACTCCATGGTTACACATTTCAGATCAAATGTTTGTAACTGACAGATAAATATCACTGTCGAAAAAATAATGATTTCAAATTTATAACAGTAACGTTTTGAAAAGAAACTTGTAGAAAAATAGTTATATGGAAAGGAACTTAATATACATAATTTCAAAATAATAATAATAACGTTTTAAAACGAAAATTGTAAAGAGAACAATAGTTAAATGGAAAGGAATTTAATATACATAATTTCTAGCATTAATAAAAAGATAAATAAATATATCATCACAGCATATTACCCATTGCTGGGTGTGCTATTCTACTTTGTACACAGATTTCGGTAACGATAGTGACATATTTATATCGTGCGGGCGTTTACCAACCGTCACCTCATTTTTGGCGTGGAGAGTGTAACACAGGGGACAATTTTGTGCCATTTAAAATTCGAACAAGACCCCATAGGTATGCATTTAAATTAATAAATATTAAATGGCGGGAGGTATTGTTTTGGTCACATCAGATTTTTTTCTTTTGCTCTTTATCTCCCGCTACCCTTGGTAAGACAGTTAGGTATCGAGGCAGAGTCAAATGAAAATCTTAAAAATGTTCAGAACAGGTAGCACTGGATAATCTGCCGGATGATATATTTATTTATTTTATTAATATATAATAATATAATTGACTCTATTGATCATGGCTTACAACTTTCAAAAATTAGTTCATTTGGTACTTCTTCTTCATTTTTATCTCTTTTAGCTTCTTATCTGTCTCATAGATCTTGTTATGTCTATTACAATGGTTTTTCTTCCTTCACATTTATTGCTACGTCGGGAGTACCTCATGGCTCTAATATAGGGCCTTTATTATTTGTTTTGTTTATAAATGAATTGTTAGATTCTTTCACCTGCCCCACTTTGGCTTATGCTAATGATATCAAATTATTTTACAAAAATTCCTCACTTGCTGATGCACTTATGTTACAAAATAATATTGACATCTTTGCTTCCTGGTGTAATGATAATAAACTCATCATTAATGCAGATAAATGTAATATAGTATCATATACAGTCGGAAAAATAATCCCGTCATACATAGATGTTATTTGTAGTTCCAGTCTTCGCCGTAAGAACTTTATTAAAGACCTAGGTGTTACATCCTCTAATAACCAGATTTAATGAGCATATACTAAATATTTGTTCTTCAGCCAACAAAACTATGGGTTTCATTTTCAGAGCCTGTAAAATGTTTGAGGATATTTCTGCTATTAAATCTTTGTATTTCTCTTTCGTGATTAGTAAATTAGAGTATGCCAATTTAATATGGTACCCCTTTTATGCCACTCAAATTTCTCATCTTGGCCGCATCCATAAAAGATTTATGAAATATTTCATACAAAATTGACCTTACATACCCCGATCGTGACACCGAATTCAATTCCTTATTAAAGCGTCATTCTTTACCATCCTTGATAGGAGAGCAGTTTCCAGTGCACGATTCCTGTGGTCACTACTTCATAACAGCATTGACTCACCTTGTTTGCTATCACGCATCCCATTCCATATTTCCAGGATTACACCGAGGCAAAGCAACAGTTTTCACCTAACTACTGCTCGTACTGATGTTCTCCAGCGCTCGCCCATACATGTGTCGAAAGGCAGATTCCTTATTTGAAGATATTTTTGTTTTAATCTTGTCCTATGTTTATCTGTATATTTATGTGTTTTAATTTTTGTATAGTTTTTGTATTTGTTAAACTTACATATTCTTTACCCTATAATTGGAGATTCTGTTGGGTAATAAAGTTATTATTATTATTTAATTATATAATGGGGTCTCGTGACCGTGTGTCTGAGTGTCTGGTCGCGAATCTGGGGACCCGGGCTCGGGATCGATCCCGACCGACCCCAAAAATTATTTAGAATTTTAATGACATAAAATTGACCCCTGTGATGTACTCTCCATGCCAACAATGAGTGCCCGTGAGGGTACGTCTGGTACGCGCCTGCACGGTGCAAATGTTTTATCATTACCGATATCTGTGTACCTACAAAGCAGTTTGGCAAACCCAATTGATAATATGCCGTGATCATATTTATTTTTATGTATAGACAATGGAATCTTTCTTAAACGGAGAGCACTGATCGGTTATTATTTGTCCGGTTAAAAGAGTTGTCCGTTTAAATCACCTCATTATTGAAATTGCTCCATTCGTAATACTTGCTGAAGTGACAAACATGAATTTCGATATTGTAGCTTCATTTTACGATGGATATCAATGGATGTCACCCCTTGATTGTGCAAGAAACGAATAACATAATAGAGTTACCATTTTTAAACTATTGTTATTTCAATATTTTCAGTTGTTGCTTTGATCTTTAGTATGTCCTTCCACATTCTAAAAATAATATTTCTGCCAACTTGCAAGGCAAAATTCCGTCGTTATAATAAATATTTAAACAATATGAATGTTAAATCACATTGAAGTTAGCAGAATAGACATTACAATAATTATTATGATGTATAACATTGTATGCTGTTCTCTCATGGTGAAATATTTTTGTAAAATAAATTAACATGAATAATTTATTTTATTTCAATTATTATTAAAAGACAGTGCGGTGTGTTTTGTTTTTCAATATATCTGTACTCTGGGAGGCAATGGTTTTGGAGGAACATTACAACATTGGTGGCTCGTGGTTTATGATGTGAGGGAGGCATTTTTTTTTTTGAAACCTATATTAAACGCTGATGAGGCCAGCATATTACCGTCCGTCAATTCTGTGTATTTTTCACAAATTCCATACATAAATTTTCTTGCAAAAGATTCTATACTTACAGTAAAATTATTTCATTAACAAACTATGTAAGTAAATATAACGACACAGAAATGTCTCAATTAAAATAATCTAAATATATTAGCAGTTTTCATGGTTATAGCATAGCTGGCAGATTTATGAAATTTAATAACTTAATATTTTTTTCACTCTATATCTATTAAATATGAATAAAACCTTTTAATCATAACGTATAGAGAATAATATAATCTTTAATATTTATAATAACAAAATGTCGAAAAATTATATTTAACTGCGTTTTTCAAGAAAAACTTTTAATAACTTCAAATAAAGGTACTTCCAGTTGACTAATAATAACCAAAATTTAATCAACTCTTCATATAAATGTATAAAAGAGGCATATGAAAGAATTATAATTGTTAGAAGGTATCGTTTTTAAAAAAATTGTCGCATACATACACATACAGACATCATCATAAAAATAGTAGAATCGTACTCTAGGGACCCTAAAACGTGCTTTTACACTAATAACACTTTCGTTTTTTTTTGACCTATTACTATTGCATTAGGTGACGGTAGGTAAATATATAGCATTGTTCAGTGTGCCAATCTACTTTGTACACAGATATCGGTTTTTTATTTTCCAATGATCACTGTAATTTCGGGCTAATTGAAACACGTTTAAAACGTGAGATCATACATGATATATAAAGGTAGTTTTTTGTGATATATTATAGTGAATAGACGTGTAGTTCTGTGTATTAAGTGATATCTAAACTAATATTTAAAGTGAAATACGAAGAATTATATTGATATGTTTTCCTAGGCGGAGACGCAGACAAAGATTTTCGATTAGACGGTATGTGCCTTGCCTTCATATTCATCCTCAAATACATCTTCTTTATTTATAATACTCAGTACATACAAAGCTACTGTCCTGTGCAATAAAAAAGGTGCAAGACTTTTTAGTCCATACAAGTACCTACAAAAAATATATTATAAAACAGCAACAACGCACTTTACTTCAAAAGAAAAATAAAATTGATTATTTTTTAATTCATGCGTATGGTCACCGAATATACAGTGACGTACCAGACAGTTTTTATACCATACAGAATTAAATAGTTATATTAATAAACATATGCATATATGCCTGAGTGTCTGGTCGCGAATCTGGGAACCTGGGTTCGATCCCGACCGACGCCAAAAATTACATCGCAATTTTAATGGCACAAAATTGACCCCTGTGGCGCACTCTCCACGCCAGCAATGAGTGTCAGTGAGGTGACGCCTGGTAAGCGCCCACACGGTAAAAATATTTCATCATTACCGTTATCTGTGTACGAAGCAGATTGGCACACCCAGCAATGGGTAATATGCCGTGATGAAATATTTATTTATTTATTTATATTATAAATAAGAAACTATGTAAATAAACTTATGTAACAAAAAAATAATTTATATACTCCGATGTGTAAAGTTGATACTTTACACACTGCAGACAAGTGTAAAGTAAATGATTTCCGTATTTTATTTTACTTACACATTACAGAGCTACCACCATCAATACACGTTTGGCATTTAAATTGTCTTACCTAAATTTAGTTTTTTCTATACATTCATGTTGGTAATACTGACATAACTGCAATATTCAACTTCAGATCTATTATCTGTTAAATGTGAACTCGGTATTTGGTGTGTTCAAATTGTCGTCTGCTGTAATTTGTTTCAGGAATTTTATTTAAGGTCATAAAAAAATATTGTATGCTACTCAAGTGTAAACAAGCTTTATAACATTCTGTCTGTTCTCGTCACGAAATACTTACCTCATGTCATAGAGATTGTGATTACACTCTTATTGCATAAATATCTATTATCGTGCTATGTAAAAATATTGCGCCAAAGATATACGTATTTCAAAACTACTAAAAAATTGGTTTAATATTTCTTAACTTGTGATTTTGTACTCTATATTTAATAGTTTTACCATTCCTCTTCATACAATCACTGCAACACACCTTCCAGGAATTGATTTTATTAAATTTGTAATACCGTCTTGTGCAACATTTTGCCACTCATTTTCGCAATGGTTCCATAATTCAGCCGTCTCTTGTCCAACGCGTATTTTTAACTTCTGCCATAAATGTTTTATTGGATTTAAATTCGGAAATTGAAGTGAACTTTTGTTGACCTAAAAATTATTTCACCATTTCGTTAAACAATAACCTAATTTAATATTAAATTGGGAAATTGATGAGAAATATAAATAAACATAGTATATAAACTCTGAACAACAATTTGGCTCGATACTTTTGAGCACGGAAAATTTCATTTAAGCTATAAAATACAATGAAAATAAATTTTAAAATATGCCAACTATACCAACTAATGTAATTAACAATCCTAATAGTAGTGTAATATATAAATGTATTTAAAAAAATCTTTTAAAAGAGATAAAATAAGTTTGGCTCAATACTTTTCCACTTACTGTATTTATTTCAAAAATTTGTTACGCGAGATACAAAACGAAAAGAATACATTTTGTACCTTGTACATCGAAAACATATCTCAAGGAATACAAAAGGCGAATGCAGCTTCTCATACTTTATTACTTGCGAAATACCAACAAAGTTATTAATAAACAACTTACTTTTTTACCCTAAAAATCTAATGAAAAATATTTCAACCCGTTGCCTATGGTAACCAGAACTTGAATGTAAACTGTCATTTACTGACAACAAAACAATGTCATAAAGGCATATTCTCTTAGTAGGTATGAGGAATGACAACATTATTAGTAATAAAATCTGATGTGGTCAGCACAATACCTTCCGTCAATCCTGTGTATTATGTACAAATTCCAAACATAAATTTTCTTGCAAAAGATACTAAATTTCCAGTAATATTATTTCATGCAAATGGCACTTGACACTGACATCTTCTTCTTCTTTAGCTTTTTCCATTTGTTAGGGGTTGCTATTTTTTATTTTCTTCTTCCATTCATTACTGTTTTGCGGGTTATCCTCTTGTCAAAATTTATCATTCAAAATTTCATTTTTTGTATTTTATGATTCCTTTTCTCGGCAACTGAATTCCACACCCCTGATAATAGATAAACCACATAAAATAAGAAAATCATGAAATTTTGAATGAAAAATTATGACATTTGTCAGTTATGGATGTAATTAATAGCAGTCATTTTGACACGGGTCCACATATCTGCTTGCCAAATCAGCAAAGTCACGTCACTGCACACGCCCTACACATAAATTTTCTTGCAAAAGATCCTATATTTCCAGCTAAATTATTTCATAAACAAACTATACGAATTGCACTTAACACTAACATCTTCTTCTTCTTTAGTTTTTCCCATTCGTTAGGGGGTCGCTATTTTTTATTTTCTTCTTCCACTAATTTTTGTTTTGCGTGTCGTCCTCATTCAGTTCTTTTCTTTACTTTCATCTTATATTTGGTGTTCCTATGTTTCTTCCATCTTCTGTTATAAGCTATTTATTCTTCCAATATACTCATCTTTCCTCATGACATGTTCAAACCAATGTAACCGTTTCTCTTATATCTTTCTAGAAACGCCCAACACTAGAGTTATTTCCCTTATTCTTTCATTTATTTACTTTTTATTGATACGGACTACTGACATCTGTCAATTTCAATTACCTGAATATATTAGCAGTTTTCATGGTTAAGTTAGCATAGCTAGCTGATTTATGAAATTTATTATCTTTATAATTCTTTAACTCCAAATCTGTTGAACATGAAATATAAAATGCAATCAAATCGTATAGAGAATAATAAATTCTTTAAGTTATAATATAATTTAACTGAGTTTTTCAAGAAAAACTGTTAAAATCTTCAAATGAGGATACTTCCGGTTGCCCAATTATAACCAAAATCTAATCAAGTCTGCATATGATTGTAAGGAAGAGGAATACGCAAGAATTGTAATTTTTGGAGTTCTAGTATTGGAGATATCGTGGCCGAAACCGCGGTCACATACACACACATACACACACACACACACACACACACACACACACACGCACACACATACAGACATCATCATAAGAATAGTAAAATCTTACTGTAAAGACCCTAAAACGTGCTTATTCAATGAAAACTCACCACCAAAGACAATTCCTTCCTTACCTAGAGGTGACGGAAGGTAAAAAAATAAAATAAAAAATTGAAAATAATATTAATGGTTTTGTAAAATTCAGACTACAACAAATTAGATTAGTTGTGGAGTTCATTGCATGATAGTATTTACTTATTTACATCACCATGAAAGCACGTGTATTTACTGAATCTATTCATGCTTGTTCACCCACACCTAATGTATCTCTAACCAAATGTGATGCTCAATCTATATCCCATTACGCATTATTGTCATACTCCTATGTTCACTAAAGTGTCATAAGACTCATTAATTAAGGACCATGAATACTTCCTTCATTAATAAACTGGCGCCTGCTTGATATACATATACGCCCTACATACGAAAACTATTGTTTCGAGATGGTGTTATCTGATAAAGAAGGATCCACCGGATGAAATATTTCGGAACGATGAAGATTGTTGTTTATTTTCATAGTTTTGATATATTAACACAAGTAATTATGCATAATTTATAATCATAGCGTTTAGAGCAAAGTTAAACAAAATAATATTTACCAAAATATAGGAATAGTTACAGGAAAATTAAAGGGAATTTATTTCATTCCAATTTATAAATATTGACTTCAAAACTACTATTTTCCTTGTTTACATATTGTTTTATATTTCTAGCCAGTATTTCCTATTAACTTTTCAATTCATGAAATTTCTAGATGTAAAACTTTTATCCTTTTATTTTTGTACACGAGTACACTTGAGATATTTACTAATGCTGATAACCGCAGAAAGAATAACACTTTTACAGCGGTAATAATAAATAATATCCTATTTCCAGATTAGGTGTTCCGAGAATATCATTTAACCCTGTGTTAAAATGACGTTTATGGATTGTTTATTCTAGAGTTAAGACTTATTCCATGTTTATTATTATACATTTGTGAGTTAAGCTCGTGATAAACTAGGAATAGCTGTTCCTTTGTTAAAAGGAAGCTATTCTGAATTTCACCCTTATCTATTATTACCGCAGTAAATATTTTATTTATCTCACTTCGTACAAGATGAAGATCCTAGTAGTTCTAAAAAATATCATTGAACATTTATTTATTAGAATAGTAAAGAGGTTGATGGGAGAAATGGCAATTTCGATTACAATTATTTTTAAACATATTTTAAATTATAAAATTAAGGGTGAACTTAAAGCTACATTTGCTGTAAAAAAAATACTGAATATAAATAAAGGTCTGGGAAAAAAATAGTTAAAAAACATGCGTTAGTATCTGGTTTCATATAATATATTTAATTGGAAATTCATCAGATATTTTCAATCTCTGAAATTTTCACGCGCATTGTTGGTAACACTGCCGCGCACCTATTGCGAAACATCCACGAAAATTACTAACTTTCGGTATTTTTCTTTATTTAGGTTAACCTCACGATTACAAACATTTGCTGTTGCAATACCTAGCAGAATAAACATAATATGCAAATAGCCATGTGACTTGAACCAGGCAGGCAACTCTTGAGTATGACTACGGAATCAATAGATGCCATTGCTCTCATGAGCCAACTACCTTAAAAGCTCCGAACCAATCTCCTTTTGGAATACTTTCAAACAAAATTTTGGGAGACAGAAAACTGACAAAGCTATAAAATTAATTACTAGCGAATTAAAACTGTCAAATTAATTTCAGCCTGATTTAAAAAATGACCAAGCTATCAAATTATAAATCATGATTCGAAATTGCTAATACTGCATGTTTCTAGTATATTTCTTTGAACCTCATTGTTGCTGGAACAAATTTAAAATGTTTCTTTTGAGTTTCCATTTTTTAGCGGTAAGATCAAAGGAATTTCTGGAATACTCAGAAACATTTCTACATTTGAATTTTTACCTCCCGCTACCCTTGATAAGGGAGGTATAGGGATCTTTCTAAAAATCGCATATCGAGTTTTTGGTAAATGACCACATTTTAAGGTCCCTACAATCCAATTTTAACATAATTAGTATACTCGTATGAACTCCGAATTTTTAACTTAATACGGTTCAATAACCATTTTAGATCACACCTCGATATACAAATAAAATTTTGAACGTGCACCAAATTGTATTTATGTTTTCTTCTTTTTACCTTTCACTAAGAGAGGTATTGGAATCCTGCTCAAAACTCGCATATCCAGATTTTAGTGAATAAGCACGTTTTAAGGACCCTAGAATCCAATAATAACATTTTTACGATGATGTGTGTATGTGGTGTGTGTGTGTGTGTGTGTGTGTGTGTGTGTGTGTGTGTGTGTGGATGTATGTGTGTGTGAGGACGTTTGAGGTACGATTTCTCAAATTCTATAAGATTAAAGACCTGTGTAACTACGGATTCCTCAATTTAACAGTAATGGGAAGAGTTGAATAGATTCTGGTAACAATTGGACAACCGGAAGTAGTAGTATTTTAACAAAGATCTTTTATATGTTATTTTTTTAATATTTATGTTATTACAAATATTGAAAAACAAAATTATCTATCCGACACATTTAATTTTTTTATTATACCTTCTATAGATTTAAAGATATAGATATATAATCTATAAAATAATCTGTTGTAGTAAATCGCACAGCCTGCTCGCAGCCCAAACATCTCCATGGTAACTACTTTAGAAATTAATATGTCTGTAATTGACAGATAATTTTCATTAATGTCAGTGTCATAAATTCAGAGATAGTACTGAAGGCTTTTTCTGGGAACGATATTTAATGTCTTATTGTATTATTAATTATATATTTAAAATTATAGGTATATTACATGAACCCTTCAGAAATAACGCCAATCCTGTTAATAAAATGGAAAAACCTCGAACATTTAGAAGAAATGGAGAAAACTTGCTCATAGAATGAATTTAAAATTATAGAAAATACGTATGCATATACAGATTAGGTGTAATTAGAATATTTTGTGTGTACAAGACATGTTAAATAAAATTCTTGATGGAAAGGGCGCGAGAGGTATTGTGATGGCCACAACAGATTTTTGACTTATTATTGTATAAACCACGACTGCCACTGCAATTTCTTCGTGGATATACCACATCTTCTCTAAAATAAATGGAAGGTTCGGCAGTCGGTTCGGAGGTCACTATAAGCCGACGGACCCTTGTAGGCTTTGAGGCTGTAGGTTGACCACTCGCACTATAACGGAATTATAGGACAGCATGATTTACTTTATTCTTTACATTGAATTTGTCCCGATCATTTTATGGTTGATCTTACAAGATTCTAAATTTTGGAAGAAACTGAAACATATGAAAACAAAAATAAATAAATCATAACGGCTTATTACCCATTACTGGATGTGCCAATCTGCTTTGTAAACAGATATCGGTAATGCTGAATTTCTTGTATCATACGTGCGCTTACCAGGCATCACCTCACGGGCACTATTTTTCTATGCCAGTGTCTTTATGAGTCATATATATATATATATATATATATATATATATATATATATATATATATATATATATATATATATATATATATATATTGCTATTACTATTATTATTAATTTAAGCACACATTATTTCAATCGAGAAAATCTCCAAAAACCTCATAAACTGAATCAGTATCCAAACACTTTATCCGTATTCCGAGCGAACTTTTAAATAAAAGTGCTTTTATGGAGCGCGCTTTTACATTATATTCTTATGAGGAGCCTTTGCAATTAACATGTTTCATACCAATCATGTTCGATCATGTTCGACAGAAACGTATGATTCGTCGCTTAACACAGACTTCCAATTCACTCAACGGGGATTATCAGTAGTTAACCGAAGTAGAACGTGAACGTGGCTCTTTTAAGCCTTGCCTAAATGAAAATTAGTATTCCGGTCGTCATTTCGTGATACGGCTGCGTTGATGTACGCAGATGAGGCTCGGTAAACGATGCAGTATTCAGCGAGAGAAAAGTATGATTCAAAGGAATGGAGAATACGTGTTAGCGGAACAGAAAATAGAGAATAAATGTTGTATAGAACTCGGAGGTTCGTGGTTATTACAGTTAGAAACTGTAACTAGAAATGTAAGTAGCGTTCTCTCTATTTTAGATGAAATTTAATTTTAATATTGTGATTTAATTTCCAAATAATTTTACAAAAAAACTTACGATGTACGGTGCCTTATAGGGTCGAAAAAATTGTAGTATGTAGTTATATAAATAATAATAAGTAACACAGTGTCAAATAAATTCCGGGAATTGTTCAATAAAATACAAAATATTGGTTAAATCATTCAAATTTATCTTGTCGCCTACAAAATAGACCAACGAATAACCTACTGGTCGAAAAACTTCTTATAGGATCTTTCCGGTATGGTTGAATTTTGTTTTATGGCTCCATTTTCATACCTTTTACTCGAGTTTTTAATCCAACAATTCCTGGTACATATTTGACGAAATAAGCAAATATAAATGTTTAATAATACAGGACTGACCAGAACCACCTTAACGGCAAGTTTAAAAGGTCTCAATAATTGGAAATTAAATATGCATTAAATGCAAAATAAAAAATCTGATGTGCATAATATATATATATATATATATATATATATATATATATATATATATATATATATATATATATATATATATATATATATATATGGGGTTTCGTGGCCGTGTGCCTGAGTGTCTGGTCGCCAATCTGGGGACCCGGCAATGGGTAATATGCCGTGATGATATATTTATTCATTTATTTATATATAAATATATATATATATATATATATATATATATATATATATACTCGTATACAAAATTTATATTACATTTCACTATAAATTACGTACAATAAATTACAAAATAGAGTTTACCATATCTAAATTTTAGGCTGGTAACAAGGATTTTCAATTTGAACAATGTTCTTATTTATTTTCTCTTCATATTCTAGTAAAAATATTAATTTTGGGCGGTCTAAGATGTACATATCTGCGACTACTCTTACATATCTTATTTTAAAATTTCCTTTCTCATACATGTATCTAAATAACACATTTATTTCCTTTAATAAAGTGATGGATAGATTGCACTCCATTTATTATTATATCGATGTGTAATTTTGTCAATATTTTGAGAAGAATTTGATAGCTTTTTGCAGTTCAATGCATATTTTCTCAATCATTACACATTATTTCGATGCGATATAATTTTTCTGTATTTTACGTTGCAGAGTGGAGACAATATTCAGTTTAATCTTGTGTGTATAACATTTAAATATCGTTTTCCTTCGGGCTGTATTCTCATACAGTCCGCCTATTCGCACTTGTTCGATTTCTAGCGTGTACAATTCAAATATTTTCTCGTAGGCAATCATCTATCGCCTTTTCACTTATTATTGTGCGCTGAGGGCTGCCCCGATTATATCTTCTTATCCGACATTGTCGGGGTAACAGTATTTCTGAAGGGTATGTGTAATATACCTATAATTTTAAATATTTATCTATTAATAAAATAAGAAATAATAAATGTATGTACTTCCCAGAAATAGTCTGCAGTAATGTCTGCGGATTTCTGACACTGTCAGTTACAAACATTTTAATTTTTCAATTGGTTTCCATGACATTATTTGGGCTGTGATATTTATTACAACAGATTATTATATAACTTATATTTTTACCTCTCGCTAAGAGAGGTATTGGATTCATGCTAAAAATCGCATATCCAGATTTTATAGAATAAGCACGTTTTAAGGTCCCTACAATCCGATTTTAACATTTTTACGATGATGTCTGTGTGTGTGTGTGTGTGTGTGTGTGGATGTATGTGTGTATGTATGTAGGATGTTGGAAGGACGGTTACTCAAAAACTATAAGACTTAAAATTTGTTTAACAACGTATTTCCCAATCGGACATTCATGGGAAGATCTGAAAAGGTTTTGGTAATAATTGGACAACCGGAAGTAGAAGATTCTTGAAAAAAAATCTTCTAAATAATATTTTTTGAAAATTTTTCGTGGTAATATTAAAGAAAATTAAATTCTCTATCTGATACATTTAAATATTTTATTATATATTCCATAGATTTAGAGATAAAAGAAGTATAATATATAAAATAATCTATTGTAATAAATTTGACAGCCGAAAGAATGCCATGAAAAATAGTTGATAATTTAAATTATTTGTAACTGACAGATAAATGTCAGTGTCAGAAATAATGAGTAATGAATTAAAAATGTACTTGGAGAATCCCTTAGTTCTTGATCTGTGACTATTATGGAGATGACAAGTCTAGGTTGAAGGACTTAAATTTGTTTCAAACATTATGGGACAATGTACACCAGTACTGTAGACTAGAGTAACTTTGAATTGCGAAAAAGCTATCAAATTCTTCTCAAGTAAGTTGTAAATATTGACAAAATCGGAGTGCAATCTATCCGTCACTTTATTAAAGGGAATTAAGGTTATTTAGATATAACAAATATGAAAAAATAAAATGTAAAAGAAGATATATAAGAATAGATGCACAATCCAGATATATACATTTTAGACCGCCCAAAATTAATGTTTTTACTAGAAGAATATGAAGAGAAAGTAAACAAAGTTGTTCGAATTGAAAATTGCTGTTACCAGCCTAATATTTATATATGGTAAACTCTACTTTGTAATTTATTGTAACATAATTTATGGTAAAATATCTTCATGTTGAGACATGCTATTATTGAATAATAAAGAAGTTTATACGTCATAGATTTATATGAATATATTATTTGTATTTATAAAAATAATCTTTGCTTTATGCATACAGCCAGGTAAAATATACGGCGAGAGGTTATGTGCTGGTCACATCAGATTTTTTAATCTGTATTATAGTTTTTGAGAAATCGTCCTTCCAACCGGCTAACACACATACACACATACATCCACACACAAACACACATACACACACACACACACACACACACACACACACATATATATATATATATATATATATATATATATATATATATATATATATATATATATATATACATACACACACAGACAGACATCATCGTACAAATATTAAAATCGGATTGTAGGGTCCTTATTACCTGCTTAATCGTTAAAATCTGGATATGCGATTTTCGCATGAATCCAATACCTCTCTTAGCGAGAGGTAAAAAGTTATGAAAAAATCGGTTTTGTATCCAACAGAACTAGTTTTCGTCTAATATAAAATTCCAATTCCACGTTCATCAATGTTAAAACCACGGTTAATGGAGTTATTGCCGTCCCTTAAAAGTTAGGGTTGATATATTAAGCGTCGATTTTTTACCAAAATATGAAGTCAAACATGACATGAAATTAAATTTCAATTACATATCCTGGAATATACAAGACGATTATTTCTAAATATATCCCTTAATTACAATTCTAAATACGGATAATCGGAGAGGCATCAAAACACATTATTTGCAGCTGACTCGGAGGCGTACTTTAATAATACATATAGTAAATTGTCAAAAAATAGTATTTCATATGCAATGTAACAAGAATGTGTATAACTTTTAGACATATCCCTCTTCACTACTGATGTATAATATTGATGATTATTCAAATACAGGGTGTTAAAAAAGGGTAAAAAAAATGAAAATATAGTCAACAGAGGCCTGATCTTTAACTGTTTCCAAGAAACAGGCCATTTTATATTATAATCGAAGAAAAACTGATAAAAATAGTAATCGAACAAAATTTTGTCTGTCAGTAAGGCCCGCTCCTACCACCTATAGTTAAAGTGACAGTAAACCAACGGTTATGTTGCAAAATTGTTCTTACCACCTTTGGTTAGAGCTTTTAACCTTAACTTTAATTCTTAACTGGACAAAAAAAAAAATTTATATGGAATATTTTTCTCAGTTTATAATAGTTACGAAATCATTTGAAAATTAATTATTGGCTAAGAACACCACATTTAACTTAGTTCACTGGGGTCATTTAAATATAATCGTTGCTTTTTTTATAAAATCGTGAAATCCGTATCATTTAATAAAAATAGTAATATAAAATAACATGAAATATGCGACTTTTCATTCATAAATTTGCTAATAAACTTTGGCGGCTGTAAAATTCGTGACGTCACATAAAGACGTTCTTTACACACACACACACACACACACACACACACACACACACACACATTTACGGTCGTGGTTACCGTTTGCTGTTGTAAACAAACTAACCTAAAATTGTGACAAGTGACAGCAGAGTTATGAGTAAAGGTATGTAAATGAAACATTTATTAAAATAAATATCAAAAGTTGTATGAATATGTTTTTAGTTAACAATATGCTGTCACAAAATCAAACAATCATAGTTCCAAACAAAACCGGTACACCTCTACTGTCGCATTCGCTAAGCCGTGACGTCAGCGTCAAAATATTTGAAATTAGAAACAACTTTTAAAAAATCATATCTCTGATTCTAAAGATTTGTAAAATGTGAAACATACACCTACATATTTAATATGACCTATTCTTTCAAGAAAAAAATAAATTAGAAAATGTGAAATGACCCCATTATTTGATTTTTTAAAAACACAAAAGCACATCTAGTCGTAACTCATATAGTTTTCGAGATAACAGAGGTAAACCGTGTGAAAAACTCATTTTCCACTGCCTTATATCTCGGGAACCATTGAAGATCGGACACCTATGTTGATTAAGCTTTTACACTCATCTTGATCAGTACTAGATGCCTTCAAAAAAATTTACGCTTTTTTATCACCCTCTATTGGATATTGGATATTCATAAATCATAAAACTATAACGGCCGATTTCACCACCGATTCCTAAACCGCTGTCTAGCTAGGAATTTCCTAAAACTGCCTACAATGATAATTATTCATTTTGGATTTTACCAAACAAAACAATACCCAGCTAGGAATTACTTACGTAAGCATCTAAATATTAGTTATTTTTATGATATTTATTATTTGCACACTAATATAAATGAATATTTTTTTATAATTTATGACAATTGTATTTGTCAACATTGACATTGGAAATTATGCAGAGATATTATTAATATTACGTTGAGGTATACAATAGTTATTTATGTATTATAAGGGTATCATTAAAAGATTATAGCACGGAGGAATGTTTAAAGCTCGACGCGTAGCTGAAATCTTTAATTTTCCCCAGTGCTATAATTTTGATTATGCTCGTGGTATAAACAACGTGTTATTTTATTTTGGTTCTCGAAATTCAAGGATTCAATAGGTATATTTTTATATTAATTATCGATGGGCTGGCGATGTGAATTTTAAGTATGCTGTGGTTTCTACGTAGTTTGCTGGTGTTGCTATATTTTGTTTGTTATAAACAATTTTAATTTATTGTCAAATGAAAATGACAAATATCGATTATTCCAAAGAAATATTGGTTGAATTTGAAGTTGTACAGGGCAAGTTGTGTTCACAGAATCCAAATTTCGTATATGAGAAAGAATATGAAAGTTTTGCGAGTGACGGTGTTCAAAAATATGATTTATCAAAGTTATGTTGTCTGACATTTATCTATAAACCACAATATTGATATGTTTGAATAGCTGTTATCTGGCAACTTTATAGGCACTAGGGCTATAAAACTTTATTTATTTTAAATGGGAACCTATTTTTTTATATGATTTGTTCATGAAATAATTTTACTGGAAATATAGGATCTTTTGCAAGAAAATTTAATGTGCTGGCAACATCAATTTTTTTCTATTTCTTTATATTAACTATTAAATTATATTTAATAAACTTGTCCAATTTTCATTTATCGGAAAACAGATACCTACTATCCATTTCAGAATTATAGTCAGTTTGAACTCGAATAACTTTCTTTAGCAAAAGAAAAAAAAAATGCGGTAAACTTATAATAAAAGGCGAAATATATTTCAAACATTATACGTAATTTCAATTTTTTACGTTAGCATATGTTAACAATAATAAAAAATTATTGAAAAATGACTCTCATTTTTCACGCATTTTAGAAATCTATCAACTTTAATTAAGTATAATATCTATATTAACAAACCCAGACACGTGAAATTTAAATATATCATACATCTAACTTTTCTAAAGACTTCTACCTGAATAAATCTGTTTCATATTACATATATTTTTTATAAACGTTAATAATATGAAGTAACAATATCTCGGATTCTGTTAGTTGGTCCAATATTATGTTGTTTTGTTACTCATTTTTAAATAAAAATATGTATAAATTTTTGTTTGAAACTGTTTTATTTATATTTAATAGCGCTTTTATTAAAAAAGTGCAATGAAAAACTCGCGCGCTCAGCTTGTCTAGTAAGGGCAGGGAGAGGAAATAGCAGAGGTACGCTCAATTCATATTAACAGTTGCTATAAATTTATTTGTCGTGAGTAAATTTTTTCTCGTAATAAGTAATTAATTTTTTCAGTATTTCTTCGGAAATTGTGGGAAATCAGGAATTGTTTCATTTGATTTTGCGAGCACTTGTGTAACTGCTGGAAATGATTTTTCAACATACAAACTAAGTACACACCACCTAATTAGAATATTCATTACAATTTACGGCTTGTCTGCCATATCTTTTCATGGGTGAAGTTACACATTCAGCATCTCGGATTACGTTTTTAATTCTATATATAATTCTTTTTGATATACCCAAACAATCGCTTGTTCGTTTACATACTTGGGAAACATCATGTGAACAACCACTTTCTTTTTCTTCTTGAAAATAGTTTAACGTAGATAAAATTAATTTTTTCGTAGATGAATGTAGTTCTTCACGCGGCATATTTATAATTAATTAATACTTTTAATTTAAGTATATCACTGATGCACCTTTTAACTGTACTAACTTAACACATAAACTAACAAAAAAATTACAGTACTCTTACTTTGTGCGCGAAATTGCATATAATGAACATTGGAAATAAAGATCGCGTTCAGGAGTATATGCTCTACCGTAACATCTTTCGAATTCTGATACGAGCTAAATTAATATAACGATGAAGATTTTTAAAAATATGTTTTAGTAAAATTGTGATACTTTAGCATATAAATAAGTATATTATTGTATTATAAACTCTGTTCTACACTGTACATATAAATTTCAAGCAACAATTGCTTGTAATACGCCTAATAGCGCTGCCTCATATTTATTTAAATAACTTTTTATAATAAACAATAAAGTCATTTTAAGCACATTTTCAAGTAACATAGAGATAGCATTATAACATACAATTTTTTAAAAAAATTATCTCACTTATTTACAAAGTTATAAATAGTTAAATTTGGTATTCCGTACAAACAGCGAAAAAGTGAGGTTAAAATTTACATTTGTTTTTGTAATAAGAAACTATTGTACGAAACCCTACTTGAAATTTAAAATATTACGCAGAAATGTTCAAGCTACACGTCAGTAAAATTTTATTTAAATTCGTTAGTTTTTACCAAAATGGTGTTGTTTCAAAGTCAACTGACTATAATTCTGAAATGGATAGTAGGTAATTCCTAAATCAAGATAGGCAATTCAAAGCGGTTGGTAAAAAATAAATTTTGCTATGGAATGCTTATGTGGTGCATATCGGGTACACAGGCACTACTTAAATTTTAGGAATTGATGGAGATATCGGTCATAATAACATTAGTTTACTTATTGCTTGGAAAATTTATTAACTATAATTACTTTACAAATTTCTTAGAATTTGAAATCTTGTATCTGGAAAATTAATTAGCTTCTCATTTTCTCCTAATTAGAACACGCGTTCTGTCTTAAAAAATTAATAATCAGAAATCCATTCAACAAGTTGAGAGTGGGGAGACATTGTGCTGTGTACAATACAGGGGACGCTAGCACGCAAAATCAATAAAAATACCCTTTCTCCGTCCAGAAACAAGCAGATCTAAACTCCAAGATGTGATCCTCGATATAAAGGGCTTTTCCGAAGCTTTTCACCAGCCCCGGGCTTCCAAAAACCAAATTATAAATAAAGGAATAAGTTTTTATTGATTTTTATCCGAGAGGTGGCAGCTTCACTGCTTCACAGCGAAAATACACACATGAGTAAAATAGCAAGAAATGTCAATTTTCACTTTCTCTCTAAACTGTTTCACAATAGAGATTGTTAATGTAATCCTTGCCGAAATTTAAATGGAGACATTATACTAAATTTAAATTTCCTCTCAAAACAAATTCATAAATATTTAATTCAGTGGTTCAATGATTAGCACAGAAGCTTTATTAAAGAAAATTTTAAAGCTCGGCAACAGAGTTAATTTCAGACTTACTTGAAAACTTATTTAATTTTAAGAATGTATTATACATTATTATAATTAGGCACCTTGGTCATATGCAAAATTATGTGCCTTTCAAATATAGGTAGGGAAGGTACAGAATTTTTCTTTTACGTCTAAGTCTACCACTTTCTTTAAAATATTAAATATTCAGAAAAATTTGATGTGGCCAACATATCCGTTAATGGGGTATTTGCCCTAGACCAAATTTGAAGAAAATTAATTACGGGCCCAAAATATTTCGGCCGGTTTACATTTTCAACAAACCTACGTCAATCCTGTGTATAATGTATAAATTCCATACATAATTTTCCTTGCAAAAGATTCTATATTTCCAGTAAAATTATTTCATAAACAAACTATGCAAATTGCACTTGACACTGATATCTTCTTCTTTAGCTTTTCCCATTTGTTAGCGGTCGCTATTTTTGCATGTCGTTCTCATTCAGCTCCTTTTCTCTCAAGTCTTCTACAATACAGTCCTTCCATCTTATCTTTGGTCTTCCTCTGTTTCTTCAACCTCCTATTACTAATAAATTCATTCTTCTTCCAATATAATTCTTCATTTCTCCTCATGACATGTTCAAACCAATATAATCGTCTTTCTAGAAACTTGTAACACTAAAATTAGTTTCTTACCATATCTTTCCGTGTCTTTCCCAACATCTACTTCAACATCCTCATCTCTACCACATTAATTTACTTTTTTATTGATACTGACATCTGTCAATTTGTATTATATAAATATATTAGTAGTTTCCATATTTAGCATAGCTGGCTGAATTATAAAATTTAATTTCTTTAAAATTCTTTAACTCTATATCTATTGAATATGAAGTATAAAATGCAATCAAATCGTATAGAGAATAATATATTCTTTAAGTTATAATTACGTTAAATGTCAATTCTTCTGGATGTAAACTTGAGGAATACGAAAAAAATATAATTTTTGGAATCGTGGTATTGAAGTTATGCGATCCGAAACTTTCGTCACACACACACACACACACACACACACACAGACACACACACATACACACACACATACATACAGACATCATCGTAAAAATGGTAAAATCGTATTATAGGCACCCTAAAATATGCTTATTCACTAATAACTCATCATTGATTTTTTGACCAAAGACAATACCTTCCTTACCTAAAGGTGACGGAAGGTAAAAATACTGCATTGCGAATTATCTCTTTTGTGACTGTGACTGACATGTGTCTAGTGTCAAAGTTTATCGAAATGATGGAAATATAATGAAATATAGTGTTTTACGAATAAAATAACCTGTCAACTACAAACCTGACGGAAACTTATATCGACAGAGCATGAGCATACTTTTTACGAAAATGTACCGTAAAAAGGTCTGTATAAAATAGCTTAGAAAAATCACGCGTTACGATACGTCACAATACGCCACGGCACGGTACATTACGTTACGGCTTACGATATATAAATCAACCACAAAAATAAAATGTCATCACGGTATATTACCCATTCGTGGGTGTGCCAGTGTGCTTTATACGAAGATATCGGTAATGATGATGACAAATTTATACCGTGCGGGCGTTTACTATTTATTTGGTGATAAATAATTTTGCCGAATTCAAGGAAAGAAAAATAGACATTTAAAATATTTAAATAAAATTTACATATTAACAAATTTATATTACTAATTACAATGTGACCCACCAAATCTTCAACCCACGAGACGCCACTTACTAATAGATACGAAAAAGTCTTCACATAAACAAATGCATACCACGCATACATTCTAGGGACTCTAAAACATGCTTATTCGTTAAAAATTCGTTATCGAATTTTTGGACCAAATTGTGAACAAATTTGTAAGAAACTATTTACATTGAGCCAGTTATGGTCTTATAACCACCCTTTCATGCAAATACCTCCAGAACCAAATTTTGCTTACATGAAATTTTCCACTTACTTTTAGGTTTATTATTTAAATTAAATTTAATATTCAAAATTCATATGAAATATTAAATTTATAAAAGCTAAAATTGAAATTCTGTACAGCTTATATGGCGTAAAAAATAATGAACAATATATGTTTCGTCTTACATATTTCATTAGTTTGCTCGACAATTAATCTTTCGCAAACATTCTTACAAGTACAACCTACACCACTTTCATTTTCTCCTCATTAATAATTCATATCATATCCGTCTTTCCACAATCCTATGCCACAAATCTTCACACATTCTCTTCGCAATATCGTCTGGTAAAACCTGTGCAATCTTCATTAAAAACACAGACAAATTTAATTTACTTTTTCGGAACGTACAATAAATAATCCCACACAATCCTCTGTTAGCTGCTAAAGACACAAAAAAAACTTCCTAAATCCCGAGTTAAATGAACGGAAAAGAGAAAGATAAAAATGGGAGCTAATAAATACAGATAAAGATTCCAACAGATTCCACAAAGGGGTTAATTTTCTACGACGATAAAATCCAATCCAGTAAATCTTTTTCAATATTCCTAATTGGTATTCTAATAGAACAATTATTCTGTGTAGACACTGTTCGAGATAAAAAGCAAGTAAATTTAATCACTTATTTGAATGGTGTTCAATCGTAATGCAATTTTATGCTGCATTGCTTCACGTCGGTGTTTCACTGTATACTGTATGTTCTAATGATCGAATCGCACACGAGGTTCTTCGGTTTGAAATTATAGTTTAGTGTGTAATATGAATAACACAGATTTGGAAGAGATTGTCTGACCAATTGCCCGTCTTAAAAACATGTATTTCTAGTGTCAAATTAGTATGAATTATAATTTGTTTTACAACAAACGAACAAATCCAAAAATTCAAATTTTCAGAAAAAAAAACTTTTCTAAATATAATCTTAAATCACTTACAGAAAAATATTTTGCAATATACAGGGAACTAGAACGTATATTTTTCGCGCTTTACTTGATTTTTGACAAAAATTGCTTATAATATGACTGCCATAAAACTAAAATTTCAATAAATGCATCTGTTTGATTTTGTTAGGAAACCCCTCAGTCATAGTGTTTTCCATTTAAATATTTGATGCGAACTGTTTTGCATTTAATGATGATCGAAAATCGGTTATGGTCGTTTCACTTATTGATACCAAAATCAAGAAAGATCGGTCATTTTATATTGTAATGTTTTATTTATATGGGTGAAGTGTAAATATTCGGAGAAATATTATTAACTAAAAGAATACGTTTATTAAACGATAAATAATTAGATTAAATATTAACAAGATGATAAAAGTAACTAACACTATGATTAAATAATTATAAACACTAAGAATATTATTAAATTCTTAAACACTAAGATTATTTATCTATACAATATTTATATCACTACACTTATTTATATAACTACATTTATTTATGTTAACAACTGGTAAACTGTTTATTTATATCACTGAGTTCATTTCTGGTTGCTTGTATATATTAGACCATCTCTCCGCTTTCTTTCGGCCGATATTTATACAGCTCATATCATTCTAGAAGCCTTCGAAGCGACAATGACCTGTATACAAAAGAATGAGGTCACGGCGTAATTAACCTCTAGCCGGCGCGTCGCGGGTATTTCAACATCTGGGAAATTCCGGGATTACGTCATCGCTGTAGTACATTCTTTCAGCGGCGTACGTATACTTTACACTCCGGGGCGCACGTCACAATATTATCGACACAGAATGTGGAGTAATTGTATTAGAAATTGTGAGAAATTATGTCGCCTTACGTCCTAAAACCGTGCCTCACAAGAAGTTTTTTATCAATTACCGACAGAAAAAGTGTACCATCCAACCTGTAGGGAGATTTCAGATTTCAGTAAAGCCTTCGATAGAGTAAATCATTTTAAGTTGTTGACTAAATTATCAGCATATGATATTCATGGTTCTCTATTGAGATGGATTGAGTCCTATATTAAAAATCTGATGTGGCCAGCACATAACCTCTCGCCGTATATTTTACCTGGCTGTATGCATAAAGCAAAGATTATTTTTATAAATACAAATAATATATTCATATAAATCTATGACGTATAAACTTCTTTATTATTCAATAATAGCATGTCTCAACATAAAGATATTTACCATAAATTATGTTACAATAAATTACAAAGTAGAGTTTACCATATATAAATATTAGGCTGGTAACAGCAATTTTCAATTCGAACAACTTTGTTTACTTTCTCTTCATATTCTTCTAGTAAAAACATTAATTTTGGGCGGTCTAAAATGTATATATCTGGATTGTGCATCTATTCTTATATATCTTCTTTTACATTTTATTTTTTCATACTTGTTATATCTAAATAACACTAATTCCCTTTAATAAAGTGACGGATAGATTGCACTCCGATTATTCTTATATCGATGTGTAATTTTGTCAATATTTACAACTTACTTGAGAAGAATTTGATAGCTTTTTCGCAATTCAAAGTTACTCTAGTCTACAGTACTGGTGTACATTGTCCCATAATGTTTGAAACAAATTTAAGTCCTTCAACCTAGACTTGTCATCTCCATAATAGTCACAGATCAAGAATTAAGGGATTCTCCAAATACATTTTTCTTTCATTACTCATTATTTCTGACACTGACATTTATCTGTCAGTTACAAATAATTTAAATTTGCAACTATTTTTCATGGCACCCTTTCGGTTGTAAAATTAATTACAACATTATTTTATATATTATATTCCTTTTATCTCTAAATCTATAAAATATGTATAAAAATATTTAAATGTATCAGAAAGAGAATTTATTTTTCTTTAATATTATCAAGAAAAATTTTCAAAAAATAATATTTAGAAGATTTTTTTTCAAGAATCTTCTACTTCCGGTTGTCCAATTGTTACCAAAACCTTTTCAGATCTTCCCATGAATGTCCGATTGGGAAATACGTTGTTAAACAAATTTTAAGTCTTATAGTTTTTGAGTAACCGTCCTTCCAACATCCCACACACACACATCCACACACACACACACACACACACACACACACACACACACACACACACACAGACATCATCGTAAAAATGTTAAAATCGGATTGTAGGGTCCTTAAAACGTGCTTATTCAATAAAATCTGGATATGCGATTTTTAGCATGAATCCAATACCTCTCTTAGCGAGAGGTAAAAATCGTTCACAAATAGTTTATTTATTTTTATTATTTAATAAATCATTCCAACAGGATTAAAAAAAAATCCCAATTACAGGAAGATTATAAACAAAGAATACAAAAAAAAAATATGCGTAAGCATTAGCAATGGGAATATAAAGAGAAATAGAATTATTCTATTCTATTACAATATACATAAGTACTTATAACACAAAGATGAATTAATAAATATTTTGCAACGATATGAAAGTTTTGCATGTAAATAGTGAGTCTGCAAATATGTCAATATCTGCACTGAAATTATTAAAAATCGAACATAGTTGCAGTACAGGTGATTTCAACTCATAATTGGTTTTGGCTGTTTTACAGTTAAATAATAATTTATAACGAGAAGATATTCGGGGATCATTAATTAAAATACGCTTCAAAATATTTGGATCATCAAAGATACAATTCATTAGTTTATAGAGAAATAAACATGACATCATTTTTCTTCTTTGTTCAAGAGATGTAACATGAAACTCAAGAAGAAGATTGATATAGTCGTAGTCATAACTAGGGTACTGTTTATGAACTTTGAAATAGCAATATTTAATAAATTTTCTTTGAATAGATTCTATGGCCTTGGCGTATTTAATATAGATAGGATTCCAAATTTGTAGACAGTACTCAAGTTTTGACCTAACAAAAGCAAAGTAGAGACATTTTAAAGTAGAAATTTTGTGAAAAGTCTGAGTATTTCTCATCACAAATCCAAGATTTTTGTATGAAGCTTTAACACTGTTATCGATGTGAGCATTAAAAGTCAATTTATGGTCAATAGTGTAATGTAATGGTTTCAAGTAACGGAAAATTTAAGTAACTTCAGGTGTCCCTCAAGGCTCACATTTAGGCCCAATTTTATTTAATATTTACATTAATTCTATAGGAGAATGTTTCGTAAACAGTAACTTCCTCCTCTACGCTGATGATTTAAAGTTTTTTAAAGCTATTTCATCTCCTACCGATTGATTTAAAACGGTTACAGGAACTGAATGATTTATCTTTAAATATTGATAAATGTCATATATTAAGTTTCACTCGATCTTCAACTACAATTACTTTTCTGTACAATTTGGATGGTTCTATTTTGGAACGCAAAGCAAGTACCCGAGATCTAGGTGTACTTTACGATTCCAAATTACTCCTTAATGAACATGTCGTAAGAGTCAAAAAGGCATACAAAATATTTGGATTTATTTTTCGTGTAGCCAAATGCTACGAACATAATGCTTCATTAATCTTGCTCTATAATACGCTAGTACGTCCTATTGTTGAGTAAGCCGCCCAGGTTTGGAATCCAATGCACATTAAAATTTAATTCTTATAGAGGCAATAAAAAAGAAATTTGTATCTTAATAAGGATATAAATTTAAAATGAGTAATTAATCAATGAGAAAGAACGTAACTATTTGACTGCAGTTCTTTATTCTATCTAAAATTTCATCTCATTTTTTTGCAATTATTTGTGCGATTATAAAGAGCATGTCACCCGCAATTTCAAATCATTGCAGTCGATTCGTTAAAGGTCACATCGTTCTTGCGAACGTGATCAAATTTTGTATACCGTTTGAGCGCAAAAAGCGAGCTAAGTGAATTTTCTACTCCCAGAATTTGGTCACGAATATTAATAAGTAAAAATGTTTCCAGCCGTGACATTCATTAGACTTTATACCTTGAAAAGAACAGAAAAAGTAGATTTATAATAAAAATGTCAAAAGTTGTATAAATTATATGCTTTAAAGTATACAGTTTTAAAAGAAATCTAAAAGATAAAATTAAATTGTCATAAAACATTTAAAACGTTTGTGTAAAATATTCATTTCTATGAAACTTTGAAATTCCCGACTTCATTTGCAAACACTGAAACTTTTACCCTTCATTCTGTCAAAACCAGATCTTCAACCTTTTGATGTTTTCTGTTGTTATACCAGAATTTACGAGTGCTATGTGCTACACTTCACTTATTTTTTTGTACTCAATCTCTGCAGGAACACCACATCTCTTTTAATTTTAATAAGTAGATAAATATATAACTTCACAGCAAAAAAAATGTGACTTTTTTGTATTTTGTGAATACCGGAATGCCGTTCCGGAACTTTTTTCTCAGATAGTTTAAACGAAATTATAAATTAAGATTTTGTTGGAAAGTAATTAATTTTTTCTCGATCGTCCAGAAAATTAGCTTTTTCTGATCACTTTTACACCTTTACTGAGCTAACTCAGAAAATTGTTACTTTCCGATTCGTACATGAATGTTTCTATAGCGAATAGTTAGGGAAGAAGAGGGTAGTTATGAACAGAGGAATAAGTGGACAGCCCAAATTTCTCTAATATATGTATTAAGTTCATAATCTTCGTAACAGATGTATAGCATGCAGAATGTACACAATTTTTTTTATGTTCTAGGCAGTCTACAAGTTTGTATGTCTGTGATTACATGTTTTAGAGTCAAAAAGTAAAATATAGTCTCCTTAGTAAAAATATCGTAAAATTTCCATACAACTTTAGTTTCCATATCTGATATTTGCATTGTAACTAATGGTCCTTCAAACACAGGTAAGTAACTGTGTTTGTGTTTACTGCTTACCTAAAATTTGTAAAACTATTATGTTTGTTAAAATTGCTAATGGGGTACTTGTGGACAGGCATATCGGAGCATGTCCAAAAATTGACCAGCACTCCAGAAATGAACCGTATTGCAGATGAGGCAAAATAAAAAGGATAGAAGAAAGTACTAATTTTGGTAAAGCAAAATAAAGAAGAATTAAAGCAAAAGAATGTTGTTAGAAAATTAATTCACGACGAAAATTTGGAAAAAAATTTCATGAATTGGTGTCAGAAACTTCTGAAGATTTAGAAGACATTGATGACACTCATGAAGAGTTTCAAGTAGCTGATGAGTTAACACTGTCAGAAAATGGCTTTGTGCTTGTGAAATTTGCATCGAAAAGAACAATTAAATATTTTGAGGGTCGTATCCAAAAGAAAATAAATAATGTTTAATATGTTATTGATTTTTAAAAATTTATAAACGGTAAAAATTTGTGCATCCTAATAACAAAGACATATCTAAAGTTAATATGAGTGATATTGTGATATTTTGAAAGGTATGTTATGAGTTAATCTTCATATTTTCCATTGTAACAAACGTTAATATTTTTTTTCATCAAATTTTTTCACTTTAATTTAATATATTCTTTATTTTTACTAGTGTTCACTTCTGCCCTACAATTTTTAAGTCATGTCCACATGTGCCCCGCTGTGGGGCAGATGCGAACATAATACACTGCTACACAATAAACATATTTTCTTTTGTTTGTAACAAGTTGATCTTATTTACTCATTGCGTTTCACTGGCGTAGATATGTATAAAAGTTATGTAACCTTATGTTGCCGTTAACATAAAAAAAAATTAAAAAATTAAAATGTAATTTTTGTCCATAACTGCCCCCCTGCACCTATGTATTTATTTATTCCTTATTTCCTCGCAATAAAAAATGAAATAATACATAGCTATAGATTTTTATTACTTCCGCAAAAAAAAATTGTACCAAACATTTACGTAAATTACTATTAACATAAAAATATTGAATTTTTTATAAAAGCTCTTTGGATAAAATGAAAATTAAAAACGACTATTATAAAAAATAATGCTTTATTAAAAGAAATCTGAAAGTTAAGTCAAGCAATCAGGAAAGTTTTCATTGAAGTTGATTATTCCGATAGTTTTTACTTTACTTTAAAAATACACCACTTTTGACACCACATTGTCCATGAAGAAAACAGTTTGAGATGAAAACACATATTCGTGACGATTTTTTTTCAATTTCTGGAGAACCAGTATTCGCTTATTAATAAGAATATTTTCACCAGATTTTCACAAGCAGTCTCAGTTTTACTTAACTATCAAGTGAAATTATATATATATATATATATATATAAATATACAAAAGTGCATAACAGGCCTCAAAATTTGGCCAGCACGTTACCTCCGTCAGTTTAGTGTATTATGTACAAATTCCATAAATAAATTTTCTTGCAAGATAATATATATTTCCAGTAAAATTTTTTCATAAACAAACTATATGAAAATTGCACTTGACATTGACACCTTCTTCTTCTTTAGCTTTTCCCACTGGTTAAGTGGTCGCTATTCTTGAATTTCTTCATCCACTCATTTCTATTTTGCTTGTTGTCATCATTCAGTTCCTTTTCTCCATTTTTGATACATGGGCTACGAATAAATTGGAACTGATCTGTTCTTTTAAAAAATCTGAATTGTTGTTCGTTAAGCCGTTGTATTTTTTTTAAATATCCTATTAGATGTGGAGTTCACTAATAATTGGAGCCATAATTTGATCTATTTCAAATAAAAATATAAAAATATGTTTCAAACAACTTTAGTGGTCAATAATTGGACATATGCTTGAATAATAAGTAATTTAGTTAATAAAAAAATCTGATGTGGACAGTACAATACCTTCCGTCAATCCTGTGTATTATGTACAAATTCCGTACATAAAATTTCTTGAAAAAGATTCTAAATTTCCAGTAAAATTATTTCATAAACCAACTATGAAAATTGCACTTGACACCGACATCTTTTTCTTCTTTAGCTTTTCCCATTCGTTAGGGATCGCTATTTTTTATTTTCTCCTTCCACTCATTTCTGTTTTGGTCTTCCTTTGTTTCTTCTACCTTCTACTACTAAGCTGTTCATTCTTCTTCCAATATATTCTTCATTTCTCCTAATGACATAATCAAACCAATATAATCGTCTCTCTTGTATCTTTCTAAAAACTTCTATTACTCGAGCCATTTCCCTTATCCTCTCATTCCGTATACTATTTTTCCGTGTCTTCCCAACATCCATCTCAACATTCCTCTCAGCCACATTCATTTTCTTTTTATTCACATTGTTTCCATGGGTATAGCATAGCTGGTTGATTTATGAAATTTAATATCTTTATAAATTCTATAACTCTATATCCATTGAATATGAAGTATAAATCGCAATTAAATCGTGTAGATAATAGTATATTCTTTAATATTTATAGTAACATTAAGTGTGAAAAATCTTCAAATAAGGGTATTTCCGGTTGATCAATTATAACCAAAATCTAATCATGACATAAAAACAATATTTGGGAATAGTTCTGTATATACAGAACTATTCCCAAATATTGTTTTTATTTTATTATTATGAGTTCTGAAAGCTGCTTTCAATATTTAAAATCTAATCACCTCTTCTTTTGGATGTATAGTCGATGAATACGAAAAAATACCTAACGATGACGGAATGTAAATATAGCCTACGTGTCTCGTTTTTAAGCTTATTCTCATCCTGTTATAGAGCACTTACTGATCTAAAGCTACTAGATGATAAATCACAGCTGAATTGTCCGCCATTTTGGAGCTACTTCAATCTTTTAATATCATTGTTAATTATAAATATTATATACAATGACTGGTTTTTCTGCTTTAAATTGTGCAAATAATTTGAGAAATGGTTATAATTTTTACAGGTAATTATTATAAAATGTTATTACTTATTTAATACATATATTTTTCTCTACCCTCAAAAATTTAACGAACTGCATTTTTTCTTGTTTTATTATTTTAAATAAATACAAAATGACAAATATAGAAGTTATATTTAATTATGAAAAATAATTACTACATACACATAAAAAAATCACTTTTATTTCATAATTTACTACGTTTATTTTGGCTGCAATTCAGCGGACGAGTTAGCTAGGGATTATCTAGTAGCTGTATACCGATCTAAACTGTAATATACTATATCCATTTTCATCATTAAATGCCACTTTAAAAGGGTTTCATGTTGATTATAAAATATTTGAATGTAGTAACTTGTCGCTATTTCGCGGTTTAACAATTTGTTACTTTCTTCTTAATAAAGATAACAGGATATTTTATCTTGTCAGTTATGAAAAATTCAAAGACATAAAAGCATGTTTTTTCTTTGTTTTTAAGGATGTGGTATTTATAATCCCCTATAAAAGCAAGAAAAGCTTTCAAAAGAAAATGTCGGTATGAGTGGTACGTAATATGTTTGTTTATCTTTCATTAGCAAATAAGTTAAAGAACATCAAAGAATATAATTATTACAATCATCAAATGAATAATTAAATTGTTTACATTGGCTATTATATAGGTCAAAGCTTGTATACTAACAGAGAAAGCATCTAATTAAAAATTTTGAGGAATGAAAATTTCTTTTTATTTCAATAAAATTCTCTCAAGTATAAAAAAGACGAAGTACCGTACGACATAATCTAGAAGAGCAAAAAAAATTTAGTGGATTTTGTGAAGTGTCATTCAATGTATATGAAACACGACTTGGCATTTTTTCAGGCTTAAATAATCCCCTGAAACACAAATTTTAATGTATGCACATTCCAAAATGTTGTAAGGGTAAATAACATTCTATATTCTATCGATTGATAAATATTTGTAATATCTAGTAACATTTACCCAGAGGCTTTGTTAGCTAAATATTTAACGTGTTTCATACATTATTGTGGATTTTAGCTAATAGATTTTTTTTTATAAGATTATCTGAAATGTTTAAATAATAAGACAATAAAAATAAAAGATTTTTGCATCTAGAAGGCATAAATTCAAATACAGTGTTAAAAGAAAAGCAGAAAAATATTTACAACACATTTAAATTATTATTGAACTTAGAACAGACAGAAAAAGTTTATACCTGCGGACGAAGTTTTATTTGACTAAGGGCGTAGTTTACTTTCGGCCTGAGGTACGTACAACTAAGACAAAATGAGCTTATATTTCATTTCACGTAAAAATAGCGCTTGAGAACCGTACATTTTTACATGAATTACATAAATAAATTAAATTCGTGAAACCAAAATTTGTCAAAAATAAATATTTTTATCTGTAAAAATCTGATGTGGCCAGCACAATACCTTCCGTCAATCCTTTGTATTATGTATAAATGTCATGAGGAGAGATGAACAATATATTGAAAGAAGAATGAATAGCTTAGTAGTAGAAGGTTGAAGAATCAGAGAAAGATCAAAGATAAGATGGAAGGACTGTATTGCGGAAGACTTGACAGAAAAGGAACTAAATGAGAACGACACGCAAAATAGAAATGAGTAGAAGAAGAAAATAAAAAATAGCGACCGCTAACGAATGGGAAAAGCTAGAGAAGAAGAAGAAGTCAGTGTCATGTACAATTTGCATAGTTTGTTTATGAAATAATTTTACTGGAAATTTAGAATCTTTTGCAAGACAATTTATTTATGGAATTTATACATAATACACAGGATTGACGGAAGGTATTGTGCTGGCCACATCAGATTTTTTTTATCTTGTCAAAATTAAATAAAATATTGTATAAACCCTTAAGTTAAAAATGTTTATTCACTCGAAGTATTTAATTTTCTTTTAATGAATAAATATTATATTAACTCAAAGTAAAAATGCACTCATCAGTAAAACAAATGGAAGAAATGAAATGCTGGTCACGATTTGCTTTTTCTTGCATAATTTCACAAAAATTGTTTCTGGATTCAAAATAGCGTGGAAAAAGTTCTTGGTGAGTATGAAATTTGAAGGATTTATAATCATGATCTTTTAAAATGTTGTAAACTGTTGAATAGTGCAAACCACACTCAGATGCAATGGCCTGTACTACGATCACGGTTTTAACTAAAACGCCGTTTTAAAAAATATCAAATTCAAATTTCAACATTTAATTTTGCACGTATGTTTGAAGATCGATTTTTTAAAAAATATTTTGATAAATACGATATTATTTATTATTGTTGTTAAATAATTATATCTGACACTTCTTAAAACAGCGTTTTAGTTAAAACCGTGATCGTAGTACGGGCCAATATGTCTTATGCTATACAAAGATTTTTTATTTATCATAGCCAGTAATATTTCTTCATTCTCTTCGTTATAACGCCGACGTCTTCTATTATTATTATTATTATTGCCTTCGTGCACAGCTACACTAGCTGTATTCTCAATTTTTTTAACAAGTTTCAAAATTGTTGATAAACTAGGGATTGGTTTGTTGTCATATTTTACGGAAAATAAATCTCTTGCTCTTCTGTTACCATTACCAGCATAAAAATATTTTATAATGTAGACACGTTCTCCGTTCGTGCAAATATCCATTTTACTTTTTGACAAATATTTGACAGAATAATAAAATATTTTTGTTTTTATTTCATTCAAAATCATGGCTATAGCTACAAACAAATATTTTAAAATTGTGAAGAAACTAGAGACATAATAAAACACGTAAAAACAGTTTTATATTCAGCTTTGCACTCTACAGTTTTTGCCGTAAACTAAAATCCCATGTTAAATCCCTAAGTATATATATATATATATATATATATACAGGTGTAACAGAAATAAGTACATTAAATTTAACCAGTGATAGAACTCTTCGAGAGCAACAATATTTCTTAATAACTTTGTTTCGAAATCTCAATTTTTTTAAGCATTTTTACCGTTTTTTTTTGTTACCTTAGTTGAAGTACTCTATTTCTATTCTTCTGCTCTATCGGTCAATCTAGTCACCAACGGCAGTAATTGCTCGTAGAATTCTGTGATGCGTCCATTTTGAATTCAACCATAGGCGGGTAATGAAATATGTAACAAAACTTTGAAGAATTTTAACTCAATATCTAGAAGGTTTATAAGAAAAGGTTTTTAAGAAATATTCACTCGACGAGTTTATCACTGTTTATCTGTTACACCCTGTAATTATATATTATTATTATTATTATTATTTCGCCTCAGTGGTCGAGCGTGTTAAGGCAACGTGTGTTTGCAGCGTTCGAAGCGACCTTCACTGCTCAAACCCTGAGGTCGTGGGTTCGATTCCCACCATGGGCTTGGTTGTTTCTGTCTGTCCTTTTCATCATCTCATCCCCATCTCTGCGATATATAGAATTACAAGGAAACAAATTATACGGTAAAAATGACTCACCCCCATATATATATCAATTGTAATAAGTGTATGTAAACGCTTTAAATACAATAAAGAATTATTATTATTATTATTATTTCTAAATATTTCCATAAATTTTTGATCATTATAAAGTAATTCTTATTACACGTTTTGAACAGCATGAAAATTCGAGCGCACATAGTTTTATCTTATCCAAACAGTGAAATTGAATTTAAATATTTGAAATACTTTTCAATTATTGATGAGTCTACTTTACTGAAAAGTAAGACGTAGTTACATTCAATTTCTTTCAAATATTGACCTTTGTTAAAAAAATAGCACAAAAAGATTTTATAGAGTTGAAGCATCTACTCAAAGGAAAAGGAATGTCAGGTCCAGGCCTCGTCACTTTTATTCGTTCTACCACCAGTCTCTTTTCCCACTATTACATGAAATTATCACAATTTCAACTCCTTTCATTTAATTTTCCTTTTGTTGGAAGAAAACTTCAGCTGCAACGATAGAAACGTATTAAAGGCTAATTGGAGAGCGTTTAATCCGAAAGAAAAAGTCGTATAGTGTGAAAGGTACCATGTGCGCAGAATTGAGAAATGTTTGTAGAACTCCGCCCAGATTTATTTTCCATTTTCTGGACACAAGGAAGAAGGTTTTTGATCCCATCGCGGTTTTTAATTTGAAACAGTAATAAATAAATAATAAATAAATATATAATCACGGCATATTACCCATTGCTGAGTGTGCCAATTTGCTTTCTATACAGATATCGGTAATGATGAAATATTTGTACCGTGCGGGCGCTTACCAGGCGTCACCACACGGGCACTCAATGCTAGCATGGAGAGTGCACCATAGGGGTCAATTTTGTGCCATAGGTCGGGATCGAACCCGGGTCCCCAGATTCGCGACCATACATTCAGCCACACGGCCACGAGACAGTAAAAATATTTTTAATCTAAAAATCTGTTGTGGCCAGCACAATACCTCTCGCCACTTCCTTTTTTTGGTTACATAAGTATAGGGCGCGAACGGTAATGTTACATTTTTGGGCTTGACAAGCAAATGTGTGGGCCCGTTTCAGAATGATAATTAGTAATTATGTACATAGATGTCAAATGTTAGAATTTTTCATTAAAAATTTCAAGATTTTCTAAATTTACGTAGTTAATTTATCACCAGGAGTTTAAAGTTTACTTGTATGCCTTAGATATTTAACATTTAATTCTGCTCCACATGGAATTGGAAAATCACTAAATTTAGAATGAGAAATTATGATATTTGACATCTATATACATAATTACTAGCTATCATTCTGACATGGGCCCCCATATTTGCTTGTCAAGGCCAACAAAATCATATGACTGCTCGCTCCCTATTGTATTTAACATTTCTTGTATACCTACACTCTACACCAAAAATTCTACTTACGCATATATCTATTCCATATATATTTAGATTGTTTAATTTTAAAATCATTTTTGATGAAGAAATTTTGTCCTCTTCTAATTTTTCGAAATGTTTCCAATTCTATTAATACATTAAGAAATAATATAATGTATGTACTTCCCAGAAAAAGTCTTCAGTAATGTCTTCGGATTTCTGACACTGACATTATCTGTCAGTTACAAACAAATTAAATTTTCAACTATTTTCCATGGCCATTCTTTCGGCTGTAAAATTTATTATAACAGATTATTTTACATACTATATTTCTTCTATCTCTAAATCTATAGAATATATTGTAAAATATTTAAATGTATCAGAAAGAGAATTTATTTTTCTTTAATATTATCAAGAAAAAAATTCAAAAAATATTATTTAAAAGATTTTTTTTTAAGAATCTTCTACTTCCGGTTGTCCAATTGTTACCAAAACCTTTTTAGATCTTCCCATGAATGTCCGATTGGGAAATACGTAGTTAAAAAAATTTAAAGTCTTATAGTTTTTGAGTAACCGTCCTTCCAACATCCCACACACACACACACATACACACACATCCACACACACACACACACACACACACACACACACACACACACACACACACACAGACATCATCGTAAAAATGATAAAATCGGATTGTAGGGACCTTAAAACGTGCTTATTCAATAAAATCTGGATATGCGATTTTTAGCATGAATGCAATACCTCTCTTAGCGAGAGGTAAAAATATGTACGCAATTCTGAGAAAAATCGAGCTGAACATGTAATAGTAATAAATAATCAAGATATCTTGATAAAAATATTAAACTGGAAAAGCCGCTAATCAAGTAAAAAAAACAATGATCAAAGCTTCCTTTAAAAATTTTTTTAGTATGTCAAAATAATTTTCAAATGTTATGTTACGCCACAATTTATTGTAGTTAATTAATTTGTATGAGTTATACGTAATACACTATTTATATAGTTTGGAAAGAGTCATTTTGGGAGTTGTATTTGGGTATGTGACTAGAGAAAGAGTATTTGAATAAAATAGTGGTTGTTCTACATTTGACTTCTTTATTTTCCTATCATCGTAATGATTTTTTTAAAATTTTGTGCGCAATAAGCATCGGATGTATTGCAGATCGAGACGAAGTAGGAAGCACTTACTAACCATAATACTTAACTACAATTCTGTCTATTTTATTTGTTAACTGAATGCTGATCATTTTTTCACCATTGTGAACTAGATCTGCATTCTGACCAATAAAGGGGCAGAATTTATTTCCTTATTTAAACCAACGAAATAATTTTGTCGTTGGTCGGGATCGAAACCGGGCCCCTAGATTTACGATAAGACCCGCAGACACGAGACCAAATCGTACAAAACACAAAAGTGTACCCTATGGCGCACTCTGAACGCCAGCAATGAGTGCCTGTGTGGTGACTCCTAATAAACGCCCGCACGGTACGATTAATATGTTATCATCATTACCTGTATCAGCATATAAAGCCGATTGGCACACTCCAGCATTGAGTAGTATTCCATGATGATATACTTTTTATCCAATGTGGCCAGCACAATACCGTCCGTCAATCCTGTGTATTATGTATAAATTCCATACATAAATTTTCTTGCAAAGAAATCTAAATTTCCAGTAAAATTATTTCATAAACAAACTATGCAAATTGTACTGGACACTGACATCTTCTTCTCTAGCTTTTCCCATTCGTTAGGGGCTATTTTTTATTTTCTTCTTCCACTCATTTCTGTTTTGCGTGTCGTTCTTATTCAGTTCCTTTCCTCTCAAGTCTTCAGCTATACAGTCCTTCCATCTTATCTTTGGTCTTCCTCTGTTTCTGCAATCTTCTATTACTAAGATATTCATTCTTCTTCCAATATATTCTTCAACTCTCCTCATTATATGTTCAAACCAATGTAATCGTCTCTCTTGTATCTTTCTAGAAACTTGTAATACTAGAGTTATTTCCTTACCGTATCTTCACCAACATCTACTTCAACATCCTCATCTCTTGACAATTTAATTTACTTTTCATTGATACTGATATCTGTCAATTTGAATTATCTGAATGTATTAGCAGTTTCCATAATTAGCATAGCTGGCTGATTTATGAAATTTAATATCTTTATAATTCTTTAACTCTATATCTATTGAATACGAAGTACAAAATGCAATCAAATCGTATAGAGAATAATATATTCTTTAAGTTAATAACGTTAAATGTCAATAAATCATATTTAACTGTTAAAATCTTCAAATGAGTGTACTTTTTTGAATTGTGTGAAGTTATGCGATCTAACACTTTCGTCACATAGACACACGCACACAGCCACACGTACATACAGACATCATCGTAAAAATGTTAAAATCGTATTATAAAACATGCTTATTTACTAAAAATTCATCATTGAATATTTTGACCAAAGACAATACCTTCCTTACCTAAAAATTACGGAAGGTAAAAATAGCGCCAAATTAAATCCGGCGTTTTTATTTGGACAGCTTTACATATTTTGCTTAACAGTGAATATTAACAACAATAAAATGCTTTATAATCCTGTTGGTGTATTCGATCCACCATGCTTACTGACAGGTAAATCCGTGTAAAATAATATATTCTTTAATAATAACGATAAATGTCAATAAATCATATTTAACTGTTAAAATCTTCAAATGAGTGTACTTCCGGTTGACCAATTATAACCAAAATCTAATCACTTGTTCTTCTGGATGTAAGCTTGAGGAATACGAAAAAAATTATAATTTTTGGAACTGTAGTATTGAAGTTATGCGATCCAACACTTTCGTCACACAGACACACATACACACACATACATACACACACACACACACACACACACACACACACACACACACACACACACACACACACACACAGACACATTATCGTAAAAATGTTAAAATCGTATTATAGGGACCCTAAAACATGCTTATTTACTAAAAACTCATCATTGAATTTTTGACAAAGACAATACCTTCCTTACCTTTACATATTTTGCATAACCGTGAATATTAACAAGAAAAAGTGCTTTATAATCCGCTTGGTGTATTCGATCCACCATGCGTACTGACAGGTAAATCCGTGCCTCCATCACTGATTATAGGCTTAATTAATGCTAATTTTCATAAAGCTGTTTAGTGTGCGGTGTACTTTAGTTCATAGTGAAACACAGAACTATCGAATCGATTAATCAGTGTAGGTAATTTCATTGGAAGAACTGTCAACGGCAGAAACGCGGTTTACAGTTCTAATTATCATGCGTTGTTCATAATTAGGATTATATTACAGACATTATCGATATCAACATTGATTCAATTCTCAAGAGAACAGTCAATAATGGATTGGTTTATTTTTGAATAAGACTCGGAATAAAGAGATTATTTTTCAGATTACATTTCCACAAAAAATTCGTTATCACTGCTTGGAAAATTATTTAATAAAGATTGATGAAAAGCTTATTTAATTTATACGGTTCTGACATTTGGATTTAAGATATATCTTGGATCAAATCTAAATGGAAACCTATTCTAATTAAACTGATGACTGAAAATATCTTTATCAATGATGAATATATTGTGTTTCATATACATACTAGCTACCCGTTGGAAATATTTGCAATATATAATATACAATATTATGGGGTAATGTTATTAAATTATAAATTTTATGTATATTTCATTTTTGGTACTTTTCTACACTAATTTTTTTAACCACCGCTGTTTTGTTCGAATTATTGACACATGACAAATAGGCAGAACTCTGTTTAATTATACAAGTATTTGATGAGGAAATTTGGATATTATTGTATTGTACAAATTTTATAGAAAACTGCAACATTGTCCAATATCCTAACAGATAAATATATACGGTTGACGAACGATTATGATAATCAATAAACTGCAAAATTTGGCGATGATTTATACACGCGTTTTTATTTTATTTTAAAATTAATTATAAAAAAAAACGCAAAATTTTGAACTCTTAACTACAAAGACACAGCCGAAGATATGACTTTAACATGTAAAATCATAATTTCGTAATGTTCTGCTCCTCTAATTATTTTTGGTAAAAGAGCTTCATATGGTGGAAATGATTAGGCACAAGACTCACGTCATCAACCTGGAAAAAACCTTAAAAAGAGACATATAACTTCTAGAAATTATTAGTTGTTATTTATTTAAAGAAAAAAAGATACTAGTATTAAAGAAACATATACAGGGTGTAACAGAAATAAGTACATTAAATTTAAACCAGTGAACTCGTCGAGAACAACAGTATTTCTTAACTTTTTTTCGAAATCTCACATTTTTTAGCATTTAACCCCCCCCCCCCCCATAAATTAACGAGTCGTTTAGGTATTTTTATAATAATTTGATCCAGTGACAAGAACAATGAAACAATTGTGTGAGTTGTCAACTTTTTCAAATAAATTTTGACAAATAAATTGAGCGCTGCCATAGAATGATTCCGGGAACCAAGTTCACGCACACGGTTTGTACAATATTTTTTGTACAAAAAGTATAAAACTAATAATTAGTAATTTTATTATTTAAAACTTTATTACATAATATTATACATATACATTGCTTTCTAGCTAATTTCAGAGTGATGCCATGTGTCAAATTTAAATTCCAATTATTTTAATGTATATTTTTACGTAATGTAGTGTTAATCATGGTATGGGAATAATTATTAATTACATACCAAGTATTTCTCTTGTAGTAAATTTCTTATTATTTTATTACAATTTACATTACCTTTGTTGGTTATGTGTTACCGACTTCCCGAGTACTTTGGTTTTGCCGACTTCCGCCGAGCAGAAATTGTTGCCAGCATTATGAACCAAATGCACTAAATTTATTATTTTAATATTAAATTTCAATATTCCACCATTTTCACTTATTATTATTAAGCGAAGGAGTATTTGAGTGATTCTTCCAAAATTCCCCGGTCACTTACCTGGGAAATTAACATTTCGGACGTTGCTTAGGCGACGCATTTCAATGCATGAGTACAAAAATACAATTTTCTGGTTTGTTTTTCTTGCTGAAAGCGACTATTTGCTGCACTAGTGCTGCAAAACTTTGCAGTGCGCTTCGGTATCTTAACAACGAAAATTACTTATAAATGCTGCATATAATGTTTGTTGTCATAGATATGCACCACAAATACAAAAATTAACAATAAATGTCAATAATGCTCAGACTGAAATTTTCGTTTCGCACTTTGTAAACAAATAACTATTATCGGTTACAATATTACTTAAATGTTTTGTCGGTTTATTTTAATACCAATAAATAATACATAGTATCCTTTTTCCTGAACTTCCGTATTCTTTTTATGATATGTGATATAATTTTATTTTTCCTTTGTAAAATTGGTTGCTAACGTATTAAAATTTTACAAGTTAGTTATTTGTTACTGTCAAACGTATTTAAAATAAATTTAATTTGCAACTGACAGGTTTATAAATTTAAATTTGATTTGTAATTGCGCAACAAATAAAATATTATAAAATACTCGCCAGGTAACTATTTTATTGCCTCAAGAATGTGACAGGCTCGCCTGGTCGGCTCGCCAGCCATTTCCTCCCTCCAGCAGTAAAAACCGTTTTACCTGGTTTGTAAATTACTATACAGGGTGCAACTGGAATAAGTACATTAAATTTAACTAATGATAGAACTCGTCGAGAGCAACAATATTTCTTAATAACTTTATTCGAAATCTTATTTTTTTAGCATTTTTACCTTCTGTCACCTTTAGGTAAGGAAGGTATTGTCTATGGTCAAAAAATTCAATGATGAGTTTTTACTGAATAAGCATGTTTTAGGGTCCCTATAATACGATATTACCATTTTTACGATGATGTCTGTATGTATGTATGTGTCTGTGTGTCTGTGTGTGTGTGTGTGTGTGTGTGTGTGTGTGTGTGTGTGTGTGTGTGTGTGTGTGTGTGTGTGTGTCTGTGTGTCTGTGACAAAAGTTCCGGATCCCATAACTTCAATACCACGATTCCAAAAATTATATTTTTTTCGTATTCCTCAAGTTTAAGTCCAGAAGAACAAGTGATTAAATTTTGGTTATAATTGGTGAACCGGAAGTAGCCTCATTTGAAGATTTAACAGTTAAATTTGATTTATTGACATTTAACGTTATTATAAATTAAAGAATATATTATTCTCTATACGATTTGATTACATTTTATACTTCATATTCAATAGATACAGAGTTAAAGAATTTTAAAGAAATTAAATTTTATAATTCAACCAGCTATGCTAAACATGGAAACTACTAATATATTCATATAATTCAAATTGACAGATGTCAGTATCAATAAAAAGTAAATTAATGTAGCAGAGATGAGGATGTTGAAGTAGATGTTGGGGAAACACGGAAAGTTTCTAGAAAGATACAAGAAAGTCGATTACATTAGCTTGAACATGTCAAGAGGAGAAATGAAGGATTATATTTGAACAAGAATGAGTAGTTTAATAATAGGTGGTTGAAAAAACAGAGGAAGACCAAAGATAAGAGGGAAGGACTGTATTGCGGAAGACTTGAGAGAAAAGAACTGAATGAGAACGACACGCAAAAATAGGGACTCCTAACAAATGGGAAAAGCTAAAGAGGAAAAAGATGTCAGTGTCAAGTGCATATGAATTTGTTTATGAAATAATTTTACTGGAAATTTAGAATCGTTTGCAAGAAAAATTATGTATGGAATTTTTTACATTATACACAGGATTGTCGGAAGGTATTGTGCTGGCAACAACAGATTTTTTTATTATTAATATATTTCATTGGTCGTAGCCGGATTGTAAAATCCATTTTATGTGTTAGGTTAGGTTTCGTTGAGATGTATTTAGAGAAATCATCATCTTTTTGACTTTACGGTCGAGAGTTTTCTTCAGAGAAATAATAATAATGAGACAGGACGGTTCGCTATCCTTAAACCATACCTATCACATTGTTATTAAATAATTTAGAACTTTTAAATTTAAAGCCGAAAAGGTAATGCTGCCACCAATTTTTTTACAGGAAAATAAACAAATTAAATTTTATTAAAATAAAATATATTGTACAGAAAACAAAAGTTATAAATTTACAATTCAATAAAGTGGAATAAAAAATACTTACATACTCTTACATAGTACCTACTCTAACAACTCTCTGCGACTCTACTCCAGTTCATATTCTGATTCTGTAATTAGTTTTTTTTTTCAATGGTGCAGTTTGCATCAAGGTTGTCGAAAGTGAATTTTTACTAATTACTTTATAAACAACTGTATAAAAAAACAAAAAGCATGCTAAAAAATTACTTGACATTATTTAAATTACCGCCTTCATTCAAATAAATTCACCAACCGTTATCAGCTGATACCTATTCTTCTTATTAATGGTTTTTTTCTATGTCTATTGAATTTTACTTTAATCTTGACATGCACTTCCGTATCGACAGATAGCAAGCAATGCCGTAGGATGGCTGAAAGGTTTTTTTTACCTCTCGCTAAGAGAGGTATTGGATTCATGCTAAAAATCGCATATCCAGATTTTATTGAATAAGCACGTTTTAAGGTCCCTACAATCCGATTTTAACATTTTTACGATGATGTCTGTGTGTGTGTGTGTGTGTGTGTGGATGTGTGTGTGTGGATGTGTGTGTGTGTGTGTGTGTGTGTGCGTGTGTGTGTGGGATGTTGGAAGGACGGTTACTCAAAAACTATAAGACTTAAAATTTGTTTAACAACGTATTTCCCAATCGGACATTCATGGGAAGATCTGAAAAGGTTTTGGTAATAATTGGACAACCGGAAGTAGAAGATTCTTGAAAAAAAATCTTCTAAATATTATTTTTTGAAAATTTTTCTTGATAATATTAAAGAAAAATAAATTCTCTTTCTGATACATTTAAATATTTTTATATATATTTTATAGATTTAGAGATAAAAAGAATATAATATATAAAATAATCTGTTGTAATTAATTTTACAACCGAAAGGATGCCATGAAAAATAGTTGAAAATTTGAATGTTTGTAACTGAGAGATAAATGTCAGTGTCAGAAATCCGGAGACATTACTGAAGATTTTTTTTGGGAAGTACATACATTATATTATTTCTTATTGTATTTATAGTTAAATATTTAAAATTATAGGTATATTACACATACCCTTCAGAAATACTATTAATGGTCTCCACTCTGCAACGTAAAATACAGAAAAAAATGTATCTCATCGAAATAATGGGTAATGAAAGAAAAATGTACTTGGAGAATCTCTTAATTCTTGATCTGTGACTATTATGGAGGTGACAAGTCTAAGTTGAAGGACTTAAATTTGTTTTAAACATTATGGGACAATGCACACCAGCACTGTAGCTGGAGTAACATTGAACTGCGAAAAAGCTATCAAATTCTTCTCAAGTAAGTTGTAAATATTGACAAAATTACACATCGTTATAAGAAAATAATCGGAGTGCAATCTATCCATCACTTTATTAATGGGAATTAGTGTTATTTAGATACAGCATGTATGAAAAAATAAAATGTAAAAGAAGATATGTAAGAATAGATGCACAATTCAGATTATACATTTTAGCCGCCCAAAATTAATGTTTTTACTAGAAGAATATGAAGAGAAAGTAAACAATAACGTTGTTCGAATTGAAAATCCGTGTTACCAGCAGGTATATATAGTAAACTCTACTTTGTAATTTATTGTACATAATTTATGGTAAAATATCTTATAGATTTTGTAAGTATATGTGAAAATTGTTTTATGTTGAGTCATAGTTTATACGTTATAGACTTATATGAATATATTATTTGTATTTCTAAAAATATTCTTTGCTTTATGAATAGAGCCAGGTAAAATATACGGCGAGAGGTTATGTGCTGGCCACATCAGATTTTTTATCTATAATCATCGTCGTAATTTTATAAAAATGACCTATAAATTTAAGTTAAAAAAAATTTTAGACATTATTTTAATACATAAAATGAATTGTTAATTATGGTAAGTTACCACTAATATTTGTACCAATTATATTTGTCATTCATAACCATTGTAGCTGAACCATATTTAGAGTAGAAACGTCACGTTTTTGTATTTATAATAATATGGAACTTAATGCCCAATAAAAAAAATCTGTTGTGGCCAGCACAATACCTTTCGTCTATCCTGTGGATAATGTAAAAATTCCATACATAATATTTCTTGCAAAAGATTCTAAATTTCCAGTAAAATTATTTCATAAACAAACTATTCAAATTGCACTTGACACTGACATCTTCTTCCTCTTTAGCTTTTCCCATTCGTTAGGACTCCCTATTTTTGCGTGTCGTTCTCATTCAGTTATTTTCTCTCAAGTCTTCCGCCATACAGTCCTTCCATCTTATCTTTGGTCTTCCTCTGTTTCTTCAACCTCCTATTACTAAACTACTCATTCTTGTTCAAATATAATTCTTCATTTCTCCTCATGACATGTTCAAACCAATGTAATCGTCTCTCTTGTATCTTTCTAGAAACTTGTAACACTAGAGTTATTTTCTTATCGTATCTTTCCGTGTCTTCCCCAATATCTACTTCAACATCCTCATCTCTGCCACAATAATTTATTTTAGTGACCTGCCTTGCCTAAAGGTGACGGAAGGTAAAAAATACATTATACATATTTTGTAAACAAACTAATTACAGAATAATTTCTGTTTTAAATATACATTTTGAGAATATTCCGTTTATCACAATAATGATATACGTTTATTTAAATAGGCAAAAAATATCCGAATATCCACATTATAATGTGGTCGTAAGCTTTGTCATTCTATAAAACATTGTGAAAGTAACGAAGATGTAGCAAACTTTCAATAAGAAATTTTTATTTTTCCACACTAATAAATGTAATACAATATTGATTGGTATAATAAAAATGAACAATGTAATAAATATGAATAGGTAATAATAAAATTCTATATTTACCTACATTGAGAAAGCCGCCATTAAAAATAATCGGAAATATACAATAGCAGAAACATGTTCTATGAAATATGATATATTTTCCAACAAAGTTAAATCAAAATATGTCATTCTGTCATTTCAGTTTAACATCGTATTGTGATACGTGACGTTTCATTATCTGTATTTTTCATCATTATACAATTTATATTTGCATTTATTTACCATTTGTCATCATTTTTGTTTTGTTTTTGAATTAAATATGTCATCTGTCACCTCCTACGTAAAACATTATTAGCTCTTGGAATATTTGACCCATTTTAAAACGATTTCAGAATGACTATGACTTTATTAATTTTGGCAATAATCATTATCTTTCAAAAGAAGTATTTTTAACTTGATCTAGTTAAATTGACGTGTAAGAAAACAATTTCAAACACTTCAGAGAAATGAAATGATAATATTTTCAGTAAAAATATTCAACAACTTTTATGATCAAGTAGTTTTACTAATATCTGCATGTTCCGAAATTGCTGCTAACTTTACACATGTAACATATAATGTAAACTGCCATAATGTACAACACAGATGTTCCGAGGTAGTAATTTATTTAAGGACGTGTTATTTTAGCTTTTAAAGCCAATGTACTTCATACGACTACCACTTAATTATGTATTCGGTAATCATTAACGTATTTACGGTGACAGTGACGTCAGAATTATTAAGAATAAGATAATCAATTAGGTTATAGAAAACAAAATTTGCACTATTATTTTAAACAGTTTTATATTTATTTATCTGTCATTTAAAATTAAGCTGCGTAACTTATTTAATCAATTATTAAAAGTATCGTTGTGAGGAAAATATGGAATTAAACACCAAGCATTTTCGAGTTAAGATTTATTATTATTATTTTGAAAAAGGTTATGAGTACAAAGAAAGTTTATATAAATTTTTAATGAACACACGCCCTCTTTGGTTACATTTTACCGCTGGTATAAAGAATGTGAACAAAAATGGAATTCTGTAATGACCAACATCAATTTTTTTTTCAAAAATTGTGACAATTGACGAAACTTACGTATATATTTCTGTTTTCGATGTACTTCTCACATGCCTAGAGAATCGTGTATGTATACACAGGGTGATTAATCTATCTTTTCTTTTTTATTAACTCGATTATTTTAAAAATTATGGAAAAAAATATTTTGGTCATTTTATATTTTTATGAATTTAGTGAATAAATATAACATAAATTTGTAATTAAATGTATATTTGATTGAAAACATTTGGAAACAAAGTACAGTAATTTTTTTTAAGATGTCCTATCAAGGTCATCCGTATCATGAACGAATTAAGGATGGACAAAACACGTTTGTCTGTCAAAAATTCGTATTGTTTCGACTAACTTACTTGATTCATAGCCCGATAAACAACGTTATAATCTGTCAGTGTCACTGCACTGTCAGTATCTTATTTTTCACATATTTGGTTTTACATTTGCTAATAAACTTACCAGTTGACTTAGTTTTGAATTCTTTTACTGCAATATATATTTTTATAATAATAAAATTACAGTAGTATTCAATGTACCCGCCATAAAAAACTGAGTAAACGACACTACTGAATCTGACAGAATGAGCGGAGCTAAATTTTTAATTCATACAATTCATATATGACCTTGATTGGATATCTTTAAAAATATTTACTGTAAATGTGTTATACGAGTCTATAAAAAAAATAACAATCGCATATACCACCGAGTGTCTACTTTTTGTGAACCAGAGGAAATACAATGGTGAAATGTTCATATAGCTGTAATTTCTGGCCCATTAAATTTAGAACAAAAGTGTAAATACAAAATGTTCAAAATTAAAAACTGTATCTAACAAGCTATAATTATTGGTTACATACGTTTCGGTCGCGAAAGAGAGGCAAAATAAAAGTAATAATTTTTAGCCATTTATAGAGTGCCATGAGCAACAGCACAAATTTTTAAACAGTTGTATTGCTTAAATTTTGCTGATGACATCTGTCATAAAGTTTTAATAATTATTAAATTCATTAATTTATTTATCAATAAGCATGGATACATTTACCATCGCAGAAAAAACTTAATGGACCAATATTTATATATCAATTAGTAAACTTTTATTTATCAAAGTCAAACAATACGACCATTTGATTTGTATGTTTTGTCTTGCATGGCACTCTGTAAAAACCTTAAAAGACAGAGATTTTATTTTACATTTATCTCGTGACAAGAACCTATTATATCAATTAATTTAGGTTCATTCGATGCAGTATATAATTCTGAACTTTTTTGTATTTACACTTTAGTTCTAATTTTTTCCATTGTATTTCCTATGGTCCATAAAAAAGTAGACACCAGGTATGTATAATAGTAATAGAACACACGCTATATTCACCTGATTTGACAATGGTTTTATATGAATAAGAGATTGTTGCTGCCATTCATAATTTTGAATGCAGTTCAAAAGAAAATTGGTTGGGATTGGTAGCTTAAGAAGTGGAAGAAAAGAATGCTTTAGTAGTCTTGAAGGGAAATATATATACATATTTAAAATAAAATTTTAACAAAAAGTGAAACACTTATGTATTTTATTTTCCTCTGTAATTCTACCGCGAGTTATATCGTGACATTCGTTTCTGTTTCATTGGAGTAAAATTAGTTTTATTTAAATAGAGTAAAATGCAAGATAAAAACATATCTAGTTGGAAACTTCAATTATTTACTTCATAGTATTTGTTTGTTATCTTCCAAAATGTTTGCTTTAATTATGTTATTTAATTGGATCCTAAATTTATCCCACTGTTAAATTAACTGGAATGTTGTAACAAAACAAAACGCTATTAAATAAGAATTAAAAATATGGGTGAAGGTTAAAGACAAAACTATAGCAATGTTTTTTTTTTATATAAAAGCAGATAAAAGTCATAATACCGATAATAGAGATATTAAATTTTATAGCACAATACACCGTTTCTCTGTGATATGGAATTGAATAGAGGACACTAAAAATAATGCCATCCTTTATTAGTTTCTCATATGAAGTGTAATGACTAAAAAATATTAAATTCCTTTGTCCTATTAAATTATGTATCCAACTCATTTGGCATAAAAACTTATGGCAGAGAAAGTATGATTATATTGACTTGTAACAATCAATAAAATTATTCAAATTTGTTATTAAATAGCAATCATGTGTAAAATGATGACTACGACGATGGAAAAAACATGTAAAAATTATAAAAATCATAAAATTTATAATTTTAAACAATCGGCGAAAATAGTTATTTGTATATAAAAGCCGCGAAACCTTATTTTAGCGTGCCAACTGCTAAGAGAAAAATTGTCGCCGATGCCGCTTGTGGCCGAGGCAGGATAATTTCGAGGACGCTAAAGGATTTCGCCTCGGATTTCGCGGATTTCGTTGTCGGAGAGAGCAACTTCAAGTTCGTTGGGGATGTTGTGCTGTCTTCTTTCAATGTCGAATTTGTTGCACTTGACATTTGATAAACAAAACAATTAGTTTTGTAAAAGCTCGTTGACAAGAGATTAAATAATTTCTAAAATAACTATTTTACAATTTTTTATAATTATAAAACTTGGGTAATGCATTGTAAGTGTGCTACGAGATTTGTGATTTTTTTTTTACCTCTCGCTAAGAAATAAATAATAAAGACCTGTTTGACTACAGATTCCTCAATCTAACATTAATGGGGAGAGTTGAATAGGTTTTGGTACCAAATGGCAAACCGGAAATAGTTGTATCTTAAAAAAAATTCTAAATATTATTTTTTTGAATTTTTTTATTATTAGTATTAAAGAACGTAAAATTATCTATTCGATACATTTTAAAATTTTATTATATCTTCTACATATTGGGATAAAAAAGTAATATATAAAATAATCTGTTGTAATAAATTTCAGAGCCTAAACAACTTCATAATAAGCATCAGATGTTTGTAAATGACAGAAAAATGTCAGTGTCAAAAACTAACATAAACCTATTTGGGCGGTATTAGCAGCTCAATTCTAAAACTTGACCTTAAGTCTATTTTAACTAAACACATGACAGTGGATAAGAACCGATTCAAAATTTGTCTTAGTACGAATATGGTTTTATGTATATTTTAGCTGAAACTAAATCTTTGCATTTTTTTAATTTTTTTTGGCAACATAGAATTTCAAATTACGCTTTCACGTTAAATGGAGAAGTTAAACTGACAATATTGAAGAATTTTTCTGTGATATTGGTAAGTTTACTATTTCTTGTTGTATAACAATAATAACAATTAAATATTTAAAATTATAGCTATATACATATACCCATCAGAAATCCCGTAAAAAATCTAAACATAAAGAAAAGACTTGAGAAATTTATAGGGTGCGAGCAGTCATGTGACTTCGTTGGACTTGACAAGCAAATATGGGTTCCCGAGTTAGAATGACAGCTAGTAATTATGTACATAGATATCAAATTTCCATCTCAAATTTCGTGATATTCCAATTCCATGTAGTTTATTTTCCTCGGCAAGTAAATTCCAGATTCCTGGTGACAAATTAACCACGTGAAAAATTATGACATTTGACATTTATGGAAATAATTACTAACTGTCATATTGACAAGGGCCTCCATATCTGCTTGTCTATAGGCCAAGTATGACAAACTAAATTTAGATTTACTTATTGTCATTCTGACACGGGCCCTCATATCTGCTTGTCAAGGCCAACAATGTCACATGACTGTTCGCGCCCTATACTTATGTAACCAGAAACGAAAGTGGCGAGAGGTATTGTGCTGGCCACAACAGATTTTTAATTTTTTACTTTATTTGTATCATTTATATTTGATTATCAGGTTCAATAAAGAGTAAATCAAATTAAATTTAAATACATTTTTATTTCAATTGAAGTATTTGCCATCAATGTATAACTAATTTATATTACTTTCAGAAAATGTAAAAACATTATATCCTATTCTATTAAAAACTCAACTATGATATCATTTCCGGCGAAACCGGGAGTAAAATTCAGGACCCCTTTACGCCAAAAAGTGACATTTAAGTTATTAAGTTCGACCCCAACTTTGTATTTTAAATTACAATTAAAATTAATATTAAATAAAATAACCATTTGTCAATCTCTATATAGAAATAGAAGTTTTAGAATTATAGCAGTTCCGTAGTCATTATTTATTAACCTAAAATGATGATAAATTTGGCGTTGTTCCTAACTTTTATAAAAAAATTATTTATGTCTGAATTCGAAGTGTTATTCCCAACTCTTGTAAAATGTTATTAAATTTATGTAACTTTTATTAAAATTATTAAAAGTTTTCTTGTTTCAAATAAATATTTTCAAATTTTGTTTCTTTCTTTTGTTTTCATACATAAATTTAATTATTTTCTTTAAGGACCCAGTGAATATTTGAATACTATCTGATATCTAGCTTCCCCGCCAAATTCAACAACCGATTTGATATTCGGTATCCGGTAAACGACCAGTTTACCAGTTTAACACAAATTCTTAAGAAATCAGATTTCTTCTAGTTTTTCTTTTTAATAATTTATGTCATGATTTATTAAAACAGACTGCGAGAAAATAAGTTTTCGTTGATCAACAGAAATTGTACCAAATAATAAAAAACGAACAGCTCTTGCGCATTTACAGTTGATAAAATCGTTTCCAAATACTAGTGTCATAAAAAAATATAGTGCAATCGTGCAGATTTACCTATTTCCGCTTGTTTGATTCTAGCATTCTTCTACCATTCGTTTGGAAAGACTCACATATCACGAAAAATAGACAAGTTTCATGCTTGTGTAGTCATTACACAATATACTATGTATATTCTATTTTTAGCTATGTTTTATATTATTTTTCGGAGTATTCTATTTTTAGCTATGTCCTATATTATTTTTTTGAGTATTCTATTCTTACCTCCCGCTACCCTTGGTAAGGGAGGTATAGGGATCGTGTTAAAAATCGCATATTGAGATTTTGGTAAATGACCACGTTTTAAGGTCCCTGCTATACAATTTTAATATTTTCACGACAATGTATATGTGTATATGTGTATGTGTGTGTGTGGATCCTCTTTACGTTCTAACTCAAATACTATCGGTCAGAAAATTTTGAAACCTTGTATTTCTACCTTACTCTTATATGGAAAGATGCTATTAGATTTTTGAGTAAATCAGATAACCGGAAACTAATCATTTCAAATAAAAATATTAACGTTTTAAAAGGAAAATAGTAAATGGAACAATAATTATATGGAAAGGAATTTAATACAGTTGTAATGGCAGTTTACTGGAAACACAAAATAGTTTTTCTTCGAAAAATACCTTTAAATGTTATTGTTTCGAAATTTATGTTATTATAAAAATAAAAGATTATTAAATTTTCTACAGGTTTGCATTAATACTGTTTCTATATATTTTATGGATAAATTTATAAAACTATCTATAATTTTAATCCCGGAGCCTACGCTTTAAACACAACTCATACACATGGTTACACAATTCAGATCTCAAATGTTTGTAACTGACAAATATATGTCACTGTCAACAAACTAATCATTTCAAATAATAATATTAAGGTTTTAAAAAGAAAATAGTAAATGAAAGAATAATTATATGGAAAGGAATTTAATACAGTTTCCAGCATAAGTAAATATGTAAAACTATAAGTAAGATAATAAAAATATATAATCATCACGGCATATTACCCATTGCTGGGTGAGCCAATCTGCTTTGAACGCAGATGTCGGTAATAATGATGGCATATGCAGGCGTTTACCAGGCGTCACTTCACGCGAATCTTGGGAACGGGTTCGATTCCGACCGACGCCAAATATTTTAGAATTTGAAATAGCACAAAATTGACCCCTGTGGTGCACTTTCCACGCCAGCAATGAATATAGGTAAGTATATGAATAAATAAAATAAATATATCATCACAACATATTACCCATTGCTGGGTCTGCCAATCTGCTTTGTACACAGATTTCGGTAACGATGATCACCTCACGAGCATTTATTGCTGGCGTGTGGAATGCACCACAGGGGTCATTTTTGTGCCATTTAAAATTCGAAATATTTGGCGTCGGTCTGGATCGAATCCGGTATTTAAATTTAATTTTAAGTATTTACATGAATAAAAATTAAATGGGAGGTATTGTGTGGTGGCCACATGAGATTTTTAGCTATGCTTTTATGTTGTTTGTGTCCTTTTCAATTTTTGTTATTTAATATTCTAAAACCTATTAAAGTAAAAGCACCTAGCACTTTAATCTATCTTGAGAGAAACATCAATAGTACAACCGTTTCTGGCTTTTATATTTCATGTTTCTCGGTTTTCCAATAGAACAACATAGTAGACTAACGGAATTTACGTCTTTGGATCGTGCGGTAACGATACCTGTTGGTGGATTCTCTATACTTGTATCTGTTCCCTAAGGGCCGAAGCCAAAAATCTTGTCTTTCCATTTCATCTATAAAATACAGAATGAAGAAATATAAGAGAAGTTTTAAAGTAAATATTTTATAGTCTTATTGATTCTGGAATTTGTTATATTTGATTTATAGACCCGTCATATTGAATATTCTTTTGTGTACTTTATTTTTGGCCATAAGAAAATCAAAATTGATTCCAATAGTAGGTATAGAAAGAGAAGTGTTACAAAGTTACAATGATTCTTATTGTAATTCAAAAAAGTGGAAGTAATTGGGCCGTTAAATAATTATATAAAAAAATCTGATGTGGCCATTACAATACCTCCTGCCATTTACCTATGGGGTATATTTTTTATATTACTTTATAAATTTATCCATAGAATATACAGAAAAAGTATTAAAGCAAACCTGAAAATGGAATAATCTTTAATTGATAATAACAAATTGCGAAAAAAATACATTTAAAGGTATTTTTTGAAGAAAAACTATCTTGAGCTTCAAGTAAACTGCCATTTCCGGTTAGTCGATTGCCACTAAAATCTAATGGCTTCTTTCTATATTAGAATAAGGTAGAAATAAATAGTTTCAAAACTTTCTGAATGGTAGTATTTGAGTTAGAGCGTAAAGAGGATCCACACCCACATACACACATACACACAGACATCATCGTCAAAATGTTAAAAATGGATTCTAGGGACCTTGAAACGTGGTCATTTACCAAAATCTCCATATGCGATTTTTAGCACGATCCCTATACCTCCCTTATCAGGGGTAGCGGGAGGTAAAAAGTTAAGTTGATAACACTGACAGTTTCAATAAATATTTGAAACTTAAAATATTTGTACATTTTGAAAACAGTTAACTATTTAGGTTACAGTTAAAATTTAAAGTTTAAAATTCTGTAGATTCTTTGCAAAAAAACACAATAGTATGGGAATCAATAAGAACAACATCCGAAGAACAAATAGGTAATAGATACGAATATTTTTATATGGAATTATTGTAACATTTACGAGTAATATGATAGTGTTATTGTTTGCGATAATAAATACATAGAGGTAATTACAAGAATAAATTAATTGAAAATCTCGTTGATTACAAGAATTAACTTTTAACTTACGGTGCTGAATTTACTACAATTATGTAATAAAGTGAATAAAGTTTTTGTACATTCATAATTATGTTTATCATTCAAATGGAGATACAATGTTAAAATTATTTTCATTTTAATTTTTATCTTCAGTCACCTTTAGGTAAGGTGAGTTTATAATGAATAAACACGTTTTAGGGTTCCTAGAATTTTATTTTACTATTTTTACGATGAAGTCTATATACAGGGTGTCCCTTAACTTGGTGCACAAACTTTAAGGGCATATAATACTGATCAAAATGAGTAAAAAAAGCTCAGTCAAAATGTGTCCGATCTTTAATAGTTTCCCAGATATAACGCAGTGAAAAATGAGTTTTTACGAGATTTACCTTTGCTATCTCGAAAACTATAAGAATTACGATTTTGATTAATTGAGACTTTTTGTTTACCTTTGAGAGGTAATCTTAGATGGCCTTTTGTTATTTTATAAAAATCAAAAGTGAAATGTTGTGGCGACCTTGGTCAATATTTAATTTTCATATAACTACGTAACTATAAGAAATTGAGAAAAATGTTTCATATAAAATTTTATTGTTTTTTATAGTCTTTTTACTGACATAGACAAAATTTTATTCGATCGCTATCTTTGTCAGTTTTTCTTAGATTTTTCGCTTTTCTCGGAAACAGTTGAAGATCATTCCTATGTTGATGAAGCTTTTTTATTCATTTTGGTCAGTACTATATGCCCTTAAAGTTTTTGCTCGAAGTTAAGGGACATCCTGTATATATATATATATATATATATATATATATATATATATATATATATATATATATATGTGTGTGTGTGTGTGTGTGTATGTGCGGATTTGTGGATGTGTATGTGTGATGAAACACTACAATTCCAAAAATTATAATTCTTTCGTATTCTTCTTCGTTACATCCATATGCAGACTTGATTAGATTTTGGTTATAATCGTCAAATGGAAGTACCCTCATTCCTCATTTGCATTTATTTTTCCAAACTTTGGGGGACCATAACTTGCTTATTAATATGGTTTTTACCTCTCGCTAAGAGAGGTATTGCATTCATGCTAAAAATCGCATATCCAGATTTTATTGAATAAGCACGTTTTAAGGTCCTTACAATCCGATTTTAACATTTTTACGATGATGTCTGTGTGTGTGTGTGTGTGTGTGTGTGTGTGTGGATGTGTGTGTGTGTGTGTGTGTGTGTGGGATGTTGGAAGGACGGTTACTCAAAAACTATAAGACTTAAAATTTGTTTAACAACGTATTTCCCAATCGGACATTCCCGGGAAGATCTGAAAAGGTTTTGGTAACAATTGGACAACCGGAAGTAGAAGATTCTTGAAAAAAAATCTTCTAAATATTATTTTTTGAAAATTTTTCTTGATAATATTAAAGAAAAATAAATTCTCTTTCTGATACATAAGGTTTTGGTAACAATTGGACAACCGGAAGTAGAAGATTCTTGAAAAAAAATCTTCTAAATATTATTTTTTGAAATTTTTTCTTGATAATATTAAAGAAAAATAAATTCTCTTTCTGATACATTTAAATATTTTTATACATATTTTATAGATTTAGAGATAAAAGGAATATAATATATAAAATAATGTTGTAATTAATTTTACAACCGAAAGGATGCCATGAAAAATAGTTGATAATTTAAATTATTTGTAACTGACAGATAAATGTCAGTGTCAGAAATAATGAGTAATGAATTAAAAATGTACTTGGAGAATCCCTTAGTTCTTGATCTGTGACTATTATGGAGATGACAAGTCTAGGTTGAAGGACTTAAATTTGTTTCAAACATTATGGGACAATGTACACCAGTACTGTAGACTAGAGTAACTTTGAATTGCGAAAAAGCTATCAAATTCTTCTCAAGTAAGTTGTAAATATTGACAAAATTACACATCGATATAAGAATAATCGGAGTGCAATCTATCCGTCACTTTATTAAAAGGAATTAGTGTTATTTAGATATAACAAGTATGAAAAAATAAAATGTAAAAGAAGATATGTAAGAATAGATGCACAATCCAGATATATACATTTTAGACCGCCCAAAATTAATGTTTTTACTAGAAGAATATGAAGAGAAAGTAAACAAAGTTGTTCGAATTGAAAATTGCTGTTACCAGCCTAATATTTATATATGGTAAACTCTACTTTGTAATTTATTGTAACATAATTTATGGTAAATATCTTTATGTTGAGACATGCTATTATTGAATAATAAAGAAGTTTATACGTCATAGATTTATATGAATATATTATTTGTATTTATAAAAATATTCTTTGCTTTATGCATACAGCCAGGTAAAATATACGGCGAGAGGTTATGTGCTGGCCACATCAGATTTTTTTCAATGGATCTTAGCATATCTTAGTTTTATATAATATACTTTCAGATTACTTTAAACAATGGTGGAATATCTTATTTAAAGACATTTAAAAATTGAAAGCTACAATTTCGGGCTATTTTGAATCAAAAAAACAAAACATTTTTTTCCTGGCATAAATAAACTTTTTGAAAGAACTGAAAAGTGTATGTCAGAATCAATTAAGGAAATATAACAGTGAGATGTTTTTCATCACTTCGAATATTGAATTGCCCAATAACGAGTTTTAAATAATTAAGTTTTTCATTAGTATAACTCCTCCAAATCCTCGGTGTGCAAATCTCCTGATTCCCAAACGGCACGTTATGATTCCAACCAACAGTTGCGCTACGATCGATGATACCGTACATCAAAGAGCCACGAGGGAACACGAAGCAGATGTGGAAAAGCTACATGAAAAGGACACTGAAAATTATGTAGGGCGTTAAATGTGCCCAGTGATGCTTACGAGTTATGTAGTTGCAGATCACCAGAGCAGACGTCAATAGTGCTTACATTCATTAGAGATATAAAATAAAAATAAACAGCCGTATTCATAGTGCCGCTGTTGGAGTTTAAACCAGGTCTCACCGGCAGAAACAGTTATTCATAGAGGCAGTTTAGCGCTAGTACTGGTTTAAACCTAGACTAAAATTTAGACCTTCTCGCACCCTAGTACAAATGACAGTTACTTGATAGTCAAAACTTATGGGGACTTTTAAGAAAAAGTAGCGCACCAACAACTATAAAAGAAAAGGGGGGCACGAAAAGAGCAGAGTGAACAGAAGAAAATTTAAATAAGGTTGATAAAGAAATACAAGCACAAAATTATACTTTAAATAAGGCATTCAAAGAATTCGGTATTTCCTGGTCTACATATTATATTCAAAAGTCGAACTTTGCAGTAGTTGGTTGCATGAAGACTGCACTCATTTTATAAATATGTGTAATTCATGTGTAAAGTTTTCAAAAAAATTAAATACATCTAAACTTTGTTAAATAGAAACATTACTATTATACTTCACCAACTCACCCATAGTGGTATGCGTGAGATTGTGATATAATAAAAAAAAATCGTTGAGTATAGAGTAAGGCCTTGGTGATCCAGATTTTTAATATTCTTTATTTATTTCAGAACATCGGACGTTTCGAACCCAAGTGGTTCATCTTCAGCTACATAAAAAATTTTTTACAAAAATAATTTGTTAACAACAAATTTATAAGTATATCAAATTTTTTTTAAAATATTGTAATCACTCACCATTAATAAAATTAAATTAAAATTTGTATGGAAAAATCCAACGTCGGTTAATATTTTGTCATAACTATTAGAAGTTATAAATATAAAAAAGTAAAAAAGCAATATAATAAAGGTTGAAAATGCAATACAATTTGATAACAACCGCATCCATCTTAAGCTTATGGGTGACTTAATAGCACTAAAATGAGAAATGTAAGTAAACAGATAAATAGAATTGAATTCAAAAAAGTTTAATGAAACATGCGCAAAACATGAGAGAAAACTTGTAATAAGAAAAAACGGGAGAACTACATGAAATTCCCTAGAAAACGTGTGGCATGCATGAGATTATTTTTAAAATCTGTTTGGTGATTGACAGTACTGTGTTTTTGTAAGTTTATGTGGAGCGTTTCTTTGAGTAGTCTATTGTGTTTATTTTTAGTTTTATCAACAATGCGAACATTTTCAAAATCAAAAGTATGTCCAGTATGTCGACTCAACAAATAATAAAAAAAAAACAAATTTACTTTTTTATATTTATTTATTAAAATAATATAACCTATGTTTTATGTTTAATAGATATATACCGGGAGTTTATTTTACCAGTAAACATAGGGTATATCAACACCATAATTACAGTATAAAATTATTGAGAGAAATGTATTAAAGCGTTTATTTTATAAGTAAACAAATGGATAATTAACATAGACCGAAATAAATATCAAATTATGAATTAAAGAAATGAGAAATAATTTATTTATGTTTATAAACTTAAGAACTACATTATACTAGTCAGGAATTTTTGTTTTAACCTATCAAATACTCAAAATTATCACCATTAACTTGTAAACAATATCCTAAACGATTATAAAAAGAATTAATAGTATTCGTTATTTGCTGGGAAGTAATATTTTGTGAAGGTGCACTAATTCTGTTTTTTAATTGTTCAATGTTCATTCTCTCACCATTGTACACATTTTTTAAGTATCCTCAAAGAAAAAAAATCATTTGGTGCAAGTTATAATTATTATAAACTTTTCGAATTGTTGCTGGACAGGGTCTGGGTCGATTATTAAATGTAGTAGCCGATACATCTGAAACTTATCTCGTATTTGAATTATACCATGTTGTAATTGACACTTTTTCTTCAATTTAAAAAAAACCATTTCGAAAATTGACAGTTTGACGAGTCTGCCAACTATTTCCTATGTTCACTCATAAAATAAACGCTTCAATACATTGCTGTCATTTTGTAACTATGGTAATGAAACTACAGTATGTTTACTGATAAAATAAACTCTCTGTATGTTTGCTAAATAATGGCGTCTTTATTCTTGAATAAATTAATTTTAAATAGAAGTTATAGTCTTCTAAAATTTTGTTCACCATTTATTCCGGAGTTACCCTAACATTATTAGTGTACGAGTAAACTGTAAAGTTCAAGCACCTAATGAATAGGTTACAGTAATTTATTTCCATTTGACATTTAACGTCTTTACTTAACAGCGACGTGGGATACAGGTTAATTTCCATTATGAATACTAGTGAGATTAAAGGCAACTGTAATTCTAGAATTAACAAAGTGGTTTCTGTTTATATATTCACACCCTAGAACATAAAATCGATTCTAATGTATCGAAATATCTAATATATGCGAAACAAACCGATTCTATAATTCTATACATGTCTTACTATGTAAATTTTGTACATTCTACTGACAAGAGCTAAAGATGCATCAACTTTCATTTTTATTAAAAATTGAATATAATAAAAGTAATAAGGAGTACGTAAATACAAAAATTGTTCATTGTGCGAGTAACCTCAATTAAATTTAAATATTTGCCTTGAAAAGGTTTCATATGTAACTGGCATATTTTAACCGCAGATCGTAAGATTGGCCCTTAACGATTTTAGAAATTAAGTTTCATAAATCTTGCAACCTATGGAACACCATCTTATCTAATTACAATTAACAAAGTTTTGGTGCAACTGGACACTCAAATATAACTAATTGACAAATGTTGCATTCAAGTAATGTTAACAAAGTGTCCAATTTTATAACTCAATTGTTAATTTTTAACAAGTATTTAAAAAAAAATCGCCAAACGAGTATATTGATAAATAACAAAAAAATGGATTTTTCGTTAAATAAAACAATATTTGGGGTATAGTTCTGCTTAAATTTTAATAGAAAACAACATTTTGACAGCAGTGCGTTCATCAGGTAAAAAACAACAATACTATAATAGTATACTGAAAGACAAGTAGTATTAGAAATGGACATTGTAATACTTGTTTTTCATACTATTTTTTCTATTTTGCATTAATTTACCTTTATTTCAAAATTATTAATGACAGAAATAATAAAATATCAAAGTTGGTAACACTGACTGTTTCAATCAAACATTTGACACTTTGACAATAGTTACAAGTTAGGTTAGAGTTGAAATTTATGTTTTATGTTATAAACCTACAAATAAATACTTTGAATTTTAATTTAAAAAGTATGCTTTACTGTTTAATGTGGTTACTATAAAAAAAAAACAGTAATTTTCCATGAATAATGACAGGTAATGACAACTAAAATGAAAGATATTTATTTGAAACTTAGGCTAGGTCACCAATTCACAATTTAAAAAATCCCAAAAAACATTTGTACAAAATTTATCATTGTACGAGGTCTGGCTATTAAATAACGAGACTGCGCGCGCAGATGGCGTCCTAGAGGAGAAGGGGGGAAACGAATGCAGCGTTGGATAGCTGGAAGTGTCTACTATTCCGGTACGTAAACACGTTTTTGTCGCTGTAGTATTATTTCACGTAAAAAAATAGTGTTGATTTATATAGGTATGTAAATTCTACACTTTGATTGGTCAGAATGCAAACAAAGTTCACAAAAACGAAAAAGTATCACCTGTCAGTTGTTGGCCTTGGAATGCAGATATGGGGACCCGTGTCAGGATGACAGCTACTAATGTACATAGGTGTCAGGTATCATAAGTTTCATTCAAAACATTATGATTTTCCAAATCCATGTGGATTATTTTCCTCGACAAGTATATTCCATACAATGGATGACAAGTAACATCAGAATATTTGGAAATTTTGAATGAAAAATTATGACATATAACAATTGTGACATCTATGTAAATAACTACTAGCCGTCATTCTGACACGGATCCTCATATCAGCTTGCAAAGGCCAACAAAGTTACATGACTGCTCGCGCCCTATGCAACATAAAATGAAAATGGCTAGAGGTATTGTGCTGGCCACAAAAGATTTTTAGATTTTATTTGATAACTGACAGGTGATACTGTTTCGTTCTGTGAGAAATTTTGTCCTACACTATTCTAATATGTTCAAAATTCTTCAAATTCATTGACGGTATTAGCGGTATTTCTTATAGATATATGTAATATTAACATAACTATAATTTAATAATACAATAATATATATTAAATGTACTCATACCTCCCAGAAAAATCTGACACTGACATTTTGCATTTATTTGTCAGTTACAAAAATTTAAATATCGCAACTGTTTTTTGGGCGACGAGATTCATTACAACAGATTATTCTATATTATTATATACTATATCTCCAAACCAACACGAGATATAATAAAAAAATCTGATGTGGCCAGCACATAACCTCTCGCCGTATATTTTACCTGGCTGTATGCATAAAGCAAAGAATATTTTTATAAATACAAATAATATATTCATATAAATCTATGACGTATAAACTTCTTTATTATTCAATAATAGCATGTCTCAACATGAAGATATTTTACCATAAATTATGTTACAATAAATTACAAAGTAGAGTTTACCATATATAAATATTAGGCTGGTAACAGCAATTTTCAATTCGAACAACGTTGTTTACTTTGTCTTCATATTCTTCTAGTAAAAACATTAATTTTGGGCGGTCTAAAATGTATATATGGATTGTGCATCTATTCTTACATATCTTCTTTTACATTTTATTTTTTCATACATGTTATATCTAAATAACACTGATTCCCTTTAATAAAGTGACGGATAGATTGCACTCCGATTATTCTTATATCGATGTGTAATTTTTTCAATATTTACAACTTACTTCAGAAGAATTTGATAGCTTTTTCGCAATTCAAAGTTACTCAAGTCTATAGTACTGGTGTACATTGTCCCATAATGTTTGAAACAAATTCAAGTCCTTCAACCTAGACTTGTCATCTCCATAATAGTCACAGATCAAGCATTAAGGGATGCTCCAAGTACATTTTTCTTTCATTACTCATTATTTCTGACACTGACATTTATCTGTCAGTTACAAATAATTTAAATTATCAACTATTTTTCATGGCATTCTTTCGGCTGTCAAATTTATTACAACAGATTATTTTATATATTATACTTCTTTTATCTCTAAATCTATGGAATATATAAAATATTTAAATGTATCAGATAGAGAATTTAATTTTCTTTAATATTACCACGAAAAATTTTCAAAAAATAATATTTAGAAGATTTTTTTCAAGAATCTTCTACTTCCGGTTGTCCAATTGTTACCAAAACCTTTTCAGATCTTCCCATGAATGTCCGATTGGGAAATACGTTGTTAAACAAATTTTAAGTCTTATAGTTTTTGAGTAACCGTCCTTCCAACATCCCACACACACACATCCACACACACACACACACACACACACACACACACACACACAGACATCATCGTAAAAATGTTAAAATCGGATTGTAGGGACCTTAAAACGTGCTTATTCAATAAAATCTGGATATGCGATTTTTAGCATGAATCCAATACCTCTCTTAGCGAGAGGTAAAAATTAAATGTGTCAGATTGAGAATTTAATTATCTTTATTATTTGTAGCAACCAATTTCGTTTTATAGAATTTAAGAAATCGTACCTCCAACAACCTAACACACATCCACACACACACACACACACACACACACACACACACACACACACACACACACACACACACACACACACATCATCGTAAAAATGTTATAATCGGATTCTAAGGACCTTAAAACGTGCTTATTCATTGAAATCTGGATATGAGATTTTTAGCATGAATCCAATACCCCTCTTAGCAAGAGGTAAAAAATGAAGTGATGTTTAACCATGTTTTGTTGTAATTTTTAATGTTCAGGTCTTGTACGAGTATATTTTTACAAAAATATTTATTATTGGCAAAGTTTGGTTTCACGAATTTAAATTATTTATTTAATGCATGTAAAAACGGTCGGCTCTCAAGCGCTATCTTGTTGATTGCTACAACCCTCACTCCCTCACTACATCTGCTGTTGATATTGCTCTCCTCCTAATGGCAGAGAACACCTTACAGTGTTTGTAATTACCACAGCTTCTATTGAAACCACTTACCTTGACAGGTATTGGATCACATCGAGTAGATTCTCTCTTCACCTCAAGTGTTCACTTATTTCTAGAAATTTGTAACTAAACACCACGTCTCAAGGTTTGCAATTCCCATTTCCAGTAGAAGAAATAGTTAAACAGACAGTAGGATGTGATTACCGACATTTAATTTCAATTTCAATAGATTGTTAGTGGGAATTTTCAGAGGAAATAAACGAGAACTTGCTAACTTGATTTTAAATTTCCGAAGAGAGTTATTTTAACTTTAGTTTGACATTGACTTACTTTTCCGATGAAGGATGCGAATAAGAATATTTTCAGCGTTTTTCATTTCATAGTACTGTTTTAAGTCCGTACGTCACGATCTATAATTCTGGGCAGAATTATTGATATAATTATAGATAATGTGTTATAACATTTGGCAAAGCATTAGAAGTTCTGATAATTATAATAATAAATTATTGTTTACAGTTTTAAATTTAATGAAACATTATTAAATTTTCTTCTCGTGAGCAAGTAGCAAAACTAAACGAATCTTATGAAGAACTTTAGTTTTATAGTCAGTATTATGTAACAAATTACGTTCACGGTAGCATACAGAATATTTGTATACTCACAAATCTGTCCACAAATTTGTTCATAAAAATTTTGTTTAGCATTCTGTCCATAATTCTGTCCAAAATTATAGATCGTGACAAACGGGCTTTACAGAAAAAAAAAACATTAGGTGTGAGAAGATCCTGAAATCTACTTCCGGTTTGGAAACAAAATAATCCTTAATTTTTACCTTCCTTCATCTTTAAGTAAGGCCAAGTATTATATTTGGTCAAAAAAATCGATGAGTTTTTAATAAATAAGCACGTTTTGAGGTCCCTAAAATACGAATTTACTATTTTTACGATGATGTCTATATGTGTGTATGTGTGACAATCGTTTCGGCCGCGATAACTCCAATATTACTATTCCAAAAATTATAATTTTTTCGTATTCCTCGTTCTTACATCCAAATGAAGTCTTGATTAGGTTTTGGTTACAATTTATCAACCGGAAGTACTTTAATTTGAAGCTTTTTACTTTTTTTCTTAAAAAGATCCAGTTAAATATCAATTTTTGACATTTTATGTAATTATAAATATTAAAGAATATGTTATTCTCTATACGATTTGATTGCATTATATTTTTCATATTCAATGTATTTAGAGATAAAAATTTATAAAAAAATGAATTTTCAAAAATCTTGCAATCTTTGCTGCATCACAATTTAGATGGGTGATATTAATAAAAATGAGTATATACATAATAGGTACTCCAAAAATGTAAGCAGATACGTTTTTTCGTAAGAATAAAATTGTAGGAGTATATTCTCTTTTGAGTATCTAATCATATTTATAAACCAATATGAACCCAAGATTGATATAAATAAAAAAACTAGTCCCTACTACCATAATGAAGTTATATACTTGAAAAAATAGGTGACCCAAGCTATTCAGAGAGACCTTTTAAAATCCTGCAATTCAACCAAATAGTGGAATTAATGATGAATCTACGTGCTCGAGGAGTATTGTTTCTCGCGATATCAAGGCGCAAGGCGTTATACCAATTTTCCGAAGAAAACGTTGAATTCATCACAAATACGTTTTTGAGTGAAGAAATGGGAGAAAGAAGAGGTGGTGCCGTATCTAATACGGACAAAATTAAAATTATCGGAAGTTTTCCTTATATAATTTTTTTAAGGATTTTGAAAATAACAATGAAAATTTTCTCAGAATTATTGCAAATGCCTTTTGCCCTTCACTTTCCACAATTTCCTCATCATTATTACTACGGTCACTAATCATTTTAATTAAATTTAGTACGCCAAGTAGCCTGTCTATGATATATAAGTTTACCAGGAGCATTTATTTTCGAAGACTGATCGTTTTTATTCTTATGAAATTGAGGAGATACTCTCACTTTATGCTCATGCTTATAGTACATGCTCAGAGTATAAACTCTTGTTTTATTCATATGACCCGAAATAATTTTAGTGAAAAATTAAAAACTTTTTGTGTGGAATTTAAATAAAATACAGAGAAATAATGGAAGGTATTGTGCTGGCCACAACGGGTTTTTTTAAAAGAATGATATACATATTATATTTTCTGAAAGTAATTTGAATTACCTTTACAGTGATACCAAATAATTCCATTTTATTTTAAAATATTTTGATGAGACCAGTACATTAACTTCCGTCAATCCTGTAGATAATGTACAAATTCCATACATAAATTTTCTTGCAAAAGATCCTATATTCCAATAAAATTATTTCATAAACAAACTATGCAAATTACATTTGACACTGACATCTTCTTTAGCTTTTCCCATTCGTTATGGATCGCTATTTTTTAGTTTCTTCTTCCACTTATTTTCTGTTTTATGTGTCGTCCTCATTCAGTTCCTTTTTCCTCAAGTCTTTCGCTATACAGTTCTTCCTCTGTTTTTTCTACCTTCTACTACTAAGCTATTCATTCTTCTTCCATTTATAAAATTTAATATCTTTATAATTCTTCAACTCTATATCTATTGAATATGAAATATAAAATGCGATCCAATCATATAGAGAAAAATATATTCTTTGAGTTGTAATAACATTAAATGTCAATAAATGATATTTAACTGCTTTTTTCCAAGAAAAACTGTAAAAAGTTGCAAATGAGGGATCTTCCGGTGAACCAATTATAACGAAAATCTAATCATGTCTGCATTTGGATCTAAACTTGACGAATACGAAAAAAACATAATTTTTGGAATCGTGGTATTGGAGTTATGCGATCCGAAACATACACATAAACACACAAACACACACACACACACACACACACACACATACAGACATCGTAAAAATAGTAAATTCGTATTCTAGGGACCTCACACACACGTGCTTATTCATTAGAAACAAACTATCGATTGTTTTGACCAAAGACAATTACCTTCCTTACCTAAAGGTGACGGAAGGTAATTAATCTAATCCATAATTTTTCAAAATTATAAAACTTAATACACTATCTTTTTTGACTATTTCGAACAGTTGTATCTAATATTTATTACATAGTAAAATTATTAACTTTAAACACAAATATTTTTTTCTTAATTCTTTGATAGTTCAAAATAATTTTTACCCTGAACTAATATCGGAAAGATATGTTTCAGCAGTCTTTCGATATATAGGTAAGTATGTATTATAAAATATTTAAAATTGAAGTTGATATGACAATAGATAAAATCGTGTTTCAAATTTAACTGAATTTTGTGATAAAAAGAAAAGTGTGAAAAATCAATTCATATAATACGTTTCCTGAAGAAAAAATATATATACTTACATAATATGGGGTCTGTGGTCGTGTGCCTGAGTGTCTGGACTGGGGAACCGGGTTCGATCCCTACCGAATTTTAAATGGCACCAAATTAATCCCTGTGGCGCACTCTCCACGCCAGCAATGAGTGCCCGTGTGGTGACGCCTGGTAAACGCCCGCACAGTCCAAATATGTCATCATCATTACCAAAATCTGTGTACAAAGCAGATTGGCACACCCAGCATTGGGTAATATGCCGTGATGATATATTATTATTTTTATTATTATATTAGTGTAATAGATTTTTCTTGTAGCATTGATAAACTTTTTATTATTAATCTGATGAAAAAAATACTGTTTATAAAAATATTGTGTTATATTCAAATTACTAAAAACACACAGATATCAAGTATATGGCCAGAATGACGATGTTTCTAATTTCAATTTCGAGTACCTTTAATTCTAAAAATACACAAAAAAGTTATTTAACTTATATAGAATTTAAATTTAAACAGAAATTTAAAAATAAACTGAGAGTCAATTGTAAAAGTACTTAAAAATTGAAAATGAACAAAAATTGTTATTTGGAACTTTGTACAGATTACGAGTACAATGTAATTTTTTGTTAGCAATGTATTTCAATTTTACACAAAATTATGTTTCGCTTTTACCCCGTAAATTTAAAAGTAAATAACATATTTCTATGTATAAATCAGTATAAATTTCCATATTTTTTGCAATATTTTGAAATAAAGTTTTACAAGCCAAAGTAAAATTTATATGAGCTCACTAAATAATTTTTGTCGACTGTATTATTAAAGTAAAAAATACCAAATTACAAATATGTATTGATCAAGGTTCTTGTTAATGTATAACATTGTTATTTCCTATTCAGTTTAAATCAGAATAAAATAGCGTAACGACAGTGTTCCACATTTATCTCACTATTTTTATGTCATATTTACTTCAGTCTCATTCGACCATAATGGCGTAAATATCAAACCAATTAAATATTAATTCCAACATCCCGCATTGCTTTTTCAGTGATATAATTTTACAATACGATTGGTTACTCCGTAGTGACGTTTTCTGTAAAGAAATAATAAAACTTTATTTCTCTTCTGTATTAAAAACATAAGAGATAAAAGTACCTGCGTTTATTTTACTTTTCATGTTCAATCAAGTGTTCAATAGATATAAGAAAATTTATAAATAACTAAACATCGCCTTTCTTAATGTTCGTAGAATATAGAAAATATTTTTCTTGAAATATTTATTTTCTTCATTCTTCTTACGAAGAATGTTTTTATGTCATCAGTTGATGTTTGTATACCTAAATTGTTTTTCTCTTCATGAAGCGGATTATTTTATTCTGTTTACATCTTTAGTAGATTTTCAATTTTTTTTATTTAATTTTATTTTAAATATCAAACCTAAATAAAATGAACTAAATATAAATTTAAATTTAAACATTGCAACTGAATAGTATGAATCTAAATTAATATATTTAAAAAATAAAATAAATAAATATTTCATCACGGCATATTACCCATTGCTGGGTGTGCCAATCTGCTTTGTATACAGACATCGGTAATGATGGAATATTTGTACCGTGTGGGCGCTTATTAAATATCTAAAAACTATGTAAACTTCTATGGAACTCGAATTAGAAATTTAGTCTGTTCGATAAATAAATTTGTAATATATATATATATATATATATATATATATATATATATATATATATATATATATATATATATATATATATATATATATTTGTTAATTAGGTTCACTGGAGTAAATTGGGATGCCTGTACGTTGTAATAGTAAGTTTATTATTATTTATAGTATTATTAAATGAATATTACTTTATTTACGGTAACTTCAATGATCATATAAGCAATCCATAATTATAAGGAAAAAAATATTTAATAAGATGACAATAGCTCACATTCGTTAGGGGTCGCTATTTCTTATTTTCTTCTTCCACTCATTTCTGTTATGCTGTCGTTCTCATTCAGTTCCTTTTCTCTCAAGTCTTCCGCAATTCTGTCCTTCTATCTTATCTATGGTCTTCCTCTGGTTCTTTAACTTTCTATTACTAAGCTATTCATTCTTCTTCCAATATATTCTTCATCTCTCCTCATGACTTGTTCAAACCAATGTAATCGTCTCTCTTGTATCTTTCTAGAAACCACTGGAGTTATTTCCCTTATTCTTTCATTCTTTGCCGTATATTTTCGTGTCTTCCCCAACATCTACTTCAACATCCTCAACTCTGCCACATTCATTTACTTTTCATTGATACTGACATCTGTCAATTTGAATTATCTGATTATATTAGCAGTTTCCATGGTTAGCATAGCTGGCTGATTTATGAAATTTAATGTCTTTATAATTCTTTAATTATATCTATTGAATATGAAGTATAAAATGCAATCAAATCGTATAGAGAATAATTAATTATTTAAGTTATAATAACGGTAAATGTCAATAAATCATGTTTAACTGTTAAAATATGCAAATAAGGCTACTTGCGGTTGACTAATTATAACCAAAATCCAATCACTTGTTCTTCTTGTTGTAAACTTGAGGAATACGAAAAATTTATAATTTTTGGAACACACTCACAGACACACACACACACACACACACACACACACACACACACACACACACACAAAATGGTAAAATCGTATTATAGGGGGGCCCTAAAACATTCATATTCACTAAAAACTCATCATTGAATTTCTTGACCAAAAACTATACCTTCCTTACCTAAAGGTGACGGAAGGTAAAAAAAAATATTAATATTTAAACTTTGTTAAAAACCTATAATATTAAAAAAATAAAGTATTTTCCATATTTGTGCTTTTCAAGTACAGCGTCACTTTTAAGATAAACTTTGAATTAAAGTATGAATGGTATCTTATTACTGTTTGCAAGGGTACATTGGAGTAATTAGCGTAATTATATTTTAGTAGCATTTATATGCTCTACAACCAGGAAAATTAAATTGAATAAAGACTTCAGCTGTTTCTCTTCGCAGCTACCTGGATCTAGAATGGAAACATTTCTCTAGGGTGCCGCTATCCATACTATTTCTACGATATAGTCTCAAAGAAATCTCTTTAGTTCAATACTAAGTAGAAATTGCGTCCACAGGAGACTTTTAATTATTTAGAAATAAACAATATGGAATAGGTTATAGTCAAATTGAATTTTTTTAATCTAGCAGATATTTTATTTTCTTAAAACTCCACGAATTATAGGACTCCATAGTGTATTTGTCAGAGCGTCTACTAGGACTTTTCACATTTATAATTAGTCTTTTAAAGACACAAAAAACAGATTTTTAAGTTTGTTCAGTCGAATCCTTCATCAAGAAATTTAGTAAATTCGTAAATCTAGCGATTTACTTTTTTTTTATTTATCACATTATAGTTTTGCGATATATTTAAATTTCTTTTCTATCTTTCATTCGAACAATTTTTTTTACCAAAAATTATGACATATTTTTTAATTTTTGTTGTACGAGTAATGCTTTATTCAGTTTTTAATATACATTATGTTCATATTCTTAATTCGCTTATGTTTCATACATTTTCAAATGAAATTATAAGCATGAGAACTTCTTTACACAATACGATTGTTTGCGATATTACCAATGGCGTAGACAAGGTGGCCCCTTGGATGGTGGATCTAAGACCCTTATCTTGACTGTGCAGTAAAAATCAAAATGGTTGTTTGCAGGATTTTATACTTTGGGTATAATTAATAGTGATAAAGAAAAAATATATTTCCAATTTATATTGACAGGTTATGTGTCTTGTTTTTATATTAACTTTTTACATTATACCGGGTGGCTTTTAAAAAACGAATCTAATTTAAAACTCCATAACTCAGGAGTATATTGATATATCGATTTCATGTGTCTCCGCTGGCCTCCGTGTTACGGGATGACCCCTGCATCGAGGAGTCCGTAGACAAACCTATTGCATTTTTACCTTCCGTAAGGAAGGTATTATATTTGACCAAAAAATTCAATGACGAGTTTTTAGTGAATACACATGTTTTAGGGTCCCTAAAATATGATTTTACTATTTTTACGATAATGTATGTATGCATGTGTGTCTGTGTGTGTGTGACGAAAGTTTCGGATCGCATAACTTCATATTCCGCAAGATTACATCCAGAAGAACAAAATTTATTAGATTTTGGTTATAATTGGATAACCGGAAGTACCCTCATTTGAAGATTTTTAACAGTTAAATATGATTTATTGACATTTAACGTTATTATAACTTAAAGAATATATTATTCTCTATATGATTTGATTGCATTTTATACTTTATATTCAATAGATATACAGTTAAAGAATTATAAAGATACTAAATTTCATAAATTAGCCAGCTATGCTAACCATGGAAACTGTTAATATATTCGGATAATTCACATTGACAGATGTCAGTATGAATGAAAAGTAAATGAATGTGGTAGAGATGTGGATGTTCAAGTAGATGTTGGGGAAGACACGGAAAGATACGGTAAGGAAATAATTCTAGTGTTACAAGTTTCTAGAAAAATACAAGAGAGACGGTTACATTGGTTTGAACATGTCATGAGAAGAGATGAAGAATATATTGGAAGAATGAATAGCTTAGTAATAGAAGGTTGAAGAAACAGAGGAAGACCAAAGATAAGATGGAAGGACTGTATTGCGGAAGACTGAGAAAAGGAACTGAATGAGAACGACACGCAAAACAGAAATGAGTGGAAGAAGAAAATAAAAAATAGCGACCGCTAACGAATGGGAAAAGCTAGAGAAGAAGAAGAAGTCAGTGTCAAGTACAATTTGCATACTTTGTTTATGAAATAATTTTACTGACTAATCAGAAGGCACATTTTATTTCCCTATCTAAGGGCCAGTTTTATAAATAAATTTAATCTTCACTTAAAATTTACTTCTATAGTAAATTTATGCCCGGTTGCACTGCTGACACTTAAATTAACAATATCGTATGGAAACGAAACCTCAATAAGTAAATGAATATTATTGTCAAAATTTCGATTTGCATTTTTTTGTTCAAGGGCCGGCGGATTTATAACGAAATTTAGTTGTCAAGTAAATTTAATGAGATGAACAAATTCGAATCTGTTTCTCTGTTGCATTTTTTCTTTTTATTGAATTTACTACTAAGTAATTTTTAAGTGAATATTAAATTCCTTTATAAATACGGCCCTAAGTCTAGCTTAAAACTTAAATGTCTTCGATGCAAATGGAAATTAATAAAATAAAAAATTCAATATGTTTTTTTGAGAGTAATAATTTAAATGTCTTTGAAACAGAGAAACTGATTGGAATTTATTCATTTTCTTAAATTTATCTGAAAACTAAATTTTAAATGAATATTAAATTTCTGTATAAAACCGGCCCTAAACCAGAGCTATTTTTGATTACAAAACATATGTAACTTGTTTGTACAGCAACGTGTATTAAAATAAAAATTTCTTCGGTGAAATGCACTCTAGTATTTTAATATAAAATTTATAAATAGCATATTATGGAAAAATGAAAGTTAGCATTATTACGAGTATTTCTATTGCATAACTCAAATAGGGGTTTCCAAATTTTTTTTCCTTTTTACCTCCCGCCATACCGTTAGGTAAGGGAGGTATTGTTTTCGGTTTAAAAATTCGGTAGAAAGTTTCAGTGTGTGTGTGTGTGTGTGTGTGTGTGTGTGTGTGTGTGTGTGTGTGTGTGTGTGTGTGTGTGTGTGTGTATGCGTGCATGCGTGTGTGTGTGTGTGTGTGTGTGTGTGTGTGTGTGCGTGCCCCAAATTTCACGCTATTTTGGGGATAGCGGTCAGAAAGTTGGCGTGAGATTGCTCGGGCGCCAACGGTCGGATGGCAGGTTTGGAGATAGGGTGAAATATGAAGAACACAATTACAATAAAAGGTACAAGACAACTTTATTGTATGATAACTCGCTGTACAAAATAGTATGGTCGTCGCTGATGGGTAAAATAAGATGCTGGTTGTGCAAATTAGATGAATTACTGATTTTCAGAAAAACGAATCCGGGCGTCGCGTATATGCACGGATATCCAAAAATGTGGATATAAATGTGTTCGGACGGTTTCGGCGTGACCGACGCAAGGCGTCGCGACGGCGGTAACGGCGGCGAGCAAGCGGTAGGTACGGTGATCTTAAGGATCTGTCTAGAAACGTGTTCGGATAGTTTTGGCGTAATCGACGCCAGGCGTCGCGACGCTGATGTCACGTTGGTTCGGCGGCTAACGGCAGTAATGACGGAAGAGGTGAAGCTACGCGTTTCTGCAATAATCGACAGATCGACGCCGGGCGTAGCGACGGCGACGCTCGTAACCGCCTGTTCGTGGAGTACGTGGAGATCGATGGTATATACGGCGCACGACGAGAAAGTCGACCCAGGCAAACCTCACAAACTCTAGGCCTTGAGTGCCCCGGCTTACGCACTGGGGCGTCGCGGCGCAGAGTCGGAAAAACGCACTTGGGCCGATGCACGCTAAAATACACGACTTGGAATAACGGGCCGTTTTACAGTAACTCTGGATAAACACGCGGACTTGACGTCTGTAACACCCGGGTTTACACGCCGGCGGCGTCGAAACGTCAAGTCGGTAAAACTCGCAACGAGTCACTGTACAATGACTAGACGCAACTGGTGAATTTAATACACGGAGATGGTTACGGCCGGTGTCAGTCGTAGTGTCTCTGGATGTTTTCAAATACGCCTTTCGAAGATGTTTTGGCCTACGCTCAACAAGCGTTGCGCCGTCGGGCGTCTGAAGCTCGTAACGAGACACTAAGACTGACTTTCAGTAAACAACTACACAACTCGAACGGAGAGCTCACGGTACGGGTTTTGAAGAAAACGGAAATTTTGCTCACCTCGATATCGGTTTCGAAGTCTTGACGGAATACTAATATAGCAATCAAGAGTCGATGGAATACTCGCAATCGGCTTTAGTTGTTGAGAGGAATACTCGCAGTCAACAACTATATTCTAGAATCGCGGGCCCTGATTTTATACAGCCCTGCTAATTAAACCAGCTTAAGTTTGTTTACTGATAGCAAAAACTGCATAGAAGAACATGGCAAATAGGTTAAAAATGGAACACGATGTTGACGATCCTTTATGTGGTTTACATTCCGGTCAAATTACGCGCCTTATTCCAATTGTCGGGAAAAAAAGTTTTCACGGTTCGCGGATTAATAAGGGCTGAGTTTGAATTATTTAACCCATAAAACTTGTGACAGATCCACATCGTCACACTATACAGTATTTACTGGTATTATTACACAAAAAAAATTGAATTTCAACTTTACGTTGATGTATATCTTACATTTTTCAAAAAAAAATGATTGTACCTAAATTCATAATAGTATAAATAAAAGCTTTCTATATAAAAGTGTTTTTACATAGCAAGTCGATCTTATTCACGAGAATTGGGATATTTCCGAGGATATTTCACTACTATGTAGTCATGGTGTTGTGCACGCAGGAAATGGTTGATCATATATGTGATTGGTAGGGTGCTTAAAGAGAGAGAATTTCCAAGTATGAAGAGAAGAAGAGCATGTATGAATGCGATTATGAGTGTGGCCGAGGCGAAAGAAGTCTGCTTAGATAGGAATGTGTGGCGAAGGATGATTGTTTCCTAACTATTATTGTGATCCGGATGCGGTATTTCGCTACCGAAAATCGGTCACTTTAATATGTTTAAGAGTAAGGATTTGTTGTATGATGTTGATGTTGTTCTTATTGTTATCGGGTTTGTGCGAACCCACTAAGTGGGACACGCGTGATTCTATGTATGTATGTATGTATGTATGTATGTATGTATGTATATAAGTAAAAGTAAAACTAATAATTGAAGTGACAGGTCACAGCCAACTAAAATAATAGTATATTAAAAAACAAATTACATAAGACAATCTGTTAACGCACAAGCCTATATTATGAGGACGAGGCACTTACCCGAAAATTTAGACTTAAATCTTCAACTGTCGCTTCGTTTTCAATAAAATTATTTATTTTGAAAATCATAGTCGGAGATATAAAATTTTATATATTATTTATAAATGTGGATTTACAAAATTAATTGTCAAGAAATCTTGATTCTTTATGATAGTTTCTTGTCTTGTCTTGGGACATAAAATAGATTTCTTGTCTTGTTTTTGTCTTGATTTCAAGACAAGGTAAAAGACAAGATCTTTATTTTTGATAAACACTATGTCCATCACATCACAAACATGGCTGATATAGAATTTTATTTAAATGTAGTAAAGTTCCATTTTGATATTAGGGTAATAAAAATTAGAAAAGTAACAATTATATTCACATTAATATTACTTTAAAAAAATACTTATCACGTAAGTATTTTTTAAAAGGCGTAGATTTGGAAACTCCTAGAAAGAAACCAAGTTTACAAATTCCATAAACGTTTGTGATTAATATTACGCTCTTTAAATTGCGCTGGTGAATAATTTAAATGAAACATGAAATGCTAATTCACTGCTTTTATTTCCCATTTTATACTTGCTCAATTTGAATTATAATTTCTTAATATACCTATTCTACTTTTATCAAAAATTCAGTTCATTACTGTAATATTAATATTCTCGTACTTTAATTTTTGTACAAACTGTGTTTTACATCTAAAATTAATTATAATATAATGAAAAGAAAACAATAGTTGTTTACTTTGGTTGTTAAGTATGCAGTATGCGTAACGTCGTAAAAATTATATTTGATTACAAAGATAACATGTAAACATATGTTATCTGTTTGTACAGCTACGTGTATTAAAATGAAAACAATGTATCATTTTCTAAAATTACATATTTAAATAAATAAATCATCATGGTTAATTTATCCATTGCAACATTCACCAATCTGCTTACCGCAGATTTCGGTAATGCCATTATACCGGGTGTCTTCTCCAAACCATAGGAAATACAATGGTAAAATTTTCGTAAGGCTGTAATTTTTGCCCTATTTATTTTAGAAGAAAAGTGTAAATATGTTCAGAATTAATACCTGCATCTAATAGTCCAAAATTATTGTTTACATTCGTTTCGTTCGCGAGGGAGAGATAAAATAAAAATTTGCCAACAAAATTTTTAGACATTTTCGACGCATTTTTTACCTTCCGTCACCTTTAGGTAAGGAAGGTATTGTCTAAAAATTCAATGATGAGTTTTTAGTGAATAAGCATGTTTTAGGGTCCCTATAATACGATTTTACCATTTTTACGATGATGTCTATGTATGTGTGTCTGTGTGTATGTGTGTCTGTGTGTCTGTGTGTATGTGTGACAAAAGTTCCGGATTCCATAACTTCAATACCACGATTCCAAAAATTATAATTTTTTCGCATTCCTCAAGTTTACATCCAGAAGAACAAATGATTAGATTTTGGTTATAATTGGTGAACCGGAAGTAGCCACATTTGAAGATTTAACAGTTAAATTTGATTTATTGACATTTAACGTTATTATAACTTAAAGAATATATTATTCTCTATACGATTTGATTACATTTTATACTTCATATTCAATAGATACAGAGTTAAAGAATTTTAAAGAAATTAAATTTTATAATTCAGCCAGCTATGCTAAACATGGAAACTACTAACATATTCATATAATTCAAATTGACAAATGTCAGAATCAATAAAAAGTAAATTAATGTGGCAGAGATGAGGATGTTGAAGTAGATGTTGGGAACGACACGAAAAGATACGGTAAGAAAATAATGTTAAAAGTTTCTAGAAAGATACAAGAAAGACGATTATATTGGTTTGAACATGTCATGAGGAGAAATGAAGAATTATATTTGAACAAGAATGAGTAGTTTAGTAATAGTAGATTGAACAGAGGAAGACCAAAGATAAGATGGAAGGACTGTATATTTATTTATTTAAATACAATGTCCGACAGGCTACAAACCCTTAATTGGACAAGGAATATAAATACATACAAATAATTATTAATATAATGTATAACAATGTTACAATAGATTAAATATTATATTATAAATTGAGATTTTTAATATTCTGAAGAATCTTACTAACATTATTATCAAAAATATCAAAAGATGAACATAAAGAATTATAAATTTTGCATAAATTATAGATAGGCGAGCGTGAAGCTATATTAGTGCGCACAGAGGGTAAATAAAAAGGAGTGTAGTGTCTGGTAGACGTGTAGGGTACATGAAAATTGAGGAAAGAAAGAGATAAAGGATCGTCTATACAAGAGTGAATTAGTTTATACAAATATATTATACAAATTTTAATTCTACGTTGTTCCAAACTATCCACTTGAAATATATTTAATAAAATACTATACGTTACATCTCTAGTAGGATAATAATTCATAATTTTAAAATAAATATACCTCAAGAATTTCTTCTGGACTGCTTCAATAGCTTTAATTTGAACATTATAAATTGGATACCATATAATTGTACAGTATTCCAATCTAGATCTAATAAGAGAGTAATATAATGTAAATATTGCTTGTATATTATTAAAATTACGCGTATTTCTAATAATGAAACCCAGTAACTTATTCACCTGTGCAAGAAAATTATCAACATGTGGATTAAAAGTTAATTTTACATCAAATATAACACCCAGATCTGTAGTAGTCACATCTCTGAGTAAAATAATATTATTAATATTGTAGTTATAATTAATTGTCGATTGCTTGCGTGAAAACGATAATACTTTGCACTTATTCAAATTTAAACTTATTCTATTAATAACACACCAATGAAAAATATAATTTAGATCATTTTGTAATGAATCACAATCTTCATCATTAATTATTTGTCGGTAAAGTTTAAGATCATCAGCAAAGAGACACATATTGTTAGAAATTACGGAAGCAATGTCATTAATAAATATAAGAAAAAGAAGAGGTCCCAAATTAGACCCCTGTGGTACACCGGAAGTTGCCATAAATTCATTTGATTTACAACCATTAATTTGTATATAAAAAGTACGGTTTTCTAAATATGAAGAAATTAGACTAATTAATGATGTGGAAACACAGAAATTATTAAGTTTTTGAATTATGATAGAGTGATCTATTTTGTCAAAAGCTTTGGCAAAGTCCGTGTAGATGACATCAATCTGTCCTTGATTATCTAAAACTGTGGCAATGTTGTGAGTGATCGAACAAAGGTTACTAGATGTAGATCTGTGTTTCATAAACCCATGCTGCAAAAAAGATAAAACAGAATTTATTTTATTATAAATAGTATTGCAAATTAACATTTCAAAAATTTTGCTAAAACCAGATAGAATAGACACAGGACGATAATTACTTATGATTTTCCGGTCACCAGACTTGAAGATAGGTACAACTTTGGCATTTTTCCAAATGTGTGGGAATGAATTTGTTTTTAAAGCTAAATTAAATATATGAAAAAGAGCTACAGATAGAGAATAAGCACAGTCTTTAATTATAATATTAGGAACTAGATCCGGTCCCGCGGTTAAATTAGATTTGAGGTTTTTGATAGCTAGATTAATTTCGCCTACAGAAACAGAGTTGATATGAATTTCATTATTAGAAGCAACTTTTGTAGGAACAACTGCATTAGTATCATAAGACTCGAAAACACTATGAAAATAAGTAGCAAAACCATTAACAATGTCCTCTGTTGTACTCAATTTGTTATTAATATTTAAATACATTGGATTAGGGTAATTAGAAATATTACGTTTAGAATTAATGCAATACCAAAATTTTCGAGGATCTGAATTGATATTACTTTCGCAATCTTGAATAAATTGACTATAAGAATGATGAATATCACGCTTAATTTTTGATCTAAGATATTTAAACTCATTCTGATAAGTTAAAATATTTGGATAACGTTTAGACATTTTCAAATAATATGCTTTCATTTTAAGATCCCTACGGATAGGTTTTGTAATCCATGGAGGGTAGGAGCTTTTATTAGTACAGGAGTAAGGAACACACTCATCAAAAAAGCTGTATAAAATCGAATAAAAATGATCACAAGCTTCATTGACATCACTGAAAGTATTAAATTGATCCCAATCATATTGAAATATAAGATCATAAAGTTTAGAAAAATTAGCGTATTTAAAATTATACATTCGTACATTATTTTTGCAAAGTGCACTACTATTACTGATAATCGAATATGGTACATTAATAGATATATTTAATATTGGATGGTGATTATATTCTCTGTCAAATACTAAATAGCTTTCATTAGATACATTACATATAAGATTACTTATAACCAAATCAAGTAATTTATTTTCAGAATTGTATACATAATTATATTGCTTAGAATCAGAAAATAGTAAAAATTGATGAAATTTACGAATAATTCTTGACTGATTATTATAACAATTATTAGGAAATCTATGACTTACATACTCAGGAATGTTAAAATCACCAACAATGATAAATTCATTACAATTAATTGTTATAAATGTTTCAAAAAAATCGAACAATTGGTCATATATATCAGATGTAAATGAAGGAGGAATATAAATACCAAATACATAAATAAATATGTTCTTAAAATAAACTTTACAACAAACAACATCAATTCCAACAGGTATATAGACATCATAATCGCTTAAAGAAACACTTTCGGATTTTAGTGAATTTTTAACTAATAAAATAACTCCACCACCACGAACTGTGTTGAGCACACTGTGATCACGGTCTTTGCGATACACTATATAAGAACCATCGGCGAGTTCAGCGTCAAGAACACTTGGATTAAGCCACGTTTCCGAGAACACTAACAAATCATAGTCTAAAGATGGCAAAAGGGAATATAGTTTGTTAACCTTCATATTGAGACCTTGGACATTCTGATAGTAAACCTGTAATGACGATGTATTTTCCAAAATTAGTTTTTTTGAACGATAACAGGTATCCCATTATTGTAAGAAATTCTCCACTTCTTTTTACCATCAGAATTACGAGCATCAAGTTCCTTCTTCAGTTGTCTAAATTGTTGTAATTGCAAGGGAGTACGGTCAGGATTTATATATACATTATTAAATTCCGGAAACTGACGTAATTTACTCGCATTTTTAATGACAGTTTGAGCAGAAAGCACATCCTTAAAAATTACTTTAATCAAGCGCGGTTTAGATTGATCCTGTGATATCCCTTTACCAATCCTGAATACCTTGGCTATCGGTAAATTAACTGACGGCGTAATTTTCGTTACTATGTCATTAATAAGCGGAAGACTTGACAGAAAAAGAACTGAATGAGAACGACACGCAAAAATAGCGACCCCTAACGAATGGGAAAAGCTAAAGAGGAAGAAGATGTCAGTTGCAAGTGCAATTTGAATAGTTTGTTTATGAACTAATTTTACTGGAAATTTAGAATATTTTGCAAGAAAAATTATGTATGGAATTTATACATTATACACAGGATTGACGGAAGGTATTGTGCTTGCCACAACTGATTTTTGTATTAATATTTTTGTTCTAAAATAATTAGGACAGAAATTACAGACATTTAATTCTATCATTCTATTTCCTATGGTCCGGAAAAAAAATAGACACCCGGTATAATAGACTGTGACAGACGGATGCGGGAATTACATATCATGAATGTTCTGGTTTCTTAACTGCATTTAAAACAGTTTATTGTGGACTGTACTTAGCACCAATTATAAATAGCTATCATGTTTAAATACAATAGATAAAAGTACTCAAAATGCTGGTAATAAACCGGAAGCCAACTTTCCAGGTTTATATTTCCCGCTCGATTTTGACGTCCCATTATCGCAGTCTATTATCCCCGCAGTATATTATGGTAAGTGCTATTTTACTGAATGAGGCAAGTAGTCAATTTTCAGGACGGGTGTTATATGAGTCGTGCTGAAAGCCTCCAAATCCACTAAAATAGCTTTCTGAATGTGGCACGTACAATACTTTGGATGTTACCGACAATATATTATATGTAGAATAATTACTGAAATGGAACACTTTATAATACAATGGGCATTCCTACATTTCTTTATTTCTCTCGCCATCGAATGTAAGATAGGTACTTATTACTTATAGGGGTCAAGTTAAAAATCACACATCAAGATTTTGGTAAACGTCCACTTCCGTTCATTCGCAAATACAAAAAGATGAATTTGAACAGGGTAACAAAAACTAAGAATTTATTAATTTAATGAAAATAAATGTTGCTTTAATTATATCCCTTTAGGATTTTTAAAGTTTTTAATTGTAAATAAATTCTTAATTACAATAATGAGAATGCGATTTCAACAAAGAAAATAACCTAGTCACAGAAAAAAATTATTGTAATAATTGTTCTTGTGTATATTTATTCTAATTACAAAAGAAGTTTTTCATTACAATACAGAACATTTGATTGCAATAATAAATATCAGTAATAACACAAAAATAAATTGATTATAATCGTTGTTGGATTTAGGCAGCACTATTTCAAATTAATAATGAACGATAGTGTTTTAAGTAGAAAATATTAAAATATGATTTCATAAATCATAAAATATCAAATCAATTTTCATAGGTTTAACAATGAAAACAAATTAACGCCACTCACTAAGTAGGTACTACACAATAAATCTGATACATATTATAAATGAGAATAATACTTATATATAAAGGAATTTAATACAGTTGCCAGCAGTTGTAAATATGAATGTATGTATTTAAATTAATAAAAATTTAATGGCAGGAGATATTGTGTTGGTCACATCAGAATGTAGATTTTCTTTTTAATAAAATGCTTTGTAATTAACTCTTAACCACCCGCAACCTGCGTCTTAATCAGACTTGCCAGGTGTTCGGTTTACCGAACTGTTCGGTATTTCAGCCCCGTGTTCGGTGTTCGGTATGATAAAAATACCGAAGTATGAGTGGTTCTGTATATTTATAGTTCATCATTAATAATTTATTGATTTACATAATAAAATCGATTTAAAAGATCACTTCACGAAGTTTTAAATGGAGCAGAAACACCTAGTATTAAAAAATATATTAAACGAATAATGGCTGTTCCATGCAGTAATGCCTATGTGGAAAGAGTTTTTAGTCATATGAATCATTTATGATCCGTGATTAATGTCGAAATAGTCAACGCAGAATTATGCATTCGTTGCAATTTGAAGTTTGCAACATGCAATGAATTTTATAAAAAAATTAGAGGCAACAAAAATTTGCTGAAAGCTGTAACTAGCAATAATAATTACAAATTTTAATGTTTACTAAGTGTTCGGTATTTTTGTCATTTTCATCTGGCATACCTGGTCTCAATACGCGCACATAACTGCCCTGGTCCGATCTCAGTGACCGTTGGGTTTAAGGCCTTAATATATCAGTTTCATGCAATACTATGTGCTTCCAACTAATTAATATGTTTATAATGATAATTTTAAATATTAAAATCATGTACAACCGATTCATAAGTTTTTTATTCCAAATATAAAAATAATATTTCGTAAACGTAGCATTTTTTTGAAATATCCATTATCTTTGGTTATCGTCATATTTCTAAAACTTTTTTTTAAATCTGATGTGGCCAGCATAATACCTTCCGTCAATCCTGTGTATTATGTATAAATAAACAAATATGCAAATTGTACTTGACACTGACTTCTTCTCTAGCTTTTCCCATTCGTTAGGGGTCGCTATTTTTTATTTTCTCATTTCACACATACACAGACACACACACACAGACACACATACACAGACACACACACAGACACACACACACACAGACACACACAGACACACACACACACACACACACACACACACAAACACACACACAGACACACACAGACACACACAAACACACGCACACACACACACACACACACACACATACATATAGACATCATCGAAAGAATGGTAAAATCGTATTATAGGCACCCTAAAACATGCTTATTCACTAAAAACTCATCATAGAATTTTTTGACCTACGACAATACCTTCCTTACCTAAAGGTGACGGATGGTAAACAGTTGCAAGAAGAAACATTGTATTTTATTAAAAATTGCAACATTCAAACATATAGTTAAAAAAATTCGATTCAGTGTCGGCAAACCTTATTTCGTTACTATCAGCATACTGATTTCATGCAGTAATTGTGCAAATAATAAGTAAATGTAAAAATAAATGTATCTAATATAAATATATATGTACAGTGTGTTAATTAAAAACCTGGCCATAGGCGTTTAACATGGGAAATCAGTTTTTCCTTACGCAAAAGTTCCCAAATTATTTTAGGCAAAAATACTTCAAATAAATGTTGTAGAGAATTAAATTCTGCATCCAGATTAGTAATAAGATTTTATTTTCGACGTTTCATAACCGAGAAAATCAATTTCAAAGTTTTTCGAAAATTGCTGATTTATAGCGATAGCCATGAAACTCAAACAAAATTACAAACAATTGTATGACATTGACACAATGAATTAGCCTAACTTAATGTATAAAACAAATATGTTTCTTAAATACATGGTTTAATTTTAGAATACATAGCTGTCAACATATACAAAATAAAATAAAAATGAAAACAAGAATAATGTATTTATTTAAAAAGAAAAACAGAAAACTAGAATGAATATAATTTTATATTAAATGTTCAAATAACCCTCCATTTTGCGCTAAGCAATACCCAAGTCTATTATAAAAGCCATGTCGAACATTATGCAGCTGTCTGGCATTTATTTTTCTACATTCATTGGAAATTACAGCTTTAAGTTTTTTTAATAAAAGATTCTATTGTGGTTTTACTTGGAATTTGTCGATGTGACCACATTACACTTATTAAATCACGTATTTTTCTATAGCTTTGTCCACAGTAACACCATTTTATAATCTGAAGCTTTTCTTCATGAGAAAACTGTTCCATACTTCCAAAAAAATATGTTACTGAACGAAAATCACAAAACACAAACTTTCTTTGACAGTTAAGATGTCATACAATTGTTTGTAATTTTGTTTGACTTCCATGGCTATCGCTATAAATCAGCAATTTTCGATAAACTTTGAAATTGATTTTCTCGGTTATGAAACGTCGAAAATAAAATCTTATTACTAATCTGGATGCAGAATTTAATTCTCTACAACATTTATTTGAAGTATTTTTGTCTAAAATAATTTGGGAACTTTTGCGCAAGGAAAAACTGATTTCCCATGTTAAACGCCTATGGCCAGGTTTTTAATTAACACACTGTATATATATATATATATATATATATATATATATATATATATATATATATATATATATTATTTATTATTCTCAGTATGTTTGCTGTCATCACTAAATGAATAATAGAAAATTAATCATATTCGCTTACTATCTCATCATTCTTGTTGATACTTGAATCATCATCACACAACCACACAATTGTATCTTCAAAATATTTATCAATAAAGTACACTCTTTTTTTGCCAGACCGCTCAGTTTTTTGAAATATTTTTCCTATAAACACTCCTATTGGTTGGCGGACACTAAACGCTAAACCAGCAAAATCTCAACCCTGTCTACAGAACAATTATAGATCCTCTAGGTGCGTTCGGTTATTCAGTTCTGTGCACACAACATGTTTCATAAATTGCATAATAACCGTTCAGTAATTCACTTCTGTGTACTTTGTCTCACACAGAATGTGTTTAGGTTTAGTAAATACAATGCTCTGTGCTGTGTAGATTCTGCATTCACTGTTCGCCTGAGCTCTGGACGTATGGCCGGCTATATACAATATACAAACGAGTTAGCGCGCACAGTATGAAACGAAAAGGATCGTACGAAGGTCGAAATTACTCGTATAGTGACAATGACAGAAAATGGAAAATATTGATTTATATCTGCGAAATATGAAATTTTTTGCTCATTAAATAAATATACAAACTATTGCATTAATTACTATTTACCGCAAGCTTTCTGGATTTCCTAAACGACCAAATTAAAATCTTTGCTGCAAGTCATTTTCGGATGTCCTCTCATATTCATATAATTCGCGAACAAGATTAATTTGTGTAATAAATCTTCGAAAATATATTCGAAAATGAGTCTGACGGGTAGTCAGACTTGGTATTGTTCAGCATTCATTCATTAAGTTGAGGGCTTTAAGCGCTAACCGCTTTTATCACTGCGACCTGCAAGATCTGTTGTGACATGGCCCGATTTTAGTTCTCTGGAAGTAGTTCCAGAGTTCTTATGAAGCCAATCACTGCTCCAGGAATCATTTGCCGCGAGGTACCTTTTACCAAGATGATTAAATCTATTTACGGCCACAGCTGGGCATTCACATACAATGTGTTCCGAAGTTTCTTCATCCTCTTCGTAGAGTCGACAGATATTGTTTTCAATTCAATCTTACATAGTTGGTATTTCAGAGGACAATGGCCAGTAAATATACCTGTCATAGTTCTAAGGTCCTTTTTGCGCCACCATTAGTACATTTGTAAGATATAAAATAAAATCGATATTAGTAATAATAACCTGCACCTACACCGATTTTTAATTGCTTATCTCTCACGAAAGTATCAAACGCACAGGCTGTACAATTCGTTCTTTTAATTCCAATTTGCACAGGGCACACAGCGATCACGTGACACTACTCACGCACAGGAGTACGTTAGCAAATTTACTTTAAAGTTAGTTAGGTAAGGGGGGTGAACATAAGAGTTAAATCCGAGTAAACTCATTTTACGAACGATTTAGAGTTTTGTGTAATTCGTGTAGTCAAATATTGAAAACATCACTGACCTCAATGATCATAAACAACTAAAGAATGACAGTATATATACTTGTTTGTCTTTAAATTTGTAAGATAATGATTCGTTATTAAATGAAACTGATTTCTGGACATTATCTTTATTGTTTTTACACACAGACACCAAACACGTTTCAGTAAGTATACACCTGTTACCATCATTAGGTGAACTGATACTACAACTAATTCCTTAAAATACGAGCCTTATATCTAGTGAAGTAAGGATTATCAAGCGTGGTTAGGTGTTCAAGCGTATTAGATGGTACATCATTGGTTGTTTCTGGTTGTTTACTCGGCTGTGGCAGTTCTATCGTTCTCTGTTGGTTGTTCCTGATTGATGAGTTTTTTCCATATTGGTTTTATCTCGATACTAGCATGACTGAAAACTTTTTCTTGGTTTGTTACTATGAATGCGGCTTCATTGAATTTCCGTTTGAAGGTGTGTTGTTTCTTGGAGATGACTTTTGCTTGGTCCCATAGTATTCGACGGTGATGTTCCCATGCATGGTCTGCTATTCCGGATTTTTTAGTCTCACCTTTTCTGTTTGTCGCTTTCATCTGGATCTCTAGTGGCCTCTTGGTTTCTCCTATGATTTAGCCTCTGCGCATATCGAGTAAAAAGTACCCATATCGCTGGAGGTAGGTTGGAATAGTTAACTCTGAGTAAAGTAACATGAAGTTAACTCTAAAATTTCTGAACGTGTTAGAATTAATTTTGCGCAGCTCAAGCACAGCACAGCACAAAATAACGAACGCACCTTCTAAAAGTTATGGGAGTTATCAGTGAATAGATATATTGAATTTGTAAAACTGTTACGTTCTGGGAGACCGGACCGCCGGACCCAGTTAGTTTCAATGCACTCATTGCCGTATAAAAATTAATATACAATAAATATGTATAAAGAGGCGTTGTCTTGGAAACCCCCTTTGACAAAAAGTGTGAAAAATCGGTATAATTAATCAAATAAAATACGAATTTTTGAATGGCTCGTTAAAAGGACTCTTCTAAGAAATCTATATAAAATTATTTCTGAAAAAGTAACAAACAGTAAGTACTAGTGCGTACAGTAAAAAATCGTGAATATAAAAAAAATTAAAAAATCTATTATGCGTCTATTATTATAGGGTAATAAGATGCCTTCTGCATACATAATTATAAAAACAAATTCCATTGTTTTAATATTTCAATTTCAAACTAGGAATCAACAATTTTTCATTTCAGTAAATATTTATTTACATTTTATTATTCATACCGAAATTTTCAATTATTAAATCCTTGACCGTAAATATTTACATATAGGTACAGCAAATAATGTAATTTATATATAAAAAAATGTATATTTAACATGAATGCTGAATAACAAATAATTCTGCGTAGGGGAGAAGTGCTGCAATTGAAACAGGGTGTCAATTGAAACATTGCCAAAAAAACGACATCTATCAGTAAATGGTAAAAGTTACATCCTGTATAAGTTAGCTATAGGGGTACTGGTTTACCGAACAAATTGGCGTTAGTAGTCTATGAAGCATATTTTGTCAGAGCTGTACAACGTAATATTACACATGGTTTGCTGTTTACGAGTGCTTGCGTATTTTTCTAATAGCAACGAAATTAATAATTTCAGTGTAGTCGTACTAAGCTTCATTAATCCGTCTTTAAACCAGGTATGTACTACGATTTGTTTAATTTTCTCAACTTGCACTGTTTTGAAATAAGTGAGCATAATATAAAAAAAATACAGTTGGTTGCAATTGAAACAATTTTATCAGTGTAGTTTGAAACGTGTTTCAATTGACGCCAACATAGTACAACTCCTTATTTAATCTAATTATACTTAAATTTATTATTATATATCAAAAATTCAGGGAAAATGGGAGGAAAGAGGCCAAAATCCAAGGTGAAAAATAAAAGTAAAACTGCAAGATTTAAAGGAAAGACAGCCATTTATACAGACTCCCGGAGAAACAAGAATTACAAGCAAGAGCTGAAGCAAGGAAAAAACAGTGCAAAAAAGAAGAGTTCCACTAAATTTAGAAAAAAAAGACCAAAAATGAAGAAAATTTATCAAAAAAATTATACTTCAAAAAAAGCTTCTAGTAACGATTCATCCGAGGACGACATAATTTGTTAAATATGCTGTGGTTTTTTACAAAAATAGTTCGGAGGTCTGATTACAAAGTCTTGAATGCCGAAAGTGGGTGCACAGTAGTTGCGCAAAAGACGATCCGCAATTTATATGTTTAAATTGTTTATGAGAATAGATATTTTTATCAAAAAATGTATTTTAATGTTATGGTATTAATTTCTTTATTTTTTTTTACTTGTTTGGAATTATTGTTTGTTTTAGTGACCTACAAAATAAATTTTTATATAATAAAAGTTTCAAAATCAAAGTTTGTGTTTTAATATCTTTCATTTTGATGTGAAAACAAACAGTTTTGCCCTGTGTTTCAATTGACACTAAGTTTGTTTCAACCGATGCTTTCACGGCTTCAGTTGAAACAATTGACGTAGTCCGATCATGTTCTTTATTTTGAGAAAACTATTAAATGTATTTAGAAAATACATACGGTGATTGAAAGGTGAATAATGAGACTACGTTGTGTCAGATTTTGAAATCATTGGTTTAAAAAATGTCAAAAATATGAACGGAAACAAAAAAAGTGTTTCATTTGCAGCACCTCTCCCCTACTATCCATGTGGTTCAACTCATAGGTGCCGACTATGGGGGCAAAGAGAGAATATATAGAAGGGGCGAAATTATGTTTTGGCTCCCCTTCCACTGTAAATAATTTTTAGTGCATTTGCTTCGATCTCATTAAATTAAAAATGTTTCAACTATTTCAGGTTAAGTTTGATAGATGGCCATGAAATCCACAATTTTAAAATTTAAAATTAATGCAATCCCTGTCACAACTTCACAATGATCGTTTCTATGCTACGTCGCTTAAAAACTTATTTACGATCGCCAATAACACAAGACAAGTTAAATAATGTCCCTATATTTAAGTGTATGTAAAAATTACAAATATAAGATAATGTTGCGTAAACGAGGATAGGATACTTCGAATAACTGATAAGGAGACTGAAATAAACCAAAATGATTACCTGTACCCTGACTTTTAATTAACTAAATACAATATTTCCTAAAATAAGAAAAACAACAATATCCTATATCTCAGGATGCTCCGCAACTAACTAGTCTCCCTGTAATAAAGAAAAATACCTAAGTATTTATCACTTAATGAAAAACCATTACCAACACACACACACGCGCATACAACAGCGTCCAACAGAACAATGAAAATGGAATAAGTCACCTTATGCGAAACGCATACCTGCTACTCAAAAGCAGCGTGGCCAGGTCTTACGCGTACGTATACTCAACTGTACCAACCTCTACCACCCTGAGCAGTGTGGTTTATACTGGCACCGAGACATGGTTCTACTCAGTTGCTGATCCACCCTAGTGGCTTTACTTCGTCCTTGGGGTAATGGTTACAAAACCAGGAGAAAACCATCCCTACCGGCAGTGGCGTAGGCACAGGGGGGGGGGGGGGGGGGTTAGGGGTTAGAACCCCCCCCCTGTGAGATCATGGCAGGTCGCTTTTAACACAAATTTAAAAACATACTCGTTTGTTCTTCATGTATAATATGATCTGAAGCAAAAAAATAATTAATTTTCGTGTAAAAGAATATTAATTTTCCTGTTTACACGCAATTATTAGCTACAGTCTGTAGACTACAGATACCCTTTCGCGCAATGTCCTCGTGAAAATGCCGAGCTTTACCGAAATTTACCGAAAGCCAACAGTGAATCTCTTGCAGTAGAATACTTACGTTAATTTAATTTATTAGTATTATAACTACAACTTTTCTTGTGTTTATACTGCGGTTTATATAAACATATTTAGGTGAGTGGTTTGAAATTCACTGCTATTTTAATGTTTAATTTGCTAATTATTCTTTTTAGATTGAAATATGAGTGCTAAAAAACGAAAAGCGACGCTTGATGCATTCTTAATTTAAAAAGAAAAATTGACTGATAATAGAGACTGCAATAAAACGACTGATATCACCCCTTGCACTTCAAATAATGCAGACATAATACCGTCTACAAATTCTTCGTCTGTTATGCTTACGACTCAAAATACTAATGATATAGCTAATTTCGTAAACCAAGCCTCTAGTCATAAGCGTATTTGTGAAATTGTAAACGATCTTTGGGTACCTTCTGTTAATTTCAAGTTTCCTGCATCAGGAAAACGTAATTTAAAATATCAGTATTCGTGGTTTTCTCGATGGAATTGGCTGGCATACTCACAAATAGAGGATGGTGCTTATTGCAAATTTTGTGTATTTCTTGCTGGCAAAAATGCAGGAGTTACCAATCAAGAACTTAATAAATTAGTAACCAAACCTTTCAAAAATTGGAAAAATGCTACTGAAGTATTTGAAGAACATAGCAAACTGGAGTATCATAAATTCAGTATAATTAAATTTAAAAATTTAGAGATCACAGAGAAAAAGTTTCAGGATCCTATATCTCTCCAAATCGATAAGGCAGCCAAATCTAATATTATGGAAAATAGACTAAGAATTATACCAATTATAGATACAATTTTATTGTGTGGTAGACAGGGAATTGCCCTCAGAGGTCATTTTGAATCTGGTCCTTTAACTGAAGAAGAACCTTTAGTAAATGATGGAAATTTTCGGGCTATTCTTCGTTCAAAACTAAGATCTGGCGATGCAAATCTCAAATTTCATCTCGAAAGTTTGCCAAAAAATGCTACTTATTTAAGTCCTGTTATTCAAAACGAAATTATATCCGTTTGCAATGACATTATTGTTAAAAAAATTACGACAAAACTGAAAAAATCTATGTTTTTTTCTGTATTAGCAGATGAATCTACAGATGTTGCTAATATTGAGCAGCTATCATTATGCGTCAGATATTTTAATGAAGAAACCTCTAAGTTAGAGGAACATTTTTTAAAGTTTGTACCAGTTACAGATTTATCTGGAAAAAGCTTGGCTGAAACCATATTAAAAACTCTGAATGATATGGAAGTTAATTGCAATTTTATGGTTGGACAAGGATATGATGGTGCTGCCGCCATGAGTGGAAAATATCGGGGGGCACAGGCGTTTATACGACATAAATATAAAAATGCTATCTACGTACATTGTGCTTCGCATTCGCTAAATCTAGCAATTTCTGACAGCTGTGAAATAACACAAATTAGAAACACTATGGGAATTTTACAGAAAATTTGTGCGTTTTTTAAAACACCAAAGCGAGAACATGTACTTATAAAAGAAATTGAAGAACATGCACCTGAACTTCGGCGGAATAAACTAAAATTATTGTGCAACACCCGATGGGTCGAACGTCGTGATGCTGTTATAACATTTTTGGAATTGCAAAATTATGTCATAAATGCACTCATTAAAATACAATCTTTCACAGATCACTCATCTTCTACCGATGCATTTTCGTACATAAGATCTATTAAAAACGTTGATTTTCAAGTTTCTTTACTATCTATAACTAAAATGTTTTCAATTAGTTTCTCTTGCTAAAACTTTACAAACAGTATATATAGATTTAGTTGAAGCAATTAGTTTAGCGAAAAATGTGCATAAAATATTTTTAAAAATGAGAGAAGATGCTGACACTGAATTTCACACGCTGTACCAGGAAATACAATCAAATTGCGAAAAATTGGACATTGATATCAAGATTCCACGTACTGCTTCTAAACAAATGCATAGATAAAATTTACCACATAATAACGCAGAAGATTATTTCAAAAAAAATATTTTTATACCATTTTTAGATTCATTTATATTGAATCTTGAAGATAGACTTTTGAACCACGAAACTGTTTTCACAGATTTTCATGTTTTACTACCAAAAACTAATGAAATTCTAGATACAGAAAGATTGCGAAACCTTTATAGTATTTACGAGGAACAGTTGGAATTTCATAATTTTGAATTATTTCTGGGAGAAACCAGACTATGGTACGAATTATTACGGGAAACAGAAAATCCGCCGAAAAATGCGTTAGACGCATTAATTTTTTTAACAGAAAAACATAAAATTCAAATTTTTCCAATTATAACAACACTTTTTAAAATACTGGTTACCATACCAGTTACAACTGCAGCAAACGAACGGAGTTTTTCAACCCTTAGACGTTTGAAAATATATTTAAGAAATACAACATACGAAGATCGTTTAAATGGACTAGCACATTTAAACATTCACAGGAAAATTAATATAAGTTCTGAAGAAGTGATTGATGAAATGTCAAAGTCTAAAAGGAGATTACCCCTTACATTTTAAAGTATTACATAATTTAGCATTCTTATTAGTTACCTATTGATTTAAAAAAAAACCTAATAAAAATTATATTTATAAAAATATTGTTTTTGTTGATTGTTGTTATTAAGCCTATTTAACCTCATATTTATTTAAAATTTATGATCCTAAACCCCCCCCCCTGTAATTTTTTTCTGGCTACGCCACTGCCTACCGGTACCACGCGGTGAACCAGCGAAAACTCACGAGGCTAGCAATCGTGGACACATAGGTCGCATTCCTGGTTACCCTTATACCTCTCAGGGCACGACCAATCAACAAGGATTAGGATAAAGGACAACGCAGTAAAGTAAGAGAATACTCATACAAATCCGTATCTATATTACTTCTTGCTCTAATGGACTAAAAGTGCGCGTTAGACTCACCTCTGTTAAAGGTCCTGTCTAAAACTTAACACTCACTGTACACATTCACTAATACACTCTAAACACCTCCTCCATCAAATACTAGAGAAAGACTGACTTTAAATATCTATCACCAGTAAATTAGTGTATAAAATGATTACCCATGACAAATAAACACAACTCCTACCAGGGTGGGGAGTAAGAGAATTAAATAATTACCATTGAATAATGCCAACCTACACATCCGTGACGCAAATGAGCTCGATTTGAACATAATTGCAAACAGTTTTATTTAAAAAACACTGTTGTTGTTGTAATATGTTCAAAATAATATAACAAGATAAGATTCGTGTACTTGAACCAATTCGGCGGCTATGGTTCAACCTTTTTCAAAAGAATAGTGACCTAAATCGTTTAAAAATAATTACATTGAAAAAAATTGTTTAAAAATAATTAGATTGAAAAAAAAATCTTTATTTAATTATATCCCAACAATTCTTTCTCTACGCAATTTGTAATTCAATAATTTCAAAATATTATTCATGTTAATAGTTAAGTACCTACTACATTGCAATTATAAAAATTATATAGAAAGATCACGAAAGTCCTATAAAAGGAGGATAGTAATACATATCAATAGTAACCTTAAAATATTAAAAATAAAACTTGTTTGATAAAAGTAATTATAAAGAAAAATGGATGTATTACACAGTGTATGAATGATTTAACTTGCATTTTAAGCTATATATTTCAATATTTAAATTCTTTATTAATTATGTAAAACCGGTTGACTGCAAAGTACCATCTATATACACTTCTACGCCATTCATAATTGAAATGAAGTATATTCATTAAATATTAGAGTTAAAGTGGATCCAGCCAAAATTTCAAGAGTGTTTTTATTGAGAGCATAAGAGGATCACTACAGACGACAGCATACATAAAGGTGTAGAGTGTATTGAGTGTAGTGTACACTGCAGACTTTAGAGCCTATTTTACGTATGTACCTTTTTGCACGATCAGGTTTTTTTTAAACTTTACCGATAGGGTTTCCAAGGCAGTAAGTTTTGTTTACAAATTACTGATCAGTAAGTGATGTGGTACTGAAGTGATGTGACTAACCGATAAGTGATGTGACTACCTACCGATCTGGAGGCGGTGAAAATTACATAAATAAAAAATCTGTTGTGGCCAGCACAATACCTCTCGCCACTTCCTTTTTTTGGTTACATAAGTATAGGGCGCGAACAGTAATGTTACATTTTTGGGCTTCACAAGCAGATGTGTGGGCCCGTTTCACAATGATAATTAGTAATTATGTACATAGATGTCAAATGTTAGAATTTTTCATTAAAAATTTTAAGATTTTCTAAATTTACGTCAATTTATCACCAGGAGTTTAAAATTTACTTGTATGCCTTAGATATTTAACATTTAATTCTGCTCCACATGGAATTGGAAAATCACTAAATTTAAAATGAGAAATTTATACATAATTACTAGCTATCATTCTGACATGGGCCTCCATATCTGCTTGTCAAGGCCAACAAAATCATATGACTGCTCGCTCCCTATTGTATTTAACATTTCTTGTATACTCTACACCAAAAATTCTACTTACGCATATATCTATTCCATATATATTTAGATTGTTTAATTTTAAATTCATTTTTGATGAAGAAATTTTGTCCTCTTCTAATTTTTCGAAATGTTTCCAATTCTATTAATACATTAAGAAATAATATAATGTATGTACTTCCCAGAAAAACTCTTCAGTAATGTCTTCGGATTTCTGACACTGACATTTATCTGTCAGTTACAAAAAAATTAAATTTTCAACTATTTTCCATGGCCATTCTTTCGGCTGTAAAATTTATTATAACAGATTATTTTACATATTATATTTCTTTTATCTCTAAATCTATAGAATATATTATAAAATATTTAAATGTATCAGAAAGAAAATTTATTTTTCTTTAATATTATCAAGAAAAAATTTCAAAAAATATTATTTAGAAGATTTTTTTTCAAGAATCTTCTACTTCCGGTTGTTCAATTGTTACCAAATGTCCGATTGGGAAATACGTAGTTAAACAAATTTAAAGTCTTATAGTTTTTGAGTAATCGTCCTTCCAACATCCTACATACATACACACACACACACACACACACACACACACACACACACACACATACATCCACACACACACACACACACACAGACATCATCGTAAAAATGTTAAAATCGGATTGTAGGGACCTTAAAACGTGCTTATTCAATAAAATCTGGATATGCGATTTTTAGCATGAATCCAATACCTCTCTTAGCGAGAGGTAAAAATAAATATACAATTTTTAAAGCTTTAACGATAACAAAATAACGATCATAGCTTACTTAAAAATGACTATTTTTTTTAAAATGTCAAAATAATTTTTAAATAATTCTAAACTTTAATTTGTTATTATTGGGACGATCGTGCAAAAAAATATAATAAGCATTGCGGGCATTAAGCGCTTCTTACCGGTATCGGATGTATTGGAGATCTCGACTTCGTCTCGATCGCCAAACTAATCCTCAACCGGTAAGTGCTACTGCCCTTAATACTTAAATAACTATGTCATTATTGACATTTGACGAAGTAAGCTGTACGACGAATCGTGTTTTTGTTTGTACCAAATTGACACTCAGGTACCTGTGTGACGGCGCCGGGGTGAAAGAGAGAATACGACCTGCATTCGTACGTATCATAGGGCGCCTACACAAGGAATTATTATGATGTGGGGAGCAATTTCTTACAACTGGAAATCTCGTCTAATTCGTATTCTCGGCACTATAAATAGCCAGCGATACATTGACGAGATCCTAATACAGGAAGTTACTCTACATATTCAACTTCATCCAGCAGCCGTATTTCATCAGGATAACGCAAGTCCCCATGTCGCGAGAAGAGTTTTAATCTTCTTTAATCAGCACAGAATACAGGTGCTTTCATGCCTGGCCCGTTCTCCAGATTTGTTACCTATTGAAAATCTGTAGGATGTCTTAGGAAGGGCAGTGCGACGTATTCAGAAGCCAATTCAAAATGTAAAAGAACTATGGACTGCAGTCAAAGGGGCATGGAACGAAATACCGCAAAATGTTATTCGCACGCTTATTCGATCCATGCCTTGACGAGTAGAAGGGTGACAAGAGTGCGTGGAGGCCACAGTTTTATTGAATTTTTCATTTCCTTTATTTTGATTTATATGAAATTTTACGCATTTATTTGCCTAATAATAAACAACCTCTGTACTAAATTTTATCCGTTTATTCCTATTATTTTTTGTTGTTTCGATTTTAACAACCGCTAGTAAGTATATATTCAAAGACAATATCCTTACACAGGACTCATGAAGATGAAGCTTTATGATTTTTCATAATAATGATATGTTTGTAAATCGTTTTAAATTTATTAGATAAAAGGAGAATGTAAAAGAATGAAAGACAGTTAATTAAATCAAGATAGAGAGTGGAAAGAATATTAATTACACGTCAGGGAGCTTAACAAACGTTCGCTTTCACCCATACCCTTGAGCTTTGTTAGCAAGCGTCTCGTGTGTTCGTTAGCATAGCTTTCTGTTTTGCTGCTTACTGCGGCAATTTATAGACGAAAATGTAACTTAAGATGTGGAAGAAAAATGGTATGCTATTTTTTACTCCTTACGCAGCAAATACTCCAACAGAATCATCGAGTTTAATTGCTGACAACGCGAAACATTTTATTAATTGCACAGGAGAATATTAGATTGTGTCTAGATAATAATTGCTAATCTTCGTTTATGACAGAATAATTGTTTTATTATTCAAGGTAATAAATGAACTCAATTATAAACATGTTGTTCACAATTTCAACAGTTGGTTTAATACAACGAGTTGACTGATTACAATAATAAAAGTTTTGATTAAAACAATGAAACCATTGATTGCAACAATAAAAAATCTGTTGTGACCAGCACAATACCTCTCGCCATTTTCATTTTATGTTGCATAGGGCGCGAGCAGTTATGTTACTTTGTTGGCCTTGGCATGCAAATATGGGGACCCGTGTCAGAATGACATCTAGTAATGTACATAGATGTCAAGTATCATGTTCCAAATCCATGTGGACTATTTGCGCGCCCAGTGCTGCACTCTCTGTATTAGGAGGCGAACTTTTCGATCTATCTCGTAGACTATGTTATGCAATCTAAATTCTCGAGGAATTATGGTTTCCAATATGGTTGTGGTTTACGCTTGAAATTAATGGAGTATCCTCAAAGCCACAATACGTGATTAAATTGTTCGAAATCCACCGTGAACTACGACCCTTGTGGTCATTGTGGGGTGATAATACGGCCACAAATTTTGTCGTTAAATATTATAGTAATAAAGTGGTATATTCCTTTTTTGCATGATCTAGAAAAAACGTTCTCTATTTGCTGGTATTAGTGTATAGTTCACGTATACTTCATAAAAATAATAATTACTATAGTTTTGAATATACTTTCTAATTATCAACTAATTCAATGAAAGTTAGTAGAAATCGAGAAATTACTCAAATCTCGAAAGAGCTTCCTAGGTTCCGTGAGAGCGCAAGTCAGCAAGTCAAGAACGGATCGCTAAATGGGTTCACTCGTTAAAAGACAGAGATAACGAGCTAAAAGTTCAGCCAAAAGAACAACTTCCTCCCGGTGGCGGTTAACTTGCAAGAGCTTGAACCGTCTTCGGACACCCAAACAGGAAGATGTAGAGTAAATATGGTAAAATGGGAACTGCCAGCTCAGACTTGTGTTCATGGCTCCCATCTTCCAACCCCCTTTCCAGATGAGTGATCTTGCTGCTGTCAATCCAACAGCGGTGAAGTTTATTGGTGTTTAGAAGTTTAACTGGTCCGAAAACAATTCATATACATTTATATTTTGTCATTGTTATTATTTTATGTTATTTTATTCTGTTTGGTTGGACACGCTATTATTATTATTATTATTATTATTATTTAGTTTATTCACCTAAGTCTAGTACATCTAAGAGCTACAAGGTAAATAATTAAATACAATACATTAGCAAAATTGTACTTTTCATTTTCAGGGCTCTAAGATTGCTCGTAATGATGGCCTAAACTTCGGGTTGGCAGGATGGAGATCTCTTCTGCTGACTAGGATGTGGTCTTTAGGTGTCCTAGTCGGTTTCAACCATATTCCAGCTATAAACCATACAGCTGAGGATATATGGGATTTTAGGAAAGTACTTTTCTTATTATTATTATTATTATTATTATTATTATTATTATTATTATTATTATTATTATTATTATTATTATTATTATTATTATTATTATTATTATTATTATTATTATTATTATTATTATTATTATTATTATTATTATTATTATTATTATTATTATTATTATTATATATTATTATTATTATTATGCGATATTTTCACTCTCATCACCCTGACGAGAGGTTCTATTATATATACGGCTATAAACAGCAAGTGTATATGATTATTATTATTATTATTATCTTTATTCACCTAAGTCTAGTACATCTAAGAGCAACAAGGCAAATAATTATATACAATACATTGGGAAAATTGTACATTTCATTTTCAGGGCTGTAGGTTTGCTCGTAATGATGGCCTAAACTTCGGGTTTGCAGGATGGAGATCTCTTCTGCTGACTAGGATGTGATCTTTAGGTGTCCTAACCGGTTTCAACCATATTCCAGGTATAAACCATACAGCTGAGGATATACGGGATTTTACGAAAGTACTTTTCTTATAATGTAGGCTGTTCCATATATTGCTTGTTTTTGAATTTCATATGGGTCGTGATTTCCAGGGATGCGTTTGACATTTTTAATAAATTCCTTATTTACAAAACCCGGCGCTCCAATTATTACTGGAATTATTTCGCATTTATTATTATTATTATTATTATTGTTATTATTATTATTATTATTATTATTATTATTATTATTATTATTATTATTATTATTATTATTATTATTATTATTATTATTATTATTATTATTATTATTATTATTATTATTATCATTATTATTATTATTATTATTATTAATAATATTATTAATATTATTATTACAACACCCTGCCGGGACGCCGGAAATATCTGTAAAATCCGGGACTGTCCCGGCCAAACCAGGATGGATAGTCACCGTAGGAATAAAACACTGACTGAATGTTCCTTTTATAGACATCCAGAAATATGCACATTACTTTACTACCCGAGGCATAATATGACAAGAGAAATCATCAAATTCAAGCTGTCAATGCTTAAAAGCTGTCACTTTCATGTAACATTCTGTGTAACAGAAATAGTTATGTGAAGCGGGCCACACACATACACTCCTGACATGAGGTTTGGCGTTAACGCCAAAACTATGATATCAAAATTCAAACCCGCCTAATTTTTTTGGGAAACAAAAACTATAAAAGTATTTACGTAAGAGAACATCCGCCTTACTCACCTGATTTGACAATGTGTGACTGTAAAAAAATTACGGCGTGGATGGTTTTCGTCTAAAGAAGAGACTTATTTTGCAAATCATAATTATATTGAAAGCATTCCAAAGGAAGGTTTTAAGAAATGAAAGGAAAGAATGGTGAATTATTATTGTTGAGGGGAACTACATTGAACATATTTACAATTGAATTTTATAAAATATGGTCCATATTCTCAATAATTCTAGCGTGGCGTGGGCGTCGTATAAATCACTAACTGGATTAATAGGTAGTTTTATTAAATGGCTAAAAATAGAATAACTCATTTTACCGTACGAAGCAAAGAAAATTACAGTTTAATTGCTATAAATTGGAAAATTATTAACTGCCAACATTCGATATTTCTAAAATCCACCATCGTGTTGTCTAACCTATTTTAATACGATACTTTGATTAGTAGGAAACGCACAAACATTAAATTAATATATTGATATTCTGCAATAAAGTACCTATTGCGGGGATAAGCTAGTGAGAAAAAAATCATCATAGGATTTTTCTATAATATGCACAATTTAAGTAAACAGGTCCGAATTCGAAACCGTAGAGAGACGGAGATAATAGAGCGAACACAATAAGAGTGATATCGGTTATTATTTAAATTTATTTATATATAAATTTAATAGAAATATTTTGTTAACCATGGGCGGACCGTGAACTTTGGGGGACTTGGGCTAAGCTTGTTTGGCGGAGTTCATTGCAGCATTATGTTTGGGGGTATATTTAGTGAACAAGAGTAGAGAAATTAGCTTATATTGTAACAATTATGAATAGTAAAGGTTATCTTGATATTTTAAAAGTAAATTTGAAGTTATGTGCCGAAAACTAGGGCTATTACGCGAGATAGCGATTATCTACAAATAAGCTAATTTCCTATAGACAATATGGACAAGAAGATGTTTCGAGAAGCGTTCTATTACTTCCGGTTCCGGAATATGTCATACCAACTTAGATATTTCAAATGGAACATACTATATTTTGAAATGAATGAGTTTTTGTTTTGCAGCCACAGTCTCGACAGTTTGACACCCACATATGAGTCGTCTTCAGCGAAACTGAAGTAGTAAATGTGACTGAATCCAGCTAAGAAACAACCCTTATCCAATACTATATTTTATTATATTTTTGAAAAGTACACGAAATTTGCTCCATGGGACCCACTTTTTCTAGGAAGGACATTTACTATTTCTTGTTGTATGAAAAATTAAATATTTAAAATTAAAGGTATATTATTTATACCCTTCAGATATACTATCAATTCCATTGATAAATTGAACGAATTTAAAATTATAAAAATATCTAAATATAAAGAATCGATGTAATTAAAATTTTTATATGTACAAGAAATATTAAATACAATACTTACATAACCTACAATGGAAATGGCGAGAAGTATTGTGCTGGCCACATTTTTTTTTGTTCATAGATGTTATTTGTTTAAGATAAATTCATTTATACAATGTTACTTGGGCAACGGAATCAATAAAACAAAATTTCACACTGTTTTGATTTATTTTATAAGATATTTCAAACGTCCGTCATTTTATTTTTTAATAATACAACGTACTACTCATTTATTACCATTGTTAAGCAAATTTTGTGTACTTTTCAAAACTATAAAAAAATATAGTATGTAGATAGAGTGGATTGGTGGTAGCGTTCTAACTTCACATGCCAGCAGTTCTGAGTTCGAATCATGAGTAAGGTATAGTTCTTTGTGTTTCCTTTCATCATCTCATCTCCATCAACGTAATATAAACGTTATAATTATTAACGTCATTAGGCCGATATAAAGCAAATAACGGCCGGGGCTGAAGTTTGTAAACCGAGGCGATAGCCGAGGTTTATAATCAGCCAAGTCTGCATATCGGCCGTGTTCTGTTAAATCATAGTAAGTAACGGTATGGTATTACGAAAAATATATAGGAATAAATTGACTCACTCCTATACATCAATTGTAAAAGTTAAATTATTACTTGATATAAATTAAAGAGTTTTTATTAATATGTTCCATTTGAAATTTAAAAGTTGATATCACATACTCCGGCACCGGAAATACCAGAACGCTTCTTGATACCACATCTTATTGTCCATATTGCCTGTAGTAAATTTGTTTATTTGAAGATAATCGCTGTTTTATGATAATTGCTGGTTCATAGTCGCGTGATCATCCTTGTGGTATTTGGAATTGGTAATAATTATATGGTGCGAACATTGACTGCGAGTATAATTGTAATTATTATTGTGTTCATTGTTATAAATTGTTTTTGTTAATTGTTTTAATGTTACAGTTGTGTCAATATTAATATGTTAAAATCAATAACGTAAATAAATACTGGGTATATATTTATAAACTCATATTAAATAAATAAAATCGTTACACAGTTTGTATTTGTATACCAAATATTTTATTTAGTTTTTGTCAACAAAACAAAAAAATTAAAAATCAATCATTATGATATGTATTTATATCTAGCTCGCTAAACTCCAGTTAGCCTGTTGTTTACTATATCCTCGGTAATCCGTAATTAATAATAATCCTACAGACTCACTGTTCCATGTGTGTCTGAATAATGCGATTGTACTGTATTATAAATAGCAACACCTGAGTTTTGCACTCCAGTTAATGCCTTTGTAATCGTAGTGATACATTGACGATGTAGTATTTTAGAAATTTATGTTTGAGTCAATATGTTATCCTATTATAAGCGTAATTATGTATATTTATTCATTGTTCTATATCCTCTTTATATACCAATTTTACATATTATCATTTGACCTTAAATTCAGGATTTGTTCATAGTAAAGTAAATATTTATTTAAAATTTTGATTGCTTCAATTTTGACATTCAAATATGCAAATAATAATATCAGCATGGAAATTTGCATTAGCCATGATTTTGATAATATACATATCCATAATTGTAATGCATATAAATTTTCAGCGTCGATCAATGTCGGGTCGTGGTATATAATTACATTGTGAACAAAAATACTTATACTTATTTTTTTTTTACCTCTCGTTAAGAGAGGTATTGGATTCATGGAAAAAATCGCATATCCAGATTTTAATGATTGAGCACGTTTTAAGGTCCCTACAATCCGAATTTAATATTTTTTCGAAGATATCTGTGTGTGTGTTTGTGTGTGTGTATGCATGTGTGTATGTAGGTCCGTTGGAAGGACGATATATCAAAAACTTTATTACTTAATATCTGTATAACTACGTATTTTTCAATCGGACATTACTGGCAAGAGCTGAAAAGGTTTTGGTAATAATTGGACAACCGGAAGTAGCAGATTCTTAAAAAAAATCTTCTAAATATTATTTTTTGTAAATTTTTGTTCTTGTTTATTGAAGAGTAATTTTTCTATCTGATACATATAAATATTTTATTATATCTTTTATAGATTTAGAAATAAAGAAATATAAGGTATATAATAATCTGTTGTAATAAATCTCACAGCCGAAATAATATCAAGGAAATCAATTGAAAAATAAAATAAAATGTAACTGACAGATAAATATCAGTGTCAAAAATCCAGAGACATTACTGAAGACGATATTTAAATGTTATAAACACAAGACGAAAGTGAAGATGGTCTCCACTCTGCAACGTAAAATAAAGAAAAATTGTATCTCATCGAAATAATGAGTAATGAAAGAAAAATGTACTTGGAGAATCTCTTAATTCTTTATCTGTGACTATTATGGAGGTGACAAGTCTACGTTGAAGAATAATCGGAGTGCAATCTATCCACCACTTTATTAAAAGAAATCAATGCGTTCATGTATGAAAAAATAAAATGTAAAAGAAGATATTTAAGAATAGATGCACATATCCAGATATATACATTTTAGACCACCCAAAATTTATGTTTTCACTAGAAGAATATGAAGAGAAAGTAAACAAGAACGTTGTTCGAATTGAAAATCCCTGTTACCAGCTTAAAATTTATATATGGTGAAATTTACTTTGTAATTTATTGTATATAATTTATGGTAAAATATCTTATAGATTTTGTAAATATATGTGAAAATTGTTTTGTGTTGAGACATGCTCTTATTGAATAATAAAGAAGTTTATACGTCATGGACTTATATGAATATATTATTTGTATTTCTAAAAATATTCTTTGCTTTATGCATACAGCCAAGTAAAATATACGGCGAGAGGTTATGTGCTGGCCACATCAGATTTTTTTAAATGGCATTCCAATGTTATGATGTCATTTAGTTCATTTATATGAGCCAGGTAGTGAAGCCGATTGACCTAGTCAACGGAGTTAACATCTATAGTCAAAATTATGGACTTTCGAGCAAGAATTTTACTAAATCTATAAAATAAAAATTGTAATTGTGTCGGTGAGTCCAAGAACAGTACGAGCCTAAAAAGTTAGTTTTGAAATAATTAAAACTTAATATCTTCATAATAAATAAAGATACAATTTTGGTATGTACAGAAAAGACTTGTAGAGCTTATTGGGAGAAATATTTTGATATAATTTTTTTTTTAGAAAAAATATAAACTGCATTGAGTTACAAGCAAAAACAATATTGTACTTCTCGGACTCAATATATTTTCAGGATTTTTTTTTTATTTTGAGAGTAATTAGTTGGTCTTTAATTTTAGAAAATGGTTACAAATTTACACAAAATAACAGAAACAGGCAATGGAGCATACTCCCGATAAGAATTTAATGTAAAATCGTGTTCCATGACAGCGGTTTTACTAAAACGTGCGCTCGTAGTACAGGCCGCAAAAGAGCCACTTTTACGCAAAATAGGAAAAATTTATGATAGTTAACATGCAGTAAATCCTGGACTGATACTGTTTTCGCTATAAAGCGACGAACCTGTGTCATAACAGTAGTGCTTAGCGTACTTTTCTTACGCTCATTCGATAAGAGAACGAATTTTATCCACTCTGGCTATCTCAACTCAAAACCGTCATTTTGTCTCATACTGTTGGACTCACCGATTATAGCAGCATTACACGTAAGAAAATAGCGTTAGTTTAGATAGGGATATAAATTCTGCTCTTTGGTTGGTCAGAATGCAAACTTATTTCACAAAAAAGAGAAAAATGTCATTTGTCAGTTATCAAATAAAATCTACATAATTACTAAGTTAAATGTTGTGACGACCTTGGTCAATATTTAATTTTCAAATAACTTCGTAACTATTAGAAATTCAGAAAAATGTTTCATATAAAATTTTATTGTTTTTTTACCTTCCGTCACCTACAGGTAAGGAAGGTCAAAAAATTCGATGGTGAGTTTTTAATGGATAAGCCCCTAAAAAGAAAACGCCCATAAAATAGTTCGCAAAAAAAATTCTGTGTGGAATTTGTACAAAATACGTAGAATTGACGGAAGGTATTGTGCTGGCCACATCAGATTTTTATAGTTTATTTACTAACATAGATAAAATTTTATTCGATCACTATCTTTGTCAGATTTTCTTCCATTTTTAGTTTTTCTAGATAAGACCTATGTTGATTAAGTTTTTTTACTCATTGTGGACAGTATTATATATCCTTAAAATATTCACCATTTTTTAAGATCCTGTATAGTTGCAAAACCATTAAAAATGAATATTGATTTTATGAAGTCATATTTTAATATTTTCTGCCTAAAACACTATCGTTCATTACTAATTTGAAACAGTGGCGGATTTATGGTTTTGCCGCCTGTAGTATTATATTAGTTTATCGCCTAAATCCAACAACGGTTAAGAGGTCAACAAACTATGCCCATATGAGAACCGTACTGAACTAATATTAATTAAACTTGAGGGGATGTTGATTAAGGTTACTTAAAAATATTTTGGGTGCCAATTCATAGACGGCGCTGTTATTTGGCGCTGTAGAAAATCAGTCCTAAATCTTTATACTCATATTGTATATGACGTAGTCAGACAGTAAAACCTAGTCAAATTGTCAAACTTCCGTTCACTAGCAATGTTTTACACATGCAGTTTCGCTAGTTGTTTTATAAAACAATGAAGGCTGTTTTTCAACAGTAATTATATATTTGACGTTTACTTGATGTATTATTTGTTTGGATTATTTCGAAAAAAAAAATTATCTAAAATTCCAAAAAAGAGTAACATTATTACTTTGAAAGTTCAAAATAATCAAAATCAAATGATACGTCAAGTAAACGTCAAAGTTTTCCCTCAACCAAAGAAGGCACAAATATCGTGGTAAACTGATACTAGGTATATAAAACTCATAATTTTCAAAAACTAATTACCACGTTATTTTTTTAATGAAATTGCAAGTATTTGCCATCACTGTAAAAGTATTTTAAAATCCTTACAAAAACTATTAAATATATGTACCATTCCATTTTAAAAAATACTACGAAACTGTTTGTAGAATTACTAATCTTGTAACACCGAAAAGGAACATTTAACTTCCTGCGCAACTTTGTAATTTAAACTTGGTCTAAAACTAATAATAAAGAAAATATCTATTTGTCCCTTATTTTTTTTCAATCACCTGTATATAATTTAATGGTAAATGGCTAAAATAACATAATAAAATATGACGAACCACCACTGATGTTTAATATGTAAAATGCATGTCCATCATAATTATAAGTTATCATCAACGAAATTAATTCATTTGATTCAATAACATTTTGCTATCCTTGAAATTTGATTATTGCTGAAAGGTAAATAAACTTTCGCCCGCGTAATAAATAGGATGAACAAAAATACTTGGAATGATAGATGGTTATAAGGAGTAAGGTCAAAGCGAAGAAGCTTCTATCAAGTGCGCGAAACCATCTGTTGATGAAATAGCTCTTCACAGTAGATAGGAGGTATTTTATTCAAAAGAAATTCAAATTTCATAAACGCGTAGATGGAACGAAAATATTGAGGAGATAAAATAGAATTTTCTTACCGGGAGATGTATCCGTTCAGTTTCTAAGATGAATTTAATTAAGTTATAAGTATTTTTAATAAGAATTAAAGTATATTCATAGATGAGATCCTTTATTATAAAAGACGTAGCATAATTAATAATTAGTGAATTATTGAGTAGGTGTGCTTTTTTGCTAATTTTAAAAAGTTTGACATATATAGTTTACTGTGAATTTTCATAAAATATAAGAAGTAATAATAAACACCTTTATTCATATTTGATTTTTTGATTTAAATAAAAGTTGCTACTTGTAAACGGATTGTTACTTCGTTGTAATAAAAATGCTTAATGGGGCCCTTGCATATGACATTTCAACATGGCGGCTAACAGCTGATTATGGACAAGCAAACCTTCAGTCTACATTGCGTCTTATGGAGAAATATCGTCCCGTAAACTTTTATTGTTATTTAGCACTTATTGTTTTCTAATGGAAAAAATCTGTTGTGGCCAGCACAATACCTCTCGCCACTTCCTTTTTTTGGTTACATAAGTATAGGGCGCGAACGGTAATGTTACATTTTTGGGCTTGACAAGCAAATGTGTGGGCCCGTTTCAGAATGATAATTAGTAATTATGTACATAGATGTCAAATGTTAGAATTTTTCATTAAAAATTTCAAGATTTTCTAAATTTACGTAGTTAATTTATCACCAGGAGTTTAAAGTTTACTTGTATGCCTTAGATATTTAACATTTAATTCTGCTCCACATGGAATTGGAAAATCACTAAATTTAGAATGAGAAATTATGATATTTGACATCTATATACATAATTACTAGCTATCATTCTGACATGGGTCCCCATATCTGCTTGTCAAGGCCAACAAAATCATATGACTGCTCGCTCCCTATTGTATTTAACATTTCTTGTATACCTACACTCTACACCAAAAATTCTACTTACGCATATATCTATTCCATATATATTTAGATTGTTTAATTTTAAATTCATTTTTGATGAAGAAATTTTGTCCTCTTCTAATTTTTCGAAATGTTTCCAATTCTATTAATACATTAAGAAATAATATAATGTATGTACTTCCCAGAAAAAGTCTTCAGTAATGTCTTCGGATTTCTGACACTGACATTATCTGTCAGTTACAAACAAATTAAATTTTCAACTATTTTCCATGGCCATTCTTTCGGCTGTAAAATTTATTATAACAGATTATTTTACATACTATATTTCTTCTATCTCTAAATCTATAGAATATATTGTAAAATATTTAAATGTATCAGAAAGAGAATTTATTTTTCTTTAATATTATCAAGAAAAAATTTCAAAAAATATTATTTAAAAGATTTTTTTTCAAGAATCTTCTACTTCCGGTTGTCCAATTGTTACCAAAACCTTTTCAGATCTTCCCATGAATGTCCGATTGGGAAATACGTAGTTAAAAAAATTTAAAGTCTTATAGTTTTTGAGTAACCGTCCTTCCAACATCCCACACACACACACACATACACACACACACATCCACACACACACACACACACACACAGACATCATCGTAAAAATGATAAAATCGGATTGTAGGGACCTTAAAACGTGCTTATTCAATAAAATCTGGATATGCGATTTTTAGCATGAATGCAATACCTCTCTTAGCGAGAGGTAAAAATGATTAGAGAGTGTAGAGGTATGAGCAGTGTTTCCGGTAAAAAATATTTGAGGATATTGTTGTTATTTAGTGAGGTCGAGGTTAGTAAATTAATACTAACCTAATCGTAATTATTTATGTATACTTTTATTACATAGAAAACAATTTAAATATAATCGAATAGGAATATATTGCACTACTATTTAAATACATTTAATAATTTTCTTTAATAATTTCTATAAAAAATATGTAATATTATTTTTTTAAATAACAATCACAAATTTCGGATGATTTTTTTAGTATGCCACCTTTCTGTGCCGTTGTTGGTTGCTCCAACAAGAAGGAACTGGGAAACAGAAAAGCAAATATAATTGTGCCTGTGTTTCCCACAAAGGTTTAAAAATTAGATAATTAATTATTGATTTCTAAGAGGTATTTATTATCTTCGTGTTAACATATAGATCCACATTATTTATTCATTTAAATTTATCATCTGATTAACGTACTTTGGCTTTTGACGATAAATTATTGGCGTATAAACCTTATAAGGTTATCTGTAATAAAAATACACAATATGATAATATGAACCCGAAGATAAATATCGCTATAGATATTTCAAATATAATTTTCTTCCTAAATTAAAAAAAATGTAATAGTTCAATTTATATTTCTGTATTTATCAATATTCATGTTTTCATTTAACAATACACAAAAAAATACTTACACAAACTCAAATGCAACCTGATGCTACAACTTATTTCAAGTTATATTTTTCAAAATATATGTACAAATACGACTGATTTGTTTTACTAGTAAATAATTCATACACTTTTCTTTAATTTTGACTAGTTATATTTTAAAGTAGTATGTATAAATTTGCGAAAAACTGAATTTCCTGCACAGAAAACAAATTCGCTGCATAAGACATAATGTTAAACTGAAGCTTAGTTGTCCAGAATCAGCTGTTTGCCTGCCACGTTGCGACGTAGGTGCAAGTCAACATTCTTTAACTACTAATAGTAGAAAAAGCATAGTTTCTTTTTTTTCGGAATGGCTCCTTCACTCACCAAACCGTTTCCTTCACTCACCAAACCGTTACACTCGCCTTCAGCTCATGTAAAATATTTTTCACTCAGACAAAAATAGCATCATTCCTCAATTGTTACAGAACATACATTACTATTAAGTCTGTAGTGATTAAAGAAATTTTTATCTATCTTTTTAGCTACTCACTTTAACAGAAAATAGAAAAAAACCATAAAATAAAATTCATCACTGAAATAAATAAAAGATACAGTTGAGTAATAATCTACAGATCTACACTACGCTATAGGAAAAAGCAATTAAATCCGCCAGTGAATACATACAGTTAAAATTTGTGCTCTATGTTTTTTGTAGAAATGGAACAAATTCGTATATTTATGTGTTTCGTTTTATAAATGTTTCAGATCTAGTTACTTTTTTACTATTTCAACCATTCCATGATAATTGATATACTTTTGTACGTTTATCAATAGAAGGAATATTTAATGAAGCAAATTGCGAATTTATTTTTGAAGCAAATATATAAAATAAATTACAAAGCCACGTTTAGCTCCACTAGTCCACAATTAGTGGACTCCTGGTCAGAGACAATGTGAACCGAACAGAGACCACAGGTTACACCACGCTGATGAGCACCTATAAGTGCGAAACGCGTCTGTGGTTACTTGTTGTGCTGACCGACTTTTGACGATGGCATTGAAAAAAGCTGACTCAGATGTTCGTATACCAGTGGAGCTAAACGTGGCTTTGTAATTTAGTTTATATATTTGCTTCAAATAGAAATTCGCAATTTGCTTTATGCAGTTTGATGGTTGTCAAAATATTTCTCGGTAGAGGTCTCTGATGGTACTAACATACCTCTACAGGCCTTTTACCAATATAGATGATCTTAAGATCACCGCATGCACAACGAGTCATTGTCTCTGGCCAGGAGTCCACTCGTTGTGGACCAAACAGAGACCACAGGTTACACCACACTGATGAGCACCAATAAGTGCGAAACGCGTCTGTGGTTACTTGTTGTGCTGACCAACTTCTGACGATGGCATTTTAAAAAGCTAACTCAGATGTTCGTATACTAGTGGAGCTAAACGTGGCTTTGTAATTTATTTTGAATATTTAATATTATGCTGACTTTATGCACTGAGAGTGTAGTGTAAACTATATATAAATATAATATATGACATGACTAATGGCCGGTTGCACCAACGTAACTTAAATTTTAAGCGTTCCTTAAATTGACAATATTGCAACGAAATGGAATGTCAAGTGAATTATTGTACTTTACTGTCAAAAACTAGATTTCCATTTTTACCTTCCGTCACCTCTAGGTAAGCAAGGTATTGTCTTCGGTCAAAAAATTCGGTGATGTATTTTCAATGAATAAGCACCTTTTAAGGTCCTTACAATACGATTTTACTATTTTTATGATTATGTCTGTGTGTGTGTGTGTATTTGTGTGCGTGTGTGTGTATGCGTGCGTTTGTGTGTGTGACTATAATTACATATTACAATTTTTACGTATTTCTCTTCTTTGCATTCATATGCAGACTTGATTAGATTTTGGTTATAATTGGTCAACCGGAAGTACTTTCATTTGAAGATTTTAACAGTTTTTCTTGAAAAAACGCTGTTAAATATTGTTTTATGACATTTTGTGTTATTATAAATATGAAAGAATATTCTTATATACATGAATTGATTACAATTTATATTTCATTTTCAATGGATATGCGATAGAATTAAAGAATTATAAAGAAATTAAATTTTATAAATCAGCCAGCTATTGAGAACTGACATGTCCGATGGCGGCAGCACCATCGGGCCGATCAGCTGCTTCTGAATTGGTACTCGCAGTGTTGTGACATATGAAAACAAACAACAAAAGCAATTTTTTTCACTTAAAATGGGGTTTGGTACCACAGAACATTTTAGATTTCTGGAAGCAACAGCTACTTCTAAATGTATTATAGAAGATATGTTAAAATGTATTTATAATTTTATATATATTTAATCAATCGAAATTGATGATCGCAGGTGAGCGAATTATAAACGCTAACCACATAATATTATGTGGAGTATTAAAAAATGACGGTATAATGTGGGTAATATTTGCATTTTGTTTGCGAATCAGTGCAATTTCTGCAAAACCACATGAAATCAAAATACATTTAGAGAAAATATAAAAATTATTAGTGCAGAATGCACGTGTAAAGCTAGATAAAGACCACGAAATATGTAATTATCCGATTTAAAATGACGAGAACAAACTTTCATATGTTTTGTTATTTGTTTTGCACTACGAATTGCATATTCCCATGCTTTTCGTCGATCCATATCCATTTCAACACTTGCTCTTGTCGTAATTTTAACGTTATTTTGGCCATGTTTCGGAAAATTATAAAACCCAATGCCTGTGTCTCGTTCAGATCTTGAGAGTGACGTCAGAATATACAACAATTTGTACGACTTTTTCCCATTTTTATTCACATCAAATGATCAAACCACATGTAACTCAAGCATACAGTCACAATATAGTACCAAATCGGAAAGTTCATATTTTTCCCACCAGATGTCATGTCGCAGCTTGTCAGTTGTCAATACTTATAACCATGGAAACAGCTACTACATTAAGAAAATTCTAATTGACTGATGTCAGAGTCAATGAAAAGAAAATGAATGTGGCAGATATGAGGATGGTGAGATAGATATTGGGGAAGACACGGAAAGATAAGGAATTAAAGAATAATGGAAATGGCTCGTGTGTTAGTTGTTTCTAGATAGATACAAGAGAGACAATTACATTGATTTGAACATGTCAAGAGGAGAGATGAAGAATATATTGGAAAAAGAAAGAATAGCTTAGTAATAGACGGTAGAAGAAACTGAGGAAGACCAAACATAAGATGAAAGGACTGTATTGCGGAAGACTTTAAAGAAAAGGAACTGAATGAGGACAACACGTAGGTAATATAGAAATGAGTGGATGAAGAAAATAAAATAAAGCGACCCCTAACAAATGAGAAATGCTAACGAAGATGTTAGTGTCAAGTTCTATTTGTATAGTTTGTATATGAAATAATTTTACTGGAAATTTAGAATCTTTTGCAAGAAAATTTATGTATGGAATTTGTACAAAATACATAGGATAGACGGAAAGTAATGCGCTTAAAATGTATGCCATGATGCAACTGGCCATACGTAATACGAAATTTGTAATCCGATTTTAGCACATTTTGACTGTCAAACAATAATCTGTTTTCACTATTGATTGTTTAAAACAAGTGAATAAAGCCACATATCAATTCGCTCCATTATACCTTTATTTGTGAGCTGGTTTAATAATGAGCTGTACAAAAAAGCAGTAAATAATCCAAATACACAATTTAAATGTATTTTGAATTTTGCGGCTTGCATAACGGAACATCAAGATGAATTTTGGAGAGCAACACGCGCTTTTGGAAAACGTGCTAGCAAAATCTTAGATATTGATGGATACATCTTTTAAAATTTTATATTCGTAGATTAATTTAATACATTGTAAACAAACAAAAATTACAACTTCTGGGTTTTTAATCATATACAGAGTGTTAACAAATGGGAAAATTTCATTGAGGGCATATACACTTCGATGTGTTGATTCTCAATCAAAAATATTTTTTTCAAAATTCGGAAAATTATTTCTATTTATTTAATTCTTCAAGTGTGTACAGTTTTAGTTTAAAATTTCTTGTCGGCCTGAAAAGAAATTTTAAATAAAATTTACGATTTAATTAATTTGCTATTCTTCAGTTGTGTGATTACATAATTCATTATTTTTAATAAGAGTTTCGTGTCGTCCAGTGGCACTAAAAATTCAAGAATTAAATAAATATGAAGAAATAATTTTCTGAATTTGGTAAAAAAAAATTATTGAGAATCAGCACATCGAATTTCATATATTCTCTGAAAAATTACTCTTTTTTAACAACCGGTATAAGTTTATTTGATTTTTATTTGTTTTCGAGTTACAGTGTCTTAATGTTGAATCTACGAGTATAATATATTTTAAAAGATGTATACTTTTATATCTGTGCTTTTGCTGACTCGTTTAGCACTTTCCTCCTGACTGTAAACAGAATAGGCCCATAAACCATATTCGAAATACAACAAATTAATATAAAAATCGTAAAATACCTACTGATTATTAAATATAAAGCTAAATAATTTACAAAAATATTCTTCTATAAAAAGTTATAACGAATTAAACATTTTTTATGCATTTGTATTCCTATTGATTCTATCGGCTAGAAATTTAAAAGCTTAAAATCCCGCGTAAGTATAATTTATAACGCCCGCCCAAAGCGAATAAAGATGGTAGAACTATGAACTGTCACATTTCATTTGTTTGTTGGCATTTAAGGTTATATACAGTAAAAATTTTGAAACATGTCCGATCAAGGTTATCTACGAATTGTATGAATTCAGATTTTTGCTCCGCCCATTCTGAAAAATTAAGTAGGGTCGTTTGCTTAGTTTTTGTGAGGATACATAAGATACTACTGTTATTCTATTATTATAATAATATATGTTACAATAACAGCATTCAAAATTTAAAAATAAATCAACTAGTAAGTTTATTAGCAAATGTAAAAACAAACTTGTGAAAATTAAGATACTGACACGTTAGTGTCAGTGACACTGACAGGAAATAACATTATTCGTACGGCTATGAATCAAGGTAATGTATCTGAATTAATATATAAACTTTCGTTACAGCGAAAGTATTATCAACAACAAGCATCGTTTTAAAATTAAATATCCTAGCTTAGTCGACACAATATGAATTTTTGAAAGACAAGCGTGTTATACCCATCCTTATCGCACACGCTTAAAGCCTTTGTAAAGGATGGGGATAAATGTATGCCAATTTGTTAATTCGTTCATGATACAGATGGCCTTAATGGGACGTCTTTCAAAAAATTACTCTACATTTGATTTCTTTTATTTATTTCTAAACATTGCTAAAACAACAATACAAGCTGAAGAAACAAGAAAAAATACTTCGTTTTCGTTGGTTGTGTTTGACAGTTCTGTTGTTTAAATTACTAGTGTCACTGTTATCTCAAACTTTTGTACAACAATACTCGATATAAAGTAAATACCATAAAATTGAAAATTTTTTTTTTTTTGTTTTGCATCAAGTTTAATTAATATAAAGTAAGACTTAAAATATGTAAAAAATAATTTTTATATTAAAAAATCTACTTTCATGAAATAATATTGTTTCAGTACCACTGGTCGCCACACGGGACGTCACAAACTCTTTGCAAAACTTTTAAAAAATCATATCTTGCTTAATATAAGGAATTTTCATGTCGGGTTTTCATTAATCGCATATATTTTGTACAAAGTTTCTTAAAAAATAATTTGAAAATTATTGGTTGGAAAACTTCTTGACTGGATGGGGATGATGAGGAAATAATTTTTTTTTCTGGATGGCAGTCAAAAACAAATATTTTTTATTTTTCGGCCTCTACATGTTTCGGCACCGCATGTGCCTTCTTCAGGAGCTATAAAAATTTGAACAACACAATATGTTCTGTCTCAATGTTGTTTTTTAAAACTAAGTAAATTTTTCACGTAAGTTGTTAAATCGAAATTGTCATAAAAATGTGTGTGATTGTTCAAATTTTTATAGCTCCTGAAGAAGGCACATGCGGTGCCGAAACATGTAGAGGCCGAAAAATAAAAAATATTTGTTTTTGACTACCATCCAGAAAAAAAATTATTTCCACAATTTGAAAATTAGTTTATGGGCCCATTGAGTAAGTACATGGAATTGTAATAAATGTATATAATCTCAAATATTTCGGAATCTTTTCAGTAAGTAGGTTTCCGAGTGTAGTACATGAATGAAAATACTCGTGGATCATTACTTGATTTAATTAAGTTTAATGAAATGTTTGAACTTACGGGTGCCATCGAAGCGAGTGGCGATTGTATCCAAGAATGTGTTCTGAGGTGCCAAAAGGCCCTTCCGTGCCGGCATGAACAAGCCGATGCCGGAGCTTTTAAGCTCACGGCTTTCTGCAACAAAAAAGAACACCATTTATAAAATTATTTTTCCTAAAATAACATGATTATTTTCCCTAAAATAACATAATTCATTCATATTTTTATAAATATTAGGTACATCATTATAGATGTACCTAATATATTTTCCTAAGGTATTCCACTCTAATATACATGTAGCTGTTTACTCTTACACAGTAACATTAATTGTAAGAGGGTATTTGTAGAATTATTTTATTTATCTGTCATTTCATATTAAGTTGCGAAAGTTAGTTAGTACTTAGGTAATCATTTTTTAAAGTATCCTTGTGAAAATATGAAATTATAACTAGAGAGCAGAGCATTTTCAAATCATGATTTATAATTTGACAGCTTTGATAGTTTTTAAGTCAGCATGTAATTAATTTGACAGTTTTTAAGTATCAAATGCCTGTTTGCACCGCGGTGCTACTTAAGTATAACTTATGTAACTGTAACTTATGGTTAAGATAAACTTTAAATAAAATTGATTGGCACATGCAATTTTTTCTGTCACTTAGCTAAGTGAAGTAAATTGGAATCAAAGTATGCGTTTCGAAAAAAATTGTAAAATTTTAATGCTTACTGTCACATTGTTTTATTATTGTGAGCAAATCGTAAGTTATTTGCATAGTGCAAGGGTAGATTTTAATACTAATATAAAAAATGGCGGCAAAATACACAAGTGACAAGAAAATACTTTTATTTAATATACTTACGACTATAAACACAATGTTGAATGTAAAAAAACCGATGTTACGACTTGGACAAAATTGCAAATATTTTTAATTTATTATATTTATAAAAAAAAAGTGCAGTCGATAGCACCTATGACGTGGAAAAATCAGCAACTTGAAGAAATTTTATATAATGCCTATATAGTTACGCAATTGCTTGAATTACTCGTTGTAATATTGTGCATACCGTGAATATATCATTTAATTAGTATTACTGACTTTGCCGTTGTCATGCCGACATACTAATTAAATGATTCCTTGTAGCGTAGTATCTCAAGCTTATTAATAATCGATTGACAGATGCCATTTTTTAATAATGGTATGTAGGCATACTCGTGTACATTATAAAATCTTACATATCTTGCGGAATTTCCAAAAAATATTCAATTCTATCTAAATCGACGAAAAAATAATAGTGCATCCAAAGTACGGAAGTAATCGGATCTTTCAAATTTGCCGCGGAATACCAAACTTAGCCAATTCAATTGAAGCCAGTTTTTCTAGATCGTTATCTTCAAAGAAAATATTGTCGTTATCTTCCATATTCTGTAAAACCAAATATAATATTTTATTCTTCTTACATTTTTATGAAAAAAGTGTAAAACAGTGACAGTGACGTCATTGTCAGAGTTTAAGTCCCACCTAAGCATAGGAAATCTAAAACTTATCTTAAGTTAACCATAAGGTTTATAACGTAGGCGGTGCAATGCAATTTTTTAACTTAAGTTCTACTTATACTAACCGTTAATAAGTGCCAGGGGTGTAAACGGGTATAAGGCCCAGTATCTTCATGTCTGGGCCGGGTAAAGTTAAGTTAACTGATAGGTTTACCAGAGATGAAAATACCGGACCTTGAGAACAGTATTTAAGTCACTAATATTTACTTTGACAGTTTTGACAGTTTTTAAGTCTCCCAGAAGTTAATTTGTAAGCATTCCAAAAGAAGATTGCTTGGGAGTTTTTAAGAATGGTGAAATGTATTATTTTTGTTGAACTACTTTAAACATATTAAAATGAAATTTTAAAAAAATATATGAACTATGTTTCTTATTGTTAATATATCTAGTATGGCTCTCGTCCAAGTTATTGAAGTTCTAATATTACCTAATATAAAAACATGATTTGTATTGTTGGAATTTTCGTGGGAATTTATTTTGTATTTTTTTTAGTCCTGATTGTCACCGGATAGTCCTTATAATGTATGTATATAAGGGTACTTGCAGCTTATAATTAAAATAAAGACATAACTTGTGATTTAAGACATTAATTATAAGAACAGGGGCAAGAATCAAAGTTAATTGTTTACCTACTGTATTAATTAGATCACAATTGTGCTTCCTTTGTTTCTAATTTTAATCACCTTTATTGTTTACGAAACATTGATCATTATTAAACTTCAGTGGTTTATGCTTTCTGATATTATTTCATATTATGAAGTTGCAATTTATGGGTGAACATAGGATTTAACATGTGATCTTTATTTTATGAAATTTTCTACTCTCCTGTTCATTTTAAGGCAAAAACTCTATAGTGCAAAGTTTATATTTTTTATTCTGGCTTTAATTTGATCACAATTTTAAAAAGAAATTTCAGAATTTCTGTTACGCATTTAAATCGGGTGATCTGGGTGGCCATGGTGTTGTTTTCCAATTATCATGTTCTATCATTACTACTGGATTTTAAAAGTCTCTATTATTTGTAAACAAAAGAAAATGGGACTTCTTAACCCTTAGCCAACTGAGTGTTTAAACCCGACGTAAACTGCTAAGTGGGGTAAATGAGTGACCCCCTATTTAATAACTGTGTAATGGATATATTAATCGAAAATATAAGATTAAAAGGTTAATTAAAGCTTATTCATAAACTAAACATCTTTATTGTATAATATGAAAAAATATAAACTTGAAAAAAAAAGAAAAAACATTAGCAAACATTAATCTACTATGGTACAGTTTTCAGGCAAGTATTGGTTTTTTCAAATAATTTGAAGCAATCTAAGATTGACGTCAAATTTTGCGTACAGGTAGTAGGACCAGGTTTCGCTGTTATTATATTGCGTTGCAGACGTCTACTAGATTTTGGTGGAATTGTGTTCCATCCCAACTAACACAAGAAGCATTATAAAGATTTTGAGAACAGCTACCGAGCTATATAATAAGAGTTAAAGTTATTTAAAGAATCTGTAAAAACTTTTAATAAACAACAATACAGCAGTTAAATCTCCTAAATAGGCGCAGATTTATAAAACTATACTATTATATTAAAGCGAGGAACGTAACCACTTTGCAGCTAATACGCACTTTTTGGGTACGTTCTTACAGCCGTTATAAATACTTTAATAAAACCTTTATTAAGGAAAGTACAAGTCATATAAAAGTTATATTAATTTCTTTTATTAAACCTTTTTACTCTATAATAATACCCTAAATCATATCATATATGCCTTCTTTATAATAGTAACTTTTACAGTTTAATTGAAGCAAAAACGTTGTGGATTTCACTTGTAGCTTTATTATTTAACAAATATTGGTAAATACCTTCCAGAGTTGCATTTTGCAGTGTGAATTACTATATAATTGTTGTACTACACAAATTTAACACGATTCATAGTTTTATAGATATTTTACAGTTATTATATGAAAGTCTTGATGGTGTGCTTATGTCCCTTGGATATGTAACATGTAATAAATGAATATAAAAATAATGCATCTGTAAAACTACATTGTATTCATAAAAAACAGTAAATTTATTGCAAGAAAAATTTTTTTGTTGAAACTTAAGTTGATACTTCTAATTAATTAACGCGCCATATATTCTCTACTGTTTAACAAATGTTAGTAAAATTAAAAAAATTAAAACTAGAAATTATCATTTACTAAAATATCGTTATATACTTTATCAACATGTAAGAAATGTCTGTGCAGTAAATTATGTTACGAAAAATGATATTATCATAGTTATTTAAATATTTTTCGCAAATATTTTTCGATTACACAAAATGGCGTCGTACTGAATTTAAAAATAAGAGAAAAAATATGTCTGCCATAACGTTACTCCTTTTCGAACATTTATATAGCTATTATAAAAATATTTCTATAATACTTACTTTATACAAGAAATTACTGTAAGTATTATAAAACATATTGGTTTTAAACTAACTTTTTTGACTGCTTTCTGTTGTATAAAAGTTGATAACAGGGTATTATTAAAACAATATTTTGACATGAAGTTCTAAATTTATTGTATTACATTTGTATAACTGTTATACAGCAGCTATATGGCAATATTATTATATAATGGATGCAACCGACACTATATGCCTTTGTTACTTGCTGCGCAGGGTTTTATAGAGCACTTACATTTCAATATTGCTTTGGGACTAACAAACAGAACTATTATGGTACAGTGTGTATTTTAGAAGTGTTGTTTGGTCTTTATTTGCTCTATAAAATGTACAAAATTGTACAAACAATTGAGAAAAGTAAACCTCAATTAAGCATCGTACCAGAATCATGGGAAAGCGAAGGAATTTTATATTGGCCCAAAAATAGGGCTGATAAACTAGTAAAGGAGGCAAAATCAACACCGAGTGACAATTGGTTCCAAATGCCATGTTCCCTTAAAAGAATTAATTAAAAATCTGTGGAAGAAGGGGAAAAGGAAATGGAAAAAATGTTGTTATGTGATGATACAGATGATTGTGAACCGGTAATTACGCCAAATAAGAAACGAGCAAGAGTTCACCTACCTAGAACAACTGTCCAAATGGATTTTAACACAATAGCGCAATCTTGTATGGTAAATTATTAATACATCAACTGTATTTATCTTGAACTATTCAACAGTTATATTATTTTTTTTAGAAAACTGCGGTTGCACCTTCTGAATTATCTGCTATCCCAGAACAAAATATTTCGCTTCCATTACAAACGCAAGTGATAGATTTAAATCATCCTACATTAAGATCGGCTGATAATTTTAATCAATTTGATATCATCTTAGATTCGTCACCAGCTAAAAATCAGGTGCAAATTCAAGATTTAGCCTTTCCAATTCCTTTTGATAGTTCAGAGAATATTGACAAAATTTTAAAAAACCAAGAAACAATTATTCAAAACCAGCAAGTTATTTTAAATCAATTATCATCTCATAATGTAATGCTGGAAGAGTTATTTAAAAAAATTGAGAGACAGGACATTTCTCAAAGTGTAAATGTATCGGCAGGTAAAGTTGATTCCAGTTTGAAAGATTTTAAACCAATAGATTCTCTTAATGATATAAATGCGTTCGAGTCAAAACTAAAGCATGAAGATACCTTGAATATTTTTGTGGAAAAATTGAGCTTCATCTGTGGAAAATCTGGCAAAGGGCATGGTTTAAATGCCTGTTACACAATTGTGGACAATTTATTCACAAGAAAATTCATGACCTTATGTTCTTGGGCAGGCGGATCACGTGGTGATAAAGAAAAAATACCATTCAAAATTTATAAAAATGTTATTCATTTTTTCTTCAAACTGGTACATCAAGCAGACAGTGATTTTACATATGAAAATTGTGAACAATTTTTCAAAAACATTTTAAAAAATTCTACCCGACGGAATGAAATAAAACTATTTGCTAGAAGTTCAAGATGTAAGAACCGGCCAAAGAAACTAATTTATAAAACAAAAACAAGTGAGGCAGTAGAAAAGAATAACGAATGTAATACAGTTCCCGCCGAAAACAAAAGTGCTGAAATAAGTGACAATGAAATAACTGAGGACGAATTATCCAACAGCAGTGAAGGGCCACATGAAACAAAAAGAAGAGTAATGTGAAATTATTGTATATTATTATGAGAAGGACAACAAAGATTTTTTAATTTATACTTAGTAAATATTAGAATATAAGTTTATTTTCCATATTTGTTTACATCGATATTATAAATGATAAATATATTTTTATAAAAATATAAATGTACCTTTTTGCGTTCAAATAAAAATAAAATTTACATTATAAACATATACAGTGGGCAGCAAAAGTATTCGTACACCACTATAGTTTCAAATAAATTGTTCATAAATCATATCGTTTGTAACATATTGCTACCCAATTTTTTTTTTTTTAATGTATATTAGCTTGTATTATTATATTTATAAGTTATAAGGCATTAATCGTTTACAATTAATTAAAATGCTTAATTTTATAATAGAACGCTAAATAAACGCGCAGCAAAAGTATTCGTACACATCGTTATATCATGTATAATTTAATTATTTTATATAAAATCTTTTATTTTATTTCATATTTAGTTGAATTTGATTGTTCACCACGTTTGTTTCAAATATGGGACGTAAATCAAAAGAGACTTCTATTGAAGAAAGACAAATAATTGTTCGACTTCATAATGAAAGAAAATCTTATAGAGAAATCGGAAAAATTGTAAACCGGAGTGTATCAGTAATTCAGTACATTATTAAAAAATATAAAACTGAAAATACACTTCATAATACATTGAGAAGTGGCCGACCAAAGAAATTAACTGTGCGCGAAAATAGATTTATTGTTAACGAGGTGAAGAAAAATCCAAAACTGAGTGCAGTAGAACTGAAAAATGAAGTCAATACACTGTTCAATAAAAACATAAGTAGTGATACTGTAAGAAGATCACTTAAAAATGCTGGGTACTTTGCGAGGGTAGCAAGAAAGAAGCCCTATATTAACGATGTCAATAGAAGAAAAAGACTTCAATTTGCTAAACGCTACTTGAATGAGCCAAAAGAATTTTAGAATCGTGTAATTTTTACAGATGAAAGTAAATTTAATATATTTGGGTCCGATGGACGAAAACTTGTATGGAGAAAGCCTGGAGAAGCTTTAAAAAAACAAAATACGCGAGCCACAGTCAAGCACGGCGGAGGTTCAGCCATGGTATGGGGTTGTATGTCGACGAATGGGGTTGGTAATTTAGTTATTATTCCTGGTATTATGGACAAAACAGTCTACTTAAATATTCTCAAAGAAAACATAAACCAATCTGCTGTAAAATTAGGAATTGAACAGAATTACATTTTCTACCAAGACAACGACCCAAAACATACTGCTAGAATAGTACAGGAATGGTTGCTTTATAATACCCCTAAAGTGTTAAAAACGCCTCCTCAATCGCCAGACATCAACCCTATTGAAAATTTGTGGCACGAACTAGAAAGCAGTATAAGAAAATATGAAATAAGAAATAAAGTTCAGCTAGAACAGAAATTAAAAGAAGAATGGGTGAAAATATCGGAAAATTTAACAAAAAATTTAGTGGATTCAATGCCTCGCAGGTTGAGGGCTGTAATTGAAGCTGATGGTTATGCAACCAAATATTAAATTTTTTTTAATAAATATTAGTACAGAGTTTTAATAACTGTACGAATACTTTTGCTTTTGTAATTTAAGATATTTTTATTGTTATGTATGAAAAAATAATAATTTAAAACAATTACTTGTTTTATATGAAATAAAATTGATAATATTTTGTAACTAAACGTGAAAAATTTATAAAATTAGTTTATGAATGTTATTTTTTTGAATTTGTTGAGGTGTACGAATACTTTTGCTGCCCACTGTACTTGTTAACTTTTATTACATTAAATAGACAGTTTACTACGGAATGTATAAACATGCCGAACAGTTATTTAATTGATTACGTACTAGAAATCGTGTACATTTTGATCGTGTTTAATACGTATGTAGTAAAGGAATAAAAACTGTTTGTAAATCATTTACAATTGCAACTAATTTACATTTAATTTTATTAATTGGATATAACTTAAGATCTTTAATATTTGTGTCAGTTGATGTAAATATGTTTAGATATGATGATTTAATTGGAGTTTCAAAAAGTAAATTAACATTACTTACATTAGAGCCATGAATAATAGTTTGTCTATCATTTTCAGTTACGTGGCACATTTGAACTATTTCATTGTCATATGTTAGAAACCATTTATCTTTCATGTCAGAAGTCAGTATAAAATTTTCAAATTCAATTTTTAGGTAAACATCGTGACACTTTTTTTTTAAAATGGGGTACCTTTGTTTTATTATAATGTTTTCCGCATCAATTTGTGTTCTTTCTGCTAATCTTTTTGCTACTTGAGTTAATGGACGATTTCCGTTACGGAGTAAATTTTTTATTTCATACAGTCGAGATTCGAATGGATATGCACTAAATGATGCAAGTTCACCAAATTTTCTGACATCATCAACCAAATGAGAAAGGTTGTGAACGTTACTTGTCATGTAGTCTTCCCCATAAAAATCTCTAAATGTTTCCACATAATGATTTAACAATTCATCTGCTAGATCAAGTAAATTGAAATACATTTTTGAAGAGCAAATTGTAATAGCACAGAAAAATATCAAAAAATGTTCGTATACATCAAGAGGCAAAATTTGCTTAAGTATTACTATTCCTACATAATGTAAAAATGTACGATATTCCAAACCTTTCCAATGTGCTAAACAGTCAAGCCCTCTAATAGATCTATGAATTTCGCTAGGAACTCTACATTTCAATAAAAAATCTGTAACCTTTACTGTATCCCTTGCAGCCCACTTTGTTTTATAATTACCAAAACTGCCATCTCTCCACCCAAGTAAACATCTTTTCATTATACCGAGGTCTATTAAGTGTAAACTATCAGCAACTGGAAAATCTTCAATCATATTTATAGGGAGCTGAATTAGAGGGGTGTAAGTTTTATGATGAGACCCATATTGTCCGGAACGAAATCCTTCATCTGTCCTCTTTGGATAATTAATTTTAGGAAAATATGTACAGTGCGATATATGTGAATAATCACCTATAATAGTACATTTCTGACATCCATGTTTGCCATTAAAATTGATAACACCTAGTAATAAATTATTGAATTAAATCAATTACGTAAGAATCTTCATTTAAAATAAATATGTTCTAAAATCTTACCTTTTATAAATGCTCTTGCTGGCGAATCACAAATAAAACACCGTATGCAAACAGTTACCCTGCAGTCTTTTGTCGGTTGCTTTATTGTAAGTACATTTTTGAGAACGGATTTCAATTCATCTACGAAACGTTGCAAAAATATAACAACATCAGCAGGCTTTCCAAATCCACTAAAAATCCCAATAACCATTGGTTTCACATTTGGTAATTCATATATGTTGCAAATAATAGGCCAAAATTCTTTTTTAGAACTTTTGTATATAGGAAGACCATCTACGTTGACATTAAGAGAAATTTTACTTGGAATATTCGGAACATTTTGCAAATATCTTTTGAGACAAAATTCCAAGCCTTGGGGCCAATAATGACCATTTTCTCCAACATTTTCTAATAAGATCATTCTAGGTGTATTAAGTAATGTTCTTGGATCCTCAGGTAACAGATTTGGCAATCGTTCATTCCATATACTCATCAACTCTTTCAAAGCCATTTGATTAATTCGAAAGTTGGTTGCCCAGATCTGTAGTTTTCTACGAACACTTAAATTCTTTTCTATTTCCGTCAATTCGTTTTCGCCATCATCGTCATGTTCCATTTCTGTTATCCAGTTACATTTTAATTCTTTTTCGCAAATATCACTGGCATCTCCATATTTCGTTGCTTCATCTAGGTTTATCGAATTTGATAAGGAATGTGAAACAATATTTTCATTAATTATCTTGTTACACTGTAAGTTATTTACTGATGAGCTAAAGCACTGGTTATTTTTATTGCTTTGTAAATACATGTGCTGTAGTTTCTTTTTTATTCTCCTTCGATAATTTCCGGTACGTTTTATATTCTTCCAACTAGAAATTTCCATGATCTTATATGGTTTTACTTATTCGCTTGTTCTTACACGTACCCTTAAACAGAACACTTCTTTTTGAGTAATTTGAAAAAAATAATTTATAACTAACACCACTCTTGCCTTTTCATCTCAAATAAAATCTTTTACTCCAATAAGGGTTTTATAAAACCCATTTAATTTATGTTTTTAAAGTAATAATAAAATATCTGTATAAAAGTATTTACCGATGTGATTACACAGAAAATCTATAAAATGATTTATAAAGGATCTTTATAATGGTTTATAACACCATAGTAAAAATCTTTAATACAGATATTAGAAAAATTTATTAATATTTTATTAACAGTGCTTAAATGACAGTTATATACCTAAAACGTTCTTTTCGCAGGTTAAATATTTGTAATAGTTGCAATTAAAGCTATTATAAAATATTTATAGAAACACTACAAAACTTATGTATAAATTTGCTATAAGAACATTTTTACAACTTTCATATACAACCAATCAGTAGATAAAGCTTATTTATCTCAAATAAAACTTCTATACCACAGAATTATCTTATTTTCAGCAATTATAAATTATTTATATATTAAAATGGTTTTTCAAGAGACTAAGTGTGCTGGTTGGGATAGTTTACCTGAAAATAATTATTCTTTGTACATCTCCGCATAAATAGATGTAATTTTTTTATTTGCCTGATTTTGACTTGTAAGTTATAGTAGAACTATCTGCTTGGTTATTTAAATCTATCTGATCTTCAGTTTCACTTTTTTCCGATTTTTCTTCAATATTATCTTCAGATTCTGAAGCTTTGCTCTATACTATTACAATACTTGGATCTCTCTCGAGATCATCGTCCGTGTCAATTTCAGAGTCATTTTCGTATAATAAACGTTCTAATTTCGCATTGGATAAACCACGGCGACACATATTAGCACTTATGTATAAAGGCACAAAGAAATAAACACTAAACTACGAAAAAGTATGCTTCTGCACCAACCATGGGCGTTCTGAAACAGAGTGTGCTTTTGAGCATAACCTACTAAGTGGGGTAACTCAATGACCCCCATCTATATATTACTATTTTACCCTGTGCATTTCTTCTTTTATTAGTTAATGGATAAGTTACCTAAGAGCTGGTGACATGAGGGACGATTACATAAAACTTCAACACAAGAAAAAAAAAACTCAAAGAAATATCAGGTAAAATGTACAGCTGGGGTCACTAAGTTACCCCACTCCGTCGGTTAAAGGTTAAATTTACATCTATTAGTACATTATATAGCAAGGGAAAGAAATGCATAATTTTTCCAGAGATGTATACATTATTTTTTTCAAAACGTCGTGTTAGTTCCAGAATGTTATGTGGTAGAGTAAATTTTGGAGGCGCTGCATGTAAGGTTAGAATCTCGGCCTACTTATCGCCGACATCAATATGTCAACAAAAATTTAGGAGTTATCGCACCTTCTATATTTATACGAGTACACCGTGCTGCTTACCAAATTTTAAGAGATAAGCGTTCCGTTTTTCTAGCCCGGTGCCGATAACAATAGAATGTTTTCACATAACGTCAAAATAAATATCGTGGACATTATAGCTCATTTTGACTTCAATGCGTATGCAAACGAATTTTTTTACGGTATGTATATAGCGTTTAAGCTTATTTGTCCACAAATAGCGTCCGTCGAAAACTACTTTATATTTGACGTTAAAGCAGACATAACCAAACTTTTAGAGAAAGATAGCTGCAACACTTTAGTTACATTTTATTTTACACAATTGTATGTAGAGGTAGCAAGACTAAGTAATATTTGTATTTTAAATGTTGTTCGTGTGACAATTTATTAAAGCATCGTTGAAATCTTTATCACATATTTGCTTAAGCCTTTCTAATTCGTCTTCTATTTTTCTTCTGTGACAGATAAAATAACGTATACGATATATAAAAACATATTTTGATGTACAGAATGTCAATCACGTTATCTGGAATTTTAACGTTCCCGCTATCTATTTTGACGTTACGTAAAAACTCTCTATTGTAACCGCGGTTATACCGTAACCATTTTCAGTGATTACCGTTATTCGATTTCGGGATACATTATAGATGTTATTTATTGTCAAAATAATAAAAACATGAGGAAAAAATGTCTACATTTCGTCTCTAGGAGCTAAATGGTGTATACGAGACCAAATTCATAATAGTCCGGCCGGTTTACATTTTCAACAAACTATAAAACCTACACAAATGATTAAAATTTTCTACAAAATTTTTTCGGCTACTTTAAATATAGTCTTAAAAAAAATTGTGGGCCAGATGACGGGTGATAATAGTTTTAAGGGTCATGTTCTAGTCCAAACTTATGAGTCGATTCTGTTCATATCTGTGTCTTACAGATCTGTAAATAGACAAAACCGCAACGAAAGCTGCCATTCTTATGTACAATTTTATATTAATCAACAAGAATACATGTGTTTTTGTCACTTTTTTTTACAAATTTACAAATCTGTAAGACTTACAGATTTGAACAGAATCGACCTATTAAGATTCTACCGAGATCCTTTACTTTTGGCACAATGAAAAACAACTTCGCAAAAATCCAGTGCGTACGGTACAACCTACCTTGAAAGACATATAGGACCATACAGAAAAAAATGCAGGGCTTAGGCATACAATGCCGAATAGAATGAAAGTTCGTATTACTAATAAAGATGATGTAACCCTATATTAAATGGCGGAATATTTGAATAACATATTCAGTTTTTGGTTAAAATCTATACTTTAAACTAATTGCGTAGGTTTTATTTGTTTGTTAAAAATATAAACCGGCCGAAATATTATGGGCTTGGGCTCATATCACTTTCAAATTTGATCAAAATTGACTTTTACTCTGTCATGAAAAAAATATTTTATCCTGAGTACCTTTTTACATTCCGTCACCTTAGATTGGATTCTATAGTGAGTTTCTAATGAATAAGCACATTTTGGAGTCCCTAGAATACGAATTTACTAATTTTACGATGATGCATGTATGTGCGTGTGTATGTTTGTGTGTGTGTGTGTGTGTAAGTGACGATAATTTCGAATCGCATAACTCCAATACCACGATGCCAAAAATCATAATTTTTTCGTATTCCTCGAGTTTAGATTCATATGCAGACGTGATTAGGTTTTGGTTATAATTGGTCCACCGAAAGTGCCCTCAATTGCAACTTTTAACAGTTTTCTTGAAAAAAACGCAGTTAAATATCATATATTGACGTTTAATAATTATTAATTTTAAAGAATATATTATTCTCTAAACGATTTGACTGCATTTTATACTTCATATTCAATAGATACAGAATTATAAAGATATTAAATTTCATAAATCACCATAGTTGTAACCATGAAAACTACTAATATATTCACATAATTCAAATTGATAGATGTCATTATCAAAGAAAAGAAAATGAATGTGGCAGAGACTAGGATATTGAGACAGATGTTGGGGAAGACACGAAAAGGGTAAGGAATGAAAAGTAAGGGTATTGGCTGGAGTGATAAAGTTTCTAGAAATATACAAGAGAGACGATTACATTGTTTTGAACATATCATGAGAAAGATGAAGATTATATTCGAAGAAGAATAAATAGCTTAGTAATAGAAGGTTGAAGAAACTAAAGAAGACCAAAAATAAGATGGAAGGACTGTATTGCGGAAGACTTGCGAGAAAAGGAAATGAATGAGGATGACACGCAAAACAGAAATGAGTGGAAGAAGAAAATAAAAAACAGCGACTCCTAACGTGTGCGAAAAGCTAAAGAAGAAGAAGATGTCAGTGTCAAGTGTAATTTGCCTAGTTTGTTTATTAAATAATTTTACTGGAAATATAAAATCTTTTGCAAGAAAATTTATGTATGGAATTTGTACATAATACACAGGATAGACGGAAGGTAATTTGCTGGCCACATCAGATTTTTTTCCTTCATATTACAATAATAATAATAATCTTTATTAGTGGTTATAAAAAAAAATACACCATTTAGGGCGAGGTTCAGATACAACGCTGATCTTCCACCTAACCCAGGTTAACAATAACAAAAGAAAAATAACTAATAGACACTAGTACACAAGAATAGAATATAAAATACAAAGAATACTACTACTAGTATATCTTCAAATTACAGTTTAACCAAGAAAATGGTTTCTAATTTTATCTTGAAAGCACTTAGAAAATGCTTTTTCAAATCCATATTAATATTATTGTACACAGTAGGCCCTAAATACGAAAATAAACCCTTAAACTTATTTTTTTTTAAGGAAGGAATATTAAGAAGCGACGAGCCGCCTAAAGTATAATACGATCGCTTTTCCGTTAGCTTACAAGACAAGTAATACGGTGTATCACATTTAATAACTTTATAAATTAAACAAGCATATTCAATGTATGTAGGTAGAGAAAAAGAATATAAAAAGGTAACTCCTCTTTTTTCGCATGAACGTTGCTTCCATTATTTTCTTATTTGTATTACCCCATTTTAATCACAGTAACGGCGTCCATAACAATCATTCTGTTCTTCCTTTAACCATTTCAAAACAATGGGTGTATTTTTTTCCTCCGTTTATTCAAATTCACGTTAGCGTGTTTTCAATCTCCCAAGACATAACAGTTCTCGTTACCATTAACGTTAGTTGCAGGCAAGAATAGACAGTAGACACGCGCTTTCAGAAAAGTTACAATGTACGAACTGCCCAAAAATTCACAGGGGGGTTGAAGGTTTATGTCTTAGCATCGACAAATTAGAACTCCGACGTGCTATAAGCACTGCCATTTTTTTTATCATTTATCACTTAGTTCCGTATAAAAATAGTTAATTGTATAAAAAGGAAAAGACGAGCCTATCAAATTAGCCTAGACAGTAAATCTGCATATTAGCCATAGTGAGAGCATTTTACTGGTTATTTAGAATAAGTATAATTATTTTCAATGTTATTTTCAGAGTAATTGTATTCATAGTTACTTGGCAGAGGCAGAGAGAGTAAAATTTTATTACCTACTGATACAAATCTGAACTTGGTTATAGCTTTCAAAACTCAAACACACCCATTTACTTCAAAATTGTCGAAATTTTAATTAATATACAGGGTGTTTCCTTAAAAACAACTAGTGTTTTTAGGGCAAACTAATGACTAGACAAAAATGTTATATACAAAAAATGATAAAGAAGAATGGGCTAATTTAACAGTAATAACAAACCAAATGCTGGAACATAAATTTAAAAAAAAACCCTATATAATTTTAGTTTATTGGAGATTTTTTTTCTGATTTCAACATTATCAATATTGTATAGGGTTGTATAACAATTATTTCGAGTAAAATGGTATTAAAAGTTAGAAATAATGTAATAAAAAATAGCTTTTCTACTAGTGAAATATTCTTTGAATACTATTTTTCTCGAAATAATTGTTATACAATCCTATACAATATTTATATCGTTGAAATCAGAAAAAAAATCTCTATCCAACGATCTAAAAATTATATAAGGTACCATTTAATAAATAAAATTTAGTTCTACTATTTGAAAACTACTGGTTGAATTTTTCGTTTGTTATTACAGATAAATTAGTCCTTTATTGTTGATCTTATTTTGTACATAACATTTTTCTTTAAAGTCATTAGTTCGCCTAAACAAGCGCTGGTTGTTTCAAGGAAACACCCTATGTATATTTATATATTACCCATTGCCGGGTGTGCCAATCTGCAAATTTTACTAATGATAATGACGTATTTGTAGCCCACGAACACTCATTACTGGCGTAAAGAGTGCACCACAGGGTTCAATTTAATACAATATAAAATTGGAAATATTTATTTTTGGCGCCGGTTGGGATTGAATCCAGTTCGCCAGATTCACGACCAGACATTCGAGCATGCTCCCAAGAGACCCCATATGTATTATACATGGGTGATAAACAACTGATAGTCACGTGACGTGCAACTTTCCTGAATAACATCAAAACTAGACTTCTAGGAAAAAAAGTTTAGTATCAAGTTTATGGGCGTGCAGAGATTTTAATATAAAGTATTTTTATTTTAGTAATTTTATTAAATTCAAATAATAACAAATCAAGTTACTACTGAAGCTACGTACTTATCAGTTAGTTTTGATCACTCTGTATTTAAATACATTATTACATATCTCAACGCGATGATGCTAAATTTTCAGACCGCAGGTCGATATCTCTTTTCGTTCTCGCGATATTTACATCTTAAAATTTACCGATTTCTGGGTTATAACGTAGAAAAGGGTAGAGATATGTGCCACGCAACATATTCTAAAACTACGTAAATTTACCAATTTTCATAAAATTTGTACTATTAATCCAATTTCTGTAAACAAAAGTCTAAAAATTGTCAGAATGACAAAAAAATTTTAGCCATATTCCGCCATTTTTCTCTAGAAATTGTATCCATTATTCAAACTTTTGAATTTTTCTACTTTATGTAATTTAACCTGTATGAACAATACGTCAAGCATGTATCACCACCCATTTTTGAATTATTGTAAAAAAATTAAGTTTTGGGGCCTATGTGTGAACTCAAATATCTCAGGAACTGAAGAGATATTAATTTGCGGTTTGAAAACTTAAAATCAGCGCATTAAAATGTATCTAAAACTATATAAAGTAGGTTTTTGAAAATTTTACCCAAAGGTGGGTGTATTTTGATTTTTATAACTAAAAAATAGGTAAATATAAATATTTGTGGGTTTCAGCAATTTATTTTATGGAAAGGAGGCTCCATTTCTCATCGCTCCGGGGTCTCCACTTTCTGCTATCATAAATCTGGCCCTGTAACCCGTACCTAATACACTTTTTAAACATAGCTATTATTCACAGGTGACGGTAGAAATATTTTCAAGGACGGGTAAAAATTTGTGGAAAATATTTTTAGAAATTTCTATGGAATTCTTATACTAGAAGAGAGCAGTTTGAAGTTTATTAAAGAGGGAACACATTTTTAAAACTTTTAGGTTTTTAGTCCCTTAACGCATATTGTGGAAAATATTAGGTATTATTGGTCCTTAGAACCAGATCGAGTCGCATATCATAACTAGGCATATACAAAGTGTGGCTATAAAGATTTAGGACAGATTTTCTGCAGCGCAAAATAACAGCGCCATGTATGAATTGGTACCCAATCTATTTTTAACTAACCTTCATCAACTTCCCGCTCAAATTAATATTAGTTCAGTACAGTTCTCGTATGGGCGCAGTTTGTTGACCTCTGAAATCTGCCTTGCCATGGATGCTTTTGTCAAACAGCGGTATGCAATCTAATTTTGTGTTAGTTTCCGCAAAAACCAGAATCGTTTGCTTTGATCTAAAAAGCGTTTGGAGATGCTTCATTCACACATTCCAATCTTTTTAGCTAGCAAGAGCGATTTCGCGATGGGCGTAATGAAAACAAAGATGACCTAAAGAGTGATTGCCGCATCAAGCAGAAACGCCGAAAACATCAAAACAGTTAGACCACTGTTGGTTTTCGAGCGACGTGTTACAATTAAGAAGGTTGCAGAGTAGTTAAATAACGACAAAGAAGCAGCTGGATTGACTTGCGTTGAAGATTTAACGAAAACATAATTTGTGCGCGTGCATGATAACGCATCGGCCTATACAGCAAATATGTTACTGTGTTGCATTATCCTTCGTATGCTTCTGATTTGGCCGCGGCTGATTATTCTCCTTCCTCAAAATACAATTGAAGCTGAAAGGGAACCATTATGACGATGTAAAACACAAACCATCGTGAGGAAAGTATTGAACAGCATCCCGATTTTAGTCTCCCAGTACGCCGTGAATGTACTGAAGGATCGCGCCAAGGGGGCTATGTGGATTTAGAAACTAAAGTCTCTCAACGACTCTAAAGTAAATAAGATGTGAACGTGTACAATAATTCCCAACCTTCAAACCTTTATTTTAGTAGGTACTTAAGCTTTCACGGCCGAGGTCTATGATAGTCTTGTTCTTTTTTCGGGTTGCTGGACTGCTGTCTAAGTGTTAAATTAGTACCTAACGTTACGCTAAACATTGTGTTAGGTATCTTTAGCGGAACCCAGTCTTATGTGGCCAGCATATTACCTTCCGTCAACTCAGTGTATTATGTACAAATTCCATACATAAATTATCTTGCAAAAGATTATATATTTCCAGTAAAATTATTTCATAAACAAACTATGTAAATTGCACTTGACACTGATATCCTCTTCTTTAGCTTTTCCCTCTTGTTAGTGGTCGCTATTCTTCAATTTCTTCATCCACTCATTTCTATTTTACTTGTTGTCCTCATTCAGTTTCTTTCTCTCAAGTGCTTCGCAATACAGCCTTTCCATCTTATTTTTGGTCTTCCTCTGTTTCTTCTACCTTCTACTACTAAGCTGTTAATTCTTCTTCCAATATATTCTTCATCTCTCGTCATGACATGTTCAAACCAACATAATCGTCTCTCTTGTATCTTTCTAGTAATTTCTATCACTCGAGCCATTTCCCTTATCCTCTCATTCCGTATCCTATCTTGCCGTGTCTTCCCCAAAATCCGTCTCAACATTCTCATCTCTCCGCCACATTCATTTTCTTTTCATTGAAACTGACATCTGTAAATTCTTAATATAGTAGCTGTTTCCAAGGTTATAGCATAGCTGGCTGATTTATGAAATATAACTCTTTTATAATTCTTTAACTCTATATCCATTGAATATGAAGTATAAAATGCAATTAAATCGTGTAGATAGAGTATAACATTAATGGCCATTTGCACCACTTATAGTTAAAATCTAAGCTACAGGTTAACAAAAAAAGTGCGTATCGAAATTTTGACAGTAATATTTAATAACTCATTTGACATTTCGTTTCGATATGATTTTGTCAATTTAACCAGTAGTTAAAATTTAACTATAAGCGGTGCAACTGGCCATAAGTGTCAAAAAATGATTTAACAGCGTTTTTTCAAGAAAAACTGTTAAATCTTCAAATTAAGGTACTTCCAGTTATAACCAATTATAACCAAAATATAATCACCTCTTCTTTTGGATGTAACCTTGAGGAATACGAAAAAATATAATATTTGGAATAGTGGTATTGGAGTTATGCGATCCGAAAGGATCGTCACACATACACAGACACACACATCATCGTAAAAATGATAATATCGTATTATAGGGACCCTAAAACGTGCTTATTCACTAAAAACTCAACATTGAATTTTTTGACCAAAGGCAATACCTTCTTTACCTAAAGGTGACGGAAGATAAAAAAATACCTTTATTTTAGTGTTATCATTATAGGTAGTAGCGTTAAATGGAAATATTTAAAATACAAATTTAGGGACAAAGTAACCCTCACCGCAGAATTGGACTTGTTACATTAGGGTTCATTTGCTCTCATATGTAATGACACTATAGACCCGTTAAGTGATAACGTAGGCCAGGTTTCCCAACAAGAAAATAGCTGCCGCCTGGCCTTGGTAACCGTTGCTATGTTATTTAAAATTGTGCGCGAAAATAGTGGTGGGAGATTTTCTCTTTATTAAAATTGTAGGCCCTTTAAAAGGCATAGATGAAAGAAAGGTAATTGTTATTAGTACTTGTTACGTTTTGTAAGTTGTACCGTGCATATTTTAAGGATTCATTTTAAATATGTTTTACCATGGAGGTGTGTTTCGCAATCATTATAATAGTGAACGTCGAACTATTATTCCACAAAACTTGAACTCAATTCCGATTAAAAGTGTGTGCTGTCTGGACTAATTTTCAATACCCACTAATTATATAAGATAAAGTTTATTATAAAGAAACGGGTCTTTAGTTAAACCCGAAAAAAAAAAACTCCTCATGAACATGCTAATGACCTCATTGTGTGGAAAAAAAATTCTTCTCACTTGTCACTTTTATGACTTGTCGATATTGCGATTTGTCGGTATTATGGCTTCATACCTCTCACAGGAGCTTTGATATACGAGTATTATCATAGAAACAGGAATAATGTGAGACAGGCTATTAATAATGGTAACAGATTGGGAAAATGATGAAAGTTTAGCAAAATTGATGATGGAGTAATCAAATGATGAATAACTTGTGAAGGAAAAGTTTCCCAGCTAAATCTGGGCTTTTTCGATTCGAGAAATAGCATCGGATAAAGTTTACTTTACAACGATATCTCTTTGTAAATCTAATTAGATATTTTAAAGTAAAGAAGTCCTTTTATAAAGACATAATAGTTGTACAGCTTCAGTTCCAATGAGCTGGAAATTTATAAATAATTTTCTGATTCCTTATAAGTAGATTAAAGTTATTTATGGAAGGAAGTAATTATATACAGAAGTCTTTGAAATAGGGGAACATGGCATAACCACAGGTTTCTGGGCCCAATATAAGACGATTTAACTGAGCGTCTGTATCCGAAAGTGCACCATTTACCTATTATTCTGCTTCATATTACTTCTAAAAAAAAAAAAAATTTGCTTATAATAACGAAACTTTTTTACCGTCCGTCACCTATAGGTAAGGAAGGTATTGACTTTGGTCAAAAAATTCGGTGATGAGTTTTCATTGAATAAGCACGTTTTAGGGTCTTTACAATACGATTTTACTGTTTTTACGATGATGTATGTATGTATGTATGTGTGTGTGTGTGTGTGTGTGTGTGTGTGTGTGTGTGTGTGTGTGTGCGTGTGTGCGTGTGTGTGTGTATCTCCAATACTAGAATTCCAAAAATTACAATTCGTACGTATTCCTCTTCTTTACAACCATATGCAGACTTGATTAGATTTTGTTTATAATTGATAATATATAATAATACATTGTAAACATAGAGACAAGTTAAATTTAAGATATTTTCTTTTATAAAAATGGAGGCTCTAGGAGGCAGAGAAAAAATATTTCTAACTGCAGTTTTCTGAAGTTTAAAAACTCTGCAAGCTGCAGGTGAGTATCCCCAGAAAACAATACCATGACTTAAGCTATGTATAAACTGTATATTTTATTATTTTTACCTTCCGTCACCTATAGGTAAGGAAGGTATAATCTTTGGTCAAAAAATTCGGTGGTGAGTTTTCATTGAATAAGCACGTTTTAGGGTCTTTACAATACGATTTTACTAATTTTACGATGATGTCTGTATGTGTGTGTGTGTGTGTTTGTGTGTGTTCGTGTGTGTGTGTGTGTGTGTGTGTGTGTGTGTGTGTGTGTGCGTGTTTGCGTGTGTGTGTGTATCTCCAATACTAGAATTCCAAAAATTACAATTCTTATGTATTCCTCTTCTTTACAACCATATGCAGACTTGATTAGATTTTGTTTATAATTGATCAACCGGAAAAACCCTAATTTGAAGATTTTAACAGTTTTTCTTGAAAAAACTCAGTTAAATATCACTTAACTTAAATAATATATTATTCTCTATACGATTTGATTGCAATTTATATTTGATATTTAACAGATAGAGTTAAAGAATTATAAAGATAATAAATTTCATAAATCAGCCAGCTATGCTAACTTAACCATGGAAACTGTTAATATATTTAGGTAATTCAAAATGACAGATGTCAGTGTCAATAAAAAGTAAATGAATGAAAGAATAAGGGAAATAACTCTAATGTTTCTAGAAAGATATAAGACAGACGATTACGTTGATTTGATCATGTCATGAGGATGAATATATTGGAAGAATAATTAATAGTTTAGTAATAGAAGGTAGAAGAAACATAGGAAGACCAAATATAAGATGGAAGGAATGTATTTCGGAAGACTTGAGAGAAAAGGAACTGAATGAGGAAGACACGCAAAACAAAAATGAGTGCAAGAAGAAAATAAAAAATAGCGACCCCTTACAAATGGGAAAAACTAAAGAAGAAATAGATGTCAGTGTCAAGTGCAATTTGCATAATTTGTTTATGAAATAATTTTATATATAAGATCTTTTGCAAGAAAATTTATGTATAGGGCGCGTGCAGTGACGTGACTTTGCTAACTTTGACAAGCAGATATGGAATCATAAAATACAAAAAAAATGAAATTTTTAATGAAAAATTATGACATTTGTCAGTTATGGACATAATTAATAGCTGTCATTCTGACACGGGCCGCCATATCTGCTAAATTTTCTTGCAAAAGATCTTATATTTCCAGTAAAATTATTTTATGAATAGTTTAGTAATAGAAGGTAGAAGAAACAGAGGAAGACCAAAGATAAGATGGAAGGACTCTATTGCGGAAGACTTGAGAGAAAAGCAACCGAATGAGGACGACCCGCAAAACAGAACGAATGGGAAAAGCTAAAGAAGAAGATGTCAGTGTCAAGTGTCATTTGCATATTTTTTGCATGAAATAATTTTAATTGAAATTTACAATATTTTGCAATAAAAATTATGTATGGAATCTTTACATAATACACAGTATTGACGGGAGGTATTGTGCTTGCCACATCAGATTTTTTTTGATTTGAATGATATACCGTATGACAATCCATATGGATATAGTTAATATTTTAATATTGTATTTGTTAATGTACTAGTGTATGTCTACTATTAGACCTGTCAACTCGGCCTTAACACATATTAATGGTGTTCCACCCACAGGGAACAGTACTTGCACCAGTACTATTTTTAATTTATATAAATGACCTTTGTATAGTTCTCTCTGATGATTGCACCCCCATTTTATATGCAAATGACGCAACTCTAGTCATCTCACTCAGACCATAATGTAGAAACTCTGATTGACAAATGTAATTAAAATATGCAGTCTCTAATTTTATGGTGCCAAGAAAATAAATTATTTTTAAATCGAAATAAAACAAAATTTATTCGTATCCATTTACATCCCAGTAAAAATCAACAAACTAACTTACATATTGAAGATAATATTAAAAGGAATAATGATTCAGCACGTCTGGGAATGTTGATCACTGAAAATTTAAACTGGATGCCTCACTGTGAAGAACTTGTTGCAAAATTAAACGTTACATGTTATCAGTTGCTTCATTTAAGAGAATACTTAAACAATAAACAATTTTTGATGTTTTATTTTGCTTGTGTCGAGTCTCGTATAAGATATGGTATTTGTTTCTGGGGTGCTTCAAATACTGCAAATAATGTTTTTGTCACTCAAAAGAGAATTATACGATCTATAATGGGTATGAGTCATACGTCATGTCATCCTGCAGAGTTACTTTTAAATAATTGAATATTATATTACTAACTTGCATTTATATTCTTGAAATCTGACTTTTTATCCATAAGAATAAAACATCATTTACATGATTTCTGATTTGCATGAGTATATAATACTCGCCATACAAACAATTTCTACGTTCCTAGATCCCGAATAAATGTTGCTAAAGATTCTCCTAACATAATGGAACTAGAAATTTTTAATAAGCTTGCCTGATTCTGTAAAAATAGAAAATAACTTTAAAAAATTCAAATTTACATTTTTAACGAATTATAAAACTGACATAAATGGCTAGAAATTTCTACAAAATTCTTTCGGCTTATATAAATATAGACTTCAAACTTTAAAAAACTGTGAGAGACCCTTTACTTTTGGCACAATGGAAAACAACTTCGTAAAAATCCAGTGCATACAGTAAAACGTACCTTGCAAGACATATGGGACAATACTCACAGAAAAAATTGCAGGGCTTAGGGATACAATCCCTAATATAATTAAATATGGAATTACTAATAAAGGCGATGTAACCCATTATTAAATGGCGGAATACTTTAATAACATAATCTATATTTTAAACCAGTCGAAAGAAATTTATAGAAATTTTGACTATTTGCGTAGGTTTTATAATTTGTTGAAAATGTAGACCAGTCGAAATATTATAGGTTTGGGCTCGTAAGTAGATTGCCAGAAAATAGAACAGTGAATTTAGTGTATAAAAGGGGAATAACAGCAAGAAAGAGAAGAGCCCACCGAAAAGAAAATGGAGAGATGCTGTGCAAAACTCTTAAACATTGGTGACTGGAAAAAAGGCTAAGGACCGCAACGAATGGAGAACATTAGTTTAACAAGTCATGGGCCTGCTAGGCCTGCAGTTGTGAAATATTATTTTATACCAATTTTCATCATTTTTAAGAAGCTAATTCAATGTGAATAAATAAAACTAAGAACATAACATATCTTAAAATGAAAATGAATGAAACTACGGGGTAAACCTTGAATTTTATTGTTTTCATGTATATCTTGAATTTATTTATCAAAAATTCTGAAAATGATTACCTACTTATGTAATGTAATGTCGTAAATTTTGTACTCACACGCCAGCAACGAGAGCCCGTGCTGACGTCTCGCACGGAACGAAAACTTCATCAGCACAGCAGATTTTCTCATCTGGACTTGTTTGGTTTTTGCAAAAAAAAATTCATTTACCCAATGAAAATTATGAAAATGGCAAAAATTATATTTAAAATAAAATTAAATATATTTTTCAATTTATCATTAGGTATATTGATAAAAAATGTCAAACCTCTTACAAAAATATTGTGAAATATAAATATAAACTAATTTGGTTTTTGTGCTTTGTTCGGTTTTTAGTAAAGGCTTGTTGCTCACAATGTGACGAATAATACGGCGCCATAAACAGGAAACTTCAAATAGGCTTCGATTATTTCGCGGAAACAACACTATTAATATTATTATCCCATTGTATGTATTAATAAAGTGTGCTGGAATTAAATACAATGTTATTAACTAAATTTCTTATTTAAACAATAATCTACAGGCAAATATATGACAAAAAACTCCCAAAATTTTTCGTTCCAACAGTAAATAATACTATATTTATATTAGTATTATCTATAAAACTGAGAGTAAAGGTAACTAACTGACAATATACTCAATTAATTGTCATCTTAAATTTTATTACTTTAATAAAAATTATTTGCGAATTATATTAAAGACGAAAATATTTGACACACATCCAGACAATGGATTATTTGCAAATAAATTATTATTAAACCTAAGAAATTTTATTATAAACAATATATTTAAGTTCTATACACTCTATTAATACACAATATTAAAATTTGTTAAACTGGAGTAATAATCATACTTTAATAAATAAATATCTCTTTGGACATAATTTTACTAAAAAATAAAATTTAATATTGTAATTAATTGATTACAATATAATAATACTAACATAAATATTGTATTATTTACTGTTGGAACTAAAAAAATTAGCACGTGTCTGTTGTTATATATTTGCCCGTAGATTATTGTTAAAATGATAAATTTAGGTACTAACATTATATTTAAATCCAGTACACTTAATTAACACATGAAATAAAAATTGCCCAAATGTAGTCTTAACTATTGAAATCTAATTTTCTATATTTTTTCCAGATTATACGAATACATTTGGGGTTGGCCTCGTATATTCAATGGTATAATATTGAACACAAATCTCTAGGGAACGAGACAACATTAGGAACGACTATTTGAAAATAATAAAAAAATACTCGTTCCTAAGCGGGGTTTCCGCAAAGACGTGTAAGGGGTTTCGCGATAATTTTGATAAACTGCGAAAAAATGTAAAATTTGTTGTTTTAATTTGAGCACAATGGCGAAATTACTACAGAAAATCTCTTTTGTTATAGAACTGAAAAAAACTTGCCGTGGACAATACGTATGTAATATTTTGCCTTCTTATTTAGAATCACTGGGTTTAACATGGGATCGTTGTATTGGCTCAATAAAGGCTTTTGTTACTCTTGTTAAAGAAAATAATCCAGACATTATTATGACTCATTGTTTGACGAATATAAAAAATAAACATACGAATAGACTGTAGAAGACGAACTTCGCGTTTGCTTGTCAAAGGTGCGACCACGGATAAAGTTGGCATGTTCGAAGAAACAAGCTCAAGTATCACATTAGTTAAAAATTGGAATTCTTTTTACCTCTCGTCGTATTGGATTCATGCTAAAAATCGCATATCCGAATTTTATTGAATAAGCCCGTTTTAAGATCCTTAGAATACGATTTTAACATTTTTACGATGATGTCTGTTTGTGTGTGTGTGTGTGTATGTGTGTGTGTGTGTGTGTGTGTGTGTGTGTGTGTGTGTGTGGGTGTGTATGTGTTGAATAGGTTTTGGTAACAATTGGACAATCGGAAGTGATAGTTTCTTAAAAAATTCTTACAATACAATTAATACAATAATAAAGATCTTTAAATTCTCAATCTGGTACATTTAAACAAATTATTATATCTTCTATAGATTTAGAGATATATTATATAATAATATAGAATAATCTGTTGTAATTAATCTCGCTGCCCAAATAACTCAATAGAGACCAGTTGAGATATTTAAATGTTTATAATTGACAGATAAATGCAAAATGTCAGTATCAAGAATCAACAGTTTTATTAACATTACAGAAATATTTTTTTCTTATTGTATTAATAATTAAATATTTAAAATTATAGGTATATTAATATTACAAATAACCTTAAGAAATGCCGCTAATGCCGTCAATGAATGTAAAGAATTTAGGATATTAAGAGTAGAAGAAAATTCCTTATAAAACCAAAAAATAGATACAATTTGAATTATTTGTATTTACAGGAAATGTTAAATTCGTTAATTATGACCCGCGTTCGATCCCGACCGACGCCAAAAATTACTTCGAATTTTAATGGTACAAATATTTCATTATTTACCGATATCTGCGTACAAAGCAGATTGGCACACCCAGCAGTGGGTAATATGTCGTGATGATACATTTATTTATTTATGTAACAAAATGGAAATGACGAGAGTTCATGTGTTGGCCACATCAGATTTTTTTTTAATTAAAGAATAAAAAATAACATATAATTTGTTTTTTTTAAGGTTTCTCTAAACGAAAAAGGTTGGGAAACATTGTCATAAGGTGAGTAAATGATCATTTAGGGTGTATTTACATGCTTGAAACACACATTACCTTCAAGTATAATTGGTGTAGCAAAAGCTCTTAGGTACACATATACACGTTGCGGTTCCCGTGTTTAAATTCTATTAGGATACGTGTATTTGTTTGTGTTTCAATCGTCTGTAATTGGAATATTACCTCCTATTGAGTTTGATCTCGTATGATCTGTTAGGAATGCACAGCGAGCTGTAAGCCTATCTTGGTATGTTTACATTCAAGTAAGTATTGATTAAGACTACTAATACCTTTGGGAAAATCGCAAGAACGAAAGATATACCCTAGACACAGTATATTTCACTCGGACTAGCTTGTCGCATAATAAAAAAACCTGATGTGGCCAGCACATTACCTTCCGCCAATTCTGTGTATTACGTATAAATTTTCTTGCAAAAAATTATATATGTCCAGTAAAATTATTTCATAAATAAACTATGTAAATTGCACACTAGCAACTTCTTCTTCTTTAGCTATTCCCATTCATTAGGGGTCGCTATTCTTGATTTTCTTCATCCACTCATTTCTATTTTGCTTATCGTCCTCATACAGTTTCATTTCTCTCAAGTCTTCCGCAATACAATCCTTCCATCTTGTCTTTGCTCTTCCTCTGTTTCTTCTACCTTCTACTATTAACCTGTTCATTCTTCTTCCAGTATATTATTCATCTATCCTGAAGACATGGTCAAAACAATGTAATCGTCTTTCTTATATCTTTCTAGAAACTCTTATCATTCGAGTCATTTTCCTTATCCTCTCATTCCTTGTTTTACCCAACGTCCATCTCAACATCGTCATCTCTGCCACATTCATTTTCTTTTCATTGACACTGACATCAATTAGAATTTTCTTAATATAGTATCTGTGTCCATGGTTATAGCATAGCTGGATGATTTATGAAATTTAATTCCTATGTAATTTTTTAACTCTATAATCCATTGAAAGTGAAGTATAAAATGCAATCAATTCGTATAGATAATAGAATATTTTTTAATATTTATAATAATAATAAATGTCAGAAAATGATATTTAACAGTGTTTTTTTAAGAAAAACTGTTAAAATCTTCAAATGAGGGTACTCCCGGTTGACCAATTATGTATAACCAAAATCTAATCAAGTCTGTATATAGATGTAAGGAATAGGATACGTAAAAGTTGTAATTTCTGGAATTCTAGTATTAGAGTTATCGCGATCGAAATTATAGTCACGCACACGCGCATACACACTCATATACGTAAAAACAGTAAAATCGTACAGAAAACGTGCTTCACCACTGAATTTTTTGACCAGAGACAATACCTTCCTTACTTAAAGGTGACGGAAGGTAAAAAGTAACCCAATTTACACAATAATGTAAATATCAAGTATATTACTAACGAGATATTAATAATCAAGACGTTTGAAAACGTGAACGCAGCGAATGTATTGATTGTTAAGATAATTAATCGCCTATTGCGTACAATTAATTTTTCTATAACTGTTATTTGAAGCTTTTTTTTCAAATATAATCCATAATCGATTCACAGACCTAAAACACTGCTAATCAACTGCTCGCTAATCCAACTTAATCATTACCATCCAATATTTTTTCGTTGAGCATGTTTATTTTTTTAATTTGGGTTAGTAACATTTAGCATTTTTGTTTAACAGTGGTATCTATCTATGATGTAATTTAATAACCGGGGGTCATTAATTTCTATACATTAATGAAACCTATGAATAAACTATCAAGTTGATGAGGATAGATAAAAATTTCTTTACTCACAAGTGATTTGACGTCAGTATATATTCAAAATTTACGATGGTAACGTGTTGATTAGTTAAATTAATACCTGCATATGCTGTGCCCATTGACTCTTTCATATTATCAGAAGCTTTTCTGTTATACGTTAGAAAAGTGAAAGAAATTTTCTAATATAAAATACTGTAACGTAACCCCCGCGGCTGCCGCCGCCGCGCTACCAGGCGCCTCAGTGTCTGGCCGCCACTCACTCGTTAGGACTGGACGGCAGTAATCTATTGTGTGATGTTGTTTACCTCTAGATGTTCTCTAGTAGCTTCCAGAAAAGCCTGGAAATAATCTAGCCAGGTATATATAACCCACCGCCAAAGCCAGGGGACACACTCTGTAATATACAAGCAACGAGTGCAGAAGTCTGATATAAATAAGTGTAGTGAATAGTTAGTGATATAAAGAACAGTCGACAAGTGAACATAAATAAACATAAATTAGTGACATAAAGAGTAGTGTTAATTGTTTAAATAAATAATCTTAGTGTTTAATTGTCTTATAATAATCTTAGTCTTTAAATTAGTGTTAATATTTGTTCATCATAGTGTTAGTTACTTTTATAATCTTTTAATTATATTTCTAATATTTATTTACCGTTTAATAAACGTATTCTTTTAGTTAATAGTAATTGTCTATGTTTTACACTTCACCCATATAAATAAAAACGTTACAATACGTAAAACTTTTTATATCAGTTGGTGACTCTTGAAAGTGAGATTTTACAACTCATTTATTTTGTTTTGTTATAATCTATTTATAAAAAAACAAAAAGTAATAAAAAACCTGATGTACACTTGCTTCTCAAGAAAAGCTTTAAAATAATGTAACGCGAAAGTTAAAGTAATATACACTGCAAATGGGATAATAAAATGTCATATTCTTATTTAACACGTTGACTGTCATGGTGTTGATAGTAAACTTATCCTGGATGTCATATGCTAACTACGTTTTGGTGAAATAATTTAACTTTACAGTTAAAATTTTGGTTTTATGATGTTAAACTATTCAGATCTTATTTCACTCAACCATACTACCACATACATCCAAATAATCTCGTACATAGGTGGAACATAAAGTTCTTCACAGACACCAGCTACGATAGTATTTTTACCTTCCGTCACCTTTAGGTAAGGAAGGTATTGTGTTTGGTCAAAAAATTCAATGATGAGTTTTAAGTGAATAAACACGTTTTAGGGTCCTTATAATACGATTTTACCATTTTTACGAAATGTATATGTATGTGTGTGTGTGTGTGTGTCTGTGTGTGTGACGATATCTTCGAATCGCATAACTCCAACACCACAATTCCAAAAATTATATATTTTTCGTACTCTCATTTGAAGACTTTAAAAGTTTTTCTTGAAAAACGCTGTTAAATCATTTTTTGACACTTAATGTTATTATAAATATTAAAGAATATACTATTATCTACACGATTTAATTTCATTTTATACTTCATATTCAATGGACATGTAGTTAAAGAATTATAAAGGAATTAAATTTCATAAATCAGCCAGCTATACTGTAATCACAGAAACAGCTAATATATTAAGAAAATTGTAATTGACAGATGTCACTATCAATGAAAATAAAATGAATGTGGCAGAGATGAGGATGTTGAGATAGATGTTGGGGAAGACACGGATAGATAGAGTAAGGAATCAAAGGATAAGGAAATGGCTTGAGTGATAGAAATTTCTAGTAAGATACAAGAGAGACGATTATATTGATTTGAACATGCCATGAGGAGAGATGAAGAATATATTGGAAGAAGAATGAACAGCTTAGTTGTAGAAGGTAGAAGAAACAGAGGAAGACCAAAGATAAGATGGAAAGGCTGTATTGCAAAGGATTTGAGAGAAAAGGAAGTGAATGACGACAACAAGCAAAACAAAAATGAATGGATGAAGAAATTCAAGAATAGCGACCACTAACGAGTGGGAAAAGTTATTGAAGAACAAGATGTCAGTGTCAAATGCAATTTACATAGTTTTCATATGAAATAATTTTACTAGATACGAGTATATAGAATCTTTTGTAAGAGAATTTATGTATGGAATTTGTACATAATACACTGGATCGACGGAAGGTAATATGCTGACCACATCAGATGTGTGATTAAATCATAAATTTATTCAATTTTCACACATCAGGACCTCTATTCTTGAAACTTCATATTTTTTTTCGTATTCGTATGAATAGTGTGCATTTTTAAGCATTCGTTATCGTCATTAGAATTGTCGTTCGTTTAAGACGCACAACTATATTTGGCAACTTGGAATTTCAAATAACTAATACATTCAGTTATGTTATCACATATGTCAAATCAGCTAGAAAAATACATTTATGGTGAGAATAAAGTAATGAGAATAGCTAAGGACAAAGGACCCGTACACAAATAGTTGAACGGAGAGAGGATAGAACAAGTAAATTCCTCCAAATATCTGGCAACTGCAAGGAAGAAAATAAGAGCAAAGAGAAAGGCAACATCCAGTAATATAGAAGTACAAATATATTTGCAAAATGCTTTATATGGAGTATTATGCTGTATGGATGCGAACCATAGACCTTGAGGAAGAAGAAGAAAAAGACGGTTGGAGTAATTCATATAGATCATCCAAAACCTTCTCCGGTTCATAATTAAAAAATCTGTTGCGGCTAGCACAATACCTCTCGCCACTTCCGTTTTTCGTTACATAAGTATAGGGCGCGAGCAGTCATGTGGCATTGATAGCCTTGACAAGCAGATATGGAGGTTCGTGTCAAAATGACAATTAGTAATTTTGTACATAGATGTCAAATGTCAGAATTTTTCATCAAAAATTTCAAGATTTTCTAAATTCACGTAGTTATTTGTCATACTTGACCTAGACAAGCAGATATGGAGGCCCTTGTTAAAATGACAGTAATTATTTACATAAATGTCAAATATCATAATTTTTCACATGGTTAATCTGTCACCAGGTATATGGAATTTACTTGTCGAGTAAAATATACCATAATGGAATTGGAACATCATGTACATAATTACTAGTTGTCATTCTAACTCGGGCCTCCATATTTGCTTGTCAAGTCCAACAAAGTCACATGACTGCTCGCGCCCTATAAATTTCTCGTCTTTTCTTTATGTTTAGATTATTTTCATAATTTTAAATTTAATTTTTGAGGAAGTTTTCTCCTATACTTCTAAATGTTCGAATTTCTTCCAATTTCTTGACGGGATTTCTGATGAATATATGTATATAGCTATAATTTTAAATATTTAATTGTTATTATTGTTATACAACAAGAAATAGTAAACCTACCAATATCACAGAAAATTTCTTCAATAATATCAGTTAAACTTCTTCATTTACGTAAAAGCGTAATGTTGCCAAAAAAGAATATCTAAAATTTATTTCCATGTAAAATCTACATAAAACCATATTCGTACTATGACAAATTCTCAATCGGTTCTTATCCACTGTCATGTGTTTAGTTAAAATAGACTTTAGATCAAGTTTTAAAATTGAGCTGCCAATACCGCCCAAATCGGTTTATGAATTACTGGTGGTTTTTGACAATGACATTTTTCTGTCATTTACAAACACCTGATGTTACTATAGGGTTGTTTAGGCTCTGAAATTTATTACAACAGATTATTTTATATTTTACTTTTTTATCTCAATATATAGAAGATACAATAAAATTTAAAAATGTATCGAATAGAGAATTTTACGTTTAATACTAATAATAAAAAATAATATTTAGAATTTTTTTTTAAGATACAATTACTTCCGGTTACCAATTGGTACCAAAACCTAATTAACTCTTCCTATTAGTGTTAGATTGAGGAATCCGTAGTCAAAAAGGTCTTTAGTATTATAGAATTTGAGAACAACCTCACACACACACACACACAGACATCATTGTAAAAATGTTAAAACCTTAAATCGCGCTTCTTCAATAAAATCTGGATATGCGATTTTTAGCATGAATCCAATATCTCTCTTAGCGATAAGTAAAAATCATACAGAAAAGTTGATATTAACAATGCAATAATAAAAAAAACCAACTGATTTCTTTCAAATTAAATTTATTGAATAAGCTTGCACTAGGCGGCACTTTTTGTTCTAACAGGTCTGTTCGATTATTGCACCATTACATCGTATTTTATTTTAGTTTATCCTGTACCTTTCCGTGTAAACAACATTTGCTATGTGTTTAAATGTTATTAACTTTTTCCATTGTTATTAATAGTGTTTTTAGTGTATGTTAAGTGTAAATAATATTATAACGTTTATTTTTGTAGTAGTAACATTAAAAGTAGTGCAATAACAACTTGAAATTGATGAAGATGTAGCTATTGTAAGTCAATTTGTTTGTTACTAATTATGTTTTAGTATATTGTTAGTAATATGTGTTGACTAGTAAACTTTAATATTTTAATATTACATTTATAAACGTATAGATATCCAAAAACTTAATAAAATAAATATGAGGGTAAATCAAATATAAACGGCTGATTTTTTTAAAATTCCAGAGGGGTCATAGACCCGTATGGGTTGATTAGCAGGCAGCTTGGGCTGTTAGAAAGGGGGTAGACATCACCCCAATTCACTTAGGTCTCTTTAGTATTAAATAAAACCATGAGCGAACAAGAAGGGCATGTCTCCCTGGAGCAACGGATTATTATCAACTTTTTGGCCAAGGAAGGCGTAAGTTGAACCAAAATTTTGCGAAGGTTGAAGGCCCAGTGCGGGAACAACACGTTTTTAAGGACCCGTGTCTTTGCTTGGCATGAGGAGTTCTCTGAAGGGTGAGAAAGGGTCGAGAATCAGAGCCATGATTGCCGCCAAATGATGAGCGTTACCGAAGTCAACATCGAGGCGGTTCGGAATCCCATGAAGACTGATAAACGCATAATAATTAACGCACATTAAATGCGCATTATTATTGCAACTTACTGGATGTTGCAAAATTGTCCTATCGATGGAAAAGAAAAACGCAAACTGTCAAAAATGTCATTTTGCTTCGTGACAACGCCAGGCTCCACACAGCAAATACTACGAGGCAAAAATTGAACAGAATTGGCTGGGAAAAGTTGGAACATCCTCGCTACAACCCAGACTTGTCACCATGTGACATTCATCGTCTTGGGCTTCTCAAAGAAACGATGGGAGGCCATCGATTCGACGACGACCGTGTGGTGGAGAAGTTTCCAATGGCTATGTGAAGGGATTAAAAAGCTTCCAATCTGTTGGGAAAAATGCGTTTTTATACGACCACCATAGAACATTATTCATTTAGATTTAATACTGCAAATATCAAAAGGGGCAATTGCCCACGATATAAAAATTGTGGATGGAAATAATTATTTCCGTCTTTTCTAAAACCAATCATATCAATTATAATTATTTCCATTCGCTTCAATTACCAACCAATATGCCAGATAAGCCGATGTTCTTGCTTCTCTTTAATTGTTGCTATAGTTACCACTTTTAATTATTTTTTGACAAGATGATTTTTTTGTGATAAAAATATTTAAATAAGTCTAAAGAAAATAATATTAATTCAAAGTTAGTGATTTTTTTTTTACTTTTTAATGAAAAATATAAATTTTTAATAAAAATGAGTAACAGTGATAGTACTAATATTGATTGCACGCCAGCAGACATTGTTGAAACAGCTAATAATACGGATCTTCATTTATTGCCCCAAATATCCAGAAAGATGTATGAAATTACACATAAACGTTTTATAGACTGACGACACGACAATAAAACAAATTCTTTTTTCTGAAAATGTTATTATGGCCTATTTCGGCGAACTGTCCAAAATTTAAAGTTGTCTACATTGGTCTAGAATGCGTGAAAGAAAATGTAGATATGACTAAATACCCCAAACTGCGTGCTTTTTTGAAGAAACAATCTGTTGGATACATTGCAAAGAAATCTAAAACTCTGACATCAAAGGAAATAAATACATTTTTAAACGAAGCACCGGATATTAAATATTTATTAACCAATGTAAATGTGAAATTAGAATACTATATTTACATAAAATTAATGTTTTAATTTTTAATTCAATGTAGGTTGTAATAATTATTGGTATGGAGCTTGCAGAAAGGATGAATTACGAAAATTGAAATTATGTAATGCTGCTGTATTAATTAAAATTCCTGACACGAAAATAAGAGTGCGAAGACAATTTACTATAACAGGCCACTTATACAATATATGTAAGAAGTACATGTCTCTTCGACCACCGGAAATTCAAGAAAATGCCTTATTTTCAAATTTAAATATCTTCACATCTCCAGTACTAGAAAATCCCGTTGAAAGTTCAACAAACGGAAATTAATTAAATGAAAATCATAATATAAATTTGTTTGCTTCTAATACTTCGACAGTAAATGAAACTAGCAAGCAAACACCTACAATTACTTTTAAAAATTGTTTTACTGGAAATTTTAATTCAAATAAAAGAAACAATGTAAATGATGATTAAATAAATAATCTTAATTAATTAACTTCCTTGTTTTTAATATTTATTGTGGTCGTATAAAAAGTATAGTGTGTAACTCGTTAAAAGCTCATTCCCATGCTCATAAAATTGACATTCGACTACGTCTCGTATCACAAACATTATACTCGCATGGAAATGAATGCTTTTCTACACTCGATACACAATATACTATTCTAGGGCAGGGGATTATGTATTAAAATAATTTGTTTTTGTATACTTTTTAAAATAAACCCAGAATTAAAAAAAAATAGTCCCGTTTATATTTGATTTATTCTCGTATTTATTGACAACAAAATCAGTGGTTATATTATTTCAAATTTATATAAAATCTATGAAATATTTATGAATAATGTAAAATGCTAGAAAAACAGTACTAAATATATAAATAGTAAACTAGAATCCAAAAGTAGTCAAACGAAACACTTTCACTATTCGTTCGAGTCGAATGAATTTTTCATTCGTGGCCAAGAATACGGTTACTATGGTTTTCGTATTCGCACGAATACGAGTAACCTAGGCAAATACAAATATTCAAGAATAGAGTTGTAGATCTTTGTATTAAATAATTAATTATAATGGTACAAATTATGTAGCGTTACACATTGGCAAAACTGTCTGATTAACTCTAAGTATATGTAGTTTCTATAAAATATAATAATACCTGATAAAAATAAAAAGCCTGAGTCCGCCCTTGGTACTACATTTTAACTTCAAACGATACCTCATCTCAAATACGATTAATTGTAAAATATATGTATATTTATTGCTATTTACACTAACATCATGCGCTTATCTGTATTTATCGACCAAAATATAATTATATTCTCTGGTAAAAACCGATATGGCACTTATTCAAATATTTTAAAAGATCAAATTTAATTAGATGAAAAAATAAACACGATTGCAGTTCAATTATTTTTTTATTTAATTTGAAGCCAACGTTTCGCTGCCACTTACAGCTTCATCAGGGCAAACTGGTAAAAAATATAAATTAACACGTGTTTTATTTTTATTTATGTTTTTCAGCAGTTTTTCCTGATGAAGCTGTAAGTGGCAGCGAAACGTTGGCTTCAGATTAAATAAAAAAAAATAAACTCGAATCTGTTTATTTTTTCATCTAATCAACAACACAGTCGTTTATTCCATATTATATCTAATTTAATAATTTGTTCGACGAAGAGTCTATTTTCAAAAGTTACGTTCACCAAAGTAACGTAATGATTTTGTCATAACACTAAAATTATATTCAGAATCTCTTAATCAAATTTAAATTATAGGGTTCTATAACAATTTTTTTAAAAAAATTATTACAGAATGAAATAAGAATTTTAATATAAACGCTACTTTAAAAATCTACGTAACAAGTGAGATATGAATTTTTATAGTATAGAATTTGGCGTATGACTTATCAGGTCCTGACTAGAAGTCGAGCATGCTTCTCCTAGAGGCAACCAATCAAATTTCTTAGGACAAAGACAAGACAAGAAACGTCACACAACCTTTCAATCAGTTGTAGATTGCGAATGAATTAATATTTCCGCATTTTTATTCACTAATACTCATTAATTTATAGATATTCTCAGCTTCTTAACTAAGACATTCAAATTTTGACGATCGTAATCCTATTAAACACTCCACGTCACGAGTAAACTGCAGAAAACAAAACTTTCCTGTATTGATCAATACCTCTCAAGACATCCTATTTTTACTTCTTAATCCTGATAAACAACCACCTCTATTTCCCACTTTTTCGCTTGTCAATTAACGACGCAGCGTTAAACGGGTACATGAACTGATGAGTTGACGATACCCAGAGGCAGAGGCAGATTAACCAGTAAGCAAAAGAAGCTAGCGCTTTGGGCGCCAAAATTTGAGGGGCGCAATATTTCGTCATATTTCATGAAATAGTAAAAATCTCAAAAAGGGTTGCATATTAAAAAATATTTCCGCAAGTCTGAAAAGTTAGAATATAGGTAGCAGGTACGACTACACGGAGCTACCCTTGGTAAGGGAGGTATAGGGATCGTGCTAAAAATATCATATCGAGATTTTGGTAAATGACCACGTTTTAAGGTCCTTAGAATCCATTTTTAACATTTCCACGATTATGTCTGTGTGTATGTGTATATGTATGTATGTGTGTATGTGTGTTTGTGTGTGTGTGTGTGTGTGTGTGTGAGTGTGGATCCTCCTTACGCTCTAACTCAAATACTACCGTTCATAAAGTTTTGAAATCTTGTATTTCTACCTTATTCTAATATGGAAAGAAGCCATTAGATTTTGGTGTCAACCGGATAACCGAAAATGGCAGTTTACTTGAAGCTCAAAATAGTTTTTCTTCAAAAAATACCTTTAAATGTTATTTTTTCGCAATTTGTTATTATAAAACTTAAAGATTATTTCATTTTCTACAGGTTTGCATTAATATTTTTTCTATATATTTTATGGATAAATTTATAAAGTAATATAAAAATTATATCTTGGAGCTTATGCATACAACTCCATGGTTACACAGTTCAGCTCAAATATATGTAACTGACAGATAAATGTCACTGTCAGAAAAATAAACATTTCAAATTAATAACAGTAACGTTTTCAAAAGAAAATTGTAAATAGAACAATAGTTACATGGAAAGGAACTTCATATACATAATTTCAAATTAATAATAATAACGTTTGAAAACGAAAATTGTAAATAGAACAATAGTTATATGGAAAGGAACTTAAGATACATAATTTACAGTATTAGTAAAATATGCAGGTATGTATTTAAATAAGCATATAAATAAATATATTATCACGGCATATTACCTATTGCTAGGTGTGCCAATCTGTTTTGTACACAGATTTCGGTAATGATAATGACATATTTATATCGTGCGGGCGTTTACCATGCGTTAGCTCACGGTTAATCATTTTTGGCGAGGAGAATGCATCACAGGGGTCAGTTTTGTGCCATTTAAAATTCGAAATATTTGATAGTAGGAATTGAATCCGATTCCCCAGATTCGCGACTAGACACTCAGGTACGCGGCCATGAGACCTCATAGGTATATATATTTAAATTAATAAAAATTAAATGGCGGAAGGTTTTGTGTTGGTCACATCAGATTTTTTTAGTTATGTTTTGTTTTATATTTAGTTTATTTTTTTGAAAAGGAAACTTTTTTATTTTATTTTTGAGTTCAATTTTGACTGATTATTTTATTTTAATTTTGGTTCAGCTTAGGGCGCATTATATACCTTTAATCCGCCTCTCCCTAGAGGCGACTAATGTTAAGAAGGCAGTAGGACGACGATACATCCGACGGCACGGTGGTAATTGGGCACCGACCACAACTTCCTTGCATAATCACATGCCGCCGCGACGGTTAGCGTCGGGTTGAAATTGGGGATGTATTAACCCCGATGTGTAATGAAATAAATGGTTGATCAGGAGAGTTCAGTAGAAGATGTAAATGTAATTATTAAGTGTCTAAATAGGTGAGGACCAAACAAGGGTAGTTGGAATAATTACAAATTTCGAAAATAATCGCCTGAGTAGTAGACTCCTCTAGATTAGATATTTCGTAATGTAACACTGTAATAAGGGTTAATTTCCATTATTACATTTACTATTAAAAAATATGTTGTGGCCAGCACAATACCTCTCGCCACTTCCGTTTGGTTACATAAGTATAGGGCGTGAGCAGTCATGTGACATTGTTCAGTAATTATGTACATAGATGTCAAATGTCAGAATTTTTCATTAAAAATTTCAAGATTTTCTAAATTCACGTAGTTAGTTTGCCATACTTGACCTAGACAAGCAGATATGGAGGCCCTTGTCCAAATGACAGTTAGTAATTATTTACATATATGTCAAATGTCATAATTTTTCACGTAGTTAATTTGTCACCAGGAATGTGGAATTTACTTGTCGAGGAAAATAAAACACACGGAATTGCAATATCATGAAATTTGGGATGGAAAATTGATATTTGATATCTATGTACATAATTACTAGCTGTCATTCTAATTCGCCCCCCCCCCCCCAAGTCCAGCAAAGTCATATGAATGCTCGCGCCCTATAAATTTCTCATGTCTTTTCTTTATGTTTAGATTATTTCTATAATTTTAAATTTATTTTTTGATGAAGTTTGCTCCTACACTTCTAAATGTTCGAATTTCTTCCAATTTCTTGACGGAATTTCTGATGGGTATATGTATATAGCTATAATATTAAATATTTAATTTTTATTATTGTTACACAACAATAAATAGTAAACTTACCAATATCACAGAAATTTTATGTCAGTTTAACTTCTTCATTTAACGTAAAAGCGTAATTTGACGTTTTACTATGTTGCCAAAAATAAATTCTAAGATTTAGTTTCAGCTAAAATCTACATAAAACCATATTCATACTATGATAAATTTTGAATCGGTTCTTCATGTGTTTAGTTAAAATAGACTTAAGGTCAAGTGTTAGAAATGAGCTGCCAATACCGCCCAAATAGGTATATTAACTACTGTTGGTTTTTGACACTGACATTTTTCTATCATTTCATATAGAGTTTTTTTAGGCTCTGAAATTTATTACAACAGATTATTTTATATATTACTTTTTTATCTCAATATATAGAAGATGTAATAAAATAATTTTAAAATGTATCAAATAGAGAATTTTACCTTCTTTAATACTAATAACAAAAATTTTCAAAAAAATAATATTTAGATTTTTTTTAAGATACTACTACTTCCGGTTTTCCAATTGAAACCAAAAGTTATTCATTTCTCCCCATTATTGTTAGATTGAGGAATCCGTAGTCAAACAGGTCCTTTAGTCTTATAGAATTTGAGAAATCGTGCCTCCAACAACCTCACCCACATGCGTCATTGTAAAAATGTTAAAATCGGATTCTATGGGCCTTAAATAGCATGAATCCAATACCTCTCTTAGCGAGAGGTAAAAATCTGATGTGGCCAGCACATTACCTTCCGTCAATTCAGTGCATTATGTACAAATTCCACATATAAATTTTCTTGCAAAAGATTATATATTTCCAGTAAAATTATTTCGTAAATAAACTATGTATATTGCACTTGACACTGACATCTTCTTCTCCTTTACCTTTTCCCACTTGTTAGTGGTCGCTATTCTTGAATTTCTTCATCCACTCATTTCTGTTTTGCTTGTTGTCCTCATTCAGTTCCTTTTCTCTCAAGTCCTTCGCAATACAGCATTTCCATCTTATCTTTGGTCTTCCTCTGTTTCTTCTACCTTCTACTACTAAGTTGTTTATTCTTCTTCCAATATAGTCTTCATCTCTCCTCATGACATGTTCATACCAATAAAATCGTCTCTCTTGTATCTTTCTAGAAATTTCTATCACTCGAGCCATTTCCCTTATCCTCCGTATTCCGTGTGTTCCCCAACATCCATTTCAACATTCTAATCTCTTTATTACATTCATTTGTTTTCATTGACACTGACATCTGTCAATTAGAATAATACAATATCTGTTTCCATGGTTATAGCATAGCTGGCTGATTTATGAAAATTAATTCCTTTATAATTCTTGAACTCTATATCCATTGAATATGAAGTATAACATGCAATTAAATCGTGTAGATAATAGTATATTCTTTAATATTTTATTTTAAAACCCTATTTAAAAAATATTTGACTTGTTTCTCATCAATCCAGAGAACAACTTACATCTTCAATAACTGAGTAACAACTTCTTATTTCATTTTCAATCCGATAACTAACAACTAACAAGTGACTTTTAGTATTTTTAAAAGTTTGTGTTTGAATTTCTCACCCCCTCTATCGCACTAGGGTGGGTGGTTCCTCCCCTCTGGTTGGAAAGCTCAACACTGAGAAAATACAAAATGATGAGTTGAAAACCAAACTTAAAAATGACTCACCTTCTATCTCGAAGTTGAATCACCCCTACATATTTGTTTACGTGACTAACTTCGAAAGTCCAACTTAAAATTTGGACAAAGATAATAAACTTCACAACTATTGAACTAATAACCAGAATTTCGAATGTTTGCTAAACAATTCTATTTTTCCAAAGGCGGACTATTTTTTTACATAATAACAGCAATTTGTTAATTTTGAAAAATAATGTAAAACAATACTTATCCGACACATTAAATATCAAATAGCTTACTCATATTTCCATTATATAATAATAATTATTATTATTATTACGCTTTTTCATTACATTTTAGTATATAAAGCGATGATAATAACAATGATATATTTTACATATTATTTTTATAATATATCGTATTACATTGCATCATAATGGGGATGAGGGATGAAAAGACACTTACATGGAACATCCATACCCTACCCGGAATTCGAACCCGGAACCTCAGCGTACAAACCGGAGACGCTATCCGCTACACTACGGTTATTTCCATTATAAATGTGAAATTTAATTAAATCCCTTAATTTATGTGCCAAACTCATATGACAGGTAGTTAACTTTTAATTTAAATAAATAATTATAAACATTGTAACGCTAAACATGTGTATACTATACAGTGTGTGCAACGAAACGTGGAACATAGGATTTTAAAAATGTACGGAAATTGGCTCTCCTGTATATTTTACAGCAAAAATACAAGAATGAAGAGTTGTTTAGAATTAATTTTTACTTATAAAAAGTCCTCATTTAATGTAATATAATATCTCTAGCACTAGATATGTAGAAAAGAAGATATGCCATTTTCGTCAAAAATCAGATAGCCATGGAAATAAAAAACAAATAAAACAAAATCTCATTGTGACAGTTCAGTTCAGTGTTATTGATGTTAATTGTTGTAATCATTGTGCCTATACTGTTGTAATCAATAAATTGCATCACTGTTCGTTTGTGCATAATAAAATGAATTTGTTCAGTACCGAAGAAAAAAATTTGATTGTCAAATTACATTGCAGAGGAAATAGTTATGAAGAAATTCGTGTACTTTTTGATGGCTCTTATCCTAATCGTCTTAATTCCAAGTAGAACGACAATATTTCTTGTAATTGTGAGATTTAATAAAACAGGAAGTGTTTTAAAACCATGCAAGTGTCAAAGGCCAATTTCAGATGAAGATGAAGAAAGACAAGCAAATAAAATTAATGTAATTGCAGTCATTGAAAATAATACAAATTTAAGTTTGCGGCAAATAGAAAAAGACACTTCAATTCCATTTAGTACTGTAAGAAATTATTTAAAAGAAGAAAATTATAAATCTTTTAAATATGGCAAACACCAGGAATTGAATGAAGAAAATAAGTTTCGGAGAGCAACATTTTGTGAATTATTGCTGGAAAAAGCAAATGCAGATTCACATTTTATTGAAAATATTTGTTTTTCCGACGAAAGCACATTTACACTCAATAATGAGCCAAATATTCAAAATTTTACATATTGGCGTAAAAATAATGAACATCTGTATGTTACGACTGATACACAATATCCCCGAAAAGTCAAAGTTTGGACTGGAATTTTAAAAAACCATATTATTGGGCCATATTTCATTAACGGTCAGTCCTATTATGATCTGCTGATAAATGATATTGGACCGACAATTGAAGAACTTGCCAATGATCGTGAAGTATGGTTGCAACACGGCAGTCCAACAAAAATTGTAAAAGAATATCTTAATGATATATTTCCCGTACCCGATACATGGATTGGTAGAGACGGACCAATTCACTGGCCCGCACGGTCTTCGGATCTAGCGCCAAATGATTTTTTTCTATGGGGACATCTAAAATCAAAAATTTACGGTGATTACAAATATCCAGGTTTAGAATCACTAAAAAACAGAATATCCCTGGAATGTACTAAAATATCGTGCTAACAACTAGCGAATGTTAGGCGTTCTTTTTATGATAGATTAGGTTATTGTTTGGCGCAGAATGGAGACATATTTGAGCATTTAATTTAAATAAAACTTCACTATTTTGTTGCTATCCTTTTCTTACGATTTGTATGATTTATTTTATTATTAAATATTTGATAATTTCCCATTTTTAATATTCACCGTAATCTCAGTTCAGTTCAGTGTTATTAATGTTAATTGTTGTAATCATTGTGTCTATTATTATAATTCAGCATTAAATATTAAAGTATTATGATTTTAATTGATATTTTGTTTTGTTTTTTATTTCCATGGCTATATGAAAATGTCATATTATATTTTCTAAATATCTAGTGGTACAGATATTCTATTGCATTAAATGAGGACTTTTTTTAAGTAAAAATTAATTCTAAACAACTGTTAATTCCTGTACTTTTGCTCTAAAATGTACAGGAGAGCCAATTTCCGCACATTTTTAAAATCCCATGTTAAAGTCCTATGTTCCACGTTTGGTTGCACACACTGTATACAAAAATCAAATAACTACATATTGTCAAAATCGATTTGAAAATTTTTCATTCGACTGAACCGCTGATGGTTGAAATTGATAGCACACTAATTCTGCTTTAAAATACTCGGTCAGGTATTTGGTTTTCGATTCAAAAAACTCAATGTAACTGTATATTGTGTATTTTTAGAAAACTAGCCAAAAAAAAAGCAAAATGCTATTGTACAAAACCAAAACTGGTCTATAAATCTAAAAACAATTATTATTTTTTGTTCTTTAGATCTAAAAATGATTTCAAAAATTACTTTCACAAAGAAATAAATCAAAATCATTTATGCTGTCACAATACATAAATTATACTGGAGATGGAAACAGGAAGTAACAATTTCTCGGACTTGCAGTCAATAATAAAATTTATTCACGCCGACGTTTCGACTAACCATAGTCTTCTTCAGGGCTAGAATTGTTGAGTTGAAAAAATGTGGATAACGGAAAAATACAGATTTATTTCAAATTATTATATTCATCCAACTTACGTTTTTTAATAATTCACGATTTTGACTTTGTGATCTGTGGTTTTTAACAAATTATTTATTTATAATTTTAAATGTCCGTCTTTTAATGTATTTTTGTTATCCACATGTTTAATTTTTTCAATTACCGCCATATATGGCATAGAATTCGCCGTACCAATGAATGGCCGTAAAGCCATAGCATCGGTATTCTCCATAGCAGAGGCATGTGCGGGTAACTTAAGCATGACAGATCACTTGTTTGACAATAGTTTGGAGGTTAATATTTTATTTTGTCTTTTTATTACAGATATTTTAAAAAGTAACTACCTATTTGTAACAGAAATAATAGAAAACATACAAATTGCAAATAATAAACAAGAGACACAAAAAGAAGGAAAAATGAACTAATTCAAATTAAAACCTCGCACACCATTGCCATCTACATGTTACGTTATTAAATATGCTTCCCTTTTTCCAATGCAAAATAACATGTACTTTTTAAATATAATTTATATTTTTACATACATTTTCAATATAACCTTAGGTATGTAGTGATAGAAATTGGATTTTTAGTACCCCGCAAGTACACCATTGGTAAACTTATTTTGTTTTGCGTAGCATCGAATGCGAAAGTCACCAGCTCATAACACATAACTGCAACTTTTTTGAGCTACAACACAGAAATAAATAAAGTTTTAAATGTAAATATGTCGAGAACGAAAAGAAATATCGATCTGCTATTCGAAAGTTTGGAATAAGGGGAGATACGAGTAAGAACCAATATTACAATCTCCAGTTAAAATTTGAACATCCAGGTAAATAAAAAATATTAAATCGGATTATTGACAGCAATGATAAATTTATCATTTGACAGTTCATTTCGCTTAAGTTTTGTTTATTTAATTGGCAGTTAAATATTTTGACCGTAGATTGTAATATTAGCCGTAAATATAAAAAATTGGAATTTGAAACGGTATTAAAATTTCTGTGATGTCACCGCTGCGAAATAATACAAGCAACGAGAGTGAAAGAGACGTCTTTCACTCACTTTGATATTCATTCATTCAATCATTAAGTTGAGGGCTTTAAGTGCTAACCGCTTTCGTCGCTGTGACCTATAAGATCTGTTGTAACATGGCCCTATCTTAGTTTTCTGGAAGTAGTTCCAGAATCCTTATGAAGCCAATTACTGCTCCAGGAGTACCTTTTACTAAGATGGTTAAGTCTACTTACGGCCACAGCTGGACATTCACATACAATGTGTTCCGAAGTTTCTTCGTCCTCTTCGCAGAGTGGACAGATATTGTTTTCAGCTATACCAATCTTACATAGATGGTATTTCAGAGGACAATAACCAGTAAATATACCTGTCATAGTTTTAAGGTCGTTCTTGCTGCGAGCTAATAGCTCTTTGGCGTTTGTCAACGAGGGTGAAATGAATTTCTTCGACTGACTAAGAACCGGGATGTCTCTCTAATATGTGGCTATGGCGGCTTCCTCCCAGTTTTTGATTTCATTCTTTATATGGCTTTTCAAGAGTCCACAAGGAGGTCCAGGCCCGTAAAACGGTAGTTTAGTTCTCTTTTTAGCGAGCTCATCAGCTTTTTCATTGCCTAGAACTTCCTCATGCCCCGGTACCCACCAGAAAATGATATGGTCATCTTAGGCCAGTTGTATGGTGTTCATGTAATTCCAGACTAGCGTTGACTCACAAGTGAAGGCACTAAGTGCCATTAAAGCAGTCTCACTGTCTGACAATATGTTGATTATTGCTCCTTTGAGAACTTTGTTTAGGTTTGTATGAGCACAGGGATTTATTGCTTAGATCTCTGCTTGAAATATGGTGGGACTGGTGCCTGTGGATTCCTTTATTTGGTAACCTGGGCCAAATACACCCTCTCCAGTTCCTCCTGATTCTAGTTTTGAACCATCCGTAATATAATATTTGTTGTTATTAATACGTCTAAAAATATTAAATACTTTCTCCCACATGAAGAATCAAGATTCGCCACTTCTATAAACTCCTTTTTTGCACAATCGTTTTCACCTCCCGCCATACCGTAGGTAAAGGAGGTAATGTTTTCGGTTCAAAAATTCGATAGTTAGTTTTCAGTGAATAAGCACGAATTAGGGTCCCCCCAACACGTTTTCACTATTTTTACAATAATGTCTGTCTGTGTGTGTGTATGTGTGTGTGTGCGTGTGCATGCGTGCGTGTGACGATTTTTTCTTCTACGATAACTCATATCAAATTTCCAAAACTTTATATTTTCCGTATTTAAGCTTTCTACATTCATATAAAGAGTTGATTAGATTTTGGGTAATATTAGACAACCGGAAGAGATACTTTACTTGAAACCCATAACAGTTTTTAATGAAGAAGTATATTAAAATATAATCCAAAACTTTTCAATTTTAGTATTTAAGACTTTTAGACTTAGACTTTAGACTATATATGATAAACCGGAAGTGGTACTTAATTTGGAGCTCTTAAAAGATTTACGAGGAAAAACATATTAAAATATAATCCAAAATTTCGTAATACAGACTTTCTATTTATTGGAACAACAAATTAGATCTTGTTCGCAAACGATCAACCGAAAGTGATACTTTACTTCAAGTTTATTGCTACTAACATGGAAATGGCGGGAGGTTATGTGCTGGCTACATCAGATTTTTTTGTAAATATTTACCGATAGGGTTTCCAAGGCAGTACGGTTTATTTACAAATTACTGATCGGTATCGGTATGTAATTGTGTTTGATTACTTACCGCTCAGGAATCGAGGCGGTAAGTAAATAAAAACAACTTACTTTAAAAAATTTATATGTCAATATAATTTTCAAATCTTATTTTAATTTTGTACATCGGAAGTGGAAAAAACGTAATAACCATTGCGATCAGTAAGTGCTCTTCTATCGGTATCGGTAACTAATTTATACAAAAGTGTATAGTAAATAATTTCCAAAGTCGTTATTTCAATTCAGGGATTAATATTTACCGATAACTTATCTTAAAGTTATCAAATTCTATTTTTGATGCAATGTACAATGTATCTTGAACTAATGAAAAAACTTCTCTATAAATCTGAATTGCAAAGTTCGACTATACGGAACAATTTCACAAACTTTTCAAGCAAAAGTTGTAATTATCTTTCAGTTTTATTGCCCCAACTAATCCGCAATGATATAACCAATCCTAAAGAATTTTATTGAAACTACGAAAGTTTTTAGTTGAATATTGTTGTGCTAAACTTGCTCATGTTCCAAGATTTCAACTTAGCTGAAATTGTAGAAAATATATTTTTTTTTTATTTATTTATTTTTAATTACTGGTTTTAAGTGAACATCACATACCAGTGGTTGGTATTTATATACATATAAGAGTACAAAAATGTTTACATATAATACAATATTATAACATACATATGTATCTACATTGCGAATAACTTATGTTATCTACCATTATACATTGTTACACACATATATAAAACAAGAAAGTGCGTTCCAGCCAGTGCATACAGAACAGATAGTGTCTCACTAATAACTTTAGAGTGAAAATCTAGATAAATAGATACCAAGAGAAAAGTAATCGATGATGAGAGCGTTAATCGTTTAAACAAAAGCTTCGAATTTTTAATGCATTAATAGTAAAGTAAAATAGGTTATTTATTTTTTCTCTTGTTAGTTCTTGAAATAAATTGAAGTAATTTTGTTCATTTAATTCGAGTACATCATATTTAATGAAGTAATGTTTACGTAATGAGTTAAATAAAGAGCCTTTGACAAAAAAATGAAATAAATTTTCGGGCATATTAAGATTACAAATTGTGCATAAATTTTCTGCATCTAATTCGTACCTTATACCTTTGTAAAATATTTTTAAGCCTTTTTTATAAGCAAATCGAATTTGACTAATGATTTGTTATTTTGGTAGAATTAAACTAATGTTTAAATAGTCCTCAAGTCCAAATGATTGTTTAACATGCTTAAAATGCTCATTAAAAAAAAAATGTAGAAAATAGTATATTATACTTAAGAGAGAGAAGTATATGATTTTTTCCCGCAGAGTAAATTTGTAGCACGAGCCGTAAGCGAGGGCTACAATACGATGAGGGAAAAATTGCACTTCTCTCCTGCGGTGTATATACCATTTTTTACTACTGGTCAAATAAGGAAGATTTACGAGGTGAAGAAAGAAATTAGCAGAAATAGATATTATGAAATAAAATCTTGTCTTCACTTTCAAGATAGTACAGTCTTCAAAAAATAAAAACGGTAGCGCATTCAAAGTGAAACCATTTTTGGATGGAAAGTATTTCAACAACTTCTGTAGATGAAATGATAATGCGTTACCATGGTCATTCTGGCTTGAAACAGTTTTTAAAAGAGAAACTAAAAAGATATGGCTATAAACTATGGCCTGTATGTGATCAAAATTGGTATTGTTATAATTTTTCTTTATACTAATTATATAATATAGCTATTTACAAGAATTAAAATATTTTTCGTCAAGTACTCGTGTTTATTATTACAATACCTTCCTATGAATAATATCTCCTAATATGATTTCCAGTATAATTTACTACCACAACAACCTATCGTCCTCAAATGAGGACGGGTCATATTTCAAGACCCTATGGATCCATCTCAAAATTTCGCTCGATTTTATCAATTTCCCATTGTAATAAACAATATATATTGAGAAGGATTGAAAATTCCAAAAAAAAATAATTCGGGCCATAATGGGTTAAAATATTCAATTAGGAATCTAAAACGTAAATTTAGAAGTAATGTTGGAAGAAAAGAGAAAGTTCTAACTTCTAAACTTGTACATAGTTTTCAATTTACTTAAGCTGAATTGAGCAGTCAGTATAGAAGGCTAGATTAACTATTTGCCTATTGAACAAGACAAGAAGATTTTTTATCGTTCACATATTATGAAGTACTAACATAAGTTTTAAATTCTCAGGCGACGTGCAAAATTATGTAGTTTAATAAAATTCGTAAATCGATAATGTTCAGACGGTCGTGGTTCTACTCCGACCAACGTCAAATTTGAAATATATATATATATATATATATATATATATATATATATATATATATATAAAATTAATAAGATAATACAATAAACAAGTTCATGTCGGTCGGAATTGAACCCAGGTTGTCCGAATAACAACCAGTTACTTAACGCACACGACCACTATTTTGAACTGATAAATAATTTTCCATTTTTTTCTATGACTAAAATTTTATTTTACGTTGCAGGAAGTTGCTGTCACTCCTGTTATTTATCGGAAGTTTATGCTGATATCTGCGTGGGAAACCCGGTGAGTATATTCAATTTCATATTTATTTTACAATAAAACTTCTACTTTAAAGTACAGTCAATCAAGAATAAAAAGTTGAAAGCTATCGAGGCATTTTGCTGCAATTTTGTTGACAGCATTGTTATTGAATATAGATTAATAGTTATTTACGTTATAAGCTTCATATTTAACCTTTTTAAATCGAGAAGTGTATAAAACCTGCTAGCAGTGCGACTTAAGACACTTTGCCGCCCGAGGCTAACTTTTAAAAACCGCCATTCTTGACAAATTAAAAAATCGTTTTTCCAACATCAAACTATTTTAAATTATAAAGGGTATGTATACAGAGTATTGGCATGTATTTTTAAGATCGCAGCGCTGGGGTGGCAAGTTTTGAACTACAGGTCGAACGAGATATGACGTTAACCTACTGTCAAATGGGCAAACACATAATTTATAGAATTGTGTATTTCTCATAGTACTTTATAATATTATCCATTAAGGGTAAATTAATATAAATTCCTAGTACACTTTTATAAAACTTTAACTTAAATTGTATAATCACTTTTTTTTTAGATGATATCTTCAAAAAAATTATTAAAATAGAAAAATTTCATGATTATATTTCTTAATCACTTGTGAACGTATAGGATGTATTCGTGGAAGTAAAGATAACTTAAATGATATTTTTGTGAACATTTATAAAACTAACCTCGTTTTGAAACAAAGTTTTCTTTGAAATACAATGAATAAATCTTCAAAGTATACAAGACGAATATATTAATTTATAATTTTCTGATCCACGCACTGTATTATTATCTTTTTTCATCTTGTCAAGCATATTTTTAATATAAACGCGAACTTTTCGTTTACGCGGGAATTCGTGACACCATAATTTATTACCTTTCTACGTGACAATGTGCACTCAAATAAGCAACAATAATTGTTACTCATATTACAATATATATGTCACTTTAGATACACAAATACGTATAATATTTAACAAATTTCTAAACTTACATACTTTAATTCCGAGTCAACCTGTAGTTCATTATTTTGCCACCATGGTCCATAGTTCAAATCCACGTGGCTAACATTATCTTTTCACACTTAATTTATTTTGAATTTTATGTAATACTAGTTATACCGGACGGAGGCACAAAAAATATATTTTGCTCTACAACGGCAGAAATTGTTCGCTTGAACAGGTATAACAAATAATAGACTAATAAAAATATATTAATTTAACTAGACAAATAAAATGTCGAACATTTGTTAATTTATCTATTTCAATTCCATAGCTATCGCTATTTTTGAGATGATTTTCGACATTATGAAATACCTAATTACTGCCGTTACAAAGCATGTACTAGTATATAGAAGATATAGAATTCGTTGCATTAGTATCGAGGGCTTATGTATTTTATAGAGAGGCGAAGCCTCGACGTCAGATACAAAAAATCTGTTGTGGCCAGCACAATACCTCTCGCCACTTCCTTTTTTTGGTTACGTATAGGGCGCGAACAATCATGTTACATTGTTGGTCTTGACAAGCTGATGTGGAGGCCCGTTTCAGAATGATAATTAGTAATTATGTACATAAATGTCAGAATTTTTCATTAAAAATTTCAAGATTTTCTAAATTCATGTAGTTAATTTGTCACCAGGAGTGTGGAATTGACTTGTCGAGGAAAATAAATCACATGGAATTGGAAAATCACTAAATTTAGAATGAGAAATTATGATATATGACATCTATATACATAATTACTAGCTATAATTGTGACACATGTCTGCTCGCACCTTAATGTATTTAACATTTCTTGTATACTTACACTCTACACCAAAAATTCTACTTATATCTATTCCATATATTTAGATTTTTTTAATTTAAATTCATTCTATGATGAAATTTTGTCCTACTCTTTTAATTGTTCGAGATGTTTCCAATTCATTGTCGGAAGTAACAGCATATATGAAGGGTATGTGTAATATACCTATAATATTAAATATTAAACTATTAATGCAATAAGAAATAATATAATGTATGTACTTCCCAGAAAAAATCTTCAGTAATGTCTCCGGATTTCTGACACTGACTTTTTTTGATAATTTAAATTTTCAACTATTTTCCATGGCATTCTTTCAGCTGATTTATTAGAACAGATTATTTTATATATTATATTTCTTTTATCTCTAAATCTATAGAATATATAATAAAATATTTAAATGTATCAGATAGAGAATTTAATTTTCTTTAATATTACCACGAAAAATTTTCAAAAAATAATATTTAGAAGAATTTTTTCAAGAATCTTCTACTTCCGGTTGTCCAATTGTTACCAAAACCTTTTCAGATCTTCCCATGAATGTCCGATTGGGAAATACGTAGTTAAAAAAATATAAAGTCTTATAGTTTTTGAGTAATCGTCCTTCCAACATCCCACACACGTACATACACACATACACACATCCACACACACACACACACACACACACACACACACACACACACACACAGACATCATCGTAAAAATGTTAAAATCGGATTGTAGGGACCTTAAAACGTGCTTATTCAATAAAATCTGGATATGCGATTTTTAGCATGAATGCAATACCTCTCTTAGCGAGAGGTAAAAAGTACAAAAATAACAATATGTACGGAAATTTCATTTTATTTCAGCCAGATGTATTCAAATTTAGTTAACTTATTAGAAGTACTAAAAACTTTATCTGAACAATTTTTTGTATCCCTAATAATTCCCGAGAAAAACCATGTTTCCAACTTTCGATTCCATCCTGTACAATGGTAGGTAATATTAAAACTCGTTTTCATTCATGAATAATTTTATTATAAATCACAAATAATTTGTAAAGATTACAAGCTAGGGCATTTTACAAATGTATACAAAATGAGGGAGACCAGAATTAGTAGGTTAAACGGCTAAGACCAACGTCAATTGCTCTAAATTCCAACAACTTAAAAAATTATACTTACGAGCCCAAACCTATAATAGTTCGGCCGTTTTACATTTCTAACAAATTTTAAAACCTAAACAAATGGTTAGAAATTTGTGCAAAATTCTTTCCGCTACTTTAAATATGGACTCAAAACTTAAAAAAAAATGTGGCCAAATGACGGGCGATATTAGTTCCACCAGTCATCATATAATCCAGACTTCTCCTGAGGCCCTTTACTTGGCATAATGAAAACCAACGTTGCAAGACACATGGGGCCATACTCACAGAAAAAATTACAGGACTTAGGGATACAATACCTAAAAGAATTAAAGCTGATGTTAATTATAACATATTAATGTTGGAGTAACTATAATCGACTGGAAGTTGGTTGAGGGAAGATAAAATAGTCGGAACGCAGTATAAAGATGTTTATTTTGATTTAAAAGCGACGTTTCGATCATACAATGATCATCTTCAGGGTTACTACAATATGATAAATTACAGAATAAAGAAGAACATTGTACAAACATAAAAACCATTAATAAATTATAGTAATACTTACAATCAAGTCAGAAATAAAAATGTTGTAGTAACAAAACGTTAACAAACATGGATGATTTTTTTATGTGAAATAGACAACGTTTAAACATAATGACCGCTAGTATGAACAAGTGATTAAGGGTGATTAGCGAGCATTTGACTAGCATTGTTTTATCCCTGTCAATCGTTTATTTATTATTTTAGAGAAAAATATTTGCAATAAAAGTTATAGAAATATTAATTTCACACATCTTTTATTTGAAGTATTTTTCTCTAAAATAGTAAATAAACGATTGACAGGGATAAAACAATGCTAGTCAAATGCTCGCTAATCACCCTTAATCACTTGTTCATACTAGCGGCCAATAATTTTAACGGAACAGAAGTGAAAACAATTTTATTTTATTATTTATTTTTATGTGATTTTATAAAAAAATATAGACAATAACGATACCTAACGCAAAGAACTCAATTTGGCAAAAGCCGAGTGGTTACGTTACTTATTTGTTGTGATTTTATAAAAAAAATATAGACAATAACCTTACCTAACACAAGAACTCAATTTGGCTAAAGTGAGTGGTTGCGTTATTCACTTTTTATGTGATTTTATAAAAAAATATAGACAATAACCTTACCTAACGCAAGAACTCAATTTGGCAATTCCGACCGCCAATTGTTAGTATTTTTCCCATATTCTGGTCGCTGAGAGGAATCTTTTCACAAAGTTCCATGCAAATCGGAGGTGAAGTAGTTCTCCTGCAGGTTAACCAAATAATCTTCCATAGGTTTTGAATTTACCGCTTTTTACTTTTATTTGCTTTTAGTTACTTTTCGTTCGGCCAGCCTGTATTTGTCTATACAGGTTGTACTTGCCTTAGTTGCAATTTGAAAATTTATTATTATTAATTATGTTTCAAAATATTTACTTCACAATGTAATTTCTTACGTAATTTGTATTCGGTAAGTGGACAATTATTCGATTGTAAAATTTTGTACTTTTGTACTGTATATTTTACTTTTTGTTCAGCTGATGATGGTGGGTTTTGCACCCGAAACATTCAATTTTATATTGGCTTCAATTTCAATTAAAATATGAAATATGTGAACCTAAAGGCCTAAATATGTTTTTATTAAAAACTCCTACCAATTGGTTTCCAACATTCCTAAGAAGTATTAAGTTTTTGTAAGGTTAAAATCTATATTTTAAACTAGTCGAAAGAAATTTGTAGAAATTTCTAACCATTTGCGTAGGTTTTATAATTGTTTGATGAACATGTAAACCGGCCAAAATATTAAGGGTTTGGACTCGTATCTTGCTTGTGTTAGCCTTCAGTTTTAAGGCCGATAGAGTTTCTTGCTTGCTGCCAGGTAAGAGAAGCAATTGAATTTCATCATGTATCCAAGTAATATACATAATTCTGTTCGTAGTATTTCTAATGAATTGACACCAAATTGAATTCTCTGTAGATTAATTAGATAATTAAAAAGATAAAAGTACAAATTATTACCTAAAGAATCAATTTTAAATGTCCTTAATTCTCTGTCAAATATTTTCTTTGTAGGTACAAAAACAAAATTTGACAGTTGCCATGCATACGGGAAACCCATAGAACAATTGATTATACAGGTTTCAAATTTATATCTATCACATATCACATCCATTGTCAAAAGCAGGATGCGGAAACACATATGTAAAATGACGAGACCATGTAGTACCCTATGGATAGTACTTTTCCAACCGATAGATGGTGCCTGCTGCACCTTGGCCTACGCAATAAAATTTAAGAAATTACATATTTCAAATTGATCTATAGAAAGCCGCGGAATTTCAATTTGTTTGATAAGTATCAGTAATTTATGTTAAATTGATGTCTGACTTAAAATAAATAACGCTATTTAGTCAAAATTAAACGATTTCTTATAAGAGTATTGTTAATTTCTGTTCAGTTACGTAAAGCTAGTGGTAAGTCAAAACAATAATTTACAAGAATTTAAATATTTTTTTAGATGTTCAATATTATTATTATTATTTTATTAATGTTCTACTGCTGTGCATTTGATAATGGGAATATTCAGCCAATTGGTTTTGATGATTATGAATTAATGGAAATGACGATCACTAACATTCAAGCCTGAAAGGGGTTCAAACCCGGAATCTTTGGACTGCGACTACGTTGCTCTTGCGCTGTTCTGGTCTACTGTCAATATTAATATTCATTCCTTATTGCTCTGAACTATAAACATTTCAAAGGCGCATGCAGTTATGACATTTGCTCCAGATATCGTCTCTGGTGAATTGGGCTACGTCGATAAAAGTTATTACCCATCATTGTAATCATTGTGTAAACAAATATTTGATAAAACCAAAAAATAAACTTTTTCCGTTAAATTACGGTCACATTTTACTTATCGTTTTTCTATATTAAAAATTTATTAAGTGCACTTTAATGTATTGCTGGTTCTCCTTCATATTGCCGATATACAAAGCAGATTTTTTGAATATAATAAAGAGATCTTGCACAGTTTAATACGTTTTTATTGACATATATAATACAAACTTATCACAGACTATGTTTTTCAATTATTAATATAAAAACATTAAAATCCTTAGCTATCTTTAAAATATATCAAATTAACTAATTCAATTATTTCCAAAACTCCCCCTTAATTTGTAATTTGATACATTCCAATACATTTTCTTAAATTCTCAAATTTTATTTTGCATAGCGGTTTGGTTAAAATGTCAGCTGTAATGAAATAGACAGGATACGTATAGTTTATATAAGTAACTTTATTGAATATATCTTATACATATGACTGGTGTCAGGTCCAGCGCTCAACTGTCTTTTTACATGGCCCGCTGGCCACACAAATACGCATTCGTGAGAGGGCGCATGTGGTTCGACAGTCTCACGACAGATGGCGACACTAATATCTTTCATGACATCTCCTTTTTTCTGAATATAAAAACATTTCTAACAATGAACATTTATAGATATGATAATAATCAACAATTATAATTTATTAGCAAACATAGTTTTTTAAGTAGTTAGGCCTTTTCACTACTCTTCCACTTCTAGTTACAGGGCGATCCCCGATACCCTGATTCTGACCACTAGATATTTGGTGACCAGGTGCCAAATTATCAGCTGGAATTTCAATCAACTCTGATGATTCAGTGGTATCAGAGGATAGACCTGCATCTACAAGCCCATGGTCTAGTTCTACGTCATAGGTTATTTTTGGTTCAATTTTAACTGGTTTTGATCCGCCTTGACTTAGATGTACTCTGTTTCGCGTGACAATGTTACCTTTATCATTAAGGATTTTATACGATCTATCGATTCCGGAAGTGTCTACAACTATCGCGGGATCCCAAGTGCCTTTTTTATTTTGTACATAGACATTTTGATCTAAATCTAATTTCGCTAAATCTTTTGCTTTCCTATCATGAAATTCTTTTTGTTTGATTTGTCTGTCTACTAATAGGTCTCTTGTTTTGCGAAATCTGATTTTGTTTTGTTCCATAAATTCTGGCATGATGCCGCGTACATTTCTACCTTGTATTATTTGATTTGGCGACGGTAATTTATCACTAATTGGAGTGTTCATCAGCTCAATCAAAGCTAAATGTTGATCTTTCTTATCTTCCGCCGCTTTTTTTAATGTTCTTTTTATTGTTTGTATGTGTCGCTCAACCATTCCATTACTCCTCGGATAGCCAGGACTCGAGGTAACATGCCTGAAATCCCACTTTTCTGCAAAATCTTTAAACTTTTGACTACTAAATTGAGGTCCATTGTCCGAACGGACAACTTTTGGAATTCCCCAACGAACAAAACAAGATTTAAACGCTTTGATTGTCGTCTCGGAGGTTTCATCCTTCAGGTGTATCACTTCTGCGTACTTTGAAAAGTAATCAACAATTATCAGATACACACGTTGCTGAAGGAAAAAAAGATCCGCACCGACTTCTTCCCAAACATTGTTTGGTACTTCAGTGGGTCTCAGCGTTTCAGACATTTGACTTTTCTGAAATTTTAAGCATGTTTTACAATTCTTTATCGCGCTTTCAATAGCGCCGTTCATGCTTGGCCAAAAAACAATATTCCTGGCTCTAAATTTGGTCTTTTCAATTCCCAAATGTGAATAATGTAACTTACTGATAATGTCTTTCCTGAGAGTCTGAGGAACTATTAAGCAATTGCCTTTGAAAACTAAACCTTTATATTCAAAAATCTCATGGTGATAAGTATGGTATGCTTTGATTTCATTCGGGACGTCTTTAATTTCTTTTGGCCAGGAATGGCGAATGAATCTCAACAGAGTCTGAAGCTCGTTGTCCATTTCGGTTTCTCGCACAAATTCTTCTCGTTTTTTATTGGTCATGTTATCAGACAGTTTGATTTCTAATACATGCAAGTTATTGTCTATGTCATCTTCCGCGAACTTCAAATGAGCTCTAGAGAGTGTGTCGGCGATCACAAGTTCTTTTCCTGGCTTAAATTCTACTTTAAGATCAAATCGTTGAAGTCTCAACTTCATTTTTTGTAATCTAACCGGAATTTCAGACATGTTTTTTTTCATTATAGGAATGAGAGGCTTGTGATCGCTTTGTACTGTGAAAGGTTTACCAATGATAAACTGTTCGAATCGTTCGCATCCGAATACTATTGCATAAAGTTCTTTTTCGATTTGAGCCCAATTTTTCTGTGTAGGTGTGAGTGATTTTGACGCGTATGCTACCGGTAAATTATTTTGCATTAATACCGCACCCACACCTGTACTACTGGCATCCACACTAATAACACAATCTTTGTTTACATCGAAATATTGTAAAATTGGAGTCTTGGCTAATTTTTCTTTTACATTCTTAAATGCTTTGACTTGTTCTTTAGCCCACTCAAATTTGGTTTCAGACTTTGTCAATTCTCGAAGTGGCATTGTCAGGTCTGTCAAGTTTGGTATGAATTTCGCGAGGTAAGTCGTCATACCCAAAAATCTCTCCAACGCCTTGACATCTTTAGGTATTTCCATTTCCAGGACGGCCTGGACTTTGCTATCATCTACTTCAATACCAACATCGGAAAAAACGTGTCCCAAAAAGTTTATTCGCTTGACTCCAAATTTACATTTTTTTATTGAACTTAATTCCGTTTTCTTTAGCTTTTTCAAAAACTTTTTCCAAATTTTTTTTGTGCTCGACTTCGTTTTCCGCCCAAACAATGATATCATCGATATAAATTGCGACGTTTGGTATATCTTTAAAAATTTCCGCATATAACCTATGAAAGACTTCTGGTGCCGTCTTAATGCCGTAAGGCATTCTAAGAAAACGGTAACGTCCAAAAGGCGTCTGAAATGTAGTTTTCTTGGAACTATCTTCACCCAGTTCAACCTGCCAAAAAGCCTTCATCGCGTCTAGTCTACTAAAAATCTTGGCGTTACCAACGCGTCCAGCTATCTCCTCAAAAGTGGGGAGCTTGTAATGTTCTCGCAATAAACAAGAGTTTAAATACTGTGGGTCCAAACAAACCCTCAATGTGTTGTCCGGCTTTTTAACTAAGATGACTGGGTTCACAAATTCAGTAGGTTCGTCAATTTTCACGATAATCCCGGTTTTTTCCATTTCAATCAATTCTTTTTTATATGTTTCCAACAGTTTAAAAGGGATTTTGCGACAGGGTTCTACTTTACCCACCGAGTCGGGTGTCATTTTGAAATCGTACTTATAGCGAAGTTTTCCGATCCCTTCGAACAAATCTTGGTTAGCTTTTATCAACTCATCTAAACCACCTTTCTGAGCCTCGATCGCTCCGATTTTCTTAGCTAACTGCAACTCTTCCATAGTGTCTAAACCGATGACCGGAATTGCGCCGGTATGATCAACCACATAAATTTCTAAAATTTGAAACTTTCCTCTAATCTCAGTTAACAAGTCTACTTTTCCCAAAACTTTGATCAGACTATCACAATAGTTTAACAATTTCAGTTTCGGTTTTTGTAATTTCGCGTTCAATTTTAAATTTGTATAATCGTGTTTTCCCATCACGTTGCAATCTGCACCCGAATCTAGCTTAAAATTTAACGTTTTTCTAGCGTCAACTATCTTAACTTTTTCAATCCAACGTTTTTTAATAGTAAATATTTTGTTCTCACTATTAGTTGTTTTTATTTCACCTAACATAAATTCGTCATAACTGTCGTCCGTATTTTCAATCACGTTAACATTACCTCTATTCCTACATACCTTTGCAAAATGGTTCAGCTTATTACAAATATTACACATCTTTTGGTAAGCAGGACATTTTCTCGGCGCATGTTTGTAACCACATCTGCTGCACGATGACTTCGCCGAAACTCCGCTTTGACTGCTTTGCTGTTGCATCGGTTGAACGTAGCCCTGGTAGTTCGCTGCCATCGATGTTGAACTCTGCCTGGCTGCTGTCGGATGCTGCTGCTTCTTCGATTTTGATTGGATAACGTCGACTCTATCATTGGGTTGGAGTGTTTGGAGTTGCTGATTCGCCAATTCTGCTGCCTTACACAACCGGAGACATTTTTCTAGATTGAGGTCTTCTTCGCGTAATAAACGGTCTTTCAAATGTGTGTTCTCGATGCCGCTCACTATTTTATCTCTAATCAGACTATCTTTGAGGTCTCCAAACTGGCAGTCGACACTTAGTTTTTTCAAGTCAGTTAAAAATTCGTCGAACGACTCGCCTGGTCTTTGATTTCGTTGAAAGAAAACGTGCCTGCACACGCTTTCATTCTTGCGTGGCACGCAGTAATTCTGGAACGCTTTTACAACAGTCTCGAAGACTGACGATTGCTCTGCTGTCAATCCAAAAGTGTCGAACTTTTCCTGGCCTTCCTCGCCCACAGTATGCAACAAGATGGCGATCTTGATAGCGTCTCCTCTGTTTTGACATTCCGTTGCCCTCATATAAATGTCAAATTTTTTGTACCACTTCGCCCAGTTTTCTGCGATGTTGCCTTCGAACGAAAGTGGTGGCGGTGGTTGCAAATTTAGTTGAAAGGGTGTATTTTGGACAGCCGCTATGTTTTGCTGCTCGGGATTAGCCATGTTCGAGATGGTTCTGCCGAATTCACTGGATTCAATCCAATCTATTTTCTTTCGATTTGTTGACTACAAATTCGTCGTTATATTTGACTGCGCCATGTAATGAAATAGACAGGATACGTATAGTTTATATAAGTAACTTTATTGAATATATCTTATACATATGACTGGTGTCAGGTCCAGCGCTCAACTGTCTTTTTACATGGCCCGCTGGCCACACAAATACGCATTCGTGAGAGGGCGCATGTGGTTCGACAGTCTCACGACAGATGGCGACACTAATATCTTTCATGACATCAGCAAATTGTTTATCTGATGTAATGTGTTTAACATGTATTATTTCTTTACTAATTAACTCTCGAATAAAATGAAATTTTACATCAATGTGTTTTGTACGTTTATGTTGTGCTGGATTATTAACTAAATTGATTGTACTAAGATTGTCCACATATAAATTCATTGTTTGGATATCTTCTCCGGCATCCACAAATAGTTGTCGCAACCAAACTGCTTCTTGTGCTGCTGAAGCTGCTGCGATGTACTCAGCCTCGGTCGTTGATAGGGCCACTGTAGATTGTCGACGACTCGCCCAAGTTATAGCGCCACCAGCCAAGAGAAATGTATACCCAGAAGTTGATTTCCTTGTGTTTAAATCTCCTGCGAAATCTGCATCAGAATACCCTGAAACATCTAAGAAAGTTTTATTTTGATGTTTATAATAAATTCCATAAGTCTTCGTCTTGGATAAGTATCTCAGAATTTTCTTTACAGCATTCCAATGTATTGTTTCATAATTTTCAACAAATCTAGATAGGAGTCCAACGGCAAAAGTAATATCCGGACGACCAACTATTGCAGCAAACATTAGAGAGCCGATAGCTTCTCTATACGGTATCTTTTCATGTTCTTCATTTTTCGAATCTTCAAGTGTCTTCATTATACCTGGATCCATTGGTATATTAGTTCCAAATATAGGTCCATTTCCCATAAACTTCTTTATTATCTTTTCAATGTATTTTGTTTGATGTATAAATATAGAGCCATCCTTTTCACGTTGTATTTCCAATCCACAAAAATTCCTTGGTTCTACAATTTTAAGTTCAAAGTTTTCTTTTAATTTATTTAAAATATATAATATACATTCTTCTTCATCACACATAACTAATCCGTCATCAACATACAGTGCGAGAAAAACTAGTTTTTTATTTACCAATCCAGAATATATACAGTTGTCTGCAGCACTTCTTGTAAACTTCATATTCGTCATAACTTCAGTAAATTTTTGATTCCAACATCTTCCTGCCTGTTTAAGACCATACAGAGCTTTCTTTAATTTGCATACTTTACCTTGTGGAATTTCCAGTCCATCTGGGGGTTGTAGGTATATTTCTTCATTCAAACAGCCATTTAAAAACGCGGTTTTAACGTCAAATTGCATTATTTTTAATCTATTTTGTGCAGCTAAAGCTAATAAAGTTCGTACTGAATCATACCTGACTGTTGGTGCATATGTTTCCTTAAAATCTTCCGTTGTTTGTGAATACCCTTTGGCTACTACACGAGCTTTGAATCGAACTTTACCATTTTCATCTTTAATGCGAAATACCCATTTACTTCCAATTATCTTCTTATTTGTCGGTATATCACTTATTTCCCATGTTTTATTTTGTTCCAATGATAGCAATTCATCTTTAACTGCTTCTTTCCAGTATTCCGCTTCTTGCGATTTCATTGCTTCTTCATAGGTTGTAGGTTCATTTACTTCTACAAAGTTAACTTCATATTGAGGAGATTCTTTTCTTAATTTTTCTCTTCCTCTAAGTTCGTATTTAGACTCATTTTCGTCATTATTTTCTTCAATATCATTCACTGACGGTTCATTTCTCCTTTGAAATTCATTAAAAATGACATCTCTAGATATTATAACAGTTCTCTTTTCATTGTCAAATAATCTAAAATTATTTGTCAAATTGTCATAGCCAACAAGTATCATTTTCTTACTTTTTGAATCCAATTTTCTTCTTAACTGATAAGGAACATGTACATATGCAGTGCTCCCAAAGATTTTAATATGTGATAGATCAGGTATTTGACTTGTCCATAATTCGAACGGTGTTTTATCTACTTGGGTATTGGGAGTTCTGTTTAATATATAAACTGCATGGTGTACTGCTTCAGCCCATAAAAATTTAGGTAAGTTCTTTGCTATTAACATTGTTCTTGCACTTTCCATTATTGTTCGAAATTCTCTTTCTGCACGGCCATTCTGCTCCGGTGTGTATGGGGCAGTTAATTCATGTTCAGCTCCTATTTCTGATAAAAATTGTTGTACTTGTTGCGAAGTTATTTCACTTCCGTTGTCAGAATGCAAAATGTTAATGTTTCTCTGAAATTTATTATTTACCTTCGCATTATATTTCTTAAAACATTCAAGAAATTCTGATTTGTGTTTTACAAAATAAATAGTTCTGAACGACGTCGCACCATCTTTAAAAAGTATTACAAATCTCTTACCTTGTAAAGAATGTGTAGACATGGGACCACATATATCAGTATATACCAGCTGACCAGCTTCAGGATTCATTCGCTTCGATGATTTAAAAGTTTGACGATGTTGTTTGGCGAATATACATGCTTCACAGAAGAATTTATCAAAATCTTTTAATTCAATTCCTTTAGCTAATCCATTTCTTGCTAGTGTTTTCAATGAATTTATATTGATATGTCCCAAACGTTCGTGCCACACTTGAAGAGGCTTTTTTACTTCCGAATTATATGCTTCGGCATTGTGTGTTGTTTTAAAATACATCGTATATAAATTGTTCTCATTCTTTATTCCTGATGCAACGATACGATTTAATTTTTTGATTACAACGATTTTTCCTCTTTTTACTATCTCCATTCCTTTTTTAGTTACTTCACCTTCAGAAAAAAGATTTCGTCGAAGATCGGGTACATATAGAACGTCATTTAAAATTCCATCTTCCCAAAAACCATTTACTAATTTTTTAATTCTGATTAAACCTCGACCCTTCACTTCAAGCTCTTGATTATTTCCTATAGTAACGACACTGCCATTATTTACTATTTTGAATTCACTGAAATAGTGTCTTTTGTAGGTCATGTGCTTTCCAGCACCGCTGTCCATAATCCATTGATCTTTTTCGTCTATCATATTCTGTGTTTCAACCATGAAAGCATCAGTACCAGCATTATATCCATTATATCTTTTACTATAATCATTTTTACGATTTTGATTGTTTTGATAATTTCTTCCTTTAAATTCATTTGTATTTACATTATTTTTATCTTTAGAAACTCCATATCTTTGATTTACTCTAGGAGATCTGCAATTTCTGGCATAATGACCTTGTTTTTGACATCGGTAACATATTATATTAGTTTTTTCTTTTCTGGTTGAAACAAAGGCATTTTCAGTTGTTCCTTGTTGTTTCAAAATATTTTCTTCGTCGATTAATCGAGCTGTTAAGTTTTCAATAGTCTGCTTTTCAGATTCAACTGAAAGCCATGCTTGTCTAAATGTTCCAAATCGGACTGGTAGTGTGCCTAAATTTTTTGTCATTATTGCAGCATTACTAATTGAATCACCTGCGTTTTTAATTCTCCTTGCGATCGTTTGTATTTTCGATATATGCTCAGTGATAGTGTCATTTTCTTTCATTTGATATTTATGGAGCTCTTCGTATATTAACATTTTATTTATTTCACTTTTCTGTCCATATATAAGGTCTAACTTTTGAATTATTTCATTTGATGTAGTACATCCTTCAATTATAGATATAATTTTGATATCAAGTGAAGAAACAATAATAAATTTAGCCATTCCATCTTTTCTTTCCCAATTGTCAGTATCCTTACTCGGTTTATTTTCATTTCCATTAGCAATGTTCATAACTCCTTTCGCTTGTAAAGCACAGTTTATTAAGAATTTCCATTGTTCGTAGTTATTACCATCAAATTTGTGTGTGCTTAAAGAATCTTTAAATTCTGCCATTTTTATAATCTACAAAATTCAATATTAATCTTTTTCTTTACGTTTACTTTCACAGTAATTATTTTACGTATCTTTAGCTTCTGGGCCCCATAACCTTTTGAATATAATAAAGAGATCTTGCACAATTTAATACGTTTTTATTGACATATATAATACAAACTTATCACAGACTATGTTTTTCAATTATTAATATAAAAACATTAAAATCCTTAGCTATCTTTAAAATATATCAAATTAACTAATTCAATTATTTCCAAAAAGATTGCCTATATATGATCCGTGATCAAAGACCCTCAACGCAGTGGAAATGTTAAAAAATACTAAGATAACATTTTAAGCTTATAATGAAGCATATACAATAATCAGTGGAACCCAATCGTGTATATAAAAATAATTTATTACTCTTCAAATAAAATTCTAAAAACAAATATTATTATTATAAAAATTATAACAGAAGATTACATAGACAATAATAATACACATAAAATTACAATATGTGCATTAAATTTTTCCTTAAGCAAACATGTTCTCTTCTCCGCACCTGAGAATTCATGAAATATATATTTTATAATTTTGTGATATTTCTGTTTTCTATTATTGAATTTACATTTTCTGTAAAGCGTATGTACGTATTATATTTTTTTCAATTTTCCATGTAGGTAATAGAAAACGCGCTTTATTATATTTTCTTTTTAATATTTACATGTAACTCTTTAGAAATACAGTTTTCCAGATTTAATTTTAATAAATCCTGAAATAGAGAATAGCGAAGAGGATTTTTTTGTTCAGCTTTGATTGAAATTGAATTTTCCTTGTGTGTTTGTCCGTCATGGTGTATTTTGTATCAAGTGAAACTTTTGTTGGATTGTATATCTGGTTATCTTTGAAGTATGTGAGACGAAGAAACATTGTCCTCTACATGAAAGCATTTTAGGTTAATTCCATTACACAAGATTCGCGTTTTGGAGTTAAACCCCATGCGCGAAATTATTTTGCATCTCGCGTAATGCGATTAAATCATTGGAAATTACTTTGTTAGCCAAATATACTCAGGAATATGCATGTAATGTACAACAAAATATTTGTCTATTTTCAGTTTATGAAATTAACTGAATTCATATCCGTTCACCGGTTTCATAAACGATAAAATAGATTGTATTATTGTTAAATCAGGTATTGTTACCTCTCGCTTTACGTATTGTAGCGTGCGTGCTCCGACGCCACTGAGTCTAGCGGAAACGCAACCAACGCCGCTGGTCGAACGTTTCTAGAACGGCCACCGCGCTGAACGGTAACGTAATCGTCGGCCCAAAAACCGGGGAAGTAAACAAATAAGTCTCAACCTGTTTAATTACATCCGGTCGGCTGATTCCTTTGTATTCGATGTTATTATCGTATAGAATAGTGGAGAACATTCTAGTAAAATGACGCCGGACTTTATAAACCTCGTCAGGGAAGCCAGCTGGGCATTCTGATATAGACACACATTGTGATGTGAATGGTGATATAAATAAATATTCTACGAGTGATGAACATAAATAAATATAGTTATATAAATAAATATAGTGAAATAAATATTGTTTAATTACTAACCTTAGTGTTTAAGTATTTAATAATATTTTTAGTCTTAATTAGTGTTTAAAATCTTTTTAATATTTATCTCAATTATTTATCGTTTAATAAACATTTATTTTAATTAATAATATTTCTTTGATTTTTACACTTCACCCAAATAAATAACCGTTACAATATGTATAACTGAGGAAGGTATTTTATGTCGATAGTAAATATTTAAAAAAAGGAAGATATATTTAACCGTTTAGAAATTTACCTCCCGAGTATTCAAAGTCATCTTCTAAATTCGAATATAAGTTTTTGACAATTTATGTTATTACGAGTATTAATGAACATTAAATTCTCTATCTGGTACATTTACATTTTTATTATGTTTTCCATTAGTCCAGTCAGTAGTGTTTTTACCTCTCGCTAAGAGAGGTATTGGATTCATGCTAAAAATCGCATATCCAGATTTTATTGAATAAGCACGTTTTAAGGTCCCTACAATCCGATTTTAACATTTTTACGATGATGTCTGTGTGTGTGTGTGTGTGTGTGTGGATGTGTGTGTGTGGGATGTTGGAAGGACGGTTACTCAAAAACTATAAGACTTAAAATTTGTTTAACAACGTATTTCCCAATCGGACATTCATGGGAAGATCTGAAAAGGTTTTGGTAACAATTGGACAACCGGAAGTAGAAGATTCTTGAAAAAAAATCTTCTAAATATTATTTTTTGAAAATTTTTCTTGATAATATTAAAGAAAAATAAATTCTCTTTCTGATACATTTAAATATTTTTATACATATTTTATAGATTTAGAGATAAAAGGAATATAATATATAAAATAATGTAATTAATTTTACAACCGAAAGGATGCCATGAAAAATAGTTGCATATTTAAATTATTTGTAACTGACAGATAAATGTCAGTGTCAGAAATAATGAGTAATGAAAGAAAAATGTATTTGGAGAATCCCTTAATTCTTGATCTGTGACTATTATGGAGATGACAAGTCTAGGTTGAAGGACTTAAATTTGTTTCAAACATTATGGGACAATGTACACCAGTACTGTAGACTAGAGTAACTTTGAATTGCGAAAAAGTTATCAAATTCTTCTCAAGTAAGTTGTAAATATTGACAAAATTACACATCGATATAAGAATAATCGGAGTGCAATCTATCCGTCACTTTATTAAAGGGAATTAAGGTTATTTAGATATAACAAGTATGAAAAAATAAAATGTAAAAGAAGATATATAAGAATAGATGCACAATCCAGATATATACATTTTAGACCGCCCAAAATTAATGTTTTTACTAGAAGAATATGAAGAGAAAGTAAACAAAGTTGTTCGAATTGAAAATTGCTGTTACCAGCCTAATATTTATATATGGTAAACTCTACTTTGTAATTTATTGTAACATAATTTGTGGTAAAATATCTTTATGTTGAGACATGCTATTATTGAATAATAAGGAAGTTTATACGTCATAGATTTATATGAATATATTATTTGTATTTATAAAAATATTCTTTGCTTTATGCATACAGCCAGGTAAAATATACGGCGAGAGGTTATGTGCTGGCCACATCAGATTTTTTTTATAACAGTCATGGCATCGAAACAAGTGAATTATTGATAATTTTTAAATATTTTTTTATCAAAACTTTCCTACAAATTCATGTACCACTCTGTTCCGGTTAAAGACATCAAAAATTACTAGCTTTAATGTAGAATTTTGATACGGGCCACTGTTTTCGAGAAAACGGCGAAAATCCCAAAGAATCCTTTAATCCAAGATGGCGGCTCGCGCCTACCATCCCCGTAGGAAACTTGAATTCTTCCCGACCTAAACGACATATATTAGTAGTATATTACTAACCGAAGTGGAAAGTTTTTCGTTAATATCGAGGGCGAAGATAGCTATGCTATTGGTCAGGGTCGTCGGATGTTGGAATAGGATTAAAATAAATAATCAATTCCTCATATGCATACGTTTCGGCGTGAGGAGTTTATTATTTATTTTGATCATATTCCAACATCCGACGATCTGACCCTGACCAATAGAAGTTTATCTAGAATCGACACATCAAATCTTTTAACCGAAGTTTGTATACTATTTTATTCACAATCGGAATCGGAAATTAATAATGAGTAATTGATATTTAAATAATAATAATGATAACCTAACATAAATCAACGAATGATCGGAGCTTGTTCATCTGTAACATGAACTGTCAGTTTGATTTCTAACCTTAAATTTTGATTTAATATTTATCTATACTAATTAATATTTACAATTTCATTCGTTTTTTACATATAAAATGTAAGAAACTTTGTTTACATGTAAATACTCTAACGTTTATTTATTTGGGTGAAGTGTAAAAATCAGATAAATATTATTAATTAAAATAATACGTTTATTAATCGATAAATAATTAAGAGAAATATTAAAAAGATAATAAAAATAACTAACACTATGGATTAAACAAATATAAACACTAATTTAAGACTAGGAATATTATTAAAAGCTTAAACAATAAGATGATTTATTTAAACAATATTTTTATCACTACATTTATTTATATAACTGCATTTACTTATGTTTACCATTCGTAGACTATTTATTTATATCACCCACTGTTCATTGCTCGTTGCTTCTATATATCAGACTATATTCGCTGGCTTTGGCGACAGGTTTTGTATAGCGTGATGTCCTTCTCGAACTTTCTTTCAACGGTGTAATTAACACGTCCAGCCGTATGGGTATTTCCGCCGCCGGGGATTATGTTATCGCTCGGGAATATTCTACCAGCAGCGGCGCCCGAATACTCTTAAGTCAGGGGCGCACGTTAAAATACCTATCGCTGAAATACACTGATCTCTCAAAGTGGGCAGCTTCCCGCCCTGAGGTTGGAAAGTTGACATTTTTCAACCTCTGCTATAATTTACGCTATACTTTTCAACCTCTTGGAAACTGAGATTAACAATAACTAACTTTTTAAAACTCAGATATTACCATTGTACTAACCTATTGTGTATAATAATATATTACATCCGAGGTGGGATATGTTTCATTATAGCCGAGGGCTTACGTATACTACCCAGAGGCGAAGCCTCGAGGTGAAATACAGCGCGAGGCTGTGATGAAACTCCCATCAAGGTATGTATACCACTTTATTCACATTTTTAAATGAATAATTTTCAAAATAAATCAATGAGTTATAATTCATTAGGTACGTGCAATAAGCCCAGTAAAACAAACAACCGGAAGTAAAATTTATTAAACGACTTTGCTAGCCTAGCATTTGCTTGATTTGCTCGCAAGCAATCCAAGCGCCAAATTTCTCGCTTGTCTTGCTAACTTATGAAATATAATGGCGGAAAATACAAATTAGGCTAGCATATATTTTTGTCAACCGCATGTCAAAAATGGCAATGTTGCTAGGCAACCCCTACATAAACATTTCCAAACCATGGCATTACAGTTAAGGCCGTCGCGCACTTGAGCGACGCGAAGCGAAGCGCGGCGAAGAGTCATATTTAGTGCCAACGCGCACTTGCGAGCAGTTTTCAACGAGAAACGTCACGTTTGTTTCAGTTTGGCACATAAGATGGACAACTCGGACGAAGATATAATGATTGTGGCATCATTGTGCAAAGAAGCCTAAATTCAAGAAGAGAAGAAAAGGCGGAGGATGTGGGTTCATCCCATTAACAAAAAAAGAAAAACATGCCATCAAATTTCATCAATATTTTCGAATGGAACATGGGAATACTCGGCACATTGCATGTCGTATAGTTCTTTATATTTTGATACCAAAATTACTAATTTTCTTCATTGTTAAACATTTTAACCTAATCTCTCCGAAATGTTTTGTTATGGTTATTATTGTTCAATGAAGGTATTAAATTTTGTTCTAAATCAACTATTTCCGATACGTCTCGGGCGTAATTGCTCTATTTCAGGTAGCTGCGCTATCGCACACTTTAGGTCAGCGAAGCGCGGAGCAGAGAAGAGCAGAGAAAAATATTCTCCCCGAAGAATTCCGCCGGGTCGCTTTGCTGCTCTTCTCTTCGCTGCTCCAAAGTGCGCGTATACCTATTATAATATGTAGAATGAAAAAACTGCTCTTCGCCGAGCTTCGCTTCGCGTCGCTCAAGTGCGCGACGGCCTTTTAGGAATGACGTATTTCCGAACCTCCAAAAGTTTAGGAATCTACATATTACTATAATGATTATTACAATAATAGGAGGAGTCTAAGGTTAAAAATATATATAAAACTAAAACAATTACCCCTTAACCTTAAATATGAATTTAAGGTTAAGGGGTAATTGTTTTAGTTTTATATAATGATTATGAATAAAATCATTTCTACCCGACCTTTTGTTGGGTAAAGATCTCTTTTGGTCTCTATTAACTGAACTATTATGTTATTACTTGAAATTTATATCTTTTTGCAAGAACACAACTGAGATGAATAGATCTGTTCTATAAGTACTTCAAATGTGCAGTGTATGTTAGTGTAGTGTGGTACAACAGTAAAGTGTGCACGGGTAAACGTGTGTACTAGTGACAAGTGTCAAAAAACGATAAGTTCACCTGGCGTATGAACGAACTACGAAGTTGTTTAGTAGCTATTAGAAATTGTAACCTATAAAAAATTATTATTTTCAGTTAAAAAAATATAACAAATTTCAGGTTAACAGCTTCAAATCTAACACTTTGTACACCCCTCTTCCCACTATTCCAACCTACCCTAACTACACTACCTCGCCAGTCGTTTCAGATTTCAAAAAGTGTGATAAAGTTCTGAAATTTTTCTCATCGAACAAGCTGCCCAAATTACAGGTTTTTCGTAACACGCTTCAGTGTTAAAAAGTTAACACTGTAACCACCACGTGCAAGTTATCGAACAGACCTAGTATTGGTGAGAGGTTTGTTTATGTTTTCTAAATTATTATTTTTGATTGTTTAACTACCTATCTTCCTCTAAATTACGGGATATTATCTATGGTTAAAATTTAATAGAGAAATTACAATAGTTAAACTCGTTTTAAGGTTAGAATTTATATTTAATTATTTTTATTATGATTTAAATATAAATATCAAATACATGACCTACTTAAATATGATCTATTTTGCTTTTATAAGAATGAAATATAAAAAAAAAACTTCGCCAACAAACATCTTACAAAAATATAACTGACAGAAGTTCAGTTGTATCAAGAATGTCAAATATTATCTAGAGTTATCCTTTGCAAAATTCATCTTGCTTATTGGTATTTCTTTTGCATAAATATTTCTGTATGAAGCATTTGTTTGAAGTTCAATGTAGGTCAGCAAAAATATCTAGAATTGTATGACTTTTTACTATGGATTCATGTATTTAAGTTTCATAAGATACCGTATTAATGTAATAACTTCCGTGCTTTTATTGTTCCTTTGCGCTGTGATTGGAGGAGTCAGATTATTTTTCTATTTTAATATACGATCAATATTCCATAGTCTTACGACGTCAATAATGAAAGTATATTCACAGAATGGTATTTTAATAAAATAATCAAATATGTACCGTTTACACCATGATAGTTCTTGCGCAAAATAGTATAGTGTTAAAAAGACCTAACTCGGAGTAGGCTATGAACAGAGAAACGTATGTCTGATCATTATTCAATTCAAAAGTCAAGTTGTCAAAATTGATGTTGAAGTATAATTTTAAGGAGAAAAGATAATACAGAATGATACAATATATTACCATTCGCCGTTTTCTAATTTATTTCTAAAATAAGATTCGAGAAAAAAAGCTTTGATTTATTAATTTTTTGAAAATATCTCGTGTATTATAGTTTGGTTCACGAAAGATGACAATTCAAGGCCATTTTTTCGAAGAAAGAATAAACAACATTTTATATAGCGGTAGTATAGCAACATTATGTATTAGAAAGAGACAGACTATTGGACGTATGTCTACGTGATTTATGCTATATGACAGATATACGCATATTCACGTTGCTTTCTAACACACTAAAAATAATAGGAACGTATGTCGATGAGTTTCTGGTATGCAGTTAGCTATTGAACTGCCCTCTACGTTAAAATAAATCCAGTGGCGGAGTTTGTTTTTTGAATTTGACGCACGATTTGACGTTTAATCAAAATCAACGAATAAGTTTCTAATTTTGTTCCGCCATTTAATTGAACATAATCATGGTGTTGTTTCTTTATGTTCATTATTATATCAAAATAAAATATATCTTTGAAAATATGTAGACGTTTAACATTTAATTTTGAATGATTAAAATGTACCCACAAATATTATACCTGGTGCACGCCTATGTGTATGGAATGTAGTGAAGTTATCTGCAAGTAATATTATACCACACGGTTTGAAAATGACCTTGAATTGTCATCTTTCGTGAACCAAAGTATATCAGCTAAATTATAGATATATTATTAAGCTATTTCATAATATGAATTAGGAAAAGCAATTCAGTGCGAAGAAGTATTTATTTTCCCGCACTGAAAAGTAAACTAACATTTTTTGTTGTACCAGACAGATTTATTTATTGTGATTATTTACAGTAACATTTTTACTCTTACCTATTTTAAACGATTTTTGAAAAAAAATGTACAACACGTAGAAAACGTTGGTACAGTTAAGTTTATAAAGAAATGCGATCAAAAGCAATAGTGTCGTTTACTTAGAATTTATGAGGGTCAGTGATACTGACAGAAACTAACGCTTTACGCACGGCTATGAATTAAGGTAATATAAAATTAATAAATAAACTTACGATACAGCGAAAGTATTGGCAACAACGAGCATCTTTTTAAATTGTAATGTCCTAAGTTATAGTGAAAATAATTAGGCAGAGGACTCACGTCATCGAAAAAACCATATAAAATGAAATATAACTTGTAGAAATTATTGGATGTTATTTATTTTTAAAAGACGAAGAAAAAAAATCTGATGTAACCTCCCGCCATTTACCTATGTATATAATTTTTATATTACTTTATAAATTTATCCATACAATATATTGAAAAAGTATTAAAGCAAACTTGTAGAAAATGAAATAATCTTTAATTTTTATAGTAACAAATTGAGAAAAAATTACATTTAAAGGTATTTTTTGAAGAAAAACTATCTTGAGCTTCAAGTAAACTGCCATTTTCGGTTATCCGATTGCCACCAAAATCTAATCAGATATTTCCATATTAGAATAAGGTAGAAATACATGGTTTCAAAACTTTCTGAATGATAGTATTTGAGTTAGAGCGTATACACTATATAGGATCCACACATACATACATACAGTACAATTATTGAAAGATGTCCGATCAAGGGCACCTGTATCACGAACGAATTAACAAATAGGCATACATTTATCTCTTTCTTTTGCAAAGGCTGTAAGAGTGTGTGATAAGGATGGATATAACACGCTTGTCTTTCAAAAATTCATATTGTTTCAACTAAGTTAGGACTTTCCACTTTAAAACGATGCTCGTTGTTGATAATACTTTCGCTGTAACGTAAGTTTATTTATTAATTCAGATACATTACCTGGATTCATAGCCGTACGTATAACTTTATATTCTGTCAAAGTCACTGACACTGACATTGTGTCAGTATCTTATTTTTAACATATTTGGTTTTACATTTGCTTATAAACTTACTAGTTGACTTATTTTTGAATTTTGAATGCTTTTCCTGTAATATATATTTTTATAATAATAAAATAACAGTAGTATCTTACGTACCCTCATAAAAACTAAGCAAACGACACTACTGAATTTGTCATGATGGGCGAAGCAAAAAGCTGAATTCATACAATTCGTAGACAACCTTGATCGGACATCTTTCAAAAATTTTACTGTACATACATACACACAGACATCATCGTGAAAATGTTAAAAATGGATTCTAGGGACCTTAAAACGTGGTCATTTACCAAAATCCCGATATGCGATTTTTAGCACGATCCCTATACCTCCCTTACCAAGGGTAGCGGGAGGTAAAAAGAAGTGGTATTAAGTAATGTATATATTAATGATATTTACAATTATTTCTAAGTCAATTGTTATTCCTTTTATGGAATATACCATACGTTGTCACTACTGATAATGACCATATTGTGTCAAATAATTTTATATTTCGTAAAAGGAATAAGGATTGACTTAGAAATAATTGTAAGTTCATTAATATATACGTTTTTTAATACTAGTATATTTTTCTTCTTTTTTAAAAAGTAAATAACAACTAATAATTTCTACAAGTTATATTTCTTTTTATAAGGTTTTTTTCAGGTTGATGACGTGAGTCTTCTGTTTAAACATTTTCGCCATAGGCGAAACAATATATTTTTTTTTAAAGACGTGTTATATCTATCCTTATCGCACACGCTTCTAGTCATTTCAAATAAGAGAGATAAATGTATGCCAACTTGTTAATTCGTTCATGATACAAATGACCTTGATCGGACTTCTTAAAAAAAATATATATATATTGTACCTATATGTATTTTGTGACTGCGCCTCGACTAGCTAACCTTGACAAATATTAGTTTTCCTTACTTATTACACTAATATGATAAGAATGCCGATTTGTTGTATGATGTTGATGTTGTTATTATTTTCAGGTTTGAGCTAACCCACTAACTGGGACATGTGTGATTTTATGCATGTATGTACAGGGTTTCTGCCGTAGGCGGACCACCATGCTAACTTTTTCATTTAAAGAGATAGAAAGACGGTTAAATGGACAAAGTTGGATGGTATCATACGAAAAGTTGAACGGTGAAAAATGCAAAACAATTGAACATCAAATACGCAACTTATTCAACAGAATAACATTCTTTTAAATCGAATGCCATATTGAAAGTGCTACCATCTAAAAGATTATATATAAGAAAATTAAATACAAAAGGGTTATTACAAGTTGCAATTTAAATATATTTCTTATTTTAATATAAATATGGCATTGTTGCTATGGAAACAACAAAAACAAACAACGAAATTAATTATTAACTAACACTGAGCAAAGAACAAATAAATAATTGCTAATAAAAATGTTTGGTTTGTATGAGTAAAACTTAAAAAAAAATGTTCAAAATGATCAACTAATTCATCATTAGTATATTTTTCTATTTCGTTTACAGCATTTATCAATAATGTAAATAAATAAACAAAATGTTAATTGTTCTTGTCATATTTATATTAAAATAAGAAATATAAAATTATTAAAAAATCTTTCAGAACTCATTACTGAATTAAAATGATACAACCTTTTTAGATTTAGTTCTTTTTATTGTTATAAAAACCGACGTTTTGGCAGCATGAACTGCTACCTTCTTCAGGGAATAAACAACTAAAGGTAAAATATCTGAATTAATAAATAAACTTACCCTGAATAATGTAGCCAAAACTTTCTTATTTGAAGAGATAGAAAGACGGTTAAATGGACAAAGTTGGGCGATATTATACGACTGATTTAACGGTGAAAAATGCAAAACAATTCAACATCAAATACGCGACTTATTCAACAAAATACCTGTGACGATGTGGATCTGTCACAAGTTTTACGGGTTATATAGTTTAAAGCCGTATAGCTCAGCCCTTATAAATCCGCGGACCATGAAAACTTTTCTTCCCGACAATTGTAACAAGGCACGTAATTTGACCGCGAAATAAATCGCATAAAGGGCCGTCAATATCGTGTTTCATTTTAAACCTTTTTGCCCTGTTCTTTTAAGCAGTTCTTGATATCAGTAAATAAACTTAAGCAGGTTTAATTAGCCAAGCTGTATAAAAGCAGGGCCCGCCATTGTATAAGATAGTTGTTGATTGCGAGTATTCCTCTCAACAACTAGTAAGTCGATTGTGAGTACTCCATCGACACTTGACTGCGAGTAATCCGTCAAGACATCGAAGCCGACCTCCAGGTTAGCCAAGTTTTCCGTTTCATTAAAACTCCTACCGTGAGCTCTCCGTTCGAGTTATTTAGTTGTGTACTGAAAGTTAGTCTTAGTGTCTCGTTGAGAGATTCATACGCTCGATGTCACAACGCTTGTTGAGCGTAGGGCAAAGTATTTTCGAAAGGCGTATTTGAAAACATCCAGAGACACTACTACTTACACCGGCCGTAATCATCTCCGTGGACTAAATTCACCAGTTGCGCGTGTCTAGCCATTTTACAGTGACTCGTTGTGAGTTTTACCGACTTGACGTTTCGACGCCGCTGGCGTGTAAACCCGGGCGTTACAGACGCCGAGTCCACGTGTTTATTCAGAGTTACTGTAAAACGGCCCGTTATCCCGAGGCGTCTATTTCATCGTGCATCGATCCAAGTGCGTTTTTTTGACTCTGCGCCGCGACGCCCCAGTACGTAAGCCGGCACTCAAGGCCTAGAGTCTGTTAGGTTTGCCTGGGTCAACTTTCTCGCCGTGTACCGTATATACCATCGATTTCCACGTACTCCGCGAATATCCGGTTACGGGCGTCACCGTCGCGACGCCCGGCGTCGATTTTCCGATTACAGCAGAAACGCGTAGCTACACTTCTTCCGTCATTACCGCCATTAGCCGCAGAACCAACGCGACATCAGCGTCGCAACGCCTGGTGTCGATCACGCTAATACCGTCCGAACACGTTTCTATACGGATCCTTAATATCACCGTATCTACCGCTTGCCCGCCGCCGTCACGACGCCTAGCGTCGGTCATACTGAAACCGTCCGAACACATTTTTATAAGCATTCTTGCTATCCGTGCATTTACCGTTCATCGCTGACATCACCGCCGCCGCGACAGCCACCGTCGTTTTTCCAAAGACCAGTAATTTGACTAATTCGCACACTCAGCATCCAATTTTACCCATCAGCGACCACCATATTATTTTGTACAAAGAGTTAACATACAATAAAGTTGTCTTGTACATTTTATTTTAATTGTGTTCTTTATATTTCACCCTATTTCCAAACCTGCCATCCGACCGTTGGCGCCCGAGAAATCTCACGCCATCTTTCTGCCCGTTATCCTCAAAATAGCGTTACATATATTTTTTTTTAATGGAATGCCATATTAAAAGTGGTACCATTTAAAAGATTTTTTTATCTAAAAATAAAAGTTTATTGTCATTATGCTTCTAAAATTAAAAACAAAAGAGTTATTTCAAATTGAAATTTAAATATTATATTTCTTGAAATGATACATTTTTAGTTGTAGTTCTGTTTATAGTTATAAAAACCGACGTTTTAGCAGCATGAACTGCTACCTTCTTCAGGGTAATACTGTAACGTAAGTTTATTTATTAATTCAGATATATTACCTTCAGTTGTTTATTCCCTGATGAAGTTGGCAGTGCATGCTATCAAAACGTCAGTTTTTATAACAATAAACAGAAATAAAACTAAAAAGGTTATATCATTTTAAGAAATATAATATTTAAATTTCATTTTGAAATAACTCTTTTGTTTTTAATTTTAGATGCATAGTGATAATGAACTTTTATATTCAGATAACAAAAATCTTTTAAATAGTACCACTTTCAATATGACATTCTATTTTTTTAAAAATGTTATTTTGTTGAATAAATCGCATATTTGATGTTGAATTATTTTGCATTTTTCACCGTTAAATTAGTCGTGTAATATCGTCCAACTTTGTCCATTTATCCGTCTTTCTATATGTTCAAATAAGAAAGTTAGCAAAGGTGGCCCGCTTAAGCCAAACACTTGTACACTTTAACTTTAGTACGCATTAAATCACAGCTTTAAATTGAATATATTGTACTCGTCATACGTCAACAAAGTTTGTAGGTAATTAATAAAAATTACAGAAATGTCTTCAAATTTTCAAGTTGGCACTGGATGTTAATCGAAATGTCAACGATGACAAATATTTTAAAAATGTCAGTTTGATTGAAATATTTTTTTGTATATATTTTTTTTTGACGTTCAAGAATTAAGATATATTTTTTAATATTTTTTTAATCAATACATTTAGAAGAGGAGGTTTTTGAAATTATATCGTATTATAAAAACTAATTACAAAATGTTTCGAGAAAATATTCGCCCCAAAAAACCACATTATCAAGCAAGACCTTATCCTAAAATAATAGGAACAGATGTCCCTGGATATTTGCCTGTACCTCAGTTTGGACATGTAAGTTTTTCCATAAAAGTTTTCCAAAAGTTAACTATTGATATTATGTGTAAGATTTGAACTTACGATTTTGTGAACTACTACTTCTTTCATTATAATATTAACCAGTTACTAACTGTAGATAACAAGAGAACCCAACACGCAATACGATGTTCAAATGTTATTCTACAATCAACGGAAACGAGAAGATGAGGATCTCATTATGAAAGAACTTAAAGACAAAGGACTGGAAGAAAAGATAACTGCAAAATACTTGAAACATTTTGATAATAAGAGATTTGCCAGACGTCTAAAGGAAAAAGTTCAATCAAAAATGGAAGTTTATGATTGTAAGATTGACGAACGTCGAAAAAAGTACGATTTCATATACGTAAACACATTAATATACATACATAATTACATAATCATTCCATTTTCTGCATGGGGTCGCGTGTCTGGTGTGTTCAGTGACCGGTTGTGGTTTTCACGGTATACCGGTTCGAATCCGACCGACATCAGATATATTTATTTCCTATAATGTGTATAGGTATAAACCTGAATTCCTTCATCCATGAATTAATGTAATAATTATTCTTAGCAGGACCGTATTTAGTATTTTTATTCTTCTCAAAATGATAGAATATGTATGTATATGTGAAATATTTCAATAATTTTTTTATTGGAACAAATAATACCCCACAGTATTAAAATTGAAATATTTTTTATTGATTTATAAAAAATGCATTTATTTCATATGAATAATAATGAGTTACAAAATACTGAGGGATTAGGGGTATTTATAATCCTGAAAAAACTCTACTGGGCATACTATTTTTCAGAACTAGTTATTTGTATATCAAGGTTGTAAAAGTGATCTTTAAGCCGAGGTGCACACAACATTTTTAGGCGACTACTACAAAGTTATAAATTTTTGTTTAAAAACATATGTATATCAAATTGATTCATGTCATTTGTAAAGTACTGTGCTGTCATCGTAACAACTCACAAAACATCTGCGTAATGTCAATATATATTACAACTTAAAAATGAAAATAAAATAACTGCAATAATTAATTTGCTGAGCAAAAAAATAAGTGATAGCGACAACGATTTTTCCAATACTCCGCTTAAAATTTATGGATCTGCATGTAATACAACACTAATGGCCAATTTTACCAACATCAAATAAAACTCTAAATAGCTTATTCATCCAATAAGAGAAAAATATCGCATCGAAACCATAACACGAATGACTGTATTTATTCTAGTTGTCATATTTTGATGCGATATTTTTCACTTATTCGACGAATAAGAGATTCGAAGATTTATTTCATGTTGGTGAAACCGCCTGAGCTTATTTGCTATTTAAACAAACGATTCATAATTGCAGTCATAATGAAATTGCGGCCGTAAAGTAAAAGAGGCCGCGAAGTAAATGCGGCCGTAAAGTAGTCTTTAATAGATGTCAAAATAGAAGTAATACTTTACGGTTGCTAACATAAACGTAAAACAACTATTTATGTAATAGCTGTCTAAAAATATTTTTTACATTAGCGTCCATCAGGTCTTTAGAGCTTGGTTCCGCTGCTGCCCGCGGTTGCTGTTCAATGCGCTTCTTTGTTCTTACGAGTTGACGTGTATGTATTTTCGCTGCCTCGTTCAAAATTTCGGACGCGGCTGACGACTGCTCCAAGTAGTGCTGATGGGCAGAAACTCCTTGGAATAATGGCTCCTTTGGTTGTTTTATCATATTGGTTCACATTTTGGTTCAATATTATTTAATAATACTTCGTAAGAAATCGAACTGTCCGCGATTTAGCCTAAAATATTTTCGAAATTTGACATCGTTTTGTAAATGCCGTTTAAATACGAGAGTTGCTTGTTATATTTCGGGATTGGGCAACTCTAGTGCTGCCATCTGGCAATTGACGTCTCTATCGTAAAGTTTGACATTTTTGACCGTATACGTACTCAGAACGTTTTGACGTACGAACGTTATATCTGTTGTTTACAGGATCTTAAACTGAAAAGTTCATTTCGGCCAAAAAATGGAATTAAATCGTAAACATTTTCGTGCAATTATTTTTTACAACTTTCTACGTGGATTAACTTAACAACAGTACATCGATGAAGTTAATTCGATTTTTGGCGATGAAGTAACATCAAGGATCAAAGTGTTTATCGATGGTTTACCGAATTCAATAGTGGCCGTAATTTGCCCAAGGACGAATTTCGTGAAAGTCGTCCAAAATCGGTTGTTGTTCCGAAAAACATTGATGCGGTGTGTGAACTTACACTGCAAGTTCGTTATGTGACTTATCGTGAGATTTAGGTATCATTGGACATTAGTGAGACCAGCATACATTCAATATTGCATAAACATTTGTCCGTAAAAAAGATTTGTTCGCGTTGGATTCCACATAATTTGACAATCGCTCAAAAACAAGCTCGTGTTAATTGGTCGCAAGAAATGCTCAAAAAATTCTATCGCGGTGTTTCAAAACATGTGTATGACATCGTGACAAGTGACGAATCGTGGATCTACGCGTATAAGCCCAAAAGTAAACAGCAGTCGACTGTATGGGTCTTCCAAGGTGAGCCAAACCCAACACAAGTCTTTCGTGCTCGAAGCACTTCGAAGCAAATGGTCGCCTGTTTTTTCGGAAAAACTGGACATGTCTCAACCGTACCATTGGTGAAACATAGAACGGTCAATTCTGATACACATCCATTTGTTTGCCACAAGTCTTCGGAGAAACAAGGAAAACCAACCGCCGAAGACATCGAGCCGATGTCAAGTGACTTTTTGGGCACTCAAAACGTTGATTTGATGAGTCATCCGCCATATAATCCTGATTTGGCACCCAATGACTTCTTTTTATTCCGAACATCAAAAACAAATTGCGAGGTTTTTCGACACCTGAAGAAGCGGTTGATGCGTTCAAAATGCATGTTTCGGAGATACCTTAATCGGAGTGGAAAAAGTGCTTCGAAAATTAGTTCACACGTATGCAAAAGTGTATTGATCTTCATGGAGAATATTTTAAAAAACAATAAAGCCATTTTTGATGATAAATATTTGTTTTTCTTTCTCTAATCCCGAAATATAAAAGGCAACCCGCGTAATATATTATAGCAGCCTACTTCGGAACGAGTTTTATTTTAATTCATAATGTTTATGATTTGCTAACAATTTTAAAATTAAATCAGCACCATCTTTTTTATCTTTTCTACACCGCGTTCAAAATACTGATTTGAGCCAAAACACTCAGACGCGGCTTTTAACGATCAACTGCTACCGTCAAACACGGCCTACAGAGGCTTACAGCGAAACCAGACCTTTAGTAATAATTAAATATGTTTCATGTTTCATTATAAATATTCTGTAGATATCACGAAAACAACGTGAACGTTGCATTACTGAAAATGGTATGTAGTTTGTATGTACCGTAGTTCTTAACTTCTTAACTTACTACTGCAACTGCTGACGCGAACTGAGTTTGTGCTACGTTGATAGAAGTATAAAACGACACTACATTGTATATAATTTGCCTGCAGTTTTGCAACAATATAGAATCAACAGTAGGATATTTATTTATTCAATTTAACTGTTACAAAAATAATAAAAAAAAATGAGCTTATACAATTGTTAACAATTTTTAAACGTAGCACAAATAAAATGATGATTGTAACAGGAAAACATAGGTGAAGGCTGAATTTCACATTAAAATTCAATGATATATTGTGTTAATAAATTAACTCGGAGTAGGCCATGAACAGAGATATTTATGTCTGAACTTTATTCAATTCAAAAGTCAAGTTGTCAAAGTCAAAGTTGATCAATGTAATTTTCTTGAAATTCATTGTAACGGGCAACAATGTAATAGTATATTATGTTATTAGGAGTAGAAAGCGGTATTTTTGTGTTGAACCCAGCTATTGCGGCCGAGGCGTTAGCCGAGGACAGGCAAGCTGGGTAAAACACAAAAAGGGCGTTCTGCTCCGAATAACATATACTATTTTTTCTTCAAGAGTTTCAAAGAAAACTGGGGATTTTTTAAATATTTTTCTAGAATTTTTTAATTATAGCGTTTGCAATTTCAGCCATAGTTGGCTGTGTACACTACAAAACACAAACGATACAACTGTCAAATAATAATTTTTCAATATGGTCTGTGTTGCTGTGACGACTGCTGCCGCCAGCGGTGAACTAAGAAGCTAACATTTTTTTACTAGTACAACAATGTTGTTCATTGTTGTACTAGTAATAAAATGAATATCTTCTATAGTGTGTGTATAGTAGCATAATATGAATATTGTTGTACACTTGAAGAAAAAGACTATTGTCATTCGTCGTTTTCTAATTCATTTCCATTTTTAAAATAAGATTCAAAAAGAAAAGCTTTCATTTCTTTAGGTAACATTTTTGACAATATCTCGTGTCAAATTGACATTTAATTACTTTCAAATTAAGACGTGTCTGTTTATAGCCTACTCCGAGTTAGGTTTTTTTTAATACACTATTATAATTTAAGAATTCGTCTCTAGAATAGGAATGTGTATGGAACAAACAATCAGTGATCTGTACAGAATGAATAGGAATCGCGCGTGGTTCTGTGGTTTAACCCTTTCGAATCGAGCGCGTAGCGCTGCTTGGTAACTCTCCTTACCGTGTGCGGGACCCGGGACATAAAGGCGCGCATAACCTAATACGCACTTCTAACTTTAGCGCTAGTTGCAAGCAGAGCTGGGAACTACTTAAAGTAAAAGTACTAGAAGTTTTACTTTAAATACATCCAGTATTTACAATACTTTACTTAAAATACTTTTGAAAATTAGCACTTAGTACTGTACTTAAAATACTTTTTTTTCATAAAAAGTATTCAAATACTTTTTGATACTTAAAGTATGCAAAAGTATTTAAAGTAACTTAAATACTTTAAATACTAAATACTTCACGCATGCGCAAGAACAGATTGCTGTGTGATTTGTGCATTACTATCAACACAGTTTTGAGCAAGTATTGGTAGTTATTAATGTTTTCGCTATCTACAGTTTTAATCGAATAGTTGAAGAAATAAATAAAGATAAATCAAGATGTAATTTTGAACAACTTACTTATTAAAGATTATTTCTACGTGCTCATCAATATTATAGAACTACATAAGTAAAACAATTTTTCTACTCCAAGGCGTGAAGTAGTAGCTATAGATATTAATCACAGTACGTGAAGTGTGACTTTTAATAGCGATGCGTAAAATGCAATGCATTTCTTATGGAGTTTATTTTAAAACATTTTATATGCTATTTTTTTAATAAGTATATATGACTTTAAAATTAGTAGGCTACTTTAACTGTCTTATTGGATGAGAGTGATATACGAATCGAATATGTACCTAAATTCGATAATTTTTCGTCATATTATTTTAACTGATTTCATTAAAAAATACTTAGTACTGGTACTATAAATAGGTAAAAAAATGTACTTAAAGTATTACTTTACTTAGTATTTAAATACTTTTCTTGTGAGTATTTAGTATTTAGTACTGAAATACTTTTTTTTAGTACTGGTCCCAGCTCTGGTTGCAAGAAGGAAATCACGCATATTGTATGTATTATTTTACCTCACGCCAACCTGCATAGGTACATACATAGGGTAAGAGAGGTGATGTTTTCGATCCAAAAATTCTATAATGATTTTTCAGTGAATAAGCACGAATTAGGGTCCCCACAACAAGTTTTTACTATTTTTACATTGAATGTGTGTGTGTGTGTGTAACGATTTTTTCTTCCACGATAACTCATATCAAACTTCCAAAAATTTGTATTTTCTGTATTTAAGCTTTCAGCATTAATATAAAAAGTTGATTAAATTTTGGGTACAATTGAACAACTGGAAATGGTACTTTACTTGAAGCCCATAACAGTTTGTAATGAAAAACTATATTTAATTATAATCCAAAACTTTTCAATTCTATTATATAAAACTTTTATATCAATCCGGATAAACCGGAAGTGCTACTTTACTTGAAGGCTTTAACAGTTTTTAAAGAAAAATTATATTAAAATATGATCCACAACTTTTAATATTTAGTATTTAAGACTCAGTGATGAGAATAACAAAAATAGCAATAGCCATGGAATTGAGACAAAATAAATACCAAATGTCTAACGGTTTATCTGTCATGTTAGGGTAATTTATTTTCCTAATTTCTAATTTCTGTTCCCAGGTAACAATTATCTGTTAATATAAATTAATATTTGTTCACTTGAACAGAAATTACTAATAATAAAAATAAATAAACCTAGATTGACAGATAAATCATTAACATTTGTTAATTTTTTGTTTCAAATCCATGGCTATAGCTATATTTGGGGTAATTTTCGAGATTTTCATATCTAATTTCTGCCGTTACAAAGTAAAAAATCTGATGTGACCAACACAGTACCTCCCGCCATTTACCTATGTATATAATTTTTATATTACTTTATAAATTTATCCATACAATATATAGAAAAAGTATTAAAGCAAACTTGTAGAAAATGAAATAATCTTTAATTTTATAGTAACAAATTAAGAAAAAATTACATTTAAAGGTATTTTTTGAAGAAAAACTATCTTGAGCTTCAAGTAAACTGCCATTTTCGGTTATCCGATTGCCACCAAAATCTAATCAGATATTTCCATATTAGAAAAAGGTAGAAATACATGGTTTCAAAACTTTCTGAATGATAGTATTTGAGTTAAAGCGTATACACTATACAGGATTCACACATACATACATACATACACACAGACATCATCGTGAAAATATTAAAAATAGATTCTAGGGACCTTAAAACGTGGTCATTTACCAAAATCTCGATATGCGATTTTTAGCACGATCCCTATACCTCCCTTACCAAGGGTAGCGGGAGGTAAAAAATCAATTTTGCTTATTGATTTAGATGCATAATTTTATGCCCTACAACATTTATTTGAAGCTTTTTTACGTAAAATAATTAGGGAAACAGGAAATTACGAAAGCCGGATTTGTATGTTAAAGTTCTATGTTCGGTTGCCGATCACCACCCGTGTAAGTTGTTCCTTGTCTTTCAACGGTATTTTTTCTCTTAGTACATTACTTATTTATTTAGTTATATTTTAGTCTCTTAAGACTGCGCTAGTCCCTCGAGGGTAAAAATGTTACTCTAATGTTCAAAACAAATACTGAAATACCTATATTATTACAAATACAAAAATGGTTATTCCTAAAAGTTTTCTTTAGATTAACTGATATAATTTGGAAAGAAGAAAGAGAATACACTTATGAAGTAATAGACAAAGTACAAAAGGAGAAAGAAATATCAAATCAAGAAAAAGAACAAAAAATTAGAAACATTCAAGAAAAGAAAGAAATAGACAGACTGAAAATAGTCGATGAAAAGAAAATGCAACAATACTTGTTCGTCAAACTAATACAAATATGTATATTCAATCATTAATAAAAAATTGATCTTCACAGAGATCGGTGTGTAGAATTCCGTCCGTTAATTGCTGTTCAACGATACAAAGAATCTGCGGAGGTTCAAAAAATTCAAATGCAGGAAAATGAAGCGAAGAAAATGAGCGAAAAGGAATTGGAACACTTCTGGTTTGAAATGAAAGAAAAATATTACGCTGCAATTGTAAGAATGATGATAAAGACTGAAGCATATAGAATTTTTATGTATTATTTCCTTAGGACGAAAGAGAAGAACAAGATAGATTACTTAAAGTTAAAAGACAAAATGAATTCTTCATTATGAATGATTTACTGCAAAAGAGCAAGGTACGAAAAAGGGTTGAAATTACAAAAAATCTTTACTATAATAAAATATTTATCGAATTGAGAGAGGCAATTTTTAGAATGTGTTGTAAACGTGTTCTAAACAGTGTTGTTAAAATCCACTTTTTTTAAATTTGTCCAGGACAGTGGACAAAATTGGTTTTAAGCGTCAAAAATGGACAAAATGGTCAAAATAATCAAAGCTTATCAACACAAGAACACAATCCTGTTCGTACATGTTAATTAGTAACGTTATGTTTCTTATACAGATATATGTATTTTTTTTCGTTTTTCTGCCTTTTGTATTTTGTTTATAATAGGTACAGTTTGGTTCATGAGAGATGAATATTCAAGGTCATTTATAAGCAGACTGATATAATATTACTTGCAGATAATTTTACTGCATTTCGTATGCATAGGGCGTATAACATGAAATATTTACGGATACATTTTAACTGCAAAAAATTGAAGTAATTTATTTGAAAATTATGTTTCTTTTTAAATAATGCCTTTCGCAAAGATTTATGTTCTTCCCCTATGTTTTTGAAAAACACAAAAACGTAGACATGACATAAATCATGGTATAATAATTTGATTTAAACGTCAACGTCACTGGGTAATCATTAACACAGAGGGCAGTGTAGTAGATAATTAGATATCTGTAACTCTACGATATACGTCATTATTATTTCTAGTGTGTTAGGAAGTAATGTTACTATATCTGTTACACAACATAAATTACATAGATATACGTTAAATATTCTTTCTCTTTTCAACATGAAATATTACTAAGCTACTGCTATATAAAGTGCTGTGTATTCTTTCTTCGAACAAGTGACCTTGAATAGTCATATTTCGTGAAGAAAACTATATTAAAATTGAAATTAATATAGAGTTAACAGTCTATCAGCGGTAATAATAAACAAGGGTTAAGTTCACAATAGCTTCTTTTTAACACAGGAATAGCTATTCCTAGTTTATCACGAGCTTAACCCACAAATATATAATAATAAACGTGGAATAAGGCTTAACTCTAGAATAAACTCTCCATAAACGTCATTTTAATACAGGGTTAAGAGATATTCTCGGAATAACTAATCTGGAAATAGGAAATTATTTATTATTACCGCTGTATATGTTCGAAATAAATTATAAAAGAGTGAAAAGATAATGTCAGCCACCTGGTACCAAGGACCATTACTTTGTCGGAGTAACGCTGTATCAACTGATCTATACAGTTTTGTGTCACGTTGTGTGATATGGGGTTGGATTACCACTACTGTTAACTCTATGTTAATTTAAAAAACTGGACCTATAGGGCCAAGAGTAATTTCTGGCATGTCCACAATGATGTACATCGGGTAAATGCAAAAACCAAACAAGTCCAGATGTTTTTCATTTTTTAATAAATGATAGATCCATAAAATAAAATTTCAAACGGATCACATTGGTTTTTTTGCTTATTATTCCTGCTCATAGGTGTACAGTGTGTCCACTGTAAGCTGGCCACCATTGCTAACTTTCTTATTTGAAGAGATAGAAAGACGATTAAATGGACAAAGTTGGGCGATATTATACGACAAATTTAACGGTGAAAAATACAAAACAATTGAACATCAAATTCACGACTTATTCAACAAATTAACATTTTTTTAAATGGAATGCCATATTGAAAATGGTACCATTTAAAAGATTTTTATTATCTCAATATAAAAGTTCATTGTCACTATGCCTCTAAAATTAAAAACAAAAGAGTTATTTCAAGTTGAAATTTAAATATTTTATTTCATATTTTGATACAAATACAATATTGTTGCTATGGAAAAAACAAAAACAAATAACGAAATTAATTATTAACTAGCAAACTTAAAAAAAAAAGTTCTATTGGGATATAGTTCTAAATACTTTTGCGCACTGGCTACAGAATTTTTATTGCACTTTGCATAAACAAAAAGCATATCAACTTCATTCATCATTAGTATATTTTTCCATTTTGTCTATCTATCAATAAAATGTCAATTGTTCTTTGTTTAATGTTAGTTTCTGTTGTTTCCATTGCAACAATGATATATGTGTATTAAAATATGAAATAAAATATTTAAATTTCAACTTGAAATAACTCTTTTGTTTTTAATTTTAGAGGCATAGTGATAATGAACTTTTATATTCAGATAATAAAAATCTTTTAAATGGTACCATTTTCAATATGGCATTCCATTTAAAAAAAAGGTATTTTCTTGAATAAGTCGCGTATTTGATGTTCAATTGTTTTGTATTTTCCACCGTTAAATTTGTCGTATAATATCGCCCAACTTTGTCCATTTAATCGTCTTTCTATCTCTTCAAATAAGAAAATTAGCGATGGCGGCCCGCTTACAGTGGACACACTGTACACGGAAAAAAATACTCAGACATACAATGAATGGTTTTGAAATGATTTTTTTTTATTTCTGAAAAATTTGAAATTTAGGATATGTTCGGTTTATTTAAAAAAAACCTCAATTGAAAACAGAAACTGTTAAAAGTTTTATATTTTATTCACTAATTACACTAACAACTATATTTTAATTATTTTTTTTCTAAAATGTAGATTGCAGAAAAACAACAAAGAGAAAGAGAAAAAATACAAGAAAGAGAAGAACTTGATAAACTTATAAAAGATATTGAAGAAGAAGAAAGAGCATGTATGTAATTTCTAAATTTAATTTATTCTTTTAATAAGTAGAATATATTGATGGGCTTTAGTTACAAATACTATGGGAAAAAGTATCATAGATAAGTGATCTAACTGCACTACACTTTTCCCTCGTATTTCAGACATTGTTAATTTTATTTTAACCTAGAATAATCAATTTTAGTTTAGAAATTCTTATTTATAAGTCAGAATAATCAATTTGGTTTCAGAAAGCTTCAAATTTAGTAGTAGTATAGAGGAATTAAGGACATTATCTTGATCGGTAATAGATATTAAGACTTTAGTGTCTAGTCTACCTAAAGCAAAAATGTCGTTCGTATATTTCAAATAACTTGTTTTTGGTGCATTTTAAAGAAAAATGGTATTTCAAAAATGTTTTAAAATATCATTGTTAACGTCGAAGTGTTTTTAAAATTTTGATTTTCTCCAAAAATAAAATTAGATTTTTTTTTTATTTAGTCAAATTTCGAAACATTTTCAAAAAGAATTGGACAGTTCGAGGTTAAGATTACATAATGAAAACATGTATACCGGGTGGTCCATCGGTCTGTTATTTTAACTTTATATTTTTTAATGGAATATCCTATATATTTTTACAAGATTTTTTGTTTCTCTTTGAAACAGTTCTTATTCATTACAGTTCCAAAATGATCTTACAGAAACTATTCATGTTTTTATTAAAAAATAATTAATAAAAAATAATATAAAAGAATTGAATGTCTACCCTTCAACATTAATACATTTTTGCACTCTGTCATATGATATCCATGGAAGCGATTAAAACTCTTTACACCAAAATTCCTAGATATTTGACGTTAACTTACATGACGATTTTCATAAACTACATACATGTTCAATTCAGATTATTCTGTGAGTACACTTTTGTATCTGTAAACTTTTTTTGATAAGCTTATATTGCCAGACTGAGTAAATCTTTGTATCAGCTTCCTTAAAGTAGAACTCTGAGATACACGGTTATTAGGATATCGTTCCGGGAAATAAGCAATATGACATCTGGTGGTATTTTGCGAAACTATAGTTGACGGGATAAATTATACACGTGACATTTTCTTGATTGTATAAACACAAGTGTTTTCTATTATGTTTATAATATTTACGTTTACATATGCAATATCTCTTAATATTATACAGTTAATGCATAAATACAATTAGTAAATGTCAAATTATCCCGTTAACATTAGTTCCACTTTGGCGCTGCGATCTTATTTCCCATCGCTTATAACTGAATGGCTGAACTAATATTTCTTCGACATTCACCATGAATAAATACCAAGTTAACTAATACGTCTTGTAAAATTTATTCATAAACAAACTAAATGAATTATAAAGAAAAGTTGATAAATTAAATGAGAGAAGCAAATAATAATTATTGGAATTCTGACAGCAACTAATGTAATTGTTTAAACAAGTGAATTTATGGCATATTTTCTGTTATTATTTATTAGTAAACAATGAATCTGTGCTGATCATTTTAGGAATATAATGAATAAGAACTGTTTTAAAGCAAAACATTTTTTTTTTTTTGTAAAAATTAGGGTGTTTTATTAAAAAATATAAAGTTGCATGTCATTGCGCGAAAATGGAACACCCGGAAAAACTTATACTGCAGATATGTGGGCATTTTAATCCAAAATAATTTATTTATTTTGAAAAAAAATTGGTAATATTTAAAATAATCGAGTAAAAAAAATACAGAGCGATGGAGCACCTGTATAATAATTACACATAAACCTATATCTCCACTTTTCACTTCTAGAAGCTGCATGTATAGTCGCAGCAAAAGATTCACCCAAATGAATATTATATTCTGTGCCCGCTACTGTAGAAAATGTTACACACTAGGCTAGTTTTAAACTGCACGCGTTCTTCTAAATGCTACTTGTAGCTGTACTGCGGCCGGTACTTTCGGTGCGTTCGATAATTCAGAACAATATACACTTTCCTCATGATATGCACCATAACTGTTCGGTTATTCCGGTGCACAAAAAGTTTACACCGTCTAATGTTCGGTAAATAACCGTGCAGTTGAATTCGTTACGCACTATCTGCTCAACCTCAGCGAGTGTGGTCTGTATCGCACGGATTATTTTCGCGCCTAATTGAACGAAACAGAACCTATACAGGGACGTAGCCAGGAGTGGGCCAGGGTGGTCCAGGCCCACCCTGCAAAAACTTTGGCCCACCCGTTTAAAAGTCAAATGAGAGAAAACAGTTCACGCACATTATTTGAACTGCATTTCTCATTCCAAAACAATGATGGCATTTATGGTAAAGAAACAGTAATATTATTTTATTCACAATCATTATATGTCGATTCCTAACCTGTTAGAGGTTGGGAAATACGTCATTCCTAACTGCAATGACAATCTCTTGGGTGGGAAATAATATATTTCACTTCCACCCCGCGGGTTGGAAATGTTTGTGTAGGGGTTGCCTAGCAAAATTGTCATAGATCCGTATAATAAAGGATGTTTTTACTTTAATTTATGAGTAAGTACATATTAAATTATATGTATAAGTATTATTTTTATTTTTTAAACACATGTTTACAGAAATGGGTTCATTTATTTATCGAATTTCAAAATGCCAAAAAGAAAGTGTGTCTATAAAGAAGACGAATATAAAAAAGATATGGGAAAACATGCAGCTTCACATCCCTTGAAAAATTGTAACTTTCAATTATAGGGCATTTGACCTTGAATGAAAAAAAAATTTCAAAGTTTTGGTACCCAGGCCGCCACTGGTTTTACAATCCTTTAAAAAATGTCCCGGTTTTGCAATTCATAAATTGGCCCACCCTACAAAAATATACTGGCTACGTCCATGAACCTATACAACGACTTGCTAACTTATCACCACTTTTATAAAAATATATATAATAGATACAAATACCCTTATTTATATTTGTAATAAATTTATATAATTTATAAAAGTCTACGATTTCTGCGTAGTTACAAACTTTTTTAATTTGCTCATTTTCTTCATCAGACGAATCGTTAGGTAAGACATCATGTGCAAAATAAAGTACAGTAACGATATGCAAACTTGCCTCATCTAACGTTCGGTAAATAACCTTGCGTTAACTTCGTTACGCACTATCTACTCAATCTCGGCAAGTGTGGTTTGTATCGTGCTGATTATTTTCGCGCGTAATGCAATACTACATACCAACCTACCATATACAACAACTTGCTAACTTATCACCAATTCGTATTAATATATAAATAATAAATGCAAACACATTTATTTATATTTGTAATGAATGTAATGTAAATACAACATACATTTTATATAACACATTGTTTGTTCTTCATCAGACGAATTGTAAAGTAAGATATGTATAAAATAAAGTACTGTATTAATACTTGACGGTTAATGTTTTGGCTATCTACAAACTGTCAATAGCAGTAAAAATCAGTACCGTTCTGTTAAATTTGCATGCAATGTTGACTATTATCACGCACATTTTGTAGGCTGCAATAGCATCACATGTCGTGCAATTTAAGTAGCGCAGTTTTTTAATTTACCACGCAACAAAAGTATCTGTGTGTGACTTTACACCTCAATGATAATAATTATTGTATTAACAAAATCGTATAATACAGTTGCAGAAAAGATGCATAGAAATAAAAAAGCTCTCTTCGATGACTGTCAAAAACAAATGAAAGATCGAGAAGAGATCCTTCGAAAAGCAGCTGAAGATGAAAAGAAAATTCAGGAAGCGTATGATGTTCTTACCGAAGAACTTATTAGGCTACAAAAAGAAAAAGAATTAGCAAGCAGTTCACAAGCAGCTAAGGACAAAGCTGAAAGTGTTAAGTTGTACAGGAAATTTATGGAAGAAATGAAACAACAAGAACAGAAGATGGAAGAAGAAATAGATTATTTAATACAAGCTGATATGAAGGAAATGCAACGAAAAGATGACGAAAAGAGATGTGCGACTATAAAAGAAAAAGAGGCTTTACAAGCGGTATGAGATAGATATATAATTTATACAACTTATCAAATACTTATTTACTAACAATTTTAACCATAAATTATCCAAATGCGCTTATAGAGTAAACATAAAAAAATGGGGGCATTATCTGGGGAATATATTTCATGCCAAGACAAAAAAATCCTAATAACCAATGTCTGGATACAACCTTTTCGAATTTAAACACCACAGATCATAATACACTACTATATAGGAAACTGCCATGTTACGCGTTGAGACTGTATTTAGCGCCACCTGAGGAGTGGAACTTTAAATAAAGTCATGCATATAGACAACCCGACACAAATATTTAGGCTACTTGCAATATTATTTCATATATACAGTGTGTTTGAAAAAGTGGTTACACCCTGTTTTCTCGCTTATTAAATATTACAGATAAGGTACATATATTGCTTATAGGACATGATTTAATCAGTGCAATATTTGTGATTGAAATGTGTCTAAACTGTAACATCAACTTTGTGAATTTAAATACAACCTATACTATTTTTTTATAAATTTGGATTTCATTTTTTGTCCTCTTTCCGACAATACTAAATTTATTAGTGTTTTATTACATTGGGACTGACTGTAGAAGACAAAGTGAAGATAGTATTATTAGTTGAAGGATAATAACAGAAGTTTTAGAGAAGCGGCTGAAGAATTTAATAATGTTATGAGTGAATTAAGAAGCCAAACTTTAAAATGTATTAATGTAAATGGGGGACATGATGAATAAATGTTTTGTTACTTGTAAATTTCTTATTTCATATTCATTAAATTAAAAATAAATGAATTTATTAACATAATATCATGAAAACAATTACTGTCATAGCCCTCTCACATAAGTATTAAATTACATCTCAACGATAAAAATCGTGCAAAAGAAAATAATTATTTTTAACAAATGAATAATGTTAACACTAATAAATTTAGTATTGTCGGAAAGAGGACAAAAATGCAATCCAAATTTATAAAAAAATAGTATAGGTTGTATTTAAATTCACAAAGTTGATGTCACTTCCGGTTATACCGGAAGCTCAACAATTACAGTTTATACACATTTCAATCACAAATATTGCACTGATTAAATCATGTCCTATAAGCAAAATATGTATCTGTAATAATAAGCGAGAAAACAGGTGTAACCACTTTTTCAAACACACTGTATATAGTATTGGCGATTGAAATTAACTTCTCCCGCCGTTATATACTCCTGTTGTGACGTCATAACTGGGATGTGCGAGCTGTCACTGATATTGCATTTGTGTAAAATTTAAAAATATGAAACTTATGTTAAAGGATATTTTAATTTTTTTAAATGGCCTGCAAACTCTAGAAAATTTCTATGAAGGGAAGGATATAATATAATTATGGGCATATCTTTAGTTCAAAAATTAACCACCAAATAGAGTTTGCTTAATTTGAATCGCGAATTCTTTTACATTTATTTAAAGTAAATCAATCAAAAATGAGTGAATACAATTTAAATATTTATTTTAAAAAAGACTTTAAATTTATTTTCACTTTATTTTCTGTTTGTAGATATTTATTAGCACAACATATTTTTTACATAACACATGATTCCATGCGAAACCATTATACACACATGCACGCACGCATACACACTCGCACACGCGCACACACACACATGCAGATACACACACACATGCACACACACGCACACACACACACACACACACACACACACACACACACACACACACACACACACACACACTACACAAGCACAAGTGACAACTACAATGACAGCTAATTATCGACGTTATAGCTAACTGTAATAATTTTTATCATCCAATGACTACTAACGTTATCCCATAGGTGGAAGTCTAACTATGAACCCATTCCCATAGTTACCCATTAAACTTTCTGTTAAACACTATCAAAATCGACAACAGAATCTGTTGACAGATAATTTTCTGTTGTTTTAATAGTTGAGTGTATGCTTAGCCTATTAAAAAAATTAAAATGGAAATACTAAATTTGTATTAACTTTTATCAATGAAAGCGTATATTATTATATCATTGAATTCAGAAGATAATTCTCTATTTATTGAGCTAATAAAAAATATATACAATTTAAAAAATATATAACATTAATCCAAAAGTTGAGTATCATTGACTTTAAAATAATAATAGTTATGCCAAAATGTGTCCCCCCTCGATGCCTTACAAAATGTCTTCATCATTTTTTGTGTAATTTTTCATATATAGTTTGGTTCACGAAAGATGACTATTCAAGGTCATTTACTCGGTCATTTATAAGCCGTCTGATATATAATGGTACTTGCAGAAAACTTCACTGCATAGGCGTTCAACATGAAATATTTTTGGATACATTTGAATTGCAAAAATTAATGTAATTTATTTGAAAATTGTTTCTTTTTAAATAATATCTTTTTCTAAGAAAAAAGACATAAACTTGACATAAACCATGGAATAATAATTTGATTTAAACATCGTCACTAGTACATAATTGAATATCTGTAACTCTACGACACAAGTCATTATTATTTGTAGTGTGTTAGAAAGTAATGTCACCATTTACATATATCTGTCGCACAACATAAATTACATAGACATACGTTAAATAGTTTTTCTCTTTTTAACATGAAATGTTACTAAGCTACTGCTGTATAAAGTGCTGTGTATTCTTTCTTCGAACAAGTGACCTTCAATAGTCTTCTTTCGTGTACCAAACTATACAGGATTAAACTGCTCATTTTCACAAATTCAATAGTGTCGTTTACTTAGTTTTTATGGGGTACATAAGATACTACATTTTTTTATGAAAATATATGTTACAGTAAAAGCATTTAAAATTCAAAAATAACTCAAGTGATGTTTATTAGCAAATGTGAAATCAAATATTTGAAAAATAGTGTGACAGTGACACTGACAAAAATATCGATACGCACGGCTATGAATCAAGTTGATATATGCGAAATAGTAAATGAACTACACAGCGACAGTATTATCAATAACGAGTATTGTTTTACATTTCATGTTGTACTTTAATCAAAACAATCCTAATATGAGAATATTAAATGTATATGAACTTGTTCATTCGTTCATGATGCAGATGACCTAGACATCTTAAAAAAATTCAACTGGACTTGATTTTACGTTTACGTTTTATGTTGAATCTGTAATATCTTATTTACTTGAATAATCTGCAATATTTTTGATTTTGAGTAATATACGATAGTTTCGACTTATATGTATGTAATATTAGCCAAAATGTAGATATAGTAAAACTATATAAGAATAAGAAATATAATATTAAATTATTTGCATGTGTCCTTGTACTTTTTAGTAATATGATAAAACATGGTACATTTATACAGGTTGTAAAAGCTAAACGAGTTACCTCAAATAATTCTTGTATTATCGAAGATACAATAAAATACTATAAGATAATATTATAGAAGACCAAAGGTCCCATCCGATTAGAGAAGAAAATATTTTTTTAAACCAGTGATTCTCAACTTACAACACAAAGTTATATTTTTTAAGTGGGGTACAGGCTAACACTGAAAAACGGGTCAATCAAAATAACGTTTTTATTAATTTTTTTTTTTAATTCTCTTGATATATTTGTAAACCAGACTTAGGGGCTCACAATCATGGTATTTGGCATGATAATAGCGCTTCCAGTTTAACTGGAACTGACATTAAATTTCATGTTTCAAATGAGACACTATATATATTTATATATTTGAAATATACGTAAATTTACAAATTCACCGATATGTTTGAAGTAAATTTGTATTGAAAAAATAAATTACAAAAACGTAAGAGAAAATTATGAATAATTTACCTGATAGGCCTTATCAGGTAGGCTGTGATACACTGTTTTTACAGGCTGCCTGATCATGGCTATATAAATATACTCCAAGTATATCGTTGAATTCATAATTTTACGTAGATTCAAAATATATAAAAATATATAGGCTGTTCCATTTGAAATATAAAAGTTAATGTCACTTCCGGCTAAACCGGAAGCGCTACTATCATGCCAAATACCATAATTTGGGAGCCGGTAAGCCTAGTTTAGAAATATGTAAAGAGAATTAAAAAAGTAATTATAAATAAAAGTTATTTTGAGTGGTCCGTTTTTCAGTATCACGCAGTATATTTTTTGGCCCATTCGATAGAGTATTTTTTTCAAAATTAAACCATATAATCATTTTATGTCCTTAAATAACAAAAATATTGAGAAAAAAAATTTATTTTTCGGTGGGTTATGTATGGAAAAATTAAACTTAATTTAAAACAAAACATAAATATTTGACAATAATTTTATAAATAGTGTTTTATTTAATTTCCATCCTAAATAATTCAAACTGCAAATATCAGTTTTTGTTTTTCGTACATAGCCTACTGAAAAATAGCTATAAAATCCAAAGTTATTTAATTTCAATTGATTTTTTATCAATATTTTTGTTATGTAAGGATATAGAATGATTGCACAGTTGAGTTCAGGAAAAAATACTCTATTAAATGAGCCTAAAAGATATATACCAAGCCATTTAAAAAAACATATCTTTATTTTGCAAAAAAATATTATCTTCTCTAATCGGATGTCTCCCTTGGTCTTCTATAAGATTGTCTTAGTATTTTATATTGAAATTATTTGAGGTAGCTCATTTCCTGTATACAGTATCTAAAATCATTATAAGCACAAAATGCATATACAAACAAATAAATAAATAAAAAATAGTATATTGAAAGACAAGTATTACAATAATACTTAATGTAATACAAGAACAGTTTGCGTAATCGAACCGCAGGCGAGTTACGCCAAGTACGTGTATTACAAATGGACATTGTAATACGTGTTTTTCATACTATTTTTCCTATTTCGCATTAATTTACTTTTATTTTAAAATTATTATTGAAAGAAATATTAATATATCAAGGTTGGTAACACCCCTAACACTAACTGTTTCAATAAACAATTGAAATTTGATAAATTTAGTCATTTTGACAGTAGTTACTTACAAGCAACGGCGAAATATAACTAGACAAAATTTCATTTGGTTTGTTTTGATTTCGGCTGGCCAGACAGAGACAACTATCTACCTTAGTAAATAAGATACCGAAAAAAAAAACTTATTCTTGTTACATTGTTTACAATCGTATTTACCATAACTCGTTCCGTGGTGTACTCTAATTTTAAATCTCTAAAAATAAATTTAATCATTGTGTTCCGTGATTGTTCAGAGGGTTTTGATCAAGTATATAGTCCTGCAAAGGTGTTAAAATATCTTGTAGCAAATGTTTACCTTTCAATATTTGAAACCAAAGGGCGAACTGCTAGTGAGTCTTGTAACTTATAAAATTTGTTTAAAAATGCCTTCTTGTTGCAAAAACAGGTCTGAAAAGGGTTTTCGACTATTTAGAATACTATACGAAAGAATAGAAATTTGTGTCACTTTATAAAAACTGATTTGTCGGTTGTGAGGTTAGTTTGTTTTCGTACATATTTATTGTTCGGTAAAGTCAATAATTTTGTAATTATAATACATAATTATTAAATATATGACGTTGATTTTTTTTATATAACAATAAATCTACTTTTATCGTATTAGCGCTTAAATTTTCACTTTCAAGTGACACCTAGTGAGAAATGTTCGAACTAGACTAAATATATCTCTATCTCTAGTTGTCTCTCTCTGGCCAGCCGAAATCAAAACATTCAGTGAGGAGGGATAAGGAATATTTTGTCTAGTAATATTTCGTTGTTGCTTACAAGTTAGGTTTGAGTTAAAATTTATATTTATTATGTTGTTATGAACCTAGAAATAAATACTTTGAATTCTAATTTAAAAGAGTGCTGTACTGTTTGATGTAAATATTTTACAATAAAAATATCTAATTTCAGTAATTTTTCATGAGTAATGAGAGGTAATAACAACTAAAATGAAAGATATTTATTTGACACTTAGACTAAGTTGTCAACTTACCAATTTAAAAATCCCCAAAAACATTTGTGCAAAATTCACTTTGTGAACACGAAAGAGGAAAATATATATCATCATGGCATATTACCCATTACGGACAAAATTGAAAAAAATTCACTACACACTCGTTTTTCTACAATGAAATCCTCTTCCTGGGGGAGGTGTACTATACCTCTTGTATTCTACAAATATCACATTGAAAATTTTCTTTCAGTCTGTTTTGAAAATAAGAGACGGCCAATTAGAAGAAAAGAAGAAACGCGAAGAAGAATTACGAAAGAAAGCGCAACTAGAAGCAGATTTACGACTAGAATCCGAGAAATATTACGCAGAAATGAAGAAAGAGTACAATCGCGTTAAATACCTACACCAGAAGAAATACCAGAATGACTTGAAAGAACAAATAGCTTATAGCAAAGTTCTAGCTGTACGAATAATTTCTTTCAAAATAATATTTTGTATTCTTATGATTTATATTAATTTAATTTCGCAGGAGCGAGAAGAAGAAAATAATAAAAAGATTTTAGAATCTGCTAAAGTAGAAGATGAATTATATGACAGTATTGTTAAGAAAGTTTTAAGTGGTGAAGCTAAAATTTGTGAAACTCATCCATTCAGAGTTCAAATTGATAACGAAAAATGCCCTTGTCCAAAACCTAATTATTGATACCCATTATTTTTTCCATAATTGTTTATGTGTAATTTCAGTAATATAAACAATACGAAAATTATAAATTTTTATTTTTTGTCATTATCTCCATCTTCAGAAAGTCTAAAGATCATGTTGCATACTAAATAATTGAAGAATAAGCACTATTGATTAACCGCCTTGTGATCTTGAGTGACGATGACGAAGATATGTATATTGGGTTGGGTCTTCTACCATAGACCTCAAAACTATATACATATACAGTGTAACACTAAAAAAAGGAACATTCAAAATAACTTTTATGTATAATTGTTTTTAATTTTCTTGGTGTATTTGTAAACTAGGCTTACGGGCTCACAAATTATGTTTTTTCGCATGATGGCAGCGCTTCCGATTTAACGAGAAGTAAACATTAACTTTCATATTTCAAATGGGATACCCTATATATTTTTATATATTTGGAATCTACGTAAAATTTCGAATTCAAGGATATGCTTGAAGTTAGTTTTTATTAAAGAAATAAATTATAAAATCGCAAGAGAAAATATAAATAATGTACCTGGTAAGACATATCAGGTAGGCTGTGATTACAAATTAATCTTTTTTTTGTAACGAAATATAGAATTTTACAAAAATAACTTACTATTTAAACAATTAACTTAAATATTACTTAATATTATCTCACCTGTTTTCACAGCCTGCCTGATATGGCTTATCAGGTTAATAATTTTCTCTTACATTCTTGTTATTTTTTTCAATGAAAATGCACTTCAAGGATATCGTTGAATTCGTAATAATTTCACATAGATTCAAAATATATAATATGTGTCCTATTTAAATGAAAGTTAATGTCAATTCATGTTAAACCGGAAGCGCTACCAACATGCCAAATACCATGATTTGTGAGCCCCTAATCCTAGTTTGCAAATATATTAAGAAAATTAAAAAACAATTATAAATAAAAAAAAGTTATTTTGAGTGGCTAGTTTTTCAGTGTCTGTATTAAAGATATAAAAAAGCTATTAATTTTTAAAATATTCGAATTTTTAATCTCCTTAACATCTACATCACATTTCTACTCTATTCCAAATACTTACTACTTTCAAGTTTTCTGATAACACCTTTTTGAAATCGCAGTATCCATTTTCGAGTAAATGAATGCAGAAAATAATAAACAACGAAAGTAAACCAAACAATACTTTTTTGAAATATAAGTTGAATGACATAGGCTACCAGTGGCAATCAAAACTTGGAGTACGTAATTTTTTATTAAAGATTTCAGTAAATTGATTATTATCCACGCATATTTCCAATTATTAACCACAATAGTTATTTGTTTAACTAGGCACTAAAATATCAGATTTACAGCATAGGCTGCCGAAAATCTGTAAATCTGTGTCTGGTGCCGTGTTGAAAACATTATTTTTATTGCCGATTTTAGAATTAATATTAATTTAGTGGTTATTTTTAATTTTTTGAGCCATTGCTATGTAAATAGTAACAATAGGCAGTAAAAATATTGTAATCATAATAATATAGTAAGTGTCATTTTACAGACTGTTAGCTATTAAAAAATCACACTTTTCATGTTAATTGGCAAAAAACAAATTTATGTAAATATTTTTATTAGTGTTGAAATAGATCATTTTATATGACTCCAATTCGGTAAACTCCACTGTTTGAGAACAAAATAAGCTTAATATCCGTTAATATTTGCATTTACAGTGATAGCCATGGAATTTAAATAAAATTAGAAAGAAATGTATATATCGGTTTGAACTGCCAGAAACTTTATTTTATAGGTTACAAAATGTGAAAAATAATAACATTAATTGTTACTTAAGTGTAAAATATAAAAATAAAATTTATTTATTGATTTAAGTGCAGAATTTAATTATCTTTAACATTTATTTGAAAATCGAATATCTGTCATGATCTGACAGTTCAAACGATATGCATTTCAGTGTAATTTTATATCAATTCCATGGCTATCACAAAAAGGAGCAATATATATAAAATTTAAAATTCGATTTTACAGATTACTAAACGTGCAAACTAAAATCTGTTAATTGATGTAGGCGTAGAATTTAATTACCTACAACTTTTATTTGAAACATTTATGTTCAAATATAATTGAGAACTTTTCCGCAAGGAAAAACTGATTTTCCATGTTAAACGCTTATGGCCCGCTTTTTAATGAACACTTTGTATAAAAATATAACATACTAAAAAACAAGAAAGTTAATCACTATTTCCGATTAAACCGGAAATGATATTGCTTTAAAAATTTACTAGTTAAAATAAAATGGGTACAGTAATTTTTTTAAAGATGTCCGATCAAGGTCATTGTATGAATTAAGATTTTAGCTCCGGCCATTCTGTCAATTTCAGTATAGTAAAAGCATTAAAAATTCAAAACTCAGTCAACTGGTAAGTTTATTAGCAAATGTAAAACCAAATATGTAAAAAATAAGATACTGGCACCATATCAGTGTCAGTGAATATATCTGATTTAATAAATAAACTTACGTTAAAGTGTTATCAACAACTAGCATCGTTTTAAAATGGAATGTCCTAACTTAATCTACACAATATGAATTTTTGAAAGACACGCTTGTAGTCTTTGCAAATGAGCGAGATAAATGTATGTCAATTTGTTAATTCATTCACGATACATCGGATATCTTTAAAAAAATACTGTATGTCGGAAGATCCCTGAATATTAAATTTTATAAAATACAATAAAATTATTTTTAAAATAAAGGCCGCATATGCTCGTGGTCTCTCACAGCCTTTGTACATATATTCATAAATGTAGCGTACACATTCTAAATATAGAAGGTATATTATGAAATACTGATAAAATGTCACCGCTACAAGTCTATTTGTTTTCATTTATGTATGAATTTATTCTAATTTAATGTGTTTAAAATTCTCTTTCATGATGAACAGGTAAAAAAGTAAAGTTCTCTTTCGGAAATTTATAGGACAAAGTTTTCTGTTTTCTCTTTTTCATGTCAAAAAATAATATTTACATCTCGTAGTTCTGTCGTGTTCCTGAACCTCTGTTCAAGCCTGAAGGGTTACACTACTACGCAAACTTGCTAGCTTTGGTCACAAAGCTTTGTAGATATTCGCATTTAGTAAAAAATACAAAAGGAAAAGATTAAATGAGGGCCGCTAACAAAAGCGAAGACGTGAACAAGAACCTCGATAGACACGGTAACCTGACGCCATATCGAGAGAAATTTACAGGCGCGACGACTCACTAAATAACGCTACTTTTTCTTCTATCTACCCCAAATAACGACAAAGGAAGAGATCAAACTTCTTGCTAAATTGCTTATAATGGTTTTTTTTGTGATCATAGTTCATTTACATTTCATTAACCTTGTTTTCTACTCGTTTAACTTTAACCACTGAATCAGTGGATCTTTAATCTCAATTAAAATTTATATTGCAGTACGTAATAAGTAGAAATAACGAAAGATAAATAGATTCTAAGCCAATTTGGCATAATACTAATAAAATAAATTAGAATTTACTTAAATATTTTACTGCTATATAGAAATAATACTTTAATTGTGGGATCAGATAAAATCATGTATTATATTATTTATGGTATAAGTGAGTAATAAAACATATTTCATCCATAAGCAGAAAGAATTGTGTATAAAAAATACTATATCCTTTTTTTAGACATGTGACGATAATTAAGTCGCTATTCTTATTTTACGAAAAGCGCCACTACAATGTGCACTACCACAACATTTTGGAACTAACATGACAAATTAAAAGCGGTAATAATAAACAAGAGTTAAGTTCAGAATAGCTTCTTTTTAACACAGGAATAACTATTCCTAGTTGATTACGCGCTTAACCCATAAATATATAATAATAAATATGGAATAAGACATAACTCTAGAATAAACTCTCCATAAACGTCATTTTAACACAGGGTTAAGAGATATTCACGGTATACCTAATCTGGAAATAAACAATTATTTATTATTACCGCTGGAAATATAACTGTTTAATCTGGGCTTAAGTGTATATGCAGTCAAGATAAAGCTGGAACTAATATAATGAATATGGCAAATTTGACGGGCTCGAGAAATTTGGTAGTAACCGGCCTACTCTCACTATTAATTAGGCTTTTGTTTTTTGCTTCAAGTTGTCAGAAATATGTCGTGTTTGGTATCAAATGAAATGTTTTCGTCACCTTTAGGTAAGCAAGGTATTGTTTTTGGTCAAAAATTTCAATAGTGACTTTCTAATTAATATGCACGTTTTTGGGGTCCCCAGAATACGAATTTACTATTTTTACGATGATATCTGCATGTGTGTGTGCATCTGTGTGTGTATGTGTGTGTATGTGTGTGTGTGTGTGTGTGTGTGTGTGTGTATGTGTGTGTGTGTGTGACGAACGTTTCGGATCGCATAACTTCAATATCACGATTCCAAAAATTATATTTTTTTCGTATTCCTGAAGTTTACATCCAGAAGAAGAGGTGATTAGATTTTGGTTATAACTGGTCATCCAGTAGTGCCCTCATTTGAAGATTTTAACAGTTTCTCTTGAAAAACGCAATTAAATATCATTTATTGACATTTAACGTTATTATAACTTAAAGAATATATTATTCTCCATACGAGTTGATTGCATTTTATTCTTCATATTCAATAGATATAGAGTTAAAGAATTATAAAGATAATAAATTTCATAAATCAGTCAGCTGTACTAACCATAAAAACTGCTAATCAGATAATTCAAATTGACAGATGTCAGTATCAGCGGAAAGTAAATAAATGTTGCAGAGATGATACTGTTGAGATAGATGATGGAGAAGACACGGAAAGACAGGTAAAAAAATTAAAGGATAAGGGAAATACTCTAGTGATAGAAGTATATAGACAGATACAAGAAAGACTATTACATTGGTCTGAACATGTCATGAGAGATGAAAAATAAATTGGGAGAATAATGAATAGCTTAGTAGTAGAAGGTGGAAGAAATATAGGAAGACCAAAGGATAAGATGGAAGTACTGTATTACGGATGACTTGAGAGAAAAGGAACTGAATGAGGACGACATGCAAAACAGAAATGAGTGGAAGAAGAAAATAAAAAATAGCGAACCCTAGCGAATGGGAAAAGCTAAAAAAGATCATGTCAGTGTCAAGTGCAATTTGCATAGTTTGTTTATGAAATAATTTTATTAGAAATATATAATCTTTTGCAAGAAAATTTATATATGGAATTTGTATATAATACATAATATTGACGGAAGGTAATGTGCTGGCCACATCAGATTTTTTGTTTTAGTAAATAAATACATAACTAGTATTTGTTACTATGTCATGATAAATTAGTTTTATATTTATATTTCTATCATCCTGCGTTTGAAATGTGTTTTTAACATTTTATCGTTCAACATATAAAACAGTAAAAAACAACAAAAAAACTTAATTTATTTTATAAAATTGCCAGATACTCGTATATTAAAAACTCGAACAGTCTAAACATATTTTTATTTACCTTCATAAGATCATCTTTCTACAACGGCGGGATTTGGGGATGGCAAGTATAGGCAGTTGTCCCCTCCAAAGTTTGGGAAGATTATATTGACTTTAAATACTAGTAATTTTATAGTAAATATTTATAAATAAATATATTTTGGTTTTCAATTTCAAGTATAGAATTGTTATTCTAATATCTGAAAATATTGATTAAATTGTCATATAATACCACTAGGTCTAGAATTTTACCGGTAATTCAGGCCTACCTCACTCCTGCTTGTTGCTTTAGAAAATCTTTCTCGTTTCGATTTTCGTCGCAACAAGTAGTCGTGATCATACCGGCAAAAATTGCCGGTAAAATTCTAGTCACTAGTGGTATTATATTATAAAAATTTAACTTCATCTTTTGCAGGGCTGGTAAAAAATATTTCGAGAAATTGTCACGGCGAATACCATTCGTAACCAGACTTTCACCGGTAATTTATGCCTAGTTCACTCCTGCTTGTTGCTTCAGAAAATCGTCCCTCATGCTGTCGCACTCGTTTCGATTTTCGTCGCAACAAGCAGTCGTGATCATGGCGGCAATAATTGTCGATAAAATCTAATCACTAGTGATATTATACAGTGTGTAATTGAAATAATTACACTAGATTTAACCGGTGTTAGAACTCGTCGAGTAAATAATATTTCTTAACAACTTTGTCTTGTAATCCTTCTAAATATTGAGTTAAAATTCTTCAAATTTTGTCACAAATTTCATTACCCGTCTATGGTTGAATAAAGTAACAACTGTAAACTGCATATCTGACAAGTAGAGCGCGTTGCATAATTCCAAAATTCAAAATAGGACTATTCTGCGCGTGTGTATAGCGTGCGTTTACGAACAACTGTTTATGGTTTGTTTCCGTTGTTAATTGTGCCTGTGACTGAATATAATGAAAGAATTATTACAAACTGGTTAATAGATTGATAGATACACCAGAAGATGCAACTATACACAAATCGGGTAAGATAAGAGATTGAATAGAATACCTCGACTAAGATAACAAAAAAAATCATACGTCAAATTTTTATGTTACAATAGGTTAGACAATTCAAAAATTATAGAACATTTATAGGATTCAGTTGACTAAGAACAACTCTACGGAACAAGAAAACGCAGTGATACAGACTTAAATGAAATCACAATAAATATACAAAATGGCCACCGTCATTGTCAATACAATACTGAAGGCGTCGATGAAATGATGTAACTGTTGTTGTTTCAATATCCTCTAAATTGTCATATGTGACACTGTGTTTGTAGTGCTATTCTTCGAGTCCTAGACCCTGGTTGAGTCCAAAACATCCTCTTCAATATTTTCTATATAATCAGGGCGAGTTCTACCACGATCTTGAGCAGAAGGCTTAAAGGACCACTGTCTCGGAGATGCTGAACATGTACAAAAGTGCGTACATTTGCAAGATGACGGTTCGGAACTTATGATCTCGGAGATTTATTTATTTTATATACATACATGTACAAAAATGCAAACGTTTAGAAGTTGACGATTCGGAAAACGGTCCAAATAAATTTGCCGACCTTGGGCAGCGTTTCCCTAAGCCTCACCATAGGCCAGCACAATGTCTGTCTACTCGCTATCCGCAAAGGCAGGCATTTTTACTGATTATAACTTTTATAATAATTATAAATCGATTTATTTTTGTCAAATTTATTTGAAAAAGTTGACAACTCACATTTGTTTCATATTATTATGAAGATACCTAAACGACTCGTTAATTTATAGGGAGGGAAAATGCTAAAAATTGAGATTTCGAAAAAAAGTTATTAAGAAATATTGTTGCTCTCGACGCGTTCTGTCACTGGTTAAGTTTATTGTACTTTTTTCTGTTACACTCTATATATGACAATTTAATCACTGTTTTTAGATATTAGAATAACAATTCTATTCTTGAAATTGAAAACCAGGAAATGCACTTATTTTATTGATATTTAAAAGGTCAAAAACAAATAATTTTACATCCTTATAATAATAAAAAAATATTTCATATATTCAGTTGAGATTGAAATTAAAAACCAGGAAATGCACTTATTTTATTGATATTTAAAAGGTCAAAAAAATAAAAATTTTACATTCTTATAATAATAAAAAAATATTTCATATTTCAGTTGAGATTGAAGATCATCACATGAAAATTAGCATTGATAAAAAAATCGTTTATAAATATTTATGTACCTCATTAAAAAAAAAACCCACCCCCCATCCACCTTAAAAATTGAAGTCCGATTTTGCATCCTCCCCTTCCCCTAATAAAATTACTGAAAACCCTCCACTGTCTTTCTATAATATATTCTAATTTTAAATATCGTAATTATTATAATAAATTCAAGAATGCAACTTTGCACTTCTGTTTCCATAACGAGCCCATTTTATTCCGCATTAAAATGGTTGAAGAATAGTTTTTCTAAATGAAACATACGACACCCCAAGGAGTTTTTGGGAAATTTACATAATATCTACATATTTCAATACTTTGCTTTTATTTCCGGATAAAGTATGTTCATATGAATGAATGGAATATAAATGGTTTCAAGCATTTTTACCTTTTGTCACAATTAGGTAAGGAAGGTCAAAAAAATCAATGACGATTTTTTAGTAAATAAGCACTATTTAGGGTTCATATAATACGATTTTACCATTTTTACGATGATGTCTGTATGTATGTATGTGTGTCTGTGTCTGTGTGTGTGTGTGTGTGCGTGTGCGTGTGTGTGTGCGTGTGTGTGTGCGCGCGCGTGTGTGTGTGTGTGTGTGTGTGTGTGTGTGTGTGTGACAAATGTTTCGGATCGCATAACTTCAATACCACGATTCCAAAAATTATATTTTTTTCGTATACCTCAAATTTACATCCAGAAGAAGAGGTGATTATTGACATTTAACATTATTATAACTTAAAGAATATATTATTCTCCATACGATTTGATTGCATTTTATTCTTCATATTCAATAGATACAGAGTTAAAGAATTAAATTAAATTTCATAAATCAGCCAGCTATGCTAACCATGAAAACTGCCAATCAGATAATTCAAATTGACAGATGTCAGTATCAGTGAAAAGTAAATGAATGTGGCAGAGATGATGATGTTGAGATAGATGTTGGGGAAGACACAGAAAGATACGGTAAGGAATGAAAGAATAAGGGAAGTAACTTAGTGTTAGAACTTTCTAGAACGATACTAGAGAGACGATTACATTGGTTTGAACATGTCATGAGGAGAGATGAAGAATATTTTGGAAGAAGAATGAATAGCTTAATAATAGAAGGTTGAAGAAACAGAGGAAAACCAACGATAAGATGAAAGGACTCTATTGCGAAAGACTTTAGAGAAAAGGAACTGAATGAGAACAACACGTAAAACAGAAATGACTGGAAGAAGAAAATAAAAAATAGCGACCCCTAACGAATGGGAAAAGCTAAAGAAGAAGAAGAAGATGTCAGTGTCAAGTGCAATTTATATATTTATTTTATGAAATAATTTTACTGGAAATTTAGAATCTTTTGCAAGAAAATTTATATGTATGGTATTTATACGTAACACACAGGATTGACGCAAGGTATTGTGCTGGCCACATCAGGTTTTTTATCAACTGTTTTAAGCTCAAGTGTTGTTATTTGATTAGCTTTCTTTTAATTGTACTAAGGTGAATAGATTGTATCTTTAAATTGAATAAAAAGAGATAGAACACATTTAAGGAAAATAATAAAACTTAATTAAACCAGAGTCTGAAAGAAAAAATGAACATGTTTTAAGAATAAATTCCGTTTTTTCTTTAGGCGCCCGCTCCAATCAAAGCTTTAATTTCACGTTACTATTAACAAGAAAATTAAAGCAAGATTAATTGCCTTCTATACGCGTTAGAGTTTCTTGCCAACGTTTGTTTGCCCAGCAAAGAGAACCCTTTGCGTGAAGGATTGTTAAACAGTGACAAAGTTTTAATATCATTTCGAGTAACCTGTCAAAACTTATTCCATTTGAAGGGCAAATTAGTTAGGAAAACCAGGATTAACTCCTATAGTTGTGGTAAACCAAAGTAAGTTTTCATGTTGAGGGTTAATATCATTTCATCTTATTAATTAAATAACAAATATTCATCATTTGACTGAATATAAGACGTCACTCACCTAACAGACACGTTAAAATATTGTGTAGAGAAGCAAGAATCAATACATGTGATCTTTACTTTTATTGTAATATCTGTTCTCGTATTTCGTATTAGTGACGTGGGTTTCTGACCATACGTGGGCTGTTCTCTTAATTTCGAACCGAATATAATTAAACAGGGTATAGATATTTCGGTCTTAAAGTTGTATTACATTTTCTCAAAATATTACCCATTACAGTCAATACATTTTCGTTCGAAGGGACCAATTTCCAACAGAACATTACTAACCGAGGTGAAAAGTGTTTCATTCATGTTGAGGGCGAAGATAGCTAAACAAGGCACGAAGCGCCGAAAATAGCTACAGCCCGAGACGTAATGAAACTTTTATCGACGTTTGTATACTATTTTATTCAAAATCAGAAATTAATCATTGACAATTAATATACAGGGTGTCTCGCAATAGGATGCTCATAGCTTAAGCATATGTTCCTGATATTATTTTAAGCCAAAAAATCCAATGCACATGTAACCGAACACAATACGTAATTGCTCATTATTTTATTTAATCATTTTTCACATAGGTTTAGTTACAATATTTTTTCCATCTATTTTCTTTTTGTTAAAATGACAAAAGATCACGGCTGGTCTTATTTTCTCCAACCCAAAATAAAACCGCTTAAAAAACCCCATAAAACCCAATAAAACCCAGATTAGCTATATATGTGTTTAGTTGCAAAATGATGGTGTTTTTTCGCCTATTAAACTATACACATTATTTTAATAACTAAATTACATATTGTAACGTAGCCCTCGCCGCCGCCGCGCCATACCAGGCGCCACTGTGGCGCGCTTTAGGCACGCGCTCAAACTTGTCGCGGTGACGTAATCTATTGTGTCATGTTGTTTACTTCTAGAAGTTCTCCAGGAGGTTCTAGAAATAATCCGCCAGGTATATAACCCGTCGCCAAAGCCAGCGAAGACAGTCTGTAATGTAAAAGCAACGAGTAACGAAGTCTGATATAAACAAGCGTCGTGAATAGTTGGTGATATAAACAACAGTCGACAAGTGAACAAAATAAATGTAATTAGTGACATAAAGAGTGGTGTTAATTGTTTAAATAAATAATCTTAGTGTTTAAGTGTCTTATAATATTCTTAGTCTTTAAAATAGTGTTAATATTTATTTATCATAGTGTTAGTTACTTTTATAAACCTTTAATTATCTTTTTAATATTTATATATCGTTTAATAAACGTATTCTTTTAGTTAATAATATTTGTCTGTGTTTTACACTTCACCCATATAAATAAAAACGTTACAATATTACTAATTTTAACTTCAAACCGGTAGGATATATAGTGTTCATAAAGGGAGGTACACAACTAGACTTTATACAAGTAAATACTAAATTTCAACCTTCTATGGTATACAGGTTTTGAGTTATCGTGCATATCTCTAAAGGGAGATATTTAATTTTAAGCTAAATAAACAAAACTAGTTTGAAAAATAACGACGACAAAAAAAGCGTCAGAGGAAGATCAACGTGAAATACAGACCCAGTAATAAAATTGTACGTATTTGGCGTAATTTGACATTAATTTTTTTTTTATTAATTTTTTTGTCCTAATCTATATCAAGCTTTATTACAAAAACCAAAAAGTATATAATTTTTAAATTTACATATCTCGCTTACACAAAAGACTAATTTAATAATACTTGATGTGCTGGACGCAGAATTTAATTAATTTTTATTTGATGTATTTATTTCCAAAATCAATATACGAGTAAAACCATTTTATTCAAGAAAAACTGTTAAAAACTTCTGGTAATGTATCACTTTCGGTTAGCCTATTTTAACCAAAATCTATTATGTTATTCCCATTGACATATATATATACTAAATTTGAAAAGTTTTAGATATTTTAAAATAGTTTTTCATTAAAATCTATTATAGGCTATAAGTAAAGTACCAATTCTGGAGATCATGTTATGACGAAAAAGGGTGCACCTTCGTTTTTGTACTACTACTAGATGTTATAGCAATACTAAATACAAAATTTCAACTTTATACGGCTTACCGTTTTTAAATTATACAAGATACGTATATACATACGTACAGTAAAATTTTTGAAAGATGTCCGATCAAGGTTATCTACGAATTGTATGAAATTCAGATTTTTGCTCCGCGCATTATGACAAATTCAGTAGTGTCGTTTTTATGAGGGTACATAAGATATTACTGTTATTTTATTACTATAAAATTATATGTTAAAATAAAAGCATTCAAAGTCAAAATAAGTCAACTGGTAAATTTATTAGCAAATGTAAAACCAAATATGTGAAAAATAAGATACTGACACAATGTCAGTGTCAGTGACTCTGACACAAAAAAACGTTATTCGTACGACTATGAATTAAGGTAATGTATCTGAATTATTAAATAAACTTACTTTTCAGCGAAAGTACTATCAACAACGAGCATCGTTTTAAAATGGAATGTCCTAACTTAGTCGAAAAAATATGAATTTTTGAAAGACAAGCGTGTTATATCCATCCTTATCGTACACGCTTATAGTCTTTGCAAAGGAAAGAGATAAGTGTATGCCAATTTGTTAATTCGTTCATGATACAGACGACCTTGATCGGACATCTTTTAAAAAATTTACTGTACGTACGTACGTATGTACGTACGTACGTCATGACGAAATTAGTCAAAATGGTTCCAGGGATGATCAAAATGGATATTTCCGCTGAAATCTGAAAACCGATTTTTTTTGCGATTGCAATACCTCCTTTACTATGTACAAGGAATTAAAAACACGATTTTGCTACTTATCACATACTAGGTTTATTGTAATTCTGTTTAAATTTAACAAAAAGCAAAGAATGAATTATTATAAATTAGAACTGTGTCAGATTTATATATATATATATATATATATATATATATATATATATATATATATATATATATATATATATATATATATATATATTGACTGATTTGATAACGTTTACGCATTAGTTTGAAAAAGTGGCAGATAAACGCACAAATGCTAAAAAGAATGCCATTTTGGATGTCAAATTTAATTTATAAAGTACCTATAATTAATGCAAAAAAAAGTACAATAAAACCCAAAAAACCCACTGGGTCGGTTTTTTATTTTAAAAAAACCTGGGTTTATGCCAGCTCTGCATGAAGTTAAATTTTCAAGATATAATACCACTAATGACTAGAATTTTACCGGCAATTTTTGCTAGGCATAAATTACCGGTGAAATTCTAGCCACGAATTGTATTCCGCGTGACAATTCCTGAGAATATATATTTATTGAATTAATTTGGAAAAATATATTTATTGAATTAATTTTACTGAAATACTTGTCACCCAAATTTTTTTTGTAAACGTGTCTAAGCAACAACTAATCGTGAAATTACAGCTGCAATTTTCACTAGTGAATTCGAATGTGATTGGTTTAATTCATCAAAATACTGTCATTTAATTGGATGATACAATATGAGTAGAATTGTCATATATAATATATAAGTGATAAATTTTTTCCGGAAAAAGATTCAGATTGTTACGAGAGTTGGTTACCTAGCAATTTATCGATTGGCATTGACAAAAAAATAATAAAAATCAGGTAATAATTTAGTTTTTTGACAAAAATCTATAAATTTTTGTTGTGTTATTAGGTGTTATATTTAAGATCGCGTTTTCAATGTTCTGAACAAATTCCTGTCCGAATTGACTTATTTTTAATAAAAACTGAAGACTGAAAATATACGCACTTTGTCAGGTATATAAACAATATGTTTCTAGGTACTCTTGAAACGTCAATTTTTTTTCACTTATCAAAATTCACTTGTAAATATACAGCATCTTATTGGATGCGAAAAATTTTTTGCGACGGTGTTTTGTCGAAATGAAACTTGGTAACTAGGTAGAATCCTCAATTTGGATTGGTTTATAAATTTATGAATGAAATTCACAATAAAATTTATAAAATTATGACCTACTTGGTAGAGTCAACATTAAAAGAACAGCGTGCCAATAAATACGAATCGATGTACTCGTACTTCAAATCCGATCACAATATTCTTCGAACACTGCTTAAAACCGCGTGGCTTTAAGCACCAATATATCTTCACCTTATTGTAAAACTGCTAAAAAAGAGCTGGTTATTATTTAAAATTACGGGTAATATTATTTCATAATACTCGAGTCTAAATAAAAACCGCTATTAATCGAGAATCCATCGCACGAACTATTGTAGATTCATCTTATTTTAGATTTAGGTATCTACTTCAATTGATCCTGTGATATACTACACATACACTTCACAAACATGTGTGGGTGTTCGGTGATATTAACACATCAACGGGTTTCCGATAAATTTGCTCCGAATAAACCTTTAAAATTTAGTCTGTATAAAAGACATAATGACATATTCATGAGTATATTATAACAAAGAATTTCCTAGAAAGGAATTAATGTCCAAAAATAGGTTTGTCGCTGTCCACAGGAATATGAAAAATGACTTTTTTTATAAAAAATGTGTAAATTATTGGATCTGATTCTGACAACCTACAATGATATGTGTCACGAAAAAATTTCACACAAATTTATGTGAAAATAAAATTAGGTTTTAGTTTAGTGGCAATTATTAAATAAAATAAAATGAATAATATATTTATAAATAAAATAAATGGCTTTTAACAATTACGAGCTCGGCCCCACATCAATCGGCCCATCCGCTTTAATTTCATTTAATTAGTTAATTATATACAAAAATAATAACTAACATAAATTATCGCCAAATTTATAAAAATATATATAACATAAGGGCGAAATTAAATATTGAAGTTTGGCATTTTCAAAACAAGGCTTGTGGCACCAGCTATTTTTTTACTGTAAATTACTACTATAATACATTTACACATTTTATTTAATAAATCCAATCATCCTTACAACTTAAAACTCATTTAATTTTTTTCGGTTTTTCTTGAATTGTTGGTAAAACTAAGTATTATTTTACGTCTGTAACATAGCTATTACAGCACCCAATAAAGCTCGTTTAATAGCTCATTCGAATGCTGTAATAGAGTAGTACAATTTTTTTTTTTACGCCTGGTATTTTAATCTCCTAATACATATTCCTAACAACTATTTGGTAAACAAATTTATTAGGTAGATTTATAGGCTTATTCTGTAAAATATTCGGTTAACGTATCATTATCATAACGAAATCGTTATATCTACTTAACGATAATCGTAATCTTTGTATGATTAGGCAGAAGACGCACGTCATCAACTTGAAGAAAACCTTATAAAATAAAATATAACTTGTAGAAATTATTGGGTATCATTTATTTTTAGAAGAAGAAAAAGTACTAGTATTAAGTAATATATATTAGACACGAACAAAAGCGTAACGTTTTATTACAACAGTGTCAGAATAATGATTGTCAAAATAAATACTAATAATTTGACGTTACGCTTTTGTTCGTCACTTGTTTCTATATCCATGGCTGATACTATTAAATTGTAATTGTAAACTTTTTGCCTAAAATTTTTGCTTTACAGCATCCATTTGAAACTTTTTGACTAAAATAACTAGGGGAGCAATGCGCACGGAAAAACTGATTTCCCATGTTAGACGTCTATATTTCACTTTCCGTAATACACCCTGTATATTAATAATATTTACAATTATTTTTAAATCAGTCGTTATTCCTTTTACGGAATATAAAATTAATTAATTCTTCTTTCTTTAAAATAAAATAACAACTAATAATTTCTACGAGTTTTATTTCATTTTATAAGGTTTTTTTCAGGTTGATGACGTGAGTCTTCTGCCTAATCATTTTCACTATGAAAAAAACCTCTTGCTGTGTTATTAGAACGACAAAATTTCCGTAATATTAAAAAAATAGCGATAATTTATGTTATTATTCGTATCATAAATTAACCAACTAAAATGAAATTAAAACGGGTGGGCCCACATCTGTGGGACGGAGCTCGTACCAATTATGTCAAATTTATATAAAATGAATTAATATTCTAAACAAATCAAGTTAACGAAAAAACGACCATGAGAGCTCATTTTGGCTTACGTGTAAAAACCAATAAAGATACACTAAACAACATATGGAAGAATTATTGAGCATAAAAGTTCTATAAAAAATAAATTACAAAGTTACGTCTAGTTTCACTAGTTTACGAACATCTGAGTCAACTTTCATGAAGCCATCGTCAGAAGTAGGCCAGCACAACAAGTAACCATAGACGCGTTTCGCATTTATTGGTGCTCATCAGTGTGGTGTAACCTGTGGTATTTGTCCGGTCCACAGTGAGTGGACTCCTGGAGCAGAGACAATGACTCGTTGTGCTGGCGGTGATCATATGATCATATATAATGGTAAAAGGCCTGTAGAGGTATGTTAATACCATCAGAGCCCTCAACCGAGAAATATTTTGACTACCGTCAAACTGCAAAAAGCAAATTGCGAATTTCTCTTTGAAACAAATACGCAAAATAAAGTTAGCAAGAAAAAAAAAACACCTTTTCAGCAATACAAATGGCAATCATAAGCTGAAAATGCTCGTTATTGGCAAATCTAGAGTATATTTTCTTCTTTGTTCACTGAGGGAAAGACAGTCAGATTCATATTTCCCGGGCCAGTCCGTCCCTGTAAGCCTATCGAAATTAGGAGAAATTACAATGTACTCACTTTGCACGCAGCTGGTTGGCGTTTAAATATAACAACAATAAACAATAACCTCATCTAATGCACAAAAGTCACTCTTGGAAAACTCGGTCAGGTTTTGTGCGTTATGGCTATAATTATTTCGCTTGTAATTTCTCTAAATGTGACAACAATCTCACCTGACGCAATGCACAAAATTACTCTTTGAAAACACGGGGCGAATTTTGTGCTTTAGGTTAGGTTATTTTTGTTATGCTTATTCATTTTCCCCCCATTATTTTCACATTATACAAAGCAGTGAAGTTACGATGTATATTTTCCGGGTAATTTGCATACAGTTTATAGATATTTCATTGTTTATATTCTATTTATAGTTCAGCTGTAAGCAAATCTATACATGTACGGCCTAACACAGAGAAGGTAACACTGAACGCACAATTATTTTTTGTGAGATTATGTGAACATTCATTAGTGTCTGCTATATTTTACGTTGATCCACTTAATTGGAATTTTTTGAATTAAATTCTGCATGTACTTTTTAAAAATAAAAAAATAGAACACCGAACATTGATCAAATACCCACACAAAAAGGACTTAACACTGTTAACACCAATCACAAAACAATTCTTTAATCCATTTTGCAATTTAAAAGAACAGTTTATCAAAACAACTCACATAATCAATAATCATCTTTACATCTGCTTATCTTTGTTTTCAACGCCTACTTCTACAGTGCAGCGAGAATAATTGATATTAATTTGCATGGGAGTATATTTTGTTTAGCATGTTAAATTTTAATGTTACAAATAAATTAATGTAAACTGTAAGTAGTTCTAGGAAATAAATAATTTCTAGAATTTGTGAAAGTATTTATTCACTGACAAGAAAACCGATTCTATTCACTGGAGACTGGAGTCTGTCTCAATCTAATTTCTATTAATGTCGTCAGATGTTAGGGATTTAATTTTCTACGTTGGCATAAACAGGGTACAAACACCGGGTATAATATGTCAGGATTCTATGTTGGTTATATTTTTCGGATATTTTACGTCATTTTTTAATTAAAAAGAAGCAGAAGAAGAAAATTCGGATATAATGATGCAGAACCATTTCCTAAAAATATATTGTAGATTTAGAATAATTATATTTTTCACTATTTTTATATAAGAAGACTTACTTTATATTTAATACTTTTCACAATATATTAGCAAATAACAAAATTATTGCAAATAAAATATTCAAAATGTCAAACTTCGCAAAGTCCTGTCATACTCCAAACTAGCTCTAATTGATTTCTATAACAAAACCATGGTAACAATATTATGACGTCATTAATTGCGACAAGTCTCTAAAATAAATTAGAATCGTTCAAACCCCCCCCCCCTCCCCCCGAAGCTGAAGTGTACATTTACAATCAGCCTAAGGTTTTTTTTTAAGTATGATTCTTAAGTGAAAATATTCTATGTGATAATAAAAGCTGGTTTGTACTCGTGTACGTTATATATGAAGCCCCGAAGCGCTATTCGTTTTGAAATTATTAGCAAAAAAATCTGTTGTGGCCAGCACAATACCTCTCGCCACTTCCTTTTTTTGGTTACATAAGTATAGTAATGTTACATTTTTGGGCTTCACAAGCAGATGTGTGGGCCCGTTTCACAATGATAATTAGTAATTATGTACATAGATGTCAAATGTTAGAATTTTTCATTAAAAATTTTAAGATTTTCTAAATTTACGTCAATTTATCACCAGGAGTTTAAAATTTACTTGTATGCCTTAGATATTTAACATTTAATTCTGCTCCACATGGAATTGGAAAATCACTAAATTTAGAATGAGAAATTTATACATAATTACTAGCTATCATTCTGACATGGGCCTCCATATCTGCTTGTCAAGGCCAACAAAATCATATGACTGCTCGCTCCCTATTGTATTTAACATTTCTTGTATACTCTACACCAAAAATTCTACTTACGCATATATCTATTCCATATATATATAATGTTATTTTCCTTTTATTTATCTAAATTGACAGATTAAATAAAACTATATTGCGTTGCTCTGTAAACAAAGATTTTATTCTTATTAACTACAAGTTATAATTACATAATTTACAAAATACTCTTACCTGTAAACAAAGAAACGACATTTAAAGTTTATTCTTTAATATGTCAATTCCTTTTTACAATAATTATTATTTGTCTAAATCAGTTTTTATATTATACATGCCTTCTTTAATCATTACGCGGTTTTTGTTTACCTTTTGTTTTTACTCGCAGTGTAAGGTGGTAATCACTTTACCGACGCGGAGCACGGCAAAATTCAAAATTAAAGAAATATATTTTCTTTACATCTCCCCCCTTGGGGAAGAAAATTTGCAACAAAATTTTCGCTAGAACTTTTCTTCTTCTATTTCTTCTTCTTCTTCTAATGTAGGGACTGGAATAAGTTTTGTGATGTGGAAAAGATTTGATTCGGTTTTTTTGTGACCTGTGTTTATTTTGTATATTGAGTCTGACATTTTTTTAACGATCTCATACGGTCCAATTTTCAGTTCATCCAATTTCTTCCTGTTTAGTTTGTTTCCATTTTCCACGTACACCATATCTCCTACATTAAATTCATAATATTTACGATTTCTGTCAAATAGTGTTTTGTTATATGTATGCGATTTTATCGTGTTTTCAAATGCCATTTTTCTGTCTCTAATCCAATCACTATTTGTTTTTGTTTTCTTCAGTTCATTTGGTAAAATTGTAACATCAGTACCATAAAGAAGATACCTTGGTGCAAAGCCAGTGACTGAATGATCAGTATCATTATATTTATTTAAGCATTCCTGAGCTATTGTTGTCCAGGCTTTCTTTTTTCCTTTTTCATTTATCTTGCATCTGATTTTGTTCACCAATGTTTGATTCAACCTTTCATTTAGGCCATTTGAGAATGGTGCATTTGCTGCAGTGAAAACTATTGGTATTAACTTGTCATTTAAGAATTCCTTGAATTCTTTCGAATTTATTCCTGGGTATTGATCTGCGAGAAGCATACCAATGTCTTCAGTTTCCGTTGTGTTAGTGACTAGTTTAATAAAATCATTTGCACTCTAAGTCTTTGATGTTAAACAGAATGCATACCTTGTAAAGTGGTCTACTAGCAGATGTAGCTACTTTTTTGTAGATCTTGAGCCTCCAAAACCACCAATTGTGTCTATTGAGATTATTTCGAAAGGTTTTGTGGCAGGACCTAAGTGGGACATTAAGCCAAATTTGTCATTTCCTCTTGATTTATTTTTTATGCAAATCTCACAACTTTTACAAATTTTTTTAATGTTTTTTGTCAAATTTTTCGCTGTATATAGTGGACTAATCTTTTTTTGCATTTGTTTAATACCAATATGGCACAGATTCTTATGTATACTTTTTAAAAGTCTCACACTGAGCTCTTCTGATAGTACAATCTTTTCTCTTTTCCCAACTTTTTTGTAATAGACGTTGTGCTTCGATATTAATCTGTTTTTATTTTTTTGTACATCTTCATTTTTCTCCTGATCTGTCTGAATTTCATTCAGTTTTATTAGATTTACAACTTTTAATTGGTCTTCTTTATTCTCATTCGACTCCAATACTGGGTTTCTGCTTAGACAATCTGCTTCTATATTGTTTTTTCCTGGAGAATATTTGATTTTAAAATCATATTGTGATAAATAATATGTTAAATCTCCTAATTCTTCATCAGTCCTAGATTTGATGTTCATATTTTCTAATGGTTTGTGATCTGAATATACAGTAAATGATTTACCTATGAGCCAATATTGCCAGTATCTTACTGCTTCTTTGATAGCTAAACATTCCAAATATATTGCTTTTTTTTTCTTCTGGGCTTCATTTAGTTTTTTTGAAAAGTATGCCACTGGTTTTTCTTTTCCATTTAGTTGTGTCTGTTTCAGAATGGCGCCAACACCTTCCAAAGATGCATCTGTATAAATATTGATTGGTAATTCTGGATCATAAATTTCTAGAATCGGTTGTGAGCACAGCAATTCTTTAATTTTCTCAAATGCTTTTTGACTATCTTCGGACCAAATAAATTTTTGATTTTTCCTTAGTAAATTATGCAGTGGTTCTAGTATTATTGCAGTCTTTGGTATATACTCATGATAGAAATTGATTTTTCCTAGAAATTGCCTGATATTCTTCTGAGTTTTTGGTACCGGAAATTTTTGTATTGAAATTAAATTGTCTTTTATCGGTCTGATTGAATTGTTCTGTATTATATGACCCAGATACTTTACTTGGTCTGATGCAAATGTACATTTTGTAAATTTCAATCTGAAACCTTCCTTTTTTATTGCTTGCAGCAACTGTTTTAAATGATTAATGTGTTCAGAAAAAGATTTAGAGAATATGAGAATGTCATCTATGTAGTTAACCGCAAAATCAGTAAGTTTATACTTCCTTAATATGTTGCTTAATATTCTCTGAAAGATTGCTGGTGAGGTTTTTAGTCCAAAAGGTAGGCAGGTCCATTGGTAATGTCCTTCTTGTGTTACGAATGCCGTCTTTTTCCTATCTTCGACTCGTAGAGGAATTGACCAAAATGCAGAATTTATATCTAAGGTAGTGAAAAATTTACAATTCCTTGTCTTTATCATTAGGTCCTCAATGAGTGGAAATGGTTGTGCTTGAGGTATTATTATTTTATTCAAGTCTCTAAAGTCTATACATAGTCTAGATTTTTTGTTGTCTTCTTTCTTAAATGCCAAAGTGACTGGTGCCGCAAATGGACTGTAGGATTCTTCTATCAGTTTTGTCTCTAGTAGTTTTGATATTTGTTCTTCTATTTCTTTTTTATCTTCTACGGTGCATCTGTAAGGCCTTTTACTACAATATTTGTCTACTAATAAGTCAATTCTCGCTTCATATTCCTTTACAGTGCCAACATCGTATTTTCCTTTTGCAAAAATTGATTTATATTTGTAAATCAGTTTATCTATTTCCGATTTTTGATGATGATCTAAATGATCTATATTTATTTCAAAATTTTCTTCTTTTACATGTTCATTAAAATTTACTTTGTATCCTTTTGTATTATTACTGTTAATGTTTATACTTGTCCATTCAGATTTATTTTTTTTATTTGTAGAATTTTTTTCTATTTTATTCTTATTCTCATTATTAGCAGAAGTTTCTTCTACAATCTGTTTATTATTATTTGTAGAAATTTCTTCTACTTTATTTTTATTTTTGTTTAAATTCTCTTTTTGAATTATTTCTAAATATTCATTTTGGATTAGTTTGAAACTTTTTATGATATCTAATCCAATCAAAAAATCATATTTGAAATTTTCTTGATCCATAATGTACACATCAGCCTCTTTTTCTATTTCAAAAATTTTTATTTTCAAAGTTGTCAAACCACTTGTTTTTTTAACACCATTAATTGTTACTAAATCTGTCTTATTTAAACTGTTCCCTTTTCCTTTTAGTTTTAATAACTTAGAATTTATTAAAGAAACATTTGATCCTGAATCATAAACTCCATATATTTCTAATTTATCATCCAATTGTAGTTTGACCTTTATTAATGGTGTTATTACTCGTTTTTTTGATCAGTCTCATTTAATTCAGCTTCTATCACGGAATTATTTACATGTTTTATAAAGTTTTTCTTTATCTTATCATCCTCTTTTGTTCTAAACCAGCATGTAGCTTCAGGGTGATAACGAGTACCTTTATTCAATTTTTCACAAATTTTACATGGATTTTTATCTTCTTTTCTACTATTAGTGTTTAGATTAATATGCTTTTTCTTTCCCAAAAAAATCTTTTTATTTACCATGTGCTCATACCTGTTAATTTCATTAAATAAATCTACTGTATCCTTTACTGTTTCTCTATCAATTTTATTAAGTATGAACTCTGGTAAACCGGCCGCAATAAGATCTACCATGGTACCTGTGTCAATTGATCTTCTCATATCCAATAAAAGTTTCTCTTTTCTGATTGCATAGTCCAACAATGAACCATCTTTATATTTATATAATAGTGCATAGGTGACTGGGTTCCATCCCTTGTTTGCAAATGATTCACAAAATTTGCTTTTCCATAATGCCCATTCTGATTTTATTGTTAGTTTTATAATCATCGAGCTGTACCAGTCAACACACGGCTTATCCATAAACAATCTGAGTATTTCAATTTTTTTTTTCATCTGTTGTCACATTAAAGCGTGTGCATTCTTTTTCAAAAACATCAATCCATTGGCTTGCATTAGAATTTTTGCTTGTGAATTTTTCAATCATAAATTTTTCTGCTACGTTTTTTAAACTTTGTTGTCCATTATTCTGTGTATTCTCCACTAGTTTTTCTAAGATTTTTTCCCAAGTGCTTGTTTCTTTTGGATTAGCAGCAGCAAGTTGTTGTTCTTTATCCATTTCTTCTAAATATTGATCTCCAAATTGTAAATTACCATCCTCATCTATGTAAGTTTTTTTTAGTTCTTCTGTCATTGCTATCCAAATTCTTCTAATTTGGTATCTTTTTTTTAAGCTATTTTTTATTTTATTATAAGCAGCTGTTTTTATTATTTCTTTGTGATAACTTGCTGATTGTAGTTCATCTGGTACTGCATAAATTTTATTATCACTTGTGGCAATTGAGGTTATAGAATATACATTTGATTTTCCATCACTTGCTGGCAATAAAGTAAATTCAAAACGAAGTTTCTCCATTTTTATCAGATTTTATGACTAAAAATGTCGTTTTATAATGTTATTTTCCTTTTATTTATCTAAATTGACAGATTAAATAAAACTATATTGCGTTGCTCTGTAAACAAAGATTTTATTCTTATTAACTACAAGTTATAATTACATAATTTACAAAATACTCTTACCTGTAAACAAAGAAACGACATTTAAAGTTTATTCTTTAATATGTCAATTCCTTTTTACAATAATTATTATTTGTCTAAATCAGTTTTTATATTATACATGCCTTCTTTAATCATTACGCGGTTTTTGTTTACCTTTTGTTTTTACTCGCAGTGTAAGGTGGTAATCACTTTACCGACGCGGAGCACGGCAAAATTCAAAATTAAAGAAATATATTTTCTTTACATATATTTAGATTGTTTAATTTTAAATTCATTTTTGATGAAGAAATTTTGTCCTCTTCTAATTTTTCGAAATGTTTCCAATTCTATTAATACATTAAGAAATAATATAATGTATGTACTTCCCAGAAAAACTCTTCAGTAATGTCTTCGGATTTCTGACACTGACATTTATCTGTCAGTTACAAAAAAATTAAATTTTCAACTATTTTCCATGGCCATTCTTTCGGCTGTAAAATTTATTATAACAGATTATTTTACATATTATATTTCTTTTATCTCTAAATCTATAGAATATATTATAAAATATTTAAATGTATCAGAAAGAAAATTTATTTTTCTTTAATATTATCAAGAAAAAATTTCAAAAAATATTATTTAGAAGATTTTTTTTCAAGAATCTTCTACTTCCGGTTGTTCAATTGTTACCAAAACCTTTTCAGATCTTCCCATGAATGTCCGATTGGGAAATACGTAGTTAAACAAATTTAAAGTCTTATAGTTTTTGAGTAATCGTCCTTCCAACATCCTACATACATACACACACACATACATCCACACACACACACACACACACACACACACACACACACACACACACACACACAGACATCATCGTGAAAATGTTAAAATCGGATTGTAGGGACCTTAAAACGTGCTTATTCAATAAAATCTGGATATGCGATTTTTAGCATGAATCCAATACCTCTCTTAGCGAGAGGTAAAAATGTATGTCTCGTGAACGTCATGAATTAATTACATTATTATTAATTGTACCTCATAAATTTCGAACAATAATAGCAATCTTAAAAATCTGATGTGGCCAGTACAATACCTTCCGTCAATCCTGTGTATTATGTATAAATTCCATACATAAATTTTCTTGCGAAAGATTCTAAATTTCCAGTAAAATTATTTCATAAACAAACTATGCAAATTGCATTTGACACTGACATCTTCTTTAGCTTTTCCCATTCGTTACGGGTCGCTATTTTTTATTTTCTTCATCCACTCATTTCTGTTTTGCGTGTCGTTCTCATTCTGTTCCTTTTCTTTCAAGTCTTCCGCAATACAGTCCTTCCATCTTATCTTTGGTCTTCCTCTGTTTCTTCAACCTTCTATTACTAAGCTATTCATTCTTTTTACAATATATTCTTCATCTCTTCTTGAAAAATGGACTCAAGTAAATCAGACTGTGTTTTTAATAAAAATTGTTACTTCACATCAAAAGAAATATTTCGAATTTTAAATGGCACAAAGTGAACGGTATGGTTCCCTCTCCACGCTAGCAATCAGTGTCCGTGATATGACGCCTGGTAAACACCCGCACGGTACAAATATATCATTATCATTACCGAGATCAGTGTACAAAGCAGATTCGCACACCCAGCAATGGGTAATATGCCGTGATGATATATTTATTTATGTATTGAAGTTAAAATTGCAACTCAACACCAGCAAAACCGTACTTTTAGATTGTTATCCCAGTTTCCCTGAAGGTTTTTTCGCCTCTACTACATTTCCTTTATCACAATTCACAATTTTATTCCGTTACGGTCTATCCTGTGATACTCTGAAAATTTTCAACATTTTTGTGACATAAGTTTATTATTCGGCGACTTGTATTGAAATGTCATACAGTATAAAGTTCTCCATTACTGATAACAGTGCATAATAATCATATTTTTATTTTCAAATATTTATATGAGTAGATAACAATTCATATCACATATTTAAACGAAATTGTCATTGCCGTCAATATACTGGAAATAAAATAGGGTCGTAAAAAAAGTATAGTTGGTGTATAGTGTGTTTCAAGATATTTGCAAATCTACCTGTCTTGGTAATGACTCGGTACACCGCAAAACAGCATGGTATAAATGTTCATATGCGTCAGGGGAGGTTTAGCAAAATTTTTAACGGCACTTTCTTAAAATCCCGTTAATTGTATTTATAATTTATGGAAATTTGGTGTAATGCCATTCGATTGTTGACTTGTTCAATTGCGGTTGTGCAAATTCAGACGAAATTACAGAAAAAAATGTGGCGACCATGGGACAAAGAAACTTCAGTTTTGTGCAAATTCTATTTATGTGTTGATAATTTTTTATTTTATATTCTTTGTACTGCATTTCTTAAAATTCAAGTGAAACATTAAATTCTACACAAACATTTCGTATGATGGATTTCAAATAATTTGTTACAACCCTGTCATTTTACCCATCAGCCCATTTAATAAGCCACCCGCTGCGTAAGTCGAAGCAAGTACGTTTGCAAATATCTTGAGACAAACTATAATATTCGTGTGGTAACATTTATGTCCCACTCAAATGAAACTTTCAGTTGTCATGGAAAATAAATGCCTTTCTGCTTATGTTGCAAAATTAACTTTTTATATCGTGACTTTATAACCTTTAATCTGACCACGCCGTCGTATTTATGCAAAATTTAATGAAATTCCTTTAAGCGGTTTAAACATGATAATAATATAGCAGACTGGCAGCCTGGTAGTTGTCATTAAGCTAAATTAATACCCAATAAATTATTTGTACCCTACTAAAAAGCTGTATTAAAGTTGTTATAATAGCAAGTTGAATGTTGTATGCATCCTATATGTAATTCAGTAATATTGATTGAACACTAAAGTGTACGATTAGTTGGTCCGTATTGTGGAGATGAATAGACTATATAAGGTGTTTCCTTTAAAACAACCAGCGCTATTTTGGGTGAACTAATGTCTTTAGAGAAAAATGTTATATACAAAAATGATCAAGAAGTGTAGTAATAACAAACCACAATTTTTACCAGATTCTCAAACGGTAGAATAAAATTATATTATTTTAAATGGTACCCTATATAATTTTTTAGTTCATTATTTTTTTCTGATTTAAACGATATAAATATTTTGTAGAGTTGTATAACAATTATTTCGAGAAAAATGGTATTAAAAATAATGTTACAATATTGCAACAGCCTATGTAATACACAGGTATTGATACGTCTGTCACCTAGGTTACACTAGTAAGCCATTTTTTATTTCATTATTTCTAATTTTATTTCTAATTTTGAATACCATTTTTTCGAAATAATTGTTATAGAATCCTATACAATATTTATATCGTTGAAATCAGAAAAATATTCTCTATCTCATGGACTAAAAATTATATAAGTTACTATATAAAAAAAATGTTCTACCGTTTGAGAACTACTGGTTGAATTTTTAGTTTGTTTTACTGATTAATTAGTCCTTCTTGATCATATTTTGTATAACATTTCTCTCTAAAGTCATTAATTCGCCCAAAAAAGCACTGGTTATCTTAAAGGAAACACCCTGTAGTGTTTCACAACTTTTATACTGCAATATTTAAAAATCCTTGAAGCGAAGTAAATTGGCAGGTAATAAAGACTGGTAATTTCCCGGGCCCCAAAATACCGGTATTGTTAAAATTATTGAAAATGGAACAAAACTGAAATTAATTTACAGTAGAGTATGCTAAAAATTGCATATCCTGATTTTAGTGAATAAGCACGTTTTAAGGTCCCTGGAATCCGATAATAACATTTTTACGATGATGTCTGTGTATTTGTGTGTATATGTTGGTGTTTGTGTGTGGATGTGTGTGTGTGTGTGTGTGTATGTGGGTATGTGAGAGGTTGTTGGAGGTACTTCTCAAATTCTATAAGTCCAAAGATCTGTGTAACTACGGATTCCTCAATCTAGCAGTAATGGGAAGAGTAGAATAGATTCTGGTAACAATTGGACGACCGGAAGTAGTAGTATTTTAACAAAAATCTTCTAAATATTGTTTTTTGACTATTTATGTTATTACAAATATTACAAAACAAAATTCTCTATCTGATACAATTAAAAAATATATTATACCTTCTATAGATTTAAAGATATAGATATATGTACAACCTATAAAATAATCTGTTGCAGTAAATCTCACAGCCTGCTCACAGTCCAAATATCTCCATGGTAACTACTTGAGAAATTAAAATGTATTTAATTGACAGATAAATGTCACTAATGTCAGTGTCAAAAATACACAGATAGTACTGATGTCTTTTTTTGAGAACGATATTTAATATTTCTTATTGTATTATTAATTATATGTATATTTAAAATTATAGGTATATTACATGAACCCTTAAGAAATAACGCCAATCCCGTTAATGAATTGGAAAAACCGCGAACATTTAGAAGAAATTGTGAAAACTTGCTTAAAGAATGAATTTAAAATTATAGAAAACACGTAAATATAAAGATTAGGTGTAATTAGATTTTTTTTTGTGTACAAGAAATGTTAAATACAATACTTATATATACCACAATGGAAAGGGCGCAAGAGGTATTGTGACGGCCACAACAGATTTTTTATGAAACTTTGTGCATAGATATGACCATTAATGAAAACCCGACATGAAAATTCCTTATTTTAACAAGATATGTTTTTTTAAAAGTTTTGTGATGAGGTTTTGATGTCACCGGTGGCGACCAGTGGCTTTGAAACAATATTTTTTCATGAGAGTTCCACCATCTATACTCACCAATGGGAATGAAAAATAAATAGTCTATGGACGCCAGCGCTGTGGAATTATAGGCGGGATTCTCAACTTTCATATTTCTAGCCAATAGAATCAAATCGACACAAGTAACAGTAACTTTTTACTGAAGAATGTGATTTAAAATTATTTAGATTTACTATTTATAAATCAGTAAGTATTTAACGAATTTATATATATTTGTTATACTTCGATTATGGTGTGTGTGTGTGTATGTGTGTGCGTGAGTGTGTGCGTGTGTTTGTGATGACAAAAATTTCTCCTTCAATAACTCCAATACCATAAATAAATAAATATATTATCACGGCATATTACCCAATGCTAGGTGTGCCAATCTGCTTTATGCACAGATATGGGTAATGATGAAATTACCATAATTCCAAAAAATATAATTCTTTTGTGTTCGCCTTTCGTACGTCCATATATAGAGTTATTGGTTTTGGTTATAATCGGTACACTTATTTAAAATACTTAACAGTTAAGAATATTTTATTCTCTATACGATTTGATTGTATTTTTTCTTGACATTTAATGTGTTTGGAGATAAAAAATAATAAAGAAATTAATTATCATAAATCTTGCAACCTATGCTGCTACAAGCACACCATGGAAACACTATTAATTGACACATTTCAATGTCAAGTACAATTTGCTTAGTTTGTGAAATAATTTTATTGGAAATATATAATCTTTTACAAGAAACTATTTGTATAGAATTTGTACAAAATACATCATAGAATTGACGGAAGATAATGTATTGCTCACATCAGATTTTTGTAATTCACCTTTAAAACTAGGGAGGTTGTTCTGCCGCACCCTGAGTTATTAATTTAATTCTTTGTAAAAATCTGTGTTAAAGTTTATACTACTATGTCAAAAAAGTACTGGAAATTGGTCAATAAAACACAAATATGCATTATTTATCCAAATTTATTTTATCGCTTTCAAAGTAGGCCCCTTCCGATATAATACTCTTATGTCAACGAATAATCCAATCTCAAAACATCATTTAAAAGCATTTTCACGAATCGACTTCAGTACTCGCCGTGAATTCTCTTTTACGTCTTCTATCGACTCAAAACGGGTGCCTCGAAGTGATAATTTGAGTTTTGAAAAGAGGAAAACGTCGGCCGGAGCTATATCAGGGGAATACGGTGGTTTTTCGATAAGTTTTGTTGAGTTTTTGGCAAGAAATTTGTTCACAATGATAGCTTGTGAGATGGTGCGTTATCGTGGTGTAAAATCCATGAGTTTTCTTTCCACAAATCTGGTCATTTTCGACGAATTTGCTCTCTCAACTACCTTACCTTCTGGCAATAACTACGAGTGCACAACACCGCGATAATCGAAAAAAAACTGTCAACATCACCTTCACTTTTGATCGACTTTGACGTGCTTTTTTCGGTTTCGGCTTAGTTGGAAGGCGCCATTCCGAAGCTTGTTGACTGGTTTGCATGTCAAACTCTTAACATCTCATCACCAGTTACGATGCGTTTTATGAATGTGGGGTCGGAATTGACTTGTTCTTGCATTTCTTCAGCGACCCATACGCGATTGAGTTTTTGCAGAAAATTCAGGTCTTTCGGCACTAGTCGAGCGGCAACGCGTTTCATGCCCAAACAATCGTTTAATATGGTACGAATTGATTCGTGAGACATAGAAATTTCAGCGGCTATCTCTCTCAGACTTAAACTACGATTTTCAGTCACCATTTCCTTTACTTTAGCGATGTTAAGTTCAGTTGAAGACGTTGATGGCCGACCTGAGCGAGGCAAATCTTGCACTACATCTCAACCGCTTTTGGATACACTGTACCACTCATACGCACGTGTTTGTGACAAAGTCGATTCACCGTAAGCCTTATGTAACATTTTCAGTGCTTTGGCATACGAAATTCCATTTGCAATGCAAAATTTGAGACAGATTCTTTGTTCGATATTTTATCCAGGGACTAAGAACGAAACGAAAACGAAAACGAAATAATGAAATAAACCGAAATTTTTATAAGAACGAAAACGGAAACGAAAACGCAATAATTTTTTTTCGTTCATGATTGAAAACGAAATAATTTATATCGGTTACCGGTTTTAACCGTTATTTTATTTAATATTTTATTTTATTTACAGCAAATATTTTACAGGCAAATATTGAATTTTCAGATATTTGATTTGCAAACAAGCAGATTTTCAAAGTAGCTCTCCAGTAGCTAACCCTGTTACGTGTTAGGTTAAACGGTATACTCGTAGTTTCATCTATTGAACACTGACTGCGATAATTTTCATTTGCACACACTGTCGGTATACGTTTTATTAGTTATGTTAAGTACTTATATAAGAGAACTAACATAAAGGAAGATTTGCTTGAAAACATACTATTAGTTAGGTGAAATAAAATGTAATTAATGTTTTATTCTTTACTGTAAAAAATTCAGGCCATAGCATAAGCTTTTCTTCTTATTTTTATATATGTATTATCTTTCCTTTATATGTATGTTTTATTTTCATGTTTAATAAAAAAAAAAACTTATTATATTTCTATATTTTCATCAATTGTTACTCATTAATAGTTATAACCGGTATTAACCGGTATTTAACTACTGTGAACGAAAACGAAAACGAAAATATTTAGGTGGGAACATTAAGAACGGAAACGAAATTTTTCGGTTTCGTTCGGATAAGAACTGAACGAAATATTTTTCGTTTTTAGTCCCTGATTTTATCCATTGTAAACACCGCAAAACACACTTGAGATGAACTGATAAATGGAGCACTGTAAACAAACTAAATGACAGATGGCGCTCAAACTCCGCGTGAGCATAGAGGACAGTTGTGCGAACGTAGCGACAAAAAGAATTTCTACACGCCCTTTAAGCGGGCTTTTTTAAATATAAAATTCCCGGTATTTTCTTGACAGAATGTATACCATTTCCTATACATATGTGTTTATTTTAGATTTTAACAAAAATGAAAAATGTTTACTTAAATAGTATTAAATACTCTTTAAAATAAAGATCGCGTAAGCTCGTCGTGCAACAACCTGTGTAAATCTTTCCCAAGTTACTTTGTTTTGTATCTTCCATACTTCATATGTAAATGTCTGTGAAATATTGCCGAGTATTTTTTTTCTAAAATGTATGTGCAAGATATTTTATAATACTTTATGCGTATTCGTGACTTCGAAATGAATTTCAAAATCAATATTTAACAAGTAAAACAATTAGAAATATTACATGAAAGTCATGAAATCCTAACGGTTGTATGAGTTTCATACTAAAATTGCGATATTTCCGCTTGTTCCTTCCAACATCTGACTTTATACGACACGAAAACTTTTGGGATTTGTATTTGAGAACTCGTCCCGCCGTAATGATTGTGCGAAGTTAAATTTAATTGTAATTATTCGAACCCTGAAAAATTTATTTGCTTGTAAATTAGTTTTATATTACGGTAGGATAATTTAAATTTAGGATGCGCACTGTATTTCGTTTATAATGTAAAATATAAGGTGAATGGCTAATGAGGATTTGCATCATTTTTTTTCTAATTTCATTTTTCATCTGAAAGTTTAAAGCCGTTTTTTGGCGACGAACCGTATTCAATAAGGTTTCCAAACCGTTTTCGTATCTGTCATCTGTGTCATCGTTTTGTGACTCAGCAAAATGTATGGTTTTAAAATAATGACGTATTTGAATTTGAAAGACAGAGCCGTTAATGTGTATCGTTTGAAAAGTTTATTTTTAAGTGTGGCTGAAGATCAAGAATTGCAAATTTAATTAAATTCAAGATGACTAAATACCATAGAGCAAATTAATTTCCTGCGTTTTTGAAGGGATAGTAGTGATGCAGAAAAAATTCATACATACATACATAAAATCACGTATGTCCCACTTAGTGGGTTAGCACAAACCCGAAAATAAAAACAACATTAACATCATACAACAAATCCTCACTCTTAACATATTAAAGTAACCGATTTTCGGTGGCAAAGTACCACATCCGGATCACAATAATAGTTACGAAACAATCATCCTTCGCCACACATTCCTGTCTAAGCACACTTCTTTCGCCTCGGCCACACTCATAATCACATTCATATATGCTCTTTTTCTCTTCCCACTTGGAAACTTTCTCTCTTTAAGCACCCTACCAACCAAACCACATCCATCCACACTGGTCGGCCACGCAATCGAAAACCCGCAACTTCACCAAGATATATACGCTTAACAAGCCGTTCACTCGCCATTCTCTCCACATGACCAAACCATCTCAACTGACACACAACAACTGTGTTAATAACATTGTCCCTAAGCATATATTCTTCATACACCAAATTATTTCTCACGCGATCCCGTCTTACATACCCACATACACCACGTAAATACCTTATTTCCACGGCAGTCACTCTCTTTTTATTCATAATGGGCTCAGATTTTTAACTCAATAACACTGTTTCTATTTCTACATCATTTATAATTGCAAGTGTATTTAAATTTAATGCAAGACATTTATATTCAAATAAAAACTGTTTGAGAATTGCAGTGCTGCACTGATAGCCACGCCTCCGCTATTTCAATTTCTTTACTTCCATTGGTAATAGGGACCTCCTTCTAACTTGATATTCGTTAAATATTTATAGGCCGTCTTTCAGTCGCCAAACAAAACCTTCTTCTTTCCTAGATATTTCAATTATATCATTTTATTTCTTTATTAATATTCATTATTAAACGTATACCATATTTTTACCAATTTCTCTTAAATCGATTGAACTGTAATCCCCCATTGGTTAATTAATAATATATTAAATAACATGTGTTTTTATTGTCCTACGTGTTAAAACGTCTGACTTTCGAGGCGAATATCTCATTTTCTATACGTCAGAAGTTCATAAAAATGTAACTGTGCATGTATTAGGTCATTTTCATTAATGTAATCAAATTTTCTTTTGTTGTAATCCAACATACTATTTTAAAATCAATTTTATTGCAGAGTGTAACGTTTATTTATTTGGGTGAAGTGTAAAAATCAAAGAAATATTATTAATTAAAATAATACGTTTATTAAACGATAAATAATTAGGATAATTATTAAAAAGATAATAAAAATAACTAACACTATGATTAAATAATTATAAACACTAATTTAAGAATAAGATGATTTATTTAAACAATATTTACATCACTATATTTATTTATATAACTACATTTATTTATGTTCACAACACGTAGACTGTTTATTTATATCACCTACTGTTCATTCACGATGCGTGTCTTATATCAGAATGTTCTCCCGGCTTCCTCCCGATGGTATTTATACAGCCCAGTGTTCTTATGGAACTTTCCGACGCGCCAATAACATCGAATACAAAGGAATTAGGCCACAGACGTAATTAACACGTCTAGACTTATGGGGACGCCGGTAGTTACGTCATCGCTCGAGAATAGTCTACCAGTGGCGGCGCTCACATTCGAGTGCGTCGGGTGGGCGCGCTACAAGAGTACTCTGAAACTTTTTTACATTCTCTGACGAGCTGCCACTGTTAATAGATAAAATTTATCTGTTCATTATGAAAATCAATAGGTCGTAAATGTAATAAACGAATTTTCATTTAAATTTTACTACTGCTAAGTAATGAGGATTACGGTAATCATTTATTAAGTCGTAGCCACCGCTTATATAATTGTAAAAATACTCCAAACACATGTTATAATAAAAATATTAACTCAAATATTTGTATTTGTTTTATAAAAATACGAGATTTTCATTTTAAAACAAAAACTCTGAACTCATTTGACCGATTTACAATTTTTGCGCAGCAATTACAGTGTTAAAGTACTTCAAATTCTTTACTTCTCAGATCCGCCAATAAGATTTCCATAAATCCAATTAAAATGTTGGATGGTACTTCACCGTTTTAAGATTTTTTCAAACATAAAATGTTTTTCCAGCAATTGTAATTAAAATAAAATCTTTATTCTCTCAATAATCTAATGCAGTTTATATTCCTTTATTAATATGGAAAGTCTTTTTGTTGTTTGATAAGGAATTTAAATTCAAAGTTATGTAGTTTGTATTATATATGCTCGTTTAGAAACTTAAAGTTGCAATAATGTAGTATAGCAGATTCACTCATTAGTTAGATAATAGTAATAGTTAGTTTCGAGTTCTAGTTTTGCAATTTACTGTAATAATAGTTTTGATTTAGATTGATCAATAACTTTACAGGTGCAAATTTCTTTAGGCTATAGGTTAATCAATATTGAAATAATTATTATTTGGGAATTTTGTTTTTCAGCAACGGTTTAAACTTAAATATTTCAGTTACTTTGACCTTAAATCTGACCCAATATTTGTTTATAAAATATGTATAAAAATAAAGTAATTCTGTTGCACTTGTACTAAATGTCATAATTATAAAGAAGTGTTACATAAGTTGCTCTTTGTTCAATATTTTCGTCATTGAAATTCCGTCACTCCGCGCAAACAGAAAATGTTTAACAATTTCCCTTAGGGCCGGTTTCATAAAGGTCCAGTTAAATTTACTTCCAAAGTAAATTTAATTGTATGAACAAATTCGAATCAGTTTCCACGTTCTTATAACATTAAATTTATTGCTGTCAAAAAATTGCATTGCATTTGTTCAAATTTTTAAATTTACTTCGGAAGTAAAATTTAATCATAGATTAAATTGTTTTATGAAACTGGGCCTTAAAGTAGAAAAGGAAAGTAAAGATAGAATTAATAAGAAGTAGAATACATTGTTATAGATTTAGGGCCGCCGGTCAAGTGGAACCGAAACTCTGACCGGAGGTCATAAACCGGCCCTTAAAAAAAATAAACGAAAGAGGTATTTTGAAAGTAAAAAGAAAAGTGTTGCGACAAAATTACTTGTCACTTTATTAACATATTGTTAAAAAATCTGTTGTGGCCAGCACAATACCTCTCGCCACTTCCTTTTTTGGTTACATAAGTATAGGGCGCGAACAGTCATGTTACATTGTTGGCCTTGACAAGCAGATGTGGGGGCCCGTTTCAGAATGATAATTAGTCAGTATGTTTCATTCAGAATTTCAAGATTTTCTAAATACACGTAGTTAATTTGTCACCAGGAGTGTGGAATTTACTTGTCGAGGAAAATAAACCATATGGAATTGGAAAATCACTAAATTTAGAATGAGAAATTATGATACATCTGTAACGTGAGAGTTACTTGTATAAATATAATATAAATATAAATAAATAAGTAGTTATAATGCACAAGTTTATTTCAAGAGTAAAATAATAATTTTTATAAAAAGCTTTTGAAGGTTTAATACAAAACAATAACAATAATCATAACATTCATAGATAACCATATATATCTTATATAATACAAAACATATGAAAAGTAATAAAACACTAGGTCACTACATAATTCCCCCTTTTAGAAAGAGAAAAATCAAAAATCACTGATAGGAAATGAATGAATGAAAATGAAATGAGTGATACAAAAATTTCCACATGAAAGCGCAGTTTCAATCTATTTTAAGAAAAGCTGGTTTCAATCTATCAATTGACACTGTGTGCAAATTGTTGTTAACCAAAATTTTAAAAAATTTTTCGTAACGTTTAATAACTTTAAACGGGCCGTCATAAGGTTGCTGTAAAGAGGAACCGATAGCATCATGTCTTATAAAAACATGAGAGGTACGATACAAATTTTTATCTACGAAAATTTTACTATTCTTATATTTTGAAATTATTGGTTTGAAATTATTAATAGTTTGTTTTAACTGTTGAAGATAAAATGGAATATTTGAATCTGATAATTGCTTATTATGTTTATAAAATTCACCTGGTAGACGTAATTTGGTTCCGTAAACTAATTCTGCAGCACAACATTTTATTGGTTCTTTAATTGTTGAGCGGATTCCTAATAACACCATAGGTAAGTAAGTAACCCATTCAGAAGGATTGTTATATGCTTTAAGTGAATTTTTTAACTGTCTATGAAAACGTTCGATCATGCCATTCGATTGAGGGTGGTATGCTGTTGTCTGAATATGATGAGTTCCTAATAGTAGTAGCAAATTTTTGAATAAGCTAGATTCGAATTGTTTACCTCTATCTGTTGTTATAATCGAGGGAACTCCGAATCTTGCTATCCAATTATTGACTAATGCTTTTGCTACTGTTTCGGAAGTGCAATCTTTGATCGGAATCACCTCAGGCCAACGGGTAAATCTATCAATGCAAGTGAGAACGTGAGAATATCCTTTAGACAAGGGCAGGGTAACTAAATCTATATGAATATTATCAAAGCGGAATTGTGGTTGAAGGAATGTACCAAATTCAGAATTCGTATGTTTAGTAACTTTCGACCGTTGACACTGTAAACAATTTCGTGTCCAATTTTGTAAATCTCTATTTATATCAAACCAGACAAATTTAGATGTAATTAATTTAATTGTTGCTTTAATTCCAGGATGAGAAAAAGAATGGAAATGTTTAAAAATTATACTACGGAACTGTTCTGGAATGTAAGGGCGAAATGTATTTTTTGAAATGTCACCTGTCAAAGTTAGGTTAGAGTTTTTAAGTTTAATGTCAATGAATTTAAGATTACTTGTTTTATCACTTCGCAACGATTTTAATTTAATATCTTGTTTTTGCGCCTTGGCGATTTCTTCGAAATTAATGAATTCATTTGTTTGTAAGGAATTAACGTAAATTCTAGAAAGGGCATCTGCGACTACATTATCTTTGCCTGTCACATGTCTTATATCTCCGGTAAATTGCAAAATGAAATCTAGATGTCTGATTTCTCTAGGTGTGTAAATATCAGAATTTTTACTGGTTACAAAGGTTAAAGGTTTGTGGTCAGTTAATATGTGGAATTCCCTACCTTCTATGAAATAACGGAATTTCTTAACAGCTAAATATATCGCCAAGAGCTCTCTGCCGAAGGTGCTATATCTTTTTTGTGTTATATTGAAAGCGGTAGAAAAGAAAGCTAAAGGTTGCCAACTTCCGGCTACAAATTGCTGTAAAACAGCTCCCACACCTAAATCTGAGGCATCAACCATAATATTTGTTGGTGCATCACTCTTGGGAAAAGAAAGGTATGTAATTTTTGCCAACCCTTTTTTGATTAAATGAAATGCTTTGATAGCTTCCTGAGTCCAAACGACTTCTATTGTGCTTTTTTGTTTGTTAGTTATAAGTTTGTTAATTGGTTGTAAAATTGTTGCGCAATTTTTAATAAAGCGATGATAAAAATTTATCATCCCTAGAAACTCTTGTAACTTTTTTTGATTTGAAGGTAACGGAAAATTAATTATAATATCTATTTTATGTTTTAATGGCTTAATACCTGTGGCAGAAATATGATGTCCTAAAAATTCTATCTCTTTAACACCAAATTGACATTTATCTTTATTAATTAATACACCATATTTTTGCAATCTGTCAAAAACCAACTTTAGATGTTCCATATGTTGCTCTTTAGATTTGCTAGCGATTAGTATATCGTCTATATAAGTAAAGCAAAAATCAAGTCCTCTAGTTACTTCGTCCATGAATCTTTGGAACGTCTGAGCACTGTTCCTTAATCCGAATGGCATGACTACGTATTCAAACAAACCGAATGGTGTAGTAATTGCAGTTTTACAAATGGATTCTTCATCCATCGGTATTTGATTGTATGCTTTAACTAAATCTAATTTTGAATAAATAACTGTTTCATGTAAATTAGCAGTAAAATCATGGATGTGAGGAATCGGATAACGATCCGGAACTGTTATAGCATTAAGTGCTCGATAATCACCGCAAGGGCGCCATTCTCCATTTTTCTTAGCGACCATGTGCAATGGAGATGCCCAATTACTGGAAGATGGTCGAATAATACCCGCTTCTAACATTTTATCGAATTCTTGCTTAGCTACAACCAATTTATCAGGAGCCAAACGACGTGGTTTTGCGAAAACCGGTGAATCTTTAGTAATTATGAAATGCTTAGTTTTATGAGTCGTCTGACATTTAGAATTAAATGATTTGGTAATATTTGGAAATTTTGACAAAATTTTTTCAAATTTATTTAAATTAGAATTATCTTGATCATTGTTAATAGAATTCAAAGCATTTTTCGAAGAATTTGGTGTAATAAAATAATTAAATTTTGACGTTTGAAAGATGCGTTTTGATGGCAAGTCCACAAGTAATTTAAAATACACAAGGAAATCAGCTCCAATAATGGAATGTTTTACATTTGCTATTATAAATCTCCAACTGAATGTAGTTCCCAAACCAAAATCTAAATTTAATAACCTTGTACCGTAAGTGTCAATTGATGAATTGTTGACAGCTTGCAATTTGACATTTTGTGTTTGACGCCTTTCATGTAAGGAATTCTTTATAACACTCACCTCAGCTCCAGTATCGACGAGGAAACGTCGGCCGGAAATTCTATCCATTAAATAAAACAAGCGGGTAGAAGGGGAACTAATGTCGTGACTAGAAATTGAAGGTAAATTCAATTTTTGTACAAAATAAGTATTATGTTGTGTATTTGACATAACCTCTGTTTTGGTGAAAGTTGCCTCCATTTGGCAAGGTGGAACGCATTTGTGGGCCTTGTCTCCAAAAGTCAAATGATACCAACAGAGTGAGCCTGATGCAGGAACTTGCGAAAAGGTCCTCTTCCTATCTGACAATAATAATTTCTTAATTTCAGCTACCTCTTCTTTAAGATTTTTGAGTTCTTGTGTGTCTGAGTTAATTGAAGAAATCGACGGTTGAGTGACGTTCAAAATTCTATCAGCTATATCTGCCTTCTCATCTAAAGAAGCGTTGATATGTGAAGCAAGTAAAATTTGAATGTTAGTAGGAAGTTTTTGGATAAAAATTTCTTCCAAAAAGGCGTCGTCCATAGATTTAGTGCCAACTAACTGACGAAGTTTACGTAAAAGTTGTGAAGGTTTGTAATCGCCTAATTCAGATACTGTGAACAGTTGTTGTAACTTTTCTTTTTCCGAAGACGAAGTTCGATGAATTAAGGCCTTTTTCAATTTGGTGTATGGTTCCTTTTCAGGTGGGTTAAAAATCAAATCCCGTACCTCAACTGCATATTGCGGATTTAAAACCGCCACAATCTTATTAAATTTTGAAGACTCAGAAGTAACCCGCTGCTGAGCAAAAACTGCTTCAACTTGAGCGAACCATAACTCAGTATCATTTGGCCAAAACTCAGGCACTCTGAAGTCTCCCCGCACAGAAGAGATGTCTTGAACAGGCAACAAAGGAAAATCTGCGACTTCAGGCTCCATCACTGAATGTCGCGGTGGACGTCAGGGGTCACCAATGTAACGTGAGAGTTACTTGTATAAATATAATATAAATATAAATAAATAAGTAGTTATAATGCACAAGTTTATTTCAAGAGTAAAATAATAATTTTTATAAAAAGCTTTTGAAGGTTTAATACAAAACAATAACAATAATCATAACATTCATAGATAACCATATATATCTTATATAATACAAAACATATGAAAAGTAATAAAACACTAGGTCACTACACATCTATATACATAATTACTAGCTATCATTCTGACATGAGTCCCCATATCTGCTTGTCAAGGCGCCCTATTGTATTTAACATTTCTTGTATACCTACATTCTACACCAAAAATTGTACTTACATATATCTATTCCTTATATTTAGATTGTAACTACTAATACATTAAGAAATAATATAATGTATATGTACTTCCCAGAAAAACTCTTTAGTAATATCTATGAATTTCTGACACTGACATTTATCTGTCAGTTACAAACAGTTCAACTGGTCAACTATTTTCCATGGCATCCTTTCGGCTGTAAAATTTATTATAACGTTATTTTATTTATTATATTTCTTTTATCTCTAAATCCATAGAATATATAATAAAATATTTAAATGTATCAGATAGAGAATTTAATTTTCTTTAATATTACCAAGAAAAATTTTCAAAAAATATTATTTAGAAGATTTTTTATCAAGAATCTTCTACTTCCGGTTGTCCAATTGTTACCAAAACCTTTTCAGATCTTCCCATGAATGTCCGATTGGAAAATACGTAATTAAACAATTTTTAAGTCTTATAGTTTTTGAGTAATCGTCCTTCCAACATCCTACATACATACACACATACATCCACACACACACACACACACACAGACATCATCGTAAAAATGTTAAAATCGGATTGTAGGGACCTTAAAACGTGCTTATTCAATAAAATATGGATATGTGATTTTTAGCATGAATCCAATACCTCTCTTAGCGAGAGGTAAAAAGAAGTACGAATATTTAAAGAAAATATCAAATTTAAATTATGCAAATGAATAATACTGTAACTGATTCTTCAATCGATATCTTACAAAATTATCCCTTTGTACCAAATGATAATTCTCGGTCGAATTATTTTTAGCTTCTGAGCTCGGTCCAAGTATTCAATCAAATTAACAATATCTTCACCATCTTATGATTTCATTTTTAATATCTTGTGTAATTCGTTATTGTAATATCAATAAATTATCGCAAGATGTCAATTTATCAACAAACGATGTTAAAACAAAGTTACATTACGTAATTACTATCAAAATATTCTACTTAACTAAAAATTCTATACTTAAGCTATAAATATTGGCAGTTATGGTTATTACATTGTTTCTAGCAGAACACTTTTTTTAAACAACTTCAAAGCATAAAAATAGTACTTTGATCTTTATGCGTTTACATGCTTAAAAGTTTTGTTTTTTAAAATATTACAGTATTAAAACAAGCTAAATTTATAGCATGAGTAATTTTTCGGTTTTTTTATGTTAACCTTTCGTCACCTTTAGGTTAGATAAGGAACGCATTGGTCTTTGGTCAAAAATTTCGGTGGTGAGTTTACAATGAATAAGCACATTTTAGGGTCCCTACAATAGGATTTTACTATTTTTACAATGATGTCTGTATGTGTGTGACGATAATTTCGGCTGTGACACTGCAATACTACAATTTCAAAAATTACGATTTTTACATATTCCTCTTCCTTATCCGTATACAGATGTGATTAAATTTTGGTTTTTTATAGAAAAAAATCTGTTGTGGCCAGCACAATACCTTCCGTCATTCTCGTGTATAATGTATAAATTCCATAATTTTTCTTACAAAAGATTCTAAATTTCCAGTAAAATTATTTCATAAACAAACTATTCAAATTGCACTTGACACTGGCATCTTCTTCTTCTTTAGCTTTTCCCATTCGTTAGGGGTCGCTATTTTTGCATGTCGTTCTCATTCAGTTCCTTTTCTCTCAAATCTTCCGCAATACAGTCCTTCCATCTTATCTTTGGTCTTCCTCTGTTTCTTTAACGTCCTATTACTAAACTATTCATTCTTGTTCCAATATAATTCTTCATTTCTCCTCATGACATGTTCAAACCAATGTAATCGTCTTTCTTGTATCTTTCTAAAAACTTGTAACACTAGAGTTATTTTCTTACCGTATCTTTCCGTGAATTCCCCAATATCTACTTCAACATCCTCATATCTGCCACATTAATTTACTTTTTATTGATACTGACATCTGTCAATTTGAATTATATGCATATATTACTAGTTCCCAAGTTTGGCATAGCTGGCTGACTTATAAAATTTAATTTCTTTAAAATTCTTTAACTCTGTATCTATTGAATATGAAGTATAAATTGTAATCAAATCGTGTAGAGAATAATATATTCTTTAAGTTATAATAACTTTAAATGTCAATAAATCAAATTTAACTGTTAAATCTTCAAAAGAGACTACTTCCGGGTGACCAATTATAACCAAAATCTAATCAGTTGTTCTTCTGGATGTAAACTTGAGGAATACGAAAAAATTATAATTTTTGGAATCGTGGTATTGAAGTTATGGAATCCGGAACTTTTGTCACACACACACACAGACAGACACACAGACACACATACATACAGACATCATCGTAAAAATGGTAAAATCGTATTATATGGACCCTAAAACGTGCTTATTCAGTAAAAACTCATCATTGAATTTTTTGACCAAAGACAATACCTTCCTTACCTAAAGGTGACGGAAGGTAAAAACGCTGTCAATAAATTAATATATCATCACGGCATATTACCGATTGCTGGGTGTGCCAATCTGCTTTGTACACAGATTTTGGTAGTGATGATGACATATTTGTACCGTGCAGGCATTTACCAGGCGTTACCTCACGGGCACTCATTGCTGGCTTGGATAATGCACCACAGGGGTCAATTTTGTGTCATTTAAAATTTGAAATATTGGCGTCGTCGGGATCGAACTCGGTATTCCAGATTCGCAACTATACACTCAGGCACGCAGCCACGAGACCCCATAAAAACGCTGTTAAATATTAAAAAATATTTAATTATCTATACGATTTGATTGCATATTATATTTCATATAAATAAATAAAATAAATAAATAAATATTTCATCACGGCATATTACCCATTGCTGGGTGTGCCAATCTGCTTCGTACACAGATATTGGTAATGATGGAATATTTGTACCGTGTGGGCGCTTATCAGGCGTCACCTCACGGGCACTCATTGCTGGCGTGGAGAGTGCGCCACAGGGATCAATTTTGTGCCATTAAAATGCGATGTAATTTTTGGCGTCGGTCGGGATCGAACCCGGGTCCCCAGATTCACGACCAGACACTCAGGCACACGGCCACGAGACACACACAGACAGACACACAGACACACATACATACAGACATCATCGTAAAAATGGTAAAATCGTATTATATGGACCCTAAAACGTGCTTATTCAGTAAAAACTCATCATTGAATTTTTTGACCAAAGACAATACCTTCCTTACCTAAAGGTGACGGAAGGTAAAAACGCTGTCAATAAATTAATATATCATCACGGCATATTACCGATTGCTGGGTGTGCCAATCTGCTTTGTACACAGATTTTGGTAGTGATGATGACATATTTGTACCGTGCAGGCATTTACCAGGCGTTACCTCACGGGCACTCATTGCTGGCTTGGATAATGCACCACAGGGGTCAATTTTGTGTCATTTAAAATTTGAAATATTGGCGTCGTCGGGATCGAACTCGGTATTCCAGATTCGCAACTATACACTCAGGCACGCAGCCACGAGACCCCATAAAAACGCTGTTAAATATTAAAAAATATTTAATTATCTATACGATTTGATTGCATATTATATTTCATATAAATAAATAAAATAAATAAATAAATATTTCATCACGGCATATTACCCATTGCTGGGTGTGCCAATCTGCTTCGTACACAGATATTGGTAATGATGGAATATTTGTACCGTGTGGGCGCTTATCAGGCGTCACCTCACGGGCACTCATTGCTGGCGTGGAGAGTGCGCCACAGGGATCAATTTTGTGCCATTAAAATGCGATGTAATTTTTGGCGTCGGTCGGGATCGAACCCGGGTCCCCAGATTCACGACCAGACACTCAGGCACACGGCCACGAGACCCCATAAAGTAAATTAAATTTCATACAGCAGCCATATATATAACTAACCATGGAAACAACTAGTATATTACGAAAATTCTGATTGAAAGATGTCAGTATCAAGTGGAATTAACATAGTATGTTGGTATTTATTGGAAATATAGCATAATTTAACCTCTTACGTTTCTCAGACATCTTTGTAATATAATTTTGTATTTACGCATCAATATACACATAGTTCGACTTTCGTTAAAATCGCAGTAAATTTAATTCAACAATAGGACAAAGACGCGCATGATGTCCAGTGTTGTAATAGATAATCATATTTTTTATCTAGATAAAGATAAAGATAACTAATTTTTTTTTATCTAGATAAGATAATAGATAATTGTTTAAAAAGTTATCTAGATAATAGATAATAGATAATTAATAATTATCTAGATATTTTTCAGATAATTTGTTTAAAATAAACATAACATATTATAATGTACATATAGGACGGGACAATAAATAATTTTGCAAATTTAGAAATATGCTTTTATAATAATTTAACGTATTAATATAATGTATTTAACAAAATTGTACATCGAAAAAATCAGGGGTGGGCAAACTACGGCCCGCGTTACAATTGTTTTGAGGGCTTTTTAAATTTTTAATGCCAACAAAAAGTTAAAAAACTTCATTTTCCCTGAAATTCCGTATCCTAATGTCAATTTGTGTCTTATAAAATTACAACTAACAGAAATCGAGCAAGTGCGTAGTGCGTATCGTATGTCGCGTCTCGCGTCGTAGTACCAGTGCGGTGGGCCAACAGTTGTACAGTTGCGCAGCTTTATTTTATTTAAATTTGATTTGTATTACAAAAGATTTTTTTAGTTTTATTAAAATTTTCATCTAGATGATTTTCAAAAAATAGATAAAGATAATTTTTATTTTTATTTAGATAAGATAATAGATAACTTCGAAAAAAATTATCTAGATAAGATAATAGATAAAATTATATTATCTAGATGATTTATTTAGATAAAATTATCTAGATAAGTTACAACACTGATGATGTCACAATACTATTATTCTAAAATTTTAATTTAAAAATTTATAAAACGTATAATAATTAAACAATATTTTAGTTTGGTAACATATTTTTCGCTAAAGTTGAAATACAATAATTATTTTTAAATTGGAATTTCTCATTATCATCACAACGGATTTTTATGATAGATACGACACTATTCTTGATAAGAAAACTTTTATATATGTACCATGATATTGATAATATCAATTTTTCTCTTCAACTTTCATAAAAATATGATCTTATATTTTATGTTCTTGCGCTGAAAAGAGTTCATGTCTCTGATCTCTCCCTTTTCCCAGATTTGACAAAATATGTGCCAATGTAGCACATTAATAAAGTGCGACACAGTTATCGAGTTGAGTATTAGATTCTGAAATAATCCTAAAATACTGCTCCTATAAATCCTAAATAAAAACCGACGCCCTCATTCGAGAACCAGTCGGGTTAAAGTTCATAATCTGGGTCAATAATCCCGAAGATCTTAACTATCACATCACCCTTAGCTTCTTGTTCTAAAAAGAACACAATACTTTAATACTAAATGCTTTCAGATGACTCTGCAAACTTTTTAAAAGCAGCATTTTATAGAAAACGTACTCTTTAAAAGGAAATGTGATACTTATTGACTGTGGATATACTCTCATTCTTCCTTTCTTGTGTAGTACTATTGATTAATAAATTTAGTACGTCGTGGCCAGATTGTAAAATCTTTTTTTATTAAACGCCTAGACAGACATTTTACAAAATGTAGCCAGTACAGCCACATTGTTAAATTTATTAAGTTACCGTCTGTTTTATAATTTGGCTAAAACATTTCAGTTATATAATTACGGCAAAAAATAATTATTTAATTTTCTCAAAAACCTAATTTCAGTTCTATTATGTCATAGACGAATTATAGAAACAGTCGTTTTATAAAGGACTTGACATTTTCCAAATTATTAAGCGAATTGTAAAATGATGTATTTTGGACTTAATTCGTTTGTACCTATGTTTTTCTAAGGCGTGATTCTACCACATTTAGTTAAAGTGACAGTTTATTAATCATTAGTTAAGAATTATACTGAAGGTTAGAGCAATGCGAACAATGTTATAACTTCCAGTTAGCTTTAATCAAAGGTAGTAAGAATAATTTTGCAACATGGTTAACACTAACTGTCACTTTAACTAGGGGTGGTAGGACCGGGCCTAAATATAACATTGAAATATGTTTAGAAAAAATACAAGCGAAAATGTCTTAATATTCATTTTACAATTTGTCCACAAGCTGTTACCTTATAAAAGATATGTCGTAAAGATTTATCTTTCAAAGTGATAAACACTTACACGCCTATTCAGAAACAAAAAATTAAACATTGTTTAAGTTAAACACTGTTTAAAATAGTCAACGTTGATTATGATTTTGTGCATTCAGAAACACGGTAACTAAATATTTAAACATTGTTTAAAATTCTCAACCGCAAAAATACGAATTGGGACACAATTTCATTTATTACATCTGTCATATTGCTGTCATAATTGGGCAGGTACATATTGAAATACGTAGCTGTATATTTAATTTTAGTGCATTTGCAAATTTTAATAAAAAAAAAATTAGAAAAGGATAGAAGCAAAACGAGAAAACGGCCAGAAGATTGGAAGTTGGAACTATTGGAAGACAATTTTTAGTTATTGAAGACAAAAGTTATATCAACAAAAAGAAAAGTTCATGCTGGAAATTAATTTATCTAAATTTGATCTAAAAAGAACACGGAAACAAAAAATAATATAAAATAAAGACAGAATGAAGGAGAATAAAATTAAAAGGACGAATAAAGTATGTAATCTAGAAATTAGATTTAAAAATGTATTATTATACCTAAGAAATATATTTCAGGATAAAAATAATAAGAAAAGAACCGGTGGCGATATACATCGACAGAAGAGATCACAGACATTGACTGACAAACTTATGATATTTTAAAAGATCGGTTTACGAAATTATTATAAGGACGATATGAGCGTAGACAACGAACTGCAAACTTCCATATTGGCAAACAATGAAACTATTTCAACCACTACCATAAATTTAATTGTAAATTTAAAAACTTTAAATAACAACATTTATTTCGAACATTAAAGTTTAAATTAATATAATTTGTTTTAAAAATATCGCCTCTTAAATTTGGTCGTTGGGGTGCATTTCTAATACGATTTACTTCCAGTTCTCGTCTTCATTCAATAATATAACTATATTATGTAAAACTGCCAATGTAAGTCTAATTCACGTTCACGGACGTTCATATTATAGCTCACGTCCACCCGATGCGCCCGAATGCGATCGCCGCCGCTGGTAGAAAGTTCTCGACCGAAGACGCAATCCTCGGCGGAGTAATCACACCAGTCTAGACCTGTTTAATTTATTAGGGTCACTTGACCGTTTGTACTCGGTGTTATTGTCGTGATGAATGCTCTAGACATAGTACGCCTCGCTATATAAAGCCGCCAGGGAAGCTAGCTGACATTCTGATATAGACACGACGGCACGAGTTGTGCAATGAACAGTGAGTGATATAAATAAATAGTTCACGAGTTGTAAACATAAATAAATATAGTTATATAAATAAATATAGTGAAATAATAGTACATTAAGATACAAGTTTCATAAGAAATGATTTTAGCGCACTCGTCTTTGTTAGAAACGAGCGGCTTGCCGCGAGTTTTCTAACGGGACAAGTGCGCTGAAATGTCTTATGAAACGTGTATTTTATACTATTTTTTCTATTTTGGTCCTTTTGTCAAAAAAATATTTACAAATATACGTGATTTCATTTTTAGGAATATTTTAATTTTTATTTGATTGTTGGTAACAGTAATATGCGTAACTATGACGTTTCATTGTTATTGTTTACAATTTAAATAATATTTACTTTCAAATGACAAATGTCTAGAAATGTAGGTACTACGTACCAACCTAACAGAAATTAGGTTTGAGTTGTTTTAAGAAGTACTTTATGACATCCAAATGGGTTTCATAAAGTACATATTAAAGAACCAAAATAGAAAAAGATTGTTTAAATAAATAATCTCACACGCCTATTCAGAATATTCATATAAAATTTACTCCCAATTTTGAAAATCTATATTTTTCTCTAAAGTCTTCATCACTATAATTTCGAAACGGATCTTTCCTATTTAAATAAAATTTATCATTTATCTTTCTAACTTCTTCAATATTTTCTAAAACTTCGTCAATGTGACTCATTTTGACAAATATAAACTACCCCTACACCTTGTTTAATTTTTTATGTTTAAATTGCTGTTTAGTTACGATGACTAAGATGAAAAAGTGTCTATGAATGAGTAAAATACGTTTAAACAGGGTTACTAAGGATAAACACTGTCTAAATTTAAACAGTGTTTAAATATTTAAACAGTGTTTAAATATTTAAACATTGTCTAAAAAAAAGTAGTCTCTCAATACAGAAATGAACTAAACGCCAACAAGGCGTGTTTAACTTTTTAAATGTGCAGACTGCATTTACAAGACACTATAAAGTTCATAGTTCAAGTTAGATTTGAATCTTAGTCGTCTAAGCCACAATTAGTCTGATAATCATACTTGTATCATACACAATGTAAATACAAAGCTGTGTTTTGCTGTTCAAACACCAACTGCTCTCTACATCTTCATGTAGAGAATATGTGGATGTTTAGATGTCTTAAAATAATGCGGAGGAATTAAAGTAAACTTATGTGAACGTACAGCGTAGGTAATCTCGGCGCCATAAGCAAAATTGTCTATAAATAATAGAGGCGCCATGCAATTTGATTTCGTGTGTAAACGTAAGAGTTCAAACCACGACAAAAAATCAAAAACAAACTGTTTGTTTTTATTTTATCAATAATAATTCATTACGAAATTGCAAGTTCATGTTGTAATGTTGTAAAGCGTTTTATAATCGAGTGAAAGATGTAGGTACTCGTAGAATGAATTTCATTGTGAAGTTCATTCCACTGAAATATATTAACGACTGGAACTCGCATACTCTAAAGTGGGATTTATAATAAAATAAAGCAAGAAGTAACGCAAGATGCAACGCAGTCGGTAACGCAGGCGCAAAGCAAAAAAACTTGTATGATTTATAATAATGTAGATTTCCCTAAATACTTGCGGCCAATCACCGCATGTGTTATTTCCATATCTGTCAGTTTAAATTTGACGTTTATACTACACAGAAACAGTCAGCATATACGAGGGTGGATTGAAAAGTTTCCAGAATGACATGAAATATATATATTACATAGTCTTCTCTGAGGTCAACAACCTTGATCCATCGTTTTTCTTACTTTTCGATTGCATCCCGAAAATGGTTTTCTTTGAGGTCTACAAAATAAGCATTTATTGCTTCGATGGCTTCTTCGTTAGATCTAAATCTCTTTCCAACGAGAAACGTTTTCAGTTTCGTGAAAATATGCAAGTCCGAGGGAGCCAAATCGGACGAGTACGGTAGATGGCGGACGATTTCAAACCTCAATTCGATCAATTTTTGTTGAGCAATACGACTTGAATGAGTTGGCGCATTATCGTGGTGAAACAAGATCTATTTTTGCTATTCCCGAGCGTTTTTCTTGATTTGCTGCTTTCAGCTTGTCTGAAAGTGTGGCATAGTATTGTCCATTTACAGTTTTTCTTTTATCAAGATAATCAATTAGCAGAATGCTTTTGGCGTCCCAAAATACTGAAGCCACCACCTTTCCTGCCAATTGAACTGAATTCGCTATCTTCGGGGCCGACTCACCATGTCCAATCCACGCTTCCGATTGAATTTTCGTCTCTGGAGTGTAGTGGTGTATCCAAGTTTTATCCATGGTTATGTAACGTCTTTTAAAATCGACCGGATTTTTCTTAAACAACTCAGAATTTTCGGGTGAAGTTCGTGCTCGAATGCGCTTTTCCTCCGAACTAAGCAAGTGCGGCACCCACTTGGCGCACATTTTTCTCATGCCCTGCTCAGTATGTAAAATATGAACTACACGTTCATAAGAGATCCCTATGGCTTCCTCAAATTCACGCACTTTCATTCGGTGATTTCCAGAACCATGTATCATGAACTTTATACAGAATTTCCGGTGTGGTAGCCGATTTTGGGCGAAATCAGCGTAGCTCGTCACAGGTGTGAGTTCGGCCACGCTTAAATTCCGAGACCCAGAAACTTACCGTGGAAAACGTAGGTGAAGCATTCCCAAGAACAGCGTCCAACCTGGTCTTTATCTTCGTTGCCTTTCCTTCCAAAAAAAACTTGATCACCGCACGAACTTCGTTTTTATCCATTATTGATTTAAGGCTAGGTAGATCGACATAGACGCTGAAACTGAAATTTCTTGACAGTTCATATTGTAACGTGCGCCCCTGACTTAAGAGTATACGAGGGCCGTCACTGGTAAAATATTCCCGAGCGATGACATAATCCCCCCCTCCGGCGGGGGAAAACCCATACGCGTTCATACTGGTTTATTACATCCGATGGTGTAATCCTTTGTGTTCGATGATGGTCGCGTTAGAAAGTTCTAGAAGGACACTGGGTTGTATAAATACCATCCGAAGGACAGCGGAGAAATAGTCTGATATATAGAAGCAACGAGCAATGAAGTTGATGATATAAATAAATAGTCTACGAGTTGTTAACATAAATAAATGTAGTTATATAAATAAATATAGTGATATAAATAAATAATCTTAGTGTTTAAGTATTTAATAATATTCTTAGTCTTAAATTAGTGTTTATAATTATTTAATCATATATGTTAATTACTTTTATTATCTTTTTAATATTTATCCTAATTATTTATCGTATAATAAACGTTTTTTTTTTTTAATAATAATATTTCTCTAATTTTACACTTCACCCATATAAATAAAACGTTACAATATGAAGAGTTAAACAAAACAACGACATAAGATTGTTTTCGAAAAACCAAGGCCTTCTCAGTGATTCCATAAACTTTTCAATCCACCCTCGTAAGCTATTTAAGTCATTGATCAATTTTACAAATACATGTGAAAGGAGAGAAGTAAATCATTAGCAAATAGGTATTGTTCATGACTTCAATATCTAATTCAACTATCTAATGTTAACTTTAAATTTAATTTTGAAGATTATACTCGTATATCTTATAACTGTGTTTGCTGGGAAGCTATGTATCGAAAATTTAAAATCTATATCCTAAAATTAATGAAATTTATTTTATATTATAAACAAAGAACTACTATGCAAAGTTTTTAATAAAAAATTAATAAATATAAATAACTTTCTGATGTCCTACCATATTCTTTTTTAAATTTTTTTATTTACATTATCTTTCGAATATTTATTAGAAATAAATAATGTTTAATATGTTATTAATTTTTAAAAAATTATAAACGGTAAAAGTTTGTGCATCCTAATAATAAAGACGCAAATTGCCAAATCCCAACTGAGTTAAAAAATTACAAGATCCGATTTTTTAAATATATTTTTCAGAAAATTTTATGAGTTAATCTTCATATTTTCATTGTAACAAACGTTAATAACTTTTTTCTTTCACTGTAACTTAATATATTTTTCATTTTAACTAATGTCCACTTCTGCCTCTACAATTGTTAAGTAATATCTCCATGTGCCCCGCTTTGGGGCAGATACAGACATAATACATTGCTACACAATAAACAGGTTTTCTTTTGTTTGTAACAAGTTGTTATTTACTTAAGTTATCGTTAACATAAAAAAATAAAAATATAAAATGTATTTTTTGTCCACAACTTATGGGGTCTGTGGCCGCGTGCCTGAGTGTCTGGTCGCGAATCTGGGGAACCGGGTTCGATCCCGACCGACGCCAAATATTTCGAATTTTTAATGGCATAAAATTAACCCCTGTGCTGAAACCTCCACGTCAGCAATGAGTGCTCGTGAAGTGACGCCTGGTAAACGTACAATACAATATATAGAAAAAGTATTAAAGCAAACTTGTAGAAAATAGATTAATCTTTACATTTTATAACAACAAATTGAGAAAAAATTACATTCAAAGGTATATTTTGAAGAAAATCTATCTTGAGCTTCAAGTAAACTGTCATTTCCGGTTATCCAATTGCCACCACAATCTAAAGGCTTCTTTCCATATTAGAATAAAGTAGAAATACATGATTTCAAAACTTTCTGAATGACAGCATTTGAGTTACAGCGCAAAGAGGATCCACACACACACACACATACAACATACATACACAAAGACATCATCGTGAAAATATTAAAAATGGATTCTAGGGACCTTAAAACGTGGTCATTTACCAAAATCTCAATATACGATTTTTAGCACGATCCTTATACCTCCCTTACCAAGGGTAGCGGGAGGTAAAAATGGATTTGTCGAGTTTTGATTTTGAATTTTGGATATTTTGGGTTCAGTACCTGATTTCATTGAACTTATTTCATAAACTTCTTTTATTTTGGATTTATAAGAAAACAATTAGGGGTTTATTCCATTATATTACAGAAAATAAGTCAAATTAAACTATCAATAAATGATGACAATCAAGCTATTAGATAGGGGATCTCATCAACTGTTTCCCACAAATTGATATTACATTCAGAATTTAACTTATAGTATCTTGTGAAGGATCATTTTATTTTTTGTTTTTCTTATAGTACATTAACATCTTTAGTTTTTCTTTGTTAGGATATAAAGAACCGGATTTTATTTGTGTTGAAATTATTTGAAAATTTGGTAGTTAATAAAATCCAGTGACCACCATTTCCCTATTAAATTATTACAAAGAAACAATTAACATTAAACAAAATAAATATATACCGAATAGAATTACGTGGCTCCCAAGTCGCTGCTCTGACTGGCTAATTTAGATTTAGTGGCATTGGATCCCAACAGGTTGTGGATTTGTTGGGTTTTGCAACTAACCTGATAATTTAAACGTAAATATCATAAGGATTTCTTGAGTTTTGCTCCGTTAACATCACACCCAGGTATGGAAAATGGAAAGACAAATGCGTTGCAGTATCAAACTCATTTTTGGCCAAAATGGATTCGTCGGGTTTTGAAACTAGACGATTCAATTATGAAATTATATATTTTAAACACTCTTGATAATTTGCCTATTATATAAATAAATAACAAAATATGTATTCTTGTCGATTTCGGTTTTAATCAACCAACTATACAAGGTTTGTTTGATTGCTACAATCATTGTTTTTACCTTTAAAAATTATAATTGTTGTGTATTTGCTGTTTAAAACAAATGAACAACAATAAGTTATACTTCATTGGAAAGATAAAAAAAAAACTCTTTTCAAATGTGTAACTTTCCAATATGGCGCTCATATAAAAATCATAACTTTGACCTCATAAATCTAAATCTAACGGAAATAAAAAAAATTGAGCATCGTCAGTAAAAACAAAATAAAAAGGAGTCGTAATGATATGCAAACCAAAAAACTATATTATTTCAAGTTTAGAAGTTATTTGTAAAATTGAAAATTAGCAAAATTTTAATTCGAAATTATGGAAAATATTAAATTTCGTCAAGGAATTTCAATCTTTAAAATTGTTGGCCAACTTGCGTAATAAAACCCAATGGCTGGTACCACAAGCCTTGTTTTAACTAAAACGATGTTTTAAGAAATGTCAAATTTCATAATTTTTAATATTAATAATAAATAATATTAAATTCATCAAAATATGATTTTAAAGCAGAACATAGTGTAACGTTTTTATTTATATGGGTGAAGTGTAAAACATAGACAAATATTATTAACAAAAGAATACGTTTATTAAACGATAAAATAAATAAAGATTAAATATTAATAAAAACAACTAACACTATGATTAAATAATTACACTAAGAATATTATTAAATGCTTAAACACTACGAATTATTTATCTAACTAATATTTATATCACTGCACTTATTTATATAACTACATTTATTTATGTAAACTGTTAAACTGTTTATTTATATCACCGAGTTCATATCTGGTTACTGGTATATATGAGACTGAGCGTCCGCCTTCTCCCGGCCAATATTTATATAGCGCGTAACAGTCTAGAAGCCACTCGAAGCCTTCCACGCGACAATGACCGGCACACAAAGGAACGAGGTCACGGCGCAATTAAGAGTCCAGCCGCTGCGGCACCAGGGATCGCGTGATCGCTCTTGTTCAGTGGCGGCGTTGTATATTCTTCTCTCGGGGGCGCACGTCACACTGCCCCCTCCTTAAGACTGTTTCGTCCCGGAACAGTTCTTGATGACGAAATTTACATGCATTGCCCTTGGTACACTTTGAAGTCTTGAAGAAGTGACAGTCGATGGTCCGCTGGAGTTCTCCTTTCTGTCTGTTAGGGTTAAAGCTGCAGACGAGAATTTCGATACCGGTATAGCGGAAGAGGATCTCTAACATGTTCCTAATAACTCTCCAATCCAAGCCATCTAGTCCACAGCCTAACTTCGGTACTGCCAACTTCAAAATGTCATTTTCTAGCAGATGATCCTTCAAGTCACTCAGCGAGCTCCATAGATTGCGATATGACGGCTTTTGGTACGAGCGTGGTTTTGTGACCAGGTAGTAGATATACCGCTGCTGTTCTGTATTGTTATCCCTCAGTCGTAGCGTCTTCCCGACGGATGGACCTTGGTTGGCCAGTTCTTGTAGTCGTCCAAATTTTGTCTTAAAGACTGACGCTATGCCGCGTGACATCTTTAAGTCTTCCGATACGCAGTGGCCGAGGGAATAATCTGAGGACACGGTGAACAGATCTCTATATTCTTCTGTCGTCACGCCATACCGCGCCTTGTGACCAAAGGAATACTGTTCCATGAAGTCTTCAAAAGTCGGTTCCTGAGCTATGATCCGACGAACCGTTGCTCCATGCTGGTCTTCATTGTTGTCACCGGCGAACGGGGCTAGCCGATTAAAGTGTACTACTCTCGGCTTCCCGGTAGGTGTTTTTCTAATTCTGTATATCACGTCGTTTATTCTCTTAACGACCTCATAAGGACCTTCCCAATTTCTTTGTAGCTTTGGTGATAAACCTCGGCGCCTTTGAGGATTGTAAAGCCACACTAAATCCCCTGGTTGGTATCCACCTTTTTCTGCCTTGATGTCATACTGGTCCTTCATTCGGTCGCTGGCAGCTTGAGTGTTTATGCGGACTTGTTCATGAATGTCGTTCATTCTTCTCCGTAAGTCCGTTACGTAATCTTCCCCGGCCAGATCTTCCCCAGGTTTACTGCCGAACACCAAGTCACATGGCAGGCGCAACTCACGCCCAAATAAGATGTTCGCAGGACTTTGCCCTGTGGTTTCATGCACGGATGAACGATAAGCCATTAAGAACAGATGAAGATGTCGGTCCCAGTCTCTTTGGTGGTTGGAGACTACCTTCGACAAATATCGGTTGATCGTTCTGTTCATGCGTTCAACCATGCCATCGGACTGCGGATGTAATGCAGTTGTCCTCGTTTTATTAATCCCTAATATCTTACAGATATTTTGGAAAACGGCAGACTCAAAATTTCTCCCCTGGTCGGAGTGAAGTTCACGTGGAACTCCGAATCGGCATATACACTCCTTGACTAAGGTTTCGGCGACCGTAGTAGCTTCCTGGTTGGGTAATGGATAGGCCTCAACCCATTTGGTGAAGTAGTCCATGACAACCACGATGTATTTATTTCTGTCTTCGCTTTCTGGAAATGGTCCGGCCACGTCAATCGCAATGCGCTCAAATGGACTGCCAACGTTGTATTGACGCATTGGAGCTTTCCGTCGTCTATGAGGGCCGTTGCTTCCAGCGCAAACTACACATTTCTTGCACCAGTCTTTAACGTCTTCCTTGCAGTTAACCCAGTAAAATCGCTGGCGCAATCTTTCTAATGTTTTGTTGACTCCAAAATGGCCACCTCCAGATCCGTCATGGATCTCTTTCAGCACGTCTGGAATTCTATTCTTAGGAATAACCAACTGAGTTCTCTTCTCAGTTCCATCGATATTTTCCACCAAACGCTTTAACAGGCCATCTTCAATCATCATCGAGTCCCATTGCGCCCAGTATGATTTTACACTCTGTGAGTGTGGTGCAACTTCTTCCCATCTTGGTTTTCTCTCTTCTGCTTTCCACTCCAGCAGTATTTTCAACGTCGGGTCATGCTCTTGGTCTTCGCGTAGTCCATCGGTCTGCCAATTATCGTCGACTACTGTTGTCCTGGCGACAGTAAAATGTTTCTCTTCCAGTCGACTACAATGCTTGCACTCATCTTGGCATGGCCTTCTGGACAATGCGTCGGCATTACGATGGCTGGTACCCGCCCTATGATCGATTTTGAAATCGTATTCCTGTAGTCTTTCAATCCATCTAGCCACCTGACCTTCAGGATTCTTGAATTGTAGCAGCCATTTTAATGCAGCATGATCAGTCCTAATCAGAAATCGTCTTCCGTACAAATATTTGTAGAAATGTTCCACGGATTTCACGACTGCCAAGAGTTCTTTTCTAGTCACACAGTAATTCCTTTCTGGTTTTGACAAGGTCTTACTAAAATAGGCAATAACTTTCTCATGCCCATCTTGTATCTGGGAAAGAACGCCACCAATTCCAACGTTGCTGGCATCTGTGTCTAGAATGAATTCTCCTTCAGGTAAAGGATAACTCAAGACGGGTGCGCTTGTCAAAGCATGTTTTAGTTCTTTAAATGCAACTGTACAGTCCATTTCCCAGATAAATCTTCTTCCTTCTTCAGTAAGCCTTGTCAGTGGCTTGGCTATGTTGGCAAATCCAGGTACATATCGCCGATAATAGGTACACAAACCAAGGAAACTTCTGAGTTCGTGTTTGTCCCTAGGTGCTGGCCAGTCTCTCACAGCCTTTATCTTCTCCTGGTCGACTGCAATACCCTTACCGGAAACCACGTGTCCCAGGTAATGAACTTCTCTTCGAAACAGGTGACACTTCTTCGGGCTAAGTTTCAGGTTAGCCTTCCTCAATCTCTGGAAAACCTCTTCCAAATTCTTCATGTGGTCCTCGAATGTCTTACCAACCACAATAATATCGTCGAGGTACACTAAACAGGTTTTCCAAGATAGCCCAGCCAATACTGTTTCCATGAGTCGTTCAAACGTTGCAGGAGCATTGCAGAGCCCGAACGGCATTACGGTGAATTGCCAAAGTCCTGTACCAATGGTGAAGGCTGTCTTCTCTTTGTCTTTTGGATCCAAATCCACTTGCCAGTATCCGCTCTTTAGGTCCAAAGTGGAGAAAATCTTTGAGCCAGCTAAGGTGTCTAATGTGTCGTCTATTCGAGGTAGCGGGTAGCTATCCTTCTTCGTCACGTTGTTAAGTTGACGATAATCGACGCAAAATCGTGTAGAGCCATCCTTCTTCTTCACTAACACCACTGGTGAAGCCCATGGACTGCTTGAAGGTTCAATCACACCTTCCATCTTCATGTCCTCGATTATTCGTTCTGCTTCCTCACGTTTCGCCAGTGGTAGTCTTCTTGCTGGTTGACGGATGGGTCTTGCGTCTCCGGTGTCTATTTTATGGTGAACTACATTAGTTCTCCCTTTGTTCTTCTCATCAAATTGGAACACATCTTTAAAATTTCCAATTAGATTCTTTGCCTTCGTTCTCTGGTCGGCGGTCAATTCTTCAAACGATGTTGTCAGTTGATTGATTAACGTGTCCGGGACTTTCCGAGATGTGTTCCCTGTGGCCTTTACAGTTCTAATAATCGAGGATACTGTCATGCATTCTCCTACAATTGTTCCTCTCTTCAGAACAACAGGATAAAAATTGACGTTCATTATTCGAACTGGAATTACCTGGCTGGCTTTGACCAGAGATTTTCCAACAACAATTCCAGTGCCAGTTTTGGCATCATCATTTTTGGGCTCCAGCATAACGATACTTCCCTCACAGAAACTACCATCTAAATGTGCTCCCAGGATAGTTTCACTTCGTTCTGGGAGGGTGATGTCTTCGGCCATTAGTACACGCACAACCTTGTCGTCTCGTGGATTTAATATCAGTTCTTCTTCATTGACCATCATCACTCCCTTCTTCAGGTCAAGTTTAAAACCATGCTTTGACATTGCGTCCATTCCGAGTATTACTTCATCTTCAACTTCAGCTACTAGTGCACGATGTTTAAAGGAGGTGTTTCCAATAGAGATGGTGACATCTACTTCTCCTAATGCGGTAGCTTGTTCTCCCGTTGCTGTGCGTAACCGCCACTTGGTTGGTTGAAGATGCGTCTTGCCAGTTTTCCTTATGAAGTCGGGTCTAATTATAGTTTTTGTCGCACCTGTATCCAGTAGCATTTTCATTGGCCTTCCGTTAATAGAGCCATCCACATAGATGCTATTGGCTTTATGATGAAGAGATGCGACATAACTGATGGATTGTGGAGCTACTAGATTACGGGTCGACAGTTGCTCCTTCGCATCAACCCGATTTAGTTTTCCGACTCCTTTTCTTCCTTTGCAGATTCCGTCTTCTTTTGCATCTTTCTACAAAGTCTTTGCGGATGGCCCAGTTCACCGCAATTCCAACAGCGGAGTTTCTTTCTTCCGGTAAACACTTCACTTGCAATTCGTCGCACTGTCTCTTCTAGATCTTCAGTGTTTTCTTTTCTCTCAGCATCCATATTTCGCACTCGCGATTGGTTACGTGAAGCTTGTTTGGCAGCTTCATGCTCCAATGCATATGAGAGTGCGTCAATTAAAGTTTTTGGACGGGCCAATCGCAGTGCTTGTTGAGTTTCGCTGTCTCGAACTCCGTAGATAAATGATTGAGTGGCCAAGCACTCCAAAACGCTGTCAGGAGCTGTAGGATGTGCGAGGTGAACTAAACGAGCTACGTCAACTTCAAATTCTTGAAGGCTTTCTTTTGAACTCTGATACCGGTTCCTCAGTTGCGTCTGGTACACCTGCTCCAGATGCGCGTTTCCATACCGCATATCCAATCGTTTGACTAGCTGGTCGTAGTCTTCTTGTTCTTCTTCTTTCAGCGTTTGCAGGATGTCGATAGCTTCTCCGCGCAATGAGACAGTCAATGCCGTAGCCTTCTCCATGGTCGTCCAGTTATTTGCTTTGGCAGCCGCTTCAAATTGTTTTAAATAATTCGGCCACGAAGACTTCCCATCAAATTCCGGTGTTTTTATGTGCATTTTTGAAGTAGTATCAGCTTTTACTACTTTTCTTCCTTCTATTAGACATGGCTCAGTCACACCAGAATTCGGGATTGACGACGATGTAATTTTAGTGAACGTTTGTTGTATTTCTTCAATTTTCTTGTCATATTCATCTTTTAAATTCTTCAGGTCTTTCTCGGTTTTTCTAGAATTCTCCTCTAATTTTTCTTCTAGACTTCTAGAATTTTCTACTAATTTTTCTTCTATACTTCTAGAATTTTCTTGTAATTTTTCTTCTAATTTTTCTTTTAAACTTCTAGAATTTTCTTCTAATTTCTCTTCTAAACTTCTAGAATTATTCTCTAATTTTTGTTCTAGTGCTCTGGAATGTTCCATTAGTTCATTTTTTAGGGTTCTGGAATTTTCCTCTGCCTTTCTAGAACTTTCTATTAATTTTTCCTCTAAAGTTCTAGAACTTTGCTCTGATTTTCTAGAACTTTCTGCTATTTCCTGTTTTAAACTTTGTTGTATCTGTTTACCAATGTCGGATACGTCATCCGGAATTTCGAATAGGTAATCTTCAGGATTTTCCCCAGCATCGGTTAATGTCTGCCGCAGTCTTTCTTGAAGTGTTGATTTCCTTCCTATTGTTTCCACATCCCGTTCTTCTAGTTCTCTCTTGAGATCACCTACTTTTAATTCACTTAATTTTAATTGTTTAGTCGCCATTTTATTTATTTTTATTTATTTACACTTCACAGTTTAACCACCCCACACCTGACACCAATTGTAACGTTTTTATTTATATGGGTGAAGTGTAAAACATAGACAAATATTATTAACAAAAGAATACGTTTATTAAACGATAAAATAAATAAAGATTAAATATTAATAAAAACAACTAACACTATGATTAAATAATTACACTAAGAATATTATTAAATGCTTAAACACTACGAATTATTTATCTAACTAATATTTATATCACTGCACTTATTTATATAACTACATTTATTTATGTAAACTGTTAAACTGTTTATTTATATCACCGAGTTCATATCTGGTTACTGGTATATATGAGACTGAGCGTCCGCCTTCTCCCGGCCAATATTTATATAGCGCGTAACAGTCTAGAAGCCACTCGAAGCCTTCCACGCGACAATGACCGGCACACAAAGGAACGAGGTCACGGCGCAATTAAGAGTCCAGCCGCTGCGGCACCAGGGATCGCGTGATCGCTCTTGTTCAGTGGCGGCGTTGTATATTCTTCTCTCGGGGGCGCACGTCACAATAGTTTAAAATCAAACAAATATTTTAAAAAAATCGCTGTTTAAAAATAAGGGTGAAATTAAATATTGAAATTTGAATTTGACATTTCTTAAAACAGCGTTTTAGTTAAAACCAGGCTTGTGGTACCAGCCATTGCGTTTAACGAGCGGTTTAATATTTGTTAGAATAATTTTCAAATGTAACTATTATTTTGGGACAAATTTCATAAATACATATTTCCGTTGACCGTTTATTAATAATTTATGTTAATGTATATACTGACCCCTTTTAATGCATGATTTTTATTAATAAACAATATTAGTGGGTAACCATAGATACCACATACCATTGCTGAACAATTGACAAAATTTATGTCAAACGTAACGAACCTAAAAGATTTTGGCATGGAATAAAATTAGATTTTCTAATTTAGTAAGATACGGTCAACGAAAAAATATTGTAACTAACACGTTTGTTAATTAGCAATTAATGATCTCAATAATGTCTTAATCATTAATCATAACACACTTAAAATAACTATTTTAGAACAGAGATAGTAATTAATACTTATTAATACAAATATTTTTTGTATCAAATTTCGTGAGAATAGAATTATTTATACATTTATTTTATGAACCATGTTTACATCTCATATATTGGAGCTGATTAAGGAATTAAGTTCTGTTATTCTTCATAAATTTTCTCTGATAATCACGGAAAAATACTCCTGTCATTTCCCCTCCTTGTAAACGTCAATACTTGGAGTAAAATCAACAAGTAAAAATAAAAGCGCCCATAAGCGATAAGATGAACGTCAAAACACTCTGTTTTGCATACACTCAACTTGGAATGATTTTTCTGCATCACACAAAATGCGTAGATAAGATTTTATCACACATTTTATTATTTCTCATTTGTGATAAGTACCACATGTTGCATTATGGACGCCAACCTACGTCAGAGCAGACAGAATCAGATCAGAGTAAGCGTTGGACAAATAAAATAAAAGACAAATAGACAATAGCCACATAACAATAACGTCTTCAATAGCAACGGAGCGATTGATTGACATTGCTGTAAACGTCCGTGAAACCTTGGACAAAGTCAAACCAACTAATTTTAACTCTAGGGAAACCGTAAAAATGTATTTCTTACCACCAAATGTTCTACTTAACGCTAAAGTAAATTACACTTTGTTGTTTTAGCGTATTTTGTTCCTTTCATTCAAGAAGAATAATATGTTTTTAACGACGGACTAATTCATTAAAATCTAAAGAAAACTTTGTTGATTGAAATTAAAATGGGTCGCGATGCGCGTGACTGTGTGCGTTATGTCCGGTTGCGGTTTGAATCGCACCAACATCAAAATTGAAAAATATTCTCAGTTTTCAAATTACACAAAAGTGAACCATTCGGTGCTCTTTCTAAGACTTAAAATTGGTCAAAACTGTTTCTAATGTTTGGGGATTTTTAGCTTGCAACTTTTCTAAACATTCCCACCTAACCTAACGTACAGCACTCAGTATCGCAAAACTCGACCGTTGTTATCGTTTTTGAGTTTTGTTTCTAGTTTTGTAATATATAAAAAAACACAACGACCCGCGTTTTGCGAGTATGAGTTTTGTAAGTTATGTTAGGTTAACACGTTTCCTGTATTTGGGGGTCATTTTATTCTGTTTATTTTCTGTTACCTTTAAGTAAGAAAAAATTCGATGGTTAATTTTTAATGAATAATCACGTTTTGGGGACCCTGTAATACGAATTTAATATTTTTACGATGGTGTCTGTATGTGTGTGTATGCATGTGTGTGTGTGTGCGCGCGCGGTGTGTATACGTGTGTGTCTGCGTGTATGCGCGCATGTGTACGTGTGTGTGTGTGTTTTTGTGTGTGACGATCATTTCGGCCGCGATAACTCCAATACTACAATTCCAAAAATTACATTTTGGTTGCAAGTGAACAACTGAAAGTACCTTAATTTGAATCTTTTAACGGTTAGGTTAGTAGCCATGCGAACAACAGTCTTACCTTCCAGTTAGCTCTAATCAAAAGTGGTAAGAACAATTTTGCAACATAACCGGTGGTTATCACTAACTGTCACTTTAACTAGAGGTGCAAATATTTTATCATGACCGATATTTGTATATACAGCAGATTGGCATACCCAGCAATGGGTAATATGCCGTGATGATATATGTATTTATTTTGTTTATTTGGTTGGAGCGGATCTTAATGTTATTATAAATATTAAAGAACATTTTATTCTCTAATTGATTTGATTGCATTATTTTCTTCATATTCAATAGGGATAAAAATTTATAAAGAAATTAATTTTCATAAATCCTGTACTCTTTGCTGCGTCACTAGGAAACAGTTTCAATAATTCAATATTACTAATTCACAGATGTCAGTGATAAGTACAATTTACATAATATGCCTGTGAAATAATTTTACTGATAATACAAGAAACTTTCTGAGTAGAATTTATATAAAATACATAGAAATGACGGAAAGTATTGTGACACACAACAGATTTTTTTATACATTACTATGGTTTTGCGGAAATTAATTTCAATCATTTCTATGGGAATTAATAGTAAAAGGTAGTACATATACTGAAACTTATTAAAGGGTAAACAGTTTTTTAAAGTTCACTGTTTGAAGAATTTAGTACTTCAAAGCTCATTATGAAAAATGTAATTAATAATATAATTTTGCGGTTAGGAACGATTAATCTTTAGAATTAAATCAAGGTGTAATATGTTCTTATCATAAATTAACTTCTTGTTTCGTATATATTTTGTTGTCAACTCAAACCTGGCTTTGTACAAAATGTGGAAACGCACAAAAGAATTTGCTTTTAGCAGAAGAAAGCGGTAATTATAAAAACTGTATTAAAACATTATAGTTAATGTATGCGGTAAGGGACCTAAAGTGTTTCGGCGACGGTAAAATACAAGGGTAAATTGAAAAGTTGCGGTCCAACTCAGAGAGAGCAGCACTAGACGCACATTTATTTTTTGTAAGGTTATGTGAACTGTCATGCATACTTTAATTCAAAAAATTCCAATTAAGTCACAAATAAGCGAATTAACGCGGAACTTCGTAAACACTAAAAACAGTTCACATAAACATCAAAAAAATGATGGCGTATTCCGGTATTTTATTTATTTTCATTATTTTCATTACTTAAATCCATTACGACTACGAATATATAACTTTGAGTAAGAATATACATATATCAAGTGAGATACGAATTTTTGAAAAAATCATTGAAATTCAAATTTTCCATCATGTCGCGCTCATGACGATCATCCGATATTGACATCTGCAGCGAACTTCGGCGCCTAAACACACGTGTTCATAGACAGCTGTTTGCCTGTTTACAACTTTTGAACAAATGGCAGGTAAACAAACAAATATCAGAGGAACACGTAATAATTAACACAAATAAAGTGAATAAATCAAATACAAAATACAAGCGCGTAGTAACTACTATAGTATCTTTATTCTGTTATGTTGTAGATGTTGTGATGTAGATGAATTAAATAATTCTTTTGATACAGTCCTACAAGAACAGAGCGATGCTAAAGACAACACGTCCATAGTTATACATATACTTATATCAACGAAAATCCAGGCACAGAATACTTTAGGTTTAGACCCCGTACTTATTACCTCGCGCTACCCTTGGTAAGGGAGGTATAGGGATCGTCCTAAAAATCGCATATCGAGATTTTGGTAATTGACCACGTTTTAAGTTCCTTACAATCCAATTTTAACGTTTTCAAGATGATGTCTGTGTACATGTGTGTGTGGATCATATTTACGCTCTAACTCAAATACTATCGTTCAGAAACTTTTGAAACCTTGCCATTAGATTTTGGAGTAAATCAGTTAACCGGAAATGGCACTTTACTGGAAGCTCAAAATAGTTTTTCTTCGAAAAATACCTTGAAATGTCATTTTTTCGAGATTTTTGTTATATAAAAATTAAATATTATTAAATTTTCTACAGGTTTACATTAATCCCGAAGCCTGCACAACTCATACACATGGTTACACAATTCAAATCTCAAATGTTTGTAACTGCCAGATATATGTCACTGTCAATAAACGAATCATTTCAAATAATAATATAATTAAAATAAATAAATATATCATCACGGCATATTACCCATTGTTGGGTGTGCCAATCTGCTTTGTACACAGAGAGGTATTGGATTCATGCTAAAAATCGCATATCTAGATTTTATTGAAGAAGCACGAATTAAGGTCCATAGAATCCGATTTTAACATTTTTATAATGATGTCTGTGTATGTGTATGTGTGTGTGTGTGTGTTTGTGTGTGAGGTTGTTAGAGGTACGATTTCTCAAATTCTATAAGACTAAAGACCTGTTTCACTACGGATACGGATTCCTCAACCTAACATTAATGGATAGAGTTGAATAGGTTTTGGTACCAATTGGAAGACCGGAAAATTATAGGTATATTAATGTTACATACATATATAAACATATATCTTTAAGAAATACCACTAATAGGAAAACCATCAATGAATTTGAATATATTAAAAGAGTAGAACAAAACTTCTAACAGACCGAAAGAATACCCGAAGATACAATTATTTTAATTATTTGTATGTACAAGAAATGTTAAATTCGTTACTTATGTAACATAAAATGGAAATAGCGAGAGGTATTGTGCTGGCCACAACATATTTTTATTATAATAATAACGAAATAGTACCAACTGGATATTAACTGCTTTTATAGGTATGCATAAAATTAACTTCGTGAAATAAATTGGTATATTAAAGCCATTATAAATTAGGGATTAATTGCAAATTATAATAAGTATTAATTTATATTTCATCACTGAAATATATGTTATAGATATAATAATTTAACTTCAATTATATAATTTATATTGAAAATTAGTGCCAATGTTTTGGCATGTGAAATGATTAATTTATGCATTTCTAAACATCTTGTTGTTTGTAAAATTGGAAATTTATAGATTGTAAAGATGAAAAGATTAATGATTTACAATGGCTCATAAAATTATTCGTACGCTTTAATTTTATTAGTGAAATGTAAAATAAAAACGGTTTCCAAAAAACATATTCATTTAAAAAAAATATCAGATGAAAAGATTAATGATTTACAGTGGCTCATAAAATTGTCAAATTAAAAATATTAAATTAAATGTCAATTTCACACGAGATATTGTCAAAAATGTTATGAAAGAAATTAAAGATTTTCTTGAATTTTAATTTTAGAAATGGAAACTAATTAGAATGGCAATAATACTATATCCTTCTTTATTACCCTTTCTCCTTAAAATTACATTTCAAGATCAATTTTGACTTTTGAATTGCATAATGATTAGAAATACGTTTCTCTGTTCATGGCCTACTCCGAGATAGGTTTTTTATTCAACACACTGTATTATGCATGGAAAAAATAAAATTATAAATAATTATCTTGTAAATAATAAATTATCAAAATGAGCAAATAAATGCATTAGAAGTTGACATTTGTCAGTTATCAAATATTTAGTAGTTGACACATAAATGTACCAATAGTAGACACCTTGTAAAATATATCGCATAATGTTTTTCGAAATAACTCACACATTAGAAGCCACAGAATTTTGGAATTCACATTTCATTTGGTTATCACAGCCGCATACGTGCGGTTGTGGCAGTAATTCATTAATTAATTTTTTGCATTTTCGTGATTTTTTCCGTCACCTTTAGTAAGAAAGGTATTGCCTTTGGTAAAAAAAAGATTGTGGTGAGTTTTCAATGAATAAGCACATTTTAGGATCCGTAGAATACAATTTTACTCTTTTTACGATTATGTCTGTATGTGTTTGGGTATGTATGTGTGTGTGTGTGTTTCGGATCCGATAACTCCAAACAATTCAAAAAATTACAATTTTTTCGTATTCCTCTTCCTTACATTCATATACAAACGTGATTACATTTTGGTTATAATTGATTAACCGCAAGTACCCTCATTTGAAGATTTTAACAGTTTTTCTTGAATAAACGCTGTTAAATATCATTTTTTACCTCTCGCTAAGAGAGGTATTGCATTCATGCTAAAAATCGCATATCCAGATTTTATTGAATAAGCACGTTTTAAGGTCCCTACAATCCGATTTTAACATTTCTACGATGATGTCTGTGTGTGTGTGTGTGTGTGTGTGTGTGTGTGTGTGTGTGTGTGTGTGGATGTGTGTGTGTGGGATGTTGGAAGGACGGTTACTCAAAAACTATAAGACTTAAAATTTGTTTAACAACGTATTTCCCAATCGGACATTCATGGGAAGATCTGAAAAGGTTTTGGTAACAATTGGACAACCGGAAGTAGAAGATTCTTGAAAAAAAATCTTCTAAATATTATTTTTTGAAAATTTTTCTTGATAATAATAAAGAAAAATAAATTCTCTTTCTGATACATTTAAATATTTTTATACATATTTTATAGATTTAGAGATAAAAGGAATATAATATATAAAATAATGTTGTAATTAATTTTACAACTGAAAGGATGCCATGAAAAATAGTTGCAAATTTAAATTATTTGTAACTGACAGATAAATGTCAGTGTCAGAAATAATGAGTAATGAAAGAAAAATGTATTTGGAGAATCCCTTAATTCTTGATCTGTGACTATTATGGAGATGACAAGTCTAGGTTGAAGGACTTAAATTTGTTTCAAACATTATGGGACAATGTACACCAGTACTGTAGACTAGAGTAACTTTGAATTGCGAAAAAGCTATCAAATTCTTCTCAAGTAAGTTGTAAATATTGACAAAATTACACATCGATATAAGAATAATCGGAGTGCAATCTATCCGTCACTTTATTAAAGGGAATTAAGGTTATTTAGATATAACAAGTATGAAAAAATAAAATGTAAAAGAAGATATATAAGAATAGATGCACAATCCAGATATATACATTTTAGACCGCCCAAAATTAATGTTTTTACTAGAAGAATATAAAGAGAAAGTAAAAACGTTGTTCGAATTGAGAATTGCTGTTATAATAAAGAAGTTTATACGTCATAGATTTATATGAATATATTATTTGTATTTATAAAAATATTCTTTGCTTTATGCATACAGCCAGGTAAAATATACGGCGAGAGGTTATGTGCTGGCCACATCAGATTTTTACTTAGATGAAAAAATAATAAACAGGATTGCAGTCCAAAAAAATATTTTATTTAGTCTGAAGCCAACGTTTTGCTGCCACTTACAGCTTCATCAGGGCAAAAGACTAATACCCGGTTGCAGAAACGTTCATGAACGCTTTGTTTAATTAACGGACCATCAAAATGAACAAATTCGAATCAGTTTCCATGTTTTTATGGCATTTAAATCATTGCTGTCAAAAAATCGCGTTGCATTTGTTCCTTTTGATGATCCTTTAATTAAACAAAGCGTTGATGAACGTTTCTGCAACCGGGCATAAGGTGTTAAAAATAAATAAATATATAAATATATATAATATATATATATATATATATATATATATATATATATATATATATATATATATATATATAAGTGGCAGCGAAACGTTGGCTTCAGACTAAATAAAATATTTTTTTGGACTGCAATCCTGTTTATTATTTTTTCATCTAATCAACAACACAGTCGTTTATTCCTTATTACATCATTTTTTACATTTAATGTTGTTATAAATATTAAAGAATATTTTATTCTCTATACGATTTGATTGCACTTTATGCTTCATATTCAATGGACTTAAAGTTATCCAATTATAAAGAAATTAAATTTCATAAAGCAATCAACTGTGCTATAACCATGGAAAAAGATAGATACTATATTAAGAAAATTTTGATTGACAGATGTCAGCATGTCAGTGTCTAGTGCAATTGATATGTGAGCCTAAACTCATAATAATTCGGCTAGTTTACATTTTCAACAAATTATTAAATCTATATAAATGCTTAGAAATTTTTACAAAATTCTTTCGGCTTCTTTAAATATAGACTTAAATCTTTAAATAAATGTGGGCCAAATTACTGGTGATAATAGTTTGACCGGCATTTTAATGGTCATCTTCTAGTCCAGATTTAGCTTGTACCGCGATCAACAACTTCATAAAAATCCAGTGCGTGGAATAAAACCTACCTTGCAAGACTTATAGAACAATGAATAGAATTAAATGTGGTATTACTAATAAAGGCGATGTAACCTAATATTAAATGGCGGAATACTTTTGGCAAGCTTAAAATCTATACTTTAAACTAGTCGAAAGAAATTTGTAGAAATTTCTCATCATTTGCGAAGATTTTATAATTTGTTTTCTTGAGAATATTAACCGGCCGAACTAATATGTGTTTGGGCTCGTAGTATGTTAGTGGTAGTGCAAGAAACTTTATGTATGGAATTTGTACAAAATATGATCACATCAGATTTTTTGTTTCTTTTCTTTCTCTTCTAAATTGAAAATATATAGGAATTTGAATAAAATATATATCAGCACTCTAATATTTTTTTTAAAAAAATGCCCTGTATTAGCTGTTGCCAGTGGGTGTCAATTAATAAAAAAAAATGCAAAAATGTATATCAGTATTTGACACCCCACATTTGGTTGCAATATAACCTAAAATCATTAATATTTTGTATAACCTTATTAGGTCATGTCCTATTAAATCCATTATTATAACAATAAAATTTGAGAAAAGTACTATTAACGAATTATTACATTTATAAACTTATTTTCTTAAGGATATATACAAATCAGCAAGGCGGATACACAAATCTCCCATTGTTCTATGATTCACTACTTTTGTTCAATGTGTTAATTTTTAGCCAATGTTTCGCATTTTCAACACAGATGTTTATACTAGTATATTTACAGCAAAACAGTAAAATTTGTTCATTTTATTGTAATTTAAAGTCAAAGTGTTAACTACTAGTGCTATGTCAACTACCGTTGCTTTTACTTTAATATTAGTATTTATATGAATGACACCTTTCCCACAGTGAGTACATATATTATTGCCTTTTGATATTTTTGTATTAAACAAAATGAGTCGTAAAATATCAAGGACATCTTTAGCTGAAAGGAAATTGTGCCTCAAACTAAATGATGAGCTAAATCCTAGGTAAACCCCTTATATAAGGGCTTCAATTATTGGAAAACGCATTCTACAGACTATTCAGAACATCATTAATAAGTATAAAAATAAGCGACAGTTGGGAAATATAAACGGTTGCGATCGAAAATAAAAATCTTATAATGAAAAATATATTGTACAGCAAATCAAAAGATAAGTACATTAAGAATAAACTTAAAGAGCTGAGATCGGAGGTACCTCAAATAATTATAAAACTTATTTCTATGAAAACAATTCACAGAACCTTGCGGAAAGCTGGTTACTAAACCTATAACACGAAAATAGCCGTAAATCCTACAGTAACAATATAAAGAGTGAAAAAATATATTAAAAAATCTGATATGGCCAGCACATTACCCTCTGTCAATTCTGTGTATTATGTACAATTTCCATACATAAATTTTCTTGCAAAAGATCTTATATTTGCATCTCATATTTGATCTTCTGTTTCTTCTGCTTTCTACTACTGAACTATTCATTCTTCTTCCAATCTATTTTTCATCTCTCCTCATGACATGTTCAAACCAATGTAATCGACTCTCTTATATCTATTTAGAAACTCCTATCACTCGATCTCTTTCCCTTATCCTTTAAATCCTTACCCTATGTTTCCGTGTCTTCCCTAACATCTATCTCAACATCCATATATCTGCCACATTCATTTTCTTTTCATTGGTACTGACATCTGTCAATTTGTATTAGCTGAATATATTAGCAGTTTCCATGGTTAGCATAGCTGGCTGATTTATGGACTTTAATATCTTTATAATTCTTTAACTCTATATCTATTGAATATGAAGTATAAAATGTAATCACATCGTGTAGAGAGTAACATATTATTTAAAATATAATAACATTAAATGTTAATTAATGATATTTAACTGCTTTTTTTCAAGAAAGACTTTTGCAAATGAGAGTACTTCTGGTGGACCAGTTATAACCAAAATCTAATCATGTCCGCATATGGATCTAAACTTGAGAAATACGAAAAAAATATGATTTTTGGAATCCTGGTATTGGAGTTATACGATCTGAAACAATCGTCACATACACACACACACACACACACACACACATACATACACACACACATACACACACACACACAGACGCATATACACATACATAAAGCCATCATCGTAAAGATAATAAAATCGTATTCCTCGTATAGTTATTTTCTCAGACAAGGATAAATTTAATTTATTTGGATCAGATGGTAAGTCTGTAGTTTGGAGAAAATCAAATACCAAGTTAGATGCAAATAATTTGTGTCACACGATGCAACATGACGGTGGGAACGTTATTGTTTAGGGCTGTATATCTGCTGACGTGATGGAGAATTTATGTTTTATTAATGAAACTATGAATAAATATAATTATGTATGAATTTTAAAAGAAAATTTGCTATCTTCTGCTGGTAAACTTGAATTGGGAGAATATTATACATATATTCCAGCAAGATAATGATCCCAAATATACAACACTTATTTTTAAGGAGAGACTGTTGTGCAATATACCAAAACAACTTAAAACTACTCACCAGTCTCTTGATCTCAACACTATTCAGAATTTATGGTCGGAACTAAATAGGCGACCCCGCAAAAAATATTTTTCACTTTTTAGTTACTTCGGACGAATCTGACTGAAGAATAGATAAAAATGCCACCTTCCATAACATAATCTGGGAATCCGGTTTCGATCCCGATCAACGCCAAATATTTCGAATTTTAAATGGCACAAAATTGACCGTGGGTGACGCTTGGTAAACGCTATGTCATCATTACCGAAATCTGTATACAAATTAGATACCCAGCAACAATGGGTAATATGCCGTGATGATATATTTACTTATTTTTTTTATTTAAACACATACCTCCATATTTACTAATGCTAAAAATTATATATATTTAGTTCGTTACATATAACTATTGTTCTATTTACAATTTTCATTACTATTATTACTTTGAAATGATAATTTTTTTGACAGTGACATTTATCTGTCAATTACATACATTTGAGCTGAACTGTGTAACCATGGAGTTGTGTAAAGCATATAAGTTCCGGGATATAATATTTATATTATCGCCTGAAAAACACTGTTTTCACCTCGACTTAAAAGTTCTTTTTTAACCTCATTTTCTTACAAATATTTTTTATCTCTATTTTGTGAAATAGGAAAATTAGTTCTATTTTAAAAGTTTATACTTTAAATATACTGAAAATGATTAGGCAGAAGACGCACGTCATCAACCTGAAAAAAACTTGCAGAAATTATTGGGTGTTATTTATTTTTAAAAGAAGAAGAAACGTACTAGTATTAAGTAATGTATATATTAATAATATTTACAATTATTCAAGTCAATCGTTATTCCTTTTACAGAATATAAAATTATTTGAAATAATTGTAGTTTATTTTCGTACCATACGTTGGCACTACTGAGAATGACTATGTTGTGTCAAATAATTTTATATTTCGTAAAAGTAATAAGGGATTGACTTAGAAATAAATGTAAATTCATTATTATATACGTTTCTTTAATACTAGTATAGTTTTTCTTCTTTTTTAAAAAATTAATAACAACAAATAATTTTTACATGTTATATTTCATTTTAAATGATTTTTTCATCATCTTCACTATACTTATTGGTAAAACGTTCAAGTTAAATTTTAAAATAAATATACTGAAACTTTTAGACATTATATGAATTTTTTTATATTAAATTGAGTCCACTTAATTAACAACAATTATATTAGTTTCAGTGACAGTTTTATTTTTAGTAATCCAGAAACTAACCTTTCATATTTGTAAAAGATCTAGAATTTATAAAGTTTGTCTGGAAATTTCATATCATAGTTTATTAATATTTTTTTATACCTAGTTAGTTATATCCAGCCCAATTTCAATAAATACATAATAATAAATTTATGAATGGACGATCAACGTAGCTTAAATTGTTAGGTTAATAGTATATTACGTAATGAGAGATGTAAGAAGTAGATTACGTACGAGTAAAATGATTGACACACGAGACGCGTAGCGTCGAGTTTGTAATTATACGAGTGAGTAATTGCTTTACATCTCGAATTATGTAGTATACTTTTTCTACGACCACTCATTAATATTTCTAAAGTGAAGCAAAATTCAGATACATAGTTGTAAATTAATTATTTTTTTATTGCATTACTTACAAATTACAAATAATATTATCAACTAATTTTGTTTATAATAATAAATATTACATATTGAAAGAAGCTTTCAGAACTCATAATTATGAAATAAAAACAATATTTGGGAATAGTTGTGTTTATTTTATTTAACGACGACGTTTCGACCGCGTAGTGCTGTCTTCATCAGGTACAAAGTAAATAACAAATAACAATGTACATGTAGTCAAGACAACAAGTTTACAGAAAGAGGGTAACATAGATCAAAAGTAACATAAAAACATACAAAGTTAAAAGACAGAAAATTATGAATCTCAGTATATGTATTTGTAATCACACAAAAAAGCAGCAGTTCGAAACGTCAAAAAGTTTGGTGGGTTTTATTTACAAAAATAAAACTGCGCAACGATGTTTCCATGGTTACTGCTAAGCGTAGTGATATACGATGAAAAATAGTTCCCTACTGCAAATTTGATTGAAATGAAATGTGTATTGTTGACATAATATAATATTAATATAATAACTCAACAAAATATGTATTTATATGTACATGGTACATATTAAAGTTAATCTGTCAGATAAATTTCATTCTATTATATCTAAATCTTAAATTTTATTTATCAAATTTTAATCATTTGACAGTTTGACAATCAGTCCTGCCAACTTAAATTTGCTGTTCATTACGTAACAGTGTTACGTAATGAAATTTCATTACGTAACACTATTCATAAGCACGAACTTACATTGTTAGTAGTCTGTTCAGTAATGACCCTCTTACAGTAGTGGTAGTAGAAAAACATTTTTTTTATAATCAAATATTTGTTTTACACTGTTATACGTGTCATATTGTTTCTTATGCCTAGTTGCACCAAACAAGGAAAATTTTAAACTTTGTTTTAAAAAAAAAAATGCAAATTGAAATTCATTTGATATTTTTTGCACGATTGGGTTTTTTAAATGTTTACCGATAGGGTTTGCAAGGCAGTAGATTTTATATACAAATTACTGATCGGTAAGTGATGTGAATCACTTTTCGTTAATACAAATCACTATTCTTAATTATAATATGGATTTTTCATTGAATCGCCATTAAATACAATGAGAAATTCCTACAAAATACGATTTTTAAATTAACGACCAAGAATATACGCTTCATTACGGAGCGTAATTTGCTCACAGTTTTTTACAAAACTGACGAGCCTATGGATTTGGACCGTAATCAATCATAAACCTCAACGACGTCACACTCTTTCTCCCTGCCGCGCACCTGACGATTAATGACGCAGTTGACTTCTTTTTATCATGAACGCACTCCACCTAATCATTTGGTATAAAATTAAAATGTATATCTCTAAAACCCATTATAAAAAAAACTATAATAAACTGTGGATATATTTGAATTATAATAGTATTATGGATTATTGTGCTAGCTGTTATGTATCACATTTTACGCAAATAGATAAGAAAAGGATTACTATTTTACAAAATACGTATCTTCGTTTTGTCTATGGTGTCTGCAAATATGATCGTATCTCAAGCTATCGAATCTTAGCTAACATGGATGATATTGAAACGCGTGTCAAGAAATTTTGCATGTGCCTATTCCATAAAATTAAACTTTCAGGTATTCCATCTTACTTACTCAATAAATTAAACTTGAAGCATTATGTTTATGGTTTATGTAACAAATTCTTATATATTGTACCCTCTTTTAAAAAAACTAAATTTAAATGTTCGTTTACTTATCTAGCGCCTGTGTTGTATCATAATCTGCCACATGATTTGAAATCTCTCTCGCTTACTTCATTTATGTATCACATTAAACATTCTGTTATTTTACTGAAACATTTATGTACATTGTATTCTGTATATATACCTTAAATGTATTATTGTATTGTTTTTGTTCGAAGTTCATTGCATTTAATATTGTTATGTGTTGTATCGGTTAGATGGAAGAGCAGCCTTTGGCTGAACCTCGCCGTTGACGTGGGTCAATAAAGCTTATTATTACCCTTTATTCATTCTTAAAAGTTACAAAAGTTTTGTCAAGAGGTAAGTATATACAAAATATGATTATGATTTTTAAATACATAGTAATAATATAGTATAATATATAAAAAATTGTGGTACTGGTCTTCCTGGAAGTTGAAGTACCCCAGCGTACTTTTGTTGATCGTATTATCACTTTGTATTTGAATTGTTAATCGTAATTAAGTACGCTTCTTACTATTCCGCATGTTTCAATTATTGCAATCTTCTGTAGATTTATATAAATATTAGGTGGTAGTTTTATTATTATTATTATTATTATTATTATTAATATTATTATTTCCGCTCTTTTGTTTCTCACTACCTCAGGAATCCTGGGTACCATTGACCTGCCTCTCAGCAATTGCTGGAGAGGCTAGGCGCGGACGATATGCCAAGATGATCAAGGCAGCCACCCAGGTGGTCGGGGTGACTTTGTGTAGTACGCCTACAGACGAGTACTCAGGGTGAGGTAACGGTGTACACACCTGGTACGGGTTTTCACCAAGTAACCAGGTGGAGGATGGCGAGAGGTGAGAACAGAGGGACCAGAGGGTGCGGCGAAGCCAGGCTGTAACCCCTCATAGTCGCGCTTCTGTCGCAGCCAGGACCGCGGAGCTGGGCAGTGGGTGGGCACAATGGCAACACAACACTGATACCAGTATTCCGTGGTCATACTGGAGCGGGCCTCTGGAACCAGGTGGAAAAGACAGAGAGCCTGATGGGTGCGGCGAAGCCATGCTGTAGCCCCTAAATATCAGGTCTCTGCCATGCACAGGTGCCATCACCTCATGAAACTTACAGACTGCGGGTGGACCTCCACACAACGGGAGGCAACACTTCGCAGACACTGTGCACTCATATGGGAGGTGACTAGTGCTTGGTTCAGCCACCTTTTTAGTTCGGGTACGCGGGGTCACTAAGCCCGAATAGACTGCTGTAGGCCAGTCTACCCCTGCGGGAATATTATTATTATTATTATTATTATTATTATTATTATTATTATAATTATTATTATTATTATTATTATTATTATTATTATTATTATTATTATTATTATTATTATTATTATTATTATTATTATTATTATTATTATTATTATTATTATTATTATTATTATTATTATATTGCAAGAGTGCAAGAAAATATTAGAAAATCTTGTTATTCTTGTATTTCTCTTGCAAGACAGATTTTATCTGGTCTTGCAACGGAATATATAACTCTTGTCTTCTTCTTATCTTGCATTTTTTGCAAGAACAAGACAAGAGTTATATAGTCCGCTGCAAGAAATATGCAAGACTCTCGTAAAACAGTCAAAATAATTTTCAATTTTTTTTTTTTAGTTCTGTTCGTCGATTTTATTCCTTATATGTATATTGTTAGACATGACTATATGACCAGCTGTCTATGTTGACATAAATTTGATTACGAGTATATCGCGGTAGGTACGATAGTAATTGTTGGATTTTGGATTAAAGGTTCATTACTTACACTATAATTCTAGTACAATAGTTACTCTTACAGTTCAGCTAAAGCTAATGTGCCACTAATGATACCAATATGTATACTGATAGCATATTATCACTCATTTAATCAGGACATCGGTGGTATTAAATTATAATTAGCCGTATTTATAAAAAAGAGACAAATCAAATATTGTCATATATAAATATATGTTTCTAATGCAAAGATAGGTAGATGTACTTATCATTTTATCAAATATTATTTCAGTAGATTAAACTAAACCTCTGTCGGTGTATGAAAACAAAAAATAAATCAAATATTTTTCAGCCAAAATTTTAAGGGATTGCAATATTGAAAAATAAGATGTTCTATATCCAGAGTTTTATATTTGCGTTCGGCGGAAATGATACACAGATTTTTTTTTTCAAGGTATACATAGGAAATTAACACGGAAAATAAGTTTTTTACAGATTTTTGCCCAGCGCTTCAATAGAAAAATAAAAAAATCTGCATCAAATGACACCAAATACACGTATGTATTATGTATATTTAGTCCCAACTAATTATTATATTTATTGAATTTTGTATTAATAGCAATAGCCATGGCATTGTTGAATAAAACGATTTGTTAGCTATGATTTTTTGTGTTATTTTATTTTTAATGTTTTATACCAGATTAGAAAATAATTGACAAAAAAAAAATTATAACATAATTAAGTTTGCACAAGTAGATTATAGATTATAATAAATTTTGACACATAAAATGTCAAAAAAATCGATAATGAGTTATTAGTGAATAAGCATATTTTAGGGTCCCTAGAGTACGATTTTACTATTTTTATTATTATGTCTGTATGTGTGTAAATGTGTTTGTATGTGTGTCTTTATGTGACGATTTTTTTCAAAGACGATTACTACAACACTTCTAAAAATTAAAATACTTTCATATTTCTCTTCTTTACATCCATATGACGAGTTGATTAGATTTTCGTTATAATTTGTCAACCGGAAGCACTTTTATTTGAAATTATTAACACTTTTTCTTGAACAAACTCAGTTAAATATCATTTTTCGACATCTTATGTTATTATAAATATTAAAGATTGTATTATTCTCTATACGATTTGATTAAAAGGTTTTATTCATGTCCAATAAATATACAGTTAAGAATATTATAAAGTTATTAAATTTCATAAATCATCTAGCTGTGCTTATAACCATGAATACTGCTAATATATTCAGATAATTCTAATTAACACATATCAGTGACAAGTGAAATTTACATAGTTTGTTCATGAAATAATTTTATTGGATATATAGTATCTTTTGCAAGAAAATTTACGTATGGAATTTGTGCAAAATACACAGAAATGACGGAAGATAATGTGCTGGCAATATCAGATTTTTTTATCTGTTTTTGCTATTAATACGAAATTAAATAATTTATGGTATTTGGTGTCATTTGATGCAGAATTTTTTATTTTTATATTGATACCACAACCATCATTTTTAGTTAAAACGGAGGGCAATAGTCTGCAAAAAACTAATTTCCCATGTTAATCTCCTATGTACACTTTTATAGAGCGCTTTTGTTAAAAATGTTGTTTAACCTGGTAAGATTATAAGATATTATCATATTAGAGCGTTCGTAAAACAGGCCTGAAAATCTAAAATAAATACTTGTAAAATTGCATAAATTAATTTTATTCACAATCATTATAGTAATATGGCGATTTATAACTTTTTAGAGGTTAAGAAATACATCATTCCTAACTGTAATGACAATCTCTTGGGTTGGAAATAACAGATTTCACTTCCACCCCACGGGTTGGAAAGGTTTATGTAGAGATTGCCTAGAAACATTATCATATATCCCTATAATAAAGTAGGCTAAACAAATTTTAATGGCGCTGTCAAAAATATTAATAAAATTAAAGGTTATAACGCATTGATTTATTTTAAAAATTATTGATTTAAAAAAAAATGATGATTGTGAATAAAGTGGTATACATACCTCGGTGGGAGTTTCATAACAGCCTCGTGCTGTATCTCACCTCGAGGCTTCGCCTCTCGGTAATATGCATAAGCCCTCGGCTGTAATGAAACATATCCCACCTCGGATGTAATATACTATTAATGTTGAAGACAATATTTTACTTTTTTGCGATGTTGCAGTATAAATAATTTATATACAATTATAAAATAGAACTTTTTTAAAAAATCTTACCTGTTCTCTAGAATAAATTTATTCAAAAAACTTTAAACAGTTTATACAAAACAATATAAAACTAATCTTCCACCTCACATCACTTCACACACTCACAAACTTTCAATCCGAAATCACCTGTCAAATAAATCCTTAACCTTATCTTTACTTAATCTTCTCAAAATAATATGAATTTGAGAGCGTCGATCTCTATCCGCGGCGCCGCGCAACAAGTCGACTGGTCTCCCGCTCGCGGTTCGCGGAGTTTGTGTCGTCGCGACGCCGAGCGTCCCGGCAATCCTACGGGATGCGCCTGCGCTTCAAACACGCAGAAGGATGCTTATTAATTACCTGCAACGAAAAGACCTGGAGGAACCACTAGGATACAACTGGCCAGGGGATGAGCTGGACCCAAAACGGAATTGAGATGATTAAAAGGATGGAAAAGGGTAAGATAATAAATTGGTTAAATTGTTGACGGGGTAACCAGGGTTACAGTTACAGTGGATGTAGGTCAAAATGTAATTTGACAAGAGAAGTGTGGGGATAAACATGCATGCATGTGCTGCTATTCGAATTCGAAAGTGGGGCATATTTAAAACCGGGATTGGTGAAGTTTCGAGTTTGTTTTATTTTAAATTTCACTTTAACAATTACTAGTTAAAATCATTTTATTTTTTTTAAATAATTTAAATTAAAATAGTAACCTATTTACAAATTGAAATTCAATATAAAATAGATTTTTTATAAAACTGTAATGAAACGCCAATAATTTATTTCTGACACTAGAGAGGGAAGCACTTCTTTTTCCCACCGAACTCGAAGTGTCTAACGAGCGTACTTACCGAGTGAGCAAGAATAGAAAAAGTGTTTTCCTTTCGTGTAAGATACAAAAAAAAAATCATAATAATAAAATAAAAGAATATATTCTACAACAAGTAATGGAATGGCCCATACTTCACACAGCAAAACATTTGTGGTTCGAGCCAAAGGTGAGGACTTCAGTTTGCGAGTGTAGATTATGCCATTCCAAACGTGTTGTTGACTCTACTTTCTCCAACAAAATTTTAGAAATTATACAAAAAATATTGTTTGAGTATAACAATATATCGTACTCGTATACCATCAAATAAATTTTTGACGCCAATCCATAAATTGCTTATAATATAACCATACTATACATATATTTCTTTTGATTGGTCAAAATGTTAAATGTCAAAATAAATTAAATTTCAAACGATTATTGAAATTGTCATTGTTACCAACCTTAATATTTTGAAATAAATGTAAATTAATGCGAAATAAGAAATATTGTATGTACGGCTCGATAACGAATACTGTACTCGTATTACAATAAGGATCATGGTTATACTTGTCTTTCAATATACTATTACTCATTTTGTTTGTACCGGAAGTGATGAAACACCCTGTGTATGTACACGTTCTCGTATAAGTAAATTGTAGTGTTGGTAATTTATTCATTAAAACAAATAATATAATATGTACATTAAGTATTGTCTCTATATCAAACATATATGAAACACAAATAAAGATAAATAATATAATTGAACTAATTTATGCAGTAAAATGGAAAAATTTGAGTATAACAATGTATAATGTAATTTCATATCTCTACACTTCAAACGATAACAAAAACATGTAGGAAAATTTTTATTATAATATTGATTGTCATTCGACACTAAAAAATTTACAAATTATACAAAATAATTTAAATATGTATATATACATATATTTGCATTATTATACATTATATTTACGATAATATAATCATCTACTTCTACTCTCCAATCCAACGGTAATCCGGCGCCGCTATCGGGTACGCTATTTACATGCCCTAGCTTCTGTACGCTATCCAAATCTTGATCCAATTCTGAGTAGGTATTAGATGTTGATGCGAGTGGGAATTCTCCAGACGTCGCTAGAAAATAAGCAGTTTTTTTTTTATCGGAAAATTAGGCATGATTTTCGTTTACGATACGATATCGATCTTCATTTACATGGTACAATGGATGATACAATACTGTTTTGTCTTTTGTATAAAAAGGAATCTGTTTTACATGTTATGTTTTTGTCATTGGTGGAGAACAATATAGTTATTTTCGTAACAAGTTATTAAAAATACCAAATATCATGCGAGTGTAAATTGACGCACGACGCGTAGAGCGGAGTGCAAGTCAATACACACGAGCTAAGATATTTGAATTTAAATTATTAAAAAATCTATCAGAACTCATATTTCAATTAAAATGATACAACCTTTTAGTTTTATTTCTGTTTATTTATTGAAAATACGACGTTTCGGCAATATTAACTATTGCCTTCTTCAGGAATTAATAGCAATAGTTAATATTGCCGAAACGTCGTATTTTAAATAAATAAACAAAAATAAAAATAAAAGATTTCATACAAGTTACGAACATTATTTTTTAGACGAGCGTAAATAAATTTTAACTTTATTTACAAAACTGAAATTTAGGTTCAAATGTACGGACGGCTGACAAATTAATAATGTATACATATTTATCTATTACAGAAGTATATTTTACATTTTTAATTACATATTATTAAATATTTACCAACTGAACACATTTTAACTTGTCTAACTAGAAAATAATGACATAGTAACCTAGCAACCGTGTCAAATATTACGATATGAAATATATCGTAACACTAATGTCATAAGTTCAACTTTCAGTATTAGGATACTACGTTGATATGTCATACTTATTACAATGGTTGTATAAAAAAATATTTAACACACAGTATCAATGAAAATAAAATTCACGATAGATAATAAAACATTCAAAATTAAATTAACTGAATTTATCCTATAGAAAACAAACAATTCTGATGCCGTAATAATTTTTTTCTCTCTTTGCTTTCATCGAAAGAATAAGAAAGAATATTTGACTCATATTTTTTTTTCATATTACTCTTTATTCATGAGAAAATTGTCTGAAAATATAATTGTTTAAATTGCTGCTTCTCCTTTCGCCTGATGACGTACGTAAAATGTAATCAATGAGGGTGTGACTTATATTTGCCACCGATTATAAAAAATATAATCATTATAAAAAAATATATGTAATTTCATCTGACGACTACATGAGTTTTTTAATGTATTTATTTTTAAATTTTGACGACCCTTGAAGGTAAATTATGTTTTTTATTAATTGTTATATATACATATATATATATATATATATATATATATATATATATATATATATATATATATATATATATATATATTTATCAATGTTACTAAAATTCTTCATTTTAACCTCCTGAAGTCACATGAGGTGTCGAAACCGGTAGAGGCGGAAAATAAATGATTATTTGACTGATATCCAGTAATTTCTTCTTTCCATTTTTAATTTTTGTCTTTCCAGTTGTGTCATTGGCAAGTATTTTTTGGACGTCAATTCAAAAAATATACTTTAAATTGCTACTGCGTTTAATATATACAGAAATTTGAACAGAATAATATAGAACGTACTTATATAAAGATATATTAACTTTTTGCAATACCAACCTCATTCCGTTTTGTTCAAAGCCAAGCATCATCTAAGTACAAAAGCATCAGCATTTCGTAGCTTGATCCACAGACTAAAAATTGTTGTACGTAATATACCGCTATCAAAAATGGATGTTATACTGAATTAAACACAATGTAAGTATCAAATTGTAATATATAAAGGATACAACAAAAAATTACACATTTATAAGATATTACACAAAAAAAATATAGAACAAAAACATAAATCTAATTTATGTATAAAAGCTCGAAAATCAGATGCTAAAATCTATAGAAAACTACCTTTCATACGCAAATAGCAAAAATTTAAAATTGGACTTTGTATTAACATTTACTCGAAATCTGTCATACAGCATTTTAAATAATTATATTTTTAAAATGCAGTCTAATATCAAAAGTAGGTATGTCTAATGTTGAATTTTTTAAAATGTTAATAGTTCTAGAACTAGAACATGTTATTTGAATAATCGCATATTTGTCTAAAATATTATGTAGAAACATTTTATCGTGAAGGAGCATCCATTTGTTCCTCCTTTCCTATAAAATGTTTGCTATTGAAAAGTCGTATAAATATATGGAATATCGAGAAATGTTCGAAATTTATGTGAGCTTTATTTTATTAGGGGCGTTCAAGAGTTGTCGACACTTGAATGAATATTGAATTGGTTCTGGCAATAAAATTTACATCTCCAAAGCACTTTAATATTATATGGCTCCTGTCATTGAAATATTAACTACAAACACCAGCTGCCATTTGCTGCTATTTCAATATTTTGACAAGTTACAAGTGTTAATAAACATTTTATTACTGACTGCTTGATTCAAACAGATACAAAATAGACTTTCACCGTCTGTATTTGTAATCGCTAGAAGATTGTTTGCTGAAGTTTTAAAGTGATTTAGTACGACTAAAACTGTTGTATAGTCCGACCAGCGAATGAAACTTCATGTTAAAGAAGAATATAATTGTACGAAATATTCTAATATGAGAATTTTTTCAAATAATTATTTAAATACTGAACTAGGAAATAGCAGAAATACATTACCATGTCTTGCTGCAAATAAAAGGATTACTACGGTACCTGCATAATAGTAGAAAAACAAAACAGGGGTGCATTAAAAATATTTTAAACATTTTTTGTTTATTTTGTTATTATAAATAGGATTATTTTTAATTTCATATGACAGTAGTTCCGACTCGATGGTTTCTTCCACTTGAAACGAACAAATCACCTCGGGATCGTATGAAAAGAAACCACATCTATAAAATAATTTAAACGTCAACTTTATTCGCTAGCCGTACTATGTGATAAGATATATCAAGTTCTGTTAAGAACTATTTATTCATTCAATAGAGTTCTTTATTCTGAATCCAACGATATACAATTTTCATACACTTACATAACAAAAAAATTTAATGAATAAACAAGTTTTAAGGTCTCTACAATCCGATTTTAACATTTTTACGATGATGTCTGTGTTTGTGTGGATGTATGTGTCTGTGTATGTGTGTGTGTGTGTGTGTGTGTGTGTGTGTGTGTGTGTGTGTGTGTGTGTGTGTGTGCGGATGTTGGAAGGACGATTTCTAAAAACTATAAGACTTAATATCTGTTTAACTACGTATTTCTCAATCGGATATTAATGGGAAGAGTTGAAAAGATTTTGGTAGCAATTGGACAACCGGAAGTAGCAGATTCTTAAAAAAAATCCTCTAAATATTATTTTTTGAACATTTTTGTTCTTACATATATTGAAGAAGACTAAATTCTCCATCTGATACATTTAAATATTTTATTATATTGTGACGTACGCCCCCGAGAGAAGAATATACAACGCCGCCACTGAACAAGAGCGATCACGCGATCCCTGGTGCCGCAGCGGCTGGACTCTTAATTGCGCCGTGACCTCGTTCCTTTGTGTGCCGGTCATTATCGCGTGGAAGGCTTCGAGTGGCTTCTAGATTGTTATGCGGTGTATAAATAGCGTCGGGAGAGCAGCGGGAGCTCAGTCTCATATATACCAGTAACCAGATATGAACTCGGTGATATAAATAAACAGTTTACATAAATAAATGTAGTTATATAAATAAGTGCAGTGATATAAATGTTAGTTAGATAAATAATCGTAGTGTTTAAGCATTTAATAATATTCTTAGTGTTTATAATTATTTAATCATAGTGTTAGTTGTTTTTATTCTTTTAATATTTAATCCTTAATTAATTATCGTTTAATAAACGTATTCTTTTTGTTAATAATATTTGTCTATGTTTTACACTTCACCCATATAAATAAAAACGTTACAATTGGTGTCAGGTGTGGGGTTGTTCATAACTGTGAAGTGTAAATAAAATAAATAAAATGACGACTAAACAAGTAAAATTAGGTGAATTAAAAGTAAGTGATCTCAAGAAAGAACTGGAAGAACGAGAATTAGATACGACAGGACTGAAAGGCGTACTACAATCTCGTCTGCGGCAAGCATTAATCGATGCTGGTGAAAATATTGAAGATTACTTATTCGAAATTTCATGTAACCTATCTCTATCCGACATTGAGAAACTTATAATAGAAAGTTCTAGAAAATCAGAAGAAAGTTCTAGAACATTAGAAGAAAAATTAATAGAAAGTTCTAGAAAAGCAGATGAAAATTCTAGAACACTAAAACAAGAATTGACCGAAACACTAGAACAAAAATTAGTAGAAAGTTCTAGAAAATCAGAAGAAAGTTCTAGAACATTAGAAGAAAAATTAATAGAAAGTTCTAGAAAAGCAGATGAAAATTCTAGAACACTAAAAGAAGAATTGACCGAAACACTAGAACAAAAATTAGTAGAAAATTCTAGAAAATCTGAAGAAAGTTCTAGAATCTTAGAACAAAAATTGGTAGAAAGTTCTAGAAAAGCCGAAGAAAATTCTAGAACATTAGAAGAAAAATTAATAGAAAGTTCTAGAAAAGCTGAAGAAATTTCTAGAACATTAAAAGAGGAATTGACAGGAACATTGGAACAAAAATTAGAAGCAAATTCTAGAAGTTTAGAAGAAAAATTAGAAGAAAACTCTAGAAGTTTAGAAGAAAAATTACAAGAGAAATTAGAAGAAAATTCCAGAAATTTAGAACAAAAATTAATGGAAAATACTGAAGAAGGCCTCAAGACCTTAAAAGATGAGTATGACAAGAAGATTGAAGAAATACAACAAAAATTCACTAAAATTACATCGTCGTCAATCTCGAATTCTGGTGTGGCTGAGCCAAGTCTAATAGAAGGAAGAAAAGTAGTAAAATCTGAAACTATTTCAAAATTGCACATAAAGACACCGGAATTTGATGGGAAGTCTTCGTGGCCAAATTATTTAAAACAATTTGAAGCGGCCGCAAAAGCGAATAATTGGACATCCGAGGAGAAGGCTACTGCGTTGACTGTCTCGTTGCGCGGAGAAGCTATCGACATCCTGCAAACGCTGAAAGAAGACGAACAAGAAGACTACGACCAGCTAGTCAAGCGATTGGATATGCGGTATGGAAATGCGCATCTGGAGCAGGTGTACCAGACGCAACTGAGGAACCGGTATCAGAGTTCAAAGGAAAGCCTTCAAGAATTTGAAGTTGACGTAGCTCGTTTGGTTCATCTCGCACATCCTACGGCTCCTGACAGCGTTTTGGAGTGCTTGGCCACTCAATCATTTATCTACGGAGTTCGAGACAGCGAAACTCAACAAGCACTGCGATTGGCCCGTCCTAAAACTTTAATTGATGCGCTCTCATATGCATTGGAGCATGAAGCTGCCAAACAAGCTTCACGTAACCAATTGCGAGTGCGAAATATTGATGCTGAGAGTAATGAAACAACAGAAGATTTAGATGAGAGGTTACGGCGAATTGAAAATGAAATGTTTGCTGGCAGAAAGAAACTCCGCTGTTGGAACTGCGGTGAACTGGGCCATCCGCAGAGACTTTGCAGAAAAATACAAAAGAAGACGGAATCTGCAAAGGAAGAAAAGGAGTCGGAAAAACTAAATCGGGTTGATGCGAAGGAGCAACTGTCGACCCGTAATCTAGTAGCTCCACAATCCATCAGTTATGTCGCATCTCTTCATCATAAAGCCAATAGCATCTATGTGGATGGCTCTATTAACGGAAGGCCAATGAAAATGCTACTGGATACGGGTGCGACAAAAACTATAATTAGGCCCGACATCATAAGGAAAACTGGCAAGACACATCTTCAACCAACCAAGTGGCGGTTACGCACAGCAACGGGAGAACAAGCTATCGCATTAGGAGAAGTAGATGTCACCATCTCTATTGGAAACACCTCCTTTAAACATCGTGCGCTAGTAGCTGAAGTTGAAGATGAATTAATACTCGGAATGGACGCAATGACAAAGCATGGCTTTAAACTTGACCTGAAGAAGGGCGTGATGATGGTCAATGAAGAAGAACTCGTATTAAATCCACGAGATGATAAAGCTGTGCGCGTACTAATGGCAGAAGACGTTACCCTCCCAGAACGAAGTGAAACTATCCTGGAAGCACATTTAGATGGTAGTTTCTGTGAGGGAAGTATCGTTATGCTGGAGCCCAAGAATGATGATGCCAAAACTGGCACTGGAGTTGTTGTCGGAAAATCACTCGTCAAAGCCAGCCGGGTAATACCTGTTCGAATAATGAACGTAAATTTTTATCCTGTTGTCCTAAAGAGAGGAACAATTGTAGGAGAATGCTCTGCAGTATCCTCGATTATTCGAACTGTAAAGGCCACAGGGAACACATCTCAGAAAGTTTCGGACACGTTAATCAATCAATTAACATCGTTCGAAGAATTGACCGCCGACCAGAGAACCAAGGCGAAGGATTTAATTGGGAGGTTTCAAGATGTGTTCCAATATGACAAGAAAGCCAACGGAAGAACTAATGTAGTTCATCATAAAATAGACACCGGAGACGCAAGACCCATCCGTCAACCAGCAAGAAGACTACCACTGGCAAAGCGTGAGGAAGCGGAAAGAATAATCGAGGACATGAAAATGGAAGGTGTGATTGAACCTTCAAGCAGTCCATGGGCTTCACCAGTGGTGTTAGTGAAGAAGAAGGATGGCTCTACACGATTTTGCGTCGATTATCGTCAACTTAACAACGTGACGAAGAAGGACAGCTACCCGCTACCTCGAATAGACGACACATTAGACACCTTAGCTGGCTCAAAGATTTTCTCCACTTTGGACCTAAAGAGCGGATACTGGCAAGTGGATTTGGATCCAAAAGACAAAGAGAAGACAGCCTTCACCATTGGTACAGGACTTTGGCAATTCACCGTAATGCCGTTCGGGCTCTGCAATGCTCCTGCAACGTTTGAACGACTCATGGAAACAGTATTGGCTGGGCTATCTTGGAAAACCTGTTTAGTGTACCTCGACGATATTATTGTGGTTGGTAAGACATTCGAGGACCACATGAAGAATTTGGAAGAGGTTTTCCAGAGATTGAGGAAGGCTAACCTGAAACTTAGCCCGAAGAAGTGTCACCTGTTTCGAAGAGAAGTTCATTACCTGGGACACGTGGTTTCCGGTAAGGGTATTGCAGTCGACCAGGAGAAGATAAAGGCTGTGAGAGACTGGCCAGCACCTAGGGACAAACACGAACTCAGAAGTTTCCTTGGTTTGTGTACCTATTATCGGCGATATGTACCTGGATTTGCCAACATAGCCAAGCCACTGACAAGGCTTACTGAAGAAGGAAGAAGATTTATCTGGGAAATGGACTGTACAGTTGCATTTAAAGAACTAAAACATGCTTTGACAAGCGCACCCGTCTTGAGTTATCCTTTACCTGAAGGAGAATTCATTCTAGACACAGATGCCAGCAACGTTGGAATTGGTGGCGTTCTTTCCCAGATACAAGATGGGCATGAGAAAGTTATTGCCTACTTTAGTAAGACCTTGTCAAAACCAGAAAGGAATTACTGTGTGACTAGAAAAGAACTCTTGGCAGTCGTGAAATCCGTGGAACATTTCTACAAATATTTGTACGGAAGACGATTTTTGATTAGGACTGATCATGCTGCATTAAAATGGCTGCTACAATTCAAGAATCCTGAAGGTCAGGTGGCTAGATGGATTGAAAGACTACAGGAATACGATTTCAAAATCGATCATAGGGCGGGTACCAGCCATCGTAATGCCGACGCATTGTCCAGAAGGCCATGCCAAGATGAGTGCAAGCATTGTAGTCGACTGGAAGAGAAACATTTTACTGTCGCCAGGACAACAGTAGTCGACGATAATTGGCAGCCCGATGGACTACGCGAAGACCAAGAGAATGACCCGACGTTGAAAATACTGCTGGAGTGGAAAGCAGAAGAGAGAAAACCAAGATGGGAAGAAGTTGCACCACACTCACAGAGTGTAAAATCATACTGGGCGCAATGGGACTCGATGATGATTGAAGATGGCCTGTTAAAGCGTTTGGTGGAAAATACCGATGGAACTGAGAAGAGAACTCAGTTGGTTATTCCTAAGAATAGAATTCCAGACGTGCTGAAAGAAATCCATGACGGATCTGGAGGTGGCCATTTTGGAGTCAACAAAACATTAGAAAGATTGCGCCAGCGATTTTACTGGGTTAACTGCAAGGAAGACGTTAAAGACTGGTGCAAGAAATGTGTAGTTTGCGCTGGAAGCAACGGCCCTCATAGACGACGGAAAGCTCCAATGCGTCAATACAACGTTGGCAGTCCATTTGAGCGCATTGCGATTGACGTGGCCGGACCATTTCCAGAAAGCGAAGACAGAAATAAATACATCGTGGTTGTCATGGACTACTTCACCAAATGGGTTGAGGCCTATCCATTACCCAACCAGGAAGCTACTACGGTCGCCGAAACCTTAGTCAAGGAGTGTATATGCCGATTCGGAGTTCCACGTGAACTTCACTCCGACCAGGGGAGAAATTTTGAGTCTGCCGTTTTCCAAAATATCTGTAAGATATTAGGGATTAATAAAACGAGGACAACTGCATTACATCCGCAGTCCGATGGCATGGTTGAACGCATGAACAGAACGATCAACCGATATTTGTCGAAGGTAGTCTCCAACCACCAAAGAGACTGGGACCGACATCTTCATCTGTTCTTAATGGCCTATCGTTCATCCGTGCATGAAACCACAGGGCAAAGTCCTGCGAACATCTTATTTGGGCGTGAGTTGCGCCTGCCATGTGACTTGGTGTTCGGCAGTAAACCTGGGGAAGATCTGGCCGGGGAAGATTACGTAACGGACTTACGGAGAAGAATGAACGACATTCATGAACAAGTCCGCATAAACACTCAAGCTGCCAGCGACCGAATGAAGGACCAGTATGACATCAAGGCAGAAAAAGGTGGATACCAACCCGGGGATTTAGTGTGGCTTTACAATCCTCAAAGGCGCCGAGGTTTATCACCAAAGCTACAAAGAAATTGGGAAGGTCCATATGAGGTCGTTAAGAGAATAAACGACGTGATATACAGAATTAGAAAAACACCTACCGGAAAGCCGAGAGTAGTACACTTTAATCGGCTAGCCCCGTTCGCCGGTGACAACAATGAAGACCAGCATGGAGCAACGGTTCGTCGGATCATACCTCAGGAACCGACTTTTGAAGACTTCATGGAACAGTATTCCTTTGGTCACAAGGCGCGGTATGGCGTGACGACAGAAGAATATAGAGATCTGTTCACCGTGTCCTCAGATTATTCCCTCGGCCACTGCGTATCGGAAGACTTAAAGATGTCACGCGGCATAGCGTCAGTCTTTAAGACAAAATTTGGACGACTACAAGAACTGGCCAACCAAGGTCCATCCGTCGGGAAGACGCTACGACTGAGGGATAACAATACAGAACAGCAGCGGTATATCTACTACCTGGTCACGAAACCACGCTCGTACCAAAAGCCGTCATATCGCAACCTATGGAGCTCGCTGTGTGACTTGAAGGATCATCTGCTAGAAAATGACATTTTGAAGTTGGCAGTACCGAAGTTAGGCTGTGGACTAGATGGCTTGGATTGGAGAGTTATTAGGAACATGTTAGAGATCCTCTTCCGATATACCGGTATCGAAATTCTAGTCTGCAGCTTTAACCCTAACAGACAGAAAGGAGAACTCCAGCGGACCATCGACTGTCACTTCTTCAAGACTTCAAAGTGTACCAAGGGCAATGCATGTAGATTTCGTCATCAAGAACTGTTCCGGGACGAAACAGTCTTAAGGAGGGGGCAGTGTGACGTACGCCCCCGAGAGAAGAATATACAACGCCGCCACTGAACAAGAGCGATCACGCGATCCCTGGTGCCGCAGCGGCTGGACTCTTAATTGCGCCGTGACCTCGTTCCTTTGTGTGCCGGTCATTATCGCGTGGAAGGCTTCGAGTGGCTTCTAGATTGTTATGCGGTGTATAAATAGCGTCGGGAGAGCAGCGGGAGCTCAGTCTCATATATACCAGTAACCAGATATGAACTCGGTGATATAAATAAACAGTTTACATAAATAAATGTAGTTATATAAATAAGTGCAGTGATATAAATGTTAGTTAGATAAATAATCGTAGTGTTTAAGCATTTAATAATATTCTTAGTGTTTATAATTATTTAATCATAGTGTTAGTTGTTTTTATTCTTTTAATATTTAATCCTTAATTAATTATCGTTTAATAAACGTATTCTTTTTGTTAATAATATTTGTCTATGTTTTACACTTCACCCATATAAATAAAAACGTTACAATATCTTTTATTGATTAAGAGATAAAAGAATATAATAATAATCTGCTGTAATAAGTCTCAGAGCCCAAATAATGCCATGGAAAAACCAATTGAAAAATTAAAATGTTTGTAACTGACAGATAAATGTCAGTGCCAGATTTCTGGAGACATTACTGGAACCTTTTTCTGGGAAGTACATACATATATTATTTCTTATTGTATTAATAATTAAATATTTAAAATTTTAGGTACAGTGTTCAAAAAGAAAAAAACTAACTCGGAGTAGGCTATGAACAGAGAAACGTATATCTGGTCATTACTGAATTCAAATGTGAAGTTCCTGAAATGTAATTTTAAGGAGAAAAGATAAAGAAGGATACAGTATATTGGCATTCGCCGTTTTCTAATTTGTTTCCATTTGTAAAATAATATTCAAGAAGAAAAGCTTTTTTTTAAAATTTTTTGACAATATCTCGTGTCATATTACATATATCATTATGAAATACTGCCAGTCCTAACAATGAATTGGAAACTTCTCGAAAATTTAGACGAGTAGGACAAAATTTGTTCATAGTATGAATTTAAAATTAAGAAATCTAAATATAAAGAATAGATATACCCAAGTAGAATTTTTGGTGTAGAATATAGGTATATAAAATATGTTAAATACAATAAGGTGTATTTGTTGGCCTTGACAAGCTGATATGGGGGCCCATGTCAGAATGATAGCTAGTAATTATGTACATAGATGTCAAATATCATAATTTTTCATTAAATTAGTTTGTTATTTTCGGCATGTTTAATATTAAAATTAAAAAGTTAAACCACCAACACACTACGACAAGTACATAAACCTACTTCATACACAAACGCAATAAAGAGAACGCTGAACAAGCTGCACATTTACGCATAATAGATATTTCACAATAAACAAAGATGGTATGCAAGGAGCAAATATTTTGTGATTTGCCATATTGTAACGATATTTTTTTAGCAAAAATATTGTATTTTTAAGTAATTAATACGCAAAAACTTCATAAAGGACGCAATTTAGACAAAAAATTGTAAAATAAACGAGTTTTCTCAAAATATTAAAAAAAACATTTTAGGCAAATCCAAGCTGGGCTTAAATGACTTAAAAAACAGTGAAACACATTTTGGTGGTTGTTCCAATTCCATCCTAGAAATTTGGCAAATAGGCATTTTGCCTTGAATCCGATCCCTAATAATAATAGCGAAACAGCTCCCTTTGTCGTATTGTCGTTATAGCTTTTTGACAGCCCTTAATATAATAAAAAAAATGACTTTGTGGAGTTCAGCAATAAAACTATAAATATCGTAAGTAATTATGACAAAACGGCATATCACTCACGCTTGCGTTATAACATTGGATGCTAACGAGTCATTATTTGCGACGCTTTGTTGATATGAAGACATGCTCTTTGTAGTAAAATACAGTAAAATAAAAAATAATCTTACTGTTCCTTTAAAATAAATGCTGTTTTTGTTTGAAAAAAATTCTTACTATACAGAGCACTCAAAGCAGGTAGAAGTGCCATGCATTGCATGTCTTCATCCCAATAAAGCGGCGTAAAATAATTGCTCGTTGGTATCCAATGTTATAATGCAAGCAGTGATCGATATGCCGCTTTGTTGTAACTACAATATTTATAGTTTTATTGCAAGACCCGACAGAGTCAATTTTTCTGACTATAGTTAAATAACTAACATGTCATTAAATTTATGCTATAAATTTAAAGACTATAAACAATAGCGTCATACCACATTTTCTCTTTTATTATGTACCTCTCACTGAGAGAGGTATGGTAGGTTTATCTGTGGTATGGGATTCATGCTAAAAATCTCTTATCTAGATTTTAGTGAATAAGCACGCTTTAAGGTCCCTAGAATCCGATTATAACACAACACTTTTACGTTGATGTCTGTGTGTGTGTGTGTGTGTGTGTGTGTGTGTGTGTGTGCGTGTGGGGAAGTGTGTGTGTGAGGTTGTTGTAACTACTGATTCCTCAATCTAACAGTAATGGGAAGAGTTGAATAGCTTCTGGTAACAATAGGACAACCGGAAGTGGTAGTTCCTAAAAAAAATTCTAAATATTATTTTTTGAAAATTTGTTATACTACAAATAATAAAAATAATTAAATTCTCAATCTGACACATTTAATTTTTTTATTATATCTCGTATGGGTTTGGAGGTATAGGTTATAATAATATAGAATAATCTGTTGTAATAAATCTCATTGTCCAAAAAACAGTTGATATATTTAAATGTTTTTAATTGACAGATAAATGCAAAATGTCAATTCCAAAAATCAGCAGTTTTAATAACATTACTGGAAGATTTTTCTGGGAGGTACGAGTACATTTAATATACAATATTATACATTACTAGCTGTCATTCTGACACGGGCCCCCCATATCTGCTTCCCAATGCCAACAAAGTCATCTAACTAATTGCTCCCTATGCATCATAAAATGAAAATGGTGAGAGGTATTGTGCTGGCCACAACAGATTTTTTTTCGTCATGAAAGCGAACAGGGTACCTATTAAAATAATATTTGTATACATTGTTTTGTACATACATTTTTTTTTATAAATAAGCCTCAATTTCAGCAATGGGTAATATGTCATGATGATATATTCATTTATTTTTATTTTAATAGACTGACGTCAACGTATAAGTCACTCATTTTAACGATTCAACTCACCCCAGCGGACAAAATGTAAAAAATAATATATTTTTATAAATGATGAGCAAATAGAACACGTAACTTTAAAACTTTCATAGTTCGATATGTGATCTGCGAAAAAGTAAAAAGTTTAAGTTTAATTTATAAATCAATATACTCATATTTTATAGGTAAATAAAGAAAAAGAATAAAATACGATAAATGTGCGAAGTAAAAGGTAAATACCGGGATATTTAGGTACATAATAATTTAGAATTGATTGATTACTTATGTGTATTTATTTACACATTAATATATTTTTTTAATCTTACTTATTCGCAGCCTATTCTTCCAGTATTACTATTTGTACTTGATATTGAGGTTTATTTATCATATTTACCGTAACATAACATGTATACATTTTTCCAGCCTGAAGCGCATGTTTCTCATTAGTATACGATGTACCTGTTTGTTGGAATTGGAGCAACATTATCTCCAAACAAAGAACAGATTCCTTCTAAATTTTTCGGATTTTTATTATTATTTTGTATTTTACAACTTTATGCATCCAATAATATCATTAAAAAATCTGATGTGGCCAGCACAATACCTTCCGTCAATCCTGTGTATTATGTACAAATCCCATACATAAATTTTCTTGCAAAAGATTCTAAATTTCAAGTAAAATTATTTCATAAACAAACTATGCAATTGACATTTGACACTGACATCTTCTTTAGCTATTCCCATTCGTTCTGTTTTGCGGGTCGTCCTCATTCGCTTGCTTTTCTCTCAAGTCTTCCGCAATACAGTCCTTCCATCTTATCTTTGGTCTTCCCCTGTTTCTTCCACCTTCTATTACTAAGCTATTCATAAAATAATTTTACTGGAAATATAGGATCTTTTGCAAAAAAATTATGTATAGGGCGCGAGCAGTCACGTGACTTGATGACCTTGACAAGCAGATATGGGGGCCCGTATCAGAATGGCAGCTATTAATTATGTCCATAACTGACAAATGTCATAATTTTTCATTCAAAATTTCATTTTTTGGTATTTTATGATTCCTTTTCTCGGCAACTGAATTTCATACTCCTGATAACAAATAAACCACATGGAATAAGAAAATCATGAAATTTTGAATAAAAATTATGACACTTGTCAGTTATGGACGTAATTAATTGCTGTCACTTTGACACGGGTCCCCATATCTGCTTGCCAAAGTCAGCAAAGTCATGTCACTGCACGCGCCCTATACAGAAATGTTCTTACAAAAGATCTTATATATCCAGCAAAATTATTTCAGAAACAAACTATGCAAATTGCACTTGACACTGACATGTTCTTCTTCTTTAGTTTTTCCCATTTGTTAGGGGTCGCTATTATTTATTTTCTTCTTCTACTCATTTTTGTTTTGCGTGTCGTCCTCATTCAGTTCCTTTTCTCTCAAATCTTCCGAAATACAGTCCTTCCATCTTATATTTGGTCATCCTATGTTTCCTCCACCTTCTATTACTAAACTCTTCATTTTTCTTCCAATATATTCATCTTCATGACATGTTCAAACCAATGTAATCATCTATCTTATATCTTTCTAGGAACATTAGAGTTATTTCCCTTATTCTTTCATTCATTTTCTTTTTATTAATACTGACATCTGTCAATTTGAATTTTCTGAATATATTAGCAGTTTCCATGGTTAAGTTAACATAGCTGGCTGATTTATGAAATTTAATATCTTTATAATTCTTTAACTCTATATTTGTTGAATATGAAATATAAAATACAATCAAATCGTATAGAAAATAATATATTCTTTAAGTTAAATAATATTTAACTGAGGTTTTTCAAGAAAAACTGTTAAAATCTTCAAATGCGAGTACTTCCGGTTGACCAATTATAACCAAAATCTAATCAAGTCTGCATATGGTTGTAAGGAAGAGGAATACGTAAGAATTGTAATTTTTGGAATTCTAGTATTGGAGATATCGCGGCCGAAACCGCGGTCACACACACACACACACACACACACACACACACAAACACACACACACACATACAGACATCATCATAAAAATAGTAAAATCGTATTGTAAAGGCCCTAAAACGTGCTTATTCAATGAAAACTCACCCCCGAATTTTTTGACCCGACAATACCTTCCTTACCTATAGGTAAAAAAAATCTTTTGTGGCTAGCACAATACCACTCGCCAGTTCCGGTTTTGGTTACACAAATATAGGGCGCGAGCTGTCTTGTGACTTTGTTGGCATTGACAAGCAACTCTGGGGACCCGTGTCAAAATGACAACTAGTAATTATATACATAGATGTCAAATGTCAGAATTTTTCAATCAAAATTTCAATATTTTCTAAGTTCACGTTATTAATTTGTCACCAGGAGTGTGGAATATACTTGTCAAGGAAAATAAAACACATGGAATTGGAAAATCACTAAATTTAGAATAAAAAATGTTGACATCAATGTACATAATTACAAGCTAGCATTCTGCCATGGGCCCCCATATCTGCTTGTCAAGGCGAACAAAGTCATATGACTGCTCGCGCCCTATTGTATTTAACATTTCTTGTATACCTACACTCTACCAAAAATTCTATTTTTATATATTCTTTAAATTTAGATTTTTTAATTTTAAATTCATAATATTGAGAAATTTTGTCCTACTCTTCTAATTTTCGAGATGTTTCCAATTCATTGTCGAGACTAGCAGTATTTCTGAAGGATTATGTAATATACCTATAATTTTAAATATTTTACCATTAATACAATAAAAAATAATGTATGCATGTACTTCCGAGAAAAAGTCTTTAGTAATGTCTCCGGATTTCTGACACTGATATTTATCTTTAGATACAAACATTTTAATTTTTCAATTGATTTCCATGGCATTATTTGGGCTGTAAGATTTATTGCAACAGATTATTTTATACATTATATTCTTTTATCTCTAAATCAATAAAAGATATAATGAAATATTTAAATGTATCAGATAGAGAATTTAATCTTCTTTAATATTTACATGAACAAAAATATAAACATCTCTGTTACGGCTACAGTTGCACATTCACATAATGGCGCGAGCAGACACGTAAGTCGAACTTGGAATCAGCTGATGTGTGCGCATATCACTTTGATAATAACAAAGTCACTATAACAAGAACAATATTTGGACTTGTTTTGTTTTTGAACTGGTAAAAAGTTTTAATTTTATAATTTTCAGGCAGTAAAAAATATTAAATTCAAAATAATAACTTTTTAGCAGTTAAAAATCAAAATAAGTTAAAACATTGTTCTTGTCAAAGTGGCATTGTTGTTGTCAAAGTGACAAGCGCATACAAATCAACTGATTATAAGTTCGAGTCACGAGTCACGCCCTATAGGGCTCGATTCTCAATTATTACTATCATATCATAATCACAATGTTGATAAATTTTATATCATCACTTATCAGTGTCGATATGATTTGTCAAATGTCAACAAACACATGTGCCAAATTCGTATTTTCATTCGACGGGGTTGAGATAACCTTTGTTTGACCCTCCTATTTTTTTATTTCTTTCTTTACATAGCTTTTCAAGAAACCACAAGAATTTTTTACTTTACTTACTTACTTATTCCTAAACCTTTCTACCCCTTCGGGTGTAAGGCGGGTTGAATTATTTTTTGGTCGGTGTTCTTCACCATGCTTCTTTCCATTTGCTTCTGTCTTGCGTCTTTTGTTTTGCTTCTTGCCACTTTATGTCTCTTTTCACCGCACTTTCTCTGACTTCCTCAATCCATGTTTTGCGTGGTCTTCCTCTTTGTCTCTTTTTAGCTGGGCGCGCTTCATATACTTTCTTTACTAATCTATCCTCTGACATTCTTGTTATGTGACCAAACCACCGTAACTGGTTTTCTTCAATTGTTGTTAAAATTGGATTTGTTTGCAGGTTTTCTCTATAACTTACATTTCTTATCCTATCTAGTCTTGTTTTTCCTTATATTTTCCTAAGAAAACGCATCTCCGTACTTTGTAGTTTGCTTCTTTGGTTTCCTGTAGTGGTCTAAACTTCAGATCCGTATGTTAGAATAGGGGTGGTTACTTTTTTAAATATTTGTACCTTTGTTTATTTTGGTATTTCTTTTTTGGCCAGAAATATATTTTTGATGCTGTTGAAGAGTTTCCCGGCAGCTGCAGTTCTTTCTTTTATTTCTTCTTCCAATTTTCCATCTTCAGAGACTATATATCCTAGATATTTAAAGTTTTTTACTTGTTCTAATTGTTCCTCTCCTATTTTAACTTGATGTGTTTTTCTTGTTTTGCATAAGATCATAGTTTTTGTCTTTTTTGTGTTTATTTTCATATCTATGTGTTCGAGGCTCCTGTTGTATATTTCTAAGTTATAGTTTAAGGTATTCTCATCTTTAGCTATTATCACCATATCGTCCGCATAGCATAACTCTGATACTTTAATATCTTCCATTTTCAAAAGCCTATTCTATGTTGTTTTATGTATTTTTTCGCTTCTTTAATTGCTTCATCTTAGACAAGGGTGAATAGAAGTGGACTCAGAATGCATCCTTGTCTTACTCCTTTTGATGTTCCGAAAATTTTAGATTTTTCATGTTTAGTTATTACATAGTTTTTAGTTTCCTTGTATAAACTTTTCACTCCTTTAATAATCACTTGGTCTATACCTCGCCTTTCTAGAATTTTCCAAATATCAGTTCTGTTGACTTTATCGAAGGCTTTTTCTAAGTCGATAAAACAAATATGTATTTCGCCTGACTCTCTAATTGTTTTTTCGATAATTTGTCTTAGGATGAATTTTGCATCTTGTACACACTGTACGTAGCGTAAGAATTTAGTTAATTTAATTAATTTAGTGATCTCATCTGCTATTTCAATACCTAAACCTCCCTCATGCGCCGACACTCACCACAATGTGACATGGTTCTGTTGAAGAGTGTCCTTGTAATTCAAGATCAAGTTTGACTCACTTACTGCCTTTCAAGTAACCTGGCTATAACATGCCATAACAAAAATCCTTTCAATTCAACAAAATATATTCCGCAAAAATCGATATTTAAAATCGCCTTTTTAATGGTTCACCTACATTGCTTCAATATATGTAAATGTATACAAGGATACAAAATTTGTATTCAAAATAAACCTAAATAATTGTTTATTACATTTTAAAACATGAAATTCCCTTTCTATCTGGAAATTTGCAATTTTGCAAAATGGTCCTTCTAGTCCATTCACATTGAGATAAAGCTATTGTTATTGAACAGAGATAATGGCAAACTTCAATATCTGGCTATTGTCTATTACATTAATATCCTTCAGTTTCAGCATTGTAATCTTGCATCTTCAGCTGTAAAGCCTAAGGCAACATAAATACATGTAATTTATTTACAATGCAAAACCATACACATGTGTGTAATGTTTTGTAATTAAATTCTTTTCGAAACATTTGAGATTATATGTTTAAAAACATTAACAGATACCGAAAATGCCCGAGCATTAAAGAAAAATCAATATTACAGCATTGGAGACGGCGGGACCCAGTTTAGATTTTCGCATTTTTACCGAAAACATAACTAGAAAATAAAACCAAATAATTTTACAAGATTATACGTTCCTAAATTCTTGAATATTTCAAATATTTCTGTAAAAATAATAACATATTTATAATATATTTTTGAAATTATTAAATATTGTTACTTTGAAGCATATTTAATTAAAAATATTTGAGGTTTCCTGAAAATTTTACTTTAAAATTACACATAGGTAGGTAGGTACCAAAGTATTTAATAAAATATGTTTGTCGCGCACCTACTCTTAAACCGACTCAATATTTATTGAAAATTCGTCTCTAAAACAACATTTTAATGATGAGAATGGATAAATAGTTTATCTTTATTTATCATGTATATTAATAATTTCGATTAATAATCGCGGTGTTTAATAGCTTGCGCTGCTTCCAAGTGATTGCGATTAATAGCCATTTACTACTGCTACTAAACTACAACCTAAAAAATTATCATGGAATAACATTAAATTTTCTCCATTTTAACAAAATAAGATCAACTACATAACATTGTAAATTATAACGAAGAAGGATTTTTGAAAAATTCATGGACCTCCTGGGATTTGAACCCAGGCTTTTCTCATAATGCCCAGTTGGGTTAATCGTCCCACTAGATATGGGAAGGTCCTGGGTTCAAATACCAGCGAAGTCCATGCTTTTTTCCCAAATCATTTTTCTTCGATCGCCCCCCCCCCCCTGAGAGATGTCTTCCTTGTTAAGTTACATTTGTACCAGGCGTCACCTCACGGGCTCAATGCTAGCGTGGAGAGTGTACAGGGCTCAAATTTGTGCCATTAAAAGTCGAAGTAATTTTTAGCGTTGGTCGGGATCGAACCCGGGTCCCCAGATTCGCAACCAGACACTGAGGCACAGGGCCACGAGACCCCATTTTAATCCGGATTATGGGATAAAATTTCTCCGAACGCTATACCTAGCATAGCACTTGGACTATCAAATTGTGCTTTAGTTTCAACCCCTGAAGTGGCGAGATGTAATAACCATTTCAGTCCGACATTATACTTCGGCGACTGGCGATCAAAGCAGGAATGACTGCCAGAAAATTAAAAAATATTTTTTTTAAATTAATTATTTATTTATTGTTTTTAATTTAAAATGACGCTTACATCTCAATTACAGAATAATATTAGCAATATGAAGAGGTAATGTAATAAATTAAAACAAAAAAGTTAATAATTATGTTTTTTGTTTCTATTTCTTAATTTCAGCGTTATTTGTTCCCTGAAGTACTATAATAAATATTTCAAAACATTCTAAATTGACTTTATTTAGAATTATCCATACAAATTCAGTATTTAACTGGACGTTTGTAAAACAAACCCTTGATAAATAACTATTTCCGTTGATAGTTTATATATCGGTTTCATTAATGTATACAAAATCGTTTATTAATATGCACAAAATCGTTTATTAATGACATGGAAAAAAATTAGATTTTCACCAATTTAATAAGATACGATCAATGGAAAAAAATGTCAGCCATTAAAATGTTTCATTTATTAATCGCTCTTATTAAATGATACACTCACTCACGGACAAAAATTGGAAGTTTTCAAATATGTATCTAGTTTTTAATGCAAGTGTTTTACATTAATATGTCCTGGGTATTTTTGTATTTTGTATTAATTATCATATCTAAAAACGCTTGTTTTACATTCAAAATACCAATTTCATTTACCCTAAAAAAAACTACTAAAAACAATAAGTACTAAATACTTTCAAGCAAAAGATTGTTAAATTAGGTACTTTTAAAATTAACAACTAATTTGTATTGATTAAATAAACAACGATATTAAATAAAATTTTGCAAACAATATTTTTTCTTCAAGATAATTATTGCAGTTTTCAATGTTATAAAAAATTTCGTGCGCCACAATTGGCAACATTAGTAGTTGTGTAATAAATGTCGGTTATGCGTCATTTATCCTTCGTTCTGCAGTTCGTTTTTCTTATGGTTATTTAATGTCTCTAAGTCCACAAGATCGTATAAAACTTTATAAATTATCACGTTTTCCTCTTTTTTAAACATTTACGAAAGCATCACCATCACCACGGTTCTTTCCGAGAAGATCTATATTAAACACCTGTTGACACGCAATGTAGTGTGGGAGGCGCGTAGGTGGATTACACTCAACACTACACGGAAACAAAACAGAAAAAAGAACTTTTTAACCCTAATAGGATCATTTATCCCTACACGAGGGTGCAGTAATGACATATGAGTGAATTATTGTATGTCATTTTGTGAGGTTATGTGAAAGAGTGACAGATATGAGATTTATATTTTGTGATTTGTGAAGGGTTGCGTGACTTTTCAGTGAATATACAAGGATAAATGGTGAGTAATTTTGTGATAGTTTCTTAATTGTACCGGTAAAACACATTGTACAATAAATAAATACAGTGTTCTGTCCTATATTATGTTTAGAAATGTTAGAATATTTCGAAAGTACAACAATACAATAATCAACAACAATCGATTTATTAAATATTTAAACAAACAATAATTTTTCAGGCTACTATTATTGTAACAATGGAAAATATATTATTCGAATTATTGTTGAAATTCAACTACAAACTTGTTTTATCTAATAGTTTTCCATTTATATATTTAGTTTTGCACTCAGTGCAGCTAACTAATAACATCATGCCCGGCACTAGTTGTTACAACACATGCTTAGTGCGTTTTAATTGAAACGTTACAAAAGTCCAGTACAAGTTTTTTATCTGTCACCATCAAATAGAGAGGTTATGTACAGGTGTCTCATTTTCGATGTTATTCTTTACCTATACGTGACGGAAGGTATTGTCTTTGGTCAAAAAATTCGACGGTGAGTTTTTAATGAATAAGTACGTTTTAGAGTCCCTACGATACTAATTTACTGTTTTTACGATGATGTATGTCTGTCTGTGTGTGTGTATGTGTGTGTGTGTGTGTGTGTGTGTGTGTGTGTGTGTGTGTGTATGTGTTTGTGTGTATGTATGTGTGTGTGTGTGTTTGTGTGTGCGTGTGTGTTTGTGTGACAAAAATTTCTCATGCGATAACTCCAATACTACAATTCCAAATATTATAATTCTTTCATATTCCTCTTTCGTATGTCCATATATAGAGTTGATTAGATTTTGGTTATGATTGGTTAACCGGGAGTAACCTAATTTGAAGATGTTAACAGTTTTTCTTGAAAAAAACGCTGTTAAATATCTTTTTTTTACCTTTTATGGTATTATACATAAAATAATATGTTATTCTCTATTCGATTTAATTATATTTGTTTCTTTATATTCAATGAATTTAGAGTTAAAGAATTATAAAAGAAATATCTTGCAAACTAATACTGTTAAAAGTTGCACCATGGAAACAGAATATTTAAATATTACTAATTAACAGATGTCAAAAGACAAATAAAATTTACATAATATCTTTGTGAAATGATTTTACTGGAAATATAAAAATGTAAAATAATTTAAGGTGGCAAAAACAAATCACATAAGGCAATACCACAAATAGCCATAAGCCAATTCTGCAGATTATTATGTTATGTTATAAATATAATGCTATATATGTTTTTATTTTCTACTTCCGAGTCTATTTCTTTATTTTAAGAAACATACTGTTCTTTTTAGGAATAGTTCAGTTCAGTTCAGTACGAGGTAACATCAATTCACTTTTCCCTTAAATTTTTTTGAAAATTTAATAATTCTCGAGATATACCACAAAGTATAGCGCTTGTCAAAATCGGGTTGATGAAAGTCATGCTTGAATTTTGCCGCCCCTAGAATCTGCCGCCCTGGGCTATTGCTCGGTCAGTCCCTATACGTAAATAAAGGTCTGCCGATAAAGATAAAATTGACCGCGATTTTGATGCAAATGAGTTACTTACAGAACTCCAGTCTAGCCATAGAGTCTAGACGAGTGATGCACAAACTACGGACCGCGGGCCAATCTGGCCCATTTAACAATTCTATCCGACCCGCGTAGACATCAATTGATTATGATTAATAAAAAAATATAATGAAAATAAGCATAAACATTCTTAAATTTAGAGATGAGTTGGGGGAAAGCTTGTCAGGATTGTACAAATAATAAATGTCATAAATGGCAATATGATTTAAGTTTTTTGAGCGGTATTATTAATATACTTAAAGATTTGATTACTAAATTACGAGGGAAGGGTCAGTTATTCATCAAATATCAAATTATCTGGATGCTTTTATTGCAAAGTTAAAACTATTTATAACTCAGATTCCAAAAAACAATTTCGTTCACTTCCCAAATTTCACCCATATGTATAAAAAAAAACCAAGGAGAAATAAATTTAGGAGACTATGTGATACCAATAGAAAATATCTGATGTGGCCAGCACATTACATTCCGATAATCCTATGTATTGTGTACAAATTCCATACATAAAATTTCTTGCAAAAGACCCTATATTTCCAGTAAAATTATTTCATAAACAAACTATGCAAATTGCACTTGATTCTGACATCTTCTTCTTCTTTAGCTATTTTTTTATTTTCTTCTTCCACTCATTTCTGTTTTGCATGTCATCCTTTCAGTTTCTTTTCCCTCAAGCCTTCCGCAATACAGTACTTCCATCGTATCTTTGGTCTTCCTCTGTTTCTTCTACCTTCTATTACTAAGCTATTCATTCTTCCAATATATTCATCATCTCTCCTCACGACATGTTCAAACGAATGTAATCGTCTCTCTTGTTTCTCTCTAGAAACTTACATCATTCGAACCATTTCCCTTATCCTATCTTTCCGTGTCTTCCCAACATCTATCTCAACATCCTTATCTCTGCAACATTTTCTTTTCATTGATAATGACATCTTGCAATTTGAATTATTTGAATATACTAGCAGTTTCCATGGTTAACATAGCTGGCTGATTTATGAAATTTAATATCTTTATAATTTTTTAACTCATATTTATTGAATATGAAGTATAAAATGCAATCACATATTCTTTGAAATATTAAATGTCAATAGATGATATTTAACTGCTTTTTTTTCAAGAAAAACTGTTAAAAGTTGCAAATGAGGGTACTTGAGGTGAATCAATTATAACCAAAATCTAATCATATCTGCATATGGGTCTAAACTCGAGGAATACGAAAAAATTATATTTTTGAAATTGTGGTATTGGAGTTATGCGATCCCAAACGATCGTCACATACACACACACACACACACACACACACACACACACACACACACACACACACACAGACGCGCACACACACACAGACATCATCGTAAAAATGGTAAATTCGTATTCTAGGGACCCCAAAACGTGCTTATTCATTAGAAACTCAATATCGATTTTTTTACCAAAAACAATACGTTCCTTACCTAATGGTGACGGAAGGTAAAAAGTGATAATTCATTTTTTATTCCATATAAACTTAAAGTATGTTTTGAATTCTCACTGGCCCGCGGTAACAGCAGATTGTTTTATTTGGCGCATTGTCATAAAATTCTGTAAACGATAATTTGACGCCGATAGAGGTATTAAATTATATCTTGCTCACTCCAACTTTTGTTCTATATCCGGCCCTAACTACAAAGTAAAATGGTGAGTAAGAATAACCTAACCTAACGCACAAAACGCCGGTTCCCATATCTGCAGTCGTGAAGAACTTCTTGGTTCTTTTTTAAGCTAACAGGTGCCGAACAAAGAAACTTCCATTACATTATTATAATACCGTCAGGCAAATATATTAATTGACAGGATACGATTCTGATGACCCAAATTCTAATCTGGTCGATGTTAATATTGTCAGATGGGCTCGGGTGACTGCGGGCAAAGGTCAACAAAATTGTACGTATACGGTTAGATTATGTTAGGGTATGTTTAGAAAAATCAAAGCTTTTAACTATTTTTCCTGTTATAAAAAAATCCACCCAATTGTATGCCTGCTAAGCGTTCAAAATTTTTAAGTTGTCACCCACTTAACTATCACCCAGTTGTCGCATACCGAAAATCGTAATTTGTTTTACGTTCCATGTCATAGTGGAAATTACTTAAAAAATATTTAAATTATTTAGGGTAGAATTCATAATCAGTTCTCCACTCATCCTTTTCTTTGACTCAAACTCAAAGTGACGTTTTCAAATTTATAAACATTGGAGGAAGCCTTTTACCTCGACTATGGTTTGAGGAAAATTTCGTGTGGAGGAAAATGATACCATAAGCTTTCCTTAACCTTATAAAATGCTTTAATGAGTCTGTGGATTAATTGCAACGATATTTATTTAAATATTCCAAACTACAATAAAATAATATAATTTTCTTTAAATATTTAAAAAGTTTATTGTTGGTTGTAACTATTCCCGTAAACCTTTTGCTTTTGAAGTGATATTTAAAATGCATGGTAGAATGTTTCATTATATACAGAAAAAAAGAAACAGTTTATACGTTCCTTAAAAAATAGCTGCACGTTAAACAACTGCAATATTTCATAAACTTTAGGTAAGAACGAAAATTTTGCTTGGGAAACGAATTTTAGAAATAGAAAATTGAAAATTTGGTGGTAGGATTAAAAATGATCGTGGAATTATTGTAAGAACTATGTGTATTTATATAAAGGCACCTCTAATAATGAAGCGAAATATTGTAAAATAGTTAATTTTATTTATCTTATTAAAATACAAATTAAACAAACATAATCCAATTATATTTATTTTTAGTAAAATTACTAGTGAAGCATTCTTCTTTTGGTTTATTAGTTTTCTTGTGGCAACTGTTCCTTTATAATAGAAAATTTGATGTTCTTGGATGATTTTGCGTAGTTTTAATTATAAATTTATAATGTGTTTTCTCAAACATATTTTTTTCTTCTGAAGAAAACCTTTGTCTGCCATACATTTTTGTATCAACTCATTGTTTCAAATTACTTCTATTTTGAACTATATTTTGTACAAACTACTGGTTTATATGGTTTTATGTGAAATATAATTTATTAAAAATATCTCTGGTGTCAAGTCAACCGAATATTAATTTAAATATAGTTAACTTGAATGTATTTGACAGAAGTTTTTGATTTTATAATTTTGATGTAAAAAAGTGTCATTGACATTTTGTATGTTATATGTTTGAATAATAAAATTGTGAATATTGTTATGATTATATAATTCTTAGATTCTGAATTCTTCTTCCACTTCTAACATTTTAAAACATAATTTTCCTAAAAAAGAAAAGAAATCTCTTCCTCAGACTTGAGTTAGTGACTCAGTACTGACGTTTATGAATATCATTTATGGGTAAAGGTTTCATTCAGCCGCGACTCATCCTTAGGAAGGGATGAGTGGAGGAAAAGTCAAGGAAATGTCTATGAAATCCACCCTTACCATTGTTCAAATATATTTGCCCATTAATTTTCAGCTCATTTTAATTCCGAACAACTTTTGTTCTTAAAGTTTCTACTCTAAAATTAATAGGTAAAAAGATATCACTAATAATCGAAAATTTTAACATTGTATTTCCTACGCTTACAAAAAAAAATAACACCCGGTAAAATACTTCTGTGTTTTGTTAATACCTTAACATTATTTCCAGCATTACTTATTCCCCTAAATAAAAACTGTATTTTAATATACCTTTTGTACCCATTTCTACGTAAGTGAAAATTGAAGTTTTAATTAATGTCATTTAATTTTAAATTTTATCGTTCGTTTATCTATCTGCCTTTTAAATATTTTAAAGATAAATTTCAATTGATTTCCAGGCTTACTTCAGTGAATAAGTGTTGTATAGATATTTAATCGATTGTATTTTCTGCATTACTTTAATTTTATTTATTTATATTGTGTTTCCTTAATCAAATGATGTATTTAATTTATATGTACAATACACGAGAGACCGTAAAATAATGTTCAGAATACCTAGTCTGTAGTGTTAACAGAACAAACAGGCATTTGGAAATTGCGCGTTGGAGTGGAAATTTTTACACTGAATTAGTTTGGCGTACACTACACAATATTTGAACATGACGCAGAGCTAATATGTTCATACAATTAAGGCATGTCAAACTATGAGTGCTCGAAACTATGAATAGACCTTTTCAATATAAATTGCTCCTTTCTATCGAAACTGTGCATATTAAGTTAAATGATACTGCAACCTTTAGCCGTGCTGCAAAAGCAAACGTTAAAAATAGTGGTCATTAAAATACTGGTATATCCTCAGTGGAAATTTGCATTATTTGACATTTTAGTTTTAAAAAAGGCTTTCGAATTATTCATTGAAAAGGTTTTAATCTTGTCAAAGACTTTCTCAACATTTTACGTCTTACATTTAAGAAAATCTGTTGTGGCCAGCACAGTACCTTCCGTCAATACTGTGTATTTATAAATTCCATTCATAAATTTTCTTGCAAAAGATTCTAAATTTCCAGTAAAATTATTTCATAAACAAACTATGCAAATTGCACTTGACACTAACATCTTCTTCTTCTTTAGATTTCCCCATTCGTTAGGGGTCGCTATTTTTTATTTTCTTCTTCCACTCATTTCTGTTTTACGTGTCGTTCTCATTCAGTTCCTTTTCTCTCAAGTCTTCCGCAATATAGTCCTCCATCTTATCTTTGGTCTTCCTCTGTTTCTTCTACCTTCTATTACTATTATTATTTAGGTATTCATTCTTCATCTAATATATTCTTCATTTCAAACCAATGTAGTCATCTCTCTTGTATCTTTCTAGAAACTTGTAACACTAGAGTTATTTCCTTACCTATCTTTCCGTGTCTTGCGAACATCTACTTCAATATCTTCATCTCTGCCACATTAATTTACTTTTTATTGATACTGACATCTGTCAATTTGAATTATATGAATATATTAGTAGTTTCCATGTTTTGCATAGTTGGCTGATTTATAAAATTTAATTTCTTTAAAATCCTTTAACTCTATATCTATTGCATATGAAGTATAAAATGTATAGAGAATAATATCTTCTTTAAGTTATAATAACGTTAAATGCCAATAAATCAAATTTAACTGTTAAAATATAATTTTTGGAATCGTGGTATTGAAGTTATGCGATCCGAAACTTTTGTCACACACACACACACAGACACACATACACACACACACACTCACACATACACACATACATACATACATACATACATACATACATACATACATACATACATACATACATACATACATACATACATACAGACATACAGACATACAGACATCATCGTAAAAATGGTAAAATCGTATTATAGGGACCCTAAAACATGCTTATTCACTAAAAACTCATAATTGAATTTTGAACCAAAGACAATACCTTCCTAAAGGTGAGGGAAGGTAAAAATAAAACACAAAATTACCCAATATATGACAACTATGATCTTAGGTTAAGTTAAGTAGAGTTAATTACTTATTTATCTCAAGTGTAAATTGTCTTGAAAGTATGAACAGCTGACTTCATCTAAGAAAATTCATTATATTTTAATCCTCTCCACGCCTTGAGAACTTGGAACACCCTGAAACAGAAAATTTGTAATAAAATTAAAATAGCGGCATTACGAAGTGACAAATGCAAGTATAATATAACAAATAAACGCAAACGTGCATGTATCCTTGTATCGAGAAGACGTTGCAAAAATGTAAAGTACTTAGCATTTAAAAATTTATTAATTTTGTATCAACTTCGCCCCCTAAAAAATCCTCCCCATAAAGATATTCTGGCTACGCCACTGTCTACTACCGTACTATAGTCAAATTTTTTGACTCTGTCGGGTACAGTAATAAAACTATAAGTGAACTATAAATATCGCAATTATGATAAAGCGACATATCCTTTACTTTCTGCAGTATAATACTGTTTGGCATCGGCCCATATTTTTGAGCCGCTCTATTCATGCATTGAATCAAACGTCTACCAGGTTTGTGTAGGAAAATAGCCTTACAGTCCTTTAACATAAATGAATAGAGCGGCTCAAAAATATGGGCCGATGCCAAACAGTATTATACTACAGAAAGTAAAGGATATGCCGCTTTATCATAATTGCGATATTTATAGTTTTATTACTGTACCCGACAGAGTCAAAAAATTTGACTATAGTTACCATGACGTTAAACGCCATCTTAATTACAATTTGAAACTGTGGCTTCGTACCGTTTCAAACGTATTGGACTCGGGGTGAAACTAGCAACCATTAATGCTGCATTTGACAACTGTCATTCTGTAAAAATAAGTACCTAAAAAGTGTTTCTAAGGGCCAGTTTTACAATCTCCGGTTAGAATTTTAACTGTCAGTTAAATCAACTATATTGAATCGGATTATTGACAGCAATGATCAATTTGTCATTTGAAATTTCATTTCGATTCAACTTTGTTTATATAACTGACAGCTAAAATTTTAACCGGAGATTGTAAAACCGACCCTGTCTTATTCGTTTCTTTTTCCACGACCGATTTTTTTTATTGTTTACCGATAGGGCTCCAAGGCAGTAGGTTTTATTTATCGATTTACTTGCTAAGATAACAAAGGCAGTATATCGAACAAAAAGCCTACGGGCGATAAGTGAATAAATACTTTGTACATCACCATAGCAACAGCATTACAAAAAACAAAACTCATATAAATGTAGTTTTAAATTATATTTGACCAATTATAAAAGTGCTACAAACTGGTCGATCGTACAAAAAATATAATAAGCATCACGGACATTAGATGTATTTAGCTTTCGGATAGTATTAGATACCGAGACCTAGTCGAGGATCGAGGTATCCAAACATTAACGGTAAATTGCACTTACTGCCCTTAATAATTAATAGTTATTTAGGTGTTAAGGGCAGTAAGTGCTTCCTACCGGTCGAGGGTGTTTTTGAAGATCAAAACTAAGTCGAGATTTCCAATACATCCGATACCGGTAGAAGAACATTTACTGACCGCAATGTTTTTCCACGATCGGAGCACAAAATTAGAAAAAAAATTCAAAATTATTTTGATATTGGAACGTTTATTTATTTGGTTGAAGTGTAAAAATCAAATAAATATTATTAATTAAAAAAATACGTTTATTAAACGATAAATAATTAGGATAAATATAAAAAGATAATAAAAATAACTAACACTAAGATTATTTATTTAAACAATATTTATATCACTATATTTATTTATATAACTACATTTATTTATGTTCACAACTTGTAGACTATCTATTTATATCACCAACTTCATTGCTCGTTGCTTCTAGGTATATATCAGACATCAGACTGTTTTTTTGCTGGCTTTGGCGACGGGTTTATATAGCGCGATGTCCTTCTCGATCTTTCTGGCGCCACAATGTGGTCACCGGTATAATTAACACGTCTAGCCGTATGGGTTTTCCGCCGTCGGGGATTACATCATCGCTCGGGAATATTCTACCAGTAGCGGCGATCGTATACTCTTTCAGGGGTGCTCGTTACAATATATTAAAAAAAATAGTTGTCATTTGTAAAGTAAGCTTTGAGCTTTGATCTTTTTACTTTCCGTCACCTTTAGATAAGGAAGCAAGGAAGGTATTGGTCAAACAATTCGTTGACGAGATTTTAGTAAGCGCGTTTTAGGATCCCTTCCCTATAATACAATTTTACCAATTTTACGATGATGTATGTATGTATGTGTGTGTTTGACGATACTTTCGGATCGCATAATTTCAATACCATAATTCCAAAAAGTATAATTTTTTTCATATTCCTTAAGTTTACATCCAAAAAAGGGGTAATTAGATTTTGGTTATAATTGGTCAACCAGAAGTACCCTCATTTGAAGATTTTAACAGTTGGCCACAATTTTTTTATAAACCTAGTTCAGTAAGAAAATGGTTAATTTTTATCATCTGGTTAAAAGTATTGTCCATTAGAAATGGATTTTACAATGAATATTCCAATTTTTGCTAAGGTATGCCATCAAACTACATTGGTACGCAGATCACCGGCAATATATTATTATTTTCGATATATGTTTAAAAAGTGAGATCTAGATGTAGTATTTATTTATAGAAACAATGTAAATGCAATAAATTGCATATTGTTTTGTGATTGAATACCATGTTTATTTTAGTTAGTTTTGCTTGTTTGCAAATATGGAATCCTATTTCGATACTTCGAGCTTGGAGCGATCAGATTTAATTAACATTTCGGTGTTAAACTTGGAAAGGAAATTGGAACACTGTACATAATTCCTTAACCCGTATTGTAACTTGCTCAAATTTCATACACTTCCCCATTAGAAGCCATATCAGTTTTCACGTCTATAAAACGCCCGATTCAGAGATGAATCGGCGGGTGAACAATTCTGTTTAACGAACTGTGCGCTAGCACATGGTACACTAAACCACGTGTCTCATTAACACATATTCACTTGATAAAAAACAGAGTTTTCAGCACTTCTTTGAGTTTTTAATATTCCAAATAAATTTCTAGTGAAGTTTTTAATCACTGCAAAAAAATGCACGTGAATGAAACAGATTTTTTTAAATGTAAAACGTAAAATGTTGAGAAAATCTTTGACAAGATTGAAAATTTGAAAGCCTTTTTTAAGGCTAAAAGGTGAAAAAATCTGATGTGACCAACACAGTACCTCCCGCCATTTACCTATGTATATAATTTTTATATTACTTTATAAATTTATCCATACAATATATAGAAAAAGTATTAAAGCAAACTTGTAGAAAATGGAATAGTCTTTAATTTTTATAATAACAAATTGAGAAAAAAATACATTTAAAGATATTTTTTGAAGAAAAACTATCTCGAGTTTCAAGTAAACTGCCATTTCCGGTTATCCGATTGCCACCGAAATCTAATCAGATATTTCCATATTAGAATAAGGTAGATATACATGGTTTCAAAACTTTCTGAATGATAGTATTTGAGTTAGAGCGTAAAGAGGATTCACACGCACATACATACATACATACATACACACAGACATCATCGTGAAAATGTTAAAAATGGATTCTAGGGACCTTAAAACGTGGTCATTTACCAAAATCTCGATATGCGATTTTTAGCACGATCCCTTTACCTCCCTTACCAAGGGTAGCGAGCGGTAAAAATTGTAACCATTTTTAATTTCCGTTACCTTTATAAGGATGATTGTTTTGGTCAAAAATTTCGTTGGTGAGTTTATAGTGAATAAGCACGTTTTAGGGTCCAGAGAATACGATTCCATTATTTTTACGATGATGATGATGTATGTATGAACGTGTATGTATGTGTGTGTGACGATGTTTCATAGAGGATAACTCCAACACTACAATTCTAAAAATTATAACTCTTTCGTATTCCTTTTCTTTATATCCATATGAAGATTTTAACAGTTTTTCTTGGAAAACGCTGTTAAATATTATTTTTTTGGCATTTAATGTTTTTATAAATATTCAATTATCTACACGAATTGATTTTATACTTTATATTCAATGAATATAGATTTAAAAAAAATCTGATGTGGCCAGCACAATACCTTCTGCCAATCCTGTGTATTATGTATAAATTCCATACATAAATTTTCTTGCAAAAGATTCTAAATTTCCAGTAAAATTATTTCATAAACAAACTATGCAAATTGCACCTGACACTGACATCTTCTTCTTCTTTAGCTTTTCCCATTCGTTACGGGTCGCTATTTTTTATTTTCTTCTTCCACTCATTTCTGTTTTGCATGTCGTCCTCATTCAGTTCCTTTTCTCTCAAGTGTTCCGCAATACAGTCCTTCCATCTTATCATTGGTCATCCTCTGTTTCTTCAACCTTCTATTTCTAAGCTATTCATTCTTTTTCCAATATATTCTCCATCTCTCCTCATGACATGTTCAAACCAATGTAATCGTCTCTCAAGCAATCGGAAGTAAATTTTGTTGAACGACTTTGCTAGTCTAGCATTTCAAAGTTTTGTGATGAATGTGCATAACATTGTTAAATTTGAAATATTTTCTTACACCTAAAAAAAATATTCAAAATTAATTCCACTACCTCCAAATAAATTCATTTTGTATAACTTTCCAGACCAATAAAAGGGATGTTATACTTGACAACTGTATAACTTTTTCGATGACATTGTGAATATCAGTTCGTCATATAGCTAGCAAATCTTTCAGTGTACTAAGCAACAAGTCTCGTTTGCTTACCTAGCATTTGCTTGAACTGCTTACTTCATTGAATGCACCTATTGATACTGACATCTAGCAATTTATATATTAGCAGTTTCCATGGTTGGCATATCTGGCTAATTTATGAAATTTAATATCTTTATAATTCTTTAACTCTATATCTGTTGAATATGAAGTATAAAATGCGATCAAATCGTATAGAGAAAAATATATTCTTCAAGTTATAATAACGTTAAATGTCAATAAATGATATTTAACTGCGTTTTTCAAGAAAAACTGTTAAAATCTTCAAATGAGGACACTTCCGGTTGACCATTTATAACCAAAATCTAATCACTTGTTCTTCTGGATGTAAACTTGAGAAAAGTTATGCGATCCGAAAGTTTCGTCATACACACACAGACACACACACACACACACACACACACACACACACACACACACACACACACACACACAGACACACACACATACACACATACACATCGTGAAAATAATCGGATTCTAGAGACCTTACAACATGGTTATTTACCCAAATCTCGATATGCGATTTTTAACACGATCCTTATATTTCTCTTACCCAAGGGTAGCGGGATATAAAAATATAAAGAAATTAAATTTCGTAAATCAGTCAGCTAGGCTATAACCATGGGAACAGCTACTATATTAAGAAAATTCTAATTGACAGATGTCAGTGTCACGTTTCAAGGTCCCTACAATCCGATTTTAACATTTTTACGATAATGTCTGCGTGCGTGTGTGTGTGTGTATGTTTGTATTGGAAGGATGATTTCTCAAAAACTATAAGACTTAATATCTATTTAACTACGTATTTCTGAATCGGACATTAATGGGAAGAATTGAAAAGGTTTTGGTAGCAATTGGACAACCGGAAGTAGCAAATTCTTAAAAAAGTTCTTCTCGTGATTTTTTTGTCAATGCCACTCGAGAAATTGCTAGGCAACCAGCTCTCGTAACAATATAAAAAAAAATCCGGCAAAAATTTACCACTTATTATATATGACTATTTAACTCATAAATTTATAAACCAATCCAAGTTCAGGATTCTATCTAGTTACCAAGCTTTATTTCGACAAAACACCGTCACAAAAAAAAATTCAAATCCTTTGATCCAATAAGAAGCTTTATTTTTATAAGTAAGCTAGTTTTGATAAGCGAAAAGTTCTAAGGGTACTTAGGAAATATATCTATGGAAGTGCGTATATTTTCAGTGTTTTCAATTTTTATTAAATTTATCGATTCGGACAGGAATCTGTTCAGAACATTGGAAAAGCAGTCTTAAATATAACACCTCAAAACAATAAAATTTAGAAGATTTTTGTGAAAAAAAAAACTATAAATTATTACCTGATTTTTATTTGGAAATATTCATCTGAATACCATTCGTGGTTAAATTTTATCCTGGCAAAATTTTCCGATTGTTTTACTTGAGCCTGCTGCTAATTTATCTCGTGCCATTGATTCTCGTGTTTTTTTTTGGCAATGCCACTCAATAAATTACTAGGCAACCAGCTCTCGTAACAATCTGATTTTTTTCCGGCAAAAATTTACTACTTATGAAATTATATATGAAAAATTCATGGATTTCATCGGGATTTAAACTCAGGATGTTCCATGTGTACAACATTTTATTAGTCCTGGGTTCAAAATCCTAGTAAATTTTTTTTTTTTTGAATCACAAAAAATCTTTGGATTAATTATTTTGTTAAAAAAATCTCAAGCCATTTACAAAATATTCTCAAATTTAGAGTGTATAATTTGGTTCTCGTAGAATTACAAACTTATACACCCTTCTATTTTTCGTGATTTGCTATTTTTTTGACTACACTTATTGCTCATAATATGATGCGTCCGAAATCGAACGGCATGGAGCCAGTAACCGGAAACTTAATAAGTGAACTTCTACTTTACCAAATGGTTTCACCATTATTTTTTTGATACTTCGGCTACGAATAAATTGGAATTGATCTGTTCTTTTAAAATGTCTGAATTGTTGTTCGTTAAGCCGTTGTATTTTTTAAATATTCTATGACATAGATGTTAAGCACGCTTTTTTCTCAAACAGTGGAGTTCACTAATAATTGAAGCCACATAATTTGATCTATTTCAAATAAAAATATAAAAATATGTTTCAAACAACTTTAGTGGTCAATAATTGGACATATGCTTAAATAATAACTAATTTAGTACAATACCTTCCGTCAATTCTGTGTATTATGTACTTGCAAAAGATTCTAAATTTCCAGTAAAATTATTTCATAAACAAACTTTGCAAATTGCATTTGACACTGACATCTTTTTCTTCTTTAGCTTTTCCCATTCGTTAGGGGTCGCTATTTTTATTTTCTCCTTCCACTCATTTCTGTTTTGCGTGTCGTCCACATTCAGTTCCTTTTCTCTCAAGTGCTTCGCAATACAGTCCTTCCATCTTATCGTTGGTCTTCCTCTGTTTCTTTAACCTTCTATTACTAAGCTATTCATTCTTCTTACAATATATTCATCATCTCTCCTCATGACATGTTCTAACCAATGTAATCGTCTCTCTTGTATCTTTCTAGAAACTTATATCACTCGAGTTATTTCCCTTATTCTTTCATTCATTATCCTATCTTTCCGTGTCTTCCCCAACACTATCATTTATCTCAACATCCTCATCTCTGCTACATTCATTTACTTTTCATTGTTATTGACATCTGTCAATTTGAATTATCTAAATATATTAGCAGTTTCCATGGTTAACATAGCTGGCTGATTTATGAAATTTAATATCTGTATAATTCTTTAACTCTATATTCTATTGAATATGAAGTATAAAATGCAATCACATCGTATAGAGAATAACATTCTTTAAAAATTATAATAACATGAAATGTCAGTAAATGATAATTAACTGCGTTAAGAAAAACTGTTAAAAGTTGCAAATGAGGGTACTTCCGGTGGACCAATTATAACCAAAATCTAATCACGTCTGCATATGCATCTAAACTCGAAGAATACGATTTTTGGAATCGTGGTATTGGAGTTATGGAATCCGAAACGATCGTCACATACACACACACAGCCGAGCACACACGCACATACATGCAGACATCATATCGAATTTTTTGACCAAAGACAATACCTTGCTTACCTAAAGATGACGGAAGGTAAAAAACTACATAAGACGGTACGAGTATAATTAGTGCAAGTTTTGATTTCTACTAACAGCCTACATAATTCAACATATATATCACTTTCATACAAACGCAAGTGGTTTTTATTTGACGTGGCATTATAAATTCATGTATGAATTACACATAATATTTGGTTTACTTTTACTTTCATTGTACACTGGTGGTCAAAAGTATGGAACCTTTTTTTTACCTTCCGTCACCTTTAGATAAGGAAGGTATTGTCTTTGGTCAAAAAATTCAATGATGAGTTTTTACTGAAAAAGCACGTTTTAGGGTCCATATAATACGATTTTACCATTTTTACGATGATGTCTGTATGTATGTGTGTCTGTGTGTCTGTGTGTCTGTGCGTCTGTGCGTCTGTGTGTCTGTGTGTCTGTGTGTCTGTGTGTGTGTGTGTGTGTGTGTGTGTGTGTGTGTGTGTGTGTGTGTGTGTGTGTGTGTGTGTGTGTGACAAAAGTTTCGGATCCCATAACTTCAATACCACGACTCCAAAAATTATAATTTTTTCGTATTCTTCAAGTTTACATCCAGAAGAACAACTGATTAGATTTTGGTTATAATTGGTCAACCGGAAGTAGTCTCATTTGAAGATTTAACAGTTAAATTTGATTTGTTGACATTTAACGTTATTATAACTTAAAGAATATATTATTCTCTATACGATTTGATTACAATTTATACTTCATATTCAATAGATACAGAGTTAAAGAATTTTAAAGAAATTAAATTTTATAATTCAGCCAGCTATGCCAAACTTGGGAACTAGTAATATATTCATATAATTCAAATTGACAGATGTCAGTATCAATAAAAAGTAAATTAATGTGGCAGATATGAGGATGTTGAAGTAGATATTGGGGAATACACGGAAAGATACGGTAAGAAAATAACTCTAGTGTTACAAGTTTTTAGAAAGATACAAGAAAGACGATTACATTGGTTTGAACATGTCATGAGGAGAAATGAAGAATTATATTTCAACAAGCATGAGTAGTTTATTAATTAATTTATACATTATACACGAGAATGACGGAAGGTATTGTGCTGGCCACAACAGATTTTTTTAATTTCACGAAGTAATTTTAGTTAATATTTCTGTGGATAAGTAATACTAAAAATAATAGTATATCATTACTACAGATTTATTAAATTATAATTAACATTTAATACATATTTAATAACAATAACAATACCCATATTTAAAGAAAAATTCTTGGACGAAATTATAGAAACATATAGGTACATTATTTAGGAATAAATAGAAAATAATTAGTATTTTGTTGCATAATCGAGTCTACTAATTTCCTGCATATGTTTGCAAGAATCATCTGCCATTCATCCTGTTGTGGCTCTCAATATTTTTTAATAGCATTTTACAATTATTTTTTTCGAATTTGTCGATCTAAATAATCCCTAAGATGCTCTATAGGATTTAAGTCCGGAGATTGATAAATCCATTTTAAAACATCATTTTTTTTTCTAAAAACCTATCTTTAACAAACTTTGACGAATACTTCATTGCCCAGTTGAAAACGCCAATACAAAATCATTTCATCTTCTGCAAATGGTGGCATTACCTCCTCCTCCATGTTTAACAGTCGGTTTTTGGTATTTATAATCATACCTCTTACTCATTGGACGTGTTATATTGTCTCCCATAGTAACCAAATAAACTTGCTTTCATCGCTCCAAATGACAATTTTCCATTTTTCACTCGTCCATGATGAGTCCACGGGTACTCATTGCTGGTAAGGAGAGTGCACCACAGAGGTTACGTTTGTGTTATTTAAAATTCGAAATAATATTGCCTGAGTGTCTGGTCGCGAATTTAGGGGACCAGGGTTCGATCCCGATAGACGCCAAAAATTACATCGCATTTCAATGACATAAAATTGACCCCTGTGGCGCACTCTCCACGCCATCAATGAGTGCCCGTGAGGTGACGCCTGGTAAGCGCCCGCACGGTACAAATATTCCATCATAACCGATATCTGTGTATGAAGCAGATTGGCAGATGGGTAATATGCCGTGATGAAATTTTTTTTTTTATTTTAACAGTCGGAATCGAACCCGGGTGCCCATATTTGCGACCAGACACGCAGTAGATGTGTGACGTAGATGTCAGTGGAAAACTCGAATATTTAAAAAACAAAAACTTTTTTATAGTGATAGTGATAGTCCCTATCACTCAGTTTTAGGGTCTAGTTTTAATATAAATGACCCAAGTTATATTTTCTTACTATAGTGGAGGACCCCATTATACTTACATAGGTACTTACTTATACGAGTATATTATCAAGTACCATTAAAATAACAAAATTAAGTACCTACTTCAGCTAATATTTTTACAATATTTTCTTTTACTACATGTAACATTTGCTCCCCGCAAGCTTACTACTCGTCCTGTACTATAAAACGTGCACTTTATAATAAAATAACAACCATTTACTTCCACCATTCTCGCTCGTAAGCTTGCTCAATAATTCCACGCCATCAATTTAACAGCTACAATCTTAAGTATTTAGATGTAGCATGCGGTGATGCCGAGCTTGTTGCTTGGTGGTCGCTGGTTCGATCCCAGGCGTCAATGACCTTTCGGCCGACTTTCGCCCGGGCAGGCAAAACAACTCATCGATGTAGGTAAGGTTGCAGACTCAACGGATTACAGAAAAACTGAATGTTGTGGTAAACATTTGTGAGAAGGAAACTAAACTTATAATAATAAAAACTAGAATCTATTTTTGTGTGTTGGACTTTTTGTTGCTAGTCAAAAACAATTTTAGATATCTGAAAATAATTTCACCCTACTTTTGTACATAATAAAAATAAGTTATTCTACTCGTATATTGTACTAATTCTAGTTTAGATTAAGATTGAAATAGAAATTGTGCTACAAATGAAATTAGATTGTATTAAATAAACATATTATTAAAATTCTTAAAATCAAATAAATTAATAAATGAATATATCAACACGGGATATTACTCCGGTCTGCTTCATACGGAGATATCGGTAATGATGAGATATTCGTACCGTTCGGGCGTTTACCAGGCGTCACCACACGGGCATTCGTTGTTGGCGTCGGGAGTGACCGCAGGAGTCACATTTGTACCATTTAAAATTTGAATCCGGGTCCCCTGATTCACGACCAGACACAGGCACACAGCCACGAAACCCCATTCTTAAAATATATTTTTTAAACCAATTATACAAAGGTGAATACGAAAATCCGTGACATAAAGACGTTTAACATGAAGAAACAGTTTTTTACCTTCCGTCACCTTTAGGTAAGGAAGGTATTGTCTTTGATCAAAAAATTCAATGATGAGTTTTTAGTGAATAAGCACGTTTTACGGTCCATATAATACGATTTTACCATTTTTACGATGATGTCTGTATGGATGTCTGTGTGTGTATGTGTGTGCGTGTGTGTGACGAAAGTTTCGGATCGCATAATTTCAATACCACGATTCCAAAAATTATATTTTTTCATATTCCTCAAGTTCACATCCAGAAGAAGAGGTGATTAGATTTTGGTTCTAATTGGTCAACCGGAAGTACCCTTATTTGAAGACTTTAACAGTTTTTCTTGAAAAATCGCAATTAAATATCATTTATTGACATTTAACGTTATTATAACTTAAAGAATATATTATTCTCGTGATTGCATTTTATGCTTCATATTCAATAGATATAGAGTTAAAGAATTACAAAGATATTAAATTTCATAAATCAGCCAGCTATGCTAACCATGTAAACTGCTAATATATTCAGATAATTCAAATTGACAGATGTCAGTATCAATGAAAAGTAAATGAATGTGGCAGAGATGAGGATGTTGAGATAGATGTTGGGGATGCTACGAAAATATACGTCAAGGAATGAAAGAATAAGGGAAATAATGTTAGTGTAAGAAGTTTCTAGAAAGATACAAGAGAGACGATTACATTGGTTTGAATATGTCATGGAAAGAGATGAAGAATATATTGGAAGAAGAATTAATAGCTTAGTAATAGAAGGTTGAAGAAACAGAGGACGACCAAAGATAAGATGGAAGAACTGTATTGCGGAAGACTTGAGAGAAAAGGAACTGAATGAGAACGACACGCAAAACAGAAATGGGTGGATGTAGAAAATAAAAAATAGCGAACCCCAACGAATGGAAAAGGTAAAGAAGAAGATGTCAGTGTCAAGTGCAATTTGCATAGTTTGTTTATAAAATAATTTTACTGGAAATTTAGAATCTTTTGCAAGAAAATTTATGTATGGAATTTATACATAATACAAGCAATATTTATCGTATATAGATGTACGGTTAATAAGAATGTTGTTAAAGAGGTGAGTGAGTCAGCTGAGTTCTTATTGTTGTTTTTATTGTTTTCGGGTTTATGCTAACCCACTAAGTGGGATATGCGTGATATTTATGTTTATGTATATGTTGAAAGTAAATCTGCTATGTGTTATTTCAAACAATAAAGATCAAAAACCACTTATACTTTGGTATATTTACTAGAATGTCTAGATCACTTCACACCTTCACAGATTTGGATCAACCACGCTACAGTGTTCAAACCTCTCAGGAGTAAGACAGTTCTCCTTCGGAAAAAAGTTAAGCTCTAAAATCGAAATCTCTCAAGTTAGACTCCATAATCAAAATCTGTCAGTGAACAAAACACTGCCAAAATGAATTGTGGGTTAATTTAAAATAAATAAAATCCGAAATCAGATATGTGTGCTTTAAATTAATTAGATTATTTTAATTGTTAACAGTTTGGATTTCAATTTTATTTGTTATTTGCTAGGTTACCACTTTGACGTCACATTCTGTTTCAGATCACGTAATTTTTTCAAAATATTTCACAAATTTCGACAATTAATTGTAAAATATCTAATGGATATTTCGTGATATATTCAAACTTGAGGTTATTTAATGAATAATAGGATATCAGTTTTGTGATTTGTGCGTTAGGGTAAGTTATGTTACAGTTTGTTAAAAAAAATAAAAATTTAAATGTAAAATAAACAAAGAAAAGAAATATATATCATCACGGCATATTACCCATTGCTGGGTGTGCCAATCTGCTATTCATTTATTCATTTGTTTATTTATTTACCCAACAGGAAAAAGATCCTATAATTACAGAGTAACATAAAGATTGAATAAGTAATAACGCAGCAGTACATAAGCAAGTACATACAACATATAAACCAAAATAATAAAAAAATGTATACTTATATAAATATAACAAGAAAATATAAATTAGTAGGTTCAAAGTTCTCTCAGGCAACTATCAACTATACGATTAAATATTACTAGTGAATCGCTAAATTCAAGTTCATTGCAATGTTTATTAAACAATCGATACATAGGGACTTCCGTAGTGAGTATTAGTGCGTGAGAGATCACAGTGAAAAACAAATGTAGTACGAGTATTACATGGCCTAACATAGAAATTGAGTTCTGCTAAAAGGGTTGGACTGAATATAATAGTATATTACATAACGAGCGTGGAAAGTGGTAAATAGCGTGCGAGTGTAGAGATTGAAGAACAAGGCGCGTAGCGCCGAGTGATTTAATATACGAGCATGCTAGACACTTTCGAGCGAGTTATGTACACTATTTTTCAGACGATCACAAAATATTTCTTAAAGTGTTTACACTAATACAGTTCTTACTGTTGTAAGCAAATTTTTATTTTATTATTTATTATTTACAAACGTAATGTTAATAGTGTTGTTACTACAATAATTATAAAAGTTAACCGGGCTTTTATCTTGGAATGTTTGTGTTACTTTGAATTTGAATATTGAAACACGAAACCGCTGCCGGCTTACGTTTGAGGTTAGGTTCAACTAGCGGCGCTCGGCGCAACTCAATCCGTTAAACCGTAATCTAAAACTACATTATATAAATAATACTAAATGATACAAAAATATTAGCAAATATAATAATTATTAATGTCCAACTTGACGGTTATTGTAAATTATCATATATTTTATTTAACTTTTTGCCGAAATGCCATCTGATGTCGATTAATGGAACTAAAAACTCATAACAATACTAGTGTGTTATATTCATAACATCACTAGTGTGTTATGTTGCACTTTCTGTTGTTATTTAGCGTGTTGTTATAGCTACTTTCGTAGGTAGTCGTCTGAATTTTTTTAATCAGTTTATATACTCGTAATAATCAGAGTTGAAATTTGGCACGACGTATGTTTAAACTTTCTATACTGAAGGTAGTAAGCAGAGTTTTATAATATGTTTGCCCATATCTTGTGAAGCCGAAAAAGAATACTGCCAAAAAAAAAGGCTGCACATTTTCGATTTTATTAATATAATTAGCATAGAAAGAACTCCAAACAATGTATCCATACTCCAATTTGCTTCAACAAAAGAAAAATATAAACTAATTATTGTTGCAGTGTTTCAAAAATTAAGCGATGCGCGAAGTGCAAATCCCAGAGTTTTATATGCATTTGAAGTCATTTTATCCAAGTGTGGGTTGAAATGAAATTTATTATTAAAGTAGATCTCAAGATCTTTAATTAGAATTACTCTGTTCAAAGTGATGCCGCCCATAGTATAATCGAAGTGCATAGCATTTAATTTTCTAGTGATGCTCATAACACAACATTGCTGATGTTAAAAAATAAATTATTGTTCAGAGAACATTGATAAATATTATTAAGGTGCAACTCAAGATAATCTTTGGTCGATGAAATCTTATGAAAATTTTTTAAATCATCTGCAAACAGTAGGCAGTTAGAAAACTTCACAACATTAACAATGTCATTGATAACCATAATAAATAACAAAGGGCCAAGGACAGAACCTTGGGGAACCCGGACGTAGGTGTGAAAGAATTGGAGCAATAACCTCTTAGATATCGGTAATGATGAAATATTTGTACCGTGCGGGCGCTTACCAGGCGTCACCTCACGGGCACTCATTGCTGGTGTGGAGAGTGCACACCAGGGGGTGAATTTTGTGACATTAAAATTCGAAGTAATTTTTGACGTCGGTCGGGATCGAACCCCCAGTTTCGCGACCAGACACTCAGGCACAAACAATACACGTTATAGTTATTTGCTGTTTTTCGGTGAGTCGGAATATATCGGAAATCGTATAGAGGGAGACAGTGGGAGGAGCTATATCATTTGCCAATAAGAAACAAGTTATGAAATTTTTATTTTAGGGAATTATTCAATTTTTTTGGGCAGTTACGCAGTCTAACAACCTATTTAATTGATTCAGTAAACAGTATAAGCACATAAAAGAACATGTGTTTCTTTGTTATGAGTACTTGTACAGGTGTCTCATTTTCGATGTTTTTTAAGGTATCTCGGGTAATATTAATGATAGAACATGAGGCGACTATTAGGCTAGGCGCTGACATGCAATTTTCAGTTGCGAAATAGTTTAATTGCATGAGTGACTGCCAAGGGCCAAGGGTTTATATGACTGTGCGCACACATGCAACTGCAAATTTGGCCAACGTAAAAATTTCTGTTTTGTCACAAACTGAACAATTGCGAAACCATGTGTAATTTCATGTGTCCTGTATATTCAAATACGTCTGAGCTCACTTGCAACCACATTGTTGTACAGTGAAAAGATTTTCAGTTATTGACACCATATAGTATAGTGTTATTTATAATTAATTTTGGTGCTCCGCAAGAAAAAATGTTTTCTACAATGGAACAAGTATACATATTATATATATATAAATATATAAAATATATATTTATCCTGAATTAATTATTTTTGAAATTACATATTGAATTATAAATTCGATAATATATAGTCAATAATAATAAATAATTACAGCAATACATAAGTATTGATCACATTATTTGATAACTAGAAATCTTCTATAAATTTCTTATTTAAACGAAGATTAAAATTTAAACGTCATTGATAAAACGACCCGAAATAAATAAAATCCATATCAAAACCAAACAATTTAGGTCCATGTGTGCTCACCTCATGGTTTAATTGCTTATGTTAGCGCAGTTTAACCTTTGGATGAGCAAACTGTTGCGAACCAGTTGCGTTATTGAAAATTGCATGTCAGCGCCTAGCCTTATACTTTTCTCAAAAAGTTGACCCTGGAATGTACAAACGGTTTTGTTCTATCGTTAATATTATCAGAGTTACCTAGAAATACATTGAAAATGAGAGAACCTGTACATTTAACAAAAATTAAATATTATTAGTATACATCAGCGGTTCTGAACCTTTTTCATTCAATGTACCCTTTGGCCTCACTGTGACGCCTCATGTACCCCTGTTCATTTGATGATGTGAAACTTATTTCTTAGTAAAATAAATATCAAGATTCAAGAAAAATATAGGTGCAATGAAAAAAAATAATAGGAATAAGAACCATATCTTAAATTAAAAAGAAAAACAATAATGAACTACAAATAATAATATAATTCTTTGATAATTGATGTGATCAACGCAATAATTATTTAGGTTCATGTTGAATAATTTATTTATTAACAAAATGTTTCGAATCTTATTACCTTTTTGACAATTTATTATAATCATGAAAATAGGAAATAATATAGGTTATAACTTTACCTGCGAGCAAAAGACGAATAAATAAAACTGGAAGTGCGAAAATTGAAGGCAAATAGGTAATACTTCCTAAAAATAATATAATTGCACACAGTTAATGAGTTTAGATATTAAAATTTGTTATGATTTTTATTTGTCTAAATTGCATGAATATTATGAAAAATAATTTGTATATAGGTTCAGGTACCCCCTGTAGAGGATTCACGTACCCCTTGGGAGTACATGGACCCCTGGTTTAGAACCCCTGGTATACATAATACATGTGCATGAGTGCATGTTACATATTATAAACATTTTTAATATTATTCAGTCATATTATTTTAGTTTTCTTTATCTAGAAGAGTTCTAGAAGGTTGCGGATGACTTTTTGAATGGATATTTAATATTTTCTAATTAATGTTTTCGGGGTCGCGTAGAAATAGAAAATAGATCGTGAAAAGAAATAGGTTGTGTACCACTGAGACATGCCAACTGTTTTATTTAAAAAGATAAAAAAAATAGAAAAAAGTAATTTGCATAAGAAATAACATTTTTAGATAGAATTTATAGATAAAAATAATATCGTTTGAAAGTTTACTTAATAAGTAATTAGCATTAACAACATGTAAACCAAAAGATATTTAATTCTGAATAACACATATTGTGCTATATAAATTACTATTACCAATTCAGTATTGTAGAGAATAGGACGTAGTTTTGAACTCTCTGATTGGCTGAAATTGGAGCCAAGTTCACGCAATGTAATTTCAGACTAGTGTCAGTCTCCATCACACATGACATCTCGTGTGATTTTTATGTGCAATGTCAAGTATCATCTTTATCCGATTTGGAAAATAGGCTGAAACGAGAGAATGTGGAACTAATTCTTGAGCAGAGATGTCATTCTATTGGGCAAGAGGGTAATTTTGAGTATAATTAATTATATAAATATTAATATGAATCAATATGTATTGTCTCGTTTATTATTAAAATACAAAAATGTTTTACATTTATTATAAATACCTTTCTACTCCACTAATTTTATTTTTGTATTAATGATATGTAAAATTAATAATTGTATATTGTTAAATTATAATTTATATTTGGAATGAATTATAAAAATAATATATGTATAATGACTAATTTATTATGAAAGCGATATTTATTTCATAATTAGCTAATTTATAATTCATTTCACTTACCTGATAAATCAACCGATTATAATATAAATAAAAACAAAACTGAGAATGAATGCAACAAAAATGAAATGTATAATTTAACTTTTCATAAATATTTATTTATATCCATGCAGATGGACTAGAAGGTACAATTAAAATGCGTGTAAAACACAATTAAAAAATTACAAATCACAATTAAAGCAAATAGTGGAAACATTATCACAAAGAGAAACATTCAGTGACAGAGGACCTAGTTTAACCCAAACCTACTGTAAAAAAGTTTAACACTCCTACAATCTTACTACAATACTGTATAAATTGGTGTTTTACATATCTAAATCAAAAATCAAATCACTCTTAAAATCAATCTTGTCGCTCATAGAATCATTCTTCGCTTCACGTTTTTCTTTCTTAAAATAATCAGCACCATTTTGAGGATTTTTCTTGTCTTCTCCTTCAGAATTTTCACTTTCGCTCACTTTTCTTTCTTGGGCACGTTTCTTGTTTCGGTTTTTCCGCTGGTTCTTTTTCCTTTGGCCGAGAATACTGGAATTCATCCTGTAACAAAATAAAATTAAATAAGTATTGAGTTTTAAGAACATATATGGGATTTCGACTAATTGTTAACAGATAAGAAAATATTATGATGTACCTAAAAAGTTTTTTTGAGACAATATCATTAAACCTAACAGTCTTCTTCATGCTAGAACTCAAAGATTCCCCTTCTTGAGGTATGAGAGATTCAGAATTTGCTCCACAATTTTCTAGGGATGATGCCCATGTATAGTCATCGACGCTGGATTCAGAAATGCTTCTACTCATAGGTTTTCTCCCATAAGATTTTAAAATACTTTTTTTACTGAGACTAGCACTTGAACTTGATTCATCTACGCTGGACTCAGAATACGATCTACTTTTTACTTTTAGATATAGACTTTTTGTATCTTCATCTATGCTGGATTCAGATAGTGAGCGATTTTTAATAGATTCACGTTGTAAATCAGTAGTTGAAGATGAATTAGATTTATTTTCCGGGTTGATTGTTATCGTTAATTCATCGTCGGAATCCAGATGAACTTCTACATTTGGATTTGATGGTTCTTCTGTCTCATCCATAATTTGTACTAGTTTATTGTTGATTATCGAAGGTTCTTCTATAACTTTTTCTTCTGTGTCATCTTCAGATGTGCCGGCAAAGTATGTAGTAATTGCAGTACTACTAGGTTTATAAGGAATTTGTATGACAACATTATTATCCCATGCTTCTATGAACACATTTTCTGAATCAATGAAATGAGATGGTAAATGAATATAAAATGCATAATTCACTGGAAAATATCCAGTACTAATAGAAGCGAATTTAACATGAATGGAGGTGTAAGATTCATTGTACTCTTTTTTAATGGAATCAGAATCAACATTTTTAACATTTAATGTAAACGATAACACATTATCAAACAAATGGCAGGTATTTTCAGGTAAAGAATAATGCAAATCAGGGTTCAAAAAAGTAGACTTTGGACTAGTCCTAAAAACTTCACATTCTGAACTGCACTCAACACTATCTTCTATATTTAACTCTTCTATCAAAGGGAGAGTTATATCACTGGGGCTGTCAGCCATTGGGCTGTTATCACTCTCAACTCCGCTATCATAGCGGCCAATATCAGATAAGAGCATGTTTTTTCTTTTCACTGGGAGAGTAACAATTAATTTCCTTTTATCTGTATCGAACTTTGCATTACCATTATCTTCATTCACACTATATGGCAATGTTAAATCTAACTTGTATTTTGATGGCTTTTCACTAACTAGTTTTAATGATTTTTCAGAGACGTCGAGGGCTACATCGCCAGCAGACTTCAAAAGTGGTAAGTTGATTTCAACAATTATTTCTTTAGGAATAGTTACATTGAATTTTGCATCTCGTTCGTTTGTAAACTCTTGCATATCAATATCGTTACGGTGTTTTATTGAGTATTTGGGGATGGCGTATTCTGAAGCTTGTTGTGAGACGTAGTCGTTATTTTTAGTTACTTTTTGTTTAGATTTAGCATAGTGCTCATCCATTTCACCGTATACTCGATTATAAAAATCATCTACCTCTTTTGTGCTCTCTTCATATTGCACCGGTTCTCCAATTTTTTTACGGATAATGAGAGGTCTGCCCATACCTTTATAATTTAACTTAGGAAATTTTAAATTGGTTTTATCTAAAACAACACTAAAATTTTTTTCTACACCTTCATACGCAACTTTATTCACCATTTCTCTGAACTGTGTATTACGACTTGCTAAATGAAGAGTTTGTGAATGAAAAATGATGTCAAATACAGTACATCTTGCGCATTTTTTACTCACATCTTCTCGTGGTGGCGAGAGAAGATGTGGCAAAGACCAGTTCAATCCTCGAGAGCCATTTTGACACGAATTAGCGCTTGACGGTTTATCGACGTGGTCGTTTGAACACACATTAATAAAAGCTAATTTATTGCCATCAATACTAGTTTTAATAACATAGCCAGGGTTAGGGTGAATAAAAGTTACTTCATAACCACGTTCTCGTTCAAGTTGGGTCATTTCCTCTTCGTATTGTTTGCGGTTTGCGGGGTCACTGATTTCTTCCACATATTCCACAAGTAAATCTCTGAATTCCTTATTTTTTAAGGCTTCACCGATACGGTTTATTTCGTCTCGAGTAATGTCAATGTCCATCAATTTAGCCATTTCGGTTAAACGTAAATGACACGCACAATAATATGATGTAACACAACACACAAAACAAAATGTAAACAGTTGACAGACGACAGCGCACCCAAATAAACAGCGATCCTTGCAAGTAGCTCTACTGTTTCTGGAATCTTCCACCACGTGGGCAAATTTGAAAACGAGGAAATAGACCGGCCGGCATTCTGGCGCGCTACCTTTAAATTATAAATAATCGTTCAACATTGATCTAAAAATGTCTGGACATTTTTATGAGCCGCTGCCTTATGCTAAATATATTCTTGTAATAATAAAATTATATTTTGAGCATCCTTCGGATACGAAAAACAAATTGTTTCCTTTTTAAAATTCAAGTAAAAAGTAAATCATATTTATATAATAAATATTTTATTCATTTATTACTCCGTTTTAACACGCTTTTATATTTTAAAATCGAATTTACTTTCAATAATATGATTCAGAACTACCATGTTGATATGAAGACGCCACAAATCAATAAAAGTTTCATTCCAACAAAATCAAAAATAAAATTTATCAAAAACGATTGTCACACTAGAATAATTGAAAAATAAGACACATGGTTCATATTTTAAATATGTATATAGTAATTTCATATTTCATGCAACAATAATATACTTACATTCTTTCCTTCCACTCCTTAAAAGCTCCCAACTTCACTATTACAACATTAATCTCCTCTTCAGACGAAAATCTTCTAGCATGTAAAATTTCAAAAAATAGCTAGGTCGCACATTGCCAAATCAGGCAGTGTGGCGGGTGTTCTTTTAGTTATACTTCTTTTCGCGAAAAAACCGAATTAAATGCTCTCTGATTAATTCCATATTTTTACTCACAATATTTTATGTCCAGTTGCACCGCTTAATTTTATCAATTGGTTAAATTGATATTATCGTATCGAAATAAATTGTCAAAAGCGTTATTAAATATTACCTACTGTCAAATTTTTCGTATGCACTTCTTTTTGTAACCTATAAGGTTTTAAGTATAAGCGGCGTATTTTTTAAAAAAATTGATTTACTAAGTTTTAACTAACTTATTTCAAATGACAGATGATGATAATAATAATAATAAGGGATTATGGTAGAAATTATTCATGAAGATCACGTGCGAGTGAATAACCATAACCCGAATATAATTCTTTTTCTACTCCTGTTAATTTGGAAACAAAATGAATAAATATTTTAGAAATAACTTCACAAATTCACAATTTATTGGAAAAATATTTATCAAATAAAACATTAAATTGATTTTTGATTACTATTTATTAAGGGAACTATCTATTTATTAGCGATTGGATGCATTTGTAAAATTTGTACAATTAGTAAGATTCGGAGCCGGGGTGATAATATCCAATGATAAGAAATTCTCACTGAAGTATTTCTGGAAGAGTGCAATTCTAATTCTCCTTGTCCAGTCATTATCCATTTTAACGTAGTTTAGCACTTTCAAAACACAAAAATACAATATTACGAGTGACAACGGTGACAATGACAAAACTGTCAGACGGCCGTAGGAAGGGTGATTGCGGCAGGAATAAAATAAACGTAAATACTTGATTTCTGGCTACTATAATTAATCGAAAATATTGAAATAATAGGGATATATTTTTACAGGAGTAGAAAAATAACTTTTTAAAATAATAATGCAAATTTTGTTTTCCACGGCCTACCTGATTTTCTTATTGACAATACTTCTAGCGTAACCCTCATATCAGTAGCATCAATAGCTTGAGAACAATAAGTTTTTATGTTTAACGAATTGCGATTTCTTTTTATAATTTGCTGTCGATTGTTTAGTTTCTACATTTTTTACTCCTAAGTCCTTGAGTTGCGCATCAGAAAAATATTTGTCTTCATTTACATATTATTAGTAAACATACCAGACAAATGTTGAAAGTTGCGCGTTAAAAAAGAATGTATATTACATAGTGTTCAGTCGTGTGCAGTATCCCTTCACAATTTGCCATATTACCTTTCACCTTTTATTCATAACGATGTGACCTAAGACTTTCCTTATTCCGTCAGTGCGTCATAGTCATCTTTATGAAGTAGAGAAACTTACCTTACTCCGGCATTTAACATTTATCAGTTGCGATGGATAGTAAAAGTGAACGATGAGAAAATTCAAAAAATCATGGATTTTCACAGTAATTTTATTTTTCATCAGTGCGACTTGTTATTATTTATTTCAAATTTCGTTGCAACAAAATTATGTGCCATACACTAAAATATTTGTGAATGAAATAACAGAAAGTGCATTGGGATCTTCAACTGGATTTAAACATGTAACGAAATCTTTATCTGAATTGGGAAGAACTCCAGAATTAAGTGATCATATATTATTTTTTAATCGTGTGCCGAAATGTGGCTCAGAAATGCTTGTTTTGCTAATGCAGTGGCTACAAGGAAGAAATAATTTCAAACATGTGAGATTAAAAGGCGGAAATAAAAGAAAACTGAACCGTGTTGAACAGGTAAACAAACTCGCGCCAAAGTGAAATCGCGACGGGTTTATAATATTAAATTTCGATGACCTACTTCCAGGAGCAGTTTGTTGATGAGGTAACAGACATCATAAGAAATAAAGCCATTCCTTTAAGCTTCGATAGGCATGTTCACTTTATGAACTTTACCGAATTTGACCGACAGTCGCCGAAATTTATTAATTTAATCCGTGACCCCGTGGAAATACTAATTTCAAGGTTCTATTACAAAAGGGCAACGCCAAACCCACGGAATCCTGATCTGAGTTACGCACCGAAGAAATATTTAAAGGAGAAACATTTTACCGAATCGATTGAACAATGTGTTAGTCAGCAACAAGAAGAATGTTTGTTTATAAATGGAATGCCGTACGATTTAACTATTCCTTATTTTTGCGGACAAGATTCACGATGCATGTAAGATTTGAACACAGCATAATACAGGTGTCACACGACGAGCTTACGCAACATTTATTTTATAAACTATATATTATTTTACAAAAAATCGTATTTCGGGGTTTTCCGACATTCATTTCAATTAAATTATTTTCAAGGCGATGGTACTTCCGTTATTTTTTACCGGAAGTAGTTCCTTACTTCATTATTTTAAATGGAATGCTATATTTTTATTTTATCATTGAATTCAGCAAAAAATTGTTACATATGAAAAAATATTTTTTTTTTCAATAACATTTTAAAATCTTCTTTTCTCTTATCAAAATAACACTTTAATTGCGAGTGCAGATAAAGTACTTTAAATTAAATTAAATACATTATAAATTTGACGGTTTGTGTTAATAACAACTTCAATGGGGTATATCACTACATATTTTAATTTGTTTTCTGAAAATACTGCTTCCTTGAAATACAGATGTGAAATTCTAAGGCGTTTTTTTATTTAATTTGAGCGAGAAATGGTTTTTTTGAAATTTATTAAAATATTTGAATTTTACCGGAATGACGTATATTTTCCTAATGACATATCGGAGTGATAACAGCGCTGCCTACTGCTGAAATGTAGAAACATCTCTGTGACAATACAAATAAAAAAATCTTATTCATTTATTATTTTATTGATGTTTAATGTTTATATTAGTAATCTCAATTATTTATTGTTTTATTTTCACATGTATTTAAAAGGTAATATGAGAAAACAAGTAAAATCACACACAGCGATCAGCTGACTCGTTGTCTGGCGGTTTACAGTATAGTCGGGTTAATAAGTTTTGAGAGTAGTAATCAGAAAAATCTACGTCATACGCTTTACGCGCTAATCTATATTTAGCAAAAAAACATTAATAAAATAATTGTGAACTTTTTTTAATTTTTCTTTTTTATAGAGTAATCTATTATATAAAAATAGTTTTTGTTATAAATTGTGCAATACCGTTACCAGAAAGATCTATTCTTGAAACAGAACAATTTATATTCAATTTTAAAATTGTGCTGAAATAATAATTAAATTTATAATTGATTATTTTTTCATATTTATTATAAATAAAAAATAAAATTGACACTATCCACTCGTCGATAAAATAGAATTTTATCGTCTTTTATAAAAAATATATCCGTCGTAATTATTTTTTTTATTATTTGTCTGAAAACGGTGACAACTTTACAATGAAGTTTTCTAATGTAGTAAAATTTAAAGTAAAAAAAGTTATAAAATTGTGGATTATGTTAAAAAATAAAAGAATAATGTGAAAAAATCTAAATTTAATTTTTGTAACATGAGTTTTCTTGCAATCTATTTTGGCGCTAAAAATACATCGCGTAGTCTGTGACGTACGAGTGACTGATGACCACTTCTAACATATTTTGTGGATAACACGACACCATTAAAAAGAAACACTTTCTGCCATTAACGCGTTATCTGTATTGTTTGTGTGTTTATTACATTTTATATTTTTACAAGTTTTCTATTTCTATAACATTTCTATGTGTCAACTTCTTATACGTCATATCCGGTAAAATTCAAATTTTCATGTAATATTTAACAATTCATATTTAACTCAAATTAAATAAAAAGATCTCAAAATTTTAGATATGTAATACAAATAGGTGAAAGTTTCAGAATTTTTTTTTTTTATTATTAGAATATCTCATTCGATATATCGTCAATGGAATAAATTTTTAATTGAAAATTTTTGAAAAATATAATATCTACGTCAATGTAAATTTGTTGAGTTGAGGAAATTTAAAAAAAAAACATTTTTTATTAATTAAATAAATTCTTCGCAATAAGGAATATTTATGTAGCATGTAATGAAAGTTTATAGATTTTTAGCAAAAAATGTAAAGTGTATATACAGGCTGTATCACGGAAAGTGAAACAGGCGTTTAGCATGGGAAATCAGTTTTTCCGTGCGCATATATGTCAAATTATTAGTATTTATTTTCACAATCATTATTCTGACACTGACGTAATAAAACATTATGTTTTTCTTCGTCTCTTGTTTCTAATTCCATGGCTAATACTATTAAATTGAAATGCCGTAAATTTTCAAATTTGATTTCTGCAGTTATGACGTAGCCAAAATGATTTTTTTTATTGATTCGGATGTAGAAATGTTTGCTTTACAACATACATTTCAAAATTTTGGTCTAAAATAATTAAGGGAGCAATGCGCACGGAAAAACTGATTTCACATGTTAAACGCCTACGTTTCACTTTCCGTGATACATTCTGTAGATATATGCATGTTTTTGTATTAGTTTATAAATATACACGACTGATGTAACCGTTTTTGGATAAAAAATCAAAAAAGTTGAATTACGCTAGTTATAATTGTTTTTATTGTTTCATAATATATAAAATATTCTGCTCAATTCAATGATATAAAAATATAGTATTGTTTTTAGAATAAGAAAATTAGGGACTACTTCTGATTAAATCGGAAGTGCTACTGTTTTGTATATTTAAGTTGATATGACATATCGAAAATCCCTTCAAATTTTGTAAAATAATATTAAATAGTTGAATAATGACAATAATTAAAATTATTTTAGGTTATTTAATAATAAATGGGCCTTAGAACAAGCAAAAAACAATTTAGAAAGATATTACCCAGTAGTAGGAATTCTTGAAGAACTAAATGCTACTTTAGAAGTATTTGAACATACTCTCCCGTATTTTTTCACAGGAATACAAGAAGTATATTTTAAAGACTTATTCCGTAAGTTTCTTAAAATTAATACTCAGGAATAATTAAATAATTTTATATTTGTCATTACAGAACCGCATCACAATAAAAACAGAGAAAAACCTCAAGTGAAAGATCACATCCGAAGTTATTTTAAAAATCTCTTTGTGACTGAATATGAATTCTACGAGTTTGTGAAACAGAGACTCTTCCAGCAACTTCAGATACTTTATGGTCATTCTCATTAACACTAGCAATTACAAAATATAAGCAGGGTAAAGTTATGTAGCATTTTATCAGTATTCATGTGTGTGCAATTTTGTGTATTATTTATTTAAAAATAATTAATCATTGATAATAAAAATGGATGAAAAGAAAATCATATTCAAATACAGAAATACCAAAAGAACAATCAAAAGCCGCCATCATTTCTTCTTTCCATCTTTGATACCGGCGCCTGCATTGAACTTGAAAAAGATAATGTCTCCATCTTCCACAACGTAATTTCTTCCTTGTTGGCGGTATTTGCCAGCTCCCTTCACACCAGTTTCGCTTCCTTCTTCTTTAAAGTCTTGGAATTTCATAACTTCCGCCATAATGAAGCCTTTTTCGAAGTCAGTGTGGATTTTTCCCGCTGCTTGTGGCGCTTTAGTTCCTTTCTAAAAACAAACATCAGTTGGTTGTGATACGCGCTTACAGTTACATACTATGTTCATAGGTGGCAGAACGTTTGACATTTTAACAACAAATTTATTTGAATAGTACATTATTTTAAATTTATGTACGATATTTTTAATAAGAATTTATTTTATCGATTAGAGAAAAATGTTATGGCGAATGAATTAGTTTTCATTATTTATCATTGTGTATAAAATTATACTTTTTTCTATAGCAGATTTTATAAATCAAAAATAGTAAAATCAATTTTAAATTAAATTGCTAGATAAGCACTACTCCAAGAATAGATCTTCCTGGTGACGGTATTGTACAATTCAAGTTAATTATTAGCATAAACCAAGTCTATTATGTATTTAACTTAATTTAAATAAAAATTAAAGTATTTTATCTACTCTTACTGTTAAAGTATTATTTTATCTAACCTTGCGGTTAAAATTCTAAGTGATCATTTTGTGTAGAAAAAGCACGTTTATATTAAAACCTGCTATAGAAAAAACAATTACAGTTTAATTTTTTAATGTCTGAGCAAAGTCATCTTCGAATTGTATGAGTTAAGATTTTAGCTCCTCCCATTTAGTTAAATTCAGTAGTTTCGTTTAGTTTTTATGGAGATATAAAAGATTATTATTTTGTTATAAAAATATATGAGTCAAAATTTAAAAATAAGTCAACGGATAATTTATGTTTAAAAAAACTAATAAAATTATTTAGAATAAAATTAAAATTTCATGAAAAATAATGAAAAATCTAACATTATAAGAATAAAAAACTAAAAAAAACGCAATAACCCGTCCGTATACAATTCGAAAGACAAAAAAAGTATTTTTTAAATAAAATTCAAATTTGGGTTCATTTTAAAAACGGCGAATTTGTGTTATACATACGACTTTATCATATAAAATCATATTTTCGTAATTTCCTGCTTCCCCAAAATTAATTCACCCCAAAAATGGCGATAGTTATGAAATTGAGACCAAAAATTAACAAATGTTAACGATTTATCTGTCACGGTAGGATAATTTATTTTTATTATTATTATTATTTGTAATTTCTGTTAAAGTGAATAGATATTACAAATAAAACCTAATAAAATATATTAACCTAACTTGACAGATAAAATATCAAACATTTTTTAATTTTTCTGTATCAATTCCATGGCTATCGCTACTTTTGGGGTGATTTTCGAGATTTTCATGGGGTCTCGTGGCCGTGTGCCTGCGTGTCTGGCCGCGAATTTGGAGACCCGGGTTCAATCCCGACTGACGCCCGTGAGGTGACGCCTGGTAAGCGCAAGCACGGTACAAATATTTCATCATTACCGATATCTGTGTACAAAACAGATTGGCACACCCAGCAATGGTGATGATATATTTATTTATATTTCAGAGATTTTCATAACTAATTTCTACAGTTATAGAGCGTGCTAAATTAATTTTGCTTTTTGATTCAGATCCAGAATTTTAAGCTCTACAACTTTTATGTGATGCATTTTTTTCCTAATATAATTAGGGACGCAGGAAATTATGAAAATATGATTTTATATGTTGAAATTCTATGTTCCGGTGTCGCGGTCAACACCCTATATACCAAAAATTTACAGATCGAAAAATTATATTCGTACGCCCCTAAATCAACAGAAAAATATCCAACTTTTTTATTTAAGACCAACAAACACTTACAAAATTAACGTCTCAATACAAACAAATCCACTCAATCAGAGTTTATAACCTAGTTTTCTCTTCCAAATTATTTTATTGCGTTATAAATGAGTCTAAAACCAGAAGACTTGCCTGAACATCTACGACGTTTACATCGTTGCTATGAATGGTTAATGACAGTTCTTTGTTTGTATTTCCGTGACCATAGCAAATATTACTTCCAAGTAGTGCCGCTAGATGCGCTATTTGCAAATTGCACATATGTAAGTGTCTGTTTATAATTATTTAAAAATGAAAACTTCGCTCAAAATCAATTATTTGTCATCGTATCTAGCAGCCTAGACAATTGTTAGCAAATAAAATCACACCCGATGTTTCAGTCAGTTAAAGTTGTATCTCTTATAATTTATGTGAACTTATTTTTTACGAGTACTCTGTTAACTATTTATAGATATTTTGTATAAAAAAAAAACCGTTCAATTTGAATGGTTCTCGTTTCCGATTTATAGATGTTCGAAAAGTTGTTCTTTTTTTGCTTTGAAATGATTGATGATTGACTGGTGCAGATAACAATGTAATTCAATTTGGAAACAGTAGAGGGTGTGGTACATTGTGGCGCCAGTGCCAGTAAATTTACATGTTGTACATAGTTTTCTGGTAAATTAAAAGTAAGCTCATTTTTATGATGGAATGGCGTATTCTCATGCAAATGTCGGGAGACAATTTTAAAAGCATAGGGTTGATAATTTAGTCGTTCATCCAGCTGGGGGTAATGCGCAAAGTTCCGTTTCCCATTTCAATATGGACACTCCGCCCCAAAAAGATTACCACGCTCGTCATTTATTTACTCCCTCGATAAAATAGACTTTAGTAGTAGAAATACATGCAGCAATATTTTTTTTGTAGTACAGAGTGATTGAAAAAATGGAAACAAATGGTTGTAATCTTTATTATTAATTTAAAAAGTTTAAATTACATAATTCAGGGGGAACTTAAATGTCACTTTTTGATGTGAAAAGATCCTGAATTCTTCGTCCGGTTTTGCACAGAAGTGATATGTGGTATCATTATGAATTTTTTAAATGGAATGATATACATATTTTTTTGTGCAACCGGCTGCGAAATGCCTATTTCGCGGCAATATAGGCCACGAAATTGAATTTCGCGGTTGTTGTTATGCCAACTAATTGTTTTGTTTATCAAATGTCAATTCCATAGCTACCTTGAAAGCCAACTTTCAATTTACAGTGAAACTGTTTAAAATTAATAAAATTTGTAATTACATATTTTTTACGGTTGCACAAAAAATATTGTGTACACCTTGTCCGCGAAATCCTTTAGCGTCCTCGAGATCGTCTGGCCTCGGCCGCAAGCGGCCTCGGCGACAATTTTTCTCTCGGTACGCTAAAGAGTGATTTCGCGGCCTTGATATACAAATAACTATTATTTGAAATCGTCACTAAAGTGCACAAAAATTGTCATAAAAGGTTCAGAAATTGGCACTAAAGTAATTCATTATACGACGATTTCATGCCAATGCGGTGTTGCCAACATTGTGATAATTATTGAACATGTAAGATAATTTGGGTAGATGTACAATGTACAATAGTAAATTTGTACGAAAAATAACAAAAAATAAGTGCAAGAAGAACGAACTAAATAATTCCGATGAATAAGTTTCGGATAAAAGGCATAATTTTAAGTGTCCTTTACGTTAACTTCAATGTCCAAGATTAGCAACAAAATTAAATATTTCGTTCATTTTCACAATTTTTCGATTTCAAATAAAATTTAATATGCACCTCGACACTGAAGTTCCTTTTTATCATTCATTTAATTTATTTTCCTCGTTCAAATAACTATGGACTCAAAATTTCTACAATGTTGTCAATTCAGTACGACAATATTGAAAATGTTAAGTTATGAAGAAGCGGCAACACCGCAGGGCAAGGGAAAAGGTGCGAAGAAGGAAAAAAATTGAGCATCAGTCCACATTTATTTGACGGCGACTATCAGTTATTCATTTTTTAAAATTATAAAGCTTCAACACTGTATCATTTTACCACGACATTTGTACTTTCTTTGGTTGAGGAACGTTTACCTGACGTATCATTTGTTTTTGATTATTTTGAATTGTCAAAGAAAAGAAAAATATTTGTAGTTCAATTTAATTTTACTCTTTATTGAATCATGGCCGTATAAAAAATTAATGATATCGTTAAAACAAGACGTAGTAGTCAGGAACATTTTACGCCAAAAAATGGTATTTAATGTCTCTTCCAACTTTGTAATTAAAACTATAGATTTACAATTAATAATAAAGAAAATAGTCATTTGTCCTTATTTATTGAATCAATCTGTATAGTTGAAAGCGAATATAAATTGCAATAAGTTTGAAGGAAAATTTGTTTAGGGTAAAGGGTAATATTTCTTTGAATGGGAGTGTACACGGAGAGTAAAGGAGCGGAAAGAGAAGATAACGGGCAGGGACTATTTACATGGGAACGCATAAATTCTAAGAATGCCGGGACCGCGCATTTGCATTAGTAATTTGGCGAAATTCGCGTTTGCTTTTTAATATTCCCCATTCGTACGAACCTGAATTGTCCACGCTTTGACTTCGTCGGCGCCGGCTGTGAAGAAGTACTCCAACTGAAGCGCCCGATAACCCTGCACGATGATTTTATCCAGCGCGCTGAAAACAAATTACATTTCTTCACTGTCAACGCAACGCAAAGCAATAAACAATAAAACAAATGCTGTATCATCTCAGAGAGAAAAACTCCCTGTAATAAAGTACAAACATAGTGATTAGGGTTCCAAATAGCAGGCTCGCTCGCAAAACAACATGATTACGACTGGAAAATGAATTAAAAGCTATTAGACAGTTCAGACGGCGACCATTACGTCCGTGACGACTACACTATATAATATACAACTCTGTCGAACCTGGTTCATCCCATGCTTGTTCGACTATTACTACATTAAAATTTTGTTACTAAATTTTGTATCTATCTCACGTACAAACGTTATTATATTTCAAAAAATATCATTAAAATACGTAACGCAAATTATTCATGGGAATAATTTCTTGACATTTTCTATACTTGTAATGTTATCTAATTAAAATCTAAGAAATTTGTTAGTGAAATCATTAACTGCAAATATATTATTTTTCAAATAAATAAGCGTTTAATACTTCGATTCTCATTTTTTTTAAAAACTATATTGAATAATAATGTAATAAGGGTTTCCAAGGTTTTTCATTTTTACCTCTCGCTATGTGAGGTATTGGAATCATGCGAAAAGTCGCATATCCAAAATGTAGAGAATAAGCACGTTTTAGGGTCCCTAGAATCCGATAATAATATTTTTACGATGATGTCTCTCTCTTATTTTACTACAATATTTAAATAATGTTGATCGTTAATTAATGTAGAGAATGTTTATTTATGATGTAAATGTTCAAAGTATTATTTTACAGTTTGGGGCATGACGTGTGAAACCATTCCAACACGTTATTAACCTAAAAAAAAAAAATTGTCATGGAATAAAATTTGATTTTCAAAATACGATCAACAGAAATAATTATTTATGTATCAAGGACGCGGAATAACTCTATCGCAGACAGGGTGTTCACACTATTTTTTTGTGTAATCGTAAAAAAATATGTAAAGGCAAGGCGGCTTTTATAGGATTGACATTTGGTAGACAAAGAAGAAAAAATATTTCTAAAACAAATATGCACAATATTTGTTGAATTCATTTTACAAAATAAATAACCAAGAAACTTATTGTTGTCATATTTTAGTAACATCACTGTCACATTATCCGTCATGTCAATTCTCAAGTGTCAATGTGGTTTTGATTACATACAATTTCGCGGCCGTTACTATAACAACGGTCGCGAAATCCAATTGCGTCTGCGAAATGTTTAGTTCGCGTTCGGTTGCACAAAAAATAATGTAACTGATGCGTGTGTTAATTTGAGAGTTAAATAACAATAACATGAAATTTACTTAAAAAATAGCATGTTCAACATGTAGTTTAGAAGAAAAAAAACACTAAGATACAAGGGTCACGCTAGAATGATTGAGAATGATGCACTTGCGTCATATTTTTTAGCGAGACTTAAAAACTATCAAATTAATTTCAGGCTGATTTAAAAACTGTCAAATTATAAATCATTATTCGAAAATGCTCTCTGGTTAATTCCATTATTTCACTCACAATTATTGTACTTTAAGAAAATTCTTAAATTAACTTTTTCTATTCTCAATCATTCTAGCGTGGCCCTATTATTGTATATCTACATTAAAATTCTTCTTCTATGAGTTATTTTAATAAATTATTTAAATTTTTAATAAAACATTTTTTGTCAAAAATTTACACATTCTTCGTGATAAGATGTTGCTTAGATTTTATAAATTAAGAGTGCAAGACATAGCAAATAAACCTTTTAATTCTTTGTGCGATTATTATATTTCTCAAATTAGCACGGCGCAAACCAGAACCTAACAATTCCTCCTCGAGATTAATTGGTGAGTTCTAATGCCATTGTTTTATGGACACCGCATAGGCTTGAATGGAGATAAAAAATCATGATGGCCGACAATAATGACAATAATTGCGGCGGTCCTGGGATGTTTTCGAGTATTGCTGTACCGGAGCCTGTAATTATGTTCTCTTGACTCACCTGGTCGCACCAACGTCCTCCAGGTACTTGGCTCGTTCGGTTGGGTCCTCCATCTCCACTAGCTTATGCTCAAACGCCCCCGAGAAGGGGATGATGATGGAACCAGGGTCTTGTTTGTCTACCCATTCTTTTATCTTCGCCAACCTACAGAAAGGATAATTATTTGTAATCATGAATTAATTCATGGTGTATAAATAGTCGTAGGTGTGACAACTCCCCAATTTTATTACAGGCTGTACTTTTCACCTTACTCGCAGGTCGCAGGGCACCAAAATGTGCTTTATCACATAATATTCTGGAATTAACATGACAAGTTATATGTCAATATATAATCCAGACGTGATCTAGTTTAGATCTACTCGTATATGTGCATATGTGACTCGTGGTTATTGCTAATTTAGTGAATATGTACTGTTATGTCCCCCTGTCAAATTCTCTTAGTTTATTTAAAAATCGTTATTTGTGTATCTAGGCTGTAAGTGATCTCTTTTGGCTGAATTTAAAGTTTGCAGCCGAGGCGAAGATCGAAGCAGGCAAATCAGATGAGACTAAAAAACGAACTTTTAAGCCGAGGTGTATACAACAATTTTTATATAAATTCTTATTTAATAAGATATTTCGTATCTGATTTATTCATGTCACTTGCAGGAGCTATGCAAATCTCAGAAAATAATGCATCATGTATTTAATAACCTAAAAGTTAAAATAAAATAACTACAAGAATTAATTTGTTGAGCAAAATTTGAGAAATATAGTTGAAAGCGATAGCGACAATGATTTTTCAAATACTTAATACTTTATTTATAAAGCTGCAACTAAATTTATTTACTATTTAAACAAACAAGTGACTATCGCGCACGTAATCCGTCAGTGCGACCGTAAAGTAAAAACGGCCGAACAGTAAAAGCGGCCAAAATAGTCTTCGAAAGATGCCAAAGAAGTGATTTTTTACGGTTGCCAAGGGATACGTAAAACAAGTATTTATGCAATACCCGCGTTAAAAAAATTATTAAAACAAAAACTATATGTAATTATAATAAAGAAATTTGGTTACAATAGTGAAAATGACTAACCAATACTCTTAAGATAACATAAGCAAAATTGGATAATACAATATTTCAATTCAAATTTAGTTATATGCACGGTGAGACATCTGGCGGAATTCCAACTTCGTAAACATGATATTTATGATGAGTTGGCATACCTATAGCATTTATACACTGTAATTTCTTTAATAATAATACATATATTACCCATTGCTGGGTGTGCGAATTTGCAGTTTACTTGCAGATTTCGGGAATGACGATATATTTGAGTCGTAGCGGGCGCCTACCACGCGTCACACCACGGGATATCTAAACTGTTGTGCAGAAAATACCCGGAAAATTGAAAATAATTCTCAAGTTGACGCAACTCGGAGTATATTTAACATTACGGAAATATGCATTAATTTATTTATGCATACTATACTATGTATTACTTTTATGAAATGTTATACAGTGTTTCACGGATATGGGAAGCCTACTGCTTTGTGCGTGTGTTCTTATCTTATTAAATACTTATTTTATTTACATATTATTCGATCCATTATTTTGATTATACAAAAGCGCATTTTATAATCTGCTATACGAGCCCAAACTTATAATATTTCGGTCGAATTATATTTTGAACAAATTACAAAAACCTACTCAAATAGTGAGAAATTTCTACAAATTTCTTTCGACTAGTTTAAAATATAGACATTAAATTTACAAAATTAATGTTATTCAAGTATTCAGCCATTTGATATTGGGTTACGTCGCCTTTATTAGTAATACAATTGTCCCATATATCTTGCAGTGTAGGTTTTATTATACGCACTGGATTTTTACGAAGTTGTTTTTGATTGTGTCAAAAGTAAAGGGTCTCGATAGAAGCTTCGTCTGGAGTAGAAGAAGACCCTTGAAATGCCGGTCGAACTATTACCCATCATTTGGCTCATAGTTTTTTTTTTAAGTTTTAAGTCTGCATTTAAAGTAGAATTGTGTAGAAATTTCTAACCGTTTGTTTTTATAATTTGTTGCAATGTAAACCGACCGAACTATTATGACTTTGGGCTCGTAGAAAAAAAAATATTAGTTTATTGCATGAAACATACTTGAAACGTGAAATATATAATTAATAAATATACGTATCATAAACAATTATAATATAACTTCTTTTCATAGTTAATGGGAATTCAATTATTGAGAAAATTATTAGAATGTAATTGTAGCAAACTATAATGAAAAATAATTTAATTACAATATAAAAATGTTTTTATTGCTTCATATAAATTATTTAATTAAATATTTCTCGAATTATGTTGCGTGCAAAAACATCAAAATATTCTGAAAATTATACGTTAGTTAAACGACATTATTATTGGTTTTGTACAACAAAGCAAAATATATAATTTAGAGTAAGAAATAGGTATCTTTCTAACAAAATTTTGCGAACGGTACTTTTGAGAAACAGTTATGTTACAATATTGTTACATAAAACCACAAAAAGGGTAATAAAGGGCCTAATTCACCACATGGTGTCTTAAGGAGAGAAAAGAGCAACAATGAAACTCGAAGAAAACGTCGATCATTATAAATTGAAAAGAATATTACCGTGAGAATTTTCCAGGTAGATTTTTTGTGATTTTTCGTGACAATAACAATATGATTAGAATAATAATATATCAACACATTTCAGGTAAGCAAATGTTACAGAAGATAATTTTAATAATTTTAACTTGGGAATTCTATACATACAAATTTATTTTAATTTGGAAGAATACCTACACAGAAAATATCTTATACCCGAAATTTTTAATATGTTTAGTTGAATTGGTACTTACAACGTTTACAATTACAATTATTGCCAAAGATATGAAAAAAGTTTAAGATGAAAGTTACTAGTTTTGACGAGGTAAACTTAAAAATTAAGAGAAAATAAAATTCAAGATTGCGATTTTATTTTATCAACTTTCTTATTTTAAATGGACGCCATATTGCATGTATGCCTACTATAACGTCCATGTAAAAATATTAACAGTTATACGATTGAATGATATTTTGAGAAATAAATTAGGATATTGAGAATAAAAATATAATTTATAAATATATTTTTCTTTTTTTCATTGCTACTGCAGTTGTTTTTATCCTATAAATTTAATAATCGTATTCTTGTCGTTTGAAACAATAGAATATAAAAAAATCTACTTAATCATGTAAAAATCCAATATGGCTTTCATTTAAGATAAGATAGTTGCTAACATTATCTCGGAAACTGACATTTTGAGTTTTATTTTGATATAATTTTTAAGTTTATCTTGTCGAAATTATTATTATTAATTTGAGACACTCTGTATGTGAAGAATGAATACACATACATTTACTGACAATATGGGTGAGTACTTATTTCATTTCGCGCTATCCCGTTCATAAAGTGGAATGAATATAATCTGTTTTACAGAATTTAATTCAACAATAAAGGTAAATTTTGCGCGAAAAATTATTATATTTGTAAAAAAATTAATCCATTTATTTATTTTGAAGTTTTACGTTATAAATTCTACAGATTGTTCTAAAAAAAAACTCGGAGTACGCTATGAACAAGGAAACGTATGTCAATTTAAAAGTACTTAATTAAATGTCAATTTGACACGAGATATTGTTAAAAATGTTATCAAAAGATATAAAAGCTTTTCTTCTTGAATCTTATTGTAGCAGTGGAAATAAATTAGAAAACGGCGAATGGCAATATACTGAAATAAATAAATAAATAAATAAATATTTCATCACGGCATATTACCCATTGCTGGGTGTGCCAATCTGCTTCGTACACAGATATCGGTAATGATGGAATATTTGTACCGTGTGGGCGCTTACCAGGCGTCACCTCACGGGCACTCATTTCTGGCGTGGAGAGTGCGCCACAGGGGTCAATTTTGTGCCATTAAAATGCGATGTAATTTTTGGCGTCGGTCGGGATCGAACCCGGGTCCCCAGATTCGCGACCATACACTCAGGCACACGGCCACGAGACCCCATGCAATATACTGTATCCTTCTTTATGATCTTTTCTCCTTAAAATCACAATTCAAGACAATTTCAAGATCAATTTTGACAATTTGACTTTTGAATTAAATATTATTAATGGTCAGACATACGTTTCTCTGTTCATAGCCTATAGCCTACTCCGAGTTAGGTTTATTAATGCACTGTAGAATTTATAACGTAGTTTTTTTTGCCAAAAAATATTAGGTACATGTTTCTAACCAGGCGAAATGAATGAGAAAATAACTATTAAATAATAAATTCGTATCACATTCGATTTCCCCCTAAGGGTTAGCGATTAAATTTAAATCTAATAGACAGTGATTTGACATCAATTTTCATCCCCTAGTCCCTAGTCAGTCTGGATGCAAATGAAGGATTAGTGTACACAGTCAATATCAAATTATGATCTAATTTTGAAAACTAAGTTAACTGTGATACGCCTACTGTCCGCCCAATAATCACGCCCTTTACTCTTTCAAATCTGTCATTTAATAACGAGTTTCTCCCTTTTTTCTCACAGAATACAGTTGTAGTATTAGTTTTTCAACACCAAAATAGTTTTACAATAAGTACGCTCAGAGAATTGTTAATATCCAATAAAAGATGGATTTGTACAAAAACAAATTATAATTATAAGTATAAAAACATACAAAAAATAGAATTTACATAAAAAAATTCTACTACAAAACATTACAAACCTGGCGATATCATCCTTCTAATCATTGGACATAATTACATAAGTATAGCAATTTTCATCATTTTTGCACAAATTTCTGAAAATCATAAAACTTAAAGCCTTTTCAGAGATTTTACTCTACACATTAAACCAGCGAATTGAAAATTCTGTAAATTGGTGTACATACATAATATAATTTTGTAAGTAGATTCGAATGACCATGTCTACTAATTTTGAGGTTATTACTTAAAAATAGGTTATTCTGACGTTTAACATTAATGAGGCTTATTCGTCCAACTTAATAATATCCGCTCGGTTACCGGATAGTGATCTGATGTCCGGTGAGCAACGGATAATGAAGAAAAACAAATTGATTGAATTTTTATTTTAAAAAGAAAATAGAAATATTTTATTTATATATGTAAGATAAATTTTTCTCTATAAGATCTTATGTAACAATATTACTTTCTTAAATTCCGTATATTCGGGAATAATATATTATTCATTCAAATACCAGTGGCAGCTCGTGGGTTGAAGATTTGGTGGGTCAAATTTGGTAAATATTTATAGTATGTACTTACCTAAATATTTATTTAATCACTTATAATTGTTCTTTGATCACTAATATAAGTTTATTAATATGAAAAAATTATTTAAATACTTTTAAATGTTAAATAATTATCACCAGATCATTGAAATTTGAGATATTTTTAATAAATGCCTTTTCTATACCCAGTATATAGTCTTTCTTGCCCCATGGTATTTTGTAAAAATGTTATTACTTTCTGAAGTACGACCTTGTCTTTATTTCCAAACGTTTTTCATAATTTAATGTTTTTTAGTTTTTTAATTTGTTGAGCTGTCATGATAAAATACACATTCAATCTTACGCTGTCACTATCCGCTAATAGACTGATACCTTGGTCATCGACCGTGTAGACCGGGAAGGTGATGGTGGTTGTCTTCGTCTAATACAAGCAAAGTTACAATTTGTTTGGCTCTGTATGGCACAAGGGATTGTATATGCAGCATAACACAACGTGGTCACAATTTTAATGTGACCTAAGCAGCGCGCGCACTCGCGCCATTCGTTGTTTTGTTTTAAACACAATGGTGTAGTGTGCAAGTAACGCTATAACGACACGATGGATTGGCTTTATTAAAAATTATTATATTCAAAACATGTTATTTTTATTCCTTCGCTTTTTTTCTGTTTTGATAAATTTAGCAGGTTATTGACTAATTGACCTAATCGAAGAACCGCCACTTCAAATAACAAACAAAAGCACCATGTAACAAAAATAATGTAAAATGTACACAACCAGCAACTTGCACTTGCAAATTTATTGTTTTATCTAAAATATCCGGCCGCCGGATATTCAGCTATCCTTGTAAATCGGATATTAGGTAACTGGCCAATTCACTATCCGTTGCATTGCATTATTAATCTAAATACAATAAAAATTATATTTATGAAAATTAAGATATATTAAATAATACGAAACGTAAGAAAATTATACGTATTTATTAATTCTGCTTAATAATTATATAATGGATAAATATTTTCTCTATTTTTGTTTTTCATGGTTCAACAAATATCACTTATTACTAGGAACATAAACGATTTCTTTATGCTTGTTACAAAATGAATACGACTGTAACTTTAACCTCAACTAAAATGCGTTTCTCGCAATTTGCAAATCGTATGCTATCTATTGATAGCTTTGAAAAGCGGTGAGATCAAAGCAATCAACATAAACATCATTCAATTTTGCGCTCAAGTCACGCATCACGTTTTCTGCAGGCGTGTCTGTAATTAATCCTACTACGCATGCTCCATGCTCGTTCGGCGCCATTACGGTTAAATGACACATGCAAGAAAATCAGATAGAGGTTAGGTTATAATAATACAAGAACTAATTTGTTTGCAACTTCTAAGAAAGTGTTTCTGTTGCGGTTTCCTAATGCAGAATTAAATGTTTGCTTACCATTTGTTCTTCTTTCTAATGTAGTCCTTTTCCGAAAGGTTGATGAGGTAAATGCCAGGCTTGGATGTAAGGAAGAGGTGCTTGTTTAAGATTTCTATCTGTAAATTTAGACAAAATACGCGTTTATTAAAATTATAATTACGATAAATTATACCTTATGGTAGTTTAAAGTAAAATATAAATATCATTTAATGATTTGGCTGACCGCATAATTTATGATATACAATTTTAAATTAGACATAAAAACGTCCATTATTTGAACAAAAACAGATATGTAATAAAGTTAAGGACATAATAATAATGATATATAAGACAGTTTGATTTTTTGTCCAAAATTCTTTACGTTCGTTTGTTAATGAATCGTGTACCTATTTTGATCTTATCATTTCCAAAATTATATTTATTTAATTTTGTAATATCGTACGACATATTAACCCTTAAATCATCCGGGTCTCATTACGAGCACGTAACTTCCCGGGTCCGGTCTCATTGACCGCTGGGTTTAGGGCCTTAATATATAAGATTCATTCAATACTATGTTATTTAAACTGATTAATATATTTATAATGATTGTTTTAAATGTTAAAATCATGTACAACGGATTTATAAGTTTTTTATTCAAATATAAAAATAATATTTCGTAAACGTAACCTTTATTTTAACAACAAAATAAAAATTATGATTGTCTAAAATTTTTTTTGCAAATAACTGTGAAAAAGGTTACAAGTGAAATTGTATTTCATTAAAAAATTGCGATGTCCAAAGATATATATAGTTAATTTTTTTTCGATTCAGTGGCGTCAAACCTAATTTGTGCCCTCTTAGCATACTGAATTTCTTGCAGTAATGGTACAAATATTAAGTAAATGTAAAAATAAGTGTATTTATTATCCATTTTTTTTATTATTATTCACTATGTTTGCTGTCTTCACTAAATAAATAATATTTTTTTTTATGTGGTCAGCGCACCTCCCGCCATTTAATTTTTGTTAACTTAAATACATACTTACATATTTACTAATGCTGGCAACTGCATTAAGTTCTTTTGCATGATATAACATAACTATTGTTCCAATTTATTATATGTATTATCCGTATTTTCTTCTCCAGAATCTTACCATAATTTTATTTTGTGATGTGACGTTAATTTCTTTTCAATTACATTATTACAAACATATGAAAATTAATTTATTGATTAGATATTTTATAAATTCATATTTTAACATTTTCTTCTTAAAATACTACCATTATTAATACGAAATGATTAATTTATATACAGTGACATTTATTTGTCAGATAGGTACATAAATTTGAAATCCGGGATTTTTAAAATAAATTATTTTATAAATTTATTCATAAAATAAGTAGAAAAATTATTAATAATAATCTTTATTTTTTTATAATAACGTAAATTGCGAAAAAATGTAATTTAAATGTATTTTTCGAAGAAAAACTGTTTTGAGCTTCAAGTAAAGTGTCATTTCCTTTTCTGATTTTCCAAAATCTAATCTTTCCATATTAGAATAAATTATAAATACAAGGTTTCAAAATTGAATGATAATATTTGAATTAGAACGTAGAGGATACACACACACATACACACACACACACACACACACACACACACACACACACATACACACACATATACACACACATACACACACACATACACACAGGCCCACACACATCATTGTGAAAATGTTAAAATCTAATTCTAGAGGCCTTAAAACGTGCTCATATACCAAAATCTCGATATGTGATTTTTAGTACTTTCCTTTTACCAAGGGTTGCGGGAGGTAAAAATTAACCATATCTGCCTACATCTGATAATTTTCGTCCAAACTTGAATCATCATCACTTTCTACATCATCTTCATACCGCCGATAGCTATATTATCAAAATATTTATCGATAAAGCTCACTCATTTTTGTTTTTTTCGCCATTTCATAACCACCCGTGTCCCATCACAGAAACTGCTCAAACTGTTCAAATATTTTTCCTATATCATCTATATACACACTCCTGCCATTGACAGACACTAAACGCTAAACCAGCATGGTCTACAGAACAATTACAAATATGTACTCTGAAGGTGATGGGAGTTAACAGTGGATAGATATATTGAATTTGTAAAACCATTATGGTCTGAGAGACCGAGCCTTAACCATTATTGTTGCAGTAATTCGTTCATGCGTATTGTATCAAAAATGTTATAGTTTGGTTCACGAAAGATGACTATTCAAGGTCATTTATAAGCCGTCTGATACACGTCTGATATAATATTATTTGAAGATAATTTCACTGCGTGCAACATGAAATATTTATGGATACATGTTAACTGATTATTATTTATTTGAAAATTATGTTTGTATAGTTTATGTGTCAAGGTTGTAAAAGTGATCATTTCTGGCCGAATCTCAAGTTTGCAGCGGAGGCGAAGGCCGAGGTGCACACAACATTTTTTAGACAACTATCCCAAAGTCATTAATTTTTATTTAAAAATATATTTCATATCTGATTGATTCATGTCAGTTGTAGAGTTGCTGACCTGTCATCTTAACAACTCACAAACTGATCTGCTTACTGTCAAAATATATTACAACCTACAAATGAAAATAAAATAACTGTAATAATTAATTTGTAATATATTGAGCATTAAAATAAACTACAGCGATAGCGGTAAAAAAATTCCAATATTCCGCTTAAAATTAAGAAGCCGCATGTAATACACAACATTAAATTTATTTGTTATTTAAACAAACGAAAAGCAAAAGCGTCCGTAAAGTAAATGCGGCCGTAAAGTACTCTTTGACGGATATCAAAGTAAAAGTGATCGTAAAGTACTCTTTGACATGTCAAAATAAAAGTGATATTTTACGGTTGCCATAGAATACGTAAAACAGCTATTTACGTAATAGCTGCCAAAAAATAATTATTTTTTAAATAATGCCTTTCTCAAATACTTATGTTCTTCACCTATGTTTTGCAAAACACAAATACATAGACTTGACACAAACCATGAAATAATAATTTGATTTCAACGTCAACGTCACTGGGTAAACATTAGCTCAGAGGGCAGTGTAGTAGTTAATTAGATATTTGTATCTCTACGACATACGTCCTTATTATTTGTAGTGTATTAAAGTAATGTCACCATTTATAGTAAAAATTTTGGAAGATGTCCGATCAAAGTTGTCTACGAATTGTATGAATTCAGATTTTTGCTCCGCCCATCATGACAAATTCAGTAGTGTCGTTTGCTTAGTTTTTATGAGGGTACGTAAGATACTACTGTTAGTTTATTATTATAAAAATATATATTACAGGAAAAACATTCAAAATTCAAAAATAAGTCAACTAGTAAGTTTATAAGCAAATGTAAAACCAAATATGTTAAAAATAAGATACTGACACAATGTCAGTGTCAGTGACTCTGACAGAATATAACGTTATACGTACGGCTATGATTCCAGGTAATGTATCTGAATTAATAAATAAACTTACGTTACAGCGAAAGTATTATCAACAACGAGCATCGTTTATAAATGGAATGTCCTAACTTAGTCGAAACAATATGAATTTTTGAAAGACAAGCGTGTTATATCCATCCTTATCACACAGTCTTACAGCCTTTGCAAAAGAAAGAGATAAATGTATGCCTATTTGTTAATTCGTTCGATACAGGTGCCCTTGATCGGACATCTTTCAAAAATTTTACTGTACGTATATCTGCCACAACATAAATTACATAGACATACGTCAAATAATCTTTCTAATATGAAGTGTTGTTAAGCTACTGCTGTATAAAGTGCTGTGTATTCTTTCTTCGACCAAATGACCATGAATAGTCATCTTTCATGAATCCAACTATACTATTTAATATTTGTCACAATATACCCGTGTTCACATTACTTTTTTCCCATTCAAATGACTTGCACTCAATCAACAATCAATAAAAATCCATCTGTCAAATGCATTCTCCCGAACTTCAATTCTTTAAAGTCAATGATGACTTTTCATTCTGCTTCTATCAATCAGTGGGATGCGTCGAGATGACAGCTTGGCCGGTAATATCACTCGCTGTAAGGGTATTAGCATAAACATGTCTCGCCGGGTGTAAAATTCGCAGGGGGTGAGATGAAGAAACCGATACATATATCAGGCAACGAGAACACGGTTTCGATTACGGAAGAAATGCTTACCTCATTGACGTTCCAGTCGGCAAAACGAATGTGTTTCTTTTCGTCAATCAATACGGATTTTACTTTTATGAGAGCATCCTACAAAGAAAGAAAATTATTAGAATTATTATTCCACTAAGATTAATATTACGAGTATATGTGCATATATACATTTTAAATAAAGTAAATACATGAATAATAAAAATAATATCTCATTTTTTCTCAAGCATAAAAAAGATAAGTAAAGATGGTAATTTTTACTTGGTTTTATGTTTTAATTAAATGTGAATTGTTGATTCACCGTCAAATATCATCTGCTTATCATATAGTACATTTTACAGAACATAAATTTTTATAATGTTGATAATATTATAGTAATGAACATAGGACATGAATATATATTATTTACAAAAAATCTGTCTAAGACATTAAGGTAGTTGGAGCAAGAAATGAAATCCATAAAATCTTAATAATATTTAGCCTACAGCTAGATTAAGTATTGCTCGATGCAAATCCAAAATTTTAGTCAACTTCCCCAGTTCCGATCGGAGTTAATGAACTCCATAGTTGGAAGATTTAACATGGCGAGTATAGAGAAGCTCAAGAAATCATCGACATAATTGCCTCTAGAATCGCGAAAACCCATATACTTTTGACTAAAAACTAGGTGAATATAAATGAAGGTCTGAGGGAAAAAAACTAGTTAGAAAAACATGCATGCCCACATAATAATCCTAATAAATTATATTCCAAGTATTTAAACATTAAACAGTCACGTAACCCGAGTCTCTACATCCTTTCCAATGTGTTAGGTATGTCAGCCTCGTGAACACCTAGATGAACACTATATTTTTAACATTTAGCAACCATTAAATAAAGTATCTTACTGAAATTCATACCACACATAATACCAGGACCCCTATTCTGTAACTTTACAGCTATACTCAAATCGGACATGCAGCCAATGCACGTCATCATTTAGGGGAAAAACCTGACTACATTAAAATCACTAATATGGAAAATTGAAATAAAATTTCAGTCATTTTTAAAAAGTGTATGACCTTATAGAATTATTATTAAGATGTATAGTAGAGTTCATTATTTATCGTATACGATATGAATAATATATAAATAATGTATATCTACTTTATTTTATTCATTTATTTTTTGCTACACTTGCCAACACTGATAATTTGTATGTTTATACGTTCCTCCGCGGTTTATACTTTCAAAGGTTATTATTTGACTATTTGGATTGTATCGTGTTCAAAATATTTTTCTACGCTGTGTCATTTTATTTCCATTCTTGTTTATTTTAAATCAGTCTTTTTTAAGACTACCACAGTTTTTATTCATTCGGTTCAGTTTTATTTGAACTTGTGTAATTTTCATTTTTGTTCGTTTTTATTATAAATCAGTCTTTTGCAAGACTACCACAGTTTTTATTTATACGGTTCAGTTTTAAGTGAACTTGTGTCTTTTTCATTTTTGTTAACAAAATGTCAAACAGTTCAGTTGGAAAATATTATATGAATGACACCATATTGAACTAAATCACCCCTCTTTGGTTAGACTTTAACTATTATATTCTAAATAAATGCTTGATATTAGTAATGTTATCTTCATTTTACTTTTTTCTCAATAATATTACGAACATTTACTGACAATTTAGTTAATATGTCTTATTTATTACAGTGTGAAACAAAATTATTTTCCAGAAATATCACGAAAGTTTGTAATACAATTGTATGCAACCTGTATAACTTTTTTCAGTACGATTCTCAAACCTATGTAAACGTACCAGTTCATGACGTCACACGTGCATTGGCTGGATGTCCGATTTGAGTATAGCTCTATATCGCGAATTTTTCTATATTCACTAATGGTATCTAGCGGCAACGAATAGAACTACGTTATATGACGTCATATCAGTCTCTATCCATAGAGCTATCACTTGGGGTGGCTCTATGAAATAAAGATAGCTCTATGCGTCATTTTTTGACGGTGACTTTGTTTGTGAAGGCGTTTTGAGGTTGTGTTGAGAAAGTTTTTAATTTGATATGTGCTATTATTTTAAATAAAAGGTATGAACATGATATAGGTACATAGTTTAGGATCATATTATATTTTATTTACTTCAGAAATGGTCGCTAATAGATTTTTACAACTCATTATTGCACTTAATCTTCCCTTAACATTTACTAGTTTCCCCCTCGCGAAAACTAAATTAGTTTCCATAAAAGAAACTTCAAATTCTTTCTGTTCCAACGTAAACTAGTGCAACTAAATATATAAATTATTATTATTGAAAAGGAGAATGTCTCTTAACCCTATTATACGTGTATTTACATTACATTACACCAGGCACAATTAAAATTAAAAAGAAAATGTGCCTGATTTAATAATATTTAAAGGTATACGAGTATATAGAATATGGATATCCATTACAACAATATAAAAATAAAACTACATATTCATATTGTTGAATGAATTCCACTACTCATTGGAATTGATTCTCATCAGAGTTGTTTCAATTCAATCACATCTTGTCGCATTCAATATCGCGTATCGGTGTAACAATATAACAATATCGGCCACATGTAGGCTAGAGCGATGAAGTGGATGATGGTGCGCTGTCAGAGCGACGGACGCTAATGACGGCATAGCGGGGCGCCGCCCCAAGAACGCCCCACGTTAGGCCCACGGAAACCCGCTGCGACGGTCACGTGCCAAGAACGGAAATTTTGTTTATCGCAAAAAAAAATATTTAACGGTGAATTTGTATGTGCGAATTTAAGAATGTAATAGGCCATGTTTGATATGATTTTACATTTTTAACAAACAAAACTACGCAAATGGTGAAAAATATGGTATTCAAGTAATCCTCCATTTAGTATTGGATTACAAGGCTTTTATTTATAACTGCTTTATTTCTATTAGGCATTGTGTCCACAAGTCTTGCATATTGTTCTGTTAGAGTATTGTCCCATACGTCTTGTATAAAGTAGATTTTACTGTACTCACATTGAGTTTTTTCCCAGTTATTTACTGTGCCAAAAATAAAGGGCCTTAGTCTCGGTAGAAGACAAATCTGGACTAGAAAATGACCCATTAAATGGCGGTGAAACTATTATGACCCGTCATTTAGCCGAAAATTTATAGAATTCCTCAACATTTGTGTAAGTTTTATAAATTTTTGAAAATGATAAGCCGACCAAACTATGTATAGTCTGGGCTCGTTATGTACTCGTATATTATTTGGAGAAAGAATTTAAATAATAAAACCTATACCTTTATAGGTTTAAATTCTTTTTCTAGAGTATATTAGTACATAGCTAAAAATTTCGCACATATTATGTATGTACAAATTACTTGTCTTGTTTTCGATATTTTTTAAAAGTATCTTGGGTAATATCGAGGGTAATATTAGTGATACAGCAAAAACGTTTCTACATTTCATAGGCAGTTTTTTTTATGTACAGGTGTCTCATTGTAGATGTTTTTTTAAGGTATCTCGGGTAATATTAACGATAGTGCAAAACCGTTTGCACATTCCAGGGTCAACTTTTCGAGAAAAGTTTAATAGTCGCCACAGAAAATTTCGATCTTCTATTGTTTTTGAGCTACAGGCAAAAACTGGTTTTTCGCTAATTTCGAAAATATCTCAGATCTTATTTATTATGATAGGAAAAAATTGTTTAGACAAATTTTGTACAGTTTTTAGATTTTTTGAAAACTTAATAATTTTCGATACTTATATTTTTTTAAATGGGAACCTATGTTGAAATTAGCCTCATCTTTTTGCTTAATTATGAGCTTTTCAATGTTTTATAACAGGTCTCCATTACTTTGTTTTAAAAATGAATAAAACATAAATTATTAATTCTTTAGGGTGAAAAAATTGAAAATTATTAAGAAATATGAAAAAAAATCTACTACAGATCATTTCTATTAAGTCGAAAAAAGTGGTTTAATATGCTTTATGAAGTATATAAATTGAATAAATGATATAAAGTGTAGAAAATAATATTGAAAATAAAGAAAAGGTGTTCTGCAATAGTTTTTTTTTTATTTTTTTCTTTATTATTTTCAATTTTTTCACCCTAAAAAATTAATAATTCATGTATTATCCAATAGTTATATCCCGAGTGCTAAGAATTTAATCGATTAAATTTGACATGTCTGGCTTATGCAATAAATTTTGCTTAAAAAGTGTGTTTGAGTACATAATAATTTGAAAAAAACCCGAGAACGCAGGTCGAGGGATGTTATCTTAAATTATCATGTACGATGACACTTTTTTAAAAGATTTTTTTTATAATACGCCAGTTTAATCAATTCAATTATTTAGTACGTGGGGTATAAGTCAAGATTATTACATGAATTCATAGTACAAACGTTCAATACAAAATTTGATAATTTTATTTATGCATTACAGATATTAAATTTCAACTAGGTATACATTAACTGCTGAACGCACACTACACGCCAGGTCAGTGCGCATGACCAAGTGTGTTTGTCAAATAAATGTCAAAAAATAATAAATAAAATTTGCTTGAATGGGGACTTATGATTTTGACGTCATCGGCGGCGGATCGGCAGCGGACCTCCCACCACCCATTTTAGAAAGGGACAAGAAAGTTTTAGAAAGAGCGAGGTGATATACCATGGCCGAGTCGATCAAATGCTTTCCCTCTTCAGCACCTCTTCGTTGATCAAATAATTTGTTATTTAGTCAGCAAAGTTTGGTTAAGTTATTATGTTTAGTGATTGTTATTAATGAAACATTGCGGAATCGAATCTTTCTGATTCTCACGGAGGGAAAACAAATTCGATTTCATCGTTTCAATTTGAAAAAAACATGAATTGAATCCATGTAAACACTACAAATTCCACTGTTGAGAGAGACGGAAAAAATAATGAAATTTCTTTTAGTGTATATCCACGTCTTAATTTTATTAAAGTCATACATAATTTGTCTCTGGATGTTAAATTATTCAATTTAGTTTTCTTTGACGTTTTTTGGAAATATCTGTATTTCAACTTTGGCATAACTGGGATTTAACAAATCGTATAGAAAATGTTCTACTGATAAGCCGGTGAAATATATAATTTTTACAGCATCATTGCTTAGTAAATTATAATTTAGTTTCCAATTGTTGACAAATTTAGTTTCATTTCTCGATGTCTCTACAGCACCAAATAACTTTCTTACATAATAATTGTTGACAGTTTGGGTACTACTTTCCTTATTAATCTTATTTCTGTTTGTGTGGAGTTATTCTGCTTATTATCAATTTTTATATGTGTTTTTATTAATATAAGCTCGTGTCTCTTTATTAGTAGATAGCTTTATTAAAGTTATTTGAGTTGCTGTACTTGTTTTTCCAAACTAAGTTTGATTATGTTTGTCCACTTTACAAACATAGGTTTTCGTCATTTTATTGTTATTTTGTACATAATTCTTCATAAACTTCCTTTTTTATCACAGGTTCCTGTAAATACATTACTAATTCATATTCAATTTAATATTAATCATATTATTTCAACTTCCATGTCCAGTCTCAGACATGTTCATGTTTCTTTTCAATGGTTGTTGTGATCACGTGGGACCAAATATGGATCACGTGACAAACGTCAAACTTAGAGCTAAATCTTGCTCACTACATAACTAATTATTAAATACATTTTTACACACTAGATGGCGACCAAAATATTTGAATTGTATAAGTCTCCATTGAATAATTCGGTATGATTAAAGATATAGAATATCAGTAAAGGTAAAAAACATGTAAGTATCTTGCTTCTGCGACTAATTATCTGGCTAAATATGTCTTCAAAATGTACAAAATTTGCATATAAAAACTAGCTTTAATTTAATCGCTGTTAAAAAGCTAGGTGCTATTTAATCACTTATTTAAAATACACAACAATGGAAAATGAGACATTCTGATTGGTCAAATTTGTAACGAATGAAATAATCATGTTTAAAACAAAAGTATGTAGACTTGTTATAGTGGAAATGATTAGGCAGAGGACTCAAGTCATCAACCTGCAAAAAAACTTTATAAAAAGAAATATAACTTGTAGTAATTATTAGTTTATTTTTAAAAAAAGAAGAAAAAATATACTACAGTCGACTCTCTCTAAATCGAATTCGTAAGGAGTATTTGAATTTGTTCGAATTAGAGAGAATTCGAACTAGAGAGACTAAAAGAAAATGAAATGAACATTTGTATAAATTACATAGAATATATATATGAAATAGAAAAAAAAAGTTTATTCAGTTAATATGTGCAATAACGGAAAAATAAAAATGTAATACATACAATTACAGAGGCTTGAAGAAATTTGAAATTTTTGTTTGTTTTAATATTTTGTTGTAAGCTTGTTTTTCAAAGTACGCTTCTACTTTTTGGAAGTTTTTGAAGATTGTATCTAATTTCGATTTATAGAGAGTCGAATTTCATTGAAAATGATGACAAATGCCCAAAATTTAATTCGGTTAAAGGAAAGTTCGAATTAAAAAAATTCGATTTAAAGAATATTTTTTACATATAAAAGTTTATACAGTTGTACGTGTCAAAAAAATAATTCGATTTAGAGAAAAATTCAAATTAGAGAGAGTTTGAATTAGAGAGAGTCGACTGTAGTATTAAAGAAACGTATATATATTTATTAATTTACAATTATTTCTAAGTCAATCCTTATTCCTTTTACGGAATGTAATAGTTATTTAACTATCAAGTGGGTTAATGAGGGCGATTAATGATCGAGACATTTTGACATCATTAATCGCCAATTAACACACGTGTTAGTTACAATATTTTTTCGTTGACCGTATCTTACTTAAATGGAAAATCTAATTTTATTCCATGACAAATTTTTTTAGGTTAGTAATGGTTGACCGAACGTCAAATTTTACGTCAGAAAATCAATAAGTTTTGTCATCAATTGTTTTCAGTGGGTGCGTTCAGTTTACTTAATGCTAGACAACACAAGCGGTTTTTTATGTTATTTGAGGAATTTTATTCTTTCAAATTCATTTTAAAGGTATGCTACGTGAATATACCTAGCTAGTAAGTGTCAAAAGCATGACTTTTAATTCTGTCTACCTTTTTGCTACAACTTAGCGTTAGCAATACATGCTGTGTTCCATGTGGTGAACGCACCCAATAAATCGTTTATTAATAAAAAATCATGCATTAATAGGGGTCATTAATGAATGATTTTCTATACATTAAGATAGCCTATTAATAAACGGTCGACGGAAAAATTATTTAATATTCTCAGTAGTGCCAACGTATTGTACGAAAATATACTACAATAATTTTATATTCCCTAAAAGGAATAACGATTGACTTGGAAATAATTGTAAATATCATTAATATATACATTACTTAATACTAGTACTTTTTTTCTTCGTCTTTTAAAAATAAATAACACCCAATAATTTCCACAAGTTATATTTCATTTTATAAGGTTTGTTTCAGGTCAATGACGTGAGACCTCTGCTTAATCATTTTCACTATATATGTCACTGAAAAGCTTATAAAATAACCAAAAAAGATGAAACTATTTTCAACGTAAGTTTTCAAGATTCGTTTGTGTTATATCTCAAGAATTATTACGTTTAAAAAGTAATCCATTTTATTCCACGCAGAAAACGGTACAAAATTTTTGTTTAAATAATTTTTCTCTAACTGTCATTATAAATATATTAGATATTTTCGAAAATAGCGGAAAACGAGTTTTCGCCTGTAGCTCAAAAACAAAAGAAGATCGAAAGTTCCTGTGGCGACTAATAAGCTTTTCTCGAAGAATATGCAAACGGTTTTTGCTCTATCGTTAATATTACCCGAGATACTTTAAAAAAACATCGAAAATGAGACACCTGTAGAACACATCTACTTTAACTTTAACCAACTTTTCGCGATACCTATACAGGACCCATTAATTTGGGCATCAGTATTTCAGAAATATAGCGACATAAATATTATTTTGGTAGCTACTGGTTGGGTTAGAGTACGAATTTTACTTGCGTCACTATCTCTCGAAGAACAAATAAGATGGCCTTTCTAAGGCGCACAAAATTATCTAATTGGAATTGGAACACTTCTAGTTTTCGAAATTCTGGTCCTTATAAAATGGGACTATTTCTATACCGATTCAATCTACCAATCTATAGGCAAGAATTGATCGCAAGCTATAAACATTTACCCTATCCCGTAGTATTTCCTGTATCATTGGATGTATTGTATCTATCTCCGTGTGGGGCCCCAGATTCCATTAAGATCTTGGGGCGGCGCACCGGGGCGCAGCACCTCTTGACCTCCGTCACCGATGGTATCAACAACACGAGCCATTGTGTTGCCTTGAGTTGTTGTTGTGATCAAATTAGTCGCTGTTATGTCAAACTATCATGATCTCAGTCCCTCATTCCTTCTCACTTTGTAATGGATAGTTTACACGCGTCATTGACGAAGAAGATATCGATAAAATCAATGCTTATTGATTTTACTCGTATTTCCATTTTTTTTTTCAAATAAAATTAAGCGACCCCTAGAGCTTTACTAAAGGGGGTATCACATATATATACGTTACAGGGTGTAACAGCTAAACGAGGCACGTCAAATAATTTCTATATTATTAAGGATACAATAAAATACTATAAGAGTACTATTACTATTGAGTTTCATGGTTATTTTTCTGTAGGCAGGTATGAAAAACAAAAACTGCTATTTGTCACTTTGAATTATTTAGGATTGAAATCAAATAGAAAACTATTTATAAAGTTATTAACAAATATATATGTTTCGTTTTAATTTAATCTCAATTTTTTTCATATATAGCCTATACTATAAAAATCAAATTCATTTAAATTTGTAATGAATTTTTCTCAATATTTTTGTTAAGGATATAAAATAATTACATGGTTAAATTCAGAAAAAATATTCTATCGTATATGAGCCTAAAAAATAAATATCATTCTATTTTAAAAAATATGTTTGTTCCCCTTATTATGTTATAGTATTTTCATGTATCTTTAATAGAAAGTTTTGATTTATTCAAAATTTCTTTCAACCTTTCGATCTGTCTTAGAACTGAATGGTCCGCGATTTTTGCCAGTTTCAGATTGTTTGCTGTTGTTAAACATACTTCAAAAGACTTCACAACATGAATTATAGGCTTCGGAAAACACAATAGTTTTGCAAATTCTTTGGAATATTTTGTCGAGTAAAATTCTTCTTGTTTAGATGATTTTTTTATTAAACCATAGACCTTTTCAATTTAACAGTAAAATGGCGCCAGCAACTGCCAGCTGGGATGTCAAACCAAACTTCAAAAATAATGTAATCACTAAAATGCATGTATTGTCGGTGAAAATTTGCATCGTTAGACATTTTAGCTTCAATAAAAGCTTTTGTAACTTCTTTTGAGAAGTTTTAAAAAGTTGTCAAAGACATTTCTCACATTTTACGTCTAAATTTGGAAAAAAACAAACGCCATTGATATAAGTTACAGTATAAATATACAGGGTGTTATATTTTAGTGGACCCAGCAAATATCTCGCTTATTTATTAAGTTAGTAGTTTCTTTCATATAACATGATTTATATAGCAACATGTAAGCTACTTGATGACGGATGTACATTCATGATACCACTTCCGGTTTATTAGTAATTAATATCAACTTTGAAATTTCAAATGGAACACACTTTATTTTTTTTACAAATTTGAAAAGTACATCAAATTTCCTTTACAATCATGTAAAATAATCCATGTTACATTAGGTCTGTTCGTTTGTCTTACTCTTTGTACTCCATGCAGAAATCCGCGTTCGTTTGTCGCAGATCATTGCTTGAATTTTGTTCGACTAGGCGAATAAAAAAGTGCCCGCCATTTTACTTTTTAATAATATAACATATGGATTATTTTACATGATTGTAAAGCAAATTTGATGTACTTCTCAAATTTGTAAAAAAATATAGTATGTTCCATTTGAAATTTCAAAGTTGATATTAATTACTAATAAACAGGAACTGGTATCATGAATGTACATCCGTCATCAAGTAGCCTGCATGTTGCTGTATAAATCATGTTATATGAAAGAAATTACTAACTTAACAAATACGCGAGATATTTGCTGGGGCCATTAAAATATAACACCCTGTATAAAGGAGGGATACGTTGATTGTATTTTAAGAGCAAAATGACAGATCTAGGTACAATATTATAAAAGGTACAATAATATATATAGGTGTCCATAATTTATCGTGCATAATCTTTAATAGCCTGTAAATATACAAACGGTTTTTCTACTCTACCAATATGAAAATAAAACACCTGTAATAAAGTGTGCATTTCTTTATTATTTCATGGCACTACTGATTTGATTAATATGTATTAACAGTTAAATTTCGGACAATAAAAAAATATGAAGTAGGATATTATTAGATGCCAAAAAAACTATTTTACTGTTTTGCCGAAAAATAAGTACGGGAGACAATATTTGAAAATTTTAAAATTAATATTGTAATTGCTATGGTGCATCTTCCGATATACCATCTGTACAAGGGTAACACGAATTTTATTTAAAAAAAAATACTCACATATTCAGGCTTCATTTTCTTGTCACCACCTCTGGCCACCACCCTCTCCACTTTATCCAGATTCTTCGCCAACGTCTCCTCATCTTTGAGTCTCAACTCCTCGAAGATAATTTCCAAATCCCTGACTGGATTCACGTCTCCTTCTACGTGCGTGACGTCATCGTCATCGAACGCTCCTGCAATGAGAAGAGAAAATCAAAATCCATCCTTTGTTAGCAATTAAAGTCGGAATAAAAACGTAGACAGCAGCAGATCGTATTAAGCTAACGATGGCTAATTAGATGAAATGTGAGGTAGCTCGTCCGTGGCAAGATTTATGTTGTTTGTAATTAAAATTTTGCATAATATTACGGACGTTTTATGGGCTCGGTTGTGTGGTCCGATTGTTCATTAATTTTTTTTTGAGGAGCACTGTCGGTTTAAAAAGCTCTTGATGATCTATTATTTAGTGTTGGAGATAATTATTTCAAGGGTTTTTTGTAAGTTTCACACGTTGGAATGTTTGTTCAAGAGCTACTGTTTTTTATTGGAATATATTGATTTACAAATAAATGTTTTACTAATAACTTGTAATATTCTTAAATTATCATTTTCTATATATATAGAATGTCCGATTTTCGAATCTCACCACTGCAATCTCGATTATCATAATAGACATGAAGTCAGCTTAATTCGGACAAAGTTACCTCATTAGTAAACAATTCTTTTTCGCGATCGTCCAGAAAATGACCTCTTTTTGATCACTTTCTAGACCGGAAAATTCTTCTTTTCTGAGCTAACTCGGAAAATAAGGGATCGGAAAGTTACTTTAAATGTTTCCATGGCGATCAGTTGTTTATTTATTTTTTTATTTTCATATGTATCATCGATGATATTCTCGAGTGAAACTAAGTTGCAGATTTCACGAGTCCGAAGGACGAGTGAAATGTGCTGCTTCGGTTTCACGAGCAATATCTTCGATTATTAATCATATCACGAGCTTATATTTAATGAGAGAATATAATGAATTTTTACGAGTTTTATTTAATATTTCGGAGTTTGAATTATTGTTATTATTTATTTTTATATTCAAAATTAACTGTCAATGTCATAAATAAAGAAAACAAATCCCTTAGTAACGACTATAAATACGGTGATAATTTCCTTGTTTTTTATCATCGCTGTGATAGCCATGTATCTAGGGAGATTCTGAATGTTGATTGGCGGAAAACATGTCACGTGACTAAGGAATTATATTCTCTCATATCTGTATATCATAAGTGGTAAATTTATCGAGTGGTATTCACATTCACAAAAGAATCACGAGCTGTTAAGCGAGTGATTTTTGATCAATGCCACGAGATAAATTTGCAACAAGGTCGAGTAAAGCAATCGGAAAATTTTGCCAGGATAAACTTTAACCACGAAAGGATGACTATTTCCAAAATAAAAATCAGGTAATAATTTAGTTTTTTGACAAAAATCTATAAATTTTTATTATGTTTTTAGGTGTTATATTTAAGATTGCTTTTTCATTGTTCTGAACAGATTCCTGTCCGAATTGAATCATTTTTAATAAAAATTGAAAACACTGAAAATATACGCATTTTGATTGGTATGAATATGTTTCAAGGTACTCTTAAAATGTCAAAAAAATCTCTTATCAAAACACACTTGTAAAAATAAAACATCTTATTGCCTCGAACGATATGAATTTTTTATTGTGACGGTGTTTTGTCGAAATAAAACTTGGTATCTACGTAGAATCCTCAAGTTGGATTGGCTTATAAATTTATGAATGAAATAGTCGTAATAAAAAATAAAATAATGTAAACCTATAGACTGGTAGTATTTACGCAAAATTTTAGTCACCGTAACTAATTATCATGGCTACCATTTATAATTACATTGGTATGACTAAAAAACAACTGAATTTGTTATTTTAGTCATAGCTTAATCACCCCAGATTAAGAGTAACACTACCAGTCATTGATTTTTTTTTTTTTTTTAGGACCGCGAAAAAAAATTGTACCCAACATGACCTGAAAGTGTCTTTACTGGGCTCACAATATGCTATTTTTAAATTTTTACTATGACGTGTATATGATGATAAATGTAATTAATCTGGTGATTGTACATAATCACCGAGTATTCGTGTTGGGGAATTTGAATAATGTGAAAATAATGAGTCAAAAGTGAATAAGTATAACAACCATATCACCTAACACAAAAAACTCGCCACGAATTTTCCAAGAGTGAGTTTTGTGCGTTAGTTGACGTTATTGTTGTTATTTTTCAACATTAAATTTTGTAGATTAATCATAATACCCGGCGGTGATTAAGTAAAATTACCGAATTATCATATTATCCGTAACATATATAAAAATTATAACTTGGACCTCAGAACTCAAAATCTAATAATGATAAAATAAAATGAAAAGTGTCCTAAAGAAATGCAAACCTAAATTTAATAAAATTATATACTTAGAAGTTATTTGTAAAAATAAAAATCATCAAAATCGTTTCTTTGTGGGTACGCAAGAGAGAGGAGTCGGCGAGTATGGAAAGCACGATTCAAGTTTCAAGGTTACTTTGTAATTTCCGAAAGTCCGAAAATAGTTCAATAAAACTCTCCATTAATTTATAATATGAAAAATACTTACTGCAGAGATGGAAGATGGCATCACAGGCGCTGATGTGCGAGAGGAAAGCATTCCCCAATCCTTGTCCTTCAGAGGCCCCCTTCACCAGCCCTGCGATGTCCACCACGTTGAGGAAGGCGGGCACCTTGCTGTCAAATTAAATAAACACCCTTAGTAACTCCCCAACTTCTGCAAAGATAATAATTTAAGTGAAGGAAGCGCAGGTACAGTACGTGGCAATCGCAAAGGCCTCTATCTGTACAGCACAACCCGCTGAATATGCATGAGTGAGATTAACCGTTCGCAATTAATTGTTAAATATTCAGGATCTGGAATATTAGACGATGTACAGGATAATGAGCGCAACTTGGCCTCTGTTGGTCTTTGATCTCCCCCAAAGGGTAACTTGGGATAAGGGTAACGATGCAGGAAGGTAAATAACTTTGGGATGGAAAGGACTTGCAAGAAATTTAAACGTGATGTAAGTAAATATAATGTGTATAGTACTAAATTTATATGAATATAGATAAAAACATGTTCGTAATATTGCAAGAGATTTATTTACGTAATCCGGTACAGAAAAATGCGCGGATTAACATATCAAAAGTTTCCGGAAACCGAACCAGAAGAAACCGCCGCCATTTTCCTAAAATGGCAGAATATTTTGGTTTCTAACCATTTTCTCAAAAACAGAAAAAGGCAAAGATAAAGCTCACTATTTTTTGTACAAAAAAAATTCGTAAATCTAACCAAAACTTCATTAGGTATTTATATTTTCAAATACTGCCTACTTAATACGTACACTGATTCCAAATTTTAAAATTGCAGGTCAATATCTTTTTTTTCTCGATATATTTATTTTCAAAACTGTAAATCCAGTAAAGTCTACCTATGTTAAGTGTGAATCTTTACAGGACGTGTCCTGTGATAGCTCTTCCCTGACGTAATACGTATATAATTTTTTTCCCGAAATAGCTTAAATTATTCATACATTCGCAATTTTATAATGTCATTTTTGACCATGACAATTGTATTAATGGTATTACAAAATAAGAACAATCAACATTAAAGTAAAAATCTGATGTGACTAATACAATACCTCCCGGCATTTAATTTTTATAAATTTAAATATATATACCTATGGGGTCTCGTGGTCGCGTGCCTGAGTGTCTGGTGGCGAATCTGCATCGGATTTAATCCCTACCAACACCAAATATCTCGAATTGTAAATGGCACAAAATTGTGCACTGTGGTGCACTCTCCACGCCAGAAATGAGTGCCCGTGAGGCGACGCTTAGTAAATGCCCGCATGATACAAATATGTTATCACCATTACCGAAATCTGTGTACAAAGCAGATTAGCACACCCAGCAATGGGTAATATGCCTTGATGATATATTTATTATTTCTTTTATATAAATACATACCTGTACATTTACTATTTACTAATGCTGGAAACTATTTATATTAAGATCCATTCCATATAACTATTGTTCTATTTACAATTTTCTTTTTAAAACGTTACTATTATTAATTTGAAATGATTATTTTTTTGGCAGTGACATTTATCTGTCAGTTAAATACATTTGAAATATGAACTGGGTAACTAAGAAATTATGTTTATCTTTAAAACATAGACTTTATAAAATTGATTATTTTATTAACTTATCTATAAAATATATAGAAAAATTATTAATACATACCTGTAGAAAATTCAACAATTTTTCACCAACATAATCGCGAAAAAATGACATTTAAAGGTATTTTTGGAAGAAATACTATTTTAAGCTTCTATTAAAGTCCGATTTCCGGTTATCCGATTTATACCAAAATCTACTGATTTTTTTTCATATTAGAATAAGGTCCAAATACAAGGTTTCAAAATTTTGCGATTGATACTATTTGAGTTAGAGTGTCCAGAAGACCACACTCTCTCTCACACACACACACACACATACACACCCACAGACATCATTGTGAAAAGGTTAAAATCGGATTCTATGGACCTTGAAACGTGGTTATTTATCAAAATCTCGATATGCGATTTTTAGTATGATCCCTATACCTCCCTTACCAATGGTAGCGGGAGGTAAAAATGATTAGGAAGAAGACGCACGTGATCAACCTGAAAAAAAACCTTATAAAATTAAATATAACTTGTAGAAATTATTATGTGTTATTTACTTTTAAGAAAATAAGAAAAAAATACTAGTATTAATAAACCTATGAATTTACAATTATTTCTAAGTCAATCCTTATTCCTTTTATGGAATATAAAATGATTTGACATAATATGGACATTCTCAGTAGTGCCAACGTGTGGTACGAAAATCTATTACTATTATTTCAAATAATTTTATATTCCGTAAAAGAAATAACGACATTAATATATACGTTTATATACCAGTATTTTTTTTCCTTTTTTAAAAAGTAAATAACCAATCATTTCTACAAGTTATATTTCATTTTATAAGGTTTTTTCAGGTTGATTACGTGCGTCTTATGCCTATTCATTTTCAGATTGCAAATATGAGCTTCAAAAATTAAATTTTCTTGACGGTTTCGGGAAAGAATATGTATTTCATTTTTATTGTTTTGTAATTATTGGAACAATTTGACTTTTATTTTCTTATTCAGTTAATACTTTTTCAATCGTTTTAGACAATTTAAACAGTCGCTTAGGAACATCCGCCATCAAAATCCCTTAACAATCTAACCTAACCTTTATCCCTCCACAAAGGGCTACATCAACATCGTTGCCATCTACATCAGCATCTGAATTGCAGATTTATGCTCTGCTTTGCGTCTAGCGTTTGCTAATGCGGGCGTCCCGGCCCCGATTTTATTTTATCGTCCCGTGACCCTACAAACGCGTCCGACGGAAAAAGACGCACATCGCCTCGTAGGGGAACTAAAAGCCGAGAGCAAATATTCAAATGGCGGGAAATAACTTCAAGATGGAAATGTCGCTTTTCATTGCGATGTGATGTCACGCCGCATGATGTAATTTTCGTTTTTATGGACGGGATGTAGTTTTTTTTTTTGAGGTTATTTTGCGTGATGTGAAATTTGGAAAGTAACAGTAGAATAAAAGTTTGTAATAGCTTTATATTATTTGTAAAGGAAATTTGTATGGTTTTGTCCTCTATTTTAATACATAACGAAGAATATCAAATAGTAAATGCCCAGTGGTTTATTCAATAGTTTATTTGTTTTAGGAAATGAAGATCTTATTAATTAAAAAATATTATTTTTTGAAATTATTTTATTAATAACGTCTTGAATTTTTTTTCTAATCCTAAAATCCTATGATACTAGTGACATTCGAAATATTCAAGTTATGTGCTCTATTCCTCGCTATTATTTTAGAATACGAGGCACGTACACAAAATAAGAGTACTGAGCATCTGACGCTCAAAAGGAATATTTTTTGACTACTTTGGCAGCACTACATTTAAAAACAAGCCCTTGAAAGTATAAAGTGGATTCGTTCATCTCAGTCGATTCAACTCTCGTTATAGTGCCGTTTTGAAAGAATCCCGCAAGGTATGAGGAGAGGGGAGTAATCCGTTAAAAAATAAATACAAATGGATATTTGCATATTTACCTAAATGCCATACTTGGTGTCAAGAAATCCAGATTCTACTTCTAGTTTTGCCAGAAACGATATCTTTTTTTAAATAAAATGATATATAATTTTTTATTTTTCCTGCATGTGGGTACTTTAAATTAGTATTAGAGTGATTGTTGCATTTTCATCAAAAATTAACCTACTTATAAAATTCTCAAAATGATGAAACTTTAATCAATTATCTGTTTACTATGATATTTGTATAGAGTTAGCAAAAATAGCTGAATCGTGCCGCTCTATACAATATTGACATTTGCCGCTTACTTCGTATGACTGCATTACTATTTCCATGGGTGTACCTTTCGAATTTTGCTAGCTGTCGTAAGAATAATCCTAAGAACCGTCTTCTTCACGTTCACCCAAACTGAAATATGCTTTAAGAAAAAAATTGTCATACTCTTTAAAAATCATAATGAAAAGAAAGATTTTTCACGAAGATATGCAAAACAATTATCAAAGGAATCAACAATATTAATTAAATGTCATGCACCAGTAATCATCTGTCATAAATGAAATATAGTTCTGATGAATTATGAAAAAATGAAAGACATTACTTTGAAACAAAAGTTGTCACGTGAGCCATTTTTGATGATTCTGTGTTTCTTTGTTTGAGGAAATATTTTCACATTTACATGATGTATCATTTGTTTTTGATTATTTCGAAAGTTGAAGGTTCGCCCCTAACATTGTAATTTATTATATAAATCTTTTAATAATTAAGAAAATTTCTATTTATCCGTATTTTTCAATCACGCAGTAGAAATTTTACTGAAATCTATCAGACGTCCATTTATATACAGATCTGTTATGAAAATTTAATAGAATGCCTTGAATCCTATTCTTGATTATTTTCAGAAAAGTGCAGGATAAGATCGTTTCTATCTTAGATTTAACCTAAAAACAATTTTAATACTGCTAAAACAGTATTTATCTTTCACTTGTATCTATCCACCCTATGTTTGTAATTCAATCAAGTCAATCTAACCTATCATCCTAGGCGATATTACTGTCCTATCTCTGTATTCATTTCGTTAAAAGTCGCTTATGGTAGCGTGGAATCCCGCCATAACGTCTGTGTTGAATGCTGGGGCTCCCCTTGATTATATGAAGACCTCTGTGATTCAGAGGGTAAATACCAAGCCATCGGAATCGCTAATGTGTCTAGATGTGGGTGTAATGCAGGTTCGTGCATATAATAACCTAATAGTTTGGACATTACCGAATATTGTTTCAAAAATAATGGGGGATAATTTTGGGGGAATATTGAAGGATGAGGTGTGATATAATAATTGATATTATCGACTGAAATTAAGAATGAGGCATCTAATGTAGAATTTCCTTAGAAGAATATAAAAATTACATTACTACGTAGTGTTGCCAGTAAAAAGGAAAAAAAAGTACTGGGATTAAATGTAGCAGATTCTTTTGAAAAAGATAACTTTCAATACTACAAAGGAATTTGTACTATCTTCCTGTACTAATAAACACTGAACACACAAAACATTTCGTGAATGAAAAAAAGAATTGAAATATTGAAAAAGGGTCCGAATAAAAGTTAAAACGAGTTTTTATTATCAAATATATAAATCATAAATTAGATATATGTATTTTAAAAATTCAATACTTTCTTATCTTTATTTTACCCACCTTCCGACTGGGGTAATTTTTTATTTTAATATACAGCGGTAAATTTCGACATGTAGTTTTTAAGAAATGAAATTAGTACCTAAGTAAATACTGGAGTAAATCCTACTACTACCACAGTATTTCATTTTTTTACATAAGTAGCTTTATGAAACAAATTTCAGAAAATGTCACAGAAAATACCGGTACATTACTGGTATCTACCGTAGTATGTATTTATGAAACAGGCCACTGGTCATGGTTTTGTCTCCATGAGGGAACGTCTGAAAAGCGCTGTGTTAAAAACGATTTTTTCGTTCAATAAATGTAAAAAGTAAAAAAAAAAGTTTTTTAGTAAATCAAAATGCTGATTTCGGCAGGTTAAAAATCATGTATTCGGATTTAAAATAGTGGTTAACCGGTTTCTAACCTTCATTGAAAAACAAAAGAGAATATGAGCAGATTGGCATTTTCAGTACTGGGTAATATGCAGTGATGATGTATTTATTTATTTATAACAAACACAGTAGAACCTGGTTAAGTGGGATCTCAAGGTACGGTATGCTATATATCACTTATCCAGTTTCTTACGTATCCAGGTTCAAAAATTATTTGTCTCATTTTTTAGACGTTAAACTTCAGGATATTCCGGTGTTTACTTTTTTCAATTTGCCTTTCTCTTATTCAAAACATTGCTACTGGAACTTCTCCTTGTTTCAGATGATTCGATAGAGTCGATAAGGCACATTAAACACTGTATCAATTTATTCATGTGTCTTGCCAGTATCATATTCACGCACTAACTTCAATTTTTCATTCGCTGATAAATAATTTAGCTTTCGTTTTGATATTTTTAATTATATTCTCGCAATTTTATTTTGATCATCAAAATACTGAATTCAGTTTCAGTTATAGAGGTTTGACAGTTTAACTAACGGAATTTTTCTGGTGCAAAACTGTCGTAACTTCACAATTATTAGTCCCAATAACACAAGTTTCCCACTTAACCAAATTCGACTATAATACAATAAGTATCGAACCGCCGAAGTTTTCATTTAACAGTTTTCCAGTATTCTCGAGATTTTAAAGTTTCTAAAACACTCCCCGAAAGTAATAATAATAAATATAAAATAAAATTCATTCATATTTTTACTCATTTTAAAACACTCAAATTTAATAACCGTTCTCTATAATTATCTATCTATTTTGTGGTCACCTTATAAATTCCCAACAAGATTAAAAATATAAAATTCATCGAAATTCCACACATAATCGATTATATATTAGCAAACTTGTTCTAATGCTTTATAAATGATTCCCTCCAATTTGGAGAAACATTACAAGATTAGGCCAATTTAAAAGCCATCCAATGTCTCGCCATTCACAATCTCTTGGTGTTTCAATCTGAAGAGGAATGTATGAAGAAGGAATGGCATACAGAATGGAGGCCACATTAGTGGGATGATAGAGGCTGTAGGGATGATGAGAATGAGACAGAGATAACGTTCACACGTTGTGTATGTTGTATGGCGTCTACCGGGCGCCCATAATGACTGACAAATTGGCGCCACCCTCATTATAAGCTACCTGGAGAGATGAAGTACACCGACGAACGACACCAGAGGCGGAGGAAAAGGATATTGCAGACAAAAAAGGATTCAAAAGTATAATTGCTCATTAAAAGAAAAACATGAATATGCAGAAATATTACCATAAAACAGAAATACACAGACTGTACTTTATTCATATTTACATATTTCAGAAAACAGATTATTTCCCGATGCGCATGTCAAAAAATATAACATTTTAAAATTCATAGAAACGTAAAAATCCTGTAAGTTGAATTATTAACATTTTTTGCCTCAGAAGTACAGAAAGTATTTAGTCAAAGTTTTTTAAACAAATCTGACAGGTCCTACTAGGCGCCATGAAATGTTCTAATAATTGGTATTTAAATTATGATTGCATTGTCAGTTGCTAGGTGATGAAGTATTATTTTCTAGTTCATTTCACGTAAAGATATAGATTTTTCCATCGGATTGGTAGGAATACAGGACCCCTATTGTATAACTTTTATCACCGGTGATACGCGTCGCTAGGTGATATATTTCGGACAGCCATCTTGCAAGATTGCCAAACATGACCATATGACGTCACACTTGGCGAAGAGATATCACCTCATGAAGAGGTGGTGTTATATTTATATCACCGGTGTTATCTTGGTTTGGTTTGACATTTGTTTGAAATGGTACTGTGTTATGCATAATTTTTATTTGTGGTATTTTGTTATGTATGGCTTTTTTATACACTCAACTAAGAGTTGTTGAATAATTACAATTAGAGGAAGAAGATGCTGAAGAACGTTTGAATCGGAGGCGAATTAGATACATGCAGGACCCATTCAGCATCAGTGATGTAGAATTTGTTGCTACTTTTCGTTTGAATAAGGATGCATGCTTGTACAAGTACATTATTCGAATCATTCGAACTTTGTCGTCATAATAAACAACCTCCTAATGTCAACTTGACAAATGATGTAAACGAAATTTGAAATAATCTTCATAGTACCAACATACAAATATTTATGTGAGAACATAAGCAAGTGAATATTACTAAAACAGCACCGCTTTATATCACCCCGATGAAATGTGATCTGACGTCATTAAAATAACAACTTAAATCGGTGAAAAGTTATAGAATAGGGATCCTGGTGTCAGTTATGGAATAAAATTGAGAAAATTTAATTAGACTCAACCATATTAATAATTTGAACTTTGTAATTTATAATATTCAAGTATTGTACATATTTACAGATAAAAGTATTCAGTATTAACAAAGTTTGGTTTCACGAATTTAAATTATTTATTGAATGCATGTAAAAACGGTCGGTTCTCAAAGGAAATCATTAACATTTGTTTTTACATTGCAATTCAATCCAAATGGTAACAACGACAATAAAAATAATCTTCGCCAGTCAACACGGCAAAATGCAGATTCCCTGCGTACACTATTCAAAGATTCTGCCGCGGCAGTGAATCTACTACTTTCATGCCTTATTCAACAAATTACTATTACCTGAATTATTGTGAAGCGACTGTTAGCTTAAAACCATACTGATTAAATTTTTATCTTTTTTGTCACTACTCATTTAATCTTATTTTTTGTTTCTTTATTGGATATATAATTTTAAATAGATAGAAAACCATATTCAAATTTTTGTCACGTTTTGTTTTAATAGTATAATCTGCATGTTTGCGTATTAAGTAACAGTATAACATAGTATTTTTATTATGATTTTAATCAAACATAAAACAGTTTACGTAATAATATAGATCAACTAGTCTTCCATAGATTTAATTTAAAAAAATGTGTATCTACGCCCCTGGAAAATATTGCTACCATCATCATGCTATGCTATCACGACGTGTCCCAATCATTACAGTCAACATACTTACCGACGGATCACGTTATTACATCATTATGTCCAAACTATATTAATAGTTTAGTTTCTTGTGCATCTATCAAATTATCCCAATTAATCATTATAATTTTCTATACACATAAATAAACCTATTTAAACTAAAAAAAAATCTTCCTTTAGAGCTCAAGTACTCCGAAACCGAAAGCTCTACACTATAGGTACGTATAAATTTTTTCTATATACAAAAATGTTCTCGCACGGTATTAGCAATTGACTATGTAACTAATATCTAGAATTTCACGGAAATTGTAATTTTTAAAATATTCTACGTAGACTTTTTTAATTTATATAAAATTTCAAATTGTTTTGAACTAGGTACTTCCGATGTATACATAATGTGTGTACCGAGTCTACAAAATGATAGTTTGGCAATAGTATAAGGTAATGTTTCACGTTAGAATAGTTTTGAATATTTTTTTTCAATGAATGCGAATGAGATGCCGTCAAATATTATGTAGTGCCATTGGGTAATTTAATAATTCTTACAAAAATAAGGAATAGATACTTATAAATATAACTTTTTATTAAATATCTTCTAACAAGACAGATTAGCTTCACTCATTTGACATTTTCTCATTATGAAAGAAACCATATGATTAAAATTCAACCTAAAAATTTGTTCCGTAATTAAAAATTTTATCTAGTGAGCCTAAAATTATTGCTAAACATATTTGTATTTCGTAAAAAATATTAAATAAATTTACAATTTTAAGTAATTAAAATAACAAAAAACAGTTATTTGTATTTGAAGCTCGCGAAATCTTTATTTAGGGTTCCGAGAGAAACATTGTCACCCAGCAGGATAATCTCGAGGGCGCTAAAGGAATTCGTGGACAAGGTGTACAGGTACGTACTATTTTTTGTGCAACCTTAAATAATATGTAATTACAAATTTTATTAGGTTTGTTTGCGGTAGTGAATCCGGACTGGTTTGAGCATCACACGCATGTGCACTATCATTTTAGTTTTTCGCGGCGCCACTCCGACTAAAAAAATCGTGTTCTAGGAACACCGTGGATTGATACATGATTGGTCAGCTACTAATCAGACCAGTCCGAAGAAAGCAACTAGTATAAATCAGGGACTAATACGACTATTCAATACATGAAACGGAATAAGTTTGGGATCCGTCAGATTGTTACCGCGAACAAACCTAATGGCACGTATTCCGAGCGCGCGTTTATGGAGTGCGCTTTTACATTACATTCTTATGAGGAGTGTGCTCCATAAAATAGCTTTTATTAAAAAAGTGCGCTCGGAATATGGGCCAATGTATTTCAACAATTTAATTTATTGAAATAGAAAGGAGGCTTTGATGGGATTGACATTTGACAAACAAAATAATTAGTTTTATAAAAAAAATATTTACAATATTCATAGTATTTATTTAAAAAAAAAAACAAGCCAAAAGAAACTTATTGTTGTCATAAGTCATTGATTTTAGTTTACATTCAATTTTCACGGTCTGTATTGCATCTGCGAAATGATTAATTGCGCCCGATTGCACAAAAATAAGGTTTACGAGTTCGTCAGTTTGACAGTTGTAATAGTATATTACATCCGAGGTGGAAAATATTTAATTGCAGCCGAGTGCCTGTGAGATACAGCGCGAAGCTGTAATGAAACTCCCGCCGAGGTATGTATACTATTTTGTTTACAATCATCGTCTTTTTAAATCAATAATTTTCAAAATAAATCATAGAGTTATTGTTGAGATTCAATCATGTAAACTTGGATCATGAAAATATAATATACTCGTAGTAAAAATAATCAAGTTATCAATAGTGTAATGTAATTCATATATTTTTAATACGTCAAAAAGATTATCAAGATTTGTATTATCAATAAAGTGTCTTTGATCCTAGTTTTGTGTCTTTTGGGGTTTTATCTGTTTCAGCATACACTGCGTAGTTTATTTTATATAGAGTTATAACCTTTAATTTTATTAATATTTTTTGACAGCTCTATTAAAATTTGTTCAGTCTACTTTATTATAGGGATCTATGACAATGTTGCTAGACAACCCTACATGAATATTTCTGTCATTTGCCACCCAAGAGAGATTGTCATTGCAATTAGGAATGACGTATTTCCCAACCTCTAAAAAGTTAAGAATTGGTATATTACTCATATACTATAATGATTGTTGAATAAAATAATTGTTAGTGATTAAAGTATAGTTTGGATTCGCAAATCTTGGAAAGATCTTTCACAAATTATAAAAAGATATCTCTACATGATTTGCGGATCATTTATTGTAATTTTTAGTGATTAGAGCAACTATCATTTTCCCGCACTCAAATCAAAATTCTCTCAAATGAAAATAAGACATCAAAGAAAGCAAAATTACTCCGCATGTAAAATGATCTGCGATCTAAAGACCTTTGACTTTTGCCCATAATTTGTATACTTTAAAAAGCATTATTTTAATGGATATATAAAAGCCGAGTGGTATGAAAATTAATCAAATGTCTATAATCCCAATTCTTTCGTAATCACGAGTTGAGTTTGCATTATCGTTCACGAGCTCTTCGCTGTCAACAATTCTATTACAGTTGAGGCAATGAAAGACCCGACGCCCACAAATGAAAAACAACAGCGCAAATAAAAGACAAGGCTCTTATTACATCGTCCACAAATAAACGCACCAAAGAAAATTACAAATAGCGTAATAGTAGAGAACGAGGACGCTGCGGTCTATATCTTTATTTGCCCGCATACTCTATGATGAATTAGAGATGTTACATTTACAACACACCAATAATTAATGAGATTTGTGAGGTTAGGAATTGTTACTATGACAAATGCAATTCAATAATTATTGCCGGGAAATTAATGCTCTGTTATTATGTAGATATTGACAGATAAGTATTCGATAAAGAGCAAATTTCTATTGATTAAACAATAATTAATATTAATTATTTACACACATGGCGGAAAACTGATATACCTAATCTAATATTATCTATTTATCATATAAATGTGGCAATTTAAATCAATTTCATAATGGGCGACAAAAAGGTTTGTTCGAACCTTCAGTTCTAAGCAGTTCGCGAACTAGTGAGCATGCGCATTTCACTTAAAAGCGTTCGGACCCTGTAGTTCTTAAATTCGAAATTCTGAGAACTATCAGTTCGGCGTTCGGACATGTTGGAATTTTAAATTCAAATTCTCATGGAACGATTCCACCAGTTCTTGCTGGACAGCAAGTATTTCAAATTCTGAGCATGCACAATGAAAAGTATAGGAATTTTGTTTGACATTTGGAAGTTTGAATGCTGTATAGGAAATAATAGCTAGATTAATGTACTAATTTCCTTCATTTTTTATTGTCAATTATTTTTCTTAAGGTAAGTTTTATGTGCAATGTCTGATATTATCAATGTTGAATAATATTTTATTAGGATTTACACTCGAAAAACTATAATGCTATTCGAAGATTCAACTTCATCAAGCTCTTCTGATGAAGAAATTAACGAGTACCGTATTTATAATTACTTAATAACAATTTATTATTTCATTATGTATACCTTCTGCTTGATCAGTCATTTTTAAACATAATTTTAGGTTATTCAAAAGTCAAAATAAATGCACGTGCCAAATTACTAATATTGTACCGCCAAATTTAAATCTATGCGAGCGTTCGAACCTGTCCAAGAGAGAACAGTTCAGAATTTGTTTTTCTAGATGCCATGCGCAGAACTCCCAATTCTGGAACAGTTCCGAACTGACTGGAACTGACGGTTCGAACAAACCTAAAGTAAGCTCGGTTCTAATAGAGCCCGCAGACTGCGTTTTTATTGGACTGCGCGAATCCGTCCTGGTGCTTAGTATAGAGTTCCAGACACAAGATTTTTTTTTAATTGTATATGTGGCAAGCACCTCAGTTTCTTGGACTATTGGTGTTTGGGCTTAATAATTACATTGGTAAACAAGAATTATGTTACATCATAGCAGCTTCAGTAACTGGTCGCTTGGATGATCGACCACGACTATGTAGTGAAAGAAGAATACATACACTTGCACTTATTTTATGATGACCTGATGAACAGTTTGTATACAGACATTCTTTGGAATTAAACCAATTTTCATTTACATATATTTATAACTTAACACTGATTTATTATTAACAATTACACTACAACTTTATTAAATACTAAAGATGCCGCTACATTTAAAATGTTGATGTATTGTGTGACGTAACATAATCTTCTTTAGCTGATAGAGTTTTACGGATATCTCCACTTGTTTAATCAATTTGATGTAAGGCTCCAGTTCAGAGTGCATGAGTGTTTAACTTCAAAATTTCTACAATTCAACAAATAACCTCACGATAAACTTAATTTTCATATTACTTTCTTGTTTGCTTCAATATTATGCAACTAAATCATTTTTAGCTCTCGATCCGAAGATGGCCATCCATAGCCGAAATCGATCATCCGAAAGCTTTTTATAAATAAAAAATAATAATTATAAACCAGTGTGCTTTTATATTTTTCAACCTATTACACACCCATCATGAACTCTGAACTGGAGCCTTACATCAAAATGATATGAAAAATAATTTTATCACATGGGAAATTATCAGCAAATAGTGGAATACGGCCCACGAGTAACAGCATCCAGTGAAATAATTTGTTAGTAGTCGTTTTTGCGAGGCATTTTTACTAAGAAAATTTCCACAATGAGTACTTCTCAGGACAATTCTCTATATCGTTGTGTAAGCGATTGTGAACCGAAAGAGCTTATATCAAAATATCAACCCTGCACGTAGGCTTGCAATAACTTCTAATTAATTGTTAAAACTATAAATGTCTAAGCCGCTGCATTTAGACTAAACAAACCGCTGTGGGAAAAAATATAATTATTTCTAAACAAAATTTTGACTACCAAAGATAAGTTGAAATATTATTACTAAAACTATAATTTAGAAAATGTTATAAAAATTTATTTATTTGTTATTGATCGCCTGGTTATGCAAAAGACGATAGGTGGAGAGCTTTTACGAAGTGGAAAGAAAGAATGGTGAAGTGTATTGTTGTCGAAGAGAACTTGTTCGAACTATTTACAAGAAAATCGTAAAAAAATATGACCCATGTCTCTTATTCTTAATAATTCTAGCATGACCCTCGCATTTAACCACATTTGGTTTATATCATAATTAAAATGTATTAAATCAAAATGTGGTTAACTGTGTTCAAATTTACAATAGTAATTCATGTATTCCTCCAATGATATTATTATTATTCATGATTTCTTTACAAACTTATCTTAAACCTGAAGTTTTAAAGTTAATTATTAATGTTTCGAATTTAACTGCCATGTCAAATTTATAATTCAGTTTAGTTTCATGAAATAACTTTTTCCATCATGTAACCATGCAAATATCATTTTGACGTAGATATATGCATTTTATAAATAATAAATTATCAGCTAACAAATCAATATTGAAATTGGAACAATCATAATATAAAATAAATGTAATATTTCATATTTTACGAAGTTCATGACAAATTTCATAAACCAGTATGTACAAATAATATTAAATTATATGTACATAAAACATAATGTACTGTTCCATATTACATATCATTAAATAAAATAATAACACACAATAATATGTGATGCAACAAGTGCGGAAAAGCACCAATTAAAATATGTGATTCTGCAATAGGAATTCATTTATTATTAATCGTGGATACATTTATCATCTCAGAAATATATAATTAATTAAAACTTAATTTATTGAAATCCATAATTACTAATACTTCATTTCACGTAAGAAAAGAGCATTGGTTTAGATAGGGATATGAATTCTGCCCTTTTATTGGTCAAAATACAAACCTAGTTTACAAAAACGTAATAGTTATTTATGCAACAAGAGTGTAAACACAATCTTTATGACATGAGGTCAAGTATTTCGGTGACGAGACAAGCCTAGTCACGAAAATTATTGACCGAATGCAATAAAGATTGTTTACAGTTGAGTTGCATACAATATTTTTTATATGACAAATAAAATTTCTGAAATAAATTAAAAATTTGACAGACGAGCAGACGACAATTTGAACACACCAAATACCGAGTTCACATTTGACAGATCTAAAGTTGAATGCTTTCTGTCAGTATTACCAACATGAATGTATAGAAAAAACTAAATTTATTGGACAATTTAAATGTCAAACGTGTATTGATGGTGGTACGAGTATCTCTGTCATGTGTAATTAAAAAATGTAAATCATTTACTTTACATATTGTCTGCAATGTGTAAAGTATCAACTTTACAGATCGGAGTATAAAAAAAATTACCTATCAGTTATCAAATAAAATCTACAGAATAAAGTGATGTTTAACCATGTTTTTTTGTAATTACCTCCCGCTACTCTTGGTAAGGGAGGTATAGGGATTGTGCTAAAAATCGCATATCGAGATTTTGGTAAATGACCACGTTTTAAGATCCCTAAAATCCATATTTAACATTTTCACGATGATGTCTGTGTGTGTGTGTGTGTGTGTGTGTGTGTGTGTGTGCGTGTGTGTGTGGGTGTGTTTGTGTGTGTGTGTGTGTGTGTGTGTGTGTGTGTATATCTGTGTATCTTTACACTCTAACTCAAATACTATCGTTCAGAAAAATTGTAAACCTTGTATTTCCACCTTATTCTTATATGGAAAGAAGCCATTAGATTTTAGTTTCAATCGGATAACCGGAAATGGCAGTTTACTTGAAGCTCAAAATAGTTTTTCTTCAAAAAATACCTTTAAATGTTATTTTTTCGCAATTTGTTATTATATAAATTAAAGATTATTCCATTTTCTACAGGTTTGCAATAATACTTTTTCTATATATTTTATGGATACATTTATAAAGTAGTATAAAAATTACCTATATCTCGGAGCTTATGCTTTAACCACAACTCCATGGCTACACAGTTAAGCTCATGTATGTAACTGACAGATAAGTGTCACTGTCATAAAAATAATCATTTCAAATTAATAACAGTAACGTTTTCAAAAGAAAATTGTAAATAGACTAATAGTTACATAAGGCAAGGAAGTTAATATACATAATTTCAAATTAATCATAGTAACGTTTTAAGACGAAAATTGTAAATAGAACAATAGTTATATGGAAATGAACTTTCTAACATTAATAAATATGCAGGTATGTATTTAAATGAAAAAATAAATAAATATATTATGACGGCATATTACCCATTGATGGGTGTGCTAATCTGCTTTGTAAACAGATTTCGGTAATGATGATGACATATTTGTATCTTACGGGCGTTTACCAAGCGTCACCTCACGGGCACTCATTGCTGGCGTGGACAGAAGTCAATTTTGTGCCATTTAAAATTCGAAATATTTGGCGTTGATCAGGATCGAATCGTGTTCCCCAGATTCGCAATCAGACATTAGGCACGCGGCAACGAGACCCCATAGGTACGTATTTAAATTAATAAAAATTAAATGGCGGGAGGTATTGTGTTGATCACATCAGATTTTTTTAGTATTCAGTTCTTGTACTTTTTTACAGATAAAAATATTTATTATTGACAAAGGTTGGTTTCACGAATTTAAATTATTTATTTAATGCATGTAAACTATTTTCTTCCGTGAAAAGAAGTATAAAACTTTATAACAGATGTTATTTATCAAACTCAAACAATATAAATGTTTAATATTTTTGTTCTATGTATTTCTCATCCCCTCCTGTAATAGTTATTTGCGTTAGGAAAGTGGAAACCTGCACGTTTGGCAAAGATACTTTTTGACGTAGTACGTATAATTTTTTTCCTGAAAACGTTTCAATTATTTAAAATTTATTCATAAATTCTCAAAATTATAATGTCATTTTTGACAATTTTATGAAATAATAAAAACATCAGTGGTGGGATTCCGCCGTATCAGCTAGCGATCACAACACGTAAAAATAACGACTACCAGGCAACACGGCAGTCAGTACTGTAATGTTAGTGACATAATGTTTACGTCATGCGATCGCCAGGTGATACGACAAAGTCCCAGTACTATTTTTTTTACCTTCCGTCACCTCTAGGTAAGGAAGGTATTGTCTTTGCGGTTTTAGGATCTTTACAATACAATTTTACTATTTTTACGATGATGTCTGTATGTATGTGTGTGTGTGTGTGTTCGTTCGTGTGTGCGTGTGTGTGTATGTGTGTGTGTGTGTGTGTGTATGTGTGTGTGTGTGTGTGCGTGTGTGTGTGGACCGCGGTTTCGTCAACGATATCTCCAATACTAGAATTCCAAAAATTACAATTCTTGCGTATTCCTCTTCCTTACAACCATATGCAGACTTGATTAGATTTTGGTTATAATTGATCAACTGGAAGTACCCTCATTTGAAGATTTTAACAGTCTTTCTCAGTTAAATGTTATTATAACTTAAAGAATATATTATTGTCTATACGATTTGATTGCATTTTATATTTGATATTCAACAGATATAGAGTTAAAGAAGAATAAAGATAATAATTTTCATATAAATTTCATAATTCAGCCAGCTATGCTAACTTAACCATGGAAACTGCTAATATATTCAGGTAATTCAAATTGACAGATGTCAGTATCAATAAAATGTAAATCAATGAAAGAATAAGGGAAGTAACTCTAGTGTTAGAAGTTCCTAGATATAAGAGAGACGATTACATTGGTTTGAACATGTCATGAGGAGAGATGAATATATTAATAGAAGGTGGAAGAAACATAGGAAGACCAAATATAAGATGAAAAGACTGTATTGCAGAAGACTTGAGAGAAAAGGAACTGAATGAGGACGACACGCAAAACAAAAATGAGTGGAAGAAGAACTAAAGAAGAAGAAGAAGATGTCAGTGTCAAGTGCAATTTGTATAGTTTGTTTATGAAATAACTTTACTGGAAATATAGGATCTTTTGCAAGAAAATTTATGTATAGAGCGCGTGCAGTGACATGACTTTGCTGACTTTGGCAAGCAGATATGGGGACCCGTGTCAAAATGACAGCAATTAATGTCCATAACTGACAAGTGTTATATTTTTTCATTCAAAATTTCATAATTTTCTTATTTCATGTGGTTTGTTTGTTATCAGGAGTATGGAATTCAGTTGCCGAGAAAGGGAATCACATAATACTAAAAATTTAGAATCTTTTGCAAGAAAATTTATGTATGGAATTTTTACATAATACACAGGATTGACGGAAGGTATTGTGCTGGCCACATCAGATTTTTTTCTTGACGATTTCGGGAAAATAGTTGAAATTTACAACTTTTATTTTGCCTCTCTCTCTCGCGAACGAAATGCATGTAAATTATAATTTTAATGACAGCTACCGGCCTAGGCTGTAAAGACATGTTGTTAAGCTGCTAGAAAGTCGCTACCAAGATTGCTAAAACTAAAAGATTGCTTTCAATTTAAATGAAGTTTCATATGAAAAAAAAAATTGTTGTGGCCAGAACAAACCTCTCGCCATTTCCGTTTTTGGTTATATAAGTGTAGGGCGCGAACTGTCATGTGACATTGTTGGCCTTGACAAGCAGATATGGGGGCCCGTGTCAGAATGACAATTAGTAATTAAGAACATAGATGTCAAATGTCAGACTTTTTCATTAAAAATTTCTAATTTCACGTAGTTATTTGTCACAGGAGTGTGGAATTTACTTGTCAAGGAAAATAAACCACATGGACTTGGAAAGTCACTAAATTTAGAATGAAAAATTATGATATTTGACATCTATGTACATAATTTCTAGCTATTATTCTGACACGGGTCCCCATATCTGCTTGTCAAGGCCAACAAAGTCACATGACTGCTCGCGCCCTATTGTATTTAACATTTCTTGTATACCTACACTCTCTTTATATTTAGATTTTTTAATGCGATTTTTAGCATGAATCCAATACCTCTCTCAGCGAGAGGTAAAAATAGTGCGGAACTCTATTGTGTACATATGTTTTAATAGGATATATCTGAGAGATACACCGTGGCTTCCGGATAGTTAAAAAAAATCACATTTACCATACGGGTTATAATTTTAATACGGCTGTTGCAAGAATTTGTGTATTCTTTGAATAGCCTCAAATTGGAAAATATTACAAAATATCCATTAGATATTTTACAATCAATCATTGAAAATTGTGTATTACTTTGAAAAAGTCAAATGATCTGAAACAGAATGTGACGTCAAAGTTCATACAGCTTAACATATGACAAACTGTTTCCTACTTTCATTTATATAATTAACGTAGACGTACATAGGTGATGGATAAACTGTTTTTTCTATTGGCTATGAATGATGTGCTATATGTACTTTGACATTACAGAAGTGGGGGGTTGTTCTTCATGACTTTTTCGCGTCAATATTTTTACTATTTACAAAAATTACAACAAATTATTATTATTATTTTTTATAGCTATGAAACATATGACATAAATTATCATTTAATATACTTTTTAAAAAATGTGAAACCGGCTCATTAATGTTTTGCTTTTGCCATTTACTTTAAAAATATAAATAAAACCATAACTTACCTAAGAGGCTTGTAGTAGTCACAGAGGTAGTCAAACCTCGTGTCAGGTACCGGAACCCTACGTGCCTGAAACAAGTCACATGATCACAACCGGAACCAGTCGCAGTCACCACCCACGCACAACCACTCAGCAGAACCACTCCGCACTGGCAAGCACCACTTCACACATGATACTGACCACACTACACACTAGCATACATGTGAGTTGTGTACGTAAACACAGGGTACACAGTAGGAGTGCTACAACGAGCCCAATCACACACGAACGAATGTGAATGTGTATAATCATACTAAGATGGAGATGTATGTTTACAGTACGAACGAAATGGTGGAGGCATTTTCGGGGAAATTTCAACTAGTAATTTTTAACCGATAATTTTGAAATGGGTCATGTGATGCTTGAATGAAAAGTTGACAGACTGTGACTTATAATACTGACGAAAATGCAACATCATGACGACTATAAGAGTATATGTTGAAGTCTGGTAAACGCCTTTTTACGGAAATTTATGCAACAAGTGTAAGGAATGATGTATTATTTCACGAATTAAAACAGTAATGTAGTATGTAGTATCATAAATTAAATATCCCGCCACTTTTAGTAACATTTCGTTACTAACATCTAGAGCAACGTTTCTTAACCTGGGGTCCGCAACTGCTCCGAGAAATAATATACGTATTATCTAAAGCACCACCGAATAAGTAACAGATGAAATTGCAAAACAAAAAAATGTTCATAGAAGTCTTGCGAATTTTTAGGATTCTTTACTTCCCGAGTAAAATTAAACAAATTTTTATACACGGCAACAACACAGCCACATAGGGTCCGTTTGACGACTATGTTGCAGCCGTACAATGGTGAAAATGATTAGGCAGAAGACTCACGTCATCAACCTGAAAAAAACCTTATAAAAAGAAGTATAACTTATAGCAGTTATTAGTTGTTATTTATTTTTTAAAAAAGAAGAAAAATATACTAGTATTAAAGAAACGTATATAATAATGAATTTACAATTATTTCTTAGTCAATCCTTATTCCTATTACGGAATATAAAATTATTTGACACAACATGATCATTCTCAGTAGTGCCAACGTATGGTACGAAAATACACTACAATTATTTCAAATAATTTTATATTCCAAAAAAAGGAATAACGATTGACTTAATTGTAAATAGCATTAATATAGAGTAAAAATATTGTACAAAATTTTAAATCGCAAATTATTCTTGTTGTATATTTGCAATTTATCAAATTATGTTTCACTTGATATTATGCAATTTAAAGGGTGGTTTATTTGAAGAAATATAAGTAGTAATTTTTAAAACGTTAGGTTACAGGTTCAGGCTTTATATCACCTGTATTATTACGCCACCAATTCCTGTGTATTTTATTATATAACTAAGTACTAAATGCGCACACTTTTATTTGACTTTGAAGACATTACCTAATAATACCATATGCAGTTTATTTGCAAGTCTGTTGACGTATTCGCAGAAATTTAACCAGCAATTTTTACTGAGTGTAATGTTAGTTTAGTGCGTAAAGTGACAGGTTATAATTTAGAAGACCTAGAGTTTGAGTACACATGTCATTACTAGCAGCTCTTATTCACCACATTATTGTCCATCTGTTATTATCTATATTAAGCATATTTCCAATTGTTTCTAGGAACATTAAAAACACTCTAATTTGAAAAAGAAATAACGTTCAGTCTGTTTGAAATTTCATGAAATAAATTAGTTATCAAACAGAAATACATTTTATATTTAAGTAGTAATGAAATATTTAGAACAAATGCTGTAAATTTCAAGTAGGTAACAATATAAAGAGACCTTAAAACTATGATTGGAATGGGACTATCAAAGTGTTAAAAAAATTATTAGTTGTAGTTTTTTTTTAACATCTACGTCACACATTACACATCTACACTATTCCAAATTCTGACTACTTTCAAGCCATCTGCTATCGCCTTTTTGAAATCCGTGAACCATTTTCAAATATATTAATGCAGAAAATAATCAAACAACGAAAAGGCAGAAACCACAAGCATTTATGCAAATGAAAGATATGTTGAATGACATAAGCAGGAATTTTGAACAATTCAAACTGTCTAAGATTGAACAAAATTGACCCCTGTGGTGCGCTCTCCGCGCCAGCAATGAGTGCCCGTGAGGTGACACCTGGTAAGCGCCCGCACAAATATTTCATCATTACCTATATCTGTGTACAAAGCAGATTGGCACACCCAACAATAGATAATATGCCGTGATGATATATTTATTTTATTTATTTAAGATTCAACAAAGAATAATATTAAATTCAATTTTAATATAAATAATTCTTAATTCTTTGGCAGTACAAATTAATCAAAAACAAACGATACTACGAAACTACGGTACATCAGGTAAGCATCAAACTATTTCTTCAAACAAAGAATGTACAAATGTCATTGCTAACGTAAAGTTTCATAATTAAATTAAATCCATACCTACATATTTACTAATGTTAACATTGGCCCATATTCCGAGCGCACTTTTATAATAAAAGCGCTTTCATCGAGCACACTCCTCATTAGAATATAATGTAAAAGCGCGCTCCATAAAAACGCTTTTATTATAAAATTGCGATCGGAATACGGGCTAAGTTTGTTTGCATGATATAATATAACTATTATTCCAATTTATTATGTATTGTCCGTATTCTCTACTCCAATAAAATCTTACCGTTATTTTATTCTGTAATAGTGACGTTAATTTCTTTTCAATTACGGACTTGTGAAAATTAATTTATTGATTACATATTTTATAAATTCAAATTTAAATATTTTATTCTTAAAATACTACCTACAAGAACGGCAACGTAATGTATTAAGATTAAATATTTCGAGAGAAGGTGCCATCTATTCCTCCGTATACGAATTATTTCTTAGTTCAAAAAATACATAATAGGTGGATGTTGCACAGTGTTGCCACGTAGCTAGAACAACAAAATAAGATTTTAAAAAGGTTTTTAAGTTTGCTACTGTAAAACATGTACACATGTACATTGAAGATTCAAAATATATTATCTGGTTATTATGAAACAATATTTTTGAATTATTGATTATTGAATACTTCTAACAAATACTATTTGGCAATGCTGTCAGCACGATTTATCGTAGTTCACAGTTTTGTGGTAGGAGTCACTAGGTATCTATAATAATTTTGTGAATAAAAAGAGACAGATATAGTATCTTGCTAGGCAAGGCCATATGCGTTGCCGTTCTTATATGTATTATATATATTCAAAGATACTACCATTATGAAATGATTAAGTACATGACATTTATCTGTCAGTTACATTAATTGTCTAACCAAGGAGATATGTTTATACAATTTAAAGCATACACTCCGGGAAAATAATTTATTTTATAAATTTATTCATAAAATATATAGAAAAAGTATAAATGCATACCTGTTGAAAATTTAATAATCTTTAATTTTTATAATAACAAATCGAGGAAAAATGTAATTAAAATGTATTTTTCGGAGAAAAACTGTTTCTAAATATTCAGAATAGTATTTGAGTTAGAGCGTAAAGAGAATCCACACACACATACACCCATACACACGTAGACCCACCTACACACACACACACACACACATACAATCATCCCAATTCTGTAAGAAAGTTGTTAATTCTCAACAACATGCTAAAAATTACAACCTATAGAAACAAATGTAAAACCAGTAACTTTCAAATTATTCAGTGTTCGCAATTGTAATTGGTTATTTACAATAGCAATGTTGCTAAAAGGTACCAACTTAGTTACAGAATTGGGGTGATTATCGTGGAAATAATAAAATCTGATTCTAAGGACCTTAAAACATGCTCATTTACCAAAATCTTGAAATGCGATTTTTAGCACGATTCCTATAACTCCCTGACCAAGGGTAGCGGGAGGTAAAAATTGGTAATACAGAAAATAGCCATATAATGTAAAAGCGCGCTTCATAACAGAGCTATTATTATAATAGTGCGTTCGTAATACGAGCCATTGTCGTTAATTTTACAAATTTAAGAGGATCAAACATTGTATTGTACGAATTCTACTATTAAAATAATTAAATCATTTGACGGTTTATGTTTTCAATTTTGTTCATTTAACTGGCAGTTAAAATTTTAACCGGAAATTGTAAAATTAGTCCTATTTAAAATGATTATTATAACTTTTCAGCAGCAGTTAATAATCTACAGTTATCCATAAAATAATTTATTTCATTTTAAAAGTAAATTGAACATAATAAATAAAATATATTAAAACATTATAAAAATAAAAATTAATTATCCATTCCTCATTTCGCTTTGACTTTCACCCATTCTTCCTTCCATCCACTTGTAAATATCCATTAAATCCAAAACCAATTCAGTCCCTGGCCTAGAAGGTAGTATATGTCTCGGTTTCCAGTTAATAAACGGATTTAATCTTCCTTTAAAATACGCTAAATATCTGGTAAACTTCTGACGTCGCTCATTGAGTTTCTCTTGTGCTTCATTGTACAACTCTAGGGTCAGTTTATTTGCTTTGGGATTGTAACGTTTCAGATACATCGCGATTTGAATAGCTGCAGATTTTGGAATATCTAATCCGACATAGTAAGGTCTGTAGATTTCTACGTACATGATGGCGTCGATAAGTATACGGGCTGCTAGTTGTTCGAAATAGCCAAGAGTTGGGAGTTTGTTTAGTTCACCAATTTCGATTGGTTTTGCGTTTTGGAAATGAATTATTTTGTTGTAGTATGGTACGGGAGTACACATAAATTTTTTTAGACATTCTTCGCTGCAAAATAAGTATTGTATACCTTTGTACAAAACAGCGAATTGTGGATCGCCTTGTATTAAAACATATTTGGGTTGGTTGTCCCAAAAAGATACAATACATAACCCATTTTGGTACGAGTTATCTTTCAACTGTCCTGTAATTCTTTTTGGCAAATCCAATGGCAAAAGTTTTTCGTTAATTGGAGGAAGATACATACCAGCATTTTTTATAAATTGTTTTTGATGACTTTTACAAATATAAAAGTATTCCCCTAAATATTGAAAAACACAGTTTCTTTCCGGGTAATTGCTAGATTGTAATAAATAATCGTCATAATAATAACACAAAGGGCAATAATTCATAAATACACTTTGAAGGATAAAAAATTCTTTTGGTGTCACAGACAAGTATCTAACGCTTAAAACATTGTCATATTCTTTCTTAATTAAATACTTTTGAAACTCTTTCAAAACTGTGAAACATATTTGCTTTGCCTGATCCCAAAATCTCCATTTACTATCCAAATTTTCGATAGGGTATATGTCAGAATATTCTTCGAACATTATTGACCGAAAATATGCAGCATTTTTTTGCCACTGTCCACATAAATGCGTTATCATATCAAAAGAATAATTTGGTAAAGGATCTCTTTTAACGGGAATCTCACAATATTCTTTAATTTTAACCATACTTGTTTGTACATCTATTATTATATGAGGCACAATTCCTATATATTTTAAATGCGTCATTTCTTGTTGTGTATTTGGAAATCCATCCATGATATAACCTTGAGAAAGGCTTTGGGAATGCATTGTCATTGCTTCCACTGCTCTTGCAGTTTGGTCAAGAGTTACAGACCATCCAGCATGTACAACTTGGTTTATATTTTTTGTTAAGTCAGCGTTAGGTAATGTTTTCTGCATACTTCGAATCGCTGCACCTCTGGATATTATTTTCATGTCAAATTCTTTAGAAAATCTGTTTACTAATGTAGTTTTGCCACTTTTTGGTGGTCCTATGACGGCAATTCTAAATGGAATTAAAGGAAATTTGTAGTCTTTGTTTAAAACGTAAGTAAGAGGATCGTTTTTGAATTTTTTCAAACTTTCTTCACCATGGATAAAATAAATATACAGTTTGTGAATAACTGGGTATAAAGTATTTGCTGTCACTCCTGGAAAATACATTTGAATAGGGTTATATTTTTCATATACTTGAACAGGACATGTTCTTCCGAATTTGCTTAAAAAATAATATCCTTGCTCTATTAGTTTTTCAGCAACATCTAAGTTTATTTCATATACTCGTTCAAATACAGATAAATTTCTGAACTTTATTGGATCCACTAACCGTATCATTTCATACAAATATTTATCGTTTAAAGTAAGTTCTTCATTTGGTACAAACTGATCTGCTTGAACCAAAGTGCATTCAATATTTTCTGTGCGTAAAGCGTCCCGTACACTATCCAAATTTTCAATATCTTTGGGATAGTCTGCATTAAGATAACCCATTACTCGAATTTGTGTCTCGTCTTCTGCTTCCCAAACATCGTTGAACTTCGGTTCTGGTATTTCTTCATCAAGTAGTTTGTTTACTTCTGCCACATCTTCACTCTCCATAAGTTCGTCGTAAACGAACCATGTAGTATCTTCAACCGCTGCTTCTTCTTCTGGCATGTCTTCTCCCATAGCCATTCCACTCTGAACAGGAGTAGGAAGTAACTTTTTATTAGCAAGTTTTTCTTCTATGAATTGAAGACGCCTGAACTCTCGTTTTTCTTCTAATAGAATGTTTTGCCGCTCCAATCTTAATTCAGACCAAGCATTGTAAACTTTCTCGTTTTCCAAATCTTTAAGACGTGTTTTTTCCATAATTTCGCCGCGATATAATTCCATTTTTAGAGGTAATAATCTAGTGATGTAATCATCTTGATTTACATTAATTTCAATGACAACATCAGGGATTAAGAAATTCTCTATCATTATATCAACGTCACTAGCTCGTCTTGGAAAACCATCTAAAACAAAACCAACTGTTTGGTATGGTTCTTCAAACCACAAAGGAAGTAATAATTTTTTGGTTATGTTGTTTTCAAATTGTTCACCGTTATCAATATATTTTCTGACTTGTTGCACTTCTTCAACATTTATAGATAGCGAACTATTTAATGATGGATCTAAACGAAATATATCTTCGAAATCATTATGGCTAGGAAGATTTAAAATGCTTAATATCAGTGTATCGTAATGTATATAGCACAAACCAAAATTTTCTGCTAATTTCTGGCCAAGACTAGATTTACCACCCCTCTGAGTACCTGTTACACATATTCTAGCAGGAGGTATTTCTGCAGGTGGGGTATCTGTCAAAAATAATCTTGGATTTTCTACAAATTCGTTCATAGCAGACTCAGATGATAAAAAATATATTCTCTGTTCGAATTTTACCGCAAATTCATCTTTTCCTTTCCATAGAACAAAATAACGATCGAAAATGACAGGACAGTATAGGTTTGTTCGGCCAAGACGACGATTTCTCTTGAAAAAATCAAGAGCAGAATCATCGGTTGCTCCTTCACCAGCCATTCCTTCTCCTGTTTCATATGGTTCAGCGAAATCTTTCATTTCTTGTGCGCGTTCGGCTTCCGTGAAGAAAGATGCAGTTTTTCTGTACCTGTTTTCTAAAATAGTTACAATTTGTACTAACATATCCATTGTTGAGATTTTATCTATGCTTATTTCCATGGGAAATATGCTGTAATCTTCTAAAAAATTCTTAACTGATGACCAACTTACTAGATATTCATCGATAGAATCTTCGTATTCTTTATTTCTTTCTTCTTGAAGTTCTTCTTCTGTAACATCTTCATCTACTGTTACTATTACTCTATCTTGTATGTCATCAACTAAAGATTTAATGAAATTAGCTGCTGAAGAATATGATCTCATTTTATATTGTGGTTGTATTATGGAATCTTTTTTTAAACGTATAAAAACTTGATTCACGTCTAGCCAAGAATCAAATTCTTTATTAGTAAATTTTTCTCGTAAAAATGTATGCGCGGGACTTTCATCTTGAAGATAGATGACGTCATCAGCAAGGTAATGAGGAGCAAGTTTTTCTAAAATTTCCATATCAGTTGTCATGCCATCTATTATCCAGCCTCCCAAACGTTTATATAAAAATCTGTACTCTTCTTCAGCTTGATCTATTTCTGTTTTGAACATTTCTACTTTTTCTTCAATCGACAACGACATATCTGGAATACTGGCAGTTTGGCCTACCTGTTCTACGTAATCGTAAACGAAGGAATCGAAAACTGTAGCAGGTTCAATAGGGACTTTTAGTTCTTCAGGAAGATGTTGTAAAAGTTCTTCGCTATTGCTGCATAAATTTTCCATTTGATCTACGTCTGTCATACATGGAAGATTAAAGCTTACTAATTGTTGGTTCATTGAATCTGCTTCTGAATCTTGTTCTACATCTGTTTCTTCTGGTTCCCCTTCTTCTAAAAGTTTCTGTATTTCTTCCATTTGTTCTGTTTCTTCCATTTGTTCTATTTCTTCCATTTGTTCTGTTTCTTCCATTTGTTCGGTTTCTTCAACGTTTTGTTGTATTTCTTCTTGTTGTTGATGATCGCCTTCTCCTCTCTGTGATGATACTGAAGCAATTCTAACACTTTTAGCTGGTTTTATTTTAACACTACTTCTAATTGAGCATATTCTAACTCCACTTTTAATTAAAGCAATAGCTCTTTCTAATATTAATTTTGATTCTTCTTTCCATGAGTTTATTTTGTCTTCTCTTTCTTTTTTTCGTAGTTCGTCCAACTCTGAAAGTCGTTTTGTAATTGCTGCTATTTTTAATTTGTCTATAAAATCTGCTTCTTTTCTTTTCATGTATCCTAACTCTAAATCAGCTGGATGCAATATTTTACAGTTCAATAAAATTGCTAAACATCTAGCAACAACTGATTTTCCACTACATCTTGGGCCCATAACCCATATTCTACAAGTTGGGCTTGGTAGAACAGGAAGAAGATATGGTCTTGGGTTTCGATAGAATTTTAAAAGAGCATCTTCTGAAGATAAGAAGAATATTTTGTTCATGTACTGTACAGCAAAATCTGTTTTTCCATTTACACATCTGCCATCTTTTAATGCAACAGGACATTTGTAAGCCCAGTTTGACAGTTGGAATTTGTACATTGGACCAACAATCATCTTCTGCCTTAACAGGGGAAATGCATCTTCAGGTAAAAGGCTTGCAATATCAGTGGGAATTTTGTGACCCTCGGTAGGACCACCCAATTCTCCGTACGGCTCTTCTTCGTCTGATAGTTTTCGAGGTAACAAAACTGGATGAAATGATAGCATCTGCAATCGGTTGACAATACAATCAAACATTTTTTCAGGACTTAATCTGCCGTCCAGTTTTATAAAATATTCTGAATTGTGTTCTAAAATAATACCTTTTAACATAGAATGAACTTGACATTTGAATCGCCAGAGTTGAGTGGAAATACAAGACCTAAAATGCATTGGAAGTTTGATTTGTACTTTTGCAATATTTCCGTCTATTTGATACTTCGACCAAGGAAACAAGAAATCTTCAGGATTACTTTCAATTTCGTCATAACAATCAGGAGGATTTAAAACTTCTTGTTCTAATTCTATATTATATCTATACTTTTCTCTTTTATTGTGAACATCTATAGTACCACACATAACATAAATTATAATCAAAGGATGTCCTAACAAACTTTTAATAAATTTCAGTTGTTCTTGTGAATCTGACAAACAATGAAACGATTCTGTGTGAGCTATAATAGTCATATCACTTGGACCTAAATCCATATCTTTACTGAGGCGAATCTCAGACTTTTTCTGAATCGATTTCGTATCGTCCTCGAATTCGATTTTTGATTTAGTTCCAGCTCTAGTTCCTTCTTTAGTTCCTTCTGTAGTTCCTTCTTTAGTTCCTTCTGTAGTTCCTTCTTTAGTTCCTTCTCTAGTTCCTTCTTTAGTTCCTTCTCTAGTTCCTTCTCTAGTTTCTTCTTTAGTTCCCTCTTTACTTTCTTCTCGAGTTCCTTCTTTGGTCGAAACAGCGGAAGATGCACCATCACGCACCAAAGACACAGATCCAGGTTTAGCTGGCATTGGTTTTGCAGGAATGAGATCTTCGAAGATTTCTTGGACGTTGAAGACAGCTGATTCTGAACTGATGGGATCTTCTTTGAAGAATTCGTTTTTTAGAAGAGGGAAACCACTTAAGACATAGCCTCTATGTTGAGCAGATTGACTTCTGACTCGTTTTTCTACTAATCGTAATATTATTTCTGGACCGACGCTTCTTCCATTTTCCAAGTTATATTTAATACATTTACCTGGGAAGAAAGCAACATTAAATACAATATTTTTTATGGTTGTACAATTTATATGATCACATATAATTATTATTATAATAATGCCACAGTCTGCAAGAGATCACACATCTTAGCAGAAATTTATGATCACTTTTGCTTGACGTATGCATATTTTCTTATTTACAATATTGTTTTTTAATTATTTTTGCAAATATGAACAAAATTTTAATGCTACCAAATACAGAGGGGTCAGCACTAAACACTAGCTACGGTTGCCAACTGACCTTTTTTGTAAAGGACAGTCCTTTCTACACATCTTTTGTTCTTGTCATTTCCCAAACATGAAAAGGACGCGATTTGACTTTTTTGTCAATATTTGATATTAATAATTTAAAATAATGTTTTTCCTATTACTCTAAGAAAAAAATAGCAACATGAAATAAACATTTCACATTTCATGTAGGTAATACAATAAATAAATATATGAAAAGTGCAGGAAAAAAGGTAGGTAAGTTATTTATGCAACAAAATCGTTTACACTTGAGTTGTATACAATATTTTTTTATATGACCTTAAATAAAATTCCTGGAACAAATTAGAAATTTGACAGACGAGCAGGCGACAATTTGAATACACCAAATACCGAGATCACATTTAAAAGATAACATATCTGAAGTTGAATACTGCAGTTCTGTGAGTATTACCAACATGAATGTATTGAAAAAACTAAATTTAGGGAAGACAATTTAAATGTCAAACGTGTATTGATGGTGGTAGCTCTGTAATGTGTAAATAAAATAAAATACGAAAATCGTTTATTTTACACATCGGAGTATAAAAAAACCTTTTTGTATTTTATGGAGGAGCACAATTGGGTTTTAAAATTAAAAATACATAATTCTCGTTTTGAAAGAAGAAGAAAAAACATATCTGGTTTTTTCCCTGTAGTCTTCATCTACACAGAAGGTGGTGATGGGATCCGGAACATTAGACTTTAACATGTAAAATCGACTTTCGTAATTTTCTGTTTCCCTAATTAATTTAGGTAAAAAAAGTTTTAAATAAAAGTTGCAGAGCATGAAATTTTGCATCTGAATCATTAATTAATTTTGCCTGCTTCGTAACGGCAAAAGTTAATTTATTTTTATTTTTTATTAGGTATTATTTGTAATTTTTGTTCAATTCAACAATTATAATTTAGATAGATAATTATTATTGTACACTTGAACAGAAATTACAAATAATAATAAAAATAAACTAACATAACTTGACAGATGTGTAGACTGATAAATATATAGTGAAAATGGTTAGGCAGAAGACTCACGTCATCAACCTGAAAAAAACCTTATAAAATGAAATATAACTTGTAGAATTTTTTGGGTGTTATTTATTTTTAAAAGAAGGAAAAAAGTACTGGTATTAAGTAATGTATATATTAATGATATTTACAATTATTTCTAAGTCAATCGTTATTCCTTTTACGAAATATAAAATTATTTGAAATAATTGTAGTTTATTTTCGTACCATACGTTGGCACTACTGAGAATGACTATGTTGTGTCAAATAATTTTATATTCCGTAAAAGCAATAAGGATTGACTTAGAAATAATTGTAAATTCATTAATATATACATTTCTTTGATATTAGGATATGTTTTCTTCTTTTTCTAAAAATAAATAGCAACTAATAATTTCTACTAGTTATATTTCCTTTTATAAGGTTTTTTTCAGGTTGATGACGTGAGTCTTCTGCTTAATCATTTTTCAGCATAGTTAACATTTGTTAATATTTTGTTAAAATTCCATGGCTAACGCTATTTTTGGGGTGATTTTCGCAATTACCTAATATCTGCTAAACTGGCCTTATAAAGCATGCAAAATTAATATTGCTTATTGATGCGGATGCAGAATTTTATTTTCTACATCTTTTAGTTTTTTTTTACCTAAAATAATTAGGAAAGCAGGAAATTGCGAAAATATAATTATACAATGATAAAGTGAAAGTTCAGGCATACACAAGCATAATTCAGAATTATCGAAAAAAATGTCGTTTTTGTCGTTGGCAACCCTATTCTAGACGCACAATAGGCCCATAAACTAAATTTAATTTATTTTTTATGGGGTCTCGTGGCCGTGTGCCAGTGTCTGTTCGCGAATCTGGGGACCCGGATTCCTGACCGACGCCAAAAATTACTTCGAATTTTAATGACACAAAAATTGACCCCTGTGGTGCACTGTCCACGCCAGCAATGAGTGCCATGAAGTGACGCCTGGTAAGCGCCCACACGGTACAAATATTTCATCATTACTGATATCTATGTAAACAGATTGGCATACGCAGTAATGAGTAATATGCCGTGATGATATATTTTTTTTTTTGAATCTTTTTACAAAGATATGATCATTAATGAAAACCCGTCATAAAAATTCCAAATATATTAAGCAAGATATGATTTTTTAAAATTGTAGGGGGAGACCAGTGACACTGTAATATTTTTCATGAGAGATCCGCCATCTTTTTCACCAATGAGAATGAAAAATAGTCTGTGGGCGGGGCGCTGTGGAATTAAAGGCGGGATTCTCAGCTTTCATATTTCTGGCCAATAGAATCAAATCCACATCCGTCACGTCATAAAATGTTTAATTCGTTATAACTTTAAAATTACGTATTTTGCTTTACTAGTTATTAATCAGAAAGTATTTTATGATTTTTCTATAAATTTATTATATTTCAGTTATAGTTTGTGAGCCCATTATTTTTTTGTGAAGTTTACATTAATCCTCTAATTTATAACTTAATTGAATTTTTTTGAATGAACGTGTGCATTGGCTCTTAAAAAATGGAAAAAGATATGATTGTGCAGTAATAAAATACCTGCACAAAAAAGTTTAACACCAAAGCAAATTCATGAAAACATGATAAATGTTTTGGGAACATATTGGCCTTCATAAACAATGGTAAAAAAGTGATCAGCTGAATTTGAAGGTGGGAGGGAAAGCATTGAAGATAATCCTTGCAGTGGACGGCCTGCAACTGTTATCAATGAAGCAAATATCAATTTGATTCAGTTATGGTCATGGCAGATCGGCAAAACAAGATTGGAGAAATAGCAGAGGCTGTGGTCATCTCCTATGAACGGAATCAAAACATTCTGACCAATGAATTAGAAACGACAAAAATTTATGCGAGGTAAATCTTTCAGCTTCTGACTGTTGATAAGAAACGTGCTCGTTTCCAAATGTATTCCGACATGCTGCTATGTTATGAACCTGAATCTGAGAAGTTTAAGGGAAAATTTGCTACTTGTAATGAGACAAGTTCATTGGTTTCACTATCACCCTGAATCAAAAAAACAGTCGAAACATTTGAAGCATAGGGGTTCACCACCTCCCAAAAAAGTCAATGCACACGCTAATTTAAAAAAAAACTCCAATTAAATCACAAATTAACGTACAATTTGGCAGACATTGGGCGTTTTCGTAAAGTTAGTCGGAGCTACCCGACGGGTCTGTTCGATGACGTCACATATATTAGATCCATCCGCTTATCAAAGCTTTTAGGAATGCGTTTAAATTTGAGGTTATAGAAGAAATTTAACTTGTTAAAATGGATAATAAAATAGCGCATGTTTCTGTAGTTGTACATAATTTTAAATATGTCGACTCAACTAATATTAGCCGTGTTCCTTTGGGCTTTGATTCCCAATCTAAATCATCAAAATGATCATGATTAAGGAGAAGTATGTTTTTTCTTTTCTTATTCGTTATCCCCACTTTCTCATTTTGTGATCACTAGATAACCTTCCCCTTTCCCTTCTGAATCATCCTTTTTGAGTGATCATACAGATTCATTTCAAAGCAAATTTAAAAATGGGTAACGACAATAGGTTTTCGAGCGTAAAAAATTATCAATGCAGGGTTTATTTCATCAAAGGAAATATGATTTTTCTACAAAAGCATGTAATGACCTACCATACTTTTGAAAACAAAGAAAATATGTTACATACAAGATTTGTTTTAAGTAAACATATTTCATATGTTACCAAGAACATTTTTTTACTTCCATATGATGCATTTTTAATGTGCTGATTATAACACTCGACAGTAGATTATTTATAAAATAAAATAAATTAGTTTGCATTGGTCTTGCTCTTGCATATGATATTTGACGCTAGATGGTGTTTATATTATTCAAGTTGTTTTCTTGATATAATTTTTAAATCATGATTCAAAAGGATCACGATTAAACTAATCAGGATTCACAAAATCACAATCACAGTCCGAAGGAACACGGCTATTGAAAGCTGAAAGAAATTGTTTCTTGTGGTCGTTTATTTGTTCTCATAAAGACTTCACAAAGTATGAACTGCCATATTTTTTTCAGAACTTGCTATAGTGTTACAAGTTTATAATCAGAAACATTTAAATAAATACGTTTTCTGAAATACAAATGTTTACAATTTTAAATTTGTGCTCGCAATCTGTACTAACCCAACACATGAGCCGTGTTCCTTCGAGGTGTAATTGTCATACAGTAAAACCCCGGTTAACCGAACTCGAGTCAACCGAAACCCGGGTTAACCGAAACAATTCCACGTATTGTGAGATGGCATCTAAGCGGAAGCGTGTTGTGATTTCTATTGCGGATAAATTAGCTGCTATCAAAGAAGTTGAAAACATATGTACATACTGTACTGTAACTAAAAACTGTAACTACATATGTATATTATGTAATGTACATTGTTTCAAAATAATTCATTTCCCCTACACACCCATTTTAGTACATATGTAGGCTATTTTTAGGTGTTAATGGGTTAACCGAAAAATTCGGTATCCGAAACGGCTGCGCCCTCTTTATTTCGGTTAACCGGGGTTCTACTGTATTTATAATTCTGATTAGTTTAATCGTGATCCATTTTGAATCAAGAATTAAAAATTATATCAAGAAAACAACTTGAATAATATAAACACCATCTAGCGTCAAATGCCATATGCAGACCAATGCAAACTAATTTATTTTACTTTATAAATAATCTACTGTCAAGTGTTATAATCATCACATTAAAAATGGATCATATAGAAGTAAAAACAAATGTTCTTGGTAGCATATAAAGTATGTTTACTTAAAACAAATATTTTAACATATTTTCTTTGTTTTCAAAAGTATGGTGGATGATTACATGTTTTTGTCGGAAAATCATATTTCCTTTGATGCAACAAACTCCCACATTAATAAATTTCTACGCTCGGAAACCTATTGTCGTCAGCCATTTTTAAATTTGCTCTTAAATGAATCCGTGTGATCACAATATGTGATCACTCAAAAAGGAAGATGATTTAGAAGGGAAAGGGGAAGATTGTGGGAATAACGAATAGGAAACGAATACACATACTTCCTCTTAATCATGATCACTTTGATGATTTAGATTTGCGAAACTCAACCCAAAGGAACACAGCTATGGACAGAGTATAGGGAATAACCTTACTTTCCTATAGTGACCTGGGTCATGGATCAGAGTTGAAAATTTTTAATCGGACCGGAGTGAGTATTCGCGATGCCAGCCAAGCGCTCTCTATCTAGCGGACTAATTTTGAACCTCTTTGGTTGGTATTGTTCTCATTGTTTACAATTTGTGCCATACACGTTTTGTATTTTTTCTGCTTTAATTTCTATATTTATATAAATATAATCATTTAAAAATGAGTAAGATATATTCTTCATGCGCGAAAAAGAAACCAGAGATTCATTTTCACTAATTTCCTATGCCTAACCAAAGAAAAGTATCGTCTGTTAACAGATTAGGAATAGAAGAAATAGTTATCCTGCCTGGATATTAAAAAAAAGTTCGAACAAAGTATATGTACGTTTGATCACTACATTTTGTTCATAACGACTATTTTCCAATTAAGGAAGTGTAACAGTAATTTATATATTACTATTTGAGTGCTGTGTAAGGTATAAATCATACTTTATTACCTTAATTATTAAAACTAATAACTTCAATATATAATACTAAGAATAAATTTAAATAAAAATACACATATATTTTACAAAATAACCCTACTTTTATGATTCCTAAAACAACTAAGTTCATTTAGTAGGTACCTACTAGATGTAAACAACAAATTATTACCTCAATTATTAAAATTTATATCGTTAATTGATGTATATGTAATACTAATTATAAATTTAAATAAAAATAAACTACAACAAATAATCCTATTGATTCCAAAAACAAATTTGAGAACTGATCATATGTATATCCTCCTATTAACCACACCTCATTACATTAAATATTAAACTTAATATACTAGATATATAAAACACTAACTAAGGTACACTAATAATAGTTCTAAATAAAAAATATACTTTAAATATTAAGCAAATAACACATAAACCTTGACTTGCCAATGTTCGCTAATGTAAACTATAATTTTGTTCGTAGAAGGGTTTGAAACCGTCAGCATTCAGCAACCGTCAGAGGCATGCGCAGTTACATAAAAGCGTTCAGTCACAACTTTCAAAACTCTGACTACTAGTTGCCTGGCCTGTTCACAGAAGTTTTCTGACTGGTTGGAAACGGTTAGAATATTCCAACTCGGATGGAAATTTTTAGTTTGAGACATGCGCATTTATATTTTTCAAAAGATTTCACATTTCCACATGATCAAGTTTGTTTACATTTACAGAAAATTAGGTTATTTTGTGAAATTACTGTCTGATACATTACAAATAAATTTATATTTATCATTTTAATAAATATTTTGATATTAAAAAATTATGAGATATCTATAATAAGCATTAAAATTCAATTAATAATAGATGACGGATTCGGATAGTAGCATGTGCAGAGTAAATTTTGACTTTTTATATGATTCTTCAAGTGAAGATGACGATTTTGAAATAATTATTAAAAAACCCAAAAATTAGAATTATGTTGAACTGACAATAGGCATCCTAGTATTCTGAAGATTATTTTTTCAACACTTTCGTATCCAGAAGCAAGTTGTAAATCATATTGCAGTAAGATCTACAGTTTCATAGTATTTCCATCATCATGCTAGAGAATACTGCAAACTAAATGCTTATGCATATATATATAGTTTTCATTATGTGTTCACAGAAAAATTCAAACCGTTTGATTTGAAACCAGTTTGAAACCGGGCATGCGCATTCGATCTCAAACTCCAACCGTTTGCAAACCGTTCTATGCACAAAGCTAATACCAACCTAAACAGTTCGAATATATTCCGCTGCGGCGCTGGCATTTATCGTGGCATTGCGAATACGAACGCGTCCGATTAACCCGATTGCCTCTATGAACGCTTCAGATTACATCGAATCAATCCGATCGACTTTACGAAAACGCCTATTATTTGCAGCTTACATAACCTCACTATATAATTGTAGTGCTGCCCTCTCTGTGCTAAACCGCGGTTTTTTCAATTCACACTCGTACGGTAAAGAAATAGTATTATTGAAATCAATGGATATCAATTTGGAAATCATAATAATGAGTAATTTAAAGAAACTACTTTAAAAAGAGTTATTAAAATAAATAAAAACGATATATACATAAATAAATGTTATAGAAATATCTACATATTTTACCTGGTCGGCTATCACTCTCTATTTCTTCTTTTAAAACTGATTCCGGTGAAATATACAAACACTTCCAATGTTGTGACAATAATTGCGCCAAGTGTGTCTGTCCAATTTCTGGTTTTCCAACAATTAAAAATGAAACTGGATTTGTCGTTAAATACTGAGATTCCGCATCATCATCAGTGTGACAATTCATAACTTTTTCATTGTTTGGTTCATGCTGAAGTTCAAACAGATCTTGAAGTTTATTATAGTGATCTTCATCTTCTGCATGGTGGTAATAGATAAAAGGTTTGGCAAAAGTTTTATGTAATTCCTTCGGTTCTGGTTTATCGATATCAATATTTCCACGAAATATGCGTGGGAGGTTATCATAATCACTTATTATACATTGATCTATGGGAATGTTTATGAATTCTTTATTTTCGTGAGGAATTTGGTCCGTAATTTCTGTCATTTTTATAAGATGACGTTAAATGTGACAGAAATGACAAAAATATATTGAGACATAGCTGTCTTTTAAATTATTTCGTTATTAACTACCTGTTTATCGGATATACCGTGGCTGCGTTCGTTTTACGCTCTGAGCGGTCTGAGCACTCGATGCCGTTCGGTAATTACATCTGAGCGATCTTTTTGCTCAGCTTTACGTTCGGTTATTAGCTCACGGAGCGCACAGAGCCCGATCTGTTCAATCGTTCTCTAACCATGGAGTATGTTGAGCAGTTGTCTGGCGCATGCGTATTTAAGCGCAAATTTAAAATGTTTGTCGCCGGCAATGCAAACAGTGTCTATTCTATGTATGAATGTTGTCGTTTTCGTATATCAATTAGAAATGTTTAAAATGTATAAATTAGTCATTTCAGAAAACATTTTTGTACATAATTTTCAACTTTAAGTTGTCCATAATCATTTCCACATTCTTAATCAGTATCATCAAAAAAACGTTCATAACTCGCGCACAGTACACATGTTAAAAGTTCTTTATTATTTTCCGTTTTTATTCTGGCGCAAATTAATAAGTGTCAAAATGACAGTAAACGCTCTATCCGTTCGGTTATTCAAGCTACAGATCAGATATCGCAGATGAATTTGTCACGTGATCAGATTGCTCACAGTGCTCGACAGATTTAAATACCGAACGCACCTCGTGTGTAACACGAACAGTGGGCCATATGCGTTTAGCGTGGGAAAAGTTTTTCCTTGCGCAAAAGTGGTCTATTAATTTTAGACAATACTTTAAAACTTTCGCCGACTTAAAATAGGGTCACCGGTGACCCAAGATTATATTTTTTTCTGAATAACTCTGTTAAAAAAACATGAAATAAAATTAAGTTACTTTAAATTCGTAATTATTTCGACGAAATCAGGTAAAATAAATAATTTAAATATTGGGTCACCAGTGACCCAGGTTTAGGAATCAAAGATTGTAAATTATTTTAGGACGTCGAAGGTATAAATGTTTAATGGCCAGTTGAATCAACAAGGTTTAAATTTTAAACTAGGTTTAAACAAAAAAAAATGGAAATTTTGACAGCAATATATTATAATTCATTTGACATTTTATTATATTGTCAATTAAAGCCAGGTTTAAAATTTAAGTTATGTTGGTACAACCGGCCAACAGAGAATTAAATACTACGTATAATTCAGTAATCAATTTTATTTTGCACATTTCGTAACCGAACAAATTGAATTAAATTTTTTATAAAACTTACTTCTTTATACTGAGCCATGGTATTGAATTAAAATAACAAACAAATGTAATGACATACGTATCTGTAAAAATGACTATATCTGTTGAAGAAGTCATTAATACTGAAAATGAAGAATTATTTACTGGAAAAAAAAGTAAAAAAATATTAAGTAGTATTATTTTGATGCAAATTATATTTTATAATAATCTGACAGGTAAAATGACATTACATTTGTTTGTGATTTAATAGCTATTAACATACATATTGTTATGAGTATCATAACTACCGCAGATGTTGCTTTGAAATTCTAGCTTGTACAGCGAGGATTTTTAAGACATCTATGGCTTGTTATGATTCATAACATCCGTGGTTTGTTCAATAGTTTATCGATTTTAGAAAATACCGACATTATTAATAAATATTTTATTTTTTTAATTCTCTTATTAATGCTACATACTTTCAGAACGCTGTAACAAACAGAACAATTATTTTAACATGTCAGTATAACAGATATTCAAATTATGTGCTTTATTCCTCATATTTACTATTTTAGAATAGAGTAAAAAATAAACCGTGTTACGAACGATACACTAATGTTATCCGTATGTATTAATAAATAGCATTATATTTTATTTTCATTTTATAGACTGTTGTTGGCATGTCAGTATGGTAATAATATTACCGTACAGATACAGTTATTACTTAGTTACCAGTAAAATCATATGTTCGTATAAATAAATAAAAGTTGTAGGGCATAAAATGCTTCATCTGAATCATTAAGCAATTAATTTTGTATGTCTTGTAACGTCAAAAATTAGGTATGAAAAAGGCGAAAATCACCGCAAAAATAGCTATAGCCAAGGAATTGAAACAAAAAAATTAACGAATGCTAACGATTTATCTGTCAAGCTAGGTTAATTTAATTTCATTATTATTTGCAAAATCTGTTCAAGTGAACAAATATCAATTTAAATTAACAGATAATTGTTAATTGAAACAGAAATTAGAAATAATGTCTAATAAAAATAAATTACCCTAATGTGACAGATAAACCGGTAGATATTTGTTATTTATTCTATCTCATTTTCATGACCATTGCTATTTTTGAGGTTATTTTCGACATTTTCATACCTAATTTCTGCCGTTACAAGGCATACAAAATTATTGTTATTGATTCAGATGCAGAATTTTATGCTCTACAACTTTTATTTGAAGCATTTCTACCTAAAGTAATTAGGGAAGTAGGATATTAAGAAAGTATGATTTTACATGTTAAAGTTCTAAGTACCTATAAACAAAGGATTTTAATTTCCTGAATTCGGTAAATTCAATAACATAGCTAATATTACAAGCAAGTAAACTTTTATAAAATTCAATTTGCTCGGTTACGAAATGAGCAAAGTAAAATATGATACTTGATTTAGATGCAGAATTTAATTCTCTGAAACATTTTTTTGAGGTATTATCGTATTATTATCTAAAATTAATAGGCCACTTTTGAGCAAGGCAACACGGGACTTTTCGTGTTACTCCCGGTATATTTAATATAGGTATAAATAAAATAAAACATAAATAAATCAATAATAACAAAACAAAAATCAGTAAATTTATAATAAAATCTATAAACGATTTATTTAATTTACCTATTATTACATTTGTCCAAATGTTTAATATGAGTTCTGCATTCATTTGTTCACACATTAAAACATACGAATCAAGCAAAGCATACTTCAAATACATAAAAAAAAACAGGCGAAATACAATTATTTTTATATTATTAAACAAATGATGATCTGCAATGGAGTAAGCGACTATACTGAAATTTCATTCAAAGTGTCGGTCATAAAACGTAAAATTTACCCATTATAATTTCTCATTATAATAATAAAAATTAAACATTCATAACAATAAAGTTATTTGTTATTGACTGTTTTGGAGAAGGGATACGGTAACGTCAATATGGCTTGAGTTTATATTTCTATATCAACCGCTTACGGCATATTCTCTATCTTTGTCTACCACGATCGAACCATAATGATAATGATGCCATTGTTACTATACCCGTTCTCAAAATTTCTATTTTTTTTTCTCGCAAACTACAAATAACGAATAAACTTTAAAAAAATAGGGTATTTTTTTTAGTCTCGTATAGGTACATAGGTACTTACGTAATCAAAACTTAGGCACATAGGTACTCCGTTGAATTTTTCATTTGTTTCTTATTAATTTTCAAAAAATCAAATAACACGTTATTTGCCGTAAAACATTGTATAAAAATTATCTAAACATTTTTTCTGTATAATCATTGAGATATGAGATAGTTTCAAAATGTACGAAATTCAAGTTTTAGCTTGTAGTTAAAAAGCAAAAGACAATAGAAATTTTTTACGGCGACTATTAATTTTGTCGTAAAAGGTTGACTATGGAATATACAAACACAAATAGCGAAAATGAGACACCTGTACTTACATTATATTATACCACTTTAATTTTTTTTTTTTATTAGAGATATATTTGATAAATAATTAAATAAAATCAAATAAAATGTGTACTAAATTCTGCCATTTGAACCAAAGATATATTTGTTTTTGTACTGATAAGATAATCAAATTTTAAACTATAAGAACACATAAATAATTTGAATATTTTATTTCGCCTATTTTTGGGACAAAAAGCTTATGCATATTCAAATTGGGATACTTATTTTCATTGGGGTTGATGGTACAGAAAGGGAAGTTCTCAGCGGCGGCCTGCGACTTCGTGAGCACGTTGAAGAACGTTGACTTGCCGACGTTGGGGACGCCCACGATGCCGACGCGCAGGTTGGTGCCCACGCGTCCGATCAGCGGCTTCCTCTCGGGCTCCTCCACCTTCTTCGGGGGCATTCTGCAACAGAACAGACAGCCTCTCGCTCAGCATCATCATCATCATCTCCCTGAGCTATGAGCTATCTCCACTAAAACGTATCATTTGCAAAACTGCGCCATCACGTCCTTATTTTGCATATAACCACACGCTGCGGAAATGTTAAATCTTTGTGTATAAAATTTATGATGGGCTTTAATTGCGCACGAATGTGCATATTTTCGAAATTTGAGTGTTTTTATGGTAAATATAACAGTTATAGGAGGAGCTGCTCGGCCCACAGGGCATCCGGCAACAATTTCATGAAGATTATACCGGTGTTTCAAGCCGGCTCTACCCTGCAATAACAATTCTTCGGTCTGATATCAAATGTGGTTAGTTTTAATCGAACTGTCTCGATATTCAGAGCCAAGCGCGGCCCTAATGACGGACTAGAGCGTCTCGCACACTGCAATTTCAAATTAACCACTGACACAGGAATTGGTATTAATGTAATTATCGATGCAACTGCCCCAGGTCAACCGAACACAACAGCGGTAATTTCAAGACGGACTCGGGCAAGCCTCGCCGCTCAAACATTCAACGCACAGTTTCCAACTCGAACGCGAATCGCGCAACCTCTTTAATATGCAAATATCTCCAATCTAATCAAATTACTACTTTCAGCAGCCATTTTAACGTTTCTCTTTAAACCTCTGTTCCACATTCATTCCACACTACAATCTGCTTATTCATTCGTTTGAATTTATGCGCCCGTACAATCGATACTATATTTGCCAACAGATGTCACTAGTTGTCTGCAGCGCAAACGTAGAACGTCAATATTATGTGCAATTTTAAAACTTTTTACTTAAATAATTAATTATTTTCACACATTATAGCCCTAATAATATCTAATATAAAATACTACTTCAAAATAATTGTGTATTAATGTATAGATATAATATAAGTAAATTTGCAACATAACCTATACATTTTTTCATTCCCGTATTTCTAAATATTTACGCCATTATAATGGAAAGTAATGTATTATATTTAGAAAGCACTAATATATTGAATAATAAGTAACACTTACTTTATATATTTTATGATTACAAGTCTGTAAAACACAAATAACACAATCACTTAAACTCGTGGAGTTACACCACACACCGACAGCTGGTGAGAAGACCCGGCAAAGTTGAAACGGTTGCATCAAGCAAGGCGTAATCGTTATCCACAAAAAGGAACAAAAAGTGTTTTCTCCTATTTTCTATTAATATATAAGCTTATACTACTTATTATATTACACAATATATACAATAAATGTTATTTAATTAAGCTTGCAAGCACAGGATAATTTTTTTACACTGGAAATGAACAACTTAAGATGTCTGTTTATATACTTGTATTGATGATTAATAATATTGCACAATATTTAACATTGTACTATTGATCGTTTGAGAGATATGTTGAATAGTTGTGCAATATACTGTGTTAATCAAAAATATATTGCACAATATGTGCATGTATTATTATTGAACAATATTTTGTACAAGTTTTAGCCCTGGAATCATTGGCAATAAAAAAAATTGATGTGGCCAGCACATTACCTTCCGTCAATTCTGTGTATTATGTACAAATTCCATACATAAATTTTCTTGCAACAGATTCTATATTTCCAGTAATATTATTTCATAAACAAACTATGCAATTTGCACTTGCACTCACATCTTCTTCTTTAGCTTTTCCCATTCGTTAGGGGTCGCTATGTTTTATTTAATTCTTCCACTCATTTCTGTTTTGCGTGTCGTCCTCATTCAGTTCCTTTTCTCTCAAATCTTCCGCAATACAGTCCTATCTTATCTTTGGTCTTTCTCTGTTTCGTTTACCTTTATTACTAAGCTATTCATTCTTCCAATATATTCTTCTTCTGCTCATGACATATTCATACCAATGTAATCGTTTTTCTTATATCTTTCCAGAAACTTCTAATACTCGAGTTATTTTCAATTTTCATTATTCTTTCTTTCCTTACCGTATCTTTCCGTGTCTTCCCCAACATCCTCATCTCTGCCATATTCATTTTCTTTTCATTGACACTGACATCTGTCAGTTAGAATTTTCTTAATATAGTAGCTGTTTCCATGGTTGTAGCATAGTTGGCTGATTTATAAAATTTAATTTCTTTATAATTCTTTAACTCTATATTCATTGAATATGAAATATAAAATGCAAAGTATAGATAAGAATATTCTTTAATATTTATAATAATAATAAATGACAAAAAATAATATTTAACAGCGTTTTTTCTAGAAAAACTGTTAAAATCTTCAAACGAGTGTACTTCCGGTTGGCCAATTATAACCAAAATCGAATCAAGTCTGCATAGGGATGTAAGGAAGAGGAATACGTAAAAATCGTAATTTTTGGAATTCTAGTATTGGAGATATCGTGTACGAAATTATAGTCACAGTTACACACACACAGGGCCGGATTTAGGGGTGGGCGAGGTGGGCGACAGCCCACCCCAAAGATTGCAAGGGGCGGCAATTCACAAAAAAAAAATACTTGATAATCCCTTACAGAATCGTTTTACTCCACTAACACAATATTTTCATTTTTATTTAACCTAAAAAATATTAGTACCATGGACTCCAAAATATTGAGAAATAATACACAGGTACAGTGTGTTAAACAAAAACCTAACTCAAAGTATGCTATGAAAAAATAAGCTTGTCTGACCATTATTCAATTCAAAAGTCAAGTTGTCAAAAAGTGATCTTGAAATGTAATTTTAAGGAGACAAGTTCATAAAGAAGGGAACAATTTATTGCCATTTGCTGTTTTCTAATTTAATTGCATTTAAAAAAAAAGATTTAAAAAGAAAAGCTTTGATTTCATTTTGACAATATCTTGTATCAAATTGACATTTAATTAAATACTTTTAAACTGACATACGTTTCTTTGTTCATAGCCTCCTCCGAATTAGGTTGTTTTTAACACTCTATATATGGGCGTTCATTTTAAATGGGCCACCGTTACTATCTGGAGAATTATAAAAGCTAGAAAGACGGCTAGATGAGTAAATCATTTTTATTTCACAAGACAAATTTAAACAAAATATTTTTTTTTCGAATAATGGTTTACAAAATATACCTAACTTTTTTATTTTAAATGAGAATATATATTTTTTATTTGCGAGAATATGAGAACCATTTAAAATTAAAAAAAGTTAGGTCCCATATTTTGAGAACCACTGGAAAAAAATATTTTTTCTTTTCTTTACATTTGTCTTGTGAAATAGAAATTGCTTGCCCATTTAACCGTCTTTGTATCTCTTATAGTTATAGATACTATGGTGGCCCATTCAAAATGAACACCTGTATATTACGGTGTTGAAGGAGAGGGGGGGGGGCATTTTTAGATCTTGCCCACCCCAAATTTTGTTCTAGATCCGGCCCTGCACATACACACACACACACACTCACACACGCACTCACATACACACATACACACACGCTCTCGCGCACACACATACACATCATCGTAAAAATCGTATTGTAGGGATCCTAAAACGTGCTTATTTATTGAAAACTCATCACCGAATTTTTTGACCAAAGACAATATCTTCCTTACCTAGAGGTGACGGAAAGTAAAAAAAAATGTGAAAAGCTGTGCTTTGGTTGTCGGTTGTCGACGCCGATTTCCATATCCACAGCCGGCGTCACCTAAATAAAAAATAATAAATAATACCAATAATTGCTCTCATGCGCTTACATGCACAACAATTATATTTATTTGCACTAAATGAGCTGGTTTCACATTTTTTGAAAAGTATTTTAAATGAAAGTTTATGCAATATTTTTCATAGTAAAAAAAAATTAGGTATTGTTATTTTCGTAAATAATTAAATGAAAAGATTGGTGCCAGAAATAGTCATTAAGAACAACGCCCCCACTCCTATGATATCAGAGCACACACAATACCAAGGGCGCCGGCAGGATTTTATTCAGGGGGGTGCAGAAAGATTTTCTCTCTACCCCCCCTACAGTCGTTTTTTTTTTTCGAAGAAAAAACAACGAATTACATTTCTGATCTACAATCAGTGATATGTTTATTTGATTTAAATAAACTCTTTTTGTATATGGACCTACTAAATTTAAATTTATTCATTTTAGTAGGTTCATATGATATGAACCTACTAAAATTCATATGAATCATATCGTAACTTATTCAATTTTTTTTGAATAAGTAACGACACTACTAGAATTCAAATGAATTAGGAAGAATAGCGGGAAACTGATATGAATATTTACGAAAAAACCAAAGTTAGATTTAGAAAATCTTGTTCAGAACTAAAAATTTGAACACTTAGCTGTTTCCGAGGCACTCAAGATTGGCATGACACTTCCTGCAACAACCTGCAGCATTGAACAATCTTTCAGCACATTGACGCGTCAAGACTTGGAATCGATCTACAATGAGTTTTGACAGCAGGAGAGAAGACTTTCATTGCTGTTTTAAAATAAGTTATTTCTAAGTATATGTATCACATTTGTATTTTCTATTCTATGTTTTCTATGTATTCTAATAAAAAATATTACTTCAAAAATTTTTTTTTGTTATCAAAAAATCAATTTTTTTTCAAGCCAGGGGGGTGCACGTGCACCCCCCTCTCGACGCCCGTGCACAATACGTCAATCATAAACAATTAGAAAACAGTTTGTTCGTCACCTACGCTATTTGTAGATATGAAAGTAGGCAAAATTTTGCCATATGTTAAAATTTATGTACTCTGACATCACATTCTGTTTCAGATCACGTGACTTTTACAAAATATTTCACAAATTTGAATTATTAACTGTAAGATATCTAATGGATATTTCGCAATATTTTTAAATTTGAGGCCCTTTAAAGAACAATATTTTTAGTACTTATAAGTCATATAAAAATTCTTGCAACAGCCCTATTTTGATTATTTCTCTTATAATATAACCTAACCTAACGCACAAAATGTCGGTACCCACAGCTGCAGCCGCGATGAAGTTATAGCAACCGCCACCGGTTCCCATTTAGTTTTTTCTAAATAACCGGCACCGGCAGCCAAAGCACTCAAATTTTAACTGATTTATTGCGCAAATGATTGAACCGTAACCGTATCAATATTATTGTATATTATGACACGATTCTGAGGACCCGGGTTAGATATCGATTTCAAATTTTAAATGGCACCAAAGTGACCCCTGTGGTGCAGTCTCCTCGCCAGCAACGGTACAAATATATCATTATTTCATTATTACCAGGATCTCTGTAAACAGCAGACTGGTACACCCAGCAATGGGTAATAGGTATACCATGATGATATACAGGATGTTAATTAAAAAGCGAGGGATAAACATAGGAAATCAGTTTTTCCTTACGCAAAACTTCCCAATTAATTTTAGACAAAAATGTGTCAAATAAAAATTGTAGATAATTAAATTTTACAGTTAGATCAAATTTTAGTCTGCACGTATAGTAACATGTAAAATAAAATTTGAAAGCTTATAAATATTGCTCATTTGTAGTAATAGCTATGGAATACAAGTAGAAATAAAATTATAAAGAAATGCATATCGTTTGAACTGCCAGAAATTTGATTTTCCTATAAAAATTACAGATAATTATATTCTATACGTCACTAAACGTATTTTGTTTTTAAATTCTATACCTAAATCAGTGAACAGATTCTATTTATTTTTAATTTGTAATATGCAAAATCGAAATTCTGATAGTTTAAATTTCGCAGTTCAAAAGATATGAATATCGTTGAAATTTTGATTAAATTCCAAGGCTATCACTACAAATGAACAATGTTTATAATATTTCATATTGGATTTTACAGGTTACTAAAAGTGCAAAATAAAATCTGTTTCGTAATTTAAACTTCAGTTCAGGTAAGAAAATATTAGATGAAGCTTGAAAGCCAAGCGTTTTTACATTTAAAAGGCAGAATTGATATCCCTATCTAAACCAACGCTATTTCCTTATATGAAATGAAGTATAGATGCAGGGCCGGCTCAAACGTCGGGTTTTCAGGAATTTGATAATACACTAACCCTATTCCGGAAACTGGCTGGTGACTAAAACATCCGAACATAGGACTAAAACATGTAAAATCATACTTCCGTAATTTCCTGCTTCCTTAATTATTTTAAATAAAAATGTTTGTAAAGCAAAAAATCCTATTTCTGAATCAATATGCAAAATTTTTGTTTGCTTTGAAACTGCAAAAATTAGGTATGAAAAACGAAAACCGCCCAAAAATAGCAACTCGGCATGTTTCCGGTATTTTTAAATAAAAATAAATATATCATCACGGTATATTACCCATTGCTGGGTGTGCCAATCTGCTTTTTACACAGATGTTGGTAATGGTGATGATATATTTGTACCGTGCGGGCGTTTATTAGGCGTCACCTCACGAGCACTCATTGTTAGCGTGGAGGGTGTACCACAGGGGTCAATTTTTTTTTTAGTATTGTGCATATTAGCTGATAACGACTTTTTCAACAATCGTACTACATTGACATGTCAACAATAAGTTTCAATTGGTTTCTTAATGCAAACTCGAAAATATTTCACCAAAAAAATTACGCATCACTTTTTTGATCAAGATATAAACATTTAACTCTGCGTTCGAGTTATGGACCAATTGATATACCACAGACATAATGTTGTCTTTATTTTGTTTTTTATAATTATTATTATTATATTATTATTATTATTATTATTATTATTTTAGGATCGATTATGTATGTATGTATGTATAATTATTGTAATTGGAATACATCTAAATATTGTGAATTAATTGCTAAAACTATAGTGAATTTAATATACTTATTTGTTTTTTTATAAATAATTTGTATTTAATAAATATTAATTCTGAAAAATTAATTTTCTGTACAAAATTCATTGGTCCAATTCATGTGCGATATGGCTAGTAAAGGTTTGTAATTTATGTTTAATAAAATTAAATGATATTAGTATATCGATAAGAAAGCTTTATTACAATTTTTTTGGGGCCCCGCTAATAACGTTTTCCCGAGACCCCGCAAAACTTCCAGCCAGCCCTGAATAGATGTAGAATTATCTGCAACTTTTATTTGAAACATGTTTGGCTAAACTAAGTGGTGGGAGGTTTAGCGCAAGGAAAAACTAATTTCCCATGTTAAATGCCTATGGCCCAGTTTTTACGCCATTAGAAATAGTTTGTCATATTTTTCAGTTCTAATGTTAATAAAAAATATTATTTAAATAACAAATTATAAAATATTTAATAGTAGTCGTAATGTTATTTTTCTCATTTTTTGAGTAGGTTTAAGAATTTTAGGAATTCCTTTGAAAATTTAAAAAGGCATTAAAGTTCAAATCGCGGTACTTTAAATAATTAAGTTAATATCAATAATGACTTTTATTACATAGCGGGCGTACACAAATTTTCTACGTACAAACATAATTTGGGCCATTACCAATAACGTATATTCTGATGACGGCAACGAAATATTTAAATTAATAAATTATGGGTTTGGACATATTATTGACGCGTGTTTTACAAGAAGTAAACGTTACTAGCAAACAGAAAGACGAAATTGGCATGTAGGATCATTTATATAGCCGAAAATAACATAGTCGGCCAGTACAAATTGATCTAAGATATTATAATGATGGTATAATTTGTCCATCTAATATTCCATACATTCCTTGTGATTCACAAATAGATATGTCTGACAGTAATAATAATAACAACACTTGAATTTAAATACTTAGTAACAGACAATTTCAACACTTTAGTTTGTTGAGTTGAGCGACTGATTTAACTCGTTCGTTTTTTGCACATTTGTTTGAGTGCTCATTAAGTTTATTTCTTTTTCGAAAAAGTTTATTATTTCACAGAACAGAGCTATTTATTATTTCCAATAATAATCAGCTCTTCTTGGAAATTATTGCATTACACAAAAAAACAATATTAATATGTATCCGTTGGATAAATTCATTCATCATATATATTGTTTCATTTCGAATATAAATAACCTATAATATTCAAACTTCAAACCGCATTTATTATGTTGTCGAATTTAAGAAGAAACTGATGTTTGACTGAGATTTCGAGTAATTATTAGTTAACACCTTATCTATACCACAGTCGAGTAATTTCCTATAATAATATCGTTATAAATAATTATGTATCCATTTCATATATATTCAACCATTTAAAGTAGTTTAGTAGGTACATCTTTATTTGAAAATTAAAATTTAACATAATTTATCATATTTCTGGGTAGCTGTGGGTAAATATGTATGTATTTAAAATTTTGTTCCTTCCAAGTATAATATTTTTTGCAAATTTTGATATAATTTTATTGTCTTAAAATAATCAGAAATTGATAATAGGTACGTTATCTAATAGATATAGTGAAATTGAGTGAAATGAAAAATATTGCATTGTACAAATTAGGTAGGTACAAATATACGTTTCATGTATGAACAATTATTTAAATAATAATTTTAGTGTTATTTCGAAAATTTAAGAATACCTTATTTGCTGACTTGTTTGTAGCCCTCTATCAAAGGTAAACTAACGTTTTCTGTGACTATACGTACTTCATTTCAAGGAGTAAATAAAAATTGGCCTATAGGATAATCTACATAAGCTTCTAATTGGCTAGTACATTTCATCCAAATATATATAGTATTTTGACATAACATATTTCGACCAAAGACAATACCTTCCTTACCTAAAGGTGACGGAAGGTATAATTTAGGTTAGGTTCGAAATCATTATGATTAATAACTATTTGTAATATTTTTAGATGTTAGCATTGTTATTATTTGTAGATACGTATAAAACCCGTTTGACACCGTTATAATATAATTTTGTTACCTACCAAATTTGATAACAAACATAGTACTTTAACTTATAAATTCATACTTTCTTAATTTCCTGCTTCCCTAATTATTTTAGGTAAAAAGTGTCAAATGAAAGTTGTAGAGCATATTTTACACCTGAATCAATAAATAAAATTAGTTTTGCATGCTAACGGCGGTTATTAAGTATCAAAATGTCGAAAATTATCCCAAAAATAGCAATAGCCATGGAATTGAAATAGAAAATTATTAAATTCTTAAACTAAAGGTTTATCTATCAGCTAGTTTGTTTATTTTCTTGTAATTTCTGTTCAAGTGAACAATTATCCATTTAAATTAATACCTAGGTATGTAATTGGTCACTGGAACAAAAATAACAAACAATAGGTTCTTAAATAAAAGAAACTAATCTAATTTGACATAGATAAATCATTAGATATTTGTTAATTATATTATTTATAATTCACTTGTAAACTACATTTATTGATACCGCCTAAGTCTACTACTTTTGAAAATTATTTTACATCGTTCAACGAGAAAACGGTCCTCTTTTGTGCAAGCAACTATAAAATTTAGGCAGGGGGAAGTTATGCCAGAGATGGGTTGTAATTATTTTTATATTCATCATACTGAAAATATAATAGAATAAGGAATATAATAATAGTAAGAATGAAAAATAATACAAAATTGGTTTGTGATGGGTCCGTTCTCTAGTTGAACGAGGTATAGTTACTAAATTGTAAAATTGACAGCTAACTTGTTAAAATTTTAGTTCATAACCACATTACTAATATTGTTGATATGGAAAAATTGGTTTTTGTTCCCTAATGTTTACCGTTATAAAGCACGCAAAATTAATTGTGCTTATTAATTCAGATGTAACATTGTATGCTTTACAACTTTTATTTGAAGCTTTTTTATTTAAAATAATTAGGAACACAGGAATTAACAAAGTCTGAATTTACATGTTGCAGTGGTGGTCACCACCCTGTATGTATATCATAAATTAGTAAAATTTATGATGGGACAGAACGTCTTATTTGTTAAAACATTTGTTACAACGATACAGTAAATTAATATTTCTTTATTTTCTACAATAAAAACTTTTATTTGAAATCGTCACTAAAGTATACAAAAACCGTCATTAAAAGTTCAGAAATCGGCACTAAAGTATTTCATTATAGGACGAATTCATGAAAATGTAGTGCTGCCAGCCTTATGATAATTGTTGTACATATACGATAATTCGGGCAGACGTACGTTGTACAATAGCAAATTTCTATGTAAAATGACAAAAAATATGAGCAAAAGAACAAGTTAAATAATTCCCATGAAGAAATTTGAGATAGCACGCATAATTTTGAGTATTCATTACATTAACTTAAATTTCGCAACACTGAACATAAGTTCGTTTGTCTGACTGACAGCAATTGACAAATTTGTCATCATAACCTACAAAAATAGACATATCTTTCATTTTCACAAAATTTCGATTTCAAATAAAATTTAATATGCTTCTCGGCACTGAAATTCATTTTTATCACTCATATGGTTTATTTTCCTCGGCCCTACGGTCTCGGCAACTAAATTCCACATTCGTGACAAAAAATAAAACTTCAGTACCTTGATACATAAATACGTAACTATTGTACAATCGTAAAAATGTAACAATAGTACATTAAAACACAAGTATCATAAGGCAATCTGTTAACGTACGAGTCCAAGTTTGGAAAACGAGCCGCCAGGCGAGTTTTACAAAGGACGAGTGCGTCAACAGGCCTTATGATACGTGTTTTTTATACTATTTTTTCTATTGAGGTAATTTTACGATTAAATTTATTTAAATTGCGACGTCAAATTATGACTAGGTATTTTTTTGTTAGTTATGTTTGTTGGTAACGTTTCTCGCTAACAATTGAAATTTCATATTTTGTCAACTATTGATTAATTATTGTATTGCAAGGTGTATTGTATTTATGATTCAAGGTCTGATTTTGGTTGTGAAATTAATATTATTATTTATTTCTAGTCCTAACACGTAAAGAAAGTATAAAAATCCATAATTAAAAGTAATATGTTGAAATATTATCAACAACTTACCATTTTGAGGTTACCTGTCATCTGTCAGTTATGAAAGCATGACTACCAACTCTAGAACATGAAAGGCGCCAAAAATAGTACGCTTATAGATCTTCTAAACGTCGTGTTTGCAGTACAAAACAGTACGTTTATAGAAACATAATAACACCGAAATAGAAAAAGATATTTATAGTTTTATTTTATTATTCGTAAAAGTTTTATACAAATTGAATATTTATTTCCTAGCAATTTTATTTGCAAATCCCATACAACTAATGCATTGTACTCTATTGTACATTTTGAAAGAAAACTATAAAAATCCTCAACAATCAAAATCTGATAAATTCCGTATCCTTTTATGAATCTCTCACTCTTCAAGTCTTCAGGTTACCATCCTGCTTCTTTTTTGGATTGACATGTCAGTTCACCACCGCCAAAACCGCAACCGATTGTAAGAACGTCTTTTGTCCGGTGTAACACGCGACATTGTTCACATCCGGTCGCAGAAAGCAGAACGCACCCTCGCCTCCCCGTACATTGTGCGAGAACATGTTGCGATCTGCCATAATGGGCTCGGGTTCTTTGCAACATCGGCGAGCCGACAGGAAGTGGACGATGACAAATGTATTTGTTACACATTCGAAAAGATGGAGGTTAAATAACATGTTACTGGGAAAAGGTTTTGTAGTTGTAGCGAATTGCATGGAGTATTGTGGAAGTGAGATGTAGTGAAGATAGGTTAGTTATCTGTCAAATATTAGAAACAAGGAAGTTTATTTTATTTTGTAGAATATCCAGGATAACGTGTCACACATTGGATATATGAGTACGTGGAAATGTAATTTTTTCCATGCTCTATTCCTTATAACTTTTTTATTTGAATTCGTGCTAACATTTGCAATTGTCTCATTTAACCGATATTTTAACCTACTTGTAAGTATAATAATTGTTGTATTATTGCTGTTTGAAATAAATAAAAATAAATATATTACACATCGTTGGAAATTTCAAAAAAAAAACTTATTAGTAGGTTTGATTCTACAATCCATATAAAAATTAAAATTTTGATATAACTCGAAAACGATGATAAAATAATTTGAGCATCGCTATTAAAATAAAATAATATAAAAAAGTGCCCTAAAGTCGTGCAAACCAAAATCCAGTATTATTATACGTATTCGCAAAAGTAAAAAAATCTAATGTGGCCAGCACATTACCTTCTATCAATTCTTGTATAAATTCTACGCAGTAAATTGCTGTCAATTAGTAATATGTGAATATTATGTTTCCATTGTGCAGCTTTTTGCAGCATAAGTTGCAAGATATTTCTTTATAAATTCATTGAATATGAAGAAAAAAAATTTCATTAAATCGAATAGAGAATAACATATTCTTTAATATTTATAATAATATAAAATGTCAAAAAAGGATATTTAACAGCGTTTTTTTCAAGAAAAACTGTTAAAATCTTCAAATTAGGGTACTTCCGCTTAATTAATCGTATCCAAAATCTAATCAACTCTTCATATGGACGTACGAAAGAGGAATATGAAAGAATTATAATTTCTCGAATTGTAATATTGGAGTTATCGATGGATAAATTTTTGTTACACACACAGAGAGCAGATACACTTACGTACGGATATCATCGTAAAAATAGTGAAATAGTATTCTAGGGACCCTAAAACGTTTATTCATTATCGGATTTTTTGACCAAATACAATACCTTCTTTACCTAGTAACGTAAGGTAAATAAACTGTAAAATTTACATTTTTTTCTGAAATAATAAAACACCATTAAAATGGTCTCTTAATAAAGGAAACTTATGTAAAATGAACCTACTTCGTATCTCTTATATATAGTTCTCGAGTCGAGTTCCTCATGTTGAACAAATTATCCTCATCTGTATAATTCTAAAAATTACTTTTACCTCTTTGCTGCTTTAATAAAAATGAAATTGCCCAAAAATGGACTCAACTTATGATCTGAGCTCTCCATCGTTATAGTTAGATTAGGGTAGTTTTCTCTAAATTAGATTTAAGTTAAATTAGATAAGGCTAAGAAGTCAGATTTTTATTCGAAATGCTAACCATTTATTCACAAATCGGAAAAAATACATTTTTCTTGAGTTTCATGAAAATAAATGTCTGTGTTGCAAATTAACACAATTTAAAAACTATATATACGTACGTGGTACAACATGTAAAATAACAATTTCGCGGGAACTACATCCGCACTTAAGTATTAGTACGTAGGTATGTAATGAAAACTTGTAATTTTGGATTCTACGATTTCAAATTACATTTCACCGATATTGAAGGTTATTAGAACGACTTGTAATCATACAACCGATAGTAAAGCAGTGAAACCAAGACGCGTAATGGTCTTATTTTTCACATTTAAATTTTTTATTTATTGAAATGAATGAAATAAGTAGTAGGTACTATTTATGGCGGATGTACATAAAAAAATTAAAGTTTTATTGCGTACAGAATGTTTAAGTTAATAGCAAGCTTAATATCTATATTTTAGTTTTCTTTATATTTATTACAGGATATCCAATTCATTTTAAAAAAAAATTTCTACAGTATATTATTATTTCTACAATATTTCAATCAATGTCGGTTCTAACTTTTACGCTATTTCGTTGTCGTCAAAGAGCGAAGCATTTTACGAGTAGCTCAGTTTCTGGACAGCGTTACATTCCTAGAATTCGCTATCATTGGACGGAGATAAAGTGTCTAATTGGTCTCCTCTGACACGCTGACAGTCACACGTGTGGTCCTCGAGTGTGTTATATAATCACATGTCAAGAGATTGGAAAGAAAAATTGCGGAGGAAAAACAGATTTTTCATCCGTTTCACCAACAAGATAAATCTTGAAGCTGAAACAGCATATCTATTGATGTATTGGTGCTGTTCCTACATATCACAAAAGTGAATAAATAAGTAAATCATTTATTGCAAAGTTCATTTTTTACCTCCCGCTATAGAAATATGCCATTCGATTTTGGAGTAAATCAGATAACCGAAAATGGCACTTAACGGGAAGATCAAAATAGTTTTTCTTCGAAAAATACCTTTAAATGTTATTTATCAAGATTTAAGTTATATAAAAATTAAGGATTATTAATTTTTCTACAGGTTTGCATTAATACTTTTTCTATATATTTTATGGATAAATTTATAAAACTATCCATAATTTTAATCCCGGAGCCTACGCTTTAAACACAAATCCATGGTTACACAGCTTAGTTCTCAAATGCATGTAACTGACAGATATAAGTCACTGTCAACAAATTAAGCATAATAATAGTAACGGTTTAAAAAGAAAATAGTAAATGGAACAATAATTATATTGAAAGGAACTCAGTTTCCAGCATAAGTAAATAGGAATATAGGTAAGATAATAAAAATATATAATATATCATCTATTACTGGGTGAGCCAATCTGCTTTGTACACAGATGTCGGTAAAGGGGACATATTTGTACCGTGCGGGCGTTTACCAGGCGTCACTTCAAGCGAATCTGAGGAACGGATTCGATTCCGACCGACGCCAAATATTTTAGAATTTTAAATGACACAAAATTGACCCCTGTGGTACACTCTCCACGCCGGCAATGAAGCACTTATTGCTGGCGTGGAGAATGCACCACAGGAGTAATTTTTGTGCCATTTAAAATTCGAAATATTTGGCGTCGATCGGGATCAAACCCAGTATTAAATGTAATTTAATTTAAAGTATTTACATGAATAAAAATTAAATTAAACAAAAGGTATTGTGTTGGCCACATCAGATTTTTAGATTTCCCATTCTCTTCTTGTAAATTATAGCAATGACTAAAAAAAATATATTATACATTTTCTCGTTGGTAGTGTCAAGTATACCAAATACATATTAAAATAATTGCAGAAAATGAGCAAACGATATTAAATATACGAGTATCCGGTGGAAAACATTCCAATCAACATTTTTAAATTTAGTATTTGTTTATTTTACATACTGATTCTTCAAATTTGCAGCTCAGAAACAATTACGGGTATAAGAAATTAACAAATGACAAATTGAAAAATGTTGAATGCAGTATGAAAAAACAAATAAATTTGGTACATATAAATAAGTATCTTATAGTATACAATCATAACGATTTTACAATAACATATTGTTAAAATGCTATATATTTTTCTTTATAAAAATAATGGATATTTATGATACCTATAGAAAATTGAGTTTGATTTATATACAGGTGTTGACCGCGACACCGGACAAGGACTTTTACATGTAATTTCTTGCTTCTCTAATTATTTTAGGTAGAATTTATCACTATGCCTCTAAATTTAAAAACAAAAGAGTTATTTCAAGTTGAAATTTAAATATTATATTTTTTATTTTAATACAAATATGACGACATTGTTGCCATGGGAACAACGAAATTAATTATTAACTAACACCGATCAAAGAACAAATAAATAATTGCTAATAAAAATGTTTGGTTTGTATGAGTAAAACTTAAAAAAATGTTCAAAATTTTTACTACCGGCAAAATGACAACAAAACGAATATGAGCTTCCTATTTTTCTTTAACTGAAATTCGTTTACTAATTGATGTGGCTTTTAATTTTAAAAACATAATAGAAAATAAACAAACAGATGCTGTAAACTGGAAATAAAAAAGTTAGGCATGGGATAAAATAGCAACAACATTTAATTATTTACATTTTGTGCATTTTCATAATTATCACTGTTTATTTCATCTTCATCTTGTATGTCAGGAGGTAAATGTCTATTTTGTTCGCGACTTTGTTTCGTGCTCCAATTGACCACCAATTTGACAATATAGTGAACCTTATTTTCCAAATCCCGAAAAGTCTTTCAATTATAATTTAATTTGGCATTCATTAAAATATTGTTCTACACGATCTCGTGGATTTGTAATTGGTGTAATTGTGTATGAAGCAAAGAATAAACACTGTGATCTAAAAGAATATCTTGTCCCATTTCCCCATTTTCAAATTTCATTCTTATTGTAGAATTTTGAAAAATATTTCTGCCATGAATTGCTACCGGCCAGCGACAAACAATATCTCTTATTTTGTTAATTAGCATCTCCAACAACCTGAACTTTATTTAATGAGAAGTATCCTTTTCGATTGCGAAAATTTTCGGCATTTTGACCTCCTGGACTATGTACTTTAATGTGTGTACAGTCAATTGCGCCCAGCACTTTAGGAAAAACTCGTAATTCTACAAATTCTTCCTTTACAGTTAATTTCTCTTCCTCTGTATGGGGCATGGTTATAAACTATCTTCTTAAATGTACTATGGTACTACTAACTCTTATTATTTGTCCACACGTAGTCCTATGTAATCCACCGAAATCGCCTAAAACAATTTGGAAGCTGCCAGTTGCGTAAAATCGTAACGTGACAAGAAGCTGTTGAAGTGGATGAACAGCATTATTTATATCCGTGCGATGTTCTATATTATATTCAACCATTTGCAATATATACAAAGCTGTCCTTTTTGATAAGCAAAACCTGTTATAAAATTCTGTATCATTCCATTTATTAAAGTTTTCAGCCCTATGTCCCACAATGTAAGCCCGTCTATTAAATTCAAGTCTTCTACCTCATGTCTTTCAATAATTTTATCCACTTCTTCAAAATTTATCTACAATAAAAATAACGAATAATATATATCCAGCATTATTATTTTAAATACAAACCATTATGATCCAATTATCACTGGGTTTTAACATAAATAATCATGAAAATTCACTATATTGCAATTTATTAGGAACTTTGATTAGCTAATAATTTATTTAACTAATAAATGAATTTATTAGGTACATTAAATTTATTAGGTAGTGGATATCCGCAGAAAATATTTATTAGCTAAATAAATTTATTAGGAAGTTTATTAGGAGGTGGATATCTCGGCCCTAAGAAATATAATATTTAAATTTCAACTTGAAATAACTCTTTTGTTTTTAATTTTAGAGGCATAGTGATAAATGAACTTTTATATTCAGATAAAAATAGTCTTTTAAATGGTACCTACCACTTTAAATACGGTATTCCATTTAAAAAAATGTTATTTTGTTGAATAAGTCGCGTATTTGATGTTCAATTGTTTTGCATTTTTCACCGTTAAATTTGTCGTATAATATCGCCCAACTTTGTCCTTTTAACTGTCTTTCTATCTCTTCAAATAAGAAAGTTAGCAATGATGCCCTGTTTACGACAGACACCTGTACATATTGCGTTTATTCATTCTGTACTTACTGCATTTATCTAGTCTATAAAGCGATTAATTTTTATATAAGAGTATTTTTTATACCTATCTAGCACACATATTTAGCATTTGTGTTTTTAATGTACTAGTATTTAATTTATTCTTATTTGAAATACACAAACGTTTAAATTCATCCAAGATTATATTTTTATTCCTCATTTAATGCTACTATTAACAAACATATGTTACTATATTAACAAATTTACAACAATAGGTAAAATTTCTAATCAAAAATTAATTATACACATATATGACAATACCATTGTCCATAATAACATGTACCATGTACATATACAAAACGAGGTACAAATATAGTAAAAATCTCTTCCCTTATGCCTTATGCGTATCAAATCTATAGAAAACAAAAAACATAACAAGCAGGGTGTGACAATCCGTGCCATCTGTCAAGAGCAACACTCACTAACATCTCACGCTTATTTCATTATGTTTTATTGACAGAAAAATTAGTCATAATTACATATTTCCCGAGATTTCTTTTATCAGGGGCACATGTAAGGCGTTTCTCTCTTTGCAGGGTTGTTTGGGGACAAACAGGGGCGCGCGTGCCCCCATCAAAGAATCTGCGGACTGCGACAGTCGCATAACGAGTAGGTGTAACTGCAGCTGGATGGAAACCTTATAGCAGTCCATGTGCGTGCATGTGGGTGGGGCAATAGGGTGGAACATGTGCGAACCGGAAGGAAGAAGGACGCTTTGTATTGTAAGTTCAAAAAATATTGTTTTGTTCGCATGAGAAGCAACAAGATATGTACTGAACTGAATTGACAATGGGTGAAACGGTTGTTTTCATCGATTGTTGCAAAAATAGAAAATATATATAAAAGTATCAAGCTTCAGAAAATATGACAATAACTTTCAAGAGCCAATGGAACAGTAACCGTAACAACAAAAGTAAATTATGTAGTTGTATTTTATATATAAGTACCTTTTATAGCATTAGTAAATAAATATAATTTTTAGTTCAAATTTCTGTATATATTAAACACAATAACAATTTAAAAGTATACTTTTTGAATTGGCGCCAAATTGCACTGCATGTGACATTCAAAATTACTAGCCAATGTTTGTCTTTCAAGTTGTGTACTTGAAAGACAAAAATGGCAAATGTAATCCACTCCCTCATTGGAGAGTACTTTATTGTCGTCATCAGGCAAAAGGAAAGGCGGCAATTTAAATATTATATTTTCAAAAACAATTTTCTCAGGAGTAAAGAGTAATATGAAAGAAAATAAAAAAATACGGGTAAAATATTTTTATTTATTGTAAGTCCTCATTCTATTTTATCGACGAGTGAAAAGTGTTATCGTGATTGCATTATTTTTCGCGAGTCGATAATTAATTAAAGTTTGTCGTCGTGTATAATGTTTTTTCTATGGCTGATTTTAAAAAATAAGAACAATTAGAAAGGTCCCTCCCCGAGGATAATAAAGTCTCCTATCGAATATTTTGCAATAATTAATTCAACACGCAAAATTAAAGCAATATTTTTATTTCAAATGATTTTATATGTATTTATTTTAAATTATTAAAAAATCTTTCAGAACTCATATTTTAATAAAAATAATACAACCTTTTTACCTCTCGCTAAGAGAGGTATTGGATTCATGCTAAAAATCGCATATCCAGATTTTATTGAATAAGCACGTTTTAAGGTCCCTACAATCCGATTTTAACATTTTTACGATGATGTCTGTGTGTGTGTGTGTGTGTGTGTGTGTGTGTGTGTGTGTGTGTGTGTGTGGATGTGTGTGTGTGGGATGTTGGAAGGACGGTTACTCAAAAACTATAAGACTTAAAATTTGTTTAACAACGTATTTCCCAATCGGACATTCATGGGAAGATCTGAAAAGGTTTTGGTAACAATTGGACAACCGGAAGTAGAAGATTCTTGAAAAAAAATCTTCTAAATATTATTTTTTGAAAATTTTTCTTGATAATATTAAAGAAAAATAAATTCTCTTTCTGATACATTTAAATATTTTTATACATATTTTATAGATTTAGAGATAAAAGGAATATAATATATAAAATAATGTTGTAATTAATTTTACAACCGAAAGGATACCATGAAAAATAGTTGCAAATTTAAATTATTTGTAACTGACAGATAAATGTCAGTGTCAGAAATAATGAGTAATGAAAGAAAAATGTATTTGGAGAATCCCTTAATTCTTGATCTGTGACTATTATGGAGATGACAAGTCTAGGTTGAAGGACTTAAATTTGTTTCAAACATTATGGGACAATGTACACCAGTACTGTAGACTAGAGTAACTTTGAATTGCGAAAAAGCTATCAAATTCTTCTCAAGTAAGTTGTAAATATTGACAAAATTACACATCGATATAAGAATAATCGGAGTGCAATCTATCCGTCAGGGAATTAGTGTTATTTAGATATAACATGTATGAAAAAATAAAATGTAAAAGAAGATATGTAAGAATAGATGCACAATCCATATATACATTTTAGACCGCCCAAAATTAATGTTTTTACTAGAAGAATATGAAGAGAAAGTAAACAACGTTGTTCGAATTGAAAATTGCTGTTACCAGCCTAATATTTATATATGGTAAACTCTACTTTGTAATTTATTGTAACATAATTTATGGTAAAATATCTTCATGTTGAGACATGCTATTATTGAATAATAAAGAAGTTTATACGTCATAGATTTATATGAATATATTATTTGTATTTATAAAAATATTCTTTGCTTTATGCATACAGCCAGGTAAAATATACGGCGAGAGGTTATGTGCTGGCCACATCAGATTTTTTAGTTTAGATTCTGTTATATTTATTTAATTAACGACGTTTCGGCAATATACCTTAGTTACCTGTTGCTAATGTTTTGTTATTTATTTATTTATTTGTATTTGTTGATTTGTTGTTCATGTTCATTCCTGAAGAAGGCAATAGTGTATATTGCCGTAACGTCGTTAATTAAATAAATATAACAGAATCTAAACTAAAAAATCTGATGTAGACACCACACGACTTCCTAGTACGATTATTAAACTATACATATTTTTTTAATAAATAAATTACAAAATATTAATTTTAACTTCAAAACAGTAAGATACGAGTATATAGCGACCATAATCTAACCCGGTTCTTTTTAAAGAGAGTTTTGATTACAACAAAGAAATATTTGATTACAACAATGAATATGACTAATTTCACAATAAAAATATAATATTTGTTATTGTACGAATCATAAAATTGCACGTATTTAACGTAATTTGACATGAACATTTTTATTATGTTTTTGTCTTAATCCATAGCAAGCTTTATTACAAAAAGAAAAAATCTGATGTGGACACCACACGACTTCCTTGTACGATTATTAAACTATACATATTTTTTTAATAAATAAATTACAAAATATTAATTTTAACTTCAAAACAGTAAGATATATAGCGACCATAATCTAACCCGGTTCTTTTTAAAGAGAGTTTTGATTACAACAAAGAAATATTTGATTACAACAATGAATATGACTAATTTCACAATAAATTTTTTATTTTTTTGTCCTAATCCATAGCAAGCTTTATTACAAAAAAATAATTTTTAAATTTACATATCTCGCTTATGTAAAGGGCTAATTTAATAATACTTTATGTGCTAGACGCAGAAATTAATTCTCTAAAACTTTTATTTGAAGCATTTATTTCTAAAATCAAAATAAAATCATTTTATTCAAGAAAAACTGTTAACAACTTCAAGTAATGTACCACTTTCGCTTAGCCTATTTTAACCAAAATCTATTATGTTATTTTGATTGACATAAAAGTCTTGTATACCAAATTTGAAAAGTTTTGGATTATATTTTAAAACAGTTTTTCATTAAAATCTATTATAGGCTTCATGTAAAGTACCACTTCTGGAAATTGTGTAATAACCAGAAAGGGAGGTGCACAACTAGAAGTTATAGGAGTCCTAAATACAAAATTTCAACTTTCTACGGCTTACCGTTTTTGAGTTATGCGAGATACGTACGTCCGTACGTACGTACGTACGTACAGACGTCACGACGAAATTAGTCAAAATGGATTCAGGGATGATCAAAATGGATATTTCCGCTGAAATCTGAAAACCGAAATTTTTCGCGATTACAATACTTCCTTTACTTACGTACAAGGAAGTAAAAAGGTTGTATTATTTGTATTTATTTTGTCTATGCACATATATTTTTGTTTTACAAAAACACAGGGTATTCTTATTTAACAATAGAAAAATAATGATGTTGGGCTTTTTGTCCTGCATATACAGATATTAAAGCCACGTAACAAAACTATACCCTAATGAGCATAACCAGGATAGATGATAGTTTTCTACATTCAAAATGAAATATATTACAAACAAATGATTTCACTCTTACCAAATCGGGTTGCCAGTGTTCATATACTTCTAGGTTTAGTTCTATACCAAGAATAGATCTTTCTGATAACGATAATTGTACAATTGCAGTTTTTATTAACACGATCCATTCCTCAGAGTTTATAACGTATTTAACCCTGTATCAGGCGCGCTGGGTCACTGAGTGCCCCAAATTTAAATAAAGTGTCATAAAATTGTTATTGTGCAAAGGTATAGTTTGTCACTCTTTATTGGGCCTTTACAATTTTGTACCACTGTTTATAGTTTTATTACAGTCCCATATTCCGAGCGCACTTTTATAATAAAATTTTTATGGAGCATGCTTTTACATTATATTCTTATGAGGATTGTGCTCCATAAAAGCGCTTTTATTATAAAAGTGCGCTCGGATATGGGCTATAGTGTTTTAGAAGTATACTCGTATAGTTTTATTACAGTCCCGTATTCCGAGCGCACTTGCACTTTTATAATAAAAGTGCTTTTATGGAGCGCGATTTTACATTATATTCTTATGAAGAATGTGCTCCATAAAAGCTCTTTTATAATTACCCAAGAAATCCTACAAAAATATCGTATATGAGACAGCTGAACAATTTTTTCTGATTGATTCCGCAATATTAATCAAAATTAGTCAACTTTTGATACTCAAAGTTAACAGAGGTAAAGTTCTTTAAACTATGAATCATGTATCTATTCTGTCAAACCTGACACTGTTTATATACATTTCTTTATTGCACCCACGCATTTGCTCTAAACCATGTCCGAGAAGTAATTATTTTTTAATTATTTTGTGATCGCCAGATGAAATGAAACGGATTTAATATCTAAAACAAACTGTCATTCCCTGGTGGAGCTGTTCGAAATCAGGACTGCCCTAGGCTGATTCGATTAGCATGAAAATTAGAATCGGTAGGGTCAGCCAAGGGATGGAGCCCTAGCCATGGGTTCTTGGCCCTTGATATAATCTAAGGATGAATGTATAGGCGTGATATTTAGGGAGATAAAATCAGATTTTAATAATTATCAATTTATATAGTGTTAAAAGTGATTTAACTGCAGTGATTTCCAAATTAATTTAGTTTATATTTTTCATTCCATGTAAAGAAAATGTAATAGTTGAAGAGTGGGTATAAACAGTAAAAATTGATAATCGAGTCTATTCTGTAAATCAGTGGTTAATTTTTAACAACTGGTTAAAATTTTATCCAGTATATATTGATTTGACAACGAAGAATTCAATTTTTTGTTAATATCAACATACTGGATTGGTTAAAAAATTTAACCGGTTGTTAAAAATTAACCACTGGTTTAACAGAATAGGCCTGATTGGCTAGTTTTGTAGGAGGGTAAAAAAGAAAGTTTCAAGTCTGCTAAAATGTTTGTGTTAAGGAAAATATTAATAAAAATGGTCAAATGGATCTTCAATAACATTCACTTTAAGAAAATATTCAAAAAAGAATTACTAAAATGACGGATATATTTAAAAAAAAGTCGTGGGAATTTGATAATTCTTCTTTAAAAAAAATGCATAAAAAATATTTGTATTAATAAATAAAATAAATAAATATATCATCACCGCATATTACCCGTTGATGGGTGTGCCAATCTGATTTGTATACATGTCACCGCTGGCGTGTAGAGTGCACCACAGAGGTCAATTTTGTGCCATTTAAAATTCGAAATATTTGGCGTCGGTCGGGATCGAACCCGAGACCCTATTGTATTAATAAATGTAGGGAGTTTCTCGATTGTGGTATGGATTAGGTGTTAACTATTCTTCTTTCCTGGCATGACATCTTTTATATAGTCCTTCCATGAATCAAAAGATTTACGTCTTCAATTTGTGGATAATATGAAAAACTAAAAATCCCCAAACGTTGGAAATATAAATTATTTTAAAACTTGGACAATTAAATTTTCGTTTAGTATGTACGTTATGAAATAAAACAGTAAATAAAGCTTTATGTAATGTGAATCTATTAAATACATATATTTTTCTTTTGTATGCTCCTGTTCATAGACTTACGATTGCCAATTTGATTGTTTACATTGATTTTTGATTGAAATCGGTGTCTCGAAGGAAAAATAAAAGATTTTGTAATACTTTCGTATTCATTTGAATAATTTGAGTACTGAAGCCATGCCGAAGGCGTTATCTCGGCAAAGTCAGGACTTAGTGGCTAATTTGATGGCGTATTTTGAAGCAAAAAAACATAATAATGGTCTTTTTACCGCTACATTGTATAAATGAGGAAATTTTTATAGCATATAATTGTTATACATTATATCTACATATATACAGTGTAGTAGCATAACTAGAACTCCTGGGGCTCTGTGCGAAATATTTTCTGGGTTCCCCTGATTAACACTATGAAAATAATTAAAAGCAAAAAATCCTAATTTTTACAATATAGTGACAATAATTATAATCTACTTATTGCATAATTCGTCATTTTACTATTGTAATCAAATTTTCTTTGTTGTAATCAAAAACATATTATTTTATATTGATTCGCACCATAGGCAATAATCACAACATTAAATGATCCAGTCTTATATAAATTAGCTAAAAAGTTTACTACTGATGACGCAAATCGGTTGATTGAAATTGTTTCCCCTGGATCCGACCTTTCAGTTATAAAAAATAAATATAAAATTATGACAGCATATTTTTTATTTACAACAAATAGAAATTATAAAACTTATAATGTCAACATTACCCGTAAGGATGATTTTATCAAATTATGAAAGTTTAATGCATTATCAATTTGACAGGATATTTGACATTTGTTATTTGTATCTTATTTATTTATGCCCATTTGCACCACTGACACTTAAGTTTTAAGCTAGGTTTAAACAAAGAAATGGAAATCGAAATTTTGGAAGCAATATTCTGTTATTTGATGTTTCGTTTCGATACGATATTGTCAATTTAAAGAACAAGTGCCTGCGGTGCAACCGGGCATTAGGGATTATGGAAATATTTTTAAATTTACCTAGAGTATCATTTGTTTTTGATTATTTCAAACAATCCAAAATGCCCAATTGTTAGTAAAACGAAGTGCACTTAAATTTGAACAGTGCTATAAAATCAAAAATACAAACTCGGTATTTTAATGGACGAGTAGCTGGTTAAAAAATAATTTAACCGAAGTCGGTAACTAGCTATAAAGACCTCATTGTTGAAAAATTCTCAAACGCAATGATTTCTTCTTAAAAATGTATCAAAAATATATCATCACGGCATATTATCCATTGCTGGGTGTGCCAATCTATTTTTGTATACAGATATCGGTAATGATGTTGACATTATTATCGTGCGGGTGGTTATCGGGTGTTACCATACGGGCGTTGGTCGGGATCGAACTCGGGTCCCCCAGGTTCGCCACCAAACACCCAGGCATACTATAAAATTGTGTTTCTTATACGAATAATAATAGACAAGTAAATATCTTAATGAAGTGTATGTTAATTTATCTTAGACGAGACATTACAATTTAAAGAATGCGTTAAACGCCGGCGTTTGAAACAAAGCTATCTGAAGAGAAAGAAACAGAACTAGGTAATTTTGGTTCATAATTCTCATTTTAATCTTAGAAACAAAGCCGCTACGACAAAGTAACTAATTCTATCTACAACAGCTAATGATCACGAACAAGATGTAGTAGCCAGGAGGCGCCAGTTCACTAATCGAAAGAAAAAATAATTTAAACACCGAATCGAATTCACCCTAACGTCCGACTCGCTTATATCTCAAAACCAACACCGCCGCGCGCCTCACAAATAAAACCACTGCACGGAGGTTAGAAATCACTAACCATTCTCATTTCAAACGATGAAATCTCTTGGTGGTACGTGGGAGTGTTGAGTCGTTTATCATTTTAAAAGGAAGTAACTTATCCCAAATGAAAAGAGAGGCAACAGAGGAAGAAATTCGCCGTCAAAGGGGCCGCGGCTAGTTGGCGCCTTTCAAGAATTAAATTTAAAGTGTAACTAAAGGCAGTCCAGACAAAGGCCCCCCGCTTGCCGCTGACACATGTCACTAGTCACTAGGCAGACTGACCGCTGCAAATGAGATCCATAAAGAGGTGTTCCAACCAGATAAAAACCTTGGAAACTATGTCCGCTTTTGTCTGAGGTGTATCTAATGGGGGAACAATTACACAGGACTACCTCCAGACGGCCTCCTGTTTAGATGATACTAAAATCACAAATGACATGATTTCAACGCTGATAATCTACAGTACAATTGATTATAGACTATAGAAAATGCATCTCTTAAGATTTCCGGTTTATTATTTATCAAATTATTAACTATGAATTCAAAAATATAGTAAACCGAAAATTAAATATGTAGTTTGTCTTCATGACAAACTTCTTAGTTGCAAAACATACATTTTTTGCGATAAATTCAAACTAATCAGGACTAATCGTAGGCAATAAAAGTTGAATTTCCTGAATCCTTATTTTAAAAATACCTACCTATTTTTAAATTAAAATTTAGTGGAAATATTTTTTATTATATTTTTTTAATTTTTATTTTTTAAACTAACATGAGTAGATTCAAAATTTCCTTAAAATGATCTAAGTTTCTGATTGGCTAGTGTTCAACTTATTTACACACAACTGAAAGTAAATCTTCCATATTTGAAAAAAAGTTAAATATTGAGTATTTAGTGAGAAAAAAAACTATAAGCTGTATTCTTTTTGGAATATTTTTGCTCAGTGTAGTTGAGCAGTGGGATGAGAAGATGAGATGAACTGTACAGTATAAGGTGGCGGTTACATTGGATACAAATTCGTAGGAAAATTTATTCGTACGAAGACGTACGAATTCGTTTCAAATCATCAGAAGTAAACAAATATATACATGTATGTATATATGTGCGGCTACGTATTCGTACGACTGATTGAGTAGAAACAAAATATTTTGTTTTTGATACGGTATTCGTACGAAAAGAATATAAGTAGTGAAAAGTTAATTGAACTTATAGTACAAAGACAGTCTTTATGGGATCAAAAATACAATCAGTATCATTACAGGGAGTTAAATAAGAAATTATGGCGAGTTTCAACAGCTTTTAAAATATAATTGAATGTAGATTGCGTTATTTTCGTATATATTAAGAATATTTAATCATTTTTTTCTGGTACACAACAATTGGGCCGATAGTCAAATGGACGATGGTTAAGTCAAATTCAGTTTCTGGATCCATTGCACATTAACATAAACTGAAAATTATGTACGCATTCGTATTACGATTTTGCAACCAATTTAACCACTTGTCTTACGTATTCGTACAACGAAGGCTTATTTTCGTAATAGCCTACAAATTGGCATTTCTTCTCACTTTACCCTCCCTTGAACTGTATGGCTTAAATCATTTTGAATTTATTTTGCGGGTAATATAGCATCGGAAAGGATGGATGATGTGTCATGTGAGTACACTCAGTACCACTCAGCTACTAATTACGTTTCTATTAGAAAAGTATAGGAATCCAGTGGTACAAAAATGTTTACTGCAAATGAATTGAACTTATTTTTGCGAATTTCGAAAAAAAAATCGTTTTGTAATAGCATCAGTATATCGAATTACACATATTATCCGTTAATGTTTGATGCATAAGTTGTAAAACACTCTGTAGAGAAAAAAGAATACAACAAAAAACAAAATAGACAAAAAGTAAATTGAATTGATGCATGTGTTGGCACTCGTTGAAACATATTTAAATAGTTAATTAAATAATTTAACTTTCATAATAAAATAAAAGGAATAAATATATTCATACCGTTTGGGAGTTTACCAGGCGTCACTCCATGGGCATTCATAGCTGGCATGGAGAGTGCATCACACTGGGGTCATTTTATACTAATTAAAATTTTAAATAATTTCTGGCGTCAGTCGGGAACGAACGCAAAACCCCAGATCCGCGACCAGACAAGGCACACGGCCTTGAGACTCCATAAAATAATTTATGCAGTAAAGTAGAACATGTGGGTGGTAAAGTAGCACATGCAGGAGGTAAAGTAGCACTTACAGACAATAAAGTATCCATGCGGGCGGTAAATCAGCCATGTGGCGGCAAAGTAGCCATGCAGGCGGTAAAGTAGCACATGCGGGCGGTAAAGTAGCATATGCGGGCGGTAAAGTACAGCAAAAGCCCGGCGACTGGTAAACAAAACGACAAAAGTACAATTGAAAATATATTTTAAAAAGTCTGTTGTGGCCAGCACTATACCTCTCGCCACTTGCGTTTTCGGTTACATATAAGTATTGTATATAACATTTCTTGTATACCTTTTTACTTCCTTGTACGTAAGTAAAGGAAGTATTGTAATCGCGAAAAATTTCGGTTTTCAGATTTCAGCGGAAATATCCATTTTGATCATCCCTGAATCCATTTTGACTAATTTCATCATGACGTCTGTACGTACGTACGTACGTACGGACGTACGTATCTCGCATAACTCAAAAACGGTAAGCCGTAGAAAGTTGAAATTTTGTATTTAGGACTCCTATAATATCTAGTTGTGCACCTCCCTTTCTGGTTATTACACAATTTCCAGAAGTGGTGCTTTACATGAAGCCTATAATAGATTTTAATGAAAAACTGTTTTAAAATATAATCCAAAACTTTTCAAATTTGGTATACAAGACTTTTATGTCAATCGAAATAGCATAATAGATTTTGGTTAAAATAGGCTAACCGGAAGTGGTACATTACTTGAAGTTGTTAACAGTTTTTCTTGAATAAAATGATTATATTTTGATTTTAGAAATAAATGCTTCAAATAAAAGTTTTAGAGAATTAATTTCTGCGTCTAGCACATCAAGTATTATTAAATTAGCCCTTTGTATAAGCGAGATTATGTAAATTTAAAAATTATATACTTTTTTTGTTTTTGTAATAAAGCTTGCTATGGATTAGGACAAAAAAAAATGTTCATGTCAAATTACGTTAAAAACGTGCAATTTTATGATTCGTACAATAACAAATATTATATTTTTATTGTGAAATTAGTCATATTCATTGTTGTAATCAAATATTTATTTGTTATAATTAAAACTCTCTTTAAAAAAAACCAGGTTAGATTAATGTTAATTTAAGAATGATAGTAGTAAATGAATTATTTTTTTGTTCTATATCAAAATATTTCTCGGGCTTGGCTTAAGCCTGTCAATATTTTGTAATTTAATTATTTAAAAAATATGTATAGTTTAATAATCGTACAAGGAAGTCATGTGGTGTCCACATCAGATTTTTTAATTTTAAAATCATTCTATGAAGAAATTTTGTCCTACTCTTCTAATTTTTCGAGATGTTTCCAATTCATTGTCGAGATTGACAGTATTTCTGAAGGGTATACATATATAATATACCTATAATTTTAAATACTTAACTATTAATACAATAAGAAATAATATATGTATGTACTTCCCAGTAACAGTTTTCAGTAATGTCTTTGTATTACAGACACTGACATTTATCTGTCAGTTACAAATATTTTAATTTGGGCTGTGACATTTATTACAACAGATTATTTTATATTCTTTCATCTCTAAATCAATAAAAGATATATAAAATTTATAAATGTATCAAATAGTGAATTCTTTAATATTTGCAAAAACAAAAATACGTAGTAGATATTAAGTCATAGTTTTTGAGAAATCGTCCCTGCCACATTCACACACACACACACTCACACACACACACACACACACACACACACACACACATACATCCACACACACATACAGATATCATCGTAAAAATGTTAAAATCGGATTGTAGGGACCTTAAAACGTGCTTATTCTTTAAAATCTGGATATGTGATTTACAGCATGAATTCAATACCTCTCTTAGAGAGAGATAAAAATAATTTAAATACATTTCATATGATTGCAGTTGTGCGTAAAACATCGTATATACGTCAGGCCGAAAGAACATGACACCCTTGCGTCGGGCTTCAAATTTTGTCCGCAGCCGTAAACGTTTTCTTTCGACCCTCTATATGTAAATAACTATTACACGTTGATAGGACCTATCATTAAAGCCTAGTGTTAATATAATGTTAAAATAAGGACTACGTAAGTTTCATACGTTTTGGTCTAATAGTATTGAAAAAATCGTCCTGACTACATACACACACATCATCATAAAAAAAAAATGTTAAAATAGGATTGTAGGGATCAGAATGAGCTGATAATGGTGTAGAAACCGAAATGTGTATCAATAAAATTTAATAAAAACATTCGGGAACATAACCGAGTGTTAAATTATTATAACTAGGTAGATAAAAAGTATACCTACACAAATGTTTAGGTATAACGTATGAATGATATTCATGAGAAACGTTATTACAGAAATTACAGAATATTGAAATGTGCATATTCTTGTAATTTATCTAAATATGGATATAATGAACAGTGGGAAACCCAACTCATATGCAAAACATAGGTCATTAATGCCATAACAGTAATAAAAGTATCCTCATTACTTAAAGAAGCAAAACAGGACATTGTAGAATTAACTCGTAATGCTATAATATTCATGCGAAATGACTACCTTAAAAACCGATCGACCAATTATAATTACTATCCGATGACTGCATGAAAACATCTGCTACGGAAAATCTAAAATGTAGTAGAATTATAACGCATTAGGAACAAAATAACAAGTTGCAAAATAAAATACTTCTAATGATATGGCAAACTATGTTACTATTTAAATTATTGCCAAAAGATAAGGCTTACATAACATTTTATTTATAAACATTTTAATAACTAGCTATATAGATAGACGGTATAATTTTCGGGGAATTTCGAACAAAGTGCAAGAATAAATCATATGGTATATTTTTCCACAAATACTGTGACAATGTGTATGAGTTAACACATTACATTTTTTATTACTCGTTGCCGTAATTAATAGAGATATAAGAATCTTGCTAAAAATCGCATATCGAGATTTTAGTGAATAAACATGTTTTAAGATCCCTAGAATCCCACTTTAACATTTTTTTTTGCGATGATGTGTGTGTATGTAGTCAGGATAATTTTTTAAATACTGATAGACCAAAATATATGGAACTTACGTAGTCCTTTTTACCTTCCGTCACCCCTAGGTAAGGAAGGTATTGTCTTTGGTCAAAAAATTCGGTGGTGAGTTTTCATTGAATAAGCACGTTTTAGGGTCTTTACATTACGATTTTACTATTTTTACAATGATGTCTGTATGTGTGTGTGTGTGTGTGTGTGTGTGTGTGTGTGTGTGTGTGTGTGTGTGTGTGTGTATGTTCGTGTGTGCGTGTGTCTGTGTATGTGTGTGTGTGTGTGTGTGTGTGTGTGTGTGTGTGTGTGTGTGTGTGTGTGTATGTGACCGCGGTTTCCTGCACGATATCTCCAATACTAGAATTCCAAAAATTACACCCATATGCAGACTTGATTAGATTTTGGTTATAATTGTTCAACCGGAAGTGTCCTCATTTGAAAATTTTAACAGTTTTTCTTGAAAAACTCAGTTAAATTTTATTATAACTTAAAGAATATATTATTGTCTACACGATTTGATTGCATTTTATATTTCATATTCAACAGATATAGAGTTAAAGACTTAAGGCCCATTCACAAATCAAAATTAGTGTTAGTTTTATGTTTTACGTTTTAGTTTTAGTGACCTTGTAGCATTGGTTTCTTATACAAGCATTCACAAATCAGTATTTAGTTTTGGTTTTAGCATAGAACATTGCAAACTCCAATCTTTGGTTTTAGTTTTATGTTTTATACTTTAGAACGAACCAATAGGAAGGATCGTAGAAAGAAATAGCGATAAATAGTTGTTCTTGTCTATAACTGTCAAGTTTTGTTTGGAATTATTATGAATAATAAGAAAATTTTAAGTGCAGTTTTATTAATAAAATTGTATAATGATAAAAAGAAAAAAATAGAAGATTGTGGGTTACCGATTTCTTTAATTTGTGTCGTATTTGCCAATAGGTGTCACTACCTACTAAAACCACGACTAAAACATGATTTGTGAATGCTGCTGCAAATTGCTATAAAACGTAAAACATAAAACTAACACTAATTTTGATTTGTGAATGGGCCTTTACAAAGATAATAAATTTCATAAATCAGCCAGCTATGCAAACTTAACCATGGAAACTGCTAATATATTCAGGTAATTCAAATTGACAGATGTCAGTATCAATAACAGTAAATGAAAGAAAAAGAAAGAATAATGGAAATAACTCTAGTGTTGGGCGTTTCTAGAAAGATATAAGAGAGACGATTACATTGGTTTGAACATGTCATGAGGAGAGATGAGTATATTGGAAGAATGAATAGCTTATAACAGAAGGTGGAAGAAACACACGAAGACCAAATATAAGATGAAAAGAGAGAAAAGGAACTGAATGAGATCGACACACAAAACAAAAATTAGTGGAAGAAGAAAATAAAAAATAGCGACCCCCTAACGAATGGGAAAAACTAAAGAAGAAGAAGATGTCAAGTGCAATTCACATAGTTTGTTTATGAAATAATTTAACTGGAAATATAGGATCTTTTGCAAAAAAAATATGTGTAGGGCGCGTGCAGTGACGTGACTTTGCTGACTTTGGCAAGCAGATATGTGGACCCGTGTCAAAATGACAGCTATTAATTACATCCATAACTGACAAATGTCATAATTTTTCTTTCAAAATTTCATGATTTTCTTATTTCATGTGGTTTATTTATTATCAGGGGTGTGGAATTCAGTTGCCGAGAAAAGAAATCATAAAATACCAAAAAAAGAAATTTTGAATGAAAAATTTTGACATGAGGATGACCCGCTAACAGATATGAATGGAAGAAGAAAACAAGAAATACCGACCCCTAACGAATGGGAAAAGCTAAAGAAGAAGAAGATGTCAGTGTCAAGTGCCTTTTGCATGAAATAATATTACTAGAAATTTAGAATCTTTTGCAAGAAAATTTATGTATGGAATTTGTACATAATACACAGAATTGACGGAAGGTATTGTGCTGGCCACATCAGATTTTTAAACATTATCTTAAAACCACATATATAGGGTCGAAAAGAAAGGTTTACGCCTGGGGACGAAATTTGAAGCCCGACGCGTAGCGGACAACTTGTATTCGTCCAAGGGTATAAACTTGTTTCGGCTTGGGCTTGAAGCATGTAGAACCTTTTACGCATAACTGCAATAAATCAAATGTTTTGAAATTATTTTTTAAATACATTACCAATTGTATTTTTGACATTTTGTTTACCAGTTGCTGGGAGTTTGCTCTACTTTACTGCCCGCCTATGCTTCTTTGCCGCGCGCATGTGCTACTTTACCGCCCGCATGGCTACTTTACCGCACGCAGGGTTTAATCTTTCAGTTTTCGCCGTAGTAACTAAGATGTAAACAATTTTAATTTAGTTGTGCGTAATTTTTTTTAAGTTTTAAAATATTTGTGTCAATGCCCTTCGTAATCTACGTCGCACATATCGTACTACTTTCAAATCTTCTGTCACACTTCTGCTATCGCCTTTTGAAATCCGGTATCAATTTTCAAATAAGTGAATACAGAAATGCAGGATATGAACTAGGGCCGATGAAGTTTTTTTTTATTAAATTGCGAATATGCATAATCCATGCATATTTCCAATTTTTGACCACAAAATTTTATGGAGTCCCATGGCCGTGTGCGTTCTCTGGTCGCGAATCTTAGGACTCGCATTCCATTCCGCCGACGCCAAAAATTATTTAAAATATTAATTAGCACAAAAGTGATCCCTGCGGTGTACTATCCATGCTAAATATGAATGGCTGTGAGGTGACGCCTGGTGAACTCCCAGACGGTACGAATATGTCATCATCTTTACCGATATCTGTATACAAAGCAGATTTGCACACCCAGCAATGGGTAATATGCCGTGATGATATATTTATTTATTTTATTTTGAAAGTGATTTTAAACATATTTATATAGTCGTGCAAGTTGAAAAAATATGTGACTGCAATTATTGGCAAACTCTACTGTTTGAAAAAGACTTTTTAGAAGATCGCTTAGTTACATAAAAAAATATAGTGGAGGATTCTTTATGTTTTTACCTTCCGTCACCTTTAGGTAAGGAAGGTATTGTCTTTCGTCAAAAAATTCAATGATGAGTTTTTAGTGAACAAGTATGTTTTAGCGTCCTTATAATACGATTTTACCATTTTTACAATGATGTCTGTATGTATGTGTGTGTGTATGTGTGTGTGTGTGTGTGTGTATTCGTATTCCTCAAGTTTACATCCAGAAGAATAAGTGATTAGATTTTGGTTATAATTGGTCAACCGGAAGTACCCTCATTTGAAGATCTTAACAGTTAAATATGATTTATTGACATTTGTATTATTCTCTATACGATTTGATTGCATTTTATACCTCATATTCAATAGACATAAATATATTAAATTTCATAAATCAGTCAGCTATGCTAACCATGGAACTGCTAATATATTCAGATAATTCAAATTGACAGATGTCAGTATCATTGAAAAGTAAATGAATGTGGCAGAGATGAAGATGTTGAAATAGATGTTGGCGAAGACACGGAAAGATACGGTAAGGAAAGAACTCTAGTTTTACAAGTTTCTAGAAAGATAAAAGAGAGACGATTACATTGGTGTGAATATTTCATGAGGAGTGATGAAGAATGTATAGCAAGAAGAATGAATAGATTAGTAATAGAAGGTTGAAGAAACAGAATAAGACCAAAGATGGAAAGACTGTATTGCGGAAGACTTGAGAGAAAAGGAACTGAATGAGAACGACACATAAAACAGAAATGAGTGGAAGAAGAAAATAAGAAATAGCGACCCTTAACGAATGGGAAAAGCTAGAGATGAAGAAGAAGATGGCAGTGTCAAGTACATTGCATAGTTTGTTTATGAAATAATTTTACTGGAAATTTAGAACCCTTTTGCAAGAAAATATGTATGTATGGAAATTATACATAATACAAAGGATTAACGGAAGGTATTGTGCTTGGCACATCACATTTTTATTTTATATTCATTACTATTTGTTTTAAGGTATTAGAATAAATAATATGTACATGCGGCTCAAATATTTTTTAATTCTTTTCTTCTCTTCTTATTATCTCCTTCATGAAATAATACACCATTTCTAGCCTTGTACATTATCAATTTTTTAACATATGTGTATCACTTTTTATGTTCTTCCTAGAATTGAAAATGATATTTACTCGCATGTGTTTTATTGCCCATAAAGTCATGTCTTTATAAAACCTTGAGTATAAATTCATAATGTTTTAATTATTATTTTCACGAGTTAATGAAGAAAAACTGAGAAATTTTGAATCTACACTTTAAATATTTATTAATGTCAGAGCAAAATTCTTATTGAATAAAAGGCCACGTAAGAAAATATAGCTAATAATGAATTGATGATCTGCCGCATGAATATTTTTAGTGAAATATTCGGTGTGCGAAACGGCACATCTGATTTATGAATATATTATTCAAAGCATGTCTCAATCCATGATTTACGTGAGACAAATTCGAAAGCGAACAGCGTTGTTCCGTTGGCGGAGTTCGGGGCGTATGCATCGGCGAAAATCAAATACCACACCTAATCTAACTACTTTTCTTACTCCGACAAAGAATATCGGGAAGAAAAGGAAATATTTCTAACATACGAGAATAATTTATTTACATTATAATTATGATTTTAATCTTTAATAAAACTATTACATATTCATAAAACAAGTGTAAAAAGAGTTACACTAGATTTATTTTCTTTTATGGAGGTTGAATAATTCGCAGTATGAAAGAGAAAAAAGGTAAATTTAACCAAGTTAATATTTTTCATTTTCAATATAACCCTAATATACTTTTTAATTCTTTGAAAAAGTATATTTATTTTATTTTGGAATTATACACTTGTTTATTCGCCCTCAAAAACGGGCGCAATTTGTCAGTAATAATGATTGTGACCCTATCATGTACGCCGACGATACTACTCTTTTAATTTCTGATAAAAGCAAATCTTTAAATATACACTCTTTAAGCATTTGGTGCTCCACAAATAAACTGTTCTTAAATGGCAATAAAACTAATATCATTCGTTTTCTTACAATAAGCCCTAAAAATAACGACATCCAAGTAAATATTCAGTTTGATGATAATCATTTAGAAAGTAGGACGTCAACCCGTATATTAGGTCTCACTGTAACAGAAAACTTAAATTGGAATCTCCACTGTGATGAACTTGTCAGTAAATTAAATGTTGTTTGTTTTCAATTTTGTCATTTAAAGGAGTACTTAAATATTAGCCAACTTGTTATGTTTTATTATGCAAGTGTTGAGTTTCGTATATGAGATAAAATATGGGATTTGTATATGGGGAAATTCAAGTGCTCTTAAAAAAGTCTTTATTGCCCAAAAGCGAATTATTCGTTGTTTAGTTGGAGTCAGTTACTCATCTTGTCATGAATTAAAAAAAAAAAATACATTTTAACTGTTATAAGTTTGTATACTTATGAAACTTGCATTTTTATTTTCAAAAATCAAAATACTTTTGCAAAGACATCTGATATTCATAATTATAATAATAACTTCTATGGTGCATATTTTATCTCATGAGGTGGCCAAACTAAATATTGTTAAAAATTCTCCTGAAATATTTGGATTAAAATTGTTCAATAAATTACCACAGAGCTTAAAACAAATTAATAACTTAAAACATTTTAGAAAAGAACTTAAAAATATTTAATCCTCCATACTATATTTACAATCTAGAAGAATATTTCTGCATATAAACATATGTATCATAATTAATTTTTATTCTATTTTTTTTATATATATTTTCTGACGCTTTCTATACACTGTATTATGTGTATTTGGAAATAAATCACTTTATTATTATTATTATTATTATTATATTTTTTTTATTTTAGTAAAATAATTATAGGTTGTTATTTAAAAAATAAAAGTTGACATCTTCCATAAAATAGTATATTTAAAATAATAAAACTTTTATATGAGCCATTTTTTTCTATTACGTATGATAAAAAAGTTAAGGGGGGGGGAGCGTCTTCCCAGACTTACCCTGTATACCTATTGAATCCCTGAATTTTTAGGAGTAAAAAGTCGAGGACGGGATCTTGTGGCTCAGTTGGTTAGAGCGTCTCACTAGATATGAGAAGGTCCAGGGTTCAAATCCCTGCGAGGTTCATGAATTTTTCATAAATTCTTTCTTCGTTTATTACAATAATTCCTCGACCCTACGGCCTACTTCTATGTTTAAATATGTTACGGATGGTCGCAAATAATTCTTATCAACGGAATAAATAATAGTTATACGGAGCCAGGTCTGGACTATAGGGAGGGTAATATAAGGTTGCGAAGCCAAGGACGTGGTTTCATTTAATTGTTCCAGTAGATCAGCGTAATACTGTCTTTATTGAAACTTTTTAGGATGATGTGCCCCTTAGTATATGGACTCCTGCTTCGACTCACGCTCATACTGATGAATACAAGTTTCATTTCCAGGTCAATACGGGTGAAAATTTCATCTTTGTTAAGTAAGTAAAGATCAAGAACAAAATCAAACAATACGTTAGGTAAACGTTAAAAATTCCTCAACCAAAGACGGGACAAATACATTAAAGTACCATAATATTGAAACATTAATAACTATATACCATTCACGATAGCAAGAGAATGTGGAACTAATTCTTGAATAGAGACAAGTTGTTCTATTGTTCAAAAGAGCATAATTTTGTGGCCGAATCAATAGAATAACTTGTTTCACTTCAAGAATTAGTTCCACATTCTCTCGCTATCGCGAAAGGAGTATAGGCTATTTTTAATTCGGGATCATTTCTCATCAAAAAGTGCCATTTACGAATTTTGTAATTTAAACTATATTTGTTCCTTATTTTTTCAATTGAAGGAACCAAATGCAAAATGTGGACAAGTCCACTTTTTATAATTTTGCAGAGAACACTAAACTGTAACTGGCTCATGCTGTGGATTGCCTATTTAGCTGTCGCATTATAATCAAAGTTTTAATTTCATTCTTTAAATTATTTGAAATAATTTAAAAAAGCTTTGGACATGTCTAGTTGTTGCACAGTAAAATCACAATTTTTCGCTTGTTTATTTTCCATTAACAAACATGTTTTTATAGCATTAAATAGAATATTTATTAAAGAAAAACTATTATAATCTACTTATATAAATAAATAAAAATCTGATGTGGTCAAAACAATACCTTCCGTCAATTCTTTGTATTCTATGAGTGTTTTCTTTTTAGGGGAGAAATGAACTGATCTTACCTCGTACTGAATTTAACTGAACTACTCCTAAAAAAAAATCTGTTGTGGCCAGCACAATACCTCTCGCCACTTCATTTTTTTGGTTACATAAGTATAGGGCGCGAACGGTAATGTTACATTTTTGGGCTTGACAAGCAAATGTGTGGGCCCGTTTCAGAATGATAATTAGTAATTATGTACATAGATGTCAAATGTTAGAATTTTTCATTAAAAATTTCAAGATTTTCTAAATTTACGTAGTTAATTTATCACCAGGAGTTTAAAGTTTACTTGTATGCCTTAGATATTTAACATTTAATTCTGCTCCACATGGAATTGGAAAATCACTAAATTTAGAATGAGAAATTATGATATTTGACATCTATATACATAATTACTAGCTATCATTCTGACATGGGCCCCCATATCTGCTTGTCAAGGCCAACAAAATCATATGACTGCTCGCTCCCTATTGTATTTAACATTTCTTGTATACCTACACTCTACACCAAAAATTCTACTTACGCATATATCTATTCCATATATATTTAGATTGTTTAATTTTAAATTCATTTTTGATGAAGAAATTTTGTCGTCTTCTAATTTTTCGAAATGTTTCCAATTCTATTAATACATTAAGAAATAATATAATGTATGTACTTCCCAGAAAAAGTCTTCAGTAATGTCTTCGGATTTCTGACACTGACATTATCTGTCAGTTACAAACAAATTAAATTTTCAACTATTTTCCATGGCCATTCTTTCGGCTGTAAAATTTATTATAACAGATTATTTTACATACTATATTTCTTCTATCTCTAAATCTATAGAATATATTGTAAAATATTTAAATGTATCAGAAAGAGAATTTATTTTTCTTTAATATTATCAAGAAAAAATTTCAAAAAATATTATTTAAAAGATTTTTTTTCAAGAATCTTCTACTTCCGGTTGTCCAATTGTTACCAAAACCTTTTCAGATCTTCCCATGAATGTCCGATTGGGAAATACGTAGTTAAAAAAATTTAAAGTCTTATAGTTTTTGAGTAACCGTCCTTCCAACATCCCACACACACACACACACATACACACACACATCCACACACACACACACACACACACACACACACATACATCCACACTCACACACATACAGACATCATCGTAAAAATGATAAAATCGGATTGTAGGGACCTTAAAACGTGCTTATTCAATAAAATCTGGATATGCGATTTTTAGCATGAATGCAATACCTCTCTTAGCGAGAGGTAAAAAATCTGATGTGGCCAGCACATAACCTCTCGCCGTATATTTTACCTGGCTGTATGCATAAAGCAAAGAATATTTTTATAAATACAAATAATATATTCATATAAATCTATGACGTATAAACTTCTTTATTATTCAATAATAGCGTGTCTCAACATGAAGATATTTTACCATAAATTATGTTACAATAAATTACAAAGTAGAGTTTACCATATATAAATATTAGGCTGGAAACAGCAATTTTCAATTCGAACAACGTTGTTTACTTTCTCTTCATATTATTCTAGTAAAAACATTAATTTTGGGCGGTCTAAAATGTATATATGGATTGTGCATCTATTCTTACATATCTTCTTTTACATTTTATTTTTTCATACATGTTATATCTAAATAACACTAATTCCCTTTAATAAAGTGACGGATAGATTGCACTCCGATTATTCTTATATCGATGTGTAATTTTGTCAATATTTACAACTTACTTGAGAAGAATTTGATAGCTTTTTCGCAATTCAAAGTTACTCTAGTCTATAGTACTGGTGTACATTGTCCCATAATGTTTGAAACAAATTTAAGTCCTTCAACCTAGACTTGTCATCTCCATAATAGTCACAGATCAAGAACTAAGGGATTCTCCAAGTACATTTTTCCTTCATTACTCATTATTTCTGACACTGACATTTATCTGTCAGTTACAAATAATTTAAATTATCAACTATTTTTCATGGCATTCTTTCGGCTGTCAAATTTATTACAACAGATTATTTTATATATTATACTTCTTTTATCTCTAAATCTATGGAATATATAATAAAATATTTAAATGTATCAGATAGAGAATTTAATTTTCTTTAATATTACCACGAAAAATTTTCAAAAAATAATATTTAGAAGATTTTTTTTCAAGAATCTTCTACTTCCGGTTGTCCAATTGTTACCAAAACCTTTTCAGATCTTCCCATGAATGTCCGATTGGGAAATACGTTGTTAAACAAATTTTAAGTCTTATAGTTTTTGAGTAACCGTCCTTCCAACATCCCTCACACACACATACACACACACACACATCCACACACACACACACACACACATCCACACACACACACACACAGACATCATCGTAAAAATGTTAAAATCGGATTGTAGAGACCTTAAAACGTGCTTATTCAATAAAATCTGGATATGCGATTTTTAGCATGAATGCAATACCTCTCTTAGCGAGAGGTAAAAACAGTATCTTTCTTAAAATAAGAAGTAGAAAATAAAAACATATATTGCATTATATTTGTAACATAATAATCTGCTGAATTGGCTTATGGCTATTAATCTGTTGCATTACCTTGAGTGATTTGTTTTTGCCACCTTAAATTATTTTAAATTTTTATATTTCCAGTAAATATTATGTAAATTTTATTTGACACTGACATCTGTCAAGTAGTAATATTTGAATATTCTAATTGTTTCCATGGTGCAGCTTTTATCAGCATTAGGTTGCAAGATATTCCTTTATAATTTTTGATCTTTAAATTCATTGAATATGAAGAAAAAAATCTGTTGTGGCCAGCACAATACCTTCCGTCAATCCTGTGTATTATGTACAAATTCCATACATAAATTTTCTTCTAAAAGATTCTAATTTTTTGGTATTTTATGATTCCCTTTCTCGGCAACTGAATTCCATTCTCCTGATAACAAACAAACCACATGAAATAAGAAAATCATGAAATTTTGAATGAAAAATTATGACACTTGTCAGTTATGGACATAATTAATTGCTGTCATTTTGATACGGGTTCCCATATCTGCTTGCCAAAGGCACGCGCCCTATATATATTTTTTTTTGCAAAAGATGCTATATTTCCAGCAAAGTTATTTCATAAACAAACTATGCAAATTGCACTTGACACTGACATCTACTTCTTCTTCTTTAGTTTTTCCCATTCGTTAGGGGGTCGCTATTTTTTATTTTCTTCTTCCACTCATTTTTGTTTTGCGTGTCTTTCTCATTCAGTTCCTTTTCTCTCAAGTCTTCTGCAATACAATCTTTTCATCTTATATTTGGTCTTCCTATGTTTCTTCCACCTTCTATTAATATATTCATCGCTTCTCATGACATGTTCAAACCAATGTAATCGTCTTTCTTATATCCAGAAACTTCTAACACTAGAATTACTTCCCTTATTCTGTCATTGATTTACATTTTATTGATACTGACATCTGTCAATTTGAATTAGCAGTTTCCATGGTTAAGTTAGCATAGCTGGCTGAATTATGAAATTTATATGAATTTTTTTATCTTTATTATTCTTTAATCCTATATCTGTTAAATATGAAATATAAAATGCAATCAAATCGTATAGACAATAATATATTCTTTAAGTTATAATAACATTTAACTGAGTTTTTCAAGAAAAACTGTTAAAATCTTCAAATGAGGGTACTTCCGGTTGACCAATTATAACCAAAATCTAATCAAGTCTGCATATGGTTGTAAGGAAGAGGAATACGCAAGAATTGTAATTTTTGGAATTCTAGTATTGGAGATATCGTGCAGGAAAAACCGGTCACATACACACACACACACATACACACACACATACACACACACACACACACACGCACATACGAACACACACACACACATACAGACATCATCGTAAAAATAGTAAAATCGTATTGTAAAGACCCTAAAACGTGCTTATTCAATGGAAACTCACCACCGATTTTTTTGACCAAAGACAATACCTTCCTTACCTATAGGTGACGGAAGGTAAAAATATAATTAAATCAAATAGATAATAACATATTCTTTTATTTATAATCACATAAAAGGTCAAAAAATTATATTTAACGGCGTTTTTTCAAGAAAAACTGTTAAAATCTTAAAATTAGGGTACTTCCGGTTAACTAATCATAACCAAAATCTAATCAAGTCTTCATATGGACGTACGAATAAGGAATATGAAAGAATTATAGTTTTTGGAATTGTACTATTGGAGCTATCGAAGGAGAAAGTTTTGTCACACACACACACACACAAACAAACACACACACACACACACACAAACACACACACATACATACACATACAGACACACACATACATACACACATACACACACACACACATACAGATATTGTTTGACCAAAAACAATACCTTCCTTACCTATAGGTAGGTAAAAACAAAAAAAAAATGCAAATAGTGGACATCACTACGGACATGTCCTGTTATTGCAAAGTATTGGCAGATAAAAAATCAACTTTACTCAGCTGTATGGCTTGTAGTGCTGATAGAAGCCTAGTTCTTGCACAGGACAATGCCAAATTATTCAAAATTCCATATCAATAACTCATTTTTCTTGTCCACTTTTGCATTGGTCCCTTCAATTACTCTGTATATTCATTTTGTTACATAAGGTGAGAGTAAATGCTTTCTGTAGTCTATCTATGAAATATTGAAATAAGAAGTTCCATTTTGATTGTGTATCCTCATACATCATCTCTTCTTTCCCTGGTATAAACTCCTGTTCCGTTAGGAGGGTCACTCATCGTCCACTTCCCTTAACCCTCCACTTCCGTCGCACAATACCCTTCACGGACATCCGCCAACTTATGTTTTATTGCCTCCTCTACACAGATAGAAAACATCCTCAACTTTACAGGAATTTTATGCCACGGCGATTTATGACCAAAGTTGTGCTTTTTCCCATGAATATTTATGTGCATTAAAGTTTTACAGACGTGAATATGTGTGGGAACTCGCAATACCCTCACAATAATACGAATTTCGGAATGAAATATTCACAGGATAATTCTTTCTAATATCTTTTCTGTTCTCTAGACTGCAATATATGTATTACCGATCATTTTTTTGTTCTTAAGCCTCAATTACATCATACTTTTTCGCATAGGTTCACATTATAGTATATTTCAATTTTTAATCGTAGAAATAGGCCGTAGGGTCAAGGAAATATTTAATTAAACGAAGAAAGAATTAAATATTCTCTCGACCGTGCGGCCTATTTCTACAATTAAAAATGTTACTGCTGGCCACAAATAATTTTTATTTCAATTAAAATTGGATTATAGATTTGAAATAGGGACATAATTTTTGTCGTTCGAATAGTCAAACGCAAATCGTGTTCACAGTAGCAAGATTGTCAGTTGTAGGTATAAGAAATATTGTCGATAATAACCTATTAACCAAGTTTTTGACTTGGACCATTGATTAAGATTGACAACGTTATGATCATATCCGTAGTACAATGTGTCCACTATACACCTCAAATAAATAATATCTATTAATACAGAGACAATAAAATGCTTTAAGACAATTTTACATAGAAGATTAGGGAGGGGCATCCGACTAGAGAAGAAAATATTTTTTAAACCAGTGGTTCTCAAGTTACAACACAAAGTTATATTTTTACCTTCCGTCACCTTTAGGTAAGTAAGGTATTGTCTTTGGTCAAAAAATTCGGTGGTGAGTTTTCAATGAATAAGCACGTTTTAGGGTCCCTACAATACGATTATACTATTTTTACGATGATGTCTGTCTGTATGTGTGTGTGTGTGTGTGTGTGTGTGTGTGTGTGTGTGTGTGTGTGTGTATGTGATTGTGCGTGTCTGTGTATGAGTGTGTGCGTGCGTGTGTGTGTGACTATAATTTCGGCCGCGATATTTCCAATACTAGAATTGCAAAAATTACAATTTGTAGGTATTCCTCTTCCTTACATGCAAATGGAGACTTGATTAGATTTTGGTTATAATTGGTCGACTGAAAGTACCCTCATTTGTAGCTTTTAACAGTTTTTCTTGAAAAAACGCAGTTTAATATTATTCATTGGCATTTAATGATTATAAATTTCAAAGAATATATTATTCTATATATGATTTGATTGCATTTTATACTTCATATTCAATATATATAGAATTATAAAGATATTAAATTTCATAAAAAAAACCAGCTATGCTAACCATGGAAACTGCGAGTTTATTAAAATTATTCAAATTGACAGATGTCAGTATCAATGAAGAGAAAATGAATGTGCTAGAGTCTAGTATATTGAGAAAGATGTTGAGGAAGACACGGAAAAATAGGGTAAGGAATGAAAGGTAAGGGAAATGGCTCGAGTGATAAAGTTTCTAGAAAGATGAGAGAAAGAGGAGAGATGAAAAATGTATTTGAAGAAGAATGAATATCTTAGTAGTAGAAGGTAGAAGAAACAGAGGAAGACCAAAGATAAAATGGGAGGACTGTATTGCGGAGAATTTGAGAGAAAAGGAATGAATGAGGACGACACGCAAAACAGAAATGAGTGAAAGAAGAAAATAAAAAATAGCGCTCCCTAACGAATGGGAAAAACTAAAGAAGAAGATGTCAGTGTCAAGTGCAATTTGCATAGTTTGTTTATGAAATAATTTTACTGGAAATTTAGAATCTTTTGCAAAAAAAATATGTATGGAATTTATACATAATACACAGGATTGACGGAAGGTAATGTGCTGGCCACATTAAATTTTTTAATTTATATTATAATAACTGGCTAGATATTTATTATAAGAAAATCTGCTATAATTCAGGCTTTATTCAAACACGCATTGAGTTGAATGAATGATTTAAGGACAATTGCAAATAATAGCTCAAGATTGATTTTAATCTGTACCTTTAGAACTAAACGGTAATTTTTATGTAGCTTGACATGATATTAAACATTATTTAATTTAATGAAAAGTAATGACTGTTCTTATAGACATGTTCGCACTGAGTACTATGTCAGGAATATTTCATTTTGTACACTAATGATAGAGTATTACAAAGAACTAGATACTGTATTAGACATTTAAAGTCAAATATAGAAATTACCTTATTAATTAACAATACAATAAAAGTAGTAAGGTAAGACTAATTTCTAAAATTATAGGCTGCATTAGAAAAGAGTTTTGCAATAAGTGTTTTAAATTTTCAAATACTGATACATACTTTTTATATTTCGCATACACAAAGTGGATTTTGTATACCTGTTTTTGTCGAAAACAACGTTACAATGAATAATTTTGTACAAATGTTTTTGAGGTTTTTTAAATTGCGACATTACATTTCAAATGACGATCAATGTTCAATGCTTCATACTATTTCTTACGAAGTTCCATATTCTTTGGCTGAAAGTGTTTCTTTGTCGAAGTAAAGACTGTAATTCTTTGTGTTCGACAAAGGACTTTCAACACGTGCTATACACACTACTCCTGCAATATAAAAAAAATAAAGGAAATAAATATTTTTTTTATATAATTAGACATTTGTTTCAATTTTTGTATTTGTGATGCGTATTTATGACAACAAATATTGTGCACAACATTCATAAGTAAAATTCATTGCTAGGATATCGAAGCGTGCTGCAAAGTTTTGGAGCACTTGAGCAAAGAGTTGCTTTCAACATGAAAAACAAACCAAAAAATTGTATTTTCAGAGCAGGAGTTGAAAAATATAATTTCTTCTTGCATTATAAAGAATTATTTAGGCAAGTATGTACCATACAATATTTTACCACCATAATGTATGTATGTATTAGTTTATTTAAAACACATTAAACTAGCAACAGTTGCAGTACAAACACAATTTATGAGTAGAATCACTATACAAATACAGTTGTAGCACAAATTACAAACAAACTCAGTTTGAAATAAAACATCTGTTTGAAGTTTGTATTGAAAACTCCCACCCCCATTCCTTTGTTTTTACCTTCCGTCACCTTTAGGTAAGGAAGGTATTGTCTTTGGTCAAAAAATTCAATGATGAGTTTTTACTGAATAAGCACGTTTTAGGGTCCATATAATACGATTTTACCAATTTTACGATGATGTCTGTATGTATGTGTGTCTGTGTGTGTGACAAAAGTTCCGGATTCCATAACTTCAATACCACGATTCCAAAAATTATAATTTTTTCGTATTCCTCAAGTTTACATTCAGAAGAACAACTGATTAGATTTTGGTTATAATTGGTCAACCGGAAGTAGTCTCATTTGAAGATTTAACAGTTAAATTTGATTTATTGACATTTAACGTTATTATAACTTAAAGAATATATTATTCTCTATACGATTTGAATACAATTTATACTTCATACTCAATATATACAGAGTTAAAGAATTTTAAATAAAATAAATTTTATAATTCAGCCAGCTATGCCAAACTTGGGAACTAGTAATATATTCATATAATTCAAATTGACAGATGTCAGTATCAATAAAAAGTAGATATGAGGATGTTGAAGTAGATATTGGGGAATACACGGAAAGATACGGTAAGAAAATAACTCTAGTGTTACAAGTTTTTAGAAAGATACAAGAAACACGATTACATTGGTTTGAACATGTCATGAGGAGAAATGAAGAATTATATTGGAACAAGAATGAATAGTTTAGTAATAGGACGTTAAAGAAACTGAGGAAGACCAAAGATAAGATGGAAGGACTGTATTGCGGAAGATTTGAGAGAAAAGGAACTGAATGAGAACGACATGCAAAAATAGCGACCCCTATCGAATGGGAAAAGCTAAAGAAGAAGAAGATGCCAGTGTCAAGAGCAATTTGAATGGTTTGTTTATGAAATAATTTTACTGGAAATTTAGAGTCTTTTGTAAGAAAAATTATGGAATTTATACATAATACACGAGAATGACGGAAGGTATTGTGCTTGCCACAACAGATTTTTTTAAATATTTTTAGGATCCCTGCAATACGATTTTACTATTTGTACAATATCTGTATGTGTGTGGGTGTGCGTGTGTGTCACTATAATTTTGGCCGCGATAACTCTAATACTACAAATCACTTGATTAGATTTTGGTTACCTCGTTTGAAGGTTTTAACTGTTTGTCTTGAAAAAACGCTGTTAAATATCTTTTATTTACATTTAATGCCATTATAAATATTAAAGAATATTTTATTTTCTATACGAATTGATTACATTTTATACTTCATATTCAATGGATGTAGAGTCAAAAAATTACAAAGGGATAAATTTCATAGAGCAGCCAACTATGCTATGCTACCATGGAAACAGCTAATATATTCAGATAATTCAAATTGACAGATGTCAGTATCAATAAAAAAAACAAAATAAATGTGGCAGAAATGAGGATGGTGAGATAGATGTTGGAGAAGACACGGAAATATAGGGTTAGGATTTAAAGGATAAGGGATATGGCTCGAGAGATATAGAAGTTTCTAGAAATATACATCTCATGAGGAGTGATGAAAAATATATTGAAAGAAGGATGAATAGCTTAAGAAGCACGTTTTGCGGTTCCTACATTTTTACGATGATGATCTGTGTCTGTGTGCAAAGGACGATTTCTCAAAAACTGTCTTAACTGTTTAACTACGTATTCCTCAATCTGACATTAATGGGAAGAACTGAAAAGGTTTTGGTAAGAGTTGAACAACCGAAAATAGTAGTTTCTAAAAGAATTGTTTTCTAAATATTATTTTTTTGAAAATTTATGTTATTAAAAATAATAAAGAACGTTTAAATTCTCAATCTGATAAATTTTAATGTTTTATTATATCTTCCATAGATTTAGAGATAAAAATATAATATATAAAACAAACTGTTGTAATCGTAGTTGTAATAAATCTCGATGCTTAAACAACTCCGTGGAAATCAATTGAGATATTTAAATGTTTATAATTGACAGATAAATGCAATAAGTCAGTGTATAGTGTATGTGAATTGGTATAATACCTATTGGGCAGTAGTGTGAGCTCTGTTTTAGAACTGACATTACCGAATGCTTTTTCTGGGAATTACATTTAATATTTCTTATTGTATTATTGGATATATACAGGGTGATTTCTAACGTACGGACGAAACTGATAGGGCAACTAGAGGGGACCAAAATATAGTTTTTTTTACAATAAACTTTTGATCATAATCGAATAACAAGAAAGATACAACGGTTTAAAGTTCTTATAAACTGAAGCATTTTTTTATAAAATACGGTAATAACTTACGTTTTGAATTCAAATTTAGAATATTTGAGAGTTAATTAAACAAAGTTCAGTTAAAATTTTATTAAAATTTTTATAAGATGAAAGGTATAGCTATTTAAATTGTTCTTTAAAATATTCAGTCATGGGTGTTCGTTTATTGAGAACCGCTGATTTATTTAATTTAATCATGTATGTAGGTAAGTCAAAATTACTTAAACGTCAAAAATTAAATAGGTTATTTGTTAAGTCATTAATTCGACTGAAATGGTTAATTTCACTAACGAAGAATACGTAGACATGATTATGGTGTATGGAGCTGCTGAAGAAAACGCTGAACGCGCACGACGTATGTATTTGGAACGATTTCCAAATCGACAAACGCCTTCCAGAAATACTTTTTTGCGGGTAATTCAACGCGGAAGAGAAACAGGTAAATTACAACCTAAAAAAGGCCATGGTGGTGGTAGACCAAATCAAATCGAGGTGAATGTGGAAGAAGCAATTTTGGATATGGCAGATGCTGATCCAACTACAAGTACACGGCAAATTGCTCAACAAGTCGAAGTTTCCCAATATTTTGTTTGGAATACATTGAAAAAAAATGGTTTACATCCCTATCATTTGCAAAGGATGCAAGGACTAGCTCTAGGTGATTATGCGTTGCGACAGCAGTTTTGCGAGTGGTTGTTAGATCGTTCTAACAGAGAAAGAGAATTTCCAATGTATGTATTGGTAACGGATGAATGTTGTTTTACAAGAGATGGTGTTCTCAACTTCCACAATTCCCACATATGGGCTGAAGAAAATCCACACAGGATTCGCCAAAATAAATTTCAACATCGTTTTAGTTTAAATCTATGGGCGGGAATTCTCAACAACAGCTTAATAGGGCCTTTTGAATTGCCAGCACGCCTTAACGGCGCTTCTTACTTGCACTTTTTGCAAGAAGTTCTACCACAACTTCTCGAAGATATTCCTTTGGCTGTGCGTGGAAACATGTGGTTTATGCATGACGACTGTCCTGCACATTTTAGTCGTGCTGTACGAGATTACCTCGACACCGCTTTTCCGCAAAGATGGATTGGTCGGGGTGGCTTTATCTCATGGCCTCCACGAAGCCCCGATCTTAACCCACTTGACTTTTTCTTATGGGGTTACATGAAAACATTGGTATATGCCACCGAAGTTAATACCATCGACGAGTTACGTCGTCGTATCAATACCACTGTAGAGAATTTACGCCAACAGTTTCCACGGTTAACAGAAAACTGGATTCGTCGTGCGCAATTGTGTGTTGAAATGCAGGGTCAACATTTCGAACAACTTTTGTGAACACTTTTAATTATTTTATGATTATTTATTACTATTCATACGTTATTATTTATTGTTTATTACTTTAAAATTTTGTAGCTTTTGATAATTTTGTTGATTAAAGTTTCATTCGTTTGTATCTTGTCATCATTTTATTTGATGTTTTCTGCATACCGTAAAAATAATACAACAGAAATGTATCAGATTGTGTGAGAATTGTTTCTAATGTAAACGCGAATACAGTAAGCTCAGCGGTACTCAATAAGTGGGCGTTAATTTATAAGAACTTTAAACCGTTGTATCTTTCTTGTTATTCGATTATGATCAAAAGTTTATTGTAAAAAAAACTATATTTTGGTCCCCTCTAGTTGCCCTATCAGTTTCGTCCGTACGTTAGAAATCACCCTGTATATGGATAAATGAAACCTTTCCAAAAGACTGGAAAGAAGGAATAATAATTAAGATGCCTAAAAAGGGCGACATCAGAGAATGTGGAAACTGGAGAGGCATCACTTTGCTAAACGTAACTAGCAAACTCTTCTGCCGTATAATACTGAACAGAATTAGCGGAATACTATACAATAAAATAAGAAGAGAACAAAGCGGATTTAGACCCGGGCACTCCTGTGTCGATAATATCAATACTATTAGAATAATAATGGAACAGTCATTAGAGTATGGGTCACCATTGCAACTACTTTTCATAGACTACAAACGAGCCTTCGACTCGATAAGCCGCGAGTATATATGGACAACTCTAAAAAACAAAGGCCTACCACCAAAAATAATCCGTCTAATAAAAGAAGGGTACACAGAATACAAAAGCAGAGTACTCCACAAAGGACAAATGTCGGAACCATTCAAAACAGAAACAGGAGTCAAACAAGGGTGCATACTTTCCCCGTTGTTAGTCCTGATAGTACTGGATGTAATACTCACTGAAACGACAAAAGACAAAATTAGAGGAATTCGTTGTGGCCTAACGGATGTTCTAGAGGACGTAGACTACGCCGATGACGTCTGCCTAATAACTTCTACACCACGCAATATGCAACACAAACTAAACGATCTTATTGAAGAATCCAGAAAAGCCGGACTAGAGATAAACATACAGAAAACCAAAAACCTAGCCATCAATTGCGATACAAACAACGCACTAACGATTAACAACACAAGAATTGAACCCGTGACAGAATTTCTATACCTCGGAAGTATAGTTACGACAGAAGGAGGTACGTCCACAGACATCCAGAACAGAATAAACAAAGCGAGAAGTACATTTGGAAGGATGAGAGATATATGGCGATCAAACAAATTAAAATTGTCAACCAAACTAAAAGTATACAACGCCACAATAAAACCAGTGCTACTTTATGGCTGTGAAACATGGGCGTTAACCGATGCACTAAAGAAAAAACTTCAAACCTTTACAAACAGATGCCTAAGGAACATACTTGGAATCTGGTGGCCAAACTACATATCAAATGAAGAACTATGGCAAAGAACTGGCCAGGAAAATATACACAAAGAAATTAAAAAAAGGAAATACGATTGGCTAGGACACACCTTGAGGAAACCTAAAACTACACCAAGCCATGCTGTATTAGAATGGAACCCGCAAGGAAAGAGACCAAGAGGTAGGCCTCGAGCAACATGGAGAAGAACCGTCTTCGATGAAACGAAGAAAACTATACCACAACTTAGACAAATCGCACAGGACCGAGAAGACTGGAAAAAATATACAGAGACAATATAATCATACTATTGTATGTAATGAAATGTATTTTTTTACCCTATGTCCCGCAAGGGAATAGTGGGTCTTAATAATAATAATAAATAATATTGTATTATTAATTAATTATTTAAAATTACAACTATATAGAAATACCGCCAGTCCTGCCAATGAATTGGAAGAGTCTCAAACATTTAGAAGAGTACATACAAAAAAAATCCTCCTACAATAATTTAAAATTAAAAAAATATCTGTTTATAAAGAAATAGATGTTTTTTGTGTGTACACGAAATGTTAAATATAACGATGGAAATGGCGAGAGGTATTATGCTAGCCACAACAGATTTCTTTTTATGGAACACGCATTTTAGCATCAAATAACTGGCCATCACGTTTCCATCACTACCATACGATTTGATTCATACGAACATCAAAAATGAAGTGAAGCTCAATTGATAATCGATGTATTAAATGTTGATTTTAATTTAATTTTTGTTTAATTTCCTATTAAATATTGGTGCAACCGGCATTAGAATAATAACGTGACCAATATTTTGTTTTATTATAAAATATAATCCTTTTTATTACGAATATCTATATCTAAATAGAATTTTTTCTTCGTAGTTGGAAAATGAGGCTCACTGATAATAAAAGATAATAACATTTAAATTCTCATCATGAAAATTTAAATAATTGCATTCATACTGTGTGTTAACGGCTCATTCATTCCCCCAATCCTTTTACGAATTCCTGGTAAACGTTTCGAATTAAAACACTAAATAGTGCACGAAGAAACACCTAATTTGAATATGAAGAGACCTGTGTTGGGAAGGGTTCGGGGGCCCATTCTCGCTACCAATCACGCTCTGGTTCGTCTCTCCCGCCTTCCTTCTTATTGGAAGTGAAATTACCAGCGATTTCATTACAACGTATCATTATGCAGAACACAGGAGTTAGATTTGAATGCAGCAGTAAAAATCTTTTAATTTTAATTCGTAGTATGGCGCCAGTGCTTGGCTTGCAATTATAAAGTATCCAGTAATATGGAAATCGTGCTAGTTCACAAACAAATTATCTCGGCATGCACAGTGTTTAGGGGCTAATGATAGTGGAAGTAATGAGTGGTGCAGATAAGCTCCTACCGACCCGACATCTACATATCGACGATACGATATGAAATGAACGCAGCCATTTTATATGCCATACTCCTTTTTTCTTCCAAGCGATTATAAAAGAGCCGGGAAAACACGCGATTAAGCTATAAAACTCCACAAAACATGCGAGATTGTTTATAATAAAGTTAGTATTGCACTATTCTAAAAATAGGTGTCAACTGAATTTATTATATGTTACATAAATCTATTTATAAGGTTAACTAAGCTAACCACATTTTACAGTATGTTTCAGGAAACATAGGTATTATAAATAAATATATAATAACGACTTATCAACCATTTCTAATAGCGTTTTCCATGTAGATATTAAGTGCGAACTTTTTTGCACTGAATGCAAACTTCCATTCATGTAATCAGTGCGCACTAGCTGAGTTTTACGTGTTTCATTTTGAATAAACTGAACCTTTCAGAGTGCGCACTTTCTTGCACTTACTTCGATCGTCAGTTCTTGCCAGTGCAGTCTGTCAAATTAAGATATTTTCAGTTGTAAAAGTATCTGTGTATGTATAATCTTGTGTAGTGATATCCATTGCTACGTAACCTCTCTATTTAACAGTGACAGCTAACAAACTTGTTCTAGACTTTTGTAACGTGTTTCATTTAAAAAGCACTATGCATGTGTTGCACCAAGCTAAAAATAAATATATGAATTAATAACGATACAAGTATACAAATTTGATTTTTTTCGCTAATTTCGGTAATGACAAGTAATTCAAGGAATAAAAATAAATAAAATAAATATTTCATCAAGGCATATTACCCATTGCTGGGTGTGCCATTCTGTTTCATACACAGATATCAGTAATGATGGAATATTTGTACCGTGCGGGCACTCATTGCTGGCGTGGAGAGTGCGCCACAGGGGTCAATTTTGTGCCATTAAAATTCGATGTAATCTCGAACCCGGGTCCCCAGATTCGCGACCAGACACTCAGGCACACTGCCACGAGACCCCATAAAACATAAATCAATTAAACAACTCAGGACTATAGGAACGCAATCACTCAACACCTTACTACAAATTGCTTTAAGGGGATCGTCTACACTTTGCCAAATGAACTAAAAGATGCCCTAAATTTTTATTAATTTTGCAAAATCTGTTACGAATGTATAACTTATTTTTATCATATTTATTATTGTCATAAAATATTTAAAAAAATATTCCGGCTAAACAAATAACAATTAAAAGTTTCTAGAACCACAGAGCGGTTTCAACCTGTCCATAAAAAAATCTGATGTGGCCAGCACATTATCCAAGATCATATATTTCCAGTAAAATTATTTCATGCAAATTGCACTTGACACTGACATCTTCTTTAGCTTTTCCCATTCGTTAGGGGACATTTTTTATTTTCTTCTTCCACTCATTTCTGTTTTGCGTGTCGTCCTCATTCAGGTCTTTTCTCTCAAATCTTTTGCAATACAGTCCTTCCATCTTAACTTCAGTCTTCCTCTGTTTCTTTTATCTTCTACTACTTAACTATTCATTCTTCTTCTAATATATTCTTCATCTCTCCTCGTGACATGTTCAAACCAATATAATCGGCTCACCTGTATCTTTCTAGAAACTTCTATCACTTGCCATTTCCCTTGCCTTTTAATTCCTTACTCCATTTTTCCGTGTCTTCCCCAACATCTTCATCTCTGCCACATTAATTTTCTTTCCATTGATTCTCACATCTGTCAATTTGAATTATCACTCACACACTGACGCATACACACACACACAGACATCATTGTAAAAATGGTATAATCGAATTCTAGGGACCTTAAAACGTGCTTGCGATTTTTAGCATGAATCCAATACCTCTCTTAGCGAGAGATAAAAAATAGTTTTTTTTCGCGATCTTTATATTATTTTTATAATTTAACTTTTCACTTTATACCTTGTACCTGTGCGAGCAAATATGGATAATATCCTATAAGAATCAAAATCAACATATAAAAGGAAAAACTGGTTAGATGTATCTTGTACATTCCAAAAATGAACTGATAAATACGTTATTATTACTGTGATTGTTCAAAATTCGTGTGTTACGAACCCGTAGTTATATTATGCGAAGATTGTCATCTTAAAACAAATTAATCTGTGTTTTCAGAGTATTTTTTTATCGATTATATTGTTGAACTCTTCATTGAGATACACTTATTATTAATTTTTAAGTTAATTTTAAAATCATAATAAATTATGATATTTTAGTTTTCATTATTCATCATACTTATATTTTAACGAAAAATATATTTCCATTAATAAAAATAATATAAATACACTGCGTCCGTAAATAATTGAGTATGTCAGGGGATAATTTTTATGAACAAATGATAATTAAAATTATATATACAAACCGGTCTCATATGTTCCAAAATTTTTTCGTGCCTCCTGTAGGGTTAAAGTCGGCGATATTAAAAAAGTCTTCTGCACTTAATAAAAATGCAATATTTGAATCAGCCCCCAATGTATTTTTTTAATAATATAAAATATACCATACATATGATTATTTTTATACTAATGGATAGCAAAAATCATGTACTTTTCAAATTTGAATAAATATTAGGATGTCCCATTTGAAATTATATACCATTGCGTGAAAATGGAACATTCGGTAGAAAAAACTCCACTGCAGATTTATAGACATTTTAACTTAAAATGATCTTTCTTTAAAAATATTTTCCATAATATTTAAAATAATTGAGTTCTAAAAACAAAAGACCTATGAACCTAGTATAAATATTACAATGTTATTATGTATTGCATTATTACATTACCTATAAATTGTTGCTGGTGATGAATTTATTTATAATTAAGGTACTTACATTTTAAATAAAATGCTTCTAACGTTTATGGCCCTCAGCTTGTTAAAGTTTACACTTCATATTTTTTTTTCAGCCCTTTATTACCTCTCGCTAAGAGAGGTATTGCATTCATGCTAAAAATCGCATATCCAGATTTTATTGAATAAGCATGTTTTAAGGTCCCTACAATCCGATTTTAACATTTTTACGATGATGTCTGTGTGTGTGTGTGTGTGTGTGTGTGTGTGGATGTGTGTGTGTGTGTGTGTGTGTGTGTGTGTGTGTGTGTGGGATGTTGGAAGGACGGTTTCTCAAAAACTATAAGACTTAAAATTTGTTTAACAACGTATTTCCCAATCGGACATTCATGGGAAGATCTGAAAAGGTTTTGGTAATAATTGGACAACCGGAAGTAGAAGATTCTTGAAAAAAAATCTTCTAAATATTATTTTTTGAAAATTTTTCGTGGTAATATTAAAGAAAATTAAATTCTCTATCTGATACATTTAAATATTTTATTATATATTCCATAGATTTAGAGATAAAAGAAGTATAATATATAAAATAATCTGTTGTAATAAATTTGACAGCCGAAAGAATGCCATGAAAAATAGTTGATAATTTAAATTATTTGTAACTGACAGATAAATGTCAGTGTCAGAAATAATGAGTAATGAAAGAAAAATGTACTTGGAGAATCCCTTAATTCTTGATCTGTGACTATTATGGAGATGACAAGTCTAGGTTGAAGGACTTAAATTTGTTTCAAACATTATGGGACAATGTACACCAGTACTATAGACTAGAGTAACTTTGAATTGCGAAAAAGCTATCAAATTCTTCTCAAGTAAGTTGTAAATATTGACAAAATTACACATCGATATAAGAATAATCGGAGTGCAATCTATCCGTCACTTTATTAAAGGGAATTAGTGTTATTTAGATATAACATGTATGAAAAAATAAAATGTAAAAGAAGATATGTAAGAATAGATGCACAATCCATATATACATTTTAGACCGCCCAAAATTAATGTTTTTACTAGAAGAATATGAAGAGAAAGTAAACAACGTTGTTAGAATTGAAAATTGCTGTTACCAGCCTAATATTTATATATAGTACTCTACTTTGTAATTTATTGTAACATAATTTATGGTAAAATATCTTCATGTTGAGACATGCTATTATTGAATAACAAAGAAGTTTATACGTCATAGATTTATATGAATATATTATTTGTATTTATAAAAATATTCTTTGCTTTATGCATACAGCCAGGTAAAATATACGGCGAGAGGTTATGTTCTGGCCACATCAGATTTTTTTTAAATTGCAATTTACGCCTTCGGAATAAGTAGAAACTAAATTTGTATCAAAAATTGTAATATTTTTATATTGCTTGCATGGTATCTTATGATGTTATATTGAAAGAACCTTACTGTTGTGCTTTCGTATAGCAGGTTTTTAAGTTCCACCCCTTCGATTTGCAGACTGTTAACATTAGTCTTAATAGCATTTGCAATACGAATTAAATGCAGTCGGCAACCTAGAATTGTCTGATAATTGCGTATTGCTGCACGTAAATTCCACATATTTTTATTTATTCCAACCCACCTACCAATTTCTTGCACGAATAATCTCTACTTATTTGTCGACCAGATTAAATTGACGTCATAAATTATCAACAAACATGGATTCTCGAATTATTTTAAATGGAAAGGTCTGTATAATTACTCTTGCCGAATACTAAAAGTAATTTTGTCTAATGATGTTCTTCACACGATCTTCGTGTTTTTAATTATAGGAATATAAAACTATTAAGCGAATATTATATGCAAAGTAATTATTAGGGAATGTAATAATGATGTTAAGAATATGGTTTTCGTAATGCACTACTTTTCTAAATTATGTTTAATAAATACCGGGTGGCTATTAAAAAACGAATCATTTTTGAAACTCCATTCCAGAGTATATTGCGATATCGATTTTAATTTTTATCTTTTACAGAAAAGGCTTGACAAGTATTCCTAGCAAATTTTAAACATTTATACAGGTTGAGTCACGGAAGACGCCCTTCCCCCCTCTTTAACTTTTTTATCTCTCGCTAAGAGAGGTATTGGATTCATGCTAAAAATCGCATATCCAGATTTTAATGATTAAGCACGTTTTAAGGTCCCTACAATCCGATTTTAATATTTTTACGATGATGTCTGTATGTGTGTGAGTGTGGATGTATGTGTGTGTGTGTGTGTGTGTGTGTGTGTGTGTGTGTATGTGTGTGAGTCGGTTGGAAGGATGATTGACTTATTACCAAAAATTGGCATTTTTCAGTAAAACTTTGAATGTGAATATGTCGAAAATGAAATGAGATATAAACATGCGGTTTCAAAAATGAGACGTAGCGCATTGAGAAATATCTAAATTGATATAAATTTTTGAATTTTTTAATTCTTGTGAACATGGTGAAAAATATTAACGAGTTCTACATAGAAAATGTATCCAAATTCATCAAATTTAGAATTTTGTAAATTTATCCAAATATGAGTTGTATTATATTATAACTCAACAAAGAGTAGAGTTGCATTTTTCTATCTATTATAGTTCTCGAGATCCTAATGTTGGATATGTTTAGAGCTTCCTTCAAGACCAAGATTAGTCTTAGTCTTGGTCATGACGAAACCAAGACCAAGACTCGAGACAAGACCTCTATGGAAAATCAAGACCAAGACTCAAGACCAGGACGTACATCCTGGACATTAATATTTTACACATTTTAACTTTTATAGAAATATATATTTTGAAATCATTTCTACTTACAAAACTAATTTTTATATAGCCTTTATTATAATTTCGTGCCTTGATGAAGCCGTTTTTAGCCAGAAGCATTGACAAACTAATGTTTAAACTACGTCATACGTCGTTTGGTCCTCCTGGGTACGATTATGGAAATACGTCTGCTGTCTAGCAGACATGTATAATATAGATAAACGCTTCACCAATGTTAAAACACATTCAAATGAGAGGGTGGCGACGACTACGCCTTCAAGTTTGCCATCATCATTATGTCTGGATTCCATAAAAATTACATCATACAAACATTGGTTTTAATATCTGCGATATGCACATGAAGAAGAAATTATTTTGCAATTTAAATTAAAGTAATTAACATAATAAAAAGAATTAATTTAGTCATTGTATATAGAGCATAAAGTAAATTATTTATGCCGAAGATTTGTACAGTCATTTATAAATTTAAAACACTATGGCCAGTATTACAACACTACTTTTATAATAAAAAGGTTTTTATGGACCGCGCTTTTACATTATAGTCTTCTGAGGGGTATGCTTCATAAAAGCGCCATGTTTGGAGTTTTGGCGATACATAAAAACAAATCTTTTATAAAATCATAATATTTAGGATGAGGCAGGATAAATGTACCAAATACAAAACTTCGGCAGTGTATACTTTACATAATAATATATCACTAAAAAAATTGTAGTGGCAAGCATAAACGCATGGTGCGCTTTTACAATAAAAAAATCTGTTGTGGCTCGCACATTACCTCTCGCCACTTCCTTTTTTGGTTACATAAGTATAGGGCGCGAACAGTCATGTTACATTGTTGACCCTGACAAGCAGATGTGCGGGCCCGTTTCAGAATGATAATTAGTAATTATGTACATAGATGTCAAATGTCAGAATTTTTCATTAAAATATTCAAGATTTTCTAAATTCACGTAGTTAATTTGTCACCAGGAGTGTGGAATTTACTTGTCAAGGAAAATAAACCACATGGAATTGGAAAATCACTAAATTTAGAATGAGAAATTATGATATTTGACATCTATATACATAATTACTAGCTATCATTCTGACATGGGCCCCCATATCTGCTTGTCAAGGCCAACAAAGTCATATGACTGCTCGCGCCCTACTGTATTTAACATTTATTGTATACCTACACTCTACACCAAAAAATCTACTTATATCTATTACTTATATTTAGATTTTTTAAATTTAAATTCATTCTATGAAGAAGTTTTGTCCTACTCTTCTAATTTTTCGAGATGTTTCCAATTCATTGTCGGGAGTAACAGTATTTCTGAACGGTATGTGTAATATACCTATAATATTAAATATTTAACTATTAATACATTAAGAAATAATATAATGTATGTACTTCCCAGAAAGTCTTCAGTAATGTCTCCGGATTTCTGACACTGACATTTATCTGTCCGTTACAAAAAAATTAAATTTTCAACTATTTTCCATGGCATTCTTTCGGGTGTAAAATTTATTACAACAGATTATTTTATACAGGGTGTCCCTTAACTTCGAGCAAAAACTTTAAGGGCATATAGTACTGACCAAAATGAATAAAAAAGCTTCATCAACATAGGAATGATCTTCAACTGTTTCCGAGAAAAGCGAAAAATCTAAGAAAAACTGACAAAGATAGCGATCGAATAAAATTTTGTCTATGTCAGTAAAAAGACTATAAAAAACAATAAAATTTTATATGAAACATTTTTCTCAATTTCTTATAGTTACGTAGTTATATGAAAATTAAATATTGACCAAGGTCGCCACAACATTTCACTTTTGATTTTTATAAAATAACAAAAGGCCATCTAAGATTACCTCTCAAAGGTAAACAAAAGGTCTCAATTAATCAAAATCGTAATTCTTATAGTTTTCGAGATAGCAAAGGTAAATCTCGTAAAAACTCATTTTTCACTGCGTTATATCTGGGAAACTATTAAAGATCGGACACATTTTGACTGAGCTTTTTTTACTCATTTTGATCAGTATTATATGCCCTTAAAGTTTGTGCACCAAGTTAAGGGACACCCTGTATATTATATTTCTTTTATCTCTAAATCTATAGAATATATAATAAAATATTTAAATGTATCAGATAGAGAATTTAATTTTCTTTAATATTACCAAGAAATTAAAAAAAAAATATTTAGAATATTTTTTTCAAGAATCTTCTACTTCCGGTTGTCCAATTGTTACCAAAATCTTTTCAGATCTTCCCATGAATGTCCGATTGGGAAATACGTAGTTAAACAAATATAAAGTCTTATAGTTTTTCAGTAATCGTCCTTCCAACATCCCACACACATACATCCACACACACACACACATACATCATCGGAAAAATTAGATTATAGGGACCTTAAAATGTGCTTATTCAATAAAATCTGGATATGCGATTTTTAGCATGAATCCAATACATCTCTTAGCGAGAGGTAAAAATCTGATGTGGCCTGCACATTACCTTCAGTCAATCCTGTGTTTATGTATAAATTCTAGGTACCTTAAAACGTGCTTATTCACTAAAATTCAAATATGCGATTTTTAAAATAAATCCAATACCTCTCTTAGCGAGAGGTAAAAACAAAGATTAGTGAAATATCCTCTTTCAATAAAATAAATAATATGTTGCACATACATAATGTATCGTATTCTTCATATAGAAATAAATCCGAACATAAATAACAAACTGAGCCATTTCTTTCAAATACTTTATCATTATAGAAACATTAAAAATGCAACAATTAAGCGATGAAACAAATTTGTTTTAACTTATTTAGTATAAGTATATGAATTTATATATCTAAATTATAATTTCAGAATGGTTTTATATTGTTTCGAATTAATAGTTGTGTGAGATACTCACATATATTAAAATTATAGAAGTAAAGTAGTACATGAGGTTTGCTTGAACAATGGAAATTTATATTCTATATAAACTATCTACTTATCTCAATAATACAGGACGATATCGCAACAGTTTATAATTTTCAAAGTTCACTTCTCTGACAAATATATCATTTTCTTGTTCTCACTCTTTAACAATACCTGAATTTACACTAAAATTAGCCGTATGGTCTGTATGCATTAAAAATTTATATCATTTAGTTAAAACATTATTATAGTTTCATTTCCGTGGTTACTAATATCCCATAATGATAAGTTGTGGATAAAGAAATCACCCATCGTGCGTTTTCGTGCGTTTCCGGGTCCCGAGTGACAATTCAACAATGGAAGAGCGATTCTGCGATGCGATGTCGTTTTGTCGCAGCGGAACAAAAGCTAGCTAATGCATATGATTAGCCAGCCGTTCGAGTCCAGTACGTTTGTACTAGGAAATCATATATGGTTGTGCAATTATATGACATACTAGCGTATCTACCTGGATAATGAGAGGATTATCATACTTGTAGTTAGCCGTGGCTAAATGCCGGATATTACTATTAATCGCTATACTTCTCCAAATTTTTATCACAGTGTAACAATGGGATCACAAACATTGTAATTTCATTGTATTGCAGTTTCTTTATTCTTACAAATTTTGTGATCGTCGTAAGTTTCAAATCAAAGTACTGTTAGAGTCGCGAAACAGTGAACTAACCAACGTAATGAACACACAAATAATTAATGTCTCAATATAGTGAACACGTAGCAGTCCTGCGCAGTTTGTCAGCTTCGCTGATGATCTCTTGAACAACGCGTAATTCAGCGAATTTGAATACATTCTTAGGGACTTTCCCTGTGTATTGTAATACGTATAAAGTTTTGTTGTGTGTGTTAAATAATACAAATTACTGTAATTAATAACACCACCTCAAAGAAAACATTTGAAATTGAAAGAAAAAGTCGAAATATTGCAACATTTAAAAGCAGGTAGTGGTGCAATATTTTTATGGCGAAATCGACAATAATAAATAATAATAAAAAACAAAAAGATACATATGAAAAATTTCCATTGCATTTTTACCGGATTTGGAAAAAGGAAAACATTAAAATCGGCAGTATATAGAGAGTCACAAAACGTACCAGCAATATTTCAAAGATGACTTCCAGAACATACTTAGAGCCGAAAAGTATACATTCGGTCAATAATTTTCATGACGAGGCTTGCCGAGTCACGAAATACTTGACCTCATGTCATAAAGATTGTGTTTACGCTCTTGTTGCATAAATAACTAATACTTTATACGTTAAGCAAGAAATTTCAATTAATTATATCATTTACTTTTCAAGTTTTTAATAAATAAACACTTATATTAAATAATTTATACATAATGTGGAAAGCGCCCTTAGAAAGGACACAGGCGCATAGGCCACCCCAATGTTCTCCATTTCTCACAGTTTCTTGCATATCTTGGCCAAAGAGTTCCTGGATCTCTTTCCTTATTCATTGGTGTCCATTCGGTAATAATCTTGTCCCATCCTCTTTTCTTATCAAGTGTCCTGTCCAGCTGTACTTCAAGCATTTAATTGTTTTCGTGATATTTACTATTTTTGTTGTATTATATATTTCGTATATTGTATACATTACTTTTTTCATAGCACGCTGCTTGTCAGTTTTTGTTGGTGACCTCCCCATACACGACTTTCTTGGTGTGTAAGTAGATATGTCGCGAATAATAGTGTCCGCCGCTCGAAAATACTCTCTGGTTAATACAATATTGCCCTTCACTACGATATAAAAAGAATAATTTACTAGGTTCTATTCTATCTTAATTTCAAATGAAAGGTATACGACAGTTTAAAATGATCGTGCAAATTCGTTTTCCACACCCTAACTCATTTTGTTATTCTCAATAATTCTCGTATTACATTTATAGAATTAAATATAAAACTTGTTTCATTATACTCATATTACTTTAATATATTAACATTGCTTTCAAATTATTTCAATAAAGAGCACATATTAATGCCAGTGATAGGTATGATGATGATGATATTTCTTTGTATCTTTTAATATCAGTACCTTGAATTCATCATGATTTTTATAATTAAAATGGAAAATTATAAAGCAGGTTTAATGAGATGATCGCTTTTATTAATTAATAATGTGCGCTTATTAATTAGTCAATATAATTATGAGATTATAACTGATTTGAAATTAATATACATGCCCCAGATCAACATTTTAATTTTATGGGAAATAATTAAAACTGACTGACTGCATTTAAGTTTTAACTAGAAACAATTAAAATCTTAGGCTTATTTTAATTGTTAATTAACATATTGAAATGTAGAATACAAAATATGAGAAATTTTGTAAATTCTATATAACCTTCGAAGTAATTTGTGGAATTTAAAAGATTGGAAAGATTTTTGCGAAACTAAATCGTTTGAAGGTTTTTCCAGACAGAAAAATAACTTGCTTGGCGCCAGAGAAATTAGTTGAAGTCGTAATGTTAAACGACTTTTACTGATTTTAAACTGAACTAAAATAAATTGTCTGAAAGAATTCCGCTAGTTCAGATTTCTCATGCAGTTGTCTTTAATAATTTATCATGGTTTCGAAACATGTTCATTTATTTCCGTTCTATTAATTTTATGAGGAATGTATATGATTTTCTAAATATTTTTTATGTAACTTTCTATTGTTTCAATTTTTCAAAATTAGTTGGCAATAAATTTTCATTTAGGTACAGTAAAAATTTTGAAAGATGTCCGATCAAGGTCGTCTACGAATTGTATGAATTCAGATTTTTGCTCCGCCCATTATGACAAATTCAGTAGTGTCGTTTGCTTAGTTTTTATTAGGGTACGTAAGATACTACTGTTATTTTATTATTATAAAAATATATATTATAGTAAAAGCATTCAAAATTCAAAAATAAGTCAACTGGTAAGTTTATAAACAAATGTGAAACCAAATATGTTAAAAATAAGATAATGACGCAATGTCAGTGTCAGTGACTCTGACAGAAAATAACGTTATTCGTACGGCTATGAATCAAGGTAGCTGAATTAATAAATAAACTTACGTTACAGCGAAAGTATTGCAAACGAGCATCGTTTTAAAATGTCATGTCCTAACTTAGTCGAAACAATATGAATTTTTGAAATACAAGCGTGTTATATCCATCTTTATTGCACACTCTTATAGACTTTGCAAAAGAAAGAGATAAATGTATGCCTATTTGTTAATTCGTTCGTGATACAGATGACCTTGATCGGACATCTTTCAAAAATTTTACTGTACACTACTTGTTTTATTATTTGGAAGGAAAATATAGAATTCATAATACAACAATTCTCGACTATAATTTCGGCATTATGTTTGACTGCTAATAAATTTCAAAAAGTTTATTTGACACTATTATGCAAAATCAAACAAAAATAATCTTGAAATATGAGTGTGTAAATCTTATATTAATATAATTACTTCATTGATGGAATTACAAAGTAGTATAATACGTACTTTTAGTTCATTGTCTAAATGTTACCTTCGGAACATTTTTATATGCAAATTTAGATCTTACGGTACGAGTTCTTACTGATTAAAATAAAACATTACACACATTAATTAGCAAGAAAATATGTATGTAAACATTTTGAACATAAATAATCACTTTACGGCCCTACGAACAAATGTAAATTTAAAATATTGTATCTATCTATTGAAAACGGCATGAAGTTAGTAGTCATTACCAGCTAATACACTGAAATTAGCTTCCTGTAATTTTCGTTTCATAAGACGAAAAACCTAGTAAGATTTTGTATTGCTTAATTTCAAGTGACTACGAAATAGTTACTTACATAATCAGTTATGAAAAGAGTGATAATGTATTACGAACATAATATTTGCCGAAACGAGCGAAGCAATTTTTGCAAATTATATGAGTCAAACAATATCTCACAACGTATTATGTACAATATTTTATTTAATTCCGCTAAAATAATTCAAAAATATACAAAATTCTAGGTTTTTCTATGACAGCTAATATACAGATTTCAAAATCAATTTACCAAAGCCTTGCCGTGAAAATAAATATTATTTTTTAATTTAATGCTTATGTCCGTGCATGCGTTATGTCATTGAAATGGAGATCTGAATGTGTTCTGAAACCGATATAGATCTTTCTTCTTATGGAGGTGAATTAAATTAAAGAAATCATTATTGATATATTCTTGTTTGTTTTATTATCAGTTTGTCATTTGTGTAATATTCTTTACGTAACTCATTTATGTAAATATTTTTACAAAACACATTTCGTATCAATTATGTGCAGTGACACTTCATAACGTCATCAAATTAGGTAAAATTCAACTTTTTAAAACGGAATTAGATAAATATTTTTATGTCATACTGGTTTCTAAAGCAAGTTTTTTTGAATGATTTATAAAACAAAAAGTGAAACATTAAAGTCCTATAACTTTAAAATTTTAGCTTCACACTGAATCCTTTATTTATGCGGCATTAAATTGCTCTTCACAACAGCAGCTTCATCCAAAATATCTCGAGGAATGTAGTTTTCATCAATTATAGCGAATAATAGCCATAACGAAATCAGAAAAATTCAATTTCAATCTGTCAATCTGTCAAAATTTTACTAAAAAACAATTTCGATTTGACCTACTTATACAAAACTCATACTGCTAAAATTTTATGCATATTGTAAGACTACGTCACCACACAGTTGAGGTCAACATAACTCAGTAGTAGTAATCACTAATATTGCAGAATAAGCAATATGGAGCAATTATAATATTGTTTCTTTATTTGGTAATTAGGTGACACCTCAATTGTTTGTTGACTTAGCATTACAGTAATATAAAAGATTGTATGGACGATGGAGAGGTAGAGTCCGGTGAGAGTCCATTGAGGGGTCCATTAAGAGAAGGACCAGAAGAAGACCATTCCTCCATACAGTCGGGTCCATCAATTGTAAATATCAACTCATCATTTTTATACTAGTCAATAAACCTATTTATAATAAACATTATTATTATTTCGAACCTTTTATTCTTCTACGAGCAACGTCGCAACGGTAAGCATATTTATTATTATTTATTATACTTTTGGCAATTACTAATTTGTACCTCCAGTCTGGCAAGAAACCATCTTAAATATTATTTGTTAATTCGCCTTATAAAGGCGGGTTACAATATTTCTTTTATTAATTTAATAACTAAAAACCAATATAACATAAAATTATGTATGTATCTCAGACGGAAAGTGTCTTTCAGGTACTCACAAAACTCATTTCGTATCAATTATGTAAAAAGTAACATTAAATAAATAAATCATTGACAAATGACATTTTATTTTAACTAAAGCCGCCATTTTGACCAAAAATATGTTAGAAAATATTATATAAGCCAAAAGCCATTCCAGAATAAAGATTTTTGTCCATTTATGGATACAATGTCTGTTAGTATTTAACTCTTAATCAGGGGGATTACGGATTAAGCTATGACTAAAATATGAAATTCAATTGTTTTTTTTAATTATCCGAATATATTTTTAAATGGTAGCCCTGGATTAGTTAGTCAGGGTGACAAAAAACTTGAGTAAACACTTGTACCATAAATACTATTAAAAATAATATATTTGGACAGACTAGAGTTAAATATCACTCTTTGAGCTTCCGCTACAAAGGAAATATCTTCAGTTTTTCCTCAATCTATTCATTCTTTCCAAGATTTCGCAACTCCAACGAATTTATCCATGTTTGCAGCTGGTGTCACCCTACCCCACGTGTTGTACGCACCCGCGGTGCAACTAAACGCTCCTTAAGAAGAAGAAAGCCACGTGTAATTGCTACGTATTAATTCGATTTGCAAGCGTTTCCGCTGTCCGCATCCGGTGCGCCCGAACCCGCTGGGGCAGATTACTACCTCTGCACCCAGGACAATGCCTGAAGGGGTGGGGCCAAGCACCCTCAGAAGGGTTGAGGGTTGAACCAACACCCTTCTACCTTTCACCCTGAAAAAGGTTTTTATAATATTGACATAGTTTGTTAACGTTCATAATTTTATAATACGGTATGGTCGAACAGATTGGTTGTGTAGAGCAACGTTTCTTAACCTGTGGTCCGCGGACCCTAATGGGTTTGTGAGACATCTTTAAGGGGTCCTCAACTGCACCGAGAAATAATATACCTACAGTAGGTACCACCGAATAAATAAACAGATGATGTAAAATAAATTTTTATACATGGAAACAACACACTCGCACAGTGTCCATTTCAGCGTTGCCGCGGTGGTACCACGTGTGGTGCATTTTAATTGAATTGGTACGGTGATACTACTTTTCTAAATTTTACAAGATGTGGTACTTTTATCAATTTCTTTAAAAACATTCTGAACATGAAACTAATCTTGTCAATTTCTTGTACATTCATTGTGAAAAATTACTTATAAGCTGATGTGAAGTGAGATAAAAATATTTTTTCCTAAGTTTAAGTATAAGTGATCTCTGGCAAGTAGCGACATATACTTCTGCAACCTATTTATATGACCTGTGATTTCAAATAGTCTGATGACTTGATATTTTTTGTGTTAAAATTAAAAATAATATTTTGTTATTATTTATTACTTTCAATTATTAAAAAACAAGTAAAAATGCTGTGGTACGCTTGTTGTACGTTTTTTTTACCTCTCGCTAAGAGAGGTATTGCATTCATGCTAAAAATCGCATATCCAGATTTTATTGAATAAGCACGTTTTAAGGTCCTTACAATCCGATTTTAACATTTTTACGATGATGTCTGTGTGTGTGTGTGTGTGTGTGTGTGTGGATGTGTGTGTGTGTGTGTGTGTGTGTGTGTGTGTGGGATGTTGGAAGGACGGTTACTCAAAAACTATAAGACTTAAAATTTGTTTAACAACGTATTTCCCAATCGGACATTCCCGGGAAGATCTGAAAAGGTTTTGGTAACAATTGGACAACCGGAAGTAGAAGATTCTTGAAAAAAAATCTTCTAAATATTATTTTTTGAAAATTTTTCTTGATAATATTAAAGAAAAATAAATTCTCTTTCTGATACATTTAAATATTTTTATACATATTTTATAGATTTAGAGATAAAAGGAATATAATATATAAAATAATGTTGTAATTAATTTTACAACCGAAAGAATGCCATGGATTTAAATTGTCAAAAAATGTCAGTGTCAGAAATCCGGAGACATTACTGAAGATTTTTTCTGGGAAGTATATACATTATATTATTTCTTATTGCATTAATAGTTTAATATTTAATATTATAGGTATATTACACATACCCTTCATATATGCTGTTACTTCCGACAATGAATTGGAAACATCACGAAAAATTTCTTCATAGAATGAATTTAAATTTAAAAAATCTAAATATATGGAATAGATATAAGTAGAATTTTTGGTGTAGAGTGTAAGTATACAAGAAATGTTAAATACATTAAGGCGCGAGTAGTTATGTGACTTTTTGGCCTTGACAAGCAGATATGGGCGCCAATGTCAGAATTATAGCTAGTAATTATGTATATAGATGTCATATATCATAATTTCTCATTCTAAATTTAGTGATTTTCCAATTTCATGTGATTTATTTTCCTCGACAAGTCAATTCCACACTCCTGGTGACAAATTAACTACGTGAATTTAGAAAATCCTGAAATTTTTAATGAAAAATTCTGACATTTATGTACATAATTACTAATTATCATTCTGAAACGGGCCCCCACATCTGCTTGTCAAGACCAACAATGTAACATGACTGTTCGCGCCCTATACTTAACCAAAAAAAAGGAAGTGGCGAGAGGTATTGTGCTGGCCACAACAGATTTTTTTTTCTAAATGTTGGTATTAAATTATTTTCTCTCGCGGCAACACTGGTCCATTTAGCGACTATGTTGCAGCCGTACCGTTGATTGAAAAATACAATATGTATTTTTCAATCAGCGGCCGTACTATCTATGCGCGTAATCCGTGTGGCCGTGTTGTATCAGCAGTGCAGCCGAATATCATTTTTACTCATGTTGCTGATATCCTGCTCTAACGAAGAGCACATTGAAAGTACTGATTTCATTTGTAACTTGGTATTAGTGTGAAAAGGCGTATTACGAATAACAAACATAGGAATAGATTGAAAAATGTTGATTCTGATCATATTACAACTTACAACTATCTATTATTAAACATAATATTAACAAACTGGTTAATGAGATACAGCATCAAGGTTCCCGCTAATATTTTGTAAACTACTCGTATTCCACAATTATTTTATTCCTACTGTAAATCTGTCTTTAGTTAATTAAGTTTTGTGTTTTAAGTTTTAACAAGTAAAACATTACAGACAAAAGGTGTTAACAACTTCTCGAAAGTTCAATCAAATAGCATTTATTCTTACTATACCAACGTTTCAGTGTACACTTGCACCTTCTTCAGGGTTTACAACAATTATACAACAAAAATATTATACATACAAAATAACATGGACGTTATCACACTTAAAGTAAGATCTTACAGATTGTTACAATTCATGTACACAAAATACATACAAAACATTCAGTTAATTTATTAAACGTACAAAAAATTCAAAGAGCATACACAACATTCATTTGCACTAAAAAACGACAACCTAATAATACGGAAATATCCTGTGTAAGGATTCTGGTGACATCATATCAAGTTGACGATAGTGAATTGCTTTCTCAATTAAATTTTCATATTAATGTTTGTAGTACTAGAAATAACAACACATTTCTTTGTAATTTTTCCCGGACAAATTATTATTATAACTCACCAGTTAACGCTATGTGTCGCATTTATAATTCAGTGTGCTCTGAATTAGATTTTGAGGATAACTTGAATGTATTCAAAAGTAAGTTAAGTATATACTGTATTATTACTCTGTAATTGGGTTCATCCTGTTGGGTAATAAAGATTTATTATTATTATTATTATCATTGATGCGGATTCCTAATAATAATGTAGCAAGTTGTAGGAATTTAAATAAAATGTATGGAATTTAATGAAAATTCAAGTTAAAAAAGTTATATTTTACTAATGTTTTTAAAGTTTAATTTCTAAGGGGTCCGCTATAACAAATATAAATACAATGGGGTCGCGGTTTAGAAAAGGTTAAGAAACGCTGGGTTAGAGAGCAACACTATGAAATGAGTCACGGTGTTTTAAATTCAAATTAATAAATCTAACAAGCAAAAAAATACTAATTTCTTAAAAACGAAAAGAAAATTTGAAAAAAATATATTGAAATTTGTGCTTAAACTTATGGGACATACGTTACGAGTACATGTCAGTTTGCTCTCAAATTCGACGACGGAATTCTGTTGTCTATATGTATACAACAATCGAAAAAAAATACGAATTTAAAAAAAAATCTTGTTAAAAGTGATCTCTTTAAAAAAATGTAGCAACGAACTTTTTTTGTTTTATGAATGATACATATAAAAGAAAAATATTTATAGAAGACTCGCTGCAATTTCCATATTACATAAATTAATTTCCATTTTACAATTCTGTCCACCAGCTTAACTAAACTGAACCTTTTCTTTTTTGATTCGTTGATAAAACCATCTATATAAAATTTATAAATATCCCTGGGCAAGTAGTTGATTACCACATGTGCGTGTGCTTAGTTCAAGTGTTTCAGCCGTTCAGGCTGTTCGAGTCGAGTCCAACCGGTAACAATCAGTTCCCCGGCTAGGTTATGTTATTACCGCTAACCGTACGTCATGTATGAAATAATCTTGCTTTTTTCGTACGAGTTTAATCGCTCGAACCAAATTGCGATATGCATGCAATATGCTGTGCAGAGGAATGCATGTTATGGATAATAGGAGAGTGTGTAGTATAGGGTGATTGTGATACAGCTTATGTGTACTGATTTATAAATGAGGAAGTTGTTAACCAGGAATTTAGTTTAAATAGAGTAATAGGGTAAAAGGATTTCATGTTAGTAGAAAAATGCTGTATCCGTGGATATAAATTCACAAATGAAAACCTATTGGCATCAATTTACGAACGAATTCTGTTCATAAATCAGTTATTAAGATGAATTTGTACATAAATCAGAACATTCAGATACGGTTCGTAATTACCACCAATTATTAAAGCAAAAATATTAAAATGTCGTTCAAAATACAAAATATGTATATTATAATTATTTCATTTGTTAATTATGTTATACATTATATTATTGTTACCTGTATGCACCATTTATACTTAATGTTACTTAACGTACAATGTTCCATTATTTAAATTGAATGACAAAATGCGAAGGTGAAAATTAATTATTTATAAAAAAACAATAAATCAACGATACTCAAGATAGAAACAATTACGAAAGACTGCCTATATCAAATAGAAATGGAAATACAAAATGAATTTCTTATTAACTACCTACACAAAAGAACAATAACGAGTTTTATAAGACATGTTTTTGAGGACGCGTCTAAATAATAAGTACGAAAAATGTCATAAAATTATATTTTGCGTTTTTATATACTAAAATATTTAAAAACTGCTATATTAAACCGAATTGATTGAGGGAAATTTGTATGTGTACCTAATATGGTAGTTGGTAACATTGAATTGATATTCAATTATTTGAAAGTTCATGTCAATTTTGACTTATGATGTTTGAAAAGTAAATGTCATCATAAAACTACGTATCAAAATGAAGGTTCTTTCGATAAACAATTCATGCTAAAAATCGCATATACAGATTTTAATGAATAAGCACGTTTTAAGGTCCCTCGTCCGATTTTAACATTTTTACGATGATGTCTGTGTGTGTGTGTGTGTGTGTATGTGTATGGATGTATGTGTGTATGTGTGTGGGACGTTGGAAGGACGATTACTCAAAAACTATAAGAATTAATATTTGTTTAACTACGTATTTCCCAATCGGACATTCATGGGAAGAGCTGAAAAGATTTTGGTAACTATTGGACAACCGGAAGTAACAGATTCTTGAAAAAAAAATCTTGTAAATATTATTTTTTGAATTTTTTTCTAGGTACCTAATATTAAAGAAAATTAAATTTTCAATCTGACACATTTAAAAAAAATATTACATCTCGTATAGGTTTGGAGATATAGTATATAATAATATAGAATAATCTGTTGTAATAAATCTCGTTGCCAAAAAACAGTTGAGATATTCAAATGTTTGTAATTGACAGATAAATGCAAAATGTCAGTGTCAAAATTTATTATTATTATTAATTAAATATGCATTTAAATTATACGTATGTTAATATTACATATATCCTTAAGAAATACTTCTAATACTGTCAATGAATTTGAAGAATTTTGAACATATTAGAATAATAGGATAAAATTTCTCATAGAAAGAAAGAAGAGATACAATTTCAATTATTTGTGTTCAAGCAATGTTAAATTCGTTACTGCGTGAGCAGTTATGTGACTTTGTTGGCCTTGGCTAGCAGATATGAGGATCCGTGTCAGAATGACGGCTAGTAGTTATTTACATAGATGTCACAATTGTCATATGTCATAATTTTTCATTCAAAATTTCAAAATATTCTGATGTCATCAATAGTATGGAATATAAGTATGGAATATACTTGCCGAGGAAAAAACTCCAATTGATTTGGAAAATCATGATGTTTTGAATAAGTGGCTTTTCTTAACATGGCAGGAACTATAAAAGGACACGCTGCTTCTTTTTGGTGCTAAACAGTTTTGTTTTCATACAAATTGTTTTCACCAGCGGTAGAAGTGTAGCCAAAGTAGGCGAAGATCACAATAGTGAGTAAAAATACAGTAACACTGATTTAGCATTAACGAGTTGGACGCAACGTATAGAATCTGCTAAATGCAATTCGCAGGATGTGCAATTTCGCATTTTTTCAAAAAAAAAGTTTCCCCTCATTAGCCTTTGGGGTAGTGCAATTAGAGAAGTAGCTTGTGATTTTTCCATTATCGCCTGCAGTGATAATCAGTGATCCACAAATGACACTTTGATAGTCCGCAGGACGAGAAGAGGACTCTCTCTGCAATTAACTTAAACTTTTTCCACACGGCATCGAGTAGTTAAACACTTTTATTTTAGTTAACGATTGCTAACGACCATTCTGCGTAATTAAATGACATTTTTGAACGCTGAGGTCTGGCAGATTTGCCAAGGACAGATATTCGAAGCGAAGTTTGAGTCTTGTAGGAAATAATGGTACTTTAATATAATTTTGAGGTGAGTTTTTTGTTAAACGACTGTTTGATGTTGGAATAATTGTCCACAGGTAGTTATTTGCTGATTGGAATAACAGATTCTGTAAATGCTTTATAAACGATCTTAAAACTGAAATGGGAAATTAAATTCATTTATTTCGTATCAATTTATTCTGACTTCTTTCATTATAATGCATTGAATTTTATTCACTTTTATTTTATTCGACCCCCGGCCGGTTTACATTTTCAGTTATAAAACCTGCTCAAAATGGTCAGAAATTTCTACAAATTTCTTTCAACTAGTTTAAAATATAGTTTTTAAACATACAAAAACTGAATATGTTATTCCAGTATTCCGCCATTTATTATTGGGTTACATCACCTTTATTTATAATGTCAACTTTAATTCTAAGACACTGTATCCACAAGGCCTACACATTCTTCTGGTAGAGTTTTGTCCCACATATGTAGCAAGATAAGTATTACTGTACGCACTGGATTTTTACGAAGTCGTTTTTTATTGACCCAAAATTAAAGGCTTTCGGTAAAAATACATCTGCACCAGAAGAAAACCCTTCCAATGCTGGTCGAAATATCACCGGTCATTTGGTTCACATATTTTTAAGTTTTAAGTCTATATTTACAGTAGTCGGATTCTTTTTGTTGAAAATAGGAATGACGACGGAACCCGGGTACTCGGAACCTACCTAATAATAATGTACCCGGGTATAAAATTTCTTATCCGATTACTTGAAATATACCCGCTGCCCGTTAATTACCCGTTACCCTTTAATTACCGAAAATCTATGTGATAGAATACTCGCGCAGATGGATAGGAACTAAAGGCACCAGTTTTGGAAATGATAAAATTAGATGATCGGCATACGAGCAATTATTTATTACAACAAATAATTTCAGCAGTGGAAAAATGGGGTATAGATAACAAATTAGTCGGAATTGTTCACGACAACGGAGCCAATGTATTACCTATTTTATTTGTGTTAAGTTTTTCATAGAGATACAGTATTGTAACGTTTATTTATTTGGGGGTAAAAATCAGAGAAATATTATTAATTGAAAATAAAAGTTTGTTAGACGATAAATAATTAAGATAAAGATTATTATTATTATAATCCAATCCTCTTTCTACCCTGAGGTGGTTGAAGTGTGTCATTTTAGTCTTCTTTTATTAGGTTCTTCCATTTGGTTCGGTCTTGTGCCGTTTCATGAGCTCTTTTAGTTGTTATATTTCTGTTTGTCAGCGTTGTATTTATTTCATCATCCCATGTCCTTGTTGGTCTTCCTCTGCTTCTTTTCCCGTATTCGTGTTTTCCATATTTGTTTAACTTCCCTATCTTTGTGAAGTCTGATTAGATGGCCATACCACTGTATAGTTGCTTATTTTCAATTGTTAAAGATAATGATAATAAAAGTAATTAACACTATGATTAAATAATTATTAACACTAATTTAAGACTAAGATACTATTAAATACTTAAACACTAAGATTATTTATTTAAACAATATTTATATCACCCACTGTTCATTGTTCGTTGCTTCTATATAACAGAATGTGTTGACTGGTTTTGACGACGGGTTTATATAGCGCGATGTCCTTCTGGAACTTTCCGACGCGATAATAACATCGAATACATAGCATCAGCCCACCGGATGTCATTAAACCAGTCTAGACCTATGGGTTTACTCCGCCAGGGATTACGTCATCGCTCGAGAACATTCTACCAGTGGCGGTCTAATGTTATATTTTAATGGACCCAGCAAATATCTCGTTTATTTATTAAGTTAGTAATTTCTTTCATATAACATGATTTATACAGCAACATGTTGTAACATAACATACCAAATCAAAGCCGCACCGATGCTTTCAGGTCGCTTTCTTTTTATTTCTTCACAAAGTTGATGTAACTGTTTGAGTGTGTTGTTACTGTTTGACCCTTAAAAAAGTAATCCACCATCAATATTTCGTACGCATTCGAAAATACGGAAGCCTTGACTTTGCCAGCGGACAGCACCGCGGATATATATTTTTCTGATCAACCGTCTGAAGCCGGAGGACCCACATCGCAGAATTAATTAATCTGAATGTTTTGAACCCGTTCATACATGTACACATGGTTTGTTTAGTCGTAATAGTTGTTGGCTTTCCACTGCGAAGATTATCTTTAATGCTTTCCCTCTCCATTTAATTTAGCTATCCATTTTTACCATTGTGTATGAAGGACAAGATGTTCTCAAATTATTGCCATGTCTTCATGAATTTGCTTCGGTGTTAAGCATTTTTGTGCAGGTATTTGATCACTTTCAGGACTAAGTATCTCCTTTGGTATAAATATAAATAAAATAATGATTTAAAATACATTGAAATAAAATTTAGAGTTAATTTTATAGATAAAGGGTATAGTTTGGTTCATGAAAGATGACTATTCAAGGTCATTTATTGACCGTATGGTATAATATTAGTTGCAGATAACTTGACTACATTTCGTGCAACATGAAATATTTATGGATACATTTGAACTGAAAAAATAGTGTAATTTATTTGAAAATTATGTTTCTTTTTAAATAATGCCTTTCTCAAAAATTTATGTTCTTCACCTATGTTTTCGCAAAACACAAGAACGTAGACTTGACATAAACCATGGAATAATAATTTGATTTAAATGTCAACGTCATTGGGTAAATATTAGCCAGGGGGTAGTGTAGTAGATAATTAGATAACTGAAACTCTACGACATACGTTATTATTATTTGTAATGTGTTAGAAAGTAATGTCACCAGTTACGTATATCTGTCACACCACATAAACTACATAGACATACGTCAAATAATCTTTCTCTTTCTAACATGAAATGTTGCTAAGCTACTGCTGTATTCTTTCCTCGTACAAGTGACCTTGAATAGCCATCTTTCGTGAACCAAGGTATATCAGTTATTCGCATTTACAGTGTATTAAAAAAACCTAACTCGGAGCATGCTATGAACAAAGAAACGTATGTCAATATAAAAATATTTAATTAAATGTCTTCTTGACACGATATATTGTCAAAAATGTTATCTAAAGACATCAAAGCTTTCCTTCTTTAGAAAATGGCTTCTTTATTACCTTTTCTCCTTAAAAGTATATTCCAAGATCAATTTGACGACTTTGGAATTGAATAATGATCAGACATACGTTTCTCTGTTCATAGCTTACTCCGAGCAAGGTTTTTGTACATAGATATCTACATACGTAAGGTAATCATTTTAATGTTTATTTACATTTTTTCCCCTGTGATCTATCTACTTATATATTAACAAAATGAGTAGGAAGTATAACAAAATACTACAGTACGTTATACAATTCTAAGAAATTACTGAAATAACCGTAAATGTCTGCAATAACTGAAAACACAGGTTGTTGTAGCAAGCAAACGTAACTTATTTATAATCGTATTCTACGTAAATTTGAAAATATTGTGGAAAATTTAACAAAATTCTATATAGTTTTGTAAGAAGATTAGTAGCGGGATAACAAAAGAAAACATTTAATAGGATAGTAAATAGGTACTACAAACTTATCTATAATTTTTTTCTCTGATGTACGTATGTAAAAATGAGGGAAATATATTTAAATTTTACACTTTATATATCTGAAAATGAAAATTATTAGAGAGATACTTATTATAAGACAATAGGAAATTAATTAGAAATCTGGCTACTTTTCCTTTTGCTAAACAGCTTTTACCTTCTTCAGAACAATGGATCATTATCCATTATTGAACATTAAACAATTAATATCCATTTCCCGAGATATTCAATAAGGGGATTATCTATATCTTTTTATTAAATATTATCTGTTTCAAAAGCATTTCAAAATTATTGACACTTTAGAATTCGGCGTGTCAATTATTTATAATTATTCTAAACGAAACATGATTCAGAATTATAGTCCAAGCTCGATTATGTGAACACAAAATATGGAACACTGTTCATATAACTGAATTTGTTCATTGTACCGCGTGGTGACTTTTAGCTTTCCAGTATATGCTGATATGGTAAAACAGTGTTGAAATGAAACTATTTAAGTACGAGTATTACAGGTAGTACGTGCTTCCTACAGAAGTCGAGTTCTGCAGTACATCCGATACCAGTATTGAAGAGCACTTACTGTCCGCAATGCTTTTTACACGATTGACGCAATAACAAAATTTAAAAAAAATGAAATTATTTTAACATTTAAAAAAATTTGTAAAGTAAGTTTTGATCGTTAGTTGTGTTTGCTTACCGCCTCCGCCTCCGCCTCCTAATGTGAATCACTTACCGATCAGTAATTTGTATACTGCTTTGAAAACCCTATCGGTAAACATTAAAAAAAAATCTGTTGTGCCCAGCACAATACCTCTCGCCACTTCCTTTTTTGGTTACATAAGTATAGGGCGCGAACAGTCATGTTACATTGTTGGCCTTGACAGGCAGATGTGGGGGCCCGTTTCATAATTATAATTAGTAATTATGTACATAGATGTCAAATATCAGAATTTTTCATTAAAATTTCAAATTTTTAATTTACTTATCGAGGAAAACAAACCACATGGATTTGGAAAATCACTAAATTTAGAATGAGAAATTATGATATTTGACATCTATATACATAATTACTAGCTATCATTCTGACATGGGCCCCCATATCTGCTTGTCAAGGCCAACAAAGTCACATAACTGCTCGCGCCCTATTGTATTTAACATTTCTTGTATACCTACACTCTACACCAAAAATTCTACTTATATCTATTCCTTATATTTAGATTGTTTAATTTTGTCCTCTTCTAATTTTTCGAAATGATTCCAATTCATTGTCAGGATTGATAGTATTTTTGAAGGATATATGTACCTAATATATCTACAATTTTAAATATTTAACTATTAATACAATAAGAAATAAAATGTATGTACCTACTCCCAGAAAAAATCTTTAGTAATGTCTCCGGATTTCTGTCAGCTACAAACATTTTAAATTTTCAACTATTTTCCATGGCATTCTTTCGGCTGTAAAATTTATTATAACAGATTATTTTATATATTATATATTTCTTTTATCTCTAAATCTATAGAATATATAATAAAATATTTAAATGTATCAGATAGAGAATTTAATTTTCTTTAATATCACCAAGAAAAATTTTCAAAAATATTATTTAAAAGACTTTTTTTCAAGAATCTTCTACTTCTGGTTGTCCACTTGTTACCAAAACCTTTTCAGATCTTCCCATGAATGTCCGATTGGGAAATACGTACTTAAACAAATATAAAGTCTTATAGTTTTTGAGTAATCGTCCTTCCAACATCCCACATACACACATCCATCCACACTACACAGACATCATCGTAAAAATATTAAAATCGGATTGTAGGGACCTTAAAACGTACTTACTCATTGAAATCTGGATATGCGATTTTTAGCATGAATCCAATACCTCTCTTAACGCGAGTTAAAAACGATTATGCAAAAATGTTTTTAATTATACATTTATACGAGTAATATCAAGGGAAAGAAATAAGTACATCATTTTTCTCACGATGCAATTTGATGCACCGAGGGTTTAAAAATAGCATTCTTTCGTGAAGTGTATGTATGTATGTATGTGTGACTTTTCCATCTTTGATAATTCAATTAATTTAAGAAATCAGTAGTCTGAGATTTACATTCTGACTTGTTCCAAACAAATAATTTTCTCAAATTTTATTGAGAATTTTGAGTTCACGTCGTGTTCTTACCTTCCATCACCTTTAAGGTAAGGAAGGTATTGTCTTTGGTCAAAAAAATCGATGGTGACTTTTTAGTGTATAAGCACGTTTTAGAGTCCCTAAAATACGAATTTACTATTTTAACAATGAAGTCTGTGTATGTGAGTGCGTGTAATGATTTTTCATGGATGATAGCTCCAATAATTCTAAAAATTATAATCCTTTCGTATTCCTTTTCTTTACATCCATATGAAGAGTTGGTTAGATTTTGGTTATAATTGGTCAACCGGAAGTACCCGCATTTGTAGATTTTGACAATTTTTTCTCAGAAAAACGCTGTTAAATATCTTTTTGTGACATTTAATGTTATAATTATTAAAGAATATTCTATTATCTATACGATTTGATTTCATTTTATAGTTCATATTCAAAGGATATAGAGTTAAAATATTATAAAGAAATTAAATTTCATAAATCAGCCAATTATGCTATAACCATGGAAACAGCTACAATATTAAGAAAGTTCTAATTGGCAGATGTCAGTGTCAATGAGAAGAAAATGAATGTGGCAGAGAGATGATGATGTTGGGAAAGAAACGGAAAGATAAGGTAAGCAATGGGAGGATAAGTGAAATAGCTCGAGTGATAAAAATTTCTAGAAAGATACAAGAGAGACGATTACATCGGTTTGCACATGTCATTAGGAGAGATGAATAAAATATTGGAAGAAGTATGAATAGCTTAGTAGTAGAAGGTAGAAGAAACAAAAAAAGACCGAGGAGAAGATGGAAGGACTGTATTGCGGAAGACTTGAGAGAAAAGGAACTGAATGAGGACGACAAGCAAAATAGAAATATGTGGAAGAAGAAAATCAAGAATAGTGACCCGCGTAAGGAATGGGAAAAGCTAATCAGTGTCAAGTGCAATTTATACAGTTTGTTTATGAAATAATTGTACTGGAAAAATGGAATCTTTTGCAAGGAAATTTATGTATAGAATTTTTACATATTAACATAAAATTGACGGAAGGTAATGTGCTGGCCAGATCACATTTTTTATAAAATAGAATACCAAGAAGAATACATAGAGTAATCTTTTGTAGAACCCCAAAAAATTATTGATGCAGCTTCTGCGTTTGTTCTAAACTGAACTGATTTGTCAAAATAATATAAACTCCCTAGGGTTTATTTTTCGATATACATTATCAATACATATGTAATTGTTTAATGGCCGTATGCCGTATTTTGTTCAAAACTGTTAGTTTTATACAGATGGTAACAAAAACACATTTGTTGATTAATTTAAAATTGTACATGACGAGAGTAACGATTTTATTTATTATTTATAGATTAACAGATCTGTAAACTTGCAGTTTTGATCATTGAACAGTATAAAATATGAGGTAATTCTTCTTTCATTGGCTTTAGATTTGACTTTCGCTAATATGATTTGTTCTTCAATTATCGTCTTGTTTCAATGTCCATTCCTTAACGCGTTTTATTATTTATGGTAAGTCTAAGTTATAGGAAACTACACCTTTCTAATTGTATGTATTTCAAAAATAGTACTCAAGCACCCTAACGAAATTGTAGCTTTACTGTATTTACCTACTTTACTATTTCCATAATTAACATCCGCGTCCTCTTAACCTCCCATCTCATTTCCGTGACATAACCTATCACCTATCGATGTCTCTATGGCTTGCACATGTCTCAATGTGTGGTCCTTGTCTATGTGTCGGTTACGACTCCGCACGAGTTTGGGACACTCTGGGGCCTCCCTGTAGGAGGCGCAGCACCCGTCTACGAGCCCCAAACGCCCTTCGCACTGGGTGGTCAGCACGTGGAGGACCACGTGGAAGAAATAAAAGAAAGGGTGTGAATATTGTGCGTAGTGGATGAAATTACTGTAATTTAGAATTAGAAAAGTAGCGTGAAGGTAAAACTATTTATAGTATTTGTATTATATTGTTCTTTGGTTATAATTTTAATATAAAATACAATAAAACATTTTTTTTTGTAATACCGCCTATATAAGTGAGCTTTGCTACCCTAGCAAGAACCGTCAACTTATAATGCTGATCATCGAGCTTTAAGGAAAATTGTGAAACAAAATCACCAATCAAATATTCAGGATATTACAGGACAATGGCGAGAAATGATCGGAAAACACATTTCGGTATCTATCCTACAAGAAAAGTTAAACAAATACGATACAAGTTTTAGAAGGCATTTTTTGCGATTTCTCTGCTAAAAAGAAATATTATTTTGAGAAAATTATTTATGCCTCAATATACTCTAAAAGTAAACACAATATTTCCATCTCACAACATGGTTTTGTGGAAAAGAGATCAACAGTCACAAACTTAAATTATTTTAGTCACGTGATCTCCTCTGTTATTGATGGTAAAGGGCAAGTAGATTACATTTATACTGACTTTGCTAAGGCGTTTGACAGAAGCTTGAAACCTTTTCACTTTCCCTGCCCTTACGTTCTCGTCGTTCATCTTTCCTACATCAACGACAAATGTATATTCATTACAAATTGCCTCTTTTTCCAACCTCGGGTGTACCTCAAGGCTCCAATTTAGGTCCTCTACTGTTTCTAATGTTTATTAATGATGTCACAGATGTTATTCGATGCGATAAACTTCTCTTCGCTGATGATTTAAAAATATTTTGTCCTATTTCCTCTGTGCATGACTGCGATCGTCTCTAAGAAGTACGTCTTTATCAATGGTGTTCAATTAATAAATTATACCTTAATTTAAACAAATGTACAACAATATTTTTTTACAAGAAAATTGACTCCATTTAATTACAACTATCAATAATGTTATTATATCACGATCAGCCACTGTACGAGATCTCGGGATAAAATTTGACACTAAATTTACGTTTGTTCCCCATATAGAAGAAACGTACAACAAAGCCATAAGAATGCTTGGATTAGTAATTAGAAATAGTAAATCTTTCCAAAATTTTTTAGCTATTACACGTCTATAATAATCATTTGTTCGGGCTAAACTTGAATATTGCCATCGAACCCAAGTCTCCAGATTTGAAGTATATTGAAATTCTGTATAAATTTAATATAAACATTTCGTAAAGGAGGAAATTAGCTGAGAATTTTAGAAACAGAAAAGGATTTTCTCTTTAAATGTACAGTGTCTCTACAATGCTGATTACAAAATTACAGATATGAGCGTACGATGGCCAGTATCGAACCATGCGATAATAATATTTTTGAAAATTCTTGGTTACGAATGCGATTTGAGGCTGGAGAAAGATGCAATGAAATAATTTTAGGCGATGGGGGCGATGCGATTAATATCGGTTAATAACCGAACTTCAGTCGTGGAAAAATTTCATTTCTTTTCTTGTCCTCATTTTTTTCCGATCAACTTATAAACACACATATATTATAAATATTTCTATATGACAAAAATATCAGTGTCATGTCATATTTTAATTTATTCTATTTTTTAAACTAGATTCTAGAAAAGTATGTAATAACGATTTGCCTAGCAACTTTACATTGAAATACCGAAATTTATCATCTTCCTAATAAATCTACCTAATAAATTTGTTTACCAAACAGTTGTTATGTTAGGAATATGTGTTAGGGGATTGAAATATCGGGTGTAAATATACCACGAAAATATAAAATTTTTTTCGTTTGATTAAAAAAAAAATTCAACAATATTAATATGATATCCCCCTTCAAAGAATGTGATAAGACCCACCTTAATTAAAAATTCTTTCAAAAATTATTATGTACGATTTTATTTTCATTAATTGAAATATTGTCCAATTTATGATGACTGGAATAGTATAATTCAATTAGGACACTATCGAGGTTTCATTGTAATCGATTTTTTATTACATCATCATGAAATTTTCTTGTTTTAATGATTAAATTTCTTTATCCAATACCTGCTACGTATATATTCAAAAAATTATACTTTATTTTAGCAAAAAATAAGTCTTTAAAACAGGTAGGTATATTTTGTTTAATTTGAAATGATTATTCCCAATCTTTCACCATAGCTCTTCCAAACCATTTGCAACCTTCTTCACACCCCTTCTTATCATATCAGTCACACACGCGTTGCTTGGCGGTGCCCCACCTGTCTGGCGGCCGACCAATGGCCGCTATGGGGCGGAGCGCCTCACGGTGCATATCATTACCTCGTCACGCGGACCGCGGAGCCCCCACGATCACACCGGGCCGACGCCACTGACGCGGTAAGCACAAGAAGCCATTTTATGATAGGGAGTGTGTGTAAATGTGGAAAGCAAATGGGAGATAAACAAGAAATTGATAGAAAAAAATAAATATTAAATATATTTGGATTAAATATTCAGCAAAAGATATTCATTTAATAGAATAATTATTTCTACTTAATTTATTTGATCTTTGTTTATGTACTTGTCTTATATTTACTATATAAAGCGACTTACGGATTAATTCGGCATTCCACAACACAATAAACAGTTGATTTGAAAGATTATATTTCAACATTTGGTTTTGTCATTCGTACCTATAGGGTGACGTCCTAGTTTACGAAGACATGTCCTCTTTTTAGAAAAAAAATACCCTTGTGGTGCACTCGCCACGTCAGCAATGAGTGCCCGTGAGGTTACGCCTGGTAATCGCCCGCACGGTACAAATATTTCATCATTACCGAAATCTGTGTACAAAGCAGATTGGCACACCCAGCAATGGGTAATATGCCGTGTTGATATATTTATTTATTAAATTTTTAAATCAGAAAAAAAATCTCTATCTAGTTTGTGGAAATGTCCTCTATTTGTCCTCTTTTTAAAAATTGATGTCCTAGTTTTCTTCGAAATGTCCTAGGTCACCCTATTTATACAAATTTCCAATATTTGTTTTCGACATGAGATATGGATGCGTTTTGGAATAAAAGTAAATAATTTATTTTTATTTTGTTCTGTACTACCTACATACATATGTGTAATATGTAAAATATTGCTTGCAACGAGATTTACCTGCTTTCACTAAAATTATTATAGATATATTATTTACCTGAGAATATAATTCATTAGTCACGTGATATGTTTTCCGCCAATCATCATTCAGAATCTCCCTAGTTACATGTCTATCACAGCAATCATAAAAAACAAAGAAATTATTATCTTATTTATAGTCGTTACTAAGGGATTTGTTTTCTTCATTTACGACATTGACAGTTAATTTTGAGTATAAAATAAGTAATAACAATAATTCAAACTCCGATATATTAAATAAAACTCGTAAGTACCATGTTTTAATATATTATGAATATGTATATCAAAAGTTTGGTTAACCTAATGTGTTACAAAAATTCATTATATTCTCTCATTAAATATAACCTCGTGATAAGATTAATAATCGAAGACATTGCTTGTGAAACCGAAGCAGCACATTTCACTTCGGACTCGTGAAATCTGCAGCTCGGTTTCACTCGAGAATATCATCAATGATAATCATATCACTTGTTATATTACGTATGACAATAGGGTAGTTGCTTTCATACAGAAACGTAATAATGTCGGTATGCTATATTTTTACGAAAAATATGCTTTATTATGAGAAAATTGGTGTAAGAATAATAATGGCGTCCTTCACCATAGGAACAAATAAGAAAATGGGTTATTTATATTCAAAATAGAACTTAAAACCGTATTAAGTTTGAAAAAAGGTATTATATTTTAAACTATTTTCTAGTTTTTCTTACGTCACACCTCTACTCTATTTCAAATTCCTACTACTCACAAGTCTTCTGCTATCGCATTATTGAAATCTTGAATCCATTTTCAAGTAAAAGAATACAGAAAATAACGAAATACAAAAATAAACCAAATAATAGATATTTGTTTGAATTTATGATGCCACGCCAAATAGAAACCATGTGTTTGTATGAAATATTTCATTATTTTCTTAAATTGTTTATTCATTAATATTTCCAATTATTGACCATGAAATTTGTTTTTAACATATTTTTATTAGTGTTGAAATATACAAATATAAGTGACTCCTCAATTATTAACGAACTCCTCTTTTTGATAACAAAATGAATTTAATTACAGATGTAGGCTTATTTTGACATAAAATGACAAAAAAATATTTCGCCTGAATAATAATTAAGACTAAAGCCCGTATGTCATGATTTATAATTCTGGACAGAATTATGGAAATAGACAGAATTTTTATTAAGGATTTTTTCCTATCCACAAGGTTCCATTTTTATCTACAGAAAGTGGCCGAGCAATGTGTTATGACATCAGCAAATTAACAGTAAATTTTTGATAATTATTGGTCTATAAAATATTATTAAATTATCTTAGACTCGGCAACAAATAACAAAGCTCACATAAAAATTTTGTTCAGAATTCTAACCATAATACTGTCCAAAATTATACATCGTGACAAACGGGCTTAAGCATCATAAAGCTATCTTGGGCGGTCGACGCAGGTCATTTTTGTACGATTTGAAAAATATTTTAAACTTGCCTTCGATCGAATATGAATCACAACTATAAACGGTCCCAGTCACAAGAATGAATATTATAATATATGTATTAAACTGTATTTAACTTATTCACGAAATACATATTAATAACAATTTTCCTTTGAGTCTATTCAAAGGTAAGTCATGCATGAATAGTACATTGTTTTAAGTTCTCTCAAAATTATATTAATTACACATCGCACGTCGCCTGTTAAAAAGAATATTGAATTTGTTGAAAGATGAGAAAGTTCATAATTAAAACCCCGTTTCCGAGAATTTGAATACAAATTGTAGCTGAACTGGTAACTGGTACGCTACTTAAAATATGAGAATCATTATTCGAACACGAACATTAATCAGTTCTAAAGTTTTAAAATTGCTGTAATTCCGTTGACGTATACAAAGTTACTAATTAACAAATGCCAATTAATCTTGCGCGGGATAATGAACTGGCGTTAATTTATCACGTTAAATCACTCAGCGTTACTTCAATGTTGCGATCAAAGTCAGCTTCACGTGGAGGAATTTTCCGTACTGACGCCTCCGTCGATATCCTTAGTTTACATGCCGACAAACAAATTCCTTCCATGTCGGGAGAAGTACGGATATATACAGAAAAGAGAGCATTGCCTTTAAAATAGAATAAATAATGTAGGAATTGAAAAATAGGATGAAAGTTGAAAATCTAATAATTTTACATGACATTGTATTTTTGACAGCCAATTTTTAAATAATACGAAAGTGATCCTTGTGGTGCTCTCTCCACTCCAGCTTGAGAGCTTGTGAGGTAATATCCAGTAAGCGTACTCAACGACGGTGTAAATATTATGTATAGTTGTTGCCAAAATATGCGAATAAAAGCAGGTTGACACATCTACAAATGGGGTCCTCCACCATAGTACCTAATTAGAAAATTTATATCAAACCTTACAAATGTATGATAAAAACTATCAAAGTATAAAATAAATTATTACTTTTAAAATATTCGAGTTTTTAGCTTTAATCTCACCTTAAGATTACATTCAAATTATAATTACCTTTAAGCCTTGTGCTTTCGCTTTTTTGAAATTCGAAATTCATTTTCAAATAAATGAATACGGAATATAACGAAACAACAAAAAAAAAACAAATAATAGGTATCTACTTGTTTGAATTTATGATACCACGCCAGATGGAAATCATTTGGACATACGGTTATTTGTATTTTCATACATGATGAAATAGATTAATTATGCAACTTGCAATCTTCCAAACTCCATACTGATGGAGAACAAAATGAGCTAACATCTACGTCACAGAATATTAAAAAGTGGCTATGGCTTAACAAATAACAGTAATTCTACAACAAATCGATATCAGTTTAGATGGTTTCATAAATAAAAAATCTGATGTGACCAACACAATACCTCCCGCCATTTACCTATAGGATCTTGTTGCCGCGTGCCCGATGTCTGGTCGCGAATCTGAGGAATCCGATTCGATCCCAATCAACACCAAATAATTCGAATTTTAAATGGCTTAAAAGTAACCCTTGTGGTAAACGCCCGCACAATACAATATGTCATCATCATTACCGAAATGTGTGTACAAATCAGATTAGCATACCCAGCAATGGATAATATGCCGTGATAATATATTTATTTCTTTATTTAAATACATACTAATCCTAGAAATTAGCTACATAAATGGGAAGATCTGAAAAGGTTTTGGTAACAATTGGACAACCGGAAGTAGCAGATTCTTGAAAAAAAATCTTCTAAATACTATTTTTTTAAATTTTTTATGGAAATATTAAAGAAAATTAAATTCTCACACATTTAATTTTTTATTATATGTCGTATAGGTTTGGAGATATTGTATATATATATATATATATATATATATATATATATATATATATATATATATATATATATATATATAATCTGTTGTAAAAAAATAATCTCGTTGCCTAAAAAACAATTGAGATATTTAAATGTTTATTATTGACAGATAAATGCAAAATGTCAGTGTCAAAAATCAGATTTTTCTGGGAGGTACTAGTTCATTTAATATATATTATTGTATTATTAATTAAATATGTATTTATATTATAGGTATGTTAATATAATATATATCCTTACGAAATACCGCTAACTCTGTCAATGAATTTGAAGAATTTTGAACACATTAGAAGAGTAGGACAAAATTCTTCATAAAACGATAGAAGAGATACAATTTCAATTGTTTGTGTGTACAAGAAATGTTAAGTTACTTATAGGGCGCGATCAGGCATGTGACTTTGTTGGTCTTGTCACGCAGATATGAGGATCCGTGTCAGAATGACGGCTAGTAGTTATTTACATAGATGTCACAATTGTCATAATTTTTCAATCAAAATTTCAAAATATTCTGTTGTTTATTTGTCATCAATAGTATGGAATATACTTGTCGTGGAAAATAATCCACATAGATTTGAAAAATCATGATGTTTTAGATGAAAAAATATGATACTTGACACCTATGTACATTATTACTAGTTGTCATTCTAACACGGGCCCCCATATCTGCTTGCCAAGGCCAACAAACTGTTCGCACCCTATGCAACATAAAATGAAAATGGCGAGAGGTATTGTGCTGGCCACAACAGATTTTTGTGATAGCAGAAATATCTTGTCATGGCCCATTTTCTTCGGCGTAGCGCAAAGTTATGGGTTGTGTATAAAATTTTGTTTTATACTTATGTCTTATTGACATGTAAATTACTAAAGAAAATTTTCTTATGTTATACATGCCTAATAAGACATACGTATAATAAATAACTATTTGAATCACTCACAGAATTTTAACTCACTCTGCAACAAATAATGCGTTTAAAATAACGTCAAATACGAAAATAATACTTTCACTACAGTCTTTATCAGACAAATCAGCCATTTTCATTATTTTTCAAGACACAAATAACAGAAAATAAAACTTGTTTTTAATTTATAAATAAACGACTTGTCAAACACAGCATACTAATTGATTGGTTTATAGTTTTGTCAAAAGTAAATATTATAATGGTTTTTATTATCATTTCGTCAAAATTGAATAAAATATTGTATAAACCACGTGAGTTAAGAATGTTTATTCACTCAAATAATTTAACCCACTCACCCCACTGGTCCATGGCTTAAACTTTCTTTTCATGAATAAACATTATCTTAATTCACTTGGTATATAAATAGCAATTATATTTTCTGAATTATTTAATATTTTTACCTTCCGTCACCTTTAGGTAAGGAAGGTATTGTCTTTGGTCAAAAAATTCAATGATGAGTTTTTACTGAATAAGCACGTTTTAGGGTCCATATAATACGATTTTACCATTTTTACGATGATGTCTGTATGTATGTGTGTCTGTGTGTCTGTGTGTGTGTAACAAAATTTCCGGATTCCATAACTTCAATACCACGATTCCAAAAATTATAATTTTTTCGTATTCCTCAAGTTTACATCCAGAAGAACATCTGATTAGATTTTGGTTATAATTGGTCAACCGGAAGTAGTCTCATTTGAAGATTTAACAGTTAAATTTGATTTATTGACATTTAACGTTATTATAACTTAAAGAATATATTATTCTCTATACGATTTGATTACAATTTATACTTCATATTCAATACATACAGAGTTAAAGAATTTTAAAGAAATTAAATTTTATAATTCAGCCAGCTATGCCAAACTTGGGAACTAGTATCAAATTCATATAATTCAAATTGACAGATGTCAGTATAAATAAAAAGTAAATTAATGTGGCAGATATGAGGATGTTGAAGTAGATATTGGGGAATAGACGGAAAAATATGGTAAGAAAATAACTCTAGTATTACAAGTTTTTAGAAAGATACAAGAAAGACGATTACATTGGTTTGAACATGTCATGAGGAGAAAGGAAGAATTATATTGGAACAAGAATGAATAGTTTAATAATAGGACGTTAAAGGAACAGAGGAAGACCAAAGATAAGATGGAAGGACTGTATTGCGGAAGATTTGAGAGAAAAGGAACTGAATGAGAACGACATGCAAAAATAGCGACCCCTAACAAATGGGATAAGCTAAAGATGAAGAAGATGCCAGTGTCAAGTGCAATTTGAAAAGTTTGTTTATGAAATAATTTTACGGGAAATTTAGAATCTTTTGTAAGAAAAATTATGGAATTTATACATTATACACGAGAATGACGGAAGGTATTGTGCTGGCCACAACAGATTTTTTTATTCCAAATCAGCACTGCAATCTGTTTAAAATTCAGTTGTAATTTTACTCGTAAATCCAAAATTTTATTCTCTTCTGAATGAGATTCCCCTAATGTGATTGAGCATAGAGTAACAATGACGTGTGTTTGTGTATAGGTGTCAATTAGCTAATACCGGGAGTCACATCCATTGACGTTCAACGGGGCGGAAGCTGGGATCGTGGGACTTGGAATAATAGTCGAGGAGCATTGATCATCGGTCCACGCTTCACAGATCAAAGGGGATGCAGCTAGCAGCTAGTAGCGTCAATAAAGGTAGATTGTTTGATTTTTATTCTATATGTTTACATATGTTAAAATTCTAACTTGTAAGTACAAAAATACATGTTTTGTGCAATATTTTTCTGTAATTTTATCTCTAAAATGCAGGAGTTCTACGATCATGAGACATTTACAACTATTAATAGTATTCTGTAATAGTATGAATAACAAAAATATAATATATAAATATAAAAGTGTAAAAGCTGTTCTACTTATGTAGATTTCAAAATCAACCTCTTGGTCGATTATGACGGATCTTTTGAAAAACGAAATATTACGATTTTATAGCTAATTACGTTTATATTTTGCAAACACTGCATCAATTTAAACTATTAATACTTGTGAAAATGTTATAATTATTTCTAATAACTAATTTGGAGAGGTGAAATAATGAATTGTACATAATTAAAAAATTAAAAAAGGAGGTTGTAGATGTCGTCAAACTATAAAAATATAAATAACACGTACATTCTTATCAGAGATCATTATAAAACTGACGAAGGGTTGGTTCTTGTATTGGAAGGAGCAAGGTACAACACGCATTTATTTTATTAAATTTTTGTAGTATTTCACCAGTATGCCTTTATAAATGATATTTAGATTTTGCATGTCTGTCTGCGAGTTAACCGAGTTTTTATGTTTGTGTATTTCTAACATCTCTAGTGTGTCTTTTATTTAAATTATTTTCATACTTTAATATTTTTTTGTCTCTCCATTATTTCACCTCTCCAAATCATCATTAACAGTCGATTAAAACTTATTGTAACATTTCTAATAACATTCAAACAGAAAAAAATAGGAATATTTAGAAATATCAATTCACAAGCGTTTCTTCATTTACAATTCTGTTTCATCCAATCATATTGCATTATGCCTATACGTCAAAATTAATCACTAAAAGATGGCATTTAAGTTCGCCCTCAACTTTGTTTAAAGATGTCCGTTCAAGATCATCTGTATATGAACGAATTAATAAATTGGCATATATTTATCTTTCTCATTTGCATAGAACACAAGTGTGTACGATAAGGATGGATATAACACGCTTGTCTTTCCAAAATTCATATTGTTTCGGCTATTCCATTTTAAAACGATGCTTGTTGTTGACACTACTTTCGTTGTAACGTAAGCTTATTTATTAATTCAGATACCTTCATTCATAGCCGTACGAATAACGTTATTTTCTGTTAGTGTCACTGACACTGTGGCAGTATCTTATTATTCACATATTTGGTTTTACATTTGCTCATTAACTTACTAGCTGAATTTTGAATGCTTTCACTGTAACATATATTTTTATAATAATAAAATAACAGTAGTATCTTATGTATCCTCATAAAAACGACTCTACTGTAGATGACCTTGATCGGACGTCTTTAAAAAAAAATACTATACATGTCTGACAGCGATGATAAAAAACAAAGAAATTATCGCCTTATTTATACTCGTTAGTAAGACATTTGTTTTCTTTATTTACAACATTGACTGTTAATTTTGAGTATAAAAATGTACGATAATTATTGGAAACGATAAAAATAATAAGGAAATTGTTAAGTTAACCAATATATGAAAAGTTTGTTATATTCAATAAATTTTCGAGTGCGTCTGCGTCACAACAAAAATTCATTATATTCTCTCATAAAATATAAGCTCGTGATATGATTAATCAATCGAAGATATTTTTTTCGAAACCGAAGCAGCACAATTCATTCGTTCTTCGGACTCGTGAAATCTGCAACTCAGTTTCACTCGAGAATATCATCAGTGATAATCATCTTAATATATTACGTATGAAAATAACCATGGGCCCGATTCTAATTGAATTTGGAAACTTGTCATTAATGACGTCATCATCATGGTGTTGTTATAGGAATTTAATTTTTTAGTTTGATATAAGGTGGAGTATGACAAGACTTTGTCATGTATGACATTTTGAATATTTTATTTGCAATATTTTTTCAAGAAAACAAGAGAGACGATTACATTGATTTAAAAATGTCATGAAGAGAGATGAAAAATATGTTTGAAGAAGAGTGAATAGCTTAGTAGAAGGTGGAAGAAACAGAGGAAGACCAAAGATAAGATGGAAGGACTGTATTGCGGAAGATTTCAGAGAAAAGCAACCGAATGAGGACGACCCGCAAAACAGGAATGAATGGAAGAAGAAAATAAAAAATAGCGGCCCCTAACGAATGAGAAAAGGCAAAGAAGAAGATGTCCGTGTCAAGAGCCATTCGCATAGTTTGTTTATGAAATAATTTTACTAGAAATTTAGAATCTTTTGCAAGAAAATTTATGTATGGAATTTGTAAATAATACACAAGATTGACGGAAAGTATTCTGCTGGCCACATCAGATTTTTTTTCAACCACTCGCCGCCCTAGAATAATTGTGCATCCTGGGTTCGTAGGATTTTTGCGCCTCCTGAAAATTTTTGCTTCTTAGGCTTCTGCGATAATAAGCCCACTGGCTTCATATATGAAGAATTCATTAACAAGTGATAGTTTGTCGAAAATTTCTAGAGTACAGTAAAATTTTTGAAAGATGTCCGATCAAGGTCGTCTGCGAATTCTATGAATTCAGATTTTTGCTCCGCGCATTATGACAAATTCAGTAGTGTCGTTTGCTTAGTTTTTATGAAGGTGCATAAGATACTACTGTTATTTTATTATTATAAAAATATATGTTACAATAAAAGCATTCATAATTCAAAAATAAGTCAACTGGTAAGTTTATTAGCAAATGTAAAACCAAATATATGAAAAATAAGATACTGACACAATGTTAGTGTCAGTGACTCTAACACAAAATATCGTTATTCGTACGGCTATGAATTAAGGTAATGTATCTGAATTAATAAATAAACTTACATTACAGCGAAAGTATTATCAACAACGAGCATCGTTTTAAAGTGGAATGTCTTAACTTAGTCGAAACAATATGAATTTTTGAAAGACAAGCGTGTTATATCTATCCTTATCGCACATGCTTATAACCTTTGCAAAGGAAAGAGATAAATGTATACCAATTTGTTAATTCGTTCATGATACAGATGACCTTGATCGGACATCTTTCAAAAATTTTACTGTATCTACCTACTTATAAATTATTTTTACTTCCTTGTACGTAAGTAAAGGAAGTATTGTAATCGCGAAAAAAATCGATTTTCAGATTTCAGCGGAAATGTCCGTTTTGATCAGCCCTGAATCCATTTTGACTAATTTCGTCGTGACGTCTGTACGTACGTACGTACGTATCTCGCATAACTCAAAAACGGTAAGCCGTAGAAAATTGAAATTTTGTATTTAGGACTGCTATAACATCTAGTTGTGCACCTCCCTTTCTGGTTATTACACAATTTCCAGAAGTGGCACTTTACATGAAGCCTATAATAGATTTTAATGAAAAACTGTTTTAAAATATAGGTAATCCAAAACTTTTCAAATTTGGTTAACAAGACTTTTATGTCAATCGAAATAACATAATAGATTTTGGTTAAAATAGGCTAACCGGAAATGGTACATTACTTGAAGTTGTTAACAGTTTTTCTTGAATAAAATGATTTTATTTTCATTTTAGAAATAAATGCTTCAAATAAAAATTTTAGAGTATTAATTTCTGCGTCTAGCACATCAAGTATTATTAAATTAGCCCTTTGTATAAGCGAGATATGTAAATTTAAAAATTATATACTTTTTTGTTTTTGTAATAAAGCTTGCTATGGATGAGGACAAAAAAATAAAAAAAAATGTTCATGTCAAATTACGTTAAATACGTGCAATTTTATGATTCAAAACAAATATTATATTTTTATTGTGAAATTAGTCATATTCATTGTTGTAATCAAATATTTCTTTGTTGTAATCAAAACTCTCTTTAAAAACTTCCTTTGTGGTCGCTATATATCTGTTTTGTAGTTACAATTAATATTTTGTAATTTAGTTATTAAAAAAATATGTATAGTTTAATAATCGTACAAGGAAGTCGTGTGGTGTCCACATCAGATTTTTTGTATTACATTTCATGTAAATCCACTTCAATATTAGAATTTAATGAATCAATATGTCAAATTTATATTGTAAAATTTATTCTGTCGAAATAAACATGGTTAGACAAGGTCGTTATAATTATAATAACGATAACTTATAACGTTATAACGATATGATTAGAAGAATAGGTTTTTGGCATTAAACTAGTTGCTTAGCGACAATCGTATGGTAACGATATATTTACGTGTTTTTAGCATAATAGGCCTAGAAGTATAGTCTCCAAATGAATTAGAATCGGTTTCCATTTGTCCCTCTTTTTTAAATAATCCTTTTCTAGGACTTCCATGTCTCTTCTATGTTATTTTATTTATTGTGAATTTAGTATGTAACTATCAACATAAAAAAAATATATTTATTCAAATACAAATTATGTACGTATAGTGATGGTTAAATGAATAAAATCACATTAATTTTAACTTGAATTGCCTTTAATTTTTAATCTTTGCTGATAATCTAGTTTGGAAAGTGCAAAATACGAGTCTTTAGTTAGCTTAACCTACAACCCTTATTCTGTTCTGCTGTTTCCACGATATTCACAGTATTAATCTTTCATTAGCCTCCTAGTTTGACCAGATCATCCAGTTGGATGCCTCCCACATCACACGCGTCATACTCCCTCTATTCCTGTGCTGTATGTGTTCCCGTGGGATGACTTTGGGACCCTATATTGCTACTGAATACATTTTCCACTCATTGGGCGTTAAATAGCCAGCCAGCTTACACGTCCCAAGGCGCGGATGAGGGTCCCATGTCTGATGAATGTCAATGGTAGCATTGGAGTGGAAATGAAACACAGACAAGGTTGGAGAGAGAATTTTTGAGGGGGAAAAATGAGAAAATGTGGAGATTTTAATGAGTGGGTGGTGATATAAATTTAAATTAAATGAAGAAATAGTGACAGTTACCTACTTCGAAGGTAGTAAGATTTAAATTAATATTTTTGAAAATATTTTTCTTTATTTAGATGTTATATTAGAAAACTAGAATATCATTCCAATGGGGTCCTCCATCGTAGTAACAAATTAGAACATGAGTTATTGCCATTTATATTAATACTAGATCTTAAAACTGTATGATAGGTAGGTACTATCAAAGTTTAAAAAATTAAGTATTAGTTTTTAAAATAAGTAATCGAGGTTTTAATACCATTTCCTGATTTCTATGTCTATATTACACTTATACTATTCCAAATTCTCACTACTTTCAAATGTTTAGTTATTTTCTTGTTTCTTATTTAAAACCACGGAAGGCGCAGGATCACCTAGTTGCAGTCCAATTGTTCGTTACTGGGGATTGCAGTTAAGTGAAACGAATTTATGTCACTTTGGTTTGCTGTGATTTTTTTTTGCGGAAGGACAAAATTGCGTGAATAAATATTACAAACTTTACAAGTAGATTGCTGTTCCACGTTACGTACTCATTTTTACCTTTTGCCAAGAGAGGTATTACATTCATGCTAAAAATCGTATATTCAGATTAAGCACATTTTAAGTTCCCTACAATCCGATTTTAACTTTTTTACAATGATGTCTGTGTGTGGGTGTGTGTGTGTGTGTGTGTGTGTGTGTAGATGTTGGAAGGATGATTTCTCAAAAAGTATAATACTTAATATCTCTTTAAAACTACATATTTCTCAAACGGACATTACTGGGAAGACTTGAGAAGGTTTCGGTAATAACCGAAAGTAGCAGATTCTTAAAAAAATCTTGTAAATATTATTTTTTGAAAATTTTTGTTCTTGCAGTTATTAAAGAACATTAAATTATCTATCTGATACATATGAATATTTTATTATATCTTGTATAAATTTAGAGAAATATAGTATATAGAATAATCTGGTATAATAAATCTCACACCCGAAATAATTTCATGGAAATCAATTGAAAAATTAAAATGTTTGCAATGGACAGATAAATGTTAATGTCAAAAATCCAAAGACATTACTCAAAACTTTTTCTGGGAAGTACATACATTATATTTCTTATTGTATTAATTGTTAAATATTTAAAATTATAGGTATATTTCATATACCTTTCAGAAATACTCTCAATCCCGACAATGAATTGGAAATATCTCGAAAAATTAGAAGAGTAGGACAAATTTCTTCATGGAATGAATTTAAAATTAAAAAATCTAAGCACAGTAGAGACCCTTTAATCCGAAATGCTAAATGTAAGGGGGTGTTCGGACTAACGATTTGTTCGGATTACTGAATTTGTATGGATAAGTGTAAATAACGTCAATTTGGAAAGTTTTGTAATATTTATTACAGTACTTCAGAGAACAAATAACGCTGATATTAAGAAATAGAAACAAATCACATAATTATTGTAATATTTTTAGTTGTAATTTTTTTCTTCTATATGTATTTACATTACCTGTTCATATTGCTTTATAATATTATTCTGTAATTGGGATGTAAGCATCCTGTTGAATAATAAATAATTAATTTTGAAAAAATCGTAAATATTTGTTTGTTTTCAAGCGTTTATTCCGGCTTTGATCTCCAGTAGCTGAAGTATAATGTATTATTATTTAATAAACAATATATGTATACACTCACATCCACCAATTACAATCTTGGAATACTTGCTGTTATCTTCGGAAAAATTTTATCCTGCAGTTTTAGGATTACCCGATTTTTACCCAATGTTCGGAATACTGGATGTTCAGAATAACGTGGATACGGATTAAAGGTCTCTACTGTATAAAGAATAGGTAAGTACAATTTTTGGTGTAGAGTGTAGACATAGGAGAAATGTTAAATACAATACTTATGTAACCAAAAATTAAAATGGCGAGAGGTGTTGTGCTGGTCACAACAGATTTTTCTATATTCATATCTTTGCAGAGATTGCAAAGGAAAACTCGTGTGTGGTTGCAGGAATGTTCACGAACGCTTTGTTTAATTAAAGGATAATCAAAATCATTCTTATAACATTTAAATTATTGCTGTTAACAAATCGTGTTGCATTTCTTCGTTTTGATGATCCGTTAATTAAACAAAGCAAAGCAAACTGTTTGGCATCCTTGAAAGTACATGTCGCTGTATATAATGCATATTTACAATATTTGGACTGGTTGTTTTTGCCTAGATCTCTTCAATTACTAGATTCCTTTGTGATTTTGTATGCTTCGAATACGAAAAACGGCTCGTATTTCATAAACCATCAACATAACCACCGTTTTTCCGAAACGTCACACATCTGTTGTCATATTCATACATTGACCTCTTCGTCATTTAGCGCAATTACACTTCGGATTCGCCACAGTGAGTGAGGTACGCGCTGTACAACAATTTGGGGTATTGTTCGTTAATCACAAAGAGCTGCACCGAATACTCTCACCCTTGGCAGTTCGTGCGTTCGGGTCACGACTTGCAGTTCGCAGTCGTTTCTTTGACATTCAACAGCTTCTTGGAACCTCACGAGGCATATGTTGCATGGCGTGAAAGAATATTGAGGATGTTGCTAGCTTTATGGAAGTTTTACGAGAAGAGTATGTTGGGGAATCTAAAGATGTAAAGTTGAACATTAGGCGAATTTTCGCGACGAACCAAAGCGGTTTGGTTAATGAATTTTATGAACCAGTACGTTCTCGCGACGAACTAATGACGTCAATCATGGACCAGGTTCGTCGGATCACGAACCGAGCTAGCGAGCAGGTTCATGAATCTGGTTCATCGATTCTCTCTTTCTAAACTCAATCCATCTCAGTCTATCTTTGTTTTGTTTATACACTTGAGCGTTTGAGATTTTGATTTAAACTAGAATAAATTACAAACATGGAAAAAGTTACAATTACCAATGGATTAGAAATGCTTGAAGTGGAAGTTGACAGGGGAACTGTTGATATGTTAAATAAAGGTAAAAGTTAGGTTAAAGTTTTGTTTACAAATAATACAATCAATTATTTGCAGATCCTGTAGTTACAAAATATTTCGAAATGTGTATAGATCGCATACTAAATAACTCATGTCCATCTCCATAAATTCATCTATAATATAACTCATATACTTCTCCATCGTTTAAAATTAACCGCCGAATGATGCAACTGGTTTAACCAAACTGATTTCTCGCGATATCCTATCTTAAGTCATAACAGTGACGTTTTCATGAACCAAATGTATAACCGTGGTTCATGTTTGGTCCGTCGCGAAAAATCGCCTATTATAATAGCAGTCGAGGAATGAAGCGAGTCCATTTCATTAATTTTAACACAATTTAAAAATCTGATATGTCCAACACATTATCTTCCGTCAATTCTACGTAAAAATATATAAAAAAGGTTTCTTGGAAAAGATTCTATACTTCTAGTGAATTTATTTCACGAACAACTATGTAAATTGTATTTGATATTGATATCTGTCAATTAGAAATATTTTAACTGTTGCTAAGGTGAAGCAACATTGGTTTCAATATTTAGGTTTTAGTAAACTCAATTTCTCTGCAATAAAGGAAGTATACATTTGCAAAATAAGTATTCTGTGGTAGGACATATTGGCATATGTAGAATTACATATCCAAATAAAAATCACTATGAATTTGCATGTCAAATACGAATGAAAATTTGTATTCGGAGTTACATATTACCTGCGAATAATTTAGTGAATTTTTTTCATTTCAATGATGCCCGGAATATTCTTGAATATTAAAAAAAAAACTCCGAGAACTTAAAAGTATTCTGTATAGATATAAAATTCATACCGTATTTTGTATAATATATTTATCTACCGTCACCTTTAGGTAAGGAAGGTATTATCTTTGGTCAAAAATTTCGATAGTGAGTTTCTAATGAATAAGCACGTTTTGGGTCCCTAGACTCCGAATTTACTATATTATGATGATGTCTGTATGTGTGTTTATGCGTGCGTCTGTCTCTCTCTCTCTCTCTCTGTGTGTGTGTGTGTGTGTGTGTGTGTGTGTGTGTGCGTGTGTGATCATTTCGGATCGCATAACTCCAATACGACGATTCCAAAAATTATATCTTTTTCGTATTCCTCGAGATTAAATCCATATGCAGACATGATTAGATTTTGGTTATAATTGGTCCACCGCAAGTACCCTGATTTGCAACTTTTAACAGTTTTTCTTGAAAAAATGCAGTTAAATATCATTTATTGACATGTAATGTTATTATAAATGTTAAAGAATATGTTAGTCTCCATACGATTTGATTGCATATAAATAAATAAATATATCATCACGGCATATTATACATTGCTGGGTGTGCCAATCTGCTTTGTACACAGATATCAGTAATGAGGAAATATTCGTACCGTGCGGGCGCTTACTAGGCGTCACCTCATGGGCACTCAATGCTGACGTGGAGAGTGTACCACAGGGGTCAATTTAGTGCCATTAAAATTCGAAGTAATTTTTGGTGTCGGTCGGGATCGAACCCGGGTCTCCAGATTCGCGACCAGGCACACGGCCACGAGATCCCATATTATACTTCATATTCAATAGATATAGAGTTACAGAATTATAAACATATTACATTTCATAAATCAGCCAGCTATGTTAACCATGGAAACTGTTAATATATTCAGATAATTCAAATTGATAGATGTCAGTATCAATGAAAAGATAATGAGGTGAGGATGTTGAGATAGATGTTGGGAAAGACACGGAAAGACAGCGTAAGGATTTAAAGGATAATCCTCAATCTAACATTAATGGGAAGAGCTGATAAGGTTTTGGTAACAATTAGACAATCGGAAGTGGTAGTCTCTTAAAAAAAATCTTCTTAATATTATTTTTTGAAAATTTATATTATTACAAATAATAAAGATCTTTAAATTCTCAATCTGATACATTTAATTTTTATATTATATCTAAAAGAAAGAAATAGAAGTTACTTATTATAATTGATAAAGTGCAACCAGAAATTCAAGGTAGATTAAATGGTTGCATACCAGAAATCTCATTTAAATTTAATGACAACATTAAATTTTCTGTTTTAAAGCATTAATTTATGTGCTTATTGTGAAACGTTAAAATATATAGATTAATTTTACAATTATTGATCAAATTGACAATAGAGCTGTTGTAAGAATTTTTATATACGTTATAAGTTCAAAACTTTAAAAAATATAGCTCTTTAAACAGCCTCAAATTTGAAAATATCATTAGAATTTTAGAATTAATTATTGAACTTTGTATGATATGTTGAAAAAGTCACGAGATCTGAAACAGAATGTGACGTCGAAGTACATACAGCTTAACATGAGACAAACGATCGCCTTATTTATATAAATAACAAAATAACGTAGGTGACGGACAACCTCTTTTCCAATTGGTTATGAATGACGTATTCTATGTACTTTGACGTCACGGAAGTGGTGGGTTGTTTTTCACTACTGTTTTTCAAAGCAATCTTTTTATTTAATTATTTTCGAAAATGACAACAAAATATTATTATTACCAGGAAAAATATTGCATAAAATTTAATTTAAAATACTTTTTTTTTAAATATGAAACCGGCTCATTGATTATTAAAACAATTTTAATAAGAATACCTGTATTTCAAACTTTTACATTATGTACTATTACAGTAAAAATAAAAATGTATATATTTTCCTTCGTAACCCATTTTTAATTTTAACAATATATAATTTACAATGAACAATTAAATTAATTGTAATACAATTTACACATAAATCCCCTTTTTACAATTCTAACGTTAATAACAATTTCTTGATAGTGTTTATTAGTAAATTATCGTAATAAATATATGATTTCGTACTGCCTCCGTTGTGCAATGCCAGTGTTGGTAAATCATACCACGTCATCGTGTTACTCGGTTCATAGAACGTTAAGGTATCGTGCACCGCGCAGTTATTGGAGTCCTGCCTTCGGTCCCGCCTTAATGAGCCTCTTTCTTGCCCCTTACCTTCTACACTGTCACCCAGACAAAACTATGACAGTGGCGCACACAGAGACAATCATTACGAAAGATGATCGGTAGCGAAATAGAGAAATACTCGTATTTGCACAGAAAAGTTTGCAATGTGTAATTGTAAAATGGATGAAATGGGGAATTACGTAGAATTGGGAATATTCTCGATGATACTTTCGGAATTGTGGGATGCAGTTTTTGATGTATGTTTCACATAATTTTGCAGTTGATAGTTTGTTTTGCAAATCATTGTTGCTGTTGACATGTTGACAGTTTGATTATGTATTATTTTTGCCAAAGCAATTTTAGAAATAAAGATGCCTTTTAGGCCTTCTTGGGTAGGAAAAAAATAGGCCATGAAGCCATGATTATAAATTCATATAAGGACTGCTCTCTTAATTTCGAGACTAATAAAAAAAATTTGATGTGGCCAGCACATTACCTTCCGTCAATCCTGTATATTATATGCAAATTCCATACATACATTTTCTTGCAAGAGATTCTAGTTTCAGTAAAATGATTTGATAAACAAACTATGCAAATTGCACTGACAACTTCTTCTTGTTCAAACAAATGTAATCGTCTTTCTTGAATCTTTCTAGAAACTTCTATCACTTGAGCCATTTCCTTTATCCTTTAATTACTTACCCTACCTTTCGTGTCTCCCAACATCTATCTCAACATCCTCATCTCCGCCACATTTATTTACTTTTCATTGATACTGACATCTGTTAATTTGAATTATCTCAATATATTAGTAGTTTTCATGGTTAGCATAGCTGGCTGATTTAAGGTATTTAATATCTTTATAATTCTCTAACACTATACCTATTGAATATGAATTATAAAATGCAATGCAATCGTATAGACAATAATATATTCTTTAAAATTTATAATAACCTTAAATGTGGATAAATGATATTTAACTGCCTTTTTTCAAGAAAAACTGTTAAAGTTCCAAATGAGAGTACTTCCGGTGGACCAATTAACCAAAATACAATCAAAAACATTAAGCTCCGATCTTATCACCTCTAGATAAAGTGACAGTTTATTAACCATTAGTTAAGAATTAAATTGAAGGTTAGAAGCGATGCGAACAATAGATTTAAGTTCTAGTTAGCTATAACCAAAGGTGGTAAGAACAATTTTGCAGCATAACCGTTGGTTAGCACATACTGTCGCTTTAACTAGATGTGGTAGGAGCGGGCCTTAGGCACATTGCAAATGTTGTTTACACGGACAGAGATACCGAAAAAACTAAAATTAAATACGATTCAATGCAATAAACGAATAGACCTGTTAGAACAAAAAGTGCCGCCTAGTGTAAGCTTATTCAATGAATTTCATTTTTCGTGACCGTGTGCCTGAGTGTCTGGTCGCGAATCTGGGGACCCGGGTTCGATCCCGACCGACGCCAAAAATTACATCGCATTTTAATGGCACAAAATTGACCCCTGTGGCGCACTCTCCACGCCAGCAATGAGTGCCCGTGAGGTAACGCCTGGTAAGCGCCCGCACGGTACAAATATTCCATCATTACCGATATCTGTGTATGAAGCAGATTGGCACACCCAGCAATGGGTAATATGCCGTGATGAAATATTATTATTATTATTATTATTATTATTATTATCATTTGAAACAAATCAGTTGGATTTTTGTTATTTCAGTGTTAATATCAAATTTTGTGTGTGATGTTTTTAGTTATAAGTGGGAGAAGGTTTTGAATTACCTATATGAACTTATCCAACTGTCTTTTTCTCCTTCTTCCACAAGGTCCATGGTTTGCATCAATACAACATAATACTCCATATAAAGCATTTTGCAAATATTTTTGTTATTTATATATTACTGGATGTTGCCTTTTTCTGCTCTTATTTTCTTCCTTGCAGTGTTTGAAGGAACTTGTTCTATCCTCTCTCCATTCAACCATCTGTGTATGGGTAGCTATTCTCCATTACTTTATTCTATCAGAAATGTATTTTCCAAGCTGATTTGACATATGTTGTAACATAAATGAATGTAGTGGTTAATTGAAATGTGAAGTTGCCAAATATAGTTGTTTGTTTTAAACGAATGCCAATCCGAATGACGATAATGAATGCTCAAAAATACATACTATCCATACTATTCGTTTCCATAGTCACAATCGTCGTTCGTTTCGATACGAATACGAAAGAAATTACGAAGTCTCAAGAATAAAGGCCCTGATATTGTGAAAGCAAATATCATAAGTGTAGTATTTTGTGATTTATGTAGTCATAGTAATAATTTTAGAATTTTAAATGTCAATTTTTTGTTATGTTGATGTAAAATAAACACGTTTGAATTGAATCTACTTTTATTACAATTACCAGAAGTGGGATCAGAAATTCACTGTGTGGCGAATACCGATACTACTGTAATTATTGAAGATAATGAAACTATAACTCAAAGTAATATAATTAATATTCAAGAAATTATTGCTGCTACCATGGAAACTGTCTTACAAGCAACACTCGAATGTTCAAATAACACATTGAGTTACAGTGATATTTCTGTACAAATACCGCATTATGCTGGAGAAGACAGTGAACATATAACAGTATGGATTAGTTGATGAAGTAAAAGATGCTTATAAACTGTCCGATCCAATTATAAAATTGCTAGCTACCAAAACTAGCTGGTAGAGCAAAAGATTGGTACAGTTGTTCTCCAGGGATAATTAAAAAATCTGTTGTGGCCAGCACAATACCTTTCGTCAATCCAGTGTATTATGTATAAATTCCATACATAAATTTTCTTGCAAAGATTCTAAATTTCCTGTAAAATTATTTCATAAACAAACTATGCAAATTGCACTTGACACTAACATCTCCTTCTTCTTTAGCTTTCCCCATTCGTTAGGGGTCGCTATTTTTTATTTTCTTGTTCCACTCATTTCTGTTTTACGTGTCGTTCTCATTCCGTTCCTTTTCTCTCAAGTCTTCCGCAATGCAGTCCTTCCATTGTATCTTTGGTCTTCCTCTGTTTCTTCAACCCTTCAATTACTAATCTCTTCATTGTTCATTCAATATATTCCTCATTTCTCCTCATCACAGTTTCAAACCAATTTAATCATCTCGCTTGTATCTTTCTAGAAACTTGTAACACTAGAGTTTTTCCTTACCTATCTTTCCGTGTCTTCCCGAACATCTACTTCAACATCCTCATCTCTGCAACATTAATTTACTTTTTATTTATACTGATATCTGTCAACTTGAATTATATGAATATATTAGTAGTTTCCATGTTTAGCATAGCTGGCTTATTTATAAAATTTAATTTCTTTAAAATTCTTTAACTCTATATCTATTGAATATGAATTATAAAATAATAACTTTAATGTCAATAAATCAAATTTAACTGTTAAATCTTCAAATGAGGCTACTTCCGGTTCACCAATTATAACCAAAATCTAATCAGTTGTTCTTCTGGATGTAAACTTGAGGAATACGAAAAAAAATATAATTTTTGGAATCGTGGTATTGAAGTTATGCGATCCGAAACTTTCGTCACACACACACAGACACACAGACACACACACACACACACACACACACACACTCATACATACATACAGACATCATCGTAAAAATGGTAAAATTGTATTATAGGGACCCTAAAATATGCTTATTCACTAAAAACTCATCATTGAATTTTTTGACAAAAGACAATATCTTCCTTACCTAAAGGTGACGGAAGGTAAAAACAGAATCTATAAATTACCATTCTTTCCCTCAAAAAAATAAATATTATGTTATCATCGAGAACAAATTTGTAGATAAAGACAATTGACCGACGAAAAGCCTGGATAATGAAATTATGAATAGGGAAATCAGTTTCTAAATTTATGAAAGTCTGCTCTTTACAATTCGCTGATAGTGATTACTATACCACAGGTAATCTATACTGTATTTGTAATAAGTATATGTTCTTTAGATGTTAATACAAATAAAAGAAAATGTTTAAAAAAACTGCTGTACCTTCCAAAACATTTTCCATTTTAAAGCATGAAGACAAACCTTCTACTAGCAGTAGCCGAAATTCTCGCTTATTAACAAGAAATTATAAAAAAAATAAAACTAACATTTATCATGTTGAAAATGTATTGCATTCTGAAACAGAGTTTGTTGCTGCCGAAGCATTATTAAATTTAAATACAGGAGTTCAAACCTCATTTGCTGAAAAGATTCCAAATGAAACAGTAGTTTTAACCATTTAATAAGTAATATCTGTAATTTTAACTGCATTATGCTTCTGTCTGAAAATATAGATTAGCTATATAAAACTGTCACGTTATTGCGACAAACGAGAAATTACATCAAATACTTACTTTATAAAAGTTTAAAACTATAATGACACAATTATCTAAGTCACAGTACAGAAGCAGGTTTAAAACACGAAGAAAACACTAAAAAATTCCTACAAAGATTATAGTTATCATATATTGCAAGCTTAAAGTCAGTTGCCTTATTGTAAAACAACAAAAGTTTTAAGTTTTGTATTTTTTGTCTTCATAATTTGTCACCATTTTACGAAAGAGACCTGTTTAATAACAATGATGGAAAAATATATTTGTCATCGATTTTTAATGCAAAAAAGTCATTTTTCCGCATCAATTTTATTTCCTGATACTTGTCAACTGCTAACCATATTATATTTTTCAATATTTTAATAAGCATGTAAACAATATAGTTACATCATCCTATCCCTAGGTTTTATCATTCGTAATACTCGCTTATTTACATCGTCTGATTCATTAATTATACTTTATAACGCATTTGTCAGGTCAAAGCATTGCTCAATAATTTGGTCACCTTTCTATCAAAGCAATTCTGTTTTGATAGATTCAATTCAGAAAAAAATCTTAAAATAAAATACTTGTATTTCAAAGTTTTTCATTACTATCCGTCACGAGATATATCTTATGATACATTATTGAATATCTTTAAAAACCTAAGTCTTTCTTCCCGCAGAATAAACTATCAAATTATATATTTACATAAACTAATTCATAATTCTGTAGACCATCCCAATATTCTTAAGTACATTAATTTTAGAGCACCAACCTACACATCCCGTAGTCAGAACTCTTTCATCCCTCTCCAGGCTCGAACTAATTTGTTACTCCACTCACCGATCAATACAATGATCAATAATTATCACTTTTTACAACATCAAATTGATATATTTGATAATAATTTTAAAAAATTACAATCTTCATTATTTAATTAAAGTTGTAAGCTGTAAAATGTAATATTTAATACTTGTTATGAATTATATTACTTTGTATTTTTGCTCACTTTTGTAATATTTTTGTTTGTTAAATATTATTATATATTGTAAATCCTGTCCAGTAATTGAGTGCGCCTGTTGGACAGAGTAAATAAATAAATAAATAAGAACCCACAAAAACAAAAAATCCAAAAATGCCCAATAAAATTCAAGTGGGATGGGTTTTTGTTATGTAAAACCCGGGTTTTTTCAACCTTGGATAAAAGGTATAAATTAAATAAATAATTGTTTTGTAAATAGTTATATTTATTAAATATTGAAAGAAGCTTTCAGAACTCATAATTATGAAATAAAATATTGTTTTTATTTTATATTTATTAATTTATTCACGAACACAACAACGTATAAAATATTAGAAAGAAGAGGAGTGTGTGTGCCACTTTGTCGGCAGCTAGAGAGAACGAGAGTTCCGAGCGCACTGGCTTGCCATCTCTCAGCGGCATCTTGGACGTTGGACTGGGGAAAAGGCTTAATCGCCAGGTTTGAATTCTTTAACGAGCGATTCACCCTCCCATAAGAAGTTGCAAAAAATAACCTTTTTATTCAGAAATTCGAATAAGTACCTTCTATAGTATTAGTAAATATGATTTTCTGGACGGTATTTATACAGCCCAGTGTCGTTCTGGAACTTTCAACGCGACCATCATCGAATACAAAGGATCACACCACCGGATGTAATTAACCAGTGTAAACGCGTATGGGTTTTCCCCGCGGGGGATTACGTCATCGCTCGAGAACATGTTACCAGTGGCGGGGCAAGCATTCGGCGCGTCGGGTCGGCGCGCGCTACGCTATGTTTGAATTGACGCTAAATTACACTGCCTGTGACATCCAAGAAATACTAGCCAATGACATAATTAGAAAGATAAAATTTAAGAAATATTTAATATTTCTCATTTAATTATGTAAATATTTGTGTTTACAGCAAAATGATCTTCACATAATGAATCATTGATTTTGTTAACTTAAGATAATCATTTCATTCTTCTTTTTTCGTTTTGAGGCACTACTAAAACTATTTTTATACTAACAACTGTCACGGCTGTCATTCTTTTAAATTATGTCGGCGACAAATGTAAGCCACTCCCTCATTGGTAAGTAGTTTTCTCACGGCATCAGGCGACAGACAAGGCGGCAATTTATATATTGTATTTTCAGAGACAATTTTCTCATGAATACAGAATAATATGACATAAAATAAAAAAATCGGATAATTTTTTTATTCTTATTCTTTCGATTAAAGCAAAAAAAATCGTGCTACACCTCATTTACCTGATTTCGTATTATTTATAGTCTCCGAGATCCCATAATATATGCATACTTTATGTGGAAAACCAGTGTTTTCCTATAAAACATTATTATACATTTGCAATAAAAGTTCGCTTAGAAAATGATATTGCGTTGTTAGTGATGTTAACAAATGTCTCTTTCCTGTAGCTCAGTGTAAATAAACGGTATCCCCGCCACTGGTAAGCATGTACGTTCGTTGTGAGACAATTACCCAGGATATACATGCGACAAATAGCTAAATCCACCCACTGCCGTGTGTTCATCCCGTTCATTATGTAATTTCCCTCCCCGAATCCCCCGCCGTCTGCATCTTTCATGAACGTGGACGTGGATTCGCTACCTTGCTGCCGTTTCGACTTAATTATTGATATTACTTGATGCATGTCCTATTATTTACCGTACCATTGTACGGAAAAAATAACTTTTAAATTATATACAATTTTTGTGAAAACATATGTACGATGTGTGTATGCACGGATGTGCACGGGAAAGATATGGAAATGGGTAACAGGACACTCCAATTCAAAGAAGTGTCCGAATTACTTACAACTTTCAGCGAAGTAAATTTGAGTTGATATGGATGTAATTTACTTTGATTTTTATATTACAAAAAAAATCTGTTGTGGCCAGCACAATACCTTCCGCCAATCCTGTGAATTATGTATAAATTCCATACATAAATTTTCTTCCAGTAAAATTATTTTATAAACAAACTATGCAAATTGCACTTGACACTGACATCTTCTTCTTTAGAATTTCACATTCGTTAGGAATCGCTATTTTTTTATTTTCTACATCCACTCATTTCTATTTTGCGTGTCATTCCTTTTCTCTCAAGTCTTCCGCAATACAGTCCTTCCATCTTATCTTTGGTCTTCCTCTGTTTCTTCAACCTTCTATTACTAAGCTATTCATTCTTCTTCCAATATATTCTTCATTTCTCCTCATGACATGTTCAAACCAATGTAATCGTCTCTCTTGTATCTTTCTAGAAACTTGTAACAATAGGGTTATTTTCTTACCGTATCTTTCCGTGTCTTCCCCAATATCTACTTCAATATCCTCATCTCTGCCACATTCATTTACTTTTTATTGATACTGATATCTGTCAATTTGAATTATCTGAATATATTAGCAATTTTCATGGTTAGCATAGCTGGCTGATTTATGAAATTTAATATCTTTATAATTCTTTAACTCTATATCTATTGAATGTGAAGTATAAAATGCAATCAAATCGTATAGAGAATAATATATTCTTTAAGTTGTAATAACGTTAAATGTCAATAAATAATATTTAACTGTTAAAAATCTTCAAATGAGGGTACTTCCGGTTGACTAATTATAACCAAAATCTAATCACTTGTTCTTCTGGATGTCAACTTGCGGAATACGAAAATATATTTTTGGAATCGTGGTATTGAAGTTTTGCGATCCGAAACTTTCGTCACACACATGGACACACACACACACACACACACACACACACACACACACACACACACACACACACATACATACATACATACATACATACATACATACATACATACATACATACAGAACATTATCGTAAAAATGGTAAAATCGTATTATATGGACCCTAAACGTACCTATTCACTAATAACTCATCATTGAATTTTTTGACCAAAGACAATACCTTCGTTACCTAAAGGTGACGGAAGGTAAAAATCTGTTGTGGGCAGCACAATACTTTCCGTTATTTCTATGTATTTTATATAAATTCCACATTGAAAGTTTATTGTATTTTCATTAAATTATTTCACGTACATATTGTGTAAATTTTACTTGACACTGACATACGTCAGTTAGTAATATTGAATGTTTATCTCTAAATGCATTTGAATATGAAGAAAATAATGCAATCAAATCGCATAGAGAATAAAATATTCTTTAATATTTATAACAAAAATAAAACGACATTTAACTGTGTTATTTTCAGAAATACAGTTAAAAGGTTCAAATTAAGGTACTTCCGGCTGTTCAATTGCAACCAAAATCTAATCAAGTCTTGCGTTGATTTGAGAGAGCCTTAAATACTACACGTTTTTGTTACTGGCTTTTACTTCTTGAAGAAAATATAAGGATATTTTATTAATTATAATATAAATTTAGCAGTTAATAATTAGTCTAAACTGAATTTGTATATTTAATTTGCCCTAAGTTTAAGTGTATAATCTTAAAATTATATAAGAATGATGCCCGTAGTCTAATAATACAAATAAATGTTATAAACAAAGAGAATAGTCATATTTCCAAGTAATTACGATTTTTATTAATATTATTTTCAAGAAATTGTAGGACACGCATTCAAATTACCAGAAATCCTGAATTTAAACAATGAGAACGTTATTTCTTAAAGGCCAAACAACAATTATTCTAATGAATATTTATTTCTTCGAACGTAATGACACTAATTTGCAAATTAAAGCCAAGTAATTGGTTATTTTAATGAAACATAAATGAACTTAAACACTAATTTTCATTCATTCATGGAACTATTTAATTTATCATTTCTAGAATCCACAAATAAAATATAATCACCACAATGCTTTAAGAAATTTGCTAAAATTTGTGACCAATAGAAACAAATGTAAAGTCTGTCATTTTTATTTTCTATTCAGTGCTTGCAATTATTATTGGTTATTTGTTATTGCAATATTGATAAGAGTTAGTAATTTTATTAGAGAATGGAAGTGAATGTAAATTCAGCACGACTATTAGTTCTAAGTATTACAAGGGTTGGAGTTATTGTTATATAATTTTCCGAAATTTAAATTTGCGGGGTGTGCCAATCTGTTGTAATTGACAAATAAATGCAGTGCCAGATTTTTCTGGGAGGTATGAGTACATTTAATATATGTTATTGTATTATTAATTAAATATGTATTTAAATTATAGATATGTTAATATTACATAATCCTTAAGAAATACCGCTAATACCGTCAATGAATTTGAAGAATTTTGAACATATTAGAATAGTAGGACAAAATTTCTCATAGAACGAAAGAAGAGATACAATTTCAATTATTTTTGTGTACAAGAAATGTTAAATTCGTTACTTATAGGGCGCGAGCAGTCATGTGACTTTGTTCGGCTTGGCAAGCAGATATGAGGATCCGTGTCAGAATGACGACTAGTACAGTTACATTTTTGAAAGATGTCCGATCAAAGTCGTCTACGAATTGTATGAATTCAGATTTTTGCTCCGCCCATTATGACAAATTCAGTAGTGTCGTTTGCTTAGATTTTATGAGGGTACGTAAGATACACTGGCTTGCAAAAAAATCGCGTACACCTTAAAAATCAAGTAACCGAGTTTTTACTGTTTTTCAGCTATGTAAATACGATTTTTTAATCAACTGTCAATGGAACTGTCACTGTTGTCACTATCAAGTGAGTAACTTATCTATTGTAGAGCAAGTTCTTCATTGTGCTTTATGTTACTATTAAGTTACATATACATATATACCAGAAAAAGTAAAGAACAACCAAGTATGTATTTCTCGTTTTCTTTTAACGTTAACGTCTTAATTGCCACTAATGACATTGACAAGTTAGAATTCAAGACAGACTCAATACAGCAAAAAATAGGTGTATGCGTTTTTTTTGCAAGCCAGTGTACTAACTGTTATTTTATTATTATAAAAGTATATATTACAGTAAAAACATTCAAAATTCGAAAAAATGTCAACTGGTAAGTTTATAAGCAAATGTAATACCAAGTATGTTAAAAATAAGATAATGACACAATGTCAGTGTCAGCGACTCGGACAGAAAATAACGTTATTCGTACGGCTATGAATCAAGGTAATGTATCTGAATTAATAAATAAACTTACGTTACAGCGAAAGTATTATCAACAACAAACATCGTTTTAAAGTGGAACGTCCTAACTTAGTCGAAACAATATGAATTTTTGATAGACACTCTTATAGACTTTGCAAAAGAAAGAGATAAATGTATGCCTATTTGTTAATTCGTTCGTGATACAGATGACCTTGATCGGACATCTTTCAAAAATTTTACTGTAGTTATTTACATAGATGTCACAATTGTCATATGTCATAATTTTTCATTCAAAATTTCAAAATATTCTGATTTTTATTTGTCATCCATCGTATGGAATATACATGTCGAGGAAAATAATACACATGGATTTGGAAAATCATAATGTTTTGAATGAAAACTTATGATATTTGACACCTATGTACATTACTAGCTGTCATTCTGACACGGGTCCCCATATCAGCTTGTCGAGGCCAACAAAGTCACATAACTGATCACGTTCTATGCAACATAAAATGAAAATGGCGAGAGATATTGTGCTGGCCACAACAGATTTTTTTATAGAGTGTACTTGTATATTTTTCATTTATTTTACTTCTACATCCCACGTCGTCACAATCACAAACAACTGTCCCTCGTGGAGATCTTACCTTGGCATATTCTTTTCAACAGGATGCACGCAAATACACAACCAGTCATTTGACGCAAATGTGAAGTAAATTAGAATCGAAATATGTAGGTATTCTTTGTTAAATGCATCCAAAGTAAATATTTCATGCTTAGCTTATTATCTTGTCTTGGCTAAATTGATGCTTAATTTCACAAATTGCTTAAACAATTGATCTTTCTCTCTTCACAAATAGAAGAAAATAACTAATGGCATGAAATTTAATCTGAAAAGTAGGCATTTCAATAAATTATGTACTTGGTTATATCTTTTCCTAGAACTTACAAGAATTTTTTATTCATTACATTTTCATTTTAAAGTGTCTACACTCTGTAGGATGCTTCATTTTCGATATTTTTTAGGGTATCGCCGGGAATATTAGATTAATAATAAAGCAACACCGTTTGCTGATTCCAGGGTTAATTTTTAAGACATATCTAATCTTGCTTATTGTAAAAGAAAAATATTTAGTTTATTTCTATACGGTTTTTACCTCTCGCTAAGAGAGGTATTGGATTCATGCTAAAAATCGCATATCCAGATTTTAGTGAATAAGCACGTTTTAAGTTTCCTAGAATCTGATTATAACATTTTTACGATGATTTCTGTGTGTGTGTGTGTGTGTGTGTGTGTGTGTGTGTGTGTGTGTGTGTGTATGTGTGTGTGTGTGTGTGTGTGTGTATGAGTGTGTACGTGTGTGTGGATTTTGGATAAACGATTTCTCAAATTCTATAATAACGTTGTGTAATTAGATTTTTTGAAAACTTAATATTTATAAATATATAAAACAAACATGTTTTACATTGATAATGAAGTTTTTTGTTTTAGAATGTTGGTACTATATGACATTTACTTATGTTCATAAATCAGAATTGACATGAACTTACAAAAAATCATAGATTAAGGAAAATATACAGTAGAAGATTGAGTATCTCCCCTACAAACCGTGATAACAAGTTTTAGTGCCGTCTATGAAAATGTCAGAGAACTAAATTTGACAGCAGACAAGAGGCAATTTTATTTCAAAAAAGAGATGTTACTTTAAATGTCTGCCAGAGATTCACTGCTTCATTGACCTCGTTGTCGATGTTCGTCCACTTTTTAACAAATCTACCCTCTTTTATACTCCGTTTTCTTAAAATTGACACCATACTATTTCAACATTTTTTGATGAATCTTATAAAGCTTCACGTCCTTTTGCCTAATGTAATATTTTGCTGCTCTTCTACGATGTAAATATCTAAGAGTACCACTATGATGTAAATTCTCCTGGTCCACTTACATAAACCATTTCTTCTATTGGGCAATAATGAGTCTTCACTATGCAGGAGTTACAAATATTTCATGTGGTTTTTTTATGAAATATTATTAATTTGTTGTTTTATACACCCCTGTATAATAATGCTAGTATGAAAACTAATATACTTACTGAAAATATATTGAATAATAAAGTAATATATTGCAATAAAGATTCAAATTCACAAATAACATTTTTAAATGTGAAAGAATTTCGAACGATGCAATAGAGAATTGTGGGAAAGTTACAGCAGTTCTCAAACACTTGTTACCTTTTTATAGAATTTTGACATTAAAGTTTGAGAATCCCTGTAAAATCTGTACTACTAAAGCCATCTATGAAAGGATCAGGAAGTATTTTCAAACGATACTAGATTGAAAACTTGTTATCACGTTTCTGAATGCAGATTCACTCCCCTGCAAAAAATGGAATAAATGTCAAGCCAATGTTACCAACTACAACATTACACATACAAATTTCAACCCGGCTTAATAAAACAATTTTTATCTCTCGCTAGCAAAGGTATTTGATTCATGCTAAAAATAGCATAACCAGATTTTAGTGAATAAGCATGTATTATGATTCGGTAATCATGGATACATTTACTACCGTAGAAAACCCAACTGAATAATATTAACAATTAAATATCAATTAATAAACTTTTATCTGTCAGTCAAACAATACGAATGTTTGAATTGTATGTTTTGTCTTGCATAGCATGCTATAAAAAGCTTAAAGACGGATATTTTATTTTACGTTTATATCAGGACAAGAACCTATTATATCAACAAATTTATGCTCATTTGATGCAATTTTTAATTCTGAACAATTTTACCTTCCGTCACCACTAGGTAAGGAAGGTATTGTCTTTGGTCAAAAAAATCGATGGAGAGTTTTCATTGAATAAGCACGTTTTAGGGTCTTTACAATACGATTTTACTATTTTTACGATGATGTCTGTATATGTGTGTGGACGAGTGTGCGTGTGTGTGTGTGTTCGTGTGTGTGTGTGACCGGGGTTTCGGCCGCGATATGTCCAATACTAGAATTCCAAAAATTACAATTCTTGCGTATTCCTCTTCCTTACAACCATATGCAGACTTGATTAGATTTTGATTATAATTGGTCAACCGGAAGTATTCTTATTTGAAGATTTTAACAGTTTTTCTTAAAACTCAGTTAAATATTATTATAACTTAAAGAATATATTATTTTCTATACGATTTGATTGCATTTTATATTTCATATTCTACAGATATATAGTTAAAAAAATATAAAGATAATAAATTTCATAAATCAGCCAGCTATACTAACTTAACCATGGAAACTGCTAATATATTCAGGTAATTCAAATTGACAGATGTCAGTATCAATAAAAAGTCAATGAATGAAAGAATAAGAGAAATAACTCTAAAGTTTCTAGAAAGATATAAGAGAGACGATTACATTGGTTTGAACATGTCATAAGGACGAATATATTGGAAGAAAAATGAATAGTTTAGTAATAGAAGGTGGAAGAAACATAGGAAGGCCAAATATAAGATGGAAGGACTGTATTCCGGAAGACTTGAGAGAAAAGTAACTGAATGAGGACAACACGCAAAATAGAAATGAGTGGAAGAAGATAATAAAAATTAGCGACCCCTAGCGAATGGGAAAAGCTAAAGAAGAAGAAGTTGTCAGTGTCAAGTGCAATTTGCACAATTTGTTTATGAAATCATTTTACTGGAAATAGGATCTGTTGCAAGAAAATTTATGTATGGAATTTGTATATAATACACAGGATTGACGGAAGGTGTTGTGCTGGCCACATCAGATTTTTTGTAGTTACACTTTAGTTCTACAATTAATAGGGCAAAATTTACAGCCATATGAAAATATTACCATTGTATTTCCTTTGGTACATAAACAAGTAGACAGCCGGTATATGCTTTTGTTTTAAAGATGAATAAATCGCCTGCGATATCGTGTCGCTGTCGCCGTCGCGTCTCCTCCCTACGAGCTTCATTTGAAAATTGGAAATAATTTCGACGTCGATCCGATTCGAATCTGGGCCATTAGAACTATAACCTTCACATTTTTCCTTAATACTTTTCTTTTGCAAAGCAAAACTTTTATAATCTTCGCACAGTACCTTAATTCAATTTCTCATAAAAGTGTAAAAAAACCTGTTCTATTCTTCCTCTTTTGTGTAGTTCGCTCCATTTTACACTGTTGTATAGATAAGCGAACAAAGCATCTTTTTGTCGCTCATAACATCCGTATCAGATCAGGTCCATTGAGGCAAAGTAGGCGTATAATGTTACAAACGTTCAGGGGACCCGTGAACTGAAGTCAATCGCTTTCCAGCCAATTTACGACGCTCCAGCATAAAGAATTCCACAAGAAACCGAATACAGACAGATCTATGAATGAAACCAAATTAAGGGTAATAAAACTAGGTCACTACTATTATAAGGGTATTTAATGGTGGGTAGAGAAAAATTGTGTGAAATGAAATATGAGGATAAGGAAACCTATATAATTAAATATGTAGTTCGTTTCCATGACTTGATCTCCACGTCATCAATCGTAATCATATTCAAATCGCCAGGGATGGGAGGGAATTAATGACGTCATGTTGTCGGGTGAAATCGTCTAATTTCCGTAATACGCATGCAAATCAAAACTGAAAACTGACAGTATATAGTGTATAGCTTATACGATATGAATATTATTATTCATCAAAATTCGCAATAATAAATCAATTGAATAATTATGTGATAAATTCCGTGATAAATTGAATGTTTACCTTTTACAGAATAAAATTCTGAACTTTTGCGTGCCAAATTTTTTAAATTTACTATTTTAATGTCGAAATGAACTTAATTTAAAATTTAAAGACGTAGTAAAAATCGAATTAATAGCTATGCGATGAACGTCGAGTAGATAAACTGTCAAATCAAGTAACAAGTCAAAAAGATAATTGACAATTAATTAACTTTATTTCTGAGATGTTAAATCTGTTTTTGATTATATTACGTCTTTAAATGAAGTTTACTTGGTAACTAATGCCGTAAATTTAAAATTCTTGCCTCATTAATAAATTCAGAATTTTATTACTTCCTTGTACGTAAGTAAAGGAAGTATTGTAATCGCGAAAAATTTCGGTTTTCAGATTTCAGCGGAAATATCCATTTTGATCATCCCTGAATCCATTTTGACTAATTTCGTCGTGACGTCTGTACGTACGTACGTCCGTACGTACGTATCTCGCATTACTCAAAAACGGTAAGCCGTAGAAAGTTGAAATTTTGTATTTAGGACTCCTATAACATCTAGTTGTGCACCTCCCTTTCTGGTTATTACACAATTTCCAGAAGTGGCACTTTACATGAAGCCTATAATAGATTTTAATGAAAAACTGTTTTAAAATATAATCCAAAACTTTTCAAATTTGGTATACAAGACTTTTATGTCAATCGAAATAACATAATAGATTTTGGTTAAAATAGGCTACCCGGAAGTGGTACATTACTTGAAGTTGTTAACAGTTTCTCTTGAATAAAATGATTTTATTTTAATTTTAGAAATAAATGCTTCAAATAAAAGTTTTAGGGAATTAATTTCTGCGTCTAGCACGTCAAGTATTATTAAATTAGCCGTTTGTATAAGCGAGATATGTAAATTTAAAAATTATATACTTTTTACTTCCTTGTACGTAAGTAAAGGAAGTATTGTAATCGCGAAAAATTTCGGTTTTCAGATTTCAGCGGAAATATCCATTTTGATGATCCCTGAATCCATTTTGACTAATTTCGTCGTGACGTCTGTACGTCCGTACGTACGTATCTCGCATAACTCAAAAACGGTAAGCCGTAGAAAGTTGAAATTTTGTATTTAGGACTCCTATAACATCTAGTTGTGCACCTCCCTTTCTGGTTATTACACAATTTCCAGAAGTGGCACTTTACATGAAGCCTATAATAGATTTTAATGAAAAACTGTTTTAAAATATAATCCAAAACTTTTCAAATTTGGTATACAAGACTTTTATGTCAATCGAAATAACATAATAGATTTTGGTTAAAATAGGCTAACCGGAAGTGGTACATTACTTGAAGTTGTTAACAGTTTTTCTTGAATAAAATGATTTTATTTTGATTTTAGAAATAAATGCTTCAAATAAAAGTTTTAGAGAATTAATTTCTGCGTCTAGCACATCAAGTATTATTAAATTAGCCCATTGCATAAGCGAGATATGTAAATTTAAAAATTATATATTTTTTGTTTTTGTAATAAAGCATGCTATGGATTAGGACAAAAACATAAAAAAAATGTTCATGTCAAATTACGTTAAAAACGTGCAATTTTATAATTCGTACAATAACAAATATTATATTTTTATTATGAAATTAGTCATATTCATTGTTGTAATCAAATATTTCTTTGTAGTAATCAAAACTCTCTTTAAAAAGAACCGGGTTAGATTATGGTCACTATTTATCTTACTGTTTTGAAGTTAAAATTAATATTTTGTAATTTATTTATTAAAAAAATATGTATAGTTTAATAATCGTACAAGGAAGTCATGTGGTGTCCACATCAGATTTTTTGTTTTTGTAATAAAGCTTGCTATGGATTAGGACAAAAAATAAAAAAAATGTTCATGTCAAATTACGTTAAATGTGCAATTTTATGATTCGTACAATAACAAATATTATATTTTTATTGTGAAATTAGTCATATTCATTGTTGTAATAAAATATTTCTTTGTTGTAATCAAAACTCTCTTTAAAAAGAACCGGGTTAGATTAATGTTAATTTAAGAATGATAGTAGTAAATGAATTATTTTTTGTTCTATATCAAAATATTTCTCGGGCCTGGCTTATGCCTGTCAATATTTTGTAATTTAATTATTAAAAAAATATGTATAGTTTAATAATCGTACAAGGAAGTAGTGTGGTGTCCACATCAGATTTTTTTATATATGTTACGACGTGGTTTGGCAGAACAGATATTTAGGTATTTAAAAACTGTTTTTTCCTATTTTTTTACACCTGTGTCATGGATTCTCGTGATCTCGTGTTCACCCTGTATATTATAATATTGCATATAGTGTGTAATATACATGAGCAAGTAGCTTATAAGCGACTAGAAAAAACTTGTTACATTTTCAGTATACAATAATAATCGCCGTAATATTAAATGCAGCAAATTTAATGTTTATCATGTATCGTATCACTCATATTTAGAATTGACGGTATAGTTATTAACATTTATATTATTACTGTATGTACCATTAAATATAATGTGACATTCATTACAGTACTAAAAATTTTATAGTGAAATTAGCTAAGCAATATAATTGCGCATATCATTTACGAGTAATTGTAAAATATATCTTCATTCTATTTATATTTTTTACTGGCTAATATAATTTTAATCTTAATTATAAAAGCAATTTTATATATCCGCAAATGCTTACATATTTGTTAACATCATACAACATATAAAACATTTTAAAAACAGTTATTTATAGACAAAATTCTTTAACAATTAATCAAAATTTTCCGTAGATAACAGGATGAAAGCATTTTCAGGTGCCAACCGCAAAACGTAACTATAACGATTTGTAAAACAAGATATTTTATTTGCAAGTAAAATTTCTTAGTAAAACGGACATGCAAACCGCAATTGACGATAGTGTGGAGTGTAAAAACAAGTTTTATCACTAAATTGATTTTTGATAATATAAAATTTAAATAACCGGAAAGCAGAAAAACGTCATTAGATGTGTAATAAAAAGAAATTTACGTAATTTTGCTATAGTGAAATGATGTTAATAGTTCTCAGAATATAGTAAGATGTTGAACTGAGAATATAATTCATTAGTCACGTGACATGTTTTCCACTAATCAACATTCAGAATCTCCCTAGTTACATGTCTATCACAGCGATGATCAGAAACAAAGAAATTATCACCGTATTTATAGTCGTTACTAAGGGATTTGTTTTCTTTATTTACGACATTGAAAGTTATTTTTGAGTATAAGAATAAGTAATAGCAATAATTCAAACTCCGAAATATTAAATAAAACTCGGAAGTACCATGTTTTAATACAATATGAATATGTATATCAAAAGTTAGGTTAGCGCGGACACACAATTTGTTACAAAAATTCTCTCATTAAATATAAAATAATAATCGAAGATATTACTCGTGAAACCAAAGCAGCACATTTCACTCGAGAATATCATCGATGATAATCATATCACTTGTTATATTACGTATGACAATATTTGTTACTGTTTATTAAATTGAACTTAAACAAAAAATGCAGCTCGTACTTTTAACATCAATTATCAGAAACTAATTTGACAATTTATTTCGATTTAATATTGTTGAGTTGGGGATTATTTAACATTTAGAAAACGGTTGGTGCAATCAGAAATTAATCATTTATCTTTATGAATCTACATTAAATTTATATATTCTGTAGTCCTAAATAGATGGAATAATACTCGAAATTTTAGAATAATAACTAACGCAGGAGAGAGATGTTTACAATATTCACCTACGAGTAGTGTAGTATTTCATCCGAATTTCTTATAACAATTTCACGCGAGTAGAATATTACTCTTTTTCTACTCCTATGCTTTAATATACTTATTATGTATGTGTAATCTGTACGTGAATGACACTCATTATGATACGATTTTTATTTCGATAAAGATTATCATTATGATACATATTTTCATTTCGATTCAGATTATCATTATTATTCATATTTTCTTTTCGATACAAATTATCATTATGAAACATGAATTTTATAACCAATTTATTGGTTCATTGTTTATTTTTCTAATTATTATGAATAGTCGTACAAAAAATAGTGTATGAAATTCTTGTATAATGACTATTAAATACACTCGCATGAATGTGTTGCAAGATTTGTGTTCTTTGCTTTAATGGAAAGAATACGAAAAAATATTTTACTCGTATCTTTTATTTTCTTTCATATTACTGTTTATTCATAAGAAAATTGTCACCTGATGACGTCAGAAATCTATTCACCAATGAGGGAGTGGCTTACATTTGCCGCCGACAGAATTTAAACGAATGACAACCGTGATAGCTGTCAATTATATACTAGCTACTAGTTCTACCCATATTACAGATTTTTACATTTTGTAAAGACTCAAATATGGTTGTAGAAAAGAGTTTTGTGCTAGTGTGTCCAAATAGAAGTAATAATAGTGCATCAAAACGAAAAAAGAAGAATGAAATGATTATCTAAATAAGTAAACATAAAATAATTCACAAAATCAAAGTTTCATTCTGTGAAGATCATTTTGTTGTAAGCATAAATAATATTTTTATAATTAAATAAGAAATATTAAAAAAAATATCATTTTTATCTTTCCAGTTCTGTCATTTGCGAGTATTTCTTGGACGTCACAGGCAGTGTAATTTGGCGCCAATTCAAACATAGTGTACTTTTAAATTGCTACTGTGTTTAATATATACAGAAATTTGAACAGAATATCATATTTACTAATACTGTAGAAGGTACTTATTCAAATTTCAGAATAAAAAAATGTTTTTTTGCAACACCTTACTACGATACTCACCATGGCTCCTATGCTCTCATTATAAATTCGTTGCATAATATACTATTATCTACAAGGATTCATTAACAAATTGCACTTTTCAGTCTAGATAAATACACAAATTTTGACATTTCAAAATAAATACGACGGTCACATGAGAATTATTGGGAAAACCTATTTATCTGTCCATTCCTTTATTAGAATCAATGTAATTTTTACATTATATCAAAATAGAAATACAATATTATTATAGAAAAATTATAAAATATGTTTATAAATAAATTAAATAATAATTTTTAAGGGAAATATAATTACCACGAATAAAATTACATGACAGTTACTGTGAAAAACCAAAACAAAACTGTGAATCTGTTGATCATAAATTCTTGATTCAGAAATCAAGTTGGTGAATAATTATAAGATACGTTGATTCTTTAATCAACGGATTAATGGTGTTATTCTTAATAATTCTATCGTATTTAAAACGATGTTTTTATCGTTTTTGATCATTCGGTTCACTTTTACATCGTAAAATAACAGCAGACACTTGGGAACGGAGATTTCGTGCAATACTTACCGCCAACTTACGAATTCTACGACTGCAAATAGTTTGTAAAAAAAGCTATTATTACTGATATTTATACCTACACATCTATCAAATACTGGGGTCTACTCTGTGAAAATTGATTATTATTATTATTTGTATTTATTTAAACAGTATAAAACCGAAGATATTTTTACGAACATAAATAACTTCGTATACGTTTATAACTTTTTGCAAATGTAAACATTTTTTATTGTTTGTGTGTAAAAATTGTAAAAAGAACAGTACATCTGTTTGACACACAAACAACTTTTTCCTTCACCTACTTGAAAAAACAAAAACATATTAAACTAATTAAACGTAACCAGTACATAGCCAATTAATTTTAATGAAGAAAGAGTAAATGTTTTATTGTAACCATCCCCATATTTATCCAACAAACCCCTTAATTATCAACAAAAAGCTAACAACTACTTTTGACTTCCTTACGGAAGTGGCATTTTTTGAGTGTTTATTAATACGATGGTAATTAGCACAATATCTTATAAAAACGTGTGCACATCTGTCTATGTTTGCGTAGAGTTAGACAATGTATTGTGTTTACAATCAGGGGCGTATTTATGGAGAGGCATTGGGGGCGTATGACCCTTAGTTAAAATAATTTTGATTTAGCAAACGTAATGATTGTGCATATTACCTTCTGTCACCTTTAGGTAAGCATAATATTGTCTTTGGTAAAAATTTCGATGGTGAATTTTTAATAAATAAACACTATTTAAGGTCCCTAGAATATGATTTTACTATTTACGATGATATCTCTATATGAGTGTGATGATTTTTACCTTCCGTCGCCTTTAGGTAAGGAAGGTAATGTCTTTGGTCAAAAAATTCAATGATGAGTTTTTAGTGAATAAGTACGTTTTAGGGTCCATATAAGACGATTATGTACACAACATAAAATGAGATAGAAACCATACAAGTTAAATTCATGTATGTATAATTTGCATTTCCCGCCATTATATTTCATAAGTTAGCAAGACAAGCGAGAAATTTGTCGCTTGGTTTGGTTCTGAGCAAATCAAGCAAATGCTAGGCCAGCAAAGTCGTTCAACAAATTTTACTTCCGATTGCTTATTTTCCTGGGACTTATTGAACGCACCTAATGAAAAGTAAATGAATGTGGCAGAGATGAGATGTTGAGATAGATGTTGGGGAAGACAAGGAAAGATACGGTAAGGAATGAAAGAATAAGGGAAATAACTCTAGTGTGAGACGTTTTTAGAAAGATACAAGAGAGACGATTACATTTGGTTTGAACATGTCATGAGGAGAGATGAAAAATATATTGGAAGAAGAATGAATTTCTTAGCAATAGAAGGTTGAAGAAACAGAGGAAGACCAAAGATAAGATAGAAGGACTGTATTGCGAAAGACTTGAAAGAAAAGGAACTGAATAAGAATGACACGCAAAACAGAAATGAGTGGAAGAAGAAAATAAAAAATAGCGGCCCGTAACGAATGGAAAAAGGTAAAGAAGAAGAAGAAGATTTCAGTGTCAAGTGCAATTTGCATAGTTTGTTTATGAAATACATAATTTTACTGGAAATTTAGAATCTTTTACAAGAAAATTTATGTATGGAATTTATACATAATACGCAGGATTGACGGACGGTATTGTGCTGGCCACATCAGATTTTTGTCCTCTCATATAGATAACTAAAATACTACATAATTTTAAAAGTTACAACTTTTTGTCGTATTCCTCGTTTTTACATCCATGTGAAGAGCTGATTTAGGTTACAATTGATCAAAATATATTTTATTCGTTATTATGTATACAATTTACTTTTTGTTTTCTTTATAAGAGTATATTAAAAAAAAGTTTCATAAGGAAATCTGTTAACGTACGAGTTCAAAGCCGCAAAGAAGCTGGTTTTCCAAAGGATGAGTCGATAACAAGCCTTATGAAACATGTTTTAATACTATTTTTTCTATTAAGGTAATTTTATAATTTTATTAAACTTTTAAAAAAATACGACGTGTGGAAAATATAACTTGGTTTTTTTTATAGTTATGTTGGAAGCGCTTTCCGCTAAAAAAACTAACTTCACAGATAAAAATTCATTGTTCACTGACAGCAATTTGAGGTTCTATGTCATTCATTTGTTAGCATTGAAAGCAGTCATACCACCTCTAGAAAACGAAAAGCCCCAAGAACAGTGCATTTATAGATCTTCTTAACGACGTTTTTAGAGTGCATTTACTTATAGACTCGTAAATACACCTAAATAGAAAAATATATTTAGAGATAAAAAATTGTAAAGAAATTAAGTTACATAAATCTTGTAATTCATGTTGCTTCAAGCTATACCATGGATGAAAACAGTTAATTTGTGTAAATAACTTGATAAATGTCCGTGTAATTTACAAATATGTTCGTAAAACAATTTTACGAAAAATATAATCTTTTGCAAAAAATCCTGTACAAAACACAGAATTGACGGAATGCAGCGGCTACATCAGATTTTTTAATTTTTAAATTGGCGAAAAGTAGTAATGTACATTTTTAAAGAGGTATAAATACAAAATTTGCCTAATACGTATACGATTTAATCTTCTGATTGGCTGCACCTCAATCATGTTTACACCCAAATACCAACCTTTTTTCTTCTTTTTTGCGTTTATTCCTGCATTAAAGCAGGATCCGCATTGCCCATTGAGTTTCTGATTCAAAATTATTATTTTTACACTTTCTGCTCGGTAAAAATTACTGTGTGTACTGTTATATTATGCAAATTTTCTAGTCTAAATAAGACGAAATTAAATTTGTTATATAATTTCTTCATGCTCCCTTTTATAAATGTTGGTAGATGCACCACTGCTTGCAATTACAGTAAGAATAGTGAACTTCCTACATTTCTACCCCGTATATTTCTTCTCGACCCGCACGTTTACACAGGTGTAGAAGGATCGCGTTGCAAAAATTAACGGAAATGCGTAATTTATTCTTATGGTTCGCACTAGATAAATTTATAACGAGCCGACTGCATTAAGCGCTACATATAAAAACACTCACTGACGGACTATACCTTGATCAACGATCGACCGCTGTCAAAACAGACTAACTTTCTGCCAGGAATGCAGAAATTATGTTAGTGCTGATAGATATGTTAGTTATAGTTACCTAATTTGGTGCAATAATTACGTGTTATAAATTAGAAAATTCTACACAAGAAACAGTTAACACTACCTTTTTGAAATCGTTCGTTATGAAAATGAAATATTGATATTTGAAGATATGTACATTAAAATAATATTTTTAAAAATAACAAGAAATTTACTTGGGTATATTTTGTTTAACTCCCGGTTTGATAAACGACAGATAAATTTACTTCCAAAGTAGGTAAATAAAATTTGTTCCTTGAAATAACAGTCAAACTTTTGATACTAATTTAAAATTTTGGGAACGAAATTTGTAGTTTGAAATAGATATAAGGCAGTATTGCATTATTGGAATCTACGGCCTTCTACCTATTTCAAATTTTGATACTAATGTAACAAAAATGCCTAAATTGAATAAAATTGATTCGAATTAGTTAATTTAATTAAATTTACAATGGAAGTAAATTTATTCTGTCCCCACCTAGTGGGTTAGCACAAACCCGAAAATAATAACAACAACATCAACATCATACAACAAATCCTCACTCTTAAACATTTTAAAGTGACCGATTTTCGGTAGCGAAATACCGCAACCGGATCACAATAATAGTTACGAAATAATCATCCTTCGGCACACATTCTTGTCTAATCACACTTCTTTTGCCTCGGCCACACTCATAATAGTATTCATACATGGTCTTCTTCTCTTCCCACTTGAAAACTTTCTCTCTTTAAACACCCTACCAACCACATCCATCCACTTACACACTGGTCGGTCACCCAATCGAAAACCCTCAACTTCACTAAGATATATACTCGTACGCTTAACAAGCCGTTCACTCGCCATTCTCTCCACATGACCAAACCATCTCAACTGACTCACAGCCACTCTCTTAATAACATTATTCCTAACCATACATTCTTCATACACTAAATTATTCCTCACGCGATCCCGTCTTACATATTCACATACACCACGTAAATACCTCATTTCCACGGCAGTCACTATTTTTATGCTTTTCCGTCCATGCCCAACATTCGCTTCCATACATCAAAGCAGGCCTTAGCACTCCATTATATACACTAACCGAGCATCCCTTGATACGTTAACGTTTCGTGCAAACGTACCCAGAGCACCCATCTATCTCTCGATCAATTCGACCATCCCTCGACATCATGCTACCCAAATATACAAACTGAAAATACGACAATAATCAAAAACCAATAATATGGCACATATTACATATTGAAATCTTGATTAATTGATTATTGATTTGGGAATATACATATAAAATGATACAAATTTTCAGATTTTATAATTATATCTAATTTTCGCGCAGAAATACTATTGTTCACCGCCCCCATATGTGGCCGCCCACGTACCTAGCATGTTTTTAAAAATAAGGGTGGAATTAAGTATTAAAATTTGGCATTCTTCAAAACAGCATTTGAAAGCAAGGCTTGTGCAATGTATTTTCAAAGAAACGAGTCAATAATATTGATTTTTAACATTTTATGTTCTCAATAATTGTATTTTTGCGTATTCCATTTCATTAATTACCTATAATTGGTTTCAATGTAGGAATTGTCTGCAAAGGAAAATAGCATAAGTTTTTTTTTTTTTTACTAAATTCATAGGCTTTCAACTCTTACAAGGTTCGGTAAGTATGTTCAGAATTAAAAAAAAATAGAAATACGACCTTCTTTATGTTCTTATATTCATCAATATTAGTGTACCTATATCGTAACGTCTGTTTCGTAAAAATAAATTCTGTATGACAGATTTCAGGTAATTATGAACACCTAATCGTAGATCAATAGCTAAGCAGAAATTACCCTTATACCTTATACACTATAATGTTTCGATTACCTACTAAAAATTATATTGTTTTTCAAATTATTATGACGACTACCTCAAATTAAAATCAGATCAGTTTACTTATTCCGTTTAAAAACAAATTAAATCGCCTTCATACTTAATAATTTCTGCTGTTTCAAATTTTACAAATATCATTTTTACTACTCTCGTTTCCCTGAGATTGATTAGAGTTTTTCTCCCTGCCCTTGAGGTTTGTAGAGCGATTCGTTTCGGACGGTAGGGTGCTAGGAATTGTAGGGCTCCTCTGGGATAGAAAGTTGTGTGTAACTGTGTAGTTACTAAACAGCGCAGATGGCCACTCATTCTGAAGAGCAGATTCGACACGGAGGTGTGACGATACACTGATCCATCCGTTCCAGGTTCTTATACTTACATGCTCAGTATGGTGCGAAACGAGATCAGTTGGCGGTAGAGGAAAAACTTAAAAGATATTTGAAATAATAAAAAGACAGAATTTTTGAGATTTTTTAAACAATCATGGAACGTTCATTATTCTTCATGTATTTCATGAAAATTGCTAATATATCTGAGGCTAATTAATCAAAATTACTTTTACGCCCAAATATAATCAATTGCTTGTTATTTCAGTCTTTTACAAATTATTACGAGCTACAAGAAGTAGCTATAAACTTAAAGAAGGAAATACATTTTATAAAATTGTTGCTTTGTTGTAAGTAAAATAAAAGTTGCGCAAATAATATTAATAATACTAAATTTATATTTTTTAAAAGTGGTATAGATCGTTGATTTCCATTCCCACTAATGCATAATGGCACAGTTAGTTTTTGAAAGACTTCTTTGCATTTGACTATAAAAATATCACAAAAATAAACATAAATTAAAAGAGGTTCTTTCAAAATGAGTAAACGGCAAAATGGAAATAGTTATTTACGTACCAAGGCACTGAAGTTCTACTTTTACCACAAATGTGGAATTTATTTGTAGAGGCCCGTAGGGCCGAGGAATTTAAATCAGATGAGTGATAAAAAGGAACTTTGGAGCTGAAGTGCGTATTACATTTTATTTGAAATAGAAAAAATGAAAGAAATATTTATTTTTATACGTTAAGTTTACATATCTGTCAGTTTGATACTTAATGTTGCTAATCTGGGGCATTGAAGTTATTATAAAGAACACTCAAAATAATGTTTTTTATCTCAAACAAAATTAGGATTTCTCAACATATCAACCATGTCAGAGGTCCTAACTGCCCTTTTCTCAAAGTGTGGTTAAGATTATTCAACATGTAAACCAAGTCAGAGGTCTTCACAACTCGTTATACCAACCCTGCAATGCAGAATTAAGGCAAAGAGGAAGATTTTATTTTTCATAAAATATTCTTTGTATGTAGAATGATATGCAAATCATTTGGATTGAATCAAGTTTAGGTACTTAACACTTTCATTTAGATTATATAGATATTACTTATTAATATATATTTTTTTACTGTCCATGTTTGACTTCTACATAATGCTAATTCAAGGTTAAAAATATTTATCAAGATCTATTTGTTGTAAACAGGACTGCCACTCCCAAAATATTGTTAGTATACATGTTAATTAAATTATTTATGATTGAAAAACAACTCTACAAATAATAATCAATATAGTTACAAGATACAATGACATATTTGTTCATGTTTACATTATGCAAATGAATAATAAACCGCAATAATTCTTGAAAGTGTCACAAATATGTTTCATACTTAAAAATAGTATACAAAAATGATTTAGCGTTGAATAGTCATGAATGCCATTGAATTCTTCCATATCATTCACAAACAATGGTCCAATAAGAGCAAACACTCTAGTCAAACACCATTCTCAATAACCAAAACATTGCATAGGTGTGACCACGTGTTCAATATTGCCCAATCATTCAACACAATCACACAATCTATCGAGAATTTGACACTCAACTCAGGTCTAGGTGCGCCTTGGCATTTGCGTCAAGTCGGAGTCGGAGATTCAAAGAGATAACGACTGTAATAACGCCGTATCAATAGCGATTTGAATTGATTATACAACGTAAATGTCATTGTGTAAGAGGCAGAGTCGTTCGTTCGTCCATCGGGAAAGAGAAGGCAAATCGGTTGTGACAGATGTTTACTTACCGAGATTTGTAGAAATTCCAAAGTAGTGATTTAACTCAAGTAGAGAAAGTTTAATTAAAGGTTTCTTGTTGTTGGATGATAATCAAATGCGGCATAAATTATCAAATGGATTTACTAGGAGGAGTTGAAATTACTACCGGAATTGACATTAATTATGTTTTCATGGTTTCAAGCCCTTTGATTTCTAAATTTATTCCAACTTTCGAAAATATGTTATTATCGAGTAATTATTACTTAATTTATAGCAATAAATTCAAGTAAGTTATTCCTGTAATATTAAATCATAAATAAGTCAACTTCCTTCCTGAAACTTTATTTGTTCAACAGCGTGCTATTAGTAGTGGAGTGGAATAAGCATGTTTTAGGGTCCATATAATACGATTTTACCATTTTGAACTATGTAACCACGGAGATGTGTTTAAAGCATAAGCTCCGAGATATAATTTTTATATTACTGTATAAATGTATTCATAATATAGAAAAAGTATTAAAGCAAACTTGTAGAAAATGGAATAATCTTTAATTTTTATAACAAATTAAGAAAAAAATACATTTAAAGGTATTTTTTGAAGAAAAACTATCTTGAGCTTCAAATAAACTGCCATTATCCGATTGCCACCAAAATCTAATCAGTTCTTTTCAATATTAGAATAAGGTAGAAATACAGGGTTTCAAAACTTTCTGAATGATAGTATTAGCGTAAAGAGGATCCACACACACACACACATATATATGTACATACATCCTTACATACACACAGACATCATCGTGAAAATGTTAAAAACCAAAATCTCGATATGAAATTTTTAGCACGATCCCTATACCTCTCTTACCAAGGGTAGCGGGAGATAAAAAACCACAAATAAATATTTCAACACAATTTAGTATTTTATATATTTAAAGGCGTATTTTACCTCCCGTAAGGGAGGTATAGGAATCGTATTAAAAATGGCATATCGATATTTTGGTAAATGACCACGATTTAAGGTCCTTAGAATCATATTTTAACACTGTCACGACGATGTCTGTGTGCATGTGTGTGTGTGTGTGTGTGTGTGTGTGTGTGTGTGTATGTACATGTGTGTGTGTGTGTGTGTGTGTGTGTGGGTGTGTGTGTGTGTGTGTGTGTGTGTGTGTGTGTAATAATGTAATAATTTAAATAATAACTAAGCTCTATTTATAAAGTCGCTAACCTTTTTTTTCTAATTTACTCAAATTTGGTATAGACCTCCTCACCTAGAATAGGCTTTGTGGTATGGCCTCAGCTCCTTCAGAAATTTTGCAATTTTGCCTTTATCTCATCTATGCATTGTTAATATTCAATAATTTTTCTGGCAATAAAAAGTGTAGTATGGTCATGAAATATTTTTTTTCTACTACCACTACTGTAAGAGGGTCATTACTGAACAGACTACAAACAATGTAAGTTAAAGTATAGTACATAATTCGAGATATAAAGCAATTACTCACTCGTAAAATTACAAACTCGTGTGTCAATCATTTTACTCGTACGTAATCTGCTTCTTACATTTCTCATTACGTAATATACTATTAATGGAATTATACTCAAATCTCTTTTAAGATATATACGAGCTCAAATGATGAGATATTTCTATAAAATTCTTTCGACTACTGTCTGTTCGATGATTTGCACGACAAGGTTACAATGTTAACTTTTTCACAATGAAGCGTTTGACTAATAACGTGCAATTTGGATAGGCTGTTCGGTGAGAAAAAATTCAGAACTAGTTCACACTTATCTGAACCGACTTGCGAGGTAGTATAGATAGTGCAGACACAGCAGACAAGAATGGGGGTGACTAAATATCATATTTTAAGCTATTTTAGTTAATCCGTTTTTTTTGTTTTTTTTTTGTTTAAATTGCAAATAATGGACGAAAATTTTACATATATTTATTACATTCGCATCTTGAACTTATCGTGTTTTTGACCCTTGTGAACTAGTGCACACTGTACTGATTTGCACTGCACTACACTAACATAAACTGCACTTTTGAAATACGCACCGAACATACCTAATGTAGACTTAAAACTTAAAAAAAATATGTCGAAATGACGAATGATAATAGTTCGACCGGTAAGAGTAATCTTTTGGTCTAGATTTATTTTCTACCGAGACCCTTTAATTTTGGGACAATGAAACACAACATCGTAAATCCAGTGTGTACAGTAAAACCTACCTTGCAAGACATATGTGACAATAACAATACTATAAGAGAGGAATCTGAAAGCCTTGTCGATAGAGTGTCAAAAAAAATTAAAGCTGGTATTACTAATAAAGGCAATGTACCCAATATTAAATGACGAAATATTTGAATAACATTCAGTTTTTGTATGTTTAAAATCTATATTTTAAACTAGTCGAAAGAAATTTGTAGAAATTTCTCACCATTTGCGTAGGTTTTATAATTTGTTTGTTGAAAATGTAAACCGGCGACCTATGTCTCGTATATACGATACTTTTGTAAAATAAAATGAAATTGACGAGAGATATTATTCATTAATATTTTTATTCAAATATGTGCTAAACACTTATGTTCCTGCGACGTATGAGTCATATGTTTTATACTCGTAGTTGCTGTCAAATGAGTATGGATTGGAGATTTCTACACTATTGCCAATTCATGGGCAATATTGAGAATCCTAAGTTATTAAGAAAGGCCAGGGACAGGGTGCGGAAAGGGAAAAAAGTTGAGCATCAGTCCATATTTATATGACGGCGAATATAGTACCTATCCAATATCCAACCCTGTATACATAAACTAGTTCCATAATATATGGCTTTACATATTTCACCCTCCTCTGGAATTTTACGACACATGACATTTCTATAAAATTGAGGTTATTTTTTGTCATTTGTTAAATCCCATTCAATTTAAATATATAAATGGTTTCAAGCCTACAGTTGATAAATAATAAATGTAAAATTACAAGTAGTCTAAGAAATGTCAATAGGAATCTCATAAATCGAATTAGAAGTTCAAGTAGTTATTCTGTCCAACTACAACGTTATTTTCTTCTACACCAAAATAGAATGTTCAATCTTATCTGTTCTAAAAATAAACCACTATTACTAACCTAACCTCAACTCATGTATAGCAAACAAGTTGGTTACAGCTTACAGCATCCCTCAATCATGGGATAACTAATGACTAATGGGGCCGTTGCCGTTGGTGACTAATGATTTCTCGTGGAAACAATTTTCAAATGCTGAGTTGTCTTTGCGAGTTATAGTCATCCCCCAACCCTTGTTACTGGCCCCTAATGACACGATACTGGACACGAGATATCCACTTACATTCCGGAAGGATTGAAAATGAGGTTAAGTTACCAAATTACGAGCTAGTGTATAGTTGGATACTATAATAATGATGCAAATGGTGAAAAAATGACACGATACAGGCTTTTCCCAGTCCCAGTCAAGGTTTAAGAAATGTTGAGGCTGTGAGCATCTTCTATGAATGGGTTCAAAATATTCTGACCATTGAGTTAGGAGATGGTTCCCCCGACTTCTGACGGTTAATTAATTTCATGGTTGTTTCCATACTCCGTTTTGAAGCTCATACTGACATATGGAAAGATTTAAAGTTTTGTTACCACCAGTGAAACATTATGTAGGTTTACCACTATTAGCCTGAATCACTATACTGATTATTGCACTCTTCTAGAAATGCATCCAAAATTTATAAATACTTTTTCCGCTAGAGGTTGATACTCATAATTTGAAGACAATATTTATAAAAAAAAACATCAAAAATCTATATAACATATTATTATAAAATCTTTCAGAACTCATATTGTCGAAACGTTGTAATTTAAATAAATACAAACAGAATTTAACTAAAAAGGTTGTATTATTCTATATAACATATGTTATGATATGCGGTATTTGTTTTCATTTTATAAATTATTTTTAGTCCTGATCAAAACGAATATAAATTTTCTAATTTGAAATTATATCATTTTAACACGATTTCAAATAAAATTTATTCGTTTAAAGTTATGCTAAAATAAGGGTCGTCACATAGCGCTTCTAGCGGATATTCAAGGAAACACGTATCACTCAGAAAAATTAAATCAATGATAAGTGACATAGTAATTTTAAATCATGCCCTTGATGGATGAATTGTTCTCATTCCTTCTTGCATTTTGGTGTAGTTCTCCGGCTTTGCATTATTGCTGATTTTTACCTTCCGTCACCTTGTTAAGGAAGGTATTGCCTTTGGCCAACAAATTCAATGATGACTTTTTAGTGAATAAGCGCGTTTAGGGTCCATATAATATGATTTTTCTGTATGTATGTGTGTCTGTGTCTGTGTGTGTGTGTGTGTGTGCGTGTGTGTGTGTGTGTGTGTGTGTGTGTGTGTGTGTGTGTGTGTGTGTGTGTGTGTCCGTGTGTGTGTGACGACATCAATACCACGATTCCAAAAATTATAATTTTTTCGTATTCCTCAAGTTTTCATCCAGAAGAAGAGGTGTTTAGATTTTGGTTATAATTGGTCAACCGGAAGTACCCTCATTTGAAGATTTTAACAGTTAAATATTATTTATTGACATTTAACGTTATTATACCTTAAAGAATACATTATTCTCTATACGATTTGATTGCATTTTATACTTCATATTCAATAGATATAGAGTTAAAGAATTATGAAGATATTAAATTTCATAAATCAGCCAGCTATGCTAACCATGTAAACTGCTAATATATTCTGATAATTCAAATTGACAGATGTCAGTATCAATAAAAAGTAAATGAATGAAAGAATAAGGGAAACAACTCTAATGTTTCTACAAAGATATAAGAGAGACGATTACATTGGTTTGAACATGTCATGAGGAAGAATATATTGGAAGAAAAATTAATACCTTAGTAATAGAAGGTGGAAGAAACATAGGAAGACCAAATATAAGATGGAAGGACTGTATTGCGGAAGACTTGAGAGAAAAGGAACTGAATGATAACGACACGCAAAACAGAAATCAGTGGAAGAAGAAAATAAAAATAGCTACCCCTAACGAATGTGAAAAGCTAAAGAAGAAGAAGATGTAAGTGTCAAATGCAATTTGTATAGTTTGTTTATGAAATAATTTTACTGGAAATTTAGAATCTTTTGCAAGAAAATTTATGTATAGTATTTATAGGTACATAATACGCACGGTATTGTTTTGGCCACATCAGATTTTTTTTTGTATTGTTGATGCTGTTATATTTAGATGGTAACTCTGAAAAGAAAATTAATATCCGAAAGCGAAAAAGTCTTTAAAAAAGCCGTAGATAAAATATACCTACAATATTTAATTTAATGTTGTCTTTACTTATTTAGTTAAATTTAATGCCGTTCATTTCAATCAATCAGGTGAAGTGTTCCATTATTCTATCCAATTTCGATTTACCGTCTGAAAATGGATCCTATCCCGTCCTATATTATTTGCTAGAATCTTCATCTAAATTCCTTATTTCGGGCATTTCTTCTCATTACACTTCACTATCATATTATTAATATAATGAAATTACACAATCACAACGGAGTCAATTAAACACGTCCGTCTCCTATCGCGGTTAAAGCCAATGCTTTTCAGCTGCATGTAATACAACACTAAATTTATTTGTCATTTAGCCCCAATCCTACCACCTCTTGTTAAAGTGACTGTTTATTAACCATTACTTAAAAATTAAACTAAAGATTAGAAGCCATGCGATCTTTAACAAATGTCAAAATAAAAATGAAACTTTACGATTGCCGGAGAATGCATGTTGGGCTGCGAATTTTTCATTTCGCCCTCGTATTAGTCAATAAAAATATCTAATAAGTTGTCAATCACATTCTGTTGGAGTTACATCACATATGCATCATGATCATCTCATCTACCCTATCCATTTGAGAGTGACATCAAGTATCAACTAGAATTCATCTCGCCCGCGATATGTTTACCCTGTAACTGTCAACCGTCTGTCTGTCCATATCTCTTGTGTCGGCGTGGAGTACGTACGTCGGAAACAGAGGCGTCCGTCGAGCGACGCTCGTCATGCAGTCGTCGCTTCCTGATATAATAAGTCATTGATGTCATGCAACGAGGGATGCACTGTCACCCAATCGCCGACCCGTTAAATTGTGACCGCACAATCGCAAACCGAATGGAATGGAAACTGAGCGGGATCAATGTTGGGGATGAATTTAATAGCGATTTTAGGCTTTGTTCGAGTTAAAAATCATTCGGTAATAGAATCTACCCTCCAGGATTTTCTGATTGAAAATGTAACTGCCTCTTTTAGTGCAATATAAAAGAATGTTGACATATTTTTACCTTCCGTCACCTATAGGTAAGGAAGGTATTGTCTTTGGTCAAAAAATTCGGTGGTGAGTTTTCATTGAATAAGCACGTTTTAGGGTCTTCACAATACGATTTTACTATTTTTCCGATGATGTCTGTATGTGTGAGTGTGTGTGTGTGTGTGTTCGTGTGTGCGTGTGTGTGTGTATGTGTGTGTGTGGACCGCCTTTCGTGCACGATATCTCCAATACTAGAATTCCAAAAATTACAATTCTTGCGTATTCCTCCTCCTTACAACCATATGCAGCCTTGATTAGATTTTGGTTATAATTGGCCAACCGGAAGTACACTCATTTGAAGATTTTAACAGTTTTTCTTGAAAAAAACAGTTAAATGTTATTATAACTTAAAGAATATATTATTGTCTATACGATTTGATTGCATTTTATATTTGATATTCAACAGATATAGAGTTAAAGAAGAATAACGATAATAAATTTTATATAAATTTCATAATTCAGCCAGCTATGCTAACTTAACCATGGAAACTGCTAATATATTCAGGTAATTCAAATTGACAGATGTCAGTATCAATAAAATGTAAATCAATAAATATGGGAAGTAACTCTAGTGTTAGAAGTTTCTAGATATAAGAGAGACGATTACATTGGTTTGAACATGTCATGAGAAGAGACGAATATATTAATAGAAGGTGGAAGAAACATACGAAGACCAAATATAAGATGAAAAGACTGTATTGTAGAAGACTTGAGAGAAAAGGAACTGAATGAGGACGACACGGAAAACAAAAATGAGTGGAAGAAGAAAATAAAAAATAACGACCCCCTAACGAATGGGAAAACTAAAGAAGAAGATGTCAGTGTCAAGTGCAATTTGCATAGTTTGTTTATGAAATAACTTTACTGGAAATATAGGATCTTTGCAAGAAAATTTATGTATGGGGCGCGTGCAGTAACATGACTGACCCGTGTCAAAATGACAGCAATTAATTATGTCCATAACTGACAAGTGTTATAATTTTTCAACCAAAATTTCATAATTTTCTTATTTCATGTGGTTTGTTTGTTATCAGGAGTATGGCATTCAGTTGCCGAGAAAGGGAATCACATAATACCAAAAATTTATAATCTTTTGCAAGAAAATTTATGTATGGAATTTGTACCTAATACACATAGGATTGACGGAAGGTATTGTGCTGGCCACATCAGATTTTTTTCATTTATGTAATTGAAAATAATCATTCAATTTAATTAAAAATAATATTTTTAAAAAAATTTAGAACAGTTTCAACAATTTACAAAATTTGGACTATCGTTGTTCGCCAGAGGCTTCTCAATTCATTTGGAATATTTACCGTAACGATTCATTTTGATATTTTGACATCTAATTGCAAAATAAAACAAATCAGGTATTACCATATTCGCAGTTATACTCGGTTTCTATGCAAAATAAAGCATTTTAATTGGCTTAAAAGATGAGGAGAATAGTCTCAATTATTTGAAAGTACAAAATAATGAAAAACAAATGATACAACAGGAAAACATCAATTATTTCCTCAAACAAAGAAGGTAGAAATGTCATGGCAAACTGATAATGTATTAGGTAGTTAATAATTATGAAAATTTAATAACTAGGTTAATTATTTTGCATGCGAATAAAATGTCATATGCTATCAGGAAATTAATATTGTTATATAGGTAAGAAATTAACAAAGGATAAATTGGAAAATAATTAATTTTTTTAAATATATCTTGAGCTATACAATCATAACTGTTTTAAAATCAAATTTATTTATAATATATAACTGATATAGGTAGGAAGGTAGGTAGGTATATTTATTTCTAAAGATTTAAATTTGAAAATTTATTTTGTTATAAATTATTTGTTTTCATTTACTGTTTTCGCCAGTATGTAAAAATTTTTCGGTAGGAAATTCTACAAACATAACTTACCATAGCATAACCTAACTCAAAAAATTCACGTCGACATAACTACCAGGGCAATTACACTAATTTTTACTTCCTTGTACGTAAGTAAAGGAAGTATCCATTTTGACCATTCCTGAATCCTTTTTGATTAATTTCGTCGTGTACGTACGTATGTACATCCGTCGCATAACTCAAAAACGATAAGCCGTAGAAAGTTGAAATTTTGTATTTAGGACTCCTATAACATCTAGTTGTGCACCTCCCTTTCTGGTTATTACACAATTTCCAAAAGTGGCACTTTACATGAAGCCTATAATAGATTTTAATGAAAAACTGTTTTAAAATATAATCCAAAACTTTTCAAATTTGGTATACAAGACTTTTATGTCAATCGAAATAACATAATAGATTTTGGTTAAAATAGGCTAACCGGACGTGGTACATTACTTGAAGTTGTTAACAGTTTTTCTTGAATAAAATGATTTTATTTTAATTTTAGAAATAAATGCTTCAAATAAAAGTTTTAGAGAATTAATTTCTGCGTCTAGCACATCAAGTATTATTAAATTAGCCCTTTGTATAAGCGAGATATGTAAATTTAAAAAATATATACTTTTATGTTTTTGTAATAAAGCTTGCTATGGATTACGACAAAAAAATTAAAAAAATGTTCATCTCAAATTACGTTAAATACGTGCAATTTTATGATTCGTACAATAACAAATATTATATTTTTATTGTGAAATTAGTCATATTCTTTGTTGTAATCAAATATTTCTTTGTTGTAATCAAAACTCTCTTTAAAAAGAACCGGGTTAGATTAATGTTAATTTAAGAATGATAGTAGTAAATGAATTATTTTTTGTTCTATATCAAAATATTTCTCTTGGGTTTGTAAAATTACCTAATTCTAATTTTATTTAATAATTAATATATTATTTATTAAATGCCTAATATGATAAACGCTCTCGTGGCGCTTATTTCAAATACTAAGTCGAACTATCACGAAATACCACGAACATACCCGACGTACACACAACGCACAGGGAAATGAACATTGGTCAATTCCTGTGCTGTGCTAAATTATGTTTTGTGCGCCGCTGTGCGCTGTGCGAATTATAAATGGATGTACGTATTTCCACATGTTCAAATTCTGTACTATGCTATGCTAAATTATTTCTGTGCGCTGTGCGATTTATAAATCCACCTTAAAAAATAAATCATATTTTAATTCCTAAAATCTTGTTTTGAAAAAAATCTTTTTAGGACTGAAAATTTAAAAATAATGCACCGAAATGTTGGTATGGTATGGTATTGCTGTATTTGTACATTCAAAAGAAATAATATTTAAAAAAAATATTTTAGTCGGTTAAATTTTTTGACCATTTTCTTATTGCTCTTTTTAGCTCTCATCGCCCACTAACTACCGTTCAATGCCCCCCCTGTTAACCCTAAGTCTATCATCGCCCACTTGAATCTATTCAGCGCCCAAAAGGCGGCGGTATTGCCCACTTTGAGAATCACTGATATAATCGAAAACCTAACGCAAAAAACTCGGCCCCAATTTACCAAGCGAGTTTTCTGCGTTAGGTTAGGTTATATTGAGGTGTAATTTCTTTGTTAACACCTTATACATCACTTTTGAGAAATTTAGCCACAATTAATATTTATATTTCTTATTGAAATAAATTATTTTTGTGCTCAATCAATATTGCTTTTACCTAGTGGCTATTATGCAAAAAAGAGAGAATATAACGTCTCGAGTTTCGGGAATTTGCGGCTTAGGGTTTAGTTGCGCACCTAATTAAAAAATCTGATGTGGACACCACACGACTTCCTTGTACGATTATTAAACTATACATATTTTTTTAATAACATGTCATGAGTGATGTGGACACCACACGACTTCTTTGTGCGCCTAGTAACCTATACATATTTTTTTAATAATGAAATTACAAAATATTGACAGGCTTAAGCCAAGCCCGAGAAATATTTTGATATAGAACAAAAAATAATTCATTTACTACTATCATTCTTAACTTAACATTAATCTAACCCGGTTCTTTTTAAAGAGAGTTTTGATTACAACAAAGAAATTCATAATCTGATTTTCTTTAAGCCGACAAATTTATAAATTTGAACTCTCAATGTATTTACGAAGAGTCATAGGTAGGTACCTATATGCTGTTGCCAAAGTGCCAGAAATAGGGGGAAAACATTCAAACCTCTTGTTGTACAAATCTTACAGGTATTAAGCAATTTTTGGTAAGCGTGCTAAGAGATTTTTGGGAAAGTGGGCGGTTTGAGAATCACTGGATTAGATTATTGTTCTTATATTTCAAGAAATATACAAGCTATTCGTCATTTTATAAAACTCCTATAGTCTATAAACGCTTAAACTTTTTATAAAACGTCTAGCAAAATTGTAAAACATCGCCAAGTCAACTAAGGTTTGGTAATCTGTTCTGTTTGCTCTCAAATATTAATTTTATTTGTGGATTCGACTGTGAAGTGGATTAAGTGTTAACAATTACTCGAAACTTATGTCAAACAGTTATAATTCATATCCACAAAATACATTCGTACAAAACATTCAGTTAATTTGTCCGGTGTTTAATAAATTAAATGAATATTTTGTACGAATGTATTTTGTGTACATGAATTGTAACAATCTGTAAGATCTTACTACTCTGAAGAAGGTACAAGGGTGCACCGAAATGTTGGTATAGTAAGAATAAATGCTGTTTGACTGAACTTGCGAGTAATTGTTCACACAATTAATTTTTATTATCATTGTTTCATCAAAACTCTTAGTTAAACCATGCACAATTTTCAGTTCAAATTAACTAAATAAGCTCCACTACCACAAAATACTAAATGCAATTTGTATATTGCCGGATATAAAATGGTAGGAAAATATAAATATATTATTCTATTCAATAATGTATTACTCATTTTTTTTCCTGTACAGTTCCGCATTTATGTTTACATTTTTCTTTATTTAAATTTCCGTATGACTGTGTCTGCGTCTGTGGAACAAACGGTAGTTATCCATGTTGTTAGAAACGTGATCACAGGCTTGCATCAACCCCCGCTCGTTTGGAACGTGCGCTTACTTCTTTATTAACCGGTGTTTCAACCAAAGCAGCTGGCTTCAAATTACCGGTTACCGGATCATTTCATCACGGTGCTCCAGCTTATTACTTGACAATCACCGACCGAGTAACGTCAATAGAATCACTCTAATGTCTATCTATTCCACGCTAGATTTGTTTGCGATTAAAACAAAACAAAAGAGCATGGTAATAAACAACTAGGTTGCTGGTTAAACCGTTGCTTACCGACAATAAGCGGGTACGACATACAGGTACCGTAGTTGGTGCTGAATAATTGTTGATTGTGAGAAAATGGATATATGAACTCACTTACCTATTATTTTAATGTGTTAAAGTGCTATGGTTTTTAGAGGATGTGTCAGATTATTTTTTATATGTGATACGGTCAATTATTTCTTTGATTATAATAACTCGGTTCAGTTTTTGAAACGACCAGATAAATTTATTTATGTAACTTCATATAGATGGAAAACTACTCGTATTTGTAGTTCTCCATAATTATTCGTTAAACCGTAATATTTTTTTAATATTCTGGCTTATGTGCTTAGCTCATTCTATTCTCAAACAGCAGTTCGCTAATAATTGGAGTCAAATAAAATGATCTATTTAAACACAAAAAATATATAAATATATTTAAACATTATTAAATTAATAAAAAATTCCACTAACAGTCCATACAACCTAATACCTTTTCTTTTCATATAAACTCTAATGGTTTTCTGGCCTGGCATCATATATTCATATAAATGTTATTTATGGTTTACTTTCGTTGTTTAATAATTTTTACCTCCCGCTACCCTTGGTAAGGGAGGTATAGGGATCGTGCTAAAAATCGCATATCGAGATGTTGATAAATGACCATGTTTTAAGGTCCCTATAATCCAATTTTAACATTTTCACGATGATGTCTGTGGGTGTGTATGTGTGTTTGTATGTGTGTATGTATGTGTGTGTGTGGATCTTCTGGGCACTGTAACTCAAATATTATCATTAAGAAACTTTTGAAACCATATATTTCTACCTTATTCTAATATGGAAAAAAGCCATTAGATTTTAGTGTCAATCGGATAACCGCAAATAGCAGATTACTTGAAGCTCAAAATAGTTTTTCTTCAAAAAATACCTTTAAATGTTATTTTTTGCAATTTGTTATTATAAAAATTAAAGATTATTCCATTTTCTACAGGTTTGCATTAATACTTTTTTCTATATATTTTATGGATAAATTTATAAAATAATATAAATCTCGGAACTTATACTTTAAACACAACTCCATGGTTACACACTTCAGCTCAAAAGTATGTAACTGACAGATAAATGTCACTGTCTAAAAAAAATAATGATTTCAAATTAATAGCAGTAACGTTTTAAAAAGAAAATTGTAAATAGAACAATAGTTATATGGAAAGGAACTTAATATACATAATTTCAAATTAATAATAATAACGTTTTAAAACTAAAATTGTAAAAAGAACAATAGTTATATGGAAAGGAAATTAATGTACATAATTTCAAATTAATAATAATGTTTGAAAACTAAAAATTGTAAAGAGAACAATAGTTACATGGAAAGGAATTTAATATATATAATTTCATGCAGATTTCGGTAATGATGATGACATATTTATATCGTGCGAGCGTTTTCAAGCGTCACCTCATTGATGGCGTGGGGAGTGCAACACAGAGGACAATTTTGTGCCATTTAAAATTCGAAATATTTAACTTTGATCGGGATCGAATCGGGTTCCCCAGATACGCAACCAGACATACGCGGCAACGAGACGAGACTCCATAGGTATATATTTAAATTAATAAAATTTAAATAGCGGTCGGTATTGTGTTGGTCACATTAGATTTTTTTGTATTTATTTACTTGAAAATATATTCCGGATTTTAAAAAGGCGATAACAGAAGTAATAATAAGAATATGGAATAAAATAGATGTATGGCTATAATGTAAAATACTATTGCAGTGTATACCTGTTTTCTGTCTTGACATTTAGTGACCCACGCCTCAGGAATATGTGCCCTGTCCTACATAGTACACATTTTTAAGTAATTGACGTCATTATTATATTATTTTTGTTATCTGTTAAAAATTCGATATTCTGGGAGATAAATTACTTATTCATCATCTTCCTATTGTGTTTGAATAAATGAAATTAACATGTGTATTTGATAGCGAATATATGGCATTATTTCATTTTCTTTTCTTAAACTAGGTTATACCCATTCCGTTTCCATCTAAAAGTGTCTCTTTTGTTCTTTTTTCCATTTGAAGCTCCCAGTAAAATGGTTCCATATGTTTCAGGTACCAAAATTTCTTCTTCTTTCTCGCATATTCGGTCTTTTGAAATGTTAGTTGTTAATTTCTAATATTACAGAAAATTCTATGTTCTTTTTGATGCTGTTACTGCGACACTTGAACCGGTTTACGATGGAAGAATGAATAGGTTCTTTTGATTTAATTTGATAAGTATTATTTAGATTTTTCAAGTAGGTGTCACTTTACTATAAACCTTGAAATTAAAATTGAAAATTAAATTAATTGAATTGTCTATGATTTCAAAAACAAGTTTTTAAAAATGTTTTCCATAATGAATAATAATCTTGATGTCTTCCCCCAATCCCATTTTTCTGCAAACCAATAATTGTATCAAATTACTGAACAAACACTCAACATATATTTATTTAAGGGTCAAATACAAAACACCAACGATACATTATGAACTTTACACGCTTGTAGTAGGATTAGCCAATGTTTATTCAGGACTTGGAAGCAAGAGCACAGTAAAGATGCCGCTTTGGCAGGGAGAGAGACAGCCAGAGAGCTCAGTTAACATAATGGAACAATACAGAAGCCATAGATCTTTCACATAACCATCATTGTGCGCGGCAGCCTCATGGGACATTTGCACCATATTTTACAGAAATGGGCCCATTAGATGCTATTACTAACGAGGGTGCTGCACTGCAACTGCATCGGCCTATTCACCAGACCACATCACTGAAACCGCGGGGATATTGTTGCTTTGTGTCATGACAAATTAACTCCAATGAAATCCAAGCAAATTTGCTCCTTGTTCGAATGAATATCACGATAGATATCGATATAATACACAAAAAGGAGGGAGGTTGGAAATTTTAGAGGCGGTTTGACCAGAATTTCACAGTAAATTTGATATTATAAAAGGACAGTGTCAGTAAAACAAATCAAATTTTACAGCCTTTAATCTACGATTAAAATAATGTTTATTAAATGACGTTTTTATTATAATATCCTCCGTTAATAATAGCTTCCATTATAGCGTAGTTGTATAATAAATGTATTGTTATTTATATTCATGTATGTGTTAGTTAAAGTTGGGGTCAAATCTTGTGGAAATTAAATTCTGCTCGTTTTACACATATCCGATCGATTTGATATTTTCACACACATATATAAATCCGATAATGATAATATAATTATTTGTGTATCAAGGTTGTAAAAGTGATCTTTTTTGGCTGAATCCAAAGTACACAGCCGAGGCCAGCAAATCAGATGAGGCCAAAAAGAACATTTTTTTGACAACTATTACAAAGTTATAAATTTCTATTTAAAATACTAGTATTTCATATCTGATTGATTCAAGTCACTTGTAGACAGAGTGCCAGGGTAATCTTAACAACTCACAAAACAATTTGCTTATTGTCAAAGTATATTACAACCTAACAATATCTTCTATTAAGCCTGTTTTACGTTATCATAAATTTACATGCATTTTTACAACTTCGTATTTGATCACAAAATTTCAATGATTACACGGTAATAAATTTACAACTTCTTATGGTACCATACGATGTTGTAAAAAAATCTCAAATAGGGCATGTTCTAATTTTGAAGGTCATTTGCTTCACATTTTGGTGATATTTAGGGTTTTCATTAAACAAAAGTTTACATTTCATGTGTAGTTGCAGGTAATTGGTTCTATGTTCTATGAAACTTTTCACAAAACCAAACGTCAAGTTCATATGAAGAAAAATGAATAGAAAAATTAAAAAAACATTTGTAATTGTCGCAGTTGTTAATGCACGAAATAAGATTTTGAAGCGTAAACGAATTTGGGTCAAGCCGTGGATTCAAAGGCGACAAAATAGAAGTATACTAAATTTAGTAAAAAATGAATTGTTGCACGAAGACACTGAAAAATATAAAAATTATATTTTTGCACAACTCTTACTCCACAACTTAGTTTACAAAAACGAGCGCGACACACAGATGAAAAATCAGCTGTAAACATTTGAGAAGTTAGTAAACCGTAGTAGTAAACTATTACCAACATATAAAAACATACTTAAGTTGGCAACAATCAAACATGTCACAAATATTTGGCCGTGTAAAACGAAAAGATTTTGATCAAAAATTATTATGTAACGAGGCGAAAGAAGCGTGATTTTTTAAACTTTTAAAACAAAAACAAATGAACCATTTTTTATTTTTTTTAACATGATGAACAACCCTATTGTTCATTTTAAATATGTGTATGTAAATAATGTGGAAGAAACTATTCTCGTTGCTACCTTAATTATAATGGTTTCCAAAGATTTTTGTTAATACAAATTGGATAAACAGGAATAATTCTTGCCGTATATATTCCACATTTGAATTACTTACGTCGTTATGCGAACTACTATGTGATGGTTTATCATCTGAAATTATGCTTATGTTATACATTACAACACATACATATTCTTATGTACATCGGCATAAATAATGCACATCTACCTTTTGAATTCAGCAACCCTAACAATTACAAACAATCTCACACCCTTCTTCCATTCCATTGACAAAGAAGCATTCGTTGTAGTTTGTCCCTGTGTATCAAATCGGCGTGATGCTTCGGGTTTGGCCGGTCCAGCCCGTCTCCCGCCCTGGAACGTCCTCGCGGGCTCGACACCTGGATGGGGCCCACCCATTTTATATAAATCTCACCTCGTGTCACTGGGGCGACACCCAGTCAAGCCGGGAGGATATGCGTGTTTCACTGTTTGTGATACAATACACAATGAAAGGGATTAAAGGATGATGATGGATGGATATAGGTGTTGTTTACGAGCCGTTTGCATATTTAGGGTAGTGGTAGTATAATGGGAGTTAACTGTAAAATGTGCGGAATACGACATAAGTAAAGAAACTAAAGTTTTTACAATAGATATTAATGTGGTTTGCGTTAAAACTTTATGTTTATAAAAACAAATGTGAGTAGATTGATTCATATGAAATTTATCTGTTCGATCAAATAATAACGAGAATTTCTGAATTTCGCTAATTATTTGTTTTCAGTGATTTCTGGTTTCATTCATATTGTACTCCTAGTTATTTTTGTTTGTGTTTGACAGAATTGATGAACATTTTGACACGCTTGTCGATTTTTTACCTTCCGTCACCTTTAGGTAAGGAAAGTATTGTCTTTGGTCAAGAATTTCGTTAGTGAGTTTCTAATGAATAAGCACGTTTTGTGATCCCTAGAATACGAATTTACTATTTTTACGATGATGTCTGTGTATTTGTGTGCGGCTGTGTGTGTATGTAACGATCGTTTCGGATCGCATAACTCCAATGCCGCGATTCCATTTCGTATTCCTCAAGTTTAGATCCATATGCAGTCAAGATTAGATTTTGGTTATAATTGGTCCTCCGGAAGTACCCTCATTTGCAACTTTTAAATATCATTTATTGACATTTAATGTCATATTTAAAGAATATATTATTCTCTATACGATGTGATTGCATTGTATACTTCATATACAGATAGATATACAGTTAATGAATTATAAAGATATTAAATTTCATAAATCAGTCAACTATGCTAACCATGGAAACTGCTAATATATTCAAATAATTCAAATTGACAGATGTCAGAATCAATGAAAAGAAAATGAATGTGGCAGAGATGAGGATGTTGAGATAGATGTTGGCGAAGACACGGAAATATAGGATAAGGATTTAAAGGATAAGGGAAATGGCTCGAGTAATAGAAGTTTCTAGAAAGATACAAAAGAGACGATTATTTGAACATATCATGAGGAGAGAGGGAGGTAATATTAATAATTTACACTCAGGTGCAATGAAAACGGGTCACTTTTTATTTTGTTGTTAACAGCATTGTTTTTTAAAACATTTTAAATAAAAGTTTTAATTTTGTCCAATGAAAGACAGACTATTGCAGTCTACAAAAAAACAGATGGTACTTATCGGTTCATTTAAAGGCCAATAATAACTATAAAACATGAAATTGTAAAGTTAGTGAATACAGTAGCTTGAAATCCAATAGTAATAAAGAAATAGAGTATCGCCATTCGAAAGAGTTTAAGAAAGTGCCCCAAAGAAGTGCAAATCAAAAGCTAGAATTATTGCATACTTGGATGTTTTGCAAAAACAAAAAAAAACCTGCAAAATTTACATTGTTGAAATAGCATCCTAATATAGACAACTTTTGTCTAATTAACGGACTTAGTAGCTCTTATAGTTGACGAGATAATTATGCACCTGAGTGCGTAAAAACTAAAACATAATTTACAGTTTATTTATAGTCCTTTAACAATTACTGGGACTTATTTTGTCGATAAGACCATATACCTCGTTTTTAGCCGAATGATCCCTCAAACCGGTTTGAGGGATCATTAGGTTTATATGTCCAAATTTAGTGCATGTTCTGGAGGGATAAGAATGATGGAACAAAAGAATCTGCATTAAATTTGGTGGTAAAAATGGTATAAAGTGCAGAGAAGGGTGCAAATATTAAAGAAGATTTTTGCTGAGGAACCTATATCGAAACCAAGGACTTATGAACGGTACGAACGTTTTCAAAAGGGCCGTGAAGATGAAGACGTGGAAGATGACAAGAAAGAGAGCTAGGCGTCCTTGCACATCATCGCATCAACCACCAACGAAAATATGGGAAAATTTAAAGAAATTGACAGTTAGAATGCACACTCATTTAGGGTGATTAGTGAACAGAAGGCTAACATTGTTTCTCTCTTTCCACTGCCCATCATTTGCGGGTTATTTGGAAAAAATATTTCAAATAAAGAATGCGTACAGTAAAATTAACAGTTATAGAACAATAACTGTTGTTTGAAGTTTTTCTCTAAAATAATTCAAAAACAATTGACAGAAAAAACAATGCTAGGCATCCTTATGCCCCTAATTATAAAAGTCAATATAACGCCTCGTAACAAAACGAACCGTAATAATCAGGGCATCGAACCTGAACCTGAACCGAACTAAAACCGTAACATTTTAGCGAACCCTAATCTGGGTTAGGGGTTCTGGGACCGAACCTCAAATATATTTTTCAATTGTACCCGAATCGGAACCGAACCGGGTATTAAAATTCGGATTCTACTCCGGTTCAAAACGTAAGCGTAATCGTAATACAGCCGATAATCGACGCTGTGTTGTCTGTTTGTGAAAATTGTGTTCGTGTTCGTCTTGCATAAATTCCGGCTCGCATTTTAAATTATTTCTATATAAAGATTGTTATTCAAAAAATATTAATTAAATTTTCATTGGGTCGAATTGAACCTGAATTCAATACCTGAACCCGGAACAAAACCGCAAATTGTATTAATATTTGAACCAGAACCGCACCCGAACCTATTTCTCAAAAAACAAATTAACCTGAACTTGAACCGAACCTTGTTATTGGCGGGTTCGATCGTTAAATATAACAGTGTATTCAAAAAAAATAAAAACAAAATATATTCCTGGTGATACTTGATATAAAATACTGTACTCGTCGTCAAATAAGTATGGACTGATGGTCAACTTTTTCTCTTCTCCGCATTCTGTCCCCTGCCCTGCGGTGTTGCCGCTTCTTCATAACTTAGCATTTTCAACATTCAATGTGTTACGACAGACGGCGTTGAAAATTGAAATAAACATTTTAGTTAAAATAAAAATAGTAGGCATATCAAAAATAAAAAATAAATATAAAAGTGTCAAAAAATTGTTAAGATATTAGTTAAAAATAAGCAAAAGACTGAAAATGTAAGTTACCATAAATAACAATATGTAATTCATTAATTAACAATTAATTTGTATTTCTAGCTTTAAAGCAATATAATTCCAATTCAATTCCAATTACAATTTCAACAATTGTAACAGTTAATAAAATAAATAAATTGCTAAAAGAACAGTCTACAAGATATCGCAATGTAGAAATCTCCAGTCTAAACTTATTCGATAGTAAATATAACATCAGGTCAAACAAGTTCAAAAAATTATGTGTGAAGATTTCAAATTTGACACTGACAGTTGTTTCACTGACTGGTTTGACAATATTTTTTACATTTTGCGTTTGTAAAGATGAATCAGAAGAAGAAAACGACAAAGGGAAAACATATTTGTGATGCAGAAATTGAAATGCTACCAGATTGAATAGAAGAAAATGTTAATTGACAATGTGAAAACATATGCAGAAAATATGAAACAGTAAAATGATACCTGAAAAAAATCACACAAAAATTCAATGATGTAGTATAAAATGTAAATAGTCAAGATGATAATAATATTGAAGATGATGATGATTATTATATTGATAATCCATGCAATACTTTATATAATTTAATATCCTTAAATAATATTATAATTAATAGTATCTTATGACAATTATAATAAAGTAAAATGTACACTTGACATGACAATGTCAAAATTACATGCACCGATTTTCAACAAACAAAAATATTCTTATTTAACGGGACGTTATACGTATTACGCCCGAAATTCGAGTCGAGTCGATAAATATTATGATGGATTTTACGGTTGTTATGGCTAACGAATGTTTATGAATAAAAAAATTGCTATATTACGGGCGTTTTAAATATAACGAAGCATTACTCTTGTTACAGACGGTTATCAATTGTACATACTAACGGCCATTGTGCTTAGTAACCGCCGAATTGTTAAGGGAGATTGATGAGGAAGATGGTATTTTATACGACTCATGCGAAAAGAAATGCGTGCAAAAACATATTACCGTTACCGTTCTTATTGAAAATGGAGAATTATTCATACGAAGCAAAGTTGCAAGTTAAGAAGTACCTATTATTTTGATGCAAATTATATAATATGTAGTTATTTTCAATAATGATGAAATGACAAAAAGAGCGTTTCTGATGTATAAAATGTTGTTTACATTTGTTTGTAGTTAACACTATAAAGAAGTAACTTTTATAAAATATTTAATTTTATTTGTTCGATTACATAACGTGCAAACTAAAATGTGACTATTGACTGACACAGAATTTAATCCTCTATAACATTATTGTCTAAAATTATCAGTGTTGCACCCGGTATATTATCAAATATGTGGGTAGAATATTTATATTAGAATACGTGATATACTAAAGATGTGATGGTATATTTATGTATTCGTTAAAAAACCAATAACGAACTTTACGTTTCATGATCGGTACTACCATATGTTCTACTTCTAACAAAACATAGATACGTAAAAACGAAAAGATTATACCAACATCTATACCAGCATTGAACCAACATTAATACTACCCTGCAATTATTTAGCATTTTGCTAAGTAACAAAATATAATGAACTTATTAAACAGAAGTGTACCAGCACGTAGCAAACAAACAAGCAGTAGAGCAATTATCTATCGCAAAAACAATTCTAACACTCATTGGTATGCAGGTATGTTTACATAGTGTAAACTGTCAATTTCGCTACCTACTTTAACAACTAAGCCATCGTGCTATCGTTTTCCCACGACGGGTGTAAATAACGTACTGTTGATCTGTTTACATGAATAGAGTGAGGTTAAGTTTGAATGAACGAAGTGGAATCTTCTTGTATTTGTGCCAAAACGGGTGGATCTCAGATGATCGTAAATCACTAAGCTGAAAATGCCTGCATGCTGCATGTTCAAATATAAAAGCCACGATGCTGTGAAATGATGCCAACTTTTTGCCGGGTGGTCCCAGTCGATGACAAAATGTTACATATTGTTCAGAAGAGAATAGTTTGAATGCGAGATGCAATTTTCGAATGTGTATTTTTCCCATTTACAACATGAATACACAAAATAGGACGTATAATGCTAGTATATTACAATGATTAATGGTAGATCGTTTATTTACAAAATTTAGACAAGGTAAGTACATAGAATCAACCTTTTATGTAGTTTAGTAGTTCACATTATAAAGAGTAGGTATTATTTGGATTAACAATATTATTTTTGGAAAACAATTTTAATAATGTTACCCGGCAAAAATCGTTGACGTATTTGATTGTCAATGAGATATTCTGCTAGTATTTATTATTATTGAGTTATTAGGGCCGGTTTTATGAACGTACACTTAAATTTACTTCCACATTAAATTTAATAAAATAAAAAATAAATTTGAATCAATTGCCATCTTCTTGTGACATTTAAATCATTGCTATCAAAAAATCGCGTTGTGAGAGAATTTTTAAGTAACTCGCGATCAGAGCCAAATATTTCTATACTTTGGTTCACAAAAGATGACTATTCAATGTCACTTGTTCGAAGAAAGAATACACAGCACATTACAGTAGTAAATTAGCAACATTTCATGTTAGAAAGAGAAAGATTATTTGACGTATTTCCATGTAGTTTATAGTTGTGTAACAGATATACGTAAATGGTGACATTACTTTCTAACACATTACAAATAATAATGACGTATGTCGTAGAGTTGCAGATATCTAATTATCTACTGCACTGCTTTCTGTCCTAATATTTACCCAGTGACTTTGACATTTAAATCAAATTATTATTCCATGGTTTTTGTCAAATCTATGTTTTTGTGTTTTGCAAACACATCGGTGAAGAGCATAAATCTTTGAGAAAATCATTATTTAAAAAGAAACATAATTTTCAAATAAATTACATTTATTATTCAGTTAAAATGTATCCATAAATATTTTGTTACAGTTAATAAATGACCTTGAATAGTCATCTTTTGTGAACCAAACTATATTTGCTTCGGCTCGAAAATTTTCCAAATTCGACCAACTGAACGACTTCTTCCACTGTTCGCTAGTTGTTCAAATGTTCAAAATTCTCTCGCTTCGTGAATGGACTTTAATTGTTTTAATTATAAATATATTTTGTTATACTGGTTTCTAAAGCAACGTTTTTTGAACGATTTATAGAACAAAAAGTGAAATTTTAAAGTCCCGAAACTTTAAAATATCGTTTTAAAGTCCTAGGACATCGAATTGTAACTTCATACTGAATCCTTTATTTATGCGACTTCCCCTCAGCAGCATCATCCAAAGTATATCGAGGATTCTATGTTTTATTCATTATAGCGACTAAGAACGAAAACGAAACCAGAAAAATTCAAACTGTCAATCTCACAGTTAATTTTTTTATTATTTATAGACAAGCTAGGTTTGCTAGGAGTTCCGAACGGTCGCGATTTTAGAAACTATACCTTTTCAGAAAAAGTAACTTCAATTTCAGATAAAGTAAATTCAATTTTGAAAAAAGTAAATTCATTTTCAGAAAAAGTAACTTCAATTTCAGAAAAAGTAAATTAATTTTCGGAAAAAATGCAAATGATATTTTAATATTATTATTAGTAATTGAAATTACTTGTCTGAAGTAGAATTTACTTTGACGCTGATCCTGATAGGTTTATGAAAAGACTTGTTACTACCATGGGTTTACCACTGTCAGCCTAAATCAAAACAACAGTCGAAACAATGGAAGCATAGGGATTCATCACCTCCCAAAATAAATGCACACTTTAATTCAATAAATTCCATTTACCTAGGTCCTAAATTAGCGTATTATTGTAAAACTTTGCAATGACAAATATATTTCACATAACCTCACAAAAAATAATTGTACGTTTATTCTGTACTCTCTTTTCAATTCATCCTCGAATTTGTTATTTTATTTTGTGTTAATGTAATCTATAATATTGAAAGAAAGGTATATTTGTTACAGATTGGAATTCTGTTTTATTATGTATCAAAAGATTGAAAAAGAAAATGACATAATCGAAAAGATATTATTGTCGACAATACATTTTAGAAAAAGCGCTCTAATCATTTTTTTTGACAAGAGAAACTATAGCATATGTTTCATGATGGCATGTCCAAGTCTTTTTCCTCATAATAGCGGTAAATTGCAAAACCACATCACAGGCTCAGCTGTTGTTACTCAATTATTTGCGAAGTATTTGCAATAATTTGAGCGTTTTTAACGCCGGAGAGATCCCTCAACCTCCCGTTGTGCTGTTCCTTGCATTATACGCCGAGTCACAGATGGCCAGCAAGGTACCGTAGTCCAATTAACGGTAATGCAAAACTAATAGAGAAATTTACCACACAATTGGCTCGCAATAACAATTACTTAAAAATAATCACTTAATTGAGACGTTTCCTCTGTACGACTTCATCAAATTAATTGAACTATTTTCTAGATCAAATAAAGTAGAAATAGATAATTAAACAGTCATAATTTACATTTTTTCGAAACAGAAAATAAGTATGTATACGCCAAACAATTTCTACCCAGTGTAATTAATCTTCCGATTAAAAAAAAATGAAATTGCTTTGGCAAATTACTGATTAATGCGAAATTAAATTCTCGTTATAGTAAAATAGGAAATAATTATATCATAATTTTAATTTGCAGAAAAAATAAAAGAGTGTAATAGTAAAATTGTTTTCCAAATACAATTTGAAGTATCTTGCAATCAGTAATTATAAATAAATGTGTTGTAATAAAAAAATATTGATCCGATTTCCTGCCGATAATAATACCAATCTTGTCGATTGAACCACAGATTTATAGTTAAGATACCACCAACAACCATAAAGAAATAATACCCATAAGAAATTAATTTAATTTTTGATAAACACACAGGAAAGCGAGCACCTAATATACGTTATACCTAGTTTAATAATCAAGTGGAAAAAAATTGTTATGTAGTACGTTTTAGTAACATAACTGTCCACTGAACTCAAATACGAAATATATCATTAGCTTCCAAATAAAGAGAGCATAATTATAATGATTAGAAGGATATGTAGAGGTAGAGAAGCTACACAGGTGTGCAGTTCAGCTCACGACCGCTAGATGTCAGGTGGCTGCTGCGCTGCGGTTGTCTTGCGGTTAACGCCACAAGAAACAAACAAAACAATGATGATATACGAAAGTCACGGAAAAACTTGTGTCGATCTTGTCTTCAATTAGGTTTCACTTCACATTTTACATATGCTTTCACATTATCGATATTGTGGGAAACCAAACCAGAAAGAAACAATGTACGCACAAGAGGTCTGCCGCCAAAACTATTATTTCTAATACAAAGTACATTATCTCAGTGGTTTTCAATCGGAATTCCGTAAGCACTTCGATAGTGTTCCCCGAAATTTTTTGACAATTTTAATTTAACTATGCTTTGTGAAATAAAAATCTATATGAATGATCTGAGTGATACGAGACGTGCAACATAATTACTTTTTTGTATCATATGAAATGTGTTGAAATTTGTAATGAATTCGTAGTTTTTGCCAAAAACAAAATTGAGATTTATTTTAACCAAGCACGGCATATTTTGAGTAACGTTGTTAATACAGATCTTTTGAGAAAAATGATACTTTCCCGCGTACTAAAATTAAGAAAATAATTGTTTCGTTTCTTTCAAAATGAAAACATTTTATTCGCGCAAGATCTTAAAAATAATATGTGGTGTGCTCAGTGGAACTATTTAACAGATATTTTTAATTATTTGAACGTCAATCAATACAAGTATAATCGGTAAAAATAAAGATATTTTAACTACGGCCAACAAATTATCTGCATTACATAAAAAGATTATTGTTTGGAAAAAGCGAGTAGCAGAAAACAATTTGAAGAATATATATGAATTTACTTGTTTTTCTATTGTAATTAAGAAATGTTTCGACTAAAGTTCTATGGGATCTCGTGACCGTGTGCCTAAGTGTCTGGTTGCGAATCTGAGGATCAGGCTTCGTTCCCGACCGACGCGAAAAATTACTTCGAATTTTAATGGCACTAAATTAACCCCTGTGGTGCACTCTCTACGCCAGCATTGAGGTGACGCCTGATAAACGCCCGCACGATACAAATATTTCCTCATTACCGATATCTGTGTACAAAGCAAATTGGCACACCCAGCAATGGGTAATATGCCGTGATAATATATTTATTTATTTATTTGTTTAAGTTCTTGCTCACAATAGTGTTTCGCGGTATTGGAAAGGCTGAGAATCACTGCATTGTCTTACACGAAATTAGAATTAAATGAAGATATTCTCTACTATATGAATTGTGATATTTTTTGAATTTATGCAAATTGATTAACCAAGTTTTAGTGAAAACAAAATAGGATTTTATAAAATCTAATATCTTGGTGTGGTATTTAGTTTATTCGACTTGGCATCATATTGATCAAAAAAAAAATAGTTATTACTACTAACAGACATTTAAATTTTGTGGAAATGTTCCCCACAAGTTAATAAATAAATAACTTTCAATTTGAATTCATGTTTAATTTAGTGAAACATTTAATCACACGCCTTATTACTAAAATTAAAAAGAAATTTTACTTTACTTATTACGTAGATTTACTATTTTTCACTAATTCAAAGTGAAACTAATTGTGGTTGTAATCACTATAATCAAATTTCTTTATTATTGTAATCAACGCTTTTAATTGTTATAATCAAAAAGTATTATTATTAATTGAAAGTACTGTTAGTTTTTTACCTCTCGCTAAGAGAGGTATTGGATTCATGCTAAAAATCTCATATCCAGATTTCAATGTATAAGCACGTTTTAAGGTCCCTAGAATCCGATTATAACATTTTTACGATGATGTCTGTGTGTGTGTGTTTTTGTGGAGAAGTGTGTGAGGTTGTTGGGGCTGCGATTTTTCAAATTCTATAAGACTAAAGACCTGTGTAACTCGGATTCCTCAATCTGACAGTAATGGGCAGAATTGAATAGGTTCTGGTAATAATTGGACAACCGGAAGTGGTAATTTCTATAAAAAAATCTAAATAATATTTTTTGAAAATTTGTTACCACAAATAATAAAGATAATTAAATTCTGACACATTTTTTTATTTATTATATCGCATATGTTTGGAGATAATAATCTGTTCTAATAAATCTCGCCCAAAAAACAGTTGCGATATTTAATTTTTTGTAATTGACAAAATGTCAGTGTCAGATTTTTCTGGGAGGTATGAATACATTTAATATATATTATTATATTATTAATTAAATATGTATTTAAATTATAGGTATGTTAATATTACATATATCCTTAAGAAATACCGCTAATGCCGTCAATGAATTTGAAGAATTTTGAACATATGAGAATAGTAGGACAAAATTTCTCATAGAACGAAAAAAGAGATACAATTTCAATTATTTGTGTGTACAAGAAATGTTAAATTCATTACTTATAGGGCGCGAGCACTCATGTGACTTTGTTGGTCTTAGCAAGCAGATATGAGGACAAAGTCATATAACTGTTCGCACCCTATGTAGTGATGCCGCGAGACGAGAAACGGCGAGAATCAGTTCACTCTCGTCTCGTCTCGAAAATTCGAGACGAGATTAGTTTTCGTCTCGTCTCGTCATATTTTTCATTCTCTATTCTCGATCTCGACTCGAGAGTCTCGAATTTCTCGACTTTATAATTAGCTGTATGGGTGTTCCATAAGTTGGTAGGTCAGAGCGTGTTTGTATGGTTGAAGGTAGTAAGCAGTGACGTTGTAATTATCTATTATTTGTATATAAATAAATACGTATAAAATAAATTCATAAAATATTACCTTTACATGTTATAAATTTTCTATACTTTCATCTATCAGGAAAATAAATTAGCATCAACTTGGACGTAATAAAGGAGTGAGTAGATACTACTGATTAAAACTTTATTTTTACTAAGTCTGGAATTTAACAGGTAAGTAAAAAAATACTGAACAAATATTACTTGCAGCAAGGGCATTTAATACTAGCATGGAGAGTACACCACAGGGAACACTTTTGTTCCTATTCTCTACACTAAAACCCTATAAATTTAAAATGAATAAATAAATAATAACCAGGCAATGAAAATATTTGTACCTACTGATAATTATTTTTCTTATTGTATATCTTTAATTGTGTACATATTAAAAAAAAATCGTGCAATCGAGATCTCGAATACCTACTCTCGTCTCGAGCAAATCTCGAGGGCATTACTCTCGTCTCGTCTCGATTTTTCGAGACGAGATTTATGATAGTCTCGTCTCGAAATTTCTCGATTTTCGAGACGAGATCTCGAAAACGCGAGATCCCACGGCATCACTAACCCTATGCAACATAAAATGAAAATAGCGAGAGGTATTGTGCTGGCCACAACATATTCTTTTTTGAGATCTTCTTAATGCTTTTATAAAACTATTAATTTACTCCTGAGGTAAGATTATTTCATTCAACAAATTTGTAGGTTTTATTTCTTTATGGTGTAAAAATCATTGCTGTCAAAATATTTGAAAATTAAATTTTATTTACTTTGAAATATGATTGTAATAACCATGAAACTAAAGACGAATATGTTCATTTACCTACCCCGTTTGATTTAAAATGAAAGAGTGCAAAAGTCTTAGTATAATAAAATGAGTAAAGCAAAACATAATTATTTTTAGTTTTATTATATTAGACAAAATAACATGCTAAATAAAATCATTTTGAGTATTCTTTGCATTTTTTTTTATAATTGAACAAACTTGCCACTTAGTGCACTCACCAAGTAAAAATGACAACAAAAACACCATTTAATTTTTAATTAAACCATATTTCATTCAAAACTCATCTTCCCCTCATCATATCATGTTTCACATTTTTTATATCCTGCCCTGCATTAACGTATTCAGCACTCCTCCTCTAGCTTTTTCATTGCCTTCAGGTTCTTCCTCTGGGCTGGTGCAGGGTGTATCCGCCACGCCAGGACACGCCACCTCCGGCCTCCAGGAGGCACGACACTCCCGCGCACACGTCGGCCACACCACGGATATGTTATGTTTCTCAGGAGTGTCGTATAGTTGTACCACCATGCCATAGCACAATGAGGGTGCAGTTACGGTAATGCAGTTTTAATTTATTATGCATGTATATATTTATTATGCGATTTTTTTGAATAATAAATAATGAGTTTTATTTTATACATAATGAAGTAGTTTCGTGACATATTATTTTATTATTAGTTCTCACACATCACGTGCAGTTGAAATTTTAATACATAGGTATTTAATATAGGTATTTTACAAAAACAGAACAAATTTTGAAGAACATACAGCCACATGCTGTTCCAAATAACATGCTCTACAAGGGGACCGTCAGAGCTATAAGAGGTGCGAAGTCGGTTAATTTAACAAAAATTGCTCTATTTTTCATCAGCAGACCATTTTATTGAATTATCGTCATCGTTATTCGGAAAAAAATTGTGTGCACTATATCTTTTCAACTTCAGTTTCAGAAAAAACAAATTCAATTTCAGAAAATGTAAATTCTGTTACAGAATAGTATATTAAAACATAAGTTACAGAAGGCAACGTATTCTAGCACGAGTGCTTGAATTGCCTTCTGTAACGTCTGTTTTATACAATTTTCTCTGTTGAGGCTTTCATTTACATTATTTATTTTTTTTAAATATTTGACAATTTCCATTAAGAGAAATTTTGGGTAGAATTATTAGGTTGGTGACAATAATTTTTATTCTGTCCGTTGCCTAGATATTTAGTGTATTTATAGCAATCATGCCAATCTCAAATAACAAAATATCACCTAATATTTTGCAAAAAAATAAAATTTTAATTGAATTTATTTTTTCTGAAATATTTACATTTTTGATAATCTGTTGTGGCCAGATTGCCATTTTCATGCGCAAGCAGTCATGTAACTTTGTTGGCGTTGGCAAGCAGATATGGGGGCCCGTGTCAGAATGTCAGCTAGTAATAATGTACATAGGTGTCAAGTATCATAATTTTTCATTCAAAATATCATGATTTTCCAAATGCATGTGGATTATTTTCCTCGATAAGTATAATACATACTATTGATGACAAATAAACATAATATTTTGAACTTTTGAATGAAAAATTATGACATATGACAATTGTGACATCTATGTAAATAACTACTAGCCGTTATTCCGACACGGATCTTCATATCTACTTGCCAATACCAACAAAGTCACATGACTGCTCGCGCCCTATATGTGACGGATTTAACATTTCTTCTATACACAAATAACTGAAATTGTATCTCTTCTTTTGTTCTTTGAGGAATTTTGTCCTACTCTTCTAATATGTTCAAAATTCTTCAATTTCCAATAAATAAATAAATAAAAGATATATTAAATGTACTCTTTTTTGACACTGACATTTTGCATTTATCTGTCAATTACTAACATTTAAATATCTGAAGTGGTTTCCATGGAGTTTTTTGAAAACGAGATTTATTACAACAGATTATTCTATATTATTATATACTATATCTCCAAACCTATACGTTATATAATTAAAAAATTAAATGTGTCAGATTGAGAATTTAATTATATTTATTATTTGTAGTAACAAATTTTCAAAAAAAAAATTTAGATTTTTTTTTAGAAACTACCACTTCCGGTTGTCCAATTGTTACCAGAACCAATTCAACTCTTCCCATTACTGTCAGATTGAGGAATCCGAGTTACACAGGTCTTTAGTCTTATAAAATTAAAACATTCTTATTCACTAAAATGTGGATATGAGATTTTTAGCATGAATCCAATACTTCTCTTAGCGAGAGGTAAAAATGAATTTAATTTTACTGAAATTGTAATTGGAAAGGTATACGAGTAGACACGATTTTCTAGTTTTTCAGTTTGACAGTATGACAGTTGTAAAATAATTGTTATTAAATTAAAATACCACTTTAGTCATTGAATTTTTTTTGGATTCTATATCTTTTTACGATTTTGAAATCCAAACAATACTTTAATCCACAACACAATTACACAACTGTCAAACTGAAAAACTCGTAAATTGTAATTTTTACTTTCCATGGCATACAGAAAATTACATATTGTTAAAATAGTTTAGCATTGTTAACGAGATACAAAGATATTTGTTATTCACTTAATAGGTAAAAAGATTTCGCTAATTGAAAATTTCCTTAAAAAAATAGATACCCGGTATTTGTCCAATATTCTGTGTTCGTAGGTGCTTTGAAATAATTGCATTTGAAATTGTGCTTAATAGATTTGGCCACGACGGTATTTAAAAATAGCAGTTTTTTGAACTTATTTTTGATTTTAAAAATATAAATACTTCAGTGTTCTGTTTACTTCCTTTTCGCTTTTAGAAATCCAAATTTACAATCCCCGCCTCTGTGTACTTCCTATTAGAAAATACCTTTCCATCTACCTTTATTTTGAATGATGAAAGGCTTTTGTAGATTTATTTGAAGTTCTTACATCCAAGTGTCACGTCGGATTTCGACATCTGTCGCCCAGATCTCGTTCGCAACGATGCGTTTCAACACGCGACCGTTCCAGCGAGGTCCCGCCTCCTAGAGCACCACGTGCGAGTGTCAGATGTCTCGAGTGGGCGTTTCTTCCCGGGACGTATTCAAAAATACCCGCCATTGTATTATTAACAACACGGAAATATTGGTAAAACAATCGACAAAAACACATCTGTCACTGGGTGGCACCGATAGTAATTTTTGTTGAATAAACAAATGAATTAATCAAACAATGATTGTTTTCACACCTTTTTGGCTGTGAACGCTTCACTGATCTTCTTTACTGATTTGGTTTTGTTTTCTAATTAACGGGACTGTTTAATAACTGCGGGATTTTGAGTTTCTTTAAGCGCGTTTATTTCGTCACCTCCCCTTAGCAGTTGTGGCTTTGTTTTTCGGCAGTGTATTGTTTTGTTTATCTAAAGTGTGGAGCACCATTATTAGCCCAACTTGTCTCGCCAGTTTATTAATCGCTGCGTAGATCCCGCTGCGAAAGAAGTGTTTGTTCTTAGCCACGAGTTAACGGCGTAATTCGGCCTATTGTTCACCAATTTTACACCCATTTCTTTCGATTAATTTCCACCAGGACAGGTACACAGAAGAGCACTTTTTGTACTTGGCACCGATACCGACTCAAAACTTGACGCGAAAAAATCTTACTGCTATGCATAAATGCATATCATGCTGTTCCTTTATAAACACTCACTATGGTGCTTGAACTCAGATAGGTATTGCTTTAAAATTCAAAATAATGTAATATCAGAAGTAACATTTAGTTTTATGTAAATAAATAAGAAACCTAATTTTTTATTTAAAATTTGAATTTACAAAGATTTTGATAAATTCGTGTAAATGCAAAAAATATTTTTACTGCTTTTTCGTTATTTCATTTCACGGAAGAAAATAGTGTTGGTTTTGATAGGGATATAAATTCTGCCCTTTGATTGGGCAAAACGCAAACCTAGTTCACAAAAACGAAAACAATATCACCTGTCAGTTATCAAATAAAATCTACAGAATTAAGTGATGCTTAACCATTTTTTGCTGTACTTTTTAATACTCGTACTCAGGTCTTGTACATTTTTACAGATACTGATATTTATATTTAAATTATTTATTTAATGCATGTAAATACGGTCGGCTCTCAAGCGCCATCTACCATTTCCTTACGTGAAATGAAGTATAGTGCTTATAAATAGAAAAGTTAGTGTTAACTATTTCTATTCAATTTTGATGTTTTAAATTGTTATTATTAGCTCCATACCAACAAGTATAAGTAACTGTTTATTTGCTAATGAATTAAAAAAAATCCTCTCACAGACATTTAACTCACTCTGCAACAAATAATGCACTCAAAATAACATCAGACATAAAAATAACACTTTCACCAGTCTTTATCAGACATATCAGCCATTGTCATTATTTTTCACGACACAGATGACAGAAAATAAAGCTTGTTTATAATTTATAAATTAACGACTTGACGTGTATCAGCGAGGATGACGCACAGCCTACTAATTATTTTGTCAAAATTAAATATTATAATGGTCTTTATTACTATTTCGTCAAAATTGAATAAAATATTGTATATACCACGTGAGTTAAGAATGTTCACTAAAAGAATCTAACCCACTCGCCATGGATCTCATATAAAGCACATAACCATGACTCCCGCTATTTGTTGGTTTACTACGTGCAGACCCCATCTAGGATATATCTCTTTTATTTGAAAAGGTCTATTGTACATTAGATGATAATAAGGGTATTAATTCTGACTGATTTAAAATAGTTAAAAACATTACACAATTTTGAAAGACTAAAAAGATAAAATCAAGATTTATAAAATTAAAGATTTTTTTTTCTGGCTTTCAGCCTCGATTTATTTGAATTGAACTTTTTTTTGAATTGCGTGTAAACAAGTTAAAATATTGTTTTTTTAGGGAAAATATGGATTTTAAATAAACTGGACTCATTTTTTGCGATTTTCGACAGAACATATATTTACAATAGAATCAGTATATTAAATTATATTATCTGGTGCATAAATTGTAAAACACCCTGTATAAATATTTATATTGTTGTTTTTTTTAAATAACGTGTTTTCAAAAAAGTTTCTTATTTGTTTATTTATTATTATTATTATTTAGATAAACGTTAACAAAATCTAATGTAAAGCACAAAACTCGGTCCAAGTTTTGCGGGTGTAAGTTTTGAGCGTTAGGTGAGGTAGGTTATATTAAAACTTAATAGTAATACAAAACACAGAACTTTTTTATTCTAGATGAAACAACTCAAAAATATGAAATTTTATTGATACCTATAAAATTATTCCTATTTGGCTATTTGATGTGTAAAGAGATTTTCGTTTTATAACAAAATATAATAATTGTAGTAGGTATAGGTACATATAAATCATGAAAGCTGCAATTAAATAAATTAAATATTTATTGTAGTTTTCACATTTTTTTAAGCGTTTTTTTATGGTATCAGTGTCATAAATTAAAGGGTGAAATATAATTTATACTTATATTATCTTTATATGGAATAATAATTTTGCAACAGTAACATTATCATTAACAAATATTTTTGCGTTTAACTATGTTATTAAGTTGTATCAAAAAAAAAAGAAATCAGATAAAATTTATGGGTTACAAAAATGTCATAAACAACTGATAACAAAATATTTATTACCCATATATACATATGTTTTCCCGTAAATGTGAAAATTCTTTCAAAAATACATTTTCCTGAAACTCTATTTCCAAATTCTGTCACACATGTTTCTCGTTCAAAATCCCATTCATCTATTTAACTAACATTTGTCAGAACACTTTCTTCTAATTAAATCGATCCTCCGTCGGCGAGAAAGCACAAAGCTTTGCCGGTGTAACAAGAGATGTCGTAGGTGTTACTCTTAGCACGTGCGGTCAGAAATTTGACACTTCTTCGCTACTTCCGTTGTCAAATTATCATGGTTGAATAGAGAAGAATGCAGAGTATTCTAAGACGTGATAGCCAAAGGTCAAGTAATGAGGAATGTGTGAAACTCCTTGTGGACAACAAATGATTAATGTAAAATGGGTGGGACAAAGTTAAAACTGTACGGATATTGCGAGCACGTGTTACGTTATGTTTATTTTGCTTTTAAAATAGTTATGGAAACCTAAATTAGCTTAAAGTAAAAATAAGCTTTTACCTATCTGTTTTTACCTTCCGTCACCTTTGGTAAGGAAGGTATTGCCTTTGGTCAAAAAATTTGGTGGTGAGTTTTTAATGAATAAGCACGTTTTAGGGTCCCTAAAATACAATTTTACTGTTTTCACGATGATGTCTGTATGTATGTTTGTGTGTGTGTGTGTGTATGTGTGTGACGATTCTTTCGGATCCGATAACTCCAATACTAATTTTTTTTTTTACCTCTCGCTAAGAGAGGTATTGGATTCATGCTAAAAATCGCATATCCAGATTTTATTGAATAAGCACGATTTAAGGTCCATAGAATCCGAGTTTAACATTTTTACAATGATGTCTGTGTGTGTGTGTGTGTGTGTGTGTGTGTGTGTGTGTGTGTGTGTGTGTGTGGATGTGTGTGGTTGTTGGAGACACGATTTCTCAAATTCTATAAGACTAAAGACCTGTTTGACTACGGATTCCTCAATCTTACAGTAATGGGAAGAGTTGAATAGATTCTGGTAACAATTGGACAAAAAAAAATTCTAAATATTATTTTTTTGAAAATTTGTTACTACAAATATTAAAGATAATTAAATTCTCAATCTGACACATTTAATTTTTTTATCATATCTCGTATAGGTTTGGAGATATAATATATAATAATATAGAATAATCTATTGTAATAAATCTCGTTGCCAGAAAAACAGTTGCGATATTAAAATTTTTGTAATTGACAAATAAATGCAAAAAGTCAGTGTCAGTTCTGGGAGGTATGAGTACATTTAATATATATTATTGTATTATTAATTAAATATTTATTTAATTTCTCATAGAACGAAAGAAGAGAAACAATTTAAATTATTTGTGTGTACAAGAAATGTTAAATTCGTTACTTATAGGGCGCGAGCAGCCATGTGACTTTGTTGGCCTTGGCAAGCAGATATGAGGATCCGTGTCAGAATGACTGCTAGTAGTTATTTACATAGATGTCACAATTGTCATATGTCATAATTTTTCATTCAAAATTTCATAATATTCTGTTTATTTGTCATCAATTTGTATGGAATATACTTGTCGAGGAAAATAATCCACATGGATTTGGAAAATCATAATGTTTCGAATGAAAACTTATGATACTTGACACCTATGTATATTACCAGCTGTCATTCTGACACGGGCCCCCATATCTGCTTGCTAAGGCCAACAAAGTCACACAACTGCTCGCGCCCTATGCAAGATAAAATGAAAATGGCGAGAGGTCTTGTGCTGGCCACAACAGATTTTTTTAATTCGTGTTCGTCTTCCTTACATTCATATGCAGACGTGATTAGATTTTGGTTATAATTGGTCCAGCGGAAATACCCTTTTTTGAAGATTTTGACAGTATTTAAAAAAATCTGATGTGGCCAGCACAATACCTTCCGTCAATCCTGTGTATTATGTACAAATTCAAAATAATGTTACTGCACGCGCCCATACATAAATTGTCTTGCAAAAGATCCTATATTTCCAGTAAAGTTATTTCATTAACAAACTATGCAAATTGCACTTGACACTGACATTTTCTTCTTCTTCTTTAGTTTTTCCCATTCGTTAGGGGGTCGCCATTTTTTATTTTCTTCTGCCACTCATTTTTGTTTTGCGTGTCATTCCTCATTCAGTTCCTTTTCCCTCAAGTCTTCTACAATGCAGTCTTTTCATCTTATATATGGTCTTCCTATGTTTCTTCCACCTTCTATTAATATATTCATCTCTCCTCATGACATGTTCAAACCAATGTAATCGTCTCTCATATATCTAGAAACTTCTAACACTAGAGTTACTTCCCTTATTCTTTCATTGATTTACATTTTATTGATACTGACATCTGTCAATTTGAATTACCTGAAAATATTAGCAGTTTCCATGGTTAAGTTAGCATAGCTGGCTGAATTATGAAATTTATGTGAAATTTATTATTTGTATTCTTCTTTAACTCTATATCTGTTGAATAACAAATATAAAATGCAATCAATCGTATAGATAATAATATATTCTTTAAGTTATAATAACATTTAACTGATTTTTTCAAGAAAAACTATTAAAATCTTCAAATGAGGGTACTTCCGGCCGACCAATTATAACCAAAATCTAAACAGGTCTGCATATGGTTGTAAGGAAGAGGAATACGCAAGAATTGTAATTTTTGGAATTCTAGTATTGGAGATATCGTCCACGAAAAAGCGGTCACATACACACACACATACACACACACACACACACACACACACACGCACATACGAACACACACACACACATACAGACATCATCGTAAAAATAGTAAAATCGTATTGTAAAGACCCTAAAACGTGCTTATTCAATGAAAACCCACCACCGAATTTTTTGACCAAAGACAATACCTTCCTTACCTAGAGGTGACGGAAGGTAAAAAAACGGTATTAAATATTATTTTTCACATATGTTAAGAAAATTCTGATTGACAGATGTCAGTGTCAAGTGCTATTGATATACAAGCCCAAACTCATATTAATTCGGCAGGTTTACATTTTAACAGATTATAAAATCTACACTTTGACTTCTTTAAATACAGACTTTACACTTTAAAAAACTGTGGGCCAAATGACTGGTGATAATAGTTCGACTTGCATTTTAAGAGTCATTTTCTAGTCCAGATTTATCTTTTATAGAGACCCTTTACTTTTGGAACACTGAAAAAATAACTTCGTAAAAATCCAGTGCGTACCGTAAAACTTACCTTGCAAGACATATAGAGCAATACTCACACGAAAATATACAGGGCTTATGCCCGGTTGCACTGATAACGGCTAAATTTTAAGTGTTCCTTAAATTGACAATATCGTATCGAAACGACACGTCAAATGAGTAACAGAGTATTGCTGTCAATATTTCGATTTGCATTTTTTTATTTAAGTGTCAGCGGTGCAACTAGTCATTAGGGATACAATACCTAATAGAATTAAAACTGGTATTACTAAAGGACATGTAACCTAATTTTAAATGGCGAAATACTTGATTAACATATACAGTTTTGGTTAGCGTAAAATCTATATTTAAAACTAGTCGAAAGAAATTTGTAGAAATTTCTCACCATTTGCGTAGATTTTATAATTTTTTGTTTGTTGAAAATGTAAACCGGCCGAACTAATATGAGTTTGGGCTCCTAGTATGTTTGGTTCACGAAAAATGACTATTCAAGGTCATTTATAAGCTGTTTGATGTAATATTACTTGCAGATAACTTCACTGCATTTCGTATGCATTGGCGTGCAACATGAAATATTTATGGATACATTTCAACAAAAAAAAAAAAATCTGATGTGGCCAGCACATAACCTCTCGCCGTATATTTTACCTGGCTGTATGCATAAAGCAAAGAATATTTTTATAAATACAAATAATATATTCATATAAATCTATGACGTATAAACTTCTTTATTATTCAATAATAGCATGTCTCAACATGAAGATATTTTACCATAAATTATGTTACAATAAATTACAAAGTAGAGTTTACCATATATAAATATTAGGCTGGTAACAGCAATTTTCAATTCGAACAACGTTGTTTACTTTCTCTTCATATTCTTCTAGTAAAAACATTAATTTTGGGCGGTCTAAAATGTATATATGGATTGTGCATCTATTCTTACATATATCTTCTTTTACATTTTATTTTTTCATACATGTTATATCTAAATAACACTAATTCCCTTTAATAAAGTGACGGATAGATTGCACTCCGATTATTCTTATATCGATGTGTAATTATGTCAATATTTACAACTTACTTGAGAAGAATTTGATAGCTTTTTCGCAATTCAAAGTTACTCTAGTCTATAGTACTGGTGTACATTGTCCCATAATGTTTGAAACAAATTTAAGTCCTTCAACCTAGACTTGTCATCTCCATAATAGTCACAGATCAAGCATTAAGGGATTCTCCAAGTACATTTTTCTTTCATTACTCATTATTTCTGACACTGACATTTATCTGTCAGTTACAAATAATTTAAATTATCAACTATTTTTCATGGCATTCTTTCGGCTGTCAAATTTATTACAACAGATTATTTTATATATTATACTTCTTTTATCTCTAAATCTATGGAATATATAATAAAATATTTAAATGTATCAGATAGAGAATTTATTTTTCTTTAATATTACCACGAAAAATTTTCAAAAAATAATATTTAGAAGATTTTTTTTCAAGAATCTTCTACTTCCGGCTGTCCAATTGTTACCAAAACCTTTTCAGATCTTCCCATGAATGTCCGATTGGGAAATACGTTGTTAAACAAATTTTAAGTCTTATAGTTTTTGAGTAACCGTCCTTCCAACATCCCACACACACACACACACACACACACACACACACACACACACACACACATCCACACACACACACACACACACACACACACACAGACATCATCGTAAAAATGTTAAAATCGGATTGTAGGGACCTTAAAACATGCTTATTCAATAAAATCTGGATATGCGATTTTTAGCATGAATGCAATACCTCTCTTAGCGAGAGGTAAAAATAAGTGTAATTTATTTAAAAATTAAGGTTCTTTTTAAATAATGCGTTTGACAAAGATTTATTTTCTTCGCCTACCTTTTTGCAAACACAAAAACATGAACTTGACATAAACTATGGAATAATAATTTGATTTAAATGTGAACGTCACTGGGTAAACATTAGCACAGAGGGCAGTGTAGTTATAATGAGATATCTGTAACTCTACCACATACGCCATTATTATTCGTAGTGTGTTAGAAAGTAATATCACCATTTACATACATCTGTCTCACAATATAAATTACATAGATATACGTTAAATAATATTTCTCTTTTTAACATGAAATGTTGCTAAGCTACTGCTGTATAAAGTGCTGTGTATGCTTTCTTTAAACAAGTGACCTTGAATAGTCATCTTTCCTGAACCAAACTATATCTCCAAATTGCCCAAAAACATTTTACCAAGTTAGGAATTTTATGGTTATAAGTTGGTATTACTGTTCTAATGAGATGCCAATTTCTGACTATATTTACAGCACAGTTTATTCTGATCGAAACCTGACGCGTTATAATTTAAATATAGTACATTAAAACACAAGTATCATAAGGCAATCTGTTAACGTACGAGTCCAAGTTTGGAAAACGAGCCGCTAGGCGAGTTTTACAAAGGACGAGTGCGTCAACAGGCCTTATGATACGTGTTTTTTATACTATTTTTTCTATTGAGGTATTTTTACGATTAAATTTATTTAAATTGCGACGTCAAATTATGACTAGGTATTTTTTTGTTAGTTATGTTTATGTTGGTAACGCTTCTCGCTAACAATTGAAATTTCATATTTTGTCAACTATTGATTAATTAGTGTATTGCAAGGTGTATCGTATTTATGATTCAAGGTCTGATTCTGGTTGCGAAATTAATATTATATTTTTTTCTAGTCCTATCACCTAAAGAAAGTATAAAAATCCATAATTAAAAGTAATATGTTGAAATATTATCAACAACTTACCATTTTGAGGTTACCTGTCATCTGTGAGTTATGAAAGCATGACTACCAACTCTAGAACATGAAAGGCGCCAAAAATAGTACGCTTATAGATCTTCTAAACGTCGTGTTTGCAGTACAAAACAGTGCGTTTATAGAAACATAAGAACACCGAAATAGAAAATAGTACATTAAAACACAAGTATCATAAGGCAATCTGTTAACGTACGAGTCCAAGTTTGGAAAACGAGCCGCTAGGCGAGTTTTACAAAGGACGAGTGCGTCAACAGGCCTTATGATACGTGTTTTTTATACTATTTTTTCTATTGAGGTATTTTTACGATTAATAGTACATTAAAACACAAGTATCATAAGGCAATCTGTTAACGTACGAGTCCAAGTTTGGAAAACGAGCCGCTAGGCGAGTTTTACAAAGGACGAGTGCGTCAACAGGCCTTATGATACGTGTTTTTTATACTATTTTTTCTATTGAGGTAATTTTACGATTAAATTTATTTAAATTGGGACGTCAAATTATGACTAGGTATTTTTTTGTTAGTTATGTTTATGTTGGTAACGCTTCTCGCTAACAATTGAAATTTCATATTTTGTCAACTATTGATTAATTAGTGTATTGCAAAGTGTATTGTATTTATGATTCAAGGTCCGATTCTGGTTGTGAAATTAATATTATATTTCTTTCTAGTCCTATCACCTAAAGAAAGTATAAAAATACATAATTAAAAGTAATATGTTGAAATATTATCAACAACTTACCATTTTGAGGTTACCTGTCATCTGTCAGTTATGAAAGCATGACTACCAACTCTAGAGCATGAAAGGCGCCAAAAATAGTACGCTTATAGATCTTCTAAACGTCGTGTTTGCAGTACAAAACAGTGCGTTTATAGAAACATAAGAACACCGAAATAGAAAAATTTATTTAAATTGCGACGTCAAATTATGACTAGGTATTTTTTTGTTAGTTATGTTTATGTTGGTAACGCTTCTCGCTAACAATTGAAATTTCATATTTTGTCAACTATTGATTAATTAGTGTATTGCAAGGTGTATCGTATTTATGATTCAAGGTCTGATTCTGGTTGCGAAATTAATATTATATTTTTTTCTAGTCCTATCACCTAAAGAAAGTATAAAAATCCATAATTAAAAGTAATATGTTGAAATATTATCAACAACTTACCATTTTGAGGTTACCTGTCATCTGTGAGTTATGAAAGCATGACTACCAACTCTAGAACATGAAAGGCGCCAAAAATAGTACGCTTATAGATCTTCTAAACGTCGTGTTTGCAGTACAAAACAGTGCGTTTATAGAAACATAAGAACACCGAAATAGAAAATAGTACATTAAAACACAAGTATCATAAGGCAATCTGTTAACGTACGAGTCCAAGTTTGGAAAACGAGCCGCTAGGCGAGTTTTACAAAGGACGAGTGCGTCAACAGGCCTTATGATACGTGTTTTTTATACTATTTTTTCTATTGAGGTATTTTTACGATTAAATTTATTTAAATTGCGACGTCAAATTATGACTAGGTATTTTTTTGTTAGTTATGTTTATGTTGGTAACGCTTCTCGCTAACAATTGAAATTTCATATTTTGTCAACTATTGATTAATTAGTGTATTGCAAGGTGTATCGTATTTATGATTCAAGGTCTGATTCTGGTTGCGAAATTAATATTATATTTTTTTCTAGTCCTATCACCTAAAGAAAGTATAAAAATCCATAATTAAATGTAATATGTTGAAATATTATCAACAACTTACCATTTTGAGGTTACCTGTCATCTGTGAGTTATGAAAGCATGACTACCAACTCTAGAACATGAAAGGCGCCAAAAATAGTACGCTTATAGATCTTCTAAACGTCGTGTTTGCAGTACAAAACAGTGCGTTTATAGAAACATAAGAACACCGAAATAGAAAATAGTACATTAAAACACAAGTATCATAAGGCAATCTGTTAACGTACGAGTCCAAGTTTGGAAAACGAGCCGCCAGGCGAGTTTTACAAAGGACGAGTGCGTCAACAGGCCTTATGATACGTGTTTTTTATACTATTTTTTCTATTGAGGTAATTTTACGATTAAATTTATTTAAATTGCGACGTCAAATTATGACTAGGTATTTTTTTGTTAGTTATGTTTGTTGGTAACGTTTCTCGCTAACAATTGAAATTTCATATTTTGTCAACTATTGATTAATTATTGTATTGCAAGGTGTATTGTATTTATGATTCAAGGTCTGATTTTGGTTGTGAAATTAATATTATTATTTATTTCTAGTCCTAACACGTAAAGAAAGTATAAAAATCCATAATTAAAAGTAATATGTTGAAATATTATCAACAACTTACCATTTTGAGGTTACCTGTCATCTGTCAGTTATGAAAGCATGACTACCAACTCTAGAACATGAAAGGCGCCAAAAATAGTACGCTTATAGATCTTCTAAAGGTCGTGTTTGCAGTACAAAACAGTACGTTTATAGAAACATAATAACACCGAAATAGAAAATTAGTACATTAAAACACAAGTATCATAAGGCAATCTGTTAACGTACGAGTCCAAGTTTGGAAAACGAGCCGCTAGGCGAGTTTTACAAAGGACGAGTGCGTCAACAGGCCTTATGATACGTGTTTTTTATACTATTTTTTCTATTGAGGTAATTTTACGATTAAATTTATTTAAATTGCGACGTCAAATTATGACTAGGTATTTTTTTATTAGTTATGTTTATGTTGGTAACGCTTCTCGCTAACAATAGAAATTTCATATTTTGTCAACTATTGATTAATTAGTGTATTGCAAGGTGTATTGTATTTATGATTCAAGGTCTGATTCTGGTTGTGAAATTAATATTATATTTCTTTCTAGTCCTATCACCTAAAGGAAGTATAAAAATCCATAATTAAAAGTAATATGTTGAAATATTATCAACAACTTACCATTTTGAGGTTACCTGTCATCTGTCAGTTATGAAAGCATGACTACCAACTCTAGAACATGAAAGGCGCCAAAAATAGTACGCTTATAGATCTTCTAAACGTCGTGTTTTCAGTACAAAACAGTGCGTTTATAGAAACATAAGAACACCGAAATAGAAAATAGTACATTGACACAAGTATCATAAGGCAATCTGTTAACGTACGAGTCCAAGTTTGGAAAACGAGCCGCTAGGCGAGTTTTACAAAGGACGAGTGCGTCAACAGGCCTTATGATACGTGTTTTTTATACTATTTTTTCTATTGAGGTAATTTTACGATTAAATTTATTTAAATTGCGACGTCAAATTATAACTTGGTATTTTTTTGTTAGTTATGTTTATGTTGGTAACGCTTCTCGCTAACAATTGAAATTTCATATTTTGTCAACTATTGATTAATTAGTGTACTGCAAGGTGTATTGTATTTATGATTCAAGGTCTGATTCTGGTTGTGAAATTAATATTATATTTCGTTCTAGTCCTATCACCTAAAGAAAGTATAAAAATCCATAATTAAAAGTAATATGTTGAAATATTATCAACAACTTACCATTTTGAGGTTACCTGTCATCTGTCAGTTATGAAAGCATGACTACCAACTCTAGAACATGAAAGGCGCCAAAAATAGTACGCTTATAGATCTTCTAAACGTCGTGTTTGCAGTACAAAACAGTGCGTTTATAGAAACATAAGAACACCGAAATAGAAAAAATAAATTATAGAACAGAATTTGACAAGGAGATTTTATTTTCATCCTTTTTCATAAATATATAATAGTTTGAACCTGCAATGCAAAATCGAAAAATAAATCTGTTGTGGCCAGCACAATACCTCTTGCCACTTCCATTTTTGGTTACATAAGTATTGTATTTCACATTTCTTATACCTACATCCTACACCAAAAATTCTACTTATACCTATTCTTTATATTTAGATTTTTTAATTTTAAATTCATTCTATGAAGAAATTTTGTTATACTCTTCTAATTTTTCGAGATGTTTCCACTTCATGGTCGGGATTGACAGTATTTCTGAAAGGTATATGTAATATACGTATAATTTTAAATATTTAACTATTAATACAATAAGAAATATTATATGTATGTACTTCCCAGAAAAAGTCTTCAACAATGTCTCCGGATTTCAGTTACAAACATTTTAATTTTTCGATTGGTTTCCATGGCATTATTTGGGCTGAGATTTATTGCAAAAATATAATAAAATACTTAAATGTATCAAATTGATAATTTAATTTTCTTTATTACTTGCTAGAACAAAAATTTTCAACAATAATATTTACAAGAATTTTTTTAATAATCTGCTACATCCGGTTGTCCAATTGTTACGAAAACTTCCCAGTTATGTCCGATTGAGAAATACGTAGTTAAACAGAAATTAAGTATTATACACACAGACGTCATCGTATAAATGTTAAAATCGGAATGTAGAGACCTTAAAACGTGCTTATTCATTAAAATCTGGATATACGATTATTGAATGAATCCAATACACCTCTCTTAGAGAGAGGTAATAATGTTTGTTGGTTTTTCAGGTTAGGTTTGTGAATGGTTTTAAAAACTATATTTAAATAACGAGAAATCGTATTAAAATTTTCGCTGTTGACTAATCTTTAGCTTTAGCCGTTATTTTTTTTTCGGTTTATTGCCCTGCTTTTTATAGCTACTTTGATTGAAAAAAGAACGATAATTTTATTTCAACTACAAAAATTAAAATGTCACTGTAGTTACTATATTTTCGTTAAAAAATTCCATGTAGTTATTTTTCTTGTTTATCTATTACATGTAAATTTACGCTTGCATACACTTGAAAGCCTTTATTTGCTAATGGATAGCAACTTAATTTGGTTAAAACAATGTTATTTTGAAAATCATTGATATATTACGCATGAAATAACGGTGCATGAAGGCCAGTATCAATGACATTTAATTTTATATTGATATCGTATAATTTATATTTAAATACATATTCTACCTTTTCATTTGCGTATAATACATTGATATTCTAACAATCGACTGGTCAGTTTTGAGAATTTACATGTTAATTATATATCAAATGTATATTTAACAAGGATAATTTTAATGTTGAGTATTGTTACAAGAATTGTAACACCTCTTACATGACAACGATTAAAATATGTAGTAAGTCTTTTGATATTAACAAAGTATGTAATACATTGTATGAAGATGAACAACAAAAGAAAATCAAATAAATTAATTATTTAAATATTATGTGAAAGATATAGAGCATTTATTTCTTTTTAATTTGTTTTCTACTCATAATAAACGAGCATGTACAAAGTAACATCAACAAAATCAGGTAGGCGGTGGAAAACAAATATAAAATATTATTTTAAAAAGTTATTTATTTTAATTTGAAACTAAGTTGCGAAAGTTAAGTTAGAACTTAGTTAATAATGTTTTTTGAAGAATTGTTGTGGGGAAAAATATGGAATTAACCAGAGAGCATTTTCTTCTGTTTTTGGCGCTATACTCACCGGATTTGAAAATGTGAAACTTTTGGCTATTTTTTAAACAAAAAAAATACGTATCTCTTACAGTTATTGATGTTATGTTTTACACGTTATCAGTTATCTTCGACAGCTTGTATACCTAAGTCCTAAAAAAATGTTATTTTGTAAACTAGAACTAGATAACTTTTAGAAAAAGGTGCAGATGAGTTCCGAATTCTGAAAGCTTATAAATTCAATAAAATTGTTTTGACCGTGGTGTCTGCTACCAAATAAGTAGAAAAATTACGTTTTGAATATGTTATCAACTACATGACATGCATACAGATCAAAATATTAATCTTAAACAGACATTGGACTGAATAAAATTAGCAATTAAAATAAGCAAATTATAATCGATAATTGTATTTTTAATTTGTTTTATTGTCACATTCATTGTTTTTACTTTTATTCCATAAATTTAAACATGTTGCATTTTTGCTTTTTGAAATAAAAAAAATAGATACCTAAGTACAAATACTCTTTTCAATTGTGTAGTTTTTCACTATGACATCCATGTAATTATATAAAATTGGAACGTTGGTGTCATAACCGAAATTCAATGGTGATTAAAAAAATGAGCATAGCCTTTCGAAAGAGCTTGAAGTTGTGTCCTGAAAAAGTGCAAGCAAAAATCCAGTATTATTTCATACTCGGAAGTTTTCGTTTATATCTAGCGACTCATGATTTTTTTTCCGAATAAACAATACAGGAATAAACCGCTAAAATGGCCTCCTATTGAGGCAATTTTGTCCAATTTACCGATTTAATATCTTTTATAGTTCTTATACTCAAGATCCCTATTTTATAAAAGGACCCTAATGTTATCCGTTAGTTTGGACATCTGCATACTAGCATATACTACTGCCTTCTTCAGTGAAAAACAAACAAGGTAACATTTTATAACATATTTAATATAGGAAGCCATGCTCGATTGAGTTCTAAAAATCGTCACAATGGCTTGAGATTATTATTCTTGGTTTTAAAAATCTCTGGCTTCTCTAATTTGTTGTTGAGGCGTGTAGGTCCTGCAATAATTCTGGTTTCTTGGAATTTATTTTATTTAGATTACAAGTAGATTTCTTTTAATCGCTTCATAAAATTAATACACTATAATAAAAGTATGAAGAAACATTACCTTCCGTCAGTTTAAGTATTTTGTATAAATTCCACACAGAGAGTTTCTTGTAAAACTACTTATACCGGACGGAGACACAAAAAATCTATTTACAATATAAGATGATATATTTTTAAGAAAGTTTATGATCCAAAACTTATGAACAGTGACATATGTTGAGAAGGGTGCTAGAAAGAATGCTGAGAACAGTTACTAGAATTCATTTTCTTTCATAATGGGGCATAAAATATTTTAATAAATCATATGTAAATCTTCTTACAAACTAATTTAATCAACATGATTGATCAGCCGAGTAAAAATCTAACGGTTCGTTTCCACTTCTTCATATGGCAGAACGTTTATTGTAACTTTACTCCAAACTGAAAAAAATTCTTCGAAATTCTGCACGTCTCGTAAATCACAGATTGTTTGTATCATTTGTGTGGAATTATAATTAGGACGAAGCTGAAAAAATAAACTACATCCGTAATTAGATAGCACAATTAAAAAAAAAAATGATGTGCCAGCACATTATCTCCGCCATACATTTTTACCTTCCGTCACTTCTAGGTAAGGAAGGTATTGTCTTTGGTCAAAAAATTCGGTGGTGAGTTTTCATTGAATAAGCACGTTTTAGGGTCTTTACAATACGATTTTACTATTTTTACGATGATGTCTGTATGTGTGTGTGTGTGTGTTCGTGTGTGTGTATGTGTGTGTGTGTGTGTGTATGTGTGTGTTTTCGGACACGATGTCTCCAATACTAGAATTCCAAAAATTACAATTCTTGCGTATTCCTCTTCCTTACAACCATATGCAGACTTGATTAGATTTTGGTTATAATTGGTCAACCGGAAGTACCCTCATTTGAAGATTTTAACAGTTTTTCTTGAAAAAATCAGTTAAATGTTATTATAACTTAAAGAATATATCATTGTCTATACGATTTGATTGAATTTTATATTTGATATTCAACAGATATAGAGTTAAAGAAGAATAACGATAATAAATTTTATATAAATTTCATAATTCAGCCAGCTATGCTAACTTAACCATGGAAACTGCTAATATATTCAGGTAATTCAAATTGACAGATGTCAGAAACAATAAAATGTAAATCAATGAAAGAATAAGGGAAGTAACTCTAGTGTTAGAAGTTTCTAGATATAAGAGAGACGATTACATTGGTTTGAACATGTCATGAAGAGAGATGAATATATTAATAGAAGGTGGAAGAAACATAGGAAGACCAAATATAAGATGAAAAGACTGTATTGTAGAAGACTTGAGAGAAAAGGAACTGAATGAAGACGACACGCAAAACAAAAATGAGTGGAAGAAGAAAATAAAAAATAGCGACCTCCTAACGAATGGGAAAAACTAAAGAAGAAGAAGATGTCAATGTCAAGTGCAATTTGCATAGTTTGTTAATGAAATAACTTTACTGGAAATATAGGATCTTTTGCAAGAAAATTTATGTATGGGGCGCGTGCAGTAACATAACTTTAGCCCGTGTCAAAATGACAGCAATTAATTATGTCCATAACTGACAAGTGTTATAATTTTTCAATCAAAATTTCATAATTTTCTTATTTCATGTGGTTTGTTTGTTATCAGGAGTATGGAATTCAGTTGCCGAGAAAGGGAATCATATAATACCAAAAAATTATAATATTTTGCAAGAAAATTTATGTATGGAATTTGTACATAATACATAGGATTGACGGAAGGTATTGTGCTGGCCACATCAGATTTTTTAAATATATTTTAATCTGTAAATACAGTAAAATTTTTGAAAGATGTCCAATCAAGGTCTTCTGTATCATGAACGAATTAACTAATTAGCACACATTTATCTCTTTCCTTTGCAAAGGCTATAAGCATGTGTGATAAGGATAGATATAACACGCTTGTCTTTCAAAAATTCATATTGTTTCTACAAAGCTAGGACATTCTATTTTAAAATGATGCTCGTTATTGATAATACTTTCGCTGTAACGTAAGTTTATTTATTAATTCAGATACATTACCTTAATTCATAGCCGTACGAAGAACGTTATTTTGTGTCAGAGTCACTGACACTGACATTGTGTCAGTATCTTATTTTTCACATATTTGGTTTTACATTTGCTAATAAACTTACCAGTTGACTTATTTTTGAATTTTTAATGCTTTTATTGTAACATATATTTTTATAATAATAAAATAACAGTAGTATGTTATGTACCCTTATAAAAACTAAGCAAACGACACTACTGAATTTGTCATAATGCGCGGAGCAAAAATCTGAATTCATACAATTCGTAGACGACCTTGATCGGACATGTTTCAAAAATTTTACTGTACATATATAGAAAAAAATCACGTAAGTTTTACAAAAAAAGATTGTTTTTAAAAAATGTTTTTATAAAAAAAAATTGTATCAATTGTAGCTCCTGAAGTAGGCATAGGAGATGCCGAAACCGGTAGAGGCCTGAAATTTAAATACATATTTTGACTGCAATCCAGTAATTCGTTATTTCCATATACCTACCCATCCAGTCATCCACAAATTTATTAAGTTTCTTTGTATAATAATATGCTATTGTTCGTATTTTCTATTCGAAAATCTTACCGTTATATTAGTTTAAATTTATAATGTGACATTGACGTTCATTTCTTGTAATTTGAAATGATTGAATTTGACAGTGACATTTATCTGTCAATTAGATACATTTGAATCTCAACTGTGTAACCAAGATGTGTTTATGTATAAATCATAGGCTGCGGGATTTAAAAAAAAAGATAATTATATTAATAATCTTTTTTAATAACATAAATTGCAAAAAAATGGCATTTAAAGGGATTTTTCTAGGAAAAACTATTTTAAGCTTCGAGGAAAATGCCACTTCCGGGTATCCGAATTGCACCAAAATCTAATGGGCTCTTTCCATATTTGAATAAAGCAAAAATACATAATTTCAAAATTTTCTGAATGATAGTATTTGAGAAAGAGCGTAAAAAAGATCTACGCACACACAATCATCGTTAAAATACTAAAATTGGATCTAGGGACCTTAAAACGTGCTTATTTACCAAAATCTCGATATACTATTTTTTGCACGATCCCTATATCTCCATTACATAGGGTAGCGGGAGATAAAAAGGCTAATTGATGGTATTTATAAATATAATTTGGATCCTTTTTTAAACTTTTATTTTTTAAAACATCGTTTCTAATATTACTTTCTTATTCTTAATGTTTCAGATTTGGAGATTATCAGAATTATAGTTAACTGGCGCTGGAAGATCAAGAAACGAAGGAACATCTTATGTGAATAATATTGATAAAAATACGAATTTCAAAATATGAATAAAAAATCTGATGTGGACACCACACGACTTCCTTGTACGATTATTAAACTATACATATTTTTTTAATAATATGTCATGAGTGATGTGGACACCACACGACTTCTTTGTGCGCCTATTAACCTATACATTTTTTTTTAATAATTAAATTATAAAATATTGACAGGTTTAAGACAAGCCCGAGAAATATTTTGATATAGAACAAAAAATAATTCATTTACTACTATCATTCAAATTAACATTAATCTAACCCGGTTCTTTTTAAACAGAGTTTTGATTACAACAAAGAAATGTTTGATTACAACAATGAATATGACTAATTTCACAATAAAAATATAATATTTGTTATTGTACGAATCATAAAATTTCACGTATTTAACGTAATTTGACATGAACATTTTTTTTTATTTTTTTGTCCTAATCCATAGCCTAGCTTTATTACAAAAACAAAAAATCTGATGTGGACACCACATAACTTCCATGTACGATTATTAAACTATACATATTTTTTTAATAAATAAATTACAAAATATTAATTTTAACTTCAAAACAGTAAGATATATAGCAACCAAAATCTAACCCGGTTCTTTTTAAAGAGAGTTTTGATTACAACAATGAAATATTTGATTACAACAATGAATATGACTAATTTCACAATAAAAATATAATAGTTGTTATTGTACGAATCATAAAATTGCACGTATTTAACGTATTTTGACATGAACATTTTTTTTATGTTTTTGTCCTAATCCATAGCAAGCTTTATTACAAAAACAAAAAAGTATATAATTTTTCAATTTACATATCTCGCTTGGGTTTTCCAATAAGAGGTGTTATTTTGATATTCAAAGAAAATTGCCATTTTTTAATATAAATGATCGGATGTTTATTTCATTATAAAGAGGAAGGTATGCCGTTAATAGTGGAAAATAACATCAGGCAAATGACCACCACGACCACGCTGACAGGACAATATCCTTTTCATGAAATTTTCCATAACCAAATCGCAAAGTGGCTGTCCTATGTCCTCGATAGCCTCACGAATTCCATCTTTGAGGTCTTGAGTCGACGCTGGGCAGTTGGCGTAGACCTTCTCTTTCACGTGGCCCCAAAAGAAAGAAGTCGCAAGTTGTTAAATCACAAGATCTCGGTGGCCAATTGTGATCACCTCTTCGAGAGATAACACGGTCCGGAAACTTTTCCCGTAAAAGATCAATGATTTCGTTGCTTGTGTGGCACGTAGCGCCGTCTTGTTGAAAGTAAACGTTGTCCAGATCAATACCATCCAATTGCGGCCATAAAAAATCGTTAATCATCTCTCGATAGCGCAATCCATTCACCGTAACTGTTGCTCCAGCCTCATTTTCGAAAAAGTAAGGTCCAATGACTCCGCCGGACCATAAACCGCACCAAACAGTCACACGTTGAGGATAGAGAGGCTTTTCAACAATAACTCTTGGGTTTTCTGAGCCCCAGATGCGACAATTTTGTTTGTTGACGAAGCCACCGAGTTGGAAATGGGCCTCATCACTGAAGATGATTTTTCGATGGAATTCCGGATCATTTTCATGCATTTCAACGACCCAATCAGCAAAGACACGACGTTGTTGATGATCGGCCGGCTTGAGTTGTTAACTGGACTTTATAAGCCTTAAGACCCAAATCTTTATGCAAAATACGGTGTAATGACGTTTGTGGAATGCCTAATTCCAAAGAACGACGAGGAATGGACAAACCTGGGTTTTCTTCAACACTTTCGGCTACAGCAGCAATATTCTCGGCTGTTCTTGAGCGACGTGCACGGGTTTTATTCTTCACATCACTAACTTGTCCCAACAGCTCGAATTTTTCCACCAATTTCTGTATTGCGGTCCGACAAGGTGCTTCACGACGACCCAAAAATTGTCGAGTTTTACGAACCGTCTCTGCCAAATTTTCACCATTTTTATAGTGGATTTTAATAATTTCAATGCGTTGTTGAAGCGTGTATCGTTCCATTTTTATTAATGGCGTAGTTTCTACTTGTCAAATGTCAAAAAATGACAGCTTCAAAAGCGACATCTACCGAAATAGCGGGCTATTCAAAATAACACCTCTTATTGGAAAACCCTTTACAATGGGCTAATTTAATAATACTTGATGTGCTAGACGCAGAAATTAATTCTCTAAAACTTTTATTTGAAGCATTTATTTCTAAAATTAAAATAAAATAATTTTATTCAAGAAAAACTGTTAACAACTTCAAATAATGTACCACTTCCGGTTAGCCTATTTTAACCAAAATCTATTATGTTATTTCGATTGACATAAAAGTCTTGTATACCAAATTTGAAAAGTTTTGGATTATATTTTAAAACAGTTTTTCATTAAAATCTGTTATAGGCTTCATGTAAAGTGCCACTTCTGGAAATTGTGTAATAACCAGAAAGGGAGGTGCACAACTAGATGTTATAGTAGTCCTAAATACAAAATTTCAACTTTCTACGGCTTACAGTTTTTGAGTTTTGAGTACGTACGTACGTACATACAGACGTCACGACGAAATTAGTCAAAATGGATTCAGGGATGATCAAAATAGATATTTCCGCTGAAATCTGAAAACCGAAATTTTTCGCGATTATAATACTTCCTTTACTTACGTACAAGGAAGTAAAAAAACCTTGTGCAATACATTTATTTTAAACATTCAATTTTGTTGACTGTGGATCAAAAACTTATCGAGTGTGAGTTACAGAGGAGTATTTAACGTGTTTTAAAAAATTACGACGTATTTTATTCGTCGGTTTTTAACCATAGATGAGCTGGAAAAGTAACATGAGTAGATTAAGAAATTCTGAAAAAGAGATCAGGATTGGGGATTGCCAAAAAAATAATCATTTTTCATCTCTATAACGCACGCCCCCATAGAAAAACTGGCTGAACTGAAGTACGAATTGTTTGCCTATCCTGCTTATTCTCCAGATTTGACCCTCTCGAACTTCACTTGTTTCCTAAATTGAAGAAATTCCTTGGTGGTCGGCGATTTTTTTCGGATGGCGAATTGAAAGTTACAGTAAACTTTAAACAATTATTTTGGGGAACCCCAGAGTACGGATTTAAGTTTACTAAGACCATCTTGAAAAACAAAAGTAACTCAACCCAAAGGCTCTATGTTTACAATGCTAGGCATCGTAAGTTGTCTATGAAACACATGTATAATGTATCGTTTTCTAGCAACGTAAAATGGTAATTAGAGTAAATTTTAAAAAATAAGCCACCCCTTGTGAAGTGACGGGGTAGAAATTCCCTGACGCGTTCAAATCCACAATACGAAGTTAATTTGCAAGCTGGAAATTGGCCTCTGCCTCTGAATGGGGTCATTCGGCTTTGATAGACTCGGGCTTAGTCTAACTATTACAAAAGCGCCAATCACATTGTAAATTCCGCCCTGATCGTGTACTGTTTCAATAGAACGCTCGCGCGGCGCTCGGCACCGAGACGCCTGCGCACGCGCCACCTTTGAACTCTGTTTGCAAATGAATCTGATTGTCACTTTTTTATACCCTGCGTGTGTCCTGTCTCTTTAATCCTCCACGTAACTCGAACTTCAAAGCACATAGGCAGCGGTGAATTTTGATTTTCTTTTGTCAACAAATAAAGCGCAATTTTCAAATTCATGTGTATAACTTTCAGATTAATTATATTCACAAGATGCCCGTTTTCAAAGGGGCTAATTTAAAAATATATTTGTTTTAATAATGAATGTTTATTCTTTTAAAATATGTATACAGGGTGTCCCTTAACTTGGTGCACAAACTTTAAGGGCATATAATACTGATCAAAATGAGTAAAAAAAGCTCAGTCAAAATGTGTCCGATCTTTAATAGTTTCCCAGATATAACGCAGTGAAAAATGAGTTTTTACGAGATTTACCTTTGCTATCTCGAAAACTATAAGAATTACGATTTTGATTAATTGAGACTTTTTGTTTACCTTTGAGAGGTAATCTTAGATGGCCTTTTGTTATTTTATAAAAATCAAAAGTGAAATGTTGTGGCGACCTTGGTCAATATTTAATTTTCATATAACTACGTAACTATAAGAAATTGAGAAAAATGTTTCATATAAAATTTTATTGTTTTTTATAGTCTTTTTACTGACATAGACAAAATTTTATTCGATCGCTATCTTTGTCAGTTTTTCTTAGATTTTTCGCTTTTCTCGGAAACAGTTGAAGATCATTCCTATGTTGATGAAGCTTTTTTATTCATTTTGGTCAGTACTATATGCCCTTAAAGTTTTTGCTCGAAGTTAAGGGACACCCTGTATATTGCATTTCTCTTGTTCGTTCATCGTCGTCGATGTCGGTATTTATTTGGAGTCTCCTAACAAGATGTCTCGTAATCTTTGAATTTTAGTACATTACATAACACTTTTATTGTACTTTTAATAACTGTTTTAGATCATTTTAAAATCAAAAATTGCCTATATTGTGAGTAGGGATTTTGAAAATATGTAAATTATTATTGTAATTTATATGGGGTCTCGTGGCCGCGTGCCTGAGTGTCTGATCGCGAATCTGAAAACCCGGGTTTAACCCCGACCGACGCCAAAAAATACTTTGAATTTTAATGGCACATAATTGACTGTGGTGCACGCTCCATGCCAGCATTGATTCCCCGTGAGGTGACGCCTGGTAAGCGCCCGCACGGTACAAATATTTCATCATTTGCGATATCTGTGTACAAAGCTGATTGGCACACCCAGCAATGGGTAATATGCCGTGATGATATATTCTTTTTTTAATTATTTATGTTTCACTATTTGAACATGATGTAATATAATTATTTTAAATTTATTAAAAAATAATTTTTATATTTTCTTCCGTTTTAGTACATATTTTGAAAGCGGATGAATCTCTTCTCGAGTAATAAAGAAGTTTAATTATCATGACAAATTGCATACACCCTTAAACTATGTAATATGTCGTGATGATATATATATTTTATTATTTATTTATGTACTTTTGTAAATTAAATGTGGATGTAGTAAAATGTTCTTGTGTATATTTTTGCAATTCCGGTTTTTTGCATAGTTTAGCTTAGAACGCAAGCAATAAGTGGTGCAAGTGCAATGCATTTACTGAACAATTTAAGCTCGTCACGGCTAAGAAAATCACTTTTACATGCGTTGTCTGCCGCGTGGCTAGTTAACCAACTCGCTAAAACCATTAGTCATTTACCAAGCTGGGTTATATATAGTCGAGCGGTTAAACCGACAATACTGCACGGCTAGGTACATTCACACTACAAACAGTGGTGGTTTAAGAAAATGAGAAGGAATTGAGTTCTTAGCAAAAACAACCATGGTCCAAATATTGTAAATATGTTTTGAATACAGCGAAATATGGGTATTTTCAAGGATGTTAAACAGTTTTATAATACTGTTTCTCACAAAAACTATAAAATGTCTAATTATTATGTAATTGCACATCAATGTTCATTTTTTACGTTCCGTCACCTTTAGACAATGGCCCATATTCTGAGCGCACTTTTATAATAAAAGCGCTTTTATGGAGCACATTCGTCATAAGAATATAATGTAAAAGCACGCTCCAAAAAGCGCTTTTATTATAAAAGTGCGCTCGGAATACGGGTCATATCTTTGGTCAAAAAATTCAATGGTGAATTTTAAATGAATGAGCACGTTTTAGGATATCTAAAATACGATTTTACTATTTTTACCATTGTCTGTACAGAGTGGTGACCGGCACAGCCGAATATAGGACTTTAACATGTAAAGTCACACTTTCCTAATTTCCTGCTTCCCCAATAATTTTAGGTAATAAAGTTTCAAATAAAAGTTGTAGAGCACAAAATCCTGCATCATTAAGCAAAATTAATTTTTTCTACAGTCTACATAGAAAGTAGCCATTTGCGCTCTCTTTTGTCAACGCAAAATGTCACTTTGCCGCTCTAGCTCGACAAAGTAGAAAAAACGCTCGCTGTCCAAATTTCTAAGTATACAATGTTGAGAAATGTCACTTCTTAATGGAAACGTTTAGTCAGGAAGTAATGGCACTGTAGTGGCACATTTACCACCTTTACAATTCAATCTTACATATAACTGCTCTGTCGGTATATTACATAACCAAAAAAAAAATACCGCACTATTGTGAAAATAAAATAGGGCATTCATTTAAAAAAACGAAAGTGTAAAATGTTTACATTAGATTGAAGCAATAGGTCAAGAAGAATGGCTGATAACGATAAATTAAAATTAAATATAAAAGACGTTTTTTCTTTATATTAATCCTTATTAATTGAGTAGTAGTGTAAGTACAAAGTGTACATTTTATTATTTTTTGTTATGGTAGCGACTGTAGAAAAAATATTGTGTGTGTTTCGAGCGCAAATGGACATTGTCGATTTCGAGAGAATGCCGCGCGACAACCTCTCAATCGACAATGTCCTATTTTGCGCTCTTAATACACAAATAGCTATTGTATGCCTTGTAACGGCAGAAATTAGGTATAAAAATGTTGAAAATCACCTCAAAAATTGCGATAGCTATGGAATTGAGACAAAATAAATAACAAATGTCTAACGTGCTATTTATTTTTATTAGATATTATTTCAATTAACAATTATCTGTTTATTTAAATTAATATTTGTTCCCTTGAACAGATTTTACAAATAATAATGAAAATAAATTAACCTAGCTTGACAGACAAATCATTAACATTTATTATTTTTTTTGTTGCAATTCCATGGCTATAGCTATTTTTACGGTGATTTTCCACATTTTCATATCTAATTTTTGACGTTACAAGGCTTACAAAACTAATTTTGCTTAATGATTCAGATGAAGAATTCTATTCCCTATAACTTTTATTTGAAGCTTTTTTACCTAAAATAATTAAGGACGTAGGAAATTACGAAAATCTGATTTCACATGTTAAAGTCCTATGTACGGCTGTGACGGTCACCACCCTGTATATATATATATATATATATATATATATATATATATATATATATATATATATATATATGTCACCACCGTTTCGGATCGAAGAGGTGATTAGATTTTGGTTTTGGTCGACCAGAAGCACTCTCATTTGCAACAGTTTTTCTTGAAAATTACATTTTTTGACATTTTATGTTATAAATATTAAAAAATATTTTATTTTCTATACGATTTGATTTCATTTTATACTTCATATTGAGTTAAAAAATTATAAAAAAATAAATTCCATAAATCAGTCAGCTATGCTATAATCATGGAAACAACTACTATATTCAGATTTCAGATAATTCTTATTTACAGATGTAAAGTGCAATTTGTGTTATAATTTTACTGGATATATAGATACATAAAAGAATAGTGCACTTTAAAAAAAAAAGCATTTAACAGCTGGTCCCGGACCCTTTTCTAAACTGCGTCCAAATCTTTTGCAAGAAACTTTCTGTATGGAATTTTACAAAATACATAAAACTTACGGAAGGTAATGTGCTGGCCCCATTAGATTTTTTATTTATTTCTTCGTATCCTGTAAACGGTTTTCTAATATGTAAACATGATCCCAAATTAAATTATGTCCTTCATTGTAATTTATCCATATATTTTATTATTAAGTATTGAAAAACTTTCTTATTCGTATTTTTTCTAGTCTGTATCATGCTTTACTCTGTCAATCTTATCCTCAAAGGTGGCAGAGTTCCTTTTATTTCAATGTTCTCGTGTCTCTTATGAATGATCTGTCACCCAGTACGTTTACATGATATGATTGATAGTCTACGCGACGGCTCGGAGAAATATAGTCCGACAGCTGAACAGAAATATAGATGTCTAGAGAGATCGTATAGCACTAGAAACAAATTTGTCTCTCGCATTAAATAACAGGAAAGCGTAAATTATCCTTAAAATGATCTACTTCATGTTATAATAAAGTTATGAATTAGTTTATTGTTAGAACTAACGGGGTTTTAGATTTGCAACTTTATGTAGCGTAACATGTAATTATTTGCGTTTTACAGAGACTTGTAGTTTTGAAACTGGAATTGAGCACGGATTAAATTATTTATAAAACGTTTAACTATTTTTGTTCTAAGAAAATGTAATCGAAACACCTGGGTGGGTAATTTTAGATTGAAACATGTTTCAATTTTGTGGAAATAAAGTAAATTTACATGTTCATTTTAACGCTTAACTCCTGTTCTATTCACTCGTACCAGTATTATAACTTTGCTAGAAATAAAGGATAGCTAAATCTTAATACTTTCATTATACATTATAAAGGTGATTCGTTAGTCTGTTCTTTTTTAATAACTCGATTATTTTAAATATTATGGAAAAAATCAAATGAAGTTTATTTTAAATTAAACTGTCTATAAATCTGCAGTATAGGTTTTTGTGCAGGTGTTTTATTTTTACTCAATGGTATGTATCTTTATATTTTCAAATGGAACACATATATATTTATTCAAATAGCGAATTTATTATTTTTATTAAATACAGAAGACTTTGCATTACATTATTTTAACATTACTCCTTTTAAATTTAAAGAAAATTATTTAATTAAATATTTTATCTATTTCAATCCTATATTTCATTATTATACCTGATGTGTAATTCAAAGCCTTGTGTATTAAATAAAAATGTAATGTTTTAATCATTCAGCAATGTATTTTTTTATAATTTAAGATATGATTGCTTCTATTGTAACGTGTGGCCCTGACTTAGAGTATGCGAGCGCCGCCGCTGGTAGAAAGATCTCGAGCGATGACGTAATCCCCGGCGGGGTTTAACCCAAACGTCTAAACTGGTTTAATTACATCCGGTGGGGTGATTCTTTGTATTCGATGTCATTGTGGCGTCGGAAAGTTCGAGAAGGACATCGCGCTATATAAACCCGTCGCCAAAGCCAGCGAAAGACAGCCTGTTATATAGAACCAACAAGCAAAGAACAGTAGGTGATATAAATGAACAGTCTACGAGTGGTGAACATAAATAAATGTAGTTAAATAAATAGTGATATAAATATTGTTTAAATAAATAATCTTAGTGTTTAAGCATTTAATAATATTTTTAGTCTTAAATTAGTGTTTATAATTATTTAATCGTAGTGTTAGTTATTTTTATTATCTTTTTTAATATTTATCCTAATTGGCACACCCAGCAATGGGTAATATGCCGTGATGAAATATTTATTTTATTTTTATTTTTATTTATCGTTTATAAAACGTATTATTTTTAATTAATATTATTTCTCCTATTTTTACACTTCACCCAAATAAATAAACGTTACACTATTCTATTGAATAGTAAATTTCACATACTTTTCGAAATTGAATTAGGTGTTCCACATGAAAATATAAAGTTACATAGCATTGAGTAAAAAATAGAACATCCGGTTGAAAAATCTATACTCGTACTGCAGATTTATAAACGCTAATTTAAAATAAACTTCGTTTAATTTTTTTTCCATAATACATATTTAATATAATCAAGTGATGAAAAAATCTGATGTGGCCAGCACATTACCTTCCGTCTATTCTGTGTATTATGTACAAATTCCATAGGGCGCGAGCAGTCACGTGACTTTACTGACCTTGGCAATCAGATATAGGGGCGAATGCATACTCCTGATAACAAATAAGAAAATCATGAAATTTTGAATAAAAAATTATGACATTTGTCAGGTATGTATATAACTAATAGCTGTCATTTTGACACGGGTCCCCATATCTGCTTGTCAAGGTCAGCAAAGTCACATACATCCATACACATTACACATACACACAGACATCATCGTAAAAATATTAAAATCGGATTGTAGGAACCTTAAAACGTGCTTAATCATTAAAATCTGGATATGTGATTTTTAGCATAAATCCAATACCTCTCTTAGCAAGAGTTAAAAATTGTTGAAATTTGTGCCAAAACATTTAGGACATACGTTAGAACACACAGACTAATTTCATTTGTGAATGAAGCTTTGGTTTAACCTGAAAACTCCACAATCTTTGTGTGGTGATTTGAGCAACATGTACTTTGCGTTCCTAGTTATCATGTTGAAATATCGGTAGCTAATTCCTGTTGGCATGTTTGGACGCACAGTTTTTCACTTTGATTGCTTCCTGTCGCGTCTCCCGCGCAGCAAAAACTGCCGGCGTTGGCCTGGTGAAAGAGTTGTCAAGGTACGTGATATAGTGCTCTGGTGACGGCGGCTGGTTAGTCGAGCTGCTGCTACGCTACATCGACTGCTGAAGGGAATTAGTTATGCGACATTATTCATATCCGGCCTGAAAGGAACGACTATAAGTGTGCGAAATAATTTTAAGAATAAAGAGAGTATTTTTGGTACTATGACAGATATGATCGTTTTGAAATATTTTTCTTGTTCAACGCCAGACGAAAAACACAGCAAAAATGCGCCAGCACAATACCTTCCGTCAATTCTACGTATTTTGTACAAAGTCCACATAGAATTTTTTTTGCAAACTAATTTATGGGCGTTTTCTATTTAGGGGAGAAATGAACTGATCTTAGCTCGTACTGAACTGAACTGAACTACTACTAAAAAAGGACAGTATGTTTCTTAAAATAATATGTAGAAAATAAAAACATGTATAGCATTATATTTATAACATAATAATCTATATTTTCATATTTCCAGTAAAATCATTTCACAAAGATATTATGTAAATTTTATTTGACACTGACATCTGTCAATTAGTAATATTTGAATATTCTAACTGTTCCCATGGTGAAGCTTTTAGCAGCATTAGGTTGCACGATATTTCTTTATAATTCTTATCTCTAAATTCATTGAATATAAAGAAAAAAATATAAACAAATAAAAGGTCAAAAAATTATATAACCTTCAAATTACAGTACTTCCGGTTAACCAATCATAACCAAAATCTAATCAACTCTTCATATGGACTTACGAAAGAGGAATATGAAAGAATTCACCATCGAATTTTTTTACCAAAGACAATACTTTCCTTACCTATAAGTGCCGGAAGGTAAAATAGTCTTTGAATTCAATATTATTCGCAGAAAATGGAATAGGTAATTTTATTTTTCAAGTTTTATAAATCATAACCCAGAAAATCGATTTTAAATTTTTATATGTTATATACTCGTATAGTCCTAGCCTAGTCATAGGATTGAAATAATATCACAAAAAAATTAACTTTTTAACTTTCAAAAATATTTTGAAATTAGAAAATATTTGTATCATTTTAATATTACTTAATAATTAATCTATATAGGTGTTCTTATAGGTCTATAAAAGCACTGCAAACACGTCGTTTAGAAGATCTATAAGCGCATTGTTTGATACAATGTATTGTAACGTGTACCCCTGACTTAAGAGTATACGAGCGCCGCTACTAGTAGAATATTCCCGAGCGACGACGTAATCCCCGGTGGCGGAACGACCCATACGCTAGACGTGTTAATTACACCGGTGACCTAAATCTATTGTATTCAATATCATTGTGGCGTCAAAAAGTTCCAGAAGGACACTGGGCTGTATAAATACCGTCCGAAGGACAGCGGAGAGATAGTCTGTTATATAGAAGCAAGGAGCAATGAACAGTGGGTGATATAAATAAACAGTCTACGAGATGTGAACATAAATACGAGTAAATGTAGTTATATAAATAAATATAGTGATATAAATATTGTTTAAATAAATAATCTTAGTGTTTAAGCATTTAATAATATTCTTAGTCTTAAATTAGTGTTTATAATTTTTTAATCATACTGTTAATTACTTTTATTATTTTTTTAATATTTATCCTAATTATTTATCGTATAATAAACGTATTATTTTAATTAATAATTTTTTTTCTGATTTTTTACACTTCACCCAAATAAATAAAACGTTACAGTATTATTTAAGATTATTTAAATCTTTGTGTTTTTTTTTTCGAATATGGTGAGATGTTGATATGGTTATTAAATTAATATGGATAATTTTGAACTAATTTAAATAGAAATTACCTATCACCAGTATTACCAATGTATTTTTTTTTACAAAATGTCTAATTAAAGAGGCGCCATCAAAAATTTTGCACACAGGCGCTGCAGCATGCTCCTGGCGCGCCTCTGTGCACTTGTTATAATTTAAAGCACAATTCATCATTTAAAACGAGTTTTTATTTTACAATACACATTTCAATATTATAGGGCTTATTAATTACCCAACTATAGTTTGGTTCACGAAAGATGACAATTCAAGGTCATTTTCAAACCATCTGGTATAATATTACTTGCAAATAACTTCACTACATTCTATACACATAGGCGTGCACCAGGTATAATATTTGTGGATACATTTTAATCCCGTTGAAAATATTCGTGTTCATTATGCACAAATTGAATAGCTTGCCTTCGCAAAGTTTTTCCTTTCTCTCCTATGATTATGTACAATAAAATCGCGGAGCAAAATTAGAAACTTATTCGTTGATTTTTATTAAACGTCAAATCGTGCGTCAAATTCAAAAAAACAAACTCCGCCACTGGATTTGCTTTAACGTAGAGGGCAGTTCAATAGATAATTGCGTACCAGCAACTCATCGACATACGTTCCTATTACTTTTAGTGTGTTAGAGAGCAATATGAATATGGAACGTATATCTGTCATATAGCATAAATCACGTAGACATACGTCAAATAATCTATCTCTTTCTAATACATAATGTTGCTATATTAAAGTTTTTGGTGATTTTTTAATTTATGAGGTTCATAACTTAGTTTAGGTGTCAAATAAATATCTTTTACTCATGGAACTTACAGCAATTAGATTTTGTTATACATAGTAAAAATTTCCATCAAACAGTATAATACTCTCTTTGAATTAAAATTCAAAGTATTTATTTGTAGGTTCATACCATAATAAATATAAATTTTAACTCTAACCTACCTTGTAACAGTTGTCAAAATGTCAAAGTAAATTAAGTTTCAAATGTTTATTGAAACTGCCAATGGTACCAACCTTGATATTTTAATATTTATTACAATAAAATAATTTAAATAAAAGTAATTTAATGCGAAATAAGAAAAATAGTATGAAAAACACGTATTACGATGTTCATTTGTAATACTTGTCTTTCAATATACTATTACGACTTACAAACTATTTCATTGTGGTATAACTTGTAAACATATAACATTATAAATTTAAAATAAATATTTTTAATTATATTTTATTTATGTTTCGAAATATTTGGCGTCGGTCGAGTTTAAACCCGGTTCCCCAGATTTGCGACCAGACATTCAGTACGCGGCAACGAGACCCAAATATTTCGAATTTTAAATGACACAAAATTGACCCTCGTGGTGCACTTTCCACACCAGCAACGAATGCCAGTTGGGTGACGCCTGGTAAATGCCCGCACAGTACATATATAAAATCATCATTACCGAAATCTGTGTACAAAGTAGATTGGCACACCCAGTAATTGGTAATATACCGAGATGATATATTATTATTTTTATTTATTTATGTTTCACTATTTGAACGTCATGTAATATTATAATTATTTTAAAATTATTAAAAATATTTTTTATTTTTCCTTCCGTTTTATTCATATTTTGAAAGCGGATGAATCTTCTCGAGTAATAAAGAAGTTTAATTATCGTGACAAGTTGCAGACACCCTTAAACTAGTTCTCAAATATCGTGACGACATTCCTAAAGACTTTTTTACAGGTTCGCAATATTTTATAGTCAAATCAGGTTAGCACATCTGGAGTTCATTAGGTTCCACATAAATAAAACCTGCACTAAAATGCAACTAATTACTCCTCTATTTCTTTGTTAAAAGAAAAATAATTCTCGAACAGCAAAATTATAGTCTCATAGTCACAGATACTTTTAGTAATTTGTTATTTAATAGTCAGTATATTTTTCCGAGAAGTCTATCAAAATGTATCTCACTTTTTAAATACCAGCTATTATTTTACACACGATGTAGTAAATAAATAAATAAATATACGTACTATTACCTATTTGAATATGATAATTTAATAATTTCATATAATTTTTTGTAGAATATTCTTGGGATCCTAAATATATTTGACGAGTGTTGAGGTAGTTCCTTAGTAATCCATAAAAATTTATTTTTCAACTAATACAAATATGTATAAAGAGGTTTCGAATGTGAAATACATTCATCATCAGTTCAGAATACTTAGTTAATTACACAATTATATTTTAAGTTACATTTTGATAATTATATTAAAAAACTTATAAAAATAATACAATAATAATTAATTAGTTATGACCAAGACATTTTAAAAACCATCGCTTCAACGTCTTGAAACGTAGAATGCAGAAAAGATAGATTCTGCAATTCATGATTTTTTTAAAATACGAATACCTATATGAACTGGAAGGAAAACATGGTTTAAGTGTATTATTGTTGAAGGGAATTATTTTGAACATATTTAAAATAAAATTCCAAAAAATATCAACCATGTGTCTTATACTCAATAACTCTATAAAAATAAAAATGTTTTATATAATAATCAAAAAGTGCGTCTGTTTTACCTTGCCGTAAAAGCGCAAGCGCATGCACATGCACGCATGATGTTAGTTTTCCACAAAACAGAAATGCTTCAAACTTCAAAACTTTCATTTCACTGATGTACCGACCAAAATCTAAAAATTTACTCTAAACAACTTAATATTTCAACAAGAAGTACCTATATTGATATTTTTATAATATATAATATACATATAATCCCTCCAATCCTGTAAGAAAATTGCTAACTCTTAGCCACATTACTATATCAAATAACCAATAGTAAATGCAAATAATAATTAAAACATGAAAATGACAGGCTTTACAGTTGTTTTTATTGGTTACAATCTTTAACAAAGTTGCTAAAACCTAGTAAATTTCTTACAGAATTAGGCCGAATATGTTTAGTTTTTATTTTACTCTTGTCCGATATGATGGAGGAGGGTTAACCCCTAGGTTGTTATAGTTCCATTCACGAAGGATGACTATTCAAGGTCACTTATTCGATGTAAGAATATATATCACTGCCCGGTTGCACCGCTGACCCTTAAATTTTAAGTGTTCCTTAAATTGACAATGTCGTATCGAAACGTCAAATGAGTTTGCGTCAAATTGCTGTCAAAATTTCGATTTGAATTTTTTTATTTTAACCTAGCTTAAAATTTAAGTGTCAGCAGTGCAAATGGGCGTTTATCTATCAGCAACTTAGCAACTATGTGACGTATTGTACTTAATTTCTGATGCATGACAGACGTAAATGGTGCCATTGCTTTCTAACAAACTAAAAAAAAAGTGGCGTATGTTGTAGAGTTATAGATATCCAATTATATACTACACTGCCCAGAGGCAGTTTATCCAGTGACGTTGACGTTTAAATCAAATTATTATCTCATGGTTTACGTCAAATCTATATTTTTGTTTTATGCAAAAGCAAAGGTGACGAAAATAGACTTAGGAGAGACACATTATTTAAAAAGTTAAAATTTATTCGTAAATATTTCATGTTGCCCTCCTAGGATACAAAATGCAGTTAGGTTATCTGCAATCAATATTATATCAGACGAATTATAAATAACCTTGAATAGTCACATTTCGTGAACCAAACTATAAGTGAAAATGTTTTTAAGGATAGGCTGATTCTCTATCAAAAAGATTTATTTTTAAATTCGCAAATTTATGGGCAAGGTTCTGATAACCATTGCATATCTACAATACAAGTAGAATATGTATAATATAATTTATCTATCAACAGAATCATTATTCAATATAAAAGTATAAATACAAAAGTCGTAATAATATATTTGTATTTCATTTCCCTTTCAATTATTCTGCTTTTATTTACCCCACAATTGAAATCAAATTATTTTAACGAAAACAAACTACCCAGATTATTAAATAGTCTGTAACCGCCCTCAACTACCCAACAAATCCGATAAGTTAGTCCATGTAACTGTAACCATATTCATGAAGGCGCATTAGTCTCGCGTAGTGAACACTGCTAACCTAATTTGCAAAGATTTCGAATCATCAGCGGGTAATTGAATGATATAAAGTGCAGCCCCTGGGGTCTGGCTGTGTGGCTCGTTGTTGGCAGCAATGAGCTATTAATCTTCATTTGACAATGGAGCTCACCCTCTACGAGGGTGGCTACCGCGACAAGATGTTCATAATGAAGAGAAGAGTCAATGCTGGGAGCTGGGGACATCCAGTGCATGATCTGCGGATGATTAAATGAATGTGTAATGGATAGTTTTAGAAAGAAAATGTTTTATAAATAAATTACTCTTACGTTTTGTATTTAATATGAATATGGGAGCATTTACGAGATGAAAATATCATTACTTATATCAACATTTTAAACAGTATTTCACAAAAAATCTAGACGAATTCTTCTTTTATTTTTATACAGGACTTTTCAAATAGGAGTACTCGAAAAGCAGTTTCTGGACGTGTAATACACAAGCATTTTTGTGCCGACTTCTCCCTAAATTTATTAAATGAATTTAATTTATTGTCCAAATATGAAATACTAAGGATTTTTATGTTGATAATATCAGAAGATTTGAATAATTTCAAATGACATGGATTTACAAATGTACCCGCAAACATTTTTTACCGGTTCAGCAATGGAAGTAAGAATAATATGAAGGAAGTATTTGCAATCGTTATTGAAGCCGCTTCTCCCTCTACAATGTGTCCCATGTCATTTTGAAATTACAAGGTTATTGCTGTCAATCGTGCATTGCATGATTTTGTACATGAACGTTTGTTGGACAAGTGTTTTTACCTCTCACTAAGAGAGGTATTGGATTCATGCTAAAAATAGCATATCCATATTTTAGTGAATAAGCACGTTTTAAGGTCCCTAGAATCCGATAATAACATTTTTACGATGATGTCTGTGTGTGTGTGTGTGTGTGTGCGTGTGTGGATGTGTGAGTGTGGGGTTGTTGATGGTACGATTTCTCAAATTCTATAAGACTAGAGCCGTATGTAACTACGGATTCCTCAATCTAACAGTAATGGGAAAAGTTGAATAGGTTCTAGTAACAATTGTAGTAGTATTTTAACAAATATCTTCTAAATATCATTTTTTGAATATTTATCTTATTACAAATATTAAAAAACAAAATTCTCTATCCGATACATTTAAAAAAAATATTATATCTTTTATAGATTTAAAGATATAGAAATATAATCTACAAAATATTCTGTTGTAATAAATCTCACACCCTGCTCACAGCCCAAACATCTCCATGGTATCTACTTGAGATATTTAAATGTGTTTAATTGACAAATAAATGTCACTAATGTCAGTGTCAAAAATTCAGAGATAGTATTGCAGGCTTTTTTTGATATATAATATAATATAATATATTTAATATTTCTTATTGTATTATTAATTATATATTTAAAATTATAGGTATATTATATGAACCCTTCAGAAATACCGCCAATCCCGTTAATGAATTGGAAAAACGAAAATTTAGAAGAAATGGAGAAAACTTGCTCATAGAATGAATTTAAAATTATAGAAAATACGTAAATATAAAGATTCGGTGTAATTAGATTTTTTTGTGTGTACAAGAAATCTTAAATACAATACTTATATATACCACAATGGAAAGGGCACATAGTTCAAGTTTATTCTCTTTCCATATTATTCCTACCTCCATGGGTTTAGCATTGCAAAATTCAAATATAATTACTTACATTTAGTTCAATATGTATTCATTTAAGTTACAATTGACAATTTAGTAACAAAGTTGTAAACATTTTGCATATTCTTGTGTTGAAAATACTCATAAGTTGACATTCAACCAGATTAATACCAACTTAAAACAATAAAAGTCCCTATATTTTTGTCGACCGAGGCCGGTAAAAAAATGTTTCTGTATAATTTTGAGAGGCACTAAAAATGAATTAATTCGTAATTATTTTTATTAATAATTTCGAGTCAGCCAATGGCACTAAAAATATGATTATGCCTTTCATTTTTCGAATATCAGAAAAAAATCCTTTTGCATTATATCAAATAATAAAAACTATTTTTTTCAATATTTTTGAAATGTCTTGTATAAAGTCAAAATCCGTTTAACCGGAGCTTCGAATTATTGGGACCATTTTATTTTTATTATTTATTTTTAATTTCTACACATCTATTTATGGCCGCTCGTAGAAGAAGCCATAAACAGATGGGTCTGTTTTACTTATACAAATAATTTCGTGCTTAAAATAAGTGTATATTGTCCTTTGGTAATTTCTTTTTTATGTTTTACGACGGTGGATTAAAAAGTTTAGGGTCTAACACATAGAGGGCAGTACTAGATACACAAATATTTCTTATGGAGTTTGTGAACTGTTATTAGTGTCCATGAAAGAGTTACAAGCGGCGGTTGCCTTGAATTTTTCTTATATCTAATTGTATCTTCAGAATTTAAATTATTTGTATTGCAAATATTTAAAAATAATATAGATATTAAATAGATTTTTAATATACAGGGTGTTAAAAAAGTGTAATTTTTTAAGGCCATATAGTACTGACCAAAATGAGAAAAAAAAGCTTAATCAACGTGGGTCCGATCTTCAATACTTTCTGAGATATAAGGCAGTGAAAAATGAATTTTTATGGGGTTTACCTCTGTTAGCTGGAAAACTATAAGTTACGATAAATGAAACTTTTTGTTTAGACACTTTTCAGTGGTCATCGTGGATGTGCTTTTGTTTATTTAAAAAATCAAATAATTGTATTAAATTAAATGTTGTGCCGACATTTGCCAATATTTAATTTTTAAATAACTTCGTAGGTATTAGAAACTGACAAAAATGTTTCATATAAAATTATATTGTTTTTTTTTATAACCTATTTACTGACATACACAAAATTTTGTTTGATTACTATCTTTGTCAGTTTTTCTTCGATTTTTCGTTCTTCTTGGAAACAGTTGAATATCAGACCTGTGTTGAAGAAGCTTTTTACTCATTTTGGTCGGTACTAAATACCCTCAAAAAATTTACCCTTTTTTTAACTCCTTGTAATTTAAATTGTCACATTATATGCGCGTGAGCCCAAGCCCAATATCAGCTGGACGCATGCGTACTTCAATACATGACCGGGGTCTTTCGCTAGTTAAAGGCTGTCCAAATTTAGCTTCCATTATTATTAAAATTATTTATACAGTTTAGAAAGTACCATAAAGTTCATATAATGAAGTATGTGATTTTAATAATTAATAGTTTGAATATATATATTAAATTAAACAATATCTTCTAGTGAAAATATATTATACATATAATAAATTATATTGTTTTCTATACATGTACGTTAACAGCTTTCCCTATAATAAAAGTCACGGCACGTCATTATATTATATCTTATTGTATTAATAGTTTTAAATATTTAAAATTATAGGTATATTACATATACCCTTCAAAAATACTGTCAATCCCGACAATGAATTGGAAACATTTCGAAAAATTAGAAGAGAACAAGATTTCTTCATAGAATGAATTTAAAATTAAAAATCTAAAGAATAGATATAAGAAGATTTTTTGGTGTAGAGTGTAGTTATACAAGAAATGTTAAATACAATACGGGGCGAGCAGTCATGTGATTTTGTTGGCCTTGACAAGCAGATATGGCGGCCCGTGTCAGAATGATAACTAGTAATTATGTACATAGATGTCAAACATCATAATTTTTCATTCTAAATTTAGTGATTTTCCAATTCCATGTGGTTTATTTTCCTCGATAAGTAAATTTCACACTTTTGGTGACAAATTGACTACGTGAATTTAGAAAATCTTGAAATTTTTAATGAATAATTCTGACATTTGACATCTATGTACATAATTACTAATTATCATTCTGACACGGGCCCCCATATCTGCTTGTCAAGGCCAACAATGTCACATGACTGCTATGTAACCAAAAGCGAAAGTAGCGAGAGGTATTGTGCTAGCCACAACAGACTTTTTTATTTGATTCAGGCTGATGGGCTCATCTCATCAGTAGTAACAAATCTTTTTATTTACGTACCTGCCATGATCACCTTCAATACGGGGAAGCAAGTCGGACGTCAGGAAACGAACACGTTTCGGGGGACCCACCTCACAAAACTTTTTGTCATTCGTAAATCATTGGTCAGAATGATTGGAATCCTTTCAAAGGAGCTGCCCACAGTCTGCCATTTCTATAGTGAATTAATTTTTATTTTTTTCACTGATATAAGTTAAGGCCTCCTATAGTAGGGAGCATCTTCAATGCTTTGCCTACCACGTTTAAATTCCACTGCTAACTTTTTTAACATTGTGTATGGACAAAATATTTGCCAAGTCTTCATGAATCTGCTTAATCGTTATGCCCTTTTTGTAGAAGTATTTGATTTTTGATCACTGTTATAAATTAGCGGATTATTGTAAAATATCGCAAACACTAACAACAATTAACATAACCTCACAAAAAAATGTGCGTCTAGTTCTAGTGCTGCCCTCTCTGTGTTCGACCACGTTACCTTTTCAATTTAACAGTTATCTCTTTCTATCGCTGCATATGGTAAGTAACAACAACTTGCAGCTGAGCTATCAAACGAAACGTCAAAAATATTCCTGTCACTAAATACATGTAGGTGTTCTCGGTGAAAATTTACATCGTTAAACAGTTTAACTTCAATAAAAGCTTTTGTAACTTCTTTCGAGAATTTTTTTAAACAGACTTCTCTCGCATTTAACTTTTGAATTGAGAAAAAACAAATGCCATAGATCTCAGCAAGGAAGCACGTAAACATGGCTCCCGCCATTGGTTTATTGGCAAATTTCATTGCGCATATTTTCTATCTCTTTAAATAATTGAAAAGATCTATTATATCTACATCTGATCTAATTTATTATATAACACTTAACATTGTTAGTACTCTTTATATCGAGCCGAAAGTTAATTATGGAAACATATTTAATATTCTATTTATTTTCTGCAAAAATTTAATCATCAAAATTTTGAAACAATTGCAGATTTGTTTTCCTGTTTTTTATCTGCGTAGTAAAATGTTTTCAAATAGCCGACAATAAAAAAAACATTTCTACGATATTACAGCTTTCAATTATCGTTTCATTACTTACCATTTCACTTTAATCTGTCACCATGGAGTAATACCGCTGAGGTTAGGTTATAATCAACAAAACCGAGATAGGGGAATAACGATCTACCGCTGTGGACTAAATTGATACCAGAGCAGCCAGCTCAACATCAGCGTTAAATGGATCCACAATCACCACACTATGTATAAATTTTGCTTTTAATCAGCGTGACAATGTTCACAGCGACCCTTTTGCCATTCCCTCTCATCTCCCGCTGTGGCGCTGCTGTGCTTCGAGTGTCGCTGAAATAAAATCACAGAGAAGCTAACAGGGATATAAAGTGATAAATTGGTGAAGATGAAATGAATGCATGATTCCATATTGAAAATTAATTATATTTTAATATCAACGTGTCTCACAAAAGCTTTAAAATTTCACATTTATACACAAAGGTACAGTTTCGTTATGTGGATATTTTTTTGGCAAAGAAATACATATTCTTGTAAAAGGAAAACGATTCTTTTCTTTCTTATGAGTAATTGTAATAATATGGTCTTATTAAATAAATAATTTACGATAATTAAATAAATCACTGGGACAGAAAATGACAACCAATTAAACATGTCTTGTTTGTCGTTTCGTCACACAAAAACATATCCACAGCAGAATAAGTGTACATCTTACATTATACAATATAATAATTACTTCTGTTAAGAATTACAATTAAATATTTATAATATGTACAAATAGATATTTTCTCTGTCTCTCGTTCATTCTTTCGTAAGCTAATGCTTTGATAAGCGAACTGCTGGTCACATTCACAGCATAAGAGTACATGGGACACTAATATGGGGACGTATTTACAAGGGCGGAGGCGCTGCAGCTGCGGCGCCCCACAGGCCTCACACGAGACCTGGAGGCTTTACGTCTAGGCCGGTAACGAGGTCCATCGAGCCAAGCGGCTGAGGAGGCGGCGTGTGTCCCATACTCGCAGGACTCGCCACGTTGTTCGTCGTCATATCGCTCTGGCTGTTCTCCTCCGAATCTGAGCATGAATCCGAACTGCCCTTCTTGTTCCCGCTACCGTTGTGCGTCTTCACATGTTTAGCTAGGTGATCAGAACGCATGAAGCGCTTATTGCACACAGGACAAGCAAATCTTTTTTCCCCCGTATGCGTACGGAGGTGACGTTGCAGTTCGTCAGACCGAGTAAATCTCTTGCCGCAGAACAGCCAGTTACAAACGAATGGACGTTCTCCGGTATGCCACCGTAAATGCGCTTTTAAATGTGAAGTCTTGCCGTACACTTTTCCACAACCGGGAATGTGGCAGCTGTGGATGTTCTTCTTGCGAAGATGCACACCAGCTGGCCCAAGCCGTTCAGCCTCTTGGCAATTGGGGCAATCGCAAGTAGCGCGACCCGTATAACGTCGTTGCGAACGGGGGGACGGCACCTGAGGTGGTAAAGACGCTCCTCCGGTTGTCGGACTGGGTGCTGAGGCTCCGTGGTGGTGCCCCAAGCCGAATGTAGCTCCTACTCCCTGAGCGCCTGGCAGCATGCTCTTGTACGTGTCCTGCAGCAGATGCTGGCCCGAGGAAAGAAGGTGGTGCGCTGTGTTGGAGGCAGCGAGCGAATGCGTGAGACTGGAGTAGTCGGACGTGGCGGCATAGTTGGCAGCCATCTGCGCGTGCATGCCCCCGCTCATGTCCAACCAAGACCCGGCCGTGGCAGCCGAATGCACATCCCACCATGACCCCGCCGTGTTGACAGCATCTCCCGCTTTGATAGCACTGTGGTGCGTGGCCGTGTTGAAGGGCCAAGACTCGTACGGGTGCCTCGAATACACGGTGCCGAGATGGTGGGCAGTTGCAGCGCCCTCCACCACTGCAGGTTGGGAGCTGGCACCGGGGAAATAGAGGTCGCTGCCGTAAGATGCTGCCGCCGAGCCGCCGCTGGAGCATGAGGACATGACAGGGCGCGAAGTGTACGTGCTGCTGCCCATGCTGGATGTTACGGAGCGCTGCGATGTGGCAATTGACACACCCGACGACGCGCTCGATAGACCTGGGGAGTGCGCGCCCTGGGGGGACTTCTTCCACGGATGAAAGCCCTTCCCTACAGCCGCATCTGCGAGAGGTGGCGGAGACTTGCTCGACAGCTTGTTGCATTGCGCTGCTAGCATCGCCAGGGGCGTGCCACGTAGACTTGGATGCTCCTGCAACAAAAAAATACCCCTATTACTTATCATTATATTTAAAAAGTTTGCGTAACAAACACCAGTTAGTAATGAATGAGTATAAATTAACTGTAAATTGATCTAGAATGGCGAAAGTATGGAAACAATACATTGATGATATCGTAGTCATGGTAACCGATTAAATAATGTAAAACAGAGCAGAGTGTGTAGTTAGGGTGCAGAGTTTACTTTTCTAATGGATTTCTGAACGGCAGGTAAAAAAGTCTAATGAAGTCGGCGGCAAATCCATTCGGTTGTAAATGGTGGCCTCGGCCGAAGGTCCGTCAGTCCAGTCAGGAAATTGAGAGTGGTGAGTATTAGAGAGAAACAGAGGGAAGAGTCCGGATCGGAGTGAGCATGAGTGCGTTGCGCCATATCCCGGCTCCGCCCACTACTTACGGTCGCCACTTGATTTACAGCGGCGGGTGGCGGCCGCACAAACGCCACCGATGCGCTACTGCATACATCAACCCAGCCGGACACCTTAAATAACGCTCTATTGATTAATATTTTGAGTTATCGTTGTGCGGCGGGGTTTCTCACGGCACTAATTAATACAACAGGGCGACCTTGGCTGTTGGCTGCTGTGACTACAGCCTCGAGGACGAAGATGAGGACGAGGTATCGATCCGCGATAGCTCCCGACTCCAGACAATGGGATGCTCCGGGAAACGGGAAGCGCTAATGGTTGCCACGACACATTTCTTTAATGGTTCTGTCCGGACTGCTTTGTTTCGCCACAAGCAAGGAACTCATAAAAATTGTACTCAAAACAAAGATCGTATACAATAATACTACCTAAAAAATCACACTTTCCATTTCTAGAAAATTGAGAACAATTTTTGCGATAAAATAAAAATAAATTAGAACATATTCAAATCCTTAAAAATAAAGGATAGAAATTCATTTTGATTAAATAATATATTTACTTGTGCTTACTGAGTATTAACCTTTCTAAAATCTGCATCTGAGTATAATCTATATTTTACCACATACAATAACGTGTATAAATATAAGAAACATATTGGTTGGTACCACAAGCCTTGTTTTAACTAAAACGCTGTTTTAAGAAATGTCAAGTTCAAATTTCAATATTTGTTTGAATACTAACTATGTTCTGCTTTAAAATCATATTTTGATAAATTTAATATTATTTATTATTATCACTAAGTAATGAAATTTGACATTTCTTAAAACCGCGTTTTAGTTAAAGCAAGGCTTGTGGTACCAGCCATTGTTTCTACATTATTACCTAGATGCGAAAATTGACAATACGTATCATCAACATACTAGTGTGTTATTATAAAGAATTGTGCCAACTGACCGGGTAATTTCACTTTATCATTTACGAGAAATCGCTAAATCGCAAAGTATGAAAATAAATAATATGAATGAGAAAATGTAACTTTAACCCCTTTTCTTTATTTACAAATTCACATTATACATTGATGGGATCGATGATCGATTGTTTCTGGAGTTGATAATGGTTGAAAAACTACTCGGAATTGTAGTCAAACACTTTTTATTGAATTAAATTGAAATTTCGGTCATACAATGACCATCTTATTTAACAAAAATAAAAATATAAAATTTTAAAATTATAAATGGAATATTTTCGTCAAAAATGAATAAATAAATGATAAAACAACAAATAAATTAAATAACGCACGCTGGATTTAAATAATTAAAACGGACAAAAAAACAACGATGAACAAACTTTACAACACTGGTAAGCAGTTATTATATTAGATATATTTAATTTGTATTTATTTATTTATTATATATATATATATATATATATATATATATATATATATATATATATATATATATAGATTTTTTGCTTATTTTAATTGTTATAGTAAAATAGAGGGGGTTGATAAAAAAACAAGCAAAATTCTGGGAAGAATTCACAGCCAAAAAAGTTTTAGATTACCTCTAGCGTTGTCGTTTATGTTATCGGATTTCGGAGTATTTATGTGAAGTAACCTAAATCGTAAATATTAAAATTAAAATGTAATATCGGAGATGGCCCATCCCATATCAATAAAATGTAATTTCTTTAGTAAATATTATCCATGACTGATCACTGAACCCAAAGCAAATAATAGCCAGAAAAACACACAAAATGTAAAAAGGCTCTGGATTAAGTAAGTAATAATGAAAACTGTTTGAAATTTCACACAGGCATCTACTATTTTCTGAGAAAATGTTTTCTGTCTGATATATTGCGAACCCTACGCTACGCTACGCTTGTCTTTTTCCCTTCGTTAATGAAGTAATTCGAGTATCGAATTGGAAGCTGGCCTGTAATTAGTCAGACGATGTCGAAGAGCCCGAGCCCGAGTGGGTGCTTTGCTTGGGTTACATCAGAGTTGCCGTTGCCATCTTGTGATTAAGCCGAACGCGAAACACTCGGAGGCTGCTGGCTGCGGCTCTGGCACTGCTCAGCTCGCAACCTTAATCAACGCTGTAATGAAATCCCAGGCGCCGAGTCGACCGCCAGACAGACTGGAGAGACAAGAGAGAGAATGCCCCTTGATGACCGCCGGATAATGACTAACACAAAGATGACTGTTTGTTTAGTTAGATTCAGAGATTTCGTTGAGTGGATGACGCAAGAAACCTACAAGCCTAGATAAATTTTCAAATATGTAGTTCCTATATTTTTAACAGATTAACATTTTAATTGGTATTTACTTATGCGCAATTCAAATTTAAATCTTACACATTTTAAACGTTTTAAAATGCAATGTAGAAAATGCTTCAATTTTTCCAGTATTATATTTATCAAGTAGATAATTCCTTCAAACGCGATAATTAGATCGTTAGAAGCTTCATGTATCAGAGTGCAAAATGGCACGAGTTCGCCGATAATTAATTATAATTAAATTCCCATTTTTTCGCTATTAATGATCGGAATCATTATGATATCAGTATGTAATGATGTCCGGCAACTCTACAATGCACCGATGTCATTATCGTTATCAACCGTGACATAATGGCGTTCATTTTGCAAATAGATTGTTCGTAATGCACTGTACAAACAATTTTCAGTGACAAATCACATGTCACTGGTAATCACGTCCTACACAACGAATCACACGCACGTAGGATTTAATCAATAAGAAAAAAAAAATACAAAACAAAAAGAGGTAGGTATAGCTATGCAGTATACGGTACGCATATATTTATAGTGTCAAGAATTTAGATTGAGGTACATACTTAAATTTTTTTTTCATTAGATAAATAATAAACATTATTAATTTTCCCCAATCTGGTGAAACTCGGATTGCTACATTCGTTTTTTGGAAATTGACCGCCAAAATGAAAATAAAGATTATTATGTATCCTAGGTTATTTTTCCATAAATGTCGGCGAATTTCTCGACTTTGGAGAATTTTTGTTTAAATTTGGTTAATTTTAGCCTGAAAATATCCAAAATATACCGTAACATAGTTTTGTAAAACCGCAGAACTGAAATGAACGAAAATTAAGCCATTATACTATTTTTTTTACAAAATTGTAACTATAATTTTTCAATATTCGTTCGGGAAATAAGTAATTTTATATTCAAAATGAGTGCGGAAAATAGGCAATTCCTGTTGTATAGATTTAAAATAAATAAAACAAAAATGTTGTTTTGTTGTCACGAAAGCAATTGTTATGAACGCTTAATATCATGCATAGTCACCCAAGTAGTAGATATATGTCAAAAATTTAAAATAAGATACGTTTCGTATTTTTTCTCATTTTAATAGGGTTTTATGGCCGTGTGCTTGAGTGTCTGGTCGCAAATCAGGAGACCCGGGTTCGATCCCAAAACTAATTTCGAATTAAATAGGTGCAAAATTGACCTCTGTGATGTACATACTCTCCATTTAAAGTTATTATAACTTAAAGATTATATTATTTATTCTCTATACGATTTGATTGCATTTTATACTTCATATTCACTAGATAGGGAGTTAAAGAATTATAAAAACATTAAATTTCATAAATCAATCAGCTATGCTAACCATGGAAACTGTTAATATATTCAGATAATTCAAATTGACAAATGTCAGTATCAATGAAAAGTAAATGAATGTGGCAGAGATGAAGTTGTTGAGATAGATGTTGGGGAAGTTTCTAGAAAGATACGAGAGGCGATTATATTGGTTTGAACATGTCATGAGGAGAGATGAAGAATATATTGGAAGAAGAATGAATAGCTTAATAGAGTGGAAGAAGATGTCAGTGTCAAGTGAAATTTGCATAGTTTGTTTATGAAATAATTTTACTAGAAATTTAGAATTTTTTGCAAGAAAAGTTTTGTATGGTATTTATACATAATATACATGATTGACGGAAAGTATTGTGCTGGCCACATCAGATTTTTTTATATAATTTATTGTTTACTTATTCAATTATTGCATAAATAAAACGCGATATTAACATTAATAAGTGTATAGTTGCCTTATAAGTTAAGAATCACTAATTTCCCGCACTTGTTGAAATAATTGCATTTTTAAGACAGAAATTTTTAGGATGAATCAGAAACGACAGTTGACATATTTCATTCAAAGTTCCTAGTTTCTGAACGAATCAGTTTTATAGGTTATGATCAAGTTTCATACTAGTTTCTTATTATATCATGAAACAACTATAGAAATTTGGAAAAATATTATGTTTGTACTTACTTAAATAACATATAATGTGTTAAATAATCCTCAGCTCCTTGACAGCTCGCTCCAATGTCCAAAAACAAGCTAACCTCAAACGGATAACGGATCACAACACGCTAGCAATGCAACCAACTTAACAACCCAACTCAATCGCAAAGAGTTTTAACTCGTGAACGCACCACACCACGTAAATGTATTTTTAATAATGGCCACATTTCGTTCACACATTTGACACATGGTGAACAAATCATATAATTTAGAATTGATTAGTGTTAACCGCTAACTAGACAGCTGCTGCTACTAGCACCATGAGAGTAACAGAGAAGGATTAAAGAGTTACATGGTGAGGGACGGGGAGGCAGACATTAGCAAGCCGCTGGGGCATATGTCGGCTGACCACGAAAGAACTAATGCATGTGTGTTTTTCAACAGTGGTTATAATAAAATTAATGTTAATGTCTACAACTCTGTATCACAAATATATTTAGAAACTATAACATATTAAAAATAAGTAGCAAGTCAATTTTCGCGCCATAATGACGATTTGTCTTTACGAGTACACTCATAGAAGCCAAATTTAATTGTTTTGGATGGTAATAAATTTATGGAACATATTTATAAACAATTTGCAATAGACCTGTTCATTTAAAGAGACATGTGCAATGTGTGGCGCAGTGGGATTCTACGCATAGTAAGCCAACAACTGCCGGGAGCCGGGAGTCATGGTTACGCGCTTGTCATGAGATCCGTGGCGTTTGTTTTTTGAAAAATTTATACGTAAAATGTGAGGAAAGTGTTTGACAACATGACAACCTTAAAAAAAATCTCGAAAGAAGTTATAAAAGCTTTTATAAAATCCAGGTATTTTAGTGAGTGCAATATTTTTGACGTTTCGTTTAACAGCTCAGTTAACAGTTACAGGCGCCATTTTACTTACTATATGCAGAGAAAAAAAAATAGTTGTTAAATTTAAAAAGGTCTATAGGGCCACTGTATCGAAAAACACTTCTGTTCTACGAGTATATTGTTACGTGAAAATTATCTGCGAGGAGAACACACGTATCGTCCTAATGTTCATCACCCCGTTTATTTCTTGTTTCGTTCAACTGCGTAACGTTCAAATCTTGACCATGAAGTTGGCAAAGATGAACTTTACGCGTTCACAATTTAAAAAGTACACTCCGGAATACAAAATGTACATGAAAATTATTTATTGAATCGGAATAGGGAGAGTTATTGCTAGTATTTTTTATTTAAAATTTCTACTGTAGAGTGTACTTTTTCAATTATGAGTTCATCTGCGCTAATTTCATGGTCAATGTACAAACATATGACACTGCTTACCTAGCCTCTACTAGTACTAACGTTGTAAATCCAATATAATAAATTATAATATTTAACTTATTTGCTGATGAATTTATATTTTTTAAATGTTTCAACTGTTTTCATTTCATTTTTTTCTGTAAATGTAACAAATTGCAACAACGCAAACAAACACGTTTTGTTTTTTGCAGTAAGTAACAAGTTATGTTTCCAAGTTACCAACCTTTCAACAACCACACGGTAAATAAAATCATCCACTTATCGACCGCGTTGAAGCATTACGCACCGTGTTTTGTTTTCCTCCCGCCACAAGCCAACACATTTACTTCCGCTGGTTTTTTCACTCGTACATGCACCCTAACATACCACGATGATGAATGTTCGTTCGCACCAACACCACCACGTACGGCGCTATGATCGCACTCAAACGCATTTGTCATTTGTCCATTTCAAGGTGGATTATTTATATTTAGTGCAGTAAACAAGTCATTTATAACACGAGACAAGTAAATTATGGTTGGAATTACGAAAAACGAGGATTCGAAGGGATTATGGATTGTGGGAACAGGATTGTTGACAACAGAAACTAGTCAACCGAACGTAAGTAGTTTTCCTTTTTAAGTTTAAGTATTTAAAGTCTTCAGAAGTATTGTGGTTTCAAATTTAATGATACGGAAGACTTTTGTCCATTTGTAAATATTTTATATTTTTTTTTACTATTATAAGTATTCTTTGAAAAAAAAGCCGTACTAGTAGATACCTGTCTGAAACAACAATCTCAATTTGGAAATAAAAAATACTATTTTTCCGAAACTTTCACATGTATAGGTATATATTATAAATTTTGAGTTTTTGTTTATATTTAATTTTGTGATATGAATTTTTAAATATAACTTGAAAATTTGAATTTTGCCGGAGCTGATAATATTTAGAAACAAAAAAAGGAAACTTATAAACACACAAAACATAATAACACCACAAAACTAATATGAACGTCTTGTTCTGCTGACAACGCGTCAATGGCGGAAAACTTATTCTTATTCCAATTGTATATGTACAAATTTTTTTAGAAGAAAAATAATGAAATATTGAATGATTATGATTTTCTATTAATAAACGATTTTTCATCCCTGGTTAAACTGTCAGTAAACTTCACTGTCAGTTAAAAAAAAAGTCGCATAAAACTGACAGATGTGTAATTTTTACAACTTATAATATCGATGCTCTACTTTTCTTTTAACTGACAGTTAAGTAAACAAACAGTTTACCAATGCTAAACAATTAGTTTAACTGTCAAACAGTAGTAACTTAAAAAATTGTTATGGAATAAAATAGATTTTTTCCGTTGACCGTTTATTAATAGGTTATGATAATGTATATAAAATCATTCATTAATGACCTCTATTCTCTATTAATACAAGATTTTTTATTAATAAACGATTTTATTATCAAAATTTACGTGTCGAACGTTATTAACCTCAAAATTTGTGTCATGGAATAAAATTAGATTTTCCAATTCAATAAGATACGATCAACGGAAAAATATTGTAACTAACACGTCTGTTAATTGGCGATTAATGATCTCATCTCAACAATCGCCCCCATTATCACACTTGATAGTTAAATAACTATTCTTTAATTTAATAAGGAATTTAATTAACGGAAAACTATTATTACTAACTCGCGTTACTCTCACTCTCAAACTCAAATGTCATCCTTGATTATTAATCGCCCTTATTAACACACTTGATACGTCCATAACTAATAAGTTTTGATTTTGGTCGAATTTGAACTTGGATTTTTAAAACTAGTACAAATTAAAAATTAAAATGATTTCATTTTTAAGAATAACTTAATTCATGAAAAAATAATTAGAAAAACTGTTAGTTGCATCAGCTACTTTGTACTTTTTTATTGTTTACTAGAAACAGAAGACAATTTCCTGGTGAAATGTCGTGACCGCCCGAGGATATGAGGGCTGCTATTCTTTGTCTCCAATTTTAATCGGTAATTAAGAGCACTGATGAAGTCACGCAAGTTTTACAGGATCTCTACAATCCACACAGAGACTTGTTGAGAGTCATTTGTATTTCAGCTGATGATGACTTGATGACTCATTACCGCGAAGCGTGCTTGCTCTAAATACAGGAATAAAGAAATTGGAATTTTGGTAATTATTGATATTAACCTATTTGGACATTTAAGAATTTTTTTAGCAGGGATATCAACAGGCAAATGTATGACTTAGTTCTACGTTCTTAGATCAGAAGAAACTTTTTGAATTTGCTGTTCTTATTTTGAAAATGGGTTTCATCTATAAAATTTCAGAAAAATGTGCGTTCCTAGAGTCACGATCTACATATTTTTGACATATTCTGTTTTTAATTCTAATCTAATCAGAAAGTCATATTTGAAGGTTTCAGGACTGGTGTATGCATGAGTATGGTTCGTCTTAACATTGTTTATCTTGTTCAGGAAATTTATTTGTAATAATAATAAATTTATGTTTCGAATGAGTAAATATAGCGATAAATAGATAAAATTCATACATAAATTTAGATCCTAGCTTAATTAGAATATTACAATGTTGCCAGATCTACGGAAATTTCCGTTTTTCTACGAATTTTTAATTTTACGGAAATCAGGAAATCAAAAGAAAAGCTCAGGAAATTTAAAGATTTTATTACATCAAGTAATTTTAATATCTTATTTTTACGAAATATGTAATTTGGCGACTATTATCACATCTTCCTGAATTGTTTTGCTGCTAGTTTCAGTTAATTGATTCAGGTTGGGTTGAACGAACGTAGGCAGAAACCATTGTTCGGAAATAAGAATAAATTTGGCGGGAACCAAATATGCATGAAAATAAATACATAAAACCCAATTTTATCTAATGGCTTTTAAAATAAAATGTGTATTTTATATCATATTTATTAATTTTTGAATATGATAATTGAATAATTTTAAAGATATTGAATAGGTAATAAAATTTCCATCAAAAATATTGCATTCTTATCTAGGAACGAAGTATAATATGGGTGTAGACGCTGATGGAACTTAATGGGGCTGAGTATGTTTGTGCAATAATATATTTTTTGGGCCTCAATATTTTTTTTCACTTTGGAGACTATTTGCAAAAAAAACAATATTTCTCAACAAAACCATTTCTAAGGATTCTTTTTAAGAAATAATTTTTCTTTTACAAAATCTCAGGAAAAATATACATCTGGCAACACTGGAACATTAGAAATAGACGCTTATAAATATATTTTGCTGATTTAGAAGAAAAATCGTACAATATGAACAAGATCAAAAAATAAAAATAGTATACTAGAGCTAAAAGAGGAGTAAGTTGAAAATTAAAAGTTTTTTTTTTCAAAAGAGCTCTCGTACTCTTAAGATTTAATTTGCGGTTGTTTTAGCAATTAGTACCTAATATTATCTGCGATTATTTATACAAATTCAATGAAATTACACAATATTCTCTATCTCAGCGGTTCCCAAACTTTTTCGATTATGGAACCCTTATGAAATCGCCTGCGTTTCGCGGAATGCCAACTTCATCCTACATTTTTATTGGACATTGTGATCGATAGCGATATTTTGGCGATATTGTTTTTTAGTTGATGTATCGGAATCGACGATATTAGTTCGCCGATACACCAATACATTTCAAATATTGCGTTTTAAAAAAACCACGGAAACGTGCTGAGACCGCTATAATGCGCATTCGACCAACCATCTACCACCTGACCCCTGATTCCGACAAAGAAGTCGAGAAATATATTAAAGTCCCTAATATTTCAAGAGAAGCGAATCCATTGGTTGTAGTTCTTTACCAAAATTTACAAAAAGCGGCGCAAAAGATGAGATTTCAGCAGCAGATCGTATTCAGACAGATTTGTGAAATAACTCGTCACTGCAAAATTTGATTATGCTAGCAAAATGTAAGTAAAATTTGTGTTTATAAGTATTCACCTTTGTCTTTTATTTTTATCTTCTAATAAAATTTAATTGTTCGTATTAATAACGGAATCATCGATATATTTCAAGAATATCGGTACCGGTATTATTTTGGCAAAACCGAGTATCGTTGCATTCTTACAAAATATAAAACAAAGCATCTTGTACCTACAATAAGTTCTTAGCATAATATGTTTGGATTGAAAAGAAATAACGGTTTGAAAATATGTAACCATATTCATTTTGGTCTATCGATGTTGTTCGGTTAGAAAGAGATAAGGCTATATATTTTCACGAGTAATAAGTATGCGTATAGTGTGATATGTCATTCTTGTTCTATGTATTTTATATGATATGGACAATGAAACAAAAATAGTACATAAATTTGTATATGATTACGGTATATAACCCATTGTTGGGTGTGCCAATCTGCTTTGTAAACAGATATCTGTAATGGAATGATGACATTCATACAGTGCGGGCGTTTATCAGACGACGCCCTCTCAAGCACTCATTACTGGCGTGGAGAGCGCACCACAAAAACAGTGTTTAATTATAAAAAGTAGAAATATCATAAATCGTATAATTTATGAGTGCTATATTTAAAAAATTGTGGTCCGTTCACCTCAATTTAATACATAATTTTTATATTATTTTGTATTTAAATGTGAAGAAACATTTACTGCGAATTTATGCTTATGTCAAATGGTCAAAATTTTCATAACCAAAATTCTGTAACAAAGACTAAAAACAGTGTTTATGGTAAAAGGTGGTTTTAAGTGGGATGTTTTTTGATAATTTTATGAATATCTGAGTTTCGTCTTTGTTCGTGGAACCCTCGTGGGGCTTCTACGAAACCCTTAGGTTCCTCGGAACACAATTTGGAAACCTCTGCTCTATCTCATTTATTTGCAAAGCATGTCTTTCTTATTTACAAGAAACTTGTTCCTTTTCTTCTGGCGAGAGCTCTCTCCGCATGCTCTTATTTCCCCACCGGATTTGCTATTCTGTTCTCATCTTGAGCCAATCGTTTCCGGCCGGACTTTCCGGGTAAATATCCTTGATTTGTCAGCGAAACGTCTTTCTCCCTCGAGCAAACATCTTCACCATTTCCAGTCTCAAGTCTCGGATCTCGGCTATTACCTCTCCGTACCTAGAGGGCGATTTAGAAAATGATACCGAGGGAGATTCGGATTCACCCCAGGTTAGGGATGATGAGAAAATGGAGGATAGTTTAAATAATTTAACTTGAAATTGAGAAAGATAATGAATTATGGATAAGGGTAGACGATATCATTATTTCGTTTAAAAATTTAAATTTTGATGTTATTTATTCGTTATTTATTATACCAAGCCTAATGTACTCAATATAATTTATCTCGGAAATTATTGATACTGTTATTATTATATTTCATTTTATAAATTGTTTCAAAATTTCGAAGTACAGATTTCATAATACACATATTAATGGCCGGTTTCACCAACTTGAAATAAATCTCCAAATAGCTTCTTCGTCGAATAAGAGAAAAATATCGCATCGAAACCATAACACAAATAATAGTATTTATTCTAGCTGTAATATTTTTATGCGATATTTTTCACTTATTCGACGAATAATCTATTTGGTGATTTATTTGATGGTGGTGAAACCGGGCATAAGTGTTGTAAACTGTTAGGTATAGAATAATTGAAAACTAGAATAGACTGTTGGCTTCATCATAAAAAAAAAATCTGATGTGGCCAGCACATAACCTCTCGCCGTATATTTTACCTGGCTGTATGCATAAAGCAAAGAATATTTTTATAAAAACAAATAATATATTCATATAAATCTATGACGTATAAACTTCTTTATTATTCAATAATAGCATGTCCCAACATGAAGATATTTTACCATAAATTATGTTACAATAAATTACAAAGTAGAGTTTACCATATATAAATATTAGGCTGGTAACTGCAATTTTCAATTCGAACAACGTTGTTTACTTTCTCTTCATATTCTTCTAGTAAAAACATTAATTTTGGACTGTCTAAAATGTATATATGGATTGTGCATCTATTCTTACATATCTTCTTTTACATTTTATTTTTTCATACATGTTATATCTAAATAACACTAATTCCCTTTAATAAAGTGACGGATAGATTGCACTCCGATTATTCTTATATCGATGTGTAATTTTGTCAATATTTACAACTTACTTGAGAAGAATTTGATAGCTTTTTCGCAATTCAAAGTTACTCTAGTCTATAGTACTGGTGTACATTGTCCCATAATGTTTGAAACAAATTTAAGTCCTTCAACCTAGACTTGTCATCTCCATAATAGTCACAGATCAAGAACTAAGGGATTCTCCAAGTACATTTTTCTTTCATTACTCATTATTTCTGACACTGACATTTATCTGTCAGTTACAAATAATTTAAATTATCAACTATTTTTCATGGCATTCTTTCGGCTGTCAAATTTATTACAACAGATTATTTTATATATTATACTTCTTTTTTTCTTTTATCTCTAAATCTATGGAATATATAATAAAATATTTAAATGTATCAGATAGAGAATTTAATTTTCTTTAATATTACCACGAAAAAATTTCAAAAAATAATATTTAGAAGATTTTTTTTCAAGAATCTTCTACTTCCGGTTGTCCAATTATTACCAAAACCTTTTCAGATCTTCCCATGAATGTCCGATTGGGAAATACGTTGTTAAACAAATTTTAAGTCTTATAGTTTTTGAGTAACCGTCCTTCCAACATCCCACACACACACACACACACACACATCCACACACACACACACACACACACACACACACACACACACACACACACAGACATCATCGTAAAAATGTTAAAATCGGATTGTAGGGACCTTAAAACGTGCTTATTCAATAAAATCTGGATATGCGATTTTTAGCATGAATGCAATACCTCTCTTAGCGATAGGTAAAAATATGAATATATTATGTATAAAATGCGTGATGATGTATTTGCATTTATAAATTAAAAAAAAAAAAAATAGTTGAAAATGTTCTATTGAACTCACCAGGATATTCCCTATTATAAAAGTATCAATTTCATTTCAATTCCTAGAAATTTATAATTGGAAATGTATGAATATTATGAATAATTGATTACTAGAAAACTTATTCATCATTGTTGATTTATGCTCTTTTTATTTCTGGCGAAATATGGAAATGATTATAATATACAAGTACAAATTTATATGTACAAAAAACCATAAATATTATTTATTATTCCGCAAATACTATTATGAACAAAATGTTTTTGTCATAATTTTATTTCAGATATTTCAAAATTATAGTAATCATTTTTACTTTGACATTTAACAGTACATTCAAAATTTTTATAGTGCGATACTTCTGCCTTGTTACACTCAAAATATGAAGTAATTTTCAAATTTGACGTTCAATCATTTGTACGTAACCTCTTTTATTTATTTTTTTGTTTCTTTCTGAGTGATTGATTTCTATAGTGCAAGCAAACATATGTTGTAGAAATTTATTTTTATGCAGTCTTGAACTTTAAATATTTTTTTCTATAAATCTATTAAATGTAGTATTTTTTTGTGCTTTTAGGGTTAAACGTCATTTTATGATATCTGTTAACAGATCATTTTTACTTTTAACTCTAGTGTTAAAAAATTGAATTAGTTACCTTGGTAATAACGAATAACAACATACATGTTAAAAGTGATTTTATTTGGTTCGGCGGTTTGGACCACTCCGCTTGGCGTCGTGTTCCAAACTGCCTTCTTACAAAATAAGAAAAAAATGTATGTTTACGCGAAAGTTACGACATTTTATTCGCTCGATTAACACATTGTGCTAAATTTTCCACTTTTGTGCCATAAACAATGATTAAATATTTTTCCAGATAAAGAATTTGTTTTTATTGCATTCCTTAACAAAAATAATGTTTCTTATACTAATTTATTTCTTAAAAAAAAAAATCATGGTCAAAGTCATTATAGGGTGCAAAATTATTGTTAGAAAGGTGGGAACATTACCCCAACGATTATTAGCAACCCAAATCTTTTGGTTGTTGGCACATTATCATACATATGTCGAGTTATGATTTGAGTTAAAAGCAGAAGGCGTGTTATAATATACCTAAGGGTAGTGCAAGGGTGCAACCTTCACATCTGCTACACTTCCAATCAAAGCAAAGCAACCCTTCTCAGCAACGTACACCTTTGTACTCATTAATTTACCCCTGGAGACAAAATAAAACCTCGTTTCATATTTCATAAGCTGTATAAAACGTTTTTTGTTTCATTTAAATGTTAGACGGCTAGAAGAATGAATACTTATTAGCATATCTAAGTGTGCTATGACATTTGACATATTACAGGAAGTTTAATATCAATAACAATTATATGAACAATGGCAATTTTTAAATCACGAATGACGGAATGATATAATTAAGGAAAGAACGTGAATTGCACTGAAGGAAAAATGCATTGTAATCGTGATTCCTTTCACGGTGATTTTTCGAATGAATTTATTTAAAATTTACTGAAAAAAAAACATTTTCATAACAATTTTTACTTTTCCCTCCGTAGGTAGGAGGGTACATATATCTATAGAAACCACACATTGAGATTTTAGAGAATAAGTACGTTTTAAAGTCCCTAGAATTCGACTTTTACGATATGTTTATGAGTGTGGATTTAATTAGAACGATTTCTCAAATAAGACAAAATGTACGCGAATTAATAAATTTTCTTGAATAATTTTATAGGCAGCTATTATATGAATAGTTGTTCTACATATTATTTGGCATGGCAATCGTAATGTCAATTTTTTGACTTTATATGATAATTATTTTGATAAGGTTAAAAAGATTATTTAATTTGGCATCGAAGAGTATCTAAATACTCATGAATAATTATTACGGTTTTTAGATCGAACGAACTCGGCTACTGATTACGTTTCCATGATTACTGTTTTTAATAAATTATAAGTAATAACTGTCAAAAATATTTTAATAAGAAGCTATTAAATTAGGAGTATTTACACATGATATTTGAAAAAACTGTTCTCCCATGTTAAACGCTTATGTCCCGGTTTCCAGTGTTCACCCTGTATAATATTTTGACAGTAAATAGAACAGATTGTATTGTGTGAAAGATGTCGCAGTGACAGCAAAGCACTCTGCAAGTGACATGAATCCATGAAATATGAAATTTATTGTGAAATAAAAATTTATAATTTTTCGTGATACTGGCATAAAAAATGTGAGCACTTAAAATTCCTTCTTTCTACAATTGTTCAATAAATAAATGTTCTGAAATTCAAAATGAGTTCGAGAAACAATTAAAACGTAAGATTTTTGTTTTGTTGTCATGAAAGTAAATGTCATGTCATGATCGCTTAAAAATACCAGGTATAGCCGCCAAGATAGTGGACGATATTATTAAAAAAAAAAATTCATACATTTGGACGATTGAAGAAAAATATTGTTGGCAACACATGCGAAGAACGTGATTCGGAAACTTCATACAAATTATAAAACAAAAGTGAGCCAAGACTGTGGCTTGAAATAAAACAATGAACTAAAACAATTGTAACTATTATTATTAAACGAAATAATATTTTTTTGTTATAATAGAAAATAAGAATAAGGAACACTTAATAACAACATGGCTCACTATTCTCTTTTTGACTAGGTGTATAAAAACGTGCCCGCCATTTTACTTTTTAATAATGTAACATAGGGATTACTTCACATGATTATAAAGTAAATTTGATGTACTTTTCAAATTTGTAAAAAAATATAATATGTTCCATTTGAAATTTAAAGTTGTTATTAATTACTAATAAACCGGACGTGGTATCATGAATGTACATCAGTCATCAAGTAGCTTACATGTTGCTGTATAAATCATGTTATATGAAAGAAATTAATAAATAAGCGAGATATTTGCTGGATCCATTAAAATGTAACACCCTGTATAATATGTTGTATTTTCTACTTTTTATTTTAAAAAACACTATTCTTTTTAGGGGTAGTTCAGTACGAGGTAATATCAGTTTATTTTTTCACTAAAACGAAAGCGCCTATGGCAACGAACCGAATAAAAAGGACAAATCATTGTCACCAACCAATAATTTTACAAAAAATATCCCTTAATGAAAATTGTCAAAGATTGTTATAAAAAAATAATGTAAATGTAAGCCGCAAGAGAGAAAATAGTATAAAACACGCACTCGTGAGCGAATTTGTAACTCGTGCTAGAATATCGTTGCCTTCTGTAACATATGTTTTAATATACTATTATTATTTTTTTTAATGAAATGTAATCCTACCAAAATAAAATAACTTTAAATGATTAAGAGGGGCTTTACTGCCTCATATGTACAGCATGAAGGTGACGTCATACATAATGATAGTTTTGTCATATATATATATAATTCAGTTCAGAGTTTTATGTACAAACAGATCTTGAAAACTAGAACTAGATAAATGTAAAACAGAGAATTTAATTTCATAATCGTATAATAAAATATAGCTGAAGATGAGATTTTTGGGCCCTCGAAACGTCCGAATGTAACAAAAATTGTCAATAACTGTCGGAAATTTCTCGACTGTGATGTGGATAAGGTATTAATAAATGCTCGAAATCTCAGTCAAACAGTATTACAACACCGACGTTTCGGTGCACATTTGCACCTTCTTCAGGGTATTACGATCTTGCAGACTGTTACATATCATGTATAGTTGTTGTCGATTTTGAGAGCAAATGGATGTGTGTGTGCTCTTCGAATTTTTTGTACGATGTGTACGGAATGTTTAGTACGAATGTATACTGTGTACATGATGTGCGACAATCTGCAAGATCTTACTACCCTGAAGAAGGTGTAAGTGTGCACTGAAACGTCGGTGGTGCAAGAATAAGATGTTTGTTATTGTAAACACTTTATTGCCAATAAAAAATTTTTCCCAAAAAGGCCGTTAAACAGTCTTCCAAAAATTCAATAAATTCTACAATTTAATTTTAAGTATTCATCTGTTCTATCCCTGTTGTTGTTGCATTTCTTTTGACATCACTATACCTCCTAGTCTACTCTACTCGGAAGTTTAGTTTTGGTGGGCCAATCCCTTGTCAAACGTCTTGCCGTCCGGCGGTCTCATAAAACTCCCGAACTAACAGTGCCCCGGAGCCACTCATGCATATAAATTTGTTCACCTATGTCGAATTACCTCCATCTCCAATCTTGTTTGTTCGAACTCGTTATAGCTGCCGCTGTGCTGTGCTGTGCTCCGTTGTTTATTTACCACCGGCAGTTGTTTTGCTCCTGCTCTGTTCGGGGTGGCGTAACAGTCCCCAGTAGCTGTCGACGGAACCGAATCATAGATGTCATTAGTGAGCGCGTAGGCTTCAGAAGGATGAAGCTTCTGAATTAATATCAAGATTTATGCTAATTGGAGATGTTTTTTACTGCAAAACGTTGCTGATGTGTGGGATGAATTATTGTATATTTAAACGAAATTAATTATTTCGGATGAGATACAAGTGGTTCCCAAAGGCCGTCAGACGACCTTCACAGTTGTTACTAATACTACTGTAAAGAAATGTATCATATATTGAAAATTTATTGATTTTAAGGTAATATATTTTTATATGTAAACCGACTGGAGAATAAGCGGTTTTGAGAGAGTTTTTTGAGAAATGTTCATTTTCTATTTTTCGTCTAGGAACAAAGCTATTACAGCATTCAAAAGAGTTCTTTAACAGCTCATTTCATTGCTAGTACATTTTATTTTTTAAGGTTGGTGGCTATTCTGCAAACCGCATTAAATAAACGAAAACAAACGATTGTTTTCAGTTTTGTATAACTTTTTAATTTAAAAGTAGTAATAAGATGAGAAGAAAGGGTAGGAGAATAGGGTCCTACACTACATTTATTTAAATTTGTTCATGTAATTTCAACTTGTAATGGTGGTTCGTGAGTTGTTGATTTGATAGGTCACATTGTAATTAGTTTATAAATATGAAAAAAATATTTTGTCTATTTTTCATTCCTTAGACTCTGCAAAATTATTTATCACCAGATCATTGAAATTTGAGATATTTTTAATAAATGTCTTTTTATGTTTATAATAGCGAACGCGGCTACTAAAATGATGCCTTGGTCACTGACCGTGTGTAAGCGTATAGAGTGGTGGTTGTCTTCGTCTAACGCAAGCAAAGTTACAATACGTTTACCTCTGTCTGACGCATGGGCTTGTATGTGCAACATATAATACAAAGTAGTCACAATTTTAATGTGACCCAAACAGGACGCGCACTCGCGCTATTCGTTGTTTTGCTCACAAAGGTGTCGTGTCATGTGCAAGCAACGCTAACGACACGATAGATTGACTATTAAAAATTATTAAATTCAAAATATTTTATAATTTTTATTCTTTTGGTCTTTCATTTCTGCTTTGATAAATTTGGGAGGTCATTGACCAAATGACCTAATGGAGGAACTGCCATTGCTAATTTGAAAGCGACCTGCAGTTAATCTTAATTATTATTTGTTAAACCGCAATAATTTTTATAATATTCTTATGGCGTAGATATTGAGATCATTTTGTTCCCAAAGAGTGGATTTTGCTAATAATTGGAGTCATATAAGATAATCTATTTCAACACTTAATACATGCAGGCTGTTGACCCCGACACCGGTACGTAGGAGTTTAACATGTAAAATAATATTTTTGTAAATTTCTGTGTGCCTAATTATTTTAGGTAAAAATGTATACGCATCGTGCTAAAAATCGCATATCGAGATTATGTTAAATAACCACATTTTAAGGTCCCTAGAATCCAATTTTAACATTTTCACGATGATGTCTGTGTGTGTATGTGTGCGTGTATTGTATGGATCCTCTTTACGCTCTAACTATCGTACAGAAAAATTTTAAACCTTGTATTACTACCTTATTCTAATAAGGAAAGAAACCATTAGATTCTGATGTAAATCTGATAATCGGAAATGGCACTTTACTCTGGAAGCTCAAAATAGTTTTTCTTCGAAGAACACCTTTAAATGTTATTTTTTCGAGATTTATATTATATAAAAATTAACGATTATTAAATTTTCTACAGGTTTGCATTAATACTTTTTCAATATATTTTATGGATAAATTTATAAAACTATCTATAATTTTAACCCCGGAGCCTACGCTTTAACCGTAACTCCATGGTTAATTGGTTACACAGTTTAGACCTCAAATGCATGTAACTGACAGATATATGTCAATGTTAATAAATTAAGCATTTCAAATAATAATAGTAACGTTTTAAAAAGAAAATAGTAAATAGAACAATAATTATAAGGAAATGAACTTACAGTTACCAGCATAAGTAAATATATCGTCATGTCATATTACCTATTGCTGGGTGTGCCAATCTGCTTTGTACACAGTTTTCGGTAACGATGATATATTTGTAACGTGCGAGCGTTTACTAGGGGTGGAGAGTGCAACACAGGGGTCATTTTTATGCCATTTAAAAGTTGGCGTTGTTTGGGATCGAACCTGGTATTTAAATTTAATTTTTACATGAATAAAAATTAAATTAAACGGGAGGTATTGTGTTGGACACAACAAATTTTTATTAGTTATTATTTGCAATATCTGTTCAAGTGAACAAGTATCTATTTATTTAAATGAATAAATTTTTACTTTAACAGAAATTACAAATTATAATAAAAATAAAATAAAAAAATAAATCGTAACATTTATTAATTTTTAGTTCCAATTCCATGTCTATTGCTAGTTTTTTTTGTGGTGATTTTCGACATATTCATACCTAATTTCAGCCGCTAAACTGCATGCAAAATTATTTTGTTTATTGATTGTGATTTTTTTACATAAAATAATTAAGGAAGTAGGAAATTACGAAAGTATGATTTTACATGTTAAGGTACTATGTTCCGGTGTCGCGGTCAACACCTGTATATAAATATGTATGTTTAAAATAATTAATAAAAACTACGTATATTATGGGCCACGATTTGATTGTCACTGTCCGCTTATGTCATTCAACATATCTTTCATATCTATACAAACGAACGTGGTTTCTATATAACGTGACGCCATAAATTCAAACGTTATTTGGTTTACTTTCGTTACTTTCTTCATTCATTTACTTCGATATAATTCCATACTTCAAAAAGGCGACAGCAGAAGACTTGACAGTAGTAAGAATTTGGAAGATGTATGATGTAGATGTTAAGGGCATTAAAAACTCGAATATTTTAAAAACTATTACCTTTTTTACCTTCCGTCACCTTTAGGTAAGGAAGGTATTGTTTTTGGTCAAAAAATGAGTTTTTACTGAATAATTTTACCATTTTTACGATAATGTCTGTATGTATGTGTGTCTGTGTGTGTATGTGTGTGTGTGACAAAAGATCCGGATTCCATAACTTCAATACCACGATTCCAAAAATTATAATTTTTTCGTATTCCTCAAGTTTACATCCAGAAGAACAACTGATTAGATTTTGGTTATAATTGGTCAACCGGAAGTAGTCTCATTTGAAGATTTAACAGTTAAATTTGATTGATTGACATTTAACGTTATTATAACTTAAAGAATATATTATTCTCTATACGATTTGATTAGAATTTATATTTCATATTCAATAGATACAGAGTTAAAGAATTTTAAAGAAATTAAATTTTATAATTCAGCCAGCTGTGGCAAACTTGGGAACTAGTAATATATTCATATAATTCAAATTGACAGATGTCAGTATCAATAAAAAGTAAATTAATGTGGCAGATATGAGGATGTTGAAGTAGATATTGGGGAATACACGGAAAGATACGGTAAGAAAATAACTCTAGTGTTACAAGTTTTTAGAAAGATACAAGAAAGACGATTACATTGGTTTGAACATGTCATGAGGAGAAATGAAGAATTATATTGGAACAAGAATGAATAGTTTAGTAATAGGACGTTAAAGAAACAGAGGAAGACCAAAGATAAGATGGAAGGACTGTATTGCGGAAGATTTGAGAGAAAAGGAACTGAATGAGAACGACATGCAAAAATAGCGACCCCTAACGAATGGGAAAAGCTAAAGAAGAAGAAGATGCCAGTGTCAAGTGCAATTTGAATAGTTTGTTTATGAAATAATTGTACTGGAAATTTAGAATCTTTTGTAAGAAAAATTATGGAATTTATACACGAGAATGATGGAAGGTATTGTGCTAGCCACAACAGATTTTTAAACTTTAAACTGATATTCCTAACATACAGTTTTATGATGTGGTTTTCATATAAATGACCGATGTTCTAACTTGCAACTATCAAACTTGTTAGCTAGTTACAGTTTGTAATTTTTTCAAATCTGTAAATAATATTTGTGAATAATTCATTATAGAAATAGAGTAAAAGAACATGTTCAATAAGATTCATGTCTTTAAAGGAATTTTTAAAGCAAAGTTATTTGCAACTGCTTAGAATTCTCAAAACAGAATACTCATGATAATTTTATTTACAAGATATTTTGTTCCTGTTGCTTCAATTGTGAATTGCATACTGTACGTTTTATGATTGACAATTTATTTGAATTTAATGACATTCATAATTTATTTAACTTCCATCCTTGACAATGAGTGAAGAGCAAAACGAGAACAGAATAATCACCATAATAATTTAAACATTTTCCAGGAAGGTGATTTGTTATTCAAGAATAGAAATGGAAAAACGAGCACTTCGTGCTGGAAAATAGTCGCCGACCAGGAAGGTCATTTATTTTCCAGACAGCTGTCACACTACTACGGAATCGACATTCAATTTAGAACTTGTATTATTTATATAGTGAAAGGTTTTCAGGTACTTTGATAACATCTCAAACGGCAGAAATACCATACAAAACTTTAACTAAATGTACCTGGTTGAAATATTGATTAAATAAATGTAAATGATGTTATTCAATCACATTCAATATATTTAATGGACTTCTCTCATGAAATTTACATTTGAAACCCTTATTTTTTTGTCAGCACTTGGAAATTTATTTGACGGAAAATTTTAAATTGACATTTAACTATTCGAAAGGAATTTATTACTTGTAGTATTGCAACATAAATCTATTGATACATTCATTGCACAATAAGATATGCATATGTATACAATAAAATATGGTGACTATAAATTTAACCAAATTAAACTTTAACGTTTTATCTATATAATTAACTATAATTTCTTTTAAGAAAATAAAATGGCATATTTAATATTTCATAACGTTATTCAAGTGTTGAAATGCGAATAAAATTAGCGGAATTTAACATTGATTTCAAATCGGGTCGATGTCGATTTCTTGTCAAACAAACAGGAACACTTATGGTTCAATCTCCATAATACCTGAAGTGACTGAAGCTATGAAACACGTCTTAAATACACTAATTAACTATTAATTTACCGGTTAGTTCGATAGTTTTGGCAAAATTAAATATTTTTAAAAATAGCCACTTGCAAACTTGAACAAACAAGATAAAGCACATTCACAATTGTGTGTCACTCTAAAAAAAGGACTGTGTGCATATAGTTTGGAGCTCCGTCACCTATAGGTAAGGAAGGTATTGTCTTTGGTCAAAAAAATCGGTGGTGAGTTTTCATTGAATAAGCACGTTTTAGGGTCTTTACAATACGATTTTACTATTTTTACGATGATGTCTGTATGTGTGTGTGTGTGTGTGTGTGTGTTCGTATGTGCGTGTGTGTGTGTGTGTGTGTACGTGTGTGTGTGTATGTGACCGCTTTTTCGTGCACGATATCTCCAATACTAGAATTCCAAAAATTACAATTCTTGCGTATTCCTCTTCCTTACAACCATATGCAGACATGTTTAGATTTTGGTTATAATTGGTCAACCGGAAGTACCCTCATTTGAGGATTTTAACAGTTTTTCTTAAAAAACTCAGTTAAATGGTATTATTACTTAAAGAATATATTATTCTCTACACGATTTGATTGCATTTTATATTTCATATTCAACAGATATAGAGTTAAAGAATAATAAAGATAAAAAATTCATATAAATTTCATAATTCAGCCAGCTATGCTAAGATAACCATGGAAACTGCTAATATATTCAGGTAATTCAAATTGACAGATGTCAGTATCAATAAAAAGCAAGTAATTGAATGAAAAAATAAGGGAAGTAATTCTAGTGTTAGAAGTTTTTAGATATAATAGAGACGATTACATTGGTTTGAACATGTCATGAAGAGAGATGAATATATTAATAGAAGGTGGAAGAAACATAGGAAGACCAAATATAAGATGAAAAGACTGTATTGTAGAAGACTTGAGAGAAAAGGAACTGAATGAAGACGACACGCAAAACAAAAATGAGTGGAAGAAGAAAATAAAAAATAGCGACCCCCTAACGAATGGGAAAACTAAAGAAGAAGATGTCAGTGTCAAGTGCAATTTGCATAGTTTGTTTATGAAATAACTTTACTGGAAATATAGGATCTTTTGCAAAAAAATTATATATAGGGCGCGTGCAGTGCCATGTGCTGCCTTTGGCAAGCAGATATGGGGACCCGTATCAAAATGACAGCAATTAATTATGTCCATAACTGACAAGTGTCATAATTTTTCATTCAAAATTTCATGATTTTCTTATTTCATGTGATTTGTTTGTTATCAGGAGTATGGAATTCCGTTGCCGAGAAAGGGAATCATAAAATACCAAAAATTTAGAAATCTTTTACAAGAAAATTTATGTATGGAATTTGTACATAATACATATGATTGACGGAAGGTATTGTGCTGGCCACATCAGATTTTTTATTAATGAAACTATGAATAAATTTACCAATTAAAAAAAAATTACGTTATGCAGCTAAACTTGGACTAGGATGGGATTCCAACAAGACCCCAAACAAACAGCACTTTTTGAAGGAATGACTGTTCTACAACATACCGAAACAACTTAAAACACCTCCCACGCCTCCGGATTTCAACCGTATTGAGAATTTAGAGTCGAACTAGACAGGCGACCTCGCAAAATAACATTTTCCATTATTTAGCAACTCCGGACGAATCTGATTGAAAATGCACAAAAATAACAAATTGCGAAAAAATACATTTAAAGGTATTGCCACCAAAATCTAATGGCTTCTTTCCATATTAGAATAAGGTAGAAATACATGGTTTCAAAACTTTCTGAATGATAGTATTTGAGTTAGAGCGTAAAGAGGATCCACACCCACACACACACACATACACACAGACATCATCGTGAAAATATTAAAAATGGATTCTAGGTACCTTAAACGTGGTCATTTACCAAAATCTCGATATGCGATTTTTAGCACGATCCCTATACCTCCCTTACCAAGGGTAACGGGAGGTAAAAAACAATACCTAGCCTACTGGAAACTGTAATTAAAGCCAATGGCTAGATCACTATATACAAATTTCATATTATGTGTTAAACAGATATTGTTTTATAGTTTTTGAGAAATCGTCCTCCCAACATCGTCACACACACATACATCCACACAAACACACAAAGGCACATACACACAGACATCATTTATTTATTAAAATCTGGATATGTGATTTTTTGCATGCATCCAATATCTCGTTTAGCGAGAGATAAAAATATATACATACATATATTATGTAAAATTTATAATTAACCAGAGATTGTAATATCGGGTCTTAATCAGTTCATAACTACCCTATTGTCACTTTTCAATTCTTTTGGCATCATAAGTTTGTAAGTTTGAAGTGTAAATATGCAGGAATATACGAAAACAAGAAAACAATTTCATAAATATTGTTAGGTTTGAAATACATCATATTATCACAAATGTTATCGTACCTCATATTTCCTACGGAATTCTTGTACATTCTTGTACCCGTTTTCTCAAATTCTTCGTTTATCTTGTTTGTGCAGCTTTATAAATTCTTTGAAATAGCCCCTGCTGATAATTATTTATTTGGAGAAAATTAATTTAAATTGTAATGATAAAAATATATTTTTCCTTTTTCATATGCGAAAAAATTAAGTTTTGTATTGATCTGTGCAAGATGTTTGGCGTCTTCTCATTTTATAATAATTGTAGAATGTATGTACCCCTATGGTCGTGATTAGAGTGATATTGGCTAGAAATAGAAGCTGGTGAATGTGTCTGAGGTCGGTGGGTTCACAACAGTGCAGCTTGGTAAATGGCAGCCGGCTGGCAAATTGGCCAATCATAACTAATTGAGAATCCTCCCGAGTCGCAGCGCAGCACGGAATGCGACTGCTCTAATTGCCGGCGCCTGGATCCCAGCTCCAGGACCAACAGTGCGTAAATATAACCCCAACTAGCTAACTACTCAAATCACTTTATCGCAGAATATGCGTTGACAGGCGCAGATTTTATCGCTTCGAGCTTGGATCATAGCATGGTGCCTTTTATAGATATAAATTCATATAACAGAGAAACAGATGTAAAAGCGTAAATTATTGAATTCTTTGTACCATAAATCTGTACCCCGCCTTTTAAATGGCGAATTGCAAATAATATTTAAAGATGGTTCTTTCCAGGCTGGAGGTACACATTAGTAATTGCCGAAAGTATAATAAATAATAATAGTGCTTGTAGAAGAATAAGAGTTCGAATAATAGCAATAATAATGTAGGAGAATTAATATAATTAGGCTTATTGACTAGTATAAATAATGACTGGATATATATACAGTTGATGAAACCGACTGTATGGAGGAATGATCTCATTGCTCTCTCTCTCTCTCTCAATGGACTCTGCCTTCCCATCGTCAACAAACAATTGAGGTGTCACCGGAATTTCTGTTCTGATTGAATTTCTTGAAAAATTCGACCGGGTCATTAAAAATATCAATCTGTTAACAATTTTTTTTGAATAATCACTTACATCATTAGTGTCCGTACATCATCTTTAAGAAAGGTACCTTGCTACCGACTGTTAGATTTCAAGTAGTCTGCCATGAAAAATATCAAGTATTTGTTAACATTTGAGCAGGAGTACATTTTAATCCCATACGCTTTGAGTTACCCAATACCAGTTATATGTTTTCAGGTAAATTAAGGATTCATTCTGTACATTAAAAGGATAACAAGCTCATAAATCAAACTAAAGAATCAGTATCTACACTTTACTACTGGCATTTAACATGTCACACAAGTTTTCGGAAATGAATAGAAGATACTATGGTTTAAGGAAAGTATATTGAATCTGACAATTACTACAAGAATTAACATAGCTTATACTTTTAACACTTATGAAGATGTAGGCTTTAAAATAATAAATAATATTTAGACTGCAGTCCTGCGTATTATTTATATCCATTTAACACTCTTATAACGAAGATTAGTTCTGAATTGCCCCATGAGTCTTTGGCGAGTTTTAAAATTTATTTTGCATTCTTTTCGAAAAATCCTTCGCCTTAATTATTTTGGGGCTCCTACATATTGTTGTACACCTTTCATGTACGCCTAAAAAGGTCTCGCCTAGGTACGTTAGGAGTAGTGGTGGGTCCGGATCTGGATAGTTTCGATTTTGGATCAAAAAATATCCGGATAATTTAATGTTAAAAGTATCCGGATCTCGGATCCAAATCTCAGTATCGTATTTTGGATCCGAATCTGAGATCGGATGAGTATGTCCTATTAATACGTTATTTTATATGTGTAATGATACAAGTTTGTATTTTCTTTTACATTTGCACAAACTACCTGGCTATTTTAGACGGGTTTGCCCTCACATTGAAAAGGAAGAATCGGATCCAGAATTAAAATTTGGATCCGGATCCATAAACAAAACATCGAATCCGGATCCTTTGGATCCGGATCTAAATCTGAATTAAATTTACGGATATCCGCTTTAATATCCGAACATCGGATATACGAAGAACCGAATATTTTGAAATCCGGGTACTCGGATCCGGGTGTCGGATTTTCACAGCACTAGTTAGGAGGATTGTTTTCGAGGGCTACAAATAGTATACTCGTATTTTTGCCTCGAAGCACTGCGCTGTTGTTCAAGGCATAGTGTCTTGAAGCTGGGTCAGACCAAAACTAATATCTTCGTTTACATGATATAATTTGATGAAATCAAGAAACTTCAGCAGGCAATTTTGTGTATAAACTTCTACAAGTCCAACGTACTGTCTGCAAATGCCTGCTTCCGAAATTGCACCATACACCAATATTATATCTCAAAACTTTGCTTTCACTTCAAATTTTATATTGAATATTTTGGGCGTTACCTACTTACAAGAAAGATTAAACAATTAAGACGTTTTAAAAAGGTTGACGAAATAAATGTTAGAACTCGCCAGACTCGTGGAATAAGTCAGAACTAATCTTCGTCGTATAGAATTAGGCCACTAGCTCCATGTTAAATATGAATGTAAAAGCATAATCTATGTTAATTGTTGTAGTAATAATCATATTCAATATACTTTCCTTAAACCACAGTATCATCCATTCATTTTTTTCCGAAACACACGTGTTAGTGTTTTCAGACGGTTACCCATCCAAGTAGTAACCATTGCTTGGGCCGCTAGACCACATTCAAACAAAGGTATCCATAGTAACAAAGCCCATGTTAATTTTCCTTTCGTTCATTAACATGAAACCACTCTTCTCTTCTGCTTGTCCTCATTTTGTAGGTAGCTTCGTTCTGTATCGGTGGCTGGGCTACTCAAAAGCTTCTGCAGCATCATCGCTGAGTGACCTCACTCTCTTCTCTACCTCAGAAGCGCCGCCGCATGTCTCCTCCAGGTAATTGATAGCGAGAGAAGAGAAGTGAACTCAGCTTTGTTCCATCAACCAACCATCGAATATCGAATTCGAGAACTCTGAGCCTTTGTAAAGAGACTACTTATAATTACCTGCCTTTTAAACAACAACTTATTGTATGAATATTATTCAAACTTGAATGGCAATAAAATCGAATGATTGTTGGTTTTGTATCATGAAGGAAAATTAAATATAAAGTTTAATCGTTGTTTTCGACAATAAATTTCACTGCAACTTTCAGTGTCTTACACAATTAACTTCACGTAAGAATGGCATTGCGGAATAATGTTTCTTTATTAGGTAGTTCAATTCACTCTATATGTGCCTCGATATGTGCTGACACCTACTGGGAAACTATACTTTCCTACGTCAAAACAGGCACATGCAGATAAAGATAAGATCATTATTCCCTTTTCGATAGTTTTTTTTTTTACATTACTGATAAATCATGTAAATCAACACAGTGAAAAGTATAAGCAATTTATTGTAAGACGGATTTTTGAATGACAAAAATGTAAAAGGCGACGGTACACTCTTTTTCCGAGACGAGAACGAGATTGCGGTTTAAATTTGAGGCGAGATCGAAATCTCGCGAGTGTCTCGCAATAAAAAGCGTTGGTAACTTTATAGCTTTGATTCGTAAATTCAATGAAAAATGGAGGAGTCAACGCTAATTCGTGCATAGAACACGTGAATGTGAAAATCATATGAATCCACTATATTTTTTGACTCTATCCAGAGTCTATTGGTATAGATTTAGAGTGAGGATAAGCAAAATAAAGAAAAAATCGATTTTGCATCCAACAGAACTAGTTTTTCTCAAACATTTCAGTCCTTCCTTCATCCCAGTTCTTACCGTCCCTGAAAAGTTAGGGATGTTATAATAAGCGTCGATGGGGGCTAACACGGAGCGAAGCGGAGTGATTGGTTTCCGGCAAATTCCCAGTATATCGGCTTTTTGATGACTGAAACATACTTACCTTGTTGGCATATATTTATGATAGAGTTTATTTTTAATTACAAAAAAGATTTTTTTAATGTTTAATTAGTTTTACTAATGACAGAAATGCATTAACAGATGTTCGTATTGAAATACTTTTGAAATCATAAGTTTGTAGTAAATTAATTATTTTAGAGGCAAATTAATTTATTCAGTAACTTGTCAGATTTTCTGGTGACCGTAAATGAATAATGTACGTATTATTTTATAGCGAAACTCTCGCTCGAGAACGAGACGGGGTCCAAAAAAATATGCGAGAACGACAGCGTGATTACAGATCCGAAAACGAGACGAGATCGATATTTTATATTTCTCGTCTCGTCTCGCGTGCATCACTAATTGTAATTGTCATTAGTTTTTCCTTTCTTGTCCTCTTTGGCTTATAATTTTGGTGCAATCCGAAGTGTTCCATGGCAAGATATGAGATAAATTATGAATATGGCTTTAACTAGTTTTCACTGACGGTTTTAGTCAATATTTTTTAAACATTCCGTAACATAATCTAACATAACGCGCAGTACTCAGAACTCGAACCGCTATATCTGATTTTGAGTGAGGATACGATGCAATTTTTAAAATAATTTTAATCTAGCAGTCTAATGGCAAACAATTAATTTGTAATAACATTAACAATAGTTTATTAGTTGTCAATTTTCTCAAGTTTCTTAGGAATAAGCTAACATTGATTAATTTTCTTATCATAATAATGGCAATAAACTATTCTTACGATGTTACTATGTAGGTAGTTGTCAGACATTGTAACGGAAATTGTTGACAACCCGTAAACAATTGTTACTGTGATTAAAAAATAGTTGTTTGACATTTGCATTGAGTGCTAGATTAAATTTATTTTAAAAATTGCACGGCGTAGTCACTCAGATTTTATTTTTATCTGTCTAAATCGTAACAAATGTCAGGAATTATAAAGATACAGAAAAATAGACCTACTATTGAATGTATCTTTCTGAAAAAAAAAGTTTACGTTATCGGCCCTGCCAATAAAAAATTACTGTCCTGACACCAAAAATTCATACACATGCATAGTTCCCTAATGATATTAAATTTCATCTGAATACATAAATTGTACCATTAAGCAAAGTTATTTTTTTTTATCAAAGATTCAGGAATTTGTGATTAAGCTATATGTCCAAGCATTGGAAATAATTTTCAAGTGTATTCCGGTCGAATTAAAAACCACTGATCACATGAATAATTTCTAGACTTGCAACGAATATTCGACAACTATTCGGTATTCGGCCTATTCGGCTACATTTTTAATATTCGGCCGAATATATAAACCTTTATGTATATCGTTGTAAGAATCATAAATTGGTAAAATTAAAAATTTACTCTAACCTTAAAATTAATTGAAAATAAAAACTAAATACAGGCTATTAAAAAAAGAGTAAAATTCTTTTAAAGACATTTAGTATTGTTGAAAATGAGTAAAAATAGCTTAATCAACGTAGGTCTGATCTTCAATAGTTTCAGAGTATAAGGCAGTGAAAAATGAGTTTAACTGTGCTATCTCGAAAACTATAAGACTTGCGACTTCGATTAAATGAGACTTTTTGTTTACCTTTCAGAGGTCATCTTAGATGTGCCTTTGTTTTTTTTAATTATATAATTGTACTCTGCCAATATTTAATTTTCAGATAACTTCATAACTATTACAAATTCAGAAAAATATTTCAAATAAAAAATTTATTTATTGACAGACAAAATTTTGTTCGAAAACTATCTGTCAGTTTTTCTTCGATTTTTCGTTTTTCTCGGAAACAGTTGAGATACGATCTATGTTTTTTATGCTTTTTTACACATTTTGGTCAGTACTATAACCCTTCAAATTTTTTTTTAACACTTACATATACGGTAGTAAATTTTATGTGAGAGTGGTTACAATTATTCAACATTTAAACCAAACCAGGGGTTTAAACAAATCTCAAAATAAAAAATATTTTCAGTAAATTTTAAGGTTAGAAGTAATTTTAAATTTTATTATTAATTATAATAGCCTTAGATTCCACAACATTCTACTATATTAATATTCAAAAGTCTAGTTATAATATTGTCCAAGAGAATTTTTATGTGGTAGTGGTAGTAACAACTTGCTTACCACTTCAATGAAAAAAATTAAATTAATTAATCGCCCACGTAATTAACAATAAATAGCCGAATAGTATTCGCCGAATATTTGGCCAAGAGAGACTCCGAATAATAATTTCCAATAATTCATATTGATAATTAGAAAATAAATAATAAAAAAAAGTTAAAAACCCAAATTTTAAGAACAATTTCATTATCCCGTCAATTTCCTGGAAAAACGTTGAAGCATCGGCATTTCAAAGCATTAGAAAACAAAAGCGAAAACTATAAACCTCCTCTTGTATGAGCTGTCGACAGAGGCGGCAACCGCAAACTGTCGCACTCAGCATGAAACAATATCGCATCGCGCTCACCACGTGCTGGACTGGAGATGCCGACATTACAGACAGGGTCCCGTCAATCACGCCAGTCGCACCCCAGGAGTCCAACCAAGGATAAAAGTCACTTTTCCATCACCTAAAGGTGTTATTGTATGAACTAGGCCAGGTACAAACCGTATCTAATCAACTTCGAAAAGAAGAAAAGGACAATGATAGTAGATAAGTATCTGGAGTTCGACAAGAAGTTGAAAAATTAAAATTAGAAGAAGAGAAATTTGTGTGACATTTTTCACCAAAAAATAAATAATTTTGTAACATATTCTGGATAAACGTACACCGGATTGAGAATAAAGAAAATGATGAACATATTTAAGAAAATTTCTTGTTACTAATACTAATATCCATAGGAATATATGAGAATTTAAGTCACTTTTTAAATATGATATAAAATGTTATATGGTCCGTTTAATTTTACATTGACGTAACAGAATTGCAACACACCATCCAGGTGTGTAGGATAACGTGTTCAATACGGAGATTTCGAATTGTCGAAATCTATAAGTGGTACGAAGTCGGTTAAATTAGACAAAAGTTGGTCATTTAGCGGTGTTTTGTTTAACCAAAAAATATGCATGGTCACTAGATATAGACAAAAATATAAATTTTTATTTTTGCAAAAAACATCCAAATATGAAATATTTTTTGCACTTCTGTAGAGCACGTTTCGAATGGCGATGCTCATTTTTTTTATCATGGGTCAAAGGTCCTCTACCATAATAGTAACAAATTAGAAATTTGATTATTTATATTAAAACTAGACCTTAAAACTGTGTCATATACGAGTAACTACTCTAGTCGAAGTTACAAAAAATTACATGCAAAACCACATGCGTGTGTATCATGGCTGGTCTTATTTTCAACCCAAAAACCCACCCGGTTTTTTTTTTAAATCCCACTTAACCTATAAAAAACCCAATATAACCCAGACTAGCTATTTATGTATTTAGTTGCAAAATGATTGGGATTTTCGCACTAGATACGTGAACATGTCATGTGCAAAAAATACGATTTTGCTACGTAAGTATTACAAACTAGGTTTTGCTAAAATTGAACACGAAGCAAATAATGATTGGCTTTTTAATATTAATAAATAATCTAATAAAGCACAAAAACTTAGATTATAATAATATACGTACTTTTTTATTAATTATTTAATTATATATATATATATATATATATATATATATATATATACATACATACAGGGTGCCCACTATGTATGGAATGTATATATCTCGGTAAAAAACGGCAGTATACAAAAATTTTCTATATAAAAGTTGTTAAATTTTTTTGAAACAATTTGTAGTATAAGGGTACAAACATGTTACGTCTTCGAAAAAAGAAAAAAAACTCTATCAAATGAGCCTAATGAAAGGGAACATTGCTATTTAAAAAAAATCAATAGTTTTTCGTTACTCATTTGTTTTCTGAAATAAAAACAACTGAATGCTGCCTTATTATAGGTAATAAAATGTTAAACAACTTTTATATAGAAAAAAATTGTATACTGCCGTTATTTACCGAGATATATACTATATTCCATACATAGTGGACACCCTGTATATATCCAATTAATGACCACGGAAGTTATTTAAACATATTTCTATAAGTTCAGTATTGAAATTATTCGAAAACTCCAATGATTGAGAACAAAATTAGTATGTATTTATATCCTAGAATATTAAAAATAATATGTGTTTAACGAATAATAATTCTTGTAGAACTACAGATTGCATTCAATTTAGATTTAGTTTGATAAAAAAAATAAACTACTGGAGGACTTCATTCCTCCAGCAACGTAATACATACTTCCATATGTAACACCATATTTTCTCTGAAAGTTACCCCTGGATAAAATAAAATATATTATCATATTCTTTTCTAAATATGTACGTGTATGTTATTAATCGTCCTACCCCAATAAAGACAAATCGGCGTAAAAATTCGATTTTCCGCAATGAATACCTAAATAAATATATAAAATTCATGGATGAAGACATCTGGCCACCGCAAATGATTGGTAAACACGTTGTGGTTGATGTATTTCCTATGAAAAATGATCGCTTATAAGTTTCCAGCAGGTAAGGCCCGTGCTTCGTTCTCCTTGCTGTAGGTGGCAGCCAAGCCAATATAATTTCCGGTCGGCGTCTCTAACATTTCCCTCTAGACAGACCGCGGTTCATTTTAATACAACTCCAGCTCAAGCCTTTGTCTAGCTAGCGCTAATTTATTCTATTACCGTTTCGGGCCCTTTCAGCGATGAGAAATAGTTAAAATTATTAGAAAAGGAACCAGTTTGAATTTTGACACAATAACCCCTGAGGTTTGGTAGATGCTTTATTAATATATTCATTTGATGAAACCTGGTGAAATTTTAGAAGCAACTTTACTTATAATTATTTACCGTCATTTTACTAATATTGTACACAGGTTGTATCACAAGTACAAATTTTAATAGCATATAGTACTGACTGAAATGAGTAAAAAAGCTTACAACATGGATCCAATCTTCAATAGTTTCCGAGATATAAGGTAGTAAAAAATGAGTTTTTACGGAGAACTAGTATTATTAAATTAAAAACCAGTTTAATAAACATATTGTACAAGAAAACCTGTTGGTGCATTTTTTTATGCTTTTCAAACTAAATTCTTAAGAATTACTCATATTTAAATCACAGTACAGTTGAATATACAGTATTCGTGCATTGAAATTACCTTCTTATTGAATTACTCTTGTAATATATGAAATATATGTAGAAAATTTAATATTGTTTAATTTTTATAATAAAATAAATCTATTGGTAGAATATGTTCTTCCACACCCACAGATAGACATCATCGTAAAAAATATTAAATTCTGATTCGAGAGTTCTTAAAACGTGTTTATTCAACAAAATCTCTAGTGACCTATGTAGGTATAATATCCAGAAAAACATATACACCTCTAAAATGGGTTCCTACTGGTAAAACTTTTGTCAAATTTAACACTTATATGGAATATCGGTATACACGTATTACATTTTTGTATTAAAAGAAATGGCCACCCCTATACTAAAATATGAAGTATTAATGTTTAAAAAAAAAAATTAGACGAACATACTTCAGACACGATCCTGCATTAAAAAAAAAGTATTAGTGAAATTTATTAGTATTTGACTTTGATTTTAATGGGAAAACGAAAAATGCTACTGAATTTTGGTTTTCCCATTAAAATCAATATCCAGTATTAATAGATTTAATAATTATTTTTTCAAAATGCAGGTTCATATCAGAAGTGTGTTCGTCGAATGTTCAATTTTTTAAAATGTTAATATGTATTTCTAATACAGGAACATTTTTTTTTAAATTTTCGCTTCATATTTTAGTACACCATTCCTCTTAACTCGATTAATACAGCAATAACAACCTTTTAGTTTATGTTCTGTGTATTTTTGTTAACTCAACGTTTCAGCAGCCTACACTGTTGCCTTCTCCAGGGTAAAACATAAATAAATAATAACAAAACAATAGTAATAAGTAACCAAGGTAACATATTATAACATATTTTATTGACATATTTTGTTGACTTGGTTTATACATGTGTGTTTTCTTTTTGGGGACTAAATAAATTATTATTATTTAATATAGAAAGTCATTCTATAAGATCTAAACCGTCACAATGACTGAGATTATTATTCTGGTTTTTTTAAACATCTGTATGACTTATTTAATTAATCTGTTGTTGAGTCGTATAGGGCCTAAATAAATTATTATTATTATTTAATATGGAAAGTCATTCTCGAAGATCGAAAACCGTCACAATGATTGAGATTATTATTCTGGTTTTTTTTTTAAATCTGTATGACATATTTAATTAATCTGTTGTTGAGTCGTATAGGCCTTGAAATAATTCTGGTTTCTTCAAATTTGATTTGGTGGAATTCTTCCAGGGCATGCTCTGCAACTGACGAATTCTCAGGCTGGTTCAATCTGATCGATCGCTGGCCAATCAGAGATTTACCAGATCCCATATGTCTGCAGAAAAGTTTACATTGGCCGAACTGGTAAAATTATTTCTACACCAGATTGAATGGATACCAGTGATCGATAAGATTGGACCAGCATGGGAAATCGTCAGTTGCAGGGCATACCCTGGAGGAATTCCACCAATTCAAATTCAAAGAAACCAGAATTATTGCAAGATCTATACGCCTCAGTATCTCAGATTTAATTAGAGAACCCATAGAGATTTTTAAATTGCTTCGACATCCGACAATGACAAGTATTTTTTAAAAGTATTTAAATGAGGGTAAAACCATCAAGCGATATAAAAAAATTATACAGGAAATGTAATTCAATTCAATTACACAAAAAACAAAACTTTTATAACTTTGTTAACCTTATTTTTCACTTTCGGTAATCTCCCTAATTTACTCGTTAAAAACTTTGGAGAAAACCAACAATATACCTACACTCTTTTTTACTCTAGATATAGACAATACGGAATGTTTTCCTTCTTTACTTTATTATTAGCGTAACTTAACAAGATAAAACTTCATTTATCCTGTACTATTTCGCCTTTATCTTATCTGTTAGCTCGCGCCGAGTAAAAGCGCATGTTGTCTAATTCTGTGTGCATTCTTGTCAACGCGTGGTAATTTATACTGTGGCGTTTTTTATTGCCAGATAGACACGATTGTTAAAATAACTGTCGTCAGGTCTTGGAATGCGAACTACGGTAATGTGTCTACAACGTCGGTAAAGAATTTCAAAGATGGATGCACTTTTTGTGAAGACAGAGGACAATGAGGATTTCAATGAAGATGCATGTTAATGAATTTATTTTGAGAAGAATTTGATACTTTTTATACCTGTAAGTTCATTCATTACTTGCAAAATTAAGATTTCAATATAAATAGAAAAATATATATACAGGCTGTGTAGGATAACGTGTCGAATATTAGGACCTTTACTAGAACTAACGAAGTCGGTTAATTTCAACAAAAGGTTCCCCGTCCTCGTTTTAGTGGTGTATTGTTTAGCTATTAAATCCCCTTGAAGACTGTGAATTTTTAATAGTCTATAGTATAGGTACCTCCTATTCACAGCCTTGAATACTCATCTGACAACGCGACATACGTGGTGGTTGAGGAATCACTCCTTAGTAATTAGGTACCTATATTATAAACTGTTCAAGGGGATTTCATATAAAGGTCTTGGGTTCAAGGCGTTTTTTTAGGGTATTTTTTACCTCTCGTTAAGAGAGGTATTGGATTTATGCTAAAATCGTATATCCAAATTTTAGTGAATAAGCACGTTTTATGGTCTCTAGAATACGATTGTAACATTTTTAACATTTTTACGATGTTGTTTTTGTGTGTGTGGATGTATACGTGGATGTTGGAAGAACGATTTCTCAAAAACTATACGAATTAAACCTCTTTAACAACGTATTCCTCAGACAGTAATATGGGAATAGTTGAAAAGGTATTGGTAACAATGGGAAATCCGCAAGTAATAGTTTTTTTTAAATATTCTAAATTTCATTTTTTGAAAATTTATGTTATTACAAATAATAAGGAACATTAAATTCTCCATCTGATACTTCCTATTATATCTTCTATACATTGAGACAAATTGAGATATTTGTTACAGATAAATGTCAATGTCAACAATCAACAGTTTTACTGACATTGCTAAAAGCATTTTTCTGGGAAGTATAGGTATATTTAATATTTATTTTTGTATTATAAATCAAATATTTAAAATTATAAATATATTAAATACACATGTCCTTATAAACACCGCCAATTTTGCAATAAATTGGAAAAATCTTGAATATTTTAGAAGAATAGACCAAAATTCCTCATAGAATGAAAGAATAGATATAATTAGAATTATTTGTGTGTACAAGAAATGTTAAATTCGATACTTATTGAAATGGCGAAAGGTATTGTGCTGGCTACAACAGATTTTTTATACTGTTTTACCTTCCGATGGTCATATTTTTTATCAATATTAAATTTCAAGTTATGATTTCAAAATTTTAATTCTTGTAATTACACCATTGAAATGTTTTTACTTTTCAACGATGTTTATATGTTTCAAACTGCAAAACTGCAATAATAATTAAATTTATAGAGAAAAAACGATTGTGAAACAAATGAAAATCACAATTGTAAAATTATAATTTGTTAATTTTCTTTACTAATATCGTAATTCCAAAATATTAATTAAAATGAGGAAAATAAACTTGAAAGCAAACAGTTGATAATAAATAACTGATGATTTCATGTGTGTTGCATTTGTCATAACAATAATTGTTATTAGTACCTACCTTATAAATTTACGAATTCTTGTTAATAATATGATAAGTTATAGCAAAAATTTATTATTTTTATTTATAAGTTCATTCAACGGTTGCAACAATAAAATAAATAAAAAATACATAGAAATATATTAGTTTTATCTGAAAGTTACAATATATTTTAAGTTATCTATTGCAATATATAATGAGTTATCATTGTCTATATTACGATGTCTAGTTAAATATGTTAAATATATATTTCAATCCTACGTAAATATGATATTTACATTATTTACAGTTTGTTGTATCTATGTTACATAACATTTTTTTTTTATTTAACTTGTTAAAAGTTATGAAGAAAATTGTACGAATGCATTACACGTATATGTAATTATTAATCTTCTAAATATATTGGTGTTACAGTATATGACTGTTCATTAAGTATAAATAAATGTTTTTAGTTTTTTATGTACCTGTGTAGTTGTTTATAGTTTTTCCAGTGTCTAACAAAGTTGTAAGTAATATTTATTTTATTACGTATATTAGTTTTTTAATATATTGCTTAATACCATGCAGTAGATATTTTTGTCCAAATAATTGAAAATTAGGTAAATTTTTATATCCCTGAATCCCTTATCAGCAATTTATTCACCAACAATATAAATACATAATCACAGCTGAGTGTGTCATTTGTTTTTATTTCCAAATTCCACTAATGATTTTTTACACTATCATTTTCAAAATTAGATAAATCTGCTAATCTTAATAAATTAATAACATTTTTAGCAAGTAGTGCAATAGTTTCATCAAACAAATTTATTGAATATGCAACAAAAAAAAAATGCGAGTAGTACAAATTTTATAGTTAAATACCAATAAATATTATAAAAGTTCATTATCATACACATACTTTTTTAACAACTTCGTACACATAAAAGAATGAAATACTGGCAGCGATAATAATAAATAATTTCCTATTTCCAGATTAGGTATTCCGAAAATATCTCTTAACCCTGTGTTAAAATGACGTTTATGGAGAGTTAAGTCTTATTCCATATTTATTATTATATATTTGTGGGTTAAACTCATGATAAACTAGGAATTGCTATTCCTGTGTTAAAAAGAAGCTATTCTGAATTTAATCCTTGTTTATTATTACCGCTGTTAAGTATTTTTTTATCACGGGCATAGAAAATATCTTTATATTTTTATTTTAGCACCAAGTTACCACAACAAGCTTTAGAAGCAAATTTGAGAATGAAAAAGCGAAAAAAAATATAATGAAGCAACTTTTTAGCAAATTATTATTCAAAAATTAAAACAGTTAAATACACAAGTTTTTAGAAGAAAATAATTATAATTAGGGATAGAAAAGGTAAAGTACCGATACTCGATAACGTAATAATGTTTCATTTATTATTATTTTTAATAACAGTAATATAACAAATAACGATTCTCTATAACGTTTTCCAAGTTTACAAATTTTACAAGTTTATTGCCGTTTGAAAGTATAAATTCCTGATAATTTATGTCGTGTTTTATAATGAATAGATGTCACTAGTGGTCAAATTCAAATGTTGAACACTTTATTTAGTTTCTAGAATAAGATAAATATGCAGTTTTTTTAAAACTTTGTTTCTAATTTTAATTATTAATAAATTTTTACTACAAACTTAAGAAAAATACGCTTACAGTAAGATTATAATAATGAAACAAAAATAAAGTTATTATAACGTTACATTATGTTATTTTGTTTTGATTTTTATTAAGTTATTTAAAACGTTATCTAACGACTTTTTTTTATAACATGGAATAACGTAATAATTCGTTAACGTTATCCCGTCCCTGATTGGGATAAATGGGTTTTACATAAAATAAAAATTGAAACGGCTGGCTTCGTTTCAAGGAAAAATAGCCGTCGGTCACTATCTAACTCTACCCAAGCCCGGCTATTAAAATATCCCCGGTTATGATGCGTCACTCGCCGACAACATTTCCAACCCGCGTCCGATAACCTAGAAACCATTCTAATAAAAATTCCGTGTTAAAAGTGCTCGAAAATTTGTTTACTGAATTCTCCAGTGAAGTAGCAACAGCAACTGAATTCGAGTTTTAGAAACGTGACAATGTATCAAATAACACGACAGGAACAAGGTACACTTGTCCTTTGTTGAAACGTCAAGGGCCTGAAGAAGTGAAGAGCAAAATAAGCGGATTATGTCTAAAGGGATGGTTCACAAACAGAAATCTCGAGTTGGCACTATTGAAGATGAAGAGAACACTTGGACTGGAGGAGCTGTTGAAATGAAGATTTCGAGAGGCAGGTTATTGGTTTAATTAAAATTTAAGCTAATACCTCCTTTGTAAATACTTACAGGTATTATCATCTATAGTATAATTGAATTGATTAAAAGGGCACTAGTTCACAAAATCATTAAATTGAGTTATATTAGGTAGTGCCATCTATGACCACAAACGTATTTTGTGATGAAAATACACATTTACTTGTAAATATATGGCTATGTAGAACAGCGAAATTTTACATTTAGTCAAGAAACGGCATTTGTCCGTGACTCGTGACTTTTCAATAGCAAACGCATTTGCGGATAGATGTCATTCCAATAAAAAGACACTGCTTACACATTATATTCAATATTTTTTAATATTTCATTGAATTTTGCTAATGGTTCCAAAACCATAAGTTCTTGGAATAAAAGGTATTGGGAAATTAAATCTGCATTTATTTTTATTTTTTGTTCTTTTATTGCAAGTGTACATGCGTCTATGTTTTTGAACGGCCATTGTATGGATCTTTCGGATCATAATGGCAAGTTATAAATTTGTCAATAAATGAAATAGATAATCCTGGACATTAATTTGGTGAAAAGAATCAAATTTTATTTATTTATGCATAAGGTAAACCAAAAGTACAAAAATAACCAATAATAGGTTCACACAAATTAAATGCATTCATGCAAAGTATAAGATGAAAAAATTTATAACAGCACTTTTGAATTGTTTTAATGAGAGTTGAAATATATCAATGTTACCAAATCTAAGGTTGTATGTATTCATTATTGTATTAATTGGAGAATTAATATGGTTATTAGTAGTATATATGTATGTATATATTGAAATATTGAATAATACTAATCGAAAACAACTGATTATTAAATATTTTATGCAGAGTAAGCATGTCAATGAGAATTCTTCTATTTTCTAAGGAAGTCATATTGAAATATTTCAGTCTCATTAAATAACTAGAATGATCACATTGAATTTTTTATTTAAAATATGCACATACTTTTTTTGTACCCTTTCAATTAATTTTACATTTTTTGTATACATAGGACTCCAAATAGTGAAAATATATTCCAATTTGGAACGAACTAATGAATTAAATAAACATATTAACGTTTGAGAATCATTAAAATGTTTGCAGCTTCGTAATAAAACCTAATGACTTACACGATTGTTTTACTATCATTTCAGTATGAGGATTAAAATTCAATTTAGTATCATATGTGATACCTAAATCTTTGGTAACATATTTGTTCTCTAAAATTACATCACAAATATTATATGGGAAATTAAATGATTCTGCTTTTCTTGTAAATTTTGGAGTATCTTTCAACTAAAGGAATATAATGCTCATGATATGAGGTGGTCCGCGCATTTGAAATTCCACTCTCAAATATTGTCTTCCATACATAATAATTTTCAAAATAGTCGAATTTTGTTTCAAGTTAACTTATTAATTTTGAATTTAGAGCTTCATTATTAGAAATATTTTTGTTCTGGTTTCATTTTTATGAATATTTTATTTATTCCGGGCACAATTTTTCAGGGGTTGAAAGAGTTGATTTGCTAATTGCCGAATCGTTGCCATTAATTTTTTTTCTTTTAGGTTTCCAATAAGCTGGTGATGAGTGAATCTTACTTAAGAATTTATATCTAGTGTCTAATTTAACTAAACATCTATTTTTTTCACATACAGTGTCATTTTTTTTATAGGACCTGTAACCAGTCACATTAATTATATATTTTTGCAAAATATTTAATTTTCATGAATTTGTTACCATATTGTTTGTAACATGAAAAAAAAACACTAAATGAAATAGATCAGTCTATAAACAGTTTTTTGTATACTGTAAAATTAGTAAAACGTGACTAGTGCCCTTTTAGAAATAATCAATACAATTTTTGTGGAAATATTAACTCATAATAATAATAAATACTCAGAAAACAAGTACCTATCTAATAAAATAGGAAATATATGTTCATCTTTTCTTTATAACAGTAATAACTTAAAATGTGAAAATAATATTTACGCATAGACATGTTTTTACGAGTTCTAACCAACAAAATATGCGTGGACAAAAATGCGTACAAAAATGAAATATAAATGTCAAATATTTAATTTTAATCAAAACGACCCTAAATGGCAATTTATCAATTCGCGCAAGTTATCGTGGCCGCGAGCCAGAGAACTGGTCGCGAATCTGGGGAACCGGGTTCAATCCCGATTGACGCTAAATATTTTCAAATTTTAAATGGTACAAAATTGACTACTGTGGTGCACTCTCCACGCCAGCAATGAGTGCCCGTGAAGTGACGCCTGGTAAACGCCCGCACGGTACAAATATGTCATCATTCCAAAATCAGTATACAAAGCAGATTGGCACACTCAACAATGAGTAATGTGCCGTGATGATGTGTTTATTTATTTATTTATCTGAAACTACTTGTGGATAAAATTAACTATTATTTAACGAGGCCTGAATTAATTTCATTACCGAACTTCCAATAAATCATATGCGCTGTATTTCTCTTCAGAATTCTACACATTCCTAACTGTCACAACATATGTCCCTATAATCCTCTGCTTCAACACCTAATGTTTTACATATAAACATCCCAAATCCTTCAGAATCCTTCTACATCCTGCTGATAATCCTCTATAAACACGTATTAAGGTTATTTACTCTCATAAATCTCTCATTGGCCACCACGCTGACAAAAGAGCATCGAGAGCATCGGTCCCACAAAGCAACGCGACGGGGTTCCTAACCTCACATAATCCATGGCTTGCTGAGAGATATTTTCATGCAAAACCGGAGCAGGGAAATAGAAACGAGAGCAATTCTAAGGCGGAGTGGTTTTGTGGATGTGCAGAGCAAGAAATCGCATAAGCACTGATGCTCTTTTCGTGCTAAGTGAGGTTAAGCCGACTAAGTGCTCTTCAGGATGACAATGCGACATACCGACAATAGATGTTTCGTGCTTGTGAAAAGATTTTATAGATGAATTAATTTGAAATATTGATATAATTTTAGAAAATAAATGCCTGTTATTAACAACAAACATTTAATTGTTATAACCAAAACAAACAAAAAAAGTACATCGAAACTTTCACAGTTATTATTCTGTTGTATACAGTTTGAGAGCGAATAGATGTGTATTTTTTGCGAATTCTTGTACGATGTTTGTAAAACTGATTGTACGTAACGTACCTATATGTATGTTTAAGAATCTATAAAATCTTACCTGTGTGTGAATGCTCATTTTAATTTCAATTTAAAGTGTTTTTGAATGTTTGTAGAGCCTCTATCGATTTTGTAAGACTAAATTTCTCGTATTTGTTGACACCTGATTTACACTGCAGTCGATAAATTTACCCACATTTGACGTTAATAATATTATATGTATATTGTAAATGCATACAGCGCATACTCGATAATCCGGAGTAATAAAAACACCCAATCCGGATTAATAAAATATCCGGATTACCACGATACAAAATATAATAACAATGACATGCAAGTAATGTTAGAAAACTTGTTTCTTTTTGGACAAAAAATCTGTAATTCTACTTCACTTGATTCTTTTTTGACTTGATCCAGTACTCTTATTAATGTTGGACAGATCATGTATAGAAACATTGTTTTCTTCAGCAGAATCTAAGCAACGCTGAAAACTTTTCAATGCAGAATCATGTCTAACTGTCGCACTTGAAGCAAACACTTCTTCATAATATAATCGTCGAAATCTTCTATCAATTTCGGAATAGTATGATCATTTTTAATCAGAAAAAGTCAGGAATCCGGACTACAGAACAAGTAATAGAACTAAACAGGAGTCCGAACTACCGAGGAATTCGGATTACCAAAGATCCGGATTATTGAGATTGCACTGTACTTATTATGATAATATCGGCACTAAAGTATGTAGACAATTTGTATAAGTTATTTATAAATATATTTGTATTTTTTAGCAGTAATAAAGTAATTATATGTACTATATTTGAATTATTTTAACATTAACCGTTTCACTACATACTTTGTAGTCCAATAAATATTTACAAATTAATGTTTATTTTTAGGGTTAAACAAAACATTTTATGACACTAGTGTTAATCGTGAATTAGTTACCTTGGTAATGACGAATGGAACAACAAATCGACATTTTTGACACCATGTCAAAAAATTATAAGATTGGCCAGTAAATTTAAAATAAAAAGGAATAAACTAATAAGTCATTTTTAAGTACTATTAAAATAAGAATCAAACTTAAGCTTTTATTGTTAATAATAATTATTTACTAATAGAAAAAATACTATAAAATTTAATTAATATTTAATTCTTTTAAAGCAATAGCTTAAATACATATATAGGAGATATGAATTAAGTAATTGAAATTAAATTCATAAATTATTAATAAAAAATCTGATCATCGTACATATTTATTTATATTAATTGTATCTGCAATGTTCAAAGAGAATTAGTTATTAGTAGATTTGAATTTTACATCAGACCGTCGCTATTTCCATAATAATTTAAGTTTCCTATATTCGTAGGTAGATAGGTAGGTAGGTAGGTACTAGCAACATATCTGTTTAATTAATATAATCAATGGCATAATGGTTTAAAAATTAATACATTTTTTATTTGTATTAGTTATTAGTTATCTTTGAATCTTTCACTACTGTATTTATTATTTGTAAGTAGTAAAGTACTATAATAACAGTAACATTATCCTATACCTAGTAATAATATGATTTGCTCTGCTTCGTATATTGCCGGTTACTTATTTATACATTTTTGGGTATAAAATGCGAAAAATATGATTGAATCTTACTCACATTAACATTTTTATTGATATTAGCGATATTCATGGTCATAGCGGGAATCTGCGCCCCGTAGAGTTGTCCAGCTGTGGGCGTCATATCAGTCAACATCGTCCTCAGAACCGACGCCGCTTTGCGGCTTCACAACACTCGCTTTGCACTGTCACAATACAATACAACAACCCGATACCTCTATTGTTGCCACCACATTGCTAACTGACTCCACTGAACCCCTTAACGACGCCAGAATTCCACAACCCCACCCCTCCGCAAACCAGAAGGCGGAGCCAACACAAACACACCAATAGTAGAAGACAGAGGAGAGCGTGGACACGCCTACTGGGTTTTTACAATCGTGCAACCTATAAGAGAAGAATGAAATGAAAGTAGGGGGGGAACGTGTCCCCTCTACTTTCTCCGCGGATGTGCAAGGAGGGGAAGGTATCGTGTACTGTGATATGTTTACAGTCGATTGCTCCTTGAAATTATAATGTACCTTGCATGTATGTTTGTTCGTCTATTATTTTGTAAACAAGCTCTTTATTAGAACATGTTCTGTGGTGCAATGGCGGGTCTAATAGGCTCTGATAACGCGGACTTCGGTACTTCTAATGAGGCCTTATGTTGTTGTTTGACCGCAACATGCATGCTTACAACACGCATCAATACCTTTACATCAATCATTTTTTATTCTTTTTATAAATACATTTTTTTGTGACGATGATGTATCAATATATTTCAAATTAATAGTCGTTGGTATTCTTTATTCTATCCAAAACTGTAAAGATGCATGGACAAATAAAAATTAGAATTAGGTTTTTAATTTGAGTCCGAGAAATGGCACAACAGTATGAGTAGCAATGGCCGGGAAGTGTTGCCTGAAAACATTTCCCAAATTGTTTATTTTTGACGTAAAGAAATATCAAATCTCGTTCTCGCACATTTATTTGGGCCTCGTTTTGTTCTTGAGCGAGTCTCGCTGTAAAAATAAGCGCTTGCGCACTGCTTATTTGCTTCACAGTTTAACTACAAGAGACAAGTTCGTACCAGTCGTATCGTCGTCCGTGTATTTGCAGTCTTTAAATAAATACGAACACCAAAAAATGTGATAAATTACTAAATAATTTAATTTGCCTTTGAAATAACTAGTTTATTACAAAATTATGATTTCTAAACTATTTCAATACGAACATCGGAACATCTGTTAATGTATTTCAGTACAACTAATTGAACATTAAAAAGTTATTTTTTTGTAACTACAAGCAAACTTTATCACTAAATAGATGGCACCATTTAAGTATGATTTTGTCAACAAAAAACCGCTATGTGAATCCGCCTGAAACCAATCACTCCGCTTCACTCCATGTTGGCTCCCGTCGACGCAACCAGAAGATCATGCAGTGTTCATTTTTGACAAGCAAAACACACAAATGTTACAAATTCAAAGGTGATGTGTACACAGTATGAAACAAAATTTTGTATTTCATTCGGTCGTGAATTAGTATTACGGTACTCATTCCGAAATTCCTGACTCGGCTCCCTTGTCGTCTCGACGGTAAATTTATTCGTACCATCGTACCGTAATAACTTACTTCCCAGCCTTATAACGTAAATAGCTAATATTTTAGTTTCCATTGCCAATATACTAAATCAAATGTAAACATTCACATTTCCAAATTTAGAATTTATTAACAGTAGGTATACAAATAGTTTACATAGTAGAAATAGGCCTTAATGATCGAGGAAATTTAAAATAACGAAGAAAGAATTTCTAAAAAATTCATGGATCCCGCAGGGATTTGATCCGTGGACCTCCTCATATGTAGTGCTCTAACCAACTGTGTCGCAAGATTCTATCCCATATTGAAGTCAATGAATCTTTCACAAATCTTTTTAAAATTTTCGTAAGCGAGTATACCCCTAATCGAGGTAGATGAATACTCAGCGCAAACAATGCAATTATTTTGTGAAATTTTCACCTTCACTGAAACGTTGATAAGAATCGTAGAAATAGGCCTCAATGATCGAGGAAATTTTTAAAATAATGATCATAAATTCTTATAGAAATATATTGACAGCCGGTTACGTATAGATCCATGACGGTCCAATTTAAAGAAAAGAAAATAGTCCTTACAAGTAATAATAACAATAACCCTTTTGTAATATTGTTAATAATAAAAGTCCTACCATTGATGTAAAAAAAATGTATTACTGTTCATAGTCAAAACAAACTAGCATTACATGGTAATTCCGGCCGATAACTATCATGAGCCAAAATATAATTGTGAAACCACTATAATTTGAAGTAGCAGAAATTATAAACATTTAAAGTAAATATAGTGAAAAATTGTTTAATGTTAGGCATTTAATCAACATCAACATGAAGTTGAAGAAACTGTAATTTGCTTTTCATGTAGTGCTGGTTGCATCGGAATATATCTGCTGTCGCTTTAAACTGCATTGCAACAATGAATGCAATAATTTTATATAAAATACTATAGTAAACAGTGGGTTATAATTAAAAGTTACATGAGGGTCAGCCTAGAATAATTATTGACAATAATAAAATCAGATGGAAAACAAACTTTGCACTATTGTTTTAAATAGGTAGTTATTTATCGGTCATAAATTAGAACATACGCGCTATACTTTCTAATGACTTTTGTCTGTTTTTGGAAAATTACGGAGTAGAAGGTTTTCGTCTAAAGAAGAGACTCATGCTGCAAATTGTTATTATTTTGAAATCATTCTAAGATTGATTGGAATATTTTAAGAAATGGAAGGAAAGATTGGTGAACATGTGTCTTATTCTAAATAATTCTAGCTTGACCCCTTGTATTATGTAACGCCCTTGACCCTACAAGGTCTATTCTGTTAATGGTGATTTAAACATGATTAATTAAAAACAAAATGACAGTAGTTATTGTAAAATTAAAATATCTATTTAATAAATCATTATCATGCCATATACTGCGCACTTCGGGAGGTACTAAAATGCATTAGTTTTGAAAACATTTTTGTTGAGTAAAAATAAAAAAAAAACCATTTACTTTATTAAAAATAAGAATAAGCCCGTTCAAGTTTATGGCTCGTATTGCGATCACATTTTTATAATAAAAGCGCTTTTACGGAGCACACTCCACAAGAATATAATGTAAAAGCGTACTCTACAAAAGTGTTTTTATTATAAAAGTGCGCTCGCAATACGGGCCTATAGTCCCTATAGTTACATAATGCATATTAATTTTGAATACAAATAAATGACAACAAGAAACTAGAAATTTGTCATTTTTACCTCTCGCTAAGAGAGGTATTGGATTCATGCTAAAAATCGCATATCCAGATTTTATTGAATAAGCACGTTTTAAGGTCCCTACAATCCGATTTTAACATTTTTACGATGATGTCTGTGTGTGTGTGTGTGTGTGTGTGTGTGTGTGTGTGTGTGTGTGTGTGGATGTGTGTGTGTGGGATGTTGGAAGGACGGTTACTCAAAAACTATAAGACTTAAAATTTGTTTAACAACGTATTTCCCAATCGGACATTCATGGGAAGATCTGAAAAGGTTTTGGTAACAATTGGACAACCGGAAGTAGAAGATTCTTGAAAAAAAATCTTCTAAATATTATTTTTTGAAAAATTTTCTTGATAATATTAAAGAAAAATAAATTCTCTTTCTGATACATTTAAATATTTTTATACATATTTTATAGATTTAGAGATAAAAGGAATATAATATATAAAATAATGTTGTAATTAATTTTACAACCGAAAGGATGCCATGAAAAATAGTTGCAAATTTAAATTATTTGTAACTGACAGATAAATGCCAGTGTCAGAAATAATGAGTAATGAAAGAAAAATGTATTTGGAGAATCCCTTAATTCTTGATCTGTGACAATTATGGAGATGACAAGTCTAGGTTGAAGGACTTAAATTTGTTTCAAACATTATGGGACAATGTACACCAGTACTGTAGACTAGAGTAACTTTGAATTGCGAAAAAGCTATCAAATTCTTCTCAAGTAAGTTGTAAATATTGACAAAATTACACATCGATATAAGAATAATCGGAGTGCAATCTATCCGTCACTTTATTAAAGGGAATTAAGGTTATTTAGATATAACAAGTATGAAAAAATAAAATGTAAAAGAAGATATATAAGAATAGATGCACAATCCATGCAGATATATACATTTTAGACCGCCCAAAATTAATGTTTTTACTAGAAGAATATGAAGAGAAAGTAAACAAGGTTGTTCGAATTGAAAATTGCTGTTACCAGCCTAATATTTATATATGGTAAACTCTACTTTGTAATTTATTGTAACATAATTTATGGTAAAATATCTTTATGTTGAGACATGCTATTATTGAATAATAAAGAAGTTTATACGTCATAGATTTATATGAATATATTATTTGTATTTATAAAAATAATCTTTGCTTTATGCATACAGCCAGGTAAAATATACGGCGAGAGGTTATGTGCTGGCCACATCAGATTTTTATACTTATAATTGGCGTTTGGTAGTAACGACAACGATAAATTTGAACGGTAACATATTCAGTGTTCTCAATAGTTTTTATTTAATTCATCTGATGTTCATAATAAGTGTACCTATTTATAAATCAGTCTGCCAAAAATAATCCGATGGCGCGTCAATAATTGTTTGCCAAGGGATATTCGAAAAGATTGAATTCGATAGAGATTGACCGTTTCAGTTCTTAATTATTTTTTCGAGAATAGCTAAAGTCACTTACATTGAAATAAATATAAATTTTGATAAAGAATTTGCAGATAATATAAATATACAGGGTGTTCATTTTATTTTGTCCACTATTGCCATCTCGAGAACTATAGGACGGTTAAATTAGTAAACAATTTCTATTTTACAAGGCTATTACAATGAACAAAAAAAAAACTACCAGTGGTTCTCAAAATACGGGATACAGCTTTCATATTTTAAATGGGAACCTAATCTTTTTATTCGCTTATTCGATTCAGTATTTTTTTCTGAATTCAACGATATTCATATGTTATACCCCACTATTACAAAATATTTGAGAAAAATGTAAATGAAAATTATGCTGATTTAATTTAAATCTGATTGTAATAAAATAAGAATGCTATGAACAAACAATTGAACATTCTTTTCACATTAATTGTAGTTTAATGTCAAAATAAATATTTCTTATACTTTCTGGATGATAAAATGAATTTTATTCCCGAAGAAAAGCTTGATATTTATGAAATTTATATTTTTTCCTTCATTGCACCTTATTACATTCAGATTTAAATTAAATCAGTATAATTTTCATTTGCATTTTTGTTAAATATTTTGCAATATTAGGATATGACATATGTAAATCGTTGAATTAAAAAAAAAGACTGAATCGAATAAGGAAATAAAAAGAATAGGTTCCCATTTAAAATAAGACAGCTGTATCCGGTATTTTGAGAACCACTAGTAGAATTTTTTTGCTATTTGTAATAGTCTTGTAAAATAGAAATTGTTTGCTAATGCTAATTTAAGCGATCTCGTAACTCTTATAGTTCTGAACATCCTGTATCTTTCTGAAAACTTTCCATCTACGCCTATATAACTCTTCAAAAGATATCGAAACGTTTATTGAGGTCTTTTTATTGTTACAGAGATAAGTTTTGTTTTGTTTGATAAAACGGGCGGCATTCTAGAGCACCCCAGTAAAATTATATCTAATTTTTCTTCAGAAAAAAAATCAAGTACCTACTATTCTTGCTAACTTTGATTTACTACTCTAGCTCATTTTGAAACGAAGAACGAAGTATAGATTGTATTGTATTACAGTTTAAAAAGGTCACTACCATTTCTAGTACGTTTCGTTTCTTCCTTTAGGTCTAACGTATCACTAATTAGATACCAGTCTCATAAATTTTAGTTTTCAGAAATTGTTTATATGAGGAATGTGATTGTTTTTCAGTGTTGAAAAGCTCGTGAATAATTTGAATATTTTTATTAATTAAACAATAATTTAAAATGCATTTAAATCTTAAACGTGCAGCAAATGGCTTCTTATTTATATAGTAACTAATTTCTCATGCAACATAAAATTTTATAGTAATGAGTACTTCTCTCCTTTCACGACAGGTATTTTATGTGTGGAAATAAATATTAAATAGCCAATCTCAAGGTGCGAAACAACATTATAATGTATATATTTAAATAAATAATTTTTAAACCGGCAATATGTTTTGTGCAAATCAAACCGTATGCATGGATTAATTAATTTGCTTAGAATATGCTAACTCTAATTACCATTATGAACTTACATCAAATGGAAAGAATTGTAATTGAATTTTCTTCTGCGAGTATAATATACCTGTTGCAAAGCTAAATAATTAGTTTTTTATTATAGAAATATGTCCGCTATTAATATGGGTATTAATTACTCAAACGACTAATTACACCTGTCATTAAAATTATTAAAACACCATCTATTTAATTTGCGAATATAATGATCTCGTAATAATAGACAAGACATAATTTTCTTCATCTTAGCATAGTCATAAATATTTATTTTTTAAACAATAGTAAAAAGTGATGTATCAATTCCAATCCGGTTGAATTAATATACTTTTTACTTGGCATGATAAAAGTAATCTAATAAAAAGTATCCGTCAAAGTAACTTCAACTATTATATATAAGAGATGTGAAATCGGTTAACTTACTTAGACAAAAGTCCAATTAGGAGGTGATTTAATGATGTATTTGTGATTACAGAAAAAGGTATAGGAAAATTGGCAAAAAAATAATTATTCTGATTTTAATTTTTGCAAATAATTTTCATGCCTAAAACAAATGAAGAGCTTTTAGCAAAAACAACTTCAGTCAATTTTTTTTTTTTTTTTAATTTGAGATAATCAACTTTCTAGTTTACATTCTTTTATAGAATTTGGACCAAAATTTAACTACGGATCATGATTAAATATTAGAAAATTATTTACTTGATGCTAAAGTAATAGAAAAATAAACAATTGATTTTTGATTTGCAATTACATAATGATTAATTATTTTTTTATAGGGCGTTTTGTAGAAACGCTCCTACTTTAAAATGTAATAAGTTGTAACTAGTGACTTTTCGTAAGAATAACAAGTTTTACTACCAGACTGTTTAGCATTCTTGAAAGTAAATGTGGCTATATGTAACTCATATATTTGCAATATTTGGACTATGGTTGTTTTGTCAAAAGCTCTGCAATTGAATTTCGAATGGCGACAATATTTTTACCTCTCGCTAAGAGATGTACTGGATTCATGCTAAAAATCGCATATCCAGATTTTACTGATTAAGCACGTTATAAGGTCCCTCTAATCCGATTTTAATATTTTTACGATGATGTGTGTGTGTGTGTGTGTATGTATGTATGAATGTTTATGTATGTGTGTGAGTCGGTTGGAAGGACGATTTCTCAAAAACTATAATACTTAATATCTGTTTAACTACGTATTTCTCAATCGAACACTGGAATATTACTGGGAAGAGCTGGAAAGGTTTTTTGTAATAATTGGTCAACCGGAAGTAGCACATTCTTAAAAAAATCTTCTAAATATTATTTTTTGATGTTTGTTCTTGTTTGTATTAAAGAAGAGTAAATTCTCTATCTGATACATACAAATATTTTATTATATCTTTTATAGATTTAGAAATAAATAAATATGAGGTATATATAAATCTCACTGCCCAAATAATGTCATAGAATGAATTTAAAACTAAAAAATCTAAATATAAAGAATAGATGTAAGTAGAATTTTTGGTGTACCTATAGTGTAGGTATACAAGAAATGTTAAATTCAATAGGGCGCGAGTAGTCATGTCACTTTGTTGGCCTTGACAAGCAGATATGGGGGCCCGTGTCAGAATGATAGCTAGTAATTATGTACATAGAAAAATTCTGACATTTGACATCTATGTACATAATTACTAATTGTCATTCTAACACGGGCTTGTCAAGGCTAACAATGTCACATGACTGCTTGCGCCCTATACTTATGTAACCAAAAACGGAAGTGGCGAGAGGTATTGTGCTGGCCACAACAGATTTTTTTTTATCGCTGCAAGATTTTGTGTTACATATTATTAACTCAGAAAGTTTCTTCTAGATTCTAAATCAGTCATTCCCGAAAAAGGGTTTTTGGAACAACATTATGACGTATGCGGAAGTAAATGATGAAACATTGAAACATAATATGAACTTTTATGCCTTTCTAGTTTTCAAAATACACTACCTGTGACGTCCAAGACATACAAAAAAATATTTAATATTTCTTATTAAATTATAAAAATATTTATACTTACAGCAAAATTATATCACGGAATAAAATTTTGATTTTGTAAATGGTTTTATGTTTATTTGCGACAACCATTTCATTTTTCTTTCTCCGTTTTGAGGCACTATTAAAATTATTTTTTTACTATTATTACTTCTATTTGGGCACCACTAACACAAAACTCTTTTCTACAATCATAATATAAAAATCTGTTGTGGCCAGCACAATACCTCTCGCCACTTCCTTTTTTGGTTACATAAGTATAGGGCGCGAACAGTCATGTTACATTGTTGGCCTTGACAAGCAGATGTGGGGGCCCGTTTCAGAATGATAATTAGTCAGTATGTTTCATTCAGAATTTCAAGATTTTCTAAATACACGTAGTTAATTTGTCACCAGGAGTGTGGAATTTACTTGTCGAGGAAAATAAACCATATGGAATTGGAAAATCACTAAATTTAGAATGAGAAATTATGATACATCTATATACATAATTACTAGCTATCATTCTGACATGAGTCCCCATATCTGCTTGTCAAGGCGCCCTATTGTATTTAACATTTCTTGTATACCTACATTCTACACCAAAAATTGTACTTACATATATCTATTCCTTATATTTAGATTGTTTAATTTTAAATTCATTATATGAAGAAATTTTGTCCTCTTCTAATTTTTCGAAATGTTTCCAATTCATTGTCAGGATTGACTGTATTTTTGAAGGATATATGTAATAGACCTATAATCTTAAATATTTAACTACTAATACATTAAGAAATAATATAATGTATATGTACTTCCCAGAAAAACTCTTTAGTAATATCTATGAATTTCTGACACTGACATTTATCTGTCAGTTACAAACAGTTCAACTGGTCAACTATTTTCCATGGCATCCTTTCGGCTGTAAAATTTATTATAACGTTATTTTATTTATTATATTTCTTTTATCTCTAAATCCATAGAATATATAATAAAATATTTAAATGTATCAGATAGAGAATTTAATTTTCTTTAATATTACCAAGAAAAATTTTCAAAAAATATTATTTAGAAGATTTTTTTTCAAGAATCTTCTACTTCCGGTTGTCCAATTGTTACCAAAACCTTTTCAGATCTTCCCATGAATGTCCGATTGGAAAATACGTAATTAAACAATTTTTAAGTCTTATAGTTTTTGAGTAATCGTCCTTCCAACATCCTACATACATACACACATACATCCACACACACACACACACACACACACACACACAGACATCATCGTAAAAATGTTAAAATCGGATTGTAGGGACCTTAAAACGTGCTTATTCAATAAAATATGGATATGTGATTTTTAGCATGAATGCAATACCTCTCTTAGCGAGAGGTAAAAATGAGTAATATGGATAGAACTCCCTCATTGGTGAGTAGTTTTCTGACGTCATCAGGCGAGAGAAATGGCGGCAATTTAAATAGTGTATTTTCAGAGAAAATTTTCTCATTAATAAAGAGTAATATGAAAAAAAATAATAAATACGAGTAAAATATTTTTTTTATTTGGATTAAAGCAAAAAAAAAATCATGCAACACCTCATTCTGGTTTATGTAGGTACTACTGCTGCGCCACCTAGCGGCGTTTCATATTTTTTTCCCGCTGACGTTTCAAAACGATACAAATTTTAATTGTAATTTAAAATTTATTACGAACATATTTTTAACACAGTTTTTTTGTCATTATGCATATAAGTTTCAATTAATAGATATAGGTAATGAAAATTGTAAAATTTGAATTATATATGTGAAATATCGAATTACAAATTGATGACATTGGTTATTCTTGCATTAAGCCTCAAAGTTCTTTTGCTTCTAAACTAACATAACCTGTATCTAGTAGTCCTCTGAGACTACGCACCATCAGCATCAGCTTGACCGTCGCTAGGTTCTCCGCGATCATTGCAGATAATGATGATGACTTGCTCGGGACATAATGCGGCGGCCGGCGCCACCGCGACCGCCGGTAATTAGTCGAACTAGCAGCCCCGCACTCGCACGCCGACACAAAGTAGAAGTAGCTGACGAGCCGCAGATACCTCAGGTAGATACTGTCAGCACGACAGACACAAAATAATAGAAATAGCCCAGGATTTCAACCTCATACAACGTAAATATTACATATGTATATAGAATGTTTACAGATACAGGTAAATCTTTTTCTTAACGACTGTAGAACAAATTAACGCAGTACAATTTCATGTTGGCATAAAAGTGCAAGCTTATCACAGGCATTTTCACATAGCCATTTACAACGGAATTTTTGACCCAGCATAATTCAGCTTCGAAATACACCTCGCATTAAACCTTGCAAGGTCCAAGCTTTCACTTCAAGTCGGGAGTGAATTCGCATGTGTATTTTGATCGTCGTATTTTTCCCAGCAGAGACGCTGTGAACATTGCTTTGAATTTGACTATTTGACGTTTTTGTTTTCGTGCGGTTGCATTTGAGGTTGTTTAATACCAGTTTAGTGTAATAAGTGCAACGTGAGTGAATGAAATCAATATAATCATTATACCGACTATAGTATTTTATCATGTTATTAGTTGGCATTTAAAAATACGGGCTCTGGACGAAACACCAGGCAAGGCAATTTAAAAGCGAGTAAGTACATCCGAAAACTTTAACGTGATACATAAAATATGACTTACTCTTTGCATATACATGTGTGTGTACATTCAATAACAATATTGATAAATAAAATTTATACATACTTTCGTTGATTGTAGGTAGGTTTGAAACAGTGATTAAAACGAACTGCGCACAAATTCAAAATCAGAATAGCCGTAAGTCGAATTACGCCATTCCACAAGCTGGAATTTAATCCCGAATTTATGACGTCCTTCAAATGAAGGATTCGACTGAACTAAAATCAAAATCTTGTTGAGTTGAATTATTAACATTTTTTTTGTGTTATAAAGTACTCAGTTAAAATGTAAACAAATCTGAGTCTTACCATACCATGAAAGGTACGCTTACAGTACCACCAAAAAAGATTCTGCGGGTTCGAATAGTGCAAAAAATATCTATAATTAGAGTTAAATATGATTCTATAACCATTACCAGTGTTCACAAATTACAAGCCAAAACTGGAAATAATTCGGCCGGCTTACATTCTCAACAAATTATAAAACTTGCACAAATTGTGAGAAAATTCTAGAAATTCTTGTGACTACTGTAAATATAGACTTAAATCTTAAAAATCTGATGTGGCCAGCACAATACCTCGCCCATTTAATTTTTGTTAATTTATACAGATCTGTAAATCTGGAGATAAATAAATAAATAAATATTTCATCACGGCATATTACCCATTGCTAGGTGTGCCAATCTGCTTTGTACAGATTTCGGTAATGATGAATATTTGTACCGTGCGGGCGCTTTCCAGGCGTCACCTCACCGGCACTCATTGCTGGCGTGGAGAATGAGCCACAGGGGTCAATTTTGTGCCATTAAAAAGCGATGTAATTTTTGGCGTCGGTCGGGATCGAACCCGGGTCCCCAGATTCGCGACCAGACACTCAGGCACACGGCCACGAGACCCCATAATGAACAAAATCGCAACGAAATTTGCCCCTCTATGTATAATTTTATATTAATCAACAAGAATAGATGAATCTTTGTCACTTTTTTTACAGATTTATAGATATGTAAGACTTCCAGATTTGAACAGAATCGACCCATTAAATATATACTTACATATTTACTAATGCTGGCAACTGCATTACAAACATATAAAAATTAATTTATTGATTAGATATTTTATAAATGCATATTTTAATATTTTCTTCGAGAAATACTAGTCTTATTAATTTGAAAGGATTAATTTATTGACAGTGATATTTATCTATCATTTACATAAATTTGAGATCTGAAATGTGTAACCAGGGAGACATATGTATCTTTAAAGCATAGACTCCGGGATTTATAAAATAAATTATTTTGTACATTTATTCATAAAATAAATAGAAGTATTAATGTATATATGTAGAAAATTTAACAGTCTTTATTTTTTATAATAACATAAATAGCGAAAACATGTAATTTCAATGCATTTTCGAAGAAAAACTGATTTACATCAAAATCTAATGGCTTCTTCTCATATTAGAATATAAATACATGGTTTCAAAATTTTTTGAATGATACTATTTGAGTTAGAGTCTAAAGAGGATCCACACACACATACACACAAACACACAAACACACCCACAGACATCATCGTGAAAATATTAAAATCGGATTCTAAGAACCTTAACAAGTGTTCATTTACCAAAATCTCGATATGGGATTTTTTAGCACGATCCCTATATCCCCTTACCAAAGGCAACGGGAGATAAAAAAAACTGTGGCCCAAATAACGGGTGACAATAGTTTGACCGGCATTTGAAGGGAAGGGCACCTTCTGGTACAGATTTAACTTCTACCGAGGCTCTTCAATTTTGGGACAATAAAAAACAAAGGTAAATAATTGGAGTGGCAGTCACCTAGACTACAACTCCAATTATTTACCTTTAACCTTTACATCATACCAACAGTCAAGAAATACCAAGAAATAAAAAACAACTTCGTAAAAATCCAGTGTGTACAGTAAAACTAAGGTACCTTGCAAGACATATAGGACAATACTCTAACAGAAAAATATGTAGGCCTTGTGAGTACATCAATGTCTAATAGAATTAAAGCTGGTATTACTAATAAAGGCGATGTAACCAATATTAAATGGCGGAATAGTTAAATGATATATTCAGTTTGTGTATGTTTAAATTCTATATTTTAAACTAATCGACAAAATTGTAAAAGTTTCTCACCGTTTGTTAAGTTTTATAATTTGTTGAAATTTTAAGTCAGTCGAACTATTATGAGTCTGGGATCGTAGTTCGTTGATTTTGGCACAATGTAAATCTTCGAATATTTGTTATCCTAGCTAAAACACTGTAGGTTTCTTTTCCTCCGCGCTGTGTCCACCTGCTTATGGTACATCGCGATGTACAAAATGTTTAAATTTATTTTTACCTCCCGCTACCCTTGGTAAGGGAGGTATAGGGATCGTGCTAAAAATCGCATATCGAGATTTTGGTAAATGACCACGTTTTAAGGTCCCTACAATCCATTTTTAACATTTTCACGATGATGTCTGTGTGTGTGTATGTATGTATGTATGTATGTATGTATGTATGTGTATATGTGTGGATCCTGTTTACGCTCTAATTCAAATACTATCATTCAGAAAGTTTTGAAACCATATATTTCTACCTTTTTCTACTATGGAAATATCTTATTAGATTTTGGAGGCAATCGGATAACCGGAAATGGCAGTTTACTTGAAGCTCAAGATAGTTTTTCTTCAAAAAATACCTTTAAATGTATTTTTTTCTTAATTTGTTATTATAAAAATTAAAGATTATTCCATTTTCTACAAGTTTGCTTTAATACTTTTTCTATATATTGTATGGATAAATTTATAAAGTAATATAAAAATTATATACATAGGTAAATGGCGGGAGGTATTGTGTTGTTCACATCAGATTTTTTATATTGTTTTTTTCGAATTTGTGCACTTTTATTTTAGAGATATATTTGATTTCTTGTCGAACCGAGCCCCATCATACATATACTTTGAAAATGAAAGAAAATAACTCAATCAAAATAACGGTAAGAAGCATAAAGATAATTTAATTTTAAATTTTTTAATAATCTTCCAAAAACTTGATGCAGTGTGAAAATAAACACGTTAAAAATAATGACTGCCATCAAATCAAATCCATTTTTAAACATGTAAATTTGAAGGTTTACCAACACAACTGCCTACAACATAAACAAAAATAAATATGACGAATTAACGTTTGAAAAAATATGATTTAAACCAGAAATTAATCATCCATTCATGATTCACGTGTCACGCTATATCTATTAAATTACAGCAACAAAGCCCGTTCACATTACGGTTTATTGATTCTGATTTGACGTTAATTTATTGCTCGTTAAATTACACTAGCTGCAAAGTGTGAAAAAATATTATTTATATTGCGCGCACAAAAAAGCAAAGTGAAAAATAGCATCTGGTATGTGATACGTTTATTCGAATCGCATGTACTTTTTTTTATCTCCCTGACATGCATGTAGTTTTATCTCACTACACTGAATGCTCATTGTGGATGGTGTGTCCAACAAGGATGATTATCGTGAGGAGTATGTAAACAACCATCTGATACAAAGAAACAAGCCATTCAAAGGCTCAATAAATCTCTTCAGTTCTCACAAGATTTGTAAGAAGACACATTCACAATCCTCAATACAAATTCGTCCTTTATTTATTTATTCTGTCCTTTAATCATGATAGTAAGCGCCTTTACAGAAACAAGAAAAATATGGAGTTTGTAACAATAACGGCTGAATTCACCATTAATCCGTTGATAAAGGAATCAAGCTGATCTGTAGATCAATGTATGTTCTAATTCATCAACTTGATTACTGAATCAAGGAATCATGATCAATCGATTCACAGTTTTGTTTTGGTTTTTGACAGTTAATGTTACTGCCATGGAATTTTATTCGTGGTAATTGTACTTTCCGTTAAAAAGGTATTGATATGTAAGTTTTTCATTTATTTATAAAATACATTTTATAATTTTCCTATAATAATAATATATTTTTATTTTGATATAGGTAGAAATTACACTGATTCCAATAAAGGAGTGTTTTTAAATATAGTGAAAATGAAAGATATAAAAGTATAGTTAAAAATAATAGATGTGATCAGTCCTTCATTCATGGAATATGACGAATCAGTTGATCATTGAGTTTGATTAGTAGATTAGCTTGAATTTTAATGGTAAATCAACTCATGATAAAGGAATGGTGAATTCGGCCGTAAGTGAATTAATGCTTAACTGCTACGTCTGTTTATTTTCTATTATTCTAATACAAATTGCTTGGTCTATTTCTGTGTAATTTTGACGTTTGGATACCCACGCTAACGTGAAATGAGACACAAAAGATACGTACGAAATGAGATACATTTGTTTCATCAATGAGTTCTTCGATGAAAATAGAGGCGCCGCTATTTTTCGTTGATGACGGGAACTTACTATTGTTTCATCGAAGAGCTTATCGATGCTCTCTGATGCTCTTTGACCAGTGTGCCATAGGCATTATGAATCTTATATGGAAGGGTGGCGGTAGGGAGACAAAACTGTATTCCAATTTTCCAATATTTTATTTTAGCAGGTGTTATTATACTTATCTGTATGTTTCTAAATATTTGAGATTTTATTTGGTGAAAATCAATGTTATACAAATTTAAAGTCATAATAAATAAATACACATTCATATTTGAATTTACTAAGATATCTATTTTTATCTCTCGCTTAGAGAGGTTATTGGATTTATGCTAAAAATCGCATTTCCAGATTTTAATGATTAAGCACGTTTTAAGGTCCCTACAATCCGATTTTAATATTTTTACGCTGATGTCTGTGTGTGTGTGGATGTATGTGTGTTTGTATGTATGTGTGTATGTAGGTCGGTTGGAAGGACGATATCTCAAAAACAATAATACTTAATATCTGTTTAACTACGTATTTCTCAATCGGACATTACTGGGAAGAGCTGAATACGTTTTAAAAAAATCTTCTAAATATTATTTTTTGAAAATTTTTGGTCTTGCTTATTATTAAAGAAGAGTAAATTCTCTATCTGATACAATATTTTATTATATCTTTTATAGATTTAGAGAAAAATAAATATAAGGTATATACTAATCTGTTGTAATATATCTCACAGCCCAAGTAATGTCATGGAAACCAATTGAAAAATAAAAAATGTTTGTAACTGACAGATAAATGTCAGTGTGAAAAATCCAGAGACTGAAGATTTTTCTGGGAAGTACATACATTATATTATTTCGTATTGTATTAATAGTTAAATATTTAAAATTATAGGTATATTACACATACCCTTCAGTTAATCCCGACAATGAATTGGAAACATTTGGAAAATTAGAAGAGTAGGACAAAATTTCTTCATAGAAAGAATTTAAATTTAGAAAATCTAAAAATAAAGAAAAGATATAAGCGAGAATACAGCCCGAATGAAGACGATATTTAAATGTTATAAACACAAGATGAAAGTGAAGATGGTCTCCACTCTGCAACGTAAAATACAGAAAAATTATTGTATCTCATCGAATGTAAGATTTTTATACTTACAGTTACTATTTTTATCGCACCTCACATCTAAATTCAAATCCATATGTCCTTGTGAAATTTACTACGATACTTTTGAATTGCTCTTTTACCGTCTAAGGTTTTATGAATATGTCACCGTTACATTATATAGGAAATTTGAAAATATGTTGAATATTTAAAATATGGGAGAGTATATTTGATTGGTTCATTCAGGGTCGCTCTATTATTTCCGATTCTGTATGTTCTAATTCGTTACTATGGTGAACGACCAATTTCACCAGCATGTAATTTTCAAAGCTACGACAAATATATCGGACATTTTCAAGAACGCTTAATTTCATTAAGTATGCATAATTTTTTTTTAATTCGTATACAAGTTGCACTTCCACTTGCCCCACCGGATTGGCAACTTTTTACTTAATTCCTGTGTCATAAAAGAAATGGGACTTGTACAATCAACTATTTAAAGAAAACAACAATATTTATTTGCAATGACTATGACTAGTACTAGCCATGGTTGCTATTACAAACTATCTCTAAATCTATTCAATTCTTGTGATTAATTTGAATTATTGTAATTAGGAAACCAGCTTTTCAGAGGCAGAAAAAATTGAATGAAAAATCATAGTCACGAACTATTGCGAAATTATAATTGGATAAATAATTTCATACCGTAATTATTTTGACATTAAATACAATAAAATGTACTGTTTGCAGTATCTATAATTATACTTGTTTTTTTGCACAGATATACAGGATTTTTCCGTAAAAATATGTGCAATATGATTTAATTTATTCAATGTTTATCCGTAATAAGATCTGGATAATGTCAGTGGCGTGCAAGGCTGTTTTATTGGGGTAATTTTTCTCTGACAGAAGAAAGTTTCTTTTATTTGTTCAATTTTTCATCGGAAAGATTAATAACATATGTATTTTTTAACGTGTTGGAAAAGAAAATTAGTGAAGTTAAAAATTTACCTTTTTTTACTCATTCATTACTACCTTTTTTTCGAAAAGTTGAAAGATGATCAATTTGAACTGGTAACTTACCTGGAAAAAATAAACAAACATTAGTATTTTAAAAACTCAATTAAAACAGTATACATTCCTCGGTGGGAGTTTCATTACAGCCTCGCGCTGTACCTGACCTCAACTGCAATGAAACATATCCCACCTCGAATGTAATATAGTAATATACTATTGAAGTATATATTTAAAAAAAAAACGTTATGTTTTATTTTTTCACTTTATAGATTAGTAATTTTAAAATTACGAAATTTTAGTGAAATTACGGCATATTACCCAATGTTGGTGTGCCAATCTGCTTTGCTTTGTATGCAGATATCGGTAATGCTGATGACATAATTATTCATACCATGCATACATTTACCAGGCGTCACCTCTCAGGCAATCATTGCTGGCGTAGAGAGTGCACCACAGGGGTCAATTCTGTACCATTTAAAATTCGATACAATTTTTGGTGTCGGAACTGAACCCGGATGTCCGGATTCACGACCAGTCATATAATTATCTTTTCATATATTGTACAGTAGAACCCCGGTTATCCGAGGTAACGTGGGGGATACCCTCCTCGGATATCTGAAAACTCGGATAATCCGGATTTATTTTTTATTCATTAAAAAAATAAACACAAATGTACTTTAAACGGTTTTTTAACGTTTTTAACATGTAAATAAGTATGTATGTATATTATAAAACATTGAAATAGTTATCTATGCGTTGCTATTTCATATTGCATCTTTTTCTCGCTGCCATATTTCTCCATCTGTTAAGAAGAAGCAAATCCGCTGGGGTTGCCTCTGATTGTTGTTCGATATACCTCAGAGCTTTTTCCAGATTTTAAATGGAAATATTTTAGAAGCTCGGTTAATACGGATGGGTCTTTAGATTGGCTCGGTTAATCCAGATCATAGACGCGCGTACCTCGCATGTTGGGTCTTTAGATCGGCTCGGTTAATCCGGAGCTCGGATAATTGCGACTCGGATAATCGAGGTTCTACTGTATAATTAAAAAGATTCAAATCAAACCATCTGAACTCCCAACCAGATTAATTTAGAACGTCACTACTATCAAGCTAATAATTATTAGAATAGTTTATAGATTAAGTTTTATGCACATAACGTAACTATGTATTAGTTAATTTCTTATAAAGATTCTTCATTGGAAGAGATTCTGCATGTTATTTTATATTCTATTTTCCTGTTCAAACAAAATACTTATTATCCACATACGGATAAATTTATAAAAAAAATCGTTCTATACCAGCAAAATATACATACAGCAAACATACTAGAAGTAATAGTACTTAAAGCTCAAGTACATATAACTATCTACGAGAGTCATTTCATAAATAATGCACAGGCTGGTAACACTGCGAATTGGATGATGCAACAACAGTGACATTTACGTCAGTTGTAGTAGAAGGCTTGGAGAAGAACCGTGTGTTTTATTTTCAACTATTCCATAATCTGTTTTTCAAAAACGTCAGCTAGAAATGGAGCCTGCATCTTTCTCAGGTATTGTGATTGTTGAAGATCAGAGGTCCAATATTAAGATCGAAACTTTACGTGACAGATATAGTCGCTATTGATGAAACGTGGGTTAAAGATTTTGAGCTTGAGTTGAAATCACAGTCCAACGAGTGGAGAGGTCTAAAAAAAATCGGAGAGCTCAATGAAAAGTCAAACAAATGATGATCTTTGCTTATGATTACAAAGGAATCATCATGACAGACAGAGTTCCATGGAACATCGGGTCTTCATGCAAAAACTGCGCAGAAATTGCACAAAACCCGACCTCATTTGCTCGAGCCTGGGCCATTCATACTGCATGACCTCACATCGGGAATGTCGTAACCGAAAAACTGCGTGAATACGATTGGGAATTGTTACATCATGCTCCCTACAGTCCGGACATGGGTCCACCAGATTTTGACCTATACCCAAAGCTGAAACAGCCTATGCGTGGCTCCAAGCCATTCGACAGAAAAACAGAGATGGTGTCTTGGATGGAACAGTAAAGCTTCCTAAACGTTGGGACTCGGTAATTAAGAATCAGGGAGACTATATTGAAGGAATGTAAAGAGATAGTATATAATAAAAATAAACGAATGAATAAACTAAAAATTATGTGTAATATTTATGAAATGACCCTCCTATAAGTAAATTTATGGAACAATTTACCAGTTCGCTAATTTCACGATAACTTAACACTTTATCCATAAGAATGTAAAGTATTCAGTATTTACTGTCAGTAACTACTTGTACTTCTAAGGAAAGGTGATAGTAAATATCAAAAGGTCTTCTACATCTTATACACGATTCAATCGATGATAAAGGTCATGTACAGTACCTACAAGGAATCTGAGAAAGTATTACATACATCCCAAAAACGGAGTGTAGATCCCCTACTATATAATCAACATTGCTGAATTAATTTCTTGATATGCATGGCTATTAACGTATTTGAAATTTAAATGATTGCATATAATTACATTACTGCGTACTTGCAATAGTAAAGACTAAATTATTACTGGGAACCAATAGATATTAGAAACTTTATTATTACCACTAGATCCTGTTATTAAAATGGAAATGCATTAAGCTAATAAATTTAAATAAACATATTTGTTTAGGCTAAAGACTATAACAGTGTTTTCTAAATATAATACGAGGGAACAGGTTAGAATTATTGAGAATAAGACAAATGGTTAATATTTTTTAGAATTTTAGTTTAAATATGTTCGAAGTAGTTTTTTTCAACAATAATATTACACTTCATTATTCTTTCCTTCCGCTTCTTAAAGGCTAACAACCAATCTCCTTTTGGAATGTTGAAAATAACCATGAATTGCATTATTGTTGCAGTCCAAAAAATAGCGAAAAGTCGCACATTGTCAAATCAGGTAAGTAGGTATTACTTGTATGTTTTGTTCGCCAAAAACTAAAGAAAATTCTTTCTGATTTATTCCATATATGTGTTACAGTAAAAGTACATGGTGGGATGATGTGCATAGGTGAAGTATACAGTAGTGAGATTTTTGATACCGATAAATATGTAGTTCATAGGCAGGATAGAAATAATACTAAATTAGGAACATCCCGGGGTGGTGGTGTTTTGTGTGCAGTTAATTGCAAGTATAAATCATCAAAAATAAATCTTGATATAAATACTAACTCCTCTGCTGATATTGTTTGCGTGAAGGTACAAATTAATAAAACTAAAACATTAATTATTGTAGTTATATATGTTCCACCACCAGTCACATTAGAGCAGTACAACATGATTTATGAGTGTTTAGAATCATGCCCTTCTATGTTACATGATGAAATCATGATTGTAGGTGATCTGAATATAACTTCTCTTATGGACAATTATAGTCATGGGTTTAGAAATAATGTCATCACCAGATTGGAAAATTTCTGTAATTTTCTGAATGCCTCGCAAAAAAGTCTTGTCACTAATAGTGATGGACGAATCCTTGATATTGTTGTATCTAATGTCGAATGTACTGTCGCACGTCATCCTTTTCCTTTAACCAAAGAAGACAAATATCATCCTACTCTATCAGTCGTCTTCAATTCTCAACAACATCATCCTAGTAATGCTTCTTTCAATACTAATTACACCTATAATTTCAAAAAGGCTAATTTTGAATTAATGTACACTCTTTTAGATGAAGTTGATTGGACTGTTTTATTACTGTACAAAGAGGTCAATTCAGATTTTAAAAAATTCTACAATATATTAGATGATATATTTAAACAATGTGTCCCACTCACTAAGAAGAAAAAATCACCATATCCACCCTGGTTTACAAAAGAAATAATAGAGGATATTAAACTTAAAAGTAAGTACCATAAACTTTATAAAAAAAATAATATTGAATATTATTATAATACATTTAAAAGATTACGAACAAAAGTAAAGAATGACATAAAACTAGCACACAAAAATTATATAATTAATATCGAGGAAAACATTGCTAAAAATGCCCAATGTTTTTAGACTTTTTTAAACAATAAAAAACAGTCATCTCGTATTCCTGGGGAAATGCATTTAGATAATATCGAGTACAAAGACACCCCTACTATAGTTCAGGCTTTTGCTAATTATTTCGAGTCTGTATATACACCCTCATCTACATCAATTAACTTCGAAAATATTAGTAGTGAACCATTTAATCTTAATCAATTTAAAATTGACAAAATTACGGAGGACGATATTAGGCATTCAATCAATTGCCTAAAAATGTCTTGTACACCAGGTCCAGATCATATTCCTGCCTATATTCTCAAAGGTTGTAAAGAATTATTTATCAAGCCATTATACATTTTGTTTAATCTTTCTCTTTCTACATATACTTTTCCAAATATGTTAAAAACTTCCTCCATATGTCCTATTTTCAAATCTGGTGATGCACATAACATTTCTAATTATAGACCCATTTCTATACTATCTAATATTTCTAAATGTTTTGAAAGGATTATCTATAAATGTATTTATCGTTCAGTACAGAATGCTATTACACCTAATCAACATGGCTTTATAGAAGGTAGATCCACATCTACAAATCTTATGAATTTTACAAACTTTGCAATTAATGCGTTGAATAAAAATAACCAAGTCGATGTAATCTACACAGATTTCGCAAAAGCATTCGACACAGTAAATCATGAAGTACTATTATACAAATTAAGTAAACAATATAACTTCTGCCCTGAAATGATTTTATTCATTAGATCATATATTAGCAATCGTCAACAATATGTATCATATAATAACTACAAATCAAATTACTTTGTTCCTTCCTCTGGTGTTCCGCAAGGTTCAAGCCTAGGACCATTACTTTTTGTCTTGTTTATAAACGACATTACTAGATGCCTAAAATATTCCAATTCGCTACTGTATGCTGACGACTTAAAAATCTTTAAAATTGTTAACTCTTTATCTGATCAGGCAGAATTACAATCTGATATTGACAGATTACTGAATTGGTCTTCATCCTCACATTTATTGTTCAATTTTAGTAAGTGTAAACATATGACATTTTCAATGAGAAATAGTTTATTGAATTTTACATATTACATGTATAATGCTTCCTTACAAAAAGTCGTGGAAATTAAGGATTTGGGTGTAATTTTTGATCCTAAATTACAATTTAATTTACATATTCTGTATATTACTAATACAAGTTTTCGAAATTTAGGATTTATCTTAAGAAATTCAAGACATTTTCGTAATTTGAGTACTCTCAAGTCCTTATATTTTTCGTTTGTCAGAAGCAAACTTGAATATTGTTTTGCAGTGTGGAATCCACTATACAATAAGTATGTCAATGATATTGAACGGATACAAAAAAGGTTTGTTAAATATTGTTCACTAAAATTTTGTCATTCCTTTAATTCATTGGCATACAGTTATACATCATCATTAGACGATTTTAACCTCGTATCTTTATCTACAAGGCGCAATATATTGTCTTGCATATATCTTTATAAGCTTGTGAATAATATAATCGATGATGTTTCAAGTTTGGGTCTCATAAATTTCAATATTCCACGACTACCAATTAGAATCAGTAAACAGAAATGTACATTTAGTCTCAATCTTGTAAAAACCAATTATGAACTTCGTGCCCCACTTCGAATGCTTTGTAGAATTTTTAATCTGTGTGAATGCAAAATAGAACTTGATATTTTCAATGATTCCTTCAACAACTTTAAAATGTCTTTATATAAAAATTCAGTATCACTATAATTGTACATACACACATATATTTATATGTATTATTGTTTCTTTCCGCTCTGTATATGTTCATAATCATTTGTAATTATGTATTTTTTAACCCTCAATAATTGGGATTTTTATCCTGTTGAGTGGTATCAATAAATAAATAAATAAATATTGCCCGGCAAATCTAGAGATTCGCTTATAATTGTTCTCGCTTACAATTCAACCAAATAACCTCACCTAATGCACAAAACTCGCCCTAAGTTTTCAAAAATTGATTTTTGTGCGTTAGGTGAGGTTATTGTTGTTATGTTTGGTTGAATTACAAGGTTAGTAGTCTCTACACTATGTAACTGCACTGTAATATGCAGTCTAGTGTAATAAAATAGGCGCATGGTCTCAATCTGAATGTTGTCTCTCCTATAATTTCATGATATACATTTGTACATTAATGAATATTCTCTAAATTCTCTAAAAATCAGAATATTTGTCACTATGTAAAATTAAAACCGTGAAACACACGGAAAACAATTTTCTAATTTGAGAGTTTTTAGTCGGTTAAATTAACTGTCAGTTAAAATAAAAACATAGCACCGAAATTATAGCTAAGTTTCCAAAATTACACAAGTGTCAATTTTTTGATGCCACATTGTTCTTATAATCGTCAGTTACGGTACAAGATAGTTTAACCATAGGTGAAAATACCGGACCTAAGTGTGATACTGGCCATGTTGTTTTATATGTATTACTTCGTTATTAAATGTTAGACCCTGAAGAAGGTGCAAGTGTGTAACGAAACGTCGGTGTTGTATGAATAAATACTGTTTGACTGAGATTTCGAGAAATTGTTAAGGTAGTTGGAGCACGAAGTGAAATCCATAAAATCTTAATAATCTTTGGCGTACAGCTAGATTAAGTATTGCTTGATGTAGATCCAAAATTTTAGAGAACTTGCTCATTTCCGATCGGAGTTATTGAACTCCAAAGTTGGAAGATTTAACATGGCGAGTTGGCGAGTATAGGGAAACTCAAGAAATCATAGACATAATTGCCTCTAGAATCGCGAAAACCCATAAACTTTTGACTAAAAACTAGGTGAATATAAATGAAGGCCTGAGGAAAAAAAAACTAGTTCAAAAAACATGCATCCCCATTTGGTTTCAAAGATATAACAAATTTAATTGGAAATTCATCAGATATTTTTAATCTCTGAAATTTTCACGCGCATTGTCGTTTTGAGAAACATCCGCAATGATTTCTAACTTTCGATATTTTTCTTTATTTTGTTAACCTCGCGATTACAACAAGCATTAGCTTTTTCAATACCTAGCAATTGAAGCAGGCAGGCAACTCTTGAGTTTGTCTACATTGTTCGGCATTGCTCTCATAACCTAACTACCTTAAAATCGTATCCACACCACCACACCACAGTCGAGAAATTTTCCCACATTTGAAACAAGTATTTGACAAGTAAAACGACAAAACATTTGTAAAAGTAACATAATATTGCTACCGTGGAAGTAGAGTAAATGGTGTTCTTTAATGACCCCCCATCAAACTTCACTCTCCTATGTACAATTTGCCATCGTACATATTCATAACCGCTCTCTACAGTTATAAATATTCATATTCAGAGGTATTAAGTAACAGCAAACGGTATGTGGCAAAAATACGGTTGAAAATAAAACGATAAATCATTAATCCTTACTCGTCTGTCGATTTCCTACGATTTATAATTAAAAGATGTTAATTCGTTGTGACATACGCTCGCGAACATTATAATTATCATAAAATTAACTGCACTCTCTCCTATAATTACAGAGTCCGAGTGACAGGTCCCCAGTTGTAGCTTGACACCCACACTAGTTTGTGTCACAGAGATACATGTTATCTCTCGATCAATTTATTACGATTTTTTCTCGAGAAAACTCAAAGCTATCTTATAAATTATGTATAAACAATAAATATTCGAGTGATTAAAATCGTGAGTGTATATAATTAGCCGGCTGTCAAATATGTTGAATTAATTCCGTTCGCCTTTTTGTTTTATTGGATTTTCGTCATCGAGATTCCGGAATGATTCGATTATGTGGGAACAGGTGCGGATAGAATTTTAATATCTGACTAATTATGTCTATTAAGATCAGTTTTTCATGTTATGAAGAGAGATTTTTAGAAAGATAATAGATTTTTTACAATGATTTAGAAATTAGTTTGGAATTATATAATTATATTTTCGGAATATAAACATGGGAACAAATATATATTTTACATATTTTTTATCTTTTCAAATTTCATGAATTTAAATATTTCAAATTTTTAAGGATTTTTAAAAAATGTTCTTTGTTAACTATACAAATAGTAGGATTTACATAAGAAGATTCTATTCATTCAATATTTGAACTATAATGAAAAACAATAATAAATACCAGAGTGGTTGATTCAGATGCTGAAATCTTGTGAAAAATGGCAAGTGTTTTTAAAATTCTTTATCAGACATTATTTCACCGAGAGTTCGCTATTGTACTTTGTTATTTTAAAGGGAGCAGGCACAAAAAAATAACTACTTGTTTTTTATTTGAACTTAAATTTTATTATACTTTTTTCTTTCATCTTTTGGTAAAGCTATGTATAACGATTACTTACATGTTTGCATATACCTACTACAAGAATGCATTTTTGCCTCCCACTATCCTTGGTAAGGGAGGTATAGGTATCGTGCTAAAAATATCATACCGAGATTTTGGTAAATGACCACGTTTGGTCCCTAGAATCTTTTTTTTACGATGATGTCTGTAAGTGTGTGTATGTGCGTGTGCGTGTGTGTGTGTGTGTGTGTGTGTGTGTGAGTGTGGATCTTCTGGGCACTCTAAATCAAATACTATAATTCAGAAAATTTTGAAACCATGTATTTCTACCTTATTCTAATATGGCAAGAAGCCATTGTATATAAATATATAATAAATTTATAAAATAATATAAAAATTATATCCCGGAGCCTATACTTTAAACACAACTTCATAGTTATACAGTTCAGCTCAAATGTATGTGACTGACTAAATGTCACTGCCAAAAAATAATCATTTCAAATTAATGACAGTAACATTTAAAAACAATCTGTTGTGGCCATCACAATACCTCTCGCGCCCTTTCCGTTGTGGTATATATAAGTATTTAACATTTCTTGTACACACAGAAATTTTTAATTTCACCTAATCTTTATATTTTCGTATTTTCTGTAATTTTAAATTCATTCTATAAGCAAGTTTTCTCCATTTCTTCTAAATGTTCGAGGTTTTTTCAATTCATTAATGGGATTGCCATTATTTCTAAAGGGTTCATGTAATATACCTAAAATTTTAAATATATAATTAACAATACAATAACAAATATTAAATATAGTTCCCAGAAAAAGCCTTCAGTACTATCTCTGTATTTTTGACACTGACATTAGTGACATTTATCTGTCAATTACAGACATTTTAATTTCTCAAGTAGTTACTATGGAGATGTTTGGGCTGTGAGCAGGCTGTGAGATTTACTAAAACAGATTATTTTATAGATTATATATCTATATCTTTAAATCTAAAGAAGGTATAATAAAAAAATTAAATGTGTCGGATAGAGAATTTTGTTATTTAATATTTGTAATAACATAAATATTCAAAAAATAATATTTAGAAGATTTTTGTTAAAATACTACTACTTCCCGGTTGTCCAATTGTTACCATAATCTATTCAATTCTTCCCATACTGTTAGATTGAGGAATCCGTAGTTACACAGGTCTTTAATCTTATAGAATTTGAGAAATCGTATACCTCCAACAACCTAACACACACACACACAAATACACACACACACACACACACACACACACACACACACACACACACACACAGAGAGAGAGACATCATCGTAAAAATGTTAAAATCGGATTGTAGGGACCTTAAAACGGGCTTATTCACTAAAATCTGGAATCTGGAATCTCTTAGCGAGAGGTAAAAATGTAAATAGAAAAATAGTTAAATGGTGAGGAACTTAATATAGTTATATCATCACGGAATATAACCCATTGCTGGAGGTGCTAAACTGCTTTGTACACAGATTTCGGTAATTATGATGACATATTTGTATCGTGCGGTAGTTTACCAAGCGTCACCTCACGGTCACTCATTGCTGCCATAGGGTTCAATTTTATGCCATTTAAAATTCGAAATATTTGGCGGCGGTCAGGATCGAATCTAGTTCTCCAGATTCGCGACCGGACACTCAGGCATGCAGCCACGAGACTCCATAGGTATATAAATATTAAATGGCGGAAGGTATTATGTTGGCCACATCTAGGTTTTTTCTGTAATGTTAAAGTCAATGATATAGATACAAAATATTACTATTTTTAATGGACTACAATGAGCGTACTTCACGTTAATTTTTTTTTGCAAATGATGAATTCCTATCATTCTATAAAAATAAACTACATATACCAACTAATAAAACAAATTCAAACATCCACTATCCTATCTATTCTCCAGACTCCACGGTGGAGCAGCGGACATAAATCATGTCGCGTGGAGCTTGATAAATTAACGGAAATAAACGATTCATTCATTAAACACTTTTGCGTTTAATTATGTATTCACATGGGATATGATTTATGCATATGCATAACGCGACATAATAACACACTACAATACGTCGATTGCCGTAAAATATCGCATCACTTAGTTGCCAAGTTGTTGCATCGCATCGCCACAAAAATCCAAAGTTGTTTCGTTTCGAGTACTTGAAGACTTAAGAGCAAGAGATAAAAGCGTAAGTGAGAATAATTGTGGGCGATTACACACAAGTTGCAAGAAACCAAAGGAATTTGTTATTGAACAAAAACACTTTCAAATACAAATAGTTTCAAATAAATACTCGTTTACCGTATATGTATACAAAATGGATAATAATTATACACTAAATTATAGAATATTGTCGGTATTATTATATAATTTTAGGTTTAGTACTATAGTATTTTCTATAATTATTAAATTAATAAGCAGTAATACCATTCAATCTAATTGAAGACTCAAATCTAAAAGTAGAATACATTTGTAAGCATTTAAAATGTATATTTTAAAATAAATACAAGTATCCCTTAGATAAAAACCGTACTTTTACAAAACGTTTTCGCTATAGCACGTTTAGAAAATTGCACCCAAACTTGTCACGACACGGTGTATATTCACTGAACATGAATACCTCGCCTTACGTCGTTAATTCGTTTCAAGACTTGCGACCTAAGTCGAAAAACAACGTAATTCGAAATGCTATTTATATATTTATCTTTTAACCAGAATGTAATGAAATTACTTTTCAAAATAATTACTTCTACGAAAAATGTAATTAAATTACTAGTGACTTTTAATTACTTTTTCAATTACTTTACTTCAAAAAAGTCATATATCTTAAATAATAAAAAAAAACAATAAATAACACTACACTGTTTATAAAATACAACAAATATAAAAATAGAGTAACAAAAAGTAAAAAAAAATATAAAAAAATGCCGAGACAGGGTACAGAAAATATATTTCATTATTTCATCAACATCAGTGAACCAGTAAAAGAATATGGTATAATGAATTAAACTTATGGACACATTGCTTTCGAATTACACTTCTTGGTGTATGTTTATTATATGAACTTGTAAATATACGTAGAAAAATTACGCTGCTTGCGTCTGCAGGGGATTCATCACTGGTTCTAAATAGTAATTAGTATTTTAAAAATCAATTACTTTTTCAATTCTTTTTTAAATTTTCAAAAGTATACGAGTACAATAATTACTTTTTTAACAAAGTAATTAATTATAAATTACTTTATGCGAGAAAGTATTTTAATTAGTAATTAATTACAAAATTGTAATTAATTACTGCCCAGCTGTGAATAGCGAGTATGTTTAGAAATTGTCGTTTACTTCTGTATTAAAGTTTGTGTGTGTGTATTCCTGTTTTAATACACATGTTTAATGAATTAATACCTTTGTAGTAATGAGACTGTTAATAAAGGACGTATTAAATTATTTAAATGCTTCTGCGTGCAGGAGATATTTTCGTGAAGGTGAAGAAGTATTGAATTCTGGACATGTGATCACATTTGGTAAAACAGAATCAGATGACAAAAATGAAACACTCTTTGGATTATGCCTACAAACCAGCAGAGTAAATAAATATCAACGTGAAATTACTGGAAAATTGATAAATTCTGGTTCAATAGCAATAAAAAGCATGACTTGAAACAGCGGGATTTACAAACAATCGGTGCGATACCTACTAATTTATTGTACAAGGTGTTTAATGTACTTAATATTTTACAACTGATCAGTATTGTTATTCGATATTCACTTATATATCAATTTGTGTTCCTATTTCGGAACACAACAATACACTTGTGATTTCGTTGGTTTTGGAGAAAATTTCATATTTCTAACAAAAACTCAGAAATATTTGTAAGAGAAATACGAATAAATACAATTTTATAATATTTTCTTACAAAATTTGCTCAAAATAATTAGAGTAGAGGTTTTCTGCATGTGTTCCACAATAGTATATTATTTCATAACGAGTATCGAAATCGAAAGTGAGAAATATCGTGCGAGTGTGAACACACGAGCAATACGATGTTACTTTCGAGCGACTTATGAACGTTATTTTTTAGACTATAAAAATAACAGGTATTTTCAAGATTTTTTTTAATTAATCAACCATAGTAACAAACAATGCAAAACTGCCTGGCTATGTTGACTTGATCATTGCGCTATAACTATATCGTGTTAGTATCTATTATTTTCTACAGTGGTCGTCTAAAAATATTTGTATATTAATTTTATTTAAATTTGACTAATTTAAGAGTACCATGAAGGGAATAAATGCATACAAGTTATTTTTTCTGAGATAGAATTATGAATTATAGCACCTTGAAAAAATTAATGAAAATTTTGTGTGTGCTGTATAATATGCCGTGTTTTAGTAATTGTGTTTATTGTTTATTTATAACCATAAAATATTAATTGAAAATAGTATTAAAAAAAATCGCCTTAAATAATACAAAGGGAAATTTTAAAAGTAGGTACATATTTGACTACATGGGAATAACACGTTATTTTTTAAATAAAGCACTTTACTATCTGTTTTTAGCTGTCACAAACAGCACATTAGTAAAATAACAAATGTGACAACTATTAATTTTTACAAAAATATGGTATGGCTTAGTGCTATAAATAAAGAGCAATTAATTAATTTATAGGGATATATCCTGTTGCCATTATATTTATATCCGCGGCAGATTTTCCTGTAGTAGGCGTTTCCTAACCTCTATTTTAAGTTCCGAACATTAGAAGATCTCTTCCTCTTTGTGGTTATGTCAATATTTCATCTTTTGTTCTACCGTAATTCAATTACCTCATTTCGGGGAGGCGTCCAACCATATGACATGGCTATTTTTCAATCATTAAATCCTCGGCGTCCCATATGGCGTCTAACGTCATTATTCCACGTCAAAACTGGGGACATTCGTATGTTTCTAGGCAACCTATCGCGAGCGATCATTCACCTTAGATAAAAACAGTATGATATGCTTTAAAAAACTACGGATTAGATTATCTTTTAATTTGTGTTGAAAAACTGAATTATTTTGTTATGAGGTAGACAACGAGGTATTCGTTATAATTAATTGTTTTGGAAGGAAATTGTACAATAGATATAACTTTTCTATACTACATACTCGTAATTGTGTTTGAATAAATACATGTATTCTCTTAAAATGTTAAGCTGCGTTCAGAACCAAGTAATTTCAATTTCCAATTTGAATATCTACTTTGTAATTTTTACTCTGTATTTGACGCATTTACAACAGCAATGTAATTAATTGACGCATGCGCAAACTACCAGATTCCACGTGCTGCTTGTCTATAGCCTTTTGACAGAAGATAAGTGAAGAGCTTTTCTTTCTTTTATTCTGAATAACATCTCAAAGATACATGCATACTTACATAAAATCACACGTGTCCCACCGATTGGGTTAACAAAAACCCGAAAATAATAACATCAACATATTAAAGTGACCGATTTTAGGTAGCGAAATACCGCATCCGATTACAATAATAGTTACAACACAATCATCCTTCGCCACACATGTGTAAGATTGGAAATAGAAATTGAAGTGTAAAATTATTTTGTTGTGAACGCGTATACAGTGTGTCCCATTTAGAGCTGCCACCATTCGGATCTCGAAAACTATAAGAGATACAATAAAACTTTTTGTGCACTTATAGGGGACCATCTCGGATGTGCTTTTGTTCTTGCAAAAATTCTCTGAGGGCACTAGATAATGAAGAAAAACTGACTTTTGTTTATTTTTTCAAATATCTTCTTTTCACACACATCTTACAATTTACACTATAACATGTCAAGGACGACCTGACAAAAAAAAAATTCTTTTGAATTTGATTGATTTTGGGCAAAATTTTCTAACGAAATAAATTATTTAAATATTACGAATATTTCTCAATGGAATTCTTACCAATATTTCCAAAATAATACTAAATTTACTATAAAGTAAGGAAAAATAATAATTTTGAAGTAAAACAAATACAAATTACAATAACATTTATACATCATTAAAAAGAGAAAAAAATAAGTATTTTTGTGAGGCTAAAATCAGATATGGGTTCCATTTAAAAAGATATAACTTTCTGTTATATCTCGGAAATTTATGGATATACAAATTTATTTCGTACGCCACTGGTTAGGCTATAAAAATATCTAACTTCTTTATTTGGAATATTTTCTCGATTACTAACAGTTCAGAAGAAAAAAAGGTACACAAAAAGTTCCAGTTAACCGACATTGTATTTCTTATAGTTCGCGAGATCCCAATGGTGGCAGCTTTAAATGGTGTACATGATCCACTCTTGACACAAAGCAGAAATTCAAATTGAAAATTTAAATTACTTCGTACTACAATTATTGACAATAAAAAAATAGGTACGACGCGGAAAACGAAATTTGCACTATGGTTTTAAACAGTTATTTACGTCATGTGCAATTAGGCTTCAAAAGTTAAGTTCGTGAGAATTTAGTTAATCAATTTTTTAAAGTATCAATATGAGTGAAAATATATAAATAACCAGAGAACATTGATTTATTATGATTTTAAAATTTAAGTGCCTATGAGTGTAAAAAAAAATTTGATTAAGTTTTTAATGAACAAGTGTATTCCTTGGCTACAATTTATCGCTGGTATAAAGCATTTGAACGAAAAAAAAAGAATTTCGTTTAGCACTACAAAGGAGCAGGATATCCTTCTATAGTTGTTATCGAAAAGAACATAGCTGTTGATAAGAAAATAATTGCTGAAGACAATATAGCAAATTATGCGGTAAAAGAAAATCAACTAAATATTGGATTATCAGCTATTACTATCATACACAAGACTTACATTTTCAAAAAAGCTATTAGTCGATTTGTACCACACCAGCTTTCCGATTTCCAATAAGCAAAATATCTAAAAAAAAAAAAACTGTAACACTATTAAATATTGGCGGACATCAATTTTTTCCCAGAAATATGACCAGTGACGAAATATATGTACCTTTTTTTATTTACATAAAGAAGGAGAAGACAAGATCAACAATAATCAAGAGCCAGCGAGCTATGAAAATAATAAATTACGTAACAAGACCTGAAACCTGAAAGTGATATTTTACTGAGTGAGCAAGCATATTCCAGGGTGAACCGTAGGCGAGTTTTAGAAGCTTGTGATCCCAGTAAAGACTCTTTTAGGTCGTGTTGAGTACAATATTTTTTTCGCGGTCCTGAAAAAAGGATAGATAAAAAATCTATAAGTATGCATTATTTTATTTTTGATTGCGAGGAAATAAATACATAAACACCTGATCCCCACGAAAACATTCACGATAATTTTCCGACCTAGCTCAGTAAAGATGGACTTTCCGGTTTAAAAAGTGATCAGAAACAGCTCATTTTCTGGACGTTCGTGAAAAAATGTAATGTATACAATGTTGTTTAGAAGTACGGGACTGGTACATGCAAATAAATTGGAGAGAAAGACAGCTCCGGCTAAATGGTACACTGGAATTTTTTGTCTGTGTGTTAGACTACAGTCAGAATGTTTTCGTCGGAAAAAAATATTGATGCTGCAATTTATGATTATTTTGAAAGCATTCAGCATTCCAGAAGAAGATTGGTTGGGAGCTTTTAAGAAGAATAATTAGAAGAAGAAGGAAAGAATGGTAAAGTAAATTATTGTTGAACAAAACTAATTTGAACATATTTCAAATACTCGTATAATACTAAAAAATATGAACCGTGTGTTGTATTCGTAAACACTCTAGGATGACCCATATATTTTCACTTAATTTCATACTTAGAGTTTAAATTTGTAAACGAAACATGGTTGCTGCCCAGACGTATACTAATAATTATTAATAAATTGAACTATTTTTATCAACAACAAAAAAGTTGCGCAAAACCTATTCCCAATTGCCTGAACAAAAGAATCACATCTCTTTCAATAATCAAACTATCGAAATGTTTATAATGTGTGGTCCTGTTCAATTCTTTCACGTACATACCTAACAAACACCCAACCCAAGTCGAGTCGGAGTCGCAGACATCAGACATCTTCTCTGGTCTGAGAACGTGAAGTACGTGCGTGGCGTTGCCATGGCGGCACTGCGACTCTCCCTTTGATCTCGCCGCCACGGTACTCTCGCGTGGGAGGAGAGTCCCATAGAGAGGAGAGGAGACACAAGACATTCAGTGTGAAGGTAGTGACAGATGGTGGTAAGTTTTGTTCGTTTGTTTGTGTTGGGTGTGATGACAGAAAGAAATATGTAGATTGACAAATGCTTCACTTAAAAATAATAAAAAATGAGCGATAAATATACCAGTAAGTATAGCATAGAATCTATTAGACCAGGTTAGGCAACTTATTTCTTTTCGCGGTCTGTTTTCTTAAGACAGAATTTCTACAAGACTCCTACAACTTTAAAAATTTATGAGAATTCTGTGGCGACCCTAAGGATACACTATGTACAAGACGCTCAAGTAAATAGTCATAATATGTCATTACTAGGGACATGCTAATATTATTGACATTGTGACATGTTCATGGTTTTATTTTTAATATATAGTAGTTCCATTCACCAATAAAACACTTCACCGTCCTTTGGAATGAATTTCAGGATCAATCCATTCTTCTGAAAAAAACCTTCTACCTCGCAGTTTCTTTTCTAAATTCAAAAAATAGCCAAAAGTCGCACAAATCAAGTGAGTATGGTGGGTGTTCTACTGATTTTTTTTCGCAAGTGATGATACCCTATCGGAAGACGCATTATCATGATGTAACATAAGTCCTGCCTCTGGAATTCTACGGAGTACTTAAGACAAACATTTGTCAGTGTACCATTTAGCTGCAACTGCCTTCTGTCTATCCAAATTAATTGCATTTCTCGGGTCTGGAATAACACGGTTGTCTTTGCAAATTGTTGGAAAATGAGAGTTTTGCATAACTACGTTATATCTCTTTCTGATATTAGATTTTAAATATTGTGGCCCTTTTTCGAGATAGTACACAGTACTATCTGCCAAAAAATGAGTCACACTTGTAGTGCAACATAGTACAGATAGAAGTACTTTAAAAGAAGTATTTCCTAAGCCAAAGAAGCTGAAAAGAGATTGGGAAATTAGCGTTAAGAAGCGGAATGATTTAAAGACAATGACGGCTCTAATAACTGAGCAAAACCCAATACATTTATAGTATAAAATAAAAATTAAATTAGATTTTTATGCAATAGCAATAAAAAATGTATTATTTTTTAATTTGTTTTATTACCTATTATTATTATGATTTGTAGCGCATAAATTTATTATTTTCATGTTTTACTAATAAAAATAAATAATAATTTTCTATGTCGTATTAAGTTTTTTTTAAATATGCGCAGATAGAACTTTGAGCCATTGAAATTTTTAAAATAACTGATTATTTTTCTAATATTTTTTCGGTAACTAAGTATACAACTGTAATTTTTCTTCCATATTCTTATAATATTATTAAATCCATTATTAGAGTTAAAAAAATGGGAATTCGATAACAATAATGTTAACAACGAGTTAAAATTTCAATTCAGTTTCTTTATCATTTGACTTTCTTGCAATTTACAATCTTGTTATTCTAAACTCACGATTTACCAGACCCGTTCCTCTAAAGTCTAAAGAATACTGAGTACAATAATTTGATTGTTGCTGTTTCCCCGTCTTTATGAATAAATTTTTGAATAAAACTGAGTTACTAGTTTCCTGGCAAATCCTTAAACATTCCGCTTATTCATATTGGAAATTAGATACCCAATTTAATATTTAAGGGTAAAACAAAATTAACACACAATAACCCTTACAGCTTTGGAAAGAGAATAAAAATAACTATTTTTAAAAATTTAAAATGAGAAAGTTGCTATTAATATCTTGGAAACGCTATCTTGAATTTTATTCTGACATCACTTTTTAGTTTGCCTCATCAAATAATATGAAGTATTTTTTATATCTTTTATAATTACGGAGTTATTTGACATTTTTTAAAAACGTGATTTTCAGTTTTTTTTTTCTTGAAGAATTATCAAACTGTTCGGAATTTTAATTTTTTCTCAGCGAATCTAAATGAGCCCTCCAAATTGCACTACAGTGCCCATTTAACCGACTTCGTAGCTCTAATAGTTTCCAAGATCCCAATGGTATACCACTTAATTTGGGATATTCTGTATATTTTCCTTATCTGTAGTTCACCCGTAGCCTCCGTTATTAATACAAGGGCGGGAAACATCACCATATCTGTCAAAAAGAAACTCTAGTTCTAAATTCGCCGCTTTGACGTGACTATTCCCGCTGTCATTTTTGACATATTATAAATAATATCATAAAAATATAAATATATATGTATACGAGTATATAAATCAAATATTACTTACACTTGCATTTGTTATATTTTTTATTCGTTTATATGTATATTTGAAAAACCGTATAAGAATGCTATAAATATATTTGACACATGTCAAAATGACAAGTAATTGAATATTTTCAAAAGTTTTAACCGCTACATTGATTTTTTGACAGTTTAAAAACGACATCTAAATGACAGCTGGAACACATAGCGCCTTCATCACCGATTTTAGAACAAGAGTCTATGGCCAGAATTTAAAACAAAATTTAAGTTATTTCCCGGTCTTTTATTAAAAACGTAGGGTACGGTTCACCCGTAACCGCTACCACCCTCTATAGACTACTTAGATAATTTTCAGAGGTAGCAGCTGAAGGATAATTAATAAGCACGTTTTGGGGTCCCTAGAATACAAAATTTACTATTTTTACGATGATGCCTGTATATGTGTGCATCTTTCTGTGTGTGTGTGTGTGTGTGTGTGTGTGTGTGTGTGTGTGTTGTGTGTGTGTGTGTGTGTGTGTGTGTGTGTGTGTGTGTGTGTTTGTTTGTGACGATCGTTGCCAATACCACGATTCCAAAAATTATAATTTTTCCGTATTTGATTTTAGTTATAATTAGTCCACCGGAAGTACCCTCATTTATTGGCCAATAAAGATGTATGTAAGTACCCTCATTTGCAACTTTTAATAGTTTTTCTTGAAGCAGTTAAATATCATTTATTGACATTTAATGTTATATAAATTTTAAAGGATACCATTGGATTGCATTTTATACTTCATATTCAATAGATATAGATTTAAAGAATTATAAAGACATCAAATTTCATAAATCAACCATATATGCTAACCATGGAAACTGCTAATATATTCAGATAATTCAAATTGACAGTTGTCAGTATCAATGAAACGAAAATGATGTGGCAGAGATGATGATGTTGACATAGATCTTGGGGAAGCCACAGAAAGATAGGGTAACGAATTAAAAGATAAGGGAAATGGCTCGAGTGATAGAAGTTTCTACAAGAGAGACGATTACATTGGTTTGAACATGTCATGAGGAGAGATGAAGAATATATTGGAAGAAGAATGAATAGCTTAGTAATAGAAGGTAGAAGAAACAGGAAGACCAAAGATAGGATGGAAGGACTGTATCGTGGAAGACTTGAGAGAAAAGGTATTGAATGAGGACAACACGCAAAACAGAAATGAGTGGAAGAAGAAAATAAAAAATAGCGATCCCTAACGAAAGGGAAAAACTAAAGAAGAAGAAGATGTCAGTGTCACGTGCAATTCGTACAGTTTATTATGAAATAACTTTACTGGAAATATAGGATTTTTTGCAAGAAAATTTATGTATAGGGCGCGAATAGTGACTTTGCTATCCTTGGCAAGCAGATATGGGGGCCCGTATCAAAATTACAGCTATTAATTATGTCCATAATTTACAAATGTCACAATTTTCAATCATAATTTCATGATTTTCTTATTTCACGTACTTTATTTGTTATCAGGAGTGTGGAATTCAGTTGAGAAGAAAAAAAAAATATACAATAGCAAAAAATTAAATTTTGAATGAAAAATTATGACATTATTTGTCAGTTATGATATAATTAATAGCTGTCATTCTGATACGGGCCCCGATATCTGATTGCCAAGGTCAGCAGTAAAGTAACTGCTCGCGCCCTATGGAATTTGTACATAATACACAGGATTGACATCAGAATTTTAAAATTTAAATTCGTTCTGTATTTTAGGAATAGTTTGTGTATTAGAATAGTTCCATAATAATAAAATCACTTTATTTTTATGTGTGCTGTGTTGCGATATTGTTTAGAAGCTAGATCATCCGTTAGCAACGAATAATATTCCAATCGAATTACTATAACATTTTCTAGGTTCGATGAAATATTCTCACACCAATAATTGAACAGTATAAGAATATTCAATTTAATTATAAGTAGAAAACACCGTTTATACATTCTATTTTGTAGCAATATAAAAATAGCAATAAGAAGTAACATGATATTTGCAGAGAAACTCAATTTCCTTGACGGATCTGAAAATAGCATTGAAAGTTTGCTAACCACAGCTCTGTCGTATTCACCACCAGGGGGAAGTGATAAGCTAATTGATAAATAACAACCTCGGCGGTTAAATAACATGTATTTAGCACAAGAAACCTGTGTTCACATCGCACCTAAACACACACAAATTGTGAATTTGTTATGGAAATGACGTATGGTCGATCGCTCCTCGGGCGAAGTCTCTCTGCTTTCATCGGACATAAAATTAGAATACTCTTGATTGATCGCCTGGCGATTACCTTCACTGTATAGGTAGGTACCCTCTACGGTCTACGTGAACCTCATCGAAACTTAAATGCGCTCAACTCAATCTGCTCTGTTGCCAGATAAGGCAGCCGATTAAGCCACATGCTCGAGGATTTATATATTGATTGAAAACAGTTAACATGTTAATAATTTACTTCTTTTTTCTGGGAAATTGATGTGGACGTCGCCTTTAATGGATCGTTTGAGCGCTTACCAAAAACTGCTTTCTGATACTACTAATGGGATTTGTAATGAAGTGGGTGAACTTATAATCCAAAAATAATTGACTCAAACTTGACAGATTATCATATGACTTTCTCTTCTACTGTACAATATAATTAAAATAATATTGGACAATTTTAATAACGGATAAATTAACAAATTTTACTTACAAGTTTCGTACGATCTATTAATGAAAAAAGAAATTTATCAATAAAATTCACAAATATTTGACATTTTTTGTTTGTAGTTTTATGCTTACATGTATGGTTTCAGTAACAATTCTAATTTTGAATAAATTATTGGCAGTAGATAAAAGCGTTTTTTACTGAAGTCGAAGGTATTCAGAAGAAAAAATCTGATGTAGCCAGCACAATACCTTCCGTCAATCCTGTGTATTATGTATAAATACCATACACATTTTTTTTTGAAAACATTCTCAACTTCCAGTAAAATTATTTCATAAATAAACTATGCAAATTTTACTTGACACTGACATCTTCTTCTTCTCTAGCTTTTCCCATTCGTTAGGGGTCTCTATTTTTTATTTTCTTCTTCCACTCATTTCTGTTTTGCATGTCGTTCTCATTCAGTTCCTTTTCTCTCAAGTCTTCCGCAATAGAGTTCTTCCATCTTATCTTTGGGCTTCCTCTGTTTCTTCAACATTCTAATACTAAGCTAATATATTCTTCATTTTTCCTCATGACATGTTCAAACCAATGTAATTGTATCTTAGAGACTTGTAACACTAGAGTTATTTCCTTACCGTATCTTTCCGTGTCTTTCCCAACATCTACTTCAACATCCTCATCTCTGCCACATTCATTTATTTTTATTGATACTGATCTGTCAATTTGAATTATCTCCATATATTAGCAGTTTCCATGATTAGCATAGCTGGCTTTAATATCTTTATAATTCTTTAACTCTATATCTATTGAATATGAAGTATAAAATGCAATAAAATCGTATAGAGAATAATATATTCTTTAAATTATAATAACGTCAAATGTCAATAAATCATATTTAACTGTTAAAATCTTCAAATGAGGGTTCTTCCGGTCAAATTATAACCAAAATTTAATCACTTGTTCTTCTTCCTTACCTAAAGGTGACGGAAGGTAAAAAAATCTGATGTGGGCAGTACATGACCTCCCGCCAATTCCATGTTTAATATAGCAAGGAGCTTTAAATAAAATATCACTTCCGATTAATCGTTTGTAAACCAAATCCAATTTGTTGTTTTAAAAAGTTTTTAATACGAAATTTTGGATTATATTTTGTTTTTTCTAGAAAATCTGTTCAAGTAAAGTACCAATTTTGGTTTATCATCACAGAATACAAAGAAAATTGGGGGAGGGGTAGGATTTTGACACCCGGTATAAGTCAACGAAATATACTACAAAACTCCTTACTTTCCTAAAGATTATTGCGTTTTACATTTCTAATTAATATTAGCCTTTATTATTATCTTAATAAATAATTTTTAAAATACCCCCAAGTTTATAATTTCATTATTTCGTATGTTTCATTATATACCTATAATATTTATATTTAAAGTTTGTTCAAAAAGCGCGCCAATTGTACCGCAATACCTCCAACATGGCGACGTTCAATTAATCACATAAGTTTAACATTGGGTATGGTATCCAGTTCTGGGTAGAAATCAGTGTCCATGTCGCACATGGTCCTCTTGGAAACGTTTGTATTTGTACTATTCATAAATCCTTGATTCTGATATCAATTCCTCGCCGAAAGTATTCTCTAACATTTGCAGCACTTCATTCTAATTTATATAATTTTTAACACAAAATTTAATACAGATTCTTTGTTCCACCCTTTTTAAATAAAATCACCTACCGTGTCAAAATGTTTCTTCAATATTTTGATAAGCTATACGCGTCTAATATGAATAAAACCTGACATACAGTTTACAAACCCTGGCACCGACTCAAATAACGAATAATGGGGGAAATTCTCGTTAATTTTTAACAAACCTCGTACCTTTCTTTGAGTTTTGTCGAAATAAACTAAACGTACTGTAAGATATATCTACAAATAACAAGCGTTTACTCTAATGGTAAAACAGAAGCAAAATAAACTATATATTAAACAAAGCAGGTACTAAACTATGATCTATGTTCCACGTTATATTACACTATAATTCCTAGCTAGTAAGCAAAACCATTACCCATGCTTGTCCATTAAATTGTTCTAGGCGATCTATATTGAATCTCTAGCCCACAATCACCGCTAATAGATTCATCAGCTCGATATGTCACAATCTAACCACCGGTGGTGATTACCGTAAGCCAGACGTCAACTACTGTACGCTATACGCATATACACCCTCGCAAAGCTGTGCGTTGAGCACACAATCCCCTATATTCAGCGTGTACGATAATTTGCACCCGGCAACGAAACGCTTCATCGCCCTGGCGCTATATTGCCGCAATAAACGTCAAGAAAAACCCACAGGGAGAACGGGGATAGAAAATCAAAGCAAGAAGTGACAGGGAATTTGTATAGTGTAATTAAACGAGGGAAGGGGGTTATGGTTTGAACACTACAGGTTCAAATTCAGATCATTTCAAGAGATTGTACAAATAATGTGTGACGTGTGACCACAGACGATTTAATATATATATATATATATATATATATATATATATATATATATATATATATATATATACAGGGTGTCCCTTAACTTCGAGCAAAAACTTTAAGGGCATATAGTACTGACCAAAATGAATAAAAAAGCTTCATCAACATAGGAATGATCTTCAACTGTTTCCGAGAAAAGCGAAAAATCTAAGAAAAACTGACAAAGATAACGATCGAATAAAATTTTGTCTATGTCAGTAAAAAGACTATAAAAAACAATAAAATTTTATATGAAACATTTTTCTCAATTTCTTATAGTTACGTAGTTATATGAAAATTAAATATTGACCAAGGTCGCCACAACATTTCACTTTTGATTTTTATAAAATAACAAAAGGCCATCTAAGATTACCTCTCAAAGGTAAACAAAAAGTCTCAATTAATCAAAATCGTAATTCTTATAGTTTTTGAGATAGCAAAGGTAAATCTCGTAAAAACTCATTTTTCACTGCGTTATATCTGGGAAACTATTAAAGATCGGACACATTTTGACTGAGCTTTTTTTACTCATTTTGATCAGTATTATATGCCCTTAAAGTTTGTGCACCAAGTTAAGGGACACCCTGTATATATATATATATATATATATATATATATATATATATATATATATATATATATATATATATATATATATACGTCAACTTGCGAAAAATATAAAAAACTAAAAAGTTTGAACTGTTTTCGGAAAATATGATGAATTAAAACTTTAACAGTAGTCCTTTTCAGTTTAATATCTGTCTCTTTCTATCGCTGCACATAGTAAGTAAAATGGCGCAAACCACTGCCAACTGCATCAAACGAAACGTCAAAAATATTGCAATCACTAAAATACCTATATTTTCGGTGAAAATTTGCATCGTCAGACATTTTAGCTTCAATAAAAGCTTTTGTAACTTCTTCCGGAAGTATTTTAAAGTTGTCAAACAGTTTTCCACATTTTACGTCTTAATTTGTATCCTTGGCTCCCGCCACTTGTTGGCTTATTATGCGCAGATCTCATTGCGCATATTTTCTATATCTTTAAATTGAAAAGGTCTATTAAATGTATGTTTAGTATGTACATTATGAAATAAAATAGTAAATAAAACTTTATTCGATGCGAATCTGTTAAATATCTATTTTTTGTATGCTCCTGTTGGTAAGACTTACGATTGACAATATGATTATATGTGTACATTGACTTTTGATTGAAATCGGTATGTTTGCAAAAAAAAAAGATTTTGTAATATTTTTGTAGTAATTTGAATAATTTGAGTACTAAAACCATGCCTTAGACTTAGACGTTACCTCGACAAAGTCAGGAATTAGTGGCTAATATGATATTGTTTGTAGAAGCTGAATAATAGTCCTTTTTATCGCTACATATAATCGTTGTACTTATACAAATCTATATATGGTGCAGTGGCAGAAGTATAACTCGTGGGTCCCTATGTGCAATATTTTGGCCCCCCCCCCCTCCCCTGATTAACACTATGAAAAAAAATAAAAGCAAAGAAAATCCCAATTTTTACAATATACTGTGAGAATAATTATAATCTCTCTTTTGCATAGTTAGTCGTTTTCATTATTGTAATCAAATTTTCTGTGTTCTAATCAATCATATTATTTTACTTTAACTCGCAATAACGGCAACAATCATAGAATAAATCGATTCAGACTCATATAAATTAGTTAAAAAGTTTGGTAACTTTATATTGTTTGTTTCTTGACATAGCAATTTAACATAGAAAAACAGTTTTCTTTTCAAATATTAGCTGGCCCGTAAATTTTTATAGAGTGATTTACTTTATACATAGAATTTTAAAGCATAAAATTTTGAATTTTTTGATATCAAATTTTTTGAATAAGTATACGTCTTTGGTAACGAGTAAACTGTATTAAAATCATGGTTAAAATAAATCTAGTATGCCATTATTTCAAAAAATAAACGTTGCTTCGAGCCTATTCTGTAAATCAGTGGTTAATTTTTAACGACTGGTTAAAAATTTTATCCAATGGATATTGATTTGCGACGAAAAATCTAATTTTTTATTATATATCAACATATTTGATTGGTTAAATTTTTTAACCAGTCGTTAAAAAATAACTACTGAGTTATAGAATAAGCCCGCTTATCCGTCAAACACAGTAGAAGTGGTGTTTGTAAGATAACTCGATGTTCATTTTTTTAAATAATTGCTTAGGTTTATTTTCAATTCTTATGCCAAGGATAAAAAATCGAAGCAAGAAAATAGATAGGAATGCACTCGATCTCGATCTTTGGCCCGGTCCGGGCTGATTTCGCCAAAGCTTTTTTTAAGCCCGAGAAAAATCGAGCCGAATCAAGCTTACGATCTTCACCCGACAAAAACATCATAATTAAATCAAATGCATTATTCTAGAACTGGAAACCGAATGAGATCAAGTTATTCATCATCAATATGGCTTTTCTAATTTCTTAGGATTTCAGAAATTTGGGTAAGGGACATTTTCCTTTCTTATACACAATAGAAAGATTATTGAGGGATAATACTGCAGCTAGTTTTTGTTTTTTATCCACTGAAAAATAAGACCAGACTTTGCTAATAAATGATCTACTCAGCATTTGTAAACTGCAAGAGTAAAATAAACATAGACCAGATACGAAACGAAACGATTTTAACGAAAGTAACCGTCGATCCGGCGGTCAAAATTTCTGCCATCCGGCAAATTTTAAGCCGGAGTTCCGGAATTAGGTCTTTCGAAGAATTGTTTCGTTACTAATAATTTTATAGATGCGTCGACGTATAACTAAAACTATTTTGGAATTTATACTCTTTTCTTGTAAAAATATTTGTTTGGCACAAAGTCACATTCAATACCTGATAACAAATCTTGAAGGCTAAAATATCCATTTATTTACAGAGATCTGTTAAATACAGACGGTCACACCCAAAAATATAAATAAAAAGAATGATATATTTTTTTAATATAAATTGAAGTATGCCGTGACGCGTGCTGAAATTCAATTGTTGTATATAAACAGTTGATTGTTTTGAAGCAACTGTTTGTTTGTAGTAATTATTGTGTGGTTGTGTGCTATATTTATAATAATATATAATTAAATGGTTTGGATTTGACATAAGTATACATTAAAAGAATTAGTAAATAATCAAGATTTGGATATACAATTTACGCCAATTTTGTTTTTTGTCACCTACCTAATAATTTGAGGAAATGTGTTTCAATTAATGTTTATAATAATTATAATATTTTTCTAACAAAATAATACCTTTAGAAATTAATATTATATACTCTCGTGCACACGTATGATATATGATGATAATAAAAATTATTAACCGTATAATTGCAACAACAATTATTTTACACATAGAAATAATTTTTCATACACAATGAGATAATACACATGAGATAAAAAATTGCACGCAATTAAATAACTGTAATTTTTTTTTGTTTTTTTAATAGACAGATTTGCAATATTGATATTCACATATATAAATTTTTCAATAAAAAATAATTGAAATAAAAATTTTGCGACGATAAATATAAAGAAAAATTTAAAAAATAATACTGTTGTTACATTTAGACATTGTATTTATTTTTGGATTCCCCATATCTATCATTCCGTACCTAGGTCATTACTACAATATAGAAATATATTAATAATATAATCGAATAAGTACGAAAGTTAATTAAAATAAATGAACAAATGTGTAATGTTTTAATTGCCAAATATTTTGACTTTTGGCAATAAAACAGGTTTATACCTATTTGAACTGTATAAAAATAAGTTATTATTCTACTTACGAATTTTACATTATTTTAATTTTATTAAAAAATAAATTAAATTTTATGGCTCATAAAACATCACAAATTTAGTTGTCTTTTTGCTTCAATATCATGGCTAACTCTATTAAATTGTAATTTTTTAAATTATTGAATCCAATTTCTGCATTTACAAAACACAAAATAAGTTTTGTTTAATGGTTTATAAGCTTAATTTTATGTTCTGCAACGTTTATTTGAAGTATTTTTTTCTAAAATAATTTGGGAAGCATAACGAATTTTGAACGCTATCCATTATACGAATATCTACAGTTTCGGACATAAATAGAGCGACTCCGTAGGAACTAATAAAAAATACTCCCCGCCAAAAGTATGGTACTAAATTTCACAAGTACCTGCTTATATATTTGAATATACAGATGTGAGGTGCGACAAAAATAGAACGACTGTATAAAAATTGTAATTTAGACAAAAAAATAAACAATGTTACATATTTAATACTGTAATAATTATTTATAATAAATTACATTCGTCGTGAGATCGAATTAATAAATTATCAATGATTTTTTGGTTTATAGATGTCCATGCATCCGTTATAATTTTAAATACATGCTTAGAAGTAATAATATTCCTTGCCAATAGTATCTCACACGATATCGATTATATTAAAGATCAGAAGACTATTTGTGAATTATACACATAGATACAAATCGGTTCACTACTCTTTTTTGATTCACCACTCTCACAGCCGGTTTCAAAATATGAATTCAGCATGAAATTCTCATTCTTATTATGCGTGGTTCACGACTAAAAACACACTTCAATTCTAAAATATATAGTCAATAGGTACACAAATAATACAAGTCTAGCTAGATAAACTTTATCATGGAATCTAATATCTGCGGTCTAAAATGTATCTTATTAAAAAATCTTTCAGAACTCATATTTCAATTAAAATAATACAACCTTTTTAGTTTTAGTAATGTTAGGCAGTAGTTCATCCTGCCGAAACGTCGGTTTTTATAAAATTAAACAGAACTAAAACTAAAAAGGTTGTATCATTTTAATTAAAATATATCCGTTGTTCTATGGCAGAAACAGATATGTCTCTTTCGAGTTTGAACGACCGTAAAAACCAAACTTTTGGAAATAGAAGATCATCCATAAACAATACAGATTCAGCAATTTTTATCAATTTATCAATTCCTGCTTTTTCCATCTCTTAAATTTTCATAAATTTAATATTCAAAAATACATACTTCTGATTTTGCCATAGAGCCTCATTTAAACTTATCGAAAGTAATATAAAGAACAAATTTTCACCTCTCTCACCTCCAAGAAGTCAGCCCCGGTGGCCGCCTGCGGCGAGGTAGCCTGATACGCACTATACGCACAATTCATCACTGTTTGCACCCTCAACTTCAACCCTTAAGTTATCACTATCAGTTATCACTTTACCCTGAATTCGTCCAAGTCCGCTATCACTGCGTATCAGCGCTATATGATGTAATTGCCGGGTACACATGAGTGTATCGACTGAGCCGGCCGCGGTGCGTGCTGCGTGGGGCCCACCGCGCCACGCCTCCGCGCCCCATTGGCCGCCGACACCTGGGCACGCCCCCGACTTGATACTGTCTCAGGAGATGGAGTACGGATGCGAGGATGGGATGGGATGGTAAACGCACTCTGTATGGTACGGGGATATAGAACAAGGGTTAGATGCTATGGATATAGGATATAAGGGTTTGTATTCGTAATATAAGAGGTGGTAATGTACCCTAGTAACTTTTAAATAATGCGTAACTGAAACATGCTATTGCCTCGTTGAGTCGTTACTAAGCGCGTAAGTACTATTTTCCGGCACCCGTCATGCCGTCATCTAAGTCTTCATTTACCTACATAACTATATTGAACCATGGAAATAGTTTATTAAAAGACTAGTTGCGAAAAGAATTAAACATAGTACTATATTTGTTTAATACGTTAAGAAACAAATGTATTTTACCGAAGAAAAATGTTATGAAGTCCCTTGAAGTCAATAATTTTTTCACCTGTTTTCTGCAAATCGTGGGTTCAAGTCTCGATGAAGTCCTTGAGTTTTTCACCAAAAATTATTCTTCATATTTATTCTTGAATGGTGTTGCACGATTTTTTTTCTTTGCTTTAATCCAAAGAATAAGGAAAAAATATTTTACCCGTATTTTTTTTATTTTCTTTCACATTACTTTTTATTAATGAGAAAATTGTCTCTGAAAATACAATATTAAAATTACCGCCTTTTCTGTTACCTGATGATGTCAGAAAACTAATCACCAATGAGGGAGTGGCTTACATTTGCCACCGACAGAATTTAAACGAGTGACAGCAATGATAGATGTCAATTATATAATATAGTTAATTTCACGTAAGAAAATAGTAGATGGCGCTTGAGAGCCGTTCGTTCTTACATGCATTACAACCAAACTTAGTCAAGAATAAATATTTTTATCTGTAAAAATATATAAAACCTGAATATTAAAAATTACAGCAGAACATAGTTAAAAATCACATAAATCTGTAGATTTTATTTGATAATTGAAAAATGACAGGTGACATTTTTTTTCGTTTTTGCGAACTAGGTTTGCATTCTGACAGATAAAAAGGCAGAATTTGTTTCCCTATCTAAACGTGAAATGAAGTATAACTACTAGTTCTATCAATAATACTGATTTTTATATTTTGTATTGAACTCAAACATGATTGTAGAAAAGAGTTTTGTGCTAGTGGTGCCCAAATAGAAGTAATAATAAGAAAGAAGGATGAAAATAAACATAAAACCATTTACAAAATCAAAAGTTTCATTCTGAGATCATTTTGCTGTAAGCATAAATGTTTTCATAATTAAATTAAATATATTTAAATTTTTATCTTTCCAGTACTGTCATTGGCTAGTATCTCTTAGACGTCACAGGCAGTGTAATATGGCGCCAATTCAAACATATATTTTTAAATTGCTAATTGCATTAATAAAAATTATTTAAAAATCATCGACAATTTACTTCTTTTGATATCACGACAAATGTAAACTGTAGTATTAAATAACTAATATTTTTGAAGGAATTTAATTTTTTTCATAAGTTGTTATTCTGGTTAACTTTTTTTAACATAACTCTTTGAGAGTTCATCCTACGTAAAAAAATAAAAGAACCCTTTTTTGTACAAAAAAAACACGAGCTTTAATTTTGTATTCTTGTAAAATTTCGTAAGGGCCTCTGTTTTCGAGAAAATGGCCAAAAACCCATAAAAAATCACCTTTGCACCTTTGATTCAAGATGGCGGCTCACACTGACCCTCCCCAGGTCAAAAACTTGATTTTTTCATCCCCGTCCAGACCTAAACAACATATGTTAAAATCGTTTCAACCCCACCTTTTGTAGGGTAAAAATCTCTTATTGAGTGGACTGTATATTTTGTTTAATATAAATTTGATTATATTATTAACATTTTAAATTAAAAAATGTACCTACATCTTTTAATGTTGGGTAAAAAGGTGAACGGTGCGAAGTAAAAGATTGAAAAGATTAATAATAATGATTTGTTTCATGAGTTGAACTACTTGGTTTAGTAATAATGACACGTGTTTAAATTTGTAACTGGCAGTTACGCACACAACGCGTTATTATTGTTAAGCTAAAAGTCACGTGATATGGAATTACACAGGATCTTGACTTTATCATCTCGTGACGACTACTGTAATTACAAATATAGGAACAATTCAAATTTAATTTAGTGCAAAAGAAACCGCTAATGTATTTTTCATTTTCAATTAAATAAAGAATCTTAAAATATTGATCATATAAAGGGTTTAGATATTTTAGGAAAAAAGTTTCGTATACGTGCAAGAAAGTCTTCTGAATTTACTTCTCCTAGTTCAAAAACGTACAATAATAAATTTTAACTTGTTTTGTTCTCATTTTAGAGTAGGTGTAAAACTTGCAGAACCGTATTATTTTAAGTATAAATTTAGTGGTGAAAATCTAGATAACGTTTGGTTAAGTTTAACACCCCATATAAATAGTACTCTTATAATTCACCCCAGATACACCCCACTGATTTCAGCCCTAATATATTTGTCTGTTTCTGCACATGCTTAACACAAATATATCACACAGTAGGTGTCTGAATAGCCAGAAAATCAGATACTATACACACACAGTACGGGACAGCCACATTTATTCTAAAGCGAAACGTGTCATCCACACGACTCTAGAAACACAGAGTTACCAACATTAGAAAATAGAACAAAGTATAAAATGTTTATCTACACGATCTACACAAATTGCAATACTCTGTTTGGTTATATAGTAAACAACAATGCTTAAGAATTAAATACATGAAACATTTTAATGAACAAAAACTAACGTATGTCCTATAGGACGAGCCTAGAGAAGGTTACGGAATTGTCGTTTCGCAGAAACTAATGGTACGTTTTGGTCAGTTAGCCAATTTTGAGTTTATTTTGTCGATAAGGCCATATACCTCATTTTTAGCCGAATGGTCCCTTAGATCGGTGCGTGCGTTTGTGTGTCAAAATTGCATGTTCTGGAGGGTTAAAACAAATAATACATCAGGTAAACGTCAAAATATTTCCTCAAACAGGCAATAATTTTCATGGTAAACTTTAAAGATGAAGGTTTCATAATCTATCTAGTTTAATTTTTTATGGAAATGCATCACTTATTTTAAAAAACTTAAAAATAGACTGTGTTGACACTGAACAGGACTTTAACATGTAAAATAATATTTTCGTAATTTCTTGCTTCCCTAATTATTTTAGGTAAAAATGCTTCCAATAAAAGTTTTAGAGCTTAAAATTCTGCATCTAAATCAATAAACAAAATTGTACATGTTGTGTAACGACAAAAATTTGGTATACAAATGTCGAAAATTACCCCAAAAATAGCAACAGCCATGGAATTACAACATATTAATTAACAAATGTTTGACGTTCTACCTGTCAATTTAGGTATAATTGTTATTTTTTCACTTTAACAGAAATTACAAAGACTAATAAAAATAAGTTCATCTAGCTTGACAGATAAATGGCTAACATTTGTTAATTTTTAATTTCAATTTCATGGCTATCGCTATTTTTGGGATGATTTCCCACATTTTCATACCTAATTTCTGCCGTTATAAAGCATGTAAAATTAATTTTGTTTATTGATTCTAATGTAGAATTTTGTGCTATATAACATTTATTTGAAGCTTTTTGTACCTAAAATTAGAAAAGCAGGAAATTACGTAAGTATGATTTTACATGTTAAAGTCCTAAGTTCCGGTGTCGCGGTCGACACCCTGTATACCATCGGGATTCGGACCTAGGTTATCTTAAGAAATAAGAAGTCGATTAAATTATGGTAAAGGTATACATTAGTAGACAATTTTAAAAATGTATTTGTTCAAAGCAGCTTAACTTGAAGTAAAAAGACTTGGTTTGGGTTTGAAAGATTCAACTTTTAAAATTTTAGACTTGGCTTGAAATTTTATGTATATAAAAATGTTACACTTGGTTTGCTTGGCTTGGATTTGTTGAAACTAAAGGTTGGATGGCTTTTTTACAAGCATAGACTTGTCTAAAATTAAATAAGTGGCAATTCTAAATAAACTGCTTGTTCGGTTTCTTAATAACATCCTGTACCTATTTCTAAAGAGACTGAGCTACCATATCAGAACAATGAACCATACTACCCGTATTAACTTCATAATCTTCCGTAATTGTTTCATACAACGTTGTAAACTATTTAAATAAAATTCTCGTCTATTATCTATTATCCTCATAAATACCTCTCAATAGCCGACTGGGCAATCTTCTTTCATTATTCCAACATTTTTCTTCAATTTTCCAACTTCTATACAAGTCTTCGTTGGTCTAGTAATAGCAGAATAACTTTATTATCCCTTGAACCTCGAAGCGGTCGGCTGGCTGTTTTACCATTCTTCGCAAAGTAATCGTCCTATGTGTGAGGGCTTAATCACAACCAACGAACATTCTTCTCAGTTTTAATGTACCTTGTAATGTCTTCAGTATATGCTTAAAACACCTGGCAGAAACAGCGGTAATGATCTCGTGTAGGATGATATTAAATGGTAGGAAAGTATGCCATATAGAACATTATTCAACGCACCAACAACTTTGAAAATTTTATTTTGATATAAGTACGTTTTAATACAATAATAATAAGGCAAGTTTATTTTATTTATCAAAAAAATTAGGGCTAAGTTTCAGCGCATTTTGAAACAATGCCACTGATTAATATTAAATGGAATCGATGAAGTATTATTATAGAAACGGTTTGGTATATATACTTAATTTAAATATGGAAGCGAGCTTCCAAAAATAGTTAAATTCTTCAAATTCTTTCTTTTTAGATGACGAGAATGAAAATTCAACCAACTCTGTTGTAGAATTATGTGCATTAATAGATGAAAAACATAATATGTAATCATAAAAATATAAATACGCTGTATTATCCACTTCAACAGTAAATTTAATATTGTACATTTATATTTTTAAATTCTATTAATAATGTTAATAATATGAAATGTCAATACAAATGATCCGATTGAATTAATGAAAGCCTAAAATTAAAAACAGTGCAATAGAGTTCATCTACTTTTACATAATTCCCTTATCCCAATTTATGGGCGGGAGTTTTGAGCTTTAGGTTAGGTTATGTTTTATGTTTAGGTATATTTAGAAAACTTATAATTCTCATATGCCCAATTGCACCAACCAGACTTGAATTTTACACAACCCTTGAACAAAATAATACAAATCAAATATTTTGACAGAAATCAATAATTTGACATTTTATTAAGATGTAATATTGTCTTATTGTCTATTTAAGGAACGCTTAAAATTTAAGGCTCATATTCTCACGTAGGAAGTAGCGCTATTTTGATTTTTTAAATTATTTTTATCGATTAACAAAAATAGGTTTCATTTTTAAAAATATAATACAATATTTCAAATACGTGCTATATACAATTTAATTTATTGTTATTTTTTAATTTTCAATATTGGTTGACATTTGACAGTTGAAATAGGGATATTTCGGAAGTACCGCTATTTGAAAAGGTGAGAATATGGGCCTACGTTTTTCTAAGTTACGTTGATGCCACCGGCCAAAAATTTCATTAATTTTAAATATGTGGTTCACCAACTGTCACTTGTCTATAATTTTTGGTTGCGTAATGGGGTTTCATGTGTTACTCCGTTACAAAACGAAGTGTTCGGCTGTGCATAACGAGAATGTGCGTAACGCTTAGGATCAGAGACAAAATTAAAATTAGAATATTTTAAATAGTAAAAGATGGATTTGTATAAAAACAAATATTCAGTATAAAGGGTTCATTTTGACAATAAAGGCCGTATTACCTGTGTTACTTTCAAATAAATGAAACACTTCTATTAAAAATTTGGCGGAAAATTCAAATTCACGTCACTTATTCCCATCAATGGTAGTATAGTTTTTTAAACTAACTTTATACGTATATAAGTAATTTCACGTGTAATCCACAATAAATAAAGAACGCAACTGTTTAGAAAGGAAAGAGTCAACGGGTTGGATCAATTCAGGATCAGTTCTGGATGTTCCAGATAAATAAGGCCAAAATTGAACAGTACAAAAAAAGTTGTTTTGTTCTAAAAAAAATCCACAATAACCTTGAATATTAAAAATAAGGTTAGGTTAAGTTAGGGTAGGTTAACGTATGTCCTAAAAGTTTTGGCACAAATTTAAACATTTTTTTTTTTTGTAATATAAAATGCATTTACTTAAATTTTTGTAGTACTTAATAATTAACTGTTTCTTAAGCAACAAAATTATGAACTTAAATTTATTATCTGAGAATTTGGCTTTTTGTTTATATCTGACATTACTAGGGACCTCTACTATATTGTCAGTATAAAAACAATCATTTCCCTTAATTTCAGATTTGCTCAACGTGAAGTCTGAGAAATCGATGTAAATGTCATCCAAAATTAAGTATTACAAAACTTTAAGTAAATGCATTTTATATTACAAACGTTTCAACTATATTGTATAAAATTACTCTCATTTTTGTACGTAAATTTAATGTTCGTAGTTGCAGAATATAAAACTAAAAATATTTTACAAATCTGCATGGTACACAAAAACCCATTTCGCTAGTGGTTCGAACTTAAGTAAGTTGTCTATAATTGAAACCATCTCCATCCCACAATAATTCTCATTAAATTCTCCGTTGTCTTCCTCTTGATCTTGTTACCTCTGGATATAGGTAAATACCGCTTTCAATGCTCTGGATTCCCGTTCTTCTCGAATACGCCTTACAACTCCTTCTTCCGCCCAAATCACATGGTTTGCTGCACCTCGGCTACTTGAAGCACTTACAGCGAGTTACGGCTTCAACAAGATACCATTGCGGTTATCAATTGATTTCTTATGCGCTATTCTGCTCAACTGATCATGTTCTTATGGAGTGGTTACCTTGTTTTGTGGTTGCTTACTACTTTGCTGCAAATGGAAATCTTATTATAAAGAATATGGAATATGAAGCCTTCCAATTCAGTTAAATTGCATTATAAGAAAATCTTTACAAGAAAATCAAATGTATATATATACATAAAACAAAAAATTATACAAATTGACTACAATTTACAAAGTATGCAAATTAATATAATGGCAATGATGTTGTTTTATTGGCATGTATATCTAAGGGATATGCCATCTGGAGGCCAAATTATAAACTACAATTTCAACGATAACAAGCTGTCAATTTATTTATAAAGTGTGTAATATTAATAATTTGTTAAATACTGAAGTATTTGCGTATTTAAATCGAAATATCAGCTTCAACACGAGTAATAATTATTATCTTGGTGCACGTCGTATGTGAGATATAGGGACTCAGTAGCTTGGCTTGAAATGAAAAAAAAAATGGTTTGAGAATCAAGCTTTTTAAGATGTTAAGCTTAGCTTGGCTTGATCTTGTTGGAAATAGTTTTATTCGGGTTTGAAATATCAAGGTTTTAAAATTTTAGACTTAGTTTGTTTCAAGTTTTAATTTTTTTCTAAGCCTTTAGGGTCTTCGAGCTTTTATTGTTTTATAAATACTCAGACAACATACGCATACGATAGTTTTATTCTGTGGTGTTTGTTATAAATGAAACTCTATAAACTTTGTTATAAACTTTATTACAAACCCAAAATGTGATGTTACTCTACTACAGGTAATCTTACTACTAACGAAAGCCAAAAAAATACAAAACCGGGTAAATTTAATTAAATTAACCAATTGAGAAACCAGTGATTCTCAAACCTTTATACACATATATTACATATTCTATTTCATATATTTTTATATAGTATATAGTGGGTCCTCCATCATAGTAACAAATTAATACACGAGTAATTTATATTAAAAATAGACCTTGAAACTATATGGTAGACTATCAAAGTTTAAAAAAGTTATTAACACGTTCTCTGCGTATGAAATTTTTTTTATATCTTACGAATACATCATTGTTTTTTAATGTCATGGATACCAGGTACATTATGTAGTGTATAATACCCACGGGCATTATGAGTTGTTGCTATGGTAATGTTCTTAAGAAATTGATATTGATACTGGGATGTAGCCTAAAAAAACAAGGAAAAGCATTCATACCTTACCTACGTTGTAAATTTTATTAAAACTTTTTAATCGTAATCCGAGTAGAATAATTAAAAAAAATGTAGTAAGGCATAAAATATTGTATGCACTACGGGTAGATATTACTGTATGGTTACAGGCCTCTGGCGATTTATAAACTCTCGGGCCAGAGGCCCTCGGCGGGTATAAACATCTTCTTAATACCCTTGGTACATAAACTACTATTATGTACCCTAGATGCTGAACTTATGTTTTCTATTAACTCCAACTTGGAATGAGCCAACGGTGAACGAAGGACAATACTGAATAGTTCAATGCTCAACAAAATTCATACATGCAGTATTGATGAATTCAGAATGATGGTAGTGATGGTAGAAAACACAAGAGACGGATATCGCCCATGCGCGACATGCACACTAAAGCTAGAGTAGGGATGTAGTCAACGTGTTAATTACTTTTTAAAACATTCGAGTTTTTAATGCCCTTAACAACTACAACATGCACCTATTCTGCTATTCTATTCCAAATTTTACTACTTTCAAACCTTCCGCTATCGCCTTTTTGAAATCCGAGAGCCAATGAATACAGATAAAAATAAAACAACGAAAGGAAACCAATTAATACTTTTATCTGCCAATTTTTCAAACTAATGCGAAAAAGCAACAGTTCTAATATATCTCATTATTTACTTCTTGCTAAATATAAACGGAATTAGAAAAAAACTATTATGTGATACGTTGCAAAATTGTCTTTTTGCATATGACGTCTTCACGTCTAGTGCGAAAATCGCCATCGTACACATAAATAGCTAATCTTGGTTTTATTGGGGTTTTATGGGTTTTTTAAGTAGGTTTTTTAAAAAAACTCGGGTGGGTTATTTTGAGTTGGAGAAAATAAGACCAGCCCTGAATGACATACATACTAAGGCTGTCGTTGCCAATAAAAACTTGGACTATAATATACGTAGTTTTTCATTACTTATTTTATTAAATTGCTTATTATCCATGCATATTTCCAATTATCGAATACGAAAGTTATTTTGAACATACATATTTATATATTTTTATAAGTGTTGAATGAGTTTAAAGTATGTGTCTACAATTATTAGCGAACTCCACAGTTTGAGAACAAAATAAGCTTACCATCTACGTCATAGATTATTAAAAAATCTGTTGTGGCCAGCACAATACCACTCGCCATTATCATTTTATGTTGCATAGGGCGCGAGCAGTTATGTGACTTTATTGGCCTAGGCAAGCAGATATGGGGGCCCGTATCAGAATGACAGGTGTCAAGTATTATAAATTTTCATTAAAAACATTATGATTTTCTACATCCATGTAGATTATTTTCCTCGACAAGTATATGACAAATAAACGTCAGAATATTTTGAAATTTTGAATGAAAAGTTAGGACATATGACAAGTGTGACATCTATGCAAATAACTACTAACCGTCATTCTGACACGGATCCACATGACTGCTCGCTCCCTATATTTAACGAATTTAACATTTCTTGTACACACAAATAATTGAAATTGTATCTCTTCTTTCGTTCTATGAGAAATTTTGTCCTACTATTCTAATATGTTCAATATTCTTCAAATTCATTGACTATATTAGCGGTATTTCTTAAAAATATATGTAATATTACCATACCTATAAATTAAATACATATTTAATTAATAATACAATAATATATATATATTAAATGTACTCGTACCTCCCAGAAAAATCGTCCAGTAATGTTATTAAAACTGCTGATTTTTGACACTGACATTTTGCATTTATATCAATTACAAACATTTAAATATCTCAACTGTTTTTTGCGCAACGAGATTTATTTATATCTCCAAACCTATACGAGATAATAAAAAAATTAAATGTGTCAGATTGAGAATTTAATTATCTTTAATATTTGCAGTAACAAATTTTCAAAAAATAATGTTTAGAATATTTTTTTTAGAAACTACCACTTTCGGTTGACCAATTGTTACCAGAACCTTTTCAACTTTTCCCATTGCTGTTAGATTAAGGAATCCATAGTCAAACAAGTCTTTAGTCTTATAGAATTTGAGAAATCGTATCTCCAACAACCTAACACACACACACACATAGACATCATTGTTAAAATATTAACATCGGATTCTATGGACCTTAAATCGTGCTTATTCAATAAAATCTGAATATGCGATTTTTAGCATGAATCCAATACCTCTCTTAGCGAGAGATAAAAAATTACAACTTAACGTACAACAATTAAAACTTTCTAGAATTACAAATTGCGTATAATTTAGATAAAGTTTCATACAAAAAACAATGGAGAGCTCCATTTTAATTGTAAACAAGAACTTTTGGTTTCTTCTTTGCAGTTGTTATTTTCACGCTCTTCATACAATTAACTTATTAAAATTTAAAAACAGAACTACTTTAACGAACTTTATACAAAGGTTTAAATTAATTGACTTCTAAAGTTGAATAAATATATGGTTTTATCAAATTGGTATCTTTCACACATGTTAGAAATGAAACTTAACTTGCCCTAGTTTTTGCTACAAACTTTCCTCTTCTTATTAATTTATCGAGAAGTACATACAGAATCACCATATGTTGTTTTTCAAAAAGGTGCATGAAGTACAATGAGTATCTTTACGAACTCTTACACTATTATTACTAACAGTTATTAAAAGACCCAAGAAAAACTTATAGGTTTAATAAATAAAAAATGACAATGTAACTTCTCATTGAACTTCTAGATTATATACAAAAATTCTTCAACCTCATTTAGAATTCTGTTTGCGCATTGTTCTACTGTGTAATCTAATCCCAGATGCTTTATTACTTATTATTTCGTATAATCACCCTAAGGGCTAGAGTTAAACTCACACCCACGGCCACGATTCCAAACAATCAAGAATGGGCTATACAAAATCAATACAATTCGGAGGCCTCCGGCAGGAAAAATAACGCAAAGTTTTTTTTTTCTCGTGCATAGTAACTTTAGAAACAGTTATACTAACTCGTAAATTTAGTTCCGAATCGAAGAATGAGAATATTTATAAGAATTGATAACATGTAATCAATGATATAGATATTACCTAACCCAGTTGTTCCCAAACTTTTTCGGTCATGGAACCCTTAAAAAATAGCCTACGTTTCGCGGAACCCTAATACTATCCTACATTTCTAATAGCCATTGTGAACCCGAAACTAGGGATGCAACCGATTGGAGATATTGTCTTTTAATTGATGTATCGGGACGATATTTGTTTGCCGACACACCAAAACATTTCGAATATCGCACTTTCATAAAATCCTCATAACGTGCCGAGCCCGAGTATAATATAATGAGAGTTTGACTAAGCATCCACCAGCACCTAAACCCTGACTTCCACATAAGTTGAGAGATATACAGGATGTTATTTAAGTAACTGTACAACGCTTAACCTCCAGCTCTCAATAATTTTTGTTTTACATACGTTCTAAAAGATCTGGAGCTCATTAAAACTGACCTATTACGTCATAGTTCAAAATTTTGTAAAAAAAATCTGTTGTGGCCAGCACAATACCTTCCGTCAATCCTGTGTATAATGTATAAATTCCATACATAATTTTTCTTGCAAAAGATTCTAAATTTCCAGTAAAATTATTTCATAAAAAACTATTCAAATTGCACTTGACACTGACATCTTCTTCTTGTTTAGCTTTTCCCATTCGTTAGGTGTCGCTATTTTTGCGTGTCGTTATCATTCAGTTCCTTTTCTCTTAAGTCTTCCACAATACAGTCCTTCCATCTTATCTTTGGTCTTCCTCTGTTTCTTCAACCTCCTATTAATAAACTACTCATTCTTGTTCAAATATAATTCTTCATTTCTCCTCATGACATGTTCAAACCAATGTAATCTTCTTTCATGTATCTTTCTAGAAACTTGTTATACTAGAGTTATTTTCTTACCGTATCTTTCCGTGTTTTCCCCAACATCTACTCCAACATCCTCATCTCTGCCACATTAATTTACTTTTTATTGATACTGGCATTTGTCAATTTGAATTATATGAATATAATAATAGTTTCCATGTTTAGCATATTGAATATGAAGTATAAAATGTAATCAAATCGTATAGAAAATAATATATTCTTTAAGTTATAATAACGTTAAATGTCAATAAATCAAACTTAACTGTTAAATTTTCAAATGAGGGTACTTCCGGTTCACCAATTATAACCAAAATCTAATCACTTGTTCTTCTGGATGTAAGCTTGAGGAATACGAAAAAATTATAATTTTTGGAATCGTAGTATTGAAGTTATGGGATCCGGAACTTTTGTCACACACACACAGACACACATACATACAGACATCATCGTAAAAATGGTAAAATCGTATTATAGGGACCCTAAAACATGCTTATTCACTAAAAACTCATCATTGAATTTGTTGACCAAAGACAATACCTTCCTTACCTAAAGGTGACGGAAGGTAAAAGGAAATATCAATGTGTTCTCTGGAAAAAAAGTCACACTTGTCACAATTAATATATAAAATCGCTTCAGATTTTCATAATGAGAAACTACATGTTTATCAACACTGTTGCATGTCTGCATACTTTTGATTGGTGAAGATAAATTTGCATTTTGAGAATATCAAATAAACAGAAGATAAATTGTACCCCTATGCAAAAAAAATGTTTTATGTCAATTTTGACAATCAACGTTTTTTCCAGAGAACACATTAATTTTTACTTTTTTATAATTTTTTTAACCATGAAGTAATTGGTCAGTTTTAAGATGGTCCAGTTCTTATAGGAAGTATTGAAAAAAAATTATTGCCAGATTTACTATCTATGGGGTTCTACTATCGGTTATGCGATGTACACTTATTTAAATAACATTCTGTATATGAAAGCCACTAATACTGCAAGAGAAGCGGTTTCGTTGGTTTTCTGGTACGATAGAGTTTATAAAAGCAACGCAAAAGTATTACTGTTTCCAGATGAGTTCTATGGAATTCTTTGTTCAGTATGAATGTTCGTTAATCACTGAGCCACCATCTAAATAAGATATAAATTAAAATATTATTTTCATTCTTGAACAAATATGAACTGGACTATTTTTCTTGTCTGCAATAAAAAAAAAAACTCTTCCAGGTGTGTAATCCCACGTGCTCGGGGTTCGATCCCGACCCACCCAGTTCCTGCTTCCCACAAGCTATCACGTTTCGGGGCCACTCCCATCAGGGAGAAGAAGTTCACTATTTCAATGGCTGTAAAGAACTCGACGCATTGTGTCCTTTGTTGAAGACACCCTGCCTCCAACTGATCAGATGGGACCAGAACACGTAACCCTTGTCTCCCGATATTGCTTATTGTTTGAAAATGGAGAAGCTCTTTCCGGTCGAATGTTTCATTTCTTTACAGATTTACGGGGAAAGAATATATAAGCTACAACTCGACAAATGATGGTAATGATAGAAAAGCCATATAAATATAACTATTCTAGATTATTTATTAGCAGTCTGATATATTACTTGCAGATAGATAAATTCACTACAAGTTGGATTTTGCATACTTTTGTTCTTGTGCATTATTTAGTTCTCAAGCCTTATGCGTAGCTGGAAATGATAGCAAACATTGTCATATGATAATGTTTTTTAAGTATTGCGCTTAGTTACTAATTGTAGCTCTTACATATTAGGATTAGGGCAATAGGTAGAAATGGTACTTGCAAAAGTATTGAGCCAAACTTTTTTATATCTTATAAAAGAATATAATTTTTTGTAATACTTTTACATTTTACCCTACTGTTAGGAATGTTAATTAGATTATAATTAGTGTAGTTGGCATGGTTCAAAATTTTTTTAATTGTATTTTATAGTACAAACACAAACGAAATTGACCGTGTTTAAGAAATATCATGCAAAGTTGTTGTACAGAGTTATTATATTTTGTTTATTTATATTTATAATGATCGACAAAATCACAGAAAATAAAATTATTACCAAATATACGTTGCCACAATCATTAGCTGACAAGCTAAGATTCCAAGATGCGATAGGCCCAGTAAACCAATAAAGCGAACAGTTAAAATAATTACACTAACACTGTAGCAGATCTAAGAAAATTGCTGTGGATATTTCGAAAGAAAATCGAATAGAAAACCTTGCCAATGTGGAAGTACTGTCTCGACGACTTAAAGAAGTAGGCCGTATTGGTCGTGTCAGTGTTAAAAAATCTGATGTGGACAACACAAAACCTCCCGCCATTAAATTTTTATTATTATTTATTTACTAATGCTGCAATCTGTCAGTTACAAACATTTATAATTTCAACTGTATGCATTCCTGTAGAAAATTCATTAATCTTTAATTTTTATAACTACGAAAAAATGACATTTAAAGGTATTTTTAGAAGAAAAACTATTTTGAGCTTTAAGTAAAGTGCCATTTCCGGTTCTCCGATTTACACCAAAGTCAAATATTGAATTAGGGCCGAAATACAAGGCTTCAAAGTTTTCCGAATGATAGTATTTGAGTTAGAGCGTCCAGGACCAGAGGACATACACGCACGTACGCAGGCGATTTTTAGCATGATCCTTGTACCTCCCTTACCTAGGGTAGTGGGAGGTAAAATACATCTATGCCCAGTTGCACCAAGAAGACTTAAATTTTAATCTACGTTTAAACAAAAAAAAAAAAATACAAATCAAAATTTTGAAAGCAATATATTATAATTCATTTGACATTTCATTCCGATGCAATATTGTCAATTTAAACCATGTTTAATATTTAAGATACGTTGGTGCAACCGGCCATTAATAAAAGAAATAAAAAGGCGAGGCTAAATTTTGCAAAACATATCAACATTGGAATGTAGTCGACTAGTGAAAAGTGCTATTTTCAAATGAATATTTTTTTTAATGATGTACGAAGTGTTTTTGGCGACCAACAAGTGCAAGATACAATAACTCTAGATACCAAATACCTACAGTTAGGCACTGCAGAAGAAATGTGATTTGATGTACCAATATATGTTCACATGACGATAAAGAATACTATGGGATTTCTAATATATACACATAATTATTTTAGCAAAACATACAGGTGTGTCACGGAAAGTGAAACATAGGCGTTTAACATAAGAAATCATTTTTCCGTGCGCATTGCTCCCCTAATGATTTTAGACAAAAAGTTTCAAATGGATATTGTAAAGCAAAAATTTCTACATCTTGAAATTCACGGAATTACAATTTAATAGTATTAGCCATGGAATTAGAAACAAGAGACGAACAAAAACGTTTTATTACGTCAGTGTCAGAATAATGATTGTCAAAATAAATATTTTACGTAGTAAATATTAATTTTGTAAATAGAAATTTAATAATAATACGCTTTTGTTCGAAATTTTTGCTTTACAACATCCATTTGCAACTTTTTGTCTAAAATAATTAGGGGAGCAATGTGCACGGAAAAACTGATTTCCCATGTTAAACGCCTATGTTTCAATTTTCGTGATACACCCTGTATACTTGCTTATGCTATTTCTAAGTTGCTTTACTAATTAATTTGTATTAGTTCTTCTAACAACATATGCAGAATAATAAATATAAGGCTGTTAGTAATAGACATCTGTACCAGCTTCATAGATCCATTTTTACTTTGTTTCTAACATAGGGGATCGGATGAAAAATGAACATGTAACTATTATTTCTTGTAAACTTTCCATGTTTCTTCCACAACATTGTCTATTTTTCCCGTATGCAGTTTCCGGGATAAAACCTATTACTAGACCAACATAGAGCATTTTGTTTCTAGCAAAAATGAAGCTTAATTAAACTAATTAACTTGGTCAAGCATATTTATCATTGTTGATAAATGAAAAGTAATAGAAGTTGGTGATTTGACACAATGTTTTTCACCGTCGATGTTATGCTACACTAGCGCCCTCAGCTGTGGAAGTGCGGGTAATTTGAAGTAATAAGTTGCTGGTATTTTCATACTTGTATGCGGTTATACGCGCAAAAACTATGTCATTAATAAATAACCAATTTTTAATACAGTAAATACATTGTAAAAAGTCTCTATTTTAAAGGGTGAAGAAATTATAGAGCAAACATGCATTAAATTACAATCAGGTATAATTTAACAGGCACATTTTCAAATTAGCGTTTTTACAATCGCTAATACGTATTGAATTAGTATTCAAGCGGTGAATAATAGCTTTATTCTAGAATTTTATAACGAGGGAATTAATAGAACAATTTGAGATTTATTTTATCCACCGATTATAATGTTTTTAATAAATTATGACATACTTGTTATTACTAAAATTTAAAACCCATTTTATATTTTATTGAATTTGTTTGTTGTTACGTTTCTTACCGACTTCTGCTCACAGGTACTTATAGATGTAGGTACCATATTTGATGCGTTGAAAGTAGTCAACCCAATCTATGTTGGATTATGTGAATTATAATGGCATTTGATTTCGCCAGTTGAAATAGATAGCAAGTTTGTTGTCAAGGTGGATTTTTCATTACAGTATTTTATATACTCGTACTTGCTTGATGCAGCTTAGAATATGATCAAATAATTATATATTTGATTTCTTTCATGTGAATTGAACAATATTATTGTAATGATGTTAAAAATTCAATATAGTTTCCACTCATTTTGAGTTTTACTCGGTTTGGATACTTTGTCTGAGTTTGCGGTTCTAGTACTCCGAGGAACTTCTTATATTTGATGAAATTTTTAGTTTTTGTTTAGAGTACTTGTAAGTTCCGTCAGAAATGTTATAAACATTTAAATCAATTTTAATTTTGTTTTGTACATAGATACTCATTGAATATGAAAGATTTTTCAGACTTAAAATGTAATTTTCAGGAGAAAAAGATAATGAAAGATACGGTATATTGCCATTCACCGTTTTCTAATTTGTTTCCATTTCTAAAATAAGATCCAAGAAGAAAAGCTTTGATTTCTTTAGATAACAATTTTGACAATATCTCGCATCAAATTGACATTTAATTAAATATTTTTAAATTGACAGGTTTCTTTGTTCAAAGCCTATTCCGAGTTAGGTTTTATTTTGAACGCATTGTATTAACATTTATGTCTTTGCTTAGTAACATTTCATGTTAAAAAGAGAAAGATTATTTAACGTATGTCTATGTAGTTTATCTTGTGTGACAGATATATGTAAATGGTAATATTTCTCTCTAACACATAACAAATAATAATGACGTATGGCGTAGAGTTACATATATCTAATTATCTACTACACTGCCCTTTGGTTAAAATTTACCCAGTAACTTTGACGTTTAAATCGAATTATTATTCAATGGTTTATGTCAAGTTCATGTTTTTATATTTTGCAAAAACATAGATGAAGAATATGAATCTTTAAGAAAGGCATTATTTAAAAAGAAACATAATTTTCAAATAAATTATACTTATTTTTTTCTGTTAAAATGTATCCATAATATTTCATGTCCCACACCTATGCATACGAAATGCATTGAAGTTATCTGCAACTAATATTACACCAGACGGCTTATAAATGACCTTGAATATTCATCTTTCGTGAACCAAACTATACTTAATTTATTTCTAATTGCAAATTTATTCCTTGGTTAGCTAATCTGATATTTGCAGTTACTTTGGTGAAAACGGCTCTTAAACTGTGAAACATTCCTACATTTATTACCTTCAATTATGCGCCGGAAGCTTGCCGTAGCATTTAAATATCGAAAATTTTCTACTACATCTAATTTTATTTCGGGAATGTCTTCAACGTCCGAATATTCAAAACTAGAATATTCAAAGCCAGAATATTTAGGCACAGTATCATTCAAATCCCGAATATTCAAAAACAGAAGCGCTTCGCCCGAATCATTCAATAACCGAATACGCGGGTGTTGCCAAGCGGAGGTCACATTAGGTTAGGTTATGTTTGGGTGGATTTGGTTAGTTTAGATAAATACGCTTTCGTGCAATGTATATTCTGGTTTTGAGTATTCTGGTTTTGAATATTCGGGAGTTGAGTACGCACCCTTTTATTTCGCGTGTTTACATATGTTCACAATGGCAAACTCTCAACAGTACTCTTTCGAGATCAGTTGTTGAAACGATAGCGCTGCCTCTATCGGTAATGTCAGTTCTCAATACCGACAGGTTGATTTTGTAAGAATAAATATGCTGTATAACTGAGATTTCGAGTATGTTAACACTTTATCTGCAAAACACTTGAAAATTTTACCCATATATAAAGCATTGACACATAACAAGAAGTGTAGCTTCGTAAGCAATTCAAAGTAACGATTTATGATTTATTCGCCCAACTTTTCGAATCCAACATAATTTATTTATCAGACATTCATAAATCACTTCGCGCTTCATGTAATTTTCCATCTGTCTCCTAGATGCACCACTATCGTTTTCATTCGAATGAGATGAGTCGACGCGCGTTCTTTTGTTTCAGAAACACGACGAATAATTGTAGGTTATGTGGCGCGGCGGTCGGCTAGGAATGTCGGCTTCATTTATTAAAATTACTGATAATTGCTTTGTGACACGGAATACAGAGCTAAAAATATAGAAGCGCGTGCGAGTGCGCGTGCAAACACGCATGTGCATGCGAGTTTGGGACCCTGTCGTCTGGATTAGCCAAGACCAACTTGATGTAAGTTATCGCGTGAGTAAATATGGAATTCGGAATGTTTTTATTGTTTTTCTCCTAACCAAATTGATTTTTTATATTTGACAATAAATAATAAATTGTGACCCAAACTGGTATTAATTTTCAGAAAGAAAGCCAATAAATATTATGATAATGTGTGTGCCTGCGCCTCAATTATTGGTTATGTATCTGGTGACCTGAATTCGGTCTCATCCGATGCCAAAATGATGTCTATTATCAGAGTGACGCCTGTGGTGTACTCTCCACGTCAGTAATGAGTGCCCGAGAGGTGATACCTGTCATCATTATTACCGATATCTGTATAGAATGAAGATTGGCACACTCATGAGTAATATGCCGTGATGATATATTTACGAACTCTTGCCATAAGTTCAATGTTATTTTTTTACGCACATAACGAATCCGAATATAACGAACTTTCGTATATAACGAACTATATATTTACCTATCGATTTTTTGCTTATGAACCCAGATATAACCTTACCGAATTATATTTTTATCGATTTTTTGCTTATAACGCACTTTCGGGTCGTGTGCAAAATGTAACGTTTTCCTTGCTGTATATACTTCGTTTACCGAGACCATGCATCATCTATACTGGAATAACATAGGATATACATATTTATGCTTATAGTTATTTTTTACTCAAATATTCAATAAATCTCAAATTTATACCTTGTTCTGTTATTACGAACCTTGGCTATAATAACGAACCAATTTTGAAGGCAGGTAGTGGTTCATTATAAGCGGACCGTATACTGAATTTGATTACGACACTACTCGTTATTTTTAATTATTTTTTTCTCGTAAACTACAAATAATTAATCGTTTAAAAAAAACGCGTATTTTATTTTCTTTCTAATATCATGTAACAATAAAAATTTATTCACTTACTCAAGACTTTCTACCACTACAGATCGCTTAATTTAGAAGTTTCATAAAAAAGGGGATCTCATTTGTAGAAATATTAATTGGAGTGACAAATAACAAATACTTGGTGATCAAATTAAATATATTTTTAGAAATTCATCTGTTCATTACAGCACTAAATTGCATCTTCATTATTAATAGCTAATTATGTCAGTCAAAAATTGGTTATATTCTATATTTGGTCTGCACTTGAACCATAACCTCAAATACCAACATAATCTCTTCGTCCTAGGGCTTGCGCTATCTCGTCGCCTCGTTTCGAATACAATAAAGAGCCCGCAAATAACGTATAATTTGTCCCCATTGAGTCGACCATTGTCGCAACACGCACCGAGCGATGCGATAACGTCTGCTGTGGGCTCGCATCAGAACACCGGAATCGTTCTATTAAACTTCCATAACCACCCGATCACACCAGCAGATATTTTATTTTAATAATGAAATTGTTTCTTCCGTTCTGATGTTGATAACGGGTTCCGGTAAACAAATTATGGATGATTCCAATTAGTTAGATTGTGATTCTTTTAGACCTTCGGAAAATAATAATTTGGCATTCAACAGTGATTCAATTAGAAAGCAAATTGTAATTTGATAAAACATATTTCTATGAATTGGATGACAAATTTAAATTATTTTTACCTCCCGCTACCCTTGGTAAGGGGGGGTATAGGGATCGTGCTAAAAATCGCATATGGAGATTTTGATAAATATTAACATTTTCACGATGATGTCTATGTGTATGTGTGTATGTGTCTTCGAAAAATATCTTTCAATGTTATTTTATCGTCATTTATGTTATATAAAAATTAAAGATCATTAAATTTTCTACAGGTTTGCATTAATACTTTTCTATATATTTCATGGAAAAAATTATAAAACTATCTATAATTTTAATCCCGGAGCCTACGTTTTAAACATTACTCATTCACATGGTTACACAATTCGGATCTCAAATGTTTGTAACTGTCAGATATATGTCACTGTCAACGAACTAATCATTTCAAATAATAATGTTAACGTTTTTAAAATATAAAAAATTATTTAGGCTTTTAGGTTCACATATTTAATTGAAAATGAAGTCAGTATAATTGCACGTTTCGGGTGTAAAACCCACCCATCATCAGAAAATACAAATTCTTAAAAAAATTACATTGTGAAATAAATATTTTGAAACATAATTACAAAAGTCGTCTTTTATGGTACAACAAGGTTATAGAAAAACAGCATCATATTGCGGCGACTAAATGGAACAATAATTATGTGGAAAGGAACTTAATACAGTTTCCAGCATAAGTAAATATGTAAAAATATAGGTAAGGTAATAAAAACATATATCATCACGGCATATTATCCATTGATGGGTGAGTACGCAGATGTTGGTAATAATGATGACATATTTGTTCCGTGCAGGCGTTTACCATGCGTCACTTCACGCGAATCTTGGGAACGGGTTCGGTTCCGACCGACGCCAAATATTTTAGAATTTGAAATGGCACAAAATTGATCCCTGTGGTGCGCTCTCCACGCCAGTAATGAATATAGGTAAGTACATAAATAAATAAAATACATTTATCATCACGGCATATTACGCATTGCTGGGTCTGCCAATCTGCTTTGTACACAGATTTCTTCGGTAAAGATGATGACATATTTGTATCGTGCGGGCGTTTACAAGGTGTCACCTCACGAGCACTTATTGCTGACGTGGAGAGTGCACCACAGGGGTCATTTTCGTGCCATTTAAAATTCGAAATATTTAGCGTCGGTAGGGATCGAACCCGGTATTTAAATTTAATTTAATTTTAAGTATTTACATGAATAAAAATTAAATTAAACGGGAGGTATTCTTGTGTTGGTCACATCAGATTTTTTTTCTTTTCAACGATGTATTAGTTTTAATTAATGTATCTGAAAAAAATCGAGAAAAATAAGATAATTGAGATATACCTATGGGAAATAATTTTTATTCAAATATTATAGGTTTCTATGTAAAAATAAACAAAATGTAATAATGTTAATATCAACAAAGTATATATTTGTTTGTTACTTATTATTACTTAATTATTATTTACTTATTAAACTATTTATTTATTTTATATTTTCACATAGCCATCTAGAATATGTGAACAAAAATTATTTCTCCTACTCGTATATCTCAACTATCTTATTTTTCTCGATTTTTTTCAAATATATTAATTAAAACTAACACATTATTGAAAAGGGAAAAACTGGCGGTTTATATTTTAGTAATATAATTATAGGTTGCTATTTAAAAAATAAAAGTTAATAGTATCTTGTAAACCTGACTTTATAAAAATATCAATATCTACCATCAAATAGTATATTTAAAATAATAAAACTTTTATATAAGCTATTTTCTTCTATTACATATAATAATAAAGTTAAAGGGGGGACGCCTTCCCAGACTCTGTATATTTGACAGCTGTCACTCGTTTAAATTTTGTCCGCAGCAAATATAAGTTACTCCCTCATTGGGGAGTAGTTTTTTGACGTCATCATATAAGCGAAAAGGCGGCTGTTTAAATACTGTATTTTCAGGGACAATAAAGAGTACACTGAGAGAAATGTATATTAAAAATTGTATATTGTACATCAAAATTTTAAATTTAAATATGTAAATATTAAGTATTGGGAAACGTATATGTAAAAGTATTATAAAAATGTATTTACTATTAAGATTCGTATATTTTTAAACGATATATATTTAAAATTAAAGACAGCATATTAAGAATAATTATATGTATATTTGCCGAATATATTTAAATATATAGATATATTTAATTGTATATTACATATTAGAATTAAATATTCGAAATATTCGACTTTAAAATACTCAGGTATTGCGGCTGACGGCGTCAACAAGTTGAACAGGCAAGCGATGATCAGGGGAAGAACAGTCTCCCTGTTCACTTACATGTGTATATGCTTCTGCGTCGATTAAGTGGAAATAAAACAATAAGATCGTGTACATCAATCCTCAAATATAAATGTGCAACAATTTTGTAATAAATATTTTAAAATCGTAGTGGCTTGAAAATTTGTGTGAAAGTGTTAGGATTATTATTTAGAATTTAATTTATTTTATTCTTGTTATGAAATCTGTTTCGTTGAATAGTATTTTTTGTTATTACATTCACGTACTTAGAAAAATAAATTCTATTTATAAAAGTTGTCTTTAAATAAGGTACCTGTACACCGATTACGTTACGTAGGAATTTAATGTGCACACCCTATATCTACTATAAAAATGTAATATATTAGTTTGCCCTTATAAGTATGCTGTAATTTTGAGCCTAAGATACTTGTTTATTTGAAGTAAATATTTTGTATAGTAAATTTTACCACATGCTATAATAAAATTTAATATAACTTTATAATTATTAATAATATCTCGAATATTAAGGATGAAATATTATTTTAAATTTGAAAATAAGTATATATTTAAAATTAATATTTTATATATTTGCTCTTATTACATAATATTCTAAACTTTTTAATATCCATACATATTTCATTCATATATCTTGTGTATTTGTCCCTTTTTTAAATATAAAATATAATAACAACTATTATAAATATATTTATCATAACAACACATTTCTCTCGGTGTAATATAAAAGAAATTAAAAAGTACGAATAAAATATTTTTCCTATTTTTATTGTCTATCCCATCAAAACATAATATTGTCACCATCGATTTAAATGTTACATTTAAATTATTTACTTTTAATTATTTATTAGGTTTTATAATGTAATAAAAATTACAAGAAAAATATTGAAAAGATACAGTTAAACTATTGTCATATGGAGAATTTTGTGTATCACTGTATGTATAAAATTAAAATTTGTGAAGCTAGTGTAGCTCTTTAAGATGGCATTCTTGCCTAGGCTGAAAAGCTTGGAATTGAGGTAGAGAGTTAAGTATATAATTGTGCAGGCCTGATGAGGCCCGGGGCAGTCGCCTTGCCGTTGCCGCTGTAATTTACCCCTTACGCGGCTTTTGCTGTGCTACATATATCTCCAGCTGCTTGACGCGCTCTGACGCCTAAATCATAAGGCTCGCTTACACACCACTACCATATATCTATGTCACGAACACTGGGAAAAATTTTCGCGAAAAAAATACAGAGGTTTCTATGTGTGTTTGCCCGCTGGCAAGTGATATAATTGCCGGTTTATCCGATCGGTAATTTTTCAGAGGCATCTCATGGTTATGAGGGTGGTTATTAAACAACCTCTTCCATTCCATCAGCTTCATTTGTATCAATTATTTATAACTTAAATGTCTCGGTTTGTTTTGTAATGCATCACGCTGATGAATCGAGCTCATCTGCTTTTCGGCTTTAATTGTTTACAATTAATAGCTATCTTGTGAAATCATACCTCTTAACCAAGAATTTTATATGAAAAATTTGCTTACGCTTTGATGCAGCGATTCAGGCACGTGTTATTATTAATTGCATTTAATTATATGTTTACTGCAAATCATTATCTGCATATTTTTCATATTATTTAATTTTTTTTTTTTTTGACCGTACAGTTACAACGCAGGCAATAATATACTAAATTTTAGTTTAACCAAAACTGGGAAAAGTTGGAATGAAAATAAGTATAAAAAATTAAAAGTAATAAAGATAACTAAGAAAGAGATATGGTTGAATGGAGAGAGAATAGATCTAGTAAGTTCCTTCAAATACCTGGGAAGCTTAATAAATTGTAATAGAACCTGCAAGGAAGAAAATTAGAAACAGAATTGCACAGGGACAGGGAGCATACAGTAAAATACATTTATTAACAGCTAGACTAGACTACCTATGTAGTTATGTATTTGAATACAGATGTGAGGTGCGACAAAAATAGAGCGACTGTATAAAAATCTTATATTTACTTAAAAAAAAGAATAACAATTTATAAAAGAAACTTAATTTAGACAAAAAAAAACAATGTTACATATTTAATATTGTAATAATTTATAATATAATACTCGTAGATTACATTTGCCGTGGCATTAAATTAAGTGTAAATTATCGATGATTTTGTGGTTTATAGATTTCCATGCATTATAATTTTTTAAAAATTGCTTAGAATTATTAATATTATTCATTGCCAATAATATCTGAAAGTATTTTAATTGTATTAAAGATTAGCACGCCTATTCATAAACAAAAATTTAAACAATGTTTAAGCTAAACACTATTTAACTTTGACATTTCGTTCATTTTTGTATTCAGAGACCTTTTTTAGACAATGTTTAAATATTTACACACTGTTTAAATGTAGACAGAATTTATCCTTAGTAACCCTGTTTAAACGCATTTTACTCATTCATAGACACTTTTTCATCTTAGTCATCGTAACTAAACAGCAATTTAAACATACAAATTTAAACAAGGTGTAGGGGTAGTTTATATTTTTTGTTAAAATGAGTGACATTGACGAAGTTTTAGAAAATATTGAAGAAGTTATGAATGTCCACGAATTAAATTTTATTTAAATAGGAAAGATCCGTTTCGAAATTATAGTGATGAAGACGTCAGGGAAAAATATAGATTTTCAAAATTGGCGGTAAATTTTATATGAGTATTCTGAATAGGCATGTGAGATTATTTATTTAAACAATCTTTATTTCACTATATTTATTTATATAACTATATTTATTTATGTTCACAACTTGTAGATTATTTATTTATATCACTCATTGTTCATTGCACGAGTCCTGCCTATATCAGAATGTCGGCTGATTTCCCTGACGACTTTATATAGCACGGCGTACTTTTTCTACAGCATTCGTCACGACAATAACACCAAATACACAGGATCAGATGACCCAAAGTAATTAAATAGATCTAGCCGGGTATGTTTACCCCGCCGAGGATTACGTCATCGTTCGAGAACTTTCTACCAGCGGTGGCAGTCGCATTCGGGCGCGTCGGATGGACGCGCGCTATAATATGAACGTCCGTGAACGTCAATTAGACTTATATTGGCAGTTTTACACAATATAGTTAAATTATTGAATGAATAAGAGAAGTGGAATGATGGAGAACAGTCATAAGTAAACCGTATTAGAAATGCACCCCAACGACCAAATATTTTTAAAACACATTATATTAATTTAAACTTTAATATTCGAAATAAATGTTGTTATTTAAAGTTTTATGAATTATTATTGCATTAATTTCTTTACATGAAATATTTTTACATTTTAATTTTACAATAAAATTTTTGGTAGTGGCTGAAATAATTTGCCAGAATGAAAGTTTGCAGTTCGTTGTCTACGTCCATATCGTCCTTATAATAATTTGTGTCTTTCGTAAACTGATCTTTTAAAATATCATAAGTTTCCTAGTCAATGTCTGTGATCTCTTCTATCGATGTACAGGGTGTTATATTTTAGTGGACCCAGCAAATATCTCCCTTATTTATTAAGTTAGTAATTTCTTTCATATAACATGATTTATACAGCAACATGTAAGCTACTTGATGGCGGATGTACATTCATGATACCACTTCTGGTTTATTAGTAATTAATATCAACTTTGAAATTTCAAATGGAACACTATATTTTTTTACAAATTTGAAAAGTACATCAAATTTGCTTTACAATCATGTAAAATAATCCATATGTTACATTAATAAAAAGTAAAATGGCGGGCACTTTTTTATACACCTAGTCGAAAAGAGAGTAGTGAGCCATGACTGTGGCTTGAAATAAAACAATGAACTAAAATTGTAACTATTATTATTAAACGAAATAATATTTTTACCGAGTTACAATTGTTTTAGTTATAGTTATAGTATTTCAAGCCATACTCATGGCTCACTATTCTCTTTTCGAACGTGTTAAAGTTATAGACACATATTCAACTCGGCTCATTATTCTTTTCTTCATTCACCACTCTCATACGCGGTTTCAAAATTTGAATCCAGCATGAAATCCTCTTTCTTATTATGTATTATTACACGATTTTTAGAGAATGACTGGTTATTTAATATTTTGAACAGTTTCAAATCGGCACTACTCCGACACCATTAAAGACATTATAACATGGTTTGAACTCGACATGAATTTTTCTTTCCTATCATGTATTTGCACGATTGTTGCTCAAGAGTGTTTAGTAGAGGTTTAATGTTGATGATGTTTAATATACTGATCTTTAATACAATTATTAAAATTCTTTTGTAAACCAAGGATTTAAATTTATAACGAATGCGTGGAAATCTATAAATCACAAAATCATCGATAATTTACTTAATTCGATGCCACGACGAATGCAATCTATTATAAATAATTATTACAATATTAAACATTGTGTATTTTTGTCTAAATTAAGTTTCATTCATAAATTGTTATTCTGGTTATTTTTTAAAAGTAAATATACGATTTTTTTACAGTCGTTCTATTTTTATCGCACCTCATACCTGTATTTAAACTCACAAGTAGGTACTTGTGAAATTTAGTAAGATAATTTTGAATTACATATTTAACGTCCATAATAGGTTTTATGGATATATTACCTTTTCATTATATAAGAAGTTGAAAATAAGTATGTTGATAAATAAAATATGAGGGAGTATTTTTATTAGTTCCTACGGAGTCGCTATATTTTTTCCGGCACTGTATTCCAGTCGCTTATAAATAAATAATATGTATATGCAAAACAATTTTTAAGTGATTATAATGAAGTATAAGTGTTTTACTTTCTTGAATAACTTCATATTGAGATAAGAAGTTTTAACGAGGTTGTTACTGATGTTACTCTTTAGTCTTTACGGTATGTAATGAAATAATATTTACAATTTTCAGTAGCCGATTAGTATAGAACTCACGTATTGCACTAAAATTTCCGCGAAAATGAGAATATGTAAATATGTGCAAAGCGTGCCATGTCGTTCGTAATTATATTACTGAAACAATTAGTCAAAGTGTGGTGTAACTCATTAGGTTATTTTGTGTCATTATCTGTGTTATTAAATGATTGTTAGCTATAATTATTGTGAGATTATATGGAAATTAAAATTCTGCTAGGAGAAAATATGTTTGCTCGTAATTTTTAATTGTTTTCTGTAATTTCAAATCGCGGCAATTTGGTATGACGGAAAGCGAAGCGTTACGACAATCAAATTTTACCGCCTGTGATTTTCCTTTGACATTGCAAAAGTTCTTGTTACTTGTTTGCTCCAGTTACATCAGCCTTGAAAGTTATTATTGCATTATTGCATAGCACATATATCAAAGTCTTTGATATGATAATAATATATTCAATTAGTATTACAGGTAGCCTGATGTTATTTCATATTTTTCATAATGTATAAGTTCCTTATTCTGTCTCAAAACGTATTTATGCATAGTGGGCTTCGTATGTATATACGTGTTGGTTGACAATTATGAAATATTCCATCAGAATTATAACGAAATTTTCCGTTTCATTGAATATCCTGATACAAAAATACGAAGAAATGTAAAAATAGCGAACAATTTACTAAATTAAAAAATGGTTGGCCTTTTTATAGAGATTTTCAAAGCAACGCCTTTTTATATAATTACTAAATTTACATGCAGTTTTGAAAACGCCATGTATACAATGTCAAAACGGTTTATCTCAAACCAAAACTAAAATTCGTGGGTTTGAATAGAAACTGGTTTCAAAACTACTCATGTAAACACGTAAAATTCAGCTTCAATATTGCGCATGCGTACGTAGTACATAGCATAACGTTTCTGTCGCTGTTTTGCGAGTATTAGATAATAGCCTACAAATTAAACTGACAGTTGTGTAGTTCTCGTGCAGTAAAAAATTGAAATAATGGCAAAACGAAATATTTGGAGTGAAGTTAATCTGTCACATCAGCCAAATGCGCATGTGCCCAAAACTGTTTTCAAACCAATCTGGAGACTTGTTTTGAAAATTGCATGTAAAAATTTTGACGTAATTTTGACTGAGAACTGAAACCATTTTCAAAAATACACGTAAACTTAATAAATCTGTATTGCATATCATTTTCAGTTTTAGCCTTAAATTTTAAAGAATCTGGCTGGATAAATGTTTGGGATTTAATAAAAGTCCTAGAATTCAAAATCGGCTTAGAGATAAAATACTCTAAATTTGTCAAAATTATAATTTGTTAAAAAAAGTTTTAATTAAGTTCCGAAGGTTTTTTATCGTTTAGTGAATAAGCACGTTTTAAGGTCCGTGTGTGTGTGTGTGTGTGCGTGCGTAGGATGGTGCGCTTCCTTAATCTAACATTAATTGGAAGAGGTGATAAGGTTTTGGTATCAATTGGACAACCGGAAGTGTTCTAAAAAAATATCTAAATATTTTTTTTGAAAATTTATGTTATCACAAATAATAAAGATCACTAAATTCTCCATCTGACACACTTAAATTGTTTATTATATCTCCTCCGTGTGCCTGAGTGTCTGGTCGCGAATCTGGGGACCCGGGTTCGATCCCGACCGACTCCAAAAATTATTTCGCATTTTAATAACACAAAATTGACCCCTGTGGCGCATTCTCCACGCCAGCAATGAGTGCCCATGAGGTGATGCCTGGTAAGCGCCCACACGGTACAAATATTCCATCATTACCGATATCTGTGTACGAAGCAGATTGGCACACCCAGCAATGGGTAATGTGTCGTGATGAAATATTTATTTATATTTATTTATCTATAGATTTAGAGATATAATATATAATAATATAGAATAATAATATAATAAATCCCGCTGCCCAAAGAAGTGTATGGAAACCAGTTGACATAAAGATAAATGCAAAATGCCAATTTCAAAAATCAGCAGTTTTACTGACGTTAGTGAAAAAAAATTCTGGGAGGTACGAGTACATTTAATATATCTTACAGTATTATTAACTAAATATGTATTTAAAATTATAGATATATTAATATTACAGATATGCTTAAAAAATATACCGCTAATACTGTCAATGAATTTGGAGAATCTTGAACATATTAGAAGAGTAGGACAAAATTCCTCATACAATGAAAGAATAGATACAATTTGAATTATTTGTGCGAACAAGAAATGTTAAATTCGTTCGATTTTTTATTTATTTATAGTCTTGTGTTTATTTTAATTTTAGTGTTTATGTATTATATTTTTTATTAATTTTGATTGTCAAATTTTAACATGTTTGTGTAAATGTTACTCAGGTTTGATATTTCTGTTTTTGAATTAATATTTTTTTTGATCATTATGAATATGTATCATTTCTAATTTTTATATTTTCTGTTTTCAAATAAGGTTTTTTTTACAAGAACCAAAATATTTAAAAATAAATAACAAAGAAACCTTCTTGTTTTACAATAATTGAATGTGTATACCATTGTACTATTCAGTTGAAATTTTATTTTATGGATCAATCACTTACTAAAAAATAAATAATAAACATCTGGATATGTTTGATTTTTGTAGGAATTTTGCATTTACCCAATAAATCACTAAGATTAGAAGCAAATTATCTCCGATATTAAGACTTGTTTTATTTTAGAATTTATTCGTATATAATAAGTAAAAATTGTAATAAAAATCCGTGTAAATTTATGATAATGTAAAACAAACTGCAAAGTATGAAATTTCAGTCTAACCTAAAATTAATTCAAACCTCCTTCCAAATAAACAAAGCCTAACTTCATTCTCTTGAGCATAACCTCTTCTCTGTGTATCTGACGATGGTTTTGTTTTAGTTTTGGGTTTCGATGCGCTCGTCCGAGTGCAAGCAAGCCTGAGCCCCCGCATACAGAAATTTACTGTCCCTAATTACAGGGTTGCCGATATTTAATTACAGATGTCGGACCGCGACCCGGGCTAGGGATAAGAAATATCGCTCCGCGTCCAACGTCGAAGGAGTCCAATGTTGACTGGAAAGAATAGTGAATGTAGCCCCATACCTCGCATACGACACCTACACCAAACAACGAATAAATTGGGTGAAGCAAGATAAAACCTCAAGGTTGATTATAAAACATAAGATATTAGGCAAACTTGCTGATAAGCAAGTCAAAACTATTGTTATTTGGAAATGAAAAAACCTCAATTCATTTTTGAACCAAAAGGTGTAAATAGTAAACTAAATTTTATCGTAGTATAACTTACTAATCTACACCTTCAATTTGCTAGAACTCAACCAGACAAATAGTTACTTTTTGTATACCAAGTTTTGAAAGTAGCTCTTTACAGACTGAGAACTATAGTTGAGGTCTGCAAAATACTTTCAACCAGGTATACACTACATTTTTTCTGCGATCAGAAATATTAATTTATTTTTAAATGTAATTAATAAAAAAAAATGTAATTTTCAACTTATATTATCATATCTTTATGAAAGTGAAATTTTTTAATATATGGTCTGCAAAGTACTTACTTTTTCGATCGTTACTATTAGCAACAATCTGCAAAGAGCTTTGGTCTCCAATTATTTACTTTCTGTAATAAAATGACGTTCGAAACGTCTACCTTTTTTATCGATGGTAGAAAAATAAATTTGCATTTTTATGTGTAGTCATTTTGACATAACCTATTTCAACGTATTGCCACCGATAAAATTCTCTCTGTAATAAATAAATAAAAATAAATAAATATTTCATCACGGCATATTACCCATTACTGGGTGTGCCAATCTGCTTCATACACAGATATCGGTAATGATGGAATATTTGTACCGTGCGGGCGCTTACCAGGCGTCACCTCACGGGCACTCATTGCTGGCGTGGAGAGTGCGCCACAGGGGTCAATTTTGTGCCATTAAATTGCGATGTAATTTTTGGCGTCGGTCGGGATCGAACCCGGCTCCCCAGATTCGCGACCAGACACTCAGGCACACGGCCACGAGTAAAAAATCTGATGTGGCCAGCACAATACCTTCCGTCAATCCTGTGTATTATGTACAAATTCCATACATAAATTTTCTTGCAAAAGATTCTAAATTTTTGGTATTTTATGATTCCCTTTCTCGGCAACGGAATTCCATACTCCAGGGCCCTGTTTCATAAAACTTCTACACTTGTAAATTACCACTGTAGAACTTGTCAAACTAATAATTTGACAAGTTTCTGTTTCATAAACCTACAAGTGTAAATTACAAGTGACAAGTAAACTAGTCCGTTTCTACAAGTATATTTTTGCAGTTTACAAGTGTAGCGTTTCAAAAAATATTTTCTGGTTTTTACTACTAGTATTTTACAAGTGAACAGTAACCAGGAATGAAAGATTGGTCATTTGAAAATTACAAGTTGACAATTGAATTTTTTTATGACAATTAATTATAGCAATTTTCTTTTGCAATACTAGAAATGTGGTCCAGTGATTCAGAAGAGGAAGAGGTTTGAAACTATCTGTAACACCTATTCCACAAACGGCCGGGAAATCTTTCTCCAAAATGTCGAGCACTGCATTATCAATTTCGTTAATTTTACAATCTGTTGCTCCTGCGGAGCCAGTTTTCCTTGCATTATCCACTTTAGCCTGAACATTAAATATAAAAAAGTATGTTTAGCAACTACTTCGTAATTTAATACTTTTCAATAGTAATATTTAAAAGAGAGCAATTATTCCAATATTAAAAAATTAATTAATCTAATTAAATTTTTAAAAGAAAATATGAAACTGAGTTTGTTGAAATAAATTAAGAAAATGGTTTATTATACTGCAAAGTGAGACTGTAACAAAGGCATTTACTAGTGTCCTTTTTCTTAAATTTGGCCATAATGTATCCCGGCAATATTGCCAGTCCTTCTCATTTGAAATTAATGCGTGCGAAACAGCAAATTCATGGATTAATTTCCATTTTTCACATTTCATATTTTTTGTTAAATTTGTGGAAAAAGCGCCAAATAGGATGTATTTATGTTCCTTAATTTCGCGAAGAAACGCCAATTTAATAGAATTTTTTGCTATATTAAATATAATTACAATTAATTGTAATTTTGCCCGCTTAACTTTCTTTGATTGCAAGGGTTGAATGTCAAAATGTGGACAAAATTAAATTATTTTAAAACGCATACTTTTTAATGTGATTAAAAATATATATTTAATGCAAAGGTGGCTGCATATTACATTCACTATGAAACTATGGTTTCAAACTTGTCAACTTGTAAAAATTCACTAGTAATATTGGAAAACTGACAAGTAGTCAAAAATTATTCTTGAAATAGAAATTACTAGAACTTGTCACTTGTACACTTGTCACTTATAACTTGTAACTTGTCGACTAGTAATTTTTATGAAACAGGGCCCAGATAACAAACAAATCACATGAAATAAGAAAATCATGAAATTTTGAATGAAAAATTATGACACTTGTCAGTTATGGACATAATTAATTGCTGTCATTTTGATACGGGTCCCCATATCTGCTTGCCAAAGGCAGCAAAGTCATGTCACTGCACGCGCCCTGTACATAATTTTTTTGCAAAAGATCCTATATTTCCAGTAAAGTTATTTCATAAACAAACTATGCAAATTGCACTTGACACTGACATCTTCTTCTTCTTTAGTTTTCCCATTCGTTAGGGGGTCGCTATTTATTATTTTCTTCTTCCACTAATTTTTGTTTTGCGTGTCGTCGTCATTCAGTTCCTTTTTACCTCTCGCTAAGAGAGGTATTGGATTCATGCTAAAAATCGCATATCCAGATTTTATTGAATAAGCACGTTTTAAGGTCCCTACAATCCGATTTTAACATTTTTACGATGATGTCTGTGTGTGTGTGTGTGTGGATGTATGTGTGTATGTATGTAGGATGTTGGAAGGACGGTTACTCAAAAACTATAAGACTTAAAATTTGTTTAACAACGTATTTCCCAATCGGACATTCATGGGAAGATCTGAAAAGGTTTTGGTAATAATTGGACAACCGGAAGTAGAAGATTCTTGAAAAAAAATCTTCTAAATAATATTTTTTGAAAATTTTTCGTGGTAATATTAAAGAAAATTAAATTCTCTATCTGATACATTTAAATATTTTATTATATATTCCATAGATTTAGAGATAAAAGAAGTATAATATATAAAATAATCTATTGTAATAAATTTGACAGCCGAAAGAATGCCATGAAAAATAGTTGATAATTTAAATTATTTGTAACTGACAGATAAATGTCAGTGTCAGAAATAATGAGTAATGAATTAAAAATGTACTTGGAGAATCCCTTAGTTCTTGATCTGTGACTATTATGGAGATGACAAGTCTAGGTTGAAGGACTTAAATTTGTTTCAAACATTATGGGACAATGTACACCAGTACTGTAGACTAGAGTAACTTTGAATTGCGAAAAAGCTATCAAATTCTTCTCAAGTAAGTTGTAAATATTGACAAAATCGGAGTGCAATCTATCCGTCACTTTATTAAAGGGAATTAAGGTTATTTAGATATAACAAGTATGAAAAAATAAAATGTAAAAGAAGATATATAAGAATAGATGCACAATCCAGATATATACATTTTAGACCGCCCAAAATTAATGTTTTTACTAGAAGAATATGAAGAGAAAGTAAACAAAGTTGTTCGAATTGAAAATTGCTGTTACCAGCCTAATATTTATATATGGTAAACTCTACTTTCTAATTTATTGTAACATAATTTATGGTAAAATATCTTCATGTTGAGACATGCTATTATTGAATAATAAAGAAGTTTATACGTCATAGATTTATATGAATATATTATTTGTATTTATAAAAATAATCTTTGCTTTATGCATACAGCCAGGTAAAATATACGGCGAGAGGTTATGTGCTGGCCACATCAGATTTTTTCTCAAGTCTTCTGCAATACAGTCTTTTCATCTTATATTTGGTCTTCCTATGTTTCTTCCACCTTCTATTAATTTATTCAGCTCTCCTCATGACATGTTCAAACCAATGTAATATTCTCTATTATATCTAAAAACTTCTAACACTAGAATTACTTGCCTTATTTTTTCATTCAATTACTTGCTTTTTATTGATACTGACATCTGTCAATTTGAATTACCTGAATATATTAGCAGTTTCCATGGTTATGTTAGCATAGCTGGCTGAATTATGAAATTTATACGAATTTTTATCTTTATTATTCTTTACTCTATATCTGTTGAATATGAAATATAAAATGCAATCAAATCGTATAGAGAATAATATATTCTTTAAGTTATAATAACATTTAACTGATTTTTTAAAGAAAAACTGTTAAAATCTTCAAATGAGGGTACTTCCGGTTGACCAATTATAACCAAAATCTAATCAAGTCTGCATATGGTTGTAAGGAAGAGGAATACGCAAGAATTGTAATTTTTGGAATTCTAGTATTGGAGATATCGTCGACGAAAAAGCGGTCACATACACACACACACACACACATATACACACACACGCACATACCAACACACACACACACACATACAGACATCATCGTAAAAATAGTAAAATCGTATTGTAAAGACCCTAAAACGTGCTTATTCAATGAAAACTCACCACCGAATTTTTTGACCAAAGACAATACCTTCCTTACCTAGAGGTGACGGAAGGTAAAAACATAATTCTTGTAATAGGTACATAATTATTTATGGATGGCAATACTGGCGAATCATACTTTGTCATTAGGCAATTTTTCGAAGACGACTAAGGCACTTTTCGCTCGGAACACACAATATTTTTTCTACATCCTTTCAAAAATGAGCAAAAAAGATGAAAATTTTTAATTACCTACAGTATGTAGTGTTTCACTACACAAAATATCTTGTCTTGCTATTCTTGTCTTGCGTTACGCTTGCAAACATGGATTTTTCATTGAAATATCATTAAATACAATGAAAAATTTCTACAAAATATTTTTAAATTAACGACCACAAATATACGCTTCTTTACTGAGCATAATTAACTCCCAGTTTTAAACAAAACTGATTCGGATCGTAGCCAATCATGAACTTCAAAGTCATTCTCTTTCCTCCTGCTGCGGCATTTGACGATTGATGACGCAAGTTGGCTTGTTATTATTGTGTACGCATTCTACGAAATCATTAGCTGTAAAATAAATATTTACGAGATATATCCCATATATGTATATTTCTGTTCAAATATATAATTCAGTACAATAAAGACAAGCAAAATGATTTAGATTGAATTTGGGAGAGAATAATAGGCCCTGAGGAAGGTTCCGAAACATCTGATGATGAGCTTCCTGCAAGTTTCTTCTAATTATTAAAATAAAAATACATATTTGATTTATTATTTCCCTTGTGTAAGATAAAAAAGAAATCTGCTGTGGCCAGCACAATACCTCTCGCCAATTTCAATTATGTTGCATAGGGTGTAAGCATTTATATGACTTTGTTAGCCGCAAGCAGATATGGGGCCCGTGTCAAAATGACAGCTAGTAATAATGTACATAGGTGTCAAGTATCATAAGTTTTCATTCAAAACATTATTATTTTCCAAATCCATGTGGATTACTTTCTTCGACAAGTATATTCCATACAATTGATGACAAATAAACATCAGAATGAAAAATTATGACATATGATAATTGTGACATCTATATAAATAACTATTAGCCGTCATTCTGACATGGATCCTCATCTGCTTACCAAAGCCAACAAAGTCACATGACTGCTCGCGCCCAATCAGTAACTAATTTAACATTTCTTATACACACAAATAATTTCTTCCTTCGTTCTATAAGAAATTTTGTCCTACTGTTCTAATATGTTCAAAATTCTACAAATTCTTTGACAGTATTAGCGGTATTTCTTAAGGATATATGTAATATTAACATACCTATAATTTAAATACATATTTAATTAATAATACAATAATATATATTAAATGTACTCGTACCTCCCAGAAAAATCTGATTTTTGACACTGACATTTTGCATTTATCTGACAATTACAAACATTTAAATATCTCAACTGTTTTCTGATTTAATTTTTCAGTTAGCCATGCTAGATTTATTAAGATATATGCATGTATGCAAAGCGAAAAATTAATTTTCGACAGTAGATTTCCACCGAATCTAATTTTAGGTGTAATAGTGTAATAGCCTATATTATGCATTAGAACGTGTAAACTATAGCAATTTCCTGTTAGTTAATTATCATATTTAACATAATAATTAATATTTATAAATTTTATTCATTACGTCTACCTTATAATTAAGATAACAATCGATATAAAAGTGTCGTAGAAATAATACATAGAAAACAATAACCATTATTCTCAATAATAGATAATATTAGCAGAGCATTAAATATATTTGTCTGAGTTACACCTTTCTTCTGTACATTATAACTCACTGAGAACAATTTCAATTAAAATTAATTTTCATGCACGTTCATAAGCAATTTTTCAGAAACGAAATTAAATTCTGAGATAATGCATGCCATATATGGGTTACTGCCTCCAACGGGTAATTATGAATCCATACGGCACTGTAAGGATACAAGACGTGCGCGCCTGTTACATATGTACGATACTAGCAGAGAGGATGCTTGCAATGGGATATATGGTTGCGTGTCGGGTCAGCATTCATAAAGATGAGTTACACTAAAGTTTAAATGATAAAAGACAATGCCCATGCTTGGGAGGTACGGATAGCATAGCGAACACTGGCGTACATCAATAATTTTTATAGGGGTCTTAAACTTCTACCGAGTGGCGCTCTAAATCCGTTACATGGGTATTTAACATGGGAAAAATTCCTCAAATAAATGTTGTAGAGAGCATAAAAAAACTGCATATAAATCATTAAACAAATTCATTTCATATGTTTTATAATCTGTTGTGTATACCAAAAATTCAACTTATACCTATTCTTTGTATTTAAATTTATTAATTTTAAATTCATTCCATGAAGAAGTTTTGTCCTACTCTTCTAATTTTTTAAGATTCTTCCAATTCATTGTCGGGATTGACAGTATTTCTGAAGGGTATATTTAATACCTATAATTTTAAATATCTAACTATTAATACAATAAGAAATATATATATATATATATATATATATATATATATATATATATATATATATATATATATATATATATATATATTCTTCCCAGAAAAAGTCTTCAGTAATATCATTTTTGACACTGACATTTATCTGTCAATTATAAACATTTTAATTTTTCACTTGGTTTCCATGGCGTTATCTGAGCTGTGCGATTTATTACAACAGATTATTTTATGTATTATATTTTTTTATTTCTAAATCTATACAAGATATAGTAAAATATTTAAATGTATCAGATAGAGAATTTAATCTTCTTTATTATTAGCAAGAACAAAAAATTTCAAATAATATTTAGAAGTTTTTTTTTTAAGAATCTGCTACGTCCGATTGTCCAATTGTTACCAAAAACCAAGCAAGCACGCACGCACGCGTACACACACGTACAAGCACACGCACACAAACATCATCGTAAAAATGTTAAAATCGAATAGTCGGTATCTTAAAACTAAAATCTGGGTATACGATTTTTAGCATGAATCCAAAACCTCTAAAGGTACGGTTTCCTAGACGCGACATGCCGCGGCGACAGGTCGCGCGGCACCTCTGCGTATACGCAAATTGTAAGAAGTGGTTTCCTCGGCGCGACCGCGACTGCGCGGCAAATCGTCTGCCGCGGCGACAAACGAATGACTGGTATAGTGAGCAGTACTCCGCGACAGTCGCCGGCGACAGGATGGCGAAATCAGTATTTTCAGCCTTAGATGATGGGAAATTAGTTGAAGAAGTTCGAGAAAATAATGTTTTGTATGATATGATCAATGATAAGTATAAATATGTAATATATAAAGACGAAATATGGATGGGGATTACAGAGAAAATAGAAAAATTAGGTAATTGTAAATGAAATAATATAAAAAAAACTTAATGCTATTATAAATTGAAATTTACATTTGTAAAATGTAATTATTTTGTAACATAATTCGCTTTATTTCGAACTGCAGCTGTCGCGTCTAGGAAAACAGTAATGCTCTGCGACTAGCGATCGGAGTAATGTCGCGGCGACCAGCCGCCGCGGCTTGTCGCGTCTAGGAAACCATACCTTTAGCGAGAAGTAAAAAATAATTTTATGCTCTACTTTTATTTAAGAATTTTAACTATCAAACATTCATTGAACGCTGCAATAACAACCAGTGATTGCAAATAAACAATTTAATTTTTTTTATTTCCTGTAGCAGATATACGCTGAAAACAATGTTAAATTTATTGTGGCGACCGTAGAAACAATCTTGTGTGTGTTTCGAACGCAAATGTACATTGTCAATTTCAAGAGAAGCTACACTCCTACATCCCGCGTTAACAACCTATCAATCGACAATTTACCATTTTGCGCTCTTAATACACAAATAGCTATTTTTCTAAATTAATTTGGGAAGCAATGCGAAAGGAAAAACTATTTTCGCATTTTAAAAAAATTGATAAAACACACCTATTTCTGTTGATTATTACAAAATTATACAGCTTTCGTTACGATTTTGTACATTATTTACAGATATACAGATCTGTAAGACTTACAGTTCTGACCATAATAAGCTACGATAGTTAAGGTTCCTAATTAGAATTTAGTTAATTATTTAAAGTACTGTTTTGAAAGAAACTATGAAACTAATCAGAGAATATTTTCGAATAATGATTTATTACGATCTCTAAAAAGTGCTTATGAGTGCAAAGAAAGTTTAGATTCATGTAGTTCTTAAAGAACAAGCTACAGTTTACCACTGGTTTAAAGATTTGAACGAAAAAGTAATTCTGTTCAACACCAAAAACGGTACAGGATATCTTCCTACAGTTGTTTCTGAAAAGAGCATTGCTGTTGTTAAGGAAATAATAACAGAACCATACTCGTTCACCTATATGTACATTTTGAAAAAGCTCTTTAGAAGTATCGGACTTGCCTGAAGCATTCAGTTGAGTTCTAGAGGCAGGAATTATGCAACCTCATAATAATACGTCACCTGATTTTGTAATGTGCAATTTTTAACTATTTTTTGGACTTAAAAAAATACTGGATAGCAGATTTTTTTCTAAAGAACAAATTGATGCTGCAATTCATGATTATTTTGAAAGAAGATTAGTTAGGAATTTTTAAGAAGTGAAAGAAAACAATGATGAAGGTATCATGGTTGAAGGAAACTACTTTAAACATACGAGTATTGAAGATGCTAAAAAAATATGAACCATATGAGCCAAAACTAATAGTTCGGTCGATTTACATTTTCAACAAATTATAAAATCTACACAAATGGTTTGTACTTTCTACAAAAAAATTGAGCTACTTGAAATATAGACCTAAAACTTAAAGTAAACTGTGGACCGAATGACGGGTGATTATAGTTCGACAAGGATATTATGGGTTATCCTCTAGACTTAGCTTCTATTGAGACTCTTTACTTTTGGTACAATGGAAAACAACTTTGTAAAAATCCAGTGCGTACAGTACTACTTGTAACACATACCAGACAATACTCACAGAAAAATTTGCAGGACATAGGCATACGCGGGTGGATATATATAAATATATATATATATATATATATATATATATATATATATATATATATATATATATATATATATATATATATATATATATATATACATGATTTTCTTTGAGGCCCTCAAAATAAGCATTTCCTGCTTCGATGAGTTCTTCGTTGGATCGAAATCTCTTTCCAGCGAGGAACGTTTTGAGTTTAGAGAAAAGATGGGAGCCAAATCGGGCGAGTACGGAGAATGGGAGACGATATCAAATCTTAGTTCGGTCAATTTTTGTTGAGCAATACGACTTGAATGAACTGGCGCATTGTCGTGGTGGAACAAGATATTTTTCTTTGCTATTCCCGGGCGTTTTTCTTGTCTAAAAGTGTGGTGTAGGATTATCCAGTTACAATTTTTCCTTTACCAAATTATCAATTAGCAGAATGCGTTTGGCGTCCCAAAAGACTGACGCTATCACCTTTCCTGCCGATTGAACTGGCTTCGCTTTCGTCGGAGCCGACTCACCATGTCCAATCCACGCTTTCGACTGAATTTTCGTCTCTGGAGTGTAGTGGTGTATCCAAGTTTCATCCATGGTTATGAAACATCTTTTAAACATCTCCTGATTTTCGGCTGAAGTTCGTGCCCGAATGCGCTAACTAAGCACATGCGATAGATAAAATTCTTATTATTAATCCTAACTGACTTAGTGTAGATAAACCAATAATTTTCTTTAAATCAAATTCAAAATTAGCCACGCACCTGGCGCACATTTTTCTCATGCCCAGCTCATTATGTAAAATATAAAGTACACGTTCATAAAATATCCCTACAGCTTCCCCAATTTCACGCACTTTCATTTGGCGATCTTCCAGAACCATATAATGGACATTATCCACAATTTTCGGTGTGGTAGCCGATTTTGGCCGACCTGAACGTGGCTCGTCACAGGTGTGTGTTCGGCTACGCTTAAATTCCAAAATCCAGAAACTCACCGTGGAAAACGAAGGTGAAGTATTCCCAAGGACAGCATCCAACCTGGTCTTGATCTCCGTGATCTTCGTTTTTATCCATTATCGGTTTAACGCTAGGTAGATCGACACAGACGCTTTTCACGATTAGACTGATAGACACATTGTACCGAAATTTCTTGACAGTTCATATGAAGAGTTAAACAAAGCAACGATATAAGATTGTTTCTCAGTGATTCCGGAAACTTTACAATCCACCCTCGTACAATGTCTAATAGAATTAATGTTGGTATTACTAATAAAGGCGATGTAATCCAATATTAAATGGCGGAATACTTGAATAACATATTCAGTTTTAGTAAATTTAATATCTATATTTGAATCTAGTCCAAAGAAATTTATTGGAAAGTCGCACCATTTTCATTGGTTTTATTATTTGTTTGTTGAAAATGTATACCGGCTCAAATATTATGGGTTTGGGCTTGTAAGTGTCATTCTCATTATTTCTACGATGACCTGCAATTACCACTAGATATTATTATTATTTTTTAGGTAATTAAACAAAAGGTGATCATAATTGAGACACCATCAAAAAATAATCCAAAAGGTTTGTAGATATACCCCCAAATATCATTATTAGTACATTAGCAACACCACCTAACCATACACCATCCTAACCTTCAATTTTCATATTAATCTCCTCCAAAAATCCAAAATCTTGTTCATCCCGCGCTAATCGCGTGAAATTCTGTTGGCGCGCGCCTGTTTCGTTCCGCACACGGAGATGGCGGCACCGTCGCGTCTCCTCATCTCCGATCGAATGAATTCGACACAAGCCGCGTGTCCGCGGGTTATAGGCCAATGAAACGCGCCCAACCAAGACAAGACAAGACCCGAGACGATGCAAGATATCGAGATGAGGAGACGATCGAGATCGTGATAGAATGTGGCAGAGGCCAAGGTGAAGGAAAGATGAAGGAATGATGAAAGAATGATTGGATTTCAAAGGAATTACTGGAATTCAATAATCGAATGTAAATCATCTGATGTAGGAAATGTTTTTCATATTTTGTATAATTGGTTTTTGTGTTCTGTGAATTTCATGGTTTGCAGCTACAAATAAGTATTTTTTAAGCCCGGTTTTTCCATCTCTGGATAAAGTGTCATTTAACTGCCAGACAAAATTTTATTCAATGTTGACGTATTAAACTCGCAGTATTAACTCCATATAGTAGCAATTATAATTAGCTGTTTATTTGCTAGTGAATTAAAAAAAAAATATTCACTCTCACTTTATTCACTCTGAAAGTTTAAAACGTCAAAATTCAAGAAATTTATTGTCATGAATAAACATATCTTAGCTCACTTGGTATATACGAGTAAATATCTATTCACTAATAGCGAAATTAACTAGCACTTTATCAAGAGGTGGAAAAACCGGGCCTTATTGAGATAAAACATGATCAACGAAATCAAGATTGTTACAGATTCATACTAACAATAAAAAAATCTGAAACTTTTGTAAAAGACTACCAGCTTTTATCATGTGGTGCAGTCTAAATGAACTGTTCCAACTGATCTAACAGCCAATTTTAGTACCAACAGCACCTTTGACTTTCAAGAAGTAGGTACACCTTATTCAGAGGGGGGGGGTCGCTGATGTTCACACAGCACTTACTAGACATGGCTAGTCACACAAACAATACGTCACGTTGTCATAGCAACGAGGACCGCAAAACGCTGAGCAGCCAAGACTTCAGCGCGGAGTTATATCTCGAGTTTGGATAAATGTTTTATATGTTACTATTAACTACTTCCATTGCAATAGGGCCGCTTTATGCTTACTACCTTAAATTATATTCTTAATTTATTATACCAAATAAGAAGTTATATTTAGCGTTTTCTGGTAGCAGGGATGCGGCCTCATTAACGAGCCACCTCTGATGAACAAATTCCTTGTTCGTATGACATTAAAATTATTGCTGTCACTTTGTTCAATTTATTAAATTTACTGTAGAAGTAAATTCAACTGAATGTTTATGCAACTAGTGCTAATATTTCTAAGTAGAAAGGTGAAAATGTTAACAGGTAAAAGGCGTAATACATTTATATTTAATTATTTTATTTCGCCACATTTTCCTGTAAAAACCTATTATATAAGTACCTAATATGCCTTTTTTAATTATAGTAAGTAAAGCCCGTTTTACACAGTCATAAGTTTACATGTATGTCTACAACTTTGCATTTTACAGTACGATTTTCATACTTTACACGATCATATGGATATAAAAATGCATTGTTCAATGAGAAGTTGTAAAATAGTTTCAATTAGAACATGTTCTAAATATCAAGGTCATTTACATCATATTTTGGTGATATCTAGGGATTTTATTAATAAAATCTTTGAAATTTGTGTAGTTGCACGCTACTGCCCTGATATATGAAGTAGTTTTTTCTCGTAGCTGTCAGTTAAATTGGACCGTCATAATTGTTTTTTACCTCCCGCTACCCTTGGTAAGGGAGGTATAGGGATCGTGCTAAAAATCGCATATCGAGATTTTGGTAAATGACCACGTTTTAAGGTCCCTACAATCCATTTTTAACATTTTCACGATGATGTCTGTGTGTATATGTATGTGTGTGTGTGTGTGTGGATCCTGTATACGCTCTAACTCAAATACTATCATTCAGAAAGTTTTGAAACCATGTATTTCTACCTTATTCTAATATGGAAATATCTGATTAGATTTTGATGGCAAGCGGATAACCGGAAATGGCAGTTTACTTGAAGCTAAAGATAGTTTTTCTTCAAAAAATACCTTTAAATGTATTTTTTTCTCAATTTGTTATTATAAAAATTAAATATTATTCCATTTTCTACAAGTTTGCTTTAATACTTTTTCAATATATTGTATGGATAAATTTATAAAGTAATATAAAAATTATATACATAGGTAAATGGCGGGAGGTACTGTGTTGGTCACATCAGATTTTTTTATTTTGTTTATTATTTATTTAAAATTCCTTTTTCTTGTTTTAGACTAATCCAAGGCTTCACCCAATACTTTCGTGTATTTTTCCTTTTAATAAAATGCCTTTTCACAGTCAGTCCCAGAAGTATTAAGGTTAAAATATTATTTTTTCCGGTTTTTAAGTGATCAACCATTTTTTAACGTGAACTACAAAGAACATATTAATCAATATCGTTACCTTATTTATCCGATAAAATGTTCAAAATTTTGATACTAACTTGACGCTAACCTTATTTTTGTAGAACAACTGTTGTCAATATAAGTGAAATTGCTACACATCTGTAAGGTACTTTGTACCAACATAATTTTTTTCTGTAAGTTGGTATTAACGCTTAAATATTTCAAAAACCTATGATCGTGTAAAACGAACCACATATGTTGTAAAATATGCTGTAGAAATTTGACAAGAAATACATGTAAACTTATAATGATGTAATACCGGCTTAATGTGTGACAATTTGAACGTGTTACATAGAGAACATCAAAAACACACCAAAGACAGTGGATTTTCTGGATAGTATTAAATTTCATAAGGTAAAATTATCACCATATCAAATTTATTAATTTATGAAAATTAACCTTTTTGCAGAAAGGTCAGACAGCAAGACACCATATAATCTTTGCTCAGAATAAAAAATTCTCGTAAAAAAGATAAAGTAAAAATATCCATCTAATACTGTTCCCACGTTCTTAAAAATTGATGATCGCAACAAAGAGGCGGTGTCTTGTAAACGCTGCAGACAGGTGCCTAGCAACGATACAATCCAGCCAGAGCCTACTCTGACCACCGTGCTGGTAATTTGTCAATTTTTTATTCGCTTATCTAGATCACATACGTAATGCACTTATTGGCGATTCGAAACTAATTGTGATTGGTATCTCGACGAGTGAAGAATGGACGTCTGACTGAAAGTTTTTTTCCGCTGTAAATAGTATAAAGGCGGCGACGGAATTGAAATGTGAGTTAATTAATTAAGAGACATGTGTTGTGAAGACGTGGTTGCAGACTAACTAGATGATATGGTAATTTCTCTCCTGATGCTTGTCTCTTTTCAACGTAATTGTCATTATGAAATTTACATCAGACTATTTACATATTTTCACAAATAATTTACAGATTAATTATTTTAATATTTTAAGTAAAATTGCTGTCTATATTAGCGAATTTCGAAATTAATATTCATAGGGGAAATGTTAAGTACTGAAGCAGTACTTCAAGCACGCCTTATTTATTAATAAATGTAGCTGATTCTGAATATTTATTTGTGGGCATGTATTTACAATTATATTTTTTTGTTTGTATGTGTGTGTATTTGTTTGCATCGCTAAGCAGGTCAAAAAAGCGAGTCTGTAGCCACTTGACACGGCAACACAAGGATAGCTGTGGGCATCTGGCGTTCCGTATAGTTATGATAAGAGGCGATGACAAATTTATAATGTTCTAGAACTTTTCATGGTCCACCCAAACACCCTCCCACACCGGTGGCGGGGAGAGGTAAACCTTACCCCCGAAACACCCTACATCGGAAGGAGACAAGAGGGATATTTTGGTTTAAATATTGGGGCAGAAACTGTATTCATATGTCTTGCTTTGGCAGAACTTCGGGAGTCTTGGACCTCTGGTGTGATTGACACGTTGAGTAATCCAAGCTCCTGAACTCCAGGAGTCTTGGACTTCTGGCGTGATTGACACGTTGAGTAATCTAAGCTTCTAACTTTACACTTGGCTTGTCCGAGGTAAGTTCTTCTGGTCTAACCTCAACTCTGCTTCCCAATACTTTTTCCTTATTTCCTCAATGCCATCACGTTTGGGGATCCTCTTTACTTTCCCCCTATCCAGCTGTTGTGACTATGCAAGACACGTTTGGGGACCCTCCTTACTTCCCCTCATCCAGCTGCTGTGGCCATTTCAAGCACGTTTGGGTACCCTCTTTATTCTGGCCCCCATCCAGCTGCTGTGGCTATGCCAGACGCGTTTGGGGATCCTCCTTAGTTTCCCCCATCCAGCTGCTGTGGTCATGCCAGGCACGTTTGGCGACCCTTCTTAGTTCCCCCCTATCCAGCTGCTGTAGCCATGCCAGGCACGTTTGGGGATCCTCCATACTTCCCCGCCCCCATCCAGCTGCAGTGGCCACGCCAGGCACGTTTGGGGGTCCTCCTTACTTTCTCCCCATCCAGCTGCTGTGGCCATGCCAGGCACGTTTGAGGATCCTACTTACTTTCCCCCCTATCCAGCTACTGCGACGCTGCCAGGCACGTTTGGGGATACTACTTACTCCCCCCCCATTCACCTGCTATGGCTATGCCAGACACAGGTGTCGTTCCGTCCCCGTTTTCACTTACGGGAAACTTAGACAAGCAATTATTATGATTTGTTGTTGTCACAATGACATAATGAATTTTTATCTACATGATCTGATATTGATTGACAATGAAGATGTGTGCCGTATCAGCACCGAACGCTGACATGTGCACGTTCACTTGGGTATCACTTAACAAAACACCCCGACGAGTGCGACACAGGTATTCGTCGGATCAGACAGTGGAGCAACTCAGTCGCACACTCTGCAGACCTCGGCTACGCCGAACGTCCTGCCTACAAGGTGAGGCGGCCCAGCCGTAAACCTAGATAGTGTTACTAACACCACGTTATCCATACAAAGAACGGCCCGTCGGCGAAGCCGAGCGTGATGACAGTTCGGAAACCCAGAATTTATCAAATATTTTTTTAAAAATCGTTCTTTAAACATAAGGGTGAAATTAAATTTTGAAATTTGAATTTTACATTTCTTAAAACATCATTTGTTAAAACAAAAGCTTATGGTAACAGCCAATGTGGTGAATTTTGAAAAGCTAATTAAAAAAAATTATCCAGTAGATATTAATTTGACAACGAAAAATCCAATTTTACATACTGATAGGTTAATTTTTTTAACCAGTTGTTAAAAATTGACTAAAGTTACAGAATAGATCTGTTAGACAACGATAAAAAAATACTGGGCATAAATCTATTGAATTAATAAGTAAATTTTATACAAATCATAGAGTTGAAAATTGGAAGATATTTTAAAGTCCGTCTCGAGGTTTAGGTTAGTGGCGCAAAGTTGAAACAAAATTTTAACCCTGATAGAAAATAATAAAATAAATATATCATCACGGCATATTACTCATTGCTGGGTATGCCAATCTGCTTTGTACACAGATTTCGGTAATGATATAAAATCATATTTTCTTAAGTTGCTTCTGATATCCCCATTATCACTGAAGCTTTCATTCATTCTGTCAAAAACAAATCTTCAATTTTTTTTTAGCTTCCGCCACCTAGGTAAAGAAGGTAGGTATTGTCTTTGTTAAAAAAATTCGATGGTGAGCATTTAATGAATAAGCACGTTTTAGGGTCCCTAGATTACGATTTTACTACATGTTTATGTGTGTGTGTGTTTATTTGACAAAAATTTCTCCTGCGATAACTCCAATACTACAATTTCAAGAATTATAATTCTTTCATCTTTCCCTTTTGTACGTCCTTATGAAGAGTTGATTAGATTTTGGCTATAATTGGTAAACCGAAAGTACCTATCCTTATATGAAGATCGTAACAGTTTTTTTCGAAAAAAAAAACGCAATGTCTTCATATAATTTATTATTATTTATTAAATTAATGAATATTTTATTTTCTGTGCGATTTGATTGGATTTTCTTCTCCATATTCAATGTATTTAGAGATAAAAAATTATAAAGAAATTAATTTTCATAAATCTTGCAACCTATGCTGCCGCAAGCTTACCATGAAAACCACAATGGAAATAGTAAATATTATTAAGTGACAGATGTCAGTGTTAAGTACAATTTGCATAGTTCGACTAAATAATGTTACTGGAAATACCTATATAATCGTACAAGAAACTTCTTTATCCGTGAAATATTTAACTAATTTATATAAAATACATAGATTTGAAGGAAGGTCATGTGTTGGTCACATCATTTTTTTTGTATTCAAACATCCACAGGCTTTTCATATGAACAAAAGTTCGTTTGAATTTAAATTATTGAATGCTTGTAAAAATAGTTGACTCTCACGCCATCTGCTTTATTCTTAATTGACACGATGTGTAGTACATTTTTTCTTCCCAAATTTTTATTATTCCTGAATGCCGTCCTGTGTGGTGGAATGCCAATGCACGAGCAAATCAAAACATTTGCGACTGACAGAACAGCATAGCCTTGAGAATCGAAATGATATTTCAACCTCGAACTTTCCGTCTGAATAACAAAACGGCCGTCCACAATTTGCATAATTCTATAATTGCACCGGCGTGATATGCAATGTAACTGCTGAGTCCGAGATGTCTTGAGTCTTGGCCCGTAGCCTTCCAGTCTCCCACTTTATACGAGAATTGGACACTGAAAACACACACGAACACAATGCTTTGCTGGAGATGGAGATATATTAGTTAATGATTCATTGTTCTCACAAATCATTCATTTTTATTCTTCTTGTAACGTACGTATATTACACAAGACAAGAAAAAATCATACAAAAAAGATGATAATTGAGTGAATATGCTGATATGTTCACAGATTATACAAGGAAATAGTACAATTTTAGTAGCAAGATATCTCATCTCTATCGACAACAAGAGTAATGGTTACAAGAAAAACTCGACTGCTGAGTTTATTTGGTTCATGGAAAAAACCACTGGTTATAACCTATAAATTTAATAATTGTTACATCTTTGCTGTTTGAAAGTGAAACAAATGAACATAGGTAAGTTGGAAAGCTAAAAAAATTCTCTTTTCCATGATGTAATTTTTTGAATATTGTATCCAAATGAACATTAAAACTTTGGCTTCATAATTCGAAATCCAAGAGTAATACAAAAAATGAACGTCGCCATTCAAAAGAACATAAAAAAGTGTCCTAAAGATGTGTAAACCAAAATCCATTATTATTTCACAATACCTTTCGCCACTTCCGTTTTTGGATACATAACTATAGGCCGCGAGCAGTCATGTGACTCTGTTAGCCTTAACAAGCAGATATGGGGGCCCGTGTCAGAATGACAATTAGTAATTGTGTACATAGTCAGAATTATTCATTAAAAATTTCAAGATTTTCTAAATTCACGTAGTTAATTTGGCACCAAGAGTAGGGAATTTACTTGTCGAGGAAAATAAATCACATGGTATTGGAAAATCACTAAATTTAGAATGAAAAACTATAATATTTGACATCTGTGTACATAATTACTAGCTATCATTCTGACACGGGCCCCATATCTGCTTGTCATGGCCAACAAAGTCACATGACTGCTTGCGCCCAATCGTATTTAACATTTCTTGTATACTTACACTCTATACCAAAAATTCTACTTATATCTATTCTTTATATTTAGAATTTTTAATTGCATATTCATGCTATGAAGAAATTTTGTCCAACTCTTCTTATTTTTCGAAAGGGTTCCAATTCATTGTAGGGATTGAAAGTATTTTTGAAGGATATGTGTAATATACCTATAATTTTAAATATTTAACTATTAATACAATAAGAAATAATAAAAGATGTAATAAAATATTTATATGTATCAGATAGAGAATTTACTCTTCTTTAATACTGGCAAGAACAAAATTTTTCAAAAAATAATATTTAGAAGAATTTTTTCAAGAATCTGCTATTTCCGGTTGTCCAATTATTACCAAAGCTCTTCCCAGTAATGTCCGATTGGGAAATACGTAGTTAAACAGGTATTAAGTATTATAGTTTTTGAGAAATCGTCCTTCCAATATCCTCACACACACATACCACATACACATACATACATCCACACACACACTCACACACACATACCCTCAGACACACACCATCGTAAAAATATTAAAATCGGTTTGTAAGGACCTTAATACGTGCTTATTCATTAAAATCTGGATATGCGATTTTTAGCATGAATCCAATACCTCTCTTATGATATTATATGAGAATCAGCACATCGAAATGTATATACCCTCAATTTTTTTACTCTTTTTTTAATACCCTGTATACAAATTGTTCAATAAAGAAAGGAAATTTCACAGCCGACAAAGGGAATTACGAGCGGAATTAGGGATATGGAAAAGAAGAAGAAAAGTAAGTATGTACATATCATTATTATGGAATCGAAACGTACATATTTTGAAGAAATTTTACATAGCATTAATTTAAGGTAACCGCCCAACAACAAAAGAAATGCAATATATGTAGCATCCAGCAAGCACGTACTTACACCATATTGAAAATAGTCGAAGTGTAGTTCATAGCGAATTTGTCAATGAAATTGTTTCGCGTCGAAGAATGCATTCTTATTAGAGAACTATCATTGTAAATACGAATTGAGAGCATTTTAGCATGAAACAATAATATCCTTCGAAGTGTTCGTGTCATTTTGAATCATTTTGAGCTCAACTAAATAATTCCGAAACAGTTGTCTTGACAAGGTGAACATAGAAATGTTCTGTGACAGTAAACGTTCAGTAATACCACCTTAAATAATTAACGTACTTGTATATACTGAAATAGATATTATTACGATATCGTGAGAATAATAAGTGTTTATATCAAAGAAAACTGAAATTAACATAATCGCACTACAAATTGTTTTCTTCCACGATATTGAGATTATTGGCTAAATTTATATTTCCAAGAATAAGAATATACATTGTTAACAAGTATAATTGATAAACGAAGTGTTTAGAACTATTAAAATAATTTCCAGACATATGGAAATTATTTCTAATGAGGAAAAATTGCTTTAACTTACTAGCTATATCGATTACAATTATATTCCCTTATTAAATTGATAAAATATATTTTCAGAAAAAAAATGAACATTATTAGTGTAATAACATAATTATTTTGTAAATGTCTTTTGGATTATCAAAGTATTTAAAATAATTTTTCTAAATAAATATGTCATCACGCACGAGGATAAGTGACTATTAGAAAGTAAATATGTTTCTACTAATACAAGAGAACATTTTTACCTTCCGTCACCTATAGGTAAGGAAGGTATTGTCTTTGGTCAAAAAATTCGGTGGTGAGTTTTCATTGAATAAGTACGTTTTAGGGCCTTTACAATACGATTTTACTATTTTTACGATGATGTCTGTATGTGTGTCTGTGTTCGTGTGTGCGTGTGTGTGTATGTGTGTGTGTGTGGACCGCGGTTTCGTCAACGATATCTCCAATACTAGAATTCCAAAAATTACAATTCTTGCGTATTCCTTTTCCTTACAACCATATGCAGACTTGATTAGATTTTGGTTATAATTGGTCAACCGGAAGTACCCTCATTTGAAGATTTTAACAGTTTTTCTTGAAAAACTCAGTTAAATGTTATTATAACTTAAAGAATATATTATTATCTATACGATTTGATTGCATTTTATGTTTGATATTCAACAGATATAGAGTTAAAGAAGAATAAAAATATTAAATTTCATATAAATTTCATAATTCAGCCAGCTATGCTAACTTAACCATGGAAACTGCTAATATATTCAGGTAATGCAAATTGACAGATGTCAGTATCAATAAAATGTAAATCAATGAAAGAATAAGGGAAGTAACTCTAGTGTTAGAAGTTTCTAGATATAAGAGAGACGATTACATTGGTTTGAACATATCATGAGGAGACATGAATTTATTAATAGAAGGTGGAAAAAACATAGGAAGACCAAATATAAGATGAAAAGACTGTATTGCAGAAGACTTGAGAGAAAAGGAACTGAATAAGGATGACACGCAAAACAAAAATGAGTAGAAGAAGAAAATAAAAAATAGCGGCCCCCTAACGAATGGGAAAAACTAAAGATGAAGAAGATGTCAGTGTCAAGTGCAATTTGCATAGTTTGTTTATGAAATAACATTACTAGAAATATAGGATCTTTTGCAAGAAAATTTTGTATAGAGCGCGTGCAGTGACATGACTTTGCTGACTTTGGCAAGCAGATATGGGGACCCGTGTCAAAATGACAGCAATTAATTATGTCCATAACTGACAAGTGTTATAATTTTTCATTCAAAATTTCATAATTTCCTTATTTCATGTGGTTTGTTTGTTATCAGGAGTATGGAATTCTGTTGCCGAGAAAGGGAATCACATATTACCAAAAATTTAGAATCTTTTGCAAGAAAATTTATGTATGGAATTTGTACATAATTGTTGTAAATATGTAATTGGATCAAGTTTGTTTAAAGTAATTCAAATCATAGTTTGCTTTAAAACAGTAAATATAAAAAGATGTCATATAAATAAATAAATTGTTTGTTATTGTGTACATCTTGTCAGTTCAGTTTTCGTTGTAGCTTTCGTTCTGTGTTCAGTTTAAATAAATAATTTTGTACGTTCTTGTTCTTAATTCTGTGTTGTGTTTCCTGTGTATCTTGTTCTTGTGTGCATCTTTCTGGGTGGTTTTCAACATTTTACAACAGGTTATGGGCCCAGCACGCTTCCACTGCGCATAATATAAAGTAAATTATGGCGTCGTTTGGACCAACTACCCGAATTGTAACTCTAACGGGGCCAAACAACTACAGGCTCTGGAAATTTCAAATTCAGAACCATTTACGTGTAAGGGGCGCTATAAAGATTGTCACTGGAGAAGAAGAAAAGCCAGTTGTAAATGGAACTGGAAATGGAACGCTAGAGGAAGTAAAAAGATGGGAAGAGGCAGACGCGTACGCAATGTCAATCATCGGCGATACAGTGGACACAGATATTGCGATTGATTTGATAGACTGCGTCAATTCGGCTGATATGTGGGCCAAAATTGCTAGTAAGTGTGATGATCATACTGGAGAAACCATTGGATCATTAATCGACGCTGTTCAGAATTTAACAATGGGTGACATGTCCATGGAAGAATATGTGAAAGATGCTAGAAACAAGATTACGAAGCTCAAAGCTGCAGGTGAGACAATTACTGATAAATATGCTTCAGCACAGGTGTTACGTGGGGTACCAGAGACGTACAAATTCTATAAGGTCACCTGGGATAATAAGAAGGAAGAAGAGAAGACTCTTGAAGCACTGTGGCGGGGTCTTCTGAGAGCCAACGAACGAGAACAGGAGAACGAAAGCGGATCAGTATTTGTTGCTAAAGGCAATAAAGGAAAGGAACAGAAAGATTCAATGAAGAATCAGAAAAAGAAGAAACAAGTTTGTTTCTTGTGTGGTAAGCCTGGGCATATCAGGTCAGAATGTACACAGGTATGTTTTTCGTGTGGAAAAACTGGTCATTTTAAAGCTAATTGTTTTAAGTTGAAGAAAAATCGGAAAGTGACAGATGCGTCAACTTTCTTATGTCAATCAAGAGATTGTACAGGTGAGTGGTCTAAATGGATTGCAGATAGTGGAGCAAGCTTTCACATGGCCAACGATCGAAGCTTGTTCTTCGAGCTTGACGAAAGCAGAGGCGGCGAATCCATCAAATTAGCAGATGACAACAAGATCTTATCAAAGGGAATTGGTAAGGTTAAAGTAGAGGTCTGGCTCAGTGGGAGTTGGAAGGAGGTCATCATGGAGGAAGTACGATGGGTGCCCAGTTTAAAAGGTAACTTATTTGCATTTAATGCTGCAGCAAGACACGGACATGAAGTGATCACAACCAAAGACAAAATTAAGGTAATGTACAATGGTCAGATCAGTGCACAAGGTATGTGGGACGGAAGTTTATACAGAATGAAATTTCGGTCAAAGATACCATATAATGCCTGTACAACAGAGGTAACATCACTGCGACTTCTTCATGAAAAGATGGGTCATGCGAGTGCATCAACGTTGCGAAGAATGGTCAAGAACGAGTCTATGACAGGTATTGAGCTTGATAACGTTGAAGAATTCGATTGTGAAGCCTGTGAGTACGGGAAACAAACAAGAAGATCTTTCCCATCGACTGTACCCAGAAATGTAGAGGTAGGTGACATTGTTCATACAGATTTAAGTGGTCCTCATGAACCAACTTACAATGGAGCAAGATGGTTTATGGTGCTGAAGGATGATGCAAGTGAGTACAGAATTGTTCATATTTTAAGAAACAAAGAAGAAGCTGTCAACAGAGTACTTGAATACTGCGCGTACATTCGAACACAGTTCAGAAAGAACGTCAAAGTTGTCAAGTGTGACAACGGTACAGAATATGTCAATCAGAAATTAAAGAATGCTTTGGCCAAGGATGGAATTGTATTAGAATTGACAGCGCCATATAATCCTGAGCAGAATGGTAAAGCAGAACGAGAAATCCGTACTTTGACAGAAACTGCCAGATCAATGTTATATGGAAAAGAATTGCCGAAGATTCTCTGGGGCGAAGCCGTGAAGACAGCAGCGTATTTGAGGAACATGATCTGTACGTCGAAAGGTGGTAATAAGACACCGTTTGAGTTCTGGTTCAACAAGAAGCCCGACTTGTCGAAGTTAGAAGTGTTTGGTACAGTTTGTTACGTCAATATACCAAAAATCAAGCGTAAGAAATGGGATAAGAAGGCCGAGAAGAGATTATTCGTCGGTTATCAAGGTAGTAACAACTTTCTTGCTTATAATCCAACAAAACGAAGAGTAGAAGTTGCTGCAACAGTGACATTTAGTCACGAAGAAGGAAATTTCAAATTTTCGAAGACAACATCAGTTATTGAAGTAAATAACAATGAAAATGAGTTACCAGGTAAAATTATCCAGACAGGCGAGTCAGAGAAAAGTTCTGGTGAAACAGCGAAACCAAAACAAGTTACACGTGAAGAACCGGTGAATCTGCGAAAGCGAAATTTGCTGAAGAAACCAGACAGGTATGTTCCACAGCCGCATGCATATGTTTCTGTTGTAGAACCAATGACTTACGCCGAAGCAAAGAATGGGCCCCATGCCGAGCAGTGGGAGAAGGCCATAAATGAAGAAATTAAAGCCCATGAAAAGAACTCGACATGGAAGATAGAAGGAAAACCAACGGACCGAAGACCCATTGACTGCAAATGGGTATTCAAAGTGAAGCAGACGCCAGGTGAAGAAAATCGGTATAAAGCAAGACTGGTGGCCAGAGGTTTTACGCAACGAGCTGGAATCTACTATGAAGAAACCTACGCTCCAGTTGTGCGCTACGAAAGCGTACGAGCATTGTTGGCGAAAGCAGCTGCCGAAAATCTGGAAATGATGCAGTTCGACGTAAAAACAGCATTTCTTCATGGGGAGTTAAAAGAAGATATTTGGATAGAATTACCAGAAGGTCCGTGGCCGAAAGAAAAAAGAATTGTAAAGTTAGTCAAAAGTTTGTATGGACTGAAGCAATCACCGAAGTGTTGGAATGACAAATTTGATGAGTTCCTTCGGAGATATAAGCTTGAGAGATCCCCAGCGGATAATTGCATCTACGTAGGCAACAAAGAAGGTGAGAGACTTTATTTAGCATTGTACGTAGATGACGGTCTTGTACTAAGTACCTCAGAAAAGGTATTAGAAAATTTTATGAATGAGCTGAAGACTAATTTTGAAGTGAAAATAAACGAGCCAAGATATTATGTTGGTTTCGAAATTGAAAGAGATAGGGACAAGGGAACGGTGAAGATTTATCAGGCAAACTATATTGAAAAATTGGTAGAAAAATTTGGACTGATAAATGCCAAACCTGCAAATGTACCGCTAAATCCGACAATTAAATACTCCAGCAGCATGTGTCCAGAAGATAAAGAAGAAAAAGCAAAAATGGCGGCGAAGCCCTACAATGAGCTACTGGGCTCATTACAGTTTTTAGCAAATGTGACACGTCCAGACGTCGCCTATGCAGTTAACCTATTGAGCCGATTTAAAGCAAATCCAGGAAATCAGCATTGGGAAGCAGCTAAATATATCGTTCGCTATTTAAAAGGGACATTCAAAGAAGGTATTATTTACAGCAAGCAAAAGACTTCTATTTTGCAGGTTTATTCTGATGCTGATTGGGCCGGCGATCAGGATGATCGCAAATCGACGAGCGGGTACATCATGTTAATGTGTAATGGCCCTATTTCTTGGGCATCAAGGAAGCAAGAATGCAACGCACTTTCAACCCTCGAAAGTGAATATATTGCTGCAGCTTCGGCGGTACAAGAGGTAAAGTGGTTACGGCGGTTATTATCGTCGATAAATGGCCAAGAATGCGAAGTCGAATTGTTCGTCGACAACCAGGGGGCAATTCAGTTCATCAATTCGACAGAGAATCACCGCCGAACCAAGCACATCGATAATAAATGGAACTTCATTAAAGATGAAGTTCAAAATGGTTGCATCAAATTGAACTATGTTCCATCGCGAGAACAGTTAGCAGATTTTTTAACCAAGAGTTTGCAAAGAGAAAGATTTAATGTTTTAAAGCAACGATTAAACTTAATCTCGATCTAATTAAGTGGGAGTGTTGTAAATATGTAATTGGATCAAGTTTGTTTAAAGTAATTCAAATCATAGTTTGCTTTAAAACAGTAAATATAAAAAGATGTCATATAAATAAATAAATTGTTTGTTATTGTGTACATCTTGTCAGTTCAGTTTTCGTTGTAGCTTTCGTTCTGTGTTCAGTTTAAATAAATAATTTTGTACGTTCTTGTTCTTAATTCTGTGTTGTGTTTCCTGTGTATCTTGTTCTTGTGTGCATCTTTCTGGGTGGTTTTCAACATTTTACAACAATAATACACAGGATTGACGGAAGGTATTGTGCTGGCCACATCAGATTTTTATGTAATTTATTTAACCATAAAAAATGTAATATTTTCATTATTCGTTCTGCCAAAATCAAATTTTAACCTTGATGTATTTTTTTGTTTCCCAGCTTTTGCCAATATTGCTATGTAAAGCCTTGTTTCTTTTCAATGAAGAATGTAGCTGCAAAAAACTATACCCAATTTCTATGTGCCACATCTTGTAATATACAACTAATATACGAGTAGATTATAGAATATAATTTAATACTAAATATAACATAATGGTTTATGGTTTACACTAGTCAAATGTAATAAAAATGGTATATTATGTCATACCAGAATACTTTCGCTGATATATTTACTTTTTTCAATTATTAAACATAGCACATGCTGCATTTTCATTCATTTCAATTATGTACTACAGTGTATAATATTCATATACAATAGATAAAAACCCATAGTAAATTTGTAAATTTTATCAATTTATTGAAATATTAAAATTGACATCTTCAAAAATGCCGAAGTAGTCGGTATAGAGACGCTTTCGCTCGAAATGTACACTCGCATATAGGATGCGAGTTGACACCTAACTCAAGCAACCTTGAAGTTTGAAGTGTTCGAAATCAGCTGATTTGTGTGCGCGTATCACTTTCACAAGACAAATGTTTTAACTTATTTTGATTTTGAACTGCTACAATGTTATTACTTCATAATTTTCAGGCAGTAAAACACATGACATTAAAAATAATAATTTTTTAGCAGTTCAAAATTAAAATAAGTCGAAACATTGGTTTTGTCAAAGTGGCATTGTTCTTATCAAAATGACAAGCGCACACAAATCAGCTGATTCCAAGCACTTCAAGGTCGCTTGAGTCACGTGTCTGCTCGCGCCCAGCGTTTCCCAAACTGTGTTCCGCGAAACACTGGTGTTCCGTGTGCAATGTATGTGTTCCGTGAAAAGTTATCAAATTAATTTTTTGTAATCAAAGTAAATGAACAGACTGGATGCTAGAATTGATATGAGAATTCAATTATCGAATATTGTGCCGGATAATCAAAAGAATTTGTAAAGGAAAAACCCAAACACAGTGAAATAATTTAAAACTATTTTTACCTCTCGCTAAGAGAGGTATTGGATTCATGCTAAAAATCGCATATCCAGATTTGAATGATTACGCACGTTTTAAGGTTCCTACAATCCGATTTTAATATTCTTACGATGATGTGTCATGTGCCAGAATGATAGCTAGTAAATATGTACATGTCAAATATCATAATTTTTAATTCTAAATTTAGTGATTTTCCAAATCCATGTGGTTTATATTCCTCAACAAGTAAATTCCACACTCCTGGTGACAAATTAACTACGTGAATTAAGAAAATCTTGAAATTTTTAATGAAAAATTCTGACATTTGACATCTATGTACATAATTACTAGCTATCATTCTGACACGGGCCCGCATATCTGCTTGTCAAGGCCAACAATGTCACATGACTGCTCGCGCCCTACACTTATATAACCAAAAACGGAAGTGGCGAGAGGTATTGTGCTGGCAACAACAGAGTTTTTTGTTATATTTATGTATGTTGTTTTACAAAAATCATTTTTAACAACTGTCAATAAATATTGGTTTCTTCAACGATTAGATTTAATTATTTATATCTACCTTCCCTACAAAATGAAGTGTTCTATTAAAATTTTGGATATTGGAAAGTGTTCCGTTACAAGAAAAGTTTGGGAAACATTGCTCTAGATCAGAAAAAAAAATGGGTTGCGCACCTCTTCTCTAGAATAGAGAACATTTCTATCAGTCGCTATTTCACAGGCTTTCTTAGCTACTAAGAAAATTTCACTACGAAGGTTAATTTTAAATGGTAATAATTAACTATGATCTGATCTGAACTCACATATTTCATTACAAACTGCTTATAGTATTGATTTCTCTGGTATGCATATGTACCTACTTTTTTTTTTCTTTTTGAAGTAGCAACAAGTATTATTTTATAGATATAATCAAATACTACCACAATTATTAAAAACGTGCTATGTGTAACTTATGTAGGAGATACAGTAAAAAGATTAACGATTAACAGGCTTCGTTTAGTTATTTATTCATATAGAATTTCATAAGCTGTGTAAGTATAAGTATGTCGGGTAATATATCCGGGGTAATATAAATATAATTTCCATGTTTCCATGATTGATTACTGAAATGGACGCGACGGTCTCAGTTGGCGTCGTTTGTATTCCACTCCACTGTTGGAGACAAAGCCCGGCTGGTTAACATTCATTAACTATCGCCTGTTAAATCGAAGTAAGCAGGTTTTTCTTTCCTCGTTTATAGCAATTTTACACCATTATAAATAATAACTCGATATACAATGTGTTTTACTCATTACTTATTCAATAAGGAACACTTAAAACCTTACTTTTTGTGTTATTATTTTCATCTTTTTACTTTTAACCTCGTTTATTACTAGAATATTAAATGGTACCATCACGTCCATTTAACGTTTTCTCATGATAATTCTCTGTAATTTATCAAATTTATTTCCTTAAAGACACCAGAAGATTAAAATAGTTATTCCAAGAAGCGATTTATAAAATGGGACTCCTTTTTACCTTCCGTCACCTTTAGGTAAGGAAGGTATTGTCCTTGGTCAAGTTTTTAGTGAATAAACACACGTTTTAGGGTCCATATAATACGATTTTACCATTTTTACGATGATGTCTGTATGTATGTGTGCCTGTGTGTGTGTGTGTGTGTGTGTGTGTGTGTGTGTGTGTGTGTGTGTGTGGGTGTGTGGGTACGTGTGTGCGTGTGTATATGTCTGTGTGTGTGTGACAAAAGTTTCGGATCGCATAACTTCAATACCACGATTCCAGAAATTATAATTTTTTCGTATTCCTCAAGCTTATATTCAGAAGAACAAGTAATTAGATTTTGGTTATAATTGGTCAACCGGAAGTACCCTCATTTGAAGATTTTAACAGTTAAATAACATTTATTGCCGTTATTATGACTTAAAGAATTTATTATTCTCTATCCGATTTTTTTGCATTTTATACTTCATATTCAATAGATATAGAGTTAAAGAATTATAAGGATATTAAATTTCATAAATCAGCCAGCTATGCTAACTATGGAAACTGTTAATATATTCAGATAATTCAAATTGACATATGTCAGTATTAATTAAAGGTAAATGAATGTGGCAGAGATGAGGATGTTGAAGTAGATGTTGGGGAAGATACGAAAAGATACGGTAATAAAATAACTATAGTATTACAAGTTTCTAGAAAGATACAAGAGAGACTATTACATTGGTTTGAACATGTCATGAGTAGAGATGAAAAATATATTGGAATAACAATGAATAGCTTAGTAAAAGAAGGTTGAAGAAACAGAGGGAGACCAAAGATAAGATAGGATTGTATTGCGGAAGACTTGTAAGAAAAGGAACTGAATGAGAACGACACGCAAAACAGAAATGAGTGGAACAAGAAAATAAAAAATAGCGATCCCTAACGAATGGGAAAAGCTAAAGAAGAAGAAGAAGGAGAAGATCAGTGTCAAGTGCAATTTGCATAGTTTGTTTATGTAAATGTATGTATGGAATTTATACAAAATACACAGGATTGACGGAAGGTATTGTGCTGGCCACATTAGATTTTTTATTTTACACATTTATCGTATGTTTGTCTATGATCTTTGAAAGAGATATTAAAGTGTGAAATATAATCACACCCTAATTTCGCAGTATATATTTAGATAAGGCGTGGTTCAGGCCAAGGATTCATGCTTTCAGTGTGATTATAAAAATATACACAGCATATCAATTTTAGCCGAAAATATGTTATAACAAAGCTAAAACATGGTTAACATTCAATTTTTTAAATAAAAATATGTGCATGTAAACAGGTACTAATACAATAGCTATTTGTGTATTAAGAGCGCAAAATAGGACATTGTCGATTGAGAGGTTGTTGCCGCGCTCCTTCGTCGCGCGGCATTCTCTCGAAATCAACAATGTCCATTTGCGCTCGAAACACACACAAGATTTTTTCTACAGTCGCTATCATAACAAAAAATAATAAAATGTACACTTTGTACTTGCACTACTACTCAATTAATTAATAAGGATTAATATAAAGAAAAAAGACATATTTAATTTTAATTTATTGCTATTTTCCATTCTTCTTGACCTATTGCTTCAATCTAATCTAAACATTTTACACTTTCGTTTTTGTAAATGAATGCCCTATTTTATTTTCACAATAGTGCGGCATTTTTTTTTTTTTTTGGTTATGTAATATACCGACAGAGCAGTTATATGTCAGATTGATTTGTAAAGGTGGCAAATGTGTCACTATAGTGCCATTAGTTCCTGACTAAACGTTTCCATTAAGAAGTGACATTTCTCAACATTGTATATACTTAGAAATTTAGACAGCGAGCGTTTTTTCTACTTTGTCGCGCTAGAGCGGCAAAGTGATATTTTGCGTTGACAAAAGAGAGCGCAAATGGCTACTTTCTATGTAGACTGTAGAAAAACATATTTACCCTCACAATCGGCAACATCGCATATACAAGTCAATGACAATAGGTAGGTGGTAGATACGCATGTTCTGCTGCTGGTACATCTAAAATATGTTACTCGAATTCACAGTCAAACAGCATTTACTGTTACAACACCAACATTTCGGTACACCGTGCACACTTGCACCTTCTTCAAGGTCTGTAACAACAAGTAATACATACAAAATAACATGGTCATCACACTTACAGTGAGATATTATAGATTGTTATGTGTCACATACACAAAATACATTTGTACTAAATAGTCAGTTTTTACAAATTCGCTCACAAAGCGCGCAGCGGCGAGCGGGCGACCGAACGAGTGCTTGAAATACCTTTTACAGCATGTGTTATATACTATTTTCTCTGTTGAGGCTTTCATTCACATTATTTTTTTTATAAAAAATAGTTGACAATTTCCATTAAGGGATATTTTCGGTTGAATTATTAGGTAGGTAACAGTGATTTGTGCTTTTTACCTCTCGCTAAAGGAGGTATTGGATTGATGCTAAAAATCGCATATCCAGATTTTATTGTATAAGCACGATTCAAGGTCCATAGAATCCGATTATAACAATTTTACGATGATGTCTGTGTGTGTGTGTGTGTGTGTGTGTGAGTCTGTTGGAGGTACGATTTCTCAAATTCTATAAGACTAAAGACCTGTGTAACTACGGATACCTCAATCTAACAGTAATGGGAAGAGTTGGATAGGTACTAGTAACAATTGGACAATCGCAAGTGGTAGTTTCTAAAAAAAAATCTAAATATTATTTTTTGAAAATATGTTACTACAAATAATAAAGATAATTAAATTCTCAATATGACACATTTAATTTTTTTATTATATCTCGTATAGGTTTGGAGATACAGTATATACTCGTATAGTAATATAGAATAATCTGTTGTAATAAATCTCGTTGCCCAAAAAATATCCTTAAGAAATACCGCTAATACCGTCAATGAATTTGAAGAATTTTGAACATATTAGAATAGTAGGACAAAATTCCTCATAGAACGAAAGACGAGATACAATTTCAATTATTTGTGTGTAAAAGAAATGTTATATTCATTAGTTACAGGGAGCGAGTTGGCCTTGGCAAGCAGATATGGGGATCCGAGTCAGAATAAATGCTAGTAGTTTTATGTCACGATTGTCATGTCATAATTTTTCATTCAAAATTTCAAAATATTCTGATGTTTATTATGCAACAAAATATGAAAATGGCGAGAGGTATTGTGTTGGCCACAACAGATTATTATTCTATCTGTTGCCTGGATATTTAGTGTATTTATTGTAGTCATGCCAATCACAAATAACAAAATATCACCAAAATCGTTTAAGAATAAAGCTCCTTCTAACATCAATATGCGTGCTAGAATGTGTCATTCTAATTCAGAAATAGAGAAAAATGTTTTTAAATTAACCAATCAACGACGGGTATATTTATCCAAAAAAAATCTCTTCTCAAAACCACTTTCGATAATTCTGCATTGATCATTTCCATTATTCTTTTCGATGTTATTTGGCTGGCCGGTTCGATGTTTTTGTTGATTGCTGGCAGCAATGTTTAGTACGAGTGCCGTTGCGTTGCGGAGATTTCGATTAAAATATAACGCGTGCGAAGATGGGAGGCCCGCGGACCGCCCGTTTAATACCAATGATTATTCCAAGGCACACTCCTCAAGCCCGTGATTACTATAATCCGTACATCCTAATGGATTCCACTGATCTGGTATCTCACGCATAATATACGTCGGTTGGTACCACATTTGTTTGTTTTATAAATTACAAAGCTCAGTTTATGTCCTTCAAAATAAATATAAAAATACGTACAATCTACATGGACGGAAAATGGTAAACTGTTTTCCTATCAAGGACAGATTTAATGTTTAATGTAACGGTTCTTGAGCATGAACTCGCTGAAATCTAGGGTTTAAATCCCGACAGAGCATGGATGTTCTTTTTTAATCGTGATTAAAGGATTGTTACAATATAAATGTCTTTAGATCTTTTCAACGAGTTTTTATGAAAAACTAACTAAAACGCAAAAAAATAAGGATACAAAGTTTGATAAAGAAGAAAATAATGTTCAAAATATGAATTTTGGTATGTTTTTCTACTTCTTTATTTCGTTAAAAATCATTTTTTGTTCTTATCAGAAAAGATGCGGACAAAAGCTGGATTCACATGGACCGTTACCACCGTTAATTTTGCGGCCGTAGCGACCGTCATAACAACTACTCTGTTCACATGCTTCGTTATACATATCGATGCGCACAGTTCCAAACTTGAAAAACGAAATATTACTAAAACATATGTTTCGACCTCAGTGATATTGCCGGTTACCATAACCTATAATAAGTTTTGTTTCGCCGGTTTCGCCATGAACAATTACTCGGGACTCTTAATTGGCGAAATAGTAAAACACTGTGTATATAAGCCACCCAAAAAGAAACATGAAGACATAAAATACAATAGATTTTATGTCAAACTGGTCTGAGGTATTATTGAAATGTGTGTTCTGATCAGGCGCAGTTAAAATTTACGGCTGCAATGGCCCGTCAACATCGTCAAAAATAGAAATATTTCAACTGCGGCCGTCGCAGTTCGTAGGGTCGAGACTGTTCGTACCGAATGATTTCAACCAATCACAGCACAGAACGGTGTAAACGGTGAACAATTTGACAGTGATAACGATACATGTGAATCCAGCATAATTTGGTTTGTATAGATTTACAAACGTAACATTTTTAGACGTTACTTCTAATTCTATTAATACATTAAGAAATAATATAATGTATGTACTTCCCAGAAAAAGTCTTCAGTAATGTCTTCGGATTTCTGACACTGACATTATCTGTCAGTTACAAACAAATTAAATTTTCAACTATTTTCCATGGCCATTCTTTCGGCTGTAAAATTTATTATAACAGATTATTTTACATACTATATTTCTTCTATCTCTAAATCTATAGAATATATTGTAAAATATTTAAATGTATCAGAAAGAGAATTTATTTTTCTTTAATATTATCAAGAAAAAATTTCAAAAAATATTATTTAAAAGATTTTTTTTCAATGGCCCGTCAACATCGTCAAAAATAGAAATATTTCAACTGCGGCCGTCGCAGTTCGTAGGGTCGAGACTGTTCGTACCGAATGATTTCAACCAATCACAGCACAGAACGGTGTAAACGGTGAACAATTTGACAGTGATAACGATACATGTGAATCCAGCATAATTTGGTTTGTATAGATTTACAAACGTAACATTTTTAGACGTTACTTACAAGAAAGGTGTACGACAATGTGTAGTTGCCACAAAATGAAAACAATTAAGACGCAGTATTTTTCAAAATGTACGCAAAATAAATTTTAAAACCCGCCAAAGACTCATGGGGCAAGGCCGAACTAGATTTCGTCGTATAAACGGACCACTAACTCTTTATTAAATATGAATGTTAAAGCTTAAGCGATGTTAATTATTCTTGTAGTCCATTCAATTTTTTTCCAAAAAATTATGTTACATTTGTTATATCCTTATTAGGGGGGTGAAACTGCATTCAGAAATGTGATAACAAGTTTTCAATCTAGTAGCGTTTGGAAATACTTCCTGACCCTTTCATAGATGTCATAAGTAGTACAGTTTTTACCGTGATACTCAAACTTTAATGTCAAAATACTATAAAAAGGTAACATAATGTTTGAGAACTGCTGTAAATTTCCCACAATTCTCTATTGTATCGTTCGAAATACTTTGACATTTAAAACTATTATTTGTGAATTGATATCTTTATAGCAATACAGTACTTTATCATACAATATATTTTCGGTAAGTATATTATATTTCATATTAGCATTATTATATGGGGAGTGATATAAAAACTTAATGACAAATTAATAATATTTCGGAAAAAGATCACATGAAATATTGGTAACTTCTGTGTAGTGAAGAGACATTCCTGCAGAATAAGTTGATAGTGCCGAGTAGAAGAAATGGTGTGTATAAGTGGCCTAGGAGAATGTACATCATGGCGGTGCTCTTAAAAGTTTAGTTGTAGGAGAGCAGCAAAATGACATAAAGCTTCATAAGATTCATCAGAGAATGTTGGAATTTGGAATAGTATGGTGTTGCCAGTTTTAATAAAAAAAAGAGTGTAATATAGAATAATTAGTTAAAAAGTGGACGAACATCGATGACGAGGTCAAAGAAACAGTGCATTTCTGGCAGACATTTAAGTTAACATCCCTTTTTTGCAATAAAAATATCTCTTGTAATAATAATATTTCAAATATTTGGGTCCTTGAGTAGTATGAGCTTAAATTTTAGTAGTTGTTGCCGCGTAGTTTGAGATTTGTAATTATTTATTTGATTTAAATAGTGTAATGTATACCTTTTTAAATAAAGACATTAATATATTAATTATTTTAATTAGTTTTTATAGTGCAAGATATATTTAACATTTCTTGATAATGTCTTTAATAAATTATCTATTTTTGATATATATTTTATTAATCACATTATGAAGAAATAAAAATTAAAGTTTAGAACAATTCGAAATGAATTTATATTTCCCGCCACCTTGTCGGCTGTCAAATTTAGTTCTCTGACCTTTTCATAGACGGCACTAAATTTGTTATCACGGTTTATGAGGGAGATACCCAATATTCTACTATATATTTTCCTTAATCTATGATCCTTATTATTTGTCCTTTTCATAGTTTATGACAAAACCTTGTGGCGCACAATGTGGCGCGACTGGAATAGAATAATATGGCATCATAACAAAACCTCAATAATTGAACGAATACATTCGACTCTTGTAAGAACATAATTCTAAATTCAACAGTGATAAAAAAAAATGAGCGAGATTCGAAAAAAGCATAAAAAATGCCCTAAAGAAGTGCAAACCAAAATCCAGTATCTATTTATACTTGGAACTTATTTATAAAATTTAAAAAATTGAAAATTTATTTTTTCGCCCGTATTTAACATTATTTGAGATTTGGGACATTTTGTATCAGCTAAACGAGCTACCTCAAATAATTTCTATATTATTAAAGGTACAATAAAATACTATGAGACCAACTTATAGAAGACAAAGGGAGACATTCGTTTTGAGAAGAAAATATTTTTTTGAACCAGTTATTCTCAAGTTACAAAATGATGTTTGACATAATATAGATATATTTAACGGATCAAATTGACACTAAATATTTTCTTGAAGCTCATTTGGAAGTTACAAACAGTGAATTATTAAAGATGTGTAATTTTTTTTATTCCTACATTGATCATTGAAAGGATGTTTTCACTAATGAATACCCAGATGAAAAATACAGATTAAATATATCAACAGTTAAAAGTAAATGAGCGACTCATTTTAATTATAAACAATTTTCATGTAAAGATTATATTTTTTTTATTGTTGTTTTTTGTTATAGTTTTAGGGCTGATTATATAAAGAAATTTAATTTTCACTTAAAATTTACTTCAATAGTAAATTTAATGAAATGGAAAAATGCAACGTTTTTTTGACGAATAGAGAAACCGATTCGAATTTGTTCATTTCATTATATTTATTTGACAACTAAATGTTAAGTGAACAATATTTTTTTTATAAAATCGGCCCTTAATGAATTGTTATATTGTTAATCAAAATGTGATTTTTGTGTTTTATTTAATTAATCAGTCAAGTTAATTTATATTGTATCTGCACCTGTCTAAATATTTATATTTTTATACCAATATCAATAGTAGATATTTGTGCTAATAATATTGCATAAATTTCGACCACGCCACTCGTTGAAAAAAATCGCGCAGCAGTTTTGCCCTCGCTTCGTTCGGCGTCCTTTTTTTAACAATTCAATTATGATAACCCTAAATAATGGTCATGTCTACATCTACGTTTTTTGATGTAAAAAATTTGGTTTCCTACTTTCCTAGTCAATGTCAGCACAGACTATATAGCGAAATGAAACATGATTGCGCAATACCATTCTTACGTGAAGATTACTATACCTTGTAGTACTTTTTGTTCCATAAGTATTTATGTACTGTGTACTGTAAAACACGCTATTCTTATGTTTAACAAAATTAGAAACGGATATAATAAAATACATTTCAAAATAAACAGTTTGCGGTAAAATACCCGTCTTCAAAGCAATAGGTACGTAAATCAATGAATAATATTTTCATTTGTAATAACATATATTTACCTTTCCTTTTAAAATTCAGTTTCATTTCAAAAAACATCTGTTTTATAACATAAATTTATAAATTTATACTATCGACAAAACGATCATTAAAGTAATTTACATAATAGTGTTTCGTTTGTTTCAAAGAACTAGACCAATTCTAAAACAATTTACATATATTGACAATTTTGTTACATTAATCCCTGTCATTTGGTGTAACTAGTTTATATAAATAAACGAATGAAAACTTCACGATGACCATGAAATATAAATAACGAAAGAAAAGTATTAAAAGTTATTATGATTTCAAAGAAAATTGCTTAAGTATATCTCTATGAATTATTTGTTTCTTATGATTAAACATAAAAAATAAATTAATGAGTTAAAGCAAACTACGTTTTTTATATCAGGAAGCATTATAAACTTTGGTATTTACATCAACGTAAACATTATGCGTTTATACGCAGTTTTAAACGCAATTAGAATAAAGCTAACATTTAGCAAACCATGAACTTTGAGAACATCGAAATATAAATTATAAAATATCGAGTCGAAGTTAATTTATTAGTAAACAGTACGTGTATAATCATATTTTTGATTAAAAAATAATGGTTCTTTTTTACGAAAATCAATAACTTTATTTCATACATATACTATAATCGTAAAATTATCTCTTACATGTTGTTTTATTACTTTGAATATTTTTTTTAGGAGAAAAGAACGCTTCAGAATTCAACATTATTTATTTTTAAATAAAGCAGTAAAAAAGTACTAGTATTAAGTAATGTATATATTAATGATATTTACATTTATTTTTAAGTCAATCGTAATTCCTTTTACAGAATATGTAATTATTTGAAATAATTGTAGTTTATTTTCGTACTATATACATTGGTACTTCTGAGAATGACTATGTTATGTCAAATAATTTAATAGTCCGTAAAAGGAATAAGGATTGATTTAAAAATAATTGTAAATTCATTAATATATACGTTTATTAATATTGGTAATATTTCTACAAGTTATATTTTATTTTAGGTTTTTTCAGGTTGATGAAGTGCGTCTTCTGCCTAATCATTTTCACTATAAGTGACCGGGAAATTTTGCTGAAAACACTCTCCTAATTCTAAATTATTTATTAAAGAGCTATATTTATAATAAAGAAACATAGTTTCTCAAAAACTCTTTCTCTTAATAAGAGGAAATGGGGGAATATTAAATGAAATTTAATTTTAACCCGGGAAGTCGGTAATACATAACCAACAAACGTAATGTAAATTGTAACAAAACAATAAGAAATTTAACAAGTTTATTAAGTTTAAATTGAAGTGAAATACTTGGTAAATAATAAATAGTTATTTACATACCATGATTAACACTTACATAAAAATAAACATTAAAATAATTGGAATTTAAATTTGACACAGTCTGAAAATAGCTACAAAGCCGTGTATATGTATATTATTAATAAATAAAATAATTTGTACAAAAATTACTAATTATTAATTTCATACTTCCCGTACAAAAAATATTGTATAAACCGCGTGCGTGAACTTAGTTCCCGGAATTTTTTAATAATCTATTTTTCAATCAAATTTTAAGTATACTTTGGTTCACGAAAGATGACTATTAAAGGTCACTTGTTCGAAGAAAGAATACACAGCACTTTATACAGTAGTAGCTTAGTAACATTTCATGTTAGAAAGAGAAAGATTATTTGACGTATGTCTACATAGTTTATGTTGTGTGATATATATACGTAAATGGTGACATTACTTTCTAACACATTACAAATAATAATGACGTATGTCGTAGAATTACACTTATCTAATTATCTACTGCACTGTCCTCTGTCCTAATAGTTACCCAGTGACGTTGATATTTAAATCAAACTATTATTCCATGGTTTTTGTCAAGTCTATGTTTTTGGGTTTTGCAAATACATAGGTGAAGAGCATAAATCTTTGAGAAAGGCATTATTTAATAAGAAATTACACTTACTTTTTCAGTTAAAATGTATTCATAAATATTTCATGTTACACGTCTATGTATACGAAATGCAATGAAGTTATCAGTTAGGAATATTATACCATACGGTTAATAAATGACCTTGAATTGTCATCTTTCGTGAAACAAACTATATTCAAAATATCATGCGCACCACATGTTGAATCATGCATTTTACTAGATTAGAAGACTTCAAATTATCCACTATTCATCTTACTTCAACCAGTAAAATAACACTTTTTGAACTAGATAAGTACGTACGTAATTTTCTATTTATTCTCTATAATATGAAATTTACATCGTAGTAAAATCCATGAATTATGAATTATGTACTCCTCTTAGATATGACTGATATGAGCTTAAAAACGAAATAAAACAGCTTAAACATACTTTCTTTGTTAGAATACAGTATCAATCATTGTAATTGTGCACAATATTTTGGTTTAGAGGCGTATGATTTGTGCTCGCTCACGCTAGGTTGCTAGGCTAGGAGGAAAGTGAAATTAATGGTGGAGTAGCGAAGCCTGTAATTAACTTTTGTTGTTATGCATGGACCTCTGTGTCTGTTCTGTTCTGTTGTTGCTAACCCGACATACCGTGTCCTATCTCCTGTTTTATATGTTCCTCCAAGAAACGGACAAGCAAATGGATGAGGATAGCCACTCATCTAGCAAGATTACATTAATAAAATCCGAAGATTTTTTTTTTAACTTATATTGGTACTCGGTTCTTCTATATTTGAAATGTATAAATTTTAATTCATAAAATATGTATGACAGTACCTGAATTTTGTAGACACCGCAAATTATAAAATGATCAGCGGACTTACCTGAAAATAAAAAAATAAAAATTATTAATAACAAATATTAATGTTGCAATATTTTATAATGTATTAATTTAAATTTAATGATAATATTAAGTTAAAATTAATCAAAATGACATTTACACAAGATTAATGTTATCAGTTAAGAAACAATCAAGCTACCATAGGAAAAAAAACAAACAATATGTTTATAATAATAATTCTCAGTTATCTTATTTTCATTATTGGTAATTTTTTTCTGTGTTAATTAAAAAGAAATGGAAAATTTTATAACTGTAATGGAATTTATATGAACTCTGTTATGGTCATTCCACGAAATCAATCGATTTACGTCATCAGTAGAAAATTACTATGTTTTTAGCTAATTTATATGAGACTAGATCATTTTATGTTGTGATTTTGCCTGTAGTGCAAGTCAAAATAAAATAATATGCTTGATTACAACAAAAAAAATTTGATTACAATAATGAAAATGACTAATTATGCAAAAGAAAGATTATAATTATCGTCATATTGTAAAAATTACGATTTTTTTTAGGGGGCTAAGAATTCTAGTTATGCCACTGCCACAGACATATGTTTAAGGATTATGTGCAATAAAAATTACTTAATTTATACAATGTAGCGATAAAAAGGACCATTATTATGTTTTTCTGCTTGAAAATACACTATCAAATTAGCCACTAATTCCTGACTTTGCCGAGATAACTCCTTCGACATGGTTGCAGTACTCAAATTATCCACAAATTAACACGAAAATTTTACAAAATCTTTTATTTTTCTTCACAGAAACCGATTTCATACAATAATTAATGTATACATATACGAGTAATGAAATTGTCAATCGTAACCAACAGGAACATCAAAAAGAAAAATATATTTAAAAGATTCACATCGAATAAAGTTTTATTTACTGTTTCATTTCATAATGAACCTACATACTAAACGTAAATTTAATTGTCAAAGTTTTAAAATAATTCATATTTTCCGAAAACATTTCAAACGTTTGGAGATTTTTAGTTTTTCATATTTTTCACAAGTTGATAAACGTAAATCGGTTGATATTGTGGATTTGGATACTTGTTTTTTTCTAAAAATAATAATATCTTAAAAACTATTGGGTTTACTAAAATGAAAATATGTTAATAGACAAAAAAAATATACTTTGGGTCACGAAAGATGACTATTCAAGGTCACTTGTTCGACTGTACACAACACTTAATACAGTATAGTATCTCAGCAACATTTCATGTTAGAAAGAGAAAGATTATTTGAAGTATGTCTATGTAGTTTATGTTGTGTGACAGATATCCGTAAATGGTGACAAAACTATGTGTTTTGGGTTTTGCAAAAACATAGGTGAAGAGCATAAATCTTCGAGAAAGGCATTATTTAAAAAGAAACATAATTTTCAAATAAAGTACACTTATTTTTTTTCAGTTAAAATGTATCCATAAATATTTCATGTTGCACGTCTATGTATACGAAATGCAGTGAAGTTATTTGCAAGTAACATTACACCCTACGGTTAATATATGACCTTGAAAAGTCATATTTCGTGAACCAAACTATAGGATGAAAAACTTCTTAACTTCCCAATAACACACGACGCCTTTGAGGTACAGAAACAAAATTATAATCATATAAATAAGTTTCAAGTTTCAAAAATGGCGGTCAAAAATGTAACGTTATTGGTGGCGACGTGGTGCAAAGTACCTATGTCACATTCCGACAATATATTCGCCATCAATTTTAGCTTCTGGTTGATTTTTTTTTCTAAATATAGTATTTTAATTAACAATGCTTCATTTGCACTACACACAAAATTTGTAAAGTATAGAAATAAACACGAAAATATTCGAATTAATTACCTACACAAATAACGAATAATTAAAATGGCTGGAATCTCACAGACGCCACGCTACCACTACAGGGTTAATAACAATATATCTGATGAGGTGGATAAATAAGGAGTAATAATTAATTATGTAATGAAACGTTTTTGGATATACCGTCATCTAACAGTTTTACTTAAAATAACTGTCTCCATTTATATCTAAGTGGTTTAATTTTGTTTCATCTGTTACGAATCATCCTGTATAGTAGTAGCAGGGACCGCTTTAGAGGCGGACAACCCGGACATTTGTCCGGGGCGGCAAATCTAAAGGGCGGCAATTTGGATGGGAATGTGACAAAATATTGATAAGTTAAATACCCAATTAATCGAAATTTATACTTGTCGATTTTTTTAATAGCATTAAAAATGCACCTGGTTAACTATGTATTTGTAACTGGTACAGGTACTTTTTAATTTTTATTGTTTTGTCCTACTTGTTGTAATGTTAATTATGTTTCATGTTTAAATATACGTTTTTATTTGAATTTAAAACTATTTGATTCTTATTTTACATAAAAGATATAATTTTAAAATGTATATGTTTAAGGGGCGGTAATTTGTCTTTTTGTCCGGGGCGACGTAAACGCTGGAGCGGGCGCTGGTAGTAGGAAGAAGGAATGTGCCAAACTTCGAAATTCATAAATATGTGACTAAAAAAACAAAAATTTGTAACCCGATTTTTATTTATTTTCGAGTGTCATAAATATGTAACCTATAGGCGATGGGAAATGAGCAATATGACATCTAGTGGTATTTTGCGGAACTATAGTTGACGGGATAAATTATACACGTGACATTTACTTGATTGTATAAACACAAGTGTTATCTATTATGTTTATAATATTTACGTTTACATATGTAATATCTCTGCATAAATACAATTAGTAAATGTCAAATTATGTTAACATTAGTTCCACTTTGGTGCTGCGATCTTATTTCCCATCGGCTATAATCAATTTTCAAAGATGTACCCAGATCTCCAGACAATTTTTTAACGCATTTACCAACAGTACGTGTTTCTCTCATTTAAAATACAATGAATTTGTGCATCCCGGTTGTTCAAATTTTAAATATTACAATTATTATATTATTCATGGAGTGCCTAAATATTTTGGCCAAGGTTATATTTTAATTCAATAAGAATTATTTTTATTTTAATATTGCTTGTAGTTCGATTCTATTTTGTACTTTGATTTCATACGTTACATTGAAAAAAAACTGCTCACAACAAAATTCAACGAGTAACATTCAATTCCACGAACAAATACCTTTTATAAAATATGCTAACAGTCTTTTCTTATAACCTCAAAAAATCCGTTGACAGATCGATGAGTTTCGCTAACGTCCTCTGATAATCGATAACCTCGTCAATCAATCACTGTAACAATGTGGTGACACCGGCAAGTGTCGCAGGCACAGTAGGGCTACTGTGGAGCCCCCAACCCTTCACAGCAGACAACCAAACCGGGAACCCTTCTGTTGTCACAAGTCACACTTAGTTACGAAGAGTGTCACCAACAGCGCTACGTGATCCATTGGTCGTGTGCGCAGGATATTTCATATTAAGATTGCAATGTAGCATTGCACATGAGGGGAAGATGATACATAATATGGAGATAGGGTAATATGGGGAAGTTTATTGGTATTAAGCATACCAGAGGTACCTTGATATGAATCGTGATTTAGAATGTTAAATACATAGCCATTTTCATGAAACAAAAGATGAGTGATTTGCTGCCAAGGTATTGACATTTATTTGTTTACTGACCATGTTGATATTCCTCGTTTTTTAAACGATCTACCTAGATTATAAAATAACGCTAAATAAAATTTGGTCGCGGTTTTATAAAATGTCTAGACATTAAAGAAAACAAATTTTTGTTATTATTATCAGAATAAAACAAAAATATACCGTATATTTCATTTAGTAAGTATACTATAATATGTATAGCTACTTGACAAGAATAAAGAAAATAAATTATTGCTCTGCAATAGTATAAAACAAATTTCTTCGGTGATTATTATGAACGTGTATCATTTGATAATTGTGAGACAATAGTTTTTTTGTTTATATAGGCATTAAAATACCAGATTTATAGCAGATTCTACCGAAGCTGTAAATCTGTGTTGAATACGTTGGCTGATAGCATAAGCCTTGTTTTAACTAAAACACTGTTTTAAAAAATGACAAATTTCATTATTTAATAATAATAATAAATAATATCAAATTTATCAAAATATGATTTTAAAGCAGAACATGGTTTGTATACAAACAAATATTTTTAAATAAATCGTTCTTTAAATATAAGGGTGTAATTAAATATTGAAATTTGAATTTGACATTTCTTAAAACAGCGTTTTAGTTAAAACAAGACTTGTGCTACCAGCCATTATTTTTTTGCCGATTTTAGAATTAATATTAATCTAGTGATTATTTTTAATACTTATTTTGATAAGTTTTCGCCATCAAATTATGTAGCTATGCTTTTTGTTGAACGGTTGCTACGCGTTTGTTGAGCGATTGCTATTAAATAGACAGTAAAAATATTTTTATTCACAATCATTATAGTAATATGACGATTCTTAACCTTTTAGAGGTTGGGAAATACGTCATTCCTAACTGCAATGACAATCTCTTGGTTTGGAAATAACAGATTTCACTTCCACTCCACGGGTTGGAAATGTTTATGTAGGGGTTGCCTAGCAACATTGGCATAGATCTCTATAATAAAGTAGGCATTAACAAAATTGAAGGTTATAATTCAATGATTTATTCTAAAAATTATTGAATTAAAAAGAGGATGATTGTGAATAAAATAGTAGGTATACATACCTCGGTGGGAGTTTCATTACAGCCTCGCGTTGTATCTCAATATACATAAGCCCTCGGCTGTAATGAAACATACCCCATCTCGGATGTAATATACTATTACTGTCTATGTAGTAAAAGTGACATTTTGCAGACTATTAGCTGTTAAAAAAATCGCATTTTTAATGTCAATCGGAAAAAAATGCTACTTTTATTATTTTATATAATATCCATGGATATTTCGGGTTCCAACTAGATTGAAATTTCCTGTTACTTTTATCTTTATTGTCGTTATGGCAAGTCTTTTTATTTATATCCAAAATACTATTGTTACTAGCATTGTTATTTTCTAAATTTACTTCAGAGTTAGAACAGACCGGGTTCCGATTGTCGATTCACTATTATCAGTTTAGACAACACGCCACTATTTAAATTTTTTTAAAAAAATTAATCTATTATAAATTTCATATAGGGCTCGGCCCCATACGAAACTGTTCATGTTGGGTCAAGCCTTTAGGCACCCACAATGTCAGAGCCTATACTAAATGTAAGGTGCGGGCCTAAAACTCACCTATACAGTGACTGATTTTCTGTAGCGCCAAATAGCAGCACCGTCTATGAATTGGCACGCAAACTATTTTTATCTAGCATTCATCAACACCCCCCTAAAGTTTTATTAATATTGTTTCAGCACAGTTCGCGTATGGGAGTACCAACATCGTTTGATTTGGTCTTAAAAACGTTTGGGGATGCTTCATTGGCACATGAAATGTTGCTGTTGAGTAGTTGAACATCGACAAGATACATCTGGATTGACTAAAAAAAATTAAAGAAAAACATGCGAACGATAACGCATCAACCTATAAAGCAATAGTCGTGCGGCAATATCAGTCCTTCAAAAATGTTACTATGTTGCTTCTGACTATTCGCCTTTTCCAAAATAAAATTGAAGCTGAAAGAGAATCGTTACGACGATGTAAGACACTCTTAAACCATCGTGACGAAGGTATTGATCAGCATCCCAGTTTTAATCTTCCAGAACGCCGTAAATGGACTGGAGGACCGCGCCAAGCGCAGTGTAGATTTAAAATGAATGTATATTGAAAAATAAATTATTATTTTGTCTTATTTATTAGGGAAGTCCCAAAACTTTATAGCCACACACGTGTATATTTTTACTTACCTATACTTACATTAAATATCTAGGTTATAATAATTTAATTTTGGTCGCACATGTTGCATGTTACATAATTGAAGGAATTTACAAATTCTGCAGCAATTTATTTCTAGTTCACAGTGAATTAGTTCATAAGTTAGGTGTCACAGTTTATTGACAGGTAATATGCAGGTAAACACAATCACGCCTCTTTCGCACAGGTGATAGAAAGGCAAGTCACGGTTCAAGACACAAACGAATGCATTACAGACTAACTTCATACTATATTCCGTACTTATTACCATGAAGTTTATACTCAAAACAATCCTTAAAACGACTATTAATCTGCCATTCTATTGAACATCTTGTAATTATAAGTAAAATAATTAGCAGATACCCGGCATGATAAAATAAATTTCTATTAGCTGCAATTGTTTGTAATACCTTAATCATTGCATTGTTTTATTTGTAATTTATTGTATGCAAGATAAAATTTTGACTAGCTTATGTCTAATTAAAATAAAGATAAGAACATTAGTTTATTAGCATACTCATTTTACGAATAAAACAATTTTTCCTACATTTTTCGATTTCGGTACGTACATAAAATAATAATAATAATAAAAATAACTAAAAAGAGAATTCTTGACTTTCCACAATATTTTATTCACAAAAGAAACGTCGTTTCGACTTTTCAGTCATCATCAGACTATGCAAGAAAACTATTTTGTATGATTTAAATAGGTTGGATTACAATTGAGAAGGGGAAAGGGCTTATTTCTACCTGTTCATTGTGACCAACACAATACCTCCCGCCATTTATCTATGGGGTCTCGTTGCCTCGTGCCTGATATCTGGTCGCGAATCTGGGGAATCCGATTCGATTCCCTTGTAGTAAACGCCCGCACAATACAAATGTCATTATCATTACCGAAATGTGTGTACAAATCAGATTAGCACACCCAGCAATGGATAATATGCCGTGATAATATATTTATTTATTTCTTTATTTAAATAGATACCTGCATATTTACTAATGCTAGAAATTTTGTATATTAAGTTTCTTTCCATAAAACTATTGTTCTATTTACAATTTTTCTTTTAAAACGTTACTATTACATATCTATTTTAAATTATGTTTTTTTTGACAGTGACATTTATCATTTATCTGTCAGTTACATACATTTAAGCTGACCTATGTAACCATGGAGATGTATTTAAAGCATAAGCTCCGAGATATAATTTTTATATTACTTTATAAATTTATCCATAAAATATATAGAAAAAGTATTAAAGCAAACCTGCAGAAAATGGAATTATCTTTAATTTTTATAATAACAAATTGCGAAAAAATTACATTTAAAGGTATGTTTTGAAGAAAAACTATCTTGAGCTTCAAGTAAACTGCTATTTCCGGTTATTCGATTGCCACCAAAATCTAACGGCTTCATTCCACACTAGAATAAGGTAGAAATACATGATTTCAAAACTTTCTGAATGATAGTATTAGAGTTAGAGTGTAAAGAGGATCCACACGCACACACACACACACACACACACACACACACATACATAAATACATACATACATACACACAGCCATCGTCGTGAAAATGTTAAAATTGGATTCTAGGGACCTTAAAACGTGGACATTTACCAAAATCTCGATAATATGCGATTTTTAGCACGATCCCTATACCTACCAAGGGAAGCGGGAGGTAAAAACGAGTATGCAACTCAGTAAACTGTCAAAATAAATTGATGTTTATGTATATGAAATATGCCATTATTTCATTAATTACGTAACCATAACAACGCGTATTTCACACACTGTACACATTATTTCGTACACTGGGCCCATTATTTTGTGCACTGGGTGCATTATTTCGTGCACTGCGAACATTATTTCACGTACACTTCCAACATCAAACATAAAATAAGCAAAAACTTAAATTGTGAAAGTGTTGATGTGTATAATTTATTCAATTTTATACTAAATTTGTGTAAAAATTCAAAATTAAATGTATCAAAAATTATAGGACAATTCAACTTTTGTCTGTCATATTGACATGATGTCGCAATAGAGGTATTTTTTTTTTTAATAGTTATACTTTACTTCTAAATATTAAATTTGGTTGTAGAAAAAATATTGTGTGTATCTTGTCCGAAAAATATTTTTTTTTCTACTCCCATACGTGAAGTGAGTACTTCACGTATCAATTTTAATATGTGAAGCTTGATTTTTTGTACACTGTGCGTGAAGTATCACTTCACGCATAGTGTGCGTGAAGTAAATATACACTGTGCGTAAAGTAAATAATTCAGTTTTAACACATACAATGAATATCTATATATACACGTAAATCATGTGTTTGTAAATGATCCGTAGAAATAACAACTTCATAAGAAATGTGTTATTAATTTATAAAAATATATATATTTTATTGCAAGGTCGTAGAAAAAGTATAGTATGTAACACGTGTGTGAAGCCTATTTTACAATAAAAATTTCAGCTTCACACACTTGCCACATAATATACTATTGGTGCTCTCGAATGATTTTTTGACTCGACTAAAGCTTCGTCAAAAACTTACACTTTCGTGCACTAAATATATGTATATTTCACGCGCAAATAACTATTTTTTACGAAACGTGCACTTTTTTCATTAAAATGGGTTCATAAAGTATTTTACACAGTAAAAGTGTAAACAGCAGTGGGACCGACTAAATGTCAGACGAAGTTGTTTTGGTTAATCTAAAATGTTATTTTTGTTTGTTTTAAATTAAAAATAATGGACGAAAATGTTACATATGATATAGATGATGGCAGTTTTGAATATCCTAATTTTTTATAGGTCACAATATCTGACAGCTGCTAAACAACTTAGCATGTTGGACTTACCGTGTTTTTTGACACTTATGAACTAGTGCACACTGCACTGACTACCACCGCATTACACGTGCACTTTTTAACGAACGTAGAATTTTTTTGTTTTTATAATAATAATAACAAGATATTTCTATTAACAGCAACTGTCTCTACTCTAATAACTTAATTACTATATAGTTTTATTTGTAATTTATTGTATTTTGTACCACGGTAGTTTACTAGTAATTAAAATTAAGTTAATGACCACATTAACATATTAATTTTAAGAATAATTCTAATTTTCCTACAATTCGGTACATAAAATTAATGAGGTTAAACAATACTCATGTGAAATTCATACAAATCACAGAGCTCGTTAATTTTAATAAAGGCCAAGTAAGCCCACTTAGCTCTAACTACAAAATTATTTAAATGTAATAACATAACGAGTATTATAATTTGTGTAAAAAGAATAAAGAAGCGAGTCCGGGTAAAGTCCGGAGGATTTGTCGCCCGGAGCCCGGAGTAGCACGGCTCGCATGTCCGGAGACATTACGCGCGCGATGTAGGTCAGATGTGAGGACCACCGCCAAGAAGTTCTCAACATGTCTTTAGATGGAAACGCCATTTTTTGTCATACAGCACAGTGCAATGAAAAACTTAATAACTAAATCAAAACTTCATTATAAAAAATCTGATGTGACCAACACAGTACCTCCCGCCATTTACCTATGTATATAATTTTTATATTACTTTATAAATTTATCCATACAATATATAGAAAAAGTATTAAAGCAAACTTGTAGAAAATGGAATAATCTTTAATTTTTATAATAACAAATTGAGAAAAAAATAAATTTAAAGGTATTTTTTGAAGAAAAACTATCTTGAGCTTCAAGTAAACTGCCATTTCCGGTTATCCGATTGCCACTAAAATCTAACCAGTTCTTTCCATATTAGAATAAGGTAGAAATACATGGTTTCAAAACTTTCTGAATGATAGTAGTAGAGCGTAAAGAGGATCCACACATCCACACACACACACACACACACACACACACACACACACACACACACACACACACACACATACATACATGCATACATACATACATACATACATACATACATACATACATACATACACACAGACATCATCGTGACAATGTTAAAAATGGATTCTAGGGACCTTAAAACGTGGTCATTATCAAAATCTCGATATGCGATTTTTAGCACGATCCCTATACCTCCCTTACCAAGGGTAGCGGAAGGAAAAATATGTACCTCCTTTCAAAAAAAAAACTTAAAGAAGGGTCCCTAAGGAACAAAAATTGAAAAAAATTGCAAAAATAAACTTGCACTAATTATTAAATTATGTATGTAATATTTTGGCCCATAAACTGATTATTAAATTTATTTAGTTTTGTATTAATAATAGCAATAGCCATGGTATTTTTGAACAAAACGATAAAACAAATGTTTGACAATTTATCTGCAGAATTCGTTAGCTTTTATTTTTAATATTTCATAGAAAATGCCTAACCAAAATTAAACTAATATAGTTATTAACGTCATTAGGCCGAAATAAGACAAATAACGAACGCAGGGCGACAGTCGAGGTTTGTAATCAGCCGAGTCCGTTATTTGCATATCGGCCGTGTGGTGATACTGTGTCCGGAACCACATATTTAAAAGAGGTTGGCATTACTGTTCTGGTGATGTCAATTTAGAACTATTTTCTACACAAGAATTTTTCAAAAATTTACAACTTTCAATACTATATTGTTAATTGTAACTTCAATGAATACATTTTAAGATAAATGTAAAAAAGTGTTTTCCGATTTTTCGGGATATGTTTGTAAAAATCTTGTGTAGTACACGTCCAGAAACTGCTTTGCGAGAGCTCGTATTTAAAGGCCAAAATATACTCGCACTCGCAAAAGTGCAGTTTCAAAACTAGTGATACAAATAACTATTGCACAAGTACCTTGATTACAAAAATTAGAAAATTTCGTGTTATTTATAGAACTTCAACCTCTTGTATTTTGGTAACTAGAAGGAATAGGACCTATGTTCATATGACATTTTTGGCTCAAAATGACCTCAGGAATAAGCTGTTAAAGTTTGTTACACTAGTCCTGAAACACCCTGTATTGCTAAGAAAGTAACCTCCTTATTTGACAGTGATACTAGATTTTTGTAACATGTATGGTTTAAAATGCACTACGCATGTGTTATAACAACTAGTGCCGGAAGTGCCTAACATGTCAATAGATGCATTAAGTGCAAAACAAAATATGTATATGGAAAATGAAACTATGTATGTTCCATAATATTCACTTATTAAGGCCCTTCATGTTTTTTTGATTTTATATTTTTATTAAGGTATTTTCATTAATATACCTCTTTTATCATTTCCATTTATTTGTCATTATTTAACCCGCACATTTTCCAACAATCATACGTATTTGCCCTTGATATATCGTATGTATGTATATATTATACCGTACAGTATACAATATATAATGACATAATAGTAAGCATGGTTATACATATATTATGTAATATTATTATTATTATTATTATTATATACGATATAAAAATATGGTACAATTACACAAACTTATTATTATAGATTAAAATAAATATACATATTTGATAAAGTTAAAAATGATACTTATAATTATAATACTAATAACATTGTCACACTACATATTGAATTGATTATTATAATCAACCAATTTAATTGTTATAATCAACCACAATGACCTATCCATTATTACAATCATTAATTTATTTTTATTGTTAACCGGATATTCAATTCATTTAAAAGAACATTATTAAAGAAAATTTATTCCCCTTAAAAAGGATAGGAAAAGCTTATTTGGGTGCGTACATTCCCCACTAATAAAATAAAGTTGTTTCATTCTCATTTATTACTAGCATTTACCAATTTTTCTAACAATGTAATAACATAACCATAGTCATCAATACTTCCACATATTACTACGTTTTATAACCACTGGCACATACCGCTTGTGTGAAATGGGACCATTACGTACAATGTGGGTATTAAATATTTTAATTACAGTGCTTTCCAGGAAAATTACTGTTTGCCTGCATAATGAATCCCTCGGACGTAGAGTCTAGAGACTAAACCGAACGAACTCTCGAGTGATTTATATATTCTGAACGCATCTATCAGCCACGTCATCGGCAACTTGACTTCGCGCGTTTTTGCATCTTCTGTCGCCGTGTAGAATTATAATATGTGAGGTTATGTTGAGCTAAACGGTAAACTTATTGTGAAAAAGACGGTATTTGTGAGATAATAAGTACTGTATAAAGGTAATTTAGTAATTGTTAATATTTTTGTAGCATATAAATAGAAGATAGTTAGTTATGCATTCTCAGAAATGAGAAAAAGTGTCGTTTTAAGTTTAAGTGTGAAATAACTAAAATGAGGTGTAGGAATACTAGATTTTTGTCGTTTTTCCAAGTGTTATTACTGTAATTATAAGCTTATTAATTATTTGGATTCCGTTTGTGATTTAAAGAAGAATTTATACAGATTTTTTCAAATATGTAGGTACAGTTGCGTGCAAAAGTAATGCGCCAAACTTATTTTATCTCATAAAAGATTATATAGATATATATTATATTTTATAAATTAAATGATTCGTAAATGCTCTCCGGTTAATTCCAAATTTACACTTATAACGATACTTTTAAAAACAGATTACTTTAACTAAGTTAATTATAGCAAGTTAATTTCAAATGACAGATATATAATTGTATATAATAATTCTAACCTGATCCTCATAATAGGAAATTTTGAATTTACTTTTCTTATGGTCGTATTCTGTTGAAAACTGTAAATCTTACAGATCTGCACAGTATTTTTTTAAAAAAATGTCCGATCAAGGTTATTTGTATCATGAACGAATTAACAAATTGGCATACATTTATCTCTCCCCTTTGCAGTCTATAAGCGTGTGCGATAAGGATGGATATAACATGTTTGTCTTTCAATAATTCATATTGTTTCAAGTTAGGACATTCCACGTTAATACGATGCTCGTTGTAGATAATACTTTCGCTGTAACGTAGGGTTATATATTAATTCATAGCCGTACGAATAACGTTATTTTCTGTCAGTATCACTGACACTGACATTTTTCACAGATTTGGTTTTACATTTGCTAATAAACTTACCAGTTGGTTTATTTTTGAATTTTGAAAGCTTTTATTGTAACATATATGTTTATAATAACAAAATAACAGTAGTATCTTATGTACCCTCATAAAAACTAAGCAAACGACACTATTGAATTTGTCAGAATGGGCAGGGCGCAGAGCAAAAATCTGAATTCATACAATTCGTAGATTGCCTTGATCGGTCATCTTTCAAAAAAATGACTGTAAATAAATAAAAAATCGCAGCGAAAACTGCCATCGTCCTCAACAAAAATTGTTAGAGGTTAGAGTTGGACACAAAAAAAAAAATACAAAGGAAAATAAATTGTGCAGAAAAGTGAATTTATAAATTGATAAATTTTATCATCTGTCAACAATGTGCTAGTAAATTATTAAAAAACATCGCAGGTTTTATTACGTTATTGGTATTTTTATTCACGGCATTTATTCTTCTATATCAAGATGTCTAGGGGTCCCACACATATAAATCTTGTCGTACGCTCAATTAAACGTTATATCGATTAAATTGAGCGTATGCTGTATGCTGTACGCGTCTCGTAGCACAGGGACTGAAAATGCGATCATCGTGATTTAATACCGACCTCTGGCACTTTTTTCTTTCTTTATGAGGATTCAAACACGGACGCTTCTAATTAATGAACCATAATTTTTTTTCTCTGCTATAGGTGAAAATTATTATTATGTAGCTGTAGCTATGTTTGTTTTATTACATTCCAAGGAGCGAAACAAATTGAAGTGCTACTAAGACAAGACTGAAATTTGCTTCAGGATTGTAATAAATCTCTCCGAGATTTATATACTGTTGCATATTTAATATCTATAATAATAGATATAGAGCAGTATTACATAATATGTGCTACAAAAATACTAGTGTAATACGAGTAGATATGCTTATCGTATATCTTAAAACATTGTTAACTGAGACTAAAATTGACCCGAAAAAGAATTTACAATCGTTGCAACCATAAATTCCAATAGATTAAAATCCCCACAGCCCAAAATTAAGATCTGGTCAGTTTTTGATATCAGATAAAATGAAAATAACACATCGATATTACAGGGTAAATTGACAAAATTATACACACGTCAATTATATTGTGCGATATTTTTAAGTCCATAAAAACTGACACAGTTAATAGTACGTAATATACTATTTCGCACAGGTCATGTCTATTTGGCACGAGCTATAAGCTTTAGCGTAATTAAGCCCAAATCAAGCCTGACATTTTAAAAGCTTGAAATGTCAAGCTAAGTTTAGTTTAAGTTTATTATGCTTTCCAGGACATGACCTGATACATAAGGGTTCAGTACAATATAATATAATTTTTTTACGTAAAGAACAAACATATATATATATATATATATATATATATATATATATATATATATATATATATATGTTATATTATATATATAATAACAAACTACGAATAAATAATTTCGATGAATAAGTTTGAGATAAAACACATAATTTTAAGTGTTCTTTACTAACGTCAATATCCAACGTCCAAGATTAATAACATTGAATGTCAGACTACCTGTGACAGCCGTGTATGTGTAATAACCTATAAAAATAAATATTCCTTTCATTTCCAAAATTTTTCGATTTCAAATAAAATATGAGATGCACCTCGACACTGAAGTTCCTTTTTATCACACACGTGATTCATTTTCCTCGGCCCTAGGGCCGCGGTAAAATAAATTCCACATTCGTCATAAAAAATAAAACTTCAGTGCCTTGATAACTATTTATACATACATACAGGGTGGTGACCGGGACTCCGGAACATAGGACTTTAACATGTAAAATCATACTTTCTTAATTTCCTGCTTCCCTAATTATTTTAGGTAAAAATGCTTCAAATTATGTATCTGAATCAATAAGAAACATAAATTTTGTATGCCTTGTAACGGCATAAATTAGGTATACTTTGGTTCACGAAAGATGACAATTCAAGGTCACTTGTTCGAAGAAAGAATACACAACATTAAATACAGTAGTACTTTAGCAACATTTCATGTTAGAAAGAGAAAGATTACTTGACGTAAGTCCATGTAGTTTATGTTGTGTGATAGATATACGTTCATGTTGACATTACTTTCTAACACGTTACAAATATTAATGACGTATGTCGTAGAGTAACAGATATCTAATTATCTACTACACTGCCCTCTATGCTAATATTTATCCAGTGACGTTGACATTTAAATCAAATTATTATTCCATGGTTTTTGTCAAGTCTAGGTTATTGTGATTTGCAAAAACATAGGTGAAGAGCATAAATCTTTGAAAAAGGTATTATTTAAAAAAGAAACATAATTTTCTAATAAATTACACTTATTTTTTCAGTTAAAATGTATCCATAAATATTTCATGTTGCACGTCTATGTATACGAAATGCAGTGAAGTTATCTATAAGTAATATTACACCATACGGTTAATAAATGACCTTGAATTGTCATCTTTCGTGAACCAAACTATATGAAAATGTCGAAAATCACCCCAAAAATAGCAATAGCTATGGAATTGAGACAAAATAAATAACAAATGTCTAATTGTTTATCTGTCACATTAGAGTAATTTATTTTTATTAGATATTATTTCTAATGTCTGTGTCAATTAACAATTATCTGTTAATTTAAACTGATATTTGTTCACTTGAACGGATTTTACAAATAATAATGAAATTAAATTAACTTAGCTTGACAGATAAATCGTTAACATTTTTTAATTTTTTGTTTCAATTCCATGGCTAGAGCTATTTTCGCGGTGATTTTCGACATTTTCATACCTAATTTTTGACGTTACCAGGCATACAAAATTAATTTTGCTTAATGATTCTTTTTTACCTAAAATAATTAGGGAAGTAGGAAATTACGAAAATCTGATTTTACATGTTTAATGTCCTATGTTCCATGGTCGCGGTCACCACACCACCCTGTATATTTGTAACTGTCAAAAAATAAATTGCTGGCGTAGAGAGTGCACTTCAGGGGTCAATTTTACAATTTTGCAATGCGTGCTCATGAGGTAACGCCTGGTAAACGCCCGCACGGTACAAATATGTCATCATCATTTCCGACATCTGTGTTCAAAGCAGATTGGCACACCCAGCAATGGGTAATATGCCGTAATGATATATTTATTTTATTTTAAAACATATATATTATCACAAAATAAATTTGAATTAAAATAACTAAGATTTTGAAGAAGAAAATATTAACAAAACAAAAGTTAAGTACGTTATATGCAAAGAAATTTAATACATTTGCCAGTACTGGTAAATATTTATGTAAGTAGTTATTTAAATGAATAAAAAATACATGGCGAGTCATATTTTTTTTTATAAAGATAAAAGATGAACACAAACTAAACTCCGAACCAAGTAATAACGCTACATGTTTTACCCAGGTTGGTCATTGATATTAATATCTCCTAACAAAGAAAGATGCAAATTTCGTTGCATATTTTCGTCTCATTGGAATAAACTCCGAGTAAATCACTCCTCGAAACAAAGCTACTCCGGAAATGGCATCTTCCAAGTATTAATTACAACTGGAAGTAGCGAAAATAATTACCACAAACCCATACATTCCACAAATACATCCCTGCCCCTGCGGTTTTAACCTAAAAATATAAACGTCACTATCCAACATCCACGTTCACACCGTTAGAACTTAACCTCAAACGTCTATCTCAAGTGACATCCAGGTGAGACCACGCCCCCGTCTCCATGGAGACACGCGTGTGGGGGCGGAACCAGAGGGGTTCATTAGCAAGCTGACTTCGACACGTGGATTTGCACATGGAAAAGAAGCGATAATGAAAGATAGAATTATGAAGTATATGCATAGTAGGGCAACAGGTTCAGTTGAGATATAAGAAAATTAAAATAAAAAAAATTGATGATAGAAATGCAAGAATTTTCATGGTTTCTTGTTGGTTTTTGGTCCTATAATATACCTACAATTTTTATTTTCCTCTTATAATATTTTTATTTACACCACAAAAAGACGAACGATAAATGCGCTAAAATCTTGATCTTCCCAATTAAAATGTTTTTTTTTGTGTTTGCTCTGTTTTGTTAAAATAATTTATTTTTATTGCTAATTTTTAATGATGCAAATATTTTCTCGCTACACGCTTGAAATGAAAATGACAGCGATGTGAATGTCTTATGGTTCACGATAAAATTATTACTTATACAAGACGATAAAATATATACCTATGTGCGTTTGGTTAGGTTATGTTATGAAAATATATATAGAAAAATTGCGCGTTAGAAAATGTTAAAGTACGTTTAGAAAAAAAAATGTAGTTAGAACAAAATTTTGTCTTTCACTTCTGTTTTCTGCACCTAAAGAGGGTATCATACGTATGCAGATATCTGCAACTGCTTTGACGCAACTTTTCAAAATACTCAACTCTTGTTATCACACGTGCGCAGAGTTACATATATTTTAGGTTATTTACATATTTAATGTTGGTAACGTTTTTCTACACGTCTCATATCCCATAACTCTGAAACATCTCTAATTACATTTATCAACGTTTCCAAATATGTCTCCAAATGATTGTCTGTGGCACACATTTTTAAACTTTACATCAAAACATAAACACGTGTGTTTAGGGACTTTTAAGTTATATGGCGCATGCGTACATCGTTTGTATGCACATATCTGCAACTTGTCTGCGAAGTTTTCAAACATGTTCGTAAACTAGTTGCATGAAACTAGTCTCTTTATCATACGCAAAAAGTTGCATGAAATAAACAAAGTTGCAGAAAATCTGTGACAAGTTGCGCGTATGTGCGTACGTGTGATACCCCCTTAACTGTGCAACCAGACTCACAAAGATAGGTCTAATGCAATAAGTTGATATGGGGCATTGTTTATCACTTGTTTGACAATTCAATGTGCAAGCCTACCAGCTACCACCTACTTTATTGAACTTAAATTTTTACGTTACGTTATGTATAGGCCGTAAACAAACACGTGATTCGAGCGACCATGAAGTTCTAGGATTCAGCTGATTTGTGTACGTTTGTCACTTTGACAAGAAAATATGATAACTTATTTTGATTTTGAACTACTAAAAAGTTATTACTTTACAATTTTCGGGCAGTAAAAGACATGAAATTAAAAATACTAACTTTTTACTAGTTCAAAATTAAAAAGTCAAACATTGTTCTTGTAAAAGTACGTTGTTGTCAAAGTGACAAGCACGCACAAATCAGTTGATTTCAAGCACTTCAAGGTCGCTCGAGTCACGTGTCGTCTCGCCTCTGTACTGAACTAGTTCGTACAACGGAATCTTCTTTGTTGAATTAACTACCTATAGGTACCTATATTTATGTTAACGCGAAAGCATACCATAACAAATTGTAACATAAGAACATACTCATAAGTACGTTAGAGAAGACTCAAAATCTAGTATGTATAATTGCGCAAATTTTTACCTCTCGCTAAGAGAGGTATTGGATTCATGCTAAAAATCGCATATCCGCATTTTATTGAATAAGCACGTTTTAAAATCCCTAGAATATGATTTTAACACTTTTATGATGACGTCTGTGTGCGCGTGTGGATATGTGTTTGTGAAGATGTTGTACGATATCTTAAATTCTGTACAACTAAAGACCTGTTTTACTACGGATTCCTCAATCTAACATTAATGGGAAGAATTGAATAGGTTTTAGTAACAATTGGACAATCGGAAGTGGCAATTTAAAAAAAAAAACTAAATATATTTTTTTGAAAATTTATGTTAATACAATAATCCGTTACATAAACCCTGTTTAGGGTTTATATTTCTTAAAACATAAATATTGCACCTATTTTAAGAAAGATCTTTAAATTCTCAATCTGATACATTTAAAATAATTGTTATATCTCCTATAGATTTAGAGATATATAAAAATATAGAATAACCTCGATGCCTAAACAACTCCATGGAAACCAGTATTTAATTGTTTATAATTGACAGATAAATGTAAAATGTCAGTGTCAAGAATCAACAGATTTACTAACATTACAGAACACTTTTCAGAAGTAAGTACATTTAAATTTATTATTGTATTATTACTTAAATAAAATCAATAGAGGAAGCTGTTGGCACTAAGTGAAACATTTTTCAAAATGAATAAGAAAAACACTCAGTTGTTTCACAAAATTAAAGAAAATTCTTTCTTGTACAATTTCGGCTGTTAGGCCATCGTCAGAAGAACTACAAGAATATATTACAGCGGATCCTTTTATATCTAGTTTAGCGGTGGAGATTTGGGTATTAAGATTTCAGGAAATGCGGAATGTACCAAGTTTTTAATTTTGTGAAACAACCGAGTGTTTTTTTATTCACATTACTTAAATATTTAAAATTATAAGTACATTAATATTAAATATATATAAAGTATTTTGAATATATTAAAGAGTAGGAGAAAATTCCTCTTAGAACGAACGAATAGATACAATTAGAATTACTTGTATGTACAAGAAATGTTAAATTCGTTAATTATGACCCGGGTTCGATCCCGACCGACGCTAAAAATTACTTCGAATTTTAATGGCAGAAAATTGACCCCTGTGGTGCACTTTTCACGGCAGCAATGAGTGCCCGTGCGGTGACGCCTGGTAAGCGCCCACACGGTACAAATATTTCGTCATTTACCGATGTCTGCCCAGCAGTGTGTAACATGCCGTGATGATATATTTATTTATTATTTATTTATCTAACATAAAATGGAAATGACGAGAGGTCATGTGTTGGCCATATCATATTTTTGTTATATGTATTGTGCAGTTTTTAAATCTTAGTAATATGATAACCACATATTTGTCCATTTTTAATATTTTCCGTTTTTTGCAACAATGTAAACCACGGGTATAGCAGTTATTAATTGTATAATGATAGCAATTAAAGGCGTGAAACAGCTCGCGACATTTATAACCTCAAGGCTGTAAGTGTAATTAGCAAACTTTCAGGTAACCATAACAACTATAATCGCTAACCAACCCACAGGGGTAAATGATCGCTGCTAATAAAATTGTATGTAGGTTATGTGTAGGAACACACGATTTTATAATTGAATGAAATTTGTATTAATATTTATGCTTATAATTTTCGCGTCTGCTTTTTATGCGATATTCAGAATTAATTTGTGCCAATTAATGTTATTAGAAACTCTTAAATGGTTTGTTTACTGTGTGAAATTTATCCGGTACGTTTTTACGAATTTTAAGAGAGTATGAGTCAAATTATTCAAATATTCTTGTTGTATAGTTTTGTCTGATCAACCAATCGTTGATTAATTGTTTAGGGTGTTGAGAAAAAGCTTCAATGGTCCACGTATGCTAAATTTTATTTACATGAAGAGTATCATTATTGACGCTCGGTCAATTATAATCCCGAGGGATTATAATTCGCGAGGACAATAATGCTCTTCATAACCGTGGTCTATATATTATTTTTTTCACTATTAGCACATACCTAATTATAAAAATAATTACTTACGAAATTTATTCCATTATATTGGCAACTTACTTTAAGCAATATGGCATCTGGTGTCACTATCGCTGATTGGACAGTTTGGTTGTATAAACATTAATTTTATTCATTATATTTATATTACTTACTTTTAGAAATGCAGTACTTTTTAATAATACATACAATGCAAAAGAAACTATTAAATGCCAATTTATCTCAACTCTTTGAGTACAAATAAATTCCGCTTTGGCGCTGCGAGCAGTCAGTTGCCAATTGTCATTTTAATTTTACGTGTGATGCAGTTGGCAGTAGTTGGCCTTGTTTATCAAAACAAAATCTGTCAAAAGCGTGATCAAAAGTTAAAAAGTTCAAAGCTGCCTCGTGTTTGTGTTTACACCTTGTAAATAAGTATTCTAAAGACAATGTTAAGTTCTGAAGATGGAAATTTAACGCCTCCCGAAATTAGCTCAAAATATGGAAGGTGAATTGATGCCAAAAAATATAACATTATTGACCTAGGTCAATAATTTTGACACTATTATTGACCTTGGTCAATAATTGAACTCCAGGTATATAAAAACAATTTCACGGAACAATGAGTCAATAATGACATGTTTATAGGATAGTGAAAAAAAAATTATACACATTCTTACCTAAGTAAAAATAATTATCAACAATACTTCTTAATTAAGTTACAGAAATTTAAATTTGCCATACTCGCCAGTATTTCATCAACTACGAATTGATTCGGAGCTAGTAAAATGCTTTTTTTTCTATGCAAAAAATAATCGTGTCTAATTAATTCAATTGTTTAACATAAAGTATTTTGAAAACTATTGTTTGTAATTATTATTACTTAGGTAACACTTTATACTCGTGTACGTTATACACGAGTTCGACAGCACAATAGATTGCTTCTCAACTCTATTTAACTGATTACTTTTCTATTTCTTTTACATAGGCAGGAAACAGCTTCGAACATCTGCTCATTCAAAAATAATTTCCGTATAAAGTTCACTACACAGGATCTATAAATATGACTAATCACATTTAATCAGAAAATAATAACCCCTTTCTGCCGTATAAATAACAAAAAATTCGAACAACCGAATAGTTTTTGACAGGTCATCAATAAAATAAAAAAGTCCTGCTTACTTAGAAGTTACCTCTCCATTATTATCATTATCTACTACTGAATTATATCCAGGCGTGTGTTTTTTCTCACTTTAATAATTCATTGACTTACTCTTCCCCTAATATGACTGTTCTCGCGTAGAGAAAGTTTTCCTCTGTTCGGGAAAGTTTGGAAGTCTCAAGGGTACCTGTGTTTGTGTTTCACGAGTATTACAAGAACTAGAGTTCATGTTAACAAGACGTAGAGTAATTGACATTAAGCTGACTGAATTATTGAACGCTGAAAATTGGAGGAAATTAGGGCCAGTTATGCCGAGAGAAATATATTTCACTGAAAATATTTATTAATAATAAATAAGATTCTAAGTGGATCACGAAGTATAAGTTCTAAATTACAATAATGCAAGTATTATTTGTGGAATACAATTGACAATAATAATTTAATGTTGACAGGAAGTAATTGATAAAAAACTGGGCTTAAATAAATGATAAAGTAAATGACAAAAATTAGTGCCTGTTCTCTCTAACATAGTTGAGAACTTCTGTCAGGTTATGTGTAGAAATTTGCTAAATAAAAGAGAGAAAATTGCAGGGAAATAACGGTAAAGAAACGCCTATTCTGTCAACAATGTTTAGCAAATTATACTCCATAGACGTATCAAAATGTAGCATCAATAAATTAAAGAGTCAACAAATCGCCATGTAGCAAATCAGTTGTTTTGATAAGCTAATACAGTGGTCTTCAAACTTTAACAACCACAAACCTACCAAGATTATATGTTGTATTGGTACCCTCAGGCGCACAATAGCATGCGACACAAGTGGAAATTTAAGTAACTAAACTAGTAAGACCTGTCAGAAATGTAAATATCTCAAACCATTGTTCCGTTTAACAAAAAAAGTTCTCGTGCTTTGGTCTTTGCTTTTATTTGCTAATGAATAAAAAAGTAAGTGAATTATAGAAAATGAATATAATGCACATCAAAGATTTCAGATATGAGCAAACCAATAATATTTCGGCCGGTTTACAATTTCAAAAAATTAAAAAGCCTGCACAATTGGTCAGAAATTTTTACAGCTACTTTAAATGTAAACTTTAAAAAAATGTGGGCCAAATGACGGATGATAATAGCTCGATCGGCATTTTAAGCGTTATCTTCTAGTCCAGATTTAGCTTCTACCGAGAACCTTTACTTTTTGCACAACGAAAACCAACTTCGTAAAAATCCAGAACGTACAGTAAAACCTACCTAGACATATAGGACAATAGAACAATTAAAGCTGGTGTTACTAATAAAGGAGATTTAACCCAATATTAAATGGCGGAATATTTGAATAACATATTTAGTTTTTGTTTTTGTATGTTTAAAATGTAAATATTAAACTAGTCGAAAGAAAGTTGTAGAAATTTCTCACTATTTGCGTAGGTTTTATAATTTGTTTGTTGAAAATATAAACCGGCAGGAATATTATGCGTTTGGGCTCGTATATCATTCTATAATTTTAGGCTACGAAGCAAAAAATGATCGACTGAATGTAAGGGAAAAAAAATAAATATATTTAAAAACTCAAACATAATAAATAAATAATTTTTTCTTTGTATTTTACAAAAAAACAATGTAATTATAATTTTGCAGTATTAATTTCACCACAGAGTGGAAATCGATTTCTATGTCAAAGTCAGGACAGAAACGTACTCGTATTGGCTTAGAAAGAAAAGTATAAACTTTAAGAAATTGATATTATTTTTTTTGCACGATCGCGTTTTATTTGTCACATCAATGATTTTTGTGATGTTTGTACTCTCGATCGTAAAAAAATAGTTAGTAGTTATATAGGTGTGTTTTGTACCACGTGAAATAAAAATTATGCATCTATCTTGATCGATAATACTTTGGGCCAATCTTACAATCTCCAGTTAAAATTTAACTGATAGTTAATATAACCAAACCGAAACGAAATGAACTGTCAAGTAACATTGTTTATTTATCGGGAAGTTAAAAATTTAACTGGTGATTGAAGATTGATCCTCAATATTATTTTAAGGTCAATCATAAAATGCAATATGCCATATTTAAATGACAGAATTAGGTTAGAATTTTTCCATTCAGAAAATTTTATCAATTAGTTCTAATCACTGAAGAGGCATTACTTCAGTGGGTTTGACATTCCAAAAAATATTTAATAAGAGAAATAATCATCTAGTATGAGCTTAATAAAGCAGAGCAGATAATTGTTACAAACAACTGTTTCCCCATATTAAACGGTGATGTGACAGTTTCCGTATTCCGTTGAAGACAGTTTGAAGATCTCTGCACTGAGCTTAACGTAACCGTAGTGTTACTGCCGTCCATCAAACTCTCAACGCTAATGAACAGACGAAATTCCCAGTTGCGTCCTAATGCGCGCCGATAATAACAATAATCAAGGGGATGCGAATCTTTGTTGTGGAGACTCCGTGTTCTTTTTGTACACATCAACTGACTCTGTTTATATCGAAAAATGATTAAAGTCCCTCGGCCCGATTGATGGATTGACTGACGTAGCCTACGCTGCCTGATCACAGTAATTTTCCCATCACCTGCTCTTGGTAAACTGCGCTATCTAAATTCCTCCTCCTCCCTCTATACGACCAGTCTTCTTCTTCTTTTTCTCCGTCCGTTGAGGCAAGCGTTTGCCGCGTTCTTACCTTACCTTACCGCAGGAACATCGTTGTACATTTACGCAATGCAGGAATGTCGACTAGATAAAAAGCTGCCAGTGTGGAAACGGCAGGAAATTGCTTCAAATGTACACAGCGCATACAAGGTGGCAAAACAAGCCAAGCAACCCTCAACTACACGTTTCCGTTGTGTGGTTTTGCTTCCTACTTACGCTACCAAATTGATTTGGAAATGCAATGGCAATTTTAAATGTGATTTGCTCATAATTTCAAATAAGATACTCCTACTTTTGCAATGAAATTTACATCGTATTCGTAAAAAGCTGAAATCACAAGTTGAAATATGTTTACCATAAATATCTGTTTCTCAATATTGCTACAGTAAATACCCTTTAGTCCGCACCCACGTAAATTAGAATATCCAGTAATAAGGACATCGGCTAGCTAGAAGTAAGGTAATCCGAAATCTGGGACAAAATTTCTCTGAACTCAACAACTAGCACATGTGATTCTTGGAAAAAAACTATCTAATTTTGTTTTAGTTGCCACCGGTTGCCACCCCTGGAGTGGTATGAGGCGGAACCATCTTTAATCTGTGATGAAAAGCGCCAAAACAGTTCATTTTTGGCACGTTTCGTTTTCTGCTTTCAAAACTGACAAATGAATGACTTATAACCTCAAATTGCTGTCAGTTAACAATGACTTTTCATCTAAAAAGTTAGCGGGAAGCGATACCAACATAACTGATAAAAAAGATCAAGTCATATTTTTTGACGTCACATTATTTAAATTCAAAAGCGATATTCGACTGTATTTGGGATGAAGATGGAAATATGTGTAAATGTTTTTTCAACCGACAATTCTGTAAGTGCATATTTTATTACTGTAATCTTAGTTGTATAATCTGTTTTTTGTGTTCACGTGTAATATATTTCGCTCTTGTGTATGTATTGTAGAACCCTGAAGAAGACTATGGTATAGTCGAAACGTCGGCGTGAATAAATTTTATTATTGACTGCTAATCCGAAAGACAGTTACTACCTGTTTCCATCTCCACATTATTTAAAAATTATAAAAACATGTTTCATAAGGCCTGTTATCGCACTCGTCCTTTGTAAAACTGGTCCAAACTTGGAACCGTGTGTTAACAGATAATCTTGTGAAACTTGTTTTTACCTCTCGCTAAGAGAGGTATTGGATTCATGCTAAAAATCGCATATCCAGATTTTATTGAATAAGCACGTTTTAAGGTCCCTACAATCCGATTTTAACATTTTTACGATGATGTCTGTGTGTGTGTGTGTGTGTGTGTGTGTGTGTGTGTGTGTGTGTGTGTGGATGTGTGTGTGTGGGATGTTGGAAGGACGGTTACTCAAAAACTATAAGACTTAAAATTTGTTTAACAACGTATTTCCCAATCGGACATTCATGGGAAGATCTGAAAAGGTTTTGGTAATAATTGGACAACCGGAAGTAGAAGATTCTTGAAAAAAAATCTTCTAAATATTATTTTTTGAAAATTTTTCGTGGTAATATTAAATAAAATTAAATTCTCTATCTGATACATTTAAATATTTTATTATATATTCCATAGATTTAGAGATAAAAGAAGTATAATATATAAAATAATCTGTTGTAATAAATTTGACAGCCGAAAGAATGCCATGAAAAATAGTTGATAATTTAAATTATTTGTAACTGACAGATAAATGTCAGTGTCAGAAATAATGAATCCCTTAGTTCTTGATCTGTGACTATTATGGAGATGACAAGTCTAGGTTGAAGGACTTAAATTTGTTCCAAACATTATGGGACAATGTACACCAGTACTATAGACTAGAGTAACTTTGAATTGCGAAAAAGCTATCAAATTCTTCTCAAGTAAGTTGTAAATATTGACAAAATTACACATCGATATAAGAATAATCGGAGTGCAATCTATCCGTCACTTTATTAAAGGGAATTAGTGTTATTTAGATATAACATGTATGAAAAAATAAAATGTAAAAGAAGATATGTAAGAATAGATGCACAATCCATATATACATTTTAGACCGCCCAAAATTAATGTTTTTACTAGAAGAATATGAAGAGAAAGTAAACAACGTTGTTCGAATTGAAAATTGCAGTTACCAGCCTAATATTTATATATGGTAAACTTTACTTTGTAATTTATTGTAACATAATTTATGGTAAAATATCTTCATGTTGAGACATGCTATTATTGAATAATAAAGAAGTTTATACGTCATAGATTTATATGAATATATTATTTGTATTTATAAAAATATTCTTTGCTTTATGCATACAGCCAGGTAAAATATACGGCGAGAGGTTATGTGCTGGCCACATCAGATTTTTTAATATAGTATTGTAAAAAATGCTAAATAATTTTAATAATTTTTAAGTAATTTTAAATATGTTATGAAAGTAAACCAAATTACCTACGATTTTGTAGTTTTCAGTTTATGTTTGACAAAATAATTATTAGATTAATAGTTAACAAGTGCGGGAAATTCAAATTAGTGATTCTGAAACACAAGTACGGAATTTCAGAATCACATTTTCCGCATACATAGTAAACAATTTTTTTTTGCAATTTTGCAAAAAAAAATAAGAAAAATTACGAAAGGTATTTTTAAGCAATTATGATAATTGCTTTCATAACAACAAAATATAAACCTTATATTTAAATTATTTCCCGCACGATTGTAGAAAAAGTAGGTATTGTTTATATTCGCAAATCATGAAAAGATATTTATACGTTATCAAAACATATTATTTCTAGAGTATAAAAAACTTTTTTTGTGCTTGGTAACAGCTCATTTATTATTAGTGATGTTCAAAAATTATGTTATTACTAATTTAAATCATTCTTTTCCTTATATTAATATAATGTTTTCATGTTATAGTATTTACCTCCTTATGAGTTTGGGACTAATATATTATCTCATTTTGAAAGTAAACATTCATGCATGCATTGTCAAACAAATATATTAATTCAAACCCGATAATATCTCTAGGGATGACTGGGCAATTTTATAATCAAACAATCAGTTCTGTTCGTTTGGCTACATGCGCCTACACCTACATAAACATGGAACTTCATGTCTGCCACTCCTCAAAACAAAACAAACAATCGTTCGTTGTTCCTTCATTTTGTTTAATAAAGACAAAGAAGCAGCAGCGCTGGGCATGGGCAGACAGAGGAAAACAAAAGACAAAGCGATGAGGCAGGGACTCCTTCGTTCCTCACCCGAGCTTGTATCGATTACGGCTGTGAATCCCGTGCGATATTGATTGGCACGCACAGCTACGCAATGAAAGTGCGCGTGTGCGTATACCCGAGGTCTTTGTTGCAATTGCATTGCTAATGAGCCACTATTCAAATCGAATCGATGAAATGAAAACGCATTATAAAATTAAATTCAAATAAAAGTAACGACATCATGACAATCTAGTTCTCATTTGTTGTGATGTTTTGTTTTTGGTAAGTAAAATAATTGAATAATCGCAAATTTATTAACATCTGAAGATAAATAAATTTGTTAAGAAATGAAGCATTTAAGTTCAAACCAAAAAATATATAAGGTCACGCTAGAATTATTTTGAGAACAACAGAATAAGGAAAACAAAATTTGCACTATTATACAGGATGTAACAGAAATAAGTACATTAAATTTAACCAGTGATAGAACTGGTCGAAAGCAACAATATTTCTTAATAACTGTTTTCCAAATCTTATTTTTTTTAAAAAAATACCCCCCCCCTAAATTAACGAATTTCATAATAATTTGATCGAGTGGCTATAAAAATGAAACAATTGTTGTCAACTTTTTCAAAAAATGATATTAACAGCATTTTTTTCAAGAAAAACTGTTAACTTCTTCAAATTATGGTACTTCCAGTAAAACCAATCATAACCAAAATCTAATCAGATCTTCATAAGAACGTACGAAAGAGGAATATGAAAGAATTATAAGTTTTGGAATTGTAGTATTGGAGTTATCCAATATATAATATATATTTAATACAGACATCATTGTAAAAACACTAAATTCGTATTGTAGGGACTCTAAAACATGCTTATTCATTAAAAACTCGCCATCGAATATTTTGACCAAAGACAAAACTTTCCTTACCTATAGGTGACGGAAGGTAAAAAAATAATAACCTATAAAATAGTGGAATTAGATTCAACATAATAAATTTTCTATTATTTATTAATTTCATCAATTTTCCAATTTATATTTTTGTCGCTATAAATAAATATAAAAAATTCTCAAACTAATTCATAAACGAAAAAAAAATTCAAGAGCACTCTGTACAGCTGTAGTAAAATATGAAACGAATATTCAAATAAATTGTTCCTGTACTAGAACTATTAACATTTTACAACATTCAACACTAGACAAACATACAAGTACTTCTGATTTGAACAAGCCTTTTTAAAAAAGTATTATTGAAATATATTAGTATTTGTCTTTGATTTTAATGGGAAAACGAGAAATGCTACTGAATTTTGGTCTTCCCATTAAAATTAAATTCAAATATTAATAGATTTCCATGTTAATAGTTCTAGCACAGGAACAAATTATTTGAATGTTCGCTTCATATTTTCGTACAGAATGCTCTTAAAATACATAGATAAAATAGTTCTATTTTCTCGAAAATCAGTGCTGTCCTCAAACAATAATTCTACGAACTATATCAAATCAGAGAAAAGAATGACACCCTTCAAACAAGAATGTCCTTGATGTTGCGTCATCATTCAAGTTTTACAAATAAATTAATAGATAAAATAACCATCTGACACGGGCTTAATAGGTCGAGTGAGTTCGATCGTGTATTAGGCTGCGAATAAAATTAATTTTTCTTCATCTATCTTTCCCTCAAATCTAAATTTTGTTTCGAGAAGGCTCTGGTATTCTGGTAATAAAAAACAAGCAAGTAAATTAAACGAACGTCCATTTTTTCTGAGCTGGCTTTATTAAAACAAAACTTAAACGCCATGATGTGGGACTTTCTTGTTTTGTTTTGTTTATCGCACGCGTTACACCCACAGCCAATTAAAAACGCCGTCCAGGCCGATACCGATAACCGACCAACCGTAGGAAGGAGAGATGCACACGATATATGGACTTGATCTTACATATAAGGCCCAACAAATGTTCTCATTGTAAATTAAATATAAATTGATATCTGACCAAGATGAGCAAGATACAAGAATGCAATCGTAAAATTAATTACATTAACTGGGACGATCAATACTGAACTGAACTTCAATAGAAAATTTATTTCAAGGAACTTTCCATCTCTAATAATAAATTATAAAGTAATATTTTTTTAAATTATTTATTTTTAATTTAAATCGTTTAATAGATAAGCGTGTGCTTAATTCATTCGTTCAATGACAATTATAAAATAAATGAATTAAGGTGAGGGGCAAACAAAAAAAAATCTGTTGTGGCCAGCACAATACCTTCCGTCAACCCTGTGTAATATGTATAAATTCCATATATAAATTTTCTTGCAAAAGATTCTAAATTTCCAGTAATATTATTTCATAAACAAATTATGCAAATTGCACTTGACACTAATATCTTCTCCTTTAGCTTTTCCCATTCGTTAGGGGACGCTATTTTTTATTTTCTTCTTCCACTCATTTCTGTTTTACGTGTCGTTCTCATTCAGTTCCTTTTCTCTCAAGTCTTCCGCAATACAGTCCTTCCATCTTATCTTTGGTCTTCCTCTGTTTCTTCAACCTTTTATTACTAACCTATTCATTCTTCATTCAATATATTCTTCATTTCTCCTCGTGACATTTTCAAACCAATGTAATCATTTCTCTTGTATCTTTCTAGAAACTTGTAACACTAGAGTTATTTCCTTACCTATCTTTACGTGTCTTCCCCATCATCTACTTCAACATCCTCATCTTTGCCACATTAATTTACTTTTTATTGATACTGACATCTGAATATATTAGTAGTTTCCATGTTTAGCATAGCTGGCTGATTTATAAAATTTAATTTCTTTAAAATTCATTAACTCTATATCTATTGCATATGAAGTATAAAATGCAATCAACTCGTATAGAGAATAATATATTCTTTAAGTTATAATAACGTTAAATGTCAATAAATCAAATTTAACTGTTAAATCTTCAAATGAGGCTACTTCCGGTTCACTAATTATAACCAAAATCTATTCAGTTGTTCTTCTGGATGTAAATTTGAGAAATACGAAAAAAATATAATTTTTGGAATCGTGGTATTGAAGTTATGCGATCCAAAACTTTCGTCACTTACACACAGACACACACACACACACACACACACACACACACATACATTCATACAGACATCATCGTAAAAATGGTAAAATCATATTATAGGGACCCTAAAACATGATTATTCGCTAAAAACACACCATTGAATTTTTTGACCAAAGACAATACCTTCCTTACCTAAAGGTGACGGAAACACAAATGAGTAGTGGACTATAAGTCGGTGAGTTGTCGTGGTACACAAACTTAGTTACGGTACTCTAATTTTCAACCATATAAACACAAATTATGCATCTAATATGAATGCAATCTGACATACAGCTGCGTGCAAAAGTATTGAATCAAATTTATTTTATCTCTTTTAAAAAAAATTTTTTGTAATACATTTACATGTTTATTACACTATTGTTAGGAATGTTAATTATATTATAATTAGTATATCTTACATGTTTTACGATTTTTCATTGCATTTTAGAACATAAATGAAATTGTCCGTGTTCAAAAGTATAGAACCAAGTTGTTGAGCGTTTATATACTTTGCTTATTTATATTTATCATCAAATGCCCAATTTAAATTAATTGTTTAACGAAATGGTGAAATACTTCCAGTTACAAGAATCCGTAATAAATCTTACTGTACAAGGAAAGGATTCTCGTAAGACAGCCGGCTTATGATCGATAAAATCATAACAAATGGAATTATTACCAAAAATAAGTTGACAAAATCATTAGCTGACATGTCAAGATACAATAGGCCCCATAAACCAACAAAGCGAATGGATATAATAATTAAAAATAAAATCTCTAGCAGATCCAAGAAACTGGGATATTTCCAAAGAAATACGAAAAAAAAAATCTTGCCAATGTCAGCCGAAGTACTGGTTCTCGACGTCTTAAAGAAGTAGGACCTATTAGACGTATAGTGTTAAGAAACATTTAATTAGTAGAAAAAATAAAAAGGCGAAACTAAATTTTACAAAACATATCAACATTAGAATGAAGTCGATTAGTGTATATTCGGATGAATCAAAATTTGATTTTTTTGGAAATGATGTTAAAAAGTATTTTCGACGACCAACAAGTGCAAGATTAAATTTTAGTCACCAAATACTTATAATTAACCATGGTAGAAGAAATGTTATTTTATGTTGTGCATGTTCTCATTACGGTATATGTGCATTAGTCGAGATAAAGAATACATATGAATTATCTAATGTAAAAACATAGTTTAGCAAAGCATATTATACTTCATTATGCCAGAAAAAATATACCGCGGGAATAGATTTTTCAACAGGACAGCGATCCTAAACATACTTCGAAAGTAGTAATAGTATATTACATCCGAGGTGGGTTATGCTTCATTACAGCCGAGGGCTTATGTATATAAGATACTGCGTGAGGCTGTAATGAAATTCCCACCGAGGTATATATACTATTTTATTCACAATCATCTTCTTTGTAAATCAATAATTTTCAAAATAAATCATTGAGTTATAACCTTTAATTTTGTTAATATTAAGTGACAGCTCTATTAAAATTTGTTTAGTCTACTTTATTATAGGGATATATGACAATGTTGCTAGGCAATCTCTACATAAATATTTAATACCCGTGGGGTGGAAGTGTAATCTGATATTTCTAACCCAAGATATTGTCATTTCAATTAGGAATCTCGTATTTCCCAACCTCTAAAAGGTTAAGGACCGACATATTACTAAAATGATTGTGAATAAAATAATTTTTAGGTGAACAAAAGTACAAATTTTTGCCTGACCACACCAATCGCCGGATTTAAATCCAATAAAACACTTATGGCAGAAGTCAAAAATACGCGTCGGACAAGAATTATAGAACCATTGAGAAAATGCCGGTATTACAAATTTAATTAAATCATGCCTCGACGGTGTGTTGCAGTGATTGTATCAAAAGGAATGATAAAACTATTAAATATGGAGTACAAAATCACAAGTGAAAAAGATTAACCCGATTTTTTAGTAGTTTTGAAACAGGTATATGTTTGGTGCAATATTTTTGCACAGCACGATAAATTATTTTTTTACTACATAAGTTTATTTACATAGTTTGTAACGCGACATACCCGGCCTCGTCCATCTCAAGGTTGTACTTACCCTACGTTGTGTTTATAATTAATAAGTAACCCTTACTTCGTTCGTAATACAGAGTAGCTGTCAAAAGTGGGGGAATCGGGATAGGTAATTGATATAATTAAAGAATAATGTTCTCTCCAAAAAGCAGACAGAATATGTCTATCTTTGTGCATTTATTGAAAATGAATAATGAAAGCAAATAATAAATAATATGAGAAATACGATTGGGTGTAATGATTTGAACATGGCACCCTGCTGTGGAATGGTCCGCTCTCTGGCACACGCCTTACGTACGAGGGAAACCACAGCTAAAACCTCGCACAGAGAGTCATCTAGACACAATTTAAACAAATGATTTTATAACAAATTAATCCAAAAACACATAACGGTTGTCCCAACAATTTGATATTAGCAACTTTGAAAATAATATATTAATTAGACTTTGTATATTGATAGACAATTACAAACGCATTTGTGTGCGTGCATGTTTGTGCATGTGTAAGTTTGGTAAATTCGGTTTCCCGAACTGCCATGGCGCTCGGCTGAGCCGACGGGCCGTTCTTTGTATGGTCATATGGACAGCGTAGGGTTAGCAACACTATCTATAGGTTCGCAGCTGAGCTGCCTCACCTTTAATTAAACAGGACGCTCGGCGACGCCGGCGGGCCATTCTTTGTATGGATAGCGTGGGGTTAGCAACACTATCTAGGTTCGCAGCTGAGCTGCCTCACCTTTTGACCAGGACGCTCGGCGCCACCGAGACGTCTGTAGAGTGTGCGACTGAGTCGCCACACGGTCTGATCCGACGAGTACCTGTGTCGTACTCGTCGGGGGTGTTTTGTTAAGTGATACCCAAGTGAACGTGGACAGGCCAGCGCTCGGTGCTGATACGGCACACATCTTGAGCTTGAGTGGTTGCAAAGCAACGACCCGCAAAATTACGTTTGATTGTCAACCAATATCAGATCATATAGATAAAAATTCATTATATCATTGTGACAACAATAAATCATAATATGTTGCTTGTCCAAGTTAAGTTCCCCATAGCGGGTGAATGGGGGGATAAATGGGGAGTCCCAAACGTGCCTGACATAGCCATAGCAGCTGAGTGGGGGAAAGTAGGATTCCAAACGTGCCTGACATAGCCATAGCAGCTGAGTGGAGGAAAAACGGGGAGTCCCAAACGTGCCTGACATAGCCATAGCAGCTGGATGGGGGGAAAGTAGGATTCCAAACGTGCCTGACATAGCCATAGCAGCTGAGTGGGGGAAAAATGGGGAGTCCCAAACGTGCCTGACATAGCCATAGCAGCTGGATGGGGGGAAAGTAGAATTCCAAACGTGCCTGACATAGCCATAGCAGCTGAGTGGGGGAAAAATGGGGAGTCCCAAACGTGCCTGACATAGCCATAGCAGCTGGATGGGGGGAAAGTAGAATTCCAAACGTGCCTGACATAGCCATAGCAGCTGAGTGGAGGAAAAATGGGGAGTCCCAAACGTGCCTGACATAGCCATAGCAGCTGGATGGGGGGAAGTAGGATTCCAAACGTGCCTGACATAGCCATAGCAGCTGAGTGGAGGAAAAATGGGGAGTCCCAAACGTGCCTGACATAGCCATAGCAGCTGGATGGGGGAAAGTAGGATTCCAAACGTGCCTGACATAGCCATAGCAGCTGAGTGGAGGAAAGTAGAATAAGGTATTGGATACGTGGTCGAGTTTAAACTTGAAGAACTTACCCCGGACAAGCCAAGTGTAAAATTTTGTTAAATCCGAACTTTAAATTACTCAACGTGTGAACCACGCCAGAGGTAAAAAGTCGGTGATGTCAGAATCCCAGGTTGACTGAAGACTGAAGAATACAGTTTCTGTCCCAGTATTTAAACCAAAATATCCCTCTTGTCCCTTCCAGATCTAGGGTGTTTCGGGGGTAAGATTTGCCCTCTCTGTCACCGGTGTGGGTGGGTGCTTTGGGTGGATCATCGAAAGTTCTAGAACACCATAAATTTGCCATTGATACATGTGCAGGCCAGATCTCCGAACCAGCCCTGTGACGCCAGCTCAAGTGCTTGCATTGTCTTCGCTAACTGCCGGGCCTGTCCCTTGACCGCCTAGTGCGACACACAAAAAAAACAACAAACACATGTGCGACTAGATATCTTTGCAATGGCCATTACAACTAAATAATTACTACGTATTCTTTTTACATTAACAATAATAATATTAGTATAACGTACTTCTTCAAGTTTCTGGTTTATAATACATATGTTTACTAATATAACTATCATTTTTGTATCACCTTTACAATAGAAATCTGTTTTGACTCAATACTTTTTCACGCCTCTGTAATAATATTTAAGTTCTGAGTTCAAAAGAATTCAAACATGGACCGCGAAAACCACAACCGATCTCACACATCCTGAATTATAATAAACAATTAACCAGTATTTTTTTATTATGTATATTTACATTTTAGTTGTATAAAAATGAGAATTTAAGTATAGTTAATATTGGTGGTAACACTGTGAAACCTCCACATACTTATCGTTAAGTACTCGGGTCCCCTTCTGGTCGCGGAGCCAGCGTGGGCGTGTCTGGAGGAATAAATCAGAAACCACACCGCAGAGCACTCACCCTCGGCCCGCCCCGGCCGCCCTCACAAACCCCCCCTTCGTCCCCCAACAGCGAAACTCTCCGTATTTGTCGTCCAACAAATGAATAAAAATCGACGCATCTGTAATCTACGGCGGCTGTTCCATGCTCGCTTGTATTAGGGAGATCCAATGGATTTATTACTACACATTGTTCATCTCTTTCTATATTCAACATCGATATATTTTTTTCTCTTCTCTTTGATCGAAGTGAGCGTGTACGCGAATTAATTGTTTTCTTTTTCTTTGTTCTGTTTTGATTTGTTTTTGTTCAGTTGTTTTGTTGAGGCTATTGTTGAAGCGGTTTCGTGTTTGGTTGGGAATAATGGAAACTGGATATGAAAGAATTAATCTTTGTCGTTTTGTAGATAAATTACGGCAAAAAGAATAGCTGGAGCAGGGCTACATATATTCCGTGAAATAACATGCTTCCGTGATTTATTTATTTACCTTTATAGGTACTTCTACGATTTTTATTGCCGCATTCTGCTTTCAATAAATAGAAAAAATTCTGCTATATCCAGAATTAATGGTTCAGTTTTGAGGAAAATTGTAACCATAGCAACTTTGACAAATTTATAGATAATTACAGAAAATAAACAATGTTTCAGTTTAGTGTTGTGTTTTCTAAAATCATGATCTCTGTTCCAGCCGGTAATTTTAGACAAGTTTGCAACCTATATCTGATTCTTTAATGCGCATGTGTGTACATAAACTAGTTACTGATGAGTCTGAAACACCTAAATGTTGGAACGCGGAATGGGACCGGTGACGGTGACGATACCAAAGCGAGTATTTGTAGCATACAAGCTAGTTAATCTAGTAAATAAATTATTTAACAACATATAACAAATGTCTTCGTCGGTCATTTATCTAAAAATAAAATAAAATTATTATTACCTAATAATCTAATTATATTAAGTATAGATTTCATCTTTCTTTAAGAGATGGAAAATATGAAAACTAACACTCAATTTGCAATAAGTACGCAGGCTCTGACCAACCTTTGAAAACTTATATGGCGAGTGCCGGGCATTTGCCAGTTTAGGGCCAATTAGGGGAATTTGGAGAGTTATATTCGGAAAATGGTAATAAAAATAAATAAAATATAATCTATAATTGTATTTTACATTGATGTCACTGCTACTACAATTGTTTTTACCCAATAAATTTAATATTTATTGAATACGTTCATATAAAAATTATAACATTGACATCATAATTCGAAATCCAATATATGGTGTCAAAATAAAATAAGAGTTGGCTTTGGAAACAGTGATCCAAATAACTACATACAAAAACCAATATCCATTTTTATATTATACTTAGAAGTTATATGCAAAAATAAGAAACTAAAATTTATTTTTTTGTTTATATCTATGTTACGGTTTATCTAATAAATCCGGTTTGTATTAATAGTTCCTGGGAATTATTAATACTTACCGGGGTCTTATTAATACAAACCGTTAAGTTTGATTTGCTTAGTATTAATAATTTCTGGTAATTATTAATATAAACCGGATTTATTAGATTGACCGTAACATCTATACATTTTCAACTTCAAGTTCAGAAAGAGTAAAACGAAAGATATAAATAATGCATATAAGTAGAATCATTTTCAGAAAAATTTAATTCAATTTCCATTTTAATTTTCTCCGAAAATGAATATATATATATATATATATATATATATATATATATATATATATATATATATTTAAATTGATTTTACTTTTTTCTGAAACAGAATATACATTTTCTAAATATAAAATTACTTTATTTTAAATCGTTAAGACGATTTTATGTGAATACAGTGTTGCCAACCTTGTACGATATACAATAATAAATTTGTATGTAAAATGACAAAAAATATTTTGAATATTCTTTACACGATAACTTCATTTTTTGAAATTAGCAACATTAAGTGAGACTAACAAAAACAGATATATAAACATTATCTATAAAATTAATATTCCTATTATTTTCACAATTTTTTATTCCAAATAAAATATCATATGCACCTCGACACTGAAGTTCCTTTTTATCACTCATATGGTTATATAAATACCACATTGGTGATTAACTGTAGAACTTCAGTCCCTTGTTATATAAATAAATATTTTCTGAATTGAATCCTGGCATTTTTTTTATAAATAATAAACCGCTAAAATGGCCCCCTAAAGATTAATTTTTGTCAAATTGACCAACTTCTTATCTCTTATTGTTCTCGAGGTACACATGTTGAACACGTAATTCGGGACACCTGTGTAATTTATATCAAGAAGCAAAATTTGTTTGAAATATTGAAGTATTCAAAATGAAAAAACCAAAACTGTTGTCAAGTGACAGATATGTCACACCTTGAACGCTGGTTCAAGTATTTTTCAGTTGCATTTTACTCCTTTATGAAACTTTGTCGACTCTGTCAGAAAATCAGGGAAGAAGAAAGTTTTATAAGTCAAAACCATCTGAGAAGTATATCACAGTTTTGATACTGAAGAATATTTAGTCCAGAATTGATTACATAAAATGTATCTGTTCAAGCGTCGTGTTGTACTTTACACATGTACAAGCATAAATACATGCATAATACAGGCCCGTAGTCATCAACTAAATTTTCTGTACAGATTTCAAAATAAGTAAATTTAGTGTGTACCCGGTATTATGTAATATATGCGAAGAGTAAATTCTTATTCTAGGTTAATTTGGTTGTAAATAAAAGCGAGATAAATCGTAAGATTGATCATGGGCGTATATTTCGTGAAGGTACGGGTTGAAAATTAAATCGCGCTTTCGTTTCAGCTTCAGCCATTATCATCAATCGTTTAGCTGCGACCTTGTCAGAGTCACTTTCTCCACGCCAAAATTAGCTCTTCACACGCCAGCCACGCGCCCACTTTTCTACTCTGCATACGCAACCCACTACAATTCACGATTCTTCATCATTCACCCTGTTACATCAACCCTAATGCCCTAATGGATTGCGCAACCAACCAACTTTGGTTTGTAATATTTTACCAAAGATTGATGACGAACATGATAAAGGTGAACAGAATTTTTGGAAGATTATCTGATTTAATATGAATATATTACATGATAAAATACATTTTAAAATGATTGCGCATTTAGTATTGGTGTTTGGTTAGGGACATTGAAGTGGCCACCATTATTTTTTTTTTAATTCTTAATTAATAAAAGTCTAAATTATTATTAAAATTAAATCTTGTACAATAAAAAATGTTCCATACAAGTCTTAAGCATTTCATGTTTGAATACTAATGGGCCTATTCCGTAACTCAGTGGTTAATTTTTAGAAAGTAGTTAAATAATTTCACTACCTAATCAAGTATGTTGACATGTAACAAAAAGTTTTTAATTGACAAATCCGTATCGATTGGATAATAATTTTAACCAGTTGACGATCCCAATCATAGATGCCGACTATGAGGGGGGGGGGGTCGGCCAAGGTGGGCGTTAGCAAAAATAGGGAATAACGTAGATAAACATATCCGCAAAAAGAGACCAAAGTTGTGGCGAGACAAGTCATGGTTTTGCACCACGACAATGCGCCCGTCAATTTCTCAATTCGTCAGTTATGTGCCAAAAATCAGACGACTGTCCTCCCTCAGCCTCACTCGCCAAAAAAAAAATCGTTTTGGCAGTGGCGAATTAAAAAAGAATTAAATGAAAAATAATTTTTCGAATTAAAAAAAAATATTATTGATTGAGAATCAGCACTTCGAAATGTATATAACCTCAAAAAAAATTACCCTTTTTTAACAGCCTCCATAGATTCACACAAACAGCAAAACAATACATTATGATTGTATCGACTGAAAAGACTAAATCCATGGTAAATGCAAAGGAACCATTTCAATGCAAATTAGTAGTAGATAACACAATTATTGAATAAGTACATTTTAATTACCCTGGAATTGACATATCCAGTTATCGAAATACATACGAGGTAGTGCGAACCCGGGCGCAAAAAGGGGCAAAAATTTCAAAATATTTTATAGAGATATTACATAACGAAACAAATATATGAGCACTGAAAGCAAGGTAAAGATTTATAAAACAATAGTACGTCCAGTATTAACATCCGGTGCAGAAACAGAGCTGAAAATGAAAAAAACCAAACAGCTCTTAGGAACCACTCAAATGTCTACCTGAAGAACAATAGTTGGAAAAACTCGAAGAGACCGGAAAAGAAATAAAATCAGACGAGAAAAATGTAATATAACCGATAAAATCAGAATAACTCGTGATCAAATTCCAAGAGGAAAGAAAAGAGTATAGGAAGACCTAAGAAGCGTTGGTTTCAAAATATGCAATCATTGGTAAAAATGAACAAACGCTATAGTGTTTCAGTCAGTTATGTACATAGACGTCAAATATCATAATTTTTCATTCTAAATTTCGTGATTTTTCAATTCCATGTGGTTATTTAAATTAAGCACGTGAACTTAGAAAATCTTGAAATTTTGAATAAAAAATTCTGACATTGGACATTTATATACATATACTTATGTAACCAAACACGAAAGTGGCCATAGGTATTGTGGTGTTGCAAAAAAAATTACAATATCTTTTTATTTTGAAATTCGAATAAGTACATTCTTCTATAGTATTAGTAAATATTTAAAAGTAGGTATACTATGTTTGAATTGGCGCCAAATTACACTGCTTGTGAAGTCCAAGCAATACAATGACAGAACTAAAATTGTCTCCTAATGGGACAACTTTGTTTAATTTAACCGAATTCGTATCTCATGTAGTTTGTTGAAATGCAGGGCGCATTTTATAGGACCTCTATAAATAAATTACCAGTCTACGACATCAATTGAAATTTAGTATATAAAATAAATCACCTACACTTACTTCTTTCAGGTGTCCGAACTTTAAATAATAAGTAAAATATGAATAATTATAAAAAATAAGTTATACAAAATTTCATCCCATTTTTATGTAATTTCCTCTTCAACATATTTTTATTTAAACTGGTATCAATTAGACTTTTTAAAAATACTATATTAACAATCTTCAAATTTCTTATTCTTTCGAATATATACCATATTTTGTAAATTTTATTGTATACAAAGTTAGTAAGACGTTCCTTGTGCAGCTGATTCACAATCACCAATCAGCTCCTTCCAAGGCTGGTGCTCCACTGATGTCGGCGGCGATATCAACGCTCCTACAGAAGGTGAAACACTTATCGCTCGCCGGAATCATCACGGTAACATAGGGAATCTCCGCAGTCCTATCTAACAACATATAAATTATACCAAGGGAGGAGAGGCGTACAACAAGATATTCACACAAAATCTATCCCACAGAACGATTAAAATCCTTGAAATTTCAAGGGGGAGGGTTAGAAATTAGTGTTTTTAATTTAATGACAATAGAAAGACATGTGTTGTTGCCGTAACATACAAACGTAGATCGTCAGTTCACATCAACAACAAATTACGTTTTCAAAATTAGTTTAAGTTTTCAAAGACCATGTCCACTTGTTTTATGCCGAAAAATATGTAACTATTTTTAATAAAATCAAAAAAGTGCACTAAAAAAATAAGAATATTACAGTTCTTCAGATTATTTTGTCCGTGGACATGATGGGCCACTCGTCCATTTCTTATTAAAAAAAAACTTTTTTTAGTCAACACACAAAATTTGCGGTTTGCATTTCTCAACGCAAAATATCACTTTACCGCTTATACGACGGAAAATTTGGAGTGGCCAGCACAATACCTCTCGCCACTTCCGTTTTTGGTTACTTAAGTATAGGGCGCGAGCAGTCATGTGATATTGTTAGCCTCGACAAGCAGATATGGGGGCCGTGTCAGAATGACAATTAGTAATTATGTACATAGATGTCAAATGTAAGAATTTTTCATTAAAAATTTCAAGATTTATCTAAATTCATGTAGTTAGTTTGTCATATTTGGCCTAGACAAGCAGATATGGAGGCCCTTGTCAAAATGACAGTTAGTAATTATTTACATAAATGTAAAAAGTCATAATTTTTCACGTGCTTAATTTGTTACTCGGAATTTGGAATTTACTTGCCGAGGAAAATAAACCACATGGAATTGGAATATATGAAATTTGGGATGGAAAATTGACATTTGACATCTATGTACATAATTACTAGTTGTCATTCTAACTCGGGCTCCCATATTTGCTTGTCAAGTCCAACAAAGTCACAAGACTACTAGCGGCCTATAAATTTCGCGTCTTTTCTTTCTGTTTAGATTATTTTTATAATTTGAAATTTATTTTTTGAGGATGTTTTCTCCTACACTTATAAATGTTCGAATTTCTTCCATTTTTTTTATGGGTTTTCTGATGGGTATATGTATATAGCTATAATTTTAAATATTTAATTGTTATTATTGTTATACAACGTAAAAGCGGAATTTGTCGTTTTACTACTATGTTGCCAAAAAAAAAGATTTAGTTTCAGCTAAAATCTACATAAAACCATATTCGTACTATGACAAATTTTGAATCGATTCTTATCCACTGTCATGTGTTTAGTTAAAATAGACTTAAGGTCAAGTTTTAGAATTGAGCTTCCAATACCGCCCAAATAACTTTATGAACTACTGTTGGTTTTTGACACTGACATTTTTCTATCATTTACAAACATGATGGTTACTATGGAGTTGTTTAGGCTCTGAAATTTATTACAACAGTTTATTTTATATATTACTTTTTTTTATCTCAATATGTAGAAGATGTAATAAAATTTCAATATGTATCGAATAGATAATTTTACGTTCTTTAATACTGATAATAAAAAAATTCAAAAAAAAAAATTTAGAATATTTTTTAAGATACTACTACTTCCGGTTTTCCAACTGGTACCAAAACCTATTCAACTCTCCGCATTAAAGTTAGATTGAGGAATCCGTAGTCAAACAGGCCTTTAGTCTTATAGAATTTGAGAAATCGTGCCTCCAATAACCTCACACAGACACACACACACACACACACACACAAAAACATCATTGTAAAAATGTTAAAATCGGATTCTATGGACTTTAAATCGTGCTTATTCAATAAAATTTGGATATGCGATTTTTAGCATGAATCCAATACCTCTCTAAGCGAGAGGTAAAAAACAGAAACACGATCACTCCAAATTTTTAAGAGATGATGCTTAAATTTATTCTGTTGCATTTTCAATTGATAATCTTAAGTTAATTTTTATAGAAGTTTGTTGTTTTTTGTAAGGATAAAGGATCATTCATACTCTGAAATGTTTTTTTTTTCAAATTGAGCAAAATGTCTAAATTATTGAATTCATAAATGTAAATTACACATATGTAAGTACATTGGCTATATATTACTCTAAAATATCATATTTCCTCTTTTCGAAGTCAATAATAATATTAATTAATGTAATAAAAATTGTATTTATCATTGTTCACAATTTAGATAGTATTTTAAAAATTGTTTCCGTAACAAGTAGCTCAGTTTCTTGTTTAGAATAAAATATTTTAAAACAATTATTGTTTTCCATACAATACAATTGATCATCTGAATACCAAAAATTGTATACTTTACGACAATTTTTTGACATTTCAATTTATTGTTTTGTATACAATATTGTTTCAGAATCAATGTTCACCTGAATTTCAAAATTACAATTTATTATATACCAACCAATAATTGTTTTGATTATACTATCGTTTTCTAAAGTGTCACGAGAATCAGACCGTTAGAGAAGAAATCAAAAGAAGTCGAAAAGTTTTATACACTACATGTGACCAAAAATGTACTGTTTCGGACATAGGACAGGTTTTATTTAAATTTAATTATAATCTACCGAAGCTATTAATTTATTTGTAAAATTTTTAATAGTTTTTGCGTAGAACTTTACAAATAAATTCATGGCTCTCGGTATTTAACAGCATAATAATGAAGAGTTGCAAAAAAAATTAACATATCGTTTTTATTCTGTATTAGTAAATATGATTTTCTCTTCAAATTTCTGTATATATTAAACACAATATACTATTTTGGTACCACAGTATCATTAAAATAAAATTCTACATGAAAATGATAAAAATTTACTTCCTGTTTCATGTTTCTCATAAGAATAAAAAGAGAAGTAATTACCATAATGCTCTGAAGAATATTAGATATGAAAATTGCCTCAAGTGATATACATATTTAAAATGGTGTACATAAGAATAAGGAAAATTAAAATTTATTCAATTATCTAATTTAATTTAAAAATCAAGAAATGAAAGAAAATTCGTTTAATTACTAATAAATAATTAATATTCTTATAATATTTTCATGTTCAGGAAACAGGTACCGACTTATACCGCAAAATATTTTATAATTAATAGCAAGATATAATTAGCTCCCCAATTAAATTTTTAATTACTTTTCAGAAAGTAAAATCCGCTAGTTTTTTCTCTGCTGACGTAACTCTAACCCAACAAATCATATTTAGAGAGAAACAAAACAAAACTATAATTGTTCTAAACCAATTCCTCCCAAATTACAAACATTTATACAAGTTAGATTTATTTATTTCGCTGGGAAAGTTTCCCAGGGCCGCATTGAATTTTATTTTTTGCTGGTCAGTGACGGGCTGATTACAGGGTGCGAACGAGAGAGAGAAAAGTAGAAAGAGATAGCGCTAGTCGGTGCTTTATTTAAATGTGACGTGCTAATTGCCCGTATTTCTAATTAAGAAAGGTCTGAGGTCCCGGGTTCGAACCCCGCCGCCGGCGACGAACTGGCGCCCAGAAAGGCTACCGCTGCGCTATCTACCTGTGACGCACAAAACACAAAAGCGCCGAACGATTCCACTGATGATGTGTGAGATTTTGTATTAGCTCTGTTTCTGTGTTACGTATTATTATACAACTTATATTTCACTTCAGACTAAACTAGTAGACAGTAGCTCTACCTGATCTAATTTATGCAGATTGTAATTTTTAAACTGTTTTACATGAGCATTAATACTTAGTTAAGAAAGTTATAACCTAATTTTTGAGCAATAACTATAACCATGTTGTATTAATGGACTACAGCTTCTATTCAATTTATTTTAGAATTGACTGAATTTTTAAGGAAATTATAGAGTATTATTTGACGAATACAAAATAATAATTGATATTTATACACATTCTTAACTCACTTGTTTTATACAATACTTTGTTCAATTTTGACGAAATAATAAAAATCATTATAATACATAATATTGACATAATAAACAAACAATTAGTAGGCTCTGCACGACAATTCTCGTTGACAGACCAAGCGTTTATTTATAAATTATGAACAAACTTTATTTTCTATCATTTGTGTTGTGAAAAATAATGAAAATGGCTGATATGTCTGATAACGACTGTTGTGAAAGTGTTATATTCGTGCGTCATGTTATTTTAATGCATTATTTGTTGCAGAGGGAGTTAAAATTGTGTGAGAATGACATTTCTAATTTTCTAATTCACTAGCAAACAAACATTTACTTCAAGTTGTTCCTATGACAGTTTAAAACTTGAAAATTGAATAAAAAAATAGATTTGAATGGGCCGTCATTAATAGAGTGGAGTATGGTGACCTTAATCAAAGAAAATATAAATATTAGGGATGGAACGGATATCCGGTTACAATTTAGTATCCGGCTTACCAGGCCATTTTATTACTATTCGGCCGGATAACAGATAGTGATATATAGTGAACATTAAAATGAAGAAAAATAATTTATATGCAATTTTCTTTTTTGTAATATTTGACTGTAAAAATGTATAATCAAATGATATTCCTCTGTGGTGAGAGAATTTTTCTTTAACAACGAGCCCATTGTTGTTCTTCTTTTCTTATTATTTTGTTCCGAAAAGAACACATAATTTCTTAAAAACATTTTCTTTATAAAGTTGAGCGACAAAGAACGATAGAAACCTATTATTTAATCGTCAATGATTGTGCGGTGACGTTAATTTTTTAATAATCTTTCGTTTTCTTTTTATGAAACAAAGAGCGAGCCCTTTTGTTAAATTTTTTATAGTTAAAAACTGATGATATTGCCAAGTTTACATCTCTACTCACTTAAGACTTATTGTCCTAAAATTCAAAATACCATAACACCCATACCTAAAATACAAAAATTCTAATTTAGACTTCAAATTTCGAAACTGCAGGGAATATAGCATTCAAACTTCGAAATAACTCAATTGATAGCAAATGTAAAACTAAATATGTGAAAAACAAGATACTGACACAGTGTCAGTGACACTGGCAAAATAACGTTATACGTACGGCACGGTTATGAAACAAATTCAGCGGCGGATATAGGCACAAGCCTACTGCGGCATATTTTTTGGGAAGGCAAAATTATTAATCAGAAATACATAGTTTTATTAATTTCGCTGATCAAAATGCGCGTCGGAAACATTTACAAATACTTTCGCGATAAGTTTAGTTATTAATTCGAATATATTACTTTCATTCATAACCGTACGAATAACGTTATTTTTTGTCAGTGTCACTGACATTGTGTCAGTGTATTATTTTTCACAAATTTGGTTTTACATTTGCTAATAAACTTACCAGTTGACTTATTTTTGAATTTTGAATACTTTTACTGTAACACAAATAAAATAAATATATCATCATGGCATATTACCCATTGCTGGGTGTGCCAATCTGCATTGTATACAGATATCGGTAATGATGAAATATTTATACCGTGCGGGCGCTTACCACGCGTCACCTCACGAGCACCCATAGCTGGCGTGGAGAGTGCACCACAGGAGTAAATTTTATGCCATTAAAATTCGAAGTAATTTTTGGCGTCGATCGGGATATGTTTTTATTATAATAAAATAACAGTAGTATCTTATGTACCCTTATAAAAATTAAGTAAACGACACTACTGAATTTGACAGAATGAGCGGAGCTAAATTCTTAATTCATACAATTCATAGATGACCTTGATCGGACATCTTTAAAAAAAATTACCGTACCTACTTTATTTTCAACAAATGTCCAAATAATTTAATTGATACTTCAGTTTTACTTTGCGGTCCTCTTATTATTATATTATTATTATTATTATTGTATGGATAATTATACAGTAATTTTAATTTATAAATAAATGAATTTATTTTAGTTTGTTTTTACTATGTCTTTAAATTATGCTTACTTGGTTACTAAAGCTGGGAATTTAAAATTTGGACATTAAAATAGTATTCAGAATTTCATTTCTAAAATTATATATAAAAATCATTTCATAAAATTGTACGGGACAGATATTTAAAAATAAAAAACTATTCACTTGTATAATCTTTAGTTAATATTTAAAAAGGCGCGCGCCCTTCTTGTCAATGCAAATATAAGAGATAAATATATGCCAACTTGTTAATTCGTTCATGATACAGAAAATCTTGATCAAACATTTTTACAAAATTGAACTGTAAATATCGTCCCTTTCACAAGCTGCAGGTCGCAGTAAAAGTCATGAATACTGAAAACTGTTATGGACAGACTACTTAAATAAGGAAATAAATTTAAGTTTTAAAATGAAGAATTCTATGAAGATGAATTTGATTCCAAAATGTTAAACTAATACAATCTCAGGCAACACATATTTTCATTAAGGATTAGTCAGTAAAATTAGCGCATAAATTAGTAAAAAAATATCAAATTTGTCAAAAATATGTTCTCAATTCTCTTACTTCCTCCTGCCACCCACGTCAGAAACTTGCCTATAATTAGTTGTGCATAACTTCACCCAAATTCCTCACATTCTTTTTAAAAAGAAAAACTTAGCGATGATGTACACAGGTTCACAGCAACTTTAGCTTTTCGGGTTTTAGCGTTCCGCGTCATTTGTTAACATGCGTTGCTTTCGATGTAGTTAAAGCAGCACGTGAAGTGCAACCGCAAAAGTTTAGACATCGCATTAGTTAGGACAGAGCGTGAAATCAATCCTACAAGGGGAATCAGCCTCACAGACTGATACACAAACATTGCCTCGAGAATAGGAGCAAAAAAGATGCAAGATTGATGGAAGACATTAATCACACAAGAATGATCATTTGCATTGTAAGAATGAACATCTTAACATTGTAATGTAGTCATAAACATTAAAAACTGCCACAAAATTCACCTATATCAAAAGGAATGTAATAATTTTTTTGTTAAACATAATGTCATAGTATGGCGAATCACTTTATTTCTTGTAAAATTTTCATTTTTGTATTGTTTCTGTATTGTACAGTTCACGATTATTTCATTACATTTTAACCCGCAACACTAATATAATTAAAAAGAAAAGCAGGAATTATTATTTCTATTTTATTGTCATAAAACATGCTATACGTAAATCCGCCTTAAAAATGAATGGGGTCGCACCAATATTATACCTGTACTTATTATTTTTGGTCGAAATCTCAGTTCGTCACAGCTCACTTCAGATAAACTCAGCAAAATGTTCTACTTGAGGTGAGCGTTACTGAGTGTACTCACATCCTCCCTTACCAATGCTGCACCATCCGCAAAATTAACTTAAAATTCAGTTCGAATCTATGAATTTTTCACAAAATCTTGCTAAATTAATTTTAAAATCTCTATGATCTGTAATACCTATTTCTACGATTTATTTAAACACTAATATTCAATCACCAAATCTATTATTCGTCTTATTTGAAAAAATAGCGTTTTTAAGCTGTGGTGCAATAAAATCCACGTCCCAGTCAGAAATCGTTCTAAATTGATCATCATTTATTTACATATGAATAAATGGAACTTGCAAACTATTCAATCCAACAATGAATTAACCAAACCTAGTATTTTAAATAAATATGCAGTATTAAATGATCAGTAATTTATAATAAAAATACAATTTAACCTAATCTAATTTTATTTAGCCTAACCTAATCTAATTTAAACTAATCTAATCATAACTTAACCTAACCTAATCTAACCTGGCCATAATATTCATATTAACTGATCCCTTAGTTTTTAATATACTAATGGTTAATCATTAATGTAAAAATATACTGCAAAATTAAATCCTGTTTCAATAAATATGTATGTAAAACAAGTAAAATAAAACGATAATTATTCATTTAAATTGGTAGGTGTTGTAATACATAAATATGTGTTTCATTTTTGTAAATTCATGTTTGTTTAGTCAGTAATGTCATAATGATTCCCGATTGAATTAAATGAACACGTTGTGAATTTCACACACCCAGTAATCAAAGTAGTGATCACGCATGCAGTAGTCCACATTCGCACGAACCTAACCTCAAACTACACTAGCACTGCAGGCGCACAACACAGAGAACTAACACATAGCAAGCATAGCATACCAAGCCAGACTCGGGCTGATGACATACGTAGGCTAAAATTAACGTTAATCAAGATAATTTAGTGACATAATTGACAGCACATCAAAGGTGAGCGTCGATAGAACAGTTCTCTCCCTTTCCCGCCTGCCGCCACTGCCACATCGACGTGTATATCAGCGCCGTGTCACAGCCGCCCTCGTTCAAATTATAGAGGATCGAGGCAGCGAGGCCCTCTGGCCTCGGGGTTGTAATTACGCCTTGTGTCAGTCGAACCCAAAGAAAATTGCCCGAAAAATATGTTGCGCGGCAGCGGCAGTGGAGATCTTTTTTGTGGCCCGCTCGTGATGCCAGAGAGCTGACTTACCGACCCGTCTGCACATGGGTTTGTCTGTGAACGTATTTTCCTCTAAAAATGTTTCATCTGCTTGTGCTTGTGTTTGCTGGACGCCGAAGCGAACCCATCATTTTTTTTCAATTTTTTATGTACTTTAATATGTTTCAACATCGGCAGTTCTAAAAGAGTATTGACAAGAAATGAGAAAAGACACTTTTTTCTCAACAATATATATTTATATTGTTCTTTGTTCACAAATAATTTGGGTACATTACCGATACGTCTTCACCAAAATATAAAAACTTTATAATTTTTTTTATATAATAACAAAGACAGTTAAGTTACTTCCAGAATTCCATGATAATTATAATGCTTTGTGCTTTGTCCATATTCCATATGTCAGTGTCTTCAACAATTCACATAAACAATATACAGGGGACACTGAAAAATGGACCACTCAAATAACTTTTTACCTCTCGCTAAGAGAGGTATTGGATTCATGCTAAAAATCGCATATCCAGATTTTATTGAATAAGCACGTTTTAAGGTCCCTACAATCCGATTTTAACATTTTTACGATGATGTCTGTGTGTGTGTGTGTGTGTGTGTGTGTGTGTGTGTGTGTGTGTGTGTGTGTGGATGTGTGTGTGTGGGATGTTGGAAGGACGGTTACTCAAAAACTATAAGACTTAAAATTTGTTTAACAACGTATTTCCCAATCGGACATTCATGGGAAGATCTGAAAAGGTTTTGGTAACAATTGGACAACCGGAAGTAGAAGATTCTTGAAAAAAAATCTTCTAAATATTATTTTTTGAAAATTTTTCTTGATAATATTAAAGAAAAATAAATTCTCTTTCTGATACATTTAAATATTTTTATACATATTTTATAGATTTAGAGATAAAAGGAATATAATATATAAAATAATGTTGTAATTAATTTTACAACCGAAAGGATGCCATGAAAAATAGTTGCAAATTTAAATTATTTGTAACTGACAGATAAATGTCAGTGTCAGAAATAATGAGTAATGCAAGAAAAAATGTATTTGGAGAATCCCTTAATTCTTGATCTGTGACTATTATGGAGATGACAAGTCTAGGTTGAAGGACTTAAATTTGTTTCAAACATTATGGGACAATGTACACCAGTACTGTAGACTAGAGTAACTTTGAATTGCGAAAAAGCTATCAAATTCTTCTCAAGTAAGTTGTAAATATTGACAAAATTACACATCGATATAAGAATAATCGGAGTGCAATCTATCCGTCACTTTATTAAAGGGAATTAAGGTTATTTAGATATAACAAGTATGAAAAAATAAAATGTAAAAGAAGATATATAAGAATAGATGCACAATCCAGATATATACATTTTAGACCGCCCAAAATTAATGTTTTTACTAGAAGAATATGAAGAGAAAGTAAACAAAGTTGTTCGAATTGCAAATTGCTGTTACCAGCCTAATATTTATATATGGTAAACTCTACTTTGTAATTTATTGTAACATAATTTATGGTAAATATCTTTATGTTGAGACATGCTATTATTGAATAATAAAGAAGTTTATACGTCATAGATTTATATGAATATATTATTTGTATTTATAAAAATAATCTTTGCTTTATGCATATGGCGAGAGGTTATGTGCTGGCCACATCAGATTTTTTATTTATAATTATTTTCTAATTCTCTTTAAATATTTGTTAACTAGGCTTAGGGGCTCACAAATCATGGTATTCGGCATGATGGTAACGCTTCCGCTTTGACCGGAAGTGACATTAACTTTAATATTTCAATTAGAACACGCTATATATTTTGATATATTTGGAATCTACGTAAAATTACGAGTTCAATAATATGTTTAAGGTGTTTTTTTATTGAAGAAATAAATTACAAAAACATAACGGTGCGCATAAATTTTAAGCTAGGCTTAAAAAAATTCATATCAAAATTTTGACAGCAATATTCAATTATTCATTTGACGTTTCATTACGATATTGACAGTTTAAGGAACGCTTTAAATTTAAGCGACAACGTCAAAGAACGTGTGACAATCTGGCTACGACATATATTATTGTAAACATAGTATATAAAACGAAGACGTATGCTATAACCATATTCCAAATTAACATTGAGAATAACATAGGAAAATCAGTTGCAAATAAAAATACATTTTATGTTTCATGTTTTTTAAAACCGGTTATATAAAAAACAACTATTAAAATGGACAATGCAACTTGATTTTTTGACAGCAATTATTTTAAATTAAAATCATATGAACATGAAAATTGATTCGATTTTATTCAAGTATTTAAATTTATTTTGGCAGGAAATTTAAGTGGATCTTTATAAACTGTCCCTTAAAGGAGTAATTTACAATTTATCCTGGAACTATATAAGCTTTTGATTGACTACAACCCCAGCCGTACCACAAGTTAATATCCAAACAAAACCATTTCTAAAAACATTTCTTGCAAAAATTGTACGGTAGCGAATTTCCATAATTTATATTTATTGTACGAGGGTCATTTCATAAATATTACACAATTGTTAGTTTATTCATTTGTTTATTTTTATTACACTATCTCTTTACAATCCTTCAATATAGTCCCCCTGCTTCTTAATGGCTGAGTTCCAAAGTCTGGGAAGTTTTACTATTCCATCCAAGACACCAACTCTGTTCATCTGTCGAATGGCTTGAGTAACGGCAGCATGAAGCTCTTTCATAGACGGAAACGATGTCCACACATAGGCTGTTTCAGCTTTGGTAATAGGTTGAAGTTTGATGGACTCATGTCTGGACTGTACGGAGCATAAGGTAACACAACCCAACGCAAGTTTTCGGTTACGACATTGAGGGCGAGCATTGTCATGGAGATTGAGTGACAGCCTCAAGAAACTGAGGTCGGGTGCAATCTTCTGCGCAATTTTTACGTGAAGGCCCGATAATAAACTGCTGTGACACTTGTGCCACGTGGAACTATATTTGTCATGATGATTCCTTTGTAACCATAAGCAAAAATCATCATTTGTTTGACTTTTGATTGAGCTCTACGATTATTTTTTTGCCGTGAGGAATTTGGACCTCTCCACTCCTTGGACTATGATTTCAACTCCGGCTCAAAATCTCTAACTCACGTTTCATCAATAGCGACTATTCGATAATGCTTGACCTTCAACGTCGAATCTTTGTTTCAGTAACGTTGCAAAGTCCAAGCTTTTCTGTTATTTAATTGTTTGTCAGAATTCGGAGAACTGACATTGATGAAATCCCTGTGGTTTCAGAAAGTTCCTCATATGTCGCACGACAATCTTGTGTAGGAGCATCTGCCACAAGGTTAACACTTCGTTCATTTGTTATTGTTTTCGGCCTTCCTGATCTTGGATCATCATTTTTCATTTATGCTCACCACGAAAACGATTAGCCCAACGAGACACTGTACTACGGTCCACTGTTAAATCACCGCAAACTTCACTTTAAGTATTGTGGATTTTTGTTGGGTATCTGCCACGCAAAGTTTCGATCTTAAATGTACGACCTCTGATGTTCAACCGTCACAATACCCAAGAAACGTGCAGCTCCATTTCTAGCTTATGTTTGTGAAAAACAGATTATGTTATAGTTGAAAAAAACACACGCTTTTCCCCCAAGCCTTCTACTAAAATTGTTATTGCATCATGCAATTCGCAGTGTTGCCAACCTGTGCATTATTTATTAAATGACCCTCGTAAATAATTTGTGTGATTTATTATTTGTCTTCTAGTTTAAATATATGCAATATGCCAACACTACTCTCAATGAACACAGAATACTGTACTTGTTAAGTTAGAGATGTAATTATTTATTGATTCATCTTTTATAACATATATTTTATTTGTTTTTTAATGGCAGATAACAAATTTTAGAAAGTACTAAATGACAACTAAATACAAGTCCCATACATATTTTATTATCAAATCCAAAGAATTCCTATATTCGTCAATAGAAATCACATTACTTACATCTGTTTTATACTGACTTTCCAAAAACATATTCTATTTTTTGTCATTTTTTTTTTCGTGGAATTTGCATTTAGCCTCCAACAAATCGTGTCCGAAATAGAACAATTCCCCCGGTAAACAAATTATCATGTCTGTTAAAACAATTTCATTAATTTTTTTCATCTATAGCTGCAGGTAAAGTCATTTATAATCAGTGAAACTCACAAAACGAATACCGAAATGATTTGAATACAATAGCAGCCAACAGAACACAAAATATTTTACCAAAACAACAAAACAACCGTCAAAATAAAATAGCTGGTTAATTCTATGATACATAAAGTGACATGAATTACTTTTAAACACTTAAGACTTGAAATACATGTAATTTTCTACAATTCGTTTCCCTTCACGAATTTTTCGGAGAAAAGTCAGCGCCCGAAAAATTAAGTGTTCACAATTATCATGTCACATCAAGTAAATAGTTTTCCACAAAAAAACTCGTTACACTAATGTGAGAATATCATAGTTGGCTATAGTTGCTTAATCTTCTGTGGATAAGCACTTCAACGAGCATTAAGAAGACACTCAAAATATTTTTAACCTCACTTCAAACAAAATCTCAACAAACAAGAGATAAATTGTTTTAAAAATACTGATAATTTGCGATTAAAACTTGTGGATCATGTTAGATGTTTAAAATTACACATTTTATCGTGTTAAATGCGTGATTAGACCCAAAAGTAATGAAAATTTTTGAATGTCGCATGTTGTTCGTTCAATTTTACTTCCTTGTACGTAAGTAAAGGAAGTATTGTAATCGCGAAAAATTTCGGTTTTCAGATTTCAGCGGAAATATCCATTTTGATCATCCCTGAATCCATTTTGACTAATTTCGTCGTGACGTCTGTACGTACGTACGTATCTCGCATAACTCATAAACGGTAAGCCGTAGAAAGTTGAAATTTTGTATTTAGGACTCCTATAACATCTAGTTGTGCACCTCCCTTTCTGGTTATTACACAATTTTCAGAAGTGGCACTTTACATGAAGCCTATAATAGATTTTAATGAAAAACTGTTTTAAAATATAATCCAAAACTTTTCAAATTTGGTATACAAGACTTTTATGTCAATCGAAATAATATAATACATTTTGGTTAAAATAGGCTAACCGGAAGTGGTACATTACTTGAAGTTGTTAACAGTTTTTCTTGAATAATATGATTTTATTTTGTTTTTAGAAATAAATGCTTCAAATAAAAGTTTTAGAGAATTAATTTCTGCATCAAGCACATTAAGTATTATTAAATTAGCCTTATGTATAAGCGAGATATGTAAATTTAAAAATTATGTACTTTTTTTGTAATAAAGCTTGCTATGGATTAGGACAAAAACATAAAAAAAATGTTCATGTCAAATTACGTTAAATACGAGCAATTTTATGATTCGTACAATAACAAATATTATATTTTTATTGTGAAATTAGTCATATTCATTGTTGTAATCAAATATTTCTTCGTTGTAATCAAAACTCTCTTTAAAAATAACCGGGTTAGATTAATGTTAATTTAAGAATGATAGTAGTAAATGAATTATTTTTTGTTCTATATCAAAATATTTCTCGGGCTTGGCTTAAGCCTGTCTATATTTTGTAATTTAATTATTAAAAAACTATGTATAGGTTAATAATCGTACAAGGAAGTCATGTGGTGTCCACATCAGATTTTTTTATAACGTTGATACCATCATTTGTGAAGTGTATAGCAGGTTTCATTCATATTTGACGGGTTGTTTTGTGTTTCACAGTTACATATTGTCGAAGCATTTTGACATGCCTGATAATTTTTTTTATTTAAAAAATACGGAACAAAATATCTGCATCAAATTTTGTGTTAAACATAATATATAGCCCAGTGAAGGTATGCAAATTTTGGAGAAAGCTTTTGGCGAAGAAATTATGTCTAAAGTCTAAACTGAAGATTTATGAATGGTACAAGACAGCCGTGAAGACGTGGAAGATAACAAGAGAACCGGGCGTTCTGAGCACATCAACCACCAATTAAAATGTGGCAAAAATTGAAAATAATGTGCTTGTTAATCACAGAAAAACATTTTAAAGGAGGTTGCTAAGGAAGTTGGTATTTTATACACAAAGCAATCCGAAGAAAACGAATTGTGGGCAAACAAATCCTGGTTTTTGTAATGTGGCAACGCAGCCACCGTATTCACCAGACATGGGCTCATGTGACTTTTTTCTCTTCCCGACGATGTCCTTTCTAATAAAATCGCCGACTCTTAGCCGTCATGTTTTCTGTTCCGTAACATTCTTTTGAAGTGAAATCAACCGTAGGTATTTTTTGTTGGAAGTGTTTGGCTGCCGACGCCTTAAAAAACGAAATAGTAGTCGATGCCGATTCTTTAACACAAGTTCATCGCAGTTATATGGGAACCGGGGTTTTGTGTATTTAATTGACGCTGGCTACAGATATGGGAACCGGCGCCGGCAGCCAAAGCACTGCCATTTTTTATTTAGATTCTATTTATTTTCTTCAGATACTATTTTTAAATAGAATATTACAATGGTTGTTTTATTATTTAATATGTATAACCTATTTCGGCTTATTTTTTGTTTTTTATATAATCGCTGAACATTTTGAGAGTCACTGTTCGACATCCATTGTGGTGGATGGCGCCTTTGTCTATTTGTCTTAGCACAACCGGCTCTATAGCTTCAGTGGTTTATAGAAAGTCGAACCACAATGACTAATTTCAAACAAGGAAAATGACCCTGTTCACCTCATTACTGCATGCCTTGTTTTTCTCTATTTCTTTAAAAATATTCTTCCCAATTATTTTCAAGAGAATATTCCCTAATTTAAAACATAGTTAAATACGAGGTTAAATATAAACACGAAATAAATAACATTCCTTCTTACAGCAAGATTCGAACCTGAGATTTCTCATAAAAATGTCGGCTCGAATATCATAAAAGAATGTGTTTTCTACAAAAGGTAGCTGGTGTCATGGAGCCGTTTTCAAAGGCTATTGAAAGTTTTTTATGTGCTGTTAAGTACTTCTAGTGTCATTTTGACACCCATTTATAAGGAATTAGTGCTAGGAACTTCCGCTCTGCAAAAAACTCTCCATCCGTCTTGTTAAATCGACCTTGAAGAACGATTCGCCTTCGCCGGATCATGATTTTCGATCACGAACACAAAACATCTCCCCTATGTCGTCAGTTCCCGTTTCGTTTCCCGCTCTCGTGTAATTAAAACGAACCTCGCATCATAAGCAGTTGGGTTGCTTCGATTTATTGGTGGCACATTCCAAACCCGAACCGTACACTTAACTCATCACCGCTGATTTTAATTACATAGAATTTAGCGTAAAACATTGTTATTTTCAGGTTATGTTTGGCTGTCAGATAGGTTACTCGTCTCCCGCTTTAGGCATGAGGCCATCAGAGCCATCTACTGGCTTATTTATAACGCGGCTTTGTCTCGAATTGAGGTTAGGTGAAACTGGAAGCACTTTTTGTTCTGTTCCTATATAATTTGTTTTTAAATACAGGGTTTTTGTTTCTCCGGATTTTTTAAATGCCTGGAAGACACATTTTGATCTACAGCTGAAATGAAGAATTGTCTGAATGCAGCTGCGTTGTTACGTAATAAAACAAAAGTGAAAAGGTGAAAACTGCAAAGGATGTATAAAAGTTTATGTTTACTGGAAACTGTCTCCGAATGTTATGTAAATAATAATTACTACAAGCTTCATAACGACAATAATTGATCAGTAATGATTTGCAAATGATGCAAGTTCTCGACATATTTGAATTAACAACCTAAAGATGAATATGTTTACATTTTTAATGGGTTTATTAAACTTGTACATCCTTCACAAATATGTACGTATCAACACACTTAATCAAGACATTACACTTCTTGTCTGTACCTATACTATACAATTTGGTGAGCGTACATCCGACATCATTCTGAAAAATCTGATGTGGCCAGCACATTACGTTCCGCCTATCCTGTGTATTATGTACAAATTCCATACATAAATTTTCTTGCAAAAGATCCTATATTTCCAGTAAAATTATTTCATAAACAAACTATGCAAATTGCACTTGACACTGACATCTTCTTCTTTAGCTTTTCTCATTCGTTGGGGGTCGCTGTTTTTACTTCCTTGTACGTAAGTAAAGGAAGTATTGTAATCGCGAAAAATTTCGGTTTTCAGATTTCAGCGGAAATATCCATTTTGATCATCCCTGAATCCATTTTGACTAATTTCGTCGTGACGTCTGTACGTACGTACGTATCTCGCATAACTCAAAAACGGTAAGCCGTAGAAAGTTGAAATTTTGTATTTAGGACTCCTATAACATCTAGTTGTGCACCTCCCTTTCTGGTTATTATATAATTTCCAGAAGTGGCACTTTACATGAAGCCTATAATAGATTTTAATGAAAAACTGCTTTAAATTAAAGTTTTAGAGAATTAATTTCTGCGTCTAGCACATCAAGTATTATTAAATTAGCCATATGTATAAGCGAGATATGTAAATTTAAAAATTATGTACTTTTTTTGTAATAAAGCTTGCTATGGATTAGGACAAAAAAAAGTTCATGTCAAATTACGTTAAATACGTGCAATTTTATGATTCGTACAATAACAAATATTATATTTTTATTGTGAAATTAGTCATATTCATTGTTGTAATCAAATATTTCTTTGTTGTAATCAACTCTCTTTAGAAAGAACCGGGTTAGATTAATGTTAATTTAAAAATGATAGTAGTAAATGAATTATTTTTTGTTCTATATCAAAATATTTCTCGGGCTTGGCTTAAGCCTGTCAATATTTTGTAATTTAATTATTAAAAAAATATGTATAGTTTAATAATCGTACAAGGAAGTCGTGTGGTGTACACATCAGATTTTTTGGTTTAGCGTGGTCAGAATAATTCACAAGGAACCACAACTGAAGAATGACAACATGCATTTAAAAGATTAGGAAAAAATGTTGCAAGTCAATACGAAGTTCAAACGATCCTCTGTTTGAATTCGAGATTTGCCACTTGTCTTTCATTCACTTCCAACTTGGGTGTCATTCTATTACAGTATTCTTCTCGACCCTGTTCAGATTTGCTGTAGTCAGCGTTTTTGCCTTTATCTGAAAGTGCTTGTGCGCCAGTACTGTTGCTCCGCGCGCAATTCTCTTTTTACGACGCCTGGTCCGTCCAACCGCGACGAGCTTCACAACAAACACACCCTCAGGACCACATAAAAAACAAACTGTTTCTCAATAGGGGACCAAGAGGATGTTGCTTTTATTATTATACAGGCTTTGTATCTAAATTCCCTTTTTTCAGGAAGATTAACTTGAGAATAAGAACATTTTATACAGAATAAATTAAATGTCATATTAAAAGTATATACATGCTATACACCATAGCCATTTCAATATTAATTTTGAAATGTTCAAAATTTATTTCATCTAATTAGTTTTCAGCAAAACTGAATTTTTGAATTTACGTTTTTGGTACCCAAGTAAATTTTTTAAAAAATGACACTATTTAATTGTTTTCTGATATACATTATTGAACATTTAATAGTGTATTCCGAAATTTAACCACGGTAACCTCTGAAAGTGATTACAATGTTACCATAACCGAACTGGAAAAACGGAACGCTTTTCTCTGAACGTTTGGTAACCAGCTAACAGTTAACCTCAACTTCTCAAACTTAAGATAGTTGTTGAAATCTATGTAGACAAACTAAATCTAAACACGTACACGCCAAGTCGCACCAAAATGTAACCGCATCACAAACATCGATCTATCACGGGTAGTTTGGATACCGAAAAGTTACTTGATCTTTCAGTAATCGCAACCGCGTTCCTAAAATACAACCGGTTACTGAAAAAGTACCCGCAGTTAGCTTGTTTCAGTTTTGGAATACAGTATAAGCATATTAGAACTAATGAAAGACTTACCAAGATTATATTTCTAAAATTCGAGTGTATTTCTCAAAAAAATTAAAATTTCGCGATATAGTTTGGTTTACGAAAGATGACTATTCAAGGTTATTTATATGCCGTCTGATGTAATATTACTTGCAGATAACTTCACTGCATTTCGTATGCATAGGCGTGGAACATGAAATATTTATGGATATATTTTAACTGAAAAAATAAGTGTAATTTATTTGAAAATTATGTTTCTTTTCAAATAATGCCTTTCTCAATGATTTATATTCTTCGCCCACTTGACATAAATCATGGAATAATAATTAGACTTAAAAGCCAGTGTCACTGGGAAAACATTAACACAGGGGGCAGTGTAGTAGATATTTAGATATCTGTAACTCTACGACATACGTCATTATTATTTGTAGTGTGTTAGGAAGCAATGTCACCATTTACGTATAACTATCACCCAACATAAATTACATCGTTAAATAATCTTTCTCTTTTTAACAAATGTTATTAAGCCACTGGATTATAAAGTGCCGTGTATTCTTTCTGCGAACAAGTGACCTTGAATACTCATCTTTCGTGAACCAAACTATACGAAACAAATTTTCTCTTCGTATTTGACAATTGTAATCACGAAAACGACATTAGCTGTCATTCAGTATTTGTCTTTCATCCACCATTTTCGATTGCAATAGCAACGTCGCTATCGGTGAATTGAGTCGCCAAGCTACGTTCCTAAAATATAATCTAGAGTTCGAAGTTCGAAGATATGTATACCAAAATGTATTTTGTGAATGATTCCTTCCCTTTACAAGATCCAAATACCATTGTAGCTCGTGAAACTTCATCTTCATTTTGTAAGATTTATTTTATTTCCGAAGTAATCATTGATTCAGTCACAGTGACGGTTAGAAGGATATGGTAGTAAAAAAAATAATAATGTACGAACTCGTGCAGAGTGAGTCTGCAGCAGATCATTCATTCAATAAGTCCCACTTTCTGCACTTGTACTAATTACAATTTTTAATAAGATGTAAAGTACATGTAAGAAAATCTAATATATTCTGTAACGAATTTCTTAATTGTTTTTCCATAATATTTGCATTAAAAATAAAATGCAATTTAAATGGTTTTGAATGTTACTGCAATTCGTGCACTGTTTCTTCGCACAATGGTAAGTGTATTTGAGCGTGTTGAATGGCGAATGTCTCACTCTTGTGTGAGTGTTTGTATGCTAATGCTTTCCATATAAAGCCGCGGAGAAAACACCCAGCCCAGCCTGATCCCAGATCGGTCACGAGATGTTGAGTGTAGTGCGGCGACGAGACTTTTTGTTATTAGTCATTATGCACTCTGCTTCTTTCCAGGCTGCATATATGCATAACCAGAGGCGTACCACACCAGTGCCGGATTTATATATTTGGGGGCCGCAAATATTATTTATTTTGGAAACCCACAAATTAGAAAATTGGTCAATATAATAAAACTAGACCGTAAAATTCTATGATAGAAAATATCAAAGATTAAAAAAAGTTTTTAATTTTTAAAATATTCGAGTTTAACCTCACCTTAACATCTACGTCACACATCTACTTTATTCCGAATTCTTACAACTTTCAAGCCTTCTGCTATCGCTTTTTTGAAATTCTAAATCCATTTTCAAGCAAATGAATCCAGAAGGTAACGAAACAATGAAAGTAAACCAAATAATACTTGTTCAGAATATGATACCACGCCAAAAAACAACCAAGTGCGCTTGTGTGAAAGTGAAAGATATGTTGAATGACAAAGACTGCCAATGGCAATCAAAACTTAGGCTAATACATACATATTTATTTCTATAATTATTATTTTATGAAATTGTATATCATCCACGCATATTTTCAATTAGTGACCACGAAAGTTTTGAAACATATTTATATGTTTTTATAAGTTACGAACTCCACTGTTTAAAAACAAAATGAGCTTCATCTATGTCATAGAATAGAAAAAAAATATTACGGTTTAACGAATAACAATTAAGACTTTGTAGAACTATAAGTCGCTTCCAATTAGGAAAAAGTTTCACAAAAAAAGGAAGAACCCAATGCATCAAGATCAGATTTTTGTTAAAACCGGTCCTGTATCCAATATACTTCAATCCATATGTTACATTATGAAACAAGTTTTTTCTCCATTTTAGCACTTTTTAGGTTATCATGATGAAATCAACTTATTTTTGGTATTTTCGGAAATAAATAGTAATAAATATGTGGGCAGTAATGTGCTAAGGCGCAAAATTATTTAGATCGAATAGATAAACGTAACAACTAACAAGGCTGATTTTCTTTTGGCTCTAATGACCTACAATCAAAAGTTATATTTCCATATCTCATCCATTTCTCGCCACCGTAATGTCAAAGCTACTTTGGAAAATTAGTTCCAAATATTAGTCTACCTGTATTCTCGTTGTGACACCAGTCGTTTCCAAACAAAGAGAAAATTTAAAAGCTTTTCTAATAGAATATACGGCAACAATGGCACTTTAAAAACAAGTTTCATAAGGCAAGTTGTGAACATACAAAGGACGAGTACGATAACAAGCCTTATGAAACATGTTTTTACTTCCTTGTCCATTTTGATCATCCCTGAATCCATTTTGACTAATTTCGTCGTGACGTCTGTACGTACGTCCGTACGTATCTCGCATAACTCAAAAACGGTAAGCCGTAGAAAGTTGAAATTTTGTATTTAGGACTCCTATAACATCTAGTTGTGCACCTCCCTTTCTGGTTATTACACAATTTCCAGAAGTGGCACTTTACATGAAGCCTATAATAGATTTTAATGAAAAACTGTTTTAAAATATAATCCAAAACTTTTCAAATTTTGGTATTCAAGACTTTTATGTCAATCGAAATAACAAAATAGATTTTGGTTAAAATAGGCTAACCGGAAGTGGTACATTACTTGAAGTTGTTAACAGTTTTTCGTGAATAAAATTATTTTATTTTGATTTTAGAAATAAATGCTTCAAATAAAAGTTTTAGAGAATTAATTTCTGCGTCTAGCACAAGTATTATTAAATTAGCCCTTTTTATAAGCGAGATATGTAAATTTAAAAATTATATACTTTTTGTTGCTATGGATTAAAATAAAAAAAATAAGTTCATGTCAAATTACGTTAAATTAATGTTAATTTAAGAATGATTGTAGTAAATGAATTATTGTTTGTTCTATATCAAAATATTTCTCGGGCTTGGCTTAAGCCTGTCAATATTTTGTAATTTAATTATTAAAAAAATCTGATGTGGACACCACACGACTTCCTTGTACGATTATTAAACTATACATATTTTTTTAATAATTAAATTACAAAATATTGACAGGCTTAAGCCAAGCCCGAGAAGTATTTTGATATAGAACAAAAAATAATTCATTTACTACTATCATTCTTAAATTAACATTAATCTAACCTGGTTCTTTTTAAAGAGAGTTTTGATTACAACAAAGAAATATTTGATTACAACAATGAATATGACTAATTTCACAATAAAAATATAATATTTGTTATTGTACGATACATAAAATTGCACGTATTTAACGTAATTTGACATGAACTTTTTTTAATTTTTTTTTTGTCCTAATCCATAGCAAGCTTTATTACAAAAACAAAAACTATATAATTTTTAATTTACATATCTCGCTTATACAAAGGGCTAATTTAATAATACTTGATGTGCTAGACGCAGAAATTAATTCTCTAAAACTTTTATTTGAAGCATTTATTTCTAAAATCAAAATAAAATAATTTTATTCACGAAAAACTGTTAACAACTTCAAGTAATGTACCACTTCCGGTTAGCCTATTTTAACCAAAATCTATTTTGTTATTTCGATTGACATAAAAGTCTTGAATACCAAAATTTGAAAAGTTTTGGATTATATTTTAAAACAGTTTTTCATTAAAATCTATTATAGGCTTCATGTAAAGTGCCACTTCTGGAAATTGTGTAATAACCAGAAAGGGAGGTGCACAACTAGATGTTATAGGAGTCCTAAATACAAAATTTCAACTTTCTACGGCTTACCGTTTTTGAGTTATGCGAGATACGTACGGACGTACGTACAGACGTCAGGACGAAATTAGTCAAAATGGATTCAGGGATGATCAAAATGGATATTTCCGCTGAAATCTGAAAACCGGAATTTTTCGCGATTACAATACTTCCTTTACTTACGTACAAGGAAGTAAAAATATGTATAGTTTAATAATCGTACAAGGAAGTCGTGTGGTGTCCACATCAGATTTTTTATACTATTTTTACCTTCCATCACCTTTAGTGAATAAGCACGTTTTAGGGTCCATATAATACCTACGATTTTACCATTTTTACGATGATGTATGTATTTATGTGTGTCTGTGTGTGTTTGCGTGTGTTTGCGCGTGTGTGTGTGTGTGTGACGAAAGTTTGGTTTCGCATAACTTCAATACCACGATTCCGAAAATTATAAGTTTTTCGTATTCCTCCAGTTTACATCCAGAAGAAGAGGCGATTAGATTAGTCAACCAGAAGTACCCTCATTTGACGATTTTAACAATTTTTCTGGAAAAAAAATGTAGTTAAACATCATTTATTGACATTTAACGTTATTATAACTTAAAGAATATATTATTCTCCATACGATTTGATTACATTTTATACTTCATATGCAATAGATGTAAAGTTAAAGAATTATAAAGATATTAAATTTCATAAATCAGCCAGCAATGCTAACCATTGAAACTAATAATATGTGTAAATGTTTTTTCAACCGACAATTCTAGCCTTGAAGAAGACTATGGTATAGTCGAAACGTCGGCGTGAAAAAATTTTATTAGGTTTGTTCATAGAACATATTTCCAACGGTTGGAGTTTGAGTTTGAGTGCGCATGCGTGGTTTCAAACTGGTTGCAAATCAAACTGTTTGAATTCATCTGTGAACAGCATTATGTCACTTAACTTTTTAAAATGAATAATACATGTCTCTGCTTAATTTTGGTAGTAAATATATCGATATTATCGATCACTGTAGTGACACTTGTCATTGAGTCAGTCTTTTATTATTTTATTACATTAATTTACAATGATTTACTTACCGTAAAATATTTAATTCACTAATTTATTTTATTTGTAAGTACATAACCAAACATTAAATGAAATCAAAACCTGTAATCAAAACAAATAGAAATGTCTTGTCAAAACAGTGTAAGTGCGCATGCCTCAAATTTTAAATTTCCTTCCGAGTTGGAAATTATTCTGATAGTTGGCAACCGATCAGAAACCAGTCAGATAGTTTCTATGAACATGGAACTAATAATTAGAGTTGGAAATTTGTGACTCTGCGAACGCTTTTATGTAACTGCGCATGCCTCTGACGGTTGCTGACGGTTTCAAACCGTTCTATGAACAAACCTATTATTGACTGCTAGTACGAAACACAGTTACTACCTGTTTCCATCTCCATTGTTGATAAACATGTAGTTTTTCATTATGAAAGTCTGAAATGAGCTTAGGTACATGTCAACTGTAACAGGTGTAATATATTTTCCAACGAACACATTGATTTTTACTATTTTAGAAAATTTTAACTTTGAGGTAATTGGTCAGTTTTAAGGGGCTCTAATTCTTGTAGAGAACATGTAAAACAAAAAATAATTGCCATATTTATTATCTATACGGTTGTTCTACCCCTTATCACATAACTAACGTACGTAAGTATACCGGGAGTTTATTTTATCAGTAAACATAGGGTATATCATTACCATAGTTACAATATAAAATGATTGACAGCAATGTATTAAAGCGTTAATTTTATAACAGACTAAAATAAATATTAAATTAGGAATTAAAGAGATGAGAAATTATTTGTTTATATACTTAAGAACTACATTAAACTAGTGAGGAATTTTTATTTTAACTTATCAAATACTCAAAATTGGCACCATTAACTTCTAAACAATATTTTAAACGATTATAAAAAGAATTAATGTCCGACCGTTACGTTATTGTTATCATAACAACCCTGCTTTCAGGATTGTTATATACCAAATAACACCCTAGGGTGTGTTATAAATTTAACGTTGTTGCTATTGGGTACAGAATACAGAAATTCTGGGGATTGAAAATAAGATCGCAGCGCCAAAACGGCTTTAAAAAGATCTAACGTTGATAATTGGCATTTCATAATTTATTTCATACTTAAATGTGTATTATTAACAAGTACTGTGTTTAAAAGTAAGTAATATAAATATAATGGATCAGATTTAGGTTTATATATAACCTAACCAAACTAATGTCACATAACATTATCAACGATAGTTCCGCAAAATAGCACCAGATGTCATATGCTAATTTACAATCCCCATATTATAAATAATACAAATCAATAACTAACGAAATCAACGTAAATAATATTTTTTTTATTTTTTTGTTAATTTAGAATACAAGGTTATTACAAGTATTATAGTAGGACTACTTATTTATATGAAAAATGCAATTTTCAAATCGACAAACAATTCTAGGTTAGCATGTTGTTCAGTATTCGTAGTGACATTATCTGAACAGTCAATTTGTTTACAGTGGTTGAGGTGTTGGTGTTGATGTTGGTACTAGTATTTGATTTCACGCCAGCCACTAAACAAGAATTCTATCGCAATTTTATGACAGATAGAAATATTGAAATTAACAAATCGGTATTGTATACAAATAAGAATATCGCGTTACCTAGTTACAGCGTTTGCAAGCAAATAGATTAATATATCTAACAAAAATCACAATGATAGGACAAAAATCGAAAAAATCTTTAATAAAATAATATATCGGTCGGACATTAACCGTTGAACGTACCACGGGCGTTAAACGGACAATAATGCCTTCGGTCAACGTACACACCTCGGGCCGGAGGCCCTCGGAAAGCACACTGTTGACCTCAGGCGTTATATTGTCCTTATAACACCCTTGATACGTTAATTACTATAATAGCATTTGCTGGGAAATACCTAATATTTTGTAAAGCTCTACTAATTCTGTTTTTTAATTGTTCAATGTTTTTTCTGTCACCATTTATACATTTTTTAAGTGTCTCTAAAGAAAAAAATCATAATTATTATAAATTTTTCGAATTGTTGCTGGGCAGGGTCTGGGTCGGTTAGGTTACAGCATACATCTGTTTACCATGTTATAATCTGTACTTTTTCTTCAATTGTATAAAAAACCATTTTGAAATGTGACAGTTTGACAAGTCTGACACCTATTCCCTATGTTTACTCATAAAATAAACGCTTCAATCCATTGCTGTCATTTTGTAACTATGGTAACGAAACTACTGTGGTTCTACCATCGGTTAAGCGTTCTACACTTATTTAAATAACACCCTATATATTATGACAGTAGCATTGTGACAAGATGTGCACGCGATTATTTATCAAATAAATAAAACGGTGTTACTTTCCTATTCCTGTTTTTCTATATGAGGATCACTAAATCGGCACTTTTGTTTTAAACATTTGTTTATCTTTCATTTGAAATAAAGTTGCACCAAGTTAGTTAGAAATTAGTTAATCAATTTTTTGTATCGTTATGATTGAAAATATGAAATTAACCAGAGAACATTTTCGAATTATGATTTATTATGGGGATCAAGGGTTGAAACGGACTTTATGCAGTATAAGCAGTAGTAGAGTTCCAGGGACACTAATTATTTTATATAACGATAATGCGTCTTTCCTTGGGGCAGTGTCTACACTTCAGTTTTTGGCGGAAAAAATAAAAGTAATAAAATATCCGCCACACTCACTTGATTTGGCAATGTAAGACTTTTAGCTAATTTTTAGACTTTAAAAATTTACTGGGTAGAAGGTTTTCGACAGAAGAGGAGTGTGATCCTGCAATTCATGATTATTTTGAAAGCATTCCAAAAGAAAATTGGTTGGTACTGGGAGTTTTTTTAAAAGTAGAAGGAAAGAATGGTGACGTGTATTATATTGTTGAAGGAAACTACTAAAAAAATATTATTAACCATGTGCCTTACGTATATATTATATAAATTTACTCTTTTTCTCTCAACTTTAGCAATCTTTGCTGAGCTATTTTGCGTCCTTATCGATGTACGGCACTGGCAGTGTTCTACGGCTATTATAATGTTGTTAGTGCAGGTTGTTAGGTTGCGTGTAGCTCCACTCTACACGAGGGCTGTTGGTACGCACTGCACTGCACTCGATCACTCAGAGTGTACTGTACTCTGTACTGAACGGTAGTAGTGTACTCGTACGTGTATATGCAGTACACACAACACAACGTGCCAGGCTCGCTGTTTGCATATCAAACCTACTTAAAAACATATCAATAATGCCCTGACACAAAATAAAAGTGTGATGTTGATATGATGTTCTGTCACAGCGAGAATTTATTAAAGGGTTTTTGTTGGTCTTGTCGGAGGTGAAATTAATAGGATTAATACGTGTGCTATGAATTCATTTTCAACCTACATGAAAGAAAAAAATATGGCTGACACATTACCTTCTGCTAATGAGGTATGTGGCCATAATCGAATTTCAATATGTGGTTCATAAAAAATAAAAATTAGCTATTATACCTCATAATAATAATTCATTATTTCATAATAATATAGTTATTTGTAATTGAATTTTTTGGAAAAAGGGATATGATGTCGTCAGTATGCCCTGATTTATTTTTCTGCCACTATCATCCATTATGGCATATTTTTGGGCTTATTCTGGTGGCTATTGAATATTGATTAGGAAACAATTATTTATAAAACAAGTATTCTCGTGGCACTTGCTTAATAACCAATATAGTTTAATAAACAAGTGTTGGTTTCATAAACAAGAAAGCCTGAAAATAGTATTCTGGTGACCATCTCTGACGTAAGCAAAATTGTAAAATTTTCAATATTATTTACGCCATCTCAGAGCTCGCGCAAACATTATTGAATGTCATCTAGCAGAGTGATAATCTGTACAAATTATCTATAAATTAGTAAATAATTAAAAAAAAGAATAATAACGCATTTGTGTTGTTAATACGAGTAACTGCAAAACGAAATAACGAAGGTAAGTATTAAATTCAAATATTAAATTAAATACTTTAGGCATTACTTAAATATACATAAATAGACGGCAATTAAAAGATTTCAGGGATCCTTTGTCTCTCTTTTAGGACAACATATGATGTTTTTACACAAGCTCATCTCATAATATTACAGCTTGATTCTCTTATGTCAGAAATGCAGAGAAAATTATTATTCCTAAAAAAATCAATTGTTATTCCTAAAACAGCCTAAGGTTAGAAATGTATTAATATTAAAATGATTTTCTAAATTTTTTTCAGATTTTTTTCCCTTCCTTTTATTCATAAGAAAGAAGGGAGTTATCTATGAATATTTGCTATATGCTGTCTCAATTTTCTGTAAGCAGATGTACCTATAAAAGAACTTACTAGTACTGTACTCCGTCTATAATTTTATATGTTTTCCGTTTAGAAATGAAGAAAAAATGAGAGAAAAACAATTGTATGGTAAATATTTCTAGATTAGTTGTGATGTGATACATCCTGGTTTTCTAAATAAATAATATACAGTTTCAACTTGGTTTTAGTGACTTTTAAGTGTGATTCTAAACAATTTCTGTTCTGTGTATTTTGTAAACATAACCTATTTTAAAATTTGACGTTTACTACACTATGTGCAATATAATAATCTAAACTTTGACACTCGACACATTTCACTCATATCAGTCACAGTCACACAAGACACTATTCGTAATGCAGTATTTTTTTATATTTATTTCCATTTAATATATTAAGCTAAACTTTAACACAAAATTTTGATCACCCTACCTAATTAATTACCATGGCACCCATTTAAAAATACATTGGCATGACTACAAAACAAATGAATTTGTTATTTTAGTCATTAGTTTAATCAGCCCTGATTAAGAGTAAATACTACCAGTCAATGTATCCCAATTTCAGGCTAACTGGTGAATTATCTATAAGACATAATATGTATTCTGTGGAATATTTTAGTATATTTTGAATGTTAGTCAATTTTAATGATTTGTTAGTTTCATGTAACTAATTATTGCAAGTACTGTCCTGAATTCAATTATTTGTATAAAAAATGAAAGACGATTAAAATTTAATTCCCAGTATTTCACTATGGAAATTCACAAACTGCACTGATATTTTTTGTACAATTATCTATTCTTATGAACGTCTAGATCTTTACCTTCTGGCGTATTTAAATGTCAAAATCAAATCACTACAAAAGAAACGATTAAAAATTAAAACCTATTTAAATAATTTGAATAAAAACATAACTAGCCACAAAAATTCATGCATAACCCATAAACGAAACCACAAACACAACTTAAAAACATAAAATTGTCAGAATTATCTTTTCTAACCTAACACGATGTTATCGGCACGTTTCTGTGATTGCAGATGGTGTTGGTATCGCGCAAGCGCATTGCGGCACGCATGGGAAACGGAGCATTTTACCGGTGAATCTGTTTCTGTAGCGAGAAACGCAACGTGGATAATTGAGCCTCGAAGAGAGAAAAAGACTCAAATCAGTTCCGCGAACAGTCGTGGATGGACACAAGCCAAAGAAACAAATACAAATGGAGTTGAAAACGAAGTCTGTTTATGTATGTGACGTGGTACTGCTTGTGCTTGTTCGTTGTGTATTGGCGTATTCGAGGCGGTATTTACAAAGTAAAATGATAATGAGTTATTCAAACAAGGAATTTGTATTTCTGGAGAAATTTTACACAATTTTTATTGATATTTTTAACTTTTAAAAGAAACAGATTTTAATTTGGACTATCTTTATTGATTATATATGGTACAACAAAGATTTTATAATGAAAATTAATTAATTTTATGTTTACCGTGTATACTTCTTGAATTAATTCATGGAAAAATCGATGGTGAGGTGAAGAAATCACTTACCTGAAAAAGCAAAAAAAAAACATTAATATGTAGTCGAAATTGAAAGTTTTATAATTATGTAAAATAAACAACGTGCAAACTAGATTTATTTTTACCGTGACTTTAAATTAAGTTTACTCGGTTACCAAAAGAGTATATTCAATGGTTATTGTATCAAAAAATTCATATTTGAATTGTACTCGTACGTATAAAGCAACCAATGATATTTTACGGGACAATATTTAAAACACACTGTTTTCCCATATTAAATTGCTATAGTTTTTCCCAGGTCTCCACCAGATAAGTGACCGGGAAATTTTGGAATAAACAGTCTCCTATTTCTAAAGCATTTCTTAAAGAAGTTTATGATTAACACTACATTACTTAAAAATAAGCATTAAAATCATTGGAAGTTAAATTTGATACATCACTCTGAAATTAGCTACAAAGCAGTGTATATGTATAATATTATGTAATAAAGTTTTAATAAATAAAATTATTTGTAAAAAAATTGCTAATTATTATTTTTATACTTTTCGTTTAAAAACTATTGTACAAACCGCGTGCGTGAACTTGGTTCCCGGAATCGTTCTATGGCAGCGCTCGCAATCTCGCGCCGCCAAACACTCATCCGGGAACCAGGCGTTCCCGCACTTGGGATGTAACTAACTATTTCAAGGTGCACATAATAGATTAACATGGGAAATAATTTTTTTACAGATTGGTGCGCCCCGTTTATGTGATATTTTAGATCCATAAATCAATTATTAAATTTATTCAATTTTGTATTAATAGCTATAGCCATGACATTTTTTAAACATAATATTTGCACAAGTTATAGGGTGTAACAAATTTTTACACACAAAAGTCAAACATTTCTTTATCTTTTTGTTTAAATGTCGTGGCTATTGCTATTAATACAAAATTGAATAAAGTTAATAATTAATTTCTGGGCCTGAAGTATCACATAAATCGAGGGCATTAATCTGCGAAAAACTGATATCCCATGTTAATCCCCTGTGCACTTTGAAAAGAAAAAAACCTTTAAAACTATGTATAAATCACCCGAAAGCTTCATGGGGTAGATTTGGAAAACATTGTTTTCCCAATTTAAACTCTTGTCACGTATTCTCGTGTTCATTTTGTATATCATTTCACTCATAATTTTATAAGACATTAATTTATTATAAGTGTAATCTTTACAATCACATCAGATTTTTAAAAAAAAATAGACTCCCGGCAATATCACAATTTTCGAAAAATAAAACATTAAAAACACTAACTATAACAATTCATTAGGGTTTTAATAATAACGTATGGAAACAATACCGCACTTAACTTTATAACCTAAAGCCAAATACATATTAATTAATTCGTTGTTATACTTTTTTTGAATTCTTTTATCTATGATACTACTAACAATAGATCCATTAGCATTATATTTCAAAATTAATTAAATATAATTTGACTATTCTTTACCATGATCATTCTACAAAGTGTAGTAGAAGATTTACACAATCTATACTTGAAAGAAGTACGAGTATGTCCGGAAGCGCTGGCGCTAGTGCAACTAGCTTTGGCTGGCGGTGACCACAGCCGCAGCCGTACCGCAGTCCTGACAGCCTAATAGCGCCGTTCAGCCCGTCACTCACTGCACCGTCATGCCGTCAACTCAACCAACCAAGCCCTGACACTCATAACATAACAAACCAAAGCCAAAACTTACCGCCAAAAGAAAGAATTAGGTGGAAATTAGTTACAAAGCGAATGATGCCCAATAATGTAAAGAAAATTGGTTTAAACTGTAGACTGTCTGTCTTTAAAGACAGCAGGAGATCTGTTGTTTTCGACAATTTGTGTTACAGAGTGTAGCAGATATATTCAGAATGATATCAGATCAGAAGCTCCCTGCACGGCAACTTTGACTGCCCCGTGAGGTGACATTTAAAAAAAAATCGCTGTTTTTTTATAAAATCGTGAAATCCGTGTCATTTAATAAATATAGTAATATAAAATAACATGAAATATGCGACTCTTCATTCATAAATTTGCTAATAAACTTTCGCGGCTGTAAAATTCGTGACATCACGGCTTGTTACACAAAGACAGTCCTCTCTCTCTCTCTCACACATACACACACACACACACACACACACACACACACACACACACACACAACGGTCCACGTGGTATCCGTTTGCTGCTGCAAACAAGCTAATCTAAAATTGTGACAGGTGACAGCAGAGTTAAGAGTGAAGGTATGTAAATAAAACATTTATTAAAATAAATACCAAAAGTTGTATGAAATATGTTTTTCGTTAACAATATGTTGCTGTCACAAAATAAAACTGACAAGTGATAACTCAAACAATCATAGTTCCAAACACAACCGGTAGAGAGCTACTGCTGCATCCGACAAGTCGTGACGTATAGCCGTAACGTCAGCGTCCAAATATTTGTAATTAAAGACAACTTTTAAAAAATCATATCTCTGATTCTAAAGACTTGTAAAGTGTAAAACATACATCTACATATTTAATTTGACCTATTCTTTCAAGAAAAAAATTAATTAGAAAATGTGAAATGACCCCATTGAGATAAGCGGAGATATATTTGGTCGAACTCAGCACTCTCTTCTTCAGTTTAGTGATCGTCTCTAGTAACTATACGTAGTGGTGGATTTGAAATAGAGACAATAAATTACTGGAAGATAATGTAAAGTAAATTTTATGTCATATTAAAACGAAATAAGAAGATTGACATTTAAAAACATTGTCACAATTCAAAATATTTGTCTTCGTCCTCTCCTTTCTTTTTCCCGCTCTAACTCACATTATAATTTTTTTGGAGTTGTAAGTAGGCAAAGTAGAAAAGATGGCAGCAGGTGTCGAACTTGTAAAAATTTATTTTTTTGTTAATTATTACCTATTTAGGATTAAGATGTGTTGTGCGCGGGGTTTGTGAGAATTTAACGCTCGTACTGTGCGTGTCGAAGTGTCTCCAGTGTCGGGCTGAGAATTATTACTTTATGATTGTGGATCAATTATCGTATCGTTCAAGTGATTTTTGGAGTGTTTTCGATCCCGTCACATCACCAGTTGGGTGGATATTATTGTTACGTTCATTGCCCGATCTTTTCCTGAACTTGGTTGCTGTTGCCGTCGCCTGCACCGAGTCATCGCCCCTATACCCATGTGGGGGCCCTTCAAGTAGCTGCTGGAGACCACTACCACACCGATCCGACGCCCCTGAGGACGTCGACTACTGCACATCCCGGCGTAACCAGCTAAGTATCCCGTAAAGACATTTTTGTCCCATTTTCATACCACGTGTTGTCAGGAAAAGACTATTTTTCTGTGCGCATATCGATGCCACGATATTTTCTGAATACTACCATATCTTATGTAAATAGACTGTATAATAGTAGTATCATTTTGAGAAATTCTGGATACTATATGAGTGTTCCCTATTGCCGAGAAATTTTGTATCGCCGCCTATGTTTTTGGCTGGAGTTAACCGCGCCGTTAGAATCTTGTACAAGTTTATACACTATATATATATTCGAATATTTATTTAAAATCATTTATGAGCGGAGATCTCCCAAATATTAAGGGTTATTTTTATTTATGTCTACCTTCTGTAATATAAGTTCGATGCCTGTATGTCATCTGTACGATGTGATCGGAGTTAGTAATTATATTTATTTGGTATGTTGTACTACATATGTGAGTTTTCCTCCTATTGAAACAACCTCCAACGTTTCCCCTAATACTCACCCTTATTTTCTCAGTTTTAACCTCGCCAAAACTGAGTGGCGCCCCTCCAATCACATTTATATTTCAGGTATTTTGAATTGTGCCCAATATACAGTAAGTATAATTTTTGGTCTACCCTTACGAACCCACAAAAGGTATTTGATTTGCATACCCCCTCTACCCGGTAGCAGTCGGTTGCCGATTTATTCAATTATGATTAAACTCGTAAAAAGCTATTTGTCTCAACATATACTACAGAAAAGCACAGATTTCTACCATTAGAACCTATCAAATCAAATTTATCTTTATCTCATTTGTCCTTAAAAAAATTCTCCTTTTTTTTAACCTTCCGTCACCTAGGTAAGGAAGGTATTGCTTGGTAAAAAAAAATCTGTAGTGAGTTTTTAATGAATAAGCATGTTTTAGAGTCTCTAGAATACGATTTTACTATTTTTACGATGATGTCTGTATGTATGTATGTATGTCGTTTGTGTGTGTGTGTGTGTGTATTAGCAGATTATTATGTTATAAATATAATGCTATATATGCTTTTATTTTCTAGTTCTTATTTTAAGAAACATACTGTTCTTTCTAGGAGTAGTTCAGTTCATTTGTCTCCCACATCAGATTTTTTTAATATTAATATCGATGCTATTCCTTCGGATATGCATTATTTTCGAAGTCCCATTTTTACCTCTCGCTAAGAGAGGTAATGGATTCATGCTAAAAATCGCATATCCAGATTTTATTGAATAAGCACGTTTTAAGGTCCATACAATCCGATTTTAAAATTTTTACGATGATGTCTGTGTGTGTGTGGATGTGTGTGTGTGTGTATGTGTGTGTGTGTGTATGTGTGTGTGTGTGTGTGTGGACGTGTGTGTGTATGAGTGTGTGTGTGCGTTTGTGTGTGTGTGTGTGTGTGTGTGTGTGTGTGTGTGTGGGATGTTGGAAGGACGGTTACTCAAAAACTATAAGACTTTAAATTTGTTTAACTACGTATTTCCCAATCGGACATTCATGGGAAGATCTGAAAAGGTTTTGGTAACAATTGGACAACCGGAAGTACAAGATTCTTGAAAAAAAATCTTCTAAATAATATTTTTTGAAATTTTTTCTTGGTAATATTAAAGAAAATTAAATCTGATACATTTAAATATTTTATTATATATTCTATAGATTTAGAGATAAAAGAAATATAATATGTAAAATAATCTGTTATAATAAATTTTACAGCCGAAAAAATGGCCATGGAAAATAGTTGAAAATTTAAATTGTTTGTAACTGACAGATAAATGTCAGTGTCAGAAATCCGGAGACATTACTGAAGACTTTTTCTGGGAAGTACATACATTATATTATTTCTTAAAGTATTAATAGCTAAATACTTAATATTATAGTTATATTACATACATCCTTCAAAAATACTGTCAATCCTGACAATGAATTGGAAACATTTCGAAAAATTAGAAGAGGACAAAATTTCTTCATAAAATGAATTTAAAATTAAAAAATCTAAATATAAGGAATAGATATATGCGTAAGTAGAATTTTTGGTGTAGAGTGTCGGTATACAAGAAATGTTAAATACAATAGGGCGCGAGCAGTCATGTGATTTTCTTGGCCTTGTCAAGCAGATATGGGGGCCCATGTCAGAATGATAGCTAGTAATTATGTATATAGATGTCAAATATCATATTTTCTCATTCTAAATTTAGTGATTTTCCAATTCCATGTGGAGCAGAATTAAATGTTAAATATCTAAGGCATACGACAAGTAAATTTTAAATTCCTGGTGATAAATTAACTACGTAAATTTAGTAAATCTTGAAATTTTTAATGTAAAATTCTGACATTTGACATCTATGTACATAATTACTAATTATCATTCTGAAACGGGCCCACACATCTGCTTGTCAAGCCCAAAAATGTAACATTACTGTTCGCGCACTATACTTATGTAACAAAAAAAAGGAAGTGGCGAGAGGTATTGTGCTGGCTACAACAGATTTTTTTCCTTTATACCTTTCGTCACCTTTAGGTAAGGAAGATATTGTCTTTGGTAAAAAAATGATAGTGAGTTTCTAAAGAATAAACATGTTTTGGGGTCTCTAGAATACGGATTTACTATTTTTACGATGATGTCTGTATGCGTGTGTGTGCGTCTGTGTCTGTGTGTGTGTGTTTGTGTGTGTGTGTGTGTATGAGACGATCATTTCAGAGCGCATAACTTCAATACCATGATTCCAAAAATTATAATTTTTTCGTATTTCTCAAGTTTAGATCTATTTGCAGACACAATAGATTTTGGTGATAATTAGTCCACCGGATGTACCCTCATTTGCAACTTTTAACTGTTTTTCTTGAAAAAGGCAGTTAAATATCATTTATTGACATTTAATGTTATTATAACTTAAAGAATATATTATTCTCTATACAATGTGATTGCATTTTATTATACTTCATATTCAATGGATATAGAGTTAAAGAAGTATAAAGGTATTAAATTTTACAAATCAGCCTGCTAATATATTCAGATAATTCAAATTGACAGATGTCAGTGTCAATGAAACGAAAATGAATGTGGCAGAGATGAGGATGTTAAGATAGATGTTGGGGAAGTCACGGAATGATAGGGTACGGATTTAAAGATAAGGGAAATGGCTCGAGTGATATAAGTTTCTAGATAATATACAAGAGAGACAATTGGTTTGAACATGCAATGAGGAGAGATGAAAATTGTATTGGAAGAAGAATGAATAGCTTGAAGAAACAGAGCAAGACCAAAGATAAGATGGAAGGTCTGTATTGCGGAAGACTTGAGAGAAAGGGAATCGAATGAGGACGACACGCAAAACAGAAATGAGTGGAAGAAGGAAATAAAACATAGCGACCCTTAACGAATGGGAAGAGCTAAAGAAGAAGAAGGTGTCAGTGTCAAGTGAAAATAATTTTACTGGAAATTTATGTATGGAATTTGTACATAATACACAGGATTCACGGAAGGTAATGAATTTAAATTCTTTATTACAAGAATTGCATAGTGGCTTTATTTATTTGATCAAATGAAACTTGTTACTACCAAAATAACAAATGACAGAAATAAGCAGTTGCGTCCGTGCTGCTCTCTTTATATTAGGTCGCAAACTTTTCATTCCATTCTTGTAAATGTGATTTTTAAAATTATAATGTTTATTATGGTAAGTACTGGAAATACATGTAATAAATAATGTAAACATGTGGATAATACTTATTTTGCCTCTAGTTGATTTTAATGCACAAGAATATTATATATTTTCTTTAATTCCTGTCATTGGTTCTGCAAATACTAATTTCCTTCTCTCATTACCATTTACATACACGTTTCATTTTCATTCCACATTTGTAAATGCTGTGTGCAGTTTTCCTGAAATGCAGATTATCCCAAGGTGGGTGCTTTGCTCCGGGCCCCTTGTCATGGTGGTCTCCAGGGGCTGAGCCAACCAGAGGGGGGGAGCAGTCCTTGTCCGAGTTCGACTCATCACACACGCACAAAACCTGTTTCACAATGATTACGAACAACAGAAGTAACTTAACAATTTACGAAATTATTCGTACTTTCAGGGGTACTTAGCAATGACACTGAGTTGTCATCATATATTACATACAAAATAGGATTATGGTGTGGTGAAATTTGTCATGAAGGGCCTGAATCAAAACAAAAATCGAAACAGTGGAAGCATAGGGATGTACCACCTCTCGAAAAACTCAATGCACATGTTAATTTAATAAAATCCAAATAAGTTACAAATAAGTGTGAAAACAATATGACTGCCATTAATTAAAATGTAATTTGTAATTTGATCTATACTAAATAATAATAAAAAAATCTGTTGTGACCAGCACAATACCTTCCGTCAATCCTATATATTATGTATAAATTCCATACATAAATTTTCTTGAAAAAGATTCTAAATTTCCAGTAAAATTATTTCATAAACAAACTAAGCAAATTGCACTTGACACTAACATCGTCTTCTTTAGCTTTCCCCATTCTTTAGGGGTCGCTATTTTTATTTTCTTCTTCCACTCATTTCTGTTTTACGTGTCGTTCTCAGTCAGTTCCTTTTCTCTCAAGTCTTCCGCAATACAGTCCTTCCATCTTATCTTTGGTCTTCCTCTGTTTCTTCAACCTTCTATTATTAAGCTATTCATTCTTCATACAATATATTCATTTCTCCTCATGACATTTTCAAACCTATGTAATCATATCTTTTGTATCTTTCTAGAAACTTATAACACTAGAGTTATTTTCTTACCTATCTTTTCGTGTCTTCCCGTGTCTTCATCCTCATCTCTGCCACATTAATTTACTTTTTATTGATACTGACATCTGTCAATATGAATTATATGAATATATTAGTAGTTTCCATGTTTAGCATAGCTGGCTGATTTATAAAATTTAATTTCTTTAAAATTCTTTAACACTATATCTATTGAATATGAAGTATAAAATGTAATCAAATCGTATAGAGAATAATATATTCTTTAAGTTGTAATAACGTTAAATGTCAATAAATCAAATTTAACTGTTAAAGCTTCAAATGAGGCTACTTCCGGTTCACCAATTATAACCAAAATCGAATCAGTTGTTCTTCTGAATGAATACTCAAAATTATGCGTTTTGTCTCAAACTTCTTCATCGGAATTATTTAGTTTGTTCTTTTTGCGCATATTTTTTGTTATTTTACGTACACATATAAATTATTTTTCTGAAACCGGAGCCAAAGTACTATTTTTGCGCCAAAAATGCGGCGCGAAAGTTACATTTCCCTGACCCTAACTAGTCACGAAAATATTTAAACATTTTATTAAAAAAATTATTGAATATTATTTTTTATAGTTGTACATTGGATATGTTAATCAAAGAATGTCTAAAGAAACCTCGTCACAATTATTTGCTTCGCAAGACATTGAAAATGAAAAGAAACGCACGTTTACTTACTATTTTTTTCTGTCATCTTCGAAACGTGAAAAGCGCACTGCTATACTTATAGAAAATCAAATTTAATTATTAATTTTAAAATTAATTTTTATTATAAACAAAGGTTTCAGAAAAAAAATATGACCCGTCAGTAAAATACTCGACACGAAGTACCTCGTATTTCAATAAGGCGAGGAGTCAGTAATGTACCATTTTCCTGACTAATGTAAATAACTATTTTACAAACGTATAATACTAATTGCATCCAACTAGCACAACAAAAAAAATATGGGAAAGAATAGTGGTCTTCTATGACTAATAAAACTAAAAAAACTAGTCAAAGAATCGAACATATGGATGAAATATTGGTAGACCTTAAATCGAATAGGTTAGATAGGAATCTATTTTATTGTATGTGTGTGTGTAATTTCTATGTCAAAAATAAATAACTAGGCACGCCTCAGGTATTTAAACAAGTCAATTTTTATTGGCAGATTCGTATCTTCTCTTTAGGTAGGATATTTTTTATAATCATATTTCAAAAGTATTCAAAATATAAATATGATATTTGACATTTGGCACAGTTTTACTCAAAGATTAGTTCTACCTGTTTTTAATTATTGTAGTACCTACGTAATGAAATATGACTGTATTGTCTTTCTTTTAAACAAAAACTTGAAACATACATGGATACGACGAAGATAAAGCACAAGCACAGTGCACAATAAATATTAATTTTTTAACGTAACACCGTTCATCCTAGGGGCCTTCCTTACCTAAAGGTGACGGAAGATATTGTCTTTGTTCGTGTGTGTGTGTGTGTGTGTGTGTGTGTGTGTGTGTGTGTGTGTGTCAAAAGTTTCTTATTCGATAACTTCAATACTACAATTCCAAAAATTATAATTCTTCCTTACATCCATATGAAGACGTGATTAGATTTAGGCTATAATTGGTCAACCGCAAGTACCCTCATTTGAAGATTTTAACAGTTTTTCTTGATAAAACGTTGTTAAATATTTTTTTTTTGTTTTTTAATGTTATTATAAATATTAAAGAATATGTTATTCGCTATTCAATTTAATTATATTTTTCATATTCAATGAATTTAGAGATAAAGAATTATAAATAAATATCTTGGAACTAATGCTGCTAAAAGCTGCACCATGGAAACAGTTACAATATTCAAATATTACTAATTGACAGATGTATCATAAAATTTACATAATATTTTTGTGAAATGATTTTACTGTAAATATAAAAATCTGTTGTGGCCAGCACAATACCTCTCGCTATTTTCATTTTATGTTGCATAGGGCGCGAGCAGTTATGTGACTTTGTTGGCCTTGGCAAGCAGATGTGTGGGTCCGTATCAGAATGAGAGTTAGCAATATACATAGATGTCAAATATCATAAGTTTTCATTTGAAACATTATGAATTTCCAAATCCATGTGGATTATTTTCCTCGACAAGTATATTCCATACTAATGGATGACAAATAAGCATCAGAATATTTTGAAATTTTGAATGAAAAATTATGACATATGACAATTGTGACATCTATGTGAATAAATACTAGCCGTCATTTTGACAGGATCCTTTTGTCTGCTTGCCAAGGCCAACAAAGTCACATGACTGTTCGCGCCCTATAAGTACACACAAATAATTGAAATTGTTTCTCTTCTTCCGTTCTATGAGAAATTTTATTCTACTATTCTAATATGTTCAAAATTCTTCAAATTCATTGACGGTATTAGCGGTATTTCTTAAGGATATATGTAATATTAACATACCTGTAATTTAAATACATAATTAATTAATAATACAATAATATATATTAAATGTACCCATACCTCCCAGAAAAATCTGATACTGACATTTATTGCATTTATTTGTCAATTACAAAAATTTAAATATCGCAACTGTTTTTCGGGCAACGAGATTTAATACAACAGATTATTCTATATTATTATATACTATATCTCCAAACCTATACGAGATAGAATAAAAATTTTAAATGTGTCAGATTGAGAATTTAATTATCTTTAATGTTTGTAGTAACAAATTTTCAAAAAATAATATTTAGAATTTTTTTTTTTTAGAAACTACCACTTCCGGTTGTCCAATTGTTACCAGAATCTATTCAACTCTTCCCATTACTGTTAGATTGAGGAATCCGTAGTCAAACAGGTCTTTAGGGTTATAGAATTTGAGAAATCGTGCCTCCAACAACCTCACACACACACATCTACACACACACACACACACACAGATATCATTGTAAAAATGTTAAAATCGGATTCTATGGACCTTAAATCGTGCTTATTCAATAAAATCTGGATATGCGATTTTTAGCATGAATCCAATACCTCTCTTAGCGAGAGGTAAAAATGTAAAATAATTTCATGTGGAAAAAACAAATCACATAAGGTAATACAAAAGATTATAGCCACAAGCCAATTCAGCCGATTATTATGTTGTAAATATAATGTTGTATACACAAATTGTAACAACAAACTAGACCCAACGGGGAGTAACAAACTCTGATACTAATACCGTGAATTTATAATTTTAACAGTACTATGTATAACAATCATGTAATTGTAGAGCTAGTAAATAAATATACTTATCAAAAATATACAGTGTGCGATTAAAGTGTGGAATATCAAAAAAAAAGCCGAACCCAGCTGGTTTTTATAAAAACGCTGAAACACGTCGATTTTAATTTTTAAAAATACACATTAATATGTACGATTCATCTTCCGACTTTCATTTGTTTTTCAGTTATGACGTCATCACAAAAAAAATTAAATGACAACATATATTTTTAGTAGTGAAATCCGATAGTGTTTTTTCTTCTCTTTATGATCATGTAAATAAATCATAACGTTGCATTACAAAAATTCTGAGAAAAATCGAGTTGAACATTTAATAATAATGAACAATCAAGATACCTATCTCGATAAAAAATTTAAATGTAGCAAACTGTTTCATTCAATTATTCTGTCAATCTTCAACTCTCTAGACATAAATATTGTAGTTTATTGTTGAATTTTAATAATATTCTTCTAAATTATCAAGGCCATGGCGGATTTAACAAAAATTAATCAAAAGTTTACTTAACTAAACCAGAAAATTTAGTGGTACTAAAGCAGCCTATTCAAGACGAAATTCGGAAAGTAGAACCAACTGTTATTAATAATGTCTTAGGTGAATTTGTAAATAGACTAGCTTACTGCCAAGAAGTCAATGGATGGCATTTTGAACATTTAATTTAATAGTGTTAATTTTGTTTGCTTTATTTTTCATTTTTCAGTTTAAAACTTTTCGTTTTTCATGTTTTATATGTTATAAGCTCCATAATCAACTTTTAAATGTTTTTATCAGGGTATCTTGATTATTCATTATTATTAAATGTTCAACTCGATTTTTCTCAAAATTTTTGTTATGCAACGTTATGATTTATTTACATGATCATAAAGAGAAGAAAAAACACTATCGGATTTCACTACTAAAAATATATGTTGTCATTTAAATTTTTTTGTGATGACGTCATAACTGAAAAACAAATGAAAGTCGGAAGATAAATCGTACATATTAATGTGTATTTTTAAAAATTAAAATCGACGTGTTTCAGCGTTTTTATAAAAACCGGCTGAGTTCAGCTTTTTTTTTGATATTCCACACTTTAATCGCACACTGTATATAAAATACTATATACGTTTTTACTTCTTATATTAAAAAACATACTGTTATTTTTAGTAATAGTTTAGTAGTCTCCCCTAATGAAAATCACCTATACAATTGTTTTCGAAAAATATTCTGCGTGGAATTTGTACAAAATACGTAGCATTGATGGATGGTAATGTGTTGGTCACATCAGATTGTTTGTACAAAAAATGGCGAGCTTCAACCGAAATATACTTCCATTTTTCCAAATTTGCGGGAGGTTTCCGGGCTCCGATTTCAGGTAACTTTCGACATGTTAATCAGCACATTTTTCTGTACACAATTCTGTAAAAAAAAGTTTTGTAGCAATTTTATGTTGGTAGTATTTTTTCCGTAGATTCCCTGATCTAATTTATATGTCATTCATAAAGAACAGACATTTTATTCACACGCGGAAATTAGCACTCTAAGTTAACATCGTGTGTGCTAAACTTCTGCTTGAGGATAAAATATGTCTTTACTCACTTGTACCATAAATAACTATTAAATGTTGTATTTTTTTCTGACATGAATGCAACTAGACATTCTACAGAATTATTGCCTTTCATTGAATGTAAAATTCTGAGATAACTGTGCAAAATTGGGCTGATCAGTTTGATTGAAAATATTCAATTGCTTCCGCTCTAGTTCACCAGCGGCTCGCATTAATTGTGAAACGTTTTAATCGCAGTTGGCCAAGTCTCCCAGTTCACCTCTTCTTGTCCGTTCCTCATCAATCATAATTAGACCGTTTATCACGACACTGCATCGCAGTTGAAAAACAAACGACGAAGAGGTTTCCCCGACGTTCACCTATTCCTACGCCAATTATAAAACAAACAAAAGTCCTGTGATTCTCTTTTTGTCATTGTTAAATTATTGTCATCTTGAGAATTGTTGAAATCAAGTGATAAAGAAACAATTGAGTGCACAATTGTTTTAACTAGCTGTAAATAACATTATTAAAGCGAGAATACCACAGTAATTTTTAGCTCATTTTAATGTAATTGTGACTTTTTACTTTTGTAGTTAAGCATCTTGAACGACGAACGACGACAATTACCTAGATGGCATTCTTACTTATTCAAATTTTATTCCTTTTCTTCTTTAAAAGTGTAACAAGGCTTTAACATTTTTATAATCTCTCATTCATTATATTTTATTATGTTGATAATTTAATATATTTGTTCTACTTTATATTCCAATTATTATTTACTCTTAATGAATTTTGAGAAATTACTAATGTCGATACTCCTAAAACTAACTCTATTTTACATTTAAATAGTCTTGTTCATGTTCAGAGTTCTAATATTCGGCATTTATATTAAAATTTTGAATTTGAAACATTTTCGAATGCCAAAGATTTCAATGTTAATAAAAATATATATTTTTTACATATTAAGATGTGGCGTTTCTTGTATAAATATGTTTCTAATACCATACTTCATCTTTTGGTGGAAGAATCAGGTCTTTGTAATGCATCCTTATAGAGTTATCACAAAAATGGAGCTGCCTGTTCGAAAAATTTGTGGCAACAACAAGGCAGCAGCCTGGTTTTTACAGTTATTGTGATTGCCAGCATTAGTTAAATATGTAGGTTACGTATTTAACTGAACAAAAATTAAATCCGTGAATTAAATGGCGGGAGGTATTGTGCACACTACATCAGATTTTTGTTTAATGGTTGTTTAAAATTTAAGCCTTGTTGGTGCAACTAGGCATAAATTCAATAAGTAAAATTTATATAAAAATAATTGAATATCATATTTCAATAAATAAACACATTTCTTTCAGTATTTGTTTTAGAAAATTTTAATTGAAAAAAATTATGGCTTACTTGATTTTATCGAATTCGCTTATGGGGGTTCCACACCACAGATATTCGACTATTGACTCACTGGTTAAAGGGGGGGGGGCAAAATAAAACAAATGTTGAGCAAACCTGGGCATAACTTTGGTTAGGTTAGGTAGATACTTAATTATTCGCTTATGGGGATGGCACACCAAAGAAAATCGACTTTTGACTCATGGGTTATGGGGGGGGGGGACTGGGCAAAAAAAAGAGTTGGGCAAAACTGGGCATAACGGGCAAAATTATGCAAAAGTTTTTTTTTTTCTCTCAAATCCTACGTGGGGGTGTCACTTCACATGGGTGTGGTGTTCGTCCGTTCCCACTAGGTTTCACTCCCCTACCACCATGTGGAAGACTGAGGTAGAGCACACTCTGGTGGCGCTACAAGTAGGTGTACGGCCTTACCTATCGCCTACATACCAAAATATCAAAAATAAATTAGGGTGTTATCATAGTATTGATACACCGTATTTTGAACCAAACTTAGTAATAAAAAGACAAATGTCATAGTAAATTGACACCAAAACATTGCGATTACTATATATTATTTTCATGACTAAGCAAAATTCAGAAAAATCACCTCTCGTATCTTATTTTACAGTTACACAATATATGTTCTATTAGACGTTAAAAAAATCGAAATCAAATAATAAATCAAAGAAAAAGCAAAAGTTCATTCGATTTGGATGCTTTATATTTATTCACGATGGTTAAAAAAGTAATAACAATCAAAACGGGGCTTTGATGACTTATTATCTTGGCTATAATTTACCGGGGCAATTATCAAAAACGTGTACAAAGTTAATAGAGTTCGGGCGAGGCGTCAGTACTGCTTTTGGCCGGAGCTCGTGTGGACCCACTACCGATATAAAAACACGATCATGATACCTTCATATAAGGTACGATACAAAAAAAACCAGCATCAAGTCAAGTGATCATATTTTTTTTCGTGAGAAGTGTTTTCAAATTAGACTATTTTGTTGAACAAAAAATTGTAGAAACTAAAAGAAATCCTGTATTTACTAAAACGAAATGTAACGTATTTTCAAAATCACGAAACATGAAGATGAATCTTTTTGAAATAAATAGGTGATGCATGCAACGATTTTTTCACAAAACTACTAAACTAGTTTAAGCGTATAAATTAAATGCTACTCGTATATTAAAAATACAAAAGATAATCGTATAAAAGGCGCATAATAGTTCCGCCGGCTTACATATTCAACAAATTATAAAACGTACATACAGTATCGAACATAAATAAAGTGACTCTGTACAAACTAATAAAAAAATACTCCCCCATATTTTAAATATTCAACATATTTTCAATCTTCTTATATAATGTACAGGTGACATATTCATAAAACCTTATGGGCGTTAAATAAGTAATTCAAAAGTATCGTACAAAATTTTCCAAGTACAGTAAAATTTTTGAAAGATGTCCGATCAAGGTTGTCTACGAATTGTATGAATTCAGATTTTTGCTCCGCTCATCATGACAAATTCAGTAGTGTCGTTTGCTTAGTTTATGAGGGTACGTAAGATACTACTGTTATTTTATTATTATAAAAATATATATTACAGGAAAAACATTCAAAATTCAAAAATAAGTCAACTAGTAAGGTTATAAGCAAATGTAAAACCAAATATGTTAAAAATAAGATACTGACACAATGTCAGTGTCAGTGACTCTGACAGAATGTTATACGTACGGCTCAGGCGGCTGACACCTTAATGGTTTTCTAATTGCAAAGCAATAGTTCATCCCTGCGAAACCAGTCCGCAGAAAAGCGCTAGTATCTGTGCTAGTATCGTAACCAGGCAACTGGGACGGTTCGTTTGTCACGTTTGAATTTGATCTGAAAGTTGTCAGAATCTTCTGATTTAAGTCAATGCTTTTCAAACCATTTTGTGCAATTTAGTTGTGCAGTTACTAGCAGCGAATTGTGTTCTGTTAAGTGGGTTTAGTGGTAATTATACATATTGTGAAAAATGACGAGATCTGTAAGTATAAACAATTCAAATTTGATTACATTCTTAGCCTTGATCATAAGTTTATGTATTTTATTGTTATATTAAAATAAAATAATGTTATTTTTTTCAGGAACCAACATGTGTCCATCATAAATGTATTACAAACAGTCTCCCTGTCGAAGAACAAGGGCATATGTTTTGTTTTCCAAGACTGGAAAGCCTACGGCGGGAATGGATCATCCGGATGGGTTGTCTTGATCTACTCGAATTGTCGTACCAGCAAATATTAGATCGAGGATTCCGGGTCTGCCGACTTCATTTTACTGATAAGCAATTTCGGAAAAAAAGAATTTGCAAATCGTCATGAAATACCTGTGGACGTTTTTAATTCTGGTAAGATTTTCTTTTATACTAAAATTGCTTTGAAATTATAGGTTAAGTAATGCATAACCGCCGAAATACGAAATATTTCTTTACGTAAGATTATTAAACTTTGCTGTTTTCGTATTTCCATGAAGGCTTTATTCCTTTATTAAAACTGTTTCACTAATAATTTATTATTATTTGTTAGTTGCTGCTTCAAAAATGATGGAGGAAGAGGAACCAGTATTTGAAGTTCTTGCTAATAATATGCCTGCTATCGAAGGGACACCGAAAACACGTAAATGTTCACTGGTGATGCTACTGCTTCTGTTTCTGGTATGCTTTTATTTTAAATCATTTTTAGTTTTATATTGCACTTAACTTACGGTTAATTATGAGTTTTGAAAGTTATTTTAAATTGTCAACTAATATTTTTTTGTCTTTTCAGTTGCTGATCCAGAAACACCGAAGACAGGCGTATCATTTATTGAACTTCTTTCCGATAATACGGGAAATATTGCACCGGTTACACCGAAGAGACGAAAACGTTTTGCTGCATGAAGTTTGCGATACGAGCCATACGTGGAGTTGCATACATTAGTTTTTCTAAACCAATCATTTTTTTATAAAATTCATTGTATCATAATGATAATCTGTGACGAAATGATAACAAAATCTATCACAATGATTATCTGTATCGAAATAATAACTAAATCTGTATCATAATGATAATCTGTATCGAAATGAAAATTTGTATCATAATGAGTGTCATTCAAGTACGTATGATATATATTTAATAAGTATATTAAAGCATAGAAGAAGAAAAATGTTTTTTTTATTAATTACTTTCAGATTTTTTATATTTAAGTATTAATATATTCTGTAACACAATAGTTTAATTTTTATATATCGATAATTTTTATATAATAAAAAATACCTGACAACTCTTTTAAAATTTCACTTGTCAAAAGTATTATCGATATATAAAAATTAAATATTATGTTACAGGATGACAGAATTTTAAATTTGAATTATTTAAAGCTATCATTCAATTTTCCCGCCTTTTTAGTTTAGTTCATCCCTGCAAGGCCAGAGGTGCTGCGAACTGCGTTTTTATATTTACTATAGAGTTGGCAAGTCTGATAGTGTAGATGGTCTGTGGTACGGCTATGAATCCAGGTAATGTATCTGAATTAATAAATAAACTTACGTTACAGCGAAAGTATTATCAACAACGAGCATCGTTTATAAATGGAATGTCCTAACTTAGTCGAAACAATATGAATTTTTGAAAGACAAGCGTGTTATATCCATCCTTATCACACACTCTTACAGCCTTTGCAAAAGAAAGAGATAAATGTATGCCTATTTGTTAATTCGTTCGTGATACACGTGCCCTTGATCGGACATCTTTCAAAAATTTTACTGTACTTATGTATTTGATTACAGATGTGAGATGTGGCAAAAATAGAGCGACTTTATAAAAATCTTATATTTACTTTAAAAAAAAATAACCAGAATAATAATTTATGAAAGAAACTTAAATTAGACAAAAAATGTTGCATACTTAATACTTTAATAATTATTTATAACAGATTGCTTCGTCGTGGCATAGAAACCAGTAAATTTTCGATGATTTTATGGTTTATACACTTCCAAGCAACCGTTATAATTTTAAGTAATGGCTTGGAATTATTAATATAATTCCTTGAAATATTTTTGTCAATGGTTTATTTTCAATTGTATTAAAGATCAGATGACTATTTGCGAGTTATAGATATACATATTCAAATTTGCTCGTAACTCTTTTTTTCATTCACCACTTTCACACGGTTAAAAATAGAACAATGTAGTTTCAAAATATGAATTCAGCATGAAACTCCCTTTCTTATTATGTATTACACGATTTTAACGAATGAGTGGTACACAACTAAAACATAACTTCAATTCCAAAGAAATTTCTTTAATATTTAGAAAAGTTTCAAAACGGCAAATTTATCATATTTTATCCATTACCCTGTCATCGTTAAAGACATAACGCGGTTTGAATTTTTCTTTCCTCTTATGTTTTACGTGTTTCATTTACACTTTTCGAGTGAACTGAACCCTACTGAGTGCGCACTTTCTTCCGATCGTCAGTTCTTGCCAGAACAGTCTGCCAAATTCATACATTTTGAGTTGTAAAAGTACAATGAATGTAAAAAAATAAGTTTGTTCAATCCTGATATTGAAACTTGTTGTTTCTTACTTGGATACGGAACTTGAAACCTTCTGTTTTATCCACTCAACTTATTCCTATGGCAACGGGTTGGTGAAAGTAGTGAACGAAAGTGAACTTTCGCCCACTCACCTGTCATTACCGAAAATAGAAATAAACTACAATAGAATTCATAATATTTATTTATTTATTTACATGCAAATTACCTGCAAAGTTATTGAAAACAGAATTTACTTAAATTAAACGTGCCAGCAAGTGACATTTTATCTATGTCAGTGTCTTCTATTACCTCTACCTACGCGAATTTTCTTACTGGTATTGGCGCCCGCTTCACAATTTAACTACTTATTGATCGCCGTCTTTCGTCTTTATCATCTATATTTTCAAAAAAAAATGATATAAGATCTACAGAATGTGACAGCCAAAAATAGTATATTGTGTTATTAGGAGTAAAAATGATACTTGGTGTGGCGAGCGGGGAAATTTAAACGACGAGCGAAGCGAGTCGGATAAATGCACGGGAGGCACCCAAAGACACTTTTACTCCGAATGACACATTATATTTTTTTTTCAAACGTAGATATTTAAAGAAAAATAACTACAACTGACGTTACATTCTACGTAAATTACGTTTGCGATTTCAATTGCCCTGTAGCTATGGATACTTATTTGTTCACTTTTTGTTATAAACATTGAAATGAATTTTTTTACGTTTTGACGTTTAAAAAAAATTGTGCAGTTTTATATCCTCCTTGTGTGCAATTATGTCGGAATTTGACGTATTATAAAGTACGCCCCCTGAAGTTGTTCAATTGGATGGAAATCTAACAGTGTGGCTGAAAGATATGTCCAGGAATCACTGCAAAACAATATAAACTTTTCTTATCACTTTAATTCTAAGTATTCTTATGCTCATTACCATCCCTGTAATTGTAATCTGTAAGTCTGCTATTCTTTAATAATGTTATTTCCTCAAAAGTAAACTCAATTTCAATTCACAGGTTATATATTTCAATTTGACAGCTATTGATGATATTAGTAACTTTATTCTTAGGTTAGCTAGCGTGTTATAGTGACATTTAGGGCGATATTACAGGTTTCTTTTATTAAAATTACTTTTTATTTGTTGATCTGTATAGTTCCTATGGATATTTATTTATTTTATTTCTACGCCGGCGCCGTAGAAATTAGCTACTTCTACTCCGGCGGCGTAGAAATTAAACTTCTACCTTGTGAATCAAGTCACAAAAGATGCTACTTTTATGACGTTTGAAGAAAAATTATTATATTGACAATTGCATATGTTTATAAACACAAACAATAGCAACGAACCCCGCAGCCTATGTTAATTTACACTCCATGTATATTCGTACAAATTTTAATATTTTTTCTAATATTTCAATAGCAGGATTGAACAAAACGCTATAGAACACTCGTGAAGAAACGAATTCGCTCACTTATGTGATTCTTAGTTTCTTCACTCGTATTGTGATATACTATTCTTAATAGATGAATTATTGGAAACGTACGTTTGTAAATATATTCGTATACAAATAAACAATTGCGGTTGTACAGAACCTCTCTATTTGCCAGGGACGGCTAACAAACTTACACTGGACTTTTGTAACATATTTCATTTAATAGTATATTCTAAAACAAGTAATGGAATGACCCATATTCCACAAGAGCAAAAAGTTTGCAGTCCGAGTCGAAGGAGAGAACTACGGTTTGCGAGTATGGATTCCAAACGTATTGTAGACTATACTTTCTCCAACAAGATTTTAAAAATTATACAAAAAAATGTTGATTGATTATAACAGTACATTATCATATATCTTTTGACGATAGTCCATAATAACACCATTTATATCTTACTTTTTGATTTATGTGGTAATAACTGGCCCACTGTATCAATAGCAAGTTCCCTTAGTTCTGGTGACGTACATTCCATATCTATTTCTTTACTGTCACTTGACACTTTTCTCTACAAAATGTTATTTAATTAATTTTCTAATTAATATATTATTATTTAGATAGATAAAAATACATAAAAATCTGTAAAAGTTAACAAAAAACTCCAAAACTGTTCAAAACTTCAAAATGTCAAATGCGGATTCAGAAATAAATATAAAACAAAGCGTCATAACCATAACCGAACCTAGATATTTGATTTACCGCGCTAATATGATGCTAAATAGATTCTGATTCGTCGAAAGCCGTGTGGAATTATTCCAAACGGCGTACGGATTTATTCCACTCGGTTAGGTTGAATAATTTTGATTCCATCATAATTTTTAGTTGTGGAATGTGTAGTTTCCAAAATAGTGTTACGCATGTGTTGTAACAGCAACTAGTGACGTGCATGACGTCATTAGCTGCAAAACTAAAATGGTAAACGCTATCAGATAGAATCCTAAATTCGTATATCATTCGTAGATTAATTTTGTAAGCAAGACGGTATCAGACAAGTTCAGTAATCAGTAAATACACACAGGTCAGCCAATAAATTGGAATTAAAGTATTACCTTGACCCGAACATGATGCGCAAAATAAAGCAGTTAAATATTCATACATTTTTAAATTGATTTCGAAAATAATTATGATACCTTCTCTCTCAATTAATCTGTATTCTGATTGGGATCATATGTGACAACAACAACACTGACCAGGGCGATGTACGACGTGCAAATAAAAACGTAATGACTGTTATTAGCGGTCCATTAAAATTCCTCCTAAAATGGTACACTTCGTGCATATCAAGAGGCCAGCCAAGCTTTCGCGGTTTACAGCAGATTAATCAAAAGAGATACTCCCAATACAGACATGAAATTCTCATATGTAGGGAAAGTGAAAATATAAAAGAAATATTTGTTTCAAAGTATAGAAATTCAATTTACCGGATGCATGTTAAATTTAATAGTCAGTGCCAAGAAATGTTAAAACCTAACCTTTGAAAATGTACAATAGTAACAAAGTTTCTGCAGAGAAGAGCGACGAGATACTAATTAGACTTATTCAACAATTGGTATGTCTATATATTTTTTTATCCTCTATAAATATAACGTAGGTACCGCAATTTCACATATAAAAGTTTGATTAGGCGAAATGTCAACCATAAAATTCTCAATTTTTATTAACTGCATAAACGACGTTATTTTACTTTAGTTTTTTTTTTAATTTAGTGCTCGATTTAGTGGCTTAATATAATTTTATAATATACATCCTGCATAAAACCAGCATTAAGTAGTTTAGTTCTTCAATTTAGTTACATAAATTTTACCATGGATAACAATTGTTTCTACTTGTACAGTTTAGATTTAATTTTTTTTTTAATTTAATTGTATGCACCCAGCGTTAGACTAGTGATAGAAATAACTATTATTCTTAAGTACGAAATTACTAATGACCTGTTATGTTATTACAAAATATTTTAACCGTTGTATTGTAATTAGTAAACCTCTTTTGAATACAGTTGGTACGCAGCGCCAAAATTTCAGTATGTCATAAACATATGGAAAAATTCGTCTTTTGTATAAAACGCATTTTCATAATGACTAGGTGGACTATATAATGAATATTTGGGAATTTTTGTATACATAACCTAACCTAATGTACAAAACACACGCCTGCAATTTAGTGCGTTAGATTAGGTTACGTGAAGGTATATTTAGAAAAATACCCAAGATAATTTTTGGGTAAGTCTTACAGATCTGTAAATCTGTAAATAATGAACAAAACCGCAACGAAAGCTGCCACTCTTATGTATCATTTCATATTAATCAACAAAAATAGATGTGTTTTTGTCAGTTTTTACCTCTCGCTAAGAGAGGTATTGGATTCATGCTAAAAATCGCATATCCAGATTTTATTGAATAAGCACGTTTTAAGGTCCCTACAATCCGATTTTAACATTTTTACGATGATGTCTGTGTGTGTGTGTGTGTGTGTGTGGATGTATGTGTGTATGTATGTAGGATGTTGGAAGGACGGTTACTCAAAAACTATAAGACTTAAAATTTGTTTAACAACGTATTTCCCAATCGGACATTCATGGGAAGATCTGAAAAGGTTTTGGTAATAATTGGACAACCGGAAGTAGAAGATTCTTGAAAAAAAATCTTCTAAATAATATTTTTTGAAAATTTTTCGTGGTAATATTAAAGAAAATTAAATTCTCTATCTGATACATTTAAATATTTTATTATATATTCCATAGATTTAGAGATAAAAGAAGTATAATATATAAAATAATCTATTGTAATAAATTTGACAGCCGAAAGAATGCCATGAAAAATAGTTGATAATTTAAATTATTTGTAACTGACAGATAAATGTCAGTGTCAGAAATAATGAGTAATGAATTAAAAATGTACTTGGAGAATCCCTTAGTTCTTGATCTGTGACTATTATGGAGATGACAAGTCTAGGTTGAAGGACTTAAATTTGTTTCAAACATTATGGGACAATGTACACCAGTACTGTAGACTAGAGTAACTTTGAATTGCGAAAAAGCTATCAAATTCTTCTCAAGTAAGTTGTAAATATTGACAAAATCGGAGTGCAATCTATCCGTCACTTTATTAAAGGGAATTAAGGTTATTTAGATATAACAAGTATGAAAAAATAAAATGTAAAAGAAGATATATAAGAATAGATGCACAATCCAGATATATACATTTTAGACCGCCCAAAATTAATGTTTTTACTAGAAGAATATGAAGAGAAAGTAAACAAAGTTGTTCGAATTGAAAATTGCTGTTACCAGCCTAATATTTATATATGGTAAACTCTACTTTGTAATTTATTGTAACATAATTTATGGTAAAATATCTTCATGTTGAGACATGCTATTATTGAATAATAAAGAAGTTTATACGTCATAGATTTATATGAATATATTATTTGTATTTATAAAAATAATCTTTGCTTTATGCATACAGCCAGGTAAAATATACGGCGAGAGGTTATGTGCTGGCCACATCAGATTTTTTTCGTCAGATTTACCGATCTGTAAGACTTACAGATGTGAACAGAATTGACCCATAAGTCTAAAACTCATCATTGCACAATTCGTATATTCATTTTATAGACAGATTTTACAAGCATGCTACGATGTACTTACAATAATTTGTCATTGATAACATATACATTTATACTTACAAAAATAGATTAATACGTTACCATACCATACTCTTCAAATAATATATTTTAAAATAAAAATTGTAATTTATTAAAGTGTGCAATACATTATGTAAATTACAAACAAAATACCAATTTCATCAATAAATCTCATATTTCTAAGATATTTTTGACATTTCAATATAATGTATCAATAAATTTCAATTGACAATATAATGTTTCTTTGTATTACACTGCTCATACCCCTGTCTTATGAAAAGTAATTAATTTATTAATTATGTTACTCATGGCAGATAAAACATCCATATATCATACAAGCCCTGCCTACTTCGATGGGTGCGTCTGCGTATTATAAGATTACCTTTAACTTTATCCTCATATCCTTTATTAAAGCTTAATAGCATTCGATTATTTATATTAATACGTCACCAGACGTAATTTATTGTTATATTTAAATGCTATATCATGTAAAATATTAATAAAATTATCATTCATTTCGCATGTAACTTAGTCATAATGTGATTTAAGATTTATCAAAGCTCTGAATGTCTTAGATTGCGTTCCATTTTTTTAGGTTTTAGGTTACTAAATACTGTGCGTGTGATAATATAGCTATTAAATTTAAGATACTTAATGTGGGCACGCAAACTATTACGAGAAATTAGCATAAATCTAATCAAAGATTAAGAAAATGAGAGAAAATTTTATTTCTTTCCCATTTTGCCTGGTAATTTTGATATTTTATCTAAATTAAATTGAACAAAGCAAAAATTCAATATAAAATTAGGGAAAATATTTTATCAGCAACCCAGTATACATACATACAGAACTAGAGTTTTAAAACCTCTCAAAACATTTAGTGTTATCTAATGATCAATTTGGACCAGCCTGAATTTTTTCAGTTGCAGAGCATGCCCTGGAAGAATTCCATCAAATAGAATTCTAAGAAACCAGAATTATTGCAAGATCTACACGCATCAGCAACAAATTAATTAAAGAAGCCATAGAGATTTTCAAAACCAAGAATAATAATCTCAAACTCAATCATTATTCCTATATTAAATAGGTTATAAAATGTAACTTGTTACTATTGTTTTTTGTAATTATTTATTTGTTTTTTCCCTATAGAAGGCAGCCGTTTATACTTAAAATAAACAGAAAATAAAAAGGTTGTCTTATTGTTATATTCTTGCATTCTTCATTGCTTTAATTAATATATTAAATTCAAAGGATTCTACGTGCAAGAAATATAAAACATTATTTTACGAATTGTCAACAATTTCCTTTGAAATATCCTAAAATTAAGATTAAATAATTTCAGCTTATTCCTAAGAGTCATAAGCAAATTGAGAAGTTTAGCAACTTATAAATAATTATGTAACTCAGTGGTTAAAACTAGTTAAAAAAATTATCCAATAGATAGACTTGACAACTAAAAATTATTTTTTTTGTTATATATTAACTTGATAGATTAAAAGATTTAACCAGTCATTAAAAATTAACCACTGAGTTACAGAATAGACCATTGTTTTTGTGATTAAAAATTAGTTGTTTGTTATTTGAATAGACTGCTTGATAAAATTTATTTTAAAAATTACACGGCGCAGTTATTTAATTTTATTACTTTTTTATTTAAATTATAATAGATATTACAAATTCATTTTACGTTATTGGCGTTGCCATTAAAAAGTTACTGCCTAATCATATAGTGTTGACACCTAAGTTTCAAACACTAATGGTTATCTAATTATAATAAATATCATCTTAAAAGATAGTTTATATCTATATGGAAAAATACTGACTAAACGATACGCTTTCGAATATAAGTAAGTTTGGTTACTTCATTTTATGTAAGACACAGAAATCTGTGGTTAAATCCGTTATTTCGAAAAGGTCATAAGTGCATTAAACAAAGTTTTGCAATAACATGTTAAATAAATCTGTAAATGTTACGTTGTTATAATTTTTGTTTCATCCATTTTTATTATATTCAACCAACATACGTTTTTACCTTCCGTTTCCTTTAGGTAAGGATGATATTGTCTTTCGTCAAAAAATACAATGATGAGTTTTTAGTGAATAAGCATGTTTTATTCCCAATAATACAATTTTACCATTTCTATGATGATGTCTGTATGTATGTGTGTGTATGTGTATGTGTGTGTATGTGTATCTGTGTGTCTGTGTGTGTGTGTGACGAAAGTTTCGGATCGCATAACTTCAATACCACGATTCCAAAAATTATATTTTTTTCGTATTCCTCAATTTACATCCAGAAGAACAAGTGATTAGATTTTGGTTATAATTGGTAAACCGGAAGTACTCTCATTTTAACAGTTAAATATGATTTATTGACAATTAACGTTATTACAACTTAAAGAATATATTATACTCTATACGATTTGATTGCATTTTATACTTCATATTCAATAGATATAACTATGCTAACCATGGAAACTGCTAATATATTCTGATAATTCAACTTGACAGATGTCAGTATTAATGAAAAATCAAAGAATGTGGCAGAGACGAAGATGTTGAAGTAGATGTTGGGGAAGACACGGAAAGATACGGTAAGGAAATAACTCTAATGGTACAAGTTTCTAGAAAGATACAAGAGAGACGATTACATTAGTTTGAACATGTCATGAGGAGAGATGAAAAATATATTGGAAGAAGAATGAATAGCTTAGTAATAGAAGGTTGAAGAAACAGAGGGAGACCAAAGATAAGACAGAAGAACTGTATTGCGGAAGACTTGTGAGAAAAGGAACTGAATGAGAACGATACGCAAAACAGAAATGAGTGTAACAAGAAAATAAAAAAATAGCAACCCCTAACGAATGGGAAAAGCTAAAGAAGAAGATGGAGAAGAAGATGTCAGTGTCAAGTGCAATTTGCATAGTTTGTTTATGAAATAATTTTAGTGGCAATTTAGAATCTTTTGCATAAAAACTTATGTATGGAATTTATACATAATACGCCTGATTGCCGGAAGGTATTGTGCTGGCCACATCAGATCTTTCTTTTAATAATTTTCACTCTGTGATCTGTGGTTTTTAACTAATTATTTATTTACAATTTTAAATGTCCGCCTTTTAATGTATTTGCCGTTATCCACATGTTTAATTTTTTCATCTCAACAATTCTAGCCCTGAAGAAGACTATGGTATAGTCGAAACATCGGCCTGAATAAATTTTATTATTGACTGCAAGTCCGAGATATTATTACTTCCAGTTTCCATCTCCATCCCAAAACACCGTCGAACATCGTTTTTGAATACAATTTTTAATATCTATTTAAAAACCTAATTTCTTTCACCATTTTTGTAATATTTGGCTTTGAATTTCTGCTTGAATTTAGTATCTAATAAAATTATAATATAGAAAATTTTAATTTTATTAAAACCTGGAATATTTTTTCTGAGAATATTATAATTAAAATTTCACACATCAAATTAGCATGTCCGTTAAAGAGAACATAAAACAAAACAGTATTTTTTTTCCTGATGACTTTCTTCATTACCGACATTATCCGATACCTGCATATTGCATGCATATATTGCTGTGTTTATTAAGTACAGAGAAATGGAGAACATAAGTACAGGTGCATAAAAACATTCTTTACCACGTTCAATTATAATGTTATTAAGCGAATTCTATGCAGTTTTTTGCAGCAGTAATGACTCGTGCTAATAATAAATAAGTAAAAATTATTTCAAATATTTTATTTTGTGCATGCGGGAATGCAACTTCAAAAAATTTATAGTTTTATGTATATAGAATAGCAGTAATAAAACGCGCCTGGGTGATCAAATGGTATCGTATATTAGATAAATGTAGTTTTTGTTGAAGTATAAATAAAATAGTTATGCTCCAACATATATTTTAAGATTAGTTGTACAGTTTTTTTTTTTAAATAATACGGCATATATACTTATATGGTGACTGAAATATATTCTAATATTAATTTTAAACCTATAGATTAAACAAAAAAGTTAGACACGAACTTAAATGCAACAGCCCTATTCAAGATAAAGAGTAAATTTAATTTAAATGCAAATATTTTTTATTCAATTTTTGGTAATTTATGTTCACCAAATAATACTTGACGACCATCGAATCAAAATTACAGAAAGGTAAGACCAGGAGAGTTGATCCACATTTCAATAAATTCTACGCATTTATTTATGTTTATGCATATAGCTTCAAAAAATATACTACATTATATGGAGAAAATGTCAAAAAGATTACAAACAAAAGATTTTGAAATAAATAAATATATATTATCACGGCATATTACCCATTGCTGGGTGTGCCAATCTGCTTTGTACACAGATTTTAGTAATGGTGACATATTTGTACCGTGCGGGCGTTTACCAAGAGTCACCTCACGGGCACTCATTGCTGGCGTGGAGAGTGTACCACAGGGCTCACTTTTGTGCCATTTAAAATTCAAAATATTTCTGATTTTCGTTGGTCAAAAAAATTTCTAGTAATAATTTGTTTATTTATTGAAAGAAACAACACCACTAAAATTTGCCGACTGAGTAAATGTACATTCGTTAACATCGGTCTACCATTATTTGGATTTTGGCATAAAAGTCATCTCAACCGGTAAGCTATCGCTCCCGGACTTACCCTATAGCACAGTCCGTACGCATATCAAAGGAACAAAATATTTATCATGTTTTATATGAATAATTGAGTATGTACCTATAAAAAAGCATTAGCTGTCGTGCTAGTTCACTTATACCAAAATCGCATTCCAATGAACATTTTAAAAGCCCTGTTAAAGCAATTTATACGAAACTAGTCAGATTTTTGCGTCAATTTGTAACCGTTGATGAAACCTAATCAACCAGCACAGTCTTGCGATGAAGGAACAGTCAAAAGAATGGATCGCGAAGGGTGAACATGTTCCGAAAAAGGCGAACACAATTTTATCGACCGAGTTATTTGCAAATATAAAAATCTGATGTGGCCAGCACATAACCTCTCGCCGTATATTTTACCTGGCTGTATGCATAAAGCAAAGATTATTTTTATAAATACAAATAATATATTCATATAAATCTATGACGTATAAACTTCTTTATTATTCAATAATAGCATGTCTCAACATGAAGATATTTTACCATAAATTATGTTACAATAAATTACAAAGTAGAGTTTACCATATATAAATATTAGGCTGGTAACGGCAATTTTCAATTCGAACAACTTTGTTTACTTTCTCTTCATATTCTTCTAGTAAAAACATTAATTTTGGGCGGTCTAAAATGTATATATCTGGATTGTGCATCTATTCTTATATATCTTCTTTTACATTTTATTTTTTCATACTTGTTATATCTAAATAACCTTAATTCCCTTTAATAAAGTGACGGATAGATTACACTCCGATTTTGTCAATATTTACAACTTACTTGAGAAGAATTTGATAGCTTTTTCGCAATTCAAAGTTACTCTAGTCTACAGTACTGGTGTACATTGTCCCATAATGTTTGAAACAAATTTAAGTCCTTCAACCTAGACTTGTCATCTCCATAATAGTCACAGATCAAGAACTAAGGGATTCTCCAAGTACATTTTTAATTCATTACTCATTATTTCTGACACTGACATTTATCTGTCAGTTACAAATAATTTAAATTATCAACTATTTTTCATGGCATTCTTTCGGCTGTCAAATTTATTACAACAGATTATTTTATATATTATACTTCTTTTATCTCTAAATCTATGGAATATATAATAAAATATTTAAATGTATCAGATAGAGAATTTAATTTTCTTTAATATTACCACGAAAAATTTTCAAAAAATAATATTTAGAAGATTTTTTTTCAAGAATCTTCTACTTCCGGTTGTCCAATTATTACCAAAACCTTTTCAGATCTTCCCATGAATGTCCGATTGGGAAATACGTTGTTAAACAAATTTTAAGTCTTATAGTTTTTGAGTAACCGTCCTTCCAACATCCCACACACACACATACACACACACACACACACACACACATCCACACACACACACACACACACAGACATCATCGTACAAATGTTAAATTTGGATTGTAGGGACCTTAAAACGTGCTTATTCAATAAAATCTGGATATGCGATTTTTAGCATGAATGCAATACCTCTCTTAGCGAGAGGTAAAAACCTGCAAAATTTACATTTTTGCCTATGATTTTTTTCTGGATAAACAATCATAGCTAAAATAGCCACCCAATGGAGCAAATTCTTATAGTTCTTGATATCCCCACGACATTGCGGACACTTATCGGGTGAGATGACTTTTATGCCAAAATCAAAATAATAGTAAATATGTGAGTAATCTCACCCGACCATTTGGGATATTTGGCCCCTAAAAATCAAGGTATAGATGACACACTATAATGGCCAATTATAAACGTACTTAACGATCAAATAGAGGATAATGGATGGTGACCTTCGAAGTGAAAAATAATAATGCGAAAAGAACAAAATAATTAAAAACAAAAAAAAAAACGAAATAAAAAAAATCGTCAGAAGATGAAAATTGAATGAACATTTATGAAAACGATGATACCGAAATAAATATGAACGAAAGTGTATGACTTGTGACGAAGAATATCAGTGAATTAAGAAACCGGAATATTGGATTCAATGCGTTTTTTGTGAAAAAGACCCATGAATATTGCACAAAATTCTCTAACATGTGTAACTTGCGTGGGAAAGTAATTACTACGAAAATAAAACCTATATACGTAATTAGTTAATATGTGAAAATAATTTATTTTTTAAGTAAGTCATCTCGTCAGCTACGTGACGCCATCTCGTCCAGAAGATTTTCGTTCGCAGAAATAAATGTGAAGAATTTTTTGAAATATGGGTCAACTCTCCCGGACTTACCCTATCAAGAATCTACCTATATAATATACTTTCAGTACTTTATATAATTTCGTATATAAGTATCGAAAAGCTGATGAACAAATTTATCAAAATTTCTGCACCCCCTGTTAATTGATGGCATCCATGTTCACGCACACATGCACATACGCGCAGGTGATGCGTGAAACCACGTGAGCACATGCAGACGTCTAGCGTGAAACATGACAACATTAACAGACCAACATTGCATCATTAACTGCCGGATAGATGGTCATAGTCACATCTACATCATAACTACCTGTACCTGTTCATAATCATGTGTTAGAAACTGTAGCGAAATCTAAGGGCTGTCGCTGACGTGTGTTGTATGCTCAATGTGCCCGTATGCTCATGTGCGATATAGAACCATGCAGGGTTATTAGCGGGAATAAAAATTAGTACTTCAACAAGCAATGATCGTCAAGTTAGACATAGAATGTGATAATAAAATGTGAGAAATGGGTGAACATGAACATTTAATGTATATGTTTATGGATAATACTTATAATTTTTATATTTAATAAATAGGATACGTCATGCATTCCAATTGATCCGCAGGCCAACTTTAGTGCTATCTAATCCGTCTCTACCTGACCTTTGGATTCATAGATTGGCTTTAGTCACAATAAAAGTATAATATTTTCTCAAATATTGTTTTTGTGAGGCGAAAGGATTATGGCAATAACCGAAATTGGTTTAATATACACCTAGCGATTGTAATTTTTAGTTGTCTTACTGTAACAATAATTTTTAAAATGGGGCAACTGGGACTCGCAGAATAGCATACGACATCCACGGAATTTTTGGGAACTAAATTAATGATGGCTAGTAGGACCTGTCAAATATGTAAACATCGCAAATTTTAGTCTTGTTTAACAGAAGGAAAAGTTCTAATGCGTTGATTTACAATTCATTTAAAAATGTATAAAAAATAATCGAAAAAAAATGAAAATAATGTACATCGAAAAGTACTGTGATAAGGAAGAAATAATAATTAATCGACTGAATATGTATGGGACAAAATCTAACGTTATAAATAAATATGTCTGCTCTCGTGTTTGTTCTTTGCATACCACAAAGAATAATTTATTACGTTTACGTGCAGTTTTGAAAATAGTTTCAATTTTCAGTCAAAATTACGCGAGACTGTTTACATAGAATTTTTAAAACAGTTACGGTGCAAGCGTATATTTGGCTGATGTAAGTGATAGATTCTCTTCACTCCAAATGCTTTGTTTTGCCATTACTCCAATTATTTTTTTACTTCATACCTCGACGTACTAAAACTACACAACTGTTAGTTTATTTGTAGGTTATTATCACAAAGCGGCAAAAACGTTATGCTATGTACGCATGTGCATTATCGAAATTGAATTTTAAGAGTCAAACCCACGAATTTTAGTTTAGATTTGAGCTAACTCAAAACCGTTTTGACACTACACAGCGTTTTTAAAACTAAAATCATATTGAAAACGGTTTCAAAACTGCGTGTAAATTCAGTAATAATACAATTTTGCAAGGACAATAATGTCTGCTTATTACGAACCTGGTTATAGCGATCTTCCGGGTAAAACAAACTGTTTGCCGGTCCCGTGGTGTTCGTTATAAGTGAACATTACTGTATGTAGTTTTAATACCAATAGTGTCAATAATTATTGACACTATTGGTACATAAAATTTATAGTTTCATTTTTTGTTGTTTCTCCAGACTGTTCTAATTACATCTATTCTTTATATTTAGATATTTTTTAGAATTTTAAATTCATTCTATGTCAAGTTTTCTCCTACTCTACTAATCTTCGAGGTTCTTCCAATTAATTGACGGGATTGGCGGTATTATATACATAGGTATGTAATATACCTATAATTTTAAATATTTTATTAATAATACAATAAGAAATATTGTCTCCCAGAAAAAGCTTTCTGTACTGACATTATTGATATTTATCTGTCAATTACAAACATTTTAATTTCTCAACACATTACCATGGAGTTGTTTGAGCTGCGAGATTTACTACAACAGATTATTTTATAGACTATATCATTCATTAAATTGTGAACTAATAAGAATGCGTCATTTTTCTAAGTTACCACATATTACAGTGGTTATTATTAAGTAACAATGGTGAACGAATATACGAACCTTTGTATATTCGAATATACCTACCTTCGTATATTCACTATTCACTTATAGGTGCGTTTGATTATTTTGTTCTCTGTACTCAGACATGATCTTTTTCATTCGAACACAGTATCGAGTATATAAATGAATCTGTAGTTAAACTTTGACGAGGAAAATCGTGCTTTGTATGCTATAAGTAGACATCTAAAATCACACTGACAGCTCCAAGTGCACCGAAACAAATAATTAAACGTATCTATTATTTGACAGCAAGGCATTATTGAAGTAAAAATTTGACAAATAAACATATAATTATTTGTATCACAAGTCTAGACACTGCACTGTTGCAAGTTTATTTGAAATATAAACATATCTATTGAAATACGAGGATTTCAATGTAATATTACATACTACTACAACTATATTTAAAAAGATAGGTTATGTACCATACAGTTTGACGTTTCTGTCAAAATAAAATAGACCACAGGTCACGTTAATTTTACTATTTAATTTTTAATTCATATTTTTATTCATGATATAGTCTACCTGTATACAACTCGACAATAGAAAATTCTCGACATACTCAACGAGTTGCCTATTGGAAATACCATGCACTCGACCTTTGGTCGTATAATCGAGAATTTTCAATCGTCTTGTTGTATAATATATGATTATGTTTTTATATTTCTAAATCTATAGAAGATATAATAAAAATGATATCTGATAGAGAATTTTATGTTCTTTAATATTTGTAATAACATAAATTTTCGAAAATTAATAATTAGAAGATTTTTGTTAAAGTACTACTACTTCCGGTTGTCCAATTATTACCAGAATCATCCCATTACTGTTAGATTGAGGAATTCCTAGGTACACAAGTCTTTAGTCTTATAGATTTTGAGAAATCGTACCTCCAGTACAGACGCACGCACGCATAGACACACACACATATATATATATATATATATATATATATATATATATATATATATATATATATATATATACACATCCTAAAAATGTTATAATCGGATTCTAGGGAACATAAAACATGTTTATTCACTAAAATCTAGATATGTAATTTTTAGCATAAACCCAATACTCTCTTAGCGAGAGGTGGAAATCGTGTTGAGTTGAATTGTCAGCATTTTGTTGTTTCAAAAAGCACTCACATTCAGTTAAAGTATAAACAAATATGATCAGATTTTACGGCAGATACGCTTTCAGCACCGCCACCGGATTCTGCGTGTCCCTATAGATGTACGTGGGCAAATTGCCAAACACGTACATCAGCTGCTAAAAATTGATTCTGAATCTTCCCTTTTTGTAGAAAAGTAGCGCACTCTCCACGTCTCCCCAATAACTATAAAAACAGAAACGGTTACCATTCCTAAATCAAATATTACATTATTATTATATAATATTTTCTCCCATATATATCTCATAGTTCCAATTTTTATAATCCTACCTTAAACTATTCCATCCCTAACGTAAAGGTTATGAAGGGCACCTCTAGGCCCTCTATTATCACATCACGCAGGCCATTGTTTCGGACGGGTCGTGTGCGTGAGCTGAGCATGATAACGTTATTAAAAAATTCCTCGTATACCACGGCCGCGATTGCTATCAGCTCAGTTGCTTGGTATGGTCACCATGTTCGCTCGTAGGTGGTTGACCACACAATTATTCTTAGGAAAACAGGATCGCTAATTGTATTTGCATGAGAGGGCTTAATAAGAAATATAATTAATCACATACATACAATGATATATAAATACACATACATATGTATACTTTGTTATATTTAGTTTTTACCTCTCGCTAAGAGAGATATTGGATTCATGCTAAAATCGCATATCCAGATTTTAATAAGCACGTTTTAAGATCCGTAAAATTCGATTTTCATATTTTTACGATGATGTCTGTGTGTGTGTGTGTGTATGTGTGTGTGTGTGTGTGTGTGTGTGTGTGTGGATGTATGTATGTGTGTGTGTGTGTTGATGTTGCAAGTACGATTACTCAAAAACTATATTACTTAATATCTGTTTAACTACGTATTTCTTAATCGGACATTAATGGGAAGAATTGAAAAGGTTTTGATAGCAATTGGACAACCGAAAGTAGCAGTTTCTTAAAAAAATCTTTTATTTTTTATTTTGTTCTTACAAATGTGAAAAATGATTAAATTCCATATCCGATACATTTAAATATTTTATTATATGTTTTATTGATTTAGAGATCAAAGAATATATATATAATATATAAAATAATTTGTTGTAATAAATCGCACAACCCAAATAATGCTAAGCAAACCAATTGAAAAATTAAAATGTTTGTAACTGACAGATAAATGTCATTGTCAGAAATCCGGAGACATTACTGAAGACTTTTAAGGGAAGTACATACATATATTATTTATTATTGTATTAATAGTTAAATATTTAAAATTACAGGTATATTACATATACCCTTCAGAAATACTGTCAATCCCGACAATAAATTGAAAACATGTCAAAAAATTAGAAGAGTACAACAAAAATTCTTCACAAAATGAAATGAATTTATAATTAAAAAATGTAAATATAAATATTAGATATAAGTAGAATTTTTGGTGTGGAGTGTAGGTATACAAGACTTCTCTTCAACAATACATTTAAAAAAAAACCTCAACAATATTAAATCCCAACTACAGAGTGGGTTCACATACACACACATCCATACCTTAGTGGCATTCTAACCCAGAACCCCAAGCGCACTCATGACTAAGAGGCGTTGCTCTAACCATTGAGCCACGGGAGTCGACACTCTTTCCTTTTACTTTCTAAAAGCTCCCGACCAATATTTTTTTGTAATGCTTAATGCTTTGAAAATAATCTTGAATTACAGCATCAATCACTTCTTCAAACAAATACCTTCTAGGCCGTAATTATTTTTTACTCTTAAAAATAGCCAAAAATCGCAAAATCTGATGAGTATGTAATAGTGACTTTATTATTAATTATTTTCTTTTCAGCAGTAATGTTCTTTTCGTAACAACTATAGGAGGATACCCTGCTCCTTTTTGGTGCTGAATAAAATTCTTTGTACCACCGGTAAATTGTAGCCAATGAAGGCCTTTTTTTTATTAAAAACTGAATTTAAACTTTTTTATACTCACAACCAACTACAACATTACACATACAAATTTCCCTATAAATAAATTCGGTTTAATATTGCAGTTTTTTTTAATATTTTAGTACCTATATAAAAGACGCAAAATATAAAAAAGAGTATAAAGGGCTCATTTTATAAGACATTTTTTCGCATTTGTCATTTAAAAAATTCGCCAGGGCTCGATTTCTAAATTTGGCTCAGTGTAGGCTCCCATCGACGTTTAATGTAACATCCCTAACTTTTCACGGACGGCAAGAACTCTTTTTAAATGTGGTTTTAACTAAGATGGAGCAGGGGCTGAAATGTTGGAGAAAAACTAGTTTTTCAAAACTGATTTTTTCTTTATTTTGCATTTCCTCACACATACCGACACCTAGAGTAAAAAATATAGTAGATTCGTATGATTTTTACATTCGCGTGTTCTATGCTCGAATTAGCATTGACATCACGCCTTGTAAATCGTTCTCCAGATTGAACTAATTCTTTGAATAAAGGGTTGTACTTTGTACGAGTATAGGACACAAATCAAGTATTGGAACAAAAAGTTTAAAAATATGTATTTATAAAAGAAAAAGGTGCAACTACTATTATTTTCCTTGGAAAAAATTAAGTTTAATTAAAAAATTATAACACTTTGATTCTTTTTTAATAATAATATACAAGGAGTTTTACTAATTATGTGAAAATTCAATGCAAAAATCTGGAATAACTTCTCTGAACTAAGTCTGGGAACTGTTATCAAACAAAAAAATATCTAGTTATATACTATTGTAGTTCTGTTCCTTGTTATTATTATTCATTCCTAGAACCTGTCCATTTAATTTTATATATTACAAAATTTCAGATCATTTTATTATTACAGTAATCCGTAATAAGTTGTTTTCAATTACAGATAAACAATTCAGATTCTTCGATTTATTAATAATGTAATATACAATGAAATCTGGCAGTTGGGAATCAAAAACAATAATTTGTTATATAAAAAGCTAGCCACTGATCATAGTGGGTGGTGCTTTCCTCGTAGCTTTTGTTTTATAAACACAGTAAAGTTCAATAGTCGATGAAATTTCCTTGTAAACTTAAAGGGAGGAAGAAATAACAGGCATGGCAAAAGAAAGGGTGTAACCTTCCACGAAGCACGCGCTTTATACTAACCCATTCTAATCCTCATCTGATTATTCCTCTACAAAAGAAATTGGTAAACATTGTGCATATTTCATTTCATTTTCTAGAAATAGAGTTAGTTTCTAAACGCAGTGTGCGTTGAAAACAAATGTCAGTCAGATAAAAATAACCTACTGTTGATAGAAGGTTATAATTTTTAAACGTATTTCTAGAAATTTTAAAGAAATAACATATCTTGAAAGCTGAAGATGTGTGTAACATAACTGTTCCCATATAGGGGGTAGTTTAGCATTAGCAAATCATTGCATGTCAGAAAAATCTGCACTTTTATTAAGTATGTTCACTACTCTCTCCTTAAATAAACTCCAGTATAATGTACATACATACATAACTAATGTGCAATATCCCACTGTAAGAGGAAAAAAATCCGCAGGCATGCAGTCAATTATTTATTATGGAAGTAAAGGTAAATTTCTCTACCAACTGTAGCTTTTTCAGGGCGACTGTGAAAAAACGTAAGTGTATGATGTTGCTCTCAAAGAATTTCCCAGAGATTTTCTATTGGATTTAAGTCTAGAGACTGTGATGGCCATATCACAACATTAACTTTATTCTCCAACCAATGTTATATAAGTGTCGAAGTATGATTTGGATCATTATAGTGCTGCAAAATATCTTTCAGATGTATACATGATGTTTCCTTTAAAACAACCAGTGCTTTTTTGGCCGAACTAATGACATTAGAGAAAAATATTGCATACAAAAAATGATAAAGAAGAAGGGCATAATTTAACAGTAGTAACAAAACGAAAAATCAATCAGTAGTTCTCCAACTGTAGAATAAAATGATATATTTTTTAAATGGTACCTTATATAATTTTTAGTCTATTAGATAGAGATTTTTTCTGATTTCAACGATATAAATATTGTATAGGGTTGTATAACAATTATTTCGAGTAAAATGGTATTAAAAATTAGAAATAATGGCTGGTAGCACAAGCCTTGTTTTAACTAAAACGCTGTTTTAAGAAATGTCATATTCAAATTTCAATATTTAACTTCACCCTTATGTTTAAAAAACGATTTATTTAAAAATATTTGTTTGTATACAAACTATGTTATGCTTTAAAACAGGGGTTCCCAAAGTGCGGCCCGCGGGCCAAATGCGGCCCGCAAAGCCTGTGAATTCGGCCCGCGATATCGATACGATATATTATATTCTTATTAAAAAATAAATAAGTAAATAGTAAAATAAATAATAAATATTACAAATAATATTTTAATATTTTTAAAAAAATCTTACAGAACTTTAACCATAAGCGTTTGTATTAATAAAATATTGTTTAGTTTATATTTAAAAAATTATTGTAGTATGTCTAGTCTAGTTATTACACATTTGTACAGAAATATAATATAGATACAGAACTGTTAATCATCTCTGGCGCATCTAATGCAACACATAATTTTAAGGAGTCAGTAACGAATTTATCGCTATAGTTATAGTTCTTTATTTACAATAAGAGTGATTTTACTTTCGTGTTAATAAATTGTGTGAATTTATAATAATTGTTGTTACAGTTAAAGATTTATATTATTATATAATAAGATGGATTTCAGTTATTTTTTTGTTTTAATAAGTACATAATTAAACATTTATATTTATATTAAATTTAGTATACTAATAAAAAAAAATCTGATGTGGCCAGCACAATACCTTCCGTCAATCCTGTGTATTATGTACAAATTCCATACATATATTTTCTTCTAAAAGATTCTAATTTTTTGGTATTTTATGATTCCCTTTCTCGGCAACTGAATTCCATTCTCCTGATAACAAACAAACCACATGAAATAAGAAAATCATGAAATTTTGAATGAAAAATTATGACACTTGTCAGTTATGGACATAATTAATTGCTGTCATTTTGATACGGGTTCCCATATCTGCTTGCCAAAGGCACGCGCCCTATACATATTTTTTTTTGCAAAAGATGCTATATTTCCAGTAAAGTTATTTCATAAACAAACTATGCAAATTGCACTTGACACTGACATCTACTTCTTCTTCTTTAGTTTTTCCCATTCGTTAGGGGGTCGCTATTTTTTATTTTCTTCTTCCACTCATTTTTGTTTTGCGTGTCTTCCTCATTCAGTTCCTTTTCTCTCAAGTCTTCTGCAATACAATCTTTTCATCTTATATTTGGTCTTCCTATGTTTCTTCCACCTTCTATTAATATATTCATCGCACATGTTCAAACCAATGTAATCGTCTTTCTTATATCCAGAAACTTCTAACACTAGAGTTACTTCCCTTATTCTGTCATTGATTTACATTTTATTGATACTGACATCTGTCAATTTGCATAGCTGGCTGAATTATGAAATTTATATGAATTTTTTTATCTTTATTATTCTTTAATCCTATATCTGTTAAATATGAAATATAAAATGCAATCAAATCGTATAGACAATAATATATTCTTTAAGTTATAATAACATTTAACTGAGTTTTTCAAGAAAAACTGTTAAAATCTTCAAATGAGGATACTTCCGGTTGACCAATTATAACCAAAATCTAATCAAGTCTGCATATGGTTGTAAGGAAGAGGAATACGCAAGAATTGTAATTTTTGGAATTCTAGTATTGGAGATATCGTGCAGGAAAAAACGGTCACATACACACACACACATACACACATACACACACACACACACACACGCACATACGAACACACACACACACATACAGACATCATCGTAAAAATAGTAAAATCGTATTGTAAAGACCCTAAAACGTGCTTATTCAATGGAAACTCACCACCGATTTTTTTGACCAAAGACAATACCTTCCTTACCTATAGGTGACGGAAGGTAAAAAATAAAAAAAAGAAATAGTTAAATATATTTAAAACAAAAAAAATCGTGATTATTGTTTTGATTTTATTCCGTTTTTTTTGGCCCGCCAAAAAATTCGGTAATATTAAATTGGCCCGCTTAAGAAAAACTTTGGGAACCCCTGCTTTAAAATCATATTTTGATAAATTTGATATTATTTATTATTATTAAATAATGAATTTTTGGATTTTTTTAAAACATCGTTTTGGTTAAAACAAGGCAATAGACGTATCAATACTTGTGTATTGCGTAGCCTATTTCAATATTGTAAAATTATTTTTAATTTTTAATACCATTTTTCTTGAAATAATTGTTATACAACTCTATACAATATTTATATCATTGAAATAAGAAAAAAATTCTCTATCTAATGAAGTAAAAAATTATATACTATATATTTTTTTACTTCATTAGGGGGGCTCGCGAGCCACATGCGGCTCTTTGAAGGTTTATTTGTTGCTCTCGAAAAAATGTACCCGAGTTCCCTTTTCATTTTTGTGCTATTATATTTTAAAAAAATATTATTTTTTACTGAATTTTGGAAATATGTACCAGAATCGAAGTATCCTGAATTAAAAAAGGCTGCTTGTCGAATTATTTCAATATTCAGAATAACGTACTTATGTGAATCATTTTATTCCACTTTAAAATTCGTGAAATCCAAACACCGATCAGTATTAACTAACCAGCATCTCAAAGAAGTACTGAGAAGTGCTGTCACCAATTATTCACCAAATTTTAAAGAATTATCAAGAAAAGTAAAATAAATGTGTTTAATTTTTAATATTTAAATTCAATACACATATTTTGTACTTTTATTTAATAAATATAATTTCTGTAAAAAAAATATTTTTAATACCTTTTTTGCATACCTTTTAAATACTTAATTGCGGCTCGCGAAAAATTTCAAATTTTGAAAAATGGCTCTGACTATCCAGGAGCTTGGCCACCCCTGTATATAGGGTACTATTTAAAAATAAATAATTTTGTTCTACCGTTTGAGAAGCACTGGTTAAATTTTCGGTTTGTTATAATTGATAAATTTTACTGTATATGACGTACTAGAAGCTGATCGAAACAGAAAACTAGTAAACACACAAAATATAATAAAACTAACACGAACAAGACAGTTGACTGCTTCCTGTCAACAGGACTGTTATACGTACAAAATTTGTTAAAAATATTATCAGTCACTCGTACGTCACAAACCGCCAAAATAAATTACAAGATGAACTCATAAAAAATAATTTTTGATTTTTACGGTGACGGAAAGTATTGTCTTCAGTAAAAATTTAATGAAGAGTTTTTAGGGAATAAGCATGTTTTAGGGTCCCTATAATACGATTTTATCATTTTTACGATGATGTCTGTATGTATGTGTGTCTGTGTGTGTGTGACAAAAGTTTCGGATCGCATAACTTCAATACCACGATTCCAAAAATTATATTTTTTTCGTATTCCTCAAGTTTGCATCCAGAAGAACAACTGAATACATTTTGGTTATAATTGTTGAACCGGAAGTAGCCTCATTTGAAGATTTAACAGTTAAATTTGATTTATTGACATTTAACGTTATTTTAACTTAAAGAATATATTATTCTCTATACCATTTAATTACATTTTATACTTCATATTCAATAGATATAGAGTTAAAGAATTTTAAAGAAATTAAATTTTATAAATCAGCCAGCTATGGTAAACATGGAAACTACTAATATATTCATATATTTCAAATTGACAGATGTCAGTATAAATAAAAAGTAAATTAATGTGGCAGAGATGAGGATGTTGAAGTAGATGTTGGGAAAAAACGGAAAGATAGGTAAGGAAATAACTCTAGTGTTACAAGTTTCTAGAAAGATACAAGCGAGATGATTACATTGGTTTGAAAATGTCATGAGGAGAAATGAAGAATATATTGGAAGAAGAATGAATAGCTTAGTAATAGAAGGTGGAAGAAACAGAGGAAGACCAAAGATAAGATGGAAGGACTGTTTTGCGGAAGACTTGAGAGAAAAGGAACTGAAAGCTAAAGAAGAAGAAGAAGATGTTAGTGTCAAGTGCAATTGCATAGTTTGTTTATGAAATAATTTTACTGGAATTTTAGAATCTTTTGCAAGAAAATTTATGTATGGAATTTATACATAATACACAGGATTGACGGAAGGTATTGTGCTGACCACAACAGATTTTTTACTTTAAATTTTACTACATCAGAATACCCCATTATCATCCCTAAATAAAATATGGAAGAGTTATAAAACATATTGTCTTTTATAACTAGAAATTCATATGTAATTTATATTCGATATAGTTAATAAATTAGAAAATATCATTTGTGACAGCAGTTGATACCAGGAAGTGCGATTTATATTAAGTGTGCCCGCATGGCCGTCCACACGTTGACTGGCTACCCGCACTTGCGGCTTCTGCCACACTCACCCCGAACGGTGAACGACTAATTTGTTACCCAAGAACGTTAAAAAACGTTATACTTCATCGCCGATGCGAAAACGTGTTGCCTGTTTGAAAACATTGACCAGGAAAAAATTACCAACTTATTAATGCCTTATTATCGAACGGATATCATGGTTAATAAAACTGGAGGCCACTCACAAAAAGGACTTTATTTATCAAAATGTTTGTACACATTATACCTACATTGTAATATTTTACTGCAAGTAGGGGTATCTGTTTGTTATAACGATTTTGAAAATAATATTTATAAAATTTTATCGAAAATGTATACGAAATATATTGAGATATTAATTTTCAGTATCTAAATTATTGGCCATAATTATAGCAACTTTTTAAAATTTTCAATTACTCTCAAGTAAGAAAGGGAATTTTAGAAATAAATTACAAAATTAATATACCCTTGAAACTAGTTTATTCAACGTTAAAATAACATTTTTTTTTTTAATTTACTTAATTTGTAAAAAAAATATTTTTATCTGGACATAAAGATAGCAACTATCTTAAAAATTGATATGAAAATTAGATTTCTAATATTTAATGTAATTTTTTATTTTTATTTTGAACTTCACTTGATAATATACCAGAATAATAATATAATAAATAAATAAACACATAAATAAATAAAAAAAACTTATTTAGTTATAATTTTTCATATTATAACTCTGATGATGGTTTAATAAACCGAAATCGATAAGTTTATTTATTTATTATATTATGATTGTGGTGTATCATCAAGTGAATTACAAAATAAAAATAAAAAATCTGATGTGGCCAGCACATAACCTCTCGCCGTATATTTTACCTGGCTGTATGCATAAAGCAAAGAATATTTTTATAAATACAAATAATATATTCATATAAATCTATGACGTATAAACTTCTTTATTATTCAATAATAGCATGTCTCAACATGAAGATATTTTACCATAAATTGTTACAATAAATTACAAAGTAGAGTTTACCATATATAAATATTAGGCTGGTAACTGCAATTTTCAATTCGAACAACGTTGTTTACTTTCTTTTCATATTCTTCTAGTAAAAACATTAATTTTGGGCGGTCTAAAATGTATATATGGATTGTGCATCTATTCTTACATATCTTCTTTTACATTTTATTTTTTCATACATGTTATATCTAAATAACACTAATTCCCTTTAATAAAGTGACGGATAGATTGCACTCCGATTATTCTTATATCGATGTGTAATTTTGTCAATATTTACAACTTACTTGAGAAGAATTTGATAGCTTTTTCGCAATTCAAAGTTACTCTAGTCTATAGTACTGGTGTACATTGTCCCATAATGTTTGAAACAAATTTAAGTCCTTCAACCTAGACTTGTCATCTCCATAATAGTCACAGATCAAGAACTAAGGGATTCTCCAAGTACATTTTTCTTTCATTACTCATTATTTCTGACACTGACATTTATCTGTCAGTTACAAATAATTTAAATTATCAACTATTTTTCATGGCATTCTTTCGGCTGTCAAATTTATTACAACAGATTATTTTATATATTATACTTCTTTTATCTCTAAATCTATGGAATATATAATAAAATATTTAAATGTATCAGATAGAGAATTTAATTTTCTTTAATATTACCACGAAAAATTTTCAAAAAATAATATTTAGAAGATTTTTTTTCAAGAATCTTCTACTTCCGGTTGTCCAATTGTTACCAAAACCTTTTCAGATCTTCCCATGAATGTCCGATTGGGAAATACGTTGTTAAACAAATTTTAAGTCTTATAGTTTTTGAGTAACCGTCCTTCCAACATCCCACACACACACATACACACACACACACACACACACACACACACACAAACATCATCGTAAAAATGTTAAAATCGGATTGTAGGGACCTTAAAACGTGCTTACTCAATAAAATCTGGATATGCGATTTTTAGCATGAATCCAATACCTCTCTTAGCGAGAGGTAAAAATATAAAATGTACCTCCAAGAGAATTTAACAACATATAAAATAATACAAGAAATTTCAGCATAGATTCTAATAATTTTAATATTACATCCTTGTCATTGAAAATCAAAGTTATATAATTTAATAAATAAATTTTATAATTTCAATATAGGTTATTATAACGTAGAATAAACTTGTTTCAAGGGAATATTAATCCTGTTATTTATTTCTACAATTCCCCTTCTTATTTGAGAATAACCGAAAATTTTTAGAAGTTGCTATCTTTATGGCCAGTACTATATACAATACTCTGGTATTTTAAATCGTAAAACAAACGATGAAAAATTGTATTACATTGGCACCCAGCACATCTAGTGCATATTCAACAAAACATATAAAAAAATCTTATGTGGCCAGCACATAACCTCTCGCCGTATATTTTACCTGGCTGTATGCATAAAGCAAAGAATATTTTTATAAATACAAATAATATATTCATATAAATCTGTGACGTATAAACTTCTTTATTATTCAATAATAGCATGTCTCAACATGAAGATATTTTACCATAAATTATGTTACAATAAATTACAAAGTAGAGTTTACCATATATAAATATTAGGCTGGTAACTGCAATTTTCAATTCGAACAACGTTGTTTACTTTCTCTTCATATTCTTCTAGTAAAAACATTAATTTTGGGCGGTCTAAAATGTATATATGGATTGTGCATCTATTCTTACATATCTTCTTTTACATTTTATTTTTTCATACTTGTTATATCTAAATAACACTAATTCCCTTTAATAAAGTGACGGATAGATTGCACTCCGATTATTCTTATATCGATGTGTAATTTTGTCAATATTTACAACTTACTTGAGAAGAATTTGATAGCTTTTTCGCAATTCAAAGTTACTCTAGTCTATAGTACTGGTGTATATTGTCCCATAATGTTTGAAACAAATTTAAGTCCTTCAACCTAGACTTGTCATCTCCATAATAGTCACAGATCAAGAACTAAGGGATTCTCCAAGTACATTTTTCTTTCATTACTCATTATTTCTGACACTGACATTTATCTGTCAGTTACAAATAATTTAAATTATCAACTATTTTTCATGGCATTCTTTCGGCTGTCAAATTTATTACAACAGATTATTTTATATATTATACTTCTTTTATCTCTAAATCTATGGAATATATAATAAAATATTTAAATGTATCAGATAGAGAATTTAATTTTCTTTAATATTACCATGAAAAAATTTCAAAAAATAATATTTAGAAGATTTTTTTTCAAGAATCTTCTACTTCCGGTTGTCCAATTATTCCCAAAACCTTTTCAGATCTTCCCATGAATGTCCGATTGGGAAATACGTTGTTAAACAAATTTTAAGTCTTATAGTTTTTGAGTAACCGTCCTTCCAACATCCCACACACACACACACACACACACACACACACACAAACACACACACACACACACACACACACACACACACACACACACACACACACACACATCCACACACACACAGACATCATCGTAAAAATGTTAAAATCGGATTGTAGGGACCTTAAAACGTGCTTATTCAATAAAATCTGGATATGCGATTTTTAGCATGAATGCAATACCTCTCTTAGCGAGAGGTAAAAATAATGAAAATAGTTATAAGTGGCATACCCCGTACATATGTTATACGTACGTGGCATACCCAATAATATTTTTTGAGCCATAAGACCTCATAAAAAAATTAATAAAATGAAAAATATTAGGGGTCAAAAAGTGGGCAAGCTAAAGCATGGCCATACCAGCCTGGAAGACGTTTTAACAGTTTTTCTTGAAAAAAAGCAGTGAAATATCATTTATTGACATTTAATGTTATTATAATTTAAAGAATATATTCTCTATACGATTGGATAGCATTTTATACTTTATATTCAATAGATATAGAGTTAAAGAATTATAAAGATATCAAATTTCATAAATCAGCCAGCTATGCTAACCATTGAAACTGCTAATATATTCAGGTAATTCAAATTGACAGATATCAGTATCAATGAGAAGTAAATGAATGTGGCAGAGATGAGTGTAAGAAGAAAATGTCAAGTGCAATTTGCATAATTTGTTTATGAAATCATTTTACTGGAAATTTAGGATCTTTTGCAAGAAAATTTATATATAGGACGCGAGCAGTTACGCGACTTTGCGCACCTTGGCAAGCAGATATGGGGGCCCGTGTCTATATGACAGCTATTAATTATGTTCATAACTGACAAATTTTTCATTCCAACTTTCATGATTTTGTTATCTCATGTGTTTTATTTATATGGAGTGTGGAATTCAGTTGTCAAGAAAAAAATCATACAATAGCAAAAAAAATAATTTTGAATGAAAAATTTTGACATTTGTCAGTTATGAACATAATTAATAGCTGTCATTATGATACGGGCCCCCATATCTGATTGCCAAGGTCAGCGAAGTCACGTGACTGCTCGCGCTCTATGGAATTCGTACATAATACACAGGATTGATGGACACATCAGATTTTTTTAATAATTTCCCTCTTCAAAGGTTAAGAAACTATTAGAACTACGTTGGAAAAAGTGTAATGAAGTTCACAGAAACCAAATTGAAAAATAAAAGTATGTTTGAACCCGTAGTAATGTAAAAATTAATTTATTTTTTTGAAATAGTAGGTACCTATGGTCTAGGCTAGGAAATAATACATGATAGGTCTTAGGGAAGGATAGAAGATGTTGTACCATTGAATAACAACGGTATGCCATCGACCATCTTTTATTTTGTCGACTATACTACATTTAATTTTTACTACGATATCTAGCACTTATCCAATAGAAGATGTTAAATAGAATAAAAGTATCAAATTATAATATCTCTCAGCTCTAGAATACCATGAGAAGTCATGTAGTAATTATAATGTATGTTCTTTTCGTGCATAAACTAGATACTCTCAATCCAAAATGAGGTATTTAATGGCATGAAAAAGCTGGAAATAAGACGTTAGCCTGAAAAACAAACAGCTAGAACAAGCAAAGCAATTGCATACCGTTACTCAAAGCCAGTGTGGAGTGATTATCCGATAAGACCAATACACGTTCGCGATGATGACTGTTCCGTTTTAGCAAGGGCCTTAATTTATTATTAATTATGTGCAAAAGTTACGTACACAGAATAAATAGTATCGCATAAATTAGTCACACACACACGCACAAATTATGGCCTCGCATTAAAATGCAATTAGAGCATTTTACAGCGGCTCCACGTTGTGGTATTAATTAAACCACATTTAAATATCTATATACACGAACCCCCGGCGAAGATACCCGATGTTTACCGAGTAATGAGCTCGGAAACCGTCATCCAGTAATGGTAATGGCTTAATATCGACGATACGCTTCTTTGTTTCCCAGCCTTCATTACCCGAATATTCTAATATTTTTTATCAGTAGTACTCAACAGTTTGTCAAAAAACTGTTTCTAGTTTCACACATCAGGTGTCCCCTAATTATTATTAATTAGTGAAATAAACTAGCCGTGCATTTTTTAAGTGATTTTTTCTACGCTTTTTCATAACCAAAAATGTAAATTACCAGGCAGTTAGATAGTTTAAAATGCTATTAATAATCCATATCATATCAAAAATTACAAAAAAGCGTACAAAGATGAATAATAATGCTTATTAGAGCATAATAAAAGTATAACAACAATAAAGGAAGTGCATGAAAACAGGAACAAATTACTTATATGAATATGGTAATGAATTTCAATGAGAAAATTACTATAATTTCAGTGCGATATTTACATAAAACTCGTCTTCCAACAAATAAATGCTATCATCGCTCAAACCAACAAAATTATGTTCCATTAGTCAGTTTTGTTTTACCAGAGTAAATTACTTTCAGCATAAACGTATCACTTTGTTCTTTTCACCTTACTTACTTATCCAATTTTCTCCATATCAGGCTACATAAACAACCAAAACAAAAATACTAATAAACACGTTCAACTTTACTTTTACGAACAGTATTATTACTTCAATCGAAACACACAGATACACTAGAACAATGCCGGCCAACAACCAGCCCATCAAATCTTTTTTTAGTACACAAGGCCTTGAAAATATGAAATAGTCACTCGTATAGTCGTTATTATTTGCGTATGGCTACAGAAAAATAAATATAAATTGTAATACAATAGTCGTTGTCAAATAAATATGAATTGGTGCTCAACTTTTTCCTTCTGTGCACCCGGCCCCTTGCCCTGTGGTGTTGCCGCTTCTTCATAACAGCATTTTCAACATTGACATTTAATTGGCAACAGTGTAGAAATCTCCAACCCATTCTTATTTAACAGCATGTATAATAAATAGGAAAATTTTAAATTACGACTTGTAAAATATTCATAAATCTGCATTAAATTTTAAAATATATGGCCCATTCAAGAATGCTGTTTTAGTAATTTTATTTACGACTTTTTACCTTCCGACACCTGTAGGTAAGGAAGGTATTGTCTTTGGCCAAAAACTTCGGTGGTGAGTTTTCATTGAATAAGCACGTTTTAGGGTCTTTACAATACGATTTTACTATTTTTACGATGATGTCTGTATGTATATGTGTGTGTTCATGATTTAACGAATAAGCACATTTTAGGGTCCATATAATTCGATTTTACCATTTTCACGATAACGTCTATATGCATGTATGTTTGTCTGTGTGTGAGTGTGTGTGTGTCTGTGTATGTGTAACAAAAGTTTCGGATCGCATAACTTTAATACACGATTCCAAAAATTATATTTTTTTCATATTCCTCAAGTCTAGATCCATATGCAGACATGATTTGATTATTTTGGTTATAATTGGTCAACCAGAAGTACCCTCATTTAAAGATTTTTAACAGTTTTTCTTGAAAAAACACAGTTAAATATCATTTATTGACATTTAACGTTATTATAACTTAAAGAATATATTATTCTCTATACAATTTAATTGCATTTTATACATCATATTCAATAAATATAGAGTTAAATAATTATAAAGATATTAAATTTCATTAATCAGTCAGCTATGCTAACCATGGAAACTGCAAATTGACAGATGTGAGTATCAATGAAAAGTAAATGATTGTGGCAGAGATGAGAATATTGAGATAGATGTTGGGAAAGACACGGTATGGAATGAAAGAATAAGGGAAATAACTCTAGTGTTAGAAGTTTCTAGAAAGATACACGAGAAAAGATTACATTGGTTTGAACATGCCATGAGAAGAGCTGAAGAATATATTGTAAGAAGAATGAATAGCTTAATAATAGAAGGTTGAAGAAATACAGGAAGATAAGATGGAAGGACTGTATTGCGGAATATTTGAGAGAAAAGGAACTGAATGAGAACGACACGTAAAACAGAAATGCGTGGAAGAAGAAAATAAAAAATAGCGACCCCTAACGAATGGGGAAAGCTAAAGAAGAAGAAGATGTGCGTATCAAGTGCAATTTGCATAATTTGTTTATGAAATAATTTTACTGGAAATTTAGAATCTTTTGCAAGAAAATTTATGTATGGAATTTATACATAATAGACAGGATTCACAGAAGGTATTGTGCTGGCCACAACAGATTTTTTAATATTTATAATAACAAAATCACAAAAAATGATATTTAAAAGTATAAACATAAATACTTAGAGCTTTATATAAAATGCCATTCCCAGCTTGTCGTTTGATTTGAAAATCTAATGGGTTCTTTCCATTTTAGTACAAAGTAGGAATACCAGATTTCAAAATATTCTGTCAGAAGTGACAAATTGTATATAAATCGAAATTTTATAAAATAGACTAAGGGGTTGATTCACAAATACTAATTATACCTACATAAGTTAGACATTCACGACATGAATATTAATTATCTGAACAAAATTTAGAAACTAAAATATCGTCCCTGTTAAATTTAGTTATGTACAAAATAATTTTTTCGTCTATGAATTTTTTCACCTCAGGGTTGATATGTTAGTAACTGTTACGGCCAGGGTGCCTACCATCCAGGAACAGCTGTCCAATTTGATTGTTCATTTCCTCTGGTTCTTATTATAACAGAATTACCCGTAGACAGAACATGTACACCACTGACAGTGATCTCCAGGTAGATAACCTAACCTCACTAACTCAATTCCATTCCACATGCAGATAAAGAATAGACAATCCTTCTCGTTTCTCTCAACATTAACCAACAGAAGAAATATTAACTTAAATAATTAGCTAAGAAGAGTAATTATATCATCAGGTGCAACTGGCGTGAAATAAATTAAAATTAAACAAATTTTCAAGAAGAACAAGTCATTTTTACTTGGCTATATTTTGTTGTGGAAATAATGAATTATTTCATTAGCTAATTGTGAGTAATTATTTATTTAAAATGTAAATGCTTTATCGATCCGTAATTAGACATTTCACTAATTTAATTTGTTTTAAAATATTTTACCATGCAAATGAATATATTTTAATTACAACGTTTATACGAACTAATTACAGAACTTTCATATTTTTAAATATCGAAAAATAACAAAATTAACGAAAACAAGAAATATTAAAAAAAAACTCAATAAACAAAAAAAACAGTCACGAAGCCCATAAAAAATTTAGGTTCCTTGCACAACACTCTCAAAATTTAAATAAAGTTGTAAATATTTAGAAACTGGTTTAACTGTTAATCAATAGACATGTATTTAACAACTACTTGCTAAAAATTAACCAGGCCGAATAATTATAAACAGTCAGAGAAAAAAAATGTATTTTACTTATTCAAAAGGTAAAAATTCATATTCACTGCCTGTACTAAATTGAAAGACTTGGTTTCGCATTGTCCAAGAAACGCCGCCGTGGCAGTGAGTCTCCTACTTTTTTGCCTCCATATAAACATGAGTATAAACATTATTCTCAAAATTCTTAACACAATTATATGATTTTTAGTACAATGCGGCCCTCCATCATAACAAAAAATAATAAAATGTACACTTTATCCTTGAAGTACTCTTCCATAAATAACGATATATTTAATATAATATTTAAAAAACATTTTTTAATGATTACTTTGCGAGATATTTCATTTCATGTAAGATAATAAAAATATGGAGTGGAGGACCCCTTTGTGGTACAAACCTAACATATTGCTTATATACGGTATTATTATTATTTTTTATTATTATTATGTAAAATTAATAAAATACGAAGAAAAGAAATGTATTAAATAGTTATTTGTTTAACTAGGCACTAAAATACCATATTTACAGCAGAGGCAGAGTGAATGCTGTTAACGCTGTAAATCTGTGTTTAGTGCCGAGTTGAACACATTATTTTTTACTCAATTTAGAATTAATATTAATTTAGTAATTATTTTAACACCTATTTTGAAAGTTATCACCATCCAATTATGTTGCTATGCGTTTGTTGACCGGTTGCTATGCATTTGTTGAGCGGTTGCTACGTAAATAGCAATTTTATGCTGTAAAAGTGACAATTTACAGACTATTAGCTGTCAAAAAATCGCACTTTTATGGTTAATTGGCAAAAATAAACATTAGTAGGTATTAGATATTATAATAATTACATTTCTACAGAACGGAAATAAAAACAATCTTGAATTTTACAAAAAATGGTAAACAACAAAATTTGGTTTCGACATTTATAATACATTCTTTTGTTTCTTTGATGGAAATAAACAACTGTCACTTATTCCACCACTGTTTGTGATTTCAGCATCATCTGTTTGAAATTACTGCGCTGCTAGATGCAGCTTGATTTGAATGAAAGATCGTGAGAACACGCTTTTGCAGGTTGTAATTTTAAGAGAAATCACCGTGAGTTTAAAATGCTACTCGTTGTTAGATTTTTCGCAAATGGCTTTAGGAAGTAGCGAGTTAAATTAGTAGCAATTATTTTCTCCCGCCATAAATAAGATTGGAGCTAAGAAAGATTCGATGCTGGGTAAAGATTTTATGCTCCATAAATATGGTTCGATAACAATTTCACTTTTGACTGCACACGTATCGGATCTCGTTACACTTTTTTCGCAAGTGTTCAGTAAGTATAGTTGAATTCACCTAACGAGATTCCGATGTAATGACGTAACTAACAACATTTACACCATTGTCAAGAATTTACTCATATTTAAAATAAGAAATATCGCAATAGTCATATGAAGTTTATCATGTATGTAATAGAAACTAGTGTATTACAATAAGTAGTCATATTATATATTGCTAAAATCAAAACAAAATTGGAATGAGACCTATTACTATGTTTTATAAAATTTCTACTAAATTAAAAGCGGTCTGTAGTAGTAAAAAGTTTTGTTATTTGTTAAGCCATAAGTTTTTTTTTGCATGATCGGATTTTTTTAAATGTTTACCGGTAGGGTTCCAAGTCAGTAAGCTTTATTTACAAATTATTGATCGGCAAGTGACGTAAATCACTTACCTATCAGGAGGCGGAGGCGATAAGTAAATAAAAATAACGATCAAAGCTTACTTTCAAAATGACAACCAAACATTGTCAAATCGTATTACCTCCCGCCATAGACACCGACTACGGGCGGGCTAATATTGATTAGAACAATTAATTGATATTACTCCTTAAAAATAATTGCTCAAAATTCCAGAACAACCCCCCCCCTGAGAATTTTTAAAAGTCGCGCCAAAACAGGCGGGAGACAAGGCTACATACATAAGGGAGGTAAGTTTCGGTCCAAAAATTTGATAGTAAGTGAATAAGCACGAATTAGGGTCCCAACAAGACGTTTTTACTATTTTTACAATGGGCGCTGGCAACGATGAGCACCGCTGAACGCCGATGTTTGTCGAATGCAATTGTTGGACCAATCGCATTCGTCCATTCGTTGCGCTTTGAATAGATTTTCGTAAAAAAAATATTATGATATAATCCAAAACATCTCAAATTTGATATTTAAAATTCGTATATGATTGGAAACAACATATTAAATTTTGACTAGATATAATAAACAGGAAGTGGTACTGTTACCAGATTTTCTCATCTCCCGACAAAAAAAAATTGGTACCCAAAGGATTATTAAATGAGCTATGTTTTAATTTGTTATTATGATGAAGGACCCCATTGACAGCTGACAACTGATAATTTTTCTCCATCTAAACGGATTTCGTTATGATCTAACTTAAAAAAAACATTGTCCTATCTAAATTTTATGTTCCATTTTCAACTTGACAAAGGTATGTTCATGCAATGGAAAAAATGAAACCTCTTATTAGGTAAATTGAACTATATCATATCTCGTTACAGTTTTTAGCAAGTGCTGGTTAAGTATTTCATTAATTAACTACTGTTACTTGCAGTAATGTCACATGGAACAATGCGCTGGCTTGTACTCACTATCTTTTCTGATATTTCTCGTTAAATAATAGCTTTTTCAAGTAACTGTAACATAAATTTCATACTCCATATTTAGCTAGTCAAGCACTAAACGGATGAGAAGTGTTCTGATGCGAAATAATGACAGTCATAAATTTGTTTTACAATAGAAGAGGGCGGTGTAGAATACATTCTTTGAACTTACATATTTTTTGGACCATTTATTTTAAGGAGACATTTAACCAGCTTTAACAATAGATGTGAAGAGATGAACTGTTTTTAGACGAATTTTTACATCAGTCGTTAAAATGAAAGAGCAGTAAGTTCATACTTATTGACAAACTAATAAATCATGTGTATTAATAACAAATATGATTGTTTCTAATTTAGTAGTAAATTAAGCCGAAATTACATTAGTCAACTTTGGTTGATGGCAACAGGTAACTTTGGTTGTATCAACCAAACTTGACTAATGTACTTAATATAGTAGTTGCCATAAAAAAGAAAAATCAACTTTAATTTCAAGTTGACCTCAACTATGGGATGCAGTTGCGTAGTTGAAAAATGTAATATAGTAGATTCCCGCGTTCTGCAACCATTCTCATTACAACTGCAGTATTTGGAAATTACAGTAAAAATTTTGAAAGATGTCCGATCAAGGCTATCTACGAATTGTATGAATTCAGATTTTTGCTCCGCCCATTATGACAAATTCAGTAGTGTCGTTTGCTTAGTTTTTATGAGGGTACATAAGATACTACTGTTATTTTATTATTATAAAAATATATACTACAGTAAAAGCATTCAAAATTCAAAAATAAGTCAACTGGTAAGTATAAAAGCAAATGTAAAACCAAATAAGGTTAATTAAGGTAATGTATCTGAATTAATATATAAGCTTACGTTACAGCGAAAGTATTGTCAACAACGAGCATCGTTTTAAAATGGAATGTCCTAACTTAGTCAAAACAATATGAATTTTTGAGACAAGCGTGTTATATCCGTCCTTATCGCACACGCTTAAACCTTTGTAAAGGAGGGAGATAAATGTATGTCAATTTGTTAATTCGTTCATGATACAGATGACCTTGATCGGACATCTTTCAAAAATTTTACTGTATGCCTATTTGTTAATTCGTTCGTGATACAGATGACCTTGATCGGACATCTTTCAAAAATTTTACTGCAATTTGGTTTTTATAATAAAGTGTAATGCTGACGATATTATTCAATTTCTAAATATTTATCAAAATTATTGAATTTTGTGGAATGTAAATCACAAAGATAATGCAAATAAAATTAAAAGAGATTTCTTTTGAAATAATTAAAGAAATTAAATAATAACTTTTTCAGTTATTCTGAACACTGAGAGCCCAATTCTCAATTTTCAGTACTGTGATGTGATATGAAATGATAAATTGTTAAAATATCACTTGTCAGTGTCTTGATAGTATTTGTCAAATGTCAATAAACACATGCATGAAATTTGTATTTTCGTGTTATCCGTAACCAATGTGTCAACATACGGTTACATACAATATCACTTTACAAATGAGAATAGCTCAAAGTGATAATTTTTCACTGTATATAACTTCGGTGAAAATTGAAAATTGGGCCGTATAACAATTTAAATATCATGTTCATCAACCAAAGTTAACTTATATAATTTCTGCTTTAGAAACGTTTATAATTCCCCAAGAACCAAATTTGTCTATGTATTTACATTTGAAAATATTTTTATAAAAGGTTAGATTTTTTTTTAGCAAAATGATAACTGTTTTTTATTTTTTAAAAAAATAGGTGCATATTGCATAAATAGTTGGTTTATGTATCGTTTGGCAACCGTAACGTATCAATTTTATTTTGATATTGTCAGACTACTTACTACTTTACGGACACATTTACTTCACTGCTGCTATAGTCACTTAATTATCGCTCATTTTCTTCATTAAAAAATAATTATTGTAGTCACAGCACTCTGCAAATGACTTAAATCAATCAGATGTGAAATATATTTTTAAATAAAAATTTATAAATTCGTGATAGTCGCCTAAATATTGGTGTATGTATCTCGGCCTAAAAAGATAACTTTTACATCCTTCATACACAAATAACTATTATTTCATGCTTATGTACGAGAAAAATTACCACAGTCTGAAAATTTTAATTTTGGATATGATTGGTACAGTTATTAAAAAATGAAAACTTAATTTACGTTGGACTTATAGTGAATTTTAAAATAACTGTTAATCTTCACACAAAAATTTCAAAATACTATGAAACAAACACATACGAATATATGGAGTTTGTATTTGCAAAACAATTTTTTTCCTTGTGTGACTTCCTTATTTCTCCTGACCTACGCTACATAAAATTGCAAAAACGGTCATCAAAACAAGAATATCCTTGCCTAGAGTGCAATGCAAATTAACGTATAAACACGACATGCGGTAATTATGTCGCACCTTACACACACTCGTTTTTCCTCTACATTCTTCTGTTTTCCAGCGCCAACTTAACAACACGACCATTATCTCAGAAACAACTGGGAAATTTATAAATTGTTGTGTTTTGTTATAAATAAAATATTGGCAAGATTAATCATAATATGACATTGGACACGCGTTGGAAGATGGATGATATTAATATTACTTTAATAATACATCCGTTTAATCATACGTGTATTAAGTTTTTTGCTTATTGAAATGGACTAATTTTGTAACGGAGAAATCCTACTTGTTAATCTGTATAAATAACGAGAAAATTAATGACAGACTAAGATTTAAACAGGATATAAGATTATGACTTCATTTTGCACTTTTTAGAAGACATCTAATCTTATATTCATCGTAAAATCTAATTTGAGCACTCAATATAAAAATGTTAATAACTAGATATACGAGTAGATACCCGTGTTCGCAGGACTATTATAAAAATATACTTGTTTTAATGTAGTTTTTACATACGTGTTTAATATTCTCTAAAAATAAATATATTAGCTGATTATCCTTGTCTTCCTCAACTATCTAACTCTTTATTAAGTTAATGTGTTATTTCTGGTTAAAACGAAAATATAAACAAATAAAATACATTTTCTCTGCACCCGATTGGAAAATAGATATTTTCGTTTCCGGATAATTTTTTAATACCTAGGTAGTTTCTAAAATTTGTATTTTACTTGGGCGTAGTACTGATTGACTTGTCCGAATTGATCCAACAATCGATTTTAGTATTTACGGATTATTATACCTATTTTTAGGGGCAAGATATGCAAGATAAATATGAATATGGGAATAATAAATTTATGTTGGTATATTATTTATAGCTTTCAATACTGTTTAGCACACAAATATAAATTTACTAGGGATTAAAGGTTATGTAAAAATAAGCTAATATTAAATATTGAAAAATCTAATATCATGAAATTTTCTAACAGACCAGATTATAACGAAAGTATATTAATTAAATATAACGGAAAGTCCTTACAACAAGTAAGTTCTACTAAAATATTGGGTTTCATAATAGATGAAAAAATGTCTGGAGAACATGTTGATTATGTATGTAAAAAACTTTCAAGTTTATGTTACGCAATACGACGTCTTAAGGGTATTAGATCTTTCAGCATCAGTGGAAAGTGTCGTCGTTGGTGAAACAGTAAGAACATCATCATTAGAATCTCGTTACACCCCTCGTGATACAGGATATTTTTTTACATGAAACTTTTCTAATCATATCTTAACACAGTGTAACCTGCGCCACTGACTGAAAAGTATTCGGCCGCCGTTACTGGTGGAATGTTCCCGAGCGATGACGTAATCCCGGCGACGGAATAACCCATACGCGATGAGACGTGTTGATTACACCGATGACCTAAATCTATTGTGCTCCAGAAGGACGCTAAGCTGTATAAATACCGTCCGAATGACAGCAGAGATATAGTCTGATATATAGAAGCAACGAGCAATGAAGTTGGTGATATAAATAGTCTACGAGTTATGAACATAAATAAATGTAGTTATATAAATAAATATAGTGATATAAATATTGTTTAAATAGATAATCTTAGTGGTTAAGCATTTAATAATATTCTTAGTCTTAAATTAGTGTTTATAATTATTTAATCATAGTGTTAGTTACTTTTATTATCTTTTTAATATTTATCGTAATTATTCATCGTTTAATAAACGTATTATTTTAATTAATAATATATCTTTGATTTTTTTACACTTCACCCATATAAATAAACGTTACAAAAACTCAACTCTGGCCGTTATACTCGTTCCTTATTTAATTTTTCTAAACATCCTTAACCTAACGCACAAAACTCGCGCCCGCAATATTAGTACATTTTTTTATCATACGTATTCAATTTTATCTACCAATACCGATATTTCAAATGGAAGCAGGAGATAGTTAAACGTCTGGGCTTTTTGCACGGGGGAGTTATCACCGGACATGGTTGGCGAGGGCGAGGGCGACTGGGCGCCGAACAACGGCGATAAAATAATGTTTAGACTCTACTCTTTTAGTAGAGTCGATTAGTATTGATCTCAAAGTGAAGAAATGCAAAATAAACCATAATTGTTTGAATAAACGAATTGCATCCAACAGAATTATTTTTTGTTCAACATTAAATTCCAGCCCCACCTTCATCTCAGTTAAAACTACAGTTGTTGCCGTCCCTGAAAAGTTAAGGATGTTATATCAAGCGTCGTCGGGAACCAACAAGAAGCGGAGCGGAATGATTGGCTTTTGACGAATCCGCAAAGTTTTAAAAGTTAGTCTTTTAACTATATATTTTTCCAGTTGCAAAAAAATCTACCAATTTGTATGCCTGCTAAGCGTGCATATTTATCTCCGAGTTGACTATCGCCCAGCAGACCATCGTCCAATTCTCGCGAACCGTACAAACAAATATGTTGGGCTACGCGGCACAAAGGTTGAGAAACACTAAACGCTGCTGTAGATCTTGTGAAATATTTTGAATACATTAGCCAATTTAGTAATATAACTATAAAATTGATCTTATCTTATTGTACTATTATTAGTTATTTTATATTAAACACATGAAACTGTTACATCATTTTAAGTCATACTTTATTTCTGTTCTGTCCAATAATCTCATTACTTCTTTTGCTTGAACGTGCTTCATTCCATCTAACACTTGTATAACCTCACAATCTCACAAACCGCTAATACTAAAACCGATCTGCGATTGAAGTATGAAGTGTGATGTTACAAAATTACAGTTCATATTAATTCGGGTTCGGGTGAGCAAAGAATAGTATGAAATGAGCAGCACAGGGAAGTGTAAATTATCTTCTACTGGTTGAGAACAAGCACGGACGCTGTAATTTCGATCTCGCTTGATCGCTCGATCACGGAATCGATCTACGATCATTGATCTACTCGCCAACGTACACCTGCCAATTATTTATATGGAGTCCAGGAAAGAAGTTGATACGTTCACTACACTCATTTCTAAATTATTCCAAACCAACTACTCGCCAGTTGTTAATGCATGATTGCCCAGCTCAGCTACTTACAAATGTTGCTTTTTAATTAGATATATTGTTGCATGGATACGATCTAACACGCCCTATGCCATAAGGTGAGAATTTGCTAACGATACAATTGCAATATCAAACATTTTAAACTGATAGTTTAGTTAAATCATTGTTATGCAATGGTAGCAAAACAAAACAAAAATATTTAACCCAATATGCCCAGTACAAATGTTGAAGATACCCCTTGAAAATGTATTATAAATACATTTAGCCTTTGTCCAAGTCAGGATTTAGCCTTCAAAACCCAAAAACTCAAAATTTATGAAATTCCAAATTATATATTTAGATACAACTTAACGCGCTGATTTCAAATTTTCAAAGTACGGCTCGACATCTGTTGTCATTCTCGAGATATTTTGGTACATTTAAAACCAGTGCTCAAATGGACAGAAACACTGTTCTGGTTCGTGAAATTGACCAGCTATACCGTTCCGTCTCCGGATAATATTTTTTTGGTTTTTTACAATAAATTTTACTCAAGTATAAATTAATTAACCTACTATACAAGTAATACTATTTTAATTTAACTACAAATATTATTTAGAGCAGGTTAATAGTGTCACAAATATGAGGTAGAAGATATGCAGGGTGTTGACAAAAAAAAGTTTCAAATAAATGTTGTAAAGCTTCAAATTCTACAACACAAACAATAAACAAAATTAATTTTGCATGATGGATAACGACAGAAATTCATTTTGCTTACTGATTCAAATTTATTTGAGCATTTATAACTAAAACAATTAGGGAAGCAGAAAATTGCAAAAAAAAATATTTGTGATTTTGCAGAATAACATATTATTTTATATTTATTTTATACAATTTAATACAATACAAAAATGTATTAATTTTTCTTGTATCTTTAAAAAATATGTCTACAAAATTGACATTTTCAAGAAACCTACTGTTCCTTTCGTAAAAATTTCTATTTCGAGTCCTGTTTAAAACTTTAACCATTTCTGGGTTATGGCCCAAAAATACTTCGTCGTTCGATTCTACGGGTAAAATCATACAAGTTTACCAATTTTCTTAAAATATGTCTCATAAAGGTGTTAACAATTACTCGAAATATCAGTCAAAAGCATTTATTCCTACAACACCGACGTTTCGGTGCACGCTTCCACCTTCTTCAGAGTCTATAACAAGTAATGCAACAAAATAATACATACAAAATAACACGGACGTTATCACACTTACAGTAAGATCTTACAATATCATGTACACAACATACATTCGTACTAAAAATTCAGTTTTTACACACACACCCATTTGTTCTCAAAACAGATTAAATTGGAAAATAGCCGAAAATATCTTGCGGAAGGATTCTTCGGTGACATCAACGAACAACGATACGGACTTCTATTAGTCGTTTGCACACCAATGATTGTATAGCATTGTTGTAGGAATTTAAATAAAAAGTAAAGAATTTAATTATATCTCAATACACCAAAATATACGTTATTTAGTCCATGTATATCAGTATATCATATACAAGATATATCAGTTCTTGCATTAGTGTTGTTGGAATCATCCGTGATATGTAGCATTTCAAGAAACGTTTGGAGTAATTCTGTTATTCTTACAGTATCTTGAAATCCAAATCGAGTTTTAGTGTATTAGAATGTTCATCCTGCGAACATTTGTTCGCCTTGTTGTTTTGTATTCGAATAACGTTTGGTTGTTCCAACGTATGTGGTAAATTCGTATTCTAGGGACTTTAAAACGTGCTTTTTCATTAAAAAATCCCTATCGAATTTTTTGACCAAAAACAATACCTTCCTTATCTATAGGTGACGGAAGGTAAAAAATAAGGAATGAAATAAAATCATTTAAAATTTAATTAACAAATATGTTTATATATCAGGAATTTTTTAATAATTTTCAATAATTTCTGTCAGGTGAGCGCCAAATTCTAGATACAAATAGGTTGGCAACACCAATAGGAAGTCGTCCCACAGAACTGACGTGTTCAAATGCTGTGAACTTTATAAACCACGTTTGATTTGTCATTGTCATTCTTGTCCTCTGGGTCTATAAGTTTACTGTAAAGCATACCTACTGTCGAAATGAAATGTCAACATTCAGTATTCCTTAATATTTTATTTAAATTCGGCGCCAAAACCTCCACGTTCAGCATGACATAATACTTTTTCCGGTCGCGTAGTTCAATGTTGTTATTTCCTTATGTTTCTCTCCCTCAAAATGTGTGTATATGAGTTTTGAGAGGCATAATCCAAAAATAGACAGAGATACAGATTTGTAGGTATCAACTCGTTTTACCTTCCGTCAACTTTAAGAAAGGAAGGTATTGTCTTTGGTCAATGGAGTTTTAAGTAATTAAGCACGTTTTAGGGTCCATATAATATGATTTTACCAGTTTTACGATGATGTCTGTATGTATGTGTGTCTGTGTGTGTGTGTGTGTGTGAGTGTGTGTGAGTGTGTGTGAGTGTGTGAGTGTGTGAGTGTGTGTGAGTGTGTGTGAGTGTGTGTGTGTGTGTCGGTGTGTGTGTCTGTTTGTGTGTGTGTGTGTCTGTGTGTGTGTGTGTGTGTGACGAAAGTTTCGGATCACAAAACTTCAATACCACAATTCCAAAAATTATAATTTTTTCAATTCCTCAAGTCTACCATCCAGTAGAAGAGATGATTAGATTTTGGTTATAACTGGTCAACCGGAAGTACCCTCATTTTAATATTTTAACAGTTTTTCTTGAAAGAAACGCAGTTAAATGTCATTTATTGACATTTAACGTTATTATAATAAAGAATATATTATTCTCTATACGATTTGATTGCATTTTATATTTCATATTCAATAGATATAGAGTTAAAGAATTATAAAGATATTAAATTTCATAAATCAGCCAGCTATGCTAACCATGGAAACTGCTAATATATTCAGATAATTTAAATTGACACATGTCAGTATCAATGAAAAGTAAATGAATGTGGCAGAGATGAGGATGTTGAGATAGATGTTGGGAAAGATACGTTAAGGAATGAAAGAATAAGTGAAATAACTCTAGTGTTAGAAGTTTCTATAAAGATACAAGAGAGACGATTACATTGGTTTGAACATGTCATGAGGAGAGATGAAGAATATATTGGAAGAAGAATGAATAGCTTAGTAATAGAAGGTGAAAGAAACAGAGGAAGACCAGCGATAAGATGGAAGGACATGAGAGAAAAGAATTGAATGAGAACGACACGCAAAACAGAAATGAGTGGAAGAAGAAAATTTAAAATAGTGACTCCTAACGAATGGGAAAAGCTAAAGACGAAGAAGAAGATGTCAGTGTCAAGTGCAATTTGCATAATTTGTTTATGAAATAATTTTACTGGCAATATAGAATCTAGATTATTTATGTATGGTACACAGGATTGACGGAAGGTATTGTGCTGGCCACATCAGATTTTTTCTTATTTTTTCATCACTTATATGAATGTAGCAAGTAGCAATAAGAACGTAAACTCGTATACACCAGAATTAGAAATTAACTAGTGTATTCAGACAAACTGTTTGTAATCCATTAAATAATTCATTGCGCGTACAAATCGAGAATGGAATATTCTTTTTTGTGAATTATATAAATCTACCTTTTAAATATACCTACTTCTCATACTTTAGAAACATACCATAATTACATTTTACTGTTACTGTTACTAGTTACAGTAAACTATTCGACTACCAACAGTTAAAAAGTAGAAAAAAAAATGTAATTTTCTTCAAAGAGTTAGAAATACATTTTGCTCTAAATACACCGGCTTAGTTAAAGATCTCGTTAAAGACTTCGCCTATGTCCGTGTGTGTGTTGGTACACATGCACGTTCCTGGAAACGATTGGAAGAATTGAAGGTCGGTGCCGGCCCCCCAAGTCCGGACCGGAGGAATTCACGACGGCGATGACCTATGACATGTGTGGAATGTTTTTCATATTGAAAAACGAATATAGGATTTAATTACTTAATTCTCTAACGAGAATACAATAACATGTGTCATAGAAATTATTTTCAAATAATAACACAACCAAAGGTAACAAACATTATTAGTAACTATTTTGTACATGATATTTTTGTCAATTTTCCAGAGTGTAACATGAAATGCATGCCATGCGCATTTAACATCATGGAAAACAGTTTAATCTTGCACAACCGTGACTTCTTAATTTTAGATAATATATGTTCTGTTTCTAATTCAGTAATAAAATTTCATTATGCACGTTTTATAACGGAGAATATAGATTTTAAAATTTTATAATATTTACTTCTTTATAGTTTTAGCCATGGAAATTACACAAAATCTCAAACGAATGTAATAACATTATATCGGTTTCAGAATATTAAATCTTTGTTTACATATACAAAAGAAGACTGATAATTAAGTCATAAATGTATCTGTACGTTATATTATTATTACCATACTGACATGTCAACAACAGTCTACAAAATGAAAATAAAATAAAATGAAACTATAATGTTCTTCATTAAATGTTGTGTATAGTTCTTAATACAGTTTACATTATTCTAAAATAATAAACATGAAAAATAAAGTACATAATTTGAATATGTCATATTGACATATGTCAAAATAATTGTTCTGTTTATCATAGCGTTCTGAAAGTAGCATTCGAAAGAGAAAACTAATATTTTTAATAATGTCTTCATATTTTGAAATCGATAAACCATTGAACAAACCACGGATGTTATAAATCATAACAAGCCTAAGATGTCTTAAAATCCTCGCTCTACGAGCTCGGTTTTCAAACCGACATCTGCGGCAGTTATGATATAGTTTGGTTCATGAAAGATGACAATTCAAGGTCAGTTTCAAACCGTGTGGTATAATATTACTTGCAGATAACTTCACTACATTCCATACACATAGGCGTGCACCAGGTATAATATTTGTGGGTACATTTTAATCATTCAAAATTAAATGTCAAATTCAAAAAAACAAACTCCGCCACTGGATTTATTTTAACGTAGAGGGCAGTTCAATAGATAATTGCATACCAGCAACTCATCGACATACGTTCCTATTATTTTTAGTGTGTTAGAGAGCAATGTGAATATGGAACGTATTTTAACGTAGAGAGCAGTTCAATAGATAATTGCATACCAGCAACTCATCGACATACGTTCCTATTATTTTTAGTGTGTTAGAGAGCAATGTGAATATGGAACGTATTTTAACGTAGAGAGCAGTTCAATAGATAATTGCATACCAGCAACTCATCGACATACGTTCCTATTATTTTTAGTGTGTTAGAGAGCAATGTGAATATGGAACGTATATCTGTCATATAGCATAAATCACGTAGACATACGTCAAATAATCTGTCTCTTTCTAATACATAATGTTGCTATACTACCACTATATAAAATGTTATTTATTCTTTCTTCGAACAAATGGCCTTGAATTGTCATCTTTCGTGAACCAAAATATACTAATAACCATCCTAGGTACGTTAATAGCTTTTACTTACTAGAAAAAAATCCAAATTATTAAAGAAAGTATGTCTTAAATTAAAAGTACATATTTAATCGAATGACAATTTGACGAAATATTTACAAAAATGTTATCTAAATTAATCAAATAAGCATTTCTTCTTGAATCTTATTTTAGAAATGAAAATATTAGAAAACGACAAATGGCAATATTCTTTTGTTGCCTGTAGCAATGAATTTCAGGAAAATTATATTTCAAGATCAATTTTGACAACTTGACTTTCCAAATGAATAATGATCGGACATACCTTAGGGACATACGTTTCTCTGTCCATAGCCTACTCCGAGTTAATTTTTTTTACCTTCCGTCACCTTTAGGTAAGGAAGGTATTGTCTTTGGTTAAAAAAATCGATGGTGAGTGTTTAATAAATAAGCACGTTTTGGGGTCCCTAGAATACGAATTTACTATTTTTACTATGATGTCTGTGTGTATATGTTTAAGTGTGCGCGTGTGTACAGTAAAATTTTTGAAAGATGTCGGATCAAGGCCGCCTACGAATTGTATGAATTCAGATTTTTGCTCCGCGCATTATGACAAATTCAGTAGTGTCGTTTGCTTAGTTTTTATGAGGGTACATAAGATACTACTGTTATTTTATTATTATAAAAATATATGTTACAATAAAAGCATTCAAAATTCAAAAATAAGTCAGCTGGTAAGTTTATTAGCAAATGTAAAACCTAATATGCGAAAAATAAGATACTGACACAATGTCAGTGTCAGTGTCTCTGACAAAAAATAACGTTATTCGTACGGCTATGAATTAAGGTAATGTATCTGAATTAATATATAAACTTACGTTACAAAGTATTATCAACAACGAGCATCGTTTTAAAGTGGAATGTCCTAGCTTAGTCGAAACAATATGAATTTTTGAAAGACAAGCGTGTTATATCTATCCTTATCGCACATGCTTATAGCCTTTGCAAAGGAAAGAGATAAATGTATACCAATTTGATAATTCGTTAATGATACAGATAACCTTGATCGGACATCTTTCAAAAAATTTACTGTACATGTGTATACGTGTATGTGTTTGTGTGTGTATACGTGTGTATGTGATTACTTCGGGCGCAATAACTCCAAAACAACAATTCCAAAAATTAATTTTTTTCGTATTCCTCATGCTTAGATGAAGACTTGATTTCATTTTGCTTACAATTGATCAACCGGAAGTACCTTAATTTCAAACTCTTAACTGTTTTTCTTAAAAAAAGAAACGCAGTTAAATATAAATATTTTATTCTCTATATTATTTGTTTACACTATTTTCTTCATATTTAATGTATTTAGAAATAAAAATTTAAAGAAATTGGAAACAGTTTCAATAAAGCAATATTACTAATTAACAGATGACAGTGTCAATTACAAATTTAAATAATTTTACTAAAAATACAAGAAATTTTTCTGTATGCAATTTATATAAAATATGTAGAAATAACGGAAGGTACTGTGCTGGCTACAACAGATTTTTTTTAGCACACTGTACAAGTCATGGAACAGACTTATTATTCCTTTTTATATCCTCCCAATCAACCACTCAATCGGCAGTAGTTTAGTTCTTTCTGTTCTTCCATTAACATCTCCTGCGGTATGCAGATCAGGAAGCAGTTACTGCGGTCAGCGGTCAAGCTGACCCCAGCTTGCGTTCGACCTCCGATGCGTCTAATTGCAAAGCTAGAATCCGCGCTGATTAACGCTCACGATGCTATGCTGGCTAGAGAAAAACACACCACTACTAGATGCGAGCACAGCACAACCAGCAGAGCACTCGCTTCTTATTCAGCAAATTGCAACCAATCAAACAGGGTTTTAATTGCAACATGTGCGTGCGTGCTGCAAGAGTATGTGGAGAAGACGAGAATACAGAAGAAAAAAGGTTTTCACCTAAGTGTAAAGAAAAGAAGAAAAGAATAAAAAGGTATCACGGTTTGTTAAGCATTGTTAAACGGTCAGTTTTTCCTACAAATCGTCACTATTTTGAATGTTAAACTGTTTGATGTGATGTCACATTAGTGACATCTATATAAAGCAGGTTCTAATTTTATCATTCATATAACTTTACTGTAGTGTTTAAGGTTAAATAAGTAAGTAAATGAGGAAGTTAAAGATATGAAATATTATGATTATAAATTTTGGCCCATGGCCCATGGTTAAACTAGATGTTTTAGGTCTTACTGTTGAATTTTCAATAATTAAAGTAGCTTAGTTAAAACCATGGTTTTTTATCTTCCGTCACCTATAAGGAAAGTATTGTCTTTGGTCAAAAAATTCGATGGTGAGTTACTAATGAATAAGCACGTTTTAGAGTCCCTAGAATATTAATTTACTGTTTTACAATAATGTCTGTATGTATGTGTGTGTGTGTGTGTGTGTATGTGTGTGTGTGTGTGTATGTGTGTGTGTGTGACGAACGTTTCTCCTTCGATAACTTAAATACTACAATTCCAAAAATTATAATTCTTTCATATTCTTCTTTCGTACGTCCATATGAAGAGCTGATTAGATTTTGGTTACAGCTGGTCAACCGGAAGTACCCTAATTTGTAGATTTTAATATTTTTTTTTTGAAAAACGCTGTTAAATCTTTTTTTAATTTTTTTTTTATTAAAAATATTAAAGAATATCTATACGACTTGACTGTATTTTATACTTCATATTCAATGGATATAGAGTTAATGAATTATAAAGGAATAAAAAAACCAACTATGCTCATGGAAACAGCTACCATAGTAAGAAAATTCTAATTAACAGATGTCAGTGTCAAGGAAAAGAAAATTAATGTGGCAGAGAGATGAGGATGTTGAGATGGACGTTGGGGAAGATACGAAAAGATAGGATAAGGAACGATAGGATAATGGAAATAACTCTAGTGTTACAAGTTTCTAGAAAGATACAAGAGAGACGATTACATTGGTTTGAACATGTCATAAGAAGAGAAAATAATATATTGGACGAAGAATAAACAGCTTAGTAGTAAAAGGTAGAAGAAACAGATGAAGACCAAAGAGAAGATGGAAGGACGTATTGCGGAAGACTTGAGCGAAAAGGAACTGAATAAGGAAAATAGAAATAAGCGGAAGAAGAAAATGTCAGTCATCATAGTTTTTCAATAGAAAAAATTTCACGAAAATCAATTCTATCCTCAAACATTAATTGTAAGAACTACATTAATGATAAAGATTGATAAACTGACCATTTGACATGGACTTTAGATGAAACAATAATAATTTGCTAAAAGCAAATTTTGGTAAATGAAATATGACATTGATTGTAGCCAGTATTACTATTTTAATTTTAACTTCGTATATCTTAATTTCTTTTAAATTTTTCGTAATATTATTTGCAATTTGTCTATCCAATATGACTGGCTTTCCACCGTAAAATATGCAAGAGTTGTTTTTAACAATAATGTTTTAATGCAGTTTAAAAAAAAGTATTTCACAATCAAGAAGTCAACATCAGTGACAATGCGTTCGCTCGTAAATCTGATAGGCGCCTCATTTACACGAGTGTTCCAAATTTAAGAACCATCTTAACATTCTTGTCCTTTTAATGGTACAAAAATATGCAGTGGTGACAATTTTTGGGAAGAAATTCTTTAAACGTTGGGGCTTTTCCAAATTTTTATTTAGTTCACTTCAAGCACGCCCCATAAACTTGATAAAAAGGTTTATAGAATTGAAAAGAATGTCTTAAATTAGTCCTAAATTTATCACATAAATATGCATACTATGTTAGATTTATAGAAAAGCAAAGCATAGTTTGTAGTAGTCGACATCGTTTATTTGAAACAGAATATTTTTAATGTGTTTACAAAAGAAGTAATGTATCAAAATTTATAAATAATATAAAAATTTATTACGATTATGCTAAAAATTCACCTAGATTTCTACAAGTATATTTGTATCTTCATTAACATTTTAATGAATTCAAATCTAGAAAATAAGCCTGTATATTTTGATATTTGAAGTTGGCATGACTATTAAATACACAAAATATCTAGACAATGGACAAAATAAAAAAAAATCTGATGTGGCCAGCACATAACCTCTCGCCGTATATTTTACCTGGCTGTATGCATAAAGCAAAGAATATTTTTATAAATACAAATAATATATTCATATAAATCTATGACGTATAAACTTCTTTATTATTCAATAATAGCATGTCTCAACATGAAGATATTTTACCATAAATTATGTTACAATAAATTACAAAGTAGAGTTTACCATATATAAATATTAGGCTGGTAACTGCAATTTTCAATTCGAACAACGTTGTTTACTTTCTCTTCATATTCTTCTAGTAAAAACATTAATTTTGGGCGGTCTAAAATGTATATATGGATTGTGCATCTATTCTTACATATCTTCTTTTACATTTTATTTTTTCATACATGTTATATCTAAATAACACTAATTCCCTTTAATAAAGTGACGGATAGATTGCACTCCGATTATTCTTATATCGATGTGTAATTTTGTCAATATTTACAACTTACTTGAGAAGAATTTGATAGCTTTTTCGCAATTCAAAGTTACTCTAGTCTATAGTACTGGTGTACATTGTCCCATAATGTTTGAAACAAATTTAAGTCCTTCAACCTAGACTTGTCATCTCCATAATAGTCACAGATCAAGAACTAAGGGATTCTCCAAGTACATTTTTAATTCATTACTCATTATTTCTGACACTGACATTTATCTGTCAGTTACAAATAATTTAAATTATCAACTATTTTTCATGGCATTCTTTCGGCTGTCAAATTTATTACAACTGATTATTTTATATATTATACTTCTTTTATCTCTAAATCTATGGAATATATAATAAAATATTTAAATGTATCAGATAGAGAATTTAATTTTCTTTAATATTACCACGAAAAAATTTCAAAAAATAATATTTAGAAGATTTTTTTTCAAGAATCTTCTACTTCCGGTTGTCCAATTATTACCAAAACCTTTTCAGATCTTCCCATGAATGTCCGATTGGGAAATACGTTGTTAAACAAATTTTAAGTCTTATAGTTTTTGAGTAACCGTCCTTCCAACATCCCACACACACACACACACACACACACACACACACACACACACACACACATCCACACACACACACACACACACACACAGACATCATCGTAAAAATGTTAAAATCGGATTGTAGGGACCTTAAAACGTGCTTATTCAATAAAATCTGGATATGCGATTTTTAGCATGAATGCAATACCTCTCTTAGCGAGAGGTAAAAAAACAAATCATTGTCACTAACCTAACTATTCTACCAAAAAATACTCTTAATAGAACTATTTTTACAAATAAGTCATGCAAATGATAGACGAAACAACGAAATATCTCGAATATAAACTAATAATTAATTTGAACGAAAAAAATGAAACAGATAAAAAAATTAAATAAATATCATCATACGTAATATAACAAGTGATATGATTATCATCGATGATATTCTCGAGTGAAACCGAGCTGCAGATTTCACGAGTCCGAAGGACGAGTTGAAATGTGCTGCTTCGGTTTCACGAGCAATATCTTCGATTATTAATCATATCAAAAGCTTATATTTAATGAGAGAATATAATGATTTTTTGCAATCTAACCTAACCTAACTTTTGATATACATATTCATATTGTATTAAAACATGGTACTTACGAGTTTTATTTAATATTTCGGAGTTTGAATTATTGTTATTATTTATTTTTATACTTAAAATTAACTGTCAATGTCATAAATAAAGAAAACAAATCCCTTAGTAACGACTATAAATAATTTCTTTGTTTTTTATCATCGCTGTGATAGACATGTAACTAGGGAGATTCTGAATGTTGATTGGCGGAAAACATGTCACGTAACTAATGAATTATATTCTCATTTGAATATTTTGATATTACATCTATCAATTAAGTTTTCAAAATTCTTTTTAACCAATTATTATCCGGTTAGTTTAATATTTACATATTACGAAAAATGTGGTTTAATATGCTTTCTGAATTACATAAATTATTAAAAATGAAAAAAATAATATGACACAAAAGATGTAATTGATTCTTTCATTTGTTTTATAATAATTTCTAATCTTTTCAACCCAATAAATTAATAATTCATATTTAATTCTAGTTGAAAATAAAAGAAGATAGATATATTTAACATAGTTTCCTATTTAAAAAATATTATGATCTCTTATCTCATAACAAGTACTTCCGGAGTACCTCAAGGGTCTCACCTTGGTCCCTTACTTTTCAACTTATTTATCAATGATATAAACAAATGCTTTCAACACTCAAGATTTGTTTTATATGCAGACGATTTAAAAAATTTCAAAGTAATCATGACCAACGACGACAACTTACTACTACAAAGTGATTTGCAAAAGTTACAAAAATTTTGTAATGATAATTGCTTACATTTAAATACCTCAAAATGTTATACCGAGAGCTTCACTCGGAATTTTAACATAATTCAGTATAACTATTCCATTCATAACATAATCATTCAACGTAAAACTCTTATTAAGGATCTGGGAGTACTTTATGACTCTAAATTATTAATGAACAATCATATTGAAAATTGTGCTAAACAATCATATAGGATACTGGGATTCATTTTACGCAACTGTAAACATTTTCATGATCCACAGTCCCTTATTTGCTTGCATTAGTTCGTTCTAAATTAGAATATGCGAGCGTTGTTTGGAGAAAGAATTTCATGTGTATAGAAAATATACAGCGTAAATTTACTTCTATTTTGTGTAAAAAAATTTGGTATTGACTGTAATGATTACGATGCCAGATTAAAATATATAAATAGTCTCAGTGCCTCGAAAGAGGCGTCAGTACACCACACTGAAGAGCTCCAATAAGAGCGAAACGCGTCTGTGGTTCTGGTTGAGTGGGCCAGTCTCTGATAAATGACCGAGAGGTTGATCCAGAGACTGAAATTTTGTGAACTTTGCCAAGTGTAATTTAAATATTATTAATATTATTCAGAGCAGTTCACCAAGTGTCGCATTTGTACTTTGTACATTGTACAGTTTTCTATTATATTCTGCTAGCTAAGCTCGCGGTTTTTCTGATAGATGGCTCTGCATGTATTTAGTTACCTCTGCAGGCCTGATATCTTTGTGAGATGTTTATCATCTGCCCGCTCAACTAGTCTCAGTGCCTCGAAAGAGGCGTCAGTACACCACACTGAAGAGCTCCAATAAGAGCGAAACGCGTCTGTGGTTCTGGTTGAGTGGGCCAGTCTCTGATAAATGACCGAGAGGTTGATTCAGAGACTGAAATTTTGTGAACTTTGCCAAGTGTAATTTAAATATTATTAATATTAAAATATTTTAATATGATGTCTTTGGAAAACAGAAGAATCTTAGCTGATATGATGTTTCTGTATAAAACATTTAATAATTTTTTTGATAGCGTCTCATTTATTTCGCAATTTAAATTCTCTGTAAACCAAAAAAATACAAGCTCAAAAAAATTATTTTGCTTACCCCATTGCAATACAAATAACTACAACAATTCGCCAATAAATAGAATGATGTCAACATACAATCACTCTAGCTTCATGAATATTGATCTATTTCATAGCTCAATACAGCTATTTAAAAAAACTGTAACAACTACTTTAAAAGAATTGTAAAAACTATATACCTATATTAACTTTATGTATACTAATTATTATAAGCACTAATTTACTGTAAATATTAATCTGCGAGAAACTGTCACTGGTATGTATGGACTGTTATTTCTCTTACACAATAAATAAATAAATAAAATAAATAAATAAATAAATAAGCGAGATATGAGATATTTTCAAAATAAGCGAAAAATAAGTTTGAGCCTGCAGTCCGATACAAAAGACGATAGAAAATTCCTTAAATGACTATTAAAATAGTCTCATAAACTAGACCCATGCAACGGCGACAAATAACGTGGTGGCAGATTTTTAAATATTCATTTACTGCAGTAATTAGTGCATTTTTTTCAAAAAATGAAAACTGTCACATGTCAACTTGATTTTGCATATTTCTTTCATCTTAGACGTTCTGTATATTAAACACGTCATATTTTTTCTCATTCTAATTTGCATTGAATAAATAAAAAGTAAGTGCCTGCTTGAGCCGTTCGTTGCAGTTTTTCGCATCTTAAAATGTTAATTCAAAATAAACGTCGTTAGACGTACATGATATTACGTGTCAGTGTAGCGTGCTTTCAACCACTTTTTCATACTAAGCTACCTTTCAACCACGGTATCAGTTTTTCTCTAATTAATTACGCTACTATAATTACTACCTTGCTAACACAGAATAATATCCATATTTCTAAAAATTCTTGCTACAATTACCATTTTTCTGAATCTACTCATATATTTTTCACAACTCTTGGTTTTTCCTGTCCATAAAAACGAAAGATAAAATCTATCCTGTCAGCTTGAAGAAATTAGCGAGAATGAAAAATTTTATGCTATTTAAAAGATATCTTAAGAATATTTAATATGCTGTATAGCGTTAAACAAAATAGACTACTAAATATGCATTAACTGATTTTCATTTTAATACCTTCTATTTCTTATTAATTTTTCTGATTATACACTATTTAATTTTATTTTTTTCAGGGAAGAAGAATAATGTATACAGGGTGTAACACCAAAACCGACCACCGTCATTATATTCTTTATTATTATAGTTACAAAAAATACTATAGAACAAAATTGTAGGAGACAAAGGGGGACATCCTATTTAAGAAGAAAATATATTTTTAAACCAGTGGTTCTCAATTTGCAACACAAAATTATATTTTTACAAATGGGATTACATATATTTTTATGCCTGTTCGATAGTGTATTTTGTTCGGAATTCAACCATGTATTAGTTTTATAGTTTTATATCCTTACACAATAAAAATATTGAAAAAAATGTGATTGAAATTTAAGTAAATTTGATTTTTCTAGTATTTTTTCAGTAGGCTATGTATGAAAAACAGAAACTACTATTTGTCAATTTAAATTATTTAGGATAGAAATCAAATAGAACACTGTTTATAACGTTTTAAACAAAAATATTTGTTTCATTTTAATTTAAGCTCAATTGTTTTTCATTCATAGCCTACTGAAAAATAATTATAAAAATAAAATTTATTTAAATTTTAATTGAATTTTTCTCAATATTTTTGTTATGTAAGTATATAAAATAATCTGATGGTTGAATTAAACAAAATACTCTATCGAATAGGCATAAAAATATGTATAATCCCATTTGAAAAAATATAATTTTATGTTGTAACTTGAGAACCACTGGTTTAAAAAAATATTCTCTTCTCTTGGTCTTCTACAACTTTGTTCTATATTATTTTTTTGTAACTATAATAATAAAGAAAATAATAGCGGTAGTCGGTTTTGGTGTTACACCCTGTATATGAAGATAAATAGACCTACTCGTAACAAAAAAATTACAATACATGTAATATTTTAAATTTAAACTAAGCTTTTAGTTCTTTATAAACTGTTCTAAAAAGTTACATTTTTGTTCATTTTTAGGTAATTATAACTAAACGATCAAATTTGACCAACAATCAATAATAGACAATCTGTACATTTTAAATGTGAACTTAAATTTCTAAACAATTTTCAAAATAAAATAATTTTTAATTAATTTTTTTTTAAATTGTAGGTACCTATACTTTACTCGAAACTGAATATAAAAAGAAACATCGAAATTCTGGCATAGAAATTACATCAGAACATTTTTTAGTAATAGTAAAAAATTATAAAAGTACATTTCTTTACCAGATTAATAATAGTGTATTAAAGAAGGAATGTCATAATTATCATTTTATTTTGCGAGAAGGAAGTTTGAGTTACGACGCGCAGCGGAGTGGCCCAACCCTTCGAACAAAATAATCGAGAATAATTATGAAATGAATTCTTTGCACTATTTTTCTCTTTTGCACATTTTATGATCTTTTATATAAAAAGATCGTAATTTCAAAATTAAGGGAATTTTGTGTCAGTTGATGATACTAGACGTTGGATAATTCTAATCTTAATTTTGTAACACCAAATATCTACGACATTTTCTATTTCTTTCTAACTACATAACCCACCAATCTTAAACAAAAATTGTACTAGTCTATTATAACACTCAAATTACGAACTTTTTTTGGTGTTATAATAGCTTTGTTATAGAAGCAAAATAGAAAAAAAAAATTCGATATGTGAATCTGATTCAAATCTTAGACACTCGTATAAGAAGATATTCGTATATACATTTTTACCTTCCGTCACCTTTAGGTAAGGAAGGTATTGTCTTTGGTCAAAAAATTCAATGATGAGTTTTTACTGAATAAGCATGTTTTAGGGTCCCTATAATACGATTTTACCATTTTTACGATGATGTCTGTATGTATGTATGTGTGTGTGTATCTGTGTGTGTGTGACAAAAGTTCCGGATCCCATAACTTCAATACCACGATTCCAAAAATTATAATTTTTTCGTATTCCTCAAGTTTACATCCAGAAGAACAAGTGATTAGATTTTAGTTACAATTGGTGAACCGGAAGTAGCCTCATTTGAAGATTTAACAGTTAAATTTGATTTATTGACATTTAATATTATTATAACTTAGAATATATTATTCTCTATACGATTTGATTACATTTTATACTTCATATTCAATAGATACAGAGTTAAAGAATTTTAAAGAAATTAAATTTTATAATTCAGCCAGCTATGCTAAACATGGAAACTGCTATTATATTCATATAATTCAAATTGACAGATGTCAGTATGAATAAAAAGTAAATTAATGTGGCAGAGATGAGGATGTTGAAGTAGATGTTGGGGAACACACGGAAAGATACGGTAATAAAATAACTCTAGTGTTACAATTTTCTAGAAAGATACAAGAAAGACGATTACATTGGTTTGCACATGTCATGAGGAGAAATGAAGAATTATATTTGAACAAGAATAAGTAGTTTAGTAAGGAGGTTGAAGAAGCAGAGAAAGACCAAAGATAAGATGGAAGGACTGTATTGCGGAAAACTTGAGAGAAAAAGAACCGAATGAGAACGACACGCAAAAATATCGACTCCTAACGAATGGGAAAAGCTAAAGAGGAAGAAGATGTCAGTGTCAAGTGCAATTTGAATAGTTTGTTTATGAAATAATTTTACTGGAAATTTAGAATCTTTTCCAAGAAAAATTATGTATGGAATTTATACATTATACACAGGATTGACGGAAGGTATTGTGCTGGCCACAAAAGATTTTTTCATAGTTGTTTCATTTTCACTCCAAATATTACGGACAATTTTAACTATTTTATTATATTTACAAATCGAAAGACAATACTGAAATAAATCATTTCGTTATACTCGTATCGAATTTAACTTTTAATTGTACTTTTTGGTACATACAAAGAATTTGATTTTTTACCTCTCGCTAAGAGAGGTATTGCATTCATGCTAAAAATCGCATATCCAGATTTTATTGAATAAGCACGTTTTAAGGTCCTTACAATCCGATTTTAACATTTTTACGATGATGTCTGTGTGTGTGTGTGTGTGTGGATGTGTGTGTGTGTGTGTGTGTGTGTGTGGGATGTTGGAAGGACGGTTACTCAAAAACTATAAGACTTAAAATTTGTTTAACAACGTATTTCCCAATCGGACATTCCCGGGAAGATCTGAAAAGGTTTTGGTAACAATTGGACAACCGGAAGTAGAAGATTCTTGAAAAAAAATCGTCTAAATAATATTTTTTGAAAATTTTTCGTGGTAATATTAAAGAAAATTAAATTCTCTATGATCTGAAAAGGTTTTGGTAATAATTGGACAACCGGAAGTAGAAGATTCTTGAAAAAAAATCTTCTAAATAATATTTTTTGAAAATTTTTCGTGGTAATATTAAAGAAAATTAAATTCTCTATCTGATACATTTAAATATTTTATTATATATTCCATAGATTTAGAGATAAAAGAAGTATAATATATAAAATAATCTATTGTAATAAATTTGACAGCCGAAAGAATGCCATGAAAAATAGTTGATAATTTAAATTATTTGTAACTGACAGATAAATGTCAGTGTCAGAAATAATGAGTAATGAATTAAAAATGTACTTGGAGAATCCCTTAGTTCTTGATCTGTGACTATTATGGAGATGACAAGTCTAGGTTGAAGGACTTAAATTTGTTTCAAACATTATGGGACAATGTACACCAGTACTGTAGACTAGAGTAACTTTGAATTGCGAAAAAGCTATCAAATTCTTCTCAAGTAAGTTGTAAATATTGACAAAATCGGAGTGCAATCTATCCGTCACTTTATTAAAGGGAATTAAGGTTATTTAGATGTAACAAGTATGAAAAAATAAAATGTAAAAGAAGATATATAAGAATAGATGCACAATCCAGATATATACATTTTAGACCGCCCAAAATTAATGTTTTTACTAGAAGAATATGAAGAGAAAGTAAACAAAGTTGTTCGAATTGAAAATTGCTGTTACCAGCCTAATATTTATATATGGTAAACTCTACTTTGTAATTTATTGTAACATAATTTATGGTAAAATATCTTCATGTTGAGACATGCTATTATTGAATAATAAAGAAGTTTATACGTCATAGATTTATATGAATATATTATTTGTATTTATAAAAATAATCTTTGCTTTATGCATACAGCCAGGTAAAATATACGGCGAGAGGTTATGTGCTGGCCACATCAGATTTTTTGTAAATGGAATCATTATTCGCAGTTCAGATTGAAAGAAGAATTTCAATAATGCGAATTGACCTAATGTAATTCATGCTTAATATTAAGAAACATTTGCGGGATAAGTAGTTATAGCAACATTACAAGTAACATTTGAAAATAAAGTCTAAATTACACGTTAAGCGGTAAATAATTGACGTATATTCTATTTATCCAATTAAACTTGCACCACGGCAGCTTGTACTAAAAAAGTCATTACAGTAATTATATCGACATATATAAACCGATATGATATGCATATACATATACGGATTTATAGACATTCATACACGTACACAAGCACTTTTAATTAGAATTGGATATGAAGAATTATGCTACTGACTATAAATAACATAATAATCTTAATAAATTTTAAATCTGCAGAATGATATTAAGAATTAAATTAATTATGTAGGGAAGTATATTTTGCCAAATAAAAACATAATGGATTAAATTTAAAACATATTTGTGCATAAAATAAAATAAAATGATCAAATTAAAATCAACCTTCACAAAAACATTTCGTCATAGTAATGTAACTTAAACTAACATGCTCTTGGTTCTGGGACCAAATCACGATTCTGGTATTCTAAAATCGAAACTAATTCGTTATCGTCTACTTAAGATTCAATAAAGAGTAAATTAAAGTGTTTGGCATTATTGCAAAGGTAATTTATTTTACTTTAAGTAAGTATATACATCATTCTTATTAAAACAATCAACAATATTTCGTTTCCTACGAAACCGGATATAGAATTCAGGATCTATTCATATGAAAAGGGTTGCATTTAACCCTTTAGATTCCAATGTTTTTCTTGTCGGAGGCGATGAGAAAATGATGCTCCCGTATCATAAAGTCCGTATCTCTATCTATTATTGAATCACAATAACTGAAAATGTTGAATTGGCCATTTTCAGGGATTTCAATTATTTGCTGTGCAAACTGAAATAATAAAATTAATTTTGTAAAAATTGGCAAACTTATATAATTCTGTTGCTAGAATCGAATGGTGTAATCCCCAGCCTCATACCTCCGAATATTTTTAATTCATATCTCAGAAGAGATTATATTTTAAATGTAAATATCTGCAGTTTAAAAATTTAAAATCATAGTATGCAAATGTATTTAAGTACATACATACATGAAAATTGGAATTTCAAAAAAAATTAAGGGATGACCTGAGTAGGACACCCCCTGACATAGGACTGTAACATGTAAAATCATACTTTCGTAATTTCCTGCTTCCCTAATTATTTTAGGTACAAAAAGTTTCAAAATAAAAGTTGTAGAGATTCTGCATCTGAAATTAATTTCGCTTGCTTTGTAACGGCAAAAAAATTGTATGAAAATATCGAAAATCATCTCAAAAATAGCAATAACCATGAACTTGAAACGAATAAAGAAACAAATGTTTAAACATTTATCAGTCAATTTAGGTTAGTATGTTTATTTTTGTTCAAATAAATTACATAGTTATTCACCTAATCTAACTTGACAGTTAAACATTTGATATAGCAATTTTAGTTATTGATTCACATGCAGGATTTTAAGCTCTACAACTTTTATTTGAAAGTTTTTAACCTATCAAAGCAGGAAATTTCGAAAGTATGATTTTATATGTTAAAGTCCTTTGTTCGGGTGTTCGACTCACCACTCTGTATATGAGCCGTTGGATCTCTCTGCTAAAAAAATTAACCAAAAAATTGCTAGACATTTTACCTTTCTTCATATTACATTCTACGGGCATATGTATAATAATTGAGCAAAAATTCTGAATTTTTACTCATATTTTACAATACAGATTCACTAGTAATTAAGTTAAACTGCCCATCCCTTAACCCTGCGTCCGATACGTGGAGTGTGACAAACCCCAAGAGTCAAAAATTGCATGTAACTTTTGGAAATTTGTACATTGGAGTCGGGAGAACTCGGTAGCTTCTCATTTTAGTTGTGTCTGCGGTATTAGCATTTAAAATCAGTAATCATTTAGCCCGTGTTTGAATCGTACGCGTTTGAATTCGACTGGGGTGCATCACACCCCACCTGTCTTAATACGTTTTAAAATTATATCGTCATGAAAATAGTAAAATCGAGTTGTTACTTCAGGTTTCAGGGTAATAAACGTTTTTTTTTTAATTCGTATTGTTGTCTTTGATCATAGTATTTTGGAAAATAGCAAAATGAGAAACTACGAGTGAGAAATTCGCAAAATTAGAGGCGCCCTACTTAAAAATTTATACCAAATAGTCAACAAGGGAGATGTGAATTTTATCCTTGTGCTCATGATGTAAAACAAAATAAGTTTGTGTAACGTGCAATAAGTTTATAAGGCTAGAACACTTGAAAATGTACTGTGAAACTTACATAAAAGTTGATGACCAATAACTTTTTGCTTCCCGCCATACCGTAGGTAAGGGAAGTAATGTCGATCCAAAAATTCGATAGTGAGTTTTCAGTGACTAAGCAGGAATTAGGCTCCCCACAACACGTTTTTACTATTTTTACAATGATGTCTGTCTATTTGTGTGTGTGTGACGATTTTTTCTTCCACGATAACTGTTATATCAATCTTCCAAAAATTTCTATTTTCCGTATTTAAGCTTCCTCATCCATATATTGATTAGATTTTGGATAATATTGGACAACACTTTTTAATCCACAACTTTGCAATTTTAGTATTTAAAACTTTTAGATCAAGGGGAACAACATACTAGATTTTGACTAAAATTATATAATCCAAAACTTTTCAAATTTGTTTTTTTAGACTTTTGTATTAATGAGAACGACATATTAGATTTTTTCTAAAATTAATAAACCGAAAGTACTTTACTGCAAGCTCTAAACAGATTTTCTTGAAAAAATATATTAAAATATGGTTCAAATCTTCTCAAATTTGGTATTTCAAACTCGTATATAATTTTAAACAACATATTAGATTTAGACTATACATGATAAATCGGAAATGGTACTTAATTCTCAACAGATTTTCGAGAAAAAAACATAATAAAATATAATCCAAAATTTCGTATTACAGATTTTTCTATTTATTGGAACAACAAAATAGATTTTGTTTTCAAACGATCAACCAGAAGTGATACTTTACTTTTAAACATTAAATTGACGGGCGGTCATGTGCTGGGCACATCAGATTTTTTCTTTATTTCCAATATATATTTTTATTGCAATTTTCTAATGCTTTATCTTCAGTATTTTCGAGCTATTTCATTATTATTTTAATGTTTTATATGTAATATTTTTTTTAAAACAACTTATGTTTTCTTTGAATCAATAAAAGCCATTTTTTATTATAAGGCAAAAATATAACACTATTATCCTCGTATGCAAATTTGTTTTACAAAAGAGATGTTACGGAATATAAATTTCATTAACATTATTCCAAAATGCTCAAAATGCATTTTTAAACTAAAAAAATCTGTTGTGGCCAGCACAATACCTCTCGCCACTTCTGTTTTTGGTTACATAAGTATAGGGCGCGAGCATTCATATGACATTTTTGGGCTTGACAAGCAGATATGGGGGTTCTGTCAAAATGACAAGTACTAATTTAGTATATAAATGTCAAATGTGTCACGTGGTTAATTTGTCACCAGGAATGTGGAAATTTACTTGTCGAGGAAAATAAGCCACATGGAATTGGGATATCACGAAATTTTGAATGGAAAATTGACATTTGACATATATGTACATAATTACCAGCTGTCATTCTAACTCGGGTCCCCAAATTTGCTTGTCAAGTCCAACAAAGTCACATGACTGCTCGCGCCCTATAAATTTCTCATGTCTTTTCTTTATGTTTAGATTATTTTTATAATTTAAAATTTATTTTTTGAGGAAGTTTTCTCCTACTTCTAACTGTTCGAATTTCTTCCAATTTCTTGACTGGATTTCAGATGGGTATATGTATATAGCTATAATTTTAAATATTTAATTGTTATTATTGTTATACTACAAGAAATAGTAAACTTACCAATATCTCTGAAAAATTCTTCAATAATGTCAGTTAAACTTCATTTAACGTAAAAGCGTATCTTGACGTTTTACTACTATGTTGCCAAAAAAGAATATCTAAGATTTATTTTCAGCTAAAATCTATATAAAACCATATTCGTACTATGGCAAATTCTGAATCGGTTCTAATCCACTGTCATGTGTTTAGTTAAAATAGACTTAAGGTCAAATTTTAGAATTGAGCAGCCAATATCGCCCAAACAGGTTTATGAACTACTGTTGGTTTTTGGCAATGACATTTTTCTGTCATTTACAAACATTTGATGGTTACTATAGAGTTGTTTAGGCTCTCAAATTTATTACAAATTATTTTATATTATTATATACTATATCTCCAAACCTATAGGAGATATAATAAAATTTTAAAATGTATCGAATAGAGAATTTTATGTTCTTTAATGGTAATAATAAAAAAATTCAAAAAAATAATATTTACAATTTTTTTTTTAAGATACTACTACTTCCGGTTTTCCAATTGGTACCAAAACCTATTCAACTCTTCCCATTAATGTTAGATTGAGGAATCCGTAGTCAAAAAGGTCTTTAGTATTATAGAATTTGAGAAATCGTGTCTCCAACAACCTCACACACACACATCCACACACACACACACACACACACACACACACACACACACACACACACACACACACACAGACATCATTGTAAAAATGTTAAAATCGGATTCTATGGACCTTAAATCGTGCTTATTCAGTAAAATCTGGATATGCGATTTTTAGCATGAATCCAATACCTCTCTTAGCGAGAGGTAAAAATAGATGGAGGTTTCTCACACCCCACCTGTCTAAAAAATGTGACACAATCCCACATGTCGGACGCAGGGTTAACATTTCAAGTTGTGTTTCTCAAATATTTATTTCACTTTTATTCAAATAACTTCGACGACATGTTACTTTCATAGTCATTTCCATCTCCTAAATCAAGTCTACAAAATTGATTACCAATTGACGTTAACGATGTAATACCCCGCATTAAATTTTTTAATTCGATTCAAAGTGGTGTTAATTTCAGAAGAAAGTACAAGAAATGGGCTTGCTGCTTTGCTTACCCGTTAGGCTAGTGGCTAGTGAAATAAAAAACCAATTTGGAAGGACCAATTTCTGATAGACGATGGGAAAAGTCCGGTGTATCGAAGCGCTGTCGATTATAGAAGACAATTTTAATATCGTATATGGGTGGGTCGCGCGGTCACATCTTTTAATTATACTGAGATGAATTATTTATATGTGAAGGCAGAGCCCAGACCATCCAGGAAGTGGCGGCCACTGGAATGAATTCCCTCCTTATTAACACCACCAATAAGGTCGGTTTTCCTCTACACTGCATGCACATGTATAATTGTGTACGTGTTATCCGACTGGAACTATTATAGCTGAAAAATAAACTCCTTGGAAAAATAGCTACACCAATTATGTGAGAGAGGTGCGCTTATACCAGCCAGCCTCATGGGCGTACCACAAATTACCATCAAACCAAATAGGGGGCATTAGATTTCCAATCTAAAGCCCGTTTTATGTTACGCAATTTCTTGAGCAAGTAATTATTCAATATATTAGTTTCTGGTGGAATTCACCTATAGAAAAAAGATTCTGTTCATGCCAATGTATGAAGTTTTTAAGTATGTTCATTTCATGTCTTACTACGTTTGTATTCTATGGTTCTATGGCATAACAGATACATACGTCACTTTCGGCGAAAAAAATAATAAGAAAGAAAATATTTCCGTTCAACAATACAGATTTCTTAAATTTTTTAAATTTGCTGATAAACATTACAAAATTTGGTTTTTTATAAGCCGTCAAATTTTTAAAATACACGACGATTGAGAAAAGAAACAAATAAGTAGATTTTTGCTTTATTTTTAATTTTAGACCTGTAATTTAAATTACAAACTTAGGGGCAAACTTAAATGCCATTTTTTATATTTTCTGAAATAATTTAAGTTAACTTTACATTAAATCAGTGATACTTCAATTTTATAATATATATATATATATATATATATATATATATATATATATATATATATACTTATTATTGACAAAGTTTGGCTTCAAGAATTTAAATTATTTAATGCATGTAAAAACATACTACAGGGTTTTCCAATAAGAGGTGTTATTTTGAATAGCCCGCTATTTCGGTAGATGTCGCTTTTGAAGCTGTCATTTTTTGACATTTGACAAGTAGAAACTACGCCATTAATAAAAATGGAACGATACACGCTTCAACAACGCATTGAAATTATTAAAATTCACTATAAAAATGGTGAAAATTTGGCAGAGACGGTTCGTAAAACTCGACAATTTTTGGGTCGTCGTGAAGCACCTTGTCGGACCGCAATACAGAAATTGGTGGAAAAATTCGAGCTGTTGGGACAAGTTAGTGATGTGAAGAATAAAACCCGTGCACGTCGCTCAAGAACAGCCGAGAATATGGCTGCTGTAGCCGAAAGTGTTGAAGAAAACCCAGGTTTGTCCATTCCTCGTCATTCTTTGGAATTAGGCATTCCACAAACGTCATTACACCGTATTTTGCATAAAGATTTGGGTCTTAAGGCTTATAAAGTCCAGTTAACACAAGAACTCAAGCCGGCCGATCATCAACAACGTCGTGTCTTTGCTGATTGGGTCGTTGAAATGCATGAAAATGATCCGGAATTCCATCGAAAAATCATCTTGAGTGATGAGGCCCATTTCCACCTCGGTGGCTTCGTCAACAAACAAAATTGTCGCATCTGGGGCTCAGAAAACCCAAGAGTTATTGTTGAAAAGCCGCTCTATCCTCAACGTGTGACTGTTTGGTGCGGTTTTTGGTCCGGCGGAGTCATTGGACCTTACTTTTTCGAAAATGAGGCTGGAGCAACAGTTACGGTGAATGGATTGCGCTATCGAGAGATGATTAACGATTTTTTATGGCCGGAATTGGATGGTATAGATCTGGACAACGTTTACTTTCAACAAGACGGCGCTACGTGCCACACAAGCAACGAAACCATTGATCTTTTACGGGAAAAGTTTCCGGACCGTGTTATCTCTCGAAGAGGTGATCACAATTGGCCACCGAGATCTTGTGATTTAACACCTTGCGACTTCTTTCTTTGGGGCCACGTGAAAGAGAAGGTCTACGCCAACTGCCCAGCGTCGACTCAAGACCTCAAAGATGGAATTCGTGAGGCTATCGAGAACATAGGACAGCCACTTTGCGATTTGGTTATGGAAAATTTCATGAAAAGGATATTGTCCTGTCAGCGTGGTCGTGGTGGTCATTTGCCTGATGTTATTTTCCACTATTCACGGCATACCTTCCTCTTTATAATGAAATAAACATCCGATCATTTAAATTAAAAAATGGCATTTTTCTTTGAATATCAAAATAACACCTCTTATTGGAAAACCCTTTATTTTCTTACGTGAAATGAAGTATAATAATTCATTTTTCAAAATATGAAACTTAATGCATTATCAGCTTACCATGACATTAGAACATTCTTTGTACGAGGAAATATTTTGACATTTACCTGATGTATCATTTGTTTTTCATTACTACCGCTAAAGAAAACTTAAAATTTATGTATGTATTTAAATTTAATTTGCCGTTGACCGTTTATTAATAGGTTATGTTAATGTATAGAAAATGATTCATTAATAACCCCTATTAATGCATGATTTTTTCATTTTTTATTAATAAATGATAATGTCATTATCATCGCTGTATGATAATAAGGCTATTCTGTAAGATCGTTATGACATAACGAATCGGTAAAACGTTATATCGTCATGATAATAACGAAAATCGTTTAATAGGCTTATTCTGTAAACGATCGTTATGACATTTTTCATTGTTAAATCGTTATCATAACGATAATCGTTAAAGTGGTATTCTGTAAACAATAATTTAAGTCTACATAACGAAAAAAAGATACCGATATCGTTATTTCTTAACGATTGGAAAAATCATTCGTTATCTAAACGTTTTGTCAATAATTCAGTATTTTAATTCATATCAAAATAAAATTGCTATTATGTTGAATAGTGATCTCAAAAACCAGTCATATTACAGTTTTCTGCAAGGTAATATTAAAATAATTTAAGTTTTTATTCATAGCGCCTAGCGCAAGCTTCTCAATTTGTCTACAGATGGTAGTAGTTGCTCTAGCATAACCTACAAAAAGAAAAATAATGGTCCGACAGCTGACAGATTGACAGCAGAATTAATCTAACCTAGAAGTTTTTTGAGTTATATTGAATTATTTTAGATATTTCAATTAAAATTATAATTTGATTTTAGGAAATAAAGTTCTTAACTTGATGCCAAGGTTATTATTTTTCAAAATGTGTTACATAATACGGATACAAAGATAACGATTATCGTTAAGTAGAGATAACGATTTTCATAATAACGATTTCGTTATGGTAACGATTCGATTTTACAGAATAGGCCTATAAAAGTGCAATGAAAAATCGTAATAAATATTATTATTATTAATAATTGATTTTAGTGGGTAACCATAGATACCAAATATCATTGCTGAGCAATTGACCAAAATTAGGTGCCAAACGTTACTAACCTAAAAAAAATTGTCATGGAATAAAATTAGATTTTCGAATTTAATAACTTACGGTTAACGAAAAAATATTGTAACTAACACGTGTGTTAATTAGCGCGTGCTTGATTAGCACACTTGATATTAAATAACTATTAATTTTACTCTTTATTGAATCTTACAAAGTTCGAATTGTTGGGAACAATGAAAAATAAATGATACATTAGCCAAGCGCAAAGTACTGCATGGCCCGTAAAGATTAGTGGTTTTCAACAAATTCTTTAAAAAAAATTTATAAATCTTATCGAAATTCATATTAAACATTCGGAAAAATCATTTCTTAAAATTAACATGATCCAGCTGTACACCATCGCGTTGCAAACACTCTTCAAATCAAGAACTCAAATTTGAGAAAACTCACTGGCGCATTTCGCGTGGAATAACAGCCATATCTTCTCGAATATTTTCTTTCAATTGGACTGCCGTGGCTGGTTCCTCGTTGTAAACATGAGTTCTTAAATATCCCCAGAGAAAAAAGTCAGGAGGCGTCCTGACTTGACTCCTGCATTCCACTTGAAATGTGCCAGTGTGCTTTCTAAAATGGAGGAGTCAAGTCAGGACACCTCCTAACTTTTTTCTCTAGGATTATAATAAGGCTATTCTGTAAGATCGTTATGACATAACGAATCGGTAAAACGTTATATCGTCATGATAATAACGAAAATCGTTTAATAGGCTTATTCTGTATATAGCGCCTAGCGCAAGCTTCTCAATTTGTCTACAGATGGTAGTAGTTGCTCTAGCATAACCTACAAAAAGAAAAATAATGGTCCGACAGCTGACAGATTACAGCAGAATTAATCTAACCTAGAAGTTTTTTGAGTTATATTGAATTATTTTAGATATTTCAATTAAAATTATAATTTGATTTTAGGAAATAAAGTTCTTAACTTGATCCCAAGGTTATTATTTTTCAAAATGTGTTACATAATACGGATACAAAGATAACGATTATCGTTAAGTAGAGATAACGATTTTCATAATAACGATTTCGTTATGGTAACGATTCGATTTTACAGAATAGGCCTATAAAAGTGCAATGAAAAATCGTAATAAATATTATTATTATTAATAATTGATTTTAGTGGGTAACCATAGATACCAAATATCATTGCTGAGCAATTGACCAAAATTAGGTGCCAAACGTTACTAACCTAAAAAAAATTGTCATGGAATAAAATTAGATTTTCGAATTTAATAACTTACGGTTAACGAAAAAATATTGTAACTAACACGTGTGTTAATTAGCGCGTGCTTGATTAGCACACTTGATATTAAATAACTATTAATTTTACTCTTTATTGAATCTTACAAAGTTCGAATTGTTGGGAACAATGAAAAATAAATGATACATTAGCCAAGCGCAAAGTACTGCATGGCCCGTAAAGATTAGTGGTTTTCAACAAATTCTTTAAAAAAAATTTATAAATCTTATCGAAATTCATATTAAACATTCGGAAAAATCATTTCTTAAAATTAACATGATCCAGCTGTACACCATCGCGTTGCAAACACTCTTCAAATCAAGAACTCAAATTTGAGAAAACTCACTGGCGCATTTCGCGTGGAATAACAGCCATATCTTCTCGAATATTTTCTTTCAATTGGACTGCCGTGGCTGGTTCCTCGTTGTAAACATGAGTTCTTAAATATCCCCAGAGAAAAAAGTCAGGAGGCGTCCTGACTTGACTCCTGCATTCCACTTGAAATGTGCCAGTGTGCTTTCTAAAATGGAGGAGTCAAGTCAGGACACCTCCTAACTTTTTTCTCTAGGATTATTCGAAGAGAAATGGCTGCTATTCTACGCGAAATGTGCCAGCGATTTTTATCAAATTGAGGTCCAGATTTGAAGAGTGCAACGCGATGATGCACACCTGGATAATGTCATTTTTAAAATAGCCATTTGTCTCTATTTTTTCAATCATCCTTTATAAAACTATGTAATTTGTATTGTTTATAATCTAAATCATCTAATGCAAAACGAATTTCACCTACTTATAAAATGTAAGTGCATCTTACAGCAGCGGCAGAATAGATTGATGCCATGTGTGAATTAAATATCTATTTATCTCGCGAAGATTTTTATCACTGTAATCAACAATCCGCTACTTAGATAATAAATTTACATACAGGGCATATAAAATTTTAACCAACGTTACAAACTGCTTATACATTAAGTCACTAGCTAAATTTATTGCACTCATAAACTTAATTATCTTGAACGCCTATTTTATGCAAAGTATATAACTTTATAATATAAAATTATATCTACACGGAACATCTATTCTTACGCGAGACAAAATCGACAGATGTGACATATAGATATTTTCACAAAGTTGCAATTGTTTTCTGCACCTAAACCATTACTCAAATATTATTTTGTACATTTTAGAACCTAAATGGAATCAGCCTTTATTTTGTACTTTTTGTAACCTATAAAACCGAATTTTACGTTTTTTAGTCAGCCATGGAATAGAAACAATATTACAAGCAAATGAGCAGTATTAATAAAACGTCAAATTCGTTCATTTTTTTAAGTTAAAAAACGTGTAAAATAAAGTCTGATCAGTGATTCATGTGTAGAATTTAATTATCTACAACTTTAATTTGAAACATTTTTGTTTAATACTAATTGGGTAGTATGGGCAGTTTTGTGCAAATAAAAAATTAATTGCCATATTAAATGCCCATGACCTGCTTTAATAAATAGACTACATATGTACTTCATTTGAATTTGATACGAATTCGAATCTAAAGCGACCTCTAGACTTACAATAATATTTTGAAGTAATATTGTTCAATAATATTAATGCGCAAAAATTTAGTTTATTCTTTTACTCACTACCTCATCTATAGTTACCGTCAAATGAGTATGGACTGGATATTTCTACATTGTTGCCAATTCATGGGCAATGTTAAAATTGCTAAGGACAAGAGAAAAAGTTGTGCATCAGTTCATACTTATTTGACGGCCAATACAGTCAAATGTCATTTCTCAGAGATGATACGAGAATGACAGAAAAAATGCAACTTATAACACAGAGAGGGCAGCACTAGACGCAAGATTATTTTAATGAGGTTATGTGAACTGTCATTAGTGTTTCTATGAAATGTAGGTTAATTTGTGAATTGTGACAATTGAAATTTTTAAATTAACGTGTGCATTCAATTGACTTGGCAGGTAATGAACCCCTATGCTTCCCTTGTTTCGACTGTTGCTTGGATTCAGGCTTACAGTGGTGAACCCATGTCTCATCGGTAGTAACTAATCTTTCCATAAACATATCAAGCAGCTTCATAAAGGAGCAGCAAGTCAGACGACTTCTGGAAACGAAAGTAGACACATGTTGCAGAATTTTTTGTCATTAAATTAACTCAATGGTGAATATATTTTGAACCAATTCATAGGAAATGTCCTACCCACAGCCTCTACCATTTCTGAAACGTTAATTCGCCAATCTTACAGGACTACTGTAAACTGAATGATTTATCTGTAAACATTGATAAATGGCATATATTAAGTTTCACTCGATCTTTAACTACAATTACTTTTCTGTACAATTTGAATGGTTCAAATTTGTATAGTGTAGCCAAATGCTACGAACATAAAGCTTCACTAATCTTGCTCTACAATACGCTAGTGCGTCCTATTGTTGAGTATGCCTCCCAGGTTTGGAATCCAATGTACAATAAAAATATAATTCTTATAGAGTCAATACAAAAGAAATTTATATCGTTATTAAAATATAAATTTTCCTATGAAAACATGAGTTACAATGAAATTTTATTATAATGTCATTTAAAATCACTGGATCAAAGAAGAACCCAAGCTGATATGCTTTTTCTTTTTAAGTTACTAAACAATTACATTGATAACTACAATATCATTGACTATGTAAGCATTCATATTCCAGCTTTTCACACACGTAATAGAACCTTGTTTTTTGTACCAAAATGCAATACCAATAATTATATGAATTCACCCTTGAGCAGAGTCATGGGAAATTATAATCATTTGTTTCAACATATAGACATATTTCATTTATCTTTAGCTCATTTCAAGGGTGTACTTCATAACGATACTACTCATGCTTCTTAATGTTTCTTAGGGTTATTTACTATTTAATATTATGTGACTATGTACTGTTTAAATAATATGTTGTTGTTAATCAGTGGAAGCCTTTAATTGGGCAACTGTTGGCTTCCCAAATATTTTAAATAAATAAATAAATCTGCCTTGACAATATAATGAATCAAATTGACGTTTTCTTCAGTAGGACGAATTGGGCAGTCTTTCATTGGTCATTGCGAGGATCAGATTCAATGTTTTCCTTCCTACTTTTAATGTCCACTTTTTTTACAATTTTGTTTGCAACTTTTAACAGTTTTTCTTGAAAAAAAAAGCAGTTAAATATCATATTGACATTTAATGTTATTATAAATTTTGAAGAATATATTATACTCTACACGATTGGATTGCATTTTATACTTCATATTCATTAGATATGTATAGCATTATAAAGATATTCAATTTCATAAATTAGCCAGCTATGCTAACCATGGAGACTGCTAATATATTCAGATAATTCAAATTGACAGAAATCATTGTCAATGCTAAGTAAATGAATATGGCAGAGATGAGGATGTTGAGATAGATGTTGGGCAAGACACGAAAAGACAGGTAAGGAATTAAAAGATAAGGGAAATGGCTCTAGTAATAGAAGTTTCTAGATGAAAGACGATTACATTGGTTTGAACATGTCATGAGGAGAGATGAAAAATATATTTCAAGAAGAATAAATAGCTTAGTAATAGAAGGTAGAAGAAACACAGGAAGACCAAAGATAATATAGAAGGGCTGTATTGCGAAAGACGAGAGAAAAGGAACTGAATGAGGACGACACGCAAAACAAAAATGAGTGGAAGAAGAAAATACAAAATAGCGACCCCTAATAATGGGAAAAGGAAGAAGAAGATGTCAGTGTCAAGTGCATGTTTATGATTTTTTTTTACTGGAAATATAGGATTTTTTGCAAGAAAATTTATGTATAGGGCGCGAGCACGTGACTTTGCTAACTCTGGCAAGCAGATATTGGGTTCGTCTCAATATGACAGTTAATTATGTCCAAAACTCACAAATGTCATAATTTTTCATTCAAAATTTCATGACTTTCTAATTTCATGTGGTTTATTTGTTATCAGAAGTGTGGAATTCACATCAGATTTTTTATTTTCATTTTTTTATTCAAAAAATATCAATGCACACGGTAATATTCCAAAATGGAGGATTGGCAGCTTAATTTAATATCTCCCAGAGATACCGATGAGAGTTCACATAAGCTCACAAAAAATAATTGTGCGTATAGTGCTGCTCTCACGTAGAATATTTTTAAAAGAGTTATTTATATACCAAGAGTGATTAAAATATTACATTTTTATTAAATACAGAAGGCTTTTCAATACTATAATTAAATATCGGATTGAAATAGATGAAACATTTAATTGATTAATTTTATTTAAATTTGAAAGGTGTAATGTACAAATAATGCAAAGCCTTCTGCATTTAATAAAAATGTTATATTTTAATCATTCGCTAATGTAGTTTTTACTAATACCGGGTGACCCATTTTAAATAATCCACTGGAATATCTCGAAAAATATGCATCGGACAAAAAAATATTTCAAACAAAAGTTTAATGGTTTTGAAGGGGCCATCCGATACGGTAATAATTGCCCCTCCTCCCACCCCCAGGGGGTCGGGGAGGAGGTTAACTTTTAAATTTTGAATACGGACCCCCACTTTTATTCCAGATATGGATTCTACTCAAAAAAATAAGAAAGGTGTGTGTGTAAATTTTTTTTTCGATTTGCAATAGATGGCGCTGCAAAATTAAAAACAAATAAAGAAAGACCAACTACCAGGGCCAACATGATTCAAAGGATACAGATATAGCTTGCGACAGTATTCCTCGTGCAACGCTTTTGACAACGGTGAACAACTTTAAACGCCGAATTCAGCTGTGTCAACGGGAAAACGGGGCTACTTTTGAGCATCTTATTACTTAAAGGTCGGCTGAAATCAGCCCTTTTTAGGGCTACATGATGTACAAAATCCGAGCGAGTAGAATCCAAATCTGGAATAAAAAGTGGGGACCCGTATTCAAAATTTCAAAGTTACCCCCCCGACTCCCTGGGGGTGGGAGGAGGGGAAATTATTACTGTATCGGATGGCCCCTTCAAAACCATTAAACTTTTGTTTGAAATATTTTTTTGTCCGATGCATATTTTTCGAGATATTCCAGTGGATTTTTTAAAATGGGTCACCCGGTATAACATATGAAGGTTTTTATACTATTGGATAACAAATTTCATGTACTTTTCAAATTTGAATAAGTATATAGAGTATTCCATTATATGAAGTTACATACCATTGCGTAAACACCTTGAGAAAAACATATAATGCACATTCATAGACATTTTAATATAAAATAAATTTCGTTTGAATTTTTTTTCTATAATATTTAAAATAATCGAGTTATTAAAAAAGAACAGACCGATTAATAACCCTGTATATCCATTTTACTTGAAATAAAAATAAGCGTATTTCAGTTTTATATAAATCTGCTGTATATTAATAATTAATGAAAGTAGCAGAGCTTTGGATATCATTGACAACCAAATAGCACATATTTCAATAAGAAATTTTGAAATGTGTTTACGTGTCAGTGTCAGTTGTCAGTTCAATTTAATAGTAAACATGTCTCAAGAATACAAAAGGTGGTAACTAGCTCTTGCATGTAACTGTCACATACTGTCAATAAAACAATGACAATGCCATATTTTCGTAGTAGTTATGACGAAAAAAATATTTAATCCATTTTCTTGTTGAGATTGTAGAATTTTATTAATATTTAGAGATTTGATTAAATTCTAATCCAGATTAGTTGGTAATCTATACAATTTATATTTATTACAATAAGTGCATGAGTGCACGTTGCTATTTACTAAAAAGGCAAGTAAGTATGTCGTTCAAATTAAAAACATGTGAGTGAAGCAGAAAAAAACAAAAGTACTCTTGGCTTCCCACATATGGCGTTGCAATAAATTCATACCTCTTTACGATCAATCTTCTCTGCATTTCTGTTGATTACAGAGTTTTAATTCCGAGATCCATATTAATCTGGTATACGCGTCACGCATACGTTTAGCTGCGTGTACGGTGGATATCTAAATGAAATCAGGCTGGTATCGCTAGCATGGAGCGAGTATATATGCTCGTAAAAAGCCCGTACTCGCACCGCACTAGGCGAATAGAGATAGCTCGCAAAACCGTTGCTTCGCCTGTAATTGTTATCCGTCATCTATCGATCATTATCGAATAATTAGGACCAATTCTCGAACTACGCTGCTCGTTAAATCGTAAATACGTGCTCGGTCGCCTGTTTCCCGTCAAATTAAGATTGTTAATAAACTCTGCCTCTTTTTATTCCATTTCCATGCCATAATCATCCCAGTGGCTCAGAGATTAACATAGCCTACCTAATGACGATTACTTTTTACGAAATTGTTTTAAGGTTAACGCGATATTAAACGCAGGATATTAAATACCTAATTTAATTCCACTCTAATAATAATATTATATATGTATATCGGACAGTTTCTAAACGGTCCAACAAGATTGTTATAGCGAGTTTTTCTAAAGTTCCTGGTTATGATTTCAATCATTTTTTAATCATTTTTTAATAAAGATCATTATAATATATTATTTTACATATTAAGTCATGAAAAGATCTATTATACTTTTTATTCACAGTATAGGTATTATCTTATTATCAGGACGCTTTTTTGCGGTCAAAATCAAATTTTAATTTTCTGCAATTTCATTCTTACATAATTCTTTATCCATGAAAAATAAATTTAAAATAATATGCTTAAAAAACGTATCCTGATTAATAAAAAAATTATCAACAACATTTCTTTCCATTGTTGAACGAGGTATTCGGTAATATATGTCAAATGTTATTTTACCTACACTAAAAGTAATTTCAAAATTTGTAATGCAATGAAATGTGTGAATAAATAATCGAGGAGATTGTTTCTCACAAAAGTCAAACAAATCATGTACTGAATTTACCGGTTTATATGATACCATATCGTTTGACTCCCATCCCGTTACACTGTGAGCAACAATATGTATCAAACTACTCCTCCCTTTTATTTGAAAATAAGTTTACTAGGGGTTTGAAATTTATTTTAAAGATCATTTTAAAAAAAATCCTCTGATAAAGCAAAATTCTTACAAAAACTAGACAAGTCCAGTTGTGTTTTACGTTTTTATGAATAATGAATTTATGAAACAAATAAAAGAAAATACAATGAACACACCCCGTTCATTGTATTTTCTTTTATTTAACACCTTAAATAAGATGTGTTTTTTTATTTTCTGAATATGTATTTGAATTTTTAGATATTTAGTTCTAAGGTTTGACATCGGTTGAAATACTTAAAAAAATGAATTTTTACCTCTCGCCAACCTACATACATAGGTAAGGGAGGTAATATTTTCGGTAGTTTTCAGTGAATAAGCACAAATTATGGTCCCCACAACACGTTTTTACTATTTTTACAATTATAACGTCAAAAAATTTGGTGGTGAGTTTCCAATGAATAAGCAAATTTTAGGGTCCATACAATACAATTTTACTATTTTTACGATTGTCTGTATGTGTGTGTGTGTGTTTGTGTGTATGCGTGCGTATGTGCGTGAGTGCGTGAGTGCGTGTGTGTGCGTGTGTGCGTGTATGTGCGTGTGTGTGACTATAATTTCGGCAGCAATATCTCCAGTACTAGAATTCCAAAAATTACAATTCTTACGTATTCCTCTTCCTTGCACCCATATGCAGACTTGATTAGATTTTGGTTATAACTGATCAACCGGAAGTACCCTCATTTGAAGATTTTAACAATTTTTCTTGAAAAAACGCTGTTAAATATTATTTTTTGACATTTAATGTTATTATAATATTAAACAATATTCTTATCTATACGAATTGATTGCATATTATATTTCATATTCAATGGATATAGAGTTAAAGAATTATAAAGAAATTAAATTTTATACATCATCCAGCAGCTATATTATAACCATGGAAATAGCTACTATATTAAGAAAATTCTAACTGACAGAAGTCAGTGTCAGTGAAAAGAAAACGAATGTGGCAGAGATGAGGATGTTTAGATAGATGAGTAAGACACGGAAAGAAGGAATGAAACAATAAAGGAAATGGCTCGAGTGATAAAGTTTCTAGAAAGGTACAAGAGAGACGATTACACTGGTTTGAATATATCATGAGGAGAAATGAAGAATATATTGGAAGAATGAATAGCTTAGAAGGTAGACAAAACAGAGGAAGACCAAAGATAAGATGAAAGACTGTATTGTGAAAGACTTAAGAGAAAAGGAACTAAATGAGAACGACACGCAAAACAGAAATGAATGGATAATGGAAGAAGAAAATAAAACATAGCGACCCCTAACGAATGGAAAAAGCTAAAGAAGAAGATGTCAGTGTCAAGTGCAATTTGCATAGTTTGTTTATGAAATAATTTTACTGGAAATATAGAATCTTTAACAAGAAAATTTATGTATGGAATTTGTACATAATACACAGGATTAACGGAAGGTAACGCGCCTGGTCACGTCAGGTTTTTTGTCAATAACTTGATAACGAAGGACAAACAAAAAAAAATCACTTTTAATTTTTGATTTGGTTTAGTCCCCGAACCCTGAATCCAATCCCACAAGCACGTGCGTCAATGTTCAAACACCTGTATTTATATTAAATATATATAGTAAGACAAAAAGTCAGGAAAAAAATATTAATTTTCGAACAAATAATAATTTAAAAATATAATTTTTCATATTAAATCTGTACCCGTATATTCTATAACAACCTATATTACATTAACCCACAAATAAAAAATTAAAAATATAATTTGCCTCTATATTAAATCATGATTTCCATATTTAAAAACAATTTCCTATTTCAATATGCAATTATCTTGTTTCCCATGACAGCTTTAAAAATTAAAATTTAACATGCAACTTAATAACAATTCATCAATTTTATATAAAACATATGTACTAACACAATTATTTTTTGTACAATCATAAATAAAAATGTTAAAATGTAGTACTCCATGCGATGATCAAATTTACAATAAAAACTTATGATATAATAAATAACTTAATAAAATTCGAGTGTAAAATACCAAGATAATTTGTTGTATACGAACACCAAAGAAATGTATGCAGTCACGCAAACCACATTAACTGGCTCGGCGTCTTCGAATCTTTCAGTCGGCTTCGGAGAAAATCGAACAAAAAATACAAGTCTACACCACCAAAAAATCAAAAACCATTCAAATTAGCTTCAAATCTTTGATAACCAGCGCGGGATTCAGTTATTAATTTCAAATTTTTAGCTTCATGACACTTTTATTTTTATGTAATTACAAAAATAATGAGTAGGTATGCTTATTCATTATATTTAGAATAAAATGTGTTTATATGTGGTAATTACTATGATTATTTTAATTAATATTATTTTAATTTGCTTAATTGAAATAACATTTAAAAATTTTGGCACCTGTCTACAAATTAGATTTAAAGTAATTTGACATTTATAATTATTCACATCAATAAATGTTGCTATTAACCATTATGGATGTACATCATCACCATTTTATGCCAATTGCTGGGTGTGCCTATGTACTTAACGTAATTTCAAGAAAGCTTTTGAATGAACTATTATTAATATACTACTCCATTTTAAAAAATCTGATGTGGCCAGCACATAACCTCTCGCCGTATATTTTACCTGGCTGTATGCATAAAGCAAAGAATATTTTTATAAATACAAATAATATATTCATATAAATCTATGACGTATAAACTTCTTTATTATTCAATAATAGCATGTCTCAACATGAAGATATTTTACCATAAATTATGTTACAATAAATTACAAAGTAGAGTTTACCATATATAAATATTAGGCTGGTAACAGCAATTTTCAATTCGAACAACGTTGTTTACTTTCTCTTCATATTCTTCTAGTAAAAACATTAATTTTGGGCGGTCTAAAATGTATATATCTTATATATCTTCTTTTACATTTTATTTTTTCATACTTGTTATATCTAAATAACCTTAATTCCCTTTAATAAAGTGACGGATAGATTGCACTCCGATTATTCTTATATCGATGTGTAATTTTGTCAATATTTACAACTTACTTGAGAAGAATTTGATTCGTTTTTTGCAATTCAAAGTTACTCTAGTCTACAGTACTGGTGTACATTGTCCCATAATGTTTGAAACAAATTTAAATCCTTCAACCTAGACTTGTCATCTCCATAATAGTCACAGATCAAGAATTAAGGGATTCTCCAAATACATTTTTCTTTCATTACTCATTATTTCTGACACTGACATTTATCTGTCAGTTACAAATAATTTAAATTTGCAACTATTTTTCATGGCATCCTTTCGGTTGTAAAATTAATTACAACATTATTTTATATATTATATTCCTTTTATCTCTAAATCTATAAAATATGTATAAAAATATTTAAATGTATCAGAAAGAGAATTTATTTTTCTTTAATATTATCAAGAAAAATTTTCAAAAAATAATATTTAGAAGATTTTTTTTCAAGAATCTTCTACTTCCGGTTGTCCAATTGTTACCAAAACCTTTTCAGATCTTCCCATGAATGTCCGATTGGGAAATACGTTGTTAAACAAATTTTAAGTCTTATAGTTTTTGAGTAACCGTCCTTCCAACATCCCACACACACACATCCACACACACACACACACACACACACACACACACACACACACACACAGACATCATCGTAAAAATGTTAAAATCGGATTATAGGGACCTTAAAACGTGCTTATTCAATAAAATCTGGATATGCGATTTTTAGCATGAATCCAATACCTCTCTTAGCGAGAGGTAAAAATCTGTCGTGGCCAGCACAATATCTCTCGTCAATTCTATTTTATTTTACGAAAGTATCGTATATAATAAGTATATCTTGCAGAGATTTATTTCCGGGAAAATCAGAATGTAGAAAAAAACAGGGACCTGAAAAAAATTATGAACCTAAATCGAATTTAAACCGTAAAAATTGTGAATTCAAATTAAGTTAGTACTATGGCTTTAAAAATAATTAATAGCATTTAAAATAAAACTTTTAATTTTGTACAAAGAAAGACTATTATAGTGTACAAAACCGTAACAGATGGTACATTTAGATTTATTTAATGAACATTACTAATTCTCAAACATGAAATTGTAAGGTTAGTTTGGTATTGTAGCTTGAAATCCAATAGTGATAAAAAAATGAGCATCGCCATTCAAAAGAGCTTAAAGAAAAAAGAAGTGCAGATCAAAATCTAGAATTATATCATACTTAAAAGCAGGGATGGAAGACGTAACGTAACGATACCAGATAACGTTATAATAACGTTATTTTTTTAATAACGTTATAATTAGAAAATAATGTTATGTAACCGTAACGTAACAAATAACGTTGCACTATAACATTATCCAGTTTACAAATTTTACAAAACAAATACCGTTTGAAAGTATAATTTATTTTATGTTTTATAATGAATAGATGTCACTGGTTGTCAAATTCAAAGGGCGACCACTTTATTTCATTTCTCGAATAAGATAAGTGTGTAAGTTTTTCTTAATACATTGTTTTTAATTTTTATTACAAACTTGAGAAAAATACGGCTATTGTAACGTTTAGAATAACGAAACAAAAATACCGTTATTATAACGTTACATTATTTTTAATAAGTTATTTATAACGTTATGTAACAAAAATTTTTTATAACGTTATGGTAAAACTTTGTTAACCATCCCTACTTAGAAGTTTTGCAAAAAAAAAAACTGCAAAATTTACATAACTATGTCTAGTAACCTATGAATTTCTTCTGAATAAATACATTGCTTTTTAGCAAGGATGCTATTTTGCATCCTAATATAAGACAACTTTTGTCTAATTATCCGAATTCGTAGCTCTTATAGTTTTCTTTGCACCTGAGTGTATCATATCACCTTTTTTTGTGCTCTAAACCGAAATTCGAACCCGAACCCAAAACCGGTGAACCGTTAAAATTTTATTTTTCTTGAACCGACACTGAATCAAAACAGACATTTATTTCTTCAACCTGGGCCAAACCTGAACCATAAATACGTTTCGGTTCAGGTCCCAGCAAAAAAGTCTCCGACAATACAGTCTCAATAAATTTTAGGAAAGTTAACTATAGAAAACCGATTTTTTTAATTCAGAATGAAAAACTATTTTGTATACTTTACAAAGAAAAAATATATTTATTTTGTAGGTAAATATTGAAATTATTCATATTCCATTGTACGACAACCAAAACTTTAAAATTATAAACTGACATATTTTGTTGAGTTTTCTTTGGCATTTAAGTATAATAGCAACTAAGCGCCAATGGCTTTCGCGCTATCATGACGCTATATTATGTCATATTCTTCTTTGATTTTATCGGTATACAAGTGGTCATTTTGTTTTGTCAACTGTTCCTATCTCGAGAATTATAAGAGCTACGAGGTAGGATAAATTAGCAAACCATTTCGATTTTACTAGACTATTACAATGAGCAAGAAAAATATTTTTTTCTACCAGTGGTTCTCAAAACACGACATTCAACTTATTTATTTTAAATGGGAAACTATTATTTTCATTCGCTTATTCGATTCAATATTTTTTTCTGAATTGAACAATATACACATGTCATACCCTACTATTTATATTTCCTTGTAATAAGAGTGCTTCGAGGAAAACAAAATATAAACTTCATACATATGTATCAAGCTTTTCTTCGTGAATATAATACAATTTATCACCGAGAAAGTATACGAAATATTAACAAGAATCAAAATATTCAATTGTTGGCTTCATAGCACTCTTATTTTTTTAAATATTTTATAATATTAGAGTACATATGTACATCGTTGAATTCAGAAAAAAATACTGAATCGAATAAGCGAAAAAAAGATAGGTTCCCATTTAAAATAAGAAAGTTGTACTCCGTATTTTGAGAACGTGGTAGAAAAAATATTTTTCTTGCTCATTGTAATAGTCCAGTAAAATAGAAATTGTTTGCTAATTTAACCGACTTCGTAGCTCTTATAGTTCTCGAGATAGCAATAATGGACAAAATAAAATGAACACTCTGTATATTCTTGTCTCTTTCAAAAATTTCCCGCACTTGCTCAATTGGGTTTAAGTCCGATAACTGTGGAAGATGATTGAGCTATTTTTGATCATTCTTTTACAAGACGCGAATAATTTTTCGGATCGTTATTATGCATGAAATTAAAATTAGTTACTAAGTCCAGTTTTCGGCGCTTAGATGTAATTACAAAAATTACAATAGTGAAAAAACACCTTGTATATATCAAATCTTAAAAATCAGAGTCATAAATGAAAATAAAGTATATACCGCTAGCAAATTCAGGTACATACGATCAGATTCGATTCCAAGTTGACCAATTCATAGTTTATCATCTTATTCATATACTGAAAAACGTTCTATAACTGAATTATATAATTCTGTAAATGGTTCATATTATGAATTTTTCATCTTCTTGTTAACAAAAACGAACAATTGTGCGTTTATCACATCATCAAAGTATGAAATAAGTAATTTAAGAAAAAACAAAAACGACGCTAATACAATTTTAAATATCTCTCGTTAAACAATATAGTAATTAGAGCTATTGTGCGGGTATGTACAATAATAATTAATTCATTATTATGCACCAGCATACAAAGTCAAAAAAAGCCTGGTGTTATTATAGCCACATTTGCTAATCAGAAAATAATTATCGGCATTAATTAAATTATGCATAGATACAGGACGTAAGAAAAATTCTAAATTGAATTTTTCTTTTATTTTTGTTCCACCACGTGTACATTTACAAAGAGAAATAGACAATAAGATTGATTCAAAAATTAAATGAAAATATGTATGTTACATATCTTTCTTTTTTTATATAAATCTATTTATTTTATTAACTTATTTTACAGTAATAGTAAAATAATGAAAGTATACAAATACAAATTAAAATCTATCATTTCTTAGGCACATTTCAGCTCTTTTGGGAATATTTCCGACCGTTATACGTAATTAATATCAAGTTACATATTGGCGAGCCTTTAATTTTTTTCTCGCAAAAACAGTAATATGTCATATTTGCGTCAAAAATAATAATCATTCTCAACATTCATTATTATTTATAATTAATATATTTTTAATTTACTCTCACAAAAATTATTAAAACAGCCACAATTAATTTAAAAAACAATAAATCCATTCTGTTTCCAAGCCCGACTTTTTCTGTTGTCCGTTGTCGGCGTTCGACACAGTGCGCGCACAGTAGCTTCGACCGCGGCGTCCCGCTGTTCTGGGCGTGCATACCAATCAGCCCCATACAGCCATCATACAACAACCACATCAACATATCAACACCATCCAATGTGCCTGGTCCCCACTCATAACCTAACTCGCGAATACACATCAATCACTGATAAATACACCAGTGACAAAAACGCGGGAAAGAGTTAAGTTAGAATGGTACAACTGTCAAATAAATGAAAAAATGTACGGTTATGTTGATAATTAATATTATCATTGTGCTAAATATGTTGTATTTTTAATAATGGATGCATTTATATATGAAAAATTTCGTTAAACAATAGTAAAGGTACGTATAAAAAAAAGATATACAACAATTGTATATTGAATTTTCATTACTTTTTTATAAATGAACATAATTTATAAACTATTAATTATTTATGATATGTGACATTTTATTTTGTGAAAAAGGAAACTTTTATTACGTATATCATACATTATATTTTCTACAAACACTATTTTTACCTTCCGTCACCTTTAGGTAAGGAAGGTAGTGTCTTTGGTCGAAAAATTCAGTGGTGAATTTTTCATGAGTAAGCACTTTTAGGATACGATGTATGTATCTATGTGTGTGTGTATTGAATCCGATAACTTTATACAGTTCAAAAAATTATAATTTTTTTCGTATTTCTCTTCGTTACATCCATATGCAGACGTGATTAGATTTTGGTTATAATTGGTCAACAAGAAGTACCCTGATTTGAAGATTTTAACAGTTTTTCTTAAAATTTGATTGCATTTTATATTCAATAGATTTAGAGTTAAAAAATGATAAAGAAATTAAATTTCATAAAGTAGCCAGCTATGCAATAACCTTGGAAACAACTACTATATTAAGATAATTCTGATTGACAGATGTCAGTATCAAGTGCAACTGACATAATATGTTTATAGTATAATTTTACTGGAAATATATAGAATCTTTTGCAAGAATCTTTTTGTGTGGAATTTGTACAAGATACATAGAAGTGACGGAAAGTAATGTACTGAAAAAATAGAATCTATTGCAAGAAACATTCTTTATGGAATTTGTACAAAATATATAGAACTGACAGAAGGTAATGTGCTGGCTACATCAGATTTTTTCATATAAATTTGTATTTCTAATAATTTTTGACATATGACAAAAATGTAGATTTGTTGTTCCATTCGTCATTAATTCACTTTTAACAGTAGTGTTAAAACTAACAAAATGATCTATCACTGTTTAACACTTGTTTCATAAAATGACACTTGTAATCCTGAAAACAAACATTAAAAATTCTACTTTTAATTGATTTGCAGAAAAAATATATTTTTATACCTTTTGACAAATAATTTATAAATTAATTTATCATCGTAACGTTTTAATCATTGTTGACTTTACCGACTGGATGTTCGTAGGCACTTATATCTGTGATGGAGAATACGCCACTGGATATACTGGGTATACTCATATATACTGGATATCTATATCAAATCTGTTATACTTGCCGTCAAATAAGTATAGATTGGAGATTTCTATACTGTTGCCAATGCAATGGACAACTTGAAAATGCCAAGTTATGATGAAGCAGCAACACCGCAGGGCAAGGGTGCGGAGAAGGGAAAAAGTTGAGCATCAATCCATACTCATTCGACGGTGACTATATGAAATATCTAGGGGAATATACTGTATTTTTTTTTTCATTTTAACGATTACTTTTAGAAGAAAGTGTAAACATAAAAATTGTTCAAATTACAAACGACACTAAAAAAAACGCAATATTACGAGTGCACTACTAAAATAACAGCACGAATTCTGAAGCGCGCTTTTACGTTACATTCTTACGAGATTAAACACCACTTTTAACAAAGTGAATTCGTAATACAGACCAATTTTTTTTACGAAAAAACAATAAAATTCGCAATTTGCAGCATATTTCAGAGCGCCATGGAATTTGTTTGTTGTAAATCTATCATCTGTCAAACAAAAAGTATAGATAACATAATTTGTTCCATGGAATATGACATAAATGGCGAATTTACTTAGCGATCTTTTCATAAAATAAAAGTATTATGATTTATTTGAGTCCCATAGTATGTAGTATTTAATTCTGAACAAGTTTTTTATTTAAAACCCTCCCAGATTTCAACTAGACATCCGGTATTTTAATATTAAAATTTAACTTAAACAACAAAATTGCAGTCATATGGTATAATATAAATCTTAAGTATTTAATAGATTTATTAAATAAATTAATGGTTTATGTTTTATGGAACAATTAAGTATAAAAGATAAATAATGTCTCATATTCTTATGTAGTATAAAATATGTAAAATAACTCATAAATCAATAAGACTGTTCTGTTACAAAATTTAGCTACACAATTGTCGTGTCACAACACACGTAAAACAATAAAAAATTCATAGAAACTGGTAGGTACAGCTATCCTTCCTGACATATAGAAAATTAAAATAAATTCCGCGAAATCCATTAAAGTAATTTAATTGTTGCACAAAGAAAGGTCACGTCACCGTCACCATTAAGAAAAACAATCATGGAATCTGGTAGAATTCACTTGTTTTTCCAAACCCAGACATAACGATTGTGAATAATGAATGTCAATAACAATATAAAAAATGAGCATCTAAACCAGTCTACTTTGTTACTAATTATACATGAATCAAAATAATGAGCTCACGGGATGGTTTCATTGCGCTGTAAATGTTATTAATATAGCTCATTTATAATGTTTACGATGTCCGTTAATTCATCTAGGCGTATCTTGACTACTAAATCGACAATTCATTCACACAAAATATCGCCGCGTACCCGTAGCCAAGGAAACTTTAATGATTATTAATTTTACAAGAAAGCAATAAAATTGAAAAGCATATTGGTAAAATCATTAATCATGTAGCATTATACTTGACATTTATTTATCATTAGTTCTGACAAATTATTGTCAATAAAATATTTATAACACTGTGTTTATATCACATACCATTGTTACATGTTTATAGGTTAGAAATGTTAAAACAAAATAAATGGTTTGAAAGAGCCGAAGTAAATGAATGTTGGCGCCGGTAAAGTAAAGTGGGGTTATGTATTAATAACGTCTAGGATGGGAGTGTGAAGAAGAATGATTGAATGACTTACGGTCATTAGGTCGGGGGATGAGTGCCCCTTGCTCCCTTCACGGTCCTCCAGCTTGCCGGCGGCGAGCAGGTCGGCAGGTCGGCGCACACACAACACACAGCAAGCAACGCACAAGTGACAGGTGTTACACAACAATCACTTCAACAATGTACATATAACGTATATGATGCACACATTCATGTGATATGATACGAACTGACGGAATGAATTAAGGCGCCACTTTGAGACGCGAGTGCCGCCTCCCCACCCTTATTGTGTGCCCCACCGCGGGACACATATATATCACACTATAATTTGCGTTTTTTGTTTTATTTTATTTCTCCACTGACTGCCCTCTCTCAGCGGCCATGCATCCGTAAAAGACCGCCCATTTAATAGCACCCTCGATTATTTGTACCGTGCTGCCATCTCTACGTTACGCGAACACTCACAAATCACGCAAGTCACGGAATCGCCGTCAGATGGATACGAAAATTTCTGGTGCACGCACTACTATCCATTGTCCTGCGAACAAAAAACGTTCAAATTAATTAACCGTGGTGGATTTAATGACGGGTACATATTTAAAAAATTAGCATAACACATGACTGTTTTTCAAAAATATTATGATTGATTACGTCAACAAATCTAAGAAACAATTAATATTATTTAAATATTTATGTCATATTATGCAAATTGAATATTGAAAAAAATACTAGACAGTACAACAAGTAAATTATATAATAATTATAAATTATTCTGAGATGAATATGTCAATTATGCAATTAATTCTGAATAAAATACAAATATAAAAGGTAATATAACTTTAATGATTCCTACACTTTACTTTAGTCAATTAAAAAGAGTTTCTAAAAAGGAAATTCACTAAAAAAAGACTGTTGTGGCCATCACAATACCTCTTGCGCCCTTTCCATTGTGGTATATATTGTATTTAACATTTCTTGTACACACAAAAAATTCTAATTACGCCTAATCTTTATATTTACGTATTTTCTATAATTTTAAATTCATTCTATGAGCAAGATTTCTCCATTTCTTCTAAATGTTCGAGGTTTTTTCAATTCATTAACAGAATTGACGTTGTGTCTGAAGGGTTCATGTAATATACCTATAATTTTAAATATATAATTAATAATACAATAAGAAATATTAAATATCGTTCCCAGAAAAAGCCTTCAGTACTATCTCTGAAATTTTGGCACTGACATTAGTGACATTTATCTGTCAATTACAGACATTTTAAATTCTCAAGTAGTTACCATGGAGATGTTTGGGGTGTGAGCAGGCTGTGATATTTACTACAACAGATTATTTTATAGAGAATATAATTCCTTAGTCACGTGACACGTTTTCCGCCAATCAACATTCAGAATCTCCCTAGCTACGCGTTTTATCACAGCGATGATAAAAAACAAGGAAATAAACACCGTATTTATAGTCGTTACTAAGGGATTTGTTTTCTTTATTTATGACACTGACAGTTAATTTTGAGTATAAAAATAAATAATAACAATAATTCAAACTCCGAAATATCAAATAAAACTCGTAAGTACCATGTTTTAATACAATATGAATATGTATATCAAAAGTTAGGTTAACATAATGTATTACAAAAATTCATTATATTCTCTCATTAAATATAAGCTCGTGATATGATTAATAATCGAAGATATTGCTCGTGAAACCGAAACAGCACATTTCAACTCGTCCTTCGGACTCGTGAAATCTGCAGCTCGGTTTCACTCGAGAATATCATCGATGATAATCATATCACTTGTTATATTACGTATGATTATATATCCATATCTTTAAATCTATAGAAGGTATAATAAAAAAAAAAAAAATATGTCAGATAGAGAATTTTGTTTTTTAATATTTGTAATAACATAAATATTCAAATACTACTACTTCCGGTTGTCCAATTGTTACCAGAATCTATTCAACTCTTCCCATTACTGTTAGATTGAGGAATCCGTAGTTACACAGATCTTTAGTCTTATAGAATTTGAGAAATCGTACCTCCAACAACCTCACACATATACACACACATCCACACATACACACACAGACATCATCGTAAAAATGTTATTATCGGTTTCTAGGGACCTTAAAACGTGCTTATTCACTAAAATCTGGATATACGATTTTAAGCATGATTCCAATACCTTTCTTAGCGAGAGGTAAAAATCTGATGTGACCAGCACATTACCTTCCGTCAGTTCTATGAATTTTATACAAATGCCATAAAGGAAGTTTTGCAAAAGGAAAATTCATAACATATACTATACGAGCCCAAACAAATATTAGTTCGGCCGGTTAACATTTTCAACAAACAAATTTCTACAATTTTCTTTCGACTAATTTAAAATTTAGATTTTATGCTTACCAAAACTGAATATGTCGCTGAAGTATTCCGCCATTTAATATTGGATTACCGTTACATTGTCTTTATTAGTAATACCATCTTTAATTCTATTAGGCATTGTATCTCTAAACCCTGCACATTTTCCTGTGAATATTGTCCTATATATTTTGCGAGGTAGGTTTTACTGTACGCACTGGATTTTTATTTTTCATTGTGCCATAATCCCCTTCCAGTCCAGGTGTACCCGCAGAAAATTGCAAATTTTCTTGTAAAATTGATAAATAATTATATTTATTCATAGTATCATTAATAAAATATAAATTCCCCAACCCGTAACATACATACAGGCCCAAACAATAATGTTTACACTGTCATTTGTACCTCTCGCTAAGAGAGGTATTGGATTCATGCTAAAAATCGCATACCCAGATTTTATTGAATAAGCACGTTTTATGCTACAATCCGATTTTAACATTTTTACGATAATGTCTGTGTGTGTGTATGTATGTGGGATGTTGGAAGGACGATTACTCAAAAACTATAAGACTTTATATTTGTTTAACTACGTATTTCCTAATCGGACATTCATGGGAAGATCTGAAAAGGTTTTGGTAAAAATTGGACAACCGGAAGTAGAAGATTCTTGAAAAAAATCTATATATTATTTTTTGAAATTTTTTCTTGGTAATATTAAAGAAAATTAAATTCTCTCTCTGATACATTTAAATATTTTATTATATATTCTATAGATTTAGAGATAAAAGAAATATAATATATAAAATAATCTGTTGTAATAAATTTTACAGCCGAAAGAATGCCATGGAAAATAGTTGAAAATTTATGTTTGTAACTGACAGATAAATGTCAGTGTCAAAAATCCGGATACATTACTGAAGACTTTTTGTGGGAAGTACATACATTATATTATTTTTTAATGTATTAGTAGTTAAATATTTAATATTATAGGTATATTACACACACACTTCAGAAATACTGTTACTCCCGACAATGAATTGGAAACGTCTCGAAAAATTAGAAGAGTAGGACAAAATTTCTTCAGAGAATGAATTTAAATTTAAAAAATCTATATATAAAGAATAGATATAAGCAGTAATTTTGATGTAGAGTGTAGGTATACAAGAAATGTTAAATACATTAGGGCGCGACTTTGTTGGCCTTGACAAGCAGATATGAGGGCCCATGTCAGAATGATAGCTATGTCAAATATCATAATTTCTCATTATGAATTTAGAGATTTTCCAATTCCATGTGGTTTATTTTCTTTGACAAGTAAATTCCACACTCCTGGTGACAAATCAACTACGTGAATTTAGAAAATCTTGAAATTTTTAATGAAAAATTCTGACATTTGACATCTATGTACATAATTACTAATTATCATTCTGAAACGGGCCCCCACATCTGCTTGTCAAGGCCAACAATGTAACATTACTGTTCACGCCCTATACTTATGTAACCAAAAAAGGAAGTGGCGAGAGGTATTGTGCTGGCCACAACAGATTTTTTTTATCATGGCACACAAATTATATTTATGTAGCTAGACTGCAAAAAAAATATATTAATAAAGACCCTGAATTTTGGAATAGAGTTATATTCTCGAAATTTAATTTATTTGGATCAGAGAGTCGCCCTATAGATTGGAGAAAATCAAATACCAAACTAGATACAGTAACAAGTGAATAAACACAAATATAAAATGTAATAACAAAACTTTATTTACTATAATATATACAAAATAGAGTTATATACAAGACATCAAACATTTACAACATAAATTTGGTCCATAGTTTTCCTAAAAAATATTTGCATTATGGTAACGTAGATAAATAATGTTCAGTCATATGGGGCATGTATCCATTATATACTTGTGGAACTTGTACTTGTATTTGAGGTATTTCTGGTTGGGATTTTAGTTCAGTTTTTTTCGGCGTGGTTTTTTTGTTTTTGTTATTATTATTATTATGAGTCTTCACATGTTTTGCTAAATGATCAGATCTCATGAATCTTTTCGAACAGATTGTACAAGCAAATCTTTTTTCACCGGTATGTGTTCTTAGATGTCTTTGTAGTTCATCACTTCTCGTAAATCTTTTTCCACAAAACAACCAATTACAAACAAAAGGTCTCTCTCCGCTGTGCCATCGAAGATGCGCTTGTAGGTGTGATGTTTTTCCATAAATTTTCCCACATCCAGGTACGTGACAAATATGTTGTCTCTTAGCCTTACTTTTTGTTGTTGAATATTCATCATTGATGCAATTCGGGCACTGGCATTTCGCACATCTTCTCGCTTTGCTGTATGGGAACTCTGCTATTTCATATTGTGGTAACTTTGGCGGTGTGTAAACGCTTTGCTGCCACTGGTACTGTTGTTGGGGTTGGTAACTGCTGGAGGTGTCCACCACGGGTGAAGAGTGTTGAAACCACTGGGTGACGTAGTTGGAGGGATATTGGTAGTGTGGGGAGTACTCCAAAGGAGAGATTTGTTGTTGGTTTTGGCTCATATAACTGTCGGTGCTACAGGAGCTGGTTTGCGCAGGAGAAACTGGAGCTGACATTTGAGGATATGATTGGCGTTGGTACATTCGCGTGCATGTTGCAGCAAGGAGATTCAACGGAGATATCTGAAAATAAAATAATAAACAATATAAATAAAAAAGTATAATTAGTTGCTTAATTTTAAGTAAAAATTATACAAAAGTTCAAATTTGTTTTACTTAATTCTTATTAAGATTTCAAGGTGAAATATAGCTTTTTCGAAAAGATAATTAAAAAATAATCTTATAATTTGAATAAACAAAGCTTTAAAAAATTGGCAAACATTTAATTTCACTATCATATATTATGTATAATGTAAAGTAGGTATCGGAAATATGAACGACTGATCAATACACATGTAATATGCAATTGTATTACAATTTAATTCAAAAATGTTTTGTAATATATGAATGTAATCGTCTACATTATTGTTCTTCAAATATTTCCAAAATAAAATGTGAAAATTTACTCAATACATAACAGAAAACGAGTGTACTTTTTTTCTGAACATATAAAATAAAATAAATACAGCGGTAATAATAAATATAGGTTAAATTCTGACTAGTCTCATTTTAATAAAGATATAGTTTATTACGAGCTTAATCCACAAATTAGTAATAAACATGGAATAAGACAACTCTAGAATAAACTGTTCGTAAACGTCATTTTAACAGGGTTGAGATATTTTCGGTCTTCTCTAGAAATAGGAAATTATTTATTATTACCGCTGTAAATTAGCTATATTTCAATACTTATTAATTTTAGAGGAAAAAGCATGGCTGGTTTTATTTTCAAGCAAAAAAAAACCAGCCGGTTTTCTTTTACACCCACTTAAAAACACAAATTAGCTATTTATGTTTATAGTTGCAAAATGATGGTGATTTTCGCACTAGACATGAAGATGCCATATGCAAAAAACACGATTTTGCATTAGTACGAAAAAGTGACAAGCTATCGCTGATTGGCAGATTGAATCACGTTTTCGCATTAGTTTGAAAAATCATAAAATAAGCACACTAATGCGAAAAAGAATGTCAAATTTAATTTATAATGTATAATTAATACAAAAAAATAGTATAACATGAAGTTCATAAGAAAAAAAAAAGAAAAAAGCCCAATAAAACCCAAAATAAAACCAACGGGTCGGGTGTTTTAAAAAAAAACCCTGAGTTTTTGCCAGCCCTGACAAAAAGTGTACAGACAAAAGTTGTTCAGAATTAAAAACTACGTCTACATAATTATTGATGAAATATCTATGCATCTCGTGATCATGAAAAAATATATATTCACATGATTTGCGATCCAAACAGTACATTACTGACTGACAAACAGTTATTTTACAATTGTCTAACCGTCTAACCTGACTGAAAACTCGTAAATTGTAATATGTTTTACTTTCCATGGCATACTGAAAGTTACAAATTGTTAAAATTACTTAGCATTTTTCACGAGATATAAAGATAGTTAGTTGACCAATAATTTTGAGATCACTTGACGTAGTTTTTAATTCTGAAGAACTATGTAAATAGACACCGGGTATAGTATTTTAAATTAAAAGGAATCGTCTTAAATTATTAAACACCTCTCAAATTATGTTTAGAAAGAGAAAGAAAACCCACAATAAAAATCTAAATATGGTTACTGGTTTCATAAGGTTCTCACAGAATTGCACGTCTCTATTCGCGGTGTATTTAATATTTAATGCCCATCCCTTGGGTTAAAAAAATAAAGTACTAATTCTCTGTTACTAATAAAAAAAAAATTTGTTTTACATAATTGATTATCAAAATATTTTAGCTACGAAGTTAAATATTTGTAATATGAACAAATAAAAAGTAAAATCATTGTAAATAAATTTGAAAGTACCTAAATTTTTCGAAAACCAAAAATAATCGTTATAATTATGTTGATTACTTGATTGCAACAATGAAATATAATTTAAACATCAACACATAACTAACGTTAATAAATTATAAATTTAAAAAAAATGTCGAAAAAAATATACAAACTATAAATATTGAATTGCTAATTTAAAGAAAGTCAAACTTAATGACAATACTTTAAAACCAACAAACACCACCATCAAAACAAATCCACTAATTTATACAAATATCCACAAAAATCATAAATGTGCACCAATTTTCCATCCCGAAACTAAAAAATCACATTCCAATCGTGATTAACTATAATTATACTATCACTTAAATTTCACCACACTCCACCAACCTGTTGTCCACCAGTTGGATACTGCTGGTACTGGTGCAGCAACTGCGAGGAAGCCATTCTGGTCGTGGTACTGATGCTGATGACTGCTCTGTCCAACGATGGACGCGCTAATAACAGGCTGCGTGCACTAAGATGTGTGATCAGCGTCTTGGACAGTTTAGGTAAGGGGCGGAGCGAGCGCATGCTCAGTGCGCGGGCATAAGTCACAGGGACAGAACAGAACGCACCCCAGAGGGTGAAAACTTGCAAAAGATGCGAATGATTTGATTAATGATAGTCAACTGCATTAGATTGATGTTAGAGGGATGATATTGTGTGAGGATGTACTTACCTGGTGTATGATGCAGGGTGCTGAACAAATATTTGAAATTTGTTAAATACTCATAACATTTGACACTATTTAATCAGTAAATATTATTTAGATGAGATGTTAACAATCGAAATCTCAGTGAAACAGCATTTTAATGTCTTACAAAATATTACGTCTCATTTACAAAAAATATATTCTGTTCTGATGTCAATTTTGAATATTTTGATAACAAACTGATGTGCCCTTTATAAAATTTTGTACGATGTTGTAAAACTGTATGTAAAGAACGAATGTATTTTGTGTACATAAGATGTATATTTTTTACGATTTTACCTACCCAGAAAAAGGTGCAAGTGTGCACCGAAATGTCATTGTTGTCAGAGAATAAATGCTGTTTGACTGAGATTTCGAGTAATTGTTATCACATAGTCAAAAAAATTCCCGTATTATTTAGATATGTCATAATACCGAAAGATTACCTACTGAAACGAAATGTAATCAAAAAGTTAAAAAAAAAACATTTATCTACTCAGGAGTAAAATCTAACTTTATACTTCACACCGCAGCAACCTCTGAACGATCAATAATTTTGTACAATAAGTATTTGATATTGTGTTATTTATTACCCGAAAGGGGATTGTTTTCAGACCATTATGCATTTCTAATAAGTTTATATTATACAAGTATGTTTTTTGGAGATTTTAAATAAGTATATCAGCACATTTTTATATTTTTCAAAGGTAAAAAATCTAATGGGGCCAGCACATTACCTTCCGTCAATTTTGTGTATTATGTATAAATTCTATACATAAATTTTCTTGCAAAAGATTCTAAATTTCCAGTAAAATTATTTCATAAACAAACTATGCAAATTGCACTTAACACAGACATCTTCTTCTTTAGCTTTTCCCATTCGTTAGGGTTCGCTATTTTTTATTTTCTTCTTCCACTCATTTCTGTTTTGCGTGTCATCCTCATTCATTACCTCTTCTCTCAATCTTCCGTGGAAAACAAAATTTGCACTATCATTTTATGCACTTATTTATCTGCCATTTAAAATTAAATTAGTTGTTACAACTTAGTTAAGTAATCCATTTTTTAAAGTACCGTTGTAAGTGAAAATATTAAATTAGCTAGTCAGTATGTGGAGAAAAAAATATGAAAGTAATAGAATACCCGCCATACTAATCTGATTTGGCAAGACACGACTTTTGCCTCTTTTTTAAACAAAATAAATATAAAAAATTAAGTGGTAGAAGGTTTTCGTTTGAAAAGGAAATTGAAGCTGCAATTCATGATTATTTTGAAAGCATTCCAATTCTAAAAGAAGTTTGATTAGGAGCTTTTACGAAGTGGAAGGAGAATGGTGAAGTTATTGTTAGAGAGAACAACTTTGAATAGACATATTTAAAATAATAATCTAAAAAATCTGATGTGGCCAGCACAAAACCTTCAGTGAATCCTGTATATGTATAAATTCCATACGAATTTTTTCCTTGCAAAACATTCTAAATTTCCAGTAAATTTATTTCATAAATAAACTATGCAAATTGCACTTGACACTGATATCTTCTTCTTTAGCTTTTCCCATTCGTTAGGGGTCGCTATTTTATATTTTCTTCTTCCACTTATTTCTGTTTTGCGTGTCGTCCTCTGGTCCTCATTCAGTTCCTTTTCTCTCAAGTCTTCCGCAATACAGTCCTTCCATCTTATCTTTGGTCTTCCTCTGTTTCTTCAACTTTCTATTACTAAGCTATTCATTCTTCTTCCAATAAATTCTTCATCTCTCCTCATGACATAAACCAATGTAATCGTCTCTCTTATATCTTTCTAGAAACTTCTAACACTAGAGTTATTTCCCTTATTCTTTTATTCCTTACCGTATCTTCTCCAACATCTATCTCAACGTCCTCATCTCTGCCACATTCATTTACTTGCCATTGATACTGTCATCTGTCAATTTGAATTATCTGAATACGAGTATATTAACAGTTTCCATGGTTAACATAGCTGTCTGATTTATGAAATTTAATATCTTTATATTTCTTTAACTCTATATCTATTGAATATACGGTATAAAATGCAATCAAATCGTATAAAAAATAAAATATTCTTTAAGTTATAATAAAGTTAAATGGCAATAAATGAAAGAAAAACTTAAAATTTTCAAATGAGAGTACTTCCGGTTGATCAATTATAACCAAAATCTAATCACCTCTTCTTCGGGATGTAAACTTGAGGATTACCAAAAAATTGTAATTTTTGGTATAGAAATTATGCGATCCGAAACTAGTGACGGAAGGTAAAAATGTGTTTTATTCTCAATAATTCTAGCGTGACCATCGCTTTTGAATGTATATAATAATAATAAATATGTATACTTAAAGCTGCATTGTGTCTTATGTCGTCAAAGAGATTAATGTCCACAGAATCCAACCAATCCAACCATAGGACTTTGACAATTCACACAGAATTAAAGCAATTTGTGGTAAGGGTGCTAAGAGATTTCTTTGTAGTTTCATAATCCAGGAGCGTTGAATCGTTTAATAAGTTTTACAATACCTACACAAATTATCTACCTATGCTAGTTATTTAGTGGTACTGAAATTTTCCAAAAAGGCATAGCGAAGTAGCAACTCATACATCAATCAAATAGTATATATTTGTTATAGTTATGATCTAGCAATCATGTTATAGTCGAGAACTAGATAGCATAATCTATTTTTTCATGTTCGGTCAAGTAACCAAAAAGTAGGTTGTTAAGACAATCGAATGTAACAAGAAAATAAATAAAAGTGTTTTTAGAATTTTCCAAAATCAAAATTAATTCATTTCATTATTATAATTTATTTTACACAAGTTTATTGTAAACATCTAGGTATACACATGTAGATGTAGAGTATATTATCATATCGAACGTATATATCCTGTGTTGCTTTTAAATTCATGTACACATTTGACAATGAACTTTTTTTAGTGAAAAAATAACCGATATTGATAGACTTTAAATAGAAAACCAATTTAATAGTTAATCGATTTCATTTCGAGAGGTCACTATTAGCTGTAATTTATATGATTCATAAATAAAACCGCTGATGTATTAATGTATCTTCCAGTAGTAATTATCTTTATGAGTGTCGAACTTTTAAACAATCATTTAAAATACAGGGTGTATCACGGAAAGTGAAACAAAGGCGTTTAACATAGGAAATAAGTTTTTCCGTGCGCATTGCTCCCCTAATTATTTTAGACAAAAAGTTTCAAATGGATGTTGTAAAGCAAACATTTCTACATCCGAATCAATAAAAAAATTCATTTTGGCTACTTCATAGCTGCAGAAATAAAATTTGAAAATTCACGGAATTACAATTTAAAAGTATTAGAGATGTAATTAGAAACAAGAGACGAACAAAAGCGTAACGTTTTATACATCAAATTATTAGTATTTATTTTGACAATCATTATTTTGACACTGACGTAATAAAACGTTACGCTTTTGTTTTAAGGAGTTTATCTTCGTGGTTTAATAAAACTAAAACAAAGTTTCATAATTTTCAAACCAAAAGAAACGTAGACACTAATGTTGTTATTGAAAATAATAGATTATGTAGAACCAATAAATGTAAATTTTTAGGTCTTTCTATTGTAGAATATATTTAATGGAACTCTCACTGTGAGGGCCTTACCAAAACTTACGGGTCGATCTACCACCACATTTGGTACTTGACAAGTACCTATTCTCACAAACTTATATTTGTTTTTGGGGTCTGTCTTCTGTCTCCTTCCGCTCATGACGTGTTCGTCTTCAAAAAAATATAGTATGCTAAATACTCAATGTCCCACAAACAGAGCTGGGCAGTAATTAATTACATTGGGTAATTAATTACTAATTAAATTACTTTTTCCAAAATTGTAATTTATAATTAATTACTTTGTAAAAAAAGTAATTATATTCAATTACTTTTGAAAATTTGAAAAAATAATTACTATTTTGAACCAAGAAGTGAAAGAATCCCCGGTATACGGGCGTAGCGTAGTTTATCTGCGTTGTGGGTGTAACGACAGGTTACAAGTGCAACTTGTCATACGCGTTGGAACATACTTCGGACTTTTACTTAAGTTATAATTTATTATTTTTTCCGAATCTTAATAGTAATAATATACTTTTCAATGAATTTGCAATGTCTTGATATAGGATTTCATATAAATCACTATAAAGTATTTTTATTAACCATATAGACATATATACAGGGTGAGTCTGGGAAGAGGCCCACACTTTCAACATATTTATTATAAGTAAAAGAAAAAGGCATAAAATTTTATTTTTACTTAAATATACTATTTAATGTCAGATGTAGATATATTTTATAGTCAGGTTTGCAAAATTCGGCTATCAACTTTTATTTTTTAAATAGCAACCCATAATTATTTTATTAAAATATAAATTGCCACTTTTTTTTCTTTTCAACAATGTAAAAGTTTTACATCAAAAATATGAAAAAAATCGAGAAAACTGATATAGGTTTGTTCGAACATACAATCAAATCAGTACGGAACTGACCGAAGTATGGGCAGTATAAAAATGTTTAAGTTGCATGGCTATCGCTATAAATCAGCAATCTTCAAAAAACTTTAAAATTGATGAAATGTCAAAAATAAAATCTTATTTCTAATTCGGGTGCAGAATTTAATTCTCTACAACATTTATTTGAAGTATTTTTGTCTAAAATAATTTGGGAATTTTTGCACAAGAAAAAAATGATTTCCCATGTTAAATGATGGCCAGGTTTTTAATTAACACACCGTATTATATATAAATGTAGCTGCAACTACGTCAAAATTTTAAGGTGTACGCATTCATTATCTGTATCGGCAATTCTTTCTAAATTTGTTTTATTATTCTTATTGTTTTTATTTTTGTTGTATTAAATAATGTAGTAATATTTTTTTGTTTTTTTTATTAATGTAAGGTGATTGATTTGTTTTTAGTAAAGTAATTGAAAAAGTAATTAAAATGTCAATTACAATGCAAAAGTAATTAGTAATTTGAGTATATTTTGGTGAAAGTAATTGTGATTGTACTCAAATACTTTTTGAAATTAATTTGCCCAACTCTGCCCACAAACACGCACGTGTAGGCAACTTTTTTAAAAAAATAATTTACTTCCAGTGATCTGCATTTATATTTAAGAAATTTGTGTCTTTATATTTCGTAATAGAGACAAATTTCCAAAAAACTCTGTACTATACATAATTATAACACGTGTAATAAAACCGATTATAGAGTCAATAAAATTATTATAAATAATATACTGTTTCGTGTTCAAATAAAAGTAAGTTCGATGTTTAAAATAACTGGTTTTGTTCATAACATAAAACATATTTTAGATATTGCAATTCGTATTTTATATGGATCTTAGTAAAATTCATTGATCTCAGGCAAAAGACCTTATGGATTTCTTAATAGACAGATCAAGCGAGTTATAGATAGTTGCCGAGACCTATAATACCATTTTATTGCACTCTATATATTTTTTCTATAAACTACCCATCTTCAATTTTATAGAAATCTGAGAGAATGCCAAGTATTAATTATTTTTAATTATTCAATATGTATTTAAACAGAAATGCTCAAATGATCTTGTACTTAAACTGTAATAAATAAAGAAAAAAAACTGTTAATGACTTGCAGCATCGCAAAAGAAAGAACAAACGTCTCCTTAGGAGCCGTTCCCTTCTGCAATCCAAGTTGACCAAATGTTGCAACGCTAACCTAACCGTCAGCCATAAATCACGGTGGCAGGGCGATGATGACCAGTCCAGGGGACAGCACAGTGCCCACCGCCCCCAGGACAAAGGCGGGAAGGCAAGCCAAGCGGCTTCTGCACATTCACTAAAGAAAGAAAGTTCCTTTTCGAAGTTGTGCAAAACAAAGACCCAGTAATGAGAAGTTAAGATAGAGAATAATAAGAAAAGTAAATGTATAAATTATGGTGATTTTAATGATAGATGATAAGTCAATGAATAATTGTTTGATTGATTGAAGTGTATATTTCGTTATGAATAGAAAGTCACTAAATTTTATGAGCATTGTGGTGCTAAATTTTCTATAAGTGCCGCCTACATCCCAAATGTAGGTACAATAATTTTACACAATATTTGATATAAAACGATTGTTCGATTTAGAGAAACTTAAGTATAATACATTTTAATTTGATAATTCCTCGACTGGATAAGTGAATAAAATGAAAAAATCTGATGTGGCCAGCACAATACCTTCCGTTAATCCTGTGTATTATGTACAAATTTCATACATAAATTTTCTTGCAAAAGATTCTAAATTTCCAGTAATATTATTTCATGCAAATGGCACTTGACACTGATATCTTCTTCTTCTTCTTCTTTAGCTTTTTCCATTCGTTAGGGGTCGCTATTTTTTATTTTCTTCTTCCATTCATTTCTGTTTTGCGGGTCATCCTCATGGCAAAATTTTTCATTAAAAATTTCATTTTTTGGTATTTTATGATTCCTTTTCTCAGCAACTAAATTCCACACCCCTGATAATAAATAAACCACATGAAATGAGAAAATCATGAAATTTTGAATGATAAATTATGGCATTTGTCAGTTATGGACGTAATTAATAGCTGTCATTTTGACACAAGTCCACATATCTGCTTGCCAAAGTCCGCAAAGTCACGTCACTGCACGCGCCCTACACATAAATTTTCTTGCAAAAGATCCTATATTTTCAGTTAAATTATTTCATAAACAAACTATGCACTTGACACTAACATCTTATTCTTCTTTAGTTTTTCCCATGCGTTAGGGGATCGCTATTTTTTATTTTCTTCTTCCACTAATTTTTGTTTTGCGTGTCGTCCTCATTCAGTTCCTTTTCTCTCCTTTCATCTTATATTTGGTCTTATATTTCTTCCACCTTCTGTTATAAGCTAATCATTCTTCCAATATATTCATCTCTCCTCATGACATGTTCAAACCAATGTAATCGACTCTCTTATATCTTTCTAGAAACGTCCAACACTAGAGTTATTTCCCTTATTCTTTCATTCATTTACTTTTTATTGATACTGACATCTGTCAATTTGAATTACCTGAATATATTAGCAGTTTCCATGGTTAAGTTAGCATAGCTGGCTGATTTATGAAATTTATTATCTTTATAATTCTTTGTCTCTATTTCCGTTGAATATGAAATATAAAATTCAATCAAATCGTATAGAGAATAATATATTCTTTAAGTTATAATAAAATTTAACTGAGTTTTTCAAGAAAAACTGTTAAAATCTTTAAATGAGGGTACTTCCGGTTGACCAATTATAGCCAAAATCTTATCAAGTCTGCATATGGTTGTAAGGAAAAGGAATACGCAAGAATTGTAATTTTTGGAATTCTAGTATTGGAGATATCGTGTCCGAAACCGCGGTCACATACACACTTACACACACATACACCATACACGCACACACGGACACACACACACACACACACACACACACACACACACACACACACACACACATACACACATATAGACATCATAGTAAAAATAGTAAAATCGTATTGTAAAGACCCTAAAACGTGCTTATTCAATGAAAACTCACCACCGAATTTTTTGACCAAAGACAATACCTTCCTTACCTAAAGGTGACGGAAGGAAAAACGGAGAAAAACAGTCTTGAAAATTTTGTGAACTTTTTTTTATAAAATCAGACGTTTCGGCAGCCAATTTGCCTTCCTCAGGGAAACGACAAAATTACTATGCGGGAAGTTTACATATGACCATCTATTACAAATTTATTTATTGAAAATAACTTACATGTAATATTATTGTGTTGAAAAATGAAATATTAAAGTAGTTACAAAAGGATATCGTCTATTTTTTAAAACAATTGTAACAGATGATCTGCGAAAGAGATAGTTTACAATTTTGAATGATTTTCTTCTATTTCGAATAATAGAGAAAATAAACGAGGTGTCCCGTATCCGAGAATACCTTGTAATTCATGATTATTCCTTATGACATTAAAATCAATATTGTCAATTTTCGTTGCATTTGTTTATTTATATCTAGCTTTCTAGGCGGTTCGTAGTACTCGTCATAAAATAAATATACATAAAATATGTTTATTCAAAGTTCACTGAATTATTTTTCCATGTTTAAATATTTGCAAAAACAAGCAAATACTTGTCACCATATTTTCTTTGAATTAGCCTCTCGAAAGAGTTAATCTCTGTAGGTAAGTTCGTTATTTTGAGTCCCAACCCTTGATGGCATTACAAGATGCTTAAGTGAAGAATATTCTGTCAAAATAATCCCAAAGTCAAGATATAATCTTTAAAAAAATCCAATTACAAAACTGGTAATCCTGTGGTATGAAAAACTAAACCAACTGTGGTCGAGGCGAAAAGTATTAAACCTGCCAAAAATACTGCTTAAACGGTTGTAAATTATAGGTTTTCTGCTTTTATGGAAATGTCTCCTTCACAACAGAACAGATTATCACAGCCAATATACAGAACAGCAGTTGCAACCCTGTTCCAAACGGGTCTTTTTCTTTCAATAAGAAAAGTTTCAACGTGCCCATCACACACAATACACCTTGAAAGTGTAAGTGCAGAAAGGGTAAGATTATCTAATTTTAAAAATAAATTTTATTGCCCTTTTGTCGCCCGTCTTTATCCGATTATGAATGAAGCTTTACCAAATTTCTAAGTTTAAGATATAAATTAAGATTAAAAATTCTCATACATCTAAAAATCTATAAAATATAAATAAAAAACTCGGCTCTTTTATGTATCATGTGTCAAGTGCGATTCCCATGGTTCACAATAGAAGATCTTTCGCAAAAACTAGGTATAAAAGTTACAAATTTCATGCGATGAATGCTCCTACAAGCCTTAAATGGTCTTTTTCAGTTTCTAGTGCACCTGATGTGACAGACCCATACCAGGAGGACCAAAACTATTCAATTTCGAGAACTATATTCTGTTTTCCTATCATGCTTTATAAAAACTTGTATTTATAAAAGAATAACATTTCTATTAATTCTAAGATAAATATTTTAACCCTTTCCTGTTAATAAAATTTCAGTAAAACATATCGTACTTTAAAGTTGCTAAGCATCCAAGTAACAATAAAATCATCAACCTTTCTTTATATATATATATATATATATATATATATATATATATATATATATATATATATATATATATATATATATATATATCCTGATATCATGGCTTAGCAGGTTAATTATTCATAATTTTCTCTTGCGTTTTTATAATTTATTTCTACGCATTTGAAATATTAAAGTTAATGTTATTTCCGGTTAAGTCGGAAATGCTACTATCATGCCAAATACCATGATTTGTGAGCCCCTGAGCCTAGTTTACAAATAATCAAGAAAATTAAAAAAATATTATAGGTAAATAAAAAGTTATTTCGAGTGGTCCGTTTTTCATTGTCAGCCTGTATGATATATATCTTTCTATCTCATAAAAAATGCTAAATTATAAACTATTAAAAACATCTCAATCCCGCAGTATAATTACGGTTTTACTCACGCACCAATTATAGCGCCTTTTATTAATTTTATTTACTACTTTTATTATAAAAGCACAATCATAATATACAGGTGTCCCAAAAATAAAAAATAAAACCGTGTCCTGCATGTGTATCTCGAGACCTACGATATACGAAGGCAGTTGAATTAAGACAAAAGTTATTCAAGAAAAAATGCGTAGGTCACTAAATATATGGGCGAAAATGTAAATTTTGTGGTTTTTATTTTTGCGTATAACTTCCAAATCTGAAATAATACAGGATTGTTGTTAGTATATCTTTAGACCGCTTTTATGTTCTTTAGAATTTCGAGTTAGTATGACAAAGTTTTAATTTTTATATCGACGCCATAATAGAAAGTTAGACCACTGAAAAGAGTTTTTTTTATCTTTCTAATGATGTGTAACTATGTTAATTTGTTTAAAATAGTAATAAATGCAACAATTATTAATTTATAGTTCATAAATGAAATAAATATTGTCTTACTAATTACCAATACGTACTGTAATAAATCAGAAAATTGAATTTATCAAAACTGCAAATTATTTATGGGGTCTCGTGGCCGTGTGCCTGAGAGTCTGGTCTCGAGTCTGGAGACCCGGGTTCGATCCCGACCGACGCTAAAAATTACTTTGAATTTTAATGGCACTAAATTGACTTGGTGCACTCTCCACGCCAGCATTGGGTGCCCGTGAGGTGACGCCTGGTACAAATATTTCATCATTACTGATATCTGTGTACAAGCAGATTGGCACACCCAGTAATAGGTAATATGCCGTGATGATATATTTATTTATTTATTTATTTTATTTATGTGTACGTATATTTGAAACTGAAAGTCATTGGAAATCAATAATCTGTATATAATATCACATCTCATTGATCATCTTCCCACATATCCAACATTTTGGCAACCGCTAGCACCGGCACTATATCGCTGTGACGCGCACTCACAATGCACTGTCGTGTGGAATTCTTGTAAAGGGGCTGACACCCCGCAGTGCTCTCACTCGGGGGCTGATTTGTTCCGAGCACAGTCCCGATTCCGAGCCCAGAAAATCCGAGACGCTGCGGAGCCCCAACACTTGTCCAAAAACAACCCAACCGTCATAACGAGCAAGCACAGAGCAGGTTATTGTGAAGATGTCGTATTAAATTAGCAGGGTAGAGGTTATGTTGTGATATAAATATTTTCTTCATTAAAATTAGATGTCGAAATATAAACAATACATATATCGATTTAACCCCTGTGGTGCACTCTCCACGCCAGCAATGACGCCTCGTAAGACAATACAAAATGTATGCAACTAATAATTACACTACACTCACAAGTATTACATGTCATTGTGTTTTATATTGGTTTTATAAATAATAAAATCACATGAATCTCGATAACTAAAAATGATATGCTATGCTCGTTCAACTGCAGTTTCAAATTTGAATTTAAAATATTATCGACCTAACCATGGAGGAAGACAATTGAATATAAAGTAATATTTTATTTATGGCCGGTTGCACCAATGTAACTTAAATTTTAAACGTTCATTAAATTGACAATATTGCATCGAAATCAAATGTCAAATGAAATATTATATATTTCTGTAAAAAAAAACAATTTGCATTTTTACCTCCCGCTACCCGTGGTAAGGGAGGTATAGTGATCGTCCTAAAAATCGCATATCAAGATTTTGGTAAATGACCACGTTTTAAAGTCCCGAAAATCCAATTTTCACGATTATGTCTGTCTGTCTCTCTCTCTCTCTCTCTCTCTCTGTGTGTGTGTGTGTGTGTGTGTGTGTGTGTATGTGTGTGTGTGTGTAGGTGTGTGTGTGTCCTCTTTACGCTCTAACTCGAATACCTTGTATTTCTACGTTACTCTTATATGGAAAGATGCCATTAGATTTTGGAGTAAATCAGATAACTAATTTTTTCTTCAAACGCTATTGATTTAATGTTTGTTTTTAGGGTTTGTGACACCATTGTTAAAAAGTGACAGATCATTGTTACTTTTAATTGTAGTGTTAAAAGTGTCAATATTTTCGGCATATATGTATCAAAAAATTATTAGAAATAAAAAAAATACAAATTTAAATGAAAAATAGTGTGGTTGTAAAAAAATAGTGTATGATATAAGTGTTAAAAGTGATATTATTTTGTTTCTTCTCACAAAATAAAATATCACTTTTAATTCATATCATAAATAATTATTTGTTGGTTTGTCTTTTTGATATCTGTCAAGTGTGAAAATTCTAGTTTAAAAAATTGCATTTTTGCCACTTAATTAATGACATCATGGTTGAATACGGTTTGAAAACAGCTCTAGTTCAGTAGGTGTTAGCACAGATTATAGAGCGAATTGAACTACCTATAATATTATTGCGCAATCGAAATGCCATTCTCATGTGAAAATTACTACATATATTTCATTCTAACAATGATTTTGTTTCAGTTTTCATGCGAAATTAGAAGTAAATTCAAGATATTTTTACACCAACAAAATGGATTTAAGTTCTCCCTCGACTTTCTTTTAAACTATAAAAAACTAAAGTTAATAATAAAGAAAATAATTATTTCTCACTATTTGTTCAATCATCCAGTATGTAATAATTTTTTTTTAATAAAATTTATATATTTTAATTCCATTCTTCATTTTTTTCGTATATTACATCACCGCATGAGTTCACATCTAGCATATAAAATTCTGAGAATCACCATTAGAACAAGTCGTAAACGTCATCCTTGCATATAAAGTTCACGAAATAGATCGACACATTGTTAGAGAGGAGCCGTGGGTGCATAAGGATCATCCACTACCCGCCTGTCCCATATCATCTTGCAATGCTGTCCAGAACCGACCGTATACCTTTCAAAGAGCCGACGCACAGCAGGACGCCGTAGTTTTCAACATGTTACCGTTGTCTTACGACCTGCTAATGTCACTAATATCTGTTAAACTTCGCTGAAATGAATATTAAAGTAACGGATTTTCTTTGAAAAGGAAATTAGCCGGCAAGACTAATATTAGTATTGTCAATAACACTGGTATTATATTGAATTTTCTTTCGTTTGGTAATCTATTATTCTCCTTCAAAAATTTCTATACTAACCTAGAAATTCTGTTCAAGAAAAAAAATTACTCTTTCCAGACCCAGTATCGTATATAGGGGAGGCCAGAAGTGTCCGGGCCCACCCCGAAATACTTTTACATTTTTAATTTTTACCTCCCGCTACCCTAGGTAAGGGAGGTATAGGGATCGTGCTAAAAATCGTATATCGAGATTTTGATAAATGACCACGTTTTAAGGTCCCTACAATCTGATTTTAACATTTTCACGATGATATCTGTGGGTGTGTATGTGTGTGTGTGTGAATCTTCTGGACACTCTAACTCAAATAATATCATTCAGAAAATTTTGAAACCATGTATTTCTACCATATTCTAATATGAATAGAAGCCATTAGATTGTGGTGTCAATCGGATAACCGGAAATGGCACTTTACTTGAAGCTCAAAATATTTTTCTGCAAAAAATACCTTTAAATATTATTTTTTCGCAATTTGTTTTTATAAAAATTAAAGATTAATCAATTTTCTACAGGTTTGCCTTAATAGTTTTTCTATATATTTTATGGATAAATTTATAAAATAACAAAAATTATATCCCGGAGCTTAAACGCAACTCCATGGTTACAGAGTTCAGCACAAATGTATGTAACTGACAGATAAATGTCACTGTCAAAAAATAATCATTTCAAATTAATAATAGTAAACGTTTTAAAAATAAAATTGTAAATAGAACAATAGTTATATGGCAAGGAACTAAATATACATAATTTATAGCATTAGTAAATATGCAGGTATGTATTTAAATAAATAAAAACGGCATATTACCCATTGCAATCTGCTTTGTACACAGATTTCAGGTAATGATGATGACCTAGCGTTTGCACCAAGCGTCACCCACGGTTAATTTTGTGCCATATAAAATTCGAAATATTTGGCGTTGATCGGGATCGAATCCGGTTTCCCAGATTCGCGACCAGACAATCAGGCACGAGGCAACGAGGCACCATAGGTATGTGTTTAAATTAATAAAAATTAAATGGCGGGAGGTAATATGTTGGTCACATCAGATTTTTATACATATTTCTGCTGTCATTATTACTAATATAATAATTTTATTACAAAAAAATCTAATTTGTTTCATTATGCATTTAAGACGCGGAGCCAACTTACATGCCACAGACGAGCGCGTTTGGCTCCGCCACCTAAGTTTATGTTTTGGATTAACTAATAGACATTTTTATATTTTCCAGATTGTATTTCAGTAAACTATTAGGACGTCTTCACACGGTACAGAACGATAATTATCCACCATAAAATTATGCGAATAAAGTGGAAACAAGCCGTGTTGTCGCACTATGTTATGAACTACTCTAGAGAGAAGACACTGTGTACTATTGGTAATAATTTTAAATAGCAGAAAAATTGAAGAAAGGAAAATTCTAGAAAAAAATGACTTTTTTGAGTCCTTTTCGCGCAAAAAAATATATAAATGGAGCTTCCTTTTTTAACTCGAACCTTCTAGAGATTTATTTCAGATGGAAGATCTTTATTCTATTAATTCAGGAAACAATAAAATAAATACATGCGACAGCTTGGATGTATACATATTATTATATCTACCGAGGGATGTTCAACCCATAACCGGAATTTTTATTTTTCTTGAACTTTTTCTTATTAAAATATAACCAGTGACTCATTTGTTTAATAAAATTTTGAACAATGAACATAAAGAAGGGGTAAAACACTCTGAATTTTTTACGAGACTTCCGGCACACTTAAGGGAAACATTTTTATCTAAAACTCAAATATACGACTGGTTAGAACGAAACCAATAGAACGTGTTGACTTTTTAATTCGTAAAAATCGATGAACAACCGTAAAAATTACCTATTGCTGATACTCTTTCAATAAGTGTTGGAAGTGTGAAAACCATAGTTATAATTCATGATAAACTGCAATTCAACAAAGTCAGTGCTCTCTGGGTTCCCAAACAACTGTCCCCTGAACAGAAACATTGAGAAGTTTTACCATATCCGTATCCGTCTTACTGCCCAGATTTGTCACTATGTACAGTAAGAAATTTATATCAAATAATGTTGTTATCGAAGCTGTGCATTTGTGGCTAGAACAAGAATTGAAAATCTTCTATGAAAAGAGAATCAGGAAGCCATCGGAATGATGTCAAAATTATATCGTAAAAGAAGAGGACTGTATCAAGGAAATAAAATAAAAATTCTAATTAAGAGTTGAACATCTCTCGTAATTAAAATAAATTATAAATATTTCCCTTTAACTGATGCTGACTGTGGCGCCCCTAAATTTTCGCGCCCTAGTGTGCCTTTTAGAGCTGTGCGATCTTAGAAATTTGAAATCGATTTTATTTAATATGAAATCGAAATACTTTATCTAAAAATCGATTTTATAGAAAGATCGATTTTAATAAAGTATCAAAAGATCGATTTTAATAAAAGAACAAAAAGTTGATTTTTATAAATAATCAAAAGATCGATTTTAATAATAGATCAAAAATCGATTTTAAAAAAGATCGAAAGATCGATTTTATTAAAAGATCGATCTTCATTGATAAGAAAGCTCGAATGACTCAATGTCACAGGCACGGATACGGCGTGCATATTACGAATATCGATTTTTTTTACTACGCATGTGCACATCAAATCACGAAACAATTCACAAATAACACCAAACACGTGTTAAACGCTAAATGCTGCTGAAATCAAGAGATTATTCCACCGATCTTTGAAGAAACCTCTTTTTAGATAAACCGATCTTTCAGAATCCAGAAGATCGATATCCTTTAGAAAGATCAATTTTCCGAAACCGATATAAATAATTTTTCAATCGATCAATTAATTTTTTTTCCATGATCGATCTGTTTGAAAAAAATCAGTTTTTGAATTCACCGATCTTTTCGATAAATCGATTTTTTCGATCGATAAATAATTTTTTAATTGATCGATCTTTTTGAAAAAAAAACCATTTTTCCATGATCGATCTGTTTAAAAAAATCAATTTTTCAATTCACCGATCTTTTTGATAAATCGATCTTTTCGATAAATCAATTTTTTCGATTGATCGATCTTTTTAAAAAAAAAAAAGATCGATCAATCGATATTTTCGCAGCCCTAGTGCATATAGCTTGGACCGCCCCAGATTGCGTAAATTGAAATGGACAATTAATAGTGAGCGTAAGAACATTCATAAGCTTGTTTTGATCTCTAAAATCGCGGCAATAGAATATGGTACGATATCCGTAGAACATTTGTGTGCACACGCTACAGATAAAGCGTCGGCGTTATAGTTTGGTTCACGAAAGATGACAATTCAAAATCATTTTCAAACTATCTGGTATAATATTACTTGCAAATAACATCACTACATTCCATACAAAGCGTGCACCAGGTATAATATTTGTGGACACATTTTAATCATTCAAAATTAAATACTAAACGTCTACACATTTTCAAACATATATTTTATTTTGATATAATAATGAACATGAAGATACAACACCTATGTATAGTTACAAAAATACTGAAAACAATGATATAAATACATATTTTGAAAATAAGTAATAAACTACTTACTGTTAGCATACATGTCATATCTTATTCTTCTAATTCCAGTAGTAGTTAATTGTTCTTCATTTCGACATTATTAACACGTTTTAATACCCTGTTTACTGTGGTTTCAGATATTTGTAGCGCATCTGCTGTACGCTAAAATAAAATACTTGCTAAATTTCATATATTAATCATGAAACCTTTTTTGTCTAGCAATTTCAATTTTCAAAGAAATTAAAAACATATATTCACATATATTACCTGCTGCACCTGATGAAGATCTAATAATGGTCCATTATTTTCTGTTTCCCGTTGAAAATATTCGTGTTCATTATGCACAAATTAAATAGCTTGCCTTCGCAAAGTTTTTCCTTTCTCACCCATGATTACGTTCAATTAAATCGCGGAAAAATTAGAAACTTATTCGTTGATTTTGATTAAACGTCAAATCGTGCGTCAAATTCAAAAAAGAAACTCCGCCACTGGATTTGCTTTAACGTAGAGGGCAGTTCAATAGATAATTGCATACCAGCAACTCATCGACATACGTTCCTATTATTTTTAGTGTGTTAGAGAGCAATGTGAATATGGAACGTATATCTGTCATATAGCATAAATCACGTAGACATACGTCAAATAATCTATATCTTTCTAATACATAATATTGCTATACTACCGCTATATAAAATGTTGTTTATTCTTTCTTCGAACAAATGGCCTTGAATTGTCATCTTTCGTGAACCAAACTATACCATACTGGTTAGTATCGCGGACGTGTGAAAACGGCTGATTTAAAAACACGTATTTTTTATGTAAAGCGATATTGCTACTATTTATCGCCCGCGATATATATAGCGCCGTGTGAAAACGCCCTTACGGCATATTACTACGTAATTTTCTATATACAGCATGAACGCTAAAACCTGCGACATAGGCGTTTAACATGGGAAAACAGTTCTCAAATACATGTTATCTGTCCTGTGAAACATTATTTAATGCTTTACACATGTATATTTGTACTATAAGATTTTTTTGTACAATCTGGGCCCCGTCCGAAATAAAAATCTATATACGCCACTGTCCACACCTAATACGTAATGTACTATCGTACTACTATACTTTTACTATTTATTTTAGTGATGCACGTGAGATGAGATGAGACGAGACATGTAAAATATCGATCTCGTCTCCGTAATCGTTTTCGTTCCCATCTTGCATAATGCTATGAGACGAGACGAGATGCGAGAGATTTCTCGTCTCATGCATCTACAGTAAAAATTTTGAAAGATGTCCGATCAAGGTTATCTACGAATTGTATGAATTCAGATTTTTGCTCCGCCCATTCTGACAACTGCAGTAGTGTCGTTTGCTTAGTTTTTATGAGGGTACATAAGATACTACTGTTATTTAATATTATAAAAACATATGTTACAGTAAAAGCATTCAAAATTCAAAAATAAGTCAACTGGTAAGTTTATTAGCAAATGTAAAACCAAATGTGTGAAAATTAAGATACTGATTAGATTACTGACAGTGTCAATGTCAGTGACACTGACAGAAAATAACGCTATTCGTACGGCTATGTATCAAGGTAATGTATCTGAATTAATAAATAAACTTACGTTACAGCGAAAGTATTATCAACAATGAAGATCGTTTCAAATGGAATGTCCTAACTTTATTTGAAGCATTTTTACCTAAATTTATATGTTAAAAGTCCTATATTCGGCTCTTCCGTGGCCTAGCAATACCCCCTATGTGATTTGTTCAAGTTTACGGGAGACTTTTATGTGTAAATTACAATTTAAAGACCTTATTATTACGTCAGTGTCAGAATAATGATTGTCAAAATAAATACTAATAATTTGACGTATAAGACGTTATGCTTTGGTTCGTCTCTTGTTTCTAATTCCATGGCTAATACTATTAAATTGTAATTCCGTGAATTTTCAAATTTTATTTCTACAGTTATGAAGTAGCCAAAATGAATTTTTTTATTGATTCGTATGTAGAAATATTTGCTTTACAACATCCATTTGAAACTTTTTGCCTAAAATAATTAGGGGAGCAATGCGCACGGAAAAACTGATTTGCCATGTTAAACGCCTATGTTTCACTTTCCGTGATACACCCTGTGTGTTATTAAACAATTAATACATTTGTAAAATTACATGTTTGAATTAAATAATACCAACTTATTTTGAAGCTATATAAATTTAATACATACATTACATTTAACCATTTAACAAATATTACTTATTAAATTATTAAACGTTGAAATTATCTTTAGGTTATAATGTTTTCTAAAGCAACGTTTTTTGAACGATTTATAAAACAAAAAGTGAAACACATTTTACCTTCATACTGAATCCTTTATTTATGCGGCGTTAAACTGTTCTTCACTTCAGCAGCTTAAACCAAAATATGTCGAAGAATGTATTTTTGAACAATTATAGCGAATAAGAATATTAACGAAACTAGAAATATTGAATTTCAGCCTGTCAAAATTTTCGGAAAATTGCGACTTAGCCTAGCCTAATTATACAAAACTTATACTGCTACAAATATCTTTTAATAATTTAATAACTAGAATCCAGTATGACATAAAATAATGTAAGTACCTCAGACGAAAAGTGTCTTAAGGTACTCACAAGTAATTACGGCCTCGGTCGTAAACAGCTTGCTCGTACCTTAAAAATTTACTTTTCGACCTAGATACATAAAATACTATTACATATGTATTTATGTTTCCAAATCTTAGTTTTGTTGACGTTTATTTAATGTATTTATTTGAAAGACAAATATGATTAATATACAATAATTAATAAATTATTGACTTACCAGTGATGAAATAAAACAAACATATAAATATAAAACGAGTAGAGAATCAAAATAGTTTTTATTTAAATAGTTCATTTTGCACCACACACAACCGCACTTCTCAATAAACAAATATCAACTAAGGTAAAAAACAACATGGTTGTATTTTATTTGCTTGATTAATCTTGTAGTAAGTCGCAAGCCCTAAATGAATTACGTGTTTACAAACTTCAATTAGGCGGGAATAATAAACTATAAAATCGAAATATAAATTGAAAACGACTTAATATAAGTTTATTTGGAAATAAAACTCCGTAAAGTTATAATTCCTATTATATTACCTGAAATATTGGAAGAAAAACACTACAAAAAATAAATATTTTTTATTTGTCTTTATTTCGTTGGACAATTAATGGAATAATTTGTTTAAAACATTTATTTGGTATAATTGTAACAAATAAAAATAACATAATTTTGATGTCTATTTACAAATGAGGTTATTGCATATGAATATTTACTTCACCTTAAAGCTAAAATTAAATTAACGTGACGATTCGGCGCGACATGCTCGTTTCTAGTTCGTTACTGCGTGTGTTGTGCTTAAATGCAGATATTTAACACTCCAATATTAAGACGATGACAACGGAAACAGAAGATGGTATAGTGCAAGAACCTCATCGTCTAAAGACAAGTTTACCACAGGAAAGTTATTTAATGATTGTAATACCTTATGAGTTGATGGGTTTGCCGAAATACGCGGCAAGGTTAGCTTCTCGCAGGGCTTCCGCACATGTCTAAAAGTAGATAAATTATTAGTAACATACATTTAGGTTATTCATTTTTGTTTTCTAATTTCCAAACATCCTCCCATTTCTCTTTTCTTAATTAGCATTCATTTGGCGCATATACAAAAAATATTTTCAACTTACCGGGTGAGCGTGGCATACACGGGCGATATCTTCACAAGATGCTCCATATTCTTGTGCCAAAACTGCTTCGTTAATCAATTCGCCTACATAGGGTCCAATCATATGTGTTCCCAAAAGCCGGTCGGTGTTTTTATCTCCAAGAACTTTGATAAAACCATCTTGTTCGTTATTACATTTTGCTCGAGAGTTAGCGACGAAATTGAATTTGCCTATTTTGTACGCTACACCCTAAAAGAAAAAAATATGTAGCTACCGTATTACAATAAATGGGGTGCTATACCATAATCAAAATTTAACTATGTTAGGTGAGCATGAGATAATATACGTAAATTAATGATTATTAGTGAAAGAAATTTGTTTAATATTAATGGGGGATGGAAAATTGGAAAATATTCGGACACGCAGTGTAGTGAAAAAGTAATTATTTTCTGGCCTACGTTTCGACTGTAACTACAGTCTTCTTTAGGGCTAGAATAATTGACCATTTCTAGCCCTGAAGAAGACTGTAGTTACAGTCGAAACGTAGACCAGAAAATAAATAATTTTTCACTGACTGCGTGTCCGATTATTTTTATTTTTTTTCTCCGGTATTTTTTACAATTTCGCAAAATAAAAAAGTAAAAACTCTTTAGATTTAAAAATACTTTAACATATAAAAAAATCAAAAATTTGAAAACTCCCCTATTATACCTTGTTCCACCTTACCAATTCAGTATTGCAGAGAATAGTTTTGAACTCTATAATTGGCTGAAATTGGAGTCAAGTTTACGTAAAAAAAATCGCGTACACCTATTTTTTGCTGTGTTGAGTGTGTCTTGAATTTTAACTTGTCAATGTTATTATTGTCAATTAAGATGTCCAAGTTAAAAGAAAACGAGAAATACATACTTGGTTGTTCTTTCATTTTTCTGGTATATATGTATATATAACTTAATGTAACATCACAATGAAGAACTTGCTCGACAATAGATAAAATACTGACGTGATAGTGACAACAGTGACAGTTCCATTGACAGTTGATTAAAAAATCGTATTTTTCTTCAAGTGTACAATAATATTCATATTATGCTACTATACACACACTATAGAATATATTCATTTTATTACTAGTACAACAATGTTGTTCATTATTGTACTAGTAAAAAAATGTTAGCTTCTTAGTTCACCGCTGGCGGCAGCAGTCGTCACAGGAACACAGACCATATTGAAAAATTGTTATTTGACAGTTGTATCGTTTGTGTTTTGTAGTGTACACAGCCAACTATGGCTGAAATTGCAAACTCTATAATTAAAACAATTCCAAAAAAATATAAAAAATCCCCAGTTTTCTTTGAAACACTTGAAGAAAAAATAGTATATGTTATTCGGAGCAGAACGCCCGTTTTGTGTTTTACCCAACTTGCCTGGCCTCGGCTAACGCCTCGGCCGCAATAGCTGGGTTCAACACAAAAAGACCGCTTTCTACTCCTAATAACATAATATACTATTATAGCTGAAAACAGCAAAAACACGGTTACTTGATTTTTAATGTGTACGCGATTTTTTTGCAAGCCATTGTAACATCTCGTGTCATTTATATCTGCAATGTCAAGCATCATCTTCACCCGATTTGGAAAGCAGATAGATAATATTTTATATTTCACATTTACTTACTAGAATATACAAAGTTTTGATGGCATTATGATACCTTTTTATTATTTTAATAAAATGTCAGATGACAGCAGTCGAATACCGCCATTTTTTAATTTCGTCTGTTTAAATAAAACTGACGCTGATGTGAGCGCCATCTACTGAATTGGTTAATGGAACAGAGTATACTACGCAAACTACAAGTGATTAAAGTCAATTCAAAATTAAGATAACGTATTATTTTTTTTAATTCGTATAGGATCCCATTTGTTTAAAGATTATGGGGTTTATTTTTATGTGCATTTGAAAATGTAACATTTAAGATCTTTAAAAATATTTGAGTACAAACGGTCATATCAAATAAAAATAAAATATGTAACCACATAGACATCGTTTTGTTATTGTTTTAAACTTACTTCTTTCTTTAAATCCTCCTCAGTCTTACCAACCCAAGCAACTTCAGGGTGAGTGTAGATGACGGAAGGAACACAGTTGTAGTCTATATGAACAGGCATTCCGGTCATACCTTCAACGCAAACAATACCTTCGTCTTCGGCTTTGTGGGCCAACATAGGTCCGTGAATGCAGTCTCCAATAGCGTAAATGCTGGAAAACATTAGTTCAGTGCCATTATTATTTTGTTTTTGAACTGATAAAAAGTTATTATTATTATAGCGACATTTGCGGCTTTAAGTATGTAAGCGTGACGTCACAGAGAAGAGGTCGATTTGAATCATGTAATATTTTAAATAACTTTTTTGAAATATTTACATAATATATATATATATATATATATATATATATATATATATATATATATATATATATATATATATATATATATCTTATTATTAGTCATATATTGTAAACAAATAAGAATTTCATTAAATTTTAACACATGGTAACTAAGATTTGTTTTTTTCATAGTTGTGTAAGTTTGTGTTAACGATTACGTCACAATTATGAAATTAAAAATATGTTACGCAAAAGATAAATCTATATATAAATTACGACATACTTGGGAATGACGGTTTGGAACTTATCGTTGACTGGAATTCTTCCCCGTTGATCTTTCTGAATTCCCATTTTATCCAGACCTAAGTTTTCAGTATAGGGTCTACGTCCTACACTCACTAACAGAACGTCGCAATCGAGCTAAAACAAATTAAAAACAAATATTAATACGAAGTACAATTATGTAAATAATTAAAATTAACTGTTTCTTTCTTGCTGGGATCCTTAGCATTTTCGACTCCTACTTTGATGACACCTCCCTGATTTACGGCACTGGTAACCTTCGTTCCTAACTTAAATTCCAAACCCTGTTTGGTAAGGATTTTCTGGAAAGCTTTGGATACTTCTGCATCAATGCCCATACCACCAATACTATTCATGAATTCAACGGCAATAACTTTAGCACCAAGACGGGACCAGACGGAACCCAATTCAAGACCAATTACACCAGCACCAATAATTATCATTGTCTTAGGTACTTGTTGTAAACTTAAAGCTCCGGTAGATGATACAACTTGTTTTTCATCAATCTTTAAAAAGGAAGAAATAGTAAAAATATGAAAAATGTGGTGTATGAAGTTATATATTTACAGTAATTCCTGGAAAAGGTGTAACTTCCGATCCGGTAGCAATGAGAATACTCTTAGTGTCAACGACTTGGGAAGTGCCATCAGGTTTTTTAACAGAAACTTGATTCGCTCCAGTAATTGTACCGTGTCCTCTAATATGAGTAATTTTATTTTTCTTGAATAACATCGCAATACCTCCGGTCAAAGCCTTAACGCAAGATACTTTTTGTCCCATCATTTTGCCGATATCTAATGATACACTTCCAACTGTAAAGCATTATTAATTACTTAAAAAACATATTTTCTATTAATGAAAATTTACGTACCAGTAATTCCCCGTGATGTTAAGTTGCCACTGTGAGCCATATGATAATAATGTGAATTGTTTAATAAAGATTTTGATGGAATGCATCCTACGTTCAAGCAAGTACCACCCAGAGTATCGTTCTTTTCTATACATACTGTCTAAAAAAAAAAGTTAAATAAAAACTATCTGTAGTTACATTTTATTACTATTTTATTGCCCCAAGTAACGTATTCTAATCTCTGATCAGTTTATGCTGATGCAAACAAGAGTTTTCAACAGGGAAACTCTTACCGGCATTTATAATAGGCCAATAAACCATAATCGAAATATAACAAATTTATATAAAAATCGTAAAATGCTTACTGATTAATAAGTAGTAATGCTAAATAATTTTAAAATAAGGTTAGCTTGCCGAACTGCTTTAGTCGGGAAAGTGCGTTCATGTCCTGTAGTTCTTTTTTTGTACTTATCAATAATAGTGAATTAAGCACACTCATTTCAAAATGAGTGAGTACTCACGTCAGATTTAATACGACAATAAACATATGGTGTAAGTTTACCGACTTTTGTTTGATGCTCAATTATCTGCATATACAGGCCGTAACAGCTAAACGAGCCATTTTAAATAATTTCTATATTATTAAAGATACAATAAAATACTATAAGACTAGAAGACTAAGGGGACATCCGATTAGAGAAGAAAGTATTTTTTTAAACCAATGGTTATATAAAGAATTTAGCCCATTAGATAATTTCTCCGGATTTCAACGATATAAATATTGTATAGGGTTGTATAACAATTATTTCAAATTTTATACTATATTTCTCGAAGTAATTGTTACACAACCCTATAAATTATTAATATCGTTGAAATCAGGAGAAATTCTCTATCTAATAGATTAAAAGTGCAGTTTAAAAAATATAATTTTGTTCTACCGTTCGAGAACCACTGGTTGAATTTTCGGTTTGTTATTACTGGTAAATTAGCCCCTTATTCTTGATCATTTTTTGTGTATAACATTTTTCTCTAAAGTCATTAGTTCGCCCACAAAAGAATTGGTTGTTTTAAAGGAAACACCTGTATACAGCACATAATACAACGTGGTCACAACTTTGACGTGACCCAAGCAGCGCGCGCACTCGAGCCATTCGCTGTCTTGCAACGCTGACACGATGGATTGACTATTAAAAATTATTAAATTCAAAATATTTTATTACTTTTATTCTTTCGCTTTCTTTTCTACTTTGATAAATATAGGTCATTAACCAAATGACCTAATGGAGGAATCACCACCATTAAGAACAATAACTTAATGTATTTTGAAACACAGTCTCAACTTAAATAGTGAAATATATACCGCGGTAATTGCTATTTTGTCTCAGAACTTTGAGAATAGATTTTAAGATTTCAAAAAACACTATATATTTTCTACTCCATTCTCAGTTTACATCAACACGTTGCATGCGAATTTATAAATAGAATGTCTTTATTGGACTTTTATAAGTTTTATGAACATTATTCAGTACTTCACGAATATATCCTGTTCATGACGTCTCTTTTGGAAAGAACGTATATATGCGAGCAACTTTTCTGCAATATGAATCAAACAAAAATAAAATTAGAAAAAAATCCAGACAAGCCATTTGAAAATATTCTTCGCATCTCTACTACCTCTATCAAACTATACCCTGTTCAACTTAACCAATTCAGTAGATGGTATTATCTACCTGTTTTCTAAATCGGATAAAGATGATACTTGACATTGCACACGAGATGGCACATGTCATATGCACTGACACTAGTCTGAAATTACAGTGCGTACACTTGGCTCCAATTTCAACCACTCAGAGAGTTCAAAACTATGCCCTATTCTCTACAATACTGAGATGGTAAGGTGGAACAGGGTAATAACGTAGATGCATTATACATCATTTCATTTAAGAAAATGGCAGATGTCGCTTGATAACTGTTTTTACATGCAATAAATAAATAATTTAAACCAAATTTTGCCAAAACGAACTGTTTTTATCTGTAAAAATATACCATACTTGAATATTAAACATTACAACAAAACACGGTTACATATCACTTAATTCTGTCGATTTTATTTGATAACTTACAGCTAGCATGTGATTTTTTTTTTCTTTTGTGAACAAGGTCTGCATTCTGACCATTCAGAGGGCATAATTTATTTTCCTATCTAAACCAACGCTATTTTTTTACGTGAAATGAACAATCGAAGAAAGGCAGCCCTGACAAATTTTTGTTGGGCATTGCTGCCCAGAAGATCCAAGGGGTTAGACGTTAAGGTTAAACGTTAAAATGATTGAGATTGAATAAATCCTGAATTTTTGCAACAAAATAACCCGAAAGTAGATTTGAATCGAGGTTTACATTCATGCACCCAGTCTCAACTTTTATGTAATAGTATAATTCAATGAATTTTAAAAGTAAAAACAATTACTTTCATCCCCAATTGAGATGCTTTAATTGCAGCTACATATCCACCAGGTCCGGATCCAATAACCACTAAATCTGCTTTTTCTCCAGTTGAATAATACCTTGGCTTCAGTCCTTTGAAAGCCGTACTGTATTTAAAACACGTCGGCTAAAAATGAAAATACAAAAAAAATAAACATTTTTTGACAATTATCTAAATGACATTTGTGTAATTTCACAGATTTTGCACAAATTTAAATCCATTATTTATTTTTATTCAAAATTATGAAATATATTAAATATATACATATAAAAATCTGCCAATATTACGTAAAATCTGAGAACGTATATTGAGGTTAAACAAAATGTCAATTAAATTTATAGAATTATATTAATATAACTTACTTTTACTGAAGATGCAACTGTATTCCACACTGCTGACTGCATTTTTTTATATTAAATAAATAAATAATAACAAATATTCACAAAACTATAATGACTTTGAAAAGATCAGTGACCATGAAATGTACTTGGAAGTGATGTGTGTACTCTACAGTGCACTCAAAAGGTCTGAACTTGGCGTGATTCAGATGATTGTCATGAAAGCAGCATCAATAAAACACATGATTGATTCGTTGATTGTGGTATATGTTTTTAGAAATAATTGAGAGTTATTTCGTCAGATCAAAACTTTCCATTTTGTTACTCACAACAAATAGTATTCAAAAATTAAACCTGTATTCATATTATGAATAGGGTATATTTTTAAACATTAGCAGCAGTCGGAAATGTTTTCAACGCCCGAAAATTCAAAGCCAGAATTGCATGCACAGAATCATTCAAATCCCGAATATTCAAAACCAGAATCGCACATCGCCCGTGTCATTCCAAAACCGAATACGTGGGCGTGGTAAAGCGGGGGTCACTTTAGATTAGGTTAAGTTCATACGTTTTCGTGCAATGCGCGTTGCTATTCTGGTTTTATATATTCGGAATTTGAATGATTCTGTGCATGGCATGCATATTCTGGTTTTGAATATTCTGGCTTGCAGCAGTCTCTGTTGCTACTCCCACTCTACGAAGCGATTATAAACAGTTAAAAAAACACGGTTTTGTAAACATTCGCAATTACCTATTTATATTTTCATTTTTTGAAACAGAAAGGCGGCTATGATGGGGTTGACATTAAATAAACAAAAAAATAGTTTTGTAAAAAGCACGTAAAAAGTTGTTGAAAGGAGATTAAATAAATTGTCTAAAGAGTAATCATACTATTGTGTTTACGGTTGTCATACTTCCCTTTAAACAATTTATTTATTTCGCTATCTCACACTCACACTGTACAAGTTCTAACAATGGACTTTCTACATCAAAAGAGATAGAGAAAAATGACATATATGTAGTGCGCAAAAGTTTGTTTACGCATAGAGGAGGCCAGATATATTTCAAACAAAATTTGAAATTGCGGAAATAAGAACGTGACTGTATTAAATAAATTCACACAAAGCGTTTGTGATGATGAATATTTCAAGACAAGAGGACGGGTAGATGGGAATCAGAAACACGGTTATATGTTCTCAAGACGCGAAATAAACACCACATAAAGTGACAGATACTTGCGTAGTTGCCAGTTTGTTAAGAAAGTTACAAACAAGAATAAAACTATTGTTTTCATTTTTAAATAAATTGTTTTGTGTTATTAATAATTTCTTTATAATCAAAGTTAAAATAATTTAAATTTCTGTGTGTTTAAATATTTTTTTTATCGAAAATAAATCATTTTACTTGACAACATGGTACCTACCCATCTCTAGTTCATAAAAATTTCACTACGCGGCGCAATGAAAATTGACGTCACGGTGCAATAAAAATGTAAAAGGTCCATTACTCGTTGCGTCGGCCATTTTGTAAAATCGGTGCTGCCTCTATCGGTCGTTTTCGTTGGAGGTAATTTTAAGCAATTTAAAATCAATTTCAGAATATTTTCATATAATTTTTCTGAAATAAATATACTTTTTCTGAAATTGGATTTACTTTTTCTGAAATTGAAAAAGAATAGATATTTTTTGTATTATGTAGATTTATTATATGTAGTATTAAATATATTTCTAATATTTAATACTAACTTTGTGATTTCTGAGCATATTTTATTTTGTTTTTATGACTCGTATTATTATACTTGTTTTTTGTTTCAAATATAGATATTTTTGTAATGTATTTTTTTACTATTAAAACCTTCATATATTCATGATTATTGTTACTCTTAATAGTTTTTCCGTCATACATGATAGTTAAACATTGCGTTCTACACTAAACTAATGTGCCAGGCTGACACCAGTTGCAGCACTTGGCGATTCCAATTTGAAAGCATTATCTTTCGCTTGTTGATGGTACATGTTGGTTAGTAGGTGGTCGTTGGTTGTAGATAGGTAGTCTTTGATGTTGGTGTTCTGTGACAATCGTTCACATGCGTTAGGTGCATTACACATTCGGGTGCTGTGAACAGCTTACCCGGTATGTTGGATCAGTGATCACAGTTGAATGGGTTTGCGAGCTGGGTCAGCTCACTGTTCACTATTTCTATCTCTTTTTATAATATTGTTATATTTTTCTTTTGAAATGTCAAAATCAGAATATTTATAAAATAATATAAATAATACATTATAATTTAATACTGGAATATTTAATTCATCCTCCAATGCTGAATAGAAACACAATTTGTTTTCTTACGGGTATCTCGATCGAAATCACCTATTGTTTTCAAACAGTGGACTTCGCTAATAATTAGGGTCATATAAATTATTGTTAAAATAACTCTTGTGGTCAAAATGGAGGATCTCATTGATCACTTTCTTAATGCAATACGCCATGCGATCTGTAAAATCTGGATTGTTGCAATAATAAAGTCGTTCACATAGAATAATTTATTTTATTAATAAATAATAGAGTATAGATACGTAATATATGGAAGCTGCCTCGTAAATACTTGAAATATCAATACATCCTGAAATTTTAGTATTTATACAATTTGTAACCCGTCCTTTGCAGAAATAAAATCTTACTTTCAAATACAATAAATAAATGTACAGTTTAATAAACGAAAATTAAAATATTTAAATATTAAAACCATATAACAAATGCTTATTATATAACTTGCAAATAACACCACATGGTGTAAAAAAATAGCCGAGCGTATTAAAATCATTTAAAAACAATAAATACAGATTGTGCTGAGTACCTGATATTAATATTTCAAAGAAGCTTGTTCCTATTTAAAAAAGCATTATTCGTTAAATTTAGAGTAATTTCGCAAATGAAATCTAAAACACAGTTAAAAAATAAATAAATATTCATGCAAAGAAGTAAAATTATTTATCTAATAACTGTGTTAAAATCATAAATATAATACCATAAATGATTAATTTTTAGCTTTCCGTTAATTTAGACGCCGGAATATTATTGGGGAGAGAAGGCGGGGGAGACACAACAGTCAAACTAACGGCAGACTGTTTAACTATAGGCCGCGTAGGTCTGGAACCGTAACTATAAGTACGCATTATATTTGCCGTACTAGCCCGGTTTGTAATAGGAAACTTATTTTCACTGCAAGTTAATTTTAAACTATCTAATGTATTCAGTTTGATTTTTGGCATTGCCGAAGGAGGTTTGGCTGCTGTGTCTACATTTTTATGAACACTTTCTTCCTCCGCGACGCTTGTGAGGGGTGAAGTCGCGCGATGTTCATCTCCCCCGCGAGATCTGTTTTCTATATTAAAACCGCGAGTTACATTTCTATTTGTTTCCGATGAAATAACGAGAACATTCGGGGTCCGCGATCGGACAACATCCATCAACTCAACATATCTTTGCCCTAAATCGCACTCCGCTCGGCTATTAGTTTTCACAGGAACTTGAACATTGTTCTCGGGTTTTTCTTTCTGAGGGTGCTCTTCAAATATTTTATCTTTTAATATTTCATGCGGCTCGTTATTAATCCCTTCAAAACACAAGTCTAGGAACAATTCTTGTAGGAATCTTCGGGCGCTTAGCCTGTACGTCATTTCTCCAACCATGCTGCATATTTCTGAATACAGACAAATATCTTGGAAACACGCTGGATGACGCTGTTTTAAATGTAGCAATGATTGTTTGGATTGTTTCATCCAAATTGGATTTGCCAATCTTTCGGTATGTTTCAATATTTCCAATTTTACTTTTGAATCTATAAGAAAATTTATTGTAACATCTAAAAAAAATATATAAGTGCAATATTGTTTACCACTTTCTGGACTTCCTCCCTCATTTTGAAGACTAATTACAGAATTTCGTGCTTTACTTGGACTTTCAGGAGGGGGAAGAGGAACATTTGTTTTGTGTGGTCGACAACAAACTAAGCAAATTCTTTGTTCATGTTTGAATTGTCGTCGCCGTCTACTGGATGAACTGCTTTCATTTAAACTAGTATCTCCCATTTCTGATATTTCATCGTCATAGGCAGATTGTTCGTCTGAAAATATACAACAAAAATAAAAAAAAACTCATATTCTATTATTTCGTGAAATTTTATATAAATATTATCAATTCACAGAATATACTAAATTTAATATTAAATTACAGATGTAAAAAAGAGTATATATGTGCAAGGCAATACGCATAATTAGCATTAGTTTGACCATTCTGGATGCGTTTTAAAACAATTCAAAACCAATTTTAAAAAACTTCATTTTTGAAACAAGAGATGAATATACAGAGTATCCAGGATATACAGATATACAGCGTGACATTGAAAAATGGGCTACTCAAAATAACTTTTTTATTTATAATTATTCTTTAACTTTCTTGATATACCCGCAAACTAGGCATAAGGGCTCACAAATAATGGTATTTACCATAATGGTAGCGCTTCCGGTTTAAACGGAAGTATCATTAACTTTCATATTTCAAATGGGACAACCTATATATTTTTATATTTTTGGAATCTACGTAAAATTACGAATTCAACGATATATTGAAGAAATAAATTATAAAATCGTAAAAGAAAATCATGAATAATTAATCTGGTGAACCATGATTTCAGGCATCTGTATACTTTTAAATAAACCCGATATCGATAAGTAGAAAACATTTACTATCATATAAGATTCCAACTATTTTAATACAAAATATAAATACATAATGTAAATAATACATATTACATTTTTCCCTCACCTGTATTTGGGATGTTGATAAAAGACAATCTTCTATGCGCAACTGCTCCATCAGGAAATATTTTCTCAAACTGCCTCGGCAAACAAATTCCCATATATATTCTTCCAGTTTCTTTAGAACAGTCTTTCACTGGATGGTGCTTCTTAGCTACTGAAATAGGAAACGAACCTGGACCTCCAAACAACGCATCTTCCAGTGCGTCATCATCAAATCCACTTGAACTTAACTGCCGGCTAAGACTATTCGACCTTCTGCTATCCAGAGGAGATGGAGATAAAATACTTCTTACAGCAGCTAGAGATGTTAATGCGTCATCTTTCCCGTTGCCGCTATTTCTACTACTTAATCGAACACGCCGTAATGATCTTAAAGTGTTGTAGCCCACCAGATCTTGGTGGCTTAATCTGGAACCACCGGGATCTGGAGGGGATACTGTGAGACTATTTGATGCGGAACTACCTACAAAACAATTTTTGTAGTAAATTATATCATTTTAACTAATAAATGCCATACCCTGAATTGAAAGAGATACTCTCCGAAGTCCATCTGAATTTTGTCTTCTTAATTCCAAACCTGTTTTAAGAGTACTTAGACTAGAGGAACTGGGAATTGGACTTAAAGTTTGTACTCTTTCACTAAAAACATCATTATGAAGAAATCTATCCATTTACAAAATTCAGTACCGGTTTTATAAACGTCAAGACTTCGGCCAATCCAACTTCAATTCACTTTGGAAGTAAAATTTAGTTTTCATTGTTTTTCTAAATATTATTAAATACAGCACGATGATTGGAACTTTCGGGATTTTAATGGCTCTCTCAAACCAACGCGAAAGATTCCCAGCGATAGCGAAGACAATTTCGCGTTCATTGCGGTAACGAAATTCACGTGTATATCCACACCAAAACGTCAGTTTTGTGGTAGCATTTGCGACAATGTACTACACATCAGACTATGAAGAGGCACTTTTATTGATTGCTTTAAATTCACTGATGAATAACTGACGAAGGCGACAAAAACCGTGCATGCAGCGAAAGTAAATAAATCGCTACAGTTTCGCAATAATTTCGCGCCAGTGGTACAGTTCATCTCGGTGTGTGTCAACCTGGAGGTTTATTAGCAAATGTAAAACCAATAATATGAAAAATTGACAGAAAATAACGTTATTCGTATGGCTATGAAGCAAGGTAATATATCTGAATTAATAAATAAACCTATGTTACAGCGAAAGTATTGTCAACAACGAACATCGTTTTAAATGGAATGTCCTAACTTAGTCGAAACCATGATTTTTTTTTAAACCATTGTGTTATACCCATCCTTATAGCACACGCTTGTAGTCTTTGCTGAGAAATAAATGTATGCAAATTTGTTAATTCGTTCATGATACAGATGATCTTGATCGGACATATTTCAAAAAATTGTCGAAAAATTGGAAAAGCAAAAGTTATACTGAGGCTGGGAATATTTCGCGTTCGTTCATGTTTTATTTATAATAGGCATAAATTAAGTATGAGAATGTCGAAAATCACCCCAAAAATAGCAATAGCCATAAAATTGAAAATTTGAAACAAATCCGACACACCCGAATAAGCATATTCTTGTTGAGGCGGAGCTTCATAAAGTAGGATTCCATTTTCTCAAACACGTGCGTACATGCCTGGACCATAAAGCAAAACATCCCGTATTTTTTTTTTAAAGGGAGTAATTTATAATACAAAGAAATTGAGTTTTCCGTACCTTTATCTGTTATCTTACATATTTTCAATAAACTTTTACTATTTTTTTTATTTCAGTGGAATAGCTTATTATGAAAACAGGAAATTAAAAAAGTATGTTTTTACATGAAGTCCTATGTTCGGGATATTTATTAAATTTGTTAAACATCATCATTTTGTACGATATTTATAATCTTTATTTAAAAAATAAATTCTACTAAAGTGATCGTTATATCAAAGAAAACTACCAGTCAATTTTAATTATATAACTAAACATTATTTAGATATCGTTAAGAATAAAGATGTTTAGTTTTCAAATTTGTTATTTTTTTAATAATAATAAGAAAAAGTTTAATCGACAAAATGTTATATTATGTGAATGTTCCATTCATTATCATTGACCTTCAAACTTGATTGTTCACATCAAAAAGGGTCACTTGTGAGCCTCGGATCCATAGGGACTTTTAATTTTAGAATTTTACGATTGCCATCTAGTGAGGAAGTTTTGTAGTAACGTCTTTAGGAAAGGACAACATGTTAGAAAAGAAAAAGAGGACAGATCACGACCTCGAAAGATCAATCTTAAAGTAGTGTAATTATATAAATAGTCTTGAAGAATTTTATGTGTCCGTAGAGGGTAATTGAAAAAATAAAGACAAATAGCTATTCTCTTTATTATTAATTGTATACTTATAGACAATGTTGGGGGGCTAACTTAAATGCCACTTTTTGGCTGGAGCGGGAAGAAACCAAATTTAACCAGACGTTCATAAAACCGGTGCTAATTATTATGCTTACTTAATAATGAATTTTCCTAACACAGAGTCACAAGAACTAACACCAGACGTTGTAGATTCGGTACAAGAATTATCCCGATGTCTGTGAGGAACTGTGAGCTCAGTACATGTATGACTGATATTGTTATTATTATTATTATTTGGCAAGTCATGTTTTTTGATCACATCTGCAGTTTTTGACTCAGATAATGATCTTTTATGTGTTGCATTGGAATTATTTGAACTATATGGTAAAGTTGATGATTTTTTAGGAACACTCAACGCTGAAAATAAAATGATGTTAAACATACATGGGTTAGCACAAATCCAAAATAAATGCATTTATACAGCAATCATCCTTTAAAACACATTTCTGTTCTACTAATTGGAACAAATTCGTCTTTCTTATATGAAAAACTTTCTTATTACGTATGCTACAGAAAATGAATGTATATTTTTATAGGCCTACGTTTGCAGACAAATTCAATGGTGTGGAGACTTTTCAAATATTTTCATTTGTTGTCTAGTTACAAATAAAAAACGTAAATTTGATCATTTTAACTTTTGTCTTTAAGTTTAAGTATAATCCATTCACTGTAGCGGGAGAATTTTGTAATTATTCCCGAACAGAGACAAGTCATTCTGTTGGTTAAATTATTCTCTTCCAACCAATCGAATGTCGTTTCTGTTCGCGAATTAGTTCAAAATTCTCTTGCTATCCTGAATGGATTATATAGTCCATTCGCTGAAACGAGAGAACGTGCAACTAATTCTTGCACAGAGACGTTATTCTATTGGGCCAAAGAGGATAATTTTAGAGCCGAACTAATAGACTGATTTGTTTCTTCTCAAGAATTACTTCCATATTCTCTCGTCTCAGCAAATGGAGGTGTCTCAGTAAATAAGAAAATTTTAACAAAAAGATTTTTTTCCCTTTCATAGTATTCGAATTACGACATAAACTTTTTTATGTTTAACATTAAAAAATACACCATTAGATAGAGTATTTTTTAAAGTTACAACTTCTTATGGGAGAGTGAACCGCTAAGGGATTCATACTTGGCGATTAAGAATTTTCCCCACTCCAGCGCACAAGTTACCGCTGAGATGGCAAGCCAGTGTGCGCGCAACAATCGTTCTTTCTAGCCCACTCCTCTTGTATTTAATATTTTATACGTTGTTGTGTACGTAAATAAATTATCAAATTTAACTATTTACAGAACAATTATTTATCTAATTCAAATCATTCAATTTATTCTACTAATACTTAAACGATAGAATTCCTTAAACATAAAATAATCGGAACAAAGTTATTACTTCTGCCAGGCGTCTCGAGATGCACACTTTTTTAGTTTTTCAAATTTTTATAACTTATTAATCTTATCTTGTCTGGTCGCGAATCCCGACCGATACCAAAAATTACATCGAATTTTAATGGCACAAAATTGACCCTTGTGGTGCACTCTCCACGCCAGCAACGAGTGCCCGTGAGGTGACGCCTGGTAAGCGCACGCACGGTACAAGTATTCCATCATTACCGATATCTGTGTACGAAGCAGATTGGAACACCCAGCAATGGGTAATATGCCGTGATGAAATATTTATTTATTAATCTTATTATTTTAAATTAAGGTGAAGTCGCCGAAGTGCGTAAATCGGGTAAAGGCGTTCATGTCCTGTAGTTCTTTTATTTTTATACGTATCAATATGGTGAGTTAATAGCACCCTCACTTCAACATGTTTCAACTACCCATACATAGATGGTATCGCTCAGCGCCATCTAGATTGAGTACTCACATCAGTTTTAATACAACGATAAATAAAAACACAGTATAAGTTTGCCGACTTTTGTTTGATGTTCAATCAACTACACATATATGTATGTATTTCTGTAAGTTTGATTATAAATTCTTAAATAGTTTTGATTGACGTACTTATTTTTGTATTTTAATTCTTTTATTAGAAAAAAGGCATACCCTACGCACTTGCCCAACAAAATGCAAGAGTGGGAAAGTGCGTACATGACAATTTTTTTTAGTACGTACTTCCCGAAAATCAGAATAGGCTATTCCAGCTTAATCGAATTAAGAGACATTAGAAATTCGTCCTATAAGATTCAGTAGAATTTTTATTTTATTATCTTTATGTTACCTTTTCAGCATAAACCTCACTGATCGTATTATATTGTTATGGAAACGGCATCCATACAAACAAGATAGTAAATGGAGTCTATGGAAAAACAAAAAGGAGTGAGTGTCAGGATCCAGGATTTTTGGATATGTTTGACGTTGACATAATTCTATACATATTTTGTGTGATACTGTAGTTATATATTATAAATAAAAGTTCTTGTTGTTAGTTGAATATATTATTAGTATTACCCACAATTCGTAACATTTTGGTGACAGAAATGGGATAGAAAAAAAATGAAATTAGTTGATTTAAAAATCAAAGAACTGAGGGAAGAACTGGAAGAACGGGTATCAATAAAGGGAAACAAATCAGAGTTGTTAGAAAGATTACGCGATGCTATTACGACTAGGAAATAATTCGGAAGAATATGAGTTTATTACGATGGAGGATCAGTTGTCGAGGATAGTAACAGAAAAATTAAAAGAAAATGCACAGGCAATGGAACAAAAGTTAGAAGAATGTTCAAAGAAAATTGAAGAAAATGACATTTTGCATTTGCATTTTAGTATGAAGTAGTGACTGACATTTTAAAAATCACACAAAAAATTTGGTGAATCCAATTAAGAATACAAATAGTTTAATATAATCGATATGGTCCAACAACTAATACATAACACGTACAATTAATTGTTTTAGAATTTGAAAAATAATATGAGCCGCAAAGACAAACTTTGAAAAGGTAGTACGCACTTTAAAAAAAGTACATAAATTTAGGTTGTAATTCCAATAGAATAAAAGAAATATATTTTTTATTTATATCTCATTAAATTCTGTTTTTTATCTACAAAAATATCGAGCCGAAATAAAATTTTCACTTGGAAAAAAGTTAAAAACAAAAGTAAAATCATCAAATTTTCATTTTTTGTTCGTAACTCGACAACAACAATATCTGAAATAGCTTCATATATACCTATGATTTTGTTTCAAAAAGTTAGCCCATAAAGATTTGTGTCCATAATAAGAAAGTTTTTTATATAAGGAAGCTGAATTTGTTCTATCCTGTACACTATTTTTGGCTCGTCTACGTTTGTAATCTAGTCTCTTCCATTCTTTCTATTCATAAACTTTCTCTCTTCTAATCGCATCCATCCAAGACTGGTTTTCCACATGATCGTACATGGTTAAATTCACCGACAAATATATATTTCCATTCTCGTTACAACTTTCCTCTTAACTATACATTCTTCATACATCCAATTATTCTTCAGACATTCTCGTTTCTCCGGTAATCACTCTCTTTTTATGCTTTTCCATTCATGCCCAAGATTCATTTCAGTCACCAAATCGCTCCTCTCAAATTATGCAAAAGCAGTAAAAAAAAATTACACTTACTCTCTTCATCGGTTGTGGAGGTATGGACGCTACCATCAATTTCAGGTAACAGAATAAAATCTTCCCCATGCGCAATCATTTCATCCGTCCAGAAAGTATTGTCACTGGAAGTTCTGTCCGATTCCGAACGAGATCTTGTTGGCATATCAAAACAACCTGCTGCAACAGGATGATCTTTTGACCAATCTTCTTCTTCGATAACTGGCCAACGATCATGGCGATTATGTCTCGTACAGGCCCATCCAAGAGAGAAAAGTGCGTTAGCCCCTTTGAAGGTTGTTCCCATCAAACCCAGAACATACAACGCAGTACCTCTGATGCTGTACACGGCGCATTGTTCAGCAATTTTGACTATGCAGGCAAATAAGTCTTCTCCATTGGTGGTATCTTCCAACAACATGTCGACTCCGTAGACGGAAGAAGCGAGGTGCCCGCATGCCCATAATGCGGCTTTCAACTCCAAAATTTCGCGTTCAGTAGTACAACTAGCACTACGAATGCAGCGAAATATTGGTTCTAAAGTATTTGATTTTACTAATGCCACACGTCCGAAAGCATGTTGTACCAATTGTCCGTACAAATGAGGAAGGACATAAACATCTCTACGAGTGACACCGGCTCCAGATCGGACGTTACTATGTCTGCGATCGTACCGGCCATCTTCAGAACGTTGATGTAATGTTAGAGAATCTAATAATTCTGATTCCATCAATCGGACATATTTATAATTAAAATACTCTGACCATCTTTTAATTTCATTGGTAACAAATTGATCGCGGTTTAGAAGATCAAAACCCGAAGGAACAGAAAGAAATCGAATTAGCAACAACAAACCCTTATCGCCTAAATGCAACAAGTCTGGCTTTTGAGACACTAATTTTTCTAAACATGATTTTTGTTCACAAGCTTCATGCAGAATGTTGAGGGCGTGAAGTGAAACGGCTTTTGATTGATCGAAAAGTTGCGTAACTAATAACTCAATGCCCCATTGTTCAAAACGAGGGAGTCCTGCGCGTAGCAGAACGAGGAGGAACTGTGTGGCGTATAACCGGGAACTTTCTTGTTGGCAGGTTAAAATTCGGGCAATTATTTGACGGTGAGGTCCGTCAACAGCGTAATTAAAACTAGAAACAATAAGTTTAACATAACAATTATGGTTAGTAGTTGTGCCGAGGCTCAGCAACCTGCAAAGAAATCAATAATTAATACATATAAGAAAGATCCGTTTACAAACAGTCCCGTCCAAAATTATAAGCACACCTCCTGATTTGGAAAAATCAATGCAGGAAACTCAAACTGTTCCCCTCATAAACTAAAAAAAATAATTAACATTTCATCTTATTTTTGCCGCTGTTTACCTTTGGTTCCTTTAAAATTTCAAATAATATTAGATTTCATATTTATAGTTAGTATAATTCGAATTTTCTTCTCAAACCCTCAAACGAACATACACGATAACGTGTTCAGCATGTGGATCTCGAGAAGAACTAGGAGATCGATTAAATTAGACAAATATTGTCTCATTAGGAGATCATTTTAGCAGTGTATTTTTTAGCCGAAAAAAAATCAACCGTGGTTAGATATAGGCGAAAATATAAATATTGAAGTTTTTTATTTTTAAAAATAATTTCCAATGGGGTCCTCCACCATAACAAAAATTAATAAATATATACTTTATACCTAGATGTATTACTTAAAAACAGGCTGGTATTCTGAGCGCCCGACAAAGCAAACGAATAACTAATCGCCTGACTATCATAATGTTACAATATACAGGGTATTTTCTTTAAACCAACCAGCGCTTTTTTGGGCGAACTAATGACTTTAGGGGATGTTATATAAAAAAAATGATAAAAAATGAGCTAATTTAACAGTAGTAACAATCCAAAAATTTAGCCAACGTAGAACAAAATTATATTTTTTTAAATAGTATCCTACATATTTTTTAGTCTATTAGAATTTTTTTCTGATTTCGACGATATACATATTGTATAGGGTTGTATAACAATTATTTTGAGAAAATCATTAGTTTGTCCAAAAAAAGCACTGGTTGTTTTAAAGGAAACACCTGTATACTTTAGTCGAGTGCTAGCTCATTTTTTTAATAATTACTTTGCGAGATATTTGAAATTTTTATCAGTCTCACTGTGAAGTCACATTATTACTATCTTTATCGTGCAGCCTACTTAAAAACTGGTGTCGCTAGAAATCAAATCCAGTTAAAATAAAAACAATTGTGACTTTTTAATACTACGATTTGCTTCAAAATTAAACGAACTTTCATTTAATAGTTAAACTACCAAGTGTATTAATGAAGGAGATTAATTGTTGACATCATTAATCACCAATTAATACACTTGTTAGTTGCAATATTTTTTCGTTAACCGTATTTTACTAAATTGGAAATTCTAATTTTATTCCATGATAATTATTTTTAGGTTAGTAACGTTAGACACATAAATTATATCAATTGTTCAGCAATGGTATGTGGTATCTATGGTTATCCACTAAAATAGTTTATTAATAAAAAATCATGCATTAATAGGGGTCATTAATGGATGATTTTCTTTACATTAACATACCCTATTAATAAACGGTCAAACTTGATAGTAGAGGACCCCATTGTGAAATAATACTTGATTTTCATTTGCATTTCTTTAAGCCACTTTTTAAGCTTTTTTGAATGGCGATGTTCTATTTTTTTTATGGTAGATTTCAAATTAAGACGATAAAGTTATAATTTTTATATTGACATTTTATCAGAAAATTACTCAACTGAAAAAATAATTTTTTTTAGCTTTCCAACAAGTATAATTCATCTATGATCATTTGTTTCATACAATAAATTAATTTAATTTTATATAAATCGTAGAAATGGGCTAAATAGGATCGAGGAGAATTTAAATAAACGAAGAAAGAAATTGTGAAAAATTCATGGACCTCGCAGGGATTTAAACCCAGGGCCTTCCTCTATCTATAGCTCGTGCCAAATAGAAATGACCTGCGCGTAATAGTATATTACGCACCATGAACTGTAAGTGACAGTTCTTAGGTCGCGAATGTTTAGGAAATCTAGACCCTACTGGTGTCGATTTCCCAAACTACATTCTCGACCTAAAAACTGTCACTTACAGTTCATGGTACGTAATATACTATTACGCGCAGGTCATTTCTATTTGGCATGAGCTATAGTAGGACGCTGTAACTAACTGAGCTACGATTTCCCATCGAAGTCAATGAATATTTCACAAGTCTTTTTACAAATCGTAACATGAAATATGAATACTCGGCCTAAATGTTTAAACTTTTAGGGTGGATCACAAATAATTATATTCTAATTTAAATTTACATAAAAAATAATGGGTTTGACAATGAAGCAAATAAAATGTTCAGTTAAGTATGATAAAATATTTATTCTAAGTTTGTTTTATTCAAAATCTTAACTTAGCACTTAAACGTATCGTTTTGAATATGTCATTATCTATTATGACGTCGATATAAAAATTCATATTAATATTAATTGCGCTGAAAGAAATTCTGAGAATTAAATTAGGAAATACGCAATGAAAATAAACGAATTATAATCGATAAATGTGTTTTCATTGTCACAACCATTTTTTATAGTGATAAAACAATTGAGCAATTGCTATTCGAAAGAGATTAAAAAATGCTCTAAAGAAGTGCAAAATGGAAATTATTTGTAAAAATAAGACTGTAAAATTTATAATTTTGTCTGTATCTAGAAACCTAAGCATTTGTTCCTAATAAACAATACATCGCTAAAATGGCCCCCTAATGGGGCTACTTTCATCAATTTCCCCAGGTTGAACACGTTATCCTGACTACCTCTATATTACATTTATTAATAATTAATGTTAATTCTTTGATTAAATTTATACAAGTTATAATAATTATTGAAAGTAGTGAATTTATTTGAAATTATAAAAAAAAAAACTAGAAAAATGGCACAAGGAAAAAAAGTTCTCGCAATATTCGATAAAATTTTAAAGAAAAAAGGTAATAGTGGACAAATAGCAAGAAAAGTTAGTGGATCATTGAATGTTGTTAGTATACCCATATTTTTGGACGGTATAGTATGTTTTTCAACTCACTTTTTAAATAAATCTAAATCTTGTAGAATACTAATTCCTTTCTGGGTGTGACACATATGTCCAATAAATAAAAAATAGGTTTGACATAAGGTATTCGACATATGTAACGGACTAAATAAACAGTCATGAGCACTTTTCGAAGTAGTAATTGCATCAATATGATTTGTAATATCTTCAAACCATTCTTGTAACAATTTGGATCCTTCTACTTCAGGCATTTGTAATAAACAATGAATCAAATCGCAACCAACTGTAGTGTGAACATGACTTTGTCGTGGTCCGGTTAAATCTAAATGAGAATATCTGTTGCTACTAGGTTGATAATAATGAACCAGTCTTCTTAGAAATGCACGGTGATTGGAATCATCCATTCTTAAGGTAAAGGTACCATCTATTTTTAAAATAGCTCTAATGACATTCCAGTTCCACGATAATCCTTCCTTGCTCTGCAAAACTCCAGATTCCCGTAAAACGTCTTCATCTCCATCCTTCAGCACCAGCTGATAAATTTTCGATTTTGTGTTATGTGTACGATGTCTTTTTATGCGTTCCCCAGTAGTTGTAGTGGTTCTTAATAACCGACCTGATTGAAGAATATGATCTAAATAAAGACTAGATGAAGCAGGTCTTTGTTTGAGCAAAGAATGTAGTTGATGAAGAGCAGTAACTGCTGCAAGGGCTTGGTATCGATTGGTAGTACAATAAGAAAGTAAATTTGGCAACGCGGGAGTGACGTTACAACATTCCGGAGGCAAGAGAACATGGATCATGTGGAGTAACACACCAAGAAGAACAGTGGCGCGCACAGAGATGAACGTATCCGAGGTTACTATCACTTCAACTAAAGCACTTAGTAAACCTAATTCGAGAAACACGTACAAGAGCACAGCTAAATGAATTTCAGCAATGTTGGGAGTAGTACGAGCTTGGTGGGGCATTATGGATCGACCTTCAGCAGCAACAAATCCTTCACTAAGACGCCATGTATCTTGGGGATCTGACGGATCAACTGCGTTTAAAGCAACTGAATATTCGTCAGTCCATTCTGGTTGTGGTAACCCAAGAAGCTCATAAAGAAGATCCAACACAGCTTTCTGCAAGGAGAAAACACACTCAATATCCAAGGGTTGAATACCAGGAATCCCGCAAGAAATGAATAAATATATTTAACGGAATCAAAATTTATTAGATGAAATAATAGTTATTTTTATACAAGACGATAAAACGAGCGGAAAGTTTAATTCACGAGCGTTTTCGCGAGTCGATGATTTAATTTTATCGTTGTGTATAAAATTCTATGTTTTTATAGTAGATGTTAAAAAATAAAAAATATCAAATATAAATCAACACAATTTTAAAATCCCCGATCTGCCTATGTGGGTTATTATGGATTTTGTAAATAAATAAATAAATACGAATTACAGTATTTTATCTACCCTTGCTGTTAAAATGCTACTTATCTACCCTTGCGGTTAAAGTGCTACTTTATCTACTATTTTGAGTAGATAAAAGAACACTTTAACATCAGCTATAGAAAAAAAAGTTACCTATCCTAACACATTGACCCATTTACTTGCTGCATTTTGAACAAACTTTTACATGATATGAATTTTTTGTACTTGTGCAGCTAGTACGATTGTTTTTTGATTGATCCTTTTTTGTTGTAAAACAAACATCTCCCAAAAGATGACTGAGGAGATATTGGCTCTTAAAAATCTGGAGGAATTTGAGTATTCTTTATACATATGTATCACAACTTCAGGTACAAACTTTAAAGGCACCAAAATGAGTAAAAAAGCTTAATCAACATGGGTCCGATCTTCAATAGTTTTCGAAATATAAGGCAATGAAAAATGAGATTTTACTTCTACTATTTCGAAAACTATAAGAATTACGACTTCGATTAAATGAGACTTTTTGTTTACCCCTGAGAGATCATCTTGATGTACTTTTATTTTTCAAAAAAAAAAAAAAATCAAATATTTGTATTAAGTTAAATGTTGTGGACGACCGTGGCTAATATTTAGTATTCAAATAACTTCGTAACTCGTAGAAATTGAGACAAATGTTTCATATAAAATACGAGTACAGTCTTGAATACCCACTTCCCAATAATTTTTATTTTGATGGTTTATATAGTTGCAAAACCATTAAAAACACTAAATTCCACAAAAAATAGGGCACGGAAAGCAATATTTATAGTGATTCTGATGTTTTCTAAAAAAGGAATGTTAAATTCCGATAAAATGAATGTAGCCATCCGAATTTGCAAACGAAGGAGTTATAATTTTCATAGGTACAGCCTTTAGGATATATAAAACCTGACTATTTTTGAAAAAAAAACAATTCAATAGGGGTGGTACGAAAATTTGGTATTTGTAAACTTTCTTAGATTATAGGAGTGATAAGTTCAATAGTCAGTTTTTTAGAAAGAGATCTTCTGTTTGATATTTAAAGAAATAATAATATTAAAAATAAATACTAAATTTATAACCTGGCGTAAACTTGAAAAAATATATTTATCTGAGCAAAATCACAAAACCAAATTTGATATCAAATGAAAATACATATGCAGAATGAATTCAACATATGATACTGTCCGGTATTGTAAATTGCGGGTGTAACACGCATACTGAAAGGAATAGTAGTACACCAGAGGACCAAAATAGGCAATTTTTTTAAGATTATTATAACTGGCAGTTTTGCAAAATCAGATGGTAAAAGAAAAGAAGCGGCCTATACGACCAACAATGGGGTCATTTCACATTTTCTGATTTATTTTTTTCTTGAAAGCATAGGTCAAATTAAATATGTAGGTGTATGTTTTATAGTTACACCTTACAAGTCTTTAGATTCAGAGATATGATTTTTAATATATGTCTTTAATTTCAAATATTTCAACGCTGACGTCACAGATTCACGGATACGGTAATCGAGATCTACCAGTTTAGTTTGGAACTATGATTATTTGGTTTGGTATTTATTTTAATGAATGTTTTATTAATATACTTTCTACTGCACTATTACTTTTAAAGAAATACACAGTAATAATAATCTTCACGCTTGTATACTCTGCTGTTACCTGTTACAATTTTAGGTTAGATTGCTGTTTACAACGGCTAAAACTGAAATCACGTGGAACGTAAATATATGGGAGTGACAGAGAAATGTTTTTGTGTGAGTATGAAGCTGTGACGTCACAAATTTAATCCGTGTTTCCAGCCGCGAAAGTTTATTAGCAAATTTATGAATGAAAAGTCTTATATTTCAATTTTTTATATTAATATAAATGAGATGGATTTCACGATTTTATAAAAAAAATAGACCTTTTTTTAAATGACCACATTCGATAAATACACTTTTTTACGACTGGGGTACTAGAGTACCCCGAGTAGCATTTTAGGGTTGAATTATTTCAGATTGTTACTTACACGAACTTCCAGTTGATTAAGGTACAAAACATCAACAATCGCCTGTAAACCGGAGGTATTTGACGGCGAGCAAAAATGGAGTATGCCAGGCCAACTCCGCAAAACAGACAACAAAGCCAGTCTGCTACAGTTGAATCGCAGCTCTCGTTCGTCTCTAAAGAACATAATATGTATAATTACAACGTTTCATGCACACCCAAATACATTCGTACAAAAATTCGCAAAAAACACACATATTTGTTCGTTCTCAAAATCGACTCAGCTTAATGTGTAAATGTGAGAAATTAATTGCAATTAAACTCTACGTATCAAAAGTAAACAAAACGAAGGCTACGCCAATGTTATAGTAATAAGGGTAGAAATTAATTACCTATTTTTATCCATCCAGACATGGCGATAATGGAAATCACAATACGGTGCAGCCAAACAATGTAGATCTACACCAGCGTAGTTCCTAGTTGCAGGTTTGTCTAATAAATGTAACAAGACACCACATAAACATTCAACTATTCGTGGCATTTGACATTCCAGAATGTTTCTTGTTATGGCTGAGACTCCGCAACATTTTATAAACAATTCGGGATTTAAAATACCTTTAAAAACAATTGCTATCAGTTTGATAATAAGCACAAAGTTCTCTAAATAAATGTTTAATTAGTAAAAACAAAGAATGGACGAACATGTGGATCTTATGATATCCACTATGAAAATAAAGGCAAATATTGCATGCATCCTTTCTCATATTTTTCTCTTTATTTTATTACATTTTATAAACTCCGAAAAAAGAAATCTACCTTTATGTTTTTTTTTAAATTATTCAATATTCATCTTTAAGTGCGGACAAAAAGCAATTCTGAAGTATATGAAGATCAATATTTTAATATTCAAAACCGGTAGTACACATTAAATAATTATAAACATGAAGGAAGACTACTTTTTCTGTTTTGGCTTCCAATTCACAAATTATTTTATTTAGAAGTAAAGGAAGAGGTCTAACTCTGTGACAATTGAGAAAATATACTTGACTAGAACTCTGCGTACCAAAAATACGCATACTGGAGCCTATGCCAATGAGAAATTAGGAATAAACAAAAACGCGATACATTATTTATTGTTACAAAAATAAACCAGACAGGTTGGACTATTATAGTAATTATTTAGAATTAAATCAAGTTTGTTTCTCTAAAAAAAAATCGCAATTTTATTGAAATAGGTGTATAAAACGGAAACTACACACACCGATAAAAATAGAGAAACACAAAACATTTTAACGATATTTTTGATAACTTTTTTGACTGAATTTGGTAACGGCAAATTCACATTGCAAAGACTAATTAAAAAACTAAATTTTCCATTATTTATAAATTATTATTAATTATTACGTAAAAATTATAATTTTCCATTTTTTAAATATATATTTTTTACTTTATATACTTAGAATTGAAACTACAGCAAAAGTAGAAAGAAATGATTGTTAACCCTGGATCTATAGTCAACACGAATTAAACATTCATATTCAGTAAAACTAAAGACCTAGCAATATTTAACACCTCGATATATGATAATCAATCTTTATTAGGTGGCCACATTTAGGTGTTATATCGTCATTTGTTATTTGTTGTACATGTAGAATTAACAACACAAATATGAAAGGCAGAAGATTAAAACTTTTTTAAATATATAGCTTTTTTGGTGTGCCCCAAACTTTGCCGATGTGTGTAATTTCATATCCAGTATTGACCATAAACATAGCATTTTTTTTTAATTCAATTACTTTCAAGATCAATTAAGAAAGAATTTTTGAAATTACAGGTACTGTAGAAGGCTCAATAGCACCTTTACTTAGAAAACGGCATATTATACGCGATACTGTGGATCTAATTAAATGTATTCGAAATATCATTTTGTGAAGTACCATTTTATACGATCGGATTATTAATTTTCGAATCTCATTAGACAGTTTTATTACTACTCACGATTAGATAATTCATATTTTTTTAAACAATTACATAATATACACATTGAAATTCAGATAAACTTGTAAATGCGTGGTTCTTATTTTTGTCCAGACAAAAATACGTTATACAAATTGAACAAATTATATAAATTTAATATGAGTTATTTTATAAAATTTCACTTCTGCTATCTTTATGGCCAATACTTTAAGCAGGCTCCCAATTAACTCATTATTATGATAAAAAATATTAAGACAGCATTTAAAACTAAAATTATGTCTCATGCCGGTTTTAACTCAGGGCAGCAATACAGATAGCGTACGATTTATAAAATGTCAGGGATGATTATGACATGTATAGCTCGTGCCAATAGAGAAGGGAAATATCCAGAGAATTCATCCAATCGAGTTTTATAGTCTATATTTTTTTTTCTTTTAGAAATTCTGTGTTCATATGATAAGTCTTTATGAAATGAGTCGTCACAACATGGCTGGTTTTTGCAACTTTTTAAAAATATACTTTAAAACAATTTTATATAACAAAATATGTAAATAAAAAAGAATTTAATCATACAGTACGAAAAATTAGACTATGCTTGTTCGATTTAAACAAAATTAAATATTTTTTTATATAACCTCATTACAGAGAGGTTGATTTAGAGAGTGTTAACTGTAGTAATCTTTTGGTGAAATGACCTCTTGAATGTTATATACGTATGTCAATTTAAAAGTATTTAAATAAATGTCAATTTGACATGATATTGTCAAAAGAAATCAAAGCTTTTCTTCTTGAATTTTATTTTAGAAATGGAAATAAATTAGAAAACAGCGAATGGCAATGTACTGTATCCTTCTTAATTCTTTTCTTCTAAAAATTTCATTTCAAGATCAATCAATTGAACGTTACGTTTTTTTCTGAACACACTGTATTAATTTATATGAATGTACAGTAAATTTATATAAGCCTATTATTCAGATTTTAGTATTTAATTTTTTTTATTTTATATTTATTTTACAAGTTAATGAATTCGATGAACACGGAAATTTTGCTCAACTTATATAATATTAAAAAAAAAAAAACCAGTATAGTACGCCTTTAAATTTATTACACATAAAAAAGAAAAATTTGAATATCAACATACCTAATTCACATAAAGATGCAAGGCAAACACGTAACATCCTATCTTTATCTTCACCAACACTGTTCGCCAAAGAGACTAACGATCTTGCTAAATTAATATCGAAATGTTCCGGTGCTATCAATAAAATTTTCCTAATTAATTTAAAAGCTTGAATTCTTTCTGCATCATTTCGCAATACTAAATCAACGGACCTAAAATTATCATATGGTAAAATAGTACATTTTAACTTATTGTAAATAAATACCTTGCTATTAAATATGGAAATTGTAAGTAATTTAAAGCTATTATATCATTCTCAGAGGTAAGCACATGACGAATTGCTCGCAAACCAGCAGCACGCACCTGAGTGGATTCATTGACAAGAGATACACGCAAACTAGAAATAAAGTTAAAATTTAACCAAAGATCAATGATTTATACTTTTGATAACATACCAACACAAAATTTCTTCTATCGTAAAACCGGTACTTTCTACATCACCATTCACATGCAATATTAGTTTTACGAAAGCATTTAAATAATTAACCCGTTTTCCTTCAGTTACGTTGGATAAAGTACAAAAGCCTTCCAATATTTCTTTACAAGTAATCCGCACATCTACAAAATAAAAGTGTAAAATGTATTCATGATTTAACAGTGCTGAAAGCATGTACCTTTTGATAAATCGACTTTGACGTAATCTTCATCATTTTCTTTCTTACCTAAGTATACATAATAAAAAGCATTAATAGAAAATAAGTAATTTTTAATTAATAAACGTACTACGATCAAATCTGCCTGAGCGTAAAGTCCGACTTCTCAACATCCAACTTGATACTGCCATAACTTTGACGATATATTTAATTCATATAAAGAAATATTATACTATAAAGTCACTACAAATAAACCTGTACAGAGGCATCCTTTCATTATATACTCTAAATATTTACTATTCAAATTAAATATATGCAGCAATGAAATATTAGGTTAGATCTTATTACGATGGAAACTCATCTCTTTTGCATGGTGTATTAAACGAAATGCGCATGCGGTAAAGTGAAGGCTGGTTCACATTTTTGCATAATCTTTTTATCAATAGATGTCAACATAATTTTTTGTTGTTAAAATTTTTATTTCAAAGTTCACCAACAAGCTCATTTAATTTTTTTGCAACAAGTTCATTATATTAATTTTGTTGTTTATCTTGTTAAATAACTCATTCGAAAAAAGTAGAAAACCTATGAGGAAAACGTAAAAAAGTAACTTTTGTGAAAGTTATCCATTCTTATATTTTTAACGATCAACTTTTTATTTTAATAAATGTTTGTTGCAGCGTTGCCAGATTATAGACCTTTTCAATTAAGAGATAAAAAAATATGCGCAATGGGATCTGCACATAGAAAGCCAACAAAACAACAAATGGCTGGAGTCATGGTTACGTGCTTCTGATATGAACAAGGAGGATCATGAGTTTCATGGTGTTTGTTTTTTAAAAAATTAGACGTAATATATAAGTGTTAACAACTTTTAAAAACTTCTCAAAAGAAGTTACAAAAACTTCAATTGGAGCAAAAATGTCAAAGGATGCAATTTTTAACTGAGATTAGGTAATTTAGTGACTGCAATATCTTTGACGTTTTATTTAAGAGCCCAGCTGGCAATTGTAGGCGCCATTTACTTACTATCTGCAGAGGTAGCTCTGTTACAGTACCTTACTAACTAAAAACGATAAAAAGTTAATTATAGTTATTAACGTTATTAGGCCGATATAAAGCAAGTAACAGACGCGGCTGAAGTTTGTAAATCGAGGCGATAGCCGAGTTTATAATCAGCCGAGTCCGTTATTTGCATATCGGCCGTGTGGCGTTCAAAATTTTTCGTAATACCATAAAGCTTTTCACGATACTGCGATTTTTTTAAGAAATACTTTATCCTTAATAGCAGGCGCCTGTTATAAACCTTAACGGCCGGCGTCCTTTATAGATCCCTTTTCACTTACGTGTTTAGTCGGTATGGTATTACGAAAAAAAAAAAAAAAAAACGAGTATAGCAACCTGAGAAAAAAACAAGAGCCGGTAGTGGGTTTATTTGTATCAAGATGTTCTCTTTCTCTTGAAAAAGGTTTATTATTTTACCAAAGCGGGATTTTTACAATGTGAAATATAAAAGATCGGAAAAAAAATTGAATTGCATTTACTTTAGTAAAACTTAATAACTAAGTGTTTCATAAGTATCAAAATTATGAACTTAAGTGAAGAGGGCCGTGTTCTTCCACAAGGCGCAACTTTCTGCGGGTTCCTGTTATTAGGTTTTGTACAACATTTGCATCGATTTCTCAGACTCTCTTGTAATTCTATGTCGAAGTTCTTCCTCATTTTAAGTTTCCATCCTTCATAGTAATTTTTTCGAGATAAAAGACCCCAAAAATCTTCTATGGAACGAGCCTGGAAAACAGGGCCGGCTTGAAGCAGGTGTGGACGGTACAATAGCACCCAGGCCCCGCGCTTCAAGATGCCGCGCGATTTGTAAATACGTAGTTCATATTTATTTATTACAATATTTTTGTATTCTTAAAAATGTTAAGGCACAGGTTATATCTTCAGTATATAGAAATAACGATTTAATTACAACAATAAAATTATTGATTACAATAAAGGAAATATGAATACAATAATGAAAATGATTAATAACATAAATAATTATATATTTTAGTTTTCAAATTTTGACGTCCTTCTTAATTTGCCGTCCCTATGAAATTCCTAAGATGCCAAATGCCTTGGCGATCATTCTATCTGAAAATCTTATGTAACATAAAATGAAAATCGCGAGAGGTATTATTGTGTTAATCACAATAGTTTTTTTTTTTTAATATGATAATCCGATGGCGCAATTGGTTAGATGTTGAAGAAAACTGTGTAGAAAAATAACCTGTATACGAATTAGAAATATTTTAATTGAATAAACAGTTTGTAAAAGAGCTGGTTTGACCCTTATACATTTTTGTTATTTTCAAAGACTTCGCGGCCGACGGTCCTGCTGGGGAAGGTTTCGTATAAGTATGGACTGATGCTCAACTTTTTCCTTCTTTGCAGCCTGTCCCTCCCCGTGCGGTGTTGCCGCTCCTTCATAACTTAGCATTTTCAACATCACCTATGATTTGGCCAAAGTGTAGAAATCTCATGTCCATACTTATTTGACGGCAAGTATAGCTAAAGTTTTGTGTTGGATGTTGATCTGACCAGAACATAAAATCGTCCCCAGTCTTCAATAAAACACATACTAAAAACTACCCTTTAGCTATTAAAATAATATATTAAAGATTTTACTTTTCGAAAAGTTTTTTTTATGTTTTTGCTTTATGCCAAGCAAACAAACTGTATTGAATGAAGCATTGAATATGTGTCTACTATGGCACCCTAGGATATTTTGACTACCTGTTTTTCATTTTTTTTTTTTGTAACAACGAACACAATATTTTCTATCTTATAACTTATATACTTATATTATACTATACAGATGAAAACAGACTTACAAAATACAACAATTCAAAAATATTGCACATATTGTCCATACAAAATTATTCGTGTCCGTAGATTCCGTTAAAAGTGTCCGCTGTGGCGTAAGAAAAGAGGAATAATGCGTCTGCTATGACGCCTTGGAATCTAAAAGGCAGTATGTAATATTACGCCAACGAAAGACACCGATGTCCCCTCGTTTTTTATTAATAACTAATTAATGATAGAAGATAAAATAAAAATAAAACTACCAAAACACATAGAATTGACCTTGTACCAGGTACCTGTAAGCGAAGGTCTTATTAATCGTGAATTTACCTGTCTCGCGCGGGAAAATTTATTTTATCTTAAAAAGCGGGAAGTCATGCAAAAATCGGGACCGGGACGTTTGGCAACGCTGGTTTGTAGTATGAATTTTTATTCAAATGATGTAAATATTCTAGAAATTTATATTAATATTAAAAATCCATTAATTTGCAATTATAGTTTGTTTCACCTAAGAAAATATATTATTTATATCGTTTTGAAATAATAATATTTTTCTTTTAACGTATGACACAGCGTAATACAGCTCAATGACCAATCAAAATCAACCATTTCCTCTTCTTCCGTTACGTCAAAACACCACGTAGCTTTCGAGGTTTCTCCCACCAGTAAGAATGTGCTAGAAGTAACAACTTACGTGTACAAAATAGGTATATTTGTGTGAATCGTAGAAGGCACAGTGCGTGAATATTTGAGTTTGTTGCATTTTATTCGTGAAAACTCGATAGTTTATTGTTATACCAAGAATAAACAGTGTATTTGGATTGAAAAAATTATGGCGACGACAATTAATTCATTTCTAAATTCCTTTAACAATAAATTGTAAGTATATAAAACATCACATACTGATAAGAATTTCACCTAGTCATAGCTATAAGGTAGCAAACAAGGAAATCGTTTACTCGGCGCAGCCAGTTCCAGAATTGGTTATTACGCAATTAGTGGACTAATTTACTAATAATATCTTTCTTTTTTGCAGTGAAGAGCCTGTACGACAACATCTTCGCAATGTGTATGGGTGTTTGGCAATGTCAACAGTTGCAGCTGGAACCGGGGCTGCAGTACACTTGTACACAGATTTTCTTCAAGCTGGATTTTTATCGTCAATTGGAGCCCTAGTGCTGTTTTTCTTGTTGATCTGCACGCCCGATGATGGCAAAAACACAAACCTGAGAATGGGATACCTGTTTGGTTTCGCTGGTCTAACAGGACTTGGAATGGGACCCCTATTGGAAACTATAATCATGATCAACCCCAGCATTATCGTCACGGCTTTGCTGGGCACATCCGTGGTTTTCGTTTGCTTTACCTTGTGTGCAATGATGTCAGATCAAGGGAAATGGTTGTATTTGGGTGGAACTCTTATGACCTTAATTACATCAATGATGTTCATGGGACTTGCTAATTTATTCATAGGATCATCTCTAATTTATCAAGCTCATTTATACTTGGGATTAGTTGTAATGTGCGGATTTGTTTTATATGATACACAACTTATTGTTGAAAAGCGTCGTATGGGCAACAAGGATTTCGTCACACATTCAATGGATCTTTTCGTTGACTTCATTGGTATTTTCAGAAGATTATTAATCATCTTAACACAGAAGGTAAGGGGCAAAGTATGTTTAACTGTTTAATTAAAAAAATAAAAACAAATCGGGTGGTAGCATGAATGGTGATTAGGAGATGACTAGCAATGTTTTAACTCTTGTCAATCGTTTATGCTTTATTTTAGAGTAAAATACTTCAAATAAAAGTTGCGTAGAATTCATTTTTGTATAATTGTTATTTGAAGAATTTTTCTTTAAAATAAACCATAAACTATTGCCAGAGTTAAAACACTGCTAGTCATTTCCTAATCACCAATCATGCTACCACCCATAGTTTTTATGATTGAAATATATTATTATTGTGTTTTTCAGGAAGAAGAACAGAGGAAACGTAGGAATTAAGAACCACACTTACTAATTACTTTTTTCTCACTAAATTATTCGTAAGAATTATCTTATATGTATACAACCGAACTGTTTATAGATGTGATTAAAATGATTTTCTATGTAATAACCTATTTAAGCTAAAATTGAAGGTATTTTTCAACGAAACAATTTTATGTTTCTATAAGTTAATATTGTTCCAATAAAATTATAAAAAATGTTATATTTGTTTCATTTTCCTTACATTACAGTAGTTTATGCAACAGGTGAAGATAAGTGTATCTATTTTTAAATGACCAGACTTGTGTACACTAATTTTCTAGAACCCATATTACAATTTGGAAATAAATGTTATTAATTGGAACATGTTTTCTCATTGCGACTAGAAATCAGTTACCGTAGTCGAAGGTTATCTCTGTCTTAGCCCAGATTGTAAAATCCGTATTTCTTGCAGCGGAACTAATGAGTCAAAATAACATTTCTATTCTTTTAATTTCTAAAATAATTGCAAAAACTTATAATTAATAAAAGTGTATTGTCAATAAATACATAATTAATTCAATATATTATATACAAATAAATTTTCTTGCATTGCATCAGATTATAATAATTATATTATAAACAAACTATGTAAATTGTACTTGACACTGACCACTTCTTCTTTAGCTTTTCCCACTGGTTAAGTGGTCGCTGTTTTTGAATTTCTTCGTCCACTCATTATTTTGCTTGTCCTCATTCAATTCCTTTTCTCTTAAGTCCTTCGCAATACAGCATTTCCATCTTTCTTATCTTTGGTCTTCCTCTGTTTCTTCTACTACTAAGCTGTTCATTCTTCTTCCAATATATTCATCTCACTTGTCTATAAAACTTTTATCACTTGAGCCATTTCCCTTATCCTTTCATTCCGTAGCCTATTTTTCCGAGTCTTCCCCAACATACTCATCTTTCTGCCACATTCATTTTCTTATCATTGACAGTAACATCTGTCAATTAGAATTTTCTTAAAATAGTTGCTGTTTCCATGGTTATAGTTTAGCTAGCTGATTTATGAAATTTAATATCTTTATAATTCTTTAACTCTATATCCATTGAATATGGAGTATAAAATGCAATCAAATCGTGTAATAGTATATTCGTTAATATTTATAGTAACATTAAAAGTGTCATAAAATGATTTAACAGCGTTTTTTCAAGAAAAACTGTTAAAATATTCAAATAAGGGTACTTCCGGTTGATTAATTATAACCAAAATCTAATCACCTCTTCTTTTGGATGTAAACTTAACTTGAGGAATACGAAAAAAATATAATTTTTGGAATCGTGGTATTGGTTATGCGATTCGAAACTTTCGTCACACATACATACATCGTAAAAATGGTAAAATCGTATTATAGGGACCCTAAAACGTACTTATTCACTAAAAACACATCTTTGAATTTTTTGACCAGACAATATCTACGGAAGGTAAAAAAAGTTTAACTATTAGTGTCAACTTTATAAGCGTTTTTCTAAGAAACTAGGCGGTGGATTGTTCGTGACAATTAAAAATTTTGAAATCATAGTTCGAAATTAATTTTTACACGAGATTCAATTCAAGTTTCCCGGCGCCGGTTTAGTATTAATCCCAAGTTTTGGACTTAGCTTATATATTTCTCTATAACAATAACCTCACCTAACGCACAAAACACGCCGAGTATTTTTCAAGAGTGACTTTTGTACCGGTAGGTTAGATACAGTCGCAGCCAGACTGTCAAACCGTTGATCTAGCGCTGTTTACAATCTGGCGAATTGTCTAGGAGTTTTATAAAAGATGAACAGCTTGTTTAGCTAGTATATTCCTCTAAATATAACGCACAAAACTCTTGTCAATTTTCCAAGCGTGAGTTTTGTGCGTTAGGCTATTGTTAAATTTTGAGAAATATACTAGTTGTTCATTGATTTATAAAACGCCTGAAGACTAGCTACATTGTAATGCATCACTAAGTCAACGTAGGTTTAACATTTTGACTGTATTTCACCCGTACTTTATTAAGACGGATTTTAATAATATCGACAATTCATTTGAAAACAAAATAAGACTTGCAAAAACAAAGATACATACTTGGACACGATGAAGTTTGAAGAGCTGCAACTGTAGAAATGGTATTTCAATGTATTTGAATTACCTTCATGCTTATCAAGGATATTTTAGTAACAAGTTGCTACCAAATTACTATTTTGCACTAGTGCTACTTTTTTAACTAAAATAAGTTCAAAAAAACCTATAATGTACCTTACAACTCCGTAGAAAACTATTACTAACTATTGAGATACTTGCCCTGATACTGAACTAAGAAATAAAAGTTTTATTCTGGTACATTTACAATGAATACAGTCAAATTAATACAAGGTACTTACAATCGAAATCTAAACATATAAAATGTGATTTATATTTAAAAATGTGTAAGTCAATATGACTTAAAATCACACGACAATATTATAAACGAATAGAGGTACTTTAGTAGGGTCTGTGTCTGTTGTTGTCTCGAGAGCCTCTATCTCTGGAATAAGAAAAAAATATATAATTAATACTCAACGTCTATGTTGGTTTTTAAGGATAATATTTTGTTGATGACTGTTTCTTCAGACAGGACACACCGTAGTAAAAAAATACATTGCGGTGAGTTTGATGAAGACTTACTATACCCCACTTCGGACATTCAGACGTTAGTTATAAAAAAACACTACATCTGAATTTAATTGGGGACGGTGAGGTTATAATAAAAAACTTTTGTATTATTGTATCTCTAGACAGGACACACCTACAAATATTGTATTTGTGGTGCGTTTCATAGAGATTTTTTTATATGCCCCGGTTATTCGGCATTCAAGTACGAACCAGAAAAATGTTTGTACTGGAATTTATTGGGGGATGAAAATAAAATACATCCAAAATTAATTAGAGGTTATAATAAAAACTTTTGTATTATTGTATCTCTAAACAGGTTACACCTACAAATAATATTGTATTTGTGGTGCGTTTTATAGAGATTTTTTATATGCCCGGGTTTTTCGGCATTCAAGTACGAACCAGAAAAAATGTTTGTACTGGAATTTATCGGGGGATGAAAATAAAATACATCCAAAATTAGAGGTTATAATAAAAACTTTTGTATTATTGTATCTCTAAACAGGTTACACCTACAAATAATATTGTATTTGTGGTGCGTTTTATAGAGATTTTTTATATGCCCGGGTTTTTCGGCATTCAAGTACGAACCAGAAAAAATGTTTGTACTGGAATTTATCGGGGGATGAAAATAAAATACATCCAAAATTAGAGGTTATAATAAAAACTTTTGTATTATTGTATCTCTAGACAGGACACACCTACAAATATTGTATTTGTGGTGCGTTTCATAGAGATTTTTTATATGCCCCGGTTTTTCGGCATTCAAGTACGAACTAGAAAAAATGTTTGTACTGGAATTTATCGGGGGATGAAAATAAAATACATCCAAAATTAATTGGAAGTTATAATAAAAAACTTATGTATTATTGTACTTCTAGACAGGATACACCTACAAATATTGTTATTTGTGATGGGTTGTATGCCGAATTCATTTATATTCCCCGGTTATAAGCCATTCAAGTGCAAACCAGAAAAATGTTTACACCAGAATATACCGGGGGGGATGAAAATAAAATGTTACAAAAATAGAATTTATCACTGGTATTGTTGAATCAGTTTTTTTTATAGATTAGAAAGTATAAAACGGCGAAAGTTCTTCAGAGGTTAAAATATTTAACATAATATCAAACTTATTCATTTAAAAAAATAAATAAAATATCTTTGCAGCAAAAAGATTTAACTTCATGTTTAAAACTACTTACTAATAAATAAAATATATTTAATTTTTTTATTATTATAATTTTTACAGAACTAAAAATAATTTTTCTACGATCGTGCAATAAAGTAGGCAAAAAACTACGCATTTTGAGAATTAAAAATAGGCCTTTATTGCAGAGCGTGTAAAGTTTTTTTATTCCACGTTACAATATCATGTAAACTTCTATGAATACAATGTGAAACATCTACATATGACTTTGACAATTATGTTTGACAGAGCGCAACCAAAATATTTTCAAATTTTGTATACTTTAATAATATTCGATCCTAGAAAAAATATTATGTTTGCAAAAAGTACATTTAGTGCACTTATTGTGCACTAAATATACTTCTTACACTTGATTCGTAAACACTATTTCCTTACCCTCCTCCTCCTCCTCCCCGCATAGAACCACCGCCTCCACGACCGCCCCCTCGTCCGCCGCGGTCTCCCCCTCGGCCTCCGCCGAATCCTCCGCGACCACCTCCACGGTCACTTCTGAAACCACCACCGCCGGGTCTACTACCGCGGTCACCTCCTCTGTGGCCACCACCGCCTCCTCTGCGGTCGTCTCCACTGCCTCCACCGCCGCCGCCACCACCTCCAGCACCCTCGGGTTTGTTTTCGTTACATCTATTGCACTTTGGACGCCAGGAGAAGTTAATGTTGCCTGGAAATGAAATTTTGAATTACACTTTGTCTCACGTAAAATATCATTGGTTTAGATAGGGAAATAAATTATGCCTTCTCATTGGTCAGAATCAACACATAGTACGTCAAAATTAAGTGATATTTAATCATGTTTTTTATTTCGACTTTTTTACAGATAAAAATATTTAGTACCGATAAAATTTGATTTCAAGAATGTTAATTATTTAATGCTTGTAAAATCAGCAGACTCTCAAGCGCCATTTGCTTATTTTCTTACGTGAAACGAAATATAGAAAAATGCAGGATTTATTTATTTAGCTTATATATATATAACATAAATGATATGTAACAATAAAGTAATTAAATTTGTTGGAATTGGCAAGAATGTTGTAAACAGTATAGAAGAAAGTAGTTTTCTAGAATAACGAATAGTTGACATTCCATATACTATACTCAGTTTTAAAATTATGGGAATTCAAAAGTATTATTAACCAGAATAAAATTGTCGCCGAGGTCACCTGCGGCCGAGGCTGGACAATGACGAAGTTGCTAAAAGATTTCGCGGACAAGGTGTACATATTTTTTGCGCAACCGTAAAAATATATGTAATTATAAATTTTGTTGCATTTAAACAGTTTAATTTATTGTAAGAGAAAGGCGGCTTTCATTGGGTTTTGTAAAAAAAGTTGAAAAGATTAAATAATTTCTAAAATAACTGTTTTACCTATTGTCATATTTTAGAAATGTCATTGTTTTTTGTGATTTTGTTTATTTCCAATTTCGCGGCCGTTACCATAACAATGGCCGGAAAATAGGATTTCGCGGATTATTGCGTTTGCGAAATGTTAAACTCGCGGGCGGTTGCACAAAAAAATATTTATAGCTGGCGCGCGTTAAGTTGAGACTTATAAATAGGTTACAATGGGAGATACTGGGCAAAGCTATTAACGATGGCGGCAGGTAACTAAGGTACTTTGGCCGAGTGAAATTTGAAAGCAGTGACCATGATACTGACAGCTAGTATTTGTATTTGGGGTTAGCTGGGGCTGATCCGGCCACACTTTAAAAAAGTATGATACATGAAAGATAAAAAGGATAAAAAGGTAATTAGCCTACGTGGTATAGTAAAAATGAATAGGCAGAAGACGCACGTCATCAACCTAAAAAAACAAAATGAAATATAACTTCTAGAAATTATTGGGTGTTATTTAAAAAAAAAAATACTGGTATTAAGAAATAATAATGAAATATTAATGAAATTTACAATTATTCCTAAGTCAATTCTTATTCTTTTTACGGAATATAAAATTATTTGAAATAATTGTAGTTAATTTTCGTAGCACACGTTGGCCGGGTGCCTACTGAGAATAACATTATTTCAAATAATTTTATATTTATATAAAAAAGTGAGGATTGACTTTTTTTTCTTCTTTTTAAAAATAAATAACACCTAATAATTTCTAGAAGTTATATTTCATTTTATTAGATTTTTTTCAGATTGATGATTTGCGTCTTCTGCCCATTCATTTTTACTAAAATAAACAAGTACATATATGTAGGAATTTTTAATCTTATTTAATAATAAGCGAATAAATATTGTATTTTACTTGGAAGTTAAAAGACTATGCAGGGACGCCGAGAGGTACACCCGGGCCCGGACAATAATTTTATGCGGCCCCTTCCATTTACAAATGTGGAAAAAAAAACCATTTTTGTAGTCACATGATACTATACAAAGTAACAAAGTCCAAATACGAATTTTAGGTTTTGCACATACAAGGTCTGTCACAACTTAAAGCGCGCCAGTTGCCTGTTATACAAAAAATTGCCAGACATAATTTACATTTCATTTCCAGTGTTAATTTTATTATTATTTAAATAATGTGAAATAAAAAAAATTATTAATTCATTTTGAAAATTTTTGGCTACATTTTCTTTGAATATTTTAAATAAAATATCCATAATATTTTGTCAACATGTTTGTACTTAACACTAAACAGATAAACTAATCAATTATTTAATTACGAAAGTGATAATAAATTAGGTCACTTATTGTATAGAAGAGTTCGAGCTAATTAGAAGCTTTTGAATTTACTCCATTTTGTTTAAAAATAGAGTATAGACGAGTTGTCTGGAGAAAGATCTTACCCCTCTGCAAATTGAATAAGCCGAGGAACTATCATTTTTCCCAGTTTAATCTCTCGACAAATTTGGAGATGATAGATTTCTTATCGTATTCTACCACCATGCCTATGTCGAGTAATATTTAACTTAATAATAGTGTACGGATAAATGTCTACCCCTTTATTTACAAAAAAATAAAATAAAGGGACTATCAATTTTCCGAACTAATCTATCGACAAATTTGGAGATGGCAGATTTCTTATCGTATTCTGTCATCATGCCTATGTCGAAAAACAAGCTTTGAAGTTATTAAGTGATTTAAATAAAGTGAATCAACGTTGGAAAACAGTTATTTATGTAACAAGTCAAACACTACCATATTTTTTTTGATTTTCATTGATTTCAACACATTTTTTATTATTCTTACCGCAGTCGGGGTTCGGGCACCGCCAATCTCCCTCTCCTCTGTCATCACCACGGCCGCCGCCGCCTCCTCCACGGCCACGACCCCCACCATCGCTACCACCGCCGCCACCTCCTCCTCCTCCGAATCCACCACCGCCACCACGGGGCTTGCCGCGGGTACCTCCGGACCAATTGCTTTTATGTGTAGCCATCTGGACTTTGATGGTGCTTCCGCGGAAGTCTTTTCCGTCGAACCACGTGATGGCGGATTTAGCAGCATCGGCATCGTCGTAAGTGACAGTGCATTCGCCTTTGGAACGGCCGCTTACTTTGTCCTTGTAGAGCCAAATTTTTGGTTTCATTGACCTTTTATCGATCTAAAAATTGAAAAATAATTTAGGTAATAAAATGTGGGTCAATTTCTCATTTGTGGTTTAGATTAGGTGTTAACTCTGTCATACAGCATTTATTCTTACAAAATCCACGTTTCGGTATCCCATGGAGGTAGGAATAATCTGGAGGTAGTATTTGCAATCGCTAGTGAAGCCGCTTCCCCTCTACAATGTGTCCCATGTCAGTTTAAAGAAGGTTATTGCTGTCAATTGTGTATTTCATGTTTTGTGCGTGTATGTCCACAGTTGAAGTTTATGCTCTCTCCATATTATTCCTACCTCCATGCGATATCCGGATAAGATCTTACAATATAAATTCATGTACACATAATACATTATGGAGTCTCGTGGCTGTGTGCCTGAGTGTCTGAGCACGAATCTGGAAGACCGGGTTCGATTCCGACCGGCGCCAGAAAATTATTTCGAATATTAAATGGCACAATAATTACTCCTGTGGTGCACTCTCCATGCCATCAATGAGTGCCCGTGAGGTGACGACTGGTAAACGCCCACACGGTTCAAATATATCGTCATTACTAATATCTGCGTATAAAGCAGATTGTCACACCCAGCCATGAGTAATATGCCGTGATGATTTATTTATTTATAAATACGTTCTGTTGCCGGTTTTGAGGTTTTTTTTTACGAATTTTTGTACGTTTGTAAAACTGAATGTTTACACGAATATGTAGATGAATTTATGATTAAGAATCTGTAATATCTTATTTATCCTAAAAAAAAGCACAAATATAAACTATTTTGCACGCTACTGTACTTTTTCGCACTAATCGTGTTCGAAAATTCAACCGCGGTAATCGTGGTCACTTTACACGGTAATCGAAAGGTTGTGCTTCTCGCGGTAAGCAGTCGAACGCATTGATATTTATGGTTATTAAGTTGCCGCCAAATAAGTATGGATTGGAGATTTCAACGCTGTTGCCAATTCATGGGCAATGTTTAAAATGCTAAGTTACGAAGAAATGGCAACATCGCATGGCAAGGGACAGGGTGCGGAGAAGGGAAAAAGTTGAGCATTAGTCCATACTTAATTAATCGCGAGTATAAATAATAACTGTCAAAATAATCATATTAGTATACATTCACATCGTAGGATATTTTTGTTAGATACTATTTGTTTTTAGTACCATGGAGGAGTGGTTGTTTTTAATATCCATGATTGACTTGCTTTTAAACGCAATTAACCTTTTTAAATGTTATCAAAGAACAACGTGTGTCTACGTCAAAAGTTCGATTAGACTATAAATTACCACAAAAACCATGTTCTGAGTACGGTTTCGGCGGTAACCAGAATTTTACTGCGTTCGAAAATAGTAACGTTAATCTATAAAAAAAAAATACCGGTACAATCGTGATTCAATTTTCGAAATACTATAAGGCGTGGCCTGGTATGCGAAACAGTTCGCCATCGTGAGATTTGAAGTAATTCTTAAGATAATAAATATTTGTATCAAAGTGAATAATCGACTGTGAAATGTATTAAGCAGCCGAAAACAGTTCTGAAATTCCTCTGCGAGATATTCAAATTGGACCTGGGCAAAGATGCGCCCAGACACAGAGTGCTACTCGCATAAAATTAATTAAAATATAATTTAACAAACCTTAATCACTCCAATGGAGCCAAAGTGTTGGGCAATATCTTCTTCGCTCAAATTTTGGTCGATTCCAGAGACGAACACGGTGTCCTCCTGAATAACCATTTCTCCACCGCTGCCGAATCCGCCTGTAAACATAATTTCATTACAATGAGTTTTGAATTCTAACTAAAAAAAACAAACTGTATTAGTGCGTTTACTTAATTTATTTAACATGTATTCTTTTAATGTAGACCAAATTTTAAATAACACATGTTTTACGCAAATCCAGAGAGTATTATTTTGACCAGGTATATAACATGTATCGTTTACCATTTTGAATACCTTCATACCTTCTGAACCAAACATCTTTCGTACATTTTACCATTTAAACACATTCATCACAAATACATTTTTTTACTCATTTTCAAGTACATTATAGTACAAGTTTAAGTGACCGAAAAATATCATTATATATATATATACTGACAGAAGTAATAATAGTAGGACACTTATGAAAGAGCTGCATCAGATACAAATCTTGATTGACTAATATTAACTCTTGGGGAAAATACACAACCACGCATTTTCGACGATTCATTTGGAGATCACAATTACATTTAAACCTTTGTCACTTTAGGCGCAAATGACGTACAACAATAAAGTTCAAATGTTTATTGTTCAAAGAAATATGTAGAATAATTATTTTTGGGTTGGATTGTAGAATACCCCCCCCCCTTTAAAACTTTTTTGTTGAAATGTGTTCTTTTAGTTAAAATATAACAAAGAAACAGAATTAGAACGCGGAAGCAGGTATTTGCTTTTTGCAAAATTAAAATCACATTTTACCTATTCTAAAGGCTGTACTTGTGGAAGTTATGACTTCTTCGCGTTTGCAAATTCTCAAAAAAATACTTTAATGTAACGGTAACCTAATGGACAGAACTCAATTTGACGAAATTCTGGTATATAATGTTCATTGGTTGCATGCATTACGCGACAAAATAATTATTAGTTCTTTAGGTTGTATTTGTGAAAAATGTGACTTTTTCGCTGGCAAATTTAAAAAAATACTTTAATGTAACGTTAACCTAACACACAGAACTCAATTTGATGGTTACATTCATTTTATAGGAATTTAACCATGTTTTTTTTTAAAAAAAAAAAAGGCCAAAACACTATAAATATTACTTTCTGCGCCCTAATTAACCATCAAAATATAATTCTTGAAGGATGGGTATTCTAGACTTTCGCCTATTTTCGTAACAAGTGTGAGAAATTAGTGATTCTGAAAGGAATGCGTTTTCCGAAACGAGCGTACTAGAAATTTGCATAATGCTTCAGAATTACGTTTTCCGCATGTTACAAACAATATTTTTTCTGGAAAATTACGAAATATATTCTAAATTTTTGACATATCTTCTCCTTGGGCGTCTACGCATGGTATCTTTAAACGATCGTAAATACTACTTTTATAGTAATAACACAAAAATCTAGTTTTAATTATTTCCCGCACTCATTTTCAGTTTGAGAGCACTTATTTCCCGCAAGATTGTGGAAATAGTATATTACATCCGAGGTGGGATATGTTTAATTACAGCCAAGGGCTTGTGTATATTACCGAGGCAAAGCCTCGAGGTAATACAGCGCGAGGCTGTAATGAAACTCCCATCGAGGTATGTATACTATTTTATTCACAAACATCCTCTTTCTAAATCAATAATTTTCAGAATCATTGAGTTATAACATTTAATTTTGTTACTGTTTTTTCACAGCTCTATTAAAATTTGTTTAGCCTACTTCATTATAGAGATCTATGACAAAGTTGCTGGGCAACCCTTACATAAATATTTCCAACCCGTGGGGTGGAAGTGAATTATTTCCAACCCAAGAGCTTGTCATTGCAGTTAGGAATGACGTATTTCCGAACCTCTAAAAGGTTAGGAATCGACATATTACTATAATGATCGTGAATAAAAATATTTGTAACTTTATTGTTGCACGTTGTGAACACATCAAGATTTCTACTGAGGGAGCTTCGCAAATTGCAAATGTAGCCGTCCGTTGACACTTAAATTAATAGAATTAAGAGCAAGCTCAACGACTGGCAACAGCACTTTCATTATGAACCATGTAATAGTAAAAGTTTGACATAAAATGCATCAGGTCATATGACCTGGTGCGTTTACCTTTGTAACCACCCCTTCCGCCACTGCTAAAACAGAAGCAATAGAGATCAGTGCGACGCGCTGATGGCGATGGGGAGGCCAACCACACGTTGGCTACCAACACTTTCTTTTACACAACGTTACTAGAACACTTTCTCGTCAAGTCATGCTGCTGTGGAACGAACTGCGTCCCTTCTCGTCAGTCTGTCCGTCAGTCGGTCTATCACAGTCTTTAACCCTTTGTATCACTATATTATACCAATACCAATATTGTGATTAAACCATTTTTAACTGTTTTACCTTTTTATATAAAAAACCAAGTACTCTAATTACCATACCACGTTGTTACCTACTAGTTTGTTAGCATAACACCATAACGACATTTTATGCGTACCAGTTCGTAATACCAGACGACACTCATCGTGTAATGTACACACAGTAATTTCAAAACTAATATCGTTAGAGGTACGTGGAGGCAGTACTTTAAACCAAATAATCATGTTTATGTTACGTGTAATTTCAGTGGCGGCTCGTCAGGGTAGACAAAGTAGGCGACGCCTGCCGTGTTATACCAAGATGAAATATATTTTTAATGTGTTTTACATTATAATAAATGTTAATTTAAGAAACCTAGAAGACCTAGATAATTATTGTATTTATTTAGTTCATAGTTCGCGCCTGTGTTTAATATTGGTAGCTTATCACTGCACGATCCGTACATATACGCGAAATTTTTATTGCATCCTGTACCGCGTTCAGCACCACTCATCGCTGACGGGGTGCCGAATGCGCCATTTACTGCAGTCTACAATTTCAATGGAGCGTTGACGCCAAACTTTTCAAGATGGCAGCACAAGAGTATACACATTTTGTAAAAGTTTACAGTGTGCAGTATAATTAAAATAGTTAAGAGTAGTTTTACACATTACGCATGCGCGTTTCACAATATGCCGCATGGCCCGTATACAAAACGAAACCAAAATTTGTTTTGTACTTCGTCTGTGTCCTGTATACTTGGCTGTGATAAACAAAATTTTCGAATATGTATTACGGGAACTGGAAAATATCATCAATTAAGCAAAAATAAAAATTCGTGGTGCATCGACACGGGAAAAAGTAAAATATAATAAATGATTCTGAACATTTATAAATATTTTAAATTAAGAGTAAAATTGAAAGCTCCATTTTCTTAACTGAAAATATTAATGTTTACAAAATGATTGTTCCATCCGAGCAAAAATATAAAAATTTACGTGGTGGTATAATTTTACCAGTTCACTCAATTTCAATACATAATATCAAGGCATATTTACATTCTTCCCATCAGAACATTTCAGATAAAACACTTCTATAATAAATACTTAAATACATATATAATTATTATCATTAAACATATTAACATATTTCATTATTTACCGATGAAATAACTTGTAACGAAATATTCGGTATGAAAATGATGTATTGTAAGTAGATAATCGTTCTTCCTGTTATTCTCTTCATCTCCTCTACAGAAGCTTTCAATTTGTAATTTAAACATTGGCGCCCACACAACCATGCGCTAACAATAAGAAAATTAGGTAGAGGGAGTAAAAGTGCAAGGAACAACAGCGCCACTGTGTATAGACTAAAGCGCCCATTTAAAAACTCAAAAAATGATAAAATAATTCGTCTTTTAAATGAAAATGATTATTGCGAAATATTTTCAGAAGCTTGTAAGTTATAAACTCTTTGTATTATTTAATAGCAACAATGACCAGTGTTGCTGTACAACGTAATTTCCATTTTTAAAACGAATATAAAAATATCTCAAAAATAGATAACCAGCACTTTATCAATAAAAAATAATTGCTGTATTTTTCGGACTATAAAACGCATTTTTAACGTAGAGAAATTTTCTTAAAATTCGTATGCGTCTTATGTCCAAAGGTAGGTAAATAAAATAAAGTTGGGTGGGTCTTATATTTCTTCGGTGTGTCTCAGTTCGAAAAATACGGTACTTTTTGAAATTTCTAAAAAATAGTTATTTATGTAACAAGGCACTAAAGTTCTATTTTTTATCACGAATGTGGCCCTAAGAGCCTCGACGAATAAACCAAATGAGTGATAAAAAGAAACTTCAGTGCCGCGGTGAATATTAAATTTTATTTTAAATCGAAAAATTGTGAAAATGAATGTGACATTCAATGTTGCTAATCTCGGATACTTAACTTCATCAGAATTATTTAGTTCGTTCTTGCACATATTTTTTGTCATTTTACTTACAAATTTATTATTGTACATCGTACAACTGCCCAAATTATCTTATATATTCAAAATAATTATCATAAAGTTGGTAACACTGCATTTGCATGAAATCGTATAATGGATTACTTTAGTGCCAATTTCTGAACTTTTCATGACGATTTTTGTGCACTTTAGTTTAGTGACGATTTCAAATGAAGGTAATTTTCCTGAATAAAAAAAATAAATTATTTTCTGTGATCGATGTATAAATTTTATACAAAACTAAATAAAACGTATTTATTTTAATCGTCTACCCTGTTGTCCGACCCACAAGCCGCCACTGGCATTTGTTGATGAAGATATTTCCCACCCATTTAATAACATGTGCCGTTTTAATGTAAAAATTAATTTTCATTTAACAACAGATTCATTAGTGTAAAAATACCCCTGTGTATACTATTCGAAACACTTCGTTAATACCTTTTTACCACTGCAGCAATATATAGTAAAACACTTTTCTATGAACCCAATACTAACACAGTCATGTCAATAAAAGAAAAATTGTTATTAGAGAACCTGTAGAAAGATGTAACACCATTTCATTAATTACACCATAAATTGCATAAATATAACACTCAATAATACTAAGAGAGAAAAATTATAACGAAAATGTAATATTCAAGCAGCTACGGTAAATATTAAACGAATAAAACTTTGCATTATTTAACTCTACATAATTTCTCAGATTGCAGATAATATGTGTGAACTTTAAAATGAATTCGTTACTTATAAGTATGAAATTGAAAATACTACCAATATGACTGACTGATTGGGTTTCTTCACACCTATAGTATGGAATTATAAAGTAAAAAATAATGCTTACCCAAAGCTTCCACCACCTCCTCTACGATCGCCATCACGGTTACCGTAATCACGATCTCTACCTCCACTGCCTCCGCCACCACCTGCAACAGAAATTTTATTTTCGTCGTACATGCATATTCATATTAAAATATTTATAAAATTTGGAGCATTATGTACAATAGTTCATAAACATTACGTACCTCCATAACTGTTGCCGTAACCACCGCTCACACTATTCCCGCCATAACCGCCTTGAGGGCCGGATCCTCCATTGTTACCATACCCGCCATAACTTCCAGAACTGGGAGCACTGCCGTAGCTACCACCAGAGGGCGCGCTGTACCCACCAGACGAATTATTGTATCCTCCAGTGCTAGGGGCATTGTTATAACCACCCCCTTTAAAACAAACATGCAAAAATATTGCTATATACATCCAGGCAAATTAAAATACAAACAATACCTTGAGGAGCGCCATAACCAGAAGAAGGTGGTGCACTCTGATTCCAAGAGTTCCCTCCTTGCTGATAACTCTGATTATATCCTCCAGTTGAAGGCGGGGGTTGTGAATAATCTACGTAACCGAGGTTAGCGTTCGACCCACCGCCTCCATAACCGGTGTATTCTGTATAAGCAAATCGGCTTTTTAATAACTCAAATATGGATAAATTCCAAAAATATTTAATATATTATGAATAAAAATACAAAGTAAAGTTAATTTTGATACAAATTTCAGAATATCTTGATAGATTATTCAGATAAAACAAAAGTACTCACGTCCGTCCGCCATATCTTCTACAGCTTTTCGTCACCAAGCAAGTGAAACAAAATGGTTACACAACGACCGTTCACCACGCAGACCAAACAGGAAATGAAATATATTTCAGGCGGCAAGCCAGTATATCCAAGCTATCAACTGAGTTTGCGCACAAACAGTTCTTCTTTTTCTTCCTACACATTAGGGTACGTTCCACTTCTCGACCACGCTTGCAAATTTAGTTTTTTCTTAGGGCGTTTTAAAATAAATATTAGATAATAGTAATTTAATTCATTGTAAATATTAGTTGTATTATCTATTTTCCATTATATTTCCCTGTATATACTCCGAAAGTAATGACGTTAAAATTGACCGGGAATTACAAAAGTTGAAAGTAGGCTTCCGGTTTTTTATCTGCATTTTGAAAGTTTAACGTGAATGAACCGTACTAGCGCCAAATTTAAATAGCTCTCATCTGTCAACTGTAAATACAAAACTTTTTTAGAATTAAAAATTGATTCCTATAAAGCTAATTTTATAACACCATGATACTGTTTTGCAATATAATCAATTAATAATATTAAAAATGCTTTTGAAAAATATTGGACGTGGAAAAAGAAGTAGCTAAACAAAATTTTAATAGTAGACTATCATAAAAAAATATATTTGTCACATCATAATAAATACATAAATAATATATAAATCAGGCACTTCTACATATTTGTTAAATACAAAAAATTGTTTACATAGTTTGTTCATTGGAAATATTTCTATTTCCCTCATAAACGGGTATTGAAAGTCCCACAAACTTTAAAAATTGATAATGCAAAGGGCATTAAAAAAAAAGGAATCATATTTAATATCTATTAATTCGTTTTTTAATTCTTCAATTATCTTCCTCAGAAACTATGCGATCAGTGAATCTATTTGGTGTTGTAGGATATAGATCTTCAACTGTTTGCACTGTAGTATCAGTCGTTTTCTTCATCGATCAGGAACAAACCGTATCAGTTATTAAAATGTTATGTGTATGTCACGGAACAAGAACATAACGTGTATGTATAGTCAACGCAGCCATGTTATGGCATACGATGCATTCTCAATGAGTTAAATAGTAAAAATACGATAAAATGAACTTACCTAAACATTATAAAATTTCTCTTTGAAACTGCTGGCATGTACCTTTCATTTTATAATTCTCTGTACATCTCTACATATTTAGATTGGTTGTCTCTGGGCCTGCATCATAAACCATTAAATGAACATGACTTGATTCCACTGCATTTTCCCCACGAATTCATTATTGAAGAAAAACTAATTACTTTTTTGTGCCATTGTAACTTAAAAAAAAAAGAGTTCAAAATCGTACCAAATAACTCACGCGCGACTAAATCACTACGAACCGAATTGCAAGAAAGAACGAACAGCATGTAGTGATCTGGTGCAAAATACCGTCCATCCTTTGAGAAATATACTAGGTTTATATCTTTAAACACATAAAATAGGAATATGTTACAAAATCCTACATCATCAAACTTTCTAATTTTCAAATTAGACTACAATTAGACAGATGACAGCAATTTAAATTTGGCGCTAGTATGGTTCGTTCACAATAAACTCTTTCAAAATGCAAACTTTCAACTTTTGCATTCCCGCTCGATTTTGACGTCATGCTTTCGGAGTTTATTGTAATAAAATAAATTCACATAACACAGCTTGCGCTACCACAAACTACTGGATTTTTTAAAAATCCGTTTGTTTTTGTCAATTTTAGTTAGGTTATGATTGAGTTTCCTTTGGTTAGTACAACAAAGTATTACAAGTGATCGCTTTCTATTCCATAAATATTTGCAACTTACAGCCAAACCTGAAGTTAGCTGTGGAAAAATTCAAAATATATAATTGCATACAAAAAAAATCACCAAAATCCGGGAAATTTGAATTTAATTAATATGAAATCCCTAACTTTTCAGTCCATACTTATTTGATGGAGAATACAGCACATACTTTTGTCGTTGTATACATAGCATCAAAATTATTGTTTCTATCGTAATTCTTCAACTTACAAAAACAATATTTATTCGCTTAGGATTATACTTCATTTCACGTAAGAAAATAGTAGATGGCGGTTGAGGGCCGATCGTTTTTACGTGCATTAAATATATAATTTATATCTTTGAAACCAAACTTTGTCAATATTAAATATTTTTATCTGTAAAAATGTACAAGAATGAATATTAAAAATTACAACAAAACATGGTTAAACATCATTTAATTCTGAAGATTTTATTTGATTACTGCCAACTGATATTTATTTCGTTTTTGTGAACTAGGTTTGCATTCTGACCAATCAAAGAGCAGAATTTATATCTTTATCTAAACCAACGCTATTTTCTTACGGGAAATGAAGTATAAGATATTAAAAATACCTATCACATATATTTTTAGTGTGGTTGAATCAGCCCCAGCCAACCTCAAATACAAATACTAGCAGTTAATGACCACTGCTTTCAAATTTCACGCGGTCAAAGTGCCTTAGTTACCTGCTGCCATCTACGAAAAGCTTTGAACAGCATCTATTTTTTAAATTTAAACATTATAAAACAGCTAAAAAGTTTTGCAATAAAAAAATATATTAATATATTTTGTCCATTTTACACATTATTTTCTACTCGAACTTGATAAATAATTATTTAATGATTTTAACACGTTTTTATGCAACAACTGTAAGTAGTCTTGTAGAATTTTAAGATTTGTAGAGTAACAAACGATAAAAAGCTGATTTAAATTTTTATAAAATGAAACTTTTCGTCAAAAAATATTTATACTACTCTATTTCTAAATATGTTTAAAAATAAATTAGTTAACGTTAAAATATACAATTCGTTTTGTATATATTAAACATCTATTTTGATAAATATAGACGTTTATTATATTAAATTCTGTTCTAACAAATATAAACACTAAATAATAATTAGCTTTAATGAAATACAACATGAAATATTTACAATGAATGTACTTTGTCAAAGTACTCGTACTTAATAAAATGTTCCGCGGTAACACAGATATACGCCCAATATAATCGTGTATGGATCTGCATAATTGATATATTTGGGTTTGAATCTGTTTATTAAGCTCTTTACGTATTGGAATGCTGACTTGGAGTAAGACCACCAGAATGCTCAGGGCTGTGCTTTTGCTTTTTTCTTTTCTTTTCCTTTTTCCGTTTCTTCCTTTCCTTCTCCTCGTCGTGTCTTTTCTGCTTTTTGTGTTTCTTTTCGTGGATGTCCTGGCCAACATCAGTTGCCTGAGTCTCTTGGCTCGGAGGACCACCTTCTTTGTGTTTGTGCTTTTTATGTTTACTTTTGTGTTTCTTTTGAGGTGCTTGGTTTACATAACGATACTGCTCAGGAAGCTATAAATAAAATGTAATATTATTATGTCTTTGAGGAACATGAATTAAACTTACAGGACCCGGGTGAAGTCTGAACCCAGCTAGCTGAACACTTGTCAATGGTAGTAATTCTTTTCCTCCAATAGGAGGTTTTTCGATAACTGATCGTAATGAACTGTTATCTTGAGATCCAGGTGCGTCTATAATTCCGGGTAAATTTGGAAGAAAGGAAGACAGTTCACTTTTCAGTTTTTTGCCACTAAACTTTGTATATGAATGTTCCAGTCCATAATATGCCATTAAATTAGTAGCCCCCGTCAATTCGCTCTCACCTAAAATTTAATAAATATGTTATTTTCTGTATTTAATCATTTATAAATATCGTGTTTATTACCTGGCGGTTCCTTCATCAAGTAGAAAGGTCCACTGTGGACGATTGACGGGTTTTTCCCTAAAGAAATCGTTGTTTTTAGTGTTCCTGATGAATCCTGACGTGAAACAACAGGGGACCGAGCCCCTCGAGGTGAAGATTTCGGTGAATATTGTTCCACTTTACGAAACTGATCGGCCATCATCATCTTCCTTCATCATTTCACACTGAATAAAAATTACATCGTAGTCGGATTGTCTTTATTCCTTTTGCGCAGGTCTAAACGCCATGATTATTTTCCAAGTAAGGTTGCATTCAGATATTACAAAAATATATTTTCCAAATATATATTTGGTAAATACGTCAATTATTTATATTTACGTTAATAATTTAAGTAGCATGAAATTGTTAATACACTTTAAAATATGATGCTCCATATTTCATGCACCAGCGAAATTTTAACGGTGAAACTTGATTTCTATAGTGCGTTTCACGTTAGCAAGGCACGTATGTATATGAAAATATGCAATAGATGGCGCTTGAGTTATTGAGAATATTTCCACCGTTTCCACCTAAGCAATTCAGTAGCGTTCACATCATTACCAGTTTTAAACAGAGGAAATTAAAAAGGGATCATAATACCATCAAAACTTTGTGTATTATAGTCAGTAGGTAAGAAATATAAGGTATTATGTACAGTCCATACGATGTAACTTGGCGAGCCAAAAGAATGTAATTCAGTTCACTATTCCTAAGTTGCGTTTTGTCAAATATTTACTTTTACTTCGATGCCGCACAGCTTCAGAAGTGAAATAGTGATTTTACAATGTTTTATTGCCATACACAAAGCAAATTTCACCCTAATACACTCAAACTCGGGGTGTCAGGTACTTTTCAACCCAAGAAGTTATATTCATACATAAGCGTTGGTGCATTTTTTTTTCAATAGCAATAGAAATTTTATTTTCTTAACTTAATTAATTTAAAAATTAATTAATTATAATATGATTTATATAATAAATAATTCATTCCAATATTTGTAATATTTTTTTTTGTACAAATAATTTCTTTTTTTTTGTAATATTCGTAATTTTATTGAACTTCATTCTTCTTCGGTACGCCTATGGATTTTATAACTTCCCCATTACCGCAGTGATAATGTGAATTGCCCCAACTCGCCAAGTTACATTGTATGGACAGTACATGGTTTCCAAATCGGATAAAGATGATACTTGAAAAATGACACAAAATGTCACATGTCATATACACTGACACTATATTTCATTTCACGTAAGAAAATAGTAGATGGCGCTTGAGAGTCAACCGTTTTTACATGTGTTAAATAAATAATTTAAATTCGTGAAACCAAACAATATTATACTTGCCGTCAAATATGTATGGATTGGAGATTTCTCCACTGTTGCCATTTCCTGTAGCTATGTTGAAAATGCTAAGTTATGAAGAAACGGCAACACCGGAGGGCAAGGGACAGGTTGCGGAGAAGGGAAAAAGTTGAGCATCAATCCGTATTTATTTGACGGCGACCATAATAGTTATTTATGTATCAAGGTACTGAAGTTCTACTTTTTATCACGAATATAGAATTTAATTGTCGAGCCGTAGGGCCGAGGAAAATAAACCATACTAAGTTTTATTAGAAATCGAAAAATTGTGAAAATGGAAGCAATAATTATTTTATAGGTTATATTGACAAATCTGTCAGTTGCTGTCAAACAAACAAACGAACTTATGTTCAGTGTTGCGAACCTCCGGACATTGAAGTTATCGTAATGAACACTCAAAATTATGTGTTATCTTAAATTTCTTTATCGGAATTTATTTAATTCGTTCTTCTTGTACATATTTTTTAACATTTTACTTACAAATTTACTATTGTACAGCGTACACCTACCCAAAATATATTGTAACGTGCGCCCCTGACTTAAGAGTATACTAGCGCCGTCACTGGTAGAATATTCCCGAGCGATGACGTAATCCCCCCCCTCGGGTGGGGGAAAACCCATACACGTTCAGACTGGTTAATTACATCCGGAGGTGTGATTCTTTGTGTTCGATAATGGTCGCGTCAGAAAGTTCCAGAAGGACACTGGGCTGTATAAATACCGTCCGAAGGACAGTGGAAAGATAGTCTGATATATAGAAGCAACGAGCAATGAAGCTGATGATATAAATAAATAGTCTACTAATGGTGAACATAAATAAATGTTTACACCGCAGGAATGCTAACCGTAATCACACGGTGTAAAAAAACTACACTTTAAATTGTAAAAACGAAAAAAATAAGGGTAGAAAATTTTGATATTTATATTTTTTTCTATTTACAAAACAACTAAACTTTTCTTTTATTCTATCATCATGGTTCTGGTTTTTTTTTGTGTCGAAAATATTATCATAGCCGCCACAGTAGTTATATAAATAAATGTAGTGATGTAAATATTATTTAAATAAATAACCTTAGTGTTTAAGCATTTAATAATATTCTTAGTCTTAAATTAGTATTTAATCATAGTGTTAGTTACTTTTATTATGTTTTTAATATTTATCCTAATTATTTATCGTTTAATAAACGTATTATTTTAATTAATAATATTTCTCTGATTTTACACTTCACCCATATAAATAAAACGTTATAATATTATGTCATAGGGTTGGCAACACTGCATTTGTATGAAATCGTTGTATAATGGATTACTTTAGTGCCGATTTCTGAACTTTTAATGACGATTGAATGCATTGACTCCAAAATATTTTTTTTATCTTTTACCACTTGTTTTGAATGATTTAAAAATGTATTATACCTGAATATTAAAAATTACAAGGTCGAAATCAAAAATATGGTTAAATATCACTTAACCAATCATGGGGCAGAATATATTTTCCTATTTAAACCAACGCTATTTTCTTACGTAAAATGAAGTATAGTCTGAAATTGCACTGCACTGCATAAACTTGGGTCCAGTTTCAGTCAAACAGAGTGTTCAAAACTATACCCTATTCTCTATAATAATGAATTGGTAAGGTGGAATAGAGAATACAATATGTGAATATGCAAAATTACTAAGTCGAAACTGATAATTTTCGCTATTGTGAACTAGGTGTACATTTTGACCAATCAGATGGCAGAAATACATTATGTACGTGATTTATATACCTATACATTGATCCAATTAAGGACTAAAGAGCACATGGCGCTTCAGAGCAGAATCGGTTTTATGTATTTAAAAAATACTTTTTTTCACACATCTGCAAATCGTCTCTCTAGAAGCTCTTTGTTACTGGCCTTGGCCGGCAAAAATAGGAACTTTTATGGTTATAAATTGGTACTGTTCTGGAGAAATGTGAATTTATGATTATTTTCAACACAAGAATTAGCAAAATATTTACAAAGTTTAAAACTTAAGTGTAACTTAAATGAACACATTTTAAATTAAATGTTAGTAGTTATGTTGGTAAATCGATGCCATTTGACATTCAAGTCCTCTGTTGTTACTAACGTAAAAAAAACCTAGTATTTAATATTTAGACAATAACTCAAATTAATATAATAAACTTATGGAGGTCGACATAATTTTTTTTTGTGTATCTCATGTCTAAAAACAGTTTTGCGAGTGTTCGTATTTACATAATTTGCCTCAATGCAAATAATTATTAAAGTTGCAAAACCAAACTTTATTCATAACATACTTTTTATCTGAATTAATAATTATTAGACAAAATTGGAGAAAAAAAATCAAAGTAGCTGTCATCTGGTGAGAGATATGTGAATGTACCAAATGGGGAAAACATTACTTTTTATCATTTGTTGGTGTAGCGAAATAAATGTTTATTTTGAATATAAATGATATTTTACACTAAACCGTTTCTAAGTTTACACTTTTAAGTAAAAACAACAAATGCTATCACTATTTTACTAAACAACATGCGGTTAAATGGACGATATTGTCGTCGTCCATATACAGTTCATTTTTACCTTCCGTCACCTCTAGGTAAGGAAGGTATTGTCTTTGGTCAAAAAATTCGGTGGTTAGTTTTCATTGAATAAGCACGTTTTAGGGTCTTTACAATACGATTTTACTATTTTTACGATGATGTCTGTATGTGTGTGTGTGTGTTCGTGTGTGTGTGTGTGTGTGTGTGTGTGTGTGTGTGTGTATGTGTGTATGTATGTGTGTGTGTATCCCCGCCGTTTCGGACACGATATCTCCAATACTAGAATTCCAAAAATTACAATTCTTGCGTATTCCTCTTCCTTACAACCATATGCAGATCTGTTTAGATTTTAGTTATAATTGGTCAACCGGAAGTACCCTCATTTGAAGATTTTAATAGTTTTTCTTGGCAAACTCAGTTAAATGTTATTATAACTTAAAGAATATATTATTATCTATACGATTTGATTGCATTTTATATTTGTTATTCAACAGATATGAGTTAAAGAAGAATAAAGATAATAAATTTGATATAAATTTCATTATTCAGCCAGCTATGCTAACTTAACCATGGAAACTGCTAATATATTCAGGTAATTCAAATTGACAGATGTCAGTATCAATAAAATGTAAATCAATGAAAGAAAAAGGGAAGTAACTCTAGTGTTAGAAGTTTCTAGATATAAGAGAGACGATTACATTGGTTTGAACATGTTATGAGGAAAGATGAATATATTAATAGAAGGTGAAAGAAACATAGGAAGACCAAATATAAGATGAAAAGACTGTATTGCAGAAGACTTGAGAGAAAAGGAACTGAATGAGGACGACACGGAAAACAAAAATGAGTGGAAGAAGAAAATAAAAAATAGCGACCCCCTAACGAATGGGAAAAACTAAAGAAGAAGATGTCAATGTCTAGTGCAATTTGCATAGTTTGTTTATGAAATAACTTTACTGGGAATATAGGATCTTTTGCAAGAAAATTTATGTATAGGGCGCGTGTAGTGACATCACTTTGCTGACTTTGGTAAGCAGATATGGGACCCGTGTCAAAATGACAGCAATTAATTATGTCCATAACTGACAAGTGTTATAATTTTTCATTCAAAATATCATAATTTCTTATTATTATTTTTTTGTTATCAGGAGTATGGAATTTAGTTGCCGAGAAAGGGAATCACATAATACCAAAAATTTAGAATCTTTAGTAAGAAAATTCATGTATGGATTTTGTACATAATACACAGGATTGACGGAAGGTATTGTGCTGGCCACATCAGATTTTTTTCTCCTATCCTTATACTAGTCGTCAAATAAGTATGGACTGATGCTCAATTTTTTTTCTACACCCTGTCCTTTGCCCTGCAGTGTTACCGTTTCTATATAACTTAGCATTTTCAACATGGCCCTTGAAATGGCAATGTAGAATTTCCAGTCCGTACTTATTTGACGGCAACTATAACAATTTTTACGTTTCAACGAATTAGAAATGTTTCGATCAACACCTGTAATCTATTCTTCTGAAACAAAGTACGAGGGTCATTCAATAAGTAAAGAGACAAATTCTATAATTTTAAAACTATTCAATGAATGTGTACAATCTTTTCAGGGGTGTTAGTTGGCAACCTTGGGATATACTCTGATCAGCTGTTTCATCATTTTATGTCAACATAACCTCAAAATTTTCAGTTCACCATGGCAAGTCCACTAGAAGATTGCACCTTAGAAGAGCAGCGCTCAGTCATTAGATTTTTAGTCGCAGAAGGTGTAAAACCAAGTGATATTTTTTCTAGAATGTTAATACAGTACGGTAAAAGTTGTATGAACCGTGCGAATTTTTACAAATGGGTTGATCGGTTTAAAAGTGGCCGGTAAAGTGATGCTGACCATCTTTTGGGACTCATAGGGTCCAGTCTATTGCGATTTCCTTGAAGATCAGCGAACTATCAATAGCCAATACTACTCTGAGATGCTAGAACACAAAGTTAGACCAGCTATCAGGAGCAAACGCCGTGGACTCTTGTCAAAAGGAGTCATTCTTCAGCACGATAACGCCTGCCCTCATACAGCCCAGCTGACCCGTGATAAGCTTCAAGAATTGGGTTGGGAGGTCTTACCTCATCCTGCCTACAGTCCCGACCTCGCCTCATCTGATTTTTACCTGTTTGGACCACTCAAAGACGCCCTACGTGAAAAAAGATTTGCTAACAATGAGGAAGTTAAGGAAGCGGTGCAAAAGTGGCTTCGGGGTAAATCGAAAGAATTCTTCGCCAAGGGAATTAGGAAGCTGCAAGAAAGATGGGACAAGTGCATAACTGTGGGGGGTGATTATGTTGAAAAATTGCCTTAATTTTGAAAGATTGAAATAAACCGTTTTTGAGCTATAGCCATTTGTCTCTTTACTTATTGAATGACCCTCGTATATACAGTGTTCAATAAAAAACCTAACTCGGAGTAGGCTATGAGAAACGTACGGCTTGCACTATTCAATGGGAGCAGGCGGGCAAAGTTCAATGTAGATGGCAGCATGCTAGTCATGTACTGTTACCGCGGATAATTTTGAATGACGAATAAAATACCATATTTTTGTTTCACCAACGTCAGTTAGCAACTATTCGACGAATAAATCGTTGGTTAAATTATCTGGAGATTTTTGCCCAGTTAAATATTTATTCAACAAATAGTTTGACATTTGATATTTTTATTGTGCGTGTTGTAATAATTTTATAATTGTTCAATAAAGTGATCAAAAGAATATTTACAATAGGTACCAATCTAAAATGGATATTAGATAAATATAGAAAATGGAATATTCTTTATTTGTTATTAATATTTCCTTCAATATTAGAATGTCATCCTCATCATTGTTGCCATCTTCCGATGATGAAATTGTTATTCAGGCGAAAAAGTAAAAATCCCTATAATCCATAATCAATTTGACGAAGTAGATTTTTGCGTGTGATTCTGATTATCAAAATAATGTGTTTTTGAAATTCTAAGTTATATGCTAGTTTTTTTATGAAGGATCATATTTTTGTGCATTCCTTGTATTTCATTCTTTATTTTTTTTCGTGAGACAACACATCATTTTTCTTATTCTCTATAATATGCAAATATGCTTCCACTATAATTATCAAACATTTTTTCTTCTTCTTGGAGATAATTTATACTACTTTCCTCTTCTTATTTATATTTTCCTTTGAATTCAATGACAAATCAAAAAAATATTTTCGCTGATAGCGAATTTGACAGATTTATCAGGGAAATGGATTTGCTAGCTGTATACCACACTGTATACTCAACACAAAACAATGGAGAAAAATAATATACTTTGAATAACTATCTATTCAACGATTTTGGTTGGTGAAACGAAACTTTAACTAACCGATGAATAAAATTTATTCGTCAGATAACTATTTATGAATTTATTCGGCAATGGGGAAACCGGGCATGAGAGTGACATTTTTTTTACTTCATTGTACGTAAGTAAAGGAAGTATTGTTATCGCGAAAAATTTCGGTTTTCAGATTTCAGCGGAAATATCCATTTTGATCATCCCTGAATCCATTTTGACTAATTTCGTCGTGACGTCCGTACGTATCTCGCATAACTCAAAAACGGTAAACCGTAGAAAGTTGAAATTTTGTATTTAGGACTCCTATAACATCTAGTTGTGCACCTCCCTTTCTGCTTATTACACAATTTCCAGAAGTGGCACTTTACATGAAGCCTATAATAGATTATAATGAAAAACTGTTTTAAAATATAATCCAAAACTTTTCAAATTTGGTATACAATACTTTTATGTCAATCGAAATAACATAATAGATTTTGGTTAAAATAGGCTAACCGGAAGTGGTACATTACTTGAAGTTGTTAACAGTTTTTCTTGAATAAAATGATTTTATTTTGATTTTAGAAATAAATGCTTCAAATAAAAGTTTTAGAGAATTAATTTCTGCGTCTGGCACATCAAGTATTATTAAATTAGCCCTTTGTATAAGCGAGATATGTAAATTTAAAAATTATATACTTTTTTGTTTTTGTAATAAAGCTTGCTATGGATTAGGACAAAAACATAAAAAAAATGTTTATGTCAAATTACGTTAAATACGTGCAATTTTATAATTCGTATAATAACAAATATTATATTTTTATTGTGAAATTAGTCATATTCATTGTTGTAATCAACTATTTCTTTGTTGTAATCAAAACTCTCTTTAAAAAGAAACGGGTTAGATTATGGTCGCTATATATCACTGTTTTGAAGTTAAAATTAATATTTTGTAATTTATTTATTAAAAAAATATGTATAGTTTAATAATCGTACAAGGAAGTCGTGTGGTGTCCACATCAGATTTTTTATTGTGTTTTTGTACAATTATAAAGTCAAATCCATATGAAACAATAGGTGTGTTCAATGAAGCTAGCAAATCGAGCAAAGCGGAAGTAAAATGTACTGAACGGCTTGCTAACTTAGCATTTGCTCGTTTTGCTAAGTAAGCAAAGCAAGCGAGTATTTTCTCGCTTGTTTTGCTGCATGTAAAAATATGGCGCACAAATTCAAATATCATTTGTAATATTTGAATATATTTTCAATGAAAATTAATGAATTACGTAAAAGTAACATAAAATATTTGTACTTGAGTTTACTTGCGTGGAATATCCTAATAAAATTAAATTATGCATGTAATTAATACCATTGAGAGTTTATTTTCTATTTATTATTTATCTGACACTGCATTCAATATATCAGTGTTCTATTCTATGGAAAAATTCAATATTTGAACATTTTCAATTTTCGTAACCTCACTGACTGACAGTTCGATCGTAGCAAAACAAGCAGATCGTTCAATGCACGCTCTAGCAGATAGCAAATGCTAAGTAAGCATTTGCTCGATTTGCTAGCTTCATTGAACGCACCTAATGCTATTATTTTTACCAGTTGTATAACTATAAATTCATTTTTCTCAAAATGATCTGCACAAACAAATAGTTGCTTAGTATTTGGTCTTAAATTTTATTATTCGTTTCTTCTTTTATCTTTTGATAAACTATAAAAGATTACTTACACTTTTGCATATACCTACTACAAGAACGCATTTTTTAAACCATCAGTCACTTTTAATATCGGATTTTGCAATTATGAGTACTTTGTGCTAACGCGCGCTAAAGTGCACAAATTTTATCCGTGTTCCTTCTAACTGTGATTTTGTGAATCCTGATTAGTTTAATCGTGATCCTTTTGAATCATGATTTAAAAATTATATCAAGAAAACAACTTAAATAGTATAAACACCATCTAGCGTCAAATATCATAAACACACCAATACAAACTAATTTATTTTATTTTATAAATATCTACTGTCGTGTCTTATAGTCAGCATATTAAAAAATGGATCATATAGAAATATAAGAAAAATGTTCTTGGTAATATATGAAATATGATTCCTTAAAACAAATCTTTTATGTAACATATTTTCTTTGTTTTCAAAAATATGGTGAGTCATTACATTATTTTGTAGGAAAATCATATTTCCTTTGATGCAACAAACCCCACATTGATATATATATTTTACGCTCGAAAACCGAAAACCTAATGTCGTTAGCCACTTTTAAATTTGTTCTGAAATGAATCTGTGTGATCACTCAAAAAGGATGATTCAGAAGGGAATGGTTGTCTAGTGATCACAAAATGAGAAAGTGGGGATAACGAATAAGAAAACATACTTCTTCTTAATCATGATCACTTTGATGCTTTTGATTGTGAATCACAGCCCGAAGGAACACGGCTTTTATTACATAGTTCTAGAAAGTATATGGCTAGTGTGACGCCATAGTTACACTTAAATTACCACCGCCTGCTCCCATTCAAAAGTCAAAATTGATCTTTAAATGTAATTTTAAGACGAAAAGAAAATTAAAGAAGGATACCATTCGCCGTTTTCTAGTTTATTTCCATTTCTAAAATAAGATTCAAGAAGAAAAGCTTTCATTTCTTTAGATAACATTTTGGACAATATCTCGTGTCAAATTGACATTTAAATATTTTTAAATTAACATACGTTTCTTTGTCCATAGCCTGCTCCGAGTTAGTTTTTTTTTTGAACATACTATACTGAACTGAAATACATTTTATGGACCTTCTGTATATATTTTTTGTTTCTTTCTAAAACGATAAACAATGAAATTGAAATATAAATTTTAAGATATTTGAATTAAATTTGGATGAAGCAAAATTATGAAGTATTTCAATTCAATTTCTTTTGCAGAATTCGTTCAGTGCACACTGCACAAATAAGTTTCTGCTGACGTCGTTATGTCCGTCAATCGCATTTGCAATGAAAACAATAGTTTTAAAACATGTTGATATTGAATCAAGTTTTGTAAATATGTGTAATGTTGGTATTTTATAAAACAGAAATAAATACAAATAAAGATTATAATAAATTTGCCATTTTATGCGCCGCAATTAGTATATGTGATTTATTAACAGTATCTAATACACGTACAAATTTTTGCAATGTTCATTAAATTGATCATTCCACTTGTTTTAGTGAGTATATGTAAAACTAGCATAGGTAATATACTTTAAAATATACGGTGTATTCTGTTACATAGTAGTTCATTTTTAGTAAGGATTTTACAATGAAAAATTCAACATACTTGACGTGAATTTTTTTAACATTTTGCTAAAAATTAACTACTGACTTGCAGAATAGGTCCAAAAATGTATATTTTTATAACCATAATTATTGTTTCTTAAAGGGTATCCTGAAAAATACTGGGGAGGAAACTGGTTCCCAGGTGATCCAGGCGCAGATGATACAAATGATGTTTTGGATGATCATTTGTTAAGACAATTGCATACGAAAGAATATTTTGGAAATACTGAAGACAAAGAAAATGAACAAGTTGATTTATCAGACAAGAAACATGGTATAAAAATGGGCATATCAAATCCAGGGTGCGATGATTCTGAAGTAAAATCGAAATATTGAAGTATTATTGTGAATATTAATTATTTTGTTTATTATAGACAAATATTACTAGAGATTGGGATGAATCTCCTCTGGACTATACATGCTTAAAGAAAAGATTTAAAGTAAATCGTAAAGTGAAACCAAAAAAAGTCTGTGATCATATTCCAAAAGATTTTAGTGTAAGTTATAACACATCATTAATTATGTAATGTATTATAAGTTTTATTGAATATCTTTTAGGCATATCATTATTGCATGAATACATCTATACGATATGACCAAGAAATTCCTACATTGTTAGTAAAATAATATGTAATTAAATATGAAAATCATATATCTTACCTGAAAAATTTTCAGTGGGAATCATCGACCCTTATGGGCACAATATGGTGAATACAAATATGTCCCTAAACAAAGGTGGCTTCATAATTTGGAACATGGAGCTATAGTGATGTTATACCATCCTTGTGCTAATAGCAGGCAAGTGGTAATCATGAAGAAAATCTTACGGAATTGTTTATGGAAACATGTTATTTCGACATTTAAAGGACTCACTGAAGAAAGAGTAAGAAAACACAAATTTTAAATTTCGCTTTGTTTATATTTAATATATTGCAGCCAATCGTATTATTGAGTTGGGGTTGTCGTTTCTTTATGAATGCAGTGGATCCATATTTGGTCAAAGAATTTATTAAGACGCATGCAAATAATGGTCCAGAAGAAATGTATGAACAAGGGTTTTATACGAAAGGACTTATACGCGCTGCTTGGATAATTACGGACAAAAATGATACTACTGTTTGTCCCAAATTAGACTGGCCGTTGTAAAATGTATTACTTGTTGTGCCAACTATATGTAAAGTAAAATGTGTAAAATAAAATGCTTAAATATAAACAGATTTGATTATTTTAAACAACTTATTAATGATCTGGAAGATGTATTATAATTTTTACTTCCATTTTCGAAATGTACAGAAGATATATGTATATTTTATATATATTTATTTATAAGTTTTTAATATTGATTTCCCTATGTCTATGACGATGGTCCCTGGGGCGAGTCAACGCGCGATGTAGATCGAAAACCTTGTAAAGTATTGCTGCATTAAAGGCAGGTGATGACGGGTCATGGAATACAGCAATGTGTCGCGAAGAGAAACTACATTTAATAAATTCACAATATCTACAAAATTATATTTATATATAATATATTTATTTATATATGTATATATTCGTTCAATACTTAATCATTATTGTCTAATATACATATTTGTGTCAGCGCCAATTTATTGCGCTTGGGAGAGGAATGGGGCTTGCAGGAAAGCGGAATGGTAGGCTAAGGACTAACAACTACTGGTGTATTTACATTAGAAGCCATGATAACAACAAAGTACGATGATATGCATAGTCAGGACATAGGGAAACGCGTGCTCGGAGCGTTGTCTCGCCCATCGGGACCCAGGGAAAACCAGGACGTGTCGGCCAGTCAATGACTAAGCGACACGTCCCTCCATTGCACGAGTGCACACATATTCTGACACCTAGCCTAATAGAGTAAACTACACCACAGAGTGGGCGACAGAGACAGACAAGGACACGTGAGACATGAGTGAGTGGTAAGGATATGGACCAGGCAGTGTAATACACCAGGAAGCACTTAGGAGTGATTCAGGGCAACGAACGGACAAGAGCGGGTACGGATGAAGGATACTTTGGTATGATGGGTGGTTTGGTTGTCTGCACACTACCGCTTATAATCGTCACGGACTACATGTATATATGTAATGTATTAATTTTTACAACACGTATGCAAGAAGAATATACCGTCGTATATTCTCCACGTCTATCTAAATGTGTTCATTGATGATAAAAATTTTACGTCCTAACTACGATATATTAATAAATAGTTTTAATAATGTATAATCTCACTTGTTCGCGTGCGCGCCCGGGTGAGTTGGTGATGTTCTCTGGTGCAGGGTCAGGGCTTAGGAGCGTGGTAACAACAACGAACGAATGGGAAACTTGGGGTAGGAACAAGGCGCGCGCGCGCGGGAAATTTAATGTTATATGTGTTTGTAAATGCAGCAGCGTTCCAATCGAATTGACACTTACAAGAATCATCATCATAATGTTACGAAGAATGAAAGAAGAAAGAGAACGTGCTCCGCCTGCAGTTTATTCTGCTTAAACACACACAAGTATAAAACTAGCTACATACGCTAATGTTACACGTTTTACACGCTACAACTAACGCTACACGCATGCTCTCACAGAATTGGCGAAAGACTTACGCTTTTTAAAATTTTTACTTTAGTTTTAAAGTACACGACGACTAGTTAATTACGTGGTAATCATCAGAGATCTTTGAAAGCTTACGTGAACGATAAAACGGAAATATAAGTCGAACGCGAAAACCAGAGACAATTTGTACAGGTGCGTTCGAAACGACCAAGTCTCTATGGGTCACGTTTCAATGAAAAGCTTAAAACTGGATTCATGTTTTATATGTATAGATGTATTCATGTGTATGTGTGTGTATTGGTGTTATAATATATAGGCTACAAACGGAAGAATGAAAAATGGAAAAAGAAGTTGGAAACAAGGTTAAAGGTAACAACAAAGAGGTTGTACGAATGATAAGATGAGAACAGGTACAGAAGGGCAGGTGAAGAGGACATTACATATAACTTGCTACACGTAAACATGTACAAGAGAAATGTTTTTGCTTGGTTATTTAACACATTAGTTACCAATATCATCTGACACAGCTGGGATAGGAGCAATGATTACACACTAGTTATATTAATATAATACACCAAGTGGTCGGGTGTGAGACGGAAGGGAGCGTGCAGATGCCAGAACTGATTACATCAGTGCACCAACAACAACGTCAAACGTCAATAAAACACTTTAGCTTGGCTAGTAGTATGAATGTGATCGCTCGCGCCCTTCCGTTCGCCCTGACCGCCACTACTGTTTTGGTACAAGTATCACACTTCTTAAAGATGAAAAAGATCAAATTCACATAATATTATTATATATATTATTGCTACAGCAACTGCTTGTGGTGTAACGTTCCTTGTTTTACATTAATCGATAAAGACAATTGTAACAATGCTAATAGAATTTTGTACATGGGCACAAACAAGTTCAAAGGTGTGTTTGCGCCGCGGCACGGTGCGGGTGTGCAGAGTGCCGCGGCGCCGAAGAGTCGTGGCGGCGCACGCCCCGTCGTCGGCGACGGCGTCGTCACAGGCACGACAAACAAACAACAACGACGGCGGCGGAGGCGGCGGCGGCATTGCGGCGACGACGACGACGATGCGGTGGTGGCGACGGTGCGGCGCGACGGCGACAACGACACGGTGGCGGCGGAGACGGCGGCAGCCGCGACCAGCGCAGCGGCACCTGCAACACCCCCACCCATGTGTCGACGTCGACGATCCCGACCGCGTGCGTGCGTCCGCAATACAAGTACACAATACAATACAGCAAGCAACCGCATCTACACCTACTCGCTACAACATTAACAGCTCACCTCGCACCGGCGCCTCACAGTAAGCCCAAGTAGCCGCCAATCGTCGACACCAAGATAATGCCCAGAATTGTGAGGCATATAAGGATCATAATCTTCTTCTGCAGGACCAAGCACAGACACAACAACAAACAGAGTAGTAAACAAACAAGTATCCTAAATATGTGAACAGTTCTGTTGTCGACGGGACGTTGTGTGTGCCATCTTTTGTCATCATCACTAGAGTTCATGTGTTCGGTAAAATAAATGTCTGCATTAGACCGGAATACAGGAGCCCGAATACCGGTGGCCGACAGTGCATGAGTATGTATACGCGACTCATGTCATTACATAAGCCATTATCATACACAAGCAGCGCTCAACTCAACTCAACTCAACTCAGGCAAACACACAACAATCGCACAACACAAACATACACGCGGTACAAGTTATACACGACACGACATACTATACGAACGAACGGATACGAAAGGTTCGTTATTCACATCAATTTTTCTAGATTCTAGAACCTAGATCTAGCGCTAGAGCTAGAGTGTACAGTTCTACAGTATTATATAACAAGTATGACATATTGCTTGGTTCTGTATCCGCGCGCTGGCAGGACCCAGGGTACGTGGAGACCGGAGAGGGCGCGGCTTGAACGTAGCAGCGTGGTCCCTCGACACCATTTGACTGGCTGAACACATCACATGAGGAAGCGGTGACGGCAACGGCAACAGTGTGACGGCTGCTCCGGTATAGTAGCGGTAGATATATAGGCTTCCGGTGACGAATGATCCGAAGGCTTTATAAAAGGACTGCTAAAATGACAATCAAAATGATGAGAGCGACTATGAGGCAGATTATGATCAGGATCTTTTTCTGTGAACAGAACAAAAAAGAAAAAACATAAATTAACAACTACGAAGCCAACAAGACGTGGGATGAGGATGTGTGTGTGATGAAAGAAAATGTACAAAACGTGATTGTGAATGAAAGTATGAAAAGAAAATCGTGCGTGTGGCATGCATGGGGAGCGTCGTTCAGGCGCGGCGCTACAGCGTCGCAAGCCTGGATTGGGGCTAGGGTAGAGCTAACAACAAGCAGCTAAAGAGAGAAGAGTTACAGGCGGACTCCTTACCTTGCGCGCCTTGGTCTGATACCCTTCAGCCATGAGTAATTCACCTTTAGCAGTAACTACGTGGTTCGTCGACTGATTCACATGGTACTCAACTCGGTCAACCAGTTCACCCTATTTTTGATTGATGATTTCCCATCCACCGTCCACCGTGTGGGTTGTTTGTTGTGCAGCCGCAATGATGTTAGCGCGGCAGGTATGGTAGGACAAGTGCGGTGTTGATGAGGGATCAAATCAGGGACGGATACAGCAGAGCCATAGAGAGATGTACACGCCCCCACACAACGTACATCAAAATTCATACATGGGTTAATAATGCAAGCACACCGTGAACAGTTCGGTTAGGGTTAGGTTAGTCACAGCAACGCAGAGCCAGGAGCAAACAACACCGCATCCAGTTATAGACATAGATATAGAACCAACGGCAAACATTTAAACGGTATAGACAAGAGTTAGTTCCAGCGATGACAAAGGCAACACACAACATTCAGTCGCGTAGGTACATGATGTTTCATGTAGTTCACACGAAAGTTTATAAATGTGATAGTGTTAGTATAATACATATATGTTAAATATACATAAGTCAGTATGTAGCACAGATAGAAACGGGCAGGAATAAAGGAATAGTTTGGAAAAATAAGGTCGTAGAGGGCAGCGCCGTCGGAGAACGGAGAAACAAAAACAAAAAACGAAACGAAAAAGATTAGAAGCGGGACAGTGTTCGCTTGTACTTAATCTAAATAAAATGGTCGGACTCACCCGCCTAGCTTTGCTCTGATACTTCAGCGCCTTTTTGGTATCTTGTGTGGCGGTCTGCACGTAGTCGACCGCGTGCTCCACGTGGTACTCTATACGATCTATCATTTCTCCCTGCGCGGTGTAAAAACGAGCAAGAAAGAGAAGCACCCCGGTAAGCGAGAAGAGAACAGAGTGTTAGTTTAATTTTCATTCTATTAGTTCATTTGATACATGCAATCAGCCCAGTTTTTAAAAGATTTTAAATTTTCCCAGAAAAGATTACACCCCGGAAATAACATGAGCCTACAGAGTGATCGCATTGGAGTCTTCTTCTTCCCATCAGAGCATAGCTAGATTTTATCGTATCTTTGCTTATTTGAAAAAAATATTAAAACAAAAGGAAAATATCATCCGAAAAATCATAGATTCAAAAATTACTAATAATTTCATAAGAATATTTCAAACATCGGTTAATAGTTTTTTTCCGGATGATATTAAAAACAGTAATAAATCAAAAACAAAAAATAGTTTCTGAACTGTACAATAAAGTTAATGTTCGTATAAAATTTAAAAAAACTTCTGTTATTAGAATACAAACTATAAATCTATATTTATGATTTTCTTTGACTGGTCAAATAATTAATTTTTAGTGTGTTTGACAGTTCAGAATACATATCCATTTCTATTGGCCGATTGCACCAATGTAATGTAAATTTTAAGCGTTCCTTAAATTGATACAATTGCATCGAAATGAAATGTCAAATGAATTATTAAGCGTTGCTGTCAAAATTTCGATTTGCTTTTATTTGTTTAGTGTCGCTTAAAATTTATGCTTTATTGGTGCAACTGTACATAATGTAATTTATAAAATATTCTATACAACATGATTCGTACGATGGACACTGCTAAATTTAATTCAAAATTTAATAAGTAATACGTGAATTCTAGTTTTTAAATGTTTTGATAAATTTAAATTTTTAATCTAATAAAAAATTATACATTTTTTTTAAATATTACTATTTTTGTAGTAGAATATTTTAATTGTTTACTACTATAGGTATGTGTGCAACAAATAATGAAAAGTGATATTTTTCCGTCAGGCGTTAAATTTATAGTCGAGACGCAGCCGAGATTAAAAACAGGCCGTTTACGGTAAATTATTCTTTTCCTACGTGTTGCGTACAAGATTTTTTCTGCTACCGTTTGGAATAAATGTAAAAATGTTACATATTGACAATAAATAAAGCTATTTGTTACAACTTTTCCATACTGAATTATTAAAATTAATACTTTTCCTAACGCATATCAATATTGAAATAAGGGGCTTTTCAAACGGTAGTAGCCAAAATTTATTTTGTATTTGTATAAAAAACTTAATCATAAAAGAGCTGTTAAAAATGAGAGTGATGTGAGTCAATTTTTGTAAAAAATGAATTAGTAGCATTTGCTGTTATTATTTTTTACTAGAATAGTGATAAACAAATTTAAAGAACTGTTTCCTAGTAAAACAGCTAATGTCAACTATTGGTTACAACGTAAAATATTGGCTTACTATGTATTTCAATAAAAAAATTGACACTGAATGCTACATATTTTTATAAATATACCGGGTTGTGAATTGACTTATACAATATAGGAAACACCTTGCTAATTTTTTCATATAATTATTGTTAAATTATTAAAAAATCTTTTAGAACTCATATTTCAATTAAAATGATACAACCTTTTTAATAATTATTGTTAATTTCCTAATTAATTTAGAATAAAAGTGTAAATACCAAAAAAATGACATCAAAAAATCCTAATTTATTGATATAGTACATTCTTATCACGTAATAGATACAAATTAAAAGTTTCATTTTTAGGCTGCTTTCAGATTGCCATGAGAAATAAAATAAATTGAAAGATCCAAATAAATGACAATTTGACGCTTACTTTAAAATAAATTAATACTTGCACAAATTAAGAACTTTATCCATTATTTTCAATTAAAATAAAATTAAGTAAAAATTAAATAAACACATTCTCAATATCAAAACCATTCAACATATGACATTTTATTCTGCTGTCTCAAGGCACTCTAATATCAGCTTAAGATTGGAACTTTTAATTTATATCTATTTCGTGACAAGCATGTACTATATCAATAAATTTGGACTTTTTGGATGTCATTTTTAATGCCGAACATCTTTTGTATTTACATTTTTGTTTTAAATTAATTAGGGAAGCAATAATCATTGTATTAAATAATTAACATTGTATTTCCTATATTGCACAAATCAATTCACCACCCGGTATATACATATGTATTGACTTATAGCTGCCGCGCTGTGCTGAACCTAAAATTCGTACTTGGACAAGTCGAAATGTAATAGTAATTATAATATGTTATTATTATAACGAGGAAAAGACTCCATCAACATTTAAAATTAGTATAAAGGAAAAGGAGATTCATTTATAAGCCAAAGTATGGGCAGATCCAGTGTCTACTTACGCACGTCAGCTATACATCACTTTAATTTTCAACGGCTCAATATCAGAGTTGATTTGATTTAAAATCGTGACTTAAATGGATTTTTTCAAGAATATTCAAAAATCAAATATTATAAAATATACTTATTTTCCGATTGACATTAATAGTGCGCTTTTTTGATAGCTAAAAGGCTGTAAACTGTCACTTTTATTGCCTATTGTTGCTATTTATATAGGAACATATAAACAAACGCATAGTAACCGTTCAACAAACGCACAGCAACATAATTTGATTGAGATAACTTTCAAAATAGGAATTAAAAAGAATCACTAAATTAATATTTATTTTAAAATTGGCAAAAAATAATGTGTTCAACACAACACTAAACACAGATTTACAGCCTCGTCGAAGAAACGGCAGCCTCTGCTGTAAATCTGGTAGTGCCTAGTTAAACAAATAACAATTTTTTCGAAAATATTTTTCTTTAAATTTTAATTATTATTAATATACCAAGTTTACTTTTAATATTTTTTTAGTGTTTCACGATAGTTTTTTTGATGCATATTTATTTTAATATTTGCTTTAAATCTTCATATATTTTAATTTTTATTCATCATAAGATAATTTTAATTTATATGTACATAGTCACATTATTAATTATTAACATACAATTGCCAAAAATATATAAATCATGATTTTTCAACTCTGCTATAGTGAAAATTTTAATTAGATTCTCCCATACCTGACTTTCCACAAGCATGGCCATATCCATGAACATGTCATGCAGTTCACGGATGCTATTTTCCAGTTTGATGATATCTGCATGTCTCGCCTCGATATCTGCCAATGTTTGCTTCGCCTGTTGCGTCTCCATGATGATCTGCACACATCATCACGTAAATAACATTACATTCATGCTCATGATGATGATATGCTATGCATTATAATATATGAACTTACCCCCTGAGTGAACACGGCTGGGTTTCCTTGTTCCAACATTTCTTCCAGTTCTTCGTTGGTTGTTTGTCTTCCGGCTAGGAATTGAAAAAATATTTGTTAATGTTGATAGTATTTAATTGTGATCATATGTAATTATTTATATCGTAGAAATAGGCTAAAGGAAATTTTAATAAACGATATAAGAGTGTCCTGGGTTCAAACCCAAGTGAGGTTTATGAATTTTTCACAAAATCTTTCTTCGTTAATTACTATTTTCTTGATCTGTAAGGCCTTTTTTACGATTTTAAAAAAGTATTTATTTACTAGGAAGCAAAGAAAAATATTTAATTACAAATAAAAATGATATATTTAATTTCACTTTCTAATAAAATGATTTTGGCGAATCCTATACAACGACGTCAGATACAAACTTTATTGGCATATAATATTGACCAAAATGAATAAAAAAAGCTTAATCAACATGGGTCCGATATTCAATCGATATACAGGCTGTTCATTTTAAAGGGGCTACCAATGCTATGTGAAGAACTATAAGAGCTACAAAGACGGTTAAATGGGCAAACAATTTCTATTTTACAGTGCAAATTTAAAGAAAATAAAAATTATTTTTTTGCGCATTCGTTATAGAATTTAATTCTGGATTCAGTGATTATTTTCTTAGAAAAATGCGTATAAAGTATTATACTAATTTGATTAAAATATGACTATAATAAGAGTGCTATGAACGAAAAAAATGAATACATGTTATTTTTCTTACATAGAATGAGAGTGCCCTGACAGAAAGAATTGAATATTTTGTTGTTTTAATTGATCATAATTGTCATTGCAAACAAAATATTCACGTATTTCTTTCATGGCATTCTAATTTTATGTACAAAAAATTACATGTATTTTTTCCGTTCAAATTAGTGTAAAACTTTATACGCATGTTTCTAAAAAATAAATGATAAAATATATCATCACGGCATATTACCCATTGCTGGGTGTGCCAATCTGCTTTGTACACAGATATCGGTAATAATGAAATATTTGTACCATGCGGGCGCTTACCAGGCGTCACCTCACGGGCACTCATTGATGGCGTGGAGAGTGCACCACAGGGGTCAATTTTGTGCCATTAAAATTCGAAGTAGTTTTTGGCGTCGGTCGGGATCGAACCCGGGTCCCCAAGATTCGCGACCAGACACTCAGGCACACGGCCACGGGACCCCGTAAAAAAAATCACTGAATTAAATTCTCTAACGAATGAGCAAATAAAAAATATACGTTCTGTCTCGTCTGGGAACCATTGGTCGAAAAAAATAATTTTTATTCGTTAATTTAAGGAGGGTGGGTTCAAAAAGGCTAAAAAGAATTGAGATTTCGAAAAAAAAATATTAAGAAATATTGTTGCACTCGACGAGTTCAATCACTGGTTAAATTTAATGTACTTATTTCTGTTACAGCCTGTATGTATGGAAAAAAGTTTTTTTGCACGATCAGGTTTTTTTTTAAACTTTACCGATAGGGTTCCCAAGGCAGTAAGTTTTGTTTACAAATTACTGATCAGTAAGTTATGTAGTACTGATCAGTAAGCGATGTGACTGACCGGTAAGTGATGTGACTACCTACCGATCTGGAGGCGGTGAAAATAAATTTACAATTTTTAAAGCTTTAACGATAACAAAACAACCATCATAGTTTACTTAAAAATGACAACTAATTTTTTTAAAATGTCAAAATGATTTTTAAATAATTCTTTAATTTGTTATTATTGGGACGATATAATAAGCATTGCGGGCATTAAGTGCTTCTTACCGGTATCGGATGTATTGGAGATCTCGACTTCGTCTCGATCTCTAAACTAATCCTCAACCGGTAAGGTGCAGTTACTGCCCTTAATACTTAAATAACTATAATTATCCAATGAACGGTTTCTAAAAAAAAAAACCTAATTATATCTACTGCACAAAACTAAATTTAGAAGTGCACAGCAGCATAGTTATATTTCAAAACTTTAAAAAAGCTAAAATAACTCCCGGCTATAGGTATTTTAATTTGAAATGCCATTTTATTGCCCTATTTTGATAGGACGTGAAGCTAGAGTGTGATCAAAAGTAATATCCTGTGCTTTACTAGTGGCGGAAACTATTAAAAGTTGTCGTAAAAGGAAAGGAAAGTGGGCTGGTAGGAAATGACAGTTGGAAAATGATATTTATGTTCGCGATGGCATGTTTACTCACTGATTTCAAGCTGCCGCTGTATCCGACCCTTACACCGCTCCCTGTAGTCCGTCTGCGTTCTGTTGTACTCGGTCATCACCTCTACGAACTTCCTCGATAATGTTGAATGTTGCGTCTTCCTTATTCTCAAATCCGCCGACGATTTATTCGTTTGCTCCTCTTGCTCTATGTTCTGTTCTATCACTGCAACGTACAACATCGACAAATAAATCTCATTATCAAAAACTGGTTTACTATCGCTTTACCCTTTAACTTGGCACGGACTTTGTTGGCAGTTTTCTTAATGTCGGCCATCAGGTCTTCTAGTTCTTGTTTAGTCTCTGAAAAATAAAATAAAAACATTTTAAATGGATCTTAAAGTGGATTAAGCCCAAGGGGATCGCAAATCGCAAGCAAGTCGTAGTCATCAATAACCTATTCAAAATGAAGTAGAGCTAAGTTTCAATTTAATGGGATCCTATACGTTAGTAACAAATTAGTACACGGGTCATTTATATTAAAATTAGACCCTAAAACGTATGATATATAGACTATTCACTGAACCAAGACTCACGTCATCAGCTAGTGGCAAACTGTGTAACACAATAATTTCTAAACTCTAAAAATATTTCATAACATATTGATATATGTATATTGGCAGTTTAATTCTTTGTTATATTTCTATATTGTTCAAGAATTACTTCTGAAAATTAGTTTAAAACTGATTTAAAAAAAGAAATAGAAGTTACAATATTTTTCCGTTCATCGTAACAGGTACTGAATTGGAAAAGATAAAATTACTTTTTTAATTTTCTACGTCCGTTAAAAAAGTGCAATTTTTTCACTAATAGATTCACAAAATATGTATTTTTTTACACAATTAAAGCGTGAAAAAATGCGTTTTTTAATGCAAAAAATGATACGCTATTTTTCCCGATTTTATTGCAGTGGTAGAATAGTTACTTGTGTATTAAGAGCGTAAAGTGATACGTAATAATGTACTTTGTAGCTTAAGAGTGGAGCGCGGCAATCTTTCGAAAGCAACAATGATTATGCTCGTAACACACATATAGGGTTGGACTTATTTAAGTCATGATTTAAATCGTGATTTAAATCAATTGATTTCTTTTCATAAAAATCGTTGATTTTCATCAAAGATGAAAAAAGTTTCAAATTATAATAAAAATGTATTTGTTTGGTACAAAACTATTAGTAACAATAAAAATATGTGCTGTATATAGTAATATCTAAAAATTAAATGATCTTTTATCACTTTAATTTTCATAGAACAGAAGAAAAGAAATAAGTATTTCAATATATAACAAAAAGTAAAAATTCTTTGTTACTTGTTTTAGTTTTATTTTTTTTTATTTATTTTTATGATTACTTACATGTTTTATTTAGGTATGGTTGAAACCATGGTGGTTTAAATAGACGCGCGTGAATGCGTTAAAAATTCAAATGCAATCTTTGGGATTTCATTATACAGATTTGGTTTTTGTTTATGGAATAAAATATTTATATTGTTTTTAAAACAATTAAAAAATTCAAATAACACCAACAGATCTTTAAAAATAAAAAAAATCATGATTTATTTGATTAAAAAAAAAAAGATTTTTGATTTTTTAAAATAAATCATGATTTTTGTCAACCCTGATTCTATACATATATCGATATTTCCAAAAAAAATCTGACAAGCAGGAAGTAACGAAAACTGGGAATTAATATTAAAAATTATCAAAAGTGTACAATATTTTAATATTGTAAATAATTAAATAATAGTACATTAAAACACAATTATCATAAGGCAATCTGTTAACGTACGAGTCCAAGTTTGGAAAACGAGCCGCTAGGCGAGTTTTACAAAGGACGAGTGCGTCAACAGGCCTTATGATACGTGTTTTTTATACTATTTTTTCTATTGAGGTATTTTTACGATTAAATTGATTTAAATTGCGACGTCAAATTATGACTAGGTATTTTTTTGTTAGTTATGTTTATGTTGGTAACGCTTCTCGCTAACAATTGAAATTTCATATTTTGTCAACTATTGATTAATTAGTGTATTGCAAGGTGTATTGTATTTATGATTCAAGGTCTGATTCTGGTTGTGAAATTAATATTATATTTTTTTCTAGTCCTATCACCTAAAGAAAGTATAAAAATCCATAATTAAAAGTAATATGTTGAAATATTATCAACAACTTATCATTTTGAGGTTACCTGTCATCTGTCAGTTATGAAAGCATGACTACCAACTCTAGTACATGAAAGGCGCCAAAAATAGTACGCTTATAGATCTTCTAAACGTCGTGTTTGCAGTACAAAACAGTGCGTTTATAGAAACATAAGAACACCGAAATAGAAAAAAACATTTTTTTTATTTTGCGAGCGAGCAAAAACCATCAACCTTACGATGGTAAATGAGAGCGTAAATGTCTATTTTTCATATTAGTCGTAAAAAAAATTGTATGCAACCTGTGAAAAATGTACTGATTTTATTTCAAAGGATATGCGTATTCGCCTTTAGCTAGTAATGGCATATTTTACTTCTCGTAAAAAAAGTTACTCACGCACTAATTACATAAATAACTATTAGATGCTGAAAAAAGATCAATTTATGTGTCTCCAATTATTAGGGATCTCTACTGTTTAAGAACAAAATATTAATATTAAAAATATTATTACGGCTTAACGAATAATAAAAACTTTCTAGAACTACAGATCGCTTTCAATTTAGATGAAGTTTCATTTACATAAAAAAATAGTGGAGTATCTCTTATTCATCAAATTTTGGGGAAATGTCAAAAGTATTGTTATTATACGCATGATAATCTTGTACGGGCTATCAAACAGGATCCTATGTTTTATACTGTGGAAGTTAGTCAAGTGTGATGCTTTCATTTGAAAAGACGGTGACACAGCAAAACGTGTTCAAGTGGATTACCGAAGAATCCGAAACAGTCGTGTGATATCAGTCTTCATCACTCCCCAAATAGTTCCACTGACCAAACACTGCTTGCGTCAACAAAATTATAGCTTTGTTTACTTCAATTTACATATTTTTAGAAACCAACGAGTCTCTTTACTTTAATTCCATAAAAGATATACTTACAAAAAGAAAAAGTTTAAGAATATAAACAATTTTCATGTTATTTTTTAATTTATTAATAATTAGTAGTACGAGTCTCGTCCCACATCAGTTAGCCCACTTTAATTTCATTTTATTTAGTTAGTTTGTGATACAATGATAATTTAATGATAATTATCATAGATTATCACCAATTTCCATTAATATTACGATTTTGTCGTTCTAATGACATAGCAAGATATGTTTTCTAAAATATTTTATTGTTCTAATGTAAAATGAAGTAATACTTCGTTTTTTCAATAATGGGGTCCTTCATTCTAATTTGAACCTTCCGTCACCTTTTAGGTAAGGAAGGTATTGGCTATGATTAAAAAATTCGATAGTGAGTTTCTAATGAATAAGCACGTTTTGGGGTTCCTAGAATACGAATTTACCATTTTTACGATGATTATAGTTTCTTTGTATTCCTCAACTTTAGATCCATATGCAGACATGATTAGTATTAGTTTTTGGTTATAATAGGTCCACCGGAAGTACCCTCATTTGCAACTTTTAACAGTTTTTCTTGAAAAAAATCAGTTAAATATTTATTGACATTTTTAATGTTATTATATTTTAAATAATAATTAAAAGAATATCGACGGATGATGGATAAATTGTCGTCGATATTCTTTTAATTATTACACATTTGGATACGAAATATACATCGATTTTAAATAATATTCTCTAAACGATGTGATTGCATTTTATACTTCATATTCAGGGGCGTATGCAGGAATTTCTTCAGGGGGGGGCAAGAAGAAATTATGTTTAAAATGCTTTTGTTAAAGGTAAAGGTTTACTTAAAGTAAATACTAAAGATAATCATTTTATTTAAAAAAGAACAAATAAAAATTAATAATATATTTAGTGAATTTAAACTTTCTAAAATATTAACCGTAGTGGATTTTCAGAAAATCTTTGTGTCACTTCTACCTCTATACGTATAAAAGTATATGTGCTTGGTTATTATAAAATGTACTGTAATTTTTTTAAAGATGTCCGATCAACAAATTGGATGAATTAGGATTTTAGCTCCGCCTATTCCGATAAATACAGTTCACTAATTTTTTATGTGGGTCCATAAGATACTACTGTTATTTTATTATTATAACAATATATGTTAATGCAAAAGCATTCAAAATTCAAAACGGAAATGGACTAATACATGTGAAACAAAAAATGTGAAAAATATGATATACTCTGTTAGTGTCATTGACACTGATAGAAAATAAAGTTATTCGTACGGCTTTGAATCAAGGTAATATATCTGAATTAATAAATAAACTTGCGTTACAGCGAAAGTAATGTCAACAACGAGCATCGTTTTAAAATGGAATTCCCTAACTTAGTCGAAACAATATTAACTTTTGAAAGACAAGCGTATTGTATCCATCCTTATCGCACACGCTTCGTGTTATGTAAATGAAAGAAATAAATGTATGCCAATTTATTAATTCGGTCATGATACAGATGACCTTGATCGGACATCTTTTAAAAAAATGCTGTATGTTATTATACCTGTACAATACACATGTATTATACATTTCATACTGTATAAAAGGTATTATTCCTTTTGAGCAGTTTAAAAATATTTAGTATTGATCATATTATATCATTTCATACACGTATAATATATTTTAATGGGGTCTCGTGGCCGTGTGCCTGAGTGTCTGGTCGCGAATCTGGGGACCCGGGTTCGATTCCGACCGACGCCAAAAAATTACATCGCATTTTAATGGCACAAAATTGACCCCTGTGGCGCACTCTCCACGCCAGCAATGAGTGCCCGTGAGGTGACGCCTGGTAAGCGCCCACACGGTACAAATATTCCATCTTTACCGATATCTGTGTACGAAGCAGATTGGCACACCCAGCAATGGGTAATATGCCGTGATGAAATATTTGTTTATTTTATTTATTTTTATAATATATTTTTATACAGTATTTTACGTATGTATGATACATGTGCAATATAAAATGTATAATACTTTTATTTTATATACATATATACAGTAAATTTTCCATTTTACTTTTTATATGGAAACTTTAGGGGGGGGGGGGCAACTGCCCCACCTTGCCCCACCGTATGCCCATGTTCATATTCAATAGATACAATAGTTAAAGAATTATAAAATATTAAATTTCATACATCAGGCCGCTATGCTAACCATGGAAACTGCTAATATATTCAGATAATTCAAATTGACAGATGTCAGTATCAATGAAAATAAAATGAATGTGGCAGAGATGAGGAAGTTGAGATAGATGTTGGGGAAGACACGGAAAGATAGGGTAATGATTTAAAGGATAAGGGAAATGGCTCGAGTGATAGAAGTTTCTAGATAGATACAGGAGAGATTACATTGGTTTGAACATGTAATGAGAAGAGATGAATAATATATTGGAAGAAGAATGAATAGCTTAATAGTAGAAGGTAGAAGAAACAGAGAAAGATCAAAGATAAGATGGAAGTAGTAGTATTGTGGAAGACTTGAGAGAAAAGAAACTGAAAAAGCACGACATGCAAAACAGACATGAGTGGAAAAAGAAAATAAAAAATAGCGACCCTAACGAATGGGAAAAGCTAAAAAAGATGTCAGTTTCAAGTGCAATTTGCATAGTTTGTTTATGAAATAATTTTACTGGAAATATACGATCTTTTGCAAGAAAATTTATGAATGGAATTTGTACATAATACACAGGATTGACGGAAAGTTATGTGCGGGCCACATCAGATTCTTTATTATTTTAAATGCAAGTTCGTTTAATTCTGATGCAATTCGTATTATTAAAAAGTATAGCTATCTTTGTCGCACTAGTTTCTATAGTAGGCTGTGCGAGAAGATAGCAATAGTGTGACGTAGGAGTATAGATGCTTAAAATCTCAAATATTTCAAAAACTAACAATTTTTTTAATGTCTTTTTTCGTCTCAAACATGATTTTTTCTTATCTACTTTCAACATAACTTTTACTCAATTTTCTGTTATGGTGAAGGACACCATTAAAAAGAAAACTGAAACAATTAAACGAATTTACGTTATAAGGATGTTAGGTTTTATTAAATAAAAAGTCTAAAAGAATTACAGTAATAATTTACAGTAAAAATAATAGCTGGTACCAGAAGACTTGTTTTGAAAACGTTGTTTTGAAAATGCCAAATTTCAATATTTAATTTTACTCTTATGTTTAAAGAACGATTTTTTAAAAATATTTTTTTGATTACAAACTATGTTTTGCTTTCACTCAATCGCAATCTACTAAATCCTCAACTGAAAGTATTTTGGGATGTTGCAAAATATAAAATAATTGATGTAATTTATTTCATTTTGTGCGTTAAACTCCATATAAATAAATTATTAACTAACAAATTAATAATTAAAACCCCGAAGTCCATTTATCAAGCCCCATCACACATTTAGCAATTAGGATTTCAGGACTGAAACACGCAAGCTTAAGAAAAATACCTAGTGACAAATGACTAATGCGATTAAACCTACAACGCAGCAACCGCAATCGTTCATTCGCGTTAGGGATCAAAAGTGTCCCAGAATCTTTCATTAGCCATCGAGCAAGATCCTCTTTTGTGCTTTAAAATTGCGTCACTTGTTGCTAAACCCAACCAAACCAAACCGAGAATGCATCTGTAACTGACATGAGCATGAGGGAATCAGTGAAACATTTCGTAAACAATGTGCAGCAGCGCTGCCCCCAACAATGTCGCGGAGTATTACGCTCGACGGAGCTGACATTTATTTTATGCAATTTGTAGTTGACATATTCGTATGCAAATTGTCTTGGCATTTGTTTTTGAAATACAGAAGTTCTATCAGTGAGATCGACTGATGTACGTCGGAAACATTTCAACTGATTTGGAAATAATTCGTTATAACAATTTTTGAATACAATAATGCCCATTTTCATTTACGTTACAATTTTTGAAAAATAGAATCAAGCTTGACAAATTACATTTCGATTTTTCATTCGCGTTCACAAAGTGAATTTTGTACAACTGTTTTCACGAAAACAGTGTTGCAATGAACAATCTTGTACAAATGTTTTTAGAGTTTTTTAAACTGTTAATTTGGTAACTTAGTTTAAAATATATTTCATTTGTTATAGTTGTCATTACTTATAGAAAATTACTGCATTTTTTTTTTGTAAAATATTTACGTCAAATAGTAATGCGCTCTTTTAAATTAAAATTGAAAGTATTTATTTGTAGGTTCACAACATAATAAATATAAATTTCAACTTTATCTTAACTTCTGAATGACTGTTGTCAAAATGTTAAAATAAATTAAATTTCAAATGTTTATTGAAACTTGAAACTGTCAATGTTATCAACATTGATATTTTAATATTTCTTTCAATTATAATTTTAAAATAAAAGTAAATTAAAGCGAAAAATGGAAAATAGTATGAAAAACACGTATTACTGTACTCGTATTGTAATAATTAATAGTAATACTTTCCATGTATTATGACGAGTGTATATACATATGGGCATAAGAGTATTGATTCATTTTGTTAAGAGGCATATGAGATATGTCGATCAGGTTCTGATACATACAGAATTAATACATTATCATGCGTTTTTGAATAAGGCATTTTAAATAATTATTCTTTTTATTATTATGTATTTCATTATGGTAATTATTATTGACTGTAAATAATACATCTACGAAAATGTACATATGTATTTCTTACTTGCCAGGAATTGGAACCAGGGTTGGATTTATAGTAGTGGATACCCCCCTTCCACAATTAAATTTCTGATACCCACAAGGCTTTATCTTTACTTACTTTTGTTTTGAGTAATGCCCCGCATTCCTCCCCAACTCATACCCCCCACCTTCGGGGAAAATTTTCAAAAATCTACATTTTATACTTTTAGATCCACTGATTCTGCATTTTCAAACCACAAATTAATATCTTTTAGTTCCTAAGATATTCGCGTTCAAAGTTGGATCCCAAAAATCCCATATTGGGCAAAAATACAAAAATGAGCAGAGATATGAGCCTGGCGACTTTGCCATAAGATGCTACGGGTAAAATTACATAAGTATACAAATATTCAAAAAATATGAATAATGAATATAATTTTTAGTACAAAATAAACTGCAAATTGCCAAAAATCACAAAAAATATGATTTTTGCCATTTTCAGATATTTCAGTTTTTTGTCTGTCTGCAAACTGAACTATTGTGACAAATTTTATGAAAATTTATAAATTTATGTAAATTTTTCTCGTAGAATCAAATGGCGATGTTGCCAGGCTCATATCTCCACAAATTTTTCAGTTGTAAGTTCTATGAAAATTTGAAATCAGCGCGTTGAGATATTCCTAAATATATAAAATTTGAAATTTTAAAAATTTCATAAATAAATAAAAAATAAATAAATAAATTATTACGGCATGTTAAGGAGCAGAAAAAAAAACTCTTCGGGAAGTAAAATCTTCAGCCAAGTTTAAATAGGAGACTTTCAGAAAAAAAATATTGTTTAATATCGTCGGGTTACTACAAAAACTAGATGCCACAATTTACCATTTTTAAGATAAATGTAATTGAAAATTAATACAAAAAACTTTATACTATTTTAAAATTTATTTTATAATATAACGGAGTAGAAATGCAACTAATCAAATTAAAAATTAAATTCCAAAAGAAGATAAGTGCACTTGGCGGGGTTTCGCTGGACAATTTTGTGCTGGTTATGGGACTTAGCTATGTAGGTATCTAAAAGTCCATGAAATGGATTTTCAGGTTTTTGCAGTAACCTTACGATTTTGATAGCAAATTGTAGTTTTTAGTTTGTGTTGTATCATTTATGATTGATATCATATAAATAAATATATTGAAATATTTAAATAAAAGTTTTTTAGGTTGTCCCGCTTTTTGCTCATAAATTCCGATCCTTTATATTTCACATGATAATAGTCTCGGTTGGTAATAATCTGGTAATGTTGCGTAGCATTTACGCGGTTAAATTGTAATAATACCGATCACGGACGATACTCTTTTATTTCAATATTCATATGAGTTAGATTATGTAATATTTTCTTTCTGCACTCAGTGTAGAAAAGCATTTCAGTGCGGAGAAATATTATTTTTTCTCACTTATTCATGAAATGAAGACAATCATTTTTTGTTGTAATAAATAGTATAATTATTTTATAAGTAAAATTTTACATCGAATCAAATTCCAAGAAACAAAATTTTTTCAAGAACTCAATAACAGATTAATTAGAGAAGCCATTGAGATATTCAAAACCAAGAATAATAATCTCAATCAATGTGACGGTTTAGATTTAGAACTTAGTCGAGCATGGCTTCCTATATTAAATATACTGTGATATGTTACCTTGGTTACTTGTTGCTATTGTTTTTATTTATGTATTTTTTCCCTGAAGAAGACAGTAGTGTATGCTGCCGAAACGTTAGGTATTTAATAAATATACAGAACATAAACTAAAAGGTTGTATAATTTTAACAATTTTACACTTATTCTAAACTGTAGTAGAAAAAATCTTGTGTGCAACACCTAGCAAAATCGGTTACGCCTCGACTAAAAATTTCACGCCGAACACGGAAAAATATTACTTTTCCTTACTTGTTACACAAATAGCTATTAGAATCCGGGTTCGTTTCGTAGTTTACAAACTGTAACTTGTAAATTAAATAATAAAATATATCAGTGAATGCTACTTGTTCCAAAGTGACTTGAAATTGGAAATCACAATCCTAACTTTTCTAGATCCGGTCCACAAATCACGTTTCCGACAATTTTTCCTGAAAGTTTGTCTTCCCAACAAAAAACTATTGGCAAAACTTTGCACAAGTTGCGAACAGAATATTGGTAGCTCAATACAAATAACTTTGCGACTTTCGTCATTTTTGTTTCCATGTTCACAGCTTGATCGCATTCAAATAGCGTCTGGTGAATAGCGAGTGTAGAATGGGTATGAAACGTGACAGGAACGTGTTTATCAAAGAAATTTGCGTGTAAAAAGCGTACAATACAGCAATGGGACGCGGATAGAGCCGAGGGAGGTTCGCTCCATAAAGACATTTGTCACAATGGTGGGCGTGGGTGAGTTTTATTCGCTTACAGTGCATAAAGGTTGTAATCCGAAATACCAATTTGATGGAATAAAATTGGTGAAACTTTGCACGAATTACAATTTATTTTAGAGGTTTAATGTGTTGTATTTTCACGTAACTGTTATTCAATATTGTAGTTTAGTATTATACAAACTATTACTTTTGTATTTGTTTTGTACATTCACACGGGGTATGTGACCATAATCGAATTTCAATATATGTCATAAAATTTAAAAATTAACCACTATAGCTTCTCATTATACGATGGTCATTCAATAAGTAAAGAGACAAATGGCTATAGCTCAAAAACGGTTTATTTCAATCTTTCAAAATTAAGGCTATTTTTCAACATAATCACCCCCCACAGTTATGCACTTGTCCCATCTTTCTTACAGCTTCCTAATTCCCTTGGCGATGAATTCTTTCGATTTACCCCGAAGCCACTTTTGCACCGCTTCCTTAACTTCCTCATTGTTAGCAAATCTTTTTCCACGTAGGGCGTCTTTGAGTGGTCCAAACAGGTAAAAATCAGATGGGGCGAGGTCGGGACTGTAGGCAGGATGAGGTAAGACCTCCCAACCCAATTCTTGAAGCTTATCACGGGTCAGCTGGGCTGTATGAGGGCGGGCGTTATCGTGCTGAAGAATGACTCCTTTTGACAAGAGTCCACGGCGTTTGCTCCTGATAGCTGGTCTAACTTTGTGTTCTAGCATCAGTAATTCTTCTGTTATCACGAATAAGTCCGTCAATCCTCGATTCCAACGAGGGACCAGAAACTTCCACTGGACGTCCACATCGGGGTTCATCACCTACACTTGTTCGGCCACTTTTAAACCGATCAACCCACTTGTAAAAATTCGCACGGTTCATACAACTTTTACCGTACTGTATTAACATTCTAGAAAAAAAATCACTTGGTTTTACACCTTCTGCGACTAAAAATCTAATGACTGAGCGCTGCTCTTCTAAGGTGCAATCTTCTAGTGGACTTGCCATGGTGAACTGAAAATTTTGAGGTTATGTTGACATAAAATGATGAAACAGCTGATCAGAGCATATCCCAAGGTTGCCAGCTAACACCCCTGAAAAGATTGTACACATTGATTGAATAGTTTTAAAATTATAGAATTTGTCTCTTTACTTATTGAATAACCCTCGTAATAACAAAAACTAAACATTAGTTTGTAATAATAAATTATTATTAGCAATTTTGCTTCTTGATTCAGATACAGAATTTCAAGCTCTACAACTTTTTAATAAAAATATTACAAAGTAACGTCAATGTTTCACCAGTTTACAAGGAATCGTCAGAAGCCGGCCAGCACAACAAGTAACCACAGACTCGTTTTACACGATTTAGTGCTCATCAGTGTGATGTAACCAGTGGCCTCTGTCCGGTCTACAGTGACCGGACTCCTGGAGTAGAGGCAGCGACTCGATAATAATAATAATAATGCTGTGTAGTACCCAGGTATAGGAGATAGGAATCTCCTATTCAGGGTGATGTGTGTATGTCAGTGTATTTGTTTGTTTCAGTGTAATGATGGTTGAGAATTAGACAGAGTCTTGTATTCTCGGTTATTGACGTCTTCGAGCTTTCACTTAGTGGATAGAGATGGCTCTCTACCCGAGTGGTGGAAGTAGCGCTCTACGGCAACTAACCGTGTTGGAAGTATAGTGTATCTACGACACAGGGAAACCGGAGTGCCCGGAGAAAAACCCTCCTACCGAGTGATATTCATAGCATATAAAGTCTCGACAGATGGGAATCGATAATGTTGTTTCACGGAGAAATTCGCAATTTGTTTTTGCAGTTTGCATTTTTCTAAACTTTTATTTGAAATATTTTTACCTAAAATAATTAGGGAAGCAGGAAATAATGAAAATATGATTTTACATGTTAAATTCCTAATTTTCGGTATGGCGGTCAACACCCTGTATATAAAAAAATTCACCTATGCAAAATTGAAGAATTTTCGCCCTCTAAAACTAACAGTTTATCGATCACTTATGAGGACCAGCTACGTCATATGCCAAATATATGACTAAATCGGTAAAATGTGACTTTGTCATTAAAAATGTACTCCCTATATTTTTCAGTCATCTATTTTTGAATAGATTAACTCTATTCATAGACATAATGCGGTAGATAATAAATTTTAGCATTTCACTAATCGATATTTCAAGAACACTTACGTATGGAATGAACAGAATACTTGGTAATTTTGAAAGCAGGTTGTGTAAACTGAATCAATTTGAATTATTAATGTCTGATTCACACCTATACTATAATCATCTTTGATCGGCTGTGAACTGTACATACATAAATAATTTTAAAAATGAATGATAATATGAACTACTAAATAAAAACATATTGTCATTTGTCATCGTTTATTTTGAGTTATATATTAACCAAAATCAAATTATATGAAAACTATAATCATGTTATTGATTTCTATTTGGGCTATTTACTTTCATTTGATAAGTTATGTATATAGAACATGAAACTATTTTTGGATTTACAGTATGCGAGTATTTATATTACGGTAAATGGTTTGAATAATTCATGTTAAACAGATAGTATTGCGTAAGTACAAAATACATATAAACATTAGGCATACTTCAAATATCTACACAATTTACATGATATTGTTACATATATATATATATATATATATATATATATATATATATATATATATATATATATATATATATATATATATATATATATATATATATATATATATATATATATATATATATATATATATATATATATATATATATATATATATATATATATATATATATATATATATATATATATATATATAGGAGGTAACAAATATAGGTAGTCTCGAAGGAGCTGTACTTCAATATTTAGAAAATATTCAAATTTAGCGAATGTGACGTAGAAATCCTTGATGATATTTTAGATGACAACATGGCTATTTACGAATTAAATGTGGAAATACTTGCATCTGACAGTTGTTAGATAACCGGGGAAATAGAATTGCATAATAATATGTATTTTCATTATTCTGCTATTTTGAATTTAAGATATACGCGATTTGCACATTTTGAGCGTCAGCGCCTCATATTTTCACCCGTTTAAGTAAAAAATGCACTTTTTTCACGATTTTATTATGTATTCTAATAATATTTTGTACTTTAATATCCCGCTAGCCTTCGTAAAGGGAGGTATACGGATCGTGCTAAAAATCGTATTAAATTTTGGTAAATACGGATAGAGTTTCACGGTTTGACTTGATATTCAAGTTACTTGACTTGACTTGAAATCAAGTCAAGCTCAAGTAAAGTAGTTACAATTTCAAGTACTTGAAAAATCAAGTATTTACTTTTCAATTACTTGAAAAAATCAAGTAGTTATTTTTTTAATTACCAGAAAAAGTTCTTCAAGATTACAATTCATTTTCATATAGTTCCTTATGTTTTATAACAATATCAATAATATATCTTGAAATATAGACTTTTATTCATAAAAATAAATCATACATTCAAATTTAAATATTAAAAAAAAACAGATTTAAAAGTATATATGAATTAACAAATTATTTGTAGTATATGGTATTATGGTGGACCTTAAAAGGGGGCAAGTCGAATTTTAACTAGACCACCCCCTAAAGTGGTTCCAAGTAAATAAAAAAAATATACTGGCAATGATTCCGCTTAATTTTAATATTTGACCGTGCCTAAAAGCATTTGGTTTTTCCCCATTTAAATAACCTTCGGTTTTGGCACATTATGGAACTTTATTTTTCTCCGAGATATTAGGAAGATTAAAAAACCCATTTATTATTGGAATATATACTAGAATGACTCGAGAATATGTGGACAAAATCTGAAGTCCCAATTATAATTCTTATTTCGAATGGTGTATAGATTTCTGGGCTTTTGTGCGATAGTTTAACTATCTACAGTTAACTTAATAATAATGATTAGGACTTCAAATTTTGTCGAAATATTCTTGGGTCATTCTAGTATATATTCTAATATTGAGTGAATTTTTTAAACTCCTGCCCAGATTTTAACTTGCAGTAGTGAATTAGCACAGCATATGGCACACCATGCCTTACCACACACAGCTAGGTTACGATTCTACTGATTCTCGCGTTTTCGTACATAATCGGTTCGTTATCAAGTAGCTTGAATTTGCTTGGAATTGCTTGATCAAGTCAAGTAGTAACGATAGAAAATCAAGTCAACTCAAGTAATGAATTTTTGAAAAGCTTGATTTTCAAGTCAAGTAATTTACAAAAACATCAAGCTACTTGACTTGATGAAACCCTAAATACGCACGTTTTAAGGTCGCTAGGTGGATCCTCTTTACGCTCTAACTCAAATACTATCATTCATAAAATTTTGATTTTTTTTTGAGTATTCTTGCTCTATTCTAATATAAAAAGAGCCCATTACATTTTAGTGCAAATCGGTTAGCCGAAAGTGGCACTTCCCTTGAAGTTCAAAACAGTTTTTCTTCGAGAAATACGTTAAAATTACATTTTTTTCGCGATTTATGTTACTATGAAAATTAAGGGTTCTCACCTTGGCTACACAGTTCAGATTTCACATGTATGTAACTGACAGATAAATGTTACTGTCAATAAATTAATCATTTCAAATTAATATCGTAATATTTTAAAGAGAAAATTTATGAATTTATAAAATACATAAATCATAAATTAATTTTCATATATTTGTAATTGAAAACAAATTAACGTCACTATCATAAAATAAAATATCGGTAAGATCCTGGAAAAGAAAATACTGATAACATATTATAAAATTAAACAATATAGTTATATACAAAGGAACATAATGCAGTTGCCAGCATTAGTTAAATAGGTAGGTAGGTATACTTATATTTAACCGAATAAAAATTAAATACGTGAATTAAATGGTGGGAGGTATTGTGCTGGCCACATCAAATTTTTTATAAATTGATTACAATGCACCCTCAAAATATATTCACTTTTTACACATTGTAATTAAATCCTAAAAAAATATTAAATTTCAATTATTAAATTTCTGCAATTATTTCTTTCTTTAACAAAAAAAATCTTTTCCTTGTCACAATTTCTAGCGCCCAAGGCAGCATCGACATTCGACAGCCAGGGCCAAGTGTTTAGCGGTCGATATTCGAGAGCGGATCACAGTAGGTTGTGTAGGGTTAGGTGATTACTGGTTAGGGTTGCAGGTACTGCTCCTGATTTTCCTTAGGTTGATCTGGAGTTGCTTTTAATGAGAACCTAACACCAGGCACCATCAACACAAACAAGGAACTTTTTGTTTTCCAATCGTGTTTCGAACAATTAGTTGCTTTCAAAACTAAGGATGTGAAATACGGATAAAGGTTTTCAAAAGAAGAATGAACGAATTGTTTAGAGTGATTTATCGACGTATAAATCATAACTTGAGTTTTATTCATAGACTGGAATCGTAAATTCGACAGACAGCCGGTATTTGATTATAGGTTATTCACTGAACCAAAAGACTCACGCCAACGCATATCCAGATTTTAATGAATAAGCACGTGTTAAGGTCCCTAGAATCCGGTTTTTAACATTTTCACGATGACGTCTGTGTGTGTGGATGCTAGAAGGACAATTTCTCAAAAGCTATAAGACCTAAGACCTGTTTAATTATGTATTCCTCGATCTGTCATTAATGGGAAGAGCTGAAAAGATTTTGGTAACAATTGGAGGAAGTAGTAGTATCTTAAAAAAAATCTTCTAGATATTATGTTTTGAAAATTTATGTTATTACAAATATTAAAGAACATAAAATTTCCCATTCGATACATTTAAAAAAATTATTATATATTTTATCTACAAATTCAAATGTTTCTAATTGACAGATAAATATCAGTGTCAAAAATCAACAGTATTACTGACATTAATGAAAGCTTTTTCTACGAAGTACATATAATATTTCTCATTAATTAAATATTCAAAATTATAGTTATATTAATATTACATATATCATGTATTCTTAAGAAATACTGCCAATCCCGTCAATGTGTGTAATGTTAAATACAAAAAATATAATAACAAATGGCAAGAGGTATTGTGCTGGCCTCAACAGATTTTTTTTAAAATCAGTTTTAAACTAATGTCCAGAAGTAATTCTTCAATATTATACGAATATAACATAAAATTAAACTTCTAATATACATAATGATACCTATCAATGTGTTATGAAATATTTTTAGAGGTTAGAAATTATTGTGTTAAACAGTTTGCCACGTTTGGTGTCATGAGTCTTTTGATTCAGTTAATAGCCTAGTAGTAGTGCATTTAACAGATAATAATCCGTGTGAAAGTAATGTGAGTTGAAAAGTTCGAGCCCTAACAAAGAGAGGGCAGCACTAGACGCATAATTATTTTTTGTGAGGTTATGTAAACTGTCATTAGTGTCTGCGAAGTTTTACGTTAATATGCTAATTTGGAAAAAATAAAATATCGTGCAGTGATTAAATACCTTGTTCCTCGACATTTTGCTTGATATTTACGACTCTTGCGTAGTCATTTCAAATAACAGATTTTTTTTAATAGGACTAAACGAATTCAAATGATTCATTTCATTCTAAAGAAAATTACCAGAATAATATTAAAAATAAGGCGATATTAAATAATTCTTAAATTCTTCGCCACCTATAACAAATTTTGAATTTATTTAATTTTTTAAGGAGATTCGCCGCCTTTGGCGCTCTGGCGCCTGTGTGCGCCAAACACTGCACCCATGAACACCCTTGTCAAGAGTAGAGACTTAAAAAGGGACTACGTTGAAAAATAATGTAAAAAATTGTATTAAATAACTCCTTTTTTTGAACGAAAACTAATAAAATTACCCCTTAATCTTAAAATTAATAAAAACATTAAGACTCCTTCTATTATTACTATTTTTTACTTTCCGTCCCCCATAGTTAACGAAGGTACCTACTGTCTTTGGTCAAAAAAATCAATGGTGAGTTTTTAATGAATAATCACGTTTTAGGGTCCCTAGTATATGAATTTACCTGTTTTTACGATGATGTTTGATAACTCCAATAATACTATTTCAAAAATTATATTTTTTTGTATTTGTCTTGTACGTCCATATGAAGAGTTGATTAGATTTTGGTTATAATTGATCAACACTTAATTGAAATTTTTAACAGTTTTCTTGAAAAATGCAGTTAAAAATATCATATTTTGACAATTTATTTTATTATAAATATTAAAGAATACTTATTTTATTCTCTATACGGTTTGATTGAATTTTTTTTTCATGTTCAATGCATATCAAGTTAGAAAATTATAAAGAAATTAAATTTCATTAATCAGCCAGCTATGCTACGAGTATAACCATGGAAACTACTAATATATTCTGATATAGTCGCCGTCAAATGAATATGGACTGATGCTTAACTTTTTCCCTTCTCCGCATCCTGACCTTTCCCATGCGGTGTTACTGCTTCTTCATAGCAATTTTAACATTGCCACTGAATTGACAACAGTGTAGAAATCTCCAGTCCATACTTATTTGACGGCAAGTATAATTCTAATTGACAGATGTCAGTGTCAAGTGCAATTTACAAAGTTTGTTCCAGATTTTTTTGCAAGAAAATTGATACATGGTACAAAACACACAGAATTGACGGAAGGTATTGTGCTGGCCACATCAGATTTTTTTTCAATTTAATCTTGGAATTTTGTATATAAGTGTAAATTTAACCAAATTATTATTTTTTTTCTTTTTACTAAATCCCCCTTAACCACAATACACGTTTCAGGTCTACTAAGTCCACTGAAGATTTAGATTTGAATCTAAAATATATATTTTTTATAATGTAGAATGATCAAATAATTAAAATTAATAATAGTGAGTTAATAGAAGCAGTTAATATTAACTACAGGGTAAAATTAAAAAGTAATAGAAAAAATGACTGAATACATTAAATTATCTACAACTAATTCCAGAGAAAAACAATTATTAAATACGAATGAGAAAACGAGGCCATTAAAATTTCATTCTGTTTTAAATTCTTTATTGTAATGCTATTCATCAAAATTAATATTCCGAGTTTAATGGAGTAAGCTCATTCAGTAATGCATTCTTAAAAATAAAATGAATACTTTTTTCCTCAGCGAGAATTAAAATGCTGCTTGCATAGATAAAAACTGGGGCAGCGTAATGACTAAAACCAACATGAATATGGATTTTGTGGATTACGAAATAAATTGGGATGTGTTTCAGAGCTATGTAATAGAAAACATGTAGTGTAAATACATGATGCAAGATCGGAGATTTGTTTCAGAATGAAACCAGGATTCTGGAAAGTAGAACAATGGTGGTCGTTGTTCTACTTTGTTTTTCATGCGTTCTTTCCTTTCAATCGAATTTTCAACAAAAAATTACATCGATTAAAACTTACGTCCGCTGGAATTCAGTACAAGATAAATGATACTGAAAATTGTAATTTTCAGGCTTCCGAAGTCATCAATAATTGATGATGATGATATGTTAAAAAAGAAACTAGTTTACAAATAGCTCTAACTACTGTAGTAGATTTTGATGGATGATGCACTTTGACTACTAGAAAAGATAGATTGATTCCTACACCATAGAGGATGTCCAACATAAGGATCTTGAGACACGAAGATACTGATTCGAAGTTCTTTAAATTAAACACAAGTTGCATCATTAGAAGACAATATTTGTCGTGTACTGTTACTCCAGAAAAAAAAATTGCATAGGTCACTAGATATATGTAGGTGACAATGTAAACCTTGCAGTTGTTACCTCTCGCTAAGAGAGGTATTGGGTTCATGCTAAAAATCGCTTATCCAGATTTTAATGAATAAGAACGTTTTAAGGTCCCTACAATACGATTTTAACATTTTTACGATGATGTCTGTGTGTGTGTGTGTGTGTGTGCGTGTATGTGTATGTGAAAAAACATAATTAGTGTAGCTTCACAAAATATTACTCCCCAGCAAATAACGAATGCTAAATGCTATTAATCCGTTTTTTAATCGTTTAGGATATTGTTTAGAAGTTAATGGTGCCAATTTTAAGAATTGGATAAGTTAAAATAAAAATTCTTAAGAATATAAACATAAATAAATAAATTCTCATTTCTTTAATTCATAATTTAATATTTATTTTAGTCTATCCTAATTATCACTAACTTTGAATATATAATACATATAAGAACGGCAACGCATATGGCCTAGCAAGATACAATATCTGTCTCTTTTTATTCACAAAATTATTATAGATAGCTAGTGACTCCTACCACAAAACTATGAACTACGGTAAATCGTGCTGACAGCATTGCCAGATACTATTTGTTAGAGATATTCAATAATCAATAATTCAAAAATATTGTTTCATAATAACCAGATAATATATTTTGAATTTTCAATGTACATGTATACTTGTTTTACAGTAGCAAACTTAAAAACCTTTATAAAATCTTATATTACTGTTCTAGCTACGTGGCAACACTGTGCAACATCCACCTATTATGTATTTTTTGAACTAACTCAGAAATAATTCGTATACGGAGGGATACGTTGCCGTTCTTATATATATTATATATTCAAAGTCACTAAGTTTACTTATAAAATAAACGCGTTAATAAATTGCTGTCAATCATTTTATACAGTAACTATGGTAATGATATACCCTATGTTTACTGATAAAATAATCTACCGGTATAACCGACTTACACAGTGTGTTCAATAAAAAATTTGGAGTAGGCTATGAACAGAGACATGTATGTCAAAATCGATCTTGAAATGTAAATTTTAAGGAGAAAAGATAATAAAGAAGGATACAGTATATTGCCATTCGCCGTTTTCTAATTTGTTTTCATTTCTAAAATTAAATACAAGAAGACAAGCTTTGATTTCTTTAGATAACATTTTTGACAATATGTCGCGTCAAATTGACATTTAATTTAATATTTTTAAATTGACATACGTTTCTTTGTTCATAGCCTGCCCCGTGTTAGGTTTTTTTTAACACACTGTAGTTCTCGAGATTCTCATGTATGATGCATTTTTTGGGGGCACATGCGTGTATGGTATCAATCTATCTTTTGAAGTAGTTTTTCTCTCAAATGATAATATACCACTAAAATAGTCTTCTAATGGGGAACCAACTTGTTTCGAGATCAAGACACGTTATTTGAGACACTTTTTATATTTAAATTTATATAAATTAGTAACATCGATCGTAAATCGTAAGTCTTCGGGTTAAATATTTCAAAGTTAAGAAATGATCCTGGTAAAATGTAAGTTGATTAAATAAGAAAAGGTGGAAATAAAAGTGATTTATCCAGTAGTAAATTTCCTGAAGTTCGGGATAATCCCTTGAGTAAATGTTGTTATTAGTAATATAGTAAATAGAGTTTCCTTGTAGCGCATTATCATGAAGTATGTATAGGTGGTTCGTCTGTTGCTTACGGATTAGGTTTCCGCTTCCGACGTAAATTATCCTTCTCGATAGGCCGCGTGGGTGGGAAAGAAGCGCCGAGAGGGGATTTATTAGGTGACCTGGTTGTGACATCGGAAATGGCCCCGTGCAAAGTCACCCCACATCAAAAAACACGGGCACAAAATTGCTTTGTTTTTATTTTTAAATATCTTTAAAGACATGATAAATTGCTTTAGGTCGTTAGATACAAAAAATGTTATTGCCATCATACAAAACAGCCTTTGTAAAACGGAGCTTAAATATCGAGTATGTTTCACAAATGATCGCTGCAAAATTTAAATTTGAAAACGATCTTTGGTAATTGTACTGAGATCAAAGCAGAAAAATCTGTTGTGGCCAGCACAATACCTCTCGCCACTTCTATTTTTGGTTACAGAAGTATTCTATTTAACATTTATTGTATACCTACACCTTACAACAAAAATTCTACTTATACTTATTCTTTATATTTAGATTTTAAAATTCATTCTTTGAAGAAATTTTGTCCTACTCTTCTAATTTTTCGAGAAATTTCCAATTCATTGTCGGGATTGACAGTATTTCTGATTTTATATATTTAACTATTAATACAATAAGAAATAATATATATGTATGTACTTCCTAGAATAAGTCTTCAGTAATGTCTCTGGATTTTTAACACTGACATTTATCTATCAGTTACAAATATTTTAATTTTTCAATTTGTTTCCATGGCATTATTTGGGTTGTGAGATTTATTACAAGAGATTATTTTATATATTATATTTTTTTTATTTCTAAAGCTATAGAAGATATAATAAAATATTTAAATGTGTCAGATAGAGTATTTAATTTTCTTTACAAAGATATGAGCAGTTAGAGTTAAAAATTGAGAAGAAATTTAAAAGAGGCGATTTTTTGGAAAAATGTGAATTTTCGAATGTTCACAATGAGATAGAACATTGCGAATAACACCAAATGTCGGAAAATTTCCTTTAAGATTATGTATCTTTTAACTTTAGGGCAAAAAGTACAGGGTATAGTGGGCTTTCAAAATTAGCCTGTTTAACTATTATCAGTGAAGAAACAATTTGATTCACGATATGGTAATAGTAGATCGGTGAATCAAGGTTCAAAAAATGACAGAGGCTATAGGCGATGGGAAATAAACAATATGACATTTGGTATTATTTTCGGAACTATAGTTGACGGGATAAATTATACACGTGGCATTTTCTTGAATGTATAAACACAAGTGTTATTTATTATGTTTATAATATTTACGTTTACATATGTAATATCTCTTAATATTATACACTTAATGCATAAATACAATTAGTAAATGTTAAATTATCCCGTTAACATTAGTTCCACTTTGGCGCTTCGATCTTATTTCCCATCGCCTATAGGTATGTCATACGAACGGGTTCAAAATATTCTAACCAATGAATTATGATTGATAAAATAATTTGATCCGAAATATTTTCTTTTCCAGACGTCATCCGACTTGCTGGTCCGTTATGAAGCTGATTCTGATGTTTATGGAAATATTTGTTACTACCGACGAGACATGGGATCATCGCTATCAGTCTGAATTAAAGCAACAGTCGAAATAGTGGAAACTTCACGGTTCGATACCTCTCAAAAAAGTCAATGCACAGGTTAATAAGCCAATTCTCAACAAATCTGTAAGTCTTACAGATCTGTAAATCTGTAAAAAAACTGACTACAACGCATCTATTTTTGTTGATTAATATAAAAATTACACTTAAGAGTTGTAGCTTTCGTTGCGATTTTGTTCATTATTTACAGATCTGTAAGACTTACAGAATTGTTCAGAATAGAGCCATAATTCAAAAAATTCTGATTAAGTAGATAGGTCTAGTGCTGCCCTCTCTGTATTAGGTTTCGAACTTTTCAATCCATCTTCGTATAACTTCCGTAAAAGTAAATAAATCTTAGGTAGTGGTTTAGCCTGTAATGTCGTTGATAGTGTCCAGTTCTGGCAGTAGTTAATTGAAAGGGAAAGATTTAGTTTTTTTTTTTCAGGGAATGATTGGGGCGTGACGTTCTGTCGAGGGCGATTTCTTCCGGCTTGGAATAGTGACATCGACGAAGGCAGCGTTCAATAGAACACCTTGGGGACGCAGGTGATTTAAGGTTTGTGTCCCCCGGACAAGCCTCTCCTTAAACGTGCATAAGAGATAAAGTTCCATTTAAAAAGCGCCGGTGGTCGAGATATCGAGCGCCCGAGCGCCGAGACGCCGAGCCACTTGGGACCCCCGCGATAAATCTCCCCAAAGCAACAGCGTATGCCATAAGCCATTACGACACCGTCACAAATATCTACATTCTCTTTTATTCAGAAACATTCAAATCAGAAGGATTTTGTAAAAGATTTCACGCACAGATAAAAATATTCAATACATTCAATCATCAATTTATATTGTAGTTTTATTCTGACATATGAAAAGTTAAAAGTATAGTCATTTCATAAATCGCAAGCATGACAATGGTTCGTATGGTTATGTAAAAACTTTTAACAGTAGCTTAAATGAAAATGCCTTTTGAAAGAAGTTAATTGATGGTCTTAGCTAAACTACAATGTGTTTTCCGATTCAAAACTTGCCATTTCCTGAATCACATAATGTACCGTCATTGATATAAAAAAATCTGATGTGGCAAGCACATGACCTCTCGCCAATAGGGCTATTGCAAGAATTTGTATATGCCTTCTAAATATTAAATTAAAAAGATATCATTCTTTAAATAGCCTCAAAACTGAAAATATCTCAAAATATTTATTAGATATTTCACAATTAATTTTTCAAATTTGGATAATATAAAAATCATTTGATCTGAATCAGAATGTGACGTCAAAGTCGGTAAAGCGTCAAAGTACATGATCATAGAGTACATGTGACAAACTATCGCCTATATTTTTATTTATATAAAAACGTAAGTGATGGATGAACTGTTTTCCTATTGACTGTAAATTTTTCAGACTATTTTTGCCGTCAATCTTTTTATTTAATTCTTTACAACAAATTATTATTACTAAGAAATATATTGCATAAACTTTCATTTAAAATACTTTTCTGAAAATGTGAAAAAAATCAGTAAAAACATATTGTGGGGACCCTAATTCGTGCTTATTCATTGAAAACTAGCTATCTAATTCTTGGACCGAAAACATTACCTCAGTTACCTATGTATGCAGGTTAGCGGGAAGTAAAAATTGAAAAGAGTTGCCATTTTCGTAAATCTTTTCTTTCAAACAGACCTAAATAAACTTTTTCACAATTGTTTATGGCAAGATCAAATTTCTTTACTTATATTATATATTTATATACTTAATGAGTGAATGAAAAAAGTCTTAAAAAATAGCCAACATTTTATCTCTCGCCATCGTACGTAAGAGGTATTGGAATCATGTTAAAAATCAGATAGGTAACCAGATTTTAATGACTAAGCACGTTTTAAGATCCGAAATTAATATTTTTTTTATTATTATTTGCGGTGTAACTTAATGAAATCGATTATACACAATATTTTATAAATTAAGAAACAAATGTAAGCGGTTAATAATATATTGATTCATAGAAAAATTAGTATTTTGTTTAATTCACAATGTTTTATAATCCTGTGATGCTCAGTTGCACCAACATAACTTAAATCTTTAGCGACTCTTTAAGAAATTGCAAAACGAAATTTTGACAGCAATAGCCAACATTTTATCTCTCGCCACCGTAGGTAAGAGGTATTGGAATCATGTTAAAAATCAAATAGGTAACCAGATTTTAATGAATAAACACGTTTTAAGATCCGAAATTAATATTTTTTTTATTATTATTTGCGGTGTAACTTAATGAAATCGATTTTACACAATATTTAATAAATTAAAAAACAAATGTAAGCGGTTAATAATATATTGATTCATAGAAAAATTAGTATTTTGTTTAATTCGCAACGTTTTATAATCCTGTGATGCTCAGTTGCACCAACATAACTTAAATCTTTAGCGACTCTTTAAAAAAATGCAAATCGAAATTTTGACAGTTGTGAGTTGTATCATCTCGTATATTCACATAAAAGAAATACAAATGTTATGGAAAGATAATTAAAACGAAGTACACTGTGTAAAATCAAACTGATTATAACCTTAAGCAACTAATTTAACAATGAAATACATATCATGCTTTTGGAAAAGAATAAGCGGAAATCCTTTTCAGAAGTTATAGACTGATATTTCAATATCACAATGTAATATTAATACAAATATAAGATGACTTGCGACAGTATATAAATGAACCATATCCTATCAAATCACTAGAACCTAAATTACTTCCAACATTTACTGCAAACATCATACAGTAATTATTTACATACGTCTGGCCCTACCCTAAAACATAAGTTACTGAAAGCAACCTCTACTAGCATTAGATATTTGGTCTCGATCCGAGTAGCGAGCGACGAGTGGGTGAACGAACGAGTGCTTAAATACCTTTCTGTTGCGAGAGTTTTATATTTACTGTTTTAGCTTTCATTTCGGGAAATTTTTAGCAGAAAAGTTAGTTTGGTGACGGTGATTTGTTTTTTATTTTGTCTGTTGCCCAGATATTTTCATTTATTATACAAGACGATTGAAAACCCTCGTTTATAAGAAACGTGTTGCCTGGAAATACCACTTATTTTCTAAATAAGTTAAATGTATTTAACATAACAAAAATCACATTTTCAAGTGATTATGTCTCATACCTTCACATTTCATATTGATATAAATATCTCCCAATAATTTTTCTATTTGAATGTCATTTATGAAATTTGTTCCAAATTGCTTTTCTTTTTTGAACTTCCGATATTAGAACATCCATATTAAAGTTATTTTCTGAACACATTTTCGAGATGGCTTGTTTATTTAACCCTGCTCAATAAGAATATAGCTAGATACCCTTAAGCTGTATGAACTTTGATGTCACATTCTGTTTCTGTTTTCAAAATATTACACAATTTCTAAATGAGACCCAACGCCCGACCCCGTGTCAAGATTTAGGGCGCCCTAATTAATTTGTCGCTGGTAGAAGTGCTGATACATACAAAACCATTAACACTGACAGATACAGAAATTGAGATTCCGAAAAATATCTCAACATCGTTCGGGTGTTGATGAAATTTTGAATATTAAATCGAATAATTAAGCAAATGACAAATTATTATAAATGTCAGATCATGATATTTAAGAGCATTATAAATGGAAAAAGCTACTCACTTGTCCCGCTTTCAAGCGAAAAAACGATAAACATTACCTTTAAAATATCTCAATGTCAGTTTGTTTGTTTATACAGGATTTCATTCTGTATACTCTGTAAAGAGCTACCCGCACTCTATAAAATAATGAAATCCCTCAATTATTCAGAGCGACTGTCAACCTACAAAGTTTCCTTTCACAAAAACCACCATCCGAAAATTCATTTAACCCAAATAAACCCCAATCAATTTGTAGGATGTCGGGATGGGATGCGATACTGCAGAGTGATAGTCCGCGTATCGGATCTATGACAGATAACCATCGGTGGACCATCAATTGCGCCCGGACAGCAACAAGTACGGTGCAGCGATCTGCCCAAATCCAATCACGGGAGATCGCCTAGACCGAACCGAGAACGGGGAAATTTCATCCAGGATCAAGCCGACGTTTCATCTCCAATAAACGGCACAGGAATTTCTCAGCAAACGGAATAAATAGGAAATATTTTACATTTATCAGTGATAGGGGTTATTTTTGCGCATCGCCGAAACCGATTTATGGTCGTACTTATTCCGTTCAAAACTGTAAGTCGTACATATCAGTAAATCTGTAAAAAACTGACAAAAACACATCTATTTTGTTGATTAATATAAAATTATAAGAGTGGCATCTTTTGTTGCGATTTTGTTCATTATTTACAGATTTACAGTTATGTAAAGAAATTTCATCCTGGATCAAGCTGACGTTTCATATCCAACAGTCGGGCCAGGAATTTGTCAGCATTTGGAATAAATAAGAAATACAGGATGCCCATTTCATCTGCTTCCGTCTGAAATTTTAAGAATAGGCAAAACAATAGTATATTATGTTATTAGGAGTAGAAAGCGGTCTTTTTGTGTTGAACCCAGCTATTGCGGCCGAGGCGTCAGTCGAGGCTAGCCAAGTTGGGTTAAACACAAAAAGGCGTTCTGCTCCGAATAACATATACTATTTTTTCTTCAAGTGTTTCAAAGAAAACTGGGGATTTTTTTAATATTTTTTTGGGATTATTTTAATTGTAGAGTTTGCAATTTCAGCCAAAGTTGACTGTGTACACTACAAAACACAAACGATATAACTGTCAAATAACAATATTCAGTATGGTCTGTGATCTTGTGATGACTGCTGCCGCCAGCGGTGAACTAAGAAGCTAACATTTTTTTACTAGTACAATAAGGAACAACATTGTTGTACTAGTAAGATAATGAATATCTTCTATAGTGTGTGGACAGTAGCATAATATGAATATTATAATACGCTGGAAGAAAAAATACGTTTCATACGCCACTTTGTAAATATCAGCACTTTAAATCGAAAAATCACAGTAGGTATAAGAGCAAAACAAAATTTTAAAACCTAAGTCAATTATTAAATGTAACATGGACTTCCTTGTTCTTTCCCTGTAATTTAGTTTATTATAATGGAATGAAGTATCTACTTAACTATCCATATGAAAAATATTCTATATTTTTAATGAAATACAATTTGCTTTATGAAAGGGTTAATGAAATAATAACAAAGAAAGAAAACGAATCATTGTATTGTATTTTAGCCCATGTATAAATAAACTCTTTGATAATAAAGTGTTAATAAAGGCAAATTGTTCTTGTTTTAATTAATATGAATTATAGTTTATCATATATACTTTGATCTATTGTTCCTTAAAGGTTGCACCAGGAAATTACGACGTTCATTCCTTTAGTATTGTAATCAGAGTTTGTTTTGTGTACACAAATTACCTATTTAAAAACAATGTACACGTAGATTAATATACTTTCTAATTTAACTCAGTATTGTTAATATTTACTTCCTAGTTATTCTGAAATAGGTATTTCTTTTTATAGTCATGGTCATTTTTGACAAAAACAGAATATAAATCACCTAAAATGAAACAAATTAAAAGTATTATTTGGAAAAATATATATCATACTATTTTGATTGATCATTTGTAATTTTAAATTAATTATTTAAAATAAACATTTCAATCACTGATTATGAAAATATTTATTGTTATCTTTAAATATAAAATAAAAGTATAAAATTTTGCATCAAGCAAAATTAATTTTACCTGCTGTGTGTTGAACGTTTTATCTGTTCAAGTGAACAATTATTTTATTATTTATTTATTGTTAAATACATAATTGTTCACTTAAACAGAAATTACAAATAATAATAAAAAATAAACCTACCTGATTTGACAGATAAATCGTTCACATTTGTTAATATTTTGTTTGATTCCATGGTTATCGGTATTTTTGGGATGATTTTCGACATTTTCATACCTAACTAGCTGATATCACGTGGGCTTCGCAGGCGCAAGCATTTGTGTGCTTTTTGTTAGACCTTCTTTGGTATTTCTAGTCCCGCGAGTCAATTTATATTTTCACCTTGTACATGATTTTAGTGTTGATCTCAATACTTCAAACAGTTCAGGAGTTATGAACCCCTAAAAATGCATGTTTTCATGTTTAGTTTCGGCCAAAAATGGGAGGTCAAAAGTCGTTCAATATCACGATTTCAGTTAAAGATAGTGTTTATAAAAATGAACTTTCGAGGGCAGTATAAAAGTAGTTAAATATCCGATTAAAAACTCCACAAACATGGGTTAAAAAATTGAACATTTTTTGCTAAAAATGTGAGGATAAAAATCGGCCATTATCACGATTTCGGTTAAAAATAGTGTTAATCCTTGCAAAAACAAACTTTGGAAGATCGATTTGATATACTAATATTTTAAAAGTGCCAAAAAGCCCTTAGGGATTCCGGATAATAGGATCAACATTTTGGAAAAAAATGGGAAAAATTTGCACCAAAAAAATGCATTTAATTTGCTCACAACTCCTCAACGGTTAAAATAATCTTCAAATTAACACAAAATTCGTGTTCTACGAGGTTTGAAATATGAATTCATTCAATTTTAAATCTTAAAATCATCTCGACAAAGTTTTATTTAAACTATTCTAAGATGACGCCCGTTGTGAATTTTTCGCAATTCTTTCAAAACAGCAAAACTTTTATTTGATTGTCAAAAAGTGTTTTTAAAAATTATGATTTCAAAAAGATTCTGCTGGTTTACAGCGCCAAAATACTCGAACTATGTTTTGAAATTTTAACTCTATCGGTAAGGCCGCTCTCGAAACCATTGCCAACTATGAAAATTAACTATAAAAAAACTATGCAAAATTTTGAACTCTTAACAACTTCTACGACATTTCCTGAAGCTGAAATCTCTACAAAAATTAGCGTTGATATGTAAAACGGTGTAGATTTGTTTAGCGGTCAAGTTTTCACTTTTATATATAAGAATTTCAGCCGTTACAAAGCATGTAAAATGAATTTTACTTTTATTGATTCCAGGACATCGAACCCGCCAAAAACTGGGTTCGGTTCAGGTTAATTTATGTTCTGAGAGATAGGTTCGGAATGTAGTTCTGGTTCAAACATTAATAAAATTTGCGGTTTTGTTCTGGGTTCAGGTATTGGGTTCAGATTCGGTTCGACCTATTGAAAATCGTATTAATGTTTTTTGAATAACAATCTTTATATAGTAATAATTTAAAATGTGAGCCGAAATTTACGCAAGACAAGAACACGAACACAATTTTCACAAACAGATAACATAGGCGTCGATAATTGGCTGTATTACGATTACGCTTCGAACTCAAAATGTACCTAAACCGGAGCTTAACCCTGAACCCGAATTTTAATACCCGGTTCGGTTCCGACTCGGGTTCAATTGAAAAATATATTTGAGGTTCGGTTCCGGGTTTAGGTTCGCCAAAATGTTACGATTCGGTTGCGGTTTTCATTCGGTTAAGGTTCGAAGCCTTGATTGATTCAGATGCAGAATTTTAGACTACAACTTTTATTTGATGCTTTTTATATCTAAAATAATTAGTAAAGCAGGAAATTATGTATGATTTTCTATGTTACAATCCTATGTTTACGAGTTCCAGTCATCATCCAGTATACCTTTAATTTTTTTGTAATATTTTTGAAACACCTTTATAAGATTTTTAAATGGAAACTTTCTATGAGCCAATAGCAGTACTTTAGAGATAGTACAAATGGTATAAAATTTCATCTTATTGAAATGCATACTCAAAATGGAACTAATATTACGGAAATAGAGTTGTGCAGGGAAATACGTACAAAAACTACAATATTTAAACTCATACTCTGGACTTCAGGGTAGTAGGTAAGTGTTTACAATGAATTAAAAAAAAAATGAATAAGAATAGGTGTTAATAAAAGAAGTAGTAGCTATAGTTATTGTTTCGAGGAAAACATTTTTTGTTAACATTAAAACAAAATATTTCACTTACACGCTAAGGCTCATAACATGTAGTTCGGCCGGCTTCCATTTTCAACAAATTATAAAACCTTCACAAACGATGTAAATTTTCTACAACATTCTTTCGACTAGACTTACAAGTTACAAAAACTGTGTGCCAAATGACGGGTGATAATAGTTCGCCAGACATTTAAAGGGTCAAGCCAAATTTATTTTCTACCGAAACCATTTACTTTTGGCAATAATTAACAATTAAGTAAAAATCCAGTGTGTACTGTAAAACTTACTTTGCAAAGACAAATGCGACAATACTCTAACAAAAGGATATACAGGGCTCACGGCTTGTGATACAACAATGGCGAAATACTTGAATAACATATTCAGTTGAAAGTGTAAAATCAAAACTAGTCGAAAGAAATTGTAATTTTTTTTTACCATTTGTGTAGGTTTTATAATTTGTTTGTTAAAAATGTTAATCGGCCGAACTATTATAAGTCTAGGCTCGTATGTGTACTTGTAGATCCCTTTGAATTTACGAGTAAATGTTTCAATTATTTATTGTCTATAATAAAAGCATTTAAGTATATTTTAATCAAAACATTTATGTGCAGCAATTTAACATTGTAGGTAATATCATTCTTGCAGCAATTTCCCGTAATTGGAAAATGGATATTATTTTTATGTCTTCATTAACTTAGTTTAAACTGCAATCCATTTTAACGACTTCAGTAACTGCAATGTTAATTAAAAATATTTCATAAAATTTTTAATATCTTGCTTCTAAAGCAGAGCGAGCAACATGAAGTTTTACAAATTCAACGTTGTAGTTGAGCTTGTTAACGCACAATACACAATATGTTTCAAAAGTTTCTCGGTTCGAAACATTTATACAATTTATCTGTTATGTAGTGTAGGATACAAGAACTACAACATCGAATATTTAAATACGCAGATGCTTCAAGTTAACAACTTGTTCGTTATAAAAACAAGTAGTTATGCACGAATACTATTAATTCTAAAACAGTCTCGATTACAATAACTTTGCTACTAATTAACGGAACCTTTGAAATTTCTTTTTAAAATTGTGCAGAAACTAGAAACATAATAAAAAATATATGTATAAATTCCACACAGAAAGTTTCTTGTATTTTCAGTAAAATTATTTCACAGGCATATTATGTAAATTGTACTTGGCACTGATATCTGTCAATTATTAATATTGAATTATTGAAACTGTTTACATAGTGACGCAGCAGAGATTACAAGATGCAAGATTTATGAAAATTAATTTCTTTATAAATTTTTATCTCTAAATACATTGAATATGAAGAAAATAATGCAACCAAATCGTATAGAAAATAAAATATTCATTAATATTTATAACATACAATGTCAAAAAGTGATATTTAACTGTTTTTTCAGAAAAACAGTTAAGAGCTTCAAATTAAGTGCTTCCGGTTGATCAATTTTAACCAAAATCTAATCAATTCTTCATTTGGATGTAAGAAAGAAGAATACGAAAAAATGTATTTTTTGGAATTGTAGTATTGGAGTTGTCCCGGCCGAAACGATCGTCACACACACACACACGCACACCCATACAGACATCATCGTAAAAATAGTAAAATCATATTCTAGGAACCCCCAAACGTGCTTATGGCCGGTTTCACCAACATCAAATAAATCTCTAAATAGCTTATTTGTCGTAAAAGAGAAAAATATCTTATCGAAACCATAACACATATGACGGTATTTATTCTAGCTTTCATATTTTGATGCGATATTTTTCACTTATTCGACGAATAAGCTATTATCGAAGATTTATTTCATGTTGGTGAAACCGGGCATTATTCATTGAAAACTATCAAACGAATTTTTTGGTCATAAATAATACAATAAATAAATATTTTAGAACACATTTTTATCCATTGTTAAGTCTACCAATCTCCTATTGATTTCAGTACTGACAATATACGAGTATGTTTCAAATTTAACACTATGTAAAAAAAAACAGGCTGGTATATACTCTGGAACTGCAAAGTTAATCAATTTTTTTTGAGTTTGTATTCTAGTGTAAGCTAGATTATAGTTTGACAAATCCTGAAACACAACAGAAGATTGTTTGCACATTCCAGTGTGAATCGGTAATCGTTGGTGTTGGTTCCACAGCAATAACTTGGGAAGTTCGCGCTCCGGTTGTGGTAATGTTCTACCGGATAACCAAATTTCAAACAATTCCCCTTTTCGAGGGGAAAATTCGATTTCGGGTGCTTCTTCCCGGAAACAAATAAAAACGGAAATGCCTCGATTCTAGCCGGCGTAACTTTGTTATTGAATTTCGCCACATCGGTGCACTGTATATACTTGTTGCTGTTGCTGGTCGACCATTCTAACAGATAAAACAAGTAATTGGGAATAATTTAACACCCTCGGAAAATGGGAAATTTTGTAACTCAAATAAATTTTCCAATGTACAGGATGTTAAATTTCTATCTCTACAAAAATCATTTATTACAAACTTAAAACACTAATGCGGTTATGTTTGATATTAATATGATGAATCAAATTGTATTGGTAGTGATGAAAACATGATTACAAGCAGATCTCAAACAGTTTTTGTGTAAAAATGTAATTACGTCATATATTAACCTAAATATATGCAATTTTATAGTGAATCATTCCATTCATAAACTAAAATACTACTCCATTTCACCATTTTTTCTAAGATTTACTTACCTAAGAACGAAAATCAATTTATGAAAAGGTAAATATCACCAATAAATTATAAATATAACAATGACATTGGCACATCTAAAATGTCAAACCTAAATTTCAGATATTTCACATATTTTTTGTCCAAAATGAAATTCATACTTGTTGAATTTCGCGTCAATTAACATAAAAAGGTTGAGCCATAAGGGTACCTTCACTAATTTCGCCTGAATTTGGGTTGCAAACGAGCCTACAAAAGTACCACTGCTTCCAAGTGTCGTATTTGAATTAAACTACCTTTTCAGACGACCACCTACGAAAGTAGCTATAACAACACGCTAAATAACAACAGAAAGTGCAACATAACACGCTAGTGATGTTATGAATCTAACACACTAGTGATGTTATGAGTTTTTAGTTCCATTAATCGATATCAGATGGCATTTCGGCAAAAAGTTAAATAAAATATATGATAATTTACAATAACCGTCAAGTTGAACATTAATAATTATTATATTTCTAATATTTATGTATCATTTAGTATTATTTATGTAATGTAGTTTTAGATTACGCGCGTGTAACGGATTGAGTTGCGCCGAGCGCCGGTAGTTGAACCTAACCTCAAACGTCAGCTGGCAGCGGTTTTGCTAAATGAAAATTTATCAACACAAAACATTCCAAGATAAAAGCCCGGTTAACTTTTATAACTGTGAAACAACACTATTAACATTACATTTGTAAATAATAAATAATAAAAATAAAATAAAAATTTGCTTATAACAGTAAGAAGTGTATTAGTGTAAACAATTTTTTTAAAATATTTTGTGGTCGTCTGAAAAATAGTGTACATAACTCGCTCGAAAGTGTCTAGCATGCTCGTGTATTAAATCACTCGGCGCTACGCGCCTTGTTCTTCAATCTCTACACTCGCACGCTATTTACCACTTTCCACGCTTGTTATGTAATGTACTATTCTTTTAATGTGTTAGTAAGACAAAGATGAAAATATTAGACATATGTATCGACGAAAGAATGAAGGAAACCGTCACTAAGACAGAGATAAATATACAATTACTTGTTATTTTGCCGTTCTGAATCAATGAGCTCAAGTGATAAAAATCAGTGTATAGCTGCAGCATTTTTTTTATTAGTACATATTCTCATTTTTTTAAAAAACAATTTAAATATTTATGACAAATTATTTTAGTACTTAAAACAATTATCCGGTTTTTTTAGGTGTTCTCTTATTTTTATATTTTTTGCTAAAAGCTAAAATTTTGAAGCTAACTATGCTCTTGGGTTAATTCCATATTGAAGAGCCAGGAAAAAAAATGAATGTCCATTTTCTAGCAAATTGAGATGATTGGTTCTACGGTATATTTAAAAAATCTGTTGTGGCCAGCACAATACCTTCCGTTAATGCTGTATATAATGTATAAATTCCATACATAATTTTTCTTGCAAAAGATTCTAAATTTCCAGTAAAATTATTTCATATACAATCTATTCAAATTGCACTTGACACTGACATCTTCTTCTTCTTCTTTAGCTTTTCCCATTCGTTAGGGGTCGCTATTTATGCGTGTCGTTCTCCTTCAGTTCCTTTTCTCTCAAGTCTTCCACAATACAGTCCTTCCATCTTATCTTTGGTCTTCCTCTGTCTCTTCAACGTCCTATTACTAAACTATTCATTCTTGTTCCAATATAATTCTTCATTTCTCCTTATGACATGTTCAAACCAATGTAATCGTCTTTCTTGTATCTTTCTAGAAACTTGTAACACTAGAGTTATTTTCTTACCGTATCTTTCCGCGTCTTCCCCAACATCTACTTCAACATCCTCGTCTCTGCCACATTAATTTACTTTTTATTTATAGACATCTGTCAATTTGAATTATATGAATATATTAGTAGTTTCCATGTTTAGCATAGCTGACTGAATTATAAAATTTAATTTCTTTAAAATTCTTTAACTCTGTATCTATTGAATATGAAGTATAAAATGTAATCAAATCGTATAGAGAATAATATATTCTTTAAGTTATAATAACGTTAAATGTCAATAAACCAAATTTAACTGTTAAAACTTCAAATGAGGCTACTTCCGGTTCACCAATTATAACCAGAATCTAATCAGTTGTTCTTCTGGATGTAAACTTGAGGAATACAAAAAATTTATAATTTTTGGAATCGTGGTATTGAAGTTATGCGATCCAAAACTTTTGTCACACACACCCAGACACACATACATAAATACATGCATCATCGTAAAAATGGTAAAATCGTATTATAGGGACCCTAAAACATGCTTATTCAGTAAAAACCCATCATTGAATTTTTTGACCAAAGACAATACCTTCCTTACCTAAAGGTGACGGAAGGTAAAAAGGCAAAACCGGTAACAGTCCTAAGACAAATTGCAATATAAAAGCTAAAAAGGATGAGGGTCCAAGAGTCAGGGTATAAAATGATGAATCTCAATTTGTTCATTTATATGTGTAAGCAATAGCTTGGTTAAATGATTTCTGTTCACTACGAGATTTGTTAAGTTAAGAGTAGTATCTCTGGCTATCTGATATAATATCTACTTATTAGATATGGGTAGCATTAATAAAACCACATAAACGATGCAAAAAGTTTTGACAAGTAACTGATATAGCGAAAAAGCTCAAAATACAAAGTCATGAAACCTGTAGATTGTTTCTGTAAACATTTGAAATGTTCTACAACGTTTTAAAACCGATTCAAAAATAACTTATACGCGAATACAAAAACTTTTGAAATTCTACGATGAAGAAGCTTAAGCTTTGCATCATTACTCCATACCTAATTTTTTTTTTAAATAATTACTTCTGTTTACTCTAGATTTTTGTAGTTAAATTGTTTTTCTAAAACTAGCATAACGTTGAATTTCAAAAATATGTGAGATTGTGAGTTGATTTATGCGTAGTAGATTGATAAAATTCCATTAGGCCTGACATATGTGGACACTCGACCCATCTGTGCGTATAATAATGTTAAGAAATGACCAATTTGAGTTTTGTACTAAGATTGAATCCACTGTTACTTCAAAAACATTCCATGGGGTTTCAAACTATAAAATTCGCATACTAACAATACACACTTCGTGACATTCACCTTTCCCCCCCCTGTATCTTCAATTGATTAACTAAGTTCGAAACTTCAAAAATGTTGCAGTCACTAAAATACCTGGATCGTTTGACATTTTAGTTTCAATAAAAGATTTTGAATCATCCATTGACAAGTTTTTTAAACTTGTCAAAGACTTTCCCCACATTTTACGTTTCAATTTTGATAAACAAACGCCATGTTTCTCATATGACAAGCATGACTTTCGCTAGTGGTTTGCTTAATATGTGCAGATCCCATTGCGCATATTTTCTATCTTTCTTCTATCTTATTTGAAAAGGTTAATTTAGGTTAAGTATCATAATAAAATAGAAGACTCCATTGTTTATTTTTGGACAGATTTGTCAGCTATCACTATTTAGTTTTATGGACAAAATATAATAATGTGATCTCCAGATTCAATTTCTATTACTCTCTTTCGTCCATTTCACTGCATTTCCAAATCTTTATCCTATAACCGTAGAAACTAAGTTAGGTCAACCCAGCCATCCTCATCCAATCCAACAATCCACAATCGGTTTTAGTGGCCTACTTCGATCCGTTCCAACATGGCTACCGCTTTGGCTATGTAGGGCAGTGGTTCGCTCGCTGCTCGCTGTACAAGTATGCAAATGCTCTGTGGGTGGTAATAACGACAAGACAAATGGACTGGACAATTAGTGACAACAGCGACTGCGGGACGCATTCATCACGCGAATGTGTGAGATAGCCCGTGCAGAGTGTTCTGCTGCTGATGATGATGCAAGAATGGAGAACACAATGCTCAACAGCATGTAAATACGGCTGTAAGATGTATGAATGTGGTTAGCTTTCAATGGGAGGGAATTATATTCAATATCTAGCTGCTGGATATTGAGAGAATTGTTGGGCAAACAGTACCGCCGAAAAATATGGGTACCTACATCCTATCCTTACATCTGATAATTGCAGAAATATTATATTACTAACTGAGGTGAGAAGTGTTCCATGATTATCGAGGGGGATAATAGTCAGCTAAAGCGTGAAGCGCAGAGGTTAGCTATAGCCCAAGACTTTTCACCGAGGTTTGTACATACATACATACATTTATACATAGGTAATACACAGGATTGACGGAAGGTATTGTGCTGGCCACATCAGATTTTTTAAACCCTGCGTTCGGAAAACAATTGTTTATTGTTTTTGGGAATACGCTTTGACGGGAATTATGTATTTAACAGATTACCTCTAGTGTATCTATTGATTTTGAAAGTTCGCCCACAGATCTAATTTTATCCATTGTAAACAAAATAGTTTGTCTATAAAACAATTTAAGCCGTATTCATAGTAAAGGAGAAAAACTAGCTTTAAACCAGGTCTAAAAATGGTTATTCATAATCATATTTAGACCTGGTTTAAACCTGATCTAAGTAAATCGAACTTAAATCAGTCTATCTAGTCGGCAATGGCCATTCAATGTACTGCTCATGCGTAGTGAATACAATTTTGAATTTTGTGATGGCAGCTGATGTTTACTGCGCTGATTTCTTACAACTAAAACTGCATTGAGATCTTTTTATTAGCTTTTAACTACGAAATTAATACAATTATTTTTTATCCATAATTTGTATGTTGATTGCGGTAACATATATTCATGGTTTTAGTACATCAGGATTTGCAAGGAAAGATGGATTTGTTATAAATATAGACGAACATAATTTGCAGTTCCCCGAAAATAACGCCCCTACTACTTCCAAAAATAAAATATTTGTATGAGAACCAGTAGATTCAAATTAAATATTCAATAATTCTTCAATATCCAAGCAAAAATCTCTTCCCTAAAATTTACTAAGACGAGATAATTTGAAATTAATGTCTAAAAGAAAGAATATCACTACTAAGTGAACTATGACAATATACTTAGAGAAATGTTTAGAGCTATACGAGAAGAAAATAGAACAACAAACTAATTATGAATGAGAATTGCATTATGAGATGGGAAGAAAAAATATTTAAACGTATGTAAATGTGAAATGATGAAAATGATAAATAAATTAAATTAAATAAAAAACTTGAATGTTATGATAAAAAAATAACTGGATTGCAGTCAAATTTTATTTATTTATCTCAATCGACCGGTTTCGTATGCCACATGCGACTTCATCAAATGAGTTTTTAAAAATTGTTCAAAAATTGAATACATGGAAATTGAGAATCTTTTACACGAAAATTTATGTATGGAATTTATACATAATACAAAGGATTGACGGAAGGTATTGTGCTGGCCACATCAGATTTTTTTATATATTATAGTTTTATTTTACTACCTATAATTTTTTTATTCGATATTATTAAATTTCTCAGATTGATATGATCTAAATAAACCTGGTTCCTTTTCCGATATTCCACTACGTTTTTAATGAGATATTTTAGTATCTTCTACATCATTACCATGATCAAAAATTTCTTGAATACCATTATCCATCATTAACTTCCTAAAAGGAAATAATATGAGCTATAAATTCATGGCAGAGAAACATCATAAACATTAATATGAAATTATTTATGACATACCACTTACCAAAAATATTATATTAAATAAAAATAATTTACATTAAACAAAATTCTATTTTCATACTATTGTCAACTGACTTAATCTCACAATAAACTAGGGCGCGAGGAGGTCTAAATTTTAGTCTAGGTTAAAATCCGTACTAGCGCTAAACTGATTCTATGAATAACTTGTGTCGGTCCAAGTTAGACTTGAGATAGACCTGGTTTAAACTGGAACAGCAGCACTATGAATACGGCTGTTTGAAATTTTGGATGATATCCTGGTAGTAGGAGTTAAAAATATTATTTATATGTACGAGTTTATACAAATAATTTGGAATGTTTTACATAGAGACCGGGGGTTCCCTGGGCGAACAGAGAAATGCAATTGGCTGAAAAATTATAAATTCAATGATTCTTGCGTATAGCGTTAAACAAGACAGCTTCTTGGTCCAATCGAAAAATATAAGTTTGTCCGTGACCGTTTATGAGTTAGTCCATTTAACAGAGATTGCTTTATTAAAAATCTGATGTGACCAACACAGTACCTTCCGCCATTTACCTATGTATATAATTTTTATATTACTTTATAAATTTATCCATACAATATATAGAAAAAGTATTAAAGCAAACTTGTAGAAAATGAAATAATCTTTAATTTTTATAATAACAAATTGAGAAAAAATTACATTTAAAGGTATTTTTTGAAAAAAACTATCTTGAGCTTCAAGTAAACTGCCATTTTCGGTTATCCGATTGCCACCAAAATATAATCAATTCTTTTCATATTAGAATAAGGTAGAAATACATGGTTTTAAAACTTTCTGAATGATAGTATTTGAGTTATTTAAATGTTAAAGCTTCAAATGCGGGTACTTCCGGTTGACCAATTATAACCAAAATGTAATCACTTGGTTTGGTCTTCTGGATGTAAACTTGAGGAATACGAAAAAAAGCGTGGTCATTTACCAAAATCTCGATATGCGATTTTTAGCACGATCCCTATACCTCCCTTACCAAGAGTAGCGGGAGGTAAAAAACAGTTTGTATAGGTTGGTTTCTGTAGAAATGTCCGTTTAAGATAGATGTCCGCTTAGTAGAGATGCCAGTTAATGCTGTATATTTATAATAATAATATTATTAATTATAGTCATGATTATGTGCGGTATGTATTCATTACTAAAACAAATTCACGGAATATATTCTCTCGTAAATATATAAATCAAACAAAGCATACCTAGTTATAAATATGAAACCTACGCAAACAGAATAAATATTACGCTTTTGTTACCACGTGCTCTACTTTATCATTTACATATTTTATGCATTTAATTAAAAACTTAATTCTACCCTAATTAAACTACTCAAAATATCAACCACAATGTAACCACATCACTAAACAAGCGTAAAAGTTCGCCAAACTAACAAAACCGGAAAACCACAAGCTAACCGAATTAAATTTGCTATATAGCAAATTTAATTCGGTTAGCATGTGGTTGTCCGGTTTTGTTAGTTTGGGGAACTTATATATATATATATATATAAGAAAACTTTTTTTGTAAATAAAAAGTGTCCTTCAGAAAATTAAGCCATGCTATTGGACATGATAATAGTATATTACCTCTTGTACATTATTTATTATTAATTACTTTATTATTATTGTACATATTAGAAAAATCATGATAATTTATAAATAAATGCTACAATATTTAATGATGTAATATGAAAAGATTTTTAAATGGCTTCCGTGGCACAATAGTTAGCGTAGCTACCTTTGGAATATTAAATTTTATAGAGTTGAGTTCGATTTTCCGCAGAACAATTCTTTTATTGTTTTGCAAAAAATATATTGACCTATTAAAAATCTATCTTTTATTTCCTATTACAAACATTTAGATATATGTAATAACAGTGGCGTAGCGAGCATAATTGGCGCCTGGGGTACGATACCATTTGGGCGCCCCTTTTTTTCATAAAATAATCTTTAAATGCCATTTTATGGTATTTTACTACAGATATTTAACCAAAAAAACAAGTATATAAATACAAATATATTTCATAGATATTTTAAAGAAATTTAATTTTTTTATTTGGAAAAAAGTTTTTAGTTTTATTAATTTTATTTGGATAAAGAGTACAGTATCTACCTAAAGTACTGTATAATACATTATGAATAGTCACTATCTAAGTGTGCTTCTACAATACATTATAGGTACTATTTTTCAGGACAAATAGGGACACAAGTTCAAGCTAGGCTTTAAATTTGAGAAAAAAAATCGAGTTAAAAAATGAAGAAGAGGATTGGAATCGGAATTGTATCTGTGACTGTGTTGGAGAAATTATCAGATATACAGTCTAGTAGAATCAGTTAAAAAATGTTGATATTAGATATTTATTTATTTTAGATATTTATATACTTAAATGTTTTAAAATACATACAGTTTTTATACAATGAAAAAAGTACAGAGTGTATCACGGAAAGTGAAACATAGGCGTTTAACATGGGAAATCAGTTTTTCCATGCGCATTGCTCCCCTAATTATTTTAGACAAAAAGTTTCAAATGGATGTTGTAAAGCAAAATTTTTACATTCGAATCAATAAAAAAAAATCAATTTGCCTACTTCATAACTGCAGAAATAAAATTTGAAAATTTACATTTAATAGTGTTAGCCATGGAATTAGAAACGAGAGACGAACAAAAGCGTAACGTTTTATACGTCAAATTATTAGTATTTACTTTGGCAATCATTATTCTGACCAACCTTTGGAAACTTATATGACGAGTGCGGGCATTTGCCAGTAGTATTCAATTCCGGTCAATAGATGTCGCTAACGCCGCGTTAAGAATCTACATATTTAATATCGACGCAACTACTGGTCCACGTGTTTTTCTGAGGTGGAAAATAAGGATGCATGGGAAACATTTGAAATTGACATTTGAAAATATTTGTGTTTTTGATTCTATTTAATTTGCGTTGATTATTAGTTGTACTTTCTGTGTTTCTACTGAGCGAGTTTTTAGTGTAATATTGTTTAATTTTATGTGTTCATATAAGATATCCGTGTTTTATTTTATACCCAGTTATAATTATTTCAATGAAATAAGTTGTCAAATGTAATTTGAAATTAAAATTTTATTATGCGTATTATTGAAGAAAAAAAATAACATTATATTTGTGCACATACATTTTAATATCAAAATACATTTATATTAACTACACTAAAATATTTTGAATAAAATTAAAAAGGGATTGCCTAATTTACATTTTAGTTCTACTCCAATCACCAGGTGTAATGTTCAGTTCAAATACACATGAGTTTCAGGTCTAAATAGTATATTGTCTATGATTCTGACACTGACGTCTCGAATTTCTGCAAGTTCAGTAGCTAATGGTTCAAGATCGTGGAACGCTTCTCTAAAATTCATTTTAGGATCTCAATTCTCCTCAAGATTTCATGCCAGAAATGAACTAAAGTTGTGAAATTAAAATTTATTATATTTTGTAATAAAATTGTAGCTTCCTTCTGGTGTCACTTGTGGTAGTACTGTCATCTGCTAGTTTTTCTAATAGTTCAACTAATTCTTCCAATCTTGTTACATAAATAACTATTTCTTTTGATATTATTTATTAGTTGATTTTGAACTGTAGATGCCAGAAGATGAATAAATTCATTTTGAATTTGATAGGTATTAGACAGTTTTTGGCGTTTCCATTGCATTTTTAAGCTGATTTTCTATAGTAGTGGATCAAACTGAGCTACAAGTTTAATTAAAGATAATAGTTTTTCGACATTTATACCATCTTCAAGCGCTAGATTTTCAACATGACCACGTAGAGGAAGATTTTGTATAATGAGATACTTCAAACAAGCTAATATTCGTCGCAATATATTTCGCCAACGTTCTAATATAATAAAAGCTATTGTTTGTTATCGGTTTAAAATAACAAGCGTTAAAAATTTATCACTATTTTAGAAAAATAAAGTGTTCAGGAAGAAGAAAGAATGTTGTATATACCAAGTTATTTGATTTATTTACTGCAAACACTATTTATAAGATATTTTATCAGACAAATCAAGAAAGGAAATAATAATTATATTACAATAATTATTAATTTAAAATATATTTTTAATCAAACAAAATTCCCGAAACTAATATTATTTCCCCAAAACTGATCAAAATAAAAAAATTCCAGAAAAACTTGTTTTTCTTGAGGACAGTTTGGCGCCCCTCTGCGAGTGGCGGCTGGGGCATGATAGCCCCCTTTGACCCCCTCTCACTACGCCACTGTGTAATAATACTTTTGTAATAAATAAAGAAAGTAATTAACAAAAATTGATTTCAACAATGAAAACAGTGATGTAATAAAAATGCATTATATTTTCTTTTCTTGTTAATAAAAAATAACTGAGAGGTATAATGAACGTGTGCATGCATTGCAATTTTACTGTATTTATAAAATAAAAAATGTTTTCCCATGTTTATACTCCTATGTTAAGGATTACTTGGAATACCAGGGTGTATGAAGATAATGGAACAGTGCCATTTATTCGTGAATATGAAAAGTTACACAAAGAAGTGATTAAGATATTTTGTAAAGCATAGAGGGGGGACACATTTAGGCATACCTATTATTATTTTAGAGCCAGTGGTACTCAACTTATGGATCAATATTATATTTTTTAAATGGCATCATATATTTTTATTAACTTATTAAATAGCGAATTTACTTCTGAATTCAACTATATAATAATATCATACCCTTACATTGCAAAAAAATTGATAAAAGTTAATTCAAAGTTAGTATTTTAATTTTTTACCTCTCGCTAAGAGAGGTATTGCATTCATGCTAAAAATCGCATATCCAGATTTTATTGAATAAGCACGTTTTAAGGTCCCTACAATCCGATTTTATCATTTTTACGATGATGTCTGTGTGTGTGTGTGTGTGTGTGTGTGTGTGTGTGTGTGCGGATGTGTGTGTGTATGTGTGTGTGTGTGTGGGATGTTGGAAGGACGGTTACTCAAAAACTATAAGACTTTAAATTTTTTTAACTACGTATTTCCCAATCGGACATTCATGGGAAGATCTGAAAAGGTTTTGGTAACAATTGGACAACCGGAAGTAGAAGATTCTTGAAAAAAAATCTTTTAAATAATATTTTTTGAAATTTTTTCTTGATAATATTAAAGAAAAATAAATTCTCTTTCTGATACATTTAAATATTTTACAATATATTCTATAGATTTAGAGATAGAAGAAATATAGTATGTAAAATAATCTGTTATAATAAATTTTACAGCCGAAAGAATGGCCATGGAAAATAGTTGAAAATTTAATTTGTTTGTAACTGACAGATAATGTCAGTGTCAGAAATCCGAAGACATTACTGAAGACTTTTTCTGGGAAGTACATACATTATATTATTTCTTAATGTATTAATAGAATTGGAAACATTTCGAAAAATTAGAAGAGGACAAAATTTCTTCATCAAAAATGAATTTAAAATTAAACAATCTAAATATATATGGAATAGATATATGCGTAAGTAGAATTTTTGGTGTAGAGTGTAGGTATACAAGAAATGTTAAATACAATAGGGAGCGAGCAGTCATATGATTTTGTTGGCCTTGACAAGATATGGGGGCCCATGTCAGAATGATAGCTAGTAATTATGTATATAGATGTCAAATATCATAATTTCTCATTCTAAATTTAGTGATTTTCCAATTCCATGTGGAGCAGAATTAAATGTTAAATATCTAAGGCATACAAGTAAACTTTAAACTCCTGGTGATAAATTAACTACGTAAATTTAGAAAATCTTGAAATTTTTAATGAAAAATTCTAACATTTGACATCTATGTACATAATTACTAATTATCATTCTGAAACGGGCCCACACATTTGCTTGTCAAGCCCAAAAATGTAACATTACCGTTCGCGCCCTATACTTATGTAACCAAAAAAAGGAAGTGGCGAGAGGTATTGTGCTGGCCACAACAGATTTTTTTTGTCATTGTTACGTATTATATTATTTTTTCGGAATGTTCCAAATTTCGTTATTTTTTTATTTCGCGTAATTAGTATTTAGTTTTTCGTAATTAGGATAACTTTCTTCAAATAAATTGCATGCTAGGTGCTAATAAATAAAATCAATATTTGTTGAATCTGCTGCCATTATTAAATTAATTATTACGAAGGTAACGAAAATGATCTTATTTATAATAATGGATAACAATGAAATACGGAAATGACGGATAATTTTATTTTGTTTTAGTGATTAAATGTTTGCACAACCTACCCAAAAAAATTAAAATAGAAATGAATTACTAATCTTGAATTAATTTTTATCACATTTTTCACAGTGTGATATTATTATATCGTTGAATTCAAAAGAAAATTCTCTATTTAATGAGATAATAAGAAATATATAATGCCATTTAAAAAAATGTAACATTGATCCATAATTTGAGTACCACTGGGTTTAAAATAATAATGGTTATGTCAAAATGTGTCGCACTCTATGCCTTACAAAATATTATAATCACTTTTTTGTGTAACTTTTCATATACATGAATAAAAGGCACTGTTCCATTATCTTGATACACCCTGTATATGTATAAGTTTGTATTTTGAATTGCTATTCAAACTAGCTTTTAGGAATCAGTAAATTTAAACACTCTAGACACGCGCGAAATTGTACACCCTCGGGCAGTGTGTACTTCGCCCACATTGGCAAATGGTATTAGTTTGAGAGTTCAAATCGCAATCGCATATATCGCGGCTGCAAATACTGTTATTGACCGATTTGTTATTTACACTGTAATTTAGGATTTTATCCATTTCGAATTTGTATAAATCATATTTTATTAAATGGACGTGACAGCTTTGTTTAAAATACAATTTCCATTTGAATAATAGATTTCCATATAAAAAAATAATTTGTTTACATATTTTCAATAAAAACATGTATTTATTTTACAGTTCAACTATTAATATTAACAAAGTAATAACAATACTGATGTTAAATAAAGGATTTGGTGAGTTAATAGCGTTTAAAATTCATACAATTTGATTTTAATAACATTACAATATACTCTATGAATGAAAGTTGACGTTTAAATTATTTTATAAATATGGTTTATGTTTTCCTTTAGAAATGGATAGAATTGTACGAAATATTCAGGTATGAGAATGTTTGCAAGTACCCATTTATACAGGATGCGGTAGAACCAATTGAGCAGTTTTGAAAAGTTATAAAAAAGAAACCCAGAGTATACATATATGAAAAAAATGTTTTTATTTTTGAAATCAATAGGACTTGCCATTTTATACTCATTAATTTTAAAAAAATTGTCTTTAAGATGGCGGCCTTTAGGTGCAATACATTGCTGGAGCCGATTTCTGAAGTTTTGAACAGCCCGTTGACACATTTCGCGGGGTATCGCGTTTACTTCTTCGACAATCTGCTCCCTTAGCTCTAGCAGATTTTAGGGGCGACGTTTAAACACTTTTTCCTTAAGATATCCCCAAAGAAAGAAGTCGTATATGCTTAAATCAGGCGACCGCGCAGGACACTAGCCGTCCAGGAAACATTTCTCTTAAAGCGTTTAGAGAATTTCAGGCTGTGTGGGCTGTAGCCCCATCCTTTTGGAACTAAAAGTCCCCTAATCCCTCTTCTTCACCAACCACTTCCAATCGGGGCTGCAGAAAATTTTGCAACATTGAAACATACCGGAATTCACGGTCACGGTCACGCCTCCCTCTTCAAAAAAGTACGGGCCTATATACGGCACACCACACCGTTAGTTTAGGCTAGCCTTTTAATAAACGGTCAACGGATATAGTTATTTAATTAATAAGAGTGTTAATAATCAAGGCATTTTAAATATAGAGATTATTAAATTGTGGGTAACACACACGATAATTAGAATATTTTCTCGTTGATCGTACTAGTATCTTCTTATCATATATTACATTGTAAACAGTGGTATATGGTTAGTTGTACTAAAATCGTTTATTAATAGAACATCATTAATTAATAAATGATAATCTAGTTTCTGTATTAATTTAACTCAGAAATACACGAACAACGGAAGTAGTTATTTAACTATCAAATATGTTAATATGGGCGATTAATAGTAGAGATATTTTTATTGTTGACTTAAAATAAATTTCCGGTAAAAAAAAACAATAAAATTTGCATTGATTACTATTAATTAAGCATAAATGTCAAATTTCATGAATAATTTTAAATTTTAATAATTTAAACACCTGATGTGCTAAACTTTCCTCTTATTAATAAAATATGTCTTTTCTCACTTGTACTGTAAATCACTTTTATAAAAGTCTACATTTATACAATAAATTATAAGAAAGACGATTATACTATAAATAATTGTTAAACAAAAAATACAGAATTTGGTTATAAATCATATAAATTGATTGAAATTTCACACAGGTGCTTGTATAAACATAACTCAATTCCAAGAGCTACAATTTCGCGTAAACATATCAATCCAACAATAAATCACACTAATCCTCGCCCTATATTTCATCACTCCTACATCCTACATTTATATTCGATACAATCCGCTATTCGATACGGTCATTTGCGCGCGACGCGTCCCATCGCACGTAACAGACTTGAATTGTGTACTTTACTGTTTTCCGAAACGCCCACGGACAACCGCGACAACAACAGATCCTACGCGCATCATATGCGTAGGACTGGTTGCAGACATCAAGTACTTCATTGAAAACGTGGGATTTTATCATGTGATACAAGCGATGAATGGGAGTTAGTTTTAGTTTAAAAAATAAACTGATTACGATAAAAATATCATGTCACTACGTTTTTCTTTCCAATTTCAAATCAGAGTTATACCATTTAAAAAATATGATGTGGCCAGTACTTTACCTTCCGTCAACTCTACGTATTTTGTAGAAATTCCACAAGTTTCTTGCTAACAATTCTATATATATACAGTACAATCATTTCACGAAGATATTTATGCAAATTTTATTTGACACCGACATCTGTCCATTAATATTTGAATATTCTAGAGCAAATCGTTTTTAGAAACATGTCGTGAAAAAAATGTATCTAACACGAGAAGAAAGCGCTTTTTCCACTCACGCTCGAATTGCCTTCGAGCTCGAGTTAGAGCGTGGGCGCGTCGCGTGAGTAACTTTTTGTTCACGATCACGCACGCTCACGCAACTAAAAATGTAATCACGATCAATAACTCACGACTTTTTATGTTTGATTCACGGTCGCTCACGTTCACGAATTTATTTCGGCACTCATGCCCGATCACGCCGGGCGGGTCACGTTCGTGTCACGTAATTGTTTCTACATTTAAAATATGTATATCTTTAATGATATCGAAGCTAACTATGTATACAATTATGGGTACTAGAAAATTATTTTGAAGAAAAAAATCACATATTTCGACATGCTAATAATAATAAAAATATAACGTAAAATATGGATATTATAAAACTACAACTTTTTTAGATAAAAAATCTGTTGTGGCCAGCACAATACCTCTCGCCACTTCCTTTTTTGGTTACATAAGTATAGGGCGCGAACAGTCATGTTACATTGTTGGCCTTGACAAGCAGATGTGGGGGCCCGTTTCAGAATGATAATTAGTCAGTATGTTTCATTCAGAATTTCAAGATTTTCTAAATACACGTAGTTAATTTGTCACCAGGAGTGTGGAATTTACTTGTCGAGGAAAATAAACCATATGGAATTGGAAAATCACTAAATTTAGAATGAGAAATTATGATACATCTATATACATAATTACTAGCTATCATTCTGACATGAGTCCCCATATCTGCTTGTCAAGGCGCCCTATTGTATTTAACATTTCTTGTACGTATACCTACATTCTACACCAAAAATTGTACTTACATATATCTATTCCTTATATTTAGATTGTTTAATTTTAAATTCATTATATGAAGAAATTTTGTCCTCTTCTAATTTTTCGAAATGTTTCCAATTCATTGTCAGGATTGACTGAATTTTTTGAAGGATATATGTAATAGACCTATAATCTTAAATATTTAACTACTAATACATTAAGAAATAATATAATGTATATGTACTTCCCAGAAAAACTCTTTAGTAATATCTATGAATTTCTGACACTGACATTTATCTGTCAGTTACAAATAATTTAAATTATCAACTATTTTTCATGGCATTCTTTCGGCTGTCAAATTTATTACAACAGATTATTTTATATATTATACTTCTTTTATCTCTAAATCTATGGAATATATAATAAAATATTTAAATGTATCAGATAGAGAATTTAATTTTCTTTAATATTACCACGAAAAATTTTCAAAAAATAATATTTAGAAGATTTTTTTTCAAGAATCTTCTACTTCCGGTTGTCCAATTATTACCAAAACCTTTTCAGATCTTCCCATGAATGTCCGATTGGGAAATACGTTGTTAAACAAATTTTAAGTCTTATAGTTTTTGAGTAACCGTCCTTCCAACATCCCACACACACACATACACACACACACACACACACACACACACACATCCACACACACACACACACAGACATCATCGTAAAAATGTTAAAATCGGATTGTAGGGACCTTAAAACGTGCTTATTCAATAAAATCTGGATATGCGATTTTTAGCATGAATGCAATACCTCTCTTAGCGAGAGGTAAAAATAGAAGAAATTATATTGCTCACGCAGGAATAAATTGCAATCACGCCCAATCACTCACGATATTTTTTAGGCCCTCATGCACGAAGCAAAATTTAAAATTCACGATCTCGCGGGTCACATTGTGACCCATCGTGACCCGACAAAATTCACGACCCGCGCCCACCTCTAGCTCGAGTGGGAAATAGAAGCGCTTTCCTCTCTAGTTTGACAAATAACTATTTCACCATTCCTATAAAAAATAGAAAAGTTTCCACAATTGCACAAAATTAATTAAAATTTTATATTTTCATTTGTATTTTTGCCATCAATTATATATACATACGTCATATGCACATAAAAAAGTTAATCAACAAAATGGAAAATTCAGCCTTTTTTAACAATTAAAATATTTATACATATTTTGAAAGCAACGTGTTTATCACACTCGTATATAAACTTTGTAGGTAAATACAGTGTAAAATTTAAATTTTTATAAAAGTGCATAATTAAATTTTATAATTTACTTAATAAAGGAAAATGTTACAGTTAACCAAGTACGAAAATTAATTAAAATAACTAATTTATCCGTGAACCATGTGTTTTATTAGCTATTTTTAATTAAATCCCTGATAATTAACTGAATCCATGCACGTGGACGAGAAATTATTATTTTAAATTCATCATTAATTTTCATCAAAAATATTGACTTGAAACTGCGAACTGTTGTACACCGTGAAGATTGATTACTATATAAAAATAAGACAAAATTATTTAAAATTCACTTAGTAGCATCTTTCAAAGGATACGATTTGTCATAACGATGACAAACAGTGTAATTTAGCACAAAACGGTTTTTAATTTGCTACTAGTCTTCAAGTACTACTTTATGCTAAATGTGTCAACCCAAATTACATTGTTTATGTACTCCAAGGAACAGAAAATGAAAATACACTTATTTCCACTTAAGAGCTGGACTATGATATAATAAATTAGTCATTATGAGCTCGTTCGAGTGAAATAATTTGATTTATTATTTATTTTAATAATGAAGTTCACGAACGAGCTTTATGTAACTGAAAATTAAATAATATTCAACAATAATTTTCAGTACAATAATCTAATGTGATTTTTATGTAAATACTCGTATAGTGTGTTTGAAACATTTATACAGGGTGTTAAAAAAGGGTAAAAATTATGAAGGCATATAGTACTGACTAACATCAATAAAAAAAGTTTAATCAACATTGGTCCGATCTTCAATAGTTTCTGAGATATAAGGCAGTGAAAAATGAGTTTTTACGGGGTTTACCTCTGGTATCTCGAAAACTATAAGAGTTACGACTTCGATTAAATTAGACTTTTTCTGTACCCTCAGAGGCTGCCTTAGATATACTTTTGTTGTTAAAAAAAAAATGAAATAATAGGGTGGTTGCAGATTTTTAAATACGAATTAATTCATAATAAACTGGAAAAAAATTATTCATATTTTTTTAAAATATTGAATGAAAAAGAACTAAAAAGTCTAGATAAAAACTACCCCACAATCTTATGACGTACGGAGACACCTATTCCTATTGGCTGCCTGAACACAAGCAATCTTTCTTGTTCATCGCGTTCAATTTCGTGTCTCTCTATCTCTGTCGCTTGTAAACAAAACTTGGTATGTGCTTTTTGTGTTTGACATTTGAAGCTGTTTCCTTGGATACGCTGATGCGAGTGCCTTTCGACGTCATATTGTGTTTTTAATCACGTGATATATTTGAAAATATACATATTTTTTAACAATTAATAATTCATTATTTATAGGAATTATTATATATTTTTCTCCAATAAATAATGTTTAAATAAGTAAAATTACGAGTATATAATGTTATTTTATAAATACAAAAAACTTGCAACCACCCTATTGTACAAAGTGAAATGTTGTGGCGACCTTGGCCAATATTTAATTTTCAAATAATTTTCTAACTATTAAAAATCGAGAAAACCTTTCATATTAAATTTTATTGTTTTTTTGTAGGCTCTTTACTCGCATAGACAAAATTTTGTTCGATCACAACGTTTTCAGTTTTTCTTCGATTCTAATACAAAATGACCTCTTTCTCGAAAATAGTTGAAGCAGACGTATGTTGATTAAGATATTTTGACTCATTTTGGTCAATAGTATATATCTTCAAAAATTTTACCCTTTTTAACACCATGTATATAAAGGGATCTAAATGCCATTGTCATATAATAAAATTATTCAACAAGAGAGTTTTGCACTAAACTCTGAGGTCCAGAATAGGTTATTATTTGTTAACAATCTGACAAAATTGAGATAATTCAAGACAAAATTAGTATTTTTAATGACAGAAACATATAATGCACAAAAATATATTTTAAAAGTGACACAATATGTATTCTATAGGCAAAAATGTATATGAACGGCAAAATATTTGTTCTAGCGACAAAAAAAGTAAACGATAAAATATTTTTGTTGGATATTTTTTTCTAAACATAGTTTAACATTACAAAACCTAAACGCATAAAACTCGCGCCCGTAAAACTTCAAATAAAAGATGCGTACAATTAATGTTTCTATAACTATTATTTCACGTATTTCTCTCTAAAATAATCCATAAACAATTGAACAACAGTGTTCGCTAATCACCCTTAATCAGTTGTTTATGCTAGCAGCCTTTTTTTCTATAATATTTCAGATGTTTACTTTTCATTACGAATAGATTTAATATCTTTCTGAAAATCTAAACTATTGTTTATTTTTCTTTTAACTCATTCTCATTTCAAAATTCCAGTCGTATATTTTAAACTTTTCAGTCTAAATCTCTAAATCTATAGAAAAATAGTTATTTCTTTGATGTAACGTATAACAACTTTGACCTTTGACTAGCACATTTTTCTTTTCAATAAGAATTTATTGAACATCTTCAATGTCTATAACTTTTTTGTTTTCTTTTAGTTTGCAAAACATTATCAGTTCTTCTATTAAAAATTTCATTCCTAACTTTCCTCATCAGACTTGGGGGTAAAAATCACAACATCGGACAAACCTCATGCCATAACAAACTAGCATTGGGCGTGACATTACAAAGTTCAAAAGTTCATCGAGAGTTTCACACGCGAACGTGAGCGTAACCAGGTAACCTGCTGTAGGTTCTGCACCTGCTAATTTTGTCAAACTTGACACTGATAAGCTTTAATTATGTATAAAAATACTTTTTACAAATACAAATAAAAATTGTAGCTTGTGTTTGCAAAGTTGTACACAAGATTTTTTAATATTATTTTTTTACCGAATACCTTCAATATAACGCTATAGCTACGGTGATTTTAAATAAATAAAATAATGAGGCAAAAAATTTCGCTCATTACAGAGTGACTGAAATACTAGGGACAAATGGCTATTATCTTTATTATTAATTTTAGATTTTTACCAGTTTCGCTGAAAGTAATATTATGGTTAATTCTAATAGGGCCTTGTGGCTGTTTGCCTGAGTGTTTGGCCGCGAATCTTGTGATCCGGGTAAGATTCCGACCGACGCCAAAATGAAGTCTCCATGCCAGCAATGAGTGCCCGTGAGGTGACGCCTGGCAAACGTCCGCATGGTACGAATATGTCATCATTACCGAACCGATATCTGCGTATAAAATCAAATTGGCACAACCAGAACCGGCAATGGATAATATGCCGTGATATTATATTTATTTATTTTTAAATTTTTCAATGGTATGATATACCGGATGTCTATATGAAATCTATGGAAATGCAGTTTTTTTTTTTTGATGTAGTTACTATACCTATTAATTTTGGAAGAAAGTTGTAAATACAAAACGATTAAAATTAAAATAACACAATATGAAACTAAAATTAATATATTTTTTTGCCGATTGACATTAAGCTAACAGTATGTAAAATGTCACTTTCACTACCTATTGTTGTTATGGCTATAGCAACTGTCCAAAATTTGCAAAGCAACCGTGCAATAAACGTATAGCAACAAAATTTGATGGCGAGGTAATAAAACGGCAGACTCTGCTGTAAATCTGGTATTTTAGTGCCTAGTTAAACAAAAAACTATTTTTTATATAAAAAGCAAAATAAGAATCGCAAATTTACAGTATATTAGAGGGCCATGGAAATATATGCATTAGCACAATGACACTCTCAAATATGCTGAAATTGAGTATTTTACATTGTGTTTTTTTCCGGATATATATATATATATATATATATATATATATATATATATATATATATATATCCATCGCAATCTTTGGTCTGTGATCAATCCATGTTTGGGCTGTAACTGTCACTTTGCAGGTGAATAAGTTGGCTGCAATTTGAAAGTAGCCTTCAGTTGTTTGTTGCCCGCTTAGGCTCAGTGTAGTTTTAATTTGTATTCATCATATCTTCTCTTTATATCAATATTTTAGCAGGATGTGAAAGTACAATATGAAGAAAAAATTAAAATGATTGATAACTGTGACGAATTTTTTTTTTTTTTCAGAAATGTGGATATATTTCCTAACATTAAATTTTGCGATATATCGTATTATTTTATATTTAATAAGAGTATTTATACGGCGCAAGAGTATACTCAAGCAAAATAAGTTCAAACCAGCAGTAAAAATGGAAGGAACAATAAACAAAACACACTAAGAGTCAAAAAATGCACCAAAACAAAAGAAACAACAAAACTTCAAGCAAAAGAAAGAAATAACCTAACTTTTTAAACATCTGTTTGATTGTTCAAATTTAATTAGCTTTACAGTGATTTCGAACAATTTGAACTGCCTAAAATTCATAAAAATCAAATTAAATTTATACAAACAAATTTTCTTTTCTTTGACATTTGAAAATAATACCTTATTTGTTGTTCCAAAAGAAAATTTATTAAATATTTTTTTAATTACCTCCATAAATTTCTTTTTTACTTTGCAATGCATAAAGTACGAAGTTTATTGCTAATACATGCAATTCAGCAGTAAAGTACATCAATGTAATAATTTTACTTGAAAAGTCATATACTGAAATTTCAGAAAATAAGCTGAAGTAGCTAAACGAGGAATTCTTGAAGATAAAATGTTATCGCAAGAAGTTTAGCAACTTTTATTGCACATTTTTTAATCTTGTAAATATTTTAAGATGATAAGATAATACGAAACTTTCTCTAATTCAAAAGTTTCCGCAATAATTTCATTAACAATTTCAATTTTGCAAATTAAACAAAAGTTTAGTCAACAATAAAACACAATTAAAAGTTTTAGAAATTTTAACATACGTAGTGTAACTACAAAATTTTAAACAAAAAATATACTATTTACTATTTGCTTTTTGTTAAAAAAGAAACGTTAAATAGTTTGTTGTGTACGTAAAATAAGCCCAGAATATTAAATTGATAAAAATATTACATTATTATTAATTGCTGGTTATCTACTAGTATATCACTCAACATATTTTTCATTTTCATACAAAAACACGTGTTTCTTTCTGACGTGGCAACATAAATTCAAACAAGTATTATTTTGTTTTCGTTGTACATCATTCTTAATATAATTCTTTTCTAATTAACTTCGTTTACGGTTGTCTCTCCCTCCACCAACTTGACATTAGTGTTGTGCGGGTCGCTACAAGAAACTTTTTTGTTTTACTGGTTGCATGTGGTAACTAAGCTGCAACATGGAAACCACTTATCTAAATGAATTAAGAGTTCGTGATCAGTCTAGGCTTCGTTAAGTGCCTAAAAAGAGGCACGATCAAGTTAGAGCAGTATTTTCTTGGATCATAATTAATGCCCTATACTTCGTGGGAATTTGGACAACGTGTTATTTGAAATGAATTATGAAGCACTTAGCACTTTCAGTCAAGTAATTTGTTAGAGCAAGTTTTTGTCAAAAAAGAAAGAAGTAAACTAATGACATAATAAGAAATATGCACATTAAAGAGCATGTTCTGATTAGATCGAAGATAGCTCGGATGAAATTTACGAAGGTGTTTTAAAAAATACGAAGAGGACAATGTTTGAATTTACGCGGTTATATTTAGTTTACTATCATTCATAATTCTATCTCACAGCGGAGTAATTAATACTCTCTTGTAGTTTTATGTGGTCACAAACGTTTTTCAAAAACTTCATTTTTTGTTTCGTGTAATATTTAATTCTTTGAAAATTAAAAAAAATAGGGATCTACTATTTTTGAACAAAAAATAAAAAAATGTGGGAATTCCAATTGAACCTATTCAACAAATGATGGTCTGTGAATACGGACCATGTTTTTACCTTCCGTCACCTATAGGTAAGGAAGGTATTGTCTTTGGTCACAAAATTCGGTGGTGAGTTTTCATTGAATAAGCACGTTTTAGGGTCTTTACAATACGATTTTAATATTTTCACAGGTGCGTGAAGTTGGCACCAAGGTATAGGGTACTAATTTTTAAATTGTTACTATGATTTAGTACCCAATTGGTACCAATTAGTACCCACAAAAAAACTTTTGTTTTTTACTCTGCGTAGGAGTTATTCATTGTTTAATTATTTTGGTGCCAACTTCACGCTAGCACCACAACATAATTTTTTTAAAAAAATAATTATACGAAAATTTAGTACCCAATTGGTACCTTTAGGTACCCAAAAAATTGTTTCCAAAATGTTTATGGTAAATAAGTTATTGCATATTAAATATTATTGGTGCCAACTTCACGCTAGCACCAAAGTATTTATTTAAACTAAATTTTCTTTTACTAAAATTTAGTACCCAAATAGTACTAATTAGTACCCATGATAGTATTATGCTATTGTTTACATTAAATAAGTTATTACATTTTACTTTTTTTTGGACCGTGAAGTTAGCACCAATCATATTAAAATAAAACGTTTTCGAATTTTATTTTTATATAGGGATTTAGTACTTTTTAGGTACCTCTCATAAATGTAAAATTTATTTCGTTTTTACCTCTCGCTAAGAGAGGTATTGCATTCATGCTAAAAATCGCATATCCAGATTTTATTGAATAAGCACGTTTTAAGGTCTCTACAATCCGATTTTATCATTTTTACGATGATGTCTGTGTGTGTGTGTGTGTGTGTGTGTGGATGTGTGTGTGTATGTGTCTGTGTGTGTGGGATGTTGGAAGGACGGTTACTCAAAAACTATAAGACTTTAAATTTTTTTAACTACGTATTTCCCAATCGGACATTCATGGGAAGATCTGAAAAGGTTTTGGTAACAATTGGACAACCGGAAGTAGAAGATTCTTGAAAAAAAATCTTTAAAATAATATTTTTTGAAATTTTTTCTTGATAATATTAAAGAAAAATAAATTCTCTTTCTGATACATTTAAATATTTTACAATATATTCTATAGATTTAGAGATAGAAGAAATATAGTATGTAAAATAATCTGTTATAATAAATTTTACAGCCGAAAGAATGGCCATGGAAAATAGTTGAAAATTTAATTTGTTTGTAACTGACAGATAATGTTAGTGTCAGAAATCCGAAGACATTACTGAAGACTTTTTCTGGGAAGTACATACATTATATTATTTCTTAATGTATTAATAGAATTGGAAACATTTCGAAAAATTAGAAGAGGACAAAATTTCTTCGTCAAAAATGAATTTAAAATTAAACAATCTAAATATATATGGAATAGATATATGCGTAAGTAGAATTTTTGGTGTAGAGTGTAGGTATACAAGAAATGTTAAATACAATAGGGAGCGAGCAGTCATATGATTTTGTTGGCCTTGACAAGCAGATATGGGGGCCCATGTCAGAATGATAGCTAGTAATTATGTATATAGATGTCAAATATCATAATTTCTCATTCTAAATTTAGTGATTTTCCAATTCCATGTGGAGCAGAATTAAATGTTAAATATCTAAGGCATACAAGTAAACTTTAAACTCCTGGTGATAAATTAACTACGTAAATTTAGAAAATCTTGAAATTTTTAATGAAAAATTCTAACATTTGACATCTATGTAAATAATTACTAATTATCATTCTGAAACGGGCCCACACATTTACTTGTCAAGCCCAAAAATGTAACATTACCGTTCGCGCCCTATACTTATGTAACCAAAAAAAGGAAGTGGCGAGAGGTATTGTGCTGGCCACAACAGATTTTTTTTTATGTAACACAAATTATAACACTTTACTTTTTCTGTGCGAGAAGCCAGCACCACGCGTATGAAAATAATGCATTTTACAAATTAATTTTTATGTACAGATTTAGTACTATTTAGGTACCTCTCATAAATGTAAAATTTATTTTGTTATTGTTTATATAGCACAAATTATAACACTTTACTTTTTTCTGTGAGTGAAGCTAGCACCACACATTAAAATAATTCGCTTTTCAGATTAATTTTTATGAACAGATTTAATACTATTTAGGTACCTCTCATAAATGTAAAATTTATTTTGTTATTGTTTATATAGCACAAATTATAACACTTTACTTTTTCTGTGCGTGAAGCTAGCACCACACATATTAAAATAATTCGCTTTTCAAATTAATTTTTATGTACAGATTTAGTACTATTTAGGTACCTCTTATAAATGTGAAATTTATTTTGTTATTGTTTATATAGCACAAATTATAACACTTTACTTTTTCTGTGCGTGAAGCTAGCACCACCAATATTAAAATAATTCGCTTTTCAAATTAATTTTTATGCACAGACTTAGTACTATTTAGGTACTTCTCATAAATGTAAAATTAATTTTGTTATTGTTTATATAGCACATATTATAACACTTTACTTTTTCTGTGCGTGAAGCTAGCACCACACATATTAAAATAATTCGCTTTTCAAATTAATTTTTATGTACAGATTTAGTACTATTTAGGTACCTCTTATAAATGTGAAATTTATTTTGTTATTGTTTATATAGCACAAATTATAACACTTTACTTTTTCTGTGCGTGAAGCTAGCACCACCAATATTAAAATAATTCGCTTTTCAAATTAATTTTTATGCACAGACTTAGAGTACTATTTAGGTACTTCTCATAAATGTAAAATTAATTTTGTTATTGTTTATATAGCACATATTATAAGAATTTAATTTTTACTGTTCCTGAACATAGCACCTCACATTCTAAAATAATTCGCTTTTCAATTTAATTTTTGTATACATATTTAGTGCTATTTAGGTACCTCTTATAAATATAAAATTAATTTTGTTATTGTTTATATAGCACAAATTATAACACCTTACTTTTTCTGTGCCAGAAGCCAGCACCACGCATATGAAAATAATGCATTTTACAATTTAATTTTTGTATACATTTTTACATATGATAAATGTAAAATCTATTTTGTTATTGTATAAATTACTACACTTTACTTTTTGTGCTATATAAACAATAGCAAAATTAATTTTACATTTACGACAGGTACCTAAAAATTACAAATTCTGTATATAAAAATTAATATGTGTTGTGTTGCGTTCACTTAGTGGCATATTTCTAATAAAAACAAATTTACAATTTACAATTACAAGTTGTCCTTTCGGTTATACAAATAGGCAGACTAGTGGATTACAATAAGTAATACCTAATGAATGAACAGTACTGGTGAATCTGCACAACCAGTTGTTCATTAGTAGGTAATGTTTTTCTTGGTATTGACGGCTTTTCTAATTTCAAAATTTTCTAAGAAATTCATCCTTAGTCCCTTCTGACCTGTATGGATAATTTTGAATTCCCCATTGGTTATGGCCTGATATAATGAAATGGTCGGCAAAACCCGTATTGAAAATATATTTATTCATAGTATTTATATGTTCATTCATCCGAAACTTGAAAGATCTGCCGATTTGACCAATGTATATTGCATCCCAGTCATTACACTGAATTTCGTATATACCTGTTAAGTTTTTTTTTCGGGTTTATTTATTATTGACTAGTAATTTACCCAAATTAGTTGTTCTCTTACATGTTAAATTCAAGTTTCTTTAGATTTTTACCTATTTATCAGAAATATTGGATAAGTCTGATTAAGTACTAAATCGGTAAATCTGTATTTTGAAAAAAAATGTATTATTTTAATATGCGTGGTGCTGCGTTCACGCTTAGAAAAAGTAAAGTGTTATAATTTGTGCCATATGAACAATAACAAAATTAATTTTACATTTATGAGAGGTACCTAAATAGTACTAAGTCTGTGCATAAAAATTAATTTGAAAGGCGAATTATTTTAATATGTGTAGTGCTAGCTTCACACACAGAAAAAGTAAAGTGTTATAATTTGTGCTATATAAACAATAACAAAATAAATTTTACATTTATGAGAGGTACCTAAATAGTACTAAATCTGTACATAAAAATTAATCTCAAAAGCGAATTATTTTAATATGTGTGGTGCTAGCTTCACGCACAGAAAAAAGTAAAGTGTTATAATTTGTGCTATATAAACAATAACAAAATAAATTTTACATTTATGAGAGGTACCTAAATAGTACTAAATCTGTACATAAAAATTAATCTCAAAAGCGAATTATTTTAATATGTGTGGTGCTAGCTTCACGCACAGAAAAAAGTAAAGTGTTATAATTTGTGCTATATAAACAATAACAAAATAAATTTTACATTTATGAGAGGTACCTAAAAAGTACTAAATCCCTATATAAAAATAAAATTCGAAAACGTTTTATTTTAATATGATTGGTGCTAACTTCACGGTCCAAAAAAAGTAAAATGTAATAACTTATTTAATATAAACAATAGCATAATACTATCATGGGTACTAATTAGTACTATTTGGGTACTAAATTTTAGTAAAAGAAAATTTAGTTTAAATAAATACTTTGGTGCTAGCGTGAAGTTGGCACCAATAATATTTAATATGCAATAACTTATTTACCATAAACATTTTGGAAACAATTTTTTGGGTACCTAAAGGTACCAATTGGGTACTAAATTTTCGTATAATTATTTTTTAAAAAAAATTATGTTGTGGTGCTAGCGTGAAGTTGGCACCAAAATAATTGAAAAATGAATAACTCCTACGCAGAGTAAAAAACAAAAGTTTTTTTGTGGGTACTAATTGGTACCAATTGGGTACTAAATCATAGTAACAATTTAAAAATTAGTACCCTATACCTTGGTGCCAACTTCACGCACCTTATTTTCACGATGTTATCTGTATGTGTGTGTGTGTGTGTGTGTGTGTGTGTGTGTGTGTGTGTGTGTGTGTGTGTGTGTGTGTGTGTGTGTGTGTGTGTTTGTGTATGTGTGTGTGTGTGTGTTTGTGTATGTGTGTGTGTGTGTGTGTGTGTGTGTGTGTGTGTGTGTATATATGTGACCGCGGTTTCATGCACGATATCTCCAATACTAGAATTCCAGAAATTACAATTCTTGCATATTCCTCTTCCTTACAACCATATGCAGATTTGATAAGATTTTGGTTATAATTGGTCAACCGGAAGTACCCTGATTTGAAGATTTTAACAGTTTTTCTTGAGAAACTCAGTTATATTTTATTATAACTTAAAGAATATATTATTCTCTATACGATTTGATTGCATTTTATATTTCATATTCAACAGATATAGAGTTAAAGACTTACAAAGACAATAAATTAAATCAGCCAGCTGTGCTAACTTAACCATAATAATAACTGCTAATATATACAGGTAATTCAAATTGACAGATGTCAGTATCAAAAAAAAGTAAATGAATGAAAGAATAAGGGAAATAACTCTAGTGTTGGGCGTTACTAGAAAGATATAAGAGAGACGATTACTTTGGTTTGAACATGTCATGAGGAGAGATGAGTATATTGGAAGAATGAATAGCTTAACAGAAGGTGGAAGAAACATAGGAAGACAAAATAATATAAAATGAAAGGAGAGAAAAGGAACTGAATGAGGACGACACACAAAACAAAAATTAGTGGAAGAAGAAAATAAAAAATAGCGACCCCTAACGAATGGGAAAAGCTAAAGAAGAAGAAGATGTAAGTGTCAAGTGCCATTTGCATGAAATAATATTACTGGAAATTTAGAATCTTTTGCAAGAAAATTTATGGAATTTGTACATAATACACAGGATTGACGGAAGGTATTGCGCTGGTCACATCACAATTTTTTTATGTAATGTAAGTTTATGTAACGGCACGTACACTGTATTGAAAAATGAGAATATATCGTACAATGATGAATTTACTTTTCCTTTTTGAATCACCGTATAAATTCGATTCAAAATTTTCATTTTAGAAATAGAAGATATAATCGTTTCTATATATGGATTTTAATTGAAGCATGAATGAAGATATGAAACGTAATGTCTGGTTAATAATAACTATCCACTCTGCGTGTTGTGAGTTAATTAACACACTAACCGATAATGACTATCATTGTTCCATTTATTATGACATTCCTTCTAAATTTAAATGCATCTCTCTATGGATTCGAAATAGATACCTAATTGGTTTGTTTATATTTCCTATTTGCTAGTAATCTAAGATGTAATCATTAATCTAATATGAATGTGCCAATAAACACAATCAATTGACATACAAAATCTATAGAAAATCGGAAAGTTGTAAATATTTTAGCAAACAGGGTGGTGGCGGTTAGGGGTGAATATAGGGATTTAACATGGGATTTTTGTTTTATGCAATTTCCTGCTTAATTTTACGTCAAAATCTATACAACAGTATTTCCCAAACATTTTATGCTCGCGGCCCCCTTCAGGCTAATTAACCCCTCCAGTAGTTTTTGAACCTGAAATAACGAATTCATTTTCTTTCGCGCACAATAATACGAAGACACTGCTGTCTGCTGTAGATAATTAAAAGTTACATATAAAATAGTTTTTACATTCTTTATTATTTTTAGTTCACAATTTTAAAAAACTGATGTAGCCAGCACAACACCTCTCGCCATTTTTATTTTTTGTTGCATAGAGCGCGAGCAGTCATGTGGCTTTGTTGGCCTTGGTAAGCAGATATGGGGGCCCGTTTCAGAATGACAGCTAGTAATAATGTACATAGGTGTCAAGTATCTTAACTTTTCATTCAAAATATTATGATTTTCTATCCATCAGCATATTTTGAAATTTTGAATGAAAAACTATGTTATGACAATTGTGACATCTATGTAAATAATTACTAGCCGTCATTCTGATACGGATCCCGATATTCTGCTTGCTATGGCCAACAAAGTCACACATGTCTCGAACCCTATAAGTAACGAATTTAACATTTCTTGTACACACAAATAATTGAAATTGTATCTTTTCTTTCGTTCTATGAGGAATTTGTCCTACTCTTCTAATATGTTCAAAATTCTTCAAATTCATTGACGGCATTAGCGGTATTTCTTAAGGATATATGTAAAATTAATACATCTATAATTTTAAATACATATTTAATTAATTATACAATAATATATTAAAAAAGTTAGTAAAACTGCTGATTTTTGACACTGACATTTTGCATTTATCTGTCAATTCGAAACATTTAAATATCTCAACTGTTTTATGGGCAACGAGATTTACTAGAACAGATTATTATGTATTATCTATATACTATATCTCAAAATCTGTAGGAGATATAATAAAAAAATCTGATGTGGCCAGCACATAACCTCTCGCCGTATATTTTACCTGGCTGTATGCATAAAGCAAAGATTATTTTTATAAATACAAATAATATATTCATATAAATCTATGACGTATAAACTTCTTTATTATTCAATAATAGCATGTCTCAACATAAAGATATTTACCATAAATTATGTTACAATAAATTACAAAGTAGAGTTTACCATATATAAATATTGGGCTGGTAACAGCAATTTTCAATTCGAACAACTTTGTTTACTTTCTCTTCATATTCTTCTAGTAAAAACATTAATTTTGGGCGGTCTAAAATGTATATATCTGGATTGTGCATCTATTCTTATATATCTTCTTTTACATTTTATTTTTTCATACTTGTTATATCTAAATAACACTAATTCCTTTTAATAAAGTGACGGATAGATTGCACTCCGATTATTCTTATATCGATGTGTAATTTTGTCAATATTTACAACTTACTTGAGAAGAATTTGATAGCTTTTTCGCAATTCAAAGTTACTCTAGTCTACAGTACTGGTGTACATTGTCCCATAATGTTTGAAACAAATTTAAGTCCTTCAACCTAGACTTGTCATCTCCATAATAGTCACAGATCAAGAATTAAGGGATTCTCCAAATACATTTTTCTTTCATTACTCATTATTTCTGACACTGACATTTATCTGTCAGTTACAAATAATTTAAATTTGCAACTATTTTTCATGACATCCTTTCGGTTGTAAAATTAATTACAACATTATTTTATATATTATATTCCTTTTATCTCTAAATCTATAAAATATGTATAAAAATATTTAAATGTATCAGAAAGAGAATTTATTTTTCTTTAATATTATCAAGAAAAATTTTCAAAAAATAATATTTAGAAGATTTTTTTTCAAGAATCTTCTATTTTCGGTTGTCCAATTGTTACCAAAACCTTTTCAGATCTTCCCATGAATGTCCGATTGGGAAATACGTTGTTAAACAAATTTTAAGTCTTATAGTTTTTGAGTAACCGTCCTTCCAACATCCCACACACACACATCCACACACACACACACACACACACACACACACACACAGACATCATCGTAAAAATGTTAAAATCGGATTGTAGGGACCTTAAAACGTGCTTATTCAATAAAATCTGGATATGCGATTTTTAGCATGAATCCAATACCTCTCTTAGCGAGAGGTAAAAATTAAATGTACCGGATTGAGAATTGAATTATCTTTATTATTATTATTTTAAACGTTGATAAGAATTATTTGCGACCGGGTTGGTCGCAAATACATACAGGAATTATAATAAACGAAGAAAGAATTTGTGCGAGGTCCATGAATTTTTCACAATTTCTTTCTTCGTTTATTATAATAATTCCTCGACCATACGGCTTACTTCTATGTTTAAATATTATTATTATTATTAACATAAATTTTCAAAAATAATATTTAAAATTTTTTTTTTTTAGAAATTACCACAAAAATAAAATTTTAAACAGTTATTTATTTGTAATTTGAAATTAATTTGTGAAAGTCAAGTTACATTGCCGTTAAATGAGTATGGGTTGGAGATTTCTACACTTAGCGACAATACCACAGGGCAAGAGACAAGGTGCGGAGAAGGGATAAAGTTGAGCATCAGTCCACATTTGTTTGACGGCGAGTGAGTAACAATATAGAATTAACCAGAGAGCATTTTCTTCAGTTTTCGGTGTCGGCGAAAAAATTGTGCGACTTTTAATTATTTTTAGACATTTAAAATTTACGGGGCAGAAGATTTTCGTCTGAAGAAAAGACTGATGATTATTTTGAAACCATTTTAAAAGAAGATTGGTTGGAAGAGGAACTATTACTTTAAACATATTTAAAATAAAATTCTCAAAAATATGAATCATGTGTCATATTCTCAATATTTTTTTAGAAGAACATGAATTAAACAGGATAACAACTGCATTATTTAAAACCTTTTAAATATTTATTGTTTTTTAATAAAATAATATTAAATATTGTACATGACATAATTACGACACGTACACAATGAAGGGTTTATTACTAAATAGAGAAATACAGAAACGCTTTACTATTCAGTTGATAAGTAACCACGCGCAACTGTTTATTACGTGACTGTCATAATTCATAGCCAATCATCTGCTTTGCCGTTAGCACGTCAGGATAATAATAATTTTCAATGAAAGTGTAAAATTTAATGTTACTAAAGGTTTTCATTTATGTACTTCCACAACATTTTTAGAAATAATTTACAAGATTACATAACTTTTAAATTTATATATTAATTTTTTGTCACAAACCGAGGAGTACAAGTTTCTAAAATTTAAATATTCAAGTCCACCTAATCGACCAGGATTAAAAATCCGGTTTCATGCTAATTCGGGACCGTATCTTCAAAAACCTATAAACTATAAATTTTGGTGGGAGAAGTTATATCAGATTCATACAATTAAAAGTACTGCAAATGTATTAGAAATAAGGAATATAATAATAGTAAGAATAAAATAATAATTCAAAATTAGTTCCTGATCAGGGCCGTTCTCTCGTTGAACGAAGTATATTTAGATTGCAAGAAATAAAAATTATCGTATATACATTAACCGTGAGCAAGATATACCCTATAAACTGAATAGACTAAATTAAAAAAAAAAAATACCTTGGTTACAATGCTAGAACATTTATAATCTGCTTAGCAGTTTTCAATAATGTACATATTTGTTGTTTTTATTCGGGGTGTTATTTACGTAAGTGTACAACGCTTAACCGTTGGTAGAACTAACCACGTATATAGTAAATTGGACAATAATTTTTAAATTACATGCTTTCTATAAGAACTGTAGCCCTTTAAAACAGAACAATTACGCTATGGTTCAAAATATAAAATTCAATGGTCCGTATGACGAGCGTGCTTTTAATACCACTTTTATTGGTGATTTTGTTAAAAGCGAACGACTACTTTAACTGCGTTCCGTTTTACGAACTCACTTCTATCACTGCTTTTATTAAAACTACGAAATGTTAAAACATCAGTATTATTTTGGATTATAATAAATAATTTCATTTTTTCTTAAATTTATACAAAAAGTAACCTTTAAATAATTATTACAGGTGAACTCGTGAACCCAGAAAGAAAACTTTTTCCAGGAGGGAAAAATATTCTGGACTTACCAAACCAACAATACCAAAGTGTATCAAATAATACACAGACTGAGAAAGTGGATGAAATTAAGAGCTGCAGGTAGTTGTCGTGAATGAATTCTGCAGGGGATGACTACGATAACATTATCAAGGGAGCTAAATTATGCGTCTAAAGAAAAATCACCAATTTATTTTATTAAACATACCACTCTGTATCATTTACTTTGAAAGTATAATATGTAAATAAAAAGAATACCAATTATCAAATGTATTTTATTTAACATTTATTACTAGTAAATTATAGCTGTAATATTAGCAGAATTGTACATTTTTCCATTATTCTTATTTACATAAATTTATAAAAAGTACATCGAAATATGTAGTTAAGTTGACATCACTTAATAATTGCAGTTAGTGTAAGCAGCAAACTTTCCAATCCAAATCTTTAATTGCTGAATTTTCTTTATCTATTTCATAGTTTTTTCTATGCGTATATTATTATAAACACGATTTCTCATATAAAATATAAATAAACACTTATTTAATTCTTAATTCAAACTTTGGCCCGACTCGGCCAAATTTCGAGTCGATTATGATCTTAGCCCGATAAATCTAGCTTTTCGAGTCGGCCCGAAAAAAAAAAAATATTAAACCAAATGAAAATGGATAGATTTAAACATGATCTAAAAATCTAAATTATTTGAAAACAACATCCTTTACATCCGCGCAACAAAAAAAAAAAAGTATTAAGTTATTTCATTTCACAGTAAAATCATAGATATAATAAACCCATACGTAAAAGATCGCAAATATTTGTTAGTTTTATAAAATTTCGTATTTCATCAGTAAACATGGTGTTCTATTCGTACGCCTGCAATTTTTATGAGGAAAAATGTTATGCTAAAGAGCTTACACTTATTTTTAACACCCTATGTTTAAGCAATGTTAAACTATCTAAGGAAGTAAAGTATTTTCAGTTTTTGAATTCTGACCTGGCCCGGTCCTAATTCCTAATGCATCCTTATCCATTTCTGGGTGAGCCAATCTGCTTCTATGAGCAGATTTCGGTAGACGATATTGTAAGTTCTGAGAATTATAGTGATATATTTATATTGATTAAATTTATATGTACCGTTGAGGGAATGTACCAGGCGTTAACTCACGGGCTCTTAAAGCTGTGGTAGAGAGAGTACCACAGGTACAAATTATTCAAATGAAATTATTGAAAATGAAACAACACATACACTCACAGCCACGCAACACGTAACCCTATTTTTGTTGGTAATTTAAAAGACACTAATTTCATTGCCGTCGGGCTTGTATGCATAAATTACCGCGGTAAACAAGTTTGAAATTTTTATCAATGACGTAGAATCATTGTTTCCTGCTCTTGAAAAACGTAATCATGTTGTTAATGACTATAATAATTAGCAATTTGGTTTTAATTCCTGCAGAATTCCATTTAACTCCGTGAATAATTGATTGATCATTGTGAATAAAACTAGGGAGCACTTGGGAAGTTTGAAGGTCGCTCCCGTCTACCATACTAACACACGTGTAATGCTGGTCGTATAACACTAACTAGCAAGTAACCTGCGCGACCGTTACGTGTAAAATATTCACTTCCCAACGTGTAATTATGTATACATCAATTTAGATAGAAGTTACGACGGTGCAAACGCGTGTACGGAAACAGAGATATCGATAGAAAGTTAAGTTTATATTAAGGGATGTGATTTAACAGATTATCACATATTTTTTCTTACGGACAGGCTCTGGCTACATGCAGCCAATAAGGGTGGTATTGGAATCGTGCAAAAAATCCTTTAGTAGGTCTATAGTGAACGTTTGAAGGATTCTATGTAGAAACTGAATTTAACATTTTTGTTAAAGTATTCATAATCAGGTTCACTTTAAGATTTTAATTAAAATTACTTCAAGACTTTAATTTAAAATAATGCTATAGTGCTCGATAAAGTGCTAAAGTTATATTATGAAAACGAACACAACTTTAATTTTAATTTAAAGTGTTAAAGTGAAGATAAAGTTTATTATGAAAACGGCCCTAAGTGAGAATAAGAAATAGGGGTCTCATGGCGGTGTGCCTGAGTGTCTAGTCGCGAATCTGGATATCTCTTTCTATCGCTGCACTTAGTAAAATGGTACCAACAACTGCCAGTTGGGTTGTCAAACAAAACGTCAAAAATATTGCAGTCACGAAAATACCTGTACTCTCGTTGAAAATTTGCATCGTTATACATTTTAGATTCAATAAAAGCTTATGTAACTTCACCGAGAAGTTTTTTTTTAAGTTTTCAAAGATTTTTCTCACATTTTACGTCTGAATTTGAAAAAAAAAACGAACGTCATGGTTCTCAAGGAAGAAAACATGTATCTATGGCTCCCACCATTTGTTGACTTACTATGTGCAGGTCTCATCGCGCATATTTTCTGTCTCTATAAATTAAAAAGGTATGTTTAAGTTTAACCAGATTTGAAAATACCAGGCCTTAAGCCCGATCCTTCCACGTGTAGTTAAACTGACAGTTTAAGGTTAAACAACAATTTTAATTTCCAGCTAACTCTAACCAAAGGTAGTAAGAATTTTTTTACAACAAAACCGTTGGCTTATTGCTAACTGTCACTTTAACTAGGGATGATAGAAGCGGGCATTAGTATGATTAAATAATTAAATAAATTTTATCTAATTCCGTTTTAAAAAGTTGAATTTTACCTAACTTTAGGACGTTATGAAATGTCACTTTTTACGCAACTGATACGAAATGAGTTTTGTAAAAATCTTTACGTAACTGAGGAAAGAATACTACACAAATGACAACTGAAAATAAAAGAAACAAGAATATAACAATAATGATTTCTTTAATCAATTTATGAATTATTGACTCGAACCCAATCCTCTATATCAGAAGGAAGATCCATATCGGTTTCAGAACACATTCAGTGCTCATTTCCATTGATTATACACATGGACTGCCATAAGCATTAAATAAAAAAATTAAATTCATTTATTTTCTCGGCAACGCTCTGATAAACTGATTTTGAAATATGTATATTGAGCTGTCATAGAAAAACCTAATATTGTACTCTAATCATCAAACAACATCACTTGTTTTCAAAAAATTGTTTGTTACTTTACTTATTTTTCAAAGCGTTCCTTGAATATTTGATATGAATTGTACTGGTTTCTATGACAATTTTATTTTCTTTTTCTCTTGTCTATTAAAGAAATTAAAGACCTTTCTTCCTGTTCTTTTAACATTTGTACGGGGTAGAATTAGAACGACAATTTTCTGGAATTTTATGTATTTCGTGTACATGTAGTAACAACTACTTTATGAGGTATTTCAATAATAATTGTAAGATTTTGTTTTGACGAGAAACTATAAAAATATATTTTAAAACTAAAACATCATCGTAAAGTCAATGTAGTACTTAAAGCAGAATATGTGGTCACATTTAATTTTATTTACTATGTTCATCTCTTGAATCTAATGTAACATAGCATGTTTGTTGGTGATCACTTCAGTCACGATATGTACATATGCAGTTTTGCAATAGTTTTTTCATACGAAAAGGAAATTACGAAAATTGAAAGTTTCGAAGGTTAAATAAAATGATATGATATACCATACACTGTAATAAAGCGTTGAGTGGTTGAGATATTTTTAATAAATTTTGTTATGAAATTATGTCGTTTAAAAATTCACTTTTATAATTAAAATACGATACATATAGTTATTATTAATTTTAGACTTTGTTTACCTGATGTGATTAGGTATAATTTGTTATTTTATTATTTCGAACAATGGTGTCCGCCACAATTTTTTTCTATTTTTGTATTTCGGCGTTTTTATGAGCCGTTAAACGCACTGAAAACACGTCATTAAGAAGATCTATGAACGGGAACGGCACTTTTCGTTTTCTCGAGTTATGACTGCTTTCAAAACTTGCAGATGTATAACATATAACCTCCAATTGCTGTCCCTCAACATCTGTGAAGTTAAAATTATTATCGAGAAGCACTCCCAAAATATCTGATAAAAAACTCTTAAGTTATATTTTTGACAAGTCGCATTTTTTTTAAAATCTAACAAAATTATAAATTTACCTACATAAAAAAAATAGTATAAAAAACGTTCCATAAGACCTCTTATCGCACTCGTCCTTTGTAAAACTTAGACTCGTGCGTTAGCAGAGTGACTTATGAAATTTGTTTTTTAATATACTATTGTAGTTATTGAAAGTTTTAATTATTATTTGTTAACCCTTAATAATATTTTAATATTCTATATATAATAAATATATTTAAAACCATTTTTGTGGTAAAAAATTGGAAATATGCATGAATAATAATTAATATAATAAAACATTTAATGAAAAAACTACGTATGTTATAAGTCCAAATTTTAATTATCAATAGCAGCCTGTCGTTCAACATATCTTTCATTTTCATATGTGGCTTCTATCTGGCGTGGCATCATAAATTTAAACAAGTGCTATTTAGTTTTCTGTCGATGTTTAGTTATTTTCTGCATTCATTTATTTGAAAATGGTTCCCGGATTTCAAAAATGCGATAGCAGAAAGCTTGAAAGTACATTCTAGGTTGTAGGAATATGGAATAGATAATAGATAGATGTGTGACCTAAATGCCAAGACGAGGTTATGGGCATTAAAAGCTCAAATATTTTAAGAATAAATAACTTTTTTTTAACTTTGATAGACTGTATCATGTAGTTTTAAGTTCTGGTTTTATATAAATGACGCATGTTTTAATTTTTTTATGCCCAAATTTCAATAAATAAAGGTTCAAATTAAATGCAATTTTAATACAAATAATTTTTCCTTAATTTTTTGCCATTTTTTATATTTATAGCATTTATTAATCTTAACCTCAAATTAAAAAAAAAATGGTATAATCTTGTTGGAATATGTATCAATTTAAGCAATTGTTGCTTTATAATTAATCTGAAATGAAATGATTAGATGTTGTAGTAATTAAACAGAGTGTCGAGAAGTTTCTTTCTTATGGTAAGCAAGGTTATAGTGAAAATTTTCTCTTATCTGTTGCATGTGTCCTCTTTTTGTTTTTAGCTCTACCTGTCTCTGTTATCTTCCATTTTCCCGTTTTCGTCCATTCATGTCGTAGTCCGCTACGCTTACAAGCAGTGATGTAGCTTCACTTCAAGATAACTTTATTTCCGACATTTTCCTGTGTCCAACTTTTAATTCATCCTGAGAAACGTCTTACTCTTACTGAGTTGTTTGAATACCGGGGTTTTCTTATTTTATATCTCAATAAAGCACGAAAGTTGGAATTCTATTTATACTGTAATACTTTAAAGAGAATTTATAAGGGATAATAAACAAGATGTGAAAAGGTGCTAATTATAGATTAATTTTGGAATATAATCCAGTTTTTGGGAAAAAAAATTATTTTTAAAAATGAAATCGAACCATTTTCAGGATTAAGCGAAATATTTATTGAATTATGAATATAATCCTTCATAATTACAATACAATGATAGAGCATATCTAGGCTATGACAGAAATGTATTATTCTTGAAGAATAATTCACTTTATGGATTTATTTTTCTGTACCACTGCGATATGCGACATGGGTTTTTGATTCGAATCCAACTGAAATAAATTATTTATAGTGTAGAAGTGACTCATGTGTTGCATTTTTCATTATTCACGAGTATCTGAAAGATGATCACTGCAATAAAAATTTATAGCTGCAGTTATAGCATCATAAACAATTCATTCCTTCATATTTTAATTAAGCATAAAAATCTAGTGTAGGCAGACGTGTAATTTTTAAATTATTAAAAAAATCTTTCAGAACTCATATTTCAATTAAAATGATACAACCTTTTTACCTCCCGCTTCCCTTGGTAAGGGAGGTATAGGGATCGTGCTAAAAATCGCATATCGAGATTTGGGTAAATGACCACGTTTTAAGGTCCCTAGAATCCATTTTTAACATTTTCACGATGATGTCTGTGTGTGTGGATCCTCTTTACGCTCTAACTCAAATACCATCGTTCAGAAAATTTTGAAACCTTTGTATTTCTACCTTGCTCTTATATGGAAATATCCCATTACATTTTGGAGTAAATCAGATAACCGAATATGGCACTTTACTAGAAGCTCAAAATAGTTTTCTTCGAAAAATACCGTTAAATGTTATTTTATCGAGATTTAGGTTATAGAAAAACATCACCATTTTGCGGCGACTAAATGGAACAATAATTATATGAAAGGAACTTAATACACTTTCCAGCATAAGTAAATATGTAAAAATATAGGTAAGGTAATAAAAACATATATCATCACGGCATATTACCCATTGATGGATGAGTCAATCTGCTTTGTAGGCAGATGTCGGTAATAATGATGACATATTTGTTCCGTGCAGGCGTTTACCAGGCGTCACTTCACGCGAATCTTGGGAACGGGATCGGTTCCGACCGACGCCAAATATTTTAGAATTTGAAATGGCACAAAATTGATCCCTGTGGTGCACTCTCCACGCCAGTAATAAATATAGGTAAGTACATAAATAAATAAAATAAATTTATCATCACGGCATATTACGCATTGCTGGGTCTGCCAATCTGCTTTGTACACAGATTTCTTCGGTAAAGATGATGACACATTTGTACCGTGCGGGCGTTTACAAGGTGTCACCTCACGAGTACTTATTGCTGGCGTGAAGAGTGCATCACAGGGGTCATTTTTGTGCCATTTAAAATTCGAAATATTTGGCGTCGGTCGGGATCGAACCCGGTATTTAAATTTAATTGAATTTTAAGTATTTACATGAATAAAAATTAAATTAAACGGGAGGTATTGTGTTGGCCACATCAGATTTTTTAGTTTTATTTCTGTTTATTTATTTAAATCCCGATGTTTCGGCAGTATTAACTACTGCCTTCTTCAGGGAATGAGCAACAAATTAACAAATATATAAATAAATAAATAATGACAAAAACATTAGCAACAAGTAACCAAGGTGACAATTACAACATATTTAATATAGGAAGCCATGCACGACTAAGATCTAGACCGTCACAATGATTGAGATTATTACTCTTGGTTTTGAAAATCTCAATGGCTTCTCTAATTTTAATAATTAACCTGTTGTTTAGGTGTGTTGATCTTGCAAAACCAACACAAAAACAAAAAAGGTTGTATCGTGTAATGTTTATTTAAACACGACTACATAGGTAAAAACTGCTTTATTGATTAGGTATTTTATTAAATCATATTTCTATTTTCTTTTTAAAATCTTACCATTATTTTTCAAAATGATTTTTTTTTTCAATAACATACATTTGAATTTGAATACCTAAAACCTAAACTGTGTAATCAAGGATTTAGGGATACACTTTGGCCGGGTTGGACTTTCAAATTTGCATGATGTGGTACGAAAAAAAAAAAAAATCCCGTCCGACTCGACGATTGGCTCGAAATCAAGCCGGGCCAAATCTCGAGATTGAGTAAATCTGGCATCATTTTCACTTTCATATGAGATGAACTGTTTACATTTTGTTGTGTTAAAGTTATACCTACTGTATAACACTGTAAACTTGTAGGTACATAATTTGTTAACCCTTCTGGTGTAAGTTTTTTAGTAAAACATTTTTCTTTATAAAAATTATACACCTATATAAGTAGAAAACACCTTGTATACCGAAAAGGTTCGAAATTTTATACAAATCTTGCACGTAAGGATTTTTTACATTCCATTGTCTATGTTAGGTAAGGAAGGTATTTTGTTTTTGGTAAAAAAATTCGATGGTGAGTTTTTTTAATGAATAAGCTCGTTTTAGGTTCCCTAGAATACGATTTTATTATTTTCACGATAGTGTCTGTGTGTGTATGTGTGGATGTGTGTGTGACGAAATTTTCTCCGTCGATAACTCAAACACTACAATTCTAAAAATTATAATTCGTTCGTATTTTACGTCGTTACATGCATATGAAGAGTTGATTTAGTTTTGGTTATAATTGGTCAACCGGAAGTACCTTTATTTGCAGTTCTTAACAGTTTTTCTTGTAATATCATTTTTTGACATTTTATGTTATTATAAAGTCTCTATACGGTTTGATATCACCTTTTCCTTTATATTCAACAGCTATAGAGCTAAACAGTTATAAAGAGACCTAAATTCCTTGAATCAACCAACTATGGAAACTGCTGATATATTCAAATAATTCTAATTAACATACGTCAGTGTCAAGTGCAATTTACATGGTATATTCATAAGACGCGGAAAGATAGGATAAGGAATAAGAGTATACGGGAAATGGCTCGAGTGATAACTGTTTCTATAAAGATACAAGAGAGAAACAGAGAAAGACCAAAGAGAAGATGGAAGGACTGTATTACGAAAGACTTGAATGAGGATGACGTGCAAAATAGAAATGAGTAGAGAAGAAAATCAAGAATAGCGACTCCTAACAAATGGAAAAAGCTAAAGAAGAAGTTCGTGTTGAAAATCTGAACTTGAAAATATTGTCTTTTCCAAGGAATTAATTGTATGGAATTTTATAAAATACATAGACGTGACGGAAGGTAATGTGCTGGTCACATCAGAATTTTTTATCCATAATTTTAACTTTATGTGAATTATAATTACTTGATTTTATTGTCTTTATTTACTTGATGTAAATGATGTTGATATTAAATAATTTTTCTATTTCTGTATTTTTATGTGTCTATAAACACACACACGTCGTTAAGATGATCAATAGAAACACTGTTTTTGGTGCTTTTCGTTTTGTTAAGGTGGTACGATTGCTTTTAAAACAGTCATTTTCTTCTGAGAAGTTAAAATTGTTAGCGAGAAGCGCTACCAACATGCCTAACTTATAAAAAACTACGAGTCATAATTTTGGCAAGTCGCATTTTTTATCTAACAAAATTATAAATTTACTTTAATAGAAAAAATTAGTATAAAAACATGTTTCCATAAGGCCTATTATCCAACTTTGGAAAACGAGCCGCTTATACTATTTAATATCCATTTGTACAACATAAATATAACTGCCGGAAGGTAATGTGCTAGCCACATCAATTTTTTTAAATCATAAATCGCGAAAATACCTACGATATTGAAAGGTATTTCCTATTAAAAACTATTTAGAACTTCAAGGAAACTGCCACCTGCCACTTCCAGTTTTTCTATTTCCACACTTTGGAGTCCAAAGTACTGAAGTGTGTGTGACAGAAAGAAATAAGGAAGTAATAATTTTGAGAAGATTAAGCTTAAAAAATCACATTTTTTTTAAATCATATATATTACCTGTTTATTCAAATGTACATATATTTAAATAAACATTCATTCATAATCCAAACTTTTCGTCAATCCGAACACCCCTCTTCATTAATTAGTTCGTATTAGTGAGACTCTACTGTATTTAAGTCAAAGTTTCGACAGGATCTACACCCACACACACGCGTACACACTCACATCCACACCTACCCCATTTTAAACAATATTCCAATAATTTATATTGAAATTTCTGTGAAGTTTATTATCGCAATATTGTTTATTATATCCAGTAGCTCCTTTCTTTTGATTTTATGTAAAGTGTTACGTTTTTTGCAATTACGGTAAATTAACAGGTAGCACATAGTACAAAGCTGCAAGACGGAAATGAATGAGTGCAGCGATGTACCGAGAAATTAAATTACCGCTGTCGGAAAACTGCATTTTCACGGAAAATATATCGTCACTCTTTCAGATAAGTTAAAAATATTCGCATTTATTCTTTCCCTGCTGTTTTTTACAGTTTTGCTGACACTTTAAATTGTGACAAAGTGTGGGGGTTTTACAAATCAAATTTGATTTTACCGAATCAATTCAATTTTTCTTTTGTTGTAGTAAAATTCAGGAAATATTGCATAAGAAGACTTGGTTTACACCGGGTGCTAAATTGCCAGTTAACCAAATATTTATCACTGTCAATTTTACCTTCTTTGAAATTTGTACTAACCCGAAATGATGAAACATATTATTGAATGACGATGAATAAAATCAGAAAAGGAGCATAAATTTGGTAAATATGATCTTGATACAGTTATTTGTTATTTTTTTTAGCACTATTCACAGCGACATAGTTCAGGTTTACCATTATATACCAAAATCTTAAACCTTAGGCCCGATTGTAAAAATGAGAGTTCAACCAAAGCTTAACTAAACTGAAGTTCAACCAAACTTAAGCTTAACATTTAAATCTGTTGTACAAATCGTCTTTACATCGAGCATAACTAAACTACAGAGAGCAACGTTTTCATGTGGTTAGGTAATAGCAGTTGAGATTCGCAGAATTCAGCATGATTATATGGTGTTGACACTCTTGACAGTTGACAAAAAATGTTGATTTTAACCTGTATAAAAATGGTAAGTCATTAAATTATTAAATAATAAAACATTATATGTAGATATTTTTTTGTAGCGCCAAATAAGGAAACTTTATTGGTGAAATACAAAAATGATGTATGTATGCTTTTATACCCTTGTGCAGGATGTGATATTTCTTAATTTACATTCTTTAAAATAGAATGCATTCCATTTTTTGAAAAACGAAATCTTTGGACTCGAAATCATCCATTTTTACCTCCCGCTACCCTTGGTAAGGGAGGTATAGGGATCGTGCTAAAAATCGCATATCGAGATTTTGGTAAATGACCACGTTTTAAGGTCCCTAAAATCCAATTTTAACATTTTCACGATGATTTCTGTGTGTATGTATGCGTGTGTGTGTGTGTGTGTGTGTGTGTATGTATGCGTGTGTGTGTGTATGTATGTGAACCCTCTTTACGCTCTAACTCAAATACAATCAATCAGAATGTTTTGAAACCATGTATTTCTGCCTTATTCTAATATGGAAAGAAGCCATTAGATTTTGGTGGCAATCGGATAACCGGAAATGGCAGTTTACTTGAAACTCAAGATAGTTTTTCTTCAAAAAATACCTTTAAATGTAATTTTTTCGGAATTTGTTATTATAAAAATTAAAGATTATTTCATTTTCTACAGGTTTGCGTTAATACTTTTCCTACATATTTTATGGATAAATTTATAAAGTAATATAAAAATTACATCTCGGAGCTTATGCTTTAAACACATCTCCATGGTTACATAGTTCAGCTCAAATGTAACTGACAGATAAATGTCACTGTCAAAAAAACAAACATTTCAAATTAATAATAATAATGTTTTAAAAGGAAAATTGTAAATCGAACAATAATTTTATGGAAAGGAACTTAATATACATAATTTCAAGCATTAGTAAATATGCAGGTATATATTTAAATAAAGAAATAAATAAATATATTATCACGGCATATTATCCATTGCTGGGTGTGCTAATCTGAATTGTACACACATTTCGGTAATGATGACGTATTTGTACTGTGTGGGCGTTTACCACAAGGGTTCATTTTATGCCATTTAAAATTCGAATTATTTGGCGTTGATCGGGATCGAATCGGATTTCCCAGATTCGCGACCAAACATCGGGCACGCGGCAACGAGACCCCATAGGTAAATGGCGGGAGGTATTGTGTTGGTCACATCAGATTTTTCAGACTGGTTTTCATAAAGACGAAATACTTTCCATATTTTATACAGCAACAATATTTTTTTGAAATGCGACAATAAAATCCACTATTAAGTAAATCTTCTTCATCTCTCAAAGTCGTAACATAAAAGTTGGGTTAGATCCAAGTGAATCTAAGCTTAAACTCCGCACAGCACTAAACCCTTATTGTACAACTCAAGTTTTTGAAAATCTGAAGTTTGGTTTATGGTAAGACCAGGCTTAATCTCACAATGTATAATCGAGCCTAAATATGACGCATTGAAATATCAAAGGACCGTTCACAGTGTTCTGGTTTTAGACTTAAAGTTTGCAAACTCCAAACTTTAAGCTGAAATTTCAAAATTAATAAGACAATATATTTTTCTGTTTTCTATTTACTGGTTGTCAACCAATATTAATTATCTATTTATCTATACGAGTTAGTATACAGCTAATGGCGCTTATCTTTCCTTACCCTGTTAGCTTTCAGCCAGTGCTAAATTTTACAAGTCTCACATTCTCGGTCGGCAAGATTAAAATGAACAAAATCTTAGAGTTATTGAGAATAAGACACATGGTTAATTTTTTTTAGAATTTTACTTTAAATATCTTCAAATTAGTTCCCTTTCACAATGGCCGTATGTATTTGGAAACCTCTCTCTCTCTCTGACCAAGCTGTGTTATTTCCAAATAAATGATAACAGTTCTATAATTTGGCGAAAAATTCTTTTTAACCTGATTTTATTTGTATATAAACAACTCCACGTGTAATCCACATTTATCAGTTTTAAGAAATAAATAAAAAACACAACTCATAAGTAAAGTTTAGATAGAGTAGCCGGGTTGTATCTACTAACTCAGCAATAATTCTGCTGAGTGAGTCAGTTCACGATCACAGTTTTAAGTAACTTAAAATGTGCCACCTAAACACAACTAACCTACCAAGTCCCAAATAAATACGGCCAATAATACATGTCACCATTCTTTCCTTCCACTTCTTAAAAGCTCCTAATCAATCTTCTTTTGGCATGATTTCACGAATTGCACTATTGCAGATCAATCAAAAGTTAAAAAAGCCAAAATTTGCACATTGTCAAATCAGGAGATTATAGCGGTAATTCTATATTTTCATTCACAACGATAGTTTAAAAAATTGTTCTAACCATCGCAACAATTTTAAATGACAGATTAATAACTCAAGTGTTGATGTAAATTTTGTTTTCTATTCTATTCTTATTATTATTAATTATTATTCTTGCGTGACCCTAGTATTAAATTACTTATTTCAGTTCCCTCGATGTTTAAGAATTTAGAAAACGCAAACCAAGAATCAAATTTAAAAATTCAAGCTTTAAAATCAACTTCACATTTCTTGATTCATATTTTAAACTTTCATTTATAATCCTCATTTTGATCTCTTAGAATTTGCCCCCGCCGGGAATCAAACTCTTGGTCTTCGTGCTCGTAGACTGAGACAAAGACATCTGTGGGGGTTTTTGGGTGGTGCGGCGGGTGTCTGCAAGGCGGGGGTGGGATCGATACAGAGGGCGGCGGTGGCGTCGCGGTGGCGGCGTCCCGGCGGCCTTGTCCCGGGCCCGCCGCGCCACGCACCGGCCCATGGTGACGCAATGCGTCGCGACAAGAGCGGGGGAATCCCTCAATGGGATCAACATCAGGATTACTACTTTTAAGATACATCGATTCTTTAATAAGTTTCAAATAATCGATAATACTTAGAAATTATTGCTTTGTGTACAGAATTGGTAGCGACTGTATACTAGCTTAACAAGGTGTCCAGTTGGTAAATCTTTACGGCCTAAGCCTGTTGATAGTATTACCATTTATTTTGAGGTTAGACTTTGTACTTTAATTATCTTTTAAATATTAGATAACTATAAAGTATATTCAATATTAAGCCTATAAATAATCTTGATGTTTATAAAGATCTCTTAGAGTACTTTTCGATAAAAAAATTCACCTTTGAACTTCATATTAGACCAATAACTACCCAAGCTTTAACAACTTATGGTTTCAATTAAATAATACAACCTTTTTAATTTAGTTCTGTTTATGTTTCTGAAATTCATTTATTATTTATCACAAGGTCATTTACCCATGTGGAGGTTTTGAACATGATCCCTTATTACTACAATTTAATTTTACTTTGCAAAAAAGACGTTTCATATCCTCTGTGAAATTGTTATACAACTTAATTCAAAATAACATTGACTGTTTCAGGCTACAATACAATTAATTTTTGTGTACCATGCTTACAATCCCGAAAAATAATACGTTTTATTGCACAAGACCACATACTAATTTACTAAGAAAATCTCCAATTAATATTATATGCAATAATTACAATGAAATTAGCTCTCAATGTGACATTTTTGCGGATAGCTTATCATTTATTACAGCCATTAGAAATGAAATTGTTTAATGAAAACGTTGTTTTGTTAAACTTTTGTTATACGTAAAATTGTAAATGGTTGATATTTGTAAAATTGTTAACTATTTTTGTACATTTCGACATTCTCTTTCTTGTTTTGTATTTTCCTGTGAATGGGTGTCAAACCTGTTTGGAAATAAATATATTATTTTATCATTTACAACGATTTGACACGTTGTCACTGTGTCCGATAACATAATTAAACCAAATTATTTGCTTTTAAAATGGGTACTTGTTCAGTTAAATAAAAATTATACGACACACGGCCGGTAGGCAAATTTATAGCCCGCTAAATGCTTCACTACACCGGCCTAATGTCGTCAATTGCTATTTTCTACTACCGATTTCGTACCTTGATTTTGGTACTCTAGCAATGTTTAAATAATCCACAAGCGAAATATATTAAGACTTTGACATGGTTATAATTATCAAATTTATTAACAAATTTGGTATAGGTAATAAATTTGGTAACAAATTAGTTTCATCGGGAACGAATTTTATGACAATTGGAATGTTCTTTTCCATCACAAATTTCATAAATAAATTTTGATTGTGTAGTTCTATCCAGGGACCTGAACCGAAACGTATTTATGGTTCTGGTTCGGTTCAGGTCCAAGAAATAAATGCCGGTTCAGATTCAGTTTCGGTTCAAGAAAAAGAAAATTACAACGGTTATTTTTAAAATCATATTAATAATTTAAATTAAATTCAGAATTTTTAAGTATATACCTATTGAGCAGATATGAACCGAACTTAAAATTAAAACGGTTTAAATTCTGTTCAGGTTTATTGAACTTGACAAATAAAGGTTTGGTTCGGGTTAATTCGGGTTTTCTGTTCAGGTTTGCGTACAGCTCCAGGTCCTTGGTTCTATCCTTACGAAAACCTGACAAAAGGTGCAATAACACAATTGTATAAAGAGCGCACTATAGGTACATACATTTTTAAGCTTGATTCAACAAGAAACAAGTAATATTTGTTTTAAAACATTGCAATTTCAATGACATTTCTATACCTATTATACTACCCTATTTTATTATTATATATTTTGTAGACAAATTTTTGTTAACAGTTGACGTTTCTGGTGACACATTGAGTAGCCTTGTTTTTCCTTTCGTAAAATGTCGGTCTCTCGGGTAGTTTACATATTGAATAACCATAGTTTATATTCCCTTTGTTTGGAAAGTGTTTCTCAAGGCAAGAAAAGAAATGACGAGATTTACTTGTAAATTTTTTATGAGTCACGAGAGAAAATCTGTCAATAACTGCAAATTTGTTATGTTCGCGAAAAGTATATTATTAGTCCATTTATTAAAACTAATTAAATTTTATGCCAATAAAAAATTATTATTACCTTATAAAACAAACATTTCATGAACATTATTAAAGTTTTAATATTAAGTGCAATCATTCATAAATCCTTCTTTTCATCCTTAAGTTTCTCGTGTGTAATATTCGTGCTTCAAGATCATAGTTGTGTGTACTTAACTTTTTTATTCTTTTCTATTTATAACTTACGGGTCGTTATTTTTAACGACTTTTATTAAAGTAGGCAGGTACGTATTGCAAATAAAATATTAAAATCTTTTTGCAGAAAAATGAATGCGTATTTGAAATTTGCTGGAAGATTGATTTTCAGTAATGAAAAATGTTTATATTTATATCCAACAAATATGCTGATATTCACAAATTTATATTCCTACTTATTTTTGAGTTATGCCCCACAGAACTCATATAGGTACAACCATCTTTGTTTGAAATTTTCAAAATTTTCGAAAATTATTTATATTTCTACATTTCAATTCACTGATTCTAAATTTTCAAACCGCCATTAATATTTCCTTTACTTCCTTAGAATATTTGCATTTAAACATAGACCTCAAAAAATCAATTTTTTGATAATAACCCAAAAATGGGTAGAAATACATGTTTGCCGACTCCGCCATTCGATTCAATGGGGAAAATTACATAAGTATACAAATTTTAAAATACTATGAACAAAGTTGTTTAGATTTGTCAGCACTGTCATCCAACAATGTGTTATATACTACAATTACTTTGATATTGTGATATCATACCATTCTAATGCGTATAGTTTGTAGTAAAATTAAGAATAAAAAGTTTTATATTTTTGTAATATTTTAAAAATAATTTAAAATTAGTCACATTTCCTGTAGATAAAAATAAAAACTTTTATAAGTGCAAATTTTAATATTTATAGAAATACACAAACATTGATTTTTATTTTTCTCACTGGTTCATATTTTCTACTCGTACTTTACCTGCACGTAATGCAATTTCACCTTTCTCTAAAAATTACTTTTGAATTCCTGTCATATAGTGTGAAATGTTCCGAGAGAGAGACATTGTTAAAATTGAATTTATTTTATACATTCTTATTGTTGTAAGATTGTCACGCAAGCCTGGAATTAGTTCTTGTTCGTAGGGCCAATTTCTGATGTTCTGGTAATTGTGGTTTTGAAATACAGAGTACGTTTATTACCCTGTAGATTTAGAGAGGTATTATTAGTAATCCCTACATCATTATTCAAATTATATTAGCGGTGAGTTGTTATTGCTAAATAAATTTTATCGCAGGTTTGCTTAATTATCCAACAGATTTGTCTTCCCAAAATTTTCCTGAGAATATAATGAAGAAACTAATAAACTTGACAATAATGTTTACGACGGTTACGCTAGAGTTATTATAAGACACACGGCTGGTAAACGCCCGTACGGTAAAGATATGTCATTCTTACCGAAATGGAATTTATACATTATACACAGGATTGACGGAAGGTATTGTGCTGGCCACAACAGATTTTTAAAAATTTATTTAATGAGATATCTTTTTTTTATAAGTTAATTTTTTTTTACTGTGATAAAAATAATTTAAATAATCTTTTCTATTGTGTATGTAATTTTTGTACTGAAAACATTTAATTTTGTATTCTTCTTTTTTACCTTCCGTCACCTTTTGGTAAGGAAGGTATTGTCTTTGGTCAAAAAATTCAATGATGAGTTTTTAGTGAATAAGCATGTTATAGGGTGCCATTTTACCATTTTTACGATGATGTCTATATGTATGTGTGTCTGTGTATGTGTGACAAAAGTTCCGGATCCCATAAGTGCAATACCACGATTCCAAAAAATATATTTTTTTCGTATTCCTCAAGTTTACATCCAGAAGAACAAGTGATTAGATTTTGGTTATAATTGGTGAACCGGAAATACCCTCATTTGAAGATTTGACAGTTAATTTTTATTTATTGACATTTAACGTTATTATAACTTAAAGAATATATTATTCTCTATACGATTTGATTAATTTTATACTTCATATTCAATAGATACAGAGTTAAAGAATTTTAAAGAAATTAAATTTTATAATTCAGCCAGCTATGCCAAACATGGAAACTATTAATATATTCATATAATTCAAATTGATAGATGTCAGTATCAATAAATGGTAATATGGGTATGTTCACATTGTTTATTAATTTGAATATTTGTTTATTGTGCTGAATTGATGAATTAAATATGCTGTCACCAACCTTTTGTAAAAGATCGTACATCTTACATACAAAATAAATTAAATTATTATTATTATGTCAGTATCAATAAAGAGTAAATTAATGTGGCAGAGATGAGAATGTTGAAGTAGATGTTGGGAAAACACGGAAAGATACGGTAAGAAAATAACTCTAGTATTACAAGTTTCTAGAAAGATACAAGAAAGATGATTACATTGGTTTGAACATGTCATGAGAAGAAATGAATAGTTTAGTAATAGGATGTTGAAGAAACAGAGGAAGACCAAAGATAAGATTGCAGGACTGTATTGCGGAAGACTTGAGAGAAAAGGAACTGAATCATAACGACACGCAAAAATAGCGACCCCTAACGAATGGGAAAAGCTAAAGAAGAAGAAGAAGAAGAAGAAGAAGAAGATGTCAGTGTCAAGTGCAATTTGAATAGTTTTTTATGAAATAATTTTAGTGGAAATTTAGAATCTTTTGCAATAAAAATTATGTATGGAATTTATACATTATACACAGGATTAACGAAGGTATTATACTGGCCACAACTGATTTTTAACGTAGTACTTTGATATTTTTTACTATAGTAATTATTTTTTCTTTTTTACTAAAGCATAAACTTATTGCGAAGTCGAAAGTATGCTACATTCAAAGAATAAAATATACATACTTGTATATCATTTCGTTTTCTATATCTTTATTTTTCGCGATAAATGACATATGCATATTTTATTCCCAGGGTTCTAAGCCGACATCCAAAGTTATTTACATATGAAAGTGAAAAATGTATTATTCGTAAATTCTGAAAACACTTTACAGGAGTCGAAAGACTATATCCCCTATTTTCCCTTTTTTTATAACAAAGGACTAATATTATACACAGCTATATAAATAAAATATAATTTGCTAGATGTTATCTATCTCAGAATTTGCAGGTTGCAATAATGTCGTATATAAGCGCGAATCCAATTAATTTTATATATTTAAATGTGGTCGCACTCGAAATTCGTTTAAATGATTGGCATATAGCACTGCATACTAATTATGTAACCCACATTTCCTATATGAAGTTTCGGATCAGTATTAACGAAATTCAATTGTTGTTTAAGCCTGGATTTGTGTACCAAAAAATGTATACAAAAATAATGTTTTTACACTATGTAGAATATGTAACACCGAATAACTTAGTTGATTTTTTTTCTCTAATGTTAGAAGTGAACAAAATGTCATCTGGATATTGCAAGCTAAACCATAATATAATTATGGTGTAGGAAAAAATCTATATAATATGTAACAATGTAACTGTACATAAGTACCGGGTGTAAAACAAAAAGAGGGCTATAGGAGTTTAGCAAGAGAAAACAGTTTTTCATTGCAGAGAAGTGGAATATTCATTTTACACAATATTTCATATTTAGGCTAGAAAATTAAATTCTGTTCCAATTCAAGAATCACAGTTTATTTTGCACGTTTTTAATTGAGCAAATAGAATTTAATTTTTTATAAAAGTTACTTCTTTTTCTTTATAGTGTCAGCCTATAGAGAAGTAACTTTTATAAAATTTTAAATTCGATTATATTAGCTTGGTTACAAAACGAGCAAAATAAAATGTGATTATTGAGTTGGAGGAATAATTTACTTTTCTACAATATAGGCCCTTTTGTGCAATTGTTTCCGATGTATATAATCCGGTATATGGTTTGATAATGAGCTATTTTGATAGAAATAAATTTTACACGTTTAATGAAAAGATTTTTTTTCTACTGATACATACAGCAAACGCCAAACGTGATGGCGAGAAGAAGATATGCGCAAATGATCAAACTGCGACCTTACCCTTACTCCAGATGGCTAAGCACAAAATTAGTTTCGAGTCAGTGGCGTAGCATTGTCAAGTAGTATTTCAATATCCATATATTGGATTGAATTTCTAGTTGGCACTTGGTGAACATATTTTAACAATTGGAGTATGGACTTTTGATGTTCTTTAATTCTTTGTGTGAATTACTTTCTGCTTTGGCCATTACAAGGGTCACATTCAATTTAATACACGCCGGTAATTTAAACAAAGAATTAAAGAACATCAAAAGCCCATAAACAATAACAAATTTAGTATTGTTTTTGCCGTACATTGTGTAGAACAGAAACATACTTTTACGTTTAACGGTAACTTGAAAGTATTGCACGTGCAACAAAAAAGATTAAACTGGAAAATTTATAAACTTAAAAAGATAATACGAAAAGACAACATTGTATGTACATATTATGTTTTCTTTTTTATTGAGTTAATTTGTTGTATCTCTTCTTTTGTAGACTTGCACGCGTTTTTGTTAATAAATTATTATTATTATTGTAATCTATCATTTATTACGTGCCCATGTTTATTTTTATTGTTATTAACTTCAATTTTGTTTATTATTTTGAAGTGTAACATTATTCATTTTTGTGTTTAAACTCTATTTAAATTAAATATGGAGCACGCTACTGACATTTTTCGCACCAATCGTGCCTAAGGAAGGCGTGGCCTAGTATGCGCGGATCTTCGCCATTACCCGTGAATTTTGCTGTACATCGTACACCTACATATATCAGCCCGGATCGAATACTGAATTATAAAAATTATTTTTTCTGATTGTCAAATACCACAAAAGTAATCCTAGTGAACCTCTCTCTACGACAGCTATTATAACCAATGAGGTGACACCTGTTAAAAGCCCTCAACGTTACATATATATCGTCATTACCGAAATCTGCCAATAAATAAGATTAGATTGGTATATCCACAAATGGGTTATAAGATAAGCCGTATTTATTATTTATTTATGAATTTATTTTACAGACGTCAAACTCAATTTTATTTAATATAGTTTTACTGAAACCAATTCTACGGCCTAGCTGTTAAAACTCCAACATTATATCAAGATCCTAATAAGCTTCCTTATCGTATAAATTTCAGTATATTATCACCATCTCTTGCCACTTCAAATCCTGTTACTTTATGACAGCATTATTTAACCCCCATTTCGGTAATGTTTTCAATGTTCTTGGGCGATTTCATTTTTATGGAAGCAACAGTTGATGTCATTATACCAACAAAACTAAATGGTCCAGGGTGTTATTTTCATTATGGCGATAGACTCTCTGCAGGGAGTCGATGCGTAGGGTAACTAGTCTCCCGACAGGGACAGAGGGAAGCCCACGATGATGTGGGTGGAAATCCCACTCTTTATGATGTGAGCAGACAAGGAGGTTATGTTTTGGAAACTGGCCAAGATGTGGGAAGAAGAATGACAGGATGGAAAGAATAGGAGGGTGTATACCGTTGCTTGTCTTGTGACGAAGTTTGAATGAATCATCTTGGAGGCTATTTTTTGCTGATTTATTTGTTTGTTTGGATTTGTAATCTAAGTATGTCTCACATAAAAACTTGGATGAAATTGGTCATTTGTTATGTACGGAGTTTTGTTTCCATGCAATTTATTTTTCGTATAATTTGTCTTCCATCATAATAACAAATTAGAACATGAGTCATTTACAGTGGCTTACAAAATTATTCGTACACTAATGTTACGAGTAAAATACAAAATAAAAAGGATTTCCAACAAATAAATTCATTTATAAATTAATCATATTCTTTATTATTTTAGAATCAAATATACTGATTAAATTTTTAAAAAATAATTTCAGTTTATTTTGTTTAGAAATGATGAAAACAAATATATACAAAACATTGTCATTTTTTACTTACATGAAGAAAAACCAAAATAATAATAATTATAACAAATAAAATGCAAATGTCAGTTTCATAGTTAATAAGATTTTTTCTTAATTTCGCAAATTTTTAAATTGATTTTGTGGCTTTATATACAACAGAAATATAACGTGTTTGGTATCAAAGAATTCGTAATTTATTTCTCTATAACTTAATATAGAAACTTTTGGCAGCTAAAAAACTTTTTTCTTTTTTATTAAAAAAACTGATGTGGCCAGCACATTACATTCCGTCAATTCTGTGTATTATGTACAAATTCTATATATAAATTTTCTTGCAAAAGATTATATATCTCCAGTAAAATTATTTCATAAACAAATTATGTATGTAAATTGCACCTGGCACTGACACCTGTTTCTTCTTTAGCTTTTCCCACTCGTTAGTAGTCGCTATTCTTGAATTTCCTCATCTAGTTATTTCTACTTTGCTTGTTGTCCTCATTCAGTTCCTTTTCTCTAAAGTCCTCCGCAGCCTTTCCATCTTATCTTTGGTTTCCTCTGTTTCTTGTACCTTCTACTACTACCCTGTTCATTCTTCTTCCAATATATTCTTCATCGCTCTTCATGACATGTTCACACCAATATAATCGTCTCTCTTGTATCTTTCTAGAAACTTCTAACACTAAAGTTATTTCCCTTATTCTTTCATATCATACCGTATCTTTCCGTATCTTCCCCAATTCATCTCAACATTCTCATCTCTCTGCCACAATTATTTTCTTTTCATTGTCACTGACATCTGTCAATTAGAATTTTCTTAATATAGTAGTTGTTTCCATGGTTATAGCATAGCTGGCTGATTTATGAAATATAATTACTTTGTAATTCTTTGACGCCTGGTAAGCGCCCACACGCTACAAATATTCCATCATTACCGATATCTGTGTATGAAACAGATTGGCACACCCAGCAATGGGTAATATGCCGTGATGAAATATTTATTTATTTTTATTTGTAATTCTTTAACTCTATATCCCATTGACCAATTATAACCAAAATCTAATCACATCTTTTTACCTCTCGCTAAGAGAGGTATTGGATTCATGCTAAAAATCGCATATCCAGATTTTATTGAATAAGCACGTTTTAAGGTCCCTACAATCCGATTTTAACATTTTTACGATGATGTCTGTGTGTGTGTGTGTGTGTGTGTGTGTGTGTGTGTGTGTGTGTGTGGATGTGTGTGTGTGGGATGTTGGAAGGACGGTTACTCAAAAACTATAAGACTTAAAATTTGTTTAACAACGTATTTCCCAATCGGACATTCATGGGAAGATCTGAAAAGGTTTTGGTAACAATTGGACAACCGGAAGTAGAAGATTCTTGAAAAAAAATCTTCTAAATATTATTTTTTGAAAATTTTTCTTGATAATATTAAAGAAAAATAAATTCTCTTTCTGATACATTTAAATATTTTTATACATATTTTATAGATTTAGAGATAAAAGGAATATAATATATAAAATAATGTAATTAATTTTACAACCGAAAGGATGCCATGAAAAATAGTTGCAAATTTAAATTATTTGTAACTGACAGATAAATGTCAGTGTCAGAAATAATGAGTAATGAAAGAAAAATGTATTTGGAGAATCCCTTAATTCTTGATCTGTGACTATTATGGAGATGACAAGTCTAGGTTGAAGGACTTAAATTTGTTTCAAACATTATGGGACAATGTACACCAGTACTGTAGACTAGAGTAACTTTGAATTGCGAAAAAGCTATCAAATTCTTCTCAAGTAAGTTGTAAATATTGACAAAATTACAAATCGATATAAGAATAATCGGAGTGCAATCTATCCGTCACTTTATTAAAAGGAATTAGTGTTATTTAGATATAACAAGTATGAAAAAATAAAATGTAAAAGAAGATATATAAGAATAGATGCACAATCCATATATACATTTTAGACCGCCCAAAATTAATGTTTTTACTAGAAGAATATGAAGAGAAAGTAAACAACGTTGTTCGAATTGAAAATTGCAGTTAGCAGCCTAATATTTATATATGGTAAACTCTACTTTGTAATTTATTGTAACATAATTTATGGTAAAATATCTTCATGTTGAGACATGCTATTATTGAATAATAAAGAAGTTTATACGTCATAGATTTATATGAATATATTATTTGTATTTATAAAAATATTCTTTGCTTTATGCATACAGCCAGGTAAAATATACGGCGAGAGGTTATGTGCTGGCCACATCAGATTTTTTTGGATGTAAGCTTGTGGAATGCGAAAAAAAATAAAATTTTTGGAATCGTAATATTGGAGTTATGCTATCCGAAAGTATTATCACATACACACACAACGACACACATACATAGTAAAAATAGTAAAATCGTATTATAGGGACCCTAAAACGTGCTTATTCACTAAAGACTCATCATTGAATCTTTTGAATAAAGACAATACCTTCCTTACCTAATAGTGACGGAAGGTAAAAATGAGTCGTAAAAGATCAGAGACAAATTAGAAAACCTATTTCTACTGAAACAATTCACAGAACCTTATGAAAGCTGGTTATGAGCATTATAAATAGAATTATTTTCTGGCAGATGCGTAGGGCGCTAGTTCCGACTTCTCTCGATAGCTATCTTTACTTGACAACCTTGTTAGATCTATTGCCCAAGCATTAACCTTGGGGAAACATTTGACCGGTCAGAGTAATATTTTTCGTAAGCCTCTTTGACATGTTCGGCGACATTAAAGTTTTGTTTCCTGGTAGGGAAATCAGCCGCGGAAACAATGGTTCAAAGGGCTTACGAGGAGAAAGCTTTAAGTCAAGCGAAGCTTTACAAGTGGTTTTCTCGTTTTAAAAGTGGTCGAACATCAAATGAAAATTACTTTCAACCGGGATGTTTCTCGATTTCCAAAACGGCTGAAACCATTGAAAAATCCGTGATTAACGCACAACAATTCATGAATTGAAGGAACTGAAATATAATTGAGTTTATGCCAACGAAGTGTGACTAAAAATTTGAAGATGAAACGTAGCACAGCGAAATTCGTTCCATGTGTGCTTCCCAATGTCTAGAGAGCGAACCATTTGAATGTGTGCTAGGAATTGAAAAAATCTGATATGGCCAGCACAATACCTTCCGTCAATCCTGTGTATTATGTACGAATTCCATACATAAATTTTCTTGCAAAAGATTATAAATTTTTGGTATTATGTGATTCCCTTTCTCGGCAACTGAATTCCATACTCCTGATAACAAACAAACCACATGAAATAAGAAAATTATAAAATTTTGATTGAAAAATTATAACACTTGTCAGTTATGGACATAATTAATTGCTGTCATTTTGACACGGGTCAAAGTCATGTTACTGCACGCGCCCCATACATAAATTTTCTTGCAAAAGATCCTATATTTCCAGTAAAGTTATTTCATTAACAAACTATGCAAATTGCACTTGACACTGACATCTTCTTCTTTAGTTTTTCCCATTCGTTAGGGGGTCGCTATTTTTTATTTTCTTCTTCCACTCATTTTTGTTTTCCGTGTCGTCCTCATTCAGTTCCTTTTCTCTCAAGTCTTCTACAATACAGTCTTTTCATCTTATATTTGGTCTTCCTATGTTTTTTCCACCTTCTATTAATATATTTATCTCTCCACATGACATGTTCAAACCAATATGTAATCGTCTCTCTTATATCTAGAAACTTCTAACACTAGAGTTACTTCCCTTATTCTTTCATTGATTTCATTTTATTGATACTGACATCTGTCAATTTGAATTACCTGAATATATTAGCAGTTTCCATGGTTAAGTTAGTATAGCTGGCTGAGTTATGAAATTTATATAAAATTTATTATCGTTATTCTACTTTAACTCTATATCTGTTGAATATCAAATATAAAATGCAATCAAATCGTATAGACAATAATATATTCTTTAAGTTATAATAACATTTAACTGATTTTTCAAGAAAAACTGTTAAAATATTCAAATGAGGGTACTTCCGGTTGACCAATTATAACCAAAATCTAAACAGGTCTGCATATGTTTGTAAGGAAGAGGAATACGCAAGAATTGTAATTTTTGGAATTCTAGTATTGGAGATATCGTGCCCGAAAACGCGGTCACGCACACACACACATACACACACACACATACACACACACGCACACACGAACACACACACACACATACAGACATCATCGTAAAAATAGTAAAATCGTATTGTAAAGACCCTAAAACGTGATTATTCAATGAAAACTCACCACCGATTTTTTTGACCAAAGACAATACCTTCCTTACCTAGAGGTGACGGAAGGTAAAAACAGTCAGAAAATGATATTAATTTTTTGTAAGCTCTCCTAAGTATTGTTGCTGATTTCCCTGACAGGAAACACAACTTGATGTTAACACGTTGCTTTTTAATGTCGGCCATTTCAAAACCCCAGAATAAGTCAAACAGCGCTTACAAAAAAATCACACTGATCGTTCAGGATGACGCTTGGGCAACAGGTCCAAAACGGTGTCTAATAAAGATACCTAGCGGGAAAGGTCGTACCTAGAGCCAAAAAATAATTCTCTTGGGTACCCCTCGTATAGCACGAAAAAAGCAGTACATTTCTAAAGTTAATAGAATAGAGTAGCCTAGACACCGCGAAAAAAATGTTAATATAGGTCCTGAATTTATAATTAGAGTTATTTTGTTGGACGAGACTAAATTTAATTTAGTTGGATCAGATGGTAGGCTAGTGAAATACCGAGCTAGATACAAATAATTTGTGTGGTACTCTAAAACACGGCGGTGTAAACGTTATGATTTGGGTGTTTTATTTCTCAATTTTAAATATAGGTGTACGAATAATTTTGTGCATTAATTTCTGTATATTTTTGGTTTCTGTTACAGTTTTAGAAGGCATACTAATTATTTTTTATATTTCATGATTGTTATTTTATTTTCAAATATTAAAGGAATAGTGGGATTAAATTTCTAAATTAACATCTTCGGTAAACCCTTTTTATTCTGAAATTTACTTGTAAAATTGAGTGTACGAATATTTTAGAGCCATTGTATATGGAAACTAGTCCATAAAACTTTATATTAGCATTAGCAAATATTAAAGTTTAGAAAAGTTATTAATGTTTAAAATATTTGAGTATTTATTGCCCTTAAATTCAGAATTCATCTACGAGTAAATGAATGCAAAAAATAACGAAACAAATTTAAAATTGAAGATACATGGCTGAATTAAGTCGCTGAGATAGAATGTGTGGACTAATTACATTATTATTTAATAACCCAGCCCAAATTTTTATTGACCATTTTGTTTTCATCCCTACATTCATACAGGTTATGAGTATATTTATGATACCTATTTCAGTAAATTTAGATTCATTACTTGTAAATATTTAACATGGCACAAGTAATTGGAGCGACCGTGCGTTAAAACTTATTATTTACATGTGGGTAAATTTCTCAGCAGTTTTCATTTCCATAATATTTTTATAATATTGAGGCTTTTCAACACCAATGTGTTATAGCCATATTAAAATAATTTATTACATTTTTATTAAATGTATTTGGACTCCAGGACCCGAGCGGTGAAGGTCGCTTTGAGCGCTGTTAGAAACACGCTGTCTCAACACCGAGGCGGCTTTCATTCCAATAATAACTTATTTCAAACAGGTAGAGGAAGTATTCAGCGGCGCAAATAATGACCCGTTGGCATCCAATATTATAAAACAAACAGTGAGCGATATACCGCTTTGTCATAATTATTACGATATTTACAGTTTTATTACTGGAGTCCACAATCAATTTTTCTGACTATATACTAGATACATTAAAGAATTTTCTCAAAAATTAAGCATCAGTGCGGTTTCTATTTTTCTGGTCCATTGTCCATTAAACAATCGCTAGAAAGGCGTGGTTTAATTCCGATACTAAGGTAGCTTTTGCTATTCGAAAATGGTTTTGCAAACAGCAGTAATGCACGAGTGGAACTCATGCTGGAGATTTCTTGTAAATTCATTGCTTTACAGCCTTTAACGGGTAATATTGAACATCTCGGGAACTCTTTAGTAAATTTTAATTTTGAATACACAAAATTATAAAACCTAAATTAAATAAATAATACAATCTTTTGCTTTATTCGATATTACCTGAATTCCACTTCTAATTACTATTAACTTTGATGATATTCTTATTGTTTTCTTGGTGAGTCATTCAAAACTCTTTGATGTTAATATTAATTTTTTGATAAACTAATTAATAACGTGAAAATGCATGATTTTCTCTAGATTTCTGAAAAATAATTCTGAACGATGATAAATTTAATTAAAAATGTTGAGGAAAATATTGTACCGATGAATAACACATACAGATAAAATCAGTGAATATAAAACTGAATAAATTTCCAATTTATTATAAGAGTAAGTATACCCTTTCCTAATAACAAAGTATATACGAATATATCAATACGCCAGTGATAAGAAAATATACGTACAGTGTAATTTATACCGCTTAGGCTAAATTACATTCTACCTGAAACATCGTCACTTTAAAATAACCCACGGTTTATCATTCAAATGTGAAATATGAAATTCGATATTTTACACACGCCAGACGAGAAATTTATGTTTTACAGCCTTCAATTTATAACTCAACTTCGAGATATTCCAATGCCACAAGTTTATTTAAAATGGAAATATGTAGCCAAGAAGGATAAATCAAATTCCATTCATCATCCAGAAAATTCGTTCGTATTCATTTCATTTATATTTTGCACTATTTCCATGGGAATAATTCACATTATGATAATAAATATTTTTTATTCATAATTCATTAGTAATATATGGGTGATTCATAGTTTACTTTCCAGCAAGTTGGATTTTTTTTTTCTACAACCTTATGGAAAATAAGTTTTCCAACCACGATTCAAATATACTGGTTGTACCATTTTTCTTTTCTAGAATAACCACTAAAATCAAAATCACATAAATATAATTTAAAAACCTGTATATAAAAAGGTTTTTTTGTTTGCAATTTTCAAAAATTTGGTGGAAAAAACAATGTTTTAAAAGAACATCTGTAAATCTGTAAAAAAGTAACAAAAGCAAAATCTATTCTTGTTGATTAATATAAAATTATACATAAGAGTGGCAGTTTTCGTTGCGATTTTGGTCATTATTTACAGATATACAGATCTGTAAGATTTACAGATGTGAACAGAATCAGAGCTGTGACCAGTACTCGAAAAAAGTATTTAAGTACTAAATACTAAATCCTTATAAGACAAATATTTAAATACTAAGTAAAGTAATACTTTAAGTACTTTTTTTACCTACTTACAGTACCAGTACTAAGTATTTTTTTTATGAAATCAGTTAAAATATTACAAAAATGATCCAATTCAGGTATATCACTCTCATCTAAGAAGACAGTTAAAGTAGCCCACTAATTTTAAAGTACTATACCTATTTAAGAAAAGTTAGTAACTATATTTGTGGAATAAGTGAAGTTTGTCCACATGCGTGTAAAACAGGCTTCACGTATACAAAATGTTTTAAAATAAACTCCATAAGACTCCATTGCATTTTACGCATCGTTATTATAATTCAGATTTCACATACTGCGATTAATGTTTGTAGTTAGTACTTCACGCATTGGAGTAGAAAAATTCTTTATTTATTTCTATATAATGTTTATGAGCAAGTAGAAATATCTTTTAATAAATAAGTTGTTCAACATGTTCATCATAATATACTGCATTACGTCTTGATTTATCTTTATTTACGTCTTCAACTATTTAGTTAAAACTATAGATCGCGAAAACTTTAGTACTTTTCTATACTTGCTCAAACCCCTGTTGACAGTAGTGCACCACAGAACACAGCAATATGTTTTTGCGCATGCGTGTAGTACTTAGCATTTAAAGTATTTTAGTTACTTTAAATACTTTTAGATACCAAAATGTATTTAAAGTACTTTTTATGAAAAAAATTATTTTTTTTAAGTATAGTACTGAGTACTAATTTTCAAAAGTATTTTAAGTAAAGTATTGTAAATACTCGATGTATTTAAAGTAATACTTCCAGTACTTTTACTTTTAGTAGTTCCCAGCTCTGAATAGAATCGACCCATTAGTGATAGCTAGCCGATAGTGTTGTTGACACGATAGATATTTTAATATTTTATATTATTTTGTGTACATTTTTATTTTATTCTTAGACACATGGTGTCGAAATTAGTTGGGTATAACAATAAAGTTGACTGAAATCCACGAATATTGTTCTTTTATTTTAGTTTATATTGCAGTTCTTATAGTAGATTATTTATTTAATGACTGTAATATCTAACAAATTACAGCTTATAGTGGTTTCTGAACTACATGGATATATAAAATGCATCCAGATACCCTTGAACGGGAATTATCAAGTTAGGTTTGGGGATTGTTAGCGAGAAAATAAAATAAACATTCATTACTATTGTCATGGTGTAAGTGTGAACATCAAATTTGAATTCGAGTTCAATAAATTGTTATTGTGTATTTATATTTTTATTTATTTACAATTTAACTAATTCGATATTTTTACAATTGTAATGGCTCCAGTCGTTACAGATATATAAATCGCTACTGCTGGGACAAAAGGTCATAAGTTAATTTTTTTTCAATTATTGTGTTTGGATTAACTTTGTACCAACATAAATAATTTTGTCTGAGACCAAGGCTATAAGTATATCTTGGAAATTTGTGGGTATGCGTAAATACGGTTGAAAGGGTCTAGTTTCTAGTTGAACATTTTAGGTACCAAATTTAATCCACACGCAATAATTGAAAAAACGACATAAGATTTTTTGTTCTGACAGTAGCGAAATAATAGTTAAATCTGGAACTGAACATTTAGTTCAATTATTAAGTTAGCCAGATTACGTTTCAATTATTGAATCAACTGTTTGCCGATTTACACTAGATCAGAATTTAAATCCTTTATTATCCTATATTCAAATAAAGCTTTGTGTAATCTATAACTACGTCCATCCCAAGTAAAACTAGCTATCTAATTGTCCATTTCACAACAATTTTATATAAAACACAAAAACATTCTTGCTGTCAGAGGAAGAAAAGTACGTGGCCATGTCACAAGCATCTGTTTTCATACAATAAAGAATAAAATTAAAACGTCCGTTCTAGAACGTAATAAGTATTTCAAAAGACATTAAATATCTTAGAAGGCCATGATATTCAAACAATGGAAGTGTGACGCTTTTACTTAGCTGAGAAATCACCCTTCACTGAGCTTTCAAGCTTCCGCAGCTTTTAGAACCGGTGGCGTATTCATAATCGTACGAGGGAAGCTACTTGCCAAGATACACAAAAAAATGAGCTTACAATAAAAGCAAAACGAAAACAGATCTTCTGCATTACAATAAAAAGTTGAAAACAGATAATGTTGATTGAAAATTGATGACGTCCTTGAATGAAATTCAAAAAGAGGAAACAACATATTTATATTTTAAAATGAGGGTTTAACTTTAAAGTATAAAACATTTTAATTTAAATTATACAATACAACTAAATCATGTAGAGGTTTTAATGGACTTAAAATAAAATAGGGTCAACTGGAGTAAATGTGAAATAAAAATATTAAGATAAATGTGAAACACTGTCGCTATTTTACTCTGGTGTGAAATAAATAGAAAATAAAAATATGTCAGCAGTAATCTCGTTCTATGTATATGCTGAATTTCTTACTTGAATATTTCGGTCTTTAAAAATTAGTGTAACTTGATAAAATTAGCTCATAAAAATTTCACTTTGGCTAAGTATATTTTCCCTTTATTTCAAAGGATTCTAATAGTATATAGTATATTACATCCCAGGTGTTAAATGATTCGCTGTAACCGAGGGCTTGTAAGATTCAGCACGAGGCTGTAATGAAACTCCCACCGAGGTATGTATACTATTTTATTTACAATCATCGTCTTTTTAAATCAATAATTTTCAAAATAAATCATGGAGTTATAACCTTTATTTTATTAATATCTTTTGACAGCTTTATTAAAATTTATTTACCCTACTTTAATATAGGGATATATGATAATAATATATAATAACCCGTGGGAAGGAAGCATTTTCTGTCATTTCCCACCCAAGAGATTGTCATTGGAGTTAGGAATACGTATTTCCCAACCTTTGAAAGGTTAGGAATTGGTATTTATGCATAGACATAATATGTTAACTCATTGATGAAATTTTTAATTTATATTTAAAACAAGTAGTTTTTAATTTATTTACCTTTAAATTTACAGGGTAATAGTGAAACACACTGCTTCTATATGGAAATAAATAGACCTAACAGGAAAATGACATTATTTTAAATTTAAACTAAGCTTTTAATTCTTTATAAACTGTAACGACTAATAGCGTTTTCCATTTATATATTTAGTGCGAACTTTTTTGCATTAAGTGCTGAGTGTATAACTTGTTTTTCATTTATATAATCAGTGCGAAATAGCTGAGTTTTATTTATTTCATTTATATTTCGAGTGAACACAACCTTACTGAATGCGTACTTTCTTGCACTTACTACGATCGTCAGTTCTTGCCAGTGCAGTCTGCAAAATTCATATATTTTAAGTTGTAAAAAATGTGTGTTTGTTAAGTACAATGTGGATATATTTTTTTTTAATAATAGAAGAATTATTGGAAACGTACATTTGAAATATATAAAAATAAACAGTATCATTTGAACCGCACTATACATGTGTTAACAACAAGTAGTACCAGGCATGACGTCAATAGGTGCACTAAGTGCAAAACTAAATATATAAATGGAAAACGCTACAAATAAATGTTCAAATTACACACATATACACATACGCGCGTGCACACGTACACGCATAAATCTGGATTTGTGATTTTATTGGGTGAGGTAAATATTTACAAGAAAAGGTTTAAAACGTACTAGTTTTTATTGTGTTATACATAATCTTAATAACAACTTCTGTGGCTTCGATTATATTTGACACGGTATGGAGATAGCAACCACTAACAGGGGTATGTTCTAAAATGCAGGGGAAAGATAGAGTGAATGAAGTATCACGTGTTTTCTCTTTTCTTGTTCATTTACAAAGATACAGAATATCAAATACAATTGTTAGCAGTATTTTTTTATATTAAGTGGAAAATTATGTTTCCATTATTTTTAGATTTGTTGGCGAAATATTTGACATGAGGAAAGCATCATTATCGTCTGATTTCTTTAGAATAATGAATGTATTATAAAATGGCCTGCAAGACATGAAATACGTCTTATTAAATTAATTTAAATATTAAATTAAACAGGGACTTAATAAAAAATAAACCACAAATGAAACTCCAAACACTGCAAAACATATAGTTTTCAATAAACATTGTCACTGCTCATGACGGGCACAAATTACTACTGACTGAGTACGGAAAGAAAAGAACACACGGAGTGATTCCTACAAATGTACTAAAATTTCCTCATTTTAGCACTAAAATCCCTACATACGAACGCTTCTATTCAGTCACGTTGTTCTGTAATTTTAAAATTATATCGTGTGATTTGGTTGTTTTTAATTAAAAAAATTAAATATTGAAAAAAATATAATAAAATGAAACACTTATCAATACACATTTTATTAATATAATAAATAAACAAAAAACACATAGTTTTCTTTTTAGTGTTCCTCTTACGAATATAGCGCTAGATTGCATGAGGAATGCATTCTGTCCTGGGATTCACTGATCAGTGTTTGTGGCACCAGTATCCAGTGGACGCCAGCACTATGTGGCGGATGGAAATAGAGTCTGTTAAGGTACCATATACTCAGGGTATGACTATGACGTGCTCGCGTTTCGTCCGCCATTTGCGGGCCACTGTCATATTCATTGTTGCGCAAATTATTATGTGCTTTTGTGGCTATTTGTTTTATTTTAATGCAAAACACATTTAAATATACTTCTAATATTTATTTAAAGTGTAAGTAATACTTTTATCTTATTTATTTGTGCATTTTTTTGAGATACTGACTACGATGACTGGCAATATTGAAAACACATAAAAATTACCAATATTAAGCACAAGCATTTAAATTTTTAAAAGGTAAGTTTAGAATATATGCTTATTATGTAAATAATAACTACAATTATTAAATTAGATGTGATAATAACAACCCATAGCCTATGATTTACATAACCTCTAAATATATGTCATAATAATAATTGTGTATCTCTTAAGTAAATGAATTTTTATTACCTTTATAGATTCATAGTGTGATTATTTAATATTCCTGTATAATATAATATCCCATTTCTTACAAATAAATAGGGAAATGAATATCAGTATGTTTCACATTAGCCCGCTAACGGCGGCAATCTTGCCCCATGGCCATACCCTGTATATAAAGGTACCCTAGAGTCTGTTCGGGTGGGAATATATTTGCAAAACATATGCACAATAGTGTATATGTAATACCACAAATATTGTGGGCTCACAAAAAAAAAACACACACACACACACATTAAATGCTGTGTCGATCAAAATTAAATATTATAAAAGTTCATTATTATTATTATTATTATTATTATTATTTATACAATTTCCCTACGTTTGTTAATTATGTCCTTCTTTCCTACTTTACAGTAATTTACACTTCCTGCAAAAAGGGAATTTCTCTAAGAGTTAACACCACTGCTGTACACTACATCGTTCACAAAAATGATGTAATGTTATTCATAACGGATAAGACCCATTACTCCGCGATTTATCCCAGCTAATTCATTAAACACGGGTTGGAGTTAGTTATTATAATTGACAACTGTCATTCCGTATAAATAAATAACCTAAAAAGTGTACTTATTTCTGTTGTCTAAATTTGCTTTCGTAGAAAAAGTATGTGATTTGTTTTATAAACTTAATAGACAGTCGTTCATAAAGCTTCTTACACAATATACTATTTTTAAAATAGAATAAATCTTTTTTTTTTTAGTTCAAACATCTTATATATCACGGTTGTCAACTCCTTAAACACAATCTCACCGAGTACATCACGATATTGACAAGTTATCATCACATCAGTCGTTTATGGCATACTGGCTTGATTCCGCTGCTGTGTGAAATCAATTTAAATTCAAATCCTTAGAATGAGGTGCAGGCCCGCTGTATAATTCCATCAGAGAATTACGACACCGGCACTAGCAGTGGCACCGGGACGCCTAGAACTCATTTTTCATATTGAATTGAATCAGCAAAGGCTTTCTCACACTTGACTGTGAATACGCTGGCTTGTTATCTAGTCATTTGGAAGGCTTTTTCAGGTTGAAGAGTTGCGCCATGGAGAGCAAGCTAGCTAAAGGATAAAGGATTGTGAGTTTTAACATGCTTTTTGAATAGGGTTTATAGGATAACAGAAGATGACATATGCAAGACGTGATGCAAATCTTATACATCAAAAGATGTAGTTGTATTGTATGAGTATTGTATGATTACATTACAATGCATTATAAAAATAAATTGTACGATGATTTGCATCTACTATGCAGATTTACTTTGAGCTTGAGCGAGATTCTCTCTGCAAATCTATTTTTAGTTATGAAATATGAAATAAATGTGCAGGTATCTCATAGAATCTGGTATTTGAATATATTGATATTGATATTTCCTGCAACTATTAAAATAGTTATTTGTGTATCAAGGTTATAAAAGTGAAGTTTGCAGCCGAGGCCAGCAAATCAGATTAGGCTCAAAAGGAACTTTTAATTCGAGGTGCTCATAATGTTAATATTCGAGCGCCCGGGTAAACAAGCGCCTATAGTTACTAATTGGACGCCCAACTATAATAAAGTTACAATATATACGAAATAAATTATGAAAGTGTAAAAAGATAATGTCAACGACCTGGATTTGAACCAAGGACCATTACATTGCTCTACCAACTGAGCTATGGCCGATCTATCCAATGACATTATCTTCCACTTTAACCGCTAATGTATCTCTATTTGGAGAATACAGTTTTGTGTCACGTTGTATGATGTGGGGTTGGATTACCACTACATTTTAAACATCATTGTGGTCATTTCAGAAACTATTCTTGGTCCTATTGGTCCAGTTTTTGAAATTAACATAGAGTTAACATTCTATATGTTTGAAATAAATTATAAAAGTGTGAAAAGATTTTTTTTTATACTTTAGTCTATTTGAACTTTTCACGGATACGGATGCTTTGCAGAATGTGTATAGGTAATGCAAAATTTGAATTTCTATTTATATTAAATCGCGGAGTAGTGGATAGTGTTTCACTTATAAGGTGATCTGTGGTTTGCCTTTTTACTATATGATGGATAAATATGTTGTTCTTTGTATGTCAGGTTATTGTCAAATCAATACAGACCACCTATTGCTCTACTGGAGACGCGCTAATTTTTAACGTCAGTCTGACCGCGGCCGTGATGGTACTTATGTTAAAAATGACGCCCAAGCATACTGATAACGAAGATGAAATATTAATATACAATTGTCTAAATTTTAAATCATTCGTTTTAAGTCGACTATTTGTTAATAAAGAAAAAAAATCTTTTCGGCAGTCCGAAATTGAACCACGGCAACCACTGAAAATGGTTACGGTTTAACCGCGGTTAATGGCTGGGAAATGGACCGTTTTTTTCTTGACATTCGGTAAACCAGCTAACTTCAACGTGTAAAATTTAACATAAGTAGTTGAAATCTATGAAGACAAACTAAATCGTGACACGTGCACGCAAGAGTGCTCATACGATCCTCCTTGGCCTATACGTTAGTAATTGACAATAATGTAATAACTCTTATTGTATCGGTTACGTGGAAGAGCAGCCTATGACTGAACCTCGCCATTGACTTGGGTCAATAAAGCAATATTATTATTATTAGTATATTTTCTATGTGCTCGTCTGTCATCAACCAAAATGTAACCGCACCATAATGATCTAGCGCGGTTAGCTTGGTTACAAAAAAAGTTACCAGATCTTTCAGTAACCGCGTTCCGAAAATACAACCGGTTACTGAAAAAGTAATCGCGGTTAACGTGGTTCAATTTCGGAATACACTATAAATGTGTTTGGCTTCGTTGATGTGGTGCGCTTCAAAATGAATACTGCTATCCGCGAAGCTGCTGTCCTGACCGCTTCAACAGCAGTTTGACGGCGGATGTGCTGGTACTTATGTTAAAAATGACTCCCAAATTTACTGATATCGAAGATGAAATATTAATAAATAAAAAAATGTTTAAATTTTAAGTCATTCATATTTAGTCGACTATTTATTAACAAAGAAAAAATCCTTCATATTCTCTGGTTTGGAAGAAGTCAGACTGTTCTTCCCTTCTTACAATATTTTCTAAAATGTTATATTCCTCTTTTCCCTCGAGCATGAAGTAAAGAACTGTATCAGAATCCATTTTCACTGAAGTTTACATTGCAACTGACGACGGCCGACCGCGTTCAACGAAACTATCCTGGCAGCACGGTCAAACAGTAGCTGCTTACCTTTTTAAATCACGTATGACGGACACGCGAAAACGGATTCGTGGGGATGCGGCCGTAATCGCGAGCTCAGAATGCCAGTCAATATTTTTTATGCGACTATAAATTTTTATTTAAAAATATATTTCATATCTGACTGATTCATGTCACTTGTAGAGTGCTATGTGTTGGCATCTTAAATTACAAAACAACCTGCTTACTGTCAAAATATACTACAACCTAAATATGAAAATAAAATAACTACAATAATAATTTATTTAGCAAGAAAATGTTTGATAACGATTCTGACAACGATTTTTCCAGTACTTGGTTTAAAATGTATGACGATGGAATATCATGATACTATGAACAAATGGCTTTATAAAAGCGTTACGCTAGAATTATTGAGGATAAGAAAATTTGGTAAATCGTAGAAAACAAAATTTTAAACAGTTATTTATTTGAAATTAAGTTACAAACTAACTTAAATCAATTGTTTAAAGTATTGTTGTGAGTGAAAACATGGAAATAACCATTTTCGAATCAAGATTTGTTATTTTATAACTTTGATACTTTAAAAGTTTTTAAATCTCCCTAATTTCGAAATCGTTCTAAAAAAATTGATTAAGGGGTTTTAAGAATTGAAAAGAACGACTGATGAAATGTATTATTTTTGAAGGGAACTACTTTGAAAATACATATTTAATATAAAATTTAAAAAAAAAATATTCAGATTTACATTATGCCGGAGAATCTCGGAGCAAATCTATTTTTAGTAATGTGATATAGGTAAGATTCAATATTCCATTTAAAAAAATTGAAATATATCTGAAGGTATCTTTCAGAAAGGGTATAAATATATTGATATTTTCTGCAACTATTGCGTAAACGCTTCAGAACATTTTTATTTATCATAAAGTTGAATAAAGAAATCAGCATTTGAATAGAAATAGTCGGGAAAGGAATGAATATGAATCTTAAATTTCACTGTTCTTTAATATAAAAGTAAATATAGGACCTAGAAAACATTTTTTTTATTTATGTCATTTAAAATTAAGTTGCGAAAATTAAGTTAATTAGAACTTAATTAATCAAAATTTTATATTATCGTTGCGTGTGAAAATATGAAATTAACTAGAAGAGCATTGTCGAAACCTGATTTATTATGATTTCAAAGAAGGTTGAGTACAAAGAATATTTAAAATTAGTTTTTAATGAAGAAGCGTAATCTTTGGTTAGATTTTACGCTGATATAAATAATTTGAACAAAAAAAGAATTCTGGTCAGCATAAAAAAGAAGCAGGGTGTCCTCTTACAGATGTTCAGCAAAGAACATTACTATTGCTAAGAAAATATACAAAGAAGAAGATGACAATAGTCACTTATGCGGTAATAGCATTTACTGAAGATTGGATCTTCAGGTATTAGTAGAATATACATGATTATCTGCATTTTTTACCTCTCGCTAAGAGAGGTATTGGATTCATGCTAAAAATCGCATATCCAGATTTTATTGAATAAGCACGTTTTAAGGTCCCTACAATCCGATTTTAACATTTTTACGATGATGTCTCTGTGTGTGTGTGTGTGTGTGTGTGTGTGTGTGTGTGTGTGGATGTGTGTGTGTGGGATGTTGGAAGGACGGTTACTCAAAAACTATAAGACTTAAAATTTGTTTAACAACGTATTTCCCAATCGGACATTCATGGGAAGATCTGAAAAGGTTTTGGTAACAATTGGACAACCGGAAGTAGAAGATTCTTGAAAAAAAATCTTCTAAATATTATTTTTTGAAAATTTTTCTTGATAATATTAAAGAAAAATAAATTCTCTTTCTGATACATTTAAATATTTTTATACATATTTTATAGATTTAGAGATAAAAGGAATATAATATATAAAATAATGTTGTAATTAATTTTACAACCGAAAGGATGCCATGAAAAATAGTTGCAAATTTAAATTATTTGTAACTGACAGATAAATGTCAGTGTCAGAAATAATGAGTAATGGAAGAAAAATGTATTTGGAGAATCCCTTAATTCTTGATCTGTGACTATTATGGAGATGACAAGTCTAGGTTGAAGGACTTAAATTTGTTTCAAACATTATGGGACAATGTACACCAGTACTGTAGACTAGAGTAACTTTGAATTGCGAAAAAGCAAATTCTTCTCAAGTAAGTTGTAAATATTGACAAAATTACACATCGATATAAGAATAATCGGAGTGCAATCTATCCGTCACTTTATTAAAGGGAATTAAGGTTATTTAGATATAACAAGTATGAAAAAATAAAATGTAAAAGAAGATATATAAGAATAGATGCACAATCCAGATATATACATTTTAGACCGCCCAAAATTAATGTTTTTACTAGAAGAATATGAAGAGAAAGTAAACAAAGTTGTTCGAATTGAAAATTGCTGTTACCAGCCTAATATTTATATATGGTAAACTCTACTTTGTAATTTATTGTAACATAATTTATGGTAAATATCTTTATGTTGAGACATGCTATTATTGAATAATAAAGAAGTTTATACGTCATAGATTTATATGAATATATTATTTGTATTTATAAAAATAATCTTTGCTTTATGCATACAGCCAGGTAAAATATACGGCGAGAGGTTATGTGCTGGCCACATCAGATTTTTATAAAAAAAGTTGTCACATATTTTGTAGACATCAGCGTTCTGATTTCTAAAATATGAACGTGTAAGAAACCCAAGAAACTTTAACAGAATTAAATTAGTGACGAAAAACGAAACATATATTCCTTTTTACCTCTCGCTAAGAGAGGTATTGCATTCATGCTAAAAATCGCATATCCAGATTTTATTGAATAAGCATGTTTTAAGGTCCCTACAATCCGATTTTAACATTTTTACGATGATGTCTCTGTGTGTGTGTGTGTGTGTGTGGATGTGTGTGTGTGTGTGTGTGTGTGTGTGTGTGTGGGATGTTGGAAGGACGGTTACTCAAAAACTATAAGACTTAAAATTTGTTTAACAACGTATTTCCCAATCGGACATTCATGGGAAGATCTGAAAAGGTTTTGGTAATAATTGGACAACCGGAAGTAGAAGATTCTTGAAAAAAAATCTTCTAAATATTATTTTTTGAAAATTTTTCGTGGTAATATTAAAGAAAATTTAATTCTCTATCTGATACATTTAAATAATTTATTATATATTCCATAGATTTAGAGATAAAAGAAGTATAATATATAAAATAATCTGTTGTAATAAATTTGACAGCCGAAAGAATGCCATGAAAAATAGTTGATAATTTAAATTATTTGTAACTGACAGATAAATGTCAGTGTCAGAAATAATGAGTAATGAAAGAAAAATGTACTTGGAGAATCCCTTAGTTCTTGATCTGTGACTATTATGGAGATGACAAGTCTAGGTTGAAGGACTTAAATTTGTTTCAAACATTATGGGACAATGTACACCAGTACTATAGACTAGAGTAACTTTGAATTGCGAAAAAGCTATCAAATTCTTCTCAAGTAAGTTGTAAATATTGACAAAATTACACATCGATATAAGAATAATCGGAGTGCAATCTATCCGTCACTTTATTAAAGGGAATTAGTGTTATTTAGATATAACATGTATGAAAAAATAAAATGTAAAAGAAGATATGTAAGAATAGATGCACAATCCATATATACATTTTAGACCGCCCAAAATTAATGTTTTTACTAGAAGAATATGAAGAGAAAGTAAACAACGTTGTTCGAATTGAAAATTGCAGTTACCAGCCTAATATTTATATATGGTAAACTCTACTTTGTAATTTATTGTAACATAATTTATGGTAAAATATCTTCATGTTGAGACATGCTATTATTGAATAATAAAGAAGTTTATACGTCATAGATTTATATGAATATATTATTTGTATTTATAAAAATATTCTTTGCTTTATGCATACAGCCAGGTAAAATATACGGCGAGAGGTTATGTGCTGGCCACATCAGATTTTTTATCGACGTACTTACACGCCAAGAGAGTCGAGTTTGGACTCATAAAAATGGTGAAACACCAACAATAAACTAAACAACTCTGTATTCAAACTTATCTTTTTCTTTTTAGTAAGAGAATTATTTATAAATACTCGTATATCAATATTTTATACAATATCCGGATCAGTCATGTATATGTATAAAAATAAAAGTGTTCATAAAATGTTTTAAAATAAAAAGCACACGATCTTTTTATACTTTAATACTTTGTTGCGCTGAAACAATATCTGCTGCTATTCTCGTACGTTATACCTGCCTTAAATAATATATACCGCCTTCATAAAGTATGAAAATTGCAAAAACCACGTAAAATTTACTGTTCAAAAGAGAAAAGAAACCTCGATTCAATAAAACCTAACCATAAATAAATAACCAGGGCACTATTACATTTTACCAGCCTGGTGTGAGCGGGCTATATATCTACCCGGAATCACAGGGGTAAAGAAAAGACGAAAGACGTGAGTAGTGAGAATGTAGAGTTAGGAATGTTGTTTAAAAGACACAGCATACCCGTGATGAGTGTTACTAGGCAACAGAAGTGCTGTTTTGGCAGTCTTGTGTTTTTGTGCACCCTAGAGAGATTCTACAAGGATTTCAGAGTTAAATTGTTTGGAGAACAAAGAAGATTTAGATAATAATAAAAACACAAGTTTACAATATCTAACAACTGTAACATTCTGGTTGTGTATTTCGTAATTTGACGGAACAAATATAACGACGAAAATATAAGAAAAAAATAAAAAAAACTTCCGTCCTACGAGCATTTGGATTCTGCTGCGTGTTATTTTAAATTGTTATTTAAAAGTCTGCCGCTATATCTTATATAGGGATTACAAAATTATTTACTTTTATTTGATGATTGTTGTGTACGTAATCAAATAACATAGATTTACAGCTTCGGCAGCCTCTGCTGTATATCTGGTATTTTAGTTTCTCGTTAAACAAATAACTATTTATTTAAAATCATCACTAAAGTGCACAAAAATCGTCATTAAAAGTTCAGAAATCGGCACTATAGTAATCCATTATACGACGATTTCATACAAATGCAGTGTTGTCAATCTTGTAATAATTATTGTACATATAAAATTATTTGTGTAGGTGTACGATGTACGAGTACAATAGTAAATTTGTAAGTAAAATGACAAAAAAAATGTACAAGAAGAATGAATTAAATAATTCTGATACACATAATTTTGAATACTTATTACAATGTCTGTAGGTTCACAACACTAAACATAAGTCAATATAACCTATAAAAATAAATATTTCTTTCATTTTCACAAAATTTCGATTTCAAGTAAAATTTAATATGTATCTCGGCACTAACGTTCCTTTTTATCACTCATTTTATTTTCCTTGGTCCTACGGCATCGGCAACTAAATTCCACATTCGTAATAAAAAGTAGAACTTCAGTACCTAGATAGGTACATAACTATTAATTCTTCATATATTATATTATGAAAATATATTCGTATTTATAAGCCCCGTGCCCCGTCCCACATCAGATGACCCACCCGCTTTAATTTCAGTTTATTTATAATACAAATAATATCTAGTATAAATTATCGCCAATTTTTATTAATATTACAGATGTTTTGTCGTTCTAATGACACATATCAAGATATGTTTCTAAAATATTTTATTGTTTTAGGGCCGGTTGTTCCATCTATAGTTAAACATTCGGTTAAAATTTATTCTATTGATAACTTCATTTTGCGTTGTTCCACTTATGGTTAAAAGTTACCAGTAAGATAAATTTTCGTTAACGGTGAGATAACTAACAGTCAGTCAAACTACTATAGTTAATAATTTTATCCAAAGAATATCGTACCGAGTGCACACGAATGGAAACACGAAGTGAAGAGAAATGAAACATATGGTATGGAACGTTTGTGTTGTTTTGATGGTATAAGCTGCTTGTTAATATTAATAATTATTATAATAACTCGGTAAAACAGTGATTATGAAATATTGGATTTCATTTTTGATAATATTAATTTTCGAAAACAGTATACAGTACGAGAAAGATGTAATATTATCTGCTAGGTAAGTTTAAAGAAAGCATAATTTGAGAAATAAACACTTATTTGTCTACATTTATTTTTCTAAATCACGAATCATGCTATATCTTCGCTATGCCAGTTGTTGATAGCTTTACGATTTTATGTATATCGTGGATACTGGCCACAAATAAAACTAAAATAATTTCTAATTGATTCCAGTTGATGTCTTTTTTTCTTTCCAAGAGACGGAATCTGTCTTCCTGTACTCAATTATTTTAATTAAATTAGTTATTTCGTTATTCCTTTTACGGAACATAAAATTATTTGAAATAATAATAAACGACAAAATGTCCGTAATATTAATAAAAATTGGCGACAATTTATGGTAGTTATTATTTCTATCATAAATTAACTAAATAAAATAAAATTAAAGCGGGTGGGCCAACTGATGTGAGACGGGGCTCATACGTTATAAATGCCAAAATAACAGATGATTGTTTATTCGCTGGCGTGATGACTTGATCAGTTGTTCGCCTTAAATAATGTAGTGTTAGTTGCATAGGAGTATCCACGTTGATGCCTTGGTTAGTACATAATCAAAGATTTAACTGATGTGACATGGACATATATCCCTAATGACATTTGGAAATGCTAACAGCTCTATCTGTGAGTTAAATATGGAAACACTTGCAACTGACAGTTGTGTGATAGACGAAGAAATGCGCGTTACATAAGATGAAAATTGTTTGTAAACTTCCTACAGTAAAATGTTAAACTTATAAATAAATAAATATATCCGCTAATCTCTAACAAAAACACATGTTTTTCTGTTGATTAATATAAAATGTAAGAGTCAAGAGATGGGAATAAACTAAAAAAAGTTTTTAATTTTTTAGTTTAATCCCATCTCTTAACTCTTACACCTGTTCTTAAAAATATTTTCAAACTTCATCAATTTTCCAACTAATTTCAACAATCTTTTAAATTTTTTGACGCTCTCGAGGCGAAGATAACCATCTATAGCCGAAATCGATCATCGGAAATCTTGTTATAAATATTTTTTTTATAAACCCCAGTGTGCTTTTATATTTTTCAACCTATTAAATATTATAATATTAAATCTAAAATTCTTTTACTAGCATTAGATCATTCGTTTACTCTACGAAGTAATTAGTAATTTAGCTACTCCTGCTAATGTTTGTAAATGTCTAGAAATAAAACAATATTTGCTATGCTTTCAAATAAAATAATATTTGCTTTTACTTTTGGAGCAATAATTTTTATTTTAGAAAAAACTTTACTCTGGCATTAAATTGAGCAAGATAGAGTGATGACATTTTTATTTATTTATATATAATTACGTTAGATTAAAGCCATACAATATCAAACAATTTTTTTTATTACATGTTTGCTCTTTTTACAAAATCATGTAATATTTATAAATCAATAATTACGGTAATGTTTTGCTTCACATAAAGTAATGAAATTGTATTATGAATTAAGTACGTAAATAAATAAGGTTAATTACTTTGTAAAATCATTTTAAATTCGTATTACCAATTCCATTTGTACGCAGTCTAGATTAATTACGAGTACATAAAATAATTACATTGCACGTAATTACTAAATGTAAATGCAAATATTTTATAACTTATTTACATGCAAATTTGGGATTACACATCACGGAGATATTTTTAGCAAAAATATATAATTAGGACTCGATTTTTGAACTATGGACGATGCAGAAGGATAAAAGGATTTATGAAATTTAGGAGGCGAATTATATTTTTTAGATGATTTATGTTTATATTATTGGTTTCATTGTATTATTTATTTAACGTAATAAATTTAAGTATTTTATAATAATTTTGAATCCATGATATATATGCCTTTAACATACGAAAACAATTTTTATTTTATTATCTGACCCACAAGAGTCTGGATTTTTGTGCCCAAATTTTAGAATTTAGATCGAATAATAGTGTATTACACTAGCGAAATCTCGGCTTCGCCGAGCTTCCCCTAGGGCTCTGCCGATAGTGTTTTATGATGGTCTATATGTATATGTACATCCAATTAGTCTAGGCATATTTTAAACGCGAAGTGCTAATATTACATACCGACCTCAGGATATAGCTATGAGTGCAAGACTGGAATCAGCATCTCTGGGAAGTATGTGTACTATTAATTTTGAGTTATTACTTATTAAAATATTCTAGTTTTTAATGCTTTTAATATTTATGTCCAAACATGCATCTACTCTATTCTAAATTCTTACTACTTGCAAGCCTTCTGTTACGCACACCATTTTCAAGTAAATGGATATGCAGCGAAACAACGGTTGAATTTATGATGACACGTCAGATAAAAAACAAGTGTGATTTGACATAACCGCGTTTTTCAAAAGAATGAGCAGTCTGTTATAATAATAATAATTCTTTATTGTATTTAAAGTATTTTAACTTATTACAATTGATATAATAAAAAGTGTAAATACCTTCGAACAAAGATATACTAACCAAACCAGTGTTGATTATGTAAAGTAAGTAAACATGTGCAGATTTGTTCAAGCAAGCACGTATATGCTCTTAACAAGCTTTGTATGTATGTAACGTAACTGGATTCGTAAACTTTGTAAACATCCTTCGTAAGTACATGCATATTGATAAACTGCTACATTTTCTTGATTTAATTCAAAACAATTTAAGTGCCAAAAAGATTACTGTTACTTTTAGGTAAAGCATTATCTTTGGTCAAAAAATTTGGTGGTGGGTTTTTAATGAATCACGTATTAGGGTCCTAGAATACGATTTTACTATTTTTAAGATGATGTCTGTATGTATATGTGTTTGACGATTTTTTTCGGATCTGATAACTCCAATACTACAATTACAATTTTTTGGCATCCATATGCAGACTTGATTAGATAATTTTTTTCACATTTAATGTTATTATAAATATTAAAGAATATTTTATTCTTTATACGATTTGATTGCATTTTATGCTTCATATTCAATGGATATAGAGTTACAAAATTATAAAGAAATTAAATTTTATAAAGCAGACAGCTATGTTATAACCATGGGAACACCTAGGTACTACTTGTATATAAAGAAAATACTGATTGATAGATATCAGTGTCAAGTGCAATTGACAGATGTCAGTGTCAAGTGCAATTGACAGTATGTTTGTGTTATGATTTTACTGGAATTATAGAATATTTTGCAAGAAAGTTTCTGTATGGAATTTGTATAAAATACATAAAACTGTCGTAATGTGCTTTGAAAATGGTATACCTAAAAAGCCTCGTACAGACCTGCGACCCGTTCGCCGAACTGTTCGACGAACCGTTCAGCGAACCACGTCCAGACCGGCGCAACAAAACGGCGATCCGAGCAAAGCACTGCAACACGTGCAACGTTTGCCTGCAACGTTTGCGCGATCCATCCGTTGTCGGTATTTCAACGAACGATCAAAGGATGTTGCGCGAATACGTTGCAGCTAGTCTGGACGCGACGGCGAACTGATACTTGCAACAAAATATTTTATTACACTTTATTCTTTGGTTCGAAGTAGATGTTTGCTCTTCATTAATACTACATTTACCACAAATGGAATGGTCTAAAGACAATACTTCAAAATTTATCGAACTGTACAGAAATCATGATATTATTTGGAATCCACAAAACATACATAATATATCTGCAACAATAATGGAAAAGAGACGAACAATCCCCCACCATCATCTGCTAGAGCTCGTCGAACTGTTCGCCGAACGGTTCGGCGACCGGTTCGGCGTACGGTTCGCCGGTTCGTCGAACGGTTCGCAGGTCTGTACGAGGCTTTTTAAGTGTCATAAAATTGCAGGCGTGATTAAAATGTAATTGAAACTAATTTCATGAACAACGGGTTGAGTATCACAAGCATTACTAAAATATTTTTAGACCTTGGGTATTTAGCATGTATTTAAATAAAATGGATAAGAATATATTAATATAACCACGAGTTGTAATTATTGTTTTGTGTAAAACACTTTTTGTTAAATAACATGAAAACATAAAACTGACACTTAAATCTCTTTGAATGCTTTTATTTATAATATTGTCATATTCAATTTTTTCACAATTTCTCTTTTTGGCGGATTCGCATCCCTCGAACGACAGTCCATCTATTCCTTGTAAAAAGGACCATATCTCATACATTCAAGCATCTCTAGATACACAAACACTCCTGCCAACCAAGAATAATTCCTATAAACATCAAAAAAATTGAAACTCGACAGGACATATGTCCCAATAATGGAGTGGCACTTACAAAAAATTTACATATTAAATACAAAAGTAAAGACAATTAACAACTAAGAAGAACTATATCCAAATAAATCATTAAACAATAGAAAAAAAATGGAACTTTTTACAAATTTAATTTTTATAAAATTCTAGCAATATTCTTTTTCAATAATTGTGATAAGGAGTCAGACAAAACATGAGGCATTGAGTTATCACTAACAAGCTTATTAAAACATCTTCCTTTTCAATTTACATTTATTTAATTTTTGTGATTCTACATATTAAAATATATACACTTTTTGTCATAATAATGGACTTGATAAAAAAAAAAATTAAAACGGGACATCCCTTTGGCAGAAAAATTTACGGACAGCCGCACATACGTTGTAACGTATTTCTATTTAATTTAGTCATGATATTAAAATATGCAATATACTTCAGCCTTTTCCAGAGGTTCCATTATCCCATATTTAAGATTATTCCAGATATTCAGCCTTTCAAAAACTAGCACGTTCTTCTTCTGTCGGTTTGAACAACGTCGCGAATAAAATATTCAAATCTACGATGTAAGTTGGAAACAAATATTCTCGTAGCATTTTAAGCAACAGCTATCATAAATATTTTCAGATATATTTTTATGACATGCTTTTCTGAAATAGTTTAAGAGGAAACTAGTTTGGAAAACGAAAAGACGGATTAACTTTTCTAATGATATAAAAATGTGGAAGACGATAAATTTTGCCAAAGAAAACTATGCTCGAATATATAATATATGTTAAGTACAAGGCTTTTTTATGAAAAGAACATAAATTCATATCATCTTTATAGGTAAACTATCTTATAATGCAATAACATAATATAAATATAATCTTTTTTTATGTCTAATTAGGATATTTCACTACGTAGAGATGGCGTTGTGCACCAACGTCAAACCTTCGACAAGGGAGCACTTTTGATTAATTCCATAAGCGTAACATTGTTGTCAGTAGCTTTGCATTGATTTTTCTTGTATTTTGACTATTCTTTCAGTGTTTATTATAATTTTAGGTAAAGTATATTTCGTTTTTTTTTCCTGTTTTATTAGTTTTAACAGTATATTATTAGATTTCATTTTACTTTACCTAGTAGTTGTTAGGTTAAGTTCATCGTTTAGTTTTTTCTTGGGGCCAAATTTACAATAAATATTAGATAATAGTAGTTTAATTAATTGTGAATATGGGTTCCATTATCTATTTTCCACTATATAAACTGTACGCGCATATATAAAATTATACAATTAAAATAAAATTGCTCCTTGGTTTTAGTTCCAAATTTCGCCACCTTGTTCGCATTCTAATTGAAATTACTGTAAATTAATCAAAAATTGTTTAATAATTTTGAATTTTTGATCATAGTTCCTTATGGCAATAGCTCATAAGTGGGTAGATATATGAACTTAGTAGTATCATCATTTCACTGTACAGACAAAGCTACGCAAGTATACGTATTTTTAGAGTAAAAAGAAGAGTTTTTAATTTTATACAGCAACACTGATAAGCATTGGCGTGAAAGCGATCAACACCAACTTGCAAAATCAATTGGGCGTACGGAAGCTATGTGCTTTCTGGATTTCCTATAATTGCTTGCGAATCCTCTCATCTGGTAGGTACATACACAAGCTGGCGACGAAATTTGGAACTATTCGTATGATAGAAGATAAGCATTAGTCATCCGAAATTAATTTAACAGCTTTGATAGTTTTTAAGTTTCCCAGAAATTAGTTTCACAGCATTCCAAAAGAATATTGTAGGAAGCTTATAAGAAGTGGAAGGAAAAATGGTGAAGTGTATTATTGTTGAAGGGAAGTACAGTAAAAATTTTGAAAGATGTCCAATCAAGGTCGTCTACGAATTGTAAGAATTCAGATTTTCGCTCTGCGCATTATGACAAATTCAGTAGTGTCGTTTGCTTAGTTTTTATGAGGGTACATAAGATACTACTGTTATTTTATTATTATAAAAATATATGTTACAATATAAGCATTCAAAATTCAAAAATAAGTCAACTGGTAAGTTTATTAGCAAATGTAATACCAAATATGTGAAAAATAAGATACTGACACAATGTCAGTGTCAGTGACTCTGACACAAAATAACGTTATTCGTACGGCTATGAATTATGGTAATGTATCTGAATTAATAAATAAACTTACATCGAAAGTGTTATCAACAACGAACATCGTATTAAAGTGGAATGTCCTAGCTTAGTCGAAACAATATGAATTTTTGAAAGACAAGCGTGTTATACCTATCCTTATCGCACATGCTTATAGCCTTTGCAAAGGAAAGAGATAAATGTATGCCAATTTGTTAATTCGTTCATGATACAGATAACCTTGATCGGACATCTTTCAAAAAATTTACTGTACTTTGATATACATATTTAAAATAAAACTTTGTCTTGATCTTCAAAATCATCCTCAACCGATAGGGAGCACTTACTGCCCTAAAACTTAATTACTATTAAGATGTCGATTTTAAGATATCACAATATCCGTGGTTTGTTCAATAATTTATCTGTTTCAGAAAAGGTTAATATATATATTATTTTTTGAAATTCTCTCATTAATGTTACTTTCAGAATGCTTTGATAAACAGAACAATTATTTATAATATGTCAAATACTTAAAAATACTTTCAGAGGACAAGAAAAATAAAACCTTTAACCAATGTTAAAGAAAATTACAAGAACATATCGAATCCGTTCAAAATTAATTAGGAAAATACAAAAAAACAATTAGAATCACCATTTAACAAGAAGTTTGAAAAATAATAACAGATTCCTCAAATAAAAATACAAACGCTACATTTCTTTCGGAACAAATTTTAAATTACGAAATTAAAAAATATATATAAATATAACGAAGAAACAATGAAATTATCGATGATTGAAATTTTGACAGTCTAAAAATGACATTTAATAGACAGCGAGAATAAGTCACGCCCACATCAGCGATTTTGTAACTAGAGTTTTTGGCCAGATTTTGAAACAAAATTTGAGTTGTTTTCCGGGCTTGTATAATAACGTAGGCTACGCTGAAGCAAAGATGTGCCTTTCGCCGTCTTGTTGATCACTTCATTCTGGTGTTTAACAGACATGTTAAAATTTATGATTTTAACAGCAATGTCAAATTTACGCGTAGAGAATAGTAAAACATAAACTTATTATTAACAAGTCGTCTTAAAATGTAAGGCATGTTAAAATTAACATTTTTTTTACAGAATACACCCCAATATCTTGAAACCAGTAAATAACTATATTTATTTATTAGGCATGGGAATTATGTTGTTAAAATTTTTGGAGCGCGAATAACCCTCACTGTTTTTATATGTATTTATTCCGTTATACCATGTTTTATAAATATAAATCATGCCAATTTACAAATGCAAATTCTGTAAAATAATTTATAAATGTATAAAAAAAATCGCTCCTGCTACACAACCCACGTATTCACGATTTAAACCCTCTACGGAAGCTAATTTGCAAGTGGTCTGGAGTAAATATTTCACACGAGCTACGCTCCTGACGCCGCTAGAGAGCGTCGGCTCGACGTCGCAACGCTTGGATACCAGATGACGCAACACACGGAAATTCTCTTAGCGGTGAGGTATACGAGCAGCCGTGTGCCACATACTCAATGCAGCTACAACGCCAGACAAAATGTAGCAGATTATTTAGAGTTAGTTTTTGAAGGAAATTGGAGGAAAAATTGGATGATTCAGGGAAGATTAGGCGGACGTGAGTGAGGTAAAATGGAGGGACTTCCTATCGAAGAGAAACTAAATGGAGAGTGAAACTATTCTATGTAGGCGGACAAGAAAAACTGAAACAGCTTGTTATGAAATACAAAAATTGACTTTACCTAACTTTGTCTCTTATAAAACTGTTTTATATAAAAATATAAATTAAACTCTAAAAGGGTTACCTACTAAATTTTCCGTTTGTGAATAAAATATCTTATCTTTACTCACTTGTACTATAAATTTTTTGAAGCACTTATTTCTAGACTCTAGAGAAACACTTTACCTACTAAAAATTCGATTAAAGTAACATTTTTATGATGAGGATGGATATGGATAAGAATTCATTTTATAAATTTAAAAACTATAAATATAATGCAATTTACATAATTTCCATTTTTTACTAAAAATCTATTGACCATTAACGTAAGTACACTGGCTTGCAAAAAAAACGCGGACACCTGTTTTTTGCTGTATTGAGTCGGTCTCGATTGTTAACTTGTCAGTGTCATTAGTGTCAATTAAGATGCCAAAATTATCAGAAAACGAGAAAGTTGTAATATTTTCTAAGTTAGAAGAGGGGTGGTCAGAACATTAAGATAAAATAAAGTACTGGACGCTGATGGAGCGATGATAAATTACTAATGTTACTTCGTCCATAATTTGTTTCAGTCATAATTTTTACTTATTTATAAACCATTTAAAATAAATACTTGGTTGTTCTTTAATTTTTCTAGAATATATTTGTAATTTAGTAGTTACTTAGCACAATGAAGAACTTGCTCCACGATATCTAAAATAATGACATGACACTGACAACGGTGACAACTTCATTGACAGTTGGTATTAACCTATTTTAAAAAAATCGTATTTACATAGCTAAAAAAAAGTAAAAACTCGGTGACTTGATTTTTAAGGTGTACGCGATTTTTTTGCAAGCCAGTGTACGTAAGACAACTACCCGTATTTTGTAACGAAGAATTCATTTAAATAATCAAATATGAGGTGGTTCATTCAAAACTTTAACAGTTTTTTTCCTCAATTTTACTTTTACCAACAATTTACATTTTTATTTATTTTACTTCTATAACTATTAATTATGTTTTTAAAACATTATTTTTACGTCAGTTAATTTTTTTATCGAAGTTATAGTTCGCTTGGACACAATTCAGAAAAAGTGGTTTAAATGTTTTTTGAAGTATATAAATTGAAGAAATAAGAAACACTAAAGAAAATAATATTAGAAATAAACAAAAGGTGATCTGTAATAGATTGTTTCATCTGTTTCTTAATAATTTTTAACTTTTTCAACTCAAAAAATGAATAATTCATGTTCATTCATGTTTAAAACAAAAAATCTAGACATAGGTTCCCATATTTAAAAAATCGTAAGTTTGTGTTATATCTCGAGAATTATTGTTTTCAAAAATCTAATTACGCCATATTATTCTACACAAAAATCGGTACAAAATTTGTTAAATATTTTCGAAATGAGCGAAACACGTGTTTTTTGCCTGTAGCTCAAAAACAAAAGATCGAAAATTCCTGTGGTGACTATTAAACTTTTATATGAAACAAATTTCAACACTGTGAGAAAAAAAATGTTCGTAAAAGTGTTTCAGTTTCACCGTATAAATTATTTTGAATAAATACATAAATATTAGCATGTATAAAACATTATTCAACGAAATTTATATTTTTTTTTCTACGGATTTTGTAAATATGAAAATATTTACCTGGTAAAACAAATGAGCTCAATTAATAAATAGAAATATTTCAATACAAATTTTGAAACAAAAAACCTTTACAAAATATAACATGAATGTAGGTCACTTTAAAATATAAAATATTGTTTTATGAATACATAAAAATACTTCGTGAATTTAAAGCGCAACAAAAAAGGTATAAAAAATTAAACAATACAATTTAGTTTTATATGCACAAATAAAGTCAAACATCTTCGTGAATGTATTTCTCGCCGAGCTTATAAATCCTCTCGCGCGAAATCTTCTTGAATAAATGAAAAATGTTTACCGTACACCTCAGCAAAATATAGCCCCATAAGAATCTGATATAAAACGAAACTTCCATCAAGATTAAATTGAACAATCCTTTAGCATGTTTTATTATCCAATTAGCTTTAAAACTAAAAAGAAAACGTATAAAAGACTCTTTCATTTTGAAACACCTTCAGATGTATGAAACTGGATACAAACGGACAGTGATGGCCTCCACTATTTTTTATTTTAACTTTACCTAAATGAAAGCGATTTGTAGTTTTAGAAGTTCTTTATTGTAATTCGTTAATCCGTAATAAGTTTTTTAATATTTTGCGAGGTGATTTTGTTCTGAAATAGTGGACTTTTGGCACAAACAACCATAGTCCAAATATTGTAAATGAATTATAAACAGCGATATCTAATTTAAAATATACCAAACAGTTTGGTAAAACATTCCCGCAAAAAAATATTTTAATCATTTTTAATTATTAAGTTGTAAAGTTTCAGCGTTTCTGTCCTATCAAAATTACTAATCATTACGTAATTTCTCATCAATGTTTATTTTTATATTACTTAACTGCCAGTAAATAATTTTCTAATATATAAACATGATCCTGAGTTATATCCCTGATCACATAACATTGCTTTATAAACACCAGTCCTATCTCAGTGTTCTGTATTAGTAATTTTTCCGAGACCGTCAAGAGTCTTGAAAGTTCATATTTGTAGTACTAGGTATGTAAAGTTTTACTTGACTTTTTTTGAATGCTGCAGTGGATATTAAACATGGATACACAATCTGTCGGTTTTGAATGTTTTTATTGAGTCTGTTTTGATTTTTAACTCATCAATGGCACTAGTAAGTGTGAATTAAAATTCCAAAAAAATTATCTATTTATATTACAAATATACATTTCGTTTTTCTCTCATTTTTCCGAAATATATTTGTTAATTAATAGTAAATTATTATTATTATTGTATTTTTTACTTACTATTATGTTATATCATATTTAATAATAAATGATTGTGATCCTTTCAAATTTATTTTTCTATTGCATATTGCGGTTTGTGATTCATGCGAAAGAAACTCAGCAGTTCTCTTATTTGCCCCTCAACTGCCGTACTGAAGACCCAAACCCAAGCACCTGTCGTAACGTAAACAAAACTGCTTTGAAAAGATTCTTGCGCCTAGACATCTATTGAGAATAAAATTAATTTTTAAATCTGCTGCCATTCTGTACATAAGATCGGCGAATCTGTTAGTTGTGTGATCAGGGGTTATATTAAGTTAAAGAAATCTAACAGTAATGACGGTACGGTTTCGCTGGCGCTGCCAGCAGCCGCAGTCTGCAGCTGCGGTTTGACCGTACTGCCAGAGTGGTTTCGTTGAACGCGGTCGGTCGTCGTCAGTTGCAATTTAAACTCCAGAGCAAATGGATATTGATATAGTTCTTTGCTTTCTGCTCGAGGAAGAACATTTTAGAAAATATTTCAAGAAGAACGGAACAGTCTGATTTGTTCCAAATCAGAGAATATGAAGAATTTTTGTTAGTTAATAATAGTCGATTAAAAACGAATGACTTAAAATTTAGAGAATTTAATATTAATACGAGGGTCATTTCATAAATAATGCACAGGTTGGCAACATTGCGAATTGAATAATGCCACAAAAGTGACATTTACGTCAGTTGTTGTAGAAGGCTAGGGGAAGTAGCGTCTGTTTTGTTTTCAACTATAGCGTAATCTGTTTATCATAAATGTCAGCTACAAATGCAGCCTGCACGTGTCTTGGGTATTGTGACTGAACAAAACAAAAAACGCGTGGACATTGCAACCTTAAGGGAGTATCCCACGTACGCAGATATCTGCAACTGCTTTGACGCAACTTTTCAAAATACTCAACTCTTATTATCACACGTGCGCAAAGTTACATATATTTTAGGTTATTTACATATTTAATGTTGGTAACGTTTTTCTACACGTCTCATATCCCATAACTCTGAAAAATCTCTAATTACATTTATCAACGTTTCCAAATATGTCTCCAAATGATTGTCTGTGGCACACATTTTTAAACTTTACATCAAAACATAAACACGTGTGTTTAGGGACTTTTAAGTTCTATGGCGCATGCGTACATCGTTTGTACGCACATATCTGCAACTTGTCTATAAAGTTTTCAAACATATTCGTAAACTAGTTGCTAGTTGCATGAAACTAGTCTCTTTATCATACGCAAAACGTTGCAGAAAATCTGTGACAAGTTGCGCGTATGTGCTTACGTGTGATACCCCCTTTACTGAAACAAAGATTCGACGGTCAAGCATTCTTGTATTGCATAGTTGCCATTGATGAAACGTGAGTTAGAGATTTTGAGCCGGAGTTGAAATCACAGTCCAACGAGTGCAGCGGTTTAAATTTCACACGGTCAAAAAAATTTCAGAGCTCAATCAAAAGTCAAACAAATTATGATCTTTGCTTATGATTACGAAGAAATCATCATGACAGACAGAGTTCCATGTGGAACAAGTATCACAGCGGTTATTATCGAGCTTTCAAGAAAAAACTGCGCAGAAAATGCTCGCTACAGTCCAGATATGAGTCCACCTGACTTCGACCTATTCCCAAAGCTGAAACAACCTATGCCTGGAAATCGTTTTTCCTCTCTGGGAGTGCTTCATGCTGCCGTTACCCAAGCTATTCGATAGATGAGCAGAGATGTTTTGAATGGAATAGTAAGGCTTCCTAGACGTTGGATTGGGTCATTGCGAAGCAGGGAGACTATATTGAAGGATTGTAAAGAGATAGTGTAATAAAAATAAACTAATGAATAAACTAACAAGTGTGTGCAATATTTATGAAATGAACCTCGTATAAACATGATCCTGAGTTAAATTAAATTAAAGAAATCTTGAACAGTAAGGAAGCTAGAAAGTTGTATTTTTGATTGTCTGAAATTAAAAAAAAAATGGACTAATGTTGTTTTTGCCACAAGCTCCTCAACTGGACTCACATAAATTGATCTATTTCAGCACTTATAAAAATATATAGATATGTTAATAACTCTTGCGGTCAATAAATATAATATGCCTGGGTAATAAACCATTTCAAAAAGGTGATAGCAGAAGGCTTGAAATTAGTGAGAATTGGGAATAAAGTAAATATGTGACATACATAAAGATGAAGTAATGGTATTGTAACGTTTTATTTATATGGGTGAAGTGTAAAAATCAGAGAAATATTATTAATTAAAATAATACGTTTATTAAACGATAAATAATTAGGATAAATATTAAAAAGATAATAAAAATAACACTATGATTAAATAATTATAAACATTAATTTAACACTAAGAAAATTATTAAATGCTTAAACACTAAGATTATTTATTTAAACAATATTTATATCCTATATTTATTTATATAACTACATTTATTTATGTTAACAACTCGTAGAATGTTTATTTATATCACCCACTGTTCATTGCTCGATGCTTCTATATATCAGATTATCTCTCCGCTGTCCTTCGGACGGTATTTACACAGACCAGTGTCCTTCTGGAACTTTCTGACGCGACCATCATCGAACACAAAGGATCACACCACCGGATGTAATTAACCAGTCTGAACGCGTATGGGTTTTCCCCCGCCGGGGGTTACGTCATCGCTACTAGTAGCGGCGCTCGTATACTCTCAAGTGAGGGGCGCACGTCATAGTATTAAAATTAAACCTTTTTTAAACTTTCATAGTCCTTTTAAGGTCTAGTTTTAATATAAAAGACCCATGTTCTAATTTGTTACTACGGTGGAAGACCTTGTTTAAAAATAGTACAAACACAAATGGAGAAAATTAAATCACCTACAAGACCGTGACGTGACGAATGAGAACGTTTATCGTGATTTTCACAGCTGGTGACCAAAATGAATCACTTGCGATTACTCGTATTAAATATGTAAATAAGTGCATGGTCTTTTGTTATTTATTTGTCATATCTGTTGTTTCATCTGTTAAATTTGTCATAATTCAAGGAAAAAAATATGTTTGTATATTTTATTCTGAGATTTATATTCTGTAGATAATCTATCACGAAATGGAGACATTTACAAAAGAAATAAATAAATAATATAAAATAATGTGTTTTTCATTTTATTTTTTTTGTTTCTATAAATAATATACCTACTGTAATAAAAGACTATTTTTTTGATGTTTTTAAAGGAAACCTAAGTGTGGTAAAGTTTAAATGACATGAATTAAAAACAGATTAATAAATATCTATATCAAATTATATGCACCTGTGTAAATGTAAATTGTTCGTAGATGGCAGTAATATTAAGATAAAATATAATAACGAGAGTTTATTATTTTCACATTAAGTTACTTGCACATACGTGACCTGTTTTAGTTCGTTAGGTTATGTTACATTTCGATTATATATTTGAAGAAAGTGTACCTACTGAGAAAATAAAAACCGTTCACAAAGGACATAACACAGAAGCAAATTCATGAGAACATGGCCAATACTTTGAGAAATACCTTTTCCTTCATACAGAATGGTGAAATAATGGGCAGCTAAATTTTTTAGGTGAAATGGAAAGCACTGAAATGAACATGCAGTGAAATACCAGCAACTGTTACTAGTGGAGAAAACATAGGTTTGCTTCAAGAAATGACAGAGACTGTGGGCATCTCCCTATGAACGGGTTCAAAATATTCTGAGTTAAAAATAACAAAACTTTCTGCACAGTATTGAATTTGTTATCTTGGCATAAATATTTTCAGACTGTGCACAATATTTTTTTTGTGTATGTAGGTAGTGAAAATAATATTTTCACGAATATTTAACACTGTGGAACTCAAATAATTAGCAGTTTTTTTGTGTGTGTGGTATTGAAAATCTCAATTTCATTCAGTTATTAGCTTATATTTATTAAATAAAAAAAACTGATGTGGCCAGCACAATACCTTCCGTCAATCCTGTGTAGTATGTATAAATTACATACATAAATTTTCTTGCAAAATATTCTAAATTTCCAGTAAAATTATTTCATAAATAAACAATGTAAATTGCACTTCACACTGATATCTATTGAATATGAAGTTTAAAATGTAATCAAATCGTATAGAGAATAATATATTTTTTAAGTTATAATAACGTTAAATGTGAATAAATGATATTCAACTGCGTTTTTTCAAGAAAAACTGTTAAAATCTTCAAATGAGGGTTCTCCGGTTGACCAATTATAACCAAAATCTAATCACTTCTTCTTCTGGATGTAAACTTGAGGAATAGGAAAAAATTATAATTTTTGGAATCCTGGTATTGAAGTTATGCGATCCGAAACTTTCGTCACAAACACATACAGACACATACACAAACACACACACACACACACACACACACAGACACACATATATACATCATCGTAAAAATAGTAAAATCGTATTATATGGAACCTAAAACGTACTTATTCACTAAAAGCTCATCATTGAATTTTTTGACCAAAGACAATACCTTCCTTAAAAGGTGACGGAAGGTCGTGCCAACCTGCATTGTACACAGATTTCGGTAAGAATGATGACATATCATCATATCACACCGTGCGGGCGTTTACCAGGCATCACCTCACGGGTAATTATTGATGGCGTAGAGAATGCACCACAGTGGTCAATTTTGTACTATTTAAAATTAGAAATATTTCTTTTTGGCGTCGGTTGGGTATGAACCCGGTTCCCCAGATTCGCGACCAGATATTAAGGCAAACGGCCACAGGATCCCATTGTGCATTTAATGGGGTTTTTAATGAATTTTTAAGAGGTTTTATTTTAGATGGAGAAAAGTTTGAGCACTGTGAAATATCTGCTAGGAACATTTTTATAAATTTCCTAAAGTTTCTCTCTGCATATTATGATAATTGATTTTTATTGTTGAAGTTGTTTACCAGACGATATCTACCACGCACTCAAATCTAAAATAGGAAATGTGCCAAAATGATTCTTTTATTTATACGATAAAAAGAAGATGAACTCGGTCAAACTCTATGTATAGCTTCCCCTTAAAATATAAATATACTTCTCCGTCTACATTAAAAGATATAAATCCTTTAATAAACCGTCCCCTATCCATTCCATTAGAAACATCTTACAATTACTGTAGGCCTAGAGGGTGAAGTCTCTCTCTCAACCCCTGGATGTTGGAGGTGAAATATCTGGTGTTCATCGCGACTCAGGTGTGCAAGTGCGCTCGGCACGTTATATCAAGTAGGTCGTGAATTTGCATGTCTGGCAATGGGAAAGATGGCGGTTGGTTGTCAGAGAAGTAGGAAGAAATAGGATTTCAAGAAGAAAATAAGTTAAAATGATGAAAATATATTGCACAAATAAACAAATACACACGAGCACTATCATAAAAGTACTAATTATAGCAGTTCGGATTTGTTTACTTAACTGATTTAAGGCCTTATTCCACTACAATCAAATCTCTGACTCTTTTTCGCTGACTTATTTTGTATGACTAACTCGATCTATCCACACTGCAAATTCGAACAACTGTTTCTTTGTCTCTTCATGGATATTCATATTAGAAGTTGGTTATGATATTGTAACGTGCGCCCCTGACTTAAGAGTATGCAAGCGCCGCCACTGGTAAAATATTCCCGAGAGACGACGTAATCCCCGGCGGGAGGAAACCCTTACGCGTCTAGATTGCTTTAATTACATCCGGTGGACACCCTATGTATTCAATGTCATTGTGGCGTCGGGAAGTTCGAGAAGGACATCGCGCTATATAAACCCGTCGCCAAAGCCAGCGAACATAGTCTGTTATATAGAAGCAACGAGCAACAAACAGTGGGTGATATAAATAAACATAGTCTACGAGTTGTGAACATAAATAAATGTAGTTATATAAATAAATATAGTGATATAAATATTGTTTAAATAAATAATATTAGTGTTTAAGCATTTAATAATATTCTTAGTCTTAAATTATTGTTTATAATTATTTAATCATAGTGTTAGTTATTTATTATCTTTTTAATATTTATTCTAATTATTTATTGTTTAATAAACGTATTATTTTAATTAATAATATTTCTTTGATTTTTACACTTCACCCATATAAATAAATTTTATAAGATTGTTAACAACAAATTATTTCTAATAAAATTAATCAAAACGATAGAAAAATAATGCAATTATGTGCAGCAACATTCTAATTTCGGCGTTTCTGTAATTATATTTTAATCACCTCAGTATTTTTTTTTTAGCTGTATCCTTAATAATTATTTATGCAACATGTCGTGTGTAAAGTAGTACTTTTTTGGTCGAGTGCGGAAATTATAACACGAGATAAGAAACGCTGTTCTACACACGTGTTGTATACAACATTTTTCCTACAACAATATCAAAAAATATTAGTGCTCCTTCTCATCATAATACTGTACAAAATGTAATTTAAACATTCAAAAGAATCTCAGAGACAAGTGGATTCATCTTCTAGAATTGTACAAATTGTACATTTAACATTAATATAAAAAATTAGGTTACATTAGAACTCATGTTAAAAAAAAGTTAATGTTCTTAAGTATTATGTTAGTACTCGCAATCTGTTGATAAAAATATTACATTTACAGTGTACATTAATACTTGTTAATAAATTTTATTCCTTTCATAATTATTTACTAGCTAATTATCTACTTGACAGTTAGAGAATGTTGCCTACCAACGCCTAATTAGTTTTCACCCAATAGTGCTTGAATGTGCTGTAAAGAGTGTGTAAAGTATGTATTTTGCGCACGGTTGTAGAAAAAATGTATTTGAAACTCGTCAATTGCTAAAATTTACACTCCGAAAAAAGTTTTAGTCAAAAATGATCAAATTTACGTTTTTTTGTTCGTAACAAGTAAACAAAAATTGTCTTGAAAAGTTGACCCATAAAAGACCCACATCTATTTTATATAGCATGCATGACACAAAAGTTATAAGGAAGTCGAATTTGTTTACACATGTTCGGAAAATTAATGAAATATTGAATTTATTTCCTTTTTATCTATACAACACTTTTATTAATTTCCTCGCATCATACATACGTTGGCCTATATTTACTATATGACCCAAATTACTAATTTACAAATCTGGTTTTAAATGATAGTGACCTATTTTATCATACTGAAAATCAATGAACTTATTTAGCATTTCTAATTTTATACATATTAAAAATAAATGATTTACTATTAGACCAGATATTTTGATCTCTGGTTAAATTCTGCTATGTCAGTTATAAAAAAAAAATGTAGCATCGAAAAATTGACAAGTGTAATTTTTACAATTTATACTATAACAGTTTAACCAGAGATAAAAAATATCGGCCCTTAATCAAAGATGATTAAGCCAGGACTAAAATAACGAAATCAGTTGTTTTTTAATTAAATTGTATTTGTATCCATGATAATTAGTTAGTTACAGGTTACGGTGACTACAATTTTGAGTTAATACTACCAGTAAAAGTGTTTATATTTATACGACCAACTAAAACATAATACTGGTTTCAGGACGCTTTACATTATTTATTCGCTTTGACAAAAACTTATAATAAAATATTAAGCTTTGCAGAAAATTCCTTGTAGTAAAACAAATAAAAATATTTATAAAAAAACAAATAAAGACTTTCAAAAGAATTCCTTTACAAGAAAACGGAAGAAAATTGAAAGCATCATTATCATCAAACGCATTCTTTCAAAGAAAACAAGACAATTATTTTCCTTCTTGCATATATTTCTCTAGATACCCTATGCACTAAAAATATCATAATTTATTATCATCATAAAGGAATATAATTTAATATTTAACAAAAGGAAAAACATGGATAACTTGATCTTTACGTTAATGCAACCAGTACAAGTGTACTATATCACTGGTGTACCGGCAACTTAAAACTTTTATCACTTCCGGAACGAGCTTTCGAGAGCTTTTGCATCGTGCAAGCTCGTGCAACTTCGTGCCAGCCTCCCACGCGCACTCTGATCTGATAGGAAAAATAAAGTGTGTTAGAAACGAATTACCGGAAATGCAATTCTTTCACGAAAACCTCCGAAGTAATTTTAATGTAGAAATTAATTATAGTGTACGAGATTATGAAAGATAATGCGACGTAATTATCAGTACGGCAAAATGTATATTATTGAACAAGCGTGTAATGATAGCTGTAACTTGGGAGGATAAAGTTTGCAAAACGAATATAGAATTTGCACTTTCTGGTCTGAATATATGCATTAATAAATTTTGTTGCAGTAAATAGTAAAAAAGTAAAGGTGAAGGAAATTGTGCCGCTTATAAATTTATGCCATTTACAACTATTTTTTATTTGTTCATGAAATTAAGGTAAATCATCTATGAACATGATAAACTACTAATCTCGGCAGAATATTTGACTATTATCATAATTATTATTATTTTACAGGGTGGAAGCGGTTAAGGGTGAACATAGAGATTTAACAAGGGATTTGTGTTTTATGCAATTTCCTCCTATCCTGTTCATTTTACGGCAAAACTAGAAACATAATATATGTGAAAACAGTTTTATATGCAACTTTTAATTTAGTACAACTTTACTATTTTTGGCGTAAAATGAATAGGAGAGCAAGAAATTGCAAAAAACAAAGATTATACCAAGCGGTAATTTTTAAAGCTCGACTCGTATGGGAGAGCTTTTAATTTCTCAGCTATAATCTTGCCTATGCCTGTGGTAAATACATTTTATTTTGGTTCTCGAAATTCAAAGATTCAGTAGGTACCTACACAAGGGGGTACCTAAAGAAACCACCTTTTTTTGTTTTAGAAACAATTTATGATTTACGCTTTAACGAGTCGACTCTCTTACAATATATGAATTCTACTTTCTTCTATATTTTGTATATGTCATTAAAGGCGGTATATGAATATTTAATTTAATATTGATTAGTGTGCAAAATGTAACTGCACAAAATAAACAGTTCTAGTTCGAACATAATACGAGTATGCATTTCTATTGGAAATTTGTTTAATATTTCATGTTTGTTCCCCCTTGGATTATGAGTTAACGGCGCCCATGAAAACATATACGAGAAAGTATACGGAGTTTTGCGAGTGGTGGTGTTCAAAAAGATGCATGACTTATGCTGCCTGACGTATTCATAAACCTCAATTTTGATGTTTTTGAATATCTGTTTCTTGGCAACTTTATAGGCCCTCGTACGGTAAAAGTCAAATTGCACCCCCTTTTGAGGGCAAATAAACAACTTTATGATTCTAAAATAAATAAATACATATATTTATAGAATCATATTACGGTTTTATATTTTTTGCTAATAGAATTCAAGGTAATCAGACAAATGCAAATGTGTACTTTTCTTTCAATTAATAGCTGTAATTAGTAAGGAAAATAAACTAATTCAATATTTTCGTTCAAATTAAAAACTAAATTCAGGTAAACTTTTTAATTAAACCTGTAGATCTTCTTGATTTTTCTTCTAATTACAGAAAACTCAGGCAAATAATACGAAATATCCTCCTTTTCGTCACTGCCATTTTGTATTTATTGTTATACTTGACCTACAAAATACTTCAACCCATTGCAGTTAAAGCACTGCTTTTAAATTTATTGAATTTACTGACCATAATTGCTGTTACAATTGTTTTTAAAATCATTTTTTGAAAATTTGTATTTACAAGTGGGTAAATTTTTTGACTGTTGTGTTGTAAATTAAATATTAACACTGTAAGTCAAATAGTACGAGTATTCATTTAAAAAAATCTGATGTGGCCAACACATTACCTCCCGTTTAATTTAATTTTTATTCATGTAAATACTTCAAATTAAATTAAATTTAAATACCGGGTTCGATCCCGACCGACGCCAAATATTTCGAATTTTAAATGGCACAAAAATGACCCCTATCGTGCACTCTCCACGCCAGAAATAAGTGTTCATGAGGTGACACCTTGTAAATGCCTGCACGGTACAAATATGTCATCATAGTTAACGAAATCCGTGTACAAAGCAGATTGGCAGACCCAGCAATGAGTAATATGCTGTGATGATATATTTATTTTATTTATTTATATTCATTGCTGGCGTGGAGAGTGCACCATAGGGGTTCATTTTGTGCAATTTAAAATTCTATAATATTTGGCATCTGTCGGAATCGAACCCGGTTCCTCAGATACGGGTGAAGTGCCGCCTGGTAAATGCCCACACGGTACAAATATATCATCATTATTACCGACATCTGTGTACAAAGCAGATTGGCTCACCCCGCAATGGGTAATATGCCGTGATGATATATTTACTTTATTAATTTCCTTTCCATATAATTATTGTTCCAGTTACTATTTTTTTTTAAAACGTTACTATTATTATTTCAAATGTTTAGTCTGTTGACAGTGGCATATATCTGTCAGTTACACACATTTGAGATCTGAACCGTGTAACCATGGAGTTGTGTTTAAAGCGTCGGCTCTGGGATTAAATATAAATAATTTTAGAAATTTATCCATAAAATATATACAAAAAGTATTAACGCAAACCTGTAGATAATTCAAAAAACTTTAATTTTTATAATAACAAATCTCGAAAAATAACATTTAAAGGTATTTTTCAAAGGAAACTATTTCCGGTTATCTGATTTACTCCAAAATCGAATGGCATCTTTCCATGTAAGAGTAACGTTGAAATACAAGGTATTTGAGTTAGAGCGTAAAGAGGATCCACACATACACACACACATATATATACACAGACATCATCGTGAAAATATTAAAATTCGATTGTAGGGACCTTAAAACGTGGACATTTACCAAAATCTCGATTTTTAGCACGATCCCTATACCTCACTTACCAAGGATAGCGGGATTACAAGCGTTTAAAAACAATTTAGTACATTTGTATAATATTAATATGAGCCAGTTTTTCTTCGGTTACATTATCGATAAATCAATGATTATGAAGTATTATTAGTTCAGAAATTTAATCTTGACTTACTTTTCCTATTCAGCATAGCTTATAAACCCCAACAAATCGCTAGCTGTGAAAAATAATAATTAAAGTCAATATTATACCTTTGTAGTTACGTTGCAGTTTTTTCCTACCTTATCGTATAATGGTCATAAGCAATCAAATTTGTATTTTGCCTGACTAAAAACGTATTTCATCGATTTAAAATGAAATAAATGTTCTGTGATCAATTAATTTTTACTCGTTTCATATCGTTCTAGTTTTAAATTTATGCTTTGTGAATTAACAGCGTCGCTTTCGCACTGAGTTCGATATTGCAATCAATGTGGGCAACGTTAACGTTGTATAGTGTTCAAATTGACATGTCATATACATAGAGCTCTGTAATCACTACATTCACTGACAAGCTGTAATTAATAACATTCAAAGCTTTTTAAGTAGCAAAATTACAATTGCTATATTAATCCTTCGCATATGAATACATATCTGTTAATTTATTATTATGCTTTCAAAGTCAGATTGATTTATGGAAAATAATTAATATAATAATTCATAGCTTAAATACGATTCTGAAATTAAAGCTATATTTTGTGATTATAATTAATATTTAAAACCAAATTGATGTATCACTGTTCTAATTTTATTTGTATTGTAAGCAAAATGGTATACCCAGCATTGGGTAATATGTAGTGATCATATTATAACGTTTTATTAATATGGGTGAAGTGTAAAAATCAGAGATATATTATTAATTAAAATAATACGTTTATTAAACGATAAATAATTAGGATAAATATTAAAAAGTTAATAAAAGTAACTAACACTATAATTAAATAATTATAAACACTAATTTAAGAGTAAGAATATTATTAACTGCTTAAACACTAAGATTATTTATTTAACCAATATTTATATCACTACATTTATTTATGTTCACCACTCGTAGACTATTTATTTATATCACCGACTTCATTGCTTGTTGCTCCTATATCACAGACTATCTCTTCGCTGTCTATCGGACGGTATTTATACAGCCCAGTATCTTTCTGGAACTTTCTGACGCGACCATCATCGAACACAAAAGAATCAACCCACCGGATGTAATTAACCAGTCTGAACGCGTATGGGTTTTCCCCGAGGTGATTACGTCATCGGGGTTATTCCGGCGAGGGGATTACGTCATCGCTCGGAATATTCTACCAGTCGCGGCGCTCGTATACTCTTAAGTCAGGGGCGCACGTCACAATATATTTATTTGTTTTGTTTATTTATAAATCATATAAGTGATTAGAGACGTTAGCCATTGAAACCATATGCTCTTATTGTTAAAACGTATTGTTTTATATATATTCTGTTGAACATAAATTCGCCCTTGTATGAGATGAGTAAACGTACGAAAAATGTTTTACCTTTAGCAGAAGTAGCGTTATCATAGAAAAAACTATATTAAAATATTAATCTAATGTATAAGGCAAGGGCTGAGAATCTAAAATCTTTCGGCAACGCTAAAGTAAAATCTGAGCGTGTAAGTTCTCACGTTTTAAACTAATTTTCCACTAAATATACTTATATACCGTTAGATAGAAAAAATATATTTTAAATAAAAATTAAGAACGAAATAACCCTTACCGTAGAATTGGACTTGGTACATTATGATCCAATCGTATGCAAAATATAGCATCATTCCCACCTAATGTTTTAACCCGTAGTGGATAGTGGATATCACATAAACGCAAACGTAATTCATAGTGGTTAGTACAAAATTTTAAGACCATTCCCTCATAAGTTGATAGCGATAATATAGACAAACAATATTATTAACATTTTCTACAATATCAGTAAACTTGTATGTACCGCAAAGTAACAGTTATTATAGCTATCGGTGTTATTTTTTGAACGAAACAAATTAGTACATAATAAATAGTGAACTGTCATAGCAACTGCTTGTTTTCTGTCTTACAACTACATGTTCATTTCGTTTCTTGAATTGGCAAGTATTGCTAAGCGATATGACATCTGGTGAACTAATGAACTACAGGTTGACTTGTTATTAAAGTTTGTAATATTATAAATTTGTTAAATATTATACGTATTTGTGTATCTAAATTGATATATATATATATATATATATATATATATTATAATATGAGTAACAATTATTACTACTTACTTGAGTGCACATTGCACGTTAGAAACACAATAAATTATGTTGTCACGAATTCCCGCGTAAACGAAAAGTTCATTAAAAATATGCTTGACAAGATGAAAAACGATAATAATACAATGCGTGGATCAGAAAAATATAAATTAATATATCCGTCTTGTATACTTTGAAGATTAATTCATTTATTTCAAAGAAAACTTTGTTTCAAAACGAGGTTAGTTTTATAAATGTTCATAAAAATATCATTTAAGTTATCTACACTTCCACGAATACATCCTGTACTAATGTTCACAAGTAAATAATAAATATAATCACGTAATTTTGCTATTTAAATTATTTTTTTGAAGATATCATCTAAAAAACAAGTGGTTATATAATTTAAGTTACAGTTTTATAAAAGTGTACTTGGAATTTATATTAATTTACCCTTAATGGATAATATAAAACCTACTATAAAATAATATAAAAAGAAAATTAAATATAATATAGTACTATGAGAAATACACAATTCTATAAATTATGTGTTTGCCTGTTTAACAGTAGGTTAACGTCATATCTCGTTCAACCTGTAGTTTAAAACTTGCCACCCCAGCGCTACGATCTTAAAAATACATGCCAATAGACAAACAAATTCACAAATTGTCAAATAATTATATATTACAGGTTAGAATTTTTTAATTTCCACAGTTCGTGGTTGAAAAACAAACACGACTGTATATCTCTATCTCACAATTACGCTTATGCATTGTGAATTATGACAAAAGCTTGAACCTTGCAAACATTTTTGCTTATGCATTACGCTTATGTACTACGCACTAATCATAAACAGGGATAGGAATGCTTATATGAAATTCCACTCTACAAACTTTTCAGAATTACGTACTATCTACTTGTGTTATCCACTACGCGTTAAAACATTAAGTGGGAATGCAGCTTAATTGTACTACAGGAAAACTCGAAAAAAAATCTTCACCAGTACTCAGTGAAATAAAACTCAGATTCAATATTGAATTATTTTAATTTAATAATACTTTTAAAATTTAATAACCTTTTTATACTTTATAGTTCAATCAATAATTGCAATGTATAACCATAATTTTAATAGACTTTTTCATGCAATACAAGACTAACAGCCAAACACCTTTTAAATGATTGCACCCAATTTACCAACGAGCGCAACAGACTAGGTATCTTCATCGAATGCCTAAAAGACGCCTCCAAATTCGAAAATATTTTTAAGTTTTTAGAAAATACGAACAATTATAATAGTACATTAAAACACAAGTATCATAAGGCAATCTGTTAACGTACGAGTCCAAGTTTGGAATACGAGCCGCTAGGCGAGTTTTACAAAGGACGAGTGCGTCAACAGGCCTTATGATACGTGTTTTTTATACTATTTTTTCTATTGAGGTATTTTTACGATTAAATTTATTTAAATTGCGACGTCAAATTATGACTAGGTATTTTTTTGTTAGTTATGTTTATGTTGGTAACGCTTCTCGCTAACAATTGAAATTTCATATTTTGTCAACTATTGATTAATTAGTGTATTGCAAGGTGTATTGTATTTATGATTCAAGGTCTGATTCTGGTTGTGAAATTAATATTATATTTTTTTCTAGTCCTATCACCTAAAGAAAGTATAAAAATCCATAATTAAAAGTAATATGTTGAAATATTATCAACAACTTACCATTTTGAGGTTACCTGTCATCTGTCAGTTATGAAAGCATGACTACCAACTCGAGAACATGAAAGGCGCCAAAAATAGTACGCTTATAGATCTTCTAAACGTCGTGTTTGCAGTACAAAACAGTGCGTTTATAGAAACATAAGAACACCGAAATAGAAAAATATATTTAAGAACTCAACGCTTAATATAATACATAATAGATAACAGAGTACACTAAAAATGCGACTATGTTCGCGGGCACAATAGTCATAGCAGCTCCGTGCCCTTAAACAACAACAAAAAAAAAAAATCTGTTGTGGCCAGCACAATACCTCTCGCCACTTCCTTTTTTTGGTTACATAAGTATAGGGCGCGAACGGTAATGTTACATTTTTGGGCTTGACAAGCAAATGTGTGGGCCCGTTTCAGAATGATAATTAGTAATTATGTACATAGATGTCAAATGTTAGAATTTTTCATTAAAAATTTCAAGATTTTCTAAATTTACGTAGTTAATTTATCACCAGGAGTTTAAAGTTTACTTGTATGCCTTAGATATTTAACATTTAATTCTGCTCCACATGGAATTGGAAAATCACTAAATTTAGAATGAGAAATTATGATATTTGACATCTATATACATAATTACTAGCTATCATTCTGACATGGGCCCCCATATCTGCTTGTCAAGGCCAACAAAATCATATGACTGCTCGCTCCCTATTGTATTTAACATTTCTTGTATACCTACACTCTACACCAAAAATTCTACTTACGCATATATCTATTCCATATATATTTAGATTGTTTAATTTTAAATTCATTTTTGATGAAGAAATTTTGTCCTCTTCTAATTTTTCGAAATGTTTCCAATTCTATTAATACATTAAGAAATAATATAATGTATGTACTTCCCAGAAAAAGTCTTCAGTAATGTCTTCGGATTTCTGACACTGACATTATCTGTCAGTTACAAACAAATTAAATTTTCAACTATTTTCCATGGCCATTCTTTCAGCTGTAAAATTTATTATAACAGATTATTTTACATACTATATTTCTTCTATCTCTAAATCTATAGAATATATTGTAAAATATTTAAATGTATCAGAAAGAGAATTTATTTTTCTTTAATATTATCAAGAAAAAATTTCAAAAAATATTATTTAAAAGATTTTTTTTCAAGAATCTTCTACTTCCGGTTGTCCAATTGTTACCAAAACCTTTTCAGATCTTCCCATGAATGTCCGATTGGGAAATACGTAGTTAAAAAAATTTAAAGTCTTATAGTTTTTGAGTAACCGTCCTTCCAACATCCCACACACACACACACATACACACACACATCCACACACACACACACACACACACACACACACACAGACATCATCGTAAAAATGATAAAATCGGATTGTAGGGACCTTAAAACGTGCTTATTCAATAAAATCTGGATATGCGATTTTTAGCATGAATGCAATACCTCTCTTAGCGAGAGGTAATAGACTTGATAGACCTGATACCGATATGTACCTATACATTAATACTGCACGTTTTTGAAAAATTAAATTATAAAGCTTTTAGCAACATTAGTGACTATGTCACATATGATAAATTTTAATCAATAAATGAATTTCGAATGTGTTCTATACAGATATCTGTTTGCATTTTCACGATTTTTTTCCCCTAAATATTAAAGCTATACTCATTCTAACAATAGAGTGAATATGTTGGAATCTAACCTTAAACCTTTTTAAGTGTTTAAACAACATGGAAGAATACTGTTTTTCTTAAATGGCTGTGTCTAGGAATGTCCAGAATATTATATATATATATATATATATATATATATATATATATATATATATATATATATATATATATATATATATATATATATATATTTGCACTCTTCAAACGTGGACACGGCCTCTTGTGCCCATGCGCCAATTGCATGTGATTCATTATCAAAACCTTATGACGATAACCTAAGCAGATTACAACAAAAACAAATGACAAACACAGAACAGATGATTCAATGCCAAGATTATGCGCGCGCAATCTCCATCTGTCACTAGTCGATGTGACGTCACAGTGGAATTGGAGGTAAAAGATTGTACTTTTAATTATTAATTATAGGTGTAATACATATTTTTTAAATAAAGTGTTACATTTCTTGCCATTGTATCCAAGAGTATTATTGACAATTTGTTCCAAATATGATAAATTTTAATTTGTTAGTAATGAGTGATAATGACAATTAAAATGAAAAATAATTGTTTAACATTTAGACAGTTACCAACTTCAAAAAAAATCCCAATAACAGTTGTACAAAGGTGAACTTTGTAAACGTGAAATAGGAAAAAAACTATTCTTTCATGTTCCTATGAAGAAACAGATTTATCATGGAAACAATTCTATTTTTTCTCGCATTTCATTTACCCGTAAATCCCATTCGTTGCTTCCTTCATTAATTTTTTATCCCTTCACAACAAATAGAAACTTCGTTGATGATAAATTACTTAATTCTCGGATAATCAAGTAGAAAACACGGACGATCCATACTGACTCGTCTTTATTTTGAATGACTACGCCTTGCGAGTTGTTTAAAAGGGAAAATGTGGGTGTGAGTGAAATGAAAAGTCGTTACTTACTCTCATCGCTCTGCGGGGCGGACAGGATGGCGCTGTGCTTTTTCTTCACCTCCTCCACGTTCGCCTGGATCTTATCTATCATCTCCCGTATCTCTTCCACCTGGAAAAGTAAATTAGGTTAGCAAAAGTTGCCGCAATAAACAACAAACTGAAGCTGAAGAGAATTAAGCTGTTACAAACACATGGTATAGTGATAACTTATTAAGACTATTAGCAGGAATGGAATAACACTAACAAAACGTTCCGTTATAATAATGTTATTTTCGTTTCATTATAATAACGTTACATTAACTGAATTTAATTAAATTACAGTACAAATTAATGTTATAAATTTAATGATTTTATTATAAAAATATAATGAATTGTTCAATATTTGAATTGGAAACGGAGTAATTGACGTGTATATATTTCATAACACGAAATAATATACTATCAGAATCGTTATTTGTTATGTTACTGTTACATAACGTTATTTTGTAATTATTACGTTATTATAAAAAACAATGGAATGTTATTATTACTTTATCGAGTATCGTTACGTTACGTTTTCCATCCGTGACTATTAGTAATCTTGTAATAGTTTAAATTCACAGAAAAATATTACAGAATTCAAATGAGAAAAGAGTAACTGTAGAAAACGAGGTAGAGAATCTATACAAGTATACATACAATCATACATACAACACCTTTTTTACCTCCCGCTACCCTTGGTAAGGGAGGTATAGGGATCGTGCTAAAAATCGCATATCGAGATTTTGGTAAATGACCACGTTTTAAGGTTCCTAGAATCCATTTTTAACATTTTCACGATGATGTCTGTGTGTGTGTCTTTACGCTCTAACTCAAATACTATCATTGGGAAAGTTTTGAAACCATGTATTTCTACCTTATTCTAATATGGAAAGAAGCCATTAGATTATGGTGGCAATCGGATAACCGGAAATGGCAGTTTACTTGAAGCTCAAGATAGTTTTTCTTCAAAAAATACCTTCAAATGTAATTTTTTCTCAATTTGTTATTATAAAAATTAAAGATTATTCCATTCCATTCCAAATAATCATTTAAAATTAATAATAGTAACGTTTTAAAAGGAAAATTGTAAATGGAACAATAGTTTTATGGAAAGTAACTTAAAATACATTAGCATTAGTAAATATGCAGGTGTGTATTTAAATAAAGAAACAAATAAGTATATTATCACGGCATGTTATCCATTGCTGGGTGTGCTAATCTCATTTATACACACATTTCGATAATGATGATGACATATTTGTATTGTGCGGGCTTTTACCACAAGGGTTAATTTTATGCCATTTAAAATTCGAATTATTTGGCGTTGATCGGGATCGAATCGTATTCCCCAGATTCGTGACCAGACATCAGGCACGCGGCAACGAGACCCCATAGGTAAATGGCGGGAGGTATTGTGTTGGTCACATCTGATTTTTTTTCTCTGTTTTCGAATTAGAATGATACATTCTACCACGCATATTGATGTTAGAAGGAGCGTCATTCTTAAACGATTTTTGATGATATTTAGTTATTTGAGATACACTAAATATCTAGGCAACGGACAGAATAAAAAGCACAAATCACTGTCACCAACCTAATAATTCTAACAAAAAATCCCTTAATGGAAATTGTCAAATATTTTTATATATAAAAAAAAATGTAAATGTAAGTCTCAACAGAGGAAATAGTATAAAACACACGTAACAGAAGGCAATTCAAGCACTCGTTTGTTCGCTCACTCGCCGCTGCACGCTCGTGAGAAAATTTGTAACTCGTACTAGAATACGTAGCCTTCTGTAACTTATGTTTTAATATAAGTTAGAACAAATTATGAAATGAAATCTCTAATCTGGCAAATGTGCAATTTTTTTAATGAAATCCTTTGTAAGATAGATGTATTCGCTGATTCATTCAATGTATTCAGACGAGAATTGATAAATTACTTTAGATCTATAGACATTCTGTTAAAATTACAATTTTTTCTTCATAGCTACTTGTATTGTTTTGTGTTGTGTACTTTTTACGGGGCTTTTATGTATTTAAACTATTGCATAACTATCCTGTAATTGGAACATAGTTCGGTTGGATTGTTCAATAAATAAATACTATTAGCTCCATATCAGTTAAATATATTTATCATATAATTTTAATAGTGAAGCTAATTAATAATTAATTAGGAGATATATGAAATACTTATGGGCAATGAGTGCTTAAAAATAACTATTATTACTCAGTAAGTATTACCAACATGAATGTACACAAAAAACTAAATTCAGGTAAGACAACATAAATGCCACATGTGTATTGATTGTGGTAGCTCTGTAATGTGTAACGTAAATAAAATACGAAAATCGTTTACTTTGCACATTGTCTGCACCGGCTATTCATATGGATGTAAAAAATGTTATGTAGATATAGCACAAAACTAAAGTTGTTATTATTAAATAATGTTGGCTAACACACAAGCGCGGACAGAATATAAAGTGAAACTAGAACGAGTTACATTTTAATCAATTCAATTTACAATATTAAAATACATTATTTTATTATCCACAATAAATTTAACAATATACTGATTGAATATCAGATTTCACTATAACATTGCATCCGTTTGTGTATAACTTCTTAGCATCCTTTGACTCCTTTGAGATCAAAATACCTACATCTCAGGCCAACTCCTAATACAAGTAGTCGTACCTAATAATAATAATAGTTTATCGATTCGCTTTGGTGCATCCAACAGCCTGTACTCAATAGGTAATAACCTTAGTTTCCAATTATAATTATATCAAAGAAACCCATATGCAACCAGAACCGCATCTACGGTAAACAAGTTTCTGTTTGAGTAACAGAAGCGGTTGGTAGATCTTGTACTAACTCGAAAATACATCTTATTCGAAATGTAAACTATAACTTTGTTCCAACCGGTAATTTTGGACAAGTTTGCAACATGTATCTGATTTTTTTAATACGCATGCTTGTACATAAATTAGTTATTGACGAGTTTGAAACACTAAATGTTGGAACGCTGAATGAGACGGTGAGGGTACTAAAGCAAGTATTTGTTGCATACAAGCTAGCTAATCTCAAAAGTAAATAAATTATTTAACAACAAATAACAAATGTCTCCGTCAGCTATTTTTTCTAAAAATATAATATTATTAGAAAAATATATTAACTATAATAACATAAAATATGTTACATATGGATATCTAATAATCTAATTTTAATACGTATGTATACAAATTTCATCTTCCCTTGACAGATAGAAAATATGAAAACTAACAATCAATTTTATTAAGTACGCAGGCTCTCACTCTCAATCAGCAGAAAAAATTCTGACTGTTTAGACTGTCAGCAAATAGTTTGTGATAACCGAACAGTAGGCGCTGGACATGAACTTTACGAATTAGCTAAGTCCTAAAATCCTAAGAAGAACCTAAATATTGATAAATGTTTGTCGTGACCAACATTATTTCTTTGAATTTATTTAAAAAAAAAAAAAATTGCATGCGATATTTTTACCTTCCGTCACTTTTAGGTAAGGCAGGTATTGTCTTTGAGTTTTTAGTGAATAAGCAGTTTTAGGGTCCCTAGGATACGATTATACCATTTTTTAGAATATATATGTGTGTGTGTGTATGTCATCCATATGAAGAGCTAATTAGATTTTCGTTATAATTGGTCAACCGGAAGTATCCTCATTTGAAGATTTTAGCAGTTTTTCTTGAAAAAAACGCTGTTAAATATCATTTTTGGACATTTAATGTTATTATAAATATTGTAGAATAATCTATTATCTGTATGAATTGATTTCATTTTATACTTCATACTCAGTGGATATAGAGTTAATAAATTATAGACATTAAATTTTATAAATTAGCCAACTATGCAAACATACATTCAAAATAACAGATGTCAGTGTCAATGAAATGAAAATGAATGTGGCAGAGAAATGAAGATGTTGTGATGGATGTTGGTAAGACACGATAATATAGAATAAGGAATGAGAGGATAATGGAAATGACTCGTAATATATTGTAAGAAGAATGAAGAGCTTGGTAGAAAAAAAGTAGAAAATATGGAAGGACTGTATTGCGGAAGACTTGAGAGAAAAGGAACTGAATGAGGACGATAAGCAAAATAGAAATGAGTGGAAGAAGAAAATCAAGAATAGCGATCCCTAATGAATGGGAAAAGCTAAAGAAGAAGAAATCAGTGTCAAGTGCAATTTACAACATTTGTTTATGAAATAATTTTAATGGAAATATAAAATCTTTTGGAAGAAAATTTATGTATGGTATTTGTACATAATACACAGAATTGACGGAAGGTAATGTGCTGGCCACACTGAATTGGGTTGGCTAAAATATTTCGAATTGGTTCCGGTTTTGGTCCGGTTCAGGTTGGGGTTCGATACTCTGCATGGTAGAAAGAGTCTAGTTTCTAGTTGTACGTTTTAGTTTAGATACTCTGTTACTCAATATAATCCAAATGCAATAACTGAAAAATAAAAGCGACCTTTCGTCCAGGCAGTATAGATATTTGGACCAGTAGCTAAGTGTATTATGTGACCGGTTGTTTTTCTAACGGCCTGGAATTGAATCCGGCCAGAAATAACTTGAAAATTATTTTTAGTTTTTAAATGGAAGAAATATGGGAAAATTGTAAGCTGTTTTTCCAAATATTTAGCCCGTAACATTTTTTTGGCGGCACTTAATTAAAGCCATTTTATTTAGATAACAAATAACATATACACAATTTTTTTTATAAAATATTCATAGACCTAACTATGATTTGAAGCCAGTTCAGTTGGTAGAGCATTCCTACTAGACATAAGGAGGCCCTAGGTTCAAGACCCATTGAAGTGCAAGAATTTTTCACAAAAATCTTATCAGTATACAATCCTTTAACAAGAAAAAAAAAAATATAATGTTTGACGATAAAAATACTGAATATTATATTCATTTTAAAGTTAAAGATAGTGAAAGTTCTAGTTTATGAAAGAAATTCCTCTTTTTAAAACTAGGTATTAACAATCCTCTTTGAAATTAATTCCATCTTGTTAAAAGTCAAGTCGTTCTCCTAGAGATTTATTCGGATAAACTCGGAAACATACTCAATTGTATTTATTTTTATTTTATAAATAAAACTTAAAAAGGAAAACACGTTTCTTAATTTTATTCACAGCGCTAGATATATCTACTTAACTTATTTTCCAAGAGTTCTAAATATAGTGCAACTACAATTATCTACAGGAATACAGCACAGATATAAAGACGAATAAAGCAGCAAACACCAGAAGTGCGTTACATACATATGTACGTATACATTATGTAGATTCGAATCTATCAGCCTACTAGTGTGTGGTTGTAGTAATAGCACGGTATAGAGAATATATTCAATAGCGACTCTTGTCGTAACCTTTGATCTTTTCTTCCAAGCTGCTTGGAGTGCAGAGGGTAATAATGAGGAGCGCGAAATTAAAAAATCTGATGTGGCCAGCACATAACCTCTCGCCGTATATTTTACCTGGCTGTATGCATAAAGCAAAGAATATTTTTATAAATACAAATAATATATTCATATAAATCTATGACGTATAAACTTCTTTATTATTCAATAATAGCATGTCTCAACATAAAGATATTTACCATAAATTATGTTACAATAAATTACAAAGTAGAGTTTACCATATACAAATATTAGGCTGGTAACAGCAATTTTCAATTCGAACAACTTTGTTTACTTTCTCTTCATATTCTTCTAGTAAAAACATTAATTTTGGGCGGTCTAAAATGTATATATCTGGATTGTGCATCTATTCTTATATATCTTCTTTTACATTTTATTTTTTCATACTTGTTATATCTAAATAACACTAATTCCTTTTAATAAAGTGACGGATAGATTGCACTCCGATTATTCTTATATCGATGTGTAATTTTGTCAATATTTACAACTTACTTGAGAAGAATTTGATAGCTTTTTCGCAACTCAAAGTTACTCTAGTCTACAGTACTGGTGTACATTGTCCCATAATGTTTGAAACAAATTTAAGTCCTTCAACCTAGACTTGTCATCTCCATAATAGTCACAGATCAAGAATTAAGGGATTCTCCAAATACATATTATTTCCGACACTGACATTTATCTGTCAGTTACAAATAATTTAAATTTGCAACTATTTTTCATGGCATCCTTTCGGTTGTAAAATTAATTACAACATTATTTTATATATTATATTCCTTTTATCTCTAAATATATAAAATATGTATAAAAAAATTTAAATGTATCAGAAAGAGAATTTATTTTTCTTTAATATTATCAAGAAAAATTTTCAAAAAATAATATTTAGAAGATTTTTTTTCAAGAATCTTCTACTTCCGGTTGTCCAATTGTTACCAAAACCTTTTCAGATCTTCCCATGAATGTCCGATTGGGAAATACGTTGTTAAACAAATTTTAAGTCTTATAGTTTTTGAGTAACCGTCCTTCCAACATCCCACACACACACATCCACACACACACACACACACACACACACACACACACACACACACACACACACACACACACACACACACACACACACACACACACACACACACACACACACACACACACACACACACACACACACACACACACACACACACACACACACACACACACACACACACACACACACACACACACACACACACACACACACACACACACACACACACACACACACACACACACACACACACACACACACACACACACACACACACACACACACACACACACACACACACACACACACACACACACACACACACACACACACACACACACACACACACACACACACACACACACACACACACACACACACACACACACACACACACACACACACACACACACACACACACACACACACACACACACACACACACACACACACACACACACACACACACACACACACACACACACACACACACACACACACACACACACACACACACACACACACACACACACACACACACACACACACACACACACACACACACACACACACACACACACACACACACACACACACACACACACACACACACACACACACACACACACACACACACACACACACACACACACACACACACACACACACACACACACACACACACACACACACACACACACACACACACACACACACACACACACACACACACACACACACACACACACACACACACACACACACACACACACACACACACACACACACACACACACACACACACACACACACACACACACACACACACACACACACACACACACACACACACACACACACACACACACACACACACACACACACACACACACACACACACACACACACACACACACACACACACACACACACACACACACACACACACACACACACACACACACACACACACACACACACACACACACACACACACACACACACACACAGACATCATCGTAAAAATGTTAAAATCGGATTCTAGGGACCTTAAAACGTGCTTATTCAATAAAATCTGGATATGCGATTTTTAGCATGAATCCAATACCTCTCTTAGCGAGAGGTAAAAAAAGATATATTTAATGTGTTATTTAATATCAAATGATAAATTTTAGTATGGTAAAAATAAATAAAAGAAAAGTATAAATACGTAAAATGTATATTTATAGAAAATAATAATATTTATTTATTTTTTATTTATTCTATTAAATTTTAATTGTTACCGGGAGCGTTTTCGATAATATTGCTTGATTTTAAATATATATATACAAAATGTACGTAGAACAAATATTGAAGCACTATTTTAGAGGGAATTAATAACAAGGTAACAAAAATCTATATATAAACGTTTATAATACAATATAAATTATATTAGATACCTTTCTAAGTTTCTAGCGAACGAAAAAAAACGACACTTTTGATATATTTCTTATATTTTTACACGTTTGTATAGCACATTTATCTAAATACTTTTTGGAACTCATATTGAAGAATAATTAATTGTCTCTCTTGATATACAGGGTGTTTTATTTTTTTGGACCCAGCAAATATCTCGTTTATTTATTAAGTTAGTAATTTCTTTCATATAACATAATTTATACAGCAACATGTAAGCTACTTGATGACGGATGTACATTCATGATACCACTTCCAGTTTATTAGTAATTAATATCAACTTTGAAATTTCAAATGGAACATAGTATATTTTTTTACAAATTTGAAAAGTATATCAAATTTGCTTTACAATTATGTAAAATAATCCATATGTTACATTATTAAAAAGTAAAATGGCGGGCACTTTTTATACACCTAGTCGAAAAGAGAATAGTGAGCCATGACTGTGTCTTGAAATAAAACAATGAACTAAAACAATAATTGTAACTATTATTATTAAACGAAAAAAATTTTTTTGTCATAATAATGCAGAAAATAAGAATAAGGAACAAAATGACTTTACAACAAATATTCAAAATAACTTCCAGCCTCTTCAATACAATAAAAAAGTGTCCCCCATTTTACTTTTTAATAATGTAACATTTGGATTATTTTACATGATTGTAAAGCAAATTTCATGTACTTTTCAAATTTATAAAAAAATGGAACATACCAATGTTCCATTTGAAATTTCAAAGTTGATATTTATTACTAATAAACCGGAAGTGGTATCATGAATGTACATCCGTCATCAAGTAGCTTACATGTTGCTGTATAAATCATGTTATATGAAAGAAATTACTAACTTAATAAATAAGCGAGAAATTTGCTGGGTCCATCTTTGTGTTTCGTTCAATTTCATACTTTAAGTGCATGTGTAAACAAGTAACAAGTATATACTTGTATTTCAAAAAATAAATATTTAGTATCAAAATGAAAATATCTGATATAAAAATTTACAATAAATAAATCTATTTATTACATATTTTACAGGGCACTGTAGTTTAAATTTATAATAGAATAATCTTACTTTTTTCTGAGACCTGTACATTAATATATTTTATTTATAAAATTCTAACAATTGAATGATTATTATAAAAACTATAAATCTGCTCGTAATATATTATGAGATTCAAAATCTTGCTGCTCATTATTTCCCATTTCAACCCGAGCAGTTTGGAACGAAAATAAGCAAAGTGTCTATACTGTATAATTATCTATACTGTGGTAATAATAATAGTGAAGGTATGGCTAAAAGGTCGATCGCGGGCGTATTTAATATGCTAGCCATGCACGATGCCAGAATTGTCATCCCAAATTTGTTAGAATTCGCTACACACGGACCATGCCATGACTGTTAGTCCACTACATTTTAACCGGTGAGTAAATAGGGTGTTGATCATGAAAATTTGCTGCGGATTATCACTATACAGAAACGCGCAACAATCAACGATAATTATATTATTTTCAGAAGACAATGAAGATGTTCCAAAAAACAAAAGATCGTTTTATAAAATCAATATTTGTGCTTTGGTATTCAGTTTTTGTAAAGTGAACCATATCCTGATAAGCATCTGCTTTCTTGAATTTAATACTGTATTCTTTACACTTTATTTACCACAGTACTTGATAGAGATTTATATAAATTTATAAGCTCTGTCATAAATTCTAGAGAATTTAATTTTGAATTGGGAGGCATTATTTATTTCTCTAATCAACCCAAGTGTTACGTGTGCGTAATAGCACACGAACATGTGGGTGAAGGCTTACTAGCTTAACACGCACGCGCCCGTCATTCCCAGCATGATCAGATTTGTCATGCCCGGCTTGTCAAGCCATCATGTCTGGCTTGAATCATACACGGTCAAGTTTGGTATTATACTCCGATGTGTAAAGTTGGTACTTTACAAAACGAAAAAAGTATAGTACGACTAGCGAATGAATATTGACGTTTAACTAATTTTATAGATGTAGTTTCTTTTCATAAATTTGTCTTATGATTTGAATTTTAAAGGATACTGACCTTTATGTATTACGTTATAAAAGACTAGAATTGTCCCCAATACTAATGGAATACTAGGAGGCATTTAAAATGATCTTAGCAACAGGTTTCAGGGATGTATTTAAAAAAAATTAATAACGTAAATTATTATTCGTTCGTCTCAAGTGCAAGCAACTTTCGAGTCGGAACTTCTGTCATATGAAATTAAAAATAATCTTATTTCATAGAATTGCCAAACTGAATAATTTAAAAGTCAAAATATTTTATATAATTAAAATAAACGAAAAATGTTTAAAATATTTTAAATGCAACTTTATTTTGTTATTCTGCTATTATGCAGATACCACAATCATCCGTCTATTTTCAGCAAGCCATAGTACTGTATTTCTGGCATTTCCTAATCTAGTATTTAAATGGGTAGTTGCAAAAATTCTCATACTTGAATATTTCGTACAATTCTATTCTTCTCTAACGAAATACATAAACCACATCTATAAAATAATTTAAACGTCAACTTTCATTCGCTAGTCGTACCATAAATGATTATCGTATTTTATTTACTTTACACATTACGGAGCTACCACCATCAATACATGTGTGGCATTTAAGTTGTCTTACGTCTTACCTAAATTTAGTTTTTTTCTTCTTTACATTGATGGTAATACTGTCTGAGTGCTGCAGAATTCAACTCATATCTGTTATGTCAAATTTGTAATTTGTTTCAGGGATAGTATTTAAGGTCGTATAAAAAATGTTGTATGCAACTCAAATGTAAACAAACTTTATGACATTCGGTCAATAATACTTGATCTCACATCATAAAGCTCGTGTTTACACTTTACACTCTTGTTGCATAAATAACTATTAACCCTTTTGTGACACACAACAGCATATTTTAATAATTTTATTACGAATTTATTGTTGTTTTATAATAGGTGACCTAATAAGAGCATCGGATTCAATTTTAAATAAAACAAATCCTTTTTTACCTTCCGTCACCTATAGTAAGGAAGGTATTGTCTTTGGTCAAAAAATTCGGTGGTGAGTTTTCATTGAATAAGCACGTTTTAGGGTCTTTACAATACGATTTTACTATTTTTACGATGATGTCTGTATGTGTGTGTGTGTGTTCGTATGTGCGTGTGTGTGTGTGTGTGTGTGTATGTGTGTGTGTGTGTGTATGTGACTGTTTTTTCCTGCACGATATCTCCAGTACTAGAATTCCAAAAATTACAATTCTTGCGTATTTCTCTTCCTTACAACCATATGCAGAGTTGATTAGATTTTGGTTATAATTGGTCAACCGGAAGTGTCCTCATTTGAAGATTTTAACAGTTTTTCTTGAAAAAATCAGTTAAATGTTATTATAACTTAAATAATATATTATTGTCTATACGATTTGATTGCATTTTATATTTGATATTCAACAGATATAGAGTTAAAGAAGAATAAAGATAATAAATTTGATATAAATTTCATAATTCAGCCAGCTATGCTAACTTAACCATGGAAACTGCTAATTCAAATTGACAGATGTCAGTATCAATAAAATGTAAATCAATGAAAGAAAAATGGAAGTAACTCTAGTGTTAGAAGTTTCTAGATATAAGAGAGACGATGATTACATTGGTTTGAACATGTTATGAGGAGAGATGAATATATTAATAGAAGGTGGAAGAAACATAGGAAGACCAAATATAAGATGAAAAGGCTGTATTGTAGAAGACTTGAGAGAAAAGAAACTGAATGAGGACGACACGCAAAACAAAAATAAGTGGAAGAAGAAAATAAAAAATAGCGACCCCCTAACGAATGGGAAAAACTAAAGAAGAAGAAGATATCAGTGTCATGTGCAATTTGCATAGTTTGTTAATGAAATAACTTTACTGGAAATATAGGATCTTTTGCAAGAAAATTTATGTATGGGGGGCGTGCAGTAACATGACTTTGACCGTGTCAAAATGACAGCAATTAATTATGTCCATAACTGGCAAGTGTTACAATTTTTCAATCAAAATTTCATAATTTTCTTATTTTATGTGGTTTGCTTGTTATTAGGAGTATGGAATTCAGTTGTCGAGAAAAGGAATCACATAATACCAAAAATTTATAATCTTTTGCAAGAAAATTTATGTATGGAATTTGTACATAATACACAGGATTGACGGAAGGTATTGTGCTGGCCACATCAGATTTTTATTTAATCAATGTAAATTTATTGAATGCACAAGTTCTATGGAAAAAAATATACATTTCATCACAAATAATTACATATTATCAAAGGAAAACAATATTATTCAAATGACCTCCACGACCACAACTCTGTTCGCATACTCCTACAATTTTGCTTAAATTTTCAATGACTTTTTGGCAGAGAAGTGACTTTACTAAATAAAAAAAAAAAATTGATTTCAAAAAGCCCCACCTGGGTGTCAATTCACAAAATCTTACTGCATGGCCAATTCTGGCGATGAAATGGCTTACAAAATGTTGATGCAATAAATCGTTTCTCGCGCAGTTGACACAAAAAGAACTCCGTAATCATGTTGCGGTAATGAGTACTATTTCCTATTACTATGACAGAAATCAACACATTAAAAAATATTAATTTTTGTCATTACAAAAATGAAACTAAATGAAAGCAGCGACAACTTACGATAATTATTATTAACTAAAAAAAGAGACACACTGTATTAGAAACTGGAAGGAACACAATGTTCGAAGTTTGTCTCGCTTTCGCGCAATAGTGCTGTATCCTCAAATCAATATCACAAATTAATATTTGTGTTCATTTAAAAAGCTTAGAAATAAAATAAAAGCATTTCAAAAAATCACTGAATTACAAAACAATTTTTGTTATTGAAATAAAAGGTTTAACTTTGCAAAATTGGGAGATTAAGCAAATATACCGAAATTTGTGATCCACATCAAGCGAAGATTTTTCACTAATTATTTTTTCATAAGAGAATAAATTATGAAAATAGTTGCTGTGGATGTCACACATTTTCTTACGAAGTCATACGTCTGTTGAGTTATCAAAAAGTTGGAAAGCAGTGACATAACCTAATCTCAAACATAATTATTTTGTAATTCTACACATTTATTATTTTCTATCCCAGATGACTGCGTCCGTAAACAAACTTCTTCATCCTTGGGTCGTTAGTCAAAGTAAAAAGTAATGATATATATTCGATTATTTATAGAAATACACATTTATTATTATGTAGATATATCAATACAAACAACAGATGAGACATAAATATTATATGTAAGCGTATAAACATATTTATATGAAAACACCATTAAGAATTCATATATTCATTTCTAGTATAACAAAACATATTTATTGTGAGATGAAATACATCTATCCTTTCCTTATAAATATGAAACTGTGTCTTTATTGAGCATCTATGGAAAACAGAAACCTTTCAGCGATGTTAATCAATTATTCAGCGAATGACACTCCACTGATCATGAAATAGTGCGCGTGACTCCCGAGGCAGCAGCAAATTATTAAAGAGTTAACTTTTACTATTCATACTTGTTTGCGTTGTCGTGGATACAAAGCAGGACAAAAGTAGTTTATTTATTGCCTCACATACATCATGTTATGTATATTAGGAGTTCATATTCAAGCTGGGACTTGTTCAAAGGTTCGCGAACAAAGCGAAACATTGTTTGAGATCAAAAAGTTGACTAGATTTACTTTTTGTTGGGAAACGACAACGTATATACTGTAACGTTTTTATTTATATGGGTGAAGTGTAAAACATAGACAAATATTATTAACAAAAGAATGCGTTTATTAAACGATAAATAAATAAAGATTAAATATTAAAAGATAACAAAAACAAGTAACACTATGATTAAATAATTATAAACACTAAGAATATTATTAAATGCTTAAACACTACGATTATTTATCTAACTGATATTTATATCACTGCACTTATTTATATAACTACATTTATTTATGTTAACAACTGTTCAACTGTTTATTTATATCACTGAGTTCATATCTGGTTACTGGTATATCTGAGACTGAGCGTCCGCCTTCTCTCGGCCAGTATTTATATAGCGCGTAACAGTCTAGAAGCCACTCGAAGCGTTCCACGCGATAATGACCGGCACACAAAGGAACGAGGTCACGGCGCAATTAAGAGTCCAGCCGCTGCGGCGCCAGGGATTGCGTCATCGTTCTCGTATATTCGTTCAGTGGTGGCGTTGTATACTATTCTCTCGGGGGCGCACGTCACATTGCCCCCTCCTTAAGACTGTTTCGTCCCGGAACAGTTCTTGATGACGAAATCTACATGCATTGCCCTTGGTACACTTTGAAGTCTTGAAGAAGTGACAGTCGATGGTCCGCTGGAGTTCTCCTTTCTGTCTGTTAGGGTTAAAGCTGCAGACTAGAATTTCGATACCGGTATATCGGAAGAGGATCTCTAACATGTTCCTAATAACTCTCCAATCCAAGCCATCTAGTCCACAGCCTAACTTCGGTACTGCCAACTTCAAAATGTCATTTTCTAGCAGATGATCCTTCAAGTCACACAGCGAGCTCCATAGGTTGCGATATGACGGCTTTTGGTACGAGCGTGGTTTTGTGACCAGGTAGTAGATATACCGCTGCTGTTCTGTATTGTTATCCCTCAGTCGTAGCGTCTTCCCGACGGATGGACCTTGGTTGGCCAGTTCTTGTAGTCGTCCAAATTTTGTCTTAAAGACTGACGCTATGCCGCGTGACATCTTTAAGTCTTCCGATACGCAGTGGCCGAGGGAATAATCTGAGGACACGGTGAACAGATCTCTATATTCTTCTGTCGTCACGCCATACCGCGCCTTGTGACCAAAGGAATACTGTTCCATGAAGTCTTCAAAAGTCGGTTCCTGAGGTATGATCCGACGAACCGTTGCTCCATGCTGGTCTTCATTGTTGTCACCGGCGAACGGGGCTAGCCGATTAAAGTGTACTACTCTCGGCTTTCCGGTAGGTGTTTTTCTAATTCTGTATATCACGTCGTTTATTCTCTTAACGACCTCATATGGACCTTCCCAATTTCTTTGTAGCTTTGGTGATAAACCTCGGCGCCTTTGAGGATTGTAAAGCCACACTAAATCCCCGGGTTGGTATCCACCTTTTTCTGCCTTGATGTCATACTGGTCCTTCATTCGGTCGCTGGCAGCTTGAGTGTTTATGCGGACTTGTTCATGAATGTAGTTCATTCTTCTCCGTAAGTCCGTTACGTAATCTTCCCCGGCCAGATCTTCCCCAGGTTTACTGCCGAACACCAAGTCACATGGCAGGCGCAACTCACGCCCAAATAAGATGTTCGCAGGACTTTGCCCTGTGGTTTCATGCACGGATGAACGATAAGCCATTAAGAACAGATGAAGATGTCGGTCCCAGTCTCTTTGGTGGTTGGAGACTACCTTCGACAAATATCGGTTGATCGTTCTGTTCATGCGTTCAAGCATGCCATCGGACTGCGGATGTAATGCAGTTGTCCTCGTTTTATTAATCCCTAATATCTTACAGATATTTTGGAAAACGGCAGACTCAAAATTTATCCCCTGGTCGGAGTGAAGTTCACGTGGAACTCCGAATCGGCATATACACTCCTTGACTAAGGTTTCGGCGACCGTAGTAGCTTCCTGGTTGGGTAATGGATAGGCCTCAACCCATTTGGTGAAGTAGTCCATGACAACCACGATGTATTTATTTCTGTCTTCGCTTTCTGGAAATGGTCCGGCCACGTCAATCGCAATGCGCTCAAATGGACTGCCAACGTTGTATTGACGCATTGGAGCTTTCCGTCGTCTATGAGGGCCGTTGCTTCCAGCGCAAACTACACATTTCTTGCACCAGTCTTTAACGTCTTCCTTGCAGTTAACCCAGTAAAATCGCTGGCGCAATCTTTCTAATGTTTTGTTGACTCCAAAATGGCCACCTCCAGATCCGTCATGGATTTCTTTCAGCACGTCTGGAATTCTATTCTTAGGAATAACCAACTGAGTTCTCTTCTCAGTTCCATCGGTATTTTCCACCAAACGCTTTAACAGGCCATCTTCAATCATCATCGAGTCCCATTGCGCCCAGTATGATTTTACACTCTGCGAGTGTGGTGCAACTTCTTCCCATCTTGGTTTTCTCTCTTCTGCTTTCCACTCCAGCAGTATTTTCAACGTCGGGTCATTCTCTTGGTCTTCGCGTAGTCCATCGGGCTGCCAATTATCGTCGACTACTGTTGTCCTGGCGACAGTAAAATGTTTCTCTTCCAGTCGACTACAATGCTTGCACTCATCTTGGCATGGCCTTCTGGACAATGCGTCGGCATTACGATGGCTGGTACCCGCCCTATGATCGATTTTGAAATCGTATTCCTGTAGTCTTTCAATCCATCTAGCCACCTGACCTTCAGGATTCTTGAATTGTAGCAGCCATTTTAATGCAGCATGATCAGTCCTAATCAAAAATCGTCTTCCGTACAAATATTTGTAGAAATGTTCCACGGATTTCACGACTGCCAAGAGTTCTTTTCTAGTCACACAGTAATTCCTTTCTGGTTTTGACAAGGTCTTACTAAAGTAGGCAATAACTTTCTCATGCCCATCTTGTATCTGGGAAAGAACGCCACCAATTCCAACGTTGCTGGCATCTGTGTCTAGAATGAATTCTCCTTCAGGTAAAGGATAACTCAAGACGGGTGCGCTTGTCAAAGCATGTTTTAGTTCTTTAAATGCAACTGTACAGTCCATTTCCCAGATAAATCTTCTTCCTTCTTCAGTAAGCCTTGTCAGTGGCTTGGCTATGTTGGCAAATCCAGGTACATATCGCCGATAATAGGTACACAAACCAAGGAAACTTCTGAGTTCGTGTTTGTCCCTAGGTGCTGGCCAGTCTCTCACAGCCTTTATCTTCTCCTGGTCGACTGCAATACCCTTACCGGAAACCACGTGTCCCAGGTAATGAACTTCTCTTCGAAACAGGTGACACTTCTTCGGGCTAAGTTTCAGGTTAGCCTTCCTCAATCTCTGGAAAACCTCTTCCAAATTCTTCATGTGGTCCTCGAATGTCTTACCAACCACAATAATATCGTCGAGGTACACTAAACAGGTTTTCCAAGATAGCCCAGCCAATACTGTTTCCATGAGTCGTTCAAACGTTGCAGGAGCATTGCAGAGCCCGAACGGCATTACGGTGAATTGCCAAAGTCCTGTACCAATGGTGAAGGCTGTCTTCTCTTTGTCTTTTGGATCCAAATCCACTTGCCAGTATCCGCTCTTTAGGTCCAAAGTGGAGAAAATCTTTGAGCCAGCTAAGGTGTCTAATGTGTCGTCTATTCGAGGTAGCGGGTAGCTGTCCTTCTTCGTCACGTTGTTAAGTTGACGATAATCGACGCAAAATCGTGTAGAGCCATCCTTCTTCTTCACTAACACCACTGGTGAAGCCCATGGACTGCTTGAAGGTTCAATCACACCTTCCATTTTCATGTCCTCGATTATTCTTTCCGCTTCCTCACGCTTTGCCAGTGGTAGTCTTCTTGCTGGTTGACGGATGGGTCTTGCGTCTCCGGTGTCTATTTTATGATGAACTACATTAGTTCTTCCGTTGGCTTTCTTGTCATATTGGAACACATCTTGAAACCTCCCAATTAAATCCTTCGCCTTGGTTCTCTGGTCGGCGGTCAATTCTTCGAACGATGTTAATTGATTGATTAACGTGTCCGAAACTTTCTGAGATGTGTTCCCTGTGGCCTTTACAGTTCGAATAATCGAGGATACTGCAGAGCATTCTCCTACAATTGTTCCTCTCTTTAGGACAACAGGATAAAAATTTACGTTCATTATTCGAACAGGTATTACCCGGCTGGCTTTGACGAGTGATTTTCCGACAACAACTCCAGTGCCAGTTTTGGCATCATCATTCTTGGGCTCCAGCATAACGATACTTCCCTCACAGAAACTACCATCTAAATGTGCTTCCAGGATAGTTTCACTTCGTTCTGGGAGGGTAACGTCTTCTGCCATTAGTACGCGCACAGCTTTATCATCTCGTGGATTTAATACGAGTTCTTCTTCATTGACCATCATCACGCCCTTCTTCAAGTCAAGTTTAAAGCCATGCTTTGTCATTGCGTCCATTCCGAGTATTAATTCATCTTCAACTTCAGCTACTAGCGCACGATGTTTAAAGGAGGTGTTTCCAATAGAGATGGTGACATCTACTTCTCCTAATGCGATAGCTTGTTCTCCCGTTGCTGTGCGTAACCGCCACTTGGTTGGTTGAAGATGCGTCTTGCCAGTTTTCCTTATGAAGTCGGGTCTAATTATAGTTTTTGTCGCACCCGTATCCAGTAGCATTTTCATTGGCCTTCCGTTAATAGAGCCATCCACATAGATGCTATTGGCTTTATGATGAAGAGATGCGACATAACTGATGGATTGTGGAGCTACTAGATTACGGGTCGACAGTTGCTCCTTCGCATCAACCCGATTTAGTTTTCCGACTCCTTTTCTTCCTTTGCAGATTCAGTCTTCTTATGCATCTTTCTACAAAGTCTCTGCGGATGGCCCAGTTCACCGCAGTTCCAACAACGGAGTTTCTTTCTTCCGGTGAACACTTCACTTGCAATTCGTCGCATTGTCTCTTCTAGATCTTCAGAGTTTTCCTTTCTCTCAGCATCGATATTTCGCACTCGTGATTGGTTACGTGAAGCTTGTTTGGCAGCTTCATGCTCTAATGCATATGAGAGTGCGTCAATTAGAGTTTTTGGACGGGCCAATCGCAATGCTTGCTGAGTTTCGCTGTCTCGAACTCCGTAGATAAATGATTGAGTGGCCAGGCACTCCAAAACGCTGTCGGGAGCCGTAGGATGTGCGAGATGAACCAAACGAGCTATGTCAACTTCAAATTCTTGAAGGCTTTCTTTTGAGCTCTGATACCGGTTCCTTAGTTGCGTCTGGTACACCTGCTCCAGATGAGCATTTCCATACCGCATATCCAATCGCTTGACTAGTTGGTCGTAGTCTTCTTGTTCTTCTTCTTTCAGCGTTTGCAGGATGTCGATAGCTTCTCCGCGCAACGAGACAGTCAACGCCGTAGCCTTCTCCTCAGACGTCCAATTATTCGCTTTTGCGGCCGCTTCAAATTGTTTTAAATAATTCGGCCACGAAGACTTCCCATCAAATTCCGGTGTTTTTATGTGCATTTTTGAAGTTGTATCAGGTTTTACTACTTTTCTTTCTTCTATCAGACTTGACTCAGCCACACCAGAATTCGGAATTGACGACGGTGTAATTTTAGTGAATTTTTCTCGTAATTCTTCTATCTTCCTGTCATACTTTTCTTCTAAATTCTTCAGACCTTCTTCAGTATTCTCCATTAATTTTTGTTCTAAATTTCTAGAATTTTCTTCTAATTTCTCTTCTAAACTTCTAGAATTATCCTCTAATTTTTGTTCTAAAGTTCTAGAATTTTCTTCTAATTTTTGTTCTAATGTTCTAGAAATTTCTTGTGCTTTTCTAGAACTCTCCTCCAATTTATGTTCTAACGTTCCTGTCAATTCTTCTTTTAATGTTCGAGAATTTTCTTCTAATTTATTTTCTAATGTTCTAGAATTTTCATCTAATTTTTCTGTCAATTCTTCTTTTAGTGTTCTAGAATTTTCATCTGTTTTTCTAGAACTTTCTATTATAAGTTTCTCAATGTCGGATAGAGATAGGTTACATGAAATTTCGAATAAGTAATCTTCAATATTTTCACCAGCATCGATTAATGCTTGCCGCAGACGAGATTGTAGAACGCCTTTCAGTCCTGTCGTATCTAATTCTCGTTCTTCCAGTTCTTTCTTGAGATCACTTACTTTTAATTCACCTAATTTTACTTGTTTAGTCGTCATTTTATTTATTTTATTTACACTTCACAGTTATGAACAACCCCACACCTGACACCAATTGTAACGTTTTTATTTATATGGGTGAAGTGTAAAACATAGACAAATATTATTAACAAAAGAATGCGTTTATTAAACGATAAATAAATAAAGATTAAATATTAAAAGATAACAAAAACAAGTAACACTATGATTAAATAATTATAAACACTAAGAATATTATTAAATGCTTAAACACTACGATTATTTATCTAACTGATATTTATATCACTGCACTTATTTATATAACTACATTTATTTATGTTAACAACTGTTCAACTGTTTATTTATATCACTGAGTTCATATCTGGTTACTGGTATATCTGAGACTGAGCGTCCGCCTTCTCTCGGCCAGTATTTATATAGCGCGTAACAGTCTAGAAGCCACTCGAAGCGTTCCACGCGATAATGACCGGCACACAAAGGAACGAGGTCACGGCGCAATTAAGAGTCCAGCCGCTGCGGCGCCAGGGATTGCGTCATCGTTCTCGTATATTCGTTCAGTGGTGGCGTTGTATACTATTCTCTCGGGGGCGCACGTCACAATACGTTATATATCACTTAACTGGAAATTTATACTAACTTTAACTATAAAAAAATGGGGTTTATAGTTTTAAACCAAAAATGTCACACAACAAAAATTATCAAATTAAAAACCATCATTGTGGCAATAAAACAAATTAAACAATGCAATTAAAGATTATTTTCATTGCTAATTTCCTAATTTAGTTATCAAAATTTTAAAACGTCTTATGTATTTTAATAATTCTTTTTACGTCCGTCAAAAAAAGTACACTTTTTCATTAAAATGATGTTGCGGACTACAGTTCTCATCACCACGAACTTGACACGCCACAAATAAGCAACACAGACGCCAAAGTGGTGACTCCGACGTATGGAGGTAGGAACAGTGTTGCCAACCTTCCTTTTTAAAAAATTTCTCGGAATCCAAAAAAAAAACCCTTTTATCACAAAAAATCCTGTTTTAAAGTAATTTATTAAAATAATCTTTATTTTCTATTTATCTCCATTCATTACTAAACATCACTAGGTTCAAATTTAGCGCTTTTCTACGGAGTAAATCAGTCTTCTGGTATCCGCATTCTTATACATTCTCCATTCGCTGAGACGAGAAAATAATGTAACTAATTTTTGATCAGAAACAAGTCATTCTATAAGTTCGGCTCCAAAATTTTCCTCCTTTAGATGAAAAATGATATGAATTATAATTAAAAATATAAGTATAATATATGATAAATTTTGTTTCCAAACTGATGACAAAATCCCTGTATTTTTCTATTTGAAGTGAAAAAAACCCTTTATCCCTCTTCATGTTAAAAAATCCCGCAAAAAGGAATAAATCCCTCTATGTGGCAACACTGGGTAGGAATAACATGGAGAGAGTATAAACTTAAATTACGGGCACGGGGAATGAAACCCAGTGGGGACGGACGCAGGTACTGTAGTAGTACCACTGCAATGGAGATTCGCGATACATCTAAAGAAAAACTAGTATAAAATACGACATATATCAAAAAGTCGCAAACGACAACACAAGTACACGTACAAAAAATATATAACGCACAATTGACAACAATAACCTTGTAATTTCAAAATGATATGGGACACCATTGTAGAGGAGGAAGCGGCTTCACTAGCGATTGCAAATACTCCCTCCATATTATTCCTACCTCCATGCTCCGACGAGATCTGAACACGTAACCTTCTGTAACTATCCTAACATCAACTTCGTCCCCCTAGACATCGCCATCAGACAACCAGCAACGTTGGTACTGGCGGGGGAGTACTGTGGCGGTTGGAATTCAATAACCTGGCTACGTTCGAGAGCGCTCCACTCGCCTACACTACACAGGTCTATGGTGGGCCAGGGCCCATATTTTGTAAGTAGAAAGCGATAACGAATACGAATTCAATATGGCGAGCGCGTCATTATTTCCTATTCAGATTCACGCATTCAATCGAATTGTGTAAATTCATCTATTCGTCTTAAAATTTTAAATTTACCACGTAGTTTTACACTTATATGGTCTAAAATTCCTCTGATGGTAGTGGTAGTTTAAAAAGATCCATCAGTCTTTAATCTTCTTCTCTCCATCCTTAAATTTTGAGTATTATTTCGTTTCATAATTTCCTCACAATAAAAGAAAAGAAATAAATGCGCCATCCTGCTAAAAATATTATTTATAATCTTTGTTAAATGGACTTATATTTCAAATAATATTGAAAGACAATGATTGAATGAAATTTCTGATAAATGTCATTGACAATTCTATTCTACAATGGAATACGCTATTCGAGTGCTCCAGGCCTCTAGAGGTGCTTATTCAGTGCAAAATGGCTGCCTTTACAATGGTAGGGGGTTTGTATTCCATCTGAATTGGTATTCTTTTTTTTCGCTTTCTAGTTACAAAATAGGCGCCGTGCTCAGCGCGTCTACTTCTTATATGGTCCCGGGTTCGACTTCCAGCCGCCCCAACTTCCAGCGTCTACAGCAGGACATGGCTTACAGCCTTACTAACGAGTCTACGTTAGCATGCTTGAATGAAGAAAAGCGATATAACAGAGAAGCGACTCTATGCGAATTCAAATCAGTGTAATCCAGTCAGTCGAGTTAGTTCAGTCCAGTTTAGTCAACAAGTTTACATGCAGAGTGAAATAAATATCGTGCAAATAAATAGTGTGCTGCGTTAATTGTTTCAATAAACATTTGAAAACAGTTACTTACAGGTTAGGTTAGTGTTAAAATTTATATTTATTATTATGAACTTACAAATATATACTTGGAATTTTAGTTTAAAAGAGGGCTTTATTTTTTGATGTAAATATTTTACTATAAAAATAGAATTTCAATAATTTTCCATGAATAATAATAGGTAATGACAACTAAAATGAAAGAATTATTTGACATTTAGACTAAGTTACTAATTTCACAATTAGAAAAATCCCCCAAAAACATTGTTCATTGTAACTCGTTTTGGACAAAAACAGTTGTACAAAATTCACTTTGTGAAAGCCAAATAGAAAAAATACATACGATCCGAAGCTTATAGGTGGCAATGTTCGTTACAGTATTTAACTACAAATATTTTTTTTTATTTAAAATTAATACCATCAACAGGTTTTTATTTATTAAATATTACCTACTTTGTATTAAAGGATTCATATAATAATATTCTAGTGTATATAAAATAGAACATAATAAAAATGCTGTAGAATAATCTGAATAATATACTCGATACGATAAAAATTTCACGGTACTACAATGCATAAAAGCAAATATTGTCCGAACAAAGCTGCATTTAGCTTGCAATAATTATTACCTGGATACAAAAGAACACACATCAAAGCAAAAGTCAACAAAAACCCCATGGGACCGTTAAAAAATAAATAGACATTCACACATTTCACGCCTGTAATAATTTGCAAAAGTGATATTTTCCACCACATCACTTCTGTTTTGTTTATTCGTGATCAATGTTCATATGTTCCAGGATTTGAAAAATGACCATCCTTCAAAAACATCACTTGTTTAAACAAACGCAATACGCACGTTCCCATAGCAACGAATCAGACGGGAATAAAATGAAAACAAAATCAATACGATTTTAATAACTTCTAAATATAATATTTCGCAGCGAATCTAAAAATATCAATTTCTGATTTTGCGAATGCTTAAAGTTTGTAATAAGACCACGTACGATTTGGAAAAACTCATTTACATAATACAAAGATTTTAGAAGATGTATAGGAATTTTTCATCCGAGCTTGAAAGATGATAAAAGGAATAAGTCGGAAAAATGATTAATTTTGAAATGTGGAATGTACGAATACATTTTTCAATTTCCTACCATACATTTTATATTGCAGTAGCATTTTATGCTATCGTTATGTATCTAGGTTAATCTAAATGTAATGTGAAAGATATGAAATTATTCTTATTGAATTAATAAACCTCTGAAAATTATTATCTTTATTTTATGTAATAATCTTTCATATAGGAGATAAATTATTGTAGTTATTTTAAAATATTAATCATGTAATTTTATAGCTATTATGTGGCACAGATGTTCATAAATCTGTTTAAAACTTATAAATCATAAATGAATACTAATCGTAAGAAATGACATGAATGATTGACGCACAAAGACCAACTTTCCAAATATCGAAATATTTCCTGAAACAACAATTAATCAACTAAAAACTTTCAGAGTTTATAAATAAATATGAATTCTAAATGGAATTTAATGACAAATCATTTGTTCATTTATTTTTAAAAAAAGGTTAAAGAGATTTAATGTTAAAATAGCTACGAGAGTTACTATAAGAGTTTTGAGAATACTATCAATTTAAGCAATTATTTATCTGTCATTTGAAATTAAATTATGAAAGTTACGTTATATAAACTTAGTTTTTTTTAAATGTCGTTGTGAGTAAAAATATGGAATTAACCAGAGAGAATTTTCGAATCAACTAGTTTTTTGCGAAAAATATATATAAGAAATAGAATATCCTGGTTAGGTGGAAGATCAAACATTTGGAACAATTCTTGGATTACGAGCTAGAATGTTTTTGTTTAGAGAGAAAAAAAGATGAAGTGTATTATTGTCGGAGGTCGGAGGGAACTTATACTCTGAACATATTTAAAATAAAGTTTAAAAAAATATGAACCATGTGTGTTACTTTAATTGCAAAATGATATTTTTCGCACTAAACGTGAACGTTGCTGAATGAAAGAAGTGAGTTCGGCAAAAGTCACGTGCGAAAAATACGATTTTGCAACGAATCACATAACATAAGATTGTTTTTCTAGGAGTGCTTTTAAAAAATAAATATTTACGTTCGTAAAGTTGATGTTTTTTGTTCGCTAGCAAAATAAAAATTTATTTTTATTAAATTATTTACAATATTAAAAAGATTGTACACTTTTCACGAGTTTTAATCTTAATTCCTTTGCTTATAATATTATATTAGATAAATTTTTCGTTATTTGCTTTCTTTCAGAAATACTACTATGTAGATCGAACGTAAAAAAATACTGTATGTATCACGAGCATAATGTCTGTCGCTCTCCAGATTCTTTTTTCTTAGGCGACGAAGTATCATTTTATGCTCTTAATACAAAAAATGTTTCTAATTCCGTTAGATTCTACGCTTACAAAAAAAAATGAATGATCATATTGGAGGTTAGCTGTCAGTTTCAAGCATTAGTTACATTTAAATTAATATATATATACATAATAAAAGCAAAATAATCTACATTAATAATAATTTTCGGAAATAAATATTTTATAAAGTTTTTTAAATCATCAGCTATTTAAAAAATCACTGTATTTAATAATGGTTTAAATTGTAATTTATATCAAATAATTTATATCAAGTCAACCATGGTACGAAAATTGCATGAATTATGTAACGTGGTATAGTGGTATCTCTGAATAAAGTTGCAAATACCAGCTACACTATTATTCACACGAGTAGTAGTGTATATTAAACGTGTATGATAATAAATTTTGCGGGATGATATAAGTTTAAACAGTTTGAAAACTAATAATCGATTTTCTCACACAATATTGTAAAACCAAACACGTTCTACATACAATGAAAAACGACAAATGTAAACAGATCATATCAGTGTACCATCTATCACAGTGAGATGAAAATAAAATTACCACACCCTAACCTAAATAGATACAATACTTTGTAGCAAATAAATGAATGTATTATACGAGTATGATATTTTATTTTGAAGGGTAGCGAAAAAACAAATATGTAATACATACTTATATACAATACACTACACCCATTTTCCACAACAAAAAAAAAATCAATTTATTTATTTAAATACATCACAACGCGCTAATTGCGGAAGTCCATATTTTTTTTCATTCTCGAGATACAGTAGTGACCCATTAATACGAACTTACGTTAATTCCAACATCCAGTAATCCGAACATGGACTCTTTAATCCAAACTGTGGAATAAAATTTCTCCCAACGCATCCACTATCACGTGTGATTCTTCGAAAAAACTATCAAATTTTAGTTTCCACCCCTGAATTAGCGGGATATGATAATCATTTCAACTAGAGGAGTATGTACATACATTTTTTATTAAATAATAATAATTCGGCGACTGGCGGATTGAACGCCCGAAAACCAAAATTTTTTTTCAGAATTAATTATTTGGTTATTATTTTTAATTTAACATAACGCTTACATCCCAATTATTACAGAATAATATAATATTGTGACGTGCGCCCCGGAGAGAAAAGTATACGTACGCCGCTGAAAGAATGTACTAGAGCGATGACGTAATCCCGGAATTTCCCAGATGTTGAAATACCGCGACGCGCCGGCTAGAGGTTAATTACGCCGTGACCTCATTCTTTTGTATACAGGTCATTGTCGCTTGGAAGGCTTCTAGAATGATTGTATAAATACCGGCCGAAAGAAAGCGGAGGGATAGTCTGAGATATATATATATATATATATATATATATATATATATATATATATATATATATATAAGCAACGAGCAATAAACTTGGTGATATAAATATACAGTTTACCAGTTGTACATAAATAAATGTAGTTATATAAATAAGTGTAGTGATATAAATATTGTATAGATAAATAATCATAGTGTTAGTTGTTTTTATTATCTTTTAATATTTAATCCTTAATTATTTATCGTTTAATAAACGTATTCTTTTAGTTAATAATATTTGTCTGTGTTTTACACTTCACCCATATAAATAAAAACGTTACAATATAACAATATGAAGAGGTAATATAAATACAAACACAAGAAAAAAATTAAAACTTTAAAAATGAGATAAATGTTTTTTGTTTCTATTTCTTTATTTCAGCGTTATTTATTCTCTTAAGTATTGTAATAAATATTTCAAAACCTTCTCAATTCATGTAATTTACAATTAACAATTTCTGGACTGACGCAAAAATAAGTGGAGCTACAAGCTTGGTCAAAATTATATAAGTTTACCCATTTTCACAAAATTTGTCCAATTAATTTAATTTGCAGTCAGGAACATAAGTCCCTAAAATAAAAACTCAAGAGGTTTTTAGGTTATTTTAAAATATTTTGCTTTAGAAATTGTATCAATAATATATATATATATATATATATATATATATATATATATATATATATATATATATATATATATATATATATATATATATATATATATACATATGTAATTATACTGTCGAATAGAATCTAATGGCGAAGTTGCGAGGCATGTACCTCCCACCTCCAACCATATTGGGTTAAATCTCAGAGATATTAATATGCGTTTTTGTAAATTTAGAAATCAGCGTGTTGAAATGCGAAGTATAAAATGTAGATTTTTGAAAATTTTACTCAAAGATGGGTGTATATGAATATGAATTCCGAGGGGTATAAGAAATATATTTTATCTCATGCAGGGGGACCATCATTTTCGTATCGGCCCTGGCCATCCACTACCTACGCTGTTTATGTGATTCATTTGCCTCGTCTTATCGCCTCAGAAATTAAATTCTACACTCGTAATAAAAAGGTGAACTTTAATACCTTAGTACACAAATAAATATTATTTACAATAATGTAAAGCGTAATTGATAAGAACACTCGCTTAGTTTCACAAATTTTAGCAATGTCTTTATTGGAATTTCGGTTGTTAGGTTATCATCAGAAGACTGATTATTACAAAAAATGTTTTTTTTTTCAATTTCATGCGCTTCTATAGGAGAGTTAATCTCTGGCTTTTCCTTTTAAAATATAAGATTTCTGTATAAGATTCCATGCAGATGTGGTTTTTGTCGAGTAAATGTTTAGCTACATTTGAATAATTTTTATTATTTCTGAAACTTTTAACATTTTTCACGATTATGTCTATGTGTGTGATGTATGTATTGTGTGAATCTTCTTTACGCTCTAACTCAAAAACTATCGTTCAGAAAATTTTAAAAACTTACATTTCTACCTTATTCTAATATGGAAAGAAATAATTAGATTTTGGTGTATACATCAGATAACCGGAAATAACACTATACTTGAAGCTCAAAATGGTTGTAAAGCACCTTTTAAATCACGGCCCAACAACCCGAAAAAGAATCAGACTTTCATAGACCCCGGCAGTAAAAGCTTAAGTATTTATTTAATACCGTTAATAGTATATTGTGTTATTAGGAGTAAAAGTAAGATTTTGTGTGACGAGCGTGGTAGTTTAAACGACGAGCGAAGCGAGTCGGATAAATGCACGCGAGGCACACAAAGACACTTTTACTCCGAATGACACATTATATTTTTTCTTCAAACGTAGATATTTAAAGAAAAATATCTACTACTGACGTTACATTTTACGTAAATTACGTTTGCGACACGTTTGCGATTTCAATTGACCTGTAGCTATGGATACTTATTTGTTCCCTTTTGGTTATAAACATTGAAATGATTTTTTTCACGTTTTGACGTAAAATAAAAACTGTGCAATTTTATATCCTCCTTGTGTGCAATTATGTCGGAATTTGAAGAATTATAATGTAATGTAAGTCGCCTGAAGTTCAATTGAATGGAAATCTAATAGTGTGGCTGAAAGATATGTCCACGAATCACTGCAAATCAATATAATCTTTTCTTATCACTTTAATTCTAAGTATTCTTATGCTCATTACCGTCCCTGTAATTGTAATCTGTAAGTCTGCTATTCTTTAATAATGTTATTTCCTCAAAAGTAAACTCTGTTTATATTTCAATTCACAGGTTATATATTTAAATTTGACAGCTATGAATCGTATTTAGTAACTTTATTCTTAGTTTACCTAGCGTGTTATAGTGACATTTAGGGCGATATTACAGGTTTCTTTTATTGAGACTACTTCTTATTCGTTGATTCTGTATAGTTTCTATGGATATTTATTTATTTTATTTCTACCTTGTGAATCAAGTCACAAAAGATGCTACTTTTATGACCTTTGAAGAAAAATGTTATTTTTTCGAGATTTATGTTGTTATACAAATTAAAGATTATTAAATTTTATACAGGTTTGAATTAATACTTTTTGTATATATTTTATGGATAAATTTATGAAATTATCTATAAATTTAATCCTGGAGCCGACGCTTTAAACACAAGTCCATGGTTACACAGTTCTAATCTCAAATGTATGTAAGTGACAGATATATGTCACTGTCTAATAATTATTTAAATAATAATATTAACGTTTTAAAAAAAAAATAGTAAATAGAACAATAATTATATGGAAAGGAACTCAATACTGTTTCTAGCATAAGTAAACCTGTAGGAATATAGGTCAGTATATAAATCATCATCGCATCATATCACCCATTGCTGGGTGTGTCAATCTGTTTTATACACAGATTTCGGTAATGATGATGAAATATTTGTACCGTGCGGGGGTTTACAGGCATCACTTCACGGGGATTAATTGCTGGCTTGGAGGGTGCACCACAGGGGTCATTTTTGTACCATTTAAAATTCAAAAATTTGGCCCGGTATTTAAATTTAATTTTAAGTATTTACATGAATAAAATGAAATTACACGGGAGGTATTGTGTTAGCCACATCAGATTTTTATTTACAATTTTTAATTACTTAAATGTTATATAAAATTGTATGTATTATTCTTAGTTTCACAACGTGTGTTGTATAGCTTTTAAGAGAATCGTAAAATGCAAGTAATGTTTGGTAAATAAACAGTTGGTTTTGAAATTGAAACCCTTCTTTATCCTTTATAATTGTCTTCTAAGAAATGTTTTCTTAAGGCAATCAAACCACGAAATTTCTTAGAAATTTGCATCTTTAGTGTAGAAGAAAATATTAAAATTCTTTAGGCTACATAGAAATTCAAAGATTTGTTATTATAAATCGTCTAAATATTATTTTCAATAAAGCAGTCATAATATTCAAGAAAGTTCCAAAGAAATTTTCCTCAACCAGCATAACTCTTTCGTTTAGCAAGTTGCATTCTTTTCAGTATAGGCGCGAGAGCTATTAATTCCGTAATTGCAATTTTCCCGCCTACAGCGCCTCTGTTGGGAAAAGTGGCAAGCGGGAAAAGGAAACAAAAGAACGGAAGCTAGGACAAATGTTAAATGTGATTGGAGCGGCGGCCACCACGTAGCGCTAGCGTCAACGGCGACGAATTAAATTAAATTACACGAGTCTTCGAGCACGCCCGCCAAAAAGAAAAGAATTATTACGGACCACGAACCTAAATACATACACAGTGCTACGTGCTAACACAGGGGGGTAAATTGTAGCTGTTTTTGCACGAGTTTAACTCTTTCACATGCAGGAAAATTATTTTTGGCCTTTACATAATTCGTAAAGAAATGTTAATTTTTACATCATGAATTAAATTTTTAACGTTTTGCTGGTTTTACATCTCATAACTATTTTTAATATTTTCTACCGGTCAGTAAAAATATTATATAACACCCTAAAATAAAATATAAGTAAATGCTCATGCAAATTATTATTTTATTGCTATAAATTTCTACTTATTTTGGGAATGAATATTTTCGTTATTTTCCTATTAAGATAAATTTTAATAATTAAAATTAAAAATTCATAAAACTTTATCTAAATTGAAAACGATGCGTTCTAGACTGTAATTTCAGCTAAAATTATACTTTAACACATTGAATGCCGCAACGGCTACTATATTAATAATAATAATAATAATAATAATAATAAATAACTTTATTGACAAACGTCAAAGGCGAGGTTCATCCAAGGCTGTTCTACCACCTAACCAAAAGATTGCAAAGAAAAATATTACAAAAATAATTACAAAATAAAGGTTCAAAAATTCATACACTAATTTTAGTAATGTAGTATTACATAGAATAAACTAAAACAATATATACTGAACTAGTTATTAATTTAAGCAAAAATGTACATAAATATACAAAATATGTAGAAAGATCAAACCATAAAGTTAAGCAAATTTAAAAATTGAAAAGTATTTAACAACAGAAAAAAATTAAGGGAAAAAATAAGAGTAATTATTTTAAGGTACGGAGCACCTCTTTCACGTTATTTTTAAAGCAATCGTAAGAACATTCTCTAAGGTTATATTATATGGTAACGAATTACCTATAAAGTGTAGGAGCCAAATAAGAAAAAGAGTTTTTAACTCGTTGCCTGTTAGAGTATATAAATTATTCTTAAATTTTAATTTATTAATTAAATATTGTGGATAACCCGTAGTTATTATTTTGTGTATTGGACCGAGAAGTAGCATTTTAAAACGGTGCCACCAAGGCTTATAAGCGTTTTATTCGCATTTTAGTTATCCAGTTTCGTCGATACAGCAGTTGTGTGCGTGGTATATAATTATCTTTTTTCCTTCATTGGCCGAATAAGTCGAATGCCGAACAATCGGATAGTAATTAAATATTCGTTATATCTTGTAACTCTAGTTAGAATATGCATACATATTCCATTTTAAGTCTAGATAAATAAATTTCCGAATGATATTTTGTAAGTTTTTGGTTCGAAATTAATAAAAAAATTATATAAACAACATAGTTTTTATGTGCTATTACCACCAAGTTCATAACTTTGTACATTTTTAAAATAATCATAATTGTTCTAAAATTTAAAAATCTAATTTTTATTAATTCAGATACATTTCAATATGCTGATTTCAAATTTTAATACCACAGCTCGATATCTGTTTTCTTTTCCGAAATATTCCCATGCTATACAAAGTTTTGCTGAAAAATGCCTGAGCAATAAGCAAAAAATGGGATCAAATTAGAACTTTTCAATACTGCCATCCGACTCTACGGACAAAATATACCAAATTTTAAAATTTTTGAACAACGGATACAATTTTATTTTTAAAACGTATAAAAAACCTGAAAATGCTTAAAATCTGAAAAAATCGACGGGTACAGCTTAAGATATTTTATGATTTTGGGTTATTTTCAGATATTTTCCTTTAGAAGTGTAACCAAAGTTAAAAAAATTATGAAAATTTGCATACTTATGTTTCCTTTTTTTGCAGAATCTAATGATCATATTACCACGATCATATCTCGACCCATTTTTGGGTCACTGTCCAAAAAATTTATGCCAATATCTCCGAACCGAAAATACATATCGACCTGTGGTTTCAAAAGTTGGAATCAACATATTGAGAAGTATCTAAATTTATCAAAATTAGAATATTGAATTTTTTAAATTTTAATCCAAATATGCGTGAATTTTTGAGGCAATAACTTAAAAGTGGGTAGAGATATGAAATTGGTAGTAACATCATTTGATTGTACAAAGTTAGGCAATTGTAAGCATTTTTAGAATATATACAAATGTGTCAATTTATAGAATAAAAAGTTTAAAAAAATTGTTTCTGCGTGACTTTTTTACTCTAAAAACTAATTTCGCGAAATATCCGTTCGGGCCGAATAATTGTATATTTAAAATTTGGATTCTGTATAAATAAAAAATAAAATGAATTATTACAATTATTTTACTTCAATGCATTCAGAAAAAAACAACAATTAAAAATATATTTATATTATAAAATTACTACAATATTAATAATGTCTTTATGATAGAAATGGTGTAAAAAAAAAACGTTAAAGATTAATACGTAATATTTTTAAACGCGGATCAAGAAAATATGATATTAAAAGTTGTATAGGTACTTATGATTAAATATTAAATAACAATACATGTTTGTTATCCGGCTGGATAATCCGTTATCCGGCTTTCTGATTAAGCCGAATATTCGTTATCCGGCTTCTTGAAAAATCACTATCACCAATTTAATCTTAACAGTATAAAAATCAAACGGAAAGAAACAAAATATTTTCTATAAAAATGGACTTATTCAATGATTTTTAATAAAATACAAAGTTTACCTAATATGTAAATACCACATTAAATATTTATAATATATATATATATATATATATATATATATATATATATATATATATATATATATATATATATATATATATATATATATATACGAGTATATCCTGATAGCGTTGTGACAATCTATGTCATAACAAATATTAAGAATATTTTCGATTATTTTTTACTATAATACTTAATCCTTGAACTTGATGTATAAGAAACCTTGTATCATCAAACATCAATGTAAATAATTGAAATATTACACCATATATGACGTTTTCACTGCAACATATATATAAATTATATGACGAAGTATATGACGTAATTTTTATGAATAATGCAAAATGATCATGACTCATTTTGGTAAAATGTAAAATTAAAAACAGAAGTTTATCTTAATCCTTTAGTTAACATATTTAACGCAGTACAAAAATAACAATTTATTGTGTAATTAGTAACTAACTACTAATTATAAATGTCCATGAAATACGAAAGATGGAGAAAAAACTGCATACGACGATAAGTACTCATTACGAGTAAAAGGAACACCTATCTTATCTGTATAATAAATTTATCATGACGTTTGCATGTTCAGATTAAATATTGTTATGTAAAATAAAAATGTATTAATAACTTCAGTTAATATATGTACATATATTAGATATTTTAATATTTTTAGTTAGTAGGTATACAACTTTACAAACAACTATGACTATATACACTAAAGGTTGCTGAAATCGGAACACCAAAAAATAATAGGAGTAAACGGACGAAATTCAGCTCAGAGGTTGTTTATTATTAGACGAATAAATGATTAAAATTTCACATAAATCAAAAATACAGGAAATGAAAAATTCAATAAGAACTGTGTCCCCCACGTGTTCTTGTCACCGCTTCTACTCGTCGTGGCATACTTACTCTATTAAAAGAGAAATCTAAAAGAATATGGATGAGGTGTCTCTATTCAAAACAGCAGAATATGATGTTATTAAGAGACATGGAGAGCGGACATTCAAAAAAAATTTTTTTTTCCTTTATTGTAATATAATCCATGACTAGAGCCTTATTCTTTCGCTGGGTCATCAGATCCAACTGATCGTATGGATTCAAACAGATTAGGTTACGTGGACGCAGATGAATTTATTCGAAAGTACACTAAGTATCTGTCAAAAACAGTCGGAAAATTTTTCTATATTTACCATTGTTTATTCTTGTTTAAATTTCTTTTAAAACCTTAAATGTAAACTCTTGTCCTGATTGACTTATAAAATATGACAGATTCTTCCTTCGCTTCCGCCATTTTTCAAACTTAAGTGATATGATCTTTCTAATCCAAGTTTTTGTTGGAGTAGATGGCACTGATCTGGATTACTTGGTTATGGGATGGGGATACTGATCGGAATTCAAAAGAACATGCAATTTACTGATCCATGTAACATGGATCTGATCCAACGCAGCGAAAGAATACGGCTTAGGATTCCACAATATTGGATGTTTTTCATATTCGTCAATTAACTGTAAGCAGTTTTCTCTGCTCCACTCCATCATAAATTAAAACAAAGTCAAACAGCAATCCGAGCGACGCGAATGCTACGAATACCACAAACACCCGTGTTAATTATGCACCAGCAAGCAGCTGAATCTGTTTGAGCAAGTACGATTTACTGACACCTGATGGATAATGTTTGGCGCGTTCTGTTCGGCTCGGAGACACGTACAGATTTGTTAAATTCGTTCGTGCGCGCTCCGCTCGTTTATTCGTTCGGATTAAAATGCTGAAGTCAGTACGCACCTTAAGATAATTCCATTCCAATCATTGTTCCATAACTGCCTTTCTCTGCACCAATCTAGTTGCAATGTTCTGTGCCGCAATAATGCACGGCGCGTGTGCAGCCCAAATTCTACCAAACAATGACGAATACGTCATACAAATAGTAGGTATCTCCTTACTGTCCACCGTTGCCGTACTACAATTTGTGCACGGTGAGAATAGTCTTGTAACGTTAGCTGAAGATTACGGTCCTCTCTCGCTGATGTCCTCCGGCGGACTCCAGATCATGTCTGCCGTCTCTGTGTACCCGTTTGTACCCACTGTCGCCATATGCATAAAGTCATTCTTATACTGCCAGTTACACGAGCCGCTGTATCACATAGTGACAATCCGCTTTCGCGCTTATCCACGATAAGGCCACCGCCACTGTCAAAATTACCCATTTGCTGAAACAGACGTTGCTGTCTTCGACGAGGCATGTTAACTTGATTTAAATCATATTAAAGGAATATCGAATAAATGAATCTACCTGATAATTAAGTTTAAACCCGCATATTCTCTGAACGAATGTTTTTTGCGATTCCAAATTTTAATCGATTATTCTTCTAATAATACACAACCTGCGTGCAGAATTTCGTTTGATAATTCCTATTATTTTTGGTGTTCCGAATTCAAGGGCCGTTAGTGAATTATAAGTTTATGTGTCGTAGCCAGATTGGAGAATCCTGGGTTATCGCCATGGCCATGTTACGGTCCAAGTAATTACTCGGTTATATTAATAATTACAAGGTATTAATTATTAAGACAAATGAAAGAATGAGGTTAGGTTAGGTAAGGTTGGACCAAACGATGCAGAAGTATTAATAATTTCCCATAACTATTAATGTTAACCCGATTTATTAGATGAAGTCAGCCACATTGTAATAACTCGGGCCGAATTTTCTGTTTTAGGATATTGATGTTATATTTAGAGAAATATACAACCCAAGTAAGCTGTTCGATGTTTTATAAAACGTCTAAACGACTAGCCAGGTTATAAAACAACGCTAAATCAAAGAAGGTTTTAACAATTTGGCCGTGTTGTAGTAATAGACGGATTTTGCAATCTGGCTACGATATTGACAAATTATCAAATCGAATTATTACTTCTTGTATATTTGTTTCACAATTTAAAATTTTAAATATCTGTTATTTACAAAATATACACTTTTATTTTTTAAAAGTCTTAAAATTATTCTATATTCGTGCGTGTGTAGTAACTTTCTTTTTTCGTGTTATTATTCTGCTTGAAGAAATTGGTGTTTGATGTTTGACTGAATATACATCATTTTTTTTATTCATTTATTTACGGATAATTTTCCGCCCAAAATATTTTGTTTATTTTAGAAAGACGAATCTCTGTTGATATTATGATACACAATTTACGTAATTTTATAAATATTTTCTTTTAATTTAAACTCTCTTGAAGAATATTTGCCGCAAAATTCCTCTTCCTTTACAAGCAGTTAAATTGCTTTAGTTCTTTTTCTTATTTCGCAAAGGTACAAACATTCCTGTCTTAACTTTCAGAGGAAAAGAAGATTAATTAAAAATTTACCGCAGTGAGTTTTATTTATTTTAATCAAAAGTAGAAAACTTCTCTCAAAAAATTTATTCCATGACGGTGAATTGAAAAATTTGCAATCTAACGAAAAGATGGCAAAATTATAGACGCACAATTATTTTTTGCGATATTATTATTAATAATCCGCTAATTTATGCTCAAAATGGAATTTTGCGACTTAACGTGTACATTGATTTTTTTTTGTAAATGAAAAATATAGATTATCGTGCAATGATTAAATACCTGCACAAAAGGAGCTTAACGCAGCAGTAAATTCATGAAGATATTGCATATACTTTGTACTTTCATACACAATGGTGAAATGTAAGCAGCTAAATTTAAATGTGGGAGGGAAAGTATTGTAGATGGTCCTCGTAGGTCTGTACCTGTAACTAGTGAAAATACCAATTTGATTCACAATCTGGTCATGGGAGTTCGGCGAATCAAAGGTCGAGAAATAGCAGAGGCTGCGGGCATCTCTTATGAACGGGTTCAAAACAGTCTGATCAATGAGTACAAATAAAATAAATAATACTATATTACATCCGAGGTGGGAATTGTTTCATTGCAGCCTAAAGCTTGTGTATATTACCGAGAAGCGGCAGGCTGTAATGACACTTCCACCGAAGTATGTATACTATTTTATTCACAATCATCTTCTTTTTAAATCAATAATTTTCAAAATAAGTTGTGGAGTTGTAGCCTTTAATTTTATTTTTTTACAGCGCTATTAAAATTTATTTAATCTATTTTGTTATAGGGATCTATAGCAATGTTGTTAGGCAACCGGTGGGGTGGAAGCGTTTTCTGTCGTTTTCCACCCAAGAAATTGCACTTGCAATTAGGAATGAAGTATTTCCCAACCTCTTAAGATTAGGAACTGGCATATTACGAATACTATAATTATGGTGACCATATGTACTTATTTAAGTAGGACAGTATTTTCTTTAGAAATGAAGTCCTACTGACCTTACGACGTGTAAAGTACATGAAAATGTACTATTTTAAAAGTCATCATGGGACGACGCTAGTCGTGTGGTGCCGAAGTTGCTTTAGGTCGCCGCCACACAGCACATATCGCGACATCTCTCGTTAGAAAGAAGAACCAAATACGTGGGCATAACCTCTCTCATTAGATTATTTACCATGGCCAAGTTGGTCATGCATTTACATTGAGAATGAGACATCTATTACAAATTTTTGAAACTTTAAATTGTATTCTCTACAATACGACCTCAACATGACCTCTGCTGTCATAAACATCTATAAGTTAGCTGACCATATCATGGACATGTAAATAATAATTAATAAATTATATTGTTGAGTTATTGTGAAGAAATTATATAATGAAGCTGGTGCAAGCAAAAGCCATCTACTTCCACATCAAGCAATTCTATTTAAAAATAAAAAAGTAATTAAAAATAATAAATAGTTATCATTGAGTTATAATTTCCAGTGTCCTTTTTTTCCTCAGAAAATTATGGTCACCATAACTATAATGATTGTGAATAAATAAATAAATAAATAAATAAAATAAAATAAATATTTCATCACGGCATATTACCCATTGCTGGGTGTGCCAATCTGCTTTGTATACAGATATCGGTAATGATGGAATATTTGTACCGTGTGGGCGCTTACCAGGCGTCACCTCACGGGCACTCATAGCTGGCGTGGAGAGTGCACCACAGGGGTCAATTTTCCGTGTGCCTGAGTGTCTGGTCGCGAATCTGGGGACCCGGGTTCGATCCCGACCGACGCCAAATATTACATCGAATTTTAATGGCACAAAATAAATAAATAAATAAATAAATCATCACGGCACATTACCCATTGCTGAGTGTGCCAATCTGCTTTATACATCGAACAGATATCGGTAATGATGAGATTTTAGTATCGTGCGGACGTTTACCAAGCGTCACTACACGGGTAGTCTGTACTGGCGTAGAGAGTACCCACAGGGATCACTTAAAATTCGAAATAGTTTTGTCGTCGTTCGGGATCACAATCAGGTCACCAGATTCACGGCCAGACATTAGGCTCACGGCTACGAAATGTCATAAATCTGGAATGACAAAAATTTCTGCGTAGTTTCCAGAGCGCCAGGCGTTGTCACATGACTGCTCGCGCCCTATAAGTAAGGAATTTAACATTTCTTGTACACACAAATAATTGAAATTATATCTCTTCTTTCGTTGTATGAGGAATTTTATCCTACCCTTCTAATATGTTGAAAATTCTTCAAATTCATTGACAGTATTAGCGGTATTTTTTAAGGATATATAATATTAACATACCTATAATTTTAAAAACATATTTAATTAATAATACAATAATATATATTAAATGTACTCGTACTTCCCAGAAAAATCTTCCAATAATGCTTATTTTTGAGCCTGCCATTTTGAATTTATTTGTCAATTACAAACATAAATATTTCAACTGGTTTCCATGGTGTTTTTTGGGCAATGAGATTTATTACAACAGATTATTCTATATTATCATATACATATCTCCAAATCTATGGGAGATATAATAAAATTTTAAAATATATCGAATAGAGAAATTTATGTTCTTTAATAATAATAATAAAAAGATTCAAAAAAATAATATTTAGAATTTTTTTAAGATACTACTACTTCCGGTTTTCCATTTGGTACCAAAATCTATTCAACGCTCCCCATTAATGTTAGATTGAGGAATCCGTAGTCAAACAGGTTTTTAGTCTCATAGAATTTGACAAATCGTGCCTCCAACAACCTAACACACATCCACATACACACACACACACACACACACACACACACACACACACACACACACACACACACACACACAGACATCATTGTAAAAATGTTAAAATCGGATTCTATGGACTTTAAATCGTGCTTATTCAATAAAATTTGGATATGCGATTTGGATCCGGATCTGGGCTTGGATCCAGACCTGATCTTGGATCCGAATCCGGATTCGATATTTTGTTTTGGGATCCGGATCTGGACTTGGATCCGAATTCGATGTTGCGTTTACGGATCCGGATCCAAATTTTAATTCTGGATCCGATTCTTCATTTTAAATGTGAAAGCTAAGATCTGAAATTGAGTTCAAATTCAAACTTCAAACCGTTAATGTGGGCCTGTACAGCGGTCTGTAAACACTAGTAAACAAACAGTAATACATTTTATAATGCCCCTCTAAAATAGCCAGGTAGTTTTTGCAAATGTAAAAAAGGAATTTATACTTTCACGAGTCCTATCTAGTAAATTGTGAATAAAAAAATCAAATTTGTATTATTTTTATTACACATGTAAAATAACATATTAATATGACATGAATTTCATTAATTTATTATGTGCTTTTGATGAGACCCGATGCTAATATTTGAATGTAAGGTTCATTACTGAGAATATTCGAATCCGAGAACCGATCCGGATACTGAAATTCCATATCTAAAAACCGATACTCATACTCATATTCGAATCTAAGATCCGATACTCAAATCCATTTCCAAGATTCGATATTCGGATGCGGATTCAAGATCCGATACTCAGATTCGGATCCAAATTCCAATACTCAGATCCGGATCTGAAATCCGAAACTGAGATTTGGATCCGAGATCCAGATAGTTCAATATTCAATTATCTTTTGATCCGGAACCGAAACTATCCGGATCTGGATCCCACTACTACTATATCAGCATGAGTCAGAGCAACAGTCGAAACAGTGCAAGCATAGGGATTCACCACCTCCCAAAAAAGGCAATGCACACGAAAATTTACAATTAAATAACAAATTAGCGGATTAAAGAATGCAAAACAGTAATGATTAATGACAGTTCATATAACCTCAAAACATAATTGTGCGTTTAGTGCTCCTCTTTCCGTGTTAGGCTGCGAATTTTTCAATTACATAAAATTATTCCTAATAGTGATTTGTGAAAGTACTACATATCTTTTGAAAAAGACAATAAACTCGGAGAGAGAGATACTTTTGTGTTACCATGGCTTCTCTTCTCTGTTTTATTTGGCCGTGATGTTTGACGTATATATCAGTGATCCGTTTTGTTATAACAATGATTCGTTAGTTGCAGATAAAAAAAAAATAATAATACCGTAACACAAAATTATCCAACACATTTAAATGTTTAAAATTATATCTAAGAGGTCAGGGTAATACTTAATCATCTCTCTCTCTCTCTTTAAGCTTGTTGTCTTAGTCTAAAGAGGTTACTTCAAAACTTAGTAGACAACAGAGCTGGGACCAGTACTCAAAAAAAGTATTTAAGTACTAAATACTAAATACTCACAAGAAAAGTATTTAAATACTAAGTAAAGTAATACTTTAAGTACATTTTTTTACCTACTTACAGTACCAGTACTAAGTATTTTTTAATGAAATCAGTTAAAATAATATGACGAAAAATTATCGAGTTTAAGTACATATTTGTATATCAGTCTCATCCAATAAGATAGTTCAAAATATATACCTATTAAAAAAAAGAATCTAAAATGTTTTAAAATAAACTCCATAAGAAATGCATTGCATTTTACGCATCTCTATTAAAAGTCACACTTCACGTACTGTGATTAATGTCTGTAGCTACTAATTCATGCCTTGGAGTAAAAAAAATGTTTACTGATTTAGTTCTATAATATTGATGAGCACGTAAATAAGTTGTTCAAAATTACTTCTTGCTTTATCTTTATTTGCGTGTCTTCAACTATTCGATTAAAACTGTAGATAGCGAAAACTTTAATAACTACCAATACTTGCTCAAACCTGTGTTGACAGTAGTGCACAAAACACACCGCAATCTGTTCTTGCGCATGCGTGAAGTATTTAGTATTTAAAGTACTTAAGTTACTTTAAATACTTTTGGATACTTTAAGTACCAAAAAGTATTTGAAGTACTTTTTATGAAAAAAAAGTATTTTAAGTACAGTACTAAGTACTAATTTTCAAAAGTATTTTAAGTAAAGTATTGTAAATACTGGATGTATTTAAAGTAATACTTCCAGTACTTTTACTTTAAGTAGTTCCCAGCTCTGGTAGACAACAACAATAAAATTCTAAAATCGTAAGTCCGCATTACTGTTCGTGTCGAGTGCATTTATGGTTCAGCCATCACTACCTGTTAACGGATTTAACAAAATTATGAAACGAGCAAATACTGAATAAATAATAACCAATAATGAATATGACATTTTGTGCATTTACCTCATGTAAATTGCAACGAAAATGTCTCGAAATTGGATAACAAACATTGTGCAAATTCATATTTACGAGGCATGTAATATTAAATACTAATGTTCTATGCAAATTTCATGAAACAATACACGGTTCGATGTAAACAAAATGAATAATATTTAATGGAAATGTCAGTGAAGAAGAAAAATGTATAACAAAAGTACAAAACAATGGAAAAATAAAAATACTATAGTGAATTTAAAAACAAAAAGCTAGTAAACAGTATTCAGGAATGAATTCATTTTTATTTATACAATTATTATAAACAGTCTGTAAAATGAATTATATTCTTCAAAATAAATTTTAAATAATTTAAACGTTTTCAAATAAAACATTTTAGAGGTATATATTTGTGAATAAAACCGTTAACTCTTCCTTCCTCTTCCAAATGAGAAATGATAACAAAATCTGAACAAATAAATAATATCTTATACACGAAAAAAAAAACAACCGTAGTTGTGATTGCTGAAAATAAGATCCAGTAGCATTTTTTTGTTAATATAGGACCAGCAAATATATTTGTTATAATTACCAACGTAAATTTGCTGGTAAAAAATTGTTGCGGTATCAAATATCAAATATATATGTATAGCAAAAAATACTTGTTATGCGAATAAATAAAGTAAGTTACCATTAATGCACGGTTTCACCATCAAATACATCTTCGAATACTTTATTCGTCGAATAAATGAAAAGTAGCGCATCAAAATATAACAGCTAGAATAAGTCATGTGTATTATGGTTTCGATGCGATGCGATATTTTTCTTTTATTCGATGAATAAGCTATTTATTTGATGTTGGTGAAACCGACCATAAGAAATCTAAATTTGCTATATGAACAAATAAAATAAGTTACCATTAAGAGATATAAATTTATATTAGGATCTAATTATTTTTTTAGCAATAAAAATGCTTTAAAGAGGTAGTAATGTAATGAAATTAAAAAAACAAATCTAATTCTACTACATTTTTTAATTACTTTATCTAAAAGTACTACTTTATTAAAATTGTAAGGTGTTTTGATTAAATTTGAATGATAAGATTTTTAAATAGCTATTTAAAATTTTACAGGAGTGACGTATATTTCCCAGAAGACAATTCGAAGTGAGAAATCCGAGAAGATAGCGTCAACATTGCCTACAAAAGGGTCTAACCGATATACCCAACTTTCATCATGAAAACGAACGATTAACGATTGTAATTGCCGTGCAATTAATAATCATTTTGTTATGTTATTGTTGTTATGTTTAGTCAATTTAATCAAACACAACAACAATAACGTCACATTAAAATAAAACGCGCAAGTCAAAGTGTGAATTAGTATGAAAAGAACGAAATGTATACCTATTACCTACACCATCACAATATATGCGCACGCGCACATCGGCACATATATAGTGTATCTTCGGTGATAAAAGTTGGTATACCGGCTAGACGCTTCTGTTGCCTCTACTGCTCAAATGTAGAAACAGAAACATTATCGATTGTGAGAGTAGTTTGGTAGACGGTATAATGGAGAAATGAAGGGGTTGTTTACAAACAATAAATGTCCGATTCATTTTTTATTTTATTGATGTTCGACGATCACATTAGTTGTCTACATTCTTTATTGTTTTATTTCACGTGTATGTAAACGGTAAAAAATAACACAACCAACGTGACAAAGCTACGAAAATTAAATACAAGTAGGAGGTGTCAGCTCATCAGTGTGTGGCAGTATGGCGTATACACATGCAACTTCCGCTTTATAGTACACTCCTGTTTAAAATTTTTGAAAAGTGCTTCACACACTTTATGCACTAAACTAAATTTTACGAAAAAACTTATTAAAATAATCAATAATTATGAATAAATTTTTCATTTTTCTCTTTTTACCTTCCGTCACCTTTAGGTAAGGAAGGTATTGTCTTTGGACAAAAGCACGTTTTGGGGTCCTTAGAATACGAATTTACTATTTTGACGATGATGTCTGAATGTGTGTGCGTGTGGATGTATGCATGTGCGTGCGTATGCATGCGTGTGCGTGTGTATAACGATCGTTTCAGCCGCAATGACTCCAATATTTCAATTCCAAAAATTACATTTTTTTCGTTTTCTCAGTCTTACATTCAAATGAAAACTTCTGTTTTTCTTACAAACATTTTACGTTATTATTACAAATATTAAAAAATATTTTATCCTCTATACGATTTGATTGCATTATTTGCTTTTTATTCAATGTATTTAGAGACGAAAATTTATAATTTTCATAAATTTTGCATTCTTTGCTACGTCACCATGGAAACAGTTTCAATAATTCAATATTACTAACTGACAGATGTCATTGTCAAGTACAATTATATACCTATATACTCAGGGTATGGCCATGACGTGGCTTGCGTTTTGTCCGCCATTAGCGGGCCACTGTCATATTCGTTGTTGTTGCGCAAATTATTATGTATTTTCGTGGTTACTTGTTTTATTTTAATGCAAAACACATTTAAAAATACTTCTAATATTTATTTAAAGAGTAAGTAATACTTTTATTTTATTTATTTGTATATTTTCTTGAGATACTGACTACGATGACTGGCAATATTGAAAACACATAAAAATTACCAATATTAAGCACAAATATTTAAATTTTTAAAAGGTAAGTTTAGACTATATACTTATTATGTAAATAATAATCACAGTTATTAAATTTGATGTGATAATAACAACCTATATCATATGCTATACATAACCTCTAAATCTATGTCATAATATAATAATAATTGTGTATCTCATGAATTTTTATTACCTTTATAGATTCATAGTGTGATTATTTAATATTCCTGTATAATATAATATCACATTTCTTACAAATAAATAGGGAAATGAATTATCAGTATATTTGACATTGGCTCGCTTATGGCGGCGATCTTGCTCCATGGCCATACCCTATATATAAAGGTACCCTACAATTTACATAATATGTCTGTGAAATAATTTTACTGAAAATACAAGAAACTTTCTGAGTGGAATTTATATAAAATACATAAGAATGACGGAAGGTATTGTACTGGCCACAACAGATTTTTTTTCGTAGATATAGGTAAGGTAATAGTTTAGAGTTTGAGAACTTTCATTTGTATGGAAAATGTATAGCGCACCACATGGGAAATCGATTTCAGATATTATAATTGACGTGTCTGATGTAAATTCGGACTTGAATAATCAAATTAATAATCTATCTTACTCAACCCTTAATTAAATTTACAAGTTATGTGTTTCACATAAAAAGACAACCTCTCACGTGATATTTTCTATTTGTCTTATTTATGAAGCACAACGTGACAAATTTTCCTAGTGGATCACAGCGGGAAATAAAAAAGTAAAAGCTCCATAAACCGAGATCTGGAAATAAAAAATGGCAAAACTTTGAAGAGTTAATAGGAGCGAAGCAGTGCGGGAGACATGTTCGAGTTTTCACTAGGAAAATCGTGCTTCGAGCTTTGAGCTTTCTCGTACGTGACTAGAGGGCGACCGCTGATCTGAACTAGAGCTTACGAACTTTTTCTAAATGCTATTTTTAAATATTTTATAGTAAACAAACTTTTGTAAGTCACAAAGTTTCAACATTATGCTAAATATGCATAAGTAATTCGGTTAGATAAAAATAATGTCTTTTTGAATGGCACGAATATGGTCATGGCAGGTCGGCGAATTAACGCTCTATAACCACAATGAATGACAACCGGGTATGTGATATGTGACCATAATGGAATTTCAATAAACTATAGTGTCTCATTATAATAATAATATGTAATAAAAAATCTGATGTGACCAACACAGTACCTCCTGCCATTTACTTATGTATATAATTTTTATATTACTTTATACATTTATCCATACAATATACAGAAAAAGTATTAAAGCAAACTTGTAGAAAATGGAATAATTTTTAATTAATAAATTGAGAAAAAATTACATTTAAAGTTATGTTTTGAAGATTGCTACCAAAATCTAATTAGATATTTTCATGTTAGAATAAGGTAGAAATACATGGTTTAAAAACTTTCTGAATGATAGTATTTGAGTTAGAGCGTAAACAGGATCCACACATACATACATACACACAGACATCATCGTGAAAATGTTAAAATTGGATTGTAGGGACCTTAAACCGTGGTCATTTACCAAAATCTCGATATGCGATTTTTAGCACGATCCCTATACCTCCCTTACCAAGGGTAGCGGGAGGTAAAAATAAACATTGTTTCCTTATAATAAACATTGTTTCCTTATAATAAACATCTTTGGAATTGAATATTTTGGAGAAGAGATACGGCGGCGCGAGCGTGTTCGGGGACTTATATCTACCGTCATGACACTGTCTTGCGCTCGGTACACGGTAACGACAAAATACTCCTCTAAAACTTTAATAATTTATTTCTTGTAAACTACAAATAATTAATCGATTTAAAAAAAAATACAGGTATTTCAGCTGTTTTTAACGTGACAAGAAGGTCGGGAATCGCTAAAAATGATTTTGAAAGTCGTGTTACAGCGAAAAACCATACCGTGGCCTGTTTCCCTATTATCCCTGGTCTAAGCTGACGACAGTCAGTACATAACCTTACAAAAAAATAATGTAAATCTAGTGCTGTCCTCTCTGTTGTAACCCGCGAAATATTCAACCCACCCTCGTAATATAATTATTTATTTAAGTTAATATACCATCTTGCTCGGTAATGATCAATATCACTAGTAATATCAGTAAAAGAAATAAATTGTAATTATAATTTTTGTTAATAATAAAATTATTTCAGTAAAGCATGATCATTTCAAATACCTAACTTATATTCGTGTATTTTATTTATTTCACCAATTATATTAGTAATTAAAAATTAATGACAAAGCTCTATATAAACATAATTACATTTCAAACATTAATTCACATTAAAAATCAACTAATATCAATAATAAACACACTACCGTACTTCGTATCAAATTAAAAATATGTTACAGCTAAAACGATATTTGTCCTGCTGTTCGGTACTTTAATAGTATCAGTCACTGACAAAAATATTTGAAATAGTTAAGAGGAAAGATTTACCCCTCTACTAAAATATGAAGCAAAAATTCAAATAAACTGTTCCTATACTAGAACTATTAACAGTATTAACATTTAAAAAATTCAACACTAGACGTGCATACTTCTGTTATAGTCATCAACCTGAAAAAATCTTTATAAAATGAAATATAACAAGTAGAATTTTTTGGGTTTATTTATATTTAAAAGAAGAAGAAAAAATACTAGTATTAAGTAATGTATATATTAATGATATTTACAATTATTTCCAAGTCAATCGTTATTTCTTTTAAGGAATATAAAATTATTTGAAATAATTGTAATTTATTTTCGTACCATTAGTTGTATCATTTTATAATCCATAAAAGAACTTAGACTTAATTGTAAATTAATTAATATATACTTAGCTTTAATATTAGATATTTTTTTCTTCTTTTTCTTAAATAAATAACAACTAATAATTACCACAAGTTATATTTCTTTTTATAAGGTTTTTTCAGGTTGATGCCGTGAGTCTTCTGCCTAATCTTCTTCACCAAATGTCAAATGGCTTTACTTGTTAAGCACCAAAATTAAAATAACTTGTATAACTGAAAAAACACGTAACTATATTAATCGTTTAGTAATCAATGAAAATCAAGATGAATAATAATAATATAAATATGATACTTTTGCACTCTACAAATTATTTTGTTGGGTTGCACTTGACCCCATGCACCCTACAAGTCGGTGCCTATGAGTACAGGGGTAACCTTCTTCTTAAACTAAACTATTTTCATATATCAGCTGATTAGATCTTGAATTAAAACTAGTAACTAGATACTTAGAACTTCTGTAGGAAAAAGAATTTCTAAAAACTATTATACAATAAATATAAAAAGAAAATAAAACATGTACTATGTATAATTTCCAATGTTTTAATCAGTCGTCTAGTCGATCGTAATGAATTTTACAAAAACCGGTATATTTAAAAAATACGGAATGAAGTTATTACGATTCGGGATTAAAATTTGAATTTTTAAATTTCAGTGAATTTAGTAGTTTTATAAATATTATTTTTAATTACTCGCAGTTTCACGAAGTGAAATGTATGAGCGTCGAATTCACTAATAAAATTATTTCTAATTCATTTTACAAATCTAGTATAAATCGAAAAATTAAGTTAAATATTCATTTCTAACAATGAATTATAGATTAATTTAATAACTGTAGTTCTTCAATTATTTGAATAAATATTTTCTGTATTCGAATTTATCTTTCCTATTTATCAAAAAGCCTAGTCAGGATTTCTATTTGTTTCCGGAAGTTTAAAATGACACATTTATTAAATATACATCTATTTTTACTTTTTTTAAATATCGATTTTAAAAAATGTGCTCTGTAACTGACATTTCCCCATTTTTATCAGATTTTATAGATTTGACAAAATGGGTAATTTTATTTTATTTCTATTTTGTTGCAGATAAATGAAAAAAGAAAAAAAAAGACATTTAATTCAATATGCAAGTCACTTTTACAGGAATTATGTACCCGCCTACTTCTATTTCAGTTTTATATTTTTGCTGAAAGATTACCGGTTACACTTTGCAGTATACAATACCGGCCAAAATTATATTACTTTTGATTTTTTTAGCATAATTTTAATTAAAATATAAGAAATACGTTTAGAATTTAACAGCATATTCATATTCATATTGGAGCTTGTACATGACTTGAAAAGAAATGTAACATGTGTTTCAAGTTATTTACTGAATTTTCCAAAATTGCTTGGTAGTGATAGTGACCATTATGTTTCTTTTCTTTCGTGAGTATAACCGTTGTACTTATATTTACAAACAAACACAAAATCTGTTGTGGCCAGCACAATACCTCTCGCCATTTTCATTTTATGTTGCACAGGGCGCGAGCAGTTATGTGTCTTTGTTGGCCTTGGCAAGCAGATATGGGGACCCGTGTCAGAATGACAGCTAGTAACGTACATAGGTGTCAAGTATCATAAGTTATCATACAAAACATTATGATTTTCCAAATCCATGTGGATTATTTTCCTCGACAAGTATATTCGATACTATGGATGACAAATAAACTTCAGAATATTTTGAAATTTTGAATGAAAAGTTATGACATATGACAATTGTGACATCTATGTACTAGCCGTCATTCTGACACGGATCCTCATAATATCTGCTTGCCAAGGCCAACTAAGTCACATGACTGCTCGCGCCCTATAATTAACGAATTTAACATTTATTGTACACACAAATAATTGAAATTGTATCTCTTCTTTCATTCTATGAGAAATTTTGTCCTACTATTCTAATATGTTCAAAATTCTTCAAATTTTTTCACTGTATTAGCGGTATTTCTTAAGGATATATGTAATATTACCATATCTATAATTTAAATACATATTTAATTAATAATACAATAATATATCGTCATCCCAGAATTATCTTGCTCTAAGTCCATTTTTGGGTATACAAAGTTATATATACCAAAAATTTAGAAAAAAAATTCTTGTTCTATATCCAGTTAAATAAGTGTTATCTTAGCCCATAATGGATTATTCAGTAAATAAATGTTCTATATCCCAAGTTTTGTGTCTACTTTAAAGAATTATTTTGTTCTGTTGATAGAAAGAGACGAAATAAGTTATATATACTTAAACTTTATTTATAATTTCTTATATTTTTTTATTTCTGAATTACTCATTTTTCTAATAATAAAATTTATATAAAATAAAAGAGCTTTTGTTACAATAAATTGTCCCAATCATTAAACAGAAATTGATTAGTTCAAAGGGATATAGAACAATTTATTGATCTAAAAATGGTCTATGTCCAGTACTTTTTTAAGGTTATGCAAAAATAGCCATTTTTGTTCTATATCCAAATGAATAAAATCGTTTTCGTTTTAAATCAATGCAAACATGATGTAAGTTTGATGGCGTAAAATATTATCTAATATATTGGGAATATTTAACTGCAAAAGCATTTACATTTTACGCCAAAATCAAAAAATACTTTAAGAAATGAACTTCAAATCTCATTTCCCGAAACAAGTGTTTCGGGATATAGCACAACATAATTCTGGGATGACGATATGTTAAATGAACTCCGTACCTACCAGAAAAATCTTCCAGTAATGCAAAATGTCAGTGTCAATTACAAACATTTAAATATCTCAATTGTTTTTTGGGCAACGAGATTTATTAAAACAGATTATTTTATATTATTATATCCTATATCTCCATACCTATACGAGATATAATAATAAAAAAAATGTGTCAGATTGAGAATTTAATTATCTTTAATATTTGTAGTAACACATTTTCAAAAAATAATATTTAGAATTTTCATTTTATAAACTACCACTTCAGGTTGTCCAATTGTTCCCAGAACCTATTCAACTCTTCCCATTACTGTTAAATTGAGGAATCCGTAGTCAAACTGGTGTTTAGTCTATTAGAATTTGAGAAATCGTATCTCCAACAACCTAACACACACACACACACACAGAGAGAGAGAGAGAGAGAGAGAGAGACATCATTGTAAAAATGTTAAAATCGGACCTTAAATCGTGCTTATTCAATAAAATCTGGATATGCGATTTTTAGCATTAATTCAATACCTCTCTTAGCGAGATGTAAAAAATAGTATTTTGTAATATGGCGAAGAGATGCGGTGCTCCATATTTGGAGGAATGACAACAAAAAGCTATTGTAGAAGACCGAAAACAGGGACAGACCCATAAAGAGTTCGTTTAACATTTCCAAATCAATACTAACGGTAACTAAAGCGTTGGAATATCCAAAGAGGCTACGTTAATATGAAGAAAAAGCGACTGGTCACGTTGCACTACTTTTTTCGTCGATCACAACATGAAGTATGATGCGGAACGCACATCCAGTAGCAACAAACAACAAATGTCTTATAGGAAATATCTGATTAACCTACGCCGTCGATTAGAGTACGAAGGAATAACAGATTTCATACCTTTTCTGGAAAAAAAAATCAAGAACTTATTTCTTCGGTATGATTTTACTTGTTTTAATTGTGCAAGTAGTTTAATGTAAAGGACTTTAATATTCATTTGCACAGATATAGAAAAACTATTATTATTAAAAATTATTATAATCAATTGCCACAAGTCGAGGAAAATTTGATGCGAGATGAAAGGTTGTACTCAAATTTTTTGGTTGTTATGTACTGTAAATATTTTCAAAGAATTTACATTGCTTAACAAATTTTGGTTAATATTGACGGGTATCAGGATCTAAACCCGAAGCCATTAGCTAACTAATGTGAATGATAACTATTGATTTACAATTACCCATCATTCACAAATGAATGTTATTATTATACAGCGTTCGGATAATTACAGAACATTTAATTAATTGAATGTGTGAATTATATTTTGAATGATTTAAGTCACAGACTACTCGTAATATATCTATCCATTTATTCACATAAGTAATTCGTAAACTATTTTAAATGAATGGGACCTCCCGCCAATTCTATGTTTAAAATAGCAATGAGCTTTAAGTCAGTTGATCGTTTGCAAACAAAATCTAATTTATTGTTACAATAAATAGAAAAGTCGATAATACGAAATTTTGAATTATATTTTATTATGTTTTTCCTCGAAAACCTGTTAAAAGCTCCAAGTTAAGTAATGTAATTTTGTTCGTAGGATCAAATGGTGATATTCGGAACTGGTCCTATTTTTGGGCAGTTTTGGGTAAAACTTTAAATGCAAATATCTTTGAAACGAAAAGAAATATCGACTTGCATATTGACGGTAAGCGCCCGCACGATACAAATATTTCATCATTCCCGATTTCTGTGTAAAAAGCAGATTGGCACACTCAGCATTGGGTAATAGGCCGTGATGATAAATTTATTTATTTATATTGAGAATTTATCTAAATGCACCAAATTTTCTATTCAAATATGGGTGATTATGATTTTTTGTGGTCATAATTCAGTAGAGATATGAACTAGCAACATCATTAGATTATACAAAGCTAAACAAGTACCGACTTGAATAACGTTCATTGGTTCCCAACGTATTTTAACATGGAAAAAAAATTACATTCTGCTGCTGTTCTCATTCGGTTCATTCATATTAATTTTTAATTCAAAAAGCGTAGTTAAATCAAAATTGCCAAAAAAAAAATGGTGGAACACTTTCAAAGTGCTTACGAAACACCAGTGTACCGCAGAACACTGATTGAAAACCACTGGTTTTATACAAATGAATCAATTTTTAGAAAGAATATTAATGGATTTTCTATACATTAATAAAACGCATTAATCAATCATTAATCATTCATTAATGACCCCTATCAATGCATGATTTTCTATTAATAATTTTTACTGATGCATTCAACATACTAAATAAAAAATCTGACGTGACCAACACAATACCTCCCGCCATTTACCTATGGGGTCTCGTTGCCGCGTGCCTGGTCGCGAATCTGGGGAATCCGATTCGATCCCGATCAACGTCAAATAATTCGAATTTTAAATGGCATAAAATTAAACCTTGTGGTAAACGCCCGCATAATACAAATATGTTATCGCCATTACCGAAATGTGTGAACAAATCAGATTAATACTCCCAGCTATGGATAATATGCCGTGATAATATATTTATTTATTTCTTTATTTAAATATATACCTGCATATGTACTATTGCTAGAAATTATGTATATTAAGTTCCTTTCCACAAAACTATTGTTCTATTTATAATTTTCCTATTTACTATTATTAATTTGAAATGATTATTTTTTTGACAGTGACTTTTATCTGTCAGTTACATACATTTGAGCTGAACTATGTAACCATTGAGATGATAGTATTTGAGTTAGACCGTAAAGAGGATCCACACACACACACACACACACACACACACACACACACACACACACACACACACACACACACACACACACACACAACACACAAACACACACACACACACACACACACACATACATACACACAGACATCATCGTGAAAATGTTAAAATTGGATTCTAGGGACCTTTAAACGTGGTCATATACCAAAATCTCGATATGCGATTTTTAGCACGATCCCTATACCTCCCTTACCAAGGGTAGCGGGAGGTAAAAAGAAAGAAATGATTTTGACAATTGCTAGCTGGATAATATTGACGTAGCAATCGTAGCATTCCTTTAAAATTAATTAAAAAAAATATATATTCTTCAAAGAATGAAAAAGCCACTAGTGCTAGTTAACGTAAAACGATGGATGCATTGATAACGATGGATGTCAAACGGCAAAACAACTTGTTTAACTTTACTAACTTAAAAAAAAATTATATGGACTGAAATTAAATTTTCTTCAAATTAATAAAATATGATCATCGAAAAAATTCTGTAACTCATGTATTAACCGGCAATTAACGCGAGCATGTTAAAATGTCTTATGTATTAATCACCCTTATTAACACACTTGATAGCTAAATAACTCTAAAATTACACATTGTAATATTGTGTATAGTGTAATATCCCATTATGGATTTATTTATAAGTTGCACATTTTGAGAACCACAGCTTGACGTCTTGAAATATTAAACAGCAACAAACGATATACGGGGAGATAAAGTGGCCATGCTAGCATGCTCGTATGCTTCCACGCACGTTTCAGCACGAAGCAGGGGTTTTATTAATAATCGAGGGTCGAGCACCGCACAGCCAACCTCGATATCCAGTTACGAATTACTGGCTTTCCATTGCGTGGAACAATAATGCCGCTGAAACAATAGCGGAAGATGGTAGCTAGAGCTCGGGAATAAAGCGCCCGGCCAATGAATAAGCGCACAGAACAAAACAGCACACCCGACTGGAAATGAATAATGATTACAAAAATTGTTTCTTTTATTTTATACAAGTTTAAGATGTTAAGCTTTCAACTATGAGCCGGTATACATCATCGATTTTTATACACATTTGAAATTTATGATAGGGCAGTTATTAATGAACATATTTTAATTAATTACTCGGAGTTTATGGATAATAAATTAATTTAAAGATGAATAATTAAGATAAGATAATTTGGGTATTGTTACTAATTTGTATGAAAAAAAAAAAAAAACGAATCAATTTCAAAAGAATATTCAAAATTTCAATTATCCAGTTATATCATGGAAAGCCCGGCACCAAGAATATTATTATAAGAGATACAAAAAAATATCATAAGATGATCGTAGTAAGAATTTTATATCTATTTCAACCATTTCAAAATGGCGACGATTTATTTTCAAAATATGTATTAATCAAATTCCATACAAAATAAAACAGCATGTTACGAAAATAATTTTATTATTTTAAAACAAAAAAAAAGTATTTACCTACATTAGTTTTGTTATTTAATGTGTCAGCCACAATCAATTATTTGTTATACTAATTATGGATCAAGTGCGTTACACAAATGAAAAAAATGGTTGATATGATTCGGAAAATGCCAAAGAAAATATGTTAGAACACATTCTCACTTTTCTTTTGTTTTAAGGCAATAAAATTATGAGTGTGGCCGACGCGAAAAAAGTGTGCTTAGACAGGAATTTGTGGCGGTGTGGCGAAGGATGATTGTTTCGTAACTATTATTGTGATCCGGATTCGGTATTTCGCTACCGAAAATCGGTCACTTTTAATACGTTATTATATTAAGAGTGAGGGATTGTTGCGAGGTTGATGTTTTGTTGTTGGTGTTATTATTGTTTTCGGGTTTGTGCTAACTCACTAAGTGGAACATGCCTGATTTTATGTATGTATGTATGTATGTATGCATTTATGAAATTAACTAAACATATTTTTAAAATAAACTGTCGCCATTTTTATATGGCTGAAGTAAAACTATGATATTTTGGTTTCGTTGTGTAGCTAATTTTATGTACATTCTAAAAAATATATAAAAATACTGATCCCCTATCCTCAATTTACAATTGTACCCATTTCCGTTAATACCGAAAATGATACAAAATTCGTACTACGATCATCTTATGACCCGCTTTGTCTAGTTTAACTTTGCTTACCAACACCAACATTTTTTGTCTCTTAAAATAAACGAAATATTTTTGGTGCCGGGCTTTCGAAGATCACCTGTATAAACGAATGTATAATTAAAATGCGTATAGGTATATGTCTATAGGTACAGTGTTCAAAACAAACATAAACACGTAGGTACATCAACAAAATATATCGAACAGTAAAAATAAAAACATACAGTATTTTTTATTGTTTTTGATGTTTAATGCTAATTTAGAATACTGTATCTGTGTCAGTGCATAATATGTTCAATGGAGAGTTAAAATTTTAGAATTTTATGCTTGCCACTGAAGTAACTTAGACGAATACAACAAGCTCAAAAAGAAAGATCGTTGAGTATTTCCATGCCTTCTTAGATCGAATTTATAATAGTAGGTATTTAAATCGTGTTAGATAATTGTGTTCCGCTATTATTATTTACTTAGAATTTATCATCAGCTAATAAATCATTGTTATAACAAAACACATACAAACGTCAAACACCACGGCTAAACGAAACAGCAAAATATCAAACCGGGTTAGGACAATACGTTGAAAAGAGAAAAGAGGCGATGGTAATACTCCACCAGTTATATCTCTTTTTTTCGAGCTTGTCTTCTTCTAAAGACATATAGTACTAGAGGGGAAGCTGTGTGTTGTGTGACTTCAATTTCATAAGTCCCCATTATAATAGTATATTATGTAACAAATTTTATAAACGTCGCTTCAATTACTAGAGTTTTTCACTCGAGCGGAGCAAATATACAAAAACGAGTGCCTAAAGTTTATAAAACGTCTCACATACTATACTTTTTCTATGACTGCATATTAAAACAGCAGAAATAAAGAAATGCACTTTTTGGGTTAGTTTATTTTTACTAAATGACGGCTGTCAGCTACAGCAACTAACTTCAATCCGTGCTTAATGAATCAGTTATTAGTGGTTGATAGCTTCACGCTGTATCCAATACGATCGATGCCATCGCTTGTTAAGTTCCTGATTAAGATTTAGATATTGTTTAGCGGGAGTCGAATAAGTAATAACAATACAAGCTTGTTCGAACGTTCGACTAGCAGTTAAAAGTCCAGTTTAATGCTTGTTAGACCACTACATTAAGAGCATTATGTACTCCTATACTAAAATATGAAGCAAAAATTCAAATAAATTGTTCCTGTACCAGAACTATTAACATTTTAAAAAAATCAATATTAGACAATCATACTTCTAATATGAACCTGCTTTTTTAAAAAAAGTATTATTGAAATCTATCAGTATTTGACTTTGATTTTAATGGGAAAACAAGAAATGCTACTAAATTTTGGATTTCCCATTAAAATCAAAGTCCAGTATTAATAGATTTCGATATTTTTTTTTTTAATGCAGGTTCATATTAGAAGTATGTTTGTCGAATTTTTTAAAATGTTAATTCTAGTACAGGAACAATTTATTTGAATTGTCGCTTCATATTTTAGTACAGGAGTACACAATGCTCTTAATACTGCGCGCATACGTTTGGCAGTTCTGAACAGGGGTAAGGATTCCAAGGAAACGCTATCATAGCGTAGCGACAAATAACACTTCGTTTCCCTAACAACCGTGGAAGTTGATGGGGAAATTAATGTGAAACATAAGGGGAATTTTTCGCTATGCTATCAAAGCGTTGTCTTGGGATACCACCCCTGGTTTGCTAGTTAGTTGGAACAAAATTATTTACACCCACAGTATGCCTGAATAATTACGGGCATTAGAATATATTATATCATAAAAGAAATTTAAATGCAATTACAATTTTGTAATTTCAAGTTCTTCAAGTTAATATAATACTGTATCACTTAAGAGTTACTTTAAAATTTGCATATGAATCACCCTGAAAATTACATACATTTGTTCCAATCTTTGCAGCTTATTACTTACAGTCAGGAAATAATTAGATGATTATACAATTTCTTAACGAAGAATAATTCATAATACATGTGGAACACATAATTATATATGAAAATAATTTGATTTCCTCCAATTTTTTATGCCTGAATGCCTGGTCGCGAATCTGGGGAACCGGGTTCGATCCCAACCGTCGCCAAATTTTTCGAATTAATTGACCCATGTGGTGTACTCTCCACGCCAGCAATGAGTGCCCGTGAGGTCACGCCTGGTAAACGCCCGCATGGTTCATATATGTCATCATCATTACCGAAATCTGTGTACAAAGCAGATTGACACACCCAGCAATGAGTAATATGCCATGATATATTTATTTTATTTATATGTAACCTATTTATTTACCAGTCCTACTTTTGTTACCCACAAATATTTACAGAAATAACGACGAATACTAAATCCACAACCACAAATTTTTGCTCGTGAATTGATAAATTTATCATTTTTTATCAAGTGCTCGAAAAATTCGAAATGATGTATCACCCATTTCCATATATGAATACGCTTGATACGTAACCCAATAATTGCTTTAAAGGCCAACAATACATCAACTACCGAAATTTATTTCAACATGAAATTGTCAAAGTGAATAATGATGTACAGTACGTCCCCAAGATGATGCAGCTTTTATTTTAAAAACAGATTAATATTATTTTTCAAGATTTGATACATTTGATGTTTTTTCGACATGCCTATATTAGAATATAGACACTTCCGGTTTAAACATCGTTGAAAATAAAAATAAAAAAACTCTATATAAAATTAAAATATTTCAAAATACAACTGAGAAAAAATAAAATAATGGGGTACTATACCATACTCAAATTTTAACTACCTTAGATAGGAATGTGAACATATATACGTAAATTAATGAGTATTAGTGAAAGAATTTTGTTTAAATATTAATTAGTTCGCGAACTACAAGTGATTGAATTTGATTAATAATTAGGATCATGTATCATGTCTTTACAATTTGATTGGTTGCCTGATTTTAAAAGAGAGACTCGTGCGCCTGTTGTGCCCTCCTACCGTGAATTTATCAATGAACAAACACTACCGCCATCCGCCGCCATAGTTTGTATCACAATATTGTCAAACAATGGTCAAACTGTTTCAATTTTCTATAATTTATCAGGAAAAAAATACTTATTATTTATGTTAATTATGGTTAATAATTATTTCTTCATGAATATAACGTATAAGTTTATATATAAATATTTCAGCTGCGCGAACATGAAAAATTTGCACCCCCTAGAACTAATAGTTTGTTGATCACTGATGAGGAACAGCTACGTCATAAGTCGCGTTTGCACTAAAATTCTTCATTCATTCTGTACTTATAGAAAAATAATTGTTATAGGACCCCATCCTAAATTTATGTGCACTAAATAACATCATTATTTAGGATATTAGGAATTAGATTCTAAAGTTTTGTAAGAACACACTACCGCTTGTAGTTGATGCTCAATAATTACACAAATCATATGAGTTGTCACAATTTGTGCCAAATGTCAAATTTATTGTCGAAGAAAAGCTCCATAGCTTCTTTTTTATGAAATATAATATTGTTAACCCTGAACATCAAACTAAATAGAATTGTTTAATGCACTTTTGTTGTTCTAAAATGTTTCCATGTATATAGTTGGAGAAACAAATATTTGGAACTCATTATAGATTCTGCCAATTGGTCGTTATAAAGTTTTATGGACTTTGCGGTTTTGGTACTCGGAGCCAGGTAGAGTTTTCTGTCCTGCGCCGTACCCGAAATTTGCATTCAAGATGTACTTTTAAATCTGTATTAAAATAATAATTCGTTTTAAGCGTATTTCTTCTAACGTCAATTTGTAAAGTGAAAAGAGATTGAAATATTATAAGATGTTTCCTAATTATGTACTTTTAAATCTGTATTCAAATAACAATGCGTTTAAAATACACTGGTTGATGATTCGGACAAATAATGTTGCCTTAATATTCCCAGCTCATCAGGGAAACGCATTATGATTTTACACGCAGTGTACATGTACTCTGTACTACATCTCTATTTTAGTGTAATGTGTTGTTTTTTCTTATATGTAAATATTTTTTTCTATATCTAACTGCACTGTACTGTACATGTACTTTGTACTAAATCTTTATTTTATTGTAATATGTTGTCTTTTGTTATATTGTATTTTCTTTTCTTTATCTGACTGCAGTGTGCTATGCACTCTGTACTAAATCTCTATATTACTATGTGTTGTTTTTTTATATGTAAATATTTCTTCCCAGTTAATAAACTAAAATTTTGTTTTGTTTTTTTTATTTATTATATAGTTTCAATTTACAAATTTTATACAAACATTGAGTATGATTTTTTTTAATACGGCCCATTTCTTACCCTAAAATTGATGCCTTCAAGTTCGAATAATTTATGAGTCCTGACCGCAAACAAACCCAACCGTCCATAAAAGATTGTAAACCCTGCATAAGTCAGTTCCAAATATTTGTTTCTCCAACTATACCAACATAAATGTCATTATAGCACCATTCGGAGCAAGGCCAATTTCATTGGATTGCGCTACGCTTATTATGGCCGTCTCAAATGTCACTAAAATTACACAAACGAAATTTACAGAGAGAGTATAGCATTTTGACAAATTAAGTCACAAATACAAATTGATTTTAATATTTAAATTTTGAAGTATTGTATTTAATTTCAATAAATCGATAACACATTTTGCATGTCTAAAATCCATTGACAGATACCAAGCAGCAGGAACACTGATACTGCCCTCCTAATTTAAATAAAAATAACTAGATGTCACAACTATCCGTACCAACTCTGTAAAAAAACTCACCGCTATAATAAGCGTAGTGCAATTTAATGAAGTCGGCCATGTTTCGGAGTTCCATTTAGATGAAGTAGATCTAAATACTAAATTCCAAAATGCGACATCGGACACTGCCTTAGACGTCATTCGTGAAGAAAAGTCAATAAAATAATCTGCTAATGGGGCAACTTTAACTTTACCCTAATTTAATCGATTTCCTATTTCTTATAGTTTCCGATGTCCCAATACTGAAAAAACGGGCACCCTGGTATAGTTTAAAACAGGTGTTGTGTTTAATAAAATAATTTTTATTTGAATTCCTTTTGAAATGCACTTCCTGATAAAGAATTTCTCCACGAAATGTCGTGCTGAAATATTTATAAATTACTTTATAAAATCTTGAATGGAATAAATTCATACTTTCGCTGTCACGAGTCACGACACATACCTACAAATACAAATGTTTTCTGTGTTGGCTTCAGGCTAAATATATAACGATATAAATCTATATTATTTCCAATAAACTTTACTCGCATAACACACCAAGAATAAATAAAATAAATAAATAAATATCACGCTACTTTCAGTAATAATATTCAGAATACATTGATCGTACAGAATGTACCAATAGACGATGTGAAATGATAAAATGTATAGTTTGTTGCACTTGACAATATACAGTGTTCAAAAAAATCCTAACTCGGAGTAGGCTATGAATAAGGAAACGTATGTCAATTTAAAAGTATTTAATTAAATGTCAATTTGATCCGATATTGTCAAAAATGTTATCAAAAGAAATTAAAGCTTTTCTTCTTGAATATTATTTTAGAAAAGGAACAAATTAGAAAACGGAAACTGGCAATATACTGTATCCTTCGTCATTATCTTTTCTCCTTAAAATTACATTTAAAAATCAATTTGGACAATTTGTCTTTTAAATTGAATAATGATCAGGCATACGTTTCTCTGTTCATAACCTACTTCGAGTTAAATTTTTTTAACACATTGTACATACATATTTAGGAAGACCGTAGAGAAATATTACTCAAGCCTGTTTTTGATTATATTTTTTCTGGCTAAAATCTGGTTCCAATATTGAAACTAGGTTTTGTTGGCAAATATTATAAATACATTAACAATCAGTTATATGTGCGTTTCCGTCCTACCACAAAGTTGGGAAGTGAGTCATTGTTTGCCTTACTTTATATGTAGTTATTTAGTGCGGGAAATTGATGATTCTGAAACGAATACAAGTTTCTAAAACGACAAGTGTGTGGTTAACAAAGGAATTTTTTTATAATAAGCGCGGGAAATAAGTAATTTTGGAACAAATACATGCAATTTCAGAATCATGTTTTGCAAGTGTTGCAAACAAATTTTCTTCAATAAGAAATATTACGAACTGTATTCTTAATTGTTGACATAACATCTACTCGTTTAGCGGCTATGCATGTATGATTTTGTTTTAATTTTTTTATAGCAATTTTCCGCATTCATTTTCAATATGAAAACACTGAAATTTTATATTACTACCTAGTTAGGCAGGAAAACCATTGAATGCAAAGTAATACTTTATTTTCCAACATAGGATCCTTCGACATCTATACATTTAGTCCAACGTTTTTCCAGTAACGCTATTCCCTCGGAAAATAGTATATTGTGTTATTAGGAGTAAAAGTAATACTTTGTGTGACGAGCGTGGAAGTTTAAACGACGAGCGAAGCGAGTCGGATAAATGCACGCGAGGCACACAAATACACTTTTACTCTGAATTACACGTTATATTTTTTCTTCAAACGTAGATATTTAAAGAAAAATATCTACTACTGACGTTACATTTTATGTAAATTACGTTTGCGATTTCAATTGCCCTGTAGCTATGGATACTTATTTCTTCACTTTTTGTTATAAACATTGAAGTGAAAATTTTCACATTTTGACGTTTAAATAAAAACTGTGCAATTTTATATCCTCTTTGTGTGCAATTATGTCGGGATTTGAAGTATTATAATGTACGCCCCCTGAAGTTGTTCAATTGGATGGAAATCTAACAGTGTGGCTGAAAGATATGTCCAGGAATCACTGCAAAACAATATATACTTTTCTTATCACTTTAATTCTAAGTATTCTTATGCTCATTACCGTCCCTGTAATTGTAATCTGTAAGTCTGCTATTCTTTAATAATGTTATTTCCTCAAAAGTAAACTCTGTTTATATTTCAATTCACAGGTTATTTATTTAAATTTAATGGTATTTAGTAACTTTATTCATAGGTTACTTAGCGTGATATAGTGACATTTACGGCGATATTACAGGTTTCTTTTATTAAAGTTACTTCTTATTCGTTGATCTGTATAGTTTCTATGGATATTTATTTATTTTATTTCTATGCCGGCGGCGTAGAAATTTACTACTTCTACTCCGGTGGCGTAGAAATTAAACTTCTACCTTGTGAATCAAGTCACAAAAGATGCTACTTTTATGACGTTTGAAGAAAAAAATCTTTTAGCAAAACTGCAAAAAACTCCTCCACGATTTCTTTCAACTCCTCATCTGAAGAGGAACGTTGACCCCGTATATATTTTTTGAGCTTGGGGAATAGATAATAGTTGTACGGTGCCAAATCAGGGCTATATGGTGAATCTCTACAAAGCCGCAATCGTTGATTACTTCTGCGACTTTTGCTTTGAAGTAAGCAATTTTGAAATCCAACGTGCTGAGACTTTATTCATATCCAGATCTTCATACAAAATTTTTGAAGTTGTTGTTTCAGATATCCCCCTCATCCTTCGATCTGTCAAAACGGAGTCATCAACTTTTTTGATGTTTCCATCGTTTTTGCTTCTACGGGCCTTACGTATCTTGGGCCATCTTGAATTGATTCTCTGTCCCCTGTCCCATCCTTTCATGGACTGCTTTCGGTCCATTACCTTCTTTTGTTAAGAATTTTATAACGCTTCTTATGTTCAAACTTCACTTCACTCATTTTGTCGCAATTAAAATTCTGTAAAAACTACATGATTTGTATAAAACGTGGTCAGTAAATCGATAAATGTCACAGCAGCTTGACAGCAAAAAATGATGTCACTTGTTATTTTCATAGCTAGGTACATAATATAAAAATCGCCCCTCGTATTTCCCACATTCCGCATTCATGTTGAGTAGGTATGAGAACATTCAGCTAGCTAAATATCACTTTCGAATTTTGACAAGTCAAACTGTAATAAAAATGTCCAGAATCAATAATCATTTTGTTATGTAGCCATTTGTTATAATGTTGTTGAGAATTTTTTTCAGTAATTATTGTGTGACATTGGGTATTGTTTGAAAGAAAAATGCACTGAAATGTGTGAAATTGAAGACCTTCCTTTTAAACATATTTAATTAGAAACACAAACAGCACCAATATTTTTTTTTCCGAAGGCAGTAACCACTAACCAACCGTAGAAGACACCTGTGATTGGATAAAAATAAATAATCTAAGTATCACTTAACATAAATGTTAATATTAATTTAAATAAATAAGTTTCATAATGTTAAATTATATCAATAAAATAATTTTATAAACTTGATTTTTATTTATATTTAAAAAAAATTGATGTAGCCAGCACGTGACCTCCCGCCAACTTCATGTTTAAAAGAGCAATGAGCTTTACGTATCACTTCCGGTTGATCGTTTGTAAACAAAATATAATTTGTATTTCCAATAAATAGAAAAGCCTTTAAACAAAATTTTGGATTATATTTTGTTTTTCCTCGAAAATCTGTTGAGAGGTCCAAATTAAGTACCACTTCCGGTTTATCATATACAGGGTGTAACAGAAATAAGTACATTAAATTTAACCAGTGATAAAACTCGTCGAGAACAACAATATTTCTTAATAACTTTTTACCCCCCACCCTCATAAATTAACGAGTCGTTTAGGTATTTTTATAATAATTTGATCTAGTAGCAATAACAATGAAACAATTGTTTTTGACAAATGTGAGTTGTCAACTTTTTCAAATAAATTTTGACAAATAAATTGCGAAGATATGTACAGTTCTTAAACAACATTCTGTGTGAACTTTTAGAAGATTTGCTATTAGATATTCGTCTAAACATGTGGTACATGCATGATGGTGCCAGACTTCAGACTTCTCGTATCTTTCCCGATTTGTGTATAGTTTCATCTTCTGGTGTATCTGTCAATTTATTCACCAGTTTCTAATCCTTTGTGTTGAAATTCATTTTTTTCATTATATTCAGTCACAGTCACAATGGAAACAAACCAGCTGTTCGTAGACGTAGGCCATACGCACTCGCGGAATAGTCGCATTTTGAATTTTGACATTATACAACGCGCTCTACTTTTCAGACATGCAGTTTGCAGTTGTTATTTTATTCAACCATAGGCGGGTAATTAAATATGTAACAAAACTTTGAATAATTTTAACTCAATATCTAGAAGGTTTACAAGAAAAAGTTATTAAGAAATATTGTTGCTCTTGACGAGTTCTATCATTGGTTAAATTTATTGTACTTATTTCTGCTACACCCTGTATAGTTCAAATCTAATATGTTGTTTCAAATTATATACGAATTTGAAATACCAATTTGAGATCATATTTTAATATATTTTTTCAAGAAAATCTGTTTAGAGCTTCCAGTAAAGTACCACTTCCGGTTTATCAATTTTATAAAAAAAATAATATGTCCGTCTCATTAATACAGTAGTCTGAAATACCAAATATGAAAAGTTTTGGATTATATCATATATTTTTCACGAAAATCTGTTCAGAGCTTCAAATAAACTTTACTTCTGGTTTATCAATTTTAGTTAAAATCTAATATGCTGTTCCCCTTGATATAAAAGTCTTAAATACCAAATTTGCGAAGTTTTGGATCATATTTTAATATATTTTTTCAAGAAAATCTGTTTAGAGCTTCAAGTAAAGTATTACTTCCGGTGTATCAATTTTAATCAAAATCTAATGTGTTGTTCCCCTTGATATTAAAGTCTTAAATACTAAAACTGAAAATTTTTGGATTATATTTTAATATAGTTCTACATTAAAACCTTTTATGGGCTTCAAGTAAAGTATATCTTCCGGTTGTCCAATATTACCCAAAATTAACATGTATGCAGAAAGCTTAAATACGGAAAATACAAATTAAAAAAAAATCGCACACACACAGACATCATTATAAAAATAGTAAAAACGTGTTGTGGGGACCCTAATGTGTGCTTATTCACTGAAAAGTCACTATCCAATTTTTGGACCAAAAACATTACTTCCCTTACCTAAGTATGGCGCAAAAATCAATAATTTTTCTGTGGCTTCCCAATTATTCTTTCACGGAGTGAGTAATGTGTATTAGTTATTTCAAATAACCATAGTTACAAGTATATTATTAGTCGTGTAGGTTAAATCATTAATGTTTTATACTCAACGATAACTAATGTTTGTGAATAATATAGTATAAACACCTAGCGAGGATGCTTATTCCAGCTTCGAGCTCATACCTAACCATGGTAGATCTTGGTCATTAAACTGGAGCATTTTCCAGTTCGCTATGTAATATACTATTATTTATTTTATTTTAATAAATCAGGCCACGCGACATGACAAAAACTGTCCAATGTCCGAATAATGAAAAGGAACTTACAAAATATACAATGAAATATAAAAAATAAAGACAATTAACTACTGAAGGATTATATAAAACACGCTACAGCAATTCCTGAACGTACATGATTCTTCTTGGTCAAGGAAAATAATATTGACCCAAACTGCTCTATTTAATTTAAATAGTTTTGTGTAGTGGAATGTGGAACATTTCCATTTCTACTATCATTTGAATTCATTAACCAACGCTTCATAATTCTTATAGACTATTTTATTACATTTTTTTGGTATATTATGGAAATATAGTCCGTTTTAAAAGTAAAAGTAGTAATTTAAAAAGATATTTACATCATTAAATTTCAGAACAAAATTTAAAAGAACAATATTTCTTCGGAAATACAACAGAAAGAAACATAAATAATCCGTTAATAGACGAAACTTCAAACTGACTGAACATCAAAATGAAAAATTTATGTGTACGGACTATAGGTATTTATTACAAATATTTATACTGTTCGTTTCGTAACTGAAAGTATGGTACTTTAGTGGTGACAACAAGGCGGTTGAATGTTGGATGTATGCCAGACAGATCGAATTTTTTTATCATAGAGTAAAATTCAGATAAATTGTAGGTTTTATTTACCAGTAGTGTTTCAAATATGGTAGTGTTTATCAGAGGATGAAGTATAGAGGAAAATACGAGTATACGCTGAATAATCGTAGCTATGTATCGTTGCCAACATATAATTTATAATCGGCGATCTAGTATCCGTTGTAGATATCTTTTTAGAAAATAAAATACAGAGTTGGGAAATTTTTCATACTACAAAGCATTCTAGAAGTTTACAAAAAAATGGTTTAAAAGCATGAAACAATAAATATTATTTTAAAATTGTTCATAGTATGTTAATTTTTCTCAACACATACGAGTAGATATGTATAATAAACATAAACTGTACGTGTTATATATATTTTTATAGTTTGACGACATCCACAACCTTCTTCTTTTTAATTATGTACATTTCTTTATTTTTCAACAAATCTAAAAACATTTTAAACATAACCCTGAGGATGGTCTAATTGAGACCGAAACGTCGGTATTGTTTTAAATAAATAATATTTTAACCAAGGACTGAATCTTCATTATTTCACCTCTCCAAATAAACTAAATGTGTTCATTTGGTTTTTATAGGAATTTTCTATTTGCCTGATGAAAATTATGAAAATGAAAAAATAAAGTTTAGGTACCTACATTATGTATATTTTTATTATATTATAAAGGCCTATGCTAGAAGTATTAAGATTAAGAAATACGGTTCGTACTTTTTATATTAAATAAGTTCAAAGTAAATAGTTCTCGTCAACAGTCATATACTTCACCATTATTCTTCTTTTAGAATTTCCAAATAATCAATAATTTCAGCAACAATCTCTTCTGCAGGTGAAAACCTTCTGCCCTATTATTATTATTTTACTTTTTTATTACGCTTTTTTCGCCAGAATAAATAAATAAGTGTTGAAACTGCCGTGGTTAATTCCATATTTTCACTCACAACGACACTTTAAAAAATTGATTAACTAAGTTCCAACTAATTTAACTGACGCCCGAAAAAGGGGTTTAAAATTATTCTGCTTCCATAGCCCCCCATTGTCAATACTGCATACCTAATTCTTGGTGGTAGTTCAGGGAGAAGTGGATCAGTTGATACTAAAATCGGCTGTTGAATGAATCAGTTAGGACTGCACCTATATAAGACTTTGACCGGAATCGAATTTGAATCTTAAGATAGACAATCGATTTCATAATGATCTCAACCATGAATTCCATAACCATGTATGCACAAATTAAATTAATATTTAAAAACCATACATAGACTTTTGTGACTGTTAAATTAATCAGGTCTAAAAATAGCTGGTATGCATAAAAACTGCATTATTCATTCATTTTCAGTTTAACTGCTTTCAACCCAACAATAAATTCCGGGTGAAAGAGTATATTAATAAGCATTACTCTTTCATCAGAGCACTCTACTGGTCGATGAAATCATTACAAGCATTTTTAAATTCAAACGTAATGGATGAGTCATCGAGGTGAATAGCTTGCGCGTTGCGCGAAGGTGGCTGTGAATTCAGCACTAAAAACAAACGCAACACCATCAGATAACGGAAAACGAACAGCTGATTAACGACACAACAATGTGTGCTATCTATTGATAACAGATATACTGATAACGAATCATAACCACGTCCTGTTGCTTGATAAGTTGTTAATTTAGAATTCTGAAGTAAAATAACATTTTTTTATTAAAAAAAAAAAATACAATAATGGCGACATCCTCCAGTGTTTTAATACGTCCCAGGAATGTCATGTCATATGTCATGCCTCCCTAGTGTCACAATTGCTAACTAACTGAGATGTATAGAGACGGGAGAAAAAGTCTTCTAGGTAATGAACCAGTTGGTCGCTAACCACAGGCATATATTTCGCCTAAAGCCTAAACTATAGATGGCTGTACAATTAATTCAAAAACGGTCGTTTACTATTATTTTAAATAGTGGAGTATCATAATTTTTGATAAAATTTTATATTAATCTACATGAAAAAATGGGATACGTATTTTTTTTTCTATATTCATTTACTGCGAAATAACATATAAATATTAAACACCACCGGAAGTATGACGTATGCGGCCCAGAATATGCATGTGATAGTAGCATGACAAGCTTTAGCGATTATACAGAGATAGTTATACCATGTTTCTATGGCGCAGAAAGAGACAAAATATAATTGAAACACTTAACATAAGTATCATATTAATACCTGCCATATGTCATTCAAACTGTCAGTTTACTGACTATTTAACATTTTATTTTATTGTAAATCAATGCGCATACCACGATTTTCTTATTCAATATAATTTTAAAAGTTTCGATCGTTTTCTTCCATTATCACTGTTAATGTTTGTCTACCGACGTAGCAGTTAGTTCCATTTCGAATTTCGAATACTTTCTGGTCTCTAATACGAGGCGTGTTTTTTAAGTAAGTACCGTTTTGAAATAAAAAAAAACAAGTAGAACTTTTTTAGCAATTTTATTTTTAAATGAAAGCCTGTACTTTAATCTACTTTTCTACATAATTTCCACCAATATTAAAGCATTTATCGTATCATAAAATCAGCTTTTGAATACCATCCTCGTAGAAATCTGCCGCCTGATTAGACAACCATTGCAACACGTTCGCTTTGACATCTTCATCGTCGTCGTGGCACTGACCACCCAGATGATTCTTCAAATGCAGAAATGTGGTAGCCACTGGGCGCTAGAGCGGGGCTGTATGGAGGGTGATCAAGTTGTTCCCAGCCAAATGATCCGATCAGCTCTTAAGTTCGATTGGCCACGTGTGGACTGGCAATGTCATGAAGCAAAACGATCCCCTTACTCAGCATGCCACCCATTTCCGTACCATGTCATCGCTCATAATGTTTTCTCCATACACTTCTCTGATCTGACGAAAAATTTCAGCCGCTTTCACGCCTTTAGCACTAAGAAAACGAATCACAGTGCGTATTTCACAGTCGACGGGATTCTCAATCGGAAGAGGCATTTCAAATACTCACAAAAGACTCGTAAACACGCCGAATGACTCTGTAATGACATCTGTGGCTTGCCAACAGAGTGCGGTATACAGTGCGCATGTGCCAAATGCCAACCGCGGCGCTGCAGCGACGGAATTTCAAAAACGGTATTTACTTTAAAAACACGCCTTGTATTTATCTATATTTCACTAATAGAAATTATATTAATAGTTGTTTAAATTGTAATAATAAAAACAAACTAAAACTTGATTTAAGCTTTAATCAAGTAAAATACAACTGTCATATAAACAGCCGCCAGCAGTGTTCGCTGCTATTTTTCACTTTTAGAGGCCAGTTTGTATTAGAATCGAAGAAAAAATTTACGCAAATTAAACAAAATTTTGTCTATGCCAGTAAACAGACTATAAAAATACAATAAAATTTTATATGAAACATTTTTCTCAATTTCTAATAGTTTTTTAAATATTAAATATTGACCAAGGTCGCCACAACATTTAAATTAGTACATTTATTAGATTTTTTAAACCAAAAGTACATCTAATATGACCTCTCCAAGGTAAACAAAAGTCTCGTTTAATCAAAGTGGTTTTCGAGATATGGTCGATCCACGAAATCAACCAATTTACGTTATCAACTTGCGGAAAATATGAAAAACTAATCTCCAAACGTTTGACATGTTTTCGGAAAAAAAGAATTATTTTTAAAACTTTGACAATTATATTTACGCTTAGTAGTAGTACACTGGCTTGCAAAAAAATCGCGTACACCTTAAAAATCAAGTAACCGAGTTTTTACCTGTTTTTAGCTATGTAAATACGATTTTTTAAAAATAGGTTAATATCAACTGTCAATGAAGTTGTCACCATTGTCACTGTCATGTCATTATTTTAGGTATCGTGGAGCAAGTTCTTCATTGTGCTAAGTTACTAAATTACAAATATATTCTAGAAAAATTAAAGAACAACCAAGTATTTATTTTAAATGGATTATAAATAAGTAAAAATTATGACTGAAACAAATTATGGACGAAGTAACATTAGTAATTTATCATCGCTACATCAGCGTCCAGTACTTTATTTGATCTTAATTTTCTGCTATTGATTTGATTGACCACCCCTCTTCTAACTTAGAGAGTATTACAACTTTCTCGTTTTTTGATAATTTAGGCTTCTTAATTGACACTAATAACAATGACGTGTGCACTTGACAAGTTAACAATCGAGACCGACTCAATACAGCAAAAAACAGGTGTACGCGATTTTTTTGCAAGCCAGTGTACGTTATGAAATTAAACAGTAAATAAAACTTAATTTGATGTGAATCTTTTAAATATTTTTTTTATGGTCCTGTTGGTGTAAGACTTACGATTGACAATTTGATTGTATGATTACATTGATTTTTGATTGAAATCAATCTCTTTGAAGAAAAAATATTTTGTAATATTTTCTTGTCAATTTGGATAATATGACTACTGAAAACCTGCCGAAAGCGTTATCTCGGTAAAGTCAGGGATTAGTGGCTAATTTGATAGCGTATTTTGAAGCAGAAAAACAATAAAGATCTTTTTTTTACTGCTACATTGTACAAATAAGGAATTTTTTAGTACATAATCGTTACACATACGGTGCAGAGGCATAACTAATATTTTCTGGGTCCCCGCCTGATTGACACCGAAATAAATTAAAAGCAAAAAAAAAATCTAATTTTTACTCTACTGTGACAATAATTATAATCTCTCTTTTGCATAATTAGTCACTTTCATTATTTTCTTTGTTGTATCAAGCATACTATTTTACTTTGACTCGCACTATAGGCAACTATCACAACATAAAACGATCCAATCTCAAATAAATTAGCTAAAAAGTTTAGTAACTTTCTATTCACGTAAATCGGTTGATAACGTGGAACGACCATAGCAGAGGTACCTAAACCCCGTAAAAACTCATTTTTCAATGCCTTTTATCTCTGAAACTACAGAAGACCTGACCCATGGTGATTAAGCTTTTTTTACTCATTTTGGTTAGTACTACCCTCAAAGTTTGTACTCGAAGTTGTGAAACTCGCCAAATTTTGTGCGTCATGTTAGGTTATGTTAATGTACGGTTTCATTGCCGTAATAGATACTTGTCATTATCGTCCTATTATAACTGATTCACCCACTGAAAAAACTCTCCTCCCAATACGTCTCAGTTTAGTACTTGTAAGATTAGTAGGTTGTCTGAACAGTTGAAATACCAGGGTAAAAAATCTGTTTTGGCCAACACAATACTTGTGGCCGTGTGCCTGAGTGTATGGTCGAGAATCTGGAGACCCGGGTTCGATACCGACTGACTGGAGTTATCGCGGCCGAAACGATCGACACACACACAAACACACAAACACACACACACACACACACACACACACACACACACACATACACACAGACATCATCGTAAAAATGGTAAATTTGTATTCTAAGGACCCCAAAACGTGCTTATTCATTAAAAACCCACCATCGAATTTTTTGACAAAAGATAATACCTTCTAAAGGTGGCGAAAGGTAAAAGCAACACGAAATTCATTTAAATAAATTCAAAGTTATTTTATTTTGTAAAAACTTATTGTAAGTTTAACAAAATATCTCCTATATGGTGGCTGGTGGATATAAAATACGAATATTAATCGTAAAAACTTGTATAATTAACTATAGGATGTAACATTCAAATATAAAAGAGGAAATATTTGAAAGCAACAAAAAGAAAAGAAATTAATTTCCTACATGAAAAAATTATTTAAATATAGATGTCTTTCAGAATAATTCTTTCAAGAAAACGACGATATAAGGAAGTGAAAATTGAATTGAAGTTTATGTAAAACTTAATACAACAAGGCTAAAACTAGAAGTTCTAAAACAATGAAAATGAATTTTAAATAATTCATTATTCCTCACAACTTTCCACAAGTTAATTCCAGCTACAATTTTCATAAAATTAGTAATGAACCTTTTCAGAATTAAATTAATATTTTCATAATGAAATTCATTTCCAAATTAACAATGAAAAATTAATACAATAGAATACTAATTAATAATGTTTTGAAATAGGACGGTACAATCCAAGATAAACATAAATATTCAAACCAGTAAGCTGTATTCAGATTAAATTTGCTTCATTTTCTTCACTCGTAATAGAAAGTAAAACAAAGCCCTGATAAATAAATTACTGTTTTAAAATTATCTCTGTGATCTATTTTTAAACTAGCTTATATTCCGCGGGCTTTGTAGCCGCGAGTTAATGTATATTTTAACCCCGTACATCACTATTTTATTCATAATTTGAAGATATTCCAAACAGTTCAAGAGTTATGAGCCCCCAAGAAGGCATATTTTCATATTTAGTTTCGGCAAAAATTTGAGGATAAAAATGGTGCAATATCACAATTTCGGTCAAAAGTAGTGTTTATTCTTCCAAAAATGAACCGTGGAAGGCTGATTTTTATATTTTCGATATAAAAGTGGTTAAATTTCTGGTTAAAAACTCCTCAACCCCGGGTTCAAAAATTGTACATTTTTGGCTAAAAAATGTGAGGTTAAAAATCGGACAATATCTCTATTTCTCTCTAAACAAACTCTGGATAGCCGATAGAATATATTAATATTTTAAATGTCAAAAAGGCCTTAGGGTCGAAATTTTGGAAAAAAATAGGCAAAAATTACACCAAAAACATGCATTTTGCTCACAAGTCGTCAACGGTTTAAATTATCTTCAAATTAATACGAAATTCGTGTTCTATGGGGTCCAAATAATAAAACCGTCTGGGCAAAGTTTTATTTTAATATAGCTAAGATGGCGCCCGTTGCGATTTTTTTACAATTTTTCCAAAACATCAAAAAAATTATTTGGTTATGAATTCGGCTCAAATTTAAAGGAAACACATAAATTAACTTAAAATTTGTCAAAAATGTTGATTGTTTAATGAAAAGTGTGGTTAAAAATCATGTACGTCTCAAAAACATTCGGCTGGTTTTCAGCGCCAAAATGCTCAACCTATGTTGTGTCATTTTGTCTCTGTCAATGATTTTGTTGTGTAAACTTTGAAAATTATTTTTAAAAAAAACTATCAAAATTTTGTATCGATATGTAAAACAGCATAGATTTGCATAGCGGTCAAGTTTTCACTTTTATATATAGCATATCATCAATTTATCGATTTTTACCTCTCGCTAAGAGAGGTATTGGATTCATGCTAAAAATCGCATATCTAGATTTTATTGAATAAGCACGTTTTAAGGTCCCTACAATCCGATTTTAACATTTTTACGATGATGTCTGTGTGTGTGTGTGTGTATGTGTGTGTGTGGATGTGTGTGTGTGGGATGTTGGAAGGACGGTTACTCAAAAACTATAAGACTTAAAATTTGTTTAACAACGTATTTCCCAATCGGACATCCATGGGAAGATCTGAAAAGGTTTTGGTAACAATTGGACAACCGGAAGTAGAAGATTCTTGAAAAAAAATCTTCTAAATATTATTTTTTGAAAATTTTTCTTGATAATATTAAAGAAAAATAAATTCTCTTCCTGATACATTTAAATATTTTTATACATATTTCATAGATTTAGAGATAAAAGGAATATAATATATAAAATAATGTTGTAATTAATTTTACAACCGAAAGGATGCCATGAAAAATAGTTGCAAATTTAAATTATCTGTAACTGACAGATAAATGTCAGTGTCAGAAATAATGAGTAATGAAAGAAAAATGTATTTGGAGAATCCCTTAATTCTTGATCTGTGACTATTATGGAGATGACAAGTCTAGGTTGAAGGACTTAAATTTGTTTCAAACATTATGGGACAATGTACACCAGTACTGTAGACTAGAGTAACTTTGAATTGCGAAAAAGCTATCAAATTCTTCTCAAGTAAGTTGTAAATATTGACAAAATTACACATCGATATAAGAATAATCGGAGTGCAATCTATCCGTCACTTTATTAAAGGGAATTAGTGTTATTTAGATATAACATGTATGAAAAAATAAAATGTAAAAGAAGATATGTAAGAATAGATGCACAATCCATATATACATTTTAGACCGCCCAAAATTAATGTTTTTACTAGAAGAATATGAAGAGAAAGTAAACAACGTTGTTCGAATTGAAAATTGCTGTTACCAGCCTAATATTTATATATGGTAAACTCTACTTTGTAATTTATTGTAACATAATTTATGGTAAAATATCTTCATGTTGAGACATGCTATTATTGAATAATAAAGAAGTTTATACGTCATAGATTTATATGAATATATTATTTGTATTTATAAAAATATTCTTTGCTTTATGCATACAGCCAGGTAAAATATACGGCGAGAGGTTATGTGCTGGCCACATCAGATTTTTTTATAATAAATCTATAAACATTTAATTTATGAAGTGAAACCAGTTAAATATTCTGCTCATGTTGATTAGATACACAGATTTCAGGAAACGCTCAAATTTTGGAGAAAATAAAAACGTCACCAGCTTAGAGCGCACGAAGACCTTCATCCTGCCCTGGATTAGAGATAATATTCTAATTACAAAATTATTCATGATTCAGTAAATTCTTATTAAGTCATACAAAAATTGAAGATAAAAATACAAAATTTACGTCTGTATAATCTGTGACCTTAGTACGTAAGCATGTCATTACCACATAATATTTCATTATTACCGGGACAATGTATTTATCACATTACCTTGGCTCAGGTCGCTTTTCACTGTTAGAGTCTGGGTGATAAACAAAAAGAGATAAAATATAAAGGCTTTCACGCAGCAGATGAGACAAAAACTCGGTAAAATATTTGCCGTCACCAGGGCAAATAATATGTGAATAAATGAAAGAAAAAAGACCAGATGGTTATATGAAGAGCATTAAACAAAGCTGTGGACTTTGTTATATTTTTAATTTTAAAAAGTACCTCATATTTTCGTATGGTCCCAGTGGTACACTCAATACATAATGTAAAATGAAAGGTCAAGTAATAAAGTATGATGTATTCGTACGTACATGAGCTTCACGGTGTTTATTTTTTTGGATGAATAATAAAAAATAAATACATCAAGACTGCGCAAAATTTGTCTTAATTTAAAAAGGGATAAAAAAATTAGTAGGTATGCAATTATTTAAAAACATAAACGTTGCATTAAATGTAAAAAAAAAAAAAATATTTTACAAGTGGTATTTGACGGATAACCTTACGTTCATTTTTTACCTTCCGTCACCTCTACGTAAGGAAGGTATTGTTTTGGTCAAAAAATTCGATGGTGAGTTTTTATTGTATTTCGGAAGACTTGAGAGAAAAGGAACTTAATGAGGACGACACGCAAAACAAAAATGAGTGGAAGAAGAAAATAGAAATAGCGACCCCTATCAAATAGGAAAAACTAAAGAAGAAAATGTCAGTGTCAAGTGCAATTTGCATAGTTTGTTTATGAAATAAGTTTACTGGAAATATAAGATCTTTTGCAAGAAAATTTATGTAGGTATAGGGCGCGTGCAGTGGCGTGACTTTGCTGACTTTGGCAAGCAGCTATGGGGACCCGTGTCAAAATGACAGCAATTAATTATGTCCATAACTGACAAGTGTCATAATTTTTCATTGAAAATTTCATGATTTTCTTATATCATGTGGTTTGTTTGTTATCAGGAGTATGGAATTCAGTTGCCGAGAAAGGAATTATAAAATACCAAAAATTTAGAATCTTTTGCAAGAAAATTTATGTATGGAATTTGTACATAATACACAGGATTGACGGAAGGTACTGTGCTGGCCACATCAGATTTTTTAAATACATAATAGAATTCAAGTTATTTTTGCCTCATCTATTTGAGGTGTAATACGAAAGTAGAAATACTAAAATTAAATAGAGAGCAATGCAGGCTAATAAAAAAAAAACAAATTTCCCTTTTCCAATTCCTACATTTCTTCGAATCCTTTATATAGAACCTGTATGTACGAATGGATATCTGAAAATTCGAAAAAGAGGAACATATTATTTTCCTTTTCAATATATTGTCCCTTATTTGTAAACAGTGCAGGAAATTCGTCATTCTGGAACGAATGTAAATTTCGGAATTTGTACGTTTTCCGCTATGTTGCAAACAATATTTTTTCTGCATTCATCTACAAAAATAAGAAAAAATAAAGTGGGCGGCTATGCATATTTTTAAGCGATCATAAAAAATATTTTTTCTACTCCTGCTCTGAAAATAAAATTGTCTGGTTTGTTTTTCATGCTGAAAGCGACTCTTTGCAGTACTTAGTGCCACAAAACTGCAGCACGCTTTTGTACGAATTTTACTTATGAATGTTGAATAGTATGTTTGTTGTTGGCATAGATACGCATGACAAATACAAAAATTATTTAAAAAATAATAGACCTTTTCAATTTAAAGAAATAGAAGACATGCGCAATGGGATTCTGCGTATAGTAAGCCAACAACTGGCGGGAGTCATGGTTACGCGCTTGTCATGAGATTTGTCGCGTTTATTCTTCAAAAATTTATACGTAAAATGTACGGAAAGTGTTTGACAATTTTAAAAAACTTCTCGAAAGATGTTACTAAAGCTTTTATTGAAGATAAAATGTCTAACGATGCAAATTTTAACCAAGTATACAGGTATTTTAGTGAGTGCAATGTTTTTGACGTATCGTTTGACAGCCCAGTTAACAGTTGCCGGCGCCATTTTACTTACTATGTGTAGAGATAGAAAGAGATAGTTGTTAAATTGAAAAGGTCTACTCTTTATTTCCTTATTTGCAGAAGTAGAAAAATAGTCTGAAATTGCAGTTTTCTCCTCTTCATTATCATTAAATTTCTTCCTCGAAGCTGTTTCTTAAAGTTTAGCAATAAATAATAGTAGGACGAAGCCAGGTCTGGACTGTAGGGAAGGTGTTTTAAAATTTGAAAACCAAGGTCGTTACGTAACAGAAAAAATAAAAAATTAGCGAAATACTCTATTAAAAATTAAAAACTTGCTGTAGCAATCTAGCAAACATTAAAAGAGTAAACCCAGGATGCGTAGAGCATAGATTAGACAACGATGGTTTTATAAAAACATACTCTTTTTAATGGCGGTGCAGAAATGCAGGAATACGGTCAAGGACGAAGGTTTGAGTTACCATGAAAAACATTCGTAATTAATTTTCATTAAAACCTTACAGCCATTATCAGAACTGACCTAAAACTTTGTAATTTTACCCGCGTTTCTGTTATAAAAATTAAAACAGAACAATTTGTACCTTTAGTAAAAATAAAACAGCAGATTAATTTTGAAATCCTTCCATGCCAACATGACAATATCCCAACATTTATTTATGAAAACCTTTGTAAGTGGGTATTAACCCCAATAACCCTCCCCAACGGGCACCACTGTCCAGCCTAACCGTCATCAACGTCAAGTAGGTTATGTTACGGTATGGGAATATTTAACCCAGGATCTCTTGCAAACTGACTAAAAAATATCACCGCAAAACAATGTTACACGCGAATAGCTGCCATGCGCTATTAAATGGATGGAAAATGATATTGCTACTTCTGAATTATTCGACGGCTACAAAAACTGTGAAACTGGAACACTAAAAGGATTTGGTATTTTATATTACTGTGATGATTTCTCTTATTCCTTCAGGATGCACCAAAGCAGAAATCTGACTGTTTAATGAAAATAAAATTATGATTAATATGTTTAGTTTGATGCGTCAACTTTGGCTTCCCTTCAAGAATTGTATTGAAAGAAAAGACTATATTCGGCCTTTTTGGGAAGGTTGTTTATTCATGTTTTACATTAGTTTATACAATTGGACGTTTCGAGGGCCCAAAAATCTTCATGTTCAATTATATTCTAATAATTTAAACATATTTTATTATACAATACAATCTTAGCAGATTTCTTATATTAATTTAAAGTAACTCACCTATGAAATGTGTTTTTAAAATTGTCTCGTATTTACATTTGGTTTGGTTTTTTATTTTCAGGATTTGTTTTTAAACATTTTTTTAATATAAATAAAGTACGCAGAATTACATGTTTTAAAGACGTTACAAAAATTTTGAGGTTAATTTTAGCCGAAAGATAATGGAAGACTGAATGTGGTCAAAATATGAACAACTTTAATGTAAAAAAGACTTAAAAACATATTTGTTCATTCAAATTAAACATTCAAAAATAAATCTTTTATTTTTGTTTTATTCCTGTTTTAATATTTTGGGGTTTTTTGTAATCGATTGTATGGCCTGTTCCGCAATGTTGCTTAGCCAGAGCACTGTGATTTTAAAATCACAATTGTATTTATGTTGATAGAATCGTTTTTTGACTGGTTGGCAAGTTTCACCAATGTAAATTCAGGTGCATCTCTCACAGTTTGCGTGGTAAACTACATCTGAAACGTTTTCGGTAGGAGTTTTGTGTTTAAGCTTTAGGTCCATGGTGGTATCTTGATTACTGTTTGCAATTTTTATGTCTGTTTCTTTTAATATTTGTGTAAGACCGGCATTGATGGTTTTATTGTATGGAATGGTGGTGTATGTGACTTTTTCTTTGGGTGCATGTTCACTTATAGTTTTTTTTTGTTTTAAATGTTGTACACGTTTTTCTATTATGTTCAAAAAGCTTGCCTGGGAATAAAAACCAATGTAAAAAACCAAACCAATGTAAAAAATCTGTTGTGGCCAGCACAATACCTTCCGTCAATCCTGTGTATTATGTACAAATTCCATACATAAATTTTCTTCTAAAAGATTCTAATTTTTTGGTATTTTATGATTCCCTTTCTCGGCAACTGAATTCCATTCTCCTGATAACAAACAAACCACATGAAATAAGAAAATCATGAAATTTTGAATGAAAAATTATGACACTTGTCAGTTATGGACATAATTAATTGCTGTCATTTTGATACGGTTCCCATATCTGCTTGCCAAAGGCACGCGCCCTATACATATTTTTTTTTTTGCAAAAGATGTTATATTTCCAGTAAAGTTATTTCATAAACAAACTATGCAAATTGCACTTGACACTGACATCTACTTCTTCTTCTTTAGTTTTTCCCATTCGTTAGGGGGTCGCTATTTTTTTTTTTCTTCTTCCACTCATTTTTGTTTTGCGTGTCTTCCTCATTCAGTTCCTTTTCTCTCAAGTCTTCTGCAATACAATCTTTTCATCTTATATTTGGTCTTCCTATGTTTCTTCCACCTTCTATTAATATATTCATCGCTTCTCATGACATGTTCAAACCAATGTAATCGTCTTTCTTATATCCAGAAACTTCTAACACTAGAGTTACTTCCCTTATTCTGTCATTGATTTACATTTTATTGATACTGACATCTGTCAATTTGAATTACCTGAATATATTAGCAGTTTCCATGGTTAAGTTAGCATAGCTGGCTGAATTATGAAATTTATATGAATTTTTTTATCTTTATTATTCTTTAATCCTATATCTGTTAAATATGAAATATAAAATGCAATCAAATCGTATAGACAATAATATATTCTTTAAGTTATAATAACATTTAACTGAGTTTTTCAAGAAAAACTGTTAAAATCTTCAAATGAGGGTACTTCCGGTTGACCAATTATAACCAAAATCTAATCAAGTCTGCATATGGTTGTAAGGAAGAGGAATACGCAAGAATTGTAATTTTTGGAATTCTAGTATTGGAGATATCGTGCAGGAAAAAACGGTCACATACACACACACACACATACACACACACACGCACATACGAACACACACACACACACATACAGACATCATCGTAAAAATAGTAAAATCGTATTGTAAAGACCCTAAAACGTGCTTATTCAATGGAAACTCACCACCGATTTTTTTGACCAAAGACAATACCTTCCTTACCTATAGGTGACGGAAGGTAAAAACGAGGCAATTTCAAAAATACATTTCATAGGTGAGTTACTATAAATTAATATAAAAAATCTACTAAAATATGTTTAAATTATTAGAATATTGCTGAAGATGAGAGTTTTTGGGTCCTCGAAACGTCCAAGAGTATAAACTATGTAAAACATCAATAAAAAAATCTTATCAAAAAGGCCTAAAATAGTCTTTCTTCCGTTTAATATTTTAGTAGTCAACATAACTTTACTCTAAAATTAATTATTTATTTTACTTTCAGTTCTAAAAATGTTGTTTTATGTTATTTTTATAACTGTATTCTTTAGCAGATATAGCATTTTCAGTTATATGTAAAATGAAAGATATGTAATTAATTGACCATTTTGAATTTAAGACTTTGGGAACAATCTTGAAAACTATTTTAAAAAAATAAAAATTAATTTTGATATTTAAGTGATTTTCAGTAATATACGAGTATAATCTTCACAAAACTGTATGACCATTAGTTTGAACAACTGATTACGAGTAATTGCGAGAATTTGAAGCATTGTTTTATCTCTGTCATTCGTTTATAGATTATTTTAGAAAGAAATACTCAAAAAATACGTACAATTAATTTTTATATAACTCTTATTTGAAGGATTTTTCTCAAAAACAAACCTAACTTGACCATATTCTTAAATTAATATAATAGAATATTTAAGAAAAACAAGTTTCACAATACCATAACAGGCCTTATGAAACAGTTTTTTTTAATACTATTTTTTTCTATTGAGTTAATTTTATAATTATATTAGATTTTTAACCAATGCAACTTCTTAATAGGTTGACCTGGTGTTTTTATCAATTATCAATCAATTTGAGGTTATATGTCAGTTTTGATAATAGTTATACCACTTCTAGAAAACTGAAAGCGCCAAAAACAGTGCGTTTATAGATCTTCTTAACGACGTATTTTATGTGGGTTTATAGACTCACAAGGGCACCGAAGTAGAAAAAAACTATTATTTCAAAGAAAATTTGACCATGAGACAAATACGAGTAAAACAAAAAAAAAAAAAAATACTTCCAAATAATTCTTTTGTTTGCAAATGATAGGTAGATTATACATATGAGTATATTATGTGTAGTTTATCATTTATTGAAAGCAAAAAGAACTTTTAAACTTTAAATATAACATCTACATTTTACATTATAATATAATATCTGAATGATATATGTATGTAAATATCAAATAACATTATTCAGTATAAATGTCAAAATAAACTGTTATTACAATGTTACACCATACTTCGAAATCGTTAATGCGGAGCTGACAACAAAATTTATTATTTACCCTATATCTATTTATAAATTATACATGTACGTATACGAGTACATATATTTCAACAACTATTATGAAAAGAATATTTTTTACCTCCCGCTACCCTTGGTAAGGGAGAAATAGGGATTGTGCTAAAAATCGCATATCGAGATTTTGGTAAATGACCACGTTTTAAGGTCCCTAGAATCCATTTTTAACATTTTCACGATGATGTCTGTGTGTGTGTATGTATGTATGTGTGTGTGGCTCCTGTTTACGCTCTATCTCAAATACTATCATTCCATTCAGAAAGTTTTGAAACCATGTATTTCTACCTTATATACAAAAATGGAAATAACTGATTAGATTTTGGTGGCAATCGGATAACCGGAAATGGCAGTTTACTTGAAGCTCAAGATAGTTTTTCTTCAAAAAATACCTTTAAATGTAATTTTTTCTCAATTTGTTATTATAAAAATTAAAGATTATTCCATTTTCTACAAGTTTGCTATAATACTTTTTCTATATATTGTATGGATAAATTTATAAAGTAATATAAAAATTATATACATAGGTAAATGGCGGGAGGTACTGTGTTGGTCACATCAGATTTTTTAATTCATTTTCGTGATGAAAATTACACTATTTTGCACTAGGTAACCATTATTTTATTTTTACTATTGACTTATTATCATTATTCACTTGTGTATTAATAATACACCCACTGATGATGATATAGACTGCAGAGCTACAAGACAATATCAAATGTATTTTTGTAAATGATTCATTCATATGATTGACACTTGATCTTCAATTATATTTTTTGTAAGCTTTATTTTCTTTAAAATGTATCGTCAATGTATCATTTAACCAATGTGACTAATTTATTTCATTGTTGTAAAACCCTCTAATTCAAATTAAATAAACATAAAAGTAAAATTTTGTAGAAGAAAATATTGATAATAAATTGAAAATTGAAACATATTTAAAAAAAAAAATTAAAATAGGATATAATAGTAAAAACAATATTGTACCCAGCTAATATAAAATGGGTCTTTTTTGAACTTACGGTGAAGCAGCATGAATTTCATTTCTTTTGGAAAATTTTACATGCATTTCAAAAGTGCGTGTTACAATTATTACTATCAACCTACAAAGGGATTATTGTGGATTTCAATTCGCTTAAATTCAGCAACTTTTTACCTCTCGCTAAGAGAGGTATTGGATTCATGCTAAAAATCGCATATCCAGATTTTAATGATTAAGCACGTTTTAAGGTCCCTACAATCTGTTTTTAATATTTTTACGATGGTGTCTCTCTCTCTCTCTCTGTGTGTGTGTGTGTGTGTGTGTGTGGGTGTATATGTGTGTGTGTATGTGTGTGTGGGTGTATGTGTGTGTGGATGTATGTGTATGGATGTATGTGTGTGTGTGTGTGTGTGTGTGTGTGGATGTGTGTGTGTGTATGGATGTGTGTGTGTATGGATGTGTGTGTGTGGATGTGTGTGTGTGTGTGTGGATGTGTGTGTGTGTGTGTGGATGTGTGTGCGGGTGGATGTGTGTGCGTGTGGATGTGTCTGCGTGTGGATGTGGATGTGTGTGTGTGTGTGGATGTATGTGAGTCGGTTGGAAGGACGAATTCTCAAAAACTATAATACTTAATATTTGTTTAAACTACGTATTTCTCAATCGGACATTACTGGGAAGAGCTGAAAAGGTTTGGGTAATAATTGGACAACCGGAAGTAGCAGATTCTTAAAAAAAATGTTCTAAATATTATTTTTTGATAAATTTTGTTCTTGCTAATAAAAGAAGAGTAGATTCTCTATCTGATACATATAAATATTTTATTACATCTTTTATAGATTTAGAGAAAAAGAAATATAATGTATATAATAATTTGTTGTAATAAATCTCACAGCACAAATAATGTCATGGAAACCAATTGAAAAATGAAAAAGTTTGAAACTGACAGATAAATGTCAGTGTCAAAAATCCAGAGCCATTACTAAAGATTTTTTGTAGGAAGTACATACATTATATTATTTCTTATTGTATTAATAGTTGGCAATATTGTTTATTTAAATGTTTAAATATCAATACACTACTGGCGGCAGTCGTAGCACGTCAGCCAGACAATAACTGTACTTGTGTGTCAATAAATCTCATAGTTATAAATATCAGTGTCAACTTAAAAAAGCCTTCCACTCCACCACAGTAACCAAAATCGGAAGTGGCGAGAAGTATTGGGCTGGCCACAACAGATTTTTTTTGTTAGTATTTGGTATTTGAATTTGCAAACTTCAAAGTTCAAATATATAGTTCTGAAATGCGTCATGGAAAACGCGTAGATTTGATTCGAACAAGAGTTATTAGATTAAAAACAGAAATGTGTACCACATCAATATTTTTGATATGACATTGTTAATAAGGTTTTATGAATTTAGGTCACCCCGATTGGGAAATTTAACACCTACATCTATTTGCATACATATGAGCACACTAAATAACTCAACTATGATGAATGAGAAAATAAGGAAAAACAGACGTATTCACATTTTGACGTCAACTGCTTTATCAATACCTATATCACATTACACACCGAGAGAAATGTGTTGTTATGATAAATATATTTATAATAGTTGTTATTATATTTTATATTTAAAAAAGGGACAAATACACAAGATATACGAATGAAATATGTATGGATATTAAAAGGTTTAGAATATTATGTAATAAGACCAAATATATAAAATACTAATTTTAAATATATATTTATTTTCAAATTTAAAATAATATATTCTTAATAGTCGAGATATTATTAATAATTATAAAGTTATATTAAATTTTATTATATCATGTGGTACAATTTACTATACGAAATATGTACTTCAAATAAACAAGTATCTTTGGCTCTAAATTACAGCATACTTATAAGGGCAAACTAATATATTACATTTTTGGAGTAGGAATAGGGTGTGCACGTTAAACTCCTACGTTCCGTAATCGGTGTACAGGTACCTTTATTTAATATACTATTCAACGAAACAGATTTTATAACAAAAATAAAATAATATAAATTCTAAATAATAACCCTAACACTTTCACACAAATTTTCAAACCACTACGATTTTAAAATATTTCTTACAAAATTGTTCACATTTTCATTTGAGGATTGATGTACACGGTCTTATTGTTTTATTTCCACTTTAAATTAACGCAGAAGCATATACACATGTAAGTGAACATGGAGACTGTTCTTCCCCTAATCATCGCTTGCCTGTTCAACTTGCTGCCGTCAGCCGTAATACTCAGTATTTTAAAGTTGAGTATACCGAATATTTAATTCTAATATGTAATATGCAATTAAATATCTCTATATATTTAAATATATTCGGCAAATATACATATAATTACTCTTAATATGCCGTCTTTAATTTTAAATATATATCGTTTAAAAATATACGAATCTTAATAGTAAATACATTTTTATAATACTTTTACATATACGTTTACCAATACTTAATATTTACATATTTAAATTTAAAATTTTGATGTACAATATACAATTTTTAATATACATTTCTCTCAGTGCAGATAATCCTGATTCTGACGTGCAAATTTAATTTTTCTGGGAAAAGCGAAGTATTACATCAAAAACAATTTTCATCGATATAGAAATATATAATTACATTCGTCAATTAAATTTTACGAGTATATTAATTTATGAGTATAAGCAATACAATAAATTTTAGTACAGGCCACAAATTTCCAAGTAAAATAATTGGGTTCTCCATCATAGAAACTAATTTGAAAATGGGCCGTGTGCCCGAGTGTTTTGGTCACGAATCTGAGGACCCGGGTTCGATCCTGACCGACGCCAAAATGTGTAAACGTTATTTTGCGGCTGTATGTCTGCTAACGGGGAATTTATGTTTTATTACTGAAACTATAAATAAATATATTTATCAATTTTAAAAGAAAATTTGCAATCTTCTGCAGATAAACTTGGAACGGGAGGGGATTATACATTCCAGCAATATAATTATCCCAAACATACAGCATTTATAGTTAAGGAACGGCTTTTCTACAATATACCAAAACAACTTAAAACACCTCCCCAATCTCCTGATTTCAACCCTATTGAGAATTTATGTTCGGAACTAAATAGGCGGCCCCACAAAATAATATTTTCCACTATTATACTAAGAATGGGCAAAAATTCCACTTTCCATATGATCTAATTTAACAAATCCAATTCCAAAGGCTACTGAATGCTGTAATTAAAGCCAATGGTTAATAATAAGCATAATTTTACTAATTTATTGCGTACTTTTTAATTATTTGTTAAATAAAGCGTTTCTTTTTATTATGGAAATTTTTATTACAATTTGACTTGTCAAAATGACGATATTTTGACTGTTGGAATATGACATTTTTCTAGGCGCAAAATTAAGTCACTTCTCAATTGTAGATTAGCAACGCACATAGTACTAATCGATTGTGAAAAAAATCTTTTTAATTTTTCTAAATTGACAAATTTTTCATTAATCGAAAATAGAAGGCTATGCACAGTTACAGTAAAAATTTTGAAAGATGTCCGATCAAGGTTGTCTACGAATTGTATGAATTCAGATTTTTGCTCCGCCCATTTTGACAAATTCAGTAGTGTCGTTTGTTTAGTTTCTCTGAGGGTACATAAGATACTACTGTTATTTTATTATTATAAAAATATATGTTACAATAAAAGCATTCAAAATTTAAAAATAAGTCAACTGGTAAGTTTATTAGCAAATGTAAAACCAAATATGTGAAAAATACGATAATGATACTATGTCAGTGCCAGTGATACTGACAGAAAATAACGTTATTCGTACGACTATGAATTAAGGTAATGCATCTGAATTAATATCTAAACTTACGTTACAGCAAAAGTATTATCAACAACGAGCATCGTTTTAAAATGGAATGTCCTAACTTAGTCGAAACAATATAAATTTTTGAAAGACAAGCGTGTTATATCCATCCTTATCGCACACGCTTAAAGCCTTTGTAAAGGAGGGGGATAAATGTATGCCAATTTGTTAATTCGTTCATGATACAGATGACCTTGATCGGACATCTTTCAAAATTTTTATTGTACTAGGATGTTAATATAAGAATGTTTATCTCATGTTACAGCAGCGTGACAAGAACTATAAACAACATTATTTATTTAAAATAACCATAGTTATAGCGTTATTAGTAGAAGGTTTTGGATAATAACAATTTACGAAATTTAAGCCAAAAATAAGTGAAAAACTTAATGTCGAATAATGTACAAATAGTTGGCTAAACTGTTTTCAAGTATGCGCTAATTAATCAAAAAAAAGTATCTAAAAACAACCTAAAAAATTATAATACAAAAGAGGTTTCATGGATAAATAATGGATAGCAATAAAAAAAATTAGTTTTATGTATTTTATCATAAGAATTGTTTTTATTACTAGTAATCCATAGCAATATTAGATAATACTTATCAGATAAGCAAACTTGAATATTTTATCCAAAATTGATTAAAATCAAGCCTTATCTTGGTGAATATGATTTAGACAGCTAGACACATATTTCTCATCTAAAGTTATAATTTTATTATAAAGTATAAATGCAAAATGTAATAGCATAATTAAATTAACAATTTCCACCGCTGTGCATAATAAATTCGCAGTGAAGTTAGTGCATTTATTTTATACAATATACTAGACACAGACGAATTTAAATGCATGCACAATATGTATGTTAGCAAGTTTCATTATGTATAGGGAAGTTGGTAGAACTAATTCAACTGGACTTCAGCACAATTCAAATCCCAAAAGAGCCGTACGTTCACAAATATTTGTACATTTCATTTTCACCCCGTTGGATTGGCAAACAGACATTCCTCACGTAGATATCGGTAGGAGAACAATTTTACAAAAATTCCGAAAAGTATTTACTTGCAGCATATTTGTTTTACAATGTAATCAATCTCACGCTCTCTTGATGCTTGATATAAAGAACATTATTATGTAGTGTAGAAAAAATCAAAAAAATACTAGAATTTTACATTAAAATATTCTAATATTACATTAAAGATGTGGTACGTATCTTGTTTCCATTGATAGTTATATATTTTTAGAAAACCATAATTAAATTATCTTTTCAAAGATATTTGCAATTAGAAAATGGCTGCTATTTATTGAATTAGTATTTAAAATTAATGATCAGTATTAAATGATCAGTAACTTATTAAAAATATAAATTAATGAGATATTACAAAAAAAAACATCTTTTTACCTCCCGCTACCCTTGGTAAGGGAGGTATAGGGATCGTGCTAAAAATCGCATATCGAGATTTTGGTAAATGACCACGTTTTTAGGTCCCTAGAATCCATTTTTAACATTTTCACGATATGTCTGTGTGTATGGATGTATTTGTGTGTGTGTGTGTGTGTGTGTATGTGTATATGGATGTATGTGTATGTGTGTGTGTGTGTGTATGTGTGTGTGTGTGTGTGTGTATGTGGAAAATTACGATTTTTATCCACCCTGATATGGATATAACTAGCAGCTAGTACAGCTAGTTTAGCTGACATGGCTGTCACTCGTTTAAATTCTGTCTCATTGGTTAGAACGTCATCAGGTGAAAGGAGAAGCGGCAATTTATACAATTATATTTTCAAAGACAATTTTCTCATGAATAAAAAGTAATATGAAGAAAATAAAAAATACGGGTAAGATATTTTTTTCTTACTCTTATGATTAAAGTAAAGAAAAAAAATCGTGTAACACCTCATTTAACCCCCATGTAAGTACATTTAACCTAACCAAATACGTAGCAATGTAGCTAAATTAACCTAACCGTAACTTAACCTAATCTAACCTGGATACAATCATATTTACTTATCATTTATTTTACAAAAATTAATCATCAAATAAATATACTCGTAAACTTTAGAAAATGGTCATTTTAAGACTACTATGAGATCAATAATAGTACCAAGAAAATGACTAACAGGGTCAAGCCTGAATAAATAGCAGGATGTAGATTCGTCAACTCAAGTTCAAATTCAGTTTAGTCACTTCCTATCAATTCTTAAAATACAAGTAGATAGTAGATGCTTTACTAAAACTCAAGAGAGACCAAAATAATCAGAAGTAAATTTAGGCATTAAATACGAAAAAACTAGTTGAAAAAAATGATAAAAGTGCTTTTATACAATGCAATTGATGTATGTACACAAAAATCAAACAAATACATATATTGAAGTTTCAGGTTTTTAACACCATGTCGTTCGATTGCGGTCGCGCCATATTGTGACCAATAAAATTATGTTAAAACCCAAATAAGTACTAAAAAATTCGTATTTGAAAATATTTTTGTAAAGGGGTGTGATTTTTTAATAAAAAGATAAAAATCATCATTATCTCCTAAATAAATTGTGAAAGTGTAAAAAGATCATGTCAGTGATGTTTTTTTTTAAATTTTAATAAATGATGGATCCATGAATAATAGTTAATTACAGTATGTTTGGGCACTTGAAATTATGAAACATAATTTCTATCATAATGATTTCGTACAAGATTCGTGGTTGTACACTTGACAATAAATCGTTCAATTTATTGACGGCTAAATCGATCAATTTATTTTAAAAGGCGTTGAGAATTTACACAACGATTTTCTAACAATTTATTTTTGTTAAAATCAGGACTGACAACTTCTTAATATTATCTTATATGGTTGTGAGGTTAGAGTTTAACCTGGCGGCGCTTAAGTTATCTTGTAGTTTTTTAGAATATAGTTTTTCTTGTTGCGTACTTGTTAAAAATGAGTAAAACTGGTGAGTATGCGTACTTATAACCTTACAAACAAGCACACATCAAATACAATTTGAAATGTCAAAGACTATAGAGTTGGCACTAGAAAGTAATCAAAAATTCCCGAAAAAAATCGTTCTATTTCATCATTTTATTGATCAATTTATTGTGGTAACTAAACCAATCGATTTATCGTTAACTGTAATACAGCCATAAATTAGTATTCGTAAAAAATATTTCGGATATCCACAGGAAAAAAATTATAGAAATGTAAATAATTTGTTAAAGGAACTTATGTAAAAATAACTATACGTCAAAATTATTATTAATTACTTGTTCCACCCCTTTCTGTACTGCGAATCGGTGCCGGCAATTAGCCAATCACTGACCCGGATATATAAGCCCTATCTTGATCTTGCGCAACGCTCCATTCTTAAGGTGGTACAAAGTACGAGCCCAGACTCCGCCGGTTTACATTTTCAACAAATAAATTATAAAACCTACGCTAATAGTGAGAATTTTTTTAAAATTTCTTTTATTAAAAAAACAGTTCTTGTTACAAAAACAGAATACGTTATTCAAGTATTCCGCCATTTAATATTGGGTTGTTACATATCGCCTTTAGTAGTAGTAACAGTTTTAATTCTATTGGCATAGTATCCACAAGCACTGCACTGTATTTTCCCATATATCTTGCAAGGTAGGTTTTACTGTACGTATTCGATTTTTACGCCAAAAGTAAAGGCAAAGGGTGTCGGTAGAAGATAAATTTAGACTAGAAGATAACAGGTTTTAAGTCTATATTTAGCGTAGTGGAAAGAATTCTGTAAAAATTTCTCACAATTTTTGTACGTTTTATATTTTTTTTTTCTTTATTATTTTTACCTAAAATTTAAACATATGTATATCATATTGCATAAATCTTTACGTTGTAATAAAGGTTTTTAATTTAGGGTCATATGTACGAGTCAGGTGACTCATTATACAAATACAATTATTTTAACGTGACCTTTCCGGGTTAAGGCTAAAATTTACAATGCTTCAAGACATGAAACTAAATAATAATTGCACACTCTAAAATGATAAATAATAAGCAATATCTTGAATAAAAATACATTTTATTAATAAAATATATGTAAGTATCTATTATCCAATTACTATTACAAACAAAGAAATTTGTAAGAATGTTTTACGAGTACAGCAGAATTTTTTCAATTGAGTAAGCACTGTGGTTTATTTATCCAAATTAGTACGAAATATTTAGAAATTGCCGCGCTACCTTAACGATAGTGAAAATAGGATATCCGCCATCCGGCAACCATAACAAACAAAGCTGTTTTTCTTCGTGATTATTTTATGCTCAGTTGCGTCTACGCAACACAAATAAAAGTAAAAGTGAATTTCTAACAATAACTTTTATACACAACACAATATTATGTCGCGGTAGGTTTTGTTAGTCGTGAAAATAATCATTTTTCAAATGATAAATAGTGTTCTTTTTATGTTACGAGTACATTCATAATTTCCACATCCATTTCAATACGTTAAAATGTCCATTTTGTTTCTCAAATTCAATTTGTTTACATCGTGAATTGATATATTTAGTCATTGTTTTGCTTATCAAATAACAGCAGATTTTATAGGGATTTACACAGATAAAATTATGAATCATTCTGAAATAAAAAAACATTCTATTGAGGAAAATATTAATATTGTTAAATACATGTCTGTATTGTGTAACTAATTAGTCGTAAATTAAATTTCGCAGAATATTATTCATCATAAGCCATGGATGTTTTTACTTTTTTTGTAATAGTTCTATTTTTGTTTGCTTGACAAATTTGTCTAGTAATCATAAATGTTTGTTAAGTAAATATTATAGTGTGCCATCAGATTTAAGATTTACAAGTAGTATACTTTTCTATTTGAACATGCAGCTTGTCGCTCGCCTTGTCAAAAAAACTGTAGTACATACAAACAATACGTTTCATAATTTAGTTAAAATAGTCACATAAATTACACATTTACAGTACTTAAACCGGCTCGTATATCTTTAATAATTTTATACAATATTTGTTATACCTACAGTACATTTAACGTCTGATGAATAGAATTTAAAAAATCAGGTAGGCCGAAAAAAACAATATTTGCACTATCATTTTAAATAGTTATTTATCAATCATTTGAAATTAAATTACGAATCGTAAGTAAAAATGTGAAATTAACTACAGAATATGTTTTTTTAGTTCTTGGCAAGAAAAAGTTATTTGTCAAACTAGAGAGGAAAGCGCTTCTTTTTCCTACTCGAGCTCGAAGTTTGCCTCATGAGCGTAGCGAGAGTGGAAAAAGCGATTTCTTCTCGTGTTAGACACAACATTTTTTCCACGACACGTTTTTAAAAACGATTTGCTCGAACCTTAAATACACTTTAAGAAAAGATTAGTATGATAAGGGTAATATTTTATTTATTTGAATCAAAATAGTTTATATTGACATGAATAGTAGAATAAGGGTAATATTTTATTTATTTGTATCAATATATATTATTATTATTTATAATTTATATTTACACTTTGACAACACAACACACAACTGACACGTCAAAAGTTAGGTTAACAGACGCCAGGCGGTGTAACAGTGTTGCCAATGAACCAATCTTATATCTAAATTAAAGTTGTCAAATTGTGATTTAATCTAGAAAAAGACATAATTGTAAGATAATTTAAAGTATGTATATCACTAAAATAAGGATTTTCAATAAAATTAAGAATTTATTTATAATTTTTACAATATTTTTTTTTGTAAATAACATTCATGTTGGTAACACTTCTACATTTTCCTCACTATTTCGGAAGAAAAAAGTTGAACTTTGTATGCATGTTGTGAAAAAAAATAATGTACCTAATGGAACACCCACCAAAATTTACCTGATTCGGTAATGTACGACTTTAGGCTATTTTTTAAATTATTTAAAATTAAAATTCATTTAAAAGGTTTTCATCTAATTTAATGCAGCAGGGTCAAAACTACGGGATTTTGCAGTAGCAACTAATTAGTGAAACGAACAATATTGCTTTATCTACAAGTATTATATGGACAATATTTTGATATTAAGTTTTAACACCGGAACCAGGGTCATCATTAAAATTTGCTAGTTTCTTTAATAATTTTTCAGGTATCTGTATTAAAACAAGCTTCTGTAAAATAAAACTAAATTCCGAATCACTTTTGGACATATATAAATATGTATTTTTCTATGAAATTTAGTTCCTGTATTATGGATCTAGTTGTACTTGTTACTAAGCAATTAGAAAAACATAGTTGTCAAAAAATTAAATAAGTTGATTAATATTATTTGTACATAGATGTCAAAAATAAAGTTTGTTCACGCCACTTCCAAGCTATTTAATTAATCTAATTAATTACTGCACAGTTCTTCGATCTATTATCTCTCAAGATTCCAGTTAGATTAAATAATTTAACAACTTAATTCAAATCTAAATCTACATCAACAGCAATTCACTTGTATTTGCTGCTCCCAAAACACCTGAGTACAGCACTTTAAATTTGATACATATTAATGCCCTAAACACAAATTTAATAACAGAATACTGCCAATTACTACCTATATGTTCATGATAATATGACCAACGTTGGAATCTCAACGACTCAATGTTAACTTAAATTAGATACAAGTTGTCGGATCAGTATAAGTAATATTAAGGTAAATATAATCGTTAATTTTCTGATTTTTATTACCCTATCAAAATCAAAGTTTAATGCATTTAAATCGAGCGCTTAAAATTCAGTATCAGCCATGTTTGTGACGTGTTGGACACTGGCAAATGCTATTGGTTAATAGCTGTTCGAACGTGCAAGTTGGAGGCGTGTCTCACTACCGCCATGTTCGTATGTTCTTGGTGTAAATGACGTCATATGTGCCGTCGATTTCCTAGAGTCTCATTTCTTGAACTTTAATATATATATATTTTCTGGCGTATTAGAAACTTTTCGGTGAAAATACAAAATAATAGTCTAATTTTTTTATGTATAGATTAACATATTAAAAAATGAAAGAAAAAAAAACTTGGAACCCCCTAGTTTAGATATATAAGTAACTAAACTACAGCTTTGTTTCTCTACAATGCATCGCAATACTGATCAAGGTATAAGTTTTGTGCTTTAGGTTAGATTTGTTAAAAAAATAAACAAATAAATCGGTCTTTGTAAGTAAGATAAATCCACAACGCGTTATGTGGCGTGATATAAATAAACATTAATAAAATAAACTATTATTTCGTGCATAAATGGGCACACCCGGGCCCACCATAATCGAAATATAACAAATTTGTATAAAAAATCGTAAAATACTTACTGATTAATAAGTAGTAAAGGTAAATAATTTTAAAAAAACATTCTTCATAAAAAATATATATATATATGATGTGAGGTTTGTAGTTTTGATTCTCAGGAATATGAAAGCCGAGAATCTCGCCTAATAATTCCACAGTGTTCCGCCCACACACTATCCATTTTCCATCCCATTAGTGAGTAATGGTGATGGAACTCCCATGAAAAATATTGTTTCAATGCCACTGGTCTGACGCTGGTGACGTCACAAACTCATCGCAAAACTTTAAAAAATCATATCTTGCTTACTATAAAGAATTTTCATGTCGAGTTTTCATTAATAGTTATATTTTCCTACAAAGTTTCATAAAAAAATTTTGGTTTATAAGCCCAGTGAGGAATAATTTTATAATATAAAAATGGAACTAGTTTCCACTGCATAAAATACACAAAAATATAAATTTAGCTTCACAAATATTAAAAACTAAATTTCGGTAATCATATTTTTAGGACAATACATATAATTATTTTCTTACCATCGGATATTTTTAATTTCCCCGATCTCACAACGGTATTGTTGATGTAAAACATCGTATTGAAATCCAGAATTCTCCAATACATCACAATTTTTCTTCTTTTATTTTCCAGGAGTATTTAGTCCTTAATCCTGTGACTTGCACTTCTCAACGCACGAGATTGGCAATTGAAGTAAGAGCGACGGTAGACGTCGAACGTCAACGTCAGGACGACGAACGTCGGGCGTCGAATTCTCGTGATACATCTCGCCAATCAAGCCGTCACTTCAGGAACTAACAGTTCAGGCCGCGGGGCCATGACCTCGGATCAGGAAGGACCTCGAATAAGACCTACACGAGATCAAGGAGAGGAATAGTGGGATTTGGACGAGTTTAGGTTAGGTTCAAGGGGAAAATTAGATGTCACTAAGGATTTTTACTCATCTCTGGGTATTAAACTATAATTTAAACCCAAGGGTTACAATGGGGATTTTCTAGGCATATTCTAAAAATCTGCGGTGTGAAGGTAAATTGTGTAATTGGTGTTAAATTTTGAACGGAATGAAAGACTTTTATACAGTGTTGCAATATTGTGCATATTACGTAGATTCATAATATTTATTTTATGCTAGTTTTATTTTTGTTTCAATTCACTTGTTTATTAAATGTGTAATATCCATATTTACCTCCTATCAGCTATTAACTCTGATTAACTTAGTAAAAAAATGATCTTTTACATGCATTTTTGCAACACTGTAAAACTATCATTTTGGAATAAAACTACTACATAACTTTGAAATACGATAATAAAAATTTGTCATAAAGAACAAATAGCGCTCTAGCATACGGGATTTTTTAAAATAAATTTATTCGTAGAAACGCCATCCCATCTGGATCGTGAGATAATAGATACGTCCAGTATCCATAACTTCAAAATACGTCAAGTTTCGGAAGTCTTTTCTGAATTTGAATTAATGGAAACCTCCATGGAAACCTTACCCGTACCTACACCACCTCAGGAAAAAGCTTTAAAAAAAAACTCCAATGACAATTATGTTGTTTTAAAATATCATATTGTTGATGGTGTTTAGTTACTCCATTTTGGGTAAAATTATATATCCAATTAGTGTCACTTTCCTATTGTAAAAGTGTTAAAATTACATTGTTGATGGTGTTTAAAAAACACCATTTTGAGTAAAATTAGTAATCTAGTTGTTACAATCCTGTCTAAAAGTATTAAAGGTACTGTGTTGGTCTGTTGATAGCTCGATTGATAGTGTTCGATTTACTCCTACTGCTAAGTTAATAATACCACAAAAGTTGTTAACCATTACTCAAAATTAGCTGTATACCTGTGTTAAATTTTTACCTCTCGCTAAGAGAGGTATTGGATTCATGCTAAAAATCGCATATCCAGATTTTAATAATTAAGCACATTTTAAGGTCCCTACAATCCGATTTTAATATTTTTACGATGATGTCTGTGTGTGTGTCAGTGTTGGAAGGATGATTTCTCAAAAACTATAATACTTAATATCTGTTTAACTACGTATTTCTCAATCGAACATTACTGGGAAGAGCTGAAAAGGTTTTGGTAATAATTGGACAACCGGAAGTAGCAGATTCTTAAAAAAAAACTTCTAAATATTGAAAAATTTTGTTCTTGCTATTATTAAAGAGGAGTAAATTCTCTATCTGATACATAGGTATAAATATTTTATTATATCTTTTATAGATTTAGAGATAAAGAAATGTAAGGTACATAATAATTATGTTATAACTCTCACAGCCCAAATACAGAAAAAAAAATCTGGGATGTACATACATTATATTATTTATTATTGTATTAATAGTTAATTATTTAAAATTACAGGTATATTACATATAACCCTTCAAAAATACTGTTAGTCCCAACAATGAATTGGAAATATTTCGAAAAATTGGAAGAGTATGACAAAAAAAAAATCATAGTGAATTTAAAATTAAAAAATCTAAATATAATGAAATTCCACACTCCTGGTGACAAATTAACTACGTGAATTTAGAAAATTTTGAAATTTTTAATGAAAATTTCTGATATTTGACATCTATATACATAACTACTGTCATTCTGACACGGGCCCCCATATCTGCTTGTCAAGGCCAACTATGTCACATGACTGCTCGCGCCCTGTACTTATGTAACCAAAAACGGAAATGGCGGAGGTATTGTGCTGGCCACAACAGATTTTTTACTCCAGCAAAAGGACTACTAAACAATTCAAAAATATTAAGTATTCGTAGGAAACTATAAAAGAAACTAAAAATTTAATTTTCGATTTAAAATGTACTTAATTTAAAATAATCAAACTTTATTATATCCCAGAAACATCAATTATCGGAACGAATAAAAATTGTCAACATTTCAACGGTTTTTACTTATTTAAACATTATTTTTCATTGAGCTAGTAAATTTCTTTCTCAAACATCAATTTCTGTCAGAAATGAAACAAATAAAAAACGATGACTTCATTAGGAAAGAATGGTATATTTAATCATTTTACAGATAAGTATTTTTTCATGGTAAATTTTCTAAAAATAACTAAAAACCACAAAAAGTTAGAAAGAATCAATATTTTTTTAAAGCGCTAATTTTTAGTGACAAGAAGGTACTGTCAATTTAATTTCGTTAATTATAACAAAACATTAGTGGCAATGAAATATTGCAAAAAATAATAACCTTTTAAAATATTTAAGATAACTAACAACAACAATAAAAATATATCTGTTGCTGTAAACTTAGAACATTTAAAAATAGGTTTCACAATTTATTACTTCATTTCAGAAACCGTAACTTTGAGGTTAAAATGTCATGTAGAAAGTATTTCCTTTTGCATTTGTGAAAAAAAAAAACACAAACGATCAACAACTGTTCTATGATGTAACAAAGGATGCAACACCTGACAATCGCTCTTGTATACCAAAGCAGAAAAATGCATGACACTCACGCAGTTTCCTGCAGGTCGCCTAACCTAACCTTTACAGAGAACAGAATTACGAGTCGACGCGTAGGTTTGAATCTAAGTAGGCGAGGAACTCGGGTTTGATTTATATTAAAATACGAACGGGAAGAAATAGTACATCTGTAATTTCGATTATCATCGGAAATTGATGATAAATATGACAGTTCATTTCCTCACTGTAATGAGGTCAGATTAAATGAACGGGAATGTTTTTTCAGAGCTTGGTGTATTTTTGAAATGGAATTTTATGGAATAGTTTCATTTCGAATGTATTCATAATTTTTACGTATTAATTTAATCAGATACGTCAAATTTGATATATTATTTTAATAAATAATATATTTTTTTCTAAATTACATGTAACAATAAATAATATGTAAATTGTAAATAATTCCATTGAAAAAAAAACAAAACTTAATTAAATTATTAATTCTGAGCGTAATTGAAAAATCAGTTGTGGGCAGCCCAATACCTCTCGCCAGTTCCATTTTTTGTAACGTAAATATACAGATATATATTTGTTTATAATTCTCGATAGTATTAAAATAATTTTCTCATCGTGTCAAATATGTAATCCATCAAAATTATATCACAAACATTGTTTAAATTACTCGAGTTTTGTCAATTGACACTAACAATTATCTATCAATTACAAACACATGAATTTCTCAACTGGTTTCCTTAGCGTAGACTATTAGCTTTATTACAACAAATTATTTTATATGCCTTTTTATACAATCTTGCGGAGAACGACCAATTCCCGCACTAGAGCGGAAATGTTCAAAACATTAAATTTTTGTTTTATAATAATTAGAATACATTCGTAACTTTTGTTATTTTTGTAACGATTGCAAAAAAATATTGTTCGGATAACGTAATTCTGAAACTTTATGCAAATTTCAAAACTCGCTGCGCTCGTTTGCTTTCTTTTTAGTATCGCTAGTTTCCTGCACATGTTACAAAAACAACAATTTTTTATCTTTAAATCTATACAATATAAATAATTTAAATGTAACAGATGAAGAATGTAATATTCCTTAATTTTTGTAAAAACAAATTATTTTCGAAACATAGTATTAAGATTAAAAAACTACTTCCCGTTGTTACCAAAAAAATAATTCGCTCTTCCTTCGGCTTTTTTAATTAATGAGAAATACTTAGTTTCACAGGACTTTAGTCCTATAGTATTTGAGAAATCGTCCTGACAACTGCCAACATTCACACCTCGATCCACACATAGACATCGTAAAAATTTCTTTCACTGCTTCAAAATATTACAAATTATTATTTGTGACTAAGAAAGACATTTAATTGAAACAAACTGCAACAAAACAAATTACATAATTTCCTTACAATAATGACGGAAAAAAATGAAAACCAATACCAGTCTATGTCTAAAGCTTCTTTCAGGATACCACTAAAGAAAAATGATAATCGGGTATCCCAAAAAATTCAGGACAATTAGCCAACCCTTGTACAAGTAGACTTTAAACGTTATGTAGGGAAATACGTATAGCAGCTGATAAAATCTAAAACCTATACGCATATACACTATTTTATAGAATCGAAAGTGGGTTTTCCAATTTGTAACCTGTTACTTTTGAATTTAATCAACTAAAATAGATAAAACTCTCCTTGTAATAAATTTTATACTCACACATTTATATTTCTTAATGTTACTTCTATCTGTTAAAATAAAAAATTAATATATTTCTTGCTTCCCAAAAAATGAATTCCCGCAATAACCATTTTTGTTAGAATATGTTTGGAATAATCCCGCGCTCAATTTTGTACATGAAATATAGTGTTACGAGGTCAGAATACATAATGAGTTTTAAGATAGTGAAAAATCATCAGGTGTGCTGTGATCCTACCTCCGCGAAGAACGCATCCATGAAGCCATCCCGGCCCTCCACGTTGACGGAGACATCGTCTGGCCCGACGTCATCATCGTCGCTCTGCGCCTGCAAGCATACGACACCTGGTGGTCAACTTCACGGTAGCAATTACACACCGACCGAAAAAAATCGGGGCGTGTCGTCTTATGTATCATTACATTAACAAATCCAACAAATGTCAAAACTAACCCGAGACTAAATAATGCAAATATTTCTCCTAGTGTCACTCCACCACCAAGAGTATTTTTAAAGGTAATTTCTGATACTCAAGGTCATTCATTCAAAATTTCAACCGTGTAATAGCAAGGAAACAAATAATTGTTGTGGGAAACAAAAATGAGCGCTAATATTAGACAATAATAGAAACTCATCGAACAATTGACAGTAGGCACAAGTATAACCCAGTTGAATGAATAATAATAAATACCCATCTGTAAATTATCACATGCGCCCGCTATTATTCAATTATAATTATAACAGATTCATAAGTTAAAACTACAAGTAAATATTCAACGGTGTGATGCAGGTTTAACCTATCGTAGAAACACAAATGTCTATCGCTAGAAACAGTGTCAGAATTTGACATAATTACTATTCCCTGGCGCCCAAAAGTATATTTAGCTAAAACATTGTTGCCCTGTAAAACAGCAACTGTTTGCATAAATAAATGTCATGTAATCTATTAAAACAACGAAACGAAAAGTTGATGGTGGGTGCCTGTCAGAGAGCTGCGATTACACCGTGCAACATGTTTGAAAAATGAGAACACCAAAAGAATTTGTCAACTTACCGCTACGAGGGCCGCTAATCTGTCCTTCGTCATCTTCTACCGACTCGGATAGTCACACACTGTGAATACGTCTAATTTTATATAAAAATCCCATTCAAAAACGTTTCACATGAAATCACTACACCTAAGAACATACACGAGCGGCTGTCACGAAATCGATACGTTCAAGTTGGCTCTGCAGTGTTGCAGGCGAACTTATGCGCGTGCTCGTGACGTCACTCCAGCTTTGTGACGTATTTCACCAATTTATTACTTAAAATTACTTTTTTAATCTATTTTCTTGTTTTAAGAACATCTGAATATTATAGACTATATTCTAAAATTTAAATAATTTTTTGGTAAAGTTAGTTTTTCTATTAAACAAAATTCAAAGTTCGGGAACACTCGGTGAATTGTCGTTGAATCGAAAACGGCCTTTGGTATAGAGACGCCATTGTGAACCGTAACGACTTCGCTCTGAGGTAAGTCAAATCGTTCATTTTCACCATCATCACTGTATTAAAGTTCCTTTTACTAAGGTGAATAAAATCTCTACATTTATACTAAAAGTTGGTGCTAATATTTTTAAGATTCAGTGTGTATTTACAGTTTTATGTATTATCTAAATCGGTATTGAAATACCAAAATCCTATGAGACGTTTTCTAAGCGCCATTCGACCTTAAAAATTAAATTCTGACAAAGCGTGTAGCCTGTTGAACATGAAATAAAGAAGTGTTCCTTTAAGTTTATTGTGGTAATTCAATAATTAGTCAATTTTTGTTATCATAAACATAGTTTGCTGTGTTTGACATAGTCAAATTGACATGTGTGCTTCGTGCTAACGGCTTTTTCCATTATTAATTATCAAATTTTTTATTACAGAAATCAACTAAAACTACACCAAAATGGCCCAAGAACCTGATATGCCAACTTTTAAGTGCGTCTTAGTCGGTGACGGAGGTACTGGCAAAACTACATTTGTGAAGCGCCACTTAACTGGTGAATTCGAGAAAAAATACGTTGCAACGCTAGGAGTAGAAGTACATCCGCTGGTTTTCCACACAAACCGAGGCCCCATTCGGTTTAATGTGTGGGATACTGCTGGCCAAGAGAAATTCGGCGGGCTTCGTGACGGTTACTATATCCAGGGGCAATGTGCCATCATCATGTTCGACGTCACATCTCGAGTAACATACAAAAATGTTCCAAACTGGCATAGAGATTTGGTTCGAGTATGTGAAAATGTGCCTATTGTATTGTGTGGCAATAAGGTCGACATCAAAGACCGTAAAGTTAAGGCAAAGAGCATCGTTTTCCACAGGAAGAAGAATCTTCAGGTAAGTTTTCCCGCGTAATTTTAATTTAGGTTGTTATTTTATTGTAATTTGGCAGTATTATGACATATCCGCCAAATCCAACTACAATTTCGAAAAGCCTTTCTTGTGGCTGGCCCGCAAGCTGATCGGAGACCCGAATTTGGAGTTCGTGGCAATGCCAGCTCTCGTTCCACCAGAGGTGCAAATGGACCCACAATGGCAGCAACAAATCGAAAAGGATCTCAAAGAAGCGCAAGAAACTGCCCTGCCCGAGGATGATGAAGATTTGTAAAGTGCATTTTTGCATATATTTGTGTATTACTGCATTGTCGAGGACTTTTACGTCTGAGTTCAATATCATTCTAGTTCTTAATTGTAAAATTTGACGTTTTGTCTTTTATTATAAAAGTTAGTACCCTATTTGTTATTGTATAATTTTATTCCGATATTGCACTTGGATATTAGGTGAGATATCCTCGTAGTTGTCCTCGAGTTAAAAGACTTGTGTGAGTGTATAATGGAAGGACTGTTACTATTTTTATAAGGTATTTAAATGTTACTAGCTTTTTATTCCAAACCAGTAACTTTTGTGTTTTGTAATAAATGACAAACCATTAATAATAAATTAACGTTAATTTCTTTATAAACTCAATTTGATATATTCAGTATTCACCTTTTCAGTCCTTACCTGTCTGATGACTTCCAAACCTCATTAAACGTTCAAAATAAGATCAAACAATTATAAATTATTAAACAATAAATATATTTTCTGAACATTGTTTATTTTTCCATAAACCAATCCTCATCTGTCTGATAATTCGTTCAAATCTCATTGTCAAGTTCACACAATATGTATTTTTTCTATTACAGTGTTTTTGTCTACTAAAAATAGTGGATCAAATAACATTTTAACCGCAACGGTAGATAATATAATAATTTAACAGCAAATGTAGATAAAATACTTTAAATTAAATAAACTGAGTTTTTGTTAATAATAAGTTAATTGTCTACAGGACATCAAAACGGAAACAAACCGTAACATTCTGGCGAACCCAGAACCGATTTTTTTTTATTTGGACCTGAACCGATTAAAATTCATTTTTTGTTCGAAACAAGCAGTCGTAACAGTGTCAGGCGCAATTGGATTATTCTTATATCGTGTACGCACTCTACTTGCTTTACATTATAAATTCCGGCTTGTATTTTAAATGGTGGATTACAGCTCAATCGAATTAAGAGAAATTAGTAAAAAATAGTGAACGTATATGCTTAATAAAAAAATAAAATGATATACCCCAGAAATAAGGGTTTTCGTTGTAGTGGCTGATCACGAATATAAATTTCATAGAAGACCGCCTATATATACACAGGGTGTTAAAAAAGGGGAAAAAATTGAGGTATATACATTTTGATGTACTGGTTCTCAGTCAAAAAGATTTTTTATAAAATTCGGAATATTTTCCTTATTTTTCATTTAATTCTTTTTTACTGCACCATTACCAATATGAAATTTTTATTAAAAATAATGAATTATCTAATCACGTAACAGACTTGATTAGGACATAATTACCAATTAATTGATTTCCTATTCAATGTCTGTTACGTGATTAGATAATACATTATTTTTAATAAAAATTTCATGTCGGCAGTGGCGTACTAAAAATGAATTAAATAAAAAATATTTTGAATTTTGTAAAAATTATTTTAGATTTTTCTACCCTTTCTTCTCCCACCTGAGTTACGTTCGGAAATTAACTCTCAGTTAACTACACACGTTTGGAAATTTTTGAGTTAACTTTACTATAACGTGTGTTCGAAAATTCAAGTTACTTCACTCGGAGTTAACTATTCCAACCTACCTCGAGCGAGGTGGGTACTTTTACTCGATATACGCAGAAGCTAAATCATGTAGATATACTATCATTCTTTAGGTGTTTATGATCAGTGAAATCAGTGGTGTTTTCAATATTTGACTACACGAATTACACAAAACTTTACTCGAACTTAACTTGAATGGTTACGCCCCTAACGTAGATTTGGGAACGTACTCCTGTATAACGAATAGCGAGTTAGGAGGAGGTCCTTGCAACCAATAGAAGAAATTCAAATAGCGGAGGCGATCTGTTCAACAATGCAATTCTAAAACAGTTTGTATTTCAATATAAATGTCTTGCATTAAACTTGTAAATACACTTGCAATTACACTTTTAAAGTGTTATATTTTTTATACATATAATTTAGAAATAGCATATATTTCAACAACATTTAAGTCCACGAAGAAAACGGTTTATATTAAAAATTTAAATTTGTGATGCCTCATGTATTTTTTTAAATTTCGGAGGACCATATAAAAAAATGGTGGAATCCTCTAATATATCTTATCAAAAAAACATTAATTCAATTTTCATTAAATCGAACCTGAACCAGAAAGAAAAATGCAAATTTTATTGAACCGCCCACAAACTCATCTCTCAAAAAAAAAAAATTAAACCTGAACCACGAACCCAGTTTTTGGCGGATTCAATGCTCTCATTGTGCAATTAATGTTTTGAGAAAGTTATGTTTTTGGAATAGAACCACAATTCTTTTTAAATTTGTGCTTAAATAATTTAATTTATAATTGATTTTTCGTATTTAACAAATCTGCTATAGAAAAAATAACTATTATTAAATAATAAATATATTTATTAATTTTAAATATTGTTTATTTTCCAAAAAGTATCTTTCCATGAAGATTAATAAAATATTTACTAATGAATTATTGTTTTAACATTGCATTATGAAAGAAAAAACAAAATACATAAAAAAGAAATATATTAAAACGAATATTACAACTTATACACTGGGACCTAAATACGACATAACATTCCTACATTTTACGCCTTCACAACTTTGGCCTCACGTGCTTTTTTGCCTTCCGTGAGCGAATTCCTCTCAGATGGTGTCAGCGGTTTAAGAATCTTGGTAACAACTCCAGTTCCTAATGTAATATGTCCATCTCTCAACGTAAATCTTTGTCCCTGTTCCAAAACCATAGGCCTGAGGAGTTTCAAGACTAAAGCTGCATCTTCTCCAGGCATGACCATCTCCTTTCCAGGGATAGTAACCTGCGCAGCGCAATCCCACGTCCTGGAGAACATCTGCATCTGGAAGAAGCTGGTGAACGGCTTGTGTCTGCCGCCTTCTTCTTTGCTCAAGATGTAAACTTGAGCTTCGACTTGATCGTGCCCTTTGACGGTTCCAGGTTTGCACATAACCATACCGCGTTTGATATCGTCGCGTTTTATACCACGGACTAGAGCTCCAAGTTGGTCGCCAGCATGCGCTTCTTCTAAGATTTGATGGAACATTTCTACCCCTGTTACAGTACTCTTTAAAACTTTGTTGTAACCAATAAATTCGCAATCGGCTCCCTTCTTCAATGTACCTCTTTCCAGTCTGCCTGTAACGACTGTTCCTCTTCCAGGAATGGAATAAACGTTTTCTACAGGGAGTAAAAACGGTTTGTCCAGTTCTCTAACTGGAGTTGGGATATGGGCGTCAACTTCTGCGAGAAGTTTCATGATGGCATCGGCTCCAATTTCGGGGTTTTTGCCTTCAAGGGCGCATAAAGCTGAGCCGCTAATAACAGGGATTTTATCGCCATCGTAGCCCATCTCGGTTAACAATTCGCGGATTTCCATTTCGACTAAATCTACCATTTCTTTGTCAGCAGCATCAACTTTATTGATAAATACTACGATGTGATTGATACCGATCTGTTTGGCTAAGAGTAAATGTTCTCTGGTTTGGGGCATAGCGCCGTCTGTTGCTGCTACGACTAGGATTGCTCCGTCCATTTGTGCTGTACCAGTGATCATATTCTGCAAAAAATTACATAAAATATGGGATAAGAATGAGAAATATATAAACTAATTTTATTTATGAAACTGTGCAAAGATGTGACCATTAATGAAAACCCGACATGAAAATTCCTTATGTTAAGCAATATATGATTTTTAACGTTTTGCGATGAGTTTGTTATGTGTCACCAGCGTCAGAACAGTGGTATTGAAACAATATGTTTTTATCTTTCTCACCAATGGGAATAGAAAATAGATAATTTGTGCGCTGGGCACTGTGGCACTATAGGCGGGTTTCTCAACAATTCCATATTTCTGGCCAACGGAATCAAATTTAAGCCCGTCACGTCATAAAATGTTTAATACATTATAATTTAATGATTTTTTTAAAAATTATTTAGCTTTACTACGTATTAATTAGTAAGTATTTTACGATTTTATATAAACCAGCTAGAGCATGGACTTTCAAAATTACGTTGTCCACATTTATGCAAATAAGATTTATTCTACAATCAACCAGAAAAATAAGAAAAATTATAAATGTATCATCTGCGGAAATTAGCTATTTTCCGCACAAATGTAGAAAAAAACTTATTTACATTTTTAGCAATAACTTGACAAACGAAGGACAATAAAAAAAATTCCACTCTTAAGGCCTCACTTTTGACACAGCTTTTAAAAAGGATTGTGTACAAATGCTATCAGGGTGTAGAAAAAATCGACTTTTTGGAAAAAAAACAAAAAATCGGATTATCAGATTGTTTTGATTTAAATCATATTATAACACAAACTGGAAAATTGAAATTTTTTAATAAAAAACTTTATATTGAATATTTAATTTTTTAATAATTTTAAATCAATAAGTTATTTTTAAATGGTTATTTTAGCAAAAATAAAACATGATGTTAAAATGTACCTTTATATAACACAAATTAAACAGGTCAATTATTTACAGGAAAACTGATTTCGATCCATTGATTATACCCAGCTGGTTCATCAATTGGACAAGCTCTAACCCTGCCAATGAAGCAATTACAGTTCTCACATGCGAATAATTCTTATATCTTCATGTAACAACGACTCTTTTTATTTTATTAAATGCCAACCACGACTATAAACAATTTAGTTTTTTAAATTAAATATTCGTTGAATAAGGCACCAATCAAAAGGTTCATTTTTTTCCAAATATGAAGAATACGAAGCTTGAAAGATATTTAAAAAAAAAATCATTGATTATTCTTTTAGAAAAATGTGATTTAAATCACTGATATATTTTGATTCATACATTGAATAGTCGTAAGTGTAAGCATTTAAATAAAATGAATACGAACATAAATAGCAAACAACTGTCTTTAAAATGAATGTGGCAGAGATGAGGATGTTGAGAGATGTTGGGAAAGACACGGAAAAATACGGTAAGGAATGAAAGAATAAGGGAAATAACTCTAGTGTTAGAAGTTTCTAGAAAGATACAAGAGAGACGATTACATTGGTTTGAACATGTCATGAGGAAAGATGAAGAACATATTGGAAGAAGAATGAACTTAGTAATAGAAAGTTAAAGAAACAGAGGAAGACCAAAGATAAGATGGAAGGACTGTATTGCTGAAGACTTGGGAGAAAAGGAACTGAATGAGAACGACACGCAAAACAGAAATGAGTGGAAAAAGAAAATAAAAAATAGTGACCCCCTAATGAATGGGAAAAGTTAAAGAAGAAGATGCCAGTGTCAAGTGCAATTTGCATAGTTTGTTTATTAAATAGTTTTACTGGAAATTTAGAATCTTTTGCAAGAACATTTATGTATGGAATTTATACAGAATACACAGGATTGATGGAAGGTATTATGTTGGCCAAATCAGATTTGTTTTTTCAACATTTTAAACAAATTGGCAAGCAAATGTCATTTAATATAAATGTTTAAGTTGTTACAAAAACGTATAAAACCTCTGGTCATACATAAAACAAAAAAGATGTAGATATTTGCAACAAAAATAATAAATTTCGCACTCAAAGCTTTTTATACTGAATGCAAAAATAATACATTTCCTAAATATTTATATAAATACCTATTGAAAAAATAACTTTTCCAAACGGTATTAGAAAACTAAATTATGACCAAGTTAAGTGATATAACTGTGTATATTAATCTTTAATTGTAGTTTTCGAAAAATCAAACTCACCTTAATGTAATCAGCGTGTCCCGGGCAATCCGTGTGGCCATAATGCCTACTTTCAGTTTGATACTCAATATGAGCAACATTAATAGTGATACCTCTAGCTCTTTCTTCAGGTGCATTGTCGATTTCAGCATAACCCTTAGCAGAAGCTAATTTTTTGTCAGCTAACACTTTGGTAATCGCCGCTGTGAGAGTAGTTTTTCCGTGATCTACATGACCAATTGTTCCTACATTGCAATGGGGCTTATCTCTTTGGAAAACTTTCTTTTCTGTAGCGTATGATCGCTGTGTAATACGAGGAATCACGCATTGGATGACTCTTCCTTGATTGTGATATTTTCCAATTTCGAAATTGAATAATACTTGCTTCAATGTTCTTCTTACAGCTATAAATATTTATTGTTTATAATTAATAACAATCAGAGACAATTACAATGTAATAATTGTATTATTTGGGCATATTACATAAAAATGTAATGAAGAGTTACTATGATCTAACCTAACAATTACAAAATTGTATGAAATGACTTTAATTCATTACCTGGAGCTAAGACACGTGCAGTAATGAACGAAGCCATTATTGTTGTCTTAAACTTTTACGTTAATAATGTAAAAAAATGTTTATTTTATGTATTTCCTTATATTTTAATACATGTGATAAATTTTCTTCTTAGCCGTACGGCACACGCACTCTACCGGCAGCCGGATAAATTATTGAACGCATGCGTTGTTTCTTTTGCGCGTTGTTTGAAAATATAAATTCAGGAATAATAATAATTATTTATTTAAGATGCAAATCTAATTAAAAAAATTAGTATATTGTGTGAATTTTTACTAGTACTTTGTACTTTAATGAATTGATTACATTACTCTAAGTTAATAATGAGATAATTAACATAACTAGCAAGTTCGCCTACATGAACTCCGTAAATTAATTTACCGATAATTGCATGCAAGCCTATGCATAAATGTGAAGTGCATTCACAGCGACGTGCTGAATAAGGGTTACAATCATCCAGCACCATAATAAAACCCGGAAGCAGACATTATATTACATTAAGAAGCATCGCGTTAAAGAACAATGCATAATTATGTCGCATTCTCATAGTTATTTCTCATAAGCAACAATTAAATCATAAATCCCATACAAAGTTTCTTATAACATGAACTAAAGTATTTTTTAATACCAATGTTTTGTCTGGCAAATGAAGCACAAAATGATTGTAGATATGTTAAATTCTGAATAAACTTTCATGTCATTATAAATAAAATATAAATGTTAATGTTATGCATTGATTTCATTCGCCAGTGAAACTAGTATTGCAAATGACCCACCGTTGAAATCTTTTAACATAGACGTAAACTTTTTATTTCTAACGCAGTAAGTATACATTTTATATTCATAATTATGCGAATCCATATTTTTTTTATTGTAAACTATAATCTACGATTATACAGAAAGTAGGCTAATATACATTCATTTCAAGAATAAAAAGGCGGATCTTTATATTGTAGAGCAAGCAGAATAGATATTTTATGATACTTTGCTAATTACAAATTACAACGTTTTATAGAAAATCTAATTACGATAAACCAATCTGTAACTATGAAATTTCTAATTTTCTTCATTATTGTTAAATAAACTGCCATCGTAAAAAATATCATTAACATTAACGTATACAACTGTAAAATAAATGGAACTAAGAACATTATAAAAGGCTCAATATTCTGGATTTTAGCGTTTATGCACAGTAAATATTGTTCTCAAAATCTCGTTTCAATTTTGGGATGATATTCTTTTATGTACAATCAGTGGCCTACCCAATGAATAACACTTTTTTTTAATTCTATCCTATTATTCGGACTATTCTAATAAAGCAATAAAATGTTTACATTTTTAAATATATTTTAGATTGTTTTTGTTACAACTATTTTCGATTATACCAAATAAAACTATCCGTATTATATTTTTACACTCAAAGCATGTTACTTAGATAAAAAAGTTAGGTAATAATAACATGGATCATATTGTTTCATTAAGCCTTTAACTAGGATTATTAAAATCGACAAAAATCTATCTATTTTTTTAATTTTTGTGAGAAACATAGGCACAAACGCGAGTACGGACGCTTTTATTCAAGTTGTGTGTCAATATTAATCTAAGGCAGGGGTCGGCAACCTTTTATATTTCGTGGGCCGCATTTAACATCAAAATATTTGGCGGGTCAGTTTCCTACACATATTTACTACATTTCAAACTAGCTAACTAGTTTAAAAAGTATGTGCATGTACATTTTTTCATTATTTTTAACAAAAACACTTTAAATCATTTTTTTACATTTTATAGACCGCATGAAATCATTTGGAGGGTGGCTGGTTGCCCACCCCTTAGTCTACGTAGGGGATGGTAATTTTTCAAAAGACGCAACTGCAGCCACTGTTGTAATGTCACGTAAAAGAAATCTGTTGTGGCCAGCACAATACCTCTCGTCATTTCCATTGTAGATTATATAAGTAATGTATTTAACATTTCTTGTACATACAAAAAAAATCTAATTCCATGTATTCTTTATTTTTAGATATTTTTATAATTTTAAATTCATTCTATAAGTAAGAGCAAGTTTTCTCCTATTACTCTTTTAAATGTTTGAGATTCTTCCAATTCTTTATGGGATTGCTGGTATTTCTGAATAGTATATGTAATATACCTATAATTTTAAATATTTAATTAATAATACAATAATAAATATTAAATGTCCTTCCCAGAAAAAACCTTCAATAATGTCTTTCGATTTTTGACACTGACATTTATCTGTCATTTACAAACACTAAAACTAAAAAGATGATAATTTTTTTGTACTTAGTTGTTTCTAGACTAATTGATCAAACTTTAAGGGATGATAATACAACTATAAGTAAGTCAAAAAGTCTTAATATGCAAATTTTGGAAAATTAGAAACACATACGAAAAGACCTCTTAAAGATAAACATAAACCATTATTTGACCAAAGTCGTAACTTTTATAGATTTTTAAGATATTAATAGAAAAACGAAAAACCAGTAAATTAGATGATCTATATCTCGGAAACAGTTGAGAATTAGACTTTTTGATTTACTTTTAGCTGGATTATCATTCGTTATAGTTTGATCCATAGGTATAGAAACAGCCTAAGTGTTTGGGCGCGAATCTGCGGACCAGGGTTCAATCCCGACCGACGCCACAAATATTTCGAATTTCAAATAGTAAAAATTGACTCCTGTGGTACACTCTCCACGCCAGCAATAAGTGCTCGTGTGGTGACGTCTGGTGAACGCTCGAAAGTGCGAATATATGTCATTATCATTACCGATTTCTATACGTACAAAGCAGATTAGCACATCCAGCAATGGGTACGATGCCGTAATGATATACATATTATTATTATATGTGTAGAAATAGAAAACTTGTAAACACACAAAATGTAATAAAACTAAGATTAAGAAGAGAGTTGATATCTCGTCAATGACAGAAAAACTATACTATGAACAGGATAGTTATGTACAAAATTTGTTAGGAATATCATCAGTCACTCGTATGCCACAAACCACAAACCACGTGATACCTTTTTATTTGCGCCAAAATAAATTAGGTACAAGAAAACTCGTCAAAAAAAATATTTTATATTTACATTATTCGATTATTGTTTAGCACAATAATTCAAAATATTATAACATTTTCTACCTTAAATTTAACTTCATTGGAATACGTCATTGATTATAAAATGCAATAATGATATCAAACAGAAACAGATTAACAAATATGAGAGTGTTCAAGAAAACAACCAATAAAAATAAATAATCAAACATTTTGTCTTATAGAAAAGTCTATTTTCTATATAAGTAGCAATTAGTATTTGTTAATTTCCTATAAAGCATATGGTTTTAATTTTCTTATAAGTATGTACAGTATTACCGATTTTTAAAATTAATTTCCTTATATAGCATTTTATTTGCATACTATAATTTGTTAAACCGAATTTGGGTATGAAGAGAATATAAAGTTTAATAATTTTCTTAAAACATCTCGTGGAAATTCATTTGAATAATAGCATTAATTAGTAGTGTCAGTCGTCACATCAATCATTATTAATTTCATTGATTGCTTAGCATTCCATTGCAGCGTTTGTATAATTATTAATTATGTCTTAAGATGGTAAGATAAGCTGTCATTTCCCTGTTATAAATTCACAAATAAACAAATAGTTATTCCGTTACTTCGTTGCTGAAATGTGTATGTATAGAATCCAAAAAATGACAACATCTGTAGAATTAACAATGTTCCGGCGATATAAACCTCAAAAATGGTATCGGCGGGAATTTAAAATGACATAACCTGAAAAGTAGGAGCAGAAGCACACGTACGTCGTCGTTAATTGACAACCTGCTATTGAGTGGCCGTCGCTAACTGTAGTTCTGGTTCTTCGCGAACGCTATGGGGTACAAAGAGACGGTCCTGCGGATGGCTCTAGCAGTAGGCGACGCGCAACGACCAAGAAGCGATCTCGTAAACCCATGAGCTCATGAGTATATGAGTGCAATTGAGTGAGTGAGTCTGAGTTGTGTTTTTTATTTTATTTTCAGTTGTGATTATTTGTGTGGACATGTATTTACAAATTGTTTTGTTTCTTACATTTTTGGTAAGTTAGACATTATTTTTTATTTGTTTATTTTATTTTTTTGATAATATAAATTGTATAAGAATATATGAATGACATTTAAATATAAGTTATATACGATAACAAGGATTCATAAATTTGTATCAAATGTTGAATTTATAAAACAAATACAAAAAGTTTATATTTAGTATACGAACATTGCAAATTACAAGACGCGTAGTCGAGTACAAAATTACTGTTTGCAAGCGTTGACACATTTTTTAAAGTGATTTAATTTAAAAAAAAATATTAAGACAATAAAAAATAAATCGCGTGGCTGTAGGTATATGTTAGGTGGTTAGGTGCAGTGCCGGTTTAAGGCGTCGCCGGGCCCTAGGTCTTAGACGGCAATGGGGAGTCTGGCAGACGCAACCATCTATAAATGATGATGGGGAGGTTTGGGGCCTTCAGGGTTGTGTTGGATCAAAAATAAAACGAATGTGCTAGAAGTTGTGCAAATAACTAGCAGTACATAATACTAAAATATCTGTATGTATTCTTCAATAACAAAAAACTTTATTATTTCCATTATATTTACATTAAATGTATAAAACAAAAGCAACGACCAAATATATAACGAAGTTCGCTTTTTTTGTTCGCATTTTTATCAGTTATTTTATTATAATTAATATCATTCAAAGCTTCACTTTCGATGTAAAGGACAGATAACGCGTGTAACTTTTCCTGTTCTAAACTAGTGCGATAATTATTTTTTACCTTAGATATAAGCGTTCTCCAGTAGCGTTGGATTTAGGTATACATATAAAAATTTGTAAACCTTTTAAAATATAGTGCGTCTTACGGTGCTCGATGAATTTCGGGCTTCAGTGAGATTTCGTGCATTAGGCGCTCACCAACTCCGGTTAATGGTTAAACCGGAACTGGTTAGGTGACCGATTGTGATTCAGACAGCATGCACGAGTTTGATTCCGGCTAATGTCATATTTAAAACTTGAAATTATGTCCAATTTTCAATGGTACAATGAGTCCCCTGTGGTGTTCCTGCCATTACATTTCTGAAAGCTCATAAGATGACGCCTGGTAAATAATTTGAACTGACTGAGATTAATTTTTTTTTGCAATTCAAAATAATTGCCAAATGTTATATAACGTAAACGTCAAAACGTTACATATATTGAAATTTCATAATTTTGAAAATTAATAACTATAGTTGAATTTTTGATGAAAATGCAAGTTGTAACTAAATTACTTTAAGAAAATAGAAACATATATGTTACAGTAGTAAAAGTAGGTATATAGTTGCCTTTTATATTTCGGAAGGCAAATATAATATTATCATCAAAAATGGCTTTATTTTTTTTCAAAATATTTTCCATGAAGATTAATGCACTTTTGCATGCGTGTGAACCAATTTTCGAAGCACTTATTCCACTCCGATTGAGGTATCTCCAAAACATACATTTCGAATGCATCAACCGCTTCTCTAGGTGTCGCAAAACCTTTAACCTCGCAATTTGTTTTTGATATTCGGGAATAAAAAGAAGTCATTGGGTGCCAAATCAGGATATAGGGCGGATGACTCACCAAATCGACGTTTTGACCGCTCAAAAAGTCACTTGTTCGAGCCGATGTGTGAGAGCTTGCATTGTCGTGGTGGAGAATGATCCGTCTTCGGCGGATGTCTTTGAAGACATGTGGCAAACAAATGGTTGTGTATCATTCAGAATTGACCGGTGTACGTTGCACCAATGGTACGATTGAGACATGTCCAGTTTTTCCGAAAAAACAGGCGACCATTTGCTTCCAGCACGAACGACTTTTGTTGGGTTTGGCTCGCCCTGGAAAAACTGCTGTTTACTTTTGGACTCATACGCGTAGATCCACGATTCGACACCTGTCACGATGTCATACATATGTTTTCAGCATTTCTTGCGACCAATTGACACGAGCTTGTTGTTGAGCGATTGTCAAATTATGTGGAATCCAACGCGAACAATTTTTTTTACGGCCAAATGTTCATGCAATATTGAATGTATGCTGGTCCCACTAATGTCCAAGGATACTTCAATCTCACGATAAGTCACATGATGATCTTGCAGTATCAGTTCATGCACCGCATCAATGTTTTTCGGAACAACAACCGATTTTGGATGACCTTCACGAAATACATCTTTGTGCGAACTACGGCCACGATTGAATTCAGTAAACCATCGATAAACACTGGTTCTTGATGGTGCTTCATCGCTAAAAATCGAAATAAATTCATCGATGCAATGTTGTTGAGTTAATCCACGTCGAAAGTTGTAAAAAATAATCGCACGAAAATGTTTACGATTTAATTCCATTTTGTGGCGATATAATTTTTTTCAAGTTACTGTAAACAACACAAATAGCGCTCGTACATCAAAACGTTCTGAGTACGTATACCGTAAAAAATGTCAAACTTTACGAAAGAGACTTCAGTTGCCAGATGGCAGCACAATGGTTGCCCAATCCCGAAATATAAAAGGCAACCTTCGTACATAGTGGGATTATTTGCACATTGCGTATAAATGTAGAGACTTGCCCTGGGCCCATCCAGCATAATCAAGTTATGATAAATTTGTGTCAAAAATATAATTTATACTCTATAATTATGATTTATAAAAGAGGAATTATTAAAAGTTTATTTAGCTCCGAGATATAAAGGTTTATAAAATTCATTTCGTCATTAGGACTAGTTTTGAAATGAACCTTCTCATTAGTTCGAAAAGACAACATAATGGATTCAAATTTAATTTAATAAAATTTAATTTTTAAATAAATAAATAAAACCATTTTATACATAAAATAAAGAATTACAAATCTTGAAGTATTCAAAACAAAGTTTGAAACTATGTAAATTATTTGAGTTCAACAACAAAATTACAAGCACAATAGTGCCACGGAAACGTCAAAAAGGTTGTCAAAGTGTATGGAAATCTTTATCTAATGTTCAAAAAGAAGACACTTATTGAACTATAAGATTTAATAAGTGTTTAATTTTTTAACAAATATAAAAAGAAGTAAATACAATTCACATGAAAATCGCCAGGTTGAGTGGTAGTACTGATGACGTCAAACTAATTTTGAACTTCAAAAAATTATGTTTCTTAATACTAAGATTTTTCAAACTGGATTTTTATTGACCATATATTTTGTTATGGTTTCATAAAAAAAATTGATGTGGCCAGCACATTACCTTCTGTCAATTCTACGTATTTTGTACAAATTCTACACAGAATTTTTTTTTGCAAACTATTCTATGGGCGTTTTATTTTTAAGGGAGAAATGAACTGATCTTACCTCGTAATGAACTGAACAGAATTACTCCTAAAAAGAACAGTATGTTTTTGAAAATAAGAAATAGACAATAAAAACATATAAAGGATTATATTTATAACGTAATAATCTGCTGAATTGGCTTATGGCTATAATTTATTGTATTATTGTACCTTATGTGATTTTTTTGCCACATTAAATTATTTTACATTTTTATATTTCCAGTAAAACCATTTCACAAAGAAGCGTAAGTGATTCTCTACATTTGCCGGACAATGTGCTCTTTATCCCATACAATGTACTTTTCTTTTACTGTATCATATACATTATTCCATTAAGAAATTAATAATAATATCACTTCCAGCGAAATCGGAAGTAAAATTCAGGGTCTGTTTACACCCAAAATTGGCTTTAAAAATTGCCTCCAGCTTTGCAATTTAAACTATAGGTCTATAATAATAAAGAAAATAACCACCTGTCTCTACTTTTTCAATAATTCTGTACTTTGTCAGTAAATAAATTTGCAAATAAAAGTAGTTTAGCAAACCCAGAAATGGGTAATAAGCCGTGATGTTAACATTATTTTTTTATAATAATATATTCTAAACCGCCAAAACTTTATCCAAGTTTTGCCAGGAAAGTAATTCATTTAATTCGAAATTGTAATTCATTCCAAAAGAAAATACAAGGAAATAAAATGGAAATAAACTTCAGTTTAACAATTAAAAAACCACGTAAACCGCAACATAAATAATGAAACTCCCTTTGGAAATTAAATTTAAACAAGCCAACAATTACTTAAAACGCTTTCTCCCTTAACTATTAATCTTCTCTCCCAATGCTGTTAACTTTAGATCGACCGTGAGTGCGATTGCACTCATTGTATGCGTCTAATCTCAGATCGATTTGGGTTGATAAAAGCGCGCAATCAGATGGAAAAGTCTAACAGCGTGAGAGATCAACGCTGGTGGAGCTTAACTGAACGCTTAGTGCTTCAGTGCAGCTTGATATTGATTGCTTTCATGCGAAAACGCCGTGGTGACTTGTGCTGCGCTAAGTTTGTTACGCTAGTGAGTTTGCAGGGCCGTAGGGATTTTTAATTAGGAAGGAAAGTGACTTTTGAAATGAGGTTATGAACGTGACAAGGGAATCACAATGTTATTTTTAGGTTAAGCTTGATTTAAAAGAGAATATTTTTAGGGAAATTATTTTATTCGTTTACAAACTAGAAAACAGATTTTGTCGACAATTTTAAAAGTGAAATTTCCTGTACTAGACTTGAATTTTTTTTGTTTTATTTTTTTTTTCAAATTAGAATATGTAAATTCAAAATTCTTATAGTTCGATTAGTTAGAACTTAACCATGTTTACACCTAAAAAAATAATTTTCTATATTAACATATGTACATAAATTCTTTTAACAAATTATTCACGTGAAGCTTTTATTTTTCCACAATAAAATAAACATTTCCTGTAAGAACTATTAGGGTATTTCATATAAATAATATTTTACAATTTTTGTTATATCCATTGAAACTAAGAAGCAACTGTATAGGGGTCACGCTAGGATTATTGAGAATAAAACACATAAGGACATGAAGGCAAATAATACCCCACTTAAAAAATATTTGGATAATAATTAATAATTTTTATTGGAAAAGCCTTTTCATATTATAGTTTGTTTTCTTGCCAATCTAAAAAATCTGATGTGGCCAGCATAATACCTTCCGCCAATCCTGTGTATAATATACAAATTCCATACATAAATTTTCTTCCAAAGGATTCTAAATTTCCAGTAAAATTATTTAATAAACAAACTGTGCATATTGCACTTGACACTGACATCTTCTTCTTTAACTTTTCCCATTCATTAGAGGGTCGCTATTTTTTATTTTCTTTTGCCACTCATTTCTGTTTTGCGTGTCGTTCTCATTCATTTCCTTTTTTCCCAAGTCTTCCGCAATACAGTCCTTCCATCTATTCTTTGGTCTTCCTATGTTTCTTCCACCTTCTATTACTAAGCTATTCATTCTTCTTCCAATATATTCTTTATCTCTCCTCATTACATATTAAACCAATGTAATCGTCTCTCTTGTATCTTTCTAGAAACTTTTAATATTAGAGTTATTTTCCTTATTCTTTCATTCCTTACCGTATCTTTCCGTGCCTTTTCCAATATCCATCTCAACATTCTCATCTATCTGCCACATTCATTTTCTTTTCATTGACACTGACATCTGTCAGTTAGAATTTTCGTAATGTAGTAGCTGTTTCCATGGTTATACCATAGCTGGCTAATTTATAAAATTTAATTTCTTTATAATTCTTTAACTCTATATCCACTGAATATGAAATATAAAATTCAATAATAACATTAAATGTGTAAATAATATTTAATAGTGTTTTTTCAAGAAAAACTGATAAAATCTTAAAATGAGGGTACTTCCGGTTGACCAATTATAACCAAAATCTAATCAAGTCTGCATATGGATGTAAGGAAGAGGAATACGTAAGAATTGTAATTTTTGGAATTCTAGTATTGGAGATGTAGCGGCCTAAACCGCGATCACACACACACACACACACACACACACACACACACACACACACACGCACAAATACAGACATCATCGTAAAAATGGTAAAATCGTATATTGTAGAGACCCTAAAACGTACTTATTCGTTGAAAACTCACCACCGATTTTTTTGAGCAAAGACAATACCTTCCTTACCTAGAGGTGACGGAAGGCAAAAAGTTAAAAATATAGCATTTTTACTTCCCGCTACCCTTGGTAAGGGAGGTATAGGGATCGTGCTAAAAAATCGCATATCGAGATTTTGGTAAATGAACGTGGTCATTTATTCAAATATGCATGTCCAAAGCAATTCCGTTCAGCAATAATAAACTTCACCATTCATTTAAAAGCTCCCAATCATACTTTCAAAATAATAGTGAATTGCAACATCAATCTCTTCTTTAAATGAAAACCTTTTACCTCATATTTTTTATTTGTCCAAAGTATAGCCAAAATTCGCACATTCTCAAATTGGATGCGCTATTTTTTTTTTGTCAAAAATTGAAGTGTTGATTCGAAAATATTTTCTGGTTTTGCAACTTAATTTCAAATGATACATAAATAACTGTTTAAAATGATAGTGCAAATTTTGTTTTCCACGGCCTGCTTGATTTTCTTATTCTTAATAATTCTAGTGTGATTCCAATACACTGTTATACACGGAACAAAATGACTGTTGTGATTTTCTGGACAAAAGGAACGGGTAATTATTAGGACAGCAAGTACATGTTATGATTATTACTATATTTTAGTAATAAATGCAACGCGATAAGGAAAGTTTATCAGTTATTGTGATATTTTATAGAGTAATTGTCATTAAAATTGCTATAATGAAGTTACAATAAATTTGTTGTTAATTGTATATGTATTATTTTTTTCCGTGTCCTGTGATTTTATTGGTTGCTACACGCTGTAGTCAAGCGCGGTTTACACTAATACAATTCCAATATTATGTAAATTATGATTTCATTCTTTGTAAGTGCTGTGCTTTATTTGTTGTTATATTGTCGTTTATTAAGTTTTACCTGGTTATTTTAAACAGAGTATAGTGTAAGAAAATTAATAATGCTTTGAAGAGGACATTCTGAGCTAAAAATGTCAAACAAGTATTGATCCGATCTTTTTTGGTGATGAAATTACTAAAAGTCAAAGTTCAATAGTAATAATAAATTCTTAAAGTTAAAATTATATACGTTCTGTTACACATAACTTATCTGAAATTTATATTGATAGATTAACAGTTGATTTATTTATGTAATGTATTAAAATATTTTAGTACCTATATAGTATACTGGTGCTGAATGTACAGATATTACCTATTACTTGTTTATAGTTATTGTAATTGTAATGTTCTTCTCGCTTTTAAAAACTATATATTTTATAAATTTATGGACAGCTGTGTTGTTACTGTGGTCATAATTCTACCGATAAAATACCTGATGAGATGAAATGACTAGAGAATTATTATAGACCGTATGTTGACATTTGGTAGACGCTTTTATTAGTACTTAGTCACTATTGTTGACATTGTACATTAATACAATAACTCAGAATCATCAAAACCCTTAGATAAATCGATGCCATCCCCAATACTTTGATTAAATAAATTAATATTTTATTTGTAATATTTGAAAAAAAAAAAACATTTTTTTTCATAAACCTACAATGAGCAGAATTCTGCAACTTGTAATGTTATTTTTCATCCTGTTTAATTTTTCTCGAATAACAAGAGTAGACAGATACACTGAATTGTGGCCAGCACATAACCTCTCGCCGTATATTTTACCTGGCTGTATGCATAAAGCAAAGAATATTTTTATAAATACAAATAATATATTCATATAAATCTATGACGTATAAACTTCTTTATTATTCAATAATAGCATGTCTCAACATGAAGATATTTTACCATAAATTATGTTACAATAAATTACAAAGTAGAGTTTACCATATATAAATATTAGGCTGGTAACTGCAATTTTCAATTCGAACAACGTTGTTTACTTTCTCTTCATATTCTTCTAGTAAAAACATTAATTTTGGGCGGTCTAAAATGTATATATGGATTGTGCATCTATTCTTACATATCTTCTTTTACATTTTATTTTTTCATACATGTTATATCTAAATAACACTAATTCCCTTTAATAAAGTGACGGATAGATTGCACTCCGATTATTCTTATATCGATGTGTAATTTTGTCAATATTTACAACTTACTTGAGAAGAATTTGATAGCTTTTTCGCAATTCAAAGTTACTCTAGTCTACAGTACTGGTGTACATTGTCCCATAATGTTTGAAACAAATTTAAGTCCTTCAACCTAGACTTGTCATCTCCATAATAGTCACAGATCAAGAACTAAGGGATTCTCCAAGTACATTTTTAATTCATTACTCATTATTTCTGACACTGACATTTATCTGTCAGTTACAAATAATTTAAATTATCAACTATTTTTCATGGCATTCTTTCGGCTGTCAAATTTATTACAACAGATTATTTTATATATTATACTTCTTTTATCTCTAAATCTATGGAATATATAATAAAATATTTAAATGTATCAGATAGAGAATTTAATTTTCTTTAATATTACCACGAAAAATTTTCAAAAAATAATATTTAGAAGATTTTTTTTCAAGAATCTTCTACTTCCGGTTGTCCAATTATTACCAAAACCTTTTCAGATCTTCCCATGAATGTCCGATTGGGAAATACGTTGTTAAACAAATTTTAAGTCTTATAGTTTTTGAGTAACCGTCCTTCCAACATCCCACACACACACATCCACACACACACACACACACACACACACACACACACACACACACAGACATCATCGTAAAAATGTTAAAATCGGATTGTAGGGACCTTAAAACGTGCTTATTCAATAAAATCTGGATAAGCGATTTTTAGCATGAATGCAATACCTCTCTTAGCGAGAGGTAAAAATTTAAGACATACGATGATTTCATGCAAATACAGTATTGCCAACCATATGATAATTTTTCTACATATAAGATAATTTGGATAGGTGTACAATAGTAAATTTATACGTAAAATTATAAAAAATACGTGCAAGAAGAACGAATACCGATGAAGGACTCATTACGAGGTCCAGAGGTTCGCAACACTGACCATAAATTCATTTGTTTGACTAACGGCAATTTTAAGTATTTACATGAATAAAAATTAAATTAAACGGGAGCTATTGTGTTGGCCACATCAGATTTTTACTTCCTTGTACGTAAGTAAAGGAAGTATTGTAATCGCGAAAAATTTCGGTTTTCAGATTTCAGCGGAAATATTCATTTTGATCATCCCTGAATCCATTTTGACTAATTTCGTCGTGACGTCTGTACGTACGTCCGTACGTACGTACGTAGCTCGCATAACTCAAAAACGGTAAGCCGTAGAAAGTTGAAATTTTGTATTTAAGACTGATATAACATCTAGTTGTGCACCTCCCTTTCTGGTTATTACACAATTTACAGAAGTGGCACTTTACATGAAGCCTATAATAGATTTTAATGAAAAACTGTTTTAAAATATAATCCAAAACTTTTCAAATTTGGTATACAAGACTTTTATGTCAATCGAAATAACATAATACATTTTGGTTAAAATAGGCTAACCGGAAGTGGTACATTACTTGAAGTTGTTAACAGTTTTTCTTGAATAAAATGATTTTATTTTGATTTTAGAAATAAATGCTTCAAATACAAGTTTTAGAGAATTAATTTCTGCGCCTAGCACATCAAGTATTATTAAATTAGCCCTTTGTATAAGCGAGATATGTAAATTTAAAAATTATATACTTTTTTGTTTTTATAATAAAGTTTGCTAGGGATTAGGACAAAAAAATAAAAAAAAATGTTCATGTCAAATTGCGTTAAATACGTGCAATTTTATGATTCGTACGATAACAAATATTATATTTTTATTGTGAAATTAGTCATATTCATTGTTGTAATCAAATATTTCTTTGTTGTAATCAAAACTCTCTTTAAAAAGAACCGGGTTAGATTATGGTGGCTATATATCTTACCGTTTTGAAGTTAAAATTAATGTTTTGTAATAGTGTTGAAAACAATTTATATACAAAAATCTGATGTGGCCAGCACATAACCTCTCGCCGTATATTTTACCTGGCTGTATGCATAAAGCAAAGAATATTTTTATAAATACAAATAATATATTCATATAAATCTATGACGTATAAACTTCTTTATTATTCAATAATAGCATGTCTCAACATGAAGATATTTTACCATAAATTATGTTACAATAAATTACAAAGTAGAGTTTACCATATATAAATATTAGGCTGGTAACTGCAATTTTCAATTCGAACAACGTTGTTTACTTTCTCTTCATATTCTTCTAGTAAAAACATTAATTTTGGGCGGTCTAAAATGTATATATGGATTGTGCATCTATTCTTACATATCTTCTTTTACATTTTATTTTTTCATACATGTTATATCTAAATAACACTAATTCCCTTTAATAAAGTGACGGATAGATTGCACTCCGATTATTCTTATATCGATGTGTAATTTTGTCAATATTTACAACTTACTTGAGAAGAATTTGATAGCTTTTTCGCAATTCAAAGTTACTCTAGTCTATAGTACTGGTGTACATTGTCCCATAATGTTTGAAACAAATTTAAGTCCTTCAACCTAGCCTTGTCATCTCCATAATAGTCATAGATCAAGAACTAAGGGATTCTCCAAGTACATTTTTCTTTCATTACTCATTATTTCTGACACTGACATTTATCTGTCAGTTACAAATAATTTAAATTATCAACTATTTTTCATGGCATTCTTTCGGCTGTCAAATTTATTACAACAGATTATTTTATATATTATACTTCTTTTATCTCTAAATCTATGGAATATATAATAAAATATTTAAATGTGTCAGATAGAGAATTTAATTTTCTTTAATATTACCACGAAAAATTTTCAAAAAATAATATTTAGAAGATTTTTTTTCAAGAATCTTCTACTTCCGGTTGTCCAATTATTACCAAAACCTTTTCAGATCTTCCCATGAATGTCCGATTGGGAAATACGTTGTTAAACAAATTTTAAGTCTTATAGTTTTTGAGTAACCGTCCTTCCAACATCCCACACACACACATTCACACACACACACACACACACACACACACACACACACACACACACACACACACACACACACAGACATCATCGTAAAAATGTTAAAATCGGATTGTAGGGAGCTTATTCAATAAAATCTGGATATGCGATTTTTAGCATGAATCCAATACCTCTCTTAGCGAGAGGTAAAAATTGAGACAAAATTATTCGTATAACTATATATGTAGTTATAAAATTATTTAACACGTGATATTACATTTTTATATTTAGTGGGGTACTCATTGGCCTTAATTACAGCATCCAGTAGCCTAGGCATTGATTTTATTAAATTAGATAATATGGAGGGTGGAATTTTTGCCCATTCTTCAGTCAGTAGCGGGGTCGCCCATGTAGTTCCGACCATCAATTCTACACATCAGGGTTGAAATCGGGAGACTGGGAAGATGTTGAACAGTCATCACTGGACTACTTTCTTTGGGGTTATTTGAAAGATAAAGTATACCGAACACCTCCAACTACTTTGGAAAATTTAGAAATAAAAGTTAGAGCGAGTGTTAGAGAAATTAATGAGAATATCCTAGAAAATGTAATGAAAGTGTTTTTATTACGTATAAGAAAATGTATAGAAAATAACGGCGGCCATATTGAGCATTTGTAGTTTTTCATATTTACTGTTTCTGTTTTGGTATCGTTGTGAACATGCTAAAAAATAAAAAAATAATACCTCACGCCTAATTTTTTTTTAAATTTCTTTTTTTTTTTTGTTATAAGATAATAAAATTGTTTTCATAGCTTGCTATGTTTTATTTTGTATGGAATTTTATTAATACATATTTTGAGAATAGATGGTTGCCATTTTGTAATGGTGAAAGTAAAACTATGATAATTTGGTATCATTGTGAAGCAAATTTTATATACATTCTGAAAAAAAATATAAAAATACCGTATGATGTTCATTTATATCATAAAAAGAAAACAATGAAGATATGAATTTCACTTAATGACATGATAGGAGATATTTTTAATTACTGACTATAGTAGGTGCCATTCAACATACTATAGCGAGTATTATATTCCTATATTTTAAAAAGAAACTCTATCCATCATTTATCCTGAAAGAAAATGCATTTAATTAACCATGAAACAGTAGCAGGAACTCGTACAAAAACTTTTTAATTTAACTTCCTCTACGCTATGCTATTATGAATACGAAACATATTCCATCAAATTCTGCAAATAGTTTCCAACTCTCACGGTCATGCTATAATTAAATAACTCGTGAAACAATTTAATACGGCTCTGGTTTCATTTCGTGCGCGCTCTTATTACAATAATCGTGTGCGTTGATCGGGTGCATTCAGCTGCATCTCTATCGCTCTATCTGTAGAGTGCGTCAAGTAAACACATACATCGCATTAATTTAATTTCGTGCATCCTGCGCAGATGATACCCTCGAACTGACAGCACCCATGGGAATAGGAGGGAACTTTATAGCATAGCGGAATCTAAATCGGATGTACGAGTAACTACTTCTCCATCGATTTTATGATTGTGAATTTAGTTTTATGGCGGATGCAATATAAAAGAATTAAAATCTGCATATCAGCACAAATAAAATTAGTTTCAAATGATTTATGTACACTGATTACGGGAAATAAAATAGAGTTCAGTTCTTGTGACTGTAATACAGAGTACTTCAATTTTGCTGGTGGCAATGCTAAAAAGTAGTTCTTTTTAATAATAATAATAAACTTTATCAATTTTTTCTTCCATATCAAAATAATCATCAATTTCTTCTTCAGACGAAAAGCTTCTACTCCGTAAATTTTAAATTAGTTTAAATCCCGTTGCCAAATCCGGTATGTTGGGTGTTTTATTAATTTTATTTTTTTCTCCAAAAATTGAAGAAATTAAGTAAAATTTATTATATATAATGTGATATTTCATATTATATTAAAACCGGCAAAATCACTGATAATCGCCCACATTTTCTTAATAAATTAACTTTAAATTAACATTGTCACGTTATTTACTTTAGGTAAAGTGTAAAAATTAGAGAAATATTAATAATTAAAATAAAAGTTTATTAAACGATAAATAAATATGAAAAAGATTATAAAAATAAAGAACACTATGAATACACAAATATAAACACTAATTAAAGATTAAAAATATTATTAAACATCAAACGGCCGAATTCACCATTTCTGAGTCATGAGAATCAATCTAATTCACCATTCAAAATCAAGCTAATCTATTAATCAAAATCAATGACCAACTGATTTGTCATATTCTTCATCAAGGACTGATTACATCTTTAAATCCTAATTTTGACATTTATAACTAAGTCAGGATTCTGGGTGTTGTAGTTTTTTGTAACTATGTCTCATGCATCTTCTTTATCTTTTGTTAAAACCGTAAATATACTTTTATATCTCTCATTATGACTATATTTAAAAACACTCCTTTACTGAATCAGTGTCATTTCTACCTAAATAAAAATATATCATTATAGGAAAATTATATATAATTTATAAATAAATTAAAAATTTATATAATAATATGTAATTTTTTAACGAAGAGTACAATGAATTAAATTTCATGACTGTTACATTAACTGTCAAAACCAAAACAAAACTGTGAATATGTTGATCATGATTCCTCGATTAAGAAATCATGTTAGTGTATTAAGACATACGTTAATCTATACACCAGCTTGATTTCTTATTCAGTTGATTATTAACAACGGATTAATGATGAATTCGGCCGTAAGATTATTTATTTCAACAATTAACACAACGATGATATTTATTTCACTATATGTATATCACTATTTATATCACCACGCTTGTACACTCGTCGACTCGACTGACTAGATTGGACTCATATTTATTTATATCATACCCAGTACGGTTCTGTCCGGTTCAATGACGACCGTTGTTGTGGACTATTGTAGAATGACCACCTATCTTCCCTGTCAGGTTTATATAGTCCGGCGTCGTTTCTAGAATGTTCTCATACCTTCGACGCGATAATAACATCGAAGTTCCCGGCGATCGTGAGTAATTAAACTTATCTCGTCTGATTACTCAGCAGGCGCTCAGGATGATTACGTCACCGACATATTTAGACTCACTCGCTCAGCGCGACGGCAGTGCACATGCCACAATATTATCAATAAGCGACATAATTTTTAAGTCTTAATATAGAAAAATTACTTTTTCATATTTGGCATGTCTACATAAAATTATAATCTCATAAATCGAAATTTAACAATGATAAAAAAGTATTGCCATTCAAAAAAAAAGAATATCTTAAAGGAGTACAAATCAAATTTCCATATTATTTCATAAAGCTGTCTGATTATTATCATATTCAATATAAAGTATATAAAATTTTTAAAAAATCATTTTAAACAGTTATTTATCTGTTGCTTGTTAAGTTACGAAAGTTAAGTTATTTAGAACTTATTTAATCACCTTTTTAAAGTATCGTTGTTAGTAAAAATATGATATTAATCTACATCTAAATCACTTAACAGATTTTATTTTGTGCGTTTAGTAATCTGTGAAATCAATTTTGAAATTTTATATACTTTATATTGCTCGATTCGATTTTTATATAAAAATTATAGATAATTGTATTCTACACCTGTTATTAAACATATTTTTTTATATTCTACACCTAAATCAATGAACAGATTTTACTAATTTTTATTTTGTACCCTGCAAAATCGAAATTCTGACAGTTCACACGATATGCATATCTTTGTGATTTAGGTGTAGAAATGAATTATCTACTACTTTTATTTGCAACATTTTTGTCTAAAATTAAATGAGAGGTTTTGCGCAAGGATAAACTGACTTTTCATGTTAAATGCCTATGGCTCGCTTTGTAATTAATACCCTGTATGTGTGTAGTGTACAAATACATATATATTTTAAATTAGAATAAAGTAAAATGCAATTAAGTGTCATTATTTCACTCTTACTTACTCTATGTAATGGGAACGAATCATTATTAATCAATGCTATTACGAATAGTAAAAATAATATTATTGCACTTATACGTTTCCCTATGTAAATAACTATTAGAGAATTATTAATAGTGGTATTATTTACATATATGTTACACTTTTCAGTGCCAATGAGGTATGGGTAACCGCTTTTACTGGAACTCCATATTAGAAATTAAAGAGATATTGTTTAACGCTTTCTAGATTAGAATATACGTAAAACTTTTTTTTGTACGGAGCGCGCTTGCTCTGAACTTAACGTAACGCTAAACAAATATCGTAATACATTATTTCCTGGGATCATGGGCGCCGTTAACCCAAAATCCAAGGGGGGGGGGGTATTATACTCTGTTTGAAATAACGAAAAAAAATTGACATTGAGGCGAGGTTTAGTAGTCTGTTTCATATCAAAACAGTTTCGATGTTTAAAAAAAAGCGCCAATTGCATAACACTGTAAGAGAATAAAAATAGGTAAATAGCCAGGTAAAACTTATAAAGGACAATACAACAGACAGCAAAGGACATTTAACACTTACACTTGTCTAAAAATAAGTCAACTGGTACGTTTATTAGCAAATGTAAAACCAAATATGTGAAAAATAAGATAGTGACACAATATCAGTGTTAATAACACTGACAGAAAATAACGTTATTCGTACGGCTATGAATCAAGGTAATGTATCTGAATTAATAAATAAACTTACAGCGACAGTATTATCAACAACGAGCATCGTTTTAAAGTGGAATGGCTTAACTTAGTCGAAACAATATAATTTTTTGAAAGACAAGCGTGTTATATCTATTCTTACGGCACACGCTTATAGCCTTTGCAAAGGAAAGAGATAAATGTATGCCAATTACGTTTCGAACTCAAAATGAACCTGAACCCGAATTTTAATACCCGGTTCGGTTCCGACTCGGGTTTAATGAAAAATATATTTGAGGTTCGGTTCTGGGTTTGGGTTCGTTAAAATGTTGCGGTTTGGTTCCGGTTTTGGTTCGGTTCAGGTTCGGGTTCGATGCCCTGATAAAAATATTGAAATAATCAGCATAATTTAATTTAGAAAAATATTACGTAGGAATAAGATCAGTATTACCTTAAATCGTACATATTTTTAAATTAATCAGATATATGTATTAATTAGTTTATTATTGCTATAAACATTTCCTCATGTTTGTAAATTTATATCGTCTACTCTACGTAAATGAACAATTTAGTCTCATTTACTCCACTCAACAAAAAAAGTTTGATTTCCAAAAATATAACGTTCCGACAATTAAGCTCTTTGTAATTCTATTTACTTTTCACTTAACATTTATCCTGCAATCAAAGTGCCATCAGTTGTTCCCACAAAGCATTTGCATATCAGAAAATAAAAAGCGCATTTTCCTTTTTCCTACCGAGTTAATGGCAGCCGGCGAGGCGTTCATGAAAATCTCTGCGCTAACAAGTAATTAGCATGGAAGTCATGCAGTGCCGCCCAGCCCTGATAGAAATACAGGCGAAAATGGTCTGTGTCTGACACTGGCGGTCTCGCAAATTGCGCACCAAAGGCAGGAGTTAATTGATACAGTCTATGTGAAGAAATTCTTAGATGCGCTTCACAGTTACAGGTTCCTCGTCTTGCATAAATTGACTTCTGCAATTTCACATACGAGTACATATTCACAGAATTAATATAAATACATATAATATTTTCCACTTTTACTAAAAATCTATCAAATTATTAAAAAATCCTTCAGAACTCATATTTCAATAAGAATAATACAACCTTTTTACCTCTCGCTAAGAGAGGTATTGGATTCATGCTAAAAATCGCATATCCAGATTTTACTGAATAAGTACGATTTAAGGTCTATAGAATCCGATTTTGACATTTTTACAATGATGTCTGTGTGGATGTGTGTGTGTGTGTGAGGTTGTTGGAGACACGATTTCTCAAATTCTATAATACTAAAGACCTTTTTGACTACGGATTCCTCAATCTAACATTAATGGGAAGAGTTGAATAGGTTTTGGTACTAATTGGAAAACCGGAAGTAGTAGTATCTTAAAAAAAAAATCTAAATATTATTTTCTAGAAATTTTTTATTATTAGCATTAAAGAACATAAAATTTTCTATTCGATACATTTTAAAATTTTATTATATCTCCTATAGATTTGTAGATATAGTATATAATAATATAAAATAATTTGTAATAAATTTCAGAGCCTAAACAACTCTATAGTAACCATCAGATGTTTGTAAATGACAGAAAAATGCCATTGCCAAAAACCAACAGTAGTTCATAAACCTGTTTGGGCGATATTGGCAGCTCAATTCTAAAATTTTACCTTAAGTCTATTTTAACTAAACACATGACAGTGGATAAGAACCGATTCAGAATTTGCCATAGTACGAATATGGTTTTATATAGATTTTAGCTGAAAATAAATCTTAGATATTCTTTTTGGCAACATAGTAGTAAAACATCAAAATACGCTTTTACGTTAAATGAAGAAATTTAACTGACATTATTGAAGAATTTTTCAGAGATATTGGTAAGTTTACTATTTCTTGTTGTATAACAATAATAACAATTAAGTATTTAAAATTATAGCTATATACATATACCCATCTGAAATCCGGTCAAGAAATTGGAAGAAATTCGAACATTTAGAAGTATAGGAGAAAACTTCCTCAAAAAATAAATTTTAAATTATAAAAATAATCTAAACATAAAGAAAAGACATGAGAAATTTGTAGGGCGCGAGCAGTCATGTGACTTTGTTGGACTTGACAAGCAAATATAGGGGCCCGAGTTAGAATGACAGCTGGTAATTATGTACATATATGTCAAACATCAATTTTCCATCCAAAATTTCGTGATATTCCAATTCCATGTGGTTTATTTTCCTCGACAAGTAAATTCCACATTCCTGGTGACAAATTAACCACGTGAAAAATTACGACATTTGACATTTATGTAAATAATTACTAACTGTCATTTTAACAAGGGCCTCCATATCTGCTTGTCTAGGTCAAGTATGACAAACTAACTACGTGAATTTAGAAAATCTTGGAATTTTTGATGAAAAATTCTGACATTTGACATCTTTATACAAGATTACTCATTGTTATTTTGACAGAACCCCCATATCTGCTTGTCAAGGCCAACAATGTCACATGAATGCTCGCGCCCTATACTTATGTAACCAAAAACGGAAGTGGCGAGAGGTATTGTGCTGGCCACAACAGATTTTTACTTTAAATTCTGTATATATTTATTTAATTTACGACGTTTCGGCAATATACACTATTGCCTTCTTCAGGCCAGCCTAAGTTTATGTAACATGTCCTATATTGAAAGTTGATAGATTTTTAATAAGAATAATACAACCTTTTTTAGTTTAAATTCTGTATATATTTATTTAAATTACGACGTTTCGGAAATATACACTATTGCCTTCTTCAGGAATGAACAAATCAACAAATACAAATAAATAAATAAATAACAAAACATTAGCAACAAGTAACCGAGGTGACAATTACAACATATTTAATATAGGAAGCCATGCACGACTAAGATCTAGACCGTCACAATGATTGAGATTATTACTCTTAGTTTTGTAAATCTCAATGGCTTCCTTAATTAACCTGTTGTTTAGGTGTGTAGGTCTCGCCAGTATTTTTGTATCTTCAAATTTTACATGATGGAATTCTTCCAGGGCATGCTCTGCAACTGAAGATTTTTCTGGCTGGTTCAACCTGATCGAACGTTGGTGTTCATTCAATATTTTTATAAAGAATGGTTTTTCTAAATCTTCCATCGAAAAATGCCTGAAACCGAAAAGACCAATGAATAATGCTAATGAAAGAGACGTATTGTTTGCTTCACTTCCTTATGTCCAAAATGTCACGGACAAGATTGGTAGAATTCTTCGTAAGAAGAACATGAAGATTTCGTTTTCTCCATATATTAAAATTCGACATATGTTGAGACAAGTTAAAGACCTCATCCCTCTTCAGTCATCAGGAATTTACCAGATTCCATGTGTCTGCGGAAAAGTTTACATTGGCCAGACTGGTAGAACCATTTCTACGAGTTTGAATGAACACCATCGTTCGATCAGGTTGAACCAGCCAGAAAAATCTTCAGTTGCAGAGCATGCCCTGGAAGAATTCCACCATGTAAAATTTGAAGATACAAAAATACTGGCGAGACCTACACACCTAAACAACAGGTTAATTAGGGAAGCCATTGAGATTTACAAAACTAAGAGTAATAATCTCAATCATTGTGACGGTCTAGATCTTAGTCGTGCATGGCTTCCTATATAAATTATGTTGTAATTGTCACCTTGGTTACTTGTTGCTAATGTGTTATTATTTATTTATTTATTTGTATTTGTTGATTTGTTCATTCCTGAACAAGGCAATAGTGTATATTGCCGAAACGTCGTAATTTAAATATATATATACAGAATTTAAACTAAAAAAGGTTGTATTATTCTTATTAAAAATCTATCAACTTTCAATACGTCCTCTTTTACCCGGACAAGTCCTCTTTTCAGGGAATAAAATTCTGTCCGGTATATATCCGCATTTTCTATGTAAAAAGTCTTCTATTGGACAAATGCCCCCTAAACTATACCCAATCTGATATAGATCATAAATCGCGCGAAGTTGCGGGCAGAGCCAAATCATTTTATTGGTTCGGCTCGGAAATTTCGAAAATTCCGACCAATAGAACTTTAGTGTAATTTTAATGTTATTATTAGTTGGTGTCACCCGATTCTTCTTCTCAATTTCAGTTTAGATGATGAAGTTTCATAAACAATATATAAAAATAGTGGAGGCTCCCATTGTGATATTGTATTTTATTTAATTAATCAGTATTTTTTTCCTAAATGTGTTTTGTATCTGCACCTGTCTTAATATTTATATTTTTATGCCAATATCAATAGTATTTGTGGTAATAAAATTGCATAAAATCGACCACGCCCCTTTTTTCGCTCGGCGTCCTCTTTTATCATTTCGAATATGGTCACCCTACATAAACTAGGTACCAGGGACCTGAACCGAAACGTATTTATGGTTTAGGTTCGGTTCAGGTTAAAGAAATAAATGTCGGTTCAGATTCAGTTTCTGTTCAAGAAAAAGAAAATTATAACGGTTCAACGGTTTTGGGTTCGGGTTCGAATTTCGGTTCAGCACACAACAACAAAAAAAATGCAGCAATATTTATTATTTTTAAAATCATATCAATAATTTATTTTGAATTCACAATTTTTAATTATATTTAGAAGATATGAACCGAATCTAAATTTAAAACGGTTTAAATTCTGTTCAGGTTTATTGACCTTGACAAATAAAGGTTTGGTTTGGGTTCAGGTTCACAAAACATTCGGGTTAATTCGGGTTTTCAGTTCAGGTTCAGGTTCAGCTTCATGTCTCTGCTAGGTACCTATATTTTTTAACGAAGAAGTCATTTAAATAATAAAAATCTGATGTAGCCAGCACATTACCTTCCGTCAATCCTGTGTATTATGTACAAATTCCATAGTGCGCGAGCAGTCATGTGACTTTACTGATCATGGCAAGCAGATATGGGGGCCAGTATCAGAATGACAGCTATTAATTATGTCCATAGTTGACAAATGTAATAACTTTTCATTCAAAATTTCATTTTTTGGTATTATATGATTCCTGTTCTCGGCAAATGAAATTAGCATATTCGTGTAATTTTATCCGTAGAATCGAATGGCAATATCGTAAAATTTATATCTGTACGCATTTTTTTGGTAATAACTTAAAAATGGGTATATTTGGAGTAAAACTTGAAATGTAAATATTTTGAAAACGAACAATTTCAACATGCAGTTTGAAAATTTAAAATCAGCTCGTAGTTTGGATTTTTATTTTTTTTGAAATTTTTACCTAAATATGAGTAACTATTCTTTCAAAATTGGATTGAAAAATTCGCCACCTTACATAGAGAGGGCGCAATTATTTTTTGTGAGGTTATGTGAACTGTTATTAGTGTCTGTGAAGTTTTATGTAAATCCGCTAATTTGTGATTTAATTGGAATTTTTTGATTTAACGTATGCATTGAGATTTTTGAGAGATGGTGTACTCATGTCTCATTGGTAGTAATAAATTATTATATAAACATATAAGGATCAGCTTCAATTAATAACGCCCGCGTAGAAATTCGTATATCATTCCTAATTCATAGGCCAGAATGTTTTGAACCCTTCATAAGAGATACCCATAGCTTCTGCCACTTCTGGAATGACCATTGAATCAAATTGATATTTTCATCACTGGTAATAGTGGCAGGTTTACTACTGCGAGAAAATTTCTCATTTATTATCTAAAATAAAAATCGTTTTCTGAAATCGTAGTACTATTAACATACAAGTAAAATTATTACTAAAAATGGAAGAAATCATTAATTTCTCTAAATTATTTTACTTAGGCCCGGGTGCTAGAAACTCAATGGTATCTGTCTGTTATGTAACACAGCTTTCACGGCGCATTTTAGGGTAACATACGTTGTAGCACATCAAATCGACAGGTACCTGTCTGTTACATCTAACTGTGTGATATCTGACATTCTAGCACTCGGGCCTTATTGTAGTAATTTACTTATTTAAGAGTAGTTAGTATGTACTTTGTTAACAACAGTTGCAAAATATACATATTTAACAGTACTAAAACAATTACATAGATTAAGGGTAAAATATGTAGTTTGTAAACTAATAAACTGCTGTAAGTGTTGTACAATTTTCTGCATAATAAATTGTCTCGCATTCTTGTGCAGTTTCTTTTAAACACAGCGCAGTCTGCAGTGTAAACCATGCTTAATGTGCTCAATTATGGTGCCACGTTGAGTTAAATACTGTTTTTTGAATGGCACTAGTGTTTAGTATTTTATTTACGGATGTTGGAGAATCTTAAACGGTGATTTGCATAAATATTTTAATTTTACATCCCTGTTTTTGTTTGTTATTGCTTTAAGGTACAACGTAAATAATACCTCTTTATTTTTCAGGTATAACCTGCGGAAAACAATTATCAACAAAAACATGTAATTTTTGTATTATTTTTAATAGTTTCTAAGCAACGTTCCAGTATAATTTCTTCATTTCGGTATAATTCTAATTGTTTTCCGTTCTGTTCTCCATTTATAATTTAATTTTTGGACAGAAGAAACAGGATATTCGTTATTATACATTTAAAATATTATGTAATTTATATTTCGTGACACACGTGAAGTAGAAAACTAAATTATTCAAAAATAGATATCGTGTGCATTACACTCATAAGTTTATTGCCTTTACCTACAGAATATTGATTCATTCTTTTGGGATTTAAAAATTTATAAAGTAGTGGTTATCGGTGTTTTATGTGTTTTTTGTAAGTATTTGGTCAATAAAATAGCAAAAAGTACGACTACATGTATAAATATTTTATTAATTCGAGTATGTTCCTACACGCTGTAAAATTTTAAGATTATTTTATTTGGACATTTTTACCTTCCGTCACCAAAAAATTCAATGATGAGTTTTTAGTGAATAAGCATGTTTTAGGGTCCCTATAATACGATTTTACCATTTTTACGATGATGTCTGTATGTATGTATTTGTGTGTGTGTGTGTGTGTGTGTGACGAATGTTTCGGATCGCATAACTTCAATATGACGATTCCAAAATTTTTTTTTTTCGTATTCCTCAAGTTTACATCCAGAAGAATAACTGATTAGATTTTGGTTATAATTGGTGAACCGGAAGTAGCCTCATTTGAAGATTTAACAGTTAAATTTGATTTATTGACATTTAACGTTATAACTTAAAGAATATATTATTCTCTATACGATTTGATTGCATTTTATACATCATATTCAATAGATACTCGTATAGAGTTAAAGAATTTTAAAGAAATTAAATTTTATAAATCAGCCAGCTATGCTAAACATGGAAATTACTAATATATTCATATAATTCAAATTGACAGATTTCAGTATCAATAAAAAGTAAATTAATGTGGCAGAGATGAGGATGTTGAAGTAGATGTTGGGGAAGGCACGAAAAGATAGGTAAGGAAATAACTCTCGTGTTATAAGTATCTAGAAAGATACAAGAGGGATGATTACATTGGTTTGAAAATGAGGAGAAATGACGAAGAAGATAATAAAAAATAGCAACCCCTAACGAATGGGGAAAGCTAAAGAAGAAGAAGATGTTATTGTCAAGTGCAATTTGCATAGTTTGTTTATGAAATAATTTGACTGGAAATTTAGAATCTTTTGCAAGAAAATTTATGTATGGAATTTATACATAATACACATGAATGACGGAAGGTATTGTGGTGGCCACAACAGATTTTTTCAAATAACGAAAATACGAGCGAAAATACTTTACATAAAATTTATAAAACGAAATATGTATTGCACTGAAGATCTACTTTATATTATAAATGTGGAATAGGCATACATAAACCATGTGAGTGATACAAAGGAATTTCAGTGCCGAGGTGCATATTACAATTTAATTGAAATCTAAATATTTTGAAAATGTAAAATATATTTATTTTTGTAGGTTATGACATGTCTGTCGGGCTGACACTCAATATTACTAATCTCGGACATTGAACCTTCAAATTAATACCAATCGACTTATCTCGACGTGTAGAGTTCAGAAATATATTGGATTCATATGATTTTCACATCCCATAAAGAAAATATTTACCAATTTTTCATTAGGTTATCGAATTTATTCGAATTGTTGCTAATTTAGTGCTATATAAATAAAAAGCAGACATTATTCTTTTTGGTAAACTAATTAAAAACTATTCCGAAAATCATTGCAAGTATTTCTGTTTTTCTCATAGTTAGTTTTATTCTTCCAAAAATAAATCAAATAGTTTCCCATTGTTCCAGTACAAAAAGTTAATTCATTACCATCTTTCAATTATAATGTGTACAGGTTGGTTGAACTTTACACAAAAACAGTATTGAATTTCACAAATTTGTTGTAATTACAAATTAATGGTTCATGTCATAAAGGATACTGCAAAAACTATTATAGTGCATTTTAAGTTGTTATTTCAGGCTAATTTTACACTAAGGCATCTGATACATTATTAATTCTATTAGTTACACATTATCAGAAATAATTTAACCATTAGCGTATTACATTGACCATGGTTAAAGATATTAACATACATTAAAGTATAAAATCTACCATCAACACTTTTATTTTTACTTCCTTGTTCTTGGGGAATTATTAACAGGATAAAGGCTGGCCTAACTTGTTCTACTTGTAAGCTAAATTATGGCTCTATTATTATAGATACCCCAACAAAGTTGAGATAAAATAGCCTCAGCGAAATAAGTAGATCTAGACATAGCATTACAAAAAAAGCAACATTGAAGATGAGGGAGGTACTGTAATAAATAATATGAAGTATATATGATAAATTATATCCATTGATCTATATATTATATTATAGATTTGAAACTTGGTTTGTTTTGTATCATAAATAAATATTTGTTTGTGCCTCTGTCCTGTATAAGTAGTTTTACATATCTTATTATTATTATTATTATAAATCCAAAAACACTGTTATCGGCCTAAGGCTGGCAAAAAGTGGAGATTTTAAGGGTTATAAATTGATATTACTGTTCTGGTGAAGTATCAATTTCTGACTATTTTGAATACAAGAATTAGCAAAATGTTTACAAATTTTAGAACCAAGTCGTTCAATGTAAGAAACAAATTTAAGCTAAATGTTAGTAATTAGATATGGACTGCAAAAGAGATAAAAATATATTTGTAGGTTTTTCAGATTGAAATCCTCTGATGTTACCAACGTAAAAAAATCTGATGTGGACACCACATGACTTCCTTGTACGATTATTAAACTATACATATTTTTTTAATAACTAAATTACAAAATACTAATTTTAACTTCAAAACGGTAAGATATATAGCAACCATAAAAAAATACATGCCAATATTTTTAATTGAATTAATGATATTGACTAATGTTGTGATGTGGACACCACACGACTTCTTTGTGCGGCTATTAACCTATACATATTTTTTTAATAATTAAATTACAAAATATTGACAGGCTTAAGCCAAGCCCGAGAAATATTTTGATATAGAATAAAAAATAATTCATTTACTACTATCATTCTTAAATTAACATTAATCTAACCCGGTTCCTTTTAAAGAGAGTTTTGATTACAACAAAGAAATATTTGATTACAACAATGAATATGACTAATTTCACAATAAAAATATAATTGTTATTGTACGAATCATAAAATTGCACGTATTTAACGTAATTTGACATGAACATTTTTTTTTATTATTTTGTCCTAATCCATAGCAAGCTTTATTACAAAAACAAAAAGTATATAATTTTTAAATTTACATATCTCGCTTATACAAAGGGCTAATTTAATAATACTTGATGTGCTAGACGCAGAAATTAATTCTCTAAAACTTTTAATTGAAGCATTTATTTCTAAAATCTAAATAAAATCATTTTATTCAAGAAAAACTGATAACAACTTCAAGTAATGTACCACTTCCGGGTAGCCTAGTTTTTCATTAAAATCTATTATAGGCTTCATGTAAAGTGCCACTTCTGGAAATTGTGTAATAACCAGAAAGGGAGGTGCACAACTAGATGTTATAGCAGTCCTAAATACAAAATTTCAACTTTCTACGGCTTACCGTTTTTGAGTTATGCGAGATACGTACGTACAGACGTCACGACGAAATTAGTCAAAATGGATTCAGGGATGATCAAAATGAATATTTCCGTTGAAATCTGAAAACCGAAATTTTTCGCGATTACAATACTTCCTTTACTTACGTACAAGGAAGTAAAAATCTTATAGTATTTAATATTTCGACAATAAATCAAATTCATTTAATAAATTAATGGGGAAGACGCCTAAAAAAATCTTGTGTATCATACGACAAGAAACTACTTTGCGAGTGCTGCCGCTCAGACCTGTGGCTTAGCCTATCAAAATATACTCACAACCCCAAAAGTACAGTTTCTGTATTAGTGATACAAATAATAACTTATGATGAAAAGAATTTTTAGTGATTTTTAAATTGTATCGAAATTTTGTTTTGAACGAAATTTTTATTCAATTTAAATAGCAAAGTATTGGCATCAAAGTGAATAAATCTTTTTATAATTTAAACATAAATTAACCAAACTCTTCATGAACACTGCATTTGTGCAAAATCTAGGTCACGGAAATATGTATTTAGTAGAAGTGTGGGTAAATTAAGTTATAAAAATAGGGACAAATAATTATTTTCTTTATAATTAAATTTAGACCTATATAGGTTAAATGACAAAGTTAAAGGCGAACGTAAATATTATTTTTTGATGTGAAAAGATACTGAATCATAATTAAGGAGAAACCGCAAGTAGAATTCAGAATCTCTTCACACCAAAAGGTGGTATTTAATATTTAGCGGCGCCCCCTAACTTTGTAATTTAAAATTTAAACTATAGGTCTAAAATTAATAATAACGAAAATAATATATAGGGTGTTATATTTTAGTGGACCCAGCAAATATCTCGCTTATTTATTAAGTTAGTAATTTCTTTCATATAACATGATTTATACAGCAACATGTAAGCTACTTGATGACGAATGTACATTCATGATACCACTTCCGGTTTATTAGTAATTAATATCAACTTTGAAATTTCAAATGGAACATACTATATTTTTTATAAATTTGAAAAGTACATCAAATTTGCTTTACAATCATGTAAAATAATCCATATGTTACATCATTAAAAAGTAAAATGGCAGGCACTTTTTTATACACCTAGTCGAAAAGAAAATAGTGAGCCATGACCGTGGCTTGAAATAAAACAATGACCTAAAACAATTGTAACTATTATTATTAAACGATATAATATTTTTTTGTCATAATAATACAGAAAATAATAATAAGGAACACATAATAACAACAAAATAATTTTACAACAAATATTCAAAATAACTCCCACATCGAGCATATCAACTTTTTCTGAGTTAGATAAATTCATTTTATAATAAATTAATCAGGTACTACAATGAAACTTGCTAATAATAAAGGTTAGAACAATTATTACTGAGTATTTACAGGTTGAAATTTACCGTGTTACAATTGTTTTAGTTAATTGTTTTATTTCAAGCTATAGTCATGGCTCACTATTCTTTTCGACTAGGTGTATACAAAAGTGCCCGCCATTTTACTTTTTAATAATGTAACATATGGATTATTTTGCAAGATTGTAAAGAAAATTTGATGTACTTTTCAAATTTGTAAAAAAATATAGTATGTTCCATTTGAAATTTCAAAGTTGATATTAATTACTAATAAACCGGAAGTGGTATCATGAATGTACATCCGTCATCAAGTAGCTTACATGTTGCTGTATAAATCATGTTATATGAAAGAAATTACTAACTTAATAAATAAGCGAGATATTTGCTGGGTCCATTAAAATATAACATTCTGTTTATCCCTATTTTTTCAATCACCCTGTACTATTGGTTATGGAATCCAGAATTTTATAATTTTGTACAATATCTTCTCGTATTCAATCTCAGCGAAAATATTCCTGCGATTGATTTTAAATTCTGCGCGGCACCGGCACTGGCAGCTTCACGCTGACGCACAATTTTTCCGTGCAAATATTTGGTTTCCGTGGCTTGGAAGTTCCACGTTGAAAATGGAAATTTACGCAGGATATTTACTCCACGTTAATGACAGAGAGTTCGACTTGGGTTTCACCCCCGTTCCGGTATTTCCGTGTTCGAAATCTAGTTCGTGCATCTGCGATTACAGCGCTTTGCCGCTTGGCGCTCGTACTGAGCTCAACCTGCACCACCGGAGTTAAACGACCGTTAACAGAGAATATTTGATTCTGTTCTACTCAATTTGCCATCAAAGATATCTTATATCACAATGAAAGAGACGGAATGAATGAATGAAAGATTTTTGTTGACCAGAAAAGGATACAAAGTATTTTTATATCATTTTATATTTCAACACAATCCTTATAAAGGATAATTAAGTTATTGTAAATTTGAAATCATTTGTTATTTTCATTGTAATGTAATATATTCAGTTCAGAGTAGTTCTCTTCAATAATAATGGACTTCCTCATTCTTTCCTGTCACTTCTGAGCTCCCAACCAACTGTCATTTTGAATGCTGAATGTACATTCAGGTGGGTGTGGCAGGTAGCACAACGAAATTAAGTAGGTACCTAACAAATTTAATTTTTGCAACTTAATTTTAAATGAAAGAAAAATAACTGTTTAAATGAAGTGCGAATGAACGACGACGATGGTTATTTGGGCGACGGAGAATTGGGCGTAAGATAAGTGGGCATTGGACAAGGGTGATATACAGACTGCATGTAACAACGAAATCCATTATTATCTCTATTATTATAGTTAAAAAGTAATACCATACAACAAAGAAAAAATATTTTTTAAACCAGTGGTTCTTAAATTAGTTACACAATGTTATAATTTCTTAAATGGCATATATTTTTTAGGCTCTTTCGATAGTGCATTTTTTTTCTGAATTTAATCATGTAATCATTTTATATCCTTATATAATAATTTTTTTGAGAAAAACAAGTGAAATTTGAATAAATTTATTTTTATAGTTATTTTTCAGTAGGGAATGTATGAAAAACAATTGAGCTTAAATTAAAATGAAACAAATATTTGTTTTAACTTTATAGGCAACAGTAGGAATTATGCAATAAATAATTGAAATTCATAGAAAGATATCAGTTTAAATTTCAATTGAACTTTTCTCAATAATTTTGTTATGAAAGGATATAAAATGATTACATGGTTGAATTCAGAAGAAAATTCGGCGTTCTGACATGTTGAATACGGCCAATTTTTTATCGGGAAGCACTACCAATATAATTGATAAAAAACACTTAAGTTATATTTTTGACAAGGCGCATTTTGTAAAAATCAGGATTTTAAAATTACCTCAATAGAAAAAGTGGTATAAAAAACATGTTTCATAAGGCCTAATATCGCACTCGTCCTTTGTAAAATTTCCCGCAAGCTCTTCGTTTTCCAGATACGGACTTCCTATATTCATCAATAATTTCATAATTAACCTCAAATTTATATTATAACAGGCGACATGACTTTACAAGTTTCTCGACAAAATTTTTACTGTATTAATAAAGCTAAAAAAATAAATTCAGTGGTTTAACTTCCCACAAGGGCATGTCCATATAAAAATTATAACTTGACCTCATTATTAGAAATATATCAATAATAAAGAAATCTGTTGTGGCCAGCACAATACCTCTCGCCACGTTTTTGTTTACATAAGTATAGGGCACGAGCAATCATGTGACGTTGTTGGCGTCGACAAGCAGATATCGGGGCCCGTGTCAGAATGACAACTAGTAATTATGTACATAGATGTCAAATGTCAGAATTTTTCATTAAATTTTTTAAGATTTTCTAAGTTCACGTGGTTAATTTGTTTTCAGGAGTGTGGAATTTACTTGTCGAGGAAAATAAACCACATGGAATTGGAAAATCACGAAATATAGAATTAAAAATTATGATGTTTGACATCTATGTACTTAATTACTAGCTATCATTCAGACACGGGCCCTCCTATTTCCTTGTCAAGGCCAACAAAGTCACATGACTGCTCGCGCCCAATTGAAATTTAACATTTCTCGTATACATACACTCTACACCAAAATTCTATTTATATCTATTCTTTATATTTAGATTTTTAAATTTTAAATTCATTCTATGAAGAAATTTTGTTCTACTCTTCTAATTTTTCGAGAGAGAAAAAGGCTTTTTATAAGTGATATTTAAAACAAAGAGAACAACATGCAGCAATTGATGGAGAGATGATTTAGAAGAAGGTAAAGAATTTTAATATAAAACTTCATTCATACTAGTAAAGGCTGACTACAGAAATTGATACAACGAATGAAGAATCGGACATGAATGAGACAAATTAATTTCCTGTTCTCATTCTAGTTCTTCAGGAGATGTGATCTAATCTTGTTAAATAATTACATAATGTTAAGGAAACAAACGAAATTAACCATTTTTTTTTTAATTTGACTAACTAAAATTAATATTTTGATATTTAACTTGAATTAAAATAATTCTAACCAATTAATACGTTTTTAATTATAATGTAATTATTTCATAAGAACTCGAAAAAGTGAACAAACTTGATATTGTAACATGGCCCGGCATTAATTAGTTCACTGTATCGAGACTCTATTGTATTTTATCATACTTAAAAATCTGATGTGGCCGGCACATAACCTCTCGCCGTATATTTTACCTGGCTGTATGCATAAAGCAAAGATTATTTTTATAAATACAAATAATATATTCATATAAATCTATGACGTATAAACTTCTTTATTATTCAATAATAGCATGTCTCAACATGAAGATATTTTACCATAAATTATGTTACAATAAATTACAAAGTAGAGTTTACCATATATAAATATTAGGCTGGTAACAGCAATTTTCAATTCGAACAACTTTGTTTACTTTCTCTTCATATTCTTCTAGTAAAAACATTAATTTTGGGCGGTCTAAAATGTATATATCTGGATTGTGCATCTATTCTTATATATCTTCTTTTACATTTTATTTTTTCATACTTGTTATATCTAAATAACCTTAATTCCCTTTAATAAAGTGACGGATAGATTGCACTCCGATTTTGTCAATATTTACAACTTACTTGAGAAGAATTTGATAGCTTTTTCGCAATTCAAAGTTACTCTAGTCTACAGTACTGGTGTACATTGTCCCATAATGTTTGAAACAAATTTAAGTCCTTCAACCTAGACTTGTCATCTCCATAATAGTCACAGATCAAGAACTAAGGGATTCTCCAAGTACATTTTTAATTCATTACTCATTATTTCTGACACTGACATTTATCTGTCAGTTACAAATAATTTAAATTATCAACTATTTTTCATGGCATTCTTTCGGCTGTCAAATTTATTACAACAGATTATTTTATATATTATACTTCTTTTATCTCTAAATCTATGGAATATATAATAAAATATTTAAATGTATCAGATAGAGAATTTAATTTTCTTTAATATTACCACGAAAAATTTTCAAAAAATAATATTTAGAAGATTTTTTTCCAAGAATCTTCTACTTCCAGTTGTCCAATTATTACCAAAACCTTTTCAGATCTTCCCATGAATGTCCGATTGGGAAATACGTACTTAAACAAATTTAAAGTCTTATAGTTTTTGAGTAATCGTCCTTCCAACATCCTACATACATACACACATACATCCACACACACACACACACACACACACACACACACACAGACATCATCGTAAAAATGTTAAAATCGGATTGTAGGCATCTTAAAACGTGCTTATTCAATAAAATCTGGATATGCGATTTTTAGCATGAATCCAATACCTCTCTTAGCGAGAGGTAAAAAGTTACTCGCTAGCAAAATTAATTTGTTTTTAACCAGTGATCTATGCATTTTTTGGGAAAAACAAATACATCTTTCGAATGATCTATTAATGGGGTAATTTTCTCCTACTTTAACCGATTTCGTATTTTTTAAGATAACCAAGATCCTAATGCTAATGGTCCAAAAACGGATAACTTGTATACGATAAAAAACAAAAGTATTTTTGGTATCTCGTTTTAAACTGATACATTCCAAACTTGAAAGCAAGTTTTATGCGTTTGTTTACATACAAAATCACAAAATATTACTGTTTTATTCGCTCGCAATAAATTTCATTAAAGCATGAAGTCATCCAAAAACACAGTCAAAAACATCAATAAAATTCGCCGACTAACGGTATCTAATTCACTTGATCGTCGCTTTTATTTTTAAATTAAAATTCTATCCATAAAACATTTATTTTTAAAATTCCAAGCGAAATCCAAAACCGAACAATATCGCAACAGAACTGGAATATAAATTACTGGTCGTAGTAGGCGTGTTGTGGTGTTGTATATCAAACAGTTGAGAGCTGAAACAGCAGAGCAACGATAGTGAGGAAATTTTACGAGTTGTTCTGACTATTCTAAGTTCGAAGACATTTGAATATCATTGCCGACTACAACCTGCAGGTTGGATTAGCTTGCATTAATATACGGCCTATGCGTTACGAATATTTTTGTTTAACTGTACACACAAATATGGAACCAAGCTATTAGGTGTTGTTTTGATGTTTCGTCAATGTTAATATCCGTTGAAGGACGGCGTTAATTCTTAACTCATTATTGAAATCAGATACAAATTTGGATAAGGTGAAAAAAGTAGAAGATATTTTTAAAATTTAACGGTACCCTTTTAAATAGAATGAATAATAATAGACATTAATTTCTGATAGACATAGACATTTTATTCTTGTTTATTAACTCTAGAACCAAAGCGTTGCTTCATTCTTAATTAGCATATTATAATAATGTACTTAATAAGATTGTTAGTATGACTAGATAGCAATTATTATTGATTATGATAATTAGTAATTATCTTATTTTTATGGGTATTTACGTAAATTTGTTTTAATTTACAGAAAATTATGACAATTTTTATTCTACAAATAATATGGAAATTTTATTTTGTTTATAAACAATAATAATAATTTTCTTTTACTCATCTTGTCTACAGGGTGTTATATTTTAGTGGACCCAGCAAATATCTCGCTTATTTATTAAGTTAGTAATTTCTTTCATATAACATGATTTATACAGCAACATGTAAGCTACTTGATGACGGATGTACATTCATGATACCACTTCCGGTTTATTAGTAATTAATATCAACTTTGAAATTTCAAATGGAACACTATATTTTTTTACAAATTTGAAAAGTACATCAAATTTGCTTTACAATCATGTAAAATAATCCATGTTACATTATTGAAAAGTAAAATGGCGGGCACTTTTGTATACACCTAGTCGAAAAGAGAATAATGAGCCATTACTGTAGCTTGAAATAAAACAATTAACTAAGTGTTCCTTATTCTTATTTTCAAAATGGCTATACAAATTGTAAAATGATAAGTTTTGAATTTAATTAACTTGGATATTTCTCTATTCTAAATATACCTTAACATAACTTAATAACCTAAACCTAACCTAACGCACTAAACTCGGCACAAGGTTTATAGTTTTATAAGCGTAAGTTTTGTATGTTAGATGTTCTTCAGTCAACTGTGACATTCTTTTGTAGGCGGATGACATAAAAAAAAATTCGTACAGTAAATTCGAATTAAGACTGCTTTGACCTAGAAAACAACAATAATTGCTTTCATAAATGGTGTGTAAATAATAATTTGCCATTAAATATTGATAAATGTAAAATATGTCATACAGTCGAAGGAGGTGTCCAGTCTACTTTACATATCATATTGTAACGTTTTTATTTATATGGGTGAAGTGTAAAACACAGACAAATATTATTAACCAAAGAATACGTTTATTAAACGGTAAATATTAGAAATATAATTAAAAGATTATAAAAACAACTAACACTATGATTAAATAATTATAAACACTAAGAATATTATTAAATGCTTAAACACTACGAATTATTTATCTAACTAACATTTATATCACAACACATTTATATAACTACATTTATTTATGTTAACAACTGTTAAACTGTTTATTTATATCACCGAGTTCATATCTGGTTGCTTGTATATATGAGACTGTCCCCCGCTGTTCTCCCGACGGTATTTATACAGCCCCTATCATTCTAGAACTCTTCTAAAGCGACAATGACGCGTATACAAAGGAATGTGGTCACGGCGCAATTAACCTGTCTCAGTGCGTCGGGGATTGTATTATCGCTCTGGTACGTTCTTTTGAAGGGATTACGTCATTGTTCGCGAACATGCTATCAGTAGCGGCGCATGCATAATTTTCTCTCAGAGGCGCACGTCACAATATTGAACATTATCTGTTATACAGTGCATACTCAACCCGAGACTTAGCCATTACATTTTATCCACAGATTAAATTTGCTGTACATAATACTGACAATATTATAAGTCAACAGAGTATTAGGTTTTATAGTTAGAAATAGTTGAAATTTTCATAACGAACTAACCCGTAAAATATTATTATTATCTCTTATTCGTTCGAAACTTGAATGTGGCATTTTAATTTGGTTTTCGCCATACAATGTTAATAAAAATTCGCTTGAAAGTGTACAGCGTAGATTTCTGAAGTATATGTGGTTCAAAAAAGTTTCATTTTATCCTAGTCAGGGTTTTGAGCAGAATTCTCTGCTACAGGAATTCAGTTTTGAGACCGTTCATTTAAGTCATAATCAGATTGCTTTAACCTTTATAAATAATATTTTAGGTTACAATATTGACGCTTCAGTCATACTTCCGAAATTACGTTTTCATGTACCTTCCACTGTTTTCCGAAATAATAAAGTATTTTATTTACCTAACTGCAGGATAAATGCGTTGGTTTAGTCTCCAGTTATCGTTATGTGCACAATGTACAACAATTTTAATTAAATTTTTCTTTAATGTATAATATTTTTTATTGTGGCGTTTTTAATATTTAATTCACATTTTCTTGTTTTGGGTGTACCTGTTAAGAAATAAAGATTATTAGGTATTATTAAGTTACGTTAATGTAAGTTTATAAAAGTTACAAGCGAAAACGTCCAAATATTCATTTTACTTTTACAATTAGTCTAGTCATTTTGATAAAGCCTACGAGTATTATAAAATTAAAAAGGCACAATTTGCCTTCGACATTTTGTAATGCTTTAGATTTTTTTTTGTTTTTCTTTTTGCAACAAATGTCAAAATAATATACAGGGTGGTACTGAAAAACGGGCCACTCAAAATAACTATTTTATTTATGATTATTTTTTAAATGTCTTGATATATTTGTAAACTAGGCTTAGGGGCTCACAAATCATGGTATTTGGCTTCATGGTAGCGCATTCGGTTTAACCGGAAGTGACATTAATTTTTATATTTCAAACAGGATACCTTATACAGGATGTAACAGCTAAACGAGCTACCTCAAATAATTTTTATACTATTAAAGATACAATAAAATACTATAAGACAATCTTATAGAAGACCAAGGGGACATCCGATTTGAGAAGAAAATATTTTTATAGTCATTTTTCAGCAAGCTATTTATGAAAAATAATGAAGCTTAAATTAAAATAATACAAATATTTGCTCTGTTAAATTTGTATCCTAAATAATTTAAAATGACAAATAGCAGTTTTTGTTTTTCATACATGGCCTACTGAAAAATGAATATAAAAATCAAATTTACTTAAATTTCAATTGAATTTTTATTATGTAAGGATATAAAATAACCACATGCTTGAATTCGGAAAATACTCTATCGAATAGGCCTTTTTTTGAAATATAGAATCTTACAAAAATAATTTACTATATGTACAATTAACTTAAATATTACTCAATATTATTTCATCTATTTCACAGCCTGCCTGATACTAAATATATATTTTACTAGTATTTATTATGCTAAATTATATGCAAGTACAGAAGTAATTGGAAATTATATTGTGAGAGTTTTGTATAAATATCGCCCGACTGGAGTAATTATTGTTTAGTTTAATTTGCGTGGAGCAAAAGTGGTTTTGTCCTTTGAGAAAAAATATATTTTTTCAGTTATGATTTTGATATGAAAGAATGTTATCTCAAAAGCAAAACAACAGTCGAAAGTTTAGATTTTGTAAAGATTAAGGACAAATATCAATTCGTGCATAAATTTTATCTTTGAAAAATAACATGTGAGTCTACAGAATATTATATTAAAAAGCTGAAATCATTGATTTTATAATATAGGGGTATTATAAATTCAATGCTCAAATCCATAAAATTGAGTTTCATTTATATGATGATACTGTTACTTCTATTAGTATTTTATAGTTGTTGCTTATGATGCAGTTAATGACATTTGAGTTATTTTTCTCTGTGGAATCATGCTGAAGATGTGCGTTCCCACAAAATTTTAACGGAGAAATAATCAAGATGGACGAGATTCCAGATTTCACTTTCAATAATTACATCTCTTGTTCTCGTCCACAATAGCAGAGCCTGCAGCATTAACTCATATTCATACAGTGCCGGATTTACCCTAAATGAGTCTCTAAGTAATAAATAATATAAATAAATATATCATAACGGCATATTACCCATTACTGGGTGTGCCAATCTGCTTTGTACACAGATATAGGTAATGATGACATATTGGTATCGCGCGGGCGTTTACCACGCGTTACCTCACGGACTCTTATTTAACATTTAAAATAAATTTTGTATCGGTCGGGATCGAACCGAAGTGCAATATTTTGATGTTTACCTGATGTGTCATGTATTCAAATAATTCGAACTGTTCAAGATTCATTAAAGTACACTGAAATTAAATTTAAATACAAATATTTTTTCCCCTCGCCATTTTAAAATATAAATTTAAAAGTTTTGAAAAATTAATACCTATACTTCATTTCACGTAAGAAAATAATAGATGGCGCTTGAGAGCTGGTCGTTTTTACGTGCATTAAATAAATAATTTAAATTCTGAAACCAAACTTTGTCAAGAATAAATATTTTTATCTGTAAAATTGTACAAAACCTGAATATTAAAAATGACAATAAAACATAGTTAAATATCACATAATTCTCTGGATTTTATTTGATAATTGACAACTGACTGTTGATATTTTTTTCGTTTTGTGAATTAGGTTTGCATTCTGACCAATCAAAGGTCAGAATTTGTGTCCCTATCTAAACCAACGCAATTTTCTTACTTGAAATGAAGTATGGGTTATTTTTTATGAAAATGTAAGTATTGGCATCACTGTAAAGATATTTCAAATTACTTTCAGAAAATATAAAAATATGTGTTTCCATTTAAAAAGCAGCGATGATATCGCTTCTGACGTAACCAGGAGTTGAATTCAGGATCTTTTTATAACAAAAAGTGGAATGTAAGTTCGTTTCTAAATTTGTAATTTAAATAATAGATCTAAAATTGATAATAAACAAAATAATAATTTGTCTCAAATTTTTCAATTTCTCTGTATGAATATAACTTGTATTTACAGTTTAGGAGTCGTTTTATTGCAAGCAAAGTTTACTGGTCAACTACGAATAATATCGTCAACGAAGAAATAAATATAATATCTCGGTAAAGAAAACTTTCGGCGGAAATTTAAAATTACTTCCGGGCGCGTGCATGGTGGGTCGAATGTAAAGTAATATAGAGATCAGTGACTGTAGCATACAGGTATAATTATAATTACATAATTTCTTATTTTGAGACATATACTGCTACCAATCAACCTAATCACTAATCCGGCTCTGTACTCATGTCGTTATCTCGGACCTTTAGATGCAGAGAGCTGTGCCCTGACATCGATGCTCAGTTGCTGGATGTCGCAATCTTCATCTTCATCTTAGATCTAGCAGGCGTGTGCGGGGCGTGTATTCAGATGTTTGCAGCGTGGACGACAGTCGTCGATGATAGTTCAATATTTATTCGCTAACGGGATTTGGATCTTGGACAGTCTAGCACGGCATGTATATTTATCATCTACAAAACTCGACATTTTACTAAGAAATCTCGCATTTATTAAATTCTTATAAATACTTTCCTGCTTAACTAATTTATTTTATAGTTACACATCATCAATGGAATTTAAATTCATTATAATTTTTATAGTGTCAAGTATATTAATGAGATTTATTGAACCTGGTAGTTAGTGGAGACCATGAATTATATTTTATTTCATCACTACTTGTTTTGATCATAAAAAAATATTTTATTTTTCATATGTACTCCGTCTTTGCTAAAAATTCAAAACATTTCATCACTAGGAATGTACAAATAGGGTTGCCACCTTTTAAAAATTGGAATGGAGGACACAAAGAATTACAGCAAATTATAAACACAAAGTTACAATAAACAATTATTATATTATGAGAGGGAGTTATTTCTTGGCTGGGATAATGATGAAAGTATAATAGTTTCTGGATATCAGCCACTTTATTATTTCCAACTCTACAGTTTCGACCCCACCTGGGTCTTCTTCAGGAGATGAAATTTATTTTAAGTGTGATGCATAATAATAATGTAAAAAATCATTGTAAACAACATGGAAATAATCGTGTAAGTAAACATGTTTTAACACAGTCGTTGAAAGAATAAATCAATAAATATAAACCATGTATGAAATATACATGGAATATAAACACGTCAAAAAAATTTTTTTATTTTTTACCTCTCGCTAAGAGAGGTATTGCATTCATGCTAAAAATCGCATATCCAGATTTTATTGAATAAGCACGTTTTAAGGTCTCTACAATCCGATTTTAACATTTTTACGATGATGTCTGTGTGTTTGTGTGTGTGTGTGTGTGTGTGTGTGTGTGTGTGTGTGTGTGTGTGTGTGTGTGTGTGTGTGTGTGTGTGTGTGTGTGTGTGTGTGTGGGTGTGTGTGTGTGTGTGGGTGTGTGTGTGTGTGTGTGTGTGTGTGTGTGTGTGTGTGTGTGTGTGTGTGTGTGTGTGTGTGTGTGTGTGTGTGTGTGTGTGTGTGTGTGTGTGTGTGTGTGTGTGTGTGTGTGTGTGTGTGTGTGTGTGTGTGTGTGTGTGTGTGTGTGTGTGTGTGTGTGTGTGTGTGTGTGTGTGTGTGTGTGTGTGTGTGTGTGTGTGTGTGTGTGTGTGTGTGTGTGTGTGTGTGTGTGTGTGTGTGTGTGTGTGTGTGTGTGTGTGTGTGTGTGTGTGTGTGTGTGTGTGTGTATGTGTGTGTGTGTGTGTGTGTGTGTGTGTGTGTGTGTGTGTGTGTGTGTGTGTGTGTGTGTGTGTGTGGGATGTTGGAAGGACGGTTACTCAAAAACTATAAGACTTAAAATTTGTTTAACAACGTATTTCCCAATCGGACATTCATGGGAAGATCTGAAAAGGTTTTGGTAATAATTGGACAACCGGAAGTAGAAGATTCTTGAAAAAAAATCTTCTAAATATTATTTTTTGAAAATTTTTCGTGGTAATATTAAAGAAAATTAAATTCTCTATCTGATACATTTAAATATTTTATTATATATTCCATAGATTTAGAGATAAAAGAAGTATAATATATAAAATAATCTGTTGTAATAAATTTGACAGCCGAAAGAATGCCATGAAAAATAGTTGATAATTTAAATTATTTGTAACTGACAGATAAATGTCAGTGTCAGAAATAATGAGTAATGAATTAAAAATGTACTTGGAGAATCCCTTAGTTCTTGATCTGTGACTATTATGGAGATGACAAGTCTAGGTTGAAGGACTTAAATTTGTTTCAAACATTATGGGACAATGTACACCAGTACTGTAGACTAGAGTAACTTTGAATTGCGAAAAAGCTATCAAATTCTTCTCAAGTAAGTTGTAAATATTGACAAAATCGGAGTGCAATCTATCCGTCACTTTATTAAAGGGAATTAAGATTATTTAGATATAACAAGTATGAAAAAATAAAATGTAAAATAAGATATATAAGAATAGATGCACAATCCAGATATATACATTTTAGACAGCCCAAAATTAATGTTTTTACTAGAAGAATATGAAGAGAAAGTAAACAAAGTTGTTCGAATTGAAAATTGCTGTTACCAGCCTAATATTTATATATGGTAAACTCTACTTTGTAATTTATTGTAACATAATTTATGGTAAAATATCTTCATGTTGAGACATGCTATTATTGAATAATAAAGAAGTTTATACGTCATAGATTTATATGAATATATTATTTGTATTTATAAAAATAATCTTTGCTTTATGCATACAGCCAGGTAAAATATACGGCGAGAGGTTATGTGCTGGCCACATCAGATTTTTTTAATTTTTGTCTCATTCAGACAAACTTGCGAAATTGCTTGTCTCCGCACAAATTGAGGATAAAATATGGGTGTTCCTTTTTAAGTAGCTACCATTGCGATCTCGAGAACTATAAGAGATACGAAGTTGGTTAAATTAGCAAAAAATCTGTATTTTACATAAACTGAAAAAAAATGAACCAGTGATGCTGAAAAGAAAATATGAATACCAACTTTTTTTATATTAAATAGAAACATATATTTTTTATTAGCTCATTCAATAGAGCTCTTTATTCTGAATCCTATATTTCTCGAGATCGCAATGGTAGCCTTTTAAAAATGAACACTGTCTCTTTAAAATAAAAATCTTTTCAATGTTAATTTTATTTACTAACTTTCCGAAAAAATTGTGTTTCTTAGTGAAAAGTAATTTTGATTTCACAAGTAAATATGTACGAGTATATAAGCATTCATCTTTGTCTTTCTTTTATTTTTAATTTCTTTTAAAATTTATTTGTTCGTATTGGTATCAGTATCGGCGGTAAATTTTATGTTAGGGAGGACATTTTCATCGCAAAAGAGGAAAGAGGACAATATTGAGTAAAGGAGGACGGGTGGCAAGACTCTTGCTTATTTCTTGTTCTTGATAGCGGGGGGATTCACCGAGCTCTTTAGAAGGCATCCACTAATTTGAACATTTTTTTATAAACATTGTTTTGCCGAAAAAAGTAACACGGCCTCAAACCGTACCTCTAGTACAGAGGAAATATTTTTAACATATGCAATGAAGACGACTTAAATTCTGGTCAGATATTTAATCAAACCAAACACGGAACAATTTGTTACATATCCGGATGGAAACAAGAACCTAATTATTATTTCAGATCTAGATGTGCCGATGAAAAAACAAATATTCTTGACTGGTGGAGGAACGTACCCTATGTTATCTAAAATGGCGAAGGACATACAGTAAAATTTTTGAAAGATGTCCGATCAAGGTTGTCTACGAATTGTATGAATTCAGATTTTTGCTCCGCCCATCATGACAAATTCAGTAGTGTCGTTTGCTTAGTTTTTATGAGGGCACGTAAGATACTACTGTTATTTTATTATTATAAAAATATATATTACAGGAAAAATATTCAAAATTCAAAAATAAGTCAACTAGTAAGTTTATAAGCAAATGTAAAATCAAATATGTTAAAAATAAGATACTGACACAATGTCAGTGTCAGTGACTCTGACAGAATATAACGTTATACGTACGGCTATGAATCCAGGTAATGTATCTGTATTAATAAATAAACTTACGTTACAGCGAAAGTATTATCAACAACGAGCATCGTTTATAAATGGAATGTCCTAACCTAGTCGAAACAATATGATTTTTTTAAAGACAAGCGTGTTATATCCATCCTTATCACACACTCTTACAGCCTTTGCAAAAGAAAGAGATAAATGTATGCATATTTGTTAATTCGTTCATGATACAGGTGCCCTTGATCGGACATCTTTCAAAAATTTTACTGTACTCAGTATTACAGCAACTTCTGTTCCATCGGAAAGACTGTTTTCAAATGCATCGCTGGTCATTAGAAAACAACGAAATCGGTTGAATTCTGATTCATGCCTAAATTTATGGAACACTGTGAGCGATATAAACAGTCATGCTGATAAATATGCTATTTTTACTATACTTTTGCATAATTTTTTAGTTTATTTAAACAAATAATTAAGTTTTTTATATTATAATTTATTACCGAAAGGTTAAACAATAAAGTAGTGTCTTAAATTACATACACTACATTATTTTGTTTTCCCAGTTCCAGCAGCCGTAAAATCGGCGTTTATAACATTTATGTTTTGCGTAATAAAACAAGAAATCTTGCATAAAATAATATATGTGTAGAATTACAAAATTGTACATTAGGTTTGGTTACGAAAAAATTAAAGTATATTTAGAAAAATCAGAACGTTACTTCAAACTATTTTTTCTGTTGCAAAAAATCCGTCATATTAAAAGCCTGCTAAGTGTGCAACATTTTTAAGTTTCTGTTGCCCACTTAACCTTCGCCCACTTGATTATCATCCGGTTTACCACCGCGCAGTATGTCTCGCCCAATCACCACAGAATACAGAACTCTAGAGTTCTGTATTCTGTGCTATCACCCTGTTGTCGTTTACCGGAAATACCTCACGCAACGCTCCATTCATCAGGTGGAACAAAGTATAGAAAGTGAATATAAAATATACCTTATACTCACTGGTATACATTTGTTTTTACTATGACTTTAAATTAAGTTTACTTTGTCAACTTCATTTCAGATAAAAAATCCTAAATGATAGGTACACAATTTCTGCCCTCTATTTCACGAGTCCATAATAGCGAAAAAAATGTCAGCTGTCAGTTATCGAATAAAATCTATTGCATTAATAAATAATTAACCTTGTTTCTGATTTTTTCATCGTAATTTTTAATAATCAATGCGAACAAGTAATAAAAATATTATCAGTAGATATATGAATTCTTCATTTAATAGATCAATAAACACCAATACCAATAACCTCTCGTTTATGTATTATGAATAATTACCGGGATTGCTGATTAGATGGACGCCGATAGTAGTACAAGCATAAAATAAAATAATGAATATGCTAGTAAGTTTAATTAAATTTCAGTCATTAAAGGTTTAATACACTTTCATGCAATTATTGTAGCATTGAAAAGATTTTTTTCTAAAGAAAACAAACAAGATAATTCTAATTCCTAGACCATATGCGATATTTTAACGACTTAAGCCCGTATGACACAGTCAACATTTTTATGTACATATTAATATCAATCTTTGTCCTTAATTTTAATGGGCATTTTAAACAAAATAAAAATCAAGTAGATATCATAACCCAGAAAATAAATAGAGTTGAAAACCAAGTGTTTTTCCCGAATCAGTGTCAAAAAATCTTGGGCCGTCTCTGTATCCTATTTTTCAAAGTATGTACCTACATTCTGAGTAAAACAATGAAAAGTTTTTCATGTATGAAACGAACAATTGAAATTGAAGATAAAAATCTGATGTGGCCAGCACATTACCTTCCGTCAATTCTGTGTATTATATATAAATTCTATACAGAAGTTTTCTTGTAAAAGATTCTATATTTCTAGTAAAATTATTTCATAAACAAACTTTGTAAATTGCACTTGACACTGACATCTTCTTCTTCTTCTTTATTTTTTCCCATTCGTTGGGAGTCGCTATTCTTGATTTTCTTCCTCCACTCATTTCTATTTTGCTTGCTGTTCTCATTCAGTCTTCCACAATACAGTCCTTTCAGTTTCTTCTTGGTCTTCCTCTGTTTCTTCTTCCTATTACTACTATGCTCTTTATTCTTCTTCCAATATACTTTTTATCTCTCCTCATGACATGTTTAAACCATTGTAATCGTCTCTCTGGTATCTTTCTAGAAACTTCTATCACCCGAGCCATTTCCCTCATTCCTTATTCTATATTTCCGTGTCTTCCCAACATCATCATCTCTCTGTCACATTCATTTTCTTTTCATTGACACTGACATCTGTCAATTAGAATTTTCTTAATATAGTAGCTGTTTCCATGGTTATAGCATAGCTGGCTTATATATGAAATTTAATTTCTTAATAATTATTCAACTCTATATTCATTGAATATGAAGTATAAAATGCATTCTCGTATAGAATCTATATATTATCTATACCATAGATAATAGAATATTCTTTAATATTTATAAGAACATTAAATGTCAAAAAATGATATTTAACCATGTTTTTTCAAGAAAAACTGTTAAAATCTTCAAATGACAGTAGTTCCGGTTGACCAATTATAAAAAAAATCTAATTAGGTTCCTATGTGGATGTAAAGAAAAGGAATGCGAAAGAATTATAATTTTTAGAATTTTAATGTCGAAATTATCGTCTATGAAAAAATCGTCACACACATACACACACACACACATACACACACATACAGACACCATCGTAAAAATGGTAGGGACCCTAAAACGTGCTTATTCACTAAAATCTCATCATCGAATTTTTTGACCAAAGACAATACCTTCCTTACCTAAAGGTGACGGCAGGTAAAAATTGACAATGTATACCAAAGTTGACCATGTGTCATACAGGCTTTAAACTGTCTGAAAGTGAACAGGTTTGAAAAATGAAAACCATATGAATCAGTTCATCACGCATGATTGCATTTCATAGAAATAAGCATTATATAAAATAAGAAAAAATTAAACGTCAAAACTTTAATACTCGTACGATTGGAATTACTGTAATGATAATAATTATTGTACGGTTACATGTATAGGTTAGTTATATACGTATATGGCTGCAGAATGATAAAATAAATGCAATTAAAAAGCTGGTTCCCACACTGGTAGTAAAATGATTTTTTTCCTTTATCTACAGCTTGTTATATGGGTCAATTCTTCCCATGATTTCATTTGTATCAATAAATTGATAATTTATAAATAAAAATATTCATCACGCATATGCATTCCGTTAGTATGATACGCGAAGTTGCCGTTACTTCTATTATTTATTTTATAGATGTCATTTGCATTTAAATGTAAAAACGTTATTTATTTTGCACCTGGAATATAATGCTGCACATTTCTCTTTATTAAAGCTTTTTTGTCTCTCAATGACTGTGAGATAAGATTTACATTATTAAATATAAATCTTTTAATCTAGTTTCCATTTCCATTTGTTCCGAAAATTGTAATCTCATCCCACTGAATACTGAATTATTCTTTTTGTTTTTACCGTTTTCAGTATCTTATTTCAATGAAAGAAGCATTTTACTTTTAAATTTTAATCTTCGGATTTTTGCCTTTTCATAATCTCATTTTAAATTCATATGGAGCCAGCGGTTGAATTGTGAATAAGAGTATTCAAATTGATTCCAGCCTAGCAATTTTTTTTATTACCATTTTACATGACACATTTTTTTCTCTTCATAAATATGGACGCTGTAATTTTTTTATGGAGATAAGTACATATTTATGCAATGATATTCCTTCTCATACCGAGTGGTGTTGGAAATCCATTACATAGCTTACCTACGGTAGGTATTTAACATTGAAAAATAGGTTTTCGTTGCACGTTGCTTCCCAAATTATTTATTTTAAAAGAAAATACTTCAAATACAAGTTGTAGAGCATAAAATTCAGTAAATAAAATTCATTTCGGAGCAAAAATTAGATATGAAAATTTATAAAATTAAATAGTGACAAATGTGTTACTAGTTGCACTATCATTTTAAACTTATTTACCCAGAGTAAAAGTCAATTTCTATGGTATCAAAATTGAAAGAGATGTAAATGCACCGAAATGTGGACAGAAATGAAATGAATAAGGAGGATTCTGAGCTAAATTATAATTATTGCAACAATTCAACTTAACAAATTTTTGTAAAAATAAAGATTTCCACATTTCGTTTATGGAAAAAGTAAAATATATGTTCTTTTCAGGACAGAATGTATTTTACCTTCCGTCACCTTTAGGTAAGGAAGGTATTGTCTTTGGTCAAAAAATTCAATGATGAGTTTTTCCTGAATAAGCACGTTTTAAGGTCCATATAATACGATTTTACCATTTTTACGATGATGTCTGTATGTATGTGTGTCTGTGTGTGTGTGACAAAAGTTCCGGATTCCATAACTTCAATACCACGATTCCAAAAATTATAATTTTTTCGTATTCCTCAAGTTTACATCCAGAAGAACAACTGATTCGATTTTGGTTATAATTGGTGAACGGGAAGTAGCCTTATTTGAAGATTTAACAGTTAAATTTGATTTATTGACATTTAACGTTATTATAACTTAAAGAAGATATTATTCTCTACACATTTTATACTTCATATTCAATAACTAGATATAAGCTGGATTCAGAGATTGCGTAGTAAACACAGCATAGGAATACACAACACAGGAAAACATAGAAACTTAAAACCAATTCAGAGATTGTACAGAAAACATAGAATTGTTGTATATAGATAACTTCATGTCAGTATTTGTTGCTGATTTCACAAGTTTTATTTAGCTGTCACTTCTTAAATAATTATAATGAACACAACTGCAATACAAAATAACTTAAAAGTTGTCTTAACCAAACTTCAAAACAAATGTTAGCTAGTTGTCAACATTAACGCGCTGTAGAAGTAGGCGTGGTTTAACTACGAATACTCACGAAACATAGCGCACATGGCCGAACATGGCAAAACATAGCTTCGAAATAAAATATGACCAATTCCCCGTGTTATGCTGTGTTGTGCTATGCTATGTCTGTAACTCTGAATCAGTACACGTTTTACCGTATGTTCATTTTCTATATTTTTCTGTGCTATTCTATGCTATGTTTACTACGCAATCTCTGAATCCAGCTATAGAATTAAAGTATTACAAAGATATTAAATTTCACAAATCAGCCAGCTATGCAAAACATGAAAACTACTAATATATTCATATAATTCAAATTGACAGATATCAGTATCAATAAAAAGTAAATTAATGTGGCAGATATGAGGATGTTGAAGTAGATATTGGGGAAGACACGGAAAGATACAGTAAGAAAATAACTCTAGTGTTACAAGTTTTTAAAAAGATACAAGAAAGACGATTACATTGGTTTGAACATGTCATGAGGAGAAATGAAGAATTATATTGGAACAAGAATGAATAGTTTAGTAATAGGACGTTAAAGAAACAGAGGAAGACCAAAGATAAGATGGAAGGACTGTATTGCGGGAGATTTGAGAGAAAAGAAACTGAATGAGAACGACACGCAAAAATAGCGACCCCTAACGAATGGGAAAAGCTAAAGAAGAAGAAGATGCCTGTGTCAAGGGCAATTTGAATTGTTTATGAAATAATTTTACTGGAAATTTAGAATCTTTTGTAAGAAAAATTATGGAATTTATACATTATACACGGGAATGACGGAAGGTATTGTGCTGGCCACAACAGATTTTTCCTTTGGAATTTTGTAGTCCTCGGATTTCGTGCTGTCTACAAAAAAATATCGAAGTAGGCTATGAATAGAGAAACGTATGAATGATCATTATTCACTTCAATAGTCAAGTTGTCAAAATTGATCTTGAAAAGTAATTTTACTGCATTAACAGAGGCAGCAAAAGAATATTTCCCTTCAATGTCTTCTAATTTGTTCTCATTTCTAAAATAAGATTCAAGAAGAAAATCTTTGATTTCTTTAAATATTTTTTTGGCAATATTTCATGTCATCTCAACATTTAATTATTAATGACTAGCCACGAAAACATTTAAACATTTAATTTTAAATTGTATTGAATATTAATATTTATAATTGTAATATCTCGACTGTGATGTAGATTAGGTGTTAAAATTTACTCGAAAGTTCAGTCAAACAGCATTTATTCTTACTATACCACCGTTTCGGTCCACCTTTGCACCTTCTTCCGGTGTACACAAAATACATTCGTACAAAACATTCAGTTAATTTTTTGTACGATGTTTAATAAAGTAACTGAATGTTTTGTACGAATGTATTTTGTGTACATGAATTGTAACAATTTGTAAGATTTTACTACCTGAAGAAGGTGCAACGGTGCACCGAAACGTTGGTATAGTAAGAATAAATGCTGTTTTATTGAACTTTCGAGTAATTGTTAACACTTAATATTTATAGTTGTTTTGTACATTGGATATGTTAATCCCAGAATGTTTAAAGGAACCTCATCGCAATTATTTGCTCCAGAAGACGTTGCAAATGATAAGAAACCCATGCACGCACTAAAAATGCAAAACACAATAATTTTTTGGTTTTCGTTTACTTACCAATTGTTTCTGTCATCTTAGAAACGAGAGAAGCGCACTACTAGATACTCGTACATATACAGGATGGTGACCGACACTGCCGAACATAGGACTTTAACATGTAAAATCAGACTTTCCTAATTTCCTGCTTCCCTAATTATTTTAAGAAAGAAATCTTCAAATGAAAGTAGAAAATCACATTTAATTATTAAATTTAAAATAAATTTTTATTATAATCAAAGGGTTTAGAAAAATAATAATACATGACTCATCAGTAAAATGTCTGTACTTGACTCGGAGCCGTAAAATACTCGGCAGTAAAATACCATTTTCCTGACTTCTATACTGCTTCTTCTATTGAAATAATTTTATAAATTTTCAAAAATACGACTTGTCAAAAATATAACTTAGTCTTTTTACCTTCCGTAGGTAAGGAAGGTATTGTCTTTGGTCAAAAAAATCAGTGAGGAGTTTATAATACGATTTTACAATTTTTACGATAATGTCTGTATGTATGTATGTGTGTCTCTGTATGTGTGTGTGTGTGTCTGTGTGTGTGTGACAAAAGTTCCGGATCCCATAACTTCAATATCACGATTCCAAAAATTATAATTTTTTCGTATTCCTCAAGTTTACATACAGAAGAAGTGATTAGATTTTGGTTATAATTGGTGAACCGGAAGTTGCCACATTTGAAGATTTAATAGTTAAATTTGATTTATTGACATTTAATATTATTATAACTTAAAGGATATATTATTCTCTATACGATTTGATTGCATTTTATACTTCATATTTAATAGATACAGAGTTAAAGAATTTTAAAGAAATTAAATTTTATAATTCAGCCAGCTATGCTAAACATGGAAACTGCTAATTTATTCATATAATTCAAATTGACAGATGTCAGTATGAGTAAAAAGTAAATTAATGTGGCAGAGATGAGGATGTTGAAGTAGATGTTGGGGAAACACGGAAAGATACGGTAAGAAAATAACTCTAGTGTTACAATTTTCTAGAAAGATACAAGAAAGACGATTACATTGGTTTGAACATGTCATGAGGAGAAATGAAGAATTATATTTGAACAAGAATGAGCAGTTTAGTAATGGGAGGTTGAAGAAACAGAGAAAGACCAAAGATAAGATGGAAGGACTGTATTGCGGAAGACTTAAGAGAAAAAGAACCGAATGAGAACGACACGCAAAAATATCGACTCCTAACGAATGGGAAAAGCTAAAGAGGAAGCAGATGTCAGTGTCAAGTGCAATTTGAATAGTTTGTTTATGAAATAATTTTACTGGAAATTTATAATCTTTTCCAAGAAAAATTATGTATGGAATTTATACATTATACACTGGATTGACGGAAGGTATTGTGCTGGCCACAACAGATTTTTTATCAGTGATGTTGGTAACCACTTGGTAACCCTCCCGTAAAATTATTGATGACTGTCAGCAAGTTGAGGTTATATGTCATTCACCTGTCAGATTTGAAAACAATTATACCACCACTAGAAAACGAAAATCGCCAAAAACAGTGCGTTTATAGATTTTCTTCAGGAAGTGATTTCAGTGCATTTATATTTATATATAAGGCACCAAAATAGAAAAATACTTTTTAAGTACGACATTCGTTTCTTTGTTCATAGCCTACGCCGAGTTAGTATTCTTAACAAATTGTATTACCTACCATTTGACAGTAATTTGCTAAAGTTAAGTCAGAATTTAGTTAATCATTTTTACCTCTCGCTAAGAGAGGTATTGGATTCATGCTAAAAATCGCATATCCAGATTTTATTGAATAAGCACGTTTTAAGGTCCCTACAATCCGATTTTAACATTTTTACGATGATGTCTGTGTGTGTGTGTGTGTGTGTGTGTGTGTGTGTGTGTGTGTGGATGTGTGTGTGTGGGATGTTGGAAGGACGGTTACTCAAAAACTATAAGACTTAAAATTTGTTTAACAACGTATTTCCCAATCGGACATTCTTGAAAAAAAATCTTCTAAATATTATTTTTTGAAAATTTTTCTTGATAATATTAAAGAAAAATAAATTCTCTTTCTGATACATTTAAATATTTTTATACATATTTTATAGATTTAGAGATAAAAGGAATATAATATATAAAATAATGTTGTAATTAATTTTACAACCGAAAGGATGCCATGAAAAATAGTTGATAATTTAAATTATTTGTAACTGACAGATAAATGTCAGTGTCAGAAATAATGAGTAATGAAAGAAAAATGTACTTGGAGAATCCCTTAGTTCTTGATCTGTGACTATTATGGAGATGACAAGTCTAGGTTGAAGGACTTAAATTTGTTTCAAACATTATGGGACAATGTACACCAGTACTAGACTAGAGTAACTTTGAATTGCGAAAAAGCTATCAAATTCTTCTCAAGTAAGTTGTAAATATTGATAAAATTACACATCGATATAAGAATAATCGGAGTGCAATCTATCCGTCACTTTATTAAAGGGAATTAGTGTTATTTAGATATAACACGTATGAAAAAATAAAATGTAAAAGAAGATATGTAAGAATAGATGCACAATCCATATATACATTTTAGACCGCCCAAAATTAATGTTTTTACTAGAAGAATATGAAGAGAAAGTAAACAACGTTGTTCGAATTGAAAATTGCAGTTACCAGCCTAATATTTATATATGGTAAACTCTACTTTGTAATTTATTGTAACATAATTTATGGTAAAATATCTTCATGTTGATACATGCTATTATTGAATAATAAAGAAGTTTATACGTCATAGATTTATATGAATATATTATTTGTATTTATAAAAATATTCTTTGCTTTATGCATACAGCCAGGTAAAATATACGGCGAGAGGTTATGTGCTGGCCACATCAGATTTTTTTAAATATCGTTGTGAGAGAACATATGGAATTAATCAGAAAGCATTTTCTGAAAGAAAAGAATTGTGTTATTGTTGAAGGAAACTACTTTGAACATATTTAAAATAAAATTCTAAATAATATGTCCTATTCTCAATAATTTGAACGTGAAACGTGCTTTAAGCACTGCTTTAACACAAATGTATTTTTGAAAAATAGTTGGAAAATATTGGATTTGAGTTTACATATTTGTTATTCTAATTTTACGGCAACTTAAGTTTATGTCAACTGTAGTTTAAAGTTTAAATCGGAATGAAATGAAAACAAACGTATAAATTCTTATAAAGTTCTGTTCAAAGTTTAATATCAAAAGTTTATGTTGCAATTTTATATACGAACCACAAATACTTTTCCAACTTCTTACAAAGACTTAAAATTGTTGGCCTTCGGTGAAAAGAGAATTGAAACTTTTTTTTTCTCCATATCGCCAGAAAATTACAAGGAAGAACATCTAATGCCAGTACTTATTTTTAATTTTAATCCAGTTATAGTTCGACTAGTACCCTGGGGGTCCAAACAAAAACTCAAAACCAACGGACACGTCCAAAATAACTCGATAAGCATCTCCTCAGTCGTGTATGATTATTTTCTTACCATCTAGATAAAATTGCACGCATGGTATTGTCCACGACCTTGAACCTATTATACGGTATTACCGGACGAGATCATCCAAGTGCATGACTTGCTCTTGCATGTTTGGAAAGCCGGAGCTGAGGACTCGAAGAGAAAAAATTGCACTGCGCAACTAATTACGTAATTGGTAACTAGATGGCTGGAATAATTGTTGATCTAGAGTTGCATTGTTATCACGCAAATTTCAGGTGGTTCCACCTGCGCTAAACAAAAGATAATGCTGGTTACGGTGAAGAGAGAAACCGTTTCGATTACTAATAAGTGAGAAGAGTTGTTTTAACTGAAACAAATAATTAATAAGTTAGTAAAACAATTAGTTATTAACTAAGGTATTAGGTAGATATCATCACAGATTATTACCCGTTAGATTACAATTTTTACCACTCGCTAAGAGAGGTATTGGATTCATCCAAAAAACGCATATCCAGATTTTAATGAAAAAGCACGTTTTAAAGTCCCTACAATCACATTTTAATATTTTTACGATGATGTCTGTGTGTGTGTGTGTGTGTGTGTGTGTGTGTGTGTGTGTGTGTATGTGTGTGTGTGTGTGTGTGTGTCTGTGTGTGTGTGTGTGTGTGTGTGTGTGGATGTTAGAAGGACGATTTCTCAAAAACTATAATAGTTAATATCTGTTCTACGTATTTCTCAATCGGACATTACTGGGACGGAAGTAGCAGATTCTTAAAAAAGATCTACTAAATATTATTTTTTGAAAGTTTTGTTCTTGCTTTTATTAAAGAAGAGTAAATTCTCTATCTGATACATATAAATATCTTATTATATCTTTTATAGATTTAGAGATCAAGAAATATAAGGTATGTAATAATCTGTTGTAATAAATCTCACAGCCCAAATAATGTCATGGAAACCAATTGAAAAATTAAAATGTTTGTAACTGACAGATAAATGTATATATATATCCGGATTCATACAGCTACTGCCATCTCTCCGCTCCCAAACGCCAGCCTTCTCTATCCTCAGCATCTTCTATTTCAAGTTCTCTGGTTGACATAGCTTCTCTCATTCTTTCATTCCACGATAATCTCGGTCTTCCTACCTTTCTTCTACCAGGTGGTTTCCAGTTAAATAATCTATTTGGCCATCTATTCTCGTCCATGCGCAACAAGTGTCCGAACCATTTTAAACTTCGTATTTCAATTCTATGCAAAATGGTCTGTTCCGCCTGCATCCTGGTTCGAATTGTGTCGTTTCTGACTCTTTCTAATCTGGAAACTCTGGCCGATCTTCTTAAGTAGTCCATTTCTAAAGCCTGTAGTTTATTTTGGTAGTCTTTATGAATTACCCAGATATCACTGCCGTAGCATGTTATAGATTCTACTATGGTTTTGCCTATTCTTTTCTTGTTATGTTGGCTTATGTCCTTGTTCCACCATATAGAGTTCAAACATCCTATTGCTCGTTTTCCTTTACTTATTTTTTCTCTTATTTCTTCAGAATCTATGCCATTTTTAGTGATAATTACTCCTAAATATTTAAATCTGTCCACTTGTTTAATTTGAATATTATCTTCTATTAAGATTTCAAAATTTAGTTCGGTATTAGTTGCGAGGTATTCTGTTTTATTGAAATTTATTTTCATTCCCCAGTTATTATATGCGTCATGGAGTTTTCTCAGCATAAATTCTAGATCATATGAGTCTTGGGCTATAATAGCCTGGTCGTCCGCAAAATTTAAAGAGAAAAGTATATTGTTATCTATTGGGATACCCATTCCACTACAGCTTTTTTTCCATTTCATTAAAGCTCTTTCTAGATATATGTTAAATAACACTGGTGATAAACTACAACCCTGGCGGAGTCCTTTTGTTACTGGAAACGGATCAGATACTCGTCCATGATATTTTATTTGGGCCTCATTATTATTATAGTATTCTTTTAGGATTTTAATTAAGTTGTTATCTATTTTCAAGTCATATAGTGCTGTCCATAATTTTACTCTTGGAATTGAGTCATAAGCTTTTTCTAAATCTATGAAAGCTAAATGTGTTTCTTGACTATGTGCAGATCTCTTCTCTATTAATTGTTGCAATATAAATAGATTATCTGTACATGATCTGCCAGGGGTAAAGCCACTCTGTTCTTCTCCTATTTTACCTTTTACTTCTTCATTTAGTTTCCGTTGCAAGATTTTTCCAAAGACTCTGCTCAATGTACAGTTTACACTAATTCCTCTATAATTTGATGGATCTCGTCTATCACCTTTTTTATATATGGAAGATATATGTGAAATTTTCCATTCGTGTGGGATTTTGTTTTGTTTTATAATATTATTAATAAGGGACAAAATCTTTTCTATCATTATTTGACCACAGTTTTTTAATAATTCTATGGGCACATTACCCGGTCCTGGAGATCTTCCACTTTTCATCGAGACTATTGCTTCATTTAATTCCTCTATGCTGATTTCTTCATTTCTATCCTCATTATTATCTGGATGTTCAGTTAATTTTTGATCGCTATTTGAATTGAACTCTGGTCTGTTTTCTGTAAGTAGCTCTTTATAATGTTCTTCCAGATTTTTCATTTTCATTGACACATTTATTTTAGAGCAGTCATTCTTTTTCAGGTTTTTTAGTGTCCTCCAGGCTTCTGATGATTGTGATCCTCCTATTAAACTTTCTATTTTTTGACATCTTTGCTCCCACATTTGATTTTTATTATGACTTATTTTTCTTTTTAGATCTCGATTCTTTTCCTTGTATTGTTCCCTATGTTCTACTCTTCTGCTAGATAGCCATTTCTTGTATAATTCATCTTTCTCTAGAACTAACTGTTTCAAATCTTCCGACCACCATTCCTGATCAAATCTTCTTATTCTATCTCTCGTTCCTAAGGCTTCGAATGCGGCTTTATGCATTATTCTTTTAACTGCATTGTATTCTTCTTCAATATCATTTCTTTGATTTTCTTTTTCTAATTCTCTATTAATACGAGTTTGATACAGATACTTTATACTGTCTTGCTGGAGCAAATGTAAGTTATACCGTGGTATTTTTTCTAATTCGCCCTTTGATTCTATACCTAACTTCGCTTTTCTTTGTTGGTCTTGATAAGGAAATAATATTTCTGCCTTTACTAAATAGTGGTCACTACCACAATTTGGGCCTCTCTTTACCCTTGTATCTTGTATTTTCATACCTGCTTTTTGTTTGACAATTATATAATCTAAAATTGATTTCTGGCCTAAAGACGGTCTTTCCCAGGTATATTTGTGGATGTTCTTGTGTTCAAAATGGCTATTACATATCTTTAATTCGTATATTTCACACAAATTAATGAGTCTTTCTCCACTATCATTTACCTCTACTTCTCCAAATGGCCCTACTACAGCGTCGTCCTTTTTTGAACCTACTTTGCCATTTAGGTCACCAGCTAAAATTAACTTTTGATGTTTCTTTATATTATCCAAATGCACTGTGAGCAAGTCGTAGTATTTGTCTTTCTCATAGTCTTTGGCGTCATTTGTGGGAGCATAAGTTCCAAATGTAACGATATTCCTTCCAAATAATTTAATATTTAATTTAATTAATCTTTCTGATATGCATTCATAATTCGTTACATATTTTATCAAATTTTTCTTAATCATAATAGATACGCCGGCTTGTGCTCTACTTGATTTGTTTACACCCGACCAGAAATGTACGTAATTTCCTACGGTTTCATTTCCTTGACCTTTTCTTTTCGTTTCTGTCAGATAAGCTATGTCTATGTTCTGTTGTTCTAATGCAGATGTTATTTGTGTCATTTTTTTAGAGATACCTTGTACATTCCAAGTTCCAATGTATATTGTCCTTTTCCGTTGCTTTTGACGTCTTAAGTTTCTTCTGTCCGAATTCCGAGGCTTCTGTTTGGAGTTTTTAGCGTTTAAAGGGATTTTTACAAATGATGGGTTGCTAGCCCGTCGCTTTAACCCCCAACCTGGAGGACCGGGATTTTCTGTCAGGGTTTACTCCCTTAGCCAAGAGGTTCCAGTTTTAAGGCGCCGGAGTTTCGCCTTTCACCCCCTCCCGTTAGTTCCCTCACGACCACCCATTGGTCGCTCGGTATCCAGAGGTTACGCGGCAGGCTTGCCTTCGTGGACGTGGGAGTAGGATTTTCTGGCAGAGCTGACTCAGATGTTCCGAGCTTGTCTCATGACAGATTCAGTAGGCCTATATTGGGTTTTACTTGGAAAAAACTACTTGGCTTAGTTTTATCCCCCAATGCCATTGCCAGACTTAACCTTAACAGATAAATGTCAGTGTCAAAAATCCAGAGACATTACTGAAGTTTTTTTTGAGAAGTACATACATTATATTATTTCTTATTGTATTAATAGTTAAATATTTAAAATTATAGGTATATTACATATACCCTCCAAAAATACTGTCAATCCCGACAATGAATTGGAAACATTTCGAAAAATTAGAAGAGGACAAAATTTCTTCATAGAATGAGTTTAAAATTAAAAAAATCTAAATATAAAGAATAGATGTAAGTAGAATTTATGGTGTAGTGTAGGTATACATGTTAAATACAAATGGGCGCGAGCAGTCATGTGACTTTTTTGGCCTTGACAAGCATATATGGAGGTCCGTGTTAGAATGATAGCTAGTAATTATGTACAGAGATATTAAATATAATTTTTCATTCTAAATTTATTGAGTTTCCAATTCAATGTGATTTTTTTCCTCGACAAGTAAATTCCACACTCTTGGTGACAAATTATCTACGTGAATATAGAAAATCTTGAAATTTTTAATAAAAATTTTGACATTTGACATTTATGTACTTAATTACTAATTGTCATTCTGACACGGGTCCCCATATCAGCTTGTCAAGGCCAACGTTGTCACATGACTGCTCACGCCGTGTACTTATGTAACCAAAAACGGAAGTGGCGAGAGGTATTGTGCTGGCCACAACATAATTTTTTTTCTTGTTTGCCAAACTAAAATAAAATGCTGATGAAAGTCTGTATCCATAAATAAATATATAGTTACATAGTGTCTGGTAATACTGTGGTCTGGTGAAGGTTTGTTCGAACCTACAGTTCTACATAGTTCGCGAACTAGTGATGGATAATAATCTGTTTAGAAAATTTCGCATGTAAAGAATTTTATTTAATAATAAACATTAAATTATAAGAAATTATTTAAGACAACTTAAATATGTAATACAAGAAGTTGTAGAATAATGAAGTGTAAATTCGCGTGCACTAAAAATATAAATACCAATTGTGATTTAAACAACTTAAGTTTGAATCTGGCTCAATTTAAACAGCGGAACTCACGAAATGCTACAATGGCGTGATTTTACTTATTTGTGTTTTTAGGAGTTATGAAAATAAAATAAATATAAGAATTTCCTTGATCTGATAAAACTCGATTGAAACAAGTAACAACCGATGAAAAAGGATTTTTAATGGCAGTGAGTAACATTAGAACTTACATTAGTTTCATTTATCTTATCCGGAGTTCGTTTATTTAATTTGTTGTGCACTTATATGTAGTTCTTTTTATAGCTTTTATTGGAGTATATTCTATCATATATCATTAATTGGAATTTAATCTGGATATGAAGGATGATTAGTCAATCTAGCAACGCATATTCGTTCCCGGTTTATTTTATTTTTTCATTTTAAAATGCTCCTCCCATATTTGTAATGAGAATGTCTGTTAATTATTTAGAAGAATGTATTACTTATTTTCCCTTTTGGATTTCGGTATAATAGAAAAATTCGTTTTACACTACATATTTTGCTTTTAAAAAATATGAATAGATTAGTACATATTTTCGCTAACTGAAAGAAATCAGGAAAATATTTTTACCTTTACTAAAAAATCTGTTGTGGGCAGCAACACATATCTGACCGTCTTAAAGTTAATGAACTTTACTTTTTGTTTATATTTTTTTGTTTTTATGGTTTTTTACTGTTACTGTCATATGCAAGGTGTTTCCGGGCAGTTGTCCATCCAAGTACTAATAGTATTCACATATTAGTGAAAGTAGTCATGCTAAAAAGACCGTTCATTGATAATATATTCGCTTTTACTTTTCTTTTAATTAGATTAATTTATCATATATCTTATTTTTACTAGTATAAAATAAAAAATCTGATGTGGCCAGCACATTACCGTCCGTCAGTTCTATGTATTTTGTACAAATTCCATACAGAAAGCTCCTTGCAAAAGATTGTATATTTTTAGTACATTATTTTCATTAGTTCTGTGTATTTTGTACAAATTCCAAATAGACAGTTCCTTGCAATAGATTCTATATTTCCAGTAAAATTACTTATAACACAAACGTACTATGTACATTACACTTGACAAACATCTGTCAATCAGAATTATCTCTCATGTAGTGGCTGTTTCCATGGTAATAGCATAGCTGGCTGATGGCTGTGTGTCAGAGTGCTTGGTCGCGAATCTGGGGACCCGGGTTCGATCCCGAACTTACTTCGAATTTTAATGGTACAAAATTGACCCCTGTGGTGCATTCTTCACGCCAGCAATGAGTGCCCGTGAGGTGACAGTACAAATTTCTCATCATTATCGATATCTCTGTATAACATAGATTGGCACACCCAGAAATGGGTAATATGCCTTGATGATATATTTATTTATTTTATTTTACATAAAATGTCAAAAAATATTTAACTGCGTTTTTTTTTTCAAGAAAAACTGTTAAAATCTTCAAATTAGGGTACTTTCGGTTGACTAATTATAACCGAAATCTAATCACCTTTTCTTTTGGATGTAAACTTGAAGAATACGAAAAAATTATAATTTTTGAAATTATGGTATTGCAGTCATGCGTTCCGAAAGGATCGACACACAGGCACACACATACATACATACGTATATACATACATACATACGTACAGACATCATCGTAAAAATAGTAAATTCGTATTCTAGAGACTCTAGCACGTGCTTATTCATTAAACACACACCACCGATTTTTTTGCTAAAAATTGCAAATGAGGGAACTTCCGGTTGACCAGTTATAACCAAAAACTAATCACGTTTGCATATGGATCTAAACTCGAAGAATAGGAAAAACATATAATTTTTGGAATCGTAGTATTGGAGTTATGCGACCCAAAACGATCGTCAAGTATACACGCACACAAACATACATACATACATACATACAAACACAATTGTAAAAATAGTAAATTCGTATTCTAGGGACCCCAAAACGTGTTTATTCATTAGAAACTTACTATCGCATTTTTTGACCAACGACAATGCCGTCGTTACCTAAAAGAGACGGGGGAGGTAAAAAGAATGCGTACGTTAATTAATTTTTTTTTTGCAAATTGGCGAAATTTCGCAGACACCAATGACAGTTTAAGTAACCTCACAAAAAATAATTGTGCATCTATAGTCCATTCGCTAAGAAGAGAGAAAATAAAGTAATTTTTGAACAAACAATCATTCTATTGGTCAAAAGTGGATAGTGTTAGAGTTAAACCAATAGAGTGACATGTTTTTGTTCAAGAACTAGTTCCACATTCTCTCGTGTCAACGTGTGGACTATAGTGCGAAATTTTCAATCTACCCTTATTATTTACTCATTTCTAGGTGTGAGAGTCTGCTTTTTATATCCAGATTTTTATAATGAACATTGAAAATGTTTTTATTATATGGCTAATTTTTTTAGTGTAATAATGTCCTTCTTATGCCCGATTAAGGAAAAATTCAACACTATTTTTGCGAAGGAAGAATATGATGTCTCTTTTAGTAAAACTGCCAATGTCCACAGGCTAGAGCGAACGAAGACATTATAATGCGTTCATTCATCTTTTACAACTTGCATGTAGGCTGTTATTCAAAACAAATTAGTGTAAAGTATTTCAGGTTTTTGCAGTATTTATAAAACATTTGCACTTCATTTCATACAATCGTTATATTAAAACAACATTAGGAGTTTAGGAGTGCTATGAAAATTATTTTGAGTTCAAATAGATTGATACATAGATAAAACAGATTTATATCAGTAAGGGCATAGAAATGTACTTTATTGTTTTAATATAAAAATAAGTACCAGTCATATTTAATATCCTGAACTTATTATTCTGCTGATAACATTGACATTTGGAATCCTTAATTCAAGAAGAAAATTGAATTCAACTGATTGAAAACATTCCATTTAGGTATCTTGATCGCCTTGATTAACTTAGGTTTTACCTTGTTTCTAGAAGAGTAGAAGATAACAAACGAATTCATATGATGTGAACATTATGAAAACAGTAGCACCAATCTTATCATGCGATCCCGACATTTTCTAAGATGAATCGCCATCTGTTATGTTAACCTAAAAGTCTGTGTTCTGTCGTTAAACGACATTTTATGATGAAATATGAAATGTAGATAAAATATGTCCACAATCAGTGCTAATGTTATTTAGAATACAGTTTAAATCTGTAAGTTTTCTTTTACTGCGTTCTCTGTTCAAAAACAGCTGATGATTTTTGTTCTTTCTATTGTCATAGAATATGTATTGTTTATTGTAAATTATTTATTCAAGTTAATAATTAATGAATAAAATGAAATAAATATGAATATAATTTACGCGAGATTGTATAACATGTTTAGACATTTATTATTATTATTTTAATTATTAAACGATGAATAGTTAAGATAAATATGTAAAAGATAATAAAAGTAACTAACAATATGGATTAAACAAATATAAACACTAATTTAATACTAAGAATATTATTAAATGCTTAAACACTAAGATTATTTATTTAGACAATATTTATATCACTATATTTATTTATATAACTACATTTATTATGTTCACAACTCGTAGACTGTTTATTTATATCACCAACTTTTCATTCCTCATGCGTGTCGCATCAGAATGTGTTCGCTGGCTTCTCTGGCGAGCTTATATAGCGTGGCGTCATTTCTCTGGAATGTTCTCCATTTTTCCAACGAATACAAAGGAATCAGGGCACCGGAAGTAATTAAACCAGTCTAGACGCGTATGGGTTTTTCCCACTAGCGATTACGTAATCGCTCTGGTTTCTAAAACGCTCGACCAGTGCCGGCGTTCGCACACGGACCAGACCTAGTGGCGCGCTTCTTCCCTGGTCGGAGTGAAGTTCATGTGGTACACCAAATCGGCATATGCATTCTTCCACTAATGTTTCAGCGACCGTGGTGGCTTCCTGGTTGGGTAATGGATAGGCTTCAACCCATAGTCCATGACAACCACGATATATTTATTTCCGTCGTCAGTTTCTGGAAATGGTCCGGCCACGTCAATCGCAATGCGCTCAAATGGACTGCCAACGTTGTATTGACGCATTGGAGCTCTTCGTCGTCTATGCGGACTGTTGCTTCCAGCGCAAACCACACATTTCTTGCACCAGTCTTTAACATCCTCCTTGCAGCTAACCCAATAAAATCGCTGGCGCAATCTTTCTAATGTTTTGTTGACTCCAAAATGGCCTCCTCCATGGATCTCTTTCAATAGGTCTGGTATTCTGCTCTTCAGAATGACCAACTGAGTTCTCTTCTCCGTTACATCGGCATTTTCTACCACGCGCTTTAACAGACCATCTTCAATCACCATGGAGTCCCATTGTGCCCAGTACGATTTTACACTCTGTGACTATGGTGCAACATCTTCCCATATTGGTTTTCTCGGGTTATTTTCTTGGTCTTTGCGTAGTCCATCGGGCTGCCAACTATCGTCGACTACTGTTATTCTGGCGATGGTGGAATGCTTCTCTTACACTCGACTACACTGCTTGCATTTATCTTGGCATGGCTTTCTCGACAATGCGTCGGCATTAGATGGCTGATACCTGTCCTGTGCTCGATTTGGAAATCGTATTCTTGTAGTCTCTCAACCCACCTGGCCACCTGACCTTCTGGATTCTTGAACTGTAGCAGCCATTTTAAAGCGGCTTGTTCAGTTCTTATCAAAAATCTTCATTCGTATATTTGTAGTAATGCTCCACGGATTTCACGACTGCCAAAAGTTGTTTTCTGGTGACACAATAATTCCTCTCCGGTTTTGACAAGGTCTTACTAAAGTAGGCAATAACCTTCCCATGTCCGTCTTATTTCTGGGAAAGGACACGACCAATACCAACATTGCTGGCATCTGTGTCTACTATGAACTCTCCTTCAGGTAAAGGATAACTTACGACAGGTGCGCTTGTCAAGGAATGTTTCAGTTCTTTAAATGCAACTTTACAGTCCATTTCCTAGATAAATCGCCTTCCTTCTTCAATAAGCGTTGACAGTGGCTTAATTATGTTGGCAAATCCAGGTACATATCGTCCATAATAAGTATACGAACCTAGGAAACTTCTAAGTTCATGTTTGTCTCTAGGTACTGGCCAGCCACTCACAGCCCTAATTTTCTCCGGGTCAACTGCAATACCCTTACCAGAAACTACGTGTCCTAAGTAATGAACTTCTTGTTGGAACAGATGGCACTTCTATGGACTGCGCTTTAAGTTAGCCTGTCTCAATCTTTGGAAAACCTCTTCCAAATTCTTCATATGGTCCTCGAACGCCACAATAATATCGTCAAGATAAACCAAATAGGTTTTCCAAGATAGCCCAGCCAATACGGTTTCCATGAGTCGTTCAAACGTTGCAGGGGCATTGCAGAGCTCAAATGGCATTACGGTCAATTGTCAGAGTTCGTTACCGATGGTGAAGGCTGTTTTCTCCGTGTCCTTTGCGTCCAAATCTACTTGCCAGTATCCGCTCTTTAAATCCAGAGTGGAGAAAATCTTTGATCCAGACAAAGTATCCAGTGTATCGTCTATTCGAGGTAGTATGTAGCTATCCTTCTTCGATAATCGACGCAAAATCGTGTAGAGCCATCCTTCTTCTTCACTAACACCACTGGTGAAGCCCATGGACTGCTTGAAGGTTCGATTCAACCTTCCATGTTCATGTCCTCAATAATTCTTTCTAGTTGGCGGATAGGTCTTGCGTCTCCGGTGTCTATTTTATGGTGAACTATATTACTTCTCCCTTTGGCTTTCTTGTCGAATTGTACCATATCTTGAAAATTTCCAATTGAATTTTTTGCCTTGGTTCTCTGGTCGGCGGTCAACGGTCAGTGTATGAAACATTAAAATAATAATTAAATAGCTCGAAAACACTATAGATAAAACATTAGAAAATTATAGTATCAACAAAAATATATATTGGTTTAAAAAAAAAAGTTTTTGGTCATCAACTTCTGACACTTTCTATGTAAGTTTCACAGTATATATTCGAGTGCTCCCGGCATATAAACTTATTACACGCTACGCAAACTTATTTTGTTTTACGATCACGGACACAAGTATAATCTTCACAGTTTCCTTGATGACCATTTAGTTTAGTTTTGTTTTAGTAGGGGTTCTGATGCTTCGCATCTAACTTTGCTCGTATTCTTCCATTTTGATATTTCCTGAAATACGAGTACTATTATCATAGACGATACGAATTAAAACAAACGTTTATTACGTTGAAACCTAAAGTACAAACTAGATTTCACTGTCTTCATGAGCACATAATTTTAAAACGGATTAAGACAGGTGGGGTGTGATGCTCCCCAGTCAAATTCAAATGCGTACAAATCAAACACACGCTAAATAATTAGTGATTTTAGTTGCTAATACTGTAGAGACTCCAAAGCGCAAATTTTCAAAAGTTACATGCAATTTTCGACGCTTTGATTTGTCACACACCACGTGTCGAACGCAAAGTTAATGATCAATATTTCAATGAAAAATGTAATTTATGAATTGATACAAAGGTCACGCTAGAATTATTGAGAATCAAAAAATCAGGTAAGCGGTGAAAGCTAAATTTGCTTTATCATTTTAAATAGTTTTTTATTTGTCATTTGTAAATTTATAAGTCAATATATGGAATTAATCAAAGTGCATTTTCTTCAATTTTTGATGAAAAGAATATAGAAGTAATAGAACACCCGCCATACTCACCTGATTTGGCAAGGTGACTTTCGGCTATTTTGACTTAAAAAGTTTACGGGGGTAGTACGTTTTAGTCTGAAGATGAGATTGACAGTGCAATAGTGTAATTCATGATTATTTTGCAAGCTCCCAACCATTCCAAAAGAAGAATGGTTGGGAGCTTTTAAGAAGTTGAAGGAAAAATTGGCGAATGTATTATTGTTGAAAGGAATTTTGAACATATTTAAAATAAAATTCTAAAGAAATATAAACCATGTGTCTTCTCTTAATAATTGTAGCGTGATCCTCATATAATAGTTATAATTAACATGTGTAGAAGAGCATATTATGTATTTAAAGTTATTTTTAGAAATTTTTTGGCTATGAACTAACAATTATAGTGTAGTGCAAATTGTTATCGGAATAAATATAATTTCTACCTCATGCTCTAGTTGTCTAGCTGGAAGAAAAGGAAAGTTAGTTCGACTAGACATAGTGAAAGGTTTTGAACTGGAGATCCCAGGTTCAAATTTAGATTATCTGTAACATTTCCTTGAAAATCCTTTGAAAATTGTAGCAAACCAATGCTCTTAAATTGTCTGCGAATACTGGCTCTAAAAAATATAGGGTTTTATTTAAGTAAGTGTACAACGCTTAACTGATGGTGTAGAACAAATCCAATACATAGTATATCTGGCAATAATTTTTGTGTTACGTGCCTGCTATAACAACTGCAGCACCTTAAAACTGACCAATTACATCACAGAATTAGATCATAGTTCAAAATCGTGTAAAAAAGTAAAAATCGATGTGTTCTCTGGCAAAAATTGTTAATTGTCAAAACTAACATTGAACGTTTATTGTATAGGCGTACAATTTATATTTTGTTTATTTGATATTTTCAAAATGCCAATTATCTTCAAAAATCAAAACTGTTGATAAACATGTAGTTTTTCATAATGAAAGTCTGAAGTGATCCTATATGTGACAGGTGTGAATTTTTTTCCAGTGAACACACTGATATTTTTTTTACAATTATTTTAACTTTGACGTAATTGGTCAGTTTTAAAGGGGTCCAATTCTTATAGAAAACATATAAAACAAAAATTATTGCTAGTTTTACTATCTATGGGGTTAGTTCTACCATCGGTTAAAAGTCGTACACTTACATAAATAACACCTTGTATATCATTTCTCCAACGATCTGCCTGGAAAAGATCTTTTTTCAAATATAAATATAAAACATTGTTATAATAATGTTGACACTATCCCATATTTCTTTCTGCATATATCTACAGATGATACAGCCATCTGCGCTTAGATGGCAGTTATTTGACAGCAGGCTGTCCAACATAAAAATGCCATTTCCCCGTTGCACTAGTGACGGGGTAATAAAAAACGGATCGGTGCGTAGTTGCGTTACGGCGACCTAGAAAAATCTACTTGGAAAAATCCAGGTCCCGTTCCCAGTCCACGTATGCAGACATCAGATAGAGATGGCAGATAATGATGATATGCTATGTGCTATTTCGTACGCGGGAAATTGCCGCCAGACATGATGGAATTCTTCTGGAAATTGCTAGATGAAAACAAAATAAAATTCTTCTTTTTAAAGAGTAAAATAAAAGTAAAATATCCTAATAAAAATTTATGTTCTTGAATTATGAGAAAAGTGAACACTATTTTCCTGCAAAAACATAAAATTTACGTGTCTTTATGTATAGGATCTTCCATTTCCGATGCTTTAAGGTTTAGGGTAGTACTTATTAACAATAAAGCAAAACCATTTGTACATTTGAAAGTTTCAGAGAAATTTAATTCATAGGTACCACAGGGATTTTCTTTTTGTTTTTGAGCTACAGGCTAAAAAAATTTTCGTTCATTTTGAAAATAGCTAATATATCGCTTAATACGAACGATATAGGAAAAGGCATTTTTTCCAGTTTTTATGTAGAATAACATAAACTGTAATTAAATTATTTGAAAATGTAATAATTCTCGAAATATAACACAAATCTAATATTTTATAAAAGGGAACCTATGATGAAATTAGTCTGAAATTATTTTTCTTTATAAACTTTTCGATAAAATAGTGAGGTGAAAAATTGGAAATCATTATGAAACGAATGTAAAAATCAGTTACAGATTATGTTTTGTTCTGTTACAATGTTATTTTTTTATTTTACATATTCTTACCTTTATATTCTTCAGAGACGAAAAGCCATACTTTTCGTATTATATCAAACCCAACTGTGATGTTGGTACATATGTTGGCATATTAACAAATATAGATCAAAATAAATAAATGATAATCTGTAGTTATTTTTTGCATTTGTAACACAAAAAAACATTTTCAATTTTTGGAACACAACATATTAATAAGTGATAGAAATTAAATTTTGTAAAGTCCAATTTTTGCAATATATATCTAATTTTATTTTTTACGTAAAATACTTACACGATTATTTCTACTACGTACCGTAGATGTTCTAGTATACGGCCGCTAACTTTTAAACAGTGGAGAAAGGAATGGGTTGTAATAATAGGGCGCCACGTAATTTTTAATCGAAAATTAGTGGTAAATTTAATTTGTTTTAGTTGTAATTTAACTGTAAACTCTTTTCTTTTTTAGTTAATAGCTCAAAAAACAAATTCCTGTGGCGACTATAAAAATTGACTGGAATAAATGATTTTGCTCTAATTATTATCCGAGTTATATTAAATAACATCTAAAATGAGACACTCTGTACTTATGTGGTATTTATGAATGTATGCAAAATCGTATACGTATTTCATAGACAAATTTAATGGTCACTATTATCAATTTTATTAGACATTACTTCAAAAACGAATTAGTAACACAGTAATAAAATCATGTAGGTAATCATAAAGAAAATCTCCGAACAAATCTGCATTGGTCAAATCACCTTACACTTACATTTCTTGCATGTTGCTTGCGGTACGGCAGACAACTAGCCGACACCTTTTTACCATTGAGCTGAAGCTGATCAGCTCTTGATTCTCGAGTCTGTCATTCACGACGTAAACTTATGATGGACGTAGATAATGCGGCTGTCGTGATGTTATAGCTGCAGTATGCTCGCCGCGACTCTGTAATTTAGCCAGGAATTAACTACCTAGATAAATGTTCATTAGCACACGCAATTAGCATTCTAATTTGTGGAAGTGAATAAGCATTACTAACTAGGTATTTTAGATTTGATTCGGCCTTAGCGCTGTTAATTACGACGATTAGTGATTAAAGTTAAATATGATTGCTTTCGAATAGGGTATAATTTCAATAAATATATCAGTATATCAGTTATTTATAGGTAGATGTAGCAGTTTTCTTAGACAGATCTCGATAAATTATGCATTTTACACGTAGTGCTTTTTGTAGTAAAATCAAAAATACTTACGTAAATTCCTGTGTAGATTTAATGGGGTACCATATGACTGTACTTTATGGGCATAAGTACTAATTTCATTAATATTTTTTGTCATTGATTTTTAAAAATAGATGAAATCCAAAATATGTACCGTAAATATCAAATCGTAACCAATATCTTGATTAGCTTGTCTGAAAATATCAAATTCTTGAAAAAATTGTAACCAAGACAATATGGTCCAGTCAGTAGATTTTACCTTGCAAAAGTTCTGATTTTAATATATGTTGTTTTGGTCGATGAATAATTCAAGTTTTCGTTCTTAGGGAGGGTTGATTAAAGGTTCAGAAAAAGTGTTTTTAGCCATTTTACAAAAAACAGTAGCCCATATGAAAATTTTACAGGAATGCAAAATTAAAGCTCGTAATTTTTTGAACAAAATAGGTTCTTACATTTTTCTCTAGGTTGACTTATCAAAGAGTTATGTTAAAAAATATATAACCAGAATAACAATTTATGAAAGAAATTTAAATTAATCAAAAAAAAATCTGATGTGGCCAGGACAATACCTTCCGTCAATCCTGTGTATTATGTACAAATTCCATTCATAAAATATCTTGCAAAAGATTATAAATTTCCAGTAATATTATTTCATGCAAATGGCACTTGACACTAACATTTTCTTCTTCTTTAGCTTTTCACATTCGTTAGGGGTCGCTAATTTTTATTTTTTTCTTCCATTCATTTCTATTTTGCTCATCCTCATGTCAAAAATTTTCATTCAAAATTTATTTTTTTGGTATTTTATGATTCCTTTTCTCGGCAACTGAATTCCACACCCCTGATAATAAATATACCACATGAAATAAGAAAATCATGAAATTTTGAATGAAAAATTACGACATTTGTCAGTTATGGACGTAATTCATAGCTGTCATTTTGACACGGGTCCACATATCTGCTTGCCAAAGTCAGCAAAGTCACGTCACTGCACTCGCCCTACACATAATTTTTTTTGCAAAAGATCCTATATTTCCAGTTAAATTATTTCATAAACAAACTATTCGCATTGCACTTGACACTAACATTTTCTTCTTTAGTTTTTCCCATTCGTTAGGGGGTCGCAATTTTTTATTTTCTTCTTCCACTAATTTTTGTTTTGTTTGTCGTCCTCATTCAATTCCTTTTCTCTCCTTTCATATTATATTTGGTCTTCCTATGTTTCTTCCAACATTATATATGTTATAAGCTATTCATTCTTCCAATACAATACCTTCCTTACCTAGAGGTGACGGAAGGTAATAAACATATTAGGTATTTAATACTTAGTCTAATAGGTTTTGCTATTTATAACAGATTATATTTGTCCTAACATTGAAAGAAATAATATCGATGATTTCTATCTAATTTTTGTCAACGCTTTCCTAAAAATTCATTCACCACTCTGACCCGATTAAAAATACGATAACACGGTTTGAAAATTTGAATTCAGCATGAAATTCTCCATCATGCAATGTATTACACGATTTTTGATTTGATGAGTGATTTTCTAGTTATTAACAACTTAAACTTACATGAAATTCCTCTAAAATTTAAAAAAATTGTAAATCGGCTTAAGAACTTTATTTTTCCATCTGAAATATCTACACGATTAAAGAAAACTGTTTATTTTTTGAGTAATTTAAATTTGTTTTATAAATTATTATTCTAGTTAACTATTTTTTTAGATAAATCTTTGATAAGTTATTTTAGGTAAAAAATGTAAGAAACCTTTTTATACAAAAAAATACGAGCTTATTTTGCCTTCTTGTAAAACTTTGATACGAGCCACTGTTTTTGAAAAAATGGGTAAAAACACTTTCTACACCCTTAATCAAAGATGGCGGCTCACGCCAACCCTCCTCAAGGTCGAAAACTTAAATTTTACATATGAGTCCCAACCTAAACAACATATATTAAAATCATTTTTTATGAACTAGTTGACAACATTCTCTCCAGTTACGAATGACAAAAATTTATGCGAGATGGTTCTCCCGGCTTCTGACGATTGGTCAAACACTGTCGTTTAAATTACTGCTTCTTTATGCAGTTGATCTTGATATGTTTATGGAGAAAAATATACTACCAATGATACATGATTCACCACTACTATATCAGCCTAAATCAAAGCAACAATCAAATCAATAGCTTCTATTTTATTAATCTTTTTCATCTGATTGTGGATTAGATTTCTTCGGGTATAACTTCGCGAAGAAATAAAAGTAAATCGGTTTTAAATGCTAATGAAAGGCGCGCTGTTCCATCAAGAAACACTCCAGCGCACACAACAGATGCGAGGATTGAAATTCATTGATGCAGTTTTGAATTGGTATCTTATCCTCCATATTCACCAGAACTTGCTGCAACAGACTTCTACTCGTACTTAAAAACACCTGGGAGGGCAACGAATTACGTTATAAATTATAAGACTAATATCATGACATTATAACATCGATGGAACAACTGTAGGAAAAATAATTAAAAATATATATTCTTTCTGCTTGGCCGTAAATTTTCAATCCACAATCAATATGATTGTGGATTGAAAATTTACAGCCTGAAATATTAAAATGAATTGTAGTTATATATCAGAAATGGATGGAATTATTGCCTGAAATGTTACGATAATTAATGTGGCATAACATTCATACGTACATGAATTTGAATAATTCAAATATGCACTCTGCAATATTGAAGTAGAGCTATATTATTTTTACTTGCACCGTTAAATTTATGTAAGTATTGTTCCAAATATTGAAATATACAGAATAAAGAAGTTCATATCTACATTCTTTATCAATATACATACTTTGACATAAAGAGAATTCATCGCAATCTGAACTATCGACATACACAGGTATAAAATTGATGAAACGATATGAATATGAAACGAAAGATGTTATTTATATTTGCTCAGATTGAAAGGAAATTCGTATATTCAAAAATTTCAAATATGTATATTTGCAGATACAAATCATTTTTTCTCTGCCGAATATACGTATATTTGATGTATTTGAAAAATGCTTTAGATGGTATTCAAATAAAGTTCAACTACGTGACAAAATTCATCAATATGTCTTCCGAGAACTTTTATTTATTTATAGATGTATTTAATGATTTTCCATCCAATTACTAGAGAGTTTTTAATTAAAAACTAATTTACGTAAAACTGATTATTTTCTCATTAGTTAACGCGAACTTTTAGTTCTTATAAAGTGCATTTTTCATAAAAAAAGCAATTTGCAATATGTGCTCTTTAGCCTAGTTATACATATTAAACTTAATGCAGTGTTAATTATAATTTATTAATAAATTTTATTTTCGTTTTAAAATGAATTGACAGCAATAAAACATATATTTATTAATTCTGAAATTACTTCCCACAATTTTAGTATCATTTTCTTAACGGTATTTGCAAGTATAGTACTATCGCATATGTAGTTTATATTTATTGGAAATATGTGACTTATTTCCTAGTAATAGACTTTCCTAGATGATTGTATAAATTGCACTTTTCGGTCTGGATAAATTCACAAATTTTGATATTTCAAAATAAGTAAGCCACGCTAGCTATGTACTTTGTAGAACTATATAATAAAATTAGTGCACTACGTACAAATATTTATTTAGCAATAATAATCCAATTGTATAGGGTCGTTTCACAAATTTTAATTTTTTGTTTAACAGAAAGAAAATGTAAAAAAAATCCCCCTATTTTTCTTCTTGATTTTTTAACATTAATTATAAGCAACAGATATCTTCCGCCGTGGAAAACATCCCCCCCAAATTCGTGACGTCAGAGTTTTTGATTTGTATTCAATCGCCCATACGATTTGTACAGTAGTCTTTAGTCATGATTATAATTTAATTTTCTCTTTTTTTTGTAATTTTGGACACTGTAAAAACATTGTGTATTTTATGTGCAATATTCCAATACTAGCATTTAGCGTAGAATAAAAAAATGAGATATTTTCATCACTGTGACGTATTTGTTTTACTCTTTTATGTATCTAAATTGTATAGTGCAACGTTTATTTACTCGTATATGGGTGAAGTGTAAAAATCAGAGAAATATTATTTATTTCAAATAATAAGTTTATTAAACGATAAATAATTATGATAAATATTAAAAAGATAATAAAAATAACTAACATTATGACTAAATAATTATAAACACTAATTTAAGACTAAGAATATTATTAAATGCTTAAACACTAAGATTATTTATTTAAACAATATTTATATCACTATATTTATTTATATAACTACATTTATTTATGTTCACAACTCATAGACTGTATATTTATATGCGTGTTCATTGCTCGTTGCTTCTATATATCATACTGTGTTCGCTGTCTTTGGCGACGGGTTTATATATTGCGATGTCCTTCTCGAACTTTCCGACGCCACAATGACATTGAATACAAAGGATCACTCCACCGGATGTAATTAAACCAATCTACACGCGTATGAGTTTTCCCCCGCCGGAGATTACCTCATCGCTTGGGAATATTCTCCTAGTGGTGTCGCTCGCATACTCTTAAGTCAGGGGCGCACGTTATAATACTACGGTAGTAATTTTGATACGGCGGTGAGTTCACTTCTCTATTACATTACTACTGACTTCAGTTAAGCAAAACTAATAATTTTAAGTAAATAAACCTTAAACGTGTCTTAATATCAATAAAAAAGAAATTCACATACATTTAAAACAGTTTTATCAGATATTTCATGTTTTCTTCGGCTAATTTCCACATTCAGAGTTGGTTAACCTATTTTGTCATGTCATCATAATTCCAAAATATTAAATTTGTTCGAGCTGTTTTTGCTTGTATTTGTCCATATTATAATAGTGCAATAATTACTATTCATTTTTAGTCCAATTATTTCAATTTTAATAATTTAAACACAAAAATAATCAATCTCATCTGTGACATCAATGTAAATTAAACGAGAAGAAATCTGGTATTGAGACTATGACGTCAACGTCAATCGCAGTGAGTTTTGAAATGTGAATATTTTATGGAAATAAGTAAATTTCTGAATTGCAGTCAAAATTACTTACTTATTTTTCGGGCGAAAATTAAATAGTAAATTTTGACTGCAATCCAGAAATTTACTTATTCCCATTCACTCATCCAGTCAAGAAGCTTCACCATCCACGTGGATATTTTAGGTGATTTTATTTACTCATTTTTACAAAAATTACATAGAATTTAATGTTTTTATTTATTGAGATCGTATAGTTACGTTAAAAAATATTTTATGTAGTTTTTAGAGGAAATTAAAATTTATGAAATGATCCTATTATTACAATATACTGTAACGTTTTTATTTATATGGGTGAAGTGTAAAACATAGACAATTATTATTAACTAAAAGAATACGTTTATTAAACGGTAAATAAATATTAGAAATATAATTAAAAGATTATAAAAGGAACTAACACTATGTTGAACAAATATTAACACTAATTTAAAGACTAAGATTATTATAAGACAATTAAACACTAAGATTATTTATTTAAACAATTAACACTACTGTTTATGTCCCTAATCACATTTATTTACGTTCACTTGTCGACTGTTCTTTATATCACCAACTATTCACTACACTTATTTATATTAAAGTTCTGCACTCGTTGCTTGTATAATACAGAGTGTCTTCGCTGGCTTTCGCGGTGGGTTATATACCTGGCGGAGTTATTTCTAGGCTCTTCTGGACAAGCTCTAGAGGTAAACAGCGTGAACAATAGATAACCTCACTGCGACCTTATCCTAACGAGTTCGAACGTGTGACTCTGTGACGCGTAGTAGCGCGGCGGCGGCGGCCGCGGGGGTTACGTTACACTGCCCCCCCCTTAAGACTGTTTCATCCCGGAACAGTCCGTGATGACGAAATCTGCATGTACTACCCTTGGTACATTTCGAATTCTTAAAGAAGTGACAGTCGATGGTCCGCTCAACTTCTTTTTCCTGACCGTTAGGGTTAAAGCTGCAGACGAGAATTTCAACGCCAGTGAAACGGAAGAGGATCTCTAACATGTTCCTTACAATCCTCCAATCCAAACCGTCTAGACCATAACCCAACTTCGGTACTGCTAGCTTCAAAATGTCATTCTCCAGTAGATGATCCCTCAAATCGCACAGCGAGTTCCATAGGCTTTGATACGACGGCTTCTGGTACGAGCGTGGTTTTGTAACAAAATAGTAGATGTACCGCTGATGGTCTGAATTGCTATCTCTCAGTCGTAGCGTTTTCCCAACAGATGGACGTTGGTTGGCCAGTTCTTGTAGTCGTCCATATTTCGCCTTAAAGACTGAGGCTATGCCGCGGGACATCTTTAAGTCTTCTGATACGCAGTGGCCGAGGGAATAATCTGAAGACACGGTAAACAGATCTCGATGTTCTTCTTTTATCACGCCGTACCGCGCCTTGCGCCCAAAGGAATAGTTCTCCATGAAATCTTCAAAAGTCGGTTCTTGAGCTATGATCCGATGAACTTCTGCTCCATTATGGTCTTCGTGGTTGTCTCCGGCAAACGGGGCTAGCCGATTAAAGTGTACCACTCTCGGCTTCCCGGTAGGTCGTTTCTTAATTCTATATACCACGTCGTTTATTCTTTTGACTACCTCATAGGGGCCCTCCCAATTCTTTTGCAGCTTTGGTGATAACCCGCGGCGCCTTTGTGGGTTGTAAAGCCACACTAAATCCCCAGGTTGATATCCACCTTTTTCGGCTTTGATGTCATACCGGTCCTTCATTCGGTCGCTGGCAGTTTGAATGTTCGTACGGACTTGTTCATGAATGTCATCCATTCTTCTCCGTAAGCCAGTAACGTAGTCTTCTCCGGCCAGGTCTTCCCCAGGTTTGCTGCCGAACACCAAGTCGCATGGTTAACGCAACTCACGTCCGAATAAGATGTTCGCAGGAGTTTGCCCTGTTGTCTCATGCACGGATGAACGATAAGCCATCAGGAACAGATGAAGATGTCGGTCCCAGTCTCTTTGGTGGTTGGAAACTACCTTCGACAAATATCGGTTGATCGTTTTGTTCATTCGTTCAACCATGCCATCGGACTGCGGATGTAATGCAGTTGTCCTTGTTTTATTAATTCCTAATATCTTACAGATATTTTGGAAAACGGCAGACTCGAAATTTCTTCCCTGGTCGGAGTGAAGTTCACGTGGTACCCCGAATCGGCATATACATTCTTTAACTAAGGTTTCAGCGACCGTGGTGGCTTCTTGATTGGGTAATGGATAAGCTTCAACCAACTTGGTGAAGTAGTCCATGACAACCACGATATATTTATTTCCGTCGTCACTTTCTGGGAATGGTCCGGCCACATCAATCGCAATGCGCTCAAATGGACTGCCAACGTTGTATTCACGCATTGGAGCTTTTCGTCGTCGTATGAGGGCCGTTGCTTCCAGCGCAAACCACACATTTCTTGCACCAGTCTTTAGCATCTTCAGTGAAGTTAACCCAGTAAAACCGCTGGCGCAATCTTTCTAGGGTTTTGGTGACTCCAAAATGGCCTCCAGACCCGTCATGGATCTCTTTCAACACGTCTGGTATTCTACCCTTAGGAATGACCAACTGAGCTTTCTTCTCAGTTCCATCGGCATTCTCTACCACACGCTTCAACAGGCCATCCTCAATCACCATGGAGTCCCATTGCGCCCAGTACGCTTTTACACTCTGTGAGTGTGGTGCAACGTCTTCCCATATTGGTTTGCATTCTTCTGCTTTCCATTTTAATAAGATTTTCAAAGTCGGGTCATTTTCTTGGTCCTTGCGTAGTCCATCGCTGCCAACTATCATCGACTACTGTTGTCCTGGCGACGGTAAACTGTTTCTCTTCAAGTCGACTACAATGTTTGCAGTCATCTTGGCAAGGCCTTCTGGACAATGCATCGGCATTACGATGGCTGGTACCTATCCTGTGTTCGATTTTGAAATCGTATTCCTGTAGTCTTTCTATCCATCTAGCCACCTGACCTTCAGGATTCTTGAATTGTAGCAGCCATTTTAATGCAGCATGGTCAGTTCTAATCAAAAATTTTCTTCCGTACAAATATTTGTAGAAATGTTCCACGGATTTCACGACTGCCAAGAGTTCTTTTCTGGTCACACAGTAATTCCTTTCTGGTTTTGACAAGGTCTTACTAAAGTAGGCAATAACCTTCTCATGCCCATCTTGTATCTGGGAAAGAACGCCACCAATTCCGACGTTGCTGGCATCTGTGTCTAGAATGAATTCTCCTTCAGGTAAAGGATAACTCAAGACGGGTGCGCTTGTCAAAGCATGTTTTAGTTCTTTAAATGCAACTGTACAGTCCATTTCCCAGATAAATCTTCTTCCTTCTTCAGTAAGCCTTGTCAGTGGCTTGGCTATGTTGGCAAATCCAGGTACATATCGCCGATAATAAGTACACAAACCAAGGAAACTTCTGAGTTCGTGTTTGTCCCTAGGTGCTGGCCAGTCTCTCACAGCCTTTATCTTCTCCTGGTCAACTGCAATACCCTTACCGGAAACCACGTGTCCAAGGTAATGAACTTCTCTTTGAAACAGGTGACACTTCTTCGGGCTAAGTTTCAGGTTAGCCTTCCTCAATCTCTGGAAAACCTCTTCCAAATTCTTCATGTGGTCCTCGAATGTCTTACCTACCACAATAATATCGTCGAGGTACACTAAACAGGTTTTCCAAGATAACCCAGCCAATACTGTTTCCATGAGTCGTTCAAACGTTTCAGGAGCATTACAGAGCCCAAACGGCATTACGGTAAATTGCCAGAGTCCTGTACCAATGGTGAAGGCTGTCTTCTCCTTGTCTTTTGGATCCAAATCCACTTGCCAGTAGCCGCTCTTTAGATCCAAAGTGGAGAATATTTTTGAGCCAGCCAAAGTGTCTAATGTGTCGTCTATTCGAGGTAGCGGGTAGCTATCCTTCTTCGTCACGTTGTTAAGTTGACGATAATCGACGCAAAATCGTGTAGAACCATCCTTCTTCTTCACTAACACCACTGGTGAAGCCCATGGACTGCTTGAAGGTTCAATCACACCTTCCATCTTCATGTTCTCGATTATTCTTTCTGCTTCCTCATGCTTCGCCAGTGTTAGTCTTCTTGCTGGTTGACGGATGGGTCTTGCGTCTCCGGTGTCTATTTTATGGTGAACTACATTAGTTCTCCGTTTGGTTTTCTCATCAAATTGGAACACATCTTTAAAATTTCCAATTAGATTCTTTGCCTTTGTTCTCTGGTCGGCGGTCAATTCTTCAAATGATGTTGTCAATTGATTGATTAACGTGTCCGGAACTTTCTGAGATGTGTTCCCTTTGGCCTTTACAGTTCGGATAATCGAGGATACTGCCATGCATTCTCCTACAATTGTTCCTCTCTTCAGAACAACAGGATAAAAATTTACGTTCATTATCCGAACTGGTATTACCTGGCTGGCTTTGACCAGTGATTTTCCGACAACAACTCCAGTGCCGGTTTTGGCATCATCATTTTTGGGCTCCAGCATAACGATACTTCCCTCACAGAAACTACCATCTAAGTGTGCTTCCAGGATAGTTTCACTTCGTTCAGGGAGGGTAACGTCCTCAGCTATTAGTACGCGCACAGCTTTGTCATCTCGTGGATTTAATACGAGTTCTTCTTCATTGATCATCATCACGCCCTTCTTCAGGTCAAGTTTAAAACCATGCTTTGTCATTGCGTCCATCCCAAGTATTAATTCATCTTCAACTTCAGCTACCAGCGCACGATGTTTGAATGAGGTTTTTCCGATAGTGATGGTGACATCTACTTCTCCTAACGCGGTAGCTTGTTCTCCCGTTGCTGTGCGTAACCGCCACTTAGTTGGTTGAAGATGCGTCTTTCCAGTTTTCCTTATGAAGTCGGGTCTAATTATAGTTTTTGTCGCACCCGTGTCCAGTAGCATTTTCATTGGCCTTCCATTAATAGAGCCATCCACATAGATGCTATTGGCTTTATGATGAAGAGATGCGACATAACTGATGGATTGTGGAGCTACTAGATTACGGGTCGACGGTTGCCCCTTCGCATCAACCCGATTTAGTTTTCCGACTCCTTTTCTTCCTTTGTCGATTCCGTCTTCTTTTGAGAGTTTCTTTCTTCCAGCAAACATTTCGTTTTCAATTCGCCGTAACCTCTCATCTAAATCTTCTGTGTTTTCTTTTCTCTCAGCATCCACATTTCGCACTCGCGATTGGTTACGTGAAGCTTGTTTGGCAGCTTCATGCTCCAATGCATATGAGAGTGCGTCAATTAATGTTTTTGGACGGGCCAATCGCAGTGCTTGTTGAGTTTCGCTGTCTCGAACTCCGTAGATAAATGATTGAGTGGCCAGGCACTCCAAAACGCTGTCAGGAGCCGTAGGATGCGCGAGATGAACCAAACGAGCTACGTCAACTTCAAATTCTTGAAGGCTTTCTTTTGAACTCTGATACCGGTTCCTCAGTTGCGTCTGGTACACCTGCTCCAGATGCGCATTTCCATACCGCATATCCAATCGCTTGACTAGCTGGTCGTAGTCCTCTTGTTCTTCTTCTTTCAGCGTTTGCAGGATGTCGATAGCTTCTTCGCGCAACGAGACAGTCAACGCCGTAGCCTTCTCCTCGGACGTCCAATTATTCGCTTTTGCGGCCGCTTCAAATTGTTTTAAATAATTCGGCCACGAAGACTTCCCATCAAATTCCGGAGTTTTTATGTGCATTTTTGAAGTAGTATCAGGTTTTACTACTTTTCTTCCTTCTATAAGATTTGGCTCAGCCACACCAGGATTCGGAATTGATGACGATGTAATTTTAGTGATTTTTTCTCGTAATTCTTCTATCTTCCTGTCATACTTTTCTTCTAAATTCTTCAGACCTTCTTCAGTATTTTCCATTAATTTTTGTTCTAAATTTCTAGAATTTTCTTCCAATTTTTCTTTTAAACTTCTAGAATTTTCTTCTAATTTTTCTTCTAAAGTTCTAGAATTATTCTCTAATTTTTTTTCTAATGCTCTAGAATTTTCTTCGGCTTTTCTAGAACTTTCTATTAATTCTTCTTTTAATGTTCGAGAATTTTCTTCTAATTTATTCTCTAATGTTCTACAATTTTCTGCTGCCTTTCTAGAACTTTCTATTAATTTTTCTTCTAATATACCAAATTCGGATAGGTCAAATAAGTACTCGTCAGCATTTTCACCAGCAGCGATTAATGCTTGCCGCAGACGAGATTGTAGAACGCTTTTCAGTCCTGTCGTATCTAATTCGCGTTCTTCCAGTTCTCTCTTGAGATCACTTACTTTTAATTCACATAATTTTATTTGTTTAGTCGCCATTTTATTTATTTTTATTTATTTACACTTCACAGTTTAAGAACCCCACACCTGACACCAATTGTAACGTTTTTATTTATATGGGTGAAGTGTAAAACATAGACAATTATTATTAACTAAAAGAATACGTTTATTAAACGGTAAATAAATATTAGAAATATAATTAAAAGATTATAAAAGGAACTAACACTATGTTGAACAAATATTAACACTAATTTAAAGACTAAGATTATTATAAGACAATTAAACACTAAGATTATTTATTTAAACAATTAACACTACTGTTTATGTCCCTAATCACATTTATTTACGTTCACTTGTCGACTGTTCTTTATATCACCAACTATTCACTACACTTATTTATATTAAAGTTCTGCACTCGTTGCTTGTATAATACAGAGTGTCTTCGCTGGCTTTCGCGGTGGGTTATATACCTGGCGGAGTTATTTCTAGGCTCTTCTGGACAAGCTCTAGAGGTAAACAGCGTGAACAATAGATAACCTCACTGCGACCTTATCCTAACGAGTTCGAACGTGTGACTCTGTGACGCGTAGTAGCGCGGCGGCGGCGGCCGCGGGGGTTACGTTACAATACATTACAGTATAATGGATAAATATATATCTTTTTATTGTTTAAAATCAATAGGTTGCAATAATTTTTGACAATTTTAGTAAACGTTGAAACCATCTTAATCACCTCATGAATGGCATGAATATTCAAATATTTAAAAATTATATTCGTTACTGCGGTTACACTATTAGTTTCTATTTCATTTTTCGCCATTGGTTGGACGTACGATAATGAGATAGCGAATAAAGATCTCATCTATGCCATGCGTAATATGCGTATACGACAAAGATGCTAGATAAAAGTTTAGTAATTCTTGTAGCAGAAATTGATGACATGAGTATCTACTCGGAAAAGCAGGGTGTATATTTGTATGTATAAGCGTTGGTATAAGCATACAGCGTGGTGACCGGCACAGCCGAACAAGTAAAATTAGACTTTCCTAATTTGCTGCTACTCTAATTATTTTAGGTATAAAAGCCTTCAAATAAATAATTATAAAAATTATAAAATTCTACATCTGATTAATAAGTAAAAGTAAAAATATCAATAGCCATGGAATTGAGACAATATAAATATTTGTCATATTAGGGGAAATTTATTTTTATTTGGTATTATTTCTAATTTATGTTCCAGTTAACAATTATCTGTTAATTTAAATTGATATTTGTTCACTTGAACAGAAATTACAAAAAATAATAAAAATAAATTAACCTAGCTTGATAGCTAAATCGGTAACATTTGTTAATTTTTTGTTTCAATTCCATGGCTATAGCTATTTTTGGGGTGAATTTCAATATTTTCATACTTAATTTCTGCCGTTACAAGGCACACAAAATTAATTTTGTTTCTTGATTCAGATACAGAATTTTATGACCTACAACTTTTATTATAATAAGATAATTAGGGAAGCAGGAAATTACGAAACTCTGATTTTACATGTTGAAGTCCTATGTTCGTCTGTGTCGGTCACCAACCTGTATATAATGTAGCATTGAAATCGGCAAGTTTAATCTAACTTTTATAAATCCTAACCTTTCTTGTTGCAGTGCGTGGGCACGGAATCACAAGACGACATGTTGGTGATGACGACGCGAATACCGATACCGCTTTATTTAGGCTCGGCTTGTGACAACGACAGAGATTGTCAGGACTACGTACCAGGAAGCTGGTGCTATCAAAGTGCCTGCGCCTGCAAGCCTTTCCATGCAGAGTACAACCATTCCACTTGTTTGCAGTGTAAGTAACAGAATATTTATACTTAAGTGGGTACCTATGAGAGTATAAGGAGAGAAATAGAAATTTTTATAGGTAAAGGATACCAAAGAGTTGTAAGACATCCGACTTCTATGGTACGGTCATTTTCGAGAGGTTGGTACTCCTATAGGAGATTAGATCAAGCCTCTCGACATTTTTTGCTCCAAATGACCTCCCTAAGTTTAGAAGTACTTCTATTATGTTCAAATTATAATAAGATGCATTTATTATTGCGCGAAAGTTTGTTGTTTCAACTAAATCCAAATTTCATTCAAATTATGAGTATAATGGGTTACTACACCATAGTCAAAATTTAACTATATTAGATAAAAATCTGTTGTGGCCAGCACAATACTTTCCGTCAATCCTGTGTATTATGTATAAATTCCATACATAAATTTTCTTACAAAAGATTCTAAATTTCTAGTTCTCGTTCTCATTCTTCAACCTTCTATTACTAAGCTATTCATTTTTCATCCAATATGTATAATCTTCATTTCTACTCATGACATCTCGCTTGTATCTTTCTAGAAACTTGTAACACTAGAGTTATTTCCTTACCGTATCTTTCCGTCTCTTCCCCAACATCTACTTTAACATCCACATCTCTGCCACATTAATTTACTTTTTATTTATACTGACATCTGTCAATTTGAATTATATGAATATATTAGTAGTTTCCATGTTTAGCATAGCTGGCTGATTTATAAAATTTAATTTCTTTAAAATTCTTTAACTCTATATCTATTGAATATGAAGTATAAAATTCAATCAAATCGTATAGAGAATAATATATTCTTTAAGTTATAATAACGTTAAATGTCAATAAATCAAATTTAACTGTTAAATCTTCAAATGAGGCTACTTCCGGTTCAACAATTATAACCAAAATCTAATCAGTTATTCTTCTGGGTGTAAACTTGAGGAATACGAAAAAAATATAATTTTTGAAATCGTGGTATTGAAGTTATGCGATCCGAAACTTTTGTCACACACAGATACACATACATTCATACATACAGACATCATAATAAAAATGGTAAAATCTTATTATATGGACCCTAAAACGTGCTTATTCAGTAAAAACTCATCATTGAATTTTTTGACCAAACTACTACCTAAAGGTGACGGAAGGTAAAAAAGTGAAAATATACATAAATTATTAAATATTAGTGAAAATAGATTGTGTAAATATGCCGATGTTTTATGTCCTAAGTATTTTAATTGGTTGCCTGACTGAAAACTTGATGCGTGCTCATGCCGAGCACGCATCAAGTTACATGCCAAATTTTAAACTTTAAAAATTCGTATCTCGCTCATTATGTAATTTTTTTAATTCACATTAAAATTAAAATAATATAATAACAAAAAAAATCTGATGTGACCAGCACATTACCTTCCGTCAATTCTGTGTATTATGTACAAATTCCATACATAATTTTTCTTGCAGAAGATTCTATATTTCGAGTAAAAGTATTTCATGAACAAACTATGTAAATTGCACTTGTCACTAACCTCTTCTTCTTCTTTAGCTTTTTCCATTCGTTAGGGTCGCTATTCTTGATTTTTTTTCATCCACATTTCTATTTTGTTTGTCATCCTCATTCAGTTCCTTTTCTCTCAAGTCTTCCGCAATACAATCTTTCCATCTTTTCTTTGATATTCCTTTGTTTCTTCTATCTTCTGCTACTAAGCTGTTCATTCTTCTTCGAATATATTATTTATCTCTCCTTATGGCATGCCCATATCAATGTAATCGTCTCTCTTGTATCTTTCTATAAACTTCCATCACTCGAGCCATTTTCCTTATGCTCTTATTTATCTTATCTTACCATCCTCATCTCTCTGCCATATTTATTTTCTTGCCACTGACATCTGTCAATTATAATTTTCTTAATATAGTAGCTGTTTCCATGGTTATAGCATAGCTGGCTGATTTATGAAATTTAATTTCTTTATAATTTTTTTAACTCTATAGCCATTGAATATGAAGTATAAATGCAATCAATTCGTATAGACAATGAAATATTCTTTAATATTTATAACATTAAATGTCATCGTTTTTTCAAGAAAAACTGTTATAACAAAAATATAATCAGATCTGCATACGGGTGTAAAGAAAAGGAATACGAAAGAATTAAAAATTTTAGAATTGTAGTGTTGGACACATACACACACACACACACACACACACACACACACACACACACACCGTGCTTTTTCACTAAAAACTCATCATCGAATTTTTTGACCAAAGAAATTACCTTTCTTACCTAAAGGTGATAGAAGGTAAATTGGTATAGGACCCCATTTGGATACAATTTGAAAGTCACTGCAATTTCCTCAAACTTGTATAAAAAAATTATTTGGTAAAAATGTATAATCATTTACGCTAGTAAATATTCGCTTGAAATTTTGTTATGTTTATAGCAATTTTTGTATTGTTATGAGTGAATTGAGAGGCCGACAACTAATACCATTAAAAAATTGGAAAAAAATACACTGACGAAGATGGTATTTCTACCCATTGGAAGATAATATCCCTATGTAAATAACATTCATTCCTGATGCTGGTCATTGAATTTAAATAAATTTTAATAAGAATTTTCTTACAACTCTTACAAGTAGAAACCGTTGTCTAGTCTTGTGTAAAATATTTTAATATAAGTTATTAGCCACTAATATTTAATTAAACACTTTGTAAAGTATGCACAAGTGTAGAAAGTAAGTTTTATTATTTTTACAGTAAATTTATCTTGCTTTCATCGTTTTCTTTAATTATAAATTAATTTATAGCTCATTCCACCGTTTTATGATACTGATAGAAGAATATAATTCTTATATTGTACTATTTCATTAAAATTTTATTTGCGGAAAATGGATGATAATGGCTATAATTCTAATTTATTCATTGGCTTTACAAAATGAAATGAAATACGTAACTTTTATAAATTTACAAATTGAAGCTTTTGAGTTTAAAAGTATCTGAATACCTTGTTTATGTTATTCACAAAAAAGTGTTCTACATGAAACAATATCTGCATTTTTTACCTCTCGCTAAGAGAGGTATTGGATTCATGTTAAAAATCGCATATCCAGATTTTATTGAATAAGCACGTTTTAAGATCCCTACAATCCGATTTTAACATTTTTACGATGATGTCTGTGTGTGTGTGTGGATGTATGTGTGTATGTGTGTAAGTATGTATGTGGGATGTTGGAAGGACGATTACTCAAAAACTATAAGACTTTATATTTGTTTAACTACGTATTTCCCAATCGGACATTCATGGGAAGATCTGAAAAGGTTTTGGTAACAATTGGACAAGCGGAAGTAGAAGATTCTTGAAAAAAAAATCTTCTAAATAATATACTTTTTTTAATTTTCTTGTTAATATTAAAGAAAATTAAATTCTCTATCTGGTACATTTAAATATTTTATTATATATTCTATAGATTTAGAGATAAAAGAAATATAATATATTAAATAATGTGTTATAATAAATTTTACAGCCGAAAAATGCCATGGAAAATAGTTGAAAATTTAAATTGTTTGTAACTGACAGATAAATGTCAGTGTCAGAAATCCGGAGACATTACTGAAGATTTTTTCTGGGAAGTACATACATTTTATTGTATTAATAGTTAAATATTTAAAATAAGAGGTATATTACATATATCCTTCAAAAATACTGTCAATCCTGACAATGGATTGGAAACATTTCGAAAAATTAGAAGAGGACAAAATTTCTTCATAACATGAATTTAAAATTAAACAATAGATATAAGTAGAATTTTTGGTATAGAGTGTAGGTATACAAGAAATGTTAAATATAGTAGGGCGCCAACAGTCATGTGACTTTGTTGGCCTTGACAAGCAGATATGGGGGCCCATGTCAGAATGATAGCTAGTAATTATGTATATAGATGTCAAATATCATAATTTCTCATTCTAAATTTAGTGATTTTCCAATTCCATGAGGTTTATTTTCCTCGACAAGTAAATTCCACACTCCTGGTGACAAATTAGCTACGTGAATTTAGAAAATCTTGAAATTTTTAATGAAAAATTCTGACATTTGACATCTATGTACATAATTACTAATTATCATTCTGAAACGGGCCCGCACATCTGCTTGTCAGGGCCAACAATGTAACATGAATGTTCGCGCCCTATACTTATGTAACCAAAAAAGGAAGTGGCGAGAGGTATTGTGCTGGCCACAACAGATTTTTATTTATATTTTAATATTTTATATATTATTATGTAAGGTCGCGTGGCTGCATCGATGAATATATTGTGGAACTGCTTTCAGTTTTATCTTTTGATTTTAAATGCTTCGATTCTTATTTTATCTTTAAGTTAAAATGAAATATTTATATATTTTGATTTCATAAATAATTCCAAAGTGTTTGTTTTCATCTGACCGTTATTATTGAAACATCTTATTTTATGTTGTTTTTATTGTGATTGCAGCAACCTTACTGGGATATGACTGCATCGTGGACGAGCAGTGCTCGATGAAAGTAGCGAAGAGCGAGTGTTTGGGCGGAATGTGCCGTTGCACCGCGGGATACCTGCAGTTCAGAAAACACACCTGCCTTGGGCGTAAGTCATCCATTATCATCTCACTTACACAATATTTGCATAGGTGATAACTTGAGAAGAGAAGAAACGGATATGTGTAATGTGCATGTAAAAGGAATGTGAAAGACATTTTGGTTTATTTTTGGTGTAAGGGACGTGTCATCTGACAACTTTAACAAAAATAACATAAAGAATGAGTAGATTGAAATATTGAAAACCATTATAAACTATTGGTTTCTTGCTTTTAGTAGATTACACAATGCACATTAAAATATAATTATAATTAGCAGAAAATGAATATTAAAGGTATGTTATAGGTAGGAGTATGTCCCTTACAAAATAATTATGTGCCGGTGGCCATATCATCAATTTTCTCTAAAATATTTTAATACAGCTTTCTTGATAGTTTAAATGCTTTTATTTGAAATCGTCATTAAAGTGCACAAAAATCGTCATTAAAAGTTCAGAAATCGGCACTAAAGTAATCCTTTATACAACGATGTAGTGTTGCCAACCTATAATAATTATTATACGTGTAAGATAATTTTGACAGGTGTACGATTTACAATAGTAAATTTGTACGTAAAATGACAAAAAAATATGTGCAAGAAGAACGAACTAAATAATTTCGATGAACAAGTTTGCGATAAAACATATAATTTTGAGTATTCTCTACGATAACTTCAATGTCTGAGATGAGCAACAGTGAATGTCACACTGACAATTATGTTTATATACCTAACCTATAAAAATAAATATTTTTTTCATTTTCATCAATTTTCGATTTCAAATAAAATTTAAAATGCACCTCGGCACTGAAATTACTCATATGGTTTATTTTCGTCGGCCCTATGGACCTCGGCAAATAAATTCCACATTCGTAATAAAAAATAGACCTTGATAAATAAGTAACTATTTTAAAACAAATTAATGCCATTATTAATAACCAGTTTGGTTGTAGAGAAAAAGGCAATTCATGATTTTTAGGAAAAAAATATTTCGTATCTGGAAGCCGGAGAATGACAATATTTTGTTTGATAAATTAGAGTATATTGGTGTCGGAGGTTTATCGCTAAATTAGAATTTCTTAAAAATCATAAACAGTATAATATGTCTATACATACTTTTTCTGGTTCTCAATGCAAAGTTATTATTTCTAACGGATTTTTTGTAAATATAGGGACACCCCAAGGAAGCGTCTTAGCTTCAGTGCTCTTTATCATTTACATCAATGACCTTAACCTGATATTTCAAAATGAAATAGATTCAATAATTTATGCAGACGATACTTTATTAAGAGTTTCGGATAAAGATAACATTTCTTTACAAAATAAATACAATGATTATTTAAATTAGCCACATATATAATTAGTTGAAGCGTTCAAATATTATTTCAAGAAGAACAATTAAATCAAAATCAAATTTTACATTAAATTAAGGTCAAAATATTTCCTCAAACAAAAAAGGTACAAATGTCACGGCAAACTGATAATGATTTAAAGTTTCATAATATTGAAAATTAATAAATAGGTAGAAAGTATAATAATTTATCATTTCATTTAAAAGTTCAACGTTTTTGGTGAAGCCTGTAGTAGAATTCATGACCTTTTACACAAAAAATGGCCTTTATAGAATGCATCTAAAAAAATTAATGATAAGTTAATATTTAAAGGAACAAAAACAAATATATTTAAACTACTCATGTCATAACCAATAATGTAGATGTTGTGTAGGTAAAACAAATAATATAAGAAATGTTTAATATTCTTGAGCAAGTATAGGTGATAATACATAAACAAACTTAATACGTCGTAAATTTCCATTCTCGTTTTTTACGTGTGTAAATATTCGACCCTCGATCGAATAATTTATTATGATTTTATGTTGCCGGAGCATTTTCGTAAAATATTAAAAGAAGTTATAAAATGTACTATTTGACTTTTTATGTTTACATGTTTATGAGATTACCAGATGATATTTCTATTTAAATCTTTTTATTTGTAATAATATTTAAATATATAATATTTAAATTTAAAACACTAGGCACGTTTCAGTGCACCACACTGATGAGCTCCAATAAGAGCGAAACGCGTCTGTCGTTCTAGTTGAGTGGGCCAGTCTCTGATAAATGACCGAGAGGTTGATTCAGAGACTGAAATCTTCTGAAACATGCCAAGTGTTTTAAATTTAAATATTATATATTTAAATATTATTATTTAGAACAGTTTCACCAAGTGTCGCATAATTGTACTTTGTACAGTTTTTATTATTATTCTGCTGGCCAAGCTCACGGTATTCTCGATAGATGGCTCTGCAGGCTTCATATCTTTGTAGGATGTTTATCATCCGTCCCCTCATCCTTCTCAGTGCCTCCTGAGGCATCAGTGCACCACACTGATGAGCTCCAATAAGAGCGAAATGCGTCTGTCGTTCTGGTTGAGTGGCCCAGTCTCTGATAAATGACCGAGAGGTTGACTCAGAGACTGAAATCTTGTTAAACGTGCCAAGTGTTTTAAATTTAAATATTATTATTTAGAACAGTTTCACCAAGTGTCGCATAATTTCACTTTGTACAGTTTTTATTATTCTTATTATTTGTATTACAATCCCAAGCGGAATCAACCCACAATGAATTCACATTTACATTATTTTATTATACAACCACGATATAAAATGTAAAATTTAAAATGGTGTTGATAACTATTTTTTTAAGTAACGTAAGTAAATAATGTATATTGAATTTATTATCTAGATATTCTTTTATAAAAATATTTGCAATCTTAATAAGGAAGTACTTTATACGACTTTATAAAATTTAATTACAATGTCAGTGTCAAGTTAAGGCTGTAATGGTTTAACGTACCTTTAAAATCACGTTTTATTCTTCATACTAGTGTACATGACACAGCAATGTAACAATACTGTTAGTTTTACTAAACATTAACATATAACATGTTACGAGAATTTAAATTAATTTGAAAAGTGCAAACAACTTTTGGTTCCCAAGAAACGTGAACAATGGTTTAGCAAGCTTCCGCGATATACCTATTTTGTCTTCATTAGAATAATGTACTTATTTCCTAGGCTGTATTACATCGAATTAAGTTTTTAAATATTAATGATACGATTTGTTATGGTACCCAATTTAATTCAATTGATAGTACTGGGAACAAAATAACTGCACTGTAAATTAATAAAATTGTAAAACATGTTTTATGTACAGTTTAAGAGATTGAATTAAATTTTATTACAATGTATTATTATAAGAAATACATAGACATTAATACGACTTTAGATCTGTATGCAAGTGCACTAGCCAGCAATTTTGATTTCATTTAATAGGATATGTAAATACATTTAAATTACATACATTGCAATTCCCTAATTCCCACATATTCTCCCATTCTCCGGCATACACGTAGATTTAGAATACAAGCTATGGGCGCTTTTATAGGGAAAAATCTGATGTGGCCAACACAGTACTTTCCGCCATTTAAATTTTATTGAATTAAATACATCGAATTATATCGAATTTTAATGGTACAAAATTTACCCCTGTGGTGCATTCTCCACGCCAGCAATGCCAATGAGTGCCCCTGAGGTGACGTCTGGTAAGTGCCCGTATGGTGCAATTATTTCATCATTACCAAAATCTATGTACAAAGCAGATTGCCACACTCAGCAATGGGTAATATGCCGTGGTGATACATTTATTTTATTAATTAAATACATACTGACATTCCTACATATTTACTTATGCTGGAAACCGTATTAAGTTCCTTTTCATATAATTATTGTACTACTTACTATTTTCTTTTTAAAACGTTAATATCATTGATTTGAAAAGATTAGTTTTATGATAATGACATTTATGTCATTTACATACATTTGGGATCTGAACTGTGTAACCATGGAGTTGTGTTTAAAGCGTATGCTCCGGAATTTAAATTATAGTTAATTTTATAAATTTATCCATAAAATATATAGAAAAAGTATAGTAGAAAATTTAATAATCTTTAATTTTTATAATAACATAAATCTCGAAAAATAACATTTAAATGTATTTTTCGAATAAAAACTATTTTGAGCTTCAAGTAAAGTGCCATTTCCGGTTATCTAATTTATACCAAAATATAATGGCTTCTTTGCATATTAGAATAAGGTAGAAATACAAGGCTTCAAAATTTTGGGATAATTCTGTTAATAAGGGCGATTAATTTTTCAAATTATGATTCGCCAAATTACACACGTGGTAGTTACAAATAATTCTCCGTTGATTTATCTTAGTAAATAGACCAGCGTTTCTTAACCTGTGGTCGGCGGACCCTAGGGGGTCCGGGAGACATCTTTAAGGGGTTCGAAACTAAACCATGAAATAATATACCTAGATTATCAGATGAATCTGTAAAGGAAATGTTCGAGGAACAAAGCCTTGTGACTTTTTAGGCTTCTTTACTTCCTGAGCAAAATTGAACAAATTTTTATACACGGCAACAAAAAAGCCGCACAGGGTCGTTTGGCGACTGTGTTGCAGCTGTACTATCTAACAAGCCAAGGTAACAAGCCGTGCGGCCGTGTTGTATCAGCAGTGCAGCCGAATGTCTTTTTTACTCAGGTTGCTTTTTATCCTGCTCTAGCGAAGAAAGTACTGATCTCATTTGTAACTAGGTATTTGTGTGAAAAAGCGTTTTCTGCACTAGTTCGTACGAAAAATAAACAGGAATAAATTGAAAAATATCGATTGTGATCTCAACTCAGAATTTAACGATCTACTATTAAACCTGATATTAACAAGCTGGTTAGTGAAATCCTGCTTCAAGGGTCCTACTAAATTTTTTTTTATGAACTACTCGTATGCCACAATTATTTTATTCCTACAATCTCGTGTTTTAATAAGTAGAATATTACAAACAAAACTTTCGTTTTTTAATAATTTCCCTATTCATTTCTCCTTCTATAAAACTTAAAAAAGTTCTATTTCCACACTTTACAAGTGTTTTTAAAGGTCTAATTTCTAAGCGGTTCGTTATCTCAAATGTTAATACAAAGGGGTCCGCGGTTTAGAAAAGGTTAAGATACGCTGAAATAGACCTTTTTAATTAAAAGAAAAATATGCCGCAAAGGGCATCTGCGCATATTAAGCCAACGAATCATGGTTACGCGCTTGTTATATGGGTCCATGGTGTTTGGTTTCTTTTATTAATTTGAACGTAGAATGTAGGGAAAGTCTTTGATAACTTGAAAATACTTTTAGTGGAAGATTCAAAAGCTTTTTACCTCTCGCTAAGAGAGGTATTGGATTCATGCTAAAAATCGCATATCCAGATTTTATTGAATAAGCACGTTTTAAGGTCCCTACAATCCGATTTTAACATTTTTACGATGATGTCTGTGTGTGTGTGTGTGTGTGTGTGTGTGTGTGTGTGTGTGTGTGTGTGTGTGTGTGTGTGGATGTGTGTGTGTGGGATGTTGGAAGGACGGTTACTCAAAAACTATAAGACTTAAAATTTGTTTAACAACGTATTTCCCAATCGGACATTCATGGGAAGATCTGAAAAGGTTTTGATAACAATTGGACAACCGGAAGTAGAAGATTCTTGAAAAAAAATCTTCTAAATATTATTTTTTGAAAATTTTTCTTGATAATATTAAAGAAAAATAAATTCTCTTTCTGATACATTTAAATATTTTTATACATATTTTATAGATTTAGAGATAAAAGGAATATAATATATAAAATAATGTTGTAATTAATTTTACAACCGAAAGGATGCCATGAAAAATAGTTGCAAATTTAAATTATTTGTAGCTGACAGATAAATGTCAGTGTCAGAAATAATGAGTAATGAAAGAAAAATGTATTTGGAAAATCCCTTAGTTCTTGATCTGTGACTATTATGGAGATGACAAGTCTAGGTTGAAGGACTTAAATTTGTTTCAAACATTATGGGACAATGTATACCAGTACTGTAGACTAGAGTAACTTTGAATTGCGAAAAAGCTATCAAATTATTCTCAAGTAAGTTGTAAATATTGACAAAATTACACATCGATATAAGAATAATCGGAGTGCAATCTATCCGTCACTTTATTAAAGGGAATTAAGGTTATTTAGATATAACAAGTATGAAAAAATAAAATGTAAAAGAAGATATGTAAGAATAGATGCACAATCCAGATATATACATTTTAGACCGCCCAAAATTAATGTTTTTACTAGAAGAATATGAAGAGAAAGTAAACAAAGTTGTTCGAATTGAAAATTGCTGTTACCAGCCTAATATTTATATATGGTAAACTCTACTTTGTAATTTATTGTAACATAATTTATGGTAAATATCTTTATGTTGAGACATGCTATTATTGAATAATAAAGAAGTTTATACGTCATAGATTTATATGAATATATTATTTGTATTTATAAAAATAATCTTTGCTTTATGCATACAGCCAGGTAAAATATACGGCGAGAGGTTATGTGCTGGCCACATCAGATTTTTTATACTAAAATGACAAATGATGTTAATTTTCACATAAGATTTTTGACGTTCCGTTTGGACAGCCCAGCTGTGAGTTGCAGTCTTCATTTTTCTAAATATGCGTAGATTGGAGAGAAAGAGATAAGTTCTATTGGAAAAAATCTATACTCCTAACTTTAACTAATCCGCGAACAGAGATAAGTCCTTCTATTAGACGGAAGACGAAAATTTTCGAGCCGAACCAATAAAATGATTCTAACGTAATCCTAGTATATATTTGTTTATTATTTCATTGCCAGTATTTTATCTTTTATAATATAAATATATTTCTAATAGGTGTTTTTGCAATTTTTCTCATCTGCTTTGAAAAGTTGTATTGAATGTTTGAGCAAAGTATCAATTCCATGAAGCGTATTTTATGTTCCGCAAAATATATTCGAATTGAAGGTCCAGTTTTTTTGTTGGATTTTAATAGATGATACGTTTTAACTTTAGTGATCGATTATCAGCTGACATCTCAAAAGCATTTATCAGCAGGGACGTGAACTGAAACGTATTTATGATTCAAGTTCAAAAAATAAATGTCGGTTCAGATTCAGTTTCGGTTCAAGAAAATGGAAATTATGACGGTTCATTGGTTTTGGGTTCGGGTTTTTTAGTTATTTTTACAATCATATTAATAATTTAATTTGAATTCACAATTTTTAGTTATATACAAGCCCAAACCCATAATATTTCGGCCAGTTTAGATTTTCAACAAACAAATTATAAAACCTACGCAAATGGTGAGAAATTTCTATAAATTTCTTTGAAATTTTAAAGTTACAAAAAGTGAATATGTTAATTCAAGTATTCCGCCATTTAAGATTAGGTTATATATTCTTTATTATTAATATCAACTTAGTTCTATTAAGCATTGTATCCCTAAGCCCTGCAAATTTTTCTGTGAGTATTGTCATATATGTCTTTTTTTAAGTTTTAAGTCTATATTTAAAGTAGCCGAAAGAATTTTGTAGAAATTTCGAAGCATCTATGTGTTATAATTCGTTGAAAATATAAACCGGCCGATCTGAACTGAATATATGTATATTTAAAACGGTTTCAATACGTTTATTTATTGACCTTGACAAATAAATGTTTAGTTTAGGTTTAGGTTAAAAAATCGGGTTAATTCGGGTTTTCAGTCCAGGTTCGGATTCAGCTTCAGGTCCCTGTTTATAAAGAGTTGAAATCGCTGAATTTGAAATTTTGTAGGAATACAGACTCTGTTCGTCTAAAATCTACACTTTCCACATGTCCACATAAGATGGTCACATCAGTATTATTGGGTGGTAGCATGAATGGTGTTTAGGATATGACTAGGTAGGAGATAGCTAGCAGTAGTATCAGTATTTTTGTCATTCCTTTATGGTCTATTTTGGAGAAAATACTTCAAATAACACTTATAGATAAATTAGTACGTAACTTTTATTTGAAGTATTTTTCTCTAAAATAAACAGAATTAAAACACTACTAGTCATCTCCTCCCTAGTTATTTCCTAATTCCAATTCATGCTACCATCCATTGGGTTAAGAAATTCAGGTAAGCCGTGCAAAGTAAAATATGCACTATCGTTTTAAATAGTTATTTATCTGTCAATTAACGAAAGTTAATTTAATTAGAACTTAATTAGAGCCTGTTTTACAATCGCCGGCTAGAACTTTAACTGCAGATAAAGTTTTAACCAAAGATTGTAAAACTGACTCTTAATCATTTTTTTTACGCGACAACTGGGCGACGGTCATCTGGGCGAAGTTGTCAGTGAAAATATGAATTTAACCAGAGAGAATTTTTGACTAGTAATTTATAATTTGACAGCTTTGGCAGTTAAAATTAGTCTAAAATTAATTTGACAGTTTCTAAATGTCCTAGATCCCTTTGTAATTAATGTGAGAGCTTTGGTAGTTTTTAAGTCGCCAGAAATTATTTTGCAGGTATTCCGATAGAAGAGTAATTGTGAGCTTTTAAGAGATGGAGAGAAAGAATGGTGAAGTATATTATAATATTGTAGGGAATTTGTATCTTATTCTCAATAATTATTCTAGCAAGACTTTCGTATTCCCTACATAAGGAACTGAAATCGCAGAACCAGAGATTTTGGAAGCAGTCTCTGCTCGTCTAAAATCTAAACATTCCACATGTCCACAAATTTTGCGGTGTAGACTTAATGTATGTTCCTCTACTTAACCTAACAACCTCCGCTTAAAAGCGACAGTAAATTTCCTTCACACACACTCGGCATACCATCCACATACTCATTTCTTCAACACAATATAAATATGCTACATATCACGAGGTGCTTATGCCTTATGACTCTGTCTGTGCGTACGTTACTTGGGGGCATCGCCCTTGTACGTGCCCATAGCACAGTACGCGTGTGGCCAGTGGCGTATCTCTTCCAAGGGTCAGTAATTATAGTTATTACTACTCACATATTGTTAATACGTGATGCAATAAAGCTGCTGCTATCAGGAAGTTTGTTTAATACCTTAGTAAATGCTTTTTAAAATTATTTAAAAATCAGTTAATGCTTATTGACATTAATATTGTTTATGACTGGTATAGTTATATGAAGCGAAATATGAAACTGATTTATGCAGGGTTTACAACCTTTTATGGCGGGTTGGGTAGCTTAACGGTCAGAACTAATATAAAATATTACTCAATATCATCTCAACTGTTTTCACAGTCTGTCTGATGTTATGACTTAGTAGGTTAATTATTCATCATTTTCTCTCGCATTTTTGTAATTTATTTTTTCAATAAAAATGCACTTCAACCTATTGTTGAATTCGTAATTTTACGTACATTCCAAATATATTTTAAGTGTCCCATTTGAAATATGAAAGTTAATGTCACTTCCGGAAACGCTACCATCATACCAAATAACAATGATTTGTCAGCCCCTGACCCTAGTTCACAAATATAGCAAGAAAATTAGAAAATAATTATAAATAAAAAGTTATTTTGAGTGGTCCGTTTTTCAGTGTCACCCTGTATAAGGCATAATAAATACAAAATTTTAGATTATTAATTGCGAAAAATATTTACATATTATAAAAGAACAACACATAGTAAAACAAATTTCGTACAGAGTATGCAAATTTCGGATCCGGTCCATGACAGAAAAAGCTAACTGGCTCAAGGAACCGCAAGTCCCATATAGAACATTATAACGGGCAATTGAATGATTTTATAATGAGTTTCATATTTAGCTTCATACAACTACAGTTGCGGTTTAATAGCTTTAATATAAAATGAAATGAAAATATTTCAGTAAAAAGAAGAATATTTAAACTGTGCCAGATCGGGACTGTGCGACGGAAGGTCCACAACAGCTCATCCAAAATCATCAAGTAAAGTTTTGCTGACTTGCGCTGCGTAAGGCTCTAAGGGCAGACTTTATTGTGTAGCAGACACACGCCGTGAGTCAGCGTTCAGTGGTGCCAATTTCCCGAAACAAAATTTTCCCAGGCCGCCGGTACCATTGTATCTTTAATTTTCTGATGGCTCTCATATTGCTTTTACTCGGCGATTCCAAAACTTTTTCAGTCATGGAACCCTAAAGAAACCGCCTGTGTTTTGCAGAACTCAAACTCCATCCTTCATTTTTATTAGTCATTGTGAATCAAAAACTGGGTGTTCAACCGATACCGATATATCGGCGAAATTGTCTTTTAGTCGATATATCGAAAACGATATTTGCCGATGAATCAAACGTTTCGAATTTCGCGCTATCAAAAAACCACGTAAATGCGCCGAGCCCAAGGAATTACAACGTGTGGGAAATTCCATCATTTCATCTCGTTCGACTAACCGTCCAGCACATGACACTTGAGAGATATTTTAAAGCCCTTAATATTGCAAGAGAAGCAGGTAAGTTGATTTTTTGGCGCGATGAAGTCCATTTCAAAATTTGAAAAAAGTGCACAAAAGTACAGCAGTTTTCTAGATGAGTTTTGTAGACCTCAAGAGACTATTTTCAGCAGTAGGTCTTATTCAGACAGACTTGTAAAATTACTTGTCTCCGCATAATTTCAGTATGCAATCTTTTAATTTTTCATTTTATTTACTAACTTTCCGAAAGGTATAAGCAAAATTTGTGTTTCTTTGTGCAAAATAATTTTGGTTTCACAAATAAATATGTTACATTTACCTTTTTGTATTACTTTTTTTTAATTTCTTCTAAAATTTGTTCGTTCATATTAGTATCGCCTATATTTTCAACAATATCGGTCTCGTCATAGAGTTAAGAATATACATATACATAGAGAGGCGTAAAGTATGATTGTAGGCAATGACCTTGATGCCTAGTAACGGAAGGGGAATGAAGCGTCAACCATATTGTTCAGCTCCATTTTAGCGCGTTATTCAAATGTTTCCATTTTACACCTACATATTTGTAAAATAAAGTTACACTGGAGTAATAAAACAATAGTAATAGTGTAATTTACTTGAATAAATCCAACGTAGGAAACAAATAATATCTCCCGTAATACATTGTTTTTATTTATACAAGATAATTCTGTAACTAAAATAAAATACATAATTATTTTTAAAATTTAAAGAAATACAATAAATATCTGAAACTAATAACCTTCGAACAGAATTAATTTGTTGTCGTCGATTTTGTGATGAATCTTTTATATTTTTTGCAATGTAGTATAGTCGTATGAAAATATATTTTTCTGAAATAGCTTTAATCAAATAAATAATATGGTTTTAAAAATATCATTTCGCTTGTTACATATTAGCTTAGCTTACGTGAAAAAAGTTTTAAAACATACCGTGTGTATAAGCCCCAAAATAGTAGGAAGGAAGTACGTTCGAAACTATCTTCTGGAAAATATTCTGAACATAAAACGCTGCCTCTTGACGGATTCCATCCAATTCTTTGTATCGCTTTTAACCAAACATTTCTTTTTTTCCAAGTTTTTCGGAAATCTTAATACAAAAATTGAAAAATAACAGGAAACTACTTATTTCGAAAGAACACTTTATTATGAAAATACTTACGCATGAAAGGTTATTTTTCTTTTCCTTTCAATAACTTTTTGCGCAACTGATTTCCTCCCAGTACGATTAATGCAGCCCAACACAGAGCACGATGGCATATTTATAAATAAAATTTAATAAATATACCCAGAAAAGTTCAAACAAATTTGAAATAGCACCCGTTAACGCAAGCAAAAGCAAACAACGAATCAGAAATGGGGCTGTACAAGATGGCGGACCATTTCCCCGCACGGCTTCAAGATTTCATGCTTACGCTCCCTCTAGTAAATATTCTTAACTCTATGGGTATCATATTGGTAGAACCTAGTATCGCGGCATCCTTGCAAAACAACTCTTCTTGTACAAAAAGTTCTGTACTTAACATATATGGATTGAAAAGAAACAATAGTTTGAAAAGAACAATTTTCATTGTGGCCGAAGAAAATATTGAGACGTATCAAATAAATAAATAAATAAATATTTCATCACGGCATATTACCCATTGCTGGGTGTGCCAATCTGCTTCATATACAGATATCGGTAATGATGCAATATCTGTACCGTGCGGGCGCTTACCAGGCGTCACCTCACGGGCACTCAATGCTGGCGTGGAGAGTGCGTCACAGGGGTCAATTTTGTGCCATTAAAATTCGATGTAATTTTTGGCGTCGGTCGGGATTGAACCCGGGTCCCCAGATTCGCGACCAGACACTCAGGCACACGACCACGAGACCCCATCAAATCCTAAAAATTATAAAACTACTTATTAATGTGACTTGATTTTACTCTTTAGCACGTATGTTTTATGTGGCATATTTTTTGATAATTTTATATTTTTAAATTTATTCTTTGTTCGCGGAACCCTTATGGGGCATCGATGGAACCCTTAAGATCTGCGGAATACATTTTGGGAACCGTTGATTTAACTGATACATTCCCCTAATTTGGTCCCGTATTTTTTCAACAGCCTGTGTACTGTGTACACAAACCAAAGTTATCCCAGTAAGTACAGTTTTTGTTCATAGCAACAACTCCTTACATATACTGGAGTTGTAATCTATGCATCGGGAAAGTGTTCGTTTGACCGCAGAAAAACAAATTGGTTTTTATTTTACAAAAAGAGTTTTATAAACACCCAAACATTGATATCCATTTCTATGTGGAATCGAACACAGAATTTATCTTAAAAAATCTGATGTGGCCAGCACAATACCTTCCGTCAATCCTGTGTATTTGTACAAATTCCATACATAAATTTTCTTGCAAAGATTCTAAATTTTTGGTATTTTATGATTCCCTTTCTCGGCAACTGAATTCCATACTCCTGATAACAAACAAATCACATGAAATAAGAAAATCATGAAATTTTGAATGAAAAATTATGACACTTGTCAGTTATGTACATAATTAATTGCTGTCATTTTCATACGGGTCCCCATATCTGCTTGCCAAAGGCAGCAAAGTCATGTCACTGCACGCGCCCTATACATAATTTTTCCTATATTTCCAGTAAAGTTGTTTCATAAACAAACTATGCAAATTGCACTTGACACTGACATCTTGTTCTTCTTTAGTTTTTCCCATTCGTTAGGGGGTCGCTAATTTTTATTTTCTTCTTCCACTCATTTTTGTTTTGCGTGTCGTCCTCATTCAGTTCCTTTTCTCTCAAGTCTTCTGCAATACAGACTTTTCATCTTATATTTGGTCTTCCTATGTTTCTTCCACCTTCTATTAATTTATTCATCTCTCCTCATGACATGTTCAAACCAATGTAATCGTCTCTATTATATCTAAAAACTTCTAACACTAGAGTTACTTCCCTTATACTTTCATTCAGTTACTTGCTTTTTATTGATACTGACATCTGTCAATTTGAATTACCTGAATATATTAGCAGTTTCCGTGGTTATGTTAGCATAGCTGGCTGAATTATAAAATTTATACGAATTTTTTATCTTTATTATTCTTTAACTCTATATCTGTTGAATATGAAATATAAAATGAAATCAAATCGTATAGAGAATAATATATTCTTTAAGTTATAATAACATTTAACTGAGTTTTTCAAGAAAAACTGTTAAAATCTTCAAATGAGGGTACTACCGGTTGACCAATTATAACCAAAATCTAAATATGTCTGCATATGGTTGTAAGAAAGAGGAATACGCAAGAATTGTAATTTTTGGAATTCTAGTATTGGAGATATCGTTGTCGAAACCGCGGTCACATACACACACATACACACATACACACACACACGCACATACGAACACACACACACACACACACACACACACACACACACACACATACAGACATCATCGTAAAAATAGTAAAATCGTATTGTAAAGTCCCTAAAACGTGCTTATTCAATGAAAACTCACCACCGAATTTTTTGACCAAAGACAATACCTTCCTTACCTATAGTTGACGGAAGGTAAAAAGATCAAAGTCTTGTTTCGTTGCAAATGCAATTAGTGAATTCTATTTAAATGCGGAGCGCTTAACTGGAAGGCATTTCGCGTGGAATGACACATGTGTTGTGCGGGTTGTTTAGACTGGAATATTGGAAATCCATCAACCTCAAGTTAAAATTAGTTGAACCGCAATATAATCAACCCTGTAGTGCACTTTCCACAAATGTCAGACTGGTAATTGTGGTTTTCAAATGAGAATCAACCACACGATTCGAATTTCCTAACCACCTAATTACCAAATTCATCTGCATCAGACAGGAAGAGAACTTATTAAACTGTACATTTCCAACAGAATACAAATTGACTATTTGCAGTTTGTAGTATATGTGTGTGATCTGAATTATTCATTAACAAACATGCAAGATAGTGCAACAAGCTAAATCAGAAATCAGATGTAGCCAGCATATTGCCTCTCGCTATTTCAATTTTTACCTCTTGCTAAGAGAGGTATTGGATTCATGCTAAAAATCGCATATCCAGATTTTATTGAATAAGCACGTTTTAAGTTCCCTACAATCTGATTTTAACATTTTTACGATGATGTCTGTGTGTGTGTGTGTGTGTGTGTGTGTGTGTGTGTGTGTGTGTATGTATTTGGCATATTGGAAGGACGATTACTCAAAAACTATAAGACTTTATATTTGTTTAACTACGTATTTCCCAATCGGACATTCTGGGAAGATCTGAAAAGGTTTTGGTAACAACTGGACAACCGGAAGTATAAGATTCTTGAAAAAAATTCTTCTAAATAATATTTTTTGAAAATGTTTCTTGGTAATATGAAAGGAAATTAAATTCTCTATTTGATACATTTATTTATTTTATTATATATTCTATAGATTTAGAGATTAAAGAAATATAATATATACAATAATCTGTCAGCCGAAGGAATGCCATGGAAAATAGTTGAAAATTTTAAATGTTTGTAACGGACAGATAAATGTCAGTGTCAGAAATCCGGAGACATTACTGAAATTTTTTTTCTTGGAAGTACATACATTTTATTTCTTATTGTATTAATAGTTAAATATTTAAAATTATAGGTGTATTACATATATCCTTCAAAAATACTGTCAATCCTGACAATGAATTGGAAACATTTCGAAAAATTAGAAGAGGACAAAATTTCTTCATAAAATGAATTTAAAATTAAACAATCTAAATATAAGGAATAGATATAAGTAGAATTTTTGATGTAGAGTGTAGGTATACAAGAAATGTTAAATACAATAGAGCTCGAGCAGTCATGTGTCTTTGTTGGCCTTGACAAGCAGATATGGGGGCCCATGTCAGAATGATAGCTAGTAATATGTATATAGATGTTAAATATCATAATTTCTCATTCTAAATTTAGTGATTTTGCAATTCCATGTGGTTTATTTTCCTCGACAAGTAAATTCCATACTCCTGGTGACAAATTAACTACGTGAATTTAGAAAATCTTGAAATTTTTAATGAAAAATTCTGACATTTGACATATATGTACATAATTATTAATTATCATTCTGAAACGGGCCCCCACATCTGCTTGTCAAGGCTAACAATGTAACATGACTGTTCGCGCCCTATACTTATGTAACCAAAAAAGGAAATGGCGAGAGGTATTGTGGTGGCCACAACAGATTTTTATATTTTGTAAACGTATTGATACTGGAAAATCCGCCGGAAAATCTATTAATCAGGTGCGGCGGAATATAACAATTGAAATGTTATTTTCCTTTCGGCGGATTTTAGCTACATAACTGATTAAAATCCGCCATACATTATGGCTCCAATACTAAAGTATCGTTCACAACAATAAAAATTATGGTAGCGGAGAATTAGTGGCCGTAGTAGTGGCATGAGTGAAAGACTGAATGCGTTGTAGCAAACTTATTCGTTCACATCCAAAAATTAAGAAAATTAGAGTAGCGCAGTGGCAACGGCAGCGATAAGATAGATGTTATCTGATAAAATAAGCAAAAGCAAAAAGATTATTTTATTATTTGAGTGTTTAAATATAGATGTATGTATTTCTTAAGGTAATGTACGTTACGTTTCTTTTCTGAATCAAATTAATTTCTTATATTTCCGTCATTTTAATATCAAATTCTTCCAAACAAGGCTAAGTATATAGCAGTCAGTCACATTGACGTGACATTGATATTCAGGATGCAGTTCAGAATCTATTTGATTCTGCTTCAAAGGTGGTGCTTCGCGTAGGCAGGGATGAAGAAAACGAGCAGTACAAGATCTCTTTTAAAAAGAACGTTTTAGGCTAGATACGTGCTACTCGCAGTTGATCTTCATGCTAGATAGAAATGATAATTTCAATAATTTTTCATTGTGAACGGATATATTTTACTATAAATTCCGTACGCTACCGATACCACTAATTCTATCACTGCCGCAATTTTTGATTTTATTCTGAACGGGCGTTAAAAACGCTGAGTAACGGAAAATTAAGACAATCACAACTTCTTGTTAATTCATCTAAATTTACAAAAACCACAAATTATTTGTTATTTTTTAAACAAACCGTAACATAACCTAACATAATGCACAACCCTTACGATCTAGTTACTATGTTTTTGTAAGTTTTCTAAACGTACCTTATTTAAATCGTAGAAATAGAGAATTCTAATTAACCAAGAATGATTTTGGAAAAACATATAGACCTCGCTGAGATTTGAATCCATTATTATCAAAGTCTGAGTGAGGCCGAAAAATTCTCAAATTATTTGCTTTCAAAATAGTTGTTGAGTATACAAAAAAAAATTATACGACACACGGCCGGTAGCTGCATTTACGGTCTCGTTAGTTCACATATCTCGCCCTATCGGGCTCGATTCGTGATGTACTGTAAATGCTTAGCTACCGGCCTAATGACGTAAATAGCTATTTTGTATACTCAACTGTAAACAACTATCTACCTTCCTAGCAACGAAAAGATGAAATTTATGACACCGTTCATAATAATTTATACGAATTAAAAAATAATATTGAATTTGTTCTTAATAATGTTGACAGAAGAACACTACAATTAGTGAGAAATAGTTTATTAAGAAGAACTTTGTATTCATGTCAATGGTGGCAATTTTGAACAATTTTTATAAATTATTTGTCTTCATATTGTACTTTGTTAATTAACTAATAATTATTCACAAATTAAAGAAAATTATTAGGTACAGTTTTTGCAATTATTTCTGCATTTGATTTATTTGTTTTCTTCCATAGCACTCTTTGTATATGAATCATTTTTAATTTTGCATTTTTGTCAAATATTTTATAATATTAGGGTATTACATATGGATATCGTTGAATTCATAAAAAAATACTGAATCGAATACGCAAATAAAAAAAAAAATAGGTTGCCATTTAAAATAAGAAAGTTGCACCCCGTATTTTGAGAACCACTGGTCCAAAATAATTCTTGTTTCGTAGTCTTATAATATAGAAAATCTTTGCTAATTTAACCGACCTCGTAGTTCTTATAGTTCTCGAAATATCAATAGTGTACCACTTAAAATGAACAGCCTGTATAATGCTATAAATATAAAACATAAAAAATCTGATGTGGCCAGCACAATACCTTCCGTCAATCCTGTGTATTATGTACAAATTCCATTCATAAATTTTCTTGCAAAAGATTCTAAATTTTTGGTATTTTATGATTCCCTTTCTCGGCAACGGAATTCCATACTCCTGATAACAAACAAATCACATGAAATAAGAAAATCATGAAATTTTGAATGAAAAATTATGACACTTGTCAGTTATGGACATAATTAATTGCTGTCATTTTGATACGGGTCCCCATATCTGCTTGCCAAAGGCAGCAAAGTCATGTCACTGCACGCGCCCTATACATAATTTTTTTGCAAAAGATCCTATATTTCCAGTAAAGTTATTTCATAAACAAACTATGCAAATTGCACTTGACACTGACATCTTTTTCTTCTTTAGTTTTCCCATTCGTTAGGGGGTCGCTATTTTTTATTTTCTTCTTCCACTCATTTTTGTTTTGCGTGTCGTCCTCATTCAGTTCCTTTTCTCTCAAGAGTCTCAAGTCTTCTGCAATACAGTCTTTTCATCTTATATTTGGTCTTCCTATGTTTCTTCCACCTTCTATTAATTTATTCATCTCTCCTCATGACATGTTCAAACCAATGTAATCGTCTCTATTATATCTAAAAACTTCTAACACTAGAATTACTTCCCTTATTTTTTCATTCAATTACTTGCTTTTTATTGATACTGACATCTGTCAATTTGAATTACCTGAATATATTAGCAGTTTCCATGATTATGTTAGCATAGCTGGCTGAATTATGAAATTTATATGAATTTTTTATCTTTATTATTCTTTAACTCTATATCTGTTTAATATGAAATATAAAATGCAATCAAATCGTATAGAGAATAATATATTCTTTAAGTTATAATACCATTTAACTGAGTTTTTTAAGAAAAACTGTTAAAATCCTCAAATGAGGGTACTACCGGTTGACCAATTATAACCAAAATCTAAACATGTCTGCATATGGTTGTAAGGAAGAGGAATACGCAAGAATTGTAATTTTTGGAATTCTAGTATTGGAGATATCGTGCACGAAAAACCGGTCACATACACACACACACATATACACACACACACGCACATACGAACACACACACACACATACAGACATCATCGTAAAAATAGTAAAATCGTATTGTAAAGACCCTAAAACGTGCTTATTCAATGAAAACTCACCACCGAATTTTTTGACCAAAGACAATACCTTCCTTACCTATAGGTGCCGGAAGGTAAAAATACCTTATTCAAGGATTGGACATAATTCACTTGATCAGATTTCCGTTTACGCCATTATCTTTGCAAATTGACGTTTAATGGGCGTTAAAAACTGTCTTTGATGGTACGAATATAGCAAACTACGTGTTCATAAATACATTCTATATTTGTTTACCACTGCATATCACGAAACGCAACGAACAAATGTGGAATATAGCAAAAGTTATAAATGACTTGTGGTTGACAATAAATCATTGCGATTGATGGCGCACCGTAAACCATATTCTGGCATTATTTCAAACAATATACGAGTACTACAAGGACTCTATTCGCGACTTGGTTTGCGGTACGTTGTTTTAAACGGTTAGATGCTTTTATAAATAGAAACCAAGAAAGTTATTGTGTAAATGTAAGTACAATATACGATTTATGTACGTATTCCTTTTTAGTAAAAGTAAATAAAATGTTGAATAGGTTGACAACTTAAAGATTGATAATTTAAATCTCAATGGAACTCACTTTCTTATAACTGATTCAATTATTCTTTATTTCTCATGTAACACAAGTTTAATTCTTATTAACAGAGAGGACTTCTTATTAATTTATGATAATATAAATTATAATTATTGAAAATAAAACAAAACTACATAGATACCTATTTCAAATAAAAGACAAGATATTGTCTTTGCTTTTTACCTCTCGCTAAGAGAGGTATTGGATTCATGCTAAAAATCGCATATCCAGATTTTATTGAATAAGCACGTTTTAAGGTCCCTACAATCCGATTTTAACATTTTTACGATAATGTCTGTGTGTGTGTGTGTGTGTGTGTGTGTGTGTGTGGATGTGTGTGTGTGGGATGTTGGAAGGACGGTTACTCAAAAACTATAAGACTTAAAATTTGTTTCACAACGTATTTCCCAATCGGACATTCATGGGAAGATCTGAAAAGGTTTTGGTAATAATTGGACAACCGGAAGTAGAAGATTCTTGAAAAAAAATCTTCTAAATATTATTTTTTGAAAATTTTTCGTGGTAATATTAAAGAAAATTAAATTCTCTATCTGATACATTTAAATATTTTATTATATATTCCATAGATTTAGAGATAAAAGAAGTATAATATATAAAATAATCTGTTGTAATAAATTTGACAGCCGAAAGAATGCCATGAAAAATAGTTGATAATTTAAATTATTTGTAACTGACAGATAAATGTCAGTGTCAGAAATAATGAGTAATGAAAGAAAAATGTACTTGGAGAATCCCTTAGTTCTTGATCTGTGACTATTATGGAGATGACAAGTCTAGGTTGAAGGACTTAAATTTGTTTCAAACATTATGGGACAATGTACACCAGTACTATAGACTAGAGTAACTTTGAATTGCGAAAAAGCTATCAAATTCTTCTCAAGTAAGTTGTAAATATTGACAAAATTACACATCGATATAAGAATAATCGGAGTGCAATCTATCTGTCACTTTATTAAAGGGAATTAGTGTTATTTAGATATAACATGTATGAAAAAATAAAATGTAAAAGAAGATATGTAAGAATAGATGCACAATCCATATATACATTTTAGACCGCCCAAAATTAATGTTTTTACTAGAAGAATATGAAGAGAAAGTAAACAACGTTGTTCGAATTGAAAATTGCAGTTACCAGCCTAATATTTATATATGGTAAACTCTACTTTGTAATTTATTGTAACATAATTTATGGTAAAATATCTTCATGTTGAGACATGCTATTATTGAATAATAAAGAAGTTTATACGTCATAGATTTATATGAATATATTATTTGTATTTATAAAAATATTCTTTGCTTTATGCATACAGCCAGGTAAAATATACGGCGAGAGGTTATGTGCTGGCCACATCAGATTTTTTAGCTTGAAAATGAAGAGAAAATATGAAAAATATCAAAATAGGTTTAAAAAATTGATTTAGTTGTTGAAAAAGGGCCATAAATATTTGTGTACTTGTATAGTCATTTATACTTTCATATTCATTGTTGAATAATAGTATATTGTGTTATTAGGAGTAAAAGTGTTACTTTGTGTGGCGAACGCAGAAGTTTAAACGACGAGCGAAGCGAGTCGGATAATTGCGCGCGAGGCACACAAAGACACTTTTACACCGAATGACACATTATATTTTTTCTTCAAACGTAAATATTTAAAGAAAAAAGTCTACTACTGACGTTACATTTTACGTAAATTACGTTTGCGATTTCAATTGCCCTGTAGCTATGGATACTGATTTGTTCACTTTTTGTTATAAATATTGAAATGAAAATTTTCACGTTTTAACGTTTAAATAAAAACTGTGCAATTTTATATCCTTCTTGTGTGCAATTATATCGGAATTTGAAGTATTATAATGTACGCCCCCTGAAGTTGTTCATTTGGATGGAAATCTAACAGTGTGGCTGAAAGATATGTCCAGGAATCACTGCAAAACAATATAAACTTTTTTTATCACTTTAATTCTAAGTATTCTTATGCTCATTACCGTCCCTGTAATTGTAATCTGTAAGTCTACTATTCTTTAATAATGTTATTTCCTCAAAAGTAAACTCTGTTTATATTTCAATTCACAGGTTATATATTTAAATTTGACAGCTATTGATGGGATTTAGTAACTTTATTCTTAGGTTACCTAGCGTGTTATAGTGACATTTAGGGCGATATTACAGGTTTCTTTTTATTAAAGTTACTTCTTATTCGTTGATCTGTATAGTTTCTATGGATATTTATTTATTTTATTTCTACCTTGTGAATCAAGTCATAAAAGATGCTACTTTTATGACGTTTGAAGAAAAAATAAATATTTATCGTATTCATAAAAAATAATTATATGAATGTTCAATCATGATTTTCTTCATACACATTCTAATTGTATGTCTGTAATGTCACGGTTTCATACACACATACAAAGATAATCTCACGCACTTACTATATGTAAAATGTCAACGTAGCGCCTAGCAACAGGTCGTTTAGATTTAAAATCTGATATGGACAATACAATACCTCTCGCCATTTAATATTTATTAATTTAAATACATATGTATTTAAATCCCAAATATGTCTTCATCATTACCAAAACCTGTGTACAAAGAAGATTGGCACACCCAGCAATGGGTAATATGCCGTTATGATATATTTATTTAAATACATACCTACATATTTACTAATGCCGGAAACTACATTAAGTTCCTTTTCATATAAGTATTATTCTATTTACAATTTTAATTTTAAAACGTTACTATTATTAATTTGAAATGATTATTTTTCTATCTGTTACATACATTTGAGCTGAACTGTGTAACAATAGAGTTCATAGATTCCGGGATTTAATTTTTATTTCATTTTATAAATTTATCTATAAAATATATAAAAAAAAGTATTAATGCAAACCTGTAGAAAATTTAATAATATTTAATTTTTATAATAACGTAAAATTGCGAAAAAATGACATTTAACAGTATTTTTTGAAGTAAAACTATTCAGAGCTTTAAGTAAAGTGCCATTTCCGGTTATCTGATTTACAAAAAAATCTAACAGCTTCTTTCCATATTAGAATAAGGTAGAAATACATGGTATCAAAATTTTATGAGTGATAGTATTTGATTAAAATGATACAACATTTATAGTTTAAATAATGTGTTCCGAAAAATTTTTTAATAATGATAGTATTTGAGTTAGAGCACCCAGAGGATCCACACTCACACACATACATGTACATATACATACACACTCACATACACACACATCTACAGACATCATTGTGAAAATATTAAAAACTGATTCTAGGGACCTTAAAACATGGTCATTTACCAAAATCTCGATATGCGATTTTTAGCACGATCTCATTACTTCCCTTACCAAGGGGGGGGGGACAAAACAACTTGTCAACGTTTAATACACAAATGTAAAATATTTCTAATTTTATTCTACAGAGAGACACGTGTCATGAAACTATGACGTGGTTTAATATATTTTAAAAAATTAAAGATTTAAAATTTGTTTTTTTCTATTTTTAATACCCGAGATATTTGAGTTTAAATATTTAACTAAAAATTCCCGTTGAATCGAATCCTGATATTGTCTATCTTGGCTGAGACCCAAAATTGAGGATACATGACTTGTTGGGCTTATTACTTAATTTTACAAACAAAATTATATAAATATGCCATTATTGAGAATTTTCAAACAACTAAAATAATAATAATAATACAAATTTGTAGTTAATAAATAACTATTTGGTAAGAAAATAAAAATATTGATAATATTCATTTGAAAAATAGCCTTTTCAACGTCTTACAAGAAAAATTATAAAGGTTGTTATATAAATGTTATTCTAATATGAATAAATAACTGAAATACATTATGTGTATACGAGTATCATATCTACTCCATCGAAGAGTTTAATGATTTATTGGGACAAATATCTCTTACTCTATCATTTATTTTATTGATTATATCAACAAACGTTTTTATAAATAAATCCATTGATACATTCTACATAAATTATGTAAACACAATTTAACTAACATGAAAAACTGAATTGAAATCAATTCACTCATTACATTAAAAATATAAAACCTGTCTATAAAGCGAATATCATCTATTTAATTATTTCCAAGCTTCAACATCGATCGTCGTCTGTCTAGGTGTTCAATTGTTCGTTTATTAGGTAAGAATTAAGGCTATTGTTGTTTAACTAACGGGTCTGTGCCATTTGTATGCCATTTTACGTGTATTCATGGACAATTTAGAATTAATTCCTACATATTTGCAGTTAGCCAAGTATTGAAGCAGCTTTAATAGAGGTTTTGCTGAATACAGCGAGAAATTTGCATATGTAATTAAATGACTGCAAATGCACATTTCGGAGATACTTTATGAGAGTTTACTGTAAAGCTATGATAAACCTTGGCATAAATTTTCTGAAAATTAAATATTTCTATGACTGTTGTTAAAATTGCTTAGTTTTATCTATGTAGTTCATTTCATGTAAGAAAATAGGGTTGTTTTAGATAAGAAAATAAATACTGCTCTCTCATTGGTTAGAATGCACATCTAGTTCACAAAAGCGGAAAAATATCACCTGTCAGCTGTCAGTTATCAAATAAAAACGACATAATTAAGTGATATACGACCACGTTTTTAATTTCTAATATTTAATATTTAGGTATGGTAGAATTTTACAGTTGCATAAAACGTTGTTAGCTGATCATAACTACACATTGTAACCATGGATACGTATTGGAAAATAACGGACCTATTCTGTAACTCAGTGATTAGTTTTTAACAAGTGGTTAAAAAAAATATTCAATAGATATTGATTTGACAACTAATAATCCGTCTTTTTGTTATATGTCAACATACTTGAATGGATAAAATTTTTAACCAGTTGTTAAAAATTAACCACTGAGTTACAGAATAGGCCCATAAGCTGTCAAAGTTAATAGCGTGATTAAAGTCAACAATGTTTTACGAAACTGGGCCTATAAATGGTAAAGTTTAGTTTCACGACTATACTCGTAATTTATTTCTCTCTTTTCGTTTCGAAGATATTCACATCCAAATTTTGGTGAAAAACGCGCAATTTTGTACAATAACCCAAAAATGGGACCGTATACGAACTTCTCAATATCACCATTCGATTCTACGACTAAAATTACATACGCATACTAATTTTCATAATTTTTGAACAACGGATAAAATTTTAATTTAAAAAAGTTTAAAAACCTTGGAAAATGTCCAAAATTTGAAAAAAATCACCTTAGATTTTTTGAGATTGTGGGTCAATTCTAGTTACTTCCCTCTAAAAATTGTAACAAATTTTACCCTTAGATTCGAATGATTGTATCGCCATGGTCATATCTCGAATAATTTTTGTGCATCGAAAATATCCAGTTTTTGGCGGTACACGACAACTGGGCGATGTGCAACTGGACGATGGATAACTGGGCCCCGCGACATCTGGGCGATAGTGATTCACATCACTTACCGATTAGTAATTTGTTAATACAACCTACTGCCTTGAAAACATTTAGAAAAACCTGATCGTGCAAAAATATTTTTTTAGGTCAAACTGGTTTCTAAAACAACGTTTATGGAGCGAATTATAAAACAAAAAAAATCGGTTGTGGCCAGCACAATACCTCTCGCCATTTTCATTTTACGTTGCATAAGGCGCGAGCAGTTATGTGATTTTGCTGGCCTTGGCATACAGATAGGGGACCCGTGTCAGAATGACAGCTAGTAATGTACATATGTGTCAAGTATCATAAGTTTTCATTCAAAGCATTATGATTTTCCAAATCCATGTGGATTATTTTCCTCGACAAGTATATTCCATACTATTGATGACAAATAAACATCAGAATATTTTCAAATTTTGAATGAAAAATTATGACATATGACAATTGTGACATCTATGTAAATAACTACTAGCCGTTATTCTGACACGTATCCTCATATCCGCTTGCCAAGGCCAACAAAGTCACATGACTGCTCGCGCCCTATAAGTAACGAATAAATAATTGAAATTGTATTTCTTCTTTCGTTCTATGAGAAATTTTGTCCTACTTTTCTAATATGTTCAAAATTCTTCAAATTCATTAACAGTATTAACGGTATTTCTTAAGGATATATGTAATATTAACATACCTATAATTTAAATACATAGTTAATGAATAATACAATAATATATATTAAATGTACTCGTACCTCCCAGAAAAATCATACTTTTGACACTAACATTTTGCATTTATCTGTCAATTACAAACATTTGAGTATCTCAACTGTTTTTTGGGCAATGAGATTTCTTAAAATAGATTATTCTAAATTATTATACCATATCTCCAAAACTATACGAGATATAATAAAAAAATTAAATGTGTCAGATTGAGAATTTAATTTTCTTTAATATATCCAAGAAAAATTTTCAAAAAATAATATTTAGCTTTTTTTTCAAGAATCTGCTACTTTCGGTTGTCCAATTGTTACCAAAATCTTTTCAGTTCTTCCCATGAATGTCCGATTGGGAAATACGTAGTTAAACAAATATTAAGTCTTATAGTTTTTGAGTAATCGTCCTTCCAACGTCCCATACACATACACACACACATACACATACATCCAAACGTGCTTATTCATTAAAATCTGAATATGCGATTTTTAGCATGAATCCAATATCTCGCTTAGCGAGAGGTAAAAATAAAACATTAAAGTCCTAGAACTTTAAAATATCATTTTAAAGTTCTAGGACTTTAAAATTTTACTTTCATACTGAATCCTTTATTTATGCGGCATTAAATTGTCCTTCACCGCAGCAGCTTCATCCAAAATACCTCAAAGAATATATTTTTCATCAATTATTGTGAATAAGAATGTTAACGAAACCAGAAAAATTAAATTTCAATCTGTCAAAATTTTGCTAGGATTTTCGAACAATTGCGACTTAGTCTACTTATACAAAATTCATTTTGTTACAAATTGCTGCATATTTGTTTTAATAATTTAATAACTAGAAACCAGTATGACAGAAATTAGGTATGTAAATCAGACTTTTCGTCCTTGATACATAAAATACTATTAAATGTGTTAATAGTAATAATTATTAGCACTAGTGTTAACTAAGTTTATTTCCTATTTCCTATCAATTTTACTTTTTCATTTACTAATGTCGTTATTTCATTCGTAGTAAATTTTTTGTATCCTCAGCTTTTTCAATATCAGCTAACATAGAATCATTTTATCTCGCTAACTCTTGGTATTACTGCCCAAGCTTTCCTTTGTTACCTACTCTTATTTTATATTAAATGAAACTAATGCCACTTTCAAACTGTGTCAATTCCACAAAAATTGTTTTTTTTTCTTATTTCATGGAAAAATCGCTCAGTATTCCTATTTTACGGCGTTTAGCGGCGCATGACTGTAAATAATAGCGTAATTATTAAAAACATACGCAAAAGAATTCCCAATTCATGATACGGAAATCTTGTAACCGTAGCAAAGCAACGCATAATTTACATACGATTAATTCTAAGACAATTAGGATATGTAGTATAGTTGCAAATTCTTTAAGATTACAAGTTGCGTCATTAAAATAGATGAAAATACACAGGTGCAACTGAGGAATTCCTGTCTCACGTTCTATATTGAGAGGGGAAGAGTACTCGTAATTACATGTCTTTGACGTTATTGATTTCAGAAATCGATACCTTTTTGAAAAATTAATGTGTCATATTTAATATTATACTGTCTTTGTACCTATTTATTAAAGATGATGTTCTTGCTTGTTCTCATGCTTGTGGTTTTCATTTTAAAATGTAATGTATATTATTTTCCTCTGATTTTATTGAATCTAGTAGTAATATCAAATTAAATTATACCAAATTGTGGCGCACGCAAAAGGACTCCATGGCCTCCTCCAAAATAAATTTTCTTTATAATTTTGTCGTATAATTGTTAATGAAATACTCGGATAAATTAATAATTATCTTTGTTGTAATTAAAGATTTTTTTGTTGTACATTTATTATCCCTTTTTGTAATAAAGCATATTAGGAATAAGAAATTTGCTTCTGAAGCTGACAAGAAAATATTTTTTCTACAACTCTATTAAAAATAGTCATTTTAATCTTTGTATATAGGGTAATATAATCGTCTCTCTCGTATCTTTCTAGAAACTTCTAACACTAGAGTTATTTCTCTTATTCTTTCATTCCTTACCGTATCTTTCCTGTGTCTTCCCCAACATTTATCTCAACATCTTCCTCTCTGCCACATTCATTTACTTTTCATTAGGTGCGTTCAATAAGCCACAGGAAAACAAGCAATCGGAAGTAAAATTTGTTGACGACTTTGCTAGCCTAGCATTTGCTTGATTTGGTCGCAAGCAAACCAAGCGCCAAATTTCTCGCTTGTCTTGCTAACTTATGAAATATAATGGCGGGAAATGCAAATTACACATACATGAATTTAACTTGTATTTTATGGTGTGTTTATATCAATTACGTGTCAAAAAGGCTTTCAAAAGTTTTGTGATGAAAGTTCATAACATTGTTAAAGTTGAAATATTTTCTTAGACCTAAAAAAAATGTTCAAAATTAATTTCACTATCTGCAAATAACTGTACCTATCTATAAATTCATTTTGTAAAACTTTCCAGACCAATAAATGAATATAAGAGATACACATGTTATATTTGACAACTGTATAACTTTCTCGATGACATTTATGAATATCAGTTCGTCATATAGCTAGCAAATCTTTCAGTGTACTAAGCAACAAGTCTCGTTTGCTTACCTACCATTTGCTTGAACTGCTTACTTCATTGAATGCACCTATTGATACTGACATCTGTCAACTTGTATTATCTGAATATATTAGCAGTTTCCATGGTTAGCATATCTGGGAAATTTATAAAATTTAATATCTTTATAATTCTTTAACTCTATAACTATTGAATATAAATCAAATCGTATAGAGAATAATATATTCTTCAAGTTATAATAATGTTAAATGTCAATAAATGAAATTTAACTGTGTTTTTTCAAGAAAAACTGTTAAAATCTTCAAATGAGGGTACTTCCGGTTGACCATTTATAACCAAAATCTAATCACTTGTTCTTCTGGATGTAAACTTGAGAAATATGAAAAAATTATAACTTGTGGAATCGTGGTATTGAATTTATGCGATCCGAAACTTTCGTCACACACACCAAGTCACACAGATTCACGCACACACACACACATACACACACACACACACACACACACACACACACACACACACGCATACATACATACATCATCGTAAAAATGATAAAATCGTATTATATGGATCCTAATACGTACTTATCACTAAAAACTCATCATTGAATTTTTTACCAAAGACAATACCTTCCTTACCTAAAGGTGACGGAAGATAAAAAATCTGATGTGGACACCACACGACTTCCTTGTACGATTATTAAACTATACATATTTTTTTAATAAATAAATTACAAAATATTAATTTTAACTTCAAAACAGTATGATATATAGCGACCATAATCTAACCCGGTTCTTTTTAAAGAGTGTTTTGATTACAACAAAGAAATATTTGATTACAACAATGAATATGACTAATTTCACAATAAAAATATAATATTTGTTATTGTACGAATCATAAAATTGCACGTATTTAACGTAATTTGACAATAACATTTTTTTATGTTTTTGTCCTAATCTATAGCAAGCTTTATTACAAAAACAAAAAAGTATATAATTTTTAAATTTACATATCTCGCTTATACAAAGGGCTAATTTAATAATACTTGATGTGCTAGACGCAGAAATTAATTCTCTAAAACTTTTATTTGAAGCATTTATTTCTAAAATCAAAATAAAATCATTTTATTCAAGAAAAACTGTTAACAACTTCAAGTAATGTACCACTTCCGGTTAGCCTATTTTAACCAAAATCTATTATGTTATTTCGATTGACATAAAAGTCTTTTATACCAAATTTGAAAAGTTTTGGATTATATTTTAAAACAGTTTTTCATTAAAATCTATTATAGGCTTCAAGTAAAGTGCCACTTCTGGAAACTGTGTAATAACCAGAAGGAGGTGCACAACTAGATGTTATAGAAGTCCTAAATACAAAATTTCAATTTTCTACGGCTTACCGTTTTTGAGTTATGCGAGATACGTACGAACGTACGGACGTACGTACGTACAGACGTCACGACGAAATTAGTCAAAATGGATTCAGGGATGATCAAAATGGACATTTCCGCTGAAATCTGAAAACCGAAATTTTTCGCGATTACAATACTTCCTTTACTTACGTACAAGGAAGTAAAAAACCTATAAAACAAAAAAAAAAACGCTGTCGGTTTTTATCGTTTATTGGTTTTGCCATCCCTGATCCATTGTTCATAAATTTTAATATTGTATGTAATTTTGCCCTTAGAATTGAATAGAAAAGTCGCCAAATAGGTATATGTATCTACCTATTATCACAGATTCAAAACTTTAGTGATTACTAACATAGTGTTAGTTTGCAATAAGTTAGCTTATAAATTAAATAAGATCTGCCATAAATTTATTTAGATTTTTTTTTTGTTATTTTAACGTTAACTTTCAGTGTTTTTTTTTTGTAAGATTAAGGAATCGTTATTTTATTATTTAAAACATGTAAATTATTTAAATAATTAATACCTACTCGTAAATAAGATACTTGTATTTTTGTAAAGCTTTGAGAAATATTGTTATACAAATATATTTAATTTTTTATTACAAATTTTTATTTTCATACATTTATTCTCGTTCATAATCAGTAATGGCATGTAGCACAGAAGCAAAAGTACAGCGCGAACGCATCGCTGTACAGAAGAAACGCTGTAGTTCTTCTACATACCGTCAATGCAAGCAAAACGCTAGTATCCAATGTACCCCTCTACTCTCCGTACACCCGGCGTCCATATATTTTCGCGTTGTGCTATGCGCATTTACGTGAGCAATCTGTATAGTGTTTTGAATCTGTGCTATTATGTAAAATCGGAGTTTTTGGATCCATACTTGATCGCAAATATCTTAGGAACTAAAAGAGATAGTAATTTGCGGTTTGGAAATCAGCGCGTTAAATTGTATCTTCAAGTATATAAAATATACTCAAAAGTGTATATGAGTTTTGCGGGAGATAATTTAAAAATATGTAGAGGTACAAGATTTTGGGTGTTAGCAATTTAGTTTTTGAAAGCCTTTATTAATATAAATTCGGCCAAGAAAAGTTGCTATCATTTACTCTGAAACCGAAAGTGATGTTTGTCAACTATTTTCGCAATAAAAAAAAAAAAATCATCACGGCCCATTGCTGGATGTACCAATCTGCTTCGTACACAGATGTCGGTAATGATGGAACATTTGTACCTTGCGGGCGCTTAGCAGGCGTCTCCTCACGGGCACTCATTTATAATACCTAATAAAAATAAATTACCCTAATTTAATAGATAAACCGTTAAACATTTGTTCATTTTTTTGTTTCATTTCCATGGCTATCGCAATTTTTGTAGAGATTTTCAACAACTTCATACCTAAGGGTGTGTTAACAAAAAATCTGCACAAGTTTATTATGTTAATATTTTAAAAAAATTAAATTAATCTAATACCAAAAATAATATTTTCCCATGAGTTGTTTACAAAAACTAAAATAAATATGGTGGAAGAAAATAATCGAAAGTTACTCATTGGCGATTTTTATTTAATATATAGATTTAAGGAAAATTTGTTGACCATCAATTATTTTGTTCTAATAGGAATACCAAAGAAGACTACGTATGATATAATTAAAAGATTTGACTGTGGAAAATCACAAGAAAGAGACAAAGGTAGTTGTAGAAAAGCTATAAAAATGAATTAAAACAAGAAAAGAAAAATAAACCTTCAAACGACTTCTCTGGGAGAGTTACACATTCTTTCAAAAAAATTGAACAGAATTCAAAATTTCGCACTACATTATAAGAAAGAAATATCAAAATAAGAAATAGAGTACCAAAGTACGGCGAAATGCAATTGTTAATAAATCAGGAGAGCTTGCTGCTTAAATTGCCATTAAAAATCTGGGAATAAGAATTTTGTAATTATAGATGCTGAGTTCTATTTCACGTTCGATGGTAGTGAATTTGCAGGAAATAAAACTTATTTTTATAAATAAGGCTTTCACGTTCCGACGGAATTTAAATTTAATCTACATACGAAATTACATATAAATAATTAAAAATAAACGTCGCCCCTTCGAAGAGGGGAACAATTGACAATATTAGCTAGACTCAAAAATACGTGAAAATAGCGGCGGACTTTGGTGCAGTTTATGTTTATCATCACGGAATTTTAAGTTCAACTTTTTTTTGAAGCTTTTTAATTAGGGAAGCAGGAAATTATGAATTATAATGATAAGTCCTATGTTCGACACTGCCGGTCACCATCCTGTATATGTTTATTAACAACCATCTACTTTTTTCTTCCAGCGGCTCGGCCAGGCGACGTCTGCTACAGTAACGCCCACTGTCGTCTCTGGTCACCATCCACGCATTGCGACTTCCTCATCCCTAACCTCTTCGGTCGGTGTCAGTGTAATTCTCCTCTACGCCAAATAGGAGACAAGTGTACGAGAATTGAACCCTCGACTGCAGCGCCTGCACCTGCGCTTCCACCACCCGCTGCTTTAAACCATATCAGTGAGGACGTGGTGCCCCACGCGTGGGTGAAAGATTCTGCAACAGATGTTATAACAGAAGTGGATAGGGGGACAACAGAAGTGGTGACTGAAAGAGAAGAGGGACCTACGTTGGGTAAGTTTGCGATTACTTTTTAAAGATGTGAATAATCGATTTTTATTATCTATCAAAAGAATGCATAGTAGAGTAGGATACATTTTTTTCTTCATTTACAAATTAATACTTAAGCATCAAGTGAAATCCATAAGAATTTAATAATTTTTGGCGTACAGCTAGATTAAGTATTGCTCGATGTAAATAACAAAATTTTAGTCAACTTGCCCAGTTCTAATCGGTGGTATTGAACTCCAAAGTTGGAAGATTTAACATAGCGATTATTGGGAAGCTTAAGAAATCATCGACATAAATATCTCTAGAATCGCGAAAATCCATAAACTTTTGACTAAAAACTAGGTGAATATAAATGAAGGTCTGGGGAAAAACTAGTTAAAGAAAAACATGCATGCCCATCTGATTTCAAAGATATAACAAATTTAATTGGAATTTCATCAGATATTTTCAATCTCTGAACCTAACGATTATAACCATTAGATGTTGCAATACCTAGCAGAATAAACATAATATGCGAATAGCCATTTGACTTGATGCAAACAGGCAACTCTTGAGTTTGTCTATATTGTTCGGCACGGAATCAATAGATGGCATTGCTCTCATGGTCCAACTACCTTAAAATATTTTTCTCTGTTTCGGAATTAGAATGTCATACTCGTCTTCTACTTCTAGCAAGCAAGCACGCATATTGATGTTAGTAGGAGTTTCATTCTTAAACGATTTTTGATGATATCTCGTTATTTAGTATTGGCATCACTGCAACAAATACACTAAATACTTACTATCATTTATCCACATCCTCAAAAAATATTTGAGCGACAAGTATTGTTCGCCTGATGTCGAGTTTGAAACTCCTGGAAATGAGTATTTAAAAGATCTCGAGGAACTATATTTTCAGGATGGAGCACAAGAACTAAAACTTCGCTGAAGTCCATTGTAGTCCATGAGGATTCTATTAAAAACTAAAAGTAGTTTCCGTTTGCAAAAAACAGTGCTTCTTTGTCAGACCACGAACTTTTCGTCCCATTCACACCTACATACACAATATATTTTTACCGTAGATGTCATTTACAATGACATCGGTTGATATCATTACTTATTTTATTAAAATACAATAGGAATATATTTTATTATTTTTTAATATCAAATGTACAATTGTTAAAATATTTTATTAACGAACGTATTAATATTTATACATATTTCAAATAAAATTCCTCTTATTTTTGTTTAAAATAACATGTACTTCTATATGTCCGTACACATATTAATATTGAAATTGATGTATATGTATGTATACGTCGCGTATGGATAATTTGATTTCCGTATTAAATTAGAGCACACACATACAAACTAAAATTAATTCAATTCGGACATGTAAAGTTTAATTGAATTAAATCAAGTCAAACATGATATATGAATTTGTCAACTGTCCTTATGAAAATAATATTAATATTCATAGAATATAAATAATATGTTTATAAAATATTTTTAATTCAGTGAATTCATATTTGCTATAGTGTGTAGTTAACTTTGAAAAAAAAAATCTAATTCAATATCTTATCTATTTTTGTAATACGAGTGGAATTCATTTAAATAAATGATCAGTATTAAATGGTCGGTAAATTAAAAATGTAATTTAACCTGATCTAACCTAATTTAACCTAACCCTATTTTAATCTAAACTAACCTAACCTAACCATAACTTAACATAAACGAATCTAATCTGAACACAATATTCATATTTACTGATCATTTATTTTATAAAATATTGATCATTAATGTAAAGAAATACTGATCAAATCAATATAAACTTTAAAAAAACCTCGCCCTGTAAGGGAATCTTGAAATACGAAGTCGGTTTTAAACAAAAGTTACCTAGAGTTATCTAGAATCCATATGGCGCGAGAAAGCGAGGACTATATGGACCGGGTACGGATTGGGGACCGGAAAATGTCTAATCGGAACTTCGGGCCCCAACGGGATGCGCGACTTTACATGCAGTTAAGAATCTTGCCTGTATGCTTGTACATGACTACAAAAATTTAATGATGTTAAATAGCTTAAATTCTGAATCAAGTGACTCAGATGATGATTACAATAAATATATACGTATACGGCCATTATTTGAAATGAATGCCAAAAGTAATTTTTAATTATTTTTTTTCGCACATTTGAAAACTGCCTTAAGTAGATGCTGCTACGTAATATTATAACGACAGCGAGTTTTTTCCGTTTCCGTTCCATATCATACTCGCGCCATGTGGATTCTAGGCTAGGCCATTTTAGTGGTGAATTGTTTTTTGGCAAAAAAATGTACAGATTACTAAAATAGATATAAGCAAAAACCAGAGAATTATTAACTAGTAGATGTTAATCTTCGCATGTACCCGGTCATATCGACGGAGATAGTAATACATAATTTCGATTTGTTGTCTTTATTTCCGTTATTTGTCTGGCAGGTTTGACAGTTTTTATATTATTCTTGTTATCGTCATTGAGATTTAATCATTTTATTTAATTAATTGTCAAATTTATATTCTTACATGTGTTCTAATTTATCATTGTACTTGTACTTATTTCAGGTTTCACGATTAAATATATTTAAACGCAATTTTTGACGTGAATTGACAGATACGAATTTGACAGTGAGTAGAATATCAAATTCATTTGCATAAGCCTAAAGTGCAATTATCTATATTCTTCTCACTCGCATTTCCTGTGTTCTCTCTTAATCTGGCCGGATACACAAGAAATACATGTAACGATATATACTTACTCTATTCATTAGTTAACAAATCCCTGACAAAAAGGAAATTTTGCAGTTTTTTTACTTTTGCAAATATTATTGGGTTTGTCCCTCTTTTGGGCACTATTTTATGTTCTTTAGAATGACGATTCTCATTTTTTATCACTCTTGGATTTCGAGTTATGATTAGGTATTAAAGTGTTAATTTGTTTATGGACGACATATTTTAAAATTAATCCATTGAAAATAGATTTTTTTTTACTTTCTAACGATGTATAACTTATCTATGCTCATTTGTTTTAAACAATTATTAAATTTATGATAAAATAAAATGTTAAAAACAATGGTAATTCCTTAATTTTATTCTCATGATTATTTAAAGTCTTGTGTATTTCAATTAATTTTATTATTCTTATATTGACACATCATATTAGGCCTTGTATGTTTTTAAAACAAAATTTGAAAAATGTTCAAGGGCCAGTATTTTCATCAGTTTGTTAACTGGCAGAAAAAGAATCACATAGTATCGATATTATTATTATTATTTATCGCATAAGTTGTAAAAATTACACGTGTTAATGTTTAGATGCAACATATTTTTTATAACTGACAGTTATTAAAAGATTAAAAATATTAATGGTAATAAATAAAACTTGTAAATAAACAAATGATAATATTTAACTGATATTTCATTTATTTTACTCCACCAAAATGGTCTCCTAATGGGGTAACTTTTGGTTAATTTAACCAACTTCGTTTCTTTTATAGTTCTCGACGAAAGAGAAGTAACATTATTTATGTAGTGTTATCCTTTTATGGCTGCAACCAAACTAACATATAACTCGTAACGATGTCGCAATTCCAAAATTTAGTTGTCCAATTAAAAGAACAATAGTAACGGTAGTGCATTCTTGCGATTTACCACTGATAGCACGGCGCATTATGGCTGGTTACTTTTATTACATATTACAAGGCCATAAATGTTATCTAATTCTTCTTGTACATATGTAGTAAGATTCGTGAGCTATAAAGTAACACACTCTACCGGTTGTGCGCGGCTGTCATGAGGCCGAGTCTACAGTTCAATTCTAGGAACTCGCATTGTACCATTGGAGTGGAGTGGTTTTAAAGTATTTCTTTGAACATCTTGCCACTGTAGTTTATCTTATCGTAGCCAATTTGCTGCCAAGCGTTTATGTTTATTGTTAAAAGGAAAAGTAAATTTACTTTCATTAGAAAAATAGTTCAAATATATCATGTTAGCTGATACTTGTAAAAGTTGCAAGATAAATATATTTTTTAAATATTCTCTCACGTATATTTGATATTGTTTTAAAATAAAATAACCTTGTGTTACTTTTAAAAATTAAATAATATCTATTTAATAATTTAAAAAATTGTCTCGTTTTTGAACCCAAAAAATCGCAAGAGAATTTAAAAAAAAGAGATATCAATTTTAATTCTTATTTGGTATTCTGTATCAATTAATGGCTGGCAACTTGAAACGACATCTATAAACAGGTGATTCATCGGTTTGTCCTTTTTTCATAACTCGATTATGTTAAATATTATGTAAAAAAAAATCAAACGAAGTTTATTATATATTATAGTATCTGTAAATCCATATTTACGCAATGGTATATAGCTATATTTTTTCAAATGGAACATCCTATGTATTTATTCAAATTTGAAAAGTATATGAAATTGCTATCCAATAGTATAAAAACTTTCATATCTTATATAATTAAAAAATACAATTGCGATTGATTGAAATATTACTTTTTTATTAAATACAGAAGGCTTTACAATAGTATTTATCTGAGAATATAATTCCTTAGTCATGTGACATGTTTTCCGCCAATCAACATTCAGAATCTCCCTAGTTACATGCCTATCACAGCGATGATAAAAAACAAGGAAATCATCACCGTATTTATAGTCGTTACTAAGGGATTTGTTTTCTTTATTTCTGACATTGACAGTTAATTTTGAGTATAAAAATAAATAATAACAATAATTCAAACTCCGAAATATTAAATAAAACTCGTAAGTACCATGTTTTAATACAATATGAATGTGTATATCAAAAGTTAGGTTAGGTTAGATTGCAAAAATTCTTTATATTCTCTCATTAAATATAAGCTCGTGATATGATTAATAATCGAAGATATTGCTCGTGAAACCGAAGCAGCAAATTTCAACTCGTCCTTCGGACTCGTGAAATCTGCAGCTCGGTTTCACTCGAGAATATCATCGATGATAATCATATCATTGTTATATTACGTATGAACAAACTGCCATTTTTTTCTCTATTCAACAATGTGTTAGTTTTATTAATTTATTTGAAAAAAATCGAGAAAAATAAGATAATTGAGAAATATGGAAAATAATTTTTATCAAATTTAAAAAATAAAAGTTGATTTAGTTGGATCCTGTAAACCGTACCTTATAAAAAATATCTACATCTGCCATCAAATAGTATATTTAAAATAATAAAACTTTTATGTGAGCTATTTTTTTATTACTTATAATAAAAAAGTTAAAGGGAGGGTCTTCCAAGGCTCACCCTATGTATGTATACAGCGTATTCATACAAACTTTCGCCTACTGTATGTACTCTGACGTCACAGGAGTGGGGGGTTGTTTACATGACTATTGCTGCACCAATCTTTTTATTTATATATTTACGAAAATAGCAATAGACTATGTATTATTATTATTATTATTTTTATTATTATGAAAAAACTTTTTTGGAATACGAAACCTTAAAAAATTAATGATTTATGTAATATTTTTGCAAAATAATATTGCTTTGCTAATTGAATAAATAGTTTATGTGTAATTTCAGTTTACATTTGACTATACTTGCCGTCAAATAAGTATGGACTGAAGATTTCTACGCTGTTGTCAATTGAGTACATCAATATTGAAAATGTTAAGTTACGAAGAAGCGGCAACACCGCAGGGCAAAGGACAGAATACGGAGAAGGGAAAAAGTTGATCAGTCCATATTTTTTGACGGCGACTATAATCGTCATTGCTCTATTATTTTGACTAAACTGAAACAAAATCTAGCCAGTTCAGAACTTGAGTTATGTTTGATTCAAAATAATTACCAGAAACGATGTCAAAAATGATAATTTTGTTATTCCAGAATTATTTTGAATTAAACTGTACAAATATGAATATTACAAATTTGCATTAAATTAACCTGGCCATACATGTAACTTGATCGAGTCAAAATATTTTAATATGAATTTTTCTACAGCTCCAGTACGCACCAGGTTAGACAAACTCGAGGGTGTTGTCTCTCTTGGTCTTCCTTGTACTTCAGACTCTGAATGCCAGAGTGCTGATCCGCACTCCAGATGTCTGGAAGGCGTCTGCAACTGTTTAAATCAAGAGTTGGATAACAATATCACTAGTACTGGACCACAGTGCTCCGCAAAGAACAATGGATGCCTGCCTGGAACATTTCAGGTAAGATTAAGATTCAGTTATTAGTTATTTATCTTTCTGTCATTAGAAATTAAGTTACGAAAGTTAAGTTAGTTAGAAGTTTATTAATATCTTTTTACCTCTCGCTAAGAGAGGTATTGGATTCATGCTAAAAATCGCATATCCAGATTTTATTGAATAAGCACGTTTTAAGGTCCCTACAATCCGATTTTAACATTTTTACGATGATGTCTGTGTGTGTGTGTGTGTGTGTGTGTGTGTGTGTGTGTGTGGATGTGTGTGTGTGGGATGTTGGAAGGACGGTTACTCAAAAACTATAAGACTTAAAATTTGTTTAACAACGTATTTCCCAATCGGACATTCATGGGAAGATCTGAAAAGGTTTTGGTAACAATTGGACAACCGGAAGTAGAAGATTCTTGAAAAAAAATCTTCTAAATATTATTTTTTGAAAATTTTTCTTGATAATATTAAAGAAAAATAAATTCTCTTTCTGATACATTTAAATATTTTATTATATATTCCATAGATTTAGAGATAAAAGAAGTATAATATATAAAATAATCTGTTGTAATAAATTTGACAGCCGAAAGAATGCCATGAAAAATAGTTGATAATTTAAATTATTTGTAACTGACAGGTAAATGTCAGTGTCAGAAATAATGAGTAATGAAAGAAAAATGTACTTGGAGAATCCCTTAGTTCTTGATCTGTGACTATTATGGAGATGACAAGTCTAGGTTGAAGGACTTAAATTTGTTTCAAACATTATGGGACAATGTACACCAGTACTGTAGACTAGAGTAACTTTGAATTGCGAAAAAGCTATCAAATTCTTCTCAAGTAAGTTGTAAATATTGACAAAATTACACATCGATATAAGAATAATCGGAGTGCAATCTATCCGTCACTTTATTAAAGGGAATTAAGGTTATTTAGATATAACAAGTATGAAAAAATAAAATGTAAAAGAAGATATATAAGAATAGATGCACAATCCATATATACATTTTAGACCGCCCAAAATTAATGTTTTTACTAGAAGAATATGAAGAGAAAGTAAACAAAGTTGTTCGAATTGAAAATTGCTGTTACCAGCCTAATATTTATATATGGTAAACTCTACTTTGTAATTTATTGTAACATAATTTATGGTAAATATCTTTATGTTGAGACATGCTATTATTGAATAATAAAGAAGTTTATACGTCATAGATTTATATGAATATATTATTTGTATTTATAAAAATATTCTTTGCTTTATGCATACAGCCAGGTAAAATATACGGCGAGAGGTTATGTGCTGGCCACATCAGATTTTTTAAAGTAGGTATCGTTATGATTATTTGGAATTAATCAGAGAGTATTTTCATGATGAAAATGATTTATTTATTGACAGCTTTGACAGTTTTAAAGTCTAACAGAAATTAGTTTGAAAGCATTCCAGAAGAAGATTGGGTAGAAGCTTTTAAGAAGTGTATGGCAAGAACTATGAAGTTTAAAATAAAATTCTAAAAAATATGAAACAAGTATATTGTTCTCAGTATTTAAGAATGTAAAAATATACCTAAATTAATGAAAAAAAAATTGTTTAAATATTAATTAGTTTGCAAACTACAAGTAATTGAAGTCGATTAATAATTAGGATGACGTATCAGGTCTTTGCAATTTGAGTGGTTGCCTGATTTTAAAGGCGAAACTTGCACCTTGTTTCGCCCACCTACCGTGAAACAACAATGGAAAAACACTAGCGCCATCCGCTGCCATAGTTTGTATCACAATATTGTCAAACAATGTTCACACTGTTTCAATGTCCTATAATTTATTAGGGAAAAAAATGCATTTTATTTGTTATATATGCTAAATAATAATTATATACAGAGAGTTTATTTTATCAATAAACATAGAGTAGTTTTATTACTATAGTTACAAAATGACAGCAATGTATTGAAGCGTTTATTTTATGAGTAAACATATGGAATAGTTGTCAGACTCGTCAAACTGTCACATTTCAAAATAGTTTTTTTATAAAATTGCAAATTAGATAAGTTTCAGTTGTATCTGCTGCTACATTTAATAATAGACCCCAGACCCTGCCCAGCACCAATTCGAAAAATCTATAATAATAATAATAGCTTGTACCAAATGATATTTTTCTTTGAGAACACATAAAAAATGTGTACAACGGTGAGAGAATGAACATTGAACAATTAAAAAACAGAATTACTGCAGCCTCACAAAATATTATTCCCCATCAAAAAACGAATGCTATTAATTCTTTTTATAATTGTTTAGGTTTAGGATATTGTTTGGAAATTAGTGGTGCCAATTTTGAGTATTTGATAAGTTAAAATAAAAATTCCTCACTAGTTTAATGTAGTTCTTAAGTGTATAAACATAAATAAATAATTTCTCGTCTCTTTAATTCATAATTAAATATTTATTTTAGTCTATTTTAATTATCCCCGTTTATTTATAAAATAAACGCTTTAATACATTGCTGTCAATCATTTTATACGGTAACTATGGTAATGACATACCCTATGTTTACTGATAAAATAAACTCTCGGTATAAAAATATTTCAGCTATGCGAACATCAAAAATTTATACTCTCTAGAACTAACCACTGGTGACCTGTTACGTCACGCACCAAATTCTTTAAAAATTCATATCTCGCTTATTATGCAAAATTTTTAAGTCGCGTTTGCACTAAAATTCTTAGTTCATCCTGTTCTTCCAGAAAAATAAAAATTAAAATTGGTATAGGATCCCATTCTAGCGTAATCCTCGTGTACAAGCAAATTGATTAAATCTGATCTTATTTCTTTCTATATTGATTGTAATTTATATTGCAAGAAATATTTAATCGCTTACAGACGAAGTAAGTGTCCGATATTGAAAATCATGTGAAGTTGAAATAAAAAAGAATAGCAACTACTATTGAAATAAGATTTTTGCGTGATGTATGAAACACATAAAAATTGATTTATTTTATGAAATGTCTATATTATTGCTGTTCTATTTTTGTAGTGTCGAAGCACTGGCAATTGCATAAGCTGGTTTTTCGTATGCGACGGTCGTTCCGATTGTGCTGACGGTTCTGACGAAGATTGTTCCGGTTCAAAATGCCCGCCACAAGCTTTCAGATGCGCGCACAGCGGCCATTGCTTGTCCAGATCTTCAAGATGTGACGGCAATAAGGATTGTCCCGATGGTGAAGACGAAGAGGATTGTCATGCAGCTAAACGGAGAGGATGCCCACCTTACACTTTTCAATGCAATGATGGTGAGAGAACTATTTTTTTTATATATTTAAAAAGATCAAGGCTAAGATAAAGTGGAAGTATAAAACTTGCAGATTTCAATTTTATGAAATGAAAAGGAAGTAGCTAAATGTCCGCCAGCGGTATTATATACACAAATCAAGCATACCCCCGCTTGGCAGAATATTCACGATTTTCACAACATGCCTGCCGCAAATACTAATGTATTGAGCGTACCCGGCGGAATATGTATATATTTTTTGCTGACTTCCGTCGTTTGGCGATATGTTCCTTGCAATGTAGAAATTCTAGGGTAAGCATTCAAACGAACAAAGGCTGAAATCAGAGAAATCACATAATATTTGTGCATTAGATAAGGTCAGTGAGGTTTTATACTATACACTGTAGGTGTTTCCTATAAAACAACCAGCGCTTTTTTGGGCGAAAACTAATGACTTAAGAGAAACATAACAAAAAATGATCAAGAATTAGGGGCTAATTTATCAGTTATAACCTTAGAGTATAGAATAGGACTAGAGAGAGCGTAAAATGTAGATGTGGACAGAATTTTTGTCGCCATGAGACGGAATCTCGTGCCTGCCGCCATTTTGGTACGGTCTACATTATAACGTATTTGAATGCGCCTTCTTCGGTTTTGTTACAAAAATACAATAATGTAACAGAAAATGAAGCTGTTTGTAATTAGCAAGCATTACTTCAGTCAGAAACGTATTAAAATTAATTAAATTTGAAAGAACCAAAATATTGTAAAAATATTCAATTTAAAGAAAATTGCGTTTAAACTTTAATAAAATATTTATAGAAATTAAACTGTTCCAATTTTATGACAATTGTAATGATTAAAACTTACAAAACATAAGTACCACATGGGCAAATAATTTAAGGCTAGAAACTTCATATAAAATATATATTTATGATGTTTACAATAAAAATAAATACGTAGCGAAGTACAAACATATTTATTACGAAAATAAGTTTAACTGTAATAATATTCTAATACATAAATAAAAGTGAAACTAAAAATATGTACTTCAAATAATTATATTTGTCATATTGGTTTCTAAAGCAACGTTTTTTGAACGATTTATAAAACAAAAATTGAAACGTTAAAGTACGAGAACTTTAGTTTTAGGACTTTAAAATTTTACCTTCACACTGAATCATTAATTTATGCTGCATTAAATTATTCTTCACCTCAGCAGCTTTATCCAAAATATTTCGAGGAATGTATTTTTCATCAATTATAACAAATAAGAAACCAGAAAAATTCAATTTCAATCTGTCAAAATTTTGCTAGGATTTCGAATTGCGACTTAGCCTACTTATACAAAACTAACTGCTATAAATTGCTCCATATTTCTTTTAATAATTTAATAACTAGAAACTAGAAAAAAAATATGTATTTACCTCAGACGAAAAGTGTCTTTAGGAGTCACTTTTCGTCTTACTATTATTCTATTCATCACCCCTGAAATAAAATTAATTTATTTAATTCTTGACGTCTAGTTTCGGATGTATCACGACTATTTTTAATAATGTAATGTAGCCGTGTTACTGTATATTTTTCCAAACGCACTACACGCTAGCATGTTACTACAAACTTTTCACACACAAATAAAACAAATTAAAGAGGATTATTAATGCAAAATAATCAAATAACTATAGAACGCTTGTATACACTACCAGACCTTACCAAGATGGCCGCCGTACAAATACAAGCTTACCCCGCGTGACATCAGCTTTGAGTGTATAGGCTCCCTCTATATGTATGTATATTTTATAACTCTATGGTTATAACAAACTGAAAATTAAACCAGTGGTTCTCAAACGGTGGAACAAAATTATATATTTTTTAAATGGTATCCTATATAATTTTTTAGCCCATTAGATAGAGATTTTTTTATTTCAACGATACAAATTTTGTATAGAGTTGTATAACAATTTTTTCGAGAAAAATGGTATGAAAAATTAGAAATAATAAATATTACAATAGGCACATTTTGAGCGTCAGCGCCTCTAACGGTTACATTGTAACTTTTGGGTACCTAATAAATCTTGACATATCGAGAAGGCGTGAAGGCGATACAATTTACAACTTTATTTTGAGTTTTTGCTATTGTAATATTGTAAATGAATATTATACATCATAGTATATTGAAAGGAATTATTTAAAATGCTATATGTGATATGATTAATTCAGTGAAGTTATTGTAGCAAAACATATATAATGTGTGATTTCTGTAAACCATTTTATTGTATTTAGTTTTATATTATATTTTATAATATTAGTTAAATATTACAAGATGCACCATATACGGAAAATGATATTAAAGAGTTTGAGATCTTGGATGATGATAGCATATTTTTCTATTATATTCGCAATAAATAAAGAAGATTCTTAATTAAAAATATACCAGGCTCTAAATGGAATTAGTGCACAAGCTCGGAAAGGAAAATACGCGAAAAATACGAACCCTGTTAATTTCTATATTCGACATGACCATTAATATTACATATACTACATATTCTATAACAAAAAGACGAATTATGTGAAAATTGGACTTGTATTTGATACAACTGCAAGTATTATACAATTTTTTGCTTCTTGCATTATATCTTGTTCAAATATTAACTTAAAAAAAAAAACACATTTTCGTACAATTCATACGATAAATATCTTTTACAATGGATAATATGTAAACCTAAATGAATTCTTCATATTAGTAGAAGATATCACTTGAAAAGTTGTTTTCTTAAGCATCTATATTCCTCATATAATCTTCTAGGAAATTTGTAAAATTTGATACTTCAATTATTAATTTTGTAAGAATTATTACCTCCCCCACTGCATCACATAATAATTTGATGTTCTATTATTCGCATACATTTCAAATATTTTATAAAAGAGAAATTGCAAAATTATTCTGACAAAATATAACCTTGTTACGTTATCAAAAGGCTCCAAAACTTTCATTTTTGTCTAATGTCGGGCTGACTACTTTTGTGCACACCGCCTATAAGCTATTCACATGTATTGATACGTCTGTACGTAGGTTACACTAGTAGTAAAGTCATTTTTATTTCTAAGTTTGAATACCATTTTTTTCTAGAAATGAGCCTTTTTTAAATAATTATATAATTGTACTTACTAAGTAAAATGTTGTGGCGACCTTGACCAATATTTAATTTTCAAATAACTATTAGAAATTGAGAAAAATGTTTCATATAAAATTTTATTGTATTTTTATAGTCCATTTACTGGCATAAACAAAATTTTGTTTGATCACTATCTTGCCAGTTTTTTTTTCGATTCTAATACAAAATGGCATTTTTATCTGAAACATTTGAAGATCAGACCTATGTTGAGAAAGCGATTTTTACTTATTTTGGTCAGTAGCATTGGCGTGCAGTCCATGAAAGCGTTGAAAGCGGCGCTTGCCTTGAAATTTTCTTAAAATCTTCTATAAATTTAAATTATTTGTAATGCAAATATTTAAAAATAATATACAATAGATTCATATTACTATATATTTTATATTTTTACCATAATCCTAATTTTACCATATTACTGCAATCAACAAATCAAATATGTGTTGTTAGATGCCTGAATAGATGAAGGCTGTTTGAAAACAGTTGTCATATGCACATGAGCTCTGAGCCCATCAACTGGACGCATGCGTACTTCAATATCTGGTCAGGGTTTTTCACTAGCTAAAAGGCTGTTCAAAACTAGAAAGTGCCATAAAGTTCGTATAATGAAGTATATAATTTTAATAATAATTTGAATATATTTTTTAAATTAAACAATAACTTCTAGTGAAAATATATAAATATGCATATAATAAATTATTTTATTTTCTATAGATGTAGGTATTTTAAGAAACAGCTTTTCCTATAATAAAAGTCACGGCATGCCACTGGTCAGTAGGTTCCGAAGTTCTGAAATATCCTATATAATATATAATACCGCACGCGGACGTTTAGCCTTAGCCACTTCCTTTATTAATTTTAAGTGTGGTTGATTACTCTTGGAACAAATAGCATAAAATGTTGAAATGACAACCAAATAAATATACAAGTTTTATTTTTCTATATGGAATACAAACTAAACATAGTGAATTTGCTAAGCTATTCCATTGTTATAAATTTAATAAATAAATTACTTAGATATTACAATAGTTTCACATTCAGTTTTAGTATAATGGAAGATACTTTGTTTGAATATTAATTCAGCAATCTAATAAATTACTTTTTTCATATTTTTTAGTACTTGTCTATAGAAAATGTTTTTCATTCTTTACAAGTGAAACACAGACAACCAGACACTGTAATTTCATACTTTGTATGAGAATGCACGTACTTATCTTACACCCGTACAAGTGCATTATAATTTTAAATAATTTATCATTCTTTTTTCCTCATCCTGAATCTGGAGAGCTTGACAGCTTGACATATTTAAATTAAACTAAACATTTGACCTACATTCTTTATTTCACATCCTGGAAAGAATACAAAAGTTATCCCTGGAGATAAAAGTATAAAAATGTAAATTCTGAATATTTGTTTACAGGAACCCTAGAGGAATATTTTTACATTAGTTTGTCATATAATGTATTCTGTCTGTTGTTTTAACGTAATTCTCAAGAGAAAAGTTCAACAAAGAATACATTAATTCTTTTTTTCTTATTTTTTGTTATTAATTATTTACCTAGACAATGTTTGAAAACTTTGAAATATGAAGCTATTTTTTTGGAAATACGGTTTCTGATCTTGCGTACACAAAAGATTGTTAAAATCAATAACATTTGTAATTATATTTACTTCGCAAACATTTACGAAGTAAATATAATTTCTTCAATCTTTTAGCATTGTTGAAAGATCAGATATGGTCAATGTCTATAGATTCAAGCCAGTGAGTTGTATCTATATTGGCTCATATATGTTTAGAGAAATTTAAAAAAGAGATTCTTTAGTCCTAATATGATGGCGTCTCTAACAACTAACACGTCGCTCAGACTTTGACAAGAATGATTTTTTGAACTATTTTTTATTTTGATCTACTAAAATAGTTATTATTTTACAATATTCAGGCAGTACAACACATTAAATTAAAAAGCAAATAATAATACATAATATTACATTCATACTTATACCCTGTTCCATTTCAATTCCAATTCAGTAGATGGCGCTCACATCAACGCCAGTTTCAAACCGACGAAATTTAAAAAAAGGCAGTATTCAACTGCTGTCATCTGACATTTTATTAAAATATTAAAAAGGTAACATAATGCCATTTTTGTATATTCTTGTCATTAAGTATGCAATATAAAGTATTATCTACCTACTTTCCAAATCGGATAAACATGATACTTGACATGGCATATACAAATGACACGAGATGTCACATGTCATGTACCTTGACATTAGTCTGAAATTACATTGCCTATACTTGACTTAAATTTCATCCAATCATAGAGTTCAAAACTATGCCCTATTCTCTACAATACTGAATTGGTATACATTCTTTATTCTTTGTATTTATTTTATCTCGTTTTAAATTTACCTCCCAAATCTACTGAAAATACGTAAGCAACAAAGTTTTTTTCTGCAAGAATAGGATGAACTAATACTTTTAGTGCAAATGCGGTTTAAAAATGCTGGGAAATGACTAATAAGAGTGATATTAATTTAGTTCAAAATTTGGCGTGTGACTTTTGGTGTTCGAACCAATGCAGTGTTGTTAAGACCTCTGACATGGTTTCTTTGAGTAAATGACTGTTAGGAACGCTGGTACGATTGACTTGTTGTGTAATCCTAATTTCTTTTACCCCCATAACATGGTTTTCGCGGAAAATTTGCTACTGAAGATAAGTACATTGTTCTCGAAATACATATTTAGTTTATATTTTTATTTAATTGAAAGGTTAGGTTAGGTAATTTTTAATTTTATTATTTCTTAACAATGGTCGACCGCACGTCTCGTTTTTAAAGTTACGCAACTAATCAAATTGCTAAGGACATGAAACGTCGTACAAACTTTCAATCGTTTCTAGTAATGAATTAACAATAATAGCTGATTTCAACTATACATCAGTTTTAATTGAGGAGCTTTTGGCAAAATCAACCATAGTCCAAATATTGTAAATATATGTTATATTACTTAAGATCAAGTGAGAAAAATTCAAATATTCTAATATTTAAACATGATCCTGAGTTAAATGTTACGGAAATCTTCAGCCAAAAAAAATCCTTAATAAAAATTGTCAACTATGTATTTTTATAAAGAAATAATGTAAATGAAAGCCGAAACAGAGAAAATAGTATATAACTCTCGTTACAAAAGACTATTCAAGCACTATTTTGTCAAAAGCTCCTCAATTCCAAAGAGATAAAAAAGAAAATAAAATTAAAAACGTATCTGTAATTGGATCTTCCATTCTTCCAAAAATTGCTTTGATTGTATGACAAATTGGTTTTACTTGTTACTTTCCACCACATTTTTATCTAAAATGAAATCGAGAAAATCTCTTCTTTTCTAGGTAAATGCCTCCCGGAGTACGAGTTTTGCAACGCCGTTCTCGGCTGTTCCGACGGTAGCGACGAACCACCCCACGTATGTAAGGGGCGCTCAAGGCGGCGACGAAGGGAATACTGCCCCTTGAGATGCGGCAATGGTCGGTGTAGGAGTTCCGCTATAGCGTGTTCCGGACGCGATGGATGTGGAGACGGCACGGATGAACAACACTGCAACGTTTGCCGTGAGTAGAGTAGAAAATTATTATAATGGAAAGTGTGGAGTGGAGAGATATGACAGTTTGGAATATAACCTCAAAATGCATTATTTTCGTTTTGGAACAGATTTATGTGATGTGAATGCGAAAAGTGTGATGAAGGAAAAGACTAATCTGATTATCATAAATTTTGATTAATTCGACAGTTATTAATGCAGATATTGGTTTTATGTATGCCCCCAACATGGCCGAAACATTTGACATTGAAATAATATTAATGACTTCCCACAATAAATTAGCCAATTACCATATGTCCTAAAAGTTTTGACACAAATTTCAACAATTTTTTCTTCCGTCACCTTTGGTCAAAAAATTCAATGATGAGTTTTTAGTGAATAAGCATGTTTTAGGGTCCCTATAATACGATTTTATCATTTTTACGATGATGTCTGTGTGTGTGTGTGGATGTGCGTCTGTGTGTTTCTGTGTGTGTGTCTGTGTGTGTGTGACAAAAGTTCTGGATCGCATAACTTCAATACCACGATTCCAAAAATTATAATTTTTTCGTATTCCTCAAGTTTACATCCAGAAGAACAAGTGATTAGATTTTGGTTATTATTGGTGAACCGGAAGTAGCCTCATTTGAAGATTTAACAGTTAAATTTGATTTATGGACATTTAACGTTATTATAACTTAAAGAATATATTATCCTCTATACTATACGATTTGATTACATTTTATACTTCATATTCAATAGATACAGAGTTAAAGAATTTTAAAGAAATTAAATTTTATAAATCAGCCAGCTGTGCTAAACATGGAAACTACTAATATATTCATATAATTCAAATTGACAGATGTTAGTATCAATAAAAAGTAAATTGTGGCAGAGACGAGGATGTTGAAGTAGATGTTGGGGAAGACACGGAAAGATTGGTAAGGAAATAACTTGTTATAAGTTTCTAGAAAGATACAAGAGGGATGTACATTGGTTTGAAAATGTCATGAGGAGAAATGAAGAAGAAGATAATAAGAAATAGCGACCCTTAACGAATGGGGAAGGCTAAAGAAGAAAAAGATGTTAGTGTCAAGTGCAATTTGTATAGTTTGTTTATGTAATAATTTTACTGGAAATTTAGAATCTTTTGCAAGAAAATTTATGTATGGAATTTATACATAATACACATGGATTGACGGAAGATATTGTAGTGGCCACAACAGATTTTTTTTTGTAATATAAAATGCATTTACTTTAAGTTTTGTAATATTTAATAATGAACTGTTTCATAAGCAACAAAATTTATTATGAACTTAAATAAAATAAAGATGGTCGTGTTCTTCTACAAGGCGCAATTTTCTAGGGATACCTAGTATTGGATTTTGTGCGACATTTACATCGATTTCTTGGACATTCCTGAATTCCTTTATATATGCGTTGAAGTTAGTCCTCAGTTTGGGTTTCTCAACCTCCATCGTGAACTTTTCAAAATAAAACAGCCCAAAAACCTTCTATGGGACGAGCCAATTTTGAGTTTGTGTTGCATAGTGAGAGGACGCAAGGTCTGGCCAGAAGATAAAATCATCCCTAACATGTTCTTCTTCAATAAAATTGATCAGTTTTGTTAGATGTACCTTTGACTATCCACGGCTTCACCTAACTCGGCCCACATAAGGCCGACCCCTTGTGAAAATAGCGTACCATATCAACACTTTACCTGCGAATTTGGCCTTTTGTTTATATCTGACAAAATTAAGGACCTCTGCAATATTGTCAGTATGGAAATGATCATTTCTCTTAATTTCGGAGTTGCTCAGTATAGGGTCCGAGAAATCGATGTAAATTATGTAGTATTACAAAACTTTAAGTAAATGCATTTTATAATACAAAATAAAATTGTTGAAATTTGTGCTAAAGCTCTTAGGACATTCGTTACTTCATTCAAAGTTTTGTATTTGACCAATCAAATAGATATTTTACCGAAACTTTTAGTCACCCAGATATATTTCGTCTGTGCCCTAACTTATTACCATGGTTGTCATTTAAAAATACATTGGTATGACTAAAAGAACTGAATTTGTAATTTTTCCATTGTGGTACATATAAGTATTGTATTTAACATTTCTTGTACACACAAAAAATTCTAATTACACCTAATCTTTATATTTACGTATTTTCTATAATTTTAATTTTTTCATTCTATGAGCAAGTTTTCTCCATTTCTTCTAAATGTTCGAGGTTTTTCCAATTCATTAACGGAATTGGCGTTATTTCTGATGGGGTCATGTAATATACCTATAATTTTAAATATATAATTAATAATACAATAACAAATATTAAATATTGTTCCCAGAAAAAACCTTCAGTACTATCTCTGAATTTTTGAAACTGACATTAATGACATTTATCTGTCAATTACAGACAGTTTAATTTCTCAAGTAGATATCATAGAGATGTTTGAGCTGTGAGCAGGCTGTGAGATTTACTGCAACAGATTATTTTACAGACTATATCATTCATTAAATTGTAAACCAATAAGAATGCGTGATTTTCCTAAGTTACCACGTATTACAGCGGTTATTATTAAGTAACCATGGTGAACGAATATACGAACCTTTGTATATTCGAATATACCTATCTTCGTATATTCACTTATAGGTGCGTTTGGATATTTTGTTCTCTGTACTCAGAACTGAGAATGCCATTTTTAATTATATTTTCGGACATGATCTTTTTCATTCGATAACAGTATCGAGTATATAAATGAATCTGTAGTTAGACTTTGACGAGGAAAATCGTGCTTTGTATGCTATAAGTAGACATCTAAAATCACACTGACAGCTCCAAGTGCACCGAAACAAATAATTGAACGTATCTATTATTTGACAGCAAGGCATTATTGAAGTAAAAATGTGACAAATAAACAAATAATTATTTGTATCACAAGTCTAGACACTGCACTGTTGCAAGTTTATTTGAAATATAAACATATCTTTTGAAATACGAGGATTTCAATGTAATATTACTTACTACTACAACTATATTTAAAAAGATAGGTTATGTACCATACAGTTTGACGTTTCTGTCAAAATAAAATAGACCACGGGTCACGTTAAATTTACTATTTACTTTTTAATTCATATTTTTATTCATGATATAGTCTACCTGTATACAACTTGACAATAGAAAATTCTCGACATACTCAACGAGTTGCCTATTGGAAATACCACTCGACCTTTGGTCTCGTGGTGTTTCCAGGCAACACGTTTCGTATAATCGAGAATTTTCAATTTCCGGTTGTCCAATTGTTACCAGAATCTATTCAACTCTTCTCATTATTGTTAGATTGAGGAATCCGTAGTTACACAGGTCTTTAATCGTATAGAATTTGTGAAATCGTACCTCCAATAACCTAACACACATACACACACATCCACACATACACACACACACACTATCACAGACACACATACACACACACACACACACATCATCGTAATTTTTTTATTTTAGCATGATTCCAATTTCCAATACCTCTCTTAGCGAGAGGTAACAAATAATTCTCTGTTGTTGTTGTGTAGAAAGTAACTACTCATATATATTAAACTCTATCATCCAAAATGACAATAATTATGGTAAACAGAGTAAAGATGTTACCTACATTTATCAATGTAAAATATTTGCAAAATATTCTTGTTTGTATACATATAACTATGAAATTTAAATGTTTAGAAATGAGGTGTTGCATTTTTTTTTTTTTTGACGAGTATCTTTTTACCTTCCGTCACCTCTAGGTAAGGAAGGTATTGTCTTTGGTCAAAAAATTCGGTGGTGAGTTTTCATTGAATAAGCACGTTTTAGGGTCTTTACAATACGATTTTACTATTTTTACGATGATGTCTGTATGTGTGTGTGTGTGTGTGTGTGTGTGTGTGTTCGTGTGTGCGTGTGTGTGTGTATGTGTGTATGTGTGTGTGTGTGTATGACCGCCGTTTCGTGCACGATATCTCCAATACTAGAATTCCAAAAATTACAATTCTTGCGTATTCCTCTTCCTTACAACCATATGCAGACATGTTTAGATTTTGGTTATAATTGGTCAACCGGAAGTACCCTCATTTGAAGATTTTAACAGTTTTTCTTGGAAAACTCAGTTAAATGTTATTAAAACTTAAAGAATATATTATTATCTATACGATTTGATTGCATTTTATATTTGTTATTCAACAGATATAGAGTTAAAGAAGAATAAAGATAATAAATTTGATATAAATTTTATAATTCAGCCAGCTATGCTAACTTAACCATGGAAACTGCTAATATATTTAGGTAATTCAAATTGACAGATGTCAGTATCAATAAAATGTAAATCAATGAAAGAAAAAGGGAAGTAACTCTAGTGTTAGAAGTTTCTAGATATAAGAGAGACGATTACATTGGTTTGAACATGTTATGAGGAGAGATGAATATATTAATAGAAGGTGGAAGAAACATAGGAAGACCAAATATAAGATGAAAAGACTGCATTGCAGAAGACTTGAGAGAAAAGGAACTGAATGAGGGCGACACGAAAAACAAAAATGAGTGGAAGAAGAAAATTAAAAATAGCGACCCCCTAACGAATGGGAAAAACTAAAGAAGAAGATGTCAGTGTCTAGTGCAATTTGCATAGTTTGTTTATGAAACAACTTTACTGGAAATATAGGATCTTTGCAAAAAAATTATGTATAGGGCGCGTGCAGTGACATGACTTTGCTGCCTTTGGCAAGCAGATATGGGGACCCGTATCAAAATGACAGCAATTAATTATGTACATAACTGACAAGTGTCATAATTTTTCATTCAAAATTTCATAATTTTCTTATTTCATGTGGTTTGTTTGTTGTGAAAGAGAATCACATAATACCAAAAATTTAGAATCTTTCGCAAGAAAATTTATCTATGGAATTTGTACATAATACACAGGATTGACGGAAGGTATTGTGCTGGCCACATCAGATTTTTTTATTCTGATATTCGAATAAGTAATTATGATTTTCTATTGAAATTTCTCTATATATTAAACACAGTAACAATTTAAAAGTATACTATGTTTGAATTGGCGCCAAGAAATACTAGCCAAGACAGAACAGGAAAGATAAAAATGAAAGAACATTTAATATTTCTTATTTAATTATAAAAATATTAATGCTTACAGCTAAATGATCTTCACAGAATGAAACTTTGATTTTGTAAATTGTTTTGTTTACTTGAGGTAACAATTTCATTCTTTTTGGTTTTTAGGCGCTTCTAAAACTATTTTTTTACTATTATTTTATTTCAGCACACTAGCACAAAATTCTTTTCTATAACCATGTTTGAGTGTTTACAAAATATAAAAGTCAGTAATATGGATAAAACTAGTAGTCAGTATATAATTAACAGCTGTCATGGCTGTCACTCGTTTAATTTATGTCTGCGACAAACGTAAACCACTTCCTTATTTATGAGTAGTTTTCTGACGTCAGCACGCGACAGAAATGGCGGCAATTTATATATTGTATTTTCAGACAATTTTCTCATGAATAAAGAGTAATATAAAAGAAAATAAAAAATACGCGTAAAATATTTTTTCATATTCTTTCGATTAAAGCAAACAAGCACCTCATTATTTTCTTTTATTATTACAATTATTTGAAATTGTCATATTATTTTCATATAATTGTTTCAATTACCCATTATAACAAATTTTGATAATTAAGGCAATTTATTTTGAACGAAAATATGAAAATTAAATAAATAGAATACAGAAATTACGAACAAACAAACATCTCAATTAAATTAGAATTCAATTAGCTAATGACTTCTCAAATGCGACAGAGTTAGAACACAGAATCAAACATAGAAGTAAATTTATGAGCTGTATAAAATTGACGTACAGTTTTCAATATGTGACCTAACTGTTTTATTAATACGTAAATCATAATAAAACATTTCACAACTTTGAGTTATGACTTAATATGAGCCAACAGAAAATCATTATCGCCATTTCCTGCCATTCTAACCTATTTCCTAACCTCCATGCTAACCTGTTCCTTAGTCCCTTAGTGACCTGCTATCAGTGACAGCTTAACCCACCTCACCGTCCCTAGCAGGGCAAATAGGGCAAGGCTAGTGATTTATAGTGCCGCTTGTACAGTGTATATACCATAGCTGGCGTCTATTTTATCCTCTGCGTCCACTTGCAGACAAAATTTATGACTTTGTGCCCTGTTTAATATTGATTTTGTTCCACAAAGTTATGAGGGAGTTTCATGAGCTGAAACTGGGTTCAAATCTTGCAAATGAAGGAAATATTTGCATAAATTTTAAGGGTTAAAATGATTCAAAATTCAAAATACATATAGTGGAATGGGTCTTCCAAATTAGAACATTGGACATTTATATTAAAATTGTATGATAGGGCTATCTTCTTTTTTTCTCATGGATGTTTTCCCGTGTTACACAGGCTCGGCATTCCCATAACTCAGCTTCCTCCTCCATTCATCCAGTCTATAGCGTCCTCCGGGCTCTACCCTCTCTCCCGAAAGTCCCCAGGCACCTTGCCCCTTCATCTGAGCTTGGGCCGTCCTTTTTTCCTCTTCTTCTTGATAGGGCTATCAAAGTTAAAAATAGTTTTTAGTTTGTAAAACATGCAAACTTTTAATGCCCTAAAGCTTAGCGCTCACTTGTCCGACACGGCACGACACGGAATGGTAAAGCAGCGAATCGTATACAGCTCTCACTATACCGGCAGTGTCCGATCCGACTTACACGACGATAATTTAAATAATCATTTTTTAGAAGATGAAGAAAATAGAAAGAAGAAGAGCACATGGATTCACTAATTTAAAAAGAGAAATATTTGATGAATTTCTTCATTGGCTTCCTGATCTACAAAAAGGCGACAAAAAAGTGTTACGAAAAATTCACTGAGCTTTATTATTGTCATCTGACGTACATTAAATAATAACCTAAAATATTTCAGTTTCTACATATTGGTACATACAGATAGAAATCATGCAAAGTAACAAAAAAGGTAGTACGCATGCGCGTGACTTTACAGCGCCGGCCAGATCGTCAGGATAGTGCGTTCACTGACACTCACTTATCCAGCACGCCACGGCATCATCCGTTTTTGCCAGCTAGGATCTCGAGTCGACCGGACTGGACCGTGCCGTGCTGTGCTATCCCGGACAAATGAGCTCTGCTCCGTTTATTTGAATGCGTTTAAGGTTAAATGGAACCCCTAGTGGCGCGCGTTCGAACGTTGGTCAGAACGCTGACAAATAAATTTAATTATTTAAACAGCAAAATTATAAAAATAATCATTTTTGTTGTTAAAATCATGAAGAAGATAGTTAAGCTTTATTCTTCAACATACGATATATATGATAGTTTCAGTCAAATTATAGATAATTGGGAAAATATGTATATTTTTTAAATTTTAATTAATTACTCCAAAACCAAATCAACAATTTTTTATTTTTTTTAGTATGTTATGTGTACATATCCCACCAACCCACATATACATATATAATTAAAATTGAGCAGCACAATTTTGTGTAATTAAAGAAAAAGTGCCATTTTTGGTACAAAAGCTAACATAAAAATTAATATTTCAAAAACAGAATCAACAATTTTTTTAATTTTTACTTATATTAAGTAGGGGAGCGCACTATATCTACATTATTTTTTTTAACAAATTTAAGCAGTACAGTTTTTTGTTACAAGACAAAGTTTGACAAAAATAAGGCGTTTCTAACTTTTTCTTTGAAACGTAAATGAAAATTGCAATTTTACAATTTTTACTACAAAATATATTATATTACCTTCAACATAGATATTTTATAAAGTTTAATAATGTACCTGGTACTTGTAAAAAAATTATTATAAAGTCACAGAAATTTTCATAATTCCTGTGCAAGTACCAGGCGCCACGAGTAGCTAAGTGAGTAGTAGTTGTACTACTAATACAATATTACCGGCTATCTTGTTTCTAATGCCGCGAACAGCAAGTTACTTTAAAACCGTATTATTACCAATTTAAAATGGTTATGAAAATGTGGTGACCGCGACCCCGGAACATACGACTTAACATGTAAAAACATACTGTTGTAATTTCCTGCTTCCCTAATTATTTTAGGTAAAAATGCTTCAAATAAAAGTTATAGAGAATAAAATTCTGCTTCTAAAATTTATTTAGTAAGATTATTTTGACGAATAAAGCTTATAATTATTTAAAAAAATGCATTTATAAATATATATACGCATATATATAATTTTTTAATCAATAAGAAAAATACGTATTTATAACAATTTATTGTCATTACAGTACCTATTAAATAATAGCTTTCATAAAATTATTAAATGAATGCAGTTACAAACAAAATTAGTTCACTTTTTATTTGTTTATTGACTTCAGATCCAATACATGTACGGGTACACAAAAGTATAATTATTGTTTTGGACTGGTAAATTATAATCATATTTGAAAAATATTATATTTCTTTGAAAATAATCATCCTTTAAAATTTTCCTAATCCCAACCTTGTCAAATCCCCAGCAAAATATCCAGCCATCCAGCTGTGAAGGGTCGGGCCGCTATTTCACAGGTAATGTCATGTGCATATACTTGACACAAGGCATAAAACTATTTATGCATAAATTATGGTAACTACTATTATAATATTAGCTATTTATTGTTTTCCATTACTTTATCAATTAACATAAATTTTACAGTATTTAACAATAAATCATTTTTTGGTTAAAGTTCTATATTTTATTTTGTAATATGTTTGATTGGTTTTTTTCTAAACTAGTAGTTTTTTAGCCCTTGGTCCCAATTAAATATGTAATACATGTATTTGTATGTAAAGTTGTACCCCGACACAAATTCGACATACGCGATTTTTGTCGGTCCCACCTATCGCGTAACTTCTGGGTATTACTGTATTCGATTTTACCCCTAATTTCACAGAATTGTTTACAACGAAATTTCATCGTACCGAAAATTTATTGGGAAGGGTAAATATCCTTCCTAACGAATATTCAGTTTAGTTTGTCGTCGTACAGTGGTGTTATCGTTTTATTATATTGGCGGGACAATGGGTGACAACTTGCCTCGCAATTTATCTTATTTTGCACCTCGTTAAATGATGTACCAAACAGAAAATATAAAGTAATGTAATACATTTTTATGGCTACCATAATATCTCTCGCTGATATGTACCGCCCGCCTACCATAGATAAGGGAGGTATAGAAATCGTGAAAAAATCATATATCGAAATTTTCATAAATAAGTAAATTTAAAGGTCTATGGGATTAGATATCATCAATTTCGCAATAATGTCTATGTGTATATGGGTGTGTGTGTGTGTGTGTTTAAGAATTTATACACATTAGTATTGAACACCAATAAAGTTGAGAGTTGAGTATCACTTAAAACTCTAAAAATTGGTGTCATTTTTCACATATGTTGGCATATTATCTGTATTAATTAATTTAAAAATTTGAAAATTAGTATAAATAGGTAAGAATGTATACAGAGTGACACTGAAAAGGCGGGCTAGTCAAAATAACTTTTTCATTTATAATTATTTTTTAATTCTCCTTGCATATTTGTAAACTAGGCTTAGGGGCTCACAAATCATGGTATTTGATATGATGGTAGCCCTTCCAGTTTAACCGGAAATGATATTAACTTTCATATTTCAAATGGAACATTCTATATGTTTTTATATACATATTTGGAATCTATGTAAATTACGAATTCAACAATATCATTGAAGTGCATTTGTGTTGAAGAAATAAATTACAAATACGTATGAGACAATTATGAATAATTAACCTGGTAAGTCTTATCAGGTAGGCTGTGATAACAAATTGATCATTTTTTGTAACAAAATATGAAATCTTACAAAAATAATTTACTATTTAAACAATTAACTTAAACATTACTTAATATTATCTCAACTATTTTCACAGCTTGCCTAATTAATGGCTTACCAGGTTAAATATTCATAATTTTCTCTTACGTTTTTATAGTTCATTTCTTCAATAAAAATGTACTTTAAGTATATCGTTGTATTCGTAATTTTACTTAGATTCCAAATGTATAAAAATATAAAGGTTGCCTCATTTCAAATATGAAAGTTAATGTCACTTCCCGTCAAATTGGAAGCGCTACCATCATGCCAAATACCATAATTTCTGAGCCCGTAAACCTAGTTTACAAATATGCAAAGAGAATTAAAAAATAATTATAAATAACAAAGTAAGTTATTTTGAGTGGCCCGTTTTTCAGTGTCAGCCTGTATAAAAGAAAGTTTGTTTCATTATTTTTTTAAATTTCTTTTAAACAAGTTATTGAGTTTCAAACTCGACTGACTATAATTATTTTCCCGATAGTAAGCAAGTTTTGTCAGGAGTACCCCAAAACATTGAAATACGTGCTATAGAAATTGTGCAGTAAGATTTGTGCTCGCTAAAGCTACGTGCTTCAGGCAATGAGTATAATTCACCGAACTTGCCCGAAAGTTTCCGAATCCCAGAGTATGCTTGCCACCTCTAGCTTTACCTTACACTCAGCACTGACTGAGCCACAGCCTTCTCTAATATACAAGCCATGCTGTTCGAATGGCAACAGCGCAAAATCTGTTTTCGGTGTTCTTACCGTCATACTGGATCACCGCTGTATCGCTTGTATTTATAGAAACAAATACACATAATTATGTTATACATATTTATTACGTACTAAATCCTACATTTAATTTTAATACTGTAGTGTACAGAAATATATTATTTGTATTAAAATTACAATTACTTCTTAAAAGTATGTACCTAGTTTCCTTTTCTTATTTTTTGGACATGATTCTATATTTTTCGTTGCTCATGTTTGCAATTATTTTTATTTTTTACATAATTGTTAAGCAATATGTTGGCAAAAACACTACTTAACATATTCATAATATGTATATAGCCCTTACCACAAACACAAATATTGCGAAAATCGTCAGAATAGAAATCATTTTTCAGACTGAGAATGCTCAGTTCGCATAATAAATTTTGTTGATGCTTACATCTAAGAAATTTATATTCTAAATCATTATCATTAATAATGTATTGCAAGATAGCATACATGTGTATAAATATTATCATTACAATTGTGGGTGATTTCTCGACTGTGATGTGATTAGGTGTTAACAATTACTCGAAAATTCAGTCAAACAGTATTTATTCTTACTAAACTAACGTTTCGGTGCATCCTTGCACCTTCTTCAGGGTAGTAAGATCTTACAAATTGTTACAAATCATGTACACAAAATACATTCGTACAAACATTCAGTTAATTTATTAAACATCGTACAAAAAATTCAAAGAGCAAATGGATGCGCTAAGATCTTACTACACTGAAAAAGGTGCAAGGGTGCACCGAAACGTTGGTTTAGTAAGAATAAATGCTGTTTCATGAAACTTTCGAGTAATTGTGAACACCTAAATATCATTACAGCCTCTTTTTACAAATGTTTAAGGTATATTCATTATCCACGGACGGTACTGCATTTTCCACCAGCTTTGGTTGCCTAAGAAACAATTGATGATTATGTTCCATCACTTTTATTCAATAATTTATCATATTTAATAATATCACCTTCTGAAAAATGTTTTGCACACACTACTGATGTACACGTAGGGGTTCATTGTTTTCGTGGAATAGCTTTAATCCATTTTTTGTATAATTCAGGATTCTTTGGAAAACTAAAAGTAGCTTGATAATCTTCTTTTTTTAATTGCGAACTATAGTTCGATTTTCAACCTGGTACACATCAGTGATGAGGCATTTACCTATACAATAATGCAAAAGATGTAATAAAATATTTTAATATTAGACATTGTAGCTCACTGTATGCATTTTACGATCAGCAAAGATTACTTTACAAGTTTTGTTTAATTAGTAAATAAAATCCTTTAGAAACTTCTCGTATGTTATTGAAAGTTATGTTTTTCACTCTTAATTTGTTATTTAATTCAAGAATATTTTTTACTTAGTAAGACAACATCGTTGGAAATTATAAAATTGAACAAAACATACTTTTTTGGGTTTTACTCAAAAATAAATACAAAAATACAATGCACATACGAGTCGACGCGCGCAAATCTTCGACAGTAGAACTCTCAACAGCGTTGTCAAGTGTCAGCAGCACGGCTTGTATGTTAGAGAAGGCTGTGACTGAGCTATTGGGATTATTTATGTGAATGAATTTACAAGTTTTAAAAAATAAACAAATCATTGGAAGGTTCAGTGAAAACAGTGAATCCATTGAACGGTTCATTTTGTGTGTTCTGTGTTCATTTTGTGTAATATGTTTACCACGGGAGGGCAGCATATTTAATTTATTTGTTTACATATTCCATTTATGTATTATTTATTTTTTATTTATGAATTAATTACGAATTGTAATACATTTTTATAAGATTCACTCGATCGTTAGCATTTAAGAAATTCATTTTGACACGAATATTTGATATAAACAAAACAAAAAACCAAACAATGAACACATTGTTGACACAAAAGAAAAATACTTTAAATATTTTTTTATAGAAGAAGCTTAATTCTAAATTATTGTAATTGGAAATATAAGATAGATATTGAAATGGATAACAATATTTTATAAATAAAAAAATTGGTTTTAACAATGATAAAAATTGATTACAATAATCAAAATATGGATTTAATAAAAATGCATAATTCTTTTTTTTTTATCCTAATAATACATGATAATAACACAATGATTATGTGTATGTTTTGTATTTTTGGCACACCCAGCAATGGGTAATATGCCGTGATGATATTTTTATTTATAAACAAACTATTGTTATGTATATGTACTTTTGCAATAAAAATATCGTATTAAATTATTGCAAACTAATATAAAATAAAATTGAACGATATTTTAGAGATATTTATATAATGGCGATATAGTATGTATCTATTTTTAAACATTTTTTATATTTCTGAAATATATTGTTTTGATTTCAACTTTTTTAAAATTTCAAAGTGAAGAATAAGGATTATTACTTGCGTATTCTTTGAATTTTGGTTTATGTTTTGGATATAAGTATGGCAATTGTCCAACAGTTACAACTAGCAAATATAAAGGTTTCTTCTATATCGACGTGCTATAAAATAATGCCTACTAGCGCTCGCCTCGGACTTGAAACAAATTACTGAGGGGTCACAGTTAACGTTAATCCCAACCGAAATTTCACGTACCGTGCTTAGCCGTGACGGACAAGTGAGCGCCAAGATTTAAAATCTACGTCACCCGTCTACTCTATTCAAAATTATTAGTACTTTCAAGTCTTCTGTTGTAACCATTTTGATAACCTGACCGGAATCCGTTTTGAAGTAAATGAATGCAGAAAATAACGAAACAATAAAAGTAAATCAAATAATGCATGTACGCCAGATAAAGAAAAACAAACCCTTATACGTTTGTATAATTGTGAAAGATTTATTGAATGACATAGGCTGCCAGTGGCAATACATGTAGTTCAGGGGGGTGAAACTGCATACAGAAACGTGATAATAAGTTTTCAATCTAGTAGCGTTTGGAAATACTTCCTGACCCTTTCATAGATGGCTTTAGTAGTACAGATTTTACAGGGATTCTCAAACTTTAATGTCAAAATACTATAAAAAGGTAACATATGTTTGAGAACTGCTGTAAATTTCCCACAATTCTCTGTTGCATCGTTTGAAATTCTTTGACATTTATAACTGTTTTTTGTGAATTTGTATCTTTATTGCAATATATTACTTTATCATTCAATATATTCTCGGTAAGTATATTAGTATTCATACTAGCATTATTATACGGGGGTGATATAAAATACAACAACAAATTAATAATATTTCAGAAAAAAATCACATGAAATATTTGTAACTCCTGCATAGTGAAGACACATTCTTGCAGAAGTTGACAGTGCCCAATAGAAGAAATGGTTTATGTAAGTGGACCAGGAGAATATACAGTATGGTGGTGCTCTTAGATATTTACACCGTACAAGAGTAGCAAAATATTACATTATTAGGCGAAAGGACGTGAAGCTTCATAAGATTCATCAAAGAATGTTGAAATAGTATGGTATCAGTTTTAAGAAAAAAGGAGTATAGAGGAGTGTGGATTTGTTAAAAAGTGGACGAACATCGATAACGAGGTCAATGAAGCAGTGCATTTCTGACAGACATTTAAAGTAACATCCCTTTTTTGAAATAATATTACCTCTTGTAATAATAATAATTCAAATTTTTGATTCCTTGAGTAGTATGTTCTTAAATTTTTATAGTTGTCGCCGTGTAGTTTGAGATTTGTAGTTATTTATTTATTATTTGATTTATATAATGTAATGTATATATTTTAAAATAAAGACATTAACATATTAAGTACTGTAATTTTTTTTATAGTTCAACATATATTTCACATTTCTTGATAATATCTTTAATAAATTATCTATTTTCGATAGATTTTTTATTAATTACATTATCAAGAAATAAAATTTAAAGTTTCGAATAATTCAAAATGAATTCATATTTCCCGCCACTTTCTCGGCTGTCAAATTTAGTTCTCTGACTTTTTCATAGACGGCACTAAAACTTGTTATCACGGTTTGTAAGGGAGATACCCAATCTTCTACTATATATTTTCCTTAATCTATGATGTAGTTTTTTTTATGTGAAACATCTAATGACGCGCCTATATGAGGTCAAGGACGGCTCCTATTGCACGACGCTCATGCCATTCGGCCAGCCTCGTGACTCATCGGCTCTCTCCGCCTCGACTTGGCGCTCCACGCTCGCCATTTTATTTGTGTGTATCGGTATATTGGCGTCGTTTCCTCTATACTACACGCTCACCGGTTTACTTATGTGTATATGGGTGTATCGGAGCGAATTTGAAAAAGCAGTGTCGTTTCGAACAATAAATACCATTTTAAACCTGAAAGTTTTAGAATAGGCAACAAAGAACCACATATCAGTAGCTATTTCATGTAAAGTTAGTACTTTATAAATTGAATAGTCACAATAGGTACAGTAAAATTTTGGAAGATGTCCTATGAAGGTCGAATTGTATGTATTAATATTTAGCTCAGCCCATTCAGTCAAACACAGTAGTGTCGTTTGTTTAGTTTTTTTTATGAGGGTATATAAGATACTACTGTTATTTTATTATTATAAAAATATGTGTTACTGTAAGAGCATTCAAAACTAAGTCAACTGGTAAGTTTATTAGCAAATGTAAAACCAAAAAGTGAAAAATAAGATACTGAAACAATTTCAGAGTCAGTGACACTGACAGAAAATAACGTTATTCGTACGGCTATGAGTCAAAATAATATATTCGAATTAATAAATAAACTTACGTTATAGCGAAAGTATTGTCAACAACGAGCATTGTTTTAAAATGGAATGTCCTAACTTAGTCGAAACAATATGAATTTTTGAAAGACAAGCGTATTATATCCATCCTTATCGCATACGCTTGTAGCAAATGACAGAGATAATGTATTTCAATTTGTTAATTCGTTCACGATACATATATCCTTGATCGGACATCTTTAAAAAAAATTACTGTAAGAAAAAAAATAATTTAAAACCGAGTCACTTATGAAATGTATACTGAGTTGCCAATTCATGGATTTTCAGGGGGAAACAGATAATATAGTCACTCTGAATACCTGTTTATATATTTCTATTTCTATAGATGTTGATTCCATTTATTTGTAAACTCCATTGTTTAAAAACAAAATGAGTTTAATATACATTTTTTTTAAATAATCAAATTATTCGCATTTTTTTTTGAAACCTTTGATTATAATAAAAATTAATTTTTAAATTTAATAATTATACTTGATTTTCTGTAAGTATATAATAATGCGCTTCCCTCGTTTCTAAGGTGTCAGAAAAAAAAAGTAAATAAACGAAAACCAATTAATGTCAGTTTTGCATTTTTGGTGCATGCAGTTCATTTGCAATGTCTTGCGAAGCAAATAATTGGGAGGAGGTTCCTGTAGATATTCTGGGATTAACATATCCAATGTACAAAATATAACTATAAATATTAATATTCAATAAAATTTTAAATACACCGTTCAAATATTTTAGTGACTTGTTAGAGAAAAACTTTTACACCTAATTTTTTGAACGAAAATAGTACTTTTGCTTTGGTTTCAGAATTTTTTTTATTTCAAACACAAAATTTAAAGCAAATATTTAAATTGTGTTGAGCTAAAGGCACGGTTAAAAGTATTAAGGGTTTTCTTAATAGATATATAAATGCATGCACATACATTCTTTACAATAATTTTTGTATTAGCAAGTGTTTGAAGCCAGTAAAACGTTTTATGAAGTAATATTGACATATACAAAAAAGGGAATGTTGAGTTTATGTTTTCAAACTTGTCAAACTCCATTGAACAATAAATATTTGCATTCAATTTTTATAAAATGTTTGTGTATATTTCTTTGATCTGAACAAACAACTTGAAGCTTAGAATAACTTATTTGTAGTCAACGATAACGTCCCAAGAGCTTTTTCACGGAAAAGGCGTAAAAAGAACATGTTATCAGAATACAGATGATGTAGAAAATGGACCATCTCGTTCATACATCACTCTTACGTCCGAATTTTTATCGCGTTAAATAAATTTAATTCACTATTTTTTATTCATACACCACTCATATACAACATTCACATTATCGTTATCGTTACACAAAATATTAATAAAATTATGGTTAACGGGTAAAAATACAACAAAAATAAAACTTTCTGTATAAAATATCATTATAATTTTAGAATGCTGGGTTCCAGAATTGTTCTTCGAGCAACAAATATTATAAAATTATAGTTATGAATATAGAGAAAAATTGTATTTCAGATTTAACCGTATTTTTGGGAAAATGAAACACTACTGGGAAAAAAATGAAACACATCTTTTTAATTTTTATAAAAGTGCACCTAGCAAAAATATCACCTATAATAAAAAAAATTAACCTTTCTTCACATTTCTTCACTGTATGTACTATAAAAATTCCTAAAAGGATGAGATTTAGTAACAGAGAACTTTTCTGACTACATGAGTTTTACCTAAAATAATATTTTATTTATTTATTGGGTTATACAAATATTTTGATATTTTCAATAAAACTAAGAAACTACATGCTGTGTTATAAGTATGTCAAATTTGTAGATATTACAAGATAAACATTTTTTTTAAATGCATAAAATTGCGAAAAATGTAATTTCGGATTTTTGTAAATTTTTCATGATAGCGCACAAAATTCTGAATCGAATTAGATATTTACCAAAAGGGTCTTTGGACTTTTCTGGTCTGAATTTTTTTGCAAGATAGAAGACTAAAATAAAATATTGTGCACGCCACTGAACAATTTGTTGGTGACGTGGTCTGCAGGACCCAGTCATGACGTAGCCGGCTTGATCTTCACCTGTAAGGAGTATACGGACTCTTCCGGGTGTTTACTTGAAATTTATTATATAGGAAATACAATTTATTTTTTTATTTTGTTGTAGTTATCAATTAGTTTTAGAGGCAAGTTTTAAATGTAAAACTTGTTCAGAAATAAAAACTACACAATGACAATTATTTTCTATTTTACGGAAAAACTCAAAATAATATTCGCAGTTTACAACATACGAGTATTTCGGAATGCCATGGAATTATAGTGATTGTTATTTACTATATGGGGTCTCGTGGCCGTATGCCTGAGTGTCTGGTCGCGAATCTGGGGACACGGGTTCGATCCCGACCTACGCCAAAAATTACTTCGTATTTTAATGGCACTAAATTGACTCCTGTGGTGCACTATCCACGCCAGCATTGAATGCCCGAGAGGTGACGCCTGGTAAGCGCCCACACGGTACAAATATTCATCATTACCGAAATCTGTACAAAGCAGATTGGCACACCCTACAATGGGTAATATGCCGTGATGATATATTTATTTATTTTAATAATTAATTTTTTAATTACCTAATAATTTTTTGCATATACTATAACGAAAATCCACCAGACGGTTAAGTATATTGTTTCGTTTTTATCCACGTCAGGGAGAGTGCACCACAGGGGTCAATTTTGTGCTATTAAAATTGGAAGTAATGTTTGGCGTCGGTCAGGATCGAACCCGGGTCCCCAGATTCGCGACCAGATACTCAGGCACACGGCCACGAGACCCCATAATTAATTATTAAATATAAGAAAAATTAAAAATGTTACTTAGAACAGTTGTAAAGAATAAAAAGTTATAGGGCGCGGGAAAACACGTTACTCGAGCTAACTTGAAGTACTTGGAATTAGAAGGATTTGTGTGCGCGCGTCACTTTGACAAGAACGATGTTTTGACTAAAACTAGACAGTTGTTATTTTACAATTTTTAAGCAGTAAAAAAGACGAAATTAAAAATAATAAATTAATTTAATATTTCAAAATTAAAATAAGTTAAAACACTGTTCTTGTCAAAATAACAGTCACACACAAATCAGCTGATTCCAAACACTTTAAGGTCACTTGCGCCCTATACTCTTTAAATCACGTAACAAAATAGTAGATGATACTTGAGAGCCGACCGTTTTTTCATGCATTAAATAAATAATTTAAATTCGCGAAGCAAAACTTTGTCAATAATAAATATTTTTATCTATAAAAATGTACAGGAACTAAATTAGAACAAAACATGGTTAAATATATAATTCTGTAGATTTTATGAGATAACTGACGACTGATTGGTGATATCTTTTTGTTTTTATGAACTAGGTTTGCATTCCGACCAATAAAAATAGCGGAATTTGTATCCCTAATTCAATTTAAAATAGTACAAATTGTTTTTTTTTTGTTCTATTTATCTTCATGTGTAAACACTATGCTTCATCCTGTTTCGCTTTTACCTCATTAATTTAAAGTTAAATAAGGAAAAGAAAAATTACTTAATTTCAATAACAATGAAATAGTATATTACGTACCTACCGTGAACTGTAAGTGACAGTTTTTAGGTAGAGAATGTGGTTTGGGAAATCGAGACCCGTAGGGTCGAGATTTTCTAAACATCCGCTATTAAAAAAATCACTTACAGTTCTAGGTTAGTAAGTAGGGATCTGCAAAAATAGAAGAAAAGGAAAAATAGGTTTTAAAATTAATAGTTGCCAGATTGATGTCAAAAATAAAATTTGTATGATATATATATTTACTCACCATCCACCGTGGACGATAAGTATCTACATACATCCTCCGTGGATGGTAAGTAAATGTTGTAGTCCTGATATAACCACAGTATAAAAATACTTAACCAGTAGCGACACTTGTTGTCGGCATCTTTGATCTTCATGTCGCATCGAATGGAGTAAGCGGCCATCTTGGTATAAGCTGTACGTGGCGGGAATTTGAACAACTGTCATTTGCGAATGATATATTAGTACGGTATTTATTATTTTATTGGTTACAAATAAGTATAATTATATTAAATATAATAAAACTATATTTTATAAATACTAATATTTTTATTTTGTATAATATTACAAATGTTTTACTATAATTTGCTTCCGTTTCCCTTTGGATGATTTTGAATTTATGAAAGTTACGGTTCTCGCGGTAAGCAGTCGAACGCATTGGTATTCATAGTTATTAATAACTGTCAAAACCATTTTGTTTGCATCGCAGGATATTTTTGTTGGTTACTATTTGTTTTTTGTACCATGTACAGTACTCAGTTGTTTTTAAACACAATTTACCTTTAAATGATGTCAAAGAACAACGTGTGTATACTTCAAAAGTTAGGTTAGACTATAAATTACCACAAAAACCGTGCTCTGAGCACGGTTGCGGCGGTAACAAAAATTTACCATACATTTCAGTTACCACGTTCGAAAATAGTGCCGGTAACCTGAAAAATTTTTAATTTATAAAAATTAGTGCATAAAATAATCGCATACGGCAATACAATTTTATCAAATATTTATGAGGAAATACAAATAATGCAAGCTTGGTTATTAATGTAAAACTTAAATATTACCTTTCTGGGTCTGTAGGAAATCCAAAAAAACTCATTCCACCGACACTATAAAAGTTTTTACAGTCTTTCATAGCACACATAACTTTACCTCTCTTTTTTCTACTCATTTTATACGTGAAAATGACAATAACAACAACAATCAGACAAGTGGCTGTGAGCGAGCGGCCATCTTCTCATAAGCAGAACTGGCCACGCCTACTCAAATTTTGGTATCATGAAATATGCGAAGTGTCGCTACTGGTAGTGACAGCACGCACTTTAGAATTCTATCAAATGATGCATTTGTTTTCGCTTTTCGCCGTAAAGCGAAAATTTGGTAGCATGCGTGTCTCAAAATATTCGCGCCTGCAAGCGTACGACTCGAGGCGAAAGTTTTAAACTAATGTCCCAATTTAATTCAAAGACAATTTATATATAATTTATAAATTTATTATATACAATTGTCATAATATTTTCTATGTTAATAGTATAAAACCCGAAAATTCCCGAAACGAAAAGCTCATATAGAATTCTAAAGTGCATGCTACCAAGATTCGTAAAAGTAAAATCGCATTCGCCTGTTTTCTATGATAGAATTCTAAAGTGCGTGCTGCCACTGTGATATAACCATGGAAACCAATTGTGCAATAAAAGTTCCACATTGTGTTTAAATTTTGTTATTAATGGGTACAGGTTTTGCAAAAAATCTAATAAATGTGTTATTACATATTTCTAAGTATAAATCAGTATAAATTGCTATATTTTTTCCCAATATTTTGAAATAAAGGATAAGCAAAAATGATGCTTTTAAGGGCTCATTTTATCATGTCACACTAAATAATTTTTGACGGTTGTATTATTAAATGCCATATGCACAGAACGAGGTTCTTGCTAACATATAACATTTTTATTTTTCATTAGTTATTTTCATGTTAAATCTAGTTGACCTTATTAAGATAATTTTTTTTTTCAGGGTGTCCACCACCAAATGCGTAGCACGAAGTAATTACTTTACTTTTTACCAAATATAAATTATTAAAATAGGTGTTTGCGCTCATGTATGTTAATTAATTAGTGTGGATGACTAATTAATTAAATATTATCATACATAGTCATGGCATTGTTCATATTTTGTACATTAGTAATATTTTCATACTCATTCATGTCATTTTCATTTTTGTACAATAAATGAGAAGAATAGTAATATAATTTTAACATAGCTTTAAATTTGTATAATCTATAATATTTTTTGTAATTTAATAATTAAATACAATAATTTGATGAATAATGTTGTGTTGTTTAGTTGATTAGAATTGTAATTGATTTATAAATTATGTATTGCAGTGTGTTAACTTCCAATTTTCTGACAACTCCTTCTTTTGATTAATTAAACGATGTTTGATCAATAACTTCACTCTTCAGCACCACAGGAACTGTGACGCTAATACGAATACGAGTATAATCAATTTAGTATGTAGTTCATTTTTCAAACATTTCATTTATATTCATTGGCTCATCAACCATAGATTGATTAAATGTTTTCATTGTCGCAAAAAATTTACTACTCAACTAATCTATGTTACGTTATCTCTTGAATTTGATATTTGTTCAATGAGTCAAATAGTAGAGCCTTTAATCATACAGTATAGCTTACGTAAGCTGTACAAGATGTTTCCTTTAAAACAACCAGCGCTTCTTTGGGCGAACTAATGACGTTAGAGAAAAATGTTTTATACAAAAAATGCTCAAGAATAAAGGGTTAATTTGTCAGTAATAACAAACTGAAAATTGAACAAGTGGTTCTTAAACGGTAGAACAAAATTATATTTTTTGTATTACAATTATTTCGAGAAAAATGGTACAAGAGAGCGTCAATAATCCGGACGTCAAAAATCCGGACGATCGATAATCCGGATTCGATTCTGGCGAAAAAAAATTTTTGCTTGTAAAAGAACAATGTTTGTATACAGCAACAAAAACGACTAAAACATGTAATTTTTTATTAATAATGAATAGCTTCATTTATCCGCTCTTCTTCTCTAAACATTACAGTAATTTATGATCGATTTCAGATAATATTTTGCGTTGAAGACACCCAAAAAGTATTTTACTGGTTCAATTTGAAAATCCGGGCACGTCAAAAATCCGGATGGAGTCCGGTCCCAATTAATCCGGATTATTGACGCTCAACTGTATTAAAAATTAAAAATAATTTTACAATATTGCAATAGGCTATTGATACGTGTGTTACCTAGGTTATACTAGTAGTAAAGCCGTTTTTACTTATAATTTTGAATACGATTTTTATCGAAATAATTGTTATTCAACCCTATACAATATTTATATTGTTCAAATCAGAACAAAATTAATGAGTTAAAAAATTATATACATTTCATTTAAAAATATATAATTTTGTTCTACCGTTCGAGAACCAATGCTGAAATATTCGGTTTGTTATTACCGATAAATTAGCCCCTTATTCTTGATCATTTGTTGTATATAACATTCTTCTCTAAAATCATTAGTTCGCCCAAAAAAGCGCTGGTTGTTTTAAAGTAAACTCTGTATAATATGAGACTAGAGCAGACAAGACAAGTATGTTATGTACACGTACAGGATGATATGTGGCAATTGTAACAAAGCTTTTACAGTTATTTTGAAAGAAAAATGTCAAATAAATATAGGTCCTTTTACTAAAATACAAGAATTCATAGTTTTATAAATAACAGCAGTTAATTTTCAAAGCTAGAATTTAATGCGTACAAAAAAATATGTTGGTGCACAATAAAAAGGTTTTTTACCCCATTACTGCCAGGATACAAATCTTTCGTGTAATATTGTACGTAATAAATTTTAGCCATTTTCTAATTTAATTAATTCAGATTATTTTAAAAAAACAAAACGGTTTCACCTTAACTTTATTAATTTGCATTGTTCCGCCTTCAAATAGTAATGCTAGTATAAGCATTACTATTTACAACCCGAAGATTGTTTATTTGTATGTTTTATTGAGTTATTTTGTATTTTTCCCAAATTATGTTTAATTTGTCCATATTTTGTTCGATTACAATTTGACATAAATTTAAAAATAAACTATTATTGTTAAAATTTTGACTTATTGGTAAATAAAAATAATAGAACCTTTTTTAATCAAAATGAACTACAGAATAAATTAGTTTGTTACATTACAATTACTCTGTAGGTATAGATACAGGATACATTTTCTGAATTTATTAATAATACCGTGTTGTAATTTCAAAGCACATTAGATCAGATATTAAAATATATTTATTTAAATAAATTAATATTCAAATGAGTTCTATGGACAATTCTAAACGACGTAATATTGGGTTTTCTTTCATATGTTCAATGGTCAATAAAACATTTTTGAACCTTTTTTTTATACCTGTGTCATTTTATACACAAAGATTTCGTAGAACGTTACATTAAATAAATTCTTATGAAACTGCATAATATTATCGCATTTTTTTTCTATTAAACTATGAATTTCATTTGTGCAATAATATATGTTCTAGGAAAGGTACGCAGGCAACCTACAAAACAGTGATGGTGTGAAGGTAGGTAAACATTTCAATTACATTAGATTGAACAGAATAAATTGTTTCATTTGATGTTTTTATCTACGTATATTTTCAGTTTAATTAATTAAAGTCATCAGTCACTCTAATTTATCACATTTTTTACTCTTTCTGTAAACACAAACATTATCATTTTAATTATACATTGTATTAATTACCACAAGTGAACAAATACAGGGTGCCCCACGAAAGAATGTCAATATTTTAACCACAAATCATTTAAATAATTTTAAGCAAAAAAGTTTTAACCAACCTCTTGAAGATGACCCTCCACTATATATTTTGATCCCAAATTTGAAAACGGATAATGTATATATAACGGTGGCTATTAAAAAACAAATTCTGTTCGAAACTCCTTACCTCCGAAGTTTCAAACATTTATATAGAAAAACAAGTGATTAGCGATTTTCTAAATTTGCCATTCAAATCTACTATGATACTCGCACGTTGATCATATTATACTCAGTAGGCTTTTATGAAAGAAATGAAACTGTCAAGTGTGCTGCCGAGTTAATTATATGAGCCACTGAGTCTAGCCGGTACGCTACCGTCGCCACTGGTCGAACGCTCTAGAACATAATCGTTTCTCAGACGGCGATAACTGTTGCGCCTCACGCAGCTGACGCGAGCTTAAATAATGGGGGAGATAAGCTTAATTACTTGCGCTCGGCTGATTCTATTGCACTGGAACGTACTGGTAATATATTGGAATGTTCTCGAATAATAGAGAGATATAAAAGCGACACAGCTCTGTGCAAACGGGCAGTTCAGGTGAGATCAGTGTACAGTAGTTCAGTGACTGGAGAAAGTTGGTCAGCGGAGTTCGAACAGTTGAATGGTGAAATAAATAAACAGTTGGTGAAATAATAATAATAATAATAATAATAATCATATATTTGTTTATGATAAATATCAATACAAGTGATTGGTAACAAATATAGTTTCAAAATATAAAGACAATTTTAAGTTAGTTATATTAGTTATTGGGAACACACATGATAATAAAAGTGATACTATTACAACATACATTTCATTCGTTATATATAAAGGATCTTATCTTCAAAGAAGTGTTGACAAAATTGTAAATGTCTTGGATTTTCCCTTCATCGAGCTCGGATAGCAAGGCTTGTGTACGGTTCTGTGGTGGAACGTTGGCGATGTATTTCTTGAGGTATTCTTCCCTTGGTGCACACATTAACGGGCAGACGAATAACAGCTGTTGAAGATCGTCTTGTTCATATGTATTGCATAGAGTGCATATTTCTGCTTGACAGAATCTGTACAGAAAACCATTGTGGTAAATATGTAAATTACTGGAACTTGATGTACGGATTTGGCCTATTAAGCGAGCAAATTTATATGGGATGTTCAAGGAAAGAAAAGAGTTTGAGTAGTAATACTGTTTGAAGTAGGGATTGTACGAGGAATTAGCTATTCTATGGGTGTCTGTGGTCATAAGGAGATAATTATAGTATAATAGGATATTAGGAATTTGTTGTTTGAGCAGTATGGAATTTTGTTGACTCCAAATTTCGTAAAAGTTTGTTTTATTTAGAATAGTTTCGATGTTTTTAGTCCAATTAAATCTTTTCTGTCTTTCTACAGAGATATTTGGCTTTTCTCCAAGTTTAATTAAGGCATTGTAGCATATTTTTACAAATCTGTAGTCTGGCATTATCAGGATTTTATACCACCAGGTTAATATCTTTTTGACGATTTTTAGTTCTAATTTATTTTGACCAGTTTCTTTCCTGATGACATAGTTGGGAGTAGTTTTCTGCCAGCCCAAGATTGTTTTAAAATATTTTGATTGTACTTTTTCCAATGCTTCAAATTGGTTTACAGCCCATATTTCACTTGCGTATAAAGCACTGGAAAGTATTGTGGTTTCAAAGAGTGTTGTGATCGTCTCCCAGTTGAATGATTTAGTCTTCAGTAGCACATTCTTGATTCCGCCTGTAGCTCGGTTTGCTTTTTGTAACTGCATATCCACGTTGTTGTTAAATAAACCCGATGGACTAAAAGTAACGCCTAGGTAAGTGTATGAGTTTGTAGTGTTTATTTCATGTCCTTGGCAAGTGTAAAATTTATTATTTGCTACAGGGCGGCCTTGGTGAAAATGCAAAATTTTCGTTTTACTGGGATTTATTTCAAGATTGCAGTATTTTTCCATAGTTGTAAGTTTACGTTGGATATCTAAATGCGACGTGGCAAAAATGACTAAATCATCCGCATATTGTAAGGATAAAATATCGGTATTATGGTTTACGAATATTCCTTCCAATTTTTGATCTCTGAAAGTTTTTTCCAGTTCCGCAGTACAGTGCAAATAAAATGGGACTAGTACATTCTCCCTGGAGAACTCCTTTGGTAACATCTATGTTTTCAGTTAAAACATTGTTAACAGCTATTTTCATAGTAGCTTGATTATAGATATTTTTCAGGAACCTAGTAACTTTTCCACTCACTCCAAGATGAAATATTTTTTGCCACAGTTTTTCATGAGGTACTGAGTCAAACGCCTTCCGAAAATCAAAGAATATAGCATATGTGCCAGTTTTGTGTGTTAACATCCTTGACTGCACAATTGTTGTGAAAACAAACAAGTTATCTACGCAAGATCTATTTTTGCGGAATCCGGATTGGGATTCAGGAAGAATTTTGTTACTCTCTGACCATAGTTGTAAGCGGTTATTTATTATGAATGTTAGTAGCTTTGTAATTGTATTCAAAAGAGCTAAACCCCTGTAATTGGTGGGGCACTGTAGATCTCCTTTTTTATGTAACATACATAACTTTATCCTTGTCAGATCTTTCGGAAGTGTTTCATTTTCGAAATAATTATTGAGCATGTTTTTGAGATGTATTTTTCCATTTGGTGGTAAGTATTGGAGTTGTTTATTAATGATGCCATCGAAACCTGGAGATTTGTTTGGTTTTAGTTTTGATAGCGCAAAATTTATGTCATACATAGTAATTTCGCCATCTAAATACGGGTGTTTTACATCTATGAATGTGAGATCATAATATATTTTTTCGCCGTACCATTGTTTAAAGTAAATAAGCCAATCTTCCGAAGCTATTTGATTAGTTTGGGTTTTCCTTGGAGAAAGGGATTTCATTATTTTCCAGAATTCAGCTTGATTCTTTACATTCTCTAGCTTATTATGTATTTCATGATTATAATTTCTTTTTTCGGTTGCAATTTGATTTTTGTAGTCCTTCTTAGAACGTAGAAATTCTTCTAAATGTTCCTTTTGAAAGTTGCACTTTTTACATTTTCTTAAGTTATTTCTCATTAGTTTTTTAAGATTTTTACATTCTTTTGTGTACCATGGTTTATTGAATATTACCTTGTTTGTGTTCTTAATGATTATTTCTTTCCGTATTTCGAGTTTTTCGGAGACAAGATATATAGTATTTAATAGATTTTCATATGTATGGGAGAGATTATTGTTTTCTATATGTTGTTCTATTTCACACCAGTATTGGTAAGATTTTGTATCATCCCAAACAGTTTTTGTTAGCTTTATGTGACTTAGATCGTTATTTATTATTGGGCTATGCTTGGCGAATATGTCTGTTAAAGATAGTTCACAAATTAAATGGTCAGATATGAGAATATCATTACAAATTTTTAAATTAGCTATTAGGTGGAGAGAGTTTAAGTCTGCCCAAATAAAATCTATAATACTTTTTCCTCTTCCTCCAAGAAATGTATAGGTTGCTGGCGAATCATCAATACTTCGTCCATTGAGAATGTATAAGTTTTCATATTCCATGATTTCGGTAAAATCACGACCCTTTTTGTTGATAGTGCAGTCTAATGTTGTGCGATGAGGTGCAAATTGAGTGTTGATAAATATTTCTTCATCACCCTGGTTTAGATCTCCAATTCTAGCGTTAAAATCTCCTCCTATAATATAGGCATGCTGTGGGTAAATTTCTTTTGTATGTTGCAAAGTTAAACTGAAAATTTCCAGGAGTGTTGTATAGTCAAAGGAAGATGAGAAATAACAAGAGGCGAGTATAATATTTTCTATAGCTGTATTTATTTCTAAAAATATCCAGTGGGGTTCTTGTTCAATGATTTTTATATTTTCTATTGTTTTTTTGAGAAATATTATTAGTCCGCCGATAGCTCTTCCTGATTTAGCTACTTTGGTAGCTTGTTGTTGAATAATATTGTAATTTTGTAGAAAGGAAGGTGTCTCGGTAACTTGAAAGTTAGCCCAAGTTTCTGAAATACAGATTATTTCATACATTGACAGGTAATTCTCTTCTTCTTTATTCAAATTATAAATGTTTTTTAGGCCTTGTATATTCCAAAATGCAATCTTACATATATTTGGAGGGATTATTAGTTTTTTGTTTGTGAGTTTTTTGATACTGATTGCGTTCTAGCTCTTGTTTTTATATGATTGTCTAGTGGTCCCTTTATTTTATCCTTTTTATTATCAGTTTTGTTATTTGAGCATAATTTAGGGGATTGTTCAACTCTATTATTTTTAGCAATTTCATTTTGATTTGCATGAAAATTTTCATTTTCTCCAAGTGCGGGAACATCTTTATTATTACCTGGACCATCATTTGAATCGCTATACTTAAATAATTCTGTATCCTTTAACTCTTTTAGTGAATATTCTTTTCCATTCACCACTAATTTGTCATTACGTAAATAAGCTTTGAACCCTTTACTTTTTACCTTAGTAAGATGTGGCTTTAATAATTTTCTTTCATTAGCAATATTTTGCGGATAGTCATGTTCAATATAGATTTTGGTTTCTTTCAGGTGTCTCGCACCACGAAACAGTTCACTTTTTAATTTTTTGGAAGAGAGTTCTATTAACACTGGTCTAGGAGTGCCATTTTCTTTAGGTTTTCCTAATCTCCTTATAGCTTCTATATTATTGTTTGTAATGTGATCTACTTTCATTACCTGCCGAAATATTTGTAAGATATCATGTTCTAGATTTTTGTTATTGTCTTCTTTTACGCCATATAATATTACGTTTTTCTCTCTCATTTTCATTTCCAGCTTTTCTATAGTCTTCTCTTTCATAGCTAGTGCCGTCTCTAACTGATTAATTTTTTCTTCCATTTTATTTTGGGAAGCACGAAAAATATCTATTGAGTTTTGAAGTTTTTCAAATTTACTGCTGATGATGCTATTATGTTCTTTAATTGGAACAAGAGCTGAGTTAAGCAATTTTTCAATTTCTTCTGCTGTTGCCATTGTAATGAGTTTTTAGTTCCAATATAGTTGGGAACACTGCTTGTCTATGGCATGGACAGTGCACCACAGGGATCAATTTTGTACCATGTAAAACTCGAAATATTTGGCGTCTCGTGGCCGCGTGCCTGAGCGTCTGGTCGCGAATCTGGGGAATTAATAATAATTCTCTAATATTTACACTTCACCCAAATAAATAAACGATAAAATAACATTGTCATAAATTTACTCCAAGTTCATGTACCAAGTCTGTTTTTTGTCATTTGTAACAGTTATTGACTGTCCACTTCTAGGTTTTCTGAAAATCGTACCAGTTTCAATCAGTCGTCTAATAACAAGATTTAGATATGCGTCTCTTTCTAAGAAATTCTTCCGCAATTTATTATGCTACGCCAATCTTTTTCTTCTTAACAAGGAGCAATGCTCAAAGTCAGATAAATTTATGACAATTTGAAGATTTTACCAGTTTTTCTTAATATTATCAAGATTATTAAAAAATCTTTTACTCTCTACACGATTTGATTGCATTTTATGCTTCATATTCAATGAATTTAGAGTTAAACAATTATAGAGAAATTAAATTTCATAAAGCAGCCAGCTATGTTATAACCATGGAAACATGTAGGTACCTACTATATTAAGAAAATTCTGATTGACAGACTTTAGTGTCAAGAGCAATTAATGTACGAGCCCAAACTCATAATAATTCGGCTCATATTACCCATTGCTGGGTGTGCCAATCTGCGTTGTACACAGATTTTGATAATGATGATAACATATTTGTACCGTGTGGGCGTTTGCCAAGCTTCACCTCACGGTCACTCATTGCTGGCGTGGAGAGTGCATCTCAGGGATCAATGTTGTTCCATTTAAAATTCGAAATATTCACTTGTAGAAATTTCTCATCGTCACCATTTGCGTAGGTTTTATAATTTGTTGAAAATGTTAACCGGCCGAATTAATATGAGTTTGGGCTCATAGTATGTTTGTGTTATAATTTTACTGGAAATACAGAATCTCTTGCAAGAAACTTGCTGGATGGCATTTGTATAAAATACATAGAACTGACGGAAAGTAATGTGCTGGTCACATCAGATTTCTTACCCCAGAACGTGATGTCTATATATTTTTATTGGTTTGATCAGGACAATTTAAAAAATTTAGAGCTACACTTTTTTGCCCAAGGATAACAAGTTTTTATATAAATAAATTAATCAAAATTAGTTTGATTAAAATTATTTCATAATTTACATATAAAAAATGGGTACATTTAACTTAAGCCTCGACAAGGCAGAAAATGTAAAACTATGAACTACAAGACAATTACAAGATATATTGCGGGAAACACGCGTTCTAGTAATTAAAAATATATTTTGTAAATTCTTGTTTCACGTGTACGTTTGCTAAAACAATTTTGTGTTCATCCGTAACAGTGGGACAGATAGTGTGAAAATGGAACAGTCCCGTTAAAACAGGACGTATGGTCACGTTATCTATGACCCATTGGGACGCAAAGTATTAAAATACGTATCATATGAAATATTTACTTAATACCTATATATTTATTTTAATTTATGAGTTCTGAAAGATTTTTTACTAATTTAATAATATATAAATAATATTTTGTATATTTATAAAGTACGCCTCATAAATTTTGGCATTGACAATTAATTACAAAATTATTTTTTTACTGGTTAATTATCCGTTAAAATTATGTTTTGAATATTAGAACCAATAATGAATAATAGAAAACAATTTAAAATAAAATATGTTTCTGATTATTCTGTAAAACTATACTTAACTTTATAATTATCGTCTATTATAATTTCTAAAAACGAGAAATGAGTATGGACTTATGGATAACTGGGTAATCTACCGTGAAGGTTAGGTTTTACCATTCTTTGTTATGTTTTTTACATGAGACTGAAATATAATATATTTAGTTCATCATTAAGACGAAAAAATCAAGGTAGAGAGGTTTTTAATCATTTTATAATTAATTTATATTAACAAAATATAATCATTACCTAACATTCTCGTTCAATACTATTATTTATTATTGTACAAAATATTTCATTGTCAATGTGAAATATTGTGTAACAAAAGATTATAAATAGTTTTATTAGGACATGTAATTGTAAAACATGTATAAATTAAAATTTATCTTACCCGAATCGTAAAATTCATTATACGTGAGAAATTAATTATAAAGAAATAAATTAATATTTTATTTGCACATTAAATGGCGATGACTCTGTATTTTAATCATCTAACAAGAATGCAAAAGGAAAATAAATAAATATTTTTTTAAAGAAAAATACACAGACATTCCTAGTATTTGAAATATTTTTTATACCAAATATTTTTAGTTCAATCTAGTTGACGTCATGTAATTTCTTGCATGTTTTCCTTATGAAATATTTACTTATTTACAACGATCGATAAATCAAACTGTTTTAATTTTTAATAAACACATTTGCCCCTTTTTACCTCTCGCTAAAAGAGGTATTGGATTCATGCTAAAAATCGCATATCCAGATTTTATTGAATAAGCACATTTTAAGATCCCTACAATCCGATTTTAACATTTTTACGATGATGTCTGTGTGTGTATGTGTGTGTGGATGTATGTGTGTGTGTATGTGTGTAAGTATGTATGTGGGATGTTGGAAGAACGATTACTCAAAAACTATAAGACTTTATATTTGTTTAACTACGTATTTCCCAATCGGACATTCATGGGAAGATCTGAAAAGGTTTTGGTAACAATTGGACAACCGGAAGTAGAAGATTCTTGAAAAAAAATCTTCTAAACATTATTTTTTGAAATTTTTTCTTGGTAATATTAAAGAAAATTAAATTCTCTATCTGATACATTTAAATATTTTATTATATATTCTATAGATTTACAGATAAAAGAAATATAATATATAAAATAATCTGTTGTAATAAATTTTACAGTCGAAAGAATGCCATGGAAAATAGTTGAAAATTTAAATTGTTTGTATCTGACAGATGATAAATTTCAGTGTCAGAAATCCGGAGACATTACTGAATACTTTTTCTGGGAAGTACATACATTATATTATTTCTTAATGTATTAATAGTTAAATATTTAATATTATAGGTATATTACACATACCCTTCAGAAATACTGTTACTCCCGACAATGAATTGGAAAAATCTCGAAAAATTAGAAGAGTAGGATAAAATTTCTTCATATTATGAATTTATGTATGTATATATAAAAAATCTAAATGTAAAGAATAGATATAAGCGAGAATACAGCTCCAAGGAAGACGATATTTAAATGATATAAACACAAGATGGAAGTGAAGATGGTCTCCATCTGCAACGTAAAATACAGAAAAATTGTACCTCATCGAAATAATGAGCAATGAAAGAAAAATGTACTTGGAGAATCTCTTAATTCTTGATCTGTGACCATTATGGAGGTGACAAGTATAGGTTAAAGAACTTAAATTTGTTTCAAACATTATGGGACAATGTACACCAACACTGTAGACTAGAGTAACATTGCACTGCGAAAAAGCTATCAAATTCTTCTCAAGTAAGTTGTAAATTTTGACAAAATTACACATCGTTATAAGAATAATCGGAGTGCAATCTATCCATCATTTTATTAAAGGGAATTAATGTGTTATTTAGATACAACATGTATGAAAAAATAAAATGTTTAACGAAGATATGTAAGAATAGATGCATAATCCAGATATATACATTTTAGACCGCCCAAAATTAATGTTTTACTAGAAGAATATGAAGAATATACGAATATATTATTTGTATTTCTAAAAATATTCTTTGCTTTATGCATACAGCCAGGCAAGGCGAGAGGTTATGTGCTGCCCACATCAGATTTTTTAATATGTGCATAGAACGGCAAAATTTAATGTCTGCTTAGGTACTATTTTACGGAAACAGTTATATCAGTATTTTTTTTTTTTTGGAAATTAACAGAAAACGTTTCAACACATTATTTTGAAAAATATAAGTCATGTATGACATGTGATTAGGAAAGATTAGTTCTTAAAACTAATTATGTCGTATCCTAACAAACTTGCACTTTCGCTTTTATAACAGGTGACATTGAAAATCGGGCCACGCAAAATAACTTTTTTATTTATAATTATTTTTTAATTTTCTTTATATTTGTAAATTAAACTTAAGGGCTCACAAATTATGGTATTTGGCATGATGGTAAAGTTTCCGTAACTTTCATATTTCAAATGACACTTCCTATGTATATATTTTTATATATTTGAAATCTACGTAAAACTACTAATTCAACAATATGTTTAAAGTGCATTTATATAGAATAAATAAATTAGAAAAACTTGAGAGAAAATTATGGATAATTAAAATGGTATGCTATTGTATCAGGTAGGCTATGAAAACAATTGAGATAATATTGAGAAATATTGTTTAAATAGTAAATTATTTCTGTAAGATTTTATATTTTGTTTCAAAAAAATGACCAATTTGTTATTACAGCCTACCTGATATGGAATATATAGTTTTTAAACATTTCATTCATAAACCATTTTTTATAGCTTTTTATGAAATTTTATACAAAGATATAACGATTGATGAAAACCCAATGTGAAAATTTCTTATATTAAGCAAGATACGATTTTTTAAAGTTTTGCGATGAGTTCGTGATGTCACCGGTGTTTGTCCAGTGGCATTGAAATAGTATTCTTTCATGAGAGCAGACATTAGGTGCGTTCAGTGGAGCTAGCAAATCTAGCAAATGCTTACTTAGCATTTGCTATTTGCTAGGGCGTGCATTGAATGATCTGCTTGTTATGCTACGATCGAACTGTCAGATGACTGTCAGTCAGTGAGGTTACGAAAATTGAAAACTTTCAAATATTATTTTTTTGCATAGAAGATAACACTGATATTTTGATTGCACTGTCAAATAAATAATACATAGAAAATAAACTCTCAATGGTATTAATTACATGCATAATTTAATATTAGTAGGATATTCCACGCAAGTGAACTCAAGTACAAATATTTTATGTTATTTTTACGTATTTCATTGAAAATATATTCAAATATTACAAATGATATTTGAATTTGTGCGCCATATTTTTACATGCAGCAAAACAAGCGAGAAAATAGTCGTTTGCTTTGCTTACTTACCCAAACGAGCAAATGCTAATTTAGCAAGCCGTTCAGTACATTTTACTTCCGCTTTGCTCGATTTGCTAGCTTCATTGAATTATATATGTTTTAATATAAAAATTATATTTCACATACTGTGTCATAATTAATATTAATTAAACCTAATACAAACGAAAATAAAATTATATTTTCAATACATATTGTTATTTACTTAATATTCGAGTAAGTGGGGTACAACAGTTTAAGATAACAGTGGCGCTAATAATGTAAACCAGAACTGCCAATGGGTGGGGCGCTGTAGAATTACACGCGGGATTCTCATCAGATTTCATATTTCTGGCCAATAAAATCCAGTCGATATCCGTCGCCTAATAAAGTATGTAGCTTTAGTACTTATTAATCAGTAAGTATTTTACGTTTTTTATATAAATTTGTTGTATTTCGATTATGATTTATGGGCACATTTGAAATTGAATTTTACGTTTTTTATATAAATTTGTTGTATGTCGATTATGATTTATGGGCCCATTTGAAATTATGAGACATCAGACCATTAGTATACGTACTTTTTAGTTAATGTAGTAAAAACAATTTTTTTTACCTGTCAGCAATGTCAGCGATGTCATTGTCATTCAACGTCGTGTTAGTAGTGTAATATTTTAAATTCTATAAAATTATATTCATTTCGCTTAATACTACTATTTATAACGACTTTGAAGTTATGACATCATACCGTTTTAGCGTGACTAGTTCTTATTAAAATAGGGTTCTCCACTATTTTTTTTTTATGAAATTTTGTTTAAACTGAAAGCGATATCGATATGTAGTTATAGAAAGTCTTTTTTCCGTCGACCGTTTATTAATAGGCTATTTTAATGTATAGAAAATCATTCATTAATGACCCCTATTAATGCATGATTTTTTTATTAATAAACGATTTATTGGGTGCGTTTACCACATGGAACACAGCATGTATTGCTAACGCTAAGTTGTAGCAAAAAGGTAGACAGAATTAAAAGTCATGCTTTTGACACTTACTAGCTAGGTATATTCACGTAGCATACCTTTAAAATGAATTTGAAAGAATAAAATTCCTCAAATAATATAAAAAACCGCTTGCGTTGTCTAACATTAAGTAAACTCAACGCACCCACTGAAAACAATTGATGACAAAACTTATTGATTTTCTGACATAAAATTTGACGTTCGGTCAACCATTACTAACCTAAAAAAAAAATTGTCATGGAATAAAATTAGATTTTCCATTTAAGTAAGATACGGTCAACGAAAAAAACATTGTAACTAACACGTGTGTTAATTGGCGATAAATGATCTCAACAATTATGTCTCGATCATTAATCGCCCTCATTAACACACTTGATAGTTAAATAACTATATTGCAACTCGTTAAGTTGAAATAATTTCTTTAATATTCTGTGACGTGTAGATATAGGTGATTTTGTTCTCAAATAGTGAACTTCGCTAATAATTAAAGTCACCTAAATTGATCTTTTTCAACACTTATAAAAATATACAGGCTGTTAAAAATGGGTAATTTTTTTTTAGGGTGTAGAGTACTGACCAAAATGAGTAAAACAAGCATAGGTCTGATCTCAACCGTTTCTGAGAAAAACGAAAAATCGAATAAAAACTGACAAAGATAGTGATCGAACAAAATTTTATCTATGTCAATAAATAGACTATAAACAAAAACAATAAAGTTTATTTGAAACATTTTTCTCAATTTGTAATAGTTACGAAGTTATTTGAATATTAAATATTGGCCAAGGTCGTCACATTTAACTTAATACAATTATATGATTCTCCATGGCAACAACTATAAGTAACTGTTTATTTACTAGTGATTTTTTTTATATCACTCACAAAATTTTAACTCACTCTGCAATATATAATGCATTTAAAAACATCAGGCACGAAAATAACACTTTCAGCACAGTCCTTATCAGACAGATCAAGCATTTGCATTAATTTTAACTACACAAATGACAGAAAATAAAACTTGATTTTTTTTATTTCTAAATAAACGACTTATATTGTATAAACCACGTGAGTTAAGATAATGTTTATTCACTCAAAGAATTTAACCCACTCGCCCTACAGAGGGGCATTAATTTGGATAATATATAATAAGCCCAGGGCCTGGCCGAGCTGTATTTTTCGAGTTTTTCTTAGTTTTTGAGAAAACGCCATAATATCGGAAACTTCAATAAATAGACTTGTTCTATTTGACTATTTGTAGCCCGGAATTCTTTAAATAGAAATAAACATACGTACCTACTGTTATTTTCAAATTAAATGGCTGACCAAAAATATTGAATTTCTATACATACATACAAGAAAAAACGAATTTTTAATATTATTTTATAGACACTTTTCAGAATTTCGGTCTTTTACTAGATGCCACTTCAAGGGCATTTATGTCCGTTGCAGAGAGTGTATTACACAAGTCATTTTAATATGATGCATATAATATAAATTCTATTCATTTAAAGTACTTATTCAAATTATTACTGTTGAATTAAAAATTTGAGAGTATCTGCGTTATTCTTTAATAGATTACAGAACATATTTTTAGCTTCAAAGCGGTTAGCAGCAGATATTTCAAGGTTTTTCCTTTTATGGAATACATAAAAAATGAACCCTTTAAAGTAATGAAAACAGTTAATTACGTGGGACATGAGATCAAATTCAAAATGCAAATATGTGTAGGTCACCTTATCTGTCCAATTTTGTATTAAAGTAGTATAGCTAAATATATTTTATTATTTCTTATGAAATAATGATAACAAATGATAGTAATGCTATTTTTTATATTCGTATCAAATTTTTATGATTATGGTTAACCACAAAATAAAGTTATCCATTTGAACGATAATTTTTATTATTTAAAAATAAATATTTATAACTTTAAATAGTAAAATAATAAAAAGTTGAAAAATATAATTTTATTCTGATTTTCAAAAACTAAATCTAATTTTAAAAAAAAATTAACAAACGAAGCTTACCTACATAAAATATAATTTCTAAATGAACAGCTGGTTTTTATACTAATCACAACTATAAAATAATCGGTTTTGAAATGAAGAGTTTATTTTATTTCTTGATAATTTAAATATTCGGTTTTAGTTTTAAATATTATCGAAGCGATGAAATGAAAAAGGAAAAGATTTCACATATTGGGTATTTCAAACTAGTGCTGTGAGAATCCGACAAAACTTGGATCCGAGTAGGTATCCGATGTTCGGATATTGAAGCGGATATCCGTAAATTTAATTCGGATTTGGATCCGGATCCTAATTTGGATCCGGATCTGAACTTGGATCCGGATTCGATGTTTTGTTTACGGATACGATTCTTCATTTTGAATGTAAAGGCAAACCCATCTAAAATAGCCAGGTAGTTTGTGCAAATCTAAAGAAAAAGAATTTATACTTTCACAGAGTCCTATTCAGTAAATTATGAGTAAAAAAATACAAATTTGTATTATTACACATAAAGTACACATATTAATATGACTCATATTCGAATTTAAGATCCGATACTAAAATCCGTTTCCAAGATTCGATTATAGAATCCGTATTCAAGATCCGATACTCAGATTCGGGTCAAAATCCAATACTCGGATTCGGATCCAAAATCCGAAACTCAGATCCGGATCCAAAATCCGATAATGAGATTTGGATCCGAGATCCGGATACTTTAACGTTCAATTATCCGGATATCCGAATATTTTTGGATCCGAAACTATCCGGATCCAGATCCCACCACTATTTCAGACCATGACCAAGCCAACTGAATCTGAGTGAGATGTAAAAGGTAAAGATTCCGGGAATATTTTCTTTCTTGCACTCAGTTTAGCTTAAGTCGCAAGTGGCATTAATATAGGAGACTGATAATACATTAAAGTTCCTTAACTTTGAAAACTATGTTAATTTTAGATGAAAAGTTTTTAGCATCACTGTAAATTAATTTAAACTATTTCCAGAAAATATAAAAATTTATATGAGGAGAATTTCTCGACTTTGGTGTAGTTTAAGTGTTACCAAATTCTCGAAATTTAAGCAAAACGGTATTATTTATTCGTCAGTTTTATAAGAATAAATGCTATACGACTGAGATTTCTTGTATCTATTGATGCCTAATCTAATACAGGGTGAGTCTGGGAAAACGCCCCCCCTCCTTAACTTTTTTTTATTATAAGTAATACAAAAAAAAATCTTATATAAAAGTTTTATAATTTTAAATATACTATTTGATGGCAGATATAGATATTTTTTATAAAGTCAGGTGTGCAAAATATAACTATCAACTTTTATTTTTTAAATAGCAACCTATAATTATTTTACTAAAATATAAACCGCCATTTTCTTGTCTTTTCAACGGTATATTGGTTTATATTAATGTATTTGAAAAAAATCGAGAAAAATAAGATAATTGAGATATACGAGTAATAATTTTTAATTAAACAATCTAGGTGGCTATGTGGTTTATTAGTCATCAGGAGCGTGGAATTCAGTTACCGAGAAAAAATTATACAATAGCAAAAAATGAAATGTTGAATGAAAAATTATGACATTTGTGAGTTATCGTCATAATTAATAGGTGTCATTCTGATACGGGCCCCCATATATGATAGCAAAGGTCAGTAAAGGCACGTGCCTGCTCGCGCCCTATGGTATTTGAACATAATACACATGATTGCAGGAAGGTAATGTGCTGGCCACATCAGATTTTTTCAATTTGAGATAATCAAATAAAAAAACTTTCTAGCTTTCTTACTGTTAACGATGTAGCCTTGAGAAAATAAACAAATTGTATAATATGTGTTAATTTTTTACGAGAGCAATGAGTGCCCGTGAGGTGACGCCTGGTAAGCGCTCGCACGGTACAAATATTCCATCATTACCGATATCTGTACAAAGCAGATTGGCACACCCAGCAATGGGTAATATGCCGTGATGAAATATTTTTTTTTATTATTTTTTTTTTTACTATTTTCAGTCATCATCATATTATTAATGTAAAAGGAATAGATTCCGCCAACTTTGTTTCAGTATAATATACTTATAGTACTTTTAAAATAATAAAATTATGTATTTAGCTCACTTATGCCCGGTTGCAGAAACGTTCATCAACTGTCAAAGAATCGCATTGCACTTCTTCTTTTTGGTGAACCGTTATCTGAAAAAAGGCGTTGATGAATGTTTCTCCAACCGGGCATTAGAGTTATAAATTGTTAATTTAAGTTTTGTCGAAAACTACCATTAACGGAACCTTTTCCTTTTACATCTCACTGCGTCAATTATACCATCCATTAATAGTTATTTATAATACACGTGAGTAAAGGCATGTTATGTTTTCCACAAGCGGAAAGTTTATAGGTGTATAATAAGTGTCTTAATATAAAGATAATTTATATTTTATTTATATAGTAAATGGTTATAAATTGAAAGATTTTTAAAAGTATGACAGCTTTATTGAGGCGTTTTAGCGATTAAATTATGTATTAAAACAAGTGAACAAAGAACGTGTGATAATGAAAAAAAACAAAAATGTAAATATGTATTTCCTAAAATAGACATTCTGGTAAAAAATATTAAGGTACATTTATTTATTAACCAAAATTTAATATGCCTAAGAAAATTTTCATCCCTTACAAAGGGATATGTGACTGAATTTTAATTTAATTATATTAAATTTAGACAATAAAATAAAATAGCTATATTTTTTAAATCTATTATTTGTAGTTTATGACAAATAATTTATTAAAAATTCAAAGAAGGGGTATAGTAGTGACGTCCCGAGCGTGTTAGACAAAGACAGACAATATTCCGTAGCGGTTGTATTATAAACTCAGGCCATGATCATGCTGACGTCACTATATATATTTTCTCCAAAACATTTAGTTGCAAATAACTTATAGGTATTTTTACGAAATAATGCTTAATTATTATTATAATGGGAAACTATTGTGGTTAATTTTTATATTTCATGTACCATAATATTGATATTCTATTATTACATACCCTATTATTACCCAATACTGGGTATGCCAATATGCTTTTTTACCTCCCGCTAAGAGATATTGGATTCATGCTAAAAATCGCAAATCAGATTTTACTAAATATGCACGTTTTATTGATTTTAACATATTTAAAAATCATAATCATATTTTGTATATACTTACCTCTTGACAGGTCGTTGTACAAAACTTTTGTAACTTTTAAGAATGAATAAAGGATAATAATAATAATAATAGCGTGTCCAACCTAAAAGAATAAAATAACATAAAATAATAACAATGACAAAATATAAATGTATATGCAAATATTGCTGTTGGATTGGCAGCAGCAAGATCACTCATCTGGCAGGGATGTTGTAAGATGGGACAGTTAAGTATGTAAGCCATGGTTTGCTGAAGTCCGCTTGAACACAAATCTGAGCTGTTAAGCAGTCCCTATTTTACCATATTTACTCTACATCTTCCTGTTTGGGTACGGAGACGAATCAAGCTCTTCCAAGTTAACCAAGGTAGGTCGCCACCGGGAGGAAGTTGCTCCTTTGGTTGAACTTTTAGCTCGTTATCTCTGTCTTTTAACGAGTGAACCCATTTAGCGATCCATTCTTGACTTGCTGATATTAAAAGCGGTCTCACGAAAACTAGAAAGCTCTTTCGAGATTTCAGTCTGGGAACGGACAGTACGAGTACGTGGCCATGTAGTTGTTGCCGTGGATCTATTTCTTGTTTTTTCCGTTCTGACTTGCAACGGAACGTCTTATTGTCATATTTACGATGATGTGTGGATGTTGGAAGGACGAGTCATCAAAAACTGTAAGGCTTAATATCTGTTTAACTACGTATTTCTCAATCGGGCATTAATAGAAAGAGTTGAAAAGGTTTTGGTAACAATTTGACAACCAATTCTTCTAAATATTATTTTTTGAAAAATTTTGTTCTTACAAATATTAAAGCACTTTAAATTCTCTATCTGGTACATTTAATTATTTTGTTATAAATATAATCTGTAGGGCGTGAGCAGTCATGTGACTTTGTTGGCCTGGGACAAGCAGATATAGGTGCCCGTGTCAGAATGACAGCTATTACATTCAAAAATTCACGTGGTTATTTTGTCACCAGGAGCGTGGAATTTACTTGCCGAGGAAAATAAACCATATGGATTTGGAAACTCGTGTAATTTAGAATGAAATATTATGACGTTCTGACACGGGCCCCCAAATCTGCTTCTCCAGGACAACAAAGTCACATGACTGCTCGCGCCCTGTTGTAATAAATCTCAGCCCAAAAAACACCATGGAAACCAATTGACAATTTAAAATGTTTGTAATTGACAGATAAACGTTAGTGTCAAAATTCAGATACAGAAGGCTTTTTTTAGAAAGTACATAGAATATTTGATGTAGAGTGTAGGTATACTTTGGTTCACGAAAGATGACAATTCAATGTCACTTGTTTGAAGAAAGAATACACAACATTTAATACAGTAGTACCTTAGCAACATTTCATGTTAGAAAGAGAAAGATTACTTGGCGTATGTCTACGTAGTTTATGTTGTGTGACAGGTATACGTTCATGTTGACATTACTTTCTATCACGTTACAAATATTAATGACGTATGTCGCATAGTTACAGATATCTAATTATCTACTACACTGCCCTCTATGCTAATATTTACCCAGTGACGTTGACATTTAAATCAAATTATTATTCCATGGTTTTTGTCAAGTCTAGGTTATTGTGTTTTGCAAAAACATAGGTGAAGAGCATGAATTTTTGAGAAAGGTATTATTTATAAAGAAATATAATTTTCTAATAAATTACACTTATTTTTTTCAGTTAAAATGTATCCATAAATATTTCATGTTGCACGTCTATGTATACGAAATGCAATGAAGTTATCTGTAAGTAATATTACACCATACGGTTAATAAATGACCTTGAATTGTCATCTTTCGTGAATCAAACTATATACAAGAAATGTTATAATAATATACGTATATAACCTAAAATGGAAGTGGCGAGAGGTATTGTGCTGGCTGCAATATACTTTATTTGTAGTTTTCGGTAATAATTATATTTTGTATATTGAACACTTAGTAGTACCAGTACTCTTAAGCCTGGATGGTCGCCAACCACTTCACCAGGGGTTTTTAAGCCATAACTAACAAAACAAATTCAGTTGTTATTTGATCATACCAATGTATTTTCAAATGGTAGTCATGATAATTAGTTAGGGTGACTAAAATTTTGAATAAATACTACCGGTATAAAATATTTTTTTAATCAACAAATTTTTATTTCGAACCCGAGTTGTCAGAATTCCAACCAATCAATTTTCACACTCTGCGAGGCACAGTTTTTTTTTATTTAAGAAATTAAAGGAACTTCGTCTGCTATGGCCACTAGTCCCTCGGTACATTATATATTTACATTGGTTTTACATATATACAGTTTGGATAGGTTATATTTAGATTATATTTCATTGAATAATTGTGTTTATTTAAGGTAATTTATAATATTCTGTTCGCTGTCATTGTTGGGGCTAAGGCTTGTTTTAATGTTGGTGGTATGCTATGGATTTGTCGATGTTTTCTTATTATTATTATTTATTGATTTATCTGCTCTTATAAACAAAGATTTATAAAATCGCGCTGAACATATTTCATTTCTCGTCGTAAGAATTCATAACAAAAATAAACAACTCTGAACACCAATGTTATTTATCAAAACAGCAATTTGAATTCAACATCCATCTAATTATACTTTCAATTCATTCACCGTTCATTTCATCATTTCTCTTCCATTTCAGTTTCCCGCGCAATCCTACTCTGTTTTGCGGCAGCGTAGAGTAGAGAGGTTATAAATAATTCAAGTTTGAAACTGCTCGAATTATATTCTGCTTCGAACGCAGACGATGCGACAGCGCGCATGTTGACAGCAGTCGCGTGTTTCAGTTGTTTTGGCTGCGCTCGCGATGAAGAATAAATTTTAAAGTGGTGAAATAGTGATTGGTTAAAAGCTGAATTTTTTAATATCAAAGCAAGGTTAGTGGATATATTTCAATTGTTAAGGTACAATTTAATGACAGTTGGTAGTTGTTTGTGTTTCTCAAATAAAAGAGTTGTTTACAAACTATATCAATTATTATTTAATTGTTTTATATGTTTACAATACATTTAATGCCGGGAAAATGTTATGATAAATGAAATTAAATTTGTATCCAATTATATATTTAAATTTAGATCTGTTAAACTTCAAACATAAATCAAACCAAACATTTTTATTATGCGTTGAGTGATTGGATAAACAACTTATGTTCGAATTAGCTCTGCTATACATTTTCTGCTACAGCTTTGAGTGGACGTATAATGGCATAATAACCTCTAGTAAAAAAATGTATTAGTAGGTACCTATAGCGAAAAACAGAAAACCAATAATGAGAAACATTGTAGAGTGCTTTTTTACCTTGCGTCACCTTTAGGTAACGTAGATATTGTCTTTGGTCAAAAAATTCAGTGGTGAGTTTTCAGTGAATAAAGAACGTTTTAGGATCCCTACAATACGATTTTACTATTTTTACATCCGTATGTGTGTACGGGCGTGTGTGTGTGACTATAATTTCGGCCGCGATAACTCCAATACTAGAATTCCAAAAATTACACTCGTTCCGGGGTTTCAATATACACTATACACTTTATATCTACTTCAAGTCAGGGTAAGTAAGATCATGCAAATTTTAAAACATAAATTCATGTACACAAAAATACATTCGTTTAAACTTTCAGTTTTTCAAATATCATACAAAAGTACATACCTCCGCAATCATCTGTTCGCTCTCAACAGCGATTTTTTGTACGATAAGAAATTATAGCTAGTGGCTGGTATAGTTTGGTCTGTTATAATATTACTTGGAGATATCTTCACTGCATTTCGTATACATAGACGTGGAACATGAAATATTTATGGATACATTTTAACTTTTTAACTGAAAAAAAAAAGTATAATTTATTGGAAAATTATGTTTCTTTTTAAATAATGCATTTCTCAAATATTTATATTCTTCGCCTATGTTTTTGCAAAACACAAAAACAGACATGACATATACCATGTAATAATGTGATTTAAACGTAAACGTCACTGGGTAAACATTAGCACAGAGAGCAGTGTAGTACATAATTTGATATCTATAACTCTACGACATGCGTCATTATAATTTGTAGTGTGTTAGGAAGTAATGTCACCATTTTCGTATATCTGTCACACAACATAAATTATGCAAAATACGTCAAATAATCTTTCTCATTCTAACATAAAATGTTGCTAAGCTAGTGCTGTTTTATTAATAATAATAATAATAATAATAATAATAACATACACTTTATTAAGGTACTTTCAATGGCGAGGTTCAGCCAAGGCTGATCTTCCACCTAACCAATACAAAGAATACATACGAAATAGAAAAAAATATATTTACAATTAATACTAGTATATATGTTTCTTAATACTATTAAGTTTTTCTTCTATTTTTTAAAATAAATAACACCCAAGAATTTCTACAAGTTATATTTCATTTTAAAAGGTTTTTTCCAGGTTGATGACGTGCGTCTTCTGCCTTTTAATTTTTACTATAGCAGTCTGATGTTTAATGTTTAAATGAATGTATTTATATGTACATGATTTATAAAATATAAGTATATTTATACTAAAATGTCGGTTTTGTAAGAATATATGCTGTATGACTTTAAAACTGAAATTTTGACTATTTGCTAACACCTAAAAATATATTTAAAAACTCTAGTTAATGTACAAATGGTATAAGTACCTTGAACTACATGCGGTTGAAATGTGAAAAACCCAAATATCTTTACCCGCTGTTCAGCATATGTGGGCGTGTGGGTATACCACGTATTTAAAAAAATCTAGATAATAATTTTAATGAAAGAAAAGATGCAGATATCGTTATATTTTCTAACAGTTAATTTTCACATTAAATTAATTATTTATATACAGAGTGATTGAAAAAATAGGGACAAAAGTCCATTTTCTTTATATTGGAATGATATATTTATTTTATTTTCTGACAAAAAATAGCTTTATAATAATGCAAAATACTTGCATTTTCATAAAAAATAAACTAATTATTATATACGTACTATTATTGTTTGAGGAAATATTTTGACCTTTATTTGATGTAGCATTTATTTGGAATTACATACTTTGCATTACTGTCTATTATTTAATAAAAAGTAAAATTAAATTAAATTTAAATAAAATTCTTGCCAGTTAAAAATAATCATAGACATTTATACACCCAGTGAGTTAAGATAATGTTTATTCATGAAAAGAAAGTTTAAGCCACGAACCAATACCGGGGGAATTGAATTTTGCAATTTAAAGTAAACATATTAGGCAAATGCAAAATAAAATATCTTTTCTACGTATTTTGTACAAATTCTACACAGAATTTTTTTTGCAAACTTTTCTATGGGCGTTTACTTTTTAGGGGAGAAATGAACTGATCTTACCTCGTACTGAACTGAACTACTCCTAAAAAGAACAGTATGTTTTTTTTAAATAAGAATTAGTAAATAAAAACATAGTTATATAGTATTTTATACATAATAATCTGCAGTATTAGCTTGTAGCTATAATCTGTTGTATTACCTTATGTGATTTGTTTTTGCCACATTAATTTATTTTACATTTTCATATTTCCAGTAAAATCGTTTCACAAAGTTATTATGTAAATTTTATTTGACACTGACATCTGTCATTTAGTAATATGTGAATATTCTGTTTCCATGGTGCAACTTTTAGCAGCATAGGTAACAAGATATTTCTTTATAATTCTTTATCTCTAAATTCATTGAACATGGAGAAAAAAATAAATTAAATCGAATAGAGAATAAATTATTCTTTAATATATATTATAACATAAAAAATCAAAAAATAATATGTAACAGCTTTATTAAAAACTGTCAAAAACTTCAAATTACGGTACTTCCGGTTAACCAATCGTAACCAAAATGTAATCAACTTCATCATATGGACGTACGAAAGAGGAATATGAAAGAATTATGATTTTTGGAATTGTAGTATTGGAGTTATGCGATCCGGAACGATCGTCATATACAAACACACACATACATACAGATATCGTAAAAATAGTAAATTCGTATTCTAGGGACTCTAAAACGTGCTTATTCTTTAAAAACTCACCATAATTTTTTTTGACCAAAAACAATGTAATAAACAAGATAATCAGACCTAAAATGAAAATGTCAAATAATCTTCGTGGCTAATTGGTTTGCGCCTACACTTTATTCTAATGAAGCCAATTAGAATATTCATAACTTAGTTGTCTTAAAATATCACTTTCCATGCTGAGCAAAGCCAAAACGTTGAGTCTGTCTTCCAAGCTTGTTTTTGACCAACTTCAATTTTGAAAATGACCATTCTTCACTCCTGTTTGTGACCATAAGTGACAGATACATTCTTACATCCACCTGGATATTAGGAAAACAATATTTGATGTTTTTTTACCTTCCGTCACCTTTAGAAGGAAGGTGTGTCTTTCGTCAAAAAATTCAATGAGTTTTTAGTGTATAAGCATGTTTTAGGGTCCCTATAATACGATTTTACCATTTTTACGATGATGTCTGTATGTATGTATGTATGTCTGTGTGTCTGTGTGTGTGTGTGACAAAAGTTCCGGATCCCATAACTTCAATACCACGATTTCAAAAATTATAATTTTTTCGTATTCCTCAAGTTTACATCCAGAAGAACAAATGATTAGATTTTGGTTATAATTGGTTAACCGGAAGTACCCTCATTTGAAGATTTAACAGTTAAATTTGATTTATTGACATTTAACGGTATTATAACTTAAAGATTATATTATTCTTTATACGATTTGATTACATTTTATACTTCATATTCAATAGATACAGAGTTAAAGAATTTTAAAATAATTAAATTTTATAATTCAGCCAGCTATGCTAAACATGGAAACTATTAATATATTCATAAAATTCAAATTGACAGATGTCAGTATCAATAAAAAGTAAATTAATGTGGCAGAGATGAGGATGTTGAAGTAGATGTTGGGGAAAACACGGAAAGATACGGTAAGAAAATAACTCTAGTATTACAAGTTTCTAGAAAGATACAAGAAATATGATTACATTGGTTTGAAAATGTCATGAGGAGAAATGAAGAATTATATTGGAACAAGAATGAATAGTTTAGTAATAGGATGTTGAAGAAACAGAGGAAGACCAAAGGTAAGATAAGATGGAAGGACTGTATTGCGGAAGACTTGAGAGAAAAGGAACTGAATGATAACGACACGCAAACGAATGGGAAAAGTTAAAGAAGAAGAAGATGTCAGTGTCAAGTGCAATTTGAATAGTTTTTTTATGAAATAGTTTTACTAGAAATTTAGAATCTTTTGCAAGAAAAATTATGTATGGAATGTATACAATTATACACAGGATTGACGGAAGATATTGTGCTGGCCACAACAGATTTTTTTCTAGAAATTTATACACCCTCCACCTCTCCTGACTAATGACTAATGACTTTTACATTTTCCTCATCATGCGTCACCCGTCAACGTATTTTATGGAGGGCCCGCACCACATTAAATATTAAAACAAAGACATTTTTTTATTTTAGTCTATTCATAACTTAAAAAATTAACAGTTTGTTTTGTAGTGCTGTCCCCTTTCTGTTGCGGGCTTATAGGCTGCAGCCTAGATTAGATAGCCTGAAAGTAAATACGGCCCTGCCCATTACTGGACGAAGAATCGGTAATGATGATGACTAGCAGTGTTGCCGATTATTCATGGTTTTTTTTCGGAATTGCGAGATTTTTTAAGTTCTGTGAGAAAAAGGGATAATTTTATAAAAACCCTTAGATTTGCGGGATTTTTACCATCCCTGCTAATTAAATATATTTGTATAGAATTTAGAATAGATACTTTGGCTGGCCGACATTGTTCATGGGAAAAACACAATTATTTTGGAGAAAGGTAGGCATATCTATCTACTTCTTTTATGGAGATCAGTATTGTCAGAGATTTGTCATGAAATTATGGATGTATTATAGTTCGTAATCGTAAATAAACTACGTAATTTGTGTTTACAGTTCTGCTTGCATAATATTAATTTAAAATTTATATTTTTCCTTATGTGTTTGTACATATATATATATATATATATATATATATATATATATATATATATATATATATATATATATATATATATATATATATATATATATATATGATATACGAATAAAATATGATTTTTTCTATTATCTATATCGGAATTTATTTACCCTCACACGGGTAAGGATCTATGCAGGAAATTATTTTAAACATTGTATGTCAAATAATACGGTAAATGAAAACGTTAAACCGTATTATGAACGCAGTTTTATAATAAAAGCGCTTACATGGAGCGTATTTTTACATTATATTTTTTTGAGAAATATGCTCCATAAAAGCGCTTTTATTATAAAAGTGCGCTCATAATATGGGCCATTGCTTATATGTATATTTTTGTAAAAGGGATATTTTTGCCTTCAGTGGGATTTTTTTATCATTCTGGGATTTTTGCTTCAGACAGGTTGGGCAACACTGCATATTAGTACTGTGCGAGTGTTCACTAGGCGTCACCGCACGGACACTCATTTCCGGCATAGAGAGTGCAACACAGGGGTCACTTTGGTATCGATCGGGATCGAACCCGTGTCCCCAGATTCGCACAAACGGTTTTTAAGTTCATAATTTTGAAATATTAAGATTTTTTTTTTTGAAAATGCATGTATTTGACATCACTGTAAATTTAAATTACCTTAATTTTTTTTTAAAATATATGTGTGTAGGTATCATTTTATTTTAAAAAAAACTGTTGTGGCCAGCACAATACCTCTCGCCATTTTCATTTTATGTTGCATACGGCGCGACCAGTTATGCGACTTTTTTAGCCTTGGCAAGCAGATATAGGGGCCCGTGTCAGAATGACAGCTAGTAATAATGTACATAGGTGCCAAGTATCGTAAGTTTTCATTCCAAACATTATGATTTTCCAAATTCATGTGGATTATTTTCCTCACAAGTATATTCCATACTATTGATGACAAATAAACATCAAAATATTTTGAAATTTTGAATGAAAAATTATGACATATGACAATTATGACATCTATGCACATAACTACTACCCGTCAATCTGACACGGATCCTTATATCTGCTTTCCAAGGCCAACAAAGTCACATGACTGTTCGCGCACTATAAGTAACGAATTTAACATTTCTTGTACACACAAATAATTGAAATTGTATCTTTTTTTTCGTTCTATGAGAAATTTTGTCCTACTATTAATATGTTCAATATTCTTCAAATTTATTGACTGTATTAGCGGTATTTCTTAACGATATAAATATGTAATATTAACATACCTATAATTTAAACACATATTTATTTAATAATACAATAATATGGACCGCTCAGACGCCATTCGGTGTAAGTCCAGAAAATACAATTACGCGTTTTGGCATCTGAATTTTGTTCAAAAATATTCCTAACTATTGACTCACTCTGTTGTTCCACTGAACAAACTGGTCATAAGGATGACAAATGCAAAAACTTACAATGAAAAAAAAATGACTTACACTGATTGACTTCTGAGCGGTCCATATATATATACATATATTAAATGTACTCGTACCTCCCAGAAAAATCTTCCAGTAATTTTAGTAAATCAGCTTTTTGACACTGACATTTTGCATTTATCTGTCAATTACAAACTTTTAAATATCTCAACTGTTTTTTGAGCATCGAGATTTATTACAACAAATTAATTTAATTATCTTTATTATATTTAGAAATTTTTTTTTAGAAACTAACTCTTTCCATTACTGTTAGATTGAGTAATCCGTAGTTATACCTGCAGGTCTTTAGTCTTATAGAATTTGAGTAATCGTACCTCCAACAACTCACACACACACACACACACACACACACACACACACACACACACACACACATCATCGTAAAAATGTTATAATCGGATTCTAGGGACCTTAAAACGTGCTTATTCATTAAAATCTGGATATGAAATTTTTAGCATGAATCCAATACCTCTTTTAACGAGAGGTAAAGTCATGGATGATATCGTTTCCGACGAAACCAAAAGCAGAATCCAATATCTCTTTACGTGGCATTTAAGTTTGTCCTCAAATTTGTATTTTAAACTGTAAGTTTTAATAATTAGGAAAAATAGCTATTTTCCCTTTATTTTTTCAATCATCATGTATAAAAATTAGTCTTATATTCCTTTGAAGTTAAATTCTTCAATTATATTTTATTTGGTTAATAGTTATGATTATTATTAGCCAATTATAGTTGGTATTTTGGCACTGTTAAAAATTGAACTCAATAAAATATTTCATTGATAGAATTATTAAATAATTTATTCAAGTGATATTTATTGTACATCAATCAAAATAAATTGTATCTTATGTTATATGTGTAAAAAAATATATATATCATCACAGCTTATTATCCATTTCTGTGTATGCCAATTTGCATTTATTCGCAGAAATCGATAATAGCGATATATGTATCTATATTGTTGAAGGCATTTAGTAGGCGTCACATCACGGGTTCTCAGGGCCAGGGGTCATTTTTGTGCTACTTGAAAATTGATAATAATTTCCAAATTCCAACCTATAATATTAATTTTTAAAGCATATGTATGTGTTATGTATAATATAATAAGGAAAATATGTAGTAATAATCAATGCACAACTCTCAGTGACGAAATTATCCATAAGGAAAAATCGAATTTATTTTAGTTTTCCTTGTTCGAAACGCGCTATAGTATGTTCTAATAACTAAAGTATGAAGCGAAAATTAAAATAAATTGTTCCTGTACTAGAACAATATTAACATTTTAAAAAATTCAACATAAGACAAACATACTTCTGATATGAACCTGTATCTTAAAAGAATAATTATTGAAATCTATTAATACTGGATTTGATTTCAATGGGATAACCAAAATTCCGTGGTATTCTCGTCTAATGTTGAATTTTTTAAAATGTTAATAGTTCTGGTACAGGATCACTATGCTAATAGGAGTGTAGCAGTCCATATGATATTTTTTTAATAGTTACTAAAACATACTGCTGTGCGTTTCGCATAACGAAATAGCGATGATTTCAATAGGAAAGTAAATTTTGGGCTCTGATTAAACAGAAAGTAAGTATGCCTACTGCACAGAAGCACAGAAGCGAAAAATTTATAACCTGTCAATTGTCAGTTCTCAAATAAAATCGACAGAAATAAGTCATATTTAACCATGTTTTCTATTTTTTTAATATTCAAGTATTGTACCTGTAACTACCTACATTTTTATTTTTACAAATAGAATATTTAGTAGTGACAAAGTTTGATTTCACGAATTCATATTATTTATTTAATCATTATAAAAACGGTCGGCTTTCAAGCACCATTTGCTATTTTCTTACGGAAAACATACTATTTTTATAATTAGATATTTATCCTAAAGTAGAAAAAGTACAGTTCTATATTAATAGTAAAACAGTAAAATTTTTGAAAGATGTCCGATCAAGGTCATCCGTATCATGGACGAATTAACAAATTGGCATACATTTCTCTGTCATTTTCCATTTTAAAACGATGCTCGTTGTTAACAATTCTTTCTCTGTAACGTTAAGTTTAATTATTAATTCAGATATATTACCTTGGTTCATAGCCGTACGAATAACGTTATTTTCTGTCAGTGTCACTGACACTGACATTGTGTCAGTATCTTATTTTTCACATATTTGGTTTTACATTTGCTAATAAACCTACCAGTTGACTTATTTATGAATGCTTTTATTGTAACATATATTTTTATAATAATAAAATAACAATAGTATCTTATGTACCATCATAAAAGCTAAGCGAACGACACTACTGAATTTGAGAGAATGGGCGGAGCTAAAATCTTAATTAATACAATTTGTAGATGACCTTGATCGGACATCTTTAAAAAAATTACTGTATATTTTTTGATAAAGAGAAAGAGCTAAAGTGATATATTTTATGGTAAACCTGTAGGTGTTTGACAACTACGCAGATGTTTTTCACTTTAGCTCCACTTATATCCGTTTGCACCATCGTGGCTTAAACTTAAATTTTAAGTTTGATGATGACGACAATTTAAACGAGGGCTGCATATTTTGATACTTTTAACGATAATGACCTTTCTAAAGATTTTAATTAACAAAAGCAACCAAACATGATTTATTAAAAATGATCAAACAAGACATAGAATTTGTAAGTTAGTTTTATTTTGAGTTATAATATTTTTTCCATAAATGATAGTATGTTATTTTTTTTGCGAACTCTCGCTACTGCAATTTATTGCACAGTATTACAGATTTTTCTAGAGTGCAATTTAGTACAGTATATCGAATTATTATTATCGAGATTATTATGGTACGTGTTGGCTGAGCGTTGAGCAATATTAAATTTAATATTTTTTTTCGGCTTTTAATTTTCACAGTTATAACCCTATCTAATACATTTATGTATTACATTTTTACAATTTCTGTTACATATTTTTACAATGTATTCGAAGACTCTTAACAAACATCCAAGCCCCTGGTGGGAATCGAGCCCACGACCCCAGGGTCCGAGCGGTGTAGTTCGCTTTGAACGTTGCCAGACACGCTTCCTTAACACGCACGATCGTCGAGGCGGCTATATTAAATTTAACTAATCAGTTATAATTCGTAAATAATTTTCTATTCTGATTTATTCCAAACTAATAACATACGTTTAATATAATTTTCTGTATACTCAACTGTAAACAACTATCTACCTTCTTAGCAACGAGTCCGATAGGTACGTTTTTACGGCCTAGGCCGGTAGTATATAGCAACGACCTTGACGACGTCCGATAGATATTTCAAAATTTACTATTACTTAATTTGTAAATTGTAAATTAAAAATACGTGTAATAAATTTTACCTTAACGCATCACAACTTGTCCAAAACAAATACGATGCTTTTGATTACATAATAATTATTCTAAATAATTTGCTTTCAAAATTGTTGTTGTAGCTGCATTACGGTCTCGCTTGTTCACGTGTCTTCGCCCTATCGGGCTCGATCCGTGATGTACTAGCTCGCCCGTAAACGCTTAGCTCCCGGCGTAATGACATAAATTGCTATTTCAATACTGTCCTCAGGTGTAATTTATATCCCTATTTTGTTTTTCAAACATCGCTAAAGGAATAAACACTGAATTTTATTAACAATTAAGTTATATTTACATAAATTATACTTAAACAAAACCAATGCTTTAATTATTATTATTCACTGACCTTTATAATATAGTTCTTTTTTTTATTAAAAACTCTTGTTTAACATTTATTTTTTATATTTTACGCATTTATCAAAATATGTGTGAAGTTAGTAATTAGAAAAATGCGCTAGAATATCTCGGCTTACTTAATTTCAGCTCATATATTCGTTGTGCAAGTGACTTATATTTTAAGTTCGACTTAACGTTAAAGGTAATTTACCAAAGTCGAGACTTAAATTTTGTAGGTGCAAACGGGCATTAAAACATACTATTTTTTCATCAAACGCTGAAATATTTATAATTATATTCCATTCAACATTAAAGAGTTCACAACACAAACATAAATTTTCGTTAAAATGAACATTTTTTTTTTGTTCACAAGCGATATCATATTTATATTTCCTGCCACCGATAGCGTCAGAAAAAGTATTTCTCAGGAAAATTAAATTCAATTAAATTATAAATTTATTATACTTGTGTGACATTTGATGAAAAAATATATATACATAATTGTATTATATTGTATATAATATTATACAGGGTGTTAATTAAAAAGCGGGCCTATAAGCGTTTAAGATGGGAAATCAGTTTTTCACACAACGTTCTCTATAAAAATGTTTCAAATAAATGTTGTGGTTAAATAAATTCTACACCTAAATCACATGGGGTCTCGTGGCCGTGTGCCTAAGTGTCTGGTCGCAAATATGGGGACCCGGGTTCGATCCCGACCGGCGCCAAAAATTACTTCGATTTTAATGGCACTAAATTGAGCCCTATGGTGCACTCTCCACGGCAGCATTGCGTGCCCGTGAGGTGACGCCTTGTTCATCATTACCGATATCTGTGTACAAAAGCAGATTGGCACACTCAGCAATGGCTAATATGCCGTGATGATATATTCATTTAATTTATTTAATCACTAAACATTTGCACGTTTGGTAATCTGTAAAATCAAATTTGAAATAAATAAATTCTACACCTAAACCACTAAACAGTTGCACGTTTGGTAACATGTAGAATCAAATTTAAAATTATATAAATATTGCTCATTTGTAGAGATAGTCATGGAATCCAAACAAAATTACCAATAAATTACTAAGAAATGGATATCGTTTTGAAATGTCAGAAATTAAATTTTATATACTACAAAATGTGAAAATAATAGTATGGTGAAAATAATTAGGCAGAAGACTCACGTCATCAACCTGACTCAATCCTTATTCCTTTTACGGAATATAAAATTAATTGACACAACATGGTCATTCTTAGTAGTGCCAACGTATGATACGAAAATAAAGTACAATTAATTCAAATAACTTTATATTCTGTAAAAGAAATAACGATTGACTTAGAAATAATTGTAAATATCATTAATATATACATTACTTAATACTAATACTTTTTTTTCTTCTTTTAAAAATAAATAACACCTAAAAATTTCTACAAGTTATGTTTCATTTTATAAGGTTTTTTTCAGGTTAATGACGTGAGTCTTCTGCTTAATCATTTTCACTATAGTAATAGTTATACTTCATTTCACGTAAGTAAAATGCAGATGACGCTTGAAATCCGACCGTTTTTACATGCAATGAATTAAAATCTTGAAACTTTGTTAATTCTAGGTAAATATTTTTTTATTTGCCAAAATATACAATATCTGAATATTAAAAATTACAAAGTCGAAATCAAAAACACGGTTAAATATAATTTAATTTATCAATTTTATTTCATAACTGACAGCTTTGTAAGTTTGTAAAGTAGTTTGCATTCTAACCAATCAAATCGCAGATTATATATCCCTCTCTAAACCAACTCTATTTTCATACTTCTATGAAGTATAGTGTTGTGTAAAATGTAAAAATAAAATCAGTTTAGTGATTTAGATGCAGAATTTAATTACCTGTAATTTTTATTTGAAATATTGTTTGAATTCCATAGCTATCCCTACAAATGTGCAATATTTATAAAATTTCGAATTTGATTCTATAGGATACCAAACCTGCAAAATTCTGTTAGGTGTGGAATGTATTTATCTACAACTTTTATTTCAAACATTTTTGTCTAAAATTAATTGGGAACTTTTGCGCAAGGAAAAACTGATATTCCATTAAACGCATATGGCCCGCATTTTAGTTAACACCTGTATATGAATAATAATATAAAAAAATATTTATAATATAAATGGAGTTATTTTACACGTCATAACATAAAGAATGATTGATATATGTATTAACATAGTTGTGTTATTATTGTTTGGTACATAATGTGAATAATTTTAAATATTGCAAAATATTTTTTGTGTAATAATTATTATTTTAGTGTTTGTTGTTGTTCATTAAAATATTAATTACTACTAGATTTTTATTTGCATATAAAAGGTATAACATATCTGACAACGAACTGTTTACACATTTTTACTATTTCTATGTATGCCAGCATGTTAGAATAGAACAATAATATGACACAATGTGACACAATATTTGTCAATTGTTGTTAAATAATATAATCAATATTATGTGTTCAGAATATTAATAATCCCAATTAGACAAAAACATTTTCCATGTATAGTTAACTTTCTATTGTCATCTATATTTGTGTATATATTATGCCACAGTATAAAACGTTTCTGATTTAAAAAGATACAAAGTAAATACGTACATACATATTTGCATAAAGTAAAGTTAGTTAAAACTTAATAAATCATTTATCGTTGTGAATGAAATTATGGAATTAACCAGAAGACATTTTTCAAACATTATATATATATATATATATATATATATATATATATATATATATATATATAATTTGACTGCTTTGACAGTTTTTAAGTTCACCCAGTAATTAATTTGACAGATTTGGCAATTTTTAGGTTACCAGAAATTAATATGACTGTTATTATAGTATGTCTCCTATTCTCCAAAAAAATAGTAGAAACTTTTAAGAAGTAGAAGAAAAGAATGGTGAAATGTAGGTTAAGTCCGAGAGAGATAGCCTACTGGGTGAGATGACTTTTATGTGTCAAAATCAAAATAATAATAGACTAATGTTAACGAATGTTTCTACATGGATAGTACATTTAGTATTTATTCAGCCGGCAAATTTTACTTGCATTGCTTCTTTGGATAAATAAACAAGTAAGTTATTACTAGATACCCCTTGAAAAAGTTTTGTATGTATTCTTTTTGACATTTCCTTCATACAAAGTAATATATTTCTACAATTAATATAACTTCTCAATCAGAAAGAGATTTATTATAACAGTTATTCTAATTTTGCTCTACGTATCGTACAGATGTGAGCCATCTCACCCGACCATTTGGGATAATTTGGTCCAAAATATCAAGGTATAGATGACCCACGGACCAATTATAAACATACCTACTAGACGGTCTAATAACGCATAGTGGATGGAAGGAAACTTAAAACTGACCTTGGGAAGGAAAATAGTAAATGTGTAAAGAAGATAATTAAAAACAAAAAGAAACGAAATAAAAAAAATTGATATTGATTTATCATCGTCAGAAGATGAATTTTTAATGAACATTTGTGGAAACGATAATTCCGAAATAATATTGGATTTAATGCGTTTTTTGTGTCTTGTGTGGGAAAGTACTTAGTACGAAAAGAAAACATATAAGTAATTAGTTAATATTTGAAAATAATTTATTTTTTAAGCGTCATCTCATCCGGAAGATTTTCGTTGGCAGAAGAATGATTTTTTTGTTTTCATTTTTACCTTCCGTCACCTTTAGGTAAGGAAGGTATTGTCTTTGGTCAAACCATAATATGTTATTCTCAATAATTCTGGTGTGATCCTCATTATAAGGTTCTTTTCAGATTCCTTATGTACAAATAATTAATAATTAGTTATGCACTTCCAGTATGTACAAATAATTTGTTATTTGCACATAAAGTAACCTGTAAAAAGTATTTTTCACACGCCTACTTATAAAGTGGCACTTTGTCTACTGAAATATGTGTTTAATCGTTTAATCACTATCTACTTCATTAGAGACTTGAAAGATATATGTATTCATAGTAACTAGTAACTAATAGAATTTAAGGTAGAATTGGTATCTATCAAAACTAAAGGCGATTTTTCGTGAGCGAAATGTTTGCTTATGCTTATGGTTACTATTCGCTTTGCATACGAATTATGCATTTTCGCGACATATTATTCGCTCAAAATGGCTGACGTAGAAGTAATGATGTCACATCCTGCGATATATTTCCTATCAGAGCGAACCAGTAGCAAGCAGAGTTGCTGGTTGTAGTGGCACTATAATCTCACAACATGGATAGCGATATCAAGGTTTGTGAATTTATTAAATTACAAAATGTGATTTTAACTGTTTCAACACTTTTTTAGATTACAATATATTACTGACATTTTTCAGAAAAATATACTTATATTTACAGTAAATAGTCACGGCACGGTTATAAAAATGTTGCAGTTATGATATTTACAAAATGACAGACGGATTGGAGCGTACACCGAATCGTTTTCGCGACTGCATCAAATGATGATGAAATATGACGTCATTCCTGTTAACTGTAAGCGAACATAAAATGAAAATAGTTTACATTAGTTCGGACCGTGAAAAACCGCCTTACATATAGGTGTAAATGTCAAATGTCATTCAAAATGTAATATTACACGAATTCGTTGATAAAATATTTCTTTTCTCACTTACCATATAAAATCTTATTTAAAATTTACTAAGCTGTAATCAAATTCTTTATATAATCTTATTTTAAAGCAGGGTATAAAACTGGTTAAAAAATCGATTTAGAAAAACCGGTAACCGATACTTTCAATGAAAAATCGCGAGCGTTAACCATTATTTTTAAAACGAAATAACAGTAACCTTTAACCAAAAAAAAATTAATCCGGTTTTAGTGAACAATAACCTTTATTTTTACAAAATATAGTTCTGTAAAAAAATCATCAGAGGAAATTCGTAATAAGAAAAACCTAAAATACTGATAAGTGATTTGTCGTAACATGATTTTTTTCACGATGGTCCTGAAAATAAGCTATTTTTGATCACTTTTTAAACCGGAAAATCCTTTACTGAGATAACTCGGAAAATTGTCTACAAAGGATCGGAATAGTTATTTACATACTAAGTGCGGGAAGACACTCATCCCGCATGAGCGCTTATTTGAGGCACGAGCGAGCTTGCGAGCGAGGGCTTCATTTGCGCGAATGCGTGGATGACGTCTCCCCGCAAGAAGTTTGTACAATACTTTTTGTAACGAACAAAATCATTAGTAATAGAGTATAAATGTCAAGATAATTGTACAAAATTCGCAAATATACAAGTAAATAGCACAGTAGCAATTTCATAGCAACGGTTGTTAAGTAAATTGTTGATTTCGGAAACATAATTGTTTGCATATTTTTTCAGGATTAAAAGTTGTCAAAATGTCTGATTCTGATATTTGTACGCCTCCCGAAATTTAAGGCTGGAGACAATGTCCGGCACATACCTCTATTTTACTGGTAATTTAATTGTCAGTGTAATATCTGATAATTTAAATTTAAGGTTATGTTCTATTTTGATATTGGACAGATGACAAATTGTTGTTCTCCCACAGATGGCACTGATGGTAGGCAAAATTATTATTTATTAATAAATTATTTATTATTATTGGTTTTTAATGATTGAAAATCGTTAATTTTCGAAAAATTTATAAATTACATTTTGTTATTTTAAAGATTATTTTGTTGAAGAATGCCCAGAAATTGTCAGCGTTTTTAGCTTAATTTCCTGGTGCAGTGCATCGGGAAAGTGACGTTTCCGGTTGTCTATAGCGTGTGTCAAATGTCACTTCCGAGGTTGTGAATACAAAAAGTAATTTTCCAATTCCTACATGAATTTATCCATGGCGATCAGTTGTTTATTTACTTATTTATTTATTTCTTATTTCCTTGCAATAAAAAAAATAATGCATATTTTTATTTGTTTTTTTTTAAACCGCTTGATCATCCAGTAAAGTATCACTTTCAGTTTTTGTTACGTAAATGACTATTTTTGTATTTACATAAAATTGAAAAATATTCTTGTTCAAGGTAAATCCGAAGCGTGTGATGGAAAAATTAAATTGATAAATTCTATTACTTAAGTTACTTAAGTAACTTAAATATTAAACTTAGCTTAAATTGACAATATTGCATCGAAATGAAATGTCAAGTGAATTTTATAATATATTGCTGTCAAAAAATTTATTAGCATTTTTTTGTTTAAGCCTAGCTTAAAATTTAAGCAATGTTAGTGCAATTGGGCATTAAAGAATCAAAATATAGTACCTTTTAATTGTATTTGTATTTAAAATCTAATTAATACTGAAGATTATCTAAAATCAAAAATTGCTTTAGTCAAAACACAAATAATCAGCCAAATCAGACTCTCTAGTCAAACAGGTCTTAAAATATTATACAATAATATTAAATATGAAATAATATGAACGGAACAATGCTCCATTTGTAATTTAACAAGGACGAAAGCTTATTTCATTTTTTCATTGATGTCCAATATACCATGGCCTAAAGACGCACTACCTAATTAACCTGATCTCTATCTACCAGATTGGATACTATACCCTTAATTCACTTAAACTCCCCAGTTTTGACAGAAATGAGTAATATTCTCCAGATTAATTAGAATTGTATAATTTAAAATGTTATATGAAACTACACCTATTATCATTATTATTAGTATTTGTTATTTACTGTATATTGTTAAAATAAATTATGAATATGTTTATATTAAGTATGAATATTAAATATATATTTACCTGTTATTATTACTGTAACTATTATTATTATTACTGTGTTATCTACTATATTATATGTATATATTCTTTTTCGGTTGTCACTTCGTTTGTATGGAATCTGAATGCAAATAAACAATTGAATTGAACCGAATTGAATTGAAATTTGTATTTACATAAAAAAAAATGCATAATGTGATATTTTTTCTAATAAGACTGATAGAATAACTTTTTGTTTTGTTTGAAAATATTTTATATTTTTCAAATAAATAATAAAAATGCATTAATGGAATTGAACTTTTTATTTGAGATATTTTTTAGTTTTTTAAAATAATTTGAATCTATTTTTTTTAACTGATAAATTTATTATTTTTAAAAATCGGTTTTTGAACAAAAACTGTTACTATTATATTTTTTTGTTATATGGCCTTGTTTTAAACTAATAAAATTAAATTTACAAATTGTTTCTAATTTTCAAAAAGCACAAAAGTGACCCGCGCAGGAACGCCTAATTTACTATATTTTTTGCGTAAATACCAATTATTCGTGTATTCGAGTATATTTTCTATTTTACATGTATCATATTATCACATGTATAACGTCTAATACCTCAATATATTTATTTATATTACCAATAAATTTATTAGTATCTGCTGTTATTGTACTGTAATATTAACAAATCATTCACGTACATGTTTCATTAATTTTACATCATAATTCACATATTGCAACTTTAAATAATATCAATTTCAAATGGGTCTGTGTTACATTATTCATTTAAATTTAAACCAAATGCGATAATTATTATATCATTCATTGTAATCGTATTGAACAAAATTACGTAATTAAATAGGAGGTTTAGATTTGCATCACATAACATGAATTATTTTAATTTCTCTTTAGAGATTTGTTCTGTACATTAAATTATATCGAGCAGTTATTAATTTCAGTTAATTTCAGAAAGTTGTGTGTCAAACACTTTCTAATCTAGATTATTTCTCATTAGCAAGGTGTAATTTATAACAATAGATTATCATAATTGCACTATTTGGGATTGAATAAAGTCTCGTTTATAATAAATTTTATAGTGTTTTATGATCAGTAATTTTATAAAAATAATATAATAATAAGAAATTACAACCATGTATTGAAAATTATTCATTACTTTGTAGAAAATATAATCTAAAACAGCTTTTATGTTTTACCGGTTTCACCATTGATTTTATATTATATATATTACTGACTCATTCTTTATGCATCATTTAAAACGATTTGAAGGTTTAAAATGTTACTTTATAATCTGTACAGTTTTCAACTCAACTAAATCTTGTTTTGATTACGTACTTATTTTTAATACGTATTTATTATCAAAATTATACCTGTGACAAGACTTAAAAATCTGATGTGGCCAGCACAATACCTTCCGTCAATCCTGTGTATTATGTACAAAATCCATACATAAATTTTCTTACTAAAGATTCTAAATTTTTGGTATTATGTGATTCCCTTTCTCGGCAACAGAATTCCATACTCCTGATAACAAAAAAATAATAATAAGAAATTATGATATTTTGAATGAAAAATTATAACACTTGTCAGTTATGGACATAATTAATTGCTGTCATTTTGACACGGGTCCCATATCTGCTTACAAAGTCAGCAAAGTGATGTCACTACACGCGCCCTATACATATATTTTCTTGCAAAAGATCCTATATTCCCAGTAAAGTTATTTCATAAACAAACTATGCAAATTGCACTTGACACTAACATCTTCTTCTTCTTCTTTAGTTTTTCCCATTCGTTAGGGGGTCGCTATTTTTTATTTTCTTCTTCCACTCATTTTTGTTTTCCGTGTCGTCCTCATTCAGTTACTTTTCTCTTAAGTCTTCTGCAATACAGTCTTTTCATCTTATATTTGGTCTTCCTATGTTTCTTTCACCTTCTATTAATATATTCATCTCTCCTCATAACATGTTCAAACCAATGTAATCGTCTCTCTTATATCTAGAAACTTCTAACACTAGAGTTACTTCCCTTTTTCTTTCATTGATTTACATTTTATTGATACTGACATCTGTCAATTTGAATTACCTGAATATATTAGCAGTTTCCATGGTTAAGTTTGCATAGCTGGCTGAATAATGAAATTTATATCAAATTTATTATCTTTATTCTTTTTTAACTCATATCTGTTGAATAACAAATATAAAATGCAATCAAATCGTATAGATAATAATATATTCTTTAAGTTATAATAACATTTAACTGAGTTTGCCAAGAAAAACTATTAAAATCTTCAAATGAGGGTACTTCCGGTTGACCAATTATAACCAAAATCTAAACAGATCTGCATATGGTTGTAAGGAAGAGGAATACGCAAGAATTGTAATTTTTGGAATTCTAGTATTGGAGATATCGTGCACGAAAAAGCGGTCACATACACACACACACACACACATACACACATACACACACACACGCACACACGAACACACACACACACACACATACAGACATCATCGTAAAAATAGTAAAATCGTATTGTAAAGACCCTAAAACGTGCTTATTCAATGAAAACTAACCACCGAATTTTTTGACCAAAGACAATACCTTCCTTACCTAGAGGTGACGGAAGGTAAAAAACGGTATAAATTTTATTTATATATATATATATATATATATATATATATATATATATATATATATATATATATATTTCGATGTGCTGAGTCTCAATGAAAAAGATTTCGGAATAATATTTTTTATTTTTCATTTAATTCTTTTTTAGTGCGCCACTGCCGACATGAAATTTTTATGAAAAATAATGAATTATCTAATCACATAGGAATGAATAGGAAATAACTACAAATTAATTTATTTCCTATTCAACGTGATTAAATAATTCATTTTAATAAAAAAATTATGTCGGCAGTGGCGCACTAAAAAAGAATTAAAAGAAAAATAAAAAAATAATTTTCTTTATTGAGAATGAACCCTTCGGAATGTATATATCCCTTCGAAAATTTTCCCCTCTTTTAATACCCTGTATAAATAACTATTAATGCAATGATAAAGATGTATCAAAAAAGTATCTTCTTCAAACCAAAGTTTCAAGCTTTGTACAGATGTACCAGTTTCAATGTTTTTCTTTAAGGTATCTTGGGTATTATTCACGATACAGCAAAACCGTTTGCACATTCCAGTTTCAACTTTTCGAGAAAAGTTTTAATTGCCACAGGAATTTTCGATTTTCTTTTGTTTTTGAACTACAAGCAAAAACTCATTTTTCGCTAATTTTAAAAATATCGCATATGATAGAGATAAATTGTTTAGATAATTTTTTTAATTTTTCGAATAAAATGGAATAATAAATGATTAAGCACGTTTTAAGGTCCCTACAATCCGATTTTAATATTTTTACGATAATGTCTGTCTGTGTGTGTGTGTGTGTATGTGTGTGTGCGTATGCATATGAGTCGGTTGGAAAGACGATTTCTGAAAAACTATAATAGTTAATATCTGTTTAAACATATTTATCTATCGGACATTACTGGGAAGAGCTGAAAGTATCAGATTATTAAAAAAATATCTTCTAAATATTATTTTTTGATAAATTTTGTTCTTGCTAGTAAAAGTAGAGTAAATTCTCTATTTGATACATTTTGAAATATTTTATTATATCTTTTATATATTTAGAGAAAAACAAATATAAGGTACATATATGTAATAAATCTCACAGCACAAATGATGTCATGGAAACCAATTGAAAAATGAAAAAGTTTGTAACTGACAGATAAATGTCAGTGTCAAAAATCTACAGACATTACTGAAGATTTTTTGTGGGAAGTACATATATTATATTAATTCTTATTGTATTAATAGTTAAATATTTGAAAGTATAGGTATATTACATATTCTCTTCAAAAATACTGTCAAACCCGACAATAAATTGGAAACATTTCAAAAAATTAGAAGAGTAGGACAAAATTTCTTCATAGAATGAATATAAAATAAAAAATCTAAATATAAAGTATAGATGTAATTAGAAATTTGGATAAAGTGTAGGTATACAAGAAATGTTAAATACAATAGGGCGCAAGCAGTTATGTGACGTTGTTGACCTTGACCAGCAAATATGGGAGACTGTGACAGATTGATATCTAGTAATTATGTACATAAATGTCAAATATCGTAAGTTTCTTTCTAATTTTCGTGATTTTCCAATTCCATGTGGTTTATTTTCCTCGACAAGTAAATTCCACACTCCTGGTGACAAATTAACTACTTGAATTTAGAAAATCTTGAAATTTTTATTGAAAAATTGTGACATTTGACATTTATGTACATAATTACTAATTGTCATTCTGACATGGGCTCCCATATCTGCTTGTCAAGGCCAACAATATCACATGACTGCTCGCGCCTTATAGTTATGTAACCTGATACGGAACTGGCGAGAGGAATTGTGCTGGCCACAACAGATTTTTTTAAATGGAACTTATATTGAAAATAGTATCACATTTTTTGCTTATTTTTATAAGCTTTCAACGATATATAACAAGTCTACATTCTTTTATTTTAAACATGAATTATTAATTTTTGGGGTAAAAAAATTGAAAATAATTAAGGAACAAATAAAAAAAATCTATTTCAGATCACCTTTTCTATTTTTAATATTATTTTCTACAGTTTTTATTAGGGATGGGATAACGTTAACAAATTGTTACGTTATTTCATAACGTTCAAAAAAGAAAAACGTTACATAACGTTATAAATTACTTATAAACTTATTTTTGTGTCGTTACTATAACGTTACAATAACCGTATTTTTCTCAAGTTTGTAATAATAATTCATTAAAAATTATAATTAAAAACAATATATTGATAGAATCCTACACTTTATCCACAACTGTCAATGAATGACATGCTGTCCTATTGTAACATAGATTAAGGAAAATATATAGTAGAAGATTGGGTATCTTCCTTATAAACCGTGATAACAAGTTTATTGCCATCTATGAAAAGGTCAGAGAACTAAATTTGACAGCCGACAAGGTGGCGGGAAATATAAATTCATTTCGAATTGTTCTAAACTTTAAATTTTATTTCTTCATAATGTAATTAATAAATTTTTTATCGAAAATAGATAATTTATTAAAGACATTATCAAGAAATGTGAAATATATCTTGCAGTATAAAAAATAATTAATATGTTAATGTCTTTATTTAAAAATGTATTCATTACACTATTTAAATCAAATAAATAATTACATATCTCAAACTACGCGGCAACAACTACTAAAATTTAAGCTTAACTACCCAAGGAACCAAAAATTTGAAATATTATTATTACAAGACATATATTTTTATTTCAAAAAAGGGATGTTAATGTAAATATCTGCCAGAAATGCACTGTTTCTTTGACTCGTCATGTTCGTACACTTTTTAACTAATTATCCTATTTTACACTCTTTTTTTATGAAAACTGGCAACAATTCCAACAATCTCTGATGAATCTTATGAAGCGTTATGTCATTTTGCCAAAGAATCGTGATATCTTGCTGGTCTCTTACAACCAAACTTCTAAGAGCACCGCCATGATGTACATTCTCCTAGTCCACTTATACACACCATTTCTTCTACTCGGCACTATCAACTTCTTCTGCAGGAATGTCTCTTCACTACACAGAAGTTACAAATATGTCATGTGATCTTTTTCTGAAACATTGTTAATTTGTCATTAAGTTTTTATATCACCCCCCGTATAATAATGCTAATATGAAAGATAATATACTTACCGAAAATATATTGTATGATAAAGTACTGTATTGCTATAAAGATACCAATTCACAAATAATAGTTTTAAATGTCAAAGTATTTCGAAGATGTAATAGAGAATTGTGGGAAATTTACAGCAGTTCTCAAACATTATGTTACCTTTTTATAGTATTTAGACATTAAAGTTTGAGAATCACTGTAAAAACTGTACCACTTATGACATCTATGAAAGGGTCAGGAAGTATTTCCAAACGCTACTAGATTGAAACTTGTTATCACGTTTCTGAATTCAGTTTCACCCCCCTGTATTGTAAAATTAGAAATAACCTAATAAATTTATAAAATTGTTTGTTTACCAACATAGACATAGTTAGCGTCCATCGCTAGGTACCTATTTGTTATAACAAAATTATGAATTGATTTGAAATTTAACAGAAAAATTTAAACCCACTATTGAGCTTTGAGCTACATTTTAAGGTAGAAAATAAAACTATGAAAAATGAGAAAAATAGTGTAATTTTGGCTTTCATTTTGTTGAAATGCCATCATGGCTATCGATATTAATAAGAAATTGAATAATTAATTTATGGGTCTACAATATTACAAATTTATTTGTGTTTGGTGTCATTAGGTCTTTTTATTGATACCACAAACACTGTTCTCAATTGAAACGGCGAGCCATAGTCTGCGAAAAACGATTTTCCGTGTTAACGGGCTATATTCGGGTTTAAATTATTCACCCGGTATATATATATATATAGACAGTTTAAAAAGAGATTTTCCAATATCTATTTCACGCATTCATGCCAGGAACAATTTCAAATTATCTACTTGTCGCATGCGAATAGTGCGTAGTTTTAGCATTATAGTAAGCAAAGTAAATAGATTTAATTGGGCAAATATAATATTTTACATTTATTTCTATGTATTTAAACTCTAAACAATTTTCTTGTGCAAACAGTACTGACGAAAGAATTGTTAGGCAAATAGCATTCATAGAAAAATTAATACTATTGGAGGTTATGGTAAATAACATATTATAGAACATGTAGGTACGTTATTTATTTTACTTTTTTCTAAACAAACAATATACGAGTAGGTATAGTATAACAAAACATGTAGGTTGATATAACAAAACTTTTGTTTTAATAAATTGCTATAGATCTTTTTTAAAAAAACTTTATTACTTAATAATTTTACTCCTGTATAATATGTAGACGTTTCCGTTTGATACATATTTAAATATCGTAATTTTCTTGATTCTTCATAGACCATGACTTTGAATTCTAGTTGTATTTGTTGGATCAAAAAAATAATAGGTAAAGAATTGTTTGTCCATTTTTACAAAATTTGAAAAAATAACGGTAGAATTTAATTCAAATTTATAAATATTCTACTTCATCATTTGTTTATTTTAATTCTATATCTATTAATTATGTTCTTAAAATTATTGTAAATATTACACATTGTGTCAATGAGGTCTTCAGTATTTTATTTTTTTTATGAAACTTCATCTAAACTGAAACAGATATATAGTTTTACAAAACCGTTATAATTATTTTAATATTGTTTGACATAGATATACAGATGATTTTATCCTCAAACTGTGGATTTCGCATACATAAATTGATATTTTTCACGCTTACAGTAAAATTTTTGAAAGATGTCCGATCAAGGTTATCCGTATCACGAACGAATTAACAAATAGGCATACATTTCTCTTTCTTTTGCAAAGGCTATAAGAGTGTGCGATAAGGATGGATATAACACGCTTGTCTTTCAAAATTTCATATTGTTTCGTCTAAGTTAGGACATTCCACTTTAAAACGATGCTCGTTGTTGATAATACTTTCGCTGTAACGTAAGTTTATTTATTAATTCAGATACATTTCCTGGATTCATAGCCGTACGTATAACGTTATGTTCTGTCAGAGTCACTGACACTGACATTGTGTCATTATCTTATTTTTAACATATTTGGTTTTACATTTGCTTATAAATTTACCAGTTGACTTGTTTTTGAATTTTGAATGCTTTTACTGTAATATATATTTTTATAATAATAAAATAACAGTAGTATCTTATGTATCCTCATAAAAACTAAGCAAACGACACTACTGAATTTGTCAGAATTGGCGGAGCAAAAATCTGCATTCATACAATTCGTAGACGACCTTGATCGGAAATATTTCAAAAATATTACTGTATATAAATATATAAATATGTTAAAATAACTCTTGTAGTCAATAATTGGATATGACACTGTGTTAGTATCTTATTTTACATATATTTAGTTTTGCATATGCTAATAAACTTACCAGTTGACTTATTTTTGAATTTTGAATCTTTTTACTGTAACATAATATATTTTTATAACAAAATAACAGTAATATCTTATGTAGATACTCTCATAAAAACTAAAGGTATAGTCGAAAAAGAATCCACGCGAACCGCTGTTAGATTTTTCAGCAACAGTTACAAATTCGAATACGGTTCATCAAAATTTTGGTTATTTTTGCACGACCATAACAACCGCTCGAAATTGGCGGTTACGTCGTCACGTCGGTTAGAAGATAAGTTAGAATCTTGTTGTTGTATATAATTTGTGTGATAATTATGGAGACAAGAAAAGTAGCAATATTTGAAATAAACTTATCACGGGCATAACCTCCGAATAAACAAGAAGTATGAGTTAACCTGGGAATAGGCATTTTCGAAGAAAAAATACTAGAAAAAGTGCTATCAGTTAAAATAAACTTACGAACATCGACGCTTACATAATTCCAATTTATCTTTCAACAAAAATTTATCTTAAAATTGACAGTTCATTGAACAAATGATCAAAGCCAAAGCATTAATATACGCGATTATAAAACCACGCGGTTACCAATTAAAACCAGCACCAAATCGTGGTTTATTTTTCGAATAGGCTATAAGTGATCGACACTACTGAGTTTGACAGATTGGACGGAGCTAAAATCTTAATTCATATAATTCATTGATGACCTTGATCTGACTTCTTTAAAAACTTAAACTGTACAGTAAAATTTTTGAAAGATGTCCGATCAAGGACGTCTACGAATTGTATGAATTCGGATTTTTGCTCCGCGCATTATAACAAATTCAGTAGTGTCGTTTACTTAGTTTTTATGAGGGTACAGTAAAATTTTTGAAAAATGTCCGATCAAGGGCACCTGTACGACGAACGAATTAACAAACAGGCATACATTTATCTCTTTCTTTTGCAAAGGCTGTAAGAGTGTGTGATAAGGATGGATATAACACGCTTGTCTTTAAAAAATTCATATTGTTTCGACTAAGTTAGGACATTCCATTTATAAACGATGCTCATTGTTGATAATACTTTCGCTGTAACGTAAGTATAATTATTAATACAGATACATTACCTGGATTCATAGCCGTACGTATAACGTTACATTGTGTCAGTATCTTATTTTTAACATATTTGGTTTTACATTTGCTTATAAACTTACTAGTTGACTTATTTTTGAATTTTGAATGCTTTTACTGTAGTATATATTTTTATAATAATAAAATAACAGTAGTATCTTATGTATCCTCATAAAAACTAAGCAAACGACACTACTGAATTTGTCAGAATTGGCGGAGCAAAAATCTGAATTCATACAATTCGTAGACGACCTTGATCGGAAATATTTCAAAAATATTACTGTACATACGATACTACTGTTATTTTATTATTATAAAAATATGTGTTACAATAAAAGCATTCAAAATTCAAAAATAAGTCAACTGGTAAGTGAAAAATAAGATACTGAAACAATGTCAGTATCAGTGACTCTGACACAAAATAACGTTATTTGTACGGCTATGAATTAAAATAATGTATCTCAATTAATAAATAAACTTACGTTACAGCGTATTATTAACAACGAGCATCGTTTTAAAGTGGAATGTCCTAAATTAGTCGAAACAATATGAATTTTTGAAAGACAAGCATGTTATATCCATCCTTATCGCACATGCTTATAGCCTTTGCATAGGAAAGAGATAAATGTATGCCAATTTGTTAATTCGTTCATGATACAGATGACCTTGATCGGACGTCTTTCAAAAATTTTACTGTACTTCAATTACGTATGTCGTCAAGAATCATACAGTTTTTGTTGCGCAATGTTATTATTACTATAGTACTAGACTATTCCATTGAAAAGGTGTAGTTGGATTTAGCCATTTGTCATTCGATGAAATTCAATTTTAGTGACAATACCACGTCATATGAAATTGTTAAGTTATCGTTCGCGTCCAAAACCGTTACATAGGGGAGGGTGAATTAATCACCCTCTCATTCTCATTGTGGTGCTTTTTGGCGCACCTGCTTTATTAAACCAATCCCATTTGGCTTCCGTTTTCCGCCCATCGATTTCTAAATTGCGGCAAGCTGCAAGGCAAAGCTAGTCCTGGCAAGTTGGTAAACATAGACACAGCCACCCCTACCAACCCTTATAATACATATTTTTCACCAACACTACACGTCAGTTGGATTATTCATCCCGGTAGTTTATATCACGCTATAGAAATTCAATTACACATTGGGCTACGGGTCACGGTCACATCACGTACTAGACAGAAATTGAATGATTGAAGCACAATTTATCTAATAATGATATTAAATTTATGGTAATAGTAGTAACTGTTTCTCAAACTTTTTTCTCATGGTCTTATTTCAAGCTTATTGTTAGGTTAAACAGTAGTCGAGTGCGTGCCATAATCTGACTTCAAACACTTGAATCTTACTTTCAGAAAATGAAAAAATTGTAAAATAATATATGGAACATACACTCATAAATCGAGTTGACTAATGCTGGGTTTATGCAAACAAATCAAGAAATTAAATTATAAAACAATTGTTATCATGCCAACCTTTATGAAATTAAACTATGGAATTAATTAATGAAACTAAATTAAAAAGTTTGGTATTTTTTCTAGTTTAATTTTATAATTTCTTAGTTTTACACATTACCTACAAGAATGTACGTTCTGCATAGAGAAAAACGTTTATTAAAATAACTGTAAGTTTTGGTATGTGATTTAGATCACATATTTTAATTATGTCGGTTAATGGTTATACCCTTGCTCAAACCTCAAATTACACTCATTTTCAAACTGCAGGTCAATATCTTCTTTCGTCCTGGAAATATTTATATTTAAACTCTACAAATTTCAAGCTTATAAATCAAAAATCTGATGTGACCAACACAATACCTCCCGCCATTTACTTTGACACTATCAACCATAATGCTTTACTCCACAAAATGGAAGCATATGGTCTGAGGGGAAATGTTTTAAATTGGCTGAAGTCATATTTAACAAATAGAAAGCAAACAGTGGTAATTAATAATGTACAGTCTGATTATCATACCTCTTTGTACGGTATTCCACAGGGCTCAAATTTGGGACCAATACTGTTCATTTTGTTCGTAAACGATTTTGTACTAAACACAGATTTTACAAAAATAATTATGTATGCCGATGATACATCAATAGTAAATAATAACGCTAACTACGCCTATTTAGTACAAGATACGAATGCGAAACTACTTCAAATATCTAAATGGTTCCGAGATAATTTTCTCATATTAAACAGAGAAAAATCTGAATTTCTTTCATTTTCTTATATAAATAAAAACAAAGACACTAGTGTGTTACTAAAAATTAATGAAAAATCAATTAAAGAAGTTTGCGATACTAATTTACTGGGTATGCAAATCAATAAATGTTTGAATTGGGAATCCCAAATAGACACTATTTGTAAAAAACTTGCCACTGTCTGCTTCGCCCTTCGGAAACTAAGGAGCTTAGTACATATCTCTGTTCTAAAAACCTACTACTTTGCACATGGTCATTCAGTTTTAAATTATGGCATTCTGTGTTGGGGAAACAGTGCACATTGGGAACGAGTTTTTAAAATACAAAAGAAAATTGTTAGAATTATGTTAAATGCGCCCCATACTGCGCACTGCAAACCAATATTTGAAGAATTAGGAATATTACCTCTTCCTTGTTTGTATATCTTTCATGCTTGTTGCTTAATACGACAATTTAATTTAAACATAACAACACAAGGTGATATTCATAATTATAGTACCAGGCAAAATTCTCTTATCCGACCGCCATCACACAGACATGCCAAATTTAAAACTAATCCATACTACATAGCCATTATTTTGTATAACAAGTTACCAGAAAATATAAAAAACGCAACAGATTTTAAATTGTTTAAAAAAAAATTAAAATTATTTTTAATGGTAAATATGTTTTACACTGTAAATGAATATCTTAACATCTGATATTGCTTATCTTATTGTATCATTTCTTGTAATGACGTTTCCTATACTGTATAGTCCAGAGGAACAATAAAGTATTATTATTATTATTATTATTATGGGGTCTCGTTGCCGCGTACCTGATGTCTGGTCGTGAATCTGGGGAATCCGATTCGATCCCGATCAACGCCAAATAATTCGAATTTTAAATGGCATAAAATTAATCCTTATGGTAACGCCCGCACAATACAAATATGTCATCATCATTGCCGAGATGTGTGTACAAATCAGATTAGCACACCCAGCAATGGATAATATGGCGTGATAATATATTTATTTATTTCTTTATTTACTAACACTAGAAATTATGTATATTAAGTTCATTTTCATAAAACTATTGTTCTATTTCCAATTTTCCTTTTAAAACGATACTATTATTAATTTGAAATTTATTTTTTTTGACAGTGGCATTTATCTGTCAGTTACATACATTTGAGCTGAACTATGTAACAATGGAGATGTGTTTAAAGCATAAGCTCCGAGATATAATTTTTATATTACTTTATAAATTTATACATAAAATATATAGAAAAAGTATTATAGCCAACCTGTAGAAAATGGAATAATCTTTAATTTTTATAATAACAAATTACGAAAAAAATACATAAAGGTATTTCTTGAAAAAAAAACATCTTGAGCTTCAAGTAAACTGCCATTTCCGGTTATCCGATTGCCACCAAAATCGAATGACTTCTTTCCATATTAGAATAAGGTAGAAATACATGGTTTCAAAACTTTCTGAATGACACATACATACATACGTTCTAGGGACCTTACAACGTGGTCATTTACCAATACCTCGATATGCAATTTTTAGCACGATCCCTATACCTTCCTTACCAAGAGTAGCGGGAGGTATAAATGGGTAGAGATACGAGCTTGACGATTATACGGGTAAAATTACATAATATTTTCACAAAATTTGTCCCATTAGTTGAATACGTACCGCCAAAAAACTAAAATGATCAAAATCGCAGTTTTTGGTCATTTTCAGTTATTTTCCTCTAGAAATTGTATCCATTGTTCAAAAATATTGAAAATTTGTACATTACGCAATATAAATTCGTGGTCGTGTGCCTGAGTGTCTGGTGGCGAATCTGGGGACCCGCGTTCGATTCCGACCGACGCCAAAAATTACATCACATTTTAATGGCACAAAATTGACCCCTGTGGCGCACTCTCCACGCCAGCAATGAGTGCCCGTGAGGTGACGCCTGGTAAGCGCCCGCACGGTACAAATATTCCATCATTACCGATATCTGTGTATAAAGCAGATTGGCACACCCACCATGGGTAATATGCCGTGATGAAATATTTTATTTATATTTAATTCACTATATCTGGACCTGTCCTTTCATGTATAACGCATATGTAAATATTCTTGAGATATGACTAGCAAATAGGAGATATAGGTAAACTGTGAAATTGTATCTCACCCTCATACTCATACTTGTTTCCATAAGTAAAGAGGAAAAACATTGCTTTACAAAAAATATTTAATTGGAAGGTAAACTTAAAACTAAATGGTTTATTTTTTTATATGCTTCACCTCTTTCTTTTTGCAGCAATAAACGAGATTGGTATGATACTTGTTCTACAAATAATACCTGCATTGATATTATTACGGATAAGCACGTTTCAGATTCTGTAAAATCAATTATTAAGAGCCATATTCCATACTTGATACCTTAGTTGAAAGTTCATTACTTTTTACCTTCGCTACCTATAGCTATAAGTAAGAATACTATTGGTTAAAAACAATGGTTTACGGGAATGAAACAATTGAAATTATTTGTGTTTATACTTATTTACTCCGCGTGACACAATTTTAAAATGTGACGTCTATATAAAAATTTTAAAATTAATTGAACTAAATTAAATTTTGAGAATTAAAGTAGGCAATTAAGATAAACAAAGTATAAATCATAATTTTGTTTTTCATTTGTTTTACTGCAATAACTATCGTTTTACTCAATAAATTTAATAATTGTATTTTTGTTGCTCGAAACAAATTATCATAAACTAATTATATATCGTTGGAAAACAAAAAAATATATTTTCTTTTTAGGCTCGGTATTTTCATTTCTTGTTAAACTGTTTGTTAGCATCGATTTTATAGCAATTGATATAAAAATTACACATTCATAGGTTATGTTAATTTTTCGTTAAAGAAAATCTATTCTATATAAAAATTATAATTTTAACATCATAACTCTAAATTAAACACTTGTACAAAATGAACATCGCCATTCGAAAGAGCATAAAAAGTACTCTGAAGGAGTACAAAATCTAGTATTATTGCATATTTGCAATTATATGCAAAATAAAAAATCTGATGTGGCCAGCACATAACCTCTCGCCGTATATTTTACCTGGCTGTATGCATAAAGCAAAGATTATTTTTATAAATACAAATAATATATTCATATAAATCTATGAGTATAAACTTCTTTATTATTCAATAATAGCATGTCTCAACATAAAGATATTTACCATAAATTATGTTACAATAAATTACAAAGTAGAGTTTACCATATATAAATATTAGGCTGGTAACAGCAATTTTCAATTCGAACAACTTTGTTTACTTTCTCTTCATATTCTTCTAGTAAAAACATTAATTTTGGGCGGTCTAAAATGTATATATCTGGATTGTGCATCTATTCTTATATATCTTCTTTTACATTTTATTTTTTCATACTTGTTATATCTAAATAACCTTAATTCCCTTTAATAAAGTGACGGATAGATTGCACTCCGATTATTCTTATATCGATGTGTAATTTTGTCAATATTTTCAACTTACTTGAGAAGAATTTGATAGCTTTTTCGCAATTCAAAGTTACTCTAGTCTACAGTACTGGTGTACATTGTCCCATAATGTTTGAAACAAATTTAAGTCCTTCAACCTAGACTTGTCATCTCCATAATAGTCACAGATCAAGAATTAAGGGATTCTCCAAATACATTTTTCTTTCATTAATCATTATTTCTGACACTGACATTTATCTGTCAGTTACAAATAATTTAAATTTGCAACTATTTTTCATGGCATCCTTTCGGTTGTAAAATTAATTACAACAGATTATTTTATATATTATATATCTTTTATCTCTAAATCTATAGAATATATAATTAAATATTTAATTGTATCAGGTAGAGAATTTAATTTTCTTTAATATTACCAAGAAAAAATTTCAGAAAATAATATTTAAAAGATTTTTTTTCAAGAATCTTCTACTTCCGGTTGTCCAATTGTTACCAAAACCTTTTCAGATCTTCCCATGAATGTCCGATTGGGAAATACGTAGCTAAACAAATTTAAAGTCTTATAGTTTTTGAGTAACCGTCCTTCCAACATCCCACACACATACACACATACACACACACACACACACATCCACACACACACACACACAGACATCATCGTAAAAATGTTAAAATCGGATTGTAGAGACCTTAAAACGTGCTTATTCAATAAAATCTGGATATGCGATTTTTAGCATGAATGCAATACCTCTCTTAGCGAGAGGTAAAAATGCAAAAATTACATTTTTATATTTTGCGTTTATAATGTATTGAAATTATTTCGAAACCCAATTGCGTATAGAAAGAGCCTTCATTTCGATACGCAATTTTTTGTTTTAGAAGGCTGTGACTAGATGACATTTACTTATACTCTTAAATCAGAATTGACATGAACTTTTAAATAAATGAATAAATGTCAATCCGATGTTACCAACTACAACATTACACATACAAATTTCCTTGAATCAACTCGACTTAATATAGCAGGTTTTTTAAATATTTTGGTATATGAAAGAGGCAAAATATAAAAAATATTATAAAATTCGTTCTTTAATATACTACACACGCCAGCAAATTTGAGGAACGCCAAAAACCTATGTATTTCAAAACGTAAGACCCTTTTCCTTTCATATTTGTATTAATAATTCTACATTTACAACAAATAACATATGACGATATAACACCTAAATATAGCCACATACTGATTATCATGTATTGACGTGTTAAATATTGCTCGGTCTTTAGTTTTATTAAATATGAGTGTTTAATTCGTGTTCACTATAAATCAAGGATTAACAATAATTTCTGCTTTTGTTGTCGTTTAATTCTAAGTATTTAGAGTAGAAAAATTATTTAAAAAATCTGATGTGACTAACACAATACTTCCCGCCATTTAATTTTTATTAATTTAAATTTAAATCGCGTGCCCGATGTCTGGTTGCGAATCTGGGGAACCCGATTCGATTCCAAACAACGCTAAATATTTCGAATTTTAAATGGCACAAAATTTTCCCCTGTGTTGCACTCTCCACGCCAGCAATGAGGCGACGCCAGTGGCGACGCTTAGTAAACGCCCGCACGATATAAATATGTCATTATCATTATCGAAATCTGTGTACAAAGCAGAGTAGCACACCCAGCAATGGGTAATATGCTGTGATAATATATATTATTTAAATACATACCTGCATATTTACTAATGATAGAAATTATGTATATTAAATTCCTTTCCATATAACTAATGTTCTCTTTACAATTTTCGTTTTAAAACGTTATTATTATTAATCTGAAATTATGTATATTAAGTTCCTTTCCATATAATTAATGTTCTATATACAATTTTCTTATAAAAACGTTACTGTTATTAATTTGAAATGATTTTTTTTTCGACAGTGACATTTATCTATCAGTTACAAACATTTGAGCTGAAATGTGTAACCATGGAGCTGTGTTTATAGCATAAGTTCCGAGATATAATTTTTATAGTACATACTTTCTTTATAAATTTATCCATAAAATATATAGAAAAAGTATTAATGTAAACCTGTAGAATATGGAATAATCTTTAATTTTTTATAACAAATTGTGAAAAAATAACATTTAAAGGTATATTTTGAAGAAATCTATTTTGAACTTCAAGTAAACTTCCATCATTTCCGGTTATCCGATTGACACCAAAATTTAATGGCTTCTTTTCATGTTAGAATAAGGTAGAAATACATGGTTTCAAAAGGTTCTGAATGATGGTATTTGTGTTAGACTGCCCAGAAGATCCACACACACATACACACATATACACGTACACACATACACACACACACACACACCCACAGACATCACCGTGAAAATGTTAAAATTGGATTATAGAGACCTTAAAACGTGGTCATTTACCAAAATCTCAATACGCGATTTTTAGCACGATCCCTATAACCCTTACCAAGGGTAGCGGGAGGTAAAAAAAGGAAAATTATTTTTAAATAATAATTAATAATTTATAAACAGTGGAAAACTTAGATTAATTAAAAAAAAATTCCACTGGTTACAAATTATTAATTATTACTCAAAAATAATAATTTTACATTTTTTAAAAAATAATTTTACTACTCTAAATACTTAGATTTGAAACGACAACAAAAACAGAAATAATTGTTAATCATTAATCTATAATAAACATAAATTAAGCACCCATATTTAATAAAACTAAAGACCAAGCAATATTTAACACTTCGAAAAAGGATAATCAATTTTTATTAAGTAGCTATATTTAGGTGTTATATCATTACCAACACAAATATGAAAGACAGAGGATTCGTATTTTTTTTTTTAAAGTAATAACTTTTTTGACGTTCCTCTAATTTTGCCGGTGTATGTATTTTGCCTATACCTAGTAACATGGATTTTTCTAGGATAAATAATACCACTAAAATGGTCTTCTTATCTAAGTTCTCGAAATCCCCATGTTGGACATATTGGCCTATATTCCGAGCGCACTTTTAAAATAAAAGCGCTTTTATGGACCACACTTCTCATAAGAATATAATGTGAAAGCGCGCTCCATTAAAGCTCTTTTATTATAAAAGTGCGCTCGGAATACGGGCCCTTATCTCTACAATAAAAGTGTTAATACAGTATAAAAAATCTGTTGTGGCCAGCACAATACCTCTCGCCATTTTCATTTTATGTAGTATAGGGCGAGAGCAGTTATGTGACTTTGTTGGTCTTGGCAAGCAGATGTGGGGGCCCGTGTCAGAATGAGAGCTAGTAATATACATAGGTGACAAGTATCATAAGTTTTAATTCGAAACATTATGATTTTCCAAATCCATGTGGATTATTTTCCTCGACAAGTATATTCCATACTAATGGATGACAAATAAACATCAGAATATTTTGAAATTTTGAATGAAAAATTATGACATATAACAATTGTGACATCTATGTAAAAACTACTAGCCGTCATTCTGACACGGATCCTCATCTGCTTGCCAAGGCCAATAAAGTCACATGTCTGCTCGCGCCCTATAAGTACACACAAATAATTGAAATTGTTTCTCTTCTTTCGTTCTATAAGAAATTTTATCCTACTATTCTATTATGTTCAAAATTCTTCAAATTCATTGACGGTATTAACGGTATTTCTTAAGGATATATGTAATATTAACATCTGTAATTTAAATATATAATTAATTAATAATACAATAATATATATTAAATGTACTCATACCTCCCAGAAAAATCTGACACTGACATTTTGCATTTACATGTCAATTACAAAAATTTAAATATCGCAAATGTTTTTCGGGCAACGAGATTTATTACAAAAGATTATTCTATATTATTATATACAATAGCTCCAAACCTATACGAGATATAGTAAAAAAATTAAGTGCGTTAGATTGAGAATTTAATTATCTTTAATATTTGTAGTAACAAATTTTCAAAAAATAATATTTAGAATTTTTTTTTAGAAACTACCACTTTCGGTCGTCCAATTGTTACCAAAACCTATTCAACTCTTCCCATTACTGTTAGATTGAGGAATCCGTAGTCAAACAGGTCTTTAGTCTTATAGAATTTGAGAAATCGTGTCTCCAACAACCTCACACACACACACACACATCCACACACACACACACACACACACACACACACACACACACACACACACACAGACATCTTTGTAAAAATGTTAAAATCGGATTCTATGGACCTTAAATCGTGCTTATTCAATAAAATCTGGGTATGCGATTTTTTGCATGAATCCAATACCTCTCTTAGCGAGTGGTAAAAATGCAGTTTTTATACTTATTATTTGTAATTACTTAAATATTATCTACTTTATTATTAACCTTTTACGATAAATAAAAATACTATACAAAATGATCATCACAAATATGCAGGTATTACATATTTATAAACATTTCTAAAAAGAGATGTTTTCTTAAAAAATATATTATAAATGATTGACATAACATTTACTACTTTGACACAAACTATGCATATAATTATTATTAATCATAATAACAATAATTACACATGTAATAATACTTCTTATTCATGACTATAACATTTCAACGATGTGTGTTGTGATGTATTTACAAAAACTACGCGAGAATGTAATTAGTGAACGTATTACCAAACAAAAACAAAAAGTAAAACTTGCACGTAATGGCACTTGCGTTTTTCTCCAAGTTTGATAGTTTCCTTGAGACTCAAATTACGTATATTAACTTGTTGTTAGTACACATCATATACGTGCAAATTGAAGAGTAATTATTAACATTACCAATCGTAATAATTAATTTCGGATATATTTCGTTAAAAGATTAAAAATACATACTGTTATTCAATTCAATTTGGGGAACCGGGATCAATCCCGACTGACCGACGCCAAAAGTGACTCTTGTGGTGCATTCTCCACGCCAGTAATAAGTGCTCGTGAGGTGACGCCTGATAAATGTTTGCACAGTACAAATATGTCATCATCATTACCGAAATCTGTGTACAAAGCAGATTGGCACATCTAGCAATGGGTAATATGCCGTGATGATATATTTATTTATTTATATTATTATTATATTCGAGATTATGGATGGAAACAAAAGAATACGTGAAAAAACATAATGTTCATATTGTTCTTGTAAATATGAGTCAAACATTTATAATAAAAAATAATAATACGAAATTGAGATTAGAAGTAAATAAAATTAAATTGGTAGTTTTATGAGCAATAGAAAAAAAATGTTTAATTAAAATTTCTATTAGCAAAATGCTATATTTTTCCTTTATCTTATAAATGGAATTTTACATATCAACTAAAACAAATCACCTCTTAGTTTTCTTTCTTTATTGTAGTAAGTTAAAGCATATTTTGTATTATGAGTGATATATACCAATTCGATGAAGATCCACATTCTCTCGTTTCAGCGAAGAGAGTATGATCGTTTTATAAAACGCACTAGATTGTTAAGCTTTCATTGACTTATGGCCGGTTGCACAAATCTAAATTAAATATTAAATTGGCTTAAATTGACAATATTGCATCGAAATGAAATGTCAAATGAATTATAATATTTGCTGTCAAAATTTCGATTTGTAATTTTTGTTTAAACCTAGCTTAAAATAAGCCTTGTTGATGAAACAATGTTTTACAATCAGCATATATATATATATATATATATATATATATATATATATATATATATATATATATATATATATATATATATATATATATATATATATATATATACTGTAAATATAACAATATAACCTAACTTAACGCACAAAATTTGGGGTTTTCCTAGCATGAGTTTTGTGGGTTTTGTGCCCCAGGTTAGGTTATGTGGAGGTGTATTTAGAGAAATTCCAAGCGAATTCGTCCTTTTATAAAACATTTAGACATATTTTAAAACACTGAAAACCGTGACATACGGGTTTAACATGGGAAAACAGTTTTTTTTAAATATCATACTATATCAGACTATAATGGCAGTTTTTGATATGGTTAGAAAGATTATTTAATTTGGCATCGAAGAGTATCTGAGTACTCTTAATTTAATGGCTTATTATTGAAATATTTACAAAAGTATAATGCTATTTGACAGTTATTATTTATAATTGATTAAAAACAGTATTCATGGAAACGTCTTTAATATAGGTGAGTTGGTTAGAATGAGACACCGCAATAATTTTTCTTGAATTCAAATCCCGCGTGGTTCATGTTTTTATTTTTTTTTATATTTTGTAAAATGTATTAAATAAATTACAAAATTAAAACACAAATTGTTTGGTAAATCAAGCCACTGACTCACTGTAAATAGCTAATATGTATAGGACATTTTATTACAACTACATGTATATTGCACCCATACTTCTGTATATTTTTAATTTAGAAGAGAAAGAAAGGAAACATACGAAATTACAAACATGTAAAAAACGAATCATTGAAATTCTGCTACATACGGCTATAATAACAAGTGAGATTGGAATTCCAAAATTTTGTGGTCTTAATCTTTGAGCCAAGTACTCCAGTTAAATGATTTCCGGATACCAAAAATATTAGATATAAAACAAATATATGTACTTGTTTAATATATCTATTATTATACAAGGTGTTAAAAAAAAGTGTTCAGAATTTTTAAGGGTGTATAGTATAGACCAAAATAAATGAAAAAAGCTTAATAAATATGGGTCCGCAAACTAACCCTTTCAAAGATATGAGCTATTTTCAGAAATGTACTATCTAAGAAAATAAGAAAACAGTGTGTGGTATCAAAATTTTCATTTTAGCCATTTTAAAATAGGTGTTCTACATGTCCCCTTTCCATCTCAACTCATGATTCACATCTTCTTATAAACGAGTTTCGTACCTTCTCAAAAATTCCCGGTTTTACTCGAATTATCTCACAAGCATGTTCTATTCGCTCTTGTAAGTGCGCTACATTATTAATTGGAGTAGAATAAACTAAACTCTTTAAATATCCCCAAGCAAAGAAGTCAGGAGACCTGGGAGGCCATGCCAATGTGCCTCCTCGTCCTATCCATCTGTTATTCACATCAAATTTGATTGCATGTGTAGTATTTTTTTTTATAATAGCACATATCTTCGAAACGGTTAGTTTGCGGACTCATCTTTATTAGATTTTTTCACTTATTTTGGTCTATACTATACACCCTTAAAATTTCCGAAAACTTTTTTTTAACACCCTGTATACTTGTTGCGATGTTCTGTTACCATGTTAACAAACATATGAACCTTACATAGCTTCTTTGATTAAAAATATTTTACAGCAATGACTAGTTTTAAATTAATTATTTTTGCCATTAAATACACGAAAATAGCTTGTTAAACGTGTAAAATGGTTTTTCAAGATTTTGCAAAATTAATCAACGAGGACAGCGAATACTATGAAAATTTTACACTCGCTAGAAAACCTTCACTTTTATACAGGGTGATTGGTAAGGAAACGGCCATACTCGAGAAACGTGTTCAGGAGATCAAAATAAACAAAAAAAGTCATATAAACATGTGTCCGATTCTTAACCGTTACGGAGATATATAAAAAATATAATAAAAGCAGCACCTCAATGACGAAACAAATCATTTATTATAATGTACTATGCTATACAAATGAAGGAAAAACAATTCAATGTACAATATTTTCAAAAATACCACAAAAAACAAATATGAACTAGTATTTTACGCGGTTAATCGCCTACTATTACTAATTAATATCTCAGTAACGGTTAAGAATCGGACACATGTTTATATGACTTTTTTTGTTTATTTTGATCTCCTGAACACGTTCCTCGAGTATGGCCGTTTCCTCACCAATCACCCTGTATATTTAAAGGAATCCACCATTTCTCTAGTGTCAACAAAAATGAATATTAGTCAATCAAAAGCTTTAGATCATATTAGAGACATTTTGAATGTACACCTTGTAGTTTAAAAACGGAGATAAGAACCAAAAATTTATTGTTATTACAAAAATGAACTTTAAAAACTTTTCAGTAATGATTAGGAGTACATTTATTTTCCCGGATGCTATTTCAATCTGTACAAACAGGATTCGCTAAAAATAATATTATTGTATTCTGTGTTTTTATAATCTACTACAATTATAAAATGGATGAATTCATTTATCTAGTTTTTTTCTTCCTCTTCTAACGTTATATACGTATATATCCGGTACACTTAGCATTTCCTTGCTTTCATTATAATCAATTTCACACTGCATTGCATTGTTCTAATGATAATGTTTCTCTTTACACAAACGCGTTCCACTGCACGATTCATTTCATTTTTTCCTTCGTCACATAAATTTCTCTCTTGTTTACTTCCATATATTTCTGTTGACAACTTTTACACCTTACCTTACACTTATCCTCATGTTCTAATGAGCGTCTTTCTTCCGTAATTAGGTAGACACGGTGTTTAGTTCTATTATATGCAAATTTATTCGTATTATTAATCACTGTTTGTAACAATACTAATTGTTGTTTGTTTGATCAGAGATTATGATGAAAACTTTTCGAAATTCAATGTTGGTCATGACGAGAATTAATCATTTGTTGATTATTCTGAAAATTTTATTACAGGATTCTTAGTAAACTGATAGTACAATACAACGAATAAATGAATAATTTGTTGATTATTTAATGATTTATTGATAAAAACATGGAAAATAATTTTTGTTTTATAAATATCTTTCCTAGAAAAATATTAAGAATCAATCCGAAATGATCATAATTTGAATACCTACTTACGTTCAAGATAACTTACTAAATGTTTTGTATAAATTTTTGAATCTTCATTCTGTAATTGTTTTTGGAATATTTTTCTTTGTAATCCTTTGGTTAGGTGGCAGAACAACATTGGCTGAACCTCGCCTTTGACGTTTGCAAATAAAGTTTTTATTTATTTATTTATTTATCCATTTATTTATTTATTTATTAATTAATTAATTAATTAATTAATTAATTAATTAATTAATTAATTAATTAATTAATTTATTTATTTATTTATTTATTTATTTATTTATTTATTTATTTATTTATTTATTTATTTATTTATTTATTTATTTATTTATTTATTTATTTATTTATTTATTTATTTATTTATTTATTTATTTATTTATTTATTTATTTATTTATTTATTTATTTATTTATTTATTTATTTATTTATTTATTTATTTATTTATTTATTTATTTATTTATTTATTTATTTATTTATTTATTTATTTATTTATTTATTTATTTATTTATTTATTTATTTATTTATTTATTTATTTATTTATTTATTTATTTATTTATAACGTATCTATAATGGGTATCTGGAGAATAAGATATACGAAGTCTGTTAAATAAATCAAATGTTTCCTCATTAACAGGTGAAAATATACAGGGTAGTCCATTGATCTGTATTTTTTTTAATAACTCGATTATTTAAAATATTATGCAAAAAAATTAAAACCAAGTTTATTTTACATTAAAATGTCTATAAATCTGCAGTATAGGTTTTTCTACAGGCAGCTTCATTTTTATGCAATGATACATATCTTTGTATTTTCAAATTGAACATCCTATATATTTATTCAAATTTGAAGAGTACACGAAATTTGCTGTCCAATGGTATAAAAACAATATTATGTTATACTATTAAAAAATACAATAGCGAATGATTTAAATGTTACATTTTATTGAATACAGTAGGTTTTAACACTTTTTTATTTTTTATCTGTCAATGGGTTATTTTTTTTTTCTGAAATTTTAAGTAAAATTTGTAGGTTCATATTGTAACATGTTTTAGAATAATCTTACCGTCGATCAACCAATGTCACAAGTGTAAGTGTAATACAATTCTTCCCAGCGTCTACTGGCAACCGCCCAATGTATAAGTATAAAAATCTTAAGGCGGACTGCTCAATGAAGTCTAGGTAAGATTATTATTATTATCCTGTTACATTTGGGGGCAGTCGGTAGAATTATCGTTTAGTCGGTAGAATTATCATATAGTCGGAGTATTATCGTTTTGTCGTATATTACAATTGGCGACGGACGATAAAATAGGCTTTGATTCGTTTCTGTAATAATTATTTGTTACATATTTTGTATTTGACGCAGTCTTATAAAACTTTGACATCAAAAAGGCCCTAATTTCTCTAATTTCATATAATAAAAACGCAACAACATGCCAGACTTAACGGACGTCACTGTCACCCTATCAACAACAATAACCACCACGGCACAAGTTAGTAATATTCATTCGAATAGTGTCGTAATTGCAACTGATATCCCTACGCAAAAATCAACACCGAACATAACCGCTTTTGGCAATATCCATACTTTTGGACAAATCCCGTTACAACCATTCCTAACGTTTCGAACGCTTATACACCGCTTTTTGTAGTGTACCCGATACACAACACGAGATATTACAACGAACGCAGTCCATAATCAGCAGGGTTTATCTCCGCACGCTAAACCAGATATGTGTATTCTGGACGCTCTAAAAAATTTGGATATCTATTCTGACGGAACCGACTTAAAATGTTTCTTTGATAATGTCGCAACAATAACGGATGCTTTACATCTAAGCGACGGTCAGGTAGTAAACGTAATTAAGTTAATACTAAAGGGCAAAGCACAAGAAATGCTGTGAGCGCTACCCACATCGAAAAAATCATAGACGACCCTCGAAATGAGGAATCGGCTACGAGCCATGTTTGAGAAAGGTCTGGGAAAAGTGACGGACGAACGCGATTTCCAAAAACTGTTTAGGAAAAAGACGAATCCTTACATTTATTCGCCTTATATTTGCGACCCAAAAACAAAATACTGCCCCGAATAAACAGGCTGGTGCCTAATATCAAAAACAGAATTATCAAAAATATAACCCACGCAATGATTATTCAATCAACAAACCTTTGAGAAAAAAGGACGGGCAATTGCATTATCGCGAAAAGAAAGAACCCGTTCATACGCCCGCACCAGAGTCGGTTCATGTGAAACAAATGTCCTTCAAATCGTCCGCAAAACATCCGAAAATGCAAAGTCGATTGCGGGGATACAAAGTATTTATTGAAACAATGTAAGAAGCCTTAGCAGGTCTTTTGTTATTTATGTGTTACGGCCGGACATCGTGCAAATACAGGAAAATGTCCTTTAAACACACGTGCTGCCCCCAAGCCGACCAGAGACGGGACAGCATGATAAAATTTAGTGCCGCACGGATTCAACGTAGGAGATAAGTCGTACTTTTCGACCCAGCCAGTAAAGTTGGAATAATTTCAAAATTAGCAAAAACGAAGACAGGTCCGTATCGCATTACTGAATTAAGTGATCAAAACGCTGTTATTAAAGAAATTTTTAGAAAAAAGGAACAAAAAGTACCTATAGATCACCTTAAATTTTGCATACAGGAAGTCGAACAAATTTTCGAAAAGTAAATTGAAATTAGAGAAACAGCCGACGATCTCAATGTAGCGCACTTCATAATTCCTGATTCCTAAGATCACGAAAATCCTATCCTGCGGCCTGACTCACATTCTAACTTTCCTATCTCCGAACCCATGCCAGACAATCAGCGCACCGCCAAACTGGACGCTGACGACACTCCAGACCCTGATGACACTACCACGTCTTCTCCGCAGCCCTCACATATCGTGAGAGCACTAACACCGTCAGCTTCACGTCCTCATACCAGAAGTCAAGGTCCCGTAACGGAGCAGCCATGGATTTACCGCGGACACATAGTGGTATAGCCTGTCATGTTAGTAAATGAATGGTTTTAGCTATACATATGTACATTGATTTGAATAACGCAAAATAAGTGAATCAGCAACGGTCAACAACGTCTCGACCATACTTATAGGCCTATTCTGTAAGCATCGTTTTTGACATTACGAATCGTTAAAACGTTATATCATTATGGTAATAACGAAAATCGTTTAATTGGCTTATTCTGTAAATGATCGTTATGCATTGTTAAATCGTTATTATAACGATAATCGTTACAGTGGTATTCTGTAAACAATAATTTAATTCTACGTAACCACAGACCATATACACTATTAAAGTGGTATTCTGTAAACAATAATTTAATTCTACGTAACCACAGACAATATACACTATTAACGTAACGAAAAAAAGATAACGATATCATTATTTATTAACGACTGGAAAAATCATTCGTTACCTAAACGTTTTGTCAATAATTAAGTATTTTTATTCGTGTCAAAATAAAATTGCTATTATGATGAATAGTGATCTCATAAACCCGTCACATTATAGTTTTTACAAGGTAATATTAAAATAAGTTAATAATTAATTAATAATAGCGCCTAACGCAAGCTTCCCAATTTGTCTACATCAGATGGTAGTAGTAGCTCTAGCATAGCCCACAACAAGAAGAAGAGTCGACAGCTGACACGTTGACAACTGACTCCCACCAAAACTAATCTAAGCTATAAGTTTTGTGATATTGAATTATTTTAGATATTTCATTTAAAATTAAATTTCATTTTAACAAATAAAGTTCTTAAGTTGATCCCAAGTTTATTATTTTTTAAAATAGTTACAGAATATGGATACAAAGATAACGATTATCATAATAACGATTTCGTTATGATAATGATTCGTTAAGCGAATATTTTACAGAATAGGCCTGTTATACAGTAAAAGCATGAATTTTTATTGCTGACTCAGTTCAGTTGAATACACTATACATACTTGTGTATTACAGCTGACGGGACAGAAAGAAGTCCACGCACCTCAACGTTTGTTTATGAACTCGTATCGCTTGTTTAGATTGAGCTAATCTAAATATTACTGATAAGGTCAACTCTTTGTTTATGTTTACGAATCTCAAATGAACAGAGTTGTAATTCGCTTATATTCGTTTGTATGTTGTATAATTTAGTTTAGTTTTTTCGAGAAAACGAATTTAAACTTCTTTGGAAGATTAAGTTCGTATCTAAACGGGAGGGTGATGTGACATGGCATAATGCGTAGATTATATGGCGTGATGCATATGAATATAGACTTGAGGGGACAGACGGCTAAATTTTGCTAAGTTAGCAGAAATGCAGAGCTAGAAGTTCGTTACCGATCGCAGGACGAGTTAGTCAGAGAAAGTATGTCTCAACGTTAGGCCACGCTCGGCCGTGTCACGCCTATGCGAATAGTTTTTAATTCGCACGCAGAGTCAATTAGTGATAAGCAATTAAACGTAAAACTACGCATGTCGTTGTCCCACGTTTGAGATACGCACGATCTTGTTATAAGTTTTATATTTGTATTTGTGTATTCATTGCTATTCTATTTACTCCAATATATTTATCTGTTTAAACTAATCGGCGTTGACATATCTTTAAAAGAAATCTAAAATCCAAAGAAGTGTAGTGTAGTGGAATCTACAAAGTTCCAGCCGTTTCGTCCAGCAGTTCCGTGACGTGCGTTTGGCACGAGTAAATACCCTTACCATATTTTGCCTGCTCCCATTTTTGGTCCAACCTGCACCCAACGCAATACGTCGTTCCTCAACCAACAGGTTGTAATAATCCTCCCCTTCACCTAGGCTACATTGAGCAGTCCCGCCTTAATATTTGTAAACTGTTACATTTGGCTGGTAATAGCTGGGAAGATTATATTTCGCACTTTCGCCTGTTACATTGGCTGACAGATGCTAGGATTATTATTATTATCTTGTTACAATATTTTACCTTCTAGAAGTACATAATATTTAAACTATGAATTTTTAAAACTTTTAATAAAATTTAAATTTTCTTATGTCGTCACTGAACTATGCGCCAGCATTACCCTTCCTCCAGTGGCCAAATCTGAAACTACTATACAATATTTCACAACCATTTTTTCCTACAAGTATATTTATACACATCATTATGCTAAATTTAAAAGGCTTTGCTTAACATTACATCTTTCAAATTAAAAAAAAAATTAAAAATTTCATCTATTTCAATCCGATATTTCATTATTACATGTGTTTTTAATATTATGAAATGTTTAATTCAAAATTAGGCCTATTCTGTAAAATATTCGCTTAACAAATCGTTATCATAACGAAATCGTTACTATGAAAATCGTTATATCTACTTAACGTTGTTTTTTACCAGTTTGCCCTGATGAAGCTGTAACTGGCAGCGAAACGTTGGCTTCAGATTAAATAAAAAAAATTTGGACTGCAATCCTATTTATTTTTTCATATAATCGTTATCTTTGTATCCGTATTCTATAACACATAACCTTGGGATCAACTTAAGAATTTATTTCCTAAATTCAAATTATAATTTTAAATGAAATATCGAAATTAAACCAATATCACTCACAAAATTTCTAGATTCTGGTGGGAGTCAGCTGTCAACCTTTCAGCTGTCAGACTCTTTCTTCTTGTTGTTGTGCGCTATGCTAGTGCTACTACTACCATCTGTAGACAAATTGGGAAGCTTGCGCTAGGTGCTAGGAATAAAAACTTATTAAATTATTTTAATATTATACTTACAGAATAGCCCTATAAGTCAAGTTATATGCTCGGATGTTTAAAAAGTCCATATACTTTAAGTTCAAGCCATTTGCGTCATCAATCGTCCGGTGCACGGTAAGGGGAAAGAGAGTGACGTTGACGTTTATGGTTAGCTGCAGTCTAAATCCATAGGATCGTCAGATTTGTTCAGAACTGGGGGCTAATTACGTTTCTTAATAAAGCGTTCATGTTTGCTCGTAAATTTAAAAATATTATTATAGGAATATATTTAATGGTAATTCTATTAAAAATCCATATTCTAATTAAAAATTAAAATTTATATTAGCAAAAATAATAAATAACGAAAAACGTACAAAATACTAAATTATTTTATAAGGTGTAAACAATTACCCGAAAGTTCAGTCAAACAGCATTTATTCTTACTATACCAATGTTTCGGTGCTCCCTTGCACATTTGTAAGATCTTACTGTAAGTGTGATAATTTCCATGTTATTTTGTATGTATTACATTTTTACCTCTCGCTAAGAGAGGTATTGGATTCATGCTAAAAATCGCATATCCAGATTTTATTGAATAAGCACGTTTTAAGGTCCCTACAATCCGATTTTAACATTTTTACGATGATGTCTGTGTGTGTGTGTGTGTGTGTGTGTGTGTGTGTGTGTGTGTGTGGATGTGTGTGTGTGGGATGTTGGAAGGACGGTTACTCAAAAACTATAAGACTTAAAATTTGTTTAACAACGTATTTCCCAATCGGACATTCCTGGGAAGATCTGAAAAGGTTTTGGTAACAATTGGACAACCGGAAGTAGAAGATTCTTGAAAAAAAATCTTCTAAATATTATTTTTTGAAAATTTTTCGTGGTAATATTAAAGAAAATTAAATTCTCTATCTGATACATTTAAATATTTTATTATATATTCCATAGATTTAGAGATAAAAGAAGTATAATATATAAAATAATCTGTTGTAATAAATTTGACAGCCAAAAGAATGCCATGAAAAATAGTTGATAATTTAAATTATTTGTAACTGACAGATAAATGTCAGTGTCAGAAATAATGAGTAATGAAAGAAAAATGTACTTGGAGAATCCCTTAATGCTTGATCTGTGACTATTATGGAGATGACAAGTCTAGGTTGAAGGACTAAAATTTGTTTCAAACATTATGGGACAATGTACACCAGTACTATAGACTAGAGTAACTTTGAATTGCGAAAAAGCTATCAAATTCTTTTCAAGTAAGTTGTAAATATTGACAAAATTACACATCGATATAAGAATAATCGGAGTGCAATCTATCCGTCACTTTATTAATGGGAATTAGTGTTATTTAGATATAACATGTATGAAAAAATAAAATGTAAAAGAAGATATGTGAGAATAGATGCACAATCCATATATACATTTTAGACCGCCCAAAATTAATGTTTTTACTAGAAGAATATGAAGAGAAAGTAAACAAAGTTGTTCGAATTGAAAATTGCTGTTACCAGCCTAATATTTATATATGGTAAACTCTACTTTGTAATTTATTGTAACATAATTTATGGTAAAATATCTTCATGTTGAGACATGCTATTATTGAATAATAAAGAAGTTTATACGTCATAGATTTATATGAATATATTATTTGTATTTATAAAAATATTCTTTGCTTTATGCATACAGCCAGGTAAAATATACGGCGAGAGGTTATGTGCTGGCCACATCAGATTTTTATTGTATAATTATTGAAGACCCTGAAGAAAGTGCAAGGATGCACCGAAACGGTGGTATAGTAAAAATAAATGCTGTTTGACGGAACTTTCGAGTAATTGTTAACACCTAATCCGCATCACAGTCGAGAAATTACCCACTATTTTATTAGGATTAAACGTGTCCCTTTTTTTCACGAGTAAATTTTACTTTGTGAGGCGGTGCGTTGTCAACAATGAAACTAAAAATGTTAATAGCGACGGTAGATCGTTATTTAGTGTATATTCCAAAAATAAAATATAAAAACCGAAACCACGGTTCTGGTAACGGACTGGTTGCAGTCATGTGACTATTTTTAATGAAACACTTCGGTTTCATTCGGTTCTCAAAATTATAACATAACCTCTAAACCTAGATCATATGATAGTTGCGGCAACTCTAAAATATTTCGGACAATGAACGAAAACGTTTTATTTATGGATTTATTGCTTTCAACAAGTAGTGATGAAAGCAGTGATGATGAACAAATTAAGCAAATAGTTACACAGTTATTGCCGTCTATAAAAAGCAAGTTAAAAATCATTAATTTTGCGAAATACCTATTATATTATTGAATTATTGTTTGTTTTTGTTAGGGAAGAGACCTAGAATAGAAGAATATGTTGAAATAATTACAGTGACAAGGTATTTCGATCACATATCCGGATGAATAGAAACACTTTTTATTTTTTATTAAATTTCAATGGAGGCAATTTAACATCTCCCGTTTTCGTAAGAGGTCGCCCAAAAAAGAAGCCGAATTACAGCTTCTACTTGCAATTTGGTATTTAATAAAAAAATAATATAAATTCTGTATATTGTAGACATATAAAATGTATGTAAAATAAAAATATATTATTTATATAACGAAAATCAAGTTCCTTATAAACTAACAATTGCATTAATGTGTACAAACAGAAAAAAGACTACGACGTGTGACAGAAGTTTTGGGTAAATATATAAATATAACCCAACATTTATTTATGTTTTAGAAAAGGATAGATATACGTAACCGGCGTAATCGATCTAAAAGAATGGTTATGCTGGTTGCAACCGCTTTAACCGTTACCATGTTTCATTAATCCACAATTTACATCTTTTGATATTTTTGTAACACTTTCGGTTAACCATGGTTAAAATTTGTTATTTTTGGAATATACCCTTAAATATTATCAGAGTTGCTCAATTTGTACTTTTAACTTACTTCACATTTCTTCCGATGCATGTACTACAAAATTCCTAAAAAGGATAGTACTTTTCTGACTACATGAGTTTTCCCAAGAATAATATTTTACTTATTTATTCGGTTATTAAAAATATTTCGCCATTTTCAATAAAACTTCTCGAATTTTTGCAAATTTTTCATGAATAGATAGCGCACAAAATCTAATCTAAATCTAAATTTTTTTGCTAGATAGATGCAATTGGCGCTTGGATTAATATTGTGCACGCAACTAGACAATTTGTTGGAGGCGTGGTCTACAGAACCCAGTCATGACGTAGCCGGCTTAATCTTAACGTGTACGACCTCTACTATAGCCCGCACAGCACACTGATTACTGAAAAATACAATTATTGTTTATAAATTAATGACTTAATTAATTATCGAGAAATATTTTATTACTAACCTAAAAATAGTTGTGTTTAAATAAAAAGCGAACTTTAATTTTATATTGGAAAAGCCACTGTTCCACTGTGTGATTCATGTAAATAATTTTTGCCCATATGGTTCACAGTCTCTTGTCAATTATACAGTATGGTTAATATTATTTAAAAATATGACGATATTTATACTAATATTGTGTATAATAAAAGGTAGTAATTGAAACAATAATACCTATATTAATAATTGCATAGGAGTATTTAATTTATATTTTTCAAACATGTTCTTTTTTACGCTCAATATAAATACATATATTATATATTTAGATTTTGTTGCTTTTTTTCATTAACCTTGTTAAATATTGCATAAATGGACATTATTTCAACATAACTTTTTAGTTCAATTTTTCATATAGTTAGACAATAACCTTCACAAAACAGTAAATTTTGTGTGTTGAAGCTTCGTAATTAGAAAATGTATAAATTATAGTTCTCGTTATCTATATTTATGGTCTTTTGCGCTAAAATTGTCACTGCATAGTGTGTCTTTCATGTAACTAAAAAGCAAGTGTATGGTGCTAGGGTTAAAACATTTCTTTCTAAAAATTACTCTTTCAATTATCTTTTCATATGTAATTTATTTGCTTGTTAAATTTTATAGTTAGTTAAAGTGTAATAGTACAAAAACATCTGCTTATACATACACGTTATTAAAGTAATTATGTAATTATTATTATCTTGGTAAAAAATTCATGTCTTTGTTTATGAACAATATTAATATTTATCTGACACCCGGATCTGTAATTAGTAACTACGTTAAAGATTATCGATAAAACAAATTTTGCATACCATGAATACATCGTGTATTATCTTGTTAATTTAATTTACACATACTCTTCTAAATAATTAGCAACAGTAATTGCTTTACAAAGAAAACAAATTTTAAGAGGGAATTACCTTTTATCATATAATTTCATATAATGACAAAAAATGGAGATGAAAAAGAAACATAGACATCTCAGGGTTATGCTGAATAATACAGAAGTTTTTCTAATTTAAGACTTGAGGCTGAAAATAGATCACTAATGGAACATATGTAATAACGCATGAATCATTGACGTTTCTCTCAAGTCCGAAAATAAGTAAATATTTACAGAACGTTTTATAGAGACTCATCATAGCATGTGGTATGCCAGTACCAAATATTTAATATAATTTAGAAAGTGTTGCAAAATGACAAAATATCAAATGTTTTATTTTGTAGACTTAATACTTGGTTTCATATTACAACGTTTTTATTTAATTGAGGTTATTAATTTATAACAAGTATTAATTTACTTAATTTATTTTTAACACACTTATTTATTAAGTATAACATTAAAACACAACTACGATCTACTATTTATACACCATTGTACACAATCTAATCACACAATATAATCGCAGTGTTCACATAATAATTATACCCATACGGCTATTACCTACCTACCTAAGGGTTCAGTAGAAGCCCCATAAAATTTCCGCGAACAAAGACGAAATTCAGAAATTCAAAAATTATCATAAAACCAACTTAAAAAATATGTGCTAAATAGTAAAATCAAGTCACAATAGTAAATAATTTCATAATTTTTACGATTTGATAAGTCAATCCACATATGTTATAGAAAGAACTTATTGTACAAGAAGCTTTGTTTTGTAAGAATGCAACAATACTCGGTTCTGTCGAAATCACAATAATAATAATAATAATAATAACAATAGTTTATTACCCAACAATACTCCAATTACAGGGTAAAATACAATAATAGCGTAATTTAATACAAAAATAATAATAAATACATAGATTAATAATATAATATTAAAAACAATAAGAATATTGAAAATGATTTTGAGAATAACAGGTATTGCCTCTGTATATACATAAACTGAAAATACAAATTAGACATAAATACCATCGATTAATAAATCAGTATGTTTACACATTAAATAAAGTGGAGATCGCGTTAAAACATCCGTACGGGCAGTTGGAAGATGAAAAGTCGGAGAATGCCTTGACGCCAGTCGTGGTACATGGAAAGACACACGACAGGGAAGAAAAAGGAGCAAAATCCATAAAAATCTGGCACAGGAATTTTCTCGCCTAGAACATAATGATGGCGTGTAATGTCGCTGAAGAAGGAAATTTAAATCAATATTTCTCTCTTGATAAACACTGTGTTGTTTGAATGAAACATACTTAAAAAAATCTTCGATGAATACGATTAAAATGTAAATTTTGACCGTCATAATAAGGGAATCAAATTAAATTTGCGTATTCTAGAATACTTATAACTAATGAAAAATAAAGTGATTTAAGAGCTGTTGTATCATTGAATATTTTGCATATTCTAAAAGTAAAACCTAGTAAAATACTAGTACTAATAGTAATTATATGTTCATTGAAATTAAAGTGTGAAGTGAAAATAACGCCTTATAAAATATTTACGTAAAAGAACGTTATTATTGATCATGTATGAATGTGTAATATAATTAATTTTTCGTGTATATTGTAACGTGCGCCCCTGACTTAAGAGTAGGCGAGCGCCGCCACTGGTAGCATATGTAATCCCCGGCGTGGGAAAACCCTGTCGCGTGTAGACTAGTTTAATTAAATTCGGTGAACTGTATTCAATGTCATTGTGGCGTCGGAAAGTTTGAGAAGGACATCGCGCCATATAAACCCGTCGCCAAAGCCAACGAAAGACAGTCCGATATATAGAAGCAACGATCAATGAAGTTGGTGATATAAATAAACAGTCTATAAGTTGAGAACATAAATAAATGTGGTTATATAAATAAATATGGTGATATAAATATTGTTTAAATAAATAATCTTAGTGTTAAAGTATTTAATAATATTCTTAGTCTTAAATTAGTGTTTATAATTATTTAATCATAGTGTTAGTTATTTTTATTATCTTTTTAATATTTATCGTAATTATTTATAGTTTAATAAACGTATTATTTTAATTAATAATATTTCTCTGATTTTTACACCACCCAAATAAATGTTAAATATGTTACCAAAAATCATTTATCAATATTAATGCGAAATTTGTTGTATGTACACCAAAATATTAGCACATTTACATTATTTTGAAGGTGAATAACACCAGAGGGTGTACATTTTAAAGAAAAGATACAAAAATGAAAAATTGTTTAAAATTAATTTATACTTTTAAAAAAAATTCATTTAATTCAATGAAGTATCTTTAGCAGTAGATATTTAGAAAATAAAATATGACATTTTCGTCAAAATTCAGATTCATGGAAGTAATTGTACTCATTGTAACTACATTGTTATAATTCAGTATTAAATATTCATGTATTATGATCATTTTATATTTTATTTATTTGTTTTATTAATTCTATGGCTATCTGATTTTTGACGAAAATGTAATGTTTTATCTTCTAAATACCTATCTAGTGCTACTACAGACATTCTATTGCATTAAATGAAGACTTTTTAAAAGTAAAAAAAAAAACTTTTCATTCTTGTATTTTGTTCTAAAATGTATAGGTGAGTCAATTCCCGCACATTTAAAATCCTGTATGAAGACCCTATGTTCCGCATTTATTTGCACATCCTGTATATGAAAAATGAAGAATATATTATAAATCTTGGAAGATAATGGCTATAAATATCTCCAATATCTTGAACTTGAACTTATGCTGTTAAGGATGCAAATTTCACTCTTGATTTATCCAATATTAGTTTATAATCCAAAACTCATTTATCTTTTAAACAACGTTTATCTCGTCCATTTCGTAATTTACAAACATTCATTATTTCCTTGTTCACAAGCTATAAAAGTTAATGTTATTTGCATGTAATACTGAAACAAGATCATGTATAAAACTATTAAATATAATTCCTTTTTGAACCTTTCTTTGTCATTATGTCCAAAATAACGAACGAAAATAGTTATTAAAAATATTTAATAAAAGGTAAAAATAACTTTGTTGTGTAGTTTAGAAATTTAGAAGATTACCCACGTATTCAAATATTTATAAACGTTAGAAATAATATATTATAAACCCCGAAATATTCGGTTAGTGGCTGACACCTCGTAAATATTATTTTAATCTGTTTCATAAAACATTTTGACAATATCATTAAGATGACAATAGTGTAATAGTTATATTCAAACAAACACAACGAATAGTAGTCTTAGTTCGCTCGAATTCATCCGAAATTTTACGATAATAACCGATTAGTAGGCTCGGGGAGTCCCCAGGGACTATAACGTCACGTTTACAATAATTACGAGTCACGTGTCTGCTTGCGGCCTATGAAAAAGGCATATTTTATCCATTATACTTGTATCGTAATTATCGAATTGGTTTGTTATTGCTAATGCTAAATAGTTATTTATATTACGAATTTTGATGAATAACAAAGTTGACACAATATAGTTCAATACTGCCAGTTTTGACATTAAGTCAACAGTCCCCCTTCCCCCTGGCGATTTAAACCACATGCTGACGAATGATAACATGCGTACCATCTCGTCACGGCATATTACCTATTGCTGAGTCGGTCGAGAACGAGCCCGGATCTCTAGATTCGCGATCAAACACTCGGCACACGGCCCATTTAAATTTAATCCTCCAGAACACTGAAGTTTTGACACACAAGCGCACGCACCGGTTTGAGGGATCTTTCTGCTAAAAAAACGAGGTATATGTCCCTATCGACAAAATAAGCCATAGTAATTGGTAAAGACTTATAAATTAATTATGTTTTAGTTTTTAAATGAATTATTGATATATTCTTTTTATTTCACCCTTGTGAATATAGAAATAATAGAAATTTTAACTATCGTTGGTCCCTTGAGAACAGGTGTGTCATCATGCGTACTGAAGAGTTAATTATTATTTTTATATTAATGAATAGGAAGTTCCATGCACGTTTTAAATTTAAATAAATATACTGGGTGTAACAGAAATAAGTTCATATTAAATTTAACCAGTAACTGGAACTCGCTGAGAGCAACATTCCTTCGTATTTTTTTTTCGAATTTTTTTTTTTTCGTAATTAAATTTATGACATAATTTAAATGATATTTAACGGAACTATAGACGGTTTACAAAAAATTACAAAGAAATATTTTTACTCTGGATGAGTTTTGTTATATACTGGTTAAAATTTAATGCACCTACTTACTTTTTACTTTTTAGGAGTGTAGAATTTACTTGTCTAGGAAAACAAACCACATGTAATTGGAAAATCAAGAAATTTAGAATGAAAAATTATGATATTTGAGATCTATGTACATAATACTAGCTATCATTTTGACACGATCCCGCATATCTGCTTGTCAAGGCCAACAGTCACATAACTGCTCACGCCCTATTGTATTTAGCATTTCTTGTATAGCTACACTCTACACCAAAATTTCTACTTATATCTATTCTTTAAATTTAATTTTTTTAAATTTAAATTCAATCTATAAAGAATTTTTCTCCTATTCTTTTAATTTTTCGAGATGTTTCCAATTAATTTTAAATATTTAACTATTAATACAATAAGACATATGTATTTCCCAGAAAAAGTCTTCAGTAATGTCTCCGGATTTCTGACACGAACATTTATTTGTCAGTTACAAACATTTTAATTTTCAATTGGTTTCCATGGCATTATTTGGACTGTAAGATTTATTACAACAGATTATTTTATATATTATATTTCTTTTATCTCTAAATATATAGGAGATATAATAAAATATTTAAATGTATCAGATAGAGAATTAAATTTTCATTAATATTTGGGAAGAACAAAAAAATTCTAAAAATAATATATAGAAGATTTTTTTAAGAATCTGCTACTTCCGGTTGTCCAATTGTTACCAAAACCTTTTCAATTCGTCCCATTAATGTCCGATTGGGAAATACGTAGTTAAACAGATATTAAGTCTTATAGTTTTTGAGAAATCGTCCTTCGAACATCCACACACACACGCACACACACACACATACATACACACACACACACACACACACACACACACACACACACACACACACACACACACACACACATACATACATACATACATACATGCATACATACATCCACACACACACACATCATCGTAAAAATGTTAAAATCGGATTGTAAGGACCTTAAAACGTGCTTATTCATTAAAATCTGCATATGCGATTTTTAGAATGAATCCTATTCCTCAGAATGAATCCTATTCCTCTTAGCAAGAGGTAAATTTGTATGCCATAAAACATATTTTATACTACACCTCTCATTCATCTTTATAGTGAACTACAACTATTGTAACCACTCACCACTACTATCAATATCCTGGTTGGGTATCATATCGCGGCCACTCTTCCCATATCTATATCTATAACCTCGCCGCATCTTCGCGTCCAGTTGCGTGCGCATTCTGGACCGCATCAATACTTGCAGGGGGAAATAGCGAGCGACTGTGCCAGTGGCACCCCAGCTTTGTTTCGTTCCGGAGGCCACGGCTTGAGCAGTGGTGGAGTGACTGCACGGAGCCCACTCACGCGACCGAAGAACAGATGGTGGAGTCGCACACCTGACGCCCATGAAGACACCTCAACGGAAAAAGTAAGTAACGATAGCGATAGAGTTTAGGTTAGGATTGGAAAACAGATTGTAAATGTAAGAATGAAGGGTTGAGAATAAAGATAAAAGAACGTGGGAAAACTTAAAGGGGAAGATTTGATGCTATGAATAGTGATTTAAGATTTATGAATGTATACCCGGTGTCTCCTTTTTTATGAATCATAGGAATACAATTTTCTTGTGGCTGTAATTTCTGCCCTATTAATTGTAGAACGAAAGTGTAAATACAAGAAATGTTCAGAATTAAAAACTACATCAAATATAATACGTCCCTGTCTCATGCTGTTTACAGAGAGCATGCAATACATAACATACAATTCAAACATCCGTATTGTTTGTTATTATTTTTATTTTCTTTTTATTTTGATTTGAAAATGTAAGATGATAAATTTATCCATAACTACTGATAAATAATTTAATGAAATCAATAATTATTAAAACTTTATGACAGATGGCATCTGTCAAACTCAAACAATACAACTGTTTAAGATTTTGTGCTATTGCTCTTGGAAATACTGTTACATGCAGTTTATAATTCAGAATCAGAATATTTTTTGCCTGTACACTTTTGTTCTAAAATTAATAGGGCAGAAATTATAGCCATATGGAGATTTTTATCATTATATTTCCCAGTGGCGTAGCTAGAACCCTTTTTGGAGGCGCTCGAGCGCCCTCAAAATTCCATTGAGCGCCTGCAAAAATTTGGTAACTAAAAAAATAATATTAGAAGTATACAGAAAATAAAGCTGATCGTATGTTTATTGTTGTAAGAAATAGAGAAATGGTGTGCTCCTATAGTTATGAATAGTGGCAGACGGCTGTTCCCTGCCACATGACGTCACACCGCGCTAGAAAGAGATGTGCGCGTTGTCATACCTTCAGTATTTGTATCATGAATACGAATTGCTCTGACTTTACCGGTAACGACAGCTGCATGCGAAAGAAGTTTTAGTGTACTAGAACGAATTAAGTCATATCTGAGGAATTCTACCGGACAAGATAGACTTGCTTCATTGGCGATTCTTAACATAGAGTATGAAGAAGCTAAATCTTTGTGCGCGGATTGTACAATTAATAAATTCGCTAATTAACTCATATTCATTTGCCATTTTATTTATTTACGCTGTTTTTTAAATAGTATTTTGAGTTTGTTGAATCATTATTTTATTTTTTTGACATTTGATCTTAAAATGTCTTTTGTTTAAATACGAACAGAACCAAAGGTATTTAAGTATTTCATTTTAATTATTTAAGAATTATTTATTTGTTGTATGTTACAAATACGTAAATATATTTCTTATACCATGCAAGTTGTTTTTTATCCACTATACCTATATTTAGCATAGATATCTTTTATAGGTAAGTCATGGGCGTAGCCAAGGGAGAGGTTTTAGGGGTTCAAAGCCCTCCCGAAATGAATTACCTTTGACCTTGAATGAAAAAAAAAAATTGCCTGCGGCGCCTTTTTCCGGTATACATTTGCGTAACCTAATAACAACCACTAAAATGCTGAGCGCCTGCAAATTTACAATCCTGGCTACGCCACTGATATTTCCTATGGTTCATGAAAAAGTAGACACTCGGTATGGGTAATATGTTATTTTTGTTTTTAATTTGTTGATTTGCATTTTAGAAATACGGCATATTTCAGAGTGCCATTGAACAAATGATGTGTTGGTTATTAGATCTGTCAAACATAGGACATAAGAATGAATATGGTTCCATGGTACTGTAGGTATTGTGTCGCTTTTAATTCTGAACAAGTTTTTATTTATAACTATTCTCTAAAATTAAGAGGGAACTACAGCAAAATAAAAAAAAATCTGATGTGACCGAGCACATAACCTCTCGCCATTCCCATTTTATGTTACATAAGTATCGAATTTAACATTTCTTATACACAAATAATTCTAATTATTATATCTATTCTTTCATTCCATGAGAAATTTTGTCGTACTCTTCTGAAATGTTTAAGATTCTTCCAATTCATTGACGGAATTAGTGGTATTTCTTAAGGATATTATGTAGGTGATATTAATATACGTATAATTTTAAATATGTACTTAATAATACAATAAAAAATATTAATTTTACATCCTAGAAAAAGCTTTCAGTAATGTTAACAAAACTGTTGATTTTGGACACTAACATTTTGCTGTCAATTACAAACATTTAAATTTGTCAACTGGTTTCCTTGGAGTTGTATGGACTGTCAGATTTTTTACAACAGATTATATATTACATTTTTTATCACTAAATCTATAGGAAATATAATAAAAAAATTAAATGTTTCAGATGGAAAATTTAATTTTCTTTAATATTTGTAATAAATATATTTTCAAAGAAGATTTAAAAAAAAAAACTACTACTTCCGGTTGTCTAATTATTACCAAAACATATTCAACTCTTCCCATTAATGGTAAATTGAAGAATCCGTAGTTAAACAGGTCTTTAATCGTATAGTATTTGAGAAATCGTTTATCCAACATCAACACACACACAGATATCATCGTAAAAATGTGAAAATCGGATTTTATGGACCTTAAAACGTGCTTATTCAATAAAATTTGGATATGTGATTTTTAGCATGAATCGAACACCTCTCTTAGCGAGAGGTAAAAATAGCATTGTATTCACTATATTGCAGATTTCAAGTAAACACCCGGTATGTTTGTTTATATGTTCTACACACAACTTGTTTTTTTTTAATGGCTTTTAAATCATAATAATAATAATAATAATAATAATAATAATAATAATAATAATAATAATAATAATAATAATAATAATAATAATAATAATAATAATAATAATAATAATAATAATAATAATAATAATAATAATAAATGTGATAGCGCACTTTTATATACTTTTTATTATAAACGAAAGTTCAGCATACGACGTGCGTGTCTGGCATATGTGAATTTAGATGCAGCTTTAAATAAATCTAAAAATAAACAAATTAAACCTGAGTTCCATACTGTACACATACACAACACGGATGATTCAAAGTTTTGAGAAAATTGTCATATTTAATTTATACAAATTAAATTCAGTTGACGTCTGTGAATCTGTATGTATATACGTAAGTCTGTATAAACGCACATATGTATGTACAGGGTGTCTGCCATAAGTAGGCCACCATTACTATCTTTCTTATTTGAAGAGATAGAAAGACGGCTAAATGGACAAAGTTGGACGATATTTTAGGACAAATTTAATGGTGGAAAATGCAAAATAATTGATCGTCAAATTCGCGACTTATTTAGTAAAATATATTTTTTTAAATGGAATGCCATATTGAAGTGGTGCCATTTAAAAGATTTTTTTTATTTGAATATAAAAATTCATTATTACTATTATTAAAACTAGAAACAAAAGAGTTATTTCAAGTTCAAATTTAAATATATTTCTTATTTTAATTCAAATACGACATTGTTGCTATGGAAACAACAAAAACTAACATTAAACAAAGAACAATTGATATTTTGTTTATTTATTTCCTTATGGATAGATGATGTCAACAAAATGGATAAATGTAGTACCCAATGATGAATTAGTTGAACTAGTCAACATTTTGAACATTTTCATTAAATTTTATGCATACAAACCAATCTTTTTATTAGGAATTATTTATTTGTTCTTTGATCAGTGTTAATTAATAATTAACTTCGTTGTTTTTGTTGTTTCCATAGCAACAACATCATATTTGTGTTAAAATAAGAAAATGGTAATTAAATTTCAACTTGAAATAATTCTTTTGTTTTTAATTTTAGAAGTATAGTGGTAATAAACTTTTCTGTTTAGACAAAAAGAATCTTTTAAACAGTACCACTTTCCATTTTAAAAAAATATTATTTTGTTGAATAAGTCGCGTATTAGATGTTCAATTGTATTACATTTTTCACCATTAAATTTGTCGTATAATATCGCGCAACTTTGTCCATTTAACCGTCTTTCTGTCTCTTACATATGAAGATGATATAGACGCACCATATTGATTTCAATTTTAATTTGTAAAGTTCAAATATTGTCTCTCGTTACTTAGGAGTATTTTTCTTAAATACCCTGTATTTTGTAGGTATAGAAAAAAATATGCATCTCAGTAATTATAATTAAAACTAACGTCAAACACAAAATGTCAAATAAAACGAGTAGTTGTCTATGTGCGCATTTATTTACCTATTGTTCCATACCACCACTGATCTAATTAAAAACTGTTAAATATATTCCATTTTTCATTTACAAAAAAAAACTATTTAATTGTTTTATTGATATATAATTAGGGAAGACAATAATTGAACATTTTAAAAATAACATCGAAATCGCTGCACCCTCCTATATTTGTATTATGCATTTACAACATGAGTGATTGAAGAATTACGGGACAGGCATTTAAAAAAACCCGTTTTTCCCATTAAACGCCTGTCATGAATTCTCATGTTCACCATATACGAGATCTATGTATCTGGACTTGTGCAAAATAATAGCGTATTTCTGAGATCATTTTAAGCAAAATATGTTATATAAAGATATGTCTAACTTTTCGTTAGAGAGTTACAGCCATTTAAAAGTGCACCTCATCAACCACATACTCTTGCTAAAACTTGATAAATGTAGAAGTTTTTAAGATATTTTAATTTTTAGAAAAAAATTAAGTATCTTAAAAAAATTAGATTACAATAAAGAAAAAATCAAATTCAGAAAAATTCATTCTTGGATATCTAGGTACGTTGAAATAAATTAATTCATCTTCTTGTTCACTGCATAGTCCTAACCCCAACCAAATGTAACAACCTGAATATTTACTGGGTTCAGGATATTAAGGTTTTGCTTACATTTACAAAAGTAGACTGGTAACTATTAATAACTGTATCTGTACGGTAATATTACCATACTGACATGTCAACAAAATAAAAATACAAATAACGTTACGTGTATCGTAACTCCGTAATAGGGTTTACTTTATTCTAAAATAATAAACATGAATAAAGAACATAACTTGAATATTAGTCATATTGACATATGTGGTAGTATATTACATCCGAGGTGGGAGATGTTTCATTACAGCCGAGTGCTTCGCCTCTCGGTAATATACACAAGCACTCGACTGTAATGAAACTCCCACCGAGGTATGTATACTATTTTATTCGCAATCATCCTCTTTTTAAATAAATAATTTTCAGAATAAATCATTGAGTTATAACCTTTAATTTTGTTAATGGTTTTTGACAGCTCTATTAAAATTTGTTTATCCTACTTTATTATAAAGATCTATGAAAATGTTGCTAGGCAACCCCTACTTAAACATTTCCCACCCGTGAGGTGGAAGTAAAATCTGTTATTTCCAACCCAAGAGATTAATCATTGCAGTTAGGAATGACGTATTTCCCAACCTCTAAAAGGTTAGGAATCGACATATTACTATAATGATTGTGAATAAAAATAATTGTTTCTGTTTATTCTAAATGTAGCATTAATAAAAGAATTTCAAAAAATAATATTTGTTTATAACGTCATTTCTCAAACCGATAAACTATTGAACAAATCATATGGATGTTAAGAATCGTAATAGGCCTTCTTCTTCCTATAGCTCTACAACCCTTGATGGGTTTTGGTTTGCTCTGTTATGTTGTGCCACGTCTTTCTGTCTACGGTCAAATCCTTCCAGTTCTTAAGCTTCATTATTCTGATATCTTCTAATACATCTTCTTTCCATCTTTTTCTTGGTCTTCCCCTAGCTCTATTCTCCCATGGTTTCCAGTTCGTGATCTTCTTTGCTGCCCTCTCTTCTTCCATGCGTATTATGTGGCCGAACCATTTTAATCTCAATGATTTGATGAATCTAACTATGTCAGCTCCTCCGATTAGGTCATAGGTAAACGTAGAAAAAAATAATTCATTTAAAATTTGTCATTGTCATAAAATGTTTTTATCAAAGAAGTTATTTCATTTCTACTCGTAGAAATGAAATAACTTCTTTGATAAAAACATTTTATGACAATGACAAATTTTAAATGAATTATTTTTTTCTACGTTCCGTCGCCTTTAGATAAGAAAGATATTGTCTTGGTCAAAAAATTCATAGTCAGTTTTTAACGAATAAGCACAATAGGTAAAAATCGAAGACGATCCAAAACACGTGCAAGCAAAGCAGCTGTCAACAAGTAAGTGAACATTCAAAATGGCTGAGCTTGTCGACATAAGTGAGAGACATGAGTACCAACATAAAGCCACAAAAAGATCGAAATTCGAATATACGTAACCCGCGAAAATTCAAAATTCGCGATAGTTTTTGAACACACCTCGTATACTTCCCAGAAAAAGTCTTCAGTAATGTCGCCGGATTTCTGACACTGACATTTATCTGTCAGTTACAAACAATTTAAATTTTCAATTATTTTCCATGGTATTCTTTCGGCTGTAAAATTTATTATTTTATATATTATATTTCTTTTATCTCTAAATCTATAGAATATATAATAAAATATTTAAATGTATCAGATAGAGAATTTAATTTTCTTTAATATTACCAAAAAAAAATTTCCAAAACAATTATTTAGAAGATTTTTTTCAAGAATCTTCTACTTCCGATTGTCCAATTGTTACCAAAACCTTTTCAGATCTTTCCATGAATGTCCGATTGGAAAATACGTAGTTAAACAAATATATAGTCTTATAGTTTTTGAGTAATCGTCCTTCCAACATCCCACACACACACATACACACATCCACACACACACACACACACACACACACACACACACACACACACACACACACACACACACACAGACATCATTGTAAAAATGTTAAATTTGGATTGTAGGGACCTTAAAACGTGCTTATTCAATAAAATCTGGATATGCGATTTTTAGCATGAATGCAATACTCTCTTAGCGAGAGGTAAAAATGTAAAATTATGACATTCTATAAAAAAACACTTTAGCCTGTTACTCTTATAAAATGGAACACCATCTACTTAATCGAGTTACAGAATTTAAAGATGTAGGAGTCATATTTATTTGATGCTAAGCTCTCCTTCAATGCGCATATAAATTACATTGTAAGATATACCTACAAAAACCTAGGCTTTATAATTCGGAATTGTCGTTCCTTTCATAGGTTAAGAACTTTAAAAATATTATATTTTTCATGTGTGCGTTCAAAATTGGAATACTGCTTACAAATATGGAATCCGTTATATAATATATATATTGCAACAGCATCGAAAGAATTCAAAGAAAATTTGTAAAGTACTGTTACTATAAAATATATGGTGTTTATCCTACTCATGATATATCATACGATAACTTATTATCCTTTTTCAACTTGATGTCTTTAGAAAATAGAAGAAAGATGTAATCTTCGATTTATGTATGTAAATTAGTTAACAATATTATAGACGATCCTATTTGTTTAGCTAGTATTCCATTTTCTGTTCCGCGCCTATCTTCTAGAAATAAATACACATTTCAATGTTCACTTATCAGAACTAACTATGAGGCAAGATCGCTCATCAGACAATTATGCTTTATTTTTAATAATATTTCAAATGATATTGATATTTATTACTTGTCATTCAGACACTTTAAGCAAGCATTAATAAATATATTTTAATTTAATTTTTCCTGTTATAGATATATATATTTTTTTTCTTTTTGTGCTGAAACATTGTTGTTTATACCATTATGTTTCTATGTGCATCCACCCCGTAACTGGGATTTCAATCCTGTGGGATGGGTGGGATGTTAAATAAATAAATAAATGAATAAATAAATAAAAGTGCACTCAACATACGGGTCTTTATTTTGATGTAATATTATCAATTTAAGGAACTTAAAAATTTCAGTTACGTTGGTGCAACCGGCCATTAATGAAATGAATAAATACAACCCGATGTTTTTATATTAATGATTTAAATGTCTTAAGAACGTGGAGAATGATTCAAATTTGTTCATTTTATTAAATTTACTGAGGAAGTAAATTTCCTAGGATGTTTATAAGCCCGGCCCAAAGTGTATAAAAAAATCAGGGACCAAACCAAACGAAATTTTATGACAATTTCCGACAATGAGAGTGAATCTGACGATTAGGGTAGTGTATAAAAGAGAGGTTATTATTATATGTACTTCTCATTCCGTCAAATTCAAGGATTTATATTTTCATATTCTGAAATAATTTTGCGAAAACAGGTAATAATGATACAGTAAAATACTATCAATTATCTTCTTTTATTAACCAACAAACAAACGTTGAACGTGAAAACCCTTTCTCATTCAGCATAAATAAATCCGATAATCAAATTCTTGATACATTCTTTTCAACATGTAGCTGTTTATAGATATAATCGCAAACGCAGAACGCAGCAATGATCCTTGACTTAAAAGTCGTTTTTACTTCCGAGTTGCTGGATCAATTCCGAAAGGTCTGCGGAAAAATGCTCGCTCCGTTGTTACTGTTTTCGCCAGTGCGGAACGCAGAACGATTGGCGTGGGAGTTAGCAGTGTAACACATTGTCTTCCACAGTAGATATGAAATATGTAGATACTCGAAACGTAAATTTTATTAATATTAATTCTCAAAAAAAATATTTATTTTTTGTCGGGTATTAATTTGTTTGGAAAAATAAAATAGGGGTCTAAATATTTTTATCAAGATGAACAAAGCAAAAATATCATAAAATTATGGAAACCCTTATTCCAAAAATTACAGTGTTTCGTACACCTCGTTTTTACATCGATATGAAGAGCTGATTCTATTTTGTTTTGGGTATAATTAAAATTGGTCAACAATTCAATAGCTTACATGTTTTTGATATTTTACGTTATTATAAATATTAAAGGATATTTTATTTTCTAAACGGTTTGATTACATTTTTACGGTATTGTTTTTGTAAAAAAAATCGATGGTGAGTTTTTAATGAATAAGCATGTTTTGGGGTCCCTATAATACGAATTTACTATTTTTACGATAATGACTGTATTTGTGTGTACGCGTGTGTGTGCGTATGTGTGTGTGTGTGCGTGTGTGTATGTATGACGATCATTTCGGCCGCAATATTATAATTCCAAAAATTACATTTTTTTCGTTTTCCTCATTCTTACACCGAAGGGAAGACTTGATTAGATTTTGGTTAAAATTAAACAACCGGAAATATCTTACTTTGAAACTTTTAACTTTTTTTCTTAAAAACACACAATTAAATGTCATTTTTTGATATTTAATCTTATCAAATATTAAAGAACATTTTATTCTCTATACGTTTGATTGAATTATTTTCTTCATATTCAATGTATTTAGAGATAAAAAAATAAAGAAATTAATTTTCATAAATCTTGTAATTTTTGCTGCGTCACCGTGAAAACAGATGTCAGTGTCAAGTAGAATTTATATAATATGTATGTGAAATAATTTTGCTGAAAATACAAGAAACTTTCTGTATAGAATTTATATAAAATACATAGAAATGACAGAAGATATTGTGCTGGTCACAACAGATTTTTTACCTTCCGTCACCTTTAGGTAAGAAAGGTATTGTCTTTGGTCAAAAAATTCAATGAGTTTTTAGTGAATAAGTACGTTTTAAGGTCCATATAATATGATTTTACCATTTTTACGATGATGTCTGTATGTATGTATGTGTGTGTGTGTGTGTGTGTTTGTGCGTGTGTGTGTGTGTCTGTGTGTGTGTGTGTGTGTGTGTGTGTGTGTGTGTGTGTGACAAAAGTTTTGGTTCAATACCACGATTCCAAAAAAATTAATTTTTTTGGTATTCCTCAAGTTTACATCCAGAAGAAGAAGTGATTAGATTTTAGTTATAATTGATCAACCGGAAGTACCCTCATTTGAAGATTTTCTTGAAAAAACGCAGTTAAATATCATTTATTGACATTTAACATTATTATAACTTAGGCCCGATATTTTCAACCTCGGTTAAACAGTCTGTTAATATAACTGTCAGTTAAAAGAAAAACAGCATAAATTGTAAAAATTATACATGTGTCAATTTTTCAATAACTAATTGTTTTTATAACCGACAGTTAAGTTAACAGACTGTTTAATCAGAGATGAAAATATCGAGCCTAAAAGAACATATTATTCTCTATACGATTTGATTCGTATTCAATAGATATAGAGTTAAAGAATTATAAAGAGATTAAATTATATAAATCAACCAACTATGCTAACCATGGAAACTGCTAATATATTCAGATAATTGAAAATGACAGATGTCAGTATCAATGGAGAGTAAATGAATGTGGCAAAGATATGGTAAGGAATGAAAGAATAAGGGAAATAAACTCTAGTGTAAGAAGTTTCTAGAAAGATACAAGAGAGACGATTACATTGGCTTGAACATGTCATGAGGAGACATGAAGACTATATTGGAAGACGAATGAATAGACCAAATATAGGAAGGACTGTACTGCGGAAGACTTGAGAGAAATGGAACTGAATAAGAACGACACGCAAAAGTGAAATGAGTGGAAGAAGAAATAAAGTAGCGACCCCTAACGAATAGTAAAACTAAAGAAGAAGAAGATGTCAGTTTCAAGTGCAATTTACATAGTTTGTTTATGAAATAATTTTACTGGAAATTTAGAATCTTTTGCAAGTAAATTTATGTATGGAATTTATACATAATGCGGAAGTTATTGTGCTGGCCACAATCAGATTTTTTATTGTTGATAGGTAGTGGGTAAAAATTTATAAAGAAATTAAGTTTCATAAATCTTGCAACCTATGCTGCTACATTGTGCTACAACTATACAATGGAAACATTTAAGATATTCAAATAATACTATTTTACCCGTAAAACTTTATGTTTTTAGAGAAACAATTATGAATTTTTTTGTCAAAATTTATAAATTTACAGCTGTAATCCCTGAATTTAATTTAAAGACTTGGTAAAAATAGATTCAGGCCCAGTTGCATAAAACATAATCACATTGTTAACAATGACAAGACTTATTTTCCATATTTTTGATACGTATTCATTTTTACAATGTGCAGTTATAGCTAATAACGTTTTATGCAACTGGCCCTTGGTGTGCGTTATTTTTAAATAAATGAGCGTCAGTAAACGCTTGAATGCCTATTTTTTGCGATCATCTAAAAAATGAGCTGTTTCTGATCACTTTTAGACCGGAAAACTCTTCATTACTGAGCTAGCTCGGAAAATTGTCTATAGGGGATCGGAAATTAACTTTTCAATTCCTACAGTTATTTCTTATTTCCTTGCAATAAAAAATAAAATAATACATAGCTATAGATTTTTACGAGGATAGCACCGAAACTACTATGTAATAGAAAACAAAATTTTCCATAAATAATATTTTTATTGTTTTTCGAAATATTCAATAGTCAACACATTTATGTCCATGTTTTCGAAGGCTTTATTTCCAAAAACAGCCCGAAGCATTGTTTTGGCGAAAGCGAACTTTTAAAATCATAAAATATCATGGCTCGGAATTTTTCTCTTGTTAACTGCATTTTCGGGACGACGTGCGTACTTTAAAACTGCATAGAATATACTGATAACAAATAACGAATTGTAACAAGAACTGTCAAACTACATAAAGATGTACTTTTGTTTTGTGATGCATTTATTTTTCATAGCTACCTTGGTTATATTTATTTGCTTTGCAGAAACTTTTGGTACTACCCTCGTGAAAGTGTCTTTACTGGGCTCACAAGCTTCCAAACCTTGCCTACGGCTCATTTTCAGGTCTTTTTACGTAAATTAGTATATTTTGACATGTTACTTTATTAAAAAAATTACGTGACGCAAATTTTTTTAAATACTCTCATACTAAATCCACTTTTACAACGACTTTAAAATAAATTTACTCGGGCACCAACACCTGTTTTACGGGACAGATAATATGTGATAAAAACTGTTTTCCCATGCTAAATACTTATGTCACGGATTCTTGTGTTTTGCAAGAAACTTTCTGTATGGAATTTATCTAAAATATGTATAGAATTGTCAGAAGGTAATGTATTGGTCAAATCAGATTTTTTAAACATGTTACCTATTTGTTACCAAAAATAAATCATAAATTACATGTGTTGTACGATATGAATTATATACAATTGTATTTGGTAAATGTTTCTAATTAAAGATATTACTACAAAAATAAGCACTCTAACTATGTATTCCAATTATATATTTACTAAAAAAAAATATTTTGTTATTTTGTTTACTCCGTAATTTATTCTTCCTTAATTGTGCATGTAAGTAATAACTTGCAAAAATTTTAATTGATATTAATAAAATTCCTTTCTAAAAATAAGTACATAGTTGTTATGAAAATTAGGTAAAATATTTCTACATAATTAATTTACTATTTAAAACAGAATATTCATAATAATTGATTAAACTGTATTTATTATAAACCTAATTTCTCTTTATTTAATCAAAACGATTTCTTTAGAAATTTATTAGAGCTAATATAAAATGTTAATTAGAGGCGTTTTATTACAATTTTTAGAATAATTGCTCTCTGAAACATTGCAACCATCTTTAATAGTTATTTGTATCACTAGTCTAGTTGTAGAAACTGCACTTTTGCGAGTGTGAATAAGTATACAGGATAACATTGAAAAACGAGCCACTCAAAATACATTTTGTATTTATACCTATTTTTTATTTAAACTTATTTTTTTGATTACAATAATAGGAGGAGTCTAAGGTTAAAAATATATATAAAACTAAAACAATTACCCCTTAACCTTAAATAATAATATAAGCTAAAAGCTAAATACGTATTTCGAGAACTAAGTTCTCATCATCAGTAGAACAAAACAAAAGTTTAAGCAGAGAAGTTAAGATTACTCAATATGTAAACCATGTCAGAGGTCTAACAACTCTGAGCAAACAAGGGAGAGAACTGGGATTATATAGGGATAGGAGTCACAGGTGAATGAATACCAATTAAAACTAAGATTTAACGTCCAATGAAATTTAAGATTTAAAATGTCCTATTAAATTTAAGTTTCTATTAAATCGAATAATTTAGAATTTGGTATGGGACCGAAATCTGCGTTCATCAAGTTATTTTTAAATTTATTTATTATTAAGCTCTCGTATGCATCTAAATATCTATCATTATTAATATTCTTTAAAAGTTTAATGTTAGAATTGTTAATTTTGTGATTATTAATGAACATATGTTGAGCCACACTAGATTTTTCGGGATTACCGCTTTTTAGATGATAAAAATGTTCTTTAAACCGAGTGTCAATTTGCCTTTTAGTTTGCCCGATGTAAACTTTATTACAATCATTACAGCTAATTTTATATATACCGGATTTTTTGTTAGTGTCAATTTTATCTTTAGGATTACCTAATAGAGATTTAATAGTATTACTTGATTTGTAAGTCACGGTTAAATTTTGATTTTGAAAAATTTTATTTAATAAAAATCCTTTACCTAAAATGGTTAGAGAATATAAAAACACCATTAAAAATTGTCCAAATTTAATTACGAAAAATATAAATTTTAAACTTAACGTTTCAAACCCAGTAGTACCAAAAATGTACTGTCTTCCAAAAATTCATAAACCGGGTAATTCAGTAAGACCTATAGTTTCTGGCATAAATTCACCAACTTATTTGCTTTCAAAATGGTTAGTCAACGAATTTACTAATTTTCAAAATCAACCACAAACTTTTTCCGTACAAAATTCGTTACAATTCATCGAAAAAGTCAAAGATATTACTTTAGATAAAAATGAAATATTGGTTTCTTTTGACGTTAGTTCTTTATTTCCAAGTGTACCGATCCCGAAAACTTTAGAATATTTAAAAACTTTTTTAGAAAATAACAACTTGGATGTGACACAAATTAATGAATATTTACGACTCACTGAACTTTGTATGAATCAAAATTATTTTCAAGTAAATAATAAATTTTATCACCAAAATGAAGGTACAGTTATGGGAAATAGTTTATCACCATTTTTGGCTAATTTATTCATGAGTAATTTCGAAATTGAATTTAAGAAAAACAACAAATATTTTCCTAGAGTTTGGATTAGATATGTAGATGATATTTTTGCCATAGTTAATATCAAAAATTGCGATTTGAAAACTTTTCTAGACAATTTAAATTCAGTTTTCCCATCAATTAAATTTACTATTGAACAAGAAACTAATAAACAACTACCATTTCTGGACGTACTGGTTATTCGAAATAAAAATAAACTAGAGTTCGATATTCACAGAAAATCCACTAATACTAACAGATTTATAACTGCTGACTCCAATCATTTCTGGCAACATAAATTAGCATCATTCAATTTTTTAATAAACAGATTAACAAAATTTCCTTTAAACAAAAAAAGATTTAATATTGAACTAAACTATATTAAAGAAATAGCTAAATATAACGGTTTCCCGGTTAAAACTATAGATAAATTAGTTCATAAATTTAAACATCGCCAATCCGTTTCTAATTTTACAACATTAACACCATTTAATAATAAAAATAATAATAAATACATAACACTACCGTACGATCACGCTTCTAAAAATTTAAATAAAATTTTTCAAAATCAAAATTTAACCGTGACTTACAAATCAAGTAATACTATTAAATCTCTATTAGGTAATCCTAAAGATAAAATTGACACTAACAAAAAATCCGGTATATATAAAATTAGCTGTAATGATTGTAATAAAGTTTACATCGGGCAAACTAAAAGGCAAATTGACACTCGGTTTAAAGAACATTTTTATCATCTAAAAAGCGGTAATCCCGAAAAATCTAGTGTGGCTCAACATATGTTCATTAATAATCACAAAATTAACAATTCTAACATTAAACTTTTAAAGAATATTAATAATGATAGATATTTAGATGCATACGAGAGCTTAATAATAAATAAATTTAAAAATAACTTGATGAACGCAGATTTCGGTCCCATACCAAATTCTAAATTATTCGATTTAATAGAAACTTAAATTTAATAGGACATTTTAAATCTTAAATTTCATTGGACGTTAAATCTTAGTTTTAATTGGTATTCATTCACCTGTGACTCCTATCCCTATATAATCCCAGTTCTCTCCCTTGTTTGCTCAGAGTTGTTAGACCTCTGACATGGTTTACATGTTGAGTAACCTTAACTTCTCTGCTTAAACTTTTGTTTTGTTCTACTGATGATGAGAACTTAGTTCTCGAAATACGTATTTAGCTTTTAGCTTATATTATTATTTAAGGTTAAGGGGTAATTGTTTTAGTTTTATATTTATTTTTTTGACACATTTTTTTAATAAATTTATCTTATAGTATATGAATTGCAAACATGAACGAAATAAAAAAGATAACTTTAGATTTTGTTATGTACATATTAATAAAAAAAACTAAGATTAATATAATTTTTGGACGATCGGTTTTCTTAATGTTTACCGATAAGCTTTCCAAGGCAGTAGGCTTTGTTTACAAATTACTGGTCAGTAAGTGATGTGAATCCCAAGTAAATAAGAACGACTATCAAAGCTTACTTTAAAAATGAAAACCATTTTTTTTAATATGTCAAAATAATCTTCAAATTTTTTTTTTTAATTTTGTGCCTCGATTGTGCAAAAATCGTAATAAGCATTGTGGTCAGGAAGTGCTCTTTTACCGGTATCAAATGTATTAGTGTTTTCGACTTCGATTTCCAAAATCATTCTCAAGCGGTAGGAACACTTACTAACCTTAATACTTAAATAACTATTTTAATTAGAGATGGGATAACGTTAATGAATTGTTACGTTATTTCATAACGTTACAAAGACAATTAATTCGATACATAACGCTATAAATAACAATAAAAATTAAATAATGTTATGTTACGTTATAATAACGTTATTTTTTTTTTATTATTATAACATTACAATAACCGTATTTTTCTCAAGTTTGTAATAAAAATTCAATAAAAATTAAAATTAAAAACAATGTATTAAAAAACTTACACTCTTATCTTATTCTAGAAATGAAATAAAGTGCTCAGCATTTGAATTTAACCACTATTGACATCTATTCATTATAATATACGAAATAAATTATCAGGAAATTATACTTTCAAACGGCAAAAATCTTGTAAAATTTGTAAACTTGTATAACGTTATAGTGAAACGTTATTTGTTGTTACGGTTACATAACGTTATTTTAACATTAATCATCGCCATGGATAAATTTTTAAATTAAAATGTCAAAAAGAATGATATAAAAATAAAAAATTACGAGTATAGGTACAAAGGACAGGTGTCTTGAATTTTTCATATTTTGAATTAGATTGCCGTCATATAAAAAAACGTTGAGAACCACTGTACTAGATGGTAACATCAGAAAATATGAATTTGAGAAGACAATGATTTACAAACATAACCTGAAATATCAACAAACACTTTTTATCGGTTTTGCATTACAAGTTCAAATATAATTAGGTATAGCTGGCGCGTGTGAAGTTGAGACTGACCAGAATATGCGCAGGGCCAGTCTGAACTTGCGTGCGTCAGCTATACTTACATTTAGCTTAAAATTTGTTCTTTTATGTTACACATTTTGCTAATACTTATGTAAAATAAGTTATACCGGACGGAAGCACAAGAAAAAATATAAACCGAAATAATTTATATCGGCCGAATTCTAAATGAAGTCGTCGTACCACAACCACGAAATTTTATACATTATACACACAATTATAGCTTCTAAAGAAATGAACTATATTTACTTATTGTAAAATTGTAAAAGTATTGTATTAATATGAAATTTCAGTTTGCTATATTTAAACTTGAACTGTATTACTTTCCACCTATATGTCACGGCAAGGTCAAAAACTGTCTCTAACAATATTAGAAAAGAGTGGGACTGGGAACCAATGAATAAATTACTCAGTAGTAACTAGTGACAATGGTTCAGTGATAGTTGTTCAATATGTTGCTATTTGTGTTTTGTTATAAAATGAATTTAAACTATGATTTTTCTTCATTGCATCGAGTGAGTATACTCGTATAAGTGTTTGTGGTAGCTAAAATTTGTAAAATGAAGAATTTTAGGTTAGGTAAGTGATGAAAAATAATAGCACATATGTTCCCCCAAAAAATTCAACGATTTTTATTTTAGAATATGTTTGGTAATGTATTATGTAGTAGAAAAATCAAATCTATGTCAGTATTTATTTATTAGAATATACAGGGTGTTAAAAAAAGTGTTCGGAAATTTTAAGGGCGTATAGTATAGACCAAAATATGTGAAAAAAAATCTAATAAACATGAGACCGCAAACTAACCGTTTCAAAGATATGAGCTATTATAAAAAACAAGTTACTACATATGCAATCAAGTTTACTGTGATTAACAGAAAAAACAAATCCACATCGCGTTAAGTCAGGAGACCTGGGAGGCTATGCAACTTTGCCTCCTCGTCCTATCCATCTGCTACTGTACCTTTGATTTAAGTGTTTCCTAACCATAACAGAATAATGCGGTAGAGCCAATATCCACATATTAAATCTGTTGTTAATGGGCACATTTCTAACAATCCGGGTAAAGTATTAACCTAGAAGTCGAGGTATGCCATACATAGTACTTTTCTGAAAATAGCTTATATCTTTGAAACGGTTACATTGCGAACCCATATTTATTAAGCTTCTTTCACTTATTTTGGTCTATAATATACACCATTAAAAATTCCGAACACTTAAATTTTGCAATAAAGTTAGTTTTTGTCTGTTTGTGTGAGGTTCGGAATATAATGTAAAAGCGCACTCCAAAAAACGCTTTTGTTATAAAAGTGCATTCGTAATACGGGTCAATATATTTATACTGCACTACTGCATGCAAAATTATTGTCGAGCTCGAGAGTCGAAAGTGCACTACACTGCAGATGTGATTTAGAAATAGGGTCATTGCACATTTTCCAATTTTTATTATTTTCTTAAAGTACACCTAAATACTTAAAACTGCTTATACAGAGTGAATACTTGAAAGCCGAAAATAGCCCGTAGCACGGGAAAATCTTTTTTCGCTGACTGTTGCTCCCCGTTTCAACTGACAACAATGGTTGTTGTTGAAAATAAATCTGAAACTGTGTTCCTGTATTATGCATCTAGTTGTACTTGTTGTTACTAAGGAAATAGAAAAACATAGTTGTGAGAATATAATTCATTAGTCACGTGATATGTTTTCCGCCAATCAACATTCAGAATCTCCCTAGTTACATGTCTATCACAGCGATGATAAAAAACAAAGAATTTATCACCTTATTTATAGTCGTTACTAAGGGATTTGTTTTCTTTATTTACGACATTGACAATTAATTTTGAGTATAAAATAAGTAATAACAATAATTCAAACTCCGATATATTAAATAAAACTCGTAAGTACCATGTTTTAATACATTATGAATATGTACATCAAAAGTTAGGTTAACATAATGTGTTACAAAAATTCATTATATTCTCTCAATAAAAATAAGCTCGTGATATGATTAATAATCGAAGATTTTGCTCGTGAAACCGAAATCTGCAGCTCGAGAATATCATCGATGATAATCATATCACTTGTTATATTACGTATGAGAATAAAATAATAAGTGATTAACAGTTTTGTACTTTGATGCCAAAAATATTTTTTTTCACGCTACTTCGAAGATATTTAATTAATCTAATTAATTACTCCACAGTTAATCAATCTATTATCTCTCAAGAGTTATGATATCAATAGAAAGATAAAAAAATTGTGCATCAAATAACACATAATTGTATGTACTAGTAGTAGACACTGTAAATTATGTCGTATGTCTATGTTTTCTGAAATACCTTAATCCAATACAAGGTTCATACATTAGAGGCCACAGAATTTTGGAATTCACATTTCATTTGGTTATCCACAGCCATATGCATGCGGTTGTGGCAGTAGCTCAATGATTCATTTTTTGCATTTTCGTTATTGTTATGTTTGTTTTCTTTGTCTTTTAACTTGAAAATATATAGAAGCTGGGTTATGGGAAATCAAATAATGAAAATAATATAAAAATTTTAAGAAAAAAATGCCCTGTAAGTCCAGTTGGTGTCAACTAATAAATAATGCCAAAAATGTGTATCAGTATTTGACACCACACATGCGGTTGCAACGTGATCTAAAATGACTAATATTTTATATAACTTAGTATTAAATCCATTATCAACAGTAACATTTGAAAAAAAGCACTATTAACAATTTATTATTTCATATTTATAAACTTATCTTCTTAAGTATTTACACAACAATTCCCATTGGTCAATGAATGGGGTCATTACACATTTTTTTTTCTTGAAAGAATAGGTCAATTAAATATGTAGGTATATGTAAGTCTTTAGAATCAGAGATATGATTTTTTAAAAGTTGTCTTTAATTTCAAATATTTTGACGCTGACGTCACGGCTTAGCGGATGCGGATGATTGTTCGTAAACTTGTCAGTTTGATTTTGTGACAGCAACATATTGTTAACTAAAAACATATTTCATACAACTTTTGATATTTATTTTAATGAATGTTTTATTTACATACCTTTACTCTTAACTCTGCTGTCACCTGTCACAATTTTAGGTTAGTTTGTTTTCACGAATTTTACAGCCGCGAAAGTTTATTAGTAAATTTATAAATGAAAAGTCGCATATTTCAAGTTATTTTATATTACTATATTTATTAAATAAGACGGATTTCACAATTTTTATTGGGTATGTTACCTGTTAAAGTAATAAAGGATTATTATTATTATTATTAGTATTATTTTATAAAAAAAAACAACTGTTTTTTTTTTAAATGACCCCATTAATGTGATGGTTTTGGCATTAACCAATATTCCACAATTTCAACCAATATAGTTTTAACAGCAAAATCAATATTAAAGACAGTCAAATTTAATTTCAAAGTGTCAAATGCTAGAGCTGTGTCAACTACCGGTGCTTTTATCTTACATACTTTTCAAATTAAAAAAAATCTGATGTGGCCAGCACAATACCTTCCGTCAATCCTGTGTATTATGTACAAATTCCATACATAAATTTTCTTGCAAAAGATTATAAATTTTTGGTATTATGTGATTCCTTTTCTCGACAACTGAATTCCATACTCCTGATAACAAGCAAACCACATAAAATAAGAAAATTATGAAATTTTGATTGAAAAATTGTAACACTTGCCAGTTATGGACATAATTAATTGCTGTCATTTTGACACGGTCAAAGTCATGTTACTGCACGCGCCCCATACATAAATTTTCTTGCAAAAGATCCTATATTTCCAGTAAAGTTATTTCATTAACAAACTATGCAAATTGCACATGACACTGATATCTTCTTCTTCTTCTTTAGTTTTTCCCATTCGTTAGGGGGTCGCTATTTTTTATTTTCTTCTTCCACTTATTTTTGCTTTGCGTGTCGTCCTCATTCAGTTTCTTTTCTCTCAAGTCTTCTACAATACAGCCTTTTCATCTTATATTTAGTCTTCCTATGTTTCTTCCACCTTCTATTAATATATTCATCTCTCCTCATAACATGTTCAAACCAATGTAATCATCGTCTCTCTTATATCTAGAAACTTCTAACACTAGAGTTACGTCCCTTTTTTCTTTCATTGATTTACATTTTATTGATACTGACATCTGTCAATTTGAATTAGCAGTTTCCATGGTTAAGTTAGCATAGCTGGCTGAATTATGAAATTTATATCAAATTTATTATCTTTATTCTTCTTTAACTCTATATCTGTTAAATATCAAATATAAAATGCAATCAAATCGTATAGACAATAATATATTATTTAAGTTATAATAACATTTAACTGATTTTTTCAAGAAAAACTGTTAAAATCTTCAAATGAGGACACTTCCGGTTGACCAATTATAACCAAAATCTAATCAACTCTGCATATGGTTGTAAGGAAGAGAAATACGCAAGAATTGTAATTTTTGGAATTCTAGTACTGGAGATATCGTGCAGGAAAAAACAGTCACATACACACACACACACATACACACACACACACACACACGCACATACGAACACACACACACACATACAGACATCATCGTAAAAATAGTAAAATCGTATTGTAAAGACCCTAAAACGTGCTTATTCAATGAAAACTCACCACCGAATTTTTTGACCAAAGACAATACCTTCCTTATTATAGGTGACGGAAGGTAAAAAAACACCTGTTCCAAGCTTAGCGTCATTTTTAAAATATAGTAGCTATGTGTGTGCATGATTATCATTGTATACATATGTGTATGAAGCTGTAACGTCACAAAATCAAAATCGCAAAAGTTTATGAGTTATGAAATTAATTCGGTCGAATTCGAACCACAACTTGCAACTATTCACTAATTATAATCAACCTTCAATATTATAACTGAAAAATTATGTAAAATCCAGAAGAAATAATTTATTTTCATGAAAAATTACACCGGAAATATTCCACTTTCTTTAATGTAACTATTACTACGGCAAAAGGAGATTTTTGTAAAAGATTACAGATTACATAGTATAGTTTCAAAATATTATGAGTAAAAGTGAAACACATTTAATAAATTGGTATGTATGTATTTAATAATTAAAGGAAAGGCTAAAATCTGTTTGTAAATATAACTTTCATATTTCGTATGACTAGCAATTGTAATAATATGTTTAGTTGAAATGATGAAAATAATTCAATCGGGATTAACGTAATTTATCTTTTGAGATTTTTGACATTAATTTTACAAAAATCTTAAACCAAATTTTGTCACTTTTGTACTTATTTTGTTCCATATTCTGCTTTTTACGATGTCAGTAAATTCGATCAAACTAGATGGTATGAAGTTGATTTTGCTTTATTTATTTGCAACATTTGTATGTTTATTTACCAAGTATAATGAATTTAGTGCAGTCAGCTCTTACAATGTTTTCACTCGAATTATCTTAGCTCATCAGATTAAAGTTGCGGAAGAGAAAAGATAATTTGATAAACAAATTTAATTCGCATTGCGCAGCCTTCTTGCTCCAATGCCTCTGAACAATTTCACGTCCTTGGTTTCAAAATTAAACAAAGTTTCAATGGCAGTGACGGCGAAATCAAGATATAAGAAATAATTAAAAGATGATATAAATTAAAAGATTAAAGGCCCGGTTTTATAAAGAAATTAAAATTTACTTGTCAAGTAAATTTGATGAAATGAACAAATTCGAAACAGCTCTGTTCTTATGAGATGTAAAACATTGCTGTAAAAAAAGCACTGCATTGTTTTCAACTCTTCTATTTGGCGCTGAAGTATGGGGACCGCTACAAGCAAACAGCGTAGAAAAGGGATTAGCGCATTATTTTAAAGCAGGGCATCGAACCCGAACCTGAACCGAACCAAAATCGGAACCAAACCGTCACATTTTAGCGAACCCAAACCCAGAACCGAAGCTCAAATATATTTTTCAATTGAACCCGAGTCGGAACCGAACCGGGCATTAAAATTCGGGTTCAGGGTTCAGCTCCGGTTCAGGTTCATTTTTAGTTCGAAACGAAGGCGTAATCGTAATATGGCAGATAATCGACGCCTGTGTTGTCTGTTTGTGAAAATTATGTTCGTGTTCTTCTCTTGCGCAAATTCCAGCTCGGATTTTAAATTATATTCTTATTCAAAAAACATTCATTCAATTTTCATTAAGTCGAACCGAACCTGAACCCGGAACAAAACCGCAAATTTTATTAATGTTTGAACTATAACCGCACCCGAACCCATCTCTCAAAAAATAAATTAATCTGAACCTGAACCGAACCCAGTTTTTGGCGGGTTTGATGCCCTATTTTAAAACCATACAGTCATTAGAAATATCTACGCCAAATTACATCATCAGAAGAGAGACAGGAGAATGTAACGTTGACGTGGCAATAGTAAACAAAATGATGAGCTGGTGGCATAAATTATTAGTTATCCCAAATGACAGATACCGAAAAATTTGCTATTAAAATTAAATCAAACAGACAATATAATAATTACTACTGAGAAACAAATTAAGTATAACTGGGTATGAAATCTTGAAAATATCTTACATATAACAAATTTTCACTGGGTATATGAAAAACAGAGTTGTATAACAGTAAAAGAAGAGATGATAAATATAGTACTTTCATAAAGAGAACCGTTATATAATGAAAATACACAGAGAATCCTTAACACATCTATTCCGTTCCTACATTATTAGCTACAACTATTTTTCATTAAATACCCCACACAATATCCTAAAGCTAATTGGCCAGCTCCGAACATCCAATCCATTTCCTATTCCGTTGTGCAATCTATAACCCCCTCCGAGAGCAGTACATTAGAAAACATATCCAAGTCCGAAGAACAAGCGATCGAAGTGCTGCTGGGAAGCCCATCCTAGGACGAGATATACGATATCTTCCGGTATACCCAAGCTGCTTGAAAATTAGAGCATTTATAATAAATCATTATCTTTTATGATTTAATATAAAATGTAATTATGTACTCACTTTTTTTAAACACCTACAATGTTACCAATCTATTTGTATAAAGTTGAATCCTTTTATCAAATAAATACTATTATTATTAATTTTATTATTATTTTTATTATTATTATTATTATGGGGTCTTGTGGCCGTGTGCTTGAGTGTCTGGTCGCGAATCTGGGAACCCGGGTTCGATATCGACCGACGCCAAAAATTACTTCGAATTTTAATGGCCAAAATTGACTCCTGTGGTGCACTCTCCCCGCCAGCATTGAGTGCCCGTGAGGTGACACCTGGTAAGCGCCCGCACGGTGCAAATATTTCATCATTACCGATATCTGTGTATAAAGCAGATTGGCACACCCAGCAATGGGTAATATGTCGTGATGATATATTTATTTATTTTATTTATTATTATTATTGTTTTCATTAAATTTACTGTGCAAGTAAACTTTAAGAGAAGATTAAATTTCTTTGTAAAACCGGTTTTATATTTCGTTTTTGAGTTGAAAGTAATAACGTTTCTGATTAATATAAATAAAAAATAGAAAGTAAATACTAAGTTTTATATTTCGTTTTTGAGTGGATACTCATAGATTTCATATGACATAGCAAAAAATTGTCAGCTATCGCTGTCAGCAGTCAAATAAATAACAAATATGAAGTATGAACAAAGTATGAGAAGACGAAATTAAATTATCTTTTGAACGGATTTTTTAAATGTTTACCGATATGGTTTCCAAGGTAGTATATATACTGACCAAAATTTGATTGCTATGATAACAATGACACTATATCGTACAATAAGACCACGAGCGGTAAGTGAATAAATAATTTTTACCGGTTTAAAGATATTAAGCCTTTGGTTGCATATACAAAAGTAAGCTGGTAACTAAGTAATGACTGTATCTGGTACTTAATTCTAAAATAAACATGATAAAGCACATAGTTTGAATACTTGTCATTTTGTCATATTGACCATATGTTAAAATAATTCTTCTGTTTATCATAACATTCTTAAAGGAACATTAATAAAAGGATTTAAAAATTATGTATTTATTAATAATATCTTAAATTTCTGAAATCAATAAACTATTAAACAAAACAAGAATGTTATGAATCATAACAAGCGGCAGTTATGATACTCATAACAATGCTGGGTATGTTATGCTGGATTTATACAGCGTAAGCCGTAACGTAACGTACCGTGCCGTGGCGTATTGTGACGTATCGTAACGCGTGATTTTTCTAAGCTATTTTATACAAAACTTTTTCGGTACATTTTAGTAAAAAGTATGCTCATGCTATGTCGATACAAGTGTACATCAGATTCGTATTTAACAGGTTTTTTTATTCGTAATACACTATACATATTTCATTATATTTCCATAATTTCCATTTAATATAATAATCTAAACTTTGACACTTTTTATATTTATTTCCATTTCATATACATATTAGCTAAACTTTGACACATATTAGCCACATAAAAAACCGACTATAGCGCAGAGCAGTAATAATTTTCGTAATATCGTAACGTGCCGTAACGTAGAAAGATAAAAGTTGGCGATCTTTGGGTTTTTGATACGTTGCGGCACGGTACGTCACGTTACGTCTTACGTCTGTATAAATTGTCACATACGTTTACATTATTTTATTCTTTTCGTTACGTTACAGCACGTTACGTTATGTTACGGCCTACGCTGTATAAATCCAGCATTAATAGCTATTACATAACATAGTACAACAGCTTTAGAATAAATACAAATCATAGTTGCCTTTAGAAAAAACAACTACAGCCCATACGATGTAACTTGGCGAACCAAAAGAATGTAATTCAGTTCACTATTCCTAAGTTGCGTTTTGTCAAATATTTACTTTTACTTCGATGCCGCACACCTTCAGAAGTGAAATAGTGATTTTACAATGTTTTATTGCCTTACACAAAGCAAATTTCACCCTAATACACTCAAACTCGGGGTGTCAGGTACTTTTCAACCCAAGAAGTTATATTCATACATAAGCGTTGGTGCATTTTTTTTTCTCAATAGCAATAGAAATTTTATTTTCTTAACTTTATTAATTTAAAAAATAATTAATTATAATATGATTTATATAATAAATAATTCATTCCAATATTTGTAATATTTTTTTTTGTATAAATAATTTCTTTTTTTTTGTAATATTCGTAATTTTATTGAACTTCATTCTTCTTCGGTACGCCTATGGCTTTTATAACTTTCCCATTACCGCAGTGATAATGTGAATTGCCCCAACTCGCCAAGTTACATCGTATGGACTGTACTCGTAGTGTGCTCGTAGTGTCAAAACAATATTTTCTAATTTTATTCGATTATTTATTTATTTATTAATTATTCGATAAAAAAAATGTCTGATATAACGCTTAAAATGTTCTGTAAATGAGAGAATCATCTTTCTGTGGGTGTCGATACATTTACTATTTCTTACGAGCATCTTCAAGTATGATGTGTGAACATATTCGTACCCTTCGATCCTAGAAATAATCGGCAGCCAAACGCAAGTGACACAAATCCAAATTTTTAGTTTTATATGTGAACATAGTTTCTTAATAATTACACAAGGGTTAAAAGTGTAGTTTTTGATTTATGGGGCCGTTTTATATCTTAAATATCACGTGCTGCAGATATGCTGTTACATTTTTAATTTAAACGTATTTAATGTAAAATTTAATTTTAAACAACTTTTTATTCTTGTAGTTTTGCTCTAAAAGTTACAGGAAAACCAATATCCGCACTTATTTAAAATCCTACCATGTTAAATTCCTATATTCTGGCTTTCGGTGCAATATGATTTATTATGAAATAAGAATAAAGAAATATTCACAACAGAAAAATAAAGATAGCGTTACCAGTATAACCCTTCTATAATATGATATTGCTTACTCTCTCTACACTTTAGTTATGACATTTAAAAATGCATGTTACATTTACGTCAGTTACATTGCCGTTATTGTACATGATGAATTATTTATTCAATGCTTTTGCCCTCACTCGTTTAAATCTCGTGAGTAGAGTTAAAATGTAATAAATAAAATGAAATTAAAAGATGTGTTTTATTGTTATGTTGGTATAAAATAGTATATTAAAGAACGAATGTCATAATTTTCATTATATTTTGTGTGAAGGAAGTTTGGGTCACGACGCAAAGCGGAGTGGCCCAACTCTTCGATACTAATTCAAATTCCATGTACATTTTCTGTTTCTTTTTTAAAATTTTATTACTATATTTCTTCTCTTTTTCTTATTTTTACTTTTAAATTCAAAATTATATAAAAATAGAATTCTTAACAGTCGTTTGTGTTCGTTTATTTAATGAGATTTTGTATATTTTTTAACATTCTTTGTCATCAACCTTAAAAAAAAATTGTACTAATCTATTACAGCACTCGAATCAGCTATTAACTAACTCTTTTGGGTGCTGTATTAGCTTTGTTACAGAAGCAAAATAGAAAAATAATTTTAAAATACGCAGATCATAATTGCGATAAGTGCAATATAATGCAATATTTCTAGCACATCTGACCTACTGTTGTTTTCGTTTCATAATGTAGTGCTTCATTATTTTTATATTCTAGCATAATTATTATCGTTTACATACTTAATTGCATATCAAAATCCAGTGCCGAATTAACCATAAGGCGCACAAAGCGGCCGCTTGAGGCCCCAGATTGTACAGAGGCCCCAATTTTTTTCTTTTTATTTTCTTAAGAACATTGTGACTAAATAGAAACAATATTAAGAATATAGAAAGGGAACGGCTCCATTTTTTTACATCCACCTATAGATTTTTTCGGTCAGAAAGAGACATATATTGCAAATTTTTGAAACTTCAAACCTACGAACCTAGATGTCCTATGTTGTATATCGCCTGCACCATCAGTGCAGTTCCCTCATCCTCACACTAGTCAAGTAGTCACACGTCACACTATTCTGTATAGTTGTTGTACAGCGCCATTATATTTATAAAAATATTAAATAGGTAACAAACTTAGCCAAATCAATTACAGATTTTCGTAAATTTGAATTTTGAAAATATAAAAGGTTTCATTCTATAATTTACATTTACTGTAAGTAATTTGTTTCGTTTCGTAATAAATTTAAAATATCAATAATCATACTTCAGTTTTATTATCTACCTAATTAACTTGGTATAGTAGGGGCCCCATATATAATTCCGCTTCAGGCCCCAAAATTTATTAATCCGGCCCTGTCAAAATCAAGTTAAACTATTTATAGCATAAATTATGAATGTGATGCACTTCATACTATAATTTTAAAAAAAATCTGATGTGGACACCACACGACTTTTTAACAGTTAAAATTCAAAATGTCAAAACTAGGGGGTGAATCAGCATTGTGATAACAAATTTTCAATCTAATACTGTCTATATTCTATGTATAATAATAAGTTTATAGTTAAATTATAACTATTGGTTAAACCGTTAAACTAATCATATCATATCGAAACGAAATGTCAAATGGTTTATTAAAAATAGTTGTTGTTAGAATATACAGACGTGTCTTGTTTGCTCTTAATAAAAAGCCTGTTATAGTGGTTTATATCGAAGTTGATATAATTTATGTTGTATCAGTGAGTGCATCTTTTGGCGGACATTATTGTGATTGTTGTAGTATTTTTCGCAGTTATTCAAGTGAGGAGATTTTTAATATTATTTATCTCACATCACGCATATATATATCGACTTTTTAAAGTGTGAATTTTGCGAAATTCTACGTGTTTAAAATTAATTAAAGTGTCATCGACCTCCAATATGCCGCAGATTTGTGCATGCTGTTCAACAGCGATTTAAAGGTAGCTGTGTGGGTATATCTTCTTCAGATATTAGAATTATATATGATACTCATGGACTTGCAAAAACCATGTGAGAATGTGCGGCAGGATATTAACTCTCTGAAGGCGGTTATTGTTAGCATTAAAGAAGAATTAAATTCATTTAAAAATCTGTTTCAAACTAAGTGAAGTCATCCCATGATCCGACTGAATTTGAGAGTATTATTGGTGAAATCAACGTCCGCGAGAGACGCAAAAATAACATAATAATTTTTGGTTTACCTGAAACAAATGTCAATAACGATGTCACATCTGCTAAGAATATAATTCAATTGATAAATAATAACGTTTCTGTAAACGACATAAAGTTATTTAGAATTGGAAAACAAGTTGCGAATAAAGCGCAACCTGTGAAAATTGTACTGAATTCCCATAAGGACGTTCTAACTGTTATAAACTAAAATTAGATGACAATTATAAATCAATTTTTGTCACAACAGATAAAACACAACGTGAATTAACTTATTTAAAACAAATTAAAAATGATCTGAAACTTAGAGTGGACAGTGGAGAAATTAATTTAAAATTATGTGCAATAACAATAATAAAATTGTGATATAGATATATTCACTATATCACCATATTCAATCATGAATGTACTTTCTAATTTGGATACAATTTAGACATTTATTATGTACTTATATGTTATATTTATTTTTATGTCTGTATGTATATTGATTGTATATGTATATTCCTTTTATAACGTTTATCTTCATGTAACTGTACTTTGTCCTTTTTATGGGGTACACTGTTGGGCAAATAAATTATTATTATTAAATATTGTTGTCAAAATTTCGTTATATTTTTTGTTTGTTTTGATAATAGTTCCCATACGCCACTGACTTTACTCTTTGCAGATGGGTGGCACCGGCGGAGACGCACCACCAAAGCCAACTGCGAGCGGGCGACCCAACGGATCATGGCTATCCCGTACGGTGAGCATCGGCTGTCTCATCTCTTTGTCCCTGCTCCTATCCTTCTACTACATGGCTACGGAGAACACAAGAGGTTACCTGGTCTACCATACACCCTCGGTTGATCGATTCGTGATCTACGATCATATTGGCGGTAAGAAGCAACTGTAAAGTTGAAAATATTAACCAGAATTCATACTATAGCTTCCCAGAAGATTAGGAGGTTCTATAAAAAATGTTTGAATTTCGTACGTTATTTGTTTTCGATTGAGTTCATTTTTTTATCACGTTGGTACCACAATCTGTTACGTTATTCATTCATGCTTTAAGTTATACGTTTTAGATTTTCCATTTTTACCTCTCGCTAAGAGAGGTATTGCATTCATGCTAAAAATCGCATATCCAGATTTTATTGAATAAACATGTTTTAAGGTCCCTACAATCCGATTTTAACATTTTTACGATGATGTCTGTGTGTGTGTGTGTGTGTGTGTGTGTGGATGTGTGTGTGTGTGTGTGTGTGTGTGTGTGGGATGTTGGAAGGACGGTTACACAAAAACTATAAGACTTAAAATTTGTTTAACAACGTATTTCCCAATCGGACATTCATGGGAAGATCTGAAAAGGTTTTGGTAATAATTGGACAACCGGAAGTAGAAGATTCTTGAAAAAAAATCTTCTAAATATTATTTTTTAAAAATTTTTCGTGGTAATATTAAAGAAAATTAAATTCTCTATCTGATACATTTAAATATTTTATTATATATTCCATAGATTTAGAGATAAAAGAAGTATAATATATAAAATAATCTGTTGTAATAAATTTGACAGCCGAAAGAATGCCATGAAAAATAGTTGATAATTTAAATTATTTGTAACTGACAGATAAATGTCAGTGTCAGAAATAATGAGTAATGAAAGAAAAATGTACTTGGAGAATCCCTTAATGCTTGATCTGTGACTATTATGGAGATGACAAGTCTAGGTTGAAGGACTTAAATTTGTTTCAAACATTATGGGACAATGTACACCAGTACTATAGACTAGAGTAACTTTGAATTGCGAAAAAGCTATCAAATTCTTCTCAAGTAAGTTGTAAATATTGACAAAATTACACATCGATATAAGAATAATCGGAGTGCAATCTATCCGTCACTTTATTAAAGGGAATTAGTGTTATTTAGATATAACATGTATGAAAAAATAAAATGTAAAAGAAGATATGTAAGAATAGATGCACAATCCATATATACATTTTAGACCGCCCAAAATTAATGTTTTTACTAGAAGAATATGAAGAAGTTTATACGTCATAGATTTATATGAATATATTATTTGTATTTATAAAAATATTCTTTGCTTTATGCATACAGCCAGGTAAAATATACGGCGAGAGGTTATGTGCTGGCCACATCAGATTTTTGTTTTTGACGTTACGCATCGAAAACAGAAAACTTGAGAACTCTATAATCTTTTTAGAAACAAACACAAATTAGAAATCTCAAATATAGTTTGTAATTTTAGTGACTTAATTTTTACGGCTGGTACTTCGCAGTAGAGTGTATAACAGCAGCGTCAGAAATACGGTGTTTGCAGTAAAAACTGAAGTAGTAAAACGAACAAATCTGTTAGAATTGCTATTGGTAAGTAGAACAGTAACCAAAAGTTCGATCGATTTTTCAGTTTCACACGTGCTGATGAATTTAAAGTCGATTTATCGCTTAAACGAAATAAATGTATTTGATGGGTTTTTATCAAGGCTTCGAACCCGAACCTGAACCAAACCAAAACCGGAACCAAACCGTAACATTTTGGCAACCCAAACCCGGAACCGAACCTCAAATATATTTTTCAATTGAATCCGAGTCGGAACAGAACCAGGTATTAAAATTCGGGTTCAGCGTAATCGTAATACAGCCAATTATCGACGCCTGTGTTGTCTGTTTGTGAAAATTGTGTTCGTGTTCTTGTTTTGTGTAAATTTTAACTCGCATTTTAAATTATTTCTATATAAAGATTGTTATTCAAAAAACATTAATTCAATTTTTATTAGGTCGAACCAAACCTGAACCCGGAACAAAACCGTAAATTTTATTATTGAACCAGAACCGAACCCGAACCCATCTCTCAAAAAATAAATTAACCTAAACCTGAACCGAACCCAATTTTTGGCGGGTTCGATGCTCTGGTTTTATATATATAATTACGTCAGTGTCAGAATAATGATTGTCAAAATAAATACTAATAAGTTGACGTATAAAACGTTACGCTTTTGTTCGTCTCATGTTTCTAATTCCATGGCTAGTATTTTAAATTATAATTCCATAAATTTTCAAATTTTATTTCTGCAGTTATGAAGTAGCCAAAATGATTTTTTATTGTTTCGGATGTAGAACTTTTTGCTTTACGACATCCATTTAAAACTTTTTGTCTAAATTAATTATGGGAGCAATGCGGACGAAAAAACTGATTTGCCATGTTAAACGACTGTTTCACTTTCCGTAATACAGCCTGTATATATATATATATATATATATATATATATATATATATATATATATATATATATATATATATATATATATACATATATACAGGGTGTAACACGAAAAGCGGGCCATAGGCGTTTAACATGGGAAAACAGTTTTTCCTTGGCCAAAAGTGGCCTATTAATTTTAAACAAAAATACTTCAGATAAATGTTGTAGATAATTAAATTCTGCATCTAACTCAATATTCATATTTTACTTTGCATGTTTAGTAACCGAGCAAATCGAATTTAAATTTTATTTTTTAATTATGGATTTTTATACTTTCTTTAGGTGATAGGACTAGAAAGAAATATAATATTAATTTCACAACCAGAATCAGACCTTGAATCATAAATACAATACACCTTGCAATACACTAATTAATCAATAGTTGACAAAATATGAAATTTCAATTGTTAGCGAGAAACGTTACCAACATAAACATAACTAACAAAAAAATACCTAGTCATAATTTGACGTCGCAATTTAAATAAATTTAATCGTAAAATTACCTCAATAGAAAAAATAGTATAAAAAACACGTATCATAAGGCCTGTTGACGCGCTCGTCCTTTGTAAAACTCGCCTAGCGGCTCGTTTTCCAAACTTGGACTCGTACGTTAACAGATTGCCTTATGATACTCGTGTTTTAATGTACTATTTAGCTGTCAGAAACACCCTGTTTAAGTCTAATTATTGAAAATGGAAAATTTATCACTCAAAATAAACTAAATAAACAATAATAGAAATAAAGTTTTTCAACTCATATTTATTAAACATTCATTTTTATTACATTATTTTATTTATAAGTAAATATTATAAAAGGTGCTCAAAAATCTGTCCGTTTTGCGCTAAGCAATAGCCTAATCTATTATAAAAACTTTGCCTAACATTACTTAATTGTCTACGATTTATTTTATTGCATTCATTTTCTATAGCGTTTTTCAGATATTCAATTCTATTGTATCGTTCCTTATAGACACAAGACTTTAAGTGCCCCCATAAAAAGAAGTCACACGGATTTAAATCCGGTGACCTACCTGGCCAGTTTACTGGTCCTCCTCGCCCTATCCAGCTTTCTGGAAAAACATCAGCCAGATAATTTATAACCTCCCTCGTACTATGTGCAGGACAACCATCGTGCTGGAAGCACACATGATCATTATTTAAGTTCGTTAGTTCTGGCCCAACTGTTTCCCTTAATAAGTCGAAATATGTTTTCGAATTTAGCCGTGTAATAAAAAAAAGGACCAATAATTTTGTTGTCTAAAATTCCTGCCCAAACATTTACTGATTGCCGGTACTGTGTTCTTGATTGTATTACACTATGTGGATTTCTTTGAGACCAGTAACGAAAATTATTTTTGTTTGGTTCGCCATTCAGTGTAAATGTGCACTCATCGGTGAAAAATATTTTTTTTAAAAACCTATCCTGATTAGCCTTTTCCATAATTATTTCGCATCTTGTTCAAAAATTTCCTGGTGGTTTTGTATTTTAAAAGGGTGATATTTATGTTTTTTTAATATTCTAAAAACGGTCATAAAACTGATTCCTATTTCATTTAAAATTTCTCTGACACAGATTTGGATCCATTTCAATTAACGCTAGAACATCTTCTTCGTTGTTGTAATTTCTATTGTGGTTTCTTCGCAAAAGTACCGCTTCTAACTTATTAAATGTGCCGGTCGTCTCAAATTTTGATATAAATCTTTGAATTGTTGTTTTACTAGGAATATTATGATGATGCCAAAAAATACTAATTAAATCCCGATTTTTCCGAAAACTTTCCCCAGAATAATGCCACTTAATAATTTGTAACTTTTCTTCATGAGAATAACATTCCATTTTCAATAATTATATTTCTTGACTTAAACAGAGCGTGTCTGACAGCTAAAACGTCACTACTTTTGTTCGATTTTGTTTCAGTGTCATGGCTAACACTATAAAGAAGTAACTTTTGTAAAAATTTGAATACGATTTGTTCGGTTACTAAACATTCAATTCATTCATAAAATGTGAATACTGAACTGGATGTAGAATTTAATTCTCTACAACATTCATTTGAAGTATTTTTGTCTACAATTAATAGGCCACTTCTGGCCAAGGAAAAACTGTTTTCCCATGTTAAACGCCTATGGCCCGCTTTTCGTGTTACACCCTGTATATATATATATATATATATATATATATATATATATATATATATACAGGGTGTCACCGAAATCGCCGTCTTCGATATCTCCTTTGTCGTTAGAAATACAGCATAAGTTTATTAACAAAATTTATTCGACTACTCAAGGAGCATAACGTAAAATTATTTTCACATATACAGGGTGTTGCATTACGGCTCGGCGAGAATTATTTGTCTTTTTTTAAATGGAACACCCTATATATTTTTATATATTTTGAATTGTATTTTAATCACCTATACGAACATATGAATTTTGTTTTAGTTTTCCACGGCGTTGCCAAGTTATTCCGTTTTTTCTCTAAAAAATACCGAATACACGCATTGCTTTATAAAGGCTTACTGAAGTTATTTTAATAGTAAGAATTAATAATTTTCTTTTCAGTATAACTGTAAATATACTCTATGTTCTGACATATTTTTTTTTAAATGTAATTATACAGGCTGTTCAATAAAGCGAATCAAATCTGCTCAATTTCAAATGACCATAACTCGTCATTTTCAAATGGAACACCCTATATTTTATTATTCAGTTGTGTGTATTTTTGTATTATCTTCATATGTTATTAAGGGTATCCTATGCCTAAAACCAATAATTTCGGAGATTTTCACCATTTTTCTCTAAATTTATATATTTAACTAAAAATTAAATCTAGTACGAGGTGTGTTCAAAAACTATCGCGAATTTTGAATTTTCGCGGGTTACGTATATTCGAATTTCGATCTTTTTGTGGCTTTATGTTGGTACTCATGTCTCTCACTTATGTCGACAAGCTCGGCCATTTTGAATGTTCACTTACTTGTTGACAGCTGCTTTGCTTGCACGTGTTTTGGATCGTCTTCGATTTTTACCTATTGTGCTTATTCGTTAAAAACTGACTATGAATTTTTTGACCAAGACAATATCTTTCTTATCTAAAGGCGACGGAACGTAGAAAAAAATAATTCATTTAAAATTTGTCATTGTCATAAAATGTTTTTATCAAAGAAGTTATTTCATTTCTACTCAGTACAATAAGCACAATAGGTAAAAATCGAAGACGATCCAAAACACGTGCAAGCAAAGCAGCTGTCAACAAGTAAGTGAACATTCAAAATGGCCGAGCTTGTCGACATAAGTGAGAGACATGAGTACCAACATAAAGCCACAAAAAGATCGAAATTCGAATATACGTAACCCGCGAAAATTCAAAATTCGCGATAGTTTTTGAACACACCTCGTATACCATTGATATTGTTTTTTGAATAAGAAACAATTGTAGTAATGATAGTATTTTCATTAGCCAGGTTATTATTAATAACAGAGGGATTAAGTAAATTAGTTTATTAATATGAGTCTCTCGCAAGAAGAACTTACGAATATAGTGTATGCTGGTCAGGCCAGGCGTCACCTCACGGGCACTCAATGCTGGCGTGGAGAGTGCGCAAGAAGAACTTACGAATATGGTGTACGCACTTGAAGAAGCGGCAACAAATCCTCTTTTGGCATCAAGAATTTATGCACAACGGTTTCCGGGAAGACGACATTCAAATCCGCGTTCTTTTGATAAACTAAGGGAAAGGTTTGAAAGAACTGGTCATGTTCAGTACGAAAAAAGTGGGTTTCTTTCCGCTTTTGCAAGTGCGTACACCATATTCGTAAGAGAGAGACTCATATTAATAAATTAATTTACTTAATCCCACTGTTATTAATAATAACCTGGCTAATGAAACTACAGTCATTAGTGCAATTGTTTCTTATTCAAAAGACAATTTCAATGGCATACTAGATTTAATTTTTAAGTGAATATATAAATTTTGAGAAAAATGGTGAAAATCTCCGAAATTATTGGATTTAGGCATAGGATACCCTTAATAACATATGAAGATAATACAAAAATACACACAACTGAATAATAAAATATAGGATGTTCCATTTGAAAATGACGAGTTATGGTCATTTGAAATTGAGCAGATTTGATTCGCTGTATTGAACAGCCTGTATAATTACATTTAAAAAAAAATATGTCAGAACATAGAGTATAATTACAGTTATACTGAAAAGAAAATTCTTAATTCTTACTATTAAAATAACTTCAGTAAGCCTTTATAAAGCAATGCGTGTATTCGGTCTTTTTTAGAGAAAAAACGGAATAACTTGGTAACGCCGTGGAAAACTAAAACAAAATTCATATGTTCGTATAGGTGATTAAAATACAATTCAAAATATATAAAAATATATAGGGTGTTCCATTTAAAAAAAGACAAACAATTCTCGCCGAGCCGTAATGCAACACCCTGTATATGTGAAAATAATTTTACGTTATGCTCCTTGGGTAGTCGAATAAATTCTGTTAATAAACTTATGCTGTATTTCTAACGACAAGAGAGATATCGAAGACGGCGATTTCGGTGACTCACCCTGTATATATATATATATATATATATATATATATATATATATATATATATATATATATATATATATATATATATATATATATATATACAGGCTGTTCATTTTTAAGTGGCTACCATTGCGATCTCGAGAACTAGAAGAGATACGAAGTTGGTTAAATTAGCAAAGAATCTCTATTTCACATAGGTATTTCAATTATAAACTTAAAAAAGAGATTCAACCAGTGGTTCTCAAAATATGGATACCAACTTTTTTATTTTAAATAGAAACATATATTTTTTATTTGCTCATTCAATAGAGCTCTTTATTCTGAATCTAACGATATAAAATTTTCATAACCTTACATAACAAAATTTTCGAAAAAAAAATTAATAAAGTTTTGAATTACTTCCCCTTAACGCGCACACACACACGCACACACACACACACACATATATATATATATATATATATAAATTAAATCAATGGAATACGATTTAATGTTTTTAAAAAGTTTTATTTTAAAGTACAAGATACAACAAGATATGATATGAACTTTATCTCTCTACAGACCGACATAAACTCTGCTTTACATGTCTGAGATGAGCTATTTAACTACTTAGGTGGTATGACATTTGTGCTGTATAGGGTTTAATGTTACTTAATGGAAAGTTACCAGGAATGATGCAACAAGGGCTGGGCATCTACATAATTCCTCCCCCCTAAGATGAAAGAATACCTGTTGGATATTCCATAGGTGTTGTTTCAATTGTTATTTCGCTACTTTTATTCTGATTACATAAATTACGTTTGTTAATTTCTACATAAATCTTATAAACTAAGAACATGGCTACAACTATGCATACAATGTATAATATTATATCGAAAAATATTGAATGTGACTCCGAGTTATGGATTTCATTTAAATGTGTTATTTGTTGATTTGGAATTTTAACTGATTCTAGATTTTTTATATTCAGTGTCTTATTAAGGATTATTTTATTTTTATTTTGTTCAATATTTAAGTTAATAATTTTATCATACTTGACATTTTTAAATAATTTTTGTTTGTTTATTAAACAGTTTTTTATTGAGTATATTCCAGCAATTTCTTTATCTTGAACTTCGTGATCACATTCGATATTTATTACATCTTTATTAGGTACAAAGAGATATACAATATTTGAATTTGGTATTGAAATGATTTCGTTGTGATTAAGTACTTTAATATATTCGCAACTATCACTATTTTTATTAAAATACAAGTTTTCTAAACATTTATTTGCTAGGGAATTTTCAATGTTACAAATATAAAGTTTATCTTCTACCAAAGTACATTTGTTCAATTTATTAATGTGTGTATTAGTTTTCGAGTAATAGCCAGGGGTGATATCTAAGGTAACGTAAGTGTTATTGTGCAAAGTAGGAATAGGGGTGATTTGTAAGAGTTCGTTTTGTAGAAGGGGAATAGGAATGTCTATTATTATGTCTAAATTAAAATTTTCATATTTACAATAGGTTTTTACTAACTGTTGGTTTTGCCAATTTTTGATTACAAGCTGTTTTAAACTGCTTGATAATAATTTGTCAATTTCTTTTTTGACATCTTCTCTCGAGAGAATACCAAAATATAAAGTGTTTGTTTCACAAAAAGCAAACGTGGTTTCAATTTCGTTAAGGATACTTATTAAATTTGTGGCTGCAAATGTTAGTTGCGTTATTATATTTTCGATATAGAGTATATCGTTGGTATCTATTATTTTTCCTAAAACAACATGCATCTCAGTAATTTTATTTTGAATAATTTTATTATTGGAGTTGATTTTTTCAACTTGTTTATTGAAATAATCCGAAATATTTTTATTAAAGGTAATTACTTGATTTAAATTGTCTTTCAAAATATTTTCATTTTCTTTAATTAATTTCAAAGCGTTGTCGTATTTTTCTTGATCAGTGGCGTCTAAATTTCCAGTGATACTTTTTATTATAGAACCGATTCCGTTTATAAGTCCACGTTTTTCTTTATTGTCGTACAGGAGAATTTGTATTTTACTATTTACTATGTCTAAAAAGTTTTCTAACATAATAAAGTTATTACTTAAAGTTTCTACATTTTTCTTATTATATTTATTCTCTAATTCTAATTTTAATTGATTATAGTGGTAAGTAAGATTATTATATGTTTCCTTAATTCTATCTAAATTGAGTTTAACATAGATGTACTTATTATTAGTTGAAATTAGTGCGTCTCCTAGTTTCAGGACGTTAATTCCGGCATTGTGTCTTTCGTCTTTGAGGTCGATGGTTGTTGTTGTTCGTATGAGTCTGTAAATTGACGGAGAGGTTTTAATTTGTCAATTTTTACCTTTCTGTTCGTGTCAGTTATTACTTGGGCCCTATCTTTTACATACGTTTTAATTTGTTGTTTTTTGTAACGGGGTTTCTCGACTTTACCAGTGTTTCTTTTGGCTTGTTCTTCGAATGCTTTATCTGGTAATTTAATACTATCAACCTGTGACGTGGCGTATTTCTTTTTGCTGTTATCTAATAATAATTTAGTTTCATCGTAAATTTTTTTCATAATTTCTTTGTGGGTCTGAACGTAATTATCAGTAACGATTTCGGGAGAAATTTCTTCTTTTATTTCATTATAATGGCCGAAAAGTATTTCATTGGGTGTGCGTTTGATAACGGAGTGGATTGTCTGGTTATAAGCTTGAAGAGCATAACGGACTTTATTACTAATGTTTAAATCGTTGAAATCTTTATTTTGTTCCAGTATTCTAACATGTTCTATTATTGTTGAATGGAACCTTTCGATATTACCGTTACTTTTTGGATTATTGACGCTAATGAGGTAATACGAATATTTTTGGTTGATAAAAAGTTGTAGATCAGCTGGTTGTTAAATTGTAGGCCGTTATCAGATATTATTAATTTAGGAGTACCGAAGATAGAAAAGTATTTTATTAATTTTTGTATTATAGTTATTGTATTGGTTTCGGACAAATGATAAATTTGTGCGTGCTTAGAGAAACTGTCGATTATTGTTAAGAATTTTTCTTTTTTTAATGATAAAATATCAATATGAATAATTTCGAGGGGCTTGGTCGCAGTTTGTGTTTTTATAATGGGTGTTTTTACGGGATTTCTTTCATATTTATTTTCCTGGCAAACATCACAGTTATTTATAAATTTAGAAACTGTTTGCTGCATATTTGGCCAATAATACTGCTGTTTTAATTTCTGATAAGTTTCAATTATGCCACGGTGATTTGTTTTACCTAAATGATAGTTCTTTACTAGGTCGATTTGTTCATCTGACGCTTCTATGTCTTGTAACTGATTTTTACAACTAGTCAAAATATAAGTGCCTGGTTGAAAGTGAATTTGCAAAATAGAATTTAACATTTTTTGAAATTGTACCGGAACGATGCAATGATAATGTATTCCAGGTACGAGGTATTCTTTAATAAATTTTAAGAGAGTATTTTTAAAATTAGTCTTGTTTAAGTAAATATAAAATCTTTGTTTTTCGTGTCCAAACATTTTTTTTATTTCTACAGTGCTTTTCGAAGTTGTTTCTTTAAATATAATTTGGTTTTTACTGAAATTTATAGGAATGTCTTTATAGTGCAGGCCGTTGATAGGGGATTCGTCATCAGAATGCTGCGTATAACTGTCGGTGTCCTTTTCAGCGATAATGGAGTTTGCATAAGTTTCGATACTATTCAGAGTGAAAACGTTGATTTGTATGTCTGTATTTTCAAAAATTTGTCTTAGTAGATTTTCTATATCAGACCAATTTTGTTTGTCTAGACCAGATGCAATTTTTGGCATGTTAATTGAATTAATATTGTTTTCGATTAGATAATGTCTTAATTGTATTAAACAGTTTTTAATATCTTTTAAATTTGGCTCGTCAAAATAATTCTCTTTTGAAATTAAATGTATTATTAGTCTAGGTGATGTTTGTACGGCGATGTTATTTACTATTTTTATTTTTTCTATATTGTTGGTGGTGTGGTACTTTTCGTTAATCTGTTTTGCGAAACCTTGACCCATTTTAAAATCTTGTGAAACGCAATGAATTATGGGCTCCTTATGGTCAAAAATATTTGAAATTTTGTAATTTATCTCGAAAGGTTTCGGAATTCTGGATAAATAATCTGCGACGTAATTTTGTTTACCTTTTTGATATTCTATGTCATAATTGTATTGTGATAATTTCAATTTCCAACGTATGAGTTTTGAATTTGGTTCTTTTAGACTGTTTAGCCAAATAAGGGGTTTGTGATCCGTAATCAGTTTAAATTTCCGACCATACAGATAGTGATGAAAATGTTTCGTGGCCCACACGATAGCAAGTAATTCCTTTTCGGTGGTTGAATAATTTACTTCATGATCGTTGAGAGTGCGACTTGCGTAGGCTATAGGTAGATCTTTACCGTTTATGTTTTGGGATAAGACTGCTCCTAAAGCGAAATTTGATGCGTCGGTCGTTAAACGGAGTTGTTTCGAAAAATCAGGATACTGTAATATTGGTGCGTTTGAGAGTAGTAATTTACATTTTTCGAAGCACGAAATGTATTCTTTGTCATCAATATTAATTTTAGCGTCTTTCTTTAAGCATTTGGTAAATGGTTTGGTTAATTTGGAAAAGTCTTTTATAAATCTACGGTAATAACCAAGAAAGCCTAAAAATGATTTAATTTCTTTTTGAGTCTTTGGAAGAGTAAGTTTTTTAATAGTTTCAATTTTATCTGGATTCGGTTTAATGCCCTCGGTAGTAATTATATGTCCAAGATACGCAACTTCTTTTCTTAGAAATTCGCTCTTACCTAGTTGTAATTTAAGATTCGCCTCTCTTAATCTTTGGAAAACAATTTTGATGTTTTGAATGTGTTCTTGTAATGATTTGCCTAAAATAATTATGTCGTCCAAATACACAAAGCATATTTTATTAATGAGGTCTTTTAAAACAAAATTCATTAGTCGCTGGAAGGTACTTGGTGCGTTCTTGAGGCCAAATGGCATTCTAAGGAATTCAAAGTGTCCTTGATCGGTAGAAAAGGCTGTTTTTTCTACTGAATCAGAATCCATTTCGATTTGGTGGAATCCGCTTTTTAAGTCAATGGTACTGAAATAATTACATTTACCAAGTTGGTCTAAAATGTCCGCGATATCGGGTATCGGAAATTTGTCGTCGATAGTTTTTGAGTTTAGTTTGCGGTAGTCAATAACCATGCGAAATTTTGTTTCACCCGAAGCATCCTGTTTTTTGGGAACAATCCAAATTGGGCTACTCCAAGGGGAGTATGAGTGTCTAATTATGTCCTGATCTAACAATTTATTAATTTGTTTGTTAACTTCTTCCTTGTAGATAACCGGATATTTATATGATCTTTGATAAACTGGGGTTTCGTCGGTTGTCCTAACTTTGTGTTTTATCACATTTGTAAGAGTTAAGTTTTTGTCGTCATCGATAATCAAATCTTCGAATTCTTTAAGAATTTTATTTAATTCTTTGATTTCTGTGTTATTTAAATGATCTGTTCTGAGGTTTAATTCTTTTGAAATTTCTTGACAATTCATTTCTAATTTGTTTTTGTGAAAATAGCTAAATTTAAATTTGCGTTTACCTAATAAAATAGATTCATCTGAATAACTAATTTTCGCTTTTAACAACTTTAGGCCAGAATTTCCTATTACAATATCAAAATCTTTATGGAATTCAAAAATGAAGCATTTTATATTTTTCTTAAGTAATTCAACAAATGTGAATTGGGTACCGGTTGAAACAGCATTTGCGGTTTGTATCTCGAAATGTTCATTAAAAATTTTGAATTTGTTTTTATTTTTGTGAACGAAATTTTGACTAATAAAATTTTCGGAAGATCCGGTGTCGATTAATACACGGCAATTTTTAAATTGGATAAATGGTAGACGTGAAGTATAGTTTGCTAAGGTTTCAACTCTTCTAAGAGTTCTATGGGAAAATTTTCGGTTTGTGACTCTAGTTCGTTGTTTGTTTCAATGTTTTCTTCATTGTTTGTTTGGTCGTAATCATAGTGTTCGAATAGATGATTGTCATTGTTGGGGTCTACAAGGGTTTCAGTATTACTGTCTAGCATTTGTAAGTCCTGTCTCTGTCTTTTTTGTTGAGGTCTAAAGGTGTTTGTGCTGATGGACATAGGTTGAGGATAATTGTTTATTCTCGGTTTAGGGTGTATCGGTTGACTAGGGAAATTTCGTTGTTGCTGAGGATATCGAAGCATTGGTGATCGATATTGATTTTGATTTGGGTAGGAATTTTGGTTTTGTGTTGCAGTTTTATAAACAGGTGTTGGGACGTTTATCTTTGGTTTGATAGTGTTTTGTTTGTGTATGTTTGTGTGAATGTACTGGAAGTCATTTTTGATTAAATTCTGGATATCATTTAAAGATTTTGGATTTCTAGCGGCTAACTGACTTCTATATGGCTCTCTGCAATTTATTATAAAATTATGTGACGCATAACTAGACATGAATGTAACTAAATTGTCGAAGCCAGCACCAAACTTTAATTTTAATAAACTTATCAATCTTTTGAAAATATCTTCGTATTTATCGAAGTACAAGAATATGTCTTCGTTAGATTTTTGATCGAGATGTGATAGTTCTGTTAAGAAATGAACTTCATTTCTTTTATCACCATATTCATCAATTAGTAATTCTTTTAAAGATTTCCAGTCAGTATACGTTTTGGTAGCTAGTTTTGTATTGGCTTCTTTAGTTATTTTCTTTCGAATTGTATGCAAAATTATTCGTTTAATAATTGCAGATAAATTTTGTTTATCGATTATTTCGATCATTTCATCACAGATGTTAATAAAGTGCGCGAGGGTGCCAGTGCTCCCATCATATTCGGGTATGATATCTATTAGTTCTTTAATGTCGTTAGGGATTCTGGGGATTAAATTCAAAGTGGCTGGCTGGATTTGTGGAGCTGGTGGATTCATTGTGTGTGTATGTGATATTTAAATAAAATGATGTAAATATTAATTAGAATAAATATGAAATTGTTTAACAACAATGAATAGTAGAATGTAATATACTTGTAAATATTAATTTGAATAAATATGAAGTTGTTTAACAACAATGAATAGTAGAATGTAATATACTTGTAAATATTAATTTGAATAAATATGAAGTTGTTTAACAACAATGAATAGTAGAATGTAATAAACTTACATTAATATTACTAATAAATTCACGACGGCCAATTTCATGGTCTTTGTGGAGTGAATTTGGGATGGTTCCTGATGTCCGCTCAGGTGGTGGGGTCGAGATGTCTTCTACGGACGATCCGCTTCTGGTGACTCTCGGAATTAACGACGATATGATCAGCCTTTCTTCGTCGGAGGTTTGTGTGGGTGTAGAGGGTCTTGTAGCCTGGTACTTCTGGATTTGGTTCCACTCTTTGAAGTGTGAAATCTTCAACGAATTGATCTCACCAATAATTGTCGTGGTGAGATTTCGGACTTCTGAACACTCAGGGAACTTGATGGTTCGTGGATGCCGCGTTTAACACTTAAAAGTGACGACTTGAACTCTTCAACGAATTGGAGATTCGAATTTCGAAAATCTTCGGAGTTTTAAAGCCTTTTGGGCATCCTACCGACTGCGCCAATTAAATCAATGGAATACGATTTAATGTTTTTAAAAAGTTTTATTTTAAAGTACAAGATACAACAAGATATGATATGAACTTTATCTCTCTACAGACCGACATAAACTCTGCTTTACATGTCTGAGATGAGCTATTTAACTACTTAGGTGGTATGACATTTGTGCTGTATAGGGTTTAATGTTACTTAATGGAAAGTTACCAGGAATGATGCAACAAGGGCTGGGCATCTACATAATTTATATATATATATATATATATATATATATATATATATATATATATATATACAGGGTGTCCCTTAACTTGGTGCACAAACTTTAAGGGCATATAATACTGATCAAAATGAGTAAAAAAAGCTCAGTCAAAATGTGTCCGATCTTTAATAGTTTCCCAGATATAACGCAGTGAAAAATGAGTTTTTACGAGATTTACCTTTGCTATCTCAAAAACTATAAGAATTACGATTTTGATTAATTGAGACTTTTTGTTTACCTTTGAGAGGTAATCTTAGATGGCCTTTTGTTATTTTATAAAAATCAAAAGTGAAATGTTGTGGCGACCTTGGTCAATATTTAATTTTCATATAACTACGTAACTATAAGAAATTGAGAAAAATGTTTCATATAAAATTTTATTGTTTTTTATAGTCTTTTTACTGACATAGACAAAATTTTATTCGATCGTTATCTTTGTCAGTTTTTCTTAGATTTTTCGCTTTTCTCGGAAACAGTTGAAGATCATTCCTATGTTGATGAAGCTTTTTTATTCATTTTGGTCAGTACTATATGCCCTTAAAGTTTTTGCTCGAAGTTAAGGGACACCCTGTATATATATATATATATATATATATATATATATATATATATATATATATATATATATATATATATATACAGACATCATCGTAATAATTTTAAAATCGTATTGTAAAGAACGTAAAACGTGCTTATTCAAAGAAAACTCACCACCGAATTTTTTGACCAAAGACAATACCTTCCATACCTATAGATGACGGCAGATAAAAACAGTTTATTACATCAGAGTATTCTATTTTCTTTTAACCTAACTCAAGATTTTTTTTCTAAAAATCTACTATATCTACCATGAAAAAACAGTACGTATTAACAAGCTTTGGTTAGAGATTAATTATGAAATTTCATTTATATTTGCTGAATAAAAAACATTTAAAAACGACATATAGTAAAAAACCACCATCTGGGCGATATCACTTCTACTAAATAAACTTGTGATACACATTTCAGCAGATACTCAAATATCAACGTAAAAATTATGTTACCATAGAGACTTCAAAACTTGTTCCTCTTTAAAAATTTGAAAATATCAACTTTCTGCCGAGTGAGTGTGCCGGTTCGACCCTTACCATTGATATTTCAGTTATCTTAAGAGGTGGGAAGCAGAACTGGGAACTACTCAAAGTAAAAGTGCTGGAAGTATTCCTTTAAATACATCCAGTATTTACAATACTTTACTTAAAAAACTTTTGAAAATTTGTACTTAGTGCTGTACTTAAAATACCATTTTTTCATAAAAAGTACTTAAAATACTTTTTGGTACTTAAAGTATCCAAAATTATTTAAAGTAACTTAAATACTTTAAATACTAAATACTTCACGCATGCGCAAGAACATATTGCTGTGTTTTTTTTTCACTACTGTCAACATAGTTTTAAACAAATATAAGTATGCCTGAGTGTCTGGTCGCGAATCTGGGGACCCGGGTTCCATCCCGACCAACGCCAAAAAATTACATCGCATTTTAATGGCACAAAATTGACCCCTGTGGCGCACTCTCCACGCCAGCAATGAGTGCCCGTGAGGTGACGCCTGGTAAGCGCCCGCACGGTACAAATATTCCATCATTACCGATATCTGTGTACGAAAGCAGATTGGCACACCCAGCAATGGGTAATATGCCGTGATGAAATATTATTATTATTATTATTATTACGAAAGTTTTCGCTATCTACAATTTTAATCAAATAGTTGAAGAAAATAAACATAAATAAAGACGTGATTTTGAACAACTTATTAAAGGCTATTTCTACTTGCTTATCAATATTATAAAACTAAATAAGTAAAAAAAAATCTACTCTAATATGTGAAGTAGTAGCTACACACAATCACAGTACGTGAAGTCTGACTTTTAGTAGTGAAGAATATAATGTATGTACTTCCCAGAAAAACTCTTCAGTAATGTCTTCGGATTTCTGACACTGACATTTATCTGTCAGTTACAAAAAAATTAAATTTTCAACTATTTTCCATGGCCATTCTTTCGGCTGTAAAATTTATTATAACAGATTATTTTACATATTATATTTCTTTTATCTCTAAATCTATAGAATATATTATAAAATATTTAAATGTATCAGAAAGAAAATTTATTTTTCTTTAATATTATCAAGAAAAAATTTCAAAAAATATTATTTAGAAGATTTTTTTTCAAGAATCTTCTACTTCCGGTTGTTCAATTGTTACCAAAACCTTTTCAGATCTTCCCATGAATGTCCGATTGGGAAATACGTAGTTAAACAAATTTAAAGTCTTATAGTTTTTGAGTAATCGTCCTTCCAACATCCTACATACATACACACACACATACATCCACACACACATACATCCACACACACACACACACACACACACAGACATCATCGTAAAAATGTTAAAATCGGATTGTAGGGACCTTAAAACGTGCTTATTCAATAAAATCTGGATATGCGATTTTTAGCATGAATCCAATACCTCTCTTAGCGAGAGGTAATAATAAGAATAAGAACCATATCTTAAATTAAAAATCTGTTGTGGCCAGCACAATACCTCTCGCGACTTCCTTTTTTTGGTTACATAAGTATAGGGCGCGAACAGTAATGTTACATTTTTGGGCTTCACAAGCAGATGTGTGGGCCCGTTTCACAATGATAATTAGTAATTATGTACATAGATGTCAAATGTTAGAATTTTTCATTAAAAATTTTAAGATTTTCTAAATTTCGTCAATTTATCACCAGGAGTTTAAAATTTACTTGTATGCCTTAGATATTTAACATTTAATTCTGCTCCACATGGAATTGGAAAATCACTAAATTTAGAATGAGAAATTTATACATAATTACTAGCTATCATTCTGACATGGGCCTCCATATCTGCTTGTCAAGGCCAACAAAATCATATGACTGCTCGCTCCCTATTGTATTTAACATTTCTTGTATACTCTACACCAAAAATTCTACTTACGCATATATCTATTCCATATATATTTAGATTGTTTAATTTTAAATTCATTTTTGATGAAGAAATTTTGTCCTCTTCTAATTTTTCGAAATGTTTCCAATTCTATTAATACATTAAAAAATAATATAATGTATGTACTTCCCAGAAAAACTCTTCAGTAATGTCTTCGGATTTCTGACACTGACATTTATCTGTCAGTTACAAAAAAATTAAATTTTCAACTATTTTCCATGGCCATTCTTTCGGCTGTAAAATTTATTATAACAGATTATTTTACATATTATATTTCTTTTATCTCTAAATCTATAGAATATATTATAAAATATTTAAATGTATCAGAAAGAAAATTTATTTTTCTTTAATATTATCAAGAAAAAATTTCAAAAAATATTATTTAGAAGATTTTTTTTCAAGAATCTTCTACTTCCGGTTGTCCAATTGTTACCAAAACCTTTTCAGATCTTCCCATGAATGTCCGATTGGGAAATACGTAGTTAAACAAATTTAAAGTCTTATAGTTTTTGAGTAATCGTCCTTCCAACATCCTACATACATACACACACACATACATCCACACACACACACACACACAGACATCATCGTAAAAATGTTAAAATCGGATTGTAGGGACCTTAAAACGTGCTTATTCAATAAAATTTGGATATGCGATTTTTAGCATGAATGCAATACCTCTCTTAGCGAGAGGTAAAAATCTGATGTGGACAACACATGACTTCCTTGTACGATTATTAAACTATACATATTTTTTTAAAGAGTTTTGATTACAACAAAGAAATATTTGATTACAACAATGAATATGACTAATTTCACAATAAAAATATAATATTTGTTATTGTACGAATCATAAAATTGCACGTATTTAACGTAATTTGACATGAACATTTTTTTAATTTTTTTTAATCCATAGCAAGCTTTATTACAAAAAAATAATTTTTAAATTTACATATCTCGCTTATACAAAGGGCTATTTTAATAATACTTGATGTGCTAGACGCAGAAATTAATTCTCTAAAACTTTTATTTGAAGCATTTATTTCTGAAATCAAAATAAAATCATTTTATTCAAGAAAAACTGTTAACAACTTCAAGTAATGTACCGCTTCCGGTTAGCCTATTTTAACCAAAATCTATTATGTTATTTCGATTGACATAAAAGTCTTGTATACCAAATTTGAAAAGTTTTGGATTACATTTTAAAACAGTTTTTCATTAAAATCTATTATAGGCTTCATGTAAAGTGCCACTTCTAGAAATTGTATAATAACCAGAAAGGGAGGTGCACAACTAGATGTTATAGGAGTCCTAAATACAAAATTTCAACTTTCTACGGCTTACCGTTTTTGAGTTATGCGAGATACGTACGTACGTACGTACAGACGTCACGACGAAATTAGTCAAAATGGATTCAGGAATGATCAAAATGGATATTTCCGCTGAAATCTGAAAACCGAAATTTTTCGCGATTACAATACTTCCTTTACTTACGTACAAGGAAGTAAAAAGTACTTAAAGCATTCCTTTCCTTAGTATTTAAATAGTTTTCTTGTAAGTATTTAGTATGTAAATACTTTTTTTGAGTACTGGTCCCCAGCACTGGTAGGAAGTCGATTAAATTTGAAGATGTAATTATTTTTCTTGAAAAATACGTAAGGTTACTAGATAAATACAAAAATTCAAATTATGCTGATTTTAATTTTTACATATTACTTCTAAGTACTCGTATATAGGTTATGCAACAATATGGAATTTTGATTCGTACATTTTTTGAAAAAGATCTAAGTACAATTTGCGAAATGTTGCTTACTTTTAGGTCTTTTATTTAAATTTTAAATTTGGAATGGAACATTCTGTATTAACAGTAAAATTTCCGTGTCTATTTTTGTCCCACATGTTTTATTCAAAGATAATATGTATATGAAATTATATACAGTACGGGTTCAAACCATGCCGAGTAGCTGTGGTTGTGACTGGTACTAGATAATGTTTTGTGATGCAATATCACATGTTTTCAAAGATTACGGTAGTTGAGTATTTCCCTCTGATATAAAAATAACTTGGTTGCGGTACATTTAAATTAAATGATATATCAGCTATAAACTTTTAACGTAAATTTGCCAAATTTTACTTCCATGGTATCCAACTCCACGCGTATATATTTATTTGAATAGCAAACATACTAAAAATAATTTTCTAATTATATCCAGACGCAGAATGTTTCAATTATACTGCTTTAGATCTTTAGAATTGTTAGTGTCTACAATATATTTGAGATGGGCTTATTGACACGATTTATCGATACAAAAAATTATCTTGCGACATTATGCATATAGACGAGCATATTGTCGATACGTATCGATAACAAAACTTTTATTTTATTTCCTGATTTTTTTCTATTCTATATCTGCTTTATCATTGTTGTTTTATAGTCGGATTCGATTCCGACAGATGTTGAACTTTTAAATAGCACAAAAAGTGACTCTTGCGGTGCTCCCTCCTCGACAATTTTGATAAGCGTCCTCGACGATGCAGATACATCATCCTAATGGATAATGATATTTTTTAAATTATACTTAAATTTAAAAAAAAATACTAGTGTCCTGTGACCTAGGATACCTCTATATGCAGGGTATGGCCATGGGCTAAAATCGCCATTTGCGGGCCAATGTCAAACATACTGAATATTCATTTCCCTAATTATTTGTAATGCCCATATTACACTTAACAATAAATTGCACAATTTATTTTGAAAATATGAGCATTTTACACTTCACAAGTTTCTGCCAATTTATTGTTGTTGGGAGCAGGGCTACCAACCGCTTCGTTTTGAGGTTAACCTTTTGTTGTATGTGTTTACAGTTCGTGCTTTGTTCCGTGTTTGCATCAAGGCAAATATTACTTGTTTTAAATTTTCGATTTTCCTTCTACGCCCGTTGTGTGACGCGTAGTCAAACATCGAAATAGTCAAATAGAAATAGTTAAATATGTCAAATACTATTCAGTTGGCACTGGTGAAGTAACCAAAAAATTGTGGAAAAATAGAACACGTTCTAATTTTCACAATTTATTGTGCAATTTATTTTCAAAAGAAATTGTACAATTTTGCTGTATTACACTTGCCAATAAATTGATGGTCGCAAAATTGTACAATTTATTGTGAAGTGTAATACAACTATAAGAAATGTGATATTATATTATAAAGGAATATTAAATAATCACACTATGAATCTATAAAGGTAATAAAAAATCATTTATTTAAGAGATACACAATAATTATTATTGACACAGATTTAGAGGTTATGTAGAGCATAGGATATAGGTTGATATTATCACATGTAATTTAATAACTGTTATTATTATTTACATAATTAGTATATATTCTAAGCTTAACCTTTTAAAAATTTAAATGTTTGTGCTTAATATTGGTAATTTTTACGTGTTTTCAATATTGTCATCGTAGTCAGTATCTCAAGAAAATACACAAGTAAATAAAATAAAAATATTACGTACACATAAAATAAATATTAGAAGTATATCTAAATGTTTTGCATTAAAATAAAACAAATAGCCACGAAAATACATAATAATTTGCGCAACAACAACGAATATGACCGTGGTCCGCTAATGGCGGCCAAAATATGAGCTACGTCATGGCCATACCCTGAGTATATAGGTACCCTACTGTGACCCATTTAGAACTGCTACCATTGGAATCTCAAGAACTATAAAAGATACGATGTCGGCTAAATATAACTTTTTGTGCGCCTTTGGGGGAGGGGCATCTCAGATGTGCTTTTGTTTTACCAAACATTCATAGGGCACTAGATAATGATGAATAACTAAATTTTGATGATTATTACCTTCCGCCACCTTTAGGTGAGGAAGGTTTTATCTTTGGTCAAAAAATTCTATGGTGAGTTTTTAATGATTACGCACATTTTGGGATCCCTAAAATACAATTTTACTACTATTTTTACGATGATCTCTATATGTATGCGTGTATGTGTGTGTGTGTGTGTGTGTGTGTGTGTGTGTGTGTGTGTGTGTGTGTGTGTGTGTGTGTGTGTGTGTGTGTGTGTGTGTGTGTGTGTGTGTGTGTGTGACGCTCGTTTCGGCCGCGATAACTCCAATACTACAATTCCAAAAATTACAAGTTTTCGTATTGCTCATTCTTACATCTAAATGAAGTCTTGCTTAGATTTTAGTTGCAATTGAACAACTGGAAGTACCGTAAGTTGAAGCTTCTATCTTTTTCTTTTTTTTTTAAAAGGGAAAATGTCATTTTTTGACATTTAATGTTATTATAAATATTAAAGAGTATTCTATTCTACAGTTAATAACGTAAGTAACAAAACTATCTGTCACCTGTATCATTTGTTTGCATTTGTTTATTGCATAGCCTACTTCAATATTGTAAAATTATTTCTGATTTTTAATATCATTTTTCTTGAAATAATTGTTATACAACCCCATATCATATTTATATCGTTGAAATCAGAAAAAAAATCTCTATCTAATGGACAAAAAAATTATATAGGTTGCCATTTAAAAAAATATAATTTTATTCTACCGTTTGAGAACCACTGGTTGAATTTTTTATTTATTATTCCTCATAAATTAAGCGCTTTTTCCTGGTAACTTTTTGTATATAACATTTTTCTCTAAAGCCATTAGTTCGCCCAAAAAAGCGCTGGTTGTTTTAAAGGAAACACCCTGTATTTAATTGCATTATTTTCTTCATATTCAATGTATTTAGAGATAAAAATTTATAAAGAAATTAATTTCATAATTTGATATAGGAAGGCTCTGAGTTCAAATCCCAGTGAAATCCAAATTTTTTTCAAAATCCTTCGTTAATGAAAAAAATTTTCTTTAAAAACTGGAAGTGAACACCGAACTATATTTGTTCTAACGGCAGATTTTTTCTAAACATGCGAGCCCAAACTCATAATATTTAAGCCGGTTTACATTTTCAACATATTATAAAACCTTCGTAAATGGTTAGAATTTTCTACAAAATTCTTTTGGCTACTTTAAATATAGCCTTAAAACTTAAAAAAAACTGTGGGCCAAATGACAGGTGATAATGATTCAACCGGTATTTTAAGTGTCATCTTCTATTCCAGACTTAGCTTCTACTGAGACCCTTTACTTTTGATAAAATTGAAAACAAGTTCGTAAAAATCCAGTGTGTACAGTAAAACCTACCTTGCAAGACATATGCGTAGAAAAATTTGCCAGGTTTAGGGATACAATGCCTAATAGAATTAAAGCTGGTATTACTAATAAAGGCGATGTAGCCCAATATTAAAAAGGTGGAATACTTGAATAACATATTCAGTTTTTGTAAGGGTAAAATCTATATTTTAAACTTGTCGAATGAAATTTGTTGAAATTTCTTAATGCGTCTGCCCTTATACTTGTTTTCATGCAATTTTTCTAAACATACCCCTGTTTTGTCATCCTTTGTCATTCCAATTTTGTCGTGCCTTTAAATATTTCTCCTAATTAAATTCAAATGATCGTTTATTTATATTTTTGCTGAAAAAGAAAATTACCTTTGCTGTGAACTAGTTACCTAGTAAGTGAAGCAGATGCAATTGTTGGTGCATTCTCATGAATTTTTATCAGTTGTCAGTTGCTTATTTCTTCACACAAACTATCATTATGTAATTATTCAAACTAGATAAACACTGTACTCGATTTGCAAATTTAATCATACTGTACAAACAACGAATTTCGTCATGGCGATCATAATCTACGCCAATAAATCTTACAGACTTCTCTTTTTGTATTCGCCTACTTATTTTTATAAAATTCTATTTAAATTCACTGGTTGGTGGATAGGATCAAATCTTATAAACCAATTTTAAACCATTTCGATATATCCGAAAAACTTGAAACTTTGCATACATACATACGTAGTTTTAAGTTCCAATAACAATATAATACAGAATGTCCGACGAAAGAATATCATTTCTTCGTAACCCTTTGAATAATTTTAAGCAAAAAAGTTCAAATAAACATATACCGGATCTCTTCTTGTACAGAAATGCCATTTTTTAAAGATGAACCAACCGGTATATACTTTGGTAGGGTTTCATCAAGTCAAGTAGCTTGATGTTTTTGTAAATTACTTGACTTGACTTGAAAATCAAACTTTTCAAAAATTCATTACTTGACTTGACTTGATTTTCTATCGTTACTACTTGACTTGATCAAGCAATTTCAAGCAAATTCAAGCTACTTGATAACGAACCGATTATGTACGAAAACGCGCGAATCAGTAGAATCGTAATCTAGCTGTGTGTGGTACGGCCATGCTGTGCTGATTCACTACTGCAAGTTAAAAATTATGCAGAGGTTAAAAAAATTCACTAATATTGGAATATATACTAGAATGGCCCGAGAATATGTCGACAAAATTTGAAGTCCTAATAATTATTATTAAGATAACTGTAGATGGTTAAACTATCGCACAAAAGCCCAAAAAGGTATACTCTATTCGAATTAAGAATAATAATTGGGACTTCAGATTTTGTCTACATATTCTCGGGTCATTCTAGTATATATTCCAATAATGATCGGATTTTTTAAACCTCTTAATATCTCGGAGAAAAATAAAGTTCCAAAATGTGCTAAAACCGAATGTTATTTAAATGGGGAAAAATCAATTGCATTTAGCACGGTCAAATATTAAAATTAAGCGGAATCATTGCCAGTATATTTTTTTTTAGTTATTTGAAACCACTTTAGAGGGCGGTCCGGTTAAAATTCGACTTGTCCCCTTTTAAGGTCCTCCATAATACATATACTATAAATTGTTTGTTAGTTCATATATTTTACTTTTAAATCTTTTTTTTTAATTTTTAAATTTGAATGTATGATTTATTTTTATGAATAAAAGTCTATATTTCAAGGTATATTATTGATATTTTTATTGATGTAAAACATAAAGAAGTATATGAAAATGAAATGTAGTCTTGAAGAACTTTTTGATTTTCCTGGTAATTAAAATAATAACTACTTGATTTTTTCAAGTACTTGAAAAATAACTACTTGATTTTTCAAGTACTTGAAATTTTACTACTTGACTTGACTTGAATTTCGATTTCTATCCATCTTCTACTGTACCTTTGATTTAAGTGTTCCCTAAGTAGAGTTTCACGGCTTGACTTGATATTCAAGTTACTTGACTTGACTTGAAATCAAGTCAAGCTCAAGTCAAGTAACTTGAACATCAAGTCAAGCCGTGAAACTCTATACTTTGGTAATTTGAAAACGGTTATATGTAGATAGAAACGTGATATATTTGCGACTTCATTTAAGATAAAATTGCAGTAAAACATTTTTTTCGATCATTTAGATTTTTTTTTTTAAACGATATTTATTAAAATTTTAAATAACCTAAACCCTTTTGATAATGAATTATATAATTAATAAAAGATAGTAAATTAATGGTACAAAACTATTAATATGTATCTAATACAATTTTTAATAAAATCGAAATCATGGTCACTCCTGATAAATAATGATTATTTATAGAGATTTTTTTAAGATTTGTATTTTACTGATTTAAATAAATATCTTATTATTCAGGAACTAGGGTTCGCCTTATGAAGGTTAAACCTAGGGTTGAAAAGCTAGATTGAGTTAAAATTAATCTCAGGTTATATTTTCAGAAATTTTGGACGTTACGGGATGGCTCTCATCTTCAGTATTGAATTAAATGACAAAAATAAAAAAATTACAATATGAGTATTATACATTTGGTTACATAGGTAGTTTCCATACTGGTTTATGATATCAAAGTTGAAGGTTATTTGAGATAAAAAATTAAAAAAATATATTGTTCGTTTATTGGAGTCGACTACTTGACTCAGCAATGTTTCTAATCAATATTTACCTTGATAAGGCGAATCCTCCCCTAGTTCCTACTTCATACAGTTACAAGGTACTCCAGCACTATAATTAAGTAAGTTTAATTTCTTGAGATAAAGAATTAAAAAATTATATTAATCCTTTATAGAAGTCGAGTACTTGACTCAGCAATATTTTTAACCAATATTAACCTTGATAAGGATAATCCTGCCCTAGTTTCTGAATAAAAACTTGATACAATTACAAGGTACTCCAGCACTATAATTAAGTAAGTTTAATTTCTTGAGATAAATAATTAAAAAAATATATTAATCGTTTATTGAAGTGGTGAAAAAAGGAGGAGAAAAAAAATTTTCACCTCCTGAAGAAGGCATAGGAGATGCCGAAACCGGTAGTGGCCGAATTTTAAATAAATATTTTGACTGCAATCCAGTAATTCATTATTTCCATATACCCATACAGTCTAGAAGCTTCATCATCCAATGGGTACTTATGATTTTGACGTCATCCGCGGTGAATCGGCAGCGGACCTCCCTCCACACTATTTAGAAAAAGACAAGCAATTTTTAGAAAGAGCGAGGTGATATACCATGGCCGAGTCGACCAAATGCTCTCCCTTTCAGCATTTCTCGCCGTTGATCCCGTGTCTCGTCATTTATTTTTTAGTCAGCAAAGTTAGGTTAAGTTATTTTGTGTAGTACTCAAACCAAATATAAATTTATGTTTGGTCTGAGGTGTAGTGCCTGTTATTAATTGTCTCTCCTTTCAAAAAGCAGTTGTTGTGATCACGTGGGAACACGTAGTGGATCACGTGATAAACGTCAAACTTAGAGTTAAATCTTGCTCACTACATAACTAATTATTAAACACTTTTTTGCACACTAGATGGCCACCGAAACATTTGAATTGTATAAGTCCCCATTAAAAATGACATTATAAAATTGTGAATATGTCAGGAAAGTGTCTTTACAAAACTCTCAGGCTTCCAGCTTCTAGCATAAACCATAGGCGAGGACTACATATTATACGAGCCCCGTCTCACCCGCTTTAATTTCATTTTATTTAATTAATTTATGATACAAGTAACAACTAACATAAATTATCGCCAATTTTTATTATTACACATAGCAAGATATGTTTTCTAAATACTTTACCAACAACAAAAAAAACTGAAAAAAATAAACGAATTTAATTTGTAAGGATGTTAAGTGTTATTAAATGAAATGTCTGAAGGAATTACAGTAAAAACAAAGGCTGGTACTACAAACCTTGTTTTGAAAACGCTGTTTTGAAAATGCCAAATTTCAATATTTAATTTCACCCATATGTTTAAAGAACGATTTATTAAAAATATTTATTTGAATATAAACAACTATGTTCAAAACTATGTACAGTAAAATTTTTGAAAGATGTCCGATCAAGGTTGTCTACGAATTGTATGAATTCAAATTTTTGCTCCGCCCATCATGACAAATTCAGTAGTGTCGTTTGCTTAGTTTTTATGAGGGTACGTAAGATACTACTGTTATTTTATTATTATAAAAATATATATTACAGGAAAAGCATTCAAAATTCAAAAATAAGTCAACTAGTAAGTTTATAAGCAAATGTAAAACCAAATATGTTAAAAATAAGATACTGACACAATGTCAGTGTCAGTGATTCTGACAGAATATAACGTTATACGTACGGCTATGATTCCAGGTAATGTATCTGAATTAATAAATAAACTTACGTTACAGCGAAAGTATTATTAACAACGAGCATCGTTTATAAATGGAATGTCCTAACTTAGTCGAAACAATATGAATTTTTGAACGACAAGCGTGTTATATCCATCCTTATCACACACTCTTACAGCCTTTGCAAAAGAAAGAGATAAATGTATGCCTATTTGTTAATTCGTTCATGATACAGGTGCCCTTGATCGGACATCTTTCAAAAATTTTACTGTACAAAAAACATCGTTCTTTAAACATAAGGGTGAAATTAAATATTGAAATTTAGCATTTTTAAAACAGCGTTTTCAAAATAAGGTTTGTGGTACCAGCTATTGTTTTTACTGTAAATTACTACTGTATTCTTTTAGACATTTTATTTAATAAAACCTAACATCTTTACAACTTAAATTCGTTTAATTTTTTTCAGTTTTTTTTTTGAATTGTTGGTAAAACTAACTATTATTTTATTTTCCATGAATACAATAAAATAATTTAAAGAACATATCTTGCTATGTGTTATTAGAACGACAAAATGTCCGTAATATTAATAAAAATTAGCGATAATTTATGTTAGTTATTATTTGTATCATAAATTAACTAAATAAAATAAAATTAAAGTGGTAGGACAATTGACGTGGGACGGGGCTCGCACATATGCTGCTCGCCCGATAAAAGATCACTTTCCCGACTTTATAACGTAAATTACTATTAAATTTAATTAAATCGTAAACGGTACATTTTATTGAATGGCAATAATAATAATCGTACCGTAATCACCATCTTATTAATATTTATTTTCCGTTAGTGCAGGGCCCTACTTAGTCGATGGACCTCGTTGTCAAATCCAAAATGTCGATCCCTACGACAAATCAGTTCGAAAATTCGTCCACAGTCCTCAGCATATCTCCTGTTCTAAGAATGCCCCCTTAACATACCTGCAAAAGAGAGGAGGACTGGATACGGACATCACGGCAACATTAATCGTTGATGAGCATGTCATCTCAGATTATAGCAAAACTGGAGTTCAGTGTTGCTATATGAACGTGACAAGAGGATTCACTGATAAGAAACCGGATGATACTATCAAGTGAGTATTCATGATTTTGAAACACTGCGTAGAGTATCAAATTATGTGCCTTGCATAACCTCGAAAACTAGTAGAGATATGAAATCGTTAAATTTAACGAAAGACCCGCAAGATAAACAGGCCAGAATTGGGCCGGCGAGCTAGCGAGCTAAGCTCGGTGGGCCGAAGCCACGAGGACCGATGAAAATTCTTGGTATGGTACTCAATAATTGAAAATAAGGCATTCTGGCATGCGCAGCAATGAGACAAAAGATGATTTATTTTATATTGATAGAAGGTTAACGGTATAGGCCGCGAGCAGACACGTGATTCGAGCGACCTTGATGTGCTTGGAATCGGCTGATTTGTGTGCGCTTGTCACTTTGACAAGAACAATAGTTTGACCTATTTTGATTGTGAACTGCTATAAAGTTATTAACTCACAATTTTCAAGCAGTAAAATACATGCAATTAAAAACAATAACTTTTTAGCAGCTTACAATCAAAAAAAGTCAAAACATTTTTCAAGAATTTCATGACCGCTCTTGCTGGAGTCACGGCCTTACAGACGATTGTTATTAAGCAACATGACTTCTGATGATACTTTGCGGCACTATTGCTTATTCTGTTAAAGTTAATTTCTTTTAAAGCCATTTTGGCGTTATGATCATGCAGCTTTACATCCACTGAAAAAATGTAACTTTGAATTACAATTTGAATGAAAAAAAATTTCACCTTTTTTTGATATCTTTATATGACATCTCCGCCTCCCCTTGCCTCATCAAAGTTTTGGTGCACAAGGTGCCGAAAATACATCCCAATCCTGGTCTGAAGATAAGGAAATAATTAATATTGCAGATTACTACAAGTATATTTATTTAACAAGTTATTTTGTGTAATACATAATGGCTGCCCGGATTTCGAAGGCCACCAACGAGATGTTAGAAATTATAATAGATAAGTCTTCGCTTAAATGGGACATCTAGCAAATTTTATTAAAAAATATGAAATATTTGAGATTTTGAAGGTGGCCGTGTACCTGAATGTCTAGTTGCGAAACTGGCGACCCGGGTTCGATTCCGACCAACGCCAAAAATTATTTCAAATTTTAAATGGTACAAAAGTGACCCCTGTAGTGCACTCTCCACACCAGCAAAGAGTGCCCGTGAGTTGACGCCTGGTAAACGCCCACATGGTACAAATATGTCATCATTGTCGAAATATGTGTATAAAGCGGATTGCAGCAATGGGTAATATGCCGTGATGATATGTATACATATATTAAACAAATTTGTAAAATAACCCTTAAACCAATCGAAAGAGAAGAAAATATGTATTTTTAAAGTAAAAATCAAATATGGATTATATTTACCGAAAGAAAAATTATTTACAGTAAAAATATCTGAAACATTTTTTTAGATTGTTAAATAGCTATTTGAAAATGAATATTTCGACCAAAATCAGTTTTTTATTAATTATCTAGTATAGTAAACCATGATAAATTGTGGCAAAACAAAAGCACATGAGATGGACTGCCAAATGTTACGCCAAGTCGTGTCGTATCTCGTAGTTTCCGAAATCCCAATGATGGCCTTTGAAATTCGGACAGCCTGTAGTTTGGAGCGTCAAACTCGTGATGGTTAAATAAACCGGTTAATATCATACAGGGGAAAAATATTTAGTTATAAAAATATATTTCTCTATGCTTATCATAAAAAATATATATTTATTCAAAGTAGTTATTTCATTACAATTAAAAATAAGTTTCGAAAAGTTAAAATAATGCACTTTTCCTTTGGAATCGGTTTAAAAACTGGTTTTAATTTATTTCGGTTATAAACTTTGTAGTAAATAAAAATATCGGTTTCGGTATCGTTAAACATTGGACTTAAATTCCAGTTAAACAGTTTTTTAAACCGGTTTAAAAAACATTTTTTGTCCTGTTTCTAACAACAAGAATATCAATATAAACGATCGAAAACATTCTACAACTACAGGATGTTATTTAAGTTAGCGTACAACCCCTTAATCGATGGTAGAACTAACCCCATAGATAGTAAATCTGGCAATAATTTTTCTTTTATATGTTTTCTACAAGAACTGGAACCCATTAAAACTGACCAATTACGTGAAGGTTCAAAATTTTGTAAAAAAAAAAGTAAAAATGTGTTTTCTGGAAAACCTGTCACAATTGACATATAAGATCATTTCGGACTTTCATAATGGAAAACTAGATGTTTATCAACACTGTTGCATTTTGAGAATATCATATAAACAGAATAAAATTGTACGCGTATGCAAAAAACGTTTAATGTCAATTTTGATAACCATCATTTTTCCAGAGAATACATTTTTTTCATTTTTACAAAAAAAAAATCTATGACGTAATTGGTCAGTTTTAAGGGGCTCCAGTTCTTATAGAAAACATGTAAAACAAAAACTATTGCCAAATTTACTATCCATGGGGTTTGTTCTACCTTCGGTTAAGCGTTGTACATTTATATAATACTTTGTATATACCGTATGACTACTTTTTCCGAACATAGAAAATTCAATGTTAAAATTTTCATTTAGTAATATCTCTTTACCTATTAATTTTAGAAAAAAACTGATGAAGGAAATTGTTTATAATGAAAAACTGTATCGATGGAGTGCCAAGTTTGTTGATCAATTGTATCTTATGTACGAGTTAGAAGTAAAAGAAAATACACGATGTAAGGCTATTATCAGAGTGCCATGAAAAATAAAGCAATATTTTCTAATTGTTGTTTCTAACATATCTAACATATTTGACATTTATTTTGATTTTATTATTATAATTTGTGATGTTTTTTTCTTCTAGATTAACGGTGTTTTTTATTCATGTAACCGTGTTACATATGGTTAACCAGCGTAACCGGTGTGAATAAAATATGCCCGGTTATTATAGACGTTTCTGTCAAATTAATTATTTGACATTTGTTAAATATTTATCTTGTTCATAGTATGAACATTTAATTTAAACCGTATTGATGTAATACAAAATACGTTGACAAAAACTGTCACATATTTCATTTTTACTTATAATGAAAATTGCCTAACTTCATGCTATAGTAGCCGTCAAATATGTATGGACTGATGCTCAACTTTTTCATAACTTAACATTTTCAACATGACCACTGAATTGGCAATAGTATAGAAATCTCCAAGTCCATACCTTTTTGACGGCAAATATAACTGCCAAAATGTCAGCGTTTTGACAGTTAGAAAAGGATAGCTGAAGTAACCTGACATATAACTATCCTACATACCGCGGTTACATGTTTGACGTAAATGGACTGCTCAATAAAATGCAGTCACCGGGTTACCATGATTACTACTGCCTTATGTCTTCCTATTACTCTAATAATAATAAAAAAATAAAAAAATATGTCAAATCTGTCAGATATATCGGAATCAACAAAGAATTTATTATTTTATTTTTCGTGGCACTCGGCGTTAAATCGTGTATTTTCTTTTGCTTCTAACGCGTACATAAGAAACAATTGAGCAACAAACTTAGTACTCAATCGATGCTGTTTTTCATTCTGAACATGTTTCTTCATTACACTTTTTTTTGTAAATTTAATTAATAGGTAGAGATATCGCCAAATCAAATTTCGGAAAAAAAATTGACACGTGTATAATAACTATAAAACATGTACAAAAATAAACATATCTGAATTTGAATTAACGCTCGTCATATGTATGTATGTATGTATGTATGTATCTATGTATGTATGTTTGTGAAGTATTTGTTTTAAGAAATTTTCCTACTCATTATGCAAGGCACGTTATTTAGAGTATCCTGTATAACAAAATTTATAAAATGAATCATTAACTAAATAAGGCATCTCAATTTTTTCATTAGATAATGCTACCAAATGTTTTTAAAATTTCTCACGCGCCATTAAAATTTTGATCAACAACAAGAACATACAGAAACAATTACAATTTATATTTTTTAGTGTAACACCATGTAAGGATTTCCAACACAATGTGAGTTTAACAGAACCGTTTGTAATCGTAAAATGTGTCACGAGAAACAGGAAAAAGGAAGTTTATAAAAATGCCCACGCTTTTGTTAACATACCGCCCAAAATAAAAAAGAGAATTGAAGATAGCACGGAAACGGGCAATGATTCTAAGATTATGAGTGTGCTTCTGGTTGGAATTGACAGTATATCCAGATTGAACAGCATCCGAACAATGCCACGTACCCTCAAATATCTCGATGTTAGCGGGTAAGTTCCATCAATATTTCATTTCAAACAAGAATCTTACATTGTCTTTTTTGCGCAGATGGATAGAACTCAAAGGTTACAACAAAATTGCGGACAATACATTTCCCAATTTGATGGCAATTCTCACTGGAATAGAAGGAGATAAATCTTACAACAAATGCCTGCCAACGAAACTGTATCGACTTGATAACTGTTCCTTCATCTGGACGAAATATCAGAACAACGGTTACGTGACTGCCTATGCGGAGGACGCTGCCGCTATCAGCACATTCAATTATCATAAATTAGGCTTCGCAAATCCACCTACGGACTTCTACTTGCGTCCTCTAATGAAGGCCGCAGAGAAACAGCTAAAAAGTATTGACAAGTACGGTTTGAAAGTTTGTCTTGGCCCTATTACTTCAGCTGCGCGAATTTTATCGTACGCTAAAGATTTCGCAACGACATATGTGAATCATCCTAAATTTGGTTTATTTTGGATGAATACTTTCAGTCACAACGACTTAAATATGCCCGCGGCTATGGACAATTCAATGCTACAATTTTTTCAGGAACTTTCTGACCGAGGCGTTAACGAAAATTCAATGATAGTTTTCTTCAGTGATCACGGTATAAGATTCGGTAAAATTAGAGACACGAAAATTGGATGGCTTGAAGAAAGACTTCCGTTTATCTATATTCATGTACCAAAATGGTTCAAAGAGAAATATCCTGAAGAATATAAAAGTTTGCAAATAAATGCGAACAGATTGACAACACCATACGACTTGTATATGACTTTACAAGACGTGCTGGTGCTTGCAAATAAAATCGATTCAGTTGTTCCTAGTGAAGGATGTCCTAATTGCCAAAGCCTATTTACAGAAGTCAGTAATAACAGGTCTTGTGAAGACGCTGCTATTTCACCGCATTGGTGTATGTGTACTTCATATAATTCTGTTCCTATAACTAATAAAACAGTAGAAAAAGCAGCTTCTTTTGTTCTGAAACGAGTAAACAAATACATTAACGATGACGGTGGAAACAGTACTAAAATATGTGCAAAATTAGATTTGCATAAAATCTTAAAAGCCCAAATCGGCCAAAATTGGTACAAAAACCAAACATACTATCTCCTGACTGTGGAAGCCAGCCCCGGCCTGGGGAAGTTTGAGGCTACAATGAGCCACAACTCCAACGAAAGTTCTATCGAAAATATGTTTACGTTACATAGTTCAATTAGTAGACTTGATAGTTATGCGGACCAAAGTTACTGCGTAAGTGATAGTACGTTGAAGAAGTATTGTTATTGCAGATAACAAACAGACAGTGCCAAAATTTCAACGCTACGTGTCGTCGATGTACGCACGGTTGTGATAACTTAAGTTACCGAGTGAGATGTAAACGAACCGTGTCATGGAACTCAGATAGTAATGTTTATTTGAACCTTAATATTTATTTTTATAAGGATGTTGCGATAGAAACTTTTCTACCTATTATTTTGTATAAGTCATCAGAATATTTCAGCGGAATGTGAGATAGATTGAATATTTTTAATATTAAGGCTGTAAGTACGATTTCATTTTATTAAGTATTTATATTAAGTAATTATTTATTATCCCTTCTTCTTGTTACCAAGTACATACAAAGATTTACATTTATATTTTTAAGACAAGTATGAAAACATGTTTATTTATTTGTTAATAAATAATTATGAAAGAGTATTGCATCTCAATAAAACAATAGTCGGATAATATGCCAATATTAAACTTTAAAACAACAAATAATAAATTCCAATTTTGTTCAACAATTTAAAAATAAAATTAACCATATAAAAATAACAACGTATTATTTGTCGATTTTATAGCTTTTTTATACCTCTTTATGAGAATGTGATTCATGTTTTTGTTAATACTAAGTAAGAGCTAGAATTTATAGAGAAACCTGTTAAGAATATCAAAAGACTAGATTAAAAAAGAAGAGGACAGAGTAAAAAAAAAGAAAATACAAAATATATTCAGCAAAAAGATTATTTGCACAGAAATGGTTTTTGAGTTCACAGTATAAAGCTATTTTGACAAAATAAACACAGTAATCTAACGCACAAAAACAAAATTCACCCCTGTAAAATTCAGAACTACATAAAGCTATTCTCACTCCACATAAAAAACTTTTACATCGTGTTATACTTCATTTCATGTAAGGAAGTAGCAGATGGCGCTTGAAAGCCCACCGTTTTTACATGCATTCAATAATAATTTAAATTACACTCCATTCCTCCTTATCATTTCGGTATTGTAGAGAATAGGACATCCAGTGGCGTGCGGTCCATGAAAGCGTTGAAACCGGCGCTTGCCTTGAAATTTTCTTAATTGTATCTTAAAAATTTAAATTATTTTTATTGCAAATATTTAAAAATAATATAGATATAAAATAGATTCATATTATATATTTCAAATTGTACATTTAGCATAACCCTAAATTTTCCATATTACTGTAATCAGCAAATCAAATATGTGTTATTAGATACCTAAATTGATAAAGGCTATTTGAAAACAGCTTTAAGTTGCCATATTTGCGCATGAGCCCCGAGTGCAATATCAGGTGGACGCATGCGTACTTCAATATCTGGTCGGGGTTTTTCGCTAGCTAAAAGGCTGTTCAAATTTAGCTTCCATTATTGTCAAAATTATTTATACTGTTCAGAAAATGTCATAAAGTTCGTAGAATAAAGTACGTAATTTTAATATTTAATAATTTGAATATATTTTTTTTAAATTAAACAATATATTTTAGTGAAAATATATAAATATGCATATGATAAATTATTTTGTTTTCTATACATGTAGCTTTCCCTATAATAAAATTCACGGCACGCCACTGAGGACATCGTTTTAACACTTTAATTGGCTGAAAGTGGAGCCAACTTTAAACATTGTAAATTCAGACTATACTTCATTTCACGTAAGAAAATAGCGTTGGGTTAGATAGGAATATGTATTCTGCCCTTTGATTCGTCAGAATGCAAACCTAGTTTACAAAAGCGAAAAAATATAACCTGTCAGTTATCAGTTATTAAATAAAATCTACTGAATTAAGTGATGTTTAACCATGTTTTGTTTTAATTTTTAATATTCAGGTCTTCTACATTTTTACAAATAAAAATATTTATTATCGATAAAGTTTGGTTCCACGAATTTTTATTTGATGCATGTAAAAACGGTCGACTCTCAATCGCCATCTACTATGTTCTTGCGTGAAATAATATACATCCCTATTAAACTATATACCGTTGAACCCCTATCTCTCGTATATGGAAAGTATCCGTAATATTAATATATCTAACCTTATCTAGCGCTTGGACACGTGTCTACAAGCGCACGCGCGCACATTCGGTAGGCGAATAACGAATCGAATGCAGATAACGCATGCGCATAAGGGCCTGTGTTCACGCTTGAGCACAAAATGTTCCGAGCATATCTTGTGTGCCTTTAGCGGTATATAGTTTAATAGGTATATTCGTGAAATGAAGTACATGGCATGACATTTTTGTTTTGTACACTGTTAAATATTTTCTTTATCCAATTTGAAAAGCAAGTGGATAATACTTTATTCTTCATACCTACTGACTGTCAAGAATAAAAATAGTTTTAATAATGTACGAGACCCGAATATTAAAAATTACAATGAAACATGGTTAAATATTACTTAATTCTGTCAATTTTATTTAATAATTAACAGCTGACAATTCATATTTTTTTCACTTTTGTAAACTATTTAGATTAACAATCTGACCAATCAAAGGGCATAATTTATATCCCTATCTAAATCAACGCTATTTTGTTAAGTGAAATGAACAATAATTTTCTTATTCAATCAGCAGCAAAAACAATTAAAAATGGCGCTACTTAACATTCAATTTATTAACTGTTTTTTCATTCCTTATGTATTTTTTTACTGTGTATATTCTTTATTTAATGAAAGGATGCAATTTTTTAAATTAGGTTTAATATTTTATTGTGCATAAAGACTATTTATTATTAATTTAATTATTAACATAGTATACAGAGTGTCCAGGATATCGTGTCCAAGATGGGATTCTCGTGAACTAAGTCTGTCAATTAAACAAAATTTGCCCCTTTAGGTAGGAGAGCATTTTAGGGGTCTGAAAAAAAAATTATGGGGTCACTAGATATAGGCGAAAATATAACTTTTTTAGTTTCTTATTTTGATAAATAATTTCCAAATGCTAGATTTTGACTTTCACTTCTTTGGGGCACTTTTTTAAGGTCTTTCAAATGTGGATGCTCAAGTTTTTTTATCACTTAAATTTCAAGTTTCGCCAAAGTTACTATTTTTATATGGACGCCGTAGTAGTAGTAGTATTTAAAAAGGATTTTTTTCCAACGATGTATAATTTTTCGATGTTCATTTGTTTCAATGGCCCTCTTCTATTCTCGAGAACCCCATGTTAGACCCTATTATAGACATTCTGTATAAATGAATTTTAAAAAATGTTTTTAATTTTTTTCTTTTCGTTTAAATTTTAGCTTTAAGTTAGTACCTAATTATAAGACTTACATTAACGATACCAGAATGTGTAAAAGAAATAATCACTAGGTACAGAATAAAACAACGAAAAGGTAAGTGTTTAATGAAATATATATTAATATATACTAATTTAAAATAAAATCATCATAGTTTGCTGTTAATTACTTCGCTCCACCAGTCAGGCTTCGAAAAGGCATTAGGCGCTGTAATAAATGCGTGTTCCAAATGTTTGTACACCTGAAACATAATAAAACTATAATTATTTTCTTTTCATTATTGTAATATCTTACTTGTCCATCGAATTGGCCTAATGGTGATGTTAAACAGAAATCAGGGGGAGCGATTGCGTCAACTAGAGATACTGCGTCGGGTTTAATTTTCTCACACAAATATAAAATACTTTCTTTTAACAATTTAGCTAAATTTTGTCCATTTGCAAAGCTGCCCTCATATAAAATTGGAACATGTTTGTACAAAGACCACACTCCATATAAAGAAAGTAAGTTATAAAGGACATTTCTGATAGACTCATCTGGTGCATTTTGAATGAATTCGTAATTTTTTTTTATTATAAAATGCTGAAAATACATACATATATTAAACAGGGATTAAATAATATATTTCATATCTTACTTCTACAAATACAATCGCAAGCGATCTTAAATAAAATACTTGAGAATTATTTCTTGCTATAAAGTCATTCACTCCGTTATCGGTTAATGATTTCAATTTTTCATACGATTCTTTTAATAAATAACAAACAAGCCATTTATATGCATTCAATATAGCTGTAAAAGAAATAAACATAAAAATATAAATATATACTATTTTTAACAATTACTTACTATTATGATCAATAGTTTCTGTAATATTATGCGCATTAAATTTTGTTTGTAATATATTTTTGGCGTCAGATAAGAACTGTATAGATCCTAACGGAGTTGAAGGAATTGGTTTGTTTTCTAAAATTAAAGGCCAAAATTTCAATAGCCAATTGCTTGTTTGTTGACATAACACATGGCTTTCTCCTTCATAAGTAATGTTAGCGTCGTGGTAGGCGTGAATATTGGTTAATTCAGAAACTAAAAGAAAATGTATTAAATATAAAGATAATATAAATGTAACTTATTCATAATTCAAGCATTCTTTGCCACATATGTCTTTTAACATAGTTCTTATGCATGTAAATAAATAGAAAAAAAATTGCTGTGTACAATATTATATTTATTACCGGAGCAAACCACGATTTTTTAATATTTTTAAATATGTTAATCTTGATAAAAATAAAATTAGATCCCTGTTAATAATATCCGAGAAAAAAGTAACGGTCCCAAAAATAAGATACTACTTTTCCACTGTGAGATAGTACATACATAGGTATAATAAAAAGTAAGTATATTACTGAGGTCTACAACTTTTAGTAGCACCAAAATATTTTCGTTTCTACGTCTTAAAAGAAAGGTTGCATCCAATGTGTACCCTCGGCTCAAGTGCTCTTATTCACCACACTCGCTGCACCCCTCATTGCTATGCCACTGGAAAATACAGCGTCAAATGGAATCAGTGGTGTAGCATTCGGGGGTGCGGAGATACGGGTCCTCGAGCCAAGGGAGCCCATAGGATACAAACATTAATTTTTTGAGACATAAGAATGGAAAATATTCAGGGTCTACTAGAAGTCGTACACATAACTGTTTTTTACCTCTCCCTAAGAGAGGAATCATGCTAAAAATCGCATATCCAGATTTTAGTAAATAAGCACGTTTTAAGACCCATAGAATCCTATAATAACATTTTTACGATGATGTCTGTGTATGTAGATGTGTATGTGTGTGAGATTGTTGGAGGTACGATTTCTCAAATTCTATAAGATTAAAGACCTGTGTAACTACGGGTTCCTCAATTCAGGGCATCGAACCCGCCAAAATCTGGGTTCGGTTCAGGTTAACTTTTATTGATAGATGGGTTCGGGTACGGTTCTGGTTCAAATATTAATAAAATTTGCGATTTTGTTCCGCGGGTTCATGGATTGGGTTAAGGTTCGGTTCGACCTAATGAAAACTGAGTTAATGTTTTTGGAATAACAATCTTTATATAGAAATAGTTTAAAATGCGAGCCGGAATTTACGCAAGACAAGAACACGAACACAATTTTCACAAACACGTTACGCGTACGTTTCGAATTCAAAATAAACCTGAACCGGAACTGAACCCTGAACCTGACTTTTAATACTTGGTCCGGTTCCGACTCGGCTTCAATTGAAAAATATTTTTGAAGTTCAGTTCTGGGTTTGGGTTCGCTAATATGTTACAGTTTGGTTCCGGTTTTGGTTCGGTTCAGGTTCGGGTTCGATGCCCTGCCTCAATCTAACAGTAATGAGAAGAGTTGAATAGATTCTGGTACCAATTGGACAACCGGAAGTAGTAGTATTTTAACAAAAATCTTCTAAATATTTTTTTTTGAATATTTGTTATTACTAATATTAAAAAACAAAATTATCTATCCGCCACATTTAAAATTTTTATTATACCTTCTATAGATTTAAAGATATAGATATATAATCTATAAAATAATCTGTTGTAGTAAATCTCACAGGCTACTCACAACCCAAACATCTCCATGGTAACTACTTGAAAATTTAAAATGTCTGTAATTGACAGATAAATGTCACTAATGTTAGTGTCAAAAATTCAGAGATAGTACTGAAGGCTTTTTCTGGGAACGGTTGAATTATATATTTAAAATTATAGGTATATTACATGAACCCTTCGGAAATACCGCCAATCCCGTTAGTGAATTGGAAAAACCTCGAACATTTAGAAGAAATGGAGAAAACTTGCTCATAGAATGAATTTAAAATTATAGAAAATACGTAAATATAAAGATTAGGTGTAATTAGAATTTTTTGTGTGCACAAGAAATGTTAAATACAATACCTATATATACCAGAATGGAAAGGACGCGAGAGGTATTGTGATAGCCACAACAGATTTTTTTTGTGTACACAGCCCCATGATCCCATGAATTTAGTTAGTAGAATTAGAGCCGTGACGTCACGATAATATTAAATAATTTTTAATTTCACTTTTTCATTAAAATACTTTATAATTAAACTTTATCTTAGTTTAACTACAACATACTTAAGACAATGGCCATATTCTGTACAAAACGGTAAAGATGCATTCACATAAGCAATGATTGTAGTTATTAGGTTACAATTATTGTGGTTTTATGGTACATCATGTGTAACAATTTATACAAATCGGGCATATTCTCTAACTCAGTGGTTTTAACAACTGGTTAAAACAATTAACCAATCAAGTATGTTGATATAAAACAAAAACTTAAATTTTTAGATATCAAATCAATATCTATTGGATAATTTTTTTAACCAGTAGTTAAAAATTAACCATTAAGTTACAAAATAGGCCCGAATAACGTGAGGTAATTAGATCTTTTTTAAAATTTAATTGGTGAGATATACTGAGTATTGGCATGTATTTTTAAGATCGCAGCGCTGGGGTGGCAAGTTTTGAACTACAGGTTGAATGAGATATGACGTCAACCTACTGTCAAATGGGCAAACACATAATTTATAGAATTGTGTATTTCTCATAGTACTGTATTATATTTAATTTTCTTTTTATATTATTTTATAATAGGTTTTATATTGTCCATTAAGGGTAAATGAATGTAAATTCCCAGTACACTTTTATAAAACTTTAACTTCTATTTTAGATGATATCTTCAAAAAAATAATTAAAATAGCAAAATTTCATGATTATATTTCGTATTCACTTGTGACCATTAGTATAGGATGTATTCGTGGAAGATAACTTAAATATGTAATATTTTTGTGCACATTTATAAAACTAACCTCGTTTTGAAATAAAGTTTTCTTTGAAATATAATGAATAAATCTTCAAAGTTCACAATACGGATATATTAATTTATAATTTTCTGATTCACGCACTGTATTATCTTTTTTTACCTTGTCAAGCATATTTTTAATATAAACACGAATTTTTCGTTTACGCGGGAATTCGTGACAACATAAGTTATTACCTTTCTAACGTGACAATGTGCACTCAAGTAAACGGCAATAAGTGTTATTCATATTACAATATATATGTCACTTTAGATACACAAATACGTATAATATTTAACAAATTTCTAAAATTACATACTTTAATACCATGTCAACCTGTAGTTCATTATTTTGCCACCAGATGTCATATCGCTTAGTAATACACGCCAATAGCGGTGGACCGCTTCGCTTGTTTTTAACCTGTATGTGCAATCCCTGTCGGCCCCTTTTATCTTTTGAAACCTGTCACCTCTTCGCGCCTCCTGCCCACTGGCGGCGAGTGCAGGAAATTCAATTAAACGTCAAATTTTAAATAGTTGCTTAGAAAAGTTAGGAAAGTCTTTCCCTCGATATGTATTGTAATAATGATTGAACTTTGTACAATAAATAAATTGAAAATATAATAATAACTATTTATGATAAAAGTATAAAATTTCATTTTATTTTGAAATTTAGCGTACGAGCGCGGGAAATTCAATTAAACGTCAAACTTTAAATACAGGGTGGGGCAGAAAAACCTATCCGATTTCAAAACGTTATAAAATTAAAACCACTCAACTTGTCAAAAAAAAATTTTATTAACATATCGCAAATTTTATGCCATTTTTAAATTTAAGTTTTGAAAAGCACATCACTCAAATGTCGTCCTTGGGAGCGGATACACTGATTTAGGCGCTCGCGGTAGCTTTCCATGACTTTCACCGTCATTTCCACAGGAATTTCTTCAATTGCCCGAGCAATTTCCCTTCGTAAAGCAAGAAGGGTCCTTGGTCGATGCTGGTAAACCTTCGATTTGAGGTAACCCCAAAGGAAGAAGTCACATGGAGTGAGATCCGGTGAGCGCGGCGGCCAGCCAAGATCACCTCTCAGGGAAATGAGGCGACCGGGAAACAGTTCCCTGAGAATGTCCATTGATCGTCGCGATGTGTGGGCGGTTGCCCCATCCTGTTGAAACCACACATTTTCCACGCCATTTTCTTCCATTTTGGGTCTAAGAAAATTTTCCAGCATGAAACAATAGCGCTCGCTGTTGACCGTTACGGTTTGCCCATTGGCCACGTTTTCAGGTCCTGTTGCTGTCCTGGGACGTCCAGGCGACTTCTTTTTCAATGCTGAACTCGTCTGTCTAAAATTTGACACCCACACTTTAATCGTAGCGTGATGTGGAACAGGATCATGACGCCCGAGTCCGAAATGAATTCGAAAAGCACGTTGTGTAGCAATTATCGAACCGCCGCATTCGATAAACCGCTCAATAACAAAAGCACGATGTTCACCAGACCAAGGCATGTTGACTACTGACAAATGGCATAAAACCGGCTTTCTAACGGTTTTTACCCCACTACTCTACCTGCTCCCTCTTTTGAGAAAAAGGGATTTGAAATCGGATAGGTTTTTCTGCCCCACCCTGTAGTTGCGTAGAAAAGTTAGCAAAGTCTTTCCCTTAATATGTATTGTAATAATGATTAAACTCTATACAATGAATAAATAAAAAAAAATCTGATGTGGCCAGCACATAACCTCTCGCCGTATATTTTACCTGGCTGTATGCATAAAGCAAAGAATATTTTTATAAATACAAATAATATATTCATATAAATCTATGACGTATAAACTTCTTTATTATTCAATAATAGCATGTCTCAACATAAAGATATTTTACCATAAATTATGTTACAATAAATTACAAAGTAGAGTTTACCATATATAAATATTAGGCTTGTAACAGCAATTTTCAATTCGAACAACCTTGTTTACTTTCTCTTCATATTCTTCTAGTAAAAACATTAATTTTGGGCGGTCTAAAATGTATATATCTGGATTGTGCATCTATTCTTATATATCTTCTTTTACATTTTATTTTTTCATACTTGTTATATCTAAATAACACTAATTCCCTTTAATAAAGTGACGGATAGATTGCACTCCGATTATTCTTATATCGATGTGTAATTTTGTCAATATTTACAACTTACTTGAGAAGAATTTGATAGCTTTTTCGCAATTCAAAGTTACTCTAGTCTACAGTGCTGGTGTACTTTCGGTTGTAAAGTTAATTACAACAGATTATTTTATATATTATATTCCTTTTATCTCTAAATCTATAGAATATATATAAAAATATTTAAATGTATCAGAAAGAGAATTTATTTTTCAAGAAAAATTTTCAAAAAATAATATTTAGAAGATTTTTTTTCAAGAATCTTCTACTTCCGGTTGTCCAATTGTTACCAATACCTTTTCAGATCTTCCCATGAATGTCCGATTGGGAAATACGTAGTTAAACAAATTTAAAGTCTTATAGTTTTTGAGTAACCGTCCTTCCAACATCCTACATACATACATACACACACACACACACACACACACACACACACACACACACACACACACACACACATCATCGTAAAAATGTTAAAATCGGATTGTAGGGACCTTAAAACGTGCTTATTCAATAAAATCTGGATATGCGATTTTTAGCATGAATGCAATACCACTCTTAGCGAGAGGTAAAAATGGATAATTACGAGAAAAGTATAAAATGTCATTTTAGTTGTGATATGAAAATAATAATTATTATTATTATTTCTGAGTGTGTCAATTTGCTTTTATTATTAGATGTCGGTAATGATGACGTATCTATACCGTTGAAAGCACTTACCAGCTTTAAATTTAAAGAAAATAAGCTTACCTTTGAGATATCCATGTCCACCACAAGCTTCTCTGCATTCTTGTACACCACTTAGGGCAAGCCAACTTAAAACAGCTTTACCAGCAGATGATATAACATGAATTTCTAATGCTAATTCACTCAAATATTTCTTATCTTCTCGTTCCATTATTCCCACAGTATACAAAGCATTTTGTTCTGAAAAATAGTCCGAGAAAATTGTAAATGTATATGCTGTTGCTAAATACGGCAATAGACGCCATTGCTAAAATGAGAAATTACTTTTATAGATTAAATTTTAATATATTCAGCGCTGCTTACATGTATCTGGTATTCTAAAATTGGATATTCTTCCACGTTTGGAGGTCCGAATTGTTTACGAACAGCAGAGTAACGAATAGCAATGGTTATAGCTTTTGTTAAATACGTAGCCGATAAAATTATAATATTAACTCGACCTGCTGATAATCCTCCGAAAGACTGTTCTTGTGTTTTCAGTTCTTTTTTATTCACAAATAGTCCTTCTGGAGTAACGTCTGCATTTTTATTTAACATATTTTTTCGTGGAATTCGATAATTATTAAATATTAAAAATCTATAATATTGAAATAGTAAAAATAAAACATGTTATTAATGAAAATTTTTATGTACCCATTATCTACGCCGTTAAAACCGGATTTAGCGCCCATGTCTCCTATTACAAGATTAGGTTTTGTTTGTAATGTATGATCTCTTATATCGACTACAAAACAGTGTAATCCATGACATTTTCCATCGGGTGTGTATAGTTGTGCGTATACTATTGCATATGTTGCCGTCTTTCCTAGAATATAAACAAATAAATAAGATAATATGTATTTTAAATCTAAACAGGATGATTCAAAAAGAGTATGCCAAAATAAACCATACATAGGAGGAGCCATTATGAGTAAAAAATGTTATATGAAGATATGTCCAGAAACTTATCGTTACAGAGTTACAAGGTTACAATTTTAACATTTTAAAACTTGGTATGAGAGTACACACTACTTATTAAGATGCATATTTTTTTATTTTAGAGGCGAGCATATGGGGAAGTCTTACTTTTTCACCGTAATTTTATTTACGTATTAACATTTTTAAATTTCTAATAATAAAATATTACATACAATGCAAAAATACACAAAAAGGCACTCTTGCTAAAACTTAATAAACGCAGTAATTTTTGAGATATTTTAATTTTTAGAAAAAATCGAATATTCAAAAAAATTAAGAAAATCAAATTTATATAAATTCATTATTTGATATCTAGGTCGACATTTTCTAGACACACGACAGCGATTACAGTTACAATATCCATAAATAAACACTAGATCTTCATATTCATCTGCACTAATATTTTTCATTTTTTTTTTAATAGGCTATTCCACCGCAATCAAAATTGGTAAAAGTTTATTGAAAATATGAAAGATAACATTTAAAGGTCACGGAAAATTCTATTTTTATTATTATATTTTACTCCCTCTAAAATATACGGGGTGTTTTGCTTTTGACGATGCAGGGCATATACGCGTTTGAGCAAATAAGATGGAAACCCCTACTTCGTGAAGCTCCGCTTGCTATAAGAATACATTTATTCGGGTGTGTCGGATCTGTTCGTATGTTGTTTCTTTTTTCTTTGTTTTTGTAAAATTAGAAAAAAGTGAAATAAATTAAGTACAAAAATTTATTTTATTTCTCTAATAATGAAATATAATATTACAAGGACCGTAGCTACACTATTTTCGTAGACGGGTCTAGAGTCATGTTTACGGGAAGTTGTATTTTTTTAAAATCTTATCAAAATCTAGAAATACCTGTTTTTAAACTTTAAACAGTATTTTTTAACATCGGCTCCAGTGGCTCAATGGTTAGAGAAACGTCTCTTGGTTATGAGTGCGCTCGGGGTTATGGGTTCGAATCCCACTAAGGCATGGATATTTGTGTATGTGAACCCACTCTGTAATTGGGACTTAAACCTGTTACGGGTGTATTCTGAACAACTCCGTTAATTTTAAACGGACCGTTAATATTAAACGGACCGTTTATTACAGTTTGCTATTCTAAAGGGCTGGTCCGTTATAACGTTAATAACGGAAATCCGTTAACTACCTCCGTTAAAACTCTCAATCTGAACGGGTGCTGCATACATGCCGTTAAGTATAAACGGATGCTTTATTATTTTTAATTTTGAGAAAATGGTATTATTAGTTATAGCTGACGTTTTGTTAGCCAATGAATATGAAGAAAATGAACGAATGTAAGTGCCTAAATTCAAATAAAAATATAGAGTAGGTACATTTAACTTATAAAAAATTATTATTAGAATAAATTTATGCCCTCATCACAGACTACTACGAGATTCTAGTGTTTCATTCAATATGCCTGAACAACATTTTTTAAAATTGTTTCAACTTAACAAAGAAGCAGCCAGATATTTTACTGAAATAATAGAACCTTATATATTGCTGCCTGTTAAACCATGGGCAGTTCCTAATGTTTTGAAAGTTCTCCTTTGTCTCCACTTTTTTGGAGACGGCATCAACTAGATACGTAAAAATATCTCCCGAGATATCTCCATTCTCTTCTAGGTAATTAATAACAAATTCAAATTGCTTCTTTGACGTTTTTTGTCGTTTATTTACCATATTTATTTGATAATATTCTATTTTGTAACTATCAATTTCCAGTTTGACAGATAACACAAAATGATGTGAGTACTCAGTATTGTAAATGTAATGAAATAAAAAAGATATATAAAAAATATTAAATTATGTTATATTAAGTTATAGAATTACCTTGCTTTATAAATAAGTATATTTATATTACATTTTCTTGTAAGTTTTTATTACAATATATTGAAATAAACTTGTCATTGCTTCGATAGTTATTACATTATTGGCACCACTCTTCAAAAATATGTACTTCCTGCGTAATACTTTTAAACGGATCCGTTAATTTATTACAATTTAACGGATCCGTTAAAACATTTTGTTCAGCATACAAATTTTTAACAGATCCGTTAAAACAATATATTTTTAACGGAGTCCGTTTAATAATTTTAATTAACGGAGAGTGTTCAGAATACACCTGTTAAGGGGTTTAAAAAAAAAGACGTTATATATTTATATGTTGTTGGCTGTTACCGTGGTCAATAGCTATTATTGCTAATCCAGATAGGCTTTCTTGAAGCAACGTGGTTCGTAAGTAATTTTTAATCATTTTAAATTTGCCGTAATTCTTTGTATTTATTAATAAACAAAAAATATTTACAAATTAAAAATTTCTATGCAAAAAAAATGCTGCGCTCTAAAAGAGCCGCTCCTAGCGCCGGCCCTGAAAACAGGTGCATACTCAACGCCCGAATATTCAAAGCCAGAATACTCAAAGCCAGAATATTCAAAACCAGAATATGCTTGCACAGAATCATTCAAATTCCGAAATATTCGCATTGCACGAAAGCGTATCTAATTCTGTTTTTGAATATTCGGGATGTGAATGATTTTGTGTATGCATATTCTGGCTTTGATTATTCTGGTTTTGAATATTCGGGCGTTGAAGACACTCCCTTCAAAAACTAATGGGGTAGTTTCGCCTTTTTGATTTTTTTATTAGAAGCAAGTATTTTTAAATTTAAATTTTCCATATTTTTTATTTTGCACAATTTTTGTTTTTAAATGAGAAAAAAATACTGAAAATACCGGACATATTTATTCCCGCCACTGTGACGTTACCTGTGCCGTTTCCGTTGCAACTTAGTTCCGACATGCTGCTCGAAATATGACAAAGATATTTTTTCTTCAAACGTCATAAAAGTAGCATCTTTTGTGGCTTGATTCACAAGGTAGAAGTGTAATTTCTACGCCGCCGAAGTAGAAGTTGCTAATTTCTACGCCGCCGGCGTAGAAATAAAATAAATAAATATCCATAGAATATATAACCTGTGAATTGGAATATAAACAAAGTTTACTTTTGAGGAAATAACATTATTAAAGAATAGCAGACTTACAGATTACAATTACAGGGACGGTAATGTGCATAAGAATACTTAGAATTAAAGTGATAAGAAAAGTTTATATTGTTTTGCAGTGATTCCTCGACATATCTTTCAGCCACACTATTAGATTTCCATCCAATTGAACAACTTCAGGGGGCATACATTATAATACTTCAAATTCCGACATAATTGCACATAAGGAGGATATAAAATTGCACAGTTTTTATTTAAACGTCAAAACGTGAAAATTTTCATTTCAATGTTTATAACGAAAAGTGAACAAATAAGTATCCATAGCTACAGGACAATTGAAATCACAAAAGTAATTTACGTAAAATGTAACGTCAGTAGTAGATATTTTTCTTTAAATATCTACGTTTGAAGAAAAAATATAATGTGTCATTCGGAGTAAAAGTGTCTTTGTGTGCCTCGCGTGCATTTATCCGACTCGCTTCGCTCGTCGTTTAAACTTCCACGCTCGCCACACAAAGTATCACTTTTACTCCTAATAACACAATATACTATTGCGACGTGTGTCTTGCGAGGTAAGGGGAACTTGTTTGTTAAGTTAGACTGCTGTCAAGTTAGCACATTTTTACTTATTTATTTTTGTTTGAGCAAGTTTGTAACAACGTTTTGTATTACAGTTGATAAATAGAAACAAGGTTATGTCCACGGCGTTAATATCACCATCAACTGTCACTTTGACATGTCCCATTCCATCGCTGTAAAATGATACTAGCGACATTTGCGGCTTTAAATATGTAAGCGTGACGTCACAGAGAAGAGGTCGATTTGAATCATTAATATTTTTTTTTTAAATATTTACATAATAAATAGCGAATTTTATTGCAGTATATATCTTATTATGAGTCATATATTGTAAACAGATAAGAATTTCATTAAATTTTAACATATGGTAACTACCCCATTAAAGCAGAAATCATGACTGCATTCTAGAATTTTGTTCGCTTCTAAATTTGTAAATTTACTCGTATAACTAGATTAGAATAAATAAATATAAATATCAACTGGCATATTGTCTATGGCTTCCGTGGTTTACATTCATTTACATAATTAATGAGTATAAAAAACGTCCGTCATAAACAACGTCACTACGTGTTCATTAAAATAATGTGGAATAATTTTTGAATTATTCTGTTATTTCTTCATACAATATTAATTAATGCATTATGGCAGAATACCCTATTATGTCAATTATACAGGTGCAAATTTTCCTGGACTAAAGGTTAAAGTAAGAATACCACTGAACTTTAATCTTTCGATCAACATTATATTTCATTTTATGTAAGAAAATAGCATTGGTTTATATAGGGGTATAAATTCTGTCCTTTAATTGGTCAGAATGCAAACCTTGTTTACAAAAACGAAAAAAAAGAATATCACCTGTCTGTTGTCAATTATCAAATAAAATCTACAGAATTAAGTAATGTTTAACCATGTTTTGTTACAATTTTAATATTCAGGTCTAGTTATCAAAAATGATCTTGATGTGTCATTTTAAGAAGAAAAGATAATAAAAAATCTGATGTGGCCAGCACATAACCTCTCGCCGTATATTTTACCTGGCTGTATGCATAAAGCAAAGATTATTTTTATAAATACAAATAATATATTCATATAAATCTATGACGTATAAACTTCTTTATTATTCAATAATAGCATGTCTCAACATGAAGATATTTTACCATAAATTATGTTACAATAAATTACAAAGTAGAGTTTACCATATATAAATATTAGGCTGGTAACAGCAATTTTCAATTCGAACAACTTTGTTTACTTTCTCTTCATATTCTTCTAGTAAAAACATTAATTTTGGGCGGTCTAAAATGTATATATGGATTGTGCATCTATTCTTACACATCTTCATTTACATTTTATTTTTTCATACATGTTATATCTAAATAACACTAATTCCCTTTAATAAAGTGACGGATAGATTGCACTCCGATTATTCTTATATCGATGTGTAATTTTGTCAATATTTACGACTTACTTGAGAAGAATTTGATAGCTTTTTCGCAATTCAAAGTTACTCTAGTCTACAGTACTGGTGTACATTGTCCCATAATGTTTGAAACAAATTTAAGTCCTTCAACCTAGACTTGTCATCTCCATAATAGTCACAGATCAAGAACTAAGGGATTCTCCAAGTACATTTTTAATTCATTGCTCATTATTTCTGACACTGACATTTATCTGTCAGTTACAAATAATTTAAATTATCAACTATTTTTCATGGCATTCTTTCGGCTGTCAAATTTATTACAACAGATTATTTTATATATTATACTTCTTTTATCTCTAAATCTATGGAATATATAATAAAATATTTAAATGTATCAGATAGAGAATTTAATTTTCTTTAATATTACCACGAAAAATTTTCAAAAAATAATATTTAGAAGATTTTTTTTCAAGAATCTTCTACTTCCGGTTGTCCAATTATTACCAAAACCTTTTCAGATCTTCCCATGAATGTCCGATTGGGAAATACGTTGTTAAACAAATTTTAAGTCTTATAGTTTTTGAGTAACCGTCCTTCCAACATCCCACACACACACATCCACACACACACACACACACACACACACACACACACACACACACACACACAGACATCATCGTAAAAATGTTAAAATCGGATTGTAGGGACCTTAAAACGTGCTTATTCAATAAAATCTGGATATGCGATTTTTAGCATGAATCCAATACCTCTCTTAGCGAGAGGTAAAAAGGATACATTCTTCGTTTTCCAATTTATTTCTATTTCTAAAATAAGATTAAAGACGAAAAGCTTTGATTTCTTTAGGTAACATTTTTGACAATATCTCGTGTCAAATTGACATTTAATTATTTTTAAATTGACACACGTTTAGACAACTCCCTGTTAGATTTTTTTAACACACTGTATTTATTATTGACATCTCTATCTACTATTTTCTTACGTGAAATGAAGTATAATCAACAAATCAATCATTTTTTTTTATGGATAAATCAATAAAAGTGTCCTCTATTAAGTATTTATTGGTGTTATTAATTTTAAAAGTTTACCAAAACCAAGAATAGGTTTATCTTTTATTCTCAAAAATACGTTAAACCGCTTGAAATCCTATTTATAAAATCATTCAGCGCATTCAGCAGATATGTGGTCACTGAACATGTTCATCATTTTTATGCTAAATACACTGATCATTAGAAACAGTTCTCTGAACGGTTATTCTTTAGGTGTTTAATGGTCATCGAAATCAGTGGTTTTTTCAATATTTGACTACCCGAATTCCACAAAACTTTAAATCGTTCGTAAAATGAGTTTACTTGAACTTAACTCCAATGGTCACGCCCCTTACCTAACTCTAACTTCAAAATAAATTTGCGAACGTACTTCAGCTGATCTTAAAAAAGTAAGGTAATGGGCCCTGTTCACTTGTTTAGGCGCGCAATATTTAAATTCACTAGATTTACTTCTGCTAGTAGAAATAATCTAATATAATCATCACCATTATCTGTACAGTAAACAAAATAACAATTTATTCATATGTAAAACACCAAAATCATATAATTTATTTGTTAATACAAATGAAAAAAATTACAATATAAGAATATTTTAAGAATTTGATAATGAGTTGTAGTTATTTAACTTTTTGATTAATTCACTTACCTATTAAATGATATAAGCAAAATATGACAAAAAAGTTATTATAACTTCTGAATAAAATGAAAGTTATGACTGTTTGACTTTTGAATTACGTGAATCAGATTGAATGTGAAAAATGCATCCAGCAGGGTTCTTATTGTTCGATGACAGTTCGGTCTCAGTCAGGTGTTTAGTGAACACAGAAATCTGCTAAATGCGCCCATTATTGATCAAAGGTCTCAGCCACATCTAGACTTTTTTATTTGTACATTATAATGTTTTAGATTTTCGATTTTTCTTCTCGAAGTTACGCGCCAAAATTCTGTCATGTAAAACGGCAAGCTTGATAACTTGGCACTGGATAAGTAACAAAATATTCCCCAAAACTTGGACAGAAAATAATTGTTCTATTTCATCAATTTATTTTCGTAGATACATCGATCGATTTTTCTGTTTTATTCATAAATGCCGATAAATTGAAGGACACAAGTCGATCGATTTATTACTAAATATAATACAATACCTACGATCAAAATATTTGAAAATATAATCCTACCTAGATTTCCAGCCCAACATTTAGCTGCCTCAAAATCGGGTGTGTTTAAAACAAATTCTTGTGTGTTTGGATCATAAGTAGCTGTAGTTCTCATTCCTTTTGTATTTGTTCCATGAGCAATTTCAGTTAAACAAAAACATCCTAACAACTTTTAACAAAAATTATAAAACAATATTCATCAAGTTTTAATGTTACTCACCGTTCCGTCTAGGGCTCCATTAATATAATAAGAGTGTTGCTTGGTTCCTAAAGCATTCAAAGTAAAAAAACACAATCCGTAAGATACAGACATTTTAAGGCAACTATCCGGATCCCAAAAGAAACAAGTTTTAACAACAGTTGCAGGTTTTCTTGCTTCGCTTTTGTTTGCAGCATAACCATATGCTATACAATCCTCAATAAATGCTCTGCTCCGTAAAGTAGCTCTTTTTCGCTCTTCATCCAAAGTTAAAACATCATTCGATGGATAATATATTACATTTTTCTTTAGTTTTTCTATTATTTCATCCTAGAGAACACACGTTGAGAAAATATAAACAATTTTTTATTAAACCTGTATCATAATTCTTGGTTAACAAGTTAAAAAGCCCGCGAAAACGCTATATTAAAACACAACGTACTTTAAAGTTATTAAGCAAAAATAAAATCATTAACTTGAATAAAAGTTATATGTACATAAAATTAAGTATTAGTATTTGATATTTGGATATACAAATATATGTGTGATATAAAATATCTTTTTCCATGACCATGGGTAAAAGTCAATTTCTATGGTATCAAAATTGAAATAGAAGTACAACATTTTGCTTTTAGAGACGAAATGGGGATATTTTTCCCTTAGGTGAAATTTTATTACTTTTTTTGTATTCGATATGGGCTATTGGGAATGCATACAAATTCCTAAATGCACACATATCTCTCTGTACAGTTCTTGGCATATACATTTTTCTATCGTACAAATATATCCCTTGAAGTTATATTACCCTGTACATTTCTCGTCTTGTACGTGGCGCGTTCATTGCATCTTGAATTACACTTCAAAAACAAAATGTATTTTAATTTAAAAAATGTAATATTTGCATTGTTTTAGGATAGGTTTACGTTTATATTTTTTACCTCTCGCTAAGAGAGGTATTGCATTCATGCTAAAAATCGCATATCCAGATTTTATTGAATAAGCATGTTTTAAGGTCCCTACAATCCGATTTTAACATTTTTACGATGATGTCTGTGTGTGTGTGTGTGTGGATGTGTGTGTGTGTGTGTGTGTGTGTGTGTGTGTGTGTGTGGGATGTTGGAAGGACGGTTACTCAAAAACTATAAGACTTAAAATTTGTTTAACAACGTATTTCCCAATCGGACATTCATGGGAAGATCTGAAAAGGTTTTGGTAATAATTGGACAACCGGAAGTAGAAGATTCTTGAAAAAAAATCTTCAAAATATTATTTTTTGAAAAATTTTCGTGGTAATATTAAAGAAAATTAAATTCTCTATCTGATACATTTAAATATTTTATTATATATTCCATAGATTTAGAGATAAAAGAAGTATAATATATAAAATAATCTGTTGTAATAAATTTGACAGCCGAAAGAATGCCATGAAAAATAGTTGATAATTTAAATTATTTGTAACTGACAGATAAATGTCAGTGTCAGAAATAATGATTAATGAAAGAAAAATGTACTTGGAGAATCCCTTAATGCTTGATCTGTGACTATTATGGAGATGACAAGTCTAGGTTGAAGGACTTAAATTTGTTTCAAACATTATGGGACAATGTACACCAGTACTATAGACTAGAGTAACTTTGAATTGCGAAAAAGCTATCAAATTCTTCTCAAGTAAGTTGTAAATATTGACAAAATTACACATCGATATAAGAATAATCGGAGTGCAATCTATCCGTCACTTTATTAAAGGGAATTAGTGTTATTTAGATATAACATGTATGAAAAAATAAAATGTAAAAGAAGATATGTAAGAATAGATGCACAATCCATATATACATTTTAGACCGCCCAAAATTAATGTTTTTACTAGAAGAATATGAAGAGAAAGTAAACAACGTTGTTCGAATTGAAAATTGCTGTTACCAGCCTAATATTTATATATGGTAAACTCTACTTTGTAATTTATTGTAACATAATTTATGGTAAAATATCTTCATGTTGAGACATGCTATTATTGAATAATAAAGAAGTTTATACGTCATAGATTTATATGAATATATTATCTGTATTTATAAAAATATTCTTTGCTTTATGCATACAGCCAGGTAAAATATACGGCGAGAGGTTATGTGCTGGCCACATCAGATTTTTTATTAAGAGGAATCGAATTCTGTAATGTGCAACACCTTCATGGTATAGAATGTACAAGACGAGAAATGTACCGGGCAATATAAGTTCAAGGGACATATTTGTATGTTAGGAATATATATGCCAAGAAATGTATAGAGTTGATATGTGTGCTGTTCGGAATTTGTATTCCAAGCCTGGGCTATTCTAACAAAAAAAAAAAAAAAAATTCTGAAATTTCACATATTTGTATTACAAATCCAAAAATTTTAGTTCTTTTTTATTTAATTTGAGTGAGATATAAATTTTTAAGGTAGTTATATCGTGAAATCATTTTCAACAGAATTAATTGAAATTTTAAGTACATCTCAACAGAAGTATAATCTACCTGCTCTCCAAGTTTTAAAACAATTGACCAAGCGGTACCTGAGATATTTGCAATTAAATTTGGCCTTTTTAACACGTGAAGAATACGAAATGGCAAAATAAACACAACATTTTAAATTATAACTTTTATATCAATTATGACATTTAATCGAAAAACTAGTATGTTATAGATAACGAATTAACGGATTTTATGTAAAAATTTGAAAAATTTTACCACCCAGATTTAATTTTATTGCCTCTAGAAAATTATAATCTGAAGATACGATAAATAGGTAGAATTATACTTGACAACCATGTACAAGTTCTCCATATGGAATGTCAGTTTAATAACGCCCACTGTGGTATTAGCGAATAAGAGGTGTTCTGTGGTTAAAGGAATTTCAAACGTACATTCGAAGGAAATATTTTTTATATGGGTATTTTACGTGAAAAGCATGAAAAGTTCAAACAGTATAATACTACTTTCGTAATTTTAAGAAAGAAATATATTAATTTATTTTGCAGTTCCGATTTGTAGTTTAGAACTAGTATTATATATTAAAACATCTGATTACTTTTATACCTGAATGTACCAATAAATGTGGGAAAACTTCAAAATTCAAATTATTTTTTAAGCGTTTGTCTAGAAAAAGATAAAATTGACTAGGCAACTAATAACAATGTAAATATAGGAGCAAAATATTTCCTACTGTCCTTCCTTTGAAATAACGATGATAAATAGTCTGAAAAAGTAAAACAACATGAATGGAAATAATAAAGATATATACCTATATAAATATTTATTTAATGTATTTTTTTAGCACAAAGATAAAATATAAAACAAATATAACATTAAAAAAAAACAATATTTATTTAGTTTGAGTGTATATTAAATTGAATTTCAGACAAAATTATTAATTTTTACTTAAAAAATCAACAATTTTGTCTAAAATTCTTTTGTTTTTGGTTATACGTGGTTTCGTGTTGCCGGTTACAATTTCTGATAAAAATTGAATTACACCTTTTCTTCCATTTTCTGTATATATTCTACTTAGTGTTTCAAAATTAATTCCACTATTTGCAATTTTTTTAATCATGTTTTTGATATTATACCTCTGAAAACCGTACACGGTTCGACATTTTCACATACGAGGTGTGTTCAAAAACTATCGCGAATTTTGAATTTTCGCGGGTTACGTATATTCGAATTTCGATCTTTTTGTGGCTTTATGTTGGTACTCATGTCTCTCACTTATGTCGACAAGCTCGGCCATTTACTACTCGTAGAAATGAAATAACTTCTTTGATAAAAACATTTTATGACAATGACAAATTTTAAATGAATTATTTTTTTCTACGTTCCGTCGCCTTTAGATAAGCAAGATATTGTCTTGGTCAAAAAATTCATAGTCAGTTTTTAACGAATAAGCACAATAGGTAAAAATCGAAGACGATCCAAAACACGTGCAAGCAAAGCAGCTGTCAACAAGTAAGTGAACATTCAAAATGGCCGAGCTTGTCGACATAAGTGAGAGACATGAGTACCAACATAAAGCCACAAAAAGATCGAAATTCGAATATACGTAACCCGCGAAAATTCAAAATTCGCGATAGTTTTTGAACACACCTCGTATGTCAAAATTAAAATTCAAGCTCTGAAAACAAACCAAATATTTCTGTCCTTGTCTAAGTGCGACAGTGCGATGTTGCCACAGTTATTTTTCAACACTCGTGCTGTTGTGTGAGTAAATTGGAATAAGACACTTTTGTATGTGTTAGTGCGAGTGGTATAGTTCAAAAAAAAACTTTTCTACGGAAAAATAAAGCAAATTCGTCTGTTACAGTCTTTGATATAAGCTTTTAACAATTTTTGCACAATCTATGTATATAATATAATGTTAAAAAATATTGATCTTGCAAATATAAACTGCATTAGCTTAATTTTTATTTTGAACATAGAACAAGGTTTTGATAGGTACACTCGAGTGACAACTACCTTAAATATTACCTGAAAATTTGAATTTTACCAGATGTAACGTAGGAGGAGCTGATTACATTTAGAAATAGAAAACTTGTAACAACATAAAATGTAATAAAACTAACACAAACAAGACTAATGACAACACGTCACTGGCAGAAAAAGTGTTTCTTGATAATAAGTTGTTTTATGCATAAAATTTGTTAGAAATATTATTAGTCCTTCGTACGTCACAGACCACGTGATGTCTTTTTAGCGCCAAAATAAGAAAATGTGACAGTAATTAAATTTTGATTCTTTTTACATGATTTCTTTATTTTTAGCATAATCCACAATGTTATAACATTGTTTTTACATTAAATTTTACTACATTAGAATATCCCAATAACCGCGGTTACTTTTTACCTCTCGCTAAGAGAGGTATTGCATTCATGCTAAAAATCGCATATCCAGATTTTATTGAATAAGCACGTTTCAAGGTCCCTACAATCCGATTTTAACATTTTTACGATGATGTCTGTGTGTGTGTGTGTGGATGTATGTGTGTGTGTGTGTGTGTATGTATGTAGGATGTTGGAAGGACGATAACTCAAAAACTATAAGACTTTAAATTTGTTTAACTACGTATTTCCCAATCGGACATTCATGGGAAGATTTGAAAAGGTTTTGATAACAATTGGACAACCGGAAGTAGAAGATTCTTGAAAAAAAATCTTCTAAATAATATTTTTTGAAAACTTTTCTCGGTAATATTAAAGAAAATTAAATTGTCTATCTGATACATTTAAATATTTTCTTATATATTTTATAGATTTAGAGATAAAAGAAATATAATATATAAAATAAACTGTTATAATAAATTTTACAGCCGAAAGGATGCCATGGAAAATAGTTGAAAAATTTGTTTGTAACTCACAGATAAACGTCAGTGTCAGAAATCCGGAGCCGGAGATATTACTAAAGACTTTTTCTGGGAAGTACATATATTATATTATTTCTTAATGTATTAATAGTTCAATATTTAAAATTATAGGTATATTACATATATCCTTCAAAAATACTGTCAATCCTGACAATGAATTGGAAACATTTCGAAAAATTAGAAGAAGACAAAATTTCTTCATAAAATGAATTTAAAATTAAACAATCTAAATATAAGGAATAGATACATATTTATGTAAGTAGAAGTTTTGGTGTAGAGTGTAGGTATACAAGAAATGTTAAATACAATAGGGTGTTTTGACAAGGACATATAGGGGCTTAAGTCAGAATGATAGCTAGTAATTATGTATATAGATGTCAAGTATCAATTTCTCATTCTAAATTTAGTGATTTTCCAATTCCATGTGGTTAATTTTCCTCGACAAGTAAAATCCAAACTCCTGGTGACAAATTAACTACGTGAATATAGAAAATCTTGGAATATTTAATGAAAAATTCTGACACATAATTATCATTCTAAAACGGGAACCCCACATCTGCTTGTCAAGGCCAACAATGGAACATGACTGGTCGGGCCCTATACTTATGTAACCAAAAAAGGAAGTGGCGAGAGGTATTGTGATGGCCACAACAGATTTTTTAGAAATCTGTTCTATTTTCGGAACGCGGTTATTGAAAGATCTGGTAACTTTTCGTAACTAAGCTAAACCCGTTAAATCGGCGGTTGTGGTGCAGTTACATTTTGGCGCATGACAGATGAGCACTTACGTGTATGGTGTGTGTGTTAAATCTTTAGATTTAGTTTGTTTCTAAAGATTCCAACCAATCTTAAATTTGACAAATTGAAATTAGCTGATTACTAAACGTTAAGAGAAAAGCGTTGCGATTTTCCAGCCCGGTGTCGGTAACCGCGGTTAAATCGTAACCATTTTCAGTGGTTACCGTGGTTCTATTTCGCAATACACTATTTGACAAGTAATGACATTTAAGGTAGTTATATTGTGAAACCATTTTACCCAGAATTAATAAAGTACATCTCAACTGAAGTATAATCTACCTGCTCTCCAAGTTTTAAAACAATTGACCACGCGGTACCTGAGATATGTGCAATTAAATTTGGCCTTTTTAACACGTGAAGAATAGAAAATGGCAAAATAAACACATTTTAAATTATAACTTTTATATCCATACCGACATTTAATCGAAAAACTAATGTGTTGTAGAAAACTAATTAACGGATTTTATGTAAAAATTTGAAAATTATTTACCATCCAAATTTAATTTTATTGCCTCTAGAAAATTATCATCTGAAGATATGATAAATAGGTAGAATTATACTTGACAACCATGTACAACCGTTCCAGCGAATAAGAGGTGATCTTTGGTTAAAGAAATTTCAGACGTACATTCGAAGGAAATATTTTTTAAATTGGTATTTTAAGTGAAAAGCATGAAAACTTTAAACAGTATAATACTACTTTTGTAATTTTAAGAAAAAAAATATATTAATTTGTTTTGCAGTTTCCATTTATCTTAAATAAAATATCTTATTACTTTTATACCCGAATGTACCAATAAATGTCTACGTGCGACGTTGCCACAGTTATTCTTCTACATTGAAATACGACACTTGTGTATGTGTTAGTGCTACAGTTCAAAAAAAACTTTTCTACGGAAAAATAAAGAAAATTCTGTTACAGTGTTTGAAATTAGCTTTTAACTATTTTGATGCAATCTGTGTATATAGTATAATGTTAAAAATATAAGTTATTCCAAATATAAACTGCATTAGCATAATTTTTATTTTGAAGATAGAACAAGTTTTTGAATAGGTACACTCGAGTGACAACTACCTTAAAGGTGCGTCCTCACTGTCTTGGCTTTTGCCGATCTGCAAGGCCGCACAGATAAAGGTATGGGCATAAGAGGCACGATAGCTTATCAGAAATTGGGGTTTTCTTTGGTAAATCTAAAGATAAAATAAGAGTCTTAGCACAATATTTCTCCCGATAGGTTCGTTAGTCAGCTATACTCTGTTTTTAAACTATAGACAACACTAGACGAAGTCACATTTACACCGCTAGAAATTACCAAAATAAGTCAATAGATTTATTTGGCGGGGGAATTGAAATGTTAAAATGAAGGGTCACGTCAGCATTTATACTTTCCAGGTTATATTTTCATTAACTAAAACTATTATAGATAATCTACTTAATTTATTCATATAAAATCATAAATACATAACTTTTAATTACAATTAATTAATTAAGTGTCCCAAATCTAGACGCCGGCATTTCTTCGGTGGTGAAACATAAAGCATTGCACTTGAGCTTGGACAACTCATCTTCTCAAATGTAAAAGCACGCGGAATCAAAAATACTAAACTTGTAAAATGAAAGTCACAAAGAAAACGAAAGCGTGATAAATGATAATATAAAAACACACAGCGTTAATGAAATACTAGTAGTTCTGAAAAGAACTGTTTTTAATCGTGAAATATCACAAAAAGAGAAATGAAACAAAAAACACGTGCATATTCAACACGTGATTTAACAACTACTGAGAGTTTGACGTTTCAATTACGTTTGAAGGTTAACTTGAAATTTCGTCTGGTTAAATGTGGCTTCACGAAATAGAGCAGGAACCATCAGAGGCTTTGATTTTCTCACTAGAATTTCTAGTTACTGTCTATAGTTTAAAATCAGAGTATAGTAATAGGGTGGTTGCACATTTTTTTATTATTATGTGAAAGATTATACAAATCAATCCATAGTAAACTCAAAAAAAAAAATGTTCATATTTTTACCTTCCGCCACCTTTAGGTAAGGAAGGTATTGTCTTTGAATATATAATACATATAAGAATGGCAACGCATATGGCCTAGCAACATACTATATCTGTCTCTTTTTATTCACAAAATTATTATAGATAGCTAGTGACTCCTACCACAAAACTATGAACTACGGTAAATCGTGCTGACAGCATTGCCAGGTGCCAGATACTATTTGTTAGAGGTATTCAATAATCAATAATTCAAAAATATTGTTTCATAATAACCTGATAAATATATTTTGAATCTTCAATGTACATGTATAATTGTTTTACAGTAGCAAACTTAAAAACCTTTATGAAATCTTAACTTGCTGTTCTAGCTACGTGGCAATACTGCGCAACATCCACCTATTATGTATTTTTTGAACTAACTCAGAAATAATTCGTATATGGAGGGATAGATGGCACCTTCTCTCGAAATATTTAATCTAAATACATTACGTTGCCATTCTTATATATATTATATATTCAAAGGTATTGTCTTTGGTTAAAAAATTCATTGATGAGTTTTTAGTGAATAAACATGTTTTAGGATCCCTATAATACGATTTTTCCATTTTTACGATGATGTCTGTATGTATGTGTGTCTGTGTGTGTGTGTGACAAAAGTTTCGGATCGCATAACTTCAATACCATAATTTAAAAAAAAATAATTTCGTATTCCTCAATTTTACATCCAGAAGAACATGTGATTAGATTTTGGTTATAATTCGTCAACCGGGAGTACCCTCATTTAAAGATTTTATCAGTTAAATATGATTTATTGACATTTAACTTTATTATAACTTAAAGAATATATTATTCTCTATACGATTTGATAGCATTTTAATACTTCATATTCAATAGATATAGAGTTGAAGAATTATAAGGATATTAAATTTCATAAATCAAGCAGCTGTGCTAATCATGGAAACTGCTAATATATTCAGATAATTCAAATTGACAGATGTCAGTATCAATGAAAAGTAAATGAATGTGGCAGAGACGAGGATGTTGAAGTAGATGTTGGGGAGAAAACGGAAAGATACGATAAGGAAATAACTCTAGCGTTACAAGTTTCTAGAAAGATACAAGAGAGACGATTACATTAGTTTGAACATGTCATGGAGATGAATGTATTGGAAAAATGAATAGCTTAGTAATAGAAGGTTGAAAAAACAGAGGAGGACCAAAGATAAGATGGAAGGACTGTATTGCGGAAGACTTGAGAGAAAAGGTACTAGTGAGAACGACACGCAAAACAGAAATGAGTGGAACAAGAAAATAAAAATAGCGACCCCTAATGAATGGGAAAAGCTAGAGAATAAGAAGATGTCAGTGTCAAGTACAATTTGCATAGTTTGTTCATGAAATAATTTTACTGGAAATTTAGAATTTTGCAAAAAAAATATGTATGGACTTTATACATAATATACAGATTGACGGAAGGTATTGTGCTGGCCACATCAGATTTTTTTTAAATATTGAATTAAAAAGAATAGCGCTAAAAACTCTTAATTGACGTAAGCAGGCACCTATTCTTATTGGCTGCCTGAACACAAGCAACCTTTCTTGTTCATCGCGTGTCTCTCTATGTCCGTCGTTTATAAATAAAACTATGTACCACCTATATATACTCAAATCGGACATATAGCCAATGCACGTCATCCCTTAGGGCTTAGGGGAAAACCTGACTGCATTAATATCACTAATATGGAAAATTGAAATAAAATTTCAGTCATTTTTAATTGTCAAAAAGTGTATGACCTTATAGAATTATTATAAGATGTATAGTAGAGTTTATTATTTATCGTATATGATATGAATAATATATATTATTCGTTTGTTTGTTGCTACACTTGGCAACATTGATAATATGTTTGTTTATATGTTCCTCCTTGGTTTATACTTTCAAGGTTATTATTTGACAATTTGAATTGTATCGTGTTTGAAATACATATTTTTCTTCAAGACTACTACAGTTCAGAGATCAACTGCTACCAAAATTAAAAGAGCAATCGATAATTACAATGGTATTATAATATTATACATCACATTATATATATTTATGGATTGTATAATATTTGTTCAGTATTATATATTATAGTTCAATTTTGTATATTTTTTATGTGCTCGTATTTATATGCTGTTTTAGCTAAATAAACTATTGTTATTATTTAAATTGCCAAATAAGCTCAACGTTCATGGAGATATGGTAACACGTTAGTAATTTATATATAACAGAATATATAATGTCAACTTACAGTTCAGTTGGAAAATATTATGTGAATAATACAATATTGAACTAAATCACCCGCCTTTGGTTAGACTTCAACTATTGTATTCTAAATAAAACCTTGATATTAGTAATGATATCTTCATTTTACTTTTATTCTTATTAATATTACGCACCTTTATTGACAATGTAGTTAATATGTCGTATTTATTACAATGTGAAACAAAATTATTTTTCGAATATATCACGAATGTTTGAAATACAATTGTATACAACCTGTATAACTTTTTTCATTACGATTCTGAAACCTCTGTAAACGTACCAGTTCATGACGTCACACATGTACTTACATGCATTGGCTGCATATCCGATTTGAGTAAACTTTTGTGTTTGACATTTGAAGCTGTTTCCGTGGATGCGCTGCCGCGAGTGCCTTTTGACATCACTTCTGTTTTTAATCACGTGATAATATGCACATTTTTTAACAATTAATAATTCATCATTAATAATCAATCTTTTTTGCCTTGTTAAAAAAATAACTATTGTATCTCGTCAAAAATGTTAAATAAATGTTTTTATAATTTTTAAGTAATTTTCAGTATGCCATGGAAAGCAAATTACTATTTTCAGTTTGACAGATATAAATAATTGTTAGTCATTAAAGTATTGTTTAGATTTTCAAATCATGTTTACAATTAAACATATGCAGGTATTAAAAAATAGCGTATGACATATGTACGAGCCCCGTCCCGCTTCAGTTGGCCCACTTTTTAAAAACTCATTTATCATGATTTAACTAATGTAATTTGTAATAATAATTAAATAAATCTCTACTTTTTATTTAAAATGAAGATTTTCAACATTATAAATTAATTTTTTCTATTTTACATCCGTAACAAAGCTACTACAGCACCCAAAGGAGTTCGTTAATAGCTCGTTTGAGTGTTGTAACAGCCTAGTACAATTTATTTTTATAAAGTTATGTTATGTCAAAAAATATCAAATGTCAAACCTCACTGAATAAACGATACTAACGATTGTTAAGGTTTTTATTTTTGTTTATATATATTTAGGGCATAAATAGTTCAAAACACTATTAATTGTTGATATTTAAAATATGTAATTTATTTGTGAACTCTGTCGGTAAATTAGTTCGAGCTTTTTGGCGCTGATGTCATAGCCAAAGTAGGGTACCTGTATACTCAGGGTATGGCCATGACGTGGCTCGCGTTTCGTCCGCCATTAGAGGGCCACTGTCATATTCGTTGTTGCGCAAATTATTATGTATTTTCGTGGCTACTTGCTTTATTAATGCAAATCACATTTAAATATACTTCTAATATTTATTTAAAGTGTAAGTAATACTTTTATTTTATTTATTCGTGTATTTTCTTGAGATACTGACTACGATGACTGGCAATATTGAAAACACATAAAAATTACCAATATTAAGCACAAACATTAAATTTTTTAAAAGGTAAGTTTAAAATATATACTTATTATGTAAATAATAACCACAGTTATTAAATTTGATGTGATAATAACAACCTATATCATATGCTATACATAACCTCTAAATCTATGTCATAATAATAATTGTGTATCTCTTAAATTAATGAATTTTTATTACCTTTATAGATTCATAGTGTGATTATTTAATATTCCTGTATAATATAATATCACATTTCTTACAAATAAAAAGGGAAATGAATACTCAGTATGTTTGACATTGGCCCGCTTATGGCGGCGATCTTGCCCCATGGCCATACCCTGTATATAAAGGTACCCTAAGCCAAAGTAGGGTACCTTTATATACAGGATATGGCCATGAGGCAAGATCGCCGCCATAAGCGAGCCAATGTCAAACATATTGATAATTCATTTCCCTATTTATTTGTGAGAAATGTGATATTATATTATACAGGAATATTAAATAAGCACACTATGAATCTAAAAATGTAATAAAAATTCATTTATTTAAGAGATACACAATTATTATTATGACATAGATTTAGAGGTTATGTAGCGTATAGGATATAGGTTGTTATTATCACATCAAATTTAATAACTGTGGTTATTATTTACATAATAAGTATATATTTTAAACTTACCTTTTAAAAATTTAAATGTTTGTACTTAATATTGGTAATTTTTATGTGTTTTCAATATTGTCAGTCACCGTAGTCAGTATCTCAAAAAAATATACATATAAATAAAATAAAAGTATTACTTACATTTTAAATAAATATTAGAAGTATATTTAAATGTGTTTTGCATTAAAATAAAACAAGTAGCCACGAAAATACATAATAATTTGCGCAACAACAACGAATATGACAGTGGCCCTCTAATGGCGGACGAAACCCGAGCCACGTCATGGCCATACCCTGAGTATATAGGTACCCTAAGCCAAAGTTACGCAGGTTGTGTAGTAGTTCAGACAAAAGCAAACTGGCGGCGGAGGGAAAATGTCAACAAGAATTAAGTGTTTATTTATAAGAAAATAGTTTATTTATAAGATGTGTATAATTATATAGTTTTACACTTTCCACATCCTTTTCAGTTAATTTTATACAATAAAATGTAAGTAACTTGTAAAAAAAATATATTTCGTTATGACAATGAAACCTGACTTTTTTATTGTTTGTTTTTGGAATTATAAAATGTATTTTCCGTAATTTCACGTATTTCAGGTGGAGTACACAAAAAATCGTCCGTATTCATTTTTAATTTGATATGAATTTGATTGTAAACAACACGAGACAATTTTAAATTCAAACAATTGAATTTTCAAATGTCACATTATTACCAACTAACACAAAATTCCCTAAATTTTGAATTTACGATTTTTTATTTAAAAAGATCATAAAAAGCGCAAAATAGAAAAAATAGTATAAAGAACTCATGTCATAATTGTTGATTATTTTGTTCGAAGGTTTGGGCAACTCCGCTACGCGTCGTTACCCAAACTTCCTTCTCACAAAATAAAATGACAATTATGACATTCGTTCTTTAATATACTATTAAATAAAAATTTTAGCTAAATTAAAAAAAAATAACAGTATAAATAGTAACACAAACCGATATATTAATTTCATATTATTTATCAGTTTTGGGTAACCACTTTTATTATAAATTATTATTGTAATTTTTTTACACATTTTATTTAATAAAATCTAGTATTATTACAACAAATGGGTTGATTCTATTCACATTTATAAGTTTTACAGATCTATATATCTGTAAAAAAGTGACAAAAACACATCTATTTTAGTTGATTAATATAAGATTATATATAAAAGTGGCAGCTTTCGTTGCGATTTTGTTCATTATTTACATATCTGTAAGACTTACAGATGTGAGCAGAATCGACCCATAAACATCGTCAACATGATTTCAGCTTTTCTTGAATTGTTGATAAAACTAGCTATTATTTAATTTTACATGTGTATGTGTCATTAGAACGACAAAATTCTGTAATATTAATGAAAATTGGCGATAATTTACGAGTTATTATTTGTATCATAAATTAACTAAATAAAATGGAATTAAAGCGGGTGTATATACGCTAGTACTATAATAAACTACACCAATACTTACAGCTTCTACAATATTTTCTTCTCCTTCAATAAATATTTTGAGTTTCTTCCAATCGAATGACGCATTTTTTCTGTACCGGTCCAAAGGGCCTGAAGGGTAGTCATCTAACAGTTTTCTTGAACTCATTTTACATGCGCTATTTGCACTGCACGGCAATTATGGTAAATTACTTATATATCAGTTAAATACCCATTAGAAAAAGAACCATTCATAGATAACAATGCTTATTGAACCTGAGTCTAGCATTAACTGTTTCAATACATTATGGAAATTAATACTAATTAAAACTTCGGAAAATAGTCAACATTATATGGAAATTAGTGTCTGTTTATACTGGGTGATTTATAAAAATTGTAACAACTATAAATTCGCTGGAGAGCTCATTTCGTCGAAAAAATGTCATGCCAGAACCAAGCTAGAAGATTCATAATTTTTTTTAAAATATGTATATTCAAAGTAGTTCTCTTCAATAATAATCACGGGCGTCGACTACGTGGTTGCTCCGTTTAATTAATTATCTCTTTTATTACCTTGATTCAGAACCTTTCAAATAACATTAATTTTTGTCAGTGTCACTGACATTGACACTGTCAATATCTTTATTTTTCACATATTTGGTTTTACATTTGCTAATAAACTTACCAGTTCACTTAGTTTTGAATTTTTAATGCTTTTACTGTAACGTGCTGTAACATATATTTTTATAATAATAAAATAACAGTAGTATCTTATGTACCCTCATAAAAACTAAGTAAACGACACTACTGAATTTGACAGAATGGGCGGAGCTAAAATCTTAATTCATACAACTCGTAGAGGACCTTCATCAGACATCTTTAAAAAAAAATTAATGTACACTTACTCGTATAAATGAAAATATAAAAGGAAAATGAAATTATATCATTAGGTCTACGGTGTAAACTAGGCCATTCACAAAAAACGGAAACAGCTGGATCTAAAATTTAAAAAACTGGCTAATAGGACACAAATCAAACCTATCATTGGAAAATAAAATCCTCTTCTATAAAACATCACTAATACCGATATGGTCCTACGGTATTCAAATTTGGGGATGCGCCAAAAAATCTAATATTAACGTCATTCAAAGACTTCAGGACAAATATCTCTACACGCGAATAGATATGAAACAAGATTATACCATCATCCAAACTATTTAGCTTTAAATCTTTTAAACAATGAAAATGAAATAAGGAAACTAAAAACAACAAAACCTTTCGACTTATGTACATGAAATGGAAAACTACCTGAATTGATACCTCAACCTAGAAAATCATTATCTCTCACGCCTTAATCATTCCTCAAATTTACTGGTTGGCTGAATAAACCAGTTGTAAATACAAATATAACAAAACAAAAAACCTCTACAGTCTCCATAGCTTCGTCTCCATCTCTCTCACATTCTCGTCCAGTACGAAACATTTTCCAAAGAAAAATGTAATTATAAGAACATATTTTTTTAACCTCTTTATCTCAATTTTCACCAAAAAGGTTTAAGTTTTAAGCTTGGTTTAATTTATGCGTTATTATATTTCAATTTATATTTATGTTGTTATAAATATTTTCAAAAAAACTACAAAATATAAAAATAGGCATATTTTTTTTATTTCTTTTTACCATTCAACAAGCAACATTCACCATTTATAACAATATAAAAATAACATAAAAATAACATAAAAATAACAATCTCATATTTTATAAACAATAAAAGTTCATACATATATATCAAAAAAACATCACAGTAGATTCTGAATTTATAATTTACTGGGAATAGTTGGTTTCCAGTTTACAATTTCTTGCCACCAATCTGGTCTTGATAATGCTCCAGGAGCATTCATAATAGCAGCTTCCAAATGTTTATATACCTTTAACCAAACAAAAATTTAGAAAAACATCTTTAAAAATACTTGCAATCATACTTGTCCGTCAGATTTTCCAAGTGGTGATTGCATTAGAAAATCATGAGGTGCAATTACATCAACCAGGGCTACTGCATCTGGTTTGATTTGCTCGCATAAGTTTAAAATACTTTGTTTGATGAAATAAGCTGGATTTGGTCCAGATGCATAGTCGCCTTGGTATAATATACTCATATGTTTGTCTAAAGACCAAGCACCATACAAAGACAACAATTTCGTAAGAACAGATTTAATAGCGTTATCAGTTGCTGTATCTAATAAATCATACATTTTTTGCATGAAGAAATGCTAAAATATAAATAAATTAGACAAAAAAATAATTACAAAATATGTACATAAATTTTATAATAGGTATTAGTAATATTTTTGTAAACACCCGTCCGTCGAACGCCTTCAGATTCGCCAAAAAATCTAACAGTATAATTCCTTATAACATCATACTATTATTGCGACAAAAAATGATAGTCTACTTTTATGTACTGAGTGCAGAAAAAATACTATTTCGTATAGGGTGCGAAATAATATTTTATATATTTTGCGTGCACAATAAAGTCATTGCGAAATCCAAAAAATTGTTGGTAGTTACTAGATGACATCTACTTTTCATAAATCAGAAATAATATGCACATTCAAATAACTGAATAGTCAGTCCAATGTTACCAACTACAACATTACACATACAAATTTCCCTAAATCAATTCAGTTTAATATAGCATTTTTACCTTCCGTCACCTTTAGGTAAGGAAGGTATTGTCTTTGGTCAAAAAATTCAATGATGAGTTTTTACTGAATAAGCACGTTTTAGGGTCCATATAATACGATTTTACCATTTTTACGATGATGTCTGTATGTATGTGTGTCTGTGTGTCTGTGCGTCTGTGTGTCTGTGTGTGTGTGTGTGTGTGACAAAAGTTCCGGATTCCATAACTTCAATACCACGATTCCAAAAATTATAATTTTTTCGTATTCCTCAAGTTTACATCCAGAAGAACAACTGATTAGATTTTGGTTATAATTGGTCAACCGGAAGTAGTCTCATTTGAAGATTTAACAGTTAAATTTGATTTATTGACATTTAACGTTATTATAACTTAAAGAATATATTATTCTCTATACGATTTGATTACAATTTATACTTCATATTCAATAGATACAGAGTTAAAGAATTTTAAAGAAATTAAATTTTATAATTCAGCCAGCTATGCCAAACTTGGGAACTAGTAATATATTCATATAATTCAAATTGACAGATGTCAGTATCAATAGAAAGTAAATTAATGTGGCAGATATGAAGATGTTAAAGTAGATATTGGGGAATACACGGAAAGATACGGTAAGAAAATAACTCTAGTGTTACAAGTTTTTAGAAAGATACAAGAAAGACGATTACATGTCAAGTGCAATTTGAATAGTTTGTTTATGAAATAATTTTACTGGAAATTTAGAATCTTTTGTAAGAAAAATTATGGAATTTATACATTATACACGAGAATGACGGAAGGTATTGTGCTGGCCACAACAGATTTTTTTCTAAATATTTTAGTATATAAAAGAAGCAAAATATAAAAAATATTATAAAGGACTCTTTATAAGACTTCTTTCGTACTTATCATTTAGAAATTTCACCAGGGCTCGTTTTCTAAATTTTGACGCGTGCGAAAAGAACATGTCTTATAAAATGCGTTCTTTAATGTACTATTGTTATAGTCATATTATTTATTTTCATAGTATGATATTTAGTGATTTCTCGTAAAAGAAGGTCAAATTACCGTTTAGTTGGCAACACTCCTATGCATTACAATAACAGACTAGTGTGTTATGATCTGATACATGAACGATATTGTAAATTTTCGTACCTAGTTAATCGTGTGGAAACAAAATGTTTTGTATGTGGCCGTGAGAAAATATTTTTTCCGCACTAGGTGAGCCGTTTTTGTAGTAGAAAGAGTTTTTCATGCAATATGTCGATTCCTAACCTTTTAGAGGTCGGGAAATATGTCATTCCTAATTGTAATAATAATCTAATGGATGGGAAATGATTGATCAAGCTTAAGCCCCCCCCCCCCCCCCCCACTAGTAATAAATATTTTTTTACACCCTGTTCCACTTACCAATTCAGTAGATGGCACCAGTTTTTAAACAGACGAAATTAAAAAATGGCGGTATTCAACTGCTGTCATAAGTTAAAATATTAAAAAGGTATCATAATGGCATTGTAACTTTCTATATTTTAGAAAGTAACTGTGAAATATAAAGTATTATCTACCTGCTTTCCAAATCGGAGAAAGGTGATACTAGACATTGCACATAAAAATGACACAAGATATCACATCTCATGTACACCTCATACTATACTTCAATTCACGTAAAAAAATAGTAGATGGCGCTTGAGAGCCGACCGTGTTTACATGCAATAAATGGTTAAACATCATTTAATTCTGAAGATTTATTTGAAAACAAATGACAGGTGATATTTTTTCGTTTTGTGAACTAGATTTGTATTCTGACCAATCAAAGGAAAGGAAAGAATTTGTATCCCTATCTAAACCAACGTTATTTTCTTACGTGAAAACGTGAAATGAAGTATAGTCTGAAATTACAGTGCATAAACTTGGCTCCAATTTCAGCCAATCAAAGTTCAAAACTATGCCTTATTCTAGTCATGAGCAATTTGTTTTTAAAGAGGGCCAAATTGAAATACTAGACAAGTTTCATAAACAGAAAAAAAATTAAACTATTTAAAATGCAATCTCAAAATTATATTAATATCTAATTTATAAACATAATATTTTTCTTTATTAAAAATCACATTAGTCTTTTAGTTTAACAATATACCTATTAAACTATATACCGCTAAAAGGCACACAAGAAATGTCCGAAACATTTTGCACTCTTCAAGCGTGGACACGGATCGCTAGGTAAGGATTTATACATTAAAGTCCCGCACATTTTCCACTTATATGAGAGATAGAGGTATAGCGGTATATAGTTTAATAGGTATATTGTTTTATCCAAACAACTTCACATCTGTCATATATCCAGCGGTAAATTTGAAAGACCTCTGCTTCTACTACTTTCTGACTGACGTAAATAAATGGAAGAAAACAGCTGATTTTTTAAAAGTAACATTTCGAGTTTATATTACATTTAAAAAATTAAGGCGGGCCAAAAAATATTTGCTCGCGGGCCGCGTGTTGTTCTTCACTGCTTATTCTACAATATTAAATTGGTACGGTGGAACAGAGTATAGTGTTGCGTACTGACATAGATCTTATTAAAGTAGGCTAAACAAATTTTAATAGATTTGTCAAGAAATATTAATAACAATGATTTATTTTGATAATTACCTATTCATTTAAAAAAACGTATGCTTGTGAATCAAATAGTACTAATACCCCAGTGGAAATTTCATCATAGCCTCGCGCTGTATCTCACCTCGACACTTCACCTCTTGATAAAATACATAAGCCCTAGGATATAATGAAACATGTTCCACTTTGGATGTAATATACTATTCCTAACTCAAATGAATATTAAAATAAAGGGCATTTCCAAACGAAAATAGAAAAAATAATTCCTTAATCCTTATTTTTAAATGAGAATTTTGTATTTGCTTATTCGTTAGAGAATTTAATTCTGAATTCAGTGATATATTTTAATATCCTTATTTAATGATTTTTTTTAAAGGAAATGCATATAAAATTTTATATTAATTTTATTTAAATGACTGTTATAAGAGCGCCAAAATGGAATAAAGGAATTCAAATTTTTAACAAATAATTAAAATGTTCTAATATAAATAAGAAACATTTAATAAAAAAAAAATATGATGGTAGCCTAATTGTTAATGTTAAAAAAATAATATGTATTCATTTATTCAATTTTTAGTAGGTATTTTTATAATGTGAATGTATTAAAATTATCATTGAATAATGGACAAGCATGAGCAAGCATATTATAATAATAGCAAAGATAAATTACCTCAATATATGCTATTGATAACGTTCGCAAATAAAATATTTGCGCATTATTTTTTGCAGTGAAAGGATCTAGGCCTTGTTCATATAATCTTTGTACTTTGTCGAAAGATTCTCTTAACAAGTAACAAACAAGCCACTTATATGCGTTCATTATATCTAACAATAAAAGACAATGTAATTATTATTTAAATCTGGATGCAATATGCAATTCGACAAGTACATACTTCTTGGTTTACATGCTTCTTCTATAGTAGTAGATGTAAATTTTTTTCGTAATATTTTCTTAGCATCATTCAAGTAATAAATTGAGTTTAAAGGGGTTGGAGGAATTTTTTCTCCTTTCAAAATTGAAGGCCAAAATTTTAATAGCCAGTTACTTGTTTGTTGAATTAAAACATTGCTTTCACCCTCATATGTGCAGTTTGCGTCGTGGTTATTTCTCAAATCACTCAATTCAGAAACTGAAAAAAAGAAAAATTTAAGTATACGATGGAATAAATTCAACTTCCATATATGAAAAACAATTTTTTCTACAATATTTCATTAATTTGGAAAAAAAGAGTAAAATCTATGAATTCGAGGTCTCATTTTTTAAATGAGTGGAGTTTATGAATTGCAATTCTCCTTGAGTGCACTTATTGCAACACCTAAGTATTTACTCAAATTTGAGTGTGATCTATGAATCTGTGACGATACGTCCGTCCGATAACAAAGCAGGCAATAAAAAAAGTCAAGTAAAAAACTTGTAAAACAAGTACATACGTTTCATTTAATTTTGAACTAAATTTATACGCCGATGTTTTAACTTCAAATATTAAATATTTAATTAGTAAAAATATTTTTTAAAAAATTATGTTCTACAGTATCACTGGTCTTTCATATTGTAGCTATTAATAAAAAAAGTTTATAACCTTTTCATAATATTTCGCAATAATAGTTTTCATTAAAATAGTGTATTATTTTATTAATTTTTAAGTTCAAATTATATGAGCCGACTGCGGAACTGCAGACTGTAGGCGATAAAAAGTTCGCCTATACGTACGGCTCGAGCAGCGATAAGCTACCAGTCCTATACGCAGGCGCATAACTAGGAACTAAGGACAGTTTATCATCGCCTTTGCATCTGGTTCGTATGACTGTATGCTTTTCGATTTCAATTACGCGCTTTTGTGGGTTTTAAAAGTAATATATAAATAGAAATTTAGATGTTGTTTCTAAAATTAATATTTATTATAAAATAAAAAGAAAATTTATTGATATTACAAGGTAGGCGTCGCCTGGGCGAGCCACTGCTATGAATTCAGCCCTAAGATTAATAAGTTATACATATTTGAAACGATAAAAATATACTATATCTACTTACTATATCTAATGGTGTTATTTTTTTTAAAAAAAAAAGTGACCCATCGCGAGTATCCTGGCAGATATGAAACATCGAAATTTATTTTAATTGAAGTATTTATTACTCGAAACTACACTCTGGTTTTTCAAATTCACTCCGATACACCGATATACACATAAGTAAAGCGGTGAGCGTGGAGTATAGAGGAAACGACGCCGATATACCGATACACACAAGTAAAGTGGCGAGGCTGGTCGAATAGTACGACCGTCGTGTCATAAGAGCCGTTCTTACACCCGTATAAACGCGCCATTAGATGTTTGACATCCAAAAAGTTTATACCTATTTATGTCGGTCTGTGTATCCGTGTTTTCACGTAATTTCCCTGATCACATACTAAGTTATGTTATGTCAGGGAGTATGCGGTGTTTTATACAAATAATTTTAGACCATTTTTTTTTCATATTTACGCCTGGTAACCGAGTAAATTTAATTTAAAATCACGGTAAAAAATTAATACCGAGGTTATATATAAATTTAGGGTGATATTTAACAAAATTTTGTTGTTAACTTTGAAACGGTAGTAAGTGAAACAAAAAAGTTATACCATATCACACTCATTTTAGATATGTAATAAATAGTATTGCTATCCTAATGAGTGTGAGAATGAAATTTGCGTATCGAAATATCCTTCATTTCGATACGCAATTTTTTTATTTTAGAAGGTTGGTACTAGATGTCACTTTTGTTAATAAATTAGAATTTTACATCAACTTACAAATAATTGAATAAATGTCAATCCAATTTTACCAACTACAACATTACATATACAATTTTCAATTTCCCTAAACCAGGGGTTCCCAAAGATTTTCTTAAGCGGGCCAATTTAATATTACCGAATTTTTTGTCGGGCCAAAAAAAAAGGAATAAAATCAAAACAATAACCACGATTTTTTTTGTTTTAAATATATTTAACTATTTCTTTTTTTTATTAATATACTAAATTTAATATAAATATAAATCTTTAATTATGTATTTATTAAAACAAAAAAATAACTGAAATCCATTTTATTATATAATAATATAAATCTTTAACTGTAACAACAATTATTATAAATTCACACAATTTATTAACACGAAAGTAAAATCACTCTTATTGTAAATACAGAACTATAACTATAGCGATAAATTCGTTACTGACTCCTTGAAATTGTGTGTTGCATTAGATGCGCCAGAAATGATTAACAGTTCTGTATCTATTTGAGACTAGGTACTATATTATATTTCTGTATAAATGTGTAATAACTAGACTAGACATACTACAATAATTTTTTAAATATAAACTAAACAATATTTTATTAATACAAACGCTTATGGATAAAGTTCTGTAAGATTTTTTTAAAAAAATTAAAATATTTTATTGTATCTTATTTGTAATATTTATTATTTATTTTACTATTTACTTATTTATTTTTTAATAAGAATATAATATATCGTATCGATATCGCGGGCCGAATTCACAGGCTTTGCGGGCCGCATTTGGCCCGCGGGCCGCACTTTGGGAACCCCTGCCCTAAACCAACCCAGTTTAATTTGTTCTTCAATATATTATAATACCACACTAGAATTTCATTATTTCACTTGGGATAACAAGACTATTACGTATCTAAAAAGCGTGCGATATGGTATTTATTATTTTCGAAAAATTACTTCAGTACAAAAGTTTAATAAATTTTCTTTATATTTTCAAGGCTCATTCACAGCACTAAAAATTATACTTGGAAATTATAATTATATTTAAGAAATATAATTATAAATTATACTTAAAAATGACCGTCTTGAAGCATGTTAAGTAGATGTTCACTTAGAAATAGAATTTATAATTAGTATATTGTGCCATCTACAACATTTTTGTGACATAATAATTTGACATAATAGTTAACGTCATTGTTCAGTTTAATACTCGTCTCTCGTCCTTGTGCTCATCGAAATGAACATGAGTATGGAAGAATTTATTTCTTGAATTGTGGAAAATTCACATTTATGGGATAAAAAAGATATTTTTTTAAGAATGTCATTAAACGCGAAAAAACTTGGAATAAAATTGGAGCAAAATTTAAGAGTCCAAGTACCTGGTGGAATAATACTCCTAAACTTATCGTTTTTCTTAATTTTATGTTCTATTAAATTTAATAAATAATCAAATTGCTTAAAGCTTAAACGCGTGTATTCAAAAATTTTTTCTTCGTCCGCCTGTCTCATTTCTTGAATTAGATTATTCCAATCTCTTTGGTTTGTTCTATTTTTATTTAGAGGATGAATCCACCTGCGACATTTTTTAACTTTAGATTGATTTACAATAACTTGATAACAAAGTAAAGCAATGAATCATCGTTTTAATATATTTAAATTATTTACGTTCATATTGATGAAATTAATGTCAAATTTGACGTGACAAAGCTGATATGTAATATGTTTGTAATTTTTTGTTCAATCTGATTGGCTCACTTATAATTATAATTATATTTATAATGCCCAGTTTTTCAATCGGCTGTTAAAGTTTCTGTTAGCTACCAATAACATAATTGCAATGTTACTGGTAAAGTGACTGTTAAGTTGGACTGCGTTTTTCAAACAAAATTTATGTGATTGTTAGTTACCAAAAGGTTAAGATTTCAGTGGTACTTTTTATGTGATCGTTGGCAACCCTGTTTGTTGAAAAGTGTGGGTATTTCGTCGTGGTGTCAAAAGTGATAAATAATAATATAAATTACGATTTTTAAAATGGAGAACCCTATGACTATGAAGAAGAAATAGCGTTCGGCAAACATATCGAATAATGAAATTGAACTTTAAGTAAATTTAGCAGTTAAATATTCAAAAATTATGGAATGTAAAAAATTTGATCACAAATCATGGACCGAAAAAGAAACAGCTTGGGAGACACTCACAGAGGAATTTAGCAGCTTAAATGGACAATGTCCAAGAACAAGTAAAACATTAAAAACAAAATACGAATATTTGAAAAAAATGCTACGTAAAAAGAAATCCGATGAAAAGTAACAGCTATATAAAACCGGTGATGGAGATTTAAAAAAAGTCAAATTCATTCCTTTAGAAGAAAAATTACTGTCTATAATCACTTTCTACTGAAGGATTAATAGCTAGGAATAATGACGATAAGGTAATAAAATAAATAAGTTTCTAACTTATGGCTCTATTTTGATCAAATCCGTAAATCTTTCAGATCTGTATATCTGTAATAAGTGAACAAAATTGCAACGAAAGCTGGCACTCTTATGTATAATTTTATATTAATCAACAAAAATAGTTGCGGTTTTGTCAGTTTTTTACAGATTTATTGATCTGTAAGACAAGGTTTGTTTAGAAACGGCCTGTGAAATCACATTGTAGTACTATATGGCTCCTGTTAAGTAGTCTTGTACCCTTGTTAACATCGATGTTTACTCAATATTTATGTGCCTGGTAACGTAACAAGACAATGATAAACAGCGTTCAATATTTAACAGGAGGATATTTGTAACAGCAACATTAACAGCCGATTGAAAAACTGGGCATAAGTGAAATATATGAAGTTTGCATAAAATACTTATTTTAAGTTATTTTAATTTAATTTCATTACTAATTTGAAGCTTTCGAACGCTGACACTTGAATGTATTGTTATAAACTTATAATTATAAGTATAATTATAATTACTATTTATAATTTCGCTTAATTTCAGAGCTGTGAATGAGCCTTCAAGATTTAAAATTTGCATTCGTTAAAAAGTTGAAAATTCTTTTCCGATTTTTTAAAAATTAATTTTAATATTATTAACAAAATATAAGAAATGGTAAACCTTAGAATTTTTATGGATGAAACGCAAGTAAAAATCATTTAAACAAAGATAAAAATTATTTAAAAAATAATTTTATTTACCTTTGAGATATCCGTGCCCTCCGCAACATTCTCTACACTCTTGAATACCATCTCTTGCAATCCAACTAGATACTGCCTTCCCTGCTGAAGATACAGCATGAATTTCAATCCCCAAGTCCGCTAATTTGTCATTATCTCCACCCATAGCTTTTTCAATTATAAATTCAATATTTTTAGTACCAAAAAACATAGTAAAATTTTTCAGAATATAGCATACTGCCAAATATGGTAGTAAGCGCCATTGCTAAAATCATTTGTATTAAAATATTACAGAAACAAAAAATAAAATATTTACATGTAGTTGATATTCCAAAATAGGAAGCTCTTCACTTTCCGTTGGTCCGAATTGTTTGCGTACAGCAGCGTAACGAATTGCAATGGTGACAGCTTTTTCTAAATAAGCACTTCCCAATGCAATAATATTAACTCGGCCTGAAGATAAGGCCCCTAAAGATGCTCCCATTTTTTTTGCTGGATCTTTAAACGGAGTTACATATTCTCCTTCTGGCGTAACATCTCCTGTCTTGTTTAGAAGATTTTCTCGTGGAATTCGATGATTTTTAAACATTACAAAACTAAATCAAAATTTTAGTTGTTATTTTTACCATAAAAGTGATAATTTACCCATTATCGATGCCATTTAAGCCTGCTTTTGCTCCCATGTCTCCAACTATAATACCAGGGTAGGGTTTTAAAGTATTTTTGTCTCTTATATCGACAACGAAAGAATGTAAACCATGACATTTACCATCTGCAGTGTATAATTGGGCATAAACTATACCATAAGTAGCTGTTTTACCTAAATATGTAAGTTACATTGTAGTTATTTAGGTATAAATTTGTTTAATTACAAAGATACCTAAATTTCCTACCCAGCATTTGGCTGCTTCAAAATCAGGTGAATTTAAAATAAATTCTTGTTTATTTGGATCATAGGTAGCTGTAGTACGCATACCTTTTGTATTTGTACCATGAGAAATTTCAGTTAAACAAAAACATCCAATTGCCTGTAACCAAATTTGTTTTTTACGTCTGATAAAAAAATACAATTTTTACCTTCGTCACCTTTAAGGAAGGTATTGTCTTTGGTCAAAAAATCGATGGTGAGTTTTTAATGAATAAGCACGTTTTAGAGTATGATTTTACTATTTTTACGATGATGTGTGTGTGCGACAAAAAATTCTCTTGCGATAATTTCAATACTACAATTCCAAAAATTATAATTCTTTCATATTCCCCTTTTATACGTCCGTATGAAGAGTTGAATAGATTTTGGCTATAATTGGTCAAACGGAAGTACCTACCCTTATTTGAAGTTCTTAACAGTTTTATCAAAATTATTAAAGAATAATTTATTTTCTTTAAAATTTGATTGCATTTTCTTCTTCATACTCAATGTATTTGGTGATAAAAAATTATAAAGAAAATAATTTTCATAAATTTTGCAACGTATGCTACTATACGCTCACAACGGAAACAGTAAATATTATTAATTGTCAGATGTTAGTGTTAAGTACAATTTGCATAGTTCGTGAAATAATTTCATTGGAAATATATAATCTTTTACAAGAAACTACCTTATCTGTGAGTATTAACTGTTTTCATTAAAATGGGTTTATAATGTAGGGGGAGAGGGGGGGGGGGCAGTTGTGGACAAAAATTACATATTTTTTTTATGTTAACGATAACTTATGTTTACGTATACAGTAACTTTTATACATATCTACGTCAGTGAAACGCAATGAGTAAATAAAAACAACTTGTTACAAGCAAAAGAAAATGTGTTTATTGTGTAGCAATGTATTATGTCCGCATCTGCCCCAAAGCGGGGCACATGTGGACATTACTTAACACTTGTAGGGGCAGAAATGGACACTAGTTAAAATGTATAATATATTAAGTTAAAAGTGACAATATCTGAAGAAAAAAAGTATTAACGTTTGTTACAATGGAAAATATAAAGATTAACTTTAACATGACTTTCAAAATTTACTGAAAAATATAAAAAAATATCGGATCTTGTAGTTTCTTTATCACAATTAGGATTTGGCAATTTACGAACAATATCGCACATATTAACTTTAGATATGACTTTGTTATTAGGATGCACAAACTTTTTACCGTTTATAAATTTATAAAAATCAATAACATATTAAACATTATTTATTTTCTTTTGAATACGACCCACAAAATGTTAAATTGTTCTTTTTGATGCAAATTTCACAAGCACAAAGTCATTTTCTGGCAATGTTAAATCATCAGCTACTTGAAACTCTTCATGAGTGTCATCAATGTCTTCTACGAGCAAATCTTCAGAAGTTTCTGACACCAATTCATGAAATTATTTTTTCCGACTTTTCGTCGTGAATTATTTTTCTTAGAACATTCTTTTGCTTTAATTCTTTTTTACTTTGCTTTTCCAAAATTAGTGCTTTCTTCCTTTCTTTTCCTTTTGCCTCATCTGCAATACGGTTCATTTCTGGAGTGCTGGTCAATTTTTGGACATGTCCATAACTGCCCCGAATACCCTGTCCACAAGTACCCCATTAGCAATTTTAACAAACATAATGGTATTAGAAGTTTTTAGGTAAGCAGTAAACACAAAACACAGTTACTTACCTATGTATGAAGAACCATCAGTTACAATGCAAATATCAGATATGGAAACTAAAGTTGTATGGAAATTTTACGATATTTTTACTAAGGAGACAATATTTTACTTTTTGACTCAAAAACATGTAATTACAGACATACCAACTTGTAGACTGTCTAGAGAATACAAAATTTTTGTGTACATTCTGCATCATACGCGACGTCTATGACGAAGGTTTTGAACTTGATACATATTTCTATATTACAGAAATTTGGGCTGTCCACTTCTGCCCTGTCCAAAACTAGCCCCCTCTACCCTATCTTTTTTAACACATAAAAATGTGAAAAAAGTGCACTTTTTTTAACGCAAACGGGTGAAATACATGCTATGGCACATTTTTCACACTTTTATTGTAGACATAAAAAAAATGTATGTAACTAGAGTAAAGTGTCTTATTTCACTATAATATACTTGTTACTCATGTTGCATAAATAACTATTATATCATACTGGTTTATAAAGCAAAAATTGAATTTGAAAGATTTATAAATCAAAATGTAAAACTTACTTTTCCTTCTGCAGCGTCCTCAAAGTAGCGATAGTGTCTCGAACTGCCCAAAGAAGTAATTACATCAGGTGCCATTCGAGTGGATAATGTATATTTTACAACACTTGATGGATCCCAATGAAATAATGTTCTTAGGATATATCCCAATCTTCGTGGATCAGGTAGAATGTCTTCTGGGCATATTAACTTTAAATAATGTGCAAGTTTCATACGTTTTGAAGCAATATATCGTTCTTCGTCTAGAGTTTCGCCAACTAATGTAGGGTGGAATAAAGTATTCTCTTTCAATATATCCAATTGTTCTTCCTAGTTGAAAAAATATGAATGTAATAATTGTTGTATTCAATAAAAATATATTTTACATGAAATTTGATTAACTCTTCGCTTTCAAGAAATATTTTCATCCGTTTCCAATCGAAGGAGGCATGTTTTCTATACCGATCTAGGGGTCCTGCTGGAAAATCGTTCAGCAAACGTCGATACATGGTTCTGAACAAAAACACTGGTATATAACTGATAAAAAACTAACAAAACAAAAGTTTTTGTTAAATTCAAGTATGAAAAGCTTATCTATGAATTATAACTGTACTTTGAACTTTATAAGACATTTTGTCGTCAACAGAGGTTATATGTACATCTAAAAAAAAATTAATTATCATAAAATTAATTAATCATAACAATGAGCATTATTATAATTATTTATATGTAAAAAGGTTTGTATTCTTCTGTGGTGTATAAATGAAATATTAATAATGTTCATATTTTATTTATTTTACAGGAAATATTTGTTTATTTTATTTTTATATGTATATTTATATTATATTAAATTGCCTAATAATAATAACAATAATTTTCACGCTATATTACTTTGTTTAAAATGTAAATATTTCATATTTCCCGCATTGGTTTACAAGTTCAGTAGATTTCAACTTTTGTTGCTGCTTTGCTAGGGTGCGTTCCAAAACAAAAATAAAGAACTACACTAACTATACTGTATTCCACCTTACCAATTCAATAAATCAGCGCCAGTTTTAAATAGCTGAATTTTTTTTTAAAGGTATTATAATGTTATCGAAACTTTGTATGTTATAGTCAGTAGGTATGAGCATAATTGCCGGGGTATTTATTAATGGCTTTATGTAAGTAAAATAACATAACCTTAAGAATACAAAAATTTCTTTTTGATACGACTTTTTGACGTAGAATAATAACTTCCAAAAATTATTAATTCTGCGCACTGCCTGTTTTATCAAGACATTTTTTACGATTATTACAGATATTACTATGTTTCTCAAATAACTTTTTTATAAGATAAATAATCATCAATTACACAAATATATTGATAATCTTCAATTTTTATTTTCATTTCAAACTCGATTTGTGTATGTTTTGTTGTAAAAGTTTGCGTATGACGCGCAAAATCTTATTGGATTATTTCACCCTACTAGCGCAGCAGAGTAAACTCTAGAGTGTGTACTACGTTTATAGCGTAAACCAGTGACCTTTATATACATACATTATGGTCCAGCGACTACTTTACCTTTACAATGAAAGGAGCTTTATTCAGGTGTCATGGTGGATACGCTGCATCTTTCTAACAGCAACAAACTAACAAATAAGCATGTGTCAGCTATACTTCATTTCATGTAAGAAAATAGCGTTGGTTTAGATAGGGATATGAATTCTGCCATTTGATTGGTCAGAATACAAACCTAGTTTACAAAAACGAAAAAATATCACTTGTTTGTTGTCAGTTATCAAATAAAATCTACAGAATTAGGTAATGTTTAACCATGTTTTATTGTAATTTTAAATATTCAGGTTTTGTACATTTTTACAGATAAAAATATTCATTATTGACAAAGTTTGGTTTCACGAATTTAAATTATTTATTTAATGCATGTAAATCTCTCAGAGTAAGCGCGATAGGCCATTTCAGAAATTCAAAGCGCATGCGCTACGTGTAGACCACAACAAAATATTACTATCCATTTCAGAATTATAGTCAGTTGACTTTGAAACAACACCATTCTGGTAAAAATTAACGAATTTAAATAAAAAATTACTGACGTGTAGCTTAAACACTTCTACGTAAGAGTATTGTGTACTCCTATACTAAAATATGAAGCGAAAACTTATATAAATTGTTCCTGTACCAGAACTATTAACATTTTTAAAAAATCAATATTAGACAAACATACTTCTGATATGAATCTGCTTTTAAAGAAAGTATTATTGAAATCTATCAGTATTTGAATTTGATTTTAATAGGAAAACAAACAATGCTACTAAATTTTGGGTTTCCCATTAAAATCAAAGTCCAGTGTTAATAGATTTCGATAATTGTTTTTTTTTTAAATCAGGTTCATATCAGAAGTATGTTTGTCTAATGTTGAATTTTTTAAAATGTTAATAGTTCTAGTACAGGAACAATTTATTTGAATTTTCGCTTCATATTTTAGTACAGGAGTACACAATGCTCGTAACATTAAAATTTCAAGTAGGGTTTCGGACATTAGTTTCTTATTACAAAAACAAATATAATTTTTGACCTCACCTTTTCGATCTTTATACGGAATAGCAAACTGTAACAATTTATAATTTTGTAAATAAGTGAGATAAAAAATTATATGTTATACTGCTATCTTTATATTACATGAAAATGTGCTTACAATGACTTTATTGTTTATATATAAAAAGTTATTTAAATAAATACGAGGCAGTGCTATTAGGCGTATTACAAGCAATTGTTGCTTGAAATTTATATATATATATACAGTGTAGAACAGAGTTTATAGTACAATAATACACTTTTTTATATGCTAAAGAATCACAATTTTACTAAAACATATTGTTAAAAATCTTCATTATTATATTAATTTTGCTCGTATCACAATTCGAAAGAGGCGGCGCAAATGTTGCGGTAGAGCATGTACACCTGACCGCGATCTTTATTTCCAATGTTCATTATAATGCAATTTCGCGCACAAAGTAATAGTAGTATATTTTTTTTGTTAATTTATATGTTAAGTTGGTACAGTTAAAAGGTACATCAGTGATATAATTAAATTAAAAGAATTAATTTATTTTATCTACGTTAAACTATTTTCAAGAAGAAAAAGAAAGTGGTTGTTCACATGATGTTTCCCAAGTATGTACACGTACAAGCGAATGTTTGGGTATATCAGAAAGAACTTTATATAGAATGAAAAACGAAATCCCCCATGAAAAGATCTGGCAGACATACCGTAAATTGTGATAAATATTTACACAGTCTAATTAGGAGGTGATGATAAATAAATTTATAGCAGCTATTACAGTAGTTATATCGTGAAACCATTATATCAGAATTACAGTACATCTCAATTGAAGTATAATATACCTGCTCTCCAAGTTTTAAAACAATTCACCACGCGGTACCTGAGATATTTGCAATTATATCTGGCCTTTTTAACACGTGAAGAATAGGAAATGGCAAAATAAACATAACATTTTAAATTATAACTTTTATATCCACTATGACATTTAATCGAAAAACTAGTATGTTATAGTAAACTAATTAACGGATTTTTTGTAAAAAATGGAAAATTATTTACCACCCAGATTTAATTTTATTGTCTCTAGAAAATTTTAATCTGAAGATATGATAAATAGGTAGAATTATACTTGACAACCATGTACAAGCGTTTCGATAAAGTATCAGTTAAGGTGGCAAGTCACTGTACATTTTTTACATAAGAAGAAACAACGATTAATCTCCTAAAATATGTAACTTCTGGGTGTGAAAATTTTGTGAAACATTTATTGAACCTTCTTGGCCATCATATTACAATTTGAGTTCAAAATTCGTTGTAATTTACAAACAAATAAATATTATAGGACATTGGTAAAAAGTGATATTTATTTCTTTTCTTACTATGACATTGTAGAAAAATAGGCAACGAAGGAATAATATGTTTTGCGTAAGGTTTAAATGAATAGCATTTTATGAAAAACTCGGTTTTCTATTACAAGTTAATAAAATGTAATCGTTGTTTAGTAATATACATAAGCTTCCATGTTATTTATGTTCATTATTGTAACCGCTAGATGGCTATAGTTGGACGATGCGTGTAGAACGTGTTCATCAAAACTACTTTCCTTCAATGTTTTGCTTTTGAACATTTGAAAGACAAGCTGCGTTGCGTTCTTTAATTTATTGATGCTAACTCTTACTGTTTTATAATGGTTAAAGTAAAATTAGTTTCTGGTAAAACTGAATAAGTCTTGGAATAATAGAAGAAAATATTCTAAAAGATCAGTTTGGATTTTTTGTTTAAACTTAGTTTAAATTTAAGCTTTGTAACTGGCAATAAAACAGCTAGGTCTTGTTTTACGGGAAATATGAAATTATACATTGTATTAGAAAAGAAAAAGTAATGTTCGAAACATTTTTTTAAATAAATTTGTAATATTTTATGCTATTTTATAATAATAATTTTACGAAGGGTAACAGCATTTTTTAAACTTTGTTCAATCAGCTTTACATTTGTTATATTATCAATTATTTCCGAAATAACATTATCCTTTGAAAAATACATGTTAGAAACAAATTTATTTGTTGAAATATTTCAAACGCTTATTAGTTTATTTATTTATAAAGCAACATTTGATTTATTCATGATATTTTTATTATGCTTTTATATTTTAGCGGGTTTTCTCTGAACAATCAAAATTACTTTCCACATGACGTCTTGTTCTGCCATCTATCGAGTGCGAATCATATATACCTTAAGTTAACACCCGCTTGGTATTAGCGAATAAGAGGTGATCTTAGGCTAAAGGAATTTCAGACGTACATTCGAAAGAAATATTTTTGAAATTGGTATTTTACGTGAAAAGCATGAAAACTTTAAACAGTATAATATTACTTTCGTAATTTTAAGAAAGAAATATATTAATTTGTTTTGCAGTTTCCATTTGTAGTTTAGAATTATTATTATATCTTAAAATATCTTATTACTTTTATACCCGAATGTACCAATAAATGTCTAGATACGACGATGCCACAGTTATTCTTCAACATTGAAATACGACACTTGTGTATGTGTTAGTGCGAGTGGTACAGTTCAAAAAAAAACTTTTCTACGAAAAAATAAAGAAAATACATATGTTACAGTTAAGCTAATAAGCTTTTAACTATTTTGATGCAATCTGTTTATATAATATAATGTTAAAAAATATAAGTTATTGCAAATATAAACTGCATTACCTTAATTTTTATTTTGAACATAGAACAAGTTTTTGAATAGGTACACTCGAGTGACAACTACCTTAATATGAATAGATGAAATGCCGCCTCTTATATACAGTGAGTTGAGCATACCTCTGCCATCTCCTCTCCCTGCCCCTACTGGACAAGCTGAGCGCGCGAGTTTTTCATTGCTCTTTTTCAATAAAAGTGCTATTAAAAATAAATAAAACAGTTTCAAAGAAAAATTCATACATATTTTTATTTAAAAATGTGTAACAAATCAACATAATATTGGACCAACTTAAGAAAGTAAAGAGAACCAGAGACATTGTTACTTCTTATTATTAATGTTTATAAAAAATGTATGTAATATTTTTTCTTTTTTCTAAAGAAAGTTATTTGAGTTCAAACTCAACCGACTATAATTCTGAAATGGATAGTAGGGTTACAAGTTTCTAGAAAGATACAAGAGAGACGATTACATTGGTTTGAACATGTCATGAGGAGAGATGCAGAATATATTGGAAGAATAATGAATAGCTTAGTAATAGAAGGCTGAAGAAACAGAGGAAGACCAAAGATAAGATGGAAGGACTGTATTGCGGAAGACTTCAGAGAAAAGGAACTAAATGAGAACGACACACAAAACAGAAATGAGTGGAAGAAGAAAATATAAAATAGCGACCTCTAACGAATGGGAAAAGCTGAATAAGAAGAAGAAGATGTCAGTGTCAAGTACAATTAGCATAGTTTGTTTATGAAATAATTTTACTGGAAATTTAGAATCTTTTGTAAGAAAATTTATGTATGGAATTTATATATAATACACAGGATTGACAGAAGGTATTGTGCTGGCCACATCAGATTTTTTTAGTATGCCACCATTGCCACCTGTCTGTGCCTTGTTGGTTAACTGGGAAACAGAAAAAAAAATATGCCTGTGTTTCCCACAAAGATTTAAAAATTAGATAATTAATTATTGATTTCATATTGATGTTTGAAAGGCATTTATAATCCTCGTCAAAAAAAGTGTTAATGTATATGAATCCATATTATTTATCCACTTAAATTTATCATCTGATTAACGTACTTTGGCTTCTAACGATAAATTATTGGCGTACGAACTTATTGATCTCATCTGTAATAAAAATACCAGTAAAACTAACTACATAGTATGATAATAAGAAATAAGGACCCAAAGATAAATATCGTTATAGATATTTCAAATTTAATTTTCTTCCTAAATTAAAAAAATTCTAATAGATCAATAAATATTTATTTCATTTAACAATACACTCAAAAAATACTTATAAAAACTCAAATGCAACCTGATGGTACAATCTACTTATTTCAACTTAATATTTTTCAAAATATATTTTCAAATACGACTGATTTGTTTTAATAGTAAATAATTCATACATTTATATTTAATTTTGGCTAGTTACATTTTAAAGTAACATGTATAGATTTGCGAAAAACTGAATTTCTTGTACAGAAAACACATTCGCTGCATAAGACGCAATCTTAAATTGAAGCTTGATTGTCCGGAATCAGCTGTTCACCCGCTATGTTGTTCTTGCAGAAAATAAACTACGCAGTGTATGCTGAAACAGATAAAACCCCAAAAGACACAAAACTAGGATCAAAAACACTTTATTGATAATACAAATCTTTATTTTTTTGACGTATTTAAAATAATATATGAATTACATTACACTATTGATAACTTGATTATTTTTACTATATTACATTTTTCATAATCCAAGTTTACATGATTGAATCTCAACAGTTGTGACGTAGTGCAAGTGCCCTATTAAAAATGACAGGTAGTTTAAGTTACTTGGATTTATATTTTAAAAAATGCGTTATTGTGGTAGGGTATATGTAAAAGTGTAAATTTTTATAGTTTACAAAAGATGAAAGAAGAAAAGAATAGTAAAATTTAAGTTCAAATGCAAAACAAGTATTTGTTTGTGCAGATCATTTTGAAAAAAATGAATTTTTAGTTACACAACTGGTAAAAATTATAATAGTTAATATTGTTTCATGTGGATTTGACTGTATAATTGTACTTTTAACACAGAAATACAATAAAAAAATGTCACTGTCAGTGAACTCATTCAAAATTATCCGCGGTAACAGCACATGGCTAGGATGCTGCCATCTACGTTTAGCTTTGCCCGCCTGTTCCCATTATTTTGGAATAGAATTTATCGTTCTCGATACTCCAGAGTAGGGTTTTTGAACGCACTCTAGTGAACTGTGGCGCCACCAATGGCTAATTTCATAAATTCATGGCGACGTAAAGTCGGGTGTTCGTAAGAGAAGCCGTTAATCCTGCTTATCATTTATTTTCATATTTTATGCCAAAAATTTAAAACATTTGAACAAAATTAAAAAGGGTAGTTAACAATTGAATTGTTTGGTAAGTATTACTTTGGTACGTTTACTTTTTTTGTTTGAAATGTCAAGTATTTTTACGTATTCATTCACACAGAGACATAATTGTTTAATATTATTGTTTTTCTTTAGATAGTTCCAGTAAAATTCACTATGTGTTACATTGATAACCACTTATTTTAAGTATAATTCACATCTTTGTGTATTTATCTAGATTTGTAAATTATCAAAAAACTAATTCATCAATACTGTAATGACTCATACATTTGTAACTAATTTGTTTCTTGTGTTATTCATTTGTGATTCATGAGAGTATATCTTTATTGTGCTTTATTTTATGATTAATAGGTTATGAATAACAACTTTATATAAATTCACATACATTTTAGATCATGGATACAGACGAGGCAGAATCTTCCAGTAGTGGACCCATGTCCTCGTTGAACAGTTTGTTTTCATTCACAAGTCCAGCTGTGAAAAAATTACTTGGGTGGAAACAAGGAGACGAGGAAGAAAAATGGGCTGAAAAAGCCGTAGACAGTTTAGTGAAAAAATTAAAAAAGAGAAAAGGTGCAATTGAAGAACTTGAACGGGCTTTATCATGTCCTGGAACACCAAGTAAGTGCGTAACAATCCCGAGATCTCTAGACGGCCGATTGCAAGTTTCCCACCGAAAAGGTTTACCCCATGTGATTTATTGTCGAGTATGGCGTTGGCCAGATTTACAAAGCCATCATGAATTAAAACCATTGGAACATTGCCAGTATCCATTCTCAGCAAAACAAAAAGAGGTTTGCATCAATCCTTATCACTATAAACGAGTTGAAAGTCCTGTTTTACCTCCAGTGTTAGTCCCCCGCCATTCTGAATTTGCTCCAGGTCATTCCTTACTTCCTTTCCAACAACTTACTGAGCCAAACATGCCTCACAATGTTAGTTACTCCTCAAGTGGTTTTAATTCCGGTCATTTATCACCAAATTCCCCCATGTCTTCTGTCCCTAGTCCCGGATCTGTTAGTTCAAATCCTCAAAGTCCTTATTCTTCCGCTTTGGCGGAAACTCCTCCTCCGGCGTACAGCCCGCCTGAAGATGCTTCTCAAACGAACAACAACGCGTCTGATCCTTCCACAATGGACACAAATATGGGGGAAGTTGCTCCTGTAAGCTACCAAGAACCACCGTACTGGGCGAGCATAGCTTATTATGAATTAAATTGTCGAGTTGGAGAAGTTTTTCACTGTAATACGCATTCCGTCATCGTTGATGGCTTCACAAACCCCAGCAACAATTCTGACAGGTTTTGTTTGGGCCAGCTCAGCAACGTTAATAGAAATTCAACGATTGAAAACACCCGTCGACACATAGGAAAAGGAGTTCATTTGTACTATGTTGGTGGTGAAGTTTACGCTGAATGTTTATCGGATTCAGCTATATTTGTACAATCACGTAATTGTAACCATCACCATGGGTTTCATCCTTCTACAGTGTGTAAAATACCTTCTGGTTGTTCTCTGAAAATTTTTAATAATCAAGAATTCGCGCAACTTTTATCTCAGTCTGTAAATCATGGTTTTGAGGCGGTATATGAATTAACAAAAATGTGTACAATTCGGATGAGTTTCGTGAAAGGTTGGGGGGCGGAATACCATCGCCAAGATGTAACAAGCACGCCTTGTTGGATAGAAATCCACCTACACGGGCCGCTTCAGTGGTTGGACAAAGTGTTAACGCAAATGGGCTCACCACACAATGCTATTAGTTCGGTTTCTTGAATGTAGTGTCTGTACTGTACTGTTTGCAGTTTCGTCTGTGTAATGTGTTAAGTAACTGTTACAAAAGCGTTTTAAAAGAAATTTTAATATCCTACTATTTTTAATTGATATAATCATATACTTAATAATTTTTAAAACGTAGACAATTATATTATCATTTAAGTTTGAAATAAGAAACGTGTCATTGATATTTAGTAAGTTTGTAATGTCTGAAGATTCGCTTTTTAGTTGGGGTATTCTAATGTAGTAAAATTTAAGATAAAAAAATGTTATAACAATCAACAGAATATTGTAAAAAAATCTAAATTTATTTTTTTCTGGCGAGTTTTCGTGTAATTTATTTTGGCGCTAAAAATATATGAAGTGGTTTGTGACGTACGAGTGATTGATGACATTTCTAATAAATTTTGTACATACAGGCTGTTAATTAATAATCTGGCCATAAACGTTTACCATGGGAAATCACTTTTTCCTTGCGCAAAAGTTAAATATTGCTCATTTGTAGCGATAGCCATATAATTAAAAAGTTACAAAGAAATGCGTTTCGTTTTTCAAATTAAAGTTACAGATAATTCAATTATGCATCTACATCACTACACAAATATTTTTAAAATTCAATACAGGACCGGTTTTATAAAAATATTTAAGGTTCACTTAAAATTTAGTTGTCAAGTAAGTTTAGTAATGAACAAATTTGAATCAGTTTCTCTTTTATCATTTCACTAAATTTATTATGGAAGTAAATTTTAAGTGAGGATTACATTTCTTTATTAAAACCTATTGATATAATTTATAAAATTAAATTTCTGAATGTTTAAACTATAAGGATTTCTATGTACTTTTGTTTTAATTCCATGGCTATCGCTATAAAAAATGAGCAATATTTGAACAATTTCAAAATGCATTTTACAAATTTCTAAACATGCAAAACAAAATCTGTTTAATGATTTAAGCGTAGAATTTAATTATCAACAACTTTATTTGAAACATTTTTTCCAAAATTAATTGGTAACTTTTGAGCAAGGAAAAACTGATTTCCCATGTTGAACGCCTATGGCCAATTTTTTAATTAACATCTTGTATAATAGTCCAGTTATTAGGTACAAGTTTTCTATTTCTATATATTACGTAAATATCATCAGCTTCTCCAGCGCCCCATCCGGTAAAATTTAAATTTTTAATTAATTTTAAAAAATTCCTATCCTTCAAATTAAATGAAAAAAGCTCAAAATTTTAAATTTATAATATAATATGTGAAAGTTACAGAAAATAAAATAATTAGAATATCCCATTATGTGTTTCGAGTATTGATGGAAATATTAGATTTTAAAATTTCTTAAATCACGTTCAAAAATCTTTTGTTATATATCTATTTTTATATACATATTAGATTATATTTTAAACACAATACGAAAAGTTGTAAATATCATACAAATATTTTATGCGGTTTATATGAATGAGATAATTTACTAATAAGTTGTGCCATAATTTTAAAAACTATATTGATCTCGACAACAATTATTGTGACATTGGCATAACTAAATGAGGAAACTAATTTAAATATAATGAATAACTTAGTTTACATGGTACACGATTACTATTACTAGTATATTATGATGTAAGTGATTAATTGTTAACTGTATGTGACGTCATGTGAATTATGTGGTATTTTGAAAATGGCTTGCTGGGTTCGAGACTGCATGCGTTCAGCCACTTTTTGTTATTAACATGGACTCAAATCTAATTCGTTGCAACATCTTGAGGCCTTTCCATTCATGTGATATCTAAAGTGTCCTGCGTTATTCAAAAGAGATTATTATAAAATGTCAAAAGTGCACTTTACTTAACGCCCAGATCCGATAAGATACATTTTTCAATTACTTCTTTTAATCCATGTTAATATTTGTATACATAATATACAGTGCAGTCACATGAACGTTGTAAGTGATGCCGATTTTCTTTGCTTCTGTATTAGTTAAATGTGTCGGCTGCAATATTATTTGAATGCAATTTACTATATATTTGTTATTTTACTGTTTTTTATATATAATTTGAGAATGTTTTTTAATAAAACTATAATTTTAAAGTGATGTTTTATAAATATAGGCAAATCATTTAACGTATAACTTTTTAATAATTATTCCCAGTGTATACAGTGTGTTAATTATAAATAAATAGGCAATTTTAGTTGCGAATTTAAAAACACGCTTTGTACGGAAAAATATACTTTTCCTAGGTATTTTTCCTAATACCTTTGGAAAATATATAGAAATATTATTGTTAATATATACAATAAATTAAGCCAATAGAAGAGTGCGGAAAAGTAGACTATCTTTTTTTAATTGAAAAAGCCCTTTTTTACAAATGAAAATTGAAATAAAGGGCTTTTCCAAACGGAATTAGGAAAAATAGTTTTCCCTTTGTAAAACTTCCCATTTAATTTTAGACAAAAATGATAGAAAATAAAAGTTGTAGATAATTCAATTTTACATCTAAATTTCAAAACATTTTATTTTGCACGGTTTTAAAACCGTAAAATCGAATTTGAAAATTTAATAAATATTGTTCATTTGTAGTGATAGCCATGAAATTGGAACAAAATTGCGAAGAAATGCATATCATTTGAGGTATCAGAAATACGAATTTCAAATAAAAGTTATAGATAAATAATGCACACTAAACAAATTTTATTTTTAAATTCTACACCTAAATCAATATGCAGATTTTATTCGTATTTTCACGTTTTGTATGTATTTATTTGGAATTTAGTTAAAATTCCATGGCTACCAATACAAATTAATAATATTTATAAAATTTCAAATTTAGTTCTACAGGTTATTAAATATTTAAAATAAAGTGTTAACAATTACTTCGAATCTCAGTCAAACAGCATTTATTCTTACAACACTGAAGTTTCGGTGCACACTTTCACCTTCTTCAGGATCTATAACATTCAATAAAATACAAAATACTACGTACCAAAGATCACACTTACAGTAAGATGTTATAAAATATAACATATGTACACAAAATATATTCGTTCTTAACATTCAGTTTTACACAGTGCAAAAAATTCATAAAAAGCACATACACATCAATTTGCTCTGAAAATCGATAACAGAATAACTTGTGGAAGGATTCTTTGGTGACATCATCGATAATAAAATCTGTTAAGTAATTTAGTTATAGATTATCTATAACTTTTATTTGAAATATTTTTGTCTAAAATTAATCGGGAATTTTTGCGAAGAAAAATCTGATGTTCATTGTTCAGTGCCTAAATTCTAGACAGAATTATTGAAATGTAGAACATAATTTTTATCTATTTTTTACAACGGTGACAAAGTAATGATCCACTTGAAAATAATATAAAAAGCATAATTTATTTTTATTACTTTTTCCACTCAACTGAAAATGTACCACACAAATAATATTTATATAACAATATTGAAAACCACATAATTAATTCAACTTGTTCTGCATACAATTTAACAAATGCTAATTTGTGATTGGGAAAATTAAACTTTCATTGCAACTCAATTCACGTTAGTGATATACATTTGGTAGATCCTATCTAATATCTTTAAAAGAGTATTTGTATTCATAGTCTGTTTGTCTATAGCCGAACCAAGACCGTAGGCGTTATTTAGAAGAGAGATCAACATTGCATAACACGGGAAAAGTTGTTTTAGTAGAGCGGCATTTTTATTTCACTTAGAACCAAAATAGCTACAAATTTTAGCATTTTAGTTTGCCGCCTTGTTTCAATAGATTTTGTTTTTATTATTTTTTAAGAAAGAAAGTTGCTGGAATTTTATGTTTATTTCCTATTACTTAATTAATAGAATAAAATTGTGTGTAGGCCTTTATAGCTTTTTTACCTATTTAGGACAGAAAAAGAATTAAGATAGTTTTTTTCCTTTTTTTTGAACAACTTGAGAACATAATAAATCGTAAAAAGAATTATGGTAAGTAGCTTACATTTCCATTTATACTTTAATGATTTAATATACGGTCACGCTAGAGTTATTCAGAATAAGGCACATACATAGTTCACATTTTTTAGAATTTTAAATATGTTCAAAGTAGTTTTCGTCAATAATAACATGGCCCGTATTATGAATGCACTTTTATTATAAAAGTGCGCTTGTAATACCGGTCGACACCGTTCATTGCATCCACTCCAAATTTATCTTCTTTTGAATATTTTCAATATGTATTGCAGGATTCATCTCTTTTTCGGACGAAAACCTGCTACCCAGTAATTTTTTAAGTCTAAAAATAGCCACAAGTCGCACATTGTCAACTCAGGAGAATATGGCGGATGTTCTATTCTATATTTTTTTCGACAAAAACTGAAGAATTGAAGCTGCCCTATGGAAAACGCAGTGTCATGATGTAACATAATTTGTCTCTTGAACGTTACTGACCACATGAGGCAAACATTTTTCAATGTATCATTTTGTGTAACTAACTTCTGTTCATCCAACTTAATTGCATTTACAAATTCTGTACTTCTAAAGCATACTACTCTCTGGGTAATTCCATATTTTCAATCACAACAATACTTTAAAAAATCTGATGTGGCCAGCACAATACCTTCTGTCAACCCTGTGTATTATATATAAATTCCATACATAAATATTCTTGCAAAATATTCTAAATTCCCGGTAAAATTATTTCATAAACAAACTATGCAAATTGTATATGACACTGACATCTTCTCCTCTAGCTTTTCCCATTCGTTAGGGGGTCGTTATTTTTTATTTTCTTCTTCCACTCATTTCTGTTTTGCGTATCGTTCTCATTCAATTCATTTTCTCTCAAGTCCTCCAAAATACGGTCCTTCCATCTTATCTTTGGTCTTCCTCTGTTTCTTCAACCTTCTATTACTAAGCTATTCATTCTTCTTCCAATATATTCTTCATCTCTCCTCATGACATGTTCAAACCAATGTAATCGTCTCGCTTGTATCTTTCTAGAAACTTGTAACACTAGAGTTATTTCCTTACCTTATCTTTCCGTGTCTTCCTCGACATGTACTTCAACATCCTCATCATTGCCACATTCATTTACTTTTCATTGATACTGACATCTGTCAATTTGAATTATCAGAATATATTAGCAGTTTCCATGGTTAGCATAGCTGGCTGATTTATGAAATTTAATATATTTATAATTCTTAGTATTCTCTATATCTATTGAATAATGCAATCAAATCGTATAGAGAATAATATATTCTTTAAGTTATAATAACGTTAAATGTCAATAAATCATATTTAACTGTTAAAATCTTCAAATGAGCCTACTTCCGGTTGACCAATAATTATAACGAAAATGTAATCAGTTGTTCTTCTGGATGTAAACTTGAGGAATATGAAAAAAAAATAGAATTTTTGGAATCGTGGTATTGAAGTTATGCGATCCGAAACAGACACACATACAGACATGAATCATCGTAAAAATGGTAAAATCGTATTAGGTATAGGGACCCTAAAACATGCTTATTCACAAAAAACTCATCATTGAATTTTTTGACTAAAGACAATACCTTCCTTACCTAAAGGTGACGGAAGTTAAGAATTGATTAAGTTCTAACTTAAGTTTAACTTAATTTTCACAACTTTATATCATAACACAGCAGATAAATAACAGATTAAAATTTTGTTTACCATGGCTTGCCTGATTTTCTTTTTAAAAACTTAATTTATTAAGTACTTATTTACTTACAAAATTACTCTAATTTAAGAAAAGTTGATTACAGTGAATTTTCGTTCTATTTATGTCTTATAGGCCAATTCTGAACAAATCTGTAGGTCGTATAGATCTGTAAATCTATAAAAACTGACAAAAACGCATCTATTTTTATTGATTAATATAAAATTATACATAAGAGTGGCAGCTTTCGTTGCAATTTTGTTCATTAGTTACATCTTTATAGATTTGTAATACCCAGTTGCACCAACAAGGCTTCAATTATAAGCTATGCGGCTATGCTTAAACAAAAAAATGCAAATCGAAATTTTGACAGCAATATATTATAATTCTTTTGACATTTAATATCTATGCAATATTGTCAATTTAAGCCAAGTTTAAAATTTAAGTTACGTTGGTAGAACCGGCCGAAAGACATAGATTTGTCCAGAATAGAGTCATTCATTTTTTACTCATTTTTACAGTGTATGCATACGTATAATCCTCTTTCACATTATGGGTTGGTCCGAACCCAATATTATGTACTCATACAAAAATCACTTTTCAACACATATATTACTTTCGTCTCTCAGACATTCTTACAAGTAATACAGACATTTTTTTATAGGTACTTCGGATTTAATTAGAAATAGTAACAATATAAACGATTTTTTTAAATACCCAAAATAGATTTGTAACTTTCCTTTTTTAAAAAACACCTGAATGAACTACAAAAATATATCTCCCAATTGTTCCGCTAGTTTAAATTTGATCGTGTTGGGTCACCACATTACGTAACTTTAGCTCACCAAACAAAACAATCTGAAATAAATAAAACAAACAATTCACCTATTCCGATTCTCTGCAGTCTTTTGCCATTTGTTTTGGTAGATTTTGCGCGCTTGCGCCGTTTTCGTTCTGCATTTTCCCGCGGCCGGCTCATGTTGTCAGTATTGATCCCAGCTCGAACGAGGACGCAGTTGGTTTGAGTGTGGTTTTAACATGTAATGTTATGGTTACTTCGTTCTCTCAAATTTAACGTTGACATCAAATGGAAGAGTGCTTTGTGTAGTTGTTTGACGAATTTGGAAGAGTTGAGATATTGTGCATCGTCTAAATGGCGAAGGTAGGACTTTAATCATTTAACTTACTTACCTACATTGTTGTAATTATCTAACTACAATTTGCTGTAATTGTTTCTTGTATTGTATTCAGTAATGTTTCCCGTATTATTTGTGGTTTCATTTAGAAAAACAAAATTGAATTACGATATATAAACGCATACCTATTGCGGTGCTGCAGAAATGCATGTTTTTATTTATTGACAAGTTATTTTATGCTTGATTTACTTGCATTATAGCATCTTACTTACTATACGTTATAAAATTAATATAGGGCATCAGTGTTTTGACTGTGTATAAAAATTTGTTGCAACATGTTTATTGAATTATTTCAAACAATGCAAAACTCGTCAGACAATACGACGTGTAAATTACAACCTATACATTTTATTCATCACCGTTTGACGTTCTCATAAAACATTTATGTCAAGTTTGAAGATCTTATCATTTTCGGAAATTGCACTGTTTCGTATAATTTTATTTGATGAAATATGAATAATTATTAAAACGACCTTAGAAATCTTTTAGTGAAAATTGCATGTAACTTATTAGATTTTGGATTACTGTCAAGTGCTTATCATTAATGAAAATTCGATAAAAGATAAGAAACTGTTATAAGGTATAAGAAATTATCGATTAAAAGTTACAATTTATTCTACCGCAGAAAAATTTAATTATTTCTTTCTTCGTATTGTGAGTAATTTCTATCATTATTTTGTCATAAACATAGTGACAGTGGAATATTTCGGTATATGGTTGGTTTTTTGTTGCTGTACAATAAATTTAGTGATGATGCCGAATTTTTAATTGTAGGAGTGTTTACGAAATAAACATTTTACATATAAATTGTTAATGCTAATTTATTCTAAATCATGCTACCATAACGACTATGATTTAATGTAATATAACACAGGTGTAATATGAGAATGATATCGTTATTATAAATTACAATTGAGTAATAATTAAATATATTTTTATAACATGTTCGAATTGTAATTTAATCGCTCTTTATTTTCTTTTATAAGTTTGTATATTTCATTGATAAATGAAACATATGGAATTTTTATTTTATAGTTTGTTTAAGTAATTAATTATATATTTTATGATCATTCAAACTAAAAATTTTAGGAACATGGAAGTACTTATTGTTGTCATAAAATTAATGATTATTTCTCATATGCAAATTATGCATAAATGTCGCAATGATATATTAATTTGTATTAATGTTTATAGATGCAATTGTGCGTAACATTAATAACATTATACATGATAGTAAAATTAATCGTTATTGGATTTTAATGTGCAAATTATAGGTTTAAAATAAAAACATATTGTACAGATTTCAAAGACTAGTGTAGCACCAAGTCTGCTTTTTTTTTAAAAAAAAAAATACGTTATTTAAATAAATAGTTACATATATTTATTATTTATCAATGCTGGCAAATGTATTAGGTTTCTTTGCATATAACTATTGTTCCAATTTTCAATGTATTGTATTATAAATTTATTTTGTGATAGTGACGTTTATTTCTTATCAATTTTTTATAAAAACTGTTTTATTGATTAAGTATTTTTAAATTCATATTTCTATTTTTTTTCTTAAAATTCCGGGTGTCTCAAGCAATCATTGACATAGCAATTTAACATAGGAATGGAAAAACAGTTTTTTCATATATTGCTTTGCTTTACGCATAGAATTTTAAAGCATAATTTTTTTCTTGAAACGAAGATCGATTGTATACAGAATTGGAAAGATGGAAAATAATCGGACTCGTCTTATATAAATTATTTATTTCCTGGCCGTCGTTTCGACTGAACAACAGTCTTCTTCAGGGCTCTAAATTTTGTGACTTTAAATTTTTTAATTTACCTCTTTGATGAATCTAGTATGCGATTACAGTAGTGTCCTATTATAACGAACTACTATCTGCCACCTGCCTTCAAAAATAGTTCGTTATAGTCGAGGTTCGTAACAACAAAACAAGTTATAAATTTGTCATTTATTGAATATTTGAGTAAAAAAATTAACACTAAGCATAATTATGTATAATATATGTTATACAAGTATAACTGAAGTAGGTAATTGCCTGCCGATATAGCAATGAAGAATAATAATCGGTAAACGAAATACATACAACACAGGAAACGTTGCTCTTTGCACATGATCCGAGTTCGTTATAAGCGAAAAATCGATAAAAAATATAGTTCGTTATATTTGGGTTCGACGCTGCGTCCCCACTACATCGGCTTTGCCATTCAAGCGGCTGAAAAATAATATATTGTCGGGAGGGGTGTTACCGACGTATTTCACTACTGTTGTACATAACTAAAACAAAGATTTCATCACCTCATTTATTAAAAAAAATTTAGAATCGCAAAGGCGAGTTCGTTTTATTTTTGAAAATTAAGTATTATTATAAATTTATATAAAATTGTACTTATTTCTTCCGGCCTTTGGCTATAGGCGATATATAAAATTGTAATAAATGTTTGTTTATTAAATTCTTTAAATTCATACATGAGTTTATTAATTAATCTAAATTTTCCACTGTATATATAAATTGTTAATTATTATTAATTATTACGTAAAAATAATAATTTCCCACTTTTTTAAAATTATTTTTCTACTCTAAATATTTAAAATTGAAACGACAATATATGCAGAAATTATTGTTAACCCTTGATCAAGAGTGAAATAAATACCCATATTAAATAAATTAGAGACCAAGCAATATTTAACACTTCGGTAAATGATAATCAATCTTTAGTAGGTGGCTATATATAGGCGTTATATCGTCATTTGTTATTTGTTGTAAATATAGAATAACTATTAAATAATGAAAACCGCAGTACCTATCAGGAATTTTTACTCATTGCAGGGCGTAACTATTTGACGAGTATACACCTATTTTACTGTAAAGACCGTTTATCAGTCACACCATCCCACGGGCACTCCCATCTCGTGTGGAGACTGTCCGAAAAGGACCAATATTGTGGCTGAAATAATTTGTAAATCATTAACATGGGCTGAATTCTGGTTATTTCAACCACAGCCTGTCATATGTAGTCGTAGTAGAATGTAGAGCACATGACCATGTTATATTAATATCCATAGAAAGACTGCTTATTTGAATAAAAATATATATATTTGGTATGATTTAAGTTGAGAACGTACAATTTCGTGTGATCTCATTTTGTGCTGGAGGCTGGAGTATAAAATATATATTTTTGTTTTACTGAAAAATCCATATTCAAATAAGGTCTGTGCCAGATATGTGGAAGAATTTCTCGGGATTGTATTATAAGATGAATATGCAAATTTAAATATTATCAAAACGGATAAATGATTATACGAAAATACTACGTACGAATAGCGTTATCCTATATTTTTATCTTTATAATTAGCGGAATAAAAGGTCGAATATTTAAAAGTACAGGAAATATCCTTTTATTTATGTATACACTTCATAATGATAATTTATTAGACATAATTTTCATTGTGCTCATAATGAAACCTTATATAAAATTATTCTTAATGGAAGTTGTTTTGTATACTCGTATTATAGACATTTATTAAACGTTATAGTCATTTTCGTTTACGATCTTAAATAATACCTATTTGTGTATTAAGAGCGCAAAATAGGACATTGTCGATTGCGTCGCGCGGCATTCCCTCGATATCCATTTGCGCTCGAAACACACACAATTTTTTTTCTACAGTTGCCACAGTGGGGTGCTCCACCATAACAAAAAATAATAAAATGTACACTTTGTACTTACACTACTACTCAATTAATAAGGATTAATAAAAAGAAAAAACGTCTTTTATATTTAATTTTAATTTATCGTTATTTCCCATTCTTCTTGACCTATTGCTTCAATCTAATCTAAACATTTTATACTTTCGTTTTTGTAAATGAATGCCCTATTTTATTTTGATAATAGTGCGGCATTTTTTTGGTTATGTAATATACCGACAGAGTAGTTATATGTCAGATTGATTTGTAAAGTTGGTAAATGTGTCACTACAGTGCCATTAGTTCCTGACTAAACGTTTTCATTAAGAATGCAGACAAGTGACATTTCTCAACATTGTATAGTTAGAAATTTGGATACCGAGCGTTTTTTCTACTTTGTCGCGCTAGAGCGGCAAAGTGACATTTTGCGTTGACTAAAGAGAGCGCAAATGGCTATTTTCTATGTAGTCTGTAGAAAAGCGAAGTTTTGATTATGTATGTATTCCTATTATTAATATCTCTGAATTCTTTTTTTCTATTTTGCGTCTGTAAGCTATTACAGCACCCAAAAGAGTTCGTTAATAGCTCATTCGAATGCTGTAATAGACTAGTACAATTTTTGTTTTTGAAGTTGGTGGTTACAATGTCAAAAAATGTCATTTGTCAAATCTCTCTAAATAAAAGAACACAAACGATTGTTAAGAATATTATTTTTATATAATTATGAATTTTAAAGTAGTAATAATAAGAAAAGAAGAAATAGAGTAGTAAAGTTAAAAAGAAGTAGAATATATCGTAGATAGTTATATTCGCCGTCAAATAAGTATGGACTGATGTTCAACTTTTTCCCTTTTCCGCACCCTGTCCCTTGTCCTGCGGTGTTGTCGCTTATTCTTAAAATTTTCAACATTGACCATGTGTGTAGAAATATCCAGTCCTACTTATTTAATGGTAACGGTAATGTTACAAAAATAAGGTTACGTTGATGAACCTCAAACGTCACATTACTATCTCCAACTGATACAATATTCCCTAATTTTTTTTTTATGTGAAAAGTGCATAAAAGGTTCAAAATAGAAAAAAATAGTATAAAGAACTAATTTCCGCTGCGCGTTACCCAAACTTCCTTCTCACAAAATAACATGACATTCATTCTTCAATATACTATTTTGTTTTACAAAATATTGAACAACAAATTGCAGGGTAATGTGACAATTTATGAAATACTTTTAAATATAAATTTAATAGAGAATAAAAAATATTATTAATGAAAAAATAATAATTCTATTATTTATGTATGTGAACCGAGAAATTTAAATTATTTTGCATTATGAATATCAAAAAAAATATCCCTGAGGTGTATTTTCAGTGTCAGCTATTAATAGGACCGATTTACAATGAAGCGGATGAACCAGCATAACCGGCCGGTTCGTACCTATAAATCTTGAGGGTCCCATAACGAAGATTTTTTTTAATATTGGTCATTATTTACATTTGTTTTCGGTTTTCAAATCTAGAAAATCTATTTGAAATAAACTGTATAAAAATTATTTATATACGCCACTGATATAATAAGCATATTTTTCTCATCATTTCAGTGGGGTAATTTGATGCGTTTTTGTCTATTACTTCTTGCGTTTGCTCTTACTTCACTCGTTTGTTGCTATGGAAAATACTAACATAAATATTTTTTTTGTCAATATTAGACAGCAATGACAGACAACAATTATAATTAATTACAACAAAGAGCTTAATTACATAAAGAAAAATTTATTCCAATTATGAAAATGACAAATCACACAACAAACGTAATTATAGCAAAGAAGTGTCTGATTACAATTAATAAAATTTGACTACAATAATGAAAATATATCACCCTACAGGCGGCAAAATCGAAAATCCGCCGCTGAACTTGGGATAAACAAATTCTAAATCATTAGCTCGTAATACATAATTTATAAATTAAAAATAAATATCAGTCACGTTTTTATACATATACAATTTACCTATTACCTATACAGGCTGTTCGAAAAATAGGGGACCAAATTTGGAAAATATATTAATCAAACCAAAACGAGAAAATAATCCTAATATACCCATGTCCGGAAACGAACCATTTCGGAATAAAACACTATTTTGTTTGATTTTTACCTCTCGCTAAGAGAGGTATTGGATTCATGCTAAAAATCGCATATCCAGATTTTATTGAATAAGCACGTTTTAAGGACCCTACAATCCGATTTTAACATTTTTACGATGATGTCTGTGTGTGTGTGTGTGTGTGTGTGTGTGTGTGTGTGTGTGTGGATGTGTGTGTGTGGGATGTTGGAAGGACGGTTACTCAAAAACTATAAGACTTAAAATTTGTTTAACAACGTATTTCCCAATCGGACATTCATGGGAAGATCTGAAAAGGTTTTGGTAACAATTGGACAACCGGAAGTAGAAGATTCTTGAAAAAAAATCTTCTAAATATTATTTTTTGAAAATTTTTCTTGATAATATTAAAGAAAAATAAATTCTCTTTCTGATACATTTAAATATTTTTATACATATTTTATAGATTTAGAGATAAAAGGAATATAATATATAAAATAATGTTGTAATTAATTTTACAACCGAAAGGATGCCATGAAAAATAGTTGCAAATTTAAATTATTTGTAACTGACAGATAAATGTCAGTGTCAGAAATAATGAGTAATGAAAGAAAAATGTATTTGGAGAATCCCTTAATTCTTGATCTGTGACTATTATGGAGATGACAAGTCTAGGTTGAAGGACTTAAATTTGTTTCAAACATTATGGGACAATGTACACCAGTACTATAGACTAGAGTAACTTTGAATTGCGAAAAAGCTATCAAATTCTTCTCAAGTAAGTTGTAAATATTGACAAAATTACACATCGATATAAGAATAATCGGAGTGCAATCTATCCGTCACTTTATTAAAGGGAATTAAGGTTATTTAGATATAACATGTATGAAAAAATAAAATGTAAAAGAAGATATATAAGAATAGATGCACAATCCAGATATATACATTTTAGACCGCCCAAAATTAATGTTTTTACTAGAAGAATATGAAGAGAAAGTAAACAACGTTGTTCGAATTGAAAATTGCTGTTACCAGCCTAATATTTATATATGGTAAACTCTACTTTGTAATTTATTGTAACATAATTTATGGTAAAATATCTTCATGTTGAGACATGCTATTATTGAATAATAAAGAAGTTTATACGTCATAGATTTATATGAATATATTATTTGTATTTATAAAAATATTCTTTGCTTTATGCATACAGCCAGGTAAAATATACGGCGAGAGGTTATGTGCTGGCCACATCAGATTTTTTTATTTTATTTTTAGTAATGTTTTTACCTCTCGCTAAGAGAGGTATTGGATTCATGCTAAAAATCGCATATCCAGATTTTATTGAATAAGCACGTTTTAAGGTCCCTACAATCCGATTTTAACATTTTTACGATGATGTCTGTGTGTGTGTGTGTGTGTGTGTGGATGTATGTGTGTATGTATGTAGGATGTTGGAAGGACGGTTACTCAAAAACTATAAGACTTAAAATTTGTTTAACAACGTATTTCCCAATCGGACATTCATGGGAAGATCTGAAAAGGTTTTGGTAATAATTGGACAACCGGAAGTAGAAGATTCTTGAAAAAAAATCTTCTAAATAATATTTTTTGAAAATTTTTCGTGGTAATATTAAAGAAAATTAAATTCTCTATCTGATACATTTAAATATTTTATTATATATTCCATAGATTTAGAGATAAAAGAAGTATAATATATAAAATAATCTATTGTAATAAATTTGACAGCCGAAAGAATGCCATGAAAAATAGTTGATAATTTAAATTATTTGTAACTGACAGATAAATGTCAGTGTCAGAAATAATGAGTAATGAATTAAAAATGTACTTGGAGAATCCCTTAGTTCTTGATCTGTGACTATTATGGAGATGACAAGTCTAGGTTGAAGGACTTAAATTTGTTTCAAACATTATGGGACAATGTACACCAGTACTGTAGACTAGAGTAACTTTGAATTGCGAAAAAGCTATCAAATTCTTCTCAAGTAAGTTGTAAATATTGACAAAATCGGAGTGCAATCTATCCGTCACTTTATTAAAGGGAATTAAGGTTATTTAGATATAACAAGTATGAAAAAATAAAATGTAAAAGAAGATATATAAGAATAGATGCACAATCCAGATATATACATTTTAGACCGCCCAAAATTAATGTTTTTACTAGAAGAATATGAAGAGAAAGTAAACAAAGTTGTTCGAATTGAAAATTGCTGTTACCAGCCTAATATTTATATATGGTAAACTCTACTTTGTAATTTATTGTAACATAATTTATGGTAAAATATCTTCATGTTGAGACATGCTATTATTGAATAATAAAGAAGTTTATACGTCATAGATTTATATGAATATATTATTTGTATTTATAAAAATAATCTTTGCTTTATGCATACAGCCAGGTAAAATATACGGCGAGAGGTTATGTGCTGGCCACATCAGATTTTTTACTCTCAAAATTACAATAGTTGTTCGAAATGTCCTCCTTGAACTTGCATGCAACATTCTAGACGTCTTCTCATGGATTGTCGAACACGTTCGAATATTCCTGGTTGTTGTCTTATACTATTGCAACAGTATGATTCTTTGCCGCAAATCCTCTACGTTATTAATGGGCGTCGAATAAACTAAGCTCTTTAAATGATCCCAAAAATAAAAATCAAGCGGTTTCAAGTCTGGTGAACGTGAAGGCCAAGTAGTTGGACCATCTCTGCCTATCCACCGATCACGAAATAAATTTTGAAGATATTGTCTTACTTGGAGACTAAAATGTGGAGGCGCCCCGTCATACAAAATAATTTAATTACGGTGACTACAAATTATGACAGTTGCTAAGGAAACGTGATTAAACAAATTACAAGTATTAACGTAACTATTGTAATTTTGAGAGTAAAAAGAAAGAGAAAGTGGCAGATTGTCTAGTGATCACAAAATGAGAAAGTGGGGATAACGAGTAGGAAACGAAAAAACATACTTCTTCTAAATCATGATCACTTTGATGATTTAGATTGCAAATCATAACCCGAAGGAACACGGCTATTGTCTGTGATTAAGAATAGATTTTATTTATAATGTTGCATTTTAAAATGGACATTTATTACATTGCTGTCATTTTTTGACAGTATGAAGTGTGTAACCATGGAAATAATGAACCATATGTTGCATTTTAAAATAAATTCCTGTATATATTTCATATAGTGTAGATTGTTTGAAAACAAATTTTTGCCAAGTTAACCCACAAAAAGAAAGTGTCGTACTGCGGAATAACGTTTGAAAGTGATTGACATTTACGAGTGATAATTTCATTGTTACTAAATATTTATCTGTGTTTCTGACCTCCTGGAGATATTGTCAATTTCCAGATTCCTCTGGTCGTTGCCGATTTATTTATAAGTTGGAAACGGGTCAGTCTTGCTATATCTAAACACCGCTGCTATTTTCGTATTTTTTTGATGTAGCGAGTGTCTTTCGTTTCCGCAATTTACTCTCAGAGTCTCTATTCTCTAGAGTGCATTGGAATAAGGATATCCTTAATAAGAAGACTTTGTATTTTGTTAAATTAATAGCAAACAACATGCTTTCTACCCATATAAGATAAGAAATCTAATTTCATTTCTAAACTATTTATTTTTAGATAAAGGATCATTAGGAATAGGAACAAATTGTATATTGAATTAAATGTATGATGCATTTTCTACAATAGATATGTTCTCATAAATATCTGAGGTTATGTGCTTTATATTGTCATAAATAAACGTAATATTTTCCAAATGAGAAAGCATTAGTAATTCGGGGAAATGAGACAATAAATTTTTAATCTCTTAGTCTCGTATCGAAAATGTAAAATAAAATCTTTTTTCTTTTTCCTCGTCTCGACTAGTAAGATCTCTTCTACACCGGGAGTCTCGTCCAGGTTTCTCGATAATAATTTTTAAAATAACTTTAATTAAATTTAGTAACATACAGTGTACGAAAAAAATAGTTATTGTTTATCTCATACAATAAGAAATATTAAAGAAATTTAAAAGCATTTTAATTATTATTTTAATATTGTTGTTTCATTAAATATTTGTGTATGAAAAATTTTAGCATTACACACAATATTTTGAATCAAACATGCACATACAATATAAATAAATATATCATCACGGCATATTACCCATTGCTGGGTGTGCCAATCTGCTTTGTACGATTGTACGTAGATACCGGTATTGATGACGACATATTCGTACCGTGTGGACGTGTACCAGGCGTAACCACACGGACACTCATTACTAGCATGGAGAGCGCACCACAGAGGTCACTTTTGTGTGAATTAAAATTCGGAATATTTTTTTTTGTGATCGTCCAGAAAATGTTTCTGGTCATTTTTTAGACCGGAAAATCTTTACTGATTTAGGTCGGAAAATTGTCTATAAGGCATCGAAAATTTTCTGATCACTACATGAATGTTTCCATGGTGATGATTTGTGTATTTATTCATTTCCCCGCAATAAAAAAATAAAATAATGCATAGCCATAGTTTTTGTTTTCAGGACCGCGAAAAAAAAATGTACCCAACATGACCCGAAAATGTGTTCACTAGGCTCACAAGCATCCAAAACTCGCCTACGGCTCGCACTTTCAGGTCTTGTTACGTAAATTACTATTGTCATCGGTCGGGATAGAACCCGGGTCCCCAGATTCGCAACCAGACACTCAGGCACTCGGCCATGAGACCCCATTACATATAATATTTTATTTATTTCTAACAGCCTGGCTTGAATCCGACTGGTCAACTGAAAAAATATTTCCAATTATTCTCAAATCACCCAAAACCCAAAAGTAATCCAGCTTTCTCCACGCAGTTTTGAGAGCCTTTGACGTGCCGCTTGGTAAATGTCTATTTTTGACCAAAAAGATATTGATTAATCATCTAAAAACGCTGTATTTTATATAGAAGAATAACCAAAGTCTAACTGTAAAGAAACCTATAGAAATCTATTAAATTCTATGTCATAAAACGAGAAAATACTTATTGCAGTAATACTCATTGTAGACATGTCAGTAAAATCTTGACAGGCTTTAGTGCTACAGACAGTTTCAATAAATCACAGAGTTAGTGACATTTATAATCAATATTAATAGTGCAGAATATCAAGTTTCACAGAAAGGTAGGTACTCTCAGTATTATAGTCGCCGTCAAATAAATATATGGACTGATATTTATTTTTTCCTTTCTCCACATCCTATACCTTGCCCTGCGGTGTTGCCGCTTCTTCATAACTTAGCATTTTCATTATGGCTAATGAATTGGCAACAGTGTAAAAATCTCCAGTCCATACTTATTTGACGGCGAGTATAATATGAATCTTGTTGATGTTAAATTATTCCTTCTTAAATCTCAAAAGTACGAAAAGTTACATTAATTCACAGATTTATTTATTTAAAATTGAAAACAGAATATTAAAACTATACACAATATTTTAAAATTTCAGTAGATATTCGATCTTTTAACTCGATATACTCGTAAGTGCGACTGTAGGTTTTTTGAACGAATTATTCTTATTTTCCAAAATACGTAATTAAGAATTATATAATCTAAATCTGAATCGAATATGGGTCGCCCTAATTACTTTGTTGCAATATTGTTGCGTCGCGTTATAATTAGAGGTAGCCTGGTATTATAAATAAGACTTATTGTTCACATCATACTGATAAAATCTTTTGCTACCGCTTCAAGTTTGGTGAAAGGGATAAATTATTTTGCAATAATATTTATTATTGAGCAGGAGCATACATTATTAAATATATACGCACATATAATAAATTGTCTCGTAAATAGTTTTATATAGATAAATGAGTAATTAAAATGATAAATTGTTTACATTACTCAACGTATTATAGCGGAAAATGACCAATTTTAGTAGATAATTTATTATAAAATGAATAGAAAATCATATCTACAATTGTCATCTTTTATTCAAACTTGGATAATGTCCAAAAACAGGTTAGTTAATAAAACAAACTTTGAGACAAATGAAAATGTTGACAATAATGAAACAAAGAATAGATTAATAATAAACGTTACGCGTTGTTAACGAAAACTTTTGTTTTGTAACAATGAAAACGAGAACTTATTAGAAAATATTGCACTATTTTAATTTAAATAATACATATCCGCTTATTAAATTAATTATATTCGTTTCATATCTTTAATTATTAATTTAGTTGACAATAAAAAGCTTGTTTTTATTTGAAAAGTAGGTAGGTACTATAAATTTATACGAAAGTTCATTAGAAATAGAAATATATTTTTTTGTGTTTCTGAACTAGGGCAAAAACTGATAAATATCATTTTACCTATAATTAGAAAGTTTTTAGAATTTGTTAATTCATACACATATTGTTCAAGGAATAATAATCGTGGTAATCGCTTATAGACTGTAATAGGTACATAATTCACATAATAATAATTCATAATGAAGTGTCAATAACAATATTATAGTAACTGTAATAGAAATTTTATAGGCCGACAGTCTGTCAATCTATATTCTCTGTTTTTGTATTAATTAATATTAGCAATTTCACTGAAGGAAAATTATTTTCTTGTAACATACAAGATTAAATTTCTAATGTAAATGAGAACATAGTATGTTTAGTTTTATTTCTGAAGAGGTGATACACATTCCTATACATTTTTATATCGTTTGAATATTCTGTTTTCAACGATTTCTTGCTACGTATTCTCAATAAAACAGTGTGAAAAAGGAATGAATCCAGTTTTCACCTATATGTAAAGCATTTTTGTTTTGTTTTTATGAAATTGTCAAATATCAAGTGTACCTTACAAATATTTATTTGTTCTAATTGGAGTATTATATCCAATTTTAAAAAAGCACAAAAATGACGTCTGTGGTGCTGCTATTTTATAACATTATCTAAAGGTCTAAACAACAGCCCGTGGACCTCGCTGTACATTAATTTTTTTTTTGATTGACAAAAACCCAACCTTTTTTTCGTCATTTGGTTACAGAAAGTGAATAATTATTGCTGACCGTTGCTAATAATTACCTTCATTCACGCTGTTAAGTCATTTTTTGACACTTAAATGTTAAATTAATAAATATTAAAGAATATACTATTATCTACACGATTTAATTACATTTTATACTTCATATTCAATGGATATAGAGTTAAAGAATTATAAAGACATTAAATTTCATAAATCAGCCAGCTATGCTATAATCATGGAAACAGCTACTATATTAAGAAAATTCTAATTAACAGATGTCAGTGTCAATGAAAAGAAAATGAATGTGGCAGAGAGATGAGCATGTTGAGATGGATGTTGGGGAAGACACGGAAAAATAGGATACAGAATGAGAGGATAAGGGAAATGGCTCGAGTGATAGAAGTTTTGTAGAAAGATACAAGAGAGACGATTATATTGGTTTGAACATGTCATGAGGAGAGACGAAGAATATATTGGAAGAAGAATGAACAGCTTAGACTGAATGAGGACAACAAATAAAGTAGAAATGAGTGGATGAAGAAATTCAAGAATAGCTACCACTTAACCAGTGTGAAAAGCTAAAGGAGAAGAAGATGTCAGTGTCAAGTGCAATTTACATAGTTTGTTCATGATATAATTCTTTTGCAAGAAAATTTATATATGGAATTTGTACACAATACACTGAATTGTCGGAAGGTAACGTGCTGGCCACATCAGATTTTTTTAAATAATTACATTTAATAGTCTATAAATGTTTCTGATCGTAAATAAAAATGTTGTGTATACCTCTGGGTTGAAAGTATCTTTACAGACTTCCACTAGTTGCAACCTTTGCTACGCTCGAGAGGCAATTTTTAACCACATTCTGCAAAGACCTACAGCGTGTTAAAAAAAACGTAACTCGGAGTGGGCTATGAACAAAGAAACGCATATGTATATTTAAAAATATTTAATTAAATTTAACACAAGATATTGTCAAAAATGTTATCTAAAGAAATCAAAGCTTTTCTTCTTGAACGTTATTTTAGAATAAATAAAATATAAAATAAAATAAATATATCATCACGGCATATTAACCATTGCTGGCGTGCTAATTTGCTTTGGACACAGATTTCAGTAATGATAATGACATATTTGTATCGTGCGGGCGTTTACCAGGCGTCACCCCATGGGCATTCATTGCTAGCGCGGAGAGTGCAGCACAGGAGTTATAATTTTAGAAACGGATTAAATTAGAAAACGACGAGTGACTATATACTTCTTTATTATCTTTTCTCCATAAAATTACATTTTAAGATCAATTTTGACAACTTGACTTTTGAATTGAATACGTTTCTCTGTTCATAGCCTACTCCGAGATTTTTTTTAACTTACTGTATTATTGTGGTTTACGAACAAAACCAAGTTTTTACTTGAAATTTATAATAAATAATAATAAAATGAGATTTCTTATTATAACTTTTTTTTTCTTTTAAATTATAATATTTTGAGGTAATGAATTGACTTTGTCATTCTCTATCAACCTAAGCTTATGTTTTTTTTTTTGGCCCACAAAATACATATTTGCTGCTATTAAGTTATTATTTTTGTTACATAAACTATATGTGTGTGTATTTATTTATTATCATTTTTAATTTGTATGACATTGATTTTTTTAATTTAATCTCAAATAGTTAGATTAGAATTAGAACCATGATAATTAAGTACAATAAAACTGTTCGAAATGAAATATTGAAATGACAGTTTATATAATTTCACAAAAAACAATTATGCGTCTGGTGCTGCTCTCTATGTATTAGGCCATGATTTTTTCGTTCCATTTTCGTACGTCATTGAAAATATAATTTTTGAAGTGTAACTTATTTATTTTCTTTTGTTTCAAACAGAAATATCGCAACAAGTATTAAATTTATAAATTACAAACAATGGTTGTGCCAATAAAATAAATAATTATTTCGTAACGATATTTTAGTAGTGGATATAAAGTGCTACTTGTAAGTTAGTTTTCGTGGGGTTGTCATTGAAAATGTCAAATTACTTAATTCGTTTAATAAATTACTTTTATGTTTTACAAAGTATTCTTTTTAATATTAGTTCATTTCTAATTTTAAATTTTAATTAAATCCCAACAATTTCTTGATAAGAAAAATTAGTGGGTAGTAGAACAAAACGCAATTATTTTTATATTTCAATTTTATATTATTGCGTTGGACATTTAATTATTTCGTGATCGCAATTGAAATATGCAATTCATTTAATGTATTGGCGCATTCAATCCATGATTGAAGTATCCGCACGCATGTCATTGTGTGGAACAATACTCGTATGATTTTTTTCACGGACGTGTAAATGTGTGAGCTGAATAGAACCCCACCGGATACGGCCAAAATTTACGAACCGAAAGAAATATGAAAAGCGAATATATCAAAACAATAACAGAAATTTTACTTGACTCATATTGAAGTAGATGATATATTTAACTCTGAGAAGACAAGCGAAATAAAAGGAGTTTATACCTATATAGAAACTACTGAGGAATATTATATTAAACCTGCTAAAATGAAGGTTTTTAAAGATGTTTGTTTATTTAAAATGTTTACCTTTCTTTTTCTATACGCATTTTATAAATTTTACAGTCGTATAAATTTAAAAAAAATGTAAATGCTTTTAAATTTCAAGGTTTATATAATTAATATGGTTTTGAACTTTTAATTTTAAAATTTGGTATTTTTGCAGTGAAACTCAGTTTTATAACTTTTATCTTTATTTCTTCATTGTATTATAATTTTACATTTACCAGAAGGAAATTTTAAAAGTTGCTTATAATTTAATTAATTTCTAAAATAGTAGCAATATATGTTATCGTATCTATAGCAATAGTGAATGGTATTTGTTTGAAATAAATAAATAGGAGTATTGAATGATATAGCCAATATCAATTCAAGTACAATACTTATTGTTATTATATGTTACCTACGTAAAGATATTTTTTTAAAAAATAATATAGTTATATTTTGTTGAAGAATTTTTGAATGAAAATTAAAAATATTTTTTTTAAATGTATGGTGGAGGCCAAAAAATCAGATTAAAAAAAATCAAATGATACAAGAAACATCTCATTTCAAAATTGTTCATATGCTTGCTTATGGCAATTATTCTCCATACATATAATTAGCATAATAACAAGGTGTTCAGTTTGAAATTTTATTTTATAGATCCATCATTTATATTAAAAAAATAAAATAAAAACTTTGTACTTGTTTGGTTTTTATAAGAATTTTGCATTTATCCGAAGGAAATTAGGAAAATGAAAAAGAAAAGGAAGTTTAAAAAATAAAGTTAGATATATTTTTTAACTTTTTATTATATTGTAATAAATAGCATAGGTGATGGACAAACTGTTTTCGTATTGGCTATGAATGACGCTATTATGTATTATGACGTCATAGGAGTGGTGGTTGTTTTTTATGACTATTTCTGGCGCCAATGGATTGTTTTAATTATTTACGAAAATAACAATAATTTTTTATTAATTTTTATCTTCCGTCACCTTTAGGTAAGGAAGGTATTGTCTTTGGTCAAAATCAATGATGAGTTTTTAGTGAATAAGCATGTTTTAGGGTCCCTAAAATACGATTTTACCATTTTTATGATGATGTCTGTATATATGTGTGTGTGTGTGTGCGTGTGTGACGAAAGTTTATAATCGTATAACTTCAATACTACAATTCCAAAAATTTTAATTTTTTTCGTATTTTTCAAGTTTACATACACAAGAACAAGTGATGAGATTTTGGTTATAATTGGTCAACCGGAAGTACCCTCATTTGAAGATTTTAACAGTTAAATATGATTTATTGACATTTAACGTTATTATAACAAATAATATATTATTCTTTATACGATTTGATTGCATTGTATACTTCATCAATAGATATAGAGTTAAAGAATTATAAAGATATTAAATTTCATAAATCAGCCAGCTATGCTAACCATGGAAACTGCTAATATATTCAGATAATTCAAATTGACAGATGTTAGTATCAATAAAAACTAAATGAATGTGGCAGATATGAGGATTTTGAAGTAGATGTTGGGGAAGACACGGAAAGATACGGTAAGGAAATAACTCTAGTGTTACAAGTTTCTAGAAAGATATGAAAGAGACGATTCCATTGGTTTGAACATGTCATGAGGGGAAATGAATGTATTGGAAGAAGAATGAATAGCTTAGTAATAGAAGGTTGAAGTGACAGAGGAAGACCAAAGATAAGATGGAAGGACTGTATTGCGGAATACTTGAGAGAAAAGGAACTGAATGAGAACGACACGCAAAACAGAAATGATTGGAAGAAGAAAATAATAAATAGCGACCCCTAACGAATGGGAAAAGCTAGAGAAGAAGATGTCAGTGTCAAGTACAATTTGCGTAGTTTATTTATGAAATAATTTTACTGGAAATTTAGAATCTTTTGCAAGAAAATTTATGTATGGATTTTTTTTTATTACTAGGAAAAATATTGCATAAACTTTCATTTAAAATGCTTTAAAAAAAATGTGTGGTCATTATTGAGAAAAAGAAAATCAAGTAGGCTTACGAAAACAAAATTTGCACTATTATTTTAAGAGTTTATTTATGTTATTTGAATAAAAGTTGTGACTTTGTAAGTGAAAATAAGGAATCTATAGAGCATTTTCGAATCCTATTATGACAGCTTTCACAGTTTTGAAGTCAGCCTGAAATTAATTTTATAGTTTTTAAGTCCCTCAGTAATTAAGACGATTTTTATTCAGCGCGATTACCTCCGATTATGGTAACCGCATTTTATTGAGCATCCCGGTTACTATGCGGTTACGTCAAACGTGTAATCGTGGTACCTACGTGTATGACGGTTATGTAAGGTTACTACAGCTATCCTTTTCTAGATGTCAAAACGCTGACATTTTTGCAGATAGGCAATTTTTAGTAAAAATGGAATTTGTGACATTTATTTTTGTCAACCTATTTTGTATTACATCAGTACGCTTTACATTAAATGTATCACACTATGAATAAGATAAATATTTGACAAACCGGATATATTTTATTCACACCAGTTAGCGAGCTTACTGCGCGTTTAACTATATGTAACCAGGTTACATGAATAAAATACGCCTTTAGTTTTACAGTTTTGGCAGCTTCTAAGGCACCAGAAAATAAATTGCCTGCGTCGACAGTTTTAAAGTCTCCAAGAAATTGGTTTGAAAGCATTCCAGAAGTAGACTGATTGTGAGCTTTTAAGAAGTGGAGGGAAGGAATGGTGAAGTGTATTACTGTTGAAGGAAACTACATGATTGGAATATATTTAAATTAAATTTTTATAAAACTCCGAACTATATATCTTATTTTCAATAATTCTAGCGTGACCCTTGTATATTTACGTACAAAATAACTCATATTGTTATTTATTCTGTTTATCATTTTTTTGTCTACGAGTATACTTTTAGTTTCATGTTCCCTTCACTCTCAACTATTACGTTCTCACTATTTCCAATTTACACTACTACAGACAGACAGAACACCACTTCGTACTTCCTCAATCACCACCTTTGAATTCACATTTCCTGAGGAAATCCTTCTTTACCTACCGTAATCATCCATCTCTCTCTAACACACACGTCACCTACACTACCTCTACCAAGGAAAGTCAACGACGCGTGCACCCTTCGTTGTCGCGTGTCTTGCTGACATCCTGGGTTCAAGGCTGCACGTCCAAACTAATTCTCTCTTCTTGTAGGCCGTGCGTGCGTGCTTCGTGCTTGCCTTTGTTCAATTGCGCAACGCGTAGTGTGACTGTAGTTTGTACTTCTTGTGTGATTAGTGCTAATGACACTGACGCATTGTTGAGGTTATCGTTTTTGATATAGAATATGATGGATATATAATTTATAAGAAAAAGCGTAAATAAATTTGGTTTTGTCAATGTTTTGTCACAGCACATGTCAGCTGTTTTATAATGTTAATGGTTTAAATTTGAGATAATCACTTTAAGAACTCATGTTTTTATCATTTTTTTTTTTTGTAGTAAATAAATAAATAAATAAACATATCACGGCTCGTTATCTGTTACTGGGTGAGCCAATTTATTTTACGTAGATTTTGTGTATCGCGAGTCCGTGCACGTTACGTGACCGATTATGAATATGAATGTGACGGCCCGGATCCGATTCCGATCGACATGAAATTAGAAATTTAAAAATTATTTTCAGTTCAAATAGCACAAAAGTAATGTATAGTTAAAAGACCGGATACTGGATTACTAAAACCTAGAATTCCGGTTTAAAAGTATCCGGATTGTCGGATTACCGGCCGTCGGTTATTTTGGTTAAAAAACGGTTAATTTAAAAAAAAAACTATCCAGTGGGTTTTTGGAGTTTATTGGGCTTTTTTGGGTATAATTGGACTTTTTGTAATTTTTTGGGCTATACTTATTATAAGCTAAATGTTATTATCATGTTTTTGCCAATTGGTATTAAAAGCGCGATTTCCTTGACAGGCAACAATCTCTAAAATGTCACTTTTAATGCCTAGGTAGTTTGTCTTTACATAACAACCGCTTAACAAACGCATAGAATACGTTCAACAAACGCAAAGGAACATAATTTAACAGCGATAACTTTCAAAATATGTATTAAAAATAATCACTAAATTAATATTAATTCTAAAATCGCGAAAAAGATAATGTGTTCAACACAGCACTGAACACAGATGTACAGCTTCGGCAGCCTTTGCTGTCAATCTGATATTTTAGTTCCTAGTTAAACAAATAACTATTTTGCATTAATTATACATTAGATATGTTATTCAAAATGATATTCTTTTTCTTAATTATTTATGTATATTTTGGATTCGCAACAGGATAAAATATCCCAATAAAAGAGAATCTCAATACATATATACATTGAGTGATTACAAAAGCCACAATATTAAACAAATACTTAACATTGGATATTACCGAAATATACACAAGTGGAATAAGTATAAATTTATTGCAAGGATAATGATAAAATACGTTTAAAAGTAAGCAAAGATGACGAGAACATGTCTGGTAAATTAATTTTTGTTTGTATTTCGTTTTGTCTAATAATTACAGCTGAATTTGTTCTACAACGTGGAATGCTAAATAAGTTCATACATCTACAATCATGGTTACGAACCCTACAATTAGAACTTTTTCGCACTAAATGCAAATTTTGCAATATATTAAAATGGTGTGAGATGTGAGTAACAAAAGCTTGTTCCATTATTCAAATTTCTGGAAACTTACAAATTAGGAAAGCTATAAAAGCTGGATTAGAATTGAGGAATGTACGAGCAATCTCCATTCCTAGAATGTGTACTCGTAGTGGCCGTTATTTCTTAATCCCGTTTACCTTTGTATAAATATGATGTATGAACTAAGTACATTCAATTTTATTTACTTACTAGTTTTACCTATATTCCGTGAGTCTTCAATATTTAGGTTGGTATTGTTACAGTATGTATTCCACAAAATTATTGATGGATTGGCATTTTTTTTTGGAAATTCGACCGGAATACAAATTTCGCTTTTATGACCGAATTGACCAGACCAGACCAGATTCAGTATAAAAACCGCATGAAAATAGTATTTTACAAAATTTTAACTTTTGCCCCAAATGTGTAAATGTTACTTTTTAGGATACTAACTAAGTTTTTATTCGTTATGGCAAATACATTTTTACCAAAACATGTTTCCTATAAAGAACTAGGAAAAAATGCCTGATATATTTATTTTTCTTCAGAAATATAAAAAATCTAAACATTAAAGCGACCAAAAATAATTCTGACATTTGTTTATTAATTCATGCCCTACTAATTAGCTCTTAAAAACATTTACATATTGTTTGTTTATTCTGTCCGACTTATCTTGTATATACCATTATTCTGTTCTGTTCTTTATTTTAATTGTTAATTATTTATTTTTACTTACTGTATAAGCATGTCACAACTTAATTAGGTCGTCTAAAAAGCCACTGCAATAGAAGTAAATTAGAATTTTACTTAATTACTCTAAAAAATAAACACGCTTGGAGGAAGAAATTACAGCAAAAAGTACGATTTATTGTTACACAGTTACCACACTTTACTATCACACCATATATCACAATTTAATTAAACTTTTTGCAGGAAAAATCGGAAGATTACATTGATTACAGAGATAGATAGGATTTCCTATTATTATCTTTAATATTTCCTGTAGATATCGACTAGAATATTGGTTATATAAATAACTTTCTCATAAAGATTACCTTTATTAAAACTTATTAATATAACCTTCGCAATTTTATTGATCAAATATCCTTCATTATTATATCATCCTTTTGCCTTTTACTTACGTATATTTATGTTTGAGCTCGGCAATTCTTTATTATATGTATCTGTGTTTATTATATGTAAAATTGGATCGTGTTATTTTTTTGCGTTAGATCAGTATTTTTCAATCGCCGATCCGCAAAATATTTCATCGGTCCGCAGCAAAATATCTGGCGTACTGATATGTATTAGTGCAGTTTATTACGGGTGACATTTATAAAACAGGTAATTAGTAGTCCTTGTAAATTTTACCGTTCCGCGATGAGAAAAAGGTTGTGAAACACTACGTTAGATGATCGGTTGTGTTTGGAAGGCACGTGTTCGATTCCAACCGACGTCAAACTTGAAATGACCCCGAGAAAGAAGGAGAAAAAGTACTTGAGATATGGAGAGAGAAATACAGAGAGAGCAGTAGCAGTATGATTTTTGTATAAGTAGGCTAAGTCGCGATTGTTCGAAAATCCTAGCAAAATTTTGACAGATTGGCAGATTGAAATTGATTTTTTCTGATTTTGTTAACATTCTTATTCGCTATAAATGATGAAAAATACATTCCTCGAGATATTTTGGATGAGACTGTTGAGGCGAAGAACATTTTAATGCCATATAAAATAGGATTCAGTATGAAGGTAAATATTTTAAAGTTCTAGGACTTTAATGTTTCACTTTTTGTTGTATAAATCGTTCAAAAAACATTGCTTTAGAAACCAGTATGACATATATTTAATAAAGTAACTTTCGTGTTGAATAATTGGAAATATGCATGACTGATAATCAGTCTAATAAAACAAAATCTGATGTGGCCAGCACAATACCTTCCGTCAATCCTGTGTATTATGTACAAATTCCATACATAAATTTTCTTGCAAAATATTATAAATTTCCAGTAATATTATTTCATGCAGATGGCGCTTGACACTGACATCTTCTTCTTCTTTAGCTTTTCCCATTCGTTAGGGGTCGCTATTTTTTATTTTCTTCTTCCCTTCATTTCTGTTTTGCGGGTCATCCTCACGTCAAAATTTTTCATTCAAAATTTAATTTTTTGGTATTTTATTATTCCTTTTCTCAGCAACTGAATTCCACACCCCTGATAATAAATAAACCACATGAAATAAGAAAATCATGAAATTTGAATGAAAAATTATGACATTTGTCAGTTATGGACGTAATTATTAGCTGTCATTTTGACACGAGTCCACATTCGTATCTGCTTGCCAAAGTCAGTAAAGTCACGTCACTGCACGCGCCCTACACATAAAAGCTCCTATATTTCCAGTTAAAATATTTAATAAAACTATGCGAATTGCACTTGACACTAACATCTTCTTCTTTAGTTTTTCCCATTTGTTAGGGGATCGCTAATTTTTATTTTCTTTTTCTACTAATTTTTGTTTTGCGTGTCGTCCTCATTCAGTTCCTTTTCTCTCCTTTCATCTTATATTTGGTCTTTCTATGTTTCTTCCACCTTCTGTTATAAGCTATTCATTCTTCCAATATACTCATCTCTCCTCACGACATGTTCAAACCAATGTAATCTTCTCTCTTATATCTTTCTAGAAACGTTCAACACTACAGTTATTTCCCTTACTCTTTCATACATTTACTATTTATTGATACTGACATCTGTCAATTTGAATTACCTGAATATATTAGCAGTTTCCATGGTTAAGTTAGCATAGCTGGCTGAATTATAAAATTTAGTATCTTTATAATTCTTTAACTCTATATCTGTTGAATATGAAATATAAAATGCAATTAAATCGTATAGATAATAATATATTCTTTAAGTTATAATACCATTAAACTGAGTTTTTCAAGAAAAACTGTAAAATTCTTCAAATGGGGGTACTTCCGGTTGGTCAATTATAACCAAAATCTAATCAAGTCTGCATATGGTTGTAAGGAAGAGGAATACGCAAGAATTGTAATTTTTGGAACTCTAGTATTGGGGATATCGTGCACGAAACGGCGGTCCACACACACATACACACACACACGCACATACGAACACACACACACACACACACACACACACAAACATACAGACATCATCGTAAAAATAGTAAAATCGTATTGTAAAGATCCTAAAACGTGCTTATTCAATGAAAACTCACCACCGAATTTTTTGCCCAAAGACAATACCTTCCTTACCTAGGTGACGGAAGGTAAAAACTACGTATGTAGCTAGTCCAAGTTTTGATTACCATTGGCACGACCTTCTGCCTTTTGCTTCCGTCATTCAACATATCTTTTATTTCTATACAAACGAACATTGTTTCTGCATAAATTTATGATGCCATGTCATAAATTTTAGCGTTATTCGGTTTACTTTCATTTTCTTATTTTCTGCAATGCAGAATCTGGATTCATTCCGGGTATCAAATAGCTAAAGGTAGTAATTCATAACTTGGAATAGAGTAAATGTGTTAAGGAGATTAAAAACTGGAATATTTTAAAAACTAATAACTTTTTTAACTTTGATAGGTTTAAAGTCTAGTTTTAATATAAATAACCAATTTTCTAATTACAATGATGCTCACTTATAACGAACCCGCTTATAACGAACCACTTTTAAAGACATGAAAGAAACCATAAAAATATATAGTGTTATGAATCTGGATATAACGAACTATATTTCGTATATCACTAAATGCGGTTACTTCATTTATACTTGTATAACATACAATATTATTTATGTTTATCGTTATTTTTTTTTCAAATATACAGGTTGTTTCAATAAGATTTCAGATTCAGAATTAAATTCTCTAAAGCAAATAAAAAATATATGTTCCTATTTAAAATAAAAAGTTAGGTCCCATATTTCGAAAACCGCTGATATAAATTTATTTTTGCTGATATCACCAAGTTTGTAATTAAAAATGGTACAATTTTGCCCATTTAACCAAACATGTATTTCTTCAAAAAAAAAAAAAGTTACCAATAATAAGCACGCTTATTGAAACACCCTGCATAATAAATGACAAATTTGTAACTTGTTCTGTTATTACGACCCTTGGCTATAACGAACTATTTTTAGTATTTATGATGGCAGGTGTCAAGTAGTGGTTCGTTATAAGCGGACACTACTGTAGTTACATTTTATTGCCCAGCTGACTACCTCCCATTGTGAATCGTCTGGTTGACTGTCGTCAATTTGTCGCGTACCCGGGAAAGCGTCTATTATTTTAGTTATATTCTTACTTTTATTGAGAGAAAATATACCGGTTTGTAATTACAGATTAGTCAACCTCTAATCACTTCTTAAGGTAGTAAATATTACCAGTTTCAGATTTTTAATTTCATCATTTCTATAATATTATTCTACATCAAATTGTTTAATTAGTGAATGCAAATGTCTCTTAAACTGCTACATCCCATGTTAAAAAATTCCTCTTTTAACCTTCATATTTTATTGATACAAAAACCTTGATATTTAAGTCTTTAAAAGTAAATTTTGTGTAAAGTGCATCAAAACGAAAGTCGAAAACTGCAAGTAGAGTCTGCATTCAAAGTAGGTTTATTAAATAATTTCTCTTCATTGTATATAATTTAGAGTTTAATCTTTTTATAAAAGTTATATTCGTCACGTCAAATTGTCGTCAGCTTTTATAAACCAATAAAACGATAAACGAAATCTTTTGATTCATTAACGTCAGACCTGTTTTATTTTTCTTGTTTCATTGCGCTGCACTAACAAGATTTAAAGTAGGCGACGTCGACAATTTCTCACACGAAAACTGGTGATTTCAGTGTTGAAAATAATAGTAGTAGATTTATTGACTAAAATATTCGGTAATTACAAAAATTGGTGTAATTTCTTATACTCATTTTTTTTTGTGTACTCGTTTATCATGCCTTTGCTATTAGGATATCAGTTCTTTTAAAAATTAGACGAAAGTATCCCCATTAGGAGATAATTTTAAAGTTAAAGTTGTAATTTTAATGTGAACGTCATAGTGGAAAGTTGTACCATTGAAAAGAGATTTTTTCTAGCTTTCCATATACAGGGTAACACTGAAAAACGGACTACTCAAAATAACTTATTTATTTAAAATTATTTTTAATTTTCACATCATGGTATATGACATGATGGTAGGGTTTCCGGTTTAACCGGAAGTCACATTAACATTCATATTTCAAAAGGGACATCTTTATATTTTTACATATTTGGAATTACGTAAAATTACGAATTCAACGATATAAATGAAGTGCATTTTTGAAGAAATAAATTACAACAACGTAAGAGAAAATTATGAATAATTAACCTGGTAAGCCATATCGGTAGGCTGCTGTAACAAAATATAGAATCTTACTAAAATAACTTACTATTTAAACAATTAACTTAAATATTACTTAATATTATCTCAACTATATTTTCACAGTCTGCCTGATATTATGTGGACCTGGGTTCGATCCCGACCGAGGTCAAAAATCACTTCGAATTTTATTGGCTTAAAATTGACCCCTGTGATGCACTCTCCACGCCAGCATTGAGTGCCCGTGAGGTGACGCCTGGTAAACGCTCGCACGGTATAAATATGTCATCATTACCGATATCTGTGTACAAAACAGAATGGTACACCCAGCAATGGGTAATATGCCGTGATGATATATTTATTTTTATTTATTTCTCTTACATTTTTGTAATTTATTTGTTTAATAAAAATACACTTCAAGCATATCGTTGAATTTGTAATTTTACGTAGATATGCAAAAATATACAGGCTGTCCTATTTGAAATATGAAAGTTATTGGCCCGTATTCCGAGCGCACTTCTATAATAAAATCGCTTTTATGGAGCGCACTTTTACACTATATTCTTATGAGCAGTGTGCTCCATAAAAGTGCTTTTATTATAAAAGTGCTCTCGGAAAATGGGCCAATGTCATTTCCGGTTTAACCGGACGCACTGCCACATGCTAAGTACCATTATTTGTGAGCCCCTAGGCCTAGGTTACTAATATATGTACCAAGAAAATTAAAAAATAACTAAATAAAAAAGTTATTTTGAGTCACTCGTTTTTCAGTGTCACCTAATAATAATATTAATAATAATTTATGTATATGTTCATTTGTTTCAAACAGCAAAATTGATGTATTTAAGTATTATCATAATTTTATTTTTAAGTTTATTTTCTCCGATTTTATTAATATTTTTAACTTACTCATCACTGAAATACTTTACAAATTTCGGTTTCAGTATGTCATCTCGTTACCTACTTATGACGTGCACAAAAAAATATTAAAATTAAATTGGACTGAATGAAATTTTGTAAATTTTCCATTATTTCATTTATCGTAGGTGTTGTTTATTATACTTACCTATTATGGTTGCAACTATTCGAGATTAAATTTGGCTAAAATCAGTGCTACACAAATTGAAGTAAATACAGAATTTATGCTAATCGTATCCTGATCGATCGGTAAGACATTTCTCCGCTCAGATGGAGTTTCGGTGTATCATTAATAAAGTCATACCAATTCTTTGTAAGAAGAGTTATACTATATATACGATATGTACCTACATATTCAACTATATTTAGTACGTATCGAAATAAATTGTACAAATAATTTAATTGTTGATCAGCATTTCTCTTACATTGCTAAACGTTTTTTTTATTTGTATGATTGTTACGTTCTTGGAAAGTTGTAATTAAGAATGAATAAATGTGTTTTATTCTTCTAATTGCTATGATATACTTACAATGCGTCCTAATTCAGGAGCAGTAGACTAAACCTATATTTACGCTGCTTAATGGTGTGGTAAAATAGATACATTATCTACCTATAACGGTGTGCCTACATATGTACGTTAATATTTTTATATCGCACATGTTAATCTCTACTGTGTTTTTACACATGCACATAACACAAACATACTTTTGGTTTTTGTCACCACGATATGTCGTGTTTGTGTTTATATATGGAAAAACATTTTTCATGCCTAGTTTTGAAACAGTTAGTGATAGATTAAATTTTATTTTTATCTAAAAAAACTAATTTTATTAGGGGGGAAGAAATTATTTCTATTCTTTTCATAAGGGTAGAGACAAATTATTTCAAATTAATATTAATAAAATAATATTATGATAAATTTTGTAGTAAAAGTAAATTTTGAAAAATCGATGCTTTGAAAAGTCGAAATTCGACATTAACGTGCACAAAAATCTCCATTAGCAGCAGTAATAATAAACAAGTGTTAAATTCAGAATAGCTTCTTTTTAACACAGTAATATCTATTCCTAGTTTATCTATGTTTTGAAATCAGATTAGCATAACATTCACAGTGGTAATAATAAATAATTTCCTATTTCCTTCCAGATTAGGTATTCCGAGAATATCTCTTAACCCTGTGGTAAAATGACGTTAATGGAGAGTGTATTGTAACGTTTTTATTTATATGGGTGAAGTGTAAAACATAGACAAATATTATTAACTAAAAGAATACGTTTATTAAACGGTATGTAATTAAGGATTAAATATTAAAAGATAATAAAAACAACTAACACTATGATTAAATAATTATAAACACTAAGAATATTATTAAATGCTTAAACACTACGATTATTTATCTAACTAACATTTATATCACTGCACTTATTTATATAACTACATTTATTTATGTTAACAATTTTTAAACTGTTTATTTATATCACCGAGTTCATATCTGGTTGCTTGTATATATGAGACTGCCCTCCCGCTGTTCTCCCGACGGTATTTATACAGCCCCTATCATTCTAGAACTCTTCTGAAGCGACAATGACCAGTATACAAAAGAAATGGGTCACGGCGTAGTTCTCTAGCCGGCGCGTCGCGGGGATTTCAACATCACTCTGGTACGTTCTTTCGAAGGGATTACGTCATTGTTCGCGAACATGCTATCAGAAGCGACGCAAGCATACTTTTCTCTAAGGGGCGCACGTCACAGTATTCTAGAGTTAAGCCTTATTTCATGTTTATTATTATAGATTTGTTGGTTAACCTCATGATAAACTAGGAATAGCTATTCCTGTGTTAAAAAAGGCTATTCTAACCCTTGTTTATTATTACCGCTCTAAAGGCTGGTTTATGCAACTTTTCATAAGGAATAAGGAATAAAACATAAAATATAAATATGTATTTATATATCGCGCCGTTTATGCAGTTTTGAGATAAAACATAAACATAATATACATAAAAATAATACATAAGAAATGGCCAAATTTTATTTCTTATGTCTTATCCTTATGTGCTATGTCAAAATATGTCTACTGCGCAAGCGCAGATTTCTGTTGTTTCTGTTTTGGAAGCATGAAATGTAACTAAAATCATTTGTGTTTTGACTCGGATAGTCGGTGACTCAGTTGCAGTTGATTATCTAACACATCGCTGAATAAATGATTATATCTCGTTATAATAATAAAAATTAGCTGAAATTCTAAACAAGAACATCGAAATTTAATTCTAAATATTTGAATTCTATTTAATAACTTACTTGCAAGATGACAGAAATATATATGCTGATATATAAATTCTCGCGAATAAAGACAAAAATAACAAATAAAAACGTTAAAGAATGTCCCAAACTCCAGACTAATAAGCAAACAACCTAATCATTTGACAAATGTCAAAGTCTTGCCGTTCAGTGAAATTTCATTTTTCAATTTTGATATTCCTGATTGTATATTACCCGCCGAATTCAAATATCTTGTCTATCATTGGTTGAAAGTTATGTATTATAAAAGTGCATAAACTGATTTTATCTCCATGCCTTATGGCTTATCACTATGTTTTATTCTTATTCCTTATGGAAACGTGCATAAAGATATGTAAACATAACTTGTAAAAATATATATTTCTTTCATTTCTATAATATTTCGAAAACTGTTGTGGTCGATATTTTTACCTCTCGCTAAGAGAGGTATTGGATTCATGCTAAAAATCGCATATCCAGATTTTATTGAATAAGCACGTTTTAAGGTCCCTACAATCCGATTTTAACATTTTTACGATGATGTCTGTGTGTGTGTGTGTGTGTGTGTGTGTGTGTGTGTGTGTGTGTGTGTGTGTGTGTGTGTGTGTGTGGATGTGTGTGTGTGGGATGTTGGAAGGACGGTTACTCAAAAACTATAAGACTTTAAATTTGTTTAACTACGTATTTCCCAATCGGACATTCATGGGAAGATCTGAAAAGGTTTTGGTAAGAATTGGACAACCGGAAGTAGAAGATTCTTGAAAAAAAATCTTCTAAATAATATTTTTTGAAAATTTTTCTTGGTAATATTAAAGAAAATTAAATTCTCTATCTGATACATTTAAATATTTTATAATATATTCTATAGATTTAGAGATAAAAGAAATATAATATATAAAATAATGTTATAATAAATTTTACAGCCGAAAGATTGGCCATGGAAAATAGTTGAAAATTTAATTTATTTGTGACAGATAAATGTCAGTGTCAGAAATAATGAGTAATGGAAGAAAAATGTACTTGGAGAATCCCTTAATTCTTGATCTGTGACTATTATGGAGATGACAAGTCTAGGTTGAAGGACTTAAATTTGTTTCAAACATTATGCGACAATGTGCACCAGCACTGTAGACTAGAGTAACTTTGAATTGCGAAAAAGCTATCAAATTCTTCTCAAGTAAGTTGTAAATATTGACAAAATTACACATCGATATAAGAATAATCGGAGTGCAATCTATCCGTCACTTTATTAAAGGGAATTAGTGTTATTTAGATATAACAAGTATGAAAAAATAAAATGTAAAAGAAGATATGTAAGAATAGATGCACAATCCAGATATATACATATTAGACCGCCCAAAATTAATGTTTTTAGTAGAAGAATACGAAGAGAAAGTAAACAAGGTTCTTCGAATTGAAAATTGCTGTTACCAGCCTAATATTTATATATGGTAAACTCTACTTTGTAATTTATTGTAACATAATTTATGGTAAAATATCTTTATGTTGAGACATGCTATTATTGAATAATAAAGAAGTTTAAACGTCATAGATTTATATGAATATATTATTTGTATTTATAAAAATATTCTTTGCTTTATGCATACAGCCAGGTAAAATATACGGCGAGAGGTTATGTGCTGGCCACATCAGATTTTTTCTTTTTTGCATAACATAATTATCAGTTTATTTGTTAATGTTTCAAATAGAAATGAATATTTGTATAATGAAAGATGTACGATTTTTTTTTTTGTAAATTATTGTTAATATTTCTATTTTATATAGCTTAAAAATTGATTATCAATCTTTACCAAATAAGCGCAACAAACCCCCTCATAACTCTGTGATAACAAGGCAAGCCCCTTAAAATAAAATTTAATATGCATTTATCACTCATTTATGGTTTATATTCCTCGGTCCTACGCAATCTACGTTTATTGAATAGGGTGGTATTTCCGGTATTTCACATAAATCAAATTTAATAATTTCATTATATTATTTGAAACTTAGATGCTTTAGAAAAAAAAATGAATTCTGTGTTGAAAATTATATAAATTTTTAATTATAATAATAATTAAAGTTTGCATCGTTTTGAAATGGTTTGTGATTGCTTATTAATGACATACCTAACCTATTACTAGACTTATACTTTGAAGTTATGGCGAAATTTATATCAGGTTATATTTATTTTGAAATGTCAAATTTTACATATTTATTCAAACCGAAAAGTATAAATTCCCAATTGAATAGTAAAGTATATTTTCCTACCCTGGTAAAAAATATAGCGAAATGATTTGCACTCATAATTTCACCTCGCACACCTTAGGGTGCCACTACCTATTAATGCGAAATGTAATTAGTAGAACTTTATTCCTCCTGAATTATACTGTACATATAATTAATTATTTTTGCCCGGTTTCACCATTGACGAATAAACATTTTATTCATCAGTTATCTGGAGATTTTTGTCGAGCTAAATATTTATTCAACGAATATTTTGACATTTTTATTGTACGTGTTATAATAATTTTAGAATTGTTCAGGACGGCTATTTACAATAGGTACCAATCTAAAATGGAAAATAAATAAATATAGAAAATGGAATATTATAAGGTTATTTTTATGTGTTTATATCCTTCACAATTAGAATGTCATCTTTATCATTGTTGACATCTTCGTGAAATTGTGATTCAGTCGAAAAAGAAATGATCTCTATCCAAAATCAATTTGACAAAGTAGATTTTTGCATGCGATTTTAATTATCAAATTAATGCATTTATAAAATTCTAAATATTCTAACATGCGCCCCTGACTTAAGAGTATGCAAGCGCCGCCCCTGGTAGAATATTCCCGAGCGATGACGTAATCCACGCCGGAGGAAAACTATACGCGTGTAGACTGGTTTAATTACATCCGGTGGGCTGATCCTTTGTATTCGATGGAAATATGGAGAACATTCCAGAGAAATGACGCCGCGGTATATAAGCACGTCGGAGAAGAGACAGCGAAAACAGTCTGTTATATAGAAACAATGAGCAATGAACAATTTGTGATATAAATAAACAGTCTACGAGTTGTGAACATAAATAAATGTACTTATATAAATAAATATAGTGATATAAATATTGTTTAAATAAATAATCTTAGTGTTTAAATATTTAATAAATGTTCTTAATATTTATAATTATTTAATCATAGTTTTAGTTATTTTTATTGTCTTTTTAATATTTATCCTAATTATTTATCGTTTAATAAACGTATTATTGTAATTAATCATATTTCCTTGATTTTTATACTTCACCCATATAAATAAACGTTACAATGTGATTCGTCATCATCTGGAGCCAATAAATGCAAGAAATATACCACTTTTTTATGAAAGATCATATTTTTGTGCAAACGTATTCCATTCTTTAATTTTTTCGCGTAGTTTTCGTATTCTCTGTAATATGCAAATATTCTTCCACTATAATTATTTAAAAAAAATCTTTTTGGGGATAATTTGTATTTCTTTCCTTCTTCTTATTTATATTTTCACTCATTTTTATTTGAATTCAATAACACAAATCAAAAAATAATTTTCGTTGATAGCGAATTTGATAGTCTTGTCAGGGAGATGAACTTGTTAGTTGTATACTCAACGAAAATATTGGAGAGAAAAATAATATTCTACGAATTCAATAATTTTGGTTAATGGTTGGTGAAACGAAACTTTGACCAACTAACGAATAAAATTTATTCGTCAGATAACTGGGCATTAGTCTGATATATTAACCAATTACCATACAATATTCATTCAGTTAAGTAGTTTTATATGTAGATATATTTTGATTCTTATTTTCAGTGTTTTATGTAATTAACATTTTACTCGTGTAAAGATTAGAATACGTTTCTGTTTTTCGTATATTTCTACCTGGTTAAATTAGGAATAATCCCGTGCTACTAAATTGCTATAAAATCTACCTAAATGTAAGTTCACTATATTTCTAACTAGGTTATACTCAGAAGTTGGATTATGTCGTCAAAAAGAGAAAAGTGTTCATAGACTTCAATCTTCGGTCTTTGTACAAATTTTACAATTTGTGGTACGAGTGCTAAGATTAGTCGTGTTATACGTAACACCGATCCTTTGACTTTTAAAAAAATCTGATATGGCCAGCACAATACCTTCCGTCAATCCTGTGTATTATGTACAAATTCCATACATAAATTTCCTTGCAAAAGATTCCAAATTTTTGGTATTATGTGATTCCCTTTCTCGGTAACTGAATTCCATACTCCTGATAACAAACAAACCACATGAAATAAGAAAATTATGAAATTTTGAATGAAAAATTATAACACTTGTCAGTTATGGACATAATTAATTGCTGTCATTTTGACACGGGTCACTATATCTGCTTGCCAAAGTCAGCAAAGTCATGTCACTGCACGCGCCCTATACATATTTTTTTTTGCAAAAAAATCCTATATTTCCAGTAAAGTTATTTCATAAACAAACTATGCAAATTGCACTTGACACTGACATCTTCTTCTTCTTCTTTAGTTTTTCCCATTAGGGGGTCGCTGTTTTTTATTTTCTTCTTCCACTCATTTTTGTTTTGCGTGTCGTCCTCATTCAGTTCGTTTTCTCTCAAGTCTTCTGCAATACAGTCTTTTAATCTTATATTTGGTCTTCCTATATTTCTTCCGAGGTTTCTTCCACCTTCTATTAATATATTCATCTCTCCTCTTGACATGTTCAAACCAATGTAATCGTCTCTCTTATATCTAGAAACTTCTAACACTAGCGTTACTTCCCTTATTCTTTCATTCAATTACTTGCTTTTTATTGATACTGACATCTGTCAATTTGAATTACCTGAATATATTAGCAGTTTCCATGGTTAAGTTAGCATAGCTGGCTGAATTATGAAATTTATATGAATTTTTTTATCTTTATTATTCTTTAACTCTATATCTGTTGAATATGAAATATAAAATGCAATCAAATCGTATAGACAATAATATATTCTTTAAGTTATAATAACATTTAACTGAGTTTTTCAAGAAAAACTGTTAAAATCTTCAAATGAGGGTACTTCCGGTTGACCAATTATAACCAAAATCTAATCAAATCTGCATATGGTTGTAAGGAAGGGGAATACGCAAGAATTGTAATTTTTGGAATTCTAGTATTGAAGATATCGTTGACGACCCGGCGGTCACATACACATACAACACATACACACACACACACACACGCACACACTAACACACACACATACAGACATCATCGTAAAAATAGTAAAATCGTATTGTAAAGACCCTAAAACGTGCTTATTCAATGAAAACTCACCACCGAATTTTTTGACCAAAGACAATACCTTCCTTACTTAGAGGTGACGGAAGGTAAAAATAAACTGTTTCATTAGGACGAATTAAAACACTAGGACACAGTTTCATTTAAATATCAAAGATTTTTTTATAATTTTTAATGTCAACTTATTTGAGAAATGATTTAATGAAGTACATATTTCTTTTTTTAAATATTTTTTTTGCTTAAAGGCATTGACGATAAAATACTGCGGCAAATTAAATAATAAAATCCTTCGTTTTTAGCTCAAGATTTTGATGATGTCATTTGTTTCACTATATTGATAGCAAAGCAACAATCTTTCGTAACAAACAAATACTGGAAATGTTTTCTTGCTTGAGATATTACCTGCGAATATTTTTTTAAATTATTCCATTGAAAAGTAAGTATAATGAGTTTTCATGCACACTTGATTTATTTAATCTATTAATACATTTTTATTTGTTCAAACAATCTTAAATATTAGTTTAGGTATGCCTGTGATTACAAGATGATAAATAATTGCTATTGATTTAACGCATTTTTTTCATTTATCTGATTAAAATTGAAGTCACCATGTTCTACACTAAATCAGATTGTTAATAGAAATTCTAGGAAAAAAATATTCGACTTTATGTTCGTTTTATAAATAATTATAGATAAAATTATGCAAAGTGACTCTAAACATGGGTTTATCAATTTGTTTATTGATAAGTTATAAAACTGAAAACGCTTTTATGAAATGTCAACAGTGATAATTTTGTTATAATATAGATTAATTTTGTACTAAATATTTAAATACATTATTATACTTTCATTCCTTTCTCAAACTGACAGTTGTGTTGATAGAAATATTTTATCTATTTATGCTTTCTACAGTCTAGAATAGACAATAATACTTTGGCATGTATATATTTATTCACAATCGGTTAGTAAGTAATAATGATGATATCTGACTTTAGGTAGGTAGTTATTGTTAACCTCAATTTTCATTAGGTAATGTTTCTTTATTTTTGTTTCGTATGTACATAAACGTATACAATGCGTATACTGACATATAGGTACTCTCATACTTGGCATTAAATATTTGATTGAACCAGTGCTATTTTTTGTAGAAAAAAAGGTGCCGGAACACACAATTCATTAACTTTTTGATTGAAAAAAAAAATAGTACATAACACGTGTAATGTATAAATATATATTTGGCGCAATTTGTTTTTCCACAATTTAAGAAAAATATCAAAATAAATAAAATAGTTAATAATTTTTAAAAAATATTGACAAAAGCGGAAATATCGAAAAATGGTGCCGGTACGCCGTTCTGGTGCGTTCTATTTGTGATTTGTTGGGCGAATTATTATGAGTAGTGCTACTAACGATATTATCTCAAAAAATACTTTCATCCATGAACAAAAAAAGAAAAACTAAGTTCTCACACACATGATTTTATTTATTTATTTCATAATACAATTGGTATCATATACTTTGGAACCGGAAGTAATAGAAGACTTCTGAATAGCATCATCTTATTGCCCATCCATATTATCTATAATAAATTTGTTTATTTACAATCGGTCAGTAATATAGCAATTTCTGACCTGACTCTTACAAAGTTAATGTTAATTTTATTTTTCAAGAGAGCGGGAAGTAAATGACAACTTCCCTCCCTGAGAACAGTGCATATCAGTGATGGGTATTCAGATTTCAAGAAAAGTGATCAACTCTATTATTTTCTTAAATATATATAATAAATAAAAGAAAATAATTCAGATAAAAATTGTAGTAAGTCAAGGGGAATATTCACTTATTGAAGAACAAAAGTTTAAAGCAAGGTTTCTCTAACTATAACATAAAGTTATATATTCTTAAATGGGACATGACAAAAATATTGAGAAAAATTCAATTGAAATTTAAATAATTTTTTTTTTCAAACCTCTTAAAAATAGCATCTTTTGTGACTTGATTCACAAGGTAAAAGTTTAATTTCTACGCCGCCGACGTAGAAAAAAATAGATAAATATCCATAGAAACTATACAGAATCAACGAATAAGTAACTTGTATAAAACAAACCTGTAATATCTCCCTAAATCTAAATATTGGGTTAACACACTAGGTAACCTAAGAATAAATTTACTAAATACCATCAATAGCTGTGAAATTTAAATAAATAACCTATGAATTGAAATATAAACAGTGTTTACTTTTGAGGAAATAACATATTAAAGAATAGCAGACTTACTGATTACAATTACAGGGACGGTAATGAACATACTGTTAGATACTGTTAGATTTCCATCCAATTGAACAACTTCAGAGGGCGTACATTTAATACTTCAAATTCCGACATAATCGCAAATAAGGAGGATATAAAATTGCACAGTTTTTATTTAAACGTCAAAACGTGAAAATTTTCAATTCAATGTTTATGACAAAAAGTGAACAAATAAGTATCCATGGTCACAGGGCATTTGAAATCGCAAACGTAATTTACGTAAAATGTAACATCAGTAGTATATATTTTTCTTTAAATATTTACGTTTGAAGAAAAAATATGTGTCATTCGCGGGCAATGGGGAAGTTTAGCATATTTATTTTATTATTTTATTAAGAATGTCTTCAAAAGTGATATGCTATATTGTATTTCACTCAAAGATGCATAGATTTCTCAAAAAATGAATTTTTCTAAAATAATGACGTCACAGAAGTTCACGGAGAACGTTAGTCTATCTTAAGCAGATGCGCGCTGGGTTCCCATGACAACAGGGAGTTTTAAAAATGACATCCACATGTTTTGACGTTTGTAAGCAGTGACAGTTCTGTGTTGTGATTATTATAGTTTTGTTGTTCTTCTTGTGCAAACGACTGGTTCTATTTATTTCATTTAGTGTATTATTGTATTCAATATTAAAAATTAAATATCGTATAATAGTTTTGAAAACAAATGCAATTCCAGTACGAACTAAAAAATCCTAACCTCACTGTGCGAAATCGTAAACAAACCCACGTGAACTAGCCAGAAGTGTGTAGTGTAATGCCTCAAGTCAGGTCTTACCATCCTTTCTAGGCTTCGCATAAGTCACTTGTGACGTCACAAAAGTTCGATAATTAATTCATTATAAATAAACGGGAACATAATTTTTACTTTCAATTACATTTTAACTTATTAATATATTAACTTATTCATATATTTATGATTAAAAAATATTTCACATCTAATTTCAATCACGCTAAACTTCCCCATTGTCCGACTCGCTTCGCTCGTCATGCAAACTTCCACGCTCGCCACACAATGTATCACTTTTACTCCTAATAACACAATATACTATTTTATAGTTATTTTTTAGTCGGCTATGTACGAAATAAATAAAACGAAACTTAAATACTTCTTAATAACTTAATAAATAATGTTCTATTTGATTTCTATCCCAAATAATTCAAGTTTCAAATTGACATATACCACTTCTTGTTTTTCATACATAGCCTACTGAAAAATAACTGTAAAAAAAAATATTTAAATTTTAATTCAATTTTTCTCAATATTTTTGTCATGCAAGGATACAAAATGACAACATGGTTGTATTCAGAAAAAAATACTGTGTCGAATGAGCCTAAATAATATAAATCACTGCATTTAACAAAATATCACATGTCATAGTTTGAGAACCACTGGTTTAAAAAACCCCTCGATTTTTATTTAAATGGTTTTCCTCTATTCCCAATAAAAAAGAAAATAATCGAGCTGACCAATTTTCTTGAAACACCCTGTATACAAAGTTTCTGTATAGGTATAAACAAATTTTAAGAAATAAATATTTGAGGTTATTGTCCTTTACTGCATATAACAGATGATTAAGGCCAAAGCATTCTTTTATTAATGTACGAGTTTATGTGATTATCCAAATTTTAATTTCTGAATGTGAATACAATGGTATACAAACCTCGGTGAAAAGTTTTATGGATTTCAACGTGGGTTAGTAATATAGTATTATTGGAAGAATATCGGTATCTCCATTAAAATGGACATTTTTCCTCGTTCATTTTCACGTAAATACCCATGTATATTCAAATCTAACCTTAAATGTACAAATACGCATAATATCACATTAATTTGTATTCACATTAATTATTTATTGCTTCTACTGCGATTTACAAATAAACACTTGTATAAAATGTCAGGTATCCTACTTTTCCATCTCGAATATTTCTTTGAATTCAACAACCTTCGATATGTTTTTTTTTATAAGGTAAAAATTCGTTCAGTGAATTGCGGGTGAGATCAGCAATCCTCTTTTTGGCCTTGAAACTAGGCTCAGCTATTTAATTATAGAAATTTCATCATAAGTCTCAATATCATTAATCTATATTCCTTTCATTTTATAAACAGATATTGGATTAGATCGATCGTACAAATTGGCAATCAAATTAAGGCAAGAATAAAAGATGAGTTCTTAACGATTCCTCAGTATGTAATTTCATTTTGATCTACTTATTTTCAATCATTGTTAGGAGATAAAATTGTTGGTACTGTTATATCTTTATTCGAGTATAATGATACATTATTTTCTTACTTAACGGGATTTTAAAAGACTGGAAATGCTGTATTTATTGTAGAATATACATATACCTACGCGGTATAGTATTGCACGTAATACTAATACATTTTATTATTGTATAGCTTTACTGTTTGTAATAACTCATTTAGTATAGGATTGTCAACAGGATGCAAATGATTGATAATTTGTATCAGTTTAATGTTATCAAAAATCATTAAAAGCGTTCTTCGAATTATTTTGTTACCGAAGAATATCAGTTTTATTGCTAATGAAGTAGGATTTGTCTAGTTTTGAATTTTTATAATTTTGTTGTAACTGTTGCAATTGGATATCATGAAAACTATAATAAAATTATTTCGATTATTAATAATATAAAATGAAAAATTCAAATTGAAAATATTTTTTTAATTAATTATAATTATAACATTTTCAAGTTTTGAAGTTATTAAAAAAGTGTTCTGCAAAAAACAATAACATATGCAATTTATTCTTTTGTTAATATTATTGTCTATTATTTTCTTTAAATGGGTTTCACCACTATTTAAAAAAACCATATTTAAATTGAAAGCGAGTTGTAGGTTCAAGAAAATTATTCGTTATTCCGTAAGCCGTAATATTTTTATTAAATATTCTATAATGTACAGCGTGTCTTCCGTAAGCGGGCCACCATTGCTAACTTTCTTATTTGAAGAGATAAAGACGATTGACGGAAGGTATTGTGCTGGCCACAACAGATTTTTTTTTTCAAGTTTCACTCAAACAAACCAAACATTTTTATTAGTAATTATTTATTTGTTCTTTGATAAGTGTTAGTTAATAATTAATTTCATTATTTGTTTTTGTTGTTCCATAGCAACAATGTCATATTTATATTAAAATAAGAAATACACTATTCAAATTTCAACTCTTTTGCTTTTAATTTTGGAGGTATAGTGATAATGAACTTTTATATCCAGATAAATCTTTTAAATGGTTACCACTTTCAATATGGCATTCCATTTAAAAAAATATTATTTTTTTGAATAAGTCGCGTATTTGATGTTTAATGTTTTGAATTTTTCACCGTTAAATTTGTCGTATAATATCGCCCAACTTTGTCTATTTAATAAGAAAGTTAGCAATGATGGCCCGCTTACGGCAGGCACGTGTACACATGCTAAGCCCATTTTCTTCTCAAATAGCGGAGCTCGCTAAAAACTACATGTAAATTTAAAATAGTTTTCCTGATCAATGATTGGAAATATGCGGGAATAATAAGCAATTTAATAAAATATAGAATTAATAAAAAACTATGTGATTTATTACATTCATTTATTTGAAAATGGATTCCGGATTTTAAAAATACGATAGCAGAAGGCTTGATACTTTAAAGTAAGAATTTGGAATAAAGTAGATCTGTGATGTAGATGTTAAAGATATTACAAATTCGAATATTTGAAAAACCCAGCATTGGGTAATATGAAGGTTAGACAAAAGTTGCCTTATTAGGAGACTATTTTTGGTATTTCGTTATTAATAAAAAGTGCATAAGTCACTAGATAAAGGCGAAAATGTAGCAGCACGGGGTAATATGCCATAATGGTATATTTATTTATTTTATTTTAATAACTTAGAGTCCCCTTCATAAATCAAATAAGTATGAACGAGTTCTGATATTTTTATAAGCGAACAGCCTGTCCAAATTGCAAGTTTTTCTTAAAACGCTTCAGTGTTAAAAATTAACACTGGAATAACCTCGTGTAAGTCATCGAACAGAACTATTATATGAGTGACAGCAAAGCACTCTGTAACTGAAATTGACATGAATCAATCAAAAATGAAATTTATTTGACAATATTGCATAAAATGCAGTAAATTTCGATTTACATATTTTTGATTGAACATAAGTTAAAATTTGACTTGTTGTTGCAACTGAACATTAAAAATATGTGCACCACGGCTTAAAGTGGTGCCTTTTAGCCTGAAGTTATTTTCTGGCTTAGACTGCAAACATCAGGTTCGACCAAAAAACTTTTTTACCTTGATACACAAATAATTACATAATAATTGAATTTATGTTTGATAAAAGTGTCAAAAAGCAATTCACTCAATTATTGAGAAATTAAATTCCATCCACCAGCACGTGGTTCTAATTTTATAGGTTATTTTGCTGTGCTATCGTTTTAAAATACTAAAAATTTCACGATGAGGTAATAGGTTATAAACATATGCAATGTTTAGTGTTGATAAACAGGTGAAATTGCCATGGGAACGAACGACGGATTGTGTGCAAACGTGAAAATCGTCCTTGACACTTATGCTATGATGAATACACACGGAAACATGAATTTGTTTTGTGTTTTATGCGATCCAAATCGATAAATATTCCCATTTCATGTGTACTCCGGTGAAAGGGAAATCTTACAGAGAATTTTAAGACTCATAAAACTGGAAAGATAAAGATTCAATTCTGCAAAACAACCTCGTCGCGGAAAAGGCATACAAAAAAATTGGAAATCTTTTCGTATCTATTTCCAGAAATAGTCAATTATTGGAAAAATGTATGCTCATTTTTATTTATTTATTCCGTTTTTACGAGCTCTGTACCACACATTAGTTGGCCCACCCGTTTAATTTTATTTTATTTAGTTAATTTATGATACAAATAATAACTAATATAAATTATCGCCAATTTTTATTAATATTACAGTTAATTTGTCGTTCTAATGACACAGCAAGATATGTTTTCTAAAATATGTAAAATGTAATAATACTTAGTTTTCGGTGTTACCAATAATTCAAGAAAAACTGAAAAAAATTAAATGAATTTAAGTTGTAAGGATGTTAGATTTTATTAAATAGAATGTGTAAAAGAGCTACAATAGTAATTTATATTCAAAAAAATAGTTGGTACCACAAGTCATGTTTTGAAAATGCCAAATTTCAATATTTAATTTCATACTTATGTTTAAAGAACAATTAGGTATACCTGCAGCAGAGCTACTTTACCTCCGATTTCCATGAAAATTTGTGAAAATATTCCTCTCAGCGTGTAAAATATGGGAAAAATATTAACAATTGGCGGTCGTAATGATTTAACCTTAAAATCGTTTTTTTTTTGTTTTTATGCGTATTTATTACGTTACTTATTTATTGTGATTTTATAAAAAAAATATAGACAATAACCTTACCTAACGCAAGAACTCAATTGGGCGAAAGTGAGTGGTTGCGTTATTCACTTTTTATGTGATTTTATAAAAAAATATAGACAATAACGATACCTAATGCAAAGAACTCAATTTGGCAAAAGCCGATTGGTTACGTTACTTATTTGTTGTGATTTTATAAAAAAAATATAGACAATAACCTTACCTAACGCAAGAACTCAATTTGGCAAAAGTGAGTGGTTGCGTTATTCACTTTTTATGTGATTTTATAAAAAAATTAGACAATAACGATACCTAACGCAAAGAACTCAATTTGGCAAAAGCCGAGTGGTTACGTTACTTATTTGTTGTGATTTTATAAAAAAAAGACAATAACCTTACCTAACGAACTCAATTTGGCAAAAGTGAGTGGTTGCGTTATTCACTTTTTATGTGATTTTATAAAAAAATATAGACAATAACGATACCTAACACAAAGAACTCATTGAATGAATACGTAATAAATACGGATAAAAACAAAAAAAAAAACGATTTTGAGGTTAAATTAATCCGACCGCCAATTGTTAGTATTTTTCCCATATTCTGCTCGCTGAGAGGAATCTTTTCACAAAGTTTCATGCAAATCGGAGGTGAAGTAGTTCTGCAGGTTAACCAACAATTATTTTGAAAATATTATTTTAAGGCAGAACATAGTTTGTATTCAAATAAATATTTTGAAGTAGGCCCTTAAACGTCAGGGTGAAATTAAATATTGAAATTTGACATCGTTTTCAAAACAAGGCTTGTGGTACCAGCTATTGTTTTGATTATAAATTACTACTGTAATTCTTTTAGACATTTTATTTAATAAAACGTAACATCCTTACAAATTACAGGCTGTTCAGGATACCGTATCCAATATGGGGTTCTAGACTCTACACTAGAGGATTATAATGCCTACTGCACACGGATAAACTTAAAACTAGTAATTTTTTTCTAAACCTTCAGGCTCTTGGAGAATTATATTTTTCGAAAGTGAACAAGAAGTACGCAAAATTACTTGTAGGAATTAAATTTAACTAAAATTGGTTTGAACATGTTATGAGGAGAAATGAAGAATATATAGGAAGAAGAATGAATAAATTAGTAATAGAAGGTTGAAGAAACAAGGACGACCAAAGATAAGATGGAAGGACTGTATTACGGAAGACTTGAGAGAAAAGGAACTGAATGAGAACGACACGCTAAACAGAAATGAGTGGAAGAAGAAAATAAAAAGATAGCGACCCCTAACGAATGGGAAAAGCTAAATAATAAGAAGAAGATGTCAGTGTCAATTGCAATTTGCATAGTTTGTTTATGAAATAATTTTACTGGAAATTTAGAATCTTTTGCAAGAAAATTTATGTATGGAATTTATACATAATACACAGGATTGACGGAAGGTAATGTGCTGGCCACATCAGATTTTTAAATGTCCACATGTTCTTTATTATGAAATTTAGAATTACTCGTTTTGTTTAAATAATAAATATTTGTTTTTTAGTCAGTTGATAATAAGAAAAATGATTAAAAATAATGTTGATATAAATAGGTACAGCAGTTGAACCCATAACTTTTCTTTCACTATACACGTATGTTATTGTTATTATTGTGAAATCTCTTCACATAGAAAATAATAATTTATGCATTTACATGCTCATCAATTTCATATGACGGAAGGTATTGTGCTGGCTGCAACAGATTTTTTTTTTTAAATTTTGAAATATGGTTTTATTTTAATAGTAATACAAATGTTCTCATTCATGATTTTTGCAAAATAATATCATAAATTCACTATAAAAATTTAATCGTGATTATTCTATATTGTTTTGTATTTCATTTTGTTTTTTGTTCAATATTTTTAATAATATGCCTTTAAATGAACCTATTGTTATCTGTCGATAAAATTTTATTGTATTTTTTATCGTTGGACATTATTCTGCCTTTTTCGTGTAAGGTTTAGGAGATTTTATTAACGTCGTAAAAAATTTGATTAGACTTTATCGTTCACAAAATCGATCAGTAGGGAAATAATAAATATATAGCATCACAGCTTTTCTCATTATTAACTTTAGATACGTATAAAGGCGTTTACTAGACGTCGTCTTATTTGAGACTCAGGGCTTTTGTCGAGAAAGGACCACATATTTGTTTGCGTAATACTAATTTACACAGTAATGTCATATGCCATATACAAAAAAAAGAATTTTTAAATCTACGAAATTAGTAATAATTTAATTCTTTACATTATCATTTCAAATTATGAATTTTATGAGGTTTAAAGGACTAAGCAGATGATTGGCTCAAAAAAGGTTTCCAAGGTAACGCTAACGTAGATGTTTAATTATAAATTATTTTATTAATAAAGTGAAACTAAAAATTATTTAATAATGTTGTGACGTCGCGAACCCAATTCTGCTAATTCCATATTCTTGGCGCTTGCGCGCATTCTATGTTTTTATAATTGGACATGCAAACAAACAAAAATAGTTACTATTCTGTTCTCTGGTATTATTAAATTGTTGAAAAAATAAGGATCTATTTTTTTTACGAAGATTAACATATAAAAAATCTGTTGTGGCCAGCACAATACCTCTCGCCATTTTTATTTTATCTTGCATAGGGCGCGAGCAGTTATGTGACTTTGTTGGCCTTAGCAAGCAGATATGGGGGCCCTTGTCAGAATGAGAGCTGGTAATATACATAGGTGTCAAGTATCATAAGTTTTCATTCGAAACATTATGATTTTCCAAATCCATGTGGATTATTTTCCTTGACAAGTATATTCCATACTAATGGATGACAAATAAACAGAATATTATGAAATTTTGAATGAAAAATTGACATAATTATGACAATTGTGACATCTATGTAAATAACTACTAGCCGTCATTCTGACACGGATCCTCATATCTGCTTGCCAAGGCCAACAAAGTCACATGGCTGCTCGCGCCCTATAAGTAACGAATTTAACATTTCTTGTACACACAAATAATTGAAATTGTTTCTCTTCTTTCGTTCAATGAGAAATTTTATCCTACTATTCTATGTTCAAATTCATTGACGGTATTAGCGGTATTTCTTAAGGATATATGTAATATTGACATACCTGCAATTTAAATAAATATTTAATTAATAATACAATAATATATATTAAATGTACTCATACCTCCCACAACTGACACTGACATTTTGCATTTATTTGTCAATTACAAAACATTTAATATCGCAACTGTTTTTCGGGCAACGAGATTTATTACAACAGATTATTCTATATTATTTATACGAGGTGTGTTCAAAAACTATCGCGAATTTTGAATTTTCGCGGGTTACGTATATTCGAATTTCGATATTTTTGTGGCTTTATGTTGGTACTCATGTCTCTCACTTATGTCGACAAGCTCGGCCATTTTGAATGTTCACTTACTTGTTGACAGCTGCTTTGCTTGCACGTGTTTTGGATCGTCTTCGATTTTTACCTAATGTGCTTATTCGTTAAAAACTGACTATGAATTTTTTGACCAAGACAATATCTTTCTTATCTAAAGGCGACGGAACGTAGAAAAAAATAATTCATTTAAAATTTGTCATTGTCATAAAATGTTTTTATCAAAGAAGTTATTTCATTTCTACTCGTACACAAAAAGATCGAAATTCGAATATACGTAACCCGCGAAAATTCAAAATTCGCGATAGTTTTTGAACACACCTCGTATACTATATCTCCAAACCTATACGAGATATAATAAAAAAAATAAGTGTGTCAGATTGAGAATTTAATTATCTTTAATATTTGTAGTAACAAATTTTCAAAAAATAATATTTAGAATTATTTTTTTTAGAAACTACCACTTCCGGTTGTCCAATTGTTACCAGAACCTATTCAACTCTTCCCATTACTGTTAGGTTGAGGAATCCGTAGTCAAACAGGTCTTTAGTCTTATAGAATTTGAGAAATCGTGTCTCCAACAACCTCACACACACACACACACACATCCACATACACACACACACACACACACACACACACACACACACACACACACACACAGACATCATTGTAAAAATGTTAAAATCGGATTCTATGGACCTTAAATCGTGCTTATTCAATAAAATCTGGATATGCGATTTTTAGCATGAATCCAATACCTCTCTTAGCGAGAGGTAAAAAATGAAAGTATAAATATTTAATAGATTTGTGGCCGGTTGCATCGTTGATGCTTAAATTTTAAGTGTTCCTTAAATTGACAATATCGTATCGAAACGTAACGTCGAATGAGTAATTGAATATTGCTGTCAAAATTTTGATTTGTATTTTTTTTTGTTTCAGCCTAGCTTAAAATTTAAGTGTCTGCGGTGCAACTGGGCATTAAAATGCAGATATTTCTTTTTGCATTTATTTTAATACAATTTTTGTAATTTTCTTTCCAGTTTATTATGCAGTGCAAAGCTCGCCTTGTGTATATGGAAATATTTATTTTCGTGTAAGAACTTTTAATATGAATTTCCATTACTCAAAGAATTTGACCTTTCACGCATTTCATTATGAAATATATAAATTTCCATTTATTGTGCAGTTACATACCCATTGTTTTACGAACACCGCAATATTTTTTCAGATATTGTGTCGTTATTAATAAATAAATAAGTGTATCCAAGCCTTTCTTTTTCTATTTAATTAAATAGTTAGGTTATATAGGTACCAAAGAAGTCATTTATCAATCGTCACCACATGGACACCTATTTCTTTTCTTTTAAATAGCTTCTAATTATTCTTACTTACGAGTAAATTAATTGCTACTGTAAATTACATTAATGTCAAGGTATAATTTAAAAGTATTAACATTACCTAGTTAAAATTTCAAAAGTTTTCTCGTTTTAAAATATCATCGTTTATACCAGTGGTTTACAACATTTTCCCGAATCTCCACTTTTTTTATTTGTTACTACAGCAATATTCAAACTAGAGATCGCGACCCCGTAGTCGGTATCATAGAAATCTAGATAAAGCATGACACGCGCCGTCATCTTTATTACAGTTACGGAATTGTTAATCTTAAGTTAATCTTATTTTGGGGTTATATTAAAAATAATTAAACAAATACTTCTAAAATTCATATAATTAAATAAAGGATAGAATAGAACAGAAAAGACCAGCGGGCGTAATGTTCAATTTTCCGCATGGTAACTAAGATGTAAACAAACAATATAGATAGCTACATGATTTATTTGCATAAAAGTTCAGACCTTTTACAAAAGTGTTGACAAAATATTAATTTACATTATATCTTATACGTGTAAATAAACATGAATTGCATTTAAAGTGTAAGTAGCATTATGTGCGATTTCTATTTATATTAAACATGTACACATATGTACCTATTTAGAACTTATTACTATTTTATTATACACAGCACACAGACATTATTAAATAAAATTATTTGAGATCAACAAGAGAACTTAAACCTATGCATTTGTATTTAAAATATCATTATAATAATATTAATAATAATTATTATTAAACATGCTGTAAATATGTACATATTTATATAATAAAGGTTTGGTTCGACTGAGTTGTGGTTCTAGTCCGTATTCCGACAAGTTTCGTACTACTCATAAACAAACAATATTGGTACAGTTGTGTGTAAATCCTTATTGTTTACTAATTTATGAGAAGAATTTGGAAGCATTTCTTTCTAAAATAATTTAGGAAACAACACGCGCCCCCATGTTAAATGTCTATGTAACGAATTTTATTACATGTACAGCAAATATTATAAACTTGAACAAATAATGACTACGCACAAGCCTTGTTATAAAAATCTGTTTTAAAAACTAAAAAATTCATAAATAATACACAAATTTATCAAAATATGATTTTAAAGCAGAACAGTTATATATACAAACAAATATTTATATTATATCAGCAGTGGCGACTCCTGTCTTTTGAACAGGAGGGGCGCAGTCATTAAAAAACTAAGAGTATTTTTTATCTCTTTTCAGCTCTTCTTCTTTCGAAAATATAAATTGAAAAATGGCGAGCTGGGTTTTACTCTCGCTAATTGTTGTTAATTTTAAATCAGGTAATGACCTACCTAATTCTTTTATTTTTTATTTATCCTCTAAATGAAATCTATTAATGTTTCGTTTTTAACAAAACATTACATTATTCATTGCCATATTAATTTATTAGTGATTTGTCGAACCGCGAAACAATGCACTACAAAGTATTCATTTTAAAACTGAGCCGAAGGCGCAAAATAAGTTCGGCCACACAGCGCTTACTAGACATTGCTAGTCCGTACTAAATACAACAGAAACAGTACGTCACGTTGTCATAGCAACGTGGGCCGCTGTACGCTGAGCGGCCAAGCTTCAGCGCAGTGACGTTGCACATTTCGCCTATTAACTACTTACGTTACGATATGTAGAAACGCATTGTTTTACTATATGATTAAATTATATTGTTAATTTATTATAATAAATTAGAAGTTATTTTTACCGTTTTCTGATAGAGCGGAGGCGGCCATGCGGCCTCATTAACGAACCGCCCCTGGCTAACAGTCTATAAAATGTCACTTTTAATGATTAGGCAGTAAAATTATTTTTATTGTCTATTATTGGCATTTACTTAGCAACCACTCAACAAAGGCATAGGAACCGTTCAACAAAAGCATAGCAACATAATTTGATGCCATTTATTGCCTCTGCTTCGCCTCGGGAGTGAAACGCCAACCTCTTCTGTAAATCAGATATTTTAGTGACTAGTTGAACAAATAACTATTTAAAAAATCGTGAAATCAAATATTGAAATTTGACATATTTTAAAACAAGGCTTGTGTTACTAGCCAACATGTTTATTATCATACGTAATATAACAAGTGATATGATTATCATCGATGATATTCTCGAGTGAAACCGAGCTGCCTCGGTTTCACGAGCAATATCTTCGATTATTAATCATATCACGAGCTTATATTTAATGAGAGAATATAATGAATTTTTGTAACACATTATGTTAACCTAACTTTTGATATACATATTCATAATGTATTAAAACATGATACTTACAAGTTTTATTTAATATATCGGAGTTTGAATTATTGTTATTACTTATTTTATACTCAAAATTAACTGTCAATGTTGTAAATAAAGAAAACAAATCCCTTAGTAACGACTATAAATAAGGTGATAATTTCTTTGTTTTTTATCATCGCTGTGACAGACATGTAACTAGGGAGATTCTGAATGTTGATTGGCGGAAAACATGTCACGTGACTAATGAATTATATTCTCGTTTTAATATGTATTACCCGCTAACATGTTAAATTATTAAAAATGCATGCAAAGTATTACAAACCATTATGCATTTGTGTTTACGTTAGTATTGTCTATAGACTTTGAATATTAAATAAGTGAAAAATACTTTATGTAAATAAACTTGACACAGAAAATCTAAAATTGATGCTGATGCATTTGTTATGTGGAAAGTTCTCCACTTTACTGTGTCCATACAAATAAAAAATTCACTCTTCGATTACAGGAAAATCGTTTGTTTATTTGCTGATAAATTTTACAGCTTGTTGAGTTCGTTCGATTTCACATCATAGAAGTTCCATTTGCAAATTTAAGTGTCGTACTTATTGCAAAATACTACTTCCTATCTGCATGAATTACACTAATGTTGTCAAGGAAACTTGCGTTTGTTACGTGTTATCATTTCATGTAACAAAAAAATGATACTTTGAACAAAAAACACGAAAATTTCCATATGAAACTAGATCTTATTTACGAACTTATTTGGACAAAAAGTGGTTGGTGCAAATGGTATGAACTGTCATCATAAAAGGAAATAAAAAAATGAATATCAAGGATAGAAATACTTTTAAAATATCTGTCTATTTGTTTATGGAAATATATTTGGGAGTGCCGCTTTATAAATGAAATAAATGCATAATCACCAGATTTTTTTTAGATGTAAATCTATTTTTTGTACAGTTTTGATATTATTTATATTGTTTTCGCAATAACTAAGATATCATCTGGGTGTTGTCCTAACTGATTCATCCCAAATAATCCAACAGCCACTTTAGTGTATGTGAATATGGCTATAACAAATAGTGAAGCACCTGGGGGCGCCGACTTGTGGGTGCAACGGGGCGCGTGCACCCTACAAACAATTTTGTAGGGATCAGTGCCCCTCACAACAAAATTACATAAATAAATTATATTTTGCACTCAATTTTTCCAATGGTTATATTTTGCATTGGATTCCGCTTTTACGATGTACATAGCCGGGCTCCAGATCCAGATTATAATTTTCTGATTTATCTAATAATACATTTTACAAAATAAATATAGTTGGATTATTGAATTATTCGAACTTGAAGGCATCAATTTTAGGGTTAGAAATGGGCCGTATTTAATAATGATGTTAGAAGAAGTGTATTTTAAACGCATTGTTATTTGAATACAGATTTAAAAGTACATAATTAGGAAACATCTTATAATATTTTAATCTCTTTTCACTTTACAAATTGACGTTAGAAAAAATACACTTAAAACGAATTATTATTTTAATACAGATTTGAAAGTACATATTGAATGCAAATTTCGGGTACGGCCCAGGACAGAAAACTCTACCTGGCTCAGAGTACCATTACCGCAAAGTCCATAAAACTTTATAACGACCAATTGGCAGAATCTATAATGAGTTCCAAATATTTCTTCCTCCAACTATAAATAAAAAAACGGGATTAGAACTCGTGAAAAATTATTATGGATTTTAGATCTAAACTCGGAACTCGGTAACTGAATGCGTTTCCGTGATTACTTTTTTAATATATTATTGTAATAACTGTCAAATAGCATTATATTTTTATAAATACTTCAATAATAAGCCATTAAATTACGAGTATTTATTTGGATACCAAATGGAATAATCTTTCTAACCATATAAAAAAAATCTGCCAGTATAGTTTTACGGGACAGATGATATTTAAAAAAAAATCTGTTTTCTCATATTAAACGCTTATGTCATGGTTTCACTCTGTATACAGGGTGTAACAGAAATAAGTACATTAAATTTATCCAGTGATAGGATAGAACTCGTCGAGACCAACATGACATGGTTGTTAAGTTTATTTTGTTTATATGTTACAATATATTTTTTTGTATTAATTATATATTATATATTAAATTTGACATTCAAAATAACATTCTTTTTCGTATTTGTACGTTTATCTGCCACTTTTTCAAACTAATGCAAAAAGTGATTAAATCACATAATCAACGATAGCCTGTCACTTTTTCACACTAATGCAAAAAGCGATAGTTCAAATATATAATAATTCACTATTTGCTTCATGTTACTTTTAAACGGAATTAGAAATAAACCTAGTATGTGATACATTGTAAAATGTGTTTTTCGCACATAGCATCTTCACTTTTCGTGCGAAAAACACCATCATTTTGCAACTAAACACATAAATAGTTAATCTGGGTTTTATTAGGGTTTTTCTGGGTTTAACAACCCGAGTGGGTTTTTTTTGGGTTGGGGTAAATAGAAACAGCCCTGATTTCAACATTTATACAAATATAAAGATGTTTAAAATAACTTTCTTGGTCAACATTTGTTTACCACTGGCAACTTATGTCATTTAATATTTATTTCTCATTTTCATATAAAGGCACGTGTTTTCTATCTAGCGTGGCATCATAACTTCAAACAAATATCATTTGGTTTACTTTCACTGAAAATAGATCCCTGATTTCAAAAAGAAGATAAATAGTAGGAATTGAATAAAATAGATGTTACGGTCACTAAAAACTCTAATATTCTAAAAACTAATAACTTTTTTAAATTTTGTTCATAGTTTTAACGTCTAGTGTTAAAATAAACGACCCATATTCTAATTTGTTACTATGGTGGAGGACCCCATTGGTCTAACCGTTATTTTTTGTAATTGAGCGTATTTAATTTTTTGAAATTTTAGCATTTTTATGGCTACATAAATACTATTGACCCGTTTACACCGTTTGCATTTACTTAAAGTTGAATTTTTACATTAATAATGTAATGTTATAGAGCACTTTTAAATCGCGTTTAGTATGCGTTCCATACTTAAATTCGTGCAATTATTCAAGAAAGTAGACTCTTTTCAACTTTTTCATAGCAAAATAATAATCTTTTGTTGTATTATTGCTAGTTGTTACGAACGACGAATAACAATGTATGTTGTCACGCGATAGTCGGCAAAGTGTAATTGTTTCTTTTTTGTTGGAAATGTATACAAAAATAAAAAAAAAATACTAAGATAACATCTGATGAAAATTATTTAAGAAATATTTTTGTATCAAATTATGTAATTGAATTAATTAAAATTATTAATTTTCAAATAAATTTGTGTTCCGGGGGATGTATCGGCAAACACCCCATATATTATATATATATATATATATATATATATATATATATATATATATATATATATATATATATATATATATATATATATACATACATGTAACTATTATTCATTATAACAGTTTTGTATATGTAAATAAAAATTGTTTCAGCTGTAGGCCTGACGATATCAATAAAATGACGAAATCGATAACCACAAAACAACCATTTTATGAAATATAAAATTTTATAGTTCTTTTTCATCACAAACCTATCTACGATAATAATATGAATTCTGATCTCGAGTCAACAAATCCCCATAGTGATTTAATTGTTAATTTTGAAATGTTCAAGTAGTGTCTCCCCTAATAATTTTTCAGCAAAACAGAAAAAAAATTGTATGTAATGATAACTTAAATTTTCTATTTATTACTGAATCAAGAACAATTTAGTTTCGGTTCCAGAATCGAGAACCGATTAATTTCGATTCCAAAATCGAGAACCGATCAGTTTCCCAGAACCTAGAACCGGTAGTTTCGGTTCCACGAATGAGAATCCGGCAGTTTTGGTTCCCGAACCAAAAACCGATTAGTTTCGATTCAAGAATCGAGAACTCTTTAGTTCCCTAGAACTGAGAACCGGGCAGGGTTGAGATATAAATTAGTTGATAAAATCAACGATTAATTTTTATTTTAAAAGAATCAGGATACTTGAAAACATATCTATTCATGAAAATAAAACTTTCTAATCCTTTTAATACAAATAAAAAACCTTGATGTATTTTTTCTTTCTAATATATCATAATACTTAAAAGGAATTTAGCTGCTTTCCACAAAAATAAAACTCAAAAATTCCTTCTAATACAAAAAATAAGAATATATAGAGAACTTAACCTGAAAGTAAAAACAAAATGTTGTCGCACTTTTATAATATTACTGTTAAATAGAATACATGTGTGCGTAATTTATATAGCCGAGCGTTTTCTGAAAGTTTTCGGAATTTTTCCGACTCAAATTGTCGAATTTTGTTTCGTTTCTTTATTATTTAATTTGAAAGTATTTTTTTCGTAATAAGTTTGATGAAACAAGGCATGAACAGGTAGAAAATATGAGTATTAAGAACAACTAAACAAAAAATATTATTTAGAAAAAAGAAAATCATGATTTTTTTTTTACAAATCGTCGATTTTTTTTTTCAAACAAAATATTTTTAAAAACCCTGAAACCAGGATCGAGAACCCAGTAGTTGCGTTACAAGAACCGAAAACCGGGAATTTTCGATTCCAGAAACAAGAACCATTTAGTTTCCGAGTATCGGGTTGTTTTTCTTCCAGGAACGAGAACCCGATAGTTTCGGTTCTAGGAATGAGAAATCTGTAGTTTCGGAACGGAGACTCGGGTAGTTAAACATTGAATAACCGGATACCCGGGTAATTTTAGAACCCGAATAGAACCGTAAGCGGTTCCCTCCATATTATTTGTGAATTTATTTGGCAATGGTGAAACCGGGCATTAGTGTTAACAAATGAAATGGGGATCTTAGTTGAAGAAAACAACTAAATAAAATATTATACTTTGTTTTGTTTATGGTAAATACCATTCGAAATCAATCACGTATCTAAGTATTTTCTTTATTTTTTTTTAGATTAATGTTGACATCTGTGACACTTGTACATCAGAACAGAACTTTTATTTTCCTTTCCACAATTTGTTTTTTCTATTCCCACAAATCCAATTCCTACGCCCGCTATCCTAGAATTACAGTCTTGAAATCCGTATTCTCTATCAGTGTCGGTATCCGCAGTCCTGTTAGGATTCGTGTCGCTAACCGCGTGTATTCGTAGACAGGCCTCGTCCGTGTTGAATTATTGATTGGCTTCGATCGCACTGGCGTCGGCGTCGGTGGTGGTGGTGGTGACCGACTGTCCCTCGACGCCACGTCACTAATGGCCACTCAGATCCGGACTTACGACCAGCAAGAAGAAGTGAATGTAGAGGTTATGGAGTGATGATGGCAGTTGAATATTGTGAAGGAAAATGGTGATATAAAATATTGAGGGTGAAAGTAAATAAATGGGTGATGTTTTAAGGGTTTATTCTATATATTAGATAGATGGATAAAACGGACATATAAATCGTATAAATATAAGAGTCACGCTATAGCTATTATTGAGAATGACACACATGGTTAATATTTCTTAGAATTATTATATGTTCAAAGTATGTAGTTCGCTTCAACAATAAAAGCTCGTAACTAAAAGCTTTCAAAATAAGCATGAATTGTAGAATTCATCTCTTCTTTAGAATATGTATATTTGTACGAAGACTGATCGTTTAATTTTAAGAATAAATATTTTGGGTATTACATATTAAGTTAAAATAAAATAAACTAATAAAAATAACATTCATTAACTCTCTTGTTAATTCCATATCTTCACTTACAACGAAAAAAATAAGTAATTAAGTTATAACTTTCGCAACAGCAACCTGATTTTTTTATTCTTAATAATTCTAGAATAATCTCCGTTTGCCGTATACGTATTTTCTCAAACAATTCTCTTAATATTTTATAAAATTATTACGATACCCTCTATAAGAAAGGATTAAGAATAATAGTAAAAAACAATTTTTTTTTTTAATTTTAAAAAAATATTCATTTAATGCAGGGTTACTCAACCTTTTTTGTCTCCCGCCCACTTTGTCATATTGTAAAGTAACGCAATTTGCTTATCGCCCACCTACATAATTCGCGATAATTTTAATGTACTTTATTTTGAAATATTGCAACCAATGAGGCATAAAAAACAAATTAATCATATTCTGCATCCTAAAATTAAAAAATTCAATAACTAATGTAAAAAGAAAATTGTGTGTTTTGTATTTGATGCTGATTAACAATAGTTATTTATGTTACAAGAGAGGTAAGTAGTATTTACCAGTCGAGGAAATGTTTGACACCCGAAAGAAGCGAGGGCTGACAATTAACTGGTCAAATATATTTACCTTTTGAGTTACATACAGGATAGTGACCGGCATAGCCGAACATAGGATTTTAACATGTAAAATAAGACTTTCGTAATTCCCTGCTACCCTTATTTTAGGTAAAAAAAGCTTCAAATAAAAGTTGTCGAGCATCTGAATCAATAAACAATTTTTTCGCAGATATTAGGTATGAAAAGGTCGAATATCACATTAAAAATAGCAATAGCCGTGGAATTGAGACAAAATAAATAACAAATTTCTAATGGTTTATCTATAATGTTAGGGTATTATTTTTTTCCAGTTAACAATACTGTTAATTTAATAAAATTAACCTAGCTTGACAGGTAAATCGTTAACATTTGTTAATTTTTTGTTTCAATTCCATGGCTATACCTATTTTTGGGGTGATTTTAGACATTTTCATATCTAATTTCTGCCGTTACAAGGCACACATAATTAAATTAGTTTATTCATTCAGATGCTGAATTTTATGCCCTACAACTTTTATTTGAAGCTACCCAGAATAATTAGGGAAGCATGAAATTAGAGAAGCATGAAATTAGGAAAGTCTGATTTTTTCCACTCCCGATGATTTATTTTTAATCTTTGATTGATACATTGACACAAAAGATGTTAGTATTCCTTGGAAAATTTAAGAAGAAAAATAACGCTGTCATCTGTCACATTTGACCAGACAAATATTTATGAAATGATAATTTGAAAGAACTTAAATTGAGAATTGTAAATTATAAGAATGGGTAATTAATTTCACACAAGATTAAAATATCTAATTGTTGGTATTTAATAAAATAGGGACGTAAGGGAGCATCGTAGGGAAGTAAAAGAACTACTTACGTACCGTCGTTATTAGAAATTGATACCTTGATGGTAAAATGAACGTATAAACATATGTACGGTCCTACAAATAATATGTCCTAAAAACCTATACTTACGATATCGGTAGTTGGAAAATTATTTTAAATTTGATTTTAGTTTACTTAAAAAAATCGAAGATATGCTCTTTCTGCAATTTTCGTATTATCTGATAAATAATAATAATGTTTGCCAAAATCAGAAAAAGCTCACTGGTGGGCGGTACCGCCTACGTTGAGAAACCCTGATCTAATGTATTTAACAGCAGAATGGTTTGTGACTGAATTAAAACCCCATCCAACTTCTTTATAAGGTATTAAATTAATTTCTTGAAACTGATTAAGGTATAAGGTTCTAATTGTAAATAGTGCTTCATTTCATTTTTAATTTCCTTTTTCACAATAGTTCGGGAACGGAATCGAGAACGGTGATACAGATTTTGAATTGGATCAAAACTATGCTGTGCAGCCACTTTGATTGTACTTATATTGTAATCGTATAGTTGTAATACTGGCCTATAAGTTTTATATGAATTTTATATTTTATCACCTATTTATTGGCATAGTATACAGATAATGAGCGAATAATTATGTTTATGTTCAAATTTACTTATATTGAGTTGAGTTTTAATACATTTAGCACACAACCTTCAATGGTTGAGGACCTAGTTTTCTTGCTTTTCTACATGACTACATGTCATTGAAATTAAGGGTTAGAAGTGCATGAAGTAGAACAAGGTTATACATTTGTGACATAAAGTTTGTATAGATATTATATTCGTAGGTCGTAGATGATGTTAACGATTACATTTTTGTACAAATACAATTCTGTCCTTTTTACCTTTAAGTAAGGAAGGAAGGTATTGTCTTTGGTCAAAAATTTCGATAGTGAGTTTCTAATGAATAAGCACGTTTTGGGGTCCCTTGAATAAGAATTTACTATTTTTACGATGATGTCTGTATGTATGTGCGTGTGCGTCTGTATGTATGTGCGTGTGCGTCTGTATGTATGTGCGTGTGCGTCTGTATGTATGTGCGTGTGCGTCTGTATGTATGTGCGTGCCAGTGTGTGTGTGTGTGTGTGTGTGTGTGTGTATGTGTGTGTGTGTGTGTGTGTGTGTGTCTATGTGACGGTCGTTTCGAATCGCATAACTCCAATACCCGAGCCAATACCACTATTCCAAAAATTATATTTTTTCGTATTCCTCAAGTTTAGATCCATATGCAAACATGATTAAGTTTTAGTTATAATTGGTCCACCGGAATTACCCTCATTTGCAACTTTTAACAGTTTTTCTTAAAAAAAAGCAGTTAAATATCATTTATTGCCATTTAATATTATTATGTTTTAAAGAACATGTTATTCTCTATACGATGTGTTTGCATTTTATACTTCATATTCAATAGATATAGAGTTAAAGAATTATAAAGATATTAAATTAAATTTCATAAATCAGCCAGCTATGTTAACTATGGAAACTGCTAATATATTCACATAATTCAAACTGACAGATGTCAGTATCAATGAAAAGAAAATGAATGTGGCAGAGAAGAGGATGTTGAGGTAGATATTGGGGAAGACAAATAAAGTTAGGGTAAGGATTTAAAAGATAAGTGAAATGGCTCGAGTAATATATGTTTCTAGATAGATACAAGAGAGACGATTACATTGGTTTGAACATGTCATGAGGAGAGATGAAAAATATATTGGAAGAAGCTTAGTAATAGAAGGTAGAAGAAATAGAGGAAGACCAACAAAAAGATGGAAGGACTGCATTGCGGAAGACTTGAGAGAAAAGGAACTGAATCAGGACGACATGCAAAACAGAAATGAGTGGAAGAAGAAAAAAAATAGCGACCCCTAACGAATGGGAAAAGCTAAAGACGAAGAAAATGTCAGTGTCAAGTGCAATTTGCATAGTTTGTTTATGAAATAATTTTACTGGAAATATAGGATCTTTCGCAAGAATATTTATGTATGGAATTTGTACATAATACACAGGCTTGACGGAAGGTAATGTGCTGGCCACATCAGATTTTTATATAAATGTTGTCCACATTTTCTTTATTATCAAATTTAGAATTACTCGTTTTGTTTAAATAATAAATAATTGTTTTTTAGTCATTTGATAAGAAGAATGATTAAAAATAATGTTGAAATAAATAGGTACAGCATTTGAACCCATAACTTTTCTTTCACTATCACTATACACGTATGTTATTGTTATTATTGTGAAATCTCTTCACAAAGAAACTAATAATTTATGCATTTACATGCTCATCAATTTCATATTACACGTAGAGAGTTAATAAGCGATTAATTTATACTTTATTCTTTTATAATACATTGCAAAATACAACCTCTGTTTCACTTGTATATACTCCTTATACTCGTATTATAAAAGAGGCAATAAATTTTATACATACAATTTTGTGCAATTAGTAATTACGTGCATGCTATTAAAAACTTTCTTAATAAGTGTAACAACAAATATGCTATAAAGCAATACGAGATACAATACGTTCAACTGCAGTTTTCCATCTCAACGTAAAGAAAAAGTAGATTAAAGTGTATTGTGCTGCACAAAAAAATGTCATTTCCGAGAATTAACGAAGTTTGCGATACAAAAAGACGAACAAGAATTGAATCTCTGCTTCAATAAACTTCTTCAGCAGTAACGTCTGGATTGGGAGTAGCGATTTTTTCTAAAATAAAATAAGACATTTATTGAATTAAGAGATTAACTTTCTGTTGTTTTATTCAGCTTTTAAAAGATAATTAATACAGACGGAAGCAAATGATTCTGTTTCGAAATGCGTAAAAGAGTAATTTATGGTAGGACAAATTTTATGAACAAGCAAAACGATAAAATGTCTTTAACTTGAATGGGGTATACGAAGGTGATTGAAAAAATAGACAAATGGCTATTTTCTTTTATTATTAATTTTAGACCTATTGAAACTAGTGACATACCGGATTGGGATTTGACCGGAACTGGATTATGGCTGATGGTAGGACCGAATCGCCAGAATAATTCAGGTCGCCAAATCGGTTCCTCTTACCTACTACGACAAAGAGACATGATTCCTCGATGATTTCATTATTGAGTTAGTGATATTATGTCACCTTCAATAAGTACACATACCACAAATTCTGAGAACAATATACTTGATCTTTATTACAAAATGATAATTGTAGATACAAAATCAGATTCAATCTTGTGGTAGTATACTGATTCAATCATCAAAAACCATTTCCTGCTCTATACAGGGTGTTAAAAATTCCAAAATTCGGAAAATTATTTCTTATTTTTCATTTTATTCTTTTTTACTGCGCCACTGCTGACATGAAATTTTTATAAAAAAAAATGAATTATCTAATCACGTAACGAACGTTAAACAGGAAATTAATTACGAATTATTTTTTTTTTAAATTAAAATTCAGTATTTTTAATAAATATTTCATGTCGGCAATGGCGCATTAAAAATGAATTAAATAAAAATAAGGAATAATTTTCCGAATTTCGGAAATATTATTTTTGATTGAGAATCAGCACATCAAAATATATACCCTCAATTTTTTACCCTTTTTTTAACATCTTGTTTAGTTACGGACGATTATTTTGAGAAGTCGGTAATATCTATGTTAAAAATAGGTCTACGTTAACATACAAAAAAGCCACTCTTTATTCATCATGATTTCAATAAAAGTACATTAAAATTATTAGCAAATAATTATACTTACGTACTTTGTTTTAGAGAAAAAGTCTATGGTTTTTCTTTTATACTCTTAGAGTCTAAAATGATATTTTGATTGTATCTTATAATATAAGATACGTTCGATTAGGCCGGAATGGTAGTTCTGGTTTTTAAGCCGGATTTAGTGATACCGTTGAATATCCGTCCCATCCCTAATTTAAACTTTTAAGTTACATGGACGCAAACATAAATAAGTGGCACAGAAAGTGTTCCGGGTCTGAAAAGATTTCGGTTTTTCCGGTTTCACCGGAAGCGATGTCATCGTGGATTTTTTAAATGAAATGATGTATTTGTTGTAGTTGAATTGAAAATCCGTCTTTTTATAAAGTTTCTATACAGTGTCTCACACTTTTTGTTCGGTGTGGCGGAGATAGTCAATGTTATTCTTATTCTTATTGGCGTTTTCTGTACCATGTTTCCAATTTTGCAATGTAATGTAATATTGAATCATTCATAAATTTTCATTGCTATACAAAGTCTTTCTTGACTTATCGATGGTTTACTATCTAGTCAGTTAATTAGCTTGTATGTTTTTTCTAAATATAACAACATAACCTAATCTCGTTCCGAGTTTTCCAAGTTTGAGTTTTGTTAGGTTATGTTGAACCGTATTTAGAGAAATTGCAAACGAAAATGTCCAACAAATACCCATATTACAATAAGGTCGAAAGCTGTTTCTAGTCAAAATGTAAAACATCGTTAAAACAACTAAGGTTGCATTTTATGAAAGACGGATTTTACAATACGAGTAGTGATTCCAAAATTTTCATTTTCATCGGAAATAACTTACTAATATTTTCTTTGTGTCATGAAATATTTTGAGATATATACATGATGTATCATTTGAGTTTGATTATTTTGAATTGCTAGAGTTAAGAAAAAATATTTGTATTTAAATTTAATTGTACTCGTTATTGAATTTCTATTTAATTAAAAATAATCTCTTTCATAGATATAAGAGTTGCTAAAAATAACTTTTGGCTATTCACATTGAAGGTTTTCATAAAGTTTATAAATAATGTATTAGGATGTACCATGAGTGTCTCTCATTGTTGTCGCATATTCCAATAAATATTAATCAATGGCCACTTGCTTAATAGATTGATTGTTATTCAATACGTCAGCAATTGTTTATACATAATGGATTAAATGTTTATTATTGATATTATAAATTATAATTAGATCTAATTGAAAACAGGAGTATGTATTTTTAATGACGTCGGAAAATACTTCGTTGAAAACAAATACTTGATAAAAAATTACTGTATAAATCATAATATTGTTTAAAATATTTTCGATAAGAAAATTGCGTTCAAAGATTTATTGTTGCATGTTTTCTTGTTAAATGTTGAAAATATATTTCATTTATAAAATAGGAATAGTACTTCGTTTTATTTTGCATTTGAATATCTCCCTTCCGACTTGGTTACATTATTTATAAAAGGTTGTTGCTCTTATTATACTTTAATTGTCTAATTTATTCAGGATTACGAATAAGATGCGTTGATTTACTAAACTAGTTGTTTATGTATCTGTATACCAAGGGCGTAAAATAATACACAGGCCCGGGGTATTAAAATTAGAGCACGAAACGTAAGCCAATTAAATCTGGCTGTACTTAAAGTCATATAAATATATCGGAAGCAGCCAATGAATAATACTTGTTTATTAAGGATCAGTTGCATAGCTTATGTCTTATATTGTATCGAAACAAAAATTCAAATGAGTTGTTAAATATTACTGTCAATTTATTTTTTTTATTAACCTGTAGTTGACATTGACTATAAATTGTGCAACTGGCCATAAATCTTGAAACATATTTGAAATATTTCAAATTATTTTCCGAAATTTTATATATAAATTTGGAGATACAAATAATATATAGGTATTAAACTTTTATGTTAAAATTATACGATATCGTACAATTATTAGTATTTGACTTAGAAAGAAATATCACGGAAAGAAACTTACACGAATAAATTGTTAAATGCAGGGGCGGGTAGACCATGGAAGCAAGGGAAGTATTGCTTTTCCTTTAAAATATATTAATTAGTAAACACTTCAAATACTTAATGCACATAATTTACGGTTAAATATTAGATAAAAATAAATAGTGCTCTCTTTATTCATCGTATTTCATAATTCTAAGCAGGGTCTTGGTTGCATGTACGCCATCCCTTCCTCGCCTACGTCGCCAGTCTGCCTAGACATACTCTATAATTTTCGCCACGTATTAGTTTTATTAGAGGGTTTTCGGTTTTCAGGCCGTTGGCGAGAGCGGCGTGTATGTGGTGAAAGCGAATAAGCAATACGATGAGCTGTTTCCCTTCTCGTAAAATTCACCGCACACCCCTGGTTAAATGAAGTTAGGTCAACATGACTAAACTTCAAAACGCAAAAATAATTATTTTTTTCACTACTAGCTACACAGAGGTACTTTATTGACCGAATAGAGTGCCGTGAAATTGAATTTCTCAACCCGTCCATGGTTACCGGTATATAATTTTTTATTATTAACCGATAATAAGTTAATAATGAATAAATTTACATTTTTTGATAATTCTGTGACAGTTTTAAATCGGAAATGTTTATAGCAAATTTAAGTATAACCAAGAGACTTTATTTATTAATATTTTATGCATTTAAATGGTTGTTTAAACAGCTTAATTCAATATTAAAATTTTATAAAACTGTCACAATGAAATGATAAAATTTCAGTTTTTGTTTTAATAAACAATTTTACTAGGCCAACTATGCATCAATTGTGCCATCACAATTAAAAGTAAAATGACGTTATGGTCGGATTAATTTTATAAATAATTATTAAAATTACGTGCTAGTAGTGAAAAAAATAGTATATATACCACGGTTATGAAGAGCATTATTGCCCTCGCGAATTATAATCCCGAGGGAACCGAGGGATTATAATCTTTTCGCTCAGTCAATAATCATACTCTTCACAACCTTGGTGTATAATATACTATTATCCACGACTGTCAAATAATATACCCATAATTCAACCGTTTTTTATCAATTAATGACCTTAGTTACTGTTGCTAATTGAATAATAATGACAGTTCGATGGAATAATATTATTCAATCTTACCTTTCAAACAGTACAAACGAATTACTTTTAATAAGTATTTTTTCCACATAAAACGCCAAAATTATACTAGTTTTCTCATTTTCTATAGTTTTATTTTCTTCTTAAGCTTAAAATGTGTTGAATAATCGGTTTAAAAATTTCTGTTAAATGTCAAATCAGTTCATAATTTTGTTATAACAAATCCCTAGCGATCAAAGCTAACTATGTTTAGGTTTGTAAACAAATAATTTTCTAAAATTTGTTGTTATTTCTGATTTTATAATAATACAGTATATTATTATTTGACAGTTGTGCATAAAGTATAGTATTCTATTCGCATGTAATGGCTATTACTCACTCGAATGATTTACATGCAAACTTCATTCTCATGAGTAAGAGCGCTCATTTAATAATATACTATTCTTCTTTCAGGTATAAGTATAGTTACATTTTCATGATTATAAGTTGGCAATGCTGTTCTGGTGTCAATTTCTGAAAAAAATTAATACAAAAATTAACGAAGTACAGTAAAATTTTGTTATAATGCTATCCCGTATATTACGGTCTTTTTATGAGGTCCCAGTCCAATCCAATATATACTACACCATAATAGGAAAAAACCGCAAATAGCGCGCATGGATTCCGCATATAACGCTCGAAAAGATTTGAGCGTCTATTAATTATATTTCGCAGTAAGAGTTTATTTACCGTCAATTTAAAAAATTGTGCTTCATCGCTACCGTCAAATCGTGCGCATTTTTGTTCCATGATATTGTAGATGAATTAAATTCCCCGGATACAATGCTACGAAGAGAGTGATGATGAAGACATTACTCCGATTGTTGTTCTAACGATGAAGCAGGCACTGAATGCTTTATGATTTTCCTGTTCATTACTCACTGGTATTTCTCCCAGTTTTTTTCAAAATATAATTGCCACGGAAAGTGTAATTTTGTCATTATCTCGTTGTAGACAAACCACGATTAACGATTTTTTTTAAAGGTTAAAAATTATCTTTTATCTTCATACATTTGTAACTTTCTTTTTTATAATAAAACTGAATTTAAATATATAATTATGAACGCAAGAATATGTAATGAATATATATTTATATACAGTGTAATATCTGAAGTACATTATTTTACATCACGCTTATGCTATCCCGCTTATAACGCGTTTTTTGTCCAGACCTTTCAAAAGTGTTATAACGAAGTTTTACTGTATTTACAAATTTTAAGACTAAATTTTTATTTTTACTTTAAATAGACACATCTTAAGTTAAATGTAAGTAATTACAGTTGAAATTGTAATGCAAAACTAATAAAAAACATGTTTGTTGTTTTTCTGGGTTATATTTATAAATTCAAGTCATTTCATATTCAAATCTTTTGACGTTACCAACATAAATGCGTAGTATTTAGTCGATATAATATTTGAATAAAAATCAAATTCCTTTATTAAATTTAGGGCAATATCAGTACAAGAAATCTGATGTGGCCAACACAATACCTCCTGTTTAATTTAATTTTTATTCATGTAGATGCTTAAAATTAAATTAAATTTATATCCCGGGTTCAATCCCGACCGACGCCAGCAATAAGTGCTCGTGAGGTGACACCTGATAAATTCCCGCACGATACAAATATATCATCATTACCAAAATCTGTGTACAAAGCAGATTGGCACACACAGCAATGGGTAATATGTCGTGATGATATGTTTATTTTATTTATATACTTACCTATATTCATTGCTGGCATGGACAGGGGTCAATTTTGTGCCATTTAAAATTCTAAAATATTTGGCAACTGTCGACATCGAACCGTTCTCCAGATTCGCCTGGAGTGAAGATTGGCTTACCCAGCAATGGGTAACATGCAGTGATGATATATTATATGTTTTTATTATCTTACCTATATTTTTACATATTTATTTATGCTGGAAACTGTATTAAGTTCCTTTCAATATAATTATTGTTCCATTTACTATTTTCATTTTAAAACTTTAAAGAAAATTATTTTGAGCTTCCAGTAAAGTGTCATTTCCGGTTATCTGATTTACTCCAAAATCTAATGGCAACTTTCCATATAAGAGTAAGGAAGAAATACAAGATTTCAAAATTTTCTGAACGATAGTATTTAAGTTAGAGCGTAAAGAGGATCCACACACACACACACACACACACACTCACACACATACACACACACATACACGCACGCACACCCGCCCGCACACACACACACACACACACACAGACATCATCGTGAAAATGTTAAAATTGGATTCTATAGGGACCTTAAAACGTGGTCTTTTACCAAAATCTAGATATGCGTTTTTTAGGACGATTCCTATACCTCCCTTACCAAGGGTAGCGGGAGGTAAAAAATGTGTTATGCATCCAGAAACTGCTTTGTGAGTATTCCTATTTAGATGGATGATTTTCTATTAATGAATGTGAATGATCTTAAAGTATGTTACTAACCTAAAAAGCATTATTATGTTGAAAAATTTGATTTTCTCCAATTTAATAAAACCCGATCAACGGAAAAATATTTTAACTAATACGATTGCTACTATTAACGCGTTCGCTGCGCTAAAACGTCTCGATTATTAATCTGCCTTGATAGTTAAGTCAAATTTACAGTAAGATTTGTAGAGGAATTTAATGTCATTATGTACGTATTACGTAGAGTTTTATTCAATACAAAAATGTGAAAAAAGTCCGAGTATTTCAAGATGAAACCAGAATCCAACATGTAGAACTGACTGAAAATATAACTTATCAACTTTAGATATAATATTTCATAAATCTCTCTTCATTGTCCATAATATCATTCTGAAATTTTGCCAATTCTGATAATTTATGACCTCCCTGACCTTTGGCAACGTCAGCAAAAGGGCAACAACCACCTTCTTTATCATTGGTTAACATCTCCATCATGCTGAAACTAGTTTTCCTTTTCACCATTCACGAAGGCATAATTGATATGTACGTTTCTAGTGTCACGCGATAACGTTCCACACGCAAGGGACGAAACCGAAGGGGATGAAAGTAGAATATTGACCGAAATTCCTGCGGACAGTATGTGGGGAACGTGACTGGAAGTATAATTAGGGCGGTATAATGGATAGTGTGGGTTGTTGGTGATAATTAAATTTAAGGGTGGGAAGGATTTTGCGGCTAATATTGTCTAATGGATTATGAAGAGTAAAAATTATGTGGGAGTTAGATTTGTAAAGTTTAAAGCCTGCTTTTTGACACTAAAATTCAAGCAATTAAGTATTATCAAATATTTATCTTTGAGTTTTAATTCTGTATTCATATTTTTATAGTTACCGTCAAATAAGTATGGACTGGAAATTTCTACAGTGTTTCCAATTCATTAGTCATGTTGAAAATGCTACGTTATGAAGAAGCTGCAACAACGCTGGGCAAGGAACAGGGTGCGGTGAAACATTTCGTTGGGAATGTCATTGCCTACTTTGACGTGCATATAAAAATAAATCAGTAATTAAAAGAATCAAATTATAATCGATAGTTGTTTTTACAACAATTGTTTTTACGCTATAAATTTAATAATTGTGCATTTTTTCAATTTGAAACAAATACATGAGTGATGGGGGAATAAGGGTGAACATAGGGATTTCAGATTTAACATGCGATTCTAGTTTTATTCAATTTCCTGCTCTCCTGTTCATTTTACACTACGACCAAAGCTGTTGAGTGCAAAGTGGTTCAGAATTAAAAGTTGCATCCAAAATTGTTTTTACGTGTTTTATTATGTTTCTAGTTCATAATTCAAATTCAAAATTTCTGCTAATTCATAACCATAGCCATTACTTCAATATTATTTTATTCATATTCTGACATTTTTTTTTTTGTAAAAAGTAAATTAAATTATGTATGTTTGTTCCAATACGGCACGTGTCTATTATAAATAATTATTATGGTGGAAATAGTTTTCGTAGAATACGGGATTAATTTTCTATAAATTAGATTGATATTTGACGTTTATAAATAATTTATGGAAACTTGAAAACAAGAAAGAAAATATCATGGTTATTGCTACAGATTAATAGAAATTTTGAAATTTCTTTTCAAAATTGTGAAGAAATGTTAAACATCATAAAAAATGCAAAAACAAATTCTGTACAACTTTGCACTCTACATTTTTTGTCGTAAAATGAATACGAGAGCAGGAAATTGCATAAAACAAAAATGTTAAATCACTATGCGCACATTGCGCACCCCTAACCGCCAACATTCGGTATATAAATGGGGTAGTATACCGAATGTTGGCAGTTAGCATAGTCAAATTTTTAACTCTCTTATATAATAAAGTGAAAGGCGATTAATAATTAGTATGACGAATCATGTCCTAAGCAATTTGATTGGTTGTCTGATTTTAAAAGCTAGATTCACGCGCCTTGTGCGCCCGTCTGCCGTGAAACCATCAATGGACAAGTACTAGCGTCACCCGCCACCATAGCAGTGTCACAATATTGTCAAACAATTAATTAGGAAAAAAATGAGCCGTCGCGGGACGCCTGGCAGATGTGAAACATCGAAATTGATTTTTATTGAACTATTGCTCGAAACAACCTGCTTTTTCAATTTAGCTCTAATACACCGATATACACATAACTAAATCGGTGAGCTGTAGTATAGATGAAACAACGCCGATATACCGATATTTACAAGTAAAGTAGCGAGCGTGGAGCGCCGAGTCGAAGCTGCGCGGTGAAGAGAGCCGACGAGTTATGAGGCTGGCCGAATGGTACGACCGTCGTGTCATAGGAGCCATCTTTACCCCCATATAGGCGAGCCATTAAATGTTTCACATAAAAATGGATTTTATTTATGTTACTTATGCTTAATAATAATTTCTCCATAAATATAACGTAAGTATAAGTTTATATATAAAAATATTTCAGCTATGCGAACATGAAAAATTTGTACCGTTTAGATAGAACTAACAGTTTGTCGACCACTGGTAAGAACGTACTACATCTCACGCTACATAATAAATAAATAAATATATCATCACGGCATATTAACCATTGCTATAGGTGTGCCATCCTGCTTTGTACACAGATTTCAGTAATGATGATGACATATTTGTACCGAGTGGGCGTTTACCAGGCGTCACCTCACGGGCGTCAGTCGGGATCGAGCCCGGTTCTCAAATTCGCCCCACATTATGTACTTTAAAAATTCAAATGCTTATTACGCATTTTTTTTAAGTCGCGTTTGCACTAAAATTCTTAGTTCACCCTTTAAAAAAATGATATAGGACCCCAAGGTACATCGTAGGCTAAAAATATAGATTCTGTGGTATAATTTTACCCTATGCGACGTCTATATAAAAATTGTAAATTTAGCAGCACCATTCGGAGGAGCATAAAAAATGTCCGAAAGAAGTGCAAACTAAAATCCAGTATTATTTCATACTTGGAAGTTATTTGCAAAATTAGAAAACTTATATTTTCGCCTATATTTAGTGATCCTTGACTTTTTCTGGATAAACAATAGACCGCTAAAATGACCTCATAATATGACAACCGATTTAGTCTTATTATTCTCGAGCTCCCATGTTGGATACATTATCCTGGACACTGTATAAATCCTGTACCAATGAAGTACAAGTACTCATATTATTTACCCAGCAAACACCTTGCACTTATTCATACGCATATGTACCGTAAGTACGTGGAAGTATGTCCTGCACAAATGTTACTGTTAATAAATTCACTTAACTTCGGTCACCTTATGCTGTAAGTGAATTCAAGTAGCCGACCTGTTTATTTATTGTCTACCATTATAGTTTTATGTTATCTATAACATGTGGCTATGTAATATCTAACAGTACAGCATTGTGAATATCTTTTGATTATAATCTATTGTTTCCATTATACAATATAATCTGTTCGATAACATTTGGTACAAGAATAACGCTAATATAATTGTAATTAAAAATAGTTCATTAACATAATACTCAATTTATTTTTCATTATATGAGGACCCACAATGAGTGATATTTAAAAAATGTGATCAGCATGCAGCACATAACTTACCACCGAATTCATTCTTATTTTATGTATTCTGTACCACAACTTCAGGTACAAACTTTAAGGGCATATAGTACCGACCAAAATGAGTAAAATAATATTTATCAATATGGATCCGATCTTCAATAGTTTCCGAGATATAAGACAGGGAAAAATAAGTTTTTACGGAGTTTATCTCTATCTCGAAAACTATAAGAGTTATGACGTCGATTACATGAGACTCTTTATTTACCTTTCAGAGGTCATCTTACTTGTTCTTGCCAATATTTAATTTTCAAACAACTTCTGACCTAACTATTAGAAATTGAGAAAAATGTTTCATATATTTTTTTTTATCTTCCGTCACCTACAGGTAAGGAAGGTATTGTCTATGGTCAATAAATACTATGGTGAATTTTTAATGAATAAGCACATTTTAGATTCCCTAGAATACGAATATACTGTTTTACGGTGATATCTGTATGTGAGTGTGTGTGTGTAAGTGTGTGTGTGTGTGACAAAAAAATTCTCCTTGAATAACTTCAATACTACAATTCCAACTCCATATGGAGAGTCGATATATTTTGTTTATAATTGGTCAACCGAAAGTACTCTTAATTGAAGTTTTTAATAGTTTTCCGTGAAAAAATGCAATTAAATATATTTTCACAATTTACGTTATTATAAATAGTAAAGAATATTTTATTCTCTATACGGTTTGATTGAATTTTCTCCTTCATGTTCAATGCGTGTAAAGTTAGACAATTATAAAGAAATTAAATTTCATAAATCAGCCAGCTATGCTATAACCATGGAAACTACTCATATATTCAGATAATTCTAATTGACAGATGTCAGTGCTAGTAAAATTTACATAGTTTGTTCTTGCAATAATTGTACTGGAAATTTAGAATCTTTTGCAAGAAAATTTAGGCATGGAATGTGGACAAAATACACAGAATTGGCAGAAGGTATTATACAGGCCACATGGAAACTACTCATATATTCAGATAATTCTAATTGACAGATGTCAGTGTCAAGTACAATTAACATAGTTTGTTCCTGCAATAATTGTATTGGAAATTTCGAATCTTTTGCAAGAAAATTTAGGCATGGAATGTGGACAAAATACACAGAATTGCCGGAAGATATTGTACAGGCCACATCAGATTTTTTATGGTCTATCTACTGTCATAGGCAAATTTTGTTCTAATACAAAATGGCCTCTTTCTCGGAAATAAATGTTGAAGATCAAATCTATGTTGATTAAGCATATTTTACTTATTTGATCAGTACCGTATGCCCTTAAAGTTTGTAGCTGACGTTGCGGTACACTCTGTATAAGTATCATAATTGAATCATATTAGGTTCATGCTAGAATTATTTGGAATAAGACTCATGGGTCATATTTTTTACAATTTTATTTTATGTATGTTCAAAGTATGTAGTTCCCATCAACATTAATACTACATTTCACCATTCTCTCTTTCCAATTTTTAGAAGCTCCTTTCCAGTCTTCTTTTGAAATGTTTTCAAACTAATTCCTGGGAGACTAAAACTGTCAAAGCTGCCAATTTAATTTCCGGTGACTTAAAAAATATGCCAATGCTGTCTAACTAATTACTGGGGGATATAATTGTCAAATTAATTTCAGCTGTCAAATTATAAATCATGATTCGAAAAGCATGGTTAATACTATATTTTCACTTATAACGATACTTTAAAAGTTAACTAACTTCCAAATAACTTAATTTTCGTAACTTAATTTCAAATGACGAATAAGTTATTGTTTAAAATGATTTTTTGCAACAATTATCTCTGTATTGTTACATGGGAAAAAAGTTGTTGTTTTCAGAAATATGTTATGACTTCCGGTTCCAGAGTATGTGGTAATAAAATAGGCTTTGCATTAGATTATTTTAACATTACGCCTTTCAGATTTAAAGCAAATTAATTAATTAAATATTTTATCTATTTTAATCCGATATTTTATTACTACCCCTGTTATTTAATATTATCAGATGTCTAATTCAAAAAAACAGTATTGCAAAACCTGTATTTAATAAAAATGTAATATTTTAATCATTCGCCATTGTATTTTTTAATAATATAACATAACTAATACAATTACCCCTTAATCTTAAAATAATAAAATAACCTATATATGTATTTCGAGAACTAAGTTCTCATCATCAGTAGTACAAATTTAAGCAGAGTAGTTAAGATTACTCAGCATGTAAACCATGCCAGAGGTCTAACAACTCTGAACAAACAAAGGAGAGAACTGGGATTATATAGGGATGGGAGTCACTGTTGAATGAATACCAATTAAAACTAAGATTTAGCGTCCAATGAAATTTAAGATTTAAAACGTCCTATAAAATTTAAGTTTATATTAAATCGAATAGTTTGAATTTCGTATGGGACCGAGATCTGCGTTCTTCAAATTATTTTTAAATTTATTTATTAAGCTCTCGTATGCATCTATCATTATTAATATTTTTAAAAGTTTAATATTAGAATTGTTAATTTTGTGATTATTAATGAACATATGTTGAGCCACGCTAGATTTTTCGGGATTACCGCTTTTTAGATGATAAAAATGGTTTTTAAACCGAGTGTCAATTTGTCTTTTAGTTTGCCCGATGTTAACTTTATTGCTATCATTACAGCTAATTTTATAAATACCGGATTTTTTGTTAATTTAACCTTAGACTCCTCCAATTATTATAATATAACTTATAATTGTTTTTATACCGTAATATAGTAAATTTCATGTACTTTTCAATTTAAATATTATTTGAAAATATAAAGTTACATACTATTGCGTAAAAATAGAACACCCTGTAGAAAAACCTATACTACAGATTTATAGACATGTTATTATAAAACAAACTTCGTTTGAAAAATTATTCCATAATATTTAAAATAATCTAGTTATTAAAAAAGAACAGACCTGTATATAGTGCAAAAAATAGAAAAGGTTTAACACAATGGCCGCTAGTAAGACCAGTGATTAAGGGTGTGAGCGAGCATTTGACTAGCTTTGTTTTATCTCTGTTAATCGTTTATAGATTATTTTAGAAAAAAATACTGCAAATAAAAGATGCGTGCAATTAATTTTTCTATAAATATTACTTGAAGTATTTTTCTCTAAAATGATCCATAAACGATTGAAAGAGATAAAACAATGCTAAACAAATGCTCGCTAATCACCCTTAATCACATGTTCATACTAACGGTCAATATTTTTACACGCAAATCAACAAAATTTGATGTTAAAACTTGTACATTTTTGAGTAAATATTAATTAAATATACAAGTTTATTATTCGGCCGGATAATCCGTTATCCGGCTTCCTGATTGAGCCGAATATCCGTTATCCAGCTTTTTGAAAAAATGTTATCTGTTGGATCAACAATTTTTTTACAATTTTAAGAACAGCATAAAATTTATTTTGCAATAATTGTATGCTTAAATGGTTGTATTAGCAAATAATATAATGACGAACGTTTGAAATATTTCATAAATTAAAACAAGAGTGTGTTAAATTTTGTTTTATTGGTTTTATTGTTCAAATAACATAATACTGAACAATTTGTATTACTACAAACTTTTTTTATCTTTAAAATGGTTGATTCCATTCTTTAAAATTTACACCTTGGATTAATAAAATGAAACAAATTTTTTACATTTGTAAATGAAATTAGTAGCATTTTCAGAACAAACAATAAAAAACTTGTAAAGTATCCCAACCCGACTTCTTCTTTACTCTCTGTGCACTTTACCTTTTAAGCTAACATAGCCCGTAAATTGACGTAAATTTATCAATCTTGTAACAGATGTTACCGACACATTCCCAATGTTAGTACAAGATGTTTGATGGCACAATTGAAATGTATGTCACTGCTAGACTGCTAATTGAATGTAGCCAAGTTACAAGTCGTTTCTATTCTTTTTCTAGGGGAAAATCACTGTTCCATTCCGATATTACTTTTACTACATCGTTCAACGGAAGGATAATGTTTTGCTATAAAACAAAAAGAGTCTATAGATCGAGATAAATTTATACGAGTGTTAAAATGTCACCGTAATATATGACTACTACTTTTACCTAAATTGAAATGGAGAAAGATACATTTCACACATTATATGTGACGGTATTTCCATTTGTTTGAAAGTAGATAAAATAAAAATTGTGCAAACATTTTATCAGTGATATTGAATTTCACAGGGATATTGCGAAAAAAATTATATTTAGTTCATTCAAATTAAACATTGTGGCCAGCACAATACCTCTCGCCATTTTCATGAGCGAGCAGTCATGTGACTTTGTTGGCCTTTGCAAGCAGATATGCGGCATGTCAGAATGGCAGCTAGTAATAATGTGCATAAGTATCATAATTTTTCATTCAAAACATCATGATTTTCCAAATCTATGTGGATTATTTTCCTCGACAAGTATATTCCATACTATTGATGACACATCAGAATATTTTGAAATTTTGATGGAAAAATTTTGACATACGACAATTGTGACATCTATGTAAATAACTACTAGCCGTTATTCTGACACGGATCCTCATATCTGCTTGCCAAGGCCAACAAAGTCACATGACTGCTTGCGCCCTATATATAAGTAACGAATTTAACATTTCTTGTACACACAAATAATTGCAATTGTATCTCTTCTTTCGTTCCATGAGGAATTATGTCCTACTCTTCTAATATGTTCAAAATTCTTCAAATTCATTGACGGTATTAGCGGTATTTCTTAAGGATATGTGTAATAATAACATATCTATAATTTTAAATACATATTTAATTAATAATACAATAAGATATATTAAATGTACTTGTACCTCCCAGAAAAATCTTCCAGTAATGTTAGTAAAACTGCTGATTTTTGACACTGATATTTTGCATTTATCTGTCAATTATAAACATTTAAATATCTCAACTGATTTACATGGAGATTTTTGGGAAACGAGATTTATTACAACAGATTATTCTATATTATTATATACTCTATCTCCAAACCTATAGGCTATAATAAAAAAATTAAATTTGTCTGATTGAGAATTTAATTATCTTTATTATTTCCAAAAAATAGTATTTAGAATTTTTTTTTAGAAACTACCACTTCTGTTTGTCCAATTGTTACCTGAACCTATTCAACTCTTCCCATTACTGTTAGATTGAGGAATCCGTAGTTACACAGGTCTATAGTCTTATAGAATTTGAGAAATCGTACCTCCAATGTCCTCTCACACACATACACACAGACATCATCGTAAAAATGTTATAATCGGATTCTAGGGATCTTAAAACGTGCTTATTCACTAAAATCTGGATATGAGATTTTTAGCATGAATCCAATACCTCTCTTAGCGAGAGGTAATATATCATCATGGCTTACCACCCTTTTTCTGGGTCGGCCAATCTACTTTTATTCGCAGAATTCGGCAATGATGTCATATCGTTACCGTTTAATATTAAAGTGATACATGTAAATTCAAAGGGATCTAATTATCAATTTTACTAATGATTTAATTTAAGCATCAAACGAAAAAATCAAATCCTTATATATTATTTGATGTTTTGTTTCAATTTGATATTGTTGATTTAGCTTAACATATATACATATTTTATATAAAAGTGAAAGTTTGATGTCTATACAAATCTACATTGTTTCACATATCGACGCTAAATTTTGTAGAGATGTTCTTTCAGCGTCCGGACGACGTGTCGTGGAAGTATTAAGAGTTCGTTCAAAATTTTGCAGTTTTTTACTTCCTTGTAAAGGAAGTATTGTAATCGCGAAAAATTTCGGTTTTCAGATTTCAGCGGAAATATCCATTTTGATCATCCCTGAACCCATTTTGACTAATTTCGTCGTGACGTCTGTACGTACGTACGTACGTACGTACGTACGTACGGACGTATGTATCTCGCATAACTCAAAAACGGTAAGCCGTAGAAAGTTGAAATTTTGTATTTAGGACTCCTATAACATCTAGTTGTTCACCTCCCTTTCTGGTTATTACACAATTTCCAGAAGTGGCACTTTATATGAAGCCTATAATAGATTTTAATGAAAAACTGTTTTAAAATATAATCCAAAACTTTTCAAATTTGGTATACAAGACTTTTATGTCAATCGAAATAACATAATAGATTTTGGTTAAAATAGGCTAACCGGAAGTGGTACATTACTTGAAGTTGTTAACAGTTTTTCTTGAATAAAATGATTTTATTTTGACTTTAGAAATAAATGCTTCAAATAAAAGTTTTAGAGAATTAATTTCTGCGTCTAGCACATCAAGTATTATTAAATTAGCCCTTTGTATAAGCGAGATATGTAAATTTAAAAATTATATACTTTTTTGTTTTTGTAATAAAGCTTGCTATGGATTAGGACAAAAACATAAAAAAAATGTTCATGTCAAATTACGTTAAATACGTGCAATTTTATGATTTGTACAATAACAAATATTATATTTTTATTGTGAAATTAGTCATATTCATTGTTGTAATCAAATATTTCTTTGTTGTAATCAAAACTCTCTTTAAAAAGAACCGGGTTAGATTATGGTCGCTATATATCTTACTGTTTTGAAGTTAAACTTAATATTTTGTAATTTATTTATTAAAAAAATATGTATAGTTTAATAAACGTACAAGGAAGTCGTGTGGTGTCCACATCAGATTTTTTATAATTAATTTTCAACGTTTACATAAGAAAAGTATTGTTATTGGTTTCGAGAGCAGGAAGGTTGGCGGTAGCGTTGCTAATAACCGGGATTCGGAAGTAGAAGAAAAAACTAAATAATAAAGTTTGAGATAAAACACGTAATTTTGAAGGTTCTTTACAATAACTTCAATGGCCGAGATTAACAACACTAAAGTGTCAAACTGACAGATACGTATAATTTAATATGCACCGATGCACCTCGGCATTGAACATTTTCAATGAGAATGATACATCTATTACAAATTGTTGAAACTTCAACATGACCTCTACTGAACTGTCAACATTGTCAGCTGTCACGGTAACCGGTACCCTGTCGGAGAAGATGTGCAAAAATGAATAAAAACTTACTGTATATAAATATAGACTTTGCAGTTCATGATTATTTGGAAAGTATTGCAAAAGAAGATTAATTGGGAGCTTTAAAATGTGCGAGGAAAGAATACTGAAGTATTTTTCTCAATAATTCTAGGGCGTGACCCTCATATAATATTTGCCAAAAATGTAATCAGTCTGGTTGGGTAAAATAATACTAGCTATTTTTATAAAATACCTATTTGCCTGCAACATACATAACATTGTACAAAGTATACATATAATAAAATTAATTTTATATATACAATAATTATAAAATTAAATATGTAATTAAACAACACGTCAACAAAATATTAAAATTCATTGAATTGTATTCATATATTTAATTTATACAAACACATTATTATTTTATATATCCGTTAATTATAAAAATATATACACTATCAAATATTAAACCCATTAAAATATCATGCACTGTTGAATGTCTCTAATGGAAAATTCTTCCATTCATTTCTATGTTGAGTAAGTATGTTGACAATAATAAATATGGGAAGTGTTAACTACAAAACAAAATTATTCTGTCAATGTTAACTCACTTAAAATGATTTGCGAGTTGCGAAAAAATATCAAAGTGTATATAGTATTTCAGTATCCTTGGTAAAATATCTTCTGTATACCGGTATTTAAGGTCAGAGAAAACACGTATGCTATGCGTATAAGGGATTTTTATTTTAAACGAGTAAAATTGAAAGGAACTATATGTCGGTGCACCGCAATTAAGGTCATTTGGAAATTATACATTAGAAGTTACGGTCTATGAAAATTTTAGGCAAAACTTTATCACAAAATCTAAATTTTTGTGTGCATAATAACTTTTATGAATAAATATAAATAAAAAATATTGTTTGTACTTCTAAAATATTCACATATTCGTATAGGTATATTTAATCTGTTCCTGTTGTATATTTCATTCATGGTTCTTGGTAAATAATGTAATTCACAACTCATTACAAACAGAAAACAGTAAAGCCTGTGTCACATTATACATAGACATACTTTTGTTGCTAAGGTTAAAATATAGTTCCCAAATTGAAACTATAGATAGAAAAACAAACAAGTTTCATTCGGCAAAACTTTTACTGACTTTTTCAAACTAAATCAAACAGAATTATTCATCCTAGTTTCATTTTAAAACTGCGCACTTTGCCGTCAAATAAGTATGGACTGATGCTAAACTTTTCCCTTCTCCGCACCCTGTATTTTGTCCGGCGATGTTGCCGGTTCTTCATAACAATTAGTGCTGTGAGGATTCGACAAAACTTGGATCCGAGGAACCGGATATGTTCGGATATTGAAGCGAATATCCGTAAATTTAATTCGGATTTGGATCCGGATCCCAGTTTGGATCTGGATCTGGCTTTGGATCCGGATTCGATGTTTTTTGTAAGCATCCGATTCTTCATTTTGAATTGGAAGGCATACCCCCCTAAAATAGTCAGGTAGTTTGTGCAAATGTAAAAGAATTTATACTTTTATATACTATTTAATAAATGATGAATTAAAAAAAATGTATTATTACATATATAAAGTAACATATTAAAATGACATACTCATATTCAAATCTAAGATCCGATACTAAAATCCGTTTCCAAGATTCGATATTCGAATCCGGATTCGAGATCCGATACTCAGATTCGGATCCAAAATCCAATACTCAGATTCGGATCCAAAATCCGATACACAGATCCAGGTCCAAAATCCGATACTGAGATTTGGATACGAGATCCGGATACTTTAACATTAAATTATCCTGATATCCGGATAATTTTGGATCCGAAACAGAAACTATCCGGATCCCACCACTAATAACAATGCCCATGAATTGGCAACTCTGTAGAATTCTCCAATCCATATTTATTTGACGGCAACTATAATACCAACATAGGTATGTACGAGTATACCTTGTCCAAAGATATTTCGTTATGGCCCTCTCAGCCGGTCTATTGTTAGGGATTTAAGCTTGATTTATAGGGGTGCAAGGACAGGTATGTATTCAATATTATCACAATTTTCAGCTGGTAAAACATCAGATTGTCTTCTTCAAATGGTCGCCACATATTAAATACGTATACTCGTATTGTTGACCTCAGTACGAAAGTTAATATTACTACTGATTTTAAATTTTTTAAAACTCATTTACATACCTACTCACTAGGTATGCCTTTGGTATCTTAGTTTCCCCAATATGTATTAATACCGGTCAAGGACGATTTTCTCATCTTATATTTCTAGTAATAGTGAAAGACTTAATTTAATTTTGCGAATTCATTATTATTTCAAGTAAATCTGAAATACTTAATGCGCACAGAGATTAGAGATTTCCGAATTTAAATATTTTGCAATCCTACCCTGAGCGCCAACAGGTAGAATCTCTTGCTGTGTGCGGTTCACTTCAGACATAGTAAGTTAAAGCCATAACGAAATATCTTTGGACAAGGTATACATATGTACGAAATTAAAATCTTTTGTTAGGAAATATATCGAAGGGAAATTATGACCAGTTGCACCATCAAAGCTTAATAATTATGTACATACCAAGTGCGGGAACGCTTGGTTCCCGGATGGGTGTTTGGCGGCGCGAGCTTGCGAGCGCTGCCATAGAACGATTCCGAGAACCAAGTTCACACACGCGGTTTGTACAATATTTTTTATACGAAAAGTATAAAACTAATAATTAGTAATGTATGTACAAATAATTTTATTTCTTACAACTTTATTACATAATATACACTATTTTGTAACTAATTTCAGAGTGATGTGAAAAATTTAAATTCTAATTATTTACATGTTTATTTTTATGTAATGTAGTGTTAATCATGGTATGTAAATAACTATTACTTATCAAATATTTCACTTGTAGTATATAGCAAATTTAAATTTCACCAACTTGTTAAATTTATTATTGTTTTATTACAATTTACATTACGTTTGTTGGTTATGTGTTACTGACTTCCAGAAATTGTTGCCAACATTGTGAACCAAATGCACTTAATTCATTATTTTAAAATTAAATTTCATTCAATATGGTTTCATGTAATAATCTTATATCATATTTTTTATGTCGATGTTTTCATGGAAACACGTCGTTAAGAAGATCTATAAACAGTATAAACCCCGCACTGTTTTTTGTTTTCTAGAGGTGGTATGACTATGCTTTCAATACTGACAGATAAATTACATGTAACCTTAAATTGCTGTCAATGAAATTTTCATCTGTGAAGTTAAAATAATTGTTAGCAGGAAACGCTACCAATATAACCTATAAAAACACCAAATCATAATTTTGACAAGTTGTATTTAAAATATATATATATATATATATTCCATTCGCTGAAACGAGAGAATGTGGAACTAATTCTTGAATAGAAACAAGTCATTATATTGGTTTGGCTTCAAAATTATCCTCTTTGAACCAATAGAATGACGTCTCTGTTCAAGAATTAGTTCCACATTCTCTCGTTTCAGCGAACGGAGTATAATAGAATCATAAAATTACCTCAATCGCCCTATTTCCCTATATTGTCTTATGAAACTTATTTTTTAATATACTATTTTAAAATTACAATTCTTTGGAACTTTGATTCTATTTTTAATTCAAAGTGACAATATGTTAAAATTTATTTGCCCTATTACCCTATATTTTTATTTATTTTTCACAGATCAACGTAATAAATAAATACATCATCACGGCATATTACGTATTGCTGGGTGTGCCAATCATATTTATACTGTGCGGGCGTTTACCAGGTGTCACCTCACGGGCTCACGGGCACTCATTGCTAGCATGGAGAGTGAACCATAGGAGTCACTTTTGTGCCATTTAAAATTTGAAATAATTTTGGCGTCGGATCGAACTCGAGTCATCAGATTCGCAACCAGACACTCGGGTACATTACCAACAAATAAAAATTGCATCAGAAAAAGATACTTTGAAATGGAACTGCTCACAAAATAAGAATGACGTGACGTTAATAAAGTAAAAGCTGTTAAAAACAGCAATAGTCTAGCGGTTCTAGTGATAAAGAATCAAACTGACTTTTGTTTTTCTTTATCCTCTTTTTTGATATTTCGTTTTACGCTGTCGTTTTATCACTTAAAAATTTGTTATTGACAATATATAATAATCATAACAGAATAATATATGTATTTTGAATAATTGTAATAATAATACGTAAATAAATAAATATATCATTACGGCTTATTACTCATGCCGCCAATCTGCTGTGTTAAATTCGATAAATGCGATAGATTTCATGTAACAACTTAATCGAGAACAGAATCATCACAGCTAAATTTAGTAGAAAGCGTGATGATAATTCATTTTTAAATAGGTTTGTTATTTATGATAATCATCGCTGGTGTATAATAGCCATTTGCATTATTTATACCTTCTGTAACTGATCTATGTAGAGTGCCTTGGAGGTCGGCATGTATTTGTTATGCGATCCGAGAACAAACGACGATCGTGCCAACCTGTCTGCCATGGTGCGCGCGAAGTGTTAAACTTGTAATCATATGAATACCTTGTGTATCTTGCACTCAAGGTCATTTTCACGTCAAAGGGTTGTGAATGACCTTATTTAATGGAATTCCTGATGGTAATGCTAATTCATTCCATTATTATTTACTGTCTATTAAAGCGAAGGTTATGATTGTCCCTTTTGCAATTTAATGATAATTGATATTGGTTTTTGGTGTTAAAATTTTAAAAGTCCCCAAATACTCATTTACGGATCAATTTATAATGGCGCAATTAGTCGTAATAGACTCGTCCAATTCAACGATTTTTTACAAATTGTATAGCGCAGATCAATTGTAAATGAAAACAAAATAAAAAATCTGATGTGGCCAGCACATTATCTCCCGCCATGCAGTTTTTATTTACTAAATACTTACATATCTACCAATAATGCAATTGTATTAAATTTTTTGTATAATAATATAGCTATTGTTCATATTTTCTAATCGAATATCTTACCGTTATATTAATTCATAGGCTGCTGGATTTATTAAAATAGATAATTTTATGAATTTATTTATAAAATATATTGGAAAAGAATCAACGCATATCTGTAGAAAATTTAATAATCTTTAATTTTTATAATAACATAAATCGCGAAAAATCACGTTTGCAGGTATTTTTCAAAGAAAAACTATTTTGAGCTTCGAGGAAAGTGCCACTTCCGATTTGCATTAAAATCTAATGGGCTCTTTCCATATTAGAATACAACTAGAAAAAATGGTTTCTCTGAATTATAGTATTTGAGATAAAGCTTAAATACGAACACACATTCACACACACCATCGTGAAAATGTGAAAACTGGATTCTAGGGACCTTAAAATGAGCTTATTTTACGTAGGTATTTCAATTAAAATATCAAAATAAATCTAAATACAAAATTTTATAAACAAACCATATACCTAAATATAAGAAATTATGTAATGGAAAAAATTAAATATCCCCAGGGAAAGTCGTGAAAATGTCAGGGAATTTCAATAAAAAGGTCCGTAATTCTTCATGCATGGCCGTACTTGTATTCATGAAAAATAATTTCATTGAAAGACCTAATAAAATATTAACAAATTAATTTCCAATAAATAATTTACGGTTTATTACTAGTACCCATTGTTCGGTGTGTCATTCTACGTTTTATTGAGTAATGAAAAAACTCGAGTAAAGTAATAATAATAATAATTTCAAATTATTCTTTAAAAATATTTTCGAACATTGAATGCTAATTATAAAATATTATTTTGTACTTAAAATAGTAATTATTAATGTAATATAACTTAATTAATTTTTATTAAGAACAAAGGTTTGTAAATATTAAAAACAAATTTCGCAAGTTCAATTTAGATTGTAATTATTCGTAATTTTACAAGCTTTTGTAATTTGGTGTTAATTCCATGGCTGTCAATACAAATGAGCAATATTTATAAAATTTAAAATTCGATTACTAACCGTGGAAAATAAAATCTGAGGTGTAGAATTTTATTATCTGTAACCTTTATTTGAAACATTATGTCTAAAATTATTAGGTAACCAACTACAGCTAAATAATAATAAAAAAATGAACATCGTATTCCGTATAACAGATTTTAAGTAGACTCCCGGTTCAGTGGAATTTCTTTAATTTTTGATTAAATAATACCCATGCCGATCCGATACCGGTGATGCACAAATGTTATTGCGGTTCCATACCGTACAGGCGTTTGTAGCGCTTGAGAAAATAATAAAATACATAGCAAACTAGGTACATGATACAGCAACAATTGTATAATATACATATTAGCCGGTAAACAAATTTGCATTTAAGTACGTTTACGTTTAATATAAAGTTACTTATAATGTAGTGGTGTGTTATGTAAATTAACAAATGAAGATTTAAATTCATATTTCCATAAGTGTGCCAAATATTGCATAATTTGTTTCATAATTGTTAGTATATTGCAAGGCTAAATAGGTTAATATTTTCTTTGAAACTGTGCGCATGAAAATTTGCGATTAGATTAGATAATTATTATGAAAGTTAATATTTTTTTATTATTTTGATTTCTAATTGTTTTTCTTTTTTGTTGCAGGCACCGGGTGAATCTCGGATCCCTACATTTGGTTCAAGAATTCCAATCCCTGGCAAATTTCGTTTTCTTCCTAACCTCACACTAAGAACCCCATCAACAAATTTAAAACAAGACACCAATAAAACATGTATAATAGATAAACCAACACCGGAAATCGATCGTACGATTACAGTTTCGCCTGCAAAGTCTGAAACCATGTCTCCGCCAATGCAACGCAACTGTAATAAAACAATACTAATCCAGAAAACCGGCAGTGAAAACTCCGATCCAAACTGTACAGTCACACTGGATGCGAACTCAGCGGAGGCAACTTTTGTAATGAAGTGCATAAAGCGGGAAAGGAGCCAGTCGCCAGCGCAGTCGACGGCGAGCAGCGGAATCACTGCGCAGGACATCGGAAAGAGAGTGTGTGTAGGGAATGCGCAGTCTGGCAAGCTAAAATACGTTGGAGAGGTGCGCTTTAATACCGGCTTGTGGTGCGGAGTGGAACTCGATGACGCTGTCGGTAAACACGACGGCTGCGTGAAAGGTGTGCGCTACTTTACCTGTTCCACAGATTGCGGGATTATGGCGCCAATAAACAAAGTAATTCTCCTTTTGGACAATAAACCTTCTTCTTGTGATAATACTTTTAACAAGGTGACTGTTGATGACCGTGGCGATTCTGGTCCGTATAGCCTTCTTGAGGTCGAAGACGTCAGGGTAAATTCAAACGATGCCTTAAATTGTGATGAAGATGAGTTAAATAAGACTTTGGTTTTGAATGGACAAGTAGAACAGGATTTAGTAACAAATATAAATCTTGTACCTGCTTTGAGTGTAACAAATAATAGGTGGTCGTTGATATCAGGTAATATTATTAGCAACGATAAAAATAATGTAGATATGAATAAGACGTATACACCACCTTTGGACAGTAGTTTTAATTGTGGTGGTGCATCCACACCCATGTCAGAACGCAGAAGAGAAGTGAAAACGAAAAATCATGATAGTAGCAGCGAGTCTACATTTTCACCAAACAAGTTAAATGTTACCGTAGTTAAAGCTTTAGATTTAAATAAAACTGTTAATATTACACCTGTTCATAGTCCGAATGACATACCCAGCTTAACGAAACAAAATTCCTTCGAATTTGATGAATCATTAGGAATTTTAACTCCTGATCAGATGGTAGACTTTTCTTCTTTTATGAAGAATACAGGATCGGCGTCTTCAGACGATTTAAAATCGATTTTAGCTAAACACAATGAAAAAATTACTTCATCGTCACGGACGCCTTCATCAGAGAATCTTGGCTCGGTGTCAAAGGATGGCTTTAAAATTCCTTTAGCTTCAGTGCCAATGTCTTCGAAAAATAGTGCCATACAAGATCAAAAATTTAGTTTTGATACTGTTAAATTACCATCTTCAGAGGATTTAAAATCACTCATATGTTCAAATCAAAATGTTCTTACTCTTAGTTCAAGAACGGAAATATTAAACACAGTCGATGAGTCGTTAGGAATTTTGACTTCCGATCAAATGGTAGAATTTTCTACTTTTGTTCATAACACCGGGACAGTTTTTTCAGACGATTTAAAAATAATTTTAGCTAAACACAATGAAAGATTATCTTTATCTTCACGAAAATTACCATCATCGGAAGATTTAAAATCACTTATATCAAATACAAATATTACGACAAGAACACGGAGACAAAATACATTTTCTAGAACACCGTCATCAGAAAATCTTTGTTCGGAAGTAAAATTTGCAACAAATTCCTTCACGTGTGATTCCTCTAAAATGTGCGATGAATCTTCTTTAATGATATTGACTCCCGAACAAATGGAAATTTCAGTGTTTGATGCGTCAAAAACATCTTCATCCGAAAATTTGAAATCAATTTTGTGTTCACATCGAAGTGATAAAACGATTTCAAATTCACGAACACCTTCTTCCGAAAACGTAGGATCATTACCACATGACGCTTGCAAACAACCACTACCAGTCGAACCTTTAGAAATCAAAGAAGAGTCACTATCATTAAGTCGTCCTTGCAGCATTGATTTGAAGTCATCATCAGATCCAATTAAATCATTGAAAATATCTGCTAGTCATCAAGCTGACATATCTAGTCCAAACGCTGTCGAAAACAGCATGATTGATTTTAGCTTAGGCTTATTAGAAGAAGATATGCTAGCAACTGGAAATCAGTTTTCTAGTATGATCGATACTACAACGAATCTGGAACTGCCTTTGGATTCCATCAGTGGAGACAAAATCGAACGATTCAAGTCTCTTTCTAGATCGGATCAGACACCATCTCCAGAAGATCTACCTCTAGATCCAATCGACCCGATCAAACCTGTTGAAATGGACATCATCGAACCTAATTTACTCCATCCTTCATCTGATTCAGATCCAAAGACTGATGTTTCTAAATCTACAACAACTACAAAGACAAATAGTTTTATAACTAGTGTTACCAGCATAACTAGTTTGGACACAGGTTACCAAGGAGATGGTGAGATGTCTCGACCGGCCAGTAGAGGCGCTGATCACAGTCCAATGGCCCATAAACCAAACAATCCAGCTTTGGTGAATCTCCAGTGGCAACGAGCTATCGCCAGACGACAAGATCCAATGACTGATTCAGATTTTTTTACTGAAAGCGATGCAGATATTCACGAAGACAATGCACCAAGAGGCGATAGAAGAGCGCAGGTTATCGATGGAAATTTGTATGGACCTAATGCTCAAGCTCCTGCTGCACAAGATATCTTCATAGGAAATCAAGAAGAAATGGATTCAAGTGGTATTTTTACTGATTTAGATATGAATCGTCCTGATGATTTTTCAGACGGCGAGAGAAATAGAATAGAAGTAATAATAGTTACCGAAGATAAATCGCCTTCTGAAATCTCCACAAAATCGATAACAGAAAACAGCCAAGAACTCAAAGAATCAGAAGATCTAGAAAGTACTCTCGTGAACGAAACTCAAGACGCATCAATAATGGAAGTAACTGAGAGCATTTCCGAAAAACCAAAGTCCCCAACACAATCCATAACTTCTAATTCCAGTAGGAAAAATGTCAGAACACGTACAGACCAGTCAAAAGATGAAAACCCGAGTAAGAAATTTAAAATGCCAAAGAGAAATGTTACCTCCAAAGTTAAAACGATGATGGAACAGAAACAAGATATCGAAAATCAGGAAAATCGAAAGCCTAAGCCTACCAGAAAACCTACAGGCAGGTGGGATGCTGTGATGAATAAAATATCTCAAGGAAAAGATGAAACCAAGTCAAAAATAAGGCTCAAAGAGGTGAAGTCAAAAGTTTCGACTGGAATTTCAGGAACTCCGACTACCAAACGAGAAATTCAGAAGACGGATACGAATACTTTTACTAAACCGAAAATGTAAGTGAAATTTATTTTTCATTTATTAATTCACCATTCATTTCTTCTCATTATAAATGTTAGCATATGATAATTTTTTGATATAATTGAAGTATATAAATTCTACGGGACCTAAGTGCCATTTTCCTATTTTACGGGTATACGACAAAAGAATAAAAAAAGCTGAAATTTTAAAATCAAATGATGTTACTACCAAGTTCAAATCTCTACCCACTCTTGAGTTATTGCCACAAACAACCATAATCACCTATATTTGAATAAAAAAATTATAAGTTCTTATGTTGCTGAATTTAAATACTTCACATTCACAGCATGTTGATTACAAATTTTGAAACTGCAGGTTGATATCTCTTCGTTTCTGATATATTTGCATTTAAAGTCTTACCCAAAACTGGGTCGAATTATGACCATGGCGATATGACCATTCGATTCTAATAACAAAATTACATATTTTTTGAAGTGAGAAAAATAATTGAAAATAACCCTTTGTCATTTTTTCAGATTTTGGGCATTTTTCGGGGTTTTTAGGCCTTTTTTTTATTAAAATTGTATCCTTTGTTCAAACATTATGAAATTTGGTATACTTACGTAATTTTGCCCGTAGAATGGTGATATTAAAAAATTCGTACCTGGTCTCATTTTTTATTTTATTTATGAATTTTTGGGTTACCTCAAAAATGAGTAACGTTTTGAACTTGGTTTAATATTAGCGAATTCTGTATAGGTACTAAACTACTTAAATATGGGTACCAATTTTTTTTTCGAACACATTTCAATTTTTAAAGGAAAAATAGAAAATGTATTCCAATTTATTAATATCCGGGAGCACCGGATAATGAATAAAAAAGAAATAGCCAATCTGTGTATCATTCTAAATTTAACTAAGTTTTTAATTCTACATAACTGTTTAAAATAACGTTTTTTAAATATTTTTTTATTTATTTCTAAAATTAAAGGTAATTTACTTGAAATTGAAAATAGAAACATCCATTATATTCTGGCCAGCCTGTAGATATAATAATAAAATATCTGTTTATTTTTAGTAGTTTGACGACATCGACATCTAACAAAATTATAAAAAGTTTTTTGTTAGGTTGATAATAATAAAGGTTTTCGATATACTGCGACCAAAATCAGTTCCATATTGAGGAAAAGCGAACACAAACAACACAATATAATAAATTTGCAGTGTATAGTATTTTAAAGTTGAAATTATATTACCTATATTTTTTTAGGAACCATCCATGCAATTGTTTAAATTTTCACATAATTTTTACCAGATAATAGTCACAGTTTGGTTACGGAGTAAATTAAATGTGGGCTAATCACGGAATAATTTTTATCTAGTCTGCACTAATGGATTATTTTTAAATTAAAGTATTGTAACATGTCTACTAACCTTGAACAAGTTCACATAATTTTCTACACGAACATGCACGTTTACATGAGTAGCTTGTTAATTCTTATGTAATATTGCAAATAAAATCGTATATGTTGGGCATTTAAATATTATGCAATATAACAATCAATTGGCATCTTGGATTTTTTCACAGATCTTTTTTTGACAGTGACAGTAGTTTCCGGAAATATACAAAATTTTCAGTTCTTTCAAACATGCACGTATTTAATTTTTTAAAGAAAAATCTAAATCATTAACTGTGGAAAAAGAAGATCCATGTTTCCTCTCATGTGTACTTATAAATAATTGGTGTATATTTGTTAATTGTTATGTTTATTTTTCCTGGATTACGGTATGAAAAAGATACATATTTATTCCTATACATATAGATATTATATTGAGTGAAAAATACTGGATTTAAATCCTTTTCTGCTTGTAAAAACTCCATTTTAGAATGATATGGAATTCGCAAAATGGATAAGAATATTAATAAAAGAAGTTGCTGCAATATCTTCTATCGTTATTGTTTTGTAAAGAACACTTTTTTGGGCTTACATCTCTCCGAATTTAAATGATTTTTTTGTAAAATATATGCATATTATATTTTTGCAAAAAGAAGATAGATTAGAATTAGTGATGGAACGAATATCCGATTTTGACACTAATCCGGCCAATTCAGCCATAAACTAGAATTCGGCTGGATCATTAAAACTGTTAATCTGACAATAATATTGTTAAAAAATATAACAATGTTGACCTAGATGTTGTGTGCTAACGTTAAAACATTGTTAAAAATATTAAATAAAATACAATACTTGCATCAGAAAAACGATTGGATATAGTTCTTTAGTCATGTTTATGTAGAAGTGAAGGAAGTGGCTAGAGTCCCGAACGCGGGACCGTTTTCAAAAATTTAAAATCCCGCATAGGCGTGGTTTACGGAATTTCTCTAAATACACCTCAACATTACCTAACTAAAATGCAGAAAACTCAGAAAATGTGTATTATGCGATAGGTGAGGTTATTGATGTTCTCTTTTTAGAAATATACAAGCAAGTTAAGTAAGCTATTAAACAACGGTCCCGCGTTTGCGTCGGGATTTTAATTTTTCAGCAACTGTCGCGAAGTTAAGCTTTGCCTCTTCGACGTTTTTAGTACTAAACTTCGCGTTAGGGAATGTAGCTAATAGGGCGAAAGTGGGCACCGGGGATCTGAGCGATAAAATACTAGACAAGTAGAATTACAAAATTGTTAAGTTTGGTTTTGTTAAGGTTTTAAAAATTAGAGCGTTTTTTAACTATTTTCTGGTTGTAAAAAATTCCACCAAATTTTATGCCTGCTAAGCGTGCAAAACCTTTAAGTTTCTGTCGCCCACTTGACCTTCGCCAAACGCAACTCGGTAGTTGTTGCGTTCGAGTAAAATGTAAATGAAAACAGACTCGACCAGAAATTAACTGATTTTAACGAATATAACCGACAATCCGACGGCCGGAATTCTTGCGATCCGGTAGATTTTAAACTGAAATTTCGGGATTCGGAATCCCGGTCTTTCGGCTATCCGTTCCATCACTAGGAAAAAATCTTGTAATAATATAATTTATCCAGCTTTTTATTCAAAATAACAATAAGAAAAGTTGGAGATAATTTCTAGTTCTTATACAGGGTCATCAAAGTAACAATATAATGCTTCGGAGTATGACTTCGACACTAAAATTAGAAAAAAATCCCAAAAAACATTGATGTTATAAGCTTCCTAACAGAGATACCATGGATTTCATAAAAAAAAAAACAGGAAATACTAGGTCAGTTTTTTTTTATTGGCTCATATATACTTAATTATAAAAAGAACCCAAAGTACAAATGTTCAAAATTCTGCGCGATGAACAAACAGCCTCTTGAGGTTTTCATTATTCGAGGGTTGTATTATTTGTTCATTGTTCCCACAATTCCTCTGTATTAAAATTTCCATTGCTGTTTCACCTCACTCTTCAATTGCCACCATAAGTAGAAATATAGATAAATCCTCTGTATCTTTGTTAGGAAGTGTTATAGCACCAATGTTTATTGGGATTTATTTTTTTGGTATCTAGAATTCATACTCCGTACCCTTGTACTGTTACATGAAACACCCTGGTTGTTGTTTTTGTTTGAAGCAGAAATGTTACATTCATTCTAAATAATATTTATAACGTATGTGACCCAATTTTTGTTGTCACCACACGTGAAGTGCAAGTGAGGTTAAAAATATGATTTTTGCAGTCGACGCATTCGGGCAAGAGGCGAAGCTTTGGCAGCTACCAAGACCAACACCCAGGCCTCCAGCAGCGTTCATAGCTCACTCAGTGACCTTAGCATCTCGCAGCTGTCCAACAACAACAAGCCCTCTATCTCTTCCGCCAGCCGTGAGTATAGATATACATTTTATTACTGGTTATACCTACGCCTCGTTTGTCGTTAACGGGCATATTGTTTGTGTTGCAAAACTTATTTGTGTGTACAGTAATACCTCGATTTATACGGGTAACTGCTAATACAAAAACAGCGTGAAAATAGTTTACTCTTAATATTTCTTAATTATTTTATTTAATGTTGACGATGTCATTATATATTAATTTATTGCGCATATGCGGTATAGTTGGCGCGTGTTAAATTGAGACTGGATCTGTGCATACTTTGGTTTATAAATTAATCTCCTTTCCCTTTATACCAATTTTAGATGTTAACGGTGTGTTTCCCTCGTTATAAAATACCATATTATAATTACTAATACATTTCGAATTGTTCAAGTACGAATTTTAGGTTCTGCGCATTCAAGGTTAGTCTTAACTTAACGCGCGCCAGATATACGAGGATGGATAGAAAAATTCGCGGTATAACAGAGAGGACAGCACGAGACGCATTATTACTTTTTGTGAGGTTATGTGAACTGCAATTAGTGTATCTGCGAAATTTTACATTATTCTGCTAATTTATAACTATTAGGCCTGGTTTTTTCATCTCTTGATAAAGTGTCAGATAAAAGAAAAATATCGTATGACATAATTGACGTGTGAATAATTTTGTCAATTTACACTGTAATATCGATGCGATATTTTCATTTTATCTGGCTAAGTTAACTGACACTTTATACAGAGGTGAAAAAACCTGGTCTTAATGCTGGATTTATACAGCGTAAGCAGTAACGTAACGTACCGTGCCGTGGCGTATCGTGACGTATCGTAACGCTTGATTTTTCTAAGTTATTTTATACAGAACTTGTACGGTACATTTTAGTAAAAAGTATGATCATGCTCTGTCGATACAAGTGTACGTCAGATTTGTATTTAACATGTTATTTTATTCGTAATATACTATATATACTTTGGTTCACGAAAGATGACTATTCAAGGCAGGGCCGGCTCGCACATATTTCCCGCCTGAAGCGAGCGCTCAATTAGCCGCCCTTATATTTATTGTGTGTTTTAGTCGGGACAATAACAAAATAATATAAGTTTTATGTTTTATTATCACATAAAAATAACTTAAAAAATTAAATAACAAAATGAAGAAAAATAAAATATTTCAAGAATAATGAATGTACATATTTAAAAAATATAAATGAACATATTTATGTTTATATACATTACATGATGTAACGCTATTTTGGGGATAGCGGTCAGAAAGTTGGCGTGAGATTGCTCGGGCGCCAACGGTCGGATAGCAGGTTTGGAGATAGGGTGAAATATGAAGAACACAATTGTAATAAACGATACAAGACAACTTTATTGTATGGTAGTTCGTTGTACAAAATAGTATGATGGTCGCTGATGGGTACAATAAGATGCTGGGTGTGCGAATTATGCGATTTACCGGTTTTCGGAAAAACGACGCCGGGCGTCGCGACGGCGATGATGTCGGTGTATGAACGGTAGATGCACGGGTATCCAAAAATGTAGATGGAAATGCGTTCGGACGGTTTCGGTGTGATTGACGCTAGGCGTCGTGACGACGGTGACGGTGGCGGACAAACGGTAGATACGGTGATCTTAAGGATCTGTCTAGGAATGTATTCGGATGGTTTTGGTGTAATCGACGCCAGGCGTCGCGACGCTGAGGTCGCGTTGGTTCGGCGGTTAATGGCAGTAATGACGGACGAAGGGTAGCTATGCGTTTTCGCAATAATCGGCAAAACGACGCCGGGCGTCGCGATGCTGATGACGCGTTGGTTCGGTGGTTAACGGCAGTAATGTCGGACGAGGTGTAGCTATGCAATTCTGCAATAATCGGCAAATCGACGCCGGGCGTCGCGACGCTGATGTTGCGTTGGTTCGGCGGTTAACGGCAGTAATGACGGACGACGTGTAGCTATGCGATTCTGCAATAATCGGCAGATCGACGCCGGGCGTCGCGACGCTGATGTCGCGTTGGGTCGGTGGTTAACGGTAGTTATGACGGACGAAGTGTAGCTATGCGTTTTCGCAATAATTGGCAAAACGACGCCGGGCGTCGCGATGCTGATACTTGTAACCGGTTGTTCGCGGAGTACGTGAAGATCGATGATACGGCGTACGACGAGAAAGTCGACCCAGGCAAACCTCACAGATTCTAGGCCTCGAGTACCCCGGCTTACGCACTGGGGCGTCGCGACGCAGAGTCGGAAAAACGCACTTGGGCCGATGGACGCTAAAATACTCGATTTGGAATAACGGGCCGTTTTACAGTAACTCTGGATAAACACGCAGACTTGACGTCTGTAACGCCCGGGTTTACACGCCGGCGGCGTCGAAACGTCAAGTCGGTAAAACTCGCAACGAGTCACTGTAAAATGGCTAGGCACACGCAACTGGTGAATTTACTCTACGGAGATGATTACGGCCGGCGTCAGTCGTAGTGTCTCTGGATGTTTTCAATACGCCCTTCGAAGATGCTTTGGCTTACGCACAACAAGCGTTGCGACGTTGGGCGTCTGAAGCTCACAACGAGACACTAAGACGGACTCTCAACAAACAACTGAACAACTCGGACGGAGAGCTCACGGTACGGGTTTTTAAGGAAAACGGAAATATGAAAATATTGCTCACCTGGAGATCGGTTTCGCAGTCTTGACGGAATACTCGCAATCAAGAGCCGATGGAATACTCACAATCGGTTTTAGTTGTTGAAAGGAATACTCGCAGTCAACAACTGTCTTCTGCAAACGCAGGCCCTGCTTTTATACAGCCCTACTAATTAAACCAGCTTAAGTTTGTTTACTAGTAGCAAAACTGCATAAAAGAACAGGGCAAATAGGATAAAAATGGAACACGGTGTTGACGATCCTTTATGAGGTTTATTTCTCGGTCAAATTACGCGCCTTATCCCAATTGTCGGGAAGAAAAGTTTTCGCGGTTCGCGGATTAATAAGGGCTGAGTTACACGGCTTTGAACTATTTAATCCGCAAAACTTGTGACAGATTCACATCGTCACAATGAGTCTAACTTTTCTAGCTTTTTTCGTAGCCAAATCATCAATTATATCATCATAATTAATTAATTTTGCTTTGTTCAATTGATAATACTGTCAAATCTATGAGCCTTTTTTGGCACATTGACGAACGTAAATATTTTTTAATCAGTTTCAACTTGGAAAATGAACGACAGTTATAGGCAGCGTTATTAGAATTCTTAAAGAAATAAACAAATTAGGAAATTTTTCTATCAAAGAATGTTTATCTATATAATTTAAAACATCTAAAGGCGTCATTTCACCGCTTAAAATGTTTCTTATAATTAAAAATTAATTATACAAATTTAAAAGTTCAATATCATCTGTTAAATGAACATGCAAATCGACAATTTTTAAAAATATCATCCAATTCTTTGTTAACCCTAAGGGATGGTATGTTATATAAAAACTCAAAAATATTGCTGTGATTTTCTAGTTGTGAAAAACGTTCCTCAATTGAATATATAGAGACGTCAATAATTACATTGAAAAATTCAATTTTATCTTAAGAGGATCTTCTATAGGTGTATCTCTGCCCTCATACGTAAATTGTTTTAATTTGCGACGAATTCTAATCGGACGTATTTGTTCAAATTCTGTCTCAATTTCCAATTCTGTCGCAATTTCTTTTAACGAACGTAACATTTGTTTAAAATCGTTTAAACGATAATCTTTCAAAAAAGAATGAATGTTTCTCAAAATTTTGACATATTCTGATAAAATTAAAGATTTATTTTGTAATATTTTTGATCCTATGTTAATTTGCGACAGAATATCATGCCAAACTATAACACTACAAATAAACTTAAATTTTGAATTTTTGTCGGCCAAACATTTGCTTTTATATTATTTAGTATCACAATCTGTATATTTATTTAAGGAAAGTTCTGTCAGTGCATCGTATATTTCTCCGATTTGATACCTGAGATAGCTTCTACACGGCTTTCCCATTGTGCAACGCGCACAAACGTTATCTTACAATAAAAACACATTTTGAAATTTAACACATTTTATTATTGGCTTGTATAATGTAAACTGTAACGAGCAACATGATGTTATAAAAATATTTTTCATCTCAAATGCTGCCCTAAAAATATGCCGCCTGAAACATTCGCTTCACTGTTTCACCCCACGCGCCGGCCCTGATTCAAGGTCACTTGTTCGAAGAAAGAATTCACAACATTTAATACAGTAGTAGCTTAGCAACATTTCATGTTAGAAAAAGAAAGATTACTTGACGTATGTGTATGTAGTTTATGTTGTGTGACAGATATACGTTTATGTTGACATTACTTTCTAACACGTTACAAATATTAATGACGTATGTCGTAGAGTAACAGATATCTAATTATCTACTACTCTGCCCTCTATGTTAATATTTACCCAGTGACGTTGACATTTAAATCAAATTATTATTCCATGGTTATTGCCAATTCCAGGTTATTGTGTTTTGCAAAAACATAGGTGAAGAGTATAAATCTTTGAGAAAGATTATTTAAAAAGAAACATAATTTTCTAATAAATTACACTTTTTTTTTCAGTAAAAATGTATCCATAAATATTTCATGTTGCACGTCTATGTATACGAAATGCAGTGAAGTTATCTGTAAGTAATATTACACCATACGGTTAATAAATGACCTTGAATAGTCATCTTTCGTGAACCAAACTATATCATTATATTTCCATAATTTCCATTTAATATAATAATCTAAACTTTGACACTTGATATGTCAGTCACACAAAACAGATTATTTGTAATGCAGTATTTTTTATATTTATTTCCATTTAATATATTAGCTAAACTTTGACTCATATTAGCCACACAAACAGGCTATAGCTCAAAGAAGTAATAATTTTCGTATTATCGCAACGTATTGTAACGTGCCGTAACGTAGAAATATAAAAGTTAGCGATCTTTGGGTTTTTGACAGGTTACGGCACGGTACGTCACGTTACGGCTTAGGTCTGTATAAATTGTCACATACGTTTGCATTGTTTTATTCTTTACGTTACGCTACAACACTTTACGTTACGTTACGGCTTACGCTGTATAAATCCAGCATAGAACGTTTTAAATTAACATATGTATTGACTTTTTTGAGAGGTGGGGAACTCCTACTTACGCTTCTACTGTTTCGACTGTTTTTTTGACTCATGTTTGTAGTAATCAGGGCTAGGTATGAAGCGCCATAATGTTTATACATCGCCATGTTCATTTCTTGTTTCGTTCAGTTTCATAACGTTCAAATCTTGACTATGAAGTTAGCGTAGATGAATTTCGCGCGCTCACAATTTAAAAAATACACTCCGCAGTACATTTTTTTTTAAATACTAACAATAAATACTAAATACCTACTCGAATTCAATAAATAATTTTCATGTACATTTTGTACTCCAGAGTGTACTTTTAAATTGTGAACGCGCCAAGTTCATCTGCGCCAACTTCATGATCAAGATATGAACGTTAGGAAACCGAACGAAATAAGAAATAAATGGGGCGATGTATGAACATTAGGACGATGTGTATGTTCCTGTAAATGAACCTAAGTCTCATCGATAGTATTATTATTATTATTTATTAATTAATCACTTTTGTCACTGCGACCTATAAAATCTATTGTTTAGTTTTCTGAAAGCAGTTCAAGAGTTTTCATGAAGCCAGTTACTGCTTTAGGAGTCAGTTTCCCGATTTCATTTGCCGCGAGGTATTTTTTACCTGAATAGTTAAGTCTTACGGTCACAGCTGGACATTCACATAAAATGTGTTCCGGTGTCTTCGTCCTCTTTGCAGAGTCGTGAAATACTGTTTTCAGCTATACCAATATTACATAGAAGGGATTTCAGAGGACTATGACCATTAAAGATACCTGTTATACTTATATTGTCCTTTTTGCTGAAAGCTAATAGCTCTTTGGCGTTCGTCGAAAAGGGTGAAATAAATTTCTTCGACTGACTAAGCCCCGGAATGATCCCCTTCAATTGTAACAAATCTTTCGATAAACATGTCAGGATCAGCTTCATAAGGAAACAGCAAATTGGATGACATTTGGAAACAAACACTGAACAACCTTCAGAAGCTGGTGGACCCATCTTGTAGAATTTTTTGTCATTTCTGAATTGAATGATAGATCAGAATGTTTTAAATCCGATCATAGGAGATACCCACAGCTCACAGCATCTGTCATTTCTCGAATCCAAGCTTAATTTTTGTGTGTGCATAAATATCCTGGCGGTTAATTATTTGGCGATCAATTTACCTTGAGATCAATAATTGGTAAATTATTTACCTTGCGATCAATCCTTGGAGATCAATTTTCCTAACGATCAATTTTCTAAGCAATCAATTTTCTGGCGATCAATTTTCCGCCAATCAATTTTCCTCGAAAAATTTACCGCGATCAAGTTACTGGCGATAAAATTTCCGTACGCGCTGTGAAGGACAAGATATTCCTAATATATTTGCCATGTCATAATGAATTTTCGTCGTCGGTTGTGCCCTGTCTGTATCAGCCGTAAACTTTTCATTCCATCCTCGAACTTGGTATTATGTGGGTTAAATGTCAATATTTGTTAATAAATACATTTATATTCTTGATCAGAAAACATGATCATAGAGAAACCATTACATGAATAGATCTTTAAATATTTAAAAAAAAAAATTAAAAATATTTAGCAGCACAGTTCAGTGAACAAATCAATTTAATACATATAATTAAAAATAAAATAAAATTTATATTTATTTATCTTTTAACGATGCTTTTATTTACTCTTTTTATTCCGATTTTAAAAGGAGTATTCAAAATTAATACAAATTAATTATTAATTTTAAAATTTCTATATAGCGGAAATTCGAACATCTGGAATTTCGTCTATTCGAAGTTTAGCCCAACAGGACACTGAGCAGCCTGATGACAGTGTTGATGTTGATACAGAACGACGACGTGCACCCCGTCCCCCACGAAAAAGTAATTACCTTTTATTTTTTATTATTAAATTTATAAAACCCAGGAATTTTGACTATAAACAAGTTGAATATTTCGTCTTAAATGATTTAAATTGCAGTTTTTGGAAATATATTATTATATTTTAAGAAAAGTAAACCAATCATTTCATATTTACAATCTAAATATCAGCAATGAGGCCATGTACGATTTTTCATTTTTACCAGTATTCGATAGAGTAATGAAAAATAATAGATACGTATTTTTTATTTTTTCTCAAATCGATTTAATAATAAGAAAATTGGTGATTGTTCATACATCGCCCAAAATGTACATGAAAATTATTTATTGGATTGGAGTAGGTAGAGTTATTGTTAGTTTTTTTTTAAATTTGTACTGCGGAGTGTACTTGTTAAATTGTGAGCGCGCGAAGTTCACCGTCGAAGACGGATCATTCTCCACCACTACAATGCGAGCTCTCACACATTGGCTCGAACAAGTGACTTTTTAAGCGCTCAAAACGTCGATTTGATAAGTCATCCGCCGTATATTCCAGATTTGGCACCCAATGACTTCTTTTTATTCTCGAATATCAAAAACAAATTGCGAGGTCAACGTTTTTCGACACCTGAATAAGCGGTTGATGCGTTCAAAATGCATGTTTTGGAGATACCTCAATCGGAGTGGAAAAAGTGATTGGACAATTGGTTCACACACATGTAAAAGTGTATTGATCTTCTTGGAGAATATTTATAAAAACAATAAAGCTATTTTCGATGATAAATATTTGATTTTGTTCTCTAATCCCGAAATATAAAAGGCAACCCTCGTATGTGAGAAATATTGTAATTCAAATCATGTTTCTGTTTGATAAATTGTTAAACTTTATTTATTTTATAGTAATTCCAACACATAACGTAAGTTTTGGTTAGTAAATTTTATGTATTATATTTCTATGAAACAAGTCCACATATATTAAAAGAAAAAAATCTAGTATGCGTTTCGATATCTGTAAATACCTGAAATGAAAATATACGAATCACTTATATTATAGTCTGAACCGAACTAGCGACTTTTTTCTCTTTCTGAAAAGAAAAGAAAACCAGTATGTGATTGTATTCGTAGCGAAGCATGTGTAGAAAATATCTGTCGCTCTGTTAAGTTTTTTCAGCGTTCAAAAAAAGTTATTGGGTGCAAGGTAATTTACCGTCTGAAAAAAAATTGGACGGTGAGAAATTGGTGGTAATTAATCACACGAAGTTTGCACCATTAGTTAGTACATTACTTACATTTATTATTTTTTGTTAGTGTTGATAAAAAGGACAACATATCTCATATATCTTGTTCTCAACAACTTGTATGTAAAAAAAATAATTATCGAACTGTAAGCTTTACGTTTGCAGTGTAACTTTTTTTGTTATTAATTCTAAAATATTTGGCGTCGGTTAGGATCGAACTCGGTTCCCCAGATTCGCGTGATGTGACGCCTGGTAAACGCCCGCACGGTACAAATATGTCATCATTATTAACTGACATCTGTGTGCAAAGCAGATTGGCTCACCCAGCAATGGGTAATATGCCGTGATAATATATTATATCTAAACTAAAAAAGGTTGTATTATTCTTGATATATTATATATTTTTATTATCTTACCTATATTCCTACATATTTACTTATTTTGGAAATTGTATTATGTTCCTTTCCATATAATTATTGTTCCATTTACTATTTTCTTTTTAAAACGTTACTATTATTATTTGAAATGATTAGTTTGTTGACAGTGACATATATCTGTCAGTTACAAAGATTTGAGATATGAACTGTGTAACCATGGAGTTGTCTTTAAAGCGTAGGCTCCGGGATTAAAATTATAGATAATTTTATAAATTTATCCATAAAATATATTTAAAAAAGTATTAATATGCAAACCTGTAGAAAATTTTAAAAAACTTTAATTTTTATAATAATAATAATAATAAATCTCGAAAAAATAACGTTTAAAGGAATTTTTGGAAGAAAAACTATTTTGAGCTTCCAGTACAGTTCCATTTCCGGTTATCTGATTTATACCAAAATCTAATGCCCTTATAAGAATAAGGTAGAAATACAAGGTTTTAAAATTTTATGATAGTATTTGAGTTAGAGCGTAAAGAGGATACACACAAACGCACACACACATACACACGCGCGCGCGCATCCACACACACACATCATCGTGAAAATGTTAAAATTGGATTGTAGGGACCTTAAAACTTGCTCATTTACCAATCTCGATATGCAATTTTTAGAACGATCCCTATACCTCCCTTACCAAGGGGAGCGGGAGATAAAAACCGCACCTTCGCCAAATCAGAGGAGTACGGCGGCTGTCGGATGTTTTATTACTTTTATTTTTCGCCAAAAGCTGCTAAATGCTCTGGTTAATTCCGTATTTTCACTCACAACGATACTTTAAGAAGCAGACACTGTCAACTGAGCGATGCTGGGTAATGGACAATTGGGCGATTACCAAGTGAGCGCCGGACACTTGTCATAGAATAATATATTATTAGCTATTTTTCCTGTTACAAAAAAATATACCAAATTATATTCCTGCCGTGCAAAAACTTTTAAGTTTCTGTCGCTCAGAAGACCGTTGCCGACATAATCATCACCCTCTTGATTATCGATCAGTTGATGATACATAATGTAAATTTTGTTTTCCCCGGCGTACTTGATATTTTTATTCTGGTTAATTCTAGCGAGACTTTTATATTACTATTTCATGTAAGAAAATAGTAGATGGCGCTTGAGAGCCGACCGTTTTTACATGCATTAAATAAATAATTTAAATTCGTGAAACCAAACTTTGTCAATAATAAATATTATCTGTAAAAATGTAGAAGACCTAAATATTAAGAACTATAACAAAACTTGGTTAAATATCACTTAATACTGGAGATTTTATGTGATAACTGACAACTGACAGGTGATATTTTTTTCGTTTTTGTAAACTAGTTTTGCATTCTAACCAATCAAAGGGCAGAATTCATATCCCTATCTAAACCAATGTTAATTTTTTTATGTAAGATGAACTATTTGCGCCCCCATGGATACGTCTCGGTTCTTGTTTTTTTTCTTTCTTAGGCTTCTGCGATAATACGCCACTGCTGAAACAAAACATTTTCGAGTTTTTGGTTACATGAGTTTGTTCACTTATTTTTAGGTGTTTTATTTAAATTTGGAGTAAAGATGTTACATCTTAAATCTTGGAATATTCAGTAGAATGGAACATGCATATTTAAAAATATTGTTAGAAGACATGAGGATAAATTTATTTATAAAAAGTTCATGCATTGCTAATGTCGTATACTTTGTATACTTTTTCGTTAAAAAAGTTGAGTGCCCTTTTTTGTACGTCAAGTACTTTAGTTTTTATAAAACATCAACACTTTATATGAGTAAAAATTTGAAATGGGTTTTTTATAAGTGCAGTGTTTCAATATTGTGATGTGTTTTGATTTTACACGCACAGTAATATCAATATTTGATTATATAAGTTTATTTATATTTATATCACGCATACTGCTAGCGGAAATAAGCTAATTTTGTCGAAGTCCAGTATGTGTGTTGTATTGAAAAGCATATATGGCAAATAACAGTTCTTTTATGTGGGCATACTGGGGTATTTAAAATTTAACTAATACAATGGCAAATAAACTCATAACTATATAGAAATATGAATACCTACATATATAATTTTTTTACCAATTGTTATTTTCGAGACTTACCATTGGAATCTCGAAAACTATAAGTGATACGAAGTCGGTTAAATCAGGGCAAAGTTACGCCATTAGTAGACCATTTTAATGTATATTTTTCCTGAAAAATTCATAGATCACTCGATCACAGCGGTTCTCAAACGTTTCAATACCGCAGAACACTTTTGTGAGTAAGAACTTTAGGCGGAACACTTCAAATTCATATATAATCTTCAGATTGTTTTCAGGTACTCGTTTTTTCCAAAGAATAATATTTTTATGAAATGCTGATAATTTGTTAGTCCTAGTTAAAATATCTTCATTTTTACCCAATATACTTGTATTGATTGACGTTGTTTAAATAATTAAAACTATCTGTTAAAAAATTCTACTGAGCACACTACATATTCATTTTAAGATCTTGCGCGAATAAAATGTTTTCATTTTGAAAGAAACGAAACAATTATATACTTCATTCTGGTACGCGGGAAAGCATTCGTTTTCTTGAGAGAACCGGCCGACTACTCAAAATGCAATGTTTTTGCAATAAATGTTTGTCTATGCAGAAATAAATGGTTGAAATAAATCTCAATTTTGTTTTTGTGCATCTACAAATCCCTCTTCCTACTTTCAATGGGGCTCCATCAGTACAAATTTCAACACGTTTTCATATAATATAAAAAAGTAATTCTGTTGCAGTGGTTCATTCATATTAATTTTTAATTTAAAAAAGTGTAGCTAAATTAAAATTGCCAAAAAAATTCGAAGAACACTTTCGAAGTGCTTATGGAACACCGGTTGAGAACCACTGCACTAGATAAATGCAAAAAATCAAATTTTGCTAATTTTTATTTTTACAAAAACTTCTCAATATGAAATAATATAGAATTTAAGGTTTGCACTTCTTTAGGTACCTTTATATTTTGTTTGAAAGGACGATGTTCAACATTTTTTTATCACTGTTAGATTTTGAGTTATGAAATCAAAGTTATGTAAAATTAAATGGAATTGGCGAGAGGTATTGTGCTGCCATAACAGTTTTTTTTTAAACAATAATTTACTGTAATATTTTGAAAATTAAAAACAAACAGTTCTTGGAAAAACTAACACCTTAAATGTAATAAATATTTTTATAGTTTTTTTATGCTGTAACTCTGACTTGAATTTATTTCGTTTAGTTTCTAGTTTAAAAGCATAATTATGTCTAAAACACTTATTTTTTTATTTTTCCTGATATGCAAAAATTAAAAGCAGTAGTATGACTAACTTTTAATTAATTAACTCCCATATCCTCGATAAAATCGACTAGACCGGTTGAAGTAATTAGCAAATTAAACTAATAATACTCTTCTCGCCCTCATAACTTATAAAAATGCGAAGAATCTTTTGGAAAGTACTTCCTACATTACATCACACGTTATTTTTAATAACTTAGTTGTAAATCATTGCAAACCCACCGTGGAGTATCGCTAATAACTTTCCTGCCCCGAAATGCCCGAATTCTCCCGAAGTAGTTCTTTCTTGTCGTGTCGCGGGCGAAAGATGCCGTCTAGTGCCACATGCTCCAGTGTCCGCGGTAAAGTCTATGCGGATGTTTCACACATGCGTACTCGACGGTTTCCAGCTTTAAATAATAGTGTCATAAGGTCGAAATTACCTCTGTGATGTGTCAAGTTTAGTGTTGGGTTTGATTGTTGTGATGTTTGATTAATATGGTAATTGTGGGAATTGTTGAAAGGTTCAGTTCAGTGTTTATTGTGACAAGTAAAAGTTATTTATTGTTGTCAATTGTTCTGTCAACAATTACGAAACAAAACATGATTTAGATGCTCGCTTACAATCTCGAGAAGTATTTTACAATTACATCTTAAGATATTCTTATAAGTAATGTTATAAAATATTAAATTTTAATTCAGAAATAGGAAATTGTTCAAAATATAATCTTCGTAACGTTTCATGTAAACCTTACCAAATTTAATATCTTCTTTTTGTAAGTTCTATGTGTTTAGTAAATAAAGAGGTGATACTAATGTAGATATGTTTAACAATCGAAACTTGCTTATAATTCTTAGAATTACGAACTAAATATAAATTGGAAAGTATTTACAATTACCGAACAGGTATAGCTAAACTTTCAATTCATAATAAAGCATTCTGGACTGTGTCTGGGAAACCAAGTTAAAATTCAAGTTCCAAATCGATTTTGTGCAAGGGTAGTGAGTCATACTGCATCCCCTTTTGTACACACGTAATATTTGCCAACTTTTCTAAAAATAAAAGGTTCTTGTACTCATTCATTGAACTATTTTTGCAAAGTACCTACAAATACTTTCTTGTTCATTACGTATGACTAGTATTTGTGTCTTTAAATAAATTTGAACAAAGACATTGGTCCACTTATGAGTGTTATTGTAACCAAGTTTGTTTTATGGAGCGTGTCTTCATAAACATCCCGTAGTTTTTTTCACGATTGCCTCAAGTGCTTTTGCAATAGACAATGTATTGAACAAGTTAGAGTACTATTTTCGGAACTATTATAATTGTTCAAAGGTAGTTATGGAGATCATAAATTTGTTAACAAGCAAAGTTAACAAATTAATGTAGCAGGGTTTATAGACTACTGCTGTAAGTATAAAAAGTTTTACTGTTAATGGCTCTATTTGGCAAAGTTAACTATCTTAAAGGAAATACATTACCACGGCGTTTTACCAATTTCTGGTAGTGCCAGTCTGCTCTTGTTTAGCAGATTTTGGTAATGGACATATTATGCTTATTTCTTTGACTTTTTAATTAATTAATATAAAATAAAATCTGATGAGACCAACACAATACCTCCCGCCATTTACCTATGGGGTATAATTTTTATATTACTTTATAAATTTATCTATACAATATACAGAAAAAGTATTAAAGCAAACCTGTAAAAAATGGAATAATCTTTAATTTTTATAATAACAAATTGCGAAAAACATACATTTAAAGGTATTTTTTGACGAAAAACTATCTTGAGCTTCAAGTAAACTGCCATTTCCGGTTATCCGATTGGCACCAAAATCTAATGGCTTCTTTTCATATTAGAATAAGGTAGAAAAACATGGTTTCAAAACTTTCTGAATGATAAGTATTTGAGTTAGAGCGTAAAGAGGATCCACACACACACATACACACAGACATCATCGTGAAAATGTTAAAAATGGATTCTAGGGACCTTAAAACGTGGTCATTTACCAAAATCTCGATATGCGATTTTTAGCACGATCCCTATACCTCCCTTACCAGGAGTAGCGGGATGTAAAAAATATCTTCACAGCATATTACTCATTGCTGGGTGTGCCAATCTGCTTTGTACACAGATTTCGGTAATGATAATGATATATTTGTACCGTGCGAGCGTATACCAGGCGTCACCTCACGGGAAGTCATTGCTAGCGTGGGGAGTGCACCACAAGGGTCAATTATTAAATTCTCATTAATATTAGGATAACAATACAGAAAACTTCAAATGGAAAACTGATAGTAAAAGAAAATAATCATAAGTTACAAATTGTGTAGAGCTAATAATATACCCGTATTTTTCAAAATTTGAATAAATATTAACAGTATTCCAGAAAAACGGCATTAAAACTTATGTGACGTCATCTGTGCGAAGTAATACAAGCAATGATAGGGAAAGAAATAATTCTGTATCTGTCTCTTTTGCTCTTGTTGCTTGTTTTACTTTGCACAGGTAACGCTACAAAAATTTTAATGCCATTTTTTTCGAATTCTATAAAATAGTTAACATATTTAAAAAATACGGATGTTTTTTACAAGTTTATATTAATATTGTAATCTACTAATACTGTCCAGAGAGAGATCATTTTTGTGATATATGATAATTGGAAATATTTTTTATTTTTGTATTGAAAATAGACCTGTCGCTTTCCTTGTCTTGTTTAATTAAACGAAAGTAAATAGCAATACATAAGTAACTACTACTAATGAGAATAAATAAATTATTCTTTAAAATAGAAATCTTTTTTCAGATTAGTAAAATAAATAAATATATCATCACGGCATATTACCCATTTCTGGGTATGCCAAATTACTTCTATTCGGAAATTTTAGTAATAGGTTTGTTCATAGAACATATTTCCAACGGTTGGAGTTTGAGTTTGAGTGCACATGCGTGGTTTCAAACTGGTTGCAAATCAAACTGTTTGAATTCTTCTGTGAACAGCATTATGTCACTTAACTTTTTAAAATGAATAATAAATGTCTCTGCTTAATTTTGGTAGTAAATATATCGATATTATCGATCACTGTAGTGACACTTGTCAGTGAGTCAGTCTTTTATTATTTTATTTATTAATTTACAATGATTTACTTACCGTAAAATAATTATTTCACTAATTTAATTTATTTGTAAGTATATAACCAAACATTAATTGAAATCAAAACCTTTAATCAAAACAAATACAAATGTATTGTCAAAACAGTGTAAGTGCGCATGCCTCAAATTTAAAATTTCCGACCGAGTTGGAAATTATTCTGATAGTTGGCAACCGATCAGCAACCAGTCAGAAAGTTTCTATGAACATTGAACTAATAATTAGAGTTGGAAATTTGTGACTCTGCGAACGCTTTTATGCAACTGCGCATGCCTCTGACGGTTGCTGACGGTTTCAAATCGTTCTATGAACAAACCTAATGACAATATATTTGTACCTTTGAGGGCATTTGCCAGGCGCCACCTCACTTGCTTTCAAAGCTGCTACGTAGAAAGTATCATAACTTACCCAGGAACCGGTTACCTAACGCACGCAGTTGCGCGACCTTTTTCAAATTTTACATCGGTTATAAAATTCTAAATTATTCAGAAATCTTTCAGAACTCATTATTCAATTAAAATGATACATCCTTTTTAGTTTTAGTTCTGTTTATTGATTTATAAACCGACGTTTCGGCAGCATGAACTGCTGTTGTTTTTTTCCCTGAAGAAGGCAGCAGTTCATGCTGCAGAAACGTCGGTTTATAAATCAATAAACAGAACTAACAAAACTAAAAAGGTATCATAATAAAATTCTATATTAAAAATGTACTTTTAGAATTAATAGGTATTAATTTAGTGATTATTTTTAATACCTATTTTGAAAGTTGTCGCCATCAAATTATGTTGCTATGTGTTTGTTGAGCGGTTGCTATGTAAATAGCAATAAGAGGCAGTAAAAATGAAATTTTACAGATTGTTAGCTATCAAAAAAATCGTTCTTTATTATCAATTTGCAAAAAAAAAATATTTACTATAAGTTTGATATAACTGAGGGTATAACTTTACATATTTTATTGTGATAAATAACAAAATTTGGAACAGCTAATTCTTGTTCAATGTATTATGCAGTGTAAACGGTACTTAATCTTATATAGTTTTGTTTGTTCAAGATTTTCGAATGTATGTACTTCACTTCTGTGTAAATGCCTCAAATATATTTAACGACACTTATCATTGTCGTGACAGCTATGTCGAATTTTATGATCAATATTGATAAATTCTTGACAATTTTTTGTTGTTTTAGTTTGTTCAACCAATTGTTACATTTTCAATGTCATTCTATATTAACTTTTTAACAAGGTTATGGTAATCGTGTCGGTAGGTTGATTTCTTGCTTTCCTCTATTTTAATATCTTGAGATCAGGTATTAAATTATGAATAAAAAATATATCATCACGCCTTATTATCTTTCAATAAGGAAAGGGTAACCCACATTATATTGGACGGTAAACAGAAAGAATAAGTAGGGAAATAAGTTTTGATATTATCTGGAATACAAATTAAGGTTATATGTATCTGTGCTTTGTATTTTGTGTTGCAAGAAATTTGAATTTAAAGATAAAGAAATTAGTTTTAGAATTGGTGTGTCTGGTTGGTAATTAAAAAAATAATTTGAAATATTGTTATTCGTACCTACATTTAATTCGATCGAAATAAACCAGTTATGTATTATTCACTCTCTACAACAGTCATAAATACCAAAACGTGCCATTTATTAAACGTTTTCTGTGGTAAAAATACATTTTCATTATTGAAGTCAGTATAAAGCTTTTTGCGAGGCTTTTTGGCACACCCAACATTAGATAAAAAGCCTTGATAATATTGATCGTAAAATGTTGTAATATTATAAAAATGAATGTCTCATTTGTTCTTTTACCCACATTTGTGGATGTATGTATCTCAAATTACCGTCAATATCATATTTAAGCCATAAAGAATAATAATTGTTATATGTCATTTCAAAGTAATATATTCGTATATCACACAAAAATTTTGTGTTTCAAGAAACAGAATGAAACTAGGAAATACAGAATTTCTGTACAATTTTTTAGTGAGAAAGGATCATTTTACAGGATTAGAAAAACATATTTTTTGAATTATGCTCCATTTTTAAGAGGACATAATTTAAAATTTCCCTAACACGATCTAAGTTTGCATTTTAGTATCAGATTACGCTTCTTATTGGCTAGTACACAGTCATATTTAAGCCCAACCATAAACAATTTTTTCATTTTGACGTAACTTTTCGATCTGTATAGTTCTAGGCAGGCTTAATAGTTATTCGTCTTGCTAAGCCGTAATCATTTTTTAAAATATTCTATTTTTAAACATAATGGGAATTTTGCATGGATAATAAACAATTTAATAAAATAATTGATAAATATCTTAATATGCAAGGAACATCCCAAAAGTAATAAGAGTGATTTTGTTTTGCTTCGCTAGGGTCTTCCTCGGGCCGGCTAAGTGGGGGATAAGTTAAGTGGAGGAGGATCTTAGGTAACTGTTTCGACCCTTACCAGTTGTATGCTAACACATAAATGTAGCAATTGTTAGAAGAACCACAGTAATATGGTGAAATACAGAGTACGAACCCTGTCCTACATCAATTGGCCTACTCGCTTTAATTTTCTTTTTATTTAGTCAATTTTTATTAATATTATGGATATTTTATCGTTCTGACACGTAGCAAGATATGTTTTTTAAAATATTTTATTGTATTAATATTAAATGAAATAATACTTAGTTTTACCAACAATTCAAGAAAAACCAGGGCGTCGAACCCGCCAAGAAAATGGGTTCGGTTCAGGTTAATTCGTTATTTGCAAAATGGGTTCGTGTGCGGTTCTGGTTCAAACATTAATAAAATTTGCGGTTTTGTTCCGGGCTCAGGTTCGGTTCGACCTAATGAAACGAATTAATGTTTTTTGAATAACAATGTTCATATAGAAATAATTTAAAATGCGTGCCGGAATTTATAATTCATACAACGCAAGACAAGAACATGAACACATTTTTCACGAAAAATCAACACATACAGCAACGCAGACGCAGAAGGCGTCGATCGTCGATGATCGGCTATAAGTATTACGATGACGTTTACGTTTTGAAATGAAATTCAATCTGAACCGGAGCTGAACCCTGAACCAGAATTTTGATACCCGGTTTGGTTCCGACTCGGGATCAATTGAAAAATATATCTGAGGTTCGATTTTGGGTTTGGGTTCGATGCCCTGAGAAAAACTGAAAAATATTTAAACGAATTTAAGTTGTAAGGATATTAGGTTTGTTAAATAAAATGTCTAAAATAATTACAGTAGTAATTTACAGCAAAAACAATGGCTGGTACCACAAGCCTTGTGTTTTGAAAATGCAAAATTTCAATATTTATTTCACCTTCCATCACCTTTAGGTAACGAAGGTATTATCTTTGGTCAAAAAAATTAATGATGAGTTTTTAGTGAATAAGCACGTTTTAGGGACCATATAATACGATTTTACCATTTTTACGATGATGTATGTATGAATGTTGTCTGTGTGTGTGTGTGTGTGTGACGAAAGTTTCGGATCGCATAACTTCAATACCACGATTCCAAAAATTATAATTTTTTCGTATTCCTCAAGTTTGCATCCAGAATAAGAGGTGATTAGATTTTGGTTATAATTGGTCAACCGGAAGTAGCCTCATTTGAAGATTTTAACAGTTTTTCTTGAAAATACACATTTAAATATTATTTATTGACATTTAACGTTATTATAACTTAAAAAATATATTATTCTCTATACGATTTGATTGCATTTTATACTTCATATTCAATAGATATAGAGTTAAAGAATTATAAAGATATTAAATTTCATAAATCAGCCAGCTATGCTATCCATAGAAACTGCTAATATATTCAGATAATTCAGATTGACAGATGCCAGTATCAGTGAAAAGTAAATGATTGTGGCAGAGATGAGGATGTTGAGATAGATGTTGGGGAAGACACGGAAAGATACGGTAAGGGATGAAAGAATAAGGTAAATAATTTTACTGTTAGAAGTTTCTAGAAAGATACAAGAGAGACGATTACATTGGTTTGAACATGTCATGAGGAGAGATAAAGAATATATTGGAAGAAGAATGAATAGCTTAGTAATAGAAGGTTGAAGAAACAGAGGAAGACCAAAGATAAGATGGAAGGACAGTATTGCGGAAGACTTGAGAGAAAAGAAAGTGAATGAGGACGACACGCAAAAAAGAAATGAGTGGAAGAAGAAAATAAAAAATAGCGACCTCTAAAGAATGGGAAAAGCTACAGAAGAAGAATTTGTCAGTGTCAAGTGCAATTTGCAAAATTTGTTTATGAAATAATTTTACTGGAAATTTAGAAACTTGTGCAAGAAAATTTATGTATGGAATTTATACATAATACACAGGATTGAGGTATAGTGCTGGCCACATAAGATTTTTAAAAATATTTAAAGCAGAACATAGTTTGTATTCAAATAAATATTTTGAAAAATATCGCTCTTTAAACATAAGGGTGAAATTAAATATTGAAATTTGACATTTTCAAAACAGTGTTTCTAAAACAAGGCTTGTGGTACCAGCTACTGTTTTTAGGGCTAATTTTAATAGAAATTACCCATGTTCTAAATTGTTACTATTGTGAAGGACTCCACTATTCTACCATTTAAAATGTTTTTGGTATGAGGTAAAATAGCAAATATACCACATCCGGAAAGTCATGTAATTGGGTATAATGTCGTACATGGCTCGCTTTCTAAAAATTACCTACCACATCCAGTAAAAGTACATTTTCCTGACTTGATAAGTAATATTCTATATTTAGAATTATCAAATTAATTTTATTTATAACTATATTTCAAGTATATGGTCTACACAGCGCCATAAAATTTTATAGATCGACATATAAAAGTATGAAATATGTATACACACCAGAGTATTGCTATATATGTTCTATCTTTATTTACTGCTTCCTTATACGGCCTTAGTGGCAGGAAGTGTAGTTATGAAAATGTATTTCTAATTAAAATTTAATCCAATTCGGTTCAAATCAAAGCCGAATTCACAGTAATAATCTTCACATCCGTTATATATTGCCATGTTCTTCTCTCTACGTATTCATTAACGGCTGAGAAATTAGAATTTCTAATTCACACATTTTTTACTAATTAACTACACTTCAATATCGTCAATCGGAGCATACCAGGTTAGGACGCCGATAAATTACTGTTAGTCACCGGTAAAAATCGAACTGAAATTACCGATAGTTGTAATTCTTCACATACCGTTTCAGCACTACCTTCAAAGAGTGAAAATCATCCGCAAAATTAAAAGAGGAATAATTAAATGAGTACCAATTTACGTTTTTGAGAATTGGTTCCTAATAGATTACTGCAGAAGCAAAAATAATAAATGAGCACTGTATTGCTATTACCAGAAAATGTATATTTCGAGGTATAATAATGTTTTGGTAACCTGAAATAATAAAAAAATAAATAAATCAAAAGTAATAATTGAGCTTTTTATATATAGGTAACTAAAATAAATAAGTATAACGGTCCGAATTTAAGTTTTGGGCATTATAAGATAGGTTAAGGTAAATTTAGAAAATTTGCATGCAAAAAATGTCCAAATTTTCAGAAACAAAATATGTGAATATTGATGTCTCAATGTTCATTGCTGAAATTGATAAACAGACTAGTTTTTTTGGACCGACCAGAATTCCAATTTGGGATTAATTTTGATTCATTAGATCTTGTATCCGGTCCTGATTTTCCTTCAATTTTGAGTACTTATTGTATGCAGTTATCATAATTTTGATTAGGTTCTAATTTCTAATTGATATCTGAAGGTTATTTACATAAAAAATAAGTACTAATGTTGGTACAGTGTTGATTAAATTTTTATTTCCGGTAAGTAATCGATTTTCGAAGTATTTTATAAATGAAACGTTTATTTTAATATATTTTTCATGTTTTATTATAGAACTCATTATTTATAATACATATTTTATAAGAATAAGCATAAATTTTATTTTGTAAATTGTCTAATGTCCCGTTGTACCGCTGACACTTAAATTTTAAGTGGTCCCTAATTTGACAATATCGTATCGAAACGAAACGTCAAATGATGAGTAATTGAATATTGCTGTAAAAATTTCGATTTGCATTTTTTTATTTAACTCTAGCTTAAAATTTAAGGATCAGCGGTGCAACTAGGCTTGAGTGTATTAAGAGCATTGAATGTAAACTTATAAACTGATGGTTTATTTAATATTAGAAAGGCATTAATCGACATCTCAAGAATTCCAACGCATAAAATTACGGGTTTTGAATCTAGGTTTTCTGATTGACACCGTATAAGATGTATACCTTCATTACATTGTTATAAAATGACATAATTAATAACTAGAATATGTGTAATTTCGTTCTACCAAGATGGAAAATAGACTAGTGAATATGATTATGCATCCAATGATATTATAATTATCTTAAATAATTTTTCCGTCGACTGTTTATTAATAGGCTATCTTAATGTATAGAAAATCATTCATTAATGACCCCTATTAATGCATGATTTTTTATTAATAAACGATTTATTGGGTGCGTTCACCACATGGAACACAGCATGTATTGCTAACGCTAAGTTGTAGCAAAAAAGGTAGACAGAATTAAAAGTCATACTTTTGACACTTACTAGCTAGGTATATTCACGTAGCATACCTTTAAAATGAATTTGAAAGAATAAAATTCCTCAAATAACATAAAAAACCGCTTTTGTTGTCTAGCATTAAGTAAACTGAACGCACCCACTGAAAACAATTGATGACAAAACTTATTGATTTTCTGACGTAAAATTTGACGTTCGGTCAACCATTACTAACCTAAAAAAAATTATCATGGAATAAAATTAGATTTTCCATTTAAGTAAGATACGGCCAACGAAAAAATATTGTAACTAACACGTGTGTTAATTGGCGATTAATGATCTCAACAATTAATTAAATGTCTCGATTATTAATCGGCCTCATTAACACACTTGACAGTTAAATAACTATTCTATTATACGAATCAGGAAAAGTTGAAGAAATATAACTCTTAATAGTATCAAATCAATGGTGCCATGGAATAATAAACAAATGCGCACACTGACAGTAACTTTTGTTATTTAATATTTTGATCCGTATGAATAGTGAAAATGATTAGGCAGAAAACTCACGTCATCAACCTGAAAAAAATCTTCTAAAATGAAATATAACTATTATTGGGTGTTGTTTATTTTTAAAAGAAGAAGAAAAAAGTACTAGTATTAAATAATGTATATATTAATAATATTTACAATTATTTCTAAGTCAATCTTTATTCCTTTTACGGAATATAAAATTATTTGAAATAATTGTAGTTTATTTTCGTACCATACGTTGTTTATTTTTAAAAGAAGAAGAAAAAAGTACTAGTATTAAATAATGTATATATTAATAATATTTACAATTATTTCTAAGTCAATCGTTATTCCTTTTACGGAATATAAAATTATTTGAAATAATTGTAGTTTATTTTCGTACCATACGTTGACACTACTAAGAATGATCATGTTGTGACATTAATTTTATATTCCGTAAAAGGAATAAGGATTGACTTAGAAATAATTGTAAATTAATTAATATATACGTTTCTTTAATATTAGTATATTTTGTCTTCTTTTTTAAAAAATAAATAACAACTAATGATTACTACAAGTTATATTTCTTTTTATAAGTTTTTTTTTTCAGGTTGATGACGTGAGTCTTCTGCCTAATCATTTTCATATTGCATACTTTTATAATAAAAACTCTTTTGTGGAGCGCGCTTTTACATTATATTCTTTTGGCGACTGTGCTCCATAAAAAGCCCTTTTATTATAAAAGTGCGCTCTTAATGCGGGCCTTGATTTTGACGTCAGTTTTAATTATAATTACTAACGTTTGTTAATATAAATCATTTATTACTATATGCATAATTGTATAAGGAATTAATTTATTATAAATATAATATTTTAATCTTTAAATTTTCTCTAAAATTTCAATTGCAATGTCACGATTTTAGAAAGACAAAATATATATATTGTATTATACATAAATTCTGTGTACATATTATGCTTGGGCTACATTGAACCTGTAACGAATATTACCGGTCCCCCGTACAGGAACAATCAAATTAATCTTTTCTGATTGGGAATGGTTGACACAGAACAGTCTCAAGGCTATAGTGTCTACTATATGCGGCGAGTTTCTTGCAAAAAATAGGTATCCTGTAATTTATTGCAAATAATAGGGTCTTGTATAATGACCGCAGTAGACCATAAGATTTTTTACTCGTGAGAAATGAGTTTTAAAGAAAAAAAAATTAAATAAAATTCGTTTTTCTTTTCTGCAACGGAACATTTGTGATAGATTGGAGGTGTTAGTAGGTAGAAAAGAAATGCAGCATTTGTTTGTTTTGTCACTTGTTTATATTGTTTTGTTTGTCGTAAAAATGCGTAAACTTAATTTATTCTGAGAAAAACTAATTTAAATTTAATCAAAAATAATTTAGGTCAGAAATAAAAATCGCGAGATTTGAATTTGGTATCACAAATTTGGTTGAGTGTACTAATCTGCTATCACTTCACGATTTTATTTGTACCGTAGATAACTTACCAAGCTTCATCTCAAGGGTCTCCCAAAGATGCCGAGATAAAGCGAGCATCACTTTTGTGCTGTACAAAACTAGAAATAATTTTAAGTTGCCTCCGGTTGGATACGTACCCTGGGCTTTTGAACTGGTCAGGGTCACGGCCCTGCAAACCCCTCTAGTAAGCGCTTTTTACAGTGATAATACATTATCATTTGTGAAATTCACAAATAAAGGAATTAGTACACCCAGTGTTGGGTGGAAACCCCATGGCTTATGTGGAAAAATTAAATTGCAAATAAATTTAATTTAAATTAGCTTGCTAGCAAGGGCGCCCGCAGGAATTTTCGTAGGATGTGACTGAAAATGTAAGATGGGGTTGAAAAATAATTTATCGTCGGGGTGTTATCTACGCATTTCACTAGATGTCACTGTTGACCATAACAAAAACAAAGATTTCATCACATCAGTTATTTTTAAATTTGAAGAATTGAAAAGGCGAGTTCGTTTTGTTTTTGAAAATTAAGTATTATTTTTATGAATTTATATAAAATTGTACTATTTTTTCCGGCCTTTGGACATAATCTATATATAAAATTTTAATAAGTATTTGTTTATAAAATTTATTGTTTTTTTCACTTTTTTAAAATCATCGTGTGCCTGAGTGTCTGGTCGCGAATCTGGGGACCCGGGTTCGATCCCGACCGACGCCAAAAATTACTTCGAATTTTAATGGCACAAAATTGACCCCTGTGGTGCACCCACCACGCCAGCTATGGGTGGTCGTGAGGTGAGCCTGGTAAGCGCCCGCACGGTACAAATATTTCATCATTACCGATATCTGTATATAAAGCAGATTGGCACACCCAGCAATGGGTAATATGCCGTGATGATATATTTATTTATTTATTTATAAATGGGGTTGAGCCCCACCTTGCCCCCTCTGCGGGCGCCCATGCTTCACAGTGAGGCAAAATTAATTTAATTAATATTTTTTTCAAATATGAAACTTTAACGCATTATCAGTTTACAATGATATTTGTTTGAGGAAATATTTTGACGTTTACCTATTGTAGTATTGTTTTTGAATATTTCGAACAATTTGGAATGTTTAAGATTCAGTAAAGAGTGAAATTTAATTAAAATTAAGTACAAATATTTGTTTCTTTTCTTTGGCAGTTCAAAATAATCAAAACAAGTGATACTTCATCAAGTAAACGCCATATATATATTTCCTCAAACAAAGAAGATGAAAATATCATGGCAAACTCATGGCAAAATTCTTAATTTTTAAAATTTACTTACTGGGTTAATTTGTTATTTTCTTGAAAATTAATGAAATTGCAAGTATTTGATATCGTGTAAAGGGCTGGCAAAAACCCAGTTTTTTTTTGTTTTATAGTACTTTTTTGGTTTTTATTAGGTTTTTTGGGATGTATTTGATATTAATTATGAATTTAATGTTACAATATTTCTATTAAATATACATTATAAATAAAATTTGACATTCAAAATGACATTCTTTTTCGCATTAATGCGTTTATCGCCACTTTTTTAAACCAATGCGAAAAAGTGACCAAATCAGCCAATCAACAATAGCCTGTAACTTTTTCGCACTTCTGCAAAAAGTGATAGTACTAATTTATAAGATTATTGTTAAATATAAACGGAATTAAAAAAAAAAACGTAGTATGTGATACGTTGCAAAATCGTATTTTTTGCACATGGCATCTTCACGTCTATAGCGAAAATTTGCCATCATTTTGCAACTAAACACAAATAGCTAATAAGGGTTTTATTGTTTTTTATGGATTTTTTAAGTGGCTTTCTGCAAAACCAGGTGTAGACACGTCTTTCCAAGTGGCATTTAAGTTCGCTCCAAACTTTATAATTTACATTTAAGTCCAAGATTAATAATAAAGCAAATAGCCATTTTTCAATGATCCTTTATATGGTTATTGAGTAAAATAAATTTAATTATGAACCATTAAATTAAACTTGTATTGTCAAGTAATATGTATCACAGCTAGTTTTTTATTTGTTGGTGTAACAATGTACAGCTATTTTTTAGAAACAAGTTTTTAAGCGCACCATATGATGCCTGTGAATTGAAAACTTTTTTTACTTTTTGCGTGAGAATATAATAGAGGAAATTAATATATTTTTTGCAGATTAACATTAAAGAACTCGTTCTTTTGTGACAGGAAATCCAGTATTATAACAAAATTCCATTTGCTTATTATGTCAAAAATAGTTATTTATTCAATCCTTCTTTGAAGTTAATCTCAAAATCAAAGAACTCTATCCGTAATTCTTGAAAGACTATTTTTAATAGTATTTTTATGAATGCATAAACCAGCAAGCCACATTTCCTATTACTAAAAATAAAAGTGATGTCCATTCGCATTTATTTGTATCTGTGGTTTAACTCATTTGTATTTCATTTTCATTTGATTTAATTATTCCGGCCAAGTATTTTTAAAAGGCTGAAATTTAAGAAAAACAAATTGACTTCTGCGTTGTTTATCTTTCCATGTGAATCATAAACATGCGTGAGTGCAGGTCGGTGCCAAATGGCCCAGTTTTACTGGAGATGAGGATGAAGAGGAAGAACGCAAAGTGCATTCTTCAACTTCATCAATGCATAACAAATTTCAGAATATATTAATAGTATCTAATTACGTTTATATTAGCTATAATATTAACACAGTTAATATTTTGTGATCGTAGTGTAAATAATTAGTTTTATTTTGGACAAACTGGTATACATTCGAAAGTAGGTTATTATAATTTATTGAACACCCTGAAATATTTAGTAAATTATATTTTCTTGAGTATAACATTTTAAGAATTTAAGCATTTAAATAGGGAGAAACAAATTTAAAAATTGGTCATTTAGGTGTATTAAACTAGACCTTAAAACTGTACAATAGACATCAAAGTTGAAAAAAGTTAGTTTTTAAAATAATCCAGTTTTAATGCACTTAAGATCTACGTCGCAGCTTAGCATTACTATTTCTCTTCACCTCTTTTACTCGGACAGCTAGTGATTTTTGAGAGCCTATATAGGATGTATAGACTGAAGTTAAAAATATCTTCTGAACTAATAATTTACATTCACGGCAAAGAAAGGATTTTGCATAGTAAAAATCATTTTTTTAAAATAAAATAAAAAGTATAATTATTTCATTTCGTGTACTTCCTTTTTATTTTACTTTTTATCATTTTTTTTACTGTGAAAATTAATCTTCGACTGCAAATGCAATTTTGTACTGAAAACATTTTTTTGTGCAACCGGACATGAACTAAGCATTTCGCAGACGCAATACAGGCCGTGAAATCCAATGTACCCTATAATCACTTTGACACATGAGAAGTGACATGACGGATAGTATGACAATGACACTAATGACAGTGTCGTTTCTAAAATATAACAATAACAGCGTTAATAATAAATAAGAGTTAATTCAGAATAGTCTCTTTCTAACACAGATATAATTTATTACGAGCTTAACCAACAAATGTATAATAATAAACATGGAATAAGACAACTCTAGAATATCTAACACAGAGGTTAAGAGAATACCTAATCTGTGTCTTGTTTTTTTTTTTAAATAAATACTATAAATATTGTAAAATGGTTATTTTTAAAAACTGAATATTTAGTTATTCTAATGGGATGTTTAAATTTAAACCTTTTTGAAATCCAGAATTCATTTTCAAGTAAATGAATGCTGAAAATAACGAAACAACGAAAGTAAACTAATGACAGCACTTGCTTGGTTTTGTTTATATATCGCAGGGATGAGTAAATTAGTTGTTTGATCAAATCCCTAGGGGCAGGTTAGGTTTTGGCAACCTTTAGGGGGATTTGATTAAACAAATAATTTACTCATATCCTGGGTTGGGCGAAACCCTTAGAGATTTGATCAAACAACTAATTTACTCATCTCCGTGCGACATATACGCATATGTATGTATATAAATGATACCTATGTTGATTGATGTAGTCATTAAAATCAAGCCAATGATATTTAAACTTATGCTCTCGCTTATGCTCATATTCATAAACACTTGTAAAATTTTAAAGGGTTCGTTATAATTTTTATCCAGTAAAAACAGTGGACACTGAAAGAAAAATCGGAATGTAATTTGTCAAGTTTGATTATATTTATCAAAAATTGAAACGAACCATTTTGAAATTTTACAAGTGTTTATGACTATAATATACGTAGGTGTTAACAATTACTCGAAAGTTCAGTCAAATAGCCTTTATTCTTACTATACCAACGTTTCGGTGCACCCTTACACCTTCTTCAGGGTGCACTGAAACGTTGGTATAGTAAGAATAAATGCTGTTTGACAGAACTTTCGACTAACTGTTAACACCTAATCCACATCACATTTTTTTTTTTTATTATTAAATTGCCTATTATCCATTCATATATTCGAGCATATTCAAATTATTGAACCACGAATGTTATTTTAAACATAATAATCGTATATATTTTTATAGTGCTGAAATAGATCAGATATATATAAGTGGGTCAAAAATGGTTGATCATAACAAACAAATGAAGTTAACTGAAAGCCTGTAATTTAGTGCATCTTTTATTTCGTATACGTGAGTGTTTTTCAATTTTAAAATGTAGGCTGCTGACTGCTTCAAGGCTGAAATATATCATCTACCAATATCTATTTACAAATAGAACTCCTACACACAAGAGTAAAGACAAAGTAGTATATTTTTATACAATAAGGAACTTTTTAATTATTTATTGCTTACAAAATAACAGATTAGTTACAAAAATTCTGTAATAACAATTGGGGTAGTTATCTAAACTAAGTTTTTAAAAAAAGGAGTCAATATTTTTAATATCTATGTTTTTGATTAGTTAGTACTCAGGCGTACGCAGACGTATTTACACATAAACAAAAATCAATTTTCCATTTTGACGTTTAGTCATTTTTCTGAGAACAACAATTGATTATTTTAATCTTTACTACAAAAGGGCAATTGTAGACAGAAAATCAGATTCAATTTTGTGGTAGGGTAATCATCATAAAAACATTTAGCCCAGCTAGTAGTTGTCTGTTCAGAACGATAATTTTCAGAAATAGATAATATCTATAGTGGAAATAGGTCTAGACTAGATTAACATTAGAGAATACAGAAAAACTAGTCTTTATACATAATAATTTAAATAAAATACAATGGCTGCTACCACAAGCCTGATTTTAACTAAAACGCTGTTTAAAGAACTGTCAAATTCAAATTTCAATATTTAATTTCACCCTTACGATTAAAGAGCGATTTTTTTTAAAATATTTGTTTGAATATAAACTATATTCTGCTTTAAAATCATATTTTGATGAATTTAATATTATTTATTATTAATATTAAATAATGAAATTTGACATTTCTTAAAACATCGTTTTAGTTGAAACAAGGCTTGTGGTACCAGCCAATATGTTTATTAATAATAAAGCATAAATTTTCTCCCTTAAACGCTAAATTGTTAATTTTTTACTTTCTGGATATATAAGTTCAGTTCGGCCGGAATGGTGGTTCCGGTTTTTAAGCCGGATCAGCCGGATTTATTGTTACCGCCGGATAACAGGCCCATCCCTATTCAAAATCATACAGTTCTTATAAAAAAAAATTAAAAATCTGTCGTCTTTTTATTATGCAAATCTGACTTCTAAATTTACTCTTTCTAATTTAAAGACAGACACTGATAACCTCGCTGGTAACAATAATTTACACTTGCACAAATATGTTCAGAAATCTTACATCATTGCAGGATATATTTATTACAATAGTAACAACAAACTATCTCTTGGAGTTGAATCCCTGTTGTTAGATCCACAGCCGTTACATTAACCACTCATACCGTTTTTCATATCAAAATTATTATGCTGCATTTCCTCAAGAAGGAATCGGTTCATTGACTTGAAATCTAAATCTGAATGTTTGGCAAGATTCAATAGCTAAACTTAAGATTTGTTTACTTCTAGTAAAAGTCGATGAAATTGAGTAAGAGATGAGTTATGTCAGACATTCTCTTCTTAAACCGTTATTACGAGAGTTTCCGATAATTCTAGATTCTAGAAGGTTATGGTAATTGATTTTAAATGATTTTCTAAAATCTTCAAAATTATATTTTAACGGTGAAGTAACTGGTTTGTAATATCTTAAATTATGGTGAACGATAAGAACTCTCTTAATATTAGCCATACAATCAGTGGCCCGTATTCCGATCGCACTTTTATAATAAAAGCGCGCTCATTATATTCTTATGAGGAGTGTGCTCCATAAAAGTGCATTTATTATAAAAGTGCGCTCAGAATATGGGCCATTGTCTTTAAATTTCTTCCCTCGAAGCTGTTTTTTAAGCTTGAAAAAAAAAGTATCGGATGAAGCCGGTTTAGACATCAGGGAGGGTGGTTTAACGTTTGAAATATGATAATACGAGAGTCACGCTAGAATTATTGTGAATAAGAAAATCCAGCCTTGGCAAACAAAATTTGTATCACTTTAAACATTTATTTGACATTTGAAATTGTTTCAAAAATTATGTTAGAACTTTGTTAATCAAAATCGTTTTGAGTGAAAATATGGAATTAACCATTTCTTCAGTTTTTGGCAAAAATATAAAATTATTGGAACACCCGCCATATTCATATAATTTGGCATTGTGCGAGTTTTGGTTACTTCTTCAACTTACGTCAAATTATTAGTATTTATTTTGACAATCATTATTCTGACACCTATAAATAATGAAATATTTATTGGTAATAGTTGTATATTTTCAAATATATCACGTGGTTAAAAACAGAATGTGACGTCAAAAGGCACTCGCGGCAGGGTATCCAAGGAAACAGCTTCAAATATCAAACATAAAGCACATGTTTTTTTTTTAAAGCGATAAAGATAGAGAGACACGCAATTGCACGCGATGAATAAGAAAGGTTACTTGTGTTCAGGCAGCCAATATGAATAGGTGCCTTCCTACGTCATAAAGGGGGGGGGGGGTTGTCTAGAGTTTTTAGCGCGATTATTTTTAATTCAATATTTAAAAAAATATGAACAAAAAAAAAGGTTATTATGAAATAATTTGTATAATCTTTCACATAAAATAATAATAAAAAATGTGCAACCACCCTATTAATATTCCCACTACTCTAAAAACCCCTTTATTCTGTGAATTTTTTGGTCCATCCTTCTTGGTATAATTAAATGTTCAAAATTTCGGGGTCTAAATTACTTGTCCCCAATTATATAGATTACTCGTATATAATCGTTATAGTATCGCTACAGTACCTAGGTGATTATTCTCCTGTTCTCATTAAAACATTATCATTATCATTTATCATATTGTGATCTTAGATTGAGTGTCTACTAAAAACATTTGAGCAAACATAATAGTACTGTTATCGTATTGTTGTCGTATCGAGGTGGTATTGAAATGCAAATCATCTTATAAAACGAAGATATCATTCTTATTTGAAAATAAAAGTAGTGTTGTAGACAAATTGTCACGTAAATTACGCGTGAAGTGTGCTACGTACATAGTGTCTATTGCAGTCAATCTCCGTTAATCAAATGTAAAATAAGTTCACGTACGTTACCGACATTCTGTGTCAACGAGTCTTTACTTTTACAAGGTCGAAATCACTGTGCGAATAAAATATTTTATTCCTTTTCGAGATCTCGAAATGTCAAGGGAATTACTAAATACGGAATTCGCATATATTGAAAAAGCAGTATTCCTTTGATATGCCAGGAAAACAGTTCAATTTCAAGTTTTGATTTATTAGAACTTTCAAGTTATGTATTTTTAATTTGTTCTATAGATAATTCTTACTTGTTTATACTTATGTTTACTTATGTAACACCTACGACACTGGTCTACTCATGAAAAATACATCTTTACGCCTTTGGTTTATTTTTTGTTAGTAGAAGTTTTGTTTGTAAATAAATATAAGTAAATACCTAGTATATTTCAACCTTGAAGCACTTACTAACCTACATCTCTAAAAAAGTATGAAAAGGAGAGAAATAGAAAATGCACTAAATTTTGAGACAATATTTATTAAATAATATTTGGCACTGTACTTAGTTCTAGTTTGATTTATATGTGGCAGACGAATATTATATAGATACTCTTATTTCTATTTAAACTTTGTTTTCTCTGGAAAATATAGCAAAGAATTATTTTGATAAATACGATTCTCTATTTTTCGTTGGGTTGTCTGGCTGGTTAAGAGCGTTGTGCGATCGGATCTGGTTCGAATCTAACCAATTAAAAAATTGTAAATTGGTACTTCATTCTCTGTTCGGCAGATTTAAGAGAGAATGGCCGCTAGTATGAACATCGATTAAGGGTGATTAGCGAGCATTTGACTAGCATTGTTTTATCTCTGTCAATCGTTTCTAGATTATTTTAGAGAAAAATACTTCAAATAAGAGTTATAGAAAAATTAATTGTACGCATTTTTTATTTGAAGTATTTTTCTCTAAAATAATCCAGAACGGATTGACAGAGATAAAACAATGCTAATCAAATGCTCGCTAATCATCCTTAATCACTTGTTCATACTAGCGGCCTATGACATTTTGCTCTCAACGATACAGATGAATGTATCGTTATTTCTGAAATCGAACGAGAGCGGTAACGGAAGAAATTTTTTATTTTGTAATAAAACTAGCTGAAATTTACACAAACTGAAAATCGTTCATTTATGATCAAAATTTATTGTGTGACAGCTAAAAAGTGAGGTTGGAAGTGTTCACGGGTTATGGGGTCGTCACAAAAAAAATGCTAATTTCTTTTTGAAGTAATAGAATCTATACAATTTTATACAATATGTGTCCAAAATTTAACTGTTTCGGAGATGTAACAGGTTTTATACAAATTTAATTATTATGTACATACTGAGAGCCATGGATTTGTTTGTAAAATTTCGAATAGTTGCGTGGAAAGAAAACGGACAGACATATAGCCAAGTGTCGAAGGTGAGAAAATGGGGTCCTCCACCATAACAGAAAATTGAGTAAAATGTTAGTTATATTGAAAGTAGAGAAGAAAAAATCATAATTGAGACAAAAAAGTTTTAAAATAAATGTTAGTTTTTGAAATATTTGCGATTTTGAGCATCAATACTTCTACGTCACACTAAAATCATGATTTTTTAATACTACGAAAGGCTTCAAAATTAAACGAACTTTCATTTATTAGCTATTTATGTCAATTTTTCTGTATGCTTAACAACTAAGCAAATTATTTAGAATAATAATTATTAAATCTAAAGCGTCGTGTTTGTTTTGAACAAGTTTGTTGTGATGCGTTGTTATATTTTTTATCTAATTTACAATTTACAAATTAAGTAATAGTCAATTTTGAAATACCTACCAGACGTCGTCAAAGTCGTTGCTATGTGCTACCGGCCTGGACCGTAAAAACGTACCTACCGGATTCGTTGCGAAGAAGGTAGAAAGTTGTTTACAGTTCACTATAGAGAAAAATAATAAGAAAAAATCGAGTGGAAGACCCCCATTGGATCCCCGACAGCGTCTATGGAAAACAAATCATTTTTACTTTTACAATCGTCAGTTTTAATTCAAAATTGACATAAATGACAATTCCCATGTCATGTTTGGCATGTGACTGTCCGTTTCCACTTAACAACTATTCGGGGAAACTGGAAGTAGAATTCAGTAACTTTTCACACCAATAATTGGCATTTAAATTCACTCCTAACTTTGTAATAACCTAAACGAGTAGGTCTAAAATTAATAATAAAAAATATATCTATTTGAACTATCTGACAGATTCTGTATTGGATCACTTCTGCCAGATAAATTGAAAAATATTGAATTATTCATTCTGAAAATATATTTTCTAGTCAATTTATTAATATCTTACACATGTTTAAAAAATTTAATCCCAAGTTACGGTCGTGTAAACAAGGCATAAAGCAAATAGAAAGGCGACAGCATGCACCGGCCACATCGTTTTAAAATTCTCTGACACAGTTTTAACCTCACTTTATAACCTACCCACATGCGTCGCACGTTGTTGTATAGATTCCTCCTCTTATTTTAGTGAGGTAAAGTAGGCTCAAGTTCAAAATAGATCCAAAGTCGAAACCATTAATACATTGCTGTAAATTATTTCAACTACTTCATTTGAAATCTCGTCTATTAAGTGTCCCCATCTATGTAAACTATAATGATTTAAACTGTTAACGTAATTGATTTCAATTGAGGAGAAAATGAAATCCTGAAATGAATATTTGAGATCTTATTTTAGAAGTCGTAAATCTGAAACCGGTTTGTAATGTAACACTTTTGTTTTTAGAAGTAGTTTGTGTTACTCGCTTTTGTAATTGTGTTACGGATATTTTTAAGGAGATTGTTTCTTTTGAATGGATGAAATACAGTATGTGTGATTCTCAAACGGTAAATTTAGAGAAAAAATTAATGTTTAATTATAAATTTAAAAGGGAAATCTTGAGAAAGTTAAACAATGACAATTATGTAAAGTTAATTTGAATTATGTATAACTCTATAACTGTTTTTCATAGTTTTGTAATTTAGATTTATGAGATTTACTCGCATTTTCATTTATTTTGCTATTCATAGCATTTACGCTTGTGATAAATAATGAAAGCTTATTATTAAAGATACGTTAATTTTTACACATACTTATAAATTAGATTTAATTTTTCATTTTTATAAAATTTAGTAATTTTAATTAGCGCACATATGAGTTCATTTTCAAAATTCATTTAGTTTTTCAGATTTTGGTTAGAAATGATAGCTATCTGCAAAAATTGTACTATTAAATTTTTGAAGTTTTCCAATGTTCTGGGTAGTTTTAGTTTAGACGGGCGTTGTTAAATAATATAGCATATTCAAAACACTTGAAATTTTTGTTTGTATTTTAAAATGTAAATTTTTATATTTCCAAATTGTTTTTATTAAGTGATTAAATGATTTTACTTATATTTTCTTGCAAACTGTTTTTCACTCGATTTGTCATAATTTTCGTACTAAATTTTCGTGAATTTCTATTTGAATTATTAAATAATCGAATTATTGACGATTTTTAAAAATTATGTTATACAAGGTGAAAATATGGGGACAAATGGCTAATATTCTTTATAATTGCCGCCTCGGTGGCCGAGCGGGTTAAAGCAGCGTGTTTAGACAGCGCTCAAAGGACCATTACCGCTCGGATCCTGGGGTCGTGGGTTCGATTCCCACCTGGGGCTTGGATGTTTGTGACTGTCCTTTCATCATCATCTCATCTCCATCAACGCAACGAAAAAAGGTATAAAAATATAATGACAAATTGATTCATCCCCATAATTGTAATAACTTGTAATAAGTTTATATACAATAAAGATTATTATTATTATATATTATATATGTATATATATATATATATATATATATATATATATATATATATATATATATATATATATATATATATATATATTGGCTAATATTCTTTATAATTGAATTGATTATTTTATTATTATTTTATTAATTTTACAGTACACCCAAAAAAATATAAATGTTTAGTCAAATTAGTGACCGGATATAAATCCCTCAGTAACATCACCGTCTTATTGAAAAAAAAAAATGCAATGATTCGGGAACCCAGCGTGCCAACAATACCGAGAGTCTATTTTATCAGTAAACATAGGATATGTCATTACCATAGTTACAGTATAAAATGATTGACAGCAATGTATTAAAGCGTTTATTTTATAAGTAAACATAGGGATAATTAACATATACTAACATAAATATTAAGTTATGAATTAAATAAACTAGAAATTATTTATTTTTGTTTATACACTTAAGAACCATATTAAACTAGTGAGGAATTATTATTTTAACTTATCAAATACTCAGAATTGGCACCACTAACTTCCAAACAATATCCTAAACGATTATAAAAAGAATTAATAGCATTCGTTATTTTCTGGTGAGTAATTTTTGTGAAGCTGCTGCACTAATTCTGTTTTTTAATTATTCAATGCTTAATCTCTCACCATTGTATACATTTTTTAAGTGTCGTCAAAGAAAAAAATCATTTGGTGCAAGCTATAATTAGTATAGATTTTTCGAATTGGTGCTGGGCAGGGTCTTGGTCGATTATTAAATGTAGCAGCAGATACATCTGAAACTTATCTTAGGCTTGTATTTGAATTATACGTGTTATAATTTGCACTTTTTCTTCAATTTAAAAAAAACCATTTTGAAATGTGACAGTTTAACGAGTTTCACAACTATTCCTTATATTTATTCGCAAAATAATCGCTTCAATACATTGCTATCATTTTGTAACTATGGTAATGAAACTACTCTATGTTTACTGATAAAATAAATTCTCTGTATTTTTAATTCTTTCATCCCCTGAAAAATAATGGCCGGAATTAGTAATTTCTTTATACAAATTAAACAAGAACAGAACTATTCCTAATAATGAAGCTCCAAATTTAGAAAACGGAATTAATACGAAACGATCCAGTTACTTGTGCGAGATATTTGACTACAAAATTAATAAGTTAATGCTGTTTTTGAAACAAAATTCGATTATTTTTTAAAATTATTATGTGGAAGACAGTTATGAGAGGGTGGAATTTCAAATGCGGAGATCACCTCATGGGCATGTATTCCTTTGGTTAGAATGCTCCAAAATTAGTTTCTTTTGATAAAATTAATGTCCAGAAGTTTATTTCGTGTATTGACAAATTTATAACTTGCCATTATGATCTGAAAGACCAATACATGGCCGTTAAAAAACAGACACACGCAATCTGAAGAAGACATTCCATCAGAACATAGCATATATAACACAGATACCGACCAGTCAAGTTCAGAATGTGATGCATTTTAAAATTTCCGAAGTATTTATAAAGGAACAAAATTTAAAGATTTTCAAAATCAATTATTTTCCGTATATTTGTTCTGTTGGAGAATTCCTCTTAGTTTATATAAAATATTTTTGACTTACCAATTTTGTTTTCTTTTTTACCCTATTATTGTATTTTTTGATATTGAGTAAAATATTTTTCAAATATTGGTTTAATTTTTTAATCCATATTTACGATTTACGTATTGTTAAAAAATCATGTTAAATAAAATCGAAACGCGAGTAATACCGTTCCAACACAAAACGCGAGTGACGGAGGGTTAAATATAAAAATTTATAAATCATTCTATTTTAAATCAAAGGTAATGTCGCTCCCGGCGAAACCGGAAGTAGAATTCAGCACCTTTTCATACCAAAAAGTGGCATTTAATTTCGCACCCAACTCTGTATAGGTCTAAAAATAATGAAAAATAACCATTCGTCCCTATTTTTTTTTTTTCAATCAGCCTGTATAGGACTGTCAAGGGATCATGGGAAAAATTGGAATTATCCATGATTTCGATTTTTAAACGTTTTATTGTATTTTTTTATAGCGTGATATGGACATAAGACATTCTATGAAAAATATTAGGTACTGTTATTATGGCACCTATTACTACTATAGTCGCGTTGCTGGAAACATATTACAATCTAGTTCTATGCAAAGGCTGTAGTTTGAAAACCTGTTCCATTAAAATTATTATTACAGATTATTAACAGATGTAATATCTGTCCTTTACTTCATGTCTGTTGAAGGATCCGTTCCTAACTTATTTTAGAATTCCTCTAGGGTTGGCATATTTATAGTTGCAGAGAACAGTATGATATTTTTAATTATCGATAAATTTTATAATGCATAGATCACAGTTATAAATAAAATAATCCGGTGCAACGCTTCAATATGTTGCATCTAAAATTAGACTGTGCAATAGGCATATCATTTACTAATTTAAATATCTTAAACCTTTTAGAAAAACACTATTTTATCTCTTACGATAAAGAAAGAAATAAAACTCCAAAAAAAGTAATTCAGATTGTTAAACATGGTCGTAAAATAATTCTTTCTTTTATTGTGGTTAAGTCGGATTATGTAAGTGGGTGTAAAACCATAAAGACGTGTGTGAGAAAGAATAATCTGAAAGGAAGAGAATATATGCTACACCTCTGTTTATCTGGTACACCATGAATACCACGATTATATCGAATATGGACATAGGTATGCCTTGAATCCGTTGTAAGCGTAGTTCATTGATATAGTTGTCCTTGTCACTAAAGGCAAGAAGCCTATGGGTGTTAACAGTATTCGTACCTTTATATGTATATGACGATGACTTCGCTTAATTGCACCTAAATATTGAAGATTATATTCACAATTAAATTTGAACACAGCACAATTTCATACTGGCTTAAAATTGGAAGCTAAGTAGAGGCATTTCCTTGTAGCCGTTTACAATGATAATTTTGACCTGGCGTATTTCGGATTCGGATTGCACTTCGGCTTAAATATTGCAAGGTTCAGGTTTTCATTTTAAATTGGGAGAAAATCGCAAGCGCATTGTGATTGCCGTGTTTTTTTCCAATAAAGGCGCTACAGCGCTTTGAATTTTTAACTATTTGACATTTGTTTGTTTTTAAGGTTTACATTTAAGGTATTTTAATATCAGTTTAGTAGTATAATACGGGAAATGTCAATTAATGAAATCAATATAATAGTAAAATATTTTACCTTTTGGTATTTTATCATGATGCTTATAAATAAATTTCACCAATATTTCAGGAACAAATAAAGAGCGGTTGTAAATGGTATAAATTTATTAGCGGTACAATGGGGTCCCCCACCATAATAAAAAAATAATAAAATGTACACTTTATTATATACTTAAAAGTATTATTCAATAAAAAACGATTAAGATGAAAACAATTTTTTTAAAAAATTACTTTTCAAGATATTTGAAATTTGTTGTCAGTGTCATTGGACGTCACACTATTGCTTACAGCTACTAAATAATACCTAGCTGACGTCCGCCATATTGGAACCAAAATAAACGCAGTAAATTATGAAATAAAAGTGGATTTTTTGTAACATCCATACTATATTTATTTAAAATAATAAAACAAGAAAAAATACGGTTCGTTAAGATTTTTGAGGTTAAAGAAAACTATATTGCATAAGTAATAAAACATACTACCTATAATGATTTGCACAATTTGAAGTAGAACAACCCGTCATTGTGGATAATTTTTATGATTAACTTTGATATTGAATGATTGATGGTGGCTCCAAAATAGCGGACGAGTTAGCTGTGAATTTATCTAGTAGCTGTACTATTGTTATCTTTCAGGCGCAGCCGACTATAGAGCTTGTGCGCGAGAAAGAGGTGTCCGCGTGACGTCATATTGACTTTAAAAATCAAATGCAGTTAAACTAAAAAGAGTTAAAACTTTTTAATACTACGAATTGCTTCAAAAGTAAACGAAGTACAGTAAGAGAAATTTCCGATTAGAACAGTGTGTTATTGTTATGAAAACGCATTCTGAGATGGAACCGCTGTAACGGTAAATGGTGCTCGTTACCGCAATATGATTACGAGGTTCTACTGGCATCAACTGGTTGATATGGATCTCGGTGGCATGTGGTTCCAGCAAGATGACGCAACCTGCCATACTATGCGCGAAACCATTGTAAATGAGTATAACGCCAACTGTTAATCAAATTGAGTCATATCTCTGCCAAAAAGTCATTGAAAAATTCCATCAAAAGGCTTTAGAGTATGCGAACAATCGTCGAAATAACTTTCCACGAAAAAAAATTTAGTACCAATGTACCGGCAATTTCAAATTATGTTACCTATATTGCAGACATTTGGAAAAGTCAGCGGCGTTACGCATTTGGAATTTTTTGACATGAAGTTTGTTTTTATCTTTTAAAATTAAACTGTTATTTATTCAAATTGTTAAGTTAGAATAGTGTTTACGGAAGCACATCACAAATTTATTTTGGAAGCATGTTTTCGTAATGCAAAAAATGATAGATATGAGTGGAAATATGTACAACAATGCAATCAGTCAATCGTATTTCAAAATCACAACGATCCGGCAAATAAAAATCAGAACGAGACGAAACCTTCAGTCATTCTGGATCACTCTGTACTAGTCCATAATTAATTGAAATACGTGTACTTTAATATTAAATAAAAATTATATCGCTTACACAAACAAAAAATTGTTTTATTTAAATATTAAATCCGGCACTCTTATTGATACATTCTTTAGAACGAATAAAAATAAATTTATAGTTAAACTTGACATTTATAATGCATTTTATTTGAAAGTTACCATTTGATTGCTAACGTAATTTATATCTGCTGATAAGAAGACACGAGCGGAAGCTATAGTTTTATGTATGTGGTAGATATTAGAGCTATTCTTATTTCCACATATACAGGGTGTTTCAGGACTAGTGTAAAAAACTTTAACAGCTTATTCCTGAGATCATTTTGAGCCAAAAATGTCATATGAACATAGGTCATATTCCTTCAAGTTACCAAAATACAAGAGGTTGAAGTTCTATAAGTAACACGAAATTTTCTAATTTTTGTAATCAAGGTACTTTCGGAAAACAAGAGTTATTATTGAAAAGTCATACCTTATTTGTATTAATTAATTTTAAACCAAAACTTTACCAATAGGTGGATTGGACGTGGAGGTCCAAACTTTTGGCCTGCAAGATCTCCAGACTTAAATCTTTTTGATTTCTATCTATGGGGACACTTGAAACAAGAAGTTTATAGGGTACAAATAAACACGCGTGAACAGTTACTTGAACGAATTATGAACGCATCTGCTGCCATTCGTAACGATCAAAATGTAATTTATCGTGTATGCATACGAGTTCAAGGCGCGCATTTTGAGCACTTGCTGTATTTTTTTTTTTATTATCTTATTTCATATTGTGTTAACCTATTCCATGTTGTTGTGTTTAGAATTTATTTATTTGTCTATTTAACAATTGTGTCATCGTATGTTTTGTTGTCCAAATCGTATTCGTTAATATTAATAAATAAAATTAATTAATACAAATAAGGTATGACTTTTCAATAATAACTCTTGTTTTCCGAAAGTACCTTGATTACAAAAATTAGAAAATTTCGTGTTATTTATAGAACTTCAACCTCTTGTATTTTGGTAACTAGAAGGAATAGGACCCATGTTCGTATGACATTTTTGGCTCAAAATGACCTCAGGAATAAGCTGTTAAAGTTTGTTACACTAGTCCTGAAACACCCTGTATTATTATGAATGAATGAAAATACATTGATAATTTTAGAATTAAAACGAAACAGGCTATTATTGAAACAAATGTAACTGTCAGTGACATTTTCAGTTACTTGTAACATTGCCGTAAGTTTTTTCTAATTATCTCGAGATTTATTCTAATAATGGTACCTAGCTTAAGTAAATCTGACTTAGAGATCATTGCAACTTTTTATCAAGAAAAAAATTGGCATGACAAAAAATTTGCGTAACAGTTTTCAGGGAAGAGTCGGCTACTTTCTAGATAAAGTGGTAACTGTTACATACAAATGACGAAAATTCAGAATTTCCAGGTTTTCTGAAAATTGATCAAGTTTCTATCAGTCGCCTTATAGCACGATTTGCCATTGGTAGAAGAAATCTCGAGATCATTGGACCAAACTTGGAGCAAATTTATGACATGTTACAACTAAATCGAAATGTCACGACAGTCACAATTGTTTCAAAATTATCAACGTGTAATGGTATATTTGAATGTCAAATTTAGAAAATCGCTATTCATTTGTTTTTCTATATAGTAAATGTTTGAAATTTGGTAGTATACTTATCAACCTTTTGTCTGCAAGAGATACAATTTAAAATCAATATCTTAATATATTCTGAAGCTATGGAATTTCAAACGGAATTTGTTTTTCAAAGCCAGTATAATATGAATATTTTGATAAAATAAATATCTTAAGTCTGTTTGAAACGGTTATAATTTATAATGAAATTTGTGATGGAATAATAAAACATTATTTTTGTCACCAAATTTGTTAACAAATCTAATAACAATTTATGGCTTTGTGAAACCGGGTATTATTCGTATATAGTGTCCACGCCAGCTATCTCTCAAAGTCATGAGTCGAGCTCCTACAACTCTTTGAGATCGCACAGGTGGGACTTGAGTTCTCGAGTACTGGTTTTGCCTTATTCGGCCCCTAGTTCAGATATGTTTAAAGAGCGATTCAGTAGAATGGAGTTAATAAATATAAATGAAGTTGTACAGAAGATGAATGCTTTGATTTGTTTTCCTATTCGAGGTTATACAACTTATGTTTGATGCCTTAACAATACAGCACTCTGTCATTGTTCGAAAAGTACCTATTCTTAGTATTTCTACTAAAAGGCAATATGCGTACGTATATACCTACATAATGAACAATATATTATACAAAACAATACCGCTTAGAAATATTATATGACATTTTCATTTTATGTATAGACATGGTTTTCCCGTTAAATATGTTGTTGAAAATACTGGCTTAATTTTTTTGTTCTATATTCGAGTAGATATTTTTTGTAGATAGATTTAAAATTGCATAATGTTCTAAATATCTACGTTATTAACCAGGAAAAAATATTAGATTTATTTGAAAAAAAAAAACATTTTTTAATAATAAAAAAACACGATAGTCTTAGTATAGCAACTCATTTGAAGATTACATGCGCAATGGCAAAGTGAAACGGAAATCATATTGTATAGTCTCAAACATAAAGCATACCTACCAACATCTCGTAAGCACGAAGAGGAGCGGAGGTTGCCGATCGACCATTCAACTTTTTGCACGGACTGTACAAATGATTATTTACTATTTACCTAGAATTCTATGATTATCATTCTCTTTTCATCGTGCTATCGCATGTTATCTTTTGCGTAATCCAGCTGAGTTCCTATTTTGTGAGACCTGTATTAGGAAGACGCAGCATAGCGATTTCCACGTTAATTTTGAAATGTTCAAATGTAACAAAACAATTGAGTAGTTTTTGGTAGAGAAAAAAATTGGTACCACTAATTTAATTTAATAATTTTAATTTTATCTGTTCCGGATATTATAAAATGCTGTTTTTTTTTCTCTATTTAACTGTTTCGCTGAAAAATAATTAGGGAAAATAATATTTGAACATTTCAAAATTTACATTAAAATCGCAAAGATGCGCCTTCTGATGCACCATCCCGTATACTATATTTTATACTATAAGTTTGGACACCCCTTGCAATGGGGGCTAAAACCGTCACTCCGTTCTTCTGCAAATCGAAATTTTGACAGCAATATTCACTATCCCATTTGACATTTCGTTTCGATACGATATCTATTGTCAATTTAAGGAACACTTAAAATTTAGGCGTCACCGGTGCAATCGGGCATTAAAGTTTTTACATTAATTTTTAGCAGTGGTTACTATGGCTATTTATACTAAAATAATTTATTAATAGAAAATAATATTCCTTCATTACTGGCATTTATTAATAAATGATTTTCTATACATCATGAATGCTACCCATTAATAAACAGTCAAAGGGAAAATGAATGTTGGGAGTCTCATTATTATTTAGTAAAAAATAAATAAATATATCATCACGGCATATTACCCATTGCTGTTAATATGAGTACGAGCCCTGCATCAAAATGATTGGCGTACATCTATTTATTATATTTTTTCGTTTAAAATTATTAAATTTAATGCATGATTTTTTCTCAGTTATTTAATGGTGTCGTATGGCCGTATGCCTGAGTGTCTGGGCGCGAATCGGGGGACCCGGCTTCTATCCCGACCAACGCCAAAACTTATGTCGAATTTTTATGGGGAAAAAATGACCCTGTAATGTACTCTCCGCGCCGTGAGGTGACGCCTGTTATAAGAAAAATATCACATGAAAAAATTGACACATGGATTTTTACAATTTCGATGTTATATTTTTCTTTTAACTGAAAAAAACAGTATGCTTAGATATGAGGTAATACTTAACTATAAATTATTTTTATTAAGAATATACATAATTGTGAAGATAAAAAAATATCATATGATCTTACGAAAGTTAAAAAAGAGCTATAAACAACAACCTACTATTACTGCTACATTTGCTAGTAGAATGAGCTTTCGCTACTTTTATGTCAATGACAGTAAAAAAGAATCTGAATTAATTTCTCTATTTCACAAAAAAATACTGAACTGAACCTGTCCAACAGTAAACAACCTTATGTTACATCACCTGTCACATTTAAATTTCCCACAGCATCTTCGGCTTCGCGAAAAGTCTTCATTCTCGAGCGAGTGTCTTCTTAGCCTGTCATCGCGGTAGTGCAATGAACTTCGTCTATTTTCATCCTCATCTCGTTGCGTTCACTTCGCGATGTGTTTGTAAATAGAGCGCCGCTCTGTGGCTATGATCATGTCCTGATTTTGTAAGACGCGCGCCTAGCTAAGAGCGGAACGATCGGGTAACATCGATTCGAGAAATGAAGAGGGAGGAATACTCGTAGAAGATGGGGGCGCACGGCTCCAAAGAAAAACTTCACAGGTCTTCCTCTGTGAGGATTCCGGATAGAGAACGGTTTGGAAGTTTCGGCAAAAGAGGTAAACAAGAGAGGAAATTATTTGATGGTTTATTTTATAGATGTTTGATGTTTTCACAGATATGATTATAGCTGTCAAACTATGAACTAACCTTAAAATATTATATATTTTTTTATATTTTGCGTATATTTTCATTTTCAAAGGAAGATATTTAACTCCCTTCGGAGTTTTTTCCCAAACAAAAAAAAAACCATCTGATATTTAAAAAAAAACATGATTGCTTGCATCAATTTAACTTAATTTTTTATGATCTTTAAAATGACAATATTGCATTTAAATTAAATGCCAAATAAATAATGGGGTATTCTACCAGTGCAAAGAAATAGTAAACTTCAATAATTGTAAATTAAGAGTTTTATTAAAATGAAAAATGATGAAAATTACTTTGTTATAATAAGAATGCTAAAATATTGTAAACGTGACGCCATAGTCTATTTGGGCGATCTAAACTTACTATTCGTTGTTATTGTATGAATTCAAATTAACGACTGTAGGGCGCTAGCAGATACGTGACTCGAGCGACCTTGAAGTGCTTGGAATCAGCTGATTTGTGTGCGTTTGTCATTTTGACAAGAATAATATTACTTTGATAAAAACCAATGTTTTAATTTACTTTGACTTTGAACTGCTAAAAAGTTAATATTTTTAATACACGCACACAAATCAGCTGATTCCAAGCACTTCAAGGTCGCTCGAGTCACGTGTCTGCTCGCGCACTGTCATCCTAATGACATTGTCAAAATGTTCCATGAAATAGATTGAAATAATATTTATTATAAATATTTTATATATTTTAAACATTTTTCCTTATTTCTGTATTCATTATAATTAATTTGACAAGGGAAAGAAGATTTAATAAAAATAAATGAAAATATATACCCAATACAGACAATGTAGATACCTACTTCTAGAATTAACTGTTTGAGAAGCATAACGCGGGACTATGACGTCACATATAATTCCAACATCGCGTTTTTACTAATAGATTTTTATTTATTACCAGAAAAAAATATCTAAAAAATCGGTGGAATAGCCCATTACGATTATTAATGCATTCCTATAATTTCAATTTGTATTTTTTTGTTAAGCTCTCTTGGTGCATCTGGGTATTAGAAACCCGTAAAAATACAACCGGTTTTATAAAAAAATCAAAAATCATAAAAACCCATTACGGTATGTGACAAAATTTTGATTTTTACATAAAAGATTATTAAATATCTGGAGAAAGGGTTTAGTGACGACATGGCCCGGGCGTGGGAGACAATGACGGACAATATGCAATAGTTGTTAATAGCGTTAGAAAGAATACTTAGGCCATGCTGACGTCACTTGATTTGGCAATGTGCGATTTTTGTCTATTTTTTTTACTTTTAAAATTTACGAGGTAAGTTTTCGTCTGAAGAAGACATTGATGCTGTAATTTATGATTATTTTGAAAGTATACCAAAATATTGTATTATTGTCACAAGGAACTATTTTGAACATATTTAAAATAAAATTCTAACCGAAACAGTAATAAAATAAAAATAAAATATAAGAAATACAAAAAAATATATTTTTGAACATACATTGTGAATATAAAATTTATTTCATTCGCAGCAACCGGAAAACTTGTTTGTCATCGGACAAAAAAAAATATAGATTGCAAAACCTTCTACTCTTGTAAAAGTAGAGATTAATCATAAAATTAATTTTCCACTTGCTGAGTTTAAAGTCAATCACAATGCATAATTACAAAATATGTTGTCATAAATATGAAGGCAACGTCCATAAAACACTAAAAATAACTTATGACAAAATATGTTTTTAAAATTTATTAGCATTGCTAGGTGTAATTTGAACTTTTACTTTACACTTATATGATAATTTTACATCCTTCAGTAATGCTCATATTCATATAGGTTCCTATGTATATATTCTTTAACAGAGAATAATATAGGTACTCGTATTTATTACTACAAAAAAAACTGTTATTACTAAATTAGATATTCATTTAATTTTTTTCACACTTGATGACAAAACTTTTTACACACTCATACATTCAGTAATTATACAAATATGTATATACCTATGTGTTAAGTTTGAAAAAGCATGATGTGTAGTTTGTTTTATAATTACTAGTTTAATTTTTAAATATTAATCAACTGAATTTTCCATTTCAAATATAATCTGTAGCCATCATCATTATCTCTAACTCTAAGCGGTAGGTAAATGCTTTTCGAATCGACTTCCTCAACTGTAATGACTACTTAAGTCATTTAGTGTTTGCATAGCAATTAACATGTTAAAGAATTTAAAGAAAAGTATGACAAAAAGAAATAAATGTTGTTTGCCTTTAAGGCGCTTTCCATTTATTTCTTGCTGAAGCAAAGTTGAGATTTACAAACCACAATAAAATTAAACTAAACTAGAAACATCACAAGAATTAATTCGTTTTATTTTATTTTAGAATCATAAACTTGTTTATTCGCCCACAAAAGCGGGCGCAATTTGGCTTTTATTGTCCGAGGGCCTATAAAGCTGCCAGGCAACAGCTATTCAAACATCGAAATCGTTGTCTATGGACAAATGTACAACACAACAAATTCGATTAATCACATTTTTTGAACACCGCCACTCACAAAACTTTCATATTCTTTTTCGTATACTTACGTCTTTGACTTCTGTGGAACTAACTTGCCCTGTGCAGTCACAAATTCATTCGATATTTCTTTGGAATAATCGATATGTCATTTTCATTTGACACTAAATTAAAATTGTTCATAACAGACAACCTAGCAACACCAACACATTATGAAGTAACCACAGTATACTTAAAATTTACAATGCCAGCACAACGATAACAAATATGCAAATATATCTATTGAATCCTTGAATTTCGTGAACCAAAATAAAATAAAACGTTGTATGTACGAGCATAATCAAGATGATGAGCACTCGAGAAAATTAAAGTTCACCGAAGGCAAAACAAAATATTTAAAAGGGGCGTGGTCGAATGCTATTTTATTAGCACAAATACTATAGATATTGGTATAACCATATAAATACTTAGGTGCAGATACAAAACACATTTTGGAAAATAGTTATTTTTGTAACAAGTGCGGGAAATTAGTGATTCTGAAACGAATGCAAGGTCTCCAAAACTAGAGCAGTGAGTATCGGAATTTGCATGGAGTTTCAAAATCACGTTTTCCACATATGTTGCAAACAAGATTTTTTTTCATTCATAAAATATATAAAAATTACAAAATGTATTTTAAATTTTTGACATCTGCTACTTGGGCGACTATACATAATATTTTAAACCGGTCATAACAATTGTTTCCATGACAACAACAATTCGAATCGGCTATTTCCCGCACACATTTGGTGTTTTAGACACCTATTTCCCCACGATTTTAGAAAAAAAAATACTGGTGAATTAAATAAAATACAAAAATTATATTTTGATTCAAAATACTACAATTGATAGCAAGTGGTATTTAGTTTACTTTTGATTCTCTAAATATTTCTATATACCTACGCGTATAGTCGTATGTATACGGTATAGAATTTTAATATATTTTTTTTGGATTTGAAAAAAGAGGACAAATGCATTCAAAATGAAAAAAGATACCGGATCTGTACCCCAAAAAAGAGGACATGTAGGTTCAAAAGAGAACATCTGGTAACCCTACATGAAAACAGTCTAGGAAACAGTTGACAGCCAACTTTGATATAAAGTTTTTGACATGTGGAAAAGTGAATAAGGAAACGAATTTATATAAACTGTAAAACGGTATTATTGTAACAAGAAAATGTGTAAATCACTTCAAAAGCATTTATTTCGTTGTATATTCAAACAAAATTATATATCAATAGAAATTGACGTTTATGTTGGCATTATTGTATTGTACGTAAAGTACGCAGCTTTAATGTTAAACTTCAATGGAAACAATTATGGAGCTAGTTTAAAAGAAATCATGAGAAGTTTCTTGTGCGTTTTTATTTTTTTTGGAAATAAGTTAGATGTTATCCAGAAAATGTAAAACAGGCTTGCCAAATGATGTTATTTAAGTGTAAAAGTGGCCAGCAATAATATTTGTCAAATTTATTTTCAGGAGTTAAAGGGGCATCTTTTTCTTTTATCAAAATTTTGTATTATCCTAATTTTAAATATTTTTTCTTATTTCAGGAGTGTCCAAAAAGAGAGAAACAGTAGGAAGATGTACACCCCCCGTAACGGAGGTTTTAACTCCTGGTGGACACAAACCAACCCCTGTGACGTCGTCGAGAACGACGACGATTACGTCATCACGAACGAGGGAATGTGAGTAAAGTTTTTTTTTTATATATTTTAACAAAGAGTAGTAGTATCTCAGTGGTGAACATACAAGATGATTCATTTGACTATTTTATTTGTATTGGTGTTTGATGAGTGATCAGTTTTATTATAAACAATGATTTGTTATTAGATGACAAATTAAAAAAAAATTATAATACTGAACCACAAAACTATTCAACACTGTGTAAATCATATTTTAAATTCGATTTAAGAGGTCATGGTAATATTCAATTATCTCTCTCTTCGAGTTTGTTATCTATGTTTGAAAACGTAACCTCAGAACTCACTAGATGGCAACCATAAAATTGCATGCAATTTTCGACAATATAAAGCCAACAGTAGGATATAAATTGAGCCAATGAGCCACCACTACTTTTTCGTGATTTAATGGGGTACTTGCACATACATCATAACATGGCGGGTGATCTGTTGACTCTGGACAACCATGCTTCAGATTAACATTGCGTTTTATGCAGCGAATGTGTTTTCTGTGCAAAAAATTCAGATTTTCGTAAATTTATAGGTGCTATTTTAAAATGTAACTATAGTCATAATAAAAGATGTGTATGAATTATTTACTACTAAAATAAATCAGTTGTATTTATAAATATATTTTGAAAAATAATAAGTTGAAATAATTAGTTTGTAGCATCAGGTTGCATTATATTCACTTAAGTTTATGTTTTTTGTGTTTATTGTTAAATGAAAACATGAATATTGAAATTAATATAAATTGAACTATTAAATTTTTTGTTAATTAAGAAAGAAAATTAAATTTGAAAAATCTGTTAACGATATTTCTCTTCAGTTCAGTTTTTCTGTTGAAACAACCAACAACGATATAGAAAGGTGGAATACTAAAAAAATCATTCAAATTTTGTGCTCGTCATTTAAAATAATCATTTTTCATGATCTTTATACATATTATTAATGAAAATTAAATATCAAATTATATTTAAATTGATATATGAATAGTAATTAAACTTTAAGTTTTTTATAAAAAGTTATTTATAATATGTGGCTTATCGATTTCGCTAATAGTTTTAGCATCTTCGGAGCTTACAGCTGAAAAATGTACATTAATTGTATTTGTTATAAATATAAAAAAAATATATTATAGAAAATATTATACATTTATAGAAAAAATATATATTAATATGGTGGGAAAGATGCTGGGGAGCGATAAATTTGTTTATATATTAAATATAAAGATGTAATATACCTTAAATTTATAAGTTTTAAGGTTAGGTGAGTATGCCAATTATAGAAACTGTAATGATATGAAAAATATAAAAAAATATATAAAAAATACTAACCGTCAGAGAAATTTAAAAAAGCCTTGGCATGTCGACTGTTTAATATTGAAGAAAAAATTGTTGTATACTATTGATGTTCATATTTATGTTGAAATTTAGAAGAGTAGGTCTTTTCCTCACAAGTTCCGTTTCTCTGGTTTTAAGAAGACCAACTCTTCTAAATTTCAACATAAATATGAACATCAATAGTATACAACAAATATATATTTTTCATATCATTACAGTTTCTATGATTGGCATGCTCACCTAACCTTAAAACTTATTAATTAATTTATATAATAAATATAAGGTATATAACCTCTTTATATTTAATATAAAAACAAATTTATAACTCCCCAGCATCTTTCCCACCATATTAATATATATTTTTTCTATAAATGTATAATATTTTCACTTATAATCTCCCCAGAGCATTAATTTTTTCCGAATTTTTTTTTTGAGTGCATTCCAGCAACGTATTAATCAGCACGAGTGGAATACGAGTGCAGATTACGTTGTTGGAATGCACGATAAAAAATTTCCCGGATATGAATTAATGCTCGAGGGCAGATTCGGCAAGAAAATCGTAACGACACCAACACAGAAAGTAAAATTAATTTAGGTTTTATATTTGGCTTAAAATAATCAAGTTATAATAGAATAAATGGCAATTCAATATATTTTTTTAAAATGCCAAACTGACATTTTTGACAAAAAAATTCCACTTATTAATTTTGCTTAGGTAAGCCAAGTAATAAAAAATTTCCAAGAAATTTTTATATTACCGTGGTAACCATGCTAGTGTCGTACGATTTTCTATAATATTTTTTTATATTTATAATAAATTCAATTAATGTACATTTTTCAGCTTCTAAATCTGTTGGCAAAATCGATAAGCCACATAGTATAAATAAGTTTTTATAAAAAACTCAATGTTTAATTACTATTCATAAATTATAAAAATGAACTTTGATCTAGAGTCGTTCATCAATGAAATATACATATTTAAATTGTTTTGCATGTAATAAAAGTATACACACAACTACGATTAGGATAGTTTTAATTTAATAACCTCGAACTCACTAAATAATAACAATATCCATGTTGAAACGTCACGTGCATGTACCCTATTGTAAGTTGCTTGTTTACCTGATTTTTACTTTTCCTCAATTTTAATCTTGTTTAAATCATTTTGTAATCAGAAATTAACCTCATTTATTAGATCCTAATAGATCTTAACGGTAAATGTCACATTTTAATTATGCTCTTTTAAAGGTGTAATACCAATTCGAATAATATAATTAAAGTTTATTCAATTCCCCTAGTTGAAGAGAACTGTAACGAACCTAAAGTTGAACTCAAAAGTATTCTGAAACATAACTCTAAAACCGACAATAATGTTCAAGTTAAATGTAACGAAAAACATAGCCGGAGAAGAAGACGAACACATAGAAAGAATCTAAATAACAATGTAGTTGTTCTCAATAGTACTAACGTTGATAACTATCCTTGCAGAAGTAGTAGTGACAAAAAAAAATCAGACTACAATTTGCTGGTCAGCGATGTCAAAGAACGCATACACAGTAGCCGTATCATTCTTAAAAAACAGAAAGACAAATTTTTAAAAGATAGTGACACTTCTGTCGATAAAAAACGAAAACGCAGTTTTCTTAGCATTTTGAAAAAGAATTTTGACTGTGGATTTGATAGCAATTCTGGTAGTGATATTCTAGAAGCTAACAGTAAACATGTTCAACAAACTATAGAAACAAAAGATGAGATGGAAAACACTTCTCTAGAAAGTGACATTGTTGGTGAAGAAAGTATAGAAACTAGAGATTATCACAACATAAATTACAACAATGAAATTAATGATGAAAATAATTTACAAACTAGAGGTTATCGCAAAATGAAATACAACGAAATTAATGATTTGGATAATATACAAACTAGAGTTTATCACAACACTAAATACAATAATAAAGTCAAAGATGACAACAATGTTAAAAAAAATAGAAATAGAGACAACAATTTTGCTCACAGAAGTATTCGCAAGAGTACCAATTCTATAAACAACAATAATGAGGTTGTTAGGGCTGGACACATTTTGGAAAAAGAGGTGGATGATAACATGGACGACATTTCTATAGATACTGATGTTACAGAAAATAACAGTGAAAATAATTTCGAGCATACCAATAAATGCAAAAATATACTCAGATTTAAAAAGAATTCAAACAACAATGTAGAACATGTTTCTCTAGAGTTTGATATTATTATTGAAAATAATCTGAACAACATGCACAACATTTCAGTAGATAGTGACACCGAAATTGTAAACTATACTAATAATAGTGTCAGAAATTTTTTAAAAACCAATAATTTTGAGGAAAGTGATACAAGTTTCGAACAAACTAACGAAAATAATATAACAAGAATTTTGTCAAATAGATTTGATAATGATGATACCATTTCTTCAGATAGTGACACTGTTGTTGATAATATAACTAGTTCTAAAAGCGTTTTGCTAGATAAATCCGAAGACATTGATAACACATCTGATTGTGATGATGGAATTATTGAAAATTATAGTAATAGTTTAAAAAGCATTTTGAAAAATAAATTTGACAACGATGATAGTATTTCTGTAGATAGTGATACTAAATCTATTATCAGCAAAGGAACAAGCCTCAAAAGTATTTTAAAAAATAATTTTGACGATTGTGACACCATGTCTACTGACAGTAATAGTGATCCTGTTTTTGAAAACATGTACAACAATGTCGTTGATACTATTAGCAAAACATTTTTGAAAAGACATTCAGAACACAAGGTTAGATTTTGTTTAGGTTGTGACTCCAGTGTTGCAAGAAGTAAAAGCAGTTACGTACCTGGTAGGAGCATTTTGAAAAAGAATTGTTATAAAAACAACACTTATGGAGAAAGTTACACTACTTTTAAAAATAGAAACAACGAAAAACATGTTCGTAACATTTATAAAAATAAAATCTTCAAGGATGATATTTCTTCATATAAAAATGGAAAACCTAAACTTCGAAATAGTAGTATTCCCAGAAGAATTTTTTGGTTTGGTTCGTCCAGCAACATCGATAAAAATAGCTGCGATAATGTTGTTGATAATAAAGTTGTTCATAGTAAAATTCCTAGGAGAAAATCGAGCCATAAATCTGGTGATAGTAGTGATAACGAATCTGTTGTTGATAAAGATAATGCCAAAAACAACAAAGTTAGAAAGATCATTTCCACGAAGAGTAACAGTAAGAACAGTTTTTCCAGTAATGAAGATAGTGATAACAAAAGTAATACTAGTTCTCTTGAAGGAATAAAAAATAAAGTTTATGACAAAAAATTGAAAACCAAAAGAGTTAGCAGAAAAATTTCAAAAAATAATTTGAACAACAATTGCAACAATTTGGAAAATGATAAAAATAATTATAGAAGAACTGGAGAAATGAAAAAAGTTGTTGACAATATGTCTAAAGCCAACAAAGTTAACAGAAACAGTTCCAGGAAGAGTTTCAACAACAATTTTAAAAATGCTACTAACAGTATTAGCAGAATTATTAATAAAATAAAAAGTACAGGTGAAGTTGTTGACAGCAATTTTAAAAATGCTAACAACAGTATTAGTAGAATTATTGATAAAATAAAAAATACAAGTGAAGTCAAAAATTTCAAAACCAATGATGTTTCCATAAATAGTCCCAAAAAGAGTTTGGACAACGACAGCAATTCTGAAAATACTATCAATGTTGATAATAAGCGTGATACTAAAACTTTTGTTGATGTAAAACAAACCAAAACTAGTACAATTCGCAAAAACATTTCCAGAAAAAACTTCGACAGCAGCGAAAATAGTAGTGATAATGAAAGTGATAAAATGAAAAGTAAAGTCGTTGACAATAAATTCAAAATCAATAAAGGTAGCAGAAATAGTTCCAGCAATGATAATAGTGATAACGAAAGTAATACGAAAAGTATTGTTGATGTGAAAAATAAAGTAGGAAACAGAACAATTCCGAGACGGGAAATCAACAGCAAGGGAAACATTTCAAGAGTAAGAAGCCGCATAAAAACAAGGAAAAATAATGAAAACAAAATCACACCTAGAAGAAATTTAAACAGAACTCAAAATTGTTTAAATATGGATACAGATATTGATGCTAAACTTAGAGAAAACCAAGAAAGCAGAACAAAGATAAAGAAGAAAAATAGCATTGAAGAAATTGATACTATTAGTGAAATAAGTAATAAACATTTACTTAGAAGCGTGCGAAGAATGATTTTAAACAACAATGACAAAACTCATGCCGAAAATAAAAGTGTCAACAGTGAAAGCAAATCCAGGGAAAGAAATGTTGTTAGCAGAGTTCCAAGGGTAAAAATTTATAACAGAAATCCCCCAGATCAGAATTTGGACAAGGATAAAATTTCCTCAGATTCCAACAGCATCGTTCTAAAAAATAAACAAGTAAAAGCTGTTCGAAACAATCCCAGAGTTGTTTTCGACAGGGATAGACTTTCTTTGCGTAGTCCAGAAAGTGGACTGAATAGAATTTCGCACTGGAGCGCACAAGGTCTACGAGTAACAAGTCCAAATATAAGAAATGTTTCAAGTCCTCTACGGCTAAGGATTCCTGTATCTGCAAGAAACCCTGCGCGATCTCGGCCTACAGAAATTCCCCAACTTTGTAAGTTTGAGAAAATTATCTTTATACTTAATACAAACTCCAAACAACAATACTACAAAACGATATTGATATATTTCATCTAAATATCATAGGAATAATAAGTGTTACATTTATAAGGTATTACGGTTATTCAAATTACGATACATATGTTGGGAAAAGTTCGGAAAGTATCATTTTATTAAAATAGATATTTCTGGTACCAAACATATGTTAAAAATCTGTTGTGGCCAGCACAATACCTCTCGCCATTTTCATTTTATGTTGCATAAGGCGCGAGCAATTATGTGACCTTGTTAGCCTTGGAAAGCAGATATGTCAAAATGACAGCTAATAATAATGTACATAGGTATCAAGTATCATAATTTGTCATTCAAAACATTATGATTTTCCAAATCCATGTGATTATTCATTAAAATCTGGATATGAGATTTTTAGCATGAATCCAATATCTCGCTTAGCGAGAGATAAAAAGTAGAGTACTAAATAAGACATTCAAGAATACGAATAAAAACAGAAAAAAAATCTACATTTTATTGACGCACAATGTTTTCTGAATAAAGTTGGCTTTACACCGCACGTATTATTGTTAATAACTTTTGTTGATAACATTTCAGTAGCATTTGTATTCAGGTACTTTAGTGACTATAATATTTTTGACGTTTCTTTTGATAGCCCAGCTGGATGTTGCAGGCGCCATTTTACTTACTATGTGCAGAGATAGAAAGTGATAGCTGTCAAATTGAAAATGTCTTTTGCTTGAGACAACGGTATAATATGTATGTTAATATTATGTATTTCGTAAGAACTATTTTTATTCTTTTATAATCTATCTACTCCTTATACGCCTATAAATATTCTTCTTTATATGAATCAACTTTTAACAATGCTGCTGTTGCTGAAGAAATTGAATAATTACTTTTATGATTCTGTCTACTCGCTATACGCCTCTTTTTACGAATCTCCTTTTGGAAATGTTACTGTAATAATTAAATAAATTTCAATTTAACCATTCGATTGCAAAAAATAAAGTTATTCAAAGTTTCAACGATTTCACATTTAACTTCTCAAATAATCGAATTGAATCGCTTACCAAATGATATTTTCTGATTTTCTTTAATTCTGGAAACAAAGTGTAATTTCGCCACCTGTGCCATTTGCCGCTTGGTTGGCACTGTGGCAGGTGAGGGCGACTCGCAGATGTTATCAACAGGTGAGACTTGCGCCCCTCTCCCTCACTGCCCCGCAGGTGGTTCTTGTGCTTCCACTTCCTCTTTCATGAGAAGGAGGCATCTCCACATTGCGCTGAATTCCCCAGCGAGTGATTGGTTAGAAAGTTGAATGTGTCTCACGGGTACAAGAGAATGCACCACAGAGGAAGGAAAATTGAAATAGTTTGAATTTAATATGACGTCATACATTTTATCTAATACTGGATGTGCCTATTGTGTTTAATAGATTGCGATAGTTGTAAAAATAAATATTCTTTTCATGTTCATAATTTTTCAATTTCAAATAAAATTTAATAGGTATGCACCTCAGTACTGAAGTTCCTTTTTATCACTCATATCGCCGACCACCGAATTTTTTCCCAGTCCGAGGAAACCGAATCTAGATAATAAGCTAGATTGGGAAACAATTCGTACTTCAATTCAGCCAGTTTTTGTTTGGGAGCCTGCGTTATCATGATGAAATAGTTTAAATATTATGGGCAGTAAGTGCTTCTTGCCTGTTGAAGGTGTTTGGAAATCGAGATCTCCAATACTTCCGATACCGGTAGAAGAGCGAGCACCTATAGTCACCGCAATGCTTATTATGTTGTTTGTGCGATCGACACACAAAACTAAAAAAATAAAATTTAAAAATTATTTTGACCTATTAAAAAAAATTAGTTGTCATTTTTAAAGTAAGATTTGATGGTTGTATTAATTTCAGGAATTTGTATTGGCGTTGATTGAGAAGTATAAATGTATTTTTCAATCAACGCTACTGGATACAGCAAGTGTACTTCTTGTGTACCGAGAGTAAGAGAGAACACAGGAAGTGTGAGTGAGAAGGATATAGATAATTCTAATTTAGATAAGTGAATTTGATATTCACATCTATCCTATTCACGCCGAAAAATGCGTTTAAATATATTTAATCATGAAACGTGAAATAAGTCCAAGTACGGTGTTAAATTAGAACATAATAAGAATATTAATATGACAATTAATTAATTAATAAATTTCAATGACGTTGACAAGAATAATTTAAAAAATGTTAAATTTGTTAGACAAACGAATAACAAGTAACCGAAATAAAGACAACAAATCGGAATTATGTATCACTATTTCTATCGATCTGGCCGGGTATATAGTGTTGCCACAAGACGAGACTCTAGGTCGGTCTTGTCTTGGTATTAACTAAGTCTCGACTACAGTGGTCTTGTCTTGGTCTTGTCGAAACGAGACTTGCAGTCAGTCTCGTCTTGCCTCGAGTCTCGACAAGACTCTCGACTCTGCGTCAATCAACAAATTGTTTATAATTGTACATAGTAATGCTTGGAAATCTAAGAAAACACATTTTATTATTTTAACTAATTGAATTAACAAACATTTTAGTAACTATGAAGTATAGAATATCCATTTTTTACTTTTTCAAAACATGTAGATATATTGGAAAAGAGCAAGAAGATCTACATCTCTATACCTGTAGACAAGGGGGAAATAAAAATAACTGAACGAACAATAATTAAGTATTTCTGTGTATTAAAATATACATACATATATGTCTACAGATGTTAAAAAAGGGTAATTTTTTAAGAGTAAATATATTTTGAAATGCTGATTCTTGTTAATTTATTGTATATTTTATTATTGTTTTCAGGGTAAATAGTTACGTAGTTATTTTGTTGCTGGTCTCATTTCCCCTTCCCAACATTACAGTTCATTGTGAAATTCACGTACAACTTCCCTTACAGACGCTTGACCTTGGTAATTCCAGGCATCAAAATTGCGCCTTTTTTAAGTTTTCCGAAAATTCGTTCACACCAACAATGTATTTTCGCCAGCTCTGTATGAGTCATTTTTTCTCTCCGATTTAACCGTTTATTAATTTTTTTATTATATAGGTATAAAATCTATTAAAGTAATTCACATTTATTTCATTATATCTGTACGAATATATATCATTAATAGTAGTATTATGCTTATTTTATAATATTTACTATTTTTAGATATTTAAGCCAAGTTTCAAGTATCCAAATTATTATATTCATATGAAATAATGTTTTAGAAACACAACAAAAATACATAATTATAAAATTTTAAAAATCTCTTTTTTTACGAATTTTCAAACAATATTTACAGAATTACTCTTAGTTCATGAAGAACTTTTAGAAAATATATTTCAAAAAATACCTACGAACTGAACTCGAGACTCTTGTCGAGACTTCAAGACTTTCTCGACAAGACTTGATACTGGTCTCGTCTCGTCTCGACTTTTTAGTCGAGACAAAAATGATGGTCTTGTCTCGACAAGACCAAGACGAGACGAGACAAGACCAAGACTGGTCTTGGTCTTGCGGCAACACTACGGGTATATGCGAATATTAACATACTCTATCCAGTAGTTAGCAAATCCTTGTATTATTTATCCCGTCTCCAGGGTAGGGATCTCAAGAATACGTTTTGATAGCATAGCGACAAATAATACTCCGTTTCCCTAACAACCGTGGAAGTTTATTGGGAAATGAAGGTGAAACCTTTAAATATATAATACCAATAGTAGGTATTATATATTCAAAGGTGTAACGTAAGGGGTATTTTTCGTTATGGTATCATAGCGTTGTCTTGGGATCCCACCCCAGATCGGTAAATAATTCACATCATTTACCGATTAGTAATTTGTAAATAAAGCCTATTGCCTTGGAAGCCCAATGAGTAAATATTAAAAAAAAAATCAATCTTGACAAGCCAAATGTCTTTTTGCGAATATCTTGGTCCAATCGAGTTAAAAGATTACAATAATATATTCCAGTAATTGTTTAGCCTTTTGGAATATAATCATTTAACAATACTCTTTAGCATCCCAAAAAATATAATTTTTCCAACGGTAGCTGAAAAGCACTATTTCCATTGTTTGAACAATTGTTTTTTTTTGTACGCTTTCGTATATTAAAAATTACTAAGGCAAAGTCAAATCAGATAGTACTGTGGATCTTACTTGAAAATTGATGACTGATATGTCACATTTTTTCTGACCAATCATAGGGCAGAATTTATTATTATTTATAACAGAGCATATATTCTTAACTGAAAGTTGTAAAATATAATTATGTACAAAATTTCTAAGAAATGTCCTTGATACGCATAAAGAAAAAAACGTAATAAAATATATAATTTGAAAGTTTCTTTTATATTTTCATTTTCTTTTACGTACCCGTATAACCTTTCAAGAAAGTCGTCGAAATTATTGATGATATACACATTTACTTATCTTGTGAAGATTCTGGAGTAGATCAACATTCCTTCCTTTTTTTCTACATATTTGGAATCTTCTTCTCAATGAAGTGAATTCCTGACTAGATTTTTCTTCCGTATAAATACTTTGAGAGTCAATAAAACTTTTATTCGTTTGACTTTTATAGTCTTGTGAGGAAATTAAAATAATTTACGTTTACTGTGTTATCAAAGAATTGCCGGTATTTGTAATTTGTTGTAAAAGTATTTAGTTCCGTGATTACCATTATACGAGTTTTATAAATATTTGAATATCTCTTTATTCATAACCACGTATTTGACATATGGTAAAAATAGAAAGCGCCAATAATCGTGCAACTCACAGTACAGATATGCATGCAATTTTGCAGACTTTTATTATCATAATCACAATAATAATAATATATCGAAAGTGTAGCGAATATAGTAATAAAATTAGAAAATACGAATTATTAAGGTTATTATAGTTATTTGCATAAGTGAATGCATTCAAAGTGTCAGCTGCTAAGTCATAAAATATGTACATATGCTTTATTCAATACTGAATTTATTTTCTGAAAAACTCCAGTATGGTGAAGACTTTATTAGTTTCATTAAGTAGTTTTAAATACAGCTAAGAAGTCTATATAGGTTCACACAGATTTTGGTGTTAAGAAAATTATTTTTGGTGGAGTATAAAATTCAGCACACCTGTAGAGCTAATTTTGAGTAATGGTTAACTGTTAACACCTTTTGTTATTATTAACTCAATAGTAGTAGTAAATCGAACACTATCAACAGAGTAACTTTTACACATTTTGAGTAATGGTTAACTGTTAACACCTTTTGTTATTATTAACTCAACAGTAGTAGTAAATCAACACTATCAGCAGAGTAACTTTAACACTTTTACACAGGAATGTAACACCAATTGGGTCAATAATTTTATTCAAAATGGAGTAAACTAAACACCATCAACAGTGTAACTTTAACACTTTTACAAAGGAATCTGGAAAATAACACTAATTGGATTAATAATTTTACACAAAATGGAGTAAATTAAACACCACCAAAAGAGTAATTTTAACATAAATTATTTATTACTAAATAAATATGGAATTACATGATATTTTAAAACAGAAAAGACTCAGAAACTTGACGTATTTGACAGTTGACCAGCTGGTTGGCACATCTGTAAAATCAAAAAGATTTAGATATTATATGGATGTTGTACGTATCTCTTATCTCACAATACAGTATGGGATATCGTTTCTACGAATAAATTTATTTTAAAATAATCCCTTAAGATTACCACTATCATTGAACGTTATTTACTTATTATGACAAATTTTTATTATCGTGTTCCAAAGTTATGTTGTAGTTTTATTCCATAATAATTGTAAACATTTCATTCCACACACTAACTAGAAACCACATTTCGAACTACGCATTAAAAATTAGGTAAACTTCCCCTAGTCCGAGTTAGGAGTTACGAATAAATAGTGTAAAATATAATACTGAAAATATCTATGGAGTACATTTTACTCGTCTAGCGACACGGAGACATCATTGTAAAAATGTTAAAATCGGATTCTATGGACCTTAAATTCAATAAAATCTGGATATGCGATTTTTAGCATGAATCCAATACCTCTCTTAGCGAGAGGTAAGAATGAGCTCAATCGAAAGCGAAAACGCACAAACTCAAAAATTTTCGTTACTTTTAATTTAATTCCATGCTTACTTTTATAATAAAAGAATTCAAGTTTTCCATAATTTTAAAACACTTTCTACATATTAATATGTATCTTCATACTTCATATCGAATACAAAACATTATCGATGTTTTATTGACAAGACTGTGATACGAGGCGTATCAATTTTACTGAGGAAATTCGATGCTTTGAAATGCATTCCTCGTATAATCTCTAGGAACCCGTATGCATTGTGTATAAATTATACACCGGATGTTCTTGTACACTGTACGGGATTTTGTTAGCGTTAAACGCTACACATTTTCTTATTTTGTTATTTGATCCATGTTATAATGTTTGATTAATGGTTTGCAAATTATAAAATAATACTTGTTTGTTATATAAACGTTCTATATTTATTGATTTCATGCTTATAAATATATTTTATATGATACATTTACATATTAAATTACGTGTTAGTACGGTATTTAAAAATAAATTTATAACAGTTATCTGCTTGACAGTCAAGCGCATTAATACGCTGGAACTACGCATTTTAATCGTAAAATTGCCAAAATAATGAATAACAGGGTAACGCTAGATAAAAATATACAAAATTTTGAACAGTTAGATATTTATACACCGATTCAGCACTTAATTTCAAATGATATAACTGTAACTACTGGGCTTCCAAAATAAGAAAACGCTACTAGCGGCAGAATTCTGAACTAATCGTATGGTACATACATAATTATTTGCATTTGTAACATTTACCTTTGTGGATTGAAATAAGGTTTTCACAGCACAATAATTGTTTTATGTTAATAAAATATACAAAATACTGTTAAAATATGAGAATACAATTTATTAGAGGCTAATGTTGTGATGAGTTTTTATTCAAAAACTACTAAAGACAGGAAAACTTGTGCCGTTTATAAATGTAAATCTACGGCACAAAAAAAGGAAACTAATATTTCATCTTTTTTCCTTAAATTTATATAAAAAAAATTAATATGAACGAAACTAAAGATACTGTTAATAAAACTATCACTAAAACTACAAATAATAATAATATAATAATACGGGAAACTTTGAACTAAACTCTACCAAAATTAATTAAAGATACAAAATAACTCAAGGAACCAAGTAAATCAGTCTGATAGTAATATTACTCTATTAAAGTCAGCGAAAATGTACCTTTGGTCATGATTTAGACATTTGTTGTCAGCGCCATCTCTTGATACTTTGGAAGCCCAATATGTTACTGATATGTTTGCTTCGATATACAAATTCTTAAAGGTTAGTATAATAATTTCTGCCCTTTTACTTAAATGAAAGGTGTTTCCTTTTTCTATATTACCGAGGTTATATAAATTATTAACATAAAATAGGAATTATTGTAATCATATCACAGATTTATCTTATATACCACCGTATTAGAACGTACAAAGTATAAACTTATCTCTACATATATCAAATTCAAATTCTCGTATACTTTTCAAACAATGGTTATAAGAACTTATACATTTTTATGTAAATTAATAACGGGATTTTAAAACGTGTAATTAAATGTCATTTGCATTTTTAATACCTCGTGGTCTTACTGTATCTGCTGAGATTTTAAATCTTAATTCTATAATTTATGAAGCGTAATTCCTACTGTCCTATTCATAGTTGGTATTATAATATGAATCAGAACGTATAATAATGAAGTGTAAGTACGTGAGATAGTGGGTTCAAATCAGGAAACCAATAATTATTGGTAGTTAGTGCTCACTTGAAACATTAAGCTTCAAAGGCGTTGGGGAAATATTATCCTCATTGCTTATAAAAATAGTTATTGGAACATGTGGAATTCGTGTTTTATTTCCACAAAAGTGATTCATTATAAAACATTACAGAATCATCATCATTAAAATTTGTTATATTTTAATAGTAAATACGAGTATTAGAGAAAGAGGTAACTCTGATCTGAAATTAAATGTCAAAAATGTTTAAAATAACTTGTTATCGCGAATGTTTTATAGTTTAAATCATGAAATAGTAAAGGCTTATAAATAATAGAAAATACTTTTACCTCCTGAATCGACGAATTGCCGAAAATCACCCCTCAGCCTCGTCAGTAGGCAGTTTTCTTGATTTATTTTTGAAGCTCAATATTACCTAAAAAAAATCCCGGCGTTTTTGTCAATACTAACTAGAGTGAAGCCTCCTGAAAATTCATGTAAGAATGCGGCAACAACTCTTTAAATAATTATTGTCTGCGACGTATATTAATGCATAATACGAGTACAGGGTCGTTACTAGATCTATTTTTATCACGTCTTTAAATTAAGTTTACTAGGTCACCAAAAGCATAAACTCAAAAATGCATAATTTTAATGCACTAAAATTTTATTTGCAATATTTTGTACTATAATTAAATGCGGGAGCAGAGTTTGACATTACTTTAATCATTAATATTAATGCCTGGTTTCACCAACATCAAATAAATTTTCGCATATAGTGAAAATGATTAGGCAGAAGACGCACGTCATCAACCTGAAAAAACCTTATAAAATGAAATGTAACTTGTAGAAATTATTGGGTGTTATTTATTTATTTTTTAAAATATCTGATGTGGCCAGCACATTACCTTCCGTCAATCCTGTATATTATGTACAAATTCCATACATAAATTTTCTTGCACAAGATCGTATATTTCCAGTAAAATTATTTCATAAACAAACTATGCAAATTGCACTTGACACTGACATCTTCTTCTTCTTTAGCTTTCCCCATTCGTTAGGGGTCGCTATTTTTTATTTTCTTCTTCCACTCATTTCTGTTTTGCATTTCGTCCTCATTCGGTTCCTTTTCTCTCAAGTCTTCCGAAATACATTCCTTCTATCTTATCTTTGGTCTTCCTCTGTTTCTTCTCTCTTCTACTAATAAGCTATTCATTCTTCTTCAAATATATTATTCATCTCTCCTCATGACATGTTCAAACCATTGTAATCGTCTCTTTTGTATCTATCTAGAAACACTCAAGCCATTTGCCTTATCCTTTAAATCCTTATTCTATCTTTCCGTGTCTTCCTCAACATCTATCTCAACATCCTCATCTCTGCCACATTTCCATGATTAGCATAGTTAGCTGATTTATGTAATTTAGTATCTTTATAATTCTTTAAATCTATATCTATTGAATATGAAGTATAAAATGCAATCACTTCGTATAGAGAATAATATATTCTTTAAAGTAATTACATTTAATGTCAATAAATGATATCTGCCTTTTTTCAAGAAAAACTGTTAAAAGTTGCAAATGAGGGTACTTCCGGTGGGCCAATTGTAACCAAAATCTAATCATGTTTGCATATGGATCTAAACTCGAGGAATACGAAAAAAATATAATTTTTGGAATCGTGGTATTGGAGTTATGCGATCCGAAACAATCGTCACACACACGCGCACGAACAAATTCGCGCGTTTGCGCACACACACTCGCACGCGCACACGCACGCTCACTCACATACAGATATCATCGTAAAGATATTAAATTCGTATTTTATGGACCCCAAAACGTCTTATTCATTAGAAACTCACTATCGAAATATTTGATCAAATTCAATACCTTCCTTACCAAAACGTGACGGAAAGTAATAAGAAGAAAAAATATACTAGTATTAAAGAAACGTATAGGTATATTAATGAATTTACAATTAATTCTAAGTAAATCCTATTCCTTTTACGGAATATCGAGCGGAATATAAAATTATTTAACATAGCATGGTGAGTCTCAGTAGTGCCAACGTATGGTACGAAAATAAACTACAATTATTTCAAATAATTTTATGTTCTGCAAACGAAATAACGACTGATTTAGAAATAATTGTAAATATCATAAATATATGTATACATTACTTAATACTTAATACAAGTTATATTTCATTTTATATGGTTTTGTTCAAGTTCATGACGTGCGTTTTCTGCCTATTCATTTTTACTAAAGCTTTATTGGAGGAATAAGTGAAAAATATTGTAACAAAAAATATGACAATAAATACCGTCATTTATGTTGGGTTTTTGTAGCAGATGATATACAGGGTGATCACGCGAGAATGAACCAGCAATTATCTCCGTTATTAAGCGAGATAGCGATTATTTTCAAATAAACAAATTTATTATAGACAACATGGGCAATAAGATGTCGTATCAAGAAGCGTTCTGTTACTTCCAGTTCCGGAGTATGTGATACCAACTTTGAAATTTCAAATGAAACACTATATTTTTTTTTATATTTTTGAAAAGTACATAAAATTTGCTTTACAATGGTAGTAAATTAGTAGTACGTTGTATTATTAAAAAATATAATGGCGGACGTTTTAAATATGAATATATTGAATGAAAAATATCTAGTGTGTGAGATTTTATTGTTTTTTGTTCATAGATGATGATATTTTTTTAGATAAATTCATTTATATGACGTAACCTAGGCAACAAATCCAATAAAACAAAATTCCACACTTTTTTGACTTATTTTGCAAGATAAAGGGTTTTCCAATAAGAGGTGTTATTTTGAATAGCCCGCTATTTCGGTAGATGTCGCTTTTGAAGCTGTCATTTTTTGACATTTGACAAGTAGAAACTACGCCATTAATAAAAATGGAACGATACACGCTTCAACAACGCATTGAAATTATTAAAATTCACTATAAAAATGGTGAAAATTTGGCAGAGACGGTTCGTAAAACTCGACAATTTTTGGGTCGTCGTGAAGCACCTTGTCGGACCGCAATACAGAAATTGGTGGAAAAATTCGAGCTGTTGGGACAAGTTAGTGATGTGAAGAATAAAACCCGTGCACGTCGCTCAAGAACAGCCGAGAATATTGCTGCTGTAGCCGAAAGTGTTGAAGAAAACCCAGGTTTGTCCATTCCTCGTCGTTCTTTGGAATTAGGCATTCCACAAACGTCATTACACCGTATTTTGCATAAAGATTTGGGTCTTAAGGCTTATAAAGTCCAGTTAACACAAGAACTCAAGCCGGCCGATCATCAACAACGTCGTGTCTTTGCTGATTGGGTCGTTGAAATGCATGAAAATGATCCGGAATTCCATCGAAAAATCATCTTGAGTGATGAGGCCCATTTCCACCTCGGTGGCTTCGTCAACAAACAAAATTGTCGCATCTGGGGCTCAGAAAACCCAAGAGTTATTGTTGAAAAGCCTCTCTATCCTCAACGTGTGACTGTTTGGTGCGGTTTATGGTCCGGCGGAGTCATTGGACCTTACTTTTTCGAAAATGAGGCTGGAGCAACAGTTACGGTGAATGGATTGCGCTATCGAGAGATGATTAACGATTTTTTATGGCCGGAATTGGATGGTATTGATCTGGACAACGTTTACTTTCAACAAGACGGCGCTACGTGCCACACAAGCAACGAAACCATTGATCTTTTACGGGAAAAGTTTCCGGACCGTGTTATCTCTCGAAGAGGTGATCACAATTGGCCACCGAGATCTTGTGATTTAACACCTTGCGACTTCTTTCTTTGGGGCCACGTGAAAGAGAAGGTCTACGCCAACTGCCCAGCGTCGACTCAAGACCTCAAAGATGGAATTCGTGAGGCTATCGAGGACATAGGACAGCCACTTTGCGATTTGGTTATGGAAAATTTCATGAAAAGGATATTGTCCTGTCAGCGTGGTCGTGGTGGTCATTTGCCTGATGTTATTTTCCACTATTAACGGCATACCTTCCTCTTTATAATGAAATAAACATCCGATCATTTATATTAAAAAATGGCATTTTTCTTTGAATATCAAAATAACACCTCTTATTGGAAAACCCTTTATTATTGCTACAACTGCATACATGCGACTGTGATAACCAAATGAAATGTGAAATCTACAAATCTGTGGCCTCTAATATGTGAACCATATAATGGAGTAAGTTATTTCAGAAAATATTAGATATACGACATATTTTACAAGGTTTTAACTACTAAAAATTAGAAAACTGCCAAATGTAACTACTAATGCATTTTATTTTCTCATTAATTTTTATTTGATAAGCTAATTATTTTTATATTAATATCTATATGCATGCATATCACTTCCTATAAACCATGTTTTTAAACAATAATATTGCACATTTTCATTTCATTTATTATAGACAACATGGGCAATAAGATGTCGTATCAAGAAGCGTTCTGTTACTTCCAGTTCCGGAGTATGTGATACCAACTTTGAAATTTCAAATGAAACACTATATTTTTTTTTATATTTTTGAAAAGTACATAAAATTTGCTTTACAATGGTAGTAAATTAGTAGTACGTTGTATTATTAAAAAATATAATGGCGGACGTTTTAAATATGAATATATTGAATGAAAAATATCTAGTGTGTGAGATTTTATTGTTTTTTGTTCATAGATGATGATATTTTTTTAGATAAATTCATTTATATGACGTAACCTAGGCAACAAATCCAATAAAACAAAATTCCACACTTTTTTGACTTATTTTGCAAGATAAAGGGTTTTCCAATAAGAGGTGTTATTTTGAATAGCCCGCTATTTCAGTAGATGACGCTTATTGGAAAACCGTTTATTTCAAACGTCTGCCATTTTACTTTTTAATAATACAACGTCCTACTTGTTTACTATCATTGTAAAGCAAATTTTGTGTACTTTTCAAAAATATAAAAAATATGGTATGTTCAATTTGAAATTTCAGAGTTGGTATGACATACTCCGGAACCCGAAGTAACAGAACGCTTCTTGATACGATATCTTATTGCCCATATTGCCTATAGTAAAAAAAAATATTTGAAGATATTCGCTATCTCGCTTAATAATGGAGATAATTGCTGGTTCAATCTCGCATGATCACCCTGTATATGTTTATTATAAACAAAACACCTACAAATATATTTTAAATAACTTACAATACGTTAACAAATGTAATTATTAAATTTATCTCTATCTTTAAGTTAAAGTTACAATATAATACCAAAGCGTGCGTGTTCTTTCAATCGTTACTGTCGAGTGAACGATGAACGAACAACACCGTAAAGCAACAGACATCAAGAAATATTACTAATAATAGTGTTGCCAACTATATTGGAAGAAACGTTTCACCATATATTTAAATTAACATTTTACAATAACTTAAATTATAAACTAACAATATAACAAACAATATAACAATTTATGTTATGGTTTCAATGCAATGTTTTTCTCTTTTTCGACGAATTTAGAGATTTATTTGATGTTGGTGAAACAGCCATTAGGTAATTAAATACTCCTATTATTTGAAATACATTTAATTATTTTTAGAGTGTAGTATTTTAAATACCGGAAACAGTGTCTCTTTCACATTCATTACTTAAAGTAAGTACGGTTGATTTTTTGATCCCTAAATTGTAGGCTATGACGAGTAATGAATTCATTTCTTTGTGATATAAGATATAATAAATATATCCAACTGTTTTATTAGATGCTCTGGGTCTTCCCGATATTTTTTTTCTGTGTACAAAAACTCTTAGAACTGTGGTTTTTTAATCTAAATTTCCTTTTTATCTCAACCATAGATTTCATTTCGGTTAACCATTAAACGCACGCTGTCTTTTCTTGAACTGTAGTCATTGTTAGACAAATAACCACAGAAGTGTAATCTTAAATCATAGATTAAAAGAAATATAAATAAAACAAACATCAGAATATAATGTTTAATTTAAAGTGACAACAAACTTCTAGATTCAAAATTAAACAAACAAAGCCCATTAAAAGCCAAACAATCTTTCTCCGAAATCCTGTATGTATATTATGTACATAATTATAGTAATGTATACTAAAAGATTTCCCATGTAAAATCCCTTTGTTTAGGTTCACCCTATTTACTTGCTTAATACTGCAATAATTTCTCCAAACTATTCATCACCATCCTACACTTAACCTGCTTCCAATAAATCTTAATTACACCTCCTTTCAACCCCTTACCCTAATCACCCTTCCAATTACCACATTCTATCCTACACTCCTACAACATCTCGTATTCGATCTCTGTAACATGTGTTGTGTTACAGTAAAGAAGTCTCCGCCTACGGCGCCGATAGATCGACGGGCAGCGTCGCGACGACCCGGCGCCACCCTTCCTGCAAAGGTGCCCTCGGCTACCAGCGTTAGCAGCGCTACTAGGGGTGAGTAAGAACTATGTTTGTTTTGGTTTAGTTTGACGTAAAGTTAGATAGAGTTGCAGTGATGATATATGGATGTGCAAATATTTGTATTTTTCTTTACTAGCGGATTTTTGAAGGAAAATTTATTATATTTCACGGGACTTAGTTATATGCAAGAATATATTGAAAACATTACAATAAACAAGCTTTTATGTTTATTTAAAGTATAAAACATTACATTTCATTCTATAGCATGATGATAAATAAAAGAGGAATTTCCACTACTGTTTTATATTTTATATGTTAATCTTCGTAAAAGAACATTACGCACCGCAATTATTATTGAGTATAATTAATATTATACGAGAAAATTAATAACAAAATTCCATACAAGGTGTTTAAAAAAAAAAGAAAAAATAGGGACAAATGCCCATTTACTTTATTATTAATTTTAGACCTATAGTTGTAGAGGAGACGAACTTAAATGTCGCTAAGATGGTCCTAAAATGTTGAATTTTTTAAATGCAATGATATATTTTTTTTATATTTTCTGAAAATAATTTTATTTGCATTACAGTGATGCCAACGCTAAATACTTACGTTTTTGTCACAAATAAATCTAGTTACACTATTTTTTTTTAAAGATGTCCGATCATGGTCATTTGTATCATGAACGAGTTTACAAATTGGAATACATTTATCTCACTCATTTCCAAAGACTACAAGCGTGTGCGATAAGGATGGATATAACACGCTTGTCTTTCAAAAATTCATATTGTTTCGACTAAGTTATGACATTTGGTATTAAAACAATGCTTGTTGTTGGTAATACTTTCGCTGTAACGTACGTTTATTTATTAATTTAGATATATTACCTTGATTCATAGTCGTTCGAATAACGTCAATTTCTGTCATTGTCGCTGACACTATGTCAGTATTTTATTTTTCATATATTTGGTTTTACATTTGCTAATAAACTTACCAGTTTACTTAGTTTTGAATTTTCAATGCTTTTACTGTAACATATGTATTTATAATAATAAACTAACAGTAGTATTTTATGTTACTCATAAAAACTAAGTAAACGACACTGAATTTGGCAGAATGGGCGCAGTTAAAATCTTAATTCATACAATTCGGATATCTTTAAAAAAAAAATTGTATTAATTTTTGAAAATTATATGAAACTCACATTTACAAACCAGGTAGTGGTAGCACGCACTTTAGAATTATATCATGGAAAACAGGCGAATGCGATTTTACTTTTACGAATCTTGGTAGCATGCACTTTAGAATTCTATATTACCTTTTTGTTTCGGGAATTTTCGGGTTTTATACTATTAACATAGAAAATATTATGACAATTGTGTATAATAAATTTATAAATTATATATTAATTGTCTTTGAAGTGAATTGGGACATTAGTTTAATACTTTCGCCCCGAGTCGTACGCTTGCAGGCGAATATTTTGTGACATGCATGCTACCAAATTTTCGCTCCACCGCGAAAAGCGAAAACAAATGCATCATTTGATAGAATTCTAAAGTGCGTGCTGTCACTGCAGCTTTTAAAGTACTTTATCACTTAATACTTATCCAAATAATTTTTTTATTCAGCTTAGTATGTAGATGTAGTTATATTTGGCATTTATTTGGAGATATCGTTTTATTGAAATCGCAACCTGCCGGTCAACTAATGTTTACAGGGAAATCTTATAACTTATAACATCCCGATTAAGCAAAGTTTTTGGCGGTAAACGGTAAATTCAACATTGATCCTGATCGAAGTTAGAGTAGATCTCCAGTTCAATATTAAATGACTGTGCTATTAATCTATTGCGCAGTCAAGAAAATTACGAGTTAAGTGCATTACATATTTTCTTTTGATTACGTTGTTTACCGAAAACAAATGCATTTGCTCTTGCATTGCTTGCACCCATTTGACGTATAAATCTAATTTGTTTGTTTACTCCTATTTTCCAATAACCTTTTCAACTTTGTTTACCTCACCTAATAACTTAACTTGAAACCACTGCGCAAAATATCCCAAGAGGATATACATCAAAGTAAACGGTTATAGTGTTCTCTCTTGATCAAAAGCGGCGAAAACAAATCCGGTTGCAATCTCAACACTTCTTTTTCATCTTTTATTCCTGCAGTGAATTATAAGTTTCCGGAACTTCTTTCAGATCTTCATAAGAATATCATAAAGATAGAAATGCGGATACCTTTGTCTTCATTTGCATGGATGATGCAATGTTGTGTACTGTACTGTTCTATTTCTAATTAATTAAAGCAATAAGTTACGGTATATAATAAAGATCCATTATGTAGATTTATGTAATCAATGATCGTTATTGCATTATAATCAGGGACCCGCGAAAGAATATACATGCAGATGTTCAGACATTCAAATTTGGTTTAAAAAGACAAAAGCCTCATAATTACACCATTTTCTTTTTTGTCATAAACTTTGATTTGATTTAGGGAATAGTTCTAATTTTTGCCTCCCACCAAAATAGGAAAGGAAGGTAGATGAATTTATGCAATAAATCGGAAATCGAGATTTTAATGAATATGCACGTTTTATGGTCCCTAGAATCTAATTTTAATATTTTACCCAATAATATCAATGTGTGTATGTATGTGTGAATGTAATCAAGACGACTACTCAAATACTACAGAGTGATCAAAAATAACTGATTCAGTTAGCAATAAAAATTACTTGAAATTGGAAAGACTGGTACATAAATTTATTGCCTGCTGTTGATACTGTTCACAGTGACATTGGAAAATTTAAATTTTACTATGTTTACAATTTTTTTATTGAAATGGTCGTTGTTTCCCATACCTACATCTTTTTTTGTTACATTACGCACAGAGCAATAATCTAAAGTATTCCAATCACTCAAAATCCTATTAGCTGTCAGGCTCTTGCTCTGACGTAACCTATTTGTTTTTATTGTTAAAATGACATGTCAAATAGTATTTCCGCCCTCCTACTGTTGTATGAATAAAAAGATCCCCACAATTCTATTGCCAACTGAATCAGTTTTTTTTTGTTCACTCTGTATAAGGCTAACTGTCAAAATCAAATGTTACAAAATTAATATAGCAGTCTATAGGATTAGGTTTTTTTTCTACGTTCGTCAAAAAAGTATTTTTTGTTATGTTTTACGCTATAAAAATATGAAATAGGGCATTTTTTAAACGCATACGGGTGAAAAATGAAAAAATCTGTATGTAACTTGTTACATAAATAACTTTTCTACTCCCGTTGAAAAAGTGAGACAACATATGTATAGGTACTGGTTTTCATGGTGCTAAACTATCACAAGTTGACAAGCTGTGGCTTCGATCGTATTGGATTCCGTATGAAGCTACTAAACAGTAACAGCTGATTGATTAATCATATTTCTGCTGTCTTAATTTGCAGTCGTAGAAAAAGTATAAGTTTGGGACTTACACATTAGGTATTCGTTACATAATATATTATTACAGGATATTTATGCGAAGTAAAATTGAAATGGCGAGAGTTTATGTGCTGGCCACATCAAACTTTTATGTTAGTTATAATAGGTTTGATAGAAAAAAAAAACTTGGCATTGGAATCTAAATAAATATATCACGTATTTATATATTTTTTTGGATATAATAATTCTGTTTAAAGCCGAGTCCACATTGAAACAAACATTGTTAGCTAACATTTTTTTGTTAGCGAATAAATGTTGAACATAGTTCGGGAACAATTATTAGTAAGAATGTTAGTTCTGCTGTTTACACTACAATAACGAAATACGTTTACCACAATTTTAAGAAAAGGAAGCGTGGTTTTCCTTTTGTTAGATTTGCAAATCGAAAATAGTGACGTTAAGGTAATTCTTCAAGTTCGGGGCGGTAATTTCAACAAAAAAAAAAAACTTGTGTTGTAATGTTCTTTGATCTTCCATACACACGTTAAGCTTAGACTCAGGGTAGGTAGCCGTGTACAATTTTAATAAAAATAGTTTGAAAACGCGAATTTTTCATTACACTTACGGGAGAATCAACTTTTTGTACAGGAAGTATGCACTTATTTGCGCAAAAATGACTCCCATGTATGAGAAACGATATTCTGGAAGGTTGAAGGGTCTAGATTTGAAGGTTTCCATATATTATATGGGTAACCGTGTAAATGTTAAAGATATTTGACGTTAAAAATGATTTTACTGATATTTTTAAGCAAGCAACATTGAAACTTTTTGCAAGAAAATAGAGAATATTGGCGCGTAATTTAAATTATCGAATTCGATTTGTAATAGCATGGCAGCTGGCGTCTGGCAACCATAGATTAAGTAGATATAGTGGGTATGTCCCTTATAAATCGTGATAACAAGTTTTAGTACAGTCTATGAAAAGGGCAGAGAACTAAATTTGACAGCCGAGAAGGTGGCGGGAAATATGAATTCATTTTGAATTATTCTGAAATTTAAATTTCATTTTTTGATAATGTAATTAATAAAAAAAAGTGTGTCGTCGCGGGACTCTTAGCAAATGTGAAACATCGAAATTTATTTTTATTGAAGTATTTATTACTCGAAACGACTGTCTGCTTTTCCAAATTAGCTCCGATACACCGATATATACATAAGTAAAGCGGTGAGCGTGTAGTATAGCGAAAACGACGTCGATATACCGATACGCACAAGTTAAAGTAGCGAGTGTGGAGCGCCGAATCGAAGCGGAGTGAACCGACGAGTCACGAGGCTAGCCGAATGGCACTACCGTCATGTCATGGGAACCGTTCTTACCCCGTATAGGCACGCCTGATGATAAAGCACTATATTGCAATAAAGATACAAATTCACCAATAACAGTTAAATGTCAAACAATTTCAAACGATGCAATAGAGAATTGTGGGAAATTTACTGCAGTTCTCAAACATATGTCATCTTTTTATAGTATTCTGGCATTAAAGTTTGAGAATCACTGTAAAATCTGTACTACTAACGACATCTATGAAAAGGTCAGGAACTATTTCCAAACACTACTAAATTGAAAATATTATATAACAATTAAAAATAATGCTCACTCATGTTTATAATTTAATGTGAAATTAAAAAAAATATTTTGTAACCATTTATTACAATCATTATGAGGGTTTTTCTACATCTATTTCTACAACTCTCAACCACCTTGAAGTTTTTATAAGAATGTCACCATCAAATTTTTAATATTTAATATATTTAATTGGATCCAAACCATCGTCGGGACACTAATTTCTAGAAAAAAGTGTTTTTGTAATTGTAAACACTTTTATAATACTTTTTATGCATACAAGCCTACATCCACAAGTTTGATTATAGTAATAACGTCTATTTCTTTGAAGTTTACCGCCTATTCATGGAACATCTATTTTTGTTATCAAACATTGTTATTAGGTCGCAAAATATTAGTACGAACGTACTAAAATTATACTATCTGCTATATAGCGAACATGTTAGCAAACTCTGTTATAGTTTGGTTCACGAAAGATGACAATTGAAGGTCATTTATTAACCGTATGGTATAATATTACTGGCAGATAACTTCACTGCATTTCGTATACATAGACGTGCAACATGAAATATGTATGGATACATTTTAACTGAAAAAAATAAGTGTAATTTATATGAAAATTATGTTTCTTTTTAAACAAACGCCTTTCTCAAAGATTTATGCTCTTCACCTATGTATTTGCAAAATCCAAAAACATAGACTTGGCAAAAACCATGGAATAATAATTTGATTTAAATGTCAACGTCACTGGGTAACTATTAGGACAGAGGGCAGTGTAGTAGATATTTAGATATCTGTAACTTTACGACGTACGTCATTAGTATTTGTAATGTGTTGGAAAGTAATGTCACCATTTACGTATATCTGTCACACAACATAAACTGTATAGACATACGTCAAATAATCTTTCTCTTTCTAACATGAAAGGTTGCTAAGTTACTACTGTATAAAGTGCTGTGTATTCTTTCTTCGAACAAGTGACCATGAATAGTCATCTTTCGTGAACTAAAGTATAGCTAACAATATTCGTTTCAATGCCAGCTACTAAGACGATTTTATATATTTCTATTATTTCAGTAATCAATGTTGTAATTAAAATAATTTATTACTACTTATTTTATATAAAAAATGTACTATTTTTTTATTAGAACAATAACTTATAACATAGTAATTTTCCTTGATTACATTTCTCATAACCAATTAACCTTAAGCAAATAACAAATGTTAATGAATTAAAAATGAATAGAAAAACATTTACAATATAATGAATTCTGTTTTACACATAGGATCAGGAAGAAACCGTGGGAAGCGTTTGGAATGACATTTGATTCCAGAGCCGGCTTAACAACTTTTTAGGTCCACGGGTGGAGGCCCTCATATCTTTAATCCACAGTTGTTTGTATGTCTAGTACAGTTTAAGAAGCTGTTACGTTATAGGTCTTTGTAAATCTCAAATATTATTTATTAAAAAGAAAAGAAAATTATGTACATTTTTGATATTCAAATTTAATTGATAATAAAATTTAAAATTATCCTTAACCTTAAAAATACTATTTGCGTATCGAGAACAATGTTCTCAAGTCGTAACAGCCCTTTTTCAATTTTAAATTGAACCTGAATTTAAAGTACTATATATATAAATTTTTATTTGGTTTAAATATGTCACAACGCTTAACCGATGGTATAACTAACCCCATAGATTGTAAATCTGGAAATATTTTTTGTTACATGTTTTCTACAAGAACTGGATCCCTTAAAAGTGACCAATAACGTCAAATTATAAACTTTTGCAAAAAAGTAAAATCTGTGGTTTCTGGAAAAATGTCACACCTGTCATAATTGGTATATCAGATCATTTCAGATTTTCATAATAAAAAACTACATGTTCATCAGCACTGTTGCTTGTCTGCATACTCTTTATTGGTGAAGATAACTGGCATTTTGGCAATATCAAATAAATAATATAAATTGTACGCCTATGCAAAAAACGTTTAATATCAGTTTTGACAATCAAATTTTTTTCCAGAGAACACATTGATTTTTACTTTTTAGAAAACAATTAACTATGACGTAATTGGTCAGTTTTAAGGGACCTCAGTTCTTATAGAAAGCATGTAAAACAAAAATTATTGCCAGATTTACTATCTACGGGGTTAGTTCCATCATGGGTTACGCGTTGTACACTAATTTAAATTACATCCTACATATCATATATGAATTATAATATGCTAAAGATAAATAAGCAGAAGACGCATGTCATCAACCTTATTTATTTAAAAAAAAAAACAGGAAAGAAAAATACTTGTATTAAGTAACGGATATGTTAATATTATTTCTAAGTCAATATTTATTCTTTTTATGAAATATAAAATGATTTGAAATAATTGTAGTTAATTTTCGTATCATACGTTGGCACCACTGAGAATAATCATGTTATGTCAAATAATTTTATATTGATTATATTGATATAAAGATTGAATTAGAAAGAAATAATTGTAAATTCATTAAATAAATTCTTAGTACTAGTATTATTTTTCTTCCTTTTTTAAAAAATAAATAACATCCAATAATTTCTACAAGTCTTCTGCCTAATCATTATTACTATAAGCAGTACTCTTCTTACATATTTTGATCTACAAAAAAACAAAAAAATTGTGCCGATTCTTCGAATTTTGTCCAAATAAACTATAGATGGATTTTTCACAAAAGAATTTATTTTTGAAAAAAATGAAATTTTGTTATATTTATTCCCTTTTTAATTGTTTAATTTAAATGTTAACTTTTAAGTTTGTTGAAACTTGTAACATTCTCATTTCTCGGACGTAACAACAATAGGTAGAGTAAAAGTAGAATCAGTTCAGAATCTCTTTCTCGATTCTTGTTTGTTTCTTGCTATTGTGTGGACAAAGAGACAAGTGAATGTCGCAGTCATGGAGATATCAAACAGAGTCGGACTTGAGACACTTTCAAACTTCTTAAGAAATGAAATTAATTATTAAATCATATTGTGTATAATTTAAATTGTAAAACTGATTTTTTTACTTGAAAAATATGTGTGGATTTGCAATATATCATACCTGTACATAATTTAATATTATATCAGTTAAATTATTGTGGATGAGGTAAAGTAAAAAGCACTGGCTACAAAATTTACTTACTAGCTATGCAAATGAAAACTTAACAATTGTAATTTCATCTGAAGAACATAAAATGTAAATCGATTACATTATTGTTTAGAAATTGGTCAATTTATTTGTTTTCCATTAACTGAAATTTTGTAGATAGTACTTTTTAATAATAATATTGTCCTTCCTTATATTGTAAATATTTTCCAAATATTTTAAATAAATTTTTATGAAATTATTCCTAAATTTATTACAAAATTCACCATATTCATTAACATTTTTCATATTTATAATAATTGGGTGTTACTGGAAATCGTAGTCTCGATCGTGCAAAAAATGTAATAAGCTTTGTGATCATTAAGTGATCTACTGGGACCGGATATATCGGAGATCTGGAATCTCGACTTCGTCTCGATCTCCAAAATCATCCTGAACCGGTATACTTAAATAACTATATATGTAGATGAATTTATTTATGAATCTGTAAGATCTTGATCTTATCCTGAAGAAGGTATAAGTGTTATACCGACACATCGGTTTTGTATGATAAATGTTGTATGATTGAGATTTCGAGTAATTGTTATCATATCTAATTTACATCGCAGTCGAAAAATTTATCCATATTTGTATTGAAATTGATTTATTAAATATTATTAGCTGAGAATTATTAATTTAAATATAAAATTTATGCATATCACCTGTTATATGATCATAAACAGATTTTCAATCATTTATGTTATATATTTACATAGCTTATTATTATAATTAAAATCGAAAATAGTGCTCAAAATATTTCTCGTGCTTATGCAACCAAATGCTTCGGCGTAATACTGGTTGCTGTATTTTTGCGCAACGTTCAACATTTTTTTTAGACCTAGTGCATTTTTATTTGTTTCATTGGTATTTTCTCCTTGAACATGAAAATAATACATGTTTATGTGGGCGTAAAACGCCGTGTATGTGAACGACCTGCAATAAGCGTTAACCAGGTTTACAAAGACAAGGAAAGTTTCACAAGTTCTATGGCATCACTTGATGGACATGTGATCGTAATCGTACAGTGCAGGAGAATCTAGAAATTTCTAAGAGACAATAGTTTTAGAAATTGATGTAAATTTATATGTTTTATATTATTCTCGTTTAATTATTTGTTTTGGAAATAATAAGTTTATTTAAAGCTAAAATATTTTGTTAGTTTTCATATAATCTAACCGTGGGACCTTTATACATTTTTTACAAACATAAAGCAATTTTTAATAATCTTTCTAAGAAGTCTCTTTGAATATTTATTCTATTCTATTTTCTAATTATCCTTCGTTACCAAGTTATTGATAAAAAGCAAATACAGTAGAACCCCGGTTAATCGAAATAAAAGGGGCGTAGCAGTTTCGGATAACGATTTTTTCGGTTAACCCATTAACATCTAAAAATAGCCTACATATGTACTAAAATGGGTGTGTTTTCAATTTCTTTGATAGCAGCTAATTTATCCGCAATAGAAATCACAACACGCTTCCGCTTAGATGCCATATCTCACAACAATACGTAAAGACACACACAAAAAAACTGATAATTATACGTGGAATTGTTTCGGTTAACCCGGGTTTCGGTTGACCCGAGTTCGGTTAACCGGGGTTCTACTGTATTAACATTTAAACTTTACTAAAAACAAACAATAGTAAAAAACAAGGTATTTATCACCTCTCTTGTCTCAAATACGTTCTACTTGAATGTAATTAATCGTACGATTAATAATGGAAACATGATAATGTTTAAACGCACTGTCGCTTCAATATGTTGTATAAATAAATGATAAATTGTCCGAATGTTTGCCTTCAAGTAGGAGGCAACATATTTGAACACATTTTGTGACAACAGTTGTGAAAAATATTTTGTTTTTAATAAAGTAATATTTATTTTTCATTAATAATTTTCACTCAATTTTTAGTTGATAATACGTCGAAACTAAAGTAAATGCTCTCTAGTTAATTCCATATTTTCACTTATATTGATTAGGTACTAAAAATGTTCTTTTCGAACTATAACTTACGCAATACGCATCTTAATTTCAAATGACAGATAAAAAACTGTTTCAAATGAGGGTAATAATTTTGTTTACCGACCTGATTTTTTTTGTATTCTCAGTAATTCTAGCGTAACCCATGTATTATAATTAGTAGTAAATAAGCGGTGATGATATATTTATTTATTATAAAAATGGATGCCCCTTTCGTTATTATATTTTGTACGCCACTGTTTCACACTTTTTTCTTCTTCATATACTTATTGATTATTTTTTTTCAAATTTGCAGTTGGCAGTAATTATTTAAATGTATGATTCGTGATCACTGGTGCAGTTAATTGTAATTTTAAAATTGAATTAATTGTATGTGATTTTGCCATTAAAGTTTTTTGCCATTTGAGACCGACCTATATTTATTAATAGTGTTAAACAATTAAAATTTTGAACAACTACAAATAACAACAAGCAGGCTATGGTGATATTCATCTGTTATACCATTTGACAGTAACAAAAATAGTTGATTGATATTATTTTTAATTGTTTACGATGTCTTACTTTTTATTGTGTTGTGATAACTCGTGACTATATTTTTGTGAAAGTATTCATTCGAATAATATAATAATTTTTTAGGCATATTGAATATGTAAAGATTCAGATACTAAACTCACTATTTAATATAAAAGCAATTAGAATGAACAATTTTTAATTTCTTTGGAAAGTTCAACCTACATTTTTCAATAAGTAACAAGAAAATATAAGCGTGACTGACTGTGGTCATGATTAACAGTTTTTAGACTCATCTTTTAATTGCCATGAAGTTTATATCTTGCACTTCATTTCTCGTGAAATAGAAGGTTAATATATTTGCTTACAACAAAGTAAATGTAAACATAATAATACTTGTTTGTGTTTTTAAAGTGTTTATTTTTTAATGCTGTGTACACAAAATTAATTAATTCCTAGACATATAACTGCTATGATTGTTAAAATATACCATTTTTAAACTAAACAATTAAAAAATACATATTATAATTGGTACACATTAAACAAAATAGGCCCGGTTTATATTTTTAGTGCAGAATTTTTACATGTAGTGAAAATGATATTTTCTCTAATTTAACACTGTGGAACACTAAAGTAAAACAAATTATGGTCTAATTTTTAACACTACGAGAATAAAAGTAAAAGAAGTGTTGACCTGATGATGCAATAATTATAGTGTACCATCAGGTCAACATCTTCTATGTGCACATATCGGGTGTTTTTTCTCCCAAGGTGTTAAATGGGAGATTTAAATGGGAGATTAAAATGGGAAATCAGTTTTTTTATAGATTGTTGCCCCCCGTTTTAACTGACTACAATGATTATGCTATAAATAGAAACAAAAAAATCTGCATCAAATACATAAAAATTATGTTATATTTTAATTAAGAAATTAATTATTAAATTTATTTAATTTCGTAATAATAGCAATAGCCATGGCATTTGAACAAAAAGTTAAACAAATGTTTGACATTTTATTTCTCAAAATTCGTTGTAACCTATAACCTGTGTAAATTTTGTGTTATAATTTTATTAATTTAATTTTTGTTAAGCATTTTCTAATCAGTTGTAAAATATTAAAAAAAAAAATAACACCAAAAATCATAGCTAGATAAAATGTCAAACATTTATCTTTTTTGTTCAAATGCCATGGATATTGCTATTAATACGAAGTAATCGGGCCTATTCTGTAACCCGATTGTTAATTTTTAACAACTAGTTTAAAAAAAATCCAATTGATATTGATTTGACAGTAAATATCCAATTTTTTGTTATATACCAACGTACTTGATTGGTTAAATTTTTAACCAGTTGTTGAAAACTAACCACTGATTTACAGAATATAGTTTAAATTTTGTTTTCCGCGACCTACCTGATTCTCAATAATTCTAGTGTAGACTGTGGGCATTCGTAGTACTGACATTCTTTCACTGTATGTGAATGCCCACAAATTAATAGACATTAATGAAAGTCTTCCGGATTAAATTATATCATTTTTACTTGCGTAAAGCATAATTTACAGTTACAATTGAATATTTATTAATATATCTTAAATTGAACATAGTACTAATTTGGCTTGCATATTTTCCCGACTAGTTTCTCTGTTTTCTGCTTTCATTCCATTTATTTTAACATATCCTGTATCGACCATTACTCAAACAACAACGGCAAACACGTCTTAAATCTCATATTCGAACAAACTACTAAATAACGAAAGTCAAATCAACTGATTCACATCTAAATATAAAGTTGTTTTCACAGTTTTCCTCTGGTCTAGCTAAGCTGCAATTATGTTATAATTATGCTATGCACCTATCTAACCTAAATATTCGCTGTGTAGATAAGCGATAATTTGCAGCTGATTGTACGCGAGTAAGTGTGGAAGTAAAAGCATTAATTTCCAGCATGACGATAAGGTATGCGATGTGTATAAAGTCAGGTCAAGCGTACTGCAAATGCAAGCGCATCATGATGTTGATGGTGCACGAGTAGTAGCAGTTAACATGCTTGAGATGAAGATGGAGTCTGTAATTGATAACCTAATTTGCGGGCTGCTTGTTAAAATTGTTAATGCTACTTTAGACACGTCACAAGGAACAATTTATACTAAGATATGAATAGTGTTATATATAATTCAAGTGTATGAAACAGTTTGCAGTATTCCAAATAATAATTATTGAAAATGTACATAAAAACACATTACTGATGATAGTTATTTATTTTCATGATACTATCATTGCTGAGAAAAATTGTGTTTTGTTTGAAAAACAAAATTTTATTTAACTTGAAAGTTTTTTTTTTAATTAAAAAATCTGTTGTGGCCAGCACAATTCCTCTCGCCATTTTTATTTTGTTGCATAGGGCGCAAGCAGTTATGTGACTTTGTTGACCTTGGCATGTAGATATGCGGACCTGTGTCAGAATTACAGCTAGTAATGCACATAGGTGTCAAGTATCATAAGTTTTCATTCAAAACATGATTTTCCAAATCCATGTGGATTATTTTCCTCGACAAGTATATTCCATACTATGGATGACAAATAAACATCAGAATATTTTGAAATTTTGAATGAAAACTTATGACATATGACAATTGTGACATCTATGTAAATAACTACTAGCCGTCATTCTGACAGGGATCCTCATCTGCTTGCCAAGGCCAACAAAGCCACGTGACTGTTCGCGCCCTATAAGTAACGAATTTAACATTTCTTGTACACACAAATAATTGAAATTGTTTCTCTTCTTTCGTTCTATTAGAAAATTTGTCCTACTATTCCAAAATGTTCAAAATTCTTCGAATTCATTGACGGTATTAGCGATATGTCTTAAGGATATATGTAATATTAACATACTTATAATTTAAATACATATTTAATTAATAATAGAATAATATTTATTAAATGTACTCATACCTCCCAGAAAAATTTGACAATGCATGACAGTTTGCATTTATTTGTCAATTACAAAAATTTAAATATCGCAACTGTTTTTTGGGCAACGAGATTTATTACAACAGATTATTCTATATTATTATATACCAAATCTACAAACCTATACGAGATATAATAAAAAAATTAAATGTGTCAGATTGAGAATTTAATTATTTTTATTATTTGTGGTAATAAATTTTCAAAAAAATAATATTTAGAAATTTTTTTTTAGAAACTACCACTTCCGATTGTCAAATTGTTACCAGAACCTATTCAACTCTTCCCATTACTGTTAGATTGAGGTATCCGTAGTTACACAGGTCTTTATAATCTTATAGAATTTGACAAATCGTACCTCCAACAACCTAACACACATCCATACACACACACATACACACACACACAGACATCATCGTAAAAATGTTAAAATCAGATTCTAGGGACCTTAAAACGTACTTATTCATTGAAATCTGCATATGAGATTTTTAGCATGAATCCAATACCTCTCTTAGCGAGAGGTAAAAAGAAAATTGTTCATAATTTATATTTATTAAATAAAGATAGCACGTGCTACTTTTATATTGTTTATTTTGTACACGGGACGTCAGAATTTTTAATTCCGTTTTTCTAGAATTCTGTTGATATATAACAAATTTCTTCAATTCTATGAACCTATTTTTGGACAAATTCCATGCAGAATGTTTCTTGCAAAAAAATCTATATATCCAGTAAAATTATTTCACTTATTATGTAAATTCTACTTATACTTGATGCATCTGTACTATAATCCATTCACGAAAGCGATAGAATTTTGAACTAATTCGCGAACAAAGACATGCCATTCTTTTGGTTCGTCTCGAAAATTGTCCCCTTTCTTATGTGAATAATTCTGTTTCCATGGTAAAAAAGCATCGGTTGCAATATTTATGAAATTTAATTTCTTTATAATTTTATCTCTAAATACATTGAATATGAAGAAAATAATGTAATCAAACCGTAAAGAATATAATAGTTATTTATGATGTGTTAAGAGTGACATTTTATTTTGTGAGAAGAAAGTTTGGAACACAACGCGAAGCGAAGTGGTCCGAACCTTCGAACAAAATAAAATCACTTTTCATATTTACATATATCATACACTATTTTTTTCTACAAACACGATTTCTTTAATTTAAATTTTTATTTCTAATAAGTTTTTGACGTATTTCAAAAATGTCGATTTGTTGTTCCATTCATCATTACCATAAAGTAACTAATTTACTTTTAACACTAGTGTTAAAAGTAACAATTATCTGTCACTTTTTAACACTAATGTCACGAAATGACATTTTTAACCCTAAAGAGCCTATATTTTTATAGATTTGTAAAAATGTTACTTGTTTAACTAGGCACTAAAATACCAGATTTACAGCCGATTTTAGAATTAATATAAATTTAGTGATTATTATTAATACCTATTTTGACTTTTAGATGTCAAAAAATTGCACATTTAATGTCAATTCGACAAAAATATTTATATATAATAAAATATCAAAAAGTGATATTTAATTGCGTTTTTTCATAATGTTGAAATTTAAATGAAAATACTTTCGGTTGCATGATTTTACCAAAATCTAATCAACTGTTCCAATATGGATGTAGAAACGATAAATACGAATATTGGAGTTATTGAATCCGAAAAAATCGTCTCATACATATGTACCTACATCATATATAGTAAAATCGTATTTTATGGACCCGAAATCATGTTTATTCCTTATAATTCATCATATTTTGATCAAAGACAATACTTTCCGTACCTGTAGGTTGAAGAATTTAAAAATAGGGAAATATTATTTTGAATTTTATAATTAGATGGATTACAGAAAAATTTTGATACATACATACCACATTGGTCTTGATCTATTTAAAAAAAAAAATCTTGATCATGAACAGATAGTTTAATTTTACAAGAAATGTATCACATTTAATTTTATATAGAAAGTGTTATGATATATTTGGTCATTTAAAGTTTCGTTGTAAATTTTACACATACCTATAATTAAAAAAAATGTGAAACTAAAAATATGTTACATCTTAAAACGTTAAAATCAACTAATTTTCAGAGTGTAACGAATTTTAAAAATGAAAGGAATAAATAATTACAAAACGTACCTTTAATTATATATTGAAGCTATAAAAATAAATACAATTTTTTCACAATTTATAAAAAATATTCATATAAATTCATTACTGTTTTACTAGAAAACATTTTCATGAATATCAATTCAGGAACAACAATTTACAACTGTATATTTTAACTAATCAATAAGATAATTATTATCGTGTAATACGGGCTCCTGTACGTCATTAAAGATATTTGCCCACATCTTTTTTTCCATTTGTATCATCATTTACTTTTTTCTCTGAGTGTACTAATTATTAGGAAGGAAATGACCGTAAAGTACACTCCCAAGCAATGTTATGTTTAGCTCTTTGATATGTTAGTGTAATAATTGTGTTAATAGACCGTATTAAATAGTGCGTCTATAGTGAAAATTCATTTCGTAGAGAAATTATTACTATACGAAGTGGTCTGGTAAACACTTAGTAAAATTAGGACGTGATGAATATTTATTACCGATGTGCGAAGTTTTAAACACATTAGTGTGATAAGATTATTGAATACTTTGCATATGGTTTGAAATTTACTTTTAAATTTTACTTTTAGCGATTAAAGTTTGATGTATGAGCAAGTTTGTCAGGAGAAAATATACCAATATTTAAATTTGCATTTATATACATACATAAAATAAATATTATGAGTAAAAGGTATTCTAAATATGAATATTAAATTTTAAACACGTTGTTTGAACAATTAAAAATATGCGGTAGAAAATCGATTGTATTAGTGGAGCAACTACATGGAATGCAATTATAGATAAAAATCTGTGAATTAGTACAAAAACAACCAATGTCACTTTTTTTTTTACTAGAATGAGATTGAGTAATATGCTATAAACAAACAGTTATCAGGCCATCACCATTAGTGAATTCTGGCTTTGGACAGGTCTCAGCGGAAATACTGCCTCCACATCAGTCTGTCCAATGCCTCCCTCCTCAGGCCGTCGTAATGGCATTTAATAAGTAATATATTAATTAATATTACTTATTAAATGGTAATGGGATCTTCCACCATAACATAAAAATAATAGAATAACACTTTATACTTACAGTATTGCTCAATAAATAAGGAATTATATAAAAATAATATTTTTTTAATAATTACTTTGTGAGATATTGAAAATTTCTGTCAGTGTTGCTGTCTTTCTCTTGTAGCCTACCATAGCGCTTCGCTTGTGCGAAAGAAATAGCATTAAAAATCAAATGCAATTAAGATTTTTTAATACAACGAATCAGAGTAAAGGACCCCATTCCTACCCTGCTTAAATCTGTTAATTTTCCTCTTCTTTTCCTCTTTCTCCCATGTATTTTTCCTTCAATTATAATTTCTGAATACAATCCCTCATTAAAATATGTATGTCCATTTAGGTCTTCCTTATTTTTCTCAAAATTCATCTCTTTGTTCCAGTCCTTCTCCTCAATCCGGACTCACATTCTCCAGCCAATCTTGTTTAATTGTCGCTACAACCACATCTCAAAACTTTCCAAATACTATTTCTTTCTTCTTCGTGGTCCATGTGTCACATCCATACGGCACAATACTCTATAAAACATTTTGCAAATCTTTTCCGCGGTTCTGTATTAATAAACCTTGCTGTAATAAAATAACTTATATTTTTTTTACTGTATGCCACCTTCTTCTGGGAAATTTTGCTACTTCTTCCTTCTTTACATTTACTTATCATAAAACAAACAAAAAACTAATTTTAATAGTAACCAATTTATACAAATCCGTAAAATCTTGATGAGCTTTTGTGCTAATTTAAATTACAGAATTTATATTCAACAATATTGCAGAATGTCAAGTTTCACATCAGAAAAGTACTACCGGTGTTAGTAACACTGAAAATTAGATGTTGATTTAAATCATTCATTCATAATTATGTACGAAATGTTGACATAAGTTGTTGCATCAAACCACAGAAATAATGTTCGATCCCGACCGACGCCAAAAATTACTACGAATTTTAATGGCACTAAATTGACTCTTGTGTGCACTCTCCACGCCAGCTATGAGTGCCCGTGAGGTGACGCCTGATAAGCGCCCGCACGGTACAAATATTTCATTATTACCGACATCTGTGTACCAAGCAGATTGGCACACCCATCATTTTTTTCAATACACTTCTTACATCGTTTCACCAACTTCTTTGATATATTTTTGGTTTGTGCCGTCAGACAGAATTATACCGCTTTGTTCAACTCGCTAATGATATTTTCTCTAATTTTGATCAAGGTCACATACCTTATTAAGTCCATTTTTAGCTTTACATTTCAATCACGACTTGAATTTTATGACAGTTATACCATTTCTAAAACAATAAACTTGACATAAAATTTCGTAAAAATCATATATTTGTGGCTCTCAGATCTTTGAACTTTGCTTCAAATATAATAAATAAATGTTTTCGAAACAAACGCTATACCTTTCAAGAAAACAAATTCAATGTCAGAAAATGTAATTTCAATTTCAGAAAAAGTAAAATTAAATTAAAAAAATAATTTGAGGATAGTTAAAACCAAATATTTCAGGCATACGATGATGTGTCAGATATGCATTTATGTAATTTTTTTATACAATAATACATTCGGAAATTGAATTTATTATTACTGAAATTGAATTTACTTTTCATTGTTTCAGAATTAGAATGTCACATTCTAGCACGCATATTGATGTTAGAAGGAGCTTCATTTTTAAACGATTTTTGGTGATATTTTGTTATTTGAGATTGGCATGACTGCAATAAATACACTGACTAACTAGGCAACAAACAGAATAAAACACACAAAAATTACTGTCACCAGCGTAATAATTATATCAAAAAATTCCCTTATTGGAAATTGTCATATATTTTTATAAAGAAATAATTTAAAAGATAGCCTCAACTCAGGAAATAGTATACAACACGCATTACAGAAGGCAATTCAAGTACTTGTTCGTTCTAGAATACGTTGCCTTCTGTAATATATTTTTTAAAATACTATTCTGAAATTGATATTACTCTTTCTGAAATTGAAGTTGTAGAGGTGTAGTTTCGAGATATTAACTACGATATCTAAAATGTGTAGATTTAATAAGGTATAAAATGTTTGCATAACGTTCTAGTTTGGTGATTATAAAAGTAAATAAAATCATCTTATTGATATAACTTTTTTTTCTTTTCTTTAAAATATCTTTTCTATTATGTCTTTAACATCTATACAATATATTATTAAATAAAATGATTCATAATTCAGATGAATACATCATAAAAAAAGAAAACTTGAGTTCAAGGGAGGTTAAAAATGCGGTAACTAATTATCAATTAAGTAATTACTTGCGTGAAAAACTTTAACTTCTTTAATTAGCTGTGTTTTCAAATGAGAATGTTAACATTGTAACTCATATTTACGTCACAGGTTTTGAAATTGAATAGATAATAGAATATTCGACGCAAATTAAATAAAATTTTAGTGTGAAAATGTGAAACATTTACATTTTAATGAAATAGAATGTAGAAGATGAGAGAAATTAATTCACTCTTAAAGAGTTTTAATTTTTTTTGACATAAAAGGAAAAAGAAAGTCTAGAGTTATTACTTATGATTTACACGATATTTAATAGTTCTCGACATACGGTTTATATGTTATTAATGACTTCTGACTGTTTCTCATATCTAATTAGATAAATTGATTATGCAAAAAAATTTGACTATCTTAGCAAATTTTTTCACGTCTGGTGAACTTCTTGTGAAATGATTTACGAAATTAATGATGTAAACACAAATTATTGGAATGAAAAAACCTTTGTGTACAAGAAAACAATTATATTATGTTACTTTTCTTTTTAACCTAAAAATTGTTAAACTTTTCTTTTTTATGTAAAATATTACCACAATACATATTCTGAATACAGCAAATTGCACACAGACGTAAATATTTACATTCTTTGTAAAGATTGTTATTTATTGGGTCATCTTATTTTACATAAATGAACAGTATTTAAAAAGTCTAATTAACCTAACCTGAACTTAACCTAGCCTTATTATCCAGTTATTTTACAAAATACTGACCATTAATGAACTAAAAATACTAGTCATATAAATGAAAGAGTTTTTAAATTAATTCTGAACTGCAATTTATATGCAGGATGTTTCAAGAAAAGTAATATATATATATATATATATATATATATATATATATATATATATATATATATATATATATTTATACATATTTATACATATTTAGACAGTATTTTTTCCTGAATTCAAACATAATGAAAATATTGAGAAAAATTCAATTAAAATTTGAATAAATTTAATTTTTCTCAATATTTTCGTCATGTTAGGATTTAATGAATTCAGAAAAAAGTACTCTGTCCAATGGGCCTAAAAAATAAATACCGTCCTGTTTAAAATATATAAATTTGTGTAGTATTTTGAGAACCACTGGTTTAAAAAAAACTCTTCCCCCTTGGTCTTTTAGAAGATTATCATATATATTATTTTATTGTTTATAATAATATGTATAGAAATTATTTGAGATACCTCTATATAAATATTCCATTTTGCTGGCTTCCGATGGAACACAGAAAGTTATATTTAACTTAATTAACAGTAAACATGTATTTTTAAAATACGAGTAAAGAACGTTTTGGTACTTTTGTTGATTTCTATCGGAAACAAACCTACATTAGCAAATACAAAAACAGTACCGTACCGTAATTCTCTTCATGGTTTTATTTTAAGTGTTCATTTCGTGTTGTTCTTGTCATGTTCAATATCTGTTCAAGGCGCAATTGTTCGCAAATGACATTGAAACATTTCGTGAATCCAGAACGAATTTTTGATTTGCATCCAGCACTCAGTGACGTCAGCTGAACTGTCATCTGCTGTGAACTCATGCGTTACCCTGGCTAACCTTACTCTACTTCATTGTTGCCCACACAAATACAAAACTAATCAGTTTAATTCTCTTCAAAATACGTGTACGTGATTGCTAGCATTATTGAGTTAACTATGATAATTTGAAATTTAGCTAATGGCTTTGCAAATTATACTATGAAAATATGGGAGAAAATTAAAAAACAACAAAAGGATAATCAGAATAACAGTATTTGATTGTGGTCGATTTTTTATAACCCACTATAAGTGGAAAATCGATTGTAAGGATAGATCAATAGATTATTAATCTTGTAGCAATAATACGAAAGTAAGAATTCACGACAAAGACCTTACTAAAAAATAACAGAATACACAATGCAGAAAATACTCAGTAATTGTTTTTTTACTTCCTTTGTTAAAATGTGACAACGTACTGGTTTCCATGGCGATAAACATCTTAATCACAGCTTGACATACTGTGGTTTCGATTATATTGGACAAAGCGTGAAGCTAGTAACCACTAACAGCTGATTCATTAACATAACATACATGACAGCTATCATTCTGTAAATAAGTAACCTGAAAAGTGTAAGCCGTAGAAAATGTATAGTATGTGACTCGTATACAACTTGTTACATAATATACAATTTCTAACTCCCGTTGTTAAAATGTGACATAATAACAAACAGGTTCCCATGACGCGAAAAAATATCCTAATCACAGTTTTTCAAGCTGTAGCTTCGTATTGGACACGGCAGGAATCTAGCAACCACTAACAGTTGTTTCATAAAACATCAAGTACAAGGTGAAGTTAGCTGCTATTTGACAGCTGTCATGTAAAAATAAGTATTCTAAACTGTGTATTTGTCTTACTAATACATTATTGTTTATTAATGTCATGGATACCAGCACCAGGTACATGATGTAGTGTATATAGCTCGAAGGGCATTATGAGTTGTTGTCAAGTAATTAATACTGATATAAAGACTAAAAATAAGCAGAAGCATTCATAGCCTACCTACTTCGTAAATTTTATTAAAACTTTTCGATCCGTAATCCGTAAAATATTAAAAATTATAGTAAGACATAAAACATTGAAGGCAGCACGGGAGTTACACGAGACATACACTGTCGACCTCAAGTATTATCAACTTTCTAATTCCCTTGGATACCTAATTACTATTCTTTTTCTGTATTTCTGCTGTCTTAATTTTCAGTCGTAGAAAAAGTATAGCATGTGACGTAGATTTCTCTTTTGACGTTTCACATAACTTTGCATCAATAACCAAATGTAATATATCATTCTCATTCCGATAATGATAAAGATAATAACATATATAATTCGAAGTTTATGAAGTTTTTCAAATCTTGTCCATGACATTTATATTTTTCATTTCTCTTAATGTAACTTACTACTTGAGCATTACTGGCAACTGGAATTAAAAATTACCAAATCACATAAATTGATAAATGATCTGTCAAATAAAGCCTATGAAATGATATAGTTAACATAAATACATTATTAATTGGCGTGAACTCACTTAAAGATGATTTATATTTAACATAATTGGATCATTAAGCTGTCATGGTCTAACTTTGAAGAATGGAAGGTCAATCTGAAGAAGAAAACCACATCAATATATTTTCCTACGTATTATTAGAGGTTCCGATTCGGTGGAATGGAGTTTATTTTTGGCTTTATGGCAATTGGTAGTATTTCAATTTCAAGGGCAATTTTACTCAGACTGCGGTCTATATTACTCGTAGTAGTTGTAGTTAACACGCATACAAGTTAAATTTAATATAAGGTTAAAGGAATTCTTGAGAATCAATTTGCAAATTCATATTTTTATTGAACACTCTGCAGCAATAATACTAAATTATAATACTTAATACACTTGTATGAAAGAAATTCTATTTCGAAATCTTATACTTTAGGAATGAGATAAATTCTATACATGTATTATATTGTAGATCTAGTTAGAATATTGGAAATCTACGTACTCGTAATTTTATTTAGTTACTTGTGTACACTGACCGTCAAAAATAATTACATTATTTTTTACCCCGAGTATTATTTCGACTAATTGAGCTGTTGCAAGAATTTTTATATGCCTTCTAAATATTAAATTTAGAAATAGCTAAACGAAAAATATCTCGAAATATTTACTAGATATTTTACAATTAATTTTTGAAATTTGGATATTTTGAAAAAGTCACATGATCTGAAACAGAATGTGACGTCAAAGTACATATAGTTTAACATGTGACACACTAGCGCCTAATTTTATTTATATAAAAACGTAGGTGATGAACAAACAATTTTCCTATTGGCTGTGAATGACCTAATATATGTACTAGAATATCACAGGACTGGCGGGTTGTTTTGCATGAGTATTATTGGCGCCAGTCTTTTTATTTAATAATTTACGAAAATAAATTATAGAAAATAATATTACTAAGAAATATATTGCATAAATTTTCATATAAAGTACTTTTCAAAAGATGTGAAACAGGGTCATTGTTAACACCTAATCTGTACCACAGTCGAAAAATTCCCCAATTTTTTTCTTTTATTATTTAAATAATTTACTCTATTATAGTGAACAATGTTCCAAAAAATTCAGTATTTTTATTCATTTTACATGTTAAAACAATATTTTTTTATGAATAATTCTCTAAAAAAAATTTCATTCATAACTTCATATTTCTGGAAAAAATGATTATTTGATTCAATTTCTGCGTCTCCAAATATCCGGGTTAAAGATAAAGTATGTTTTTAATGTTTTAATTACCAAATTATTTTCTTTAAAATATTATTCTTCGATATCTCTGTATCACATCTAAATATATGGGCGTAATGATGTATTTATTTAAATTTTGTCCATTATTCAGAACACAAGCTTTCAAAATATCCTATAAACTAATTATAGGGAGAAAACAACAAACACCTCATATAGTTTTGCCGTTTTAGTAACACATCTTCAACGGTCCTCTTGTAAACGTGTGTACCATTCTTGAACCCTATGTATCGACTTATAACGTTTAGAAATTTTATTCTTCAAGTAGTAAATATAGTGGCGGATAAAACTATGGAAACTTTGTTTTATTTCACGATATAATTTTAGTTAATATTTTTATGGATAAATAATTGGAACAAAAATTATAGTATATCATGTACTACAGATTTATGATTATATTTGACATTTAATAAATATTTAATAACAATATCAGTATTTAAAGGAAAAACCTTGGACAAAAACATCATTTTTTTTAAAAACCATTATCTAACAAACTTTCGAGTCGTTTTCCTGCTGAAATGCCAACGCAAAGGCATTTCCTCTTCAGCAAATGGTAGCATTACCTTCTACAGTGTATCTCTATATAAAAAACGGACATTTTCTGTACTAATATTCCAACTGGTCATGTATCAGAGCGAGAAAAACATCCTAATACCGTGACATTACCTCCTGCATGATGAACAGTCGGTTTTTGGTTTTGCACGTCCAACATATTGTCTCTAGTTGGAATCAAATATTTTAAACTTGCTTTCATCGCCCTCAGCAAATTCAATTCGGACCCCCCTGTTATTCTTTGACAATAAAAGTGTCTCACGGCTACTCTACTCAGTAATCCGACATCAGTTAGCCGTCGTTTCATAGTGCTATCACTCAAATCTACATCAAATTGCTCATTTCATGATAAAGAAGGATCACTTACTGACAGACGCCGAATGGTTTTGTCAATTTCAACACTGGTTTTTCTTGGACGACCTACTTTTATATTAGTTTTAACACTCCTATATTGAATTTTTTTTCAAAATTTCTGATTCGCTACTTTTTAAAGTTTTAAAATATTGCACTGCTGTATATCAACTTTATGGAGCTGTGGTATTTTCTCTCCTAAGTCATCCGAAAAATATTTATTATTGCCCATCTTAATATCAACTTACTAAATAAATGATAAAATACAACTGAAAGTAAGGGGGTATTCGGACTAACGATTTGTTTGAATTACTGAATTTGTATGGATAAGGGTACAAAACGTCAAATTTAAGTTTTTAAATATTTATTACAGTGCTTCAAAAACTGGTAAAAACGCTGAAATTAAAAAAATAGAAACAAAAACATAATTATCTTATTTTGTAAGTTTTAATTTGTTTCTTGTATATGTATTTATATTATCTCTTCAGCTTGTTATATAATATTATTCTGTAATTGGGATCTAAGCTTCATGCTGAATTAAAAATAATAAATATTAATTCTGAAAAAGAAACAAATTTTTGTTCGTTTTCGGGCGTTCATTCCGGCTTTCATCGCCAATCAGCGATGTATTATATATTATTATTTATTAAACAATGTATGTACATACATCCACCATTTGCAATGTCGGACTAAAATGTTTATCACATCCTGTCACTTCAGGGGTGGAAACTAAAGTAGAATTTGATAGATTTTTTCAAGAATCACAGGTTTTGTTGTTGCGTTTGGAGATTTTATCCCACATTTCGGATTAAAGGGTCCTTGTTCGGATTCTACTTGATGTTCGGATTATTGGATGTTCGGATTAACGTGGGTACAGATTAAATGATCTCCACTGTATATGCTATTTTCATTAAATCGTACAGCCAATATCAAAAGATATTTATTATTCAATACACTAACATTAGAAAATAAGATTCATATTTGCGAGAACTATAAATATATGTATTTTCTATAAAATATTTAAAAGTTTTCATACTTTTGTCCGCCACTATATGTTTATGAATTATGTATCTTTTAGAAAAGTACCATAAACTGCTTAATTTACGCTCTCTATACTTTCCATACCAATGTTAATGCCCTAACTCTTAACATATTCATTGGTATCGATTGTAAAAACTAAAACATATTTGAATAGGTGTTAACGTACTTGATATCTCGGTCATGCAGCATTTATTCGTACTTGTACTTTTATCAGGGTAAGCAAGATCTTATACATTCATAAACATAAATTTATGTACATCTACGAGTAAATATAATACGAATAAATACAATCATTTAAACATTCAGTTTTACAACATTTAGAGCGAACATGAAAGTATATGTTTATTGCGAATTTTTTTATTATGATGTAAAATTAACTGTTTAAACGAATGCATTTATGATTACATGAATTAATGTTTATGAATCTGAAGACGCCTGAAGTCAGTTTTGTAAGGATAAGGTCCGGTACTTTCATCTCTGGTTAAATTGTCTGTTAACTTTAAACGAAAAATGTCGCATCGAATCATTTCTCCGTGCTTTGCCCTTAACACATAAATAACTATTGTACACATTATAAATGTAGTCAATATCAAAATTTGCATATGGAATAGGTTATGGATACAGGTAATGATATAATTTATGTATCCCTTGAAAAGAAAATCTTGTATGATCATACGTCATAAAATGTTAGCGGTTGTTGGCTCACCGGCCGGCAAGAGAACGTCTTCATCCTCTCCATCTCCCTGTGACCGTACCATCATACTTTCTAACGCCCCAACACAGTCATCGTAGTTGGCGCCGAAGAAAGTTTTTACCAGTCGAGAGAAAAAAGCCGCGATTTCGCGATACTCGAATTCAGTAGTGGCGTGTCTGTGTTACTGTGCGAACCATACCTGCGGACAAACAAGACTAGCTAAAGCTAACATAACCTAACTCTAACCTAACTAACAGGATCGAGAGCAGTGTACGGTAGTGACGATGGGGCCTCTGCATCGTATCACTTCGCTCTTCAACGCCAGCTCGCTAGATCTCAACAATAACGGACTCAGTGAAAAGAAGAAGCATAACTTCAGCAGTGATTTGAATATTTTCACAGGAGAGAAGATCAAAACTAAAGCGCATATATGGACCTCTATGAGATTAACAAGGAAAAATAAAGGTAAACAATACAACAACACTATATCACAATATAACTGTAACTATTCAAAGATAAATGATAATTCAATAAAAACTACTGCATGTCAATTACTAGTTTTCTTGTGTTGCAATAGTTATTTAAGTATTAAGGGCAGTAAGTGCTTCCTACCGGTTGAGGTGTTGAGGATGAGTTTGGAGATCTAGATGAAGTCGAGATGTCCAATACATCCGATAGCGGTAGAAGAAGGCACTTAATGACCGCAATGCTTATTACGTTTTTTGCAAGATCGATGCAATAACAAAATTAAAATTTAAAAGATTATTTTGACATTAAAAAAATTTAGTTGTCATTTTATTATTTTATTTACTTACCGCCTCGCCTCCTGATGATAAGTAATCACAATCACTTACTGATTAATAATTTGTAAAGACAACATATTGCCTTGGAAACACATCAGTAAACATTAAAGAAAATCGATCGTGCAAAAAACTTAAAATTACAAAAAAATCTACATTCGAATATTTAGCCAAATGCATAAAATTAACGGTTCTGGTTCTATTTTCGTAACAGCAACAATTATGTAGTAGCGCCCCATACAGTAAATATTTTATCAGTATTGCAGGATATGACACATAATGCGGGCCATAACGGAAAACAGTTTTTTCTTGTGCAAAAATGGCCAATTAACTTCATACAATAATGCTACAAATAAATGTAGAGAATTAAAATATGTATTGTAATCCGTCAAATCGAATTTAATAGTTATTTAAGTATTAAGGCAAGGGCGGTAAGTGCAGTTTACCGCTAGCTCCGAAGGCGTATAAATGCATTTGACGTCCGTGGTGCTTATTATATTTTACCGCCCGTCCTTTCCTTGTACGATTTACTGCATTTGTTATCTTAGCAACCAAATCTTGATTAGTATATAAAACCTACTGCCTTGGAAACTCTATCGGTAAACATTAAAAAAAAAACCGCTCCTGTAAAATAGTTATTACGTTTTTTGCACGATCGACGCACATTATTTAAAATAAAAAAGATTTGAAAATTATTTTGGCATATTAAAAATCATTTACCTATCAGTAATTTGTACACAAATCTTACTGCCTTGGAAACCCTATCGGTAAACACGAAAAAAACCCGGTCGTGCAAAAAATATTTATAGTGTTAGCCATGGAATTGAAACAAAATCACAAACAAAAGTAATGTTTTACTTGTCAGAAATTATAAAATATAATTTGCATCAAAATAATACCTCTTAATAATTTGTAACTTTTCTTCGTGTGAATAATTCTCCATTATCACTCAAACAGTGCGTTTCTAATAGATAAAACGGTATTATATTTGTTTGTGTTTTTATTTCAATTCCATGTCTAATACTATAAAAACAAATGGTGGAAAAATATCTTTGTCTTTGATTTTAAATAAGAAAATAGAATTTTTTGCACAAATTAAAATATTTCTCTGATACCATGTCAACTGCTAACCACATTAAGCATATTTTGAATATAAAAACTCATAAAAACAAAAAGCCCAATAAAATCCAAAAAATCCCAATAAAACCCAGATGGGATTAGGGTTTTTATATAAAAAACCGGTTTTTTTTTCAACCCTGACTTAAATACAACTTTTTAATAAAATAAAAATCCTGATCATTGTTGATATTTTATGTATCATTTTATATACTTTTGAAAATAATTTCTATTAGCTTTATTACAGTGATGCATTTTAATAAAAAAATTGGCTTCATTATTAATTTTTCGAAGTTATGGAATTTTAATGTATGTGTTGTCTGTTCGCCATATCATTATTTATATCTTTGATTAAGGAAATATTTTTACATTTACCTGATGTATCATTTGTGTTAGATTATTTTGAACTGTCAAAGAAAAACAACAAATATTTTCATTAAAAAAATAATTTCAGTTTAGATTTAATTGATTTTTAGGCAATTTGTAACTGCGAAACCGGAAGTAGAATTCAAATCCGTTGCACGCTAAAAAGTGGCATTTAAGTTCCCTATTTTTTTCAAAAACCCTGTATGGGTTACTAAAGTATTTTTACAAAGTATTTTTATTTTAAAAAAGTTATGCAAAAATAAACAGTGGTTGAGCTAGTGATTCTTAACAATTTCTGGTTTTGCTTATTCAATATATTTTTTTATATATATATCATGGCATCATTTTAAAGATAAGATATTGTTTCAATTTAATGTATAATTAGTAAAATATAGTTTCTTAACCTCAAATAATATAAGATACATAAATTTATATAGATATCTCTTATTTTCATAAATTGGTATACCTACTCATATTAGGTTGGGATAGGTTAGGGTATAGTTCAAATTTGAAATCATAGAATTTGTACACAATTATTCGGCAAGATCAAAGAATATTAATATAAAAATAATAAGAAAAATAAACGTCTTGTAACATATAAATCTTTTTTTATTGCAAAGTAAATAATTTAAAATAACAACAGAAAAGAAAAAGTGACAGGTATAACGTGCATAATAAAATACGAATCACATTAATTTCAACAATTTTTCACGGTACACTTATCCTCGACCCACGGAACACTGATGCAGAAAATGATGATGTAGATAAGGATTTCTTCTGCAAATGTAAAAAAAAAGTATATATTTCAAATAATAAAGTGTTAAATGTTTGTAGATTATAGAATCTTTTATAATTTTATATATTATATTACTTTATGTGTAAATTATTTGTATATATTATATGTAAGTATGTACGAATAGTATAATCCTTTTTAAAAAGGTTCATCATATAACTTACTAATAGAGAGGTCTTTATTTATGTTCAGTACAGTTTTTATCTATAGTTCTCGGCAATAAAAAATTACACATTTTTTTCACTTTTTATGTCCATTTCAAATCAAAATTTTGAAATTATACTTTGTCTGAATTTTGACAAGATATTTATCAATATTTATACAAAATCTCAGGGGTTAGAGAATGGAATGGCACAAGCGTCCTATTACTTTATTTTTTAATATTTTATTATATGAAAGTCATTTTTTATTACACTGCATATGTAAACTAAGGCTTATAATTTTCTTTTGCTGTTAAACAGTAGACACTCTAATAAATTAGGTTACTACTTGTCAAATCAATTATTTATGAGTGAATTAAATTGTTATCAACTTCAAGTAGTTAATAGTTTATATTTCAAAGAAACGTAGATATTTGTAAGCTACCTGATAATATTTGAGACATGAAACTATGTAAATATTAGGTGTTAATAAACACTCGAAATATCAGTTATAAAGCATTTATTTGCACACTTGTATCTTCTTCGAGGTAACGAAGATCTTACAGATTTGTACATACAATCATGTACACATAAATACGGTTAAACATTTAATTTTTCAAATATCGCGCAAGAATTCGCAAAAAGTACACAGCTTCCAAAGTCGAATTTCTGTAATAATAATCAGTACTCTTAAAAGTAAAAAAAAAAATCCATACATAAATTTTCTTGCCAAAGATCCTATATTTCCAGTAAAATTATTTCATAAACAAACTATTCAAATTGCACTTGACACTGACATCTTCTTCTTTAGCTTTTCCCATTCATTAGGGGTCGCTTTTTTATTTTCTTCCACTCATTTCTGTTTTGCGTGTCGTCCTCATTCAGTTCTTTTTCTCTCAAGTCTTCCGCAATACAATCTTTCCATTTAATCTTTGGTCTACTTCTGTTTCTTCTACCTTCTACTACTAAGCTATTCATTCTTCTTTCAATATATTCATCTCTCCTCATGACATGTTCAAACCTATGTAATCGTCTCTCTTGTATCTTTCTAGAAACTTTTATCACTCGAGCCATTTCCCTTATCCTTTAAATCCTTACCCTATATTTCCGTATCTTCCCCAACATCCTCATCTCTGCCACATTCATTTTATTTTGATTGATATTGACATCTGTCAATTTGAGTTATCTGTTTATATTAGCAGTTTCCATGGAGCATAGTTGGCTGATTTATGAAATTTAATATCTTTGTAATTTTCTAACTATATATATCTATTGAATATGATGTATAAAATGCAGTCCAATCGTATAGAGAATCATATTATTTAAAATTTATAATAACATTAAATGTCAATAAATGATATTTAACTGCTTTTTTTTTTCAAGAAAAACTGTTAAGAGTTGCAAATGAAGGTACTTCCCGTGGACCAATTATAACCAAAATCTAATCATGTCTGCATATGGATCTAAACTCGAGGAGTACGAAAAATTATAATTTTTGGAAACGTGGTATTGGAGTCATGCGATCCGAAACGATCGTCTCATACACACAGACGCACACACAAACATACAGACATCATCGTAAAAATAGTAATTTCGTATTCTAGGGACTCCAAAACGTACTTATTCATTCGAAACACTTTTGAATTTTTTGACCAAAAACAATACCGTCTTTATCTACAGGTGACGGAAGGTAAAAAATATTATTACGGCATATTTCTCATTCTTGGGTGTGCCAATCTGGTTTATACGCAGATGTCGGAACTGATGATTGATAATATAGTCGTACCGTGCGGGCGTTTAACAGGCGTCACCACACGGGTACTCATTGTTGGTGTGGAGAGTTCTCTACACCTTTGCTTTTTAAAATTCGAAATAATTTTGGCGTCGGTCAGGATCAAACCTGGGTCCCCAGACAGGCAAACGGCCACGATACCACTCACATGACAATTATGTTCCGCAACATTTTTCACCTTATACGCTGAGACATCTGGCGGATGTCAACTTCGTAAACATGATATTTATAATGAATTGGTGTACCTATAATATTTATACACTCTAATTTTGACCAATCCGAGAGCCGACCTATGATTCATTCGAACCTGAAACAAAGTTTACAATAATTTAAAATATGTTGAAGTAAAATTGGCAATAATTCGAATATGTATTTATTATAGAACAATTGAGATAATAACACATACTCTTATATAATTAACCTGAACTATGTATGTAATAAATCTCTTTCCAATCGGATATCCGATATATCATTCGTTCTGCCTTAAAAGAAACGACCACTTACTTCTTTTCACTTTTTACTCGAGAAATTTTGTTTACTACAACATAACATAAAATATCTCTTCCTTGTTTTATTTCATTGAAAACGTATAAAAAAAAATTTTTTACAATCAACGGATGTTCACCTTCTACTTAAAATTCACTATCATAACAAGAATACCATGTCTGTTATTTTCTATATTTAATATTTATAAATACAATAATAATCTTAGGAAGCATGACGATGGATATTTATAATTTAATAATTCTTCGAAGGAAATCTGATATTATAAAGTACTTGTTTCTTGTTTGAAAATTGATATGTATATAAGAAAAAACAAAATTAATCGTATAATTGCAGCACGATCAATGATATCCTGCCTGAAATTACCACCTCGAAGTGGATAATTTTATACTATGCAAGTGTTCGTTCGAAATGATATGTTACATTTTTTTAAACAATGATTTATGAATGGTGAAAATGGATGTTAAGAAATGATTGATTCATTATTTAGAATTTATATTTTATGGATTCATAAATATTGAATGAAAGTTATAGATGTCATTGTACTTTGTAGGAAAATGTTCTTAATATTTCATACGACCGTCTGACATTTCAAACTGTCGAAGTTTGCTACCGATATTTTATCTATAAATGAATATCACACCACTGACATTTAATTCAAGATAATTTTAGATATAAATAAATGGAAATTCATAATTAGTAATGGCTCTTCAATAAAATTCATTTTATAAACGGAATTCTTTCTTTTTGCTACTTGTAAAAAAGTTACTAATAAAAAAGTTTGTTTTGTTTAATATGTAAAGAAAATGGTAGTTAAATCCCACTTACATTTTTGAAGAAAGTTTTTATTTTCAATGTCGAATTAAGTAATGACCGAAAGAGACTTTATCTTCCTGCAGGACGGTGCAGCGTATCATACGGTAAATATTATTCGAATATGGTACAAATAGCATAAAATACCAGTATTAATGGATATCTTCTAGCCCAAATTTATTTCCTATCGAAACTCTTTGGCATAATATCAAAAAACAACCACGTAAAATTCCAGCGTGTCCATTACTCCAATTAAAAGTGCAGAACATAATGGGACAATACTCCACTAGAAGAATGTGTGAGACTTAAAATATAAAATAGCTAGTAGTATTAAAGCTGTCATTAATAAATAAAGGCGATGTAAACCAACATTAAATGCCGTCCGAATTACTATGAACCATCAGTTGAACCACGTGGTTATATAACTTTTGCTTATTAGGTAATTTGAATAAAAAAAGGGCCAATTTTGTAACTAGAAAGCGACGTATTCAGTCGGAATAAGGCATCCTTGCTGACAAAAAGTAGTGGGGATTATCTTATTCAGTATGAATATTGTATTCGCTATCGCTTTCTAGTTACAAAATTGGCCCCCTGTTTTTGCAAGATCAAAGTCTATATTTTAAAGTAGTAGAAAGTATTATGTAGAAATTTGTCACCATTTGTGTAAGTTTTATATTTTTTTACGGGTTTTACTAGTAAATATAAGCCAGCCGAACTTTTACGAGCCTAGACCCGTATCTACAAAAATCTGATGTGACCAACACAATACCTCCCGCCATTTAATTTTTATTAACTTAAATGCATACCTACATATAACAAATGCTGGAAACTGTAGTAAGTTCCTTTCCATATAATTATAGTTCTATTTACTATTTTCTTTTTAAAATATTATTAATTTGAAATCATTAGTTTTTTGACATTCACAATTTATGTGTCAGTTATATACTGTAGCGCGCCCGAATTCGAGCGCCGCCACTGGTAGAATATTCCCGAGCGATGACGTAATCCCCGGCGGGTTAAAACCCATACGCGTCTAGACTGGTTTAATTACATCCGGTGGGCTAATTCTTTGTATTCGATGTCACTGTCGCGTCAGAAAGTTCCAGACTGACATCGGGCTGTACAAATACTGTGGGAAGGACAGCCGAGAAGTAATTCTGTTATAAGCCACGCATCGAGCAATGATATAAATAAATAGTCTACGAGTGGTGAACAATGGAAAGGACGCGAGAGGTATTGTGATGGCCACAACAGATTTTTTTTTTGTATAACTATTTCTTGCTTCATTAACAAATATTTTTTCCAAATCAATACGAGACATTTTTTTTCAAATTACTACTCATTTTAAATTTTGCAGGTGTGACGTGTATTTTCCTTAATGACATGCACTATGCATTTTAAATGTACTGTTGAAACGTTTGTAATTGAATGGAGAAACCTCATAAAATGCATAAAATAAGAAATTTTCTATTTTCTTTAGCGTATTGCAACTCATAATTATTAAAGAAAATAAAATTTGCAAAAGAAATTGTTAACAGCACGACAAATATGAATTTTTCTCTTGCTTTAATTATCGTGGTAATTAAGTCGGCTTTTAATTATGCATAATTATTTCTAAATATTTCAATTTTTCTTATTGCATAGTGAGCTTGATTACATCTGTCAAGATATGTAAATAACAAGTGATAATTTGAGTTTGTAGTAGTGTCAAACGTGTCAAAGTGATAAAAATGCCTTTAGTGATTATAATGTTCTGCATCTACCGCCATTTTTCGAGTACGAATAGAATGTTGCCCATAGAAGAAGATTCCGAAAGTAAGTCGTTCTATGTAAAACCGTTATTTTATGTAACTGTTACACTTCTTGCAAAAATAATGCGAGCAATCAGTAGATTGGAGTATCTCACAGTTTTAAACGGCTTATTCTAATGAGTAAAAGCAATAGTTGTTGCTTAAGAAAGAACATTCTCTACATATTCTTTACGTAATTGTTTGTTATTGATTGTTACATTTTAGGTTACATCACAATAGACATGTCTAAAGCATGGGATTTTTCATTTTGACTACTAAGTAGTTTAGCATTTTTTTTACTGTTTTCATTTTCACAGAAAAAAAATTGTTATTGTATTCAGATTATCCCAAATATAGTGTGTACGTTAATATCCCGGGACCTATAGTAAACGCAAAGGCGGTTTAGACAAAGGTTCCATATCAGAAGACCATTTTAATAGTGCATTTCATCACGGCTTATTACCCATTGCTGGGTGTGCCAATCTGCTTTATACACAGATATCGGTAATGATGGAATATTTGTACCGTGTGGGCGCTTACCAGGCGTCACCTCACGGGCACTCATTGCTGGCGTGGAGAGTGCGCCACAGGGGTCAATTTTGTGCCATTAAAATGCGATGTAATTTTTGGCGTCGGTCGGGATCGAACCCGGGTCTCCAGATTCGCGACCAGACACTCAGGCACACGGCCACGAGACCCCATAATAATACAAAAAATCTGATCTAATATATGCACACATTATCTGAGAAATCTGTATGCATAGTTTTATAAATATTAAAGTAAAGCCTGTTTTTCCGTACAGTATAAAGTAAAATTTTGTAATATCGATTTTATAAATTATTTGCAATGAATGCAAATGGTGGGGCGTCAAATATTGTGTGATGCATTGAAGGATGTAATAATTCGTACAAAAATACTGTAGATACTTCTGAAAATAACTTTTCAACAGATATCTTGTACGTACTAACATGAATAATTTTTTAGATTTCCATATTTTCTCATTGTAAAATATATCGTATTCAAACTCAAACAATGAATTGCAGGAATATGTGTTTTGTAACTTAGTATTTTGAATAGTTATAATACAGGGGTGGGCAAACTTTTTTGCCTGCGGTCCACATGAATGTTTGTAACTTGACCAGCGGCCGCGTAGATGTTTGTAACGTGACTAGCGGGCCACATGTGACTAAGAAAAAGTCTACAAAAATAAAAAAAATTGCTAACATTATAACACACAAATTGACATTTAAAGGACACAAAAGTTCAGGGAAAATGTTTTTCTATTTTCCATAGGTATTAAAATTAAACAAGTCGTCAAAACATTGTCATGCGGCCGCAACGTCATTGTATGACACACTATGGTATATCTTTTAGCCATAAATATTTCAAAACTAGTACTAGATTTTTCAAAAAAAAAAAAAATGTAAAACAAGCTTAATAAATTATCACTAATTAGTAAGGTAAGATAAAAAATTACAAAGAAACAAAAAAAATATATTCACACGTTATGTGAGACGTTCTGTATATTTCCAATTTTAAATTATTAATGACAACATGGAATTTAACCGGGAACAGTTATCTTCCGTTGTTATAATTAACACAGATTTTGTTACTATTTATGTTTACAAATTTTATCATCTCATTTTGTTTTCGAATAAATTATTTTTCTTTATCTGTATTCTAAAACATCAAAAATCGAACAGTTTTAAACATCCCTATTCATTGACATTTAATTTGTTATATGATGTCACCGTCTACTCTTATTTGATATCAAGATTATTATATCTTATTGATAATAGTATTTTCCAAGAAATTTTTTATTCCCATTGTATATTTGCATTACAAATCGATTATTTTATTAAATTGAGTTTAGTTTTCCATATACCTGCAAATTTTAAAACATGCATAACATCCCTGCCAAATCTGTTTATTTATTCTGAACCAAACTGAAAATATTTTTGCGCTTGAAATTTTGCAGAAGTCCGCATGGTTTCAGTTAATGAATCATAAAAGATTTATTTATGAGATTTAAATCAAAGCGTAACCTATTTATAACTGAATTTTATTTTGTGAGTGGGCTGTTTACTTGAGCCACTTACAAATTTAAACTACATTGAACCTAGAACAAGGTAGTAAATATGCAATATGTATAAAAAGAAAATTAATTTTCTAATCTCATGGTTTAAGGGATATTTCTCATGAATATGGAAACGATTATATATATGAAATTTCCCTACTTCGAATCATAAAATGTATAACTAAAATCAAGATAAATGAAGTAGTACGAAAAAAGAAAATCAAAAATAAATTGAATATATTAACCTTCAACCATTACACTCAGATAACCTCAAGGGCAAGATTGTTCAGATATTGTTATTTATAAAATTACTAGTGCTGGAGCTAACTGAATATTTGTATTTTCTACTTCCCATCACCTACATAAGGAAGGTACCTACTTATTACTTCTGGTCAAGAATTAAATTAGTTTTTCATCAATTTTAAATGTGAATACGAGGGTTACGCTAGAATCATGGAGAATAATAAAATTAAGTATCGTAAGTGAAAATATGGAATTAATCGGAGAGCATAGGTTAGCTTCAACACTTTATTTTTTGACGAGAAAAATATAAAACTAATATAACATCGACCATGTACTCATCCGATTTGACATTGTGCGACTTTTGGTTATTTTTACCTCCCGCTACCCTTGGTAAGGGAGGTATAGGGATCGTGCTAAAAATCGCATATCGAGATTTTAGTAAATGACCACGTTTTAAGGTCCCTAGAATACATTTTTAACATTTCCACGATGATGTCTGTGTGTATGTATGTGTGTGTGTGGATCCTGTATACGCTCTAACTCAAATACTATCATTCAGAAAGTTTTGAAACCATGTATTTCTACCTTATTCTAATATGGAAATATCGGATTAGATTTTGGTGGCAATCGGATAACCGGAAATGGCAGTTTACTTGAAGCTCAATATAGTTTTTCTTCAAAAATACCTTTAAATGTAATTTTTTCTCAATTTGTTATTATAAAAATTTAAGATTATTCCATTTTCTACAAGTTTGCTTTAATACTTTTTCTATATATTGTTTGATTAAATTTATAAAGTAATATAAAAATTATATACATAGGTAAATGGCGGGAGGTACTGTCTTGGTCACATCAGATTTTTTAACTTTAAAGATGTTACCAGCGTGATAGTTTTGTCTGTAAAAAAAAGATTGATGCTTCAATAGTGCAATTCATGATAATTTTGAAAACATTTCAAAATAAGATTGGTTGGGAGCTTTTAAAACGTGGAAGGAAAGAATGGTTAAATATATTTTTGTTGAACTACACACACCGGCAAAATTAGGGAAACGCTAAAAAAGCTATGTATTTTAAAAAGTATGAATCCTCTGTCTTTCATATTTGTGTAGGTTATTCTACATTTACTAGAAACAACAAATGATATAACACGTAAATATAACCTCCTATTAAATAAAAAAATAAATAAATTCATCACGGCATATTACCCATTCCTGGGTGTGCCAATCTGCTTCGTACAGATATCGGTAAATGATGGAATATTTGTACCGTGTGGGCGCTTACCAGGCGTCACCTCACGGGCACTCATTGCTGGCGTGGAGAGTGCGCCACAGGGGTCAATGTTGCGCCATTAAAATGCGATGTAAGTTTTGGCGTCGGTCCCCAGATTCGTTCTATTAAAGATTGATTATCATTTATCGAGGTGTTAAATATTGCACAGTCTTTAGTTTTATTAAATATTGGTGTTTAATTTGTGTTCACTATAGATCACGGGTTAACAATCATTCCACTTGTTGTTTCAATTCTAAATATTTAGAGTAGAATGTTTTTTTAATAATAATTTTCTATTTAAAAAAAAATCTACTCTAAATACTTAGCATTGAAACAACATCAAAAGCATAAATGATTGTTAACCCTTGATCTATAGTGAACATGAAGTAAACAACCATATTTAATAAAACTAAAGACAGAGCAATATTTAACACCTCGATAAATGATAATCAGTCTTTAGTATGTGGTTATATTTACGTGTTATATCGTCATTTGTTGTTTGTTATAGATGTAGAATTATCAACATAAATATGAAAGACATAGGGTTCAGACTTTTTGAAAAATGTACATAGCTTTTTTTAGCGTTCCCCTAATTTTGCCGGTTGGTGTACTTTGAACATATTTAAAATGAAATTGTAAAATATGAACCAGTAGCGTGACCCTCGTATTTTTTTTTTATCAGTAACAAGGATAATCAGAAAAAATTCTATTTTTAATATTTTATTTGTCGATAAATGACAGTAAAGGTTTGCAACATAATTTTTGATCAGATAGTGTAGTTTCAACGTTCAAAGTGTAATTTGCTTTGTAAGTAATGTATGTGTAGGTAAGAGAATAAAAATGTAACTTGGTAGCAATGATAAGTGTTGTATGACACTTTCATTATAATTCATATTATACATAATAAAAAAAAACTTGTGTTCAAAAGTAAATTAAAAAGGTGATTATATAAGTTTCTATTGTTATTTGTTTGTTTAACAAAATTAAGCAAAAACGATGGGGAATTTGTATCAAATCATGTGATCAACGGTTAAGCATTAGAATCACATTGTACAAAATTGTAGAAATTGAAGTCAATTTTTGATACTTTACATAGGTACTATATTTTCTCAAAGCCATAAGTTTAAATTATGGTGTTGAACGATAAAAATTGTATCAAATATTTATATATATTCAAATATGGTGTGTTGTATAAATTTTATTAAATTTCATTTTAATTTAATAAAAGTTGGAATCATTTTATAACCAAACAGTATCTATGATAATACTTCTTCTGTTTTATTACGTATATATTTTCCGCTTATATTTTATCATTGATCATTTAACTGTATAACATATGTAATATAAGTTTTCGAAAAAAATTAAAATGGACGATACATATTAATTAATTAATTAATTAATTAATTAATTCTGACTTCCCCGTAAGTCTTTGGTGCTATTTAAAATTTATTTTGTTTACCTTTGGAAAAATGCTTCTCCTTAAATGTTTTCATTTTGGGGTTCCTACAGATTATTGTATACCTTTTTTGTAAGTAAGGATCAAAAAGTTTCAATATAAAATTTAAAGTGAAAACAAAGTTTTCAGATAAAATAATGTTGTGTGCAGTCATTTCGGAAGCAAGCAGCTCTAGAAAGTACGTTGGATGTATTATACACAAAATTGCCAACTGAAGTTACTTGATTTCATTAATTTACATAATTTTAAACGAAGATATTGAGTTTTGGTCTGACTCAGTGGTACGCCACTATGCCCGAACAACAACACAGTGCTTGGAAGCACAAATATACCATTTACCCCGCAAAAACAATCCTGCTAACGTGCTTCTAGCGTAGCGAGACCTGAAAATTTTTAGATGTTACTTAGAAGAAAAGTTGTACGACAATGTGTATGAGCCCCAAAATGAAAACAATTCAGGCGCAGAATTTTTCAAAATATACGCAAAATAAATTTTAAAACTCGCCAAAAACTCATGGGGTAAGGCAGAACTAAACTTCGTCGTATATAAACGGGCCACTAACTCTTTATTAAATATGAATGTTAAAGCTTAAGCTATGTTAATTGTTGTTGTAATAAGCAGATTCAATATACTTTCCTTAAACCACAGTATCGTCCATTCAATTTTTTTTTTTTCGAAAACTTAGTAATTTTTTTAAAGATGTCTGATCAAGGTCATCTGTATCATGAACGAATTAACAAATTGGCATACATTTATCTCTCTCCTTTGCAGTCTATAAGCGTGTGCGATAAGGATGGAGATAACACGTTTGTCTTTCAAAAATTCATATTGTTTAGACTAAGTTAGGACGTTACAACGATGCTCGTTGTTGATAATACTTTCGCTGCAACGTAAGTTTATTTATTAATTTAGATACATTACCTTGATTCATAGCCTTACGAATAACGTTATTTTCTGTCAGTGTCACTGACACTACCATTATGTCAGTATCCTATTTTTCACATATTTGGTTTTACATTTGCTAATAAACTTACCAATTGACTTATTTTTGAATTTGGAATGCTTTTATTGTATGCGTAATATATATTTTTATAATAATAAAATAACCGTAGTATCTCATGTACCCTCATAAAAACTAAGCAAACGACACTATTGAATTTGTCAGAATGGACGGAGCAAAAATCTGAATTCATACAATTCGTAGATAACCTTGATCGGACATCTTTCAAAAGTTTTACTGTATGTTATAACATTTTCTAACTGTATCAGCAATCTTACACAAATTAAAAAATACGGGCTGGTAAAAAATCCTGAATATATTTTCTTGGAACCATGTAACATATTTCTAAGTGCTTTGTCATTCGCTATAATTTCCTCCTATATTAAACTGTCCCTCATGCATTCTACATATGTATTCAAGGGCTTAGTCTCATGAGCTAATGGATTAAAATAGAAATATCCGTTGAGGAGAACAATGCTAGCGCCATCATAACTATGTAGGGTTCTCATACAAAACGTGCATTTAACATGACCTTACTACTTAGTACTTAATTATTCTAAGAATATTATCTAGTAAGAGTAAAGTTATGTTTACTAAACGTAATTATACGCTCGCCTATCAATGGTGGTTTGTTTATGTAATAGAAAACACAGGCTATCGAAGAAGATAAAATTATCTGAATTGTAGTCTATAATTTTGAGTGTAAACAATGGAGGTTAAACGAGGATGGTATTATTTGTAGGGCATTCCCCGAAATTAGACGTTTACATCAATAAATAACTGTCATAAGTTTAAAATAGATTATATTTGCTTGTCGGATAGCCTACATTGAACAGGAATTAGGAATTTTGACTATTAGTTTATTTTTCTTTATGCTGGGTTCATGCAGCATGTAAATTATAAAATTAAATTAAACTACTAAATTAAGAAACTTAATTTAAATAACGTTGTTTATGCAGTAAATTAAAATTAAGAATTTTGTGTTTTGACATTTTGTATAAACAAACTTTTATAGGTGAAATTGCGGTACGTCATATTTATATAGGATAAAAAAATATAGATATACAAATTGATGAATTAGGCCCGGTATTTTCATTTCCGAATAAAGTTAAGTATTCGTTAGATAAATTTATTCTTTATATTTATTTAACGAATGACTCCATTGAGTCTTCACACATTTGAAAAAAAAAACAAACAAATAGCTATCTGTCGAATAATTTTAACGTTCGTGAATTGGTAATATTGCAGAGTGAATTGTGTCAGTAGAGAAGTATGAAATTTTCCGTAGCAGACAAGGATGGAATGTGTCAACTTTTTTTAGTCCGTCCTTGTCAAATTATTGTTTGACATCCTTAATGTCATCTATATTCTTCTGAATTTTTAGCCCCGGGATACTGTAATTTAACAAATGTACCATCTATTGCAGTAATCATACACGGTAAACGAAATATGTATATTCAACAAAAGTATCCAACATCCGAAAATATTTAACCAGCGGCAAATAAAAGGATTTTTATAATTAATTAGCCAAGGAGGGATTTACCTATACACTGTTTGAGATCAAATACAAAGCCAAATGTGTAAAAATAAATTGAAAACTGCTTGTTTTCATAATCGGAATCTGTCAAAAAATTCTTTGATGTGTGTGGGTATATCACTATCTGATTTATGTTATTTATTAATTCATAGGTCAAAGTATTATCATAATCATAAAAAATATTGAATATATCTTTTTTGTTAATAAATTTACAATATGTAGAAATGTAATGAACATACGAATAAACCCTTTATTCGCTACCCAACTACCGAATAATTTATTCCGCGAATAACAGATGTTATTCTTTCAGAAACATTTATTTACAAGTAAAAAAACAACAAAAATATTTATCCAAAGGTTAAATTTATCTAAATCTTTTATTCGCAAATGAAAATACCGGGCCTAAGTCCAATTATTATTTCATCGATATTCTCTGCAGTAACTTTGTTGTCATTATACATTTATTTATTTATTTAAAATACAAACCCAGCAGGCCGTAGCCCAATAAAAGGGTAGGTTAGGTTTTTAACATAGGTATATGACGAGTCATAAGTGCGCTGTCAGTTATCAAATAAAATCGACATACATAAGTGATACATAATTATTTAATAAAGGTTTTATTTTGTATTTGTAAATATTAATAAGCTGAACGGTCGGCTTTAAAGTACTGATGCAACGACTATGAGCATTTCACGGTTAATCGTAATCGTCGATTATTAACAACGATTATTAAGATGTGCGTAGTTCGAGCAACGTGTTTAATTATTTGTCATTTTCTTTTGTTATAGCAAAAATATAACAAATATACAGATGTGCACAAAAAACCGAAACATACGGATTTAATATGGATTTTTAAATAAGTGCAGAATTTAACTTTTAGAAGACACGAGATATTTCAAAAATAAAATGTTCCAATATCGTTAAGAATCAGATGGCCATGGACATAGTACATAAAACACAATATCAGCGTTACAGTTTAATAAAGTATCATTGCTTATAATATAATATCGACTGTACTATATACATCCGTTTTATAACACTAAAACTAAATTATAGCCATCTGATTTTTGTCGAAATTATATCATTTATATCTGTAATATCTCCTGCTGCTAATCTGCTCTTACATCAAAATTGAATTTTTTAAATGTAAAATTTTATTTTAAACACCTTCATATTCCTGTAGTTTTGCTCTAAAAGCAACAGAAAAGCCAATTTCACACACAGTGCACACCCTGCTTATAAAATGTTCAAATGATTTTTGTAGTGAAGTATTTTAACTCTTACTTTGTTACCTAGTTATTGCTTTGATTTAAAACTTGTACTTTTTTATTTGTTATGTACCTAGCAGAATTCGACTTTTTTGAATATTGTGTACTCACTAACTAGTAAATAATAAAAATATTTTGCTATAACATTGATTTTTATTACGATACTTTTAATTTAACCTATTTTTACTTACTTTACTAATTGAAATAAAAAAATAAATTGGTAAATGAGTTTTTGGACTTGATTACCTTGGATTTAGATATAATCTAACCTAATGCACAAAACTTGGTTAGAGTTTTACATGCATGAGTTTTGAGTTTTGTGTATTAGGTTAGGTTATGTTCAGGTACATTAAAAAAATTACAAGCGAAAATGTCCAAATATTCATTTTAAAATTCGCTTATTCATTTTAAAAACGGGTAGGTGTTTATAAAATCTGATTGCGACATACAACATATGGAACTTCAGCTCCATGATACAATATATGTATAATTTTATAACAAATTGCTCACATATAAAATTATAAACACTTATGTAAATTTTGATTACAATAATTTTACTTCTGTAAGTAATATGTTCTTAATATTAATATATAATTTATGCATACTTCTTAACGGAAACTGGAAATATAATTATAATTTACATAGCTTGCAATATCTAGATAAAGTGATGACTAATTTTATACCTATTGCAGAATACATCAAGTAACCTGCAATTTCTATCATAAAAAAACTCAATAAAAACTACTTCCTGAAGGAATAAAAGTGCTTACAAGCAATAAAATAATACTACACTGTCTGGTATGACTTGAACAAAATAACGGTTTCTATAGACACATGTCCATTGTTAGAAAAAATTACTATCCAATTGCAGACATTCTACACTGACAAATGATAAACAATTACATTTGATTCTACGGCCCACGAGTCTCCATGTCGAACAAAGAATGACAGATTGGAATAACGTTATATGCAAGACTTTCATTTCAAGTTTTGTTGGTTTGAGAAATGGAAATGTTATAGGATAGTAGTCCGTTATAATTTGGACAAATTGCAATCAAATATATCGGAAGTAAACTTTTCTTCTCTTTCTCATAAATTTTCGTCTGTATCGTACACTCTAAATATTAATAATAATTTTTATGGTCAGTTGCGCGCTTATTGTTAATAAAGTATTAACTACTTATATATACTTTGAATCGCGCGCCAATATTCTCTATTCCCTAGCAAAAAGGTGCAAGTCCGCTTGCTTAAAAGTATCACTTATAACGTTAAAATAACTTTAATATTACGGGGTAACCCATATGTATTGAATCATTAAAAATCTAGATACTTTAAGCTTTCAGAATCTCGTTTTTACCTCTCGCTAAGACAGGTATTGGATTCGTGCTTAAAATCGTATATCCAGGTTTTAATGATTAAACGCGTGCGTACGTGCGTGCGTGCGTGCGTGCGTGCGTGCGTGCGTGCGTGCGTGCGTGCGTGCGTGCGTGTGTGTGTGTGTGTGTGTGTATGTGCATGTGGGTCGGTTGGAAGGACAATCTCAAAAACTATAATACTTAATACCTGTTTAACTACCTATTTCTAAATCGCGTTATTACTGAGAAAAACTGAAAATGTTTTAGTAATAATTGGACAACCGGAAGTAGCAGATTCTTAAAAAAATTCTGTTAAATATTTTTTGAAAATTTTGTTCTTCCGTGTATTAAAGCAGAGTAAATTCTCTATCTGTTACATATAAATATTTTATTATATATTTTATAGATTTTGAAATAAAGAAATATAAGGTATGTAATATGTTGTAATAAATCACACAACCCAAATAATGTCATGGAAACCAATTGAAAAATAAAAAATGTTTGTAACTGACAGATAAATGTCAGTGTCAAAAATCCAGAGACATTACTGAAGATTTTTTGTGGGAATTACATACATTGTATTATTTCTTATTGTATTAATAGTTAAATATTTAAAATTATAGGTATATTACACATACCTTTCAGAAATATTGTTAATCCCGACAATGAATTGGAAACATCTCGAAAAACTAGAAGAGTAGGACAAAATTTCTTCATAGAATGAATTTAAATTAAAAAATATAAATATAAAGAATAGATATAAGCGAGAATACAGCTCGAAGAAAGACGATATTTAAATGTTATAAACACAAGATGAAAGTGAAGATGGTCTCCACAGCGTAACTTATATATTAAACTTGGCTTAAATTGACAATATTGCATCGAAATGAAATTTCAAATGAGTTATATATTGCTGTCAAAATTTCTATTTGCATTTTTTTTGTTTTGGTGTAGCTTAAAATTTAAGCCTTCTGGTGCAACTGGGCATAAATCAATTATAAGAAAGAAAATATAGCAAATATTCATTCCAAACTTGACAGTTTTTTTTTAAGATATTAATATTAAAGTACATTTTATTTATTATAACTACTTTAGGTACGACAGTTATGTATCATATGTATATTTGTTTGTGCTTACACACAAAAATAAAATAATTCTTTAGAAAATATTGATTTATTGTTCATTAAATGGTCATTATTGGAAATATATGTATTGTTATGCATAAATGCAACAGTTTTATAGTTCAACAAAGTATGTAAACTATTTTCTCAATAATTGAAATCCATTCATAAAAATGTATGTATTAAAACCATAAACTCTAAGAATTTGTATTATAAAACTTCTAGTTTTTTTTTATTTAGGTTGAATAACACCTTATTGTTTTCTTTATTTTTTGAGGAAATCCTGTAATTAAAAATAAAGTTCTGTTTAGGCAATTAAAATAATGTGTACAAACACAGAGAAGTGTTTCCGAGAAAAAAACCAAGAACATAATTACTATTTCTGTTCGTCATCGTAGCGGTTTACACTTAGAAATTTTAGGTTTTGTTTATATCATGATACAATTTGGTTGCTCTAAATTTCTTATCAAATCCTATCATTTTGTGAACTGTCATTAATGCCTTGTTTTACGTTAAACTGTTAATTTGTGACTTTTTTTTGAGATGAGATAAATTTCCATGCTTCCACTGTTTAGATTTAGAGTATTGCTTTAATTCCGGCTAATATTGATAAACCCATGTCTCGTTGGTAGTAGTATCAAACCTTTCCGTAAACGTATTAGGATCATACGACGGCTTGGAAGGGTCAGGGTAAAATATTTTTTTCTCTAAAATCCCGACTTAAACTCCGGATCCCGACTTTTTGAACACAGGATTCCGACTTTTTAACCTAACCAAACCTAACTTGACCCTTCTACTACGGCTTGGAAGGGTCAGGTTAGGTTAGGTTTGGTTAGGTTAAAAAGTCGGGATCCCGAGTTTAAAAAGTCGGGATCCCGAGTTTGAAAACGAAAACGTTTCTGATCAACCGATAGAAGCCGGGGGACGCTTCGTAACTCATTCCTTACTCATTGATCAGAATATTTTAACCGTTTTGAACCAGTTCATAGGAGATGTTCACAGCGTCTGACATTTCTCGAACATTGATTGGCCGAGCCGACTGGAACCATATCATCAATCAAATTGATGATTTCTTCACTGGTAACAGTGGTAACAGTTGCAACAGTTGCAGGCCTTCAGCCTAATTTATAGATTACATACAATAGAATGGAATAGAATAGAATAAAAAATGAAATAGAATAGGAATAGAAATTTTTAAGACCAATTATATATTGCATAAAATAGAATAGTTTGGAGTAGAATGACGTCACTTTTACACTACATTAACTATATTTATTGATTTTTCTATCTCATATTTCATTGAGAATCGAGTAAATAATGTTATTATTTGTTTTTGCTATAAAAGATTGTATTTCTGCAGAAGAACTGTTGTCTGCAGTAAGTTTCTAGATTAGGGGACGGGCCAAAAGCAATTAAGTCATACAACAAAATTTGCTTATTTCCTATTCTATAGCATTCTGTGCAAGTACAGTATGTTAAAAAAATACCTAACTCGGGGTAGGTTATGGACAGAGAAATGTGTGTCTGATCATTATTCAATTCAAAAGTAAATTGTCAGAATGGTTCCATACATTTACGTTGGTTTATATTTCTATTCCCTGTGCTATTCTGTTCTATTTTCTATTCTATTCCATACTATATTCTATGCATCTATAAATCAGGCTTTCCACTACATCTTCATTGCTTTCCCTTCTACGTTTCAATTCAACTGCCCGCTTTTTTACCATTATCAATAAAGAACAAACTATTTGTCATGTTTTCATAAATTTTCATCGGCGTTAAAGCCTTTGTTCTGTAAGTATCTGATCTCTGTATGGTGTTCTATTTTATTTTTTTTTCATTTTTAAAAGTATCAAGGCATACGTTACTAAAAAAATTCATTAATTATAAGTCATAAATTAGCGGAATAACGTAAAAATTCTCAGCGACACTAATGACAGTTTACATAACCTAACAAAAAATAATTATGCATCTAGTACTGTCGTTAACTTCTTAAGCTTCCCTCGTTTTTGTAGGAATTTTAATTGTATCTGATTAAAATAATAAAAGTGACAAAACGGTATTACTTTATCGTGTGCTGTAAAATAAACATTGCAAATGAAGATCATTTATGTCATCCTTAATGTAAGTCAAGCCAAGTATTCCAACCTAAGGAAGCTGTGGAATAATACACAATCGCATAAAAATAATCTCGAATCAAGTTCACAGTGTACTTAATCATCGCGAAAATATAAATATCCGGAGTATGCGAAGTGAAACGCAAAAAATCGCAGACGCCCACGTTCGGCTACTTTCCTTTATTTATTTTGGTTGGCTCTGTTTAAAACGACCACGTGGATGTGTAAACAGATTTTTTTTTTGTTTTACTATGCGATGACAAACCTTAATGGTCAATTAATTTTTTTGGTAAGTTTGTTTTCATTGTTGATTTTTTGTTTATGTTGGTTTTCTTAGTATAGGTATATTAGTCTTTGATTTTAACGTTGCAATTTTTTGGAAATCTTCAAAGAAAGAGGAAGAATTTAGTATCGTAGTTACTGGAAGACATTTCTAATGTTTGCAGAAGATTTACTTGAATGATTTTATTACTTCGTTAGTAAAATGAGTTCCTTTTTAATCAAGAAAAACAAAATAATACATTATCCTTCGTACATATTAGAGTAGACATTTCATTAATACCATGAGATATTATTTGTCATTTTATGCTTAACTTAAATCTTAAACGTTCCTAAAATTGACAATATTGTATCGAAAATTTCCATTAAATTATTATGTATTTCTGTCAAAATATTGAATTCTATTTTATTCTTTAAACGTAGCTTAAAATTTAAACCTTTGTTGGTGTAACTGGACATACCAAGTGGCGCTGAAAATTCAATACATCTGCATTTAACATGGTAAAACAGTTTTTCCTTGCGCACAAATACAATTAGTAAATGTCAAATTATCCCGTTAACATTAGTTCCACTTTGGCGCTGCGATTTTAATTCCCATCGCCTATTGCTTTTCTTTGAGATGACATCTGTCATAAAGTAATAATGATTGAATTCATTAATTTAATTATCAGTAAGTATGGATACATTTGCCATCACAGAAGGAACAATATTAACAATTAAATATCAATTAAACAAACAGTCAAAAAATACAAGTATTTGAATTGTATATATTTTACCTTTATCTTATGCCAGGAACCTACTATATATAGTAGGTAATAAATTTTGGCTCATTAGGTGCAGTATTTAATTCTGAACATTTTTTGGGTTTACACTTTTAGTTCTAAAATTAATAGGGCAGAATTTACAGCCATATGAAAATTTCATCATTTTCTGTGGTCCATAAAAAAAGTAGACACCTGATATATAGGGTGTTTCAAGAAAAGTGATCAGCTCGATTATTTTCTTTATTATTGGGAATAGAAGAAAATCATTCAAATAAAAGTTGTAGTAAATCATGGGGACATGCACTTATTGAATAATTATTTTTAAACCAGTGTTTCTCAAACTATAACATAAAGTTATATTTTCTTAAATGGTATAAGTCCATTTATGGCGCTATATCGCTCGATTCCGATCGCAGAACTTTGCGAGCAACAAGTTTCTTCAACAAACAAACAAAGCTCGAAAATTATAATGGCGTACGTTTGTAATTTTGCAATCTTCAAACCAAATTAGTCCCCCTTTGTATTTGTAAGTATTTTTGTAAAGCGTTTGAAATTATTTTTTAATAAAATAATAATGACGTCATAGAAATGTTTCCAAACAAACGCACCTGGTATTTGGTGCTGTCAGTTTCAATAAATGATGTTTGAGGTTATTATAGATAATTTTGAATACAACTAGCTTTTATTATATATTTCAGCTTTCACAGTTACTTTATTAAATTAATCCACCGTTGTTACCTCTGAATTTGTATATAAACACTAATACTATTTTACAATAATATAAATAGTTTGCTTTTATCGAAAAGTTACTACACTTATCAGGACTTCTAATTTAAAATTTATTTATACTTGTATCTCCTAGTCACCATACGTTGTCATACGAACTAACTGTTACCACGTGCTTCTGTTTGGAAACATTGCCCCGCCCTTTCTACGTCATCACTTAGGAAGTCTATTAATTCCACTATCTGCATATAAGTGTATAAATTCATTTTCCATAACTTCGCAGACCAAGAAAAGAAATACGAGAGATACACATGTTATAATTAACAGCTGACTGACAGTTAAGGTAGAAGATGACAGTTCGTCATATAGCTAGCAAATCGTTCAGTGAACTAAGCAACAAGTCTCGTTTGTTTACCTAGCATTTGCTTCATTTGCTTACTTTATTGAAAAATGATTTAGAGTTTTTTTTTTATTCATCATTATTTTAGTTCTTGTTTGTTATCCCACATATTATGTACGTGACTGGTCCTTCGTAGGATGACCCGAAAGTTAAGGTTTTGTGCAGTCAGCAGAAAATAGAGACTGTCGACTACGAAAGAAATTTACATAAAGGTATAAAGATAACATATATTTTGCCAACACATACCATGTTAACAATATTTCTAAGAGATTTTCGTAAGGAACTGTCATTATGCATTAATTTTTAGTCCCGCTTAGAACGGTTTCGCACCACTCTTACACGAAATTTTCAAGGAACTCAAGTACCTTGTAGGAGGGATTACAGTATTGTGGAAAAAGTTCGTTTTGTACATTGTATATATCATTGAGGTTAAGACAACAAATATTATATTATATTTACTCTGTTTGTTTTCATCTTGATATTTACATCACATAAATTATTATTCTTTTGCGAATTACTTAACCTTTAAAATCATGGAAATAGAAAATTTGTAAATGTTAACGTTGCGCACCTAATTGATGGATGGTTGTTTGGTTATTTCCTGCCTCAGTAACAGCTAATATAGGAAGTTATGGTTGGAAAATAGTTAATGGTTTCATTTAGAGAATACTTAAGTTATGCACGTTATTGATGATCCTTATTTGATAGTGTAGTTGTAACTGTATGCAAATCGCATAATAAATACCACTGCAACGCATCAAATAGCATTAGAACTATTTGTATTTTATTGCCTTCATCATTGTTATTTCAAATACAAGAACTGAAATATCTACGGTGTTCTATTTAAAATAATTTATATCTTTTGAAATTGGAACAACCAACTTTTTATTCGTATTACATTTCAATAAAGCACAGTATATCGATATATCTCAAACTTATTCATCGGAATTATTTAGTTCGTTCTTCTTGCACATATTTTTGTCATTTTACCTACAAATGTACTGATGTACATTGGCTCGCAATAAAATCGCGTAAACCAAGTAACCGCATTTTTATAATTTTTAGCTATGTAAATAGTGTAAAAACTGACAATGGTGTCACTATCATCACTATTTGATCTATTGTGGTATTGTTGAACAAGTCCATCATTGAGTTTAATTTACCTACTATTAAATTAGAAATATATTCCGAAAAACTGAAAGAACAACCAAGTATGTATTTGAATTTCAGTTAATTTTGACATCTTAATTCACACTAGTGATATTAACAAGTTAAAAATCAAGATCGAATTAATACAGTAAAAAATAGGTTTACGTGATTTTTTTGCATGGTGTACATCATGTAAGAAAATAGTAGATGGCGCTTGAGATGCGATCGATTGTACATCCGTTAAATAAATAATTTAAATTCGTGAAATAAAAATTTGTCATTAATAAACATTTTTATCTGTAAAATTACAACAAGACAGTTAAATATCAATTAATAATGAAGATTTTATTTGATAAATAACAACTGACAGGTGATATTTTTTCGTTTTTGTGAACTAGGTTTGCATTCTGACCAATCAAAGTGCAGAAACTATCACAATTTTCTTGAGTGCAATGAAGTATGGTGTACATCTTACATCTGCCCAAATTGTCTTAATTATTATAAGGTTGACAACACTGCATTTGCATGAAATCATCTTATAATGGATTACTTTAGTGCCGCGTTTTGAACTTTTAATGACGATTTTTGTACACTTCGGAGATGATTTCAGATAAAAGAATATTGACTAGGCGAGTTAAAAAAAGTTTAATGTATTTTTGTAATTTTGAAATACGTTTCTTCTTGTCCCAGTTTTTGTATAAAAATAAACGCGGAAATGCATCAAAAAGTAGATGGATTTAGAGATAGAAAAGAAAATATTTTTGCCACTCATTATGTGTGTAAACAATGTTTTACACTAGAGTAGACATTTAAAAAAAAGAATTGTAATTATTTGTACTTTTAAATTAAAAAAAAAAATATTCAAGTGCAAATATCATTTTTAATGTACAGCAGTTTTCTATCATTTCAAAAATATGTATTATGTTAATTTTATCATTGAAATTATTTTACATACATTTTTTTTGACACATTTATTTATCAATGGGATCATTCACCACACAGTAACAAATAATAAAATGGATCATTTGTATTAAAAATAGACCTTAAAACTGTTTGATAGGGACTGTCAAAGTTTAAAAAAAGTTATTAGTTTTTAAAATATTCGAGTTTTTAATGCCCTTGATATCTACACATATCTACTATCTATTCTATTCCAAGTTCTATTGCCGTTTTATTATTCGTAATCCATTTTCATGTGAATGAATGTAGAAAATAACGAATGGTGCAACGCTATATACGAATCACGGGTGCATGTATGAAGATGAAAGATATGTGGAAAGACATGTGGCCCGTGGCAATCAAAACTTGGGCTTATAATATACGTAAGTTTTATCAATTGTTTTATTAAATTGCTCATTATCCATGCATATTTCCAATTATTGACCTTGAGAGTTATTTTAAACATTTATACATATTTGTATATTTTTATGTTACTCCAATTATTAGCAAACTGCAGTGTTTGATAACAAAAGGTGCTTAATATTTACGTTATAAAATATTTAGAGTTTACAAATCGTTTTTCACATAGATGATGTTTCATAAAAAAAATTAAAAAGTGGTGGACTCCGTTAAAAACTGGAAGTAGTTTTTTATTTGAAGCATAAACAGTATTTTTCATAAATTACATCTAAATATTATGTTTTGACAATTTATGTTATTACAGATAAGAACAATAAATTCTCTATAATATGATACATTTAAATTATATTATATCTTTTATAAATATAAAAGAAATGCATAAAAAAATCTGTTGTAATAATTCTTACAATCGAAACTAGCCCAAGGAAATTAGTTGAGAATTTCAAATGTTTGTAATTGTCAGTTAAATGTTGGTGACAAATATCAAGAATAATTTATATACTTTTTCTATTTCGGTGTTTTATAAGCGCACTGTTTGATGCAATGTATTAATTTATACCATCAGACAAAATTCGCGACACCCAATACACAAATTGTCAAAATGTAATATTTCATTTATTTAGCGGGAAGCGCTAGCAACATAACTGACAAAAAAACAACAAGTCATATTTTTGACAAGTCGCATTTTTTTAAAATCTCAATTGTAAAATTACCTCACTAGAAAAATAGTATAAAAAACTTGTTTCATAATAAGGCTTGTTAACGCACTCGTCCTTTGTAAAACTTGCTTCGCGGCTCGCTTTCTAAACTTGGATTCGTTCGTTAATAGATTGCTTTATGATACTTGTTTTTTAATGTACTATTTACTGGAAATAATAGTGTTCTACAGAATTATAAACAAATTTCTGTGAAAGAAATATTATAACGATCTTATGATTAATTCCTAATTTCAAGGACAAATTACTCATTCCAATTTCTACAAATTTCTTTGAAAGAAATATTATAACGACTACGTTTAATTCCTAATTTCAAGGACAAATTATTAATTACAATTTCTACAAACTTTGATAACCTTTTAAGAAAATCAAATTACCGTCAACACTAATTTTCTTTTCACACCACCCTGTTCTGTATCCTATCAACAAATTTCCATATTCTATCCATAATTCATCTTCCTTTCCAAGGAGTAAATCATGATGAGTGACGTCCCGTGACGCTATTACCGCTAGTTGTGCTTATGTGTGACGCTGAGCGCCAAAGGCTGCACAGCATGCCCAGTGGCGACCTGCCTGTCAACCGTACTGGACGCTTACCAAGCTTAGCTTACGGGCTTACGTCAACGAGAAGAAGCGCCAACATTTAGTACGCGTTCTTTCTCGCTGTGTAGTTGATAAGAAAAGACATTAGTATACGGAAGACAAAATAGGTGATTAAAAAATACTTGAATTAAATTCGTTGCACCCTCATTTGAACAAACAGTTATGTGATATATAAAAAGAATAAGTGAATAAAACGGTAGTGTAGCTAAAAACCAACCTATTACGACTATGTTCTGGGAAAAATTAATATTAAAAATAAATAAAAGCAAGCATAAAGTAATATTCACCGTAAAGACTGTGTTTAATTAATTCATAATTAATAACTTATAAGGTAGTAGTATAACCTAAAAACAATTCCGCAACATTCATTAATATCTTTAGGCACACTTTTACCGTCTCTAAAAAGTTAAAAGAAAAATATTGTGTCGGAATTCTTTTTTTCGATACGATATTTTTTTTGTAACTGACATTTAACTGGCATTTATCCAGAAATAGTAAAATGAAGCATTAAAATTAAATAAAAATTGAATTATAAATTTGAAGTGTAATGTGCAATATAAGTAAATGGTATTAATATCATATAATGTTCAATGAAATTTGTTTAGTTTTGTGCGAGATCAAGATTCTCAAATAAAAACTACTTAACCAACATTCAGCATTCATTTTGCTAAAATTGCAAACCTAAAAAGTGGGTGATACCAATTCTGTCACACCTTTTCTGTTATAAATTTAAAGCGCTGTCAAAATTTAATCTTTTCTGGTCCATCGAAAACTTCTAGTAAAAAGAAATTTTTAAGTCGTTTAACAAAATAATTATAAAATATATACTATAAGTCATAAATTTTATAATAAACTGCAAAAATACTGTGAATGTTACTATGTTATTTGCATGGGGTTGCGTGGCTGTGTGCGCTAAATGATCGATTGTGGTTGGGACGTTCCGGGGTCGAATCAGACCGACATCAAATTTAAAACCATATTTGAATTTTCCAATATTTATTTTAGCGTGTTATTTTTTACTTAGCTCTTATAGTTCTAATGCCCATATTCACAACAGACATTCGTAAACGGCCGTTACAATTTTTGACAAATAGACTGCTTTTACCAAGGCTAGCAAAAATCCAGGTTTTTTTTAAACCGACCCAGTGGGTTTTTTAAGTTTAATTGTATTTTTTGGATTTTATTGAGCATTATTAGATATTTATTATGAACTCAATGTTCGCATTTGTGCGTTTAGTTGCTACTTTTTCAAACTAATGCGAAAAGTGACCAAATCAATCAATCAGACACAACCTGTCCCTTTTTCGCACAAATGCAATTTATAATAATTTATTCTTTGCTTTTTTTAAATTTAAATAGAAATAGAATAAATTTAACATGTGATACGTTGCAAAATTGTTTTCACGTCTAGTGCGAAAAACATCATCATTTTTCATCTGAACACACAAATAACTAATTTGGGTTTTTAAGTGTTTTTTTAACCCAGGTGGTTCTTTTTGGGTTGGGGAAAATAAGACCAACCCTGGTTTTTACTGGATAAAATTTATAACGAACCGTTTAAAATTTTACGAGCGTATGAATGTAGACATAAGTATGTGAAATTTAATTTGGCCAAAATTATAATAAATACATAAACATTCATATTTAAATTTTCTAATTTAATAATTATTTGATTTTTGCTTATCGTACCCACCTGTGGAGTCTGGATTTATCGAATCATTAGTTATGTCACAGGGATCTCGCTAAAAGTATTGACACATGGTTCATATTTTTTTAGAATTTTATTTTAAATAAATATGTTCAAAGAAGTTCCATTTAACAGTAATACACTTCACCATTTTATCTTTCTACTTCTTAATAGCTTCCAATCAATCTTCTTTTGGAATGTTGTCAAATTTATTTTTGGTGACTTAAAAACTGTCAAATTAATTTCAAGCTAAGTTGTTAACTAAGTTCTAACTAAATTAACTTTTGCAACAATTTCAATTTACTGATTAATATTCTCAATAATTTGGAGTGACCCTTGTACTAATAGTTATTTGATTTTGCAGTGAAATACGTATATTTTTTTCAAAATTATATGATTTTGTAATTGTACATTATTTTGCAGTATCGTTTGAACAAGTCTTTCCTTAGAATTGTACCTAATTTATTTTTATTTCTACCTGATCAAACATTATGCCAATATTTCTCATGTGTAGTTGAACCCGGATTAAAAATGTGGCAGAATTGCTACCATCCAAAAACTTCATATTTGACAGTTGTACAAAATTATCTTTTTTATAAGTAATATAAAAGTTACATTATCACGACAACAATTATTCAGAAATAACACTAATTGTGATGAATAATAATGGAAAAATTGTGGACAATATCAACTTCATTAAAATGAACATAAAACTCGTTTTTCTTTTGCGTTTATCCATCGTGCAAAGCATTGTTGAAAGTGTAGTTATAAATAGGAGTGTCATCCCAATTGGAGTTTGAGTTGTAGTGAATCTATTTCAGGGCTGATTGTTCTTTGGGATGTGTGCCGTGTGTGATGTTTATTGATAATCAAGGTGAGTGCAAATATCCGCTGAACAAAGCTAACAAATTTTATAGTTTAGTTGAATTGGTTTGGAATTCGTATTGGTTTCGGAAATAATATCTGTGATTACACAAACACAAACGTGGAATGGGAACCGATTCATACTTTGAAGTCATTGAAGTTGTTATCGATAAATTGGTGGAAAAACAAATTATGTTCATTCTTAAAATGAAACTAATTTGCAAGAATAAAATTAATGAAAACAGGATATTATAACACATATAGGAAATGTGAGTGTATAATTAAAATAAAATAAATGAAATGTTTTCAATAAACTAATTAATATCTATTACGCTTGGCAAAATAATAATATATAGAAAATAAAAACGACCAAATGTATAATATAATTTATGTAACTATTGAAGTGACAGGTTATAATATAAAAAACTTCGTTTCCACTTTTTTGACTTTTGATCTGTGTTCGGAGGTGTTTGCAGATGAATATGCCGGTGATCTCCGATGGGTGCCAACTTCAGGGCATAACAAGATGTGTCCCTTTTTTGGTTTTTCGCTTATATCTCTATAATGGTTGCTCCTAACGAAAACGTATATATATATACACAAAATTATAGTTGATAAATTTGGCATAAAATAGTTCTTATTCATTTTTATCTTATCCTTAACCGTTTTCTAGTTTTAAGCTGTTAAAAATTGTTATTTTTTCCAAAAATAATTTTCACGGAAGTCAAAATAAGTGCGCACAAAAGTCTGTCTAGAAACCATTCCTTGACCAGATTATATTAATATCTCTTAGTTCCCGAGATATTTGTGTTCAAAATTGGGCGCCAAATATCACATTGGGGAATGTGGAGACACATGCCTGGCGATTTCAGTATTAGATTTTTCAAAATAATTGCAAATGGTCAAAAATCATAAAAAATATACGGTGTACCCCTTGCGATTTTTTCAGATTTTGACCATTTTTACCTCCCGCTACCCTTGGTAAGGGAGGTATAAGGATCGTGCTAAAAATCGCATATCGAGATTTTGGTAAATGACCACGTTTTAAGGTCCTTAGAATCCATTTTTAACATTTTCACGATGATGTCTGTGTGTATGTATGTGTGTGTGTGTGTGTGTGTGTGTGTGTGTGTGTGTGTGTGGGTCCTGTATACGCTCTAACTCAAATACTATCATTTAGAAAGTTTTGAAACCATGTATTTCTACCGTATTCTAATATGGAAATATCTGATTAGATTTTGGTGGCAATCGGATAACCGGAAATGGCAGTTTACTTGAAGCTCAAGATAGTTTTTCTTCAAAAAATACCTTTAAATGTATTTTTTTCTCAATTTGTTATTATAAAAATTAAAGATTATTCCATTTTCTACAAGTTTGCTTTAATACTTTTTCTATAATATATTGTATGGATAAATTTATAAAGTAATAAAAATTATATACATAGGTAAATGGCGGAAGGTACTGTGTTGGTCACATTAGATTTTTAGTTATTACGCTCTAGATGTATCCATTGTTTAAAAAAGTTGGTATATGTTGCTCGTAGAATCGATTGGCGAAGTCTACAGGCATGTATCTCCATCAATTTTTGGGTTATGACCCAAAAATTAGTAGTTTTAAACTCGGTTTTAAATGTAAATATCTCGAGAACTAAGAGATATCGACCCGCGGTTTGAAATTTGGAATCAGCGGGTTGAGAAGATATGTCTCTAAATATGTATGTATATAAAAATTGGATTTTTGAAATATAATGAAAATGAAAGATATAAAAGTTACAAATGAGTTTAACAACCAGAATCCTGACATACGTAAATGTCAAAATTAGGAATATGACGAATCAGCTGATCATTAATATTGATTACTAGATTAGCTTGATTTTTAATGGTGAATTGGATTGATTAGGAATCAGCGTTGATCTGTTGATCAAGTTTGATTAAGGAATGTTGAATTCACGCGATAGACATACCTTCCTACAGTTAAATATCTCATATTTTCCACTATTATTTCAACACGCACCATACAATAGATGAAATAAAGTTTGAGAAGATATAAAACTTAGATGAAAACAGGATATGGATCATAAATATGAATTTATCGTCTTTTGATTCCCATCTATTTATATTCCATTCATGTTTGAGAATTGTTATCTGATTTTTTTAAAGAAACACCTACATTTATCAATATGCCGCGTGCCTGAGTGTCTGCTCGCGAATCTGGGAACTGGGTTCGATCCCAACCGACGCCAAATATTTCGAGTTTTAAATGGCACAGAAATGATTCATTTGGTGCACTCTCCACGCTAGCAATAAGTGCCCGTGAGGTGACGCCTGGTAGACGCCCTCACGGAACATCCAGCAATGGGTAATATATAATGTGATATATTTATTTATTTTATTCATGAATTCTTCTGCTTTTAAATTATCAACTCCATATTGATAGTACTGTTACTTAGCAACAAATGCGCTTACGGTGCCAATATTTTACTTTATATTCTTCGCAAGTTGTGAGGTAGAAATCTAGCCAACTGTAATATTCCAACGGGTCTGTATTGAATTATAAATAACTTGGAATATTATTTTCAAAACAGATATAGCTATATTGTTTCTAACATGCAAGAAAATTGCTTCCTTCTAGCTAGACAAAAATAGTAATTTTAAATGCAGTCTTGTTGGTAGTAGATGAGATTTAAATTTAGAAATACTGCAATCTGCAATGCTGACAAATAAAATTGGAAATGTTTAATCGCGTGACGAACTTATATCTTATCTATTCGCAGTCAATTTTGAAGTTATTTATTGCACAAAAATAATTCTTTTGCTATATTCTCTCTAACATTTTTAAGTGGTGTAAGTTGTAAGATAATGTTTGGTAACATCATGGAAATGCAAATTGTCACACCCATTAATAAGTAAAAAATTAAGATAAATTTAGTTATCACAGTTTTGAAATACGAAAAAAATAACATCATCTATCTGTTTCAGAAGTGACGTCTGTGATTTTTTGATTTGATTCAGGCTAAAACAATTCGAAAATTAAGAATGGAATTTTTTTGATTGTTCTTTATCAAGTTATTGAGAAAGAAAAGGAAAACATCAGCTACCAACAAATTTTTACTGTTTTGAGTATCAATCATACATAGAATTTTATTTTGTATTTAATCTAAATATTGATTTATTGATAAATGTAAATGAAATAAAAAAAAACTGATCCTTTTAAAATAGGCTTGAAATTGGAAATAAAATCCTTTGGCACCATAAAATATCACTTTTATTTTGACATCTGTCAAAGATTACTTTACGGCTACATTTACTTCACGGTCGCTTTTACTTTACAGCCGCTGTAGTTACTCGTTTGTTTAAATAGCAAATAAATATAATATAACAAATTCATTTTGTTGTTATTTTGTACAAATGTTTTTGCGGATTTTTTAAAATTGTTAATTTGGTAACTTAGTCTAAGTGTCAAATAAATATATTTCATTTTATTTGTCATTACACATGGAAAGTTACTGAAATTATATTTTTTATAGTAAAATATTTACATCAAACAACAAAGTACTCTTTTCAATTAAAATTCAAAGCATTTATTTGTAGATTCATAACATAATAAATATAAATTTTAACTCTAACCTAAATTTGTCGAAATATCAAAATAAATTACATTTCAAATGTTTATTGAAACTGTCAGTGCTACCATCATTGATATTTTAATACTTCTTTCAATAATAATCTTAAAAGTAAATTAATGCGAAATAGGAAAAATAGTTTGAAAAACACGTATTACAATAAGGATCATTGTAATACTTGTCTTTCATCATATTATTGACAGTAAACTGATTGTTTCATGAGTTGTCCAAATAACAGCAAAGCGTTCTGCAAGTGACATTAATCACCTAAAAAAATTTGTGTGCATCTTGGTTTAAAATTTCAATTTTGACTTCATTTGATTTGCAGAACTTCATATTCGACCAAAAACTATCACTTTTATAACCTTGATACACAAATAACTATTATTATTTTTTGTCTGTCTGGAAGCAATTGCATTATCTCAATTTTAGCGAAACTTTGCGTTAACAATAAAAATAGCTTTTATTACGAGTCCAGCTGGATTTTAAATTAATGAATCATCCAGTCGACTTCATTCATAAAAATAAACTACTGGAGCAGACAACCGACAATTTCAAAACAGAGCACGTAAAACATACCATTCACAACATTATTGTTTGTTTATCTTTTATACTTTTTTACTCAAATAGAAAATATCGAGTAAGAAGTCATAAACATTATTTAATCCAAGTTAGCTCGCAGTTGTATCAAACCCAATCGTTCTTTACAATAACATCAATAATTGGAAACCACTGCCCAGCCAACTAAAATAGAATATAATTGAAGTGCGCAGCATTTGAAACAACTTAAAAAGATAATTGCAAAACGGTTGCAATTGCGGCTGCCAAGAATTACGCGAGAGTAGAAATAAATTTGTAAAATGTTATCTACGAATAATTTACACTTAGATATTGACCTGGAAACCTACATGGCATTTATCCATATTATCAATAAAATATTTGTTTGATATTGAATTCAAGGGATCTATGCACTCTGCATGTAAGATTGAAATTTGACATTGAAAGTATAATGTGCATCAATATTTTATCAACTTACGCGAGGAAAAATATAAAATATTTAATATTTTATTTGTTTGTAATAATTATGATTGATTTATATAGGGTGTCCCAAGCAATCCTTGACATTGGCTTTTAACATGGTAATAGTATATTACATCCGAGGTGAGATATGTTTCATTATAGCCGAGGGTTTATATATTACCAACATTATTAATGATTTTCGGAATAAATCATTGAGTTAACCTTTAATTTTGTTAATGTTTTTTGACAGCTCTATTAAAATTTGTTTAGCCTACTTTATTATAGGGATCTCTGACAACGTTGCTAGGCAACCCCTACATAAACATTTTCAACCCGTAGGGTGGAAGTGAAATCTGTTATTTCCCACCCAAGAGATTGTCATTGCAATTAGGAATGAAGTATTTCCCAACCTGCCAAAGGTTATGAATCGACATATTACTATAATGATTGTGAATAAAACAGTTTTATTCAAATATTATCTGCCCCGTAAAATTTTATGGCATAAAATTCCAATTTTTTTAATTTTTTTTTATTTGGTAATTAAGTAAACTTACTTTAAAATCACGGTAAACATTTTAAGGTTGAATACGAATCTTAGTTTTATTCCGTTAAGATATTATAATCTACATTTAAAAACATTACGTTGATCAGATATACGAAACTGCATAAATAATATATTTTTGACAGTTCTTACGTTTATAGGTTATGTGCCTTTTGTATTTGTATTATTAGTTTACCTATTTATAATTTTTATTAATAGTATATTGTGTTATTTGGAGTAACAGTGATACCTCGAGTGATACTTTGTATACCGAACGTGAGAATTTGCATGAATAGAGAAGCGAGTCGGACAATTGCATGCGAAGTACACAAAGACACTTTTACTCCGAATGATACATTATATTTTTTCTTCAAACGTAGGTATTAAATAATAATCTACTATTTGACGTTACAATAATTAGTTTCTTTTACGTAAAGTATGTTTTCGGATTTCAATTGCGCTGTTACTATGGATACTTTCGTATTTGTTCACGTTTTGTTATAAACATTGGAACGAAAATTTTCACTTTTCCACGTTTAAATAAAAACTGCAATTTTATAATTCTCCTTGTGTGCAATTATGTCAGAATTTGAAGTATTATAATATTTAATATACGCCTCCTAAAGTTGTTCAATCGGATGGAGGTTCAACAGTGTGGCTAAAGGATATGTCGGGAATTACTGCAAAACAATATAAACTTTTCTTATCACTTTAATTCTAATTATTCTTACGCACATTACCGTCTCTGTAATTGTCTGATATTCTTTAATACATATGCTATTCGTTAAAGTATACTCTGTTTATAATTCAATTTATAGGTTATCCAATTTATAGGTTATCAATTTAAATTTGACAGCTGTTGATGGATTTTAGTAACTTTATTCTTAGGTTATCTAGTGTTATACTGGTATTTAGAGCGATATTACAGGTTTCTATTGTACAAAGTGATCAAAAATGGTTGAAAATCACGTGATTAATTTTGTTCCAAAGTAGTGTCAAAATTATATTCCATATTTCATCAAAATTAAATTCCACATATGATAGATGATGACAGGTGCATGGCATTTGATTAATATGATTCCCGTACGTTGATTCATATAATATTTGTTTCGGTTACCTTCATGAAAAATATTTAATGTAATTTTATTATGGCTTTTTATGAAGAGCATGACATATTTCTTCTTTAAACATACCTTCGTTCGGGTGACGGTTCTTGGGATTATTCGTATGACAGCTTGCAAAATTCGAAAGCTACGCCCATGGAAATAGTAATGCTGTCATATTAAGTAAGCGGCAAGTGTTAAAATTGTATGGAGCGACACACTTTAACCATTTTTGATCACTCTGTACAAGTTACTTCTTATTCGTTGATTCTATATATTCTATTTATTTATTTTATTTCTAAGTGGCGTATCAAGTCACAAAAGATGCTACTATTTTGGCGAAGAAAAAAATTATATATTTCAGTTACATATATTAAATGGTCTTACCGACAGAGCGATTTAAGCAGAAAAAAATATTGGATATTACTATGTGAATAATGAAATATTCTAATTTATTAAGAAAAAAAATCAGAACTCATAATTCAATTAAAATGATACAACATTTTTAGTTTTATAACAATAAACAGAACTAAAACTAAAACGGTATCATTTTAATGAAATATCCTGTAGAATAAATTCATAGATTCGCTCCTATTTTTACGTTGCATAGCAACAGACTTATTTTCCAAACTAACCGTCTGGAAAATTTGCGACATAGTGTTCATTGAGTTTGAATCAAACAAGCAAAAATAATGTCCTCATTCTAATAATAAAGTATTGACTTGTTGTCTATGTCTATGTACATAGTTTGTTTGCTTGGACATAAATTATACTTTAGAAAAACTTCACGTGCTATATTTATATAGTTATTGGGTGTGTATAAAAGTTTAATGTAAACATATTCGCCAATTGTTTACAATCTATGAATAATAAAATAGTTTGTTTATAAATAATTGCTCAATATAAATGATGTCAAGATGACAATAAATTATTTTATTATTAAATTTAATTACAGCATTGTTTAGTAGGTAGTATACAATAAAATAAAGTATTTTAATGAGTTTAATTAAAATTTCTCTTCAGATATTATAAAAATCTACCCTTGGGAAAATTACAATGAAAAATGCATCTTACTGACACATTTGTTAACAGAAATTTTTGAACGGTTGCTTAACGACTTAAATTTTTGACACATTTTATTAGTAATTACTTTCTACTTTTAACACTAGTGTTAACTAGTTAAAAATGCGAATGAAGATTTATTTTTTCTTGCTAATGTTGCTAGAAAATTTGATGTTGCTCTATTAACAGCAGTACAAAATCATGTTTTGTCGAAGTTATCAAACTTCTCAAGTTGCTGAGGACTTGAGGAGTAAGTAGTGAGCGCGTGAGTAACGATCACGATCACGCATTATACAATTATGCGGGTACAATAAAATTATTTTCAAGAAAAAAATCACATATTTCGATATGCTAATAATAATAAGAGTATATCAAAATATGGATATTATGAAATTACAACTTCTTTAGATAAAAAATAGAAGAAATCATATTGCTTACGCCCGGATAAATTAGCAAGCACGCCCGATCTCTCACGACATATTTTTAGGGCCTCACGCACACGCCCAATCACGAAGCAACATTTAAAATATATTCAAGATCACGCGGGTCACGTCGTGACCCATCGTGTCCCGACAAAATTTATGATCCGCGCCCACCTCTAGGAGTAAGTTAACATTATTTAATCTTATCATAGTAATGGCAGTGACATATTCTTCGAATTGATTGTTCCACCAGTAGTATTTCATTTTAGGATATTGCGAAAGAACTTTTTGACATTTCTTACAAAGATTAAAAAACAATAGTGTAACATTTAAAAATACTGCTAGATTACCTATTTTAAAAATTGCTCGGCGCAGTCACCTACATAAGTTTATTCATTGAAAGGATAGATAAAAGGTACATTATGGAATAGCTTACAATTGAATCACGTAATCAGCATTGCTTTTAAAAAGTTAGTCTAATCATGGCCCGACATCCAAGTTTCATGTACTATAATATTTCATTTTATTTAAGAATTCTGTAACTAGAAACCTGATTTACCTTGTAACAATTGTGAATTTAGTTTGGAAATTTGGCGCTAAATTCAAATCTAGTTACTTGGCGTACGAACAAAATAAATTTTAAATAATATTGTATTTGCAGTAGTTAATTTAACGTTCTGCTGTAGTTAAAAATTATTCATAATATTAGATTCATTTCACCACATTAATTGCACGTCTATGCATAAAAAATGTAAATAAAAATCGCCTATGTAACTAAGTCCTATCTCGGCCACACTGATTTTTAAAAAAAAAATGAAGTATAGTGGTTCACTAAAAATAAATATCATTCCAAATCGAACAAAATTCTTAATATAAGTTTTTTTTTTTTTTTAGAAAAACTGAATCAGGAAGTTTAGTTAAATCGCCTTTTCTAGGCCCAGGGAAATGTGGTTAAGTTAAGTATAAATATTTTCTCTAAATTTGATGTAGGCACATATCCCGTTCGTCGTGCAACTATTTCAAAGACCTTTTTCCCGGTTGCAGAGACGTTCATCAACTTGTTCAGTTATATAGCGGATCATGAAAATGAACAATTTCGAATCAGTTTCCTTGTCCTTATGACATTTAAATAAATCATTGCTGTTAAAACATCGCGTTGCACTTGTTCGTTTTGATGAACCACTAACTGAACAAGGCGTTGATGAACGTTTCTGCTACCGGGCATATATGAATATTGTAAAAATCATATATGTTAAAAATTTAATTTATTAGTGATTGTGGATTTAAAATGATAATCATAGAACAAAAAATAGTGTATGAAACACCTGTTGAAAGTGATTTTATTTTTAAATAAATATTATGTATCTATATGAAAATCAAATATTAAAGCAAAATCGTTTTTTCAATTTCTTCAAGTTTGCAATGGTAGCCCACATATTTCAGACGCAGTGTACTCGTACATGTATAAACTATATGATGATTCATTAATAAAAATGTACATTGAATTATAAATAACGAAATTTGTATTGTTATTTTTGTTTCATTTGTGGTGCTCCAGTTTGAACTTCGTTTTCGATATCGTTGTCCAAGTAAAAAATATGTTTGTATTTATTTTTGCAGAGCTTTTTTAGTGTTTGCTTACGTCACATTTCCAGATAGATCTTGGAAAAGTTTCGGCAACTTGTGATGCAATTCATGGCAAACTACCAAAAAAAATAGCGGATATTTTTAGTTACTTTCTAGCCAAGTTCAATTTGTATGTATTTGGAGCATGCTGAGTACGCATTCTCTTTTCTTTTGTAAAGCGAATGAAGCAAGAATTCCACCTGTTAAGACAAGTTTACTTGCATTTCGGGAGCATACAGTGAATTTGGTACATAATTTGGCAGTTATTAAATTTATAAAATTTGCAAATAAATAACAATAAGTATTCTCCTCGGTTTTCTCTATTCAAGGAACATATTAAAACATGGGCTATTTTTACCTTCCGGCACCTTTAGGTAAGGAAGGAATTGTCTTTGGTCAAAATATCCAATGATGAGTTTTTAGTGAATAAGCACGTTTTAGGGTCCATATTTTAAGATTTTACCATTTTTACGATGATGTCTGTATGTGTGACGAAAGTTTCGGCTCGCATAACTTCGATACCACGATTCCAAAAATTATAATTTTTCGTATTCTAAAAGAAGAGGTGATTCGATTTTAGTTATAATTGATCAACCGGAAGTACCCTCATTTGAAGATTTTAATAGTTTTTCTTGAAAAATCTCAGTTAAATATTAATATAACTTAAAGAATATATTATTCTCTATACGATTTGATTGCATTTCATACTTCATATTGAACAGATATAGAGTTAAAGAATTATAAAGATATTAAATTTCATAAATCAGCCAGCTATGCTAGCCATGGAAACTGCTAATATATTCAGAAAATTCAAATTTTCTTATTTCATGTGGTTTATTTTTTATCAGGAGTGTTGAATTCAGTTGCCGAGAAAAGGAATCATAAAATACCAAAAAATTATATTTTTCATGAAAAAATATAACATATGTCAGTTATGGATATAATTAATAGCTGTCATTCTGATACGGGTCCCCATAACTGATTGCCAGGGTCAACAAAGTCACATGACTGCTCGCGCCGTATTGAATTTGTACATAATACACAGGATTGACGGAAGGTAATGCCACATCAGATTTTTTTTATATTAAACGACCTTAAATTTCTATAATAGGGATCAAAGTTTAAAAAACTTGTTTTTTTTAAATATTCCAGTTTTATTGCCCTTTACCTCAACATCTACGTCACACATCTATACTATTCCAAATTCTTACTACTTTTAAGCATTCTGCTGTTGCGTTTTTTTAAATCCGGAATCTATTTTCAAGTATGTCAATCCAGAAAATAACGACAGAATGAAAGGAAATCAAATAACACTTGTTTGAATTTATGACGCCACGCCAGAAAGACACTACATGCGTTTGTATAAAATTGAGAGATGTGTTGAGTGACAGGCTGCCAGTGGCAATCAAAACTTGGACTATAATATACACAGATTTTTGTACCGGTTACATGTAAATGGTGAAAAATGTTTTCACATCATTTATATACATTGTTTTGTGGATTTTTTCAAAATAGAAGTTTCAAATTCAAATCTCAATAGGTTAACGAACGCATACGTCACTCATCTCAACGATTCAACTCACCCTAGCGGACAAAATGTAAATTACGGTTGTTTATGTTTTCAAGTTTATACTCGTATTCTCGTATATGATCAGAAATGTGAGAAGCAAGTTAGACTTTATTTGCAACCCAATATATGACAAATTGTAATAATTTACAAACATCTACCGCGTGTCTACTTTTTTGTGGACCCTAGAAAATACAATGGTAAATTTTTCACATTGCTGTTAATTCTGCCCTATTCATTTTAGAACAAAAGTGTAAATACAAAAAAAAAGTTCGGAATTAAAACCTGCAAGTCCAAAATTTTGCTTACATGCATTTCGTTTGCGATAGAGAAGCAAAATAAAAGTAATAATTTTTAGTTACTTACAGAGTGCCATGAGCAATAGAATAAAATTTGTAACAGTTGTATTGGCATGTATTTTTAAGATCGCAGCGCTGGGGTGACAAGTTTTAAACTACAGGGTGAACGAGATATGACGTTAACCTATTGTCAAATGGGCAAACACATAATTTGTAGAATTGTGTATTTCTCATAGTACTGTATTATATTTAATTTTCTTTTTATATTGTTTTATAGTAGGTTTTATATTATCTATTAAGGGTAAATTAATGTAAATTCCAAGTAAACTTTTATAAAACTTTAACTTAAATTGTATAACCACTTCTTTTTTAGATGATATCTTCAAAAAAAATAATTAAAATAGCAAAATTACATGATTATATTTCTTATTTAACTTGTGAACATTAGTATAGGATGTATTCGTGGAAGTGAGGATAACTTAAATGATATTTTTGTGAACATTTATAAAACTAACCTCGTTTTGAAACAAAGTTTTCTTTGAAATATAATGAATAAATCTTCAAAGTATACAAGACGGATATATTAATTTATAATTTTCTGATCCACGCACTGTATTATTATCTTTTTTCATCTTGTCAAGTATATTTTTAATCTAAACACGAACTTTTCGTTTACGCGGGAATTCGTGACAACATAATTTATTGCCTTTCTAACGTGACAATGTGCACTCAAGTAAGTAGCAATAATTGTTACTCATATTTCAATATATATGTCAATTTGGATATACAAATACGTATAATATTTAACAAATTTCTAATAATACTTACTTTAATAACAAGTCAACCTGTACTTCATTATTTTACCACCAGATGTCATATCGCTCAGCAATACTTGCCTATTGCTTGAGTTTGGCAGATGTCATGTGTCAGAAAAGTTTAATAATGGGGTCATTTCAAAAAAATAAAATCTTTGTTTTTTTATAAAATCGTGAAATCCGTCTCATATAATAAATATAGTAATTTAAAATAACATGAAATATGCGACTTTTCATTCATAAATTTCCTAATAAACTTTCGCGGATGTAAAATACGTGACGTCACGGCTTGTTACTCACACAAAGACATTCCTCTCTCACACACACACAACGGTCCACGTGGTATCCGTTTGCTGCTGTAAACAAGCTAACCTAAAATTGTGACAGGTGACAGTAGAGTTAAGAGTAAAGGTATGTAAATAAAGCGTTTATTAAAATAAATACCAAAAGTTGTGTGAAATATGTTTTTCGTTAACAATATGTTGTTGTCACATAACCAAACTGACAAGTGATAACTCAAACAATCATAGTTCCAAACACAATCGGTAGAGAGCTACTGCTGCATCCGACAAGCCGTGACGTATAGCCGTGACGTCAGCGTCCAAATATTTGAAATTAAAGACAACTTTTAAAAAAAACATGTCTCTAATTCTAAAGACTTGTAAAATGTAAAACATACACCTACATATTTAATTTGACATATTCTTTCAAGAAAAAAATAAATTAGAAAATGTGAAATGACCCCATTATTGAATTCATTAATTTATTTATCAGAAAGCATGGATACATTTACCATCGTAGAAAAAACGCAATGGAACAAAATTGACAATTAAATATCAATTAATAAACTTTTATCTGTCAAAGTCAAACAATACGACTATTTGAATTGTATGTTCTGTCTTGCTATGTAAAAATCTGAAAGACGGATATTTTATTTTACGTTTATCTTATGACAAGAACCTATTATATAAATAAAATTAGGCTCATTTGATGCAATATTTAATTCTGCTCATTTTTTATATTTATAGTTCTAAAATTAATAGAACAGAATTTACAGCCATATGAAAATTTTACCATTGTATTTTCTATGGTCCATAGAAAGTTAGACACTCCGTATTTTACTAAATGGTTTATAACTTTTAGGTTAGAAGAATAGCCTCGATCTATAATGAGCTACTCTGAACTCTTGGTATACAAATAACTATTACGGTTCAATTTCGTTTTTTTTTCAACAGAATTTTGGGTCACATTTGTCAAATAATTAAAGAATAGTAATTTTTATTGCTTTTGATGCTGAATTTGAACCCACAACCTCTTACAAAGTTATTGTGCATTTTTTTACATGTTTAATTGATTTAATGCCTTTTATATTGATTCATTCTCAGATCTATGACCCTGTTTTAGGAAAAAAATAATTATTGTGAATTGTGACAACCAATGAATTTCTTGTCGGAACTGTTTATTTTTTTGCTGTCTCGTTAAACGTTCTTAAGTGGTTTGAACTATAAATACATATGTTTTAAGTCGGATTTTAATGGAACAAAAAGCTTGTGGGAATCAGATTAGAATTTACTCGTATCTAGAACAATCAATATTTACTTAATGTTTGTATAGATAAAATAGATTTGTACAAATAGTAGATGTCATTAATAATATGGAAAAAGAAATAAATAATATTATGAACTTTTAATGGACTATAATACTTACTATTCATATGGTTTCAAAAGCGATAAAATCGGATATTTTATTAACGAATATTTATTATTGTATACTAACTAATTAGGTGGCCCATAAGCTTAATAAAACGTTTTTAGTCATATAATAAGTTAATTTGGTAAGGCGTCTTCAAACTTTAAAAGTCATTTTATTTGAGAATGAATTGGTTTCAAACCTATTATAATTTGGCAATGTGGTATGTAATAACGATAAGCTTACTATACTTGCCGTCAAATCAGGGTTGAAAAAACCCGTGTTTTATGTAAAAAAAACCCAATCCACCTGGGTTTTATTGGCGATTTGTGGGATTTATTGGGTTTTTATTTCTGTAAATTTTTATGTTCAAAAATGTGCTTTTTAATTATCAGTTGACATGTATTAGGAAAAAAAAATTGTGGAAAAATTACTTTTTTTGCATTTAAAATCGAAGATAAAGATTTTTTTTAAACAGTTCTCTTCCGTAAAATGGCAAATTATGAAGACAAAAAATACAAAACTTAAAACTATGCCAGAAAGTTTTTGTTGTCTGATAAGTATTCATTCACTTCGGCATGAGTTGAAAGGATTTTTTCCACAAATGGATTAGTTTGGTCTAAACTAAGAAATACTAAGCTGAGAAAAGACAAATACTTGCAAAAATTTATAGATATTACGAAGAGAACATATAAATACAGAAAACTATTTTTTTTGTTTGTTTATTAAAATGTTAATAATATAGGTAGTTCATGTTTTATTTTTATTGGTTATTTAAAAATCCATATAACTCTTACAGCCGTATTCATTTATAGCAATAGTTCTACCCGTAATAACTTAAACTTGTTTTTTATACAAGGTTTAGCAAATAATCGTATTCATAACACTTTTATTTTTAGATATAGCTTATACCAACAGGTAATAAATTTAAACCAAGAGGTACTGAGTATAAATCGTTAAACTAGTTGGTTTAAGACCTGTCAATTTTAAATTTTCCGCGTTGTTCTGCGCATGATTAGTATAGTGCGCCCGTAAAACTACAGCTAGCCGTAGCCGTAGTCAAAGCACACAACAGACCTAACCTAATTTCATCAAGATTGATGGTGGATATTTATTATTAAATATAGGTTAGTAAAATTTATTTTAAAATATTTAATCTACATTTTTTTTATAATTTTCAGATTCTTAAGAAAGTGAAAATGATTATGACATGCCAAGATAAACTTGATTCCAGAATTTATCTTTTTCATTTTTATTTGAATTTTTATCTACATATTATGTGCACTGCCGTGTATTTTAATTAATTCAAATAACGAATTCTATTACTCTTCCGTCCAATTTTCGGATCTCTTCTTTTTTTTTGGTGTCATTTTATAATTCCACTAAAATTTTGCTTAATATTTAATATAAGATAGCAAATTGTAATTATAAGATCAAAACTTAACTATTACTCGTACCTGTTTTCCACAAAAACAATTTTTTTTTACTCATGCATTAACGTAAACGAGAATAAAAATACAATGTTGCCAAATGTTTTATCTGGAATAATTATTAAACTAATAAGTTTAAAATATATAACGTTGTTATGAATACGGAAGTGTTAAATCAGTTTTAAATTTAATAGTTATACCGGGAATAAGTGTGGAATAATGAAGTTGCTCTGAATACAGCTGTTATTGTCAAAATATTATGTTTTTAAACGGGTTTTTTTGAAAAAAAAAAACCAAAAAAAACCCAGTGGGTTTTTATGAACAACCCTGTGTCAAATAAATATGGACTGGAGATTTGAACACTGTTGCCAATTCACTGGTTTTGTTGAAAATGTTAAGTTATGAAGAAGTGGCAACACCGCAAGGCAAGGGACAGAGGTTACGAGTTGCGAAGAAGGGAAAAAATTGAGCATCAGACCATACTCATTTGATAGCGACTATAGGTATTTAAGATGTATGATGAGATAATTTTTTATTTTATAATTTAATATAAAGAGCACCCGTTTTTTAATTATTTTTTTCTACAAATCTATTAAAAGTAGACTTTTCATGTTTGTTTTCCGGGTTAATAAAAATGTCATTTTCTAACACAAGTGTTAAAAAGTGACACATCACAGAATGGAACAACAAATCGATATTTTTGACATAAGTGAAAAGAGTATTAGAAATATAAATTTAATTAAAAAAATAGTGTACCATATACGTGTTAAAAGTGAAAGTGTTTTTATTGTAACACATATAAATAGTTATTTCCGTGGACCGTTTATTAATGGCTTTCATTAATATATACAAAATCGTTTATTAAAATATATGTATTTATTAATATTTGTATTTATGATATAAAAATATGACGAGTTTATTTGTCGATAATTGATTCCTTTCTAATTCCCAAGTTTAATAACCTTACAAACCTACAAATTACCTATATTTATATGAAATAAAGTGGTTGTATCGTGTACAACACCGTAACGAACAACGTATTATTTAATTTTACACACTCATGTTAAATATAAATGTTATACCTTTTCATGAATGTATTAATGAAAATAATAACAAAGCGCGTCTTACTAATTACAATTGTATGCCGAATGAAAACCATTAAGGCACTTAGATAAATATGTAACCAACCATACGTATTATGTAGAACAAGTTCTAGTTCTAGAGAGCATGGCCAAGCACATTAAAGTTTATTGAAAATATTTTGTATTCGTTAACACAGGAAATAAGAAAAGTAAACTAAATTAGTGGTCTTCCTGATTTTGGGAATGACATTTTAAACAAATCTTCCAGATGACATATTTGTATACAGTTGCGGTTGCGACTAACTGGTAAACATATGGCGGCAAATGAGTATGGCATGCAAACACTGTAAACAATGAAATTGGCACACTGTAAAATTACTATCACGTCATCTGTTTACATTCGCTATTCGCTTGATTTGAAGCTGCATGTCAGATGCCAGATCTCACGTCAGATCACGCAGCACAGCACACGTCACTCTTAAATGTTACGCTATTTGTGTTATGCTTCATTCAGGAATCGCAAAACGAAGAAATTCTCGGGAGTCGTGAGAATGCTAGGAGATATCAATGTAAATTATTTAAATTCAATTATGGACATTGGCATTATTATAGGTATTGTTTTTTTTTTCTTCATGATTTTAAAAAATAATCACGAATTGCAAAATTAAATTGTACTTTTCAATGTTGGCATTCTGAGGCCCCATTACAACCGGTTGATTAATAGCCAAGCACCCTATAAAAACTTACAGTATCGGACATAAATAGAGCGGCTCCGTAGGAACTAATAAAAAATATTCAATATATTTTCAAACTTTTCATACAGGTGTCCCATTTAAGGTACGCATGCCTTGGGATCTCGAGAAAAGTAAGAGCTACGAGGATGGTTAAATTAGACAAAAGTTGCCCCATTAGTGGGCCAGTTTAGTGGTGTTTCGTTTGTTCGGAAAAAATGTATAGGTCACTAGATATGGGTAAAAATGCAAATTTTTCCATTTTCGTTTTTTATGTGAATTCGAACTAAATTTTAACTTATACTTTCTACAGGCACTTTTGTACGTCGTAAAAAATCTGACGTGGACACCACACGACTTCCTTGTACGATTATTAAACTATACATATTTTTTTAATAAATAAATTACAAAATATTAATTTTAACTTCAAAACAGTAAGATATATAGCGACCATAAAGGGAGTTTTTAAAGAGAGTTTTGATTACAACAAAGAAATATTTGATTAAAACAATGAATATGACTAATTTCACAATAAAAATATAATATTTGTTATTGTACGAATCATAAAATTTCATGTATTTAACGTAATTTGACATGAACATTTTTTTATGTTTTTGTCCTAATCCATAGCAAGCTTTATTACAAAAACAAAAAAGTATATAATTTTTAAATTTACATATCTCGCTTTTATACAAAGGGCTAATTTAATAATACTTGATGTGCTAAACGCAGAAATTAATTCTCTAAAACTTTTATTTGAAGCATTTATTTCTAAAATCAAAATAAAATCATTTTATTCAAGAAAAACTGTTAACAACTTCAAGTAATGTACCACTTCCGGTTATCCTATTTTAACCAAAATCTATTATGTTATTTCGATTGACATAAAAGTCTTGTATACCAAATTTGAAAAGTTTTAGATTATATTTTAAAACAGTTTTTCATTAAAATCTATTATAGGCTTCGTGTAAAGTGCCACTTCTGGAAATTGTGTAATAACCAGAAAGGGAGGTGCACAACTAGATGTTATAGGAGTCCTAAATACAAAATTTCAACTTTCTACGGCTTACCGTTTTTGAGTTATGCGAGATACGTACGTACGTACGTACGTACAGACGTCACGACGAAATTAGTCAAAATGGATTCAGGGATGATCAAAATGGATATTTCGGCTGAAATCTGAAAACCGAAATTTTTCGCGATTACAATACTTCCTTTACTTACGTACAAGGAAGTAAAAAAATATCTCTTACCATTTTCGAGAAATTCATATTAATTTTCAATCTTCATATGGAGCTCAAAGTAGGCTGTGATACCATTAAATAGGCATTTTTTTTCTCTTTCCATCGATGTAAAATACTTGTACTTTAATTTTTAAATTATGTAAGAAATTAAAAAATTAATGATATTTTACAGCTTTTTCTTGTGTTTTATTCAAGTGGCCCACTAACGGGGTAACTTTTGTCTAATTTAACCAACATCGCAGCTCTTACGGTTCTCGAGATCCCAATGCATTTGTACGTTAAATGGAACACTCTGTATAATGTAAAAGTGACATTCATAAAACCTTATCGATGTTAAATATGTAATTCACAAGTATCGTACCAAATTTCACAAGTACTTATGTGTCTGAATACAAATGTGAGGTGCGACACAAATAAGCGACTGTATAAATAATAACAATTAATGAGAGAAACTTAAATTAGACAAAAAATTAACAATGTTACATATTTCATACTTTAACAATTATTTATAATAGATTGGATTCGTCGTGGCATCGAATTAAGTAAATTATCGATAATTTTGTGGTTTCTAGATTGCCATACATCCGTTATAAATTCAAATAATTGTTTAGAATAATTAATATTATTCCTAGCAATAATTTTGGCAATGGTTTCCAACAGAATTTCAATTGTATTAAAGATCAGGTGACTACTTGCGCGTTATGGAGACATTCAAATCGGCTCATTACTTTTTTTTTCATTCGCTACTCTCACACGGTTGAAAATAGGACAACGCGGTTTCAAAATATGAACACAATGGGATTCCGAAGAAATTGCTTTAATATTTTGAACAATTTCAAATCGGCAAATTTCTCATATTTCATCCACTACTCCGACACCGTTAAAAACTTCGTAACGCGGTTTGAATTCGACATGAATTTTTCTTTCCTATCATGTATTTGTACGATTATTGCTGAAGAGTGGTTAGTAGAATTGAAGATGTTCAATATATTACAGGAATTTCTTTGGAGTTCCATTGTGTTTTATTCGTGAACCAGTTATTCGCTAAAATCGTATAATACTTAATAAGAAAAAGAATTTCCTATTTTAATTGTGTGAGACTAGTGAATGAAAAAATATCTGTTGTGGTCAGCACAATACCTCTCGCAACTTCCGTTAAGTATAGGGCGCGAGCAATCATGTGTCATTGTTGACCTTGACAAGCAGATATGGGGGCCCGTGTCAAAATTACAATTAGTAATTATGTACATAGATTTCAAATGTCAGAATTTTTCATTAACAATTTTATAATTTTCTAAATTCACGTAGTTAATTTGTCACCAGGAGTGTGGAATTTACTTGTTGAGGAAAATAAAACTATATGGAACTGGAAAATCACTAAAATTAGAATGAAAAATTATGATATTTGACGTCTATGTACATAATTACTAGCTATCATTCTGACACGGGCCACCATATCTGCTTATCAAGGCCAAAAAATGCCTGCTCGTGCTCTATTGTATTTAACATTTCTTGTATACACTCTACACTAAAAATTCTACTTACATCTATTCTTTATATTTAGATTTTTTAATTTTAAATTCATTCTATGAAGAAATTTTGTCCTCTTCTATTTTTTCGATATGTTTCCAATTCATTGTCGGGATTGACAGTATTTTTGAAGGCTATATGTAACATATCTATAATTTTAAATATTTAACTATTAATACAATAAGAAATAATATAATGTATGTACTTCCCAGGAAAAATCTGCAGTAATGTCTCTGAATATTTGACACTGTCATATATCTGTTATTCTCATTTTTCAATTGCTTTCCATAACATTATTTGGGCTGTGAGATTTATTACAACAGATTATTATATACCTTATATTTCTTTATCTCTAAATCTATAAAAGATATAATAAAATATTTATATGTATCAGATAGAGAATTTACTCTTCTTTAATACAAGCAAGAACAAAAATTTTCAAAAAAAAAAAGGTAAAAAGAGTAATGAGTCGATTTAAAGCTGTCTGTAACTCGCAAGTTGTCACCTTAATTTTAATGCTTAATGCGAAGTTGGTCTATTTATGTCTGGTACAGTATATACTATATTTAAGAAGGTAGCTTTAAATGGAATAAGGAGTACATTTCACGGCCAGTGATTGGTGCAAACGCAAGACAGTTTTAAACTGTCCCAACGTTATGTAAATATTGTATATTTTTTGCTGCATGTGTATAATAAAGGAGACTAGATAATTAAATATAATTAAATAAATAATTTTAATTATAAATAACTAATAATGTGAAGTAATAAGTTAATATAAATATTTAAGACACAAACAGGAATGAGTTTATGCACGATTTTTCATTTTTAACTTTAATCGATAGAATAATGAACAATTAAACCCGTAGTTTTTATTATTCCTCAAATTTATATTTAATAAAGAAAAATTTACAATTAATTATATCTTTAAAAAAGCAGCTGATTTTCACCGCCTCGTCCCTCACCCAGTGACGTACGCAGTTCACTCCAACGGCCATTTTGATTTTCAGACTGGTTTCTAAACGTCAAAGTGACATTTAAAGATAAGCTGATTTACAAAAGTATACTTCTGGTTAAAACGTTGTTAACGTAGCTAAACAAACTTTTAGCGAGCGTCTAATCTCAAATTTTGACAAAGTGGAAGAAGCACAGCTGATGTGACGCGTGGATAACTTCAGGGCAAATGAAAATGATATTCATAAACATGAATAAAATATCATTATATTAATATAGTGTGTTAAAAAAAAACCTAACTCGGAGTAGGCTATGAACAGAGAAACGTACGTCTGATCATTATTCATTTCAAAAGTTAAAATTGATCTTGAAATGTAATTTTAAGGAGAAAAGATAATAAAAAAGAATACAGTATTTTTTTATTAGCCATTTTCTAATTTATTTCCATTTCTAAAATCAGATTCAAGAAGAAAAGCTTCTTTTGATAACATTTTTGACAATATCTCGTGTCAAATTGACATTTAATTAAATACTTATAAAATGATATACGTTTAATTATTTTTCTTGCATGACCTCATTGTCAAAAGTATTTTATTATTTGCGCAATTTTGTATGTATGGTCAAAAAGGTCTTCATAGATGATATTGAAGATGTTCTACCTCCAAATGATGTGTTTTTGAGGGTGATTCTTTTCAACTTGAGAAAAATTAGATTCGCCATTAACCTTAAAATTTTGCTGCGTTAACCCGTCTCATCAAGCTCTACCCGCCATTGTAATCTTAAACCAAAGAGTATAGTAACATTCAATTTTTCGTTCGTTCTACACAAAAATGTACAGTACCTGAACCTATACGGTGCATGATTATCTGGAATCAAGTAGGTATAGATATGTGCAAGAATAGTAATAATTTTTTAAATACAGTAACATGTTCTTTTTAAGAAAGTTTTGTAGTTCTTTTATTTGTATTAATATATTGTGTTATTTATAGCGATAGATAAAAACAAATAATTAAATATAAGAATAATTTTTTTAATAACTACTTTCTTCTACAAATAAAGAAAAATATTTACTTATGGAACATGTTTTCTGAATATATTACAATTTCTTTCCTTTTTCTACTACTTTCATTATTTTTTTTACAAATTTCCCTTCTTTACAATTCTCGTAGTCATTACAAAAAAATTGTTTAACAAAAAAAAACTTATTTCCACAAGAACTTCCAACTAAAACGTGGTAATGAACACCTTTTTTTAATTAACTGTTCAAAGATTGTTTCAAATTAGTAGTAATTACTATTATGAAATGTGCGGTGCACAGAAATAATACTGCAGGATTGCATTAACAGCGCATAAACATTACGAAGTGCATCCGAGGCCTGCAAGCTGCAAACAATGGCCTGATGAGGACAATGCAATTGCCAGAGGTTTCCACAGTCTGTAAAATATATGATTTTCTCTCATGGCTTCCCCGGATAATTGTTATCATTTTAATAGTCGCTTCTTTATGAGAACTTTTGCTTTATCTCTAAAGTTTATGTGATGACTGGTTTCCGCAAACTTGAACTTATGACTGAAGCATAAAATTTATCATTTTACATCTGAGGTAGTAAAATGTTATATCACTTAAAACGTAAAAATTGTTTAGCTTACTGATTGTGAATTGTAACGCACTTAAAAATTAGAAATACTTATACGAGGGACGTGCTAGAATTATTGATAATAAAACACATGATTTATATTTTTTATGGCCGGTTGTTCGAACGTAATTTAAATTTTAAGCATCGTGTGAATGAGCAATCGGAGGCTATTGCTAAAAATTAACCACTGGGTTACAGAACAGGCCCAATTATTGCATTGAAATGAAATGTCGAATGTGTTATTATGCAATTTGCATTTTTTCGTTTAAGGATCTGTTAAAATAAGCCATTTTGGTGTAACTGGGCATTAGAATTTTATTTTAAATACAGATGTCCGTTTTCCGAGGCTCACCATTGGGATCTCGGAAACTATAATAGATACGATGTCGGTTAAATGAGGGTAAAATTATTCCTTTTAGTAGACCATTTTAAGGTAGTTCACCAGCTACCGTCTAAGCCAAAAGTTTGAGCATACATGCATTTTGATAAGTGACTGTACTTTCTCGCGCCGTATGTCGTATGTATGTACATTCATACCGCTACGAAGCGATGTGAACGGAAAGCTGGCAACGTGGCGCTTTGATCGAAAGAGAAAAATAATATAATAAATTATATATAGTTAAAAATATTACTTACACTTGTATATATTGTATTTTTTATTCATTTATATTTTTGAAAAACCGTATACCAGCGTTAAAACTACTAAATTGATTTTTTGACAGTCTAAAAATGGCATTTAAATTTGATATCTGCTGGAACGTAGCCCACTTTATTAATACAAGGCTGGAAAACAACTCAAATTTTGTTTTAAAATCTGCCCAAAAACTCCAGTTTAAAACCGGTGATGAGCGCGTGATTTATTCCCACTGTCATTTAAATGTCATTTTTAAAATGTCAAAAAAATCAATTTAGCAGTTATAACGTTGTTATGCGGTTTTTCAAAAATTTAAATGATTAAAAATATATTAAATGCAATTGCAAGTAATATTTTTATTTATATATAATGATATATTAGTTTTACCTCTTCCCCGTGACGTAGTAAATATGCAGCGTTACCGCTGCCTCTCTCCCTCGAGTTTTTCCGTCGTCGAGTACGTTAGTTTACACTACGATTACTCTAAAACTGTACGTAAGATCGCTTTCATTGTTTGAAATAACATTTGAAACATATTAAACTACATTATATTAGTTTTTTTTATTAAAATCTATGGAAGCAAAATGATGCTATTGATCAAAACGTTGGTTTTGGTAGCATTGGTCCTATGCCTCCCGTGTTAAAACGTCTGATTTTCGAGGCAAATAACTCATTTTCTGTACGTCAGAAATTCATAAAAATTGGACTGTACATGTATTAAGCTGTGTACACACTTGAGCACGAATACGAATGAGGCAGGCCACGGCTGCACGAGCCATGCAGTGTGGACATTGTCCCGAGGCACGACGAACTGTTCGCCGAACAGTTCGGAACGAGCCAACTGCTGTCGGTCTATCAAAGGGATTCGTGCTCAGTGTGGACGTGTTCAAAACATTTGAACACATGATTTTGAATACATTGTAAAAATGGAGTGGACTCAAGAGTTATGTTTCGGTCTTATAAATAAATATAGAAAGAAGGAAATATTATGGAACCCTCGGGATTCCAATTTGTACAATAACTTAAGAAAAGAAGATGCTTGGGCAGAAATAGCAGCAGCTCTTGAAAAAAGTGTAGAAGAAATAAAGAAAAAAATGGATAGTTTAAAAGGTTCTGAATCTTGTATCGTTTTTCTTTATTTTATTTTTAATACCATTTAAAAGAAAATTAAAATCTTCTTTTGACATTCTGGTGAAATTTTTAAATTTGCCAAAATCTTCGTCAGCACGTAAGTCATTTAATAAAAAAGTACTATTAACATTATTAATGCGGCTTCGTCTCAAATAAAGTTGTGAAGACCATCTTCGCCTCTGTTTTTTACGTTTTTTTGATTTTTATTATCTTTAAAAGTAGTATAACACTGATACAAGCCACGGGTAGTAAGTGTTCATGCGACATTTCGCCTATTCGCCGCACAACACTGGAGCACTGCCGCGGCAGCCTCATGCGCTCCTATGTGGGAAAACGTTTATCCCACACGAGGCATTCTGTTCAGCCTCGACCTGCCTCATTCGCATTCGTGCTCTAGTGTGTACGCGGCTTTAGGTCATTCTTAACACATTTTAATTTTTTTTATGAAAATGTATAGAAATTCGATTTACTGGTGAACTACATTAAAGATGTATTTGGTTTTGCCGAAAAAATCATAGGTAACTAGATAAATGCAAAAATTCAAATTTGCTGATCTTTATTTTTACAAATAACTTCTACATATATGGAATTTTGATTTGCACTTCTTAGGACACGTTTTTTATTTTTTTATAGAACGACGATGCTTCAATTTTGGTATCATTGTTAGATTTTGAGTTATGAGGTCAAAGTTATAATTTTTATATGGACGCCATATTGGAAAGTTTCATCATTGATAAGCTTTCCAACGATATTGATATTCATTTGTTTCAAAAAGTAAAAATGTAGCAATTATTAATTTATAGAGTAAAGACAATGCTTGCCGCCGTCGATTCCCATATCTGTAGTCTGTAGCTGGCGCCAACAACATATAAGAAATGATGCCGTACAGAAGAGGAATATGAAAAAATATAATTTTTGGAATTGTGATATTTTAGTTATTGCAGGAGAATTTTTTGTCATACATACACTAAGACACACACATACACACACCCACCCACATACAGACATCATCGCAAAAACAGTAAATTCGTATTCTAGGGACCCTAAAATGTGTTTATTCATTGAAAACTCACCATCGAATTTTTTAACCAAAGACAATACCTTCCTTACCTAGGTGACGGAAGGTAAAAATTGAAGTTAAAATAGAACATGCTCTATTTTCAGCACAATTGTCTTTAAAATTGATGCAAAAATTGACAAATGTAATGCAAATGTTTTTTAAACTCAATTTCTAGAACTTCTCCAAGTTCTTAAAATTGACAAATGTAAAACAGACTGTAAAATGATGAGTTTGAACTTGGCTATTTCTCTAATAATATAAACTAACGCACAAAATGCGGTTCTCTTCCCATATCTGCAGCCGCGTGCTGTGATCCGGCTACCATATAGTTGTTTCAAGGCAACCGGCGTTGGCAGCCCAGGCCTTTTTCGAAATTGTAAACTACAGTCTGTATAGTCCGTGTAGTAGTGTATTTTGAACATCTCGAATACAACTATAATTTAGTTAATAGTAGTTGTCATTTGCAAAAATTGAACCTTGTACCACAGATTATACTTAGTAGTTTCAGTTAAAAGTACAGTTGATTACAATTTCTGTAAGTAGCTAATTATTCAGCATTTGTCAAATTTAATGCATATAAACAAAGCAATTAAAGTTAATAAAGAAATAACCACAGTTGGCTCTTACGTACAACGGTAACTTTACACATTTTGAAATAAATTGTGTGTGCTAGAATTGGACTCATCTGAAACTCCCTCATTGTTGCAATGCAACCGACAGGAAGCCAGTTAAATTACTTAGTTCTGGCATTGTAATTTTCAGTCACGCTTACTTGATCCTACACTTCGGGAAAAACAAACAACTGCCTGTCTGTCGGTTCACAGAGATCTAGATTCCACATACTCGACATCTAATAGCTTCGGAGAAGATAAGAATGCTCATGAAATGTAAATTTCAACATTTGGTATTCGAATAGAAATCGGCTTGAAATTGTTTCTATCGGTCTCTATCTATATTTACATAAAAATAAAACTTTGTAACACATTACACCTATGAAGATCGAATCTTAAGGATGATTTGTATAATAGGTATTTAGATTATGCCACAATGGGGTCCTTCACTACAGTAACATGTAAAATAATGGATCATTTATGTTACAACCGGTTAAAACTAAACTTTAAAATTGTATAATAGGCTTATCAAAATATTAAAAAAAGTTTTTAAAATTTTAGAATTTTTAATGCCGTTAATACTACGTCATATATATTCTCTATTCCAAATTCTTACTACTTTCAAGCCTTCCAATAGCGCCTTTTTAAAATACGGAATCCGAAAAATGAATGCAGAAAATAATGATATAACGAAAATGAAAGTATACCAAATAATACTTGCTCGAATGTATTACGTATCGCCAGATAAAAAAAATCTGTTGTGGCCAGCACAATACCTCTCGCCATTTTCATTTGCATAGGGCGCGAGCAGTCCTGTGACTTTGTTGGCCTTGGCAAGCAAATATGGGGGCCCGTGTGAGAATAACACCTATTAATAATGTACATAGGTGTCAAGTATATGGAATATTTTCCATACTATTGTTGACAAATAAACATCAGAATATTTTGAATTGAATTGTGACATCTATGTAAATAACTACTAGCCGTCATTCTGACACGGATCCTCATATCTGCTTGCCAAGGCCAACAAAGTCACATGACTGCTCACGCCCTATAAGTAACGAATTTAACATTTCTTGCACACACAGATAATTGAAATTGTATCTCTTCTTTCGTTCTATGAGGAATTTTGTCCTACCCTTCTATGTTCAAAATTCTTCAAATTAATTGGCAGAAAAATCTTCCAGTAATACTGATTTTTGACATTGACATTTTGAATTTATCTGTCATTTACAAACAAATATTTCAACTGGTTTCCATGGAGTTTTTTGGGCAACGAGATTTGTTACATACATTTTTCCTGAAACCGTCAAGAAAATTGAATTTTCATGGATATCTTGGGTCTTGAAAATTCATATTTGCAGTACTACTCGTGTTAAATTTTAACTGATTCTTTTGAGTAGATACTGTACTGAAAAATTTCACCATTTCATACTCAATCTAATATTTTTTATTGTTTTTATTTTTAATACAATTGTCAAAATAGTGAATTTATATATAATTTAAGCGTTATTATTATTATTATTATTATTATTAAAAATAATAATAATAGAACAGATTCACACACCATCAGAATTGATGGCAACTGCCCGATTTCCCTGCATCCCTAACAACTGATTATCTTTCCCTAAAGTTTTTTACCAACTTAATCGATTTTCGGACCAGGATACCGATTCTTGAAATATGATAATTTTCTCACAAGGTGACATAAAATCTCACTCTTATTTCATTTTATAATTTTTCACTTTTTTAAATCCCGAAAAAAAGTTATAAATGGCTATGATTTAGCAAGGCGAAATTTGACATTGACAGTATGACATTGCATTCTTCTTTGATTAGCATTACAATTCTTATTTTTATTTTAACTGGTATTGATAACGTTGCCACTCGCACTTATTCTATATTTATGAACAATTTATCATTATTATTGTAACTGTACAACTACAAATAAAATATGTTTTATTATATATGAACGTATCTGTATTGTATAAGTATTTGTAAAATATTTAAAGTGGGGCTGAGGTTATAGCTAAATAATGTATGTCATTTCCCACACCAAGCTGATATGTGATACCCACAAATCAAAAAACGTATAGTAGTTAATTTTTTTTGTTGGAATGCGTAATGCTGAACTACAACTTTGTTGGGTTAAGTTGTCACTCAATCGACTAATTAATAAATTAACAAAAAAAATTATTCAGCCGAAATAATGTTACGAAAATTTGGCCCGAAAGATCATTTCTATATTTTCCAACTATTTTAAAGCAGTAACTATTTCCCTTTCGTCAATCATGATATGTGTTGTTATTTTATTTGTAATATTAATTATTATAATTTATTATTAAGTAATTTAACATATGCGAATGACATTGATTCTCTCCACCTTTTTGGTGGTGAGATAATTTTCACGTAGTGAGATGAAATGTGAAAGAGTGAGATGAGATAACAAAATTATTTCAAGAATTAAGGAAAAATTCTAATTACGTGGCGTTGACATTTTTTTCTCACTTCTGTCAAATCTCACTGGCATCTTTATATCACTATCGTTCAATAGTATTCCTCATTTGTAACTAAATTTAGGGTTGTAGCAAAAATTATAAATACGTAAATGAATTGAACTCAACACCTTTAAAATTTTAAATAAAAACTATGTGAGAACAAAAAAGGTATAATATTATTTTAATAATTTCTAATATTTTTTTTAAGATTACTGTATATTGTACTATTGTACACTCGTTATAATATACATACAACATATTTCTCTTGGTAGAAAGATGCAACAAAACATAAATTAATTGAATTACAAGTCGTATCCATTTCACAAGTTTCTTCTTGTATAATAATAATAGGATTATACCCCGCAGTTCTACAGTACTCTATAATCCTACTTCTAGAAAGGATTATCAAACTGGATAAAACTTGACAACTGCAATTATTTCTCCACTTATTCTGGAAAAGAAGCATTGTTCATAGTGTCACATATATTATTTCTACTTACAAAAAACATGAACTACATTTCATTTATCAAATCAGCAATATTTTTCCATTTCCGCTTTCCTTACGAACTATATATGTATGTATATAATAGTTTTTAGTTTACTGATATATAAACACAAATAGAATATATTAGCTAATCGTAACAATAAAACAACATTTAACTGTCAAGTTGTTGATAGTAAAAACAAAAGTTCCCATATGTAACACTCCAATATGATATCATCACAGTTTATAACATATGTTATAATCATCACATAATAAATTCTTAACCACAAAGTACTTCATAGAATATAAAACAATTACTATTATGATCAGTGTTTTCAAAACAAGCTATCGCTATTTTGAAGTCATTGACAGACGAAAATCAATGCGTAAAAGAATTTCTAATGTTGATGCGCGTTGTTGATCTAGATGTAAACAGTAAACCTCTGTTCATTATCTAGTTATCTATGAAATATTCTATTGTTAACTACCTCTTCGCATTCTAGAAACACCCGCGGCCAATTAGCAATGACATATCTGCATCCTTTAACTGCCATAACCTTATTAAGTACTTCACACGCATAGAATATAAATTGAAGAAGATATATTCATATGTAATGAAGAATAATGCTTTTTTCAGGGTTTTCAAATTAAAAAATTCCATTACTCTACATTTTAAATTGGCATGATTTTTTAACGCGGTATTCTACTGTAAAAGAACATTAAACAAAGAGGTCCCCGTTCCATAAAATAAATTGCTGATACCCACAAAGAGTGATGTGTAACTGAAAATTTCCCATAGTATTTTTTTATTCCCCGGGAAAATTCCTGAAAATTTCTTCAACCATTATTTGCGGAGAAAATCATCTTATCTTTTTTTCAATATTTAATAAAATATTAGACCTTGCCGCCTGTTCTTTTGCTTTATGTTTGTAGCATGCCTGTCTGTTACCTATCCGTCAACAAACATTGTGGTGCTTCGCAATATTTGAAATTCCTTGCGAAATTTTCAAAAAAAAAAATCTTGAAAATTTCCCGGGTTATGTCCGGGAATTTTGCCTCATCAATCAATTTTGGGACTTGACCATCACTACTCGCAAGTCTGTATCTGTGCCCATTTTTGAGCTCCCCAAAACTCATGTACAGAATGTCTCATTTTCGATGTTTTTTTAAGGTATCTCGGGTAATATTAACAATAAAGCAAAACTGTGCTCATTCCAGGGTCATCTTTTTGAGAAAAGTTTAATAGTCGCCACAGGTTTTTTCGATCTTCTTTTGTTTTCGAGTTGCAGGCAAAAACTCGTTTCTCGCTAATTTCGAAAATATCTCGTATCTTATTCATTGATAGTTCTAAAAAAAAATGTTTAAACAAATATTGTACTGTTTTTTGCGCAGAATAAAAAGTCGTAATTAGATATTTTGAAAACTTATAGCGACGTCGAAAGGTTCGTTCTCCACCCATTTTTAGGTCGTGACCCCAGAAATTGGTAAAATTTTAAATGTAAATATCTCGAGAACGAAAATGTGATTCGAAAATTTGGAATCAGTGCATTGATGTGTCTAAATATATAAAATTTCGACAATTGTAAATTTTTTGAGGAAAATGAGTATATATTTGGGTTTTGAATGCTATATTGTCTGTCCAGGACGTATTTGCAATACTTTTTTCCCTAGGTATCTTAAACACTTGTCCGGGACATATATGAGTCATTCGTCCTCAAGTTTAAATATTTTTATGAAAATATGCATTGGGTCTGGCCGCTTGGCAAAATTTAAAAAAACCGACACAGTTCTTTTCAATTACCTTAAAATTTGGAAGGAGCTTGAATCGGTATTTGACGAGAATTGTTTTTTTACAACAAATTAATATATTCAGGAAGATATATTCTCAACCTCTAACATAATATCACAAGTAAGCTTTAGAAAAAAGATAGCAGCATGTAAAATAACAGTGGACTTCTATCTCAGACGAAATCTTTTAAAAAACTATGTTTAGTCAAAACTTGTGTAACCTCACTCCTCTTCAGTGGTGGATTTCACAGAAGGATGTAGATGAAATAAATAAAAACTTAATCCTTATTAAACAGTTCATATGTACGTACAGTACCTTCATCTGCTTCCATAGAACATATGTTTTTCTTCATTTGAAATTGTACACTCCAAACTGAGAAATAAGTTTAATTTTTTTATAAAATTTGATTTAAATCAATATTTTTTTTTAAATTAAATCAGGCCAACCCTAAATGTGAGGAAAATTTTGGTTTATAAGAAAAAATCAATACATACTTCTTTTCTTGCCCCAGTTAATGTAACATCTTTATTTATTATTTTATAATTTATTATATTCATTGTTATCGTCTTTTTTCCGTCTACCGCACAACTGTTATATTCACGTGCTTCCATATTTATTTCATAGTTAGCGGTATTTTTTCTAAATGTCATTAGGGAAATATACACCATATGTCACATCTAAATTTAAAATTTGTAAACATTAAAACAAGTTGTAGCTAGTTTCGAATAAATGTAATAGATCACACCACACCATTTCCATTTCTATATTTTACGAATTTTATTAGTTTATAGATTTACATATTTCGTATTCGGTTTACTGGCTTTAATAACCCATTCAAAAATAACGTACAAAAGAAACAAAAAGTAATACGAACACATGATGTGTATTTACATGCCCCATAAACATCAAACATCATATGATCAAACATACACAAGATATAACCTCAACCACATGTTGCATTCTAACCTGTACTGTTAGTTTCCATTTCACTTTGAAAACCACCAAATAATTGGTACCTGTACCTTTTGCTACATATCAAACTCTATCACAGCATATGATTAGAAAGTTTTACATAGTCTTTGTTTTCGCAGATTTCTTATTTTATTGCGCACAGTTCTTTCATTTGCGATGGCGGGATGTTTGAATCAGAGCTGTTGCAAGAGATCATTGTTCGAATGGAAATCGTGCGGGAACGTTCAAAACCATGCAATTCATCTTGATTTCTGCCGGATGATTACTCTTCATTTACTATCTGATTCTAGCAAAGTTTATTGACTTTTAAGAAAGACTCTACTGGATAAAACAACGGTGTCTTATTGAACAGATGTTTTTGCAGTATTCAGGTAAAAGCTTCCAGAAATGAAAATGTTCAATATTATTGTTTAAAAACATGGTTTATAGGAAGTGATATGCATGCATATAAAAATTAATATAAAAATAATTAGCTTATCAAATAAAAATTGTTAAAATGAGAAAATAAAATGCATTAGTAGTTACATTTGGCAGTTTTCAAATTTTTAGTAGTTAACACCATATAAAATATGTCGTATATCTAATATTTTCTGAAATAACACTCCAGTATATGGTTCACATATTAGAGGCCACAGATTTGTAGATTTCACATTGCATTTGGTTATCACAGTCGCATGTATGCAGTTGTAGCAATAATACAATGATTCAGTTTATGAATTTTCGTGATTTTTATGTTCCTTTTCTTTCTCTTATACCTTGAAAATATATAGGAATTTGGGTAAAATATACATGTAGCTGCATCAACTAACGGAAATACTGTAACAAATTTATAAAAAATGCCCTATATTAGATATTGCCAGTGGGTGTCAACTAATAGAAAAATGTCAAAAATGTGTATCAGTATTTGCCATCCCCACGTAAGTCTGAAACAAGACCTAAAATCACTAATAATTTATATAATTTAAAAGGTGGCTTACTATTACATTCAGTAAAATTTGAAAAAAAAAAATATATTAACGATTTATTACAACATATTTATAAACTTATCTTCTTAAGGATTTACACAACAATTCAGCAAGTCGGATACAAAAAACTCCCACTGGTCAATGCGATGGTTTTGGCATTAACCATTGGCCGCGTTCAGCACCACTCATCGCTGGCATCGCTGAGCACCGAAGTTTGCCGAACTCAATGAATTGCCGAATGCGATTGTTCCAGTAATTGCATTCGGAAAACATCGGCATTCAGCGGTGCTCATCGCTACCACCGAACGCGCCCATTGTTACACATGGTTATACCTACTAGTATAGTAACAACAAAAACAATATTAAAAATCTGATGTGGCCAGCACAATACCTTCCGTCAATCTTGTGTATTATGCACAAATTCCATACATAAATTTTCTTGCAAAAGATTCTAAATTTTTGGTATTATGTGATTCCCTTTCTTGGCAACTGAATTCCATACTCCTGATAACAAACGAACCACATGAAATAAGAAAATTATGAAATTTTGAATGAAAAATTATAACACTTGTCAGTTATGGACATAATTAATTGCTGTCACTTTGACACGGGTCCGCATATCTGTTTGTCAAAGTCAGCAAAGTCATGTCACTGCACGCGCCCTATACATATTTTTTTTTGCAAAAAATCCTATATTTCCAGTAAAGTTATTTCATAAACAAACTATGCAAATTGCACTTGACACTGACATCTTCTTCTTCTTTAGTTTTTCCCATTCGCTAGGGGGTCGCTATTTTTTATTTTCTTCTTCCACTCATTTTTGTTTTGCGTGTCGTTCTCATTCAGTTCCTTTTCTCTCAAGTCTTCTGCAATACAGTCTTTTCATCTTATATTTGGTCTTCCTATGTTTCTTCCACCTTCTATTAATATATTCATCTCTCCTCATGACATGTTCAAACCAATGTAATCGTCTCTCTTATATCTAGAAACTTCTAACACTAGCGTTACTTCCCTTATTCTTTCGTTCAATTACTTGCTTTTTATTGATACTGATATCTGTCAATTTGAATTACCTGAATATATTAGCAGTTTCCATGGTTAAGTTAGCATAGCTGGCTGAATTATGAAATTTATATGAATTTTTTTATCTTTATTATTCTTTAACTCTATATCTGTTAAATATGAAATATAAAATGTAATCAAATCGTATAGACAATAATAAATTCTTTAAGTTATAATAACATTTAACTGAGTTTTTCAAGAAAAACTGTTAAAATCTTCAAATGAGGGTACTTCCGGTTGACCAATTATAACCAAAGTATAATCAAATCTGCATATGGTTGTAAGGAAGGGGAATAACGCAAGAATTGTAATTTTTGGAATTCTAGTATTGGAGATTTCGTTGACGACCCGGCCGTCACATACACACACACATACACACATACACACACACACACGCACACACTAACACACACACACACATACAGACATCATCGTAAAAATAGTAAAATCGTATTGTAAAGACCCTAAAACGTGCTTATTAAATGAAAACTCACCACCGAATTATTTGACCAAATACAATACCTTCCTTACCTAGAGGTGACGGAAGGTAAAAACAGTCAAATTTGTTTATTTTATTGTAATTTAAACTCAAAGTGTCAACTACTAGTGCTATGTCAACTACCGGTGCTTTTACCTTATTTTGTCGTATTTTTTTTAAGAATTTCCGATATTTTTTCATAACTTTTTAATGTGAGAACCGAAATTATAACTTGGTAGTACAATATGGTTGTAATTGTGAATAATTTGCTGTGAGTTATTTTATTTTCACACAATATCCTAACAAAACAACGTAAGAGGTTTTCTTATTATTTTTACTATGCTACAATTGTTTTAAGAAATTTAAACTGAAATGTTGTAAGAATTGCACATCTGTACTAGAACTTTTCGATAAAACTCTTTGCAACAGTATACTTCAGTTTTAAACGTTTTAAATTATACTCGTATATCGTTTTAATGGTTTTAAAAAAAAATAGCAGATGACGTTTCATAGCCAACCATTTAAACATAAATGAAAAATAGCTACTTACGTCGTTAGGCTGTTAGCGAAACATTTATGGTTATAATCCTATAGTATTTAAATAAGTGCTACGTCCCACAAATATTGCCTCCCTGGTGGTACAAGTACTAAAGTTCGTTACAACACAAGCGATGTAGAGTCCGTACAGCATAAAGTTCTAAATTGGTACTTACAAGGACGGAATGAACAGTTTTCTGAGTGTATGAACTACTCTACTCATAATAGAACGCTAACCACAAGAAGTATATCGCCTATGTACTATTAATTCCGAAATCAGATGTTAGTTAGGAATTAGGGATATTATTTTAAATCTTTTTCGGTAAAAATACTAGGCGAATTGTAAAATAAATACATGGATATTTTTGCTTGTAATTTTTATGAACAAACTTTAACGTAATCTAGTGTACAAAACTTATATCTGCGAAACTCGGACCGAGTTTTGTTTATACGTCTGGTTAGGTTATGTTAAGGTATATTTAGATAAATATCCAAGCTAAGGGAAGGAAGGCGAACAAAGCTTAACGTGGATGGCAGCATCATAGCTATATTATGTTGCCGCGGATAATTTTGAAAGACCACTGACACTGACAATTATTGTTTATTCCTAAAAGTACAATTATAAAGTCAAATACACATGAAACAACGTTAATTATTATAATTTTTACCAGTTGTATATCTAAAGATTCATTTTTTTTCCAAAATGATCTGCACAAACAAATACCTAAACTAAAAAGATTACTTACAATTTTATTTATACCTACTAAATACAATAACGCGTTTTTTAAAGAAGAATCCAATTAACAAACTATCTGTCACTTTTAATACCGGATTCTCCAATTATGAGTACATTGGGCTTGCGCGCCCATAGTAGAGGGCACAATTTTTATTTGGTAGTTTTAAAAAAGTACGTGGCTATGGTGGCGCCATAGTTACACTATATCAACACCGCCTGTACCCATTAAATCCAATACTTATTAACTCATTATTTTACAGTTCGCCAATACTTCATTTCACGTAAGTAAATAGCGTTGGTTTAGATAGGAATATAAATTCTGCCATTTGATTGGTCAGAATAGAATGCAAACTTAGTTCACAAACACGTAAAAATAGCAGCTGTCAGTTATCAATTAAAATCTACAGAATTAAGTGATGTTAAACCACGTTTTATTGTAATTTTTAATATTCAGGTCCTGTACATTTTTACTGATAAATATGTATTATTGACAAAGTTTGGTTTCACAAATTTGAATTCGGCTCTCAAGCGCCATCTACTATTTACTTACGTGAAAATATAGTCTTTTAAAAACGAACAAGCGTTTTATAAAAAGACGGATTTTACAATCTGCTTTACGACATAAGATATTATAAATACATATGTTATTAGTAAATGTTTTCGGTAAAACGAAATTTAATACAAATTAGAGATAATAAATCAAGTTTATTAAATACTAAATCATTTCTCATTGTATATGATTTATTATATTATACTAGAAACTAGAAACCAGATGATATATGAACGACTTCTGAAAGCGTTCGCCAAATTATCTTCTAAATAAACTAAAATCTAATTAAGGTGGCTTTTAATTAACAAAAACTTAAATGAATGTAAATATTTAGTACACTAATTAAAATAGAAAGCATTACACCAAATATGGAGAAATTATATCGCTTTCAATTAGCACCTATAATTTTTAGATCAGTTACACTTTCACGTATTATTTTTTATTAATCGTCTGCCACAACCTATAATTTGCGACAATAAAATGTATTTTGTGTTCATAAAAATCTGACATTAAAATCACAATCATCGGAAATCCATGTTTAGCGAGAATTTTATAATAGATCTTTCACAATATGCGGATGCTTCGAGTACGTTTAATTATGGATTTTTCGTAACTTAATACATGTTGTTGTTAATATATTCAAATAGAACCAGCACGTAATGTGTACAGGGCTATAACTAACAAGTGTGACTGGTACAAGTTTCTAAATAAAATACGAGTGCGAGTACTAAACGATGTAATATGTATTATCAGCGTTGTTTATCAATTTATATTTATAAACAGTTATTGAGTTATGCTAATACTGTGCAAATTTATGTAAATACCATATTGGAATACTTCTATAAGTGGGATTAAAAATTCTTAATTTTTGTTGTGAATTTACATGCCGTTAAAACAAAATTTACATCTTATGAAGTGATTAAAACTGCTATCATTATTAGTTACGAGTACATTACCTTGAAATATAGTAAAATTTTAACTTAATAATAAATTACTACATGAAACCTGGAAATACTAAATGAGCTACGTACCAAAAGCAATTTTCTGAGATATTTGAAAAAAAACATAATTTCGAAGTCTTATCTTATTTCGAGCTCAAAAATATTTAAACTTTTCCTTCTTTCCTCTTTGTAAGTTATGTAATAATATCAGCCCATTATTTATTTTATGAAACCCATCAAAAAAGAATCAAGATGAACATTTTGGAAGGACCTATGTCCCCCTGGATATGTAGAATTTATTACAAGCAAAATAGGAACGTAGCTATGCATTTGCCTTGAGGGGAAAATCTCATTTTTATAAGAAAGTAGCACTTAACTCATTTAGCTCTTCCTGGCTTCACTTATCAAATTGTACTTTGACACTTGCACAATAATAGTTAATACAAGGATATATATTTTATTTATTAAAAAAAAAAGTTGAAATAGGTATAGCGTGCCGCGTTAAGTTGAGACGAACGATTGTAATTTTTTACCTCAAGTTTTGTGCCTTATATTAAAATAGATTTTCTAATTTTTTAATAGTTAAGGTTTACTAAGAGAATTAAATTGTTGTTGTAAATATCATATTAAATTTAAAAAAAATACTATATGTAAGAGAAAAATATATAACTGTTTTAATAAATGCGAAAATTCCATCGAAAATCACAAATTTTCCAACTTTCGAAGGGAATTTCTACCAAAGTAGTTGGTGTATGGTATTATGGTCATTTTTTTTTTTAGTCGTCTCATTTATAAAAGGTCACGTGAACTGTCGTAATGTAGTTTTCAAGGAAGTCTGTCGTTTATAGTATGTATTATTAAGAAAAAAGCTTTAAATTTATAGGGTAATACGGTATATAGAGGATGCAAAATAGACTAACTTTTACAAATAAACTCATATCCGGGGACACACCGTTATCGAACTACAGGCTCTTAATCTTAAAAGAGTAATTAATTTTTATTGGCTTTGGCTGTTTATTTTAACTTCTAACGTTTTTTTTAAATAATTTTCTTCATTTTTGTAATACATATTACAATAATTGCTGAAAATGATGACCACGAACTTTAATGCAACCATTGCACTTTCGGAGCATTTTTGATACATTCGTTCAAAAATGCCAGGATTTGTTTCAATTTCTTGTGCTGCTATACACTCGGTTGTACATTAATACCATGCTTGCGTAATCGCAAACAGTATGTTCATTCATAATGCGTCTGCAATTCAGTGCTAAAATTTAAATAAACAAAATAATAAATGAAGGGATAGGGACAGCCATCCAAAATTAAGGTAGATAGTTACTTTTTTAAGAGCTTGTAGCCCGAAAACAGTGCATTTCCAGATATGAGTTTATTATTAAAAGCAATGATATATATAATCAATGGTAAAAATTAATCTATTTTGCACCCCCTGCATGCCATATTCTTTAACATTCCTGTATAATGCCAGTGTAGTTTTGCTCTATTTTAGTATTAAATATCTGAGCTCACAAATGGTAAACCTTTTTAGAATTATGCACACTTGTGTAAAATCTCATGAAAAATAGCATATGTATCTAATTAAATTTCATTTTATTCTGCCGTAAATGCTTTCAAGATAATGTATTTAAATTTCATTTTAATCTGCCGTAAATGCTTTCAAAATATAACCACCTTAAAGGTGTATTTAGAGAAATAACCAAATACAAAATTCATAATTTTACAAGGTGTAGAACATTTGATATTAGTAGAACGAAGGATGAAAGTTATATTGAAGTCGATATTGAAGTCAAATGAAGCGGAAGTGGCAGAAACAACTAAATAAAATAATACTTTACATTGAAAGCATTTTCCTCATACGAGTATTATAATCTTAAATTTGTCAAATATAAAATACACAAAATCTGTTTTTCTTTTAGTTATACATTGGCTTGCAAAAAATGTTCTACATCAGTATATCTAATTATATGTCATTAAAGTTTCGTGCAGAGGTATAGAAACACCCTGTATATGCACATATTCTTTCTGTTTTCCTTGCATATAAATCCGAGCTTTACTAATGATAGTGACAACATTATCAGTTTTTATATTATTTACATAGCTAAAAAATGGTAAAAACTCGGTTACTTATTAATTATTCGTTTTCAAAGATAGTTTCAGAATAATTCTTCACATATTTAAAAAAAAAAATCTGATGTGACCAACACAGTACCTCCCGCCATTTACCTATGTATATAATTTTTATATTACTTTATAAATTTATCCATACTATATATAGAAAAAGTATTAAAGCAAACTTGTAGAAAATGGAATAATCTTTAATTTTTATAATAAGAAATTGAGAAAAAATTACAATTAAAGGTATTTTTTGAAGAAAAACTATCTTGAGCTTCAAGTAAACTGCCATTTCCGGTTATCCGATTGCCACCAAAATCTAATCAGATATTTCCATATTAGAATTAGGTAGAAATACATGGTTTCAAAACTTTCTGAATGGTAGTATTTGAGTTAGAGCGTATACAGGATCCACACACACACACACACACACACACACACACACACACACACACACACACACACACACACACACACACACACACACACACACACTCACACACACACACACACACACACACACACACAAACACACACACACAAACACACACACACAAACACACACACACAAACACACACACACACACACAGACATCATCGCGAAAATGCGATTTTTAGCACGATCCCTATTCCTCCCTTACCAAGGGTAGCGGGAGGTAAAAAGTGAGTAGAAAAAATTGTTTTCAACATTAGATCATAGATATTTTGTACAATGAAACATAATTAAATGCGTTTTAAAAAAACTTATAATTTATAAGAAAAATAAAGTGGTTGTTTAAATATGAATTACTTACAAATATTTGCACGTATAATGTTAGATTTGGTCGGTTGAAATAATTTTATTCAGAATTACTTCAAGAAAGAATTGAAAATTTCAAATTGTAGAAATTGAAATGACTTTCAAATCCTATAATGGAAATAAATGATGTATTTTTTGTTTACAGATCAGAGCCGTGTGACAGGCGTAACGCCCCAGAAAGGTGGCTCTCCACTGCGCACGCAACCACTGCCGGAGAAGACTCCGGCGGCTGTCCAGGCTGCACATCTTCTGCCCCACGTAAAACACTCCGCCAAAGGTGTCGAGGCATTAGGCGTCCTAGTGCAGTACCTCGTCTTTAATGTACGTATCACTATCATAATGAATACAAACATTTCGTAACTGTGACATTTCTAAAAATCTTTTTCTAAGTTTGTACGAATTTCATTGTTAATTGGACAAACTAGTTTACTTTAAAATATGTACAAACAACACTTCCGGTTGGACAATGTACACTAAAAGTTAAATCACGACGAACTTCAAATAGAGCAATATTTTTCTATAGAATTTTAGATAAGACTCCCCCCTTAACTTTTTTATTATAACTAATAGAAAAAAATGGCACATGTAAAATTTTTAATATTTTAAATATACTATTTTATGGCAGATGTAAATATTTTTTATAAAGTCAGGTTTACAAGATACGACTATCAACTTTTATTTTTTAAATAGCAACCTATAATTATTTTACTAAAATATAAACCGCCATTTTTTTTCTCTTTTCGACAATGTCTTAGTTTTTGTTAATGTATTTAAAAAAAAATCGAGATAAATAAGAGATAAATAATTGGGATATATGGAAAATGATTTTTATTCAAATATATAGGTGGCTGGTGGCTATGTGAAAATAAACAAAATGTAACAATGTCAATATCAACAAAGTATACATTTGTTTGTTATTTATTTATGATTACTTACCTATTATTTACTTATTTATTATTTATTTTCACATAGCCACCTAGAATATTTGAATAAAAATTATTTCTCATATATATCAATTATCATATTTTTCTCGATTTTTTTCAGATACATTGATAAAAACTAATATCGTTGAAAAGAGATAAAAATGGAGGTTTATATTTTAGTAAAATAATTATAGGTTGCAATTTAAAAAATAAAAGTTGATGGTTGTATCTTGTAAACCGGACTTTATAAAAAATATCTACATCTGCCATCAAATAGTATACTTAAAATAATAAAACTTTTATGAGACATTTTTTTTATTACATGTAATAAAAAATTAAAGGGGGAGGCATCTTCCCAGACTCACCCTGTACATCTATGGCGTAAGAATTTAAAATTAAATACAGGGTGTTAAAATACAAGTATAACACATTGATAGGACATAGAGAAGAGGTGAAAATAAGTAATATCTCCGAAATAGTTCATTTTTGGACACATCATATTGCCCATATTGTATAAAATATTCGACTTTTGACTTCTCTATGTGTTACACAGCCTGTATTTATTTAATTTTGTGTATTTAAAAAAAATCAAAGAGATGTACGAAAAATATGATTAATGACTAATACAATATAAATTAACTTGCTTGAATAAAATTTTAACTAAGTAAACTTGTTCAACAATTTCACATTTATTTCCTCCAATAATATCTGATATAGTTTATAGCATTAAATTATGCCAATTTTTGAATATTAATAAAACAAGAATTAATCATAACATGCAAACTATATTTGGACATATAATAATTAATAATGAAAGCGTCATTATATTTTATTAATCTCAATCTAGAAAGTTATATTTTGTTTTTTTATAATCGCATTTTTGAATTTGAACTAAATATTTCAAAAATTCTTCGAAAAGTGTAAACAGAAATCATAAAATTTTTGTTTGCTAATACTTTGCGGAAATTTCCCTTCTACAGGGGTGTGAGATTTTTACAACTTTCCTTTTCTGTTTATTGTTAAGCAGTAAACCAATTTCATTTTCAAAAAGATTTTCAACACGGAACTCTTGAGCTTTTTGTACATTGTATCTTGTCCAAACATGCAAATGCTTGTCCGTAATGGCTTTATAGCTACTTGATAATAAAGGCTGGCGCCTTGGACTTACGGACTACCTGTTAAGACGGGAATCCGAGAACCGGGATTAAAGGGAATTTCTGAAAATTGAATGCAGATGAACGCAAACTAGACAAAACATGTTTGAAAAATGGAAAATTATAAGCACCAATATTAATGAGAAAATGAGAAGCTAAAATTGCGTGTTATCAAATTACAAATAAGCGTAGTAAACATGGATGTCAAATTACTGTGATTCAGAAAGACAATTTAGTTAGTAGTGTTGGACAGAATGTTAAACACTGTTTACTTGGGTATTAGTATTGCGTCATATTTCTATCTAGAAATAGATAATTTTGATATTACTGTATTGAGAACTATTTTCAACAATAAATTTACTGAAACATCGAACGTAAATTTGTGTTACATACAGTAAAATTATTTAAAGATGTCCGATCAAGGTTATTTGTATCATGAACGAATTAACAAATTGGCATACATTTATCTCTTTCCTTTGCAAAGGCTATAAGCGTGTGCGATAAGGATAGATATAACACTCTTGTCTTTCAAAAATTCATATTGTTTCGACTAAGCTAGGACATTCCACCTTAAAACGATGCTCGTTGTTGATAATACTTCCGCTGTAACGTAAGTTTATTTATTAATTCAAATACATTACTTTAATTCATAGCCGTACGAATAACGTTATTTTCTGTCAGAGTCACTGACACTGACATTATGTCAGTATATTATTTTTCACATATTTGCTTTTACATTTGCTAATAAACCAACTGACTTATTTTTGAATTTTGAATGCTTTTATTGTAACATATATATTTATAATAATAAAATAACAGTAGTATCTTATGCACCCTCATAAAAACTAAGTAAACGACACTACTGAATTTGTCATAATGCGCGGAGCAAAAATCTGAATTCATACAATTCGTAGATGACCTTGATCGGGCATCTTTCAAAAATTTTACTGTACTTTTTTCATTGTTCTTTACTTCATAAATATATAAATAAATACTAGAGGTATGGACCTTGATCACTTATTATTATCTTGGGTGTTGCATCTTTGTGTTTGTACTTATTTCAATATCTTAATTATTAAAATATCGTTGTTCTAATGATCTAATGCAGTGGTTTTCAACTGGTGTACTGCGGAACAATTGGTGTTTCGTAAGCACCTCGGAAGTCTTCGGCAAAAAGTTTTGGCAATTTTACGCTTTGTGAGGTGACACCTGGTAAACGTCCGCACGGTACAAATATATCATCATCATTACCGAAATCTGTGCACAAAGCAGATCAGCACACCCAGCAATGGGTAATATACCGTGATGATATATTTATTTTATTTATTTGTTTGTTGTTTATTTGTTATGAATTAACCGAGTGAGAACATCAACAGAATTACTTTTTTTATATATGAAAGTATTGAAAGTTGTACTGATGGGGCCCCCATCGATGGTAGCTTTTGCACCAAAACAAAATTGAGATTTATTTCAACATTTTTTCTTTTATAGACAAGCACTTATCGCAAAAATAATGTTCGTATAATTGCAGAATATTTTGACTAGAGTTGTTAACAACTCTAACATGAAAACTTACTTCTTCATACAGAAGTCCGACAACTTTGCCGAGGAATAACGTTTTCCCGCGTACTAGAATTAAAAAAAGAATTGCTTTGTTTCTTTCAAAATATAAACACTTTATTCGCGCAAGATCTTAAAATATATGTGGTGTGCTCAGTTGAACTATTTAACAGATATTTTTAATTATTTAAACAACGTTTATCAATACAAGTTATATTGGATATAAATTAAGAAACTAACAGACAAATTATCAGCATTCCATAAAAAGATTTTTGTTTGAAAAAGGGGAGGAACAGAAATTAATGTAAAGATTATATGAATTTTTTTATTTCTATTTTAATTAATCTTAAAAACTTAAGTTTTTGTGGAATGTCTTCAACGTCCGAATATTCAAAATCAGAATATTCAAAGCCAGAATATGCATACACAGAATCATTCAGATACCGAATATTTAAAAACAGAATTACGCATCGCCAGAAAGCGCTTCACTTTAGGGGTTGGTTAGGTTTGGATGGGTTTGGTTAGATTAGATACGCTTTCGTGCAATGCGCGATTCTGTTTTTGAATATTCGGGATTTGAATGATTCTGTGCAAGCATATTCTGGTTTTGAAATTCTAGCTTTGAGTATTATTGTTTTGAATATTCGAGCGTTGAGTATGCACCCAGTTTTTGCTCACAAAAGTGTTCCGCAGTATTGAAAAGTTTGGGAACTACTGATCTACTGGAAGGAGATATAAAATAATTTTAAAATAATAGTTTAAACATTTACTTTTGTTGTGATTTGATAACCAAATAATTATTTTCGTATTAAATAATATTATAAGACTGGTTAATAGTGTTCTACAGAATTTTAAAATAGAATTGATTGTAAAAAAATATATTAATATTCTCTGAATAATTATGAAATTTTGAAGGATTATTCATTATATTTTCGATTCACCATAGTATTGGCTCTATTCTGTACAAAATTGTAATGACCATATGCACAGCTTATAATTAAAGAACAAGTTAACAAAAAAAATGCCTATCGAAATTTTGGCAGTAATATAAAACAACTCATGTGACATTTCTTCCCGACACGATATTGTCAATTTAAACAAAAGTTAAAATTTAACTAATCGGTACAACTGGCCATAGTCTGACAAAAACACATCTATTTTTGTTAAGTAATATAAAATTGTCTAAAAGAGCGGCAAATATCGTTGTGATTTTGTTTATTACAGAATACAAAATTAACAAATTCAAATAAATTTTGTTCATTTTATGGCATGTACTTGTACAATGTACATATAACAGTCAGAAGTTCGACTGTCATGTGAAGAAAAAAAATACTTTTGGAACTAACCATTATCAAACTTGAACTTGAAAATTATTTTTAATTTTTAAATAACACATAAGAGACCACTATGGTTTTGTAACGATAACTTTGAGATCCCGTGAAAACATCTGATGGTAAACGCCCACAGCGTTCAGATATATCGTCATTACTGAAATCTAAAAATAGAAGCAGATTGGCACACCCAGAAATGGGTAATAAGCTGTGATGATATATTTATTTATCTTAAATAATTCAATTTTTAAGATATTTCTTTCTATGAGGTAGCGTGGCTTTGTGTGTTATATTATCGGTTACGGCTAGACATGAATGCTTTTTATTACACAACAAAAATAATCTGGCAAAGTTTTAAGTTTTGTATTTTTTGTCTTCATAATATGACACCGTTTTACAGAAGAGAACTGTTTAATAACATTTTCTTCAAAAAGAAACTGGAATAGAGCTTTATCTTTGATTTTAAAAAGTCATTTTTCCACAAATTATTTTTTCCCTGATGCATGATATACTTGTATTACGTTATTACGTACATTTACATAATGCCAATAAGCCAATAAGAACTTTTATCATTCTTTCATTTTGAAAAAAAATGTAATAATGCTTCATTCACTCGTAATCCTCTTTATAAATAGTTACTATTAATAAAAATAGTAATTGTATTTCCCAAAACGGATATTTTTATCATTTGAAAGTCAAAATTTTAATTGCGATGTAACGAACTGCAAATTTAACCTTCAAAGCAAAACTTATTAACTCCATTATTGGATTTGCACATCCAGCAAGTCCAAACTCGTTATCCACTTACTTTGCATCTCATCCCTCCCTAATTGTTTGTGGAGATAACGGTTGTTTGGACAGGGCTGTTTTGCTTAAAGACTAATCGAACTCCCAATTCCCCATCAGTTTTCGTTTACACTTGCAACAGTGAACATCAACATTTCAATTTGTGACGGTTTCGCATTTTGTTTGACAGTTGTGTGTTCGTAAGTTAGTGAAATGAAATTTAATAAACGGTTTAAAAGCACGGTAAGAAGTTTATCTTGTTTTGACACCACGATGAGGATTTCTACGTTGTTCCTCTTGGTTTATATTCATTTTTATTTGACCTCTCGGCTTGATTTGACATATCTGTATTTTCTTCTGATTCAGGTAATCAACTTTTTATCCTGATTGAAGTGGTTAATAATAACAAAACAAAAGTGAAATTTGTGTTAGTTTTGTGGTTAAGTCATCGAGTAAATACTTTTGATAACAAATTTGTTTTGTGATTAATATTCAAAACTTCCAAAATTCAAAATTATTGGAATTTATAAACATAAATAATACAAATAACATTAATTTATATAAAAATAGGTTTTAATTTTATCATTCATTTGAATATTGAACTACTTAATTAGATGTTAACAATTAATCGAAATCTCGATCATACAGCATTTATTTCTCAAAACCGACGTTTCATTATATACATTATACATTCATTTGTTTAAACATTCAGTTTTTCAAACGTACAAACATTCGCAAAAAACACATACACATTTGTTTGCTCAAAATTTTTAAATACATTTTGTTATCGATTTAGAGAATTTGCTAAAACCTAATCTGTACCACAGTCAATAAATATACCCACATTGAACTAATTATTAACCTTTTTGTTGCAGTTGGATGCGTTCCGAACGCCAAGTTTGAAACGCGAATTAGAAAACATTCGAACGCAATGGATCAAAGATAAATTAGAATTAGAAGAGACGCGTATGGGCTACCGTCGTCTCGAAGACGCAGTTTCTGAACAGAAGATTCTTGCTGCACAGACTATAGAGGAAGAACGCATTAAATTCCGAGCCGAAATCACAGAACTCTTCGAGAAACAACGCAGAGATATAGCTGAATGTAAGTTGCTCTAATTTTTGTTTTATGACATCTTAAGATAGATTTACAACCAACTTAGAATCTGCTTGATATTAACTTGAAGTGGAAAATGTGCTAGGTTCAATGTAAGTTGTATTCATTTTTGTTTTGTGTTGTTTTAAAATACATTTACAACCAACTTTGGGCCTGCTTGATATTAAAAATCTGCCTGGTTCTAATTCCTGCACAATATTTATTATGCTACCCATATTTAGGACCCAGATTTCCATATCCTAATAAACTATCTAATAGCTATTTAGCAGATAAGTTTTTTAGATGAATGAATTTTGTTAGCAAATTCAATTAGCTAATAGTTTGTACCCATGTCAAATAAACGAATTTATAAGCACGTAAGAAAATAGTAGATGGCGCTTGAGAGCATGAGAGCCGACCGTTTTTACATGCAATAAATATAGTTATTTACACAATGAGCCAAGAAGAAGGTCGTTTCATAACGAATGTGAATCACACGAGTGTATGAAAATCTCTTTCTAGTAAATCTTATGCATTATTTTTCTCACGACCACAAATACTGGCAAAATTTAATATATTTTTAACTTCAAATTAGTTGTCTTCTGCACGACACCCGGTGGTGTACATTCCAAAGATGAATCGCTGTCGCTCCAATCCATTTTTATGAAAATCACATTCACGTTGTCTCTGCGAATAAGTTTTGTTGTATAATAATACTGTATTAACCACCTGTTCATTGTTTTATATATGATCGAACAGGTATAACCTCAAATCTAATGTCAAGTAACTCAAAATAAAACGAAAGTGATCTATCGAGTGCGGTAGTAGTACCAACTGTTCTGTTTATAAGTACATATTTTATAAATGTGACAATCGTTCAACTATTTTAAAATAACAAAATTAAAGGAGACATATATATATATATATATATATATATATATATATATATATATATATATATATATATATATATACAGGGTGTCCCTTAACTTGGTGCACAAACTTTAAGGGCATATAATACTGATCAAAATGATTAAAAAAAGCTCAGTCAAAATGTGTCCGATCTTTAATAGTTTCCCAGATATAACGCAGTGAAAAATGAGTTTTTACGAGATTTACCTTTGCTATCTCGAAAACTATAAGAATTACGATTTTGATTAATTGAGACTTTTTGTTTACCTTTGAGAGGTAATCTTAGATGGCCTTTTGTTATTTTATAAAAATCAAAAGTGAAATGTTGTGGCGACCTTGGTCAATATTTAATTTTCATATAACTACGTAACTATAAGAAATTGAGAAAAATGTTTCATATAAAATTTTATTGTTTTTTATAGTCTTTTTACTGACATAGACAAAATTTTATTCGATCGCTATCTTTGTCAGTTTTTCTTAGATTTTTCGCTTTTCTCGGAAACAGTTGAAGATCATTCCTATGTTGATGAAGCTTTTTTATTCATTTTGGTCAGTACTATATGCCCTTAAAGTTTTTGCTCGAAGTTAAGGGACACCCTATATATATATATATATATATATATATATATATATATATATATATATATATCGCTATCTTTGTCAGTTTTTCTTAGATTTTTCGCTTTTCTCGGAAACAGTTGAAGATCATTCCTATGTTGATGAAGCTTTTTTATTCATTTTGGTCAGTACTATATGCCCTTAAAGTTTTTGCTCGAAGTTAAGGGACATCCTGTATATATATATATATATATATATATATATATATATATATATATATATATATATATATATATATATATATATATATATATATATATATATATATATGACGATACTTTAATAAAAAAAGATGCAAGCTATTTCCATGGTTACTAAAGACGATCACTAGATTTTGAGAAGAGTGCTGAAATTCGGCCCAATATGTTTCTTATGTGGCCGAGAAAAAAAAAATTAACTTGAATTTAAACCAAACTTTGGCAAAATGAAATATTTTTATGTGTAAAAAATGTACCATACCTGAATATTAAACATAACAAAGTCGAAATAAAAAACAAGGTAAAATCATTTAATAGATATTACTTATTACATGGTGTGTTTTCTAACCAATCAGCAGGCAAAATTTATTTTTATACCTAAACCAACGCTATTTTCTTATGTGCAATGAAGTATAGGAATTGAAACTTTGTAAATATGAATAGTTAAATAAATTTATTAGAAGGTGGAAATTACGGATCTTAATATTTTTCAGTAATAGGAGCAGTAAAATTCGTAAACAATATTACGAATGTTTTGTTTTGCATTGTTGATAACAATTATTGTTAAAATAACAAGTTTGTTGACATATGAATACGAATTTTAACAATCATCTTCAAAATAGCAAGTTGTTGGGTAACAATAAAGATGACATAAGGTAGACGTGAATAATACCTAATTGCACCCGTGACACTTAATAATATAAGCTAGACTTAAACAAAAATTAAATCGAAATTTTGACAGCAATATTCAGTTACACATTTGACATTTCGTTTCGATGCATTATTGTCAATTTAAACGGCAACCGGCCGTAAGCCCGATTGTATGGAGTCATTTTCATTTTATACAAAAAGTAAAAAAGGTAGTTGTCACTCTAGTGTATCTATTCAAAAACTTGTTCTATGTTCAAAATAAAAATTAAGCTAATGCAGTTTATATTTGCAATAACTTATATTTTTTAACATTATATTATATACACAGATTTTATCAAAATAGTTAAAAGCTAATATCAAACACTGTAACAGATGAATTTTCTTTATTTTTCCGTAGAATTTTTTTTTAACTGTACCACTCGCACTAACACATACACAAGTGTCGTATTTCAATGTTGAAGAATAACTGTGGCAACGTCGCACCTAGACATTTATTGGTACATTCGGGTATAAAAGTAATAAGATATTTGGAGATATACTAATTCTAAACCACCAACGGAAACTGCAAAACATATTAATATATTTCTTTCTTAAAATTACAAAAGTAGTATTATATACTGTTTAAAGTTTTCATGCTTTTCACGTAAAATACCAATTTAAAAAATATTTCCTTCAAATGTACGTCTGAAATTCCTTTAACCAAAGATCACCTCGTATTCGCTAATACCAAGTTGTTAACTAACTGATACTCCATGGGAAACACTTGTACATGGTTGTCAAATATAATTCTACCTATTTATCGTATCTTCAGATTATAATTTTCTAGAGGCAATAAAATTAAATCTGGGTGGTAAATAATTTTCAAATTTTTACATAAAATCCGATAATTACTTTGCTATAACATACTAGTTTTCCGATTAAATGTCGGTATGGGTATAAAAGTTATAATTTAAAATGTTGTGTTTATTTTGCCATTTCCTATTCTTCACGTGTTAAAAAGGTCAAATTTAATTGCAAATATCTCAGGTGCCGCGTGGTCAATTGTTTTAAAACTTGGAGAGCAGGTAGATTATACTTCAGTTGAGATGTACTTAAAATTTAATTCTGGGTAAAATGGTTTCACGATGTAACTACCTTAAGGCCGGTTGCTGACAATATCGCATCGAAATGAAATGTCAAACAAATTATTATGCATTGCTGTCAAAATTTCATTTTTTTTGTTTAAGGGTAGCTTAAAATTTAAGCCATGTTGGTGCAACTAGGCATTATATTAATTATTATTACGAATTCTACTATTTAAATCTAAATAAATAATTTTTACAAGTGGGCTAGACAACAAACGGTACTGGGTTGAAATTTGCTTATAAATGCATATTTATCCCAAAATTTGTTTATATAAAATGACACAAACTAATTGTCTTCTTTTTTGCAGTAAACGAGAGGAACAAACAAGAATTAATAGAATTAGAACAACGTCTCGCAGAAGACAACAACGAGTTGAGAAACCAACTAGATTTAGAAATTTCCAATCGAGAAAATGAAATCTCGATTCGTATTGAAGCTTATGTTAGCGAACATAGATACAGGCTTCTAGAAGTCGAAAAAGAAAATGAAAGACTCCGGAGAAATAACCAATCTGCTGTTGAAATTTTAAGAGAAGAAAATGAAGCAATTAGAGAACAGCTGGATGAGAAAACCTCCATGATTGAAGATCTCAAGGAGTTGAAGTATATTAATGACAAACTCAAAGATGAATTTACTTTGAAAGAAAGAAAATTCGAAGAGAAACTAATAGCTGCCCAGGATGAAATTGCACTCCTGAAAGAAGAAAATAAGAAAATTTTAGAAACTTTCAAATCAGATACCAAAGATAATAAACTACAGGTACGTCAAAAATAGTTTTACGAAGCATGTTAAGTAATAATGAAGTTATCATAATTATTAAAATACCTGGTGGTGGCGGTTAGGGATGAACATAATGGATTTAACATGTTATATTAGTTATTACAATTTCCTACTCTCCTATTTATATTCGGCAAAAACTGTAGAGTGCGAAGTTATTCAGACTTGTTATTATGTTTTTGATTTTTTCACAATTTGAAAAAAAATCAATATTTCTGTTAGTTAATAACACTAGCCATAGCATTTGTTTTTCTTTTTTTCTGGTTTTCATAAATTATTTATAAACACCAATCTAACTTATAAATTTTTCTTAAATTTCTTACTTTATGGAAAATAAATCCGATATTTTTCGAAAACTAGTTTCACCCTCGGTTTCACCATAATAATTCTTTATAGTAAAGATATGTGCCGTATTCGAATAAACATTTTTTTAGAAAAATAATTCACAGAATATGAATAATATTCTGTTTTATCGTCGGGCGGAAAGTGTTAGTTCATGAGCGATGAAATAGCGAGAGAATTATTTTTCGAAGGTTTGGACCACTCTGCTTCGCGTCGTGTCCCAAACTTTCTTCTCATAAAACAGAATGTCACTTTGTTTTAACACATCATAAATAACTATTATATCTACCCTTGCTGTTGAAGAATTATGTTATCTACTCCTGCGGTTAAAGTGCTGCTTGATCCACTATTTTGGACAGAAAAAGCACGTTATAAAATATGATACAGAAATAAATAATATGGTTTAAATATGTAATTAATAATGTCAAGTCCATAGCTAGTGCTGCTAATTAGCAGAAATTTTGAAATTTCATTCTAAAATTGAGATCATTCAATATACCGACAATGAAAAATGGGACTCTCAAAATAACTTTTTTATGTATAATTATTTTTTAGTTTTCTTTATCTATTTGTAAACTAGGCTTGTACTCAGAAATGGTATTTGGCATGATGGTTTGGCCGAAAGTGACAACATTCATATTTCAAATGGGATTCCTATATATTTTTATATACTAATACATCGTTGACAAAAACAGTGGCATTTTTTTCTATTATAATAAAAAAGTTAAGGGAGATTCGAGAGGTCTAACGAACTCTAAATTATAAAAAAATAATGTAAAAACAGTTTTGTAGAGAACTTTTAATTCTGAACAATTTTACACTCAGTTTTTGTCGGAAAATAAACAGGAGAGCAGGAAATTGCATAAAACTAAATAACATGTTAAATTTCTATGTTTATCTTTAATCGCCACCACCCGTTGTTATTTAATAGTTAGTAAGAAGTACAAAAATGCATGTACGACGCGTTTTTTAAGCGCTGCATACAATGTTTTTGCTGTACTCCAATGTTATTCAAGAAAAGTACACAAAGTTAAACAATATTTTGGCTTCACTAATAATAGTAGTAATCACAACTACCACATACACTGGTAGGTGAAATATAAGTTTTTTGCACGCTCTGCAATAAATTATTTTTATTCTCAAAATATGTATATATTTTCAAAATGTATCTACTTTTTGCACGATCTTATTGTTTATATGTATATAATTTTGCATCTTATTTTTTGTTCTGGTTATGTTTGTTATTAATGAATCTTGCACGGTGCACGTAGAATGGTATTGGCAGCCCAGACAAGTGTTCTGTTGTTGGGCAGGCCGCACTGGGGCGCTGCACACAGCTGCAGGACGAGGTGGAGTCCCTGCGGACTGTGCTAGACCTGAAACTCGCCGAACTCTCCGAACTTCGCCGTGCGCACGGCGAACTCAGCCAAGCTGCCGAGGAACTGCCCGCTGCCCTAATCAGGGCACAATCCCTCCAAGCCCGCGTAGAAGACTTAGAATTACAACTTGAACGCAAGACAGATGTAGAATTGTAAGTGCATTTTACATATTTTAAAAAAGCAATACCCACTGACATTTTTAAATTTATTGGGATATTTCGCTAAATAGTGATGGCGTTGTGTACCAACGAAGGAGCACTTTTGTTTAACTTCCATAAACGTATCATTGTTGTCAGTAGTTTTTCTTTGATTCTTCTTGTATATTGACTTTTCTTTCAGTGTTTATTACTGTTTTAGGTAGAGTATATTGCCTTGTTTCCTGCTTTATTAATTGTAGCAGTAGATTAATTATTATTTTTCATTTTAAATTCTTTAGTTAGTATTTGTTAGGTTATCTTCACAGTTTTGTGCTTTCTAAGGGACAGTTTTACGATAAATATTAGATAATAGTAGTTTAATTAATTGTAAATATTAGTTCTATTATCTATTTTCCTCTATATAAACTGTACCCGACTATATAAACGTATAAGAATGAAATAAAATTGCTCCCTTGTTCTAGTTCCAAATTTTGCCACCAGGTTCGCATTCTTAAATAAATATCCCAATGGACCTTTTACATTTTTATTGCACCGTGACGTAAGTTTTCAGTACACCACGTAGTGAAATTTTTATGAACTAGAGATGAGTAGGCACCATGTTGTCAAGTAAAATGATTAAAAGGACAAGCATTTATTTTTCATAAAAAAATATTTAAACAACACAAAAACTGAATTTGACTTTCATTGTAAATAAATTATTAATAAAGACAAAAAAAAATATTTAAAAATAATAACAATAGTTTTATTCTTGTTTGTAACTTTCATAATAACAAACTGGCAACTATGCAATTATCTGTCACTTTATGTGGTGTTTATTTCGCGTCTTTAGAACATATAACCACGTTTCTGATTCCCATTTACCCATCTTCTCGTCTTGAAATATTTATCATCACAAACGCTTTGTGTGAATTTATTTAATATAGTTACATTTGTATTTCCGTCAATTCAAATTTTGTTTGAAATATATCTGGCCTCCTCTATGCGCAAACAAATTATGCGCACTACATATATGTCATTTTTTCTCTATCTCTCTCTTTTCATGTAAAAGGTCCATAGGCGATGTGCACAAAAGTAGTCAACGCCGCATTTTTTCTCTATCTCTCTCTTTTCATGTAAAAGGTCCATAGGCGATGTGCACAAAAGTAGTCAACGCCGACAGCGGACAAAATGACATTTTTGGTTCGTTTTGGTAACGGAACAAAGTTATGTTTTATATCAGAATAACTTCGCAATTTCTATTTTATAACATATTTGCAATGAATGCGAATGAAACGGCGTCAAATATTATGTGATGAAGTGGGGGATGTAATAATTATTACAAAATTACCGATTGAAATATCAAATTTTATAAATTTCCTAGAACATTATATGAGAAATAACTTTGCAACAGATATCTTCTACTAAAATGTAAAATTCTTTTAGGTTTACATATTTTCGCATTGTAAAAGATACTTATTGTATGAATAAAATTCAAACAATGGCCATATGACTGAAACAATGAATTGTATAAAAATGTGTTAAACCTAAGTTAATATTTTAACAAGATATAATACAAGAAGCAGAAAATTATCTTAAAATTGTATAATACTTGCAGTTGTATGAAATAGAAGTCTATTTTTGACATAATTCATCTATTTAATATAGATTTTGTACCATGTAATGTTAATGGTCAAATATAAATTCACAGGGTTCGTATTTCTCGTGTATTTCCCTTTCCGAGCTTGTGCCACTAATTCTATTTTGATTCAGGTATATTTTCAATAAAGAATCTTAATTTATTGCGAGTATAACAGAAATATATGCTAACATCATCTAAGTTCTCCAACTATTTAATCGCACTGTGCATCTGTAATATTTAACTAATATTATAAAATATATAATATATAAAACTAAGGCCCGGTTTCATAAAAAGAAAACTATGACTAAATTTTACTTCCAAAGTAAATTTAATTGTATGAACAAATTCGAATCAGTTTCCATGCTCTTATGACATTAAATTCATTGCTGTAAAAAAACGCTTTGCATTTCTTTATTTTTTAAATTTACTTTGAAAGTAAAATTTAACCAGATTAAATCTTTTATGAAACCAGCCCTTAATATGATAAAATGGTTTACAGAAATCACACATATTAAGAGAAAAATTGTATTTTCTGCCACAGTACTTTGGCTGGTATTTTGATTTTTTTGATTTAGTCACATCACATATAGCATTTTAAATAATTTCTTTATTCATTTCAAAATAGTATGTTGCATAAAACTCATATACAATAGCAAAAACTCAAAAAATTGTAAATTGTTTCACTTTCTGGAAATGTCAAAATTGATTCAGTACCCAAAAGCATCAAAGTATTCGTTGCTGACGCTCAAAATGTGCACATCGCCTATATGGTCCGATTTTATTTTCATGATTATTAAAAAATCTTTTCAGAACTCATTATTCAATTAAAGTGATACCCTTTTAGTTTTGTTCTGTTTACTGATTTAAAAATCAACATTTCGGCAGCATGAACGGCTGCCTTCTTCAGGGAAAATACAACATATATAACAATAAATAATAAAAACAATAGCAACAGATAACCAAGGTAACAAATTACAACATATTTAATATAGGAAGCCATGCCCGACTAAGTTCTAAACCGTCAAAGTGATTGAGATTTTTTGGTTTTAAAAATCTCAATGGCTTCTCTAATTAACCTGTTGTTGAGGTATGAAGGTCTTGCTGGAATTTTTGTTTCTTCGAATTTTATACGATGGAATTCTTGCTCTGCAACTGAAGATTTTTCTGGCTGGTTCAGTCTAATTGAACGCTTGTGTTCATTCAATCTTGTTGAAATAGTAAGAAGAACATGAAGATTTCGTTTTCTCCATGCGTCTGCGGGAAAGTTGGCATTGGCCAGACTGGTAGAACTATTTCAACAAGATTGAATGAACACCAGCATTCGATCAGACTGAACCAGCCAGAAAAATCTTCAGTTGCAGAGCATGCCCTGGAAGAATTCCACCGTATAAAATTCGAAAAAACAAAAGTTCTAGCAAGACCTTCATACCTCAACAACGGATTTATTAGAGAAGCCATGATATTTTCAAAACCAAGAATAATAATCTCAATCATTGTGATGGTTTAGAATTTCCTATATTAAATTTGTTGTAATTTGTTACCTTGGTTACCTGTTGCTACTGTTTTTGTTATTATTTATTGTTATATATGTTGTTTTTTTCTCTGAAGAAGGCAGCAGTTCTTGCTGCCGAAATGTCGGTTTTTAAATCAATAAACAGAACTAAAACTAAAAAGGTTGTATCATTTTACTTTGAATTTATGATTTTAGATTTTTTATAATTTCAAATGTGAAATTGTTTAATAGCGTATATAACAATTTATCGAAATTTGTTTGCCTACATTTACATATTCCGATTCTTCCAAAGCCGTACATTTTTCTCGTTATGCGAATGAGTTTTCTATTACATTAGTTATTTATGATAAGTGATAGAAATGTCATTTTTATATCATACAGTATTTTATCTACAAATACTATTTTTTCGTTTAACTTGTGTATTTCGAATAATTTTGTGATATCAATAATATCGATTTATTTTCTTACCAATATAATTTAATTCCTTTTTAACACTGTCATGTCTCATGTAACTTTTTCCATTGATCATTTATTTATGAGTTTCATTGACTCGTACCACAAGCCTTGTTTTGAAAATGACAAATTTAAATATTTAATTTCACCCTTATGTTTGAAAAACGATTTTTTTCAATATATTATTTTTAAGCAGAACATAGTTTGTAATCAAATAAATATTTTGAAAAAAGAATCGTACTTAAATTGTAGGGTGAAATTAAATATTGAAATTTGACATTTACAAAACAGCGTTTTCAAAACAAGGCTTGTGGTACTAGCCCTTGAATTAAAGGTATAGAATAGACAATTATATATTAATAACCCCTATTAATGGAAGATGTCAAAACTTTAAATGCTAACTTTGCGAAAATAAATAAATAAAATTTGAAAAATAAAATTGATTTCTCCAATTTAATTAGTTACATGACTAAAGTATGTATTAACACTGATGCCATAAATTGGCATTTTAACTATAAAAACACACGCTACAGCTAGAAATCTGCTTTCAATAGTGTTTGTAGATAAAATAACATTCAGTATTTTAAACAAAACTTACTTTGAATACAAAATCCCTGAATCGAAGATGTTTGTTAAAGTGTTTACTGATTAATTTTTCTAATTCCAGACAACTAACCAAAGATAATAAGAGACTGCAAGAATCGCTTAGCCAAGAGTCAAAACAGAACAAGAGACTGACACTTCATAATGAAGAACTGCAGTGGAAGCTGAAGCAGAATTCAGAGGTAGTAAACGCTATCCTCCAGGGGCAAACTCCTAACCGCAAATCCTTGCACGGCTCCAACCAATCTCTTTGTGATGATCTATCATACAAAACGCCCACTGGAAGTTTCATGAACCGAACGCATCACACATCTAGCTTTAACGAGAAACACCACGGCACATCACACATATTAGAACGTACGCTTTCATTTAGAGAGAGAACCAGTCACTTTATGAAAGATACACCAAACCGCATACCGGAAAGTCAGAGCCCGACCCCGAACGAACGGTTTCACAATACCTTTGATTTGGATGACTCGCCCCCAAGTTCTCCAAAGGTGAAGGGGGTGGTGGAGAAGAGTGATTCTGTGAGTTGGGTGCTTGATATGGATGAGTCCCCCGAAGTCATTGCCTCCAGAATGGTGCGTAGAGCTGGTAGCTTCCGTAATGTCACCCCACCTAAGTCCACGCCGACCAAGTCTCCGGCCTCTAAACGGCCACGGACCAAAGTCAACAATCTTAGTCTCTCCGCGTCGGCGGGGGCGATCGTCAGCCCAGACGACAAAAATGATAACCGGTACAGATCCAAATCCGTTTCTTTAAGAGACTCTCATTCTCAGTCCCCTGAGATCTGCCATCCGGGCGATTACCTATCAAACAGCTGGCACTACAGCTTACGCACTAGCACACCGACAAAGTCAGGCCTGGAAACTATCAGGAGCACCGTGAAATTGGAAAATAATCCAGATTTAGAGCACGACTCTGACGTGGCCATCAGTTTGCCCGCGTTGCCGTCTGAAATTAGCCGCAAAAAAATCAAAGATAATTGCTCGAAACCTGATAGCCTTCCATCCCTGCCGTCCGGGGATTTGTTGCTTCTGCAATCTTCATTTCCTAAGAACTCTGCCGGCGAGGCCATGATTTCCGAGTCCAATTCTGAGGATGAATGTTCTAGCAGTACAAGCGAGCGCTCGCCCAGCGCAAGTGACACTGAGACGTCGGAGGATCGCACGGGCGGCTCAGGCGACAAGTGCATGCCCAAGTCCAAGCTGCAGTACGACCTCTTCCTGCTCACCGAGTCCGCCACCAACTCCGAGGCCATGGACTGCAGCTGGTCCGAGGACCTCGAGGTCTAACGTGTATCTAATGTAAACGTAAGTCACACCACACACACAACCATTCGCTATTCAAATATTTATTAACTTCATTGTTATGTTCTAATTTTTGTCCAATATACATACAACTTAAGATAAGATTTTAAATCGCGCTCTTATTTCTTAACATTTTTTTTTTTAATCGTTTTTCTCTGTTTTGTATTTTGGTTCATTTTATATTGTACGAGTATATTCATATAGTTTATCGGGTCACATAGTCACGGACATTAATACTATTTCATGCGCGTGTACAAAGCTTTATATAAATAATATAATAATATATCTATTATACATATTATGATTCCTGTCTAGTTCTCTTTTTGCGAGAGCTAAACTGGATCTTTACACAAAACACAACATTATTTAATTTGTGTAGGGTTGTGATCTGTTTGTGGACGATTAAAAATAGTTCTATCAGTATTACAGTTAACTATTAAATGTAAATTAAAATTGTTATGATTGCGACAGTATGTCAAATATACAGTTTGATGGTCAGCATTGTTGATTGCGTTATGCGTTATTAATATAGATTTTTTATTTCATAAACCAAACAATTCTGTTTGTGTGAAAAATTTTAATATTAACGATTTTTACATGGACAAATTTATAGTAGTGTTGTAGAGGATTTTATTTTATCACTCTATGGGTGAATATCATCAACTGATTTATTTTCTAAGGATAAATTAGTTGCTGAATGCCACTCTATGAATTTTTTAACGTTTGGTTTATCGAAAGCGGATGCATTGTTTGTATAAAGAGGGGTGTTTGGACCAATAGTTTTGCAACCTGTGTATATTTATTGTATCTATTGCTAATGGGCAGCTGAAAGTGTTTTTTTTTGTTTTGTAAAGAATACAGTCTTATTTTAAAAATAAAACATTATTTGATTAAACTGAATACTGTCTTTTCTTCTTCTGTGTTTGTCCTTACTTCTTCTTTTCAGTAATATGTGTTGGGAAATGGTGATTTGGGTAAGTAGTAGAATGTTTATTTGTTTTTGTTTAGGGCCGGTTTTTCCACCTTCCGATAAAATTCCAGCAAACTATCTGCCAGATAATTTATCTGACACCGTTGTTTGTCTGTCAATACAAGTTTATCTAACGACAAATAATGCAAAATATGCAGTTTCAAAATCTGAAATTAAAAAGGGATTACAGCATTGTATGTTTAATATTGCTATATAAATTTTGTATTACAAATTATTTATTATTATTATTATTTGAGAGTAGCATTTAATTTTAAAAAATCAAAAGACGGAACATAGGTTGTACTAAGGTGCAAGAATATCAAAAAATAAAAGGACATACACCGACCGGCACAGTTTGCTTTCCGAAGAACATAAAACAATATAAATAATTAGACATGTAAAATTATGTGTATTATTACGGGAAATAATTAAAAATTAATCTTACCTAAATTATCATAAAAATGTAAAATTTCTATTATTTGATATTTTTCTCGGTTAATTTGTACGTTTTCTTTGACTGATAACCTAACTTTATCCGAAGATGGAAAAATCAGCCCTACACGTTATGCATGTATCTCCAATTTATCACACATTACTTACAACCTCTCATTTTGTGCAACTTTTCATGTGTATTAAATTACAACTATGAGTTTTCAATTTACAATTAAGGAAAGTCAATTTCAAAAATGTAATTGAAAAAGTAATATCAATTTTAGAATATGTAAATTCTGTATAAGACAATAGTATATTAAAACAAGTTCCATAAGGCAATCTGTAAATACACCAGTTCGTTTTATAAAGCACGAGTGCGATAACAGGCCTATGAAACATGTTCTTTTTATATTATTTTTTATACTGAGGATTTTTTTTTCGCTGTTTTCCAGAAAATGAGCTGTTTTTGATCACTTTTCAGATCGGAAAATGCTTCTTTACTATGCCGGAAATATGATATCGGAAAGTTACTTTCTCTGTTTCGGAATTAGAACGTAACATTCTAGTACACATAATATTGATGTTAGAAGGTGCATCATTCTTAAACGATTTTTGCTGATATTTTGTTATTTGATATTGGCATGACTGCAATAAATAAATTAAACGGACAATAAAAAACACAAATCACTGTCACCAACCTAATTCTATCAAATTTTCACTTAATGGAAATTGTCAAATATTTTTATAATGATAAAAAGCCTCAACAGAAAAAATAGTATAAACAGTAACAGAAGGCAGCTCAAGGATTCATTCGATCGCCCACTGGCCGCTGCGCGTTCGTGATCGAATTTGTAACTCGTGGTAGAATATGTACGTTGCCATCTGTAACTTATGTTAAAAACTAAACATGAATGTTTACATGGCGATCAGTTGTTTATTTATTTATTTCTTATTTCCTCACAATAAAATATATAATAATGCATACCTATAGATTATTATTTATTCTTATTTTTTTAGGACCGCGGAACATGACCTGAAAGTGTCTTTACTAGGCTTACAAGTAAAGTAACACTTTCAGGTTTTGTTACGTAAATTACTATTAAAAAATGCGACTTGTCAAAAATATAACTTTTTACCTCCCGCTACCCTTGGTAAGGGAGGTACAGTATTTTTTTTTAAAGATGTTCGATCAAGGGCATCTGTATCATGAACGAATTAACAAATTGGTATACATTTATCTCTCCTTTGCAAAGGCTATAAGCGTGTGCGATAAGGATGGATATAACACGCTTGTCTTTCAAAATTTCATGTTGCTTCGACTAAGTTAAGACATTACACTTTAAAATGATGCTCGTTGTTGATAAAACTTTCGCTGTAACGTAAGTTTATTTATTAATTCAGATACATTACTATCATTTATAGCCGTCCGAATAACGTTATTTTCTGTCAATGTCACTGATAATCACATTGTGTCAGTATCTTATTTTTCACATATTTGGTTTTACATTTGTTAATAAACTTACCAGTTGGTGTATTTTTGAATGCTTTTTTACAGTAACATATTTTTCTAATAATAAAATAACAGTAGTATCTTATGTACCCTTATAAAAACTAAGCAAACGATACTACTGAAATTAGTGATAACCTTGATTGGACATCTTTCAAAAATTTTACTGTGTAGGGAGTGCTAAAAATCGCATTTCGAGATTTTGGTAAATGACCACGTTTTAAGGTCCCTAAAATCCAATTTTAACATTTTCACGATGATGTCTGTATATATGTGTGTGTGTGTGTGTGTGTGTGTGTGTGTGTGGATCCTCTTTACGCTCTAAGTCAAATACTATCGTTCAGAAAATGTTGAAACCTTGTATTTCTACCTTACTCTTATATGGAAAGATGCCATTAGATTTTGGAGTAAATCAGATAACCGGAAATAGCACTTTACCTTCGAAAAATATCTTTAAATGTTATTTTTTTGAGATATTGTTATTATAAAAATTAAAGTTTTTAAATTTTTCTACAGGTTTGCGTTAATACTTTTTGTATATATTTTATAGATAAATTTCTAAAATTATTTATAATTTCAATCCCGGAGTCTATGCTTTAAACAACACAACTCCATGGTTACACAATTCAGATCTCAAATATATGTAACTGACAGATATATGTCACTGTCAACAAACTAATCATTTCAAATAATAATAGTATCGTTTTAAAAAGAAAATAGTAAATGGAACAATAATTACATGGAAAGGAACTTAATACAGTTTCCAGCAAAAGTAAATATGTAGGAATATAGGTAAGATAATAAAAATATATAATATATCATCACGGCATATTACTCATTGCTGGGTGAGCAAATCTGCTTTGTACACAGATGTTGGTAATAATGATGACATATTTGTACTGTGCGGGCGTTTACCAGGCGTCACTTCACGCGAATATGGGGAACCGGGTTCGATTTCGACCGACGCCAAATATTTTAGAATTTTAAATGACACAAAATTGACCCATGTAGTGCACTCTCCACGCCAGCAATGAATATAGGTAAGTATATAAATAAATAAAATAAATATATCATCACGACATATTACCGATTGCTGGGTCTGCCAATTTGCTTTGTACACAGATTTCAGGAGTCACCTCACGAGCACTTATTGCTGGTGTGGAGAGTGTACCACAGGGGTCATTTTTGTGCCATTTTAAATTCGAAATATTTGGCGTCGGTCGAGATTGAATTTAATTTTAAGTATTTACATGAATAAAAATTTAATTAAACGGGAGGTATTGTGTTGGCCACATCAGATTTTTTTATTAGTTATGTTACATCGCTTCCCGCTAACTTCACAAATGAAAATTCGTTGACTAACAGCAATTTGTGGTTATCGTTATCATTTATGTCAGTTTTGAAAGCAGTCATACCACCTTTAGAAAACAAAAAGCGCCAAAAAAACAGTACATTTATAGAACTTCTTAACGACGAACACCGAAAAAAGTAATATTAATATGAGAAAAAGTAATGCCTAAGTAGTTTGTAATAAGTGCAAGAAATTAGTGATTCAGAAAACAAAATTTCCGAAACGCATTCATCGAGTTTTGATATTTGCATGGAGTTATAGAATCACGTTTTTCGCATGTGTTACAAATAATATTTTTGCGGTATCGTCCACAAAAAAAAAATACAGAATGTTTTCTAAAATATTGATATATTTGTTACTTCTGCGGCTATGTATGGTATTTTGACGTGGCCATGGCAATAATTATTTCCCTCACGAGTGCTGGAATCGGCTATTATCTGCAGTCATTTTGAATTTGAGAACACTTATTTTTATCCCCACGACCATAGAAAAAATTAATTTCAAAAACGTAAATTAATTTTTAGAGAAAGTAAATTCAATTTTAAGAAAAGAAAAATTAAATTTTAGTGTCTTTTTGCATAAAAAAATACGTACATCGAATACCTTAATTATTTGACTAACTTTGGTGAAATTATTTTTTTGGAAATTGATTTTACTATTTCTGAAATTGATATTACTTTTTTCGAAATAGAATTTACATTTCCTGAAATTGTATTTATTTTTTCTGAATTTCACGTATAGTTTTAGAAAAAATATATAAAACCAAAAGAAAAAAAAATGCGTAAGGCAAAAGACGCACGAAATGCAAGAAGAAAATGTGTGACAAGTTTCAGTTACTTGCATACATGCGTGATATCATCTTTACTGTGATTAGTTGAACAATTAATTTCTCGAAAAAAAAAATGTCAATAAAACATTCTATCTACACCCACAGACCTTGTGAAATTGCTTGAATCACGATGTGTATCCGTAAAAATACCTAATATTTTTCTTCACACCAAACTGTCCCTTATGTCCGAGTATTTTAAGGGCAGTAGATTGCAAGGTAAGAGTTTCGAATGGACGCAAATCAGAATTCTGCGCCGGAAGTAGCGTGTCAGACGTCGTCACGCACAGCTCGAAGTTTGTTTCTCATTGGTCAAGAAACCTGTGACGAAACATGCAGATTTTCAAAGGCTTTCCAATAGTGACCACTCCAGATTTTATCAATGCTTTGTGTGTTAGCAGAACTCGGTTCCCTTGAAATTTAGTCATTGTTATATTTTATTTTTGACGTATGCGGTGATTCAGCTGTTTTTTCAAGGTAACATCTAATGCAAGCTTTTGCAAGACGGAAGAACAAATCTTTACAAATTATTTACTATAGTTATATATTAAAATAAATGTTATACATTCGTATTATATATTTAATTTATGCTCATAATTGTAAACATTAGTCGTTATTTATTAATTACATTACATCCTTTTATAATGGTAACTATTATTCAATATTATGAATACAAGCCAATTCATTAAAAATTCACATAGTTTGTGTTTAAAATAATATGATTCTGTAAAACTGAAATAATATGAACAAATTAGTAACGTTTATTAGAATAAGAGCCGGTATTATAAATGTCCAGTTAAATTTAGTTCCGTAGAAAATTTAACAAATGCAACACGATTTTTTGATAATAATCAACGATTTAAATGTTATAAGAACGTGCAAATTGACTCGAATCTGTTCATTTTATTAAATTTACTGTGGAACTAAGTTTAATTTGACGATTATACAGGGTGTTAATTAAAAAGCGGGCCATAGGCAGGGGCGTACGCAGGAATTTCTTCAGGGGGGGGGCAAGAAGAAATTATGTTTAAAATGCTTTTGTTAAAGGTAAAGGTTTACTTAAAGTAAATACTAAAGATAATCATTTTATTTAAAAAAGAACAAATAAAAATTAATAATATATTTAGTGAATTTACACTTTCTAAAATATTAACCGTAGTGGATTTTCAGAAAATCTTTGTGTCACTTCTACCTCTATACGTATAAAAATATATGTGCTTGGTTATTATAAAATGTACTGTACTTTTTTTAAAGATGTCCGATCAGCAAATTGGATGAATTAGGATTTTAGCTCCGCCTATTCCGATAAATACAGTTCACTAATTTTTTATGTGGGTCCATAAGATACTACTGTTATTTTATTATTATTACAATATATGTTAATGCAAAAGCATTCAAAATTCAAAACGGAAATGGACTAATACATGTGAAACCAAAAATTTGAAAAATATGATATACTCTGTTAGTGTCATTGACACTGATAGAAAATAAAGTTATTCGTACGGCTTTGAATCAAGGTAATATATCTGAATTAATAAATAAACTTGCGTTACAGCGAAAGTAATGTCAACAACGAGCATCGTTTTAAAATGGAATGCCCTAACTTAGTCGAAACAATATTAACTTTTGAAAGACAAGCGTATTGTATCCATCCTTATCGCGCACGCTTCGTGTTATGTAAATGAAAGAAATAAATGTATGCCAATTTATTAATTCGGTCATGATACAGATGACCTTGATCGGACATCTTTTAAAAAAATGCTGTATGTTATTATACCTGTACAATACACATGTATTATACATTTCATACTGTATAAAAGGTATTATTCCTTTTGAGCAGTTTAAAAATATTTAGTATTGATCATATTATATCATTTCATACACGTATAATATATTTTTATACAATATTTTACGTGTGTATGATACATGTGCAATATAAAATGTATAATACTTTTATTTTATATACATATATACAGTAAATTTTCTACTTTACTTTCTATATGGAAACTTTAGGGGGGGGCAACTGCCCCACCTTGCCCCACCCTGCGTACGCCCATGGCCATAGGCGTTTAACATGGGGAATCAGTTTTTCCTTGCGCATAACTTCCCATTTAATTTAAGATAAAATCGTTTCAAATAAACATTGTAGAGATTTAAATTCTACACCTAAATCACAAATCAGGTTTTATTTTATATGTTTAGTAACTTGTAAAATCCAGTTTCAAATTTCATAAATATTGCGCATTTGTTGTGATAGAAATGGAATTTAAACAAAATTACACAGAAATGTATATTATTTGAAATGTCAGAAATTCGATTTTCAAATAAAAATTACAGATAATTATATTCTACCCCTAAGTCCCTAAAAATATTTTATTTACAATCATTATAGTAATATGTATGTCAATTCCTAACCATTTAGAGGTTGGAAATGACCGTTCACGCTTCCACCCCACGGGTTGGACATGTTTATGAAGGTTGCCTAGCAACATTGTCATAGATCACAGATCCCTATTGAGAACTGACATGTCCGATGGCGGCAGCACCATCGGGCCGATCAGCTGCATCTGAATTGGTACTCACAGTGTTGTGACATATGAAAACAAACAACAAAAGCAATTTTTTTCACTTAAAATGGGGTTTGGTACCACAGAACATTTTAGATTTCTGGAAGCAACAGCTACTTCTATATGTATTATAGAAGATATGTTAAAATGTATTTATAATTTTATATGTATTTAATCAATCGAAATTGATGATCGCAGGTGAGCGAATTATAAACGCTAACCACATAATATTATGTGGAGTATTAAAAAATGACGGTAAAATGTGGGTAATATTTGCACTTTGTCTGCGAACCAGTGCAATTTCTGCAAAACCACATGAAATCAAAATACATTTAGAGAAAATTTAAAAATTATTAGTGCAGAATGCACGTGTAAAGCTAGATAAAGACCACGAAATATGTAATTATCCGATTTAAAATAAAGAGAACAAACTTTCATATGTTTTGTTATTTGTTTTGCACTACGAATTGCATATTCCCATGCTTTTCGTCGATCATATCCATTTCAACACTTGCTCTTGTCGTAATTTTAACTTTATTTTGGCCATGTTTCGGAAAATTATAAAACCCAATGCCTGTGTCTCGACCAGATCTTGAGAGTGACGTCAGAATATACAACAATTTGTACGACTTTTTCCCATTTTATTCACATCAAATGATCAAACCACATGTAACTCAAGCATACAGTCACAATATAGTACCAAATCGGAAAGTTAATATTTTTCCCACCAGATGTAATGTCGCAGCTTGTCAGTTGTCAATAATAAAGGAGGCTAAACAAATTTTAATAGAGCGATCAAAAAATATTAATAAAATTAAAGGTTAACTCCATTATTTATATTATATTATTGAAAATTAGTGATGAATAAAATAGTATACATATCTCGGTGGGAGTTTCATTACAGCCTCGCGCTGTATCTCACCTCGGGGCTTTGTCTCTCGGTAATAAACACAAGCTCTCGACTACAATGAAACATTTCCCACCTCGGATGTAATTGTATTGTTTTTATAATCTACATCTAAATCACTGTACAGATTTTATTTATTTTTATTTTGTAACCTCCAAAATCGAAATTCTGACAATTCAAATGATATGCATTTCACTGTAATTTTGTTTAAATTCCATGGCTATCACTACAATTGAGCAATATTTATAAAATTCCAAATTGAATTTTATATCTTATTAAATATGTAAAATAAAATCTGATTTAAAACATTTTTGTCTAAAATTAAATTGGAAGTTTTGCGCACTAATTTCCCACGTTAAACGCCTATGGCCAGCATTTTAATTAACATCTGTATATAAGGTTGCATTCGATTCAGCAAAAAAGAAAAAAAAAATGCCGACCTGATTCGAAGATTGACTTGGAAAAAAAATTGCCGGCCCGGCTCGAAAATTCACTCGAAATCGGCCCGGGCCGGCCAAAATGTTTAACTATTTTCGTGTGAAACTTAAAAAAAACTACATACTTGCTTAGATCGTTCAACATTGGTTAACACAAATTGTTAAAAATGAGATGCCTCTAGTGTAAGCTAGTTAAAAAAAATACTGACGAGTATTTAACACTTTGTTTACCGAAGGCGTTCGAAATTTTACACAACTTTTTTAACATGTTTTGTACGATCAGGGGCAGGCTTTAAAAGAAAACGTAACTTTAAATGCATTCATAGAATACCCATCCTTTTACTCATTTGGTGAATTTTGCGATTTCATTACCTACGCTTACGCTTAACATAACAATAGCATTATTATGAATTCTTGAAGTAAAATAACAAAATTGTTTTCTTTATTCATTAACATGTGAAGAATGTTGTTCAAAATTGAAAGTCCGATTCACCTCAACCTTTGCAATAGCTAGGCCCGATTCGGCCCGAAAAAAAAAATCTTCCGGCCTGGCTCGATGATCGACTCGAAATCGAGTCGGGCTTCGGGCCAAACCTCGAGATCGAGTGCATCCCTAGTTTATAATACGGGTTCTAAAACATTTTACCGCATTCATTTGCAATCGAAAAATATTCACATACTGCCGAAAAACTGTCAATAAAAATTAATAATTTGGCATATAGCAGTTATTTTTATCTATAGGAAAAATTCATATTTTTTTAGCAAAAAAATTCAGCAAATTTAAATATTTCATATAGCATTAATCATTTTCTTATTTGTCATTTGTTAATTTCTTACTACTACTTGAAATCTATTATACATATAGGGAATACAATATTTTTTTTTGCTGTAGTTATTTTATTTACATATTAATTTTAGAGGGATGTAGGAAGTTGTAAATGCAAAACTTGTTCAGAATTGAAAACTAGTACATCAAAATTAATCGAATGCTATGGTATTATTAATGTTTCGTTATTAATAGTCGCTAGTTCCATGGCATTCATAAATATACTGTAAAGTGCAAATTATAAGTTTTTTCGTAAATATAAATAAATTGCGATTGAATTTGGTCTCAACAAGTTTTATCTTTACAACTTTTCTTTAAAATTAAAAAGTAAATAATTGTAGCAAAATAAAACAATAAAGATTGTATTCTGTTCAAAACTGTAAGTCTTATAGATCTGTAAATCTGTAAATAATAAACAAAATAGTAACGAAAGCTGCCACTCTTATGTAAAATTTTATAAATCCACTCAACAAAAGTAGATGTTTTGTCAGTTTTTTACAGATTTAAAAATCTGTAAGGCTTACAATTTTGAACAGAATTACTCCCATAAAATTGTATTTCCTATATAACAGGTATCAAGTAGACACTAGTGCAGTGAGGATCCGACAAAACTTGGATCCGAGAACCCGTATTTCAAAATATCCGGATCCTAGGATATCCGACGTTCGGATATTGAAGCGGATATACGAAAATTTAATTCGAATTTGGATCCGGATTCGATATTTTGTTTACGGATCCGGATCCAAATTTCAATTCTGGATCTGATTCTTTATTTTGAATGTGAAGGCTTACATCTGGAATTGAATTAATTCAAACTTAAAACCGTTAAAGTAGGCCTGTTTATTTTTACAGCGGTCTATAAACATTAATAAACAAACGGTAATACATTTTATAATACCCCTCTAAAATAGCCAGGTAGTTTGTGCAAATGTAAAGAAAAAAGGAATTTATACTTTCACAGAGTCCTATTAATTGTGAATAAAAAATTCAAATTTCTATTATTTTTATTACATAAAGTAACATATTAATATGACATGAATTTCATTAATTTATTATGTGCTTTGGATGAGACCTGATGCCAATATTTGAATGTAAAGTTCAATACTGAGAATATTCGAATCCGAGAACCGATCCGGATACTGAAATTACATATCTAAAATCCGATACTCATACTCATACTTGAATCTAAGATTCGATACTAAAATCCGTTTCCAAGATTCGATATCCGGATCCGGATTCAAGATCCGTTACTCAGATTCGGATCCAAATTCCAATACTCAAATTCGAATCCGAAATCGGATGCGCAGATCCGGATCCAAAATCCCGTACTCAGATCCGGATCCAAAATTCGATACTCAGATTCGGATCCAAAATCCGATGCTAAGATTTGGATCCGAGATCCGGATAGTTCAACATTCAATTATCCGGATATCCGGATATTTTTGGATCCGAAACCAAAACTATCCGGATCCGGTTCCCACCACTAGTAGACACTCGGTACCTATAGCAATATACAGGCTGGTGACCGGCACAGCCGAACATAGGACTAACATGTAAAATCATCCTTTCGTAATTTCCTGTTTCCTTAATTATTTTAGCTAAAAAAGCTTCAAATAAAAGTTGTAGGGCATAAAATTCTGCATTTGAATCAATAAACATAATTAATTGTGTGCCCTGTAACGACATAAATAAGGTATGAGAATGTCGAAAATCACCCCAAAAATAGCTATAGACATGGAATTGAAACAAAAAATGAACACATGTTAACAATTTATCTGTCAAGCTAGGTTAATTTATTTTTATTATTATTTGTAATTTCTGTTCAAGTGAACAAATATCAATTTAAATTAACAGATAATTGTTAAGTGGAACAGAAATTAGAAATAATACCTAATAAAAATAAATTACCCTATAACATGACAGATAAATTGTTAAACATTTGTCATTTATTTTGTCTCAACTCTATGGCTATTGCTATTTTTGAGGTGATTTTCTACATTTTCATACCTAATTCTGCCGTTATAAGGCATACAAAATTAATTTTGCGGATTGATTCAGAAGCAGAATTTTATGCTCTATAACTTTTATTGGAAGCTTTTTTACCTAAAATAATTAGGGAAGCAGGAAATTAAGAAAGTCTGATTGTTCTACTGTGCCACTCACCACCCTGTATATGTAGCTTTAACGACTTTTGATATAGTATTATTTTTTAATATCACATGCAGTTGGTATTTTATTCATATCCAAAATGTAATATTATTCTGTAGTGGTGTATTTGTTTTGGTGGAGGTATATTTCATAATCAATTCCTAATAGAGGGGAATGGAAACATTGGCAACAAACAATCCTTAGTAGTGGGGGATTATCCGCGGAGAACAATCTTGGGGTAGTTCTCCCCCTCGATCATATGATAGACCAGCCACGCGAGCCAAAGGGTTCCTACCAGTCCGTACCAAGTCGTCTGTGCGTCATGTTCCAACCACCAGACCAACAAAATGAGCAGTGCCTTCGAAGTGTTGTGATATCCCAAGTAATGTCACTACACCTTCACCAACATAAATTCCTCCGATAAAGATAAACTAACCATGTTACTGTACATCTTACTCCCTACTTAAACCTATTCTTGACATAATGGACACTTTGTGCAAGTGATCATGTCCCAACCGGGTAAGAAAGGCGGTAAGGGTGCCAAGAAGGCCGTGGAAAAGACCGAGGACAATGGGGACAATAAATCGGACACCAAGACGCCCTCGAAGGATAAAGATGAGACGGGATCGAATGGAGATAAGGATAAGGATGAACCGGGAAGCCCACCGAAGCCCCAGAGCGCGGGAGCCTCAATGCGGGATGCGGCGCACAGACTCCTGGTGCTCTGTCAAAAGGGAGAGTGGTCTCCCGTGGAGCAGGTGCTCAAATCTCTGGAGAAGGCGGTGGCGTCTGGAGGAGAAGATATTAATCAGGTTCCTCTCGCGGGAGTGGCAGATCCTGTAAGTTAAATGATATGATTATTTTATTGCAGGAATTGCAGTGATTTTGTAGATAGTATTACGGAAATTACTATATAATTTTAAGAGCATTTATTAAATTAAAATAAGAAAACAATATAAAAATATATTGTCACGTCTCACGTCTTTTAGTCATTGTTAGGTTTTTCAATCTGCTCTAGTTTATAATAATAACGCAATAGTTATACTGTAAATGTAGAGAATGACAAAACCTTTTTACTCACAATGTGACGCGACTGGAATCGAACTTGTTCGATTTTTATAGGAAACTTCTCTATTGCAAACCATTTTAAATATTTGTAAATACATACAATTTATTTGATTATTTATATTTTAATCTTTACTATATTTTTGGTTAATACCACCATATTGTTACAATAAATAAATATATTTACCGGTTTTAGGGTATTAAGCCTTTGTCTACATACAGGTATTAAAAAAAGGGTAAAAAAATATGGATATTTACATTTGGATGTGCCGATTCTCAATCAAAAAGAATTTTTCCAAAATTCGGAAAATTATTTTTTATTTAATTATTTTTTACTGCGCCACTGCTAACAAAGTTTATATTAAAAATAATGAATTGAATAAGAAATAATTACGAATTAATTTATTTCCTATTCAACGTTGTTACGTGATTAGATTATTCATTATTTTTAATAAAAATTTCATGTCGGCAATGGAACTAAATAAGAAATAATTTTCCGAATTTTGAAAAAATCTTTTTTTCTTCAAACGTCATAAAAGTAGCATCTATTGAGACTTGATTCATAAGGTAAAAATAAAATAAATAAATAAATACATATCTATGGAAACAATACAGAACTCAACGAATAAGAAGTAACTTGTACAAAAAAACCTGTAATATCGCTCTAAAATCATCATAACACAGTAGAAAACCTAAGAATAATGTTATTAAATAACACCATCAATAGCTATCAAATTTAAATATATACCCTATCCATTGAAATATAAACAGAGTTTACTTTTGAGGAAACAACATAAAGAATAGCAGACTTACATATTACAATTACAGGGACGGTATCGAACATAAGAATACTTAGAATTAAAGTGATAGGAATAGTTTATATTATTTTGCTTTGATTCCTGGGACATATCTTTCACCCACACTGTTAGATTTCAATCCGATTGAACAACTTCAGAGGCCGTACATTATAATACTACAAATTTCGACATGATTGCACACAAATATATAAAATTACACAGATTTTATTTAAACGTTAAAACGTGAAAATTTTGACTTCAATGTTTATAACAAAAAGTGTACAAATGAATATCCATAGCAACAGGGCAATTGAAATCGCAAACTTACTTTGAAGAAAAAATATAATGTGTCATTCGGAGTAAAAGTGTCTTTGTGTGTCGCGCGTGCAATTGTTCAACTCGCTTCTCTCGTCGTGCAAACTTCCACGCTCGGCACACAAAGTATCACTTTTACTCCTGATAACTCAATATACTGTTGATTTAGAATCAGCACATCGAAATGTATACATGTACTCTCAACTTTTTTTACCCTTTTTTTGACACCCCGCATACAAAAGTAGGCTGGTAACTAAGTAACAACCGTATCTGTAAGGTAATATTATTACCGTTACAAATTGAAAATAAAATAAAATGTTTTTCATTAACGGACGTTAGTGTATCGTTCTTAACACGGTTTATTTTATTCTAAAATAATAATGGAGGAATAAAGCACATAATTTGAATATTTGTTATATTGATATATGTCAAAATAATTGTTCTGTCTATCATAGCATTTTGAAAGTAACTTTAATGAGAGAATTTCGAAAAATAATATTTATTAATAATGTTTTCATTCTCTAAAACTGATAAACTATTGAATGTTATGAATCATAACATGCTTTAGACTTTTTAAAATTCTCGCTCTACGAGCTCGAATTTCAACCGATATGTGCGGCAGTTATGATACTGATAACAATTCTAGGTATACTTCAAAATGTAGTAGTAAAATCGTATAGAGAGTATGTTTTGCAGTATTGCAACCCAGATGACTACAATGTTGCGAGTAACATTTAAATTAATTTTAAAGTTAATATTAATTCTAAACAATTGGCAAAAAAACTACGTGTTCAACGCCGCAAAAATGCAGATTACCTGCCTAGAGCCTAGGCTAAATTCAAAGACAGTGAATCTGCTACTTTTTTGCCTTGTTAAATAAATAACAATTTTTATTTATCTATTCCTTATGCTCCTATATTTTAATTTAAATATAAATTATGAAATTATTTAAGAGAAAAAGAGTGAAACTTATTAAAAACTTCTTATATTGTTATAAATATTTATTTGTAAAGAGTATATTGTATGCCAAATTATTATTAAAATAGTAGATTTGGATTGATTTTTCTTAAAAGTTTATTTTCTTGGCAAAATCAAAGTTTGGTCAAGAAAGATTGTTATGATTAGATTGCAAGAATCAATATGCTAATTTGCTAGAATCGGGTGACCAATTTTTATTTTTTATTTTGGTTAATTGTGGCACGCGAAGTCACTTATCTAACTCTATAAACTACGTCTACGACCTAAATCCCTCGAAATTTATATTAATAAATTCACAAATGCCTGATTAATTACCAATAATAATTTGTCAAATATGTTGAACGAGTTAGACAATTTATTCCAACCTAAATTTGGATGTACCTATGTTATTTCGTGATTTTGAAGCCTGTCGATGTTGAGAATTTAGATTTGATTCGCTCCTATTTGCAATAAATAAACTTTATGCTGCTTTACTTTACGTGAACTGAATTTGCATGTCAATCGTTTTCGTCTTTGTATTGACTTTTGTAAGGATATAGAAAAACATTGACTTGTTTAAAATGTTCTTTCTGGGACACATTTTGAACTGAATTGTACTTTAATGATGTAGAATAAACAATAATGATGAAAACTATGCAAATTATAGAGAATTGTAGAATAATGACCAGACTAATTGCAAAAAAAAACTGTAACTGATATTTTGATTGTAGAATAAAGCTGTAAATTATGTAATTCTGATAGTACATGGTATAAATATTATCGAAATCTGGGAATAAGTTGAAGATTGGAATATCCATATCCATTAACGGAAATTAAGTCGTGATAATATATTTAATTTATTTATTGTTCTAAAAATTTGTTTGGCATTTAAATCTCCAAAAATATTATTACCCATTTTATTTTGTAAAACTGTAAAAAAATAAAAATAAAAAATAAGTTGAGATTATAAATTTTTGTTTGCAGGCAACTGGAATGACACCGTTGATGTACGTAGTGAAGGACAACAGAGCATCGTTTGTTGATCGAATTATTGAACTTGGTTCCGATGTTGGCGCAAGAAATAATGTAAGTTTGTTTTATCAATCTTTCTACTTTCTAACATAGTTTAGTATCCAATGTGTTTTACAATTTACGTATTAGAGTTATTTAAGTATTACGTGCTTCCTACCGGTTGGTTGAGGATGATTTTGGAGCGAGACGAAGTGAAGATCTCCAATACTCCAATACATCCGATCCGACTAATTTGTCCATAAAACTGCCTTGGAAACCCTATCGGTAAACATTTAAAAATAAAAACCAAATATAAGGTTTATAATACTGGCATTTAGGTTATGTTGAGTTTCGTATCCAACTACTAAATCATTTAATTTAAGATCCATATTTTATTTTGTCACTAACCTACTGGAAAATATTTTTTTTTAATTGAGAAAATTCATATTTTACGATATAGATTAAGACTTAAAATTTCACACGTCTACATATATGCGTTCCAAGATCTTTTAAACATTGTTCGTTGTTAGGACAACGAATCAATAAAATACACATAATATATGTAGGGCATGTGATATAAAAGTTATTTATGCAACAAGTGTGTAAAGTAGTACTTACTTTTTGCTTTTTGTGATGTTTGTAGCATGAGATAAGAAAACACTATTTTACACATGTGTTGATGTAGCATAACATTTTTGCAACAACCAAAATGTTAGTGATGTCCTGTTTCTTATAATACTGAGTGTAGAGGCATCTTCAAATATCTACTGTTAGTGCTCTTTCTCATAATACAGTACAAAATGTAACTTAAACATTCGAAAGAATCACATAAACAGGTGAATAAGTATTTTACTTTTCACGCACTATTAGTGAGTGCTTCAAAACTGACTTTACAATACACATTGTAAAGTACCTATAGACTTTACGCACGGTACTGTTGTATAAAATCGTTTTTCTACTTACACATTGAATTGCAGCCTATTGCAGTACTACATCAGGTGAAGGTGAAGTCTGACATTTTAGTATGAATGCATAAAAACAAAATGTAATGCATTTCTTTTGGAATCTATTTTATGCCCTTCGCTCATAAGAGGTTTTATTTTTTTGACGCGGATAATTTTTTTATTAGATTCCTGTGACTATTATTTAACATTTGACTTTCACAACATAGGTAAAATATTTTCTAATAATTTTAAATACTTTTATTAACTCGATCGTGTGCAACACGGTTAGCTTTAAAATCTTATTTTATTGGCAGTTTCCAGGCAACAAAGTTTTTGTTTCCCGCCGGCAGAGAAAGAAAAAATTATGTATTCAACACGGCAAAAATGGAGATTAATCGTTTGCTTAGACAAAATTGAAACACTCGGTTTCGCCTCATCTATGAAACGCCAACTCGACTGTGAATTTGCTAATTCGGGCTTGTTAAACAAATTAAGTTAATTTTCACACAAAAATACCGTAAAATAAAGAAATTTTCTAGGGAACAAGTGTTAAGTAATCTGAAACTGTTTTAATCTTAATCGTCCTTTGTTTCGGCATACTTAATCCCTTTTGTTATTTGGCGTTGAAGAGGATAAATGATCGTGCATTAGTTCCTACTTACCATGAATTTGAATACATATAAAAATCAAGGGCAAAAAGAAAAATTTCGGCAAGATACTATCCAAGAAAGGATAACTGATAGGGTTGTTAAAAATACACATTACCGTTTTATAATCATTAATAAAATTGAAAAAGAAAGTACATCTTGATATCAAGTAGAACAATTTTACGATATTCTTGAATTTCTTGGAATATCATAAAAATAATTGATCATTTGTCAGTATTCCTACCTAATATACGAAACTGATATTTTTGTGCGTGTCTCACACAATTTGGATGGAATATTTCTATTATAAAATTTCCCAACAGATAGTCGTTCTGGAAAGGAAAGAACATATTTGGCATTTTAACCATCACTCAAAAACTATTTCCATTTACCTAAGAAAATGGGTAGTACTTTGAGTTTTTGCAATTTAAATACTAGTGTAGTATTTCACCGTTTTTTTGCCGGAATATCGTGTATATTGTTTATTTATAAAAATCGTATCTTACCAGAGGTTTGCCTGTATGTACTTGTAATGCCATTAATGTAAATAGTACAGCATAAATTGTATTTTATGTGAAAGGAAAAACAGAGAAATTTAATATTAAATGTCATTGTCATAAAATATTTTTTTTATTAAAACATAAAGCAATATCTAAATTGGTAAACTGCGCGACTAACTCGAAAAGTTCGCGCGACTAATGGAATGGAGGGTTAATAACACTTAAAAGTCTGATTTGGCCAACCCAATACCTCTCGTTTAATTTAATTTTTATTCATGTAAATACTCAAAATTAAATTCAACTTAAATACCGGGTCGATGCCGATCGACGCCAAATATTTCGAATTTAATATGGCACAAAAATGACCCCTGTGGTGCACTCTCCACGCCAGCAATAAGTGCTCGTGAGGTGACTCCTGGTAAACGTCCACACGGCACAAATATGTCATCATCGTTACTGAAATCTGTGTACAAAGCAGATTGGCAGACCCAGCAATGGGTAATATGTCGTGATGATATACATATATATTTTATTTATATTCATTGCTGACGTGGAGAGTGCTCCACAGGGGCCAATTTTGTGTCATTTAAAATTCTAAAATATTTGGCGTCGGTCGGAATCGAACCCGGTTCCCCACATTCGCGTGAAGTGATGCCTGGTAAACGCCCGCACGGTACAAATATGTCATCATTATTACCGACATCTGTGTACAAAGCAATGGGCAACATACCGTGAGGATATATTATATATTTTTATTATCTTACCTATATTCCTACATATTAACTTATGCTGGAAACTACGAGTATATTAAGTTCCTTTCCATATAATTATTGTTCCATTTACTATTTTCTTTTTAAAACGTTACTATTATTATTTGAAATGATTAGTTTGTTAACAGTGACATATATCTGTCAGTTACATACATTTGAGATCTGAACTGTGTAATCATGAAGTTGTGTTTAAAGCGTAGGCTCTGGGATTAAAATTATAGAAATTTATCCATAAAATATATACAAAAAGTATTAATGCAAACCTGTAGAAAATTTAAAAACTTTAATTTTTGTAATAACAAATCTCGAAAAAATAACATTTAATAGTATTTTTTGAGTTTTCAGTATAGTGCCATTTCCGGTTATCTGATTTACTCCAAAATCTAATGGCATCTTTCCATATAACAGTAAGGTAGAAATACAAAGTTTCAAAAAATTCTGAACGATAGTATTTGAGTTAGAGCGTAAAGAGGATCCACACATAAACACACACATAGACACACACACATACACATATACATACAGACATCATCGTGAAAATGAAAAATTGGATTATATGGACCTTAAAACCTGGTCATTTACCAAAATCTCGATATGCGATTTTTAGCATGATCCCTATACCTCCTTTACCAAGGGTAGAGGGAGGTTGAAAGTATATCAGTATTAAAAGCTAAAGCGAAAAACTTGTTCTTAACATTGGATCATATTACAATTATTATCTTTCAAATGATTAAAATATGAAGTGTATATAAACGTAGCAAGAAGCAAATAATATAAAACTTATAAAACACACTTCGGATGAGGAATGACCATACATGTACTGATAAATTTATGGTGTGAAATACGAGTACTAACAGATTTTAATAAGCGTTGTCTCAGCAAACTTACAAGTACTTCCTTTTTTCGAAAAAAATCTTAAACACTACAGATATACTGGTAGTCTATTTTCCATTTTATTTAAATTTTAAAACTGCTTTTACAAATTTTTAACGCTTGAATTAATTCATATAATAACTGATAGTTCAATACAAAATAAAAATAAAAGTAAATAGTATGAAAATTAATAAAATTGCTACATAAACACCACTATTTTTTAACGAAGAGTGAATTTGAATAATGAAATGTGGTAGTCCATTAAAAAAGAGTTTTCTTTCTTTTACTTTAACTTTATGCCGACGTAGAAATGACATGTAAAATAGTATATTGAAAGAGAAGTATTAACAATGATCCTTATTGTAATACGAGTATATTTTGCGTAATCGAGCAGTAGGCGAGTAACGCAAAGTACGAGTATTACAAATGGACATTGTAATACGTGTTTTTCATACTATTTTTCCTATTTCGCATTAATTTACTCTTATTTTAAAATTATTATTGAAAGAAATATTAAAATATCAAGGTTGGTAACACTGACAGTTTCAATAAACATTTGAAAAATAATTTACTTTAACATTTTGAGTTACAAATTAGGTTAGAGTTATAATTTATATTTATTATGGTATGAACCTACAAATAAATTCCTTGAGTTTTAATTTAAATGAGTGCTTTATTGTTTGATATAAATATTTTACTATAAAAAATCTAATTTCAGTAATTTTTCATGAGTAACGACAGGTAATGACAAATAAAATGAAAAATATTTATTCGACACTTAGACAAAGTTACCAATTTAACAATTTTAAAAATCCCCATAAATTTTTGTACAAAATTTTTCATTGTATCACTGTTTTTGATAAAAAAAAGTTGTACAAAATTCACTTTGTACATGCGAAATAGGAAAAATTAATAAATCTATTATAAATTTACAGTAGTGTAAACTCAACGCTTTCTTATAGTATATATGGGATGGATTATAGGGCTATACCATAGAAAAATAGTTTTTTAGCTGCCAAAACTTTCTATATTAATTTATAGAAAAAATAATTGGTTCATATTACATATTTTTTTTTTTTTGTTAATCACTCTACAGGATAAATCTCATTTACAGAGGGTGTTTGCAATAAGTTATATAACAACAACAATAAGATATAGTGTGCCATGAGAAAAACAAAAAAAAAAAAAAAATCAAAAGTATTACAAAATGTACATAAGAAATTAAATTATGGTAGCCTTACAATATTACATATTATTCTATTTTTAATTTATTTGGGTAAAGAAATATTGTATAACTTTATTCCTAAAGAAACTATAAGGAGAGTCAAAAAAAAAAATAAAGATACAATTTTTTTTTTTATTTCCCCAATATTAATTTACAATCTGTCTAAAGATACAAAATAAATTAAAAAATTTGCGAAATTAATAAAAAATCTCATTAGGCATGAAACTCACACTCACAAAAATGCAGTTTCTAGACTAAACTATTTTTGAATTACAAAAAAGAGGTATTCTCTGTACAATGAACGCTCGTAAATCAAAACATTGAATAAGGTCAACTTTCTGGCTTTGTGTGTTATAAGAAAAATATGATTTTCCATAGTGGTCTTCGAAACAAGATATAACTTGTTCGATGATAAAATGAGCATTGTAATCGAACTAAATGCTATGCAGAGATTGCATACGGAACATGAACTAGATTTACGCAGGCTAATGTTTCATTATGATCAATATTGAATTTCCTTCCACACCTTTACTGCTTTAATATCCGATTATCAAACATGCAGATCTAAATTTAGTCGTGGTCGTGATGTACGAATATTGTAGTATGACCACGCCTTTGAGAGAAAAGTTATTAGTTATTTGGAAAATGTACTATAAAATGATTGAACTCTTGAACAAATATGATATTAACCTGAATTTATGTGGTTTTTACATAAATTAAGTCACAAAAGGAAGTCATTATGAGAAATTTTTCGTGTGAGAACATAATTTGGGTTTAGGCGTTTCTTAGAGCTTGGGGAATAATTAGCTTAATATTTTGTTAATTTTGAATTGATGAGGAACGTTCTGAATATTGTATGAAATTTCCAAGAAAATGGATAGTATACAAACATATTAATACAATTTTAATTATGTTTGTTAATACGTAGATACGTAGAATATTTAATTTGTAAGTGTTATAGTTCATGTTGATACAAATTTCATTGGGATAATGATCATCAGCTATAGAACAATCAAATTAGATTTGGTGAAGGAAAGAAAATAAAATTATTTTGTTCCCATCATACATAAACGAATCCCAATTTTGATAATATACCGGCTGTGTACTTGAAATCTGAAATACGAGGTGACTTTTTATTTTTCTCGAAAAATATTTATTTATTCATCAATATCTATTTTGTCCCCTCAAAGTAATGCCCCTCAGTTATAATACACTTGTGCCAGTGCTTTTTCCAATCTTCGAAGCACTTCTGATACGCGCTTTTTGGTATGGCCTTAAGCTCTTCCAGCGATGCGGTCTTTATCTCCTCATTCGTGGCAAAACGCCTCCTTTCATGAGTCTTTTCAGTTTTGGAAACAGGAAAAAGTCGTAGAGGGCCAAGTCCGGTGAATACGGTGTCTGAGACGTGATTACGATGTTGTTTTTGGCCAAAAATTACGAACAAGCAACGATGTGTGAGCAGGTGCATTATCGTGATGCAAAATCCATGAACAAACAAAACAAATCGAGAATCTAATATACGTAGCATGCAAAATTTGAAAAGTCACCTTTTTAACAAACCTCGTGGTCTATAAAATTGTGGTTAATGGGTAAATGTCAGACACAATCGATAAATCGCATTTTTGTACACCGCTACTCACAAAACTTTTGGTAGACTTTCTCTTATACGTTTTTTGACTTCTGTACAACCAATTTGTCCTGTGCAGCCTCAAATTAATCCGATATTTCTTTTGAATAATCGATATCTTTCATTTTCATTGGTTGTAGCACAACGATACCGAATATATACCAAATGAATTCTTGAATTTCGAGAATCAAAATAAAGTAAAACGTATGTACCACGGGCATAATCAAGACTGTAGCAATCGGGAAATTTAAAGATTTCCGCTACGCGTCGAGCTTTGAACATTCCCCCTGCTACAATCTTTTGAATATGCCCTTAATACATAAATAACTAATAAAACATCTCAATATTTCCCCATAATAATTGGTTAACCGGAAGTACCTCTTCACTTGAAGCTTAAAAGCTTTTTTGGGAAGAAGAAATTACTGGATATCAGTCAATTATTATTTATTTCCGCCTCTAACGGTTTCGACACCTCATGTGTCTTTTTCAGGAGGTGAACATATAGATTTTATTTAACATTGATATATAACAATAAATAAATAACATAAATTACATACATAATTAAATTCTAAATGTTCACCTCCTGAAGAAGGCACATGAGGTGTCGAAACCGGTAGAGGCGGAAATAAATAATAATTGACTGATATCCAGTAATTTCTTCTTCCCAAGCACCTTTCCATTCAAGAAGTTTTGCAGACATTAAAAGCTTTTGTTGAAAAACACAGTTAATTTTTTTTGACGTATTCCGTCATTAAAAAATATTAAAGAATATTTTATTAGATGATGAAGCTTCTTCACTGGATGGGTATATGGAAATTAATAAATTACTGGATTGCAGTCAAATTATTTTATTTAAATATCGGCCGCTACCGGTTTCGGCATCTCCTATGCTTTCTTCAGGAGGTGAATTTTTTTCTACATTTGTATGAACACATTAAAATAATAATAAAAAACACGTAGGACGTAAAAACACTAAATAAATAAATATAATAAAATACTCAAAAAGTCGCCAAAATCTTTTAAAAACAAAATAAATATATATATGTGAATTTTCGGTACCCTTATGAAAAAAAAATATAATAAATATTTTATTCTCTATATTTTTCTATATATTATTTGATTGAATGTTGTCTTCATATTCAATGCATTTTGGGGATAGAATATTTTAAAGAAATTAACGCCCTTGATTTCCACGTACTAATAAAGTTTCTAATGAATTTATTTAATTGACGAATAATATTCACATATAATTGATTGAAGGTAATGCAAAACTCTGTATTTCTCTTCACATAGTAGTGCAGCCAGTAAGGTTTAGAAGTCTTTATTTGAAGCACACTTATTCGCTTCTGTCAGCTGCATAACTCAGTATTTTGGAAATCACCAATCCTGACGCATATCTGCACTCTGCGCAGGACGTAACCAAGCAACTATGACATTCATGATGTTAACATAATATTTAAAACTATCGAGAACAAACTTTGATAAGCTATCCTCTTTATGGCCGTATTATAGTCATAACTGTAAGTCTTAAATCTGCAAATAGTAAACAAAATCGCAACGAAACTTCCCACTCTTATGTATAATTTTATACTAATCAATAAACAAAAATTGATGTTTTTTTGTCAGTTTTTTTTTACAGATTTAAATTTGCAACTTTGACAATAATACGACCATAAGTATGTTTATTACTGTACCTATCTCTTGTTTTAAAATCAGTAAATAATTACTTAAAAGCGTTTTATTTATTTTACCTGTGTTGAAACAGTTACAAAACTTGGTATTTGAATCAATTAATATCAATTATTTCCTAAATCGAGTGGATTTGAACAAAAAATCTTTGTCAACTTAGACAATGATTACCTTAACTTTCTTTGCATTCAACATTCTAGAGGATTTACAAAAATATAATTAAGCCAACTGTTTTTCGCGTTTTTCTTAAATTCACTTATACAGGATGGTTATAAACTTAATGTCATAAATTTAGGGGTAAGTAGTATAGCATGTGTAGATTACGAAACAGAAAGAATTTTTTAAAAATTCGCATATTTAAGGGTAGTTTTCATGAAACTAACATTTTTGGTACCACTGGATCACTGGCAACGCATTTGCATTATTTTATATAGTACACAATTATTTTCGTTAAAAATGCTATTTAATTTAATTATTAAGAATAATATCTTATACGACTAATTTTGAATGTATTTTCGATAACCATATTTTAATGAAATATTAATTAAAACAGCAATAAAAAAAAATTTCGTTAAAAAAAGTCGAATTTAAAAAAAAATCTTTCCGTTTTGTAATCTACACATATGTTATACTACTTACCCTTAAATTTATGACATTAAGTTCATAACCAACCTGTATAGCAAATACATAATTTTGCATCTGATATACTCATGTATGGCCTATGGACTTTTTAATTTCTAAATTTTCCAAGAAATCGAGAGCTCTGTTGTTGTCTTTTAAGTGTAATATTTTAACATCAGTTTTAACGTCGAATTTGTGTCCAGATCTGGTCGCTCATTGATAATGAAGCCCTATGTTTAAATGATAAAACTAATTTAAATAATAGCACGAATATAAATATTCTTTTAAACCTCGACGCTATCACGTGATAAATTTCCGTTCCCTTCTGCATTATCCTGTTGATTCCTTTATTCTGTCTTTACTAGTTGTACGTATCTGACGATTTACTTTTAATTTTTCATAGTTTTTTTCAAAATATGCTTTTATCTTTTTGCGGAGTATTTTTCTGTTGTTTTTAATGTGTAAGTATTTTTTTTTTTTTTTGTAATATTGTATTATTTTTGTCATGTGCATTGTACCTTATTTGTTTATTTTTTGTATTTTGTAGTCTCTACCGGACTTTGAAAATGGTCATGTAAATGATTGAAACCGGTCAGTAAAATTAAAAGAATAGTGCAAATAAGACATTTTAAGTTTTATTTTAAAACCTTTCCCCTAATTTAAAGTGAATATTGTAACGTAACTATGCCGGATACGTCTAGTGTCTAGTGTCTATTGCACCATGTATTGAAATTACTTTCTCAATGTCATCAGTCTTACATATGAATACATTATTCATTTTAATATATAATAAAACCATTTAATTAAATGTAATATGTTTAGTTGCAATCGATTTTTATTGTTTTAAAGTTCAAGAAATTATTATCATAATTGACACGAACATTCGTCCTTTTAATTGCTTTCTTGTACATTTTAACATTTTAATTTTGCGGTATAATATTTCGACACGCAAATTAGTTCTGTAACAAAATGTTTGGAAGAATGTAAAAAGTGCGAAGTAAATTTTCATTCTTTGAATCATTATTTAGTCCAAGACTAAATGAATGAAATTTTCCACGATTTATATAAGCTGATAAACCAACACGTATATGAAACATTTTACCTTGAACTTCGTTTCTTTACTTCGCATGAATGTACAAAAAAAGAAAAATTACACCCTTATTTGTTTATCGCCAATTCTTTGTTTTCTATGAATATTATTACTTTTAAATTAGATGTTGTTGCGTCAAATATTCACTCTGAAACAATGAAAAAACTATTTAGGTGTACAGAAATAAATTATAATAGCGTAAAAGTATGATTTTCTTAAGGTTGAAGGTCATCAAAAGTGTAAATCTAACCCCTCCTTCGATTTTTTGCTATCAGAAACAGTCGGTGATATATGGAATGACGTATTGCTAATAAACTGGGATTTATTACTACATTGTTTTGTAACTTTTACAAGTGTATAAATTATAAGCATTATAAAAATTTACATATATTATTTCTACGTGGTAATTTTTACCTCCCACTACCCTTGGCAAGGGAGGTATAGGGATCGTACTAAAAATCGCTTATCTAGATTTTGGTAAATGATCACGTTTTAAGGTCCCTACAATCCAATTTTAACATTTTCACGATAATGTCTGTGTGTATGTGGGTATGTGTGTATGTGTATGTGTGTGTGGATCCTCTTTACGCTCTAACTCAAATACTATCGTTCAGAAAATTTTGATACCTTGTATTTCTACCTTACTATTCTTTGGAAAGATGCCATTCGATTTTGGAGTCTGCCATTCTGCTTTGTACACAGATTTCTTCGGTAAAGATGATGAGATATTTGTACCGTGCGGGCGTTTACCAGGTGTCACTTCACGAGCACTTATTGCTGGCGTGGAGAGTGCACCACAGGGGTCATTTTTGTGCCATTTAAAATTCGAAATATTTGGCGTCGGTCGGGATCGAATCCGGTATTTAAATTTAATTTTAAGTATTTACATGAATAAATATTAAATTAAACGGGAGGTATTGTGTTGGCCACATCAGATTTTTTTAATATATTTATGTTAATTATTATTTTTACAATTTTTGCTTCAAATACTAAACAATATTTCATTTTCTATATTTTTTACTTACACTTTCTATTATATTTTGTAGGATTTTAGCGATAAAAATTATGAAATAATTAGTTTTTATAAACCGTGTATCGCAAAAATACTCGTTCATAAAAGAATTTTAAATCAACCGTCAATTAATTTCTGTAGTTTGAACTTACACATAATCTAGTTTTATTGCCACAACCATTATTTTTGACCTATAATTTTAATAATTATTACAATTTGGCTGGTTGAAAGAAATAAACATACTAAAAAAATCTTTTTGCATGAAAAAATGACCCGAAGAACAGCAAACCAAAATCCAATATTATTTCACAATAGGGCTGTTCAAATTTTTATATGAATTCTAAGTAATACATTTTAAAAAATATCATTCTTTAAATAGCATCAAAATTAAAAATATAACGAAATATTTATTAGATATTTTACAATGATTGAAATTTGTATCATATTTTGAAAAAGTCACTTGACCCGGAACAGAATTTGACGTTCATATAGCTTGTTTATAGCTATTATATAATATAAGTAATGGACAAACTGTTTTCCTATTGGCTATGAATGATGTGCAATATATAATTTGCGTCACAGTATTGGGGGGTTTATTTTTATGATTATTTCTGGCGCTAATCCTTTTACTTAATAATTTAAGAAAAGAACAAATTATTATTATTATTATTATTATTATTATTACTTTGAAAAATATATTGCTTGAACTTTTATTTAAAATACTTTTAAAAAAATCTGATGTGGACACCACACGACTTCCTTGTAAAGGGTTTTCCAATAAGAGGTGTTATTTTGAATAGCCCGCTATTTCGGTAGATGTCGCTTTTGAAGCTGTCATTTTTTGACATTTGACAAGTAGAAACTACGCCATTAATAAAAATGGAACGATACGCGCTTCAACAACGCATTGAAATTATTAAAATTCACTATAAAAATGGTGAAAATTTGGCAGAGACGGTTCGTAAAACTCGACAATTTTTGGGTCGTCGTGAAGCACCTTGTCGGACCGCAATACAGAAATTGGTGGAAAAATTCGAGCTGTTGGGACAAGTTAGTGATGTGAAGAATAAAACCCGTGCACGTCGCTCAAGAACAGCCGAGAATATTGCTGCTGTAGCCGAAAGTGTTGAAGAAAACCCAGGTTTGTCCATTCCTCGTCGTTCTTTGGAATTAGGCATTCCACAAACGTCATTACACCGTATTTTGCATAAAGATTTGGGTCTTAAGGCTTATAATGTCCAGTTAACACAAGAACTCAAGCCGGCCGATCATCAACAACGTCGTGTCTTTGCTGATTGGGTCGTGGAAATGCATGAAAATGATCCGGAATTCCATCGAAAAATCATCTTGAGTGATCAGGCCCATTTCCACCTCGATGGCTTCGTCAACAAACAAAATTGTCGCATCTGGGGCTCAGAAAACCCAAGAGTTATTGTTGAAAAGCCTCTCTATCCTCAACGTGTGACTGTTTGGTGCGGTTTATGGTCCGGCGGAGTCATTGGACCTTACTTTTTCGAAAATGAGGCTGGAGCAACAGTTACGGTGAATGGATTGCGCTATCGAGAGATGATTAACGATTTTTTATGGCCGGAATTGGATGGTATTGATCTGGACAACGTTTACTTTCAACAAGACGGCGCTATGTGCCACACAAGCAACGAAACATTGATCTTTTACTGGAAAAGTTTCCGGACCGTGTTATCTCTCGAAGAGGTGATCACAATTGGCCACCGAGATCTTGTGATTTAACACCTTGCGACTTCTTTCTTTGGGGCCACGTGAAAGAGAAGGTCTACGCCAACTGCCCAGCGTCGACTCAAGACCTCAAAGATGGAATTCGTGAGGCTATCGAGGATATAGGACAGCCACTTTGCGATTTGGTTATGGAAAATTTCATGAAAAGGATATTGTCCTGTCAGCGTGGTCGTGGTGGTCATTTGCCTGATGTTATTTTCCACTATTAACGGCATACCTTCCTCTTTATAATGAAATAAACATCCGATCATTTATATTAAAAAATGGCATTTTTCTTTGAATATCAAAATAACACCTCTTATTGGAAAACCCTTTACGATTACTAAACTATACATATTTTTTTAATAAATAAATTACAAAATATTAATTTTAACTTCAAAACAGTAAGATATACAGGGTGTCCCAGAAGTCGACGATCAAACTAAATGGGGTGATAGAGGAGATCATTTCCAATCAAAATAACTATATATATTGTAATGCAATTGTTGATGGTTCAAAAGTTATTGCAACTTTTGTAGTTTCTCCTAAAAACGGCAAGGCGTCCAATAGAATTATTATTATTTTTATTACGAGACGTTTGTTTCTCTTTTTCTTTTTTATTGTATGCACCTGAAGAAGGGTTCTACTTTCTAATAAAATCATTTTCTTGAACATGAGTACCTTCTATTAATAATAAAAATATTGTTTTGTGAAAAATTTTTCTACCGAAAAAAAGCTACTAGATTTTAAAGTGACGCTGACAGAAAAAAAATGTCCTAAAAAAATTAACCAACTATCAGAAGAAGTTGTGTATTTAATGTAGATTTTAAAGCGGTATAACACATGAGGATATTCAGAGCAGATTTTCTTAAATAATGTTTTTTTTCTACAAGAAAGTATTTCAGTTAAAAATACAATTGAAAAATTCGAGAATTATCTTAGATGCTGTGTCAAAAATAAAACAAAATAATAGTTGTAATAGTTTTTATACAACATTAAAACAAAATAGGGTTTATGAAGCTTTTCATGATGTTTTCAAATTTTACAAAAAGTGTTCTACCATGTTTTCTAATGCACATTAAGCATCGCCGAATAAAATTTCTTTTTATTGTTCGGAACGCCCGTTGATTATTTTTAATAATGTTGGTAGCCTCTCTTATTTTTTGTTGCAACTCTTGTTCATTCTGACTTTCTGTCATGTAGACTATTTCTTTAAAATAACCCCATAGAAAAAAATCTAAGGGGTTAAGATCAGGGGATCGCGGTGGCCACATAATAAACCCTCCTCTACCAATCCACCGATTCCGAAATTCTGTGTCAAGGTGTCGTCTCACATCTACAGAATAGTGAGGAGGAGCTCCATCTTGTTGCAGCCACATATCTCGGCGTGTCTCCAATGTCACGTCTTTAAGTAGATAAGGTAACTCATTTTGCAAAAAATGCAGATAATTTTTGACACAGCATCTAAGATAATTCTCGAATTTTTCAATTGTATTTTTAACTGAAATACTTTCTTGTAGAAAAAAAAAATTATTTAAGAAAATCTGCTCTGAATATCCCCATGTGTTATACCGCTTTAAAATCTACATTAAATACACAACTTCTTCTGATAGTTGGTTAATTTTTTTTAGGACATTTTTTTTCTGTCAGCGTCACTTTAAAATCTAGTAGCTTTTTTTCGGTAGAAAAAATTTTCACAAAACAATATTTTTATTATTAATAGAAGGTACTCATGTTCAAGAAAATGATTTTATTAGAAAGTAGAACCCTTCAGGTGCATACAATAAAAAAGAAAAAGAGAAACAAACGTCTCGTAATAAAAATAATAATAATTCTATTGGACGCCTTGCCGTTTTTAGGAGAAACTACAAAAGTTGCAATAACTTTTGAACCATCAACAATTGCATTACAATATATATAGTTATTTTGATTGGAAATGATCTCCTCTATCATCCCATTTAGTTTGATCGTCGACTTCTGGGACACCCTGTATAGCGACCATAATCTAACCCGGTTCTTTTTAAGAGACAACAAAGAAATATTTGATTACAACAATGAATATGACTAATTTCACAATAAAAATATAATATTTGTTATTGTACGAATCATAAAATTGCACGTATTTAACGTAATTTGACATGAACATTTTTTTAATGTTTTTTATTTGAAGCATTTATTTCTAAAATCAAAATAAAATCATTTTATTCAAGAAAAACTGTTAACAACTTCAAGTAATGTACCACTTCCGGTTAGCCTATTTTAACCAAAATCTATTATGTTATTTCGATTGACATAAAAGTCTTGTATACCAAATTTGAAAAGTTTTGGATTATATTTTAAAACAGTTTTTCATTAAAATCTATTATAGGCTTCATGTAAAGTGCCACTTCTGGAAATTGTATAATAACCAGAAAGGGATGTGCACAACTAGATGTTATAGGATAGGAGTTCTAAATACAAAATTTCAACTTTCTACGGCTGACCGTTTTTGAGTTATGCGAGATACGTACGTACGTACGTACAGACGTCACGACGAAATTAGTCAAAATGGATTCAGGGATGATCAAAATGGATATTTCCGCTGAAATCTGAAAACCGAAATTTTTCGCGATTACAATACTTTCTTTACTTACGTACAAGGAAGTAAAAATGTGAAATTTACAAAATAAAATAACTGAATGATTTAGATTTTTTTCTATATGTAAGAGAATCACGTTAGAATGATTAAGAATAACTCACATGGATCATAGTTTTTAAAACTTCATTTTAAATATGTTCCAACCAATGTTCTTTTAAAATGCTTTTAAAATTATTATTTTTTTTAAATGCAAAATTATCCAAAAGTGCAATATATTTGGTGAGTATGCTGGTGTTTTTTCGCCAGAAACTGAAGAAAATGCTCTGTTTAATTTCATATTTTCAGTCATAACGACACTTTAAAAATTGATTAAGTTCTATATCTACTTCATTTCACGTAAAAAAATTACTAGATGGCGGTTGAGAGTCGACCGTTTTTACATACATTAAATTAAATAAATAGTTTAAATTTGTGAAACCAAACTTTGTCAATAATAAATATTTTTATCTGTAAAAATATACAAGACCTGAATATTAAAAATTAAAACAAAACATGGTAGAACATCCCGTAATTCTGTAGATTTTATTTTTCTTCGTTTTTGTGAACTAGGTTTGCTTTCTGATCAATCAAAGGGCAGAATTTATATCCTTATCTAAACCAATGCTATTTCCTTACGTGAAATGAAATTTAATTTACTTAACTATCGCAACTCAATTTCAGATGACAGATAAATATTTAAATTGATAGTACAACTTTTGTTTTCTATAGCCTACCTGATGTTCGTATTTTATAGTATAAAAAAAAGTATAATATTTTTGGTATTTCGATCTATTATAATTCAAATGGTTTCATTTAATTTCATATTTATAACTACAGTGTAACAAATCTTACAAATAAAAACTGATTAAACATTTTCTCTTAAGATAATATCACTCGTTACTTAGGTACTATTTAAAGTTTGTTTTATTGCTCTAGTACGAGTAAATGCAATTTTTGCTGATTTCATGCTCTAAAAATAGCCCTTGATTATTTTTTATCCATAGGGTTAGTTAGATCTGCGATCTTGCGTGACGACCACTGCTCTACTTAACTGACTGGACCTTCGTGTTAAATGTTTTGTAATCATTCGATTACCATGAGCAAATGCACGACTACTTGATAAAACAGATTTCTGCATAGACGAAGTTCTAAACTCTGGATTTATTTTGCACTTTTTCTATAATTCTCAATGTTTATGCTGTTACGTGCGAATTTCAAAATACTCGTACAATAGCGTGTAGATATTTTAATTATAAATTCTTATTGTATACATTTCTATAGCCATTTGATTAGCATAGATTTTATGAGTAATATGTCATGTTTATTGATAGAATAGAACAAGCTGGTATCAATAGGATACGGGTTTGATAGTTAAATAAATAATAAAACTATATATATATATACATTGCCGGTAATAGTATATTACATCGCGAGAGTTGTAAGGAGCTTATTACGTTCAAATGGAAGAGTACTGAACTTTTTCTTCAATCATCATTTTACCAAATTTTATTTATAAATATGTATCTCAGCTTATATTTTTGCAGTATAAAGCTTATGTTCCTGTTATGACAGAATTATTTGTAAAACGTCAAATTAACTATTTCGACAAGTAATGTTGCTAACATGATTGTAGTTATAAACGGAAATTCCCCTGCTGATACGTAACGTATGAGTTTACTTTTACCTTTTACCTCTCGCTAAGAGAGGTATTGGATTCATGCTAAAAATCGCATATCCAGATTTTAATGATTAAGCACGTTTTAAGATCCCTACAATCCGATTTTAATATTTTTACTATGATATCTGTGTGTGTGTATGTGTGTGCGTGTGTGTGTGTGTGTGTGTGTGTGTGTGTGTGTGTGTGTGTGTGTGTGTGTGTGTGTGTGTGTGTGTGTGACGTTTCTTGGTAATATTAAAGAAAATTAAATTTTCATTCTGACACATATTTTTTTTTATTATATCTCGTATAGGTTTGGAGATATAGTATATAATAATATAGAGTAACCTGTTGTAATAAATCTCGTTGCCCAAAAAACAGTTGAGATATTTAAATGTTTGTAATTGACAGATAAATGCAAAATGTCAGTGTCAAAAATCAGATTATTCTAGGAGGTACGAGTACATTTAATATATATTGTTGTATTATTAATTAAATATGTATTTAAATTATAGGTATGTAAATATTACATATATCCTTTAGAAATACCGCTAATACCGTCAATGAATTTGAATAATTTTGAACATATTAGAATAGTGGGACAAAATTTCTCATAGAACGAAAGAAGAGATACAATTTCAATTATTTGTGTGTACAAGAAATGTTAAATTCGTTACTTATAGGGCGCTAGCAGTCTTGTGATTTTGTTGGCCTTGGCAAATAGATGAGGATCTGTGTCAGAATGACGGCTAGTAGTTATTAACATAGATGTCACAATTGTCATAATATGTCATAATTTTTTATTCAAAATTTCAAAATATTCTTGTCAATAGTATGGAATATACTTGTCGAGGAAAATAATCACATGGATTTGGAAAATCATAATGTTTTGAATGAAAAATTATGATACTTGACACCTATGTACACTATTACTTACTGTCATTTTGACACGGGCCCTATATCTGCTTACCAAGGCTAACAAAATCACATAACTGCTCTCGCCTTATGCAACATAAAATGGCGAGAGATATTATGCTGGCCACAACAGATTTTTCATTACGTGTCAATGTTTGTAATGTTACACTTACGTGAAACGTGTAATGCATATCGTGTGTAATAGGTAAAGGGAGTAGAAGAAAATATATAACAGCGTGTCCGGAGTCTGGATTTCGAAGAATGCCATTAGGATCTTGGAAACTATAAAAGATACGAGCATACGCCTCTTCAGTTAATGGGATATCTAGTGCGTCTTTGGCCATCTTAAATGTGCTTTTATTTTCGTAGATCACTGAATAAAAATATCACACTTTTTTATTTGAAACATTTTTCTAAATTGATATCAATTGTTTATGAACAAGTTATTTGAAATTGAAAATTTCGAACTAAATCTATTTTTTTATTATTATTATTATTATCCAGTAACCTATGAGAATTTTTAGCAAAATTCAAGCACTACTAAGATGCCTCCCAATAAAAACGCCCCGGATGTCCCAATGGTGGCCTCCGAAATTCGGATACCCTGCATATATGTTTCAATTAAGAGTAGTAAACACGAGGGTCACGCCAGAATTACTGATAATAAGACATATAGTTCTTATTTTTCTAGAATTTTATTTTAAATATGTTCAAAATACATAGTTTCCTTCAACAATAATACATATTATTTATTTTTATATATTTATATTATATCCCGATTTTGATTTCATTAGTTTCATAATAAATAGGGTGATTGCACATTTTTTATTATTATTTTCTGGAAAGATTATACAAATTAATTCACGATATACTGCAAAAAAAATATTTTTTTAAATATTGAATTTAAAAAATTCGCTTTAAAAACTCTAGACAAAAACTACCCCCCACTCTTATGACGTATTAAGGCACCTATTTCTATTGGTTGCCTGAACACGATCAACTTTTCTTGTTCATTGCGTGTCTCTCTATCTCCGTTGGTTGTAAACAAAACTTGACCATGTGTTTTTGTTTTTGACATTTGAAGCTGTTTCCTTGGATGCGCTGCCTCTGTGACGTGATTTATTTGAAAATATACATATTTTCTAACAATTAATAATTAATTATTATAATTCTTTGCTAATAAATAATGTTTAAATAAACAAAATTACGAGATGCTAATGTTATTTTATAAATGCAAAATTCTTACAACCACCCTATTGTCACAAAAATTTCATACTTTTCACCGTTCTTTCCTTCCACCTTTTCAAAGCTCCGAGCTAATCTTTTTTTGGAATGCTGAATGCTTTCAAAATATTCATGAATGAATCAATCTCTTCTTCAGACGAAAACCTTATAATACGTAAATTTTAAGTCCAGAAAATAGCTACATCTCACATCAAATCAAGATAGTATAGTGGATAATTTATTCCTTTTTTACCTTCCGTCACCTTTAGGTAAGGAAGGTATTGTCTTTGGTCAAAAAATTCAATGATGAGTTTTTACTGAATAAGCACGTTTTAGGGTCCATATAATACGATTTTACCATTTTTACGATGATGTCTGTATGTATGTGTGTCTGTGTCTGTGTGTGTGTAACAAAATTTCCGGATCCAATAACTTCAATACCACGATTCCAAAAATTATAATTTTTTCGTATTCCTCAAGTTTACATCCAGAAGAACAAGTGATTAGATTTTGGTTATAATTGGTCAACCGGAAATAGTCTCATTTGAAGATTTAACAGTTAAATTTGATTTATTGACATTTAACGTTATTACAACTTAAAGAATATATTATTCTCTATACGATTTGATTACAATTTATACTTCATATTTAATAGAAACAGAGTTAAAGAATTTTAAAGAAATTAAATTTTGTAATTCAGCCAGCTATGCCAAACTTGGGATCTAGTAATATATTCATATAATTCAAATTGACAGATGTCAGTATCAATAAAAAGTAAATTCATGTGGCAGATATGAGGGTGTTGAAGTAGATATTGGGGAATACAGGGAAAGATACGGTAAGAAAATAACTCTAGTGTTACAAGTTTTTAGAAAGATACAAGAAAGACGATTACATTGGTTTGAACATGTCATGAGGAGAAATGAAGAATTAGATTGGAACAAGAATGAATAGTTTAGTTAAAGAAACAGAGGTAGACCAAAGATAAGATGGAAGGACTGTATTGCGGAAGATTTGAGAGAAACGGAACTGAATGAGAACGTCATGCAAAAATAGCGACCCCCTAACGAATGGGAAAAGCTAAAGAAGAAGAAGGTGCGAGTATCAAGTGCAATTTGAATAGTTTTGTTTATGAAATAATTTTACTGGAAATTTAGAATCTTTTGTAAGAAAAATTATGGAATTTATACATTATACACGAGAATGACGGAAGGTATTGTGCTGGCCACAACAGATTTTTTTTGATAAAAAAAGAAGAAAATGCTCTTTGGTTAATTCTGCATTTTCACTCACAACGATACTTTAAAAAATTGATTAACAAAGTTCTAATTCACTTTTTAGCTAACAAACTATCGTACCTTAATTTCAAATGACAAATAATAACTGTCTAAAATTGTTCTACATTTTTTTCCTTATTATCTTATTGTTAATCATTCTAGCATGACCCTCCTGATAAAAAAGTGCAAAACAGTGGACTAATGACACTAATAAATTATTTTCTCACAATTACTCATTATTTTTTAGCTGGAATAAAATTGACTAATTTACGCATTTCGATGACTGATTATAATAATACACGTAGAAAACAGATTTAGTATTTATTTCTAATGATTACTTATTAATTTAAAATAATGACTTATAATTTTTGCAAATAGAAGTCTTAGGAAATACTTCCCCAACCTTCAATTTAATTAAATACTTTTGTTTATTAGAATGGAACTTATTTCAATATACATTTTAATATAATTTTGTTAAATGAAATTGAAATAAATTGCATAAGTTAAATTGAGTATGCAGCTGCAAAGCAAGATTCCCTTGACATTTAATTAACAAGTGTTCAGGGTAAAGTAGCGTCACTTTGCGGTTCTTGTTTTTATCATGTAAATGTATTCAAGCTAAGTTTTCCGTGAAATATAGATTCGGACGTACATTTGTCCTTCGTAAACAAAACAGCAAGTAGGAAAACAATCGTTCATTTATACCAAAGGACCACATACCGCATCAGTTTTATAACTTTATGATAATGTAAGAACTGTATGTATATCATTTCTTATTTATGAGATAAATATCTAAAATGCCGTCTAAATCGCGTCTAAATAATAAGATCATAGTGGGATGAAAAATTCGCGGGGTAACATAGAGGGACGGCAGCACTAGATGCACAATTATTTTTTGTGAAATTATGTGAACTGTCATTAGTATCTGCCACGTTTTACATTAATCCGCTAATTTTTACCTCTCGTTAAGGGAGGTATTGGATTCGTGCTAAAAATCGCATGTCCAGATTTTAATGATTAAGCACGTTTTAAGGCCATTACAATCCGATTTTAATATTTTTACGATGATGTCTGTCTGTGTGTGTGTATATGTGTGTGTGTATGTGTGTATGTGTATGGGGACGTTGGAAGAACACTTTCTTAAAAACTGTAATACTTAATATCTGTTTAACTACGTATTTCTCAATCGAACATTACTGGGAAGAGCTGAAAAGGTTTTGGTAATAATTGGACAACCGAAAGTAGCAGATTCTTAAAAAAATTCTTCTAAATATTATTTTTTGATAATTTTTGTTCTTGCTAGAAAAAGAAGAGTAAATTCTCTGTCTGATTCATATAAATATTTTATTATATTTTTTATAGATTTAGAGATAAAGAAATATAATATATAAAATAATCTATTGTTATAAATTTCACAGCCCAAATACTGTCATGGAAACTAATTGAAAAATTATGTCTGTAACTGACAGATAAATGTCAATATCAAAAATCCAGAGACATTATTGAAGTTTTTTGCTGGGAAGTACATACATTATATTATTTCTCATTGTATTAATAGTTAAATATTTAAAATTACAGGCGTATTACATATACCTTTCAAAAATAGTGTCAATCCCGACAATGAATTGGAGACATTTCGAGAAATTAGAAGGACAAAATTTCTTCATAGAATGAATTTAAAATTTTAAAATCTAAACATAAAGAATAGACATAAGTAAAATTTTTGGTGTACAGTGTAGGTGTACAAGAATTGTTAAATACAATAGGGCGCGAGCAGTCATGTAACTTTGTTAGGCTTGACAAGCAGATATGGGGGCCCGGGTCAGAATGACAATAATTATGTACATAGATGTCAAATGTCAGATTTTTTCATTAAAAAATTTTCGAGACAATTTTAATAGGCACCACAGGAATTTTCGATCGTTTTTTGTTTTTGAGCTATACAGACTAAAACTAATAAAAACAAATATTAAAAACAGCCTTATTTTATAGACTTTTCAACGATGAATATCAAGTCTACATACTTTTGTATTAAACATGAATGAGAGATGAATGATTAATTTATTGTGGTGAAAAATTGAAAATTATTAAGAAACAAACGAAAATATCAATTACAAATCATTATTTATTTATTTTGATTCTATATCTATAAATTAAGTTTTCAAAATTATTTTTTTCTATTTTGGTTCTTTAATATGTACTTTATGAAACTCATTTGGATGTCATAAAGTACTTCTTAAAAGAACTCAAACCTATTTTCTGTTAGGTTGGTACGTAGTACCTACATTTCTAGACATTTGTCATTTGAAAGTAAATATTATTTCTAGCCTAGAAGACCCCACTATTGAAATGAAATAATAATACATATAAGTAAATATATTAATAATTATTTTGTTATATTTTAAATATATTAATATTGTATTTTAAATAAGAATGGTTTATACTATCCTGTAAACACAACCTTTCCGCAGATGACAGTAGGAACTTCGGATGCAAATAAGTTTTTAATTGTTATAATCAGTTTCGTGGTAAGTATGGTTGCTTATTTAATAATATAGAAGAGTACAACTATAGTTTAGTTTAATATAATTTAAACAATTCACAAACACGACTTTCACAATTTACTTTAAATTGTAAACAATAACAATGAAACGTCATAGTTACGAATATCAATCACTGTTACTGTTACCAACAATCAAATAAAAATTAAAATATTCCTAAAAATGAAATCACGTATATTTGTAAATATTTTTTTGACAAAAGGACCAAAATAGAAAAAATAGTATAAAATACACGTTTCATAAGACATTTCAGCGCACTTGTCCCGTTAGAAAGACGCGTGCGCTAAAATCATATTTTATGAAACTTGTATCTTAATGTACTATTATACAATTATTTTCGGATTATTTAATTTATTTTTTATCGGCGTTATAGTTGGCTTTGACACAATTCGAAAAATGTGATTTAATATGTTTTCTGAAGTATATAAATTAGATAAATTAGTATAAATAAAGAAAATAAAATTAGAAATAAACAATTCATGATCTTCATGTTTGAAACAAAAGAATGTAGATTGGTTATTATACATCGTTTAAAAAGGTTATAAAATAAGGAAAAGTTGAGATTATTCTCAACATATATTCTTATTTAAAATATATTATGTTTGTGTTATATCTCCGAGAATTATTAAGTTTTGAAAAAATCTAATTATACCACGATATTTTATGTAAAAACAATAAAAGTGAAAATTACTTAAACATTTTTTTATTATGTCTCACAATAAACGAGATACGAAGTTTTTTCAAAATAAGCGAAAATCAAGTTTTAGTCTGTAGCTCAAAAACAAAAAAATCTGATGTGGACACCACATGACTTCCTTGTACGATTATTAAACTATACATATTTTTTTAATAATTAAATTACAAAATATTGACAGGCTTAAGCCAAGCCCGAGAAATATTTTGATATAGAACAAAAAATAATTCATTTACTACTATCATTCTTAAATTAACATTAATCTAACCTGGTTCTTTTTAAAGAGAGTTTTGATTACAACAAAGAAATATTTGATTACAACAATGAATATGACTATCAATAAAAATATAATATTTGTTATTGTACGAATCATAAAATTGCACGTATTTAACGTAATTTGACATGAACTTTTTTTTATTTTTTTGTCCTAATCCATAGCAAGCTTTATTACAAAAACAAAAAGTATATAATTTTTAAATTTACATATCTCGCTTATACAAAGGACTAATTTAATAATACTTAATGTGCTAGACGCAGAAATTAATTCTCTAAAACTTTTATTTGAAGCATTTATTTCTAAAATCAAAATAAAATCTTTTTTTCAAGAAAAACTGTTAACAACTTCAAGTAATGTACCACTTCCGGTTAGCCTATTTTAACCAAAATCTATTATGTTATTTCAATTGACATAAACGTCTTGTATATCAAATTTGAAAAGTTTTGGATTATATTATAAAAAAGTTTTTCATTAAAATGTATTACAGGCTTCATGTAAAGTGCCACTTCTAGAAATTGTGTACTAACCAGAAAGAGAGGTGCACAACTAGATGTTATAGGAGTCCTAAATACAAAATTTCAACTTTCTACGGCTTACCGTTTTTGAGTTATGCGAGATACGTACGTCCGTACGTACGTACGTACGTACGGACGTATGTACGTACGGACGTATGTACGTACGTACAGACGTCACGACGAAATTAGTCAAAATGGATTCAGGGATGATCAAAATGGGTATTTCCGCTGAAATCTGAAAACCGAAATTTTTCGCGATTACAATACTTCCTTTACTTACGTACAAGGAAGTAAAAACGATCGAAAATTTCTGTGGTGTCTATTTAAATTGTCTGAAAAAGTTGGCCCATAATGACCTCCATCAATTTTCTGCAGAGTGCATAATAAGATTTTTTTTTGTATAAGGAACTCGAATTAGTTCCACCTGTACATGAAGGATAAGACACTCCCAACGTAGATGAAATGTCTTTATGAATTTGCTTCGGTGTTAAAACTCTTTTTGTGCAGTTATTTGATCACTGCACTGTGTTTTGTATTTTTATTTTAAAAAAGTCTATGTGCGCCAGCTAATCCAACATTAAATTAATGTATAACATAACAGTGGGTTTTCTGATTTTAAGCATAGTCGAAAAAACATGAATTACCTTTAATGACCATTACAATAAAAATTCTACTGCTACTTATGAAATATCCGTTTACTTCCAAATTTGTAAAAATCGGTACGGTGAAAGAAATTCTCAACAAAACTTAAGCAATATAATAATCGATACGTTTATAAAATAAGTGGTTTGAAACTCATTGTATTATAAATTTCTTGCTTTATGAGGTGTGACGAATATAATATAATTTTACAATGTAAGAAAATGAAGAAAATTGTCTAGAAACAGGTGCTATTCATACTTCATGCTCCATTTAATAACTATCTGTTATATACAATTATTAAACTACTGTCTTACTTTAATAGAATAATATTTTCATCTTTGAAGAAATTTATGGTATAGTGGGATTCTCGAAAGATGACAATTCAAGGTCACTTGTTCGAAGAAAAAATACACTGTACTTTATACAGCAGAAGCTTAGCATCATTTTATGTTAGGAAGAAACGTTTATTTGACGTATGTCTATGTAATTTATGTTGTGACAGATATACGTAAATGGTGACACTATTTTCTAACACAATACAAATAATAATGACGTATGGTCGTAGAGTCACAAATATCTAATTATCTACTACACTGCTCTGTGTGCTAATGTTTACCTAGTGACGTTGATATTTAAATAAAATTATTATTCCATGGTTTGTCAAGTCTATGTTTTTGTGTTTTGCAAAAACATAGGTGAAGAGCATACATTTTTGATAAAGGCATTTTTTAAAACGAATCAATAATTTTCATATAAATTAAACTTTTTTTTTAAGTTGAAATGTATCCATAAATATTTCATGTTACACGCGTGTGCATAGGAAATGCAGTGAAGTTATCTGCAACTAATATTATATCAGACGGCTTAAAAATGACCTTGAATATAGTCATCTTTTGTGAACCAAACCAAACTATATTTCAGTAAATTACAGATAATATTGTGCAGAGGTCGTTTTAATTCTTTGGGTCTTATATGAGACATATGAATTTAAATTTTCAAAGTGTCTTCTATCACTCATATATCATTTCCCTTATCCTCTCGTTCCTTATCCTCTATTTCCGTGTTTTCCCCAACATTCATCAACATCCTCATTTCTCTGCCATATTCATTATCTTCTCATTGACAATAACATCTAATTACAATTTTCTCAATATAGTAGATGTTTCCATGGTTATAACATACGACTAGCTGGCTTCTTTATAATAATTTAACTCTATATCCATTGAATATGAACTATAAAATGCAATCAATTCGTATAGATAATAAAATATTCTTTAAAATTTACAATAGCATTAAATGTCAAAAATGACATTTAACCGTGTTTTTTTTTTTCAAGAAAAACTGTTAAAATCTTTAAATGGGGTACTTCCGATTGACCAATTATAACCAAAATCTAATCAGCTCTTCATATGGATGTACAAAGAAAAGGAATACGAAGGTATTATAATTTTAGAATTGTAGTGTTGGAGTTATTGTCTATGAAAAAATTATCACACACACACACGCACATTTCACACACACATACTCAAACACACATACAGACATTATCGTAAAAATGGTAAAATCGTATCCTAAGGACCCTAAAACGTACTTATTCACTAAAAACTCATCGATTTTTTTGACCAAAGACAATACCTACTTTACCTAAAGGTGACGGAAGGTAAAAAAAATAGTGGAGAACCCCATTGTACCCAAAGGTTGACTTCGGGGATATAACGCAAAAATAGGTAGAAATACAATAATTTTTTTTATGACACGAGGACTACTGTGAATCAGGCTCTGGTCCCAATGGTAATTTGGCAAACAGAATAAAAAATGGAATTAAAAGGGTCAAATAAACATTTATTATAAAAATTTACAAGGTACTTTATTCTAAATACTTATATTTATTTTTATCGAGGTCGTTCCAGTTATAGATTTTACACGTGCTTATAAATGAATAGACATCATAGGTTTTTTTTAAATCTATTTGTATTGCTTTTACTTTTTATTTACACATTTGAATTACCTATTAAATGCAATAAATTAAATATAATTATTCTTTTAAACGGATATAAGTTAATTCTTGAAATATTTTCTTTTTATAAAAATAAAATAAACTAATTGACAGATTATAGGAAAATATGTGGTTTAATACTATTTATTCATTTTATAACAAGCATAAAATGTAATTTAATTTGTCCAGTAATAATTTATTTGCATTTAAAAATTCTTGTTTTCTTGTAATAATGTGCGTGACACAAATACGTAGAACACTTGAATATATTTCACTTTAAAATACGATTTCCTGATTACTATTGCGTTGACATACACTTACATTCGCAAAATTTATTTCTTTGTTCTTACAATTAATAACCTGACATTATTTTTGAAATGGTATTTGACAATTTTCGCGTGTCCCCGAGGTGTAAATTACTTGTCACCCCTGTAATTTCATAATTTATTTTGCAGTAAACAACTTTTCATTTTTACTGCAGGGATATAAATGATAAATGAAGAGATGAATTTTCAAATTACTTAACAAAATTTTCCCTAAATTCGTGGTATTACATTGTCATATTCATGATACACCGTGAAAGGCTTTGGGGGATAATAATATACATATTACATGGTGGATATTGATATTTTTGACATCTGAATGGCTTGACAAGTTGCCGTGTTGTTGAGGGTTGATTGAGTTTAAGGCACTATTAATTGATTATTTTGAACAATGCATCTGTCAATCGAATGGGGAACACACATATCATCCTAATGTTCATATATCGCCCCGTTCATTTCTTGGTCCGTTCAGTTTCCTAACGTTCAAATGTTCACCATTAAGTTGGCGAAGATCAACTTCGTGCGCTCAAAATTTAAAAAGTACTCTCCGGAGTACAAAATGTACATGAAAATTATTTATTGAATCAGAATAGATAGAGTAAACATCACATAAGTGACAACTGATGGGTGATATTTTTTTCGTTTTGGTGAACTATGTTTGCTTTCTGACCAATCAAAAGGCAGAATTTATATCTCTATCTAAGTTAACGCTATTTTCGTACGTGAAATGAAGGATAGTTTTTAAAATAATTGAGTTTTTAATACCATTTCCTCATCTCTATATTTACGTCACACAATATATTCTATTCCAAATTCGCTCTTCTTTCACGCCTTCTACTATCGCCTTTTTAAAATATAGAATCCATTTTTTACCTTTCGTCACCTAGGTAGGTAAATTTTTGGTAAAAAATTCGATAGTAAGTTTCTAATAAATAAGTCCCTAGAATACGAATTTACTATTTTTACGATGATGTCTGTATGTATGTGTGTGAGTGTGAATGTGACGATCGTTTCGGAATGCATAACTCCAATACCACGATTCCAAAACTTATTATTTTTTCTTATTCCTCGAGTTTAGATCCATATGCAGACATGCTTATATTTTGGTTATAATTGGTCCACCGGAAGTACTCTCATTTGCAACTTTTAACAATTTTTCTTGAAAAAAGGTAGTTAAATATCATTTATTGACTTTTAATGTTATTATATTTTAAAGAATATATTATTCTCAATACGATATGATTGCATTTTATACTCCATATCATATCCAATAGATATAGAGTTAAATAATTATAAAGATATTAAATTTCATAAATCAACCAGCTATGCTAACCATGGAAATTGCTAATATATTCACATAATTCAAATTGACAGATGTCAATATCAATTAAAAGAAATTCAATGTGGCAGAGATGAGGATGTTGAGATAGATGTTGGGGAAGACACGGAAAGATAGATAAGGAATTAAAAGATAAGGAAAATGGTTCGAGTGATAGAACTTTCTAGATAGATACAAGAGAGACGATTACATTGGTTTGAACATGTAATGAGGGAAGATGAAAAATATATTTGAAAACTTAGTAGTAGATGGTCGAAGAAACAGAGGAAGAGCAAAGATAAGATAGAAGGACTGTATTGCGGAAGACGAGAGAAAAGGAACTGAATGAGGACGATATGCAAAACAGAAATAAGTGGATGAATAAAATAAAAAATAGCGACTACCTAACGAATGGGAAAAGCGAAAGAAGAAGAAGATGTCAGGGTCAAGTGCAATATTTATTGGTAATATAGAATCTTTTGCAAGAAAATTTATGTATGGAATTTGTACATAATACACAGGATTGACGGAAGGTAGTATGCTGGCCACACCAGAGTTTAAAGTACATAAATTCAGAAAATAACAACAACAATAAAACAACAGAAGTAAACCAAATAAAACTTGTTTAAATTTAAGATGCCAACGTGAATGTGTAACTCAAGCCGTCTGAATGACTTTAAGCCCGGCCTGTGCATTTTCTGATTTCTTCTGATATTTGGACTGCACAAACCAGGCTTTTGCAAACAAAACTGAGCGTGTGAAAGGCACATAGGCCAATATTACAGTTTTATGTATTTTGCCGATTCACTATATCTGTTTGTTTTGTTTGTGTGTCTTACATGCAATAAAAAGTTGTATTATTTTTTTGTTAATAAGAGATAATAATAAGAGATATTATGCATTATTCCAAAGCAGTAATTCATAAAGTGAACGATATCGCTTCCTTTTGAGCTCTGGCGACTTTAGGGCATTGAAGGGCAGTAAGTGGGTAATGAGAGCTAAAAAGAGCAATAGAAAAACGCTCAAAAAAATTAACTGAATTTAATATGTACTTTTCAATATTTTTCCTCTTGAATATACAATTATACAACAAAGTATCATCGCATTAGTTTTAAGTTTTCATTCCCAGTCATTTTTTTCGAAATAAAATTTTAGGAATTAAAACAACACATAGTTTAATACTCGAAGGATCGACCTAAATTGATAAAAAAGACTTAAAATTATAACCACCATAATTCAAAATAGAACCATTGCCCTGGTTTCATGAATGCTACACACAGTTGGACTTCAATATTATGAATATATTTTTATTTGATTTTCATCGCAGGAAATATTAATGGACCTTCAACGAACATGAAATCAAAAATTCTTTTGGAAATATAACATCTCCATCGGACAATACTGATTCAGCTCTATTTATCGATTTGTCAATTCTTTTTTTTTATTAACTATTGAAATTTACAGAAAAAATCTTAATCCGATTTTCTTTAAGCCGGCAAATCTATAACTTTAAACTCTTACAGCCGTATTCATAGTACATTAGAAAAACCAGGTTTAAACTGTATTTTTCTAGTTCTGGTTTAGACGTGGTTTAATTTAGCCTATTCATAGTAATATTTCAACTTGGTTTAAACCAGCTTCAAGTAATCCTGGTTTAAGCTCCATTCTAGTCGACGAATCTAGCTGATCTTGGTTTGCGCACGCGTAGTTCTCAATATTTTGACGTTTACTGAAAGCAATTGACAACTTTGTCTTAAGTTTAGACATTTTAACAACAAAAACATTTTAAAATAATATACTGGTATGTATTATTGCAATATAAGTATATGTAATATTTATTATAAATAAAATTTTCAGAAATTAATTGCGCCCACAATATTTGGCATTTGACAAATATAAAATTCTTCTTTCATTACAGATAATTATCTGTCGTTCTGTGGGAAATTGAGGTATCGTTCTATTAAAGAAGCTATAGCTCTTGTTACTCTTCCAGCAATCCGAGACATAGTGGCTTGAGAGAAGTTATGTAAATCAGCTGTAATATAATTTTTATTATATAAAAATGCATCTGTATACTGTTTCTTATAATTACCAGTCTCACTCTGGTAATTCCCTTTCGCCAAGTATCTTATGGTACTTAAAACTTGAATTTCCGCAGAAACTTGCCTTCCTTTATTATCATCCCGTATGGGTATTGAAGGCCTGACTTCTTCAATTAAATTTTTATTTGTTTCTTTCTTGAATCTAAAACAGAATTATGTACATATTATTTTATTTATGTATATGAGAATTACCTATAGATTATTCTAAACTGTGTGTCATCATATTTTTCGAAGGGGTTGATTTGTGGAAATTTTTTTTTTTGTTTTCTTTGACGTTCAACTACATCTTGAACATCATTAATGTTATCCAACATATCTTGTATGTCATCCATTACGCTCGTATTTCTTTAAATAAATTAATCAATTTACTTTTACCCCAATATCTGTAAAATAAGTTGTAATTAAGTAGGTTATATTTAATTGTCTTGTTCAAAATTGTTTTATTTTTAACAAAACTAAGTGTAATACAAATATATAATGTAAATATGTACTTACAATTGTATACATACATAAAATGATATTCAAATTATATAACCACACGCGTTTGTACTGATGTTTCGCTATCTTAGACCAGTGTAAAACTAGGGTGATGTCAGGTTTAAATACTGGACCTGGTTTAAACTAGAACTACCGTTAAACCGCTACTATCAGCCGTATTCATAGTGACCGAATGCTAGTTTAAACTAGGATTATCTTTGTACCTGCGTAGACCGACAATTTTCCCTATTCATAGTAGCGGTTTAACGGTAGTTCCAGTTTAAACCAGGTCCAGTATTTAAACCTGACATCACCCTAGTTTTACACTGGTCTAAGATAGTGAAACATCAGTACAAACGCGTGTGGTTATATAATTTGAATATCATTTTATGTATGTATACAATTGTAAGTACATATTTACATTATATATTTGTATTACACTTAGTTTTGTTAAAAATAAAACAATTTTGAACAAGACAATTAAATATAACCTACTTAATTACAACTTATTTTACAGATATTGGGGTAAAAGTAAATTGATTAATTTATTTAAAGAAATACGAGCGTAATGTATGACATACAAGATATGTTGGATAACATTAATGATGTTCAAGATGTAGTTGAACGTCAAAGAAAACAAAAAAAATATTTTCCACAAATCAACCCCTTCGAAAAATATGATGACACACAGTTTAGAATAATCTATAGGTAATTCTCATATACATAAATAAAATAATATGTACATAATTCTGTTTTAGATTCAAGAAAGAAACAAATAAAAATTTAATTGAAGAAGTCAGGCCTTCAATACACATACGGGATGATAATAAAGGAAGACAAGTTTCTTGGCGAAAGGGAATTACCAGAGTGAGACTGGTAATTATAAGAAACAGTATACAGATGCATTTTTTATATAATAAAAATTATATTACAGCTGATTTACATAACTTCTCTCAAGCCACTATGTCTCGGATTGCTGGAAGAGTAACAAGAGCTATAGCTTCTTTAATAGAACGATACCTCAATTTTCCACAGAACGACAGATAATTATCTGTAATGAAAGAAGAATTTTATATTTGTCAAATGCCAAATATTGTGGGCGCAATTGATTTCTGAAAATTTTATTTATAATAAATATTACATATACTTATATTGCAATAATACATACCAGTATATTATTTTAAAATGTTTTTGTTGTTAAAATGTCTAAACTTAAGACAAAGTTGTCAATTGCTTTCAGTAAACGTCAAAATATTGAGAACTACGCATGCGCAAACCAAGATCAGCTAGATTCGTCGACTAGAATGGAGCTTAAACCAGGATTACTTGAAGCTGGTTTAAACCAAGTTGAAATATTACTATGAATAGGCTAAATTAAACCACGTCTAAACCAGAACTAGAAAAATACAGTTTAAACCTGGTTTTTCTAATGTACTATGAATACGGCTGTATGAATAGGGAAAATTGTCGGTCTACGCAGGTACAAAGATAATCCTAGTTTAAACTAGCATTCGGTCACTATGAATACGGCTGTTAAGGTATTTATGATGTATCATAGGTATATGCTGTTGTCAAAGTGCCACATATAGATTGAAAACATCCAAACTTACGTGCAAATAGATTTCTTTGTAGTGTTATAGTGTAGGTGTGTGTTCTCGTTTTATGCCGATCTTTTGAGATTATGTAGATTAGAGTAAATTTTTCTGACGTAGTCATTGATAAAATACATTTTTGGAAAGGGGGAGGTGACCCCAATAAATTTGGGAATTACTGTTCTAAAGGGTTTTTGACTAAAATTGTCAGCATGTAAAAGCCCTTCGTTTTTATGGAAAGAAGTATATATACTATTTCTCTGAAACGTTTGCAAACGTTGAATATTGTAAATAACAAAAATTAATTGTATTTTGTGGTGACTGTCTGTTTGCAACTAAAAACTGAAGCAAGAGCCTGCGTAGTGCGGAGGGGGTAACCAGTCTAAAATCTTACACGTTTTTGGCCTGTACTGGCAAGCCAGAGTAAAAATCGGACCGTGTGTAACACTATTCCGTCTTAGCATCTTTTATACATATTGAAACGTGTATTTATTTGGGGAAGTGTAAAAATCAAAGAAATATTGTTAAAAAATAAAAGTTTATTACAAATATAAACACTAATTTAAGACTAAGAATATTATTATATTCTGAAACACTAAGATTATTTATTTAAACAATGTTTATTTCACTATATTTATATAACTATATTTATGTTCACAACTCGTAGACTATTTATATCACAACTGTTCTTTTCACGATGCTTGTCTATACCAGAATGCCTCGGCTGTCTTCCCTAACCGTGCTTATATAGTTCGACGTTTTTTTTCTGGAACATTCGACGCGATAATAACATCGAATACAAAGGGTCAGGCGACTGGAGGTAATTAAACAGGTCTAGACGTGTGCCATTGGTGCTCGCGAAGATTGCGTCATTGCCCAGCGCGACGGCATTCTAGAAATGTTCAACCAGCGGCAGTGGTCGCGTACTCCTAAAGTCAGTGACGCAAGCTACAATATTTGTTAAAAAAGTCAATGCACACGTTAATTAAAAAAAATATATTTAAGTCAAATTAGCGGATTACCGTAGAACTCCGCAGAGACACTAACACTAATGACAGTTTCAATCCACCTCATATACCCACTAAGAAATAAAAGATAGTGAGTTAAGAACTATTGCGATTCGAGATGTTATTAATGGTACTTGAGGCCTTGGCCGTTCAGGAACTGTCGTGCCAGTAATGATGAAGATATACGAATTCTCTAGTTTTAGTCTACTCGTAGGTAAATATAGATATAGAATTCAATAACCCGAATTCGATTTCACAGAGTTTTAAGTTATTTTTATATGGAATACAGAGCTAAAATTTCATCATATTTTTTGACATATTTTATTCGATTTATGAGATGTCATGTTGCAATCCATAATTCTACTCAATATAATGAATTGTAAACTGCCATTCATAAATTTATAAAAATAGAGACAAGTTATAAGTTATAAAATTTGTTTTCGCATAAAACCAGTACATGAAACGGTAATTTATTAAATACTCTCTACTATACAGGGTGTGCCTTTTTCAACGCTCACTATTAGTATGTCGGTTAATTTGAGAAACGAAGTCAGTTAGGACAAACTTCCACTCATTTTTTTCCGTGTCGTTCTCATTCAGTTCCCTTTCTCTCAAGTCTTCCGCAATACAGTTCTTCCATCTTATCTTTGGTCTTCCTCTTGTTTCTTCAACTTTCTATTACTAAGCTATTCATTCTTCTTCCAATATATATTTCATCTCTCCTCATGACATTTTCAAACCAATGAATTTGTAACAGGAATACTAGCAGTATTTTTATATCACCCCGCTAGGTACCAAAAGTTGTAACACAATTACAAACTGTATTTGTACATCACATCGGTAACTACCAAAAGTTGTACCAAGTACGGTAGTGACAACAAAAATAGGTGATCGAGATGGGTAGCGTTTAACCCTGCTTAGTCCTGCATAATATGAAAATTTATTTGACTTGAAAGTTGTTGTGATTAGCTATAGCAGGGTATAATAAATGACACGGAATATAGAATATAATAACGCAGATTTAATATAAAGGTAACAAAATACATATAACTTGTGACAGGTTGTCAATCAATTTTTTTTTAACAACTGAACTACATACAGAGTGTTCCATATTCTATTAATTTCAGCAAACAGTTATCATCCTCAACAAAAGTAAGACACTAATTTAATTAATGCAAAACTATTAAGATCAAAGGTAGCGGAATCGCTGCCACCACTATCCGTATGTTAAAAGTCCTCGGATAGAAGGACACGGCCAAAACGGGTTAAACAAAACAATCAATCAAAATTTGGGTAGTGTCACAATTCAATTGATACGCGTTATTCTGCGGGTCACTAAGACACACGCTGGAAATGGGTATGAGGCAGAACAAACACGTATTTCCAACAATAACAAAATTATATAATCTTTAATAATTCTCCGCGAACAAATAAAATTATATAAGCCAAATAAAACTACAACGTGATCAATCTATATAAACTCTAAATTCACAAAATCCAACTCAAGCATTTTACATCGATCTACAAATCTTTCAATACCGATTCACAAAGAATAAACAAAATCAAATACAATTACTTACATGAGTAAACACACAATTATACAAAATTATACCACGATGAGAGAGCTCACAGTACAATTTAATTGGTTATTTCACACAGAAATACCAAGCTTAGTCTAAGACACACAGTCATAGACAAGAAAACAACAAGTTCAATCAAGACAAGAGAAAAACGTCTACACGAAGTAAGACAATCAGACAACAAGAAGGAGTAAGAGTCAAAATTCTGACTTTATACTCTGTAAGGGTAGAAACCAGTGAATCTCAAACCCTTAATTTCGGCTCATCTCATACAGAAATCTCGAGACAGTTTCCAGTTTCTTATGAAAACTTATTAGTGTTCACTGGGACACCAAGTAACGGACAAATACTTCTAAGAACTCAACAGCTCTGCACAAAAGCTCTACCCTAGAGACTTTTTGTAACATCCGTCCAGAAACATAATTTTACCCTGTCTCATAAATACTTCAACCTAAAGAAAACACAAAACTACAAGTTTAACGGAAAACATCCTACGAAACAAATACATAATAGTCGCTACGCTGGACTGTTACAAAATCGTCTCTTTTGTATCTTTCTACAAACTTTTAACACTAGAGTTATATCCCTTATTGTTTCATTCCTTACCGTACCTTTCCGTGTCTTCCTTATCAACATCCTCATCTCTGCCACATTCATTCACTTTTCATTGATACTGACATTTGTCAATTTGAATCATCTGAATATATTAGCAGTTTCCATGGCTAGCATAGCTGGCTGATTTATGAAATTTAGTATCTTTACAATTCTTTAACTCTATCTATTGAATATGAAATATAAAATGCAATCAAATCGTATAGAGAATAATATATTCTTTTAAAATATAATAACGTTAAATGTCAATAAATGATATTTAACTGTAAAATCTTCAAATGAGGGTACTTCCGGTTGACCAATTACAACCAAAATCCAATCATGTCTGCATATGGATGTAAACTTGAGGAATACGAAAAAATTATAATTTTTGGAATCGTAGTATTGAAGTTATGTGATCCGAAACTTTCGTCACACACACATACATACACATACATACATACAGACATTATCGTAAAAATAGTAAAATCGTATTATATGGATCCTAAAACGTGTTTATTCACTAAAAACTCATCACAGAATTTTTTGGCCAAAGACAATACCTTCCTTACCGGAAGGTAAAAATGCACTTTTTATGTTTTTATTTGGTAAAAAATATAGATACTCTATGAACCTATTTTTAAGAAATAGAAAGTGCACTTTTTTAACAGACAAAAAATATTTTCATACGGTAGACAACAAATATATTTAACTTTTATATATGTAAAAATATTTGGGAAAACAAAAACACATCAGTGATGGCCTCCCAAAGGCTTAAGAAATACATTTAACCACAATCAAAGCTCTTTTAGTTTTTAGTTAGATAACTGTATAATGTTAGATTGTATAAATTTCTTTGTATTAAATATTAATTAATTTTATATTCTTTATTTGCAGGACAACTACAATGTCCTCCACATCTCTGCTATGCACTCCCGTGATGAAGTTGTCAAACTCCTTCTATCCAAAAGAGGAGTTGATCCGTATTCAACAGGAGGAGTAAGTACAATAATTTCGTTCTTTATTTTTGTAACCAGGTGACACCATCTCCGTTTATTTCTCTATTGCGTGTGTGTGATCGTTTTCTTTCTTGTATCGAAAAATCTTCCATAAAATATCTAAATCGAGATATTCTAATCTTATTGCTGTCTCCATGGTGATGTTTTCGCAATAATAAAACAGTTGAAGATACGTGGTACAACGCAGCTGTTGCGCTATTGTTTTTGCCTTTGGAACAAGTGATAAAAAGACGCTGAATGTTTAAGAAATTAATAGTTGATTATATTTATTTACGGAAGGTAAATTTTAATTTAATTTATTTGGTGTTTTATAATAGTTATTTATGGTAAAAGTGAGTAAAGGCATATTTAAAAATAATATTTATGTCCGTATTTTTTAAAAATTTGTTACATATTAAAAAAACTCGAGAAAAATGGTATTAAAAATTCCCGGACGTCATCTATGCGAAGTAATACAAGCAACGAGAGTGGAAGGGATGCATGTACCTATCTCTTTCGCTCTCCTTGCTTGTATCCTTAACATAGGTGTCGTCATAGAATTTTAATGCCGACTTTCCCGAATTTAATTCATATTTAAGATTTAAAAAAAAATGCAGATATATTATTTTTAACTCTATATTAATAATATATTAATATTATCTCTAAATTTGATCAAGACCCATTAATGATAATAATTGTGAATCGAATTTGACATTTACGAAATATTTAATAAATACCGACGCAAATTTTTTTGGTTGTTATGTTATATACCAGTGATTAAATAAATTTTTGTCCAACCTCTTCATTAAAGTGTAACTTTTGTAATGAAATTGCAGTGGATAAAGTGCTACTTTATAATTATTAGTAAATGTAAGAAACAAAAAAGAAATAACGATGGAAAAATTCTGAAATTATCATGGTATCATTATTTAATTTTAATGCGCATTAAAATTTTGTTTAAAAAAACAAAATATTTTTTTATTGATAAATGCAAATTTAAAATTACTTAAATAGCTGTTAGTAAATTGATCACAGTATTAATAGCCGGTTTAATGTTTAATTGTTATTAATTTTACTTTTTTGTTTATTTCAGTCCCGGCAACAGACTGCAGTCCATATCGTAGCCTCCAGACAAACTGGAGTTGCCACTTCAATTTTGCGGGCGCTCCTTGCAGCTGCTGGAAAGGATATAAGATTAAAGCCGGACGGGGTGAGTTTCATTATATACATAGTTGAAATCACTAACATTAATAATAAGCGAGATATTTGCTGGTTTAATTGTAAACGGACATTCTGTATACATACGCACGCATAAAGAAAATACATCATACCTATAATTTCTATGTATGTGTATAATAAGAAATAAGACCATAGACCATTATTTCGCTCTATATTAAAACTTCACGATATTTGTTAATGCGTCACTCTTAATGTTACTTTGATTATACTTAATGAGTTTATAATACTTTTAAATTTGCATATTATTTATTTTTTATTTCATAGGGATTTTTTAAAACTATTCTTACTATACAGGTGTGTAACGAAACGCGGAACGTAGGAGTTTAACATAGGATTTTGAAGATGTACGAAAATTGGCTTCCCTGTACTTTCTAGAATAAAAGTGCAAGAATGAAAAGTTGTTTAAAATTAATTTTTGTTTTTAAAAAGTCGTCAATTAATACAGTGGAATGTCTGTAGCACTAGATATTAAGAAAATAAAACATTTCTGCTAGGCTAGCGCTATCCCGGCTGAACGCAAGCATTCTGTCTTCATTGTTATAATTCAGTATTAAATATTCAAATATTATCATCTTAATTAATATTTTGTTTTATTTGTTTTTTATTTCCATGTCTGTTACTGACAAAAATGTCATATTTTATTTGTTAAATATCTAATGCTACTAAAGATCTATTGCATTAAATGAAGACGTTTTAAAAGTAAAAATTAATTTTAAATAATTTTTCATTCTTGTATTTTTTGTTTTTTTCAAAATAGTGGATCAAGTATCACTTTAACCGCAATGGTAGATAAAATAGTACTTTAACAACAAGAGTATACATACTACAGTGTGTTAAAAAACCTAACTCGGAGCAGGCTATGAACAAAGAAACATATGTCAATTAAAGATATTTAATTAAATGTCAGTTTGACACGAGATATCGTCAAAAATGATATCTAAAGAAATCAAAGCTTTTCTTAAATCTTATTTTAAAAATCTGATGTGACCAACACAGTACCTCCCGCCATTTACCTATGTATATAATTTTTATATTACTTTATAAATTTATCCATATAATATATAAAAAAAAGTATTAAAGAAAACTTGTAGAAAATGAAATAATCTTTAATTTTTATAGTAACAAATTGAGAAAAAATACATTTAAAGGCATTTTTTGAAGAAAAACAATCTTGAGCTTCAAGTAAACTGCCATTTCTGGTTATCCGATTGCCACCAAAATCTAATCAGATATTTCCATATTAGAATAAGGTAGAAATACATGGTTTCAAAACTTTCTGAATGATAGTATTTGAGTTAGAGCGTATACACTATACAGGATCCACACATACATACCTACATACATACACACAGACATCATCGTGAAAATGTTAAAAATGGATTCTAGGGACCTTAAAACGTGGTCATTTACCAAAATCTCGATATGCGATTTTTAGCACGATCCATATACCTCCCTTACCAAGGGTAGCGGGAGGTAAAAATGGAAACAAATTAGAAAACGGCGAATGGCAATATACTGTATCTTACTTTATTATCTTTTCTCCTTAAATTTACATTTCAAGATTAATTTTGAAAACTTGACTTTTGATATACGTTTTTTTGTTTATAGCATACTCCGAGTTAGGTTTTTTATTAAACGCACTGTAGTTTTATACAAGGTATTATTTAAGTAAGTGTACAACGCTTAACCTATGGGAGAACTACCCCATAGATAGTAAAACTGACAATACCAATTATGTCAAAGTTAATTTTTTTTAAAAAAAGTAAAAATCAATGAGTTCTCTGGAAAAAATGTCATACCTGTCACAATTGACATATAAGATAATTTTTGATTTTCATAATGAAAAACTACTTGTTTACACTTACATTTCTGCATACTCTTGATTTGTGAGATTTGAGAATATGAAAAAAACAGAATATAAATTACACTCATGCAAAAAACGTTTAATGTCAGTTTTGAAAATCGACATTTCTTCGAGACACATTGGCTGGTACCACAAGCCTTAACTAAAACGCTGTTTTAAGAAATGTCAAATTCAAATTTCAATATTTAATTTCACCCTTATGTTTAAAGAATTTTTTTATATAAAAATATTTGTTTGAATACAAGCTATGTGCTGGTTTAAAAACATATTTAGATAAATTTGATATTATTATTATTATAATAGCCGTCAAATAAGTATAGACTGATGTTAAACTTTTTCCCTTCTCCGTACTCTGTTCCTTGCCCTGCGGTGTAGCCACTTCTTCATATCTTGGCATTTTCATTATTGCCCATAAATTATAAGAGTGTAGAAATATCCAGTCCATACTTATTTGACGCCAAGTATAAATAATGAAATTTGACATTTCTTAAAACAGCGTTTTAGTTCAAACAAGCCTTGTAGTACCAGCCATTGATTTTTACTTTTTACAAAATTTTGAACTATGACGTAATTAGTCAGTTTTAAGAAAGTTCAGTTCTCATTAAAAGCATGTAAAACAAAAATTATTGCCAGATTTACTATCTACGGGGTTAGTTCTACCATCAGTTAACCGTTTACATTTATTTAAATAATTCCCTGTACTAGCGCTTAAAATAAAGGTCTAATCAACGAATAGTTTAAACTCTCGAACGCGTAAGCTCAAGAACATTAATATACGCCAGTTAAACCTTTATTTTAGACGTGAGTATAATACAACTATAGGATATTTCACTACGTAGAAATGGCGTTGTGTACCAACGTCAAACCTTCAGCAAGGGAGCACTTTTGTTTAATTTCCATAAGCGTATTATTGCTTTCAGTAGTTTTTCTTTGAATTCTTCTTGTATTTTGACTTTTCCCTCAATCTTTATTATTATTTTTGGTATAGCATATTGCCTTGTGTCCTGTTTTATTATTTGTAGCGGTAGGTTAATTATTATTTTTCATTTTAAATAGTTTAGTTAGTAGTTGTTATAGTTTATCTTCAGAGTTTTGTTTTTTCTTAGGGATAGTTTTACAATAAATATTAGAAAATAGTAGTTTAATTAATTGTAAATATTAGTTCTATTATCTATTTCCCACTATATAAACCACGCGTGTATGTAACAACATTCGGATGAAATAAAATTGCTCCCTTGCTTTTAGTCCTAAATTTTGCCACCAGGTTCGCATTCTTAATGAAATATCCCATTAGAAGTCCACATTTTTTAGAATATTACAATTATCGCATCGCTATCTGATGTGGCCAACACAATACATCCCGTTTAATTTAATTTTTATTCATGTAAATACTTAAAATTAAATTTAAATACCGTATTTGATCTTGACCGACGCCAAATATTTCGAATTTAAAATGGCACAAAAATTGCTCCTGTAATGCACTCTCCATTCCAGCAATAAGTGCTCGTGGGGTGACACCTGGTAAACGCCTGCACGGTATAAATATGTCATCATCGTCACCGAAATCTGTGTACAAAGCAGATTGGCAGACCCAACAATGGGTAATATGCCGTGATGATATATTTATTTTATTTATTTATATACTTACTTATATTCATTGCTGGCGTGGAGAGTGCACCACAGGGCTCAATTTTTTGACATTTAAAATTCTAAAATATTTGGCGTCGGTCGGGATCGAACCCGGTTCCTCATATTCGCGTGAAGTGGCGATTGGTAAATACCCGCACGATACAAATATGTCATAATTATTACCGACATCTGTGTACAAAGCAGATTGGCTCACCCATCAATGGGTAATATGCCTTGATGATATATATTTTTATTATCTTACCTATATTCCTACATATTTACTTATGCTGGAAACTGTATTAAGTTCCTTTCCATATAATTATTGTTTCATTTATTATTTTCTTTTTAAAACGATACTATTATTATTTGAAATGATTAGTTTGTTGAACTGTGTAACCATGGAGTTGTGTTTAAACTGTAGGCTCCGGGATTAAAATTATATATAATTTTAGAAATTTATCCATAAATATAATACAAAAAGTATTAACGCAAACCTGTAGAATTTTTTTAAACCTTTAATTTTTATAATAACAAATGTCGAAAAATTAACATTTATCGAAGAAAAACTATTTTGAGCTTCCAGTAAGGTGTCATTTCCGCTTATCTGATTTACACCAAAATCTAATGGCATATTTCCATATATAAGAGTACGGTAGAAATACAAGGTTTCACAATTTTCTGAACGATAGTATTTGAGATAAAGCGTAAATAGGGTCCACACACACACACACCCACACATACACACACACACACACACACATATATATATATATATATATATATATATATATATATATATATATATATATATATATATATATACACATCATCTTGAAAATGTTAAAATTGGATTCTAGCGACCATAAAACGTGATCATTTACTAAAATTTCGATATGCGATTTATAGCACGATCCCTATACCTCCCTTACCAAGGGTAGCGAGAGATAAAAATTGAGATAGAGCTAGAAGAATATTTTTTTTATTTTGTTGTCTTTTAAGCAACTAATCTGTATTCAATTGAACATGATTTTATAGACAAAATTGTACGTAGTACTTTCATTTTTATGTAAATTAAATTAATACATTATAAATCTTGACGGTTTGACAACTGTGCAATTAACGTGGTCAGAAAATCTATTCTTGGAATAAAAAATAAAACCCACAACTAATATAAAATTGATTTTTCTTATTTTTTTTTAAATCTGCTATAAAAAATAAAATTTTATTCTCAACGATAAAATTTAATTAGCGAATCGCGAAAAATATTTAACACTTGTTGATAAAATAGAATTGTATCATCTTGTATTAAAAATAAATATTATTTGACTTTATAAACTGCTAGGTAATTTAAGTAGCTAACAAAATTTATTTTCCAAATAATTATTACTACATGTATAGTTTATTATAATATGGAAATCACGGGCCTGTAAAAATGGAATATAATCAGACTCATAAATAACAAATTTAACTTAACCGCCAATTTTAGAGGAAATACATTTTCATATATTTATTTATGCGTTCATAATAATTTTAAATTTATATATGCAAATACTTTACCACATTAAGATAAAAGATCTAGAAAATAATTGATATATAAATTACATGTAGTTGCAATTTGTTACTTTAATACTAGAAAGAAAAAAAATCCAAACTTATATTATTACTTTGCATATTTAAGAAAAATTCAAATTAAATTTCTTTTTCGCATGTACTAATAGAAAATAGTTCTGCCGCATATATGCAAATTTTAATGAACTACTTTAAAAAGAATCATTCATATGTATAATTATGTCGCTTCCGATCTTAAATGTGCGTTATATATCCTGACAAATGTATACGTATTTTTTTTGCATTTTAACTTCTGACGTTCTGCCGCAACAAATTTCCTTATCGTGACGTAAAAAAGATATAACAGATTGCGAAACTTAAAGTATTTCTTAATGAAGTCTTCAAGTAGATTGTTACAAGTTGTAATTACATGAAATAGTTCATTTTCACGGTTTTCTATTAATAATACTAATGAATATTCATTTCTAGTATTTGTGGAAGTTTTCTAGTTTATCCTAGCTTTCCATAACTCACATCGTGGGTTCGTAGACAGTCAAACATCTGTATCGGAACGAAGTTTCAGGTGTAAGCGATTGTGAGTCGTATAGTTTGAGTACATACGGCAATACTTTCGAAATTTGCGTGTTTACTCGGCAATATTTGGCGGTTTGAGATGCTACCTTGCGCATGGTACGGTGCATTTTTATTTTATTTTATTTTTCGTTCATGTATAAAATTTACATTACAATAATTAACAATAAATACATGTCGTAAAGGATAATCATCTTCACATAGTTGACATTTTTGACAATTTATCTTATCAATATCAGACGTGCCCTGTTTTCAATTCCATGTTTATTATCATAACTAATACGATGGTCACGCTAGAATTATTGAGAATAAAATACATGGTCCATATTTTTTTAGAATTTTACTTTAAATATGTTCAAAGCAGTTTCTTTCAACACTAATACACTTCATCTGTCTTTCAACTTCTTAAAAGCTCCCAATCAATATTCTTTTGAAATGTTTTTAAACTAATTTTTTAGGAGGCATAAAAACTGTCAAATATGTCAAATTTTCTTATTTTCAATAATTCTACCGTGACCCTCGTATATATTTGTATTAAAATCATTCATCATAGAAGTAAAAACCAATAGAGAATGGTTTTATACATATAATAACCTCTGTATTTTTGTAGAAAAATGCTGAAAAAGTTCAGTTTTAAAATTAATATTTTCAATTATTACTAAAAATTGATTGTTATTTAAAAATTCCGATAAATGTTTTTCTTATGCAATTTTGATGATATAATCGAATGATGATCTTACCAAGGGCATCTCTATCCTTTTTCAAGTAAAAATTGTCTAAAAAAGATACATATACCTTCCCAATTTTGAGTAAAAGTTCAACATTTTCACTAGTAGATCGATATTTTTCATTTCTGAACTATTTATATTGAAAATTGTACTCCAATAATATATTTGGGCGACAGCACAGCACAAAAATGGATCGATGTCAATACTAACTTGAATTTGATTCGACGGACAAAATTATGTAAATATATATATTTGTACATCAATTTTCATAATTTTTGAACTTTTTTTTCGTTTGTATTAATAAAAGAATGAATATTCCTGAAAATCGGGAAAAATTCTAATCAAATTCAATAAAAAAATCTGATGTGACCAACCGCCATTTAATTTTTAATATTATTTATATATACCTATGGTGTCCACGTGCCTGAGTATCTGGTTGCAAATCTGGAAATATATAGAAAAACTATTAATGCAAACCTGTAGAAAATTGAATAATCTTTAATTTTTATAAAAACGTATTGCGAAAAATTAACATTTAAAGGTATTTTTTGAAAAAAACTATTTTCAGCTTCAAGTAAACTGCCATTTCTGGTTATCCGAGTGATACCAAAATCTAATGGCGACTATTCATAATAAGAATAAGGTAGAAATACATGGTTTCAAAATATTCCGAATGATAGTATTTGAGTTTGACTGTCCAGAAGATCCATACACACACACACACAGACATCATCGTGAAAATGTTAAAATCGAATTGTAGGGACCTTAAAACACATTTATCAAAATTTCGATATGCGATTTTTAGCACGATCCCTATACCTCCCTTACCAAGGATAGCGGGAGGTAAAAAGTTAGCAATAGTTGAGACATGCTGTATATTATTTTTCGAATCATGGCAAAGTTGGGTATGAGTAGAGATACTTCTAATATAGTATCGTTATTTAATTGTATAAATAAAATTATGTAGTTTGCAATTTTTTAAAGTTTTTGAATACTCATATCTCGTTAGAATGCATGTATCGCGCATGTATTTATACGTAAATAGTGTCGGTAAAGTAGTATTTCAAATTCCTGAAATTCTTGTAGTATATATCGCATAGATCGCATACATACAGATGTTCTAAAATGGCTATGCTGTTTGTAAAACAATAATCTGCAAAGTAAAACACGGAATTAACAATGTTAGTTATTTGAGTACGCAAAATGAACTCTGGGCTGTAGTAGAGTCCAGTCTACTTGGATACATTGTGTTATACAGGTTTTGCATATTGATTCCGTTGTAAAAGTTCATAATTTAAGTAGTTAACCTCACTTTTCATGCGAATTTGAGCCCTTACCTTACTTACCCACTTGCAGGACATTGACTTGTACCAGCAATCAACATTCATACATGCAAATGACTTTTGAGCAGCAACTAGCTATTCCTGATGCACTGTACAGTATGGATTATGGAACAGGATACATTTTACATATTTGATCGTACATAACATTAATTAGCATGTAAGATAAATCGTTTCAGAGAGATACATATACGTGTAAGGATAATTAGCAGATAGAAATTAATGATAAATTTCTTACCTCACAAAAACATATAAAAAAATTGTTATTGTAATTTAGAATAATTTTATTTTTTAATGCATCCCAGTTTTTTTTTAATTTAAAATTACAAAACAAAGTTTGAACATAAATGGTATTTTAAATATTTCCATTGTTGTTCAAATAATCTATTTTAAACTCATAAAGGTAATTTTTCCATGTTAATGTATAAAGCATATTTTTCATTGTTTGTTCTACTTGTATATTTTCGTAGAACTTATAAATAGAAACGTGTCTAAAAAACATAAATTTTTTTTGATTGATTTAAGTACTACAACCTGAATTTTAATTTCACTTTCAGGTCAATTCTATATATAAGTAAATATAATTCTGAATGGGAACTATTACCTGTCTGTACATAGGGACGTACTTTATTTTTACCGCGTATTCCAATACTTGTGACCCACGGTAGAAGATACATACAGGTATTGTAACCCAGCCGACTGCAAGCGGCGATGAGCGTCGCTCGTCCGTAGACAATTGTCCGAGAGAGAAGGATAGTGAAAGACAGAAAACGGTGTCTATGCATTCCGTTCGCTTACTGTGTTGCTATCGAGTTTTCCTATATTATTTTCACGATTTCAAGTTCTTCTTTATTAATGGTGTTAACAGTAGCATATATAATAAACTAATAAAAATGGGTAAGAGCTCCCAATTGTAAATACCACGAAAAGATAAAATATTAACATCGAAAGACTATATTTGTGAAAAGCATTTTCAACCTCAGTATATTTTTAAGGAAGTAACAACTGAAACGTATTCAGTAAGCATAATTCATATACGTATTTTCAAAATCTTTCTTAAATATTTATACATTTTTTTAAGTATTCACTAGCATACCCAAGGTTATCGCAGGATGCAATACCAACAATATTCCCGAATTGCCCAAAATATTTGTCAAAAGACATAAAACAGCGGCGTTCACTACATCGACATGCTTTAATTGACAAAAAAGAGAAATAATTGAACCAGAAACAAGTTAGTTTAATTTAAATTTAAAGTAATATTATTTTATTGTCCAAAAATTTCTTTGGCTTGTGATGTAGTAAATAATAATGTGGATCTAGAGACAATTGTAGATCAACTTGCTTCTGTACCTAATTTACTTGATTTACCATCCAAGTCATGGGCCATGCATTGTTTATCTTGGAACACAGATAAAATAATTTCTATTTATGAAATGACTGCTTTAAAATTTGGTGAAACAGTTATAAAAAGAAAAATTGTATTAACTCCAAATACGATGAACATTTATATATTTGATCACTTAATAATTTATGGTAAAACTGAAAACCCCTCTAACATAGAAGAAATACAAGATATTGTAAATAAATTACATAATACCGCCGTTTTCTACGGTGGAATTGGTATAGCTGAAAGTCCTACAAATTTCAGTCCAATTAAATATGTCAGAGATCACTGACTATAAGTGTGGAGACACGTTAGTTGTCCATATTTGTTGGAAGATTGTATTTCTGAAAGTAGCAACAATAAATCTAATTGTACATTATGTAAGAAATCTAAAAAAGCAACCGTAAATTTCAAAAACAAACTTAGAATCGGTTAGTGCGCAGACGATTAGACAGTATGAGATAAGTGCAGAAAAGGCTAAATATTAAGCATAAAATAATTGATGAACTAAAAGCTGCACGACAGAAAATCAAACAGTTAAATGATTAAGACATATTAAATAAAATTGATCAACTTGAAAATATGTCTACAGCATAAAAATTATTATTAAAATAATTTAATATATAATAATATATATAATTATATAAATATTAATGAATTATTTTTATTCAGTTAACGCAGGTAGCGCACGGATGATAGCCACCTTCTTCTGTCTCTCTCGCACACAACTGCCTGCGTTCTGGCGATACACTTGACCGCTACGTCGGAATACTTCTCTTTATTATGTACTGTGTTGTGACCCAATCTTACCGGTCAAGTATATTAGAATCAACAAAATTTGATCAAAATGGGTCGAGATATTAATCATGGCGATATGATCAATCCGTAGAAACAAATGATTATATTGAGAATTTCGTATCTGGCCTAATTTTTGGATTATTGCCCAATATTGGGCATTTTTCAGCAATCAGCATATATCGACCTGCTGTTTCAAAATTTGGAATCGAGAAGTATCTAAACAGTGATAAAAATTAGATTTTTTTAACTTTTTGTCTAAATGTGTATTTATGATATTTAAATAAAATAAATAAATATATCATCACGGCATAATACCTATTTCTGGGTGTGCCAATCTGCTATGTACCCAGATATCGGTAATGATGAAATATTTGTACCGTGCGGGCGCTTACCAGGCGTCACCTCACGGGCACTCAATGCTGGCGTGGAGAGTGCACCACAGGGGTCAATTTAGTGCCATTAAAATTCGAAGTAATTTTTGGCGTCGGTCGGGATCGAACCCGGGTCCCCAGATTCGCGACCAAACACTCAGGCACACGGCCACGAGACCCCATTTTATGATATTTTTGGAAATGAAAATAAACCAAATAATATTTGTTTAAGTTTATAATTCCAGCCAGATTTAAATCACTTGCATTTGCATGAAAATGAAAGATATGTTGAATGACATAGGCCCATAGTGCTGGATCCTATTGAAAATAGAAAATGACAAAAATCTATACATTTTATTAACTTTAGTCTTTACAAACATATATTCTTTTGAGTGATTTTACTGGATTTATCTGATAACATCCCATTCTTAGTTAAAAAATATTTTTAAGCAGTGATAAATGTATGTCGTTTGGACAGTGGGTTAGTATTGGTAAACATATCGAACTGAAGTTAGCTAGCTGAGTGATTGTGAGTGATGGCGGTTCACGAAATGTCCGCGTCTGCGACCCGTGGAGAACGAAGAACTTTCGAGTCATCTGGTGACTGGCACAGCCACGCAATGTTGTTAGTCACCCCTAATTTCATGAAAGAATCGCTTTATGCCTCTGCACACGTCAACGTGCATTGAGTGTCATATCGGATTTTAATAAATTAAATGTTTTTGACCGCATTCCGAGTTATTAACACAGATTTTCTGAATTTGTAAGCTATAATTTCTAGGGGGAATTTTATTCATATATGATAAACAGACTTACGGAATAATAAAATAATGATCATATATATTAGCGTAGAGGGTGTCAGGCGTCCACTCACGAGCATTCATAACCGTAGTGGAGAGTGCACAGCAGGAGCTAATTTCTACAAGAATTTATGTTTATTTACTAAATAAAAATATTTTTATGAGTACATCGTTCGACAGATATATTCAATTTTTTTTCCGCACAATGTTTTACATTTTATTTAACCCTTCAGTAAACGCACCCGGTCTCAGGGACCAATGATAGGTAAAAATTTCTATTATTTCTGTCATCACAAGTAGGGATGCATCAGATAAGGATTTGACTAGAATACCGGAACTGAATTACCTATTCACCGGATCGTCCGATTTATTCCGGCCGCCAAATGGGTTCCTCCTAACTAGTATGAAAAAGAGCGCGAAGAGATTAATCATTCAGTTTGTCGCAATGTTACAATGATCTTGTGTCACCTTCAACATAAACACAGACTACAAATTCTGGGGATAACATTTTTCGAATATATTTCTCAGTAATATTTTTTTTAACAATTTGTTGTTATTTTCGTAATTAATTAAATAAAAAGATTGGCGTTAAAAATAGTCATGAAAAACAACCCCCACTCCTGTGACGTCCTAATACATACATTACGTCATTCACAACCAATAGGAAAACAGTTTGTCCATCACCTACGTTGTTATATAAATAAAAGTAGGTGATAGTTTGTTACTTTGACGTGACATTCAGTTTCACATCACATAACTTTTTCAAAATATTCAAATTTCAAAAATTAATTGTAAAATATTTAATAAATATTTCGAACTATTGTCAGTTTTGAAGTTATTTAAAGAATAATATCTTTATAAATTTAATATTTAGAAGGCATATAAAAATTCATGCAACATCTCTATTATAGATAGTAAATCAAATTAAATTTTGTGGTAGGGTAATCATCATATCAATATTTCTTACTATAAGTAATATAGTTAGTCCAGCTAGTATTATTTGTTCATATATTCAGAACGATTATTTTCAGAAATAGGTAACATCTATGTTGAAAATTGGTCTTGACTTAATTAACATCAGAGAATGCAGAAAACATAATATTAAAAAAAAAATACATTTTGATTATTAATAAATATTAATATGTATTCTATTTTAGAAAAAAAGTTATGAATTTTCCCACTTAAACTCTAAATTGTTTTTTTTTATTTTTTAAACAAATTTTGCCTGATCGCCGAATCGTATAAGTTCAGTTCGGCCGGAATGGTAGTTTCGGTTTTTAAGCTGGATTTAGTGGTACCGTCGGATATCCGTCTTATCCCTAATCACAAGTGTGAATTAAAAAGAAAGTATTAATAATTTATAAAAACTAAAACATAATTAACAGTTTATTTGTCATCCTTTAACAATTACTGGGGCTTATTTTGTCGATAAAGCCATATACCATATACCTCGTTTTTTAGTCGTATGGTCCTTCAGACCGGTGCGTGTGCTTATTTGTTAAAATTTAGTACTTGTTCTAGTGGGTTAAGCGAGTCATAATGACTGCATTATAGTCCTCAATTTGAGTACTATAAGGACTTTCATTACTCAGCTATGATAACGATTGTTGTTTACAATCAAATGAAACATATCTGCTTTTAGGTTTTTATTTTTTTGTTCAATACCAAATAATTTATTTTCTTTTTATATTGTTTTACGCCAGTAAATAAAATTTCGTACGTACTCTAAGGACTTTCATTACTCTGTACCAAAATGAACTATGGTAACGAGGTATTTGTTTATAAGCAAATCAAAAACCATACCAAGGTTTTTTTTTCAATGCCAAAAAAAATTATTCTCTTTTTGCATCGATTTACGCCAGCAAATAAAATTTTGTAGGGGTAATACGGATCCTAACTAATCATATGATAATGATACATGTCTTTGTATTGAATTCCATTCTCACAGAATACCCCATTGATTGAAATTTTGAAAATTAGTGTCCAGGTTGCGTATAGCCATTTCGCTATACAGTACAGAGTGAGCAATTTGCTAGAGTGCTCAGGTTTTTAATGGAGGTGGTTCCTCACTCTTATTCGTCAAAGCACAGACCACAGCGAAATACATAGTCCACTCTTATTGTGGTAGCTTTGAGATCCACTGATATTTGACTGAGATTTAATAACAGTAACCTAACCAGTGCACAAGTGTGACTTTTGTGTGTTAGGTTATTGTTGTAATTTTTTTCTTTTAGAGAAATATACAAGACAAGTAAACTGTTTGTTGTCTTAGCGTTAATAATTTCTAGTGCGTCTCAGAGCTTCCACAATAACATTGGACTTATGGACTGTATTGCGCAGGACTTTGTTTTATGACAGATGACAGTAGAGAATCACCTCTGTTAATATCCTGAGCGCTCTGTATTGACAGAGGAATGGTTTTTGAGTAAAACCTAGTCCCTAGTCTTATACATATATGTATTAAATTTTGAGTCATTTTTTTCCAAACTGCAATTTTATACTTAGACCTAATTTTATCAATTAATAATTCTAACCTCATTTTTTAGCGCGGGAAAATACCTCTGCTTCTTGCCGTCGAAGCTGGAAACCAGTCTATGTGCCGAGAACTCCTTGGCGCGCAAACCAGCGACCAGCTTCGAGCCACGGCAACCAATGGGGACACAGCGTTACACCTGGCTGTCCGAAGACGCGACATCGACATGGTTCGCATTCTGGTGGACTATGGCGCCAACGTTGACGTGCAGAACGGCGAAGGACAAACCTCCCTGCATATAGCATCCGCAGAAGGGGATGAAACCCTGGTAAAATACTTCTATGGAGTAAGAGCATCGGCGAATATTGCTGATTTCCAAGGTAGGAATAATGATTTTTTAGATAAATATGATGAAAACAACAATTGAATTAAGGTCATAATTCATCCGAATAATCGATATAATTAATTTGTTTATAATGCATTTGCGATAGCGAGAAAATTTTGAATAGAGGCGTCCTTTTATTGGTTGGGCTTGAAAATATCCTCTCCCTACCAATAGAATGACTTATCTCTGTTCGCGAATTAGTTTAAAATTGTTTTCTCTATCTAAACCAATACTACAGTCTGACCAGCGACTCGTGACCGATTACATTGGATGCACAGTAGCCTGGCCTTAAAATTGTGTTGGGGATTTCTTTCACTTGCTAGCAGCCGTTGAGTTAACATCGGGAATGTACATTCTGAGACAGAAGTATGACGTTTAAATCCAAGTTAAGCGGATGGACAATTTAAAGCCTAAAGACGTTTATGTAAGCTGTAAACTTGCGAATTTACCTCAGCATTAGTATTATGACTTTGCATTAATAATTCGAGTATAGACAAATGCATGCTAGGGTATATGTGGCATATTATTATGTTATTTTTGATAAATTCTTTCACGTTGTATTGAGTAAAAATAAGTATCATTGAAAAAGATTTCGAATTAATACAATTTGTTTTATATATATGCAGATATATTTATGATAAAAAGAGATATGTTGCTGTTAGTTATTATTGATTTGCCCTAAGAACTACATGTACCGGACAACGTAATGTAAAGTTTAATGCTAATGCTAAGGTAGATGTTTAAGTTTACAGCTTACGTAAACCAGCCTTAAGTCGGGAAATTATTGGGAATATTCTCGAATTAGTAAATCGTGAAAGTGAACGTGGGGAAGTAGAGTCTGTGCCAAATGTGATAGGCTGTTGCGCAGAAAGGAAAACTCTTTCTTCTATTGCCTGACCTTTACTCTAATCGTCTCTTTTCTTGATCTGCACATTTCTTTCCCCATAACATTTTGCACCACCTCTACATATACCCCATTATCACCCGTTATTGAAAAATTGAAACCGTTATCACGGTATTGAAACTTGTGTCTTGTAGTATATTCTCGCGTGTAACTATCTCTTTCCCGCCTAATGCGTTCTCTATCTGCGCACTACTCATCCCCACACCACACGAGTAACTGGTTAGACTGTAATTTCTTCATGAAATGCACTATAGGATATTTTTGTAAAAATGTGAACTTTCTCCGTTTCCAAATTCTCAAAACTATTACTTTAATATAAAATAACCTAAGCTAATATATAAAACTCAATTCAGCAAAACTAGGGTCGTTTACTTCACTAATGAAATATGAAATGATAGTAAAATCTAAAAAAGTGGATAATTTTTAACAACTGGTTAAAAGTTAAGTCTCCATGATGGCAATATGATTTGTCGTCAAACCCGGTCGACATGAACCTATCCTAATCTAACCTGTATTCATGACATACAAGTAAAACAAAACTAATCATGTTCCAATCAGAAGGAGGAAATTCTCCATAAGCCCCCATTTCATATATGTACCTTAGTTTATATACAATATTGTTTTTATTACCGGCTATCAATTAAATATTAGAAAATTGATTAATGATACGATATACTAATTACAAGCTTCGCAGATTATTATTAATGAAATATTGTTTAATCCATTATTTCTTAATTATAATTACCCCAGATTTATTGATAATCTCAACTCACAATTAATTGAAAATTAATTAATATATCATAATCTAAATATCTAATAAAATAATTATTATACTCTCACTCATACAAAAATAGAGTTTTTTATGCATATCAAGATTAAAATAAATTTATTCTTTTCTTCAGATCAGAGATTAGTTTCAGGCATGGGTTTGAGTGTTTATAGGGCAAGGTTGCTAGATTTCAAGTCCAAAAATAAATTTCATGAAAGTATATACAGTAAATTTTTAAGAGATGTCCGACCAAGGTCATGTGTATCGTGAACGAATTAACAAATTGGCGTACATTTATCTCTCATTTGATATAATACTAAGCGTGTGCGATAAAGACGGATATAATGCGCTTGTCTTTCAATAATTCATAGTGTTTCGACTAAGCTAGAACATTCCATTTTAAAACGATTCTCGTTTTTCACAATACTTTCGATGCAACGTAAGTTTATTTATTAATTCAGATATATTACCTTGATTCATAGCCGTCCGAATAACGTTATTTTCTGTCAATGTCATTGACACTGACACTATGACAGTATCTCATTTTTCACATATTTGGTTTTACATTTGCTAATAAACTTACCAGTTGACTTAGTTTCGAATTTTGCATGCTTTTACTGTTACATATATGTTTATAATAATAAAATAACTGTAGTATCTTATGTACCCTCATAAAAGTAAACGACACTACTGAATTTGAGAGAATTGGCGGAGCTAAAATTTTAATTCACACAATTCGTAGATGACCTTGATCGGACATCTTTAAAAAAGTACTGTACCTATTTTATTATGTATAAAAGAAAATTCAATGCGTTTGTGTTACAAGAAAATTCTTTCACTTTATTATTTCAATGATTTTTCATGGCAACTTAAATGTTTTATTTGCAACATAACAATAAAAATAACACTGAGACCATAAAAAATATTCTTTCTAGATCGAACACCCATGCATCTTGCTGCAGAAAATGGTCATGCAGCAATTATTGAACTATTAGCTGACAAATTCAAAGCTAGCATTCTAGAAAGAACTAAAGATGGAAGTACGTTGATGCATATTGCGTCACTTAATGGCCATGCGGACTGTGCCATGATGCTTTTCAAGAAAGGTGTTTACTTGCATATGCCAAACAAGGTAATTATATTTTTCATATGCACTGCGTATTACGCAGTAACAACCTATTTTATCGAAGAAATTGCATTGTTTTATAGCCTACTACAAAAAATAATGTGTAGATACCCCCGAGTTAATATAATAAGCTATGTTTTTATGTAATTACTTCTAGAGAAGTTGTATTGGCGCTTACAAAGTCACGCGAATCATTCCGCAATCCTTAATGTATCAGTGACTAACTCCTGAGAAATAATTACACTTTCCGTGCATTTAATGATAATAAACTTCTTTCGGTTTGTTAAATTTTTCCTTGGCAACAAAAAGGTGAGACTTGTAATTAATTTTAGGACGGCGCAAGAAGTATTCACACTGCGGCAAGATACGGCCACGTCGGAATTATAAACACTCTCCTCCAGAAAGGTGAAAAAGTTGACGTGACCACGAACGTAAGAAATATCCTTTTGTATCGTGTTCGGTCGCGTAATCGTTATAATTTTCCAGGAAAATTATACAGCTTTGCATATTGCCGTTGAATCAGCCAAGCCTGCTGTCGTGGAAACTTTACTCGGATATGGAGCCGATGTGCACGTTAGGGGTAAATTATTACACCCTTCTTGACGCAGTTACGCCCAAACTACGATTTAAAATATACTGGTTACTCTACTTGTTGATTTTATTGTTTTTGAGATTCAGAGCGATATGTGGTTCCTTGAATATCCGCTAGATGCGCTACGTGACAACTATCCTATTTTAGCATACTTTTTACAAACAATCAAACAAAATATAAGAAATAAATATTTTTTCTCTGTTTCGGAATAAGAATGAAATATTCTAGCATGCTTATTGATGCTATACTCAACACGTCAATAAAAGTAACTAGATGTGTGACGTGATGAACGTTTACATTGATTTATAGGAGCTCCATTCTTAAACGTTTTATGCTGACATCTTGTTATTTGAGTTTAGAATGCTAATATACTCTACCCGTTTTAACTAATCAGACCGAAAGACACATTAACCTACAACCTAAAGGACTAAGTTTTTAAATTTAGTTTGTTTTGTATTATTGTATTTTTTTGAACACAATAGGTTAATAACCTAGGAATAACGGAATACCTATGTGGTAAGTTTGTTTCTGTAATTGTAATCCAGAATTGGCGCCAAAATTTGAATTCTTTCATACATGTAAAAATGCCCGCACTTGAAGTGTCATCTACTTTATAGCTAAAACGGAGAGTATAGAATTAAAATGACTGAATGGCTGCTTTAAATACACAAAATATCTAGATAACGAACAAAATAAAAAAAACATAAATCACTGTCACCAGCCTAATTCTTTGCCAGCTATTTCCCCTTAATGCAAAATTTATAATGAAATAATATAAATGAAATCCGAAACAGAAAAAATAATATAAAACACTCGTTACAAAAGACTATTCAAACACTCATTCGTTCGCCCACTTGCTGCTACGCGCTCATGTTTGAATTTCAAACTCGTGCTTACCTCCTGTAACTTATGTTTTTCTATATTCCGGAATTAGAATATCATATTCTAGCTCACTTATTGATGTTAAAATGACCATCATTATTAAACGATTTTTGGTTACATTTTATTATTTGGGATTGGTATGACTGAACTAAATACACAAGCTATCTAGGCAACAGATATAATAAAAAAACTCCAATCGCTGTAACCTGTAACCAAGTTAATTATTATATCAAAATTTTCCTGTTCTGGAAACTGTCAACTGTTTTTATAAAGTAATGATGAAAATAAAAGCCGAAACAGAGTAAATAGTATAAAACACTTATTGTAGAAGGCTATTTAAGCACAAGCACTCGTTCGATCTTCCACTCACTTCCGGAACGCGGCTCGTGTCCGTATTTTAGACTCATGCTAGAATAGGTTGCCTTCTGTAACTTTTATAATACACTATTACATTAAATCCTGTGTCGAATGATAACTTCAAATTACAATATTTATATTCGTTTTGATCACGATTTAAAATATCGGAGTATGTGGTTTAAAATGAAAATATATACTCAATATTACTAGACAGCCGACCGCCTAACGACCCGTTAGGCGTCTAGCGGAAAAACCAAGGAAACACGTATCACTTTAGGCATGCGTTTCAAGGAGAGTATAACAACCAGTATTTTTTAAACCGTGGATCAAACTAAAAGTTCTTGTTTTTAAGGCGGTAAATTAAAAGAAACTCCGCTTCATATTGCGGCTAGAGTTCCTGATGGGGAGAAATGTGCTCTTATGCTATTAAAAAGCGGGGCGGGACCAAATCTAATGACCGATGATGGACAGACTCCCGTGCATGTTGCAGCTAAGTTTGGGAATCTTGGCACGCTATTACTCCTCCTCGACGATGGGGGCGATCCGCAGTGCAAAAACAAGGTGTGGTTTCCTTATCTCCATAAACATTAATTTCAAGTTAGTATCATAATCGATTTTCTCCGCAGTCTTCGGAAACACCTCTGCATTTAGCCTGTCGCGGATGCCGGCCGGATGTAGTGCGGCATCTGATTAACTACGTCAAAGAAAAACTCGGACCGAAGGAAGCCGCAGCTTACATTAATACCGTGAACGAAGAAGGCTGCACCGCGCTTCACTACGCCTGCAACGTCACCAAAGATGAAGTGGAAATTCCCGGTGCTGATAGAGAAGTCGTGAAGCTTTTACTGGAGAATGGAGCGGATGTTAAAATACAAACGAGACATGCGCACGAGACGGCCTTCCACTATGTTGCCATAGCTGGTAACAATGATGTATTAAACGAGATGATATCGCATATGAGTTCCACTGAATCGCAGAAGGCCTTGAACAAACAAAACGCAGTTGGGTGGACTCCACTTTTGATTGCTTCCCATAAAGGACATATGGAATTGGTCAATACAATCCTTGCTAACCATGGCAGAGTTGATGTCTTTGATGTAGATGGCAGATCGGCCTTGCATTTAGCAGCAGAGAGGGGATATATTCAAGTTTGCGACGCCTTATTAACACATAAAGCTTTTATCAATTCCAAATCAAGAGTAGGAAGAACAGCTCTTCATCTTGCAGCCATGCATGGTTATACTGACCTTGTAAAATTTCTTATCAAAGATCATAACGCTGTTATCGATATTCTAACCTTAAAAAAACAAACTCCTTTGCATTTAGCAGCAGCTGCTGGTCAAATTGAAGTTTGTAAATTATTGTTAGAATTAGGAGCTAATATAGATGCAACTGACGACCAAGGACAGAAACCTATCCATGCTGCAGCACAAAACAATTATTCTGAAGTCGTACAATTGTTCTTGGAAACACATCCCAGTCTTGTAATGGCTACTTCCAAAGATGGCAGCACTTGCGCGCATATTGCCGCAGCACAAGGGTCTGTTACTGTAATTGAAGAACTTATGAAATTCGACAGACAAGGTGTCATATCCGCCAGAAATAAATTAAATGACGCCACTGCTCTTCAGATAGCTGCAGAAGGTGGTCATGCAGAAGTAGTTAAAGTTTTAGTAAGAGCAGGGGCGTCTTGTACCGATGAAAACAGAGCTGGATTCACCGCTGTTCACTTAGCAGCAAAAAATGGACATGGACATGTTCTAGAAGTTATGAGGTCTTCCAATAGTCTTAGGGTTGTTAGTAAGAAACTCGGTGTTACGGCTCTACACGTCGCTGCATATTTCGGCCAAGCTGACACAGTTCGGGAGTTGTTATCACAAATTCCTGGAACTGTAAAATCAGATCCACCTAATGGTGCCCCTTTAGTACCTGCCTTAGGAAATGAATCTGGATTGACTCCTCTTCATTTAGCGGCATATTCGGGAAACGAGAATGTTGTACGTCTGCTGCTCAACTCGGCGGGCGTACAAGTCGATTCGGCCACGACTGAAAACGTAAGAAATCAACTATTTGCTATGCTTTTCTCTCTTAAACAGGCTATAGACGTTCAGTATTTTTGCACAAGTTTTATTATTGAACAATATTGTTGATTTTTAAAGATTATAGTGAATGTTTGCACACTGTGAAATATTGGTGTATCTGCAAATATTATTGAATAATATTATAATATCATTTAGGGGTAACAGGAGTAAAAGTGCAACAAAAATAAAACTTGTACTAAATATCATTAAAAATTAAATGCGATAAGTATATCATAATGAGAATGTTATGTTTCAGCATTGTTTTTCGATTTATAAAATAATTTAATAAAAATTGTAGTCAATAAAAAAATAGAAAAAAATTGTTTTTCAGATTTAATTGAATTTTAATTTTAAATGAAAAAAATCTGTTGTGGCCAGCACAATACCTTCCGTCATTCTCGTGTATAATGTATAAATTCCATAATTTTTCTTACAAAAGATTCTAAATTTCCAGTAAAATTATTTCATAAACAAACTATTCAAATTGCACTTGACACTGGCATCTTCTTCTTTAGCTTTTCCCATTCGTTAGGGGTCGCTATTTTTGCATGTCGTTCTCATTCAGCTCCTTTTCTCTCAAATCTTCCGCAATACAGTCCTTCCATCTTATCTTTGGTCTTCCTCTGTTTCTTTAACGTCCTATTACTAAACTATTCATTATTGTTCCAATATAATTCTTCATTTCTCCTCATGACATGTTCAAACCAATGTAATCGTCTTTCTTGTGTCTTTCTAAAAACTTGTAACACTAGAGTTATTTTCTTACCATATCTTTTCGTGTATTCCCCAATATCTACTTCAACATCCTCATATCTGCCACATTAACTTACTTTTTATTGATACTGACATCTGTCAATTTGAATTATATGATTAAATTACTAGTTCCCTAATTTGGCATAGCTGGCTTAATTATAAAATTTAATTTCTTTAAAATTCTTTAACTCTGTATCTATTGAATATGAAGTATAAATTGTAATCAAATCGTATAGAGAATAATATATTCTTTAAGTTATAACAACGTTAAATGTCAATAAATCAAATTTAACTGTTAAATCTTCAAATGAGACTACTTCCGGTTGACCAATTATAACCAAAATCTAATCAGTTGTTCTTCTGGATGTAAACTTGAGGAATACGAAAAAATTATAATTTTTGGAATCGTGGTATTGAAGTTATGGAATCCGGAAGTTTTGATACACACACACAGACACACAGACACACGGACACACAGACACACAGACACACATACATACAGACATCATCGTAAAAATGGTAAAATCGTATTATATGGACCCTAAAACGTGCTTATTCAGTAAAAACTCATCATTGAATTTTTTGACCAAAGACAATACCTTCCTTACCTAAAGGTGACGGAAGGTAATAATGTGTCTAAAATATGAGGCAAAAAATGAAAGTACAAAAAAATTGAATCAAATTCATGTATTACATAACAATGGCTAGAATATCGAAGTTGGTCTTCTCAGTTTCACTTAAATTACTTTTAATTTTAGAAATAAATAAAATATTATTTAGAACTGTTGTTTAGAATAAATTTTAAATTCAAATTTAAAATAATGCCAATTGTTTATTTTTGATTAAATTTGGAAGCATATTAAGTTTAGTAATGTACTTAAAAATTAATAATACGTGGAATAATTTATAAAGAATTACAAGCTTAGTTTAAATTAGGCAGTACCTCTGCCGACAGCGGTGCTTAATTAAGCTTTTTATAAAATTCAACGAAGAAATGGTATATATCTCTAAATATAACAATATAATAACCTAACGCACAAAACTTGATTCGAGTTTTCCAAGCGTGACTTTTATGCGTTAGGTTATGTTATTGTTTTTTTTTTTTTAGTGAAATATACAAGTTAGGTTTTGATCTCGACTAGTTATGACGTCTCATTTGTGACAACAGAAATGGTATATTTCTCTAAATATAACAACAATAACCTAACCTAACACTCAAAACTTAGCCAGAGTTTTCCAAGCGTAACTTTTGGGCGTTAGGTTAATGTTGTTATTTTTAATGAAATATACAAGCCAAGCTGCTGGGGCACCGTCATACACATATTTTTTTCTGTTAGGTTTACTCTTATTTATTTTACATTTACTGAAATATATAAATTGAAGCATTAATAATCAAAAATAGTCTGAATTTAATGAATGACTGCAAATAATAAAGAAATTGACTGTGAAAAGATTATTATATAATAATATTAAACATTTAGGCGTCTAATAATTGAATAGTATGAAATCTAAGGCTAATAGGATTGATAAAAAAATTAAAAATTACCCCTAACTTGTCCCAAACTTTAAAATGAAGTGAAGTAACAAATTTGTTAACACCTCTATTTCTGGGCATGGTTTACATGTTAAGAAATCTTAACCAATCTCAGAGTAAAAGGCTGTTAGGACCTCTGTGCTGATTAATATGTAGAGTAATCCTAAATTCTCTTTACGGTTTCGCGTAAAATTTACATTCTTCTCGAAATACGTTTATAGTGCTTATTTTTACTTAATTTTAAGATTAGGGGTAATTTTTAAGTTTTTATCAAGTCTAGAAGCCTGTTTAATGTTATTGTGATGATTTCAGGGGTACAATCCTCTGCATTTGGCATGTTTCGGGGGTCATATGTCCGTCGTCGGCTTATTACTCAGTCGATCCGCGGAATTATTACAAAGTATGGACAAACATGGAAAATCCGGCCTACACATTGCTGCCACCCATGGTCATTACCAAATGGTAGAAGTCTTGCTGGGTATGAAAAAAAATCTTGATGACAGGTTCGCGTGTTTGTTTTTACACAGTGTGTTATTTTAGGCCAAGGAGCTGAAATCAATGCTACTGATAAAAATGGTTGGACGCCGCTTCATTGTGCTTCAAGAGCCGGCTGCTTTGATGTTGTCAAATTACTCGTAGAGTCGGGAGCATCGCCCAAAGCCGAAACGAATTTAGGAGCAGTGCCTATTTGGTTTGCAGCCCAAGAAGGTCATTATGATGTCCTTGAATATTTAATGACCAAAGAACACGACACTTACTCATTGATGGATGATCGAAGATTTGTTTATAATTTAATGATATGCTCTAAAAACCACAACAATAAACCTATAGAAGAATTTGTTCTTGTATCTCCTGCTCCTGTTGACACTGCCGCCAAATTGTCAAATATTTTTATTAATCTGTCAACAAAAGAGAAAGAAAGAGCGAAGGATTTGATAGCAGCTGGGAAACAATGTGAAGCGATGGCTACAGAGTTGTTAGCTTTAGCTGCTGGTGCAGATTCAGCGGGAAGAATTTTAACAGCGACTGATAGAAGAAACGTTGAATTTCTTGATGTTTTAATAGAAAATGAACAAAAAGAAGTTATTGCTCATACTGTTGTTCAGCGATATCTCCAGGTAAAAAAATAGGTAAAAATCTCCAGTAAATTCGAATAGCATTGGTTAGGTAAATCTAGGATATTAACAAATGCTATATAAAAAATTGTTAATGCCATAGAAATAAATTAAACTGCTATGCATAAGAAAGTAACAAATGAATACTATATGAAATGATTAAATTGCTATAAAGAGTGAGTCTGGTAAAATGCCCCCCCCCCCCTTTAACATTTTTATTATTAGTAATAAGAAAACTTTCCAGACCTGTATATCTTGTGCTATTTTGCTATACAGATGTCCGGATTTCGAAGGACACCATTGGGATTTCAATTAAATGAGACATCTGGTGCGCATTTGGGGGACCATCTTAGTTGCTTTTGTTTTACCATAAATCACTGATTTTGGTGAAAATTTTATTTTCAAATAACTCTTAAACAGTTCGTAATCTAGAAAAATGTTTCAAATCAAAAAGGTAGATATTTTTATTATTCATCTAATGGCGATCGGAAATAATTTTTCTATCAATAAATTTTCGAAATATGATACAAACTTAATATTTTTTTAATGGAACCCATATTTGAATTTTACTTTAAAAACATACTTACATTTTCTCTTTTGATTGATATAAGAGTAATTTAGTTTAAAGTGTGTATTACTCTTAAAATCTTAAATTATTAATTTTCATAATTTTTTTTATTCTATTTAAGGTAGTTTAGTACCAATTTAGTTTAATAAAAGCAACATGAATGTATGAAACCAATATAATAGTCAAACATTCTATCGAATTTAGTATGTTATCATGTTGCATATAAATGCCTCACCTCAATTTCAGGAGTAACTAAGGTTTTAAATAATATTAATTTACAAGCGACTCAATTTCCACTTCAAGTGAAAATCAAGCTGAGTCTAAAAAGTCTAAAGTGATTGTTAATGTACTTTTTGCCTGTGAAACTCAAAATTCCCGAAACGAGACGAAATATTCTCTTCTTTTGCATAATTGACACTATTTTTCATTATATAGCGTTTATTTTTTCTATAAGTATAATAAATCGATTTTTTACATAGAATGCCTAAATAGCATTTGTATTTTTATATAGCATTTAATTTATTCTTGTAAATCTATTCGTTTTTACAAACATAACCAAGTGACAAGAAAACTAAAAAAATGTAAATGTAACAATTTTTTTTCTCTTTGCAGGAATTATGGAGGGGATCTCTAAATTGGACAGCTTGGAAAATTATGCTTTTATTTTGCGGTTTTATAGTTTGTCCTCCAATATGGATATGGTTTACTCTTCCCTTAGGTCATAAGTTCAACAAAATTCCTATTATCAAATTCATGTCTTATCTCACATCCCACGTTTACCTTTTAATATTTCTTTTAATAGTCGGTATAACTCCGATATATCCTGCAGTTCGTCCCAGCATGTTGCCTTATTGGTATGAATGGATTCTTTTAATTTGGTTAAGCGGTCTCCTTTTATTCGAACTGACAAATCCTAGTGATAAATCTGGTTTGGGTTGGATCAAAATTACTGTCTTACTTTTTGGTATATTCGGGGTAGCTGCTCATGTCTTAGGCTGGGTAGCAATTAATAAACTCTATTGGCCAACGTTAATGTATTGTAGAAATCAATTATTTGCATTATCGTTTTTATTTGCTTGTGTACAAATTTTAGACTTTTTGTCTTTCCATCATTTGTTCGGTCCTTGGGCTATTATTATCGGTAATTTAATGAAAGATTTAGCGAGATTTTTGGCTGTGTTGGCTATATTCGTTTTTGGTTTTTCAATGCATTTTGTTGCTTTGAACCAACCTTTCCATAACTTTAGTCCTGAAGACTTAAGAAAATTACCAAGAACTGTTGCTGCGTCGTCGATATTCTCGGATGGTGAGTTTTATTATATTTAAAAAATTATATAAATGATTGATATTAAAATATTTTAAATAATTTACAATGAATATGTTTACACATTTACAGTAATTTTAAATGAGATATAAATACAGAATTGACAAAAATTAAATATATTTTTTAATGATTTTAATAATATAATTATCAGGTTGAATATGAGGGCGTTTTAAGGGAATAAAAATTAAATATTTAAAGATTTAGAGCGAATATAAAATAAATATTCTGCCAAAAATTAATGTGATACAATTGAACCCACCAATTGGTGTTTTGGTTGTCTAGGCTATATCTCACGATGAAAATTACAAACAACTTTAAGTTGCATTTAAGGTTTCAACTTTTTATTAATTTATTTAATTTTTCTTACTTTTTGTTATTATGTAAAATATCGATTTTCATTAGCTAAATACACATGTACGAGCAGTTATGACACATTTATTATCAAACAAATATAATTTTAACATAAATGACGCTGGTGCAATCATCTGATGCTACAGGCATTATTTTCTGTTACTTTTGTGATCTAGCGCTTGGTCCAAGAAAATAACCGATATCGAAATTGTTGCCTAGCACACGACGTTTTATCACAAATACGAGCAACTGTTGCAGTTAACGGCAATAAATTTTTAATACCTTGCATCGTAGGATACGAGCTTGTAAGAGATACGAAGTCGGTTAAATTAGAGCAAAGTTGTCCCATTAGTAGACCATATTAAAATTGTATTTGCTCTTTTTTTCACTAGATAAATATAAAAATTAAAATTATGCTAGTTTTTATTTTAACAAATAATTTCTAAGTATGAACTAATATGGAATTAGTGTTGAATATCAAGTTACGATGCCAAAATAAATATGAACACCGTAGTTGGAACTTATATCATTTAAAAGAGAACTTTCCCACCATGTATAACTTATCTAGGTACATATTATGTTCATTTGTATCATTGTATCAACACCATAATCAAAAATAGTAAAAAAATATTGAAAATATGAAAGATAACAGTTAAAGGTTACGGATTTTTTTTTTTTTATTTTATTATTACCTCAAAAAATACGGGATGTTTCAGCACATGTGTGCGCGTTTTTGAACAAATAGTATGTAATCCAAGTATGAACTCTATGAAGTTCCGCCTGAATTTGGAATAAACTTTTTCGGGTGTGTCGGATCTAGTCAAATGCTTTTCATCTGACTTTATTTTTCTTTGTTTAGTAAAATAAGAAAAAAAGAAAAAGCGAAATTTATTAAGTACAATAATTTATTTTATTTGTCTAATAATGAAATAATATATTATTACATTAGATGAAAAAATAAACAGGATTGCAGTCCAATTTGTTTTTCATCTAATCAACAACACAGTCGTTTATTTCATATTATATTATTAACATTTAAATATACGTTATACGATAACACCGCAGGGCAAGGGACAACTTAGTTACCACGTTAATAACGTTGTTGACATGTGAAAATTGTGTTTTGTTACTATCATACGTATTAAAAATAAATGGCAATTGCAACTGACAGGTTTATAAATTTAAATTTGATTTGCAAGTGAGTAACAAATGAAATACATATTGTACAATACTTGCCAGGTAACTATTTTACTGCCTCCTTTCAGCAGTAAAAACCTTTTTACCTGTCTTGTAATGTAATAGCTATTTACGTCATTAGGCCGGTAGCTAAGCATTTACGGGCAAGCTAGTATATCACGAGTCGAGCCCGGCAGAGCAGGACATTCGAAGTAGCGTATACTCAACAACTATTTTAAAAGCAAATTATTTAGAATAATTATTATTAAATCAAAAGCGTCGTGTTTGTTTTGAAGAAGTTTGCTGTAATGCGTTGTTAAGGTAAAATTTAGGAAACGCATTTATTATCTAATTTAAAAATTAAGTAATAGTCAATTATGAAATACATACCGAACGTCGTCAAGGTCGTTACTATATACTATCGGCCTAGGCCGTAAAAATGTATTTACCGGACTCGTTGCTAAATAGGTAGATAGTTGAGTATACAGAAAAATACTATAACGTATTTATTTTCTAATTTAGTTCCTAAAATTTCATTCAGTTCAATTGGTTTTAATATTATGTTAATGTTATAGTAGACAAGTAGACGATAATACATTGAAAAGCGAAGAAAGTAAACTTATAAATAAAAAGATGATAATACTGAATTGTTGATTTCTTGTTAGTGCGACAATTTGTTCTAATATTTAATAACTGTTACATTTTTACAATTCGCAACAAACAAGTATAGGTTAGTTGTTGTACGTCGTTAGAAAGCTATTATATGGTATCTTTTCATTAAAAAAACAAGAGCATAAAATTATCGTAAAGAAGTGAAAACCAAATTTCATATTTTTCATAATTAGTAGTTATTTTAATAAATAAAAAAACTGCGATTTTCGGGAGAAACAAATACATTTTTAAAATGGTCTATCAATGCTCTAATTTAACCAACTTCAAATTCAAATTTAATTAAAATCATTGATTTGTTCAAATCACTTTATTTAAATAATGGTTTCAATCATTGTTTAAATCAAGTGAACTTATGTAAATGTATTCATAATTATTGGCTATAAAATAAGTATTTAAACCTGAAATAGCAGCAAACTAATCCATTTATTTTACAATTATTATTTGTGAAATACTATTAGAGAAATATGTGTGCGATCATTAATTTCTGTATATACATAGGTAGATGTAAATAATGTATCATATAATTTAATTTAATATCTTTCTGCTGGTACTTATCAATTTGTACATATTGATATGGTCGGCAACTGAATTATTACGCTAGATACAATTGACCCAGCTCCCGACACTGAGTGGCTGGACGAAGCAGAGTATCATCCTCCACTTCGCACTCACGGGCACTTGAAAAAAAAGCAGCATGCGCCTCGGGGCAGTAAGTTGGACGTTTTCCCGGTTTTGTGTGGTCTGTGTTGCTGAGCCGGGAAGATCGCCATGCTATCTCTGTTTACTCGTGTGCTGTGTGCCTTTCGCCCACTCTGATAGAGAGTTTTTTCAAGCTCGCTTCAGCTAGCAGAGTGTTGTGAAGAGTCTATTACGAGGATGGATTGAAATTGAAAAGTTTGTGGCCTAACAGAGAGGGCAACACTAGACGCACAATTATTCTTTGTAGATTATGAGACCTGTCATTCTTGTCTCTGCAAAATTTTACGTAATTTGCTAATTTGTGATTTGATGTGGTATTCCGGTGATATAGAATTTATGCAATATATAGTTCATTTTCCTTCTAGAAATTTTCAACATCATAGATAGATCTGTAATTTAATTGGTAGTGATTTGACAAATCTACTTCTATTCGCCATATTGATATACTCTATTACTTTTATCCCTTTAGAGAGAGTTTCATTGATTAGATAAACGCCTTCATTTTAGTAAATGATGCAAATACATGTAGGAGAGAGACAGGAGAAATGGTACTTGTTATTTCTTAGTTCGATAGATAATGACGTGCGTTCTACCAGAAGAAAAATGAACGATAGTTCTTCGTATATTAGAAATATATAATAAAACATGTTTAGTAAAAAGTTTTTATATTTAAAATTTATAGTTAGAATATTGAAATTCTTTACAAATCTAGAAACGTCCTTGAAAATTGTGACGATATGTTGTTAGTAGCAAATACGTGCGTGTATATTGTATTTGATATTTTATTCATTTTGTTTTCTGTAATTATTACGTATTCCTTTCATATTTGTTTATCTACGTTTCTTGTTCAAAAGTTTTGCACAGGCAAATGGGTGTCTATGAATACGTAATCAGTTTTAATGCTTTCTATGAGAACTGGAGCCCCTTTAATACTGACCAGTTGCGTGTCATAGTTCAAAATTTTGTAAAAATAAAATCAACTTGATATTTAAATTACATATAGGCAGGTAATTTTTTTAAAAAATCAGTGTTGATAAACGCGTAGTGTTTCGAAAGTCTGTAATACGCCGCGGCGCCAATGATCTTATATGTCAATTGTGACAGTTGTAACATTTTTTTGGGAGGAGCTAGATCCGGCGAATAAGGAGGATGAGGTATCGATTCTAAGCCGCACCGATGAATTTCAGATCGCAGCTGCTAATGTATACAATGAAGGTTGGAGTGTTTTCCTTTTGGAACAACACACCTTTCGTTAGCATTCCAGCTCGCTCTGTATTTACTTATTCTTGACGTTGATTTAAGAAGTTCGATATTATTTTGTCCTGTAATGATTTGGCCCTTATAGGAATGTAATCCATCATCAATATTCCGTACGCGTCCTACAAACAGGAGCCAACACCATTGCTTTTTTGGAGATGGCAAACCTTTACGCTTCCCCTGTTTCGACAGTTGCTTTGATTAAAGCTGATAGTCGTGAAACCATATGTCATCATAAATCATTCTATGAACATATCAGGATCAGATTTAGAACGGAGTAGTAAATCGGGCGACCTTTGGCTCAAAATATTTTGAACTCTTCATCAGATGCCCACAACCTCTGCTATTTCTCTAAACTTAATTTGCCGATGTGTCATGATCATATTGGGAATAAAATTAATGTGTTCTTCATTGGTAACAGCTGCAGGCCTTCCACTGCAAGGAACGTTTTCAATTCTTTCCCTCCCACTCATAAATTTGCTACGGTGTTAAGCTCTTTTTGTGCAGATATTTCATCACTGACGGTGTTCTGTATTTTTAATTTTTAAAATATAGTTAATTATTTACACGTTAGTTAAAAAAAAATTCAATAGACATTTACAGAATTGACGTTATACAAACAAACCCCCTCCCGTTGTCTTTTCAATTTGTCAAGTACTGTGAATGGCTGACAGTTCTTTGTTAGTATTGCCGTAAACTTAGCAACCATTACTTCTAAGCAATGGCGCTAGATGTATTTGTGTGTCTATTGTTACCTCACAAAAAAATAATTGTGCGTCTAGTGTCTAATGCTGCCCTCTGTGTTAGCCCGCGAACTTTAAAATCCACCCTCATACATGTTTACTAGGACTTTCAGATTGTCCTACAAACAGCGTGAAGGACAACGTTGTGATTTGTCGCCAGTGTTGTGCCCGTCCTTTTTCTGTTGTGTGAGCGTGGTTTTCTCTGTGTGTTTAGAATAGATTTTTTACAGCTGCATGCTTTACTTGTACTATTTGTTGTTTCCATGTTTGCAGCGTACCGCCAACCAATGTAACTGTTATTGGTTCGTTAGTACGAACCAAGTTGTGTGTCGCAATGTGTCCGCAGGTTCTACACCTTCAGAGACTGATTTGGAATTTGACTTTGCTTGTTCTCAGTGGTTATGAACCCGTTGGTGGCTTTCGAACTTTTGTTTTTCGCCGTGTTTGGTCAGACGACATATGACGAGATGATGATTCAACCCAAGGACAACAGGGCGCCGCGATATCGTCCAGCATGGACTGAGAATTTGTTCAAAATCGTCTTCGGCATTTACATGCTGGTGTCAGTGGTCGTCTTAATAAACCTACTGATTGCTATGATGTCTGACACTTATCAGAGAATTCAGGTAATTATCTTTTTGTACTTCTTGTTTTTCCAGTCGCAAAGAATCCAATACGTGCTTTCGAGTTGCTGTTTTTCGCGGTATTTGGACAAACGTCGACAGACCAGCTCAAAATTGAGGAATACAAGACCAGGGGCAATAATAACCAACCTCTGTGGACTGAAGTCTTTTTCAAAATGCTGTTTGGCTGTTATATGTTGGTTTCTGTCGTAGTACTTATAAACCTGCTCATTGCTATGATGACTGACACATACCAGAGGATTCAGGTAAACTGTCTGATCACTCCACACCACGAGACACTCTCCTGGGCGCACTGAGACTGCATGGCTGTCGCAGCATGACGGCAACGGCTCTAGAACCGTTAGAGACAACACTGCGGCCACTCGTATAACACTATCATTCATCAGTCCTCGCTCTGGTTCTGGTTCGGCCTCTTTGTAACTGTAACTCCGACACAGCGTACCTACTACAATACCATACCACTACCATACTACATATTTCACTACCTGTATTTCTACATAGGAGCGCAAAGTAGTTCGACAGTTATTCGATGTTTGATGTTTTGCATCTTTCGTTACAATATTTTTACTCTTTCTTTGGAATGCCAATGCCAATTAGCAGTTTTTGATGTATGATCATTCTTTTTACTAGAAAGCTTTTAATACCTAAAATAACTTATTTATAATCTATCTATTTTTCATATTTTTGTATATTTTGCTTTTTTTTGTTTTTTGATTAAGTATTAATAATATTTTTGTAGTATTTTATTAGTGTAAACTAACAATAAACTAAGTAGAATCTAACTAAAAACTAACTGAATAATTTTTTTTATTATAATTGCTCAACTAACTCAAAAATATATTTGACTGCATAAAACGAGTGTGTATCAGGCGTAATAATCGTACAGTTCCTAAATGCTACGCCCCACAAATGTCAAGTGATAAAGTAATGCCTAGCATCAGTGACGTAGGGTCCTGACAGCCTAGTACCACAAGAGCTAAACTGGGACGTATAGGAATAGGTTGAAAAGTTTCCTCAGTATTTGGATCAGTCATAATAGGATATTAACCACTAGTACTCTTATATCGGCTATTAAACTATACATGTGGTGACTCAAAATACCGAACATGTTAAAACATGAAAAATCATATTTTAGAAATTTCCTGCTTCTCTAATTATTTTAGGTAAAAAAGCTTCCAATAAAAGTTGTCGAAAATCACCCCAAAAATATCGATAGCCATCGAAATGAAATAAAAAAATTAACAAATGTTTAATGGTTTATCTGTCAAGTTAGATTAATTTATTTTTATTTGTAATTTATATTCAAATAAATAATTATGTATTTAAATTAATAGATAAGTGTTCGCTTGAATAGAAATTATAAATACTTAATAAAAATATACTATCCTAAACAGACAGACTTGTTAATTTGTTGCTTCAATTTCATAGTTATCGCTATTTTTGGGACGCTTTTCAACGTTGATACCTAATTTCTGCATGTTACAAAGCATTTAAAATCAATTTTGTTTATTGATTTACATGCAGAATGCTCTACAACTTTTACTAGAAGCTTTTTTACTTTCAATAATAGTCCTTTTCAATTTAACAGCTATCTCTGCACATAGTAAGTAAAATGGCGCCTGCAACTGTCAGCTGGGCTGTCGGACGAAACATGAAAAATATTGTAGGCACTAAAATACCTGTATTCTTAGTTAAAATTTGCATCGTTTGACCATTTTAGCTGCAATATAAGCTTTCGTAAATTCTTTTGAGAAGTTTATTAAAGTTGTCAAAGACTTTCCTCATATTTTACGTCTAAAATTTGAAAAAAACATACGCCATGGATCTCATGATCTCATAGAGTGCTTTCGGTATTTAAATCTGTCGAGCACTCTGAGCAATCTGATCATGTAACAGATACCTCTGCGATTTCCGATTTGTAGCTTGAATAACCGAACGGATAGAGCGTTTAGCTGCCGTTTTGACACTTATTAATTTGCGCCGAAATAAAAACGGAAAATAATAAAGAACTGTTAACATATGTACTGTGTGCGAGTTATGAACGTTTTTTTTTTTTGCTGATACTGATTAAGAATGTGGAAATGATAATGGCAACGTAAAGTTGTAAATTCTGTAGAAAAATGTTTCCTAAAATGACTAATTTTTACATTTCAAACATTATTCATTGATATACGAAAACGACAATAATCCGGCGAAAAACATTTTAAATTTGCGCTTAAATACGCATGCGCCAGACAATTGCTCAATATGCTCCATGGTTAGAGGACGAGCGAACAGATCGAGCTCTGTGCGCTCCGTGGGCTAATAATCGAACGTAGAGCTGAGCAAAAAGATCGCTCAGATGTAATTACCGAACGGCATCGAGCGCTCAGATCTCTTAGAGTGTAAAATCGAACGCAGCTATAATAAGCGCGTAACCATGACGCCCGTCAGCTATTTATGTGCCGTCAGCTATTTATGTGCAGATCCCATTGCGCATATCTTCTATCTCTTTAAATTGGAGAAAAAAATTAAAGTAGTTGACATCTGGCGAGAGATGTGTGAACGTAACAAATTTGTTGGTGTAGTAAAATGTTTATTTTGAATATACATGATATTTTTCAATACATCGTTTCGATGTGTACACTTTGAAGTAAAAACAACAAATGATATCACTATTTAACTAGATAAAATGGCGGCTAAATGAGAGATATTGTCGACGTCTGACGTTATTTTTTCTCTTATTAAGGAAGATTTTACATGTTAAAGTCCAGTGTTTGGGAGTTCTGGTCACCCTCCTGTAGATGGCTATACTGTTAATTCTTATATCAGATGTTTTTATTGTAAATTTTTCTAAACATATCTTAACGTAACACACAAAACTGATTTCAGAATTAATTATGGCTTTGATCTTTTTCTGCATAAATATTTGTGTCGTAGCCACATTGTAAATTTTTCTAAACGTAACCTAATCTAACTCACAAAACTAATTTCAGAATTATAGGTACATCTACAGTTTAATAGCCAATGTAGGTACTTGTGGTTATCGTCTTATGATTGAGCAAACTTTTCATTCTGTCTATTCATTCCTGTTTAGCATTTGTGAGATAGATTGTTTGAACTCCATGTAACTGGTGATACTATAGAGAGGCATGATTTTATGGGGCATAGTTTTTAAGAATTATTGTAGGATTATAACGCATGGCATGCTTTATATAAAATATATTCGTAATTATTTAATCATAACAATTTGAATTTCGCATTGTTCAGATTGTAGTTTTTAAATAATTTGAATATTAACTTACTTTATTAAAAACAAGCTGTCTTGAGAACACAATAACACTTTTTTATATTCACATTTAAACATTTTAAATAAACAGAATCCTCTTTGGTATGAGTATTTTTGTAACTAATTTTTGATAAATAATAAATTTAACAATTAGAGCAGGTTAAATAAGTATTTTTAAAAAGAAAAACTAAAATAAAATTCATGTAGCGAATATTTTTATTTGGGGTTTCTGTGTGCATTTAGTCGATTTTTTTCTGTAGATTTAAGATATTTATAGATTTCTGCTGCTGTTTAGGCCCAATCAGACATAGAGTGGAAATTTGGATTATCTAAACTCATTCGCAACATGCATAGGACGACTACAGCGCCGTCTCCAATCAATTTGATTACGACATGGCTGTTCTATTTAGTTAGAATATGCAAAGCTAAAGGTAATATAATATTCTTATCTAGTTCCACAAATATCAGTGTTTACACTACACGTAAATTGTTGTTCCGACAATACACACGTAAATTTGTTGTTGTTTTGTTGATATTCACGTAAATTAATACCAAATATTAATAGAATACATTAAAAAATAAAATAATTTTATTAGTTTAGTTGAGAACTTTTTAAAAATAATAAACAGGGTGATTGAAAAAATGGAAACACTTGACTATCTTCTTTATTATTAATTTTAGACCTACAGTTTTAATTACAAAATTTGTGGGGGGGGGGGTTGAACTTATGAGAAAATGCCACTTTTTGATGTGAAATTATTCTGAATGGGGTCCTCCACATAGTAACAAATTAAAACAAGTAGGATATAAAGAAAAGGCTTCAATGCTCCACGTAGAAGTTAATTAATGTATAGACCTTATGGGCTTATAGCAAGCCCATCTTCAGCTAAGTAATGGATATACAAAACTTGATTGTTTTACATGTTTGTGAATATGGTATTTCACGAACTCTGTATTGATTCGTAGCTATAGAAATGCTTTATTTTTAAATTTTGTCAACGTAATCAGAAATGATCATTGTGTCTAATACAACTATTTAAGATTTGTATGCTAAAGTTGATCAAAAGTTTTATATATTCACTACTTAGCTGAAGATGGGCTTGCTATAAGCTCGAAACGTCGAACGTGGACCATAAGACTTTTCTTTACACCCTATAATAAATCAACGTTTGGTTCTTCGATTCCTTTTCCAAAATAGAACATAGCTCATGTATATTATTTATTATTCAACAGGATACACCCAATTATAGAATAATATTACAAAAGAATACAGTGAATACAATAGTGTAAAACAAAAAAATACAAAAATACATGTGGAACAACCTAATTAGACCCAGATTAATAACAATTATTGTTATAAATATATGCAATTCGCATTATTATTACAATATCATAAAAAAAGAATATGAAAAGAATTCAATGAATACAGGAGTATAAAAAAAAATACAAAAATAGGTACATTGGGAGTAACCCAATTAAACAAACCCAGATTAATAACAATCAAAAGAATATGAAAAGAATACATTGAGTACAATAGTATAAAAAAATCTGATGTGGCCAGCACAATACCTTCCGTCAATTCTACGTATTTTGTACAAATTCCACACAGAAATTTCAGGGACTCTAAAACGTGCATATTCATCAAAAACTCACCATCGAATTTTTTGACCAAAGACAATACGTTCCATCACCTTATAGGTAAGGAAGGTATTGTCAAGAATACATTGGGAGCAACCCAATTAAACAGTCCCAGATTAATAACAATTATTATTGTAAATTTAGGCAATATGCATAATTGCCTGTATAATATTACTATCCAAAAATAATGTTGAAAGTACACATTGAATGATTGAATACAATGGTACAGAAAATATAAAATTAGGCCTTAAAACTATGTGACAGGGACTATCAAAGTTTTAGAAAAAGTTATTTGTTCTGCTATCGTCTTTTTAAAATACGGTAAGTAAGTAGGAAACTATAAAAGTAGGTACATCATTCTATTAAAAAATCAACAATGATATTACTTTAGATTTCAGTACCTTTTCACGCCAAAAAGTGTTATTTAAGTTCGCCCCAACTTTGTAATTTCAACTAAAGGTCTATTACTAATAATTTAAAAAATGGCTATTTATCCCTATTTTTTCAAACACCTGTATAATTTTAGTAATACATGTAGATAGTACTATATATAGTTGTATTGAAGTATCTTTGATGACCCTTTGGTTACTGTGTATGTTTGTCGTACGGATTAAGAACTCAAGCTGAACTAGTATGGTACTAGTATGAATTATTGTTCTTGAGGCTTGGCAATTTATTTTAAATACATTTAAAAAAGTGAATTATTAAAAGTAGAATAAAACTATAATTATTTGTCAAATGATTTTTGAAATCTTGACCAAGATGGGCTCTTATATCACTGATAACATTTTCTCAACTAAACTGGAAACATCACCATATTAAACTAATATAAACAAAAAACACAATAAACTTTTACATGAATATCCTTAGATGTTTAGTGTTCCATGTTATAAATTGAATCACTATTTTTAATGTAAAACACAACTGTTTTTAATTACAAGAACAGGCAGAGTTACCCTCCTTCACAAATGTGTCATGTATTGGATTTATTTCATAATAAGTATGTCATATTCATATTTGTTGCTGCACCTACAGGGGCCACCGTAGGTATGTTGGGCTTTCGCAGTATAGATTTATTTTCTCTATTTTCTGACTGTCCTTAGTAGACGCTTTGTACATCTATGCGTAGCACGCTGTCATCTTCATTCTTTCTTCTATACCACACTTTCTAGATGTAAGAGGCACTCTGTTCTTATCTTTTTCTACAAAGGTTTAATCCTTGATCACAATAACTAATAATAATTATGTGATCAGAGGTTCAATTCATGAAATAATATTTTTGATTACTAGTTAATGCCGGGCCATGTATTTAATTTGTTTGTATTTCTCCGAATTATTATTTCATGAACAAAATATGCTACTCTTTTCTTTCTTTTCTAACGTTTTACCTTTGCATTTTTTATTATGAATATGTAAAGTTTTATTTAATAATATTTGTTAGAAATGTAAACATAAATACAGAAAAATAAAATATGAAACTAGTTATCAATATTAATAAAAAAAATTAGCTAGATTTTTTCGAAAATATAATGCAAAAATAAAAGATATTTGGGCGTGATGATTTAACCAGTAATTCGTCTTATGTTTTACTGGTGATTGCATTGGATCATTCTCGCTGCTTCTATGATTACGAGGGTGGATTGAAAAGTTCTTGGTCTAACACAGAGGGCAGCACTAGACGCACAATACACCAATCCAGAAAAAAAGTTATTCAATATGGCGTCGTAGGGCACCTGTCAATTTTGACAGGTGTCTGAATTCTGTTTTGCTTTTACACTTTTGTTATTATTATTGGCCTTGTATTGTAGTTGTATTAATGTTATTATGGCACAAGAACAAAAATTACAAGAGTAAATGTCGTACTATTTATCCGTATTCTACGTCACTGACATTTACATATTAAACCCTTGTCAAAATTGACAGAAGTCCCACAACGCCATATTGAATTGCGTTTGTTCTGGATTGGTCTATTATTTTTTTTGTATTATGAGAACTATTTTAGTGTCTCTTCGAAATTTTACGTTAATCCACTACTTTGTGATTTAATTTGAGTGAATTTGATTCACGATATGATTATGGCAGATCGGTGAATCAAGGTACGAGAAATAGTAGAAATTGATCGCATTTCCTGATCAACGAGTTAGGAAGGAATGACAATTTTTTTTTGCAAGATAGGTCTCTCGACTTCCGACATTGATCAGAAACGGATTCGTTTCCAGAGGTCTTCTGATTTGATGCTCCGATATGAAGTTGATCCTGATAGGTTCATGGATATACTTATTACTACCGATGAAAAATAATAATTTACTACTATCAATCTGAATCAAAGCAACAGTCGAAACAATCACCTCCCATAAACATATCAATGGTGGTACCGTCCGTATCCAAAGCATGGCTTCTGTTTTTTTCAGACGCGAAGGGAAAAATAAATGGGATACTAATGAAAGATGAGCCGTGCGGCATTAAATTGGTACTTCATCCTCCCTATTTACAGGATTTAGCTCCATCAGACTTCCATTTACGGCCGAAAGTAAAAAAAAAAAACACGTAGGAGGGCAGCGATTTTTTTGCAATGAAGAAGTTATGGCAGCCGCCAAGAAGTATTTTGCAGACCAGAACAAAACATTATAAAACCAGGATCATGGTATTGCTACATTGGCGGATAAAATTTAGAGATTTAAAAGAGCCTACGTTGAAAAATAATGTTAAAAAATAAATTAATTTTTTTTTTTCGAGTTGGGCCGCAAAATTTTCAATCTACCCTTATATTCTGTAATGAAATAAATTGTACCAAAGCAAAATTTCTAGTGCAAAGGTAAAACATTTTTATTCCTTTTGCTAATACATCTCTTTTTGTGAGTAGTTCGCGCTCGCAAACGCCCATCCCTCATTCACATGATGGGTATCCAACGTCAAATGTCCGCCCGTACCAAGGCAGGCATGAAATGGCTATCCAAGGTGAAAAAGGGAAGTCAAGTCGCTCCGAAGGAATCCACAGGATTGTCCGTTGTCCATCTCAGTCCCCTTGGGTCGCAACTCAGCTTCGCCAACGCCACCACTCGCATTGAACACGTGGCAGACTGGGAGGCTATCTCCAAAAAGTACCGGGCTCTCATGGGAGAAGAAGAAGTGCGGGAGAGTGGAAGTGGAGAGGATGATGAAACGCAGGAAGATGAGAGTACGGTTGGAGGGATGCCAGCTATTCCGGGAGCGAATACGTAGGCTGATAGGAGGGAAAGGTAATGGACCAGTTATACTACTTTGCAAATTATTTATATGCACATTGACTACATTTATATTATATAGAATGATAGACTGTTGGGGTACGTCTAACTATTTGGGTAAATACTATGGTCACGTTAGAATTATTGACACTAAGACAATCAGTAGGCCGTGGAAACAAAATTTAAACAGTTATTGTGATGTAAAAATATGGAATTAACCACAGAGCATTTTCTTCAGTTTTTGGAAAAAATAGTAGTAGAACAATTACCATACTCACCTAATTTGAAAATGTGCAACTTTGGGCTATCTTTTTGGATATCCAGGGTAGAAGATTTTCGTATGAAGACGAAATTGTTACTGCAATTGACGATTATTTTGAATTTCATTCCAAAAGAGTATTAGTTGGATTATGTGACTGGAAATAATGGTGAAGTGTATTATTGTTAAAGGAAAACATTTTGAATATTTTTCAAATAAAATTTTAAAATATATGAACCATGTCGTTCATTTGCTACAACAATGACATAACTCAAAATTTGTTGTTCTCTAAATTTTATATACATTATTAATATAATTAAATAATTTACACTGGCTTGCAAAAAAATCGCGTACACCTATTTTTTGCTGTATTCAGTCGATCTTGAATTTTAATTTGGCAATGTCACTAGTGTCAATTAAGATATCGAAATTAACAGAAATTCTAATACATATTTGGTTGTTCTTTCATTTTTCTGGAATATATTTGTAACTTAATAGTAGGTAATTAAACAATAAAGAACTTGCTCCACAATATATAAATTAGTGATGACAGTTACAACATTGTCAGTTTTTACATTATTTACGTAGCTAAATACTGAAAAATAGTAAAAACTCAGAACTTGATTTTTAATAGGGCATCGAACCCGCCAAAAACTAAGTTCGGTTCAGGTTAATTTGATTTTTGAAAAGTGGGTTCGTTTGCGGTAATTTGGGGTTTTGCTCCGGATTATAGTTCGGTTCGACCTAATGAAAATAGAATTAATGTTTTTTGAATAACAACCTTTATATAGAAATAATTTAAAATGCAAGCTGGAATTTATAATATAACAAAAACAAGACGAACACAATTTTCACAAACAATCAACACAAGTAGCAATGCAGATGCAAAAGGCATCGATGATTAACAGTAAGATTACTTTTACATTTTAAGCTGAAAATGAACTTAAACCAGAGCTGAACTCAGAACCCAAATTTTAAAACCCGGTTCAATTGAAAAATATATGTGTGAGGTTCGGTTCTGAGTTTGGGTTCGCTAAAATTTTACGGTTTTGTTCCGGTTTTGGTTCGGTTAAGGTTCGGTTCAGGTTCGGGTTCGGCTTCGATGCTCTGATTTTTAAGGTGTACGCGATTTTTTTGCAAGCCAGTGTACATTGGTAAAATTTAGTAAAGTGACATATTACACTCTTCCTGCCGGTTTCACCAATGTAACTTAAATTTTAATCGTTTCGTAAATTGACAATATTGCATCGAAATGAAATGTCAAATGAATTATTATACATTGCAATCACAAATCCGATTGCATTTTTTCGTTTACGACCGCTTATATTTTAAGCCTTGGCATTCATGAATCAAAAATATGATTTACTTTACAACTGAGATAGGTAAGTGCTGAAACGAACCTAGCCTATTAAATTTTAGAACACATTAATGATACAACTGCCTTCGTTCGGTAAATTTTAGTAGCTCAGTTATGTTGTTCTATAAGCTAAAAGTAGTAGCAGAAACATTTAATTTCGTAAGAATAACTCAAAAATGGCAATATTTGAGTTATGTCAGTGTTGCAGCAAATGAGCGATGTGTTTTAATTCTCAATTATTCTATCGCAACCCTCCTATGACGGCGTGAAATGTGAACATAATTCATGTTATTGTTACGATGGAAGTGGATTTAACGGTATTTTGGTTGAGTGGTGTTAATATTAATGTTTTTTTATTATTTTGTTCGAACAATGTAAATGTAGTCAATGTAGATTTTTTTTTAAATATAGACTATCCCATATTTACTAACCAATTTTCTGTGGTTGCGGGCTATTATAAATCAAATTACTTGGCGAGCAGCTCATATTATTATATTATATAAAGCTGGATTCACATGTACCGTTATCACCGTCAAATTGCTCACCGTTTACACCGTTCTGTGCTGGGATAGGTTAAAATCATACGGTACGAACGGTCTCGACGCTACAAACGGCGACGGCCGCCGTTGAAATATTTCTAACGCATAGACGGGGGCCGTTGCTGCCGTAAATTTTAACTTCGCATGATTAGAACATACATTTCAGTAATACCAAGTGAAACAAGTTTGACATAAAATCTATTGTATTTTATTTCTTTATGTTTCTTTTTGGGTGTATTATATAAACAGGGGTATTTTACTACTTCGCCAAAAGTTGTCCATGGCGAAACCGGCGAAACAAAACTTATTATATGTTATGGCAACCGGCAATATTACTGAGGTCGAAATAAATGTTTTAGTAATATTTCGTTTTTCAAGGTTGGAAATGTGCGTATCGATATTTATGACGGAGCATGTGAACAGAGTAGTAGTTATGACGGCCGCTATAGCCGAAAAATTAACGGTGGTAACAGTCCATGTGAATCCAGCTTAAGAATGAATATAGTTTTCAAACAAAGGAAAACAATGAAATTATATCAGGTCGTATATTTAAATACAGTAGACTCTCAGTAATCCGGCACAAATCAGACCAGGGTTGGGTTGTGCCTGATTACCGAAATCACCTACAGTCCATAAGATTTAACTTGGCGACCCAAAAGAATGTAATTCAGTTCACTATTCCTAAGTTGCGTTTTGTCAAATATTTACTTTTACTTCGATGCCGCACAGCTTCAGAAGTGAAATAGTGATTTTACAATGTTTTATTGCCTTACACAAAGCAAATTTCATCCTAATACACTCAAACTCGGGGTGTCAGGTACTTTTCAACCCAAGAAGTTATATTCATACAATAAGCGTTGGTGCATTTTTTTCTCAATAGCAATAGAAATTTTATTTTCTTAACTTTATTAATTTAAAAAATAATTAATTATAATATGATTTATATAATAAATAATTTATTCCAATATTTGTAATATATTTTTTTGTATAAATAATTTCTTTTTTTTTGTAATATTCGTAATTTTATTGAACTTCATTTTTCTTCGGTACGCCTATGGATTTTATAACTTTCCCATTATCGCAGTGATATGTGAATTGCCCCAACTCGCCAAGTTACATGTAATTACTGGTAGGATGTCGAAAAAATGCATTTAATGTAAATAAAATAATATACTGAACTTTACTGAAAGACGAGCGTATAATGCCTAAGGCACTCTGATCGAAGAGCATCAAAGTGCACTAAAAAGCTCTTCGATGAAACAATAGTATGCACCCGTCATCGAAGCAATATACATATTGGCGCCTCATTTTCATTGAAGTACTCATCGGTAAACGAACGAATCTCATTTTACACGTATCTTTTGTGTCTCATTTCACGTTAGTGTGGGTATCTAATTTTGTTTTGGTTTTCTTTTTACATTTAGTGTTTACTTTTTCGTGGATTTTTATTAGTATTTTAATTTTATTTAGTAACACCCAACAAGAATTGCTGCAGCTCTTCCATCCTACTCGAACTCATTTTATCACAAAATATTTCCTTGATTCAAAAAACAGTGTTTTGAAAACACAACCTCCAAACAACAATAATAAACTAGGGAAATAACAGTTTAAAAACCGACGGTATAGGAACATACATATCACTGGTTATGTATTACCAACTTTTTTCATAGAAAAATTCGCTGTATTTCTCATTGATGAAATAGAAAATCATGGATGGCAGGTGCGTACTATTGTTTTATTGAAGAGCTCTGATGCTCTTCGACCAGTGTGCCATAGGAATTATGTAGCCGTACATTTAATAAAGATTAAAAAACAAAGGCAGTTCATTAATGATATGTGGTAACTGTATTACTCCACTGAAGTGAAAATATATCAATTGTCTACTGTTTCTTATCCTAAAATAAAGGCCTGTATTACGAGCACACTTTTGTAATAAAAGCGCATTTATGGAGTGCGATTTTTACATTTTATTCTTATATTCTTAAGAGTGTGCTTCATAAAAGCACTTTTATTATAAAAGTACGTAGTGCAAGCTAATATTTTTAACACATGTTTAAGTTTCTGTCGAAAGGAGGCCGCTTATCAAAATTTTGTTCTAATGTGTACCTATGTCTATAGCTCAAATAATTTGATTTATTTATTGCCTAAAAATTGTTTTAAAGTGACATACTGTTTTATTACTTGGGTGTTTAACATAAAAATACATAGGCCCGTAACATATATACTTTTATAATAAAAGCGCTTTTATGGAGCGCACTTTTACATGATATTCTTGAGGAGTGTGCTTCATAAAAGCGCGGTCATAATACGGGCCATTAACTTTATACAAAATCCAACAATAGCCTTCTATATACAGGTTGGTATAAATAAATGTTATTTTTATTTATTTAATGAGCAATATCTCGCCGTATAAGAAATTTAAATGAAATTATTATTCAAAATGCCATTAGAAATGTATTTATATTGAAATAGTTTTTATGGGGTCTCGTAGCCGTGTGCCTGGGTATATGGTCGCGAATCTGGGGACCCGGGTTCGATCCCGACCGACGCCAAAAATTACTTCGAATTTTAATGGCATAAAATTGACCCTTATGGTGCACTCTCCACGCCAGCTATGAGTGCCCGTGAGGTGACGCCTGATAAACACCCGCACGGTTCAAATATTTCATTATTACCGATATCTGTGTACAAAGCAGATTGGCACACCCAGCAGTGGGTAATATGCCGTGATGATATATTTTTTATTTTATTTATTTAGTTTTAAGTGAGATATTGCCTGTCAAATAAAAATGTACCATGTTTCAATGTGAGCTAAGCATATTAATAAAGAATGTTACATATAAATTTTATACAAATTTTAAATGTGTTTAAAATTTGAAGTAAAAGTAATTTTTTTGAATTTTCATTAGAAAATATACTCTAAATGTTATTTGCCAAATACACTTTACTATTTATTGTGGTTTTTAAATATTTGTAAGAAATATTCAATTAATAATAATTAGTATCATTCGTTAAATATATAAATATTTAGTTCATTGAATATTGAATGTTTAATACAACATAAATCAATTTTAATACCATGCATTATCTATTTAATAATAAATAACTAGTTTTTATATATTGCCTCTTGCTGTTTAGAAATATTAGAAGCATACTTACTGTTAATGTAATCTGATCACTGTGTGAAAAGTGTACTGTACATATGATTTTTATACTTTTCACTATGTTCATTACTTAGTTGGAAAATAATGTAGACAATTGTTAGAGATGTAAATATATTTTATTAAGAAATTTACATTTCTTTATATCCCACAAATATCAAATCCCTCATTAATAACAACACTATTTAGTTATTACGTTATTTTCATCAATTCATCATTATCTTATTTTTTTTAGTTTTTGTGATGATAGCCGCTTAATGAATAGAAACTAAATATCGCAGGATTTCCTGATAAGTTCATAACTTCCCTTTGCCTTTCTTGGGATCGAAGGGTTTCTTGCCTAGAGTTGGAACAGCAACTGGAGGGCCGGAAATCTCAGGTTTCTTCAGATCGCGAGTTTCACGAATTTGATCACCATGACCAGAACAGCCACAGTTACAATCCGGAGAGTGATGGCCCGGCAGAACATGTTGCTCTATAAAAGGTAAGATTAATGACATCGGCTAATATAACTCTGTCAACAAATTCATATATTTTTTATCGACAAAAATTAATAAATAAATATTTTTTTTGAACTACCAAAAAATTAAGCGACTCCCTTACTTCTGTGTATTGACACATCGGTTGGAAAGCACTGTTCTAGAAAATTTAGATATTATAATGCTGTTATCAGTGGCATAGTCAGAAATTTTAAATGTTATTTCACATTTTGAAACGTTATATCAATAGAGCGCGCGCAGACACGTGACTCGAGCGATTTTGAAGTGCTGGGAATCAGCTGATTTGTGTGCGCTTGTCACTTTGACAAAAATAAAGGTACTTTGGCAAGAATAATGTTTTAACTTATTTTAATTTTGAACTATTAAAAGTTATTATTTTTAATTTCATGTTTTTACTGCTTGAAAATTGTAAAATAATAACTCTTTAACTGTTCAGTATCAAATAAGTTAAAATATTGCTCTTGTCAAAGTGATATTGTTGTTGTCAAATTGACACGCGCACACAAATCAGCTGATTCCAAGCCCCTCAAGGTCGCTCGAGTAACGTGTTTGCTCGCACTCTATACAGGTTTCATGCACATTTGCGTTATCACACTCGCATTTGTTTAGCCCAGTCCTCACTTCGTAATGTCTTTATTATATTACAAATTTTCTTTTTCGGGATCTTGCAGGTTCTCATGGGGTTCTCTTCAACAATATACAATTTTATTTCTTAAAAGCTCCCAACCAATCTTGTTTTGGAGTGCTTTCAAACTAATTTTAAGAAACTTAAAAACTGTCAAAGCTGTCAAATTAATCTCTGATGTCTAAAAAACTACCAAAACTGGGGATTTTTAAAAACTATCAAATTAATTTCAGGTTGACTTAAAAACTGTTAAATTATAAATCATAATTCGAAAATGCGTTCTGGTTAATTTCATGTTTTCATTCACAACAATAGCTTAAAAATTAATTAAATAAGTTATAACTAACTTAACTTTAGCAACATAGTTTCAAATGACAGATAAATAACTGTTTATAATTTTGTTTTCCACGGCCTACCTGATTTTATTTTTCACAATATTTCTAACGTGACCTTTGCAATATGTATGTATTCCAGTCGCTGAGACGAGAGAATGAAATTCTGAAACAGAGACAAGTCATTATATTGGTCAAAAGAGGATAATATTGTAGCCGAACCAATAGAATGACTTATTTCTGTTCAAGCATTAGTTCCATATTCTCTCTCACAGCGAATGGAACTGTCAATGGTAACTTTATGAGCATTTACGGAGCACACCGTGTGGTGTGCACTATTTATGTAAACTTTAGTTATGTTACTATTTGGTCTTACTCCGAACTAAGATTCATATTAATTCGTTTCTCTCTTAATGACTGTATTATGGTCAAAATTGTATGTGTATGCCCATATTCATAACCCTCGCAAAAATTTAAACGATTCGTTATAATTTGTATCAAGTAAAACAGTAAAATTTGATTTTATATGTCAACATCTATTTTTTGGTTGATTAATATAAAATTATACATAAGAGTGGCAGTTTTCGTTGCGATTTTGTTCATTTTACGGATTTCAGACAATTTTGACCAAAATGTGGCCATAAATGATTGAATTTATATCAGAAATGAATGAGATTATGAAATAATCCAAAACGCAGTTATTTTAAAAAAAATATGTATAATTGCTCAATATAATCATACAGCGAGAACATGTCGTATGTAGTATAATAAATTGTACTACAAAGATGGTGATATCTTATTGGGAATAAAATTGTTATGCAAACCTACTACAAAAACCTATATGCAATAATTTAAGTAAATTAGTTCTTCATTTCATAGTAAATATAATAAAAGTGATTAGGGTGAAGACGCATGTCATCAATCTGAAAAACCATATAAAACGAGATATAACTTCCTGAAATTATTGGGTGTTATTTATTTTTTAAAAAAGAACAAAAATACTAGTATTAAGAGACGTATATATTAATGAATTTGCAATTATTTCTGTCAATCCTTATTCCTTTTACGAAATATAAATTTATTTGATGTGATATGGTCATTTTCAGTAGTACCAACGTATTGTACGAAAATCAACTACAATTATTTCAAATAATTTTATATTCCGTAAAAGGAATAACGATTGACGTGAAAAAATTTGTAAATATCATTAATATTAATATATACGTTCGCATTTAATACTAATATACTTTTTCTTTTTTTTTTTGAAAAAAAAATAACAGCCAATCATTTCTACAAGTGATATTTAACAGTATAAGGATTTTTTCAGGTTAATGACGGGTGTCTTCTGCCTATTCATTTTTACTATAGTATCCTTTTTTTTTTAAATGTTGCATAGATAAAATGAACTAAAAGTCAACAGCATAATTTAGTGTTTTGATCAAAAACAGTTATTAAATGCCATAATTTTACTTTAACAATAAATTATATTTTTTCAATTCAATGTTAGAATTATTAAGATTTTAAAGCAGAATATTAGAATAAAATTTACTTACCAGTTAAGACGAATAAAGTGATGCAAATGGCTAAAACCAAGATCATTTTCTTCATTTTGAATACTTTTTCTTGAACTTCACTTGATTTTATAAAGAATACTCAAGTTCACACTACAATGATGTCCTAGACAATTTGAGAAGCTTTTATATGTATTAATTTACCACTTCTCCGTAATTGTTATTGTTTTTGTTGAATTTTAACACCTGCTTTATGAATAATTATATTTATAAATATCACTTACGAAGATTGAAACATTTTAGGTACAATAATAATAATATTTAAACAGTATCGCTCATTATTATTATTTTGAAGTCAGGAAATTAATAATAAAACTCAGTTTTCTTGTAAATATATACATATATTCAATTCAAAAACTTTACATGTTTAAAAATTCCGCAAATAGAACAAGTAGAGACAATGAGATGTGTAGAGTGAGAGTGGACAATGTTTACACGTGTTTGTGTTGTAAGTGACAGATGTGTTTGGAGAGTATTTTTAATGTTTAAAAATACAGAAATAGTGAGTAATTGTTAGTAATTTTGTGTATGAAACATTTATTTCATGCATTATTGTTTCAATATGATTTCATCAATGTAAATGTAATTAGGTAAATCATTTTTATATTCTATGTAACTTAACCTATATAAATCATAAAATTAACTGTCTAAATTTGTAATGTTTTTTTTTCAATATTCAACAATATGAGGAACAAATTCATATGTACAATTATATGTATAAAAAATAAGGAACATTATTATTGGTAACTGTTATTCTTAATTACGGCATTCTATTATAATTATGTAAATTTGAACAATACAAGAAATATATGTACGTAATATTTTCTCCTATTTAAAATGAAACGGATATATCGTTTAATATATAACGGTTTACATTATTCAATATTTATAACAAGTATTGCAGTTGTGATTTATGGAGAAATGTGAAGGTCGAGTAGCTCGTGCGGTCGCGGTACTTGATACATGATAATACAAGTTATTTGCATTTTATGTCTTCTGGGTTTATGCAGGAAATCTCAAACTATTTTTTATGTCCACGATCAATAATTTATTTCTTTATTTTTATAAGGGACTTACTTTTAATGCTTCAGATTCTAAATAAATTTGGAAGTCAAAAATTGAAATTAATATTTTTATAAAATTAAATCAAATATTTTTATATTTTGTCTATAATTTTTGTTAATTTTATTAAAAATTGGCGAGGATTATATCATGATAAAATTCAAGAACTCATCTTTAAAATTATAAGATCAACGTTAACTCAGTCAATTAAAGGCGCATTTGTACGTCCGTTATTACGTTATATGGGTAATTTTATTTGCTTTTGTGTGCTTTGTTCGACGATTAGTGTTATTTTATTATTAACATTACAGAATACTAATATTTTTAATACTAATTATAATTCTATTATTTTTGGTATATTTGACACATTTAAATTACTTTTTGAGAAAATATCTCGGAAAATAGATAGGACCGTATTCTTACCCCTTGAAGTAGCGCTACTTCCGAAAAATCGCTACTTCAATGATTGGGAAATGTCAACTTTAATATTAAAAATTAGATAAATAAAAATAAATTAAATTGTAAGTAGCACTTACTTCAAATACTATAGGTTTCATTTACAAAAATATGAAACCTTTTTTTGTGTATGCATAAAATAAAATGAGAGTGTGAATACGGGCCATTGCATATTACTGTTTTTCCGAAAGACGTATAAGTTCATGCCTAGATTGCTTGGCAATATAGTTAATTTTCAGTAAGGTTAAAAGACGGGCTCGTTTAGCAAACGTCTACTTTTACGTAGTACGCACTTGTTTTACTTTAAAACAATAAAAACGGCAGTTTTCTAAACCAAATCTAAACGACTGTTATCTGAACATAAAATTAATGTACAAACTTGATTTACATTAGTGATACGATAGCGATATGTGGACGATAAGGAGGATATATAATAGCGATAGGTATGAGGTACTTACATGAGACGATACGATACCATATCTTGTATGTATTTACTGTGATTGAGTATAGTGTATAACTCACGATCATTCATTAATATTACATTATTTTTCATTCGTAGCTCATCTGGACTACTTTTATTTGATGAATTTTTTAAATGAAAACTGACATTTACTACTATGTCACTATGATATGTACAATATTTTTTCAATGAGAACAAAGCGAAACTGTATCGAGATCTTATCGCTAATGTAAATCAGTGAACATCGTAATATCGTTATCGCATTGAGAGCGTATATGTAAATTTGGTTCATTGACAAATTGAAGATGTATTGTCATTACATAGCGAATAGAGTTTTCACATAACGTCAAAATAGATAGCGCGAACCTTAAAATTCCAGATAACGTGAACGTTATTCTGTACATCAAATAGTATATTATTATAAGAGGGATTATGGTAATTATTACTCACGAAGATGACTTCTGTAAATTTGGAAATAACGAATAAATATTTTAAAAACAACTTTATAAATTCAAAATTTATTGGAACAATATTTATCAATCAAAACATTAAATTGATTATTGATTAGGTACTATTTATTAAGGGAACTAAGTATCTATATATTAGCGATATCCATTGTCAAATTCTCAATGAATTATTTCTAGCGGGGTGCAGTTCTCCTCATCGTTCTCAGTATCCATTTTAACGTAATTTAGCACTTTTCAAAACGATAGAAATTGGTTGGACAACGTAAACGCAAAAATATAATATAACGAGTGACAACAGTGACATTGACAAAACTGTCAACTGTAGGACGGCCATAGACGCGTGAATAACTGATTTCTGGTTCTGTGATTGGCCGAGAAGAGGGAATTATGAATCCATAATTTATGGCTACTATAATTAATCGAAAAAAATTGAAATAATAGGGACATATTTTTACAGGAGTAGAAACACACCGTACACGATATTTGATCTGTCTAATTAAAATATGTAGCTTTCTTTGTGTTAAAGTTAGGTTATGTTTGCTTTAACCTCAAATATGTAGTTTTCGACGGCCGCTATTTCTGGACAAATTTGGTTAAACACTAAATACCGGGTGGCTCAAGCAATCCTTGACAGTTTTTTTGTAAATAAAAGTGTCCCGCAGAAAATAAAGCCATGATATTGGACGTGATAATAGTACATTATTTTCTGTACGTTATTTATTATTAATTACTTTATTATTATTGCAAAAATTGGAAGAAAAATAAAAATTTATAATATGTATTTTGTGTACATAAATTCTAACAATCTGTAAGATCTTGCTACTCTGAAGATTGTGCAAAGGTGCATCGAACCGTTGGTATAGTAAGAATAAATGCTATTTGACTGAACTTTCGAGTAATTGTTAACACCTAATCCACATCACAGTCGAGAAATTACCCACAATATGAATTAATGTTTGATATTACATTCATAATAATCATTTGCGTCGCTTTTGCGTAAATTTTAAACTTATTAATCAAAAAAGTACTAATTGAAATTTTGGCGGTAATATTCCATAATTCAATTGACATTTTGTTTCGATACGATATTATCAATTAAAATAACTTTTTAAATTGAATTTTAAGCGGTGTATTCGGACATAAGCATAATTTTAAATTATATCGTTCGTTGGTTTAATAGTTTGGGAAGCGCTGATCTGAATGTGGAGCAACATAGTGTAAGGAAAGCATTTATTGCATTTGCACTCAATTACAATGTAACTGCAACTGCCACACAACCTCGTAAGTAGTACCAATGCCAAACATCTAATATCTAATCCATATTTTTTAATATCTTATTCTGAAATAAACACTTTCTAATTAAAGTTGCGAATATATTTGTTTCTCTGTTCAAGTACATTCTACTCATTAAGCCACTATTATGCAAATATGCGGTTTTTAGTTAAAATTTAAGTCATTTAATTACAGATTCTTACGATCTTACGACCTTGCATACGGTGGGAAACCATTGGTTTCTAGATAAAATTTCCCCCGCGATTGGACAGGGGTGTCTTCGCCCATTTGCACCTGCGGACGGCCTTTGCAAAGGCCGGTCCTATAGTTGTTGAAATTGTCACAGTTTGTGGACGTGAATCCATTTGAATTTATAGATTCTCGATATAATTCGTGGCTTCTGTAGTGACTGCAGAACACTAAAAAATATTTTCAATTAGAATTTGACTAGCAGGAAGTGTTATTTTATTACCGTCTCTGAAGAGGTGTAGAATGTTAATGTTTGAGTGAGGATCTGTCTTTGGAATCTGTTTAGCCAAGTCTACAACTTTGATTAGTGTAAAATGTTAGTAATATGTAGCATGTAAATGTAATAAGCTGAAAATTATAGTTAATTTATGTATGTCTGTTTATAGGTAGAAGTAATGATATATAAAACATTTTAAATTGTAAATAACTAGTTTTTCTGAATGAATATTTAAATATATTTAATTCTTTTTACAATAAAGATTAATTAAATGTGGCAACAGAAAATATTAACTGGAATACAAAAGTTTAATTTTATTTCATATAAACAGGATGATTGAAAAAATAAGGGCCAATGGCTATTTTTTATTACTTCCTTGTACGTAAGTAAAGGAAGTATTGTAATCGCGAAAAATTTCGGGTTTCAGATTTCAGCGGAAATATCCATTTTGATCATCCCTGAATCCATTTTGACTAATTTCGTCGTGACGTCTGTACGTACGTACGTATCTCGCATAACTCAAAAACGGTAAGCCGTAGAAAGTTGAAATTTTGTATTTAGGACTGCTATAACATCTAGTTGTGCACCTCCCTTTCTGGTTATTACATAATTTCCAGAAGTGGCACTTTACATGAAGCTTATAATAGATTTTAATGAAAAACTGTTTTAAAATATAATCCAAAACTTTTCAAATTTGGTATACGACTTTTATGTCAAACGAAATAACATAATAGATTTTGGTTAAAATAGGCTAACCGGAAGTGGTACATTACTTAAAGTTGTTAACAGTTTTTCTTGAATAAAATGATTATATTTTGATTTTAGAAATAAATGCTTCAAATAAAAGTTTTAGAGAATTAATTTCTGCGTCTAGCACATCAAGTATTATTAAATTACCCTTTGTATAAGCGAGATATGTAAATTTAAAAATTATATACTTTTTTGTTTTTGTAATAAAGCTTGCTATGGATTAGGACAAAAACATAAAAAAATGTTCATGTTAAATTACGTTAAATACGTGCATTTTTATGATTCGTACAATAACAAATATTATATTTTTATTGTGAAATTAGTCATATTCATTGTTGTAATCAAATATTTCTTTGTTGTAATCAAAACTCTCTTTAAAAAGAACCGGGTTAGATTATGGTCGCTATATATCTTATCGTTTTGAAGTTAAAATTAATATTTTGTAATTTAGTTATTAAAAAAATATGTATAGTTTAATAATCGTACAAGGAAGTCGTGTGGTGTCCACATCAGATTTTTATTAATTTTAGACATAAATGTATCTAGTTTTGAATTTTTCGAAAGAAATACATAGTATTTACATCCGAGGTGGGACATGTTTCACTGCAGCCGAGAGCTTGTGTATATTACATACAGCGCGAGGGTATAATCAAACTTCCACCGAGGTATGTATGTGTACTATTTTATTCACAATCATCCTCTTTTTAAATCAATAATTGTTAATTTTATTAATATTTTTTGACAGCTCTATGAAAATTTGTTTAGCCTACTTTATTAAGGATCTATAATCTATGATAATGTTGCTAGACAACCCTACATGAACATTTACAACCCACGGGGTGAAAGCGTGATCATTTCCTACCCAAGAAATTGTCATTGCAGTTAGGAATGACGTATTGCTCAACCTTTAAAAAGTTAGAAATCGACATCACGGCAAGTAAAACATAGGCGTTTAACATGAGAAATCGGTTTTTCTGTGCGCATTGCTCCCCTAATTATTTTAGACAAAAAGTTTCAAATGGATATTGCAAAGCAAAAATTTCTACATCCGAATCAATAAAAAAATTCATTTTGGCTACTCATAACTGCAGAAATAAAATTTGAAAATTCACGGAATTACAATTTAATAGTATTAGCCATGGAAATAGAAACAAGAGACGAACAAAAGCGTAACGTTTTATTACGTTCAAACAATCCTCCGTTTTGTACTAAACAATAACCCAATCTATTATAGAAACTTTGCCGAACATTACTAAATTGTCTATTATTTATATTTTGACATTCTTGTGTTATAGCATTTTTAAGTTCTTCTACATTTTGATTTCTTTTTTTATAAACATTAGTTTTAAAATGACCCCATAAAAAAATCGCACGGAGTTAAATCAGACGACCGTGCTGGCCAGTTAATTGGTCCACTTCGTCCTATCCAGCATTCAGGAAATGTTTGGTTCAGATATTCTCTTGTGCTATGTGCAGAGCACCCATCATGTTGGAACCACACATTTTCTTTATTTGTTTCGGCAATTTCTGGCCCAACAACATTCATTAATAAATTCAAATATGACTCCGAATTTATTCTTTTAATGAATAAGGGGCCAATGATATTATCTCCCAAAATTCCTGCCCATACATTTACAGTTTGTCGGCATTGTGTCCGAGACTCTATAATATTATGTGGATTATTTTGGGACCAATATCGGTAATTATGACCGTTGGGTTCGCCATTCATTGTAAATGTGCATTCATCTGTGAATAAAATACTGTTTAAAAAGTCTCTCATAATTTGACTTCTCCATCATTATTTCACAGAATGATGCACGCAGTACAAAATCTCGTTCCAAAATATGTTGATGATTTTGAAAGAAATGTATTTGTTTTTTAAGAATTCTATGAACTGTCATAAAATGAATATTCAGTTCCCTGGAAATTTCTGTCACACTCATTGTTTGCTCCAGTTCTATTAAAGCAAGAACATTTTCTACATTTTCATTGTAGTTTTCGTTATTTTCTTCCTCTTTTTTGAAATTAAGTGTACCTGCTGTCCTCTCAAACTTGGCAATAAATCGTTGAATAGTAGACAACCCCGGAATCTCGTGATTTTGCAAAATAGCACTAATATAATCTCGAATTTGCCTTAAACTATGGCCAGAATAATGCCATTTAATTATTTGTGACTTTTTTTTATTTGAATAATTATTCATTTTTGAAAATAATTAACTCTAATATCAATTTATTATCACATTTTGTCAAAATAAATACTAATAATTTGACGTATAAAACGTTACGCTTTTGTTCGTCTCTTGTTTTTAATTCCATGACTAATACTATTAAATTGTAATTCCGTGAATTTTCAAATTTTATTTCTGCAGTTATGAAGTAGCCAAAATTAATTTTTTATTGATTCGGATGTAGAATTTTTTGCTTTACAACATCCATTTGAATCTTTTTGTCTAAAATGATTAGGGGAGCAATGCGCACGGAAAAACTGATTTCCCATATTAAACACCGTGATACACCCTGTTTATATTAATATAATGATTGTGAATAAAGTTAGATTCTAGATATTCTTTTTAATGGGAAACTTTAATGGTTCTCAGTTTGCCATGACATTTTTACCTTATTTGTTTGACAAAATATTTTGACTGTACTCTATTCTATTTAAGAAAGGATTGGAGTATGTTAGGTCTTACGATTCTAGCTTTTTGATTAGTCTAAACGCGGAAAAAGAGCTAAAGAATTTTTCTGTATATTCAACTGTAAACAACTATTTACTTTCTTAGCAACAAGTCGGTAGGTACGTTTTTACGGCCTAGGCCGGTAGTACATAGTAACGGCCTTGGCGTCCGGTAGGTATTTCAAAATTGATTATTACTTAAATTGTAAATAGATAAAAATCCTTTTAATAATTTTTACCTTACTGACGCGTCACCGTAAACTTCTTCAAAACAAACACAACGCTTTTGATTTAATAATAATTATTTTAAATAATTTGCTTTCAAAATAGTTGTTGAGTATGCAGAAAAATTTTATACAACACAAGGCCGGTACATGTTTCTACCTGAGGTAAATAGCTAAAAAATTATCAAATTTTGACGTTTTGATCTGTCAAGTATGTTTTGTACGAAACATAATACATAATTATTTATGTATTAAGGGTATAATTAAAAGACTATAAGTACGCGTAAATGTTTAATTTTTCCAAGTGCCCATGGTACATACAATTTTGCTTCTCGAAATTCAATAATTCAGTAGGTATATTTATATATTTGTTATCGTTATGCTGGCGTTGAAAATTTTAAGTATGCTGTGGTTTCTACGTAATTTGTTGGTGTTGCTATGTTGTTTGTTATAAACAATTTTAATTTAGTGTCAAATGAAAATGACAGGTATTGGTTATTCCAAAGAAATATCGACTGAATTTGAAGCTGCACAAGTTAGTTCTACAGGAGTCAAGACATGTACGAGAAAGAAAACGAAAGTTTTGCGAGTGGTATTGTTCAAAAAATGTGACTTATCGAATTTGTTTTGTTGTCTGATATTTATACATAAATCACGATTTTGATGTTTGAATAGCTGTTCCTTGGAAACTTTATAGGCCTTTTGGCAATAAAAGCCAAATTGTGCTCGCTTTTGAGAGCGAATAAACAAATTTATGATTCCAAAATATAACTATAAGTTTTGTGTGGAAAACGGACTGGCTCCGAAGCATCACCAAGTCCATTCTTAACTACAATAGAGTATAGGTTAATTTTTGAGGAAAATGTAACTATTTGGCATCACTGTTAAGTTAATTTAAAATTATTTTCATAAAATATAAAAATATGTCATTTAAACATCGTTTAACAAGAAATTGGAAATTGTTTGGCCAATTAAATTGGAACATTCTGGAATGAATGAAATATCTTATTTAATTTTTTTATTATAAATATGTAAACAGTACATACTTGATTTATTTTCTATCTCAAATTATAAGATATTGTAGAAGATGGAATATAGAAATTCGTGTATAATAGTAAGTTTTTATTACATCATACACAGATATTTATAATCGACCGTATTGCTGCATAAGGTCACTATTGTGTAAACCAAAATTATAGAAGTTTTATTTTCCTTCCTGTTAAATTATCTTTGAACTTCATTATCTGATTTGCAGATTACATTAATTATTATAGTTTCATTTATGTTACGTAGTTACATAATACAGTTCCATTAAATTCATTTTTTACGAAACTTATGTTTATGTCTATGAAATGAGGGATACTGCTAAGTTTTTGTAAAATGTTTTTATTAAACAATTGATGATAGCAACATATACTCGTATTTAATTTTTGTTTAGAATGTGTGTAGAATCATAGGGTGGTAGCATGATTAGGAGATGACTAGGAGTATTTTACCCTGTCAATCATTTATGGTTTATGTTGGAGAAAAAAAACTTCAAATAACAGTTATAGAAAAAATAATTGAATTATTTTTCTCTAAAATAAACCATAAACGATTGACAAGAGTTAAAACACTATTAGTCATCTCCTCCCTAGTGATCTGACAGCATTCATGCTACCACCCATAATGTCTTACTATTAAAAGTTCTTTGTTTTAAAATTTATTTATTTTTTAATATATTTGAACAATTTGATTTAGTAAGTTTAATGTCCATATTCATAAACACTCGTAAAGTTGAAAACGGTTCGTTACAATTTTTAACAAATAGAATCATACTTGATAAATTACATTTTGATTTTTCTTTCAGTGTCGACAGTTTTAACTGCATAAAAATTATAAGAACCGTTTAAATTTTTACGAGTATTTATGAATATGGGTATAAGACTTTATATATTCGGGTCTATTCCACCAAATCTTTATACATTTCAGTTTTCATTTACAAATTTCGTACTTCCGCTATCTGATACACAATTTTACAAATAAATAAATATATCATCACGGCATATTTCCCATTGCGCTGGGTGTGCCAATCTGCTTTGTACACATATTTTGGTAATGATCATAACATATTTGTACCGTAAGGACGTTTACCAGGCGTCCCCTCACAGGCAATTATTGCTATCGTCGAAAGTGCACCACAGGGATCAATTTTGTGCTATTTATAATTCAAAATATTTGGCGTCGGTCATTTAATATTTCATATATTTGTTCCACAATCTTTTATTTTTCGTTTAATTAATGTAAATCTTGAACAGTAATTTTTTTTAAGGATGTCCGATCAAGGTCGTCTATATCATGAACGAATTAAAAATTGGCATACATTTATCTCTCTCATATGCAAAGATTAAAAGCGTGTGCGATAAGGATGGATATAACACGCTTGTCTTTCAAAAATTCATATTATTTCGACTAAGTTAGGACATTCCATTTTAAAACGATGCTCGTTGTTGACAATACTTTCGCTGTAAGTTTATTTATTAATTCAGATATATTACCTTGATTCATAGTCGTGTACGAATAACGTTATTTTTTGTCAGTGTCACTGACAATGACATTGTGTCGGTGTCTTATTTTTCACATATTTGTTGTTGGTTTTACATTTGCTAATAAACGTACCAATTGATTTAGTTTTGAATTTTGAATGCTTTTACTCTAACATATATTTTTATAAAAATAAAATATGTATCCTCATAAAAACAAAGTAAACGACACTACTGAATTTGACAGAATGGGCGGAACTAAAATCTTAATTCATACAATTCGTAGATGATCTTGATCGGACATCTTTATTTTTTTTACTGTAAACAATTTTGATTTTATGAAAACTTTTAATTCTATGTATAAGGCGAGGTATGGGGGTAGGTACGGTCGTTTCACGAAATCAACTGATTTACGTCATCAGTAAAAGTTACTATACTTTTTAGTTAATTTATATGAGACTGGATCGTTTTATGTTGTGATTGTTGCTTATATAGTGTGAGTCAAAGTAAAGTAATGTATTTGATTACAACAAAGAAAATTTGATTACAATAATGAAAATAATTTAAATGGAAAAGACAGATTATAATTATTGTCACAGTATATTGTAAAACTTAGGATTTTTTGTTTGCTTTTAATATTTTTTATACTGTTAATCAGGGGGGACCCAGAAAATATTTCGCATAGGGGCCCAAGAGTTCTTGTTATGACAATGCACAGTATATAGATATACTGTGTATATATTTGTACATACATATAATCAAATAATCAATCGTCTTACCTACCACAGGAGCACAAAAAAGAAAAATATATTCAAAAGATTCATATCAAATAAAGTTTTATTTATTGTTTTATTTCGTAACGGACATACTAAATGTAAATTTAGTTGTCCAAGTTTTTAAAATAATTTCTATTTTCGAAAACATTTTAAACGTGTGGGGATTGTTTTTAATATTTTTCGCAAGTTGATGACGTACCATACAAAAATATAAATGTAAAGTGAAAAATGCAAACAACAAATTTTACGTGGTACAGGTCTCTGGTGCCAATAATGTAATTTATTTTTAAAATATTCATATTTCCCTATGCATACTAGGAATCAATTTTATTTCGATTTTTATTAAAAAAAAAAAGTAATGAGACATTGAGAATATACGTGACTTTTCGGATTAAATAATTATCTTCTTTACCTATACATTGAATCATTTCTTACAAATATTATTGTTTGAATTATTCATGCATAACATTATGAATATTTGCTCTGTAATATGTTTTCTATAACATTCAAAATTATTTTGAAAAATATGATATATTATTAATTTATTATTGATGAGATAATGTTATTAATTCCCCATTAATAATAATAATATATTTAAAAAAACAACTTACTATCATCAATAATGACTCTTGAACTCAGTTGTTGAATATTCAACATATTACATCCAGGTTGCCTTGGAATTCCACCATTGGGAAAAAAATCCGCATGACAAAATTGCGCTGTCATTCCAAAAATTCCACCATCGGTATGAATACAATCTACAAATTGCGCATCAGATCTAGCTAGCCTTGTATTCCTTCCTACAGGAATAGGAATTTCGAATAGAGGTCCTGCAGCATCCAGAGCAGTTATTCTTCCTATCCTTTGTCCAGTTCGTTGTATGACTCTTTTTCCAGCAAACCCTGCTAAATGTGCTCCTAGGGAATGTCCCAAAATATGAACTTGATTTAAAGTTACGTTTGCAAGTTTTGTTAGGCGAACAATAAAATCACCAAGTGCTCTTCCTGATGTTTTTGTATTTCGCGCCGAAATAGTATACTCGTTGGCGGCTGGTACGGCCCAATCTACAGGAATAACGTTGTAGTCTCCTCGTTTTAAGTAAGCATCTACTAATTGTAAGACGTATGGTCGTCTTCCGTCTTCAATCCAACCGTGAATTATAAATTTAATTTCGTTGTTTGGGTCCAAGTTAAGAACTCTATTTGAGGTTACTTTTAAAATTTCTGGGGAATTTGGGTTTCGACGAGTGTATAAATGAAATAGAACATCGTTCGGACGTAGAGGTTTTCCGTCAAAAAATAGTGGATTTGGAAATGGTAACCATCTAAAAACTCGGGCCACATCATTTATGGTTATATTGTTGAGAAATTCTGTAAGAGGTTGTATTCTTGTTAACAAATCTCCCAATTGAAACTGAGGGTTAACATCAACTGCAAAATACACTACAACTACACTTAAAACTAACCTCCACATTTTGTATCTGTACTTGAACTAAGTGGTAAGGGAGAAATTCATGTTATATATACGAATATGACCTTTCACTGTATTGTTGCAAATATGCAGTAGTCAAATCATAATTGCATAAATGATTTTTCAATTCATTGCACTTGAAGGAAAACCCACGGACGACAAGGTGTAGCATGCAGTAGATTACTTCCTTTCTATGGTAGGAAAAATAATGTCTAATGCCGTCATTACGAAAATTTATTTACTTGTTATTACTGTAATTGTCTCAAGCAATAATACTATTGCATGATATTACGTTTTTGTTATTTAATTAAATAAAGACATTAAAATGGTTTGTTAGCGTGTTAATTGATTCTACAATTATTATTACGAGAATACCTGATTTAATTCATTATTCAAATGTAGTAATTTGAACAAATTTATGATTTTCCTTTATTAAATGGATTATTGTAACATTTAATATTATTTTATTTAAAAATATATGCAGCTTTACCTTATACCAAATAGTATTGGGAACTTCAAAACTCTTATGAAGAGGAATGTCTTCAATGCCAGAATATGGGTGGATGGGTGCGTACCTGCGTACTCAACGCCCGAATATTCAAAACCAGAATTTGCATGCACAGAACCATTCAAATCCCGAATACTCAGAAACAGAATCGCGCATCACCCTAATCATTCAAAAACCGAAGAAATGGGCTTGGTCAAGTGGTTGTCACTTTAGGTTAGGATAGGTTTGGTTGGGTGATTCTGTCGATTGTCGATACGCTTCGTGAAATGCACGTTTTTGTTTCTGAATATTCGAGATTTGAATGATTTCTGTGCATGCATATTCTGGTTTTGAATATTCGGGCGTTGAGTATGCACCCATATGAACAGCGCCGGTTTAAGCCCTCAAAGCGCCCTAGGCAATTTGCAATAAAGCTCCTCTTTTTAGATCGATTTTTTAAAATATTCTTCTGCTCAAATAGTTTTATTATAAATAAAATAATATAAAAATTACACTCGTAATATAAATTAATTACCAAAGTAAAATAGAATGAATTTTTTAATAATCATTATTTTAGTTTGTGTAATGATTGCAAAGGTTACTTCTAATTTTCGTAATTGGGATAAAATATGTATATTTCACATGTTTGTTAAATTGTAAAAGAAAATGTATATGTATTAGTATGTATATGTATGTTATTACCTACCATATTTATTAATTATTAATTTTATCTGCATTACTATGCAAGTGCGTTGACATTATGCTTCCGGTTCCAATGCATTCATATGCTACATGTGTATGTATTGTATTATTTCAGTTTTTAGATTATAAATTATTTGTGTGATATATTGTTAATAAATTAAGTATTTTAAAATGAATTGTGTATTTTACAACAAGTAAACATATTACAGTAGAATAATTATAAATTAATGAACTTATTACTGTATTTAAGACAAATATTAAATGTGCAATTATTATTATATAGCAACAACCTGAAGAACGATTAATAATTATAATATTATATACAATATACAAGTCTGCCGAAATTATCATAATTCAATACCTTCAAAAACAAATATGGTTCATCAGAAGCTTGAATAAAAAGTTTACGTAGGTAACTGTTCTTCTGTAAAAACAAAAAACTTTTTAGTTTGTTAATTTCCATTATAAACGCATGCAATTTGGTGAAAGGATATTATATTATTCTTAATTTTCAATATTACTTGCAATTTTGAAAGTACACACCAGAGCTTACAATTTAAACATATTAGACTGTCAGGAGACACAAAATATAAACAAAAATAGAGTTAATATAGCAACGTAAAGAACAAAAAATAATAAGTTCCGTCACCATGTGACAATATGATGTTATGACAATATGCTAATATATTCCAGCTTTATTTTATGAGATTATATTGCAGGCTCAGCTGTAATAAAAAATAGCACACATGTATATAAGTGCCTTTAAAGTACTTACGACATTAAAACCACTCCGCTTCACGTCGTAGCTTTAAACTTGTGCATGCTTTAAAGGCTAGCTTATACACTTGTATCATAATATACTATTAAAAGTTTAACAAGCGCCATTCTTTCATTTATGTTGATCTAACATAATGGTTCGTCTCTCCTCTCGTAAGGCTAAGGTTCGAGTTGTGGAGGTTCGAGTTATAGAGGTTCGATTGTATAAAGTATTCACTAATTTTCAAATACTTTCAATATCAATATACTCAAAAATATTTTCATTTTAAAAAAAAGTGTGGTCATTTTATTGATTAAATCAACGGATGTTTTCGGTGTTACAAAAATTACGGGAGGAAACGGGGTAAATCGGTAAAAAAAAGTCAAAACTTTGCGAAACACTATCATGTACGATGAGTAAAGCTATTATGGAATCTTCAATTCATACAGTACATGATGTTTCGTAATTACACCACATTATTCTGCATAAAAAACCGTATAAAATTTATCTAAATATATTTTCTTTATCCTTTATAATAAGCGAAGAATGGTATTTTCAAAATAAACTAAAAACAAGTTTTTGCCTGTAGCTCAAAAATAAAAGAAGATAGAATAATCCAGAGGTGATTATTAAATTTGTCTCAAACATGTGGAATGTGCAAACGGTTTTGATCTATCATTAATATTGCGAAAGATATGAAAAAAATACATGGAATATGAGTCACTTTGTTACTTCCACGGTTAAAATATCCTTCAGTACTTTATTTCATTTCATCTTTTCACGACAAATATTTTTGACAATAAATTTTGTTATTAGTAATAATGATCGTATCTAAAGACCTGTTTAGATATGCGCGGTCCGCGGTCTGTTAAATTGTATGTATGTATGTATGTGTGTGTATGTATGTCAGTCTGTCTGTGTGTGTGAGACGAGAGTTTTGGATCGCATAACTTCAATACCACGATTCCAAAAATTATAATTTTTTCGTATTCCTTAAGTTTACATCCAGAAAAACAACTGATTAGATTTTGGTTATAATTGGTGAACCGGAAGTGGCCTCATTTGAAGATTTAACAGTTAAATTTGATTTATTGACATTTAACGTTATTATAACTTAAAGAATTTATTATTCTCTATACGATTTGATTGCATTTTATACTTCATATTCAATAGATATAGAGTAAAAGAATTTTAAAGAAATTAAATTTTATAAATCAGCCAGCTATGCTAAACATGGCAACTACTAATATATTCACATAATTCAAATTGACAGATGTCAGTATAAATAAAAAGTATATTTATGTGGCAGAGATGTGGATGTTGAAGTAGATGTTGGGGAAGACACGGAAAGATACGGTAAGGAAATAACTCTAGTGTTACAAGTTTCTAGAAAGATACAAGCGAGATGATTACATTGGTTTGAAAATGTCATGAGGAGAAATGAAGAATATACATATTGGATGAAGAATAAATATCTTAACAATAGAAGGGTGAAGAAATGGAGGAAGACCAAAGATAAGATGGGAGGACTGTATTGCGGAAGACGAGAGAAAAGGAACAGAATGAGAACGGCACGTAAAACAGATATGAGTGGAAGAAGAAAATAAAAAATAGCGACTCCTAACGTATGGGGGAAGCTAAAGAAGAAGAAGATGTTAGTGTCAAATACAATTTGCATAGTTTGTTTATGAAATAATTTTACTGGAAATGTAGAATATTTTGTAAGAAATTTTATATATGGAATTTATACATAATACACAGGATTGACGGAAAGTATTGTGCTGGCCACAATAGATATTTTTGATAGCTAACAGTCTGAAAAATTAGTTTAATTAAAAAACTAAATTTTCCATTTTTCTTTTAAAAAATATTTTTCTTTAAATACTTAAAATTAAAACAACAAAAGCAGAAATGTATGTTAACCCTTGATCTATAGTGAACACGAATTAAACACTCATATTTAATAAAACTAAAGACCGGGCAATATTTAACACCTCGATAAATGATAATCGATCTTTGTTAGGTGGTTATATTTAGGTGTTATAATGGCATTTGTTATTTGTTGTAGATGAAGAATAACTTTTTGTACTCATGCATTGAAATGTGTTGTTTCGCATCGCCTAAGCAACGTCCGAAACAACAATTTCCCAGGTCTCCCCCAGATAAGTGACCGGGAAATTTTGCAAAAACACTCCTATTTCTAAAGCATGTCTTAAAGAACTATATTTATAATAAAAAAAGTATAGGTTCTCAACAGTCTTTCGCTTAATAATAATAAGAGAAAATGGTGGAATATTAAATGAATTTTAATTTTAAAATAATTAATTTAGTGCATTTGGCAACAATTCTGTTCGGTAGGAGTCGGCAAGACAGACCAACCGGGAAGTCGGTAACACATATCCAAGGACGTTGAACGTCCTTGCACATAACCAACAAACTTCATATAAATTGTAACAAAATAATAAGAAATTTAACAAGTTTATTAAGTTTAAATTTGGTATATACTACAAGTGAAATACTTGGTAAGTAATAAATAGTTATTTACATATCATGATTAACACTATATTACATAAAAATAAACATTAAAATAATTAATTGGAATTTAAATTTGACACATCATTCTGAAATTAGCTACAAAGCAGAGTATATGTACATTATGTAATAAAGTTTTAATAAATAAAATTATTTGTATAAAAATTACTAATTATTAGTTTTATACTTTTCGTACAAAAAATATTGTACAAACCACGTATGTACTTAACTTGGTATGTAAATAACTAATATTTTTACTTCCTTGTACGTAAGTAAAGGAAGTATTGTAATCGCGAAAAATTTCGGTTTTCAGATTTTAGCGGAAATATCCATTTTGATCATCCCTGAATCCATTTTGACTAATTTCGTCGTGACGTCTGCACGTACGTACGTCCGTACGTATCTCGCATAACTCAAAAACGGTAAGCCGTAGAAAGTTGAAATTTTGTATTTAGGACTGTTATAACATCTAGTTGTGCACCTCCCTTTCTGGTTATTACACAATTTCCAGAAGTGGCACTTTACATGAAGCCTATAATAGATTTTAATGAAAAACTTTTAAAATATAATCCAAAACTTTTCAAATTTTGGTTAAAATAGGCTAACCGGAAGTGGTACATTACTTGAAGTTGTTAACAGTTTTTCTTGAATAAAATGATTTTATTTTGATTTTAGAAATAAATGCTTCAAATAAAAGTTTTAGAGAATTAATTTCTGCGTCTATCACATTAAGTATTATTAAATTAGCCCTTTGTATAAGCGAGATATGTAAATTAAAAAATTAAATACTTTTTATTTCCTTGTACGTAAGTAAAGGAAGTATTGTAATCGCGAAAAATTTCGGTTTTCAGATTTCAACGGAAATATCCATTTTGATCATCCCTGAATCCATTTTGACTAATTTCGCCGTGACGTCTGTACGTACGTACGTACGTATTTCGCATAACTCAAAAACGGTAAGCCGTAGAAAGTTGAAATTTTGTATTTAGGACTCCTATAACATCTAGTTGTGCACCTCCCTTTCTGGTTATTATACAATTTCCAGAAGTGGCACTTTACATGAAGCCTATAATAGATTTTAATGAAAAACTGTTTTAAAATATAATCCAAAACTTTTCAAATTTGGTATACGACTTTTATGTCAAACGAAATAACATAATAGATTTTGGTTAAAATAGGCTAACCGGAAGTGGTACATTACTTAAAGTTGTTAACAGTTTTTCTTGAATAAAATGATTATATTTTGATTTTAGAAATAAATGCTTCAAATAAAAGTTTTAGAGAATTAATTTCTGCGTCTAGCACATCAAGTATTATTAAATTAGCCCTTTGTATAAGCGAGATATGTAAATTTAAAAATTATATACTTTTTTGTTTTTGTAATAAAGCTTGCTATGGATTAGGACAAAAACATAAAAAAATGTTCATGTTAAATTACGTTAAATACGTGCAATTTTATGATTCGTACAATAACAAATATTATATTTTTATTGTGAAATTAGTCATATTCATTGTTGTAATCAAATATTTCTTTGTTGTAATCAAAACTCTCTTTAAAAAGAACCGGGTTAGATTATGGTCGCTATATATCTTACCGTTTTGAAGTTAAAATTAATATTTTGTAATTTAGTTATTAATAAATTATGTATAATTTAATAATTATACAAGGAAGTCGTGTGGTGTCCACATCAGATTTTTTTCTTGAAGAGTGCTGAATAAACCCAATAACTCCATTGCGTATAGACGGGAAATTATATTAAATTATTAATAATGCATGTTAACTGATATTATCTATTTTTATTTATTTTCATTCTGCAATACTGTTACACATTTTCTAAACATTCTTGACATTTTAATTACCACAACTATGTACATGTTTCATTTTTCTAAATGACTACCTGATAAATTAAACTTTTTACTAATATATGTAATTTGCAGTATAAAATATGCCTAACAATATTATTTAAATTACACACTATATATTTTATTTCTCTTATTTTTTCTCTTTTTAATAATTGACTAATATTTATGCTTAACAAAAGCACATGGGAATTTGATCAGGGTTAATAAACTGGGAGATTTAAAAAAAATTGAATTCGACATTTACTTATTAAAGGTTAAAACAATATTAGTATTTGGGGGGTGTCAAATTTTTTGCAACCCGACGCCGACGACACTCCTTGCAGTGGCCTCGTCCATATGGTGGCGAAGAATTTGTCTTCAAATAATATACTCCTCTAGTTTTGTGATCCGTATGTTCACCCATTACTGCTTGAGTATTGTTCTTACATTTTCCTTTCTCATATTCTTCGTAAGAGGAACATTTTCTTGCAACGAAATTGTTGGAATTAATTGACTCAACGAAAAATGTTACTGACCTTGCGTGGCTGCAATTATCTGTAACAAATGTTTAATTTATAGACCAGGATGTAAAACAGAACTAGTTCTACAGTGGTTAATATTTATATGCATTAAATTTATTATTTATTACTAGACATTTATTCTTTCATGAATTTATTCCATTGCATATATGAGTACTGGATACAAAGGTACTTTATTTTTTATGTGAAGTGTAGGGATGGTATATTATCACATGTAATTTTTATCTTTTTTAAGATAGTACAGGGTGTTATTTAAGTAAGCGTACAACGCTTAACTCATACTAAAACTAACCCCATAGATAGTAAAGGTAGGGTCATATCCAAAATTACATAGCAATTAAATATGTTGTTCACACTAGCCATGCCATATTATGCCAGAATTTTCGAACTTAAATCTGGTAATATTTTTTGTTAATCTGGTAATAATTTATGGTTTACGTGTTTTCTACAAAAACTGGGGCCCCTAAAACTGACCAAATACGTCAAAGTTCAAAATCTTGTAAAAAAAGTAAAAATCAATGTGTTCTGTGGAAAAAATGTCACACCTATCGCAATTGACATATAAGATCATTTCAGATTTGATTGGTACACCGATGCAAAAAACGTTTAATGTCAATTTTGACAATCAACATTTTTTCCAGAGAACACATTGATTTTTACTTTTTTACAAAATTTTGGACTATGACCTAATTGGTTAGTTTTAATGAGCTCCAGTTCTTACAGAAAGCATGTAAAACAAAAAATATTGCCACGTTGTTCTAAGAAAAATATTGCAAGTTGATAATGTTTATAACGCTTTTCCAAAACTATCTAAAAATATAAACTATCGTAGAAAGTCATTCTAAATGTTTTACGAAGTACCTACTAACTATAAATTGTAACGTTTCTTTATTTGGGTGAAGTGTAAAAATCAGAGATATATATCCCGTTTTCTTCTTTGTTGAGATCACTTACTTTTTATTCACTTAATTTCAGTGTCGGACTGATAGATTTTGGCTCACCGGGCAAAATATATTTTTTGACCTAATGGAAATGATGAATTACTTGCATTTTGTTTATCTTTATATAAAAAATGATGGAAGATATATATCCCAGATCCTTATACTGTATTTAACCTTGCAAATTTTTAATCATTAGTTATTAATGTTATAATATTTAAATATGGCTAATAGTACTACCGCAAGAAAAAAAAAAGATGGCTGTTATGTATATTTCATTTGCGCATGAATTACAAAATAACTATTTTAAACGCAGTGTGTGTATGTACCTATTTAGACATTTTTTAGAGTATGATAAATAATATTTTTAATAATAGTTTAAGTTTTTAATTTAACCAAAGCAAAATTATTCTAATAATCAGTTGGCCCCCATTTATTAAATTATTTGGCGCACCGGGCGTTTGCCTGGTTGCCCGGAAGGCCAGTCCGACACTGCTTAATTTTACTTGTTTAGCTTAACCAAATACCACAAACTGAATCAAAATTACATTAATCGTACAATAAATTCATTCCTGCCATGGTTATAAATGGTAAACAAATGTTGTCGGGTTGTCGCAAAGATTAAGAACGCTACATTGAATCAGTTTTAAAATGAGTGCATTATCTTTGAAGCTCGTAATAGCCTAAACGTGTATTCGCGATTCGTGATGCATGATTCGCGGGCAATTTATGAATAGTGTGTAAGGACATAGGCGAAGTTAGACTTTAAAATTAGGGGGTTCTTAAGTCCTTGCTTGAAAATGAATAAAAAAAACTAGGTTTATAAAATAAAAAATCTGTTGTCGCCAGCACAATACCTCTCGCAATTTTCATTTTATGTTGCATAGGGCGCGATCAGTCATGTGACTTTGTTGGCCTTGGCAAGCAGATATGGGGGTCCGTGTCAGAATGACAGCTAGTAATAATGTACATAGGTGTCAAGTATCATAAGTTTTCATTCCAAACATTATGATTTTCCAAATCCATATGGATTATTTTCCTCGACCAATAAACAGAATATTTGGAATTTTTGAATGAAAATTATGACATATGACAATTGTGACATCTTTGTAAATAACTACTAGCCGTCATTCTGACACGGTTCCTCATCTGCTTGATAAGGCCAACAAAGTCCCATGACTGCTCGCGCCGTATAAGTAACGAAATTAACATTTTTTGTACACAGAAATAATTAAAATTGTATCTCTTCTTTCGTTCTATGAGAAATTTTGTCCTACTATTCTAAAATGTTCAAATTCTACAAATTCATTGACGGTATTAGCGGTATTTCTTAAGGATATATGTAATATTAACATTATCTATAATTTAAATACATATTTAATTAATGATACAATAATATATAATAAATGTACACGTACCTCCAAGAAAAATCTGATTTTTGACACTGACATTTTGCATTTATCTGTCAATTACAAACATTTAAATATCGCAACTGTTTTTTGGGCAACGAGATTTATTACAACAGATTATTCTATATTATTATATACTATATCTCCAATCCTATACGAGCTATAATAAAAAAATTAAATGTGTCAGATTGAGAATTTAATTATCTTTATTATCTGTAGTAACAAATTTTCAAAAAATAATATTTAGGATTTTTTTTTTGTTTAGAAACTACTACTTTCGGTTGTCCAATTGTTATCAGAACCTATTCAAATCTTCCCAGTATTGTTAGATCCGTAGTTACACACGTCTTTAGTCTTATGGATTTGAGAAATCGTACCTACAACGTCCTCACACACACACACACACACACACACACACACACACACAGACACATACACACACACACACATCTACACACACACACACATCGTAAAAATGTTTATAATCGGATTCTAGGGACCTTAAACCGTGTTTATTCACTAAAATCTGGATATGCGGTTTTTAGCATGAATCCAATATCTCTCTTAGTGAGAGGTAAAAAAGGATGTTACTTTACATACCAGTCAGAAATGCACTGCTTCTTTCACCTCGTCATCGGTGTTCGTCCACTTTTTAACAAATCTACCCTTTTCTACACTCACGTGGTTAATTTGTTACCAGGAGTGTGGAATTTACTTGTATATGAAAATAAACCATATGGAAATGGAAAATCACGAAATTTAGAACGAAAACTTATGTTATTTGACATATACTCGTATGTACATAATTACTAGCTATCATTCTGACACGGGCCCCATATCTGCTTGTTAACACCAAAAATTCTACTTATATCTATTCTTTATATTTAGATTTTTTAAATTTAAATTCATTCTAATGTTTAATTGTTATTAATTTTACTTTTTTGTTTATTTCAGTCTCGGCAACAGACTGCAGTCCATATCGTAGTGTCCAGACAAACTGGAGTTGCCACTTCAATTTTGCGGGCGCTCCTTGCAGCTGCTGGAAAGGACATAAGACTAAAGCCAGACGGGGTGAGTTTCATTATATACATAGTTGAAATCAGTAACATTAATAATAAGCGAGATATTATTTGCTGGTCTAATTGTAAACGGACATTCTATATACATACGCACGCATGAAGCAAATACATCATACCTATAATTTCTATGTATGTGTATAATAAGATATAAGACCATAGATCATTATTTTGCTCTATATTAAAACTTCCCGATATTTGTTAATGCGTCACTCTTAATGTTACTTTGATTATACTTAATGAACTTATAATATTTTGATGTAAGGCTCCAGTTCAGAGTGCATGATAAATGTTTGAAAGGTTGAAAAATATATGTAAAAAGCACACTGTTGTTTATAAAGTTTTTTATTTATAAAATCTTTTCAATTATCGATTTCGGCTATGGATGGGCATCCTCGGATTGATACCGTCAAGAAAATTTTAGAATAAAGTTAACATTGTTAAATTTCATCAATTTCTTGTATACCTACACTCTACACCAAAAATTCTACTTATATCTATTCTTATTTAGATTTTTAAAATTTAAGTTCATTCTATGAAGAAATTTTGTCCTACTCTTCTAACTTTTCGAGATGTTTCCAATTCATTCCCGGGATTAACAGTATTTCTTAAGGGTATGTGGTAATTGTAATATACCTTAAATATTTAACTACTAATACAATAAGAAATAATATATGTATGTACCAGAAAAAGTCTTCAGTAATGTCTCCCGATTACTGACACTGACATTTATCTGTTTGTTACAAACATTTTAAATTTTCAATTAGTTTCCATGGCATTATTTCGGCTGTAAGATTTATTACAACAGATTATTTTATATATTATATTTATTTTATCTCTAAATCTATATAATATATAATAAAATATTTAAATGTATCAGATAGAGAATTTAATTTTCCTTAATATTACCAAGAAAAATTTTCAAAAAATAATATTTAGAAGTTTTTTTTTCCAAAATCTTCTACTTCCGGTTGTTCAATTGTTACCAAAATCTTTTCAGCTCTTCCCATTAGTGTCCGATTGGGAAATACGAAGTTAAACAAATATTAAGTCTTATAGTTTATGAGGAATCTCTCAAAAAATAATAAGATTAGTTAAAATGACATTAAGCAACATTAAAGCAAAGGTCATGATAGGAAACAAAACAACAGAAAGCATTGAAATCACCACCGGTGTTAAACAAGGCGATTCACTGTCTGCTATCCTATTTAACTTAGCACTTCACTCAGTACTACAAAAAGTCACCGAAAAGGGAAGTATATTTATCAAATCCAAAAAAATGTGCTGCTATGCCGATGATATAGCAATCATTTCAACAGCAATAAACACAATTAAAGATATAATGACTACGATTGTACAAGAAGGAAAGAAAATCGGGTTAACAATAAACGAAGAAAAAACTAAATATCTCAAAATAAACCCACAAAGAAATTCACAAAATGCACAAAAGATACAAATACATAACTATTCATTCGAAATAGTAGATAATTTCGAATATCTAGGTTCCACCATCAATAAAGATAATAAAATAAATGTGTGCGTAAATAATAGGATACAAGCAGGAAATAGAGCATACTATGCTCATATAAACCTGATGAAATCTAAACTGATACCCAAGAAAACCAAAATGAAGCTCTATCAGACATTAATGAGACCTATAGTTACATACGGATACGGGGCAGAAACATGGACGATGAACACTCGAGACGAAACGGATCTGCGCTCCTTTGAAAGAAGAATCCTGCGTAAAATCTACGGCCCAGTGCTAGAAAACGAATACTGGAGAATAAGGTACAACAAAGAAATAGACGAACTATTGGAAGGAGCAGATATAGTGCGATTTATTAAATCGCAAAGACTAAGATGGTTGGGCCACGTACAGAGAATGAGTGAAGATAGAATACTCAAGATTGTGTTAAACAGCAGACTGCACGGAACTAGGAAAAGAGGAAGACCAAGAATAAGATGGAGGGACCAAGTTATAGCGGACATACAAAAAATGAAAGTGAAGAATTGGATGGAGAAAACAAAGGACCGAATTGAATGGAGGCATATTGTTAAGGAAGCCAGAGCTCACAATGGGCTGTAGTGCTACAGAAGAAGAAGAAGTTTTTGAGTAATCGTCCTTCCAACGTCCCATGCACATACACACACATACACACACACACACACATTTATATATACATCCGCACACACGCAAACACACATACACACACAGACATCATCGTAAAAATGTTAAAATCGGAGATCCTTAAAACGAGCTTATTCATTAAAATCTGGATATGCGATTTTTAGCATAAATCCAATACCTCTCTTAGCGAGAGGTAAAAAGGATTTATTTGATTAATTTATAAAGAACAAACATAAACTATTATTCAAAATAACAAAAAAATACTTCTCATTTTGATATCTCATAACAACATAATATATATTATTGTATTATAATAACAATTTTCTGTTTCTGTTTTTAATTCTCCTCATAGCAGATGATCTTTCACAACTTACTCTTTATTTATTCCAAAAGCGGTATAATGATCTATAAATGTGGAACTTTCATTAAAATTTAGAAATTATCTATAGCTATCGCTAGATCTTAGCTTTCTAGGGAAAATCGATGTTTTAGGTGTGTAGTTATTGCGTCAATTAATACCTTAGTACATATTAATTCGGAAAGAACTTTTAATATCTATTGAATTATCAGCACGAGTATGTAAATCAGTATCATGTAAACTACGAGTTTGAGTCGCGAATATAAGCATTGATGGCTTATTTGCAATAGGACGTAAGCCATAAAAATATTATTTTCTACAAGTAATATGACGTATCACACGTATTTGTCGGAAAAAATAATAATTTATTAAATTTGTTTATGAATAACCTAAAACTATAATTCCATTAACATACCAAAAAAAATCCGGTTAATTTATTCATTTTAAATTATTTCTAGAGTCTTTCATGTTCAAATAAGCCATCGCCTAGTCTGTAGACTTTGATTTACGAATTACAACGAACCGGGCAAATCACACATCACGAATCGCAAATACACGCATAGTCTGTTACGTCCTTAGCAACCACCTTGCATTAAGTATGAAATACACCAATGTAGATAACCAGATATTTTATATTTACCATCGCCTGTATTTTCGCAGCCTGGTTGAATAGGATACCCGCTATTAGGGAAAAAGTCGCAATGACCAATTACACTTTCCATACCATACTGGGTCGCAGCTGTGTGGATGATGTCGACGAAAAGCGCATCATCGTCAGACAGTCGTTGTGAAGGTGGAACGAGAAATTTTTTATCCTAAAAAAAATATATTAAAAAAGAAATTCGTACATTTTTGTAGAAACGTAAAAACATATTCTTTTATAAAATAAAAAAATAGAACTGATGTAAAATAATATCATGATCATATTAGTATTTTTTTTTTTTGGGGTTAAATTAGTTATTTTATGATTAATGTGAAATGTAAGTCTACAACACTAATGTTAATGTTAAATATAAATGTTTTTGTTTACAATTAGTAAATGGATGAAGATTAAGTACAAGCTTTACATGACTTACATGAAAAATATAAGGATTTATTTTTCTGATCTTTTCAACAATTTCAGTATGTTGTAAGAGTAAAGAATCCTGGAAATGAAATATTTATAATCTTCATAAATAAATAGAGTGTCATTATCATTAAACCGTAATTTATATCTATATTTGTTTACTAAGAAGTAAGACATTGAAAGATTAGAATTATATAATAATCTCATCAGTAAATTAATAAATATTTCATCATGGTCTATTATTCATTTGCGTGTGTGCTGCTGCCAAACTACTGTATGCAGATTTTTAAAAATTGATCATTATTTGCCAGTTCAAAGTTTGTAAAACGGTTGTTTAGACACGGGTTGTCGAACAACGAGCGATTAAAATTTTTAAATTCGCTATGCAAAACCAGTGTGAATATTTTGTTATACTTTGGTTCACGAAAGATGACAATTCATGGTCACTTGTTCGAAGAAAGAATACACAGCACTTTCATGTTAGAAAGAGAAGGATTATTTGACGTATGTCTATACAGTTTATGTTGTGTGACACATATACGTAAGTGGTGACATTACTTTCCAACACATTACAAATAATAATGACGTATGTCGTAGAGTTACAGATATCTAATGTACTGCACTGCCCTCTGTCCTAATAGTTACCCAGTGACGTTGATATTTAAATCAAATTATTATTCCATGGTTTTTGTCAAGTCAATGTTTTTTGGTTTTGCAAATACATAGGTGAAGAGCATAAATCTTTGAGAAAGGCATTATTTAAAAAGGAATGTAATTTTCAAAAAAATTATAATTATCTTTTGTTGAAATGTATCCATAAATATTTCATGTTGCACGTCTATGTATACGAAATGCAGTGAAGTTATATGCTAGTAATATTATACCATACGGTTAATAAATTACCTTGAATTGTCATCTTTCGTGAACCAAACTATATTATGGCAAACTACTAATTTAATATTGTGATCCTAATTTATAAATAAATTTTTATTTTTTATTTATTGGGTTATTAAATTCTATCGTAGATAAAATGTACGATATACTTACGTAAAGTATCTTTAGTAGCTGATGGGTCTGACTAAAGATTAACTTTACATACTTGTATCGTAAATAACTATTTTATACTCCGATGTGCAAAGTTGGCACTTTACACACTGCAAACCGTGTGTACACGATTTTCGTATTTTATATACTTTACAAATTACAGAGCTACCACCATCATTACACGTGTGGAATTTAAGTTGTCTTACCTAAATTTAGTTTTTCTGTACCTTTATTTGGTATTGGTAATGCTAACTGCAGTATTCATTCGGATCTGGTATCTGTCAAATATGAACTCTGTATTTGGTGTGTTTAGTAATGGCCGTCTGTCAAATTTCTAATTTGTTTCAGGAGATCTAGAGACGTATTCTTATTCGTAGCGCATGCCATGGCGGCTTTTGACAAACGCCCATGTATGACGTCATGTCCAGATGGAACTTGTAGAGATTTTTAATGTATATATTGGCATGAATTAGAACCAAATGTTGGTAACACTACTTGCTGTATATATGAATTTCATTATAGTGAAAATGGCCACGTTCAGCACGTCGGAACGCTGGCACCGTTGTGCGCCGAAGTTTTCCGAATACAGTTGCTGGACCAATCGCATTCGTCCATTCATTCCTCGAGTTTAGATCCATATAAAGACGTGATTAGATTTTGGTTATAATTGGTTAACCGAAAGTACCCTCATTTGCAACTTTTAACAGTTTTTCTTGAAATTTAATGTTATTATAAATTTTAAAGAATATATTACTCTCTATACGATTTCACTGCTTTTTATACTTCAAATTCAATAGATATAGAGTTAAAGAATTATAAAGATATTAAATTTCATAAATCAGCCAGCTATGCTAACCATGGAAACTGCTAACATATTCAGATAATTCAAATTGACAGATATCAATATCGATGAAAAGAAAATAAATGTGGCAGAGATGAGGATGTTGAGATAGATGTTGGGGAATACACGGAAAGATAGGATAGAGCATGAAAGGATAAGGGGAATAACTAGAGTGATTGAAGTTTCTAGAAAGATACGAGACGATTACATTGATTTAAACATGTCTTGAAGAGAGATAAATATATTGTAGCGTTCGTGCACCCGACGCTGCTGGGTAAACACACACGTCTAGACTTGTTTAATTACAAATGGTCGGCTGATTCTTTTGCATTTGATCGAACAGTCTAGAAAAAGGACTCCGGGCTGTATAAATATCGCCAGGGAGTTGGTGATATAAATAAATAGTCTCAGAGTTGTGAACATTTATCGTTTAATAAACTTTTATTTTAATTAATAATATTTCTTTGATTTTTACACTTCACACAAATAAATAAACTTACAATATTGGAAGAAGAATGAATACTTAGTAGTAGAAGGTAGAAGAAACAGAGGAAGACCAAAGATAAGATGGAAGGACTGTATGGCGGAAGAGTTGAGAGAGAAGGAACGACCCGCAAAACAGAAATGAGTGGAAGAAGAAAATAAAAAATAGCGATCCCTCACGAATGGGAAAAGCTAAAGAAGAAGATGTCAGTGTCAAGTGTTATTTGCATACTTTGTTTATGAAATAATTTTACTGGAAATTTAGAATCTTTTGCAAGAAAATATATGTATGGAATTTGAACATAATACACAGGATTGACGGAAGATAATGTGCAGGTCACATTAGTTTTTTATTTTAAATATGGATCGTCGGAAGTGGTATTTTATCATTATAATAGGGTATTATGATTCTACTAAAATGGATTGCAAAACAAAGGTATAATTAATATTGTAGACTATACTTAAAAATAATAGAATATAAAAAAGTATTCAAACTTATTTTGTCTAATGTAGTTTAGCGCATGGAGTAAATATTCTTTCTGATGTTCTCATAAATTTCAAAAAAAGTAGAATACAAGGCTTTGAATTCTGTTATGAGCTACCCACATTTTTTTTTTTAATTCTATATTTTTAATAACTTACTGCATCTAGTAGTGTGCTGGTCTCATAGAATGGTGCAGCAGGATCCAACCCAGTTATCCTTCCAATCTTCTTTACTTTATCCCTCATATATTTCCCTGCAAATGCTACCATATGTGAACCTAACGAATGTCCCAACAAATGTATATCATGCAGCGATACTCCATTATTGTGTAAGTGGGCAATAAACTTTCCAAAAACTTTCCCTGTCTCCTTAGCATACAGTACAGATACCAAATAAGTCTCATTGGCTGGTTTTGACCAATCAACGAACACTACGTTATATTCACCATGCTGGAAATATGCTGCCTTTCCTGTTTGGAACCATGGTGAAACCCAGGGACTTGTTGTCCAGCCATGGACGAAAAATTTCCAGGGAAGTTTAGGGTTGATTGATGAGTTGAGTGGTACGCCTGTTTTTAGTTCTATGGGAGTATCAGGGCGATGTCTTGCGTAGTGGTAGTAAAATATTTGTTTGGTAATTGCCGCGCTTTCGCTTTCAGATGAATACACTAAAACAAGATATTTATTTTAGGTTGATACTGATTCGATTCTGCGCCTGCGTACTGCCAACACTGTCTTTTGCTAAGCGGGATATGTATGTGAAAACTAACATGCGCAGAGTACAGCAGTAACTTTTACTTTTAAAACAGTTTTGTAGTTATGTTAATGTCTTTTTGCTTCATTGTAATAATAAAATTTATAATAATTACCCTCTGTGTCCATAGTTAAACTTTAAGATGAACTACTTAACACGTGAAATCATTTACGTAATTAACGAATTAAAGATTAAAAATAAATCAAGTGAAATGTCAGTTTAGTAGGATGCTAAAATTAACTGACTCAAGGTTTATTTGCTTACGTATTAATTCAATATTGAAATTTATAGTTTGTTAATGACATTGACGTAGTATGTACTTATCGTATATTTCGTACAACTTTTTTACGAATGTACAGGGTGTATCAAGATAATGGAACAGTGTCATTTATTCGTGAATATGAAAAGTTACACAAAAAAGTGATTAAGATATATTATTTTAGAGCCAGTGGTACTCAACTTATGAATAAACGTTATATTTTTTTAAATGGCATCATATATTTTTTATTAACTCATTAAATAGCGAATTTTCTTCTGAATTTAACAATATAATAACATCATACCCTTACATTGCGAAAAATTTGATAAAAATTAATTCAAAGTTACTATTTTAATTTTTTTAAGCAGGCTAAGCAAACATTCAACTATTAAAACAAAAGAAAGTTATTTGTCATTTTTGTATATTATTGTTACGTATTATATTATTTTTTTCGAAATGTTTCAAATTTCGTTAATTTTTTTTATTTCGCGTAATTACTATTTTATTTTGCGTAATTATGATAAATTTCTGCAAATAAGTTGCATGCTAAGAATGCATTTTGTTGGGTTTTGCATCAATAAATAAAATCAGCATTTGTTAAATCTGCTGTCATTATTAAATTAAGTACCTATTGCAAAGGTAACGAAAATAACCTTAATTATAATAATGGACAACAGTGAAATACGAAAATGACATAATTTTCTTTTGTTTTCATGATTAAATGTTTGCACAACCTACTTAAAAAATTTAAAACAGGAATGAGATGCTAATTTGAATTAATTTTTGTCAAATTTTTCGTAATATAAGGATATGATATTATTATATCGTTCAAAAGAAAATTCTTTATTTAATAAGTTAATAAAAAAACGTACGAGGGTCATTCAATAAGTAAAGAGACAAATTCTATAATTTTAAAACTATTCAATGAATGTGTACAATCTTTTCAGGGGTGTTAGTTGGCAACCTTGGGATATGCTCTAATCAGCTGTTTCATCATTTTATGTCAACATAACCTCAAAATTTTCAGTTCACCATGGCAAGTCCACTAGAAGATTGCACCTTAGAAGAGCAGCGCTCAGTCATTAGATTTTTAGTCGCAGAAGGTGTAAAACCAAGTGAAATTTTTTCTAGAATGTTAATACAGTACGGTAAAAGTTGTATGAACCGTGCGAATTTTTACAAGTGGGTTGATCGGTTTAAAAGTGGCCGAACAAGTGTAGGTGCAGGTTCAACCTTCCGCCGGTAAAGTGATGCTGACCATCTTTTGGGACTCACAGGGTCCAGTCTATTGCGATTTCCTTGAAGATCAGCGAACTATCAATAGCCAATACTACTCTGAGATGCTAGAACACAAAGTTAGACCAGCTATCAGGAGCAAACGCCGTGGACTCTTGTCAAAAGGAGTCATTCTTGAGCACGATAACGCCCGCCCTCATACAGCCCAGCTGACCCGGGATAAGCTTCAAGAATTGGGTTGGGAGGTCTTACCTCGTCCTGCCTACAGTCCCGACCTCGCCCCATCTGATTTTTACCTGTTTGGACCACTCAAAGACGCCGTACGTGGAAAAATATTTGCTAACGATGAGGAAGTTAAGGAAGCGGTGCAAAAGTGGCTTCGGGGTAAATCGAAAGAATTCTTCGCCAAGGGAATTAGCAAGCTGCAAGAAAGATGGGACAAGTGCATAACTGTGGGGGGTGATTATGTTGAAAAATAGCCTTAATTTTGAAAGATTGAAATAAACCGTTTTTGAGCTATAGCCATTTGTCTCTTTGCTTATTGAATGACCCTCGTATAATGCCATTTAAAAAAATGTAACATTGAGCCATAAGTTGAGTACCACTGGCTTTAAAATAATAATGATTATCTCAAAATGTGTCCCCCTCTATGCCTTACAAAATATCTTAATCACTTTTTGAGTAACTTTTCATATACATGCATAAAATGCACTGTTCCATTATCTTGATACACCCTGTATACCTATGTGAATTTATATTTGAAAAATTATATTCTTGATATTTACGATCATCTTTAAGTAAATATTAAATATGTAAACAGAATTAATAAATCATAAACCTTCGCTGCCCTCGTGTTTTAATTTTGACCCATTGACGACTAAAGACTAGCAGACTAGCTTTACGTACTTGTATTGTAAATACCTATTGTTTATTCCCGATGTTAAAATGTAATTTAACGGACTGGTTTCTAATGCGTTTAAACCATTTTAATCACAACTTGACAAGCTGAGGTTTCGAACGTATTGGACACGATGTAAAGCTAGCAATCACTTAGGCTCGGGCCACACTATGCATTTTGGCGGGACTGGTAAAACGCATCCGGTTAAACGGAATAGATGCTACAGCGTCCACATATATCCCGCTAAACAAGACGGCAGCAATGACAACTCGATTCTATTAAAAAACAAGCGAATTTTTAACTACAGGCTCTCGCGATGCAAGAGATCTGTGCAATGTGCATTTGGAGTTTTAGCCGTTTTAGCAAACAAGTGGAGAGTTTTTCACACCGATGTTAGTACTGCCTGATTCAGTGGATGACAATGATATTATTAAGGCTTGCTGCATATTAAACGATTTTGTTAGAAAGAGGGATGGTATCAATTATGAAGATACTGAAACTTATCCTTCTATGGACGTAGATAACTATGGGCCAAGTGTGCAAACTCAGGGATCAGACGTCAGAGATTTGCTGATTACTTTATGGCAGCTAGAGCCGTAATATTTCAGAGAAATCATGCTTATTGATTTAAAATTACTGTAGTATTAGTACCTGTTAGTACCTAGTAGTATTTCACTAATCTGTGTCTAGCATGATAAATTATAGCAAAACACTTTTTTTTCCTTTTCTCCAGATATATCTGTTCATAATTCGTACATTTTTTTCCCAATGTTATCCTAAAATTTCTCTCGCAGGTTCCTGTCGCTGTGCCATTACTACCATTTTCCCACAACGCAGGGTACTCTTCAACATATTGAATAAACATATCTGTTTCAAACATATTTAAAACAGAATAAGAGATATTTATTGACAATGACAAATACACACACTTGATGTTCAACGTGTTCCACTCAATTTTAATATTATATTACAACAACTCAACTGCGGCTGCGGTAAAAACCGGACAAATGTGAACGCTCGCATTATCTTCAATGTGTTGTAGTTGCCATGCGGCAAATTGACCGTCCCGTCAAACCGCAACATACTGCGGTAGTATCGGTGTGGACGCATTCATTTAAAACAATAAGTTGTTGTCGTCCCAGTCAATCGGTCCCGCCAAAACGCATAGTGTGATCCGAACTTACTAGCTGACTAATTATGCACGGGCTGAAGTTAGCTTTCTTTTCCTTTCATCAGCCATAGATGGCACGCGACGCACGCGACGTGTAAAAATAACCTAAAAAGTGTGTTTTTGTATTTCAGGTTGTCTTAATTTGCAGTCGTAGAAAAAGTATAGCATGTGTGTTTTATAAACTCTTTAGATATAAAGGCTGAGTATTCTTTAAGGGCATATAATATTGACTAAAATAGGTCTGATCTTCAACTGTTTCCGGTTATTTTGTATTAGAAGCGAAGAAAAACTGACAAAGATAGTGATCGAACAAAATTTTGCCTACTCCAGTAAATACAGTATAAAAATACAATAAAATATAAAACATTTCTCAATTTCTAATAGTTATGAAGTTATTTGAAAATTGAATATTGGTCAAGGTCGACACAATATTTTACTTAGTATTTTTTTTAACATTACGATTTCCTTTCAAACGTAAACAAAATCAAAACGTCTCATTTAATCGAAGTCGTAACTTATAGTTTTCGAGATAGCAGAGGTAAACCCCGTAAAAACTCATTTTTCACTATTGAAGATCGGACCCATGTTGATTAGAACTTTTTTTACCTATTTGCCTCAATATTAGTACTATATGCCCGTAAAGTTTATGTACGAATTTGTGAATCATCTGTATATGTAAAAATAACCTATAAAAATAAATATTCCTTTCATTTTCACAATTTTTTGATGTCTAATAAAATTTACTATGTGCACCGCGCACTGAAGTTCCTCATATGGTTCATTTTTCACATTCATTTATTTATTTATTTATAAGTGTTTGGCTTCTCAACAAGAAAATATCCCAATTAAAGAGAAGCTCAAGCGCTACAATTAGACACAGTACACATGATCATAATATGACATATACATAAAAACAAGTAAGCAAATGTTTAGAACAAAATATCAAAGAGCATAACATATTTAAATGAGGAATATAACTAAAATGATAAAAAGCAGAACTTCAATGCCTTGATACATAAATAGCCATTACAAACTTTTTTGTCCACATTTGGACTATCTGTTGGCTTCCTTCTTTCGAAAAATCTAGTTCTGCAATTTACTCTTGATTATCTGGGCCAAAATATAAATATTACCAGAAAACTAAGAGCACGTACCGAAAAAATGCATTTAATTATTATAAATGTAAAATTTATCATTTTATATATAGAATGCAATCAAGATTTAAATAAATAATTAGTGTGTAATATTGCACATACATTATTTATAAGCAACGTGAATATTACAGTACGGAAACGAAAACATGTTACACTCAATATGTAACAAATCAATTTTTTTGGCAGACATAAATTACTTTATTTATATTTTTGTTCTTTATTACTATACTATTGTTGATAGTTACGGTTTTTTTGAGAAAAATAAAAGATAAATTAAGAAAATGAAAAAATAATCTGGTATTAAATTTACTGATCTATAATATTTAAATACCAATACTTATAGTCATCTGTAAGTTATACCGGATGGCGCTCAAAATCTGTTACATAGACATTTAATATCAGAAATCAGTTTTATCTTGAGATGTTTACCAAATTATTTTATAAAGATTTTTTTCCAAAGTTTTAGAACATAAATTCTGTATATAAGTCAGCAAACAAAATTCATTTAGTAGCTATGGTTTGTAAATGCAGAAATTTAATATAAAATTTTTGAAACTTACAATTTAACCGTAGTAGCCATAAAATTAAAACTATAAGACAAACAAATGCATGTAACTGTAAAGTATTTATTGTGATTTTTTATTAATATAATTATTTGAAAATTAAATTATTATTCTACTTACACATTTTACATTATTATAATTTTATTAATAAATAAAAAATCTGATGTTGCCAGCACATGACCTTCCGCCAATTCCATGTTTAAAATAGCAATTTAGCTTTAAGTAAAGTATCACTTCCGGTTGATCGTTTCTAAACAAAATCTTATTTGTTGTTATAATAGAAAAGTCTGTATTACGAAATTTTTGATTATACTATATTATGTTTTTCCTCGAAAATCTTTTAAGAGCTCCAAGTTAAGTACCGCATTCGGTTTATCATACATATATAGTCAAAATCTAATATTTTGTTTCCAATCATATACGAGTTTTAAATGCCAAATTTGAGAAGTTTTGGATCACATTTTAATATATTTTTTTCAAGGAAATCTGTTCAGAGCTTCAAGTAAGGTACCACTTCCGGTTTATCAATTTTAGCCAATATCTAAGTCTTAAATACCAACGGCAATAACTTAGTTAATATTTACCCAAAAAGTAAGTTAGAAACCCTATAAAACCGATTATTACTAACCCAACTGCACCAACTATTAATTTGAATATTCTACTTCGAGTCATATTTACTAAACTAACTTACTTTTTATATACTTACCATAAATTAACGATAATAACATAAACATAAATTTCATTTTAATAATCTTGTTTTAAATTCGTTTATCTTTATATAAATATATAAATTTTATTTTATTTAATATTTTGATTCGCTCACTAACATTGCCGCAAAAACAAGCAATGAAGATGTTTAATGAGAGATATATAACGATTTAAACTTATCTTATCTCACTGTTGCGACCTTTAATTTTTAACGCCGACTCGCAGACTACAAAAGAGTTAACTTATTATTTCACATTCACTTTAACGTAGGTGAAGAGGTGACATAATTGCTGATTTCAGCAAAAACGATTCTTATAGTTGCAACATGCAGATATTATTGTTATTGTTTTTATAAGCATGTTGATGTAATTTTGAGATGTTTTTTTTTTCATTATTTAAGTTTAAGTTTACTGCATTTCCGATAAATCATAATACAGTTACACTCACAAATAAAAAAATTGTTTATTTTGTAATACAAAATTCAATTATTTAATAATATAAACCAGTGGTGGCCAACCTTCCTGCGTCAATTTGTTTTACATATGACGTTAGATGTACCATACAACTTAAGTACTTTTTCTACCTTATACATATCGTAATTAAAATTCATTCATAATTGTACAAAATAACGGAAAATTAACAATAATAATTATCACTGTATATATACAGTGTGTTAATTAATAACCTGGCCATAGGCGTTTTACATGGGAAATCAGCTTTTCCTGGCGCAAAAGTTCCCAAATTATTTTAGACAAAAATACTTCAAATAAATGTTGTAGAGATTAAATTCTGCACCCAAATTAGTAAAAACAATTTTAAATTTTTCTGGAGATAGCTGATTTATAGCGGTATCCATGGAACACAAACAAAATTACGAACAATTGTATGCCATCTTAACTGTCAAAAATAGTTTGTGTTTTGTGATTTTTGTTCAATAACATATTTCTTTGAAAGTATGGAACAGCTTTCTCATGAATAAATGCTTCAGATTATAAAATGGTGTTACTCTGGACAAATTTTGTTTAAGTTGCATGGTTATCGCTATAAATCAGCAATCTTCAAAAAACTTTAAAATTGATTTTCTCGGTTTATTAAATGTCAAAAATAAAATCTTATTACTATATCGGGTGCACAATTTAATTCTCTGCAACATTTATTTGAAGTATTTTTGTCTAAAATAATTTGGGAACTTTTGCGCCAGGAAAAACTGATTTCCTATGTTAAACGCATATGGCCAGGTTTTTAATTAACACACTATATATATATTATAAAAAACTAAACAGAGAAAATAGTATAAAACACTTGTAACGGAAGGCTATTCAAGCACTCATTCCTTCGTCCACTCGCCGCTGCTCGGCTCGTATTTACGAATTTTTAACTTATGCTAGAATAAGTTGCTGTCTGTATATATGATTCCAGCTAGCTGAAGTAAACAATGACTTTCGTCTCAACTATTTTGAAATGCGTATGTTACTAACCGATTGTGAATAAAAATATTTTTATTCACGACTGTCAAATAATATACCCATAATTTAACCGTTTTTTTTTTCAATTAATGATCGTTACTGTTGCTAATGAATAATATTGACAGTTCGATGGAATAATATTATTCAATCATTATGTCAAATTCAAATCTTACCTTACAAAAAGTACAAACAAATTACTTTTAATAAGTAATTTTTTCCACATAAAAATCCCAAAATTATACTAGTTTTCTCATTTTTTATTTTTATTTTCTTCTTAAGCTTAAAATGTAGCTGAATAGTCGGTTTAAAATTTTCTGCTAAATGTCAAATCACTTCATAATTTTGTTAAAACAAATACCCTGTAATCAACGCTCAACGCTAACTATGTTTATGTTTGTAAACAAACAATTTTTTAAAATTTGTTAGGTTATTTCTGATTTTATAATAATACAGTATGTTATTATTGACAGTTGTGGATAAAGTATAGTATTCTATTTGTATGTAATGGCTATTACTCACTCGAATGATTTACTTCATTCTCATGAGTAATAGCATCCATTACATGCTCAATGAATAATATACTATTTTCTATTTTGCACCTACAACAAAGCTATTACATCACCCACAAAAGTTCGTTAATAGCTCATTCGAATGCTGCAATAGACTAGTACAATTAATTCTTTTAAGGTAGCTATCAGTGTCAAAAAATGTCAAATGTTAAATCACGCTAAATAAACGAACATAAACGATTGCTAGAAATATTATTTTATATAATTATGAATTTAAAATTAGTAATAACAAGAAGAAAAGAAATAGAATAGTAGTAATAGTAGATAGTTGATATTACAAAAATAAGGTTACGTTATTCAACGTCAAACGTCACATTAGTATACCAATTGACACCAAACTACGAATTTTTATTTAAAAAGCGCAAAATAGAAGAAATAGTATAACGAACTCATTTCATAATTGTTGATTACTTTTTACGAAGAATTGGGCAAACTACGTTGCGCGTCGTTATCCAAACTTCCTTCTCACAAAATAAAATGAAAATGAGGTACTACACCATAGTCTAATTTTAACTATAGATAAAATGCGAAAGTGTACGTAAATTAATGAGTTTTAGTAAAAGAATTTTGTTTAAATATTATTTAATTCGGAAACTACAAGTGATTGAAGTCGATAATTAGGATGGCATATCAAGTCTCTTCTGCATTTTGATTGGTTGCCTGATTTTAAAAGCGAGACTCACGCGCTTTTTTCGCACGATCCCTATACCTCCCTTACCAAGGGTAGCGGAAGGTAAAAAATGCATTTATTTATGCTTAATAATAATTTCTTCATGAATATAACGTATAAAGTTTATATGAAATTTTTTTTGTATACTTTATAGAACTAACAGTTTGTCGACCACTGCTACGTTACGCAACAAATTCTTAACTTATTCCAGAAAAAAAAATTGGTAAAGGACCCCATTATGACATACGTTCTTTAATATACTATTATTATTCTTATGAGTGTTGAGAAACATAATGAAAATCTTAATGCAAACTATTTATAAGTGACCTTGAATTTCATCTGTAGATAATATGTTTTTTCCCTAAAGGAAAAGAAAATATACAAAAAAGAAATGACTTGCGAAAATGTAATCTGCATGGTCCAAAGTCTACAATTTTAATTAGGGTACTAATATTTATTTTACTATTTGCAGTAAATTTTTGAAAGAACTAAATTATTTGAAATAAAAAATCAAATAAATAAATAAAAAGATTAGATATGCTATGTTCGTTATGTCTGATAAAAATGAATATGCTATTTAAAAATTATCGTTTTAGGTACTTACACATATTTATCTATTATCTCTTCAATACCTTTAACACAACTGCACTTGAAATAATTGAATGACGTTTAAAAGATTATTGTACACCAGATATTCGTTAATAAACTCTATAGAATTCATATTATTCTTTAAAAATGACATATTTAAAACAAATATTTCAAATTAATAACTGTTTTCAACTCAGTATTTCACAGTATCTCTCGTCATTGTTGATATGTCGTCATTAATACAAATTAAAATCATATGACGGACGCACCATTTAATGACGTACAAAATCTATTTTTATACATGCTGTATCGTCAAATGTATGTAGGTACATAGTCAATTCCTATTAACATTTCAATTATACGGCTAGCACTGAACTGTTTTTTTTCTTTTAAATAAATCCAGAAGATTTTATATAGTATGTGTATTACGAAATATATGAATTGCAAAATGGATTACATTTGTTATATTATTTAGAGCGTGTTATGGGTTTCAAATATGAATAACAAATATGTTATTTTAAAAGAATATTTCAGATAATTATGAGAGGTAGGATTTATAATTAATATAAATAAATACATACCTGTATCTGTTTCCATTTGTGTATGTTCTTAATTTTGAACTTTAACTTATCACTTCATATTTTTAAATATTTATATACATATGTATTTGCATAGGTAGTTATTTAATTGAAGTTTACTATTAATAATTATCAAAACATTTTTATATCAGTTAAAAGTCTTAGATAAGCAAACAGAAATTAAAAAAATATAACTTTACAATTAGATAAGAAGATAAGTGGTCGGCTAATACTTACACGATAGATACTTAAAAATAACACTTACGAAAATAGTTTCAACAACCAACTCATCAAGATAAAGCTGGGATTATTGGTTATTTGCAAAAAGTGACCTTTTAATTATATGCAAATAATAATTTAAATAACGTAATTATATGCACGTGATTATTATTATGATCATTATAAACACAATTTAATTTAACGAATTTTAGAACAAAAAAAAAAAAACGAAAAAAATACCGAAATCGATAATGTAATTATTAAAACGGACACGATCATAAATTCATTATAAATCTGTTTTACTGTTTGACACGATCACAAAGCTTAACCGGTTTAAAATCGGTATAAAAAACCGCTTTCTTTTCCTGGTAAAATTAAAATAATCAAAATTTGAATATCTTTCTTAATTTTTGCGCCCTGACGACAACGAAGGATTTAGAAAAAATCTGTCGCGGCCATCACAATACCTCTAGCCCTTTCCATTGTGGTATATATAAGTATTGTATGTAACATTTCTTGTACGCACAAAAAATTCTAATTACACCTAATCTTTATATTTACGTATTTTCTATAATTTTAATTTCATTCTATGCGTAAGTTTTCTCCATTTCTTCTAAATGTTCCAGGTTTTTCCAATTCATTAGCGGGATTGGCGGTATTTCTGACGGTTCATGTAATATACCTATAAATTTAAATATATAATTAATAATACAATAAGAAATATTAAATTTTGTTCCCAGAAAAAGCCTGCAGTACTATCTCTGAATTTTTGACACAGACATTAGTGACATTTATCAGTGAATTACACACATTTAAATTTCTGAAGTAGTTACCATGGAGATGTTTGGGCTGTGAGCAGGCTGTGAGATTTACTATAACAGACTATTTTAAATCTATAAAAGATATAATAAATTTTTTAAATGTGACGGATAGAGAATATTGTTTTTTATTACTTGTAATAACATAAATTTTCAAAAAATAATATTTAGAAGATTTTTGTTAAAAATACTACTACTTCCGGTTATCTAATTGTTACCACAACCTACATATTCAACTCTTTCCATTACTGTTATATTGAGGAATCCGTAGTTACACAGGTCTTTAGTCTTATAGACTTTGAGAAATCGTACCTCCAACAACCTCACACGCACACACACACACACATACACACACACACACACACACACACACAGACATCATCCTAAAAATGTTATAATTGTAATCTAGGGACCTTAAAACGAGCTTATTCACTAAAATCTGGATATGCGATTTTTAGCATGCATCCAATATGTACCTCTCTTAGCGACAGGTAAAAAAGATGAGAAAAATATACCAGTATTAGATAATAGGTGGCCTTTAAAGAATGTTAGAGGGCTGAATATTTGAAAACGAAACATAGCCCACTAACTCGGGAAAATCGTTTTTCGCAGATTGTTGCTCCCCGTGTCAACTAACAATATTGGTTGTGGTATAAATAAAAATTATGCATCAAATGGCATATATGTAAATTATGTCATAATGTAATCCCATAAATTAATTATTAAATTTATTCAATTTCTTATTAATAGCGATAGGCATGGTATCTGAACAAAAAGACAAACTGTTACAAAATATCAAAACGAAATCAAAACAAAAAATCTGTTGTGGCCAGCACAATACCTCTCGCCATTTTCATTTTATGTAGTATAGGGCGAGAGCAGTTACAGTTATGTGACTTTGTTGGTCTTGGCAAGCAGATGTGGGGGCCGTGTCAGAATGAGAGCTAGTAATATACATAGGTGTCAAGTATCATAAATTTTAATTCGAAACATTATGATTTTCCAAATCCATGTGGATTATTTTCCCCGACAAGTATATTCCATACTAATGGATGACAAATAAACATTAGAACATTTTGAAATTTTCAATGAAAAATTATGACATATGACAATTGTGACATCTGTGTAAAAACTACTAGCCGTCATTCTGACACGGATCCTCATCTGCTTGCCAAGGCCAACAAAGTCACATGTCTGCTCGCGCCCTATAAGTACACACACATAATTGAAATTGTTTCTCTTCTTTCGTTCTATAAGAAATTTTATCCCATTATTCTACTATGTTCAAAATTCTTCAAATTCATTGACGGTATTAACGGTATTTCTTAAGGATATATGTAATATTAACATATCTGTAATTTAAATATATAATTAATTAATAATACAATAATATATATTAAATGTACTCTCACCTCCCAGAAAAATCTGACAGTGACATTTTGCATTTACATGTCAATTACAAAAATTTAAATATCGCAAATGTTTTTCGGGCAACGAGATTTATTACAACAGATTATTTTATATTATTATATACTATATCTCCAAACATATACGAGATATAATAAAAGAATTAAGTGTGTTAGATTGAGAATTTAATTATCTTTAATATTTGTAGTAACAAATTTTCAAAAAATAATATTTAGAATTTTTTTTTTTAGAAACTACCACTTCCGGTTGTCCAATTGTTACCAGAACCTATTCAACTCTTCCCATTACTGTTAGATTGAGGAATCCGTAGTCAAACAGGTCTTTAGTCTTATAGAATTTGAGAAATCGTGTCTCCAACAACCTCACACACACACATCCACACACACACAGACATCATTGTAAAAATGTTAAAATCGGATTCTATGGACCTTAAATCGTGCTTATTCAATAAAATCTGGGTATGTGATTTTTAGCATGAATCCAATACCTTTCTTAGCGAGAGGTAAAAAATCATAACTAAAGAATTCTGACAGATAAAATGTCAAACATTTGAATGCGTTGATGATAAAGTTTATTTCAAGATCAAGTTTATGAAGATCTTCAACTTTTTGAATACAATAATAAAATATTATTGAATTGTCATTACGAATACTTTTGTTGTAAAATAAAACAGTTTTGTCTATTCAATGGCCTATGCCCTTATGTCTCGTGTATTTTAATGATATTCTGAACAGTTTGTCTTTTTGTTCAAATGTCATGGCTATCGCTATTGATAAGAAAATAAATAATTGATTTATGGGTCTAAAATATTACATAATATACATGTATTTCGTGTCATTTGATACAGTGTGTGAAAATCTATTTTCCGGTGTTAACGGACTATGTTCGATTTGCAAGTATTCACCTGGTATATTCATCTAATCAGTTATTAATTGCAAAGGACACCAGGTTGTGTATCATATGAGTAACACTGGTTGCATATGGAAAACGAGAAAAGGTTGATACAGCTGCTGAAACTAAATAACGCTCAGATTACCACCATAAAATACATTTAAATACTTTAATATTCTATTATTATTATTATTTTAAAATTATCTCTTGCATGAATCGAAAATATTACATTTTTACCTCTCGCTAAGAGAGGTATTGCATTCATGCTAAAAATCGCATATCCAGATTTTATTGAATAAGCACGTTTTAAGGTCCTTACAATCCGATTTTAACATTTTTACGATGATGTCTGTGTGTGTGTGTGTGTGTGTGTGTGTGGATGTGTGTGTGTGTGTGTGTGTGTGTGTGGGATGTTGGAAGGACGGTTACTCAAAAACTATAAGACTTAAAATTTGTTTAACAACGTATTTCCCAATCGGACATTCCCGGGAAGATCTGAAAAGGTTTTGGTAACAATTGGACAACCGGAAGTAGAAGATTCTTGAAAAAAAATCTTCTAAATATTATTTTTTGAAAATTTTTCTTGATAATATTAAAGAAAAATAAATTCTCTTTCTGATACATTTAAATATTTTTATACATATTTTATAGATTTAGAGATAAAAGGAATATAATATATAAAATAATCTTGTAATTAATTTTACAACCGAAAGGATGCCATGAAAAATTTAAATTATTTGTGACAGATAAATGTCAGTGTCAGAAATAATGAGTTATGAAAGAAAAATGTACTTGGAGAATCCCTTAATTCTTGATCTGTGACTATTATGGAGATGACAAGTCTAGGTTGAAGGACTTAAATTTGTTTCAAACATTATGGGACAATGTACACCAGCACTGTAGACTAGAGTAACTTTGAATTGCGGAAAAGCTATCAAATTCTTCTCAAGTAAGTTGTAAATATTGACAAAATTACACATCGAATAATCGGAGTGCAATCTATCCGTCACTTTATTAAAGGGAATTAGTGTTATTTAGATATAACATGTATGAAAAAATAAAATGTAAAAGAAGATATGTAAGAATAGATGCACAATCCAGATATATACATTTTAGACCGCCCAAAATTAATGTTTTTACTAGAAGAATATGAAGAGAAAATAAACAAGGTTGTTCGAATTGAAAATTGCTGTTACCAGCCTAATATTTATATATAGTAAACTCTACTTTGTAATTTACTGTAACATAATTTATGGTAAAATATCTTTATGTTGAGACATGCTATTATTGAATAATAAAGAAGTTTATACGTCATAGATTTATATGAATATATTATTTGTATTTATAAAAATATTCTTTGCTTTATGCATACAGCCAGGTAAAGTATACGGCGAGAGGTTATGTGCTGGCCACATCAGATTTTTTATATTGAAGTTTGTAAGTCAAGTGAATATAATAATGAAACAATGAAAGGGGGAAAATAAAAACTCTTGTCTGTCTCACGCTATTTTTTCTACATAAGTTGGAAACCTAGAAAAAATCTCTTTTCATACACCTTGAAACATTCATAAAAAAGTTGAACACCGCCATTCAAAAGAGCACGAAAAAGTGTATACCAAATAGGGGATTCCGATAGGTATCCTAGATTAAGCTAGGGTACCTTTATATACAGGGTATGGCCATGGGGCAAGATCGCCGCCATTAGCGGGCCAATTTCAAACATACTAATAATTCATTTCCCTATTTATTTGTAAGAAATGTGATATTATATTATACAGGAATATTAAATAATCACACTATGAATCTATAATGTAATAAAAATTCATTTATTTAAGAGATACACAATTATTATTATGACACAGATTTAGAGGTTATGTAGAGTATAGGATATAGGTTGTTATTATCACATCTAATTTAATATCTGTAGTTATTATTTACATAATAAGTATATATTCTAAACTTACCTTTTAAAAATTTAAATGTTTGTAATTTTTATGTGTTTTCAATATTGCCAGTCATCGTAGTCAGTATCTCAAGAAAATACACAAATAAATAAAATGAAAGTATTACTTACACTTTAAATAAATATTAGAAGTATATTTAAATGTGTTTTGCATTAAAATAAAACAAATAGCCACGAAAATACATAATAATTTGCGCAAGAACAACTAATAGGCGATGGGAAATAAGCAATATGACATCTGGTGGTATTTTGCGGAACTATAGTTAACGGGATAAATTATACACGTGACATTTTCTTGATTGTATAAACACAAGTGTTATCTATTGTGTTTATAATATTTACGTTTACATATCTAATATATCTTAATATTATACACTTATGCATAAATACAATTAGTAAATGTCAAATTATCCCGTTAACATTAGTTCCACTTTGGCGCTGCGCTCTTATTTCCCATCGCCAGATGTTTATGTATAACAACACGTATATACAACACGTAAACATCTTTGCCCATCGCCTATACGACAGTGGCCCGTAAATGGCGGACAAAACGCGAGCCCCGTCATGCCATACCCCAGATTAAGCAAATTTTAAGCGCCCCGTTGCGTCAAGTTACCTGCTTTGTGAAATTTGGGTTTTGTATTAAAATATAGGTATTAGGTGCACATATGGCCTCCGTAAGAGTGATTCCAAGTATAAATATAAAAAATATGAGAGGAGTTAATTTTATTCCATATCCCAAGCCTCACAAAAATATAAATGATTCATCCGTAACTACATCAAACGGGGTAGTTTCGTAGAAGTAGTGTTATATGCATCCATAGTTAAATAGGTTTGGTATGTTTTACAATGGAAAATAATAATAATAATAATAATATTTATTGACCATTTTATGTAATACATTTATGGCAAGTCACACTTTATATTTACATCAACTATCACACGCTTATTACATGAAACTAATGTAGTGATGGAGATACCAATTTACCACTATCAATGTTGGGTATGTGTAATATATTATCACTTGGTCCTGCATTTATTCAATTTTGAATTTTGAAAACGTTAAAACTATACTAAAAATATGCATTACAACTAACCCGAATTAACCTTATTAAAATAATATCGCTCTTTTCAGACTACAGCACTCTAACCATCTTAGTTCATTCACCGAATGATCTTCACTTTTCTTTTTTTAATTTCGCCCCTGGCACTAACTCTGCACTTAAAAAAATCATTTTCAGCACGAATCGGATACATATCAACAGAAATCATGTTTGTTTGTCCGTGTAGTTCAAGATTTCACCGCAGATGGCGAACTTTGTGACGTCATGATCGGAATCCCCTATTCAAATTACACTTGGAAGTGTTCGTAAAAAGTGCATAATTTTCATTTTATCTATATCATTAAAATAGTCTTTTAATGGCAACTTTTATCTAAATTAACCGAATTAGTATTTCTTATTGTTTTCGAGATCCTAATGCACGGCGCGTTTCTTGAGGATACTATATATTTATCATGTTAAGGTTATGGAATATAAATTTAAGTTTCAAATATATAATATCGATATGGTAACTTTATTAGATTTATTTTAATATACAATTACATTTATATTAATTGTTGTAAACATTTACAAAACAATATTTTTTAGAACAGTATAATTTAATTTTAATTAATTTTCACAATTGTTTAAATCAAACTACTTTGTACTTTCACAATAATAATAATAATACTTACAGGTACATATTAAAATCTTGCATAAAACTGCAATACCCAATGTGCTATTTTACAATAAAACATAATACTCGTAGCATAATCATCATCAACTTTTTTAAGCTCCGTTTGTGGCAAAAGGCGTGTTTCCGTTCGTCCTCAAATAAAATACACCTGTTGTTCCAATTTTAATGTTCTCTCCCATGATAGCTGTTGGATTCTGAGCACACTCGCCTTTCTTATATTTTCTGTAGTTTGCGCATTCGTATGATATGAAGCCACTAGACTTGATGCTCTCTCCGAAGAGGCGAAATGATCTTGTGTGGCTGCAAGAAGCTGAAAAGAAAAGAATATATATATTTAATCTGCAATAACTGGAAAATATAGGCAGCGTGTCAAGATTTTGTAGGCCACTATTGGGATCTCAGAAACGATAAGAGATGATTTCGGTCAAATGGGACAGTGTGCCATCTTAGATCTGTTTTTGTTTTGTAAAAAAATATCCTAGGCTAAATGACAATAAACTGACTGTTCGAATTTTTTATTTTCTAAAAACTCTTAAGCAATTGGTAATGTAGAAAAATGTTTCACATAAAAAGGATAAAGATTTTAATTGTGCATCCATTGAATAAGAAAATAAGTTTTCTATCGGTAAGTTTTCAAGATAGGTACAGTAAAAATTTTAGTTCCGCTCATTCTGTTAAATTCAGTAGTGTCGTTTACTTAGTATTTATGAGGGTACATAACATACTACTGTTATTTTATAATAATAATAATAAAATAAGTCAACTGGTAAGTTTATTAGCAAATGTAAAACCAAATAAGTGAAAAATAAGATACTATGAATCAAGGTACTATATCTAAATTAATAAATAAACTTATGTTACAGTAAAAACATTGTCAACAACGAGCATCGTTTCTAAATGGAATGCCATAACTTAGTCGAAACAGTATCAATTTTTGACAGACAAACGTGTTATATACATCCTTATCGCACATGCTTCTTTGTAAATGAGAAAGATAAATATATGCTAATTTGTTAATTCGTTCATAATACGGATGATCTTGATCGAACATCTTTAAAAAAAATACTGTAGATTGTTTTTTAAATCGAAACCGTTTTAATTTTTATTTTAAAAATACTTATTTTCTTCTCTTTCTATTGGTATAAGGATTATTGAATTTTAAATTTGTATTACCTTTAAAATCTTAGATACTCGTTTGTATGTAATTTTTTTAAACAAACTAAAGAAATAACCTAATGTAACCTACAAAACTTTCGTAGGTAGAGTAGGTTAAGGTATGTTCGTCCTATTTTAATGTGCACTTCGAAATTTTTATTGTTCATTTGCCTAGCATGGAAGTAGCCTATTTAAATGTGCAATTATATATTCTCCAAATTTAAATGTCTATATTCTTTAAGCACAAAGTTCGGAAAGTCATTTTAATGGATTTATAAGCTTATTCTCGTTATTAATTTTTGATTCTTTTTTCTAAACAAAATTTATCAGAACTTTTTTTCTGTAAGATCATTAATTTGAGACAAAATTATAAAATTCCAATATTTTCAATTTACAAAGTCCATGCATTTTTAGAAATACATTTGATATATTTTTTCTTATTTCGCGTTTACAAAGTGAATTTTGTACAACTGTTTTTATCAAAAACAGTGATACAATGAAAAATTTTGTACAAAGATTTTTGGGGATTTTTTAAATTGTTAAGTTGGTAACTTAGTCTAAGTGTCAAATAAACATCTTTAATTTTAGATGTCATTACCTACCTGTCATTACTCATGGAAAATTACTGAAATTAGATTTTTTATAGTAAAATATTTATATCAAACAATAAAGCACTCCTTTAAGTTAAAATTCAAAGAATTTATTTGTAGGTTCAAAATAATAAATATAAATTATAACTCTAACCTAACTTGTAAGTAACTGTCAAAATATCAAAGAAAATTATTTTTCAAATGTTTCTTGAAACTGTCAGTGTTACCAACCTTGATATTTTAATTTTTCTTTCAATAATAATTTTAAAATAAGAGTAAATTAATGCGAAATAGGAAAAATAGTATGAAAAACACGTATTACAATGTCCATTTGTAATACTCGTATTTTGCGTAACTCGCCTACGGCTCGATTACGCAAAGTGTACTCGTATTACAATAAGGATCATTGTAATACTTGTCTTTCAATATACTATTGTATGGCCATGTTTTACTAAATATGTGATGTGATGATTTGTATTTTGATTGTGATTCTATTCAACAAGTATGTTTTGCAACTTTATAAATATGACAAAAATGTATATTATTTACTTACCAACATCAACAACATCGAAGATGCTGAAAAGCGCACACCCTGTTTGTGGAGAGCGTCCTCCATTCGGATAAAAATCAGCATGTCCTAATACGCCGTCATAACCAAACTTCAATCCATCCGTATGAATAATATCCACATACTCAGCATCTCCTTTGTCCAATCTATTTCTGGCTGTAGACAACAAGAACAAAGGTCCTGCAGGATCCATGCCCGTAATCCTTCCTATCAGCTTCTTAGCTTCTTTTTGAACAAACTTTCCAGCGAATCCAGATATATGAGCTCCCAAAGAGTGCCCAATAAGGTGGATGTTTTCATATGGTACTCCTAAGGTTTGGTGAAGGTCTATGATTAATTCTCCGACGTATTGACCTACATCATCGGTATATCCAGCACTAATGGGGTACAGAGCACCAGCTGGTTCTCTCCAGTCGACTTGGATGACGTTGTAGTCATCTTTCGACAGGAATTCGTCTTTCAAAAATTCGTACCTGGAAGAAATAACATTTAAAGAATTTATTGGGTCGAGTGCGTTATGTGACTGATTGTGGTTTTGATGGTCCGGGTTCGAACCAGACCGAAAAGTGCAAACAAAAGAGATTTGCATACCCAGCAATGGGAAATAAACCGCTATACAGGTGACTTAGGAGGAATTTACCAAACGGCAGTGTGGACTTCACATAAATATATGACTAAGGGCCAGTTCAAAATTTAACTTCTAGATAAATAAACAATATAAGCGGATTATTGGCAATGGGGTCATTTAAAAAAAAATATATTCGTTTTTTTTTTTAAATCGTGAAATCCGTCTAATTTAATAAATATAGTAATATAAAATAACATGAAATATGCGACTTTTCATTCATAAATTTGCTAATAAACTTTCGCGGCTGTGAAATTCGTGACGTCACGGCTTGTTACTCACACAAAGACATTCCTCTCTCACACATACAACGGTCCACGTGGTATCCGTTTGCTGCTGTAAACAAGCTGACCTAAAATTGTGACAGGTGACAGCAGAGTTAAGAATAAAGGTATGTAAATAAAACATTTATTAAAATAAATACCAAAAGTTGTATGAAATATGTTTTTCGTTAACAATATGTTGCTGTCGCAAAATCAAACTGAGAAGTGATAACCCAAACAATCATAGTTCCAAACACAACCGGTAGAGAGCTATTGCCGCATCCGACAAGCCGTGACGTATGCCGTGACGTCAGCGTCCAAATATTTGAAATTAAAGACAACTTTTAAAAAATCATATCTCTGATTTTAAAGACTTGTAAAGTGTAAAACATATACCTACATATTTAATTTGACCTATTCTTTCAAGAAAAAAATAAATTAGAAAATATGAAATGACCCCATTTGACAGCAATGATAAATTTGTCATATAACAGCCCATTTCGTTTTAGTTTTGTTTATTTAATTGGAAGTTAATTTTTTAACCCGAAATTGTAAAATAACCCTAAAAATATGAAAGTTGCAATCCGATTCTTATTTGTTTTTGAGTTACAGTGTTTAATACAGTTTCAAAAATATGTCCCTGGATCTTCAAATATTTTCTCACTCGTTTAACCAAAAGCGCGTGTTGCTCTCTCGAGTTCATCTTGATATTCCTTGTGATTCGCAACATTATAGTTATTAACGTCATTAGGCTGATATAAAGCAAATAATAGACGCGGCTGAAGTTTGTAAACCGAGACGACAACCGAAGTTTATTTATAATCAGCCAAGTCCATTATTTGCATATCGGCCGTGTAGCGTTCATTATTTTTCGTAATACCATAAAGCTCTTCACGATACTGTGATTTTTTTAAATACATTTTATACTTAATTGCCGGAGCCTATTATAAATATTAATGGCCAGCGACCGTAATAGACATCTTTTCACTTTTGTTTTTCGTTCGTGCGTCCGATATCCGTTATAGTCCCCTATTAACTTTTTTTTTTGTTCAACTAGATTCATAAACAAAGGTCTATAAAAAATTAATCAATTTTTAGAGGTTATTTTACATTTTTGCCACTGAGCAGCGCGCCGTACCGAACTGAACCGCGCAATACGTTCACAAACCTAAATTCAACAACGCGCGAGATGCGTTCACACGACCTGTATCATTTTGTTGTTCATTAGTGTACAACTATGTTCCGGATTTCATGAGCAAAGTTTTAACATAAGTTTTAACTATAATGAGAGAACTTGAAACAGTATTTGCAATATTTATAATTTTAAATGATGCACTAATAAAGAAAAAGCCAAGAAAACAAAGTCATTGATTTTGTGAGAAGGAATTTCTGGGTACGCGCACCGGAGTAATCCAACTTTTCGAACAAAATCCTCCAATATTTTATCTAAACACTATTTTTTCGTTTCCGTATTTCTTATAATGTCAAAAATGTCTATTTGTTATTTCACTCGTCTTTACCAAGGTAACTAACTTACTTTTAACACTTAAAAAGTTTACTTTTAATAGTGTTCATAGGTAAATTATATTTAAAATGCTACTTTTACTTATTGTGATGTATGCGCGTGTATGTTCGTATGGAAAGTATGTTTTGCTGTCCAAATTGTGCAAGACCGAACAAGCGAATCTTTTTGATGGACCGACAGACCATGTTCGTTTGCGCTGGCTTGTCCACGATCGTGCACGGTATGCCGTTCACACTGAAGCGATTTGTAACGTTCGCGAACGTATTGCGAGGTTCAGTCCGGTTCGGCGCGCTTGGTCTGGACGCACAATTCACAAACAAAAAAAAGTCGGAGAACTATGCCCAGTTGTACCAACATAATTTAAATTTTAAGCGGCCCTTAAACAATTTGACAATAATGTATCATAATTCATTTGACATATCATTTCGATGCAATATTGTTAAATTAAGAAACAATTAAAATTTAAATTACGTTGGAGCAACCGGCCATTAATTTTATATTTATATATAGTTTACACTCCTAAAGTTTAACACTTTTCTTTTAACTCACCTGATGTATGTAACATATTTATTGTATTCTAATTTTTACTTACCATTCAACATTAGCGCAATCAGACCATCCATGAATGATGAACTTGAAGGGTTTGTCTGGTCTGATACTTGGTTCGTTCAACAGATGTCCGTAGTAAAGAGGTACAAAATTGTGGTTTTGGTCGCGAGTCCATAACCTAAAAGTAACTTCATCTCTGGGTACGTGAATTAAGCCCAAGGTTCCATATTTCTCAATGGATTCGGAATTGTAACGCGAGATGTCCTCATATGAGGTCTTGCGTTTTGGACAGTTAGAAAAACCTGAAAGAAATTTACAAATATTACAGAGCGCACTTATCAAAACTAATACATGTATTATTAAGAATAAGAACACACGGTTCATATTTTTAAAAATTAGTTTTAAATATGTTTGTTCAACAATTCTTTCCATTTGTTAATAGATCCCAACCAAACTTCTTTTGGAATGCTTTTGAAATAATCATGGATTGCACTGTTGTCAAAAAATAGACAAATGTTGCACATTGCCAAATCATGTGAGAATGGCAGATTTTCTATTACAACGTTTCTTAACCTTTTCTTAACATGGAACCCTTTGTATTAACTTTTGAGATCCCTTAGAAATTAAACCTTTCAAACACTTAGAAGTGTCGATATAGAACTTTTTAAAATTTAAAATTTTATAGAAGCACAATAGGAGGGAAATTATTAAAAAACGAAGGTTTTGACTGTAATGTTTTTACTTATTAAAAGATTAAAACACGAGATTTGTTTAACAAAAGACAGGACTACTATAGGAATAAAATAATTGTGGAATACAAATAGTTTACAAAAAAAAATCTCATTAATCTAATTGTTCATTAATAGTACATCGTTGAATCCTGAGATCACAATCAATATTTTTCAGTCTATTTGTTTTTTGTATGAACTAATGCAGAAAACGCATTTTCACACAAATACCTAATTACAAATGGGATCAGTACTTACAATGTCTTCTTCGTTAGAGCAGGATAATCAGCAACTTGAGTAAAAAAGATATTCGGCTGTGCTGCTGATGCAACACGGCCGCACGGCTTATTATGTGCATAAATAGTACGGCTGCAAACACAGTCGTCAAACGGTTCCTGTGCGTTCGTATTGCTACCGTGTATAAAAATTTGTTCAATTTGTTTATCCAGTGGTACTCTAAGTATATTATTTCACGGTGCAATTACTGACCACAGGTTAAGAATAGCTGTTCTATTACTTTTATACATTTTGTCAAAAAACCTTTTATTATCATATGTAATAATTATATAGCTACCGTGCCTAGATGCAACCAGCATTACTTATATGTATATAATGCAAATACCTTTCTCTAACTTATTTCATACGTTTGAGTAGGTAATTTAAACGAGCTGTAAAATTATTTTTGATTACCAATACCCCAATACCAATGTGTTGTGACAGTATTTAAAGATATATTTCCTAAAAAAACTATTTGGAATTTCAAATGCGTCTTTGCTGTTTAAGTTCTTGAAAATCTAATGGGTTCTTTCAATTTTAATACAGAAGAAAAAGTTTTCTGTTTGGTAGAATTTGAGTTAGAGCACATGTACGGTTCACATTTAACATTACACCCACAGATATCATCATAAAAATGTTGAAATCGGATTCTAGGGACCTTATAACGTTTATTTATCTAAATCTTCTGCGATTTTTAGCGCCATCCATATACCTCTTCTTTATCATGGGTAATTTAAGGTAAAAATACTTTTTTGCATTAAATGGAAAAATATCCTTTTTCCCTTTCCAAAATGTCTTATTTTCATTACGGAAATGAGTTCAATAAAGCTTACTTATTAAATGTTTGTAGAAAAAAAAAATTGAACTTACCTGCGGCTAAGTGCGCCACAAACAAAACCGCAATGACAATAATTACTTTCATTGTTATTATTATTTATATAAAAACCGATTGCTGACACGCGTCAAATCTAATGCCCTTTTATATGTCGATCTCCCAACATATTTCCATATCTTTTTATCTACTTATTTGTTACTAACTGATAAAATCTTTATCATCAACATGTCGAATGTCAAGTTGGTACTTGTATAATGTACTTTATTCGATATTTTGTTAAAAGTTCGAGCAGAAACAATTGATATCAGTGCTTAACATTACATTGACATCATACCGTAATGCATTTATCAGTTGTTTATTTCCAGTGCTATCTATATTTTTTATGTTTTGCAAAATATATTTTCATGATTGCTTACAGATTGAATACTTTTTATATTCTGGTAAATATTTTTTAAGTCAAAGTTTATCCATATTATAAAACTATATAATATTTATAAAATAAACAATAAGCAGACAAGAGTTACATTATCGGCAAATCTTACATTTCCCAGTTAATATTTGAACTTCCAGATAAATAAACAATATTAAATCGGATTAACAGCAATAATAAATTTATTATTTAATTTCGTTTCAGTTTTGTTTATTTAAGTAGCATTTCAAATTATTAAGATGTATTAAAATACACTTTAATAAAACCATACAAGAAAATTTGCGGCCGTGATTTTTGTGCGTGTGGTTAGGTTACGTTAAGTTTAAAAAAATGCAAGAGACAATATCTAAATATTAATTTAGAAAATGATAAGGTATTTTATAAGACAACATACATTTTTCGATATAAAATGTCAGAGCGCATATAAAAATAATTATTGTACATATAAGCGTAGAAAGAGTGCAATTATTGGATTTTTTTTAAATAATGGAAACTCGAAGGATCGGCATAAGACGATTAATCGCCCCTGTCTGCCACTACACAGAAATTTCATAACAATCTTACCATAAATTGCTTTAAGTCTGTAAAATTTGTACAGACGAAAGTTTGAATTCTATGAAAGTAATTATTTTTTGACGATATAATCTAGCTTTAAGTATACTTATTATTTACACACAAATAATATTTAGTCAATAAATTTATGTTATAAATTATTATTATATAGTCGTATTATGATGTACATATTATCGTTATACCATTTTCTGCGAATAATAGTAAGTAGCGTAAGTAGTAATATAAAAACATAAGTTACAGAAGGCAAAATATGAAAGCATGAATTTGAATGTCGGATACGAGCGCGTAGCAGCGAGTGGGCAAACGAAGAGTGCTTGAAATGCCTTTTGTAACGAGTGTTTTATATTAATTTCTCTGTTTCGTCTTCCATTTACATTATTTCTATATAAAAATAGTTGTCAATTACCATTAAGGGATTTTTTTGACAAAATAGTTATGTTGGTAATAGTAATTTGTGTTTTTATTTTGAGTGCAGTTTTAAAAAATAAATTATCTACAGTAAAATTTTTGAAAGATGTCCGATCAAGGTCTTCTGTATCATGAACGAATTAACAAATTGGCATACATTTGTCTCCCTCATTTACAAAGGTTATAAGCGTGTGCGATAAGGATGGATATAACACGTTTGTCTTTCAAAAATTCATATTGTTTCGACTAAGTTAGGATATTCCATTTTAAAACGATCTTCGTTGTTGATAATACTTTCGCTGTAACGTAAGTTTATTTATTAATTCAGATACATTACCTTGCTTCATAGCCGTACGAATAACGTTATTTTCTGTTAGTGTCACTGACATTGACACTGTCAGTAATTTAATTAGTATCTTATTTTTCACATATTTGATTTTACATTTGCTAATAAACTTACCAGCTGACTTATTTTTGAACTTTGAATGCTTTTACTATAACATATATTTTTATAATAATAAAATAACAGTAGTATCTTATGTACCCTCATAAAAACTAAGCAAACGACACTACTGAATTTGTCAGAATGGGCAGAACAAAAATCTCAATTCATACAATTCGTAGATAACCTTGATCGGACATCTTTCAAAAATTTTTCTGTATGCATGTAAATTGACAGCAAAAAATTACAATCGCTTGTCTTTTGTTCCATGGCTAGAGAAATAATATTCCAAATTACCGTGGTATACATAAAAATATGTAGACCAAGGTCCTTTAACTAAGTTAGCATTAGATTCACTACAGCTTAGTGTTCCAATTAGTGAAAATATCATTTTCAATACGTGTAAAAATTATACTTTAAAAATTGAACACGGGCATATTTTTTTTACTGCTTATGTTTACGAATATAAACATATGTATCTCTATGGCATATTTCGCATTACTGTCTGTGACATCTGTGTTTTTCACAAATTTTGATGACAGTATATGTATATTTATAGAGGAAGTTGAATAGAGAGTGCTCCACATTTTACTGTGTTCCAACGGCTTAAAAGTAGGAATAATTTATGGGAAAAATATATATTAGTAAATTTTATTAAAACATTTCAATAATAATTACGCATTATAAACTATACTTGTTCAAATACATTACAACAATTATTATCATTTCTCATCCAAAACCTGACAAAGTTTTCGCTAGTCCTGTGATTGCATTAACTCCAGTTTTGGTTACATTTACGACTGTATATACAGCTGTATGTATATAAGGTGGTTTATCTTGTGTTTTCAAGTAAAACACCCCTTCCATTTTTTCTGGAACGGCCAATCCCATTGGTACTCTTGTATTATTTTCACATAATCCTAATTTGAACGTATGCCATGAATCACATTGAGAAGCCATGAATCCATCTGAGACTTTGATGGATTCTGAGAAATATTCCCATGCTCTGCCATGGCTGCAACCCTCTAAAAAAGATATAGTTATTTTTTTTTTAATTTCCTTATATACAGGGTGGAATGACAAGTTATTATAGATACCGAGAAATTGTTTAAATAAAAAATGCGTGAAGTGAGTACTTCACGTATCAATTTTTATGTGTGAAGCTTGATTTTTTGTACACTGTGCGTGAAGTGTCACTTCACGCATAGTGTGCGTGAAGTAAATATACACTGTGCGCGAAGTGTCACTTCACGCATAGTGTGCGTGAAGTAAATAGTTCAGTTTTAACACATACAATGAATATCTTTATATACACGTAAATCATGTGTTGGTAAATGGTCCGTAGAAATAACAACTTCATGAGAAATGTGTTATTAATTTATAAAAAAAAAATATATTTTATTGCAAGGTCGTAGAAAAAGTATAGTATGTGACACGTGTGTGAAGCCTATTTTCCAAAATTTCAGCTTCACACACTTGCCACATAATATACTATTTTAGTACTTTTAATAAGCTAACTAAATCTGTATAAATTTGGTTAAAAAAGTTTATTTTTCGTAGATATTGCCATGTTTGTATTTTTTTTTTAAATGGAATACTCTGTATAGTTTTTGAGATATTAATGAAAATATTTAAATGGTTCTTATTAAAATAAAGTGTACGTTGAAATCAAAATTACTATTAAAAATAATGTACCAAATAAACATTTATTTTATTATCATAGTAGCTCATAGATAAATACAAAATAAATGTGATTGACACAAAGTAATAATTGTATGTATACAACACAATTTTTTTTAGCGCAAATACAATACAAAAGATCTCAACTGTCAACAAATTTTGTTTCCAACGCACACTTTATTTTGAGAACAAATATTTAAATATTTTCATTAATATCTCAAAAACTATCAAGTTCATTTATAAAAGATTGTAAAATAATCATGTAAAATCAATACCAAATAAAACAGTGGCCGCATGACACAATGTCAAGGCCAAAATAAGAGGGAAAAAAAAAAACTATCAAGTTTAGAAGGTAAGAATCCTTAAACTTTTTAAAGCAAAAAATATTTTCTATTAATTAGTGCAATAATATACAGCGTATTCCATTTTAAAAAAGTACAAATATGGCAATATCTACAAAAAAATTTTTTTTTTTACCAAATATATACAGATTTTGTTAGCTTATTAAAAGTACTAAAAACTTTATTAAAACAATTTTTCGGTATCTATAACTTCCGAGAAAAAAGGTGTTTCCAATTTCGCATTTCATCCTGTAGGTAGGTTTCTACTGTTTGTAGTTAATTTTACCAAAACTAGAAACATTGACAAAATATTAAATGTCTATCTATGTACTGAACAATTTCTTTATGACTAGGATAATTAATGAAATCCAGGCTTGAATTTTATGAAAATTGATTTTCTTGAATATACAGGTGACACTCAAAAACTGGCCATTTAAAAAACTTTTTATTTATAATTATTTTTTAATTCTCTTTACATATTTGTAAACTAGGTTTAGGGGCTCACAAACCATGGTATTTGGTATGATGGTAGAACTTCCGGTTTAACCGGTATATTGCAATTGAAACATCCTAAATATTTTTATATATTTAGAAACTACGTAATTACGAATTTAACGATAGGTTGAAGTGCATTTTTATTGAAGAAATAAATTACAAAAAAGCAAGAGAAAATTTTGCATAATTAACCTGCTAAGCCATGATACCAGGCAAGCTATGATAAAAGTTGAAATAATATTAAATATTGAAAGAAGCTTTCAGAACTCAAATATAATAAAATAAAACAATATTTGGATTTAGTTCTGTATAAATGAACTTGTTGTCTTGACTATGTACTTTGTTATTTACCTGATGAAGACAGCAATTTGCTGTTGAAACGTCGTTAAATAATTAAATTTATACAGAACTAAACCCAAATATTGTTTTATTTCATTGAAATAATATTAGGTAATATTGAGTTAATAGCTTAAATACGAGTAGTATTTTTTTTGTAAGATTCCATGTTATAAAAAAATAATTTATTTATTATCACAGCCTACCTGATATGGCTTACCAAGTTAATTTTTTATAATTTTCTATTACGTTTTTGTAATTTATTTTCTACATAAAAATTCTCTTCAAGTATGTCGTTGAATTCGTAATTTTACGTAGATTCCAAATATGTACATAAAAATATATAGGATATCCCATTTGAAATATGATAATTAATGTCACTTCCGGGTAAACCGGAAGCGCTACCATCATGCCAAATATATGATTTTGAGCCCCTACGCCTAGTTTACAAATATATAATATTAAGTAAACAAATTTTATTTCATATACTTTTCTATTACTACCATTTGCTACGACATACGACTAAAATCAAATACCCTGTACAGTATTTTTGTTTAAAGATGTCCGATCAAGGTTATTTATATCATGAACGAATTAACAAATTGGCATACATTTATCTCTCTCCTTTGCAGTCTATAGGCGTGTGCGATAAGGATGGATATAACACGTTTGTCTTTCAAAAATTCATATTGTTTCGACTAGGTTAGGACATTCCACGTTAAAACGATGCTCGTTGTTAATACTTTCGCTGTAACGTAAGCTTATATATTAATTCAGATACATTATCTTGATTCATAGCCGTACGAATAACGTTATTTTCTGTCAGGGAGACTGACAATGACATTGTGTCATTATCTTATTTTTAACATATTTAGTTTTACATTTGCTAATAAACTTACCAGTTGACTTATTTTTGAATTTTGAATGCTTTTACTGTAATATATATATATATATATATATATATATATATATATATATATATATATATATATATATATATATATATATATATAATATAATATATATAATAATAATAATAATAAAATAACAGTAGTATCTTATATACCCTCATAAAAACTAAGCAAACGGCATTACTGAATTTGTCATAATGGGCGGAGCAAAAATCTGAATTCATACAATTCGTAGATTATCTTGATCGGACATCTTTCAAAATTTTTACTGTATATGCATATAATCTGTCTCAACATATATTGGTATAGCGTGCGTGCTGCTGACGCCACTGAGCGAAGCAAGTCTGAACCAGTCACCGGTCTAATTATCGAACGTGCAGCTTTATAAACAAACAATCGAGATAATTTAGACCTGCTTATTTTCAAATAAGTGGATAATTTCAACTACTGTACATATACAGGGTGTTATATTTTAATGGACCCAGCAAATATCTCGCTTATTTATTAAGTTAGTAATTTCTTTCATATAACATGATTTATACAGCAACATGTAAGCTACTTGATGACGGATGTACTTTCGGTTTATTAGTAATTAATATCAACTTTGAAATTTCAAATGGAACATACTATATTTTTTACAAATTTGAAAAGTACATCAAATTTTCTTTACAATCATGTAAAATAATCTATATGTTACATTATTAAAAAGTAAAATGGCGGGCACTTTTTTATACACCTAGTCGAAAAGAGAATAGTGACCCATGACTATGGCTTCAAATAAAACAATTGTAACACGGTAAATGTCAACCTGTAAATACTGAGTAATACTAGTTCTAACCTTTATTATTAGCAAGTTTCATTGTAGTACCTTATTAATTTATTATAAAATGAATTTATCTAACTCAGAAAAAGTAATAAACCGGAAGTGGTATCATAAATGTACATCATGTCATCAAGTAGCTTACATGTTGCTGTATAAATCATGTTATATGAAAGAAATTACTAACTTAATAAATAAGCGAGATATTTGCTGGGTCCACTAATATATAACACCCTGTATAATTATCTCGAAATAGACCTATATAGCTTAGAACCCTACCTGTACTACTGGTTCTAGGCCAGACTCTGTACCCTGTACAATATCGTGAAAACATTGACAAGATTTATAGTTTTTTGTGTTTCGTCGTTTTATTGTTTTATTCTTGGAATTTTGGTGAAATGAACTATAACTTATGCTATAAAAGAAGGTATAAATTACTCAAACATAGTGCTTTACATTTACATGGAAAATTACACTTTAAGAGAAATCCTTGAAAATATATACCCGTGTATGTATGTGCATGTATAGAATGTAAAATGAGTTGTTATGTAATATATTTTATTTTCTTTGAATTTTAATATATTACATAGATTGTAATTTAATTCGTTATGAATCAATCTTAGAATAGGTACTTTATCACTACGGAAACACCTGCATTTTTATTTTAATCCATAGAAAACTCATATATAATGTAGGTATGTAATACTAATTATAAATGTGTGTAATGTATTTACATCATTTATTATTCTTATATATTGCAACTCATACATGGTTATTTTTTTGAAGGAAAAGTAAGTAAATGTAAATTTCCTAGAAGATTATATGAGGAATAGATACTTAAGAAAATAACTTTTCAAGAAATATATTCTACTCACATGAAAAATACATTTAGATTTACATATTTTCTCATTGTAAAAGATACTTATTGTATGAATAAAATTCAAACAATGGTCATATTATTGCAACAATGAATTGAACAAATAGTATATTGTGCAACAAGTGCAGAAAAGCACCTATTGCCCACGAGGTGTGAAAGTTTCAGCACGAGACGAAGTCGAGGGCTGGAATCACACAAGTGGGCAATAGGTGTTTCTGCACGAGTGGCACACTATACTTTTTCTACGGCCACACTCTTTTGTAAGATAAATAATTTATTTTTAATAAAAAACATATAGTTGGCAAATCGTGGGATAAAGTGTGAGAAATAATTTCTCACACTTTATCCCACGACTGTGGGAAATTAATAACTTTCGGGTTATGTAAAGTATGGGAAAAGTGCAATTTTCTGTAGTGGTCGTAGGAAAAATATATTTTTTTACTACAATACTTTTGCTGGTATTTTAACTTTTTTGAATTAGTCACATCACATATTGTATTTTAAATAATTTGTTTATTCATTTCACTATACTATAATGTATAATATTCATATACAACAGCAAAAACTCAAAATAAAGTTGCAAATTGTATCACCCCGAAATGTCAAATTTATTCAGTACCCATAAGTTAACAAATTAGCCGTTAGAGGCGCTGGCGCTCAAAATGTGCACTTCGCCTATAGAGGTTATAAAACACGAGTCCTACACTGTACTAGCTAGTCATTAAATAGAAAAAATATTTGCTTTACCAATAATTTGTGCCACACCAACACATCCTGGTTGACTGGGTGTCCCTCCATTTGGGTAAAAATCGACGTGTCCCAGTTTTGAATAGTAACCTAACACCCCTCCACATGTATGGATAACATCTACGAATTTTGCATCAGATTTATCTAATTTTCCCTCATTTGACGCCACTATTTCAAATCCTGGTAAAGCCGGATCCAAACCTAAAATAAATAAACATTTTGTATGCAGTGGAGTTCTCTAACGGTATTGAGTTTTTTTTATGAAACTTCATCTAAATTGATAGTGATCTATTGGTCTAGAAAGTCTTAATTGTTATTCGTTACACCGTAATATATATTATAATCTATGAGACTTTAATGTCATTTTATTCTTTAACAATGGAATTCGCTAATAGTTGTCACATAAATTGAACTATTTCAGTACTTATAAAACTATTTAAATTTCTCAGTCAGAACATTATTTATTCTTACAACACAACATCTACGTTTCGGTGCCCACTTGCACCTTCTTCAGGGTAGTAAGATTTTACAAAATATTATACTTACATATCATGTACATACCTACACAAAATACATTCTGTTGTCGACTTTTATGAATTTTTTGTACGATGTGTAAAACTGAATTTAGGAACGAATGTATTTAGTGCAAGTACATGATATGTAATATTTTGTAAGATCTTACTACCCTGAAGTAGGTGCAAGTGTGCACCGAAACGTCGGTGTTGTGGTATAAGAATAAATACTGTTTTGGCTGAGATTTCGAGTAAATGTTAATACCTTATCCACACCACAATCGAGAAATTTCTCTCATTTAATAGTTTCTGTTATACTTGTATTGTTTTAAGGTTAAGGTCTAGTTTTAATATAAATGATCAATTTTCTAATTTGCTAGAATGGATGTGAACTCCATGTAATATTACATAATATTTTACAATATATTCTGAATATATCGATATCAGGATTTCCGTATCATGCAATCAGTTGTCCAGTTTTTTTTTTTAAATGGGTTGTTTTTTGATAAACAGGTGCTTTCATTTTAATTAGAATTTAAGATAATTATTATAATTGACGTAGGTACGTTAAATGATCATATCCGTTGACTATTTTTTTTGATATGTATTTATATTTTCTATCTAAAATTTAGATATGGAAAGATATTTTGTCTATTTGAAAAAAAGACATTGTTCCTTGTAATTTTTATCTTTTACGACAAATTAGAGAGAATTCCTATCAATAAAATTCCTGACTTTTTAATGACATATCAATCTTAATTTATCTCTTTTCATTGATAAAATAGTAGGGTTTTATTAAATACAAATAATTTAAGAATTAAGCGATTGCTCTTTGATCTCAACTTATTAGTGCGACTAGACGGTCGGTACCTAATAATTGACTTTCTACAACTACAAATCGCTTTCCATTTACATCCAATTACGTACATAAAATAATAATAAAAAAGCGAAACATCTCATTATCCTTTAATATTGATGTAATATGGAATAAACGACTGTGTTGTTGATTAGTTGAAAAAATAAATAGGATTGCAGTCCAAAAAAATATTTTATTTAGTCTGAAGCTAACGTTTCGCTGCCACTTACAGCTTCATCAGGGCAAAAGACTAAGGCGGTAAAAGTAAATAAATATATTTGTTCAAATCCTGTTTATTTTCTTCCTTTAATAGTGAGTTCATGGACGTATTATTTAATAAAATTAGATAAAAATGAGTACAGTTCAATTTGTCTGATCAAAGTCATCTTCGAATTGTATGAGTTGATTTTAGTTCCACCCATTCTATCAAATTCATACTATCGGTTACTTAGTTTTTATTGGGGTACATAAGATACTACCGTTATTTTGTTATTATTATATGTATAACGTATACACGATTAGCTAAACGAACTACCTCAAATAATTTCTATATGATTAAAGATTCAAAAAATACGTGATAATCTTATAAAAGAGCAAGGGGGACATCCGAATGGAGAAGAAAATATTTTATTAAACCAATGCTTCGCGAGTTACAATACAAAGTTTTTTTTTTTTAAATGGGATGGTATATATTTTTAGGCTCATTCGATAGAATATTTTTTTCTTAATTTATACATGTTATCATTTTATATCCATACATAACAAACATATTTAGAAAAATTCAATTGAGCTTAAGTTAAAACGAAACATAAATATTCGTTATACTGTTTGAAATATCGAAAGAATTTTGACAGATAGCTTCTTATGATTCTATTGGTTGCTATGCGCTGTCGTCAAGCGCAGGTAACCTAAACACAATTCAAATATTGTCAATTTTGATTTCTTTCTTTGTAGTGATGTGCGTTATTTGTTGTTGTATTGTCAATTATTAAGTTTTATCTGGCTATTTCTCTTACGGTTTTGTGCAATTGACGCTTTTTTTAAAACATCGACAATGTTTTGGTGTAAAACAAACTCCTAAACCACGCCCCTGTCAAAACTCTTTTGTTATTTCAAAAAGAGTATAATAAATAGTGGTGTAGCAGTTTTTATTTTTCGTACATAGCCTACTGAAAAATAACTACAAATAAAATATATTTAAATTTCAAATGAATTTTTGTCAATATTTTTGTTATGTAAGGATATAAAATGATTACATGAAAAATATAAAAAAGTTATGTGAAAAAACAGTGTGCCACACCTTAACGGACAACTTAGACCAAGTACCGTTTGGTCCTGGTGGAGTTAATTAAGCTAGAAGTTATTTAATTTTAGTATTATTTTTGTTATATATTCAGATGTTATTATAGATTTTATTAATGTACATTGTGTCAGTTTTTATAAATATAACTTTGTCTTGTAACTTGAGAATCACTGGTTTAAAAAAATATTTTCTTCTCTAATCGAATGTCCCCCTTGGTTTTCTATAAGATTGTCCTATAGTATTTTATTGTATCTCTTCTTTAATAATATAGAAATTATTTGCGGTAGCTCGTTTACCTGTTACATTCTGTGTAGTATAGCATTCAAAAATTAATCAACTTACAAATTTATTAGCAAAGAGACCAAGTATGTGAAAAATAAGATACTGATACACTGTCAGTAAATTTAAGGGAGATAATTTGATAATTCGTTCAATATACAGATCACCTTGATCAGATACCTTTAAAATAATTAAACTGTGGTTCAATATACCTGTGACTCTTTCTACTTTTCCGCTTTTAACTGCACGTCCAGCTCTTCCAGCCGTATGAGCCCCTAAGCTGTGTCCAATCAAATGAAAATCTTTTAACTGTGCCCCATTTGCAATTAAGAAGTCCACCATCTTTCCTGTGTAGTCTCCAACGTTATTCGTTTCCATGGCAGCAATAGGATAAATAATATTTGAGGCAATTTCTGACCAGTCGACTAAGATTACATTATAATCGTACATTAAAAGAAAATTGTCCTTTATAGTTTGGGTATTGTCCGCTTTATAACTTGATGTCCATCCATGTATTAGAAATTTTGTTGGTTTTTTGTAATCGAAGTTTGAATCTTTAACTGAGGTTGTGTTATAAAGTTCGAGAATTTGGCTGGCATTTCGATTTATCCTAAGAAGAATATTTTATCAGTGTAAAAATAGTATATTACTAACCGAGGTGAAAAGTGTTTCATTGTTTTTGACGGAGGGTGAAGCGAAGCGCCGAGGTTTGCTATTGGCGATAGTAAATAAGCAATATGACATCTGGTGCTATTTCGTGGAACCTTGCGATCGTTGGTGACATTAGTTTGGTTGTATAAAAATAAATATTATCCATTATATTTATATTAATTACTTTTAGAAATATAATATTTCTTAATCATACACCAAGTACAAAAGAAATTATTAAATGCCAATTTATCCTATCAACGTTAGTTCTTTTTAAGCCATTTTGGCGCTGCGATCTTATTTTCGATCGCCAATAGCCTGAGATATAATATGTAATGAAAATTTTCACCAAGGCATAAATAATACATAAATAAATAAATCAATGGTTTGAGCTTGCTCGTTCATTTGTCACATGAACTGTCAGTTTGATTTCTAACTATAAATTTTTATTTCTTCACATTTATCTGCGGTTATTTATATTATATACAATTTTATTCGTTGCTTTACACATAAAATGTAAAGAAGCTTTATTTCATGTACATAATACTGATCTCTCATGGCGTGAAAAAGCCTTAAGACTGGGATGTGGGATCTTTCCGCCCTGAGGTTGTAAAGTTTCAACTTTCCAACCTATGCAGCACTATCCAACCTCTTGGAAAATTAACGAGGTTAACAATAACAAACTTCCCAATTTTTTAAGTCAGAAAACGCCATATTACTTACCGATTGAGAATAATAATATATTACATCCGAGGTGGGAAATGTTTTATTGCAATAATATCATCCTTTTTTAAATCAATAATTTCCAAAATAAATCATGAAGTTATAACCTTTAATTTTATTAATATTTCTTTGACAGCTCTATTAAAATTTGTTTTGACTACTTTATTATAAGGATCTATGAAATTGTTGCTAGGCAACCCGGCAACCCTACATAAACATTTCCAACCCGTGGGGTGGAAGTGTTTTTCGTCATTTCCCACACAAGAGATTGTCATTGCAGTCAGGAATGAATGACGTACTTTTTATCAGTTATACTTATAATTTACTAGATAAGTTGAAATTATTTTGGTAAATATAAGAAATGTTTATGCTTACTGTAGTTAATATACTACTTTTAAAGTGACCTTTAATTAGAGAAATCTTGTTACTAAAGCAACACTTTGCTGATATGGATGAATAAAAAAAATATTCACAATTTTAGGTATATAGTAATATATCGATTAACCTTTTAGAGGTTGGGAAATACGCCGTAACTGCAATGACAATATCATGGGTCGATAATTACAGATCACGTTTCCACTCCATGGACGGGAGTGAAATATTTATATAGATTTGCCCAGAGACACTGTTATAGATCTCCGTCATAAAGTAAATAAAAAAAATATTAATAAAATTAAAGATAAAGGTCAATAATTTATTTTAATATTTATTGATAATGGCACAAAATTGACCCCTGTGATGCACTCCCCACACCAGTAATGAGTGCCCGTGAGGTGACGCCTGGTAAGCGACCGCACGGTACAAATATTCCATCATTACCGATATTTGTGTACGAAGCAGATTGGCACACCCAGCAATGGGTAATATGCCGTGATGAAATATTTTTTTTATTGATGATTGTGTATAAAATAGTATACGAGTACATATCTCGATGGGAGTTTCATCATAGCCTCGCGCTGTATCTGTCTGACCTCGGCTGTAATGAAATATATCCCACCTACGGTCGGGCTATTACTTAAAGTAAATACATATCCATAACAACCAATAAAATTTGTGTTGATAACTATAAAAATGAAACTGTCATTTTTAATTCTAATCAAATAAGGACTTTAAAGGTAGGTGTTGGACAAAATTTTGTATGACCTTGGCGGAAATTAACACATACTCACACATTATGTTCGTACCTCGTGTGCTTAACTTTTAGCTTGGAGATAAAATATTTATTATACACTTTTTATAATCATGTATCATGAACCATGATCATGAATAAATAAGACGCTTTATGTTCAGAATAAAAATGTTGATTATAATCTTGTTCATGATTAAATTTATATTATTAAATATAAATCTAGTTCTATTTTAATAGTTTAACTTCTATTCATCATTGTTATCTATAGTTCATAGTTTTGATAATGGGATGTCGAATAAAATTGGAACTACATTTGACATTTGTGTATTATCTTAACGTTGACAGCAATTTCTAAATCATACATAAATTGAATTTATTATTTATATTATTAATTATTTAGAAATATTTCATTATTTGTACAGTTTTTAAATCAAATACCACCAGTTACAAGCTTAGTATCACTTTCACTAGGTTGAAATTTCACATACAGTATGTGTGTGTTTATGAAACTATGATGTCATAGAATCAGACTCGCAATGAAAAGTATAATAATTGTATTTATTTTTTATATGCATAATAATCTTTTTTTTTGATAATTTTATTATAACACTTAAATTCTGTACATGTTGAAAATATATTTCTGATTTCATGTACTTTATTGCATACAGTACTTTAATGTATTTCACTTCACTGTAAGCACTTTACATATTTCGCAATATGTCGTTATCAATGAAAATCAGAAAGATAAAATATAAATTCCCAGCGATTAATAACAATTATCTCGAAAAAAATTAAAATCATATTGTCGGATTTCCCATTAGCTAAACCAGCGGTTCATAAACTATGGCCACGACCCAAATGCGGGTCACGACAAACTTAACCGAAAATTAATATTTTACTCAAAAGTATCTTTTGAGTATCGATTGATAAGTAATATCCAACTTACTTGTGTGAGTCGGCATTTTCAGTTTTAGTCTAAATTAAATTGAAATATCGATATAAAATAATAAATGTTGAAAATACAATACAGGGATGTTGGTACATTATTTTGTATGTAGATGTATATAAAGAGTTTTTCAATTGGGGCGGGTCGATGTTGGCAGCCTGTGGCGGCCATGTTTTTTTGGTGGCGTCTGTCTAACCTGTTGTCTATTAAGATATTCTGTCACAGATGTCAAATCATTATGGCAAGTTACACGATTGAGCAGCACGTCCCAATGATAAAACTTTATTATCAAAATGAGTGTTCGTTAGTGCAAACGTTGCGCGCGTTGCGCGGTGGCCCTTCAAAGTCGACTTTCCAAATTCAAGACAACCGGTACAGTAAACAATCAGCCAACACCCGTACGTCAAAGGAACGCCAGATCGGCCGAAAACATTGTCGCGGTCCGTGAAAGTGTGCAGGAGAACCCGAGGCAGTCAATTCCTCGCCGTGCACAAGAATTCGGCCTTTCGTAGACTTCAACTTAGCGAATTTTGCGTCGGGACTTGGGCCTACACCCGTACAAGATCCAACTGACCCAGGAACTCAAAGTTAATGACCATAGACAACGCTGTTTGTTCGCTGACTGGGCTTCGGAGCGTTTGGAAGAGGACCCCAATTTTGGCCGAAAATCATCTTTAGCGACGAGGCGCATTTTTGGATGAATGGCTGTTAATAAGCACAATTCCCGTATACGAGACGACGCCAACGCACACTATGTTCACCAGGTGGTAATGCATCCACAAAAAGTTACTGTTTGGGTTGGATTTCTTTTGGCCCAAATTGAACGATATGAAGGTAGACGAAATGTGGTTCCAGCAGGACGGCGCTACGTGCCACACGGCGGACGCCATGATGAGCATTCTGAATGAACGATTTGAGGGTATCGTTATCTCTCGCAGAGGTGACGTGAATTGGCTACCAAGATCGTGCGATTTGACCCCGCTAGAATTTTTCTTGTGGGGTTTCCTGAAGCGCAGGTCTATTCCAATAAGCCTCTATCGACCGATGCCCTTAAAGTTAACATAACCAATGCCATCTCTCAAATTCAGTTGGATCTTTGCGGCAGAGTCATTGAAAATTGGACCGCTCGGATCCGTGCCACCGTGAGAAACCGCGGCGGACATTTGAACGATGTTATATTCCATACATAATGGCATACTTAGGTCTTTCGAATAAAAAAAAAAGAATTTTGTTAATACGTCACACACAGCTTATTTATTCCATTTCAACATCGATCCGCCCTTACTGAAAAACTCTTTATAAGATAAAATAATATTTCTGTTACATTATACAAATATATAATCTTTGTATCCATAAGTGTGTATCTATTTATCTTCTGGGTTATAAATATAAAAAATTTGAAGTAACAAAATTTTGTTGGGTCGCTACAATGTATTAGGTTGCGCAGTGAGTCGCCAAGGAAAAATGTTAAGAACCACTGTGCTAAACCATGCACCTTGATAATGATAATGACAAGCTTGGCATGGCTCAACTCGGTAAATGGGACGCGAGAAACGAGTCAAAGGAAACAATTAAAAATGCTATTATACATTATTATGAACCAGGTAGAGAAACAATAGTCTTAATAAATTTTGTAATACATAATTTGTAGTGATATTTTTATACGACCTATACAAGATGTTATGTAAGTGTACAACGCTTAACCCATGGTAGAAATGACCCCATAGATAGTAGGTAAATCTGGCAATAATTTTTGTGTAACATGCTTTCTACAAGAACTGGAGGCCCTTTAAAAGGGCCAATTACGACATAGTTCAAATTTTTGTAAAAAAAAGTAAAAATCAATGTTTCATGTACCTACGCCTTGTAGAGCAGTATTATTTGTAGGTACTATTTAAATTCACAACAAATTTATATTAAGGCACTAAACAAAAATATACTATACCATTAGTTTTGCTATAAATATTTATTTTTATTTTCGACACAAGATAAAATTAAGTTTTAAAGTCATTATTTTATTTTGGAATTATCACAAAAAGAAAGTTGCATGATAATAATTTGTTAAAGGTTATGTCAATAATATTGGACGCCAAAATGGGAAATTTATTTATGTTGTATAGAATTTATTGCTTTTATTTTTTTAAAAAAGAATGTATCTAACTCCAAACTCTTGCAACAATCATTGATTATTATTGTAATCAAGGATGCAGCGGGATAACCCTTATAAGAACACTTTTATAAACAATAAAATTTATGATGGAAAGTTTTAATTAATACAAACTTTCGTGTTAAATATTTAGCAAATTACATCCCTCGCCTAAATTTTGAGGCGTTGAAATTATTTAGACAAGCAAAGTTAGAATTGTTTTATGTTCATAATTACCCTACCTCGTGTACAGATGAAAGGTCGCGTACTTCTTCTCTGGCAAGAAAGCTCTCGGAGCGTAATCATTGTAATCTAGCTGCGCTTTTACTGGATTTCCCTTTTGGTCTGGAAAATACATCCACGACTTTCCATAGCCAGGAATTTTGTCGAAAAGTTCCCGCGGATTATAGTTTTCAAATGGAATGTCGGGAGAAGGAATTCGTAAGAGTTGGGATACATTGACTAGTTCGATGAGATTGATGTTTTGCAGTGGTATTTTTTCAGATATGGTGTCAATTAGACCAGATATTTGTGGGGGAGATAAGAGTTTTGAAAGTTGACACGATGTTACTGTAAAGAAAGTCGACTGTTTTTACATGCATTAATAAAGAATTTAAATTCGTGAAATCCTACATATAGAAAATCATATTAAATACATCATGCATGGAACGAAAGTTTTCGGAAAAAATTGACACGCCAACACCTGCATACGAAATTGTCTTCATAAATTACAACTAGAAGAATTCATTAACAGGCAACACAGGAATGATGATGTCATATTTTGGTCTAATTTAGCATTGTATCATTATGTCAGAATCACAGCAATGGCTAAGGTACCACAATATCACTTTTGTGTCAAAACAAGACAACACGCCAAATGTTCCACAATTTTGAGCCTTAGCAAGGTCGGAACAACAACTACATAAAAGAATATTTCAAAAGGTTCGAGAAATTGATATTGTCACCATCCAGGGGCTAATGGAAATTTTGGCAGATTGAAGACAATGGCCCCCTTTCAGTAATTTAGTGTTGTTTTTGATTTTTAAAGACCCATAATAAGATTTCTTTAATTTTTTTTTGATTTTAATTTTCTGAAGCTTATATTTTTCCGTAAACTTTCGTTCCAAAAGTTATAAAGTGTACATACATACAGTAATAATTTGAATATAAATATTGATTAAGTGTTACAAAACTGTCAATTTGGACTTCATAATCTTTGCCTGAATGTCCACGATATATTGAAACATGCTATATACGATCTATGCTTCTGAAAACTATTATTTAGTCTTGTTTACACTGAAACATAAATAAATTTTCTATATTAATTTGTATAATTTTCCTTCTGTGTTATTTTCGGCGAGTTTTACTTAGCAAAATAAGTACATTAGAGTCGCGAAATAGAGAACACACTATATAGTGAACTATCCAGTGTAATGAACACAAAAATAAATACAGGGTGTAACAGAAATAAGTACATTAAATTTAACCAGTGATAGAACTCGTTGAGTGCAACAATATCTCTTGATAACTTTTTCTTGTAAACCTTCTAGATATTGAGTTAAAATTCTTCAAAGTTTTGTTACATATTTCATTACCCACCTATGGTTGAATTCAAAATGGTCGCATGCGTCTACAAGCAATTATTGCCGTTGTGACTGCGACAGAATATAATGAAAGGTTAAATGAATTTCTCAACACAAATGTGTGGTTTTTAAAACAAAGCAAACAACATGTAACAACTGATGGAAGGATAAGTAACGAAAAGGCAAAAAAATTGCAGTCCAAATTTTTCGTTAAAACTTAATTTTATGCTAGCAATGGATGGCTACACATATTTAAAATTCCCTATAGTATTCGATTTTTAAAATATCAGAGCTGAAGAATAAATAAATATATCATTACGGCATATTACCCATTGCTGTGTCTCGTGGCTGCGTGCCTGAGTGTCTGGTTGCGAATCTGGGTAAACGGGTTCAATCCCGCCAAACATTTCGAATTTAAAATGGCACAAAATTGATCACTATGGTGCATTTTCCACGCCAGCAATGAGTGCCCTTGAGATGACGTGGTAAACGCCCGCACGGTACAAATTATCATTATCGAAATCTGTATACAAGGCAGATTTGCACACCCAGGCAATGGGTAATATGCCGTGATGATATATTTATTTATTTAGGGCTGGCGAAAACGCATATCAAATAGATTTCTAAAATTCTAGTTCTTCAGGACATACGATCTAAAAATTAACATAAGAACTCGTGAACAAACTCGATATTGTGGCATTGCCCTGCATTAATTAGTTCACTATATCGAGACTTTACTGTAATTATATTTTTTTCTCAGTAATTTTATATTTTCGGAACAACAAACAAAGTTTTTGTTTACGATTTAATATTTACGGTACATAATTAATCTCAACAACACAATAAAATATAGTACAGAAGTAGTTATATTGAAGAACGAGTTTTATAAGACTTTTTTTCACGCGGCAAAATTTAGAAGACAAGCCTTGGCGAGTTTTCTAAATGACAAGTGCGAAAAAAGTTATAAAATGAGTCCTTTATACTATTTTTTTAAATTTTGCGTCTTTTATATACTAAAATATTTTAAAAACTGCTATATTAAACTGAGTTGATTTAGGGAAATTTGCGTGTGTAATGTAGTAGTTGGCAACATTGGATTGACATTTATTCAATTATTTGAAAATCCATGTCAATTCTGATTTATGAACATAAGTTAATGTCATTTAGTACCACCTTCTAATACAAAAAAATGCGTATCGAAATGAAGGCTCTTTCGATACGCAATTGGATTTGGTAATAACTTCTATATGAACACAAAATATAAAAAAGAAAATATACGAGGTCACGGCAAAATTATTAAGAGAAAGAAAATCAGGCCGTTATATATTTGTCATATAAAATTAAGTTGCCAAAGTTAAGTTAGTTAGTTTTGAAAGTATCGTGTGAACATTTTTTAATCATGAATTATAATTTGACAGTTTTTAAGTTGAGTTGAAATTAATTTGACAGTTCGTAAGTTCTCCAATAATTAGTTTGACAGTATTATTGGCAGTTTTTATGTCACCCAGGAATTATTTTGAGAGCTTTGACATTTTTGTTATGTTTCCCAAAAAGAATTGCAAAAGAAGTTGGTTGGGAGATTTTACGAAAGGAGAAGAAAAGTATGGTGCAGTGTATTATTGTAGAATGAAATTACTTACATATTTAAAATAAAATTCTAAGAAATATAAACTGTTTTATTCTCAATAAATATTGCGTGACCTTATGTGCATAATTTGTTAAAAGTGGTTATTTATTAAAATAACTAAACGTCAAAATGGAAAATTTGTTTGTGTTTCTCTATAAATGTAAACAAGAAACGTACCTGCATATGTACATCGTTTGCGAAATTTTAAATTTATTCATCCTAAAACGGATTATAGTTTATAAACAGGCTATGCAAACAAATTAATTAAATATGTCATCAGTTAATATTTTATGCAACTAGACCATAGTGTATTATTTGTTAGCATATCTTTAATAAATAATATATTTTGAAATAATGCTATTTAAATATTTGTATATGTAATTTAAATTTTGTAATTATTCTATATTTATATAAAAAAATAGACATTGTAGTAGTTTTTTTTTAAATTGTGAATATTTTATCGTGTAAAAATTTGAAATATAATATATTACTATACCTGGTGGCGCTGGAAATTCGTTACATATTTAGTAACTAGTAACTAAAATATGAACATTTTGAAAATTTCAGTTTAATAGTACTAGCCGTGGAATTAAAACAAAAAGACAAACAAATGTTTGATGTTTTAACTGTGAAATATTGTGACTTTTTCTCAAAAAAAAGGGGAATTTGAATTGTATAAAATTATATTACTTATTATTCTGCTTAATAATTTTACGTTCTCATAATTTTATTAAAAAATCAAAAGTAAATTAAAATTTATGACATAAAAATAATGCACATTTGTTAAGATTTTTGTTTTAATTCCATGGCTATCACTATTTTCGACGTAATTATCGATATTTTCATCTCAAATTTCTGCCGTTATAAAGCATGCAAAATTTTGTTTTTGATGCAAATGCAGAATTTTATGATCTACAACTTATAGTATTTTTTTTCTAAAATAATTTGGAAAGCAACGCAAAAGAATTGTTTTCTCATGTTAAATGCCTATGTAACGGATTTTTTGGTTGAGAATCAGTATATCGAAATGTATATACCCTCAAAATATTTTTCCCTTTTTTTAACATCAGGTATAGTGGTGTATAATGAAAAACTGAAACGTCGGTTTTGTAATAATAAAAGTATTGCTAAAATTCTGAATAACTGTTAACACTATAATGTTAATATAATTTTGAAAAATTAATATTGATAGCACCGGTACTATTTTGGTGTCTTATTATACCAAATTTAAGTATTTCTAAGCTGAACTATGTAATTCCTTTAACATTAAATTTAACGGAAAAATGCACACTGAGAAGAAAATTAATTCAAATTTCTATACCATTAAAATGAATTGAAAAATATGATTTTTCTGTCTATGTCAATATAAATTGAATCCTTGATATTTAAACATTCTTGATGATGTTAATAATGTAGTGAAATGTTAGTTATTAATTATAGATAATTAATAAAATACGTACATGGTAATAAGGAAAAGCAAGAACATAACACTAGTACCGGCTCCATTGCACTGCAGCAGATAGAATAAATGAACGGAAGCGTGACTAGAACATTTATATATTTTTATGTAATCGCAAGAATTTTTGCTTAAGGTAAGTTATTATTTATGTATCGTTTTAGATATGTTACATTTGCTCTGTATAATTAGTAGCAAATGGTAATTTTTCTGTATTCAGATAATACTATCAATTTCTAAAATTGGTTCATATTTTTGGTCAGTATTACTTAATTATCAAGAATGTATTTTTTTATAATCTTAGCCTTGGCGAAGACTATGTTTACAAATACTATTTATACGTAAGCAAAGATTAATAATAGAAAAATATGAAATGTAAGCAAAATGTTCTAAAATAGTATATGAAAATACAAATTTATTTCCAAAAATCTGTTGTGGCCAACAGAATACCTCTCGCCGCTTCCGTTTTTGTTTACTTATATATAGGGCGTGAGCAGTCATGTGATATTGTTGGCTTTGACAAGCAGATATGGCGACCCATATCTGAATGACAATTAGTAATTATGTACATAGATGTCAAATGTCAGAATTTTCATTAAAAATTTCAAGATTTTCTAAATTCACGTAGTTAATTTGTCACAAGGAGTGTGGAATTTACTTGCCAAGGAAAATAAACCACATGGAATTAGAAAATCACTAAATTTAGAATGAAAAATTATGATATTTGACATCTATGTAAATAATTACTAGCTATTATTCTGACACGGGCCCCCATATCTGCATGTCAAGGCCATTAAAATGATATGACTGTTCGCGCCTTATTGTATTTAACATTTCTTGTATACCTACATTCTACACCAAAAATTTTACTTACATCTATTCTTTATATTTAGATTTTTTAATTTTAAATTATGAAGAAATTTTGTCCTCTTCTAATTTTTCGAAATGTTTTCAATTCATTCGATTGACAGTTGAAGGGTATATGTAATATACCTATAATTTTAAATATATAACTATTGTCTTTGGTCAAAAAATTCAAAGATGAGTTTTTAGTGAGTAAGCATGTTTTAGGGTCCCTATAATACGATTTTACCATTTTTACTTCCTTGTACGTAAGTAAAGGAAGTATTGTAATCGCGAAAAATTTCGGTTTTCAGATTTCAGCGGAAATATCCATTTTGATCATCCCTGAATCCATTTTGACTAATTTCGTCGTGACGTCTGTACGTACGTACGTCCGTACGTATCTCGCATAACTCAAAAACGGTAAGCCGTAGAAAGTTGAAATTTTGTATTTAGTACTCCTATAACATCTAGTTGTGCACCTCCCTTTCTGGTTATTACACAATTTCCAGAAGTGGCAGTTTACATGAAGCCTATAATAGATTTTAATGAAAAACTGTTTTAAAATATAATCCAAAACTTTTCAAATTTGGTATACAAGACTTATATGTCAATCGAAATAATATAATAGATTTTGGTTAAAATAGGCTAACCGGAAGTGGTACATTACTTGAAGTTCTTAACAGTTTTTCTTGAATAAAATGATTTTATTTTGATTTTAGAAATAAATGCTTCAAATAAAAGTTTTAGAGAATTAATTTCTGCGTCTAGTATTATTAAATTAGCCCTTTGTATAAGCGAGATATGTAAAATTAAAAATTATTTTTTTGTAATAAAGCTTGCTATGGATTAGGACAAAAAAAAATGTTCATGTCAAATTACGTTAAATACGTGCAATTTTATGATTCGTACAATAACAAATATTATATTTTTATTGTGAAATTAGTCATATTCATTGTTGCAATCAAATATTTCTTTGTTGTAATCAAATCTCTCTTTAAAAAGAACCGGGTTAGATTAATGTTAATTTAATAATAATAGTAGTAAATGAATTATTTTTTGTTCTATATCAAAATATTTCTCGGGCTTGGCTTAAGCCTGTCAATATTTTGTAATTTAATTATTAAAAAAATATGTATAGTTTAATAATCGTACAAGGAAGTCGTGTGGTGTCCACATCAGATTTTTACGATGATATCTGTATGTATGTATGTATGTGTGTGTGTGTGTGTGTGTGTGTGTGTGTGTGTGTGTGTGTGTGTGTGTGTGTGCGTGTGTGTGTATGTGTGTGTGTGTGTGTGTGTGTGTGTGTGTGTGTGTGTGTGTGTGTGTGTGTGTGACGAAAGTTTCCGATCGCATAACTTCAATATCACGATTCCAAAAATTATATTTTTTTCGTATTCCTCAAGTTTACGTCCAGAAGAACAACTGATTAGATTTTGGTTATAATTGGTGAACCGGAAGTAGCCTCATTTGAAGATTTAACAGTTAAATTTGATTTATTGACATTTAAAGTAGGATTGACGGAAGGTATTGTGCTGGCCACAACAGATATTTTTAATTTGCTGTTATTTATAAAATTTTGATTCCGTGTAATTCCGCAACCAAAAGGAATAGGACCTATATTCATGACATTTTTCACTCAAAATGACCTCAAAATTACGCTATTATTTTTTTACTCTACTCCTGTTTAGGGATATTCCGAATATTTATGTAGTCGTATTCGAAACCGTATTCATTAAATTTAGGTCGAATACACGAATACACTACGAATAATAAAATAAGTAATTTTGGGCTGCAAAATAATTTAATATAACAATGAGAAATTGATTAAATTTTTAAAACTTGTTTATTTCTTTCAGAAAAATTACACTTTTGGTTTTCCGATTGATATTTACTGACATCTTCGTGAGAATAATAAAAGTTGTTTCTAGGGACCTTGAAACGTTTTTGTTTATCAAAATCTCAATATACGATTTTTAGCACGATCCTTATTCCTCCCTGAGAGTAGTGGAAGGTAAAAATAGTATTTATATTGGTATTCACGAATAGTACAAAAATATTTGTATTCGTATTCGCGAATACTGATACATTCTGTAAAAATATGTTGTGGCCAGCACAATACCTTCCGTCAATCCTGTATATAATGTATAAATTCCATACATAATTTTTCTTGCAAAAGATTCTAAACTTCCAGTAATATTATTTCATATACAAGCTATTCAAATTGCACTTGACACTGGCATCTTCTTCTTCTTTAGCTTTTCCCATTCGTTAGGGGTCGCTATTTTTGCGTGTGGTTCTCATTCGGTTCCTTTTCAGTCATGTCTTCCGCAGTACAGTCCTTCCATCTTATCTTTGGTCTTCCTCTGTTTCTTCAACCTTCTATTACTAAGCTATTCATTCTTCATCCAATATATTCTTCATTTCTCCTCATGACATGTTCAAACCAATGTAATCGTCTTTCTTGTATCTGTCTAGAACCTTGTAACACTAGAGTTATTTTCTTACCGTATCTTTCCTTGTCTTCCCCAACATCTACTTCAACATCCTCATCTGTCACATTAATTTACTTTTTATTGATACTGACTTCTGTCAATATGAATTATATGAATATATTAGTAGTTTCCATGTTTAGCATAGCTGGCTGAATTATAAAATTTAATTTCTTTAAAATTCTTTAACTCTGTATTGTATATGAATATGAAGTATAAAATGTAATTAAATCGTATAGAGAATAATACATTCTTTAAATTATAATAACGTTAAATGTCAATAAATCAAATTTAACTGTTAAATCTTCAAATGAGGCTAACCAGAATCTAATCACGTGTTTTTCTGGATTTAAACTTGAGGAATACGAAAAATTTATAATTTTTGGAATCGTGGTATTGAAGTTATGCGATCCGGAACTTTTGTCACACAGACACACACACAGACACAGACACACACACACACACACTCACACACACACACACACACACACACATACACACATACAGACATCATCGTAAAAATGGTAAAATCGTATTATAGGGACCCTAAAACATGCTTATTCACTAAAAACTCATCATTGAATTTTTTGACAAAAGAATACCTTCCTTACCTAAAGGTGACGGAAGGTAAAAAACAATTTGCTTCATTAAAAGTAGACACCGGTATATCTCCGCAATAACCAACAACTTGATGTCACTTTGGTACGATATTATTGGATTTTACATCTACATCATTTCCTTAGAAATAAGGTGAAAAATCTGTTGTGGCCAGCACAATACCTCTCGCCACTTCCTTTTTTTTTGTTACATAAGTATAGGGCACGAACAGTCATGTTACATTGTTGGCCTTAACAAACAGATGTGTGGGCCCGTTTCAGAATGATAATTAGTAATTATGTACATAGATGTTAAATGTCAGAATTTTTCATTAAAAATTTCAAGATTTTCTAAATTCACGTAGTTAATTTGTCACCAGGAGTGTGGAATTTACTTGTCGAGGAAAATAAACCACATGGAAAGTTGAAATTTTGTATTTAGTACTCCTATAACATCTAGTTGTGCACCTCCCTTTCTGGTTATTACACAATTTCCAGAAGTGGCAGTTTACATGAAGCCTATAATAGATTTTAATGAAAAACTGTTTTAAAATATAATCCAAAACTTTTCAAATTTGGTATACAAGACTTATATGTCAATTGAAATAATATAATAGATTTTGGTTAAAATAGGCTAACCGGAAGTGGTACATTACTTGAAGTTCTTAACAGTTTTTCTTGAATAAAATGATTTTATTTTGATTTTAGAAATAAATGCTTCAAATAAAAGTTTTAGAGAATTAATTTCTGCGTCTAGTATTATTAAATTAGCCCTTTGTATAAGCGAGATATGTAAAATTAAAAATTATTTTTTTGTAATAAAGCTTGCTATGGATTAGGACAAAAAAAAATGTTCATGTCAAATTACGTTAAATACGTGCAATTTTATGATTCGTACAATAACAAATATTATATTTTTATTGTGAAATTAGTCATATTCATTGTTGCAATCAAATATTTCTTTGTTGTAATCAAATCTCTCTTTAAAAAGAACCGGGTTAGATTAATGTTAATTTAATAATAATAGTAGTAAATGAATTATTTTTTGTTCTATATCAAAATATTTCTCGGGCTTGGCTTAAGCCTGTCAATATTTTGTAATTTAATTATTAAAAAAATATGTATAGTTTAATAATCGTACAAGGAAGTCGTGTGGTGTCCACATCAGATTTTTACGATGATATCTGTATGTATGTATGTATGTGTGTGTGTGTGTGTGTGTGTGTGTGTGTGTGTGTGTGTGCGTGTGTGTGTATGTGTGTGTGTGTGTGTGTGTGTGTGTGTGTGTGTGTGTGTGTGTGACGAAAGTTTCCGATCGCATAACTTCAATATCACGATTCCAAAAATTATATTTTTTTCGTATTCCTCAAGTTTACGTCCAGAAGAACAACTGATTAGATTTTGGTTATAATTGGTGAACCGGAAGTAGCCTCATTTGAAGATTTAACAGTTAAATTTGATTTATTGACATTTAAAGTAGGATTGACGGAAGGTATTGTGCTGGCCACAACAGATATTTTTAATTTGCTGTTATTTATAAAATTTTGATTCCGTGTAATTCCGCAACCAAAAGGAATAGGACCTATATTCATGACATTTTTCACTCAAAATGACCTCAAAATTACGCTATTATTTTTTTACTCTACTCCTGTTTAGGGATATTCCGAATATTTATGTAGTCGTATTCGAAACCGTATTCATTAAATTTAGGTCGAATACACGAATACACTACGAATAATAAAATAAGTAATTTTGGGCTGCAAAATAATTTAATATAACAATGAGAAATTGATTAAATTTTTAAAACTTGTTTATTTCTTTCAGAAAAATTACACTTTTGGTTTTCCGATTGATATTTACTGACATCTTCGTGAGAATAATAAAAGTTGTTTCTAGGGACCTTGAAACGTTTTTGTTTATCAAAATCTCAATATACGATTTTTAGCACGATCCTTATTCCTCCCTGAGAGTAGTGGAAGGTAAAAATAGTATTTATATTGGTATTCACGAATAGTACAAAAATATTTGTATTCGTATTCGCGAATACTGATACATTCTGTAAAAATATGTTGTGGCCAGCACAATACCTTCCGTCAATCCTGTATATAATGTATAAATTCCATACATAATTTTTCTTGCAAAAGATTCTAAACTTCCAGTAATATTATTTCATATACAAGCTATTCAAATTGCACTTGACACTGGCATCTTCTTCTTCTTTAGCTTTTCCCATTCGTTAGGGGTCGCTATTTTTGCGTGTGGTTCTCATTCGGTTCCTTTTCAGTCATGTCTTCCGCAGTACAGTCCTTCCATCTTATCTTTGGTCTTCCTCTGTTTCTTCAACCTTCTATTACTAAGCTATTCATTCTTCATCCAATATATTCTTCATTTCTCCTCATGACATGTTCAAACCAATGTAATCGTCTTTCTTGTATCTGTCTAGAACCTTGTAACACTAGAGTTATTTTCTTACCGTATCTTTCCTTGTCTTCCCCAACATCTACTTCAACATCCTCATCTGTCACATTAATTTACTTTTTATTGATACTGACTTCTGTCAATATGAATTATATGAATATATTAGTAGTTTCCATGTTTAGCATAGCTGGCTGAATTATAAAATTTAATTTCTTTAAAATTCTTTAACTCTGTATTGTATATGAATATGAAGTATAAAATGTAATTAAATCGTATAGAGAATAATACATTCTTTAAATTATAATAACGTTAAATGTCAATAAATCAAATTTAACTGTTAAATCTTCAAATGAGGCTAACCAGAATCTAATCACGTGTTTTTCTGGATTTAAACTTGAGGAATACGAAAAATTTATAATTTTTGGAATCGTGGTATTGAAGTTATGCGATCCGGAACTTTTGTCACACACACACAGACACAGACACACACACACACACACACACTCACACACACACACACACACACACACATACACACATACAGACATCATCGTAAAAATGGTAAAATCGTATTATAGGGACCCTAAAACATGCTTATTCACTAAAAACTCATCATTGAATTTTTTGACAAAAGAATACCTTCCTTACCTAAAGGTGACGGAAGGCAAAAAACAATTTGCTTCATTAAAAGTAGACACCGGTATATCTCCGCAATAACCAACAACTTGATGTCACTTTGGTACGATATTATTGGATTTTACATCTACATCATTTCCTTAGAAATAAGGTGAAAAATCTGTTGTGGCCAGCACAATACCTCTCGCCACTTCCTTTTTTTTGTTACATAAGTATAGGGCACGAACAGTCATGTTACATTGTTGGCCTTAACAAACAGATGTGTGGGCCCGTTTCAGAATGATAATTAGTAATTATGTACATAGATGTTAAATGTCAGAATTTTTCATTAAAAATTTCAAGATTTTCTAAATTCACGTAGTTAATTTGTCACCAGGAGTGTGGAATTTACTTGTCGAGGAAAATAAACCACATGGAATTTGAAAATCTGACATGGGCCCCATATCTGCTTGTCAAGTCACATGACTGCTCGCGCGTTAAGAGCATTGTGTACACTTTGCTCTAGTACTGCGCTCATCGGTGAGGCACGAGAGGGGTAGACCGCGTGGACATAATAGGCGTGGCCTATTATGGAAATCAAACAAACAGCACAGTCAAATATTCCATATGGTTGCGTTGAGCGTTCCGTTCACAGACCAAAAGTGCCCGTTTAGAAACAGAGTGAAGCGCTCGGAAGTCGTCGAAATATCCTCTCGAGGTTGGGAAAATAACACGAAAGACTAGAAAGTAACATAATAGATTGAAAAATTTCTGCTACATCGAAATATGAAGAAAAATATTTAATCAAGAAATGAAAAGTACAGTAAAAATACAATATTCATCACCCTTTTCTTTTCGGTGGAAAAGTTAAACATTTTTATTGTGTATCCAGTGATGTAAGATTTTTTAGAGTTCATAAAGACAAATAAAGAAGAACTTATAAAAAATATGCAGGTGTCCTATCTTAAAAGAACCAATTAATTTCTCGCTTATTTGTCCATTTATTTACATAACTTGATTTATACAAAAACAGATATTAAATAATAGTGGTTACTATTTTATGATATCAATGTCGGTTGTAGAGCAATTAATAGCAACTTTGTAATTTCAAAAAATGTAACTTACTATTTTTTCATAAATTTGAAAAATAAGCAAAATTTACATTCCAATGATGCCACTAAACAAAAAACAATCCATATTTAAATAATAAAAAAATGGCAGGCATTTGACATAATGGTTCGAAGAACGCTAAAATAGTAGATCATGTAAAAAAAAAATTAATAATAGTTAAGCTACTGTTATTATGCTGTTATTACAATTTTAAGAAAAGTTAAAACTGTCATTTCTAATTTAAGGAAAGTCATTCTGAGGAAAGTTTAATATAAAAATAAAACAAGTATTTTTTATTTATTTGTATGGGATTTTACTATTTTATTATTGCAAAGCCTCCTATTTCAGCCTATCTTAAGGCATATTTCAAATACCCGTCACTTTTAAAAACAATAAGGAAACAGTTACATAAAACAATTTTCTTGAGCAATTTTTGGATTTTTTTTCTCGATGGTATCTAATATGTATTTTGGTTCACGTACAGACAAAGATCTTGTATGTCTTGGGTAAACTAATTCGGGAAGTAAACAATTCATATAAAAAAATCTAGTTTTGAAACTATTTCATTCCAGAAATCATCTTCGTTTCTATGTTTGTTAGCGAACAACCAAATTGTGGAGCATGATTTGATATTTTATAAAGTTTTTGTAACATATATGTAGCTTAAATTTACAATTTTTCTACCGCTCATCTCAAATTTAAAAACACTATTTGATGTTTGTATATTCATTTCGGCTACATTTTCCTGCAAAATTAAGTATGTATGTATATACTGCCGAATATATGGCGGAAGAAATTAATAAAAACAAAAAACTAGTTCATTATCTACATATGTTTTGCAGTCTTCGCCTTCATTGTAATTTCGAATACTCAAAAGTATTGCATTCTGCAATACTTTCCTCAACCATGCCTTCGCCTTCAATGTAATTTTGAATACCTACTCAAAATATTGCATTCTGCAGTACTTCCCTAAACCATGCCTTCGCCTTCATTGTAATTTCGAATATTCAAAATATTGCATTCTGCTGTACTTTCCTCAACCATACCCACAACTGTTTCATTTCGAGTAAAAGGAATATTTTAGCTTTTGGTGTCAAAAAATATAGAGAAACAAAAAAAATGTAACAATAAAAATTTTCCGCCCGAAATTAAATTTGGCTAGTTTTTAAATAATGCATTACTTATATAAAGTTTATTTATACTCATATATCAATTTACCCTATATTCGTATCTTGAAACGAAATTTCTTGAGGAATATTTGAAGATAAAATATTCCAAGAGCTTTTTGAACCATATGTGCTAAATTCAGTTTTCTACATCTAAGAGAAAAAAAATATTATACATTATAAAATTAACTTTAATAAATACCTAGACACATGCAAATTACCGAAAATCGGTCACTTTAATATTTTGAGAGTGAAGATTTGTTGTATGATGTAGATGTTAGTAGTTTCGGGTTTTTGCTGACTAGGTGGGACATGTGTGATTTTATGTATGTATTTTCTAAATTTTTAGATTTTTTGCGTTTTGCACTTAATTGCATACGCTTTTTAGTTCCGAAACGTTTACCCATTGTTGCGACTGCGAGAAGCTAACACTGTCGCACAAAACATGCATATTTGATACACATCAATTTATCTGATCCACTGTAAATCTCAAGGACAGCTCAATGTTTCTCAAACACTCCGCTAGGGGCAGTAGTGCACGAGCCAAAAATCTTCCCAATTTACGCCATGTAGGACATTCGTTGTACTATTAAATTTTTGAAACTGAAAGCATTAATCAATTTTTCAAATACATGTACATGTTGACGAAGGTTCATTTTATGTTGATGTTATGTTATTTTTCTAAAAAAGTTTACAAATTGTGCAGAAATGCACATTAAATATGCACAAATTGAATTGATTATAATATTGCAAAAATTTAATAATTCAAAATTATATTATTGAACTAACATAGAGCCAACCTTTATCTTTTAATTACACTTTGGTTTATTATTTTATTTATTATAGTTTTTGTGTAAAATGGGTTCGCGTACACCATGTTTTCAACGTTCACGGCAGATGTACACAATCCTCTTAATGTATTTAACATTTCTTGTATACCTACACTCTACACCAAAAATTCTACTTACATCTATTCCAATATATATTTAGATTATTTAAAATTTAAATTCATTCTATGAAGAAATTTTGTCCTACTCTTCCAATATTTCGAGATGTTTCCAATTCATTGTCGGAAGTAACAGTATTTCTGAAGGGTATGTGTTATATACCTATAATATTAAATATTTAACTATTAATACATTAAGAAATAATATAATGTATGTACTTCCCAGAAAAAGTCTTCAGTAATGTCTCCGGATTTCTGACACCGACATTTATCTGTCAGTTACAAACAATTTAAATTGTCAACTATTTTCCATGGCATTCTTTCGGCTGTAAAATTTATTACAACAGATTATTTTATATATTATATTTATTTTATCTCTAAATCTATAGAATATATAATAAAATATTTAAATGTATCAGACAGAGAATTTAATTTTCTTTAGTATTACCAAGAAAAAAATTCAAAAAATAATATTTAGAAGATTTTTTTTCAAGAATCTTCTACTTCCGGTTGTCCAATTGTTACCAAAACCTTTTCAGATCTTCTCATGAATGTCCGATTGGGAAATACGTAGTTAAACAAATATAAAGTCTTAAGGTTTTTGAGTAATCGTCCTTCCAACATCCCACAAACACACAACCACACCCACATACACACACACACACACATCCACACACACACACACATCATCGTAAAAATGTTAAAATCGGATTGTAGGGACCTTAAAACGTGCTTATTCAATAAAATCTGGATATGCAATTTTTAGCATGAATCCATTACTTGTCTTAGTGAGAGGTAAAAAAGCGTTTTATTTCGGATTTTGATGAAAAAGAAAAACAGAAAAAAAATCGATGTGGCCAAAAACACATTATCTTCCGTCAATTTTGTACATATTCCACTATATAACTTCAAAACAGAAAGTTTCTTGTAAAAAATTCTATAATTCTAGTATAATTATTTCACGAACAATCTATGAACTATGGAAATTGTACTTGACACTGACATCTGTCAATTAGTAATACTTGAATATTTTCATTGTTTCCCTGGTGAAGTCTTGCAAGATTTTTGAAGAAATAGTAACCGGTTGAACGGCCAAACCGGTTTAGCGTAATTTGCTACTTCGATTAATCAGTTAGCTGGTTATTTTGAATAATTAGGGTTGCACAGAATTTGACGGTCGAGTCAAAATCTGGTCAATTGACCGAGCAGATTTTGACCATGTGGTCAAATTGGTCAAAATCTTTTTAATGCTGAAAAGTGGAAACAGTACTACGACGCCATATGAATGAAGTAGGGTTCTGAAAGTTTGAAGATTGTTGGCATAGATGTCGCTAGTTTCTATGGACTGTTGCGTGGAACGTTCTTAATTGTACAATTTTAATGTTGGTTCCTAATGTATGTGATCTATGGTTCCTAAAATGTGATTGGTCATGTATATGGTTCCCTTATATGTGATGATTAATGTAAAAACATTTTATTTTTGTGACACAAACAGTGATAAATAAATTAATAAATTATTTATGTAATATTACTATTATAATTTGTATTTATTATTCCCAAAAGATTTTGACCAATTTGACCGTCAATTGACCTGTCAATTGACTAAAAAGATTTTGACCGGTCAATTGTGCAACCCTATGAACAATTAGATAGTTCACTATTACGGATACTCAGTAAAAATCAGTTATCGCGGTTAGCCGATTAAACGCGAAAAACCGGCTACTATTTTTTACAGTTTTTAACAGCACTACTAAATACCTATATTGAATATGAAGAAAAAATCTGTTGTGGCCAGCACAATACGTCTCGCCATTTCCATTTTATGTTGCATAGGGCGCGAGCAGTTATGTGACTTTGTTGGCCTTGGCAAGCAGATATGGGGGGCCCGTGTCAGAATGACAGCTAGTAATGTACATAGGTGTCAAGGTATCATAAGTTTTCATTCAAAACATTATGATTTTCCAAATCCATGTGGATTATTTTCCTCGACAAGTATATTCCATACTATAGATGACAAATAAACATCAGAATATTTCGAAATTTTGAATGAAAAATTATGACATATGACAATTGTGACATCTATGTAAATAACTACTAGCCGTCATTCTGACACGGATCCTCTTATCTGCTGGCCTAGGCCAACAAAGTCACATGACTGCTCTCGCCCTATAAGTAACGAATTGAACATTTCTTGTACACACAAATAATTGGAATTGTATCTCTTCTTTCGTTCTATGAGAAATTTTATCCTACTATTCTAAAATGTTCAAAATTCTGCAAATTCATTGACGGTATTAGCGGTATTTCTTAAGGATATATGTAATATTAATATACCTATATTTTAAATACATATTTACTTAATAATACAATAATATATATTAAATGTACTCATACCTCCCAGAAAAATCTGACACTGACATTTTGCATTCATTTGTCAATTACAAAAATTTAAATATCGCAACTGTTTTTCGGGCAACCAGATTTATTACAACAGATTATTCTATATTATTATATACTATATATGCAAACCTATACGGGATATAATAAAAAAATTAAATGTGTCAGATTGAGAATTTAATTATTTATAAATTTGTAGTAACAAATTTTCAAACAATAATATTTAGAAATTATTTTTTTTAGAAACTACTACTTCCGGTTGTTCAATTGTTACCAGTACCTATTCAACTCTGATCATTACTGTTAGATTGAAGAATCCCTAGTCAAACAGGCCTTTAGTCTTGTAGAATTTGATAAATCGTGTCTTCAACAACCTAACACACACACATCCACACACACTGACATCATTGTAAAAATGTTAAAATCGGATTCTATGGACCTTAAATCGTGCTTATTCATTAAAATCTGGATATGCGATTTTTAGCATGAATTCAATACCTCTCTTAGCGAGAGGTAAAAATGTAATCAAGTGGTATAGAGAATAAAATATTCTGTAATATTTATAACGTAAGATTATATTTAATTGTGTTTTTTCAAGAACACCTGTTAAAATTTCAAGTGAAGATGTATTTCCGGTTGAACAATTATGAGCAAAAAATAATATTCTTTTCATACTAGTAGATGTAATATAATATAAATTCGAGTATAGTAAGATAATTCCATTTTTATTATTATATAAATTATAGGATTTTAAGGGAAACTTTACTTACAAATGTTTTTACTAAAAAAAAAACAATATTTTTTACCAACATATATCAGTAGAGACCCTTTTATCTATACCCATGTTTATCTGAACATTGATTAGAAAACGGGTAATCCGAACAAAAACTCTTTAATCCAAACTGCGGGATAAAATTTCGAAAACAACAGCAAGCACGTGTGATTTTTGGAAATACCTATCAAATTTTGATTTAGTTTTCACCTCTGAAGTGGCGGGATGTGATAACCATTTTATTCCGAGATTGCAGATGGTAAATGTTTGTGCATACATACATTGTGTATTAAATAATAATACATTATACTTCAACGACTGGCGATCAAAATTATAATTAACGTCCGAAAATATACAAATATTTACGATATTTTTCAAAATTAATTATTTATTATTTAACAGGACGCTTACATCCCAATGACAGAGTAATATTACATAGCAATGTTAAGATGTAATGTAAATACATATAAAAGAAAAAAAAATGACAACTAAAAATATAAGATAATAATTATGTTTTTTGTTTCTATTTCTTAATTTCATCGTTATTTGTTCTCTGAAGTATTGTAAAAATGTTGCCAAACGTTTTTAAATTGACGTTATTTACACTTATCTATACGAATTCCGTAATCCTAACAAATCGTTAGTTCGAACACCCTCTTACCATTTAATAAATATTACTTATTAAATGCTCTTACTTTTTGCATTTCGGATTAAATGATATCTACTCTAGTTCATTTTGCAAAATATGTGTATATGTAAAAAACAATTCTTCCGTTGGTTGAGAAATGCGTTTCATGTCTCAATCCATGGTTCTTTTTACTTTACTTACTTGCGTCCGCAAAGTACAAAGTTCGTATTCTCATGAAAAATAAGTTTTTGCCTCCAACATGGAAAACAGGACAAATATATCATATGCATATTCATCTAATAATTTGCATATTTTTAATATAAAAAACAAAACTTATTGAAATTCTGAAAAATCTGACAAGTGTTTTACATTTTCTGTTGATTTATATAGAATTTTATCACTTATCAATATAATTTAAATAACTGCACTATAATTTAGATTTCGTATGAATATACATGGAAATTTGTGTAATTTGTGTAGGGAGAAAAATAGGATTATTTAAAGCTCACCATTTAAATGCAGAAGTAGATGGGTTATTATCGGAATAGTTCAGAAAAACTTGATAGGTACTAACTAATACTAATTAAAATTGTTATATTAAGATACAGAAATAATACTTATCTGTTTTACATAAGTACAAATTAGCATTTCATTATACAATATTACATTTTACTATACGAAAATAATATATTTAAAATAATTGAGATAATTGTTATTTTTATTATTATTAAACTAAAAATTAAAGAAATAAGATTTTAAAGATTTATTAGTAATAGAATTATTCGCAATAATTATTTTATGCAACAGAATTACTCTTAAAGTAATGGAAAGTAAATGTATTTTTACCTCTCGCTAAGAGAGGTATTGGATTCATGCTAAAAAACGCATATCCAGATTTTAATGAAAAAGCACGTTCTAAGGTGTGTGTGTGTGTGTGTTTGTGTGTGTGCGTGCGTGCGAGCGTGCGTGCGTGTGTGTGGGGATGTTGGACGGACGATTTCTCAAAAACTATAAGACTGAATACCTCTTTAACTACGTATTTCTCAATCGGACATTAATGGGAAAAGTTGAAAGGTTTTGGTAGTAATTGGACAACTGCTTCCAGAATCTGCTACTTCTAGCAGATTCTTACAAAAAACCTTCTGAATATTAATTTTTTGAAAATTTTTGTTCTTGCAAATATTAAAGAAGATTAAATTCTCTATCTGATACTTTTAAATATTTTATTACATATTTTATTGATTTAGAGATAAAAGATTATAATATATAAAATAATCTGTCATGATAAATCTCAGTGCCCAAATAATGCCATGGAACCAAATTGAAAAATTAAAATGTTTGTAACTGACAGATAAATATCAATAATGTCAGTGTCAAAAATCCGGAGACATTGCTAACAACTTTTTCTTGGAAGTACGAGTACATACATATATTATTTCTTATTGTATTAATAGTTAAATATTTAAAATTATAGGTATACTCGTATTACATATACTCTTCAGAAATACTAAAATTAGAAGAGTAGTACATAGAATGAATTTAAAATTTCAAAATCTAAATATAAAGAACAGGCATAAGTAGAATTTTTGGTGGAAAGTATAGGTATATATAAGAAATGTTAAACACAATACTTATGGCACCAAAAACGGAAGTGGCGAGAGGTATTGTGGTAGCCACACTGGTTTTTTTTTTAAACTTGTCTTATGGTTTTGTTTTTTTATTTGTTTTCTCGTAGTAAAACAATTTACATATTACGAAAATCACGTAAAAAATATTTGGTTCTTTTAGAATTTTCAAATGTTGGTAACATTTTCGAAAAACAATATTTAATATAGCTTCAATATGTCTAACAATATAGCCTTGTTAGAGTAATTTGCCTCATATCGTAAATCATAATGTTTGTTGAGTAATTGAGTTGGCGGGGCCGATCTGAAGATTAAGATAAAATTGTAATGTACTTATCATAAAATTATGAAATAACAATGGTACTTATACCAAAGTCAACTATGCTATAGTTCTAGTAGGTAGCTACCTTTGTCATTTACAAATGCTTTAACATTATTGAACTAAAAATTAGATTTTTAGTTTTTAATATTTCTCACTGCTTTGGTTATGTTCTAAGTTTCAATCATTTTTTTCTACATCGATGTTAGGCAATGCCATGCTCAGATACCATTATGTAACAAAAGTTGCATATGTTGTGTGGTAAAAAATGACAAATGGCTATTATCTTTATTAATAATTTTAAGCCTTTAAGAAAAAATCTCTATAAATAATTATTTATTTCGTATTTTATTTTTTAAATAAAAATTATTACTTATTTATACCTATACATTAATTTTTTCTTCATTATCCAGTACTCGTTGATAGTCGATATCCGTTGCATCGCTAGTTGAAATGTTGAAATACGAATACAGCCCATTTAATCTTTAAAATTCCATTTTTTTTTTTAATTGAAATATTTGTTCGAAGCTCATATAAATTACCGTACTTATTTACGTAGTTTATGTAGAATTCGGTAATACGTATTACTATGTACCGTGTTCACAACTTTACACATTTTTGAGTTATTATCCCAAAAAGTCTCAAATACCCATATTTGGGTAACAAAGTGTCTGGTCGCGAATCTGGAGAACCGGGTTCAATCCTGACCGACACCAAATATTTCGAATTTTAAATGGCAAAACTTGACCCCTGTGGTGCACTCTCCACGCCAGCAATGAGTGCCTGTGAAGTAAAACGCCCGCATGGTACAAATATGTCATTATCATTACCGAAATCTTTGTACAAAGCAGATTGGCACATCCAGCAATGGGTAATATGCCGTGATAATATATTTATAATTTTTATTTATTGTACTTCTTAATCTACAGATTCCAAATTTTGAAACCGCAGGTCGATATCTCTTTTTGTTTCCCAGATATTTACATTCAAAGTTTTGCCCAAATTTGGGGAATAACTAAAAAATCTGATGTGGCCAGCACAATACCTTCCGTCAATCCTGTGTATTATGTACAAATTCCATACATAAATTTTCTTGCAAAAGATTCTAAATTTTTGGTATTACTCGTATGTGATTCCCTTTCTCGGCAACTGAATTCCATACTCCTGATAACAAACAAACCACATGAAATAAGAAAATTATGAAATTTTGAATGAAAAATTATAATATTTGTCAGTTATGGACATAATTAATTGCTGTCATTTTGACACGGGTCCCCATATCTGCTTGCCAAAGTCAGCAAAGTCATGTCACTACACGCGTCCTACACATAAATTTTCTTGCAAAAGATCCTATATTTCCAGTAAAGTTATTTCATAAACAAACTATGCAAATTGCACTTGACACTGACATCTTCTTCATCTTCTTTAGTTTTTCCCATTTGTTAGGGGGTCGCTATTTTTTATTTTCTTCTTCCACTCATTTTTGTTTTGCGTGTCGTCCTCATTCAGTTCCTTTTCTCTCAAGTCTTCTGCAATACAGTCTTTTCATCTTATATTTGGTCTTCCTAGGTTTCTTCCACCTTCTATTAATATATTCATCTCTCCTCATCATATGTTCAAACCAATGTAATCGTTTCTCTTATATCTAGAAACTTCTAACACTAGAGTTACTTCCCTTATTCTTTCATTGATTTACATGACATCTGTCAATTTGAATTACCTGAATATATTAGCAGTTTCCATGGTTAAGTTAGCATAGCTGACTGAATTATGAAATTTATATGAAAATTATTATCTTTATTCTTCTTTAACTCTATATCTGTTGAATATTAAATATAAAATGCAATCAAATCGTATAGACAATAATATATTCTTTAAGTTATAATAATATTTAACTGAGTTTTTCAAGAAATACTGTTAAAATCTTCAAATGAGGGTACTTCCGGTTGACCAATTATAACCAAAATCTAATCAAGTCTGCATATGGTTGTAAGGAAGAGGAATACGCAAGAATTGTAATTTTTGGAATTCTAGTATTGGAGATATCGTTGACGAAACCGCGGTCCACACACACATACACACACACACGCACACACGAACACACACTCATACATACAGACATCATCGTAAAAATAGTAAAATCGTATTGTAAAGACCCTAAAACGTGCTTATTCAATGAAAACTCACAACCGAATTTTTTGACCAAAGACATACCTTCCTTACCTAGAGGTGACGGAAGTTAAAAATATGATGTGTCTAATGCATTGTCTTCCGTTAATTTTATGCATTCTGTACAAATTCCGTACAGATAGTTCCTTGGAAAAGATGCTATATTCTATTCACGAATATGAATTATTCAGATTGACACTGATGACCGCCAACCAATGAAAGTCAACGGTTTCAAATAGGGGACGAGGTAGCATTAGTCGCGCCACTAACATTCTCAAACAGTTTTTATTTGATTACAAAATTTCTTGTAAAAAACTTTATTATTTAAATACACTTGCAATTATAAATTATATAGATTTATACAGTGTTGTTTCATTTACTTTTTATAAATATAATTTAGAAATGGCATATACTTAAAAATATTTTGGTCCGCGAAGAAAACAGTTTGAGGTGAAAACTTATATTCGTGACATCATATCTATTTTTGCGCACCATTGGAGAAAAAAAAATCGAAGTAGCTTACATCTGATGAGAAATTTGTGAACGTAGCAAATGGGGAAAACAGTACTTTTTAGTTTAGTGAAATAAATGTTTATTTTGAATATAAATGATAGATATTTTGCACTAAATCGTTTTAAGTTTAGACTTTGAATTAAAAACAGCAAATGATATCACTATTTCACTAAATAAAATGGCGGCCAAATGGGGGCCTGTCATTTACAGTTCATTTTGTTCTCCTATGGGAGACCATAACTCGCTTATTATTAGGAATTTTTTCGCCGGATGTATATCAATAGTCTTAGTTTTACTTATATTTTGAGATGAAAATGGTAAAATCTCCCATATCATTTAACAGTACAGTAGCGACCTACATCTTGTTGCACATTATAAGAATGTACAAACTTACAAAACTAACAGTATCATAATGAAACGAATTATCAAATGAGTTTTTCATTATTGCAGTTAAAAAAATATATTCTGTGATTTAACTGCAACTGTGCAACCAAATATAAATATTGTTAAGGAACAAAAAGTTAAACTTGTTCTCCCAACGTAACAATTCGACGTACATAAATATTTTATTATCAGGTATCTTTACAATATACTTAAAATATATAACATTTTCAATAAATAAGTAAATAAATATTTCTAATCTATCATCATACCATCACAGTATGAATCCTATCCTCGTCTTCATCACTCGGTGTAAACACATCCATAAACCCTTCAGCATCAGCACAGTCCGTTATCACTTCTTTCTTATATTTCACTATCTGTTTCAGCCTGTTCAGTACGTTTGCTTTCGTCCGATTCAGTCTGATTTCAATGGCTGGATGGACAAATTTCCCCACCGCGAAAGGTGATACCGAACCAGTAATGACAAGATGCATCCCCCGGGCTGTGATGTTGACATGTTCCCCTGCGATGACTTGAGTCTCAGTGGGGGCACACTGGCCGATGAGGTACATGAAGTAGTTCTTGCAAGGCCAGCCCCAGAAGCCCATAGTGCTGGTGATGGATTCGGCGAAGTAGAGGGGGGCACGGTGGTGGTTGCAAGCGAAGAAACCTAGAAAATGTGAAGGTATGTTTAAATGGAGTACAGACATTTTGCTATTTATTAAGTATTAAATTTATAAAGTTATAGGTAAAATTTAGGAATCAAATATCACGATTGTTTTTAAAACAGTATACAGATGTCTTATTTTTTGTTTTTTAGAGTATTTCACGTAATATTAATAATAAACAAAACCGTTTACACATTCCACAGTTATGTTTTGAGACAAATTTAATAGTCATCCCAAGAATTTTTCTATCTCTTGTTTTGAGCTTCATGCTAAAATGTGTTTGAAAATACCTCATATCTCGCTTATTATTAGAGATAATAAAAAAAATGTTTAGATAATTTTTAGACAGCTTTTTACGTAGAATAAAGTAATCTAAAAAGATTTTTTGAAAACTTAATAATTCTCAAGATAACACAAACATAATATTTTTTTTTAAATGACAATGTGCTGAAAGTTGTCTAATTTTTTTTTTATTATTATGTTCTGAGCTTCTCAATGACGTACAAGTGTATATTATTTTGTTTTAAACATTAATAAAAGAATAATACATATAAGAAACAATTGAAAAAAAATGCAGATTACCATTTATTTGCTTCTAATGTTAAAATTTTTATTTTTACTCATTTCTTCAAATTCCGAAAGCGTATTAAGTCAAAAAAAATTAATTGTGCTAAAAGCCAACTATAATGATATAATAGTAGTTTATATATCAAGGGAGTAAAGTTTTGTCGAGAGCGAATATTGAATCCTGAGGGCGTAGCCCGAGGGATGTAATCGCGTGAGGCAAATAATGACACTTTACTCCCGTGTTATATACAATATTTTATATACAAACGGAAAAATTTGTTATTTAGCTTACAAAAGAGACTAACAGCATGTGAAACTAGTAAAAATGAAGCAAATTCCTATAAACGTTCTATTTTTTTTTTTTAATTTTTCACAAAAACAATTATATTTTTTTTCAAAATAATTATAATCGATAATATTCTACATATTTGTATGTTAATATCAATTAAGAATTGAACACTAAGAAAATAAAATTATCACTTTATTTCCCTAGGGAGTACTTGTCATTTTTATTTCCCTCGGGAAATAATGAAGCACATTAATTAATGATTTTGATAAGAATAATGTTAACTTTTTATTTACCGGTTGTATATAAAATAATTTAACTAATGCAAAAATAATTGGTAAAGATTAATTTTTAGAATTTAAATATAGAATCAAAATGGTTTCGTATATTTTCAATAGTAACCTGAAAAGTCGTAATAATTGCCGATTTTTATAATTTTATAGATACATATACTACTTAATATACAGGGTGTTAAAAAAAGTTTTTTGTATAGTACTGACCAAAATGAGTAAAGAAATCACCATAAGTCTAATGTCAACTGTTTCCGAGAAAAACGAAAAATCGAAGAAAAACTGACATAGTGTCCCAACAAAATTTTATCAAAAATAGATTACAAAAACAAAAACAATAAAATTTTATTTGAAATATTTTTCTCAATTTCTAATAGTTACGAAGTTATTTGAAAATTAAATATTGGCTAAGGTCGCAACACAATTATTAGATTTTTTTTTAACAAAAGCACATCTAAGATAACCCCTGAAAGGTAAACAAAAGGTCTCATTTAAGCAAAGTCGTAACTCTTATAGTTATCGAGATTGTATAGGTAAACCCCGTAAGAAATCATTTTTCACTGCCTTATATCTCGGAAACTATTGAATATTGGACCATCTGCAAAAAGTAGGTTTATTACAATATCATTTTACATTAGGGCACGTGATTCAAAAATCCTATACATAGTTTTAAGAACCATCTTAGATTTAACGTTATTTTCTTCAACATTATATAAGTTAATTTGAATAGTTAATAAAATATTATATTTAATTATGTTAATTTAATTGTCAGCCAATGTTAGACAAGCAAATATTAATTATGTTTTCAGTTGTAATGAATTAGTTTGGTGTAAGATTGCACACTGTGAGGATGCTGTGAGGTACTACAAGTTGGATTAATAAGCATTATTTATTTCAAAATTTATCTCTCTAATTTATATTTACTAGTTTAATAGGGATAGCATATTAATAATATGGTTTTGTAAAATTTAACACTGCCATCATTCTTATAGTGTTTTGTTGATATTTTGTAATGATATGATATTTGAAAGATGCTATTATTATTATTATTATAGTTATCGGGTCGGCCAATTTGATTTTTAATAAGCACTCTCTGAAAAAGTTGTCATACTCGTTTCGCGCGATTTTGCGGTTGTATTTGATTGGAGTAGAATGTTTTGGGATTCATTGTTGCTTGTAGAACTGTTGTGAATCTCAGTGCGAGTACCTAAATCATTACAATTCAAAATTATAAAAAAAACTTGATTATTCACCTTGAAAACATAATGACTGGTAGTATTCACTTTTAATCAGGGTTGATTATACTATGACTAAAATAATAAATTCAGTTGTTTTTTAATCATTTTATTATATGTATTTTAAATGGTAGCCCTGGAAATTTTTGAGTAAATACTACTATTCATTGTTCATTGACATTAAAATAGTCACCAACCATACAAAATAGGTGTTTTGCTTACTGGTGCTAACCAGGATAAAAAATAATTCATATAATTAAAAAATCGTAAAGTTATACTATTATATGTACAGTTATGCAGTGAGGATTGCAGCACTGCTTATTTACAAATGCGTAAACAAATCTTTAATTGTGTAATGTTAAAATATTTATTTTTACCGTCCATCACCTCATTAAATATATTTTATTATCTACATTAGCCACTCTTAATTTTATCATATTATGAATGGGGTATTCCAATAATCTTTTTTTATTTTTTTTTCTGAAACCAATAAATTTGAAATACAAATGTGAAAATTTGAGTTTTTTATTGTGTCATTTCCGCGAGATATGAATTTTTGAATTATGCTTAAAAATTTGAATTATATGGTATGACGTCAATTCGCTTCATGTCGTAGACTACAGCTGTTAGTCGCTTGGCTTGGAGCGAGTAAGGGGAAGGGGATTTGGTTTGTTCACAGTGTCAGATACTATTTGGTTTTGGATGACTTTCATTTGTTTTATTTTTGTTATCCGTGGATTTTAGTTGTAACTATATTAAAGTATTATTAGTTAAGAATTTGGTTGCTGTCATTCTTACAGCAAAATACCAAAACTAGCAAGAAACACAAACAAAGATCAGCTGAGAAACGAGAAAGCATCAATGGTGAACGCACTGCTTCTTCTGTTTCCACAAGCAGACAAGTAAGTCATTACATACGTAATAGAACGAATAGACGTCATACACCACGTGTAATCTTTTCCGCGCTAAAATAATACAATTGGAAAATCATATTAAATAAAATAATTTTGAGTTTATTTTTCAGAATTCGGTCGTTTTTCAACCTAGTTAATAACATTATAATATTTTTTCTTTTAAATTTTACTACACTGGAATACCCCATTATAACTTGTGTCTAACTCACGATTTTCTGCCCAGCATCCTGGCTGGATAACTCCGCCGTTGAAGTAAAAGTCCACGTGACCAGAGGACTCGATTTTACCCTGGATGAAGGCGTTAGTGTGAAAAACATCTACGAATTCAGCGTCACTGGCATCCAGTTTATTTTCTTTTGTTACGAGTGAGAAACCGGGCATGGCTGGATCCAGACCTACAAAGGTCCGAATGGTGTATGAGATATAAATTCATATTTTTATTGCTAGCAACAACAAACAATATAAAAAAGAATTCATATAAATATGAATCGGTTTAAAAATGTACAAAATATCACGTGTACGAGTATATTAAATATTATTTTTATAAAATATGAAAAAAAAATTAATAGATTCTATATGATCAGTAAAACAGTAAAAAAAACTATTTTCAGTAAATAAAGCCATTTCTTATAGCAAAATATATAATAATTCAATTGAATATTGAAATAAAGGATTTTTCAAAACGCAAGAAAATAAAATAAATATATCATCACGGCATATTACCCATTGCTTGGTGTTGCAATCTGCTTTGTACACAGATATCGGTAATGATATGTTTACCGTGCGGGCGCTTACTAGGCCTCACCTCACGGGCACTCAATGCTGGCGTGGAGAGTACACCACAGGGGTCAAGAAAATGATTTAATGAAACTAAGTACTGAAGAATATACGAGTATTTTAATCTAACCATAAATATTGGCAGTACTGTTAGTACCCCTATCAAGACCCAGATTATGGATCCGTAGGACTTGTGCCACTACTTATCAATGGGGCCTTTTCGCTAGATAAGGATACAGGAGTGATAACGATTTCTCAAATAAGCAAATTTATTTATAGTTATTGCAAACCTAGGAAAAATGAATATTTTTGATCTAAAGTATAAATTACAAAATGGGGGGCGAACTTAAATTGAACCGGAATCAAACAAAGTTTATTATTAATTTCAACACAATACGATTATGTAACAAATTTTTATTTTTGTTTTGAATATAGTTATATTAAAGAACGAGTTTTATAAGACATTTTTTCGCACGCGTCAAAATTTAGAAAGCAAGCCTTGGCGAGTTTCCTAATTGACAAATACGAAAAAAATCATTAAAATGAGTCCTTTATACTATTTTTTTTTTAATTTTGCTTCTTTTATATATTAAAATATTTTAAAAAGCTGCTATATTAAACTGAGTAGGTTGAGGGAAATTTGCGTGTGTAATGTTGTAGTTGGCAACATTGGATTGACATTTATTCAATTATTTGAAAATCCATGTCAATTCTGAGATATGAACATAAGTAAATTAGTACCATCCTACTAAAAAAAATTGCGTATCAAAATGAAGGCTCTTTCGATACGCAATTGGGTTTGGTAATGACTTCATTATGAACACAAAATATAAAAAAAGAAATTATACGAGGTCACTGCAAAATTATTAAGAGAAAGAAAATCAGGCCGTTATGTATTTGTAATTTAAAATTAAGTTGCCAAAGTTAAGTTAGTTTTGAAAGTATCGTGTGAACATTTTTTACCTCTCGCTAAGAGAGGTATTGGATTCATGCTAAAAATCGCATATCCAGATTTTATTGAATAAGCACGTTTTAAGGTCCCTACAATCCGATTTTAACATTTTTACGATGATTGTGTGTGTGTGTGTGTTTGTGTGTAGGGATGTGTGTGGGGTTGTTGGAGACACGATTTCTCAAATTCTATAAGACTAAAGTCCTTCTTTACTACGGATTCCTCAATCTAACATTAATGGGAAGAGTTGAATAGGTTTTGATACCAATTGGAAAACCGGAAGTAGTAGTATCTTAAAAAAAAATTCTAAATATTATTTTTTTGAAAATTTTTATTATTACTATTAAAGATCGTAAAATTCCCTATTCGATACATTTTAAAATTTTATTATACCTCGTATAGGTTTGCAGATATAGTATATAATAATTTATATGTTTGTAATTGACAGATAAATTCAAAATGTCAGTGTCAAAAATCAGCATTACTGGAAGATTTTTCTGGGAGGTACGTGTACATTTAATATTATATTATTGTATTATTAATTAGGTATGTTAATATAACATATATCCTTAAGAAATACCGCTAATACTGTCAATGAATTTGAAGAATTTTGAACATATGAGAAGAGTAGGACAAAATTCCTCATAGAACGAAAGAAGAGATATATTTTCAATTATTTGTACGTACAAGAAATGTTAAATTCATTACTTATAGGACGAGAGCAGTCATGTGACCTTGTTGGCCTTGGCAAGTAGATATGAGGATTCGTGTCAGAATGACGGCTAGTAGTTATTTACATCCACATGGATTTCGAAAATCATGCTGTTTTGGATGAAAAATTATGATAATTGACACCTATGTACATTATTACTAGCTATCAAGAAAATGGCGAGAGGTATTGTGCTGGCCACAACAGATTTTTTTACAATGTTTTTACATTTATGGAACGTAATTTAGTATATTGATGCAAAATACTTACAATTTCATCAAAAAATAACTTATTTATAGTTATTATTGTCTTAAGTTATTATAAAACTTTAATGCATATCAATTTAGCATGACACATAGCTTGATTTTATTTTAATTCTGACAAATATAGTTATTTGTTACAGATTTCCAAAATACCAAAAAATTGTAGAAAATATCAATAAACCACATTATATACAAAGCGTCACATTGTATGTAATAAACAAAAATATAATTTATTAAAATTAATTGGTTAATTTGTCCTATGATAAAACGGCCCCACTACTGTTTCAACATTTGAAAATATTATTCACCGTGTAGCGTCTGCTTTATAACTTCAGAACACTAATAATGGGCTACTTGCATGATACTAAGAAATTTTTTTTTGGAATATATATATATATATGTTACCGGCCAAACCCGATTTCAGGATAAACTAGTTTGGCCTAGGTTAAACTAATTCTTCCTACATGCAATAGGATAAACTGGTATAGCCTAGGCTAAACTAGTTCGTCCTAAGCCCGATAGGATAAACCAGTTTAGCCTAGGCCAAACTAGTTTAACCTGACAGAAATTCACACTCTTAGGATAAACTGGTATGGCCTAGTATAAACATTATAGAATACCTAGAAAGACAAAATAAAATTGAATAAAATACTATTTAATTAAAAACAATAATTTTTATTAAAACGATAATGATTCGTCGCTATAACTAATTAATGATTGGTAATACAAACAATCATATTGTAACAAATAATAAAGTGTTTTAATAGAAACAATAATTATACCTCAATAAAATAATTATTAAAATTATTATTTATTTTTACATGGTGTTTATCCTTAGAGTGTGTGCATTTCTATCATGATAAACTAGTTTGGCCTAGGCTAAACTGGTTTATCCTATCGGGCTTAGGACGAACTAGTTTAGCCTAGGCTACACCAGTTTATCCTATTGCATGTAGGAAGAATTAGTTTAGCCTAGGCAAAACTAGTTTATCCTGAAATCGGGTTTGGCCGGTAACATATATATATATATATATATATATATATATATATATATATATATATATATATATATATATATATATATATATATATATATATATATATATATATACAGGGTGAGTCACCGAAATCGCCGTCTTCAATATCTCCCTTGTCGTTAGAAATACAGCATAAGTTTGTTAACAGAATTTATTCGACTACTCAAGGAGCATAACGTAAAATTATTTTCACATATACAGGGTGTTGCATTACGGCTCGGCGAGAAATGTTTGTCTTTTTTTAAATGGAACACCCTATATATTTTTATATATTTTGAATTGTATTTTATTCACCTATACGAACATATGAATTTTGTTTTAGTTTTCCACGGCGTTGCCAAGTAATTCCGTTTTTTCTCTAAAAAAGACCGAATACACGCATTACTTTATAAAGGCTTACTGAAGTTATTTTAATAGTAAGAATTAAGAATTTTCTTTTCAGTATAACTGTAATTATACTCTATGTTCTGACATATTTTTTTTTAAATGTAATTATACAGGCTGTTCAATAAAGCGAATCAAATGTGCTCAATTTCAAATGACCATAACTCGTCATTTTCAAATGGAACACCCTATATTTTATTATTCAGTTGTGTGTATTTTTGTATTATCTTCATATGTTATTAAGGGTATCCTATACCTAAAACCAATAATTTCGGAGATTTTCACTATTTCTCTCTAAATTTATACATATATTCACTTAAAAATTAAATCTAGTATGCCATTGATATTGTTTTTTGTATAAGAAACAATTGCAGTAATGATAGTATTTTCATTAGCCAGGTTATTATTAATAACAGTGGGATTAAGTAAATTAATTTATTAATATGAGTCTCTCGAAAGAAGAACTTACGAATATGGTGTACGCACTTGGAAAAGCGGAAAGAAACCCTCTTTTGTCGTACTGAACAAGACCAGTTCTTTCAAACCTTTCCCTTAGTTTTTCAAAAGAACGCGGATTTGGATGTCGTCTTCCCAGAAACCGTTGTGCATAAATTCTTGATGCCAAAAGAGGGTTTGTTGCCGCTTCTTCAAGTGCGTACACCATATTCGTAAGTTCTTCTTGCGCACTCTCCACGCCAGCATTGAGTGCCCGTGAGGTGACGCCTGGCCTGACCAGCATACACCATATTGGTAAGTTCTTCTTGCGAGAGACTCATATTAATAAATTAATTTACTTAATCCCTCTGTTATTAATAATAACTTGGCTAATGAAAATACTATCATTACTACAATTGTTTCTTATTCAAAAAACAATATCAATGGCATACTAGATTTAATTTTTAAGTGAATATATGTATAAATTTAGAGAAAAATAGTGAAAATCTCCGAAATTATTGGTTTTAGGTATAGGATACCCTTAATAACATATGAAGATAATACAAAAATACACACAACTGAATAATAAAATATAGGGTGTTCCATTTGAAAATGACGAGTTATGGTCATTTGAAATTGAGCACATTTGATTCGCTTTATTGAACAGCCTGTATAATTACATTTAAAAAAAAATATGTCAGAACATAGAGTATAATTACAGTTATACTGAAAAGAAAATTCTTAATTCTTACTATTAAAATAACTTCAGTAAGCCTTTATAAAGCAATGCGTGTATTCGGTCTTTTTTAGAGAAAAAACGGAATAACTTGGCAACGCCGTGGAAAACTAAAACAAAATTCATATGTTCGTATAGGTGAATAAAATACAATTCAAAATATATAAAAATATATAGGATGTTCCATTTAAAAAAAGACAAACATTTCTCGCCGAGCCGTAATGCAACACCCTGTATATGTGAAAATAATTTTACGTTATGCTCCTTGAGTAGTCGAATAAATTCTGTTAACAAACTTATGCTGTATTTCTAACGACGAGGGAGATATCGAAGACGGCGATTTCGGTGACTCACCCTGTATATATATATATATATATATATATATATATATATATATATATATATATATATATATATATATATATATATATATATATATAAAATAAAAGACCCCCTATTTTTTCTTTTTTCAAAATTTTGTCACTTACGGCTAAAAATAAATATTTTCTTTTTATGACGTCACAATCACGGATGATATACGTCCTAGTTCTGTAGTTTGGGAAGACAGAGACGGAGATAGTGGAACGTTGTCTGATCCTCGATCTTCCCTTCACCCCTTCCACTCACATTAACGAATCAAATGCTAGTGATTGTGTCGTCATCAAGATAGGAGGGATACATTTATGTTAAATTTATTAAATAATAACACAATGTATTTGAAAAATTTATAATGTAAATAATGTAGTTGAGTAAACTAAACTTGAAAAATATAATAGTTTTCAAAATCCTTTTGTATGCAAGTAGCCCATTATGACCGTAATGAAATGTGATATGCAGAATTATATATATTACTGTGGGAGTCATAAACATCACTTTAAAGTATCAGGAGAACACGTTTCGTTGTAGGTTGTATAGTACATACATTCAACACATTTTTACACACGAATCATTAAAATTTTATATAGTTAACGAATTATTTTTGCTATTAAAAATACATTTCAATAAGGTAAACATTATTTGTATCTTACACCTCTTTATTCTTACCTGTAATTCGTGGCAATTTATACGGTCTGAGTTCGTTCGCTACATAATTCGTTGCGTGTGCTCCAAGACTAAACCCTACGAGATGTATATCTATAGCTCCTAATTCCCTTACTCTTTCTACTAATTGTGCGGTACACCGGCCGACTTGGTGCAAATTGTACATGGCTGTTAAATAGCAAGGTGCTTGGGCTAGTGATGCCCAGTCCACGGCGAAGATGTTGTATGGACTGCATCGCAGATACTCTGAAAAAAATATATTATTTTTATATTTTGCGTTCATAATGAAGTCATTACGAAACCCAATTTCATATCGAGTCTTCATTTCGATACGCATTTTTTTGTTTGCAGCAAAATTGAAATGAAATTTCAAATAAATGCATAAATATCAATAAAATATCAGGTACAACTACAACATTACACATACAAATTTTCCTAAATCAATACAGTTTAATGTAAGTTTTTTTTATAATATTGTACTATATAAAAGACGCAAAATAAAAAACATAATTTAAAGGACTCATTGTACATAAATAACTATTATTATTCTGGATTTATTGCTCTGTTATTCAATTTAATTTTATATTTTCTATTGTCTCTATAATGAACGTCATAATATTTATCTTTTTAAATAAAGTTTTTGTAAATATAATGTAGATTATTATTAATACTAAGTGGCGGCTCGTGTCTTTTCAGCCGGTCTAGTAAAGTTCGTTTTTAACAAAACATTAACGCTATTCACTACCATATTAATTTATTTGTGATTTGTCGTACTGCGAAACAATGCACTACAAGGTATTCATTTTAAAACTAAGCCAAATTCGCAAAATTAGTGCGGCCACATAGCGATTGCTAGCCTTTGCTCGTCTACGCTAGTCACAAAAACAATACATCACGTTGTCATAGCAATGCGGGCCGCAGAACGCTGAGTGGCCAAGGCGTCAACGCGTGATACATTTTGTGTCTAGTTTAAATGTTTTATAGTTAACTTTTAAATACTTTCATTACAGTAGAACCGATTTATGCTTTACTATATCATTCAATTACATTCTTAATTTATTATACCAAATACAAAGTTTTTTTTACCTTTTTTTTGGTAGGCGAGCGCGCGGCCATTCGGCCTCATTAACGAGCCGCCCCTGGTAATAATAATATGTTTTAATTAAAATCGGCGGAAATTAATACGCTTGCTACATTAGGTTTTTTTCTATGAAGGTGAACTTGGCGAAGTGTGTAACTCTGGTAAGTACATTTTTGTCCAGTAGTTGCATTACTTTTCCACGTATCAATGTGATGACTTTATAACACACTTATTTAAACATGTTTCAACTATACATAAATTAATGATAGCATCACGCAGCGTCATCTAGTGTGAGTACTCACATCAAATTTAAAAATCTATTAGCAATATTTTTTTGAATTTTATGCACTTACCTTACCGATGGTACTGAACGTTTTGATGCGGAATACAGGTATCGTCGTAATGTTCATATATTGCCATGTTCATTTCTTGTTTCATTCGGTTTCATAACGTTCAAATCTTGACCATGAAGTTGGCGCAGATGAACTTTGCCCGCTCACAATTTAAAAAGTACACTCCGGAGTACAAAATGTACCTAAAAATTATTTATTGAATCGGGATAGAGTTGTTAGTAGTTTTAATTTAAAATTTGTACTGCAGAGTGTACTTTTTAAATTGTGAGCGCGCGAATTTCATCTGCGCTAAATTCATGGTCGAGATTTGAACGAAACAAAAATATGAACAAGGGCGATGTATAAACATTATGACCCTGCATATCTAGTCGTTTTAATGTGAAGTTACGGACCATTTACGCACTTGCCCTCCATCAGAGTAAAAGTGCATTGACGGAAATTTGAAAAATCAACCACAAAAAATCTGATGAATCAAAATAGGAATATAAATAGGTGATATAACCAGTAAAGTCCAACAAATAATACATACAACATGCAATGCATTATTCTAGAATTTGGAAAATAAAATGGACCGTAAAGTCAAACTTTGAAAAAAAATAGTGTGCACATCCCGAGCTCACCTTATATTATTTTATCAAAAGAAGTTATATGTGTATTAAATGTTATGTAACTTATAACTTTCTTATTTTATGAATACCATATCAAATTAATATTAAAAGTATTGTGTACTGCTAGAACAGTGAGTCATTATTACTTGTTCTTTTTCTTTTTAAGTTTAAGTGGAGCATAAAGTAAGAATGCCGACTATTTCATAAACAATTTTCACTTGTAGACATACATTTTTATTTTGTAAGTGCAAAACAAATATACAAGATGGTGGCGGGTAAACATTGGGATTTAACATGGGATTTTTGTTTTATCCAATTTCCTGCTCTTCTGATCATTTTACGGTAAAAACAATTAAAAGTTGTACAACTGGTCTTACATTTTATAGTATGGTTTTAGTTATTTCTTAATTTTAAAAAGAAATTTCAAAAGTTTCGTCAATTAGTAGCAATAGCCATGACATTGTAGAAAACAATGGCCGCTAGTATGAACAAGTGATTAAGGGTGATTAACGAGAATTTGATTAGCATTGTTTTATCTCTGTCAATCGTTTATAGATTATTTTAGAGAAAATACTTCAAATAATAGTTATAGAAAAAATAATTGCACGCATCTTTTATTTGAAGCATTTTTTTCTAAAATAATATATGAACGATTGACAGAGATAAAACTATGCTAATCAAATGCTCGCTAATCACCCTTAATTACTGTTCATACTAGCGGCCAATATTATTTTATTACAGTCATCTGTGGTTGTGCGGTCAGAGTGCTCGCCTGGCAATATAAAGTTGCTCGTGTGGTACAGGGTTGAATTCCACACGAATCAGTTTTTAATAATAACCGACATACCCAGATGAGTCCGAGTGGCAGCAGAGGTCACTAAAAGCTACTTTGCACTCTGCATGTAACGAGGATGCCAACAGAGAGCACTAAAAATATCTATGTAATTTTATACGTCTATATATTTATGTAAACCATGAAATTTGTATATGTCAAAAGGACCTCAGAACAAATAAATACATTATTATTTTATTAATATTCTGTCAATTTTTTAAAAATAAATTCAATAATGAATGTTTATTCGAATAAGCAATGTGTCATTATTATATTGTGGTGGAAATAGTTTTCAAAGAATATAGGATTTATTTTCCATGTCAGATTGACGTTTGACGTTTATTAATAATTTCTGAAAAACAAAACAAATGGCATGACTATTGCTAAGAACGAAAAGAAATTTTGAAATTTCCTTTTAAAATTGTGAATAACTAGAAACATACATACAGAACAAAAACAAATTACAGGTTTTGGCATAAAATGAATAGGGGAGCAGGAAATTACATAAAATAAAAATTTCATATTAAATCCCTATGTCCTAATGTTCACCACTAACCGCCACCATACTGTATAATTAATGCACAACTTGTTGCGGGTTACAAAATAGTTACTCATTTAATGACGATGCTTAAATAAACAGAAAAGTTTATTATTTTATGTAAGTAATATAAATATGTAATCACGGCCTATTACTTTATTTCTTAGTGCGCTGATTTTATAGTAGAGGGAGCTTACTAGAAGTCACCTTCAAATCGTCAAATTGAGAGTATTACAAGGATAAATTTTCAACGATTTGAAAATTGGAAACAATTTTTAAGTTGACTCCGGTCATAACCCGGATCGTCAAATGAAAATGATATAACCAATCTTATCAATAATTTAATAAAATACAAAAAAGTTAATCTTCTCTGTTAATAATTTTGTGATATAATAATAATAATAATAATAATAATAATAATAATAATAATAATAATAATAATAATAATAATAATAATAATAATAATAATAATAATAATAATAATAATAATAATAATAATAATAATAATAATAATAATAATAATAATAATAATAATAATAATAATAATAATAATAATAATAATAATAATAATAATATTAATAATAATAATAATAATAATAATAATAATAATAATAATAATAATAATAATAATAATAATAATAATAATAATAATAATAATAATAATAATAATAATAATAATAATAATAATAATAATAATAATAATAATAATAATAATAATAATAATAATAATAATAATAATAATAATAATAATAATAATAATAATAATAATAATAATAATAATAATAATAATAATAATAATAATAATAATAATAATAATAATAATAATAATAATAATAATAATAATAATAATAATAATAATAATAATAATAATAATAATAATAATAATAATAATAATAATAATGACAATAATAATAATAATAATAATAATAATAATAATAATAATAATAATAATAATAATAATAATAATAATAATAATAATAATAATAATAATAATAATAATATTAATAATAATAATAATAATAATAATAATAATAATAATAATAATAATAATAATAATAATAATAATAATAATAATAATAATAATAATAATAATAATAATAATAATAATAATAATAATAATAATAATAATAATAATAATAATAATAATAATAATAATAATAATAATAATAATAATAATAATAATAATAATAATAATAATAATAATAATAATAATAATAATAATAATAATAATAATAATAATAATAATAATAATAATAATAATAATAATAATAATAATAATAATAATAATAATAATAATAATAATAATAATAATAATAATAATAATAATAATAATAATAATAATAATAATAATAATAATAATAATAATAATAATAATAATAATAATAATAATAATAATAATAATAATAATAATAATAATAATAATAATAATAATAATAATAATAATAATAATAATAATAATAATAATAATAATAATAATAAACTACAGCTTATAATGGAATCGGAACTATTTGGCCAAGTATTGATTATAATTTCGAGCTCGAGTCAAAATGCAATTAATACTTGTAGGTAGAGGTCAGTACTCTCGCGAAATCCGAAACCCTCGTTTAGTTTTGGAATAAAAATGTCAGTGTAACAGCAGCCATCCCATTACCATGTAAACAAAACAGCTATTCGTCTGCAGACGTGCTTGCAATGTTTGATTTGTATTTGCGCCGAATACCAACTCGAACCCATATCCACATCCACGAATGCCATGCCACAGCGGCTAACCGCCAAAGAACGTGAAATCGCATCACGGAACGTTTAGGAAGTGCGAGCATTCAAAACGTCATAGAACGTTTTCACTGATTTAGTCGTAAATTAGGTTGTACGAACCATAGAAAATACAATGGTAAAATGCCGGTAATTTCCATATTCATTTTTGAACAAAATTGTGAATACAAAAAAGTTCAGAATTAAAAATAAGTCCAGAATTATTGTTTACATGTGTTTTGTTCACGAGAGAGGCAAAATAAAATTATAATTTTTACAGAATGTGAAGTACAACAAAAATGCTAAACAGTTGTTATTGTTCGATTTTTAATAGGGTGGCTGCACATTTTATTTTATTATTATTTTATGTAAAAGATTATACAAATTAATTCATAATAAACTGAAAACTTTTTTTTGGCCATATTTTTTTAAATATTGAATTAAATAAAATCGCTCTAAAAGTTCTAAACAAAAACTACCCCCACTTATGTGACGTATGAAGGCAGCTATTTTTATTGGCTACCTGAACCTTTCTTGTTCATCGCGTGCAATTGCGAGCCTCTCTCTATCTCCGTCGTTTGTAAACAAAACTTGGCTTGTGCTTATGTGTTTGCAATTTGACACTGTTTCCTTGGATAATTCATTATTTATGGGAATTATTATATCTTTTTTCAAATGAATATTGTTTAAATAAGCAAAATTACAATGATATAATGCTATTTTATAAATACAAAAATCTTGCAACCACCCTATTATTGATATCATTATAATTATCAAGGGCATTAATGTTCGTTAACTCCCGTGGTGCCTTCAACGTTAATGTCTTACTATAATTTTTAAATATTTTACGGATTATGGATCAGAAAACTTTAAAATAAAATTTACGAAGTATGTAAGGTTATGAATGCTTCTGCTTGTTTATTATGCTTTATCCCAGTGTCAAGAAAATTGATTGACACTGGAATTAAAAAAAAAAACAGCATTCATAGACTACCTAGTTTGTAAATTTTAGTAAAACCTGATCCGTAACCCGTATAATATTAAAAAATTATAGTAAAATATTAAACGTTAAAGGCACCACAGGAATTAAACGGACAATAATGCCTTCGGTCAACGTACACACCTTGGGCCAAAGGCCCTCGGAAAGTATACTGTTGGCATTATTGTCCTCCTAACACCCTTGATACCTTAATTACTATATCAGTAATCATGGATACATTTAACACAATATTTACAATTAAATATCAATGAATATACTTTTATTTGAAATCAGTCCGTTTTTATCACATATGGTTTATTTTACTCGGCCTCGGCAACTAAATTCCACCTAAATTCCATAGTCGTGATAAAAAGTAGAAATTCAATACCTATACAGGGTGTCCCATAACTTCAGGTACATATTAGAAGGGCATATAGTCCTTAATGTCCTGATTACGGAACAAATAGAATTTTTTCAAAATTCAAACATTAGTTTTTGAAGTTTTTGAAGGAAACAGTTTTGGGACACTGGTTGAATAGGTAGTTTTAATATTTAATATTACGTTGTGTTATATCTAATTAATAAGAAATGTTTGCATAATACAATCATTTCATTAGGTTTCATTGTTAAATTATTTTATGTAATAGTTATAACTAATTTCACTATTCCAAATATTATAGTATCCAGGGGTACAAAAAATGTTCTTCTTCAGTGAACTACCCTTAATTATAGGAATTTTGAAAAAATTCTTTTTGTTCCGTAATCAGGACATTAAGAACTATATGCCCTTCTAATATGTACCTGAAGTTATGGGACACCCTGTATACATAAATAACTATTATGTCAAATTCAAACAATTCGACTGTTTAAATATGTTTTGTTTTCATTGGCACTCTGTTAATAGCTTAAAAAGACAGAAATTTTATTTTACGTCTATCTCATGATAGGGGCGCATTAAATATATCAATAATTTTAAGCTCATTTTATGCAGTTTTTAATTCTAAACATTTTTGTATTTACACTTTTATTAGAAAATTAATAGGGCAGAAATTACAGCTATTTGAAAATTTTACAATTTCTCTCCCTATAGTTTATAAAAAAAGTAGACGCCAAGTATAGTCTTTCTTACTTACGTCTTTTAATTTCGATGAGGGCATTGAGAAACATATCTGAATTATATCCATGTATAATGATTTTCGTTGGTAACCTATAATCAAAATCGGTGTTCGTGATATTGGACTCATCCATTGTGCCCCCTATCTTAACTGGTTGAGGATACTCAGGTCTTCTTCGAGTGTATAGATAGAACTTGATATCCGGATACGGGCATGGCTCGTTGATGGCAACTTTGCAAGAACCGATAGAATAAGTACCGTCTCGAGATTCTGCGGTGATTATTTCTGTTGCCCTCACTGTCAGACACAATACTAGAAACAGAAAATAAAATAATTTATTCGATTGGAACTCAGCGGAAATGACAAGTATTCAATAAATTATTTAAAGGAAATGAAGAAATTTGTTATCTATACTCGTACATATAATATCGGTACCGACTAAGGTAGCGTAGTGGTAGTATTTCCGGCTAGGGTATATATGTTTGCATGTGTCTTCACTTTCATAATCACTAATTTCGAAGTATTATAATGCAGTTACATGAAAAAGTGCCTCGTAGCTATATCACCGCTTAAATACAAAAATGAAATGTCAAAAAGCGTGTATCATTAAAAAAATAATATATAGGCTGTTGACCGCGACACCGAAACATAGGACTTTAACATGTAAAATCATATTTTCGTAATTTCCTGCTTCCCTAATTATGTTGGGTAAAAATGCTTCAATTTGCAGAGCTTAAAATTCTGCATCTGAATCAATAAACAAAATTAGTTTTACATGATTTGTAATGGCAGAAATTAGATATGAAAATATCAAATATCACCTGCAAAATAACGATAGCCATGGAATTGAAATAAATAAATTAACAAATGTTTGACGTTTTACCCGTCAATTTAGGTTAATTGTGGTTAATATATTTTTATTATGTATTATTTGTAATTTCTGTTCAAGTGAACAATTATCTCTCGAATTAGCTATTAATTTAAATAAATAATTTTTCACTTTAACAGAAATTACAAATAATAATAAAAATAAATTAACCTAGCTTGACAGAAAATCGCTAACATTTGTTAATTTTCGTTTTAATTCCATGACTATCGCTATTTTTTGGGGTGATTATGACATTTTCTAACCTAATTTCTGCCGATATGTTAAATTAATTTTGCTATTGATACAGACGATTTTTTTTCAATTCTATAAGTTTTATTTGAAGCTTTTTTAAATTAAATAATTAGGGAAGCAGGAAATTACAAAAGTATGATTTTACATGTTAAAGTCCTATGTTCCTGTGTCGCGGTCAATAGCCTGTATATAATATCATTATAAAAAGTACCAGTAAATTAATTTTAGTATAAATAGTTACTTATTTGCAAAGTGCGGGAAGACATACTTCTTCCCAAATGATAGCTGTTTTAAAGTAATCGCTTTGCTCGTGCTTTAATGGGTATTCAATTTTTCTCTTTTCATTAGTTCAGACCAATAGGACTATCAAGTGATATGAATTTTTAAAAAATCATCAAAATTCAAATTTTCTATCATGGCGCGTTTATGACGAGCATCCGTTTATTGACATCTGCGACGAACTTCAGCGCCTAAATACACATGTTCATAGACAGCTATTTGCTTGTTTACAACTTTTGAACAAGAAAACGCAGGTAAACAAAATATATATAAAAAAACATGTTATAATTAACACAAAGTGAATAAAATATCAACAAAAAAAAAAACATGCGCGTAGTAACTACTAGCGCCATCTGTGTTGCTAACGGCATATATTTAATCTGAAATGAGCAACAACATACCGAAACTACGTCACAGTTTTCAAGGACGTTTCTAGGTATAAAAAGATTTTCAATTTTTAATATCAAATTATGATTAAAAACTTTTTCGTAAATATGTTTTTATTTTTCCACTTATGTATAAACCATAAAAAAGTTACTATTTTGCATAAATTCTCTATTACCGGAATACCCCACTGCGCGTATACTGAAATAACGTCTTTTCTCAAGAGATTTCTACAATATTTTTCGTAAAGAACAAAAATTTAGTAACGTTTGACACCTAAGCCCGTCTGTTAACTTTGCTGTCAGTTAAAAAAAATAACATCGTTATTATAAGATGTAAAAGTTTCACGTTTTACTTTTCGATGCAAAATTTAATTAAACTGACAATTAACAGATAATTTAACAAGAGATAAAGTTACCGGCCTTTTGTTGATATTAATTGATTAGCACATTATTTTATTACTATACCAAAATCGTTTATAAATAGAAAACAATTCATTACTGGGAACATTAATAAACGATTTTCTGTATGTTAATGAAACCCCTAATAAACGGTCAACAGAAAAATTAATAATACCTACAATGGTAAAATTTTCATTTGGTTATACACAATTTGCAACAAAAGTGTAACAAAAGATGTACAGTATTAAAAAATACTTGCAATGAATCCAAATTTATTGATTGTACATTCTTGTCACGTGAAAGACGAAAATAAAATTTCCATTTTTAACTTGTTTACAGAGTTCCATAAAATAACTGCATTGGTTTAATTTGAGATTTGTGTTTAGTTCTTAAATTGATTTTGTCATTATTAAAAATAATGGATGAACTTCGGATGGATCTCTTTACAATTGAAAAGTAAAATATTAATTTTGATTTTATGGTAGGTACACTTCACAATTAATACTTATTTGGATGTCTGTTTCATTTATATAATAAAAACTACTCAAAAATCAAAACTAATATGGTTTGAATTGGTTTACCTATATCAGTGGTTTAAATTAAACCATAATGGATTTTTCTTAACCACCCTGCAGTGCACTCGATACAACTCATCTTAAAAAATAATCAAATAGTAAAGCCAAATGGTAGAATTTAAATTTATGAAGTTTTTGTGAGGTTATACCGTACAAAAACTTTGAAATTTTATAATCTCTGACATATTTATGCTACTGGAGTAAACATTACAGGATTTCATTTATTAATATTAACGCTACCGTCCACAGCCCGTGACTTTAAACTTTCCATTTGTGAAATAACGCAACTCTTTACTTTTGTTTCACAAATTTCTTTTTTTGAAAATGGCAAGAAATTTTAAATGGTGATCTATTCCAAATACATAAATATTTATGTTATTAAAAATTTGAAAATATCAATTTTTATTTTTATGATTTAAGGTTATTTAACAAAAGTTTTTTGAGGAAGTAATAACATTATATGAAGGTTCTTGAATCATTTAAATGCAATAAGATCTATGTGCCATTTTTATGTTTTAAAGTTATTCAACACAAGTTTTTGAAGTAGTAACAATCTTTGAAGGACCTTTTTACTTCCTTGTACGTAAGTACAGGAAGTATTGTAATCGCGAAAAATTTCGGTTTTCAGATTTCAGCGGAAATATCCATTTTGATCATCCCTGAATCCATTTTGACTAATTTCGTCGTGACGTCTGTACGTACGTACGTATCTCGCATAACTCAAAAACGGTAAGTTGAAATTTTGTATTTAGGACGCCTATAACATCTAGTTGTGCACCTCCCTTTCTGGTTATTATACAATTTCCAGAAGTGGCACTTTACATGAAGCCTATAATAGATTTTAATGAAAAACTGTTTTAAAATATAATCCAAAACTTTTCAAATTTGGTATACAAGACTTTTATGTCAATCGAAATAACATAATAGATTTTGGTTAAAATAGGCTAACCGGAAGTGGTACATTACTTGAAGTTGTTAACAGTTTTTCTTGAATAAAATGATTATATTTTGATTTTAGAAATAAATGCTTCAAATAAAAGTTTTAGAGAATTAATTTCTGCGTCTAGCACATCAAGTATTATTAAAATAGCCCTTTGTATAAGCGAGATATGTAAATTTAAAAATTATTTTTTTGTAATAAAGCTTGCTATGGATTAGGACAAAAACATAAAAAAAAATGTTCATGTCAAATTACGTTAAATATGTGCAATTTAATGATTCGTACAATAACATATATTATATTTTTATTGTGAAATTAGTCATATTCATTGTTGTAATCAAATATTTCTTTGTTGTAATCAAAACTCTCTTTAAAAATAACCGGGTTAGATTAATGTTAATTTAAGAATGATAGTAGTAAATGAATTATTTTTTGTTCTATATCAAAATATTTCTCGGGCTTGGCTTAAGCCTGTCAATATTTTGTAATTTAATTATTAAAAATTATGTATAGGTTAATAGGCGAACAAAGAAGTCGTGTGGTGTCCACATCACTCATGACATGTTATTAAAAAAATATGTATAGTTTAATAATCGTACAAGGAAGTCGTGTGGTGTCCACATCAGATTTTTTTATTTATAATACTTGCAAAACTAGTTTCATCTTAGGCATAACATTGTAACTTTTAACGACACATTATATTTATACCATATTACTTAATTACATATTAATATATTTTTTTTAAATTAAATGTCATTACGATATGGATTAACACGTTATATGTGTAAGAGCAGTTTATATATTTACCTTCAATAAATAAAACTTGACAAATTTATTGTGCGTAAATTTTTAAAAAATAAATTAAACAATTGATTTCCCTGTGGATTCTAAACTGTCATACGATATACGACCACTTATTTTCAGCATTAAATTTTAATGACAATAACCCAGAAAACAACTTTGTGTAACAGTAAATCAAAAAGTTTGCTTAAAATTCCCAAGAAAGTTGAGAATATATCATAAACAGTATACGCTTGTATCCACTACTAATAAAAATTTATTGCAACAATGAGTTGCTATATTGCAATAACATCAACAATTAGGCGAATTTTTTGAAAATGAAAATTTAAGAATTTATTATTAATTTAAGATCTATAATTTAAAGTTTATATTAACAAAAAGAGAAGAACTTGAATGATACTTTGGTGTGCAAAAGTCCTAAATCCTACTTCCGGTTTCGCCGGAAGCAGTATCATCATTAGTTTTTTAAATGCAACAAAATAAAAATGATTATTTTGGTTGGGTGTTTTATTTTAGCCAATTTTTAATCGAGTTTATTGAATTCTTAAAGCCTGTTTGATACGATCATAAATTGTTTTATTTCATGTATCATACATTTCGTTATAAATTATGATATTCTGTTCATCTTCAATATTACTGGTACATTTATGTAGACGCTAATCTTTTTAAATACATCCGACATCTTTACAAAATTTAAAATCACCTTTTATTTTCTTCAATTTCGTTTTAAAATTACTAAACAAATTTATTTGTTCCGTTTTCTACAGTAAATACAAAGTAATCATTTATATATTTTTTCGCAAAACATAAAATTGTAACACTTATCATAACATTCAAAATTTTATATACCTTTCAATCTACAGACCTCATTTCAAATTTTATTTTACTTTTGACCTAGAATAGTCACACCAACAAATATCACTCACAAAACTAAAATAATTTTGTTTACTTACCAACTAAAATCACTGTAAAAACTGCCCTTAAACACAAATGACACTTCACCAAACATTTCCTACACATGCCACACTCCATTGTGCTACAATGTTCGCACCGGTGTCATAAATACTCAGAGTTTTCACTGTCACTAACTGTCACGGTCACTATATCGCCGCCGCCAACGGTTGCCGCGGATATTTGGTTGTCTGCGTCTTCAGACATTTTGCTAATTGTAGCTCATCTGTTTTAATTGTTATGGCGCGCAAATCCGTTAGCGAAATGTCAAGTAAAATTAGATTGTTTTCTTGAAGTAATTGTTAGCACACTCTCGGTAATAGAGAAAGGAAAATGTGCAATACTGTTTTATTGTATAAAATTATAAATATTATGGCTAATCTAATAGAATGTTTTTATAAATTATTAGTTGATTTTCTGTTTCGTGTATATGGCGGGCTTGGGGATGTATCTACGAAGAATGTGCCTCTTGTGCTGTAAAAAGTAAACAAATAAAAATTAATTTAATAACTTTCGCATATTTGTATCTAAAATTTTGAGTTCATTTTTATTGAATTTGAGTAATATATGAATTTTTAACTACATCAAATTTTGAATTTTACCCAAAGTGACGTAGGCGAAAGTGATGACGTTTACAAATAAATAGAAAACTTGTAAACACACAAATCGTAATGCAACTAGCAGGAACAAGACAGCTGACAATGCGTCAATGGCAGAAAAACTGCTTCCTGTTAATGGAACAGTTAATGTACAATATTTTTTAGAAATGTCATCAGTTGCTCATATTTCACAAATCACGTGTTACCTTATATTAGAAATTATAAATTTTATCTTTTTTACATTATCCGCAATGTTATAACATTTTTTTTTTATATATTATAGCAGGAAATAGGATATAAATAAATAGTTATTTATGTATTAAGGGCAGTAAGTGCTTCATACAGGTTGAGGATGATTTTTGGAGATCGAGACTTAAGAATTGTAGAAATAGGCATGTCAGATCATAGAGAATTTTAATTAACGAAGGAAGAATTTGTGAAAAATAATGGACCTCACTGGGATTTGAACCCAGGACCCTCCTTTATCTAGTAGGGATGCTCTAATTCTGGGTTTATACAGACAATTAAATTACAAAATTAAATTGTAAAACTAAACAAGTATAAACAATTGTTATCAATGACAACGTTTAGCAACTAAACTCCTTGAACTAAACTAATTTAATTTTATAATTTCTTAGTTTTGAGCCTGCGCCGATCGCGCACTTATGACATGTTAAAACATAACCCATGAAAATGTACGATTATAACAAAGTTTCTGTAGAGAATAGCGACGAAATACTAATTGGACTTATTCAATAATATCTATATTTTTTTATCCTATAAATATAACGTACCACAATTTCATTTATGAAAGTTAAAGTCAAACATAAAATTCTTAATTTAATTTTATAATTTACATGATGCATAAACCAGCATGAAACTCTAAAACGTCTAGGAGACATGTTCTCGTAATATAAAGCCCGATATCATGGTGGTGTTGGTGGCGTAGTGCTGAAAATTTGACCAATAGAATTTCTCCATTTGTCATACCAAACACCACGGTACGGTGTTTTAGACGCGGTGTCAAAAGTTGAAAATATTCAACATTTTGTACCACACTCACCTCCGCGCATGAATATATTGAACTGTGTTCAATGTTGTGAACTGACATAACTTATATTTGGCATATGCGGTCGGCTGTCACATTTAGTGTGGTTTAGTGAAAATTTAAAAATATGGAATTTGACGAAAAACTAATTCATGTTGTGCAAATTACGCCACAAAAATTACAAAATTAATTGGTACTGTCAAGTTGCGCTTACTTCGCTTGCAACACCGCTATGAAATTTGAACGAAAAAAAAAAAATACGCCAGCCACACCACGTGTATCGCGCCTCCGACGCCACAATGAAATCGAGGCTTTAAGCACAAGGTGCCAAATGGCACCATGAAGAGTGTGTTGGGGGTTACTAGAACGCAAAATTTATATACCCACATGTCACAGTTTAGGCAAAAATGATGCCAAAAATTTATCTAAATCTAGCTCCTATGTAATAGAATATTACTTGTTGATTTTTCTCAAAATGTTTAATTTTCTTTAGTAACCTAATTACACTGCCACTGTTTAATAAGGGCCAATATTCTTTTAAGAATGTATTTTAATATGAAAATTAAATTAAAAGACTTTGATTTTTTTTAACTTTCTTAAATTTATAATGAAACAAAGTTTAACATGAACACAGCTTTTCAATAAATATTACTAATTATCCAAAATATTTCATTTTTAATTAAGGTGGGCCTTATTTGCCTCCTCAAGAATATTTTCTCATTTTGAAATTATTTTATAAAAAGTAATTGTTCAATTTATCATTAAATTTTATAGGTTCTATCATAATAGTCTTCAACATATGACCCATTAAATTTTTATTATTTTCCAGTATTTACTATAAAAACTTTATGTGTATTAAAATAAAAAAAAACTAAACTGTATTGCGGAACTTGAAAAAATCAATACTGAATATGCACAATACACCATTTTTGTTCACTACACAAATTACATCAACAACAATAACTATTATGCACTAACAATTACTATATTTTCATTATTGTTATTATCAGTAAACAAATCCTATCCTAACCTTAATGTTTACTTTAACCTCAAAATTCCAAATCATCCTACCTTTTATCGCAGTGCTCTCCCATAACGGCTGTGACATTAAAGTTCCCACTTTCCCCGTTCGTAGCGCTGACTGTCGTATTTCTGCACCATCCAAGCATATACTGCAAGTACCCTGCACACTTCACCCCCTTGAAGCCATCAGGGGTGGAAATCGATTCCGCAAAGTAGATCGGGGCGAGCATGTGACTGCATATTGGTGGATCTGTAATAATCACATGATGTAAGAATGAAGATTGGAAAAGATGTTAGGGATGAATGCTTCGGGAGATATTTAGACTTAATGGAGGAATTTAAACACAGATAGGGCAGTTATTTTATAAGAAATGTGTTCCACACTTGAACCAGAGTTTTGAGATAATATTAATAAATTTTCTATATGAAAATAAAGTTAAGGAGATAAGATCTTTTACAAGGGACATATATGTTTTATAAGAACTATTATGTACTGTATAAGATGTGAAACAACACAAAATTTTGTAAATTAGTTTAGTTTAGCAAAATTAGTTAATTTTATTACTTCCTTGTACGTAAGTAAAGGAAGTATTGTAATCGCGAAAAATTTCGGTTTTCAGATTTCAGCGGAAATATCCATTTTGATCATCCCTGAATCCATTTTGACTAATTTCGTCGTGACGTCTGTACGTACGTACGTATCTCGCATAACTCAAAAACGGTAAGTTGAAATTTTGTATTTAGGACGCCTATAACATCTAGTTGTGCACCTCCCTTTCTGGTTATTATACAATTTCCAGAAGTGGCACTTTACATGAAGCCTATAATAGATTTTAATGAAAAACTGTTTTAAAATATAATCCAAAACTTTTCAAATTTGGTATACAAGACTTTTATGTCAATCGAAATAACATAATAGATTTTGGTTAAAATAGGCTAACCGGAAGTGGTACATTACTTGAAGTTGTTAACAGTTTTTCTTGAATAAAATGATTATATTTTGATTTTAGAAATAAATGCTTCAAATAAAAGTTTTAGAGAATTAATTTCTGCGTCTAGCACATCAAGTATTATTAAAATAGCCCTTTGTATAAGCGAGATATGTAAATTTAAAAATTATTTTTTTGTAATAAAGCTTGCTATGGATTAAAACAAAAAAAATTTAAAAAATGTTCATGTCAAATTACATTAAATACGTGCAATTTTATGATTCGTACAATAACAAATATTATATTTTTATTGTAAAATTATTCATATTCATTGTTGTAATCAAATATTTCTTTGTTGTAATCAAATATTTCTTTGTTGTAATCAAAACTCTTTAAAAAATATGTATAGTTTAATAATCGTACAAGGAAGTCGTGTGGTGTCCACATCAGATTTTTTTTCATATGTTTAAGAAACTATTTGAAAATAGTTTACAGTAAAGAGATTTGATTTTCTAATTTTTATATTCAAGTAGTGAACATTTGGTTTAACGAATTTAAATACTCTAATACCATCTAATACATTTGAAAACGGTTGGCTCTCAAGCGTTATCTGATTCATTTTTGATTGAAACGATTATAAGTGACAAGTCGCGATTGCGAACGTAAGTAAATTCAAACGAAAAGAAATATGTATTCGAATGAAATAAAAAGGGCGTTTTATTGGATACAAAAACGAATTTACTTTTCAACGAAGTGACTATTATCAAAAGTATCGCCCATACTTTTGGCTCAAAAACAAATAGAAAATGAAGAGTGGAAAATTTTCTGATTGTCCTTTCTTATTAAGATAATTGATATTAACATTTAAACTTTATTAAAAACGAATAATATTAGAAAACAAGAGCTACATCTGTTGTATACCATGTGTTCAAGTTGGTTGTCTCCTACTTCTCCATTTATATTTGTAACATATATCAATTGGGTGGCTGTGGCGATGTTACTATTCAAGCTGCTGTGGTGTTAATGGACGAAAATATGCTACTTAACCAGAACATTCAAGCTTCCATGATATCAAGTAGGAAGCAACCTGTTGAAGACATTTTGTGACAACAGATACATTTAATAATTAGTGTTGCATTTTTGCTATATGGAACAAATGAAAATAAATAAGTTACACGCTGTTGGTAAGCGATAAAAATCTCTTTTCAATGCTGCAACTTTTTTGGCGGCCATGACCATACATACAGGGTGTTATATTTTAATGGACCCAGCAAATATCTCGCTTATTTATTAAGTTAGTAATTTCTTTCATATAACATGATTTATACAGCAACATGTAAGCTACTTGATGACGGATGTACATTCATGATACCACTTCCGGTTTATTACTAATTAATATCAACTTTGAAATTTCAAATGGAACATACTATATTTTTTTACAAATTTGAAAAGTACATCAAATTTGCTTTATAATCATGTAAAATAATCCATATGTTACATTATTAAAAAGTAAAATGGCGGGCACTTTTTTATACATAGTCGAAAAGAGAATAGTGAGCCATGACTATGAATATTTGTTGTAAAATCATTTTGTTGTTATTAAGTGGTCCTTATTTTTATTTTCTGTATTATTATGACAAAATAAATATTATTTCGTTTAATAATAATAGTTGCAATTGTTTTAGTTCATTGTTTTATTTCAAGCCATAGTCATGGCTCACGTCTTAAAGTGACGTCGTACAGCTCCACGCGCTCCACGCTGAGACGTCTATGTGACGTAAATTGGGACGTCACAGTGACGTCGATTTTAGGTCATTTGTGTTACTTGGGTCCATTCAATAGACCTTTTCGATTTAAAGAGATAGAAAATATGAGCTCTGAGATAGTATAATACGTTGGCTTATACCTAAGCCAACGAAATGCTTCCTTGCTGAGGTGCATGGCGTTTATTTTTTCCAAATTCAGACTTAAATTGTGAGAAAAGTCTGACAATTTTAAAAAACATCTCAATGAAGTTAAAAAAAGCTTTTAATGAAACTAAAATGCCTGATGATGTAAATTTTCATCGAGAATGCAGGTATTTTAGTGACTGCAATATTTTTTAAGTTTCGTTTAACAGCCCAGGTGGCAGTTGTTGGCGCCATTTTACTTACTATGTATAGCAATAGAAAGAGATAGCTGTTAAATTGAAAAGGTTTGTTCTGTCTAGTATTTTCAACGTATTGTGATAATTTTCAATTAAAACTAAACCCCGACAAAACAAAAATAATGTATTTTCATAAAGGCAGACAACCTCGCCAAAGAATTTTACATACTTGTCAAAATCAAGATAAAATTTACAAATAATTACAAATACGTAGGAATAAATTTTACGTCAGGGGGAGCATTTAATGAAAATACGAAGGATTTCATTTGTAAAGCTGCAAGAATAACTGGCACAATTAAAAATACACTTTCAAGAGCAAAAATTAATAGCTGGGACACAAAAACCAAACTTCATTCCTCTTTAATTATTCCAACTCTTCTATTTGGTGAAGTATGGAGACCGCTACAAGCAAACAGTGTAGAAAAGGGACTGGCGCAATATTTTAAAACCATAACCATACAGTTATAGCAAATTACATCATCAGAAGAAAGATGGGAGAATGTTACGTTGAGGTGGCGATAGTAAACAAAATGATGAGCTGGTGGCATAAATTATTAGATATGCCAAACGACAGGTACCCAAAAAATTGCTATAACCAACTATTAAAATTGAACTAAATAGACAATGCAATAATTACTAATGAGAAACAAATTATGCATAATTGGGTACGAAATCTTGAAAATATTCTACATATAACAAATTTTCACTGTGTATATGAAAAATAGAGTTGTATAACAGTAAAAGAAGAGATAAAAAATATAGTACTTTCATACAGAGAAACGTTATATAATGAAGATACACAGAGAATCCTTAACTCATCTTACAATCATCTATTCCGTTCCTACATTATTAGCTACAACTATTTTTAATTAAATCTCCCACACAATATCCTAAAGCTAATTGGCCAGCTCCGAACATCCAATCCAAATAACATGTCTCTATATCAAGAAGGCTTTTACCACAAATTTAACAATGAAACAATTTGTGACATCTGCAACCTTATAGAACAAAATAATCTGATCCATTTCCTATTCCGTTGTCCAATCTATAACCCCCTTCGAGAGCAGTACATTAGAAAACATATCCAACAAGCCAACTCCGAAGAATAAGCGATCAAGGTCTTCCGGTATACCCAAGCTGCTTTGAAAATTAGAGCATTTATAATATATAAAACATTATCTTTTATGATTTAATATAAAATGTAATTATGTACTCACTTTGTTTTATACACCTACAATATTACCAATCTATTTGTATAAAGTTGAATCTTTTTATCAAATAAATACTATTATTATTATTATTATTATTCTGTCTATCATTTTTCTGAAACTTAGTGCTAGCAATATATGCTTTTCGTGTGTTGAACATATCCATTGACACCATAACTCGAAATCCAATAGAGATAAAAAAATGAGTTTCGCCATTTTGAAAGGACATAAAAAAGTGCTATAAAGATGTACAAACCAAAATCAAGTATTATTTCACATATTGCAGAAATTTGCAAACTGCAAAAAATAGAAAACCTATATCTAGTAAACTATGCATTTTTCTCAAATAACTATACACCATTAAAATGGTCTCATAATAGGCCAACTTTTGTCTAATTTATCCGTCTTCGTATCTCTTATACATAGTTCACGATATTCTCATGTTGGACGCATTAATGGACATCTATATACGTATTTTCACTCTTCTTCCGGACGGAATATAATTATTGCTTCTTGCTATCTGATATAAATTGGTGCGATCTGTTTCCACAAACTGCACAGAACTCGCAATAAAAAAATTGAATATGATTTATCATCTTTAATTTGACTTTAATTTTTAAGTATTTGACAGAAGATACAATAATTCGTATATAACGACCGAGAAATATTGACCGCATTGCTTCACTTTGACAAGTATTAAAAAAATCTAGCCCTACTAATAATCGTTACTAGCATTTTCATCTATTTAATTTCTGATTTTTTATGAGATGCGTAATAAGAATAAGTACGGCTGAGTTTTTGCGAATAATATAAATTAAGGAAAAACGACAGCAACGAACCTAACGTATGTCTAATTTTTTGTACAAAATATATGGGTCATAAATCACGTGTTGCACTTATTATTATATTTACTGTACATACGACGAAAACTAAAAGCATCTAAAACTTTGTGTTTGTAGATGGTACACATGCCAGTTGTTATTTTAAAGGCGAACAAGTATTTAAATCATATCATTCGATTGTGTTAAATGTTTGCTATTGTATTATTTTTCTTTTAATGCAATAGTTGGTAAATATTACCTAAAATATCCCGGAACTGAATATCAAAATAATATTTCCCTTTATAACAGACACGAGCAACGCGTCTTTTGTTATTCTCTTCGATCTTAAAATTTTTCGCCAATATTCTCTGAGAATATATCCTCCTATCTTCTTTAACGGGTAAATGTGTATCAAGGTCTGTTTTAATTTACAAACGGAACTGTTTCACTCTGCATTACATTATATATCCTTTTATTGTTGTAATCTGACTTGTACTTTGTTGTAATTGGATACTTAAATCGCTTTAATCGATACATTTAATTGTTGCAATCTAGTGACGCAAGAAAATTGTGGTCTTGGTATATTGATATTGTGTTTTAGTTTAATGCAATATGTAATATGGAAAATGCAACAAGTTTTCTTATTTAAAAATTGCTAATTAGATTTCTAAGGTAAAATCGGAATGTATGATATAAATAAAATAGTATATGAAGTTTTCTTATTAATTTTAAACTTATTCTAATTAATTAAGCTTATACATCAGTCTACCTTGTGCATTTTTGTTTGCAAAAAATAAATATCGTTTATTTTCAACATTTCAACATAATTTTTACCTTCCGGCACCTTTAGGTAAGGAAGGTATTGTCTTTGGTCAAAAAATTCAATGATTAGTTTTTAGTGAATAAGCATGTTTTAGAATCCGTATAATACGATTTTACCATTTTTACGATGATGTCTGTATGTATGTGTGCGTGTCTGTGTGTGTGTGACGAAAGTTTCGGATCGAATAACTTCAATACCACGATTTCAAAAATTATAATTTTTTCGTATTCCACAAGTTTACATCCAGAAGAACAAGTGATTAGATTTTGGTTATAATTGGTGAACCGGAAGTAGCCTTATTTGAAGATTTAACAGTTAAATATGATTTATTGACATTTAACGTTATTATAACTTAAAGAATACATTATTCTCTATACGATTAGATTGTATATTCAATAGATATAGAGTTAAAGAATTATAAAGAAATTAAATTTTATAAATCAGCCAGCTATACTGACCATGAAAATTGTTAATATATTCGGATCAAATTGACGTCAGTAACAATGAAAAGAAAATGAATTTGGCAGAGATGAGGATGTTAAGATAGATGTTTGGGAAGATACGGAAAGATACGGTAAGGAAATAACTCTAGTGTTACAAGTTTATAGAAAGATACAAGAGAGATGATTACATTGGTTTGAAAATGTCATGAGGAGATATGAAGAATATATTGGAAGAAGAATGAATAGCTTAGTAACAGAAGGTTGACGAAACAGAGGAAGACCAAAGATAAGCTGGAAGGACTGTATTGTGGAAGACTTGAGAGAAAAGGAAATGAATGAGAACGATACGCAAAACAGAAATGAATGAAAGAAGAAAATAAAAATGGCGACCCCTAACGAATGGGAAAAGCTAAAGAAGAAGATGTCAGTGTCAAGTGCAATTTTCACAAACAAAACAAACTAGTTTATGAAATTATTTTACTGGATATTTAGAATGTTTTGCAAGAAAATTTATGTATGGAATTTATACATAATACACAGGATTGACGGAAGGTATTGTGCTGGCCACAACAGATTTTTATACATAAATTCAATTTTTTATTTGGCGCGTGGCCGATTGTTTAACTACAATTCTTGCGTTTTAACTTAACTATTCTGTAATCAGTGTAATTAATTAGTATTACGTGAACAACAAGTGTTGAATCTATGATATACATAGTTCAATTTATTACAGCACTGTCTGAAACAGAAGTCACAAGTCAAATGTATTGTGCATTTAAAATGTGGCTAATACGATGTAATTAAAATGTCATTGAAAATAAAAGTCGTAGAATACTGTTTCATTTATCATTGTAAATTATATAAATGAATTCCGTTTAGTATCTCTGTTTCAGAGTAAGGATGAATATTCTAACAAGTATTGATGTGAAAATGAGCTTCATTCTTGAAAGATTTTTTTATATTTTGCGTTCATAATGAAGTCATTACGAAATCCATTCCCTATCGAAAGAACCTTCATTTCAATAGTAAATTTCTGTTTTATACTGTGTTCCACTTAACTAATTCAGTAGATGCCGCTCACATCGGCGCCAGTTTTAAACCGACGTAACAAATGGCAGTATTTCAATTGCTGTCATCTGACATTTTATTAAAATTAAAAGTATCATAATGCTTTTGAAACTTTGTACATTGTAGTCAATAAGTGTGAAATATAAAATATTATCTACCTGCTTTCCAAATCGGATAAAGATGATACTTGATATTGCATATAAAAACAACACAGGATGTCACATGTCATGTACACTGACACTAGTCTGAAATTACATTGCGTAAACTTGGCTCCGATTTCACCCAATCAAAGAGTCCCTATTCTCTACAATATTGAATTCGTAAGGTGATGTTTATAAATCAAAATTAACAAACTTTCAAATAATTAAATAGATGTCAATCCAATCTTACCAACTACAACATTACACATACAAATTACCCTAAATCAACTTTTAAATATTTTATATTTTTCCACCTTTCCAATTCAATATTGTAGAGAATAGGGTATAGTTTTGAACTCTCTGATTGGTTAAAATTAGAGCCAAGTTACGTAATATAATTTCAGACTAGTGTCAATGTACATGACATGTGACATCTCGTGTCATTTTTATGTGCAATTGCAATGTCAAGTATAATCTTTATCCAAATTGGAAACAGGTAGATAATATACAAAGTGTCAATGTCATTATGATACTTCTTTAATATTTTAATAAAATGTCTGATGACAGCAGTTGATACCGCCATTTTTAAATTTTGTCCATTTAAAATTAAAGTTGCCGTCAAATAAGTATGGACTGGAGATTTCTACACTGTTGCTAATTCACGGGCACTGTTGAAAATGCTATAAGGTATGAAGAAGGGGCAACACCCGAGGGCAAGACAGGGTGCGGCGAATGGAAAAAGTCCATACTTATTTGACGGCAAATATGGAGTAGAGACACTAAAATAAGAGTCTGGATACGACACCGCAAGTTGTGATTGGCTGGGAGTATGTCGACCATGTTTAGGCGCGTCCCGCCATAATTTAAATTTAAATATCTGATAAATTATAAGAAATGTAATATAACGTCGGGGCTCGTTTTCTAAATTTTGACACGTACGAAAAAACATATCTTATAAAACTCGTTCTTTAATATAATATTATTTTCAAATTTCGGTAATGACGATATGGATATCTATTTTGTAAAGGACTCTTACCAGGCGTCACTTTTCGGGCTTTCAACGTTGTCGTGAAAATAATAATGCATTGGTCAAGTATGTGGCTATCTGAAAATTGCAAATAATTCGGTCAAATTAGAACTCAAACCTTCTGAACATGCAACTTCAAATATTTGTGTATGGTAAAAGAGCGCCTAATCGCGCTCAAAAACAAGCTCGAATTTTACTGCCTAACATCCCTCAATGTTCGCCAATAAATTACATTATCCCTATCCGCTATAAAGTCTTTAAGTCCGGGTTTTATTCCTTACTTTTGTGCTCGCTGCATCCGGGTTGGAAGGTTCCCCCGTTCACATAAAAGTCTGTGTGTCCTGACGCCTCCACCTTCCCGTAAATCCCGCTGTTGGTGTGGATGATATCCACGAACTCTGCGTCGCTTGAGTCGAGCTTCCAGTCAGGCTTCAACGTCGCAAAAAGTGGCAACGCTGGATCCAAACCTAAGAACGATATTAATTGTCAGAAGTATAATGGAGAGTATAGATATAAAAGATAAGTTATAGATAGATTGAATAAAATTGATTTTAACGTTAAATTCTTTTTATTACAGTCATTTGCAGGATTTTGTTTCAAATTTATTATATTTTCGAAACGAAGACAAATGATGAAACGGAAAGATAATGAATGTAAAAAATGAAAATTTATGGAAATATTGATTCAAATTGACTTTAATGTTTAATTTCTTTTAATACGATCATTTGCATAATTTTATTTTAAATTATATTATGTGGATAGCTGGTGATTATGACAAATAAATTTGTTCGCTGCCAACTATACGTACATGTAGTGATGTGCCACTAAAAAAATTCTTCAGTCACAATTTTCGAGCAACATATCTGCTTATAACTGCTAATACAATCATTATTAGGCAAGTTTCTTTATTCATTAAAAAATTTAGCACTAGTTTTCAGCGCATTTTAAAATGACGTCACTGATCTTCGATGGAACCGATGAAGTATGACGGTTCTGATTAAAAGCTATTTAATTTTCATATGGAAGTGAAATTATGTGTATACCGGAAATTGTTAAACTTTTCAAAATCTTCCTTCTTATAGCGGTTTTACACTTAACAATAAATCGTTCAATTTATTAACGGATAAATCGATCAAATTATCTTAAAAGGCGTTAAGAATTTACTCATTTATTTTTGTTAAAATCAGAGCTATAGCTCTATAGCGAAAATGATGAAGCAGAGGACTAGTAAGTAATGTATATATTAATGATATTTATAATTATTTCCAAGTCAATCGTTATTCCTTTTACGGAATATAAAATTATTTGAAATAATTGTAGTTTATTTTCGTACCATACGTTGGCACTACTGAGAATGATCATGTTGTGTCAAATAATTTTATATTCCGTAAAAGGAATAAGGATTGACTTAGAAATAATTGTAAATTAATTAATATATACGTTTCTTTAATACTAGTATATTTTTTCTTCTTTTTAAAAAAATAAATAGCAACTAATAATTACTACAAGTTATATTTCTTTTCATAAGGTTTTTTTCTTCTTAATTATCTTATATGTTTGTGTTAGAGTTTAACCTGGAGGTGCTTCAGTTATCTTGTAGTTTTTTAGAGTATAGTTTTTCTTGTAGCGTACTTGTTAAAAATGAGTACAAAATACAAAATAGAAAATAACTAAAAATTCCCCAAAAAATCGACAGAAAATTTTATCAATTTATTGATCAATTTATTTTCGTAAATAAATCGACCGATTTTTCTGTTTTACATGTACTGATAATTGAAGGTCACAAGTCGATCAATACATCAGTTGATTTAAAAAACCCATTATTTGAGGAAAATGAAAATTTAATCAACTTTGATATAGAATTATTTGAATTAAATGACAAAAAAAAAAACAAATGTAAATATAATAGATACCCTTTAATCCGAAATGCTAAATATAAGGGAGTATTCAGACTAAAAATATAAAAATATTCATCGATTTACCTGGGAAAGGCCAACTCTACAACAAAAATCAATTATAGATTACGTCATAATGCGTCAGAACTCAAAAAATTTACCACATGACTGTAGAGTTAAACGGGGAGTAAATTGTGGCTCAGACCATTATATGGTAGTAGCGAAATTAATTGTGCCTTTTGATCATAAGCTCTCAACAGGAAGATATTCAACAGAAGATAAAGTAATGGAAACCATAGACAAAGAAAGATTTAAATTGTATCTACTAAAACAAGAAAGTATAAAATACCTATTCCAACAAAGACTTGACGCGCAAATGAATAACATAGAATTTAAAGAAGACATCGAAGAAGAACATAACAACCTGAAAGAAATGATTAAAAAAATAGCGAGGGAAGTATTAGGGACGGAAGATAATAATAAGAAAAGAAAATCTAATCCACCATGGGTAACAGAGGAAGTAGAACAAATGATAGAGGAGAAGAATTATGCTTACAAAAAATGGCTTACTAATAAATCCATTTCCAATAGAGAAATATATCAAGAAAAAAACAGAGAACTACGGAAAAAAAAAATTAGAGAAGAACGATATGTGGGAGCAGAAATGCATCCAAATTGAAAATTGTATAGGAGGAAAAAGAACTACAGAGGTATGGAAAACCATCTCATATATGAAGACAAACACTACAAATAAGGTAATGGACAACATGATACCTATATCGAAATGGAAAAACCACTATGAGCAACTACTGGTGGAGAGCAGACCAGAATATCAAAACAAAATTTCAGAAATAGACAACACAAACATAGATATAGAGGTAATGGTGAGCACCGAGGATGTTCATAAATCATTAAGTAAAATGAAAAATGGATGTTCCCCAGGACCAGGAAATATACCAGTAGAGTTACTAAAAGCAGGAGGACCTGGTTTAATTGAACGAGTGGCACAATTTATGAATCAATGTTGCCACCAAGTTAAAATACCATTAGAATGGAGAAACTCACATATAGTGTCTATTTTTAAAAAAGGCGATCGAAAAAATCCGAATTGCTACAGAGGTCTCAGTGTGAATTGCACAATGGGAAGATTGTTTGGAAAAATTATGAACGACAAGATAAGAGAAAACATTGGGAATAAAATAGGAGAAGATCAATCAGGTTTTACACCAGCCCGGTCCTGTGTTGATAATCTGTTCATATTACAGCAACTGATGGAAAAACGAATAGCAATAGGAACAGAAATACATATGGCGTTCATAGATCTAGTGAAAGCCTACGATACGGTACCAAGACCAAAGCTATGGGAAGTCTTAAAATATCTCGACATGAATGAACACCTACTGCATATAGTAAGGGAAATGTACAGAGATAATGTTGGACAAATTAAAAAAGGACAGCAACTTTCTGAACCTATGACAATCACAAAAGGACTTCGACAGGGGTGCAGTATGTCTCCCCTTCTATTTAATCTGTATGTAGAAGTAGCTTTGAGAAGGTGGAAGGCACATTGTCACGGAATGGGGATACCAGTTGAAAATCAAACTCTTTATACATTAAGTTTTGCCGATGACCAAGTGGTCTTGGCTCAGGACTCTTATGATCTCGAATTTATGGTCCGTCGACTATATAAAGAGTACGAAAATTGGGGTTTACAAATAAGTTTAGAAAAGACGGAGTACCTGGTTGTAAACTCAGACGCAAAGTTCGAGGTCTTAATTAGTGACAACGTCGAAGTCCAACAAGTTGATAGCTTTAAATACCTGGGGGCACAAATTGATAAGAATGGTTTGGGGAACACAGAAATAAGACAACGGATATACCAAAGCCGAAAAATAATAGGATGCCTAAACTCTATATGGTGGAACAAAAATATCTCGATTAAAAATAAAAAGCGTATAGGCCAATCTATGGTCGAATCTGTACTTTGTTATGGGTCGGAAGTATGGACTTTAAACGCAGAGATGAAAAGGAGACTCACAGCAGTCGAGATGGACTACGTTAGAAGAAGTGCCAGAATCTCCAGGGTGGAGAGAAAAACTAATGAAGAAATTAGAACTAGAATGAATGCCAGAGAAACAGTCATAGAAAGAATTGAGAGGAGAAGCTTAAAATGGTTTGGGCATCTTCTAAGGATGCCAGAGGAACGATGGCCGAAGAAAGTATACAAATGGAGGCCGCCCGGGAGAAGAAAAAGAGGACGACCAAGGCGGTCATGGAATGAAGGCGTCAGACATGCGATGGAGGAGAGAAATTTAGAAGAAGCCCATGCCATGAATAGAGAGGTTTGGCGGAGGGGAACAGGAATACGGCAAGAAGCTGTCCACGATATGCAATAACTATGTAGTATTACAAATCCTCATATGTATTGGAATATTGTACCTGTAATATATATATTCAGACTAACGATTTGTTCGGATTACTGAATTTGTATGGATGTGTAAATAACGTCAATTTAGAAACTTTTTAAATATTTATTACAGTACTTTAGAAAACAAAAAACGCTGAAACAAAAGCATAATTATTATCTTAACTTTTAAGTTTAATTTTTTTCTTGTACCTATATGTATTTACATTATCTCTTCATATTGCTATGTATGTTAAATTAGAAATAAATATTCTAAAAAAAAAAAATTGTTCATTTTCGCCGAAGTATTATTATGTATTATTTATTAAACAATGTATGTACATACATCCACCAGCTGCAATCTCGGACTGAAATGGTTATCAAATCCCAACTCTTCAGGGGTGGAAACTAAAGCAAGATTTAATAGATTTTTTTCAAGAATCACCCGTCTTAGTTGATGCGTTCGGAGAAATTTTATTTCACATACTGGATATTCGGATTAACGTGGATACGGATTATAGGGTCTTTACTGTATGATATACCATCCACTTCAAGAGTAAATTCCATATTGTACATTTATATTTATAAATTCAATTATTAATGATAATAATATCAAACGGTATCATAAGTGAATCAAAGCAACAATGACAAGAAAACATATGATTTCCGCTACCACTAATCCATCGGATCTCAAGTACGATGGATCCGGTGAAAATGTGATGAGTAAAGCGCTGAAATTAGAAACGGATTTCATCTACTTTTAAGCGATGAATAAAAACGGATTAATGAAATAAATATTAATGCACATTATTCATCGATGAATAAAAAGAACTTGCCTAATAATTATTTTACACATTTGTATTTTTTTTTTGTATTATTCATGTACGAGCCCCGTTAGATATGTTTTTAGATATGTTTTCTAAAATATTTTATAGTTTTAATGTAAATGAAATTATACTTAGTTTTACCAACAATTTAAGAAAATCTGAAAAAAAGTAAACGAGGTTGTAAGGATGTTAGATTTTATTAAATAAAATGTCAAAAAGAATTACAGTAGTAATTTACAATTAAAAAATGGCTGGTACCACAAGCCTTGTTTTGAAAATTCCAAATTTCAATATTTAATTTCACCCTTATGTTTAAAGAAAGATTTTTTTTGATATATTTATTTGAATACAAACTATGTTCTGCTGTAAAATAATATTTTAAAAAACCAGCCATATTTTACTGTTAATTACTACTACAATTCTTTTAGAAATTCTATTTAATAATACCTAACATCCTTACAACTTAAATACGTTTTTCTTTTCAGTTTTTCTTGAATTGATGGTAAAACTAAGTATTACTATTTTTTGAGAAATTTTCCAAAGAAATTTTTTATTAATGATTTTTCGAAAATTTCTCAGAAAAATTTGCAGGAAAAAATCCGGTGCCTACATTATTCGATTTCGGAAACTTGTCCATCACTACATACATGTAACAATATTACTCGTATAGCAGCCATAATTTTCAACAAGAATTGATACAGCAGAGTAGTTATAGTCAATAAATTTGTTTATGTCAAAATAATTATTCATTTAATAGTTCATAAAATTGTATTTAACCTATTTGATGTTCTATATTTGATTATGCAGATTAGCAATCTGTGAACTTGAACATACGTAATCACCTACATGAAATTACAAATCCGGTATGGAAAATTTAATAAATGATAATATACGATGACATAATTTGATAATATTGTACTGAATATGTAAATGACGAAAGTTTTAGCTCATACAATGGTTTACTTAATGATTATTTGGCTCTGAACTTGTTTTATATGAAGTTAATTAAATTTGGAAGGATTCTCTCGTTCTCCTGGTTATTGAACTTTAGTAATTAATTTAATCAGTTTTTAATATGTTCAAATTATCTTTTGTGCACCTTGGATCTTATGAAAGCTATTATAAAATATTGATTTTATCTTTTAAAATGTAAAATATTTCTCAAAACATATTCATATATGATAAAAGAATTCAAGACGGGAAAAACTAACTGTTGCACAAGATTATAAATACTTACTTGGAACTCTTACACTGAAAGCTGACACCTCAAGTATTATTTATAACATTGTTCGTATAATCTGAACACGCGTTTTTTCTAGAGCACATGCTTAAATAAAAAACATCTGCAGTGAATTTGTAATGCATACATAAAATAAAATTTTAATCGCATTTAAATTCTTTGTATTGATAATAGTGAATTAATGCTAGCTCGTACTTTATTTTACTTTTAAGAATTCATAACAAAAATTAAATATCTACAGTTTTATTTTTCAAAGATTTCTAATGCAGGTCATTTTTAACTCTCGCTAAGAGAGGGATTGGATTCATGCTAAAAATCGCATATCCAGATTTGAATGATTAAGCACGTTTTAAGGTCCCTACAATCCGATTTTAATATTTTTATGATGATGTGTGTGTATGTGTGTGGATGTACTCGTATGTATGGGGAGATTGGAAGGCCGATTTCTCAAAAACTATAATACTTAATATCTGTTTAACTACATATTTCTCAATCGGACATTACTGGGAAGAGCTGAAAAGGTTTTGGTAATAATTGGACAACCGGAAGTAGCAGATTCTTAAAAATATTCTTCTAAATATTATTTTTTGATAAATTTTGTTCTTGCTAGTAAATTCTCTATCTGATACATATAAATATTTTATTATAACTTTTATAGATTTAGAAATAAAGAAATGTAAGTTATATAATAATCTGTTGTAATAAATCTCACAGCACAAATAATGTCATGGAAACCAATTGAAAAATGAAAAAGTTTGTAACTGACAGATAAATGTCAGTGTCAAAAATCCAGATACATCATAAAAGATTTTTTGTGGGAAGTACATACATTATATTATTTCTTATTGTATTAATAGTTAAATATTTAAAATTATGGGTATAGTACCTATACCCTTCAAAAATACTGTCAATCCCGACAATGAATTGGAAACATTTCGAAAAATTAGAAGAGTAGGACAACATTTCTTCATAGAATGAATTTAAAATTAAAAAATCTAAATATAAAAAATAGATGTAAGTAGAATTTTTGGTGTAGAGTGTAGGTATATAAGAAAAGTTAAATACAATAGCAGTCATGTGACATTGTTGGCCTTGACCGTGACAGAATGATAGCTAGTAATTATGTACATAGTGTCAAATATTATAATCTTTCATTCTAAATTTCGTGATTTTCCAAATCCATGTGGTTTATTTTCCTCGACAAGTAAATTCCACACTCCTGGTGACAAATTAACTACGTGAATTTAGATAATCTTGAAATTTTTAATGAAAAATTCTGACATTTGACATCTATGTATATAATTACTTTTATTCTGATACGGGCCCCCATATCTGCTTGTCAAGGCCAACAATGTCACATGACTGCACGTGCATTACTCAACAAAATTATTGACAGATTAACATTTGTAAAGATCCGGCCGAACTCGGACAGAACGGATATTCCGGTTTTATGGCCGATTTCAGTATAAAAGCCGGATATTCGTTCCATCAATAGTAAATAACATTCTAAATCACACTCATGTACCACGGGATTGAAGTAAATAGACTTCAAAGTATAATAATAAAACATTTTAAGCACTCAATCGTACAACACAAACTAATCAATAACTTTGTTAGATAATTACCCTTTCACTATATTCCTTCCTTTCTTTCCATTATCCGTTCCTTCTATCCTATTTCCTAACCTGTAATCCTTCCAATCTTGACTCCCATGGTACTGGCGATCCAGTTACCCGCGAAGCTAGCCACATGAGCTCCGAGGCTGAACCCCAGAACATGCAAGGACCTGGGATCGATGCCTCTTGCTGCTAAACTCACAATGAGTACCGCTGTACACTGACCGGCCTGCCATGTATTCACGACGGCTGTGGGGTAGCATGGGAGTTGAGCTAGGAGATTCCAGTCTACGGAGATGATGTTGTGTTTGCCATGGGTGGCGTACGCTAGAAAAAAAATCTGATGTGACCAACACAGTACCTCCCGCCATTTACCTATGTATATAATTTTTATATTATTTTATAAATTTATCCATACAATATATAGAAAAAGTATTAAAGCAAACTTGTAGAAAATGGAATAATCTTTAATTTTTATAATAAAAAATTGAGAAAAAAATACATTTAAAGGTATTTTTTGAAGAAAAACTATCTTGAGCTTCAAGTAAACTGCCATTTCCGGTTATCCGATTGCCACCAAAATCTAATCAGATATTTCCATATTAGAATAAGGTAGAAATACATGGTTTCAAAACTTTCTAAATGATAGTATTTGAGTTAGAGCGTATACAGGATCCACACACACACATATACATACACACAGACATCATCGTGAAAATGTTAAAAATGGATTCTAGGGACCTTAAAACGTGGTCATTTACCAAAATCTCGATATGCGATTTTTAGCATGATCCCTATACCTCCCTTACCAAGGGTAGCGGGAGGTAAAAAAGAATTGCATAATTACACTTACACATTTTTCCGCCGACAGTATTATATACACAAACTGAAAATTCAACCGTTATAATTTTTGTAATAACAAATCCCCCGGAAAGCATAATATATTAAACAGGCTCGGCAGAATGTAACTATTGAAAAGATTTTTTCTGTCTTTGTTTGAATTTTAATTGATAAAAAACTTAAAACGCTTAGTAAGCGAAAAACAAAAACAGCCACAACGCGTTGTAAATTTATCCAAACTTTTAAAAAAAGACCGAAATTAATTTGTTATTTTTTTTCAACAAACTGTAACATAACCTAACCTAACGCATAAAATTCACACCCTGATCAGTATGTATTTGTTCGTTTTCTAAATATACCTTATTATAACCAAATCTAACGCGTATATTTTATGTGATTACGGTCTTTGTTCTTTTTAAATTAGCACACAATCAATTGTGTTTCGCTGACTAAGCGTTTTCCGTAGATATTCAATGCTTCCACAAATTCTTCAAATGACACGGAAACGTATATTTTTTATTTTTTCCATATTTACTAACTAAACTACTAGTTAAATGTTAAGATTTCTACATCGTAAGTGCACTTAAAAAATTATAACTGGGTTATATTTACGGCGGAATTTCCGCAAAAGACCATACTGCCGATGAACGGATATCAAGATTCAAGAATAAAATATATGTATTCCGCCGCTCATGTTCATATAACAATAAAAAAAAATCTGTTGTGCCCATCACAATACCTCTCGCCCTTTCCATTGTGGTATATATAAGTATTATATTTAACATTTTTTGTACAAATAAATTTCTAATTACACCTAATCTTTATATTTACGTATTTTCTATAATTTTAAATTCATTCTATAAGCAAGTTTTCTCCATTTCTTGTAAATGTTTAAAATAATTTTAAATATATAATTAATAATACAATAAGAAATATTAAATATCGTTCCCAGAAAAAGCCTTTAGTACTATATCTGAATTTTTGACACTGACATTAGTGACATTTATCTGTCAATTACAGACATTTTAATTTCTCAAGTAGTGATGGAGATGTTTAGGCTGTGAGCAAGCTGTGAGATTTACTACAATAGATTATTTTATAGATTGTATATCCATATCTTTAAATGAATAGAAGGTATAATAAAAAAATTAAATGTGTCGGATAGAGAATTTTGTTTTTTAATATTTGTAATAACATAAATTTTCAGAAAATAATATTTAGAACATTTTTGTTATAATACTACTACTTCCGGTTGTCCAATTGTTACTAGAATCTATTCAACCCTTCCAATTACTGCGTTAGATTGAGGAATCCGTAGTTACACAGGTCTTTAGTTTAATAGAATTTGAGAAATCGTGCCTCCAACTACCTCACACACACACATCCACACACACATACACACACACATCATCGTAAACATGTTATTATCGGATTCTAGGGACCTTAAAATGTGCTTATTCACTAAAATCTGGATATGCGATTTTTAGCGTGATTCCAATACCTGTCTTAGCGAGAGGTAATTATTTGGTCTTTTTATATTGAAAGAATGTTTAAATAAAAGTATTAAAATATTCTAGTAGCGTGGGAAAGTTTCGACAAATTTTCGAAGCACTACTACCATCATGCCAAATACCATTATTTGTGAGCACCTAACCCTACAAATATTTAAAGAAAATTTAAAAATAATTATAAAAAATAAAGTTATTTTTCTTCTTTTTTAAAAAATAAATAACAACTAATAATTACTACAAGTTATATTTCTTTTTATAAGTTTTTTTTTCAGGTTGATGACGTGAGTCTTCACCCTAATCATTTCTACCATAGGCATAAACTATCGGTAAAATTCTAGTCATGAATGGTATTCGGCATGACTATTCCTAGAAATATATACATATTTATTCAATTAATTTTACTGCAATACTTGACACTCAAAAACTTTTGACAGACGTTGTGTCTAAACTAGTGCTGTGAGGACCGACAAAACTTGGATCCGAGAACCCGGATTTCAAAATATCCGGATCCTCGGATATCCGACGTTTGGATATTGAAGTGGATATCCGAAAATTTAATTCGAATTTGGATTCGGATCCTAATTCGGATCCGGATCCTGATTTGGATCCGAATCCTGATTTGGATCCGGATCCGGATTCGAAATTTTGTTTACGGGCCTGTTTATCTTTACAGCGGTCTGTAAACACCAGTACACAAACGGTAATACATTTTATAATACCTCTCTAAAATAACCAGGTAGTATGTGCATATGTAAAGAAAAAAGAAATTTGAGAAACAATGGCCATAGGTTTGTTGCAGGTACGGTACCTTTATACTCAGGGTATGGCCATGACGTGGCTCGCGTTTCGTCCGCCATTAGAGGGCCACTGTCATATTCGTTGTTGTTGCGTAAATTATTATGTATTTTCGTGGCTAATTGTTGTATTTTAATGCAAAACACATTTAAATATACTTCTAATATTTATTTAAAATGTAAGTAATACTTTTATTTTATTTATATGTATATTTTCTTGAGATATTGACTACGATGACTGGCAATATTGAAAACACATAAAAATTACCAATATTAAGCACAAACATTTAAATTTTTAAACGGTAAGTTTAAAATATATACTTATTATGTAAAAAATAACCACATTTATTAAATTTGATGTGATAATAACAACCAATATCATATGCTATACATAACCTCCAAATCTGTGTCATAATAATAATTGTGTATCTCTTAAATAAATGAATTTTTATTACCTTTTTAGATTCATAGTGTAATTATTTAATATTCCTGTATAATATAATATCACATTTCTTACAAATAAATAGGGAAATGAATTATCAATATGTTTGACATTGGCTCGCTTATGGCGGCGATCTTGTCTCATGGCCATACCCTGTATATAAAGGTACCCTAGTTGCAGGTAGCGAAATACCTATCGTGCACGTGTTTCACATAAACGGGGTTGTTTTTATTACTTATATTTCTGTGGAATCGAAGAAATTCCTTCTTAGCGGATGCTAAAAGTTGTCCAACAGAAATTTATATCTGTCAACTATTAATTAACTACATCAAACAAAAATGTATTGTGGACTATCATCAGATTTATTTGGTTTTGGTTTCGATGAGACCCGATGCTAATATTGAAATGTAAGGTTCAATACTGAGAATATTCGAATCCGAGAGCCGATCCGGATACTGGAATTCCATATCTCATACTCATATTCGAATCTAAAATCCGATACTCAAATCCGTTTCCAAGATTCGATATTCGGATCCGGATTCAAGATCCGATACTCAGATTCGGATCCAAACTCCAATACTCAGATTCGGATCCAAAATCCGATACTGAGATCCGGATCCAAAATCCGATACTCAGATCCGGATCCAAAATCCCATACTCAGATCCGGATCCAAAATCCGATACTCAGATCCGGATCCAAAATCCGATACTCAGATCCGGATCCAAAATCCGATACTCAGATCCGGATCCAAAATCCGATACTCAGATCCGGATCCAAAATCCGATACTGAGATTTGGATCCGAGATCCGGATAGTTCAATATTCAATTATCCGGATATCCTGATAATTTTGGATCCGAAACCGAAACTATCCGGATCCGGATTCCACCACTAGTCTAAACAACGCCTTATCATGAAGTTACAGCACCAATTTTCACTAGTGAAAATTGTCAGTGTAATTCTAATGTGATTGGTTCAATTCACCAAAACACTGTGATTTAATTGGATGACAGATTATGAGTAGAATTGCCAAGATATAATTTTTATAAATTTTACAGAGCATACTGGTATTGTACTCCTTGAATAGATTAAAGTTTCTAATTGGATTTTGAACTACTTAGTTAATAGTTGTTGTCGGATGCAGGGTTTAAATCCTCGACATCTTGTTTACTAAGGAAGTGCACCAATTATTGAATTACCATGGAATTAGCAGACTGACAGGTTGTATTTCTGACAACTTGAACTCCGACTAAGTAATTTTATTTCAATTATATATCGTATAACAACAACACCTCTAACACAATAAAAATAATTTAAACCCATTTTATCTTCAGTCAAACAACAATCTACCAGCAAGCCTTATTTTTCAGAGTGATAATAATACAATGGTCACGCTAGAATGATTGAGAATAAGAAAATCAGGTAGGTCGTGAAAAACAAAATTTAAATTCATTTTAAACAGTTATTTGTCATTTAAAATTAAGTAGAGAAAGTTAAGTTAGATAGAACTTAATTTATCAATTTTTTTTAAAGTATCGTTGAAAACATAGTAAAGTGAGTGAAAATATGGAATTAACCAAGAAGAATTTTTGAATCATAATTTATAATTTGACAGCTTTCATAGTTTTTTAGTCAGCCTAATATTAATGTGACAGCTTTGGCAGTTTTAAGTGTCTCAGAAATAAATTTGAAAGTATTCCTAATGAAGGTTGATTTGGAACTATTAAGAAGAGGAAGGAATGTTGAAGGGTTCTAGTTTCAGGGACTAAAAACGAAAATTATTTCATTCGTTTTCACTTGGAACGAAAACGCGATATTTCGTTTTCACTCATTTCGTTCATTTAAAAATTTCGTTTTCGTGAATCGAAATGCAAAACCGGTTATCTTATTTCTTTTCAATTTATAGCAAATATAAGATTTATTAATACATATTTTAAATAGTTGATTATTGAAAAAAATATACACATATTTATAATTGGTATGTTATATTTCAGTAGAAAATTAAACAAAAAAAAATCGTGTACAGCGTGGTGGCGTTTAGGGATGAACATAGAGATATTTGTTTTATGCAATTTCCTGTTTTCCTGTTCATTTTACTCTGCAAAAACTGTAAAGTGCAAAGTTGTACTGTATACAAAACCGTTCTTACATTTTTATTATGGCTTTAGCTCCTTTTAAAATTAAAAAAAATAATTTAAAAGTTCAATTAATTAGTAGTAATATGGTGTAAATGATTAGGCAGAGAACTCACGTCATGAACCTGAAAAAAACCTTATAAAAAGAAATATAACCTGTAGTAATTATTAGTTGCTATTTATTTTTAAAAAAAGAAGAAAAAATATACTAGTATTAAAGAAACGTATATATTAATTAATTTACAATTATTTCTAAGTCAATCCTTATTCCTTTTACGGAATATAAAATTATTTGACACAACATGATCATTCTCAGTAGTGCCAACGTATGGTACGAAAAAAAACTACAATTATTTCAAATAATTTTATATTCCGTAAAAGGAATAACGATTGACTTGGAAATAATTGTAAGTTTCATTAATATATACATTACTTAATACTAGTACTTTTTTCTTCTTCTTTTAAAAATAAATAACATCCAATAATGAGTTCTCTGCATAATAATTTTCACTGTAACCTTGCCTTATAACATTGCAGAAAACAATATTTTATTTATATTCTGTGTTTCTTTGTAAAAACTAAATTAAACAATGAATATAGTAGGGAACGTGTAACGACACGTGGTGGAAATAGTTATCGAAGAATACGGAATTCCTTTTCCATAAGTTAGATTAACGTTTGACGTTTATTAATAATTTTTGAAAACCAGAAAAAAGATAACAAATGTCATTGTGAAGAAACTAAAAACAATAAAAAATAGAAAAAACAGTTTTATATTCAACTTTTAATTCTGTACAACTTTGAACTCTACAGGTTTTGGCGTAAAATAATTAGATGAGCAGGAAATTGGATAAATAAAAATCATGATCACCCCAAACCGCCACCATCCTGTTCATAACGTAACTGATAAGAGATATACCGTCAGCGTCTGCAAATGAATATTAACGCAGTCAGTGTTCAATAGATGAAACTACGAGTGTACAGTTTAATACATATTATGATAGATATCTTGATATTCAATAATATTTGCGTGTAAAGTATTTGCTATAATTAAAATATTAAATAAAATAACGGTTAAAATCGGTAACCAATATTAATTATTTTGTTTTCAATCATGAACGAAAAAAAAAAATACGTTTTCGTTTTTATTATTTCGTTATCTCGTTTAGTCACTGCCTATTTTGAACATAATTAAAATAATATTCTGAACCATGTGTCTCAATCTCAATAATTCTAGCGTGACCCTCGTAATTTTTCCTTAGTAGAAATTGTCAAATATTTTTATAAGAAATAAGATAAAATAAAGTCTCAACAGAGAAAATAGTATAAAACACACGTCACAGAAAGCAATTGAAGCACTCGTTCGTTTGCCCACTCACCGCTGCGCGCTCGTGTGTGAAGTTGTAACTCGTGTTAGAATACGTTGCGCTCTGTAACTTATGTTTTAATATACTATTTTCTGAAATAGAATTTACCTTTTTCTGAAATTTGTATTTACTTTTTCTGAAAGTGAATTAATCTTGAAATTAAAAAATTATAGATTACCCTGCTCTCATATATCGCAGAAAGTTAAATTAGCTACTACTTTTTGAAGTATTCCCGTATCTTTCTCTAAAACTACAAATTATCTTGCAACTCTAACTTTGTCATTTTCATCCCTTCAAATTAACCATTACTTTATCATTATCTCTTCCCTTACCTTTCGTTAAACTAGCGGTCGCATAATCCAAATGTCCACTATACCCATGTATAATAATTTTCGTCTGTCGTGTCATGTTAAAAGTACTTGGCAGTTTTGGCTTAAAAGGGTCCAAAATTTTCACATGTGTAGCATTCTGGTAGAGGTAGAACTTGATGGCTCCGGTGTCACAAGGCTCATCGATGTGTATAGGGCAGGGCCCGATCGTCAGCTGATAAGATTCCACGAACGTCACTGAAAGATCGAGTAGATGATAGTATATTGATTAGTTACTAATAAGGAATAATTTGCCCTTGGGAGATGGGGTTTAATGAGCGTAGATTGCGCGGGGTAAAGTGGGAGAACTAATTAGTGGAGAGGTTAGGAAAATTACATACGAGTATTGAATCTTCATATAATACATATTTCGAATCTACTTAATTTTGTCTTTTAGTACTTTCCTTGCTAAAAATGTATAACTTGCAATATTATTTAATATGTGATTAGATATTATAAGATTTTATGTGTAATAACTACGAGTATTTTGTGCGGCATTTGCTCAAAAATGAAAACATAATGATTAAGTAATTATTATTTATTACACGAGATGAGTTTCAAGAGGAAATCTTTCAATTTGAAAATGGTAATTGCTGTTTTTAACGAAGCGATGAAGCGCGTTTTATTGGCATCATATATGACATTGGGTATCCCAAATGTAGGAATTTCATATTTTGTACAAATTTTTGATTAAACAAATTATTCTTCATTGTTTCAACACGTTTTTATTGGTATGCGGATTACGAGCTATTGAAGCATAAAATTATCAATTAATCAATTATTATCATATATAATATCACGCGTGTACAGGTACAGACTTTTCAATTTAAAGAGATAGAAAGTAGGCGCAATAAGACCTGCGTTTAGTAAGCCAACAAATGGGGGAAGCTATAGTTACGCCGCGCTTCCTTATTGAGATTCATGGCGTTTGTTTTTTCCAAATTCAGACAAAATGTGAGAAAGGTCTTTGACAACTTTAAAAAACTTCTCGAAAGAGGTTACAAACTTACAAAAGCTTTTATTGAAGCTAAAATGTCTAACGATGCAAATTTTCACCGAGTATGCGAGAATACAGGTATTTTAGTAACTGCAATATTTTTGACGTTTCGTTTGACAGCCCAGCTGGCAGTTGTTGGCGTCATTTTACTTACTATAGTGTGTTCGAAAATTCAACCGCGGTTATCGTGGTCATTTTACACGGTAACTGAAAGTTAGATTCTCGCGGTAAGCAGTCGAACACATTGGTATTCATGGTTATTAATAACTGTCAAAATCATTTTAGTTTGCATCGCAGGATATTTTTGTTGGATACTATTTGTTTTTTGTACCATGTACAGTACTCAGTTGTTTTTAAACACAATTTACCTTTAAATGATGTCAAAGAACAACGTGTGTATACTTCAAAAGTTAGGTTAGACTATAAAAAATTACCACAAAAACCGTGCTCTGAGTACAGTTCCGGCGGTAATTAAAATTTCCCACACATTTCAGTTACCGCGTTCGAAAATAGTGCCGATAACCTGAAAAAATTTACCGGTACCGTCGTGGTTCAATTTTTGAACATACTATATGTGCTGCGATAGAAAGAGATAGCTGTTAAATTGAAAAGGTCTATGAAATATGTTGAATGAATCAACACAATATATTCGTCTGATAATACTGAACACACGAGTGATATTCATTATATAACGAATCAATTTGTTGACAAAAATAAAAATTTTGATGTTTGTTGACAAATAAAACATGGTGTTTAATGATGGTTACTGTGGCAATATTACATTTGAGACCCAGCTACCCCGGTGCAATTTGCATTGGGAAATTGGCAGTAAACAGTAGGCAGTGATATTAGTGTACCCAATGTAATAGAGATGTAATAATAATAATAATACATAATAATAATACTTTATTTCATAGACATGTATACATGTATTGAAAATCGTCAAGAATTCTAAGAAATAATATTAAACACAGACAGAGAGGCTGAGATCTATATCCCGTTAGAGACCAATCATAAGTTATGACATACATTCAAAAAATTCGTTTAAATCATAAAAACAATGGTTTACCAAATATGATATTAATTTTGTTAAAAATGATTTTAAATTAGTACATGACTTAATTTCACTTGGTAGTTTATTAAATACCTTTAGACCTTTAACATGAGGAGCTGTTTCAGTAATTTTATATTTAGTGCTTGGTATATGAAACATATTTTTTTTGACGTGTGTTAAAATGATGCAGGTCGGAATTTAATTCAAAACAGGTTTTATTGCAATAAATAAACTTGCACACTTCATAGATGTATAAACAAGTGGCAGTTAATATTTTATATTTTTTGAAAAGTAGGTAGTCTACAAGAAAAATCTGGAGCTACTTTTGCCATAACCCGAAGAATTCTTTTTTGACAGATGAAAACCCCATGCAACGCAGCTGTGGCACACCAAAAACAGATACCGTATCGTATCACAGATTCTACCTTTGCATGATAAAACACAATTAACTGTTCCTCAGTAAGAACTTTATTTAAATGCCTAAATTGAAAACATATTGAATTTAGTTTTGTTGCTATATATACTCCTTGAGATTTCCAATTTAAATTTTCGTCAATAAGCATACCTAGAAATTTAGTTTCATAAATCCTAGATATTTTAATGTTATCTATAACAATATCTAAATTCAGGTTATTGTTAAATTGACGATTATGGAAGCGCATATAATGCGTTTTAGATTTATTAAAAAATAAATCATTCGCGCAAAACTAATTCGATAATTTATTTAGATAATCTTGGCATTTATTTTTCAATCAGTTTTCTGATACGTCCGATATTATGATTGAGGCGTCGTCTGCATACATTGTCAAACAACAATCATTTTCAAATATCGTACAGAGGTCATTAATATATAATAAGAACAAAGTTGGAGAAAGGACATCTCCCTGGGGGACCCCAATATTCATAGTTATATAATCTGAATTTACTTCACGTGTTATATTGTGTTCTTTATATGTTAATGTAACAAATTGTCTTTTATTTTCCAAAAAAGAAGTTATCCATTTCAAAGGTGTCCCTCTTATTCCATAATTACTAAGTTTAGAAAGCAGAATGCCATGGTTTACACAGTCAAAAGCCTTAGTTAAGTCACAAAATATTCCTAATGGTTTTTCTTTATTTTCTAGTTTTTCCATAATATTTTCGAGCGAAAATTGTATTGCATTCAAAGTAGAGCATTTTTCCCTAAATCCAATTGACTAGAAGACATAATTTTATACTTTGACAGAAATGTATCTAACCGTTTTAAAAATACAATTTTAGAAAAAACAGATGATGTCACTAAAAGGTTCATAACGCTGCTATAGATTGACATGAATTAAGTAATCTATGAAATAAAAAGAAATTTTTAATAAAATTAAGTAAACTTTGAAATAAAAAAGAAAAAAATTATAAAATTATTTGAAATAACAATAGTAAAAAATATTGTTTGAAAACATTGTCATCGACCCAGCGATTATACGATAGTATATTGAAAGACAAGTATTACAATGATCCTTATTATAATACGTATTTTTCATACTATTTTCCTATTTCGCGTTAATTTCCTTTTATTTCAAAATTATTATTGAAAGAAATATTAAAATATCAAGGTTCATAACACTGACAGTTTCAATAAATTTTTGAAATTGAATTTAATTTAACATTTTGACAACAGTTACAAGTTAGGTTAGAGTTAAAATTTACATTTATTATACCCTGTTCCACTTAACTAATTCAGTAGATGGCTGTCACATCAGTGAAAGTTTTAAACAGACGAAATTAAAAAATGGCGGTATTCAACTGCTATATATTATCTGACATTTTATTAAAATATTAAAAAAGTATCTTAATGCCATCGAAACTTTATATATTCTAAGCAGTAAGTGTGAAATATAAAGTATTATCTACCGGGTAAATATGATATTTGACGTTGCACATAAAAATGACACGAGATGTTACATGTCAGGTACACTGACACTAGTCTGAAATTACAGTGCGTAAACTTGGCTCCAATTTCAGCCAATTAGAGAATTTAAAACTATGCCCTATTCTCTACAATACTGGATTGGTAAGGTGGAACAGGGTATATGTTCTGAGCCTACAAATAAATCCTTTGAATTTTAATTTAAAAGTTTGCTTTACTGTTTGACGTAAATATTTTACTATACAAAACCCAACAGCAGTAATTTTCCATGAGTAATGACAGGTAATGGCAATTAAAATAAAAGATATTTATTTGATACTTGGACTAAGTTACCAACTTCAGAATTCAAAAAACCCCAAAAACATTTGTACAAAATTGTTCATTGTAACACTGTTTTTGATAAAAACAAAATTCACTTTGCGAACGCGAAATAGGAAGAAGCGATTGTTTCACGTCGTCAAGGGTATATTCGCTTATCAATAGATGGTAATTCGTAACTAAGTAAAATTCTTAAATGTCATTGGCCGAATTAATTATGAAAATAATTAATTATATTTGTGTAATATATTCAGGCCCACCCCTGGCTACGTCCCTGTTGCGGAAGATTTGAGAGAACAGGAATTGAATGAGAACGACACGCAAAACAGAAATGAGTTGGAGAAGAAAATAAAAAATAGCGACCCCTAACGAATGGGAAAAGCTAAAGAAGAAGATGTCAGTGTCAAGTGCAATTTGCATAGTTTGTTTATGAAATAATTTTACTGGAAATTTAGAATGTTTAGCAAGAAAATTTATGTATGGAATTTATACATAATACACAGGATTGACGGAAGGTATTGTGCTAGCCACAACAGATTTTTATTGTCTAAAATCAATATGTTGCAATATTTTTTTTGATAATTTTAGAAACGGCGAAACCATCTTAATCACCAAATGGCATGTATATTCAAATAATTTAAATATTTGAAAATGACATTCGTTACCGCGATTACACTACCGTTTCGACGTTGATAACCTATACCCCTATGTAACACATACAATAATGAGTTAGCACATAAAAGTCTCTTATATGCCATGTGTATGACGTGAGTTGAATATCATTTACATAAGTTCGCATCCTTGTTCATCTTTTTGCTCAAGTGTCAAAAACTTTATGTCAAACAATCTAAAAATAGTTGTCTAAACTGAACCGTTTTCATGCATCAGCTGATTAATTAAAATAACGCTATATTTAACTTGGATAAAAAGATGAAAACTAATATGTCGTCCAGCCAAGCAAGTTTTTAAAAATTTGTACTTATAGAATTTAGCAAAAAAAAAATAATGTGAAGCATAAAGCATGTTTGGTTATCAAATTTGTATTTATATGTTATAATAATTCAAAATTTATATTCGATGTACGTTGCGTAAATAGAGGAATAATTATTATCTAGTGACATATTGTATGCAGCTGATCTTGATAACATTAAACAAATGATAGCGTTATTGACCGAATTAGCTATGTTTGTAATATGAATCTTCCTCCATGCTATGCAATATATTATGTTTACGTATGTTTATGTCATTACTATATATTAGATGTCACGTATACTTATGAAGGTAACCATCACTATATTATAAATCTTGACAAAAGTTGAAGTTGAGCAACCATACAAGATGCAAGGACAGTGGTTTCGAAATTTGCTGCATTTACAGAAAAGTATAATTATTTGTGTTAATCCAATATTGTTTTTCATTTCAAAATTGTTGTGATTATTTACTTTCAACAAAAAACTGTTTAATATTTGTGTTTGAATTGAAAATATTTAACATGAAACTGTAATGAAATTTGTACATATACACTTATATAGGATGTTCATATTGCTATGGGAATACGTATTTTTACTTCCTTGTACGTAAGTAAAGGAAGTATTGTAATCGCGAAAAATTTCGGTTTTCAGATTTCAGCGGAAATATCCATTTTGATCATCCCTGAATCCATTTTGACTAATTTTCGTCGTGACGTCTGTACATACGTACGTATCTCGCATAACTCAAAAATGGTAAGCCGTAGAAAGTTGAAATTTTGTATTTAGGACTCCTATAATATCTAGTTGTGCATCTCCCTTTCTGGTTATTACACAATTTCCAGAAGTGGCACTTTACATGAAGCCTATAATAGATTTTAATGAAAAACTGTTTTAAAATATAATCCAAAAGTTTTCAAATTTGGTATACAAGACTTTTATGTCAATCGAAATAACATAATAGATTTTGGTTAAAATAGGCTAACCGGAAGTGGTACATTACTTGAAGTTGTTAACAGTTTTTCTTGAATAAAATGATTTTATTTTGATTTTAGAAATAAATGCTTTAAATAAAAGTTTTAGAAAATTAATTCTGCGTCTAGCACATCAAGTATTATTAAAATAACCCTTTGTATAAGCGAGATATGTAAATTTAAAAATTATATACTTTTTTGTTTTTGTAATAAAGCTTACTATGGATTAGGAGAAAAACATAAAAAAAATGTTCATGTCAAATTACGTTAAATACGTGCAATTTTATGTTTCGTACAATAACAAATATTATATTTTTATTGTGAAATTAGTCATATTCATTGTTGTAATCAAATATTTCTTTGTTGTAATCAAAACTCTCTTTAAAAAGAACCGGGTTAGATTATGGTCGCTATATATCTTACTGTTTTGAATTAATATTTTGTAATTTATTTATTAAAAAAATATGTATAGTTTAATAATCGTACAAGGAAGTCGTGTGGTGTCCACATCAGATTTTTTTTTGTTGATTTCCGCCGGTCGGCGGTCAGTTCTTTTGGAACAAGGAAATTTCGCCTTAAACAAAACTGAGTTAATTATTGATACTGATAATGTGCAAGTCTAGTAAAAATGGAAAAGTAAAAGACAAAACTTTTTGAGTTACCTGAAGAATTTTTGGTAACATTGGATAAAAAAATATTCCGAATGCAAATGTTTTAATATGCATTTTGCATGAAATTAGGACTTTCAACAGAGAAATACTTAGTAAAGCCGGTTTTCCACAGCGCCTGACTCGGTGAGCCTCGCGCCGTTCGTAGACTTGACAAGCACGACCTTTTGTGGCTCGTCTGTACTGGCTTGGACGAGTTACCAAGACCAAGCCATTCACGTTTGTATCTACGCAGTTGTAAACTTAATCTATAAATTTCGTCCTAGAACCATGAAGATATTGACACGTCGAAAAGGTAGCACGAACGAGCCTAAACGAGTGACGCGTTTCCTTTGTTTCGTGATAAATGTACCGACAACTGACGGGAAGCCCGAGCCAAGCCAACGAGCCATGACCCACCCCATTACCACGGAGCGTGGCTCGTTAAACTCAGGTAAAAGCTTCGAGCCACGCGCCGTGGGAAGCCGGCTTAAGCGAAAAAATGCCCACACTGCATTTTGGATTAATTTAAAACGAACTAAAACCGAAATCACATATTTATCTATTAGATTAGGTTATGTTTAGAAAACTAGCAAAAACCTACTGACCGTGGCGTTAGTTTTGTGCATTAGGTTAGGTTTGTTTAAACAAATAATATTATAATCGAATATTAAAGTAAAATATATAGGTAAAAGTTTTGTTTTATTCACAACATTCTTATTCACTTATTTCTTTCATGCCACTCTTATAATAGTAATATTTAATTAGAATTAATTATATTTTTATACTCCGATGTGTCTGCTGTATATAAAGTAAACATTTTTTTTGAATTTTATTTACTTTTCACATTACAGGGCTACCACCATCAATACAAGTGTGACAATTAAATTGTCTTACCTAAATTTAGTTTTGGCTGTACTTTCATGTTAGTAATACTGACTGTGTACTGCAGTATTCAACTCAAGATTTGCCAAATGAGAACTCGGTATTTGGTGTGTTCAAATTGTCGTCTGTTAATCTGTCAAATCTGTAATTCCTTTCAGAATTGTTATTTAAGGTCGTATAAAAAAATCTTGTATGCAACTCAAATGTAAAAAAGTTTTATGCCATTCGGTCCATAATTTTCGTGACTCGGCATCCCTCGTCACGAAATACTTGTCCTCATGTTGTAAAGCTTATGTTTACCTCATGCTGCATAAATAACTATTATATGCACGAGTATATGCATTTTAATAAAATCGTTGAGGGTAAGAAAATATTATATCACTGAATGTAGTCAGAAACAGAATGTGACATCAAAGTTCATACAGCTTATCTTGTGACAATCTATCGTCTCCGTTTATTTATATAAATAACGCAAGTGATGGACAAACTGTTTTTCTATTGACTATGAATGATATTCTTTATTTAATTTGTTTCTTTACTATTTCTTGTGCCAAACTCTTTTTTTAATTATTGTCGAAAATAACGACAAATTATTATATTTTATATTACTATGAGAAATATTGCATAAACTTTCATTTAAAATACTTTTTGTAAAATGTGACACCGGGTTATTCAGAATTAAACTTTCTAACGAATAAGCAAATAAAAAAAATGTTACCATTTAAAATAAAAAAGCTGTGTCCAGTATTGTGAACACCACTAGTTGAAAATTTTCCTGTTTATTGATTCATTGTTTGTCAATTTAATCTTCATAGTTTTTATATTTCTTGAGATAGTAATGGTGGCCCATTTAAAATAAACATTCTGTATAAGTATTTTCAATTTGGAAACGGTGTATTGGCAATAAACAAAATTTTCGTGGTTTTACACAGATTTCAGGAGGACGACATCATATTTACCGCTACAATTATTTATCTGAATGATACAAGGTGAAGGTTCTTACAGGAATTTCCAGAATTCCAACAAATATTTTATTTAATTCCAATTCAAATATGAATTCTTTAATATTACGTATAGCAAGGAAATCAATAGTAATGAATTTTTGTGGTTCTAAGTTATATCTCGGTAAATAACGACTATATACAAAAAAATTCTATATAAAAGTTGTTTAACATTTTATTTCCCATAATAAGCCAGCATTCAGTTGTTTTTATTTCAGAAAACAAATGAGTAACGAAAAACAATTGAATTTTTTTAAATAGCAATGTACCCTTTTATTAGGCTCATTTGATAGAGATTTTTTTCTCTTTTCGATGACGTAACATATTAGTACCCTTTGCAAGAAAAATTTTCAAAAAAATTTAAAAACTATATTAAGTAATTACATCAATAACATTAATCTAGATATCCTACATCAAAATAAAACAAATGAACGTGTACGTTTCTTATTAAACCTTGAAGACAAAACGAAATTAGCAATAAAATAGTTTTCATCGCAATAAGTGTTCAAAATGTTCTCCATTAAAAGATAATTAAAGAGATCTCGGACAAATATTAAAAAACAAATTTCTCTATCCGATACATTTAATTTTTTTATTATATCTTGTATAGATTTAAAGATATAGAAATATAATCTATAAAATAATCTGTTGTAGTAATATCACAGCCTGCTCACAGCCCAAACATCTCCATGGTAACTACTTGAGAAATTAAAATGTCTGTAATTAACAGATAACACTAATCTCACTGTCAAAAATTCAGAGATAGTATTGAAGGCATTTTCTGGGAACGATATTTAATATTTATTATTGTATTATTAATTATATATTTAAAATTATAAGTATATTACATGAACCCTTCAGAAATACCGCCAACCCCGTCAATGAATTGGAAGAACCTCGAACATTTAGAAGAGTAGGAGAAAACTTGCTCAAAGAATGAATTCAATATTATAAAAAATACGTAAATAATAAAGATAAGGTGTAATTGGAATTTTTTGTGTGTACGAAACATGTTAAATACAATACTTATATATACTACAATGGAAAGGGCGACAGAAAGAATATAATTAAGAATGTAATTAAGTGCTCTTTAAAGTTATTTATTTTTTAATTTCATTTAATTTTTTATGAAAATCGATTAATTAAATATCTTTGAAATATGTACTGATTTTGAATAATGATTTTTATTTTATTGTACTGCTTATAATTTAATAACTATTTATCCGACTGACTGTACTGAAATTCAATTAAAATTCACTGTTCAGTATTTCAAAGATAGGTTAAAAGTTCAACCGATTCCCAACTGCATACACAACCTCACTTTCCTCAGGTTTTTAAAAATATTTTATCACATATTTAAAATATTTTAATATAACAAAAATAAATTAAAACAATGTACAAACTATTTAAAATATTTGTAAAATATATTCTTGACAGGAACACTGTTTAATCTTACTCTGGCTCTTATCACTTTATAACCCGAAAATTCAAAGCACTCACCTAGTGCGAGCATGCTCACCACCACAACCACAACCATCGTTGTCACATCACAAATAGTTCACTGATTTTGAGGTTCATCTCGGCGATACTCGTTAAACCGGTATCTAAGTATCTTATCACTAAAAAATTGAACGGTATGGCTACCCTGACCGTTGTCGGTGACGATTTCAACACCAAACAGCGAAAGAATAACAAAAAGTCAGCAACTCTTGTGAAATTGAAATTGTGGACGCAGCACTGTGCATACCATTGCTTTGCTTGACGTTTGGCGACAATATCTATAAGTACTTCATGGGAAATAGTCAATGTCACCTATTCCCCCTTTTTTCACTAAATTGAAGCTGATAGTGTATTGAATTGAATACTAACTGGACATTATCAATTTTCAATGACAAATGGTAATTTTAATTACTGAACATAGTATTTCCGAAATATGAAGAGAATTTAAAAGATTTTGTAAACAATGATTTGTTTTGATTAGTAATCAAATGTTTATTTATCATACAAATGTTTACTATTAAACGCATACGTAGCTATAGATTTATGTAAATTAATATTATACTACTTATACTTTACTATAAATATTTATTTTATTTTTACCTTCCGACACCTATAAAGAATGGAAGGTACTATCTTTGGTTAAAAAATTCCAAGATTTTTTAATGAATAAACACTTTTTAGGGTCCCCAAAATATGTTACTAACTTTTACGATGGTAGATGTATATTTTTGTTTGTTTGTGTGACGATTTTTTTCGTTTCCGATAACTTCAGTACTACAATTTCAAAAATTACAATTTTTACCTTCCGCTACCCTTGGTAAGGGAGGTATAGGGATCGTGTTAAAAATCCCATATCGAGATTTTAGTAAATGACCGCGTTTTAATGTCTTTAGAATCCATTTTTAACATTTTCACGATGATGTCTGTGTATGTGTGTGTGTGTGTGAATCCTCTTTACGCTGTAACTCAAATACTATCGTTCAAAAAATCTTGAAACCTTGTATTTCTACCTTACTCTTATATGGAAAGATACCATTAGATTTTGGAGTAAATCAGATAACCGAAAATGGCACTTTACTGGAGGCTCAAAATAGTTTTTCTTCGAAAAATACATTTAAATGTTATTTTTTCGAGATTTATGTTATATAAAAATTAAAGATTATTAAATTTTCTACAAGTTTGCAGTAATACTTTTTCTATATATTTTATGGATAAATTTATAAAACTATCTATAATTTTAATCCCGGAGCCTACGTTTTAAACACAACTCATACACATGGTTACACAATTCAGATCTCAAATGTTTGTAACTGACAGATATATGTCACTGTCAACGAACTAATCATTTAAAAAAAATAATATTAACGTTTTATAAAGAAAATATAAATTATATGGAAAGGAACTTAATACAGTTTCCAGCATAAGTAAATATGTAAAAATATAGGTAAGATAATAAAAACATATATCATCATGGCAATATTACCCATTGATGGGTGAGCCAATCTGTCTGCTTTGTACGCAGATGTCGGTAATAATGATGACATATTTGTTCCGTGCAGGCGTTTACCAGGCGTCACTTGACGCGAATATTGGGAACGGGTTCGATTCCGATCGATGCCAAATATTTTAGAATTGTAAATGGCACAAAATTGTCCCCTGTGGTGTACTCTCCACGCCAGCAATGAATATAGGTAAGTATATAAATAAATAAAATAAATATATTATCACGGCATGTTACTCATTGCTGGGTCTGCCAATCTGCTTTGTACACAGATTTCTTCGGTAAGGATGATGACATATTTGAACCGTGCGGGCGTTTATCAGGTGTCACCTCACGAGCACTTATTGCTGGCGTGGATAGTACAAGACAGGGGTCTTTTTTGTGCCATTTAAAATTCGAAATATTTGGCGTCGGTCGGGATCGAACCCGGTTTTTAAATTTTATTTAATTTTAAGTATTTACATGAATAAAAATTAAATTAAACGCAATAGTGTTGGCCACATCAGATTTTTTGAATTGACAATATTGTATCAAAAATTTTGTATAGGTGTCAAAATTTCGATTTGATTTTTTTTTTTATAAAATGTATCTTAAAAATTATTTCTTGGTACAACTGGACATTAATACTTATTTGGTCCCATAATAGATTCCTAACCATTTAAAAATTGTAACCATCCTCATCATTAAAGTGTTACTTTAGTAACGAAAATTCAATAGATTAAGTGTATTGATGTAGATATTATTCTTTTTTGTCATATTTTTCTTGTGATGTAATGTTTAACTCTAAATTTGATTTATGCCCTGCTCTGCTGCTGAGGTATTGATTTATATAACTACATTTGCCAGTGCCTACTTATTCAATAAAACTGCTAATTTAACTTAAATTGCATATTTCGTATTGCATTTGCTAATATACTTACCGAAGCAACTTCTTTAATGTCTTTTCATAGTAGCTAGGTAGTTATTCATTTTTTCGACGTTTATTAAAGTCGTTTTATTTCTGCATTGTGATTCGTTTCTTTGTGCAAGAAAATTGCACCAACTCAACTTCCGATATTTCACTTCGAACTTCGAATGTCAATTTCACACTTCTCAATCGATCCACGTAGTCATTTAAATAAACTATTGTTTAATAAGGAAACTGCAGGTACTCACCGTCACAGAAAATTTCCTGGGTAGCTCTCAATCATTAAAATTCTAATTGCACCTCGGGTTGAATTAAAAAATCGATCCTAATTTGATTCACGTAGTGATACAGTTATGGTAAAGGTTTTCAATTGTTTTCCAAGTGTTACAAAATAAATGTTTTATTCCCAAGTATAAAAACACAAATTTTTGTACATTGTTTAACAAAATACTTAAATAAATATTTATGGTAATATGACACGATATAATAAAATGGTAATTTCATAAATATTAATGAATGATGACTTATGTTACATTGTTGGTAGCGTTGTAAATAGACAGACAACATCTTTTGTCTCCTGAAGCACCTTTTGTTTCTGGACAATATGGAGGAATGTGGTCTGCCATGCAGTATGAGCCAGAAGCCCTGAAAAAATTAACAAATAAGTTGCGAACAAAAGTTATTTCTCTACAAAGGGAGTTTTGTAAAATAGACAGCGTTTAACACGAAGCATGAACAATTTAAGTCAAAGGGAAAGTTACACAATTGAAATGAGATTTTTTTAATATTCCAACGATGTGTAGATACAACGTATCTACGTATGTTCATTTATTTCAAACAGCAAAAATACAACAATTGTTAAATTTATAGGCTAAAAATAATTGAACAATATATTAATAATAATGATTTGGTTATTTTCATTGCTTAATTTAGTTCTCAAAATTTTATAAAATCTTGAATATTTCAATAAGGTAATTTTATCATTTATATGGAAGTTAAAAATATGAATGAAAACGAACTTAAAAATAAACAATTGATAAAAATTAACTGATATTTGATTAATTTTTTCAACCATAAATTTAATAATTGTTTGGAAATAAATAAATTACTGGATTGCAATCAAATTATTTTATTTTATTCAAATTTGACTGCAATTCAGTAATTTATTTATTTCCATATACCGATCCAGTCAAGAAGCTTCATCATACTGTTTGACAATTGCAACAAATGAACATAAATAAGTTACACATCGTTGGATTCTCTTTTTCAATGGAATAATTTTTCATCGATAAAAATTATAACTTTAAAAGCATAACTCGAAATCTAACAATGATAAAAAAATTGACCATCGGCATTAGAAACAGCATCAAAATATGCAAAAAAATACATTTTACAATATATCAAGTGACCTTTGCATTATTTTAAATCCTTTGCACAACTAATATGGAGCAATTTTTATTTAAATTAGCCGACTTCGTATCTCTTATAATAGTTTTCGAGACCCCCGTGTTGAAACCATTTTTTGGGACACCTGTATAATCTGTAAAGTGACATTTTAAACATTATCATAGAAACATTTAAAGTGTCACTTTACAGTTTATAGACCTAAAATTATATTACTGGTTAAAATTAGTTTTTGATTTACTTTGTCTATATGTATGCCATTGTCTACACTTCGCTATCGCTATAACAATTAATAATGTGTCAAACTGATATTTTTTTTACAAATGAATACAATTATGCAATTTTTTTGATAACTAAATGTATTCGTACATGCTTACATAAATCAGATATAGTATTTAGGGCAATAATATTGTCTGACGCATATAGTGCCTGACATTAGTTAATTAATAAACATTCAAATACATCGATACATTGGTAAAATTAATTAAACATGAAAATAGACATAGTGGTTGTTCTATTATAAAATTATTGATTAGATAACTCATGTACGAATTAAATGCAATTACGGAGTAACATATTGGCAAACTTTTCTTCTTTATAATTTTTTTTCACATTAAAAATTGTAATATTTTCTATTAACCCATATCGCCGATATTATCTTTTTTCTTGAGTTCGGAGTTTTTATGCTCGTAACTTCAGCTTGATATCTACGTCACACATTTATTTTATTCATAATTCTTATAACTGTAGCATTCTGCTATTGCCTTTTTTAAACCTAAAATTAATTTTCAAGTAAATGAATGCAGAAAATAACGAAACAACGAAAGTAAACCAAATTACACTTGTTTGAATTTATTATGCTGCGCCAGACATTACGTACAGTCCATGACACGAAAGAAAAACAGTCTGAGGAATGTTAAATGCTATCAGAATTTCTGTAAAACGGCACTACGATTAGAAATATTTTACTGTGACTTGTTATACGCAATACATAAACCGCTTTGTCGATCACTGCAAAATACTCGTACTAGTGGCATGAAAACTATTCACAGTGACGTTATTTCGAGACTACAGTTGGCTGACTGTCCCCCAATTCTCTTGTAAACGTTGGTGATTGGAGGAACACAGTACGTGGAATGCTCTGCCTTACCGCACCAGTTTTCTTTGGTGTCACGGAGAAGATAAAAGATATGTTGAATGACATACGCTGTCAGTGGCAATCAAAACTTGGACTATAATATAAGTAGATTTTATTATTTTAATAAATTGTTTATTATCTATGTTTATTTTCATTTATTGATTATGAAAGTTATTTTAAACATTTATATATTTTTATTGTTTTTTAAATGTTGAAATATATCTATTATCAATTTCTTTCCAATTATTAACAAATAGTGCTATTTGCAAGAATTTTATGCCTTCTAAGTATTAAATTGTAAAAATTATTCTTCAAGTAGCCTCAAATCTGAAAATATCACGAAATATGGATTAGATAATTTACAATTAATTATTGAAATTTGTGTAATAATTTGAAAACTCACGTGATTTGAAACATAATGTGACTTCATAGTTCATACAGCTTAAATCGCCTACTTTTATTTATAACGTAGGCGATGGCGAAACGGAGGGTATCTGCCGTAAGCGGGCTACCATTTCTCTCTTATTTGAAGATAGAGAAACACGGTTAAATGGACAAAGTTGGTCGATATTATACAACAAATTTAATGAAAAATGCAAAACAATTGAACATCAAATACGCGACATTCAAAAAATTAACTTTTGTTTAAATGGAATGACATATTGAAAATGGCACCTTTTAAAAGACTTTTTTTGTCTGAATATAAAAGTTTATTATTACTATGCCTCTAAAATTAAAAACAAAAGAGATATCGAGTTCAAATTTAAATAGTATATTTCTTATTTTAATATAAATATGACATTGTTGCTATGGAAACAACAAAAACTAACATTAAACAAAGAACAATTGACATTTTGTTTATTTATTTATTTTATTGATAGATGCTGTCAACAAAATGGGAAAATATACTAAAGATTAATTAGTTGAAATAATTAACATTTTTTTGTCATGTTATGTCAGTGCTATGTCATCAAGTAGAACATGTATATTTTAATGGTACCCGTCACATAGTCCATGTCAAACGTTTATGTCCTGTTGACATGACAAAGAAGTAGGACCAATATCTACTTGTCATGTCAAGCAATTATTGCTACTTTAGAAAAAGAAACAAATTGGCATGACATGACCGTTATGAACAACATATTTAATTGCAATGTAATTTTGAATTATTGACATGGCAGTGACATAACATGACATGAGCTATGTGGCCATACCTTTACTCATACAAACCAAACATTTTTAATAGCTTAGATGAAAAAATAAACTGGATTGCAGTTCAAAAATTTATTTATTTAGACTTTTGCCATGATAAGCTGTAAGTGGCAGCGAAACGTTGGCTTCAGATTAAATAAAATAATTTTTTGGACTGCAATCCTGTTTATTTTTTCATCTAATCAACATCACAGTCGTTTATTCTATATTACATCTTTTTAATAGCAATCATTTATTTGTTTTTTGATCAGTGTTAGTTAATAATTAATTTCGTTATGTGTTTTTGTTGTTTCCATGGCAACAATGTCATAATTGTATTGAAATAAGAAATATAAAATATAAATTTCAACTTGAAATAACTCTTTTGTTTTTAATTTTAGAGGTATAGTGATCATAAACTTTTATATTCAAATAAAAAAATCTTTTAAATGATACCACCAGGGCCGGACTAATACCGTTGGGGGCCCTAAGGAAATTCTCGGGGCCCCTATTCAGCGGGGGCCCAAAGCACGTGCTTAGTTTGCTTATGCATAAGTCCAGCCCTGGATACCACTTTCAATATGGCATTCCATTTAAAAAAAATGTTATTTTGTTAAAGAAGTTGCGTATTTGATGTTCAATTGTTTTGCATTTTTCACCGTGAAGTTTTTCGTATAATAACGCCAAGCTTGTCCATTTAACTGTGTTTCTATCTTTTCAAATAAGCAAGTTAGCAATGGTGGCTCGCTTACCGCAAACATCCTGTACAGTTGTTAAAAAAAAAAACTTAACTCGTATAGTAAGCTATGAATAGAGAGACGTATGTTTGATCATTATACAATTTAAAAGTCAAGTTGTGAAAATTGATCTTGAAATGTAGTTTTAAGGATAATAAGGAAGAAAACAGTATATTGCTGTTCGCCGTTTTCTAATTTATTTCCATTTCTAAAATAAGACTCAAGAAGAAAAGCTTTAATTTCTTTAGAACACATTTTAGACAATATCTCGTGTCAAATTGACATTTAATTAAATACTTTTACATTAAAACATACATTTTTTTGTTCATAGCCTATATTCCGACTTAGGTTGTACTTTGACATCATAAAAGAAGGGGATTGTGTTTTATGTTTTCTTTTTCTATTTATTTATTTCCGAAAATTACAATAAATATTTTTTTATTACTATGAAAAACATTGCATAAACTTTCATTTAAAATACTTTTTTGAAAAATATGAAACCGGCTCATTCCATGGCTTGAGAACAAAACGAGCTTTTCAACGATGTATTAGTTTTTATTAATGTATTTGAAAAAAATCGAGAAATATAAGATAATTATTGAGGTATATGAGAAATAATTCTTATTCAAATATTATGGGTGGTTCTATGAAAATAAACAAAATGTAACAATGTTAATATCAACAAAGCATACATTTATTTGTTACTTATTTATTATTACTTACTTATTATTTACTTATTTAACCATTTATTCATTACTTATTTTCACATAGCCACAATCATGCCAAATACCATGATTTGTGAACCCATAAGCCTAGTTTACAAATATTTAAAGAGAATTAGAAAATAATTATAAATAAAAGAGTTATTTTGAGTGGCCTGTTTTTCAGTGTCACCCTGTATATATTACGGCTTAACGAAATACTAAAATTACATATCTTTTTTAGATTAAGTTTTATAAAAAAAAAAATGAAAACAATAGCGGAGACCCCACCGGTTCTCAAAGTTGTCGTGGAGAGAGCATTACCCGGCTACACAGGTAACTTTTGTACTTTTAAAACAAGCATATTAAAAACGTAAATTATGTATCAAAAAAAACCATCTTCATTGATGTTTATATTGCTACCTGTAGACCTTATAACGGTCATGGTCTTATAACGGTCATGGTCCAGGCAACTTACGTCATTGGTGTATGTTGTCCGAGTGCTATCGGAATTCCGAGACGATGTCCAGGTCTTGGTCCTGTAGGGCACCTTCTAGAACATGGTTCCGCACTTCGGCCAGCTCCAGAAATGCTTTCCGCCATATAGCAGATCACCCAAACGTGGCTGCATAGGTTCTCATCTAGAAAAAGAAAAAGAAACTAGATAAAGTGTAATTTAAATACGTACATATACATAAAAAAATTCAAGAGGGCAGTGAAGACGTGAAAGAAAAGATAACTAGAGAGTCGGGCGTCCTAGTGTGGCAACTGCGATTAAAATATCAACCACTGACGAAAATGTGGCAACAATGGCGGTATTGATATTTGTTTTGTAATCACCTCTAGGGCTACTACTTATTGGATCAGTACTTTAAATAAGAGATCAGTATTAAATGAGCTGAAAATTATAATAAAAATGTAATTTAATCAAATGTAACCATAACTTAACGTAACTTAATGTAAGTTGGACACAAACCTACCTATTTATATTTATTTACTGATTATTTTAGAAAATACTGATCAAATGTAAAAAATACTGATCAAGTAAATATAAACTTTTTAATAATAACAAAAATAATTCCTTATTCTATTTCAAAGTTTTTACAACTTTATTATAAAAAATCTGATGTGGCCACCACAATACCTTCCGTCAATCCTGTGCATTATGTATAATTTCCATTGGTACATAAATTTTCTTGAAAAACATTCCAGTAAAATTATTTCACAAACAAACTATGCAAATTGCACTTGACATTGACATCTTCTTTTTCTTCTTTAGCTTTTTCCATTCGTTAGGGGTCGCTATTTTTTATTTTATTCTTCCACTCATTTTTGTTTAGCGTGTCGTTCTCATTCAGTTCCTTTTCTCTCAAATCTTCCGCAATACAGTCCTTCCATCTTATCTTTGGTCTTCCTGTGTTTCTTCAACCTTCTATTATTAAGGTTTAATTTTTTTCCAATATATTCTTAATCTCCCCTCATGATATGTTCAAACCAATGTTATTATCTCTCTTGTATCTTTCTAGAAACTTCTTACACTAGAGTTATTTCCCTTATTCTTTCATTCCTTACCGTATCTTTCCGTGTGTTCCCCAACATATATCTCAATATCCTCATCTCTGCCACATTCATTTACTTTTCATGATACTGACATCTGTTAATTTAAATTATCTGAATATATTAGCAATTTCCATGGTTAACAAAGCTGGCTGATTTATGAATTTTAATATCTTTATAAATCTTTAACTCTATATCTATTGAATATGAAGAAAATAATGCAATCAAATTGTATAGAGAATAATAAATTCTTTAAGGTATAATAACTTTAAATGTCAATAAATGATATTTAACTATTAAAATATGAACAAAATCTAATTACCTCTTCTTCTATATGTAGGCTTGAGGAATACGAAAAAATTATAATTTTTGGGATCGTGGTATTGAAGTTATGCGATCCGAAACTTTCATCACACACACAGAGACACACACGCACACACACACACACACACACACACACACAAACACACACACGCACACACCTAGGCACACATACCTGCTTACAGACATCATCGTAAAGATGGTAAAATCGTATTATATGGACCCTAAAACGTGCTTATTCACTAAAAACTCATCATTGAATTTTTTGACCCAAGACAATACCTTCCTTACCTAAAGGTGACGGGAGGTAAAAATGGTAAAAGTGGGTGAATCAATTTTTGCTTACATTTTTGTAATCTTTATATTGTAAGTAAATATTGCATCGATGAAGATGAGATGAAAGAGAATCGCATAAAGAAACACATACAAACAACACCATCTTCCCCAGGATTCGAACCCAGTACCGTTTGGTACTTATCGGCTACGTTGCCCACTACACCAACGGAATGGGTGTTTTATATCAATAAAAAATGAAAGTATGACGTAATAAAATTTTAACAATATACATTTTTTTTTTTAGTTTTTAGTAACAAATTTATTATTTCCAATATACTCGTAGAAAACTTATTTTATTGTTGTGGTAGGTGTTCACATTATTTTGATTAAAGTTTATATTGTAGAAATCAAAATTTATAAATTATATCCTTTATGGCCAGTTGCAACAAGGCTTCAACTGTATATTTGTTTGATTTTATGTTAATAATTTAGCTGTAAATTGGACATCAACAGGCACTCATCCTATGTTAGTGGAAAGTGAACGACATCACATGGGAAATTTAAATTCAGTAAAATGCAAATTGAACTAAAGTAAAATCGATTACATGTACATTTCCGCCTCCGTCTCCATTTTGCTATAAAAGTATGGAAGCACCTCTTTATTCTCTTAAAACTTTTAGTCTAACTATGCTCTTCCTTTTTCTTTGTAAAATTTTCTCTTTAACTTCCTTTTAAATTTTTTTGCTTTGTCATTTTCATATCTGTCATATTTTTTTACGAGTGTAGAAATACGAGTATGTACTTACCTTGTGCATCAGGAACTATCATATTTGAGCTCTTATCACTCATCATTATATGGTTTGTTTTACTAGTGTATTAAAATTTTATGCATAAATTAGAGTCGTAAAAATCTGATGTGGCCAGCACAATACCTTCCGTCAATCCTGTGTATTATGTATAAATTCCATACATAAATTTTCTTGCAAAACATTCTAAATTTCCAGTAAAATTATTTTATAAACAAACTATGCAAATTGCACTTGACACTGCCATCTTCTTCTTATTTAGCTTTTCCCATTCGTTAGGGGTCGCTTTTTTATTTTCTTCTTCCACTCATTTCTGTTTTGCATGTCGTTCTCATTCAGTTCCTTTTCTCTCAAATCTTCCGCAATACAGTCTTTCCATCTTATCGTTGGTCTTCCTCTGTTTCTTCAACCTTCTATTACTAAGCTATTCATTCTTCTTCCAATATAATCTTCATCTCACCTCATGAAAAGTTCAAACCAATGTAATTGTCTCTCTTGTATCTTTCTAGAAACTTCTAACACTAGAGTTATTTCCCTTATTCTTTCATTCCTTACCGTATCTTCCCGTGTATTCCCCAACATCTATCTCAACATCCTCATCTCTGCTACATTCATTTACATTTCATTGATACTGACATCTGTCAATTTGAATTATCTGAATATATTAGCAGTTTCCATGGTTAGCATAGCTGGCTGATTTATGAAATTTAATATCTTTATAATTCTTTAACTCTATATCTATTTAATATGAAGTATAAAATGTAATCAAATCGTATAGAGAATAATATATTCTTTAAGTTATAATAACGTTAAATGTCAATAAATGATATCTAACTGTTAAAATCTTCAAACGAGGGTACTTCCGGATGAGCAATTATAACCAAAGTCTAATCACCTCTTCTGGATGTGAGGAATACGAAAATAATTATAATTTTTGGAATCGTGGTATTGAAGTTATGCGATTGGAAACTTTCGTCACACACACACACACACGCACACACACACACACACACACACACACACACACATACACACACACACACGGACACACACACACACAGACAGACACATACATACAAACAGACATCATCGTAAAAATGGTAAAATCGTATTATATGGACACTAAAACGTGCTTATTCACTAAAAAATCATCATTGAATTTTTTGACCAAACAATATCTTCCTTACTTAAAGGTGACGGAAGGTAAAAAAGCAATAGCTTTTTAATTTAGATTTTATTGGAACTAAATAAGCAGAGGCGCCGGACTGAATTTTTAGTGGTAGGAGCAGAAACGTTCACTAAAGAGGATCAACTAATTTGTTATAAAATGAAGTATTTAAATTTAAAGGGATCTAAGTACCATTTTTATATTTTAAAATTAGTCACCAAAAAGTGTTTTGCACAAAATAATGATAGCTTCAAAATCTTTTCTTCTATAGCAGATTTTAAAGTGTGCCTATAATAAATTTTAAAGTTGTATTTGAATAATAATTAAATTATTTTACTTATTTTTTGCTTTTCGATAAATAGAATTTTATCGTCTTGTAAAAAATAACTATTATCCGTTTTATTTTTTAAAAAATACAAAGTACTATTGTACATCGTACATCTGACTAAATTATCTTACATACACAATTATCATAAAGATGGCAACACTGCATTTGCATTAAATCTATATTCAATGGATTACATATTTTATTGCCGATTTAATGACGATTATTGTGCCCTCTATTTCAAATAAAATATACTCGTATTATTCTTAACGTATAGTTTGCTTTCCTCTCATAATTAATGGGAGGGTAAGAAGACTGTTGCTTGCGCTACTGTAAATAATGGTACCCTACCACAAATATGCTATTAAATTTGTTTAGGAACTACAGTGTAACAATTTATGATCAAAACAATCTAGATTCTAGATACAAACTTTAATTAAATATTTTGTATGTGAAATTTTCAGCTCTGATGGAATTTAATCCAAAGCAATTATTTTCATGACAGGCTCATCTCTGGTTAGTTGTTAGTTATTGGTTCGTATCTGAAATTTAATCTACGAATCAATAGTGGATAGCGAGTTTTTTATAATTTACTACATTATTTTCAATTAGGAGATAAGAGACAGACTAACGAACTGCTAACTAAAATTATAGCGAGCCCTACAAATTTGATATTTATTGCTTTCACAACAACAATTTTTAATCTAACAGTATTAATTTTAAATAAATGATTGATGTGATTACATTACTGACATTATAAAAATAAAATAGTAGTAGTAAAAAAAATCTTTGACATTTTGCTCTCAAACAGTGGTGAAGTTCGCTAATAAATAGAGTCGCATAAATTGATCTGTTTCAACACTTAAAATATAAATTGTGTATTTAAAATAATTTTCGTGGTCAATAATTGGAAATACACATGGATAACAATCAATTTAATAAAATACTACGTATATTAAGTCTAAATTTGATTGCCAAACGTACGTGTTTTCTATTTGGCGTAGCATCATATTCAAACAAATTTGAATAACTTTTGTTGTTTCTTTATTTGTTCCATTAATTGGAAATGGATTCCGGATTTGAAAAAGGCGATAGCAGAAGACTTGAAAGTAGTAAGAATTTGGAATAAAGTAATGTATAGATGTACAGTAAAATTTTTGAAAGATGTCCGATCAAGGTCGTCTACGAATTGTATGAATTCAGATTTTTGCTCCGCGCATTATGACAAATTCAGTAGTGTCGTTTGCTTAGTTTTTATGAGGGTTCATAAGATGCTACTGTTATTTTATTATTATAAAAATATATGTTACAATAAAAGCATTCAAAATTAAAAAATAAGTCAACTGGTAAGTTTATTAGAGAATGTAAAACCAAATATGTTAAAAATAAAATGTTAGTGACTCTGACACAAAATAACGTTATTCATACGGCTATGAATTGAGCGTTACAGCGAAAGTATTATCAATAACGAGCATCGTTTTAAAGTGGAATGTCCTAGCTTAGTCGAAACAATATGAATTTTTGAAAGACAAGCGTGTTATATCTATCCTTATTGCACATGCTTATAGCCTTTGCAAAGGAAAGAGATAAATGTATGCTATTTTGTTAATTCGTTCATGATATAGATGACCTTGATCGGACATCTTTCAATTTTTTTACTGTAGATGTAGTGAAAACTCAAATATTTTAAAAAATGATACCTTTTATTACACTTTGATAGTCCCTATTATATAATTTTAAGGTTAATTTTAATATAAATAATCCATGATCTAATATGTGTCTATAGTGGAGGACACCATTATAGCAACCAGTGATCCGTATATTATAGACATTAAAGGAAATATTCGTGCATATCACTTGCACTATTATGAAATCGGTCGTTCGTTGGTAAAACATTGTTAATAAGAAAAGGTGAAAAAGTAATTACTCTGAGATTTTTTTTACGACAGATGTTATGATCCTTCAGCCATCATCAGGTAATGATAATAATGATGGACGTAACAGCTGTTGTAAATAAATAAATTTTAAGTAACTTTTCAAGAGTTTATGGGTTAGAACGAATACTCGCTTGTGACGCGTTCATATTGTTGACTCGCATACATAGTAACATCATGTGTTATTTTTTTTGGAATTTACCTTTATTCAATATTTTTTTCTGAATACTTACTGGGTGTATTCTCGCAATATGGCTGCATTTTCCCCCCGTTGATGCAGAAATCTACATGCCCGACTCTTCCTATTTCTCCATAGTGGCCTGCATTGGTGTGCACCACTTGCACAGAAATGGCATCTCCTGGGTCCAAACGGTTGGAGAGACCAGCTCGCACTAGAGGACGAGCTGGATCCAATCCTAGTAACGAACAATATTCAAATATAGTATTAGTAGTATAAAATTACACACCTGGTTTATATTAGAATACTACGAGCACGCTTGTCGGGATTTCAGACATAAGCTGAGTTATAATTGTATATATATATATATATATATATATATATAGGGTGGAAACGAACTTAATGTCATAAATTTAAGGGTGAGTAGTATGACATGTGTAGATTACGAAATTGAAAGAATTTTTTTAAAATTCGAAAAACGAAAATTCGACTTTTCTTAAGGAAACTTTTTTTTACTGCTGTTTTAATTCATATTTCATTAAAAATATGGTTATCAAAAATACATTCAAAATTAGTTGTATAAGATATTATTCTTAATAATTAAATTAAATAGCATTTTTAACGAAAATAATTGTGTAATAGATAAAATAATGCAAACGCGTTGTCAGTGGTCCAGTGGTACCAAAAATGTTAGTTTCGTGAAAACTACCCTTAAATATGCGAATTTTTAAAAAATTCTTTCTTTTTCGTAATCTACACATGTCATACTACTCACCCTTAAATTTATGACATTAAGTTCGTTTCCACCCTGTATATATATATACAGTAACATTTTTGAAAGATGTCCGATAAAGGTCATCTACGAATTGTATGAATTTTTGCTCCGCCCATTATGACAAATTCAGTAGTGTTGTTTGCTTAGTTTTTAGACAATACATGAGATACTACTGTTATTTTATTATAAAAATATATGTTACAATAAAAGCATTCAAAATTCGAAAATAAGTCAACAATTTATTAGCAAATGTAAAACCAAATATGTGAAAAATAAGAAACTGACACAAAGTCAGTGTCAGTGGCTTGACAGAAAATAACATTATTAGTACGGCTATGTATCAATGTAATGTATCTGAATTAAAATATAAACTTATGTTACAGCGAAAATATTATCAACAACGAGCATCGTTTTAAAGTGGAATGTCCTAACTTAGTTGAAACAATATGAAATTTTGAAAGACAAGCGTGTTATATCCATCCTTATCGCACACGCTTATAGCCTTTGCAAAGGAAAGAGATAAATGTATGCCAATTCGTTAATTTGTTCATGATACAGATGACCTTGATCGGACATTTTTTTTACTGCTCCTTATATTATAACCATGTCAGAATTATGTAAACAAATTTATTTTTAAAAAATGATATTCGTACGGGTACGTCATGTCATGAATCTGTATGGAAGGAAGTTTCTTCCAAGGATATATCCCCCACCCGATTCATATAAAATGATTGTTGTTTGAATTTCCAATTCTGAGGATCCCTTTCAGTGGTGTAGCAGTGTAACTGTACAGTGCAATAAATAAATTTTATTTGGAGTATTTTTCCTTAAATCTTGTTGATTTAAGAGATTTTCAGATTTCACTTGGAGGATATCAGTATCTGTCATCTGGCAACCCTGACTACGAGGCTAAACTGAAAAGTTCGCGGCCAAACACAGAGAGGGCAGTACTAGACGCACAATTATTTTTGTCAGGTTATGTAAACTATCATTATCATTAGAGCATCTGCTAACTTCTACGATAAACCATTAATTTGTGGCTTAATTGGAATTTTTGTAAATTAATGTAGACATTGATTTAAAAAAAATGAAAATCAAATTCCTGCACAAAAGGGCTTAAATTCGAAGCAAATTCATGAAGTTATGTCAAATACTTTGGGAACAAGGCCATCCACAAAGGTAAAAGAATTAGTGGCAGAATTTAAACCTAAGAGAGAAAAAATTGAAGATGATCCTCACAGTCCACTGTCTTCCAAGACCTGCAACTTCAATTGATTCACGATATGGTGATGAGAGATCCGCGAATCAATGTTCGAGAAATGGCGGAGGCTCTAGGCATATCGTATACACTGATTCAAAACATTCTGGCCAATGAGTTCTGTGAGTCGTGTCCTCCGGCTTCTAACGGTTGATCAGAAACTTATTCGTTTCCAAACGTCGTCCGACTTGTTGCTCTGTTATGAAGAGACATGAATTCACCATTACCAGCTTGAAGCAATGCAACACTTGAAATATTGGATGCATAGGGGTTCTTCACTTCCCAAAAAGCAATGGTGGTGCCCTTTACCGGAAAAGTCATGGCTTCTGTTTCTTGGGATGCAAAGGGAATATTGATGTTAAATAACTTTTCTACGGGTTATACCATACGAACTTGTAATTTGCTACATTAACTTCGTGAAGAAATAAAAAGAAAACGACCTGGAAAGCTAACGAAAGATATGTTGATCCATCAGCGCGCGCATCAAGAGTTGTGATGACCGAAATTCATCGAAACGGCTTTGTATTAGTACTTCATTCTCTCTATTCACAATTGACCAAGTGTAGAATTAAAAGGGGACTAGGACGTTGAAAAATAGTGTAAATAAATATTTGTCGTACTATATTAGCCGTCCAATAAGTATGAACTGATGTTCAATTTTTTGGAATATTGTGGAAATGATTAGGCAGAAGACTCACGTCATCGACCTGAAAAAAACCTTATAAAATGGAATATAACTTGTGGAAATTATTGGATGTTATTTATTTTTAAAAGAAGAAGAAAAAAAGTACTAGTATTAAGTAATGTATATATTAATGATATTTACAAATATTTCCAAGTCAATCGTTATTCCTTTTACGGAATATAAAATTATTTGAAATAATTGTAGTTTATTTTCGTACCATACGTTGGCACTACTGAGAATAATCATGTTGTGTTAAATAATTTTATAATCCGTAAAAGGAATAAGGATTGACTTAGAAATAATTGTTTTGTTAATAATAGTTTAAACAAACAAACTTTATCTTATGTTGGAGTTTTTGTATTAAATTATTTATCCAATATTCCCGTCATGTAAAAAAGGTCTTCTATATTCTCATTTATGAAAAATTTCTACTGAATACTTTATAATTGTTAGTAAAAGGAAAATATTGGATTTTTAAATTGCACACCAATTGAATATTATTTAAATACTTAGATTAGTTTTCTGCTGAAGTTTTCCGGTTTAAATTTTAATTAATTTTTTTACCGAAAGCAAATATTACAGTAAAAAATCAGCGAGGTTGGCTTGTAGTGAAAAGTAATTTTAATTGCTGGTGAATCACCAGCGCTAAACCCTCTAACAAATGAATTATTGATTATGGAGGAGATTTTAGTGAGCGTTTGAAACTATTTTTTTATGTAGGTAAATTAAACTCAAAGCTCATTTTATTTTCACAGTAATTACCGTATTTGTTGAACGAGAATGAGTTGAACTGTTAATTTAAATTAATTACAGGAGTGTATTTAAATTTTAATGATGAAACTTATAACGAAGCAAAAAGGAAATAAAAATAACAATTTGTAGTAATTACGATGCAACTAAATATAGTTTACGCATAGGTCATTCATTAATGAAAATTCTAAAGGTGTATGGAAATATTAGAGTTTTCACATAACGTCAAAAGAGATAGCGTAAACGTTATAATTCCAGATAACGTGAACATTATTCTGTTCATCAAAACATGTTTTCACATACCGTACACGTTATTTTATCTGTCTGACTAAGATGTTGCAGTTATCTGTCTCTAAAAGTTAGGTTATGTCTGCATTACGGTCAAATATAAAGTAGTTTTCGACGGACGCTATTTCTGAACAAATAAGGTTAAACGCTATTGTATATATTCCATTAAAAATTTACATGCGCATTGAAACCAAAATGAGCTATAACGTTTACGCTATTTATTTTGACGTTATGTGAAAACTTTTAGTAAAACTGAATTGAAAACAGATTTTACTTTTACCGTATAATAATGATATTTGCTCAGTTGTATAAAACAATGTTGCTGAGCACGTATATAAGTATATTATGTTGTAACCATAACTACGTATCATAAATACTTGGGAATACAAGATACATATATTAAACACAACAACATAATTATTCTTAATTGTTTTATGCACCTGGCACATATAGTAGAATTCACTTGGAAGAAGAGTCCATAGTTCTCCTGATATATTGTATGACTTGACTTATGCTTTGTTTCTGTGTAGAATGGGGTATTTTAGCATAGCAAAATTAACAATAGTTTAATATTACCTATACAGGTTGTTGTAAGCGCACAACGCTTAACCGATGGTATAACTAACCCCATCGATAGTAAATTTGGCAATAATTTTTGTTTTACATTATTTCTATAAGGACTGGAGTCCCTTAAAGTAACAAATTACGACAAAGTTCAAAATGTAAAAAAATAAAGTCAGTGTTCTCTAGAAAAATGCCACACCTGTCACAATTGATATATAAAATCATTGACGTATTTGAGACTTTCACAAAGAAAAACTTCATGTTTATCGTCAAAGGTAATTGGCATTTTGATATTCAATAAACCTAATGGCCAGTGTGTCAGATATCATTATTTAATAACAATAATAAATAATATCGAATTTATCAAAATATATTTTAAAAGCAGAACATAGTTTGTATTCAAACAAATATTTTTAAAAAAATCGATCTTCAAACATACGTGTAAAATTAAATGTTGAAATTTGAATGACATTTTTTAAAACAGCGTTTTAGTTAAAACCGTGATCGTAGTACGGGCCAATATGAATTGTATGCTAATGCAAAAAGAGCATTTCACGTCACAACGACTTAATTGGTCAGTTAACAATATTTTAATATATTCTAAAGATTACAAAAAAGAGAAAAATAAAAATTGCTGTTGTTTTACTTTATAAATTTAATAGTTATTGCATTTTTGTTTGAAATAATGAACATGGGTCAAATATACATCATTAGGAAGCAAATAATATATTCTTTCCAATGGTGTATCTTTGTACTGACGCCCATATAATATTTATAATTTTGACATCACATTAATCCAAAACTATCAGTGATAAAAAATAGCATCGCCATTTGAAAGAACTTAAAAAAGTGTCATAAAGGAGTGCAACCCAAAATCTACATAGTATGATTACATACTTGGAAGTTATATGAATAAATAAAAAATCTGATGAGGCCGGCACCTTCCGTCAATTCTGTGTATTATGTATAAATTTCTGACATAAATTTTCTTGCAAAAGATTCTACATTTGCAATAAAATTATTTCATAAACAAACTATGCAAATTGCACCTGACACTGTCATTTCCTTCTTCATTAGCTTTTCCCATTCGTTAGGGGTGGCTATTTTTTATTTTATTCTTCCACTGATTTTTGTTTTGCGTGTCGTTCTCATTCAGTTCTCTTCTCTCTAATCTTCCGTAATACAGTCCTTCCATTTTATCTTTGGTCTTCCTCTGTTTCTTCAACCTTCTATATTACTAAGCTATTCATTCTTCTTCCAATATATTCTTCATCTCTCCTCATGACAGGTTCAAACCAATGTAATCGTCTCTCTTGTATCTGTCTAGAAACTTCTAATGCTAGAGTTATTTCCCTTATTCTTATCTCAACATCCTCGTCTCTGCCACTTCATTTACCTGAATATATTAGCAGTTTCCATGGTTAGCATAGCATATTTATAATTCTTTAACTCTATATCTATTGAATATGAAGTATAAAATGCAATCAAATCTTATAAAGATAATATATTTTTTAAGTTATAATAACGTTAATTGTTAATAAATTATATCAACTGCGTTTTTTCAAGAAAAACTGTTAAAATCTTCAAATGAGGGTACTTTCGGTTGACCATTTATAATCAAATCTAATCACCTCTTCTTCTGGATGTAAACTTAAGCAATACGAAAAAAATTTAATTTTTGGAATCGTTGTATTGAAATTATGCGATCCGAAACTTATGTATTATTTCCGAATTAACAATAGCTCGCTAAAATGGCTTCCTAATAGGGCAAATTTTGTCTAACTTGGGGCCCAATTCTTAATTTTCATTGAATTGATATGTAGTGAAATTTTTTCACTTACTCATTAGAAGGGAGGGAGCTATTCTCAATTGCAAAGTGATCTGATATAAATGATTGAGAAAGTGTGATATTGTACGTACTATTTACCGTATGTTGACAATATTGGTTACGCACAACAAGAAAATACGAATTTGGTGCATGTGTTTGTTGACATCATGACAATGACACTGACAAGTGATATGATATAAATTTATTATTTAATGTCATATCACGTTGTTGAAAATTGAGAATTGGACCCTTAATCATCATGGACAAGTTATCGTCGAAACTTGTATATTAGTTCTCCCAGTTTTTTCCTTTTTCTCCATACTATTAACTCACCTATAATTCTGTGCATCCTGAACAACAAATAGTTAGCCATGATGCCACATATATGCGCCCCTAAACTATGTCCAACACACGTCGTTCTCTCGATCTGCATTCCGCTGGCTCTAAGGAACGAAAAAGCATCTGCGACACACCTTGCTACAGGTCTTATGTTGTGTACTGAAGCTGGGTAACAGGGAGGTTGAGACAAAGCTCCCCAGTCAACGAAAAATACGTTGTAGGATCCGTTACGAACGTACGCTAGAAGAAAGAAAAGATATAACATTAGGGTAGCAAACTCAGCAAGTAGTAAATCGCTATATCTATGAACGCAATTTCATTTGCTCTTGTGTCACTCACTGTACTGGTGTAAAAGAATGGAAAAAATCATTATTAAAAAAAATAGTTATTTGTTTAACAAGGCACTAAAATACCAGAATTACAGCAGAGGCTGAGTCGAGGCAATGAATACTGCGGAAGCTGTAAATCAGTATTTAGTGCCGTGTTGAAAACGCTATTTTTTGCCGATGTTAGAATTACTATTAATTTAGAGTTTTTTTTAATACCTATTTTGAAAGTTATCGCCATCAAGTTGCATTGTTATGAGTTTGTTGAACAGTTGTTATTTGTTATGCATTTGTTGAGCGGTTGCTATATAATAGGCAAAAAATGACATTTTCATTTTACAGACTGTTGACTGTCATACGTAATATAACAAGTGATATGATTATCATCGATGATATTCTCGAGTGAAACCGAGCAATATCTTCGATTATTAATCATATCACGAGCTTATATTTAATGAGAGAATATAATGAATTTTTGTAACACATTACGTTAACATAACTTTTGATATACATATTCATAATGTATTAAAACATGGTACTTACGAGTATTATTTAATATATCGGAGTTTGAATTATTGTTATTACTTATTTTATACTCAAAATTAACTGTCAATGTCGTAAATAAAGAAAACAAATCCCTTAGTAACGACTATAAATAAAGTGATAATTTCTTTGTTTTTTATCATCGCTGTGATAGACATGTAATTAGGGAAATTCTGAATGTTGATTGGCGGAAAACATGTCACGTGACTAATGAATTATATTCTTAAAAAAGTAGCACTCTTAATGTCAATCGGCAAAAAATATTATTTTTAAATAAATTTTAAAAAAAGTATTTTAATTATGTACAATTATTAATTTAAATTCAATTTATTGGGTATTAAAATATTTTTTCTGAAAAAACTAGTGAAATCCTAAAAAAGTATATATGTAGGTATGTATAACTTTGTTTTTAAATATAAATCTAATATTTTTTTCTTTTGATATAATAAATGATATAAAAATGTCGACTGTCGTTCCATTCGTCATTCCCAACGTAACTAATTTACTTTTAACGCTAGTGTTCAAAGTAACAATGATCTGTCACACTTTTAACACTGGTGTTATAAAATGACATTTTTAACTCTAAAAACAAACATTAAAAAGCCTATTTTTAATAGATTTGTATAAAAAAGAAATTATGAATACATAATTGACTTTTAAAACGCAAATAACTTAACGTGTTAAATTTTGACATATGACAAATTTACAAATATTATTGGAGTGTAAATTAAATAAATTGTGTGTAAGTAGAATACATTTTAAATTAAATATGTGTTGAGTATGCATATAATACACCCAATGTAATGGGCAGTTCTCCACTATTATTATTTTTATTATTTTAAATGACAGTTTTTTTAATTTTGAAGCAATTCGTACTATTCGTAGTATTAAAAAGTTTTTATTTGATTTTAATTTAACTGCATTTGATTTTTAACGACACCTATTAGTCTTTCTCGCACAAGTTTCTATGGTATGCTGTGCGAGATAGATAGCAATAGTATCAAGTTACAGTGACACTGATAAAAATTTCAAATATTTTGCAATTTTTTATTTAAATTTTTTTTTTTTTTAATCTTAATCATTATTTATTGAGTAATACTTTAAGTATACAGTTCACATTTTATTATTTTTTGTTATGGTGGAGGCCCCAATTTTTCACAATTTGACAATATGTCAAAATATAATACGTTAAATATAGCAGTAAGTTATTTTTTTTATAAAACCGGGCATATGTGCTTTTTTGAAAAGAGAAAAAAAAATTCTAATAGAATAATCAAAAATATTTTGTCCCAATTTTGTTTAATTAATCAAATTCGTATCTCTTCGAATAAAAAAGTTCACATTAATGAGCAAGATAATAAAGACATCCTGTAATTCTATGTGCGCTCTTGTGGCCATGTGCCTGATTGTCTGTCACTCCCGGCAATGGGTTATATGCCGTGCTTATATTATTATTATTGTAAATCTATAAATAAATGAATTGTTTATATGAAACGGTAAACTATGAAATAAAAATTTTGATCCGCATGCAGATTGCAGTTTTATAATAAACAAGCGCTATCAAAATATATTCTCATGGGGTTACAAGTCACGATTATTGAAATTTCAGCAAGAGTCTGTTATGAAATGATATACTTTTTATGGTTTATTTAAATATAAGTATTATTTTAAATTTACTGCTTTGGTCAAAAATAGGAAATCCTTAAATTAACATAACGTCATTTCCGTTACGCTCGATTTACTACCCTTTATAATACATACAAATGTGTATGTTTACCGCGGTATAATAAAGCAGTTACATAATATCATGCGTGTAAAGTTTCTCCAGAGTTTCACCTACGTTTATAAAATTCATATTTAAAATTCCAAAATAATTATCGAATTTCATGTACGCGAATGTTAATGTTGCTGTCAGACCGAAGCTACATACAATATTGGAAATTGGAAGCACATTGCATATACAAGTTCATAGCATTACAGCATTATTACTGTTCCAATATAGTAATATTAAACAGCTTATACAGTGTGTTGAACACGATTGAAATGTTGGTTGCGTTATTAGATTCGCCAATATGTATTTGTAACCTATAGGGATTATTATTAAATATTATAACACACATTTACAACATATATTATAAAGCAATAAACAACATATTCATAAAATAAAGTTTGCATAAATAGGAAATTATTATTTAATAAATTTATTATTAATAAAATGTGGTTTAAACTGGATAAATTATTTCATGTACTCGTATATTCATTTAAATATTTTGAATATATTAAAATGTTTAAAATATGCGTGAATTACGCTAGAATTATTGAGAATATGACTCATAAATTAATATATTCATAGTAATTCTCCTCAACAATAATACACTTCACCATTCTTTTCCTCTTCTTCTTAAAAACTCATAAAACAATTTTCTTTTGGAATGCTTCAGGTCAACACGGATAAATTAATTTCTAGTTACTTAAAAACTGCCAAACCTGGAAAAATTGCCGGAATATTTAAAAATTGTCAAATTACTTTCGGCTGACTTAAAACTGGAAATAATAAATCATGATTTGAAAGTGCTTTCTGCACATTTATTTTATTATTATTTTATGTGAAAGATTATGCAAATTAAGTCTTAATAAACTAAAAAAAATGTTCACATTTTTTTAAATATTGAATTAAAAAAGCGCTAAAAACTCTAGACAGAAACACAAGCAACCATTTATGTTCATCAGGTACAATTATGTGTCTCTCTATATCTCCGTCGCTTGTAAACAAAACTTGACATGTGCTTTTGTGCTTGACATTTCAAGCTGTTTCTTTGGTTGCGCTGCGGCGAGTGCCTTTTGACGTCACACTTTTTTTAATCACGCGATATATTTAAAAATATACACATTTTTTAACAATAAATAATTCATTGTTTATAGGAATTATTATAATATTTTTCCAATAAATAATGTTCAAATAAGCAAAATTACGAGGATATAATGTTACTACCGTTTGCGTTTTTCAATTGTCTTTTTTCTTCTGAGGTACAAGCTATGACAAAATTTGTTTTTTTTTTTAATTTTGTGAATACCTCGTGTGGTGCTTTAAACAATTTTTATTCGGTATCTTAATATAGAAGAATGTGGTTGTATCATTTAGGTTGCATTATTATGTACCTATTTGAAACATGATTTTTTTTAGTTCTACAAATTTCTATAGTTTAAATAAAAGCTGCAGTTTCATATATGAGCTTTCAGGTTGTTAACAAACCAGACAGGTCGTAGTTCGTAGTTTAATACAGTTTCCACATATCAAATATGCTAATATCTTAAATCTGAAAATATATGGATATTTTTAAGTGATCGGTGTTTTTTGCCGGGATGTTTATATTTTAACTCACAATACTTTAAAAAAGTTCAAATAAGAGATGAATAACTGTTTAAACTGATATTGCATTTTTTTTTCCACGGCCTATTTCATTTTCTTAATATGAGTCACTACCTCGTGATCCTCGTAAAGATATACGATATCAATGGCGAATAAGAAATTTGTTACATAATAATAATATTATTATTTACATATCACTTGGTTTTTAAACAAAAACTTTTGTAATATGTAAATTTTATAGTTTCCCATTTTCTTCAAACAATTTATTTCGTTTTCTTTTCAATTTCTACAAGAAAACTGGTAAAAGTAAATAAATATAATGAAGAAAGTAGCATGATGACATTAACCTAAATCAATAAGAGTATGTAAAAACACAGAAATAATCATATGAGAATATGGATTCTTATCCAAAATTCTCGATTGTATAGATTAGGTGTTAACTATTACTTGAAATCTCAGTCTTTCAACACCGACGTTTCGGTGCACACTTGAAGAACGTCGGTGTTCTAAGAATAAATTCTGTTTGACCGAGATTTCGAGTAATTGTTAATACCTTAAAGTGATTTTGTTTCAATTCCATGGCTATTACTATGAAGAAGTACAGTAAAATTTTTGAAAGATGTCCGATCAAGGTTGTCTACGAATTGTATGAATTCAGATTTTTCCTCCACCCATCATGACAAATTCAGTAGTGTCGTTTGCTTAGTTTTTATGAGGGTACGTAAGATACTACTGTTATTTTATTATTATAAAAATATATATTACAGGAAAAACATTCAAAATTCAAAAATAAGTCAACTAGTAAGTTTATAAGCAAATGTAAAACCAAATATGTTAAAAATAAGATACTGACACATTGACAGTGTAAGTGACTCTGACAGAATATAACGTTATACGTACGGCTATGAATCCAGGTAATGTATCTAAATTAATAAATAAACTTACGTTACAGCGAAAGTATTATCAACAACGAGCATCGTTTATAAATGGAATGTCCTAACTTAGTCGAAACAATATGAATTTTTGAAAGACAAGCGTGTTATATCTATCCTTATCGCACAGTCTTACAGCCTTTGCAAAAGAAAGAGATAAATGTATGCCTATTTGTTAATTAGTTCGTGATACAGGTGCCCTTGATCGGACATCTTTCAAAAATTTTACTGTACTAAACTTTTATAAAATTTTAAATGCCATTTACTCGGTTACAAAACCTGAAAAATTAAATGCGATTATTTAATTTTAATATGATTCTCTACAACATAATCATTATGGACTAAAATTAATAGGCCTCTTTTATTTAGAAAAGGCTGTTTTCCCGTGTTAAACGGCTGTGGCTCGCTTTTCATGTTACACCCAATATTGTTTATTGAACACAAAAACAATGGCTCGTATTACGAAAGCATTATTATAATAATACTGCTAGTATGAAGCGCGCTTTTACGTTAAATATCACTTTTAGTAAAAGCGCTCTATAAAAGTGGTGTCGTAATACGGGCCTAATAAGTTGTTTACGATGATCGAAATAATTAATTTAAATACAAATTTGGTTTTTAAAGGCAAATACTCGGCAAAATTAAAAGCTAAAGTCAGTGTGTCATTCCTACCCCCACATACTGCTGCCAAACATGGTCTTATACCAAAAAAACATCCATAAATTAAAAATCTCCCAAACAAAGATGAAACGAATTATCACGGATGTAACGCTCCGAGACAGAATTCCAAACACAGAGTTAAGAGAAAAATCCAAAGTCAACGACATAGAAGAGACAGTCAAGAAATTAAAATGTCGCTGGGGTGGACATATCCAAAGACTCAAAGACGCCAGATGGACCATAAGGACGACCAGCTGGATCCCATGAGACAAGAAAAGAAACAGAAGAAAACCATCGAAAAGATGGGAGAATGACATCAACAAATCCGCGGAAAAGATGGGGTCGAGGAATGCAAGGGACCGAAAATTATGGACAGAAATGGAGGAGGCCTTTGTTCAAATGAATATGTCATAGGCTATATTATTATTATTATTATTATTAGTATTATTATTATTAGTATTATTATTATTATTATTATTATTATTATTATTATTATTATTTCCGCTCTTTTGTTTCTCACTACTTCAGGAATCCTGGGTACCATTGACCTGCCTCTCAGGAATTGCTGGAGAGGCTAGGCGCGGACGATATGCCCAGATGGTCAGGGCAGCCACCCAGGTGGCCGGGGTGACTTTGTGTAGTACGCCTACAGACGAGTACTCAGGGTGAGGTAACGGTGTACACACCTTGGTTTTCACCAAGTAACCAGGTGGAGGATGGCGAGAGGTGAGAACAGAGGGACCAAAGGGGGCGGCGAAGCCAGGCTGTACCCCTCATAGTCGCGCTTCTGTCGCAGCCAGGACCAAGGAGCTGTGCAGTGGGTGAGCACAATGGCAACACAACACTGATACCAGTTTTCCGTGGTCATTCTGGAGCGGGCCTCTAGAACCAGGTAGAAAAGACAGAGAGCCTGATGGGTGCAGCGAAGCCATGCTGTAGCCCCTAAATATCAGGTCTCTGCCATGCATAGGTGCCATCACCTCATGAGACTTACAGACTGCGGGTGGGCCTCCACACAACGGGAGGCAACACTTCGCAGACAATGCGCACCCATATGGGAGGTGACTAGTGCTTGGTTCAGCCACCTTTTTAGTTCGGGTACGCGGGGTCACTAAGCCCGAATAGACTGCTGTAGGCCCGTCTACCCCTGCGGTTATTATTATTATTATTAACAGTGAGTGCCCGTGAGGTGACGCCTGGTAAGCGCTCGCACGGTACAAATATTTCATCATTGCCGATACCTGTGTACAAAACAGATTGGCACATCCAGCAATGGGTAATATGCCGTGATGGTATATTTATTTATTATTATTATTATTATTATTATTATTATTATTATTGGTTGTTAACGTTACGCAACATAAACAAAACATAAAACACTGCAATTCCAACAAAATAAATTGCAAATTTACTTTTATCAAACATAACGTTACTTGTCTAAAAAAAATTGTTACTTGTGTCAGTTGCAGATTAGGGATCTACCGAATGATTATTACGATGAATAGGATAGTGCGATCATATCTCTTTTTTATGTCCCATAAAACGGGTGAATGAAGAGCGAAGAATTTTTAAGATTCTCCGCAGACTATCCTGAGGCCAAGAGCGAGTGGAATGCAACGGAGTGTGTAAACATTTTTATTTCACGAATCATTAGGAATGCTGCTTCGACATAATAAAAAGAAATACTTCAAATGCATTGTAGGATGCTGTCTAGAAAGACAAATTATGCATTAAAAAACAAGGAAATACTACTTCCGTGCTAGACTAAATTTGTGAGAGCAAGCGAATACAAAACAAGATTTATGTTTTTTTAAAGTGTTTACTTTGGAGAAATAATATTCAAATTCGGAAAATAGGTACTTCGTGGTTATACTGTTCGCTTTAATAAGAGAAATGTTCAATTAAATAAGGTACCTGCTCATAAAAAATTGTTACTGTGATTAAAATTTAGTTGTTTGGTAATTGAATACACTACTAGATTAAATTTATTTTTCCGTTGACCATTTATTAACGGGTTATGTCAATGTATCATGCATTAATGACTCCTATTAATGCATGATTTTTTATTAATAAACTATTTTAGTGGGTAACATAGATACAACATACCATTATTACTGAGCAATTGTCAAAATTTATGTGTCAAACGTTTCTAACCTAATTTTTTTTGTCATGGAATAATATTAGATTTTCCAATTCACTTAAATACGGTCAACGGCAAAATATTGTAAGTAACACGTTGACGATTAATGATCTTAACAACTAACTCGCTCGCTACGGTCATGCGTCAAAATGTCAATCATTAATTGTCCTAATTAACACACTTGATAGATAAATAAGTAGTATTAAAAGTTGCACGGCACAATAATTCAGATTTTTTTTCGTATAACGAATGTAATTCTTGTCAACATAATCAAACCAATAGATTCAACAAAATTTGCAATTGGTTTTTATTGTATATCAGAATATTATTGTTAAAAAATCTGTTGTGGCCAGCACAATACCTCTCGCCACTTCCTTTTTTTGGTTACATAAGTATAGGGCGCGAACAGTAATGTTACATTTTTGGGCTTCACAAGCAGATGTGTGGGCCCGTTTCACAATGATAATTAGTAATTATGTACATAGATGTCAAATGTTAGAATTTTTCATTAAAAATTTTAAGATTTTCTAAATTTACGTCAATTTATCACCAGGAGTTTAAAATTTACTTGTATGCCTTAGATATTTAACATTTAATTCTGCTCCACATGGAATTGGAAAATCACTAAATTTAGAATGAGAAATTTATACATAATTACTAGCTATCATTCTGACATGGGCCTCCATATCTGCTTGTCAAGGCCAACAAAATCACATACTCTACACCAAAAATTCTACTTACGCATATATCTATTCCATATATATTTAGATTGTTTAATTTTAAATTCATTTTTGATGAAGAAATTTTGTCCTCTTCTAATTTTTCGAAATGTTTCCAATTCTATTAATACATTAAGAAATAATATAATGTATGTACTTCCCAGAAAAACTCTTCAGTAATGTCTTCGGATTTCTGACACTGACATTTATCTGTCAGTTACAAAAAAATTAAATTTTCAACTATTTTCCATGGCCATTCTTTCGGCTGTAAAATTTATTATAACAGATTATTTTATATATTATATTTCTTTTATCTCTAAATCTATAGAATATATTATAAAATATTTAAATGTATCAGAAAGAAAATTTATTTTTCTTTAATATTATCAAGAAAAAATTTCAAAAAATATTATTTAGAAGATTTTTTTTCAAGAATCTTCTACTTCCGGTTGTTCAACTGTTACCAAAACCTTTTCAGATCTTCCCATGAATGTCCGATTGGGAAATACGTAGTTAAACAAATTTAAAGTCTTATAGTTTTTGAGTAATCGTCCTTCCAACATCCTACATACATACACACACACACACATACATCCACACACACACACACACACACACACAGACATCATCGTAAAAATGTTAAAATCGGATTGTAGGGACCTTAAAACGTGCTTATTCAATAAAATCTGGATATGCGATTTTTAGCATGAATCCAATACCTCTCTTAGCGAGAGGTAAAAATTAAATCAGAATAACCATTTCTGTACCATTTTAAGTTTTAAAAAAATGCAGTGAAGGTCTAATTATTTTGTATATTCCATTATGCTGGATTCACATATACCGTTATCACCGTCAAAATGCTCACCGTTTACACCGTTCTGTTAAATCATACGGTACGAACGGTCCCGACGCTACGTATGGCGACGGCCGCTGTTGAAATATTTTTATTTTTGACGGCGTTGACGGGCCGTTGCAGCCGTAAATTTTAACTGCGCATGATCAGAACATACATTAATAATAATAATAATAATAATAAGTTTATTCCACTGACATATATACATATGTATAGAATACGTCATTTGTACATAGTTTGTTTAAAATAATAATGATACAGTAATAAAATTATAAGAAGGAGACTTCATTATAAACTGCTCAGATATTCATTTAACGAGTAATGTGTTTTATCCAGAAGAAATTTTTTAAGTAGAGTTTTAAATTTACTTTTTCTTTTCTCTTCTCTAATATTGTTTGGCAACTTATTGAATATATGTATACCTTGTATTTGTGGTGTATTTTTCAAAGAACTATGCTTCAATGTGGGTATGTAAAATAAATCTTTTTGCCTCGTGTTAAAAGGATGTATGTTTGCATTCGTTTTAAAAGCGTTTTTATTGTTATATACGAATAGGCAAACTTCAAGAATATACAGAGAAGGTAGAGTGAGTATATTTAAGTTTTTGAAAATTTGTCTACACGAATCTCTGCGAGAGATGCCTGCTATGGTTCTGACTACCCGTTTCTGAATGATGAATACATCATGTGCCGAGGATGAGGCGCCCCAAAAACAGATGCCATATCTTAATCTGGACTCTACTTGTGCATGGTACAATATTACGAGCTGTTGTTTTGTTAAAAAATCTTTCAAATACCAAAAGTGGTAGCATATGGAACTTAATTTTGATGATAGTTTTTCTAAATGATATTTTCCATTTAGAGTTTCATTGAAATTGTAGCCGAGAAAATTTTCGTTGTTTGATTTTTCAATTACATGTCCATTTATTGAAAGGTTTAGATCTAGATCTTTTCTGCACTGTGGAAAATGGAATCTTATGTAATGAGTTTTATTTAAATTAAAATATAGCTCGTTACAACAGAACCAGTCTGACAGACTATTTAAAATATATTCGCATTTTTGCTGCAACAAATATTGATTGACATCTGAAATAATTATGGATGTATCATCGGCATACAATGTAATATCGCATTCATCCCCAAAAACTAATGGCAGGTCATTTATATACAGCGTAAATAATATGGGTGAAATAACGCTGCCTTGAGGCAAACCTACATTACTTATTAATGTAGAAGAATTTACTTGTCTTATTATATTATTCTCGCAGTTGTTCACTGAGACATACTGTTTACGATTGTCTAGAAACGATTTAATCCATTCTAAGGGTACACCTCTAACACCGTAAGCAAACAATTTGTCCAATAATTTGGCCTGATTTACACAATCGAAGGCTTTTGAAAGGTCACAAAATTTCACATTTCATTAATACCAACACAAACCAGTTTGACATAAAATGTAATGAGTTTTATTTCTTTATGTTTCTTTTTGGGTAGATTATATAAACAGGGGTATTTTACGAAATCGGCGAAACAAAACTTATTATATGTTATGACAAATGGCAACCAGTAATATCACCGAGGTCGAAACATATGTTTTAGTAATATTTCGTTTTTCAAGTTTGGAACTGGGCGCATCGATAATAATAATAATAATAATTTTTCTATTTCGGTGTTCTTATATTTCTATAAACGCACTGTTTTGTATTGCAAACACGACGTTTAGCGTACTATTTTTGGCGCCTTTCATGTTCTAGAGTTGGTAGTCATGCTTTCATAATTGACAGATGACAGGTAACCTCAAAATGGTAAGTTGTTGATAATATTTCAACATATTACTTTTAATTATGGATTTTTATACTTTCTTTAGGTGATAGGACTAGAAAGAAATATAATATTAATTTCACAACCAGAATCAGACCTTGAATCATAAATACAATACACCTTGCAATACACTAATTAATCAATAGTTGACAAAATATGAAATTTCAATTGTTAGCGAGAAGCGGTACCAACATAAACATAACTAACAAAAAAATACCTAGTCATAATTTGATGTTGTAATTTAAATAAATTTAATCGTAAAATTACCTCAATAGAAAAAATAGTATAAAAAACACGTATCATAAGGCCTGTTGACGCACTCGTTCTATGTAAAACTCGCCTAGCGGCTCGTTTTCCAAACTTGGACTCGTACGTTAACAGATTGCCTTATGATACTTGTGTTTTAATGTACTATTATTTGGCTAAAGCGATCCAGTACAGATATGTAGCAAGTCAATAAAACACAAAATACATCAACACATAGGTATGTAAAATAATTATACATCATCCATATATTCATTAACACTATAATATGTTCTTTCTATTAAAAACTGTTTCAATCTACATTTAAACAAACTATTTGATGCAATATTTTTTAAGGACAGAGGTAGTTTGTTAAATAATTTAATACCCATTGAGAATGGGTTACTAGAAGCTAATTTTAATCTATGTCTCGGAATAATAAAATTCGATTTGTTTCTCGTGTTATAGTTATGTACATTTTCATGTATTAATATATTACTTGAATTGCTGCGGGCAAATAATATTACAGAGAAAATATACATACAAGGCACAGTTAATATTTTTTCACGTCTGAAAGTGTCTCTGCATGATTCACGGTACTTCAAGTGAAACATATTTCTTAAAGAAATTTTTGGAAGCTTAAATATTCGTATTGCAGCTGGCGCGTAACCCCAAAAGATTAAGCCATAGGTAACAATAGAATTAAATTTAGCATAGTAAAACATTAGTACAGTCCGCATGTCACTAATTTGGGCTAAGCGTTTAATTGCGTAACATAAAACAGTTAATTTTGAGCACCTTTCATTAACATCAATGTCCCAACATAGCTTTTCATGTAAATGTAGGCCCAAAATTTTGTTGCTGTCAATTTGTGGCAAACATTGAGAGTTGCATTTTATCAACATACTTTCATTCCGTTTAGTGGTACTGAAATTGATCACAACAGATTTAGTAATATTAAGTGTGAGTTGCAAAGACGTGAACCACTCACATAGTTCGCTTACCAAGTGAGATATATTGGCTGAATGTTCAATAGTGTTACTAAATGGCATCAAAATAGACATATCATCAGCGTAAGCCACGAAAGAATGTTGTTTAATAACTTGTTTTATATTATTTATGTATAGTATAAATAATACTGGGCCAAGTATACTACCTTGTGGTACTCCGCACGAAATTGACTGATAGATATATTATTGTTATAAAACACGCACTGTTTTCGATTGAACAGATATGATTCAAGCCATTTTTTTTTTATTTATTTATATTTATGACGGCCGCAAAATTAACGGTGGTAACGGCCCATGTGAATCCAGCTTTATTCTTTTACTCGACTTGCCACTTGTTTGGATGGATGAGAGTTTCTGTAACGTCCTTTGATTACACTGGTAATCAAAAGGCATCGGTCGGATGAACACTGATTGCAGGAAGATAAATCAAAGTGGAAACAACCATTATGTTACTTGAGGTAAAATAGAAAGCAAATACATTGGATACGGAATGTCGCTAGGTATATAAATATGTATTTATTTTTCAAATAAATTTTAGTTTTAATGTTTGATCGTTCCTCCATAAATAAAAATCTGTTGTGGCCAACACAATACCTCTCGCCACTTCCTTTTTTGGTTACATAAGTATAGGGCGCGAATAGTCATGTTACATTGTTGGCCTTGACAAGTAGATGTGCGGGCCCGTTTCAGAATGATAATTAGTCATTATGTTTCATTCAGAATTTCAAGATTTTCTAAATACACGTAGTTAATTTGTCACCAGGAGTGTGGAATTTACTTGTCGAGGAAAATAAACCATATGGAATTGGAAAATCACTAAATTTAGAATGAGAAATTATGATACTTACATCTATATACATAATCACTAGCTATCATTCTGACATGAGCCCCCATATCTGCTTGTCAAGGCACCCAATTGTATTTAACATTTCTTGTATACCTACATTCTACACCAAAAATTCTACTTACATATATCTATTCCTTATATTTAGATTGTTTAATTTTAAATTCATTTTATGAAGAAATTTTGTCCTCTTTCGAAATGTTTCCAATTCATTGTCAGGATTGACAGTATTTTTGAAGGATATATGTAATATACCTATAATTTTAAATATTTAACTATTAATACATTAAGAAATAATATAATGTATGTACTTCCCAGAAAAACTCTTTAGTAATATCTACGAATTTCTGACACTGACATTTATCTGTCAGTTACAAACAATTTAAATTTTCAACTATTTTCCATGGCATCTGTTGTTTGAATAAGAATCTAGTATGTAAGTTGCGTTGTTATTTTGTTGGTGTGAAAATTTTGACATTTTAATCTTACTATCATTTTTCATGATCTGTATTTTTTCTAATAAACTTTTGCTTCAAGCCGGATCTAATTGTATTAATTATAGGTTTGTATAACATAATTTCTGGTCCTTCAAGCCGGATCTAATTGTATTAATTATAGGTTTGTATAACATAATTTCTGGTCCTTCGTCGCCTATACAAAACCTAGTCCTGTGGAATATAGAATTCACTAGAAGAAAACTATGTCTCTTACGAATAAAGATAGGAAAGAGATAAATGTACCAAAGGGTAGAAGAAGTGAACGTACTGGAAAAGGGATTCCACCAGAACGATTTGGAGATTGGGAAAAGACTTCGAAAGAAGATAAGAAAAACACGCAAACTCAATCTAAAGAGGAACCCATTCCTACTACGAGTAAGAAAGATGAAGAAACTGTCAGCGAAAAGAAACGTCAGGATACTAGTCAGAAGTCGAAAAAGAGTAAATCTAGTAAACTAAGTACACGAAAACGTAGAGAAGCTGAAGTTGAATTAGAAGCGGCAAAAAAGATTGCAGAATATGAAATGAAGCGGTTAGAAAGAGAAAGACAAGAAGATGAGATTAAGAAGAATTTAATAGAAAAGGAATATCAATTGAAGAAAGCTCAAATTGTCGAAGAGTTTAGTGATATTTCAGACGACGTTGTGAGCGATGAAGATTTGTCTGCCAATAAACGTGCATATGTCACTGAATATGTCAAAAATACTAAAAATTGGATGGCAGGTAATATTGAAAATGAATATAAGGATTATGAAAGAGATAATAATGTGATGAAAGCTTTAACAAAAGCTATTGAAGCGTTAGATATTTCAAAAGAAAATATGACTGAAAATATTAAGCTTCTGGCAACCCGTCAAGCTGTAAATAAAGATCTACCGTATTTTAGTGGAAAGCCTGAAGATTGGCCAGCATTTTATGCGGAGTATTTAGAAACTACAGAAACATGTGGACTTTCAAAAAGAGAAAATATAATAAGGCTTCGTCGGTGTTTGAAGGGAGAAGCTAGGGAGATCATTGAAGGATTTCTGATAAATCCAGAAGGTGCAGATGATGTGATAGAAATGTTAAAAAACAGATATGGACAGCCGCATCATATTTTGAAAAATTTAATATGGAGGTTGAAGAATGCACCACCTGTTAAAGAAAATCAGATAGATTCAGTCGTAAAGTTATCAGCTGTAGTTCAGCAACTTGTTACCAACATGATACGTCTCGACTTAGAAGATCAATTAACTAATATGCAAACGATTGATGAAGTTTTATATAAACTCCCAATCAGCTGGAAGCTACAGTGGGCACAATCCAAATATCGAAAAGAGAAACCTAATTTAAAAGATATGGCAGAATGGTTAAAAGAAAGATCCAATCTAATTAATTCTGTTTGTAACTTTTCAAGTCAAATGAAACTTGAGAAAAAAGAAGCAGGTAAAGAAGCCTGGAGGTATAAAGATAATCGAGAAAATGTGCTAACTACGGCTGAAAAAGATATAAAGCGAACGTGTATTATATGTAAAGGACAAGATCATTTTATCCAAGATTGTAAAAGATTTATCAAACTGCCCGTCGAAGAACGAAGAAAAAAGGTTCAAGAATTTGGTTTATGTTATACCTGTTTGAAACAAGGACATAGAGCATTTAAATGTCGACGCCGAAGAAAATGTGGAATAAATGGATGTGAATATTATCATAACAGACATTTACATTTAGAAAATTCTGTGAATACGAACAAGACGAAGAGTGATTCTCCACGTGAAGAAGAAAATTATGATGTAGAGAATGTGAGCCATACTACAATAAACGCGAATAAAATTTTATTAAAGATTTTACCAGTGTATGTGTCGGGGCCAAGAAGAACTGTTCTAACTTATGCTTTATTAGATGAAGGGTCAACTGTAAGTCTTATTCAGGAAGAATTAGCCAGTCGTATTGGATTGAATGGGCCTTACGAAAAATTAAAACTAAGGTGGATGAACGACAGTGCTCTACAAGAAATTAGTTCAAGAAGAGTTTCTTTTAATATCCAAGGAAAAGGTTGCCCTAAGAAATATCAGCTTAAAAATGTAAGAACAGTTGCCTGTCTCAATTTAACACCACAGACATTAAATCTGAAGAAATTAAAACAAAACTGTAACTATTTGGTATCAGATTTAAAATACAAAATTGAAGATTATGTCAATGCGAAGCCACTCATCTTACTAGGGCAGGATAATTGGGAAATGATTGTTAGCAGAAAAATAATTCAAGGGCCTAAAAATGCGCCAGCTGTTTCATGGACAAGTCTAGGCTGGGTGGTACACGGCAGAGTTGGTATTGGCAGTAGTTCTGAAGCTGATGTGATACATATCAGTAGTGAATGCGATGACATACTGCATAAATTAGTTAAAGAAAGCATGAAAATTGAAAATTTCGGAATAATAACAAGAAAATCGGATTTAACCAGGGAAGAGGAAAGAGCCATTAATATTATGAAGGAAACTGCTTGCAAGAAAAATAGTAGATGGGAAATCGGTCTACCATGGAAGGAAGACATAACATCGATTCCAGATTCCTATGAATTGGCATACAAAAGGTTATTAGTAATGGAGAAGAAACTCAATAAAAATAAACATTTTTTAACAGAGTACTGCGAGAAAATTCGAGAATATGAGGAGAAAACTTACGCAAGAAAGTTAGAAGAAAAAGAATTTGTCACAGGTGGTCCTATTTGGTATCTTCCACACTTTGGAGTTATAAATCCAAATAAGCCCGGAAAACTTCGTTTTGTCTTCGATGCAGCCGCCAAAACTAATGGAAAAAGTTTAAATGATCTATTACTTAAAGGTCCAGATTTAATGGCAAGTCTAACTGGAACATTATTCAATTTTAGACAGAAAGAAATAGCATTTTCTTCTGATATAAAGGAAATGTTCCATCAAATTAGAATTCGAAAAGAAGATCAACATGCCCAAAGGTTTTTATGGAGGTCTGCAAATTCAAGAGAAAAAACTGATTGTTACGTCATGGAAGCCATGATTTTTGGAGCGATTTCTTCACCATTTTGCGCACAGTACATCAAAAACAGAAATGCTGAAGAATTTAAAGAGTTGTACCCTCGAGCATATCAAGCAATAACAAAGTTTCACTATGTAGACGATTATCTAGATAGTACCAGCACAGTAGAAGAGGCGAAGAAACTTATTTGTGAAGTTAGAAAGATCCATGAAAGTGGAGGATTTCTACTAAGAAATTGGTTAAGTAATTCAAAAGAAGTTTTAAGTCATCTTCCTGAGGATTTAAGAGGAGTAACAAAAGAATTTAATGAGAGTACAGACAATGACGTCAAAAATGAAAGAATTTTAGGAATGATGTGGAACATACAAGAAGATGTATTGGCATTTTCTACAAAATTTAACAAAATAGAGAATGATTTGTTTGAAGGTGAACGTTTACCATCTAAAAGAGAATTGCTTAAAGTCGTAATGTCAGTTTATGACCCACTTGGATTACTGTCAAACTTTGTCATAAAAGGACGCATTATAATACAAGAAGTTTGGAGAAAACAAATCGACTGGGATGATACCATCGATAAAGAAACTGAAAAGAAGTGGCTGAAGTGGATAGAATATTTAAAACCTGTGAAACTTCTAAAGATACCGAGACCTTATTGCAAAGTAATGAAAAATGTACAAGAAAGACAACTACATGTGTTTTGTGACGCTAGTGAGCAGGCTTACGCAGCTGTAGCATACATAAGAAGCTCTACTGAAGAAGACGTATATTTATCATTGGTTTCTGCGAAAGCACGAGTAATACCTTTGAAAGGACTTACAATTCCTAAGGCTGAATTACAAGCTGCATTACTGGGTACGAGATTAGCAAAACTAATTATTAAAGAACATACTTTAAAATTTGATAAAGTATTTTTTTGGACCGATGCTCAAATCGTATTAAAATGGTTAAGATTAGTTGATAAGCGTCACCCTTCTTATATCTCAAACCGAGTAGGAGAAATTTTAGAGTGTACTAATTTAAAACAGTGGCACTGGATTTCATCTAAAGAAAACGTAGCAGACGAAGCAACAAGATTTGAAACTGATATTAATTTTACGGACACAAGTCGTTGGTTCAATGGTCCGGAATTTCTTAAATTAGAAGAATCTATGTGGCCCAAAGAAATTATAACTTACGAAGATAATGAAATCGATAATGAGGCGTTATACAACATAACGAGTGAAGACGAACGTCTCATAGAATTTACAAATTTTTCCAAATATGAGAGACTAATTCGAACGATTGGATGGATTATAAACTGGGCAAACAAAAGGAAATCACTAGAATATGATGGTACTTCAAAGGTCATTTTGTCTCAAGAAATATTAAATATATCGGAATTGAATATATGTCGTTTAGCTCAAAATGAAATGTTTCCCGAAGAATATCGTCAGTTACAAGAAAAGAAAGCGTTACCGAAATCAAGTAAATTACTTCAGTATACACCATATATGGATGACCATGGTTTAATAAGAATGAAAGGAAGATTATCAAAATTAGAAACATTAAACAAAAACACTATTAATCCTATAATTTTAGAAGGTAAACATCATGTAAGTGGATTAATATTGAATTATTATCATCGCAAAGCAAATCATTATGGATTTGAAATAGTTTTGAATAACATCCGAGAAAAATTTTGGATTATAAAAGCAAGAGTTAAGTTGAAAGAAATTATAAGAAAATGTATATTTTGCCAAATAAGAAAATCAGTTCCACGACCTCCAATAATGGGAAATTTACCTGTGGAAAGATTACAACCGCGGGTACGTCCATTTACCTATACAGGTATAGATTATTTCGGTCCTATGGAAGTTACGATAAAACGAAGTAATATGAAACGCTACGGCGTACTTTTCACTTGCATGACCATTCGTGCAGTACACATTGAAATTGCACAAGATTTAAGCACAGATTCTTGCATAAATGCTATAAGAAGATTTGTAGCAAGAAGAGGTACCCCAAAAGAAATATTGTCGGACAATGCCACCAACTTTCATGGTGCTAGAGGAGAACTACTCAAGGCCATTCAAGATATGAAGCAGGATGAAATAAAATCAAAATTAGCCATGAGAAATATAAATTGGAAATTTATTCCGCCCGCTTCACCACATATGGGAGGCAGCTGGGAACGAATGATACAGAGTATTAAAAGAGCAATTTCAGGAACATTATTATCTAAAAAATTAAGTGAAGAAGTGCTTTCAACTGTTCTTATTGAAGCAGAAGATTTAATAAACAGTAGACCTTTGACAAGAATCTCGGACAATCATGAAGATCTAGAAGCACTGACGCCTAATCACTTTTTAAAGGGATCAAATTCTGATTCGATTCCAGGAATTTTTAGTTGCAATGATTTATATGTACGAAAACAATGGAAAATTGCACAAAGCTTAATAGAGGAATTTTGGAGAAGATGGATGAGAGAGTATATACCTTTATTAAACAAACGTAATAAATGGTTTACAAGCAAACAAGAGATCAAAGAGGGAGATTATGTTTTAATAATCGACAAAAATATTCCTCGCGGAAGATGGAATAAGGGCGTAGTAGTCAAATGTTATCCGGGAAGCGATGGAATTACCCGGGTAGCAGATATAAAAACAATTTTTGGCATTTTTCGGCGTCCAGTGGCTAAATTATGTATTTTGAAAATGTATCCTTAACTGGAAATTTGAGAAAAAGTGCCACCTTTTTCGAGGGGGAGAAAATGTTGTTTGAATAAGAATCTAGTATGTAAGTTGCGTTGTTATTTTGTTGGTGTGAAAATTTTGACATTTTAATCTTACTATCATTTTTCATGATCTGTATTTTTTCTAATAAACTTTTGCTTCAAGCCGGATCTAATTGTATTAATTATAGGTTTGTATAACAGCATCCTTTCGGCTGTAAAATTTATTATAACATTATTTTATATATTATATTTCTTTTATCTCTAAATCTATAGAATATATAATAAAATATTTAAATGTATCAGAAAGAGAATTTAATTTTCTTTAATATTACCAAGAAAAATTTTCAAAAAATATTATTTAGAAGATTTCTTTTCAAGAATCTTCTACTTCCGGTTGTCCAATTGTTACCAAAACCTTTTCAGATCTTCCCATGAATGTCCGATTGGAAAATATGTAGTTAAACAAATTTAAAGTCTTATAGTTTTTGAGTAATCGTCCTTCCAACATCCTACATACATACACACACACACACACACACACACACACACACACATACATCCACACACACACATACATACATCATCGTAAAAATGTTAAAATCGGATTGTAGGGACCTTAAAACGTGCTTATTCAATAAAATCTGGATATGCGATTTTTAGCATGAATGCAATACCTCTCTTAGCGAGAGGTAAAAATTGATATTTTTAATGGTTTGCTTAGAATACTGACCCTGGTGGTGTAGTAGGTAACGTAGCCTACTTACGTCCCATTGGTCACGGGTTCGAATCCCGGGTAAGATATGAATATATGTGTGCGTCCCTCATCTGTGGTACGTGTATAATAGAAAGCAAACAAAGTATACTACAAAAATGACTAATCCATCAAATAGAAAAAGCATACCCTACGCACTTGCACTACAAAAGTGCAAAAGTGGGAAAGTGCGTACATGCCAAAGAATTGTAACACAATTTCATATGTAGATAATTTCAACTAGACAATAATATGTTACTTAAAGCTCGTATGTCACGATCTATAATGCATACACCAAACTCTGGCCACAAATTTGTTTGTAAAAATTCCGCTCAGAATTCTGTCTAAAATTATAGATTGTGACAAATGATCTTAAGGATTAAAAACACTTTAATCCTGTAGTATTTTCTGTGCAATTTAAAATTAATTTTAAATGTAATAATGTACATTGTCACGGGAACACCTAGTTAATATTAGTGATGCACGATGAGACGAGAGTACTCTAACATATCGTCTCGTCTCAAAGCGTTTTGCAAGACGAGAACGAGATTGCGGATCCGTAAACGAGACGACACCGATATTTTACATTTCTCGCCTCGCGTGCATTATTCTAATTGTATGAAGCGAGAAATATCTCGTCTCGTAGCGTTAACTAACTTCATACTTGTATACATTACAATACAATAAATTGTATAGAGACAGTTTAAAAGGTGTCACGGGAATACGAATTTCATACAATATCTGAAACTATATTGTTTTCAATATTGTATACGAAACAATATTGTTTTCAATACAAGTGTCACGAGAATAAGGCTGATAGCCTAGAGCTTTTTTCTTACGTTTTTAAATCTAATTGCAAATTGAAACTTTGACAGGAATGCATAATAGTAATTCATTTGATAATTCATTTCGATGCATTATTGTTTATATAAGGAACTTTTAAAATTAAGTTACGTTTGTGCATTTGGAAATAATACTTTTTTATTTAATTCGAAAATGTACTAATTCTATCTCCTTACCATCTTTCAGCACAACAATCGGCAGCGTATCTTCTCCTCCAGCATATCCATGCACCAGGACAACATTGTCATGTAACGGGTTCCACTTGCTGTTCCTCAACCAGTCCGCCTGGGAGGTATCCAGCACTTCCCGCTTCTCGCCGTTCTCACTTCCTGTGTAGAGCAATACACGCACTTCCGGATCCGGGCACGCGTCCTTGTCGTTTCCGCGGCGCCATATGCAGTCATCCAGAGTCAGGTTAGAGATGGACGTGTTGCCCAAGAATAACGCTTGGCGGATTGGGTGCTCTGCTCGCTCTCGGTCGCGATCTCGATGGTGGAGAGATGCTGGAATGATGAAATAATTTTTTTGCATTATCAATTAAAACATTGGAAGAAATAAAGGTTTTTCCTTGTATGTAGAGCGAGTTTATGATAAATAAGATTCTCTATTCGGAATTAGAATGTTATATTCTGTAATAGCACGCTTATTGATGGTTGAATGAGCTTCATTTTAAAAGATTTTTGGTAACATTTTGTTATTTGGGATTAGATTAACTGTAATAAATACACTATAGTATATTAAAAAAAAAACTAAGTTTCATACGGCAATCGGTTAACGCACAAGTCCAAGTTCTAAAAGGACAAGTGCGATAACAGGCCTTATGAAACATGAAATGAACCAATTTTTCTGGGATTCAGTCACTTTAATTATTTCATTCTCGACCATTTCGACCCCACACAGTTTTTAGTTTATAATATTTATACGAGAACAGTATATACTATAAAAAATAATTGAAATTCAGAACTTACATGAAAATTGTTGCAACTGTTTTGTACATAATATTTATGTGTTCATTTAATTTCACATGGAAAAAATCTTTATAATTGTTAAACATATTTAACAAAGTCACAAAAGTATATAAAAATACAAAAAAAAATTAGACTACCATTTATCCTGTGGAGTTAATTACGGTAGAAGGTTAAGTCAAGGTTTATAATGTAAGTTTGAAAATTCGCACCACACATTCATCTGTTTTGAAGGTCAGTTATTTTTTAAAGGAAAAGCAGAATAATAAATGTATATTAGGCAGATATAAAATTGTTATTTAATTTTAGTATTGTCTTTGTTATATTTTAAGATATTATTATATATTTTACTGATGTACATTGTGTCAATTTTTAAATTTATATTACGAGGGTCATTCAATAAGTAAAGAGACAAATGGCTAAGCTCAAAAACGATTTATTTCAATCTTTCAAAATTAAGGCTATTTTTCAACATAATCACCCCTCACAGTTATGCACTTGTCCCAACTTTTTTGCAGCTTCCTAATTCCCTTGGCGAAGAATTCTTTCGATTTACCCCGAAACCACTTTTGCACCGCTTCCTTAACTTCCTCATTGGTAGCAAATCTTTTTCCACGTAGGGCGTCTTTGAGTGGTCCAAACAGGTAAAAATCAGATGGGGCGAGGTCGGGACTGTAGGCAGGATGAGGTAAGACCTCCCAACCCAATTCTTGAAGCTTATCACGGGTCAGCTGGGCTGTATGAGGGCGGACGTTCTCGTGCTGAAGAATGACTCCTTTTGACAAGAGTCCACGGCGTTTGCTCCTGATAGCTGGTCTAACTGATAGCGGGCGTTTACCAAACGTCACCTCACGGGCATTCATTGCTGACATGGAGAATTCACCAAAAGGATCAATTTTGTGTCATATAAAATTCGAAATAATTTGGCATCGGTCGGGATCGAACTTAATAATTATGCGTGTTTTCTAGATATTAAATTTAATTGTTGAAAAAATATTGCATGCACCTTGTGCGCGAAATACGAGTACACATTTTTAGCGTTCTTGAATAATTTTTGACTCGGCCAAAGCGTCATTTAAAAACTTACAGCTCACTCATACACTAAACATATATTTGACAAATAACTAGGTATTTCTAATATTTTTTCTATTGAGGTTATTTTATATTTTTTTAAAAATGCGACTTGTGAAAAATATGACTTGGTCTTTCTTATTAGTTATCTTGGTAGCGCTTCCCGCTAACTTCATAGATGAAAATTCATTATTGACTGACAGGAATTTTAGGTTATATGTCATTTATCTGACAGTTTTGAAAGTAGTCATACCACCTCTACAAAAAAAAATCTGATGTGGCCAGCACATAACCTCGCGCCGTATATTTTACCTGGCTGTATGCATAAAGCAAAGAATATTTTTGTAAATACAAATAATATATTCATATAAATCTATGACGTATAAACTTCTTTATTATTCAATAATAGCATGTCTCAACATGAAGATATTTTACCATAAATTATGTTACAATAAATTACAAAGTAGAGTTTACCATATATAAATATTAGGCTGGTAACAGCAATTTTCAATTCGAACAACGTTGTTTACTTTCTCTTCATATTCTTCTAGTAAAAACATTAATTTTGGGTGGTCTAAAATGTATATATGGATTGTGCATCTATTCTTACATATCTTCTTTTACATTTTATTTTTTCATACATGTTATATCTAAATAACACTAATTCCCTTTAATAAAGTGACGGATAGATTGCACTCCGATTATTCTTATATCGATGTGTAATTTTGTCAATATTTACAACTTACTTGAGAAGAATTTGATAGCTTTTTCGCAATTCAAAGTTACTCTAGTCTATAGTACTGGTGTACATTGTCCCATAATGTTTGAAACAAATTTAAGTCCTTCAACCTAGACTTGTCATCTCCATAATAGTCACAGATCAAGAACTAAGGGATTCTCCAAGTACATTTTTAATTCATTACTCATTATTTCTGACACTAACATTTATCTGTCAGTTACAAATAATTTAAATTATCAACTATTTTTCATGGCATTCTTTCGGCTGTCAAATTTATTACAACAGATTATTTTATATATTATACTTCTTTTATCTCTAAATCTATGGAATATATAATAAAATATTTAAATGTATCAGATAGAGAATTTAATTTTCTTTAATATTACCACGAAAAATTTTCAAAAAATAATATTTAGAAGATTTTTTTTCAAGAATCTTCTACTTCCGGTTGTCCAATTATTACCAAAACCTTTTCAGATCTTCCCATGAATGTCCGATTGGGAAATACGTTGTTAAACAAATTTTAAGTCTTATAGTTTTTGAGTAACCGTCCTTCCAACATCCCACACACACACATACACACACACACACACATCCACACACACACACACAGACATCATCGTAAAAATGTTAAAATCGGATTGTAGGGACCTTAAAACGTGCTTATTCAATAAAATCTGGATATGCGATTTTTAGCATGAATGCAATACCTCTCTTAGCGAGAGGTAAAAAGCGCCAAAAACATTGCTTATATGGATTTATTTAAGGACGTGTTTTCAATGCACTGAAATTGAAAAAAATATCTAAGCAACGGATAGAATAAAAACCAAATCACAGTCACGAACCTAACAATTATACCAAAACTTTCACTTAACATAAATATTTTGTAAAGAAATAATGTACATAAATAAAAGCCGAAACAGAGGAAATAGTAAAAATCACTCTTTTCCAAAGGCTATTCAAGTACTCGTGTAGTTTAAATATTAACAATTATTCTAAATTTCCTAAAATAGGCAATTTTTTAATATGTCCGAATCCATGATCGAAACTGTTAAACAGTTTTATTTTTCTTTAAATGATTTTGAAATTCCTGAAGCATTATAAACAAAGTGAAACTGTTTGTTAGTACCATATTAAAAATACAATTTTTGGGCATTGTTTTATATAATTTAATAGATACCATTATTTGTAAATTGGTTATTGCGTAACTGAAAAATTTATTAATTAATTTTTTTCGCTCCTGTAAGCTTGAGCGTATTTAACCTAATTGGAAATCTGACTCCGCTTATGTCCATCAACAGAGATTAGCAAATATATTACGTTGAAGCGCTGGTATATTTCATATCATACTCAGACTGGAAGTATTACAATTATTCTAATCAGGGAGTCGGTTAATGTTCGTTGTAAAAATTTAGAATTTTTCCGTATTCGGAAGCTCCAATGTTACATCCGCGTAGTTCTGGTTGCATTCATTCCTTTTGATAAATATTTCACTTGTTGAGCTAATAGACAGGGCGAGTCAGTAGAAAAGTACTCGAAAACAAAATAAAATTGGATTAGAACTTTTGGGTTTTCTAATATTGATGTATAGTATGCACTCCAGATCCAGAAGTTTGGCATATTCATCCTGTATATAGTTGCCTTCATGTATTTGTTTTTATCGAAATATGCAGATTATAATTTGTTTGCATTGTTAATTTCTTAATTTAGTTCTCCAAATTTCATTCGGTTCAATTAATTTTAATATTTTTATGTGAACATCATAATAGGCGATGACATATTGGAAATGAAATTTGTAGTGTTTCAGTACTGAGTAAGTTAAAAATATTAATGAAAATGAAGAAAATAAATAGATGATAGTATCTAACTGACGATTTCATTTGTTTCATTGCTGTAGCCATTGTACTTACACAAATGAATGCAGTTACTTAGATACAAAATGTCGCTGTTTTATTTACATATAAAGACACTATTTTCCAACCAAGTTTCATGCTAAGTCGTATGATAATGGCCAAATAATAAGGCTAACCGTGACTACCGTACATGTATATTGTTGTGATTGAGTGGTTAATACCTTTAATTAGAGAATTAGTGCCTGCAAGGGACGTAGCTTATTGTGGATTTCGAACAATTCAATTACGTATTGTGGTTTTGAGGATATTGCATAAACTTCGACTACAAACCGCAATCACTGTAATTGCTTAATGCTAAACTTGTTAACAATTATGACTACTACATACATTACTTAGAATATTACAATTCAAATCGAAATTATTATCTGTTAAATCGTTTCAACAAACATATTGACCTATTATGTTTCAGAATAAACTAACAAACAGCTACCGTAAGTTGATAATTATACATATTATCTATTATATGTATAGGATGAATTAAATTTACACTTCCCTAATGAGTTCTTCGCCTTAAAATAAGCAGTTCTAGTTTCATAAGTTTTTCTGGTGTACTATTCTTGTCTTTTAGCCGTTTGACACGTTATATTTTTATCCTAAAAAAAATCTCATGTGGACACCACACGACTTCCTTGTACGATTATTAAACTATACATATTTTTTTAATAAATAAATTACAAAATATTAATTTTAACTTCAAAACAGTAAGATGCATACCGACCGTAAAGGGAGTTTTAAAAGAGAGTTTTGATTACAACAAAAAAATATTTGATTACAACAATTAATATGACTAATTTCACAATAAAAATATAATATTTGTTATTGTACGAATCATAAAATTACACGTATTTAACGTAATTTGTCATGAACATTTTTTTTATTTTTTTGTCTTAATCCATAGCAAGCTTTATTACAAAAACAAAAAAGTATATAATTTTTAAATTTACATATCTCGCTTATACAAAGGGCTAATTTAATAATACTTGATGTGCTAGACGCAGAAATTAATTCTCTAAAACTATTATTTGAAGCAATTATTTCTAAAATCAAAATAAAATCATTTTATTCAAGAAAAACTGTTAACAACTTCAAGTAATGTATCACTTCCGGTTAGCCTATTTTAACCAAAATCTATTATGTTATTTCGATTGACATAAAAGTCTTGTATACCAAATTTGAAAAGTTTTGGATTATATTTTAAAACAGTTTTTCATTAAAATCTATTATAGGCTTCATGTAAAGTGCCACTTCTGGAAATTGTGTAATAACCAGAAAGGGAGGTGCACAACTAGATGTTATAGGAGTCCTAAATACAAAATTTCAACTTTCTTCGGCTTACCGTTTTTGAGTTATGCGTACGTACATACGGACGTACGTACAGACGTCACGACGAAATTAGTCAAAATGGATTCAGGGATGATCAAAATGGATATTTCCGCTGAAATCTGAAAACCGAAATTTTTCGCGATTACAATACTTCCTTTACTTACGTACAAGGAAGTAATAATGAACATAATATTGAATAAATTCTTTATCATAAAAGCATACTTTTTTTGTAGGTACATTACATATTTTGAAACACTAAGTATTACAACTTTATAATTTTGTACTTAATTCTGTAAATGCATCTGAGCACAAACTGTAGTAACTATTCAAAGTTATGACTGAAATTTAAAATGAATAGGACAAAATTTGAACAAATTCATTTTAAATTGTTAACGCAGTCATTTAAAATTTAAAAAAATGTATTCTTACTTTTTCTCGAGACAATGACCTGCAGCAATATTAAGAAAAGTTGCACCACTAAAATCACAAAGGCACATTTACAATATAATTTTAAACTGTGAGGCCTGAAAACACATTTAATAAAACTATAAATGTAAGGTTACAATCTCACTAACATTAATTCAATGCGCATGTTCGCACAATATTCTTACAAAATGTAGAATATATTTTGATATTTTTCTACGCATTTCTTTTACACACTTTTTGAAGCAATCTTGTGATTTCTGAAGGCAATATTTATGTATACACATGTACATTTTTTGTACTTGAATTTTAAACAGAGAATTGTACTTACAGAATATTGTACATAGTAATTGTAGTGTCAAACGGCCTTGGGAGACTTACTTAATTTATGGATAACTTAAATCTTTACTTCGCGCCATCTTACGTAATCTTATGATACCAAATAAAAAAATCTGATGTGGCCAGCACATAACCTCTCGCCGTATATTTTACCTGGCTGTATGCATAAAGCAAAGAATATTTTTATAAATACAAATAATATATTCATATAAATCTATGACGTATAAACTTCTTTATTATTCAATAATAGCATGTCTCAACATAAAGATATTTACCATAAATTATGTTACAATAAATTACAAAGTAGAGTTTACCATATATAAATATTAGGCTGGTAACAGCAATTTTCAAGTCGAACAACTTTGTTTACTTTCTCTTCATATTCTTCTAGTAAAAACATTAATTTTGGGCGGTCTAAAATGTATATATCTGGATTGTGCATCTATTCTTACATATCTTCTTTTACATTTTATTTTTTCATACTTGTTATATCTAAATAACACTAATTCCTTTTAATAAAGTGACGGATAGATTGCACTCCGATTATTCTTATATCGATGTGTAATTTTGTCAATATTTACAACTTACTTGAGAAGAATTTGATAGCTTTTTCGCAATTCAAAGTTACTCTAGTCTACAGTACTGGTGTACATTGTCCCATAATGTTTGAAACAAATTTAAGTCCTTCAACCTAGACTTGTCATCTCCATAATAGTCACAGATCAAGAACTAAGGGATTCTCCAAGTACATTTTTAATTCATTACTCATTATTTCTGACACTGACATTTATCTGTCAGTTACAAATAATTTAAATTATCAACTATTTTTCATGGCATCCTTTCGGTTGTAAAATTAATTACAACATTATTTTATATATTATATTCCTTTTATCTCTAAATCTATAAAATATGTATAAAAATATTTAAATGTATCAGAAAGAGAATTTATTTTTCTTTAATATTATCAAGAAAAATTTTCAAAAAATAATATTTAGAAGATTTTTTTTCAAGAATCTTCTACTTCCGGTTGTCCAATTGTTACCAAAACCTTATGTATCAGAAAGAGAATTTATTTTTCTTTAATATTATCAAGAAAAATTTTCAAAAAATAATATTTAGAAGATTTTTTTTCAAGAATCTTCTACTTCCGGTTGTCCAATTGTTACCAAAACCTTTTCAGATCTTCCCGGGAATGTCCGATTGGGAAATACGTTGTTAAACAAATTTTAAGTCTTATAGTTTTTGAGTAACCGTCCTTCCAACATCCCACACACACACACACACACACACACACATCCACACACACACACACACACACACAGACATCATCGTAAAAATGTTAAAATCGGATTGTAAGGACCTTAAAACGTGCTTATTCAATAAAATCTGGATATGCGATTTTTAGCATGAATGCAATACCTCTCTTAGCGAGAGGTAAAAAATCAAAAGTAAAATGATAAAAATAATATATTGTTTTACGATTACATTTCTAATTGCATCTTTATTCTTGAGAAAGTTAACAGTTTTAACGTAAATGTGAAAAGATAAGTATGAACAGATTACAGAAAATAATTACATAATTTCAATTAGATGTAAAGCAATATTCTGAAAGTTGATATAGTCTGTAATTATATAAATTTATAAATATATTATATACAGGCTGATTCATCTGACTGTCCTTTTTTATAACTTTTTAAGTATTATGGAAAACAAATTCAAACGATGTTTATTTTATATTAAAATGTTTATACATCTGCAGTATACGTTTTTCTACAGGAGTTCCATTTGTATGTAACTTTATGTTTTCAAATGGAATATCCTATATACAGTGGAGTCCACCTATAATGAACTCGCCTGTAATAGAAACTCTGTTATAATGTACCCTTTTTTAAAGTCCCATTGTAAACAGGTGAAAAATCCTCGGTTAAAATGAACTCGATTAAAACAAACTATCGCCTATAATGAACCCAAATTCGTTATTTTGTCCATTACAAGCGGAGCGATTCGATACTTAAAATAAAGTCAAACTTCTAGGTGAAGATTATATTGCCAAACCGTGGATCCAAACAAAACTAACCGACTTTTTTCAAAATATCTAATGGTAAATATATGCGAGTATATACATATGTATGTATGTATTACAATAAGTTTTTCGTTTTTATTTTCGTGCTTATGTATACCTATTTACGAGTAGGTACATAGTTTCATAATGTACCTAGTTACCTTTTTACCTCTCGCTAAGAGAGGTATTGGATTCATGCTAAAAATCGCATATCCAGATTTTATTGAATAAGCACGTTTTAAGGTCCCTACAATCCGATTTTAACATTTTTACGATGATGTCTGTGTGTGTGTGTGTGTGTGTGTGTGTGGATGTATGTGTGTATGTATGTAGGATGTTGGAAGGACGGTTACTCAAAAACTATAAGACTTAAAATTTGTTTAACAACGTATTTCCCAATCGGACATTCATGGGAAGATCTGAAAAGGTTTTGGTAATAATTGGACAACCGAAAGTAGAAGATTCTTGAAAAAAAATCTTCTAAATATTATTTTTTGAAAATTTTTCGTGGTAATATTAAAGAAAATTAAATTCTCTATCTGATACATTTAAATATTTTATTATATATTCCATAGATTTAGAGATAAAAGAAGTATAATATATAAAATAATCTGTTGTAATAAATTTGACAGCCGAAAGAATGCCATGAAAAATAGTTGATAATTTAAATTATTTGTAACTGACAGATAAATGTCAGTGTCAGAAATAATGAGTGATGAAAGAAAAATGTACTTGGAAAATCCCTTAGTTCTTGATCTGTGACTATTATGGAGATGACAAGTCTAGGTTGAAGGACTTAAATTTGTTTCAAACATTATGGGACAATGTACACCAGTACTATAGACTAGAGTAACTTGGAATTGCGAAAAAGCTATCAAATTCTTCTCAAGTAAGTTGTAAATATTGACAAAATTACACATCGATATAAGAATAATCGGAGTGCAATCTATCCGTCACTTTATTAAAGGGAATTAGTGTTATTTAGATATAACATGTATGAAAAAATAAAATGTAAAAGAAGATATGTAAGAATAGATGCACAATCCATATATACATTTTTGACCGCCCAAAATTAATGTTTTTACTAGAAGAATATGAAGAGAAAGTAAACAACGTTGTTCGAATTGAAAATAGCAGTTACCAGCCTAATATTTATATATGGTAAACTCTACTTTGTAATTTATTGTAACATAATTTATGGTAAAATATCTTCATGTTGAGACATGCTATTATTGAATAATAAAGAAGTTTATACGTCATAGATTTATATGAATATATTATTTGTATTTATAAAAATATTCTTTGCTTTATGCATACAGCCAGGTAAAATATACGGCGAGAGGTTATGTGCTGGCCACATCAGATTTTTTTTAAATAAAAACATGACAATGAAATAATATGAATATTCACTCGACTATGATGGACTATTTTCCTTGGTCCTCTTATATTATAAAAACATCTGATGTAGCCAGCACAATACCTTCCGTCAATTCTACGTATTTTGTACAAATTCTACACAGTATTTTTTTGCAAACTATTCTATGGGCGTTTTCTTTTTAGGGGAGACATGAACTGATATTACCTTGTACTGAACTGAACTGAACTACTCCTAAAAAGAACAATACGAGGGTAAGGTGAAAAGTTCTCGGCCTGACCCAGAGATAGCGTTCCAATCAGCAAAAATTTATGTTTCTTGCCTGGGTGCACGTGTCATTAGTTCACATGACAAGTTTGTTTACACGAATTTTGCAGTGAACGTCTTGCGTGTTTTTCGTTAAAATGGATAAACTTGAATATCGTGCGGCCATAAAATTCTTCGTTTTGGATGGATTAACCCCTAAGGAAATTCATCCGAAGTTGACAAAAGTTTACGGAGACTCTGCTCCTTCCATGTCAACCGTTAAAAAGTGGGCAGCTGAATTTAAACGTGGTCGCACGTCCCTCGAAGATGACCCACGTGAAGGACGGACAAAAAACGCCACCACACCGGAAACCATCGAAAAGGTGAATGATATCGTGTTGGACGATAGACGAGTGAAGGTGAGTGAGATAGCTGAGGCTGTGGGGATATCGGAAGAAAGGGTCGGAAACATCTTGCACAGAGAATTAGGGATGCGAAAGCTCTGCGCAAGATGGGTGCCGCATTTGCTGAATGCCGATCAAAAGTAAATACGCAAACGATATTCGCAGCAATGTTTGGACCGATTCAATAAGGATCCGACCGATTTTGTGCGGCGATTTGTCACCATGGATGAGACATGGGTCCACCACTACACGCCAGAAACGTAACAGCAGTCCGAGCAGTGGGTGGAAGCCGATGGTTCAGCGCCAAAGAAAGCGAAGTCGATCGCATCTGCCGGAAAGGTCATGGCCAGCGTGTTTTGGGATGGGAAAGGGATCCTGTTAATTTATTACCTCAAAAAAGGCAGAATAATTACAGGCGAATATTACTCCAACCTTCTTGACTAGCTGGATGCCAAAATTCGCGTGAAGAGGCCTGGCTTGAAGAAAAAAAATCATCTTTCACCAGGACAACGCACCTGCACACTAGGGTACGTTGGCGATGGGAAAACTGCGGGATTTGGGATACGATTTGCTCGGCCATCCCCCCTATTCTCCTGATTTGGCACCCTCAGACTTCTATCTGTTCCCAAACTTGAAAAAAATTGTTTCTGGGAAGCGCTTCGCGTCCAATGAAGAAGTTACGAGGGCCGTAAATGAATATTTTCACAGCCTTCCAGACTCTCACTTCCGGGTAGGAATACTGATGTTGGAAAAACGCTGGATCAAGTGTGTTGAAGTCAAGGGAGATTATATAGAAAAATAAAATCAATTTTTAACTGAAAATCGCAATCTTTCATTGTCAGGCCGAGAACTTTTTACCTTACCCTCGTAGGTTTCTTAAGAAGTAGAAAATAAAAACATAGCATAGCATTATATTTCTAACATAATAATCTGCTGAATTAGCTTATGGCTATAATCCGTTGTATTACCTTTATTTTTGCCACCTTAAATTTATATTTGACAATGACATCTGTCAATCAGTAATATTTGAATATTCTAACTGTTACCATGGTGCAGCTTTTAGCAGCATTAGGTTGCAAGATAATTCTTTATAAATCTTTATTTCTAAATTCATTGGATATGAAGAAAAAATATAATTAAATCCAATAGAAAATAACATATTCTTTTATTTATAATAACATAAAAGGTCAAAAAATGATATTTAACAGCGTTTTTTCAAGAAAAACTGTTAAAATCTTCAAATTGGGTACTTCCGTGGTTTATAATTTTTGGAATTGTTGTATTGGAGTTATCGAAGGAGAAATTTTTGTCACACACACACACACACACAAACTCACACACACTCTCTCACACACATACATACATACATACATACACAGACATACACAGACATTGGCACATACACATACACACACACTGACACACATACACACATATACACACACATACGAGTACAGGCATCATCGTAAAAACAGTAAATTCGTATTGTAAGGACTCTAATGGCCGGTTGCACAACGTAACTTAAATATTAAACTTGGCTTAAATTGACAATATTGCATCGAAATGAAATGTCAAATGAATTATAATATATTGCTGTCAAATTTTCGATTTGCATTTTTACCTCTCGCTAAGAGAGGTATTGCATTCATGCTAAAAGTCGCATATCCAGATTTTATTGAATAAGCATGTTTTAAGGTCCCTACAATCCGATTTTAACATTTTTACGATGATGTCTGTGTGTGTGTGTGTGTGTGTGTGTGTGTGTGTGTGGATGTGTGTGTGTGTGTGTGTGTGTGTGTGTGTGTGTGTGTGTGTGTGTGTGTGGGATGTTGGAAGGACGGTTACTCAAAAACTATAAGACTTAAAATTTGTTTAACAACGTATTTCCCAATCGGACATTCATGGGAAGATCTGAAAAGGTTTTGGTAATAATTGGACAACCGGAAGTAGAAGATTCTTGAAAAAAAATCTTCTAAATATTATTTTTTGAAAATTTTTCGTGGTAATATTAAAGAAAATTAAATTCTCTATCTGATACATTTAAATATTTTATTATATATTCCATAGATTTAGAGATAAAAGAAGTATAATATATAAAATAATCTGTTGTAATAAATTTGACAGCCGAAAGAATGCCATGAAAAATAGTTGATAATTTAAATTATTTGTAACTGACAGATAAATGTCAGTGTCAGAAATAATGAGTGATGAAAGAAAAATGTACTTGGAAAATCCCTTAGTTCTTGATCTGTGACTATTATGGAGATGACAAGTCTAGGTTGAAGGACTTAAATTTGTTTCAAACATTATGGGACAATGTACACCAGTACTATAGACTAGAGTAACTTGGAATTGCGAAAAAGCTATCAAATTCTTCTCAAGTAAGTTGTAAATATTGACAAAATTACACATCGATATAAGAATAATCGGAGTGCAATCTATCCGTCACTTTATTAAAGGGAATTAGTGTTATTTAGATATAACATGTATGAAAAAATAAAATGTAAAAGAAGATATGTAAGAATAGATGCACAATCCGTATATACATTTTAGACCGCCCAAAATTAATGTTTTTACTAGAAGAATATGAAGAGAAAGTAAACAACGTTGTTCGAATTGAAAATTGCTGTTACCAGCCTAATATTTATATATGGTAAACTCTACTTTGTAATTTATTGTAACATAATTTATGGTAAAATATCTTCATGTTGAGACATGCTATTATTGAATAATAAAGAAGTTTATACGTCATAGATTTATATGAATATATTATTTGTATTTATAAAAATATTCTTTGCTTTATGCATACAGCCAGGTAAAATATACGGCGAGAGGTTATGAGCTGGCCACATCAGATTTTTTTGTTTAAGCCTAGCTTAAAATTTAAGCTTTGTTGGTGCAACTGGGCATAAAACGTGCTTTTTCATTAAAAACTCACTATCGAATTTTTTCACCAAAGATAATACCTTTCTTATCTATATGTGACGGAAGGTAAAAAAAAAAAACAATGGCGAATGATTTACATGCTACATTTTTATTAATTACAGAAGACTTCGTATATTCAAACTGTGCCTATGGTGAGCAGCATAAGTTTCAAGATTTATGAAACATAAATTCTTAATAATTTTATACCTTTAAATATATTGATTATGAAGAAAAGAAAGTAGTTAAACCGTTTAGAGAATAAAATATTCTTTAATATTGCTTTGTAATGCAATTTTTCATTTATTTATTTATTTAGCCCAAATAATTGTTCAAATTTATAATAATATTTTGATCAATTAAATTAATTAAACTAGGATGGCAAAATTTACAGTTTGTATATAAAATGAATCAACTGTTTGCTAGACATATTCCTGACCATTACAATCAAAGAACTTAAATGGAATTCTATCCTTGTGTAACATTTAGCAGCGACTTCTTAGAGTCAGGAATAGAATTTTAATCATTCTATAACGGATTGTATAAAACAAATCTGGCATATGTCCGTTATACGAAAATTCATAGTTGCATTGTTTACAATACGTGAAAATTCGTTTGATACGACAAGTAAAACAATGTTCAACAAGTAAAAAAATGACTTTCTTGTGGTACAACATACGCGCATGTATTTTACGTTTAATAGTATGTACTTTAGTTGTTTCTGAGGAAAGAAAGTGAAATTTATTTGAACTTCGTAAATTTCTAAGAATGTTTTATTGCTTATAGTGGCTAGTATGCTTTATGTTTGAACTTTATTATAAATTTAAATTGGTTTTTACTCTTGTACTTGCTTTCCAATATCAGTATCTTACATTTTTAAATTTATTTAAAAAAAAAAAAATATTTTTACCTTCCGGCACCTTTAGGTGTGAGTTTTTAGTGAATAGGCATGTTTTAGGGTCCATATAACACGATTTTACCATTTTTACGATGATGTCTGTATGTATGTATGTTTGTCTGTGTCTGTGTGAGTGTGTGTGTGACCGTGTGTCAATACCACGATTCCAAAAATTATAATTCTTTCGTATCCTCAAGTTTACATCCAAAAAAAGAGGTGATTTGATTTTGGTTATAATTGGTCAACCGGAAGTAGGTACCCTTATTTAAAGATTTTAACAGTTAAATATCATTTATTGACATTTAACGTTATTATAACTTAAAGAATATATTATTCTCTATACGATTTGATTGCATTTTATACTTCATACTCAATAGATATAGAGTTAAATAATTATAAAAATATTAAATTTCATAAATCAGCCTGCTATGCTAACTTAACCATGGAAACTGCTAATATATTTAGATGATTAAAATTGACAGATGTCAGTATCAATGAAAAGTAAATGTAGCAGAAATGAGGATGTTGGGGAAGACACGGGAAGATACGGTAAGGAATGAAAGAATAAGGAAAATAACTCTAGTGTAAGTACTTTCTAGAAAGATACAAAAAAGACAATTACATTGATTTGAACATGCCATGAGAGGAGATGAAGAATATGTCAGTGTGAAGTGCAATTTTCATAGTTTTTTTTATGAAATAATCTTACTGGAAATTTAGAATCTTTTGCAAGTAAATTTATGTATGGAATTTATACATAATACACTGGATTGACGGAAGGTATTGTGCTGGCTACATCATATTTTTTTACAGTACCTATATTCATTTTATCTTTTCCTACATTTCAAAGAGAAAATAAAATTATTTCAATACAATTTATAGCAACAAATTAAAATTTCAAATCAACATTTCAAAATATCTAAGTTAACAAATATTTGAAAGTATCCTTGATGCACATTTCATTGTGTGAAACTGGAACTTAAGTATTTAATATGGGAAATCAGTTTTTTGCTCTCTATGTAAATTTAAAATAAAGTGATGAACATACATACGAAGGTCATGCTAGAATTATTAAGCATAATAAATTGAAATATGCCTTGTAAAACTAAATTTTCACTGCTATTTTCAACATTTATTTGTTATTTGAAATTATGTTTAGTTAGTTAGAACTCAGTTAATCAATTTTTTAAAATATCGTAAATGAAAATAAGGAATTAATCAGTGACACCCGCACGGTACGAATATGTCATCATTACCGATACCTGTGTACAACTATAAAGCAAATTAAAGCACTCAGCATTGGGTAATATGCCGTGATGATATATTTATTTACATTGCGGGTGTCTACTTGAAATCTGTTATATGAGGAATACAGTACTGTGTTCATTTTTACCTTCCGTCACTTAAAGGAAAGGAAGGTATTTTTTTTTTTTGGTTAAAAAAATTCGGTGGTGAGTTTTCAATGAATAGGCACGTTTTAGGATCTCTACATTACGGTTTTACTATTTTTATGATGGTGTCTGTTTGTGTGTGTGTTTGTTCGTGTGTGTGTGTGTGTGTGTGTGTGTGTGTGTGTGTGTGTGTGTGCGTGTGTGTGTGTGTGTGTGTGTATGTGTGTGTTCGATTTCTTTACATCCATATGCAAACTTGACTAGATTCTGGTTATAATTGGTTGATCGGAAGTACCCTAATTCGAAAGTTTTAACAGTTTTTCTTAAAAAAACACTGTCAAATATCATTTTTTTACATTTAATGTTATAGTAATATTTTATACTTCATATTCAATGGATATAGACCTAAAAATTATAAAGGAATTAAATTTCATAAATCGGTATAACCATGGAAACAACTACTATATTAAGAAAATTCTAATTAAAAGATGTCAGTGCCAAGTGCAATTGACATAGTACACTGGCTTGCAAAAAAATCGCGTACACCTGTTTTTTGCTGTATTGATTCGGTCTCGATTGTTAACTTGTCAGTGTCACAAGTCAATGTCATTAGTGTCAATTAAAATGCCAAAATTATCAGAAAACGAGAAAGTTGTTATACTTTCTAAGTTAGAAGAGGGGTGGTCAATCAGATCAATAGCAGATTAATTAAAGTACTGGAAGCTGATGGATCAATTACTAATGTTACTTCGTCCATAATTTGTTTCTGTCATAATATTTTCTATTTCTTTCTAATTTTACTACTCTATTTCGGCTCTTCTTATTATTACTACTTTTAAATTCAAAATTATATAAAAAGAAATTCATAACAATTGTTTGTGTTTGTTTATTTAGCAAGATTTGACATTTGATATTTTTTGACATTGATATCCTCCAACCTTAAAAAAATAAATTGTACTGGTCTATTACAGAACTCGAATAACGAACTCTTTTGGGTGCTGTAATAGCATTGTTGTAAATGTAAAATAGAAGAAAAGTTATATACGACAAGCTCGGCGTTCATTTTTTTAACACATTTTTAAATTAAGTTTATTTGATTATTAAAGCCGTAAAATAAAAAAAAAATGGTACGGAGAAATACTTTAATTTTTATTTTATATTTAATTTCAGATAAAACAAGATTAGTAGTATTGCCCACTTTTAATTAATTTATATTAGTACATAAAATCTGTATAAAATGTAAATAAATTTAAATATTACTTTCCTTATATTTCATTTTAAATAATATTTATATTGATAATTTTTTAATTAATTCTGTAGTTGCGTGCGTTAGTTGATCGATTGATATTCGGCCGGCTCGAATTCAATTCCGCCCGATTTAAAAATTGAAACTATTTCCATTTTTGAGAGCCGTGAGGTGACGCCTAGCAAACGTCCTCACGAATAGAAGCAAATCGCTATACCCAGAAATGGGTAATACGCTGTGGTGTTATATATTATATACATAATTTCTTGTTTTATAATAAAATTCTAAACTTACATGCATTAAAAAATGTCAATACGAATGCACTCAAAAATAGAAATTGCACTCTGCACATTTTTGTTGGGAACTGCAAATACACAATAATGAGAGTCCTGCAAGTTACTTATATTGACCTACCATTACTACAAGTTAAGATCGTACTTGATCGGTTGTGCACGTAGCTATACCAAGAAGAACGGTTTCAAGAATTGGTAAATAGGGCAATAAAAAATTAAAGTTGGGCCGAACAAATAACTGGACAAAATAATTCATGTGTTAACGAAATCGGTACAACGACATTTTCATGAATTAAACATTTTAAATTCAACGTAACTTCGATTATATTGCTTTATTTTGAATAATAACAAAAAATAATAATGTGGTAAGTATTAACCGATAACTCGATTATTGTTTTTAATAAATATCCTAACTTCTTATATGACTTACCTGCTAATAAAATGAATAAATAAATATACGAACTACAGACCTTATAGGAAATAATGCGGGCTGAGCTCGTTTCCAATATACATAATTTCCGACAATGCTCGTATAAATTTTGTCATCTCTGATAATATTTTATTGTCTGGTACAAGTATTATTACCACTTCCGACTCCCTAAAGCTCCAGAATCATTTTTATTTCTATGTAGTTCTGATTACATTACACTCATTAAAATTTCTTCTTTGTCGATTTTGTTTCCAGCGAGCTTCAAAAATACTAAATCAAATATTTATTTACGTTTAAATCGATGTAACCAATTAGAAGCTTCTTAAATATGTCGTAGGCATATTATAAAATCAATATTTCGTATAAAAAGGCGTTTTTAAAAGAAAATAACTAGGAAAAATATAAAATCATATTGGATAACCGATAATCTAACGTAGAAAACTGGACCCAGATTTTGTAAGCGTGAGTTTTATGCGTTGTCGTTTTTACATTTGTCAATTTTTGCCTCCGTTTTACCTAAGTCGCTGAATAAGTTGTAAATAGAGCATATTCCATTTTTCCTTCAATTTTTTAGTGCTTTCTCGTAATTTTAATAACATACCAATATGTCAATTTAATTATATGACTTACAAGTCAATGACTTGATATTTCAATATGAAAAAATCTGATGTGGCCAGCACATTACCTCCCGTCAATAATTCTGTGTATTATGTATAAATTCTATACATAAATTTTCTTGCAAAAGATTCTTTATTTCGAGAAAAATTATTTGTGTATGTAAATTACACTTGACATTGATATCTTTTTCATCGTTAGCTTCTCTCATTCGTTAAGAAACTATTCTTGATTTTCTTGTACCACTCATGTCTATTTTGCTTCTCGTCATTCAGTTCCTTTCTCTCAAGTCTTCCTCAATACATTTCTTCCATCTTCTCTTTGTCTTCCTCTGCTTCTTTTACCTTCTACTACTAATCTGCTCATTCTTCTTCCAATATATTATTCATCTCTCCTCATGACACAAATCAATATAACTGTCTCTCTTGTATCTTTCCATAAACTTCTATCACTCGAACCATTTCCCTTATGCTCTTATTCCTGATCCTATCTTTCCATGCCTTCCCCAACATCTTCATCTCTCTACCACATTCATTTTCTTATCATTGACACTGATGTCTGTCAATTAGAATTTTCTTAATATAGGTAGTAGCTGTTTAAAATTTAATTTCTTTTAAATTTTTTAACTCTATATCCATTGAATATAAAGTATAAAATGCAATCAAATCGTATGGATAATAGAATATTCTTTAATATTTCTAATAATATTTAATGTTAAAAAAAATATTTAACAGTGTTTTTTCAAGAAAAATTGTTAATATCTTCAAATGAGGGCAATTCTGGTTGACCAATTACAACTTAAATTGTATCAGATCTTTGTATGGATGTAAATAAAAGCAATACGAAAGAATTATAATTTTTAGAATTGCAGGGTAGGAGTTATCGTCTATGAGAAAAATCGTTGTGCATATACAGACATCATCGTAAAAATGGTAAAATCGTTTTCTAGGTACCCTAAAACGTGTTTATTCACTAAAACCTGACTATAGAACTTTTTGACCAAAGACAATACCTTCCTTATCTAAAGTTGACGGAAGGCAAAAAAATTGATAAATGTAAACAGTTGGCAAGAAAATTCGATATACATTATTTTTTTCATCATTTTTACTTTCCGTCACCTTTAGGTAAAGAAGGTATTGTCTTTGATCTCGTGGCCGTGTGCCTGAGTGTCTGGTCGCGAATCTGGGGACCCGAGTTCGATCCCGACCGACGCCAAAAATTACTTCGAATTTTAATGGCACAAAATTGACTCCTGTCGTGCACTATCTACGCCAGCTATGGGTGCCGGGAGATGACGCCTTATCTTAAAGAAAATTAAATTCTCTATCTGACACTTTTAAATATTTTATTATATATTCTATAGATTTAGAGATAAAAGAAATATAATATATAAAATAATCTGTTGTAATAAATTTTACAGCCGAAAGATGGCATGGAAAATAGTTGATTTTTTTTTTGTAACTGACAGATAAATGTCAGTGTCAGAAATCTGGAGACATTACTGAAGACGTATATACATTATATTATTTCTTAATGTATAAAAATAAAAATAAATATTTCATCACGGCATATTACCCATTTCTGGGTGTGCCAATCTGCTATGTACAGATTTCGGTAATGATGGAATATTTGTACCGTGCGGGCGCTTACCAGGCGTCACCTCACAGGCACTCATTGCTGGCGTTAAATATTTAATATTATAGGTATATTACACATACCCTTCAGAAATACTGTTACTTCCGACAATGTATTGGAAACATCTCGAAAAATTAGAAGAGTAGGACAAAATTTCTTCATAGAATGAATTTAAATGGGAAATATAAAATAGATATAAGTAGAATTTTTGGTGTAGAGTGTAGGTATACAAGAAATGTTAAATACATTAGGGCACGAGCAGTCATATGACTAAGTTGGCCTTGACAAGCAGATATGGAGGCCCATGTCAGAATGATAGCTAGTAATTATGTATATAGATGTCAAATATAATAATTTCTCTTTCTAAATTTAGTGATTTTCCAATTCCATGTGACTTATTTTCTTCTACAAGTAAATTCCACACTCCTGATAACAAATTAACTACGTGAATTCAGAAAATCTTGATATTTTTAATGAAAAATTCTGACATTTGACATCTATGTACATAATTACTAATTATCATTCTGAAACGGGCCCCCACATTTGCTTGTCAAGGCTAACAATGTAACATGACTGTTCGCGACCTATACTTATGTAACAAAAAAAAAGGAAGTGGCGAGAGGTATTGTGCTGGCCACAACAGATTTTTTAATATGCATGATACAGTTCTCATACTTCCCTGATGTCCCAATTAAGTGAAATCAACTGTACATACTTCCCTGTCTGTTTGTTGTGGTATTTTCCTCTGGAATAAATAAGGGGTTGTTTCATAAAAACTTGTTTAAGTAATTTTTATTGTTTATTACATGTTCATAGCTTAAATTGTATTTTTACCTTCCGTCACCTCTAGGTAAGGAAAGTATTGTCTTTGGTCAAAAAATTCGGTGGTGAGTTTTCATTGAATAAGCACGTTTTAGGGTCTTTACAATACGATTTTACTATTTTTACGATGATGTCTGTATGTGTGTGTGTGTTCGTGTGTGCGTGTGTGTATGTGTGTGTGTGTTTCCGCCGTTTCGTGCACGATATCTCCAATACTAGAATTCCAAAAATTACAATTCTTGCGTATTCCTCTTCCTTACAACCATATGCAGACTTGTTTAGGTTTTGGTTATAATTGGTCAACCGGAAGTACCCTCATTTGAAGATTTTAACAGTTTTTCTTGGAAAACTCAGTTAAATGTTATTATAACTTAAAGAATATATTATTGTCTATACGATTTAATTGCATTTTATATTTGATATTCAACAGATATAGAGTTAAAGAAGAATAAAGATAATAAATTTGATATAAATTTCATAATTCAGCCAGCTATGCTAACTTAACCATGGAAACTGCTAATATATTCAGGTAATTCAAATTGACAGATGTCAGTATCAATAAAATGTAAATCAATGAAAGAATAAGGGAAGTAACTCTAGTGTTAGAAGTTTCTAGATATAAGAGAGACGATTACATTGGTTTGAACATGTTATGAGGAGAGATGAATATATTAATAGAAGGTGGAAGAAACATAGGAAGACCAAATATAAGATAAAAAGACTGTATTGTAGAAGACTTGAGAGAAAAGGAACTGAATGAGGACGACACGCAAAACAAAAATGAGTGGAAGAAGAAAATAAAAAATAGCGTCCCCCTAACGAATGGGAAAAACTAAAGAAGAAGAAGAAGATGTCAGTGTCAAGTGCAATTTGCATAGTTTGTTTATGAAATAACTTTACTGGAAATATAGGATCTTTTACAAGAAAATTTATGTATGGGGCGCGTGCAGTAACATGACTTTTACCCATGTCAAAATGACAGCAATTAATTATGTTCATAACTGACAAGTGTTATAATTTTTCAATCAAAATTTCATAATTTTCTTATTTCATGTGGTTTGTTTGTTATCAGGAGTATCAGGAGTATGGAATTCAGTTGCCGAGAAAGGCATAATATCAATATATAATAATCACATAATACCAAAAATTTATAATCTTTTGCAAGAAAATTTATGTATGGAATTTGTACATAATACACAGGATTGACGGAAGGTATTGTGCTGGCCACATCAGATTTTTTATTCTTATTCTTCTTATTTTATATATAAATATATTTACCCTTGTCGTGAAAAATTAGATATAGGAATGTTTTAATAATAGTTTGTATTTTACTTGAATTTATTGTATTTTGTATCTTACATTGATGTATTTCATGTAAACCTATAATATAGGCAAAAAGTAGAATTCTTATTGATTCCCATTTTATCACAGGACTGTAAGATTCGAAGTAATGTATTCCATATATTTGTGAAGATCCAACTGCAACTAGTCTTGCCTTAAATATTATTGTATTATTTGAAGAATTTTTGATCTTATAAACCCATTTACATTTGATGATCTTCTTATTTTTAGGTCTATCTGTTTTCTCCCATACATCAAATTTTCTCATGTTTTCCAATTCTTCATCCATTGCTTTCTTCCATTCGTTCTTGTATTCTGATTCAATGGCGCTTCGATATGAATATGGTTCATTTTCTCTTGCTGCATTTAGTACATAATCCTTCAATTTTTCAGGTAATTTTGTTTTCCTTTTTGGTCTTTGTCTTGACTCTTGTTCCATGACTGTGTTATTTTCCTTTTGAGTTTCATTATTTTGTCTTTGCTTAAAAAAATGTATTTACTTTTATCTTCTTCTTCATCTTCTTCTTCATCTTCTTCTTCCATCCCATCTCTTTCTGTTGTCGTAGATCTTCCTTTTATTGTTTCGTAAAAATGGACGTCGGATGTTTCATACACTTTTTTATCGTTCTCGTCGTATATTCTGTATGATCTTCTTTCCCTGGAATATCCAATAAAGATTCCTTTTCTTGCTCTTGGATCTATTTTTGATTTTGTTGGATTATTTGTTTTGTAGTACACCAAACAACCATATATTTTCAAATGTTTTACTGACGGTTTTTTGCTCTTCCCCAATTCATATGGCGGTGATGAATGCTTCTCCCCAAAATTCTGCAGGTAAATCTCCGTCCGCTAGCAAGCTTCTTGTTTTGTCTAATAATGTTCGATGTGCTCTTTCTACAACTCCATTGCTTCTAGGTGAATAAGGTACTATTTTTTCATGTTTAATTCCTTTTTTTTATAATCTTCTAATCTCTTATTTAAAAATTCTTTCCCATTATCAGTTCGAATTACTTTTACTTTTAATCTCTGTTGATTTTCTAGTTTTTCTATAATTTTTTCTAACTTGTTTGCTGCATTTTCCTTACTTTTTAACAGATCTGCGAAAAAACATCTTGAAAAATCATCAACAACTAAAATTATGTAATTATTTCCTCCTAGTGTTGGGGTTCTCATTGGTGCACATAAATCTACATATAGTAATTCAAGTGGTCCTCTTGTCAAATTACCAAATGTTTCTATATACTTGTTTCTTGTCATTTTTCCTATTGAACACGAACTACATTGTACCAGTTTTCCTTTCAATTTACCGATATTCCTTAATATCTCTTTTTCTTCTATTTTTACCTCTCGCTAAGAGAGGTATTGCATTCATGCTAAAAATCGCATATCCAGATTTTATTGAATAAGCACGTTTTAAGGTCCCTACAATCCGATTTTAACATTTTTACGATGATGTATGTGTGTGTGTGTGTGTGTGTGTGTGTGTGTGTGTGTGTGTGTGTGTGTGTGTGGATGTGTGTGTGTGTGTGAGATGTTGGAAGGACGGTTACACAAAAACTATAAGACTTAAAATTTGTTTAACAACGTATTTCCCAATCGGACATTCATGGGAAGATCTGAAAAGGTTTTGGTAACAATTGGACAACCGGAAGTAGAAGATTCTTGAAAAAAAATCTTCTAAATATTATTTTTTGAAAATTTTTCTTGATAATATTAAAGAAAAATAAATTCTCTTTCTGATACATTTAAATATTTTTATACATATTTTATAGATTTAGAGATAAAAGGAATATAATATATAAAATAATGTAATTAATTTTACAACCGAAAGGATGCCATGAAAAATAGTTGCAAATTTAAATTATTTGTAACTGACAGATAAATGTCAGTGTCAGAAATAATGAGTAATGAAAGAAAAATGTATTTGGAGAATCCCTTAATTCTTGATCTGTGACTATTATGGAGATGATCTAGGTTGAAAGACTTAAATTTGTTTCAAACATTATGGGACAATGTACACCAGTACTGTAGACTAGAGAATTGCGAAAAAGCTATCAAATTCTTCTCAAGTAAGTTGTAAATATTGACAAAATTACACATCGATATAAGAATAATCGGAGTGCAATCTATCCGTCACTTTATTAAAGGGAATTAAGATTATTTAGATATAACAAGTATGAAAAAATAAAATGTAAAAGAAGATATATAAGAATAGATGCACAATCCAGATATATACATTTTAGACCGCCCAAAATTAATGTTTTTACTAGAAGAATATGAAGAGAAAGTAAACAAGGTTGTTCGAATTGAAAATTGCTGTTACCAGCCTAATATTTATATATGGTAAACTCTACTTTGTAATTTATTGTAACATAATTTATGGTAAAATATCTTTATGTTGAGACATGCTATTATTGAATAATAAAGAAGTTTATACGTCATAGATTTATATGAATATATTATTTGTATTTATAAAAATATTCTTTGCTTTATGCATACAGCCAGGTAAAATATACGGCGAGAGGTTATGTGCTGGCCACATCAGATTTTTTTAAATAGTCTTCATTAATGTGACCAAGTCTTTTGTGCCAGGCCTGCTTTGAATTATCAATTGTGTATTGACTATTATCTTCAGTATTATCAAGATTCTGTTTCTTTGATAGTGTTATACTAAACATGTTATTTGAGAATTTGCCCTTGCACATGAATTTCCCTTCTTTTGAATATAGATATGCACCATCTTTATTTAACGTGACAGTAATTTCCTTTTTACCTCTCGCTAAGAGAGGTATTGCATTCATGCTAAAAATCACATATCCAGATTTTACTGAATAAGCCCGTTTTAAGGTCCCTACAATTTAAATTCATTCTATGAACAAATTTTGTCCTCTTTTAATTTTTCGAGATGTTTCCAATTCATTGTCGGAAGTAACAGCATATATGAAGGGTATGTGTAATATACCTATAATATTAAATATTAAACTACTAATGCAATAAGAAAAAATATAATGTATGTACTTCCCAGAAAAAATCTTCAGTAATGTCTCCGGATTTCTGACACTGACATTTTTTGACAATTTAAATTTTCAACCATTTTCCATGGCATTCTTTCGGCTGATTTATTACAACAGATTATTTTATATATTATATTTATTTTATCTCTAAATCTATAGGATATATAATAAAATATTTAAATGTATCAGATAGAGAATTTAATTTTCTTTAATATTACAATTTTGACCATTTTTTGACCATTTTTTGGACCAATTTTGACCATTTTTAGACTTTTTGACCAAATTTGACCATTTTTTACCATTTTTTTGGACCAAATTTGACCGCCGAAAAATATAATTACCCGCCGAAATTAAAATACCCGCCGAAAAATTATATTAACCGCCGAAAAAATATATTACCCGCTGAAAAATTAAATTACCGCCGAAAAATAAAATAACCACCAAAAAATTAAATTACCGCCGAAAAATAAAATACCCGCCGAAAAATATAATTACCCGCCGAAAAATATAATTATCCGCCGAAAAATATAATTACCCGCCGAAAAATAAAATACCCGCCGAAAAATATTTTTTTGACATTTTCCTTTATCATTTTTGGACCAAATTTGACCATTTTTGACCATTTTTTGGATCAAATTTGACCATTTTTGACCTTTTCTGACCATTTTTGACCAAATTTGACCATTTTTTGGCCAAATTTGACCATTTATTGACCAAAATGGGCCATTTTATGACCATTTGGACCAAATTTGACCGCCGAAAAATAAAATACCTGCCGAAAAATTATATTACCTGCCGAAAAATACAATTACCCGCCGAATAATATTTTTTTGACCTTTTCCTTGACCATTTTTTGACCAAATTTGACCATTTTTGGACCAAATTTGACCATTTTTTTGGACCAAGTTTGACCATTTTTGACCATTTTTTGGACCAAATTTGACCATTTTTGACCATTTTTGGACCAAATTTGACCATTTTTTTGGACCAAGTTTGACCATTTTTGACCATTTTTTGGACCAAATTTGACCATTTTTGACCATTTTTGGACCAAATTTGACCATTTTTGGACCAAATTTGACCATTTTTTGACCAAATTTGACCATTTTTGACCATTTTTTGGACCAAATTTGACCATTTTTGACCAAATTTGACCATTTTTGACCATTTTTTGACAATTTTTTGGACCAATTTTTTTTATTTTTGATTATTTTGGACCAAATTTGACCATTTTTGACCATTTTGACCATTTTTGACCATTTTTGGAACATTTTTTGGACCAAATTTGACAATTTTTTGACTATTTTTGACCATTTATTGACCAAAATGGGCCATTTTATGACCATTTGGACCAAATTTGACCGCCGAAAAATATAATTACCCGCCGAAAAATATAATTACCCGCCGAAAAATTATAATTACCCGCCGAAAAATAAAATACCCGCCGAAAAGTTATATTACCCGCCGAAAAATACAATTACCCGCCGAATAATATTTTTTTGACCTTTTATTTTACCATTTTTGACCATTTTTTGACCAAATTTGACCATTTTTAGACCAAATTTGACCATTTTTTGGACCAAATTTCACCATTTTTGGACCAAATTTGACCATTTTTTGGACCAAATTTGACCATTCTTGACCATTTTTTGGACCAAATTTGACCATTTTTGACCATTTTTGGACCAAATTTGACCATTTATTGCCCAAAATGGGCCATTTTTGACCATTTTTTGACAAAATTTGACCATTTTTTGACCATTTGACCGCCGTGGTCATATTGCGTGGGCAAGTCGCGTGGGCAAGTCGCGTGGGCATCTTGCGTGGGCATATTTCGTGGGCATATTGCGTGGGCAAGTCGCGTGGGCATCTTGCGTGGGCAAGTCGCGTGGGCGTATTGCGTGGGCATATTGCGTAGGCAATTTGGGTGGGCATGTTGCGTGGGCATGTTGCGTGGGCAATTTTGTTGGGCATGTTGCGTAGGCAGGTTGCGTGGGCAGTTTGGGTGATTTATTCATAGTTTTACGGTTTTACACCTGAGCCTTTCCTATTGGCGATGCAAGCGTAGATGTTGGATATATGTCAAACGTGGTTTACGATGTGCGATTAATGTTTATTTCATTGTGTGTGTAAGGTGTTGTGTAGTATCGAAGATTTAAAATATACCCATACATAGTTACTAAGTAACCGTGTGTTTCATGTCATTTTGTTTATCTATCAGTTTATAAATTCATAGACACATAAAAAGATTGATTTAAGAAGTTCGGGTTCGGAATTTGCATATTTTTTGCAGAATATTTTAGGTACAGGAACAATCTAGCTCTTATTAACTAGATGAAGGAATAACTTTTTGCGATGTACTGGCCTCTCTTTTCTTTCCGACGATATATCTAAGAGCGAATAAACAGGAACTGAACTCGTTGGGAGGTTTTTGGACGGTACAGCATAATGTTTCAAAAATATTGTGTTACAAGTGTTACTTCTCCTATGACAATAATCACTGTCATCAAAATGCAGTGAACACACGTACATAAATTTACTCCTCACTTTCTTTCCAATTCGCAACCTCATGACCCAGCCTGTATGCTGATCAACTATTTCGTTCAATCCTCTTTTATTACAAATGGATACTTTTCATTTTCCGGACTTCGGAAATTCATGGAACGAAATTTCGGGATTATTTTTTGCCCAAGAATTACATCCCGGAAGACAACAGTATGTATTAGTATTTTCAAAATATATGAAGTAACGAATACAAACAGTATGAATAAAGAAACTAACAAATAAGATCGAATAAAAACAATAACGATTAAAAACAATAATTAATAAAAACACTGTATTTAGGATACGAATATAATCACAAAACAAGAACAGCGACAGAAACGAATAAAAACACTCTTTGTAAGTACATAAACACGAATACAAACACTAACAATGAAAACACTTTTTATAAGTAAATAAACAATCATTTTAAGTAAAATTAGCCTCAGAGTCGCAAATGTACGCTGTCAAACACCTGGTCAACACAATACAAACATATAAAAGCATACCGGCCATAACGGGTAGTATGGTTCCAAATTTCGCCGCTAGATAGCGAGCGCCAGGCTTGCATCGCGAATAGCTCCAAAAATCCTAAGTTTGTTCTGGAAACAGATTCAGATACTTCATCTGTACACCTTAAATCAAGTCACCGAGTTTTTACTTTTTTTTAGCTATGTAAATACGATTTTTTTAAAATAGGTTAATACGAACTGTCAATGAAGTTGTCACCGTTGTCACTGTCATGTTATTATATTAGTTCTTCATTGTGCTAAGTTACTACTAAATTACAAATATATTCTAGAAAAATTAAAAAACAACCAAGTATTTATTTTAAATGGATTATAAATAAGTAAAAATTATGACTGAAACAAATTATGGACGAAGTAACATTAGTAATTTATCATCGCTCCATCAGCGTCCAGTACTTTATTTGATCTAATTGACCACCCCTCTTCTAACTTATTACAACTTTCTCGTTTTCTGATAATTTTGGCATCTTAATTGACACTAATGACACTGACTTGTGACACTGACAAGTTAACAATCGAGACCGACTCAATACAGCAAAAAACAGGTGTACGCGATTTTTTTGCAAGCCAGTGTAATTATCAATAAAAATCTACATTCCTAACCCAGATGACGTTTGGAACTAACCTTCGACCATTACAAATCACTTTTATAAGGTTAAATGTTTAATACTGTTTAAATGTAGTAGATTTATATAAAATACATCTAATTATAATATAATTAGTCTACCATACAACAATTTACCTTTTAAAACTACTTTTTTTTTTAATTTAAATTCTTTGTGACAGCTGACTTGACAAGTACATTTCATTCCAAAAATGTTAACTAAATTTTACATTCTAAAACCTTCTATTTATTGCAGAAATATTTCAAACTTTTAACACATTTTTGGTATCACTGGTTTACAGTAATAGTATATTATGTTATTAGGAGTAGAAAGCGGTCTTTTAGTGTTGAACCCAGCTATTGCGGCCGAGGCGCTAGCCGAGGCCAGGCAAGCTGAGTAAAACACAAAAAGGGCGTTTTGCTCCGAATAACATATACTATTTTTTCTTCAAGTGTTTCAATGAAAACTGGGGATTTTTTTATATTTTTCTAGAATTGTTTTAATTATAGCGTTCGCAATTTCAGCCATAGTTGGCTGTGTACACTACAAAACACATACGATACAACTGTCAAATAACAATTTTTCAATATGGCCTGTGTTGCTGTGACGACTGCTGCCGCCAGCGGTGAACTAAGAAGCTAACATTTTTTTACTAGTACAATAATGAACAACATTGTTGTACTAGTAATAAAATGAATATCTTCTATAGTGTGTGTATAGTAGCATAATATGAATATTGTTGTACACTTGGAGAAAAAACTATTTTTTGTAACGTTTGAATTAAAAACTCAGTTTATTTTCAATAATTAATTTTAAATGAAAATTGTAAAAAATTACTACGTTGTTGTATATTTTACCAAGACGTACTTTCTATTCACAATTTCTTCATCTTTCAGACCCAATATATCATATAACGCTACTATAAATTATTACATAATCAGGTAAGTTCTATATACTATATGAAAAAAATAAAATATAAACATCACCACGACTTACTCATACTTAGGTGTACTAATCTGTTGTGGCCAGCACAATACCTCTCGGCACTTCCTTTTTTGGTTAAGTATAGGGCGCGAACAGTCATGTTACATTATTGGTCTTGACAAGCAGATGTAGAGGCCCGTTTCAGAATGATAATTAGTAATTAGGTACATAAATGCCAGAATTTTGCATTGAAAATTTCAAGATTTTCTAAATTCATGTAGTTAATTTGTCACCAGGAGTGTGAAATTGACTTTTGACCAAATTTGACCATTTTTTGGACCAAATTTGACCATTTTTGACCTTTTTGACCATTTTTGGACCAAATTTGATTATTTTTTGACCAAATTTGACCATTTTTGACATTTTTTGACCAAATTTGACCATTTTTGGACCAAATTTGACCAATTTTGACCATTTTTATCAAATTTGACCATTTTTTGGACCAAATTTGACCATTTTTGGCCATTATTTGGACCAAATTTGACCATTTTTGATTATTTTTTGGACCAAATTTGACCATTTTTTGACCAAATTTGACCATTTTTTGGACCAAATTGTCCATTTTTGACCATTTTTGGACCAAATTTGACCAATTTTGACCATTTTTACCAAATTTGACCATTTTGACCAAATTTGACAATTTTTGACCATTTTTTGGACCAAATTTGACCATTTTTTGGCCATTTTTTGGACCAAATTTGACCATTTTTTGACCAAATTTGACCATTTTTTGGACTAAATTTGACAATTTTTTGATTATTTTTGACCATTCAATAAATTACCCGCCGAAATAATTATATTACCCGCCGAAAACATAATTACCCGCCGAAAAATTATATTACCCGCCGAAAAACAAAATACCCGCCGAAAAATTATATTACCCGCCGAAAATATAATTGCCCGCCGAAAAATTATAATTACCCGCCAAAAAATAAAATACCCGCCGAAAAATTATATTACCCGCCGAAAAATACAATTACCCGCCGAATAATATTGCGTAGGCAGGTTGCGTGGGCAAGTCGCATGGGCAAGTCGCGTGGGCATTTTGCGTGGGCATATTGCGTGGGCAAGTCGCGTGGGCATCTTGCGTGGGCAATTTGGGTGGGCATCTTGTGTGGGCATGTTGCGTGGGCAATTTTGGTGGGCATGTTGCGTAGGCAGGTTGCGTGGGCAAGTCGCATGGGCAAGTCGCGTGGGCATTTTGCGTGGGCATATTGCGTGGGCAAGTCGCGTGGGCATCCTGGGTAGGCAATTTGGGTGGGCATCTTGTGTGGGCATGTTGCGTGGGCAATTTTGGTGGGCATGTTGCGTAGGCAGGTTGCGTGGGCAGTTTGGGTGATTTATTCATAGTTTTACGGTTTTACACCTGAGCCTTTCCTATTGGCGATGCAAGCGTAGATGTTGGATATAGTCAAACGTGGTTTACGATGTGCGATTAATGTTTATTTCATTGTGTGTGGAAGGTGTTGTGTAGTATCGAAGATTTAAAATATACCCATATATAGTTACTTACTAAGTAACCGTGTGTTTCATGTCATTTTGTTTATCTATCAGTTTATAAATTCATAGACACATAAAAAGATTGATTTAAGAAGTTCGGGTTCGGAATTTGCATATTTTTTGCAGAATATTTTAGGTACAGGAACAATCTAGCTCTTATTAACTAGATGAAGGAATAACTTTTCGCGATGTACTGGCCTCTCTTTTCTTTCCGACGATTTATCTGAGAGCGAATAAACAGGAACTGAACTCGTTGGGAGGTTTTTGGACGGTACAGCATAATGTTTCAAAAATATTGTGTTACAAGTGTTACTTCTCCTATGACAATAATCACGGTCATCAAAATGCAGTGAACACACGTACATAAATTTACTCCTCACTTTCTTTCCAATTCGCAACCTCATGACCCAGACTGTATGCTGATCAACTATTTCGTTCAATGGATACTTTTCATTTTCCGGACTTCGGAAATTCATGGAACGAAATTTCGGGATTATTTTTTGCCCAAGAATTACATCCCGGAAGACAACAGTATGTATTAGTATTTTCAAAATATATGAAGTAACGAATACAAACAGTATGAATAAAGAAACTAACGAATAAGATCGAATAAAAACAATAACGATTAAAGACAATAATTAATAAAAACACTGTGTTTAGGATACGAATATAATCACAAAACAAGAACAGCGACAGAAACGAATAAAAACACTCTTTGTAAGTACATAAACACGAATACAAACACTAACAATGAAAACACTTTTCATAAGTAAATAAACAATCATTTTAAGTAAAATTAGCCTCAGAGTCGCAAATGTACGCTGTCAAACACCTGGTCAACACAATACAAACATATAAAAGCATACCGGCCATAACGGGTAGTATGGTTCCAAATTTCGCCGCTAGATAGCGAGCGCCAGGCTTGCATCGCGAATAGCTCCAAAAATCCTAAGTTTGTTCTGGAAACAGATTCAGATACTTCATCTGTACACCTTAAAAATCAAGTCACCGAGTTTTTACTTTTTTACCTCTCGCTAAGAGAGGTATTGCATTCATGCTAAAAATCGCATATCCTGATTTTATTGAATAAGCACGTTTTAAGGTCCCTACAATCCGATTTTATCATTTTTACGATGATGTCTGTGTGTGTGTGTGTGTGTGTGTGTGTGTGTGTGGATGTGTGTGTGTATGTGTGTGTGTGTGTGGGATGTTGGAAGGACGGTTACTCAAAAACTATAAGACTTTAAATTTTTTTAACTACGTATTTCCCAATCGGACATTCATGGGAAGATCTGAAAAGGTTTTGGTAACAATTGGACAACCGGAAGTAGAAGATTCTTGAAAAAAAATCTTTTAAATAATATTTTTTGAAATTTTTTCTTGATAATATTAAAGAAAAATAAATTCTCTTTCTGATACATTTAAATATTTTACAATATATTCTATAGATTTAGAGATAGAAGAAATATAGTATGTAAAATAATCTGTTATAATAAATTTTACAGCCGAAAGAATGGCCATGGAAAATAGTTGAAAATTTAATTTGTTTGTAACTGACAGATAATGTCAGTGTCAGAAATCCGAAGACATTACTGAAGACTTTTTCTGGGAAGTACATACATTATATTATTTCTTAATGTATTAATAGAATTGGAAACATTTCGAAAAATTAGAAGAGGACAAAATTTCTTCATCAAAAATGAATTTAAAATTAAACAATCTAAATATATATGGAATAGATATATGCGTAAGTAGAATTTTTGGTGTAGAGTGTAGGTATACAAGAAATGTTAAATACAATAGGGAGCGAGCAGTCATATGATTTTGTTGGCCTTGACAAGCAGATATGGGGGCCCATGTCAGAATGATAGCTAGTAATTATGTATATAGATGTCAAATATCATAATTTCTCATTCTAAATTTAGTGATTTTCCAATTCCATGTGGAGCAGAATTAAATGTTAAATATCTAAGGCATACAAGTAAACTTTAAACTCCTGGTGATAAATTAACTACGTAAATTTAGAAAATCTTGAAATTTTCAATGAAAAATTCTAACATTTGACATCTATGTACATAATTACTAATTATCATTCTGAAACGGGCCCACACATTTGTTTGTCAAGCCCAAAAATGTAACATTACCGTTCGCGCCCTATACTTATGTAACCAAAAAAAGGAAGTGGCGAGAGGTATTGTGCTGGCCACAACAGATTTTTTTAGCTATGTAAATTTTTGTCCATTTTTACCAAATTTGACCATTTTTGGACCAAATTTGACCATTTTTGGACCAAATTTGACAATTTTTTGGACCAAATTTGACAACTTTTTGACTATTTTTGACCATTTATGACCAAAATAGGCCATTTTATGACCATTTGGACCAAATTTGACCGCCGAAAACATAATTACCCGCCGAAAAATTATATTACCCGCCGAAAAACAAAATACCCGCCGAAAAATTATATTCCTTTACCATTTTTAACCATTTTTTGACCAAATTTGACTATTTATGACCATTTTTTGACAAAATTTGACCATTTTTTGGACCAAATTTGACCATTTTTGACCATTTTTTGGACCAAATTTGACCATTTATGACCATTTTTGGACCAAATTTGACCATTTTTGGACCAAATTTGACCATTTTTGACCATTTTTACCAAATTTGACCATTTTTGGACCAAATTTGACCATTTTTGACCATTTTTGGACCATTTTTGGACCAAATTTGACCATTTTTTGACCAAATTTGACCATTTTTTGGACCAAATTTGACCATTTTTGATCATTTTTGGACCAAATTTGACCATTTTTGACAATTTTTTGACCAAATTTGACCATTTTTGACCATTTTTGGACCAAATTTGACCATTTATTGAACAAAATGGGCCATTTTTGACCATTTTGTTTATAATTTTTGGACCAAATTTTGGACCAAATTAGCTCATTTTTTGGACCAAGTCTAGTGGGCAAGTCGCGAGGGCATTTTGCGTGGGCATATTGCGTGGGCAAGTCGCGTGAGCATATCGCGTGGGCAAGTCGCGTGAGCACATTGCGTGGGCAATTTGCGTGGGCATCTTGCGTGGGCAAGTCGCGTGAGCACATTGCGTGGGCATTTTGCGTGGGCAATTTGCGTGGGCAAGTCGCATGGGCAAGTCGCGTGGGCATTTTGCGTGGGCATATTGCGTGGGCAAGTCGCGTGGGCAGTTTGGGTGATTTATTCATAGTTTTACGGTTTTACACTTGAGCCTTTCCTATTGGCGATGCAAGCGTAGATGTTGGATATATGTCAAACGTGGTTTACGATGTGCGATTAATGTTTATTTCATTGTGTGTGTAAGGTGTTGTGTAGTATCGAAGATTTAAAATATACCCATATATAGTTACTTACTATGTAACCGTGTGTTTCATGTCATTTTGTTTATCTATCAGTTTATAAATTCATAGACACATAAAAAGATTGATTTAAGAAGTTCGGGTTCGGAATTTGCATATTTTTTGCAGAATATTTTAGGTACAGGAACAATCTAGCTCTTATTAACTAGATGAAGGAATAACTTTTCGCGATGTACTGGCCTCTCTTTTCTTTCCGACGATTTATCTGAGAGCGAATAAACAGGAACTGAACTCGTTGGGAGGTTTTTGGACGGTACAGCATAATGTTTCAAAAATATTGTGTTACAAGTGTTACTTCTCCTATGACAATAATCACTGTCATCAAAATGCAGTGAACACACGTACATAAATTTACTCCTCACTTTCTTTCCAATTCGCAACCTCATGACCCAGCCTGTATGCTGATCAACTATTTCGTTCAATCCTCTTTTATTACAAATGGATACTTTTCATTTTCCGGACTTCGGAAATTCATGGAACGAAATTTCGGGATTATTTTTTGCCCAAGAATTACATCCCGGAAGACAACAGTATGTATTAGTATTTTCAAAATATATGAAGTAACGAATACAAACAGTATGAATAAAGAAACTAACAAATAAGATCGAATAAAAACAATAACGATTAAAGACAATAATTAATAAAAACACTGTGTTTAGGATACGAATATAATCACAAAACAAGAACAGCGACAGAAACGAATAAAAACACTCTTTGTAAGTACATAAACACGAATACAAACACTAACAATGAAAACACTTTTTAAAAGTAAATAAACAATCATTTTAAGTAAAATTAGCCTCAGAGTCGCAAATGTACGCTGTCAAACACCTGGTCAACACAATACAAACATATAAAAGCATACCGGCCATAACGGGTAGTATGGTTCCAAATTTCGCCGCTAGATAGCGAGCGCCAGGCTTGCATCGCGAATAGCTCCAAAAATCCTAAGTTTGTTCTGGAAACAGATTCAGATACTTCATCTGTACACCTTAAAAATCAAGTCACCGAGTTTTTACTTTTTTTTAGCTATGCAAATACGATTTTTTTAAAATAGGTTAATACGAACTGTCAATGAAGTTGTCACCGTTGTCACTGTCATGTTATTATATTAGTTCTTCATTGTGCTAAGTTACTACTAAATTACAAATATATTCTAGAAAAATTAAAAAACAACCAAGTATTTATTTTAAATGGATTATAAATAAGTAAAAATTATGACTGAAACAAATTATGGACGAAGTAACATTAGTAATTTATCATCGCTCCATCAGCGTCCAGTACTTTATTTGATCTAATTGACCACCCCTCTTCTAACTTATTACAACTTTCTCGTTTTCTGATAATTTTGGCATCTTAATTGACACTAATGACACTGACTTGTGACACTGACAAGTTAACAATCGAGACCGACTCAATACAGCAAAAAACAAGTGTACGCGATTTTTTTTGCAAGCCAGTGTAATTATCAATAAAAATCTACATTCCTAACCCAGATGACGTTTGGATCAAACCTTCGACCATTACAAATCACTTTTATAAGGTTAAATGTTTAATACTGTTTAATTATAATATAATTAGTCTACCATACAACAATTTACCTTTTAAAACTACTTTTTTTTTTAATTTAAATTCTTTGTGACAGCTGACTTGACAAGTACATTTCATTCCAAAAATGTTAACTAAATTTTACATTCTAAAACCTTCTATTTATTGCAGAAATATTTCAAACTTTTAACACATTTTTGGTATCACTGGTTTACAGTAATAGTATATTATGTATATATACTATTTTTTCTTCAAGTGTTTCAAAGAAAACTGGGGATTTTTTTATATTTTTCTAGAATTGTTTTAATTATAGCGTTCGCAATTTCAGCCATAGTTGGCTGTGTACACTACAAAACACATACGATACAACTGTCAAATAACAATTTTTCAATATGGCCTGTGTTGCTGTGACGACTCCTGCCGCCAGCGGTGAACTAAGAAGCTAACATTTTTTTACTAGTACAATAATGAACAACATTGTTGTACTAGTAATAAAATGAATATCTTCTATAGTGTGTGTATAGTAGCATAATATGAATATTGTTGTACACTTGGAGAAAAAACTATTTTTTGTAACGTTTGAATTAAAAACTCAGTTTATTTTCAATAATTAATTTTAAATGAAAATTGTAAAAAATTACTACGTTGTTGTATATTTTACCAAGACGTACTTTCTATTCACAATTTCTTCATCTTTCATATAACGCTACTATAAATTATTACATAATCAGGTAAGTTCTATATACTATATGAAAAAAATAAAATATAAACATCACCACGACTTACTCATACTTAGGTGTACTAATCTGTTGTGGCCAGCACAATACCTCTCGGCACTTCCTTTTTTGGTTAAGTATAGGGCGCGAACAGTCATGTTACATTATTAGTCTTGACAAGCAGATGTAGAGGCCCGTTTCAGAATGATAATTAGTAATTAGGTACATAAATGCCAGAATTTTGCATTGAAAATATCAAGATTTTCTAAATTCATGTAGTTAATTTGTCACCAGGAGTGTGAAATTGACTTTTGACCAAATTTGACCATTTTTTGGACCAAATTTGACCATTTATGACATTTTTGACCATTTTTTGGACCAAATTTGATTATTTTTTGACCAAATTTGACCATTTTTAACATTTTTTGACCAAATTTGACCATTTTTTGGACCAAATTTGTCCATTTTTGACCATTTTTTGACCAAATTTGACCATTTTTGACCATTTTTACCAAATTTGACCATTTTTGGCCATTATTTGGACCAAATTTGACCATTTTTGATTATTTTTGGACCAAATTTGACCATTTTTGACTATTTTTTGACCAAATTTGACCATTTTTTGGACCAAATTTGTCCATTTTTGACCATTTTTGGAACAAATTTGATCAATTTTGACCATTTTTACCAAATTCGACCATTTTTTGGACCATTTTTTGGACCAAATTTGACCATTTTTGGCCATTATTTGGACCAAATTTGACCATTTTTGATTATTTTTTGGACCAAATTTGACCATTTTTTGGACCAAATTTGTCCATATTTGACCATTTTTGGACCAAATTTGACCAATTTTGACCATTTTTACCAAATTTGACCATTTTTGGACCAAATTTGACCATTTTTGGACCAAATTTGACAATTTTTTGGACCAAATTTGACAACTTTTTGACTATTTTTGACCATTTATGACCAAAATAGGCCATTTTATGACCATTTGGACCAAATTTGACCGCCGAAAAATATAATTACCCGCCGAAAAAATTATATTACCCGCCGAAAACATAATTACCCGCCGAAAAATTATATTACCCGCCGAAAAACAAAATACCCGCCGAAAAATTATATTCCTTTACCATTTTTGACCATTTTTTGACCAAATTTGACCAGTTTTTTGACCAAATTTGACTATTTATGACCATTTTTTGACCAAATTTGACCATTTTTGGACCAAATTTGACCATTTTTGACCATTTTTTGACCAAATTTGACCATTTTTGGACCAAATTTGACCATTTTTGATCATTTTTGGACCATTTTTTGGACCAAATTTGACTATTTTTGACAATTTTTTGACCAAATTTGACCATTTTTGACCATTTTTGGACCAAATTTGACCATTTATTGAGCAAAATGGGCCATTTTTGACCATTTTGTTTATAATTTTTGGACCAAATTGGACCAAATTAGCTCATTTTTTGGACCAAGTCTAGTGGGCAAGTCGCGAGGGCATTTTGCGTGGGCATATTGCGTGGGCAAGTCGCGTGAGCATATCGCGTGGGCAAGTCGCGTGAGCACATTGCGTGGGCAATTTGCGTGGGCAAGTCGCGTGAGCATTTTGCGTGGGCATCTTGCGTGGGCAAGTCGCGTGGGCATATCGCGTGGGCAAGTCGCGTGAGCACATTGCGTGGGCAATTTGCGTGGGCAAGTCGCATGGGCAAGTCGCGTGGGCATTTTGCGTGGGCATATTGCGTGGGCAAGTCGCGTGGGCATCTTGCGTGGGCAAGTCGCGTGGGCGTATTGCGTGGGCATTTTGCGTAGGCAATTTGGGTGGGCATCTTGTGTGGGCATCTTGCGTGGGCAATTTTGGTGGGCATGTTGCGTAGGCAGGTTGCGTGGGCAGTTTGGGTGATTTATTCATAGTTTTACGGTTTTACACCTGAGCCTTTCCTATTGGCGATGCAAGCGTAGATGTTGGATATATGTCAAACGTGGTTTACGATGTGCGATTAATGTTTATTTCATTGTGTGTGTAATGTGTTGTGTAGTATCGAAGATTTAAAATATACCCATATATAGTTACTTACTAAGTAACCGTGTGTTTCATGTCATTTTGTTTATCTATCAGTTTATAAATTCATAGACACATAAAAAGATTGATTTAAGAAGTTCGGGTTCGGAATTTGCATATTTTTTGCAGAATATTTTAGGTACAGGAACAATCTAGCTCTTATTAACTAGATGAAGGAATAACTTTTCGCGATGTACTGGCCTCTCTTTTCTTTCCGACGATTTATCTGAGAGCGAATAAACAGGAACTGAACTCGTTGGGAGGTTTTTGGACGGTACAGCATAATGTTTCAAAAATATTGTGTTACAAGTGTTACTTCTCCTATGACAATAATCACTGTCATCAAAATGCAGTGAACACACGTACATAAATTTACTCCTCACTTTCTTTCCAATTCGCAACCTCATGACCCAGACTGTATGCTGATCAACTATTTCGTTCAATCCTCTTTTATTACAAATGGATACTTTTCATTTTCCGGACTTCGGAAATTCATGGAACGAAATTTCGGGATTATTTTTTGCCCAAGAATTACATCCCGGAAGACAACAGTATGTATTAGTATTTTCAAAATATATGAAGTAACGAATACAAACAGTATGAATAAAGAAACTAACGAATAAGATCGAATAAAAACAATAACGATTAAAGACAATAATTAATAAAAACACTGTGTTTAGGATACGAATATAATCACAAAACAAGAACAGCGACAGAAACGAATAAAAACACTCTTTGTAAGTACATAAACACGAATACAAACACTAACAATGAAAACACTTTTTATAAGTAAATAAACAATCATTTTAAGTAAAATTAGCCTCAGAGTCGCAAATGTACGCTGTCAAACACCTGGTCAACACAATACAAACATATAAAAGCATACCGGCCATAACGGGTAGTATGGTTCCAAATTTCGCCGCTAGATAGCGAGCGCCAGGCTTGCATCGCGAATAGCTCCAAAAATCCTAAGTTTGTTCTGGAAACAGATTCAGATACTTCATCTGTACACCTTAAAAATCAAGTCACCGAGTTTTTACTTTTTTTTAGCTATGTAAATACGATTTTTTTAAAATAGGTTAATACGAACTGTCAATGAAGTTGTCACCGTTGTCACTGTCATGTTATTATATTAGTTCTTCATTGTGCTAAGTTACTACTAAATTACAAATATATTCTAGAAAAATTAAAAAACAACCAAGTATTTATTTTAAATGGATTATAAATAAGTAAAAATTATGACTGAAACAAATTATGGACGAAGTAACATTAGTAATTTATCATCGCTCCATCAGCGTCCAGTACTTTATTTGATCTAATTGACCACCCCTCTTCTAACTTATTACAACTTTCTCGTTTTCTGATAATTTTGGCATCTTAATTGACACTAATGACACTGACTTGTGACACTGACAAGTTAACAATCGAGACCGACTCAATACAGCAAAAAACAAGTGTACGCGATTTTTTTTGCAAGCCAGTGTAATTATCATTAAAAATCTACATTCCTAACCCAGATGACGTTTGGATCAAACCTTCGACCATTACAAATCACTTTTATAAGGTTAAATGTTTAATACTGTTTAAATGTAGTAGATTTATATAAAATACATCTAATTATAATATAATTAGTCTACCATACAACAATTTACCTTTTAAAACTACTTTTTTTTTTAATTTAAATTCTTTGTGACAGCTGACTTGACAAGTACATTTCATTCCAAAAATGTTAACTAAATTTTACATTCTAAAACCTTCTATTTATTGCAGAAATATTTCAAACTTTTAACACATTTTTGGTATCACTGGTTTACAGTAATAGTATATTATGTTATTAGGAGTAGAAAGCGGTCTTTTTGTGTTGAACCCAGCTATTGCGGCCGAGGCGCTAGCCGAGGCCAGGCAAGCTGGGTAAAACACAAAAAGGGCGTTTTGCTCCGAATAACATATACTATTTTTTCTTCAAGTGTTTCAAAGAAAACTGGGGATTTTTTTATATTTTTCTAAAATTGTTTTAATTATAGCGTTCGCAATTTCAGCCATAGTTGGCTGTGTACACTACAAAACACATACGATACAACTGTCAAATAACAATTTTTTAATATGGCCTGTGTTGCTGTGACGACTGCTGCCGCCATCGGTGAACTAAGAAGCTAACATTTTTTTACTAGTACAATAATGAACAACATTGTTGTACTAGTAATAAAATGAATATCTTCTATAGTGTGTGTATAGTAGCATAATATGAATATTGTTGTACACTTGGAGAAAAAACTATTTTTTGTAACGTTTGAATTAAAAACTCAGTTTATTTTCAATAATTAATTTTAAATGAAAATTGTAAAAAATTACTACGTTGTTGTATATTTTACCAAGACGTACTTTCTATTCACAATTTCTTCATCTTTCAGACCCAATATATCATATAACGCTACTATAAATTATTACATAATCAGGTAAGTTCTATATACTATATGAAAAAAATAAAATATAAACATCACCACGACTTACTCATACTTAGGTGTACTAATCTGTTGTGGCCAGCACAATACCTCTCGGCACTTCCTTTTTTGGTTAAGTATAGGGCGCGAACAGTCATGTTACATTATTAGTCTTGACAAGCAGATGTAGAGGCCCGTTTCAGAATGATAATTAGTAATTAGGTACATAAATGCCAGAATTTTGCATTGAAAATATCAAGATTTTCTAAATTCATGTAGTTAATTTGTCACCAGGAGTGTGAAATTGACTTTTGACCAAATTTGACCATTTTTTGGACCAAATTTGACCATTTTTGACCTTTTTGACCATTTTTTGGACCAAATTTGATTATTTTTTGACCAAATTTGACCATTTTTGACATTTTTTGGACCAAATTTGACCATTTTTGACCATTTTTGAACAAATTTGACCATTTTTGGACCAAATTTGACCATTATTTGGACCAAATTTGACCATTTTTGGCCATTATTTGGACCAAATTTGACCATTTTTGATTATTTTTTGGACCAAATTTGACCATTTTTTGGACCAAATTTGTCCATTTTTGACCATTTTTGGACCAAATTTGACCATTTTTGGACCAAATTTGACCATTTTTGGACTAAATTTGACAATTTTTTGGACCAAATTTGACAATTTTTTGGACCAAATTTGACAACTTTTTGACTATTTTTGACCATTTATGACCAAAATAGGCCATTTTATGACAATTTGGACCAAATTTGACCGCCGAAAAATATAATTACCCGCCGAAAAAATTATATTACCCGCCGAAAACATAATTACCCGCCGAAAAATTATATTACCCGCCGAAAAACAAAATACCCGCCGAAAAATTATATTCCTTTACCATTTTTGACCATTTTTTGACCAAATTTGACCAGTTTTTTGACCAAATTTGACTATTTATGACCATTTTTTGACCAAATTTGACCATTTTTGGACCAAATTTGACCATTTTTGACCATTTTTTGACCAAATTTGACCATTTTTGGACCAAATTTGACCATTTTTGATCATTTTTGGACCATTTTTTGGACCAAATTTGACTATTTTTGACAATTTTTTGACCAAATTTGACCATTTTTGACCATTTTTGGACCAAATTTGACCATTTATTGAGCAAAATGGGCCATTTTTGACCATTTTGTTTATAATTTTTTGACCAAATTTGACTATTTATGACCATTTTTTGACCAAATTTGACCATTTTTAGACCAAATTTGACCATTTTTTGGACCAAATTTCACCATTTTTGGACCAAATTTGACCATTTTTTGGACCAAATTTGACCATTCTTGACCATTTTTTGGACCAAATTTGACCATTTTTGACCATTTTTGGACCAAATTTGACCATTTATTGAGCAAAATGGGCCATTTTTGACCATTTTGTTTATAATTTTTGGACCAAATTGGACCAAATTTTGCACCAAATTAGCTCATTTTTTGGACCAAGTCTAGTGGGCAAGTCGCGAGGGCATTTTGCGTGGGCATATTGCGTGGGCAAGTCGCGTGAGCATATCGCGTGGGCAAGTCGCGTGAGCACATTGCGTGGGCAATTTGCGTGGGCAAGTCGCGTGAGCATTTTGCGTGGGCATCTTGCGTGGGCAAGTCGCGTGGGCATATCGCGTGGGCAAGTCGCGTGAGCACATTGCGTGGGCATTTTGCGTGGGCAATTTGCGTGGGCAAGTCGCATGGGCAAGTCGCGTGGGCATTTTGCGTGGGCATATTGCGTGGGCAAGTCGCGTGGGCAGTTTGGGTGATTTATTCATAGTTTTACGGTTTTACACCTGAGCCTTTCCTATTGGCGATGCAAGCGTAGATGTTGGATATATGTCAAACGTGGTTTACGATGTGCGATTAATGTTTATTTCATTGTGTGTGTAAGGTGTTGTGTAGTATCGAAGATTTAAAATATACCCATATATAGTTACTTACTAAGTAACCGTGTGTTTCATGTCATTTTGTTTATCTATCAGTTTATAAATTCATAGACACATAAAAAGATTGATTTAAGAAGTTCGGGTTCGGAATTTGCATATTTTTTGCAGAATATTTTAGGTACAGGAACAATCTAGCTCTTATTAACTAGATGAAGGAATAACTTTTCGCGATGTACTGGCCTCTCTTTTCTTTCCGACGATTTATCTGAGAGCGAATAAACAGGAACTGAACTCTTGGGAGGTTTTTGGACGGTACAGCATAATGTTTCAAAAATATTGTGTTACAAGTGTTACTTCTCCTATGACAATAATCACTGTCATCAAAATGCAGTGAACACACGTACATAAATTTACTCCTCACTTTCTTTCCAATTCGCAACCTCATGACCCAGACTGTATGCTGATCAACTATTTCGTTCAATCCTCTTTTATTACAAATGGATACTTTTCATTTTCCGGACTTCGGAAATTCATGGAACGAAATTTCGGGATTATTTTTTGCCCAAGAATTACATCCCGGAAGACAACAGTATGTATTAGTATTTTCAAAATATATGAAGTAACGAATACAAACAGTATGAATAAAGAAACTAACGAATAAGATCGAATAAAAACAATAACGATTAAAGACAATAATTAATAAAAACACTGTGTTTAGGATACGAATATAATCACAAAACAAGAACAGCGACAGAAACAAATAAAAACACTCTTTGTAAGTACATAAACACGAATACAAACACTAACAATGAAAACACTTTTTATAAGTAAATAAACAATCATTTTAAGTAAAATTAGCCTCAGAGTCGCAAATGTACGCTGTCAAACACCTGGTCAACACAATACAAACATATAAAAGCATACCGGCCATAACGGGTAGTATGGTTCCAAATTTCGCCGCTAGATAGCGAGCGCCAGGCTTGCATCGCGAATAGCTCCAAAAATCCTAAGTTTGTTCTGGAAACAGATTCAGATACTTCATCTGTACACCTTAAAAATCAAGTCACCGAGTTTTTACTTTTTTTTAGCTATGTAAATACGATTTTTTTTAAAATAGGTTAATACGAACTGTCAATGAAGTTGTCACCGTTGTCACTGTCATGTTATTATATTAGTTCTTCATTGTGCTAAGTTACTACTAAATTACAAATATATTCTAGAAAAATTAAAAAACAACCAAGTATTTATTTTAAATGGATTATAAATAAGTAAAAATTATGACTGAAACAAATTATGGACGAAGTAACATTAGTAATTTATCATCGCTCCATCAGCGTCCAGTACTTTATTTGATCTAATTGACCACCCCTCTTCTAACTTATTACAACTTTCTCGTTTTCTGATAATTTTGGCATCTTAATTGACACTAATACACTGACTTGTGACACTGACAAGTTAACAATCGAGACCGACTCAATACAGCAAAAAACAAGTGTACGCGATTTTTTTTGCAAGCCAGTGTAATTATCAATAAAAATCTACATTCCTAACCCAGATGACGTTTGGATCAAACCTTCGACCATTACAAATCACTTTTATAAGGTTAAATGTATAATACTGTTTAAATGTAGTAGATTTATATAAAATACATCTAATTATAATATAATTAGTCTACCATACAACAATTTACCTTTTAAAACTACTTTTTTTTTTAATTTAAATTCTTTGTGACAGCTGACTAGACAAGTACATTTCATTCCAAAAATGTTAACTAAATTTTACATTCTAAAACCTTCTATTTATTGCAGAAATATTTCAAACTTTTAACACATTTTTGGTATCACTGGTTTACAGTAATAGTATATTATGTTATTAGGAGTAGAAAGCGGTCTTTTTGTGTTGAACCCAGCTATTGCGGCCGAGGCGCTAGCCGAGGCCAGGCAAGCTGGGTAAAACACAAAAAGGGCGTTTTGCTCCGAATAACATATACTATTTTTTCTTCAAGTGTTTCAAAGAAAACTGGGGATTTTTTTATATTTTTCTAGAATTGTTTTAATTATAGCGTTCGCAATTTCAGCCATAGTTGGCTGTGTACACTACAAAACACATACGATACAACTGTCAAATAACAATTTTTTAATATGGCCTGTGTTGCTGTGACGACTGCTGCCGCCAGCGGTGAACTAAGAAGCTAACATTTTTTTACTAGTACAATAATGAACAACATTGTTGTACTAGTAATAAAATGAATATCTTCTATAGTGTGTGTATAGTAGCATAATATGAATATTGTTGTACACTTGGAGAAAAAACTATTTTTTGTAACGTTTGAATTAAAAACTCAGTTTATTTTCAATAATTAATTTTAAATGAAAATTGTAAAAAATTACTACGTTGTTGTATATTTTACCAAGACGTACTTTCTATTCACAATTTCTTCATCTTTCAGACCCAATATATCATATAACGCTACTATAAATTATTACATAATCAGGTAAGTTCTATATACTATATGAAAAAAATAAAATATAAACATCACCACGACTTACTCATACTTAGGTGTACTAATCTGTTGTGGCCAGCACAATACCTCTCGGCACTTCCTTTTTTGGTTAAGTATAGGGCGCGAACAGTCATGTTACATTATTGGTCTTGACAAGCAGATGTAGAGGCCCGTTTCAGAATGATAATTAGTAATTAGGTACATAAATGCCAGAATTTTGCATTGAAAATATCAAGATTTTCTAAATTCATGTAGTTAATTTGTCACCAGGAGTGTGAAATTGACTTTTGACCAAATTTGACCATTTTTTGGACCAAATTTGACCATTTTTGACCTTTTTGACCATTTTTTGGACCAAATTTGATTATTTTTTGACCATTTTTTGACCAAATTTGACCATTTTTGACCATTTTTATTAAATTTGACCATTTTTTGGACCAAATTTGACCATTTTTAACCAAATTTGACCATTTTTGGACCAAATTTGACCATTTTTTGGACCAAATTTGACCATTTTTTGCCGTTATTTGGACCAAATTTGACCATTTTTGATTATTTTTTGGACCAAATTTGACCATTTTTTGACCAAATTTGACCATTTTTAACCATTTTTACCAAATTTGACCATTTTTGGACCAAATTTGACCATTTTTGGCCATTTTTTGGACCAAATTTGACCATTTTTGGACCAAATTTGACAATTTTTTGGACCAAATTTGACAATTTTTTGACTATTTATGACCAAAATAGGCCATTTTATGACCATTTGGACCAAATTTGACCGCCGAAAAATATAATTACCCGCCGAAAAAATTATATTACCCGCCGAAAACATAATTACCCGCCGAAAAATTATATTACCCGCCGAAAAACAAAATACCCGCCGAAAAATTATATTCCTTTACCATTTTTGACCATTTTTTGACCAAATTTGACCAGTTTTTTTACCAAATTTGACTATTTATGACCATTTTTTGGACCAAATTTGACCATTTTTGACCATTTTTGGACCAAATTTGACCATTTTTGACCAAATTTGACCATTTTTGGACCAAATTTGACCATTTTTTGGACCAAATTTGACCATTTTTGACCAATTTTTGACCAAATTTGACCATTTTTTGGACCAAATTTGATCATTTTGACCAAATTTGACCATTTTTTGTACCAAATTTGACCATTTTTGACCATTTTTGGACCATTTTTTGGACCAAATTTGACCATTTTTTGGACCAAATTTGATCATTTTGACCAAATTTGATAATTTTTGACCATTTTTGGACCAAATTTGACCATTTTTGGCCATTTTTTGCACCAAATTTGACCATTTTTTGACCAAATTTGACCATTTTTTGGACTAAATTTGACAATTTTTTGATAATTTTTGACCATTCATTAAATTACCCGCCGAAATAATTATATTACCCGCCGAAAACATAATTACCCGCCGAAAAATTATATTACCCGCCGAAAAACAAAATACCCGCCGAAAAATTATATTACCCGCCGAAAAATATAATTGCCCGCCGAAAAATTATAATTACCCGCCGAAAAATAAAATACCCGCCGAAAAATTATATTACCCGCCGAAAAATACAATTACCCGCCGAATAATATTGCGTAGGCAGGTTGCGTGGGCAAGTCGCATGGGCAAGTCGCGTGGGCATTTTGCGTGGGCATATTGCGTGGGCAAGTCGCGTGGGCATCTTGCGTGGGCAATTTGGGTGGGCATCTTGTGTGGGCATGTTGCGTGGGCAATTTTGGTGGGCATGTTGCGTAGGCAGGTTGCGTGGGCAAGTCGCATGGGCAAGTCGCGTGGGCATTTTGCGTGGGCATATTGCGTGGGCAAGTCGCGTGGGCATCTTGCGTGGGCAATTTGGGTGGGCATCTTGTGTGGGCATGTTGCGTGGGCAATTTTGGTGGGCATGTTGCGTAGGCAGGTTGCGTGGGCAGTTTGGGTGATTTATTCATAGTTTTACGGTTTTACACCTGAGCCTTTCCTATTGGCGATGCAAGCGTAGATGTTGGATATATGTCAAACGTGGTTTACGATGTGCGATTAATGTTTATTTCATTGTGTGTGTAAGGTGTTGTGTAGTATCGAAGATTTAAAATATACCCATATATAGTTACTTACTAAGTAACCGTGTGTTTCATGTCATTTTGTTTATCTATCAGTTTATAAATTCATAGACACATAAAAAGATTGATTTAAGAAGTTCGGGTTCGGAATTTGCATATTTTTTGCAGAATATTTTAGGTACAGGAACAATCTAGCTCTTATTAACTAGATGAAGGAATAACTTTTCGCGATGTACTGGCCTCTCTTTTCTTTCCGACGATTTATCTGAGAGCGAATAAACAGGAACTGAACTCGTTGGGAGGTTTTTGGACGGTACAGCATAATGTTTCAAAAATATTGTGTTACAAGTGTTACTTCTCCTATGACAATAATCACTGTCATCAAAATGCAGTGAACACACGTACATAAATTTACTCCTCACTTTCTTTCCAATTCGCAACCTCATGACCCAGACTGTATGCTGATCAACTATTTCGTTCAATCCTCTTTTATTACAAATGGATACTTTTCATTTTCCGGACTTCGGAAATTCATGGAACGAAATTTCGGGATTATTTTTTGCCCAAGAATTACATCCCGGAAGACAACAGTATGTATTAGTATTTTCAAAATATATGAAGTAACGAATACAAACAGTATGAATAAAGAAACTAACGAATAAGATCGAATAAAAACAATAACGATTAAAGACAATAATTAATAAAAACACTGTGTTTAGGATACGAATATAATCACAAAACAAGAACAGCGACAGAAACGAATAAAAACACTCTTTGTAAGTACATAAACACGAATACAAACACTAACAATGAAAACACTTTTTATAAGTAAATAAACAATCATTTTAAGTAAAATTAGCCTCAGAGTCGCAAATGTACGCTGTCAAACACCTGGTCAACACAATACAAACATATAAAAGCATACCGGCCATAACGGGTAGTATGGTTCCAAATTTCGCCGCTAGATAGCGAGCGCCAGGCTTGCATCGCGAATAGCTCCAAAAATCCTAAGTTTGTTCTGGAAACAGATTCAGATACTTCATCTGTACACCTTAAAAATCAAGTCACCGAGTTTTTACTTTTTTTTAGCTATGTAAATACGATTTTTTTAAAATAGGTTAATACGAACTGTCAATGAAGTTGTCACCGTTGTCACTGTCATGTTATTATATTAGTTCTTCATTGTGCTAAGTTACTACTAAATTACAAATATATTCTAGAAAAATTAAAAAACAACCAAGTATTTATTTTAAATGGATTATAAATAAGTAAAAATTATGACTGAAACAAATTATGGACGAAGTAACATTAGTAATTTATCATCGCTCCATCAGCGTCCAGTACTTTATTTGATCTAATTGACCACCCCTCTTCTAACTTATTACAACTTTCTCGTTTTCTGATAATTTTGGCATCTTAATTGACACTAATGACACTGACTTGTGACACTGACAAGTTAACAATCGAGACCGACTCAATACAGCAAAAAACAGGTGTACGCGATTTTTTTGCAAGCCAGTGTAATTATCAATAAAAATCTACATTCCTAACCCAGATGACGTTTGGATCAAACCTTCGACCATTACAAATCACTTTTATAAGGTTAAATGTTTAATACTGTTTAAATGTAGTAGATTTATATAAAATACATCTAATTATAATATAATTAGTCTACCATACAACAATTTACCTTTTAAAACTTTTTTTTTTTTAATTTAAATTCTTTGTGACAGCTGACTTGACAAGTACATTTCATTCCAAAAATGTTAACTAAATTTTACATTCTAAAACCTTCTATTTATTGCAGAAATATTTCAAACTTTTAACACATTTTTGGTATCACTGGTTTACAGTAATAGTATATTATGTTATTAGGAGTAGAAAGCGGTCTTTTTGTGTTGAACCCAGCTATTGCGGCCGAGGCGCTAGCCGAGGCCAGGCAAGCTGGGTAAAACACAAAAAGGGCGTTTTGCTCCGAATAACATATACTATTTTTTCTTCAAGTGTTTCAAAGAAAACTGGGGATTTTTTTATATTTTTCTAGAATTGTTTTAATTATAGCGTTCGCAATTTCAGCCATAGTTGGCTGTGTACACTACAAAACACATACGATACAACTGTCAAATAACAATTTTTCAATATGGCCTGTGTTGCTGTGACGACTGCTGCCGCCAGCGGTGAACTAAGAAGCTAACATTTTTTTACTAGTACAATAATGAACAACATTGTTGTACTAGTAATAAAATGAATATCTTCTATAGTGTGTGTATAGTAGCATAATATGAATATTGTTGTACACTTGGAGAAAAAACTATTTTTTGTAACGTTTGAATTAAAAACTCAGTTTATTTTCAATAATTAATTTTAAATGAAAATTGTAAAAAATTACTACGTTGTTGTATATTTTACCAAGACGTACTTTCTATTCACAATTTCTTCATCTTTCAGACCCAATATATCATATAACGCTACTATAAATTATTACATAATCAGGTAAGTTCTATATACTATATGAAAAAAATAAAATATAATCACCACGACTTACTCATACTTAGGTGTACTAATCTGCTTCTTTTCGTAGATTTTGGTAATAAAAATCTGTTGTGGCCAGCACAATACCTCTCGGCACTTCCTTTTTTGGTTAAGTATAGGGCGCGAACAGTCATGTTACATTATTGGTCTTGACAAGCAGATGTAGAGGCCCGTTTCAGAATGATAATTAGTAATTACGTACATAAATGCCAGAATTTTGCATTGAAAATTTCAAGATTTTCTAAATTCATGTAGTTAATTTGTCACCAGGAGTGTGAAATTGACTTTTGACCAAATTTGACCATTTTTTGGACCAAATTTGACCATTTTTGACCTTTTTGACCATTTTTTGGACCAAATTTGACCATTTTTTGACCAAATTTGACCATTTTTGACATTTTTTGACCAAATTTGACCATTTTTTGGACCAAATTTGTCCATTTTTGACCATTTTTGGACCAAATTTTAACATTTTGACCAAATTTGACCATTTTTGACCAAATTTGACCATTTTTTGGACCAAATTTGTCCATTTTGGACCATTTTTTGGACCAAATTTGACCATTTTTGGCCATTATTTGGACCAAATTTGACCATTTTTGATTATTTTTTGACCAAATTTGACCATTTTTGACCAAATTTGAACATTTTTTGGACCAAATTTGACCATTTTTACTAAATTTTACCATTTTTCGACCAAATTGAGACCATTTTTGACCATTTTTGGACCTTTTTGCACCAAATTTGACCATTATGGCCATTTTTTGGACCAAATTTGACCATTTTTTGGACCAAATTTGACAATTTTTTGACTATTTTTGACCATTTATTGGACCAAATTTGACCATTTTTTGGACCAAATTTGACCATTTTTGATCATTTTTGGACCATTTTTTGGACCAAATTTGACCATTTTTGACAAATTTTTGACCAAATTTGACAATTTATTGAGCAAAATGGGCCATTTTTGACCATTTTGTTTACAATTTTTGGACCAAATTGGACCAAATTTTGGACCAAATTAGCTCATTTTTTGAACCAAGTCGAGTGGGCAAGTCGCGAGGGCATTTTGCGTGGGCATATTGCGTGGGCAAGTCGCGTGAGCACATTGCGTGGGCATTTTGCGTGGGCAATTAGCGTGGGCAAGTCGCGTGGGCATCTTGCGTGGGCATATTTCGTGGGCAATTTGCGTGGGCAAGTCGCGTGGGCATATCGCGTGGGCAAGTCGCGTGAGCACATTGCGTGGGCAATTTGCGTGGGCAAGTCGCGTGAGCATTTTGCGTGGTCATCTTGCGTGGGCAAGTCGCGTGGGCATATCGCGTGGGCAAGTCGCGTGAGCACATTGCGTGGGCAAGTCGCGTGAGCATTTTGCGTGGGCATCTTGCGTGGGCAAGTCGCGTGGGCAAGTCGCGTGAGCACATTGCGTGGGCATTTTGCGTGGGCAATTTGCGTGGGCAAGTCGCATGGGCAAGTCGCGTGGGCATTTTGCGTGGGCATATTGCGTGGGCAAGTCGCGTGGGCATCTTGCGTGGGCAAGTCGCGTGGGCGTATTGCGTGGGCATTTTGCGTAGGCAATTTGGGTGGGCATCTTGTGTGGGCATCTTGCGTGGGCAATTTTGGTGGGCATGTTGCGTAGGCAGGTTGCGTGGGCAGTTTGGGTGATTTATTCATAGTTTTACGGTTTTACACCTGAGCCTTTCCTATTGGCGATGCAAGCGTAGATGTTGGATATATGTCAAACGTGGTTTACGATGTGCGATTAATGTTTATTTCATTGTGTGTGTAATGTGTTGTGTAGTATCGAAGATTTAAAATATACCCATATATAGTTACTTACTAAGTAACCGTGTGTTTCATGTCATTTTGTTTATCTATCAGTTTATAAATTCATAGACACATAAAAAGATTGATTTAAGAAGTTCGGGTTCGGAATTTGCATATTTTTTGCAGAATATTTTAGGTACAGGAACAATCTAGCTCTTATTAACTAGATGAAGGAATAACTTTTCGCGATGTACTGGCCTCTCTTTTCTTTCCGACGATTTATCTGAGAGCGAATAAACAGGAACTGAACTCGTTGGGAGGTTTTTGGACGGTACAGCATAATGTTTCAAAAATATTGTGTTACAAGTGTTACTTCTCCTATGACAATAATCACTGTCATCAAAATGCAGTGAACACACGTACATAAATTTACTCCTCACTTTCTTTCCAATTCGCAACCTCATGACCCAGACTGTATGCTGATCAACTATTTCGTTCAATCCTCTTTTATTACAAATGGATACTTTTCATTTTCCGGACTTCGGAAATTCATGGAACGAAATTTCGGGATTATTTTTTGCCCAAGAATTACATCCCGGAAGACAACAGTATGTATTAGTATTTTCAAAATATATGAAGTAACGAATACAAACAGTATGAATAAAGAAACTAACGAATAAGATCGAATAAAAACAATAACGATTAAAGACAATAATTAATAAAAACACTGTGTTTAGGATACGAATATAATCACAAAACAAGAACAGCGACAGAAACGAATAAAAACACTCTTTGTAAGTACATAAACACGAATACAAACACTAACAATGAAAACACTTTTTATAAGTAAATAAACAATCATTTTAAGTAAAATTAGCCTCAGAGTCGCAAATGTACGCTGTCAAACACCTGGTCAACACAATACAAACATATAAAAGCATACCGGCCATAACGGGTAGTATGGTTCCAAATTTCGCCGCTAGATAGCGAGCGCCAGGCTTGCATCGCGAATAGCTCCAAAAATCCTAAGTTTGTTCTGGAAACAGATTCAGATACTTCATCTGTACACCTTAAAAATCAAGTCACCGAGTTTTTACTTTTTTTTAGCTATGTAAATACGATTTTTTTAAAATAGGTTAATACGAACTGTCAATGAAGTTGTCACCGTTGTCACTGTCATGTTATTATATTAGTTCTTCATTGTGCTAAGTTACTACTAAATTACAAATATATTCTAGAAAAATTAAAAAACAACCAAGTATTTATTTTAAATGGATTATAAATAAGTAAAAATTATGACTGAAACAAATTATGGACGAAGTAACATTAGTAATTTATCATCGCTCCATCAGCGTCCAGTACTTTATTTGATCTAATTGACCACCCCTCTTCTAACTTATTACAACTTTCTCGTTTTCTGATAATTTTGGCATCTTAATTGACACTAATGACACTGACTTGTGACACTGACAAGTTAACAATCGAGACCGACTCAATACAGCAAAAAACAGGTGTACGCGATTTTTTTGCAAGCCAGTGTAATTATCAATAAAAATCTACATTCCTAACCCAGATGACGTTTGGATCAAACCTTCGACCATTACAAATCACTTTTATAAGGTTAAATGTTTAATACTGTTTAAATGTAGTAGATTTATATAAAATACATCTAATTATAATATAATTAGTCTACCATACAACAATTTACCTTTTAAAACTTTTTTTTTTTTTAATTTAAATTCTTTGTGACAGCTGACTTGACAAGTACATTTCATTCCAAAAATGTTAACTAAATTTTACATTCTAAAACCTTCTATTTATTGCAGAAATATTTCAAACTTTTAACACATTTTTGGTATCACTGGTTTACAGTAATAGTATATTATGTTATTAGGAGTAGAAAGCGGTCTTTTTGTGTTGAACCCAGCTATTGCGGCCGAGGCGCTAGCCGAGGCCAGGCAAGCTGGGTAAAACACAAAAAGGGCGTTTTGCTCCGAATAACATATACTATTTTTTCTTCAAGTGTTTCAAAGAAAACTGGGGATTTTTTTATATTTTTCTAGAATTGTTTTAATTATAGCGTTCGCAATTTCAGCCATAGTTGGCTGTGTACACTACAAAACACATACGATACAACTGTCAAATAACAATTTTTCAATATGGCCTGTGTTGCTGTGACGACTGCTGCCGCCAGCGGTGAACTAAGAAGCTAACATTTTTTAACTAGTACAATAATGAACAACATTGTTGTACTAGTAATAAAATAAATATCTTCTATAGTGTGTGTATAGTAGCATAATATGAATATTGTTGTACACTTGGAGAAAAAACTATTTTTTGTAACGTTTGAATTAAAAACTCAGTTTATTTTCAATAATTAATTTTAAATGAAAATTGTAAAAAATTACTACGTTGTTGTATATTTTACCAAGACGTACTTTCTATTCACAATTTCTTCATCTTTCAGACCCAATATATCATATAACGCTACTATAAATTATTACATAATCAGGTAAGTTCTATATACTATATGAAAAAAATAAAATATAAACATCACCACGACTTACTCATACTTAGGTGTACTAATCTGCTTCTATTCGTAGATTTTGGTAATGATGATACATTAATAAAAATCTGTTGTGGCCAGCACAATACCTCTCGGCACTTCCTTTTTTGGTTAAGTATAGGGCGCGAACAGTCATGTTACATTATTGGTCTTGACAAGCAGATGTAGAGGCCCGTTTCAGAATGATAATTAGTAATTACGTACATAAATGCCAGAATTTTGCATTGAAAATTTCAAGATTTTCTAAATTCATGTAGTTAATTTGTCACCAGGAGTGTGAAATTGACATTTTTTGGACCAAATTTGACCATTTTTGACCTTTTTGACCATTTTTTGGACCAAATTTGACCATTTTTTGACCAAATTTGACCATTTTTGACCAAATTTGACCATTTTTTGGACCAAATTTGACCATTTTGGACCATTTTTTGACCAAATTTGACCATTTTTGATTAATTTTTGGACCAAATTTGACCATTTTTTGACCAAATTTGACCATTTTTGACCATTTTTACTAAATTTGACCATTTTTCGACCAAATTTGACCATTTTTGACCATTTTTGGACCTTTTTTGGACCAAATTAGACCATTTTTTGACCAAATTTGACCAATGTTTGGACCAAATTTGACCATTTTTGACCAATTTTTGACCAAATTAGACCATTTTTTGGACCAAATTTGATCATTTTGACCATTTTTGGACCAAATTTGACCATTTTGACCAAATTTGACCATTTTTGGACCAAATTTGACCATTTTTGGACCAAATTTGACAATTTTTGACCATTTATTGACCAAAATGGGCCATTTTATGACCATTTGGACCGAAAAGCAAAATACCCGGCGAAAAATTATATTACCCGCCGAAAAATTATATTACCCGCCGAAAAACAAAATACCCGCCGAATAATTATATTACCCGCCGGAAAATATAATTACCCGCCGAAAAATTATAATTACCCGCCGAAAAATAAAATACCCGCCGAAAAATTATATTACCCGCCGAATAATATTTTTTTGACCTTTTCCTTTACCATTTTTGACCATTTTTTGACCAAATTTGACCATTTTTTGGACCAAATTTGACCATTTTTGACCATTTTTGGACCAAATTTGACCAATGTTTGGACCAAATTTGACCATTTATGACCATTTTTTGACCAAATTTGACCAATGTTTGGACCAAATTTGACCATTTTTGACCAAATTTGATTATTTTTGGACCATTTTTTGGACCAAATTTGACCATTTTTGACCAATTTTTGACCAAATTAGACCATTTTTTGGACCAAATTTGATCATTTTTGTTACAAATACGTAACTTTCTGAAATAATAAAGGAAAAATGATCAGAATTAACTTGTAGTACAAAACTGCTTTTTATTTTATAAGGTACAAAAAATGTCATCTGTCAATTAATCTTAAAACAATATAACAATTGAACTAATACATGTTGACTATGTGAAAATTAATATTTGAATTCTTCAACACTTCCTCCCAAATATTACATTTTCATCTTCTCATCAATTGAGTTTTTAGAATATAAACCCAAACGATCACGAAGTTTCTCGAAACGAACACGTGGCAGTGGTTTCGTCATTATGTCAGCTATTTGATTTTCACCTTCTAAATGTAGAATGTTCAAAGCCTTTTCCAAATATTTTTCTCGTACAAAATAATGTCGAATTTCTATGTGTTTGGAACGCTTATGAAATTCTGGGTTTTTAATTAACTTGACTGCACTAGCGTTGTCTACGTATAAAATTGGTACTTCTCGTAGTTTTGAAATTTCGTTCAACATTCTGGACAGCCAAATTACTTCCTTTGTTCCCTCGCTTGCAGCTATAAATTCGGCTTCGGTCGTTGATAAAACTACAGCTCTCTGTTTTTGACTTAGCCAACTGATTGCTGCTCCACTATATTTACATATCACACCTGAAGTTGACCTTTTAGTTTTTGCATCACCAGCGAAATCCGCGTCCGTGTAGGTTTCCAATTTACCAGTTTTATAACCAGCTTGATACAACAGTCCATGATTCGCTGTTCCTCGTAGGTATTTAAAAATCCTCTTGACTGAATCCCAATTTGCTTTTGTTGGTTGGTCTAAATTCTCAGATACTTTACTTACTGCAAAAGCAATATCTGGTCTTGTAGTTGTCATTAGGTACATTAAACTACCCACAGCCTCTCGATAAGGTGCTTCAGTAGGAACCTCATTTTCTTCAGGTATAGCTTCTTCTTTAATTATAGGTACAGAAACTTTGTTTGATTCACTCATTCTGAAACGCTCCAAAATCTTTATTGTATAGTAATGCTGATGTACGAAAATTGAACCGTTTGCTTCTCGCTCAATCTGCATACCTAAAAAACAATCCAGAGAACCTAGAGTGATATTGAATTCTTGTTGAAGTTCTCGAAGAAAATCATCAATCATTTTATCATCAGTTCCTGCCACAAGGCCATCATCCACATAAATTACAACTAGTAATTTATGCCCATTTTGTTCACGTATAAACAAACATGGATCAGAACTGCTAACTTTTAGTCCAAATTTCTTTAAAAAATGTACGAATCTTGCATTCCAACATCTCGGTGCTTGTTTTAGCCCGTATAAACTTCGCTTTAATTTACATACTCGATCTGTTCCATCCTGAAAACCATCCGGTTGTCGCATATAAACTTCTTCCTCCAGTTCGCCGTACAAAAAGGCCGTTTTGACGTCAAACTGTCGAAGTTTAAGACTCTCATTTGCAGCAACACTCAAAACTGTCCTTACAGTGTCAAATCTTGCTACAGGGCTAAACGTTTCGTCGTAATCTATTCCTGATTTCTGTACGTACCCTTTTGCAACAAGTCTGGCTTTGTACTTATCAATAGTACCATCAGCTTTTGTCTTCACTCTAAAAACCCATCGATTTTCAATTAATTTCTTATCTCTTGGTAAGTCTACTAGTTCCCATACATTATTATCGTATAATGATTTCATTTCTTCTTCCATAGCAGCTTGCCAATGTTTTCCATTTTTAGAAATTATAGCGTCCTTGTAAGAAATCGGATTTTTATTATCTGCTGTAGTTACCATTGCGTAATCATTGAGATATATTGGATGTCTAATTTTTCTTCGGTCACGTAAACAGATGTTATCGTTTCTTGATACAATACGAGTGCTATCTATTTCTTCTGTTGATTGTCCAATTTCAACATCATGATTAGGTTTTTTAGATACCGGAAGAGTCAATTCTGCTACATTCCTGGAATGACAAATTTTCTCGGGTACAAACTGAACATCCCGACTTAATATTACCTTATTTCTAGATGGCACATAAACACGATAGCCATCCTTGTCACCACAATAACCTACCAAAATTCCTTTGACACTTTTTCGGTCCCATTTTTGTCGACTCTGTGTCGGAACATGTACATAACATTCCAAACCAAAGATTCAAATGATTTATTTCAGCTGACTCCTTGTTATGCCAAAGCTCATATGGACTTTTATCATTTACTGTGGATGGTCCTGTACGATTCAATATGTAGGAGGCTGTATTTACTGCTTCTGCCCACAGTTTTATTGGTAAATCTTTCGCATGTAACATTGTCCTAGCACACTCGACCAAAGTTCGATTCTCTCTTTCGGCCGCACCATTTTGTTCCGGCGTATATGGCATTGAAAATCTTATTTCAATTCCACGTTCCTCTAAGATTTTTCGAACTGACGCATTATTAAATTCTTTACCTCTATCTGACAAAAATTGTTTCACTTTGTGCCCCGCTTGATCAACCTCTGCCAAGAACTGCTTCAATTTATCTACTACTTCATTCTTTTGTTCTAAGAAGAATACTCGCCTAAATTTAGTGAAGTCGTCCTTGAAGCAGACAAAGTAGCGTGCACCACCCAATGATTTTTCTGTCATAGGTCCACAAACATCAGCGTTGATTAACTCACCTGGTGTTGTGGCTCGATTTTTCCTTGTGCCAAAACTTCTTCTGTGCTGTTTACCAAACATACAACCTTCGCAAAACTCTTCATTATCAGCCTTTACTTCAATGCCACGTTGTTTCATCACCTTTAAGACATGACGTTTACTTTGGTGTCCCAGTCTTTCGTGATACAACTGTAAAGTATCTATAGTATTAACTAAATACAAATTTTTCGAAGTACCTGATAATTTTGCTTTCATATTTAAAATTGTCAAACCGTCAATCAAATAACCTGTCAAAAATATTTTTCCATTTTTCGTGCACTGTGTTCCTTTAATATTTGTATGCCACTCATACCCTTTATACAGTGAGACAGACTGTGAAAATAGATTTGCACCAATTTCTGGAACGTACCAAGCATCTTCTAAATGATGACTTGTCCATTTTCCATTAACTTCCATCTCCACATTGATGACACCATGACCAATTGCCTTTATTTTTCGACCATCTGCTATTTCCACATCTCTTGGAATTCCAAAATCGAAAAACTTTGAAAAATATTCTCTATTTGGTGTCATGTGTGCCGTAGCACCACTGTCATTTATCCAACAATCACTCTTTACTTTTCTAAAATCACACAACAATGCAGAACTTACGAATGCGGAACCTTCCTTATCATTTTCATTATTCCCACTTGCAACTTTTACAGATTTATTCCATTTCGCAGTCCAACAGTTTTTCTGATAGTGCCCAAATTTTTGACATTTATGACATTTTATTTTACTTAGATCCTTTTTGTAATGTTTAACCTTTTTACTTGAATTATTGATTTCCTTTGATACAAATGCTGTAGAAGAATCCTTTCTGACAGAATCATGCATTTCAACCATACGCAGACGTTCGATCAACTGATCCATCGTTCTGTCTTTTAATGCCGTTGCTTCCCATACTTGCCTGAAATTATTATATTCAACTGGCAATGTAGACGTAATACGTAACAGCAGTAACTGTTCTGGTAGTACTACATCGTACTGTCTTTTCATTTCATCGCTTAATTCATGAAAATCCCTTTGCATGACAGATATGTGCTCTAAAATTTCAACATTTGAATCTTTCTTTGAAGTAAAAAATTTCTCTGCTAGCCTATCAAGCCTATGACCTGAACTTTGTTCATATATAGTCATTAAACGTTGCCATGCATCTCTGGATGATTTAACCACACCCAACATATTATATACATCGTCTGATAACGCGTTTGTAATTAATAACTGAGCATGTGCATCGTTCCTCTCAAAATCAGCTTGTTTCTTCTTATGCGCTTCCAACGCATCACCTACTGCGCCTTCAGGAATATCTGGTCGAACTACATCTCCAACCACAATATCTTGAAGTCCATGGCATTTCAACAGCAAAGACATTTGATGTTTCCATTTTGTCCAATTTCCTGCGCTTGAAAGTTTATCGATCTGAATCTTTATATCAGCCATGTCGTAAACCAATAACAAGCAGTTATTTATAATTTAAACAACTAGAAAAATAAATCATAAAAATCTACCAATTTACAAATCCTGTTCACTCCCTTTATTCATAAGCATACTGAGCCCATAACCTGTTACAAATACGTAACTTTCTAAAATAAAAAGCAATTTTGTACTACAAGTTAATTCTGATCATTTTTCCTTTATTATTTCAGAAAGTTACGTATTTGTAACAATTTTGACCGAATTTGACCATTTTTTGGACCAAATTTGACCATTTTTGACCATTTTTGGACCATTTTTTGGACCAAATTTGACCATTTTTTGGACCAAATTTGACCATTTTTGATCATTTTTGGACCATTTTTGGACCAAATTTGACCATTTTTGACAAATTTTTGACCAAATTTGACCATTTTTGACCATTTTTGGACCAAATTTGACCATTTATTGAGCAAAATGGGCCATTTTTGACCATTTTGTTTACAATTTTTGGACCAAATTGGACCAAATTTTAGACCAAATTTGCGTGGGCAAGTCGCGTGGGCATATCGCGTGGGCAAGTCGCGTGAGCACATTGCGTGGGCATTTTGCGTGGGCAATTTGCGTGGGCAAGTCGCGTGGGCATCTTGCGTGGGCATATTTCGTGGGCAATTTGCGTGGGCAAGTCGCGTGAGCATTTTGCGTGTGCATCTTGCGTGGGCAAGTCGCGTGGGCATATTGCGTGGGCAAGTCGCGTGGGCATATCGCGTGGGCAAGTCGCGTGAGCACATTGCGTGGGCATTTTGCGTGGGCAATTTGCGTGGGCAAGTCGCATGGGCAAGTCGCGTGGGCATTTTGCGTGGGCATATTGCGTGGGCAAGTCGCGTGGGCATCTTGCGTGGGCAAGTCGGTGGGCGTATTGCGTGGGCATTTTGCGTAGGCAATTTGGGTGGGCATCTTGTGTGGGCATGTTGCGTGGGCAATTTTGGTGGGCATGTTGCGTAGGCAGGTTGCGTGGGCAGTTTGGGTGATTTATTCATAGTTTTACGGTTTTACACCTGAGCCTTTCCTATTGGCGATGCAAGCGTAGATGTTGGATATATGTCAAACGTGGTTTACGATGTGCGATTAATGTTTATTTCATTGCGTGTGTAAGGTGTTGTGTAGTATCGAAGATTTAAAATATACCCATATATAGTTACTTACTAAGTAACCGTGTGTTTCATGTCATTTTGTTTATCTATCAGTTTATAAATTCATAGACACATAAAAAGATTGATTTAAGAAGTTCGGGTTCGGAATTTGCATATTTTTTGCAGAATATTTTAGGTACAGGAACAATCTAGCTCTTATTAACTAGATGAAGGAATAACTTTTCGCGATGTACTGGCCTCTCTTTTCTTTCCGACGATTTATCTGAGAGCGAATAAACAGGAACTGAACTCGTTGGGAGGTTTTTGGACGGTACAGCATAATGTTTCAAAAATATTGTGTTACAAGTGTTACTTCTCCTATGACAATAATCACTGTCATCAAAATGCAGTGAACACACGTACATAAATTTACTCCTCACTTTCTTTCCAATTCGCAACCTCATGACCCAGACTGTATGCTGATCAACTATTTCGTTCAATGGATACTTTTCATTTTCCGGACTTCGGAAATTCATGGAACGAAATTTCGGGATTATTTTTTGCCCAAGAATTACATCCCGGAAGACAACAGTATGTATTAGTATTTTCAAAATATATGAAGTAACGAATACAAACAGTATGAATAAAGAAACTAACGAATAAGATCGAATAAAAACAATAACGATTAAAGACAATAATTAATAAAAACACTGTGTTTAGGATACGAATATAATCACAAAACAAGAACAGCGACAGAAACGAATAAAAACACTCTTTGTAAGTACATAAACACGAATACAAACACTAACAATGAAAACACTTTTTATAAGTAAATAAACAATCATTTTAAGTAAAATTAGCCTCAGAGTCGCAAATGTACGCTGTCAAACACCTGGTCAACACAATACAAACATATAAAAGCATACCGGCCATAACGGGTAGTATGGTTCCAAATTTCGCCGCTAGATAGCGAGCGCCAGGCTTGCATCGCGAATAGCTCCAAAAATCCTAAGTTTGTTCTGGAAACAGATTCAGATACTTCATCTGTACACCTTAAAAATCAAGTCACCGAGTTTTTACTTTTTTTTAGCTATGTAAATACGATTTTTTTAAAATAGGTTAATACGAACTGTCAATGAAGTTGTCACCGTTGTCACTGTCATGTTATTATATTAGTTCTTCATTGTGCTAAGTTACTACTAAATTACAAATATATTCTAGAAAAATTAAAAAACAAACAAGTATTTATTTTAAATGGATTATAAATAAGTAAAAATTATGACTGAAACAAATTATGGACGAAGTAACATTAGTAATTTATCATCGCTCCATCAGCGTCCAGTACTTGATTTGATCTAATTGACCACCCCTCTTACAACTTTCTCGTTTTCTGATAATTTTGGCATCTTAATTGACACTAATGACACTGACTTGTGACACTGACAAGTTAACAATCGAGACCGACCAGCTATTGCGGCCGAGGCGCTAGCCGAGGCCAGGCAAGCTGGGTAAAACACAAAAAGACCGCTTTCTACTCCTAATAACATAAAATACTATTACTGTAAACCAGTGATACCAAAAATGTGTTAAAAGTTTGAAATATTTCTGCAATACTTTATTTGATCTAATTGACCACCCCTCTTCTAACTTATTACAACTTTCTCGTTTTCTGATAATTTTGGCATCTTAATTGACACTAATGACACTGACTTGTGACACTGACAAGTTAACAATCGAGACCGACTCAATACAGCAAAAAACAGGTGTACGCGATTTTTTGCAAGCCAGTGTAATTATCAATAAAAATCTACATTCCTAACCCAGATGACGTTTGGATCAAACCTTCGACCATTACAAATCACTTTTATAAGGTTAAATGTTTAATACTGTTTAAATGTAGTAGATTTATATAAAATACATCTAATTATAATATAATTAGTCTACCATACAACAATTTACCTTTTAAAACTTTTTTTTTTTAAATTTAAATTCTTTGTGACAGCTGACTTGACAAGTACATTTCATTCCAAAAATGTTAACTAAATTTTACATTCTAAAACCTTCTATTTATTGCAGAAATATTTCAAACTTTTAACACATTTTTGGTCTCACTGGTTTACAGTAATAGTATATTATGTTATTAGGAGTAGAAAGCGGTCTTTTTGTGTTGAACCCAGCTATTGCGGCCGAGGCGCTAGCCGAGGCCAGGCAAGCTGGGTAAAACACAAAAAGGGCGTTTTGCTCCGAATAACATATACTATTTTTTCTTCAAGTGTTTCAAAGAAAACTGGGGATTTTTTATATTTTTCTAGAATTGTTTTAATTATAGCGTTCGCAATTTCAGCCATAGTTGGCTGTGTACACTACAAAACACATACGATACAACTGTCAAATAACAATTTTTCAATATGGCCTGTGTTGCTGTGACGACTGCTGCCGCCAGCGGTGAACTAAGAAGCTAACATTTTTTTACTAGTACAATAATGAACAACATTGTTGTACTAGTAATAAAATGAATATCTTCTATAGTGTGTGTATAGTAGCATAATATGAATATTGTTGTACACTTGGAGAAAAAACTATTTTTTGTAACGTTTGAATTAAAAACTCAGTTTATTTTCAATAATTAATTTTAAATGAAAATTGTAAAAAATTACTACGTTGTTGTATATTTTACCAAGACGTACTTTCTATTCACAATTTCTTCATCTTTCAGACCCAATATATCATATAACGCTACTATAAATTATTACATAATCAGGTAAGTTCTATATACTATATGAAAAAAATAAAATATAATCACCACGACTTACTCATACTTAGGTGTACTAATCTGCTTCTTTTCGTAGATTTTGGTAATAAAAATCTGTTGTGGCCAGCACAATACCTCTCGGCACTTCCTTTTTTGGTTAAGTATAGGGCGCGAACAGTCATGTTACATTATTGGTCTTGACAAGCAGATGTAGAGGCCCGTTTCAGAATGATAATTAGTAATTACGTACATAAATGCCAGAATTTTGCATTGAAAATTTCAAGATTTTCTAAATTCATGTAGTTAATTTGTCACCAGGAGTGTGAAATTGACTTTTGACCAAATTTGACCATTTTTTGGACCAAATTTGACCATTTTTTGACCAAATTTGACCATTTTTGACATTTTTTGACCAAATTTGACCATTTTTTGGACCAAATTTGTCCATTTTTGACCATTTTTGGACCAAATTTTAACATTTTGACCAAATTTGACCATTTTTGACCAAATTTGACCATTTTTTGGACCAAATTTGACCATTTTGGACCATTTTTTGGACCAAATTTGACAATTTTTGGCCATTATTTGGACCAAATTTGACCATTTTTGATTATTTTTTGACCAAATTTGACCATTTTTGACCAAATTTGAACATTTTTTGGACCAAATTTGACCATTTTTACTAAATTTTACCATTTTTCGACCAAATTGAGACCATTTTTGACCATTTTTGGACCTTTTTGCACCAAATTTGACCATTATGGCCATTTTTTGGACCAAATTTGACCATTTTTTGGACCAAATTTGACAATTTTTTGACTATTTTTGACCATTTATTGGACCAAATTTGACCATTTTTTGGACCAAATTTGACCATTTTTGATCATTTTTGGACCATTTTTTGGACCAAATTTGACCATTTTTGACAAATTTTTGACCAAATTTGACAATTTATTGAGCAAAATGGGCCATTTTTGACCATTTTGTTTACAATTTTTGGACCAAATTGGACCAAATTTTGGACCAAATTAGCTCATTTTTTGGACCAAGGCGAGTGGGCAAGTCGCGAGGGCATTTTGCGTGGGCATATTGCGTGGGCAAGTCGCGTGAGCACATTGCGTGGGCATTTTGCGTGGGCAATTAGCGTGGGCAAGTCGCGTGGGCATCTTGCGTGGGCATATTTCGTGGGCAATTTGCGTGGGCAAGTCGCGTGGGCATATCGCGTGGGCAAGTCGCGTGAGCACATTGCGTGGGCAATTTGCGTGGGCAAGTCGCGTGAGCCTTTTGCGTGGGCATCTTGCGTGGGCAAGTCGCGTGGGCATATCGCGTGGGCAAGTCGCGTGAGCACATTGCGTGGGCAAGTCGCGTGAGCATTTTGCGTGGGCATCTTGCGTGGGCAAGTCGCGTGGGCAAGTCGCGTGAGCACATTGCGTGGGCATTTTGCGTGGGCAATTTGCGTGGGCAAGTCGCATGGGCAAGTCGCGTGGGCATTTTGCGTGGGCATATTGCGTGGGCAAGTCGCGTGGGCATCTTGCGTGGGCAAGTCGCGTGGGCGTATTGCGTGGGCATTTTGCGTAGGCAATTTGGGTGGGCATCTTGTGTGGGCATCTTGCGTGGGCAATTTTGGTGGGCATGTTGCGTAGGCAGGTTGCGTGGGCAGTTTGGGTGATTTATTCATAGTTTTACGGTTTTACACCTGAGCCTTTCCTATTGGCGATGCAAGCGTAGATGTTGGATATATGTCAAACGTGGTTTACGATGTGCGATTAATGTTTATTTCATTGTGTGTGTAATGTGTTGTGTAGTATCGAAGATTTAAAATATACCCATATATAGTTACTTACTAAGTAACCGTGTGTTTCATGTCATTTTGTTTATCTATCAGTTTATAAATTCATAGACACATAAAAAGATTGATTTAAGAAGTTCGGGTTCGGAATTTGCATATTTTTTGCAGAATATTTTAGGTACAGGAACAATCTAGCTCTTATTAACTAGATGAAGGAATAACTTTTCGCGATGTACTGGCCTCTCTTTTCTTTCCGACGATTTATCTGAGAGCGAATAAACAGGAACTGAACTCGTTGGGAGGTTTTTGGACGGTACAGCATAATGTTTCAAAAATATTGTGTTACAAGTGTTACTTCTCCTATGACAATAATCACTGTCATCAAAATGCAGTGAACACACGTACATAAATTTACTCCTCACTTTCTTTCCAATTCGCAACCTCATGACCCAGACTGTATGCTGATCAACTATTTCGTTCAATCCTCTTTTATTACAAATGGATACTTTTCATTTTCCGGACTTCGGAAATTCATGGAACGAAATTTCGGGATTATTTTTTGCCCAAGAATTACATCCCGGAAGACAACAGTATGTATTAGTATTTTCAAAATATATGAAGTAACGAATACAAACAGTATGAATAAAGAAACTAACGAATAAGATCGAATAAAAACAATAACGATTAAAGACAATAATTAATAAAAACACTGTGTTTAGGATACGAATATAATCACAAAACAAGAACAGCGACAGAAACGAATAAAAACACTCTTTGTAAGTACATAAACACGAATACAAACACTAACAATGAAAACACTTTTTATAAGTAAATAAACAATCATTTTAAGTAAAATTAGCCTCAGAGTCGCAAATGTACGCTGTCAAACACCTGGTCAACACAATACAAACATATAAAAGCATACCGGCCATAACGGGTAGTATGGTTCCAAATTTCGCCGCTAGATAGCGAGCGCCAGGCTTGCATCGCGAATAGCTCCAAAAATCCTAAGTTTGTTCTGGAAACAGATTCAGATACTTCATCTGTACACCTTAAAAATCAAGTCACCGAGTTTTTACTTTTTTTTAGCTATGTAAATACGATTTTTTTAAAATAGGTTAATACGAACTGTCAATGAAGTTGTCACCGTTGTCACTGTCATGTTATTATATTAGTTCTTCATTGTGCTAAGTTACTACTAAATTACAAATATATTCTAGAAAAATTAAAAAACAACCAAGTATTTATTTTAAATGGATTATAAATAAGTAAAAATTATGACTGAAACAAATTATGGACGAAGTAACATTAGTAATTTATCATCGCTCCATCAGCGTCCAGTACTTTATTTGATCTAATTGACCACCCCTCTTCTAACTTATTACAACTTTCTCGTTTTCTGATAATTTTGGCATCTTAATTGACACTAATGACACTGACTTGTGACACTGACAAGTTAACAATCGAGACCGACTCAATACAGCAAAAAACAGGTGTACGCGATTTTTTTGCAAGCCAGTGTAATTATCAATAAAAATCTACATTCCTAACCCAGATGACGTTTGGATCAAACCTTCGACCATTACAAATCACTTTTATAAGGTTAAATGTTTAATACTGTTTAAATGTAGTAGATTTATATAAAATACATCTAATTATAATATAATTAGTCTACCATACAACAATTTACCTTTTAAAACTTTTTTTTTTTTTAATTTAAATTCTTTGTGACAGCTGACTTGACAAGTACATTTCATTCCAAAAATGTTAACTAAATTTTACATTCTAAAACCTTCTATTTATTGCAGAAATATTTCAAACTTTTAACACATTTTTGGTATCACTGGTTTACAGTAATAGTATATTATGTTATTAGGAGTAGAAAGCGGTCTTTTTGTGTTGAACCCAGCTATTGCGGCCGAGGCGCTAGCCGAGGCCAGGCAAGCTGGGTAAAACACAAAAAGGGCGTTTTGCTCCGAATAACATATACTATTTTTTCTTCAAGTGTTTCAAAGAAAACTGGGGATTTTTTTATATTTTTCTAGAATTGTTTTAATTATAGCGTTCGCAATTTCAGCCATAGTTGGCTGTGTACACTACAAAACACATACGATACAACTGTCAAATAACAATTTTTCAATATGGCCTGTGTTGCTGTGACGACTGCTGCCGCCAGCGGTGAACTAAGAAGCTAACATTTTTTAACTAGTACAATAATGAACAACATTGTTGTACTAGTAATAAAATAAATATCTTCTATAGTGTGTGTATAGTAGCATAATATGAATATTGTTGTACACTTGGAGAAAAAACTATTTTTTGTAACGTTTGAATTAAAAACTCAGTTTATTTTCAATAATTAATTTTAAATGAAAATTGTAAAAAATTACTACGTTGTTGTATATTTTACCAAGACGTACTTTCTATTCACAATTTCTTCATCTTTCAGACCCAATATATCATATAACGCTACTATAAATTATTACATAATCAGGTAAGTTCTATATACTATATGAAAAAAATAAAATATAAACATCACCACGACTTACTCATACTTAGGTGTACTAATCTGCTTCTATTCGTAGATTTTGGTAATGATGATACATTAATAAAAATCTGTTGTGGCCAGCACAATACCTCTCGGCACTTCCTTTTTTGGTTAAGTATAGGGCGCGAACAGTCATGTTACATTATTGGTCTTGACAAGCAGATGTAGAGGCCCGTTTCAGAATGATAATTAGTAATTACGTACATAAATGCCAGAATTTTGCATTGAAAATTTCAAGATTTTCTAAATTCATGTAGTTAATTTGTCACCAGGAGTGTGAAATTGACATTTTTTGGACCAAATTTGACCATTTTTGACCTTTTTGACCATTTTTTAAACCAAATTTGACCATTTTTTGACCAAATTTGACCATTTTTGACCAAATTTGACCATTTTTTGGACCAAATTTGACCATTTTGGACCATTTTTGATTAATTTTTGGACCAAATTTGACCATTTTTTGACCAAATTTGACCATTTTTGACCATTTTTACTAAATTTGACCATTTTTCGACCAAATTTGACCATTTTTGACCATTTTTGGACCTTTTTTGGACCAAATTAGACCATTTTTTGACCAAATTTGACCAATGTTTGGACCAAATTTGACCATTTTTGACCAATTTTTGACCAAATTAGACCATTTTTTGGACCAAATTTGATCATTTTGACCATTTTTGGACCAAATTTGACCATTTTGACCAAATTTGACCATTTTTGGACCAAATTTGACCATTTTTTGACCAAATTTGACAATTTTTGACCATTTATTGACCAAAATGGGCCATTTTATGACCATTTGGACCGAAAAGCAAAATACCCGCCGAAAAATTATATTACCCGCAGAAAAATTATATTACCCGCCGAAAAACAAAATACCCGCCGAATAATTATATTACCCGCCGGAAAATATAATTACCCGCCGAAAAATTATAATTACCCGCCGAAAAATAAAATACCCGCCGAAAAATTATATTACCCGCCGAATAATATTTTTTTGACCTTTTCCTTTACCATTTTTGACCATTTTTTGACCAAATTTGACCATTTTTTGGACCAAATTTGACCATTTTTGACCTTTTTTGGACCAAATTTGACCAATGTTTGGACCAAATTTGACCATTTATGACCATTTTTTGACCAAATTTGACCAATGTTTGGACCAAATTTGACCATTTTTGACCAAATTTGATTATTTTTGGACCATTTTTTGGACCAAATTTGACCATTTTTGACCAATTTTTGACCAAATTAGACCATTTTTTGGACCAAATTTGATCATTTTGACCGAATTTGACCATTTTTTGGACCAAATTTGACCATTTTTGGACCATTTTTTGGACCAAATTTGACCATTTTTTGGACCAAATTTGACCAAATTTTAGACCAAATTAGCTCATTTTTTGGACCAAGTCGAGTTGGCAAGTCGCGAGGGCATTTTGCGTGGGCATATTGCGTGGGCAAGTCGCGTGAGCACATTGCGTGGGCATTTTGCGTGGGCATTTGCGTGGGCAAGTCGCGTGGGCATCTTGCGTGGGAATATCGCGTGGGCATGTCGCGTGAGCACATTGCGTGGGCAATTTGCGTGGGCATGTCGCGTGAGCACATTGCGTGGGCAATTTGCGTGGGCAAGTCGCGTGAGCATCTTGCGTGGGCAAGTCGCGTGAGCACATTGCGTGGGCATTTTGCGTGGGCAATTTGCGTTGGCAAGTCGCGTGGGCTTCTTGCGTGGGCATATTTCGTGGGCAATTTGCGTGGGCAAGTCGCGTGGGCATATCGCGTGGGCAAGTCGCGTGAGCACATTGCGTGGGCATTTTGCGTGGGCAATTTGCGTGGGCAAGTCGCGTGGGCATCTTGCGTGGGCATATTTCGTGGGCAATTTGCGTGGGCAAGTGGCGTGAGCATTTTGCGTGGGCATCTTGCGTGGGCAAGTCGCGTGGGCATATTGCGTGGGCAAGTCGCGTGGGCATATCGCGTGGGCAAGTCGCGTGAGCACATTGCGTGGGCATTTTGCGTGGGCAATTTGCGTGGGCAAGTCGCATGGGCAAGTCGCGTGGGCATTTTGCGTGGGCATATTGCGTGGGCAAGTCGCGTGGGCATCTTGCGTGGGCAAGTCGGTGGGCGTATTGCGTGGGCATTTTGCGTAGGCAATTTGGGTGGGCATCTTGTGTGGGCATCTTGCGTGGGCAATTTTGGTGGGCATGTTGCGTAGGCAGGTTGCGTGGGCAGTTTGGGTGATTTATTCATAGTTTTACGGTTTTACACCTGAGCCTTTCCTATTGGCGATGCAAGCGTAGATGTTGGATATATGTCAAACGTGGTTTACGATGTGCGATTAATGTTTATTTCATTGCGTGTGTAAGGTGTTGTGTAGTATCGAAGATTTAAAATATACCCATATATAGTTACTTACTAAGTAACCGTGTGTTTCATGTCATTTTGTTTATCTATCAGTTTATAAATTCATAGACACATAAAAAGATTGATTTAAGAAGTTCGGGTTCGGAATTTGCATATTTTTTGCAGAATATTTTAGGTACAGGAACAATCTAGCTCTTATTAACTAGATGAAGGAATAACTTTTCGCGATGTACTGGCCTCTCTTTTCTTTCCGACGATTTATCTGAGAGCGAATAAACAGGAACTGAACTCGTTGGGAGGTTTTTGGACGGTACAGCATAATGTTTCAAAAATATTGTGTTACAAGTGTTACTTCTCCTATGACAATAATCACTGTCATCAAAATGCAGTGAACACACGTACATAAATTTACTCCTCACTTTCTTTCCAATTCGCAACCTCATGACCCAGACTGTATGCTGATCAACTATTTCGTTCAATCCTCTTTTATTACAAATGGATACTTTTCATTTTCCGGACTTCGGAAATTCATGGAACGAAATTTCGGGATTATTTTTTGCCCAAGAATTACATCCCGGAAGACAACAGTATGTATTAGTATTTTCAAAATATATGAAGTAACGAATACAAACAGTATGAATAAAGAAACTAACGAATAAGATCGAATAAAAACAATAACGATTAAAGACAATAATTAATAAAAACACTGTGTTTAGGATACGAATATAATCACAAAACAAGAACAGCGACAGAAACGAATAAAAACACTCTTTGTAAGTACATAAACACGAATACAAACACTAACAATGAAAACACTTTTTATAAGTAAATAAACAATCATTTTAAGTAAAATTAGCCTCAGAGTCGCAAATGTACGCTGTCAAACACCTGGTCAACACAATACAAACATATAAAAGCATACCGGCCATAACGGGTAGTATGGTTCCAAATTTCGCCGCTAGATAGCGAGCGCCAGGCTTGCATCGCGAATAGCTCCAAAAATCCTAAGTTTGTTCTGGAAACAGATTCAGATACTTCATCTGTACACCTTAAAAATCAAGTCACCGAGTTTTTACTTTTTTTTAGCTATGTAAATACGATTTTTTTAAAATAGGTTAATACGAACTGTCAATGAAGTTGTCACCGTTGTCACTGTCATGTTATTATATTAGTTCTTCATTGTGCTAAGTTACTACTAAATTACAAATATATTCTAGAAAAATTAAAAAACAAACAAGTATTTATTTTAAATGGATTATAAATAAGTAAAAATTATGACTGAAACAAATTATGGACGAAGTAACATTAGTAATTTATCATCGCTCCATCAGCGTCCAGTACTTTATTTGATCTAATTGACCACCCCTCTTACAACTTTCTCGTTTTCTGATAATTTTGGCATCTTAATTGACACTAATGACACTGACTTGTGACACTGACAAGTTAACAATCGAGACCGACCAGCTATTGCGGCCGAGGCGCTAGCCGAGGCCAGGCAAGCTGGGTAAAACACAAAAAGACCGCTTTCTACTCCTAATAACATAAAATACTATTACTGTAAACCAGTGATACCAAAAATGTGTTAAAAGTTTGAAATATTTCTGCAATACTTTATTTGATCTAATTGACCACCCCTCTTCTAACTTATTACAACTTTCTCGTTTTCTGATAATTTTGGCATCTTAATTGACACTAATGACACTGACTTGTGACACTGACAAATTAACAATCGAGACCGACTCAATACAGCAAAAAACAGGTGTACGCGATTTTTTGCAAGCCAGTGTAATTATCAATAAAAATCTACATTCCTAACCCAGATGACGTTTGGATCAAACCTTCGACCATTACAAATCACTTTTATAAGGTTAAATGTTTAATACTGTTTAAATGTAGTAGATTTATATAAAATACATCTAATTATAATATAATTAGTCTACCATACAACAATTTACCTTTTAAAACTTTTTTTTTTTAAATTTAAATTCTTTGTGACAGCTGACTTGACAAGTACATTTCATTCCAAAAATGTTAACTAAATTTTACATTCTAAAACCTTCTATTTATTGCAGAAATATTTCAAACTTTTAACACATTTTTGGTCTCACTGGTTTACAGTAATAGTATATTATGTTATTAGGAGTAGAAAGCGGTCTTTTTGTGTTGAACCCAGCTATTGCGGCCGAGGCGCTAGCCGAGGCCAGGCAAGCTGGGTAAAACACAAAAAGGGCGTTTTGCTCCGAATAACATATACTATTTTTTCTTCAAGTGTTTCAAAGAAAACTGGGGATTTTTTATATTTTTCTAGAATTGTTTTAATTATAGCGTTCGCAATTTCAGCCATAGTTGGCTGTGTACACTACAAAACACATACGATACAACTGTCAAATAACAATTTTTCAATATGGCCTGTGTTGCTGTGACGACTGCTGCCGCCAGCGGTGAACTAAGAAGCTAACATTTTTTTACTAGTACAAAAATGAACAACATTGTTGTACTAGTAATAAAATGAATATCTTCTATAGTGTGTGTATAGTAGCATAATATGAATATTGTTGTACACTTGGAGAAAAAACTATTTTTTGTAACGTTTGAATTAAAAACTCAGTTTATTTTCAATAATTAATTTTAAATGAAAATTGTAAAAAATTACTACGTTGTTGTATATTTTACCAAGACGTACTTTCTATTCACAATTTCTTCATCTTTCAGACCCAATATATCATATAACGCTACTATAAATTATTACATAATCAGGTAAGTTCTATATACTATATGAAAAAAATAAAATATAAACATCACCACGACTTACTCATACTTAGGTGTACTAATCTGCTTCTATTCGTAGATTTTGGTAATAAAAATCTGTTGTGGCCAGCACAATACCTCTCGGCACTTCCTTTTTTGGTTAAGTATAGGGCGCGAACAGTCATGTTACATTATTGGTCTTGACAAGCAGATGTAGAGGCCCGTTTCAGAATGATAATTAGTAATTACGTACATAAATGCCAGAATTTTGCATTGAAAATTTCAAGATTTTCTAAATTCATGTAGTTAATTTGTCACCAGGAGAGTGAAATTGACTTTTGACCAAATTTGACCATTTTTGACCTTTTTGACCATTTTTTGGACCAAATTTGACCATTTTTTGACCAAATTTGACAATTTTTGACATTTTTTGACCAAATTTGACTATTTTTTGGACCAAATTTGTCCATTTTTGACCATTTTTGGACCAAATTTGACCATTTTGACCAAATTTGACCATTTTTGGACCAAATTTGACCATTTTTGACCAAATTTGACCATTTTGGACCATTTTTTGGACCAAATTTGACCATTTTGACCAAATTTGACCATTTTTGACCAAATTTGACCATTTTTTGGACCAAATTTGACCATTTTGGACCATTTTTACTAAATTTGACCATTTTTCGACCAAATTTGACCATTTTTGACCATTTTTGGACCTTTTTTGGACCAAATTTGACCATTTTTGGCCATTTTTTGGACCAAATTTGACCATTTTTTGACCAAATTTGACCATTTTTTGGACCAAATTTGACAATTTTTTGACTATTTTTGACCATTTATTGACCAAAATGGGCCATTTTATGACCATTTGGACCGAAAAGCAAAATACCCGCCGAAAAATTATATTACCCGCCGAAAAATTATATTACCCGCCGAAAAACAAAATACCCGCCGAATAATTATATTACCCGCCGGAAAATATAATTACCCGCCGAAAAATTATAATTACCCGCCGAAAAATAAAATACCCGCCGAAAAATTATATTACCCGCCGAATAATATTTTTTTGACCTTTTCCTTTACCATTTTTGACCATTTTTTGACCAAATTTGACCATTTTTTGGACCAAATTTGACCATTTTTGACCATTTTTGGACCAAATTTGATCATTTTTGGACCAAATTTGACCATTTATGACCATTTTTTGACCAAATTTGACCAATGTTTGGACCAAATTTGACCATTTTTGACCAAATTTGATTATTTTTGGACCATTTTTGACAAAATTTGACCATTTTTTGGACCAAATTTGACCATTTTTGACCAATTTTTGACCAAATTAGACCATTTTTTGGACCAAATTTGATCATTTTGACCGAATTTGACCATTTTTTGGACCAAATTTGACCATTTTTTGGACCAAATTTGACCATTTTTGGCCATTATTTGGACCAAATTTGACCATTTTTGATTATTTTTTTGGACCAAATATGACCATTTTTTGACCATTTTTGACCAATTTTTGACCAAATTTGACCATTTTTTGGACCAAATTTGACAATTTTTTGACTATTTTTGACCATTTATTGACCAAAATGGGCTATTTTATGACCATTTGGACCGAAAAGCAAAATACCCGCCGAAAAATTATATTACCCGCCGAAAAACAAAATACCCGCCGAATAATTATATTACCCGCCGGAAAATATAATTACCCGCCGAAAAATTATAATTACCCGCCGAAAAATAAAATACCCGCCGAAAAATTATATTACCCGCCGAATAATATTTTTTTGACCTTTTCCTTTACCATTTTTGACCAAATTTGACCATTTTTTGGACCAAATTTGACCATTTTGACCATTTTTGGACCAAATTTGACCATTTATGACCATTTTTTGACCAAATTTGACCAATGTTTGGACCAAATTTGACCATTTTTGACCAAATTTGATTATTTTTGGACCATTTTTGACCAAATTTGACCATTTTTTGGACCAAATTTGACCATTTTTGACCAATTTTTGACCAAATTAGACCATATTTTGGACCAAATTTGACCATTTATTGAGCAAAATGGGCCATTTTTGACCATTTTGTTTACAATTTTTGGACCAAATTGGACCAAATTTTGGACCAAATTAGCTCATTTTTTGGACCAAGTCGCGTGGGCATATTTCGTGGGCAATTTGCGTGGGCAAGTCGCGTGGGCATATCGCGTGGGCAAGTCGCGTGAGCACATTGCGTGGGCAATTTGCGTGGGCAAGTCGCGTGAGCATTTTGCGTGGGCAAGTCGCGTGAGCACATTGCGTGGGCATTTTGCGTGGGCAATTTGCGTGGGCAAGTCGCGTGGGCATCTTGCGTGGGCATATTTCGTGGGCAATTTGCGTGGGCAAGTCGCGTGGGCGTATCGCGTGGGCATCTTGCGTGGGCATATTTCGTGGGCAATTTGCGTGGGCAAGTCGCGTGGGCATATTTCGTGGGCAATTTGCGTGGGCAAGTCGCGTGGGCATATCGCGTGGGCAAGTCGCGTGAGCATTTTGCGTGAGCCTTTCCTATTGGCGATGCAAGCGTAGATGTTGGATATATGTCAAACGTGGTTTACGATGTGCGATTAATGTTTATTTCATTCTGTGTGTAAGGTGTTGTGTAGTATCGAAGATTTAAAATATACCCATATATAGTTACTTACTAAGTAACCGTGTATTTCATGTCATTTTGTTTATCTATCAGTTTATAAATTCATAGACACATAAAAAGATTGATTTAAGAAGTTCGGGTTCGGAATTTGCATATTTTTTGCAGAATATTTTAGGTACAGGAACAATCTAGCTCTTATTAACTAGATGAAGGAATAACTTTTCGCGATGTACTGGCCTCTCTTTTCTTTCCGACGATTTATCTGAGAGCGAATAAACAGGAACTGAACTCGTTGGGAGGTTTTTGGACGGTACAGCATAATGTTTCAAAAATATTGTGTTACAAGTGTTACTTCTCCTATGACAATAATCACTGTCATCAAAATGCAGTGAACACACGTACATAAATTTACTCCTCACTTTCTTTCCAATTCGCAACCTCATGACCCAGACTGTATGCTGATCAACTATTTCGTTCAATGGATACTTTTCATTTTCCGGACTTCGGAAATTCATGGAACGAAATTTCGGGATTATTTTTTGCCCAAGAATTACATCCCGGAAGACAACAGTATGTATTAGTATTTTCAAAATATATGAAGTAACGAATACAAACAGTATGAATAAAGAAACTAACGAATAAGATCGAATAAAAACAATAACGATTAAAGACAATAATTAATAAAAACACTGTGTTTAGGATACGAATATAATCACAAAACAAGAACAGCGACAGAAACGAATAAAAACACTCTTTGTAAGTACATAAACACGAATACAAACACTAACAATGAAAACACTTTTTATAAGTAAATAAACAATCATTTTAAGTAAAATTAGCCTCAGAGTCGCAAATGTACGCTGTCAAACACCTGGTCAACACAATACAAACATATAAAAGCATACCGGCCATAACGGGTAGTATGGTTCCAAATTTCGCCGCTAGATAGCGAGCGCCAGGCTTGCATCGCGAATAGCTCCAAAAATCCTAAGTTTGTTCTGGAAACAGATTCAGATACTTCATCTGTACACCTTAAAAATCAAGTCACCGAGTTTTTACTTTTTTACCTCTCGCTAAGAGAGGTATTGCATTCATGCTAAAAATCGCATATCCAGATTTTATTGAATAAGCACGTTTTAAGGTCCCTACAATCCGATTTTATCATTTTTACGATGATGTCTGTGTGTGTGTGTGTGTGTGTGGATGTGTGTGTGTATGTGTGTGTGTGTGGGATGTTGGAAGGACGGTTACTCAAAAACTATAAAACTACGTATTTCCCAATCGGACATTCATGGGAAGATCTGAAAAGGTTTTGGTAACAATTGGACAACCGGAAGTAGAAGATTCTTGAAAAAAAATCTTTTAAATAATATTTTTTGAAATTTTTTCTTGATAATATTAAAGAAAAATAAATTCTCTTTCTGATACATTTAAATATTTTACAATATATTCTATAGATTTAGAGATAGAAGAAATATAGTATGTAAAATAATCTGTTATAATAAATTTTACAGCCGAAAGAATGGCCATGGAAAATAGTTGAAAATTTAATTTGTTTGTAACTGACAGATAATGTCAGTGTCAGAAATCCGAAGACATTACTGAAGACTTTTTCTGGGAAGTACATACATTATATTATTTCTTAATGTATTAATAGAATTGGAAACATTTCGAAAAATTAGAAGAGGACAAAATTTCTTCATCAAAAATGAATTTAAAATTAAACAATCTAAATATATATGGAATAGATATATGCGTAAGTAGAATTTTTGGTGTAGAGTGTAGGTATACAAGAAATGTTAAATACAATAGGGAGCGAGCAGTCATATGATTTTGTTGGCCTTGACAAGCAGATATGGGGGCCCATGTCAGAATGATAGCTAGTAATTATGTATATAGATGTCAAATATCATAATTTCTCATTCTAAATTTAGTGATTTTCCAATTCCATGTGGAGCAGAATTAAATGTTAAATATCTAAGGCATACAAGTAAACTTTAAACTCCTGGTGATAAATTAACTACGTAAATTTAGAAAATCTTGAAATTTTTAATGAAAAATTCTAACATTTGACATCTATGTACATAATTACTAATTATCATTCTGAAACGGGCCCACACATTTGCTTGTCAAGCCCAAAAATGTAACATTACCGTTCGCGCCCTATACTTATGTAACCAAAAAAAGGAAGTGGCGAGAGGTATTGTGCTGGCCACAACAGATTTTTGACCAAATTTGACCATTTTTCGACCAAATTTGACCATTTATTGAGCAAAATGGGCCATTTTTGACCATTTTGTTTACAATTTTTGGACCAAATTGGACCAAATTTTGGACCAAATTAGCTCATTTTTTGGACCAAGTCGAGTGGGCAAGTCGCGAGGGCATTTTGCGTGGGCATATTGCGTGGGCAAGTCGCGTGAGCACATTGCGTTGGCATTTTGCGTGGGCAATTTGCGTGGGCAAGTCGCGTGGGCATCTTGCGTGGGCATTTTTCGTGGGCAATTTGCGTGGGCAAGTCGCGTGGGCATATCGCGTGGGCAAGTCGCGTGAGCACATTGCGTGGGCAATTTGCGTGGGCAAGTCGCGTGAGCATTTTGCGTGGGCATCTTGCGTGGGCAAGTCGCGTGAGCACATTGCGTGGGCATTTTGCGTGGGCAATTTGCGTGGGCAAGTCGCGTGGGCATCTTGCGTGGGCATATTTCGTGGGCAATTTGCGTGGGCAAGTCGCGTGGGCATATCGCGTGGGCAAGTCGCGTGAGCACATTGCGTGGGCATTTTGCGTGGGCAATTTGCGTGGGCAAGTCGCGTGGGCATTTTGCGTGGGCAATTTGCGTGGGCAAGTCGCGTGGGCATCTTGCGTGGGCATATTTCGTGGGCAATTTGCGTGGGCAATTTGCGTGGGCAAGTCGCGTGGGCATATCGCGTGGGCAAGTCGCGGGAGCATTTTGCGTGGGCATCTTGCGTGGGCATATTGCGTGGGCAAGTCGCGTGGGCATATCGCGTGGGCAAGTCGCGTGAGCACATTGCGTGGGCATTTTGCGTGGGCAATTTGCGTGGGCAAGTCGCATGGGCAAGTCGCGTGGGCATTTTGCGTGGGCATATTGCGTGGGCAAGTCGCGTGGGCATCTTGCGTGGGCAAGTCGCGTGGGCGTATTGCGTGGGCATTTTGCGTAGGCAATTTGGGTGGGCATCTTGTGTGGGCATCTTGCGTGGGCAATTTTGGTGGGCATGTTGCGTAGGCAGGTTGCGTGGGCAGTTTGGGTGATTTATTCATAGTTTTACGGTTTTACACCTGAGCCTTTCCTATTGGCGATGCAAGCGTAGATGTTGGATATATGTCAAACGTGGTTTACGATGTGCGATTAATGTTTATTTCATTCTGTGTGTAAGGTGTTGTGTAGTATCGAAGATTTAAAATATACCCATATATAGTTACTTACTAAGTAACCGTGTATTTCATGTCATTTTGTTTATCTATCAGTTTATAAATTCATAGACACATAAAAAGATTGATTTAAGAAGTTCGGGTTCGGAATTTGCATATTTTTTGCAGAATATTTTAGGTACAGGAACAATCTAGCTCTTATTAACTAGATGAAGGAATAACTTTTCGCGATGTACTGGCCTCTCTTTTCTTTCCGACGATTTATCTGAGAGCGAATAAACAGGAACTGAACTCGTTGGGAGGTTTTTCGACGGTACAGCATAATGTTTCAAAAATATTGTGTTACAAGTGTTACTTCTCCTATGACAATAATCACTGTCATCAAAATGCAGTGAACACACGTATATAAATTTACTCCTCACTTTCTTTCCAATTCGCAACCTCATGACCCAGACTGTATGCTGATCAACTATTTCGTTCAATCCTCTTTTATTACAAATGGATACTTTTCATTTTCCGGACTTCGGAAATTCATGGAACGAAATTTCGGGATTATTTTTTGCCCAAGAATTACATCCCGGAAGACAACAGTATGTATTAGTATTTTCAAAATATATGAAGTAACGAATACAAACAGTATGAATAAAGAAACTAACGAATAAGATCGAATAAAAACAATAACGATTAAAGACAATAATTAATAAAAACACTGTGTTTAGGATACGAATATAATCACAAAACAAGAACAGCGACAGAAACGAATAAAAACACTCTTTGTAAGTACATAAACACGAATACAAACACTAACAATGAAAACACTTTTTATAAGTAAATAAACAATCATTTTAAGTAAAATTAGCCTCAGAGTCGCAAATGTACGCTGTCAAACACCTGGTCAACACAATACAAACATATAAAAGCATACCGGCCATAACGGGTAGTATGGTTCCAAATTTCGCCGCTAGATAGCGAGCGCCAGGCTTGCATCGCGAATAGCTCCAAAAATCCTAAGTTTGTTCTGGAAACAGATTCAGATACTTCATCTGTACACCTTAAAAATCAAGTCACCGAGTTTTTACTTTTTTTTAGCTATGTAAATACGATTTTTTTAAAATAGGTTAATACGAACTGTCAATGAAGTTGTCACCGTTGTCACTGTCATGTTATTATATTAGTTCTTCATTGTGCTAAGTTACTACTAAATTACAAATATATTCTAGAAAAATTAAAAAACAACCAAGTATTTATTTTAAATGGATTATAAATTAGTAAAAATTATGACTGAAACAAATTATGGACGAAGTAACATTAGTAATTTATCATCGCTCCATCAGCGTCCAGTACTTTATTTGATCTAATTGACCACCCCTCTTCTAACTTATTACAACTTTCTCGTTTTCTGATAATTTTGGCATCTTAATTGACACTAATGACACTGACTTGTGACACTGACAAGTTAACAATCGAGACCGACTCAATACAGCAAAAAACAGGTGTACGCGATTTTTTTGCAAGCCAGTGTAATTATCAATAAAAATCTACATTCCTAACCCAGATGACGTTTGGATCAAACCTTCGACCATTACAAATCACTTTTATAAGGTTAAATGTTTAATACTGTTTAAATGTAGTAGATTTATATAAAATACATCTAATTATAATATAATTAGTCTACCATACAACAATTTACCTTTTAAAACTACTTTTTTTTTAATTTAAATTCTTTGTGACAGCTGACTTGACAAGTACATTTCATTCCAAAAATGTTAACTAAATTTTACATTCTAAAACCTTCTATTTATTGCAGAAATATTTCAAACTTTTAACACATTTTTGGTATCACTGGTTTACAGTAATAGTATATTATGTTATTAGGAGTAGAAAGCGGTCTTTTTGTGTTGAACCCAGCTATTGCGGCCGAGGCGCTAGCCGAGGCCAGGTAAGCTGGGTAAAACACAAAAAGGGCGTTTTGCTCCGAATAACATATACTATTTTTTCTTCAAGTGTTTCAAAGAAAACTGGGGATTTTTTATATTTTTCTAGAATTGTTTTAATTATAGCGTTCGCAATTTCAGCCATAGTTGGCTGTGTACACTACAAAACACATACGATACAACTGTCAAATAACAATTTTTCAATATGGCCTGTGTTGCTGTGACGACTGCTGCCGCCAGCGGTGAACTAAGAAGCTAACATTTTTTTACTAGTACAATAATGAACAACATTGTTGTACTAGTAATAAAATGAATATCTTCTATAGTGTGTGTATAGTAGCATAATATGAATATTGTTGTACACTTGGAGAAAAAACTATTTTTTGTAACGTTTGAATTAAAAACTCAGTTTATTTTCAATAATTAATTTCAAATGAAAATTGTAAAAAATTACTACGTTGTTGTATATTTTACCAAGACGTACTTTCTAGTCACAATTTCTTCATCTTTCAGACCCAATATATCATATAACGCTACTATAAATTATTACATAATCAGGTAAGTTCTATATACTATATGAAAAAAATAAAATATAAACATCACCACGACTTACTCATACTTAGGTGTACTAATCTGCTTCTATTCGTAGATTTTGGTAATAAAAATCTGTTGTGGCCAGCACAATACCTCTCGGCACTTCCTTTTTTGGTTAAGTATAGGGCGCGAACAGTCATGTTACATTATTGGTCTTGACAAGCAGATGTAGAGGCCCGTTTCAGAATGATAATTAGTAATTAGGTACATAAATGCCAGAATTTTGCATTGAAAATTTCAAGATTTTCTAAATTCATGTAGTTAATTTGTCACCAGGAGTGTGAAATTGACTTTTGACCAAATTTGACCATTTTTTGGACCAAATTTGACCATTTTTGACCTTTTTGGCCATTTTTTGGACCAAATTTGATTATTTTTTGACCAAATTTGTCCATTTTTGACATTTTTTGACCAAATTTGACCATTTTTTGGACCAAATTTGTCCATTTTTGACATTTTTTGACCAAATTTGACCATTTTTTGGACCAAATTTGTCCATTTTTGACCATTTTTGTACCAAATTTGACCATTTTTGACCATTTTTACCAAATTTGACCATTTTTTGGACCAAATTTGACCATTTTTGACCAAATTTGACCATTTTTGGACCAAATTTGACCATTTTTTGGACCATTTTTTGGACCAAATTTGACCATTTTTGGCCATTATTTGGACCAAATTTGACCATTTTTGATTATTTTTTTGGACCAAATATGACCATTTTTTGACCATTTTTGACCAATTTTTGACCAAATTTGACCATTTTTTGGACCAAATTTGGCAATTTTTTGACTATTTTTGACCATTTATTGACCAAAATGGGCCATTTTATGACCATTTGTACCAAAAAGCAAAATACCCGCCGAAAAATTATATTACCCGCCGAAAAATTATATTACCCGCCGAAAAACAAAATACCCGCCGAATAATTATATTACCCGCCGGAAAATATAATTACCCGCCGAAAAATTATAATTACCCGCCGAAAAATAAAATACCCGCCGAAAAATTATATTACCCGCCGAATAATATTTTTTTGACCTTTTCCTTTACCATTTTTGACCAAATTTGACCATTTTTTGGACCAAATTTGACCATTTTTGACCATTTTTGGACCAAATTTGACCATTTATGACCATTTTTTGACCAAATTTGACCAATGTTTGGACCAAATTTGACCTTTTTTGACCAAATTTGATTATTTTTGGACCATTTTTGACCAAATTTGACCATTTTTTGGACCAAATTTGACCATTTTTGACCAATTTTTGACCAAATTAGACCATATTTTGGACCAAATTTGACCATTTATTGAGCAAAATGGGCCATTTTTGACACATTGCGTGGGCAATTTGCGTGGGCAAGTCGCGTGAGCATTTTGCGTGGGCATCTTGCGTGGGCAAGTCGCGTGAGCACATTGCGTGGGCAATTTGCGTGGGCAAGTCGCGTGAGCATTTTGCGTGGGCATCTTGCGTGGGCAAGTCGCGTGAGCACATTGCGTGGGCATTTTGCGTGGGCAATTTGCGTGGGCAAGTCGCGTGGGCATCTTGCGTGGGCATATTTCGTGGGCAATTTGCGTGGGCAAGTCGCGTGGGCATATCGCGTGGGCATCTTGCGTGGGCATATTTCGTGGGCAATTTGCGTGGGCAAGTCGCGTGGGCATTTTGCGTGGGCAAGTCGCGTGGGCATCTTGCGTGGGCATATTTCGTGGGCAATTTGCGTGGGCAAGTCGCGTGGGCATATCGCGTGGGCATCTTGCGTGGGCATATTTCGTGGGCAATTTGCGTGGGCAAGTCGCGTGGGCATTTTGCGTGGGCAAGTCGCGTGGGCATCTTGCGTGGGCATATTTCGTGGGCAATTTGCGTGGGCAAGTCGCGTGGGCATATTTCGTGGGCAATTTGCGTGGGCAAGTCGCGTGGGCATATCGCGTGGGCAAGTCGCGTGAGCATTTTGCGTGGGCATCTTGCGTGGGCAAGTCGCGTGGGCATATTGCGTGGGCAAGTCGCGTGGGCATATCGCGTGGGCAAGTCGCGTGAGCACATTGCGTGGGCATTTTGCGTGGGCAATTTGCGTGGGCAAGTCGCATGGGCAAGTCGCGTGGGCATTTTGCGTGGGCATATTGCGTGGGCAAGTCGCGTGGGCATCTTGCGTGGGCAAGTCGCGTGGGCGTATTGCGTGGGCATTTTGCGTAGGCAATTTGGGTGGGCATCTTGTGTGGGCATCTTGCGTGGGCAATTTTGGTGGGCATGTTGCGTAGGCAGGTTGCGTGGGCAGTTTGGGTGATTTATTCATAGTTTTACGGTTTTACACCTGAGCCTTTCCTATTGGCGATGCAAGCGTAGATGTTGGATATATGTCAAACGTGGTTTACGATGTGCGATTAATGTTTATTTCATTCTGTGTGTAAGGTGTTGTGTAGTATCGAAGATTTAAAATATACCCATATATAGTTACTTACTAAGTAACCGTGTATTTCATGTCATTTTGTTTATCTATCAGTTTATAAATTCATAGACACATAAAAAGATTGATTTAAGAAGTTCGGGTTCGGAATTTGCATATTTTTTGCAGAATATTTTAGGTACAGGAACAATCTAGCTCTTATTAACTAGATGAAGGAATAACTTTTCGCGATGTACTGGCCTCTCTTTTCTTTCCGACGATTTATCTGAGAGCGAATAAACAGGAACTGAACTCGTTGGGAGGTTTTTGGACGGTACAGCATAATGTTTCAAAAATATTGTGTTACAAGTGTTACTTCTCCTATGACAATAATCACTGTCATCAAAATGCAGTGAACACACGTACATAAATTTACTCCTCACTTTCTTTCCAATTCGCAACCTCATGACCCAGACTGTATGCTGATCAACTATTTCGTTCAATGGATACTTTTCATTTTCCGGACTTCGGAAATTCATGGAACGAAATTTCGGGATTATTTTTTGCCCAAGAATTACATCCCGGAAGACAACAGTATGTATTAGTATTTTCAAAATATATGAAGTAACGAATACAAACAGTATGAATAAAGAAACTAACGAATAAGATCGAATAAAAACAATAACGATTAAAGACAATAATTAATAAAAACACTGTGTTTAGGATACGAATATAATCACAAAACAAGAACAGCGACAGAAACGAATAAAAACACTCTTTGTAAGTACATAAACACGAATACAAACACTAACAATGAAAACACTTTTTATAAGTAAATAAACAATCATTTTAAGTAAAATTAGCCTCAGAGTCGCAAATGTACGCTGTCAAACACCTGGTCAACACAATACAAACATATAAAAGCATACCGGCCATAACGGGTAGTATGGTTCCAAATTTCGCCGCTAGATAGCGAGCGCCAGGCTTGCATCGCGAATAGCTCCAAAAATCCTAAGTTTGTTCTGGAAACAGATTCAGATACTTCATCTGTACACCTTAAAAATCAAGTCACCGAGTTTTTACTTTTTTTTAGCTATGTAAATACGATTTTTTTAAAATAGGTTAATACGAACTGTCAATGAAGTTGTCACCGTTGTCACTGTCATGTTATTATATTAGTTCTTCATTGTGCTAAGTTACTACTAAATTACAAATATATTCTAGAAAAATTAAAAAACAAACAAGTATTTATTTTAAATGGATTATAAATAAGTAAAAATTATGACTGAAACAAATTATGGACGAAGTAACATTAGTAATTTATCATCGCTCCATCAGCGTCCAGTACTTTATTTGATCTAATTGACCACCCCTCTTACAACTTTCTCGTTTTCTGATAATTTTGGCATCTTAATTGACACTAATGACACTGACTTGTGACACTGACAAGTTAACAATCGAGACCGACCAGCTATTGCGGCCGAGGCGCTAGCCGAGGCCAGGCAAGCTGGGTAAAACACAAAAAGACCGCTTTCTACTCCTAATAACATAAAATACTATTACTGTAAACCAGTGATACCAAAAATGTGTTAAAAGTTTGAAATATTTCTGCAATACTTTATTTGATCTAATTGACCACCCCTCTTCTAACTTATTACAACTTTCTCGTTTTCTGATAATTTTGGCATCTTAATTGACACTAATGACACTGACTTGTGACACTGACAAGTTAACAATCGAGACCGACTCAATACAGCAAAAAACAGGTGTACGCGATTTTTTGCAAGCCAGTGTAATTATCAATAAAAATCTACATTCCTAACCCAGATGACGTTTGGATCAAACCTTCGACCATTACAAATCACTTTTATAAGGTTAAATGTTTAATACTGTTTAAATGTAGTAGATTTATATAAAATACATCTAATTATAATATAATTAGTCTACCATACAACAATTTACCTTTTAAAACTTTTTTTTTTTAAATTTAAATTCTTTGTGACAGCTGACTTGACAAGTACATTTCATTCCAAAAATGTTAACTAAATTTTACATTCTAAAACCTTCTATTTATTGCAGAAATATTTCAAACTTTTAACACATTTTTGGTCTCACTGGTTTACAGTAATAGTATATTATGTTATTAGGAGTAGAAAGCGGTCTTTTTGTGTTGAACCCAGCTATTGCGGCCGAGGCGCTAGCCGAGGCCAGGCAAGCTGGGTAAAACACAAAAAGGGCGTTTTGCTCCGAATAACATATACTATTTTTTCTTCAAGTGTTTCAAAGAAAACTGGGGATTTTTTATATTTTTCTAGAATTGTTTTAATTATAGCGTTCGCAATTTCAGCCATAGTTGGCTGTGTACACTACAAAACACATACGATACAACTGTCAAATAACAATTTTTCAATATGGCCTGTGTTGCTGTGACGACTGCTGCCGCCAGCGGTGAACTAAGAAGCTAACATTTTTTTACTAGTACAAAAATGAACAACATTGTTGTACTAGTAATAAAATGAATATCTTCTATAGTGTGTGTATAGTAGCATAATATGAATATTGTTGTACACTTGGAGAAAAAACTATTTTTTGTAACGTTTGAATTAAAAACTCAGTTTATTTTCAATAATTAATTTTAAATGAAAATTGTAAAAAATTACTACGTTGTTGTATATTTTACCAAGACGTACTTTCTATTCACAATTTCTTCATCTTTCAGACCCAATATATCATATAACGCTACTATAAATTATTACATAATCAGGTAAGTTCTATATACTATATGAAAAAAATAAAATATAAACATCACCACGACTTACTCATACTTAGGTGTACTAATCTGCTTCTATTCGTAGATTTTGGTAATAAAAATCTGTTGTGGCCAGCACAATACCTCTCGGCACTTCCTTTTTTGGTTAAGTATAGGGCGCGAACAGTCATGTTACATTATTGGTCTTGACAAGCAGATGTAGAGGCCCGTTTCAGAATGATAATTAGTAATTACGTACATAAATGCCAGAATTTTGCATTGAAAATTTCAAGATTTTCTAAATTCATGTAGTTAATTTGTCACCAGGAGAGTGAAATTGACTTTTGACCAAATTTGACCATTTTTGACCTTTTTGACCATTTTTTGGACCAAATTTGACCATTTTTTGACCAAATTTGACAATTTTTGACATTTTTTGACCAAATTTGACTATTTTTTGGACCAAATTTGTCCATTTTTGACCATTTTTGGACCAAATTTGACCATTTTGACCAAATTTGACCATTTTTGGACCAAATTTGACCATTTTTGACCAAATTTGACCATTTTTTGGACCAAATTTGACCATTTTGGACCATTTTTTGGACCAAATTTGACCATTTTGACCAAATTTGACCATTTTTGACCAAATTTGACCATTTTTTGGACCAAATTTGACCATTTTGGACCATTTTTACTAAATTTGACCATTTTTCGACCAAATTTGACCATTTTTGACCATTTTTGGACCTTTTTTGGACCAAATTTGACCATTTTTGGCCATTTTTTGGACCAAATTTGACCATTTTTTGACCAAATTTGACCATTTTTTGGACCAAATTTGACAATTTTTTGACTATTTTTGACCATTTATTGACCAAAATGGGCCATTTTATGACCATTTGGACCGAAAAGCAAAATACCCGCCGAAAAATTATATTACCCGCCGAAAAATTATATTACCCGCCGAAAAACAAAATACCCGCCGAATAATTATATTACCCGCCGGAAAATATAATTACCCGCCGAAAAATTATAATTACCCGCCGAAAAATAAAATACCCGCCGAAAAATTATATTACCCGCCGAATAATATTTTTTTGACCTTTTCCTTTACCATTTTTGACCATTTTTTGACCAAATTTGACCATTTTTTGGACCAAATTTGACCATTTTTGACCATTTTTGGACCAAATTTGATCATTTTTGGACCAAATTTGACCATTTATGACCATTTTTTGACCAAATTTGACCAATGTTTGGACCAAATTTGACCATTTTTGACCAAATTTGATTATTTTTGGACCATTTTTGACAAAATTTGACCATTTTTTGGACCAAATTTGACCATTTTTGACCAATTTTTGACCAAATTAGACCATTTTTTGGACCAAATTTGATCATTTTGACCGAATTTGACCATTTTTTGGACCAAATTTGACCATTTTTGACCATTTTTGGACAATTTTTTGGACCAAATTTGACCATTTTTGGACCAAATTTGACCATTTTTGATCATTTTTGGACCATTTTTTGGACCAAATTTGACCATTTTTGACAAATTTTTGACCAAATTTGACCATTTTTGACCATTTTTCGACCAAATTTGACCATTTTTTGAGCAAAATGGGCCATTTTTGACCATTTTGTTTACAATTTTTGGACCAAATTGGACCAAATTTTGGACCAAATTAGCTCATGTCGAGTGGGCAAGTCGCGAGGGCATTTTGCGTGGGCATATTGCGTGGGCAAGTCGCGTGAGCACATTGCGTTGGCATTTTGCGTGGGCAAGTCGCGTGAGCACATTGCGTTGGCATTTTGCGTGGGCAATTTGCGTGGGCAAGTCGCGTGGGCATCTTGCGTGGGCATTTTTCGTGGGCAAGTCGCGTGAACACATTTTTTGTATCACTGGTTTACAGTAATAGTATATTATGTTATTAGGAGTAGAAAGCGGTATTTTTGTGTTGAACCCAGCTATTGCGGCCGAGGCGCTAGCCGAGGCCAGGTAAGCTGGGTAAAACACAAAAAGGGCGTTTTGCTCCGAATAACATATACTATTTTTTCTTCAAGTGTTTCAAAGAAAACTGGGGATTTTTTATATTTTTCTAGAATTGTTTTAATTATAGCGTTCGCAATTTCAGCCATAGTTGGCTGTGTACACTACAAAACACATACGATACAACTGTCAAATAACAATTTTTCAATATGGCCTGTGTTGCTGTGACGACTGCTGCCGCCAGCGGTGAACTAAGAAGCTAACATTTTTTTACTAGTACAATAATGAACAACATTGTTGTACTAGTAATAAAATGAATATCTTCTATAGTGTGTGTATAGTAGCATAATATGAATATTGTTGTACACTTGGAGAAAAAACTATTTTTTGTAACGTTTGAATTAAAAACTCAGTTTATTTTCAATAATTAATTTCAAATGAAAATTGTAAAAAATTACTACGTTGTTGTATATTTTACCAAGACGTACTTTCTAGTCACAATTTCTTCATCTTTCAGACCCAATATATCATATAACGCTACTATAAATTATTACATAATCAGGTAAGTTCTATATACTATATGAAAAAAATAAAATATAAACATCACCACGACTTACTCATACTTAGGTGTACTAATCTGCTTCTATTCGTAGATTTTGGTAATAAAAATCTGTTGTGGCCAGCACAATACTTCTCGGCACTTCCTTTTTTGGTTAAGTATAGGGCGCGAACAGTCATGTTACATTATTGGTCTTGACAAGCAGATGTAGAGGCCCGTTTCAGAATGATAATTAGTAATTAGGTACATAAATGCCAGAATTTTGCATTGAAAATTTCAAGATTTTCTAAATTCATGTAGTTAATTTGTCACCAGGAGTGTGAAATTGACTTTTGACCAAATTTGACCATTTTTTGGACCAAATTTGACCATTTTTGACCTTTTAGGCCATTTTTTGGACCAAATTTGATTATTTTTTGACCAAATTTGTCCATTTTTGACATTTTTTGACCAAATTTGACCATTTTTTGGACCAAATTTGTCCATTTTTGACATTTTTTGACCAAATTTGACCATTTTTTGGACCAAATTTGATCATTTTGACCGAATTTGACCATTTTTTGGACCAAATTTGACCATTTTTGACCATTTTTGGACAATTTTTTGGACCAAATTTGACCATTTTTGGACCAAATTTGACCATTTTTGATCATTTTTGGACCATTTTTTGGACCAAATTTGACCATTTTTGACAAATTTTTGACCAAATTTGACCATTTTTGACCATTTTTCGACCAAATTTGACCATTTTTTGAGCAAAATGGGCCATTTTTGACCATTTTGTTTACAATTTTTGGACCAAATTGGACCAAATTTTGGACCAAATTAGCTCATGTCGAGTGGGCAAGTCGCGAGGGCATTTTGCGTGGGCATATTGCGTGGGCAAGTCGCGTGAGCACATTGCGTTGGCATTTTGCGTGGGCAAGTCGCGTGAGCACATTGCGTTGGCATTTTGCGTGGGCAATTTGCGTGGGCAAGTCGCGTGGGCATCTTGCGTGGGCATTTTTCGTGGGCAAGTCGCGTGAACACATTTTTGGTATCACTGGTTTACAGTAATAGTATATTATGTTATTAGGAGTAGAAAGCGGTCTTTTTGTGTTGAACCCAGCTATTGCGGCCGAGGCGCTAGCCGAGGCCAGGTAAGCTGGGTAAAACACAAAAAGGGCGTTTTGCTCCGAATAACATATACTATTTTTTCTTCAAGTGTTTCAAAGAAAACTGGGGATTTTTTATATTTTTCTAGAATTGTTTTAATTATAGCGTTCGCAATTTCAGCCATAGTTGGCTGTGTACACTACAAAACACATACGATACAACTGTCAAATAACAATTTTTCAATATGGCCTGTGTTGCTGTGACGACTGCTGCCGCCAGCGGTGAACTAAGAAGCTAACATTTTTTTACTAGTACAATAATGAACAACATTGTTGTACTAGTAATAAAATGAATATCTTCTATAGTGTGTGTATAGTAGCATAATATGAATATTGTTGTACACTTGGAGAAAAAACTATTTTTTGTAACGTTTGAATTAAAAACTCAGTTTATTTTCAATAATTAATTTCAAATGAAAATTGTAAAAAATTACTACGTTGTTGTATATTTTACCAAGACGTACTTTCTAGTCACAATTTCTTCATCTTTCAGACCCAATATATCATATAACGCTACTATAAATTATTACATAATCAGGTAAGTTCTATATACTATATGAAAAAAATAAAATATAAACATCACCACGACTTACTCATACTTAGGTGTACTAATCTGCTTCTATTCGTAGATTTTGGTAATAAAAATCTGTTGTGGCCAGCACAATACTTCTCGGCACTTCCTTTTTTGGTTAAGTATAGGGCGCGAACAGTCATGTTACATTATTGGTCTTGACAAGCAGATGTAGAGGCCCGTTTCAGAATGATAATTAGTAATTAGGTACATAAATGCCAGAATTTTGCATTGAAAATTTCAAGATTTTCTAAATTCATGTAGTTAATTTGTCACCAGGAGTGTGAAATTGACTTTTGACCAAATTTGACCATTTTTGTACCAAATTTGACCATTTTTGACCATTTTTACCAAATTTGACCATTTTTTGGACCAAATTTGACCATTTTTGACCATTTTTGACCAAATTTGACCATTTTTGGACCAAATTTGACCATTTTTTGGACCATTTTTTGGACCAAATTTGACCATTTTTGGCCATTATTTGGACCAAATTTGACCATTTTTGATTATTTTTTTGGACCAAATATGACCATTTTTTGACCATTTTTGACCAATTTTTGACCAAATTTGACCATTTTTTGGACCAAATTTGACAATTTTTTGACTATTTTTGACCATTTATTGACCAAAATGGGCTATTTTATGACCATTTGGACCGAAAAGCAAAATACCCGCCGAAAAATTATATTACCCGCCGAAAAATTATATTACCCGCCGAAAAACAAAATACCCGCCGAATAATTATATTACCCGCCGGAAAATATAATTACCCGCCGAAAAATTATAATTACCCGCCGAAAAATAAAATACCCGCCGAAAAATTATATTACCCGCCGAATAATATTTTTTTGACCTTTTCCTTTACCATTTTTGACCAAATTTGACCATTTTTTGGACCAAATTTGACCATTTTGACCATTTTTGGACCAAATTTGACCATTTATGACCATTTTTTGACCAAATTTGACCAATGTTTGGACCAAATTTGACCATTTTTGACCAAATTTGATTATTTTTGGACCATTTTTGACCAAATTTGACCATTTTTTGGACCAAATTTGACCATTTTTGACCAATTTTTGACCAAATTAGACCATATTTTGGACCAAATTTGACCATTTATTGAGCAAAATGGGCCATTTTTGACCATTTTGTTTACAATTTTTGGACCAAATTGGACCAAATTTTGGACCAAATTAGCTCATTTTTTGGACCAAGTCGCGTGGGCATATTTCGTGGGCAATTTGCGTGGGCAAGTCGCGTGGGCATATCGCGTGGGCAAGTCGTGTGAGCACATTGCGTGGGCAATTTGCGTGGGCAAGTCGCGTGAGCATTTTGCGTGGGCAAGTCGCGTGAGCACATTGCGTGGGCATTTTGCGTGGGCAATTTGCGTGGGCAAGTCGCGTGGGCATCTTGCGTGGGCATATTTCGTGGGCAATTTGCGTGAGCAAGTCGCGTGGGCATATCGCGTGGGCATCTTGCGTGGGCATATTTCGTGGGCAATTTGCGTGGGCAAGTCGCGTGGGCATATTTCGTGGGCAATTTGCGTGGGCAAGTCGCGTGGGCATATCGCGTGGGCAAGTCGCGTGAGCATTTTGCGTGGGCATCTTGCGTGGGCAAGTCGCGTGGGCATATTGCGTGGGCAAGTCGCGTGGGCATATCGCGTGGGCAAGTCGCGTGAGCACATTGCGTGGGCAAGTCGCATGGGCAAGTCGCGTGGGCATTTTGCGTGGGCATATTGCGTGGGCAAGTCGCGTGGGCATCTTGCGTGGGCAAGTCGCGTGGGCGTATTGCGTGGGCATTTTGCGTAGGCAATTTGGGTGGGCATCTTGTGTGGGCATCTTGCGTGGGCAATTTTGGTGGGCATGTTGCGTAGGCAGGTTGCGTGGGCAGTTTGGGTGATTTATTCATAGTTTTACGGTTTTACACCTGAGCCTTTCCTATTGGCGATGCAAGCGTAGATGTTGGATATATGTCAAACGTGGTTTACGATGTGCGATTAATGTTTATTTCATTCTGTGTGTAAGGTGTTGTGTAGTATCGAAGATTTAAAATATACCCATATATAGTTACTTACTAAGTAACCGTGTATTTCATGTCATTTTGTTTATCTATCAGTTTATAAATTCATAGACACATAAAAAGATTGATTTAAGAAGTTCGGGTTCGGAATTTGCATATTTTTTGCAGAATATTTTAGGTACAGGAACAATCTAGCTCTTATTAACTAGATGAAGGAATAACTTTTCGCGATGTACTGGCCTCTCTTTTCTTTCCGACGATTTATCTGAGAGCGAATAAACAGGAACTGAACTCGTTGGGAGGTTTTTGGACGGTACAGCATAATGTTTCAAAAATATTGTGTTACAAGTGTTACTTCTCCTATGACAATAATCACTGTCATCAAAATGCAGTGAACACACGTACATAAATTTACTCCTCACTTTCTTTCCAATTCGCAACCTCATGACCCAGACTGTATGCTGATCAACTATTTCGTTCAATGGATACTTTTCATTTTCCGGACTTCGGAAATTCATGGAACGAAATTTCGGGATTATTTTTTGCCCAAGAATTACATCCCGGAAGACAACAGTATGTATTAGTATTTTCAAAATATATGAAGTAACGAATACAAACAGTATGAATAAAGAAACTAACGAATAAGATCGAATAAAAACAATAACGATTAAAGACAATAATTAATAAAAACACTGTGTTTAGGATACGAATATAATCACAAAACAAGAACAGCGACAGAAACGAATAAAAACACTCTTTGTAAGTACATAAACACGAATACAAACACTAACAATGAAAACACTTTTTATAAGTAAATAAACAATCATTTTAAGTAAAATTAGCCTCAGAGTCGCAAATGTACGCTGTCAAACACCTGGTCAACACAATACAAACATATAAAAGCATACCGGCCATAACGGGTAGTATGGTTCCAAATTTCGCCGCTAGATAGCGAGCGCCAGGCTTGCATCGCGAATAGCTCCAAAAATCCTAAGTTTGTTCTGGAAACAGATTCAGATACTTCATCTGTACACCTTAAAAATCAAGTCACCGAGTTTTTACTTTTTTACCTCTCGCTAAGAGAGGTATTGCATTCATGCTAAAAATCGCATATCCAGATTTTATTGAATAAGCACGTTTTAAGGTCCCTACAATCCGATTTTATCATTTTTACGATGATGTCTGTGTGTGTGTGTGTGTGTGTGGATGTGTGTGTGTATGTGTGTGTGTGTGGGATGTTGGAAGGACGGTTACTCAAAAACTATAAAACTACGTATTTCCCAATCGGACATTCATGGGAAGATCTGAAAAGGTTTTGGTAACAATTGGACAACCGGAAGTAGAAGATTCTTGAAAAAAAATCTTTTAAATAATATTTTTTGAAATTTTTTCTTGATAATATTAAAGAAAAATAAATTCTCTTTCTGATACATTTAAATATTTTACAATATATTCTATAGATTTAGAGATAGAAGAAATATAGTATGTAAAATAATCTGTTATAATAAATTTTACAGCCGAAAGAATGGCCATGGAAAATAGTTGAAAATTTAATTTGTTTGTAACTGACAGATAATGTCAGTGTCAGAAATCCGAAGACATTACTGAAGACTTTTTCTGGGAAGTACATACATTATATTATTTCTTAATGTATTAATAGAATTGGAAACATTTCGAAAAATTAGAAGAGGACAAAATTTCTTCATCAAAAATGAATTTAAAATTAAACAATCTAAATATATATGGAATAGATATATGCGTAAGTAGAATTTTTGGTGTAGAGTGTAGGTATACAAGAAATGTTAAATACAATAGGGAGCGAGCAGTCATATGATTTTGTTGGCCTTGACAAGCAGATATGGGGGCCCATGTCAGAATGATAGCTAGTAATTATGTATATAGATGTCAAATATCATAATTTCTCATTCTAAATTTAGTGATTTTCCAATTCCATGTGGAGCAGAATTAAATGTTAAATATCTAAGGCATACAAGTAAACTTTAAACTCCTGGTGATAAATTAACTACGTAAATTTAGAAAATCTTGAAATTTTTAATGAAAAATTCTAACATTTGACATCTATGTACATAATTACTAATTATCATTCTGAAACGGGCCCACACATTTGCTTGTCAAGCCCAAAAATGTAACATTACCGTTCGCGCCCTATACTTATGTAACCAAAAAAAGGAAGTGGCGAGAGGTATTGTGCTGGCCACAACAGATTTTTGACCAAATTTGACCATTTTTGACCATTTTTCGACCAAATTTGACCATTTATTGAGCAAAATGGGCCATTTTTGACCATTTTGTTTACAATTTTTGGACCAAATTGGACCAAATTTTGGACCAAATTAGCTCATTTTTTGGACCAAGTCGAGTGGGCAAGTCGCGAGGGTATTTTGCGTGGGCATATTGCGTGGGCAAGTCGCGTGAGCACATTGCGTTGGCATTTTGCGTGGGCAATTTGCGTGGGCAAGTCGCGTGGGCATCTTGCGTGGGCATTTTTCGTGGGCAATTTGCGTGGGCAAGTCGCGTGGGCATATCGCGTGGGCAAGTCGCGTGAGCACATTGCGTGGGCAATTTGCGTGGGCAAGTCGCGTGAGCATTTTGCGTGGGCATCTTGCGTGGGCAAGTCGCGTGAGCACATTGCGTGGGCATTTTGCGTGGGCAATTTGCGTGGGCATGTTGCGTAGGCAGGTTGCGTGGGCAGTTTGGGTGATTTATTCATAGTTTTACGGTTTTACACCTGAGCCTTTCCTATTGGCGATGCAAGCGTAGATGTTGGATATATGTCAAACGTGGTTTACGATGTGCGATTAATGTTTATTTCATTCTGTGTGTAAGGTGTTGTGTAGTATCGAAGATTTAAAATATACCCATATATAGTTACTTACTAAGTAACCGTGTATTTCATGTCATTTTGTTTATCTATCAGTTTATAAATTCATAGACACATAAAAAGATTGATTTAAGAAGTTCGGGTTCGGAATTTGCATATTTTTTGCAGAATATTTTAGGTACAGGAACAATCTAGCTCTTATTAACTAGATGAAGGAATAACTTTTCGCGATGTACTGGCCTCTCTTTTCTTTCCGACGATTTATCTGAGAGCGAATAAACAGGAACTGAACTCGTTGGGAGGTTTTTCGACGGTACAGCATAATGTTTCAAAAATATTGTGTTACAAGTGTTACTTCTCCTATGACAATAATCACTGTCATCAAAATGCAGTGAACACACGTACATAAATTTACTCCTCACTTTCTTTCCAATTCGCAACCTCATGACCCAGACTGTATGCTGATCAACTATTTCGTTCAATCCTCTTTTATTACAAATGGATACTTTTCATTTTCCGGACTTCGGAAATTCGTGGAACGAAATTTCGGGATTATTTTTTGCCCAAGAATTACATCCCGGAAGACAACAGTATGTATTAGTATTTTCAAAATATATGAAGTAACGAATACAAACAGTATGAATAAAGAAACTAACGAATAAGATCGAATAAAAACAATAACGATTAAAGACAATAATTAATAAAAACACTGTGTTTAGGATACGAATATAATCACAAAACAAGAACAGCGACAGAAACGAATAAAAACACTCTTTGTAAGTACATAAACACGAATACAAACACTAACAATGAAAACACTTTTTATAAGTAAATAAACAATCATTTTAAGTAAAATTAGCCTCAGAGTCGCAAATGTACGCTGTCAAACACCTGGTCAACACAATACAAACATATAAAAGCATACCGGCCATAACGGGTAGTATGGTTCCAAATTTCGCCGCTAGATAGCGAGCGCCAGGCTTGCATCGCGAATAGCTCCAAAAATCCTAAGTTTGTTCTGGAAACAGATTCAGATACTTCATCTGTACACCTTAAAAATCAAGTCACCGAGTTTTTACTTTTTTTTAGCTATGTAAATACGATTTTTTTAAAATAGGTTAATACGAACTGTCAATGAAGTTGTCACCGTTGTCACTGTCATGTTATTATATTAGTTCTTCATTGTGCTAAGTTACTACTAAATTACAAATATATTCTAGAAAAATTAAAAAACAACCAAGTATTTATTTTAAATGGATTATAAATTAGTAAAAATTATGACTGAAACAAATTATGGACGAAGTAACATTAGTAATTTATCATCGCTCCATCAGCGTCCAGTACTTTATTTGATCTAATTGACCACCCCTCTTCTAACTTATTACAACTTTCTCGTTTTCTGATAATTTTGGCATCTTAATTGACACTAATGACACTGACTTGTGACACTGACAAGTTAACAATCGAGACCGACTCAATACAGCAAAAAACAGGTGTACGCGATTTTTTTGCAAGCCAGTGTAATTATCAATAAAAATCTACATTCCTAACCCAGATGACGTTTGGATCAAACCTTCGACCATTACAAATCACTTTTATAAGGTTAAATGTTTAATACTGTTTAAATGTAGTAGATTTATATAAAATACATCTAATTATAATATAATTAGTCTACCATACAACAATTTACCTTTTAAAACTACTTTTTTTTTAATTTAAATTCTTTGTGACAGCTGACTTGACAAGTACATTTCATTCCAAAAATGTTAACTAAATTTTACATTCTAAAACCTTCTATTTATTGCAGAAATATTTCAAACTTTTAACACATTTTTGGTATCACTGGTTTACAGTAATAGTATATTATGTTATTAGGAGTAGAAAGCGGTCTTTTTGTGTTGAACCCAGCTATTGCGGCCGAGGCGCTAGCCGAGGCCAGGTAAGCTGGGTAAAACACAAAAAGGGCGTTTTGCTCCGAATAACATATACTATTTTTTCTTCAAGTGTTTCAAAGAAAACTGGGGATTTTTTATATTTTTCTAGAATTGTTTTAATTATAGCGTTCGCAATTTCAGCCATAGTTGGCTGTGTACACTACAAAACACATACGATACAACTGTCAAATAACAATTTTTCAATATGGCCTGTGTTGCTGTGACGACTGCTGCCGCCAGCGGTGAACTAAGAAGCTAACATTTTTTTACTAGTACAATAATGAACAACATTGTTGTACTAGTAATAAAATGAATATCTTCTATAGTGTGTGTATAGTAGCATAATATGAATATTGTTGTACACTTGGAGAAAAAACTATTTTTTGTAACGTTTGAATTAAAAACTCAGTTTATTTTCAATAATTAATTTCAAATGAAAATTGTAAAAAATTACTACGTTGTTGTATATTTTACCAAGACGTACTTTCTAGTCACAATTTCTTCATCTTTCAGACCCAATATATCATATAACGCTACTATAAATTATTACATAATCAGGTAAGTTCTATATACTATATGAAAAAAATAAAATATAAACATCACCACGACTTACTCATACTTAGGTGTACTAATCTGCTTCTATTCGTAGATTTTGGTAATAAAAATCTGTTGTGGCCAGCACAATACCTCTCGGCACTTCCTTTTTTGGTTAAGTATAGGGCGCGAACAGTCATGTTACATTATTGGTCTTGACAAGCAGATGTAGAGGCCCGTTTCAGAATGATAATTAGTAATTAGGTACATAAATGCCAGAATTTTGCATTGAAAATTTCAAGATTTTCTAAATTCATGTAGTTAATTTGTCACCAGGAGTGTGAAATTGACTTTTGACCAAATTTGACCATTTTTTGGACCAAATTTGACCATTTTTGACCTTTTTGGCCATTTTTTGGACCAAATTTGATTATTTTTTGACCAAATTTGTCCATTTTTGACATTTTTTGACCAAATTTGACCATTTTTTGGACCAAATTTGTCCATTTTTGACATTTTTTGACCAAATTTGACCATTTTTTGGACCAAATTTGTCCATTTTTGACCATTTTTGTACCAAATTTGACCATTTTTGACCATTTTTACCAAATTTGACCATTTTTTGGACCAAATTTGACCATTTTTGACCAAATTTGACCATTTTTGGACCAAATTTGACCATTTTTTGGACCATTTTTTGGACCAAATTTGACCATTTTTGGCCATTATTTGGACCAAATTTGACCATTTTTGATTATTTTTTTGGACCAAATATGACCATTTTTTGACCATTTTTGACCAATTTTTGACCAAATTTGACCATTTTTTGGACCAAATTTGGCAATTTTTTGACTATTTTTGACCATTTATTGACCAAAATGGGCCATTTTATGACCATTTGTACCGAAAAGCAAAATACCCGCCGAAAAATTATATTACCCGCCGAAAAATTATATTACCCGCCGAAAAACAAAATACCCGCCGAATAATTATATTACCCGCCGGAAAATATAATTACCCGCCGAAAAATTATAATTACCCGCCGAAAAATAAAATACCCGCCGAAAAATTATATTACCCGCCGAATAATATTTTTTTGACCTTTTCCTTTACCATTTTTGACCAAATTTGACCATTTTTTGGACCAAATTTGACCATTTTTGACCATTTTTGGACCAAATTTGACCATTTATGACCATTTTTTGACCAAATTTGACCAATGTTTGGACCAAATTTGACCTTTTTTGACCAAATTTGATTATTTTTGGACCATTTTTGACCAAATTTGACCATTTTTTGGACCAAATTTGACCATTTTTGACCAATTTTTGACCAAATTAGACCATATTTTGGACCAAATTTGACCATTTATTGAGCAAAATGGGCCATTTTTGACACATTGCGTGGGCAATTTGCGTGGGCAAGTCGCGTGAGCATTTTGCGTGGGCATCTTGCGTGGGCAAGTCGCGTGAGCACATTGCGTGGGCAATTTGCGTGGGCAAGTCGCGTGAGCATTTTGCGTGGGCATCTTGCGTGGGCAAGTCGCGTGAGCACATTGCGTGGGCATTTTGCGTGGGCAATTTGCGTGGGCAAGTCGCGTGGGCATATTTCGTGGGCAATTTGCGTGGGCAAGTCGCGTGGGCATATCGCGTGGGCATCTTGCGTGGGCATATTTCGTGGGCAATTTGCGTGGGCAAGTCGCGTGGGCATTTTGCGTGGGCAAGTCGCGTGGGCATCTTGCGTGGGCATATTTCGTGGGCAATTTGCGTGGGCAAGTCGCGTGGGCATATCGCGTGGGCAATTTGCGTGGGCAAGTCGCGTGGGCATATCGCGTGGGCAATTTGCGTGGGCAAGTCGCGTGGGCATATCGCGTGGGCAAGTCGCGTGAGCATTTTGCGTGGGCATCTTGCGTGGGCAAGTCGCGTGGGCATATTGCGTGGGCAAGTCGCGTGGGCATATCGCGTGGGCAAGTCGCGTGAGCACATTGCGTGGGCATTTTGCGTGGGCAATTTGCGTGGGCAAGTCGCATGGGCAAGTCGCGTGGGCATTTTGCGTGGGCATATTGCGTGGGCAAGTCGCGTGGGCATCTTGCGTGGGCAAGTCGCGTGGGCGTATTGCGTGGGCATTTTGCGTAGGCAATTTGGGTGGGCATCTTGTGTGGGCATCTTGCGTGGGCAATTTTGGTGGGCATGTTGCGTAGGCAGGTTGCGTGGGCAGTTTGGGTGATTTATTCATAGTTTTACGGTTTTACACCTGAGCCTTTCCTATTGGCGATGCAAGCGTAGATGTTGGATATATGTCAAACGTGGTTTACGATGTGCGATTAATGTTTATTTCATTCTGTGTGTAAGGTGTTGTGTAGTATCGAAGATTTAAAATATACCCATATATAGTTACTTACTAAGTAACCGTGTATTTCATGTCATTTTGTTTATCTATCAGTTTATAAATTCATAGACACATAAAAAGATTGATTTAAGAAGTTCGGGTTCGGAATTTGCATATTTTTTGCAGAATATTTTAGGTACAGGAACAATCTAGCTCTTATTAACTAGATGAAGGAATAACTTTTCGCGATGTACTGGCCTCTCTTTTCTTTCCGACGATTTATCTGAGAGCGAATAAACAGGAACTGAACTCGTTGGGAGGTTTTTGGACGGTACAGCATAATGTTTCAAAAATATTGTGTTACAAGTGTTACTTCTCCTATGACAATAATCATTGTCATCAAAATGCAGTGAACACACGTACATAAATTTACTCCTCACTTTCTTTCCAATTCGCAACCTCATGACCCAGACTGTATGCTGATCAACTATTTCGTTCAATGGATACTTTTCATTTTCCGGACTTCGGAAATTCATGGAACGAAATTTCGGGATTATTTTTTGCCCAAGAATTACATCCCGGAAGACAACAGTATGTATTAGTATTTTCAAAATATATGAAGTAACGAATACAAACAGTATGAATAAAGAAACTAACGAATAAGATCGAATAAAAACAATAACGATTAAAGACAATAATTAATAAAAACACTGTGTTTAGGATACGAATATAATCACAAAACAAGAACAGCGACAGAAACGAATAAAAACACTCTTTGTAAGTACATAAACACGAATACAAACACTAACAATGAAAACACTTTTTATAAGTAAATAAACAATCATTTTAAGTAAAATTAGCCTCAGAGTCGCAAATGTACGCTGTCAAACACCTGGTCAACACAATACAAACATATAAAAGCATACCGGCCATAACGGGTAGTATGGTTCCAAATTTCGCCGCTAGATAGCGAGCGCCAGGCTTGCATCGCGAATAGCTCCAAAAATCCTAAGTTTGTTCTGGAAACAGATTCAGATACTTCATCTGTACACCTTAAAAATCAAGTCACCGAGTTTTTACTTTTTTACCTCTCGCTAAGAGAGGTATTGCATTCATGCTAAAAATCGCATATCCAGATTTTATTGAATAAGCACGTTTTAAGGTCCCTACAATCCGATTTTATCATTTTTACGATGATGTCTGTGTGTGTGTGTGTGTGTGTGGATGTGTGTGTGTATGTGTGTGTGTGTGGGATGTTGGAAGGACGGTTACTCAAAAACTATAAAACTACGTATTTCCCAATCGGACATTCTTGGGAAGATCTGAAAAGGTTTTGGTAACAATTGGACAACCGGAAGTAGAAGATTCTTGAAAAAAAATCTTTTAAATAATATTTTTTGAAATTTTTTCTTGATAATATTAAAGAAAAATAAATTCTCTTTCTGATACATTTAAATATTTTACAATATATTCTATAGATTTAGAGATAGAAGAAATATAGTATGTAAAATAATCTGTTATAATAAATTTTACAGCCGAAAGAATGGCCATGGAAAATAGTTGAAAATTTAATTTGTTTGTAACTGACAGATAATGTCAGTGTCAGAAATCCGAAGACATTACTGAAGACTTTTTCTGGGAAGTACATACATTATATTATTTCTTAATGTATTAATAGAATTGGAAACATTTCGAAAAATTAGAAGAGGACAAAATTTCTTCATCAAAAATGAATTTAAAATTAAACAATCTAAATATATATGGAATAGATATATGCGTAAGTAGAATTTTTGGTGTAGAGTGTAGGTATACAAGAAATGTTAAATACAATAGGGAGCGAGCAGTCATATGATTTTGTTGGCCTTGACAAGCAGATATGGGGGCCCATGTCAGAATGATAGCTAGTAATTATGTATATAGATGTCAAATATCATAATTTCTCATTCTAAATTTAGTGATTTTCCAATTCCATGTGGAGCAGAATTAAATGTTAAATATCTAAGGCATACAAGTAAACTTTAAACTCCTGGTGATAAATTAACTACGTAAATTTAGAAAATCTTGAAATTTTTAATGAAAAATTCTAACATTTGACATCTATGTACATAATTACTAATTATCATTCTGAAACGGGCCCACACATTTGCTTGTCAAGCCCAAAAATGTAACATTACCGTTCGCGCCCTATACTTATGTAACCAAAAAAGGAAGTGGCGAGAGGTATTGTGCTGGCCACAACAGATTTTTTTTGGCTATGTAAATACGATTTTTTTAAAATAGGTTAATACGAACTGTCAATGAAGTTGTCACCGTTGTCACTGTCATGTTATTATATTAGTTCTTCATTGTGCTAAATTACTACTAAATTACAAATATATTCTAGAAAAATTAAAAAACAACCAAGTATTTATTTTAAATGGATTATAAATAAGTAAAAATTATGACTGAAACAAATTATGGACGAAGTAACATTAGTAATTTATCATCGCTCCATCAGCGTCCAGTACTTTATTTGATCTAATTGACCACCCCTCTTCTAACTTATTACAACTTTCTCGTTTTCTGATAATTTTGGCATCTTAATTGACACTAATGACACTGACTTGTGACACTGACAAGTTAACAAAATTTGAACATTTTTTGACCATTTGACCGCCGTGGTCATATTGCGTGGGCAATTTGCGTGGGCAAGTCGCGTGGGCATCTTGCGTGGGCATTTTGCGTGGGCAATTTGCGTGGGCAAGTAGAGTGGGCAAGTAGCGAGGGCATTTTGCGTGGGCATATTGCGTGGGCAAGTCGCGTGGGCATCTTGCGTGTGCAAGTCGCGTGGGCATATTGCGTGGGCAAGTCGCGTGGCCATATCGCGTGGGCATGTCGCGTGAGCACATTACGTGGGCATTTTGCGTGGGCAATTTGCGTGGGCAAGTCGCGTGGGCATCTTGCGTGGGCATTTTGCGTGGGCAATTGGCGTGGGCAACTCGCGTGGGCATATCGCCAGGCTTGCATCGCGAATAGCTCCAAAAATACTAAGTTTGTTCTGGAAACAGATTCAGATACTTCATCTGTACACCTTAAAAATCAAGTCACCGAGTTTTTACTTTTTTACCTCTCGCTAAGAGAGGTATTGCATTCATGCTAAAAATCACATATCCATATTTTATTGAATAAGCACGTTTTAAGGTCCCTACAATCCGATTTTAACATTTTTACGATGATGTCTGTGTGTGTGTGTATGTATGTAGGATGTTGGAAGGACGATTACTCAAAAACTATAAGACTTAAAAATTGTTTAATTACGTATTTTCCAATCGGACATTCATGGGAAGATCTGAAAAGGTTTTGGTAACAATTGGACAACCGGAAGTAGAAGATTCTTGAAAAAAAATCTTCTAAATAATATTTTTTGAAAATTTTTCTTGGTAATATTAAAGAAAATTAAATTCTCTATCTGATACATTTAAATATTTTATTATATATTCTATGGATTTAGAGATAAAAGAAATATAATAAATAAAATAACGTTATAATAAATTTTACAGCCGAAAGGATGCCATGGAAAATAGTTGACCAGTTGAACTGTTTGTAACTGACAGATAAATGTCAGTGTCAGAAATTCATAGATATTACTAAAGAGTTTTTCTGGGAAGTACATATACATTATATTATTTCTTAATGTATTAGTAGTTAAATATTTAAGATTATAGGTCTATTACATATATCCTTCAAAAATACAGTCAATCCTGACAATGAATTGGAAACATTTCGAAAAATTAGAAGGACAAAATTTCTTCATATAATGAATTTAAAATTAAACAATCTAAATATAAGGAATAGATATATGTAAGTACAATTTTTGGTGTAGAATGTAGATATACAAGAAATGTTAAATACAATAGGGCGCCTTGACAAGCAGATATGGGGACTCATGTCAGAATGATAGCTAGTAATTATGTATATAGATGTATCATAATTTCTCATTCTAAATTTAGTGATTTTCCAATTCCATATGGTTTATTTTCCTCGACAAGTAAATTCCACACTCCTGGTGACAAATTAACTACGTGTATTTAGAAAATCTTGAAATTCTGAATAAAACATACTGACTAATTATCATTCTGAAACGGGCCCCCACATCTGCTTGTCAAGGCCAACAATGTAACATGACTGTTCGCGCCCTATACTTATGTAACCAAAAAAGGAAGTGGCGAGAGGTATTGTGCTGGCCACAACAGATTTTTTTTGGCTATGTAAATACGATTTTTTTAAAATAGGTTAATACGAACTGTCAATGAAGTTGTCACCGTTGTCACTGTCATGTTATTATATTAGTTCTTCATTGTGCTAAGTTACTACTAAATTACAAATATATTCTAGAAAAATTAAAAAACAACCAAGTATTTATTTTAAATGGATTATAAATAAGTAAAAATTATGACTGAAACAAATTATGGACGAAGTAACATTAGTAATTTATCATCGCTCCATCAGCGTCCAGTACTTTATTTGATCTAATTGACCACCCCTCTTCTAACTTATTACAACTTTCTCGTTTTCTGATAATTTTGGCATCTTAATTGACACTAATGACACTGACTTGTGACACTGACAAGTTAACAATCGAGACCGACTCAATACAGCAAAAAACAGGTGTACGCGATTTTTTTGCAAGCCAGTGTAATTATCAATAAAAATCTACATTCCTAACCCAGATGACGATTGGATCAAACCTTCGACCATTACAAATCACTTTTATAAGGTTAAATGTTTAATACTGTTTAAATGTAGTAAATTTATATAAAATACATCTAATTATAATATAATTAGAGTACCATACAACAATTTACCTTTTAAAACTACTTTTTTTTAAATTTAAATTCTTTGTGACAGCTGACTTGACAAGTACATTTCATTCCAAAAATATTAACTAAATTTTACATTCTAAAACCTTCTATTTATTGCAGAAATATTTCAAACTTTTAACACATTTTTGGTATCACTGGTTTACAGTAAAACTATTGTTTGTAACTTTTGAATTAAAAACTCAGTTTATTGTCAATAATTAATTTTAAATGAAAATTGTAAAAAATTACCACGTTGTTGTGTATTTTACCAAGACGTACTTTCTATTCACAATTTCCTCATCTTTCAGACCCAATATATCATATAACGCTACTATAAATTATTACATAATCATGTAAGTTCTATATACTATAATATGAAAAAAATAAAACATAAACATCACCACGATTAACTCATACTTAGGTGTACTAATCTGCTTCTATTCGTAGATTTTGGTAATGATAATACATTAATAAAAATATATATAATATACATAAATAATAATAATAATAAACTAAGTTTTATATTACATTTATTCTAATTTTAAAAATCATTACAATAAACAATATATTTTTTTATATTTTTGTATAAAGAATTGATATTTGGGGTGAGTGGGCACGTTGCGTGGGCAATTTGGGTGGGCATATTGCGTGGGCAGTTTGGTGGGCAGGTTGCGTGGTTAGGTTGGGTGAGCATGTTGCGTGGAGAGTTTGGGTGGGCATTTTGCGTGGGCAGTTTTGGATAAGCATGTTGCGTGGGCAGTTTGGGTGGGCAAATTGCGTGGGCAGTATGAAGTATAAAATGCAATCAAATCTTGTAGAGAATAATATATTCTAAGTTATAATAACGTTAAATATTAATAAATTTATATTAAATTTACTTTTTTCAAGAAAAACTGTTAAAATCTTCCAATGAGGGCACTTCAGGTTGACCAATTATAACCAAAATCTAATCACCTCTTCTTTTAAATGTAAACTTAAGGAATACGAAAAAAATATATTTTTTGGGATCGTGGTACATATTGAAGTTATGCGATCCAAAATTTTCGACACACACACACACATACACACACACATGCCCACGCAACCTGCCCACGCAACATGCCAACGCAACCTGCCCACGCAACATGCCCACGCAACCTGCCCAAGCAACATGCCCGCCCAAACTGCCCACGCAAAATGCCCACCCACCTCAAATATCAATTCTTTATACAAAAATATAAAACCATATATTGTTTATTATAATGATTTTTAAAATTAGAATAAATGTAATATAAAACTTAGTTTATATTTATATGTTTATGTATAATATATATTTTATTAATGTTCCATCATTACCAAAATTTACGAATAGAAGCAGATTAGTACACCTAAGTATGAGTAAGTCGTGGTGATGTTTATATTTTATTTTTTTCATACTATAGTATATAGAACTTACATGATTATGTAATAATTTATAGAAGCGTTTTATGATATATTGGGTAGAAAGATGAGGAAATTGTGGATAGAAAGTACGTCCATTTGACCATTTTTTGACCATTTTATGATTATTTGGACCAAATTTGACCGCCGATAAACATAATTACATACATACATACATACATAAAATCACGCGTGTCCCACTTAGTGGGTTCGCACAAACCCGATAACAATAAGAACAACATCAACATCATACAACAAATCCTTACTCTTAACATATTAAAGTGACCGATTTTCGGTAGCGAAATACCGCATCCGGATCACAATAATAGTTAGGAAACAATCATCCTTCGCCACACATTCCTATCTAAGCAGACTTCTTTCCCCTCGGCCACACTCATAATCGAATTCATACATGCTCTTCTTCTCTTCACACTTGGAAACTCTCTCTCTTTAAGCACCCTACCAATCACATCCATCCACTTACACACTGGTCGGCCACGCAATCGAAAACCCTCAACTTCACCATGATATATACGCTTAACAAGCCGTTCACTCGCCATTCTCTCCACATGCCCAAACCATCTCAACTGACTCACACCCGCCGAAAATAAAATACCAGCCGAAAAATTATATTAACCGCCAACAACATATATTACCCGCTGAAAAATTAAATACCCGCCGAAAAATTAAATTACCGCCGAAAAATAAAATAACCACCAAAAAATTAAATTACCGCCGAAAAATAAAATAACCACCAAAAAATTAAATTACCGCCGAAAAATAAAATACCCGCCGAAAAATATAATTACCCGCCGAAAAATATAATTATCCGTCGAAAAATATAATTACCCGCCGAAAAATAAAATACCCGCCGAAAAATAAAATACCCGCCGAAAAAATATAATTACCAGCCGAAAAATAAAATACCCGCCGAATAATAAATTTTGACATTTTCCTTTACTATTTTTGACCATTTTTGGACCAAACTTGACAATTTTTTGGATCAAATTTGACCATTTCTGACCTTTTCTGACCATTTTTGACCATTTTTTTGACCAAATTTGACCATTTTTGTTCCAAATTTGACCATTTTTAACCATTTTTTGACCAAATTTGACCATTTTAGACCATTTTTTGCCAATTTTTGACTATTTATTGACCAAAATAGGCCATTTTTGACAATTTTTTTACTAAATTTGACCATTTTATGACCATTTGGACCAAATTTCACCGCCGAAAAATATAATTACCCGCCGTACATAATTTAATGCATTTGATATAAATTTTGAATGAAAATTTTTATGACCATTTGATAGTGGGCATATTGCGTGGGCAAGTCGCGTGGGCAAGTTGCGTGGGCATCTTGCGTGGGCATATTGCGTGGGCAATTTGCGTGGGTAAGTCGCGTGGGCATATCGCGTGAGCAAGTCGCGTGATTGTAATATTAATAAATGTACATAATTTAATGTATTTGATATAAATTTTGAATGAAAAATGTCTAGAAATTTGCCCACCCAAATTGCCCACGCAACCTGCCCACGCAAGATGCCCACAATAGTATATTATGTTATTAGGAGTAGAAAGCGGTCTTTTCGTGTTGAACCCAGCTATTGCGGCCGAGGCGCCAGCCGAGGCCAGGCAAGCTGGGTAAAACACAAAAAGGGCGTTTTGCTCCGAATAATATACTATTTTTTCTTCAAGTGTTTCAAAGAAAACTGGGAATTTTTTTATATTTTTCTAGAATTGTTTTAATTATAGCGTTCGCAATTTCAGCCATAGTTGGCTGTGTACACTACAAAACACATACGATACAACTGTCAAATAACAATTTTTCAATATGGCCTGTGTTGCTGTGACGACTGCTGCCGCCAGCGGTGAACTAAGAAGCTAACATTTTTTTACTAGTACAAAAATGAACAACATTGTTGTACTAGTAATAAAATGAATATCTTCTATAGTGTGTGTATAGTAGCATAATATGAATATTGTTGTACACTTGGAGAAAAAACTATTTTTTGTAACGTTTGAATTAAAAACTCAGTTTATTTTCAATAATTAATTTTAAATGAAAATTGTAAAAAATTACTACGTTGTTGTATATTTTACCAAGACGTACTTTCTATTCACAATTTCTTCATCTTTCAGACCCAATATATCATATAACGCTACTATAAATTATTACATAATCAGGTAAGTTCTATATACTATATGAAAAAAATAAAATATAAACATCACCACGACTTACTCATACTTAGGTGTACTAATCTGCTTCTATTCGTAGATTTTGGTAATGATGATACATTAATAAAAATCTGTTGTGGCCAGCACAATACCTCTCGGCACTTCCTTTTTTGGTTAAGTATAGGGCGCGAACAGTCATGTTACATTATTGGTCTTGACAAGCAGATGTAGAGGCCCGTTTCAGAATGATAATTAGTAATTACGTACATAAATGCCAGAATTTTGCATTGAAAATTTCAAGATTTTCTAAATTCATGTAGTTAATTTGTCACCAGGAGTGTGAAATTGACTTTTGACCAAATTTGACCATTTTTTGGACCAAATTTGACCATTTTTGACCATTTTTTGACCATTTTTTGGACCAAATTTGTCCATTTTTGACCATTTTTGACCAAATTTGACAATTTTTTGACCAAATTTGACCATTTTTTGGACCAAATTTGACCAATTTTGGACCATTTTTTGGACCAAATTTGACCATTTTGGCTATTTTTTGGACCAAATTTGACCATTTTTTGACCAAATTTGACCATTTTTTTGACCAAATTTGACCATTTTTGACCATTTTTTGACTAAATTTTACCGTTTTTTGACCATTTTTGGACCAAATTTGACCATTTTTGACATTTTTTGGATTAAATTTGACCATTTTTGACCATTTTTTGACCATTTTTTTGACAAAATTATTGCGTGGGCAATTTGGGTGGGCATATTGCGTGGGTAAGTCGCGTGAGCACCTTGCGTGGGCATTTTGCGTGGGCAATTTTCGTGGGCAAGTCGCGTGGGCCTATTGCGTGGGCATATTGCGTGGGCAATTTGCGTGGGCAAGTCGCGTGGGCATATTGCGTGGGCAAGTCGCGTGGGCATCTTGCGTAGGCATTTTGCGTGAACAAGTCGCGTGGGCAAGTCGCGTGGGCATTTTGCGTGGGCATCTTGCGTGGGCAAGGCGCGTGGGCATATTGCGTGGGCAATTTGGGTGTTCATCTTGCGTGGGCATGTTGCGTGGGCAATTTTGGTGGGCATGTTGCGTAGGCAGGTTGCGTGGGCAGTTTGGGTGATTTATTCATAGTTTTACGGTTTTATACCTGAGCCTTTCCTATTGGCGATGCAAGCGTAGATGTCGGCGGCGAAAATGTTAACTTGAGTACCCGATATTAAATTACTTGGATATATGTCAAAATTGGTGTACGATGTGCGATTAATGTTTATTTCATTGTGTGTGTAAGGTGTTGCGTAGTATCGAAGATTTAAAATATACCCATATATAGTTACTTACTAAGTAACCGTGTGTTTCATTTCATTTTGTTTATCTATCAGTTTATAAATTCATAGACACATAAAAAGATTGATTTAAGAAGTTCTGGTTCGGAATTTGCATATTTGTTTTAGGCAAAATGAAGGTAGGACTTGCAGAATATTTTAATAACTTTTTGCGATGTACTGGCCTCTCTTTTCTTTCCGACGATTTATCTGAGAGCGAATAAACAGGAACTGAACTCGTTGGGAGGTTTTTGGACGGTACAGCATAATGTTTCAAAAATATTGTGTTACAAGTGTTACCTCTCCTAGGACAATAATCACTGTCATCAAAATGCAGTGAACACACGTACATAAATTTACTCCTCACTTTCTTTCCAATTCGCAATCTCATGACCCAGACTGTATGCTGATCAACTATTTCGTTCAATCCTCTTTTATTAAAAATGGATACTTTTCTTTTTCCGGACTTCGGAAATTCATGGAACGAAATTTCGGGATTATTTTTTGCCCAATAATTACATCCCGGAAGACAACACAGTATGTATTAGTATTTTCAAAATATATGAAGTAACGAATACAAACAGTATGAATAAAGAAACTAACGAATAAGATCGAATAAAAACAATAACGAATAAAGACAATAATTAATAAAAACACTGTAACGTTTTCCTGATGTCTATATGTTTATGACATATAAAATTCGGAATAAATAATACGCATCTACAGATGTTTGAGATTGCGGCCGATAGCTTTGAAACAGTAGAGGTCGGGGTGGGTCGAAATTAAAAATAAAGAAATGTTAATATTAATAATAATTAAATATAGGGCGCCACGGGGTTGTTTATAAGGCACACAACCACGAAAATACCGAAACCCTACGAATGGGTGTACCTGGAGTCGGTTACAGGGGTAGTTACTTAATGAAGCCACGTTTTAACTTTAACAATTATGTATATTATAAAAAAAGAAAGAGATACAAAAAATTATATGAAACTTTAATAAATTAATATTAAATAAAATAATAATAAAGTTAAAGTATGCTTGAAAACAATTCAAGATATAATTTAAGAAAATTATATAACTCAAGCGAGTTTTTAGTAAAAAAAATCTGATGTGGACACCACATGACTTCCTTGTACGATTATTAAACTATACATATTTTTTTAATAAATAAATTACAAAATATTAATTTTAACTTCAAAACAGTAAGATATATAGCGACCATAATCTAACCCGGTTCTTTTTAAAGAGAGTTTTGATTACAACAAAGAAATATTTGATTACAACAATGAATATGACTAATTTCACAATAAAAATATAATATTTGTTATTGTGCGAATCATAAAATTGCACGTATTTAACGTAATTTGACATAAACATTTTTTTATGTTTTTGTCCTAATCCATAGCAAGCTTTATTACAAAAACAAAAAAGTATATAATTTTTAAATTTACATATCTCTCTTATACAATGAGCTAATTTAATAATACTTGATGTGCTAGACGTAGAAATTAATTCTCTAAAACTTTTATTTGAAGCATTTATTTCTAAAATCAAAATAAAATCATTTTATTCAAGAAAAACTGTTAACAACTTCAAATAATGTACCACTTCCGGTTAGCCTATTTTAACCAAAATCTATTATGTTATTTCGATTGACATAAAAGTCTTGTATACCAAATTTGAAAAGTTTTGGATTATATTTTAAAACAGATTTTCATTAAAATCTATTATAGGCTTCATGTAAAGTGCCACTTCTGGAAATTGTGTACTAACCAGAAAGGGAGGTGCACAATTAGATGTTATAGGAGTCCTAAATACAAAATTTCAACTTTCTACGGCTTACCGTTTTTGAGTTATGCGAGATACGTACGTACAGACGTCACGACGAAATTAGTCAAAATGGATTCAGGGATGACCAAAATGGATATTTCCGCTGAAATCTGAAAACCGAAATTTTTCGCGATTACAATACTTCCTTTACTTACGTACAAGGAAGTAAAAAAGGGTAATGCAAAACAAGAACATGACAGGTTCCACGTAGGGGATGCGCAGTGCGCGGATGAGCGAGGACTTCGCAATAAAAAAAGCTTAAATAAAGTTAACGCAAAAGACGCACGACGAATGTTTGATCGATCAAGCAGAGAAGTGCGAGCGCAACATAAATACTCAGTAAATCGAGTCCTAACCCTTCCTACTACCTTAACAAACCCTAAAGGATAACTAATAAAACTGCAAGAATACTCAATTAATAAACAAAGGTTCGCATGAATTAGTACATCAATAACCATAATAAATATATGTTAAACAGAATGTGAATTTCCAAAAATAATTCATAAATTCATGACGTTAATTTAAACAAATAAATCAATGAAAATATAACCAAAATCAGTGGCTTATCTGGTTCATCTGCGATCGTTGGCGCTGCTGGCAGTTCTAGCATCCATATTTCCGTTGACGTCAGATGGTACGTCAGATCACGTTTCAAAATGGCGAATTCTGGCTGCAACACGCTCCGTGATCACGCCGCATGGATTTACACTCAGATATGATCTCCCAGACTCCGAAATCCCAAAATGTTTCTTGATTGTACAGTACAACAATCAAATCCAACAATGAAATCCAAGGATAAAATCCAAAGATAAAACCCAACAATAAAACCTGAAAGAGACTTGTTAGCATCGCTAGTTCACCAATAATTCATTTTACATTCAACATACTTGTACATTAAGAAAAGGAATACAAATTATTATTTTTGCCTAAAGGTGCTTTATATTTACCTTAGTTGTTAGATGGTTTATAGGAATTTTATCGACCTTCGGTGCGCTTAAATCCGGAATGTTTCCGCCAGAAATTAATACAATTTCCCAAAAGTTTTACAGTTTAAACCCCAAACTGGGTGGCTAAGGATTTATCCCACAGAATACTCTATATTCACTAACTGATAAACTTAGCTCCATAAAACTCTCACACCTATGGTCGGTAAATGACTGACTCTTACAACTTTTTTTTCCAAGAATCGGCCGGCAAAAGACTATTAATTAGCAATATATAAAGAAGTAAAATAAAATCATATAGTGAACCAGCTCTACTCACGAGTCCCTGACGTTGCTAAACTATAAGGCCTTAAGGTCGCCGTCGAATACAGTCCAATCTTAATTCAGTTTGTTTGATTGAAGGAATTCATTAAAACAAATGCAGTTTTGTTTATTGATTTTGAGAAATGTAAATCTAATGGTTGAACTTATACTCATTTTTTTATTAACAATAATAATATTGTTTATAACATTAAATCACGTAATAAAAAAAAAAAATGGGTCCAAAGTATGTTCGTCATATGCAGATATTTTTTTTATAATGAATAATGAAAAAAAAAACTTAATGCAATAAGTAATTGTTATAAACCAATTGAATTACGATATTGCCCTATACTGTAATGTAAATTTAGTGCAGCGTTTTGTCGGAGCGCACTACTGGAGCTCTGCCGTCGCTCTCTCTACACCGCGCTCGCCACCACCCCTCCTCAGGTCATACCCACAAGCTAGAGAGAGGAGAGACAACGATTTCGCATGAAATCTTGTTGGCTCGGTCCGAATAGAGGCTAGCTGGCTAGCATCAGTTTTGAAATTTTATGCGCCAAGTTTATATACTCTTATTATAAAATGGTTAAAACTAAAAATTCAAATCAAAACAGGCCTTCAAAATCAAAGAAACGAACGGCTACTGCTTTAAGGAGGCGAAAAAATGCTCTTCTTCAACAAAAGAACTTGCAAACAAATATAAATTTGGCCAAAAAAGCAACTAGAAGAATTTTGTTGGATTCGTATGACGTTCCCAATCAAATGCCATAAAATTCTGAAGTACTAATTAGTTTGGAAGATGTATTGAAAGTGATCCTAATCCTACGAGTGAATTTGATTTTGAGAAAACCATAACAGGTAATAGAATTGAGCAATTAGGATATGTTCTAAAATGGGCCATGAAATTACAACTGGATCATTCCAAAATTTGCACTATGGGTCACTTATATCCGAAACCTGCAGAGGATTAGGTCTAGTAAGCCTAACATGCTTCAAATTTTCAATGTATGATATTGAAATTTCTAAATACACCGAAGAATCAAATAAAGAAAAATCACAAATAAATATTGGTTGCGTATGGGGCAATATAGCAACTGGTAGTATAAATTCGCACAAATAATAATTGCTTTCTATCATGAACATTAAATCTCTGAATAAGGATACATTTTACAAAATTGAAAATGAAAAGGTATATCCACCTCCTAATAAATTCACTAATAAATTTATTTAGCTGATTAATAAAAAATATCTCGGAAACATAAACTTCTGTCACATATATCATAACATTGCTTTCATAAACGATATTTTATAAGCTGTGCCTAGCCTCCCACGTCGGTATCGGTATTAATCCCGGTTTTCTAATTATGTCTTAGTCAGATTGTAAAATTAGCCAAATTATAAAACACCTATGCATTTCACAATATGGATAGACGTTTTAATAAACAAAGAATAGCTTTCATACAAGCTAAGTGCACACGACTAGCCAGATTGTAAATCATTGTAGTCAACGAATATTTGACAATGTGGCGGTACGTTACAATCTCGCCACTTTTTATTTAGAATGCATGTTACCGGAAATCATGAACAGGAAAATTTCAAATGGGTTATTCTACAAAAGAGAAACAAGTCACTTGAGGGAATTAGATTTAGAATAAATTCAGAATAAAATTATCTATTGTTCTATGTAAAAGTATATGTTTTCATTTTAAAAAAAATACGTATTCCAATTTGAAGAACTATTTTCTTTTATAAGTAGCTGTCACTTTTGGCTCCTACAACTTTATTATTTACATATATGCTTTTGCTCTTAAAAAACTTGCACAAAATACCATAGTAAATACAGCAAAAAAAATTATGTTGCAAAATTTTATAGTCAGTCAGTCATATGGCATAATTTTCTGGGGCTGCTCTCCCAATGCCGTTCGCATTTTTATAATACAGAAACGAGCTACATATTAGAAATATTTATAACCTTAGCTACAGAAATACCTGTAAACATAGTTTTATAAAAGAAAAGTTTCTTACTCTGCCATGTTTGTATATTTTAAATGTCATTTTATTTATTAGAAAAAATTAAAAATAAAATTTTAAAATATAAAAATTGTCATAGTTATAATACTAGATATAAAGAGAATTTAGTGCTTCCAAAACAAGTGACATTTAACTCTAAATAATTCTTTTGTAATAGGAATCAAATTATATAACCATTACCCAAACATATAAAGAACATTGATTCGTTTAATTTATTTAAAAGGAAACTAAAATATTTATTAATTGATAAATGTTACTACATTTAATGAATATTATACGGATAATTTTAAGTAGGTACTTTGTTTATTGAAATATCATGAACACTATATTTGTGACATGTATGTATTTTTGACATTCCATATACCGATGCAATTTTGGTCTTACTTGAAGAATAAATTATTATTATTGTTATTAGTATTATTATTATTATTATTTTTAACTTGAATAATAGAGAAATTATAGGGAGCCGCGTTTTTTTCTAGATATGTTCTTTATGTACTCGTAGTATAAATTCAAACCCTAATTATATTTATAAAAATACATTTTTTCTTCAAACCAAAATTAAATACTTTTCATTCTTGAAGTATGAAAGAATGAAAATACTGCAGTGTAGAGATATTTCCCGTCCAGTACGTACTAGACTAGCCTCCAAGCGAGGTATCGCTCGCGCTGGCCGTAATTTTTAAATCTTGCTCTTTGAGATTTTGGCGCCTCTCCCTGCGATTGTAGCGCTAGAGATCCGCAGCGGATTAGTTTGTCAAGCCCAATTCGACGGCGACCTTAAGTGTTTTAAATATTTACAACCCGTAAATTAATAAAAATAAAATTTATGGTAGTGTCAAAAAGTCAAAATAGGAACGTGACAACACTGTGTTTAGGATACGAATATAATCACAAAACAAGAACAGCGACAGAAACGAATAAAAACACTCTTTGTAAGTACATAAACAATATCGACAGACACGAATACAAACACTAACAATGAAAACACTTTTTATAAGTAATAAACAATCATTTTAAGTAAAATTAGCCTCACAGTCGCAAATGTACGCTGTCAAACACCTGGTCAACACAATACAAACATATAAAAGCATACCGGCCATAACGGGTAGTATGGTTCCAAATTTCGCCGCAAAAATCCTAAGTTTGTTCTGGAAACAGATTCAGATACTTCATCTGTACACCTTAAAAATCAAGTCACCGAGTTTTTACTTTTTTTAGCTATGTAAATACGATTTTTTTAAAATAGGTTAATACCAACTGTCAATGAAGTTGTCACCGTTGTCACCGTTGTCACTGTCATGTCATTATATTAGTTCTTCATTGTGCTAAGTTACTAGTAAATTAAAAATATATTCTAGAAAAATTAAAAAACAACCAAGTATTTATTTTAAATGGATTATAAATAGGTAAGTAAAAATTATGACTGAAACAAATTATGGACGAAGTAACATTAGTAATTTATCATCGCTCCATCACCGTCCAGTACTTTATTTGATCTAATTGGCCACCCCTCTTCTAACTTAGAAAATATTACAACTTTCTCGTTTTCTGATAATTTTGGCATCTTAATTGACATTAATGACACTGACTTGTGACACTGACAAGTTAACAATCGAGACCGACTCAATACAGCAAAAAACAGGTGTACGCGATTTTTTTGCAAGCCAGTGTAATTATCAATAAAAATCTACATTCCTAACCCAGATGACGTTTGGATCAAACCTTCGACCATTACAAATCACTTTTATAAGGTTAAATGTTTATTACTGTTTAAATGTAGTAAATTTATATAAAATACATCTAATTATAATATAATTAGTCTACCATACAACAATTTACCTTTTAAAACTACTTTTTTTTAATTTACATTCTTTGTGCCAGCTGACTTGACAAGTACATTTCATTCCAAAAATGTTAACTAAATTTTACATTCTAAAACCTTCTATTTATTGCAGAAATATTTCAAACTTTTAACACATTTTTGGTATCACTGGTTTACAGTAAAACTATTTTTTGTAACTTTTGAATTAAAAACTCAGTTTATTGTCAATAATTAATTTTAAATGAAAATTGTAAAAAATTACCACGTTGTTGTGTATTTTACCAAGACGTACTTTCTATTCACAATTTCTTCATCTTTCAGACCCAATATATCATATAACGCTACTATAAATTATTACATAATCAGGTAAGTTCTATATACTATATGAAAAAAATAAAATATAAACATCACCACGACTTACTCATACTTAGGTGTACTAATCTCCTTCTATTCGTAAATTTTGGTAATGAGAGGTAAAAATATATATTATACATAAATATATAAATATAAACTAAGTTTTATATTACATTTATTCTAATTTTAAAAATCATTAAAATAAACAATATATTGTTTTATATTTTTGTATAAAGAATTGATAGTTGGGGTGGGTGGGCATGTTGCGTGAGCAATTTGGGTGGGCATGTTGCGTGGGCAGTTTGCGTGGGCAGGTTTCGTGGGCAGGTTGGGTGACCATGTTGCGTGGGCAGTTTTGGATGAGCATGTTGCGTGTGCAGTTTGGGTGGGCATGTTGCGTGGGCAGGTTGCGTGAGCAGGTTGGGTGAGCATGTGTGTGTGTGACGAAAGTTTTGGATCGCATAACTGCAATATGTACCACGATCCCAAAAATTATAATTTTTTCGTATTCCTTAAGAAGAGGTGATTAGATTTTGGTTATAATTGCTCAACCTGAAGTGCCCTCATTTGAAGATTTTAACAGTTTTTCTTGAAAAAAATATAAATTTATTAAGCTTTAACGTTATTATAACTTAAAGAATATATTATTCTCTACACGATTTGATTGCATTTTATAATTCATACTCAACAGATATAGATTTAAAGAATTATAAAAATATAAAATTTCATAAATCAGCCAGCTATGCTAACCATGGAAACTGCTAATATATTCAGATGATTCAAATTGACAGATGTCAGTATCAATGACAAGTAAATAAATCTGGCAGAGATGAGGAAGATGAGATAGATGTTGGGGAAAACACGGAAAGATACGGTAAGGAATGATAACATAATGGAAATAACTCTAGTGTTACAAGTTTCTAGACAGATACAAGAGAGACGATTACATTGGTTTGAACATGGCATGAGGAGAGATGAAGAATATATTGGAAGAAGAATGAATAGCTTAATAATAGAAAGTTGAAGAAACAGAGAAAGACCAAAGATAAGATGGAAGGACTTTATTGCGGAAGACTTGAGAGAAAAGGAACTGAATGAGAACGACACGCAAAACAGAAATGAGTGGAAGAAGAAAATAAAAAATATCTACCCCCAATGAATGGGAAAAGCTAAAGAAGAAGATATCAGTGTCAAGTGCAATTTGCATAGTTTGTTTATCAAATAAATTTTACTGAAAATTAAGAATCTTTTGCAAGAAAATTTATGTATGGTATTTATACATAATACACAGAATTGACAGAAGGTATTGTGCTGGCCACATCAGATTTTTTTTTCAAATAAAACAGCAAGCTATGAAAATAATTTTATTACTTTAAAACAAAAGTATTCACCTATATTAGTTTTGTTATTTAATGTGACAATAACAATCAATTTTTTACCTCTCGCTAAGAGAGGTATTGGATTCATGCTAAAAATCGCATATCCAGATTTTATTGAATAAGCACGTTTTAAGGTCCCTACAATCCGATTTTAATATTTTTACGATGATGTCTGTGTGTGTGTATGTGTGTGTGTGTGGATGTGTATGTGTGGGATGTTGGAAGGACGGTTACTCAAAAACTATAAGACTTAAAATTTGTTTAACAACGTATTTCCCAATCGGACATTCATGGGAAGATCTGAAAAGGTTTTGGTAACAATTGGACAACCGGAAGTAGAAGATTCTTGAAAAAAAATCTTCTAAATATTATTTTTTGAAAATTTTTCTTGATAATATTAAAGAAAAATAAATTCTCTTTCTGATACATTTAAATATTTTTATACATATTTTATAGATTTAGAGATAAAAGGAATATAATATATAAAATAATGTTGTAATTAATTTTACAACCAAAAGGATGCCATGAAAAATAGTTGCAAATTTAAATTATTTGTAACTGACAGATAAATGTCAGTGTCAGAAATAATGAGTAATGAAAGAAAAATGTACTTGGAGAATCTCTTAATTCTTGATCTTTGACTATTATGGAGATGACAAGTCTAGGTTGAAGGACTTAAATTTGTTTCAAACATTATGGGACAATGTACACCAGTACTGTAGACTAGAGTAACTTTGAATTGCGAAAAAGCTATCAAATTCTTCTCAAGTAAGTTGTAAATATTGACAAAATTACACATCGATATAAGAATAATCGGAGTGCAATCTATCCGTCACTTTATTAAAGGGAATTAGTGTTATTTAGATATAACATGTATGAAAAAATAAAATGTAAAAGAAGATATGTAAGAATAGATGCACAATCCATATATACATTTTAGACCGCCCAAAATTAATGTTTTTACTAGAAGAATATGAAGAGAAAGTAAACAACGTTGTTCGAATTGAAAATTGCAGTTACCAGCCTAATATTTATATATGGTAAACTCTACTTTGTAATTTATTGTAACATAATTTATGGTAAAATATCTTCATGTTGAGACATGCTATTATTGAATAATAAAGAAGTTTATACGTCATAGATTTATATGAATATATTATTTGTATTTATAAAAATATTCTTTGCTTTATGCATACAGCCAGGTAAAATATACGGCGAGAGGTTATGTGCTGGCCACATCAGATTTTTGTTATAATAATTAGGGTCCAAGTACGTTACACAAATGAAGAAATAGTTGATATGGTTTTAATATTCGGAAAGACAAAATGTTAGAGTCCTTCAACTTTATAGCGAGTGTATCCTCATCTTTCTTTTGTTTTTAGGGTAGGTAATAAAATTGTTTTCATAGCTTGCAATGTTTTATTTTGTATGGAATTTTATTAATACATATTTTAAAAATAAATGGTCGCCATTCTAAAATGGTTAAAGTAAAAAATGATATTTAGGTATCATTATGAAGTTAATTTTATGTGCATTCTGCTGAAACCGGAAGCGATTCTAAATTCATACAATTATCATCTAATGAGATTAGATTAGAGATTATTAATATTTTTTGTATCTCTCAAAATAATCAAAATATTGTTTGTACCGGACTTACACCGTATAATTATATTTTTTGTAAATTTGATCAAGGTCAAATACCTCAATTTAATTTATAAAATTATGCGATGTACAGTAGTAGGTATTACAGTACCCTACAAATTCCAAATTTACTGCAGAAATTTTAGTATTACTCTTAGGGAACTACAAGAATGTATGAAGTATATCATTTCTTGGCAAATTGATAAAAATAAAACAAGCTATTTTTAAAGTATTCTATAAGTATGTTACAGGTAAATATAGAGATTTCCACGACACGTATCACGGTGGAATATTGATGTATAAAATTTTGGGGTGTGCTCTAGTTAGTATTACACTATCGCAGGAATTCCATGTGTTATTGGAGAAATTCTGGTATTACTTAGGGACTAAAGGAATTACTAAAGTATGCCAAAGTAAAATATAATTATGTTGTACAAAATTTTGGCAGAATTTCAAGAGTTACTGGAAGGAGAAATTCTAGTGTTACTTACGGAACTACAGGAATTACTAAAGTGTACCAAAGTAATACTGCGGGCATAAGGGTATTACTTAGGATAATACTGATATAACAAAAATAATGTTAGGAAAAAATACAAACGATATGTAAAGTATTCTATAGGTATTACAGAAAAATATGAATTATTGAAATTACAATCCATAAAATTTAAGATGTGCATAGTTGGTATTGCAATATCTTAGGTATATTGTCAAAAAATTAAAATAATTCATATTTTCAAAAAAAATGTGGCCAGCACATAACCTCTCGTCGTATATTTTACCTGGCTGTATGCATAAAGCAAGGAATATTTTTAGAAATACAAATAATATATGCATATAAATCTATGACGTATAAACTTCTTTATTATTCAATAATAGCATATCTCAACATAAAACAATTTTCACATATATTTACAAAATCTATAAGATATTTTACCATAAATTATGTACAATAAATTACAAAGTAGAGTTTACCATATATAAATATAAGGCTGGTAAAACCGATTTTCAATTCGAACAACCTTCTTGTTTACTTTTTCTTCATATTCTTTTAGTAAAAACAATAATTTTGGGCGGTCTAAAATGTATATATCTGGATTGTGCATCTATTCTTATATATCTTCTTTTACATTTTATTTTTTCATACATGTTATATCTAAATAACACTAATTCCCTTTAATAAAGTGACGGATAGATTGCACTCCGATTATTCTTATATCGATGTGTAATTTTGTCAATATTTACAACTTACTTGAGAAGAATTTGATAGCTTTTTCGCAGTCAAAGTTACTCTAGTCTACAGTGCTGGTGCACATTGTCCCATAATGTTTGAAACAAATTTAAGTCCTTCAACCTAGACTTGTCACCTCCATAATAGTCACAGATCAAGAATTAAGAGATTTTTCCAAGTACATTTTTCTTTCATTACTCATTATTTCGATGAGATACAATTTTTCTGTATTTTACGTTGCAGAGTGGAAGCCATCTTCACTTTCATCTAGTGTTTATAAAATTTTAATAACGTCTTCCTTCGAGCTGTATTCTCGCTTATATCTATTCTTTACATTTGGATTTTTTAAATTTAAACTCATTCTAAGAAAAAAGTTTGTCTTACTCTTCTAATTTGTCGAGATGTTTCCAATTCATTGTCGGGAGTAACAGTATTTCTGAAGGGTATGTGTAATATACCTATAATATTAAATATTTAACTGTTAATACATTAAGAAATAATATAATGTATGTACCTCCCAGAAAAAGTCTTCAGTAATGTCTTCCGATTTCTGACACTGACATTTATCTGTCAGTTACAAATAATTTAAATTTTCAACTATTTTTCATGGCATTCTTTCGGTTGTAAAAGTAATTACAACAGATTATTTTATATATTATATTCGTTTTATCTCTAAATCTATAGAATATATATATATATATATATATATATATATATATATATATATATATATATATATATATATATATATAAATATTTAAATGTATCAGAAAGAAAATTTATTTTTCTTTAAAATTATCAAGAAAATTTTTTAAAAAATATTATTTAGAAGATTTTTTTCAGGAATCTTCTACTTCCGGTTGTCCAATTGTTACCAAAACCTTTTCAGATCTTCCCATGAATGTCCGATTGGGAAATACGTAGTTAAAAAAATATAGTCTTTTAGTTTTTGAGTAATCGTCCTTCCAACATCCCACACATACACACACACACACACACACACACACACACACACACACACACACACACACACACACATCATCGTAAAAATGTTAAAATCGGATTGTAGGGACCTTAAAACGTGCTTACTCAATAAAATCTGGATATGCGATTTTTAGCATGAATGCAATAACTCTCTTACCGAGAGGTAAAAACATTTCAAAACGTTTGGGGATTTTTAGTTTTTCATATTTTAAATCGGTTGAAAGCGTGGAACCACCATACGTTATTCCTGTTTATTACAATCGATTTTTTTTCGTGTCAAGTTACTAGTAAGTCCATATCGCCATCCGTAGTACAATACTGAACTTTAACAATTTTGTCACATATAGGTAGAACAAAGCAAACAAGATTTTGTTACGTCACAATGTTAAATTTCCATAAGACGTCATCATCACGTTCAATGGGCTATATATTATAACAGTGTGTCCTATTTAGAGCTGCCACCACTCGCATATTGAGATACAATATTAGTTAAATGGAACTTTTTGTGCACCTATGGGAGGCCATCTCCGATGTGCTTTTGTTTTCCAAAAATTCTCATAAGGCTCTAGATAAAGACGAAAAACTGAATTTTGTTGATTTAATCTTTTACAAATCATTACTAAACTATTAGTAATCGAGAAAAATGCTCCAAGTTAGAATTTTTTTATTTCCTACGGAATAAATTTTTATATGCGTAAATTTTCGAGATATACCTATCACAAAGTAATATTTTTTAAATGGAACACATATCTGATTTTATGTTTTCGACATATGTACTTCATTTAAAATGAACACCCTGTATAATGCAACAAAAACAAAAAAAGAGAAGAAAAACAAATGATTGATTTAATGGAATTAATCACAAAAACTTGAAAGTACTTTTTTAATGAAATAAAAATCAGACATCTGTCATTTAATTTATATTTTTAATAAATAGATATTTAAAGTAGAGAAAGATTTAATAAACTTTATTTTGACCATACAATTAGGCAAATATCGTCTTTCGTCTAAATCTAAGATAATTTCATTGCCGAGAAAGTCGATTTCATTGCAACTGATGCAGACATACTAACACTAATACATGCTTGAGGATGTTGTTTGGCTACTCTTCCATCTTTAGTATCAAATCATCTTTCCTGTTTTATAATTTTTAGTAGGTATATACACATTTTGCAAACAAAACTTATTTAACTCTACTTATAAAAACCATCACAAGGAAACTTGTTCAATGAATATTAAAAACTCGTATCGGTATTGATATAAATAAAAAATGATAATTTCAAAATGAATTACAAAATAGATATTTTCCCGACATTTCGTAAAATATCAAAATTTTCCTTTCGATTGCTTATCACTATTGTTATCAAAATAATAATAGTTGTTGTTCAGTTTGTCTTTTTATTTTATATTATTTTTTCCTCTAGTAAATTTCAACTAGCATTATATAATAAATTATAGATAATATTCATCTATAAATAAACCAGAAAATTTCTAGCTTAGTATTGCATTTAGTGATTTTGACTTTAGGTATAACATAAAGTATAATATGTTAACTCCTCTATACCTATAATTTCTTAAGAAGCTTAATAATACTTCCGATTTTCAGGTAATTGATAGCAACTTTTAAATTTCAAATGGAACAATCAGGAATTTGTTAACTACTGGATGGAGTATGTTATCTTCGCAAGTGCCCGGCCTGATCGACAGAGATAGTAATACATAATTCCGATTTCTTGTCTTTATTTCCGCTACTTGTCATTTGTTTGTCTGACAGAATTGACATTTGGGTTATTCTTATTATTCTCATTGAACTTTAATTATTTTAATTAATTAATTGTCAAATTTATATTCTTATGTGTTCTAATTTAGCATCTTACTCATACTTATTGCACGTTTCAAGATTAAATATATTTAAACGCAATTTTTAACGTGAGTTTAATAGATGTGAATTTAACAGTGATGTGAATCACAAATTCACTTGTCCAAATTGGAATTATCTATGTATATCCTTCTCACTCACACTTCCTGTGTTCTCTCTTAATCTGGCCCAGGTACACAAGAAATACATGTATCGGTTTACGTTTGCTCTATCTAGTAGTTAACAAATCCCTGGGAACAATTTCTTTATTTAAATTTTACGTGAAATTTGTTATCAAATAATATATTATATTATTAAAAAATCTGATGTGGCCAGCACAATACCTTCCGTCAATCCTGTGTATTATGTACAAATTCCATACATAAATTTTCTTGCAAAAGATTATAAATTTTTGGTATTATGTGATTCCCTTTCTCGGCAACTGAATTCCATACTCCTGATAACAAACAAACCACATGAAATAAGAAAATTATGAAATTTTGATTGAAAAATTATAACACTTGTCAGTTATGGACATAATTAATTGCTGTCATGTTGACACGGGTCAAAGTCTTGTTACTGCACGCGCCCCATACATAAATTTTCTTGCAAAAGATCCTATATTTCCAGTAAAGTTATTTCATTAACAAACTATGCAAATTGCACTTGACACTGACATCTACTTCTTCTTCTTTAGTTTTTCCCATTCGTTAGGGGGTCGCTATTTTTTATTTTCTTCTTCCACTCATTTTTGTTTTGCGTGTCGTCCTCATTCAGTTCCTTTTCTCTCAAGTCTTCTACAATACAGTCTTTTCATCTTATATTTGGTCTTCCTATGTTTCTTCCACCTTCTATTAATATATTCATCTCTCCTCATGACATGTTCAAACCAATGTAATCGTCTCTCTTATATCTAGAAACTTCCAACACTAGAGTTACTTCCCTTATTCTTTCATTGATTTACATTTTATTGATACTGACATCTGTCAATTTGAATTACCTGAATATATTCCCAGTTTCCATGGTTAAGTTAGCATAGCTGGCTGAATTATGAAATTTATATAAAATTTATTATCGTTATTCTTCTTTAACTCTATATCTGTTGAATATCAAATATAAAATGCAATCAAATCGTATAGACAATAATATATTCTTTAAGTTATAATAACATTTAACAGATTTTTTCAAGAAAAACTGTTAAAATCTTCAAATGAGGGTACTTCCGGTTGACCAATTATAACCAAAATCTAAAAAGGTCTGCATATGGTTGTAAGGAAGAGGAATACGCAAGAATTGTAATTTTTGGAATTCTAGTATTGGAGATATCGTGCCCGAAAAAGCGTCCACACACACACACATACATACACACACGCACACACGAACAAACACACACACACATACAGACATCATCGTAAAAATAGTAAAATCGTATTGTAAAGACCCTAAAACGTGCTTATTCAATGAAAACTCACCACCGAATTTTTTGACCAAAGACAATACCTTCCTTACCTAGAGGTGACGGAAGGTAAAAATACGAGAAATTATTAAAAATGTTACATTTTTAGTAAATTCAGAAAACAACTTTCAAATTTAAAGATAAAATCATTAATTAATTAGATGAACTCATTCAAAATATTTTAGTCACCTCTATTTAAAAAAAATCTGTTGTGGCCAGCACAATACCTCTCGCCATTTTCATTTTATGTTACATAGGGCGCGAGCATTTATGTGACTTTGTTGGCGTTGGCAAGCAGATATGGGGGCCCGTGTTAGAATGACAGCTAATAATAATTTACATAGGTGTCAAGTATCATAAGTTTTCATTCAAAACATTATGATTTTCCAAATCCATTTGTATTATTTTCCTCGACAAGTATATTCCATACTATTGATGACAAATCAACATCATATTTTGAAATTTTGAATGAAAAATTATGACATATGACAATTGTGACATCTATGTAAATAACTACTAGCCGTCATTCTGACACGGATCCTCATATTTGCTTGCCAAGGCCAACAAAGTCACATAACTGTTCTCGCCCTATAAGTAACGAATTTAACATTTTTTTTACACACAAATATTTGAATTTGTATCTCTTCTTTCGTTCTATGTGAAATTTTGTCCTACTATTCTAATATGATCAAAATTCTTCAAATTCACTGACGGTATTAGCGGTATTTTTTAAGGATATATGTAATATAAATTTAAATACATATTTAATTAATAATACAATATTATTATAGTAAATGTACTCGTACCTCCCAGAAAATACTTCCAGTAATGTTAATAAAAATGCTAATTTTTGACACTGACATTTTTCATTTATCTGTCAATTACAAACATTTAAATATCTCAACTGTTTTTTGGGCAACCAGATTTATTACAACAGATTATTCTATATTATTATATATTATATCTCCAAACCTATACGAGATATAATAAAAAAATTATATGTGTCAGATTAATAATTTAATTATCTTTATTATTTGTAGTAGCAAATTTTCAAAAAATAATATTTAGATATTTTTTTTAGAAACTACCACTTCCGGTTATCCAATTGTTACTAGAACCTATTCAACTCTTCCCATTACTGTTAGATTGAAGAATTTGTAGTTAAACAGGTCTTTAGTCTTATACAATTTGAGAAATCGTACCTCCAACAACGTCACACACACACACACACACACACACACACACACACACACACACACACACAGACACATACACACACAAACATCATCGTAAAAATGTTATTCACTAAAATCTGGATATGAGATTGTTAGCATGAATCCAATACCTCTCTTAGCGAGAGGTAAAAATGTGATCACATTTACTAATATTTAATTATTACACCTGTTAACTTCAAATAATATTGTTAGGAATAGCGGAGTAGCATATATCTTATACAACAATTGAATTAAAAAGCCAGCTACATTTGATAAAAATGTAATATTTTAATCATTCCCCATGGAATTTTTTAGTAATATAACACGATTGTATAAATACTTATACAATTGGATAGCAAATTTCATGCAATTTTAAAATTTTAATAAATACGTTGTAGTGTTCTATGTAAAAATTGCTATCAATTACTCGCAAATCGAAAGTAACAATATTAAGCTGCATCCGAAATTATACAGGGTATATCAAGACTGGTGTAAAAAAAATGAATAGGGTATTCTTGAAATCAGTTTCGTAACCAATAAAAGGAATAGGACCATTCCTTTTATTGGTTACGAAAATTCCAGGAGTCAAAATTTTATAAATAGCAGCACTTTAAAAAATAATTAATCAAGATGAGTACCTACTTTTAAATCAAACGAACAAAATATATTTCTTATAATAAGTATTTAAAATGTGCAGCAATTCAAGCTGACATCGACGAATCAGAGAATTATTATAAATTCTATAAATTGTATTCCGCACTACTAAACCCATCCATGTCACAATAAATTAAAAAAAAAAACTAAAGTAGAAATGTCTATTTCAGATTAATTTTGCATTGTTGTTTCATTGTTTATTCTTTTGTTTAAAAAGTAGGTATCTAGATTTTTTATATTGCCGCTATTTATAGAACTTTGATCCCTTGTAATTCCGTAACCAAAAGGAATAGGACCTATGTTCATAAGACATTTTTTCTCAAAATGATCTCAGGAATACGCTGTTAATTTATTTTTACACTAGTCCTGATACAGCCTGTAATCATATAATATAATTTGTTATACAGGAACTTCGAGAACAAATTTTAAGGACATATAGTGCTAACCAAAATGAGTAAAAAAAAACTTAATCAACACGAGTGCGATCTTCAATATTTTCCGAGATATACGGTAGTGAAAACTGAGATTTTACCTCTACTATATCGGAAACTATAAGAGTTACGACTTCGATTAAATGAGACTTTTTTTACCTTTGAGAGGTCATCTTAGATGTGCTTGTAAAATGGTGTGGCGACCTTGACCAATATTTCATTTTCAAATAACTTCTTAACTATTAGAAATTGAGAAAAATGCTTCATATAAAAATTTTGTTATATTTTTATACTCTACTAAACAAAATTTTATTCCATCACTTGAGTGTCTGGTCATAAATTTGGTGACCCGGGTTCGATCCCGACCGACGCCAAATATTATTTCGAATTTTAATGTGCACAAAGTGGTGTACTCTCCACGCCAGCAATGAGTGACCGTGTGGTGACGCCTGGTAAACGACCACACGGTACGAATACGTTATCATCATTACCGTACATTTGCGTACAAAGCAGATAGGCACACCCAGCATATGCCGTGATGATATATTTATTTATTTATTTTACTATCTTTGTCATTTTTTTGACCTGTTTCTCGGAAATAGTTGAAGATCAGACCTATGTTGATTGAGCTTTTTTACTCATTTTGGTCAATACTACGAGCCCAACCCCAAATGTATTCGTACGCTCTGAATAAAATATAATAATAGCAAGAAGAAATAAATTTTTAGATTACAATAATAGTTAAGACTATACATGAGCAATTTTTTATTTTATGTATTAATAAAGTGTACTGGATTTAAATATAATGTTATTACCTAAATTTATCATTTTAACAATAATCTACGGGCAAGTATATGACAACAGAAACGTGCTAATTTTTTTAGTTCCAACAGTAAATAATACCAAACTGACAACATATTCAATTAATTACTATATTCAATTTTATTTTTTTAGTAAAATTATTTGTAAAGTGAGATTTATTTATTAAAGTACCACCTACAATTATATTAAAAACAAAAATAAATAAACACCTGTATGCTATGCCAATTCAACAAATTTTGATATGGTGTATTAATAGAGTGCATAGAACTTGGAATACATTGCTTATAATAAAACTTCTTAGATTTAATAATAATTTATTTATTATTTTATTTAATTGTCTGCATGTGACAAATGTTTTCGTCTTTAATAATTCGCAAATAATTTTTATTAAAGTAATAAAATTTAAGATGGCAATTAATTGAGTATATTGTCAGTTACCTTTACCCTCAGTTTTATAGATAATACTAATAAATATTGTATTATTTACTGTTGGGACGAAAAATTTTGAGACGTCTTTTGTCGTAACTATTGTAATCTAAAAATTTATTTTTTATTGCTGTTAATATATTTATTTCAGAGGGTACGAATACATTTGGGGTTGGGCTCGTATATGCACTTAAAGCTTGTACCCGAAGTTGTGAAACACCCTGCATAATTGTATTTGGTAAAAATAATAATAAGCGAGGTATTTGCTAGCTTATTTATAGATGGTATATCAAAATTAAATTTAAGATAAATTTCTTAATTAATATTTACAACATTCAGAAACAATAATAGAGCTATTATAAATTTTAACAATAAATCGTGACTATTCGTTATTTATTAACTTTATTATTCGACAATAATTATATTATCAACTTTTTATATGAAATGCATCACTACACTACATATTTTTCCCACTTTAAATGTGTAATTATTTCGTCAATTTGAAAGAGAGATTGAATATTATAATAATTACCCAGCAGTATCAACAAAAACAACAAGCAGGTATATGCGCAGATTGTAACCTAGAAATTCGTTTGATTTCATTGAGTGTCAGAATTTAGGAAGCGTTGCGTACGATGGTCAATGGTCAAGAAGCGGAAAAGAGATAGCAACAGTTTTACAAGAAGGGTCCAATGCAGAGTCGTATTTAGAAAAATGTCCCAAGCTTCCTTTTTCATTATGGATCTAATAGTAAAATTAGTAATAGTAATACAGTAATAGTATATTATCCAACAAAAGTGCAATGATAGCTATAATGTAGAAGGAGGTTGTTTGCGACACGAGACTCATGGGAATACTATTGTAATAAAATATAGAATGAAAGTATAATTCAATCAAAAGTAGTTAATAGTTTGTTATAAAGAGTAAAATTTTCTGTCCGGTAAAAGTTGTCCATTCAATGCATTCAAAATCAATCACACTGAAGTATGTGTCCATATTTTTATATCTGAACATAGAAAATACAATGTTCATATTTTCACGATATTTGTTTCCCTAAAGAATAAGGATGAAAGTTGTTCATGATTAAAAAAATCTGATGTGGCCAGCACAATACCTTCCGTCAATCCTGTGTATTATGTACAAATTCCATACATAAATTTTCTTGTCAAAAGATTATAAATTTCCAGTAATATTATTTCATGCAAATTGCACTTGACACTGACATTTTCTTCTTCTTTAGCTTTTCCCATTCGTTAGGGGTCGCTATTTTTTATTTTTTTCTTCCATTCATTTCTATTTTGCGGGTTATCCTCACGTCAAAATTTTTCATTCAAAATTTCTTTTTTTGGTATTTTATGATTCCTTTTCTCGGCAACTGAATTCCACATCCCTGATAATAAATAAACCACATGAAATAAGAAAATCATAAACTTTGAATGAAAAATTATGGCATTTGTAAGTTATGGACGTAATTAATAGCTGTCATTTTGATACGGGTCCAAATATTTGCTTGCCAAAGTCAGCAAAGTCACGTCACTGCACGCGCCCTACACATAATTTTTTTTTCAAAAGATCCTATATTTCCAGTAATTATTTCATAAACAAACTATGCGAATTGCACTTGACACTAACATATTCTTCTTCTGTAGTTTTTCCCATTTGTTAGGGGGTCGCTATTTTTTTCTTCCACTAATTTTTGTTTTGTATGTCGTCCTCATTCAATTCCTTTTCTCTCCTTTCATATTATATTTGGTCTTCCTATGTTTCTTCCACCTTCTGTTACAAGCTATTCATTCTTCCAATATACTCATCTCTCCTCATGACATGTTCAAACCAATGTAATCGTGTCTCTTATATCTTTCTAGAAACGCCCAACACTAGAGTTATTTCCCTTATTCTTTCATCATTTACTTTTTATTGATATTGACATCTGTCAATTTGAATTACTTGAATATATTAGCAGTTTCCATGGTTAAGTTAGCACAGCTGGCTGATATATGAAATTTTATAATTATTACAATCTTTATAATTCTTTAACTCTATATCTGTTATGAAATATGAAATGCAATCAAATCGTATAGAGAATAATATATTCTTTAAGTTATAATAAAATTTAATTGAGTTTTTCAAGAAAAACTGTTAAAATCTTCAAATGAGGATACTTCCGGTTGACCAATTATAACCAAAATCTAATCAAGTCTGCATATGGTTAAAGGAAGAGGAATACGCAAGAATTGTAATTTTTGGAATTCTAGTATTGGAGATATCGTTGTCGAAACCGCGGTCACATACACACACACATACACAAAGACACACACACACACACACACACACACACACACACACACACACACATACAGACATCATCGTAAAAATAGTAAAATCGTATTGTAAAGACCCTAAAACGTGCTTATTCAATGAAAACTCACCACCGAATTTTTTGACCAAAGACAATACCTTCCTTACCTATAGGTGACGGAAGGTAAAAAGGGGTTAATATTATTAAACATTTTTTTAAATTCAGCCATGTGATTATTTTATATCCTTATACGAGCCCTAACCACAAATATTTGGTACGGCTGTATTTTTTCAGTACATTAATTTTTGAAGCAATTTTAAAATTATTTGGAATAAATTTATTTAATTATATTTGTAGTTTTTTATTAAGTTATTATAATGTCTACATTAACATAAAAACACAATAATCAAAAATGAAAATTAAAAGATTTATTCTAGCATTCGTAAGATTACTTTTTTAAGTTATGAAAAAAATTGGCCATAAATAATTGGTACGGCAATTAAAACTTATATTAATATTGACTAACGTCCTCTTATTGGGCTCTATACTATTTATCGAATATTTAGCGAATATTCGAGCAGGCTTTGCCTTTTGTTTTCTACTAACTGTCATTAATATTCAACATGGTGCGCGGAAAGCCGATTTCTGAAGATATTCGAAAATTAATTATTGAAAAAAATGAATCTGGTAAAAGTTATGGTGAAATTTCGAAAGAATTGAATTTAGCTAAATCAACAATTGTTAACATAGTCAAAAATTATAAAACTTCTGGATCTATTTCATCATTTAAGAACAGAAGTGGTAGGATTTCCAAAATTACCGAGCGAGATTTGCGAGCGTTGACTTCCATTGTCAAAACAAATAGACGAAGTACCGTTCGTGATTTATCAGAAAAATGGTCAGTAAAAATTGGAAAGTCTGTAGGACGCGAATGGACTCAAAAAAATATTCATAAACTAAAATATGGCTTTTATAAGGTAAATTTTTTAGGTCCGGGTATAAAAGTAAGAAAAACTTAACTTAAATTTTAAACTTAAATTTTCCAGGCCAAAGAAAAGCCATTATTGACTATGTCACAAAAGAAAAAACGTTTATTATGGGCAAAAGAAAAAATATTTTGGGTACAGATTCCATTATATTCAGCGATGAATCTAAATTTGATGTGTGCGTTGGTGATTCTAGAAAAAGAGTAATACGGACAAAAAAAGAGGTATACCATAGAGACTGTCTGAAGCGAACCGTCAAATTTCCAGCTAGTATAATGGTATGGGGATGCATGTCCTCCAAAGGTGTGGGCAATTTGCAGTTTATTGTCGGCACTGTAAATGCTCAGAAATACATAAATATTTTGGAGGGCAATTTAATTCCATCTGTAACCCAATTAAGTTCACATGAAGAGTTTATATTTCAACAAGATGGTGCTTCATGTCATACAGCTAAAGTTACTAAGAATTGGCTGGAAAGTAGAGGAATAAATGTTTTAAGCTGGCCATCCTCCAGTCCAGATCTCAATCCGATAGAATCCTTGTGGGCAGTAATGAAACGGCGATTAAGAAATGAGCCTCAGAGAACGTTAGAAGGTTTGAAACAAAAAAATTACAGAAATATGGAATTCAATTACACCAGATGAGTGCCAGAAACTTATAAACACTATGCCAAAACGAGTTGAAGCTGTTATAAGAGTAAAAGGCGACGTTACCCAATATTAGTGTAAGTTATTGTAATAGCCGTACCAATTATTTATGGCCAACTTTTTTCATAACTTAAAAAAGTAATCTTACGAATGCTAGAATAAATCTTTTAATTTTCATTTTTGATTATTGTGTTTTTGTGTTGATGTAGGCATTATAATAACTTAATAAAAACTACAAATATAATTAAACAAATTTATTCCAAATAATTTTAAAATTGCTTTAAAAATTAATATATTAAAAAGATACAGCCGTACCAAATATTTGTGGTTAGGGCTCGTATAACAAAAGTATTGAAAAAAAATCAATTGAAATTTATATAAATTTGATTTTTTTATACTTATTTTTCAATAAGCTGTGTATGAAAAACAATTGAGCTTAAATTAAAATTAAACAAATATTTGTTAATACCTTTATAAACAGTGTTCTATTTGATTGCTATCCTAAAGAATTCAAATTGACAAATAGCAGTTTTTGTTGTTCATAGCCTACTGAAAAATGAGTAATCAAATTTATTTAAATTTCTCAATATTTTTGTTATATAAACATATAAAATGATTATTTGGCTGAATTCAGAAAAAAAGTGAACCGTCGCGGGACGCCTGGCAGATGTGAAACATCGAAATTTATTTTTATTGAAGTATTTATTGCTCGAAACGACACTGCTTTTTCAAATTTGCTCCGATACACCGATATACACATAAGTAAAGCGGTGAGCGCGTAGTATCAGGGAACACGGTAGTATAGAGGAAACGAAGCTGATATACAGATACACACAATGGCGCTAGCGCCGTCGAGACGGCAAGGCGGAGAGAGCCGACGAGTCACGAGGCTGACCGAATGGCACGACCGTCGAGCCATAGGAGTCGTTATTACCCCGGTATAGGTGCGCCATTAGACGCACATCAAAAATACTCAATCGAATGGGCTTAAAAAATATATATCACTTCGTTTAACCTTGTATTGTAACTTGAGAAGCAGTAGTTTAAAAAAAAATCTCTATTTAGATGGCCGCCTTGGTCTTTTATAAGATTGTCGTATAGTATTTTACTATTGTATCTTTAAATTAATATAGAAATAATTATTTGAGGTAGCTCGTTTAGCTGTTACATCCTGTATATGGAAATAATTTAGTTCCACTATAAATATAAATTCAAAAGCAATTAACTAGCAATGTTTATTTCTGTCAATGGTTTAAGGATTATTTTAGAGAAAAATACTTCAAATAACACTTATAGAAAAATTGTACGTATCTTTTATTTGAAGTATTTTTTCCAAAATAATCCATAAACGGTTCATGCTACCAGCCGTTGTTTTCTCTGTATTCAAATGCTCGCTAATCACCCGTAATCAGTTGTTCATGCTACCTGCCATTGTTTTCGTTGTAGTTTACATATTTTATTCGATTTTTACTTACAAAAAAGGCCACTTTTAAATCTTTAAATGTAGATTTTTTTCTACTTCATGCATGAAATGGAAAAAAATATTAGTGTACTATAATAACTAGCGGCAACCACCACTACATATATTTAAAGCGAATAACTAGTCAAGTAGTCAAATCGTTTGGCCCGAGTGTGAGCAAGTGCCAGTTATTTTAATATTTTACGAATAATAGTGTTTTTTACAATAGAAGTATTTTTGTTTTAATATTATTTAAGAAAAAAATATTCTGCAGTAAACAATAACGATCTGCATTTTCTTCTTTCATTAATATTCTTATTCGTTCTTTTTATGTTCTAAGTATGTGTTAAACACTCAAGATACGTCGACGTTAGTGATCTTCAGATTATTCTGGTCTGGAAAATTGCTTTGTTTTTATGTCACATAAAAAATTTATGCAACCCACAAGATAAAAGGAATTTCCAGTGACTTTCAAATTGTTTAAAAAATGTTTCGATTGAAAATTATACTTAGTTGAATTATACTTTATACCATACTTACTTTTTGTTATAATATAAAAATAATATATGGGGTCGTGCGGTTGTGTGCGTTAAGTATCCGGTTATGATTCGGATGGTCCGAGTTCGACTCTGACCGGCATCAATTTGAAACAAGACAACTATTCCCAATTTTCAAATTACTCCAAAATGACCCCTGGTGGTGTTCCCTCCACGATAGTTTTGAGAGCCAATGAGGTCTACCCCCTCAACTGTATATGTCGTCATTATCGATATCTGCGAATAGAAACAAATTGGCACATTCAAAATTAGATATATTTTTATTTATTTATATAAATAAAATTAATAAATATATCATCACGGCATATTACCCATTGCTGGTTGTGCCAATCTGCTTTGTACACAGATATCGGTAATGATGAAATATTTGTACCGTGCAGGCGCTTACCAGGCGTCGCCTCACGGGCACTCATAGCAGGAGTGGAGAGTGCACCATAGGAGTCAATTTAGTGCCATTAAAATTCGAAATAATTTTTGGCATAAGTATTAACAAAACTTCTCAAGAATACCACAGATCTCTTTCCGGGATATTTTTTTATAAAGGGATTTTGTCAGACTCAAAATCAAAATAGTTCAAAACATTGTTCTTGTCAAAGTGACAAGTGTACACAAACCAGCTGATTTCAAACATTTCAAGGTTGTCTGAGTTACGTGTCTGCTCGTGCCCTATATAATTTATGGAGGGTACCACTGGTTGACATACCGGATGTCTACTTAAAATCTGTTATGTAGAGAATTCAATGTCATTTTTTTTATTTTGCTGTAGTAACTTATCTATAAAGTTTAGAGGAAAGTTGTAAATATAAAACGCTAAATAAAATTCTCAATTTAAAGGGTAATATTTCAGAGTGCCATTGGATTAGTCCGGACCCCGTAATATCAAAGGGCTCCGGAACCGGACGTATTTTTTTTATCAAATGATGAAATTGTTTGTATTCTTTATATTATATGACTAAAAAAAAATTTTTTTTTTCATTTCACATCTATAAATTGAGGGGGCCCCATGAAATGCCCCAGGTCCCAGTCTCTCTCTCAGCACCACTGGTGCCGTTGAGGTCACTATTGACGTTTGTATTAATGAGATTTGTGTATTATACTTCATTTTACGCAAGAAAATAGCGTTGGTTTAGATAGGTATGTAAATTCTGTCCTTTGATTGGTCAGAATGCAAACCTAGTTCACAAAAAAAAAGAATTATCTCATGTCTATTGTTCACATATTTAAATTATTTATTTATGTAAAACGATTTTAAAACGCTCGACCCTCAAGCCCCATCTATTATTTTCTTACGTGAAATGAAGTATAGTAATATCTACACTGAAGCTTGCAACAAATTTGAACGGAAACGTATTTCAGGTCATTTTGTGCAGTATGTATTTGAAGAAAAGAAAATTTATGGAATTTCTACTTTTAAATTCTTAATAACATAAAATAATTAAAATAACTTACGAATATAATTTAGCGCCTTTTTCGTAAAACATAAAAATGCAATTAATTTTACTCTCATATTGTGTAGTTTTTAATTTTGAAAAAGTTTTTTATTTACGACTTACCACAGACAAAAATAGATGAGTAACTATTATAAAATAAAAAATAACAACATTGTATTCCCTATAGGATAGGAAGGTATAACAGATTTCAAGTAAACCCCCGTAATACCAATACCAGTTCTACAAAATCACTTCTTGTATTAATCTTTTGACCCTTAAATACTGCGAACTTGAACTCATCATTTAACAATGTTACAAAGTTGAAAATGTGGGTAACAGGTGTGCAGATATATACCATTCTTTTAATAACCCCTCCATCTTCAAACTTCTTAAGTCCACCTCTGGTCTGCAGCATCCAACTTCATCTCCCGAGGCAGTAAGCGATCCACTTGGTCTGGAGAGAGTCTACCGCCATCAAGTGTGTCAGTGTGCCAGCGTTGTGTTCACACTCGGAGTCCGTACTCTCCTCCAGTGCAATGACTGACTGCGGAGCGGTAAGAGTGCCCTACGTTGACCTGCATGGGGAGCGTGTCCGGCGGGAGAGGACCACGCCGCTGAGCCCCAGGTTGGCGCTGAGGAGGGTGCTGGTCCTAGCAGAAGGTAGACAGTTCAGAGAGGCTGCAGCGGTGTTATCTAGGTTGGGGCCTACCGGATTAGCGGTGGTGGCATCGGAGCTGCCGTTGGATATCCTGGTGGAGTCGCTGCCCCATTCGGCGCAACTGTTGGAGACGTTGTTCGCCAAGTGAGTACGAAGGAAGATGAAGATGGTGACGGGTTTTGGTTGGATGGCTTGTTTATGGTGGAAGTTCCTATAACCTTTAACAAAACGTTTTTTTTTTCTGAAATCTTCATTAATAAATTTGTCATTATTTTACGATTTCATGAAAAATGTACGAGCTTAAAAATGGTTGATAGTATGGACTAGGGAAATATATTAATTATTATTACAATAAGTACATGATTCGAAAACAAGAAAAGGCTAATATTTACATGTTCATAACCTACAAATAATGTAGGTACCTACCAATTACCTACCTAATATATCCCATACAAAATTTTACGATTAAGTTTCTTTTTGCCACTCATGTGATTTAATTATCACAACAACTAAATTCTACACTTTATCTATATATGTAAAAAGTAATACTGTATAGTAATTTCAGTACATAAATAACAACACAACCAGCAACCGGCTAGACGGTAGACATTATCATTATCCATACAATGTGAAAGTACATAACACTTTACAATCTAAAAAAACAAAGTGCGATGCTTTAGTAACGAATCAAGAAAAAAAAAATTATGTGACATTTGACATTTCAGTAATTATTATACTTTTGTTGATATTGTTAGTACAGCGAGAGCACCACGTCCGCAAAGTTATTTTTACCGGCTTTTGCTGCCTACTTCCCATTAATAGTACTTTCCTTACCTGATACGATTATACTATTTTCGTTGATCGTATATAGGAGTATTAATTCATTAATTTAAAATAGTATATTAAAGAACGAATGCCATAATACACCTTTTCAATTTAACAAGTATCTCGTTCTATCTCTGCACATAGTAAGTAAAATGGCGCCTGCAATTGTTAACTAGGCTGTCAAACGAAACATCAAATATATTGCAATCAAAATACCTGTATTTTCGGTGAAAATTTGCATCGACATTTTAGCTTCAATAAAAGCTTTTGTAACTTCTTTCGAGAAGTTTTTTAAAGTTATCAAAGACAAGACTTTCCTCACATTTTACGTATAATTTTTTTAAAAACAAACGCCACAGATCTCATGACAAGCACGTAACCATGACTCCCGCCATTTGTTGGCTTACTACGCGCAAATCCCAGTGCACATATCTTCTATCTCTTTAAATTGAAAAGGTCTATTGTCATTTTATTTTGTGAGAAGGACGTTTGGATCATGATGCAGAGCGGAGTGGCCCAACCCTTCGAACAAAATAATCGACAATTATGAAATGAGTTATTTATACTACTTTTTTATATTTTGCGCCTTTAATGCCATTTTTAAATTAAAAAAATCAAAATTTCGGGAATTTGATGTCACTAATGTGACGTTGGAAAATTCAAACTAACCTTATTTTTGTAACACCAATAATCTACAATATTGTCTATTTCTTTCTAATTATTACCATATTTCTTCTCTTCTTATTCTTACTTTTAAATTCAAAATTATACAAAAATAAAATTATTTACAATCACTTATTTTCGTTTATTTGATATTTTTTACATTCATAGCTACCACCTTTAAAAAAATTGTACTAATCTATTACAGCATCAAAACTCGAATGAGTTATTAACGAACACAGCATTTAAACTTCTGTGACGTCACCATGACATCATCTGTGCGAAGTAATAGAAGCAACGAGTAACGATAGCGAAAGAGATAGGTAATACATTTCTCTCGTTCTCGTTGCTTCACATGGTGACGCCAAAGAAGTTTTAATGCCGTTTTTCTCGAATACTATAAATTTTTAACAAATTTTAAAAAAATATGGGGATAATATTTTTAATTCTACACTTAGATAAATTTCAAAAAAATGGTTACGTCCCCCTTACAGTTACTATATTACACAAGATATGTTAGGTTAATTGTTCAACAGTGGGTACTAATTTATTATAATTCCTTATACTATAATCAGTTATTAATAGAAAACCAAAACATTCATTAATAGAGGTCATTAACAAACGACTTTCTACATACATTGATGAAAGCAATAAATAAACGATCACCGGAAAATAACTATTAATATTGTGAATATGATATAAAGTATCATGTGTGTATCTCACATTGTGATTTATAATCAAATCTGCACAATTTTTTTATATACAATACAAACATTATTAATCTGTATAGCTAATATACAGGATGCATCAGAACCAATTGAGCAGTTTTGAAGAGTTATGAAAAAGAAACCAGGGTATATATGAAAAAAATGTTTTTATTTTTGAAATCAGTAGGACTTACCATTTTATACTCATTAATTTATAAAAATAATGTCTTTAAGATGGCGGCCGTTAGCTGCAATACATTGCTGGAGCCGATTTCTGAAGTTTTAAACAGCCCGTTGACACATTTCGCGGGGTATCGCGTTTACTTCTTCAACAATCTGCTCCCTTAGCTCTAGCAGGTTTTGGGGGGCTACGTTTAAACACTTTTTCCTTAAGATATCCCCAAAGAAAGAAGTCGCATATGCTTAAATCGGGCGACCGCACAGGTAACCCCACGTCACCTCTCAAAGACACTAGACGTTCAGGAAACATTTCTCTTAAAGCGTTTAGAGAATTTCGGGCTGTGTAAGCTGTAGCCCCATCCTGTTGAAATCAAAAGTCCCCTAATCCCTCTTCTTCAATAGCCACTTCCAATCGGGGCTGCAGAAAATTTTGCAACATTGAAACATAACGCCCGGAATTCACGTCTAGTGTCTTTGAGAGGTGAAGTGGGGTGGCCTGCGCGGTCGCCCGATTTAAGCATATGCGACTTCTTTCTTTGGGGATATATTTATTAAGGAAAAAGTGTTTAAACGTCGCCCCCAAAACCTGATAGTGCTAAGGGAGCAGATTGTTGAAGAAGTAAACGCGATACCCCGCGAAATGTGTCAGCGGGCTGTTCAAAACTTCAGAAATCGGCTCCGCAATGTATTGCAACTAACGGCCGCCATCTTAAAGACACTATTTAAAAAAATTAATGAGTATAAAATGGTAAGTCCTACTGATATCAAAAATAAAAACATTATTTTCATATATACCCTAGTTTCTTTTTTTATAACTCTTCAAAACTGCTCAATTGGTTCTGCCGCAGCCTGTATTTGCTTACTAAATATTATTTCTATAAATGGCATGACCTTACATTTACGACAGCAATATTACCAAAAAATACAAATAAAATTCAGTTTTGGTCGTAAAAACCAGATATTGATATATGATATCAGTACTCATATTAGAAAAAACAAATTTAATACGAATATTATAAGTGTAATTTGCATTGTATTGAGTTTTTTTTTATTGGTTTTGTGGTGACACATAAAATACTTAAATGTGAATGAAATGTCTGAAATTTCTAATATTTTATCATTTAGTTTTATAATAATATTGGATTTAAAGTAAAAAATGTTATAACATTGTAGATTATGTTAAAAAGTAACGGAATCGTGTAAAAAAATCAAAATTTAATTTTTGTAACATTAGTTTTCTTGCAATTTATTTTGGCGCTAAAAACACATCACGTGGTTTGTGATGTACGAGGGACTGGATGACATTTCTAACAAAATTTATGCATAAAACTACACCATTAACAAAAAACACTTTTTTGCCATTGACGCGTTGTCATCTGTCTTGTTTGTTTTAGTTTTATTATGTTTTAAGTTGTTACAAATTTTCTATTTTTCTAATATTTCTAAATATCATCAGCTTGTCGGCTCGTCCTACGTAATATTTAACAATTCATATCTCACTCAAATTAAGTAAAAAATCTGATGTGGCCAGCACATAACCTCTCGCCGTATATTTTACCTGGCTGTATGCATAAAGCAAAGATTATTTTTATAAATACAAATAATATATTCATATAAATCTATGACGTATAAACTTCTTTATTATTCAATAATAGCATGTCTCAACATGAAGATATTTTACCATAAATTATGTTACAATAAATTACAAAGTAGAGTTTACCATATATAAATATTAGGCTGGTAACAGCAATTTTCAATTCGAACAACTTTGTTTACTTTCTCTTCATATTCTTCTAGTAAAAACATTAATTTTGGGCGGTCTAAAATGTATATATCTGGATTGTGCATCTATTCTTATATATCTTCTTTTACATTTTATTTTTTCATACTTGTTATATCTAAATAACCTTAATTCCCTTTAATAAAGTGACGGATAGATTGCACTCCGATTTTGTCAATATTTACAACTTACTTGAGAAGAATTTGATAGCTTTTTCGCAATTCAAAGTTACTCTAGTCTACAGTACTGGTGTACATTGTCCCATAATGTTTGAAACAAATTTAAGTCCTTCAACCTAGACTTGTCATCTCCATAATAGTCACAGATCAAGAACTAAGGGATTCTCCAAGTACATTTTTAATTCATTACTCATTATTTCTGACACTGACATTTATCTGTCAGTTACAAATAATTTAAATTATCAACTATTTTTCATGGCATTCTTTCGGCTGTCAAATTTATTACAACAGATTATTTTATATATTATACTTCTTTTATCTCTAAATCTATGGAATATATAATAAAATATTTAAATGTATCAGATAGAGAATTTAATTTTCTTTAATATTACCACGAAAAATTTTCAAAAAATAATATTTAGAAGATTTTTTTTCAAGAATCTTCTACTTCCGGTTGTCCAATTATTACCAAAACCTTTTCAGATCTTCCCATGAATGTCCGATTGGGAAATACGTTGTTAAACAAATTTTAAGTCTTATAGTTTTTGAGTAACCGTCCTTCCAACATCCCACACACACACATACACACACACACACACATCCACACACACACACACACAGACATCATCGTAAAAATGTTAAAATCGGATTGTAAAGACCTTAAAACGTGCTTATTCAATAAAATCTGGATATGCGATTTTTAGCATGAATGCAATACCTCTCTTAGCGAGAGGTAAAAAGAACTCAAAATTTTGAATTTATAATACAAATATATGAAAGATTGGCAATAAAATAAAAAAAATATTAGAATACTCTATTCTTGAAACAACCCACCCCCATTGCACCCCCTTTGAAAATTTTTTTGAGTACGCCTATGACTGCGATCTGCTATGGTTTTTACCTCTCGCTGAGAGAGGTATTGGATTTATGCTAAAAATTGCATATCCGCATTTTATTGAATAAGCACGTTTTAAGGTCCCTAGAATATGATTTTAACATTTTTACGATTATATCTGTGTGTGTAGATGTGTGTGTGTTAGGATGTTGTACGATTTCACTTATTCTATACAACTAAAGACCTGTTTAACTACGGATTCCTCAATCTAACATTAATGGAAAGAGTTGAATAGGTTTTGGTAAGAATTGGACAACCGGAAGTGGTAGTTTCTTAAAAAATATCTTCTAAACATTATTTTTTGAAACTTTATGTTAATACAATAATAAATATCTTTAAATTCTCAATCTGATACATTTAATTTTTTTATTAAATCTTCTATAGATTTAAAGATAATAATCTGTTGTAATAAATCTCGTAAACGTATCTGAATAGTCGGTTTAAAATTTTCTGCTGAATGTCAAATGAGTTCATACTCTTGCTATAACAAAAACCTAGCGATCAACGCTATGTTTATGTTTGTAAACAAACAATTTTCTAAAATTTGTTAGGTTATTTCTGATTTTAGTACAGTGTTATTATTTGACAGTTGTGGATAAAGTATAGTATTCTATTCGCATGTAATGGCTATTACTCACTCGAATGATTTACAACTCGCCTTCCGGCTCTTGATGCAAACTTCATTCTCATGAGTAATAGCATACATTCTAGGCTCATTAAATAATACACTATTATTTTTTAATTATGTAACATAAAATGGAAATGGCGAGAGGTCATGTGTTGGCCACATCAGATTTTTTTGAAAGAAATCTTATTTACTTATATAAAGTGTATTTTTCTTTATCCAGATAATAATTGCTAATTTTTATTTGAAAAGATGGAAACTGTCGAATACCAAATAATAAATAAACGAGTTTATAATGAACTCGATAATGAACCTATTTTTTAAATAAAACAAAGATTATTTTATAGTTCTCTATAAGCTTAATAAAAAAATATTATCACTACCTATGCAAAAATATTTAAAAATAAACGAAATACTGAAGTTTGAAATTTACACATTTTTCTTTGTAAAATTGTGTTACCTCCAGGCTGCTGGCAACTGTTTTATTATCCATTGAATATTGAATGAATTTTCGTCAAACCGCAGAAATCTGTTCTTATTCAGAATTGAATAAAATCTCAGAATTGCATAATGTTGTCCTCCGCTCTAGTTTTACAGGTGTGAATTTTGTGAGTTAGGTTAGGCCACGTTAAGATATATTTAGAAATATTAAAACGTTACTTTTATTTATTTTTCCTTTTGATTAGATTTCACATCCAATTTTTATTCAATTCTGAGGTAAGGACAGCATTTTGCCGTTTCACAGAAATATTTTAACTCTTAGAGCTTTTTGATGTTAATGTTTTGTAGTATACTCATACTCAGGGTGCAGATTACGAGAATCCGTGACGTAGGTAAGTGTTTTTTATATGAGAGACAGTTTTTATTTTCAAATATTATATGACCTGGAAAACATGATGCTGATACAGATTTAGAGAATGAAATTCTGAATATTTTATTGACAGGAGTTATTTCAAGAAATGAGCGTCGATTAAATGTCACCTATTTTTGACATGTTACATGGTTTGAGAGTACGCGATGTGCATTTTTTGAAATACTCGCAAGCTAATACCCAGTTGCATTAAAGAGTTTGAATTTTAATCTTAGTTTAAATAACAAAATGTAAATCGAAATTTTGATAGCAATACGTAATAATTCATTTGACATTACGATGCAATATTATCAATTTAAGGAACGTTTAAAATTTAAATAATGTTGGTGTAACCGGCCATTAATCTATTTTTACCACGCCTTTAAAAACGGCTTTTTCCGTTGACGGTTTATTTATGAGTTTCACATAGAAAACCATTTATTAATGATTCCTATTAATGAATTGTTTTTTTTATTAATAAACAATTTAATTATAAGTAACCATAGATATCAGTGATAAACAATTGAAGTCCTCCTTTTTTTATAAAACCACCTAACCTAATCCACCCTTAATAACTTGGAAACGGATTGTGATAGGCATATCCGGTTTGCGCCATATGTTTTAACATCTAGGGGGTCACATTTTACTAATATTATTATTATTTTTAATTCACTCATCTCACCTCCACCACTCTCAATTTTTAAATCTTAAATGACAGTATACCTTTTGTGACATATCAAATGTAAGCTCTTGAAAAATGCTAAATAGCTATTTCAATAAATTGATATTTCAATAAACCGTTTTAAAGTTAGAAACAATAGTTTATATTTTAATGTTTTATTATAAAATTCTTGGAGTGCTTTGGAAATAACAAGAAAACGAAAAAAAGAACAATGATACCTAATAATTTGTTTTAAAGATTTAAAGTTTCTATATTTGAGCATTTATTTTAAAGTTTTAAATTAAAATTACATTATTGTTTTTCACTTTTGTCATTTCCATAGCACTCCATGCATTTTATAATAAAATATTATAAACTATTGTTTCTAATTTTAAAACAATTTATTCAAATATCAATTTTTTGATATGACTGCATAGCATTTTTCAAGAGCTTTCATGTAATATGCCACAAAAGGTATAGTCATTTAAGATTTAAAAATTGAGAGTTGAGAGTGGTGGAGATGAGATGAGTGAATTAAAAAAACAAAAATATTAGTAAAATATGGCCTCCTTGATATTAAAATACATAGTAGAGATTAGTTTTTTTCTCAAACAGTGGAGTTCGCTAATAATTGGAGTCACATAAATTGATGTTTTCCAACACTTCCACAACTTGATTCCCACGTCATCAATCGTAACCATAATTCAAATCGCCAGTGGGGGAGGGCAATTGATGACGTCATGTTGTCGGTTGAAATCGGACGAAATCGTGATTTCCGTAGTATTCACACAAATCAAAACTGAAAACAGTATATTGTATACACACGAGTTATGCAGAAAAAATGCCTTCGATAATTTCGCCATCCTACGGAGAGCTGCAAAACTAAAATTTATACACCAGAAGGCGGAGCTAACACTTTCGAGGTCAAATATTTCGGTAACCAAAAAATATATGGGGAGTGAAACTGCTGTTTATACAGGATGTTAAAAAAGGGTAAAAATTTGTAAGGGCATATAGTACTGACTAAAATGAGTAAAAAAGCTTACTCAACATAGGTCTGATCTTCAATTATTACCGGGATAAACTAAAAATCGAAGAAACACTGACAAAGTGATTCAACAAAATTTTGTCTATGTCATTAAATAGACTACAAAAAAACAAGAAAATTTTATATGAAACATTTTTCTCAATTTCTAATAATTACGAAGTTATTTGAAAATTAAATATTGGCCAAGGTCGCCACAACACTTAACTTAGAACAATTTTTTGATTTTTAAAAACAAAAGCACGTCTAAGATGACCTCTGAAAGGTAAACAAAAAGTCTCATTTAATCGTTTTTCTCAGTACTATATGCCCTTAAAATTTACTACCCTTTTTTAACATTCTGTATTTATACTGTGCTACGGCGGTGGATTCCAGACACTCTGTAACAAAACATTGATTATCTTAACTACATTGCTATATCATATCAAATAACCAAGAATAATAGCAAACACTGAATAATACATGAAAATAACAAGCTTTACATTTGTTTCCAATGGTTGCTAAGACTTGGCAAATATCATACAGGAGTGGGGTGGAATTCAAAATTATATCGAACGTTACTAGTAACATAAAAAAAATATCCTGAAATAAAATTAGATTTAATAACATATACAAGTACGACATGTTAATCAGCGATTAATAATCGTAAATTCACTGCGCCAACGCGTTAAGCCTGGTTTATAGATTGCACAGAATAGAATGGAATAGAATAAGGAATGGAATAGAATAGGAATAGAAATTTTTAATACCATTTATAGATTGCATTGAATAGAATAGTTTGGAATAAAATGACGTTACTTTTTCACTAAGTTAACTAATTTATTGGTTATTTTTTCTTTCACTAATTTCATATAAAACCGAGTAAATAATATATTTTGTTTTTGCTAAAAAAGATAGTATTTCTCCAGGAAAATTGTTGTCCACAGTAAGTTTTTAGGTTAGGGAATGGGCCAAAAGCAACGAAGTCATACGAATATTAACGGAGCAAGCCGAATAGAATAGAATAGAATAGAATAAGAAATAAAATTTGGTTATTTCCTATTCTATTCCATTTTATACCATTCTGTGCAAGTATAAATGGTTCCATGTATTTACATTTGTTTATATTTCTGTTCCCTGTGCTATTCTGTTCTATTCTATTCCATTCTATTCTATGCAATCTATAAATCAGGCTTTAGATATCTCAATTATTCATGGCACATATTAAACACTTAAAAAAGTTACATGTTTTCATTCACCGCTTTTATTATAAAAGTGAGTTGAGTTTACGAATTTTATTTTATTAATATAATTTATGTATAATTTATTTGTTGTTCAATTCTCATTTAGTACTACTATTAAATTTTATGCTAAAAGTTTCGTTTTTGTTCATTTAATATTCAGTACGTGAGTGTGTAAAATTTAATTGTAATACTAATACAATGATATCACATACATAAATTTCCATTTCCGATTATATTAAATTGATTAATCAACTTTTGCATATTTTGGTGATATGTACCTTATCAGTATTGGTTGAAATTTTTGTATCTTTATTAAACCACTAACATATACTATTTTTATTAACTTGTGGTGAAAAATAACAGACTAAAAGTTTCTTTGACGTCGATTGTTCCCTTTGGGAAAGATAATCGTGGTTTTGGATTTTCACCACTCTTTGTGTTATCCATATGAATATAGCAGCAACTGTTGAAGTGTAAACTATATTTACACGAGTTTCTCTTTCCGAGATGATAACTGCATTTCCGGCCGACAAACAATGTACTTTGTTGTTTCATTCGCTTAACTAGGAAAACTTCATATCATTAACAAAAATCTTTACTAAAATTTTCATTGTATGATATGAAATCAATGTCTGTATTTCACATGTTTTTCTGTAATTATATACGAAAACAATAATAAAGTTGTTAGTTGTTAGAGAAAAAATATATGTCAAGTTGATTAAAGTAGTTTAATATCATACAAGTGTAACACGAAAAGCTGTTTTTTCTTTACACAAAAGTGGCCTATTAATTTTTAGACAATAATGCTTCAAATAAATATTATAGAGAATTAAATTCTGGATTTAAAAATTGCACGTTTCGTAAACGAGCAAATTGAATTTAATATTTTATTTGAAATCGTCATTAAAGTACGCAAAAATCGACACTAAAGTCAATTTCATGCAAATGCAGTTTTGCCAATCTCATCATAATTATTGTAACTGTAAGATAATTTGGACAGGTATACAATGTACTAAAGTAAATTTATACGTAAAATGAGTGCCCGTGAGGTGACGCCTGGTAAGCGCCCGCACGGTACAAATATTTCATCATTACCAATATCTGTATACAAAGCAGATTGGCACACCCAGCAATGGGTAATATGCCGTGATGATATATTTATTTATTTATTTTAAAAAATATGTGCAAGAAAAACGAAGTAAATAATTTGGATGAAGAAGTTTGAGATAAAATACATATTTTGTGTTCATTACGATAACTTCAATGTCCGAGTTTAACAACATTAAGTATAAGACTGACATGTATATAAATAATAAATAAAAATAAATATATCATCACGGCATATTACCCATGCGGTGTGCCAATCTGCTTTGTACACAGATATCGGTAATGATGAAATATTTGTACAATGCGGGCGCTTACCAGGCGTCACCTCACGGGCACTCAATGCTGGCGTGCAGAGTGCACCACAGGGGTCAATTTTGTGCCATTAAAATGAGAAGTAATATTTGGCGTCGATCGGGATCGAACCCGCGGGTCCCCAGATTCGCGATCAAACACTCAGGCACACGGCCACGAGATCCCATATTTATTATTTCACATGTAATAGGTACTTTCTATTTTATTACAATACTTTTTCAATATTGACTTCTAGAATATTTACTTTTTCAGATACATAATTAACGATTATAAAAGATACTTCTTTGTAGTGTATTAAAACTAAATCACAAACAAATGTTATAACATTTTACATGTCAATAATAAGAAAAACAGTTACAAATCATTAAGTACCTACCTTGCATTGTTTTGATGCAAATTATATTTTATAATTTGACAGGTAAAATGAATAAGACATTTTTACATTTGTGATTTTGGGTTAATTCCATGGCAAACTCTAACAGCGGTAATAATAAATAATTTCCTATTCCCAGATTAGGTATTCCGAGAATATCTCCTAACCCTGTGTTAAAATGACGTTTGTGGAGGGTTTATTCTAGAGTTAAGTCTTATTCCATGTTTATTATTATACATTTGTGGGTTAAACTCGTGTTAAACTAGGAATAGCTATTCCTGTGTTAAAAAGAAGTTATTCTGAACTTAACCCTTGTTTATTATTACCGCTGTAAGCGTGCAAAATAAATTGTGATACTCGTATATGATTACTGTAACGGCTGCATAATTTAATTTTTTACAATTGAAGCATTATTGTCTAAAATTAAACAGCTGTATAGCCCGATTTTCGTGTTACATCCAGTATAGTCAACAATCATTTGCCGAAATTGTTCATGTGCTTTTTGTCATATTTCACATCATCATTTGCTATAAAAAAATAATAAGTTTTTTGGAATTTGTTGATCGTCCTAGAAACGTCCAATTAATGAAACTTTCTCCTAGTAACTTCATAAAATTTATATGCCTCATTTATCTCACACGATGTACAAAATTTATCAAACAGTAGTTTCCTACTTTTCCTGTTTCTTTCAAATACGATATGGAATCGAACATAAACAGAAAAACAGAATCAGTTATCTGATTTCACTATCTAGACCTGTTTATTAACAAGTATGGTATCCGTCTAGAATCTTCGCTTTTAAATTTAGGCCGTACAGCGCACCGAAGTTAGGCGCTATTAAAAATTAATTGCAAAAACAAAAAGTGGAATGGCAGGTTGAAGTAGGCCGTGTATGAGAATGAAAATGCCGCGTTCTTCGAAATGGCTTCGCACTGCTATAATTTTCAAACGCGTCTTTCTTAACACGCAAGAACTTCTAATTTTTTAATTTTATAACTTTTATTATTAACAATATAATAACCGTGCAAGTAATTCCATACAAGGACTGTTTTATTTACTTCGAAAACATCAAAAAAGAAAGTTAGACAACTAAATTTCTAAACTATCAAAATTATGTTTATATTTAGCAGAATCGTAACTATACTTCGTTTCAAAATGAACTGGGGTAAAAGTCAGTCCGTCAAACATATTCTAGTAATGCGTCTATAATTGTGTGTTAGAGATAGTCGAAAAGACTGAATTCGATAAAGATCTATCATTTCAGTTCTCAATTAATTTTTCGAGTTCAGCTGAAGTCACACAATATTGAAATAAATATAAATACATAAACAAATTCCGCTGAAAACTTCTCACTATAGTTATACAAGTCTTCAAAAGGGATTAACGAAAGGTTCATTGAGGTTTTTCTATTGGTAGCTATTGTTAGAGATTAATAGAAGTAAATTATGTTCCAAATTCAAAATGGCGGACGGCAATCTGTCAGCACTCTATTAAAATTATACATATATAATTTTTGTGATGGGTTTATTTGCCGCATCCCTGGCAAAAATTCAATACTAATCTTACCAATTTTGATTTATTACTTCAGCTCATTTCAATGTGACAGAAAAACAGGTATTAGTCAAAAAAAATCTGTTGTGGCCAGCACAATACCTCTCGCCATTTTCATTTTATGTTGCATAGGGCGCGAGCAGTTATGTGACTTTGTTGGCCTTGACAAGCTGATATAGGGGCTCGTGTTAGAATGACAGCTATTAATAATGTACATAGGTGTCAAGTATCATAATTTTTCATTCAAAACATCATGATTTTCCAAATCCATGTGGATTATTTTCTTCGACAAGTATATTCCATACTATTGATGACAAATAAACATCAAAATATTTTGAAATTTTGAATGAAAAATTATGTCATATGACAATTGTGACATCTATTTAAATAATTACTAGCCGTCATTCTGACACGGATCCTCATATCTGCTTGCCCAGGCCAACAAAGTCACATGACTGCTCGCGCCCTACAAGTAATGAATTTAACATTTCTTGTACACACAAATAATTGAAATTTATCTCTTCTTTCGTTCTGTGAGGACTTGTATCCTACTCTGCTAATATTTTCAAAATTCTTCAAGTTCATTTACAGTATTAGCGGTATTTCTTAAGGTTATATGTAATATTAACATACCTATAATTTAAATACATATTTAATTAATAATACAATAATATATATATTAAATGTATTCGTACCTCCCAGAAAAATCTGTTTTTTGGCACTGACATTTTGCATTTATCTGTCAATTACAAATAATTGAATATTTCAACTGTTTTTTGAGCAACAGGATTTATTACAACGGATTATTCTATATTATTATAACTGTATCTCCAAAGCTATACGACATATAATAAAAAAATTAAATGTGTCAGATTGAGAATTTAATTTTCTTTAATGTTACCAAGAAAAATTTTCAAAAAATAATATTTAGAAGATTTTTTTTCAAGAATCTGCTACTTGCGGTTGTCCATTTGTTACCAAAACCTTTTCAGCTCTTCCCATTAATGTCCGATTGGGAAAGACGGAGTTAAACAAATAGTAAATCTTATAGTTTTTGAGTAATCGTCCTTCCAACGTCCCACACACATACACAGACACACATACATACATAAACGCACACAGACATCATCGTAAAAATGTTAAAATCAGATTGTAGAGACCTTAAAACGTGCTTATTCATTAAAATCTGGACATGCGATTTTTAGCATGAATCCAATACCTCTCTTAGCGAGAGGTAAAAAATTAATAGTTATTAACAAGTGAATAAAGAGTATATTATTTTTACAAAAGACGAATGCGCAAATCCTTTGAGTAAAAAAATAATAATCACGAGTTGAATACAATTTTTTTTTCTATGTCTACCCGTAAAACAGAGCACGTTTTTATCGTGTAAAAAAAATACATACTTTATGAACCTATTTGACAATTTAGTGATTTATACTTTGTATTTTTTTTTTTTTTTTGGTGTTTTGGAAGTAAAGAAAACAGTTATTGTATGACTTAATTACACGGTTATCGTATTGTTGATAATAAAAGTAATAAAATTAAAATTTGTTGTGAAAATTTTCGTACTGGTTTTTACCTTGCGTCACCTTCAGGTAAGGAAGGTATTGTCTTTGATCAAAAAATTCGGTGATAAGTTTTCAATGAATAAGCACGTTTTGGGGTCCCTAGAATACGAATTTAATATTCTTACGATGATGTCTGTATGTGTGCGTGTGTGTCGACCGCGATAACTCCAATACTGGAATTCCAAAACTGACAATTTTTTCGTATTCCTCATTCTTACATCCAAATGAAGACTTGATTACATTTTGGTTACAATTGATCAACCGGCAGTACTTTAATTTGAAGCTCTTAACTGTTTTTTTTTAATATAGTCAAATATAATTTTTTGAATTTTTATGTTATTATAAATATTAAAGAATATTTTATTCTCTATACGAATTGACTCCATAATTTTTTTTCATATTCAATGTACTTAGCGATAAAAATTTATAAAGAAATAAATTTTCATACACCTTGCAATCTTTGCTGCGTCACCATGGAAACAGTTCCAATAATTCAATATTACTAATTGACACGCGTCAGTGTCAAGTACAATTTACATAATATATCTGTGAAATAATTTTATTGAAAATACAAATTTTCTGGGTGGAATTTATATAAAATACGAAAATGACGGAAGGTATTGTGTTGGCCACAACAGATTTTTTTAACGGACATACAAAAATTGTATGTGGTGAGGGTCACGCTAGAATTATTAAGAATAAGACACATAGCTCATCATTTTTGGAATTTTATTTTAAATATTTAAATGTGTTGAAAATATACGTAGTCCACTTTACCATTCTTTCCTTTCATGTATTCTTAAAAGTTGCCAATCAATTTTTTTGAATGCTTTCAATTTCAAACTAGTTTCTGGGAGACTAAAAAACAGTCAAAACTATGAAATTAATTTTTAGTTTCGTCAACTTAAAAACTACCAAAGTTGTCAAACTAATTACTGGAGGGACTTAAAAGTTGTCAAATTAGTTTCAGTCTTACTTAAAAACTGTCAAATTATTATTCATTTTTTGAAAATGTTCTCTAGTTAATTCCATGTTTTCATTTAAAATAATACTTAAAAAAATTGATTAACTAAGTTCTAACTTTCGCAACATAATTTCAAATGACAGATAAATAACTGTTTAAAATGATAGTGCAAATTTTGTTTTTCACTGCCTACATGATAGATCTTTTCGTTTCGCTACTTTGTAACTACGGTTTACTGCCGCGGCAGTAAACTGAAGACACAAAGTAGCGAAACAAACAAACCTATTCTTATTCTCATTAATTTTAGCGTATGTTTGGACACCTGTATGCAAATGGAAAATGTTTTTATTTTTAATTTGAAAACGAGAAAATTTCCAATGTTGACGTCACAATATTAAATTAATGTTTGGTTATGTTACTTAAAGGGATTCATAGGGTTATACTTCTGGGAAAAATGGCGTAATTTTGTATGGAAAATTTTAAATGAATATCGTATTAAAATTAATCACTTTAAAATATATGAAGTTATTTATGAAGCAAAAGTTTTATCGCAAAATATAATGGTGACCTTCTAATATAAACCTCAAAGAGTTTTTCTTTTGATTAACACACACATGCGCGCGTTATGTACATAACATATTCATCATTTTAGAAATGTGAAAAAAGCTGTGTATGAAAAGAACTTGCGTTCAAAAGATGGCATTGCACACATTCCACACTCGAAGAACAAAGCAAGAAGCGATTATCTGTCTTTATGTCTATTGACGTGTGTTTATGATGCTCTCTTTAGGTTAGTTGCTTCTTGTCAGCGACCATCCATCACAGCGGATCCGGTTATTTGGCAGCTGGTACGATTGTTGGCTTCCTACGAAGATCCGACTCTCAAATCTAAAGTCGCAAAGTTGGCTAAAACTTTACTAGAATGGCAACCGGATTTTCGACGTCAACTCATGTCGAAGAAAAAAGCCCTGGAGCAGGCTGTGCAGGGTAGGAAATGAATATATTGTAACTTCATAACTTTGTCACAACGTAGAGAACAAATATTTGTTCTTTCTGTTTTGATTTAATACACACAGGATGGTGACTGGCATTTTCGAACATTTTAAAATGTAAAATCATACTTTCATAAACATACGTGATTTCTAACACCAGAAATTAGGTATGAAAATGTCGAAAATCACCCTAAAAATAGCGATAACCATGGATCTGAAATAAAAAAATTAAGAAATGTTTAACGTTTAAATTTATAAAATAAATGATAAATTTATTAATAGTACTACGAGAGAGAGAGAGGGTAAATAGGAATTTACCGCCCGAGAAAAGCGAGGGCTGTCAATCCAATACGAAACTGGTTTTATTTCCCTTTCGAGTTATTAGATAATTTATTTTTTACTGGTTTCTGGATTTTATGCCTTTGTTTACACATACAAAAGTAGGTTGGTAACTAGGTACCGAAACTGTATCTATACAGTAATATTATTACCATAATGACATGTGAACAACAATCTACAAAATGAAAATAAAATAAAATGAAAGTATAATGCTCTTCATTAATACATACAGATAACGTTAGTATATCGTTCTTAACAGGGTTTACGTTTTTCTAAAATAATAAACATGAGGAATAAAGCACATCGTTTGAATATTTGTCATATTAACATATGTCAAAATAATAATTCTGTTTATGAAAGTAGCATTAATGACAGAATTTCAAAAAATAATATTTATTAATAATGTTATTATTTTCTGAAACTGATAAACTCGTGAAACTTTTTCACAAACCATAGGGATGTTATAAATCATAACAAGCCTTAGATGTCTTAAAATCCTCGGTCAACGATACTCATAACAATCCTAAGTATATTCGTAGCTATATCTGTTCATTTGTACTGCCAGAAATGTCAAAAATACTGTTGAAATGTGATATTTTGAATACGAATGCCGAATAATATTAGTATACATGGAAATATTTATGAAATGAGAACAATTTGAAAGAATTATAAATATGAACAATTTACAAAATAGGGACGTAAAGGACTGCTTACGGATGTAAGGGAGCTACTTACATCGCGTCGTCAATAGCAACCGATACCTTGACGGTTATAATATGAACATACTTCCCTTCAAATTTCGCCCTAATAGCCTATTTATGATATCAGGGCGAGGAAAAAAAATTAATTGTTAAAATATATTTTTTTAGGAGTAATTAACACTGCAAAATGTATTTAGTTGCTAGTGGTGTTCATAAATAACTCATAGATATCTACATATTATTATTTTTATATTATTATTATTATTATTATTATTATTGTTGTTTCTATTACTGTTTTAACGTAAAACCTAAAATGAATTAATTTTTATTTGCCTGCTAAATAGAAAGATCGAAAGAAGCTATGTAAAGCAATTAGAACCGGACGAAGTCCTAGAGAAAGAAGAAGAAGAATAACAAACTACTACGGTTATGTTCAAGGCCACAAATATATATATTTTTTGTACAAAAAAGAACATTATCTTAGTGTATGTAATTTATTTCATAATAGATGATATGTAAATTTTATCAAGTTATAAAAAAACTAATGTACGATCAATATATTTATTATTTAATTTATAATTTTTTTAAACAGATAATAGACCTTTTCAATTTAGAGAGATAGAAGATATGCCCAATGGGATATTGTGCATAGTAAGCCAACAACTGGCGGGAGTCATGGCTACGCGCTTGTCGTGAGATCCGTGGCGTTCTTTAAAAAATTATACTTAAAATGTGAGGAAAGTCTCTAATAACTTTAAAAAACATCTCGAAAAAAGTTTCAAACGCTTTTATTCAAGCTACAATGTCTAACAATTCAATTTTTCACCGAGAATTCAGGTATTTTAGCGACTGCAATATTTTTGACGTTTCGTTTGATAGTCCAGGTAACAGTTGCAGGCGCCATTTTACTTAGTATGTACAGAGATAGAAAGAGATAGTTGTTAAATTGAAAAGGTCTATTCAATGACTATCGCTGGTTTTAGAGTGATTTTCGACATTTTTATACCTGTTTTGTTGTTAAAAAGCATCCAATTATAATTTTGCTTATTGATTCATATGTAGAATTTATGAAGTACAACTTTTATCTGAGGCTTTTTTGCCTAAAACAATCAGGGAAGCAGGATATTACGAAAGTATGTGATTTTACATGTTAAAGTCTTATGTTCGGCAATGCCAGCCAACACCCTATATAAGAAATATTCGTACTGACTATAAGGAACCGGAAAAGATATGTTATTTTAAAGTGAACTGTAAATAATTTTTAAAATAAAAGTATGAAAACGTTTCCGTTCAAAAATATCGTTTACGGTTTTTACAATAAGGGTAGAGCAAGTCAACTGTAAATTTTGGTATAGGCATATAAGTATTTTTAACTCAGGATATTCTTAGCTGTTTGTAAAGAATACACCACACGGAAAATATTAAAGCTTATATAATATTGATCACATATCATACTTGAAACCTTATGTTCGAAGCCATATATAAGATATTTAATTTTCCCTCTTGCACATTAAGAAAATATCTTGTGTAAAACACAAATATATTTATAATTTTACAACAAAAAAAAATGTTTACAATTCATTTAAACCGTACAGAAACTAGTTAATATTTTCTTATTTGTTTGTTTTGTGGAAAAAAATTCGATAAATATATCTTGCTCGGAAGCTTATCGTTAGCTAACTTTCCTTATTATTTTTTGTTGATAAGCTAGTTATACAATAAGATTAAAAACTTTATATAATATTTGCAGAAGTTTGAGCGGCGGAAGTTTACAAGTTTGGTCCTTGCTAGGGTATACTCGCATATATTTTTGCAGGTTTGGGATGCCATGGCTTGACAGCGGATGCAAGCGGTCTGACCCATCTTCATGTAGCCCTAAAAACCGAACTTCAACGGCACGTTGACGCGTACAAAAGTGCTCTACACCGGTTAGACGAATTCACGACGAGTAATACTAAAAACCCGACCGACGCTTCTCATCATAGACTGCTGTCATTGCATTATTCCGACATACAACAACGACTGATCGACAACAAGACGTTACTGACGCTCATTGACAAACCCGCACTACAGCAACTGCGACCCTTGGTGGAGACGCTAAGTGCTAGAGTACAAAGTGACAAGGAAGCACTCTTTTGTGTTTCGCAACTTAAAAGGTTCACAGTTTTATTTGCCGTTTTAATAGCAAGACAATCCCCTCGTAATTATATTTTACGGAAACAATGTTTTCATTGTTGCATTTTTCTCATCATGAAAACTTGTTTTTGCTGTAATTTATAATTATTAAGTGTTTTGCTATTAAGTAAATGAGTTTTGAAAGTTTTCGGTAATGTGGAATGTAATTTTCCGTGTGCGATAGATTGCAGCCGTTATCAGATGATAAACCAGTGGCGTCATTGCTGATGTCCTTCTCGAGAGGATGCGCTGCTCTCCTAGAATTGATGCAGAACGATGACAGCATGAGTCCATGTAGCAGCGACGGCTATCATTCGGAAACGGAGCCGGAAACAGAACGAGAGTATGAAAAATATTAAAACCACTCATTTGATTGCTTGCGGTTGTATTTACGCATGTGCGGTAATCTTTATTTTTCTCAGGGCGGATGTTATTGGTCGATACGGCGCGCTGTACATGCAGAATCGTCCGCGCGCACTCGAAGCTCTGGACTCGTTACCGGAACTTATGCATGCCACTCAACTAAAAGCGAAAATACTCTTCTCTGTCGTAGTTGTAAGCAACTGTCCAACCCCTAAATAACTCGTGCAAAATTAACTATTTGTTCTTCAGCTTGCTTTTAGGTCGTGCAGGAATTTACGAGAGCACAAAATTCACGAGATGTGTAGTTGTCTCCACGTGGATGTGCGATCACATGCCGGCCTTACGCTCCGGAACGATGTCATTAAATGTTTAGGATCCACGGCGGAGTCCTTTCCCCTGCAAGAGGTGGAGCGACAGGTGCGGGATATGGTTTGCGGAACGCTCAAGGAATACACCTGTCTGGAAAATTGCACGGCGTTATGTAGATACATTCGCGATATAACTCGAGTTAGTTGGATGCTTGTTAACCAAACACTGCCTTACGAGCTGGATACGGATTTTACGACGCCTACACAATTGCAACCTGACAGACACGTGCGACATCATTCGTCAGATAGAAATTGTGACATAGTTCGTTCCTATCTTTGGCCAGCATTAATGTTAAACTCTAATTTTGTACACAAAGCAGTTGTTATTACAGGATTATAATTTATAATTCTGAGCATATTGTTGTTTTGTTGCCATTTTATATTTATAGATTTAATATTATTACTCTTATAAATGTTAATATTGTTATTGTATTTAGAGAAAAATAAATATTTTACAGAACGGATAATTATAGTATTGTAATAAAATTTGATTTTTATATTCGAAAAGAGTATTCGCAGATAACAATGCCAATGCGCGGCGTTTACGCTAGAGCGTGCTCATGTAAACTTGTGAACGCGATCGACAGTCGTCGACAGTGTTGTATGCTGCCGCCGTCCGTCGTTTTCTCTCCTCTTGTGGACCCGTGCACCGTACACTTCGTCCCGCCCTTACGCCCATTCATTGCATGATTGTCAGTTGTGTGGAAAGATACGTGCGTAGAAAGTGTCAAAGAGTGAATAGTGGTTAACTCAAATATTTTTCAAGTGTATTTAAACATATTTGTAACTATAATTCAGTGTGAAAGTGAGCTTGTAGATGTTTATTATTTCAAAAATTGAACAGTAGTGTTCATCTTAAAACGCAGCATCTCTACTCTGTTGGTACGGCCATCTAAACAACCTGTGTTTTCGTTGTGTTAGTTTGTGAAGGGTGTAGGGAACAATTAAACTGCTTTTATATTACTCATAACAACAGAATTTGTAACACTTACATAAAAATAAATTATTTATAATTAATGGAAACGGGTCGTTTACGACCCGAACAAACGGGTAAACTAAACAGTCAAGCTGGAACTCATGGAATTGGAAAATATAGTTGCAAATACCGTTTATTTAAAAGCGAGAGAGGGTGAGTTGGCTAAAGTAAAAATATTTATCTTTAATTTGAGGTTATAATTCACTTTTTCTTTTCAAGGTGGCTCCGATAGCAATAAAGGAAAAAGCAAAAAGTGGAGGAAAATTCTACAATTTCCCCATATATCTCACTGTCTGGATCTGATAAATAAAATAGGTACTGTACATTATTTTATTGAGTTCAAGATGTATTTGCCAATTTAGTAAAATTAGAAAGTTGTTCGTAAACAATTAAATATAAATTTCATTGTTTGTTATAGATGTGCGTTATGAATTTGTTGTTGATCAACAACCAATTGGACGATTCTTATTTCGTCAGTGGTGTGAAATAAAACGACCTGAATATCATCGCTATTTAACCTTCTTGGATGCCTGTGAGCAATATGAATTGGAAGACGATGAACAACGTATTTCACTTGCAAACTCTATTAAACAGGAGTTCATGTCGCCGGATGAAAGTGGAGAAACATATTCTATTCCGAAACTCAACATTGCATTGAACGACAAACTTTCGGAAGGGCACAAAGATTTGTTTTCGCCATGCGTAGCAGCTGTGAAGGCTTTTTTCTCTGGACGGCCATTTCAAGACTTTACGCAAACCATGTATTTCCACCGTTACTTGCAGTGGAAATGGTTAGAAGCGCAACCTGTAACTTATAAGACTTTTAGGATGTATCGTGTGTTGGGTAAGGGTGGTTTTGGTGAAGTGTGTGCATGTCAAGTACGAGCGACTGGTAAAATGTATGCGTGTAAGAAATTAGAGAAGAAACGAATCAAGAAACGGAAAGGAGAAGCCATGGTTTTAATTGAGAAACAAATATTACAAAAGATAAACTCGAGATTTGTGGTTAGTTTGGCTTATGCTTACGAAACGAAGGATGCTCTTTGTCTTGTGCTCACAATTATGAATGGTGGCGATCTCAAATTTCATATTTATAATATGGGGGGAGAACCGGGTTTAGATATTAACAGGGCGAAGTTCTACGCTGCTGAAGTTGTGTGTGGGTTGGATCATTTGCATCAACAGGTAACGCAATATACTCCATTTAAATACTATATTAATTAATTTTTTTTAGGGCATTGTATATAGGGACTGTAAGCCAGAAAATATTTTATTAGACGACGCGGGTCATGTACGAATCTCAGATTTAGGATTAGCTGTAGATATTCCGGAAGGAGAAAGTGTTAGAGGCAGAGTAGGGACGGTAGGATATATGGGTAAGTTTCCAAAATTCTACATGAATTATTTTTGTAACATTCTAAAACGAATGCAAATTTTGAAATCTTGTTTGGTTTTCCGCAAGTGTTGCAAACAATATTTTTTCTGTAATCGCCCACAAAAATAAGGAAAAATATGAAATGTATTCTAAATTTTTGACATATCATCTACTATTTGGGTGGCGATGTGGATTAGGTGTTAACAATTAGTCGAATGCTGTTGATTGAACTTTCGAGTAATTGTTAACACCAAATTGCGTTATAGGACTAAAAAAATGAACTGTAAATGGCGAGAAAATCCACCATTTAGCCGTCATTTTGTCTAGTAAAATAGTGATTTCATTTGTTGTTTTCACTTCAAAGTGTAAACATCGAAACAATTTAGTGCATAATATCATTTATGTTCAAAATAAACATTTATTTTACTACACTAATAAATGATAAAAAGTAATGTTTTCCTCATTTGCTACGTTCACAAATCTTTCACCAGATGTCAGCTATTTTGATATTTTTCTCAATACTTTTTATCCAATAATAACAGTCGACACTGAAAGAAAAATTGAAATGTATGGGCATTAATGGGGTATTCTAATAATTTTTATTTTATTTTCTGAAACACATATTTGTATTATCTAAAATTTTGAGTTCTTTTTTATTTAATTTGAGCGAGATACGATTTTATAAATATTGTTTGAAAATTTGACTTACCAGATTTGACGAAGGAGGAGCTAATGACGTTTAAGGAATATATAGTAAAAATAGAAAACTTGCAAACACACAAAATCTAATAAAACTAACAAAATAGTTGACATCGCGTCAATGACAGAAAACCTGCTTCTTCTTAATAGTACAGACATATGTAAAATTTATTATAAATGTCACTTGTACGTCACAGACCACCTGATGACTTTTTAGCGCCAAAATAAATTACAAGAAAACTCATAGTAGGATTTTGATTTTTTTTACATTGTTCGGTTATTTTTAAAGCATAATTCACAATATTATAACATTTTTTTCCTTAAGAAGGTTTGAGCGAATTTCGTGTAAAAATTTCCAACTTTATGGTTTCAAATTTTGTAATTATCACGAAGGGTATCTCATCCAACTATTTTAAAAACTAAAAAATCCACCGTCTAGTTTCTTTGAAAAACGTTTATAAAGTTGACGTTTTCAACGTCATAATACACAACCTCTTATGGTAGAAATATTTTCGTAGATACATTTTTGTTTGCTTTCCAACTTTGATGAGAAAAAAACAAATATAGTAAAACAAAAGACTCGTAGTATATAAGGTTTATAATGTCTTCTTACCGTTAAAATTAACATGAAAGTTAATGTTAAACAGTTTTTGTTCATTTTCGTTCGATAGTAGCGGAACAGATGAAGAAAGACTTGACAACGTTGCATTAATTATTTTTGTGATTCTAAATATTTTTTTTTTCATGTTATAAAAAACTGTCATTACTGGAATTGATAGATAAATTTAATATAATAATTTTACAATTAGTAAATAAATACAAGTAACGAAAACACGCTCACAGAACAAGACGCGCTGTTGCCACATAATTTTCTTCGACCACATATGTTCAAAATACTGGTCTTTTCAATATCTTTTTTTATTAAATACAATTTAATTATGTATTTATAAGCTCAATATACTTTTATTAATTAAAATTATAAGGTGTAGCAATTATTTTAGAAATTCGACGAAAAAAAAAAATAATTTTTATTTTGACTCATTAGTTCGCTGCAACCTCTTTCAACTTTACCACATTAGACCATCCCGTTATTGTCAATTTTCCGCACTGATTTTGAGTGAAAACGTTTAATTTCCCTCACGATTGTAGAAAAATAAATATTAAACTTTGTGGTTTCGCAGCTCCCGAAGTTATTGATAATGAAAAGTACACGTTTTCTCCGGACTGGTTCAGTTTTGGGTGCCTACTTTACGAAATGATTGAAGGCCAAGCTCCATTCCGAGCCAGAAAAGAAAAGGTCAAACGTGAAGAAGTGGACCGCAGAGTGAAAAATGAACCTGAAAAATATTCTAATAAATTCAGCGAAGAAGCTAAATCATTATGTCAACAGTTGTTAGCGAAAAGTCCTGCCATGCGATTAGGGGGCAAGGCAGGGCGATCCGGTGCATATCACATTAAACAACACGCTTTTTTTCAAACAATTAATTGGCGGCGACTTGAAGCCGGCATGGTTGAGGCTCCATTTATTCCTGACGTAAGTAGAGATTCCATAAAAGGTTCAATTAACATTTGTTCTTCAATATGGAAGTTGCAAGAATTTTTAATTGTTATGAAACCTTGCATTGTGTATTCAACAAAATAATTACGTAATAAAATTGGCAGCCACTCAATTTATCGCTTGATGAATGATAATATGAAAATTATTAAACTACGTCACAGCTATTTTATCTACTAATAGAGGGAATTTTCTAGCCGCACGCGGTGTACGCCAAGGATGTTTTGGACATCGAGCAATTTTCAACAGTTAAGGGTGTGAATCTAGATGCAAGTGATGCATCTTTCTACAGCAAATTCAACACGGGGAGCGTGTCCATACCCTGGCAACAGGAAATGATTGAGACTGACTGCTTCCGTCAATTGAATTTCTTCGGAGCTAATGATTCACCGACTCCAGATCTGGTTATTTGTACTGGCGCAACTGCTAGCCCAGAAAAAAGTGGTTGTTTCCCCTTCAGACGGAAGGTACGAATTTTTTTTTGGCACATATTCAAACGTTCATTATTTTCTTCAGTTTTGCTGAGTATTTTATTTCGGTTCGTTCAGTATTATTTATGCAGTAAAAATATTTTTTTCATATTTGTTTAGTATTATTTTTTCAGTTAAAAAACATTTTTTATTCAGTATTTTTTAGTATTTGTTCAGTAAAAAAAACCAAACCATAACCACGCGAAACTCGCACCTGCAAAACTTGATTTTGAAATAAAACGAACACTCAAAAACGATGCCTGACACCGCGTCGTTGATGGGCGTCGGTATCTTCCGACATACGTCGAAGTTGATTCCCGATGATTGGTTTTGAGAATTGATGAAAACTCGAAAACGATGCCTGGCGTCACGTCGTTAATGGGCGTCGGTATATTCAACACACGTTAAAGTTGATTCCCAATGAGTGGTTTTGAGAATTGACGAAAAGTCAAAAACGACGTAATGTCAATATAAATTAATACTGAACATTTAAAATTAATACTGAACATTTATGAAAAGTACTGAACATTAAATACTGTTCATTTTGAATAATACACAGAACAAATAAATTAATCTCATTTTTTTTTCAATAATGCATTAATGGTACAAAAATTGTAAATTTTGTAGAAAAAGCAGCCAGACCGAACCCGTCCCATCCCGATAGCCACGAATCTGCTTCCCCCCGGAACGGAAAGCTGATGATGACGTTGCGATTGCGAGCCCAAGTACTTGTATCAAGTGCTTTGTATGTCTTCCCCAGTTCTCTACATGCACAACAGGCGTTGCACGCACAATCACTCGAGACGAGCGACTTAGCTGGAGAAGCCAATCAAAAACTTTTATATTTAACTATCATCATCAAATCTTTTAGTCAAGTTGTAAATAACTCATTACATTTCGCATGCACAAAGGTAGTTACGGGTTAGCAAGTAAAATATGCACACACGCAAGTTAGTAGGGCACGCTTGTAAATAGCGTGCATATTTGAATGTGGATGTTACTCCCTGGTGGCAACAAGTTTTTGTTCATTCCACAATCGTGAAATTTTGAATATTGTGACTATTACTATATTATTAATATCGTAATTAGGAAATTGATGTATTTAATTAAAAAGACCATTATATTGTTTTACTGTGTTTTTATTTGTCTGATTATTTAACCCTCAACTACTGTGTTCTCATGTATGCTATCGTGGGGTCTTTTCTGACCCCAATATTTAAAATAATAATAAAATAAGAAATGTAAAAATCGTTACCAGGGGACACTTACTACTTTTTAACCAATAACTGGGTTGAAGATTTGATGGGTCACTGTAATTAGTAATATAAGTTTATTAATATGAAAAAAATATTTAAATAGTTTTAAAAAATGTTATCAATTATTCTTTTCTTAGACCTCAAAATATTTATCACCAGATTATTGAAATTTTGAGTAAATTCCTTTTCTTTAGCGTAGTCAATAACGCCGCTACTAGACTGATGCCTTGGTCATTGCCCGTGTGTAAGCGAATAGGGTGGTGGTTGTCTTCGTCTAACGCAAGCGAATTTACAATTCGTTTGTCTCTGCCTGACGCTTGGGCTTGTATATGCAGCATATAACACAACGTGGTCACAATTTTGATGTGACCCAAACAGCGCGCGCCATTCGTTGTCTAGCATTCAAAACAGTGGTGTCTTGTGCAAGCAACGCTAACAAGATGGACTGACTTTATTAAAAATTATTAAATTTAAAATATTTTATTATTTTTATTCTTTCGCTATCTCTTTTTTGCTTTGATAAATTTGCAAGGTCATTAACCTAATGGAGGAACCGCCACTGTAACAGAGACCTTTTTGCAATAAAAGTAAAATATATTGTTCTATAAATACAAAAAAATTAACACTGTTATTGTGTATTCAACGAATATTTCATATAAGATAGTGATTATTTAATTTTTTTTATCGAAAAAAACTGAAGATGCTCCGGCCAATTTTTTTGTTTATTCTTATTCATGACACTCGAACTGATGTCCAAAAAAAATTGAAACATTATTCTATGTACATTACAAAAAACTGCTGGTCATGTTTGTAGACTGTAAAAACATCCATGGTTTTTACCTGATTATAAAATGTATCTATTGACACAATCGTTACAATAGGGTCATTTAAAAAAAATGTCGATCTTTTTATAAAATCGTGAAATCTCATTTAATAAATATAGTAATATAAAATAATTTGAAATAAGCGACTTTTCATTCATAAATTTGATTTCCGTTTTAGCCGTTATAAACACAAAACAACAATATACCTTAAATTGTAACAGGTGGCAGCAGAGTATACAAGAGAAATTATTATTGTATATTTCTTTAAATGTACCAGTGCAGTACAAGATATGTAAATAAAACATTTGTTAAAATAAATATCAAACAATCACAGTTCTAAACTAAACCGGTAGAGTTCAATTGTCGTATCCATGAAGCTGTGACGTCAGCGTTGAAATATTTGAAATTATAGGAAATTATTAAAAAAATCATCTGATTCTAAAGACTTGTAAGCTGTAAAACACACCTACATATTTAATTTGTTCTATTCTTTCATGAGAAAAATAAATCAGAAATGTGAAATGATCCCATTGATGCAACAGTCTGTAAATAAATTTGACACTGTGGTGTCTTCATGAATGATATCGTCTTCGACTGTTTCCTTATCTTAAATAATCCATTGCCTACTGTGATATATAAACGGCCGTCAATTGTTATTGTATCATAATATGATATAAATAGTTATTAATCACTTAAAAGGAAACTCTCTTGAAAAAGATATTACGTAAATAATATTGGGGGGTCTTTATAGACCCCAAATGTAAATATCATAGTAATACACATAAGAATAACAAAATCAACATGTTTTACCTTTTAACGAGCATAATGCAATTAACTAGAAGAGCAACGATTGTGGTCGTTTCGTTTTTTCAAGTGTCGTTTAAAATATTTGCAATTGAGGGTTAATATCTTTACCAAATGTCATTCGTCACATTCCTAGAATATTTACGTGAAGCACATGCCGTCTTTTAGTATGTCATATAGCAAAGGTCATCCAACCAACCGCAGTGTCAATGTAACAAAAAAATCTGACTGAGAATGAATGAGAAAAACATGTGTTCCAGTAGAGATGTAACTAGTGCACAGTTTATCTCTAGCAGTGAGATATTAGATTAGGCCACGATGCGGACCAGATTACTCGTCGCTCTGTGCGTAGTGTTTCAACTTGAACTCTGTGCAACAGACGACAGTCGAAAAGAGAAAGCGAATTTAGTGAAAAAACACCTGAAACGCCTAAAGAAACAAGAAGGGGCCATTAAATTAGTCGGAGGACGCGGCGAATACGAAGGAAACGTGGAAGTGTTACACAACGGTCAATGGGGTGCAATTTGCGACGACGAATGGGACAATGCCGAAGCCCGCGTGGTGTGTCGTCAACTCGGCTACATGGACGACACGGGCCGAGCCACCGACAGCTCCTCATTCGGACCGGCTAGACGTATGTAGGTCAAGTCCTTGAACTAAGAAGACACGTTTATTGTTGTTTTCATCAGGTCGTTATTGGATGGATAACATATACTGCGATGGATCCGAACATGATTTGACAACTTGTAGATTCGACGGATGGGGTCAAAGTGACTGTAAAGCGAACGAAGCCGCTGGCGTTGTATGCCAAGAAGAACCGGACGGGGACGAGATTCCTCAAGCAGAAGAAGAAAAAAACGATATTCAACCAGCCTTGTGAGTATTCATTCCGAACTTAATTGCTATTAATTGTTAGATTTTTTGTTGCACGTAACTGTATCATTATAGAGAAAGAATATCTGATATCACAAAAGTAAGATTGCGCGGTGGAAGAGTTCGCGAAGAAGGTCACGTGGAAATCAAAATAAATGACAGCTGGGAAGTTATTTGCGGCGACGGATGGTCTTTGCTCGAGGCGATGGTTGTGTGTCGCGCTTTAAGACTTGGATTTGCGAGTGACGCTCCGCAAACTGATTTCTTTGGCGGAAATTTAACAGACAAAAGTTTGAGAGGAATTCGCTGCACTGGAAATGAAAGAAGTTTGAACGAATGTCTACATGATAAAAATCAACAAGGAACATGCCCGGGAAAAGATGTTGCTTCAGTTTACTGCGTCGATAAAATGTCTGATTTAGTCATAGATCATATTGAGTTAATGCGTACTGCTTTTTTGGAAGATAAGCAATTATATTTTTTGCAATGTGCTATGGAAGAAAATTGTTTAGCATCGCAGGCATATACAATTCAAAAAGAATCTCCCAATTGGCATTTAGAAACTCGAAGATTGCTGCGATTTACTGCAAGAATTTTAAATGCTGGAACCGATGATTTCCGACCAGCGATACCAAAACATTTATGGGAATGGCACATGTGCCACATGTAAGAATTAAAATTATAGTTTTTGTTAAATTATTACTAATTAAAATTTTACAGGCATTACCACAGTATGGAAGTGTTTGCGACATTTGATATTTACAATAAATTTGGTATCAGGGTAGCAGAGGGTCATAAAGCTTCGTTTTGTTTGGAAGATAATCAGTGCATGCCGGGGGTGAAGCCGAGATATGCTTGTGCAAACTACGGGGATCAAGGTATTTCCGTTAATTGTACTGACATCTATCACTACAGTGTTGACTGCCAGTGGGTGGACATCTCTGATTTAGAGCCTGGGGTTTATACACTGAAAGTGGCAGTCAATCCAGAGTTTAAGATCCCGGAAATAACTTTCGATAATAATGCCGCCCTGTGCACATTTTATTATAGCGAAACATTTGGCCAAATAACGAATTGTACTGTCCAAAGACCATAAATGAATGATATTTTTGAATATGATATGTATTTTTATATAATTGTATTATTACTTGTATAAATGTAGATATAATAAAAATGAAGTGTTATGGAATATGGTAGTTTTCAGTTATTTTATGTGGTATATGGGGTTATAGCATATGAGTGGTCGCGGCTGATGGCTGGTGTCTGGTGGTTATCTGTGTGTAGCATGTGAGCGATGTGAACCAGGTAGCTGCGGCGCATCGCCGATCAATAAGAGCACGCAGTGAGTGTCCGGGGCCTGGCGGTGGAGGCGGCGCAGGCGACCACGACGCGAGGCAAGCGCGGCACAAGTGATCGGGCCCTGACAGCGAGCGGTGAGCGGTGCACGTCACCGTCACGCTGTACGCCGTCACGTCTCGCGTGGAGCGTTGTTGTGGTGTTGAAGCCATGCGGCCAGCGTGAGGTGATGCGGCGGGATGTCGCCGCCGCCGACGGCCGAGGATGACTTGGCGGCGGCGGGGGCCTGGCTGGAAGAAAACAGCGCGCTCGTGGAGAGATGGTTGCAAGAGCGCGCCAGCGGCGAGCTTCGCCAGCGGGTGCACCAGGCCACCCAGCCATCTTCACAACCACAACCTGCATCTTCACCTGCAGTTCCGCTTTCGCGAAGGACTTCCATCACGTCCGATTTATTCCAGCTGTGGCTAGCCGCCTCGCCGATAACCAAGCCGGCTGATACTCCGCAACGGACGCCGCGGCGCGATCTCCACGAGCTCGATGAGTCCGAATTGTTTATGGAACTCATTCGCGACGTGGCTAATGAGCTCGACATCGACGTGCTGTGTCACAAGATCTTGGTAAACGTAAGCTTGTTGACACACGCGGATCGCGGCTCATTATTTTTGGCTCGGGGGTCTTACGACGCACGATACCTCACTGCCAAGTTATTCGATGTGCAGCACGACACCCCCTTCGAGGATGCCGTACGTTTGGCTCGCACGGAAGACCTCCGGATTCCTTTCGGCGTCGGAATCGCTGGTACCGTCGCACAGACCAAAGAACTTATAAACATCAAGAATGCATATCAGGTAGGTATAAGATATGCCCTGCTTTTCGCTTTAGCCGAAATCAGCATTGACAACATTCAGTCTCGATTGCAGCATACAACTGCTGAATATGGAAATGTCCTTGATTTTTTTCTCAAAACCGATTTCTGTTTATAGTAGAGCCGATTTGGCTTACTTTTTCGCGCTTAAGCTTGTCGTACCAATGTTTTATTTTGGCTGGTTGTCGAGCATCAGTCATACATACATATGAGTCGTTTAAGTTCGCTAAGCACCTGTACATGCTGACATGTATCTAAGTAATGTACAGCACGTGATGTTGATGCGAGCGATGTGCTATGCTATATGGTGGCATGGCCTGGTCTGGTCTGGGTTAATTGATTTGGGTTGATTTTGATGTTCAAGGACCCGCGCTTTAACAGCGAAATAGACATGCGGACGGGCTACAAGACTAACCTAATTTTGTCGATGCCCATCTGTAATTACGAGGGCGACGTGATCGGCGTGGCTCAGATCATCAACAAAACCAACGACTCGGAAGAATTCACGCAGCACGACGTTGAGGTATTCCAGCGGTATCTCACTTTCTGCGGCATTGGCATCCAGAACGCGCAACTGTTTGAAGTGTCTGTGCTGGAGTACAGGCGGAATCAAGTGAGCTATGCCGAATATGCTGTCCATGTCCTCAGGGTACTGATTGTTTGTTGTTTGCGATCTATGTTTTGGTAGATTCTGTTGAATTTGGCGCGCAGCATATTCGAGGAGCAGAACAACCTGGAATGTCTCGTCACTAAGATCATGACGGAGGCGCAAGATCTCCTGAAATGCGAGCGCTGCGCGGTCTACCTCCTCGACCTCGATTGCTGCGAGGCGGTAAGTGCACATCAGCACATCTTCAGCTTTTCATGCTCATCGTAGCGGCTTTCTGCATATTCAATCGATACCTCTACTTGCATTCCCACACATGCGAACCATTCACCTTCTTACAAAAAAAAAACATACTACAGAAGTGCAAAAACTTTGATGTAAGATAAAAAAAAACTTCATACTAGACTTTTTATCATAAACTATCAAAACATCCACACATTCTATATACACGGGAATCTTTTTTTCAACAAATAAAAACAATCTACTGAAACAGTGTTTCCCAGAAATCGTATTTTGAGAAATACATTAAGCAAATTACTTACGCGCCTTCGAAGAAAACATATTTTTTACCATTTCCATCGAGGAAGAATCATGTGATTGACTATAAAAGACGAGATAGACAGAAATAAATTTGGCACGCTGTTTACAGTTTTATTTATTTAAACACAAGAAATTGAGTGTTAGACATAAATAATAAAATCAACATAATTTCTTGTTGTCCCTTCAGTAAGTTACGATGAAAAATTGATGAATCCTGTTGTTCTTTTGTTATCAAATGTCAGGCGGATGCAATAAACGTACAATGTTGTTCCGGAATTACCTGCTGATGTCACTATACATTAAATATGGGCTTCGCAGTCATTTTAATGAGCCTTCGGTGCATTAATAGTAAATAAACATCATCACTTCTTTTACATAGATTGATATCATTTTACGCAAAATCGAACGCAAAGGATCTAATAATGGAAATCAGTGTTTAGCCCGCATTGCCCGCAAAATGTTATACAACATAGAATTTTAGAGTAGAAAAATCTGAATTTTTTGATTGGAATTTTTTGATTTTACACTTTTGATAACCGAATAAATTTGAAGACCACAGGAAAACGCGAAACCCAACTTTATTCATACTACATATTTTTTCTCTGTAAAAATGTACACAGCAGAATATAAAAAATTAGTGACAAAGTAAAAAATGTTGTTAATGTTGGTATCACTATTTAATTTTTTTATCTATCAACGTGGGATAAGTTTTGTCATATTGCATTCATTTTAAATATAATAATCATTGAGTGCGATAATGAAATTCTAGTGTGGTAATAATTTCATTACAGCACTCAATGGGATAAGAAGGCTATTAAATATCTAAAATGAGTGCGATATGGTATACGGTGATAGATAAAATTTTGTACGATATTCGTGAGATACTACATTATTAACGGTGATTACCCAAACTCGCCCTGCGGGCTTGTAAGACAATCCACTTGATCGTAAATAACTATTTATCTAAATTGAAAGCAATCTGTACTTTTACAAAGTCTACGTTCTTATTTATTAAACCGTAATAATTCTTTTAATATTTGGTACGTCGATGTTAAGCTCATTTTTGTTCGCCAATAATTGGAGTCACGTCAAATAAGCTATTTCAATTCTAAAAATATATAAATATGCGTAAGATAACTTTCTTGACCAATAATTGGAAATATGCATGAATAATTTAGTTTAATACAATAATTTATAAAAAAAACCTGATGTAGCCAGTACATTAATTTCCGTCAATCCTGTGTATTATGTACAAATTCCATAGGGCGCGAGCAGTCATGTGACTTTGCTGACCTTGGCAATCAGATATGGGGGCACGTATCAGAATGACAGCTATTAATTATGTCCATAACTGACAAATGTAATAATTTTTCATTCAAAATTTCATTTTTCGGTATTATATGATTCCTTTTCTCGGCAACTGAATTCAACACTCCTGATATGATGAAAATGATTAGGCCAAAGACTCACATCATCAACCTAAAAAAACCTTATAAAAAATATAACTTTGTAGAAATTATTAGTTGTTCTTTATTTTTAAATATATACTAGTATTAACGAAACGTATATATTAATGAATTTACAATTATTTCTAAGTCAATCCTTATTCCTTTTACGAAAAATAAAATTATTTGACACAATATGGCCATTCTTAGTAATGCAAACGTATGGTACGAAAATAAATTCCCCAACATCTATCTCAACATCCTCATCTCTGACACATTCACTTTCTTTTCATTGAAACTTACGCCTGTCAGAATTTTCTTAATATAGGAGCTACTTCCATAGTTATAGCATAGCTAGCTGATTTATAAAATTTAATTCCTTTATAATTCTTTAACTATATATCCATTGAATATGAAATATAAAATGCAATCAATTCGTGTAGATAAGAATATTCTTTAATTTATATTATATTTAACAGCGTTTTTTCAAGAAAAATTGTTAAAAACTTCAAATGCGGGTACTTCCGGTTGACCAATTATAACCAACATCTAATCAAGTTTGCATATGGATGTAAGTAAGAGGAATACGTAAAAATTGTAATTTTTGGAATTCTGGTATTGGAGATATCGAGGCCGAAATTATAGTCACACACACACCTACACACACACACACACATACACACACACATGCACACACACACATGCACACACACACATGCACACACACACACACACACACACACAGATGCACACACACACATACACACACATCATCGTATAAATAGTAAAATCATATTGTAGGGTCCCTAAAACGTGCTTATTTATTGAAAACTCATCACCGATTTTTTTGACCTTCCTTACCTAGAGGTGACGGAAGGTAAAAAAAACTATTAATTATAGGCGAAGTTTTAATTGCCACTGACAGCCTATGGCATTCAACATTTTTTTCACTTTAATAAATTCAGACATGTGTTTACCTGGTTCACTGAAAATGAATTCCGGATTTTAAGAAGGAGACAGCAGAAGGTTTGAAAATACATACGTAGTAAAAATTGGGAATAGATGTATATGTTAAGAGCATTAAAAACTCGAATATGTACTTGAAAAACTAATTTTTTTCCCATTTCGCCTTCACAAAATGAATTTTATACAACAGTTTTTGTCAGAAACACTGTAACAATGAACAATTTTGTACAAATGTTTTTGGTGATTTTTTAAATTGTAAAGTTGGTAACTTAGTCTACGTGTCAAATAAAATTTTTTCATTTTAGTTGTCATTACTCATGGTAAATTACTGAAATTATTTTTTTTATAGTAAAATATTTACATCAAACAGTAAAGTTCTCTTTTAAATTAAAATTCAAAGTATTTATTTGTAGGTTCCTAACATAATAAATACAAATTATAACTCTAACCTAACTTGGAAGTAACTGTTGCCAACATATTAAGTGTCAAAATAAATTTCAAATGTTTATTGAAACTGTCAGTGTCACCAATCTTAATAGTTTAATATTTCTTTCAATAATAATTTTGAAAATAAAAGTAAATGAATGCGAAATAGGAAAAATAGTATATTGAAAGACAAGTATTACAATGATCCTTATTGTAATACGTGTACATTTTGCGTAATCGAGCTGTAGGCGAGTTACGCAAAGTACGAGTATTTCAAATGGTCATTGTAATACTTTTCATACTCTTTTTCCTATTTCGCATTAATTTTCTTTTATTTCAAAATTATTATTGAAAGAAATATTAAAATATCACGGTAGGTAAGATTGACAGTTTCAATAAACATTTGAAATTTAATTTATTTTGATATTTTGACAATAGTTACAAGTTAGGTTGGAGTTATAATTTGTATTTACTATGTTAAGAACCTATAAATAAATATCTTGAATTTTAATTTTAAAAGAGTGCTTTACTGTTTGATGTAAATACTTCATTATAAAAAATGTAATTTCAGTAATATTCTATGAATACTGACAACTAAAATGAAAAATATTGGCCGTGTTCAGCACCACTCATAGCTGAACACCGAAGTTTGCCGAACACAATAAATGGACGAATGCGATTGGTCCAGCAATGCCGAACGCGCCCATTTATTTGACACGTAGGGTGTTACCAACTTCGTAATTTAAAAATTCCCTAATAACATTTATACAAAATTGTTTATTTTAAATCTGTTTTTGACAAATACAGTTGCACAAAATTCATTTTGTGTACGCGAAATAGGAAAACACGTATTACAATGTCCATTTCTAATACTCGTAATTTGCGTAACTCGCCTACGGCTCTATTACACAAACTGTACTCGTATTGCAATAAGGGTTGTAATACTTGGCTTTCAATATACTATTTTACTTCGGTATCTTTATGTGTAAACGTACTGTATTTGGCGCATATAACCTCAAATTGCTTTCATCTGTGAAGTTAGCGGGAAGCGCTACCACTGCACCAACATTTCTGATAAAATTGGACTCGTGGGTTAATATATTGCCTTAATATACTATTTTCAAATTTAGATAATCCTTGTCATACATTTTTAATATAAATCAATTGTTACTAAGTATAAGGTCCCCATTAGCCATTAAAGTATTCACTTTTCTTGTGCTTTAAAACTGCGCCCATGTCGGAAATGTGTCTTCCCCCCTCTTAATTTGTAAATAACTATTACCGTATTAAACCACGTTCGGGTATTTGCTGAACACCTGTATATTTCATTGTTGAAGTGGTTATTATAATAATAAACAACGGTCCTTGGAAAATGTCTTCTCAAATTATGAGAAAATTCTTCACTGTTTCGTTCCATTTCTTGGCAGATGTTCCAGGCTCATAAAGATGTGTTACACTAAGAAACGCTAATTAAATTATTACTCACTGCCAAAATCTAAACAATGGCTCCGCCATATTTGTATAATCAACAGGGTTCATTATATTCCATTGAAATTAGCAACGAAAACAGTCTTGTACACGAGTTTTGTAATTAATATCGTGTTGTCACCCTGCTATAATTGCTGAAATATAATCCATTAATGCATGTACATCAACGTGAAAGCTATGGACCTCCATTGAATATGCTTTTGAATTTAGAAATAATATTATTTTGTGGCAGTTGTGACCTTTCTATCAAGAACATCGTTAATCAAAAATACATCTATATGGATGAAGTTTAAATATCCTATAATTTCAAATCGTTATTTCCGATCCTACGATTTCGTGGCTGTTTTATTAATTTGGCAAAAATAAAGAAAGGTTTCCAATTTAGCGAAAATAACGAACATGTTGAACATTTTATGTTACCTGATTCTTTAGATGAAGATAAAATAAGAAGATGAAGAAAATAATAAGATAAAATTGCCGTACGAGATTTTATTTCAAATTAGAAATTATATTTCTATGCGTATTTTGAGAAAAACGATCTTCTAAAATATTTGAGAAAGTGACATCTACTTTTGTTTTACAGCCACATAAATATTAGTAGTGGTAGATTAATATAATTCAGAAAATAATAAAAAATAAACACTGTTGTTACTCAAGCAATACTAGCATTTTAACATTGAAATATCAAATTATATTCTTTGAAACTCTTACACAGCAGTATTTTTTAATAAATACAAAGCGCTGCAGATTTTTTAAGCAATTTATTAAACGAATATCTCGTTTTTAACTGTCATATTTATTGTACGAAATGTTTCGGCTTTGTGCAATATTACTTTTGGTATAAAAATGATTTTTTTCGCCACCGGATTAAAATCATAACAGAAGTAAAACCATATGCCTGTAGATTGATATTTGTATGTCAAAAATAAACCGTCAGTAAAACTTTCTAGATTTCGTTAGTAATAACTTTAATCATGTGTAGAAGCTGCATCAACAATAGCGGAGTATCACAATTTTTGAAAATTTTATATATTAATCTACATGAAAAAGTAAGAGACACGTAATTTTTTATTTTTTTTATAAAGTATCACATATTGCGAAAGAAATATGAAAAAAATAAGTTACAGGAACTAGGTATGCGGCCCTGGAATATGCGTATTATTGAAAAAATTTGGTTTCACGAATATAAATTATTTATTTAATGCATTTAAAAAAGTTCGGCTCTCAAGAGCCATTTACAATTTTCTTACGTGAAATGAACAAGATATAAATTTGACTTTTATATTTAGATACTATTGCTTTTAGTATACAAAAGAAAGATTTAAATATCACATAGTGATACTCTCCTATTTTTTGGGGTTCTTCCGAGGGTTCTGTGTTGTATTCTTGGTATTTCATTTATAAAGAAAACGATGTAGAACTCATAATTCTTGAAATGAAATTTGACAAAATCTCTGTTCTCAAGGTGTGAATCTCAAAGACTACTAATTTCTTAAATTCATTGAATTGCCAAAAATGACGAATTTATCAAGTTTTTAATTTTAAAAAATAGTGTATTGTGTTATTAGGAGTAAAAGTGATACTCTGTGTGGCGAGCGTGGAAGTTTGCACGACGAGCGAAGCGAGTCGGACCATTGCCGCAAGGCACACAAAGACACCTTTATTCCGAATGACACATTATATTTTTTCTTTTATAGAAAAATATCTACTACTTGACGTTACAATAATTAAAAACATTTTACATAAAGTACGTTTGCGATTTCAATTGCCCTGTTGCTATGGATACTTATTTGTTCACTTGTTTTATTATAAACAATGAAGTGAAAGTTTTAAATAAAGCTTTAAATAAAAACTGTGCAATTTTATATCCTCCTCGTGTACAATTATGTCGGAATTTGAAGTATTATAATGTACACCACCTGAAGTTGTTCAATCGGATGAAAATCTAACAGTGTGGGTGAAAGATACGTCCAGGAATCACTGCAAAACAATATAAACTATTCTTATCACTTTAATTCTAAGTATTCTTATGTTCATTACCGTCCCTGTAATTGTAATCTGTAAGTCTGCTATTCTTTAATACGTTATTTGCTCAAGAGTAAACTCTGTTTATATTTCAATTCATGGCTTATTTAAATTTGACAGCTATTGATGGTATTTAGTAACTTTATTCTTAGGTTATCTAGTGTGTTATAGTGACATTTAGGGCGATATTGCAGGTTTCTTTTGTACAAGTTACTTCTTATTCGTTGATTCTGTATAGTTTCTATAGATATTTATTTATTTTATTTCTTATTTAACCTTCTACCTTGTGAATCAAGTCACAAAAGATGCTACTTTTCTGACGTTTGAAGAAAAAGTATATTTTTTGTTAGGGTATCTCTATATACAGGATATGGCCATGGGCCAAGATCGCCGCCATTAGCGGTCCAATGTCAAACACACTGAGAAATCATTTCCCTATTTATTTGTAAGAAATGTGATATTATTTTATAATGGAATATTAAACAATCATACTACCAATTTATAAAGGTAACAACATAGTTATTTACGCAACAAGAGTGTAAACACAATCTTTATGACATGAGGTCAAGTATTTCGTGACGAGGCTTGCCGAGTTACGAAAATTATTGACCGAATGTCATATTGTTTACACTTGAGTTGTGTACAATATTTTTTATATGACTTTAAATAAAATGCCTGAAACAAATTAGATATTTGACAGATGAGCAGACGACAATTTGAACACACCAAATACCGAGTTCGCATTTAACAGATAACAGATCTGAAGTTGAATACTGCAGTTCTGTCAGTATTACCAACATGAATGTATAGAAAAAACTAAGTTTAGGTAAGACAATTTAAATGCCAAACGTGTATTGATGGTTGTAGCTCTGTAATGTGTAAATAAAATGAAATACGAAAATTGTTTACTTTACACATTGTCTGCAGTGTGTAAAGTATGAACTTGGCACATCGGAGTATAAAAATTAATTTATTTGAGATACATAATTATTATTATGACACAGATTTAGAGGTTATGTAGAGTATAGGATATAGGTTGTTATTATCACATCTAATTTAATATCTGTAGTTATTAATTACATAATAATTAGATATTCTAAACTTACCTTTCAAAAATTTAAATGTTTGTGCTTAATATTGGTAATTTTTATGTGTTTTCAATATTGTTAGTAATCGTAGTCAGTATTTCAACAAAATACACAAGTAAATAAAACAAAAATATTACTTACACCTTAAATAAATATTAAAATGGTATTCAGGAAAACATTATCTGAAAAAGTAAATATTCTAGAAGTCAATATTGAAAAAGTATTATAATAAAATAGAAAGTACCTATTACATGTGAAATAATAAATATGGGGTCTCGTGGCCGTGTGCCTGAGTGTTTGGTCGCGAATCTGGGGATCCGGGTTCGATCCCGACCGATGCCAAAAATTACTTCGAATTTTAATAGCACTAAATTGGCCCCTGTGGTGCACTCTCCACGCCAGCATTGAGTGCCCGTGAGGTGACGCCTGGTAAGCGCCCGTACGGTACAAATATTTCATCATTGCCGATATCTGCGTACAAAGCAGTTTGGCCTACCCAGCAATGGGTAATATGCCGTGATGATATATTTACTTATTTATTTTATAGTTTACAGAAATGTACAAGAGTACCTCTTTCAAATAGACCATGGGAGAACGGATTAACTCTCTCTCCCCGAAAAATGTATTTCCGCAGTCTTTCCGAATATAAATATCGTAGCAGATACATTTATCATTTTAAATCTGCTAATGAATTCTTCCGGTGTGGAAATACTTTACAACTGTTTTTGATTACGATATTTGAATATACATTCCGGTCACTAAAAAACTGAGTATTGAGCCAATGTTGCTCGAATTATATTTGAAGTCTCGTAAAAACAAAATTGTAAATAATTATAAGTTACAGAAACAAAAAGTTTGAATGTCTCACAGGATTTTTTAAGAACAATACCTCGTAATACCATTCAAATTGTGTAATTTAAATATAGATAAGGAAAACTTTTTGCTTTGTTTAGGTTTTTAACAATTTGATACATCTCCCCGGTGTTGTGGGTAAAGCTTCACGCCGTTATTATTTTTTCTGCTTTTTATGTTTTTAAAAATATTAAAATAGCAATTCGCAAGTTTTAATTTTTTAAAAATATGTACTGTATAAATGTTATAACAAAGAATGTGTATAAAAAGAAATGTTCTATTACAGATAGTCTAGGCTCTAGGCATTGGAGACCAAAATGACCTTTGCCTTACAAAAGGAGGGGTAGAAACGATTTTAACATAATATATTGAATTTTTCATCCCCGTCTCGACCTAAACAACATAATATGTTGTTTAGGTTGTTTAGTTACATTGTTTGCCTAGAATGACCTCTCAAAGAGTTATGTTAAAAAAACTGTTAACTAGAATAACGATTTATGAATATTATGTAAACAGAGTGGTTATGAATTTAATGCCATACATTTAAGGGTAAGTAGTATGACATGTGTATATTACAAAACAGAAAGATTTTTTTTAAAATTCGTGTCATACTACTTACCCTTAAATTTATGACATTAAGGTCATAACCAGCCTGTATATACATATATTAGGTATATTAGGTATTTAATATTTATGGTCTAATAGGTTTTATTATTTATAACAGTTTATATTCGTCGTGGCATCGAAAGAAGTAAATTATCAATGATTTTTACATATTTATTATCAATGCTTTCATACAAATTCATCCACCACTCTGTCTCGATTAAATATACGATAACGCGGTTTGTAAATTTGAATTCTGCATGAAATTCTCCATGTATTACATGAATTTTACCTATAAGCATTTCGCGAGTTGTTACTACAACTTAAACTTTTATGAAATCCCTCTAAAATAATAAACATATTCAAATCGGCTTAGGTCTAATTTTTTCAACTATGCTAGAGAATGTCATGCGGAATTAAATTTTTCAAACCGCGTTATCGTGTCTTTAACCCACTTTAACCGTATCAGAGTGGTGGATGAATTTGTAGGAAAGAGTTGATAATAAATATTTAAAAATCATCGATAGGTATTTTATCTTTCGATGACACGACCGCGACAAATCTAAACTGTTATAAATAGTAAAATCTAAAGACTAAGTATAAAATACCCAATATTGTTTATTTTTTGAGTATTTTTTTCTCATAATTTGTTATTCTGGTTAACTATATTTTAACATATCTTTCAGAATCTTAGGTAAAAACGGAAGAATATTTTTCTGTACAAAAATTAGGAGCTTTAATATTGATACGGGCCACTGTTTTTGAGAAAATGACAAAAAAACATTTTTTGTACTTTTGATCCAAGATAGCGGCTCGCACCGATCAAGTCAAAAACTTGAATTTTTCATGCCCGCCCCGACCTAAACAACATGTTAAACTCGTTTCTATCCCACCTTTTGTAGGGTAAAAATTTCTATTGTCCGGACTAAGAAAACAGTTCACTTACCTTAATCTGTAATATTAGAATAACAAATCAGAAATCCACAAATGGAAAATAAAAAAAGTCATTTATTAATTACAAACCGAAAGTTCAACCAGTGTTTTTTTTTAAATGCTACCTAACCTGTATAATTTTTTAGTCCAGTAGGTAGAGATTTTTTTCCTGATTTCAACAATATAAAATAAATACAGACAAATCGTACGTGACAAATAATTCTATTTTATAAGAAAATAATATACTAGCCTAATCTAGGCAACAGTCATATCAATAGTTGTGTATTGCACTTACATAGCTTACTTAAACAATGTAACATTATTATTATTTTACAACCCTATATAATATTTATATCGTTGATATAAAAAAAAAATCTGTTGTGGCCAGCACAGTACCTCTCGCCATTTTCATTTTATGTAGCATATGGCGCGAGCAGTTATGTGACTTTGTTGATCTTGGCAAGCAGATGTGGGGGCCCGTGTCAGAATGAGAGCTAGTAATATACATAGGTGTCAAGTATCATAAGTTTTCATTCGAAACATTATGATTTACCAAATCCATGTGGATTATTTTCCTCGACAAGTATATTCCATACTAATGGATGACAAATAAACATCAGAACATTTTGAAATTTTGAATGAAAAATTATGACATATGACAATTGTGACATCTATGTAAAAACTACTAGCCGTCATTCTGACACGGATCCTCATCTGATTGCCAAGGCCAACAAAATCACATGTCTGCTCGCGCCCTATAATAAGTACACACAAATAATTGAAATTGTTTCTCTTCTTTCGTTCTATGAGAAATTTTATCCTACTATTCTATTATGTTCAAAATTCTTCAAATTCATTGACGGTATTAGCGGTATTTCTTAAGGATATATGTAATATTAACATCTGTAATTTAAATATATAATTAATTAATAATACAATAATATATATTAAATGTACTCTTACCTCCTAGACAAATCTGACAATGACATTTTGCATTTACATGTCAATTACAAAAATTTAAATATCGCAACTGTTTTTCGGGCAACGAGATTTATTACAACAGATTATTCTATATTATTATATACTATATCTCCAAACCTATACGAGATATAATAAAAAAATTAAGTGTGTCAGATTGAGAATTTAATTATCTTTAATATTTGTAGTAACAAATTTTCAAAAAAATAATATTTAGAAATTTTTCTTTTAGAAACAACCACTTCCGGTTGTCCAATTGTTACCAGAACCTATTCAACTCTTCCCATTACTGTTAGACTACGGAATCCGTAGTCAAACAGGTCTTTAGTCTTATAGAATTTGAGAAATCGTGTCTCCAACAACCCCACACACACACACACATCCACACACACACACACACACAGACATCATTGTAAAAATGTTAAAATCGGATTCTATGGACCTTAAATCGTGCTTATTCAATAAAATCTGGATATGCGATTTTTAGCATGAATCCAATACCTCTCTTAGCGAGAGGTAAAAATGTGGTTACTTGTTGGTCGGTTTCTGGCGATGGCTTCATTGAAGCTGACTCAGAAGTTGTAAACTGGTGAAACATAACGAAACTGTAATATTTTTTATAATGTTTGTTTCACGGAGAAATTCGCAATTTGCTTTTGCAGTTTGCATTTTATTAAATGGCTTTAGTCAAAGCATCTCTCAGCAGATGACTCTGCAGGTACTAACATACCTCTACAGGATTTCTATCATCGTAAAAGATCATATGATCGCTGCTAGCACAACGAGTCGGTGCCAATGTGGACCGGAAAGAGGGCACAGGTTACATCACGCTGATGAGCACCAAATAGTGCAAAACGCGTTTTTGGGTACTGACCGGCTTCTGACGATGGCTTCATTGAAGCTGACTCAGAAGTTGTAAACTGGTGAAACATGACGAAACTTTATAATATTTATTATAATGTTTATTTCACGGAAAAATTCGCAATTTCTCTTCTTTTGCAGTTTGCATTTTAATAAAATCTTGCCGCGAGACTTTAGTATGAATTTTAATACTCCGCTTAATAATGGTGGTAGATAAAAAGCTGTATACTTTCTCCACCACAAAAAAACACGCGGTTTTTTTTTATTCATAAAAAATCCAGTTTTTTTAATCACTAAAAAAACTTATATAAAACCGAATTAATGCAAAGTAATTTTAATTTATTAAAAATGAGCTAATAACTTCATAAACATTTAGATTTTCAGTAGGTATAAACCGGTTTAAAAAACTTGAAATTGAATTACACCAATGACTATCCCTAACAAATCTAATATAGTAACTTCCTATTGACGACAATTATAATGTAATCGGGTTAACTATTGATACGCTAATGTCAAAGTTACTCGAATGGATACTTTACATACAAATTAGATGTCAAACTCCCTCGTTACGCCAGCGAACAAAAGGCTGGAATTGGTCAATCCTGTGTGCTCCCACTGGGGTTTCCATTCCGGTTTATAGCACAGCGTCGCCAAAGTGGAAAACTCTAATATGTTTTCCACCTGTTATACACTTACAATTGTTTTGAAACAAACGTAATACATAAAATATATCACTCACTTTTGCAATTCAAAGCAGCATCCCCGGCGCGTGGATAGCAGTTAGAATTGATGTCTTCATATTACATTCGCATAGGGAAGATGAAATCTGTAATTGAAAGAAGACATCATATTTGAAATGAAAAATAAAGTGAAAGGAACAAAATATCATGTATTTTTTTCGTTCTGTTTATATGAATGTTGGAGAATTGCTGCTATTCACACAGTGAATATGGCAATTATTGTTATTTATCTATGACAAATATTCTACATTTATTTATTACTCATGGTATAAAAATAATTTGAAAATTGCAACTAAATGTACAGGTGTCTCATTTTCAATGTTTTTTTAAGGTGTCTCGGATAATATTAACGATAGAGCAAACCGTTTGCACATTCCAGAGGGTCAACTTTTCCAGAAAAGTATAATAGTCGCCACAGGAATTTTCAATCTTCTTCTGTTTTTAAGCTAAGCTACAGGCAAAAAGTCGTTTTTCGCTAATTTCGAAAATATCTCATATCTTATTTATTATGATAGAGACAAATTGTGGAGATAAATTTCTTACCGATTTTTGAAAATTTAATAATTCTTTAGATATAACACAAACTTATATTTTTTTAAAATTGGAACCTATGTAAAAATAGTCTCATCTTTTTGCTTATTTTATAAGCTTTGCAATTATATATAACAAGTGTACATTCTTTTGTTTTAAACATGAATAAAACAAATTATTAATATTTTGGGGTGACAAAATTAAAAATTATTAAGTAACAAATGAAAAAAATTATTAAAGGTCATCAAATGTTTATTTTAATTCTATATCTATTAATTATGTTTTAAATTATTCTTAATTATTTTTTTCGGGTTAGATACGTAAATTATATTTTATCAACGTTATATACAGGGTGTTATATTTTAGTGGACCCAGCAAATATCTCGCTTATTTATTAAGTTAGAAATGTCTTTCATATAATATGATTTATACAGCAACATATAAGCTATTTGATGACGGATGTACCTTCATGATACCATTTCCGGTTTATTAGTAATTAATATCAACTTTGAAATTTCAAATGGAATATACTATATTTTGTTACAAATTGGAAAGGTACATCAAATTTGCTTTACAATCATGTAAAATAATCCATATGTTACATTATTAAAAAGTAAAATGGCGGGCACTTTTTTATACACCTAGTCTAAAAGAGAATATAATGAGCCATGACTGTGGCTTGAAATAAAACAATGAACTAAAACAATTGTAACTATTATTATTAAACGAAATAATATTTCTTTATCATAATAATACAGAAAATAAGAATAAGGAACACTTAATAACAACAAAATTATTTTACAACAAATATTCAAAATGACTCCCAGCCTCTTCAATACATTTTTCACAACGTTTTGAAACAGAAGAAGTAGCCCTTTCTAATTGCTTTATTTCAATTGAAAAATATTTTAATATAGTTTTTCATAAAAAAACTGTTATGGGCTTCAAGTAAAGTATCACTTCTGGTTGTCCAATATTACTCAAAATCTAATCAACTCTTTAAATGCAAAAAGCTTAAATATGGAAAATTTTGACACACAAGCATACGCACCGAACACACGGACCATTCGGCTAAAAACTGGCCTTATCTACAAAATAAGCCCCAGTAATTGTTAAAGGATTATAAATTAACCGTAAATTATGTTATGTTTTTATAAATTATTAATACATTATTTTTAAATCACACTTGAGAATACAGAAATAGAAATTTTAATTATCGTTGGTCCTCTGAGCGTGCGTGTGCTGAAGTGTTAAACTGTTGTTTAATAGAAAGATTTTTCAATAAAAAAAAACATTTTTTGTTATATCTCAACATACATACTTGACTGGTGAATTATTTTACAACTTGCTAAAAATTAACCACTGAGTTACAGTTACAGAACTGGCCAAACTGTCAAACGGCCATACGGGCTTAACATATTAGGATATAAATTTGCTTCTAATATATGTTATTAACATACACATATTTAAATGCCTGTTACTTATGAGAACATGATGCATTTATAACTATTATAGAATGTTATTATTTGTCATATTTCATATTTCGTTATGAGACATAATTTATAAAACAAGAACATGTCAGCTATAAAATGGTTATTGGAGTATTAAATCAAAACATTCATTCGATAAAGCTAAATCTTTTGTTTTTCTTTTTAATAAAAATGTTTTATAATCAATATTTGTAAATATTTTAAACAATACAAACATACAGGGTGGCTCAATCTTCTTGTTTATTTTGGCTAACGTTTTTAATTGAAGAGATACAGTGGCGGACAAAAGTATGGAAACTTTTTTATTTACACGATGTTTTTTAATATTTATGTGAATAAGTAATAATAATAAAAGTATATTTAACATTTAATAAATATTTAATAACAAAACCCGTATTTAAAGAAAAACTCTTGGAAAAAAGTATAGGAACAAGTACATTATTTAGAAATAAAACAAATAAAATAAAAAATAATCAGTATTTTGTTGCATAACTGTTTGCAGTTCGTATATCTTGACATCTTCGGGGTATCGAAGCCACTAATTTTCTGCATATGTCTGCAGGAATCTTCTGCCATTCATCCTCAAGTCACTCTCATAATTTATTGGCATTTTTCATATTTTTATTTCGAATTTGTCGATCTAAATGATCCCAAAGATGCCCTATAGGATTTAAATTCGGAGATTGAGAAGGCCATTTTAAAACATCAATTTTTTTTCTAAAAATCATTCTTTAATAAACTTTGATGAATGCTTCGGATCGTTATCCTGCGTCCTGCTGAAAACGCCAACACAAAGGCATTACCTCTCTAGCAAATGGTAGCATTAAGGTGGATTTATAAATCGCATAGCGCACAGAAATAATTTAGCATAGCATAGCACAGAATTTGAACATGTGGAAATACGTACATCCATTTTTCATTTATAATTCGCACAGCGCACAAAAAATAATTCAGCACAGCACAGGAATTGACCAATGTTCATTTCCCTGTGTGCTGTGTGTGCGTTGTGTATGTTCGTGGTATTTCGTGATAGTTCGACTTTGTATTTGAAATAAGCGCCACGAGAGCGTTTAACATATTGGACATTTAATAAATAATATATTAATTATTAAATAGAATTAGGTAATTTTATAATCCCTAGTTAAAATTGTAACTTCCAGATAAATGAACAATATATCGATATAAATTTGTCATTTGACAGTTTATTTCGTTTCAGTGTTGTTTATTTAACTGAAAGTTAAAGTTTTAACCAGAGATTGTAAGATTGGCCCTTAGATGAGTTTATACGTCCATTAACAATTCTACAAACAAAAAACAGATTATTTTATATATTACTTTTTTATCTCAATATATAGAAGATATAATAAAATATTAAAATGTATCGAAACAAGGTCTTTAGTCTTATAGAATTTGAGAAATCGTGCCTCCCACAACCTCACAAATACACACACACATATACGCACATACACACACCCACACATACACACACACACACACACACACACACACAGACATCATTGTAAAAATGTTAAAATTGGATTCTATGGACCTTACATCGTATCTGTATATGCGATTATTAGCATGAATCCAATATCTCTCTTAGCGAGAGGTAAAAAATAAAATATTTAAGTTTCCATACTGTAGTCCGTCACGGTATATCAGTTAAATTAAATTAGAGAGAACGAGCAAAAAATTGTGTTTTAAATAGTGAAAAAGTTTTTCATATTAATACACGTAAATGCGTATAATTTAATAGATTTTATATTAAAAATTATTTTTTTAAATTAAATATGGGCGAAAATACTGGGAATAACTATTAAACTTTTTAATTTTTAAATGGTAAAACATTTCGTTAAATTTTAATACAGTTGTAGCAAAGATATTGTGTGATTTTTGCCTCTGCTAAAGGCGCGACAAAAAACTTTTAATCTCGTGCACTAAACACCCATTTCACGAATGGTTAATATTATTTTTAATGTGTAATAAATGCATTTTTCTTTATATGTCAATAGATATTGTTTCATTGTTAATACTACAGGGTGTACTCAGGTTAGAAATATAATGTACTAACTTTAAAGTTGGATCGTATCTTGTCATTAAGTATGGTGAATAAAATTCTACACTCCTTAGTCCTTTTCCAGGACTTCTGTGTTCTTTTCATGTAAATATTTTATATTTATTAAAATACAAATTGTATATTGAAAGGGTTTAAGCTATCACCTTTAAAAAATTCAAAGGATATTAAACAGACCGTATATATCCTGTACATTGTTGTGTTATTTGTAAACAAATTCCAATACCTATTTTCTATTCAATGTTACCGTAAATCTGTGATTTTATGATTTGCAACATTTTTATTTTTATTCTAGCATAGTTTGTTTACACTATTTGTTATTTTTGTTCAGCATTGTTTCACAACTCCGCACGTCGCACACAGAATTAAACAATGCGCGACACCCGTAATTCTCAATAATCACATGTAAATTCCATTTAATTTTAACACAATCTACGGGATTTAATTGAATCGACACATGTATGTGCATACGAATATTTGCTTCTGTCATTAGATAAATTTTTGATTTCTAAAATAAAAATTTGGCAAACTGACCACCTCTGAAATAAATAGAAATGATAATTCAGAAATGAGAACTGTCTGTTTCTATTACTTCCTCATTTCAAATGCTAAATAATAACATTTGAGTGAAAATCGATATTTATTACATGAAACGGAAACGCAACAGTCAGTAGTTTTTTTTTTTTATTTCCCGCTATCGTTGGAAAAGGATACATAAAACTCATGTTAAAAATCGTATTTCAAGATATTGGTGAATAAGCATATCTCTAGAAAAAGATTTCAACACTTTTACGATGATGTCTGTGAGAATGTTTGCAAATAATATACTCGTCGAATGGATGAGACTTCTGAAATCAGTATTTTTTACATTAATGATCAGTATCTTGTAAAATAAATCATCCGTCAATAAATATAAATATGGTGTCCAGGAGTTGTGAAAATGTCTGTAAATATACTCGTCGAATGGATGAGACTTCTCAAATACCATGAAATTTAAAAAGTTTATATTTATTTGATCTGTATTTTTTTACATTAATGGTCTGTATATTGTAAAATGAATGATCAGTCAATAAATATGAATATTATTTCCACGAGCCCATGTTAGGTTAAGTTAGTTGAGGTTAGTTCAAATTAGATTAGGTTAAATTACATAATATATTTGATATTTAATATGTCCACTTCTCAGGCAGAGTTAATATTTCTGATAAGAAGTACTTTATCACCGAAAATAGTAATTTACTTGAAGATTTTAACAGTTTTGTACTTAAAATATTTTTTTTAAATTTTTGTCAACTTGTAATATTGTTCGGAAGTGTTTGGTTGCAAATCTGGGAATCCAGATTCGATCATGACCAACGCCAAAATTATTTCGAATTTTAAATGGTACAAAAATGAGACCTGTGGTGCATTCTCCACGCCAGCAATAAGTGTCCGTGAGGTACCGGAATCTGTGTACAAAGCAGACTGGCACACCCAGAAATGGGTAAAATGCTCTGATGATATAATAATAATAATAATTTTATTTTGTCATGTTTGTGCTACAAAGGCATTTATGACAAGTCATGTTAAAGGAGAAAAGACATTATGAACATAATAAAGATTATATTAAATGTTATTCGTTAATTGATATATTTAAGTATTCTTCCACGGTATAAAAATCTGTTGTGGCCAGCACAATACCTCTCGCCACTTCCTTTTTTTGGTTACATAAGTATAGGGCGCGAACAGTAATGTTACATTTTTGGGCTTCACAAGCAGATGTGTGGGCCCGTTTCACAATGATAATTAGTAATTATGTACATAGATGTCAAATGTTAGAATTTTTCATTAAAATTTTTATGATTTTCTAAATTTACGTCAATTTATCACCAGGAGTTTAAAATTTATTTGTATGCCTTAGATATTTAACATTTAATTCTGCTCCACATGGAATTGGAAAATCACTAAATTTAGAATGAGAAATTTATACATAATTACTAGCTATCATTCTGACATGGGCCTCCATATCTGCTTGTCAAGGCCAACAAAATCATATGACTGCTCGCTCCCTATTATATTTAACATTTCTTGTATACTCTACACCAAAAATTCTACTTACGCATATATCTATTCCATATATATTTAGATTGTTTAATTTTAAATTCATTTTTGATGAAGAAATTTTGTCCTCTTCTAATTTTTCGAAATGTTTCCAATTCTATTAATACATTAAGAAATAATATAATGTATGTACTTCCCAGAAAAACTCTTCAGTAATGTCTTCGGATTTCTGACACTGACATTTATCTGTCAGTTACAAAAAAATTAAATTTTCAACTATTTTCCATGGCCATTCTTTCGGCTGTAAAATTTATTATAACAGATTATTTTACATATTATATTTCTTTTATCTCTAAATCTATAGAATATATTATAAAATATTTAAATGTATCAGAAAGAAAATTTATTTTTCTTTAATATTATCAAGAAAAAATTTCAAAAAATATTATTTAGAAGATTTTTTTTCAAGAATCTTCTACTTCCGGTTGTTCAATTGTTACCAAAACCTTTTCAGATCTTCCCATGAATGTCCGATTGGGAAATACGTAGTTAAACAAATTTAAAGTCTTATAGTTTTTGAGTAATCGTCCTTCCAACATCCTACATACATACACACACACACACACATACATCCACACACACACACACAGACATCATCGTAAAAATGTTAAAATCGGATTGTAGGGACCTTAAAACGTGCTTATTCAATAAAATCTGGATATGCGATTTTTAGCATGAATCCAATACCTCTCTTAGCGAGAGGTAAAAACTGAGATTGATCAACATGCTAATAACTTTTTTCTTAAAATTATTAAAATTTAATTGTTTAAATGACATAGGTAAATGATTATAAAGATTTACAGTAACTGAATTTCTAGCTGAGGTGGCTAGTCTATGTCGGACAGTTCTCAATTTCTCATTATTTCTATATTATTAACTATTAGAAAATTTTATTCTCTCTACAGAATACCCAATTAATTATGCGACTTGGGGATCTCCAGAACAATATCATTTAAATGAGACAAAAATTGCCCCATTGGGAGACCATTTTAATGATGTATCGTTATTTGGAAAAAGTAAAAAAACCATAGGTCACTAGATTTCCGCGAAAATGTCTTAAAGAGGTGTAAACCAAAATGCTATATTATTTTATACGTGGAAAGTAGTAAAAAATAAACATGGCCAGTACAATACCTTCCGTTATTTCTATATATTTTATATAAATTCCACATAGAGCTTCAAATTAAGGTACTTCCAGTTGATTAATTGTTACCAAAATCTAATCTTCATTTGGATGTGCTAATGAGGAATACGAAAAAATTGTAATTTTTGGAATTGTAGTATTGGAGTTATCGCCGCCAAAACGATCGTCACACACACACACACACACACAAGTACACACACGCACACACACACACACATCATCGTAAAAATAGTAAATTCATATTCTAGGGACCGAATCGAATTTTTTGACCATAGACAATACAAATATGAATGTTGTTATGGCCTAGTAACTGTCAATAAAATCATTCAGATTTGTTTTTGATTGGACTATTGGACACATTTTGCTGGAAATAAAATGTCTAATTTATTCAAAAATTCATTCCTATTATAAATATCTACATCTTTTTGCGAGAAATGATTTATGCTATTTATAAAACAAAATGTATCTGATTGAAGGTAATGTGCTGGCCACATCCGATTTTCCAGTAGAGTAATTTTTATCCAGTATAGTATAATAATTATATGACATGAACAAAGAGGTTAAGAATGATATACAACTGAAACCCCAGAAGAAACTCTCAGGAAGATTTAATGTAATTTACAGGTTTCTGTTATTGTTAAGCGGATTATGAAACCACTCTACATATCTTATTAAAAGACTCTCAACATTGAAAGATCGCAAAATAACAACGAATGAACATCCGAATGAAACGTTTTAATTTCTTACTTGACACTTTTAGATTGCAAGGAAACTTGGAATTTATAGTTTTCCTGCCTCCAACTTTTAAGGGTGCTATAATTGAATAAAAAAATAACTTTTCGCGCTGAAAGAAACGTCAATAATTTTAGAAGTTACAGAATGGGGCCGATAACACAACAAGGGGAAATTTATTACAGTTGTTGGTAACACATTTATCACTAACATGGGAGGCACAACAATAATGGCTGTGTAATTGATAATTTTTTTAAGAGGTTATAAATTTTGGAGAAATGTGTGCACTAAATATTGAATCGTCATCCATAAGACAAAAATATAAGTCAATAAATGTGTTTTATAGTTTAAAACCTGTTGTAAAGAGTTTGTAAAATTTTAAAGACGTACTTTAAGTTAACTGCAGCAATACGAAGTTCATTTATGAGGGAAAATATCCTTTTAAACTATCGTCAAAAGATTTCATTTGTACTTGTTTGTACAGTATTGCTACTGCCAAATTTTAATGCTCATCTTGTTTCTCTCACGGTTTCTCCAATAGAATTTGATGCCAAAATGATATATGCGACTTTGCAAAAAAGAGAATAGGATTTATGCGGAAATAATCCGCAAAATAAGAGAAAGAAATACAGTCCGTAAAATATTATGTAGTAAATAAAGAATGGGGTCCTCCACTATTTTTTTTTATAAATTAATTAATTAATATAAATTGAAAGCGGCCAGTAAACCTTAAGCTGCGTCCTCACTGCGTCAGCTTCCATTCGGCTCGGCCGAACAATGTCGCATTTCACTTTCATCTTTAGATTCACCAAAGAAAAACGCAATTTCTGTTAAGCTATTGTGCTTCTTATGTCCATTGTTGTCATTTATATTACTAAAGTCCCAAAGAACGATACGTTTGTCACTGCCGTGCGGCCTTGCCAATCGGCAAAAGGCAGTAGGGACAGCTTAAGGTAATTGTTATTCGTTAAGTGGTAACGTTTTTTTTTAAAAATTTTATGATGATGTTGCGCTCATTTGTTCCAGAACAGTAGATTTTGCTAATAATTGGAGTCACATATATCTAATTTAATATTTATAAAAATATCATCCACTATGTATTTCCTATTTTTTACCTTCCGTCACCTTTAGGTAAGGAAGGTATTGTCTTTGGTCAAAAAATTCAATGATGAGTTTTTACTGAATAAGCACGTTTTAGGGTCCATATAATACGATTTTACCATTTTTACGATGATGTCTGTATGTATGTGTGTCTGTGTGTCTGTGTGTGTGTAACAAAATTTCCGGATTCCATAACTTCAATACCACGATTCCAAAAATTATAATTTTTTCGTATTCCTCAAGTTTACATCCAGAAGAACATCTGATTAGATTTTGGTTATAATTGGTCAACCGGAAGTAGTCTCATTTGAAGATTTAACAGTTAAATTTGATTTATTGACATTTAACGTTATTATAACTTAAAGAATATATTATTCTCTATACGATTTGATTACAATTTATACTTCATATTCAATACATACAGAGTTAAAGAATTTTAAAGAAATTAAATTTTATAATTCAGCCAGCTATGCCAAACTTGGGAACTAGTATCAAATTCATATAATTCAAATTGACAGATGTCAGTATAAATAAAAAGTAAATTAATGTGGCAGATATGAGGATGTTGAAGTAGATATTGGGGAATAGACGGAAAAATATGGTAAGAAAATAACTCTAGTATTACAAGTTTTTAGAAAGATACAAGAAAGACGATTACATTGGTTTGAACATGTCATGAGGAGAAAGGAAGAATTATATTGGAACAAGAATGAATAGTTTAATAATAGGACGTTAAAGGAACAGAGGAAGACCAAAGATAAGATGGAAGGACTGTATTGCGGAAGATTTGAGAGAAAAGGAACTGAATGAGAACGACATGCAAAAATAGCGACCCCTAACAAATGGGATAAGCTAAAGATGAAGAAGATGCCAGTGTCAAGTGCAATTTGAAAAGTTTGTTTATGAAATAATTTTACGGGAAATTTAGAATCTTTTGTAAGAAAAATTATGGAATTTATACATTATACACGAGAATGACGGAAGGTATTGTGCTGGCCACAACAGATTTTTTTTTTATGAAATCATCTAAATTGGAAGAAATTTGTAGTTTAGATATGCACATTTTGAGCGTCAGCGCCTCGAACGGCTACTTTGTAACCTTTGGGTATGGAATAAATTTTGACATTTCGAGAAGGTGATACAATTTACAACTTTATTTTAAGTTTTTACTATTTTATTTGCATATTATACATAATAGTACATTGAAATGAATAAAGAAATTATTTAAAATGCTATGATGTGACTAATTCAACAAAGTTAAAATACCAGCGAAGGTATTGTAGCAAAAAATATAATATTTCTCATAATTTCTGTAAACCATTTTATTATATTTAGTTTTAAATTATATTTTATAATATTAATTAAATATTACAAGATGCATCACATACGGAAAATGCGATTAAAGAGTTGGAGAACTCGGATGATGTAGGCAATTTTTTCAACGAATGATGTCAAAAATAGACTTCTATTTTATACAACTGCAAGTATTATACAATTTTAAGACAATTTTTAGCTTCTTTTATTATATCTTGTTCAAATATTAACACATTTTTCTACATTATTGCAATCATATGACCACTGTTTGAATTTTATTCATTCGATTAAGTATCTTTTACAATGAGAAAATATGTAAAACTAAATGAATGTTGGTAGAAAATATCTCTCGAAAAGTTATTTTCTTAAGCATCTATTCCTCGTATAATCTTTTAGGAAATTTGTAAAATGATATTTCAATTGGTAATTTTGTAAGAATTATTACATCCCCCCACTGCATTCATTGCAAATATTTTACAAAATAGAAATTGCAAAATTATTTTGACATAAAACAACCTTGTGATGTTACCAAAACGACCCAAAACTTTCATTCTTGTCCGTTGTCGGCGCTGGCTACTTTTGTGCACACCGCCTAATTTTGTTCTCAAACAGTGGACTTCGTTAAATTGGTATCACATAAAATGTTATTTTTCAGCACTTATAAAAATATATAATTATGTTAATAGTTATTTTTTATCAAGACGATAAAATTATATTTTTTGCGAGTCGATAATTTAATTTTATCGTCGTGCATAAAATGTTTTCTACAACAGATGTAAAAAAAATACCAACTATAAACACAATTTTAAAATTCCAGTATGTACCTATGTGGGTTATTATGGACTTTGTATGTAAATAAATAAGAATTAAAGTATTTTATCTACTCTTGCTGTTAAAATGCTCTACCCTTACGTTAAAGTGCTACTTTATCTACTATTTGGCTAGATCAACGCACACTTTAACATCAGCTATAGAAAAAAATATCTTTTGTGGTCAATAATTGGAAATATGCGTGGATAATAAGCAATTTAATAAAATAATAAAAAAAATATTGTAGTCCAAAGTTTGAGTGCCACTGGCAGCCTATGTCATTCAATATATCTTTCACTTTCCTACTAACGCATGGAGTACCTGGCGTGGCATCATAAATACATATTATCTTTTACTTTATTTTCATGTAAAAGCAATTGATTTATATTTGGCATGACATCATAAATTCAAACAAGTGTTATTTGTTTTACTTTCGTTGTTCGTTATTTTCTGCATTCATTTACTTGAAATGAAAATGGATTCCGGATTTCAAAAAGTTGATAGCAAAAATCTCGCCAAAAACCTTGAAAGTAGTAAGAATTTGGAATCTAGAAGACGTGTGATGTAGATGTTAACGCCATGTTTCCAAAAAATTTTCATGTAAATGATAAACTTAACTTTTTTGATGGCCATCCATAGCCGAAATCGATCATCTTTTTATAAATAATTTTTTTATAAACCACAGTGTGCTTTTATATATTTCAATCTATTAAACAGCCATTAAAAACTCGAATATTTTAAAAACTAATAATTTTTTTAAAAAAATAATAGTCCTTAACATACATTGTTAATATCTAGTTTTAATAAAAATGATCCATTTTATAATTTTTTGCATTGTTACTATCATGGAGGATCCCATTAGTTTTTGTTATGCTAATATAATACATCAGTATTTAAAATGGACAAACTTTATGAATAATAATTTTCCCATTGAATGATTATTATTTTAATTTTAATGAATAAAAATAAACATAACTGGGTCTAACTTGATAATGGTAAATAAATTTATAAAAATAATTTGAAAACTTAAAATTAAATTAAATTTAAATACCGGATTCAATCCCGACCGACGACAAATATTTCGAATTTTAAATGCCACAAAAATGACCCCTGTGGTGCACTCTCCACGTCAGCAATAAGTGCTCGTGAGATGACACCTGGTAAACGCCCACACGATACAAATATGTCATCATCGTTACCAAAATCTGTGTAAAAAGCAGATTGGCACACCCAGCAATGGGTAATATGTTGTGATGAGATATTTATTTTATTTATTTATATACTTATCTATATTCTTTGCTGGCGTGGAGAGTGCACCACAGGGGTCAATTTTGCGCTATTTAAAATTCTAAAATATTTGGCGTCGGTCGGGATCGGACTCAGTACCCCAGATACGCGTGAGGTGACCCCCGCATAGTACAAATATGTCATCATTATTACCGACATCTGTGTACAAAGCAGATTGGCTCATCCAGCAATGGGTAATATGCCGTGATATATGTTTTTATTATCTTATCTATATTCTTACATATTTACTTTTGCTGGAAACTGTATTAAATTCCTTTCCATATAATTATTGTTTCATTTACTATTTTCTTTTTAAAACGTTAATATTATTATTTGAAATGATTTGTTTGTTGACAGTGACATATATCTGTCAGTTACAAACATTTGAGATCTGAATTGTGTAACCATGTGTATGAGTTGTGTTTAAAGCGTAGGCTCCGGGATTAAAAATGTAGATAGTTTTATATATTTATCCATAAAATATATAGAAAGCTGTAGAAAATTTAATAGTCTTTATTTTAACATAAATCTCGAAAAAATAACATTTAAAGGTATTTTTCGAAAAAAACCTATTTTGAGCTTCCAGTAAAGTGCCATTTTCGGTTATCTGATTTACTCCAAAATCTAATGGCATTTCCATATAAGAGTAAGGTAGAAATACAAGGTTTCAAGACTTTCTGAACGATAGTATTTGAGTTAGAGCGTAAAAAGAATCCACACACACATACAGACATCATCGTGAAAATGTTAAAAATGGATTCTAGAGACCTTAAAACGTGATCATTTACCAAAATCTCGACATGCGATTTTTAGCACGATTCCTATACCTCCCTTACCAAGGGTAGCGGGAGGCAAAAAAACTTTTTACGTTATCTTTGGCACAAGTTTGTACGTGTACTATTTTCTTTTCTTAGCAACGTTTATCTAATTCTAAATTTATGAAGAATATAAATTGTTACTCTGACGTACACACTAAACCAGAAATAGCCTATAATAGTATGAAAGTGGTTTTATTTTTAGCAAATACATTTTCCAAGTAAAACCCAAGATATTATTTCCTGTTTTTACTGTTTCTGACGAGATGAAATATTCTCGAATCTCATCTCGTCGAGACGAGACGAGAAAGCTTTTTAAACTCACGAGACGAGACGAGACGAGACGAGACTTACATGTCGAGATTCTCGAAAATTATTCCGAGATTTCTCGACAATTTTTTATTTTTAAAAATATTTATTTTTTTAAAAAAATGTAATTTTTTATCAAAAAAGTGATCATATTTTGGTAGTTATAAGTCTAAACAGAATGGCTAAAATTTCTTAAAATAAAACTACCTCCTATTTCCCTGAAATCACAGTGTTTACGTTCATTTACCAACAGAATGTTACACCTAGTATGATGATATAATTATTTTATTTTAATAATTTATTATTTATAGGAATTCTTTTTAATAAATAATGTTTAAATAAGCAAAGATACACTTACAAAATTGCCACCACATGAAAGAGAGATATGCGTGAATATTAGAAAATGATGAAACATAAAAAATGGACAAAATATAGTATTGTCATGTGCAATTTGTTTATTGAAAACTTTTAATTGCAAAAAAGCTTATTTATTTGTTTTGTACGCTCTTCTGTAATTTTCCTTATTTTGAATTTTCGCGCCAATGAGACCAACTCAAACTCACTTGTTTGGCCTCTAGGTATAAAATTAATAGTGAAGAAATAGTTGTTGTTTGTCTCAAGTTTTTAATACTCTGTATATTATTTATACGTGTTTTGGTTATCAATTTAAATTGCATAATGAATTTATTAAGAATGAAAAAATCGAGAAATCTCATCGAGATTCTCGGCCGAGACGAGACTCCATTGCTCGAGACAAGACTTAATTTCTTGTCTTATAGACGAGACGAGACGAGACAATGTAGTTTCTCGTCTCGATCGTCTCGTCAGAAACACTACCTGTTTTGAATAATTTTACTTATATTATTAGTGCACTAGTGCAGGTTATCACCGCACTTTTGTGGAAACATCAAAACTAAAAGGAAATGTCACACTTAATACTTCAGTAATTATTTTAAGTAAACAGTAAAATTTATTTCTTAGCTTATAGAATAGGTTCTAACTTAATAAAATCTAACCTCTCCATTATTTAAATCAGATTCTAAATTGCGTATTTTTTGCTATTGATGGATAAACACTAGTATTTAGTTCTAGATTTTATAAATATTGGCATTACAATTAGTCTCATTGTAAGTGCCCAATACCAACATATTATTTATGGATTACCTATACATGGATTGCAAGATATTGTAATGCTTGTGTTTATAGTTTTAGGCAGCCATTCAGCAATGGATCAATCAAGTAAAGTTAGTTTGAAACTACTTAGACACTGATAGTTGGTAATTATGTTTATACGAGTAAGCTGTCTGTTACTTCTGAAACTGTGATCATATTTTATGAACTTGTTGTAAAAATCATATTTCTGATCACTGGACCATTTCCTGATACTTTGACTAATTATAGTTCAGAGTTGCCTACGTTTACGACGAAACAAAAGTTACAATATTTATTTGTATACCCAGGGTTGAAAGTAACTCTTTGCAGACCGAGGCTGCTATGCTCGTGTTACAATTCACTGAGGCCAAAGTTACTATAATTAGTTTGTTTTATAATTTCACCACATAAATGACAGAATGACATGAATATTCAAATTAGTCAAATATTTGAAAATAATATTCGTTACTGCGGACCGCAGTTATACTATGGTGAAAATGATTAGGCAGAAGACTCACGTCATCAATCTGAAAAAACTTAAATAAATAAATAAATAAATATTTCATCACGGCATATTACCCATTGCTGGGTGTGCCAATCTGCTTCATACACAGATGTCGGTAATGATGGAATATTTGTACCGTGCGGGCGCTTACCAGGCGTCACCTCACGGGCACTCATTGCTGGCGTGGAGAGTGCGCCACAGGGGTCAATTTTGTGCCATTAAAATGCGATGTAATTTTTGGCGTCGGTCGGGATCGAACCCGGGTCCCCTAGATAAAACTTTATAAAATGAAATATAACTTGTAGTAATTATTAGTTGTTATTTATCTTTAAAATAAGAAGAAAAAATATACTAGTATTAAAGAAACGTATATATTAATTAATTTAAATTATCCAGTCAATCCGTTTACGTAATATAAAATTATTTGACACGATCATTCTCAGTAGTGCCAACGTATGGTACGAAAATAAACTATAATTATTTCAAATAATTTTATATTCCGTAAAAGGAATAACGATTGACTTAGAAATAATTGTAAATATCATTAATATATACTTTACTGAATACTAGTACTTTTCTTCTTCTTCTTTTAAAAATAAGTAACACCCAATAATTTCTACAAGTTATATTTCATTTTATAAGGTTTTTTCAGGTTGATGACGTGAGTCTTCTGCCTAATCATTTTCACTATATTGATCTGATATGAACAGTGATTAGCGAGCATTTGATTAGCATTGTTTTATCTCTGTCAATCGTTTATAGATTATTTTAGAGAAAAATACTTCAAATAAAAGTTATAGAAAAATTAATTCTACGCATTTATTATTTGACGTATTTATCTCTAAAATAATCCATAAACGATTGATAGAGATAAAACAATGCTAATCAAATGCTCGCTAATCATCCTTAATCACTTGTTCATACTAGCGGCCATTGTTTCTGCAGTGTGTTCAAATAAAAACCTAACTCGAAGTAGGCTATAAACAGAGAAACGTATGTCTGATCATTATTCAATTCAGAAGTCAAATTGTCAAAATTGATCTTGAAATGTAATTTTAATGAGAAAAGATAATAAAGATGGATACAGTATATTACCATTCGTCGTTACCTAATTTATTTTCATTTCCAAAATAAGATTCAAGAAGAAACGCTTTGATTTCTTTTGATAACATTTTTGACAATATCTCGTGTCAAACTGACATTTAATTAAATACTTTTAAATTGATATAAGTTTCCTTGTTCATAGCCCACTCCGAGTTAGGAATTTTTTTGAACATACTGTATTTTATCTTTCGCTGTTGGTTAGACGGAGAGCTTATACCCCTCTTTGAGAGCGAATAAATTTCTCATATATGCTATATGCGTTTGACAAAGATCAAAGATGATATAAGTAACAACTTGAAGAAATCACATCTATGAAATAGAATTTTTTGAATATAATGGTTTGCAAAGTACGTACTTTGTAAAACGTTACTATTAGTAACAGTCTGCAAAGAGCTTTAGTTTGCAATTATTCATTTCTGTAATAAATTGACATTCGAAAAGGATACTTTTTTTATAGATCGTGTAGAAAAAAAATGTGAATCCTCTATAAGTGATTGGTATCATACATCACAAGCAAATATACATATATTTTAGGAAATCTGGTTTCGTTAAAAACCTTTTTGTACTCATGCATTGAAATGTGTTGTTTGACATCGCCTAAGTAACGTCCGAAACGTCAATTTCCCAGGTCTCAAGCAGATAAGTGACCGGGAAATGTTAGAAAACACTCTCCTATTTCTAAAGCATTTCTTAAAAAACTAAATTTATAATAAAAAAGCATAGTTTCTCAAACGCTCTTTTAGATAATAATAATAAGAGAAAATGGTGAAATATTGAATGAAATTTAATTTTAAAACAATGAATTTAGTGCTTTTGAATCACAATGTTGGCAACAATTTCTGCTCAGCGGGAGTCGGTAACATACAGCACTCGGGAAGTCGGTAATACATAACCAACAAACGTAATGTAGATGGTATCAAAATAATAAGAAATTTAACAAGTTCATTAAGGTTAATTTTGCTACATATTACAAACGAAATACTTGGTAAGTAATAAATAGTTATTTACATACCATGATTAACACTACATTACATAAAAATCTGATGTGACCAACACAATACCTTCCGTCATTTACCTATGGGGTATAATTTTTATATTACTTTATAAATTTATCCATAGAATATATAGAAAAAGTATTAAAGCAAACCCATAGAAAATGGAATAATTTTTAATTTTTATAATAACAAATTGCGAAAAAATACATTTAAAAGATATTTTTTGAAGAAAAACTATCTTGAGCTTCAAGTAAACTGCCATTTCCGGTTATCCGATTGCCACCAAAATCTAATGGCTTCTTTCCATATTAGAATAAGGTAGAAATACATGGTTTCAAAACTTTCTGAATGATAGTATTTGAGTTAGAGCGTAAAGAGGATCCACATCCACACACACACATACACACACACACACAGACATCATTGTGAAAATGTTAAAAATGGATTCTAGGGACCTTAAAACGTGGTCATTTACCAAAATCTCGATATGCGATTTTTAGCACGATCCTTATACCTACCTTACTAGGGAGTGGGGGAGGTAAAAATAAACATTAAAATAATTGGAATTTAAATTTGACACATGATACATCACTCTGAAATTAGCTACAAAGCAGTGTATGTGTATAATATATACTAAAGTTTTAATAAATGAAATTATTTGTACAAAAATTTAGTTTTATACTTTTCGTACAAAAAATATTGTACAAAACAAACCGTGTGTGTGAACTTGGTTCCCGGAAGAGTGTTTGGTGGCGCGAGCTTGCGAGCGCTGAGAACGATTCCCGCACTTGGTATTTAAAGAATTATTATAACTTTTTTATTTAAACACTACTTTACTAAGAGAGTAGTATTTGAAGAAACTGTTATTTAATAAAATTAAGTTTAAAAGCTTGTTATTTGAGGTTAAATCGCAACTGAATCTAACCAGCATACTTTCTAAAATTGATTTATATACCTAATCCTTAAAAGTAAATAATGTTAACTTTATTCTTATCAAAATCATTACTTAATGTGCTTCATTATTTATCCAAGGAAATAAAATGACAAGTATTCACTAGGGAAATAAAGTGATTCAAGGTCATTGACAGTGTTACCTGAAGAATTTTATTTTCTTAGTGTTCAATTGTTAATTGATATTGATTAAACAGATACGTCGAAAATTATCAATTATAAATTATTAACATTGACTCAACATCGTTCGATCAGACTGAACCAGCCAGAAAAATCTTCAGTTGCAGAGTATGCCTCGGACGAATTCCACCGTATCAAATTCGAAAAAACAAAAATTCTAGTAAGACGTACCTGGGCAACAGGTTAATTAGAGAAGACATTGAGATTTTCAAAACCATAAGAATAATAATCTCAATCATTGTGACGGTTTAGAACTTAGTCGGGCATGGCTTCCTATGTTAAATATGTTGTAATTTGTTACCTTGGTTACCTGTGGCTATTATTTTTATTATTATTTATTTATAAATATATGTGGTATCTTCCCTGAAGAAGGCAGCAGTTCATGCTGCCGAAACTTCGATTTTTAAATCATTAAACAGAACTAAAACTAAAAAGGTTGTATAATTTTAATTATCAATTATATTTATTTTGGAAAAAATGAAATGATTTTAGTGAAAATATAAAAAAATGAATAGTTTTTTTTTGTTTATAGGAATATGCTCCATTCTTACTAGTTTTACAAGTTGTTAATAATCTCTTTTTTTACCTAAATAACGAATTTTTCCATTTGTATATTAAATATTGTATATAACATGAGAGTAAAGGGTCGTTATTTGCCTCAAGCGATTGCAGCCATCGGGCTACGCCCTCAGGATTCAATATTCGCTCTCGACAAATAATGACGAACTTTACTCCCTTGACATATAAACTACTATTATGCAGATACTATTTCTACTATCAAATAAAATTTGCGTAGCAAAAAGATATGTTCTTAAAAATAACTGTGTAACTTTCATTTGCCTGAGATATACACAAGATTTTTCTTTTCTTTGTGGAGCATAGGGCAGAAAAGCAACCTGTTTCAGAACATGCATTTTACTAATGTGGGTTGTTAGCCTACAGCCTCTACAAAGGGTCAGCAGATTACAGTGGATTCTGAAACACTGGCAACAGCAGTATTTTTTGGTTAATAGTTGTTGGGTGCGCGATTAGAATCTACGGCCTCTCCCTAACCGAGTCCAATAATCGTTGAACCACCACTTTCCGCAATAATGGAGTACAAGGCACAAGTATAAATTGCCACTGCAAAATATGTTACGAGCTACAAGGGCGATTCAAAAAATGATTTTAAGTTTCCGTCGTCCAATTGACCGTCGCCCAAATAGTTATCGACCAGTTGATCGTCGCTCAATTGTAGCATACTGCCTAAAAAACGTGCCCTACATGGGAATCTCAAGAACTTAAACAAAAGTTGCACTATGAGGCCATTTTAACGATGAAGGTATGGCTGAACAAAAAACCATAGGTCACTAAATACGAGTATAAGCGAGAATGTACTCTCTAAGAGAGATATTGTATTCATGCTAAAAATCGCATATCCGCATTTTATTGAATAAGCACGTTTTAAGGTCCCTAGAATACGATTTTCACATTTTTGCGATGTGGGTGTGCTAGGATGTTATAGGTTCGATTTCTCAAATTCTATACAATTAAAGACCTGTTTAACTACGGATTCCTCAATCTAACATTAATGGGAAGAGTTGAATAGGTTTTGGTAACAATTGTACAACCGGAACTGGTAGTTTCTTAAAAAAAATCTAAATATTATTTTTTGAAAATTTATGTTAATACAATAATAAAGAACTTTAAATTCTCAATCCGATACATTTAAATTTATGTCTTCTGGTCGCGAATCTGGAGACCAAGGTTCGATCCCGATCAACGCCAAAAATTAAATTTTAAATAAATATCTTTATTTAATGCATGTTGTAATAAATAGTAAACAACAACGCAAGCAAGCGGGCAACTATGCCTGCATTCAAAACGATGCAATACTATATCCATCTAGTGACAAAAATATTATCCAACGCGGGCTCACATGTGATTTTAGTCTGTAGCCAATCCATGTTCGGGGTGGGACTGTCATTTTGCAGGTCAAATTGACGGCATGACGGTAGCTTTCAGGTGTTTGTTGACCACTTAGTCAGTGTAGTTTTGTTTTGTACTCATCAAAACGTCCCTTTAATCAATATACATATACATATGTGAAAATACAATATGAACAAAAAATGAAAATGATTGATAATGTAGACCCATATAACTGCGACGAATCTATTTTTTGCCGAAATGTGGATTCTTATATATAATAAGAGTGTTATACCGCGCAAGAGTATAATCTAGCAAATCACAAATACTATAACACAACACAAACACAATAAATGTTAAATAAGTTCAAAGCAGCAGTAAAAATTAAAAGAACAATAAACAAAATACACTAAAAGAATGAAGAAATACAGCAAACCAAAAAACACAAATCTGATGTGACCAACACAGTACCTCCCGCCATTTACCTATGTATATAATTTTTATATTACTTTATAAATTTATCCATACAATATATAGAAAAAGTATTAAAGCAAACTTGTAGAAAATGGGATAATCATTAATTTTTATAATAACAAATTGAGAAAAAATTACATTTAAAGGTATTTTTTGAAGAAAAACTATCTTGAGCTTTAAGTAAACTGCCATTTCCGGTTATCCGATTGCCACCAAAATCTAATCAGTTCTTTCCACATTAGAATATACAAACGCGCGTGTTTTTTTATCTGGCGTGTCATCATAAATATTATGTCCGTTAGTCTGTGGTTAGTATGAACAACTATTTAAGAGTGATTAGTGAGCATTTGATGAATTGTTTTATCTCTATCATTTGTGAATTGTTTTAGAGACAAATATTCAGTGCTGTAGTCGTAAAATTAGCAGAGGGTATACGCTGAAAATATAGTTGGAAACATAGGGTATACGCAGCGGGAAGGGGGCAATAATTCAAGGTCAAATAACTTATAATTGAAAGTTACATTTTTCAAGGGATGTGAAGTTGCATGTTTTCCCCCTCTCATGTACAAAAATATATTGCCAGATCACAGAATATTAATATTAATTGTTGGATAAAATTTTCATTAGTTAATTTAATTTTTATAACTTTTGTCTCAAATATTTAACGAAGCAGAGGGTACACGCTAGGGCACCTAAAAAATCCAGAGGGTATACGGCGTATACCCGGCGTATACCCTCGACTACACCCCTGCAAATATTTCAAATAAAAAATGTGTACAATTAATTTTCTCTATAACTTATTTGAAGTATTTTTCTCTAAAATAATCCATTAACGATTGACAGAGATACAACAATGTTAATCAACTGATCGTTAACACCTTTAATTAGTATTCATACTAACGGTCTATGTGATTTATTCGTACTTTCGTTGTTTCTTATTTTCTACATTTATTTACTTAAAAAATGAAAATTAATTCCGCATTTCAAAAGGCAATACGAGAAGTTTTGAAAGTACTAAGTATTTTAAATACAGTAGATTTGTGACGTAGTTATTATCGGCATTAAAAATTCAAATATTTCAGATACTAATATTTTTTTAAGCTTTGATAGTTCCTTAGATTGTCATACTCTGTTTTAAAGTCAAATATAAATGTATCTATTTTATTAATTATATATGTTCATACAGTTCGGAAAATCGAGCAACGTATTTCAAGGTTGCATACGCAGTGGCAAAGTAAAAGGGAAATTATATTGTATATACATTACAAAGCATAAAGAAAGTTCAAGTTAATTTCTTTGACTTCTATAATCCCTGCAATTTCGACTGCAATAGCGAAAACCGCTTATGGTGAACTTGCTCTTTCGGTTCACAATCGCTTACATGACTAAATAGAGAATAGACCTGAGAAGTACTCATTGTGAAAAATTTCATAGTAAAAATGCCTTGCAAGAACGACCACTAACAAATTGTTGCACTGGATGATGTTACTTGTGGGCCGTATTCCACTATTTGCTGATAATTTTCCATGTGATAAAAGGCCGTTGTATACATTTAAAACAATTTGCTGGCCATGTTCACGTAAAAATGGTTTAAATGAACTCTTTTTATGATCTTCAGAAATATTATTTTCACTACTATTGCTCTCCCACGGTCGAAACATTTTACAGAATATAATAATAATTAACTGTTTACACTGACTAATATACTTTCAAATATTTTTGTCTTTGTATATTTATACTTATATTGCGTAGAGAAGGAATTTATCTTTAATCTTATAATAATCTTAGACCAAAGAAATACCTTAACTATGTCATTAAGACTAAGTAATCTGGTAATAGCATTAGAAATACAATTAAATAATGTCTATGAACAACGGTCTTCTTATGTATTGTGTTCCTGATATTGCAATATACGGCTCTTGTAAGTATACCTAGAAAAATCGGTACGAATTGTAAATTTTTCAGGTCAATTCTCTATATTAATCATCGTGTAAGCGATTATGAACCGAAAGAGCTTGTAAGTAAAACCTATTTTCTATTACTATAACTTCACCATAAGCGGTTTCCGCTATTGTAGTCGAAATTGCAGGGATTATAAAAGTCAAAGAAATGAACTTGAACTAAACTATACCAATATTCTTTGTTATGATATATTTTATATTAAGACGTCACTGTATAAATAAATAAGGTCAGTAATCATTTTCTAGTGTACGATTATACCCTTCAAATTGTTGCACGAACTGTATAAGTGATCATGTACCTAGAATTCTATGATTATCTCTTTCTTGTAATCGTGCTATCGCATGTTATCTTTTGCGCAACGCAAATGCGTTCTTAAGATGGTCGAGCTGTATGTTTCGAATAGCAAAAGCACGACAATATTTAATTTTATAGGGTAAAATAATGGTAGTGGGTAGTGGCTACAAAAAAGCAAGCAAATAAAAGCAGAGATGCCTCCATGTAGGATACGTTATTTGGGATACACTGTATATGATTCCCTTTCCCTTATTCACGTCATTTCATTTATTAGGCGCTGTTAGAACTTTCTGCAAAAATGTATCGTTACTATGCGGGGGTTTGAAATACCTGGAGTGATTTTTTTCCTGAAATATAGTCAATTCGGTGTTACTTTCTGAATCACCCTCCTGTGAATATAGCTATTGCATCATGTGCTATTTGTAGCTATATAGTATGATGTCAATGCGTTGCGTTTTATCTTAATTTTTTTGAAGAGTTGCCTCTCCGTAAAATGCAGATTAATTCAACGATTAGCCTCTGATTTTCCATTATATCAGTGGAAAATTTATTAATATCGCACGTCCCCTTGTTTGTATTTCACTCAAATGACAGGCGGCTTCCGAGAGACGCATTCAATCATTGTGAAATGCTTGTTTATCTGTAATTAATATGATATCCGCAAAGTGGGACATATGTGGTGTCGTATTTTGAGAGTCCGAATCCGACCTATTGTCTTATCTTTCAACTCACATTTTAATCTAAATTACACAGTGACGCTTTAGTTTAGAATAGATGCTTTCAGAATATGTTTAAATATTTAAACAGCTATATATCTTTATAAGTAGCGTGCGATAAATTATCAAGATAATAAAATAAATAAATAATTGTTTTACATTTCTATAAATAAAATATGTGCGAGTAGTAATTAGAGAATATACATTTTTAAAATATCAAGAAAACATGACAGTTTAGTTATCTATTTTTACGTATCATTATTTTTAATATCGAACGAGGTTTGTACAATATTTTTTTTTACAAAAAGGATAAAACTAATATTTTTGACAAAATAATGTGCCAATTTTTAAATTTCAATTATTTACATGTTTATTTTTGTGTAATGCACTGTTAATCAGGGCATGTAAATTTATTAGTTACCAATTATTATTATTATTATAGTTACATACTATTTTTATTTTAGATAATGTCACAACAATATTAAGTATTAATTTTTACACTGACAACTAAATGACATTTGAAAATATTCGAATACTTATGTCTGAATCGTACTTCATATTCATCACAGACCATGTCCAGACGGATACAATGACTAAACTCGGTCTACATAGACCACGTTTAAACTGGGTCTAAAATTTACTATGAATAGGGTATTCTCTCATGATTACAAACATTAAAAAGTTATTTAAAATACTAAAGTTGATTGGTAAACGAGAGAGAAAAAGCAAAAAAAGATGTTATAAATTGATTGTTGCAAAAGATATAAAGCATTAAAATTTTGATGATGTACTAGTTGTACTATCAATGGGAGACCAGTTGATATCCCTACTACATGCTCGAATATGATAACACGCCGCATTTAGGTACGTACATGCTCGGGTCTACTTCGGTTCGTTCGGGAGTATTCGTACTACAGCTGTAGGGATAAATAAATGTAATCATTTACTTAAAATGGTTTTCTTATAATTATCTTTACTTTTTTTTAGTAATAATATGTAAGATTACAATTAAATATATTTGATTTCCTACCTTTTGTAATACTTACTGAATACCATCTCGAAAACTCATGAACCACTGATTGTACACCGCTGGTACGTACAACTAGTACGTCACGTATCACGTGACCTACCAAAATTAAATTTTAAAAATTAATATCTCGCTTATTAAAAGGAATTTTTAATTCGGGTTTCCACAGGTACTCTTAGAAATACCTGTTCTTTAAGAATAAAGAATAAAAAAAATATGCGAGAATACCCTATTAGGTCCAAGGTGGTCTAAGTTAGCCCTAGTTTAAACCTAGTCTACGTAGACCTAGTTTAAACCAAGTCTATCTCAGTTACTATGAATACGGCTGCTCACCTTGTTCATTTCTTGTTTCGTTCTGTTTCATAACGTTCAAATCTTTTTAAAAAATACTGACAATACCTCTACCTACTCCAATTCAATAAATAATTTTCATGTACATTTTGTACTCCGGAGTGTACTTTTTAAATTGTGAGCGCGCCAGTTCATCTGCGCCAACTTCATATATTTGAACGTTAGGAAACTGAAGGAAACAAGAAATGAACGAGCGATTTATGAACATTCGGACAATGTGTGTGTTCCCCAATTCAATATATTGCGTACAATAAAATATTTTTTCTGGCGTTACAAAGTATGCAAAATAAATTTTGCTTATTGATTCAGATGCAGAATTTTATTCTTTACATTCTACAACTTTTATTTGAAACGTTTTTTTTTACCTAAAATAAATAGGGGAGTAGGAAATTATGACAGTATGATTTTACATGTTAAAGTCCTATTTTCGGGAGTTCCAGTCATCCTGTATGTAAATAAATGTGAAATAAAGAATATTTACATTTTCATTACGTGTTTGATTTATATTTTGAATGTAGCACGGTATATATCAGGTTTATTTACAAACTTACTAAAACAGATGAAACGTTTTAGCTTTGAAACGTTTTCCGTCTCAAGGGCATTGACATGAAATGACGAAAGCACACACGGCAATTTTCAGAGCCGTTTTAATAGGAAATGACTTGCTTGGCTTCATATTCATCGTAATATGCTATATAGGGTGATTCAAAATATAGGGACAAATGGCTATTTTCTTTATTAATAGTTTTAGATCCATAGTTTAAATTACAAAGTTGAGGAATGGGAACTAACAAAAATGTAATTTTTTAGCGTAAAAAGATCCTGAATTCTACGTCCTCTATCACCGGAAGCAATACTGTCGTTTATTTTTTGAAATTCTATAAATTTTTATAAATTTTGAAAGCAATTTAATTAGCTTTACAGTGATGCCAGGTAGTTTCATTTTCATTAAAAATTAATCTAGTTGTTAGTTTTTCAAAATTATGAAATTTTAATGCATTATCAGTGTGCGATGTCGTTTCTACTGTCTTTGTTTGGGAAATATTTTGACGGTTACCTGATCTCTATTTTTCAATTTCGAACAATTCGATGTGTCTGTCTATTATTTAATAAAGAGTAAAATTAATTTAAATGATAAAAAATCATGTACAGTAGTTCCAGTATAGCAACTCATTGCAAGGTTGCAGGCACAGTAGCAAAGTGAAAGGGATATTATATTGTACAGTCTCAAGCATAACGCATACTACCTGCTAATATCTATCATAAGCTCGAATCTGACCGAACAGGAGCGGAGGTTACCGAGCGTTCATTCAACCTATGCACGGACTCTACAAATAAGCATTTACCTAAAATTCTATTATTATTTCTCTCTTTTCATCGTGTTATTACATATTCTGTGCTACACAAAGGAGTTCCAAGATTGACCGACCTCATTAACATAAAATATCATGGAAAATTGATAATGTATTAAAGTTTTTTATATATAAATTTATACAAGCATCCGTGACATAGACGTTTAATATGGGAAAACAGTTTTTTTTTCAAATTTGATTTACACACGGTTTTAGAGAATAAAATTCTGAATCTTTTATTACCGAAATTATTAAATTTACTGCCTTAGCAACCGAGTAAACTTAATTTCAAGACGTGGTAAAAACAGATTTATACTCCATTGATGACAGCGAGAGAATTTGGAACTACTTCTTGAACAGAAACAAGTCAATCTACTAGTCAAAAGAAGATAATTTTCTGTTCAAGATATAGTTTCAAATTCTCTCGCTATCGTGAATGGAGTATAGTATACATTATTTCAAGGAATAAACGTTGATTAACTGTCAAACACTGATTTATGACATTACTTGATTTGACAGTTTATTCTTGGAAACATTCGTATACTACATCCATTTTTTAAATTAAGATTTCTCACACTAGCACCGCACATTTAAAAAAATTGGCACACACAATTTTTGCATATTATTCTCCAAATCTTTATGTAAAAAATCTGATGTGACCAACACAATACCTCCCGCCATTTACCTATAATAATAATAATTTTTATATTACTTTATAAATTTATCCATAGAATATACAGAAAAAGTATTAAAGCAAACCTATAGAAAATGGAATAATCTTTAATTTTTATAATAAAAAATTGCGAAAAAAATACATTTTTTGAAGAAAAACTATCTTGAGCTTCAAGTAAACTGCCATTTTAGGTTATCCGATTGTCACCAAAATCTAATGGCTTCTTTCCATATTAGAATAAGGTAGAAATACATGGTTTCACAACTTTCTGAATAATAGTATTTGAGTTAGAGCGTAAAAGGATCCACACCCACACACACACACACATACACACTTACACACAGGCATCATCGTGAAAATGTTAAAAATGGACTCTAGGGACCTTAAAACGTGGTCATTTACCAAAATCTCGATATACGATTTTTAGCACGACCCCTATACCTCTCTTACCAGGGGTAGCGGGAGGTAAAAAACACAGCTTAACGTTTTACGTTTGTCCTAGATGGTATTTACAAAAACTGTTTTCCCACATTAACAATCTATGTCACGGATTCTCTTGTTTACCTATATACCACTCCATTAAAAAAAATCCACGACGATATTGTTTCCGGTAGAACCAGAAGTAATATTCGAAACCTTTTCAACCAAAAAGTGGCATTTAAGTTCACCACCAAGTTTGTAATTTAAACTATAGGTCTTAAATTAATAATGAAAATGTCCTTGTTTTTTCAATCAGCCTATATATTATAATACTTTATATAAATTCATATCTTTTTCGAACAATTCGTTTTAAAATGAAACTTTATTTAATGAAATCTTGTTACTTGCGTTTTACCATGTTTTACTAATTATTAATATGGATAAAAATTTCTTTTATCACTAATGATATAAAAGTTAATATCCACAGCCTACCACAAAATTAAAAGGTGTGGACGTTAGTATAAAAATTAAACGTAAATGTAAACGTATCTTTAATTTTAGTTAAAATAATCTAGACGGCAAGTGTAGAGAAGAATGTAGCTCCCTCGAGGGTAGTCACTTTATTAACTCAAGCAAATTAGCACACGAGGTGTTAACTTTCCGCTTATTAATAAAATATGTCTTTACTTGTATCATAAATAACTATTTTAATTATTAGCGCAGATTCCACAACTTATATGCTATAATTTATCTGGGTTTTGACTTATAATCAATATTTTGTTTTGTACAGGGACATAATTAACGCGCCCCGTATCTTGCATGGGAATCTCGAGAACTATAAGAGATACGATGTAGGTTAATGGCCGATTGCATAACTCACTTAAATTTTATGTGTCCTTCAGGCCGGTCGCACACTTATATGATATTTGTTTCTAGGGTGGTTGCAAGAATCAAATGTGATATAATTGTGCGACCGGCCTTAAGAACACTTAAAATTTAAGTGAATATATATATATATTTGTGAAAACAAAATCGTAATAATCCCTTTAAATAAAGAGTTATAAATTATTAAAAAATGTATAAATTTTCAAATAAATAATAACGTGATATAAGATAAAGATAAAAGTGGTTAACTACGAATTATTTCCGTGGATATCGAAATATTATTTGCACTTTCAAATAAATAAATAATTTATAGAATTTAGGAGATTTTTTCATTTAAAAATACATAGGTATATATAACAAAGATGCATGGAAATTAATCATCTAATTTCAAATTAGACAACTGGGCCGTATGTCTTATTATTTCTGCGTCATAAATATTAAAATATTCAACAAATTTGTGCAATTTATTTTGAAGTGTTACTGTTATTTATCAAAAGTCAGGAAATGCTTAGCGATTTGGGCATTGGAAATCAGATACCTAGATAATTCCTAAATCAAGATAGGCAAGCTTAGTCGTTGGTGAAAATGAAACTTTGCTATGTAATGTGCTACACTTTGGATACTTACTTAAATTTTACGATTCATTGGTGAAATCGGGTATTACTAAATGGTATAGATGTATGTATGTATTATAATTACCGAGAACAGAAGCACCCAGTAATGGGTAATAAGCCTTGATTATAAGAATATTTCTTTACTTATTTTATTTAACATTATTTAGTTGGTAGATTTTAAGCTCCACAGGTCCAATTATGAAAAAGAAAAACAGTGTATCAGCGCTTTAATGCACGTGCCCCGTGCCAACCTTTAGTTATTGCTGATGATGTCTTTGTATTTTAGATCTCCACGTAAAAATAAAATACGAGAAACGACAATTATTTTTGTTTATGAGTTGTACCACATATCTTTTTCTGTGCTTGTTATAAATGTTTTCCATTCTACATGCTTTTTCGATCATAAATATTGTAGTCGTTTAATGTCACTGGAATCAGCATGAAAAAGCAATTTTCAAACAATTGATTTTCAATTTTGTATAACTTCTTGCTCTAATTTATCTCAATTTAAGTTAAGAAATATGGAAATTGGTTGAAATTCATTTTCGTGTTCCGCACAGTGATAACCTAACAAAATAAAGGATTATTGGCAATTCATGTAAATTCTGAAACTTTACACTCTTCATTGGGCCATTCACGCAACTTTGCCAGGAATTAAATTTTCAAACTGTACCTATTATGTTGATATTATTGCTGTAGCAGCAATCACTCAACACGAAAACGCATGTAGACATTTTGATATTTATATAGTATTTACGATTTAGGGCTACTTACTTCACATACGAGTCTAAACTCATAATAGTTCGACCGGTTTACATTTTTGACAAATTATTACACAAATGGCGAGAAATTTCTGCAAAATTCTTTCGACTATTGTAAAGACGGACTTAAAACTTACAAAAACTGAGGGGCCAAATGATGGGTGATAAAAGTTCGACCGGCATTTAAAGTGTCATCTTATATATTCGCCGTCAAATAAGTATGTACTGATGCTCAACGTTTTCCCTTCTTTCCACCCTGTCCCTTGCCCTGCCGTGTTGTCGCTTTTTGTAACTTAGCATTTTCAGCACTGCCAGTGAAATGGCAACAGTGTAGAAATCTCCAGTCCATATTTATTTGACGGCAACTATAGTCCAGATTTATCTTCTACCGCGATCCTTTACTTTTGGCACAATATTAAAAACTTTATAAAAATCCATTGCGTACAGTAAAACCTACCTTGCAAGACATGTGGTACAATACTCTAACAGAAAAATGTGTATGGCTTGTGGATAATGCCTAATAGAATTAAAACTGTTATTAATAATCAAAGCCGGCCCGACGGGTGTTCGAACTATAGGTACTCCTGAAATGGCGCTAAAAATTTCGGGGCGTCTGTAAGGTGGAAAATATTTCTTTTACAGGGTGGCGGCGGTCAGGGGTGAAGGTAGGAATTTAATGGGATTTTTGTTTACAATTTCCTGCTCCCTTGTTCATTTTATGGCAAAAACTGTAGAATGTAAAGTTGTACAAAACTGTTCTTACATTTTTACCTTCCGACACCTTTAGGTAAGGAAGGTATTGTCTTTGATCAAAAAATTCAATGATGAGTTTTTAGTGAATAAGCATGTTTTAGGGTCCCTATAATACGATTTTACCATTTTTACTATGATGTGTGTATGTACGTATGCGTGTCTGTGTGACGAAAGTTTCGGATCACATAATTTCAATACTACGATTCGAGAAATTCTAATTTTTTCATATTCCTCAAGTTTACATCCAGAAGAACAAGTGATTAGATTTTGGTTATAATTGGTCAATCGGAAGTACCCTCAATTGAAAATTTTAACAGTTAAATATGATTTATTGACATTTAACGTTATTATAACTTAAAAAATATATTATTTTCTATACGATTTCATTGCATTTTATACTTCACATTCAATAGATATAGAGTTAAAGAATTATAAAGATATTGAATATCATAAATCAGCCAGCTATGCTAATATATTCAGATAATTCAAATGGGCAGATGTCAGTATCAATGAAAAGTAAATGAATGTTGAAGTAGATGTTGGAGAAGACACGGAAAGATACGGTAAAGAAATAACTCTAGTGTTACAAGTTTCTACAAAGATACAAGAGAGACGATTACATTGGTTTGAATATGTCATAAGGAGAGATAAATAATATATTGGAAGAAGAGTGAATAGCTTAGTAACAGAAGGTTGAAGAAGCAGAGGAAGACTAAAGATAAGATGGAAGGACTGTATTGCGGAAGACTTGAGAGAAAAGGAACTGAATGAGAACGACACGTAAAATAGAAATGAATGGAAGAAGAAAATAAAAACATAGCTACCCCTAACGAATGGGAAAAGCTAAATAAAGAAGAAGATGTCAGTGTCAGGTTCAATTTGCATAGTTTGTTTATGAAATAATTATACTGGAAATTTCTGAAAACCAGACAAGAGAGAGCTATTGCTACGAACTAACAGAAATTTTGAATTTTCTTTTTAAAATTGTGAAAAAACTAGAAACATAATAAAATGTAAAAACATTTTATTTTAATTCTGTACAACTTTGTACTCCATAGTTTTTGCCGTAAAATGAACAGGAGAGCAGGAAATTGCATAAAGCAAAAATCCCATGTTAAATTCCTATGTTCACCCCTAACCGCCACCACCATGTATAAATAAGGGCGCATCGAGAATCTCGAACAGGGAGCTGATTGACCCAGGGCCGGTTCTGCTAATAATAAAGTTGATATAACCATATATTAAACGCCGGAATACTTGAATAACGTATTCAGGTTTTGTAAGTTCAAAGTCAATATTTTAAAATATTCGAAAGAAATTTGTAGATATTTTTTACCATTTGCGTTGGTTTTATAATTTGTTTGCTGAAAATGTAAACCGGCCAATCTATTATGAGTCTAGGCTCGAAAATACAACTGCGAATGGCGCACTGACACCGTACTAATGACATTTGTTTGTATGGGAACATTTAAAATCAATAAAAGTACATTGAATAATTCGACTCAATTGTTTAAGATTAAATGTTAATTATATTTCATGAAATAGAAGCCAAGAAGCTTTTCTTCGGCAATAAAGTTGACATGTAGCACAAATGAGATCTTGTACATTTTTATTTTATTTTATCGAAATAAGAGCAAATATTTACCCGTATTTTTTATTTCCCTTCTTATTAAACTTTATTAGTGAGAAAATTGTCTTTGAAAATACAATCGTTTAAATTGCTGCTGGATTCCATTACACCTCACGTTGCCTAATGACGTACGTCATGTTTGTATTAATGAGATTGGCAAACTTATTCACATCAACGTAACCATTGACGTTGATGTCTATAAATTGCTTCTAGTGTTTAAAGATACGTAACTTTATCTTAGTTACTGACAATAATATATTTCAATAAATAGCAGGTAACCAGACCTGGCAATACCTCCTATCTGCCATGTTCAATGAAAATAAGTTATTAGTAGATTTAGATTTTGCATCGCTATTTACATTGTAATTTAAAAGTTTCCTGTATCATTGCTGTCTTCCATTTTTAGCAAAACTTAGTTATTAATAGATTTGGATTCTTAAATTGTAATTTAAAAGTCGTGGTAAACTTTGGCAAAAAATCACGTAGGACGAATTGCTCGAGCACTCGTCCGGTACGGCGTAAGGAGAGAGAATGTGACGTCGACGTTCATGATTGGCAGCAGTCCGAATCTATAAGCTTGTCAGATTTGCTTAAAACTGGAGGCTAAGTACGTTCCGTAATAAAGCGTTTATTTTTTGTCCTAAATTTAGAAATATCATTATAGGGATATATATTTAAAAATCCATATTTTATTTAAAAATAAAGTTTTATATGAGCAAAAATAATTTTAATAATTATATTTCCAGTTCTGTGATTGGTTTAAAACTTTCTTGTCATAGTCAGTGTGATTTGGCATTGGCCCTGGTTCAAATATAGTATATTTTTTATATATTTAAACAGAAAATCAGGTTTAGCAATACCATAGAAAGTACTTATTCGAATTTCAGAAGAAAATAGTATATTGAAAGACAAGTATTACAATGATCCTGTAGTGATCTAGTTTTATTATTTATATATTTATATTTTATATATAGATAACTATGAATATAGGTTTTGTTTTTGGTTCCATATAGATTATTGACTAGTTACTGTTTTTGTAAAATATCAAAAAGTCTTTTTGATATTTTACAAAAACAGAATAATCTATATGAAACCAAAAATAAAACCTATGTTCATAGTTATCTATATATAAAATATAAATATATAAATAATAAAACTAGATCAGTACAATCCTTATTGTAATACGAGTACAGTTTGCGTATTCGAGCCGTAGGCGAATTACGCAAAGTACGAGTATTAAAAATGGACATTTTCATACTATTTTTCCTATTTCGCATTAATTTACGTTTATTTTGAAATTATTATTGAAATAAATATTAAAATATCAAGGTTGATAACACTGACTGTCTCAATAAACATTTGAAAAACAATTTACTTTGACATTTTGACAGTTACTTACAACTTAGGTTAGAGTTATAATTTATATTTATTATGTTATGAACCTACAAATAAATTCCTTGAATTTTAATTTAAAAGAGTGCTTTATTGTTTGATATAAATATTTACTATAAAAAATCTAATTTCAGTAATTATTCATGAGTAATGACAGGTAATGACACTAAAATATTTATCTGACACAGACAAAGTTACCAACTTAACAATTTAAAAAATCCCCATAAATCTTTGTACAATATTTTTTATTGTATCACTGTTGTTGATAAAAACATTGTACAAAATTCAGTTTGTAAGTGCGAAATAGGAAAAAGAATTTTAATTTTGTTGGCAAGAGATTGTAGCAATGTCCGTAAATTATTAAATAGGGTCTTCCACCGTAGTAACAAATTAGAAACATGGGTCATTTATATTAAAACTATATTTTAAAACAGTAGGTTAAGGACTATCAATGTTTAAAAAATATTAATTTTTAAAATAATTGAGTTTTTATGTAATTTCCTCATTTCTATATCTCAGGGCTGGCAAAACCCCAGGTTATTTTTTAATATCCGACCGATTGAATTGTTTTTGGGTTTTATTGTATTATTATTTTTGGGCTTTATTAGATATTTATTATGAAATTGTTACAATATATTTTTTGTATTAATTATACATTATAAATTAATTTTGACATTAGTGCGTTTATGTCTCACTTTGCAAACTAATGCGAAAAGGTGGCCAAATCAGCCAATCAGCTATAGCCTGTCACTTTTTCACACTAATGCAAACAGCGAAAGTTCTAATTTATAACAATTCTTTATTTGCTTTTTGTTAAATTTGAGCGGAATTAGAAAAAAACTAGTACCTATGTGATATGTTGCAAAATTGTGTTTTTGCACATGGCATCTTCACGTCTAGTGCGAAAAACACGATCATTTTGCACTAAACTTATAAATATTTAATCTGGGTTTTATTGGGTTTTTAAGTAGGTTTTTTAATATCGGGTTGTTTTTTTTTGGGTTGGGGAAATATACCTACTATCTACTACTACTATCTACTCTATTTTAAATTATCACTACTTTCAATCCGTTTTGAAATACGGATTCCATTTTCAAGTACATAAATGCAGAAAATAACGAAATAACGGAAGTAAACCAAATAACGCTTGATTAAATTTATGATATCACGCCAAATAATTTATTGATACTTTTCTATGAAAGTGAAAGATATGTTGCATGACATAGGTTTTCAGTGGTAATCAAAACTTGGACTATAATGTACATAGTTTTTTATTGATTATATTTAGTAAATTGCTTATTATCTAGGTATATTTCCACAAGAGTTATTTTAATATATTTATATATTTTTATTTGTTGAAAAAGATCCAAGTCCATTGTTTGAAAACAAAATCATGTCTATATCTACGTACGTCACATAATATTAAACAAATTATTACGGCTAACAATAAGACTTTCTAAAACTACAAATTATTTTTAGTTTAGATGAAGTTCCATATAAAAAAATTGAAAAATATCTTTGGTGACTCCATTGCAGGTTTAGATACTTCACGGTGTAGTGTGCTCCCACAAAACTTTAAAATCTAATTCCTAACATCCTAAATAATGACGTCATTTAGTACATATAAATTTAGGATGTAGACATTATTGAGATAAAAATTCAAATTCGGTCACAGCCCATTTCGTGTTCAATTCGCAGCTTTGGAAAATAACTCCGCATCAACATATTTCGATTTTAATATCGTCATTATTCCATTACTTCCTTCTAGGAGATATAATCTACGACGCTAATGAAAGTAATTTACTGAGGTGGAATGTATTGCCGGGGAAACCGCCGTTAATAATTCGACTGCAATTAATTATTCCCCGTTTAGACTAAAGCCCTTATATTTTTATTTTGATTTTTACACACTTGTAATTCAAGTCTGGCTGGGATTGCAAATCTAGTTATTTCGTCTGCAATTACGATGAGCCAGGAAGTAAACACTTCATGTAAATGGATATTTCTCAAATATAACCAGCTCGACGGTTTTAATTTAATAACTCACATCACATAATTGGATTTTTTTTCACGCTTTATAAACACATTCTACGTATAGTACAGAGATACCCAGTCCTTTTTACCTCTCGCTAAGAGAGGTATTGGATTCATGCTAAAAATCGCATATCCAGATTTTATTGAATAAGCACGTTTTAAGGTCCCTACAATCCGATTTTAACATTTTTACGATGATGTCTGTGTGTGTGTGTGTGTGTGTGTGTGTGTGTGTGTGTGTGTGTGTGTGTGTGTGTGTGTGTGTGGATGTGTGTGTGTGGGATGTTGGAAGGACGGTTACTCAAAAACTATAAGACTTAAAATTTGTTTAACAACGTATTTCCCAATCGGACATTCATGGGAAGATCTGAAAAGGTTTTGGTAACAATTGGACAACCGGAAGTAGAAGATTCTTGAAAAAAAATCTTCTAAATATTATTTTTTGAAAATTTTTCTTGATAATATTAAAGAAAAATAAATTCTCTTTCTGATACATTTAAATATTTTTATACATATTTTATAGATTTAGAGATAAAAGGAATATAATATATAAAATAATGTTGTAATTAATTTTACAACCGAAAGGATGCCATGAAAAATAGTTGCAAATTTAAATTATTTGTAACTGACAGATAAATGTCAGTGTCAGAAATAATGAGTAATGAAAGAAAAATGTATTTGGAGAATCCCTTAATTCTTGATCTGTGACTATTATGGAGATGACAAGTCTAGGTTGAAGGACTTAAATTTGTTTCAAACATTATGGGACAATGTACACCAGTACTGTAGACTAGAGTAACTTTGAATTGCGAAAAAGCTATCAAATTCTTCTCAAGTAAGTTGTAAATATTGACAAAATTACACATCGATATAAGAATAATCGGAGTGCAATCTATCCGTCACTTTATTAAAGGGAATTAAGGTTATTTAGATATAACAAGTATGAAAAAATAAAATGTAAAAGAAGATATATAAGAATAGATGCACAATCCAGATATATACATTATAGACCGCCCAAAATTAATGTTTTTACTAGAAGAATATGAAGAGAAAGTAAACAACGTTGTTCGAATTGAAAATTGCAGTTACCAGCCTAATATTTATATATGGTAAACTCTACTTTGTAATTTATTGTAACATAATTTATGGTAAAATATCTTTATGTTGAGACATGCTATTATTGAATAATAAAGAAGTTTATACGTCATAGATTTATATGAATAGATTATTTGTATTTATAAAAATATTCTTTGCTTTATGCATACAGCCAGGTAAAATATACGGCGAGAGGTTATGTGCTGGCCACATCAGATTTTTTTCAGTAGCCATATTCGTTTACATGTTTGGTAAGTAAATGCAATAGAATCGCCGTACGACATAATTTTTTATCAAACATTTACTTACACTTTATCTATTGGAATCTTATTATTATTTATAGTGAATTATTTTTCGGGAGTCGATAATGGGATCCTATAACAATTTAAACTGGAAGAACATGATGAACTAAGAATTTTAGTGCAAACGCGATATTTTACGTAATAAGCAAGATATGAATTTTTAAAGTTCTGAATTTGGTGCATGACGTAACAGGTCTTCACCAGTGGTGTGGTCGGCAAACTGTTAGTTCTAAAGAGTACAAATGTTTCATGTTCGTATGGCTGAATTTATATTATATATATATATATATATATATATATATATATATATATATATATATATATATATATATATATATATATACAGGAAGATCACGCGAGAATGAAGCAGAAATTTATCTTCCTAAGCGAGATAGCGATTATCGTCAAATAAACAAATTTGCTATAGACAATATGGGCAATAAAATGCCATATCAAGAAGCATTCTGTTACTTCCAGTTCCGGAGTATGTGATACCAACTTTAAAATTTCAAATGGAACATACTATATTTTTTTATATTTTTGAAAAGTACATGAAATTTGTGTCTGAGATTTTATTGTTTTTTGTTCATAGATGACGATATTTTTTGAGATAAATTAATTTATATGACGTAACCTAGGTAACAAATCCAATAAAACAAAATTCCACACTTTCTTGATTTATTTTGTTGTTTACTATCATTGTAAAGCAAATTTAGTGTACTTTTCAGAAATATAAAAAAAATAGTATATTCCATTTGAAATTTCAGAGTTGGTATCACATACTCCGGAACCAAAAGTAACAGAACGCTTCTTGATACGACATCTTATAGCCCATATTCGCTATAGTAAATTTTCTTATTTGAAGATAATCGCTACGCTAGCTTGCTTAATAACGGAGATAATTGCCGGTTCATTCTCGCTTGATCACTATATATATATATATATATATATATATATATATATATATATATATATATATATATATATATATATATATATATATATATTGTATATACTTTATACGTTATATACATGAAGAAATTATTATTAAGCATAAATAACAAATAAAATGCATTTTTTCCCTTATAAATTATAGACCATTGAAACAGTGTGACCATTGTTTGACAATACTGTGATACAAACTATGGCGGCGAATGGCGCTAGTGTTTTTCCATTGATATTTCACTTAGGCGGGCGAAAAACATTTAAATAGTATTTCTATAAATAAGAATTATCTAGTACAGAATGACCACGATAATGTACTGAACATTGGGATTTCGAGAAGAGAGATACGAAGTTTGTTAAGTTAGACAAACGTTATTTCATTAAGAGAACTCTACTAGATATATGCGAAAATGTAAATTATTCTGTTTTCTTGTTTTGCTTATAACTTTTTTATTTGAATTTAAACTAGATTTTAACTTGCAATTGTAGAGACTGCATGAAGAATTGACAACAGTTCTCATTTTTTTCTTGCCATTTTCGTGAAATTCATTGCAACTTAAAATATAGTATAAAATCAAATAAAAAAGTTATAAGGAAAAAAAAAGAAAAACTGAAAAATTTACATGTGTGTCTCTATCTATAGTTAACTACCAATCTTTTTTTTTGTGGAAAACAAATACATCATTAAAATAAATTGACTCTGGCACAAGTGTTGTGTACCAGCTTCACATTTTTATAATATTCGAGATCTCAATATTTGACTAGTTATTATGGACACCAAGTCATATGTAACGCACTCCACTCGTATGTACTATTTATGTATATCAATTAAATATATATAATACAGAAGGCTTTGGTTGCGACAGGCGTCATCTCACGGTACTCATTGCTGGCGTGGAGAGTGTACCACAGGGGTAAATTTTCTGCCATTCAAATTCGAAGTAATTTTTGGCGTCGGTCGGGATCAAACCCGGATCCCCAGATTCGCGACCCGACACTCAGGCACACGGCCACGAGGCCCCATATAATATTAAATAACAGGTGTAATAAAGAAATATCGGATAAAAATGGATTAAATATTTAATTAATTCATTTTATTTAAATTTGAAATGCGTAATTATACATCATTCATTGTATTTTTACCTTCCGTCACCTATAGGTAAGGAAGGTATTGTCTTGGGTGGTGAGTTTTCATTGAATAAGCACGTTTTAGGGTCTTTACAATACGATTTTACTATTTTTACGATGATGTCTGTATGTGTGTGTGTGTATTCGTATGTGCGTGTGTGTGTGTGTATGTGTGTGTGTGTGTGTGTATCTGACCGCCTTTCATGCACGATATCTCCAATACTAGAATTCCAAAAATTACAATTCTTGCATATTCCTCTTCCTTACAACCATATGCAAGACTTGATTAGATTTTGGTTATAATTGGTCAACCGGAAGTACCCTCATTTGAAGATTTTAACAGTTTTTCTTGAAAAACTGAGTTAAATGTTATTATAACTTAAAGAATATATTATTCTCTATACGATTTGATTGCATTTTATATTTCATATTCAACAGATATAGAGTTAAAGAATAATAAAGATTAAAAATTCGTATAAATTTCATAATTCAGCCAGCTATGCTAACATAACCATGGAAACTGCTAATATATTCAGGTAATTCAAATTGACAGATGTCAGTATCAATAAAAAGCAAGTAATTGAATGAATAAATAAGGGAAGTAACTCTAGTGTTAGAAGTTTTTAGATATAATAGAGACGATTACATTGGTTTGAACATGTCATGAGGAGAGATGAAGAAATTAATAGAAGGTGGTAGAAACATAGGAAGACCAAATATAAGATGAAAAGACTGTATTGCAGAAGACTTGAGAGAAAAGGAACTGAATGAGGACGACACGCAAAACAAAAATTCGTGGAAGAAGAAAATAAAAAATAGCGACTCCCTAACGAATGGGAAAACTAAAGAAGAAGAAGATGTCAGTGTCAAGCGCAATTTGCATAGTTTGTTTATGAAATAACTTTACTGGAAATATAGGATCTTTTGCAAAAAATTATGTATAGGGCGCGTGCAGTGACATGACATTGCTGCCTTTGGCAAGCAGATATGGGGACCCGTATCAAAATGACAGCAATTAATTATGTCCATAACTGACAAGTGTCATAATTTTTCATTCAAAACTTCATGATTTTCTTATTTCATGTGATTTGTTTGTTATCAGGAGTATGGAATTCCGTTGCCGAGAAAGGGAATCATAAAATACCAAAAATTTAGAATCTTTTGCAAGAAAATTTATGTATGGAATTTGTACATAATACACAGGATTGACGGAAGGTATTGTGCTGGCCACATCAGATTTTTTAATATAACATATGATTGTTTTTAATACTATTGAATAGCAAATTTCATGTACTTTTCAAATTTAAATAAATATATAGGTGTTCCATTTGAAAATATAAAGTTACATACCATTGCGTAAAAGTGGAAGCTGTAGAAAAACCTATATTGCAGATTTATAGACATTTTAATATAAAAAAAGCTTCGTTTGAAACATTTTTCCATTTTCATTACTGATATATTGTACATCATTACTTTTTTAATTTTTTTTAAAAAAATTGTAACTTATTAAAGGAAGTAATTTTGCTGGCACAGAGTTAGAACTGAATCAAATGTATGAAATACGTAACAGATTTGGAAACCTGTTACAGCTTTTCCTTGAGGAAAAAAATCAATTTCAATCTGATATTGATACTTTTACTCATTTTCTGTATCGAGAAACATTTAAACGATTTTAAGTTGATACCTTTCATCGTTAATAGAAACTGGTATTTTAAAAATTTAGCTCGTGTTAATATAGGTAATGCAGCTAAACTTTGGCAATCTTTGTTACTTTTTAAAATTGTCATTTAATAAAAATGATAGCCAATTCTACAATACTTGTGTGTTTAGTTTGAAATTTGTAAATTGGGCAATGAATTTAAATATTTGTAACTTTAAATATCGTACTCCAATAGTTATTTAACTATTAAGTTTGTTAATAAGGGTGATTAATAATCGAGACATCTTGTTAAGATTATTAATTTCTGATTAACCATGCATTAGTTAATTTTTCCGTTGATCGTACCTTATTCAATTAAAGAAAATTTAAATTTATTCTATGACAAAATTTTATAGGTTAGTAAAAATTTTGAATTGTTGTTGTAAAATTGTTTATTAATAGAAAATTAAAATCATTCACTAATAATTGATCAACGGAATTTTTCTTTACTTTAGTACCGAGATATATTTTTTCTAAGTCTAATTTTATAATCTCCGGTTAAAATTTTAACTGCCAGTTAAATAAACAAAACTAACATGATATGAACTGTTAAATGACAATATTGGGAAATGAACATAAATTAAAACAAAAACCACACATACGAGCTCAAACCCATAATATTTCGGCCGGTTTACATTTTCAAAAAACAAATGATAAAACCTGTGCAAATGGTGAGAAATTTCTACAAATATCTTTCGACTATTTTAAATATAGATTTTAAACTTACAAAACTGAATATGTTATACAAGTATTCCGCCATTTAATACTGGGTTATATCTTCTTTATTAGTAATACCAGCATTAATTCTATTAGCCATTGTATCCTTAAGCCCTGCAAATTTTTCAGTGAGTATTGTCACATATGTCTTGCAGGGTAGGTTTTACTGTACGCATTGGATTTTGACGAAGTTGTTTTTCATTGCCCCAAAAGTAAAGGGTCTCAGTAGAAGCTAAGTCTGGAGTAAAGGAAGACCATTAAAATGCCGGTTGAATTATTATCACTCGTCATTTGGCCAACAGTTTTTTTAAAGTTTTAAGTCTATATTTAAAATAGCCGAAATAATTTTGTAGAAATCTTAACCATTTGTGTGGGTTGTATAATTTGTTGAAAATGTAAACCCGCCGAAATATTATGAGTTTGGGCTTGTATATTTTATACGTATACAAATGCTGGTTTTAATTTAATTATTTTTTAATTCTCAATTAAATATTGGTGCAACCGGCCATTAGTATTGTTTATTTATCTGGAAGTTAAAATTTTAACTGGGGATTGTAAGACTGGTCCTGAAAGACATTAAATTAAGATTCTATATTTCAAATTCAAGAGAAAATATAATTACACGTAGAATAGAATTTATTTCTAAAGCACTTTATTAGTAACCACAACAAGCTTCTCGAATCGAAAGCTCAGAAAATTAAGTTATCTTTTCTAAAATTGAAAAGAAATTTAAATAAGCTATTGTTTACCATCAGTTTCAGAATCGTTTTATACCAGTCAAAAATAACAAACACATTAATTCTTCGACAAAAGTTAGACGTTTAAGTATAAACATGCAAAGAGAAACTTTTCTTTCTTCTGTTGATTCATACGTTGCTATAATGACAAAGAAGCTTTCGCGCTAGGCGCAAAATTTATACAGGTACTTAAATATACGAAATTATATTTGATTAGAGTAAGCTTGTTAGGAACGACAACTGATAAAGCACAGAACTGGCATCAGGATATTCAACAGCAGTGTAATTGTAAAATAAATTAGGATATCATGAAAGGCTTTCACAAATGTTGGATGGGCCAATCAGCTTTTAGGTTATGTTTGTAAAGCAAGAGTATTTCCCAGAGGAGAAAAGATATTGTACACGATCATAACATTATTAATAAGCGAACATAAATTTATAGACAGATTCATTGACTCGTTATGATTTTTAATTTATGTAATCAAAGTTAGATTTAGATTTTGTGAGGATAATACGTCTAGATACGCCATAAATATAAAAACATATAAAAAACAGTTTAATGTCCTGTGGTCCATTGGATTCTCAAACTTTTCAACTGGAAATCTACTCGTATATGTTGGGTGATTTATACCTTCCCTCACCTTTAGGTAAGGAAGGTATTTGTGTTTGGTAAAAAAAATCGATGGTTAGTTTTTCATGAATGAGCACGTTTTAGGACCTCTGGAATACGATTTTACTATTTTTATAATGATGTATGTATATACAGCAGAGATGTTTATGTATAACCTAGATACCTAACTTCGTATGTTTCAAACCACGTAAAGTGAAGCCTCAAGGTCAAGAGGCGGCCATTTGTTAAAAGGCAAAATATTAATGTACTATACGGATATGGTAAATACGAAATAAAATTCAGAATATGATTGATATATGAAGGTTATCACAAATAAATTGTAATTAAATTGGTGAAATATTAAATAAAAAACAATACTTGTTCTTAATTATTTAATTTGTCTTTTGCTGACAATTTGATTCTGATTGGACCACTTTGCAATTCTGTGCAATCTAATTTTTATATATTGCTTGCAAATATATAAAATCAGATCAATTTTATGATTATTATCCAAAGAAATTTCACATTGTAATTGAGAAAAAATATTTTTTTCACTGGCAAAAAGATTAATTATAAAATATATTATTTTTCTTTCAATATTATTTGTATTTGAAAGTGTTTTTAAATTATTAGTGAAAATATTAATTTCTGTTTCAGTAGCTTTAATTATTTTAAAAACTTTGCTTGCTTTAGTTGGGGTAAAATCTTTTCTCCTTATATTTATAACCCAAGATTTTAATATGTCTTTATTTTTCAAAGGAAATCTAAAAGATATAAAATAATGTATTTACATAAATTATATTACTCTCATTCCACATACAAATATTTTAACTTAATTTTCCATTTAATTGTTATATAGTTAGATTGAAAAAGTACATAACCTTACCCAAAAAATCTGATGTGGCCAGCACATAACCTCTCGCCGTATATTTTACCTGGCTGTATGCATAAAGCAAAGAATATTTTTATAAATACAAATAATATATTCATATAAATCTATGACGTATAAACTTCTTTATTATTCAATAATAGCATGTCTCAACATGAAGATATTTTACCATAAATTATGTTACAATAAATTACAAAGTAGAGTTTACCATATATAAATATTAGGCTGGTAACTGCAATTTTCAATTCGAACAACGTTGTTTACTTTCTCTTCATATTCTTCTAGTAAAAACATTAATTTTGGGCGGTCTAAAATGTATATATGGATTGTGCATCTATTCTTACATATCTTCTTTTACATTTTATTTTTTCATACATGTTATATCTAAATAACACTAATTCCCTTTAATAAAGTGACGGATAGATTGCACTCCGATTATTCTTATATCGATGTGTAATTTTGTCAATATTTACAACTTACTTGAGAAGAATTTGATAGCTTTTTCGCAATTCAAAGTTACTCTAGTCTATAGTACTGGTGTACATTGTCCCATAATGTTTGAAACAAATTTAAGTCCTTCAACCTAGACTTGTCATCTCCATAATAGTCACAGATCAAGAACTAAGGGATTCTCCAAGTACATTTTTAATTCATTACTCATTATTTATTATAATATTTACTTATTGTCAAAAAAGACAGATTGTAAATTAATATTGGGGAAATATTAAAAAAAAAAAAAAAAAAAAATTTCTGACACTGACATTTATCTGTCAGTTACAAATAATTTAAATTATCAACTATTTTTCATGGCATTCTTTCGGCTGTCAAATTTATTACAACAGATTATTTTATATATTATACTTCTTTTATCTCTAAATCTATGGAATATATAATAAAATATTTAAATGTATCAGATAGAGAATTTAATTTTCTTTAATATTACCACGAAAAAATTTCAAAAAATAATATTTAGAAGATTTTTTTTCAAGAATCTTCTACTTCCGGTTGTCCAATTATTACCAAAACCTTTTCAGATCTTCCCATGAATGTCCGATTGGGAAATACGTTGTTAAACAAATTTTAAGTCTTATAGTTTTTGAGTAACCGTCCTTCCAACATCCCACACACACACACACACACACACACACACACACACACACACACACACACACACACACACACATCCACACACACACACACAGACATCATCGTAAAAATGTTAAAATCGGATTGTAGGGACCTTAAAACGTGCTTATTCAATAAAATCTGGATATGCGATTTTTAGCATGAATGCAATACCTCTCTTAGCGAGAGGTAAAAAACCGTATTAAAAATTTATATTGAATAGAATGATCACTTTGTAGAAGAATTACGTATTAATTTATTTATTTATAACTGAATTATATATCGCAAAATATTGAATCTACTGTAACCTTTGAAACACACTCGTAAAAAATCTGATGTGGCCAGCACATAACCTCTCGCCGTATATTTTACCTGGCTGTATGCATAAAGCAAAGAATATTTTTATAAATACAAATAATATATTCATATAAATCTATGACGTATAAACTTCTTTATTATTCAATAATAGCATGTCTCAACATAAAGATATTTACCATAAATTATGTTACAATAAATTACAAAGTAGAATTTACCATATATAAATATTAGGCTGGTAACAGCAATTTTCAATTTGAACAACTTTGTTTACTTTCTCTTCATATTCTTCTAGTAAAAACATTAATTTTGGGCGGTCTAAAATGTATATATCTGGATTGTGCATCTATTCTTATATATCTTCTTTTACATTTTATTTTTTTATACTTGTTATATCTAAATAACCTTAATTCCCTTTAATAAAGTGACGGATAGATTGCACTCCGATTATTCTTATATCGATGTGTAATTTTGTCAATATTTACAACTTACTTGAGAAGAATTTGATAGCTTTTTCGCAATTCAAAGTTACTCTAGTCTACAGTACTGGTGTACATTGTCCCATAATGTTTGAAACAAATTTAAGTCCTTCAACCTAGACTTGTCATCTCCATAATAGTCACAGATCAAGAATTAAGGGATTCTCCAAATACATTTTTCTTTCATTACTCATTATTTCTGACACTGACATTTATCTGTCAGTTACAAATAATTTAAATTTGCAACTATTTTTCATGGCATTCTTTCGGCTGTCAAATTGATTACAACAGATTATTTTATATATTATACTTCTTTTATCTCTAAATCTATGGAATATATAATAAAATATTTAAATGTATCAGATAGAGAATTTATTTTTCTTTAATATTATCAAGAAAAATTTTCAAAAAATAATATTTAGAAGATTTTTTTTCAAGAATCTTCTACTTCCGGTTGTCCAATTGTTACCAAAACCTTTTCAGATCTTCCCATGAATGTCCGATTGGGAAATACGTTGTTAAACAAATTTTAAGTCTTATAGTTTTTGAGTAACCGTCCTTCCAACATCCCACACACACACATCCACACACACACACACACACACACACACACAGACATCATCGTAAAAATGTTAAAATCGGATTGTAGGGACCTTAAAACGTGCTTATTCAATAAAATCTGGATATGCGATTTTTAGCATGAATGCAATACCTCTCTTAGCGAGAGGTAAAAACTGCACCTTTCCCCCAGTCTGAAATCTATTCTTGCAACCAAATGCTGAACAAGAAGCTGGCATTTCGGTGGTAAATTACCCAATCCACAATAACTAAAAAACACAGTCTTTTGCAATACAATTCAAAGGCGACTGCATAGCCCGGGAACGATAGGTAATGAGAAAACTTCAAACCTTGCTTTTAGCTGTTAAACAAATATTTTCGTATAAAAATTAATGCTGTAGATAAATTTATAAGTATAAATAAATGATGTTCAGTTAATTTTATACGTTTCTTGTAAATTTTAGCCAGTTTCATCAACAAATAAATGTTTTAATGTGTTGACAAAATTTTCGTTACTGTTCTCTATCTCGTTCCCGGGCTATTAGTTGATGCCGTAAGTAGATCACTTTATAATCGTAAATTGTACTTTCAAAACATTAGTTATATATTACAATACATACTTTTAAATTGCCAGAAATCCATAAAGTTGAATAGACGTAAAATACTTACATGACTTTTTAACAAATGGCCGCCACACGAAATTGCTGGCTTCACTTCTCCGCACTGAGTTAGGCATCTCTGATATACAGTAATTTTTTTTAAAGATGTCCGATCATAGTCATCTGTATCATGAACGAATTAACAAATTGGCATACATTTATCTTTTTCCTTTGCAAAGGCCATAACCGTGTGCGATAAGGATGAATATAACACGCTTGTCTTTCAAAAATTCATATTGTTTCGACTAAGTTAGAACATTCCACTTTAAAACGATGCTTGTAATAATATAATATTTTCGCTGCAACGTAAGTTTAGTTTTTAATTCAGATACATTACCTTGATTCATAGCCGTGCGAATAACGTTATTTTCTGTCAGAGTCACTGACACTGACAATGTGTCAATTTTTTATTTCTCACATATTTGGTTTTACATTTGCTAATAAACATACCAGATGACTTATTTTTGATTTTGAATGCTTTTATTGTAACATATATTTTTAGCATAATAAAATAACAGTAGTATCTCATAAAAACTGAGCAAACGACACTACTGAATTTGTCATACTGGGCGGAGTAAAAATATGTATGTATGTAAACTCTGTTTCCACGAATTGATTCCCACGTCATCAATTGTAACCATATGATTTAATTCGCCAGGGGGGGGGAAGTAATTGATGACGTCATGTTATCGGGCGAAATCGTCTAATTTCCGTAGTAGGTTTTTATATAAATCAGAACTGAAAACTGTCAGTATACAGTATGACTTATACCGTGTGAATATTATTATTCATCAAAATACGACGTAAGACATTTATTTAACAGTATTATAATAAATTAACCTATATTGTGTCAGTTTTGTTATTAATCAAAATTCAAAGTATAAATAGTTATTTAGCAATACTAAACGTATTGAATAAATACGATACAAGTATAATGGATGAAATATAGATACCTCTTTATATTGTCCAAAAGCAATACGTTGCAATAATTGTCGGCAATCTTAGAAACACCGTCTTTGCAATAGCAAAATGCACAATATAATACGAAGAACTAAACACGAGAAGCACAAACTATCAACGCCAGTGGCCAAAATCACTTTAATCACCTCATGAATGACATGAATATTAAAATAATCCAAATATTTGAAAATGACTTTCGTTACCGTGATTATAGTACAGTTTCTATTTCATTTTTCACCGTTGGTTCGACGGAGATTGCATTTACCCCCCTGTGACACGTATGATAATGAGATAGCGAATAAAAGTGCCATATATATCATGTGTGTACGACAAAGATGTTAGATAAGAGTTTAGTAATTCTTGCAATAGTAATTGATGACGTGGGGATCATCTCGGAGATATACAATGTATGTTTTTTATGCATGTACGTGTGTGAATGTATGTATTTGTATGTGTGTGTATGCATGTGTATGTGTGTGTATGCGCGTGTATGTGTATGTAGCCATCGTTTCGGATCGCATAACTCCAATACCATAAATCCAAAAATTATTTTTTTTTTCGTATTCCTTGAGTTTACATCTAAACGAACAGGTCATTAGATTTTGCTTAAAATTAGTCAACCAGAAGTATCCTCATTTGCAACTTTAAACAGTTTTTTTGAAAAAATGCTGTTAAATATATCATTTTTTGACATTTTATCTTATAAATATTAAAAAATATTTCAGTTTCTATACGATTTGATTTCATTTTGTACTTTATATTCAATGAATATAGTTAAAAAATTATAAAAAAATATAATTTCATAAATCAGCCAGCTATGCTATAACCATGGAAATAACTACTATATTTAGAAAATTCTAATAGACAGATGTTAGTCTCAATGAAATGAAAATGAATGTGGCAGAGAGATGAGGATGTTGGGGAAGAGGAGGAAAGATAGGATAAGGAATGAAAGGATAAGGGAAATGAGGAAAGATGAATATATTGGAAGAAGAACAGCTTAGTAATAGAAGGTAGAAGAAACAGAGGCACACTTGAGAGAAAAGGAAATGATTATCTGGCAAAACATGCATTTTACGACGTTGAAGAATATCTGAATGTTGATATGAAACAAATTTTGTAGTATGTTTATTCTCGTTTCATTGTTTCTTTTTATCATTATTTGACGTACTTGTTAAAAAATGTAATATAGTTAAATAAATAAATAATAATCAAAACAATTTAACGTGCGATTAACACAAGCGTTAGTAATTTTTTTTTTTCATTAATCGTATCTTATTAAATTGGTGAATTTTGTTTTGTAGACAGAATTTCAGCAGATAAAATTTATGACCGTTTGACATGATTTTAAGAGGCACTTGTAGCTGTTTTAAACTATGTGCCATATATTTGTACGATAACTAATTATTGATTTGGGCTGGAGAATAAAAACAGGTTACTTTGTGTCTTGGGCTTGGGCCAAATACCTACAAGTACATACTCGTGCATAATACAACACCTCTTCATTGAGCACAAACATTTTTTTTGTTTCCATTAAATCCTAATTATAATTAAATGCTGCAATTAATTCTGCACAAAATGATACTTTGTTAAATGTTCGGCAAATGAATATTGACAGAAACAGGAATCAATTCTTCATCTCGATTTCTAGTAAATTATTTATAAAGTTATCAATAATTTATACGATTTAAATACATATTTTAAAAAACATTACTTTTTAAATCAAGGTTATGTGATTAATAATTTAGTTTTCATTTTCTGTACATTTGATGTAATAATATTCAATTACAAATACACCTCCATATACTATTTTTACATGTAATTACATTCTTTCGTAAAAGTAGGTGTTACATTTAAATAACAAAAACTGTTAATTGAAATTTTAACAGCATTGCCAGGAAAATTTTGATATTTATTTTCTTTTTAATTGTGTCACATGAACTAAAGTTCATCGTTCACTGAAGTGACATCTCGTTAGCAGCAATAATTATGAAGGTGGGTACAAATTATTTGTGTAGACTGTAGAGTGAAAAATTGCATACACTTTTATATTAAAAAATTTATTTTAACTTTTATTCATTTAACATTTTTACTTTCCGTCATCTTTAGGTAAGGACGGTATTGTCTTTGGTCAAAAAATTCAATGATGATTTTTTTAGTGAATAAGCATGTTTTAGGGTCCCTATAATACGATATTACCATTTTTACAATGTCTGTATGTATGTATGTATGTAAGTGTGTGTGTGTGCGTGTGCGTGTGTGTGTGCGTGCGGGTGTGTGTGTGTGTGTGTGTGTGTGTGTGTGTGTGTGTGTGTCTGTGTGACGAAAGTTTCGGATCGCATAACTTCTATACCACGATTCCAAAGATTATATTTTTTTCCTGTTCCTCAAGTTTACATCCAGAAGAACAAGTGATTAGATTTTGGTTATAATTCGTCAACCGGAAGTAGCCTCATTTTTGAACATTTTAACAGTTATATGATTTATTGATACTTAACGTTATTATACTAAAAGAATATATTATTGTCTATATGATTTGATTGAATTTTATACTTCATATTCAATAGATATAGAGTTAAAGAATCATAAAGATATTAAATTTCATAAATCAGCCGGCTATGCTAACCATGGAAACTGCTAATATATTCAGATAATTCAAATTGACAGATGTCAGTATCAATGAAAAGTAAATGAATGTGGCAGAGATGAGGATGTTGAAGTAAATGTTGGGGAAGACACGGAAAGATACGGTAAGGAAATAACTCTAGTGTTACAAGTTTCTAGAAAAATACAAGAGAGACGATTACATTGGTTTTAACATGTCATGTGGAGAGATGAAGAATATATTGGAAGAATGAATAGCTTAGTATTAGAAGGTTGAAGAAACAGAGGAAGACCAAAGATAAGATAGAAAGAATGTATTGCGGAAGACTGAAGTGAAAAGGAACTGAATGAGAACGACACGCAAAACATAAATCAGTGGAAGAAGAAAATAAAAAAGCGACCCCTAACGAATGGAAAAAGCTAAAGATGAAGAAGAAGATGTCAGTATCAAGTGCAATTTGCATACTTTGTTTATGAAATAATTTTACTGGAAATTTAGAATCTTTTGCAAGAAAATTTATGTATGGAATTTATACATAATATACAGGATTGACCGGAGGTATTGCGCTGGCCACATCAGATTTTTTATTTATTGTTTGCGAGTTCTTTTCACTCCTTTGTAGCATAAAATATAAATCCGAATTTAGTACGACAAGATTTAAAATGTTATCTACCTAGCCATGTAGGAAAACATTTGAATGAAAACTAATATTTTGTCAACAGTTCACGGGGACTTTTACTTAGTTATTACTCTTATAATTTATAAGTCGCATAATCTTTTTTGAAAAAGGAATAGAGTCAATTAAAGATGCTCTCTCTCTCTGTCTCTGTCTCTCTCTCTCTCTCTCTCTTTCTCTCTCTCTCTCTCTCTCTCTCTCTCTCTCTAGGACATCTTGTAGAAATGGTTCGTGTATCATATACAACCATTTCAAATTTCCTTCATTAGTATTAGGGACATCAAAAGTGAGTAGATACTATCAGATGGAAGACAGCGTATTGAATTTTTGTTGACTTCTGCGGAGGCAACAAAGTTTTGATCCAGATTGCTACTGGAGACGAAACTTAGGTTACCATTATGAGCTTGAGTAGAAGCAGTAGTCCATGCAAAGACATCACCTTGAAAGTTCAAGGAGTCGTAATCGGCTAAGAAAATTATAGCTAGTATTTTTTTGGGATATAGAGGTTATTCTGCTATGTAATTACAAAGATATTTCAATAACTTGACAAATGCACCTGTGCACAAAAGCTATGTTGTATTGGCTATTCTTCACGACTTTATGGCATCAAGAACTTTAAATCTCAACCAAAATTTAAAAAAAGCTTTGTGGGAAGAAATTTTTAAGGGCGATGAAGACGTGAAAGCAGCAATTTTTGACTACTATAAATCAAAAACATAACTTTTTTGGGGTTATAAATATAATTTTATAAAGTATATTGGAGTTAAATGGAAATTTTTTATGTGGCCAGCACATGATCTTCCGCCAATTTAATATTTAAAATAGCAATAAGCTTTAAGTATCACTTCCGCTTGATCGTTTGTAAAAAAAATCTAATTTCTTGTTCCAATAAACAGAAAAGTCTGTAGTACGAAATTTTGGATTATATTTTATTATATTTTTCCTCGAAAATTTGTTGAGCTCCAAATTAAGTACCACTTCCGATTTATTATAGTTTCAAATTATATACGAGTTTTAAATACCATATTTCAGAAGTTTTGGATCATATTTTAATATATTTTTTCAAGAAAATCTGTTTAGAGTTTCCAATAAAATACCACTTTCAGTTTATCAATTTTAGAAAAAATCTAATATGTTGTTCCCCTTGATATAAGTCTAAAATACAAAAATTGAAAAGTTTTGGATTATATTTTAATATAGTTCTTCATTAAAAACTGTTATGGGCTTCAAGGAAAGTATCTCTTCCGATTGGCCAATATTACCCATAATCTAATCAACTCTTTATGTGAATGTAGGAAGCTTAAATACGGAAAATAGAAAGTTTTGGAAGTTTGATATGAGTTATCGTAGAAGAAAAAATCGTCACACACACACATCATTGTAAAAATAGTAAAATCGTGTTGGGGGGACTCAATTCGTGCTTATTCACTGAAAACTTTATCGAATTTATGAACCGAAAATATTATCTGCCTTACTTATTTATGGTATAGCGCGAGGTAAAAAGTAACTTTCAGTTATTATTTTGTTTATTTTAACTTTTAGCATTGAATTGCAGACGCATTATGAATAAGCATACAGTTCGCGATTACGATAACATAGTATTAATGTACGGCAACACAAAAAAATCACACAAATTCTATCGTTTTTGAATGCATGACGAATGTATGAAAATAAACGCCGGAGGTGCTTGCATTGAGGTTGATGGTCGTCATTTTGAGCAATTATTATAATATGTATTACAAAAAAGTCTGTTGTGGCCAGCATAACACTTCTCGCCATTTCCATTTTAGTTTTAGAAGTAACGAATTTAACATTTCTTGTACACACAAATAGTTAAAATAGTTGTATCTTCGGGTATTCTTTCGTTCCATGAGGAATTTTGTTCTACTCTTCTATGTTCAAAAGTCTTTAAATTCATTGACGGTATTCGTATTAGCGGTATTTCTTAAGAATATATGTAATATTAATATACCTATAATTTTAAATATTTAATTAATAATACTGTAAGAAATATTAAATGTACTTCTAAGAAAAAACTTTCAGCAATGTCAGTAAAACTGTTGAATTTTGACACTGACATTTTGCATTTGTCTGTCAATTACAAACATTTAAATATCTCAACTGGTTTCCATAGATTTCTAGATTATTCTGTATTATTATATATTATATCTTTAAATTTATAGAAGACAAAATAAAAAAATGAAATGTGTCAGATTGAAAATTTAATGATCTTTATTATTTGTAATAACATAAATTTTCAAAAAATAATATTTAGTAGTTTTTTAAAGAAATTGCCACTTCCGGTTATCCAATTGTTACCAAAACCTTATCAGTTCTTCCCAGTAATGTTAGATTGAGGAATCCGTAGTTAAAAATCTTAAGTCTTATAGTATTGGAGATTCCGTACTTCCAACATCCATACACACAGCACACACACACACACACACATACACGGACATCATCGTAAAAATGGTCTTAGAATCCGATTATAAAACGTGCTTATTCATTAAAATCTTGATATGCGATTTTTAGTATGAATACAATACCTCTCTTAGCCCGAGGTAAAAATAAATAAAATGATTTCAAAAAATTAATTTAATAAAATTAATAATTGAAGTGATTGGTCACAGCCAACTAATATTAAGGTAGATAATTACTATTTTAAGAGCCTGTATTATGTTACATCATGATAATGCGACTTTCCACAAGGCAGTTTGAACACTTAAGTATTTTTAAAAAAATATAAACTTATATAAAAGAAGATGAAATTGCAATAACGCAATTCATGATTATTTTCAAACTATTACAAAAATTCTGAAAAATATGAATCATATGTGTTATTCTCAAAAGTTCTAACGTAACCCTCGTATGATTTGTATTAAATTTATAGCTTGCTTATAGTATGTTTCGAATCGTTCTGAAATAAAAATAACAGTGGTAGCTCTCGTCAATTTATCACTGGGATTTGTTTTCTCATACTTTTAAATCGTATCACATATTTTGTCATTCCATTTGTTACAGTTATCTTTTTGTTGGTAAGCGAGGATTTCATTCGGATTGTGTTTAGGTCTCCCGAGGTAAACCATAAAGTTCAAATCAGCAAGTCATTATTTGTGGTTTAATTCTACGTTTGGGAAACAATTATTTTACCACTGTTACAAGTCTTTGAATACTATTGATTAATTCTATGAAGGTGTGAGATCTGAACACATGCTATTTCGTTAATTGAACAATCATGCTAACCATGCTTGTTAGCTTGTGGTCCTAAAACAAAGAGCCGATGCTCGCTCCCTCGCTCCGGTCTTGATCTTGCGTCTCTTCACTGCTGATCGTGCTAAACGCCTCGCATTTACTAATTTGTCGGTAAACGGCGCTGTAGTCGATGCCTGAAGCACCTGAGGCGGTGCGGCGTGTGCTGTGTATGTGTCTGCTTGTGCCGATTAACTGCTTTCAAGCACGACACATCGAAGCTTGGGCTAAGTAAACAAGACGGGAAGTCAATTACCTAACTACTGATCAAATTAGTTTTTCTCTTTTCGCCAGGTTCCAAATTAGCGATGACTCGTCATGGAAAATATTTGCCATGGATGGAGGAAGATAAGATAAATATTGGATTTATTTTTTAAAGCAGATGTATCCAAATTTTATAGTACGATGGTTATTTAAAAAACGATGAAAACATACAGCTTTTGGGTTGAGTTTACTTTTATTTTTCAATATCGTTACTATGAACAGTCATACACATGTTCCGCCGACGTTGCAGTGATTTTATGCCAATCAGGAAATCCGTATTCTGGAGCTCTTTAAAACAGGGACCCGGAACGAAAGACTTTTCGTTTCGTTTCAGCTCCGATAAAAATAATTCATTTTCGGTTAAAATCGTTTCTGCTTAAACAATATTTCATTTTCGTACAAACGAAAAACAAATTTTGTTTCGAACCGGTTATTCCGTTTTTATATAATTTTTTTTTAACAATTTTATTTATTATTATAATAATAAATGAAACATAATTATTATATTTTCCAAAAACGAAATATGATTTTCGATTCAATAATTATTATTTTCAAACGTATTTACAGGGTGTTAAAAAAATCATCATCAACATAATCTCTACGGTTTAGACTAGTTAGCGTGTTCCGTATCTTAGAGCACTGAATTATTGGTCTTTTCATCTTTTGCTTGGTCGCCCGGTTTTTCTTTTTCCTGTTGGTTTGTAGTGTAATAGCTGGTATGATATTGTGTTATGGTCTATTCTTTCGACGTACTTTTACTATTCTTTTCTGTATCTAAAGGGTTTTTTTATGGAGAATTGTAGTTAATTACGCAAATATAGTGGATGGTTAATATCAACCCAATTGGGCCTGAGACTGATCTATTTAGTCCTTTAACCGCTTTCCACTTTCCATATGTGAGTGCATTTCGTGGTTACTATAGGAGAGTGCTTTTGAGACGTGGAACAATAATAGCTTCAAAGCTAAAGTATATCATCTACCATCTGTGAATACTCAATTCACAGATGGTTACTCAAAACCACAGAGAACACACAAATTACTAAATTGCAATATTAAAGCCATTATAAACTACAAAGCGCGTTATAATAATTTAAGCCTAGTGAGGTAAATACGTATATTGTACCTAGGTAATAGAACAAACAGGTAAAATACGAGTTAACATAATGAACTCGTCCACCATAGTAACAAAGTAGTATAGGTACTGATGATTTATATTAAAACTAGACGTTGGATAATAAAAAAAAATATACAACCTGAGTTGTTAATTATATTAAAACTGTAAAACTATTCGTATATAAAAGAGGCTATTAAAATTCAATTCAAAATTTTTCGTACTCTGAAAACTTCTGCTATCGCGTTTTTAAATTCGAATCCATTTTCAAGTAAATCAATGCAGAAAACAACAAAACAACGAAAGGAAACCAAATAACACTTGTTTGAATTTATGATGCTAGGCCAAGAATACATTTGTATGTTAGTAAAAGATGTTTAGCGACATAGGCTACTAGTGGTAATTAAAGCTTGGTCTATAATATATGAAGTTTTTTTTAATACAATAAATTCGGGATTAATTACTAGATTACCAAAAATTAAATAATTTATTGCCCATTTAAATTATAACCTTTATATTTATGTAGGGAAACAACAGAGTTAAAAAATTGCCTACTAGTTGATTATGAGTTATGTTATATACTTATATAGTACTGTAATTTTTTTAAACATCAACATTTATGTCATTTGTTTCAGTGGTATTTATACCTCCCGCTACCCTTGATAAGGGAGGTATAGGGATCATTCTAAAAATCGCATATCGAGATTTTGGTAAATGACCACGTTTTAAGGTCCATAGAATCCAATTACAACATTTTCACGATGATGTCTGTGTGTATGTGTGTGTGTGTGTGTGTGTGTGTGTGTGTGTGTGTGTGTGTGTGTATGTGTGTATGGATCCTCTTTACGCTCTAACTCAAATACTATCGTTCAGAAAATTTTGAAACCATGTATTTCTACCTTACTCTTATATGGAAAGATGCCATTAGATTTTGGAGTAAATTAGATAATCGGAAATGGCACTTTACTGGAAGGTCGAACTAGTTTTTCTTCGAAAAATACCTTTAAATGTTATTTTTTTCGAAATTTATTATTATAAAAATTAAAGTTTTTTCAATTTTCTACAGGTTTGCGTTAATATTTTTTCTATATATTTTATGGATAAATTTCTAAAATTGTTTATAATTTTAATCCCGGAGCCTATGCTTTAAGCACAACTCCATGGTTACACAGTCTAGATCTCAAATGTATGTAACTGACAGAAAATAGTAAATGGAAAAATAATTATATGGAAAGAAACTTAATACAGTTTACAGCATAAGTAAATATCTAGGAATATAGGTAAGATAATAATAGTGTATTATTAACCAAGGTAGGGAAGACTATCATTATTAACCTAGCGTCAAGATTGTATCCCGAGCTGAAAGCGAGGGATATAAGACGCTGGTCAATAATGGTCTTCCCTACCAAGGTAAATATACAATTTTATTCACTACTAGCTCTTACATATTTTCTAGTTAATGATTTTTAAATTGATAATAACGAAGCATATTGAAATGAACATTTGTTTTGTAATATTTCAAAATCAAAGTAGATCTCATTTGTTTCTTTTGAACGTTTGACGTTTCTTCAGTTTGAATCATTTGAATCTTGTGTGAATCAATTTTTACCATTAATTATGAGTAGTGAAAGTGACATTAACTGCTGAAAATGTATATAATTTATTACTGCCAGAAAAATCAAAAAATAAATATATTAAAGTGTATACCATATTTAAAGATTGGTGTCTGATAAAAGAGGTAACTAAAATCTCTGAAAATGTGTTGCTGGCATATTTACAAGAACAGTCATGTACTAAGAAGGTTTCGAATTTATGGGCTATATTTTCTGTTACAATCAACTATTCAACATAACCCTATTATTTTACAATGTCACCAACGTTACTTGATTCCAGTGTTGCCAACATACATCTATGTAATCCTATATCTCTATGTTTGACAATTTGATTTCTGAGAAATTCAACCTTATTGTGAATTTATAGTATTATAGACCAAGTTTACTGTATAATAATATACACTTTTTTAATTTATTATATGGTTTGGAAGTATAAAAGTAACTGTCAATATTGACATTTAACAGAGGTCGGTAATGATTACCGACCTTGGTAGGTAATTATCGGTAACCATGGTTACAATGTGCAGGGTAGGGAAACAGAATTTCGCTTGTCAAATAAAAGTAAATAATTGCGGTTGCTTAGGCTAGTAGTGAATAAAAATATATATCATCACGGCATATTACCCATTGCTGGGTGAGCCAATCTGCTTTGTACAGAGATGTAGGTAATAATGATGACATATTGTACCGTGAGAGCGTTTACCAGGCGTCACTTCACGCGAATCTGGGGAACTGGGTTCGATTTCGTCCGACGCCAAATATTTTAGAATTTTAAATGGTACAAAATTAACCTCTGTGGTGCACTCTTCACACCAACAATGAATATAGGTAAGTATATAAATAAATAAAATAAATATATCATCATATTACTCATTGCTGGGTCTGCCAATCTGCGTTGTACACAGATTTCGGTAACGATGATGACATATTTGTACCGCGAGGGCGTTTTCCAGGTGTCACCTCACGAGCACTTATTTCTGGCGCGGAGAATGCACCACAGGGGTATTTTTGTGCCATTTGATTTCGAAATATTTGGCGTCGGTCGGGATCAAATCCGGTATTTAAATTTAATTTAATTTTAAGTATTTACTTGAATAAAAATTAAATTAAACGGGAGGTATTGCGTTGGCCACATCAGATTTTTCTGGCGACATGTACTCATTTATTTTTTAACTTAAAATCACTGCAGCCATGGAACAGAAAAATACGTTCGATTCCGGATTAATTTTTTATGTTCTTTGTCAACGAGACAAATAGCCTCATAAAATTTCCCATTTCACACATGAATCCGATTTATTTAAATTATTTATTTCAATCCCACACATAAATTTCTCTGAACGACAGAAAGCAGTATCATGTTTCATATATGAAGGATTGGAATAATCATGCTTTTGATTTTTATCTCCCGCTACTCTTGGTAATGGATATATAAGGATCGTGCTAAAAATCACATATCGACATTTATGTTATTATAAAAATTAAAGATTATTAAATTTTCTACAGGTTTATATTAATACTTTTTCTATATATTTTATGGATTTATAAAATTACCTATAATTTAAATCCCGGAGCCTACGTTTTAAACACAACTCCATGGTTACACAGTTCACAATTCACAACACACAATACACAAATTGTCAAAATGTGAAATTTCAATTGTTTAGCGGAAAGCGCTACCAACATAACTAACAAAAAAAAAACACCAAGCAATATTTTTGTAAAAATCTCTTTTTAGAATTTCCTCAATAGAAAAAAAACGTAGTATAAAATACATGTTTCATAAGGCCTGTTAACGGACTCGAACCCGTACGTTAACAGATTGTCTTATGATACTTGTTTAACCTACTATTAATCAATTTAGTGAGAAGTCGGCAGAAAATATCTTGTGTATCACACGTCCAAGAAACTGCTTTGCGAGTGCTCGTATTTAAAGGCCTTACCTCCGGCTCGGCCAGTCAAAAATAAACTTACACTCTCATACTCGTAAAAGCGCAGTTTCTAGACTAGTGATATAAACAACTATAAACAAAAATCATTTGACGTAAATCGTTACTTAAACCAAACCAAACCTAATTAAAAGTAGTGAAATAATGAAATTACACATGTACACATGGCATTAGTGATGTGATGATATAGATTAAAACAAATGTTTAACGAAGGCAAATTTCAAAGGATAACGAAATTATTCCCGCGAGATATTGGAAAATAATAATCAACGTAATGTGTTTTGCATTCGATATCTAAGAGCTTTGAATACATTTTCGAAATGAAATTGCTATTCGTTAGAGATCTTAAAAGCCAAAGCGAATAAATTTGTCGCGTTATTTTATACACGAAACAGAATTCTTGATGTGCCGGATGGATATTGAAGAAAACAAGTGTTTGATGAAAGATTTATTTACGACAGTAAATGTCAATTATCTTTGTTTTCTTTTCTCTCCTTTAAATCCTGTCTTGAATTTGAAGTAGAAAACTTTCAGTGAGAATATTGTGTAAAAACTTTGTAGAGTGTATCTTCAAACTTTTCATATATGTTTAATAATACACAAGAGTAAAATTCAATTTCATACGCACTCATATATTTTTCATTTCGTATCTAAAATTTGTTTTCCCGTTTTTGTATTTCTGCGATATTATGTTAAAGAATATGTTATCAAAGTCTGATGAAACCAATTTTTTACAATTTCATACATATTTGAGAAAATAATTTGTTTTGCTTTTCACGTTACCGAGCGCCAAGTTCTGTTAACCCGGCGTTAGTCGCTATATGAGATTTTCTCTCACATTTTTATCTAAATAGTTATATACAATTTGCCGGGTCAGGTAAAGAGCTGTCCCTTTAGCTACTCCCCTCCCTATCCTTCCACCCCTACATAGCGACGTTTGTTCATATATGCAAGGTTCTGTTTATTAGTGAGAAAGCTTTTGTTGAGAGTGCGCGCTTAGTGTGAGACTTTCTCTCATCGTGCGACTAACGGTGTTCTGCTATTTGTTGTGACGTTTTCTCCACATTTTTTGTTGTTTCAATGAGTCGTGGAAGAAAACTCGTCGAATTGGCTGTCCTGAAGTTAGATCAGGATAGGCATAGAGGTAAACGGCAAAATATATTTTAACCTTTAAAATTTACGTTGTATTTATTAGATTTGCAGGCAGTTGAAGAATTGCCAGAACTTGGAGATCAACTAGAAAGACATGACAGTCCAGAAAGCGATGCTGCAAGTGATCATAGTTCTCACAATACCAATTCGGAGCAGTCTCACAGTTCGATTTCTGAAGTGATGGATGAAACTGAGCCAGATCCATATGTTACCTGTGATGTACCCAAGTATTATGGAAAAGACAAAGTAACAGAGTGGCTCAAACATGTGCCATCTAAAATAGGTCGGACTAGGAAACATAATATTACAACACATCTTCCAGGTGTGAAATCTATTGCAAGAGATGCAAAGTCTCCGTTGGAATGCTGGCAATTATTCTTTCCAGACTCTGCAATTCAAGAGGTTGTAGACAATACTAACATCTATTTGACAGAGATGCGTAAAAATTATGGTAGGGAAAGAGATTGCTCCAATACAAGCTTTGATGAAATAAGGGCTCTTATAGGACTACTTTACCTAGCTGGAGTAAAGAAAAGTCAACATCTAACTGTTGCAGAGATGTGGAGCGAAGATGGTACAGCTCCAGAGTGTTTCCGTGCCACAATGTCAAACAGAAGATTTTACCAATTACTACGTGCATTGAGGTTCGATGATATCGGTACCAGAAATCAGCGTAAAACCATTGATAACTTAGCTGCAATAAGAAAGCAGTTTGAGGAATTTGTCGCTCGTTGTAAGGCAAATTATCAAATAGGTGAATATGCAACAGTTGATGAGATGCTCGAAGCTTTTCGAGGACGTTGTAAATTTAGGCAATACATTGCCAACAAACCGGCCAAATATGGCATAAAAATATATGCGTTAGTTGACGCCAGAACTTTCTACACCTCCAATCTAGAAATATATGCAGGGCAACAGCCTGATGGGCCATATAAATTGGACAACAGGGCGGCCAGCGTCGTCAAGAGAATTATCACTCCCATTCTCAACACAGGCCGGAACGTCACCATGGATAATTATTTTACATCAGTGCCTTTAGCACAAGATCTTGTAACTAACCACAGAACAACTATTGTTGGCACATTACGCAAGAACAAGAGAGAGATTCCACCCGAACTACTTGACATAAAAGTAAGACCACCCCATAGCAGTATGTTTGCGTTTTCCAAAAAGAACGTATTGGTGTCGTATGTACCAAGGAAAGGTAAAAATGTGCTTTTATTATCGACGATGCATGACGACGACGCCATAGACCCTGAGTCAGGAAGCCAAACTAAACCAGAAATAATTACATTTTATAATTTGACAAAGGGAGCAGTAGATGTCGTAGACGAAATGAAATCTCTGTATTCCGTGTCGAGAATTACTTGTCGTTGGCCTTTGACAGTTTACTTTTCTATGCTGAATATTAGTAGTGTCAACAGCTACATTGTACATAAAGCTAATAACAATGAGCCCATCGGAGAACGCCGTGTATTTCTAAAGGAACTAGCCCTTTCTTTAGTGAAGCCGCATCTTGTAAATCGTTCTAAAATTCAGAATATTCCACTAACTTTGCGAACCACAATAGCAAGAATAGCTGGAGTTCCACTTGAAAATCCCAATCAACCTACACCAGAAAATTCGCTGTTTTGCTATTTATGCCCTCGCCGAAAAAATCGCAAAACTAAAAAGAATTGCAATTCGTGTAATCGGCCAATTTGTCCAGAACACAGCACACATTTTTGTCCGAATTGTCTGGCTTCTCCGGAAAGCTCCGACGAACAATGAAAATATGTTTTTTTTATATTAAAATTTGAACATTGTTTAGTTTTTAAAAAAACTACTTATACTAACATAGTGTATTGCTAAGTGTGTAACTCTACATGTTTTCAACATATTTTATATTAAATTTCTAATAAAAAAAATTTCAAATACATATCCTCTAACATATTATATATTGCAAACTCATTTGAAACCATAAAAACATTTGTTTTACTTAAAAATATAGGATGTGAGAAAAAGTCTCACGCGCGACCAATGGCGGGAAACTGACTCTAGCGACTAACGCCGGGTTAACTCTAGTTTACGTTGAGGTAGTAGACAGGAAAGCTAATATCAATACTACGGAAGAGCTAAAACTATCTTAGAGTTTATAGTTTACACTTGAGATTCGAAATCAGTAGAGTCTAGTAATACTAAATATCAAGCTGAGCACTCTACAACATTAAAATTATTAATAAGTTAGGTGTTAACAATTACTTGAAACTTGAAATCTGTCATACGGCATTTATTTTCATAAAGCGGCATTTCTGTATAAATTTATACCTTTATTAGGGTAAACTTCTTACAGATTTATAAACAGAAATTTTAAGGTTGGCAACACTGAATTTGCAGGAAATCGCCGTATAATGGATTACCTTTGGCGCATTTAGTGCCGATTAAATAAAAGTATTTTTCTACAGTGTACATAGAAAGTAGCCATTTGCGCTCTCTTTTGTCAACGCAAAATGTCACTTTGCCGCTCTCGCGCGACAAAGTAGAAAAAACGCTCGCTGTCCAAATTTCTAACTATAACAATGGTTGAAAAATGTCACTTCTTAATGGAAACGTTTAGTCAGGAACTAATGGCACTGTAGTGACACATTTATCACCTTTACAAATTAATCTGACATATAACTGCTCTGTCGGTATGTTACATAACCAACAAAAAATGCCACACTATTGTGAAAATAAAATAGGGCATTCATTTATAAACACGAAAGTATAAAATGTTTAGATTAGATTGAAGCAATAGGTCAAGAAGAATGGGAAATAACGATAAATTAAATATAAAAAACGTTTTTTCTTTATAATAATCCTTATTAATTGAGTAGTAGTGTAAGTACAAAGTGCACATTTTATTATTTTTTGTTATGGTAGCGACTGTAGAAAAAATCTTGTGTGTTTCGAGCGCAAATGGACATTGTCGATTTCGAGGGAATGCCGCGCTCCTGCGTCGCGCGGCAACAATTTATTACTTTTTCTTGTCACCATATTTTTTTTTCAATACTATAATTTAAAGCTACAATGGGGTATGTCACCAAATTTTGATATTAGACAAAAATTTAAATATCAGTATTTATTTTAAATCGGTTATTTGTAAATGTTTGAAAGGTTGAAAAATATATATAAAAGCACACTGTTGTTTATAAAGTTTTTTATTTATAAAATATTTCAATTAGTTCATTTCCATCTCTTGACTCTTACACATGTTTATTAAACATTTTCAAATTTCATCAATTTTCCAACTAAATTTAACAATGTTAACTTTAATCTATATTTTCTTGACGCTCTCAATCCGAGGATGGACATCCATAGCCGAAATCGATAATTGGAAAGATTTTATAAATAAAAAACTTTATAAACAACAGTGTGTTTTTACATATATTTTTCAACCTTTCAAACATTTATCCACTCTGAACTGGAGCTTAACATAAAAACGGTTATTTATAGTTTAGAGAAGAAAAAATATAAAAAAATCTGATGTGGCCAGCACATTACCTTCCGTCATTTTTGTGTAGTATGTACAAATTCCATACATAAATTTTCTTGTAAAAGATTGTATATTTCTATTAAAATTATTTCATAAACAAACTATGTAAATTGCATTTGACACTGACATCTTCTTCTTCTTTAACTTTTCCCATTCGTTAGGGGTCCACTCATTTCTGTTTTGTTGTCGTCCTCATTCAATTCCTTTTCTCTCAAGTCTTCCGCAATACTGTCCTTCCAATTCTCTTTCATCTTCCTCTTTTTCTTCTTTCTAGTATATTTACTAAGCTGTTCATTCTTCTTCCAATGTTATTCATCTCTCCTCATGACATGTTGAAACTAATGTAATCGTCTCTCTTGTATCTTTCTAGAAACTTTTATTACTCGAGCCAGTTCATTTATCTTCTCATTCCTTATCCTATATTTCCGTGTCTTCCCCAACATCCATCTCAACATCCTCATCTCTCTGCCACATTAATTTTCTTTTTATTGACACTGACATCTGTCAATTAGAATTTTCTTAATATAGTAGCTATTTCAACGGTTATGGCATAGATGGCTTATATATGAAATTTAATTTCTTTATAATTCTTTAACTCTATATCCATTGAATATGAAGTATAAAGTGCAATCAATTCGTATAGATAATAGAATATTCTTTAATATTTATAATCACATTAAAGGTCAAAAAATGATATTAACCAGGTTTTTTCAAGAAAAACTGTTAAAATCTTCAAATGAGGGTATTTCCGGTTGACCAATTATAACCAAAATCTAATCAGCGCTACATATGGATGTAAAGAAAAGGAATGCGAAAAATTATAATTTTTAGAATTGTACTGTTGGAGTTATATCTATGTAAAAATCGTCACACACATACAGACATCATCGTAAAAATGGTAAAATAGTATTCTAAGGACCCCATAACGTGCTTATTCACTAAAAACTCATCATCGTCTTCCTTACCTAAAGGTAAAAATTGAGAAGGAATATAGTGACATCAGTGTTAGGCAGACAGAAAATATGTCATAATGATAAAAATACCGGGTGTCCACAAGAATATGTCCAACATGGGGATCTCGAGAACTACGCGAGATATGAAGTCAGTTAAATTGTGCCAAAGTTGTCTCCTTGGGAGATCATTTTAGTAGTGTACTGTTTATGTGAAAAAATCCATTTCACAAATTTTGCGGTTTTTTTTCACAAATAACTTCGAAAATCGGTCACTAACGACACGTGTAATTTTATTTATGTATGTAAGTATAAGATATACTGAATATTAGTCTGCACTTCTTTAGGAAACTTTTTTATGCTCTTTCGAATAGCAATGTTTTGATTTTTCTTTTTAAACACAGATTTCGAGTTGTAAAAGTTATATTTTTAATGGGATTCATATTCGAAAATTACTCTATTAAATAGGAAATATATTTGCTTAACTACGATGTATAATTTGTCCATGTTCACTTGTTTCAAGCAGGAAATATGCAACAATTATTAAATTTATATACTTAATTCACAGACATATTAAGAGTAAATCAACTCTTATTTAAAAAAAAATGCGTCTGATTAACTGGCAAATACTATTTGTAAAATATTTTCTGTCATATTATCTACTCCAGTACTCGGTCGTCAAAGGCGTAAATTGAAAAATGTTGGCATTATTTATGCTTTAAAAACTCTATAAAGCTTTGTGGGACAGATAATATTTGAAAAAACTGTTTTCCCATATTATACGTCTGCGTCACGTATTCGCTTATTCATCCCGTATAAAAATAGAAATGTTGAAAATTACAAATTTATACATGACGCATTTTCAATTTTGAAATGTAATTGAAGAAGAACTGGAGAGTAAAACAAAGTAAAATTCCAGTGATTTTTCTGGTATTTCTAAGTGTAAATTGATTTTTAATTCGCTTTTCCTAGTTTAAAAAGAGATTATAATATCTTTCTCATCTACTACTGGAAAGTAGACCATAGATAATAACTGTTTGAGCGTTTCGATCGGAAAATATTTAACTTTTCATTAATCACTTACTTCTCACGGTAGAACCTTCGATGTGCTGGCAAAACTTTGCAAATTTATGTGTCATATTTGCATAAACCATTGTACTTAGTATTAAAATATGCACGTTTTCCTTTAGGGAGCATATTGATTTTCAATACAATCATAAATTATTTTTAGCTTGCAAACCATTTGCCCTCGCATTTTTTCTTCACACTCTTTTTGATTCTAGAGTCACCTGCAACGAATAGTGGAGCGCCCCGGCAAAGCAATAAGCCAACACCAGCCGTTGAACCGACGCGAAAGCGGAAACGTCACTGCAGAGGATATGCGGGTGTGCGGAGTGAGTCGTCCGTGTCCTTTCACCACCATCTTCGAGCTGCGTGCAATTGGAGGCGAAACGCACGTCTCCAGGCCTTTTGCAGCAGACCTCCAGATCTCTACGATGGCTCAGATCGCGGGGTATGCTGCCATGACCGGCCAAATTCTGAATATAAGAGATGTTAAAGCTTGGTTAAAAGAACAAAATGCAGAATCGGATGCAGTAAAAGCAAGGACTATTCTTTGTATGCCGATTATCAACGGACAAAAGACTCTGATAGGTGGGTTGCATTAAAAATCTATAATTTATAAACACTGAACTTTAAATTACTGCTTTTTAATGTATGACAAAAAACGTGGGAAGGCATTTGAATCTGTTGTCCTTCAAATTATGTTAAAAGGAGACCCATGTCAAAAACAGAATAATTTTTAAAATCTTTAAATTTTATTGGTAAAGTGATAAGTTTGATTTTACGGTTCATTTTATTTTCCAAATTCTACATTAATAATTTGCACGTTGCATGTATTATTTGTTAGACTTTACCAACTGGTTATATCAAACTATTTGTATTCATATTTGGAATGACCAATTTTCTTTGTGGATGATTTTTCATATTTCCGTCACTAAAACGCACTTTCACTCTGATGGAGGGTAAGTGCATAAAATTCTAAAAAAAAAATATTGTTTTTCTTCAAACGTCATAAAAGTAGCATCTTTTGTGACTTGATTCACAAGGTAGAAGTTTAATTTCTACGCCGCCGGAGTAGAAGTAGCTAATTTCTACGCCGCCGGCGTAGAAATAAAATAAATGAATATCCATAGAAACTATACAGATCAACGAATAAGAACTAACTTTAATAAAAGAAACCTGTAATATCGCCCTAAATGTCACTATAACACGCTAGGTAACCTACGAATAAAGTTATTAAATACGATCAATAGCTGTCAAATTTAAATATATAACCTGTGAATTGAAATATAAACAGAGTTTACTTTTGAGGAAATAACATTATTAAAGTATAGCAGACTTACAGGGACGGTAATGAGCATAAGAATACTTAGAATTAAAGTGATAAGAAAAGTTTATATTGTTTTGCAGTGATCCCTGGACATATCTTTCAGCCACACTGTTAGATTGAACAACTTCAGGGGGCGTACATTATAATACTTCAAATTCCGACATAATTGCACACAAGGATGATATAAAATTGCACAGTTTTTATTTAAACGTCAAAACGTGAAAATTTTCAAGTCAATGTTTACCTATAACAAAAAGTGAACAAATAAGTATACCTACAGGGCAATTGAAATCGCAAACGCAGTTTACATAAAATGTAACGTCAGTAGTAGATATTTTTCTTTAAATACCTACGTTTGAAGAAAAAATATAATGTGTCATTCGGAGTAAAAGTGTCTTTGTGTGTCTCGCGTGCATTTATCCGACTCGCTTCGCTCGTCGTTTAAACTTCCACGCTCGCCACACAAAGTATCACTTTACTCCTAATAACACAATATATTATTTTAGATTTTTACGAAGAATAAATCTTTATTTTCTCAAAATTAACAAAAATAACAAAATTAGACTATGAGAAAAATTAAAAGATAACAAGGATATTAAAACAAAAATACTACTGAATAATTTAGGAGGAAAATTGTCTTGTACGCAATTTCCCACCCTTGCGTTTTTGTAGGTCAAGTGCGTAGAAGCGTAGTTCATTTTTTTTTTAATCATAAAGTTGAGATACATAAATAAATGGGTGATTGGATACGTCAATCGAAGCTAATTAAGAATTTATATTCAAACTAACCGGAACACTAAAATATTTGCTGATTATTGCGTATCGAACAAAAGTCGGCCAATTTTGACCTTGTATTTATACCCTGTTCCACCTTACCATTGTAGAGAATAGGGCATAGTTTTGAACTCTCTGAATGGCTGAAATTGGGGCCAAGTTTATGCACTGTAATTTCAGACTTGTGTTAGTGTATATGACATGTGACTCATTTTTATGTGCAATGTCAAGTATCATCTTTATCCTATTTGGAAAGCAGGTAGATAATACTTTATATTTCATACTTACTGGCTAGAAGACAGCAGTTGAATAACGCCATTTTTTAATTTCGTCTTTTTAAAACTGGAGGTAATGTGAGCGCCATCTACTGAATTGGTTAAGTGGAACAGGGTATATTTATCATTACATGAAATTTGATCCGAGTACTCACATTAGATAGCGCTAAGTGATGCCATTTATTTAGGAGTAATTGAAACATGTTTAAGTAAGTGAGATATTAGTTTCAATGTTTTGACAAATATAATGTTCTATTCCATCACAAATTTCATTATAAATGTGGTTGACACGATCACAAAAATTTGTGAAAAAAATTGATCGTATCAAACGGGCTTAACAGTAGTAAAAAATCGCCATTTAAAAGTAAGCAAGAAAGAAGTGCAAAAATTAAATTTAATATTTTTTTGTCATGTAGAAAATTGATAATTATTTTTCATTATTCGCAAAGTGATTTAACACCGAAGGTTAAATGGCGCTGCAGTAGTTCCGTCTTCTGCAATATGACACTTGTGTACACCAACTGGCAACATTGTTACTCAAATGTCATATTTGGGTTTTTCATTGTTAATGATCGCTCGATTACATAATATATTTCAAATACTTCGCACAAATTATATATAAACGTATTAAATATAGCTAACAACTTTATAAAAATAATTGTTTTAACTTAACACAATTTATAACCTTCAAACGAAAAGCAGAGTGAAAATTTAGTTCTACATAAGTGGCGTTTCGTTAACTGACTTTGCGAATACTTTATTTCACGTAAGAAAATAGTAGATGGCGCTTGAGAGCCGACCGTTTTTACATGTATTTAATAAATAATATAAATTCGTGAAACCAAACTTTGTTAATGATAAATATTTTTATCTGCAAAAATGTATAAGACCTGAATATTAAAAATTGCAACAAAACATGGTTAAACATCATTTAATTCTATAGATTTTATTTGATAAGTGACAACTGACAGTTGATATTTTTTTCGTTTTTGTGAAATAGGTTTGTATTCTGACCAATCAAAAGGTAGAATTTATATCTCTATCTAAACCAATGCTATTAAAATCAAGGTTGGTAACAATGACAATTTCAATAAACATTTGATATTTAATTTATTTTGTTACTTGACATTTTAACAACAGTTAGGTTAGAGTTAAAATTTATATTTATTATGTTACTAACCATCAAACTTTGTAGTTTGATTTAAAAAATCTAATTGCAGTAATTTTCCATTACTAATAACTGATTATGAAAACTAAAATGATTATATATTTGACATTTAGACTAAATTACCAACTTCTCAAATTAAAAAATCCCCAAAAACAATTGAACAAAATTGTTCAGTGTAACACTGTCGCGAAATAGGAAAAATAGATTATACACTTTTCACGATTTAACTATTGTTGGATAAAGTCTCATTTTTAAACCCTATACCACTGGATTATGAGTACAACCCGGTTAGCTGAATAAAAAAACGTATTAGGACAATGGGGTTCGGTACTAAAAAAAAGTTACATATTTTTCATTCATTTTTAATAAAAAACATTCGCGCTATAAAGATATGACGTCACAACTTTAAACTGTTATAGTAGTATTAAACGAAAAAATTTAATTTTATATGTATTATTCAAAATTCCTCACTGCTAGCACGTAGTTGGAAGTTGGAAGACAGTGCAGGTGTAAACAACTTTAGTTCTTGTTTTACTCACTAAGAAGCGCACATATTAAAGATCTGACGTCACATCATAATTTGAAATTCCGTGAAATGTATCGTTGTTTCAATAACAATTCACAATTGGAAAGTGTAACAAACGCTAAAATTTATTGTTTTCAATTTTTTAGAAAAAACCGAGTGATGAATACCGGACCCCATTCAATAAAAGTGATACTTTAAAAAAGCAGTAATTTAAAAATAAGTAATATAAATTAGCGATTTTTGAACTGTCCCTGATAGGTGTTGCCCAGCTCATAAACAAAGCAAACGGTTCCCCCTTCACGGACTGTGACGTATCTCTTTTCGAGGCGTTCGCTATTTTCTGCGGACTTGGAATCCACAACACCCAAATGTACGAGAACGCATGTAAATTGATGGCAAAGCAAAAGGTAGCTTTGGAGTGCCTGAGCTATCACGCTACCGCTAGCAATGACGTGACGGCTAAGCTCGTGAAGGAAGAAATCCCGTCTGCTGAGACGTATAATTTGTATAGCTTCACCTTCATCGATTTCGACCTCACAGACGACGATACGTGCAAAGCGGCTATCAGGATGTTCCTCGAGTGCGATCTGGTTCAGCAGTTTCACATTCCCTACGAGGTAAGTTTTTCTTGACATCTGACACCACTTTCAATAGATACATAGATACTTAGGTTAGGTGGTTTGCACAGCTGTAACAACCAACACAAACATACACATAGATGTTTTGAATAAGTGAAATGTGTTGAAATATTGAAGTCTTTGTTCGGTATCACCTATTTATTTCTCAAGCAAAAAACTTCAAAAGAAATATGACGCTCTTTTACACTTTGTAAATGTTTCACAATAACAAATAAAAGCAAAGTTTCTTTCCGAGTATTTTTCTTCAATAACACGGAAAATACATAAATATTGCACCCTGTCTTTCCATTCATATTGATTGTAAATAAAAAAATAAAGCAACATGACTTAGGGTTTACTACCTACTTATATCTAGGTGTGCCAATTTGTTTTTCTACGATCGATAAAAATATTAGCCATTTGGTTATAGAAAGTAAATAATTGCAGACCGTAGGATTCCTCCCTTAGTTACATAACAATAAACATTTTGGTTTTTGTAGATGCATCACATCTTATAAGTAGAATATTATATATATTTTTTTATTAATTGCATTTAAAAATTTATTAATCTTTCAGATCGTAATAAATGCTCGGGCGGAAATCTCTAGCCTCGGTTTGCGAAGAGCTACTTTCAATTCTTTGTATACAAATAACTACATATTTTATTTTCCGCTACCAAATAAAAGAGGTATATAGAATGAATGAAAAAAATGGAACATATGTCTATTGTTAATTTAATGTCCAGTTGCACCAACAATACATAAATTTTAATCAATTTTTAAACAAAAAAAAATGGAATCCTAAAGTTTGCCAGCAATGCATTAAAAATGCAATAGTGTCAATTTAAGGAACGCTTAAAATTTAAGTTACGTTGGTGCAACCAGCCATTAGGCTTATTCGCTAGTGAAATTGAGCAATATGACGTCTAGCGACGAAAATATAATCTAGTGTAAGGTAGTAAGTTGCCGCCAAGGTACCGGCGAACATAACGTTTCTGTTACTTATTTGACAAATAAATCATGAGTGGAGTGAAATTTCCAGTACTAATAACAAAATCTGAAACTTCAACAAGTTCTTGTTGCGTTGCCGAATGTAGGTACGTTAGTAGCACGCAGAAATGCAGAAATTAGTTTGTATAATTTCCCGAAAACAGGAACCAAAATTCTATGAAAAAAATTATTAGGGCAATTTGAGTTGATGGACGTTAATTATAGATTCATCTTTTAAAAATTGGAAAGGAACCGAACAAAAATCTGCCTGTGTGCTACTTGCATTTTGTGAAGCAAGATTATATTTTGCCAGGTAGGTATAACCGAATGATAATAATAGGGTATTCAACCATTGTAAAGAAATAGTAAACTTCAATTATTATAAGGTAGTATACTTTAAACTAAGAATTTTAGTAAAATGAATATTACATATTTCTTCGTTGCACTCGTAATTAAAATAGTTAATCGATTATTATCGTAAAATTTCAAATGAATTCGGTTTATCTAAACCTGCTATTAGTTGTATTTGTTTGAATTCAAATAAAATTCATATCTTGCTTATTAATTCGAATGTTTATTAATATATTTTGTAATTTAATCTTGTAGACATGCCTGCATCAAGACATACTCAAATCGTAAAGCTTATCCATTGATTAATCTTTCAAAGTCTAATAATCTAATAATAATAATTTCTAGATGAAACAATATTTCTATTCAATATTAACTATATTATTAATATTAATTTGCACTTCAAACGCCTCAGCGTATGAAAACAGTTGCGGGAAACGACACTTCTACCTTAGGCTGGCCATATTGTTAGGTCACGCGCCTAGCTCCACCTCTTTTCACTCGCGAATAGTTCAAATAAAAAAAGTTGGGGACGAACTTAACTTAAATGCACCTTTTTGGTGTCAAACAGTCTTGAATTCTACTTTAAATTTGGTTGGAAGCGATATCGTTGTTGATTTTTAAATGGTATGGTATTATGTCCACTATTTCTATCTCAAAAACTATTATAAGAGCTATGAGGTCGGTTAAATTAGCAAACAATTTCTATTTTACTAGACTAATACAATGACAAAAAACAAATTGGGTGTGGTTCTCAAAATACGGGATACAACTTTCTTATTTTAAATGAGGCGTATTTTTTTTATTCGCTTATTCGATTAAGTATTTTTTTCTACATATGTCATATCCTAATATTACAAAATATTTGAGAAAAATGCAAATGAAAATTATGCAAAATTATGCTGATTGCAATAAGAGTGCTGTGAAGCAAACAAAATATAAAATTCATACATATCAATCTTTTCTTCGCGAATAGTAGTTATTTGTTTACCAGATTTACAGCAGAGGCAGTGAATGCTGCCGAAGCTTTAAATTTGTGTTTGGTGCCGTAATGGGCACATTATTTTTTTCCGATTTTAGAATTAATATTAATTTAGTGATTATTTTTAATACCTATTTTGAAAATTATCGCCATCAAATTATGTTACTATGCGTCTGATGTGAACGGTTGATATACGTTTGTTGAGCGGTTGATTTCTAAATAGCAATAATAAGCAATAAAAATCTTTTTATTGCATATACATTAAAAGTAACATTTTACAGACTGTTAGTTGTCGCAAAAATCGCACTTTTCCTGTCAACTGGCAAAAAAAAAAATTATCGCTGAGAACTATAATTAATATGAAACAAAATATTCAAAAATATAAACTTCATACATATCAAGCTTTTCTTAGTGAATAAAATTAATTTTAACACAAAAAGTTTACGAAATATTTTTTGTTTTGCATTTTTCTCAAATATTTTGTAATATTAGGGTATGACCACAGTTTAACATATAATGTAGGTTCTTGTACAGGCTGTCCCATTTTACATTATCTTCTTGAATATCTCGAAATGAAAGCATTTTACCGAAAAGTATGCCGAATCATAATCGTAATGGTTTTGAGGGGGACATCGGATTTTGACAAAATGGCCCCCTTAGCCCCCCAAGGGGGGCCAGGAGGGGGGTCAACTTAAAAAATTTAAATGGGAACCCCTATTTTTTATTGCAGATTCTGAAAGAGCGTTAAAAAATATGTAGGTTTTATCCGGATACTTTTTTTCAATTTCCAACAGGTGGCGCTGTAATCGTGAAAGTATTTTACATTATCTTCTTGAATATCTCGAAATGAAAGCATTTTACCGAAAAGTATGCCGAATCATAATCGTAATGGTTTTGAGGGGGACATCGGATTTTGACAAAATGGCCCCCTTAGCCCCCCAAGGAGGGCCGGGAGGGGGGTCAACTTAAAAAATTTAAATGGGAACCCCTATTTTTTATTGCAGATTCTGAAAGAGCGTTAAAAAATATGTAGGTTTTATCCGGATACTTTATTTTCAATTTCCAACAGGTGGCGCTGTAATCAAGAAGATAATGTAAAATACTTTCACGATTACAGCGCCACCTGTTGGAAATTGAAAAAAAGTATCCGGATAAAACCTACATATTTTTTAACGCTCTTTGAGAATCTGCAATAAAAAATAGGGGTTCCCATTTAAATTTTTTAAGTTGACCCCCCTCCTGGCCCCCCTTGGGGGGCTAAGGGGGCCATTTTGTCAAAATCCGATGTCCCCCTCAAAACCATTACGATTATGATTCGGCATACTTTTCGGTAAAATGCTTTCATTTCGAGATATTCAAGAAGATAATGTAAAATGGGACACCCTGTATATTGTTGAATTCAGAAAAAATACTGAACCGAATAAGCGAATAAAAAAGAGGTTCCCATTTAAAATAAGAAACTATCCCATATATTGATAACCTCTGGTACAAAACAATATTTTTTTTGCTCATTGTAATAGTCTAGTAAAATAAAAATTGTTTGCTAATTTAGCCAACCTCGTAGCTCTTATAGTACTCTAGATGCAATAGTGGACAAAATAAAATAAACACTCTGTATATATTATTTTTATAATTTCTGAAAGTACAAATTTTAAAATTAATAATAAAGAAAATAGCCATTTGTCCCTATTTTTTCAATTACCGTTAAAGTAATATTGGAACTTAATTTTAAATTTAATTATTTTCTCATAACCTTGTTCAAAACATTTAACTTAATTCTCCATTCAATCATTTCATGAATCAGGCCATAATTAAAAACTACCCACTTCTCGAATTGAAAAAGGTCATAATTTGAATGTTTTCAAAGGTAACAAACCTACGCATTATTGGCTCGTTTTTGTGCCAGTGAATTTCAAGTTTACACTTCAAAACATGCAATATATCTACGCTTTAACAAATTCAACCACTGGGAATGCATTTGACATATATTTTGAAACTGTTGTTATTGCTCAGAAGCCAGGGGGTTGTAGAAAATCAATTATTTATAACGTTTGGCGCTTACCATATATTAATGAATTTTTGTGAAAAGAGGTGAAGTTAAACAAAGGGTTGATTTGTTACAGATTATATGTGATCTGTGGAATTTTATAGGGTCGCATGTATCTGTGGGGATATGACGGTTGTATTCCGGACTACACGTCAAATTGCAAATTTATTTTCAAATTTTAAATAGCACGAAGGTTCCCCCTTTGTGTCACTCCCTTTGACAACTTTGAGTGAAATATAACGAAATTTTTCATTTGTTTCAAAGAGTAACAATTTATTCATCAATAATATTGTTGAAAGTAATCCCCATTGAATATAATGCAACCATATCAACGTTTTTTACAATTTGCAAAACACGTGTGGAATGCACTTTGTCCAGCCTTTAGCTCCTTCCTTCCGCGATTTTGCTTTTATCTTCCATGTGGTCCCAAAACGTTGTTCTTTTTAATGAACTCTTCATCTTCGGAAAGAAGTCACTGGGGGCATGTCTTGTGAATACGTTAGCTGCGGCTTCACGACGGTGTTCTTGGCAAAAAAACGAAAGAATGAACTGTGAGCCGATGCACTGTCTGCCACAACCATTATTTTTCACATTTAAATTAAATAATTGTTGCTTTTTTGCTGTTTTAAACAATAGATACTTACACAAGTGTAATTAAAGTCCCTAGATTACTAAAGTATCGCGATTTACCGCCATTCTGACTAAATTTAAGCGCCAATACGATGAAAACTAGGTTTATCGTTATAAAAAAAAAAATCAACGTAAAATACTTATTAATTATGTATTATTTTTCCGCCACTTACGGGCCACTGTCATATTTGTTTTATTTTAATGGAAATCACATTTAGATATACTTTTAATATATATTTAAAGTGTACGTAATATTTTTGTCTTATTTACTTGTGTATTTTCTTGAGATACTGATTACGATTATTGACAATATTGAAAACAAATAAAAATTAACAATATTAAGCACAAAAAATTAACTTTTTAAAAGGTAAGTTAAGAATATATAATTGTTATGTAAATAATAACTACAGATATTAAATTAGATGTGATAATAACAACCTATATTCTATACTCTACATAACCTCTAAATCTGTCAATAATAATTGTGTATCTCTTAAATAAATTAATTTTTATTATTTTTATAAATTCATAATGTGATTATTTAATATTCCTTATAATAATATCACATTTCTTACAAATAAATAGGGAAATGAGTATCTCAAGAAAATACACACGTACATAAAATAAAAATATTACTTACACTTTAAATATATATTAAAAGTATATCTAAATGTGATTTCCATTAAAATAAAACAAATAGTCACGAAAATACATAATAAGTTGCCCAACAACGACACATATGACAGTGGCCCGCAAATGGCGGAAGAAACGCAAGCCACGTCATGGCTATACCTGTATATAGAGGTACCCTAAGTGAAGTGTAACTTGCACATAGCGCCTACAGCGGCACTGCTTAGAAATTAATGGTTGCTACGTTACGACAGTACACACAAAGAACTGTCATCAGCCATTCACAGTACAAATTCAAGGATGTAAACATCGTAAATGTCATTTGATAATGATTATAGATAATTATATTAGTTGCTCCAGGCAAATATTCTGGTTTTGGGCTCATTTTTAAAGCAATAAATAATTTGGAATAGGTTATAACCCTGAAAAACAGATGGAAAATACAACGGGAAGGCGTTTGTTTGTATCGAGATTTTCTATATCTCTCTTGCGTGTGACATCGATTCTGGTAGTGTCTAATCGTTAGAAAGCTAAAAAAAATCGCCTTTTTCTCAATTGTGCAAGTTTCCAATACAAAAATTAAAATATTTGAATATCGCCATTCGAAAGACATAAAAATAAAAAAATTCCCTAAAATGTGCAGACCAAAATCCAGTACTCACATTTGGAAGATATTCGGAAAAATATAAAACTGAAAATTTGCATTTTCGCATAATGAAAAACCATTAAAATGGTCTACTAGTCGTAGTAGGGTAACTTTAGTCTATTTAACCGACTTCCTTATCTCTTATAGTTATTCTGAACACCTTGTATATTAGTATGTTAAAATAAATTAAGTGTATAAACACTTCTTTAAATTTTTAAACCCATATTAAATAAATAATATATTACATTATATTGTCAATTAAAAACTGTGTCAATTATTGTCAGTTGTAAAACTTTTTAATATCAAGTATTGAATCACTCTCGGATGTTTTTTTTTTAGTTTAAAAACAAAATTTCTGTTTTATAAATGTATCCCTTTGGTTATACAGTAATCAACGACCGCGGCATGGATAAAAACTTTATCTGTAGTATGATGAATCGGTCCTAAAAGGACTACATCAATTCTCGAGGCAAAATTATACAATGAATACAAAATGCCACTACAGCTTGAGATATATGAGATCCCGTTTTTCTTATAAACTTTATAAGGACCTACAGTTTATGAAGAATTTGAAACTTGGGACTCGTGGCATTTTTTTTGATTAATAGTTGTTGTTGGGTGTAAGATTTCAATCCACGATATCTCGCGCTAACCATATAATTTTATTGTTGGCAGAAGTAAAAATCTGATGTGACCAACACAGTACCTCCCGACATTTACCTATGTATATAATTTTTATATTACTTTATAAAATTATCCATACAATATATAGAAAAAATATTAAAGCAAACTTGTAGAAAATGGAATAATCTTTAATTTTTATAATAAAAAATTGAGAAAAAATTACATTTAAAGGTATTTTTTGAAGAAAAACTATCTTAAGCTTCAAGTAAACTGCCATTTCCGGTTATCCGATTGCCACCAAAATCTAATCAGTTCTTTCCATATTAGAATAAGGTAGAAATACATGGATTCAAAACTTTCTGAATGATAGTATTTGAGTTAGAGCGTAAAGAGCAGGGCCGGATTTACGGTCCGCGGGGCCCCCAAGCAGATCGAGTAGGTGCCCCCCCCAGATTAATTTGAACAAAACTCGATTCAGTTATACATTATACAGTTATATAATTATTAATTAATAATGTAATAAATTAATAGTGAAACAAAAGTAATTAACTGCCATAAATACATTTATGGTTAAATGTTAATGAAAGAAAAAAAAATTAAGTTACAGACGGGCTCTCCATTACAAAAAAAAGGTTCAGCCTCAGCCTTGGGGGCCCCCTTAGGCCGGGGGCCCCAAGCACAAGCTTGTTTTGCTTGTATGGAAATCCGGCCCTGGTAAAGAGGATCCCACATACACACATACATACACACAGACATCATCGTGAAAATGTTAAAAATGGATTCTAGGGACCTTAAAACGTGGTCATTTACCAAAATCTCGATATGCGATTTTTAGCACGATTCCTATATCTCCCTTACCAAGGGAGCGGTAGGTAGAAATGCTTAAAAATAATAATTTAAAAATAATTTTATATTTCATACTTAAAAACACAATTGCATGTTAATTAAAGGTAAGTAAATTTTACAGCAGCAGATATGTTTAGATGAAGTACTATTAGACTAGTACTAGAAAGGTACTTACATAAATATTTTATTTTTATTTTTCAGAAACAAGAAAAAGTCTGGATCAAATATTTATTTATTTCTGAAACACTACACACACAGTGGTATGTTAATAGCATGTCAAGTAAATAAATCTGCCCTTAATAACTTGGAAATTGAATAGGCACACTCGGTTTGTGCTATATGTTTTAACATCTCTAGGTGGCCACATTTTACTAATATTTTTGTTTTCTTTAATTCACTCATCTCACTACCACCACTCTTAATTTTTAAATCTAAAATGGCAATATACCCCTTGTGGCATATCAAACGAAAGATCTTGAAAAATGCTGTACAGTTAAGCCAATAAATTAATATTTGAATAAACCGTTTTAAAGTTAGAAACAATAGTTTATAATATTTTATTGCAAAATACATGGAGTGCTATGGAAATGACAAAAGTGAGAAACAGTAATGTAATTTTAATTTTTACCTCTCGCTAAGAGAGGTATTGGATTTATGCTAAAAATCGCTTATCCAGATTTTATTGAATAAGCACGATTTAAGGTCCACAGAATCCGATTTTAACATTTTTACAATGATGTGTGTGTGTGTGTGTGTGTGTGTGTGTGTGTGTGTGTGATACGATTTCTCAAATTCAATAAGACTAGAGACCTGTTTGACTACGAATTCCTTAATCTAACGGTAATGGGAAGAGTTGAGTAGGTTCTGGTAACAATTGGACAACCGGAAGTTGTAGTTTCTAAATATTATTTTTTGAAAATTTGTTACTACAAATATTAAAGATAATTAAATTTTCAATCTGACATATTTAATTTTTTTATTATATCTCGAATAGGTTTGGAGATATAGGATATAATTCAGAAGAAAATTCTCTATTTAGTTAGTTAATAAAAAATATATAATGCCATTTAAGAAAATGTAACATTGATCCATAAGTTGAGTACCACTGGCTTTAAAATAATAATGGTTATGTCAAAATGTGTCCCCCTATATGCTTTACAAAATATCTTAATCACTTTTTTGCAGGGCTGTAAACCGCTGCTAAAATAGGTTCGGTTTTGGTTCGCGGTTCGGAGTAGTTTACCGGTTCGGTTTTTGTTCTGGTTTAATGAAATTTAATTCTGGAACGGTTCGTGTACCGGTTCATAAGATCGGTTCGGTTTGGTTCATCTTATTTCATAAATATATTTGCATTTTCCTCTTACCAACCATGATAACAGCATTTTTATACATGTGTAATTTTTTGTCGATTTAAATAAGTAAACACTTATTATTCAGCCTTTTATTTATAAAAAAATGTATGTAATTGAAACAAAAAGTACAACAGTTAAAAAATAAACTTGTAAAACATATTAATTATTCTTTGTAATGTTTAATTAAAATTAAACAAATTAAATGAAAAATATATATAATTTTTATTGTTTATTAAATATCTCGAAATATCGGATTAACATAATCTTTTCAAGAATCGAACTTGTTAATGTGGCTCGTTGAGGAAACATTATGAATTTTAACCGGCTAAACAGCCTTTCCACGCTTACTTGAGTTGCTGGAGTGGCTAGTACATATGTGGTTCAGTTCATTTAACCGGTTCAAAATAATCGGTTTGGTTCGAGCTAGTGGTTCATATAAAATGTCCGGTTCGTTCCGGTTTCGGTTCAAGTTCCGGTTCGGTTCGAAGCCCTGCTTTTTTGTGTAACTTTTCATATTTACGAATAAATAGCACTGTTCCATTATCTTGATACACCCTGTATATGCGTCATAATACATATTTAAATTGATAAAATAGTCTCTACAGTGTATTTTATCGACTCGAGTCCGATTCCGATTCTGTTTTTAAATATTATGGGGCAATTCTGTCATATTTAAGTAAAAGTTTACGGTCAGGACAGCGTGGGAATACGATGTTGTTTTGGTGCTAAATACAACCCATAAATATCACTATAGTAACAATGTCTAACGCTAGCGATACGTCACTTTAAATCAAACACAAGAGATTGTTGCTATGGTTACAAGTTTGCAGTTGGCTACCAAACAGTTAGTTATGAATTATAGCTCAATATTTTACTGTTAGTAATGACTAATGAGAAATGAGAATGGCAAGAAAAGAATACATAATGAATGTCTCATTTTTCTTCTTTAAGGCTCTACCCTCTAGTAAGTATATTGGAAATGCAGAGAAAGTAATATATTTATCCTTTACAAGATTACTTAGTCTCACGATCACTCACATTTGTTAGCGAAGAATGCACCAGGGAGGCTTCAGAACATATAAGAGAAAATCAATATTTCTGGATCTAACTTAATCCACTATTAGTCACCCTTAATCTACTACTTGGGTCCCGATATTGTTTCACTTAATACGTAACAGGACGCTATATCTTATATCCGTTTTTAAACTACGAGGAGGGATATTAAAAAAAAAAAACAGATCATATAAAAACTAATGATTGCGGTACAAAACAATTTAAAGTAAACCGTGTTAAGAACGATACACTAACGTTATCTGTATGTATTAATGATCATTATACTTTCATTTTATTTTATTTTTGTATAGACTGTTGTTGGCATGTTAGTAAGGTAATGTAACGTTTTTATTTATATGGGTGAAGTGTACAACACAGACAAATATTATTAATTAAAAGAATACGTTTATTAAACGATAAATAATTAAGGATTAAATATTAAAAGATAATAAAAACAACTAACACTATGATTAAATAATTATAAACACTAAGAATATTATTAAATGCTTAAACACTACGATTATTTATCTATACAATATTTATATCACTACACTTATTTATATAACTACATTTATTTATGTTAACAACTGGTAAACTGTATATTTATATCACCAAGTTCATCGCTCGTTGCTTATATATATATATATATATATATATATATATATATATATATATATATATATATATATATATATATAATCAGACTGTCTTCCCGCTGTTCTCCCGACGGTATTTATACAGCCCATATCCTTCTAGAACCCTTGGACGCGACAGTGATCTGCATACAAAAGAATTAGGTCACGGAGTAATTAACATGTCTCAACGCGTCGGGGATTGCATCATCGCTCTGGTACGTTCTTTCGAAGGGATTACGTCATTGTTCGCGAACATGCTATCAGTAGCGGCGCAAGCATACTTTTCTTTCAGGGGCGCACGTGACAGTAATAATATTATCGTACAGCTACGGTTATTACTTAGTTACCAGCCTACTTTTTTATATGTAAACAAAGGCTTAATATCGTAAAATGGGTAAAATATTTAACGTCACATAATTTGAAATTCAGTGAAGTGTTTAAAAAAATTGAATAACTAGAAACATTTGAAAAGTGCAACAAACGCCAAAAGACATCATTTTATGCAATCTTCCAGAAAAAAAAAATTCCAAAAATGAGTACGGGACCCCATTATTGCTTGATATCGTATTCTTCTTCCTTGCCCTTAGTTCTGCATTTCTGGCAGGATCGGCACTGTTTATACGAATAGATATAAGATGCGACTGAAAATAAAAATACGGTACATGACATTGACCTCTATATATATAAAATGGACCGGCGTCTTGAATAACTTGCGTATATCTACAAAAAATACCAGCCTGACTGGTGGGATCTCTGTCTCTAACATTTGTGTATAGCTGGACTAGGTAGATTTGATTACATTTTGTCCATGTATCTAATGCGAAAATGTATTTAAACATAAAGCGAATGGGCGTAAAATTGAAACATCGAGCACGTTGCACAAATGGGAATGACAAATAATGTCAAACCAAAATGATGCCAAGCTTAACAGGATGTAATATTTTCTTCTTCATTGTCAATTTGTCAAACTATTATTAGCTGACGCATGCGTATTTGTCACTGTTAGAAAGAGATAGCGATCACACCATGACATTTAAGTGGATACAGTCCCTGCCATTGTAAAGATATAGGAGTCGCCGGTCCATTTTGTATATAGAGGTTAATGGTATATGATTCGTGACTTGAACCAACACCTCGATTGACGTTCAAGATGACATATCACAAAACAACAACATTTGAGTGACAAACTACAGCGACATGAAATGGAATACGCTCGCCAAGTGTTAGACGGCAACAAAATATTAGTGCCTTGTTTATATGATAGTTCCTGTCTTTCTCTCAGGTTTTTTACCTCTCGCTAAGAGAGGTATTGGAATCATGCTAAAAATCGCATATCCAGATTTTAGTGAAACGTGCTTTTAAGGTTCCTATAGAAGCCAATAATAACATTTTTACGATGATGTCTGTCTGTGTGTGTGTGTGTGTGTGTGTGTGTGTATGTGTGTGTGTGTGTGTTAGGTTGTTAGAGGTACGATTTCTCAAATTCTATAAGATTAAATACCTGTGTAACTACAGATTCCTCAACCTAACAGTAATGGGCAGAGTTGAATAGATTCTGGTAACAGTTGAACAACCGGAAGTAGTAGTATTTTAACAAAAATCTTCTAAATATTATTTTTTGAATACTTATGTTATTACAAATATTAAAAAACAAAATTCTCTATCCGACACATTTAAAAAAATTAATATACCTTCTATAGATTTAAAGATATAGATATATATGAAAGAATCTGTTGTATTAAATCTCACAGCCTGCTCACAGCCCATGCATCTCCATGGTAACTACTTGAGAAATTAAAATATCTGTAATTGACAGATAAACGTCACTAATGTCAGTGTCAAAAATTCAGAGATAGTCCTGAAGTGGTCCTGAAGGCTTTTTCTGGGAACGATATTTAAATATTTGTTATTGTATTATTACTTTTATATTTTTAAAATTATAGGTATATTACAGGAACCCTTCAGAAATAACGCCAATCCCGTTAATGAATTGGAAAATCCTCAAACATTTAGAAGAAATGGAGAAAACTTGCTCATAGAATGAATTTAAAATTATAGAAAATACGTAAATATAAAGAATAGGTGTAATTAGAATTTTTTGTGTGTACAAGACAATACTTATATACACCACAATGGAAAGGACGCGAGAGGTATTGTGATGGCCACAATAGATTTTTGTTTTTGTTTTGTTGGTTTCGTTCTTCAAATAATTATGATGGGTACTAAACTTCTGGTCCCCAAAATAATGCCATTTGAAATGTTCTGTCTGGTTTGGAAAATAAAAAGTGAGGTTTAGTACCTATAGTTAAACAATATTTCATAGTTAATTGATGAATATACTTCACTTTTTCACATACTTAAATAAGTTTTTATTTGTAAAACAAGAATTTAAATCATACTTTAGACTCAAATTCATCTTAACAACTCCTGTTTAGTTCTAAAATCTAAAACTATATACTGGGATCGCGTATAAATTTGAAATGCCGCCATTTAACGGCACTAACTTTTAGTTCAAAAAGCAGTAGAGGTTCGTCCAGAACTGAACGGCGAATTAATCGCTAAGTGGAAGATATTGTACGAGGATTACGTTAAAATGATTGAGAATAAGAAAATCAGTAGGCTATTTTAATCAGTTATTTATCTGTCATTTGAATTGACTTTTAGCTATTAGGGGCGTAGGTAGAAGAGATTGATATTGTAATTCATGATTTATTTTGAAAGAATTGCAAAAGTTTGGGTGAGAGCTTTAAAGAATCCACTTCTTCCACAGGAAAGAATGTTCAATTGTATTATTGTTAAAGGGAACTAGCGTAAAAACAGGGATATTATCCCTATAATGTTTCACTTAATGGTATAACAAGACGGTAGAAAATTAAAATTGATCCTGCAATAAAGGAAAGAGTTACCTTCCTTGTGCTTGCGAATATTAACAAACTTCTTACAAAAAGTTAATTAAACCTTTCTAGTTTTATTAACTCCTGAAATGGTCGAATTTTAATCAAGAAAGAAATTGAAAACTGAATCATAACTTGATTTTTATGAAAGAATTTTATTATCGTAAATTTGCATACTTCAAGTTTATGTTATGAAATAATTAAATTAACACGTTGAGTACCTATATAAAGTTATATTAAATCAGAATAAATTATTTAAACACATACTGCGCTAATAAAGATAAAACTAATCAATTTTACAAGCGACATATCGCTACACACCATGTATGTTTTAATAAACGTTTCGCCTGTAAATATCACATATTTGAATTTTGATTTGATAAATACTTCAACAAAAAGTAAATTTGTTTTTTAATATTAGTTTGTTTGCTACTCATATTTTTTGCTCAAACAAAAAAACCAAACGTCATTTTGATGCAGAGTACAGCATGTCAATTTCAATGATAAAATATACTACTATTATTGTATTAATTTGCAAATGAAATTACAGAATACAGAATAAAATAAACAAATGTATACAGATAATTATAATGACATATTCGTACCGTGTGGGTGTGGGGCGTTTACCAGACGTCACCTCAACGGTACTCATTGCTGGCAGTGTACACTTGAAAATTAGAAATAATTTTGGTATCAGTTGGAATCGAACCCGGGTCCCCTGATTCGCGATCAGATACTCGATGATATAGAAATTAAATCCAAAATTTAATTTTTCATTTTCCCAATTGGACCTATAGGTACCAGGACCGGATTTATAATAGTGGTGGTCCCGCTACTATAAAATAAATTACAAATTTCAACACGTTGATTCTAAATTTTCAAACTGCACATTAATTTTATTTTTAGTTCCTGAGATATTTGAATCGCAGAAATGGGTATAGATATGAATACTTGCCTGGTGGCTATGTCAATCGATTCTAGGGGCAAAATAACATATACAGTAAAAATTTTGAAAGATGTCCGATCAAGGTCGTCTACAAATTGTATGAATTTAGATTTTTGCTCCGCCAATTATGACAAATTCAGTAGTGGCGTTTGCTTAGTTTTTATGAGGGTACGTAAGATACTACTGTTATTTTATTATAATAAAAATATATGTTACAATAAAAGCATTCAAAATTCAAAAATAAGTCAACTGACAAGTTTATTATCAAATGTAAAACAAAATATGTGAAAAATAAGATACTGACCACAAAACAATAAGGTAAACGAGAAGTGCAAGTCAATATATCAAGTGGGCAGCACGGAACTATTGCCCCCTGGGTGTCATTGGGTACACTACTTTTGACATATGTCAAATACATGTCAAGTAAATGTCAAATATATGTCATATGAACCTGTCAACGTTCATTTGTTTAATATATAGTGATTACTTAATTTTTATAATTTCGATATATTTAAATAAAAAAATATTTATTTTCATTATTTTTATTATATGTACAAATTACATTATTTAAATTCAATATTTTATAATAAAAGCATTTTCTTCTCATTCTTGATTACTTGGAATAGCCGGGTGAGTTCTTGTTCATATTGATTACCCATTATTTCAATATGGTCTCCTTATGAACGTTGTTCTGCGTGGATTTTTCAAATAATCTTATGCATTTTCGGGATGTAGGTTCTTCTATTTTCTACCTGCTCTGATCTTGTCTTCCCAGCAGTACTTTGGTCTTCCTCCGAGACGTTGACTTCTAAGACAGATGCAATACGGAATACGTACTGTACCACTCGAGTTCCTTTTCTCACATTTTTTCATTGATCATGTTGTTGCTTATAGTTAGCAAGAAGACGTCCCCTTGGAAGCGACGCTCAGTGAATTTAGTGATTGACCATCATTTTATATCACACATGTTCACCATCAAAAGTTGATGTTGAAATTAGTTTCGAAATTCTCGGTTTTCCCATTATTTGGACGAAGACCATAGAGGATAACACAATCACATCAGATCTATAGCTGTTGTTCCAATTTTCTTCACAAGAACAGTAGATAAATCCTTGAAATTTTGTATTCTTCCTGTTGTCAATGTCCGTGAAGAGATTCCTTGAAAGAATCCTTTAACGTAAGCTTGTGTCTTCCATAACGGCCGTAGGTCCAATTGGTAACAAATGGCCTTTTTGTTGTTTTTTTTTTAAAATTAAAATCAATGAAACAAAACAAAATAGCAAAATCCAACTGCGACCATACATACACATACAAATACGCACAGAAACATACATCACAAAGATAAATGCATTTATAGATTCCTTAAAGACATTGCGCTCAATGTATTTGGAGGAAAAATCATACTCTAATAAATGAATATTATTTAGTTCTTTAAATAACAAATAAAACATCGTCTAATACATAGTGTAAATTGTACCTTTCTTACTGTTTAAAATTTCTGTATTTTAATTTAACTCAGGATCATGTTTAAATATTCAAAAATTATTACTGGGTGTTAAGTAATAGAAAAATAAACGTTGGTGAGCAATTACATAAGTCATTTTTATAGTACATTTTTGTAAAACACTTAAACCTAAATGTAAATTATTTGAAACTAAGATACTTTTTGCGAGAAACAGTTTTACCAAACTGTTTGGCATCCTCGAATGTAGATGTAGCTCTAGATAACTCAAATTTACAATATTTGGAGTATGGTTGTTTGTGCACAAAAGCTCCTCAATTTTAACTTTTATATACTTCATATAAAGTTTGTTGAGTATGCATATTAAGATGAACATCCTACAATACCATTAATTAAATATAAAGGTTAACGAATTTATAACAAAATTAACGCAACCATGATTACTATTTAAAGGAAGATTATACAGGGTGTCCCTTAACTTGGTGCACAAACTTTAAGGGCATATAATACTGATCAAAATGAGTAAAAAAAGCTCAGTCAAAATGTGTCCGATCTTTAATAGTTTCCCAGATATAACGCAGTGAAAAATGAGTTTTTACGAGATTTACCTTTGCTATCTCGAAAACTATAAGAATTACGATTTTGATTAATTGAGACTTTTTGTTTACCTTTGAGAGGTAATCTTAGATGGCCTTTTGTTATTTTATAAAAATCAAAAATGAAATGTTGTGGCGACCTTGGTCAATATTTAATTTTCATATAACTACGTAACTATAAGAAATTGAGAAAAATGTTTCATATAAAATTTTATTGTTTTTTATAGTCTTTTTACTGACATAGACAAAATTTTATTCGATCGCTATCTTTGTCAGTTTTTCTTAGATTTTTCGCTTTTCTCGGAAACAGTTGAAGATCATTCCTATGTTGATGAAGCTTTTTTATTCATTTTGGTCAGTACTATATGCCCTTAAAGTTTTTGCTCGAAGTTAAGGGACACCCTGTATACAAATTATCTTCGCAAATGAAGGAATATGACAAATTTTCATCTGAGTTAATATTACATTTTTTTTCCATATATCGCGCCGTATTTTTTAAAGGAAATCTATAGAAGTGTTTATCCTGTGAATCACTTACAACATTCATATATTTATTCTCGCAGTTGGGATGCCGACATTTAAACTTATAACGACGATTAAAGCTGAAAATGTTAATCAGATTAGAAGAAATAAACTAAAATAAAAATATTAAATTATTTACTTATCATAAGCCATAATATATATATTTTTATACCAACGATTTATACTTGACAATGCAGCAATGACAATATCTTCGAACAATATTTTTTACTGTTGACAAATAATTTTATAAATTTTTATTTTTTATTTCATAGATAACTTAATTCATTTCAAACTATAGCAGCGACATGAACCGTTTAGTGACATCTCTGTTACATTGGGTACACTACTCTCACTGCCTACTGTTTGCTGCCAGTTTCCCAATACAAGTTGCACCGGGGTGATACTGACACAATGTCAGTGACAGTGACTAAAACAAAAAATAACGTTGTTCGTACAGCTATGAATCAAGGTAAATGTATCTGAATTAATATCTAAACTTACGTTACAGCGAAAATATTATCAACAACGAGCATCGTTTTAAAGTGGAATGTCCTAACTTAGTCGAAACTATATGAATTTTTGAAAGACAAGCGTGTTATATCTATCCTTATCGCATACGCTTATAGCCTTTGCAAAGGAAAGAGATAAATATAGGCCTATTTGTTAATTCGTTCATGATACGGATGACCTTGATCGGACATCTTTCAAAAATTTTACTGTAAATATACAAATTTTCAGAAAAATTAAACAATAGATAATTTTTTTAGAGCAAAATGACTGTAAAAGACCGAAAATCGCACCTTAGATTTTTATCAATTTTGACTATTTTCAGTTCATGTAAATTTGTCTGTGAAATCGAATGGCGAAGTCGCCAGATTCATATCTCCATCCATTTTTGGGTTATAACCCAGAAATGGATTTACATACTTAGTTTTAAATCTAAATATCTCGAAAACGTAAATAGATATCGACCTGCGGTTATATTTAAATATGTATTAGGATTGTGAAAATTTTGAGGATTTTCAAAAAAATGAATGTATTTGGGTTTTGTGAGGAATATACTAATCTGACTGGGACAAAACCTGAACGTAGGTATTTGTAATATATTTATTTTATAACCCACTGAAAATCAAAGGGATAGAAGCAATATGAATAAACAATTATGGAAATATTGTAACATATTATATAAATAGGCATACAATATTATGTTATTATTTTCTAAAATTTAAATACTTCTTAATTTTTTTATATACATCATACGAAAGAAATAATCTTGCTATGATTCAAACAAAATTCTTTCATAAATGACAGCCAAATTATTGATTCACAAAAAGAATAATGTAATAAAAGATTTGGATTTGAAATTTAAGATTTATTTGACTGAATAAAGCAGCTTTTATATTTTCTGTCTCTTACCTCTTACGCTTATTTTATATCTCTATATATATTTGTTTTTAAAAGAAGGTTTCTCTTGAAAATAAATAAAATCTCTTCTTTAAGAGGAACATGAAACAAGAATTCTAGATGTTCCTTTGAAAAATATGTGTTTCCTTTTATTGATACAATACTCAGGCAATAATCCTACAAAGAACTGCATCTTTCATCTTATAATAGCATCAAATCGAATTATTTAAAATATTACACGTATTTTATTTATTTTGAACTAAATAAAAACAAAGTTCTAGAAAATGTTATACATTTTCATCAAGCTTTTGAAAACACGTCTTCAATCCGAGTCAAAACAAATAAATGAACAAATAAAATAAATAATGCTAATAACATCAATAGTAACATTATCTCATTTGAAATTGTCACTACAGAACACAAAAATCATCAGGAAAAGTTCAGACATCAGCAATAAAGTAATGCATTATACGATGATTTCATGCAAACGCAGTGTTGCCTATCTTACAATAATTATTGTACATATAAGATAATTTGGGTAGGTGTACGGATGTACAATAGTAAATTTGTATTTAAAATGATAAAAAATATATGCAAGAAGAACTAATTAAATAGGTAATTCCGATGAAGAAGTTTGAGATAACATAATAATTTTAAGTGTTCATTACGATAACTTTAATGTCCGGAGGTTTGCAACATTGAACATAAGTTCGTTTGTTTGACTGAGATTTGTCAACATAACCTATAAAAATAAATATTCCATCATTTTCACAAAATTTCGATTTCAATTAAAAAGTAAATTAATGTGGCAGAGATGAGGATGTTGAAGTAGATGTTGGGGAACACACGGAAAGATACGGTAATAAAATAACTCTGGTGTTACAATTTTCTAGAAAGATACAAGAAAGACGATTACATTGGTTTGAACATGTCATGAGGAGAAATGAATAATTATATTTGAACAAGAATGAGTAGTTTAGTAATGGAAGGTTGAAGAAGCAGAGGAAGACCAAGGACAAGATGGAAGGACTGTATTGCGGAAGACTTGAGAGAAAAAGAACCGAATGAGAACGACACGCAAAAATATCGACCCCTAACGAATGGGAAAAGCTAAAGAGGAAGATGTCAGTGTCAAGTGCAATTTGAATAGTTTGTTTATGAAATAATTTTACTGGAAATTTAGAATCTTTTACAAGAAAAATTATGTATGGAATTTATACATTATACACAGGATTGACGGAAGGTATTGTGCTGGCCACAACAGATTTTTTATCACTTATTTGGTTTATTTTCCTTGGCCCTACGGCCTTGGCATTCGCGATAAAAAGTGTAACTTTAGTACCTTGTTACGAAGGTAACTATTTACTTTGGCTCGATATTTGAAACTATAGTTTTTTTTTTTTTAATAAAAATGTGTTGGCAGGCGATGTTATGTGAACTACCATTCGGATTTATGCGAAATTTTACGTTAATACTTAATCTGCTAATTTGTAACTTAGTTGGAAAAAGGGGGCAATGATAAATGTGTAACGGTGGTAGTCGCTACAAAAAAATGTGTTAGTCAGTTCGTGGTCTAGTCATACTAATATAAGAAAAAATATACCCGAACATGTCCGAAAACAAATCGTTTCGGATTTAAACCCTCTTTTTTGTAGGTTCTTGTTCACTATTCTGAGACATGTTATTAATTTGTTTAATCCGGATTCCTTAGCAAATGTTATAATTTATCGTGACCGTAGTAAATTGGGTCATTATATAATATATAATAGTTCATGTTTGATTATTATTGAACGGCTATTACAAACTATGGACAATTTCTCAGTCGAAGACAACCAGGCAGAAAAATGTTCGTGTTCATTATTGCCCGTCGTTTTCGAGAGAATGGAACATTCGTGTTGTAGACTGCAAATAGGAGTAAATTTAACATTACTAAAAATATAAAAAAATCACAAAAAAGAGTTTAAATTCGAAACATAGATATATTAGGATTTTTTTCTGGTTTTGGTACGACTGATACATTCCCCAAATATTTTTCGACCACATCACACTTTTTACATTAAAAATATATTTACATTTTGTCTCCCCTAAAATCAATATTTATGGAATTTAGCATATTGTCATATCTATTTCCATTTCCATTCCGTACCGACAACTCTATTTCACAAATCCCGACCTCTATCCATTTCATATTCGAATTCACACTAACCCTTCCAGATCTCGATAGCAATAGCAAAGCACTCGCGGCTCTTTAGGGACTGCGGACGGCCGGAGGCGTCGCAATCGGCGCCTCGACGCATCGTCCAGAGACGCCCGGGATTTCATCATTTAAACAACCATAGTGCCCGTAGCAACCAACAACGAGAGCGACAGAGATGGAATAGCAATGCGAATACAGGAGTATAGGGATACAGCCGCATGAGGTGTACATCAAAGGATTGAGATGTCTGTTAATGTAGTTACAGATATGGGGATTTGGAAATCGGTGGTTGGAATTGGTTTAAGGTAGATTTGGATTGGGTTAACGCCACGAAAACTTTGGGAAAATGCGTGATCGAGTATACTAATCTGTAATATATTTTGATGCCTCCTCTATGGAATACGTGCTACAGTCTAGGTTAGAATTTGGTACGTAAAAAAGATTTCACTGTACGGCTATTCCGATTCAATATAGAGATCATATAAAATAATACTGCCTCGGTCTCTGTCTCCTGTTGCAAATCTTGGTTTTCAAAAGAACACCCGCGGTGTTTTTTCTACCTCTTGCCACCGTAAATAAAGAAGTGTATAGAAATCATGCTAAAAACGCATATCGGGATTTTAGCGAAGAAAAACTTTTACTAGAAACCGATTGTAATATTTTTACGATGATGACTTTGCTGAAAAAAGACACTAAATAAGAATTTTTGCGTCCGTCATAACTCGGAATCCAACAGTGATAAAAATTTGAGTACCTACCTCCATTCGAAAGAGTATAAAAAAATGTCCTAAAAATGTATTAACCAAAATGCAGTTTTATATGATACTTGATTTGCAATATACATGGTGTCAGTCTATAAATAAGCCAGCAAATATCCAATTTAAATTAATAGAATCGAATTTAGTATTTGTACAAATTTTATGTGAAAAGAACAAATGTCATAAATTTATTCATATTATATTTGAATATATAAATATTTCGCAAGTAAATAAATATTAACCTCAATATTATTTTGAATATTTTATAATGTTCAGTTAGTATTGTACATACATTAATATTACATAAAACAATATTTTATAGAGCAAAATATTTAAATAACTGAACAGCTTTTAATTATTTGAAATTTAAATTATTTAAAATATAATATCTTCAATAATAATAAAAAATCTGATGTGGCCAGCATAATACCTTACGTCAATCATGTGTAGGTACTATGTACAAATTCCATACATACATATTCTTGCAAAAGATTCTAAATTTCCAGTAAAATTATTTCACAAACAAATTGTGAAAATTGCATTTGACACTTCTTCTTTAGCTTTTCCCATTCGTTAGGGTTCGCTATTTTTTTATTTTCTTCTTCCACTCATTTCTGTTTTGCGACACTCATTCAGTTCCTTTTCTCTCAAGTCTTCCGCAATACAGTCCTTCCATCTTATCTTTGGTCTTCCTCTGCTTCTTCAACCTTCCATTACTAAGCTATTCATTCTTCTTCTAATATATTCTTCATCTCTCCTCATGACATGTTCAAACCAATGTAATCGTCTCTCTTTTATCATTCTAGAAACTTCTTATACTAGAGTTATTTCCCTTATTCTTTCATTCCTTGCCGTATCTTTCCGTGTCTTCCCCAATATCTATCTCAACATCCTCATCTTTACCACATTCATTTACTTTTCATTGATACTGACATCTATCAATTTTAATTATCTAAATATATTAGCAGTTTCCATGGTTAGCATATCTGGCTGATTTATGAAATTTAATATCTTACTGTGTGATAATGTCCATGTTATTTTGTAGGTATTATTTTGTTTTATTAAATGTTATAGACCCCAAAGAAGGTGCAAGTGTGCACCGAAACGTCGCTGTTGTAAGAATAAATGCTGTTTGACTTCGAGTACTTCTTAACACCTTTGAGGTATTATAAAAAATGTGTATGCTTGTTTATATGATAAAATAATATCAAAAGATGTGGGTATGATTATTCTATTTTCAAATTTTTAATATTATTTAATTAAATACAGCATCATTCGCATTTCTATACAAAATTTTCACCATTAGAACGAAAATAACAGGAAATGAAACAGCAAAAAGGGTACGTTTTTCTTTTCATAGTGAAGTGCCCTCTTTACGCACAAAAGAACAACTGAATTGAATTCATTAAAATTGTAATTAAAGGAGTGGTGATTGTCCACAAACCACGCCTTGATAAATGATACAAGTTTCTTTAATTAAATTAAAATATTTAGTTTTATGATTGCTCGTTTATTGGACTTTATGAAAGATATAAAAAGAAAATTATAGGGATAATAAAAGTATGGAGCATGTGAACCTCTCACATTGCTATTAGATATATTAAACACAATTTCTACAAATTTTATTTCTAGAAATTCGTAGAGTAAAAATTTAAAATGTTTTAGTTACATCTTACTTGCATTTTAACGATGCACACAGATTTTTAGACTATATATTTTGTAACAGATCAATAATTATTGTAATAAATTTATCAGTACTGTTTTTACTTTCGCTAAGAGAGGTATTGGATTCATGCTAAAAATCGCATATCCGATTATAACATTTTTACGATGATGTCTGTGTGTGTGTGTGTGTGTGTGTGTGTGTGTGTATGTATGTGTGAATGTGTATGTATGTGTGAATGTGTGTGTGTGTGTGTGTGTGTGTGTGAGAGGATGTGTTAATGTGTGTGGGATGTGTGTGTGGGATATGTGTGTGTGTGTTAGAATGTTGTAGATACGATTTCTCAAATTCTATAAAACTAAAGACCTTTGTAATAACGGATTCCTCAATTTAACAGTAATGGGAAGAGTTGAATAGGTTCTGGTAACAATTGGACAACCGGAAGTGGTAGTTTCTAAAAAAAAATCTAAATATCATTTTTGGAAATTTTACTACATATAATAAAGATAATTAAATTATCAATCTGATACATTTACTTTTTTTGTTATAACTCCTATAGGTTTAGAGATATAGTATATAAGAATACACAATAATCTGTTGTAATAAATCTCATTGCCTAAAAAACAGTTGAGATATTTAAATGTTTGTAATTGACAGATAAATGTATTGTCAGTGTCAAAAATCAGTAGTTTTACTAACATTATTAGAAGATTATTGTATTATTAATTAAATATGTATTTAAAATTATAGGTATATTAATATTACATATATCCTACAGAAATACTGCTAATACTTTTAATGAATTTGTATAATTTTGAACATAGACGAGTAGGACAAAATTCCCCGTAGAACGATAGAAGAGATACAATTTTAATTATTTGTGTGTACAAGAAATGTTAAATTCGTTACTTGTACGCGGGCAGTCACGTGACTTTGTTGGCCTTGGCAAGCAGATATCGGGATGGATAGAAAATCATGATGTTTTGAATGAAAAATTATGATATTTGACCCCTATGTACCAGCTGTCATTCTGACACAGGCCCTCATATCTGCTTGCCAAGGCCAACAAAGTCACATGACTGCTCGCGCCCTATGCAACATAAAATGAAAATGAGGTGAGGTATTGTGCTGGCCACAACAGATTTTTTTCTATAATTAAACGAAAACTGTGCATTTTTAAAGCTAAAGATTGAACGTGCATTTTTTTAATCCATTATATTAATGTCAACGTCGAATACAAGAGTTACGTAGAACTATTGATAATAAGACACATGGTTCATATTTTTTAAAATTTTATATTAAGTCATCATTCTTCTGAAAAGCTCCCAACCAATCGTCATTTGGAATGTTTTTAAACTAATTTCTGAACTTAAAAACTGTCAAAGCTGTCAAATTAATTTCTGGTGACTTTGAAACTGCAAAATCGGCCAAACGAATTACTGGGGATCTTAAAAACTATCAAATTAATTTCAGGGTGACTTAAAAGCTGTCAAACCTGTTAAATTATAAATTACGATTCGAAAATGCTCTCTGGTCAATTCCATATATTTTCATTCACAGACGATAGGTACTTAAAATAATTGATTATACTCTGTTCCAGTGTACCAATTCAGTATTGTAGATATAGTGAATAGGGCATAGTTTAGAACTCTCTGATTGGCTGAAATTGGAGCCAAGTTTACGCAATGTAATTTCAGACTAGTGCCAGTGTACATGACATGTTATATCTCTTGTAGTTGTTATGTGCAATATCAAGTTTCTTCTTTATCCGATTTGGACAGCAGGTAGATAATACTTTATATTTCATAACTACTGATTATAATATACAAAGTTTCGATGACATTATGATACTTTTTGTAATATTTTTATACGTCAGATGACGGCAGTTGACTATTTAAAACTGGCGCTGATATAAGGCGCCATCTTCTGAATTGGTTAGATGGAACAGAGTATAACTGTACACTATACTGTATTCCAGGTAAGAATGGACTTGGTAGCACTTCCGAGCCAGGCCGTTTTCCAAACATAAAACATATATTTCGTGCAAGACTTGACAGCTCGAAACGACAAAATTTGATAATTTTTAATTCTTTAGTAAATAAACAGTTACTTAAATGACTAGAATAAAATAATGTACACTCAGATGAACAAAAACGGGCCACTTTTTATTTTCGTTTTTGTTAACAGCATTGTTCTTTAAAGGATTTAAGAGAAAAAAACTTTTGCATAATTTTGCCCAAGTTATGCCCAGTTTTGACCAACTTTTATTTTTTTCCCAGCCCCCCATAACCCATGAGTCAAAAGTCGATTTTCTAACCTAATCTAATCCAACCTAACCTAACCTAGCCTTACCTAACCAAAGTTATGCCCAGGTTTGCCCAACACTTGTTTTATTTTGCTTAGCCCCCCCCCTCTTAACCAGTGAGTCAATAGTCGAATATCTATGGTGAGGAACCCCCAAAAGCGAATTCGATAAAATCAAGTAAGCCATAATTTTGCCCAAGTTATTCGTTTATGGGAGTGCCACACCCTAGAAAATCGACTTTTGACTCATGGGTTATGGGGGGCTGGGCAAAAAATAAGAGTTGGGCAAAACTGGGCATAAATTGGGCAAAATTATGCAATAATTTTTTCTCTTAATTTCTACATGGGGGTGCCAACTTCACTGGGATCCCTAGTGACATCTCTCGACAAACTTTAGAGTAGACTTTATATATCTCTATCTCTAGTTGTCTCTTTCTGTCCAGCCGAGAACATAACAAACGATAATGAAGTATAGGGCACGTTTTATCTAGTACACGAGTATTTGTGGTCGTTGGTATCGCCATACGAAAAGTGTCCCAAAGTGCAAATCAAAATCTGGAATTATACACTGCAGCCAAGCTAATGTCAAATATGAACCTTTCCTATCAAAGTTACTTCCGCAAAATATAACCAGATGTCGTACTGCTTATTTATAATCGCCTATAGATTCTATCTAATTTAACGTAGTCACAAGGCTATTTGTATATTGTTTATTCTGCTAGGTATCACAACAGTTAATGATTCTAATCCGGAGATTAACAAAGTAAAGAAAAATGCCGAAAGTTAGAAATCATATCGAACGTTTCTCCATACGTAGGCGACAGTTTTATCAACAATGCGCGTGAAAATTTCAGCGATTGAAAATATCTGATACATTTCCAATTTGAATTTGTTGTCTCCTTGAAACCAGATGGGCACGCATGCTTTTTTAACAAGTTTTTTTCCCAGACCTTCATTTATAATCATCTAGTTTTTAGTTAAAAGCTTATGGGTTATCGCGATTCTAGATGCAGTTATGTTGATGATCTTGAACTTCCCTATACTCGCCATGTTAAATCTTCCAACTTTGGAGTTCAATAACACCGACCGGAACTGGGCAAGTTGACTAAAATTTTGGATTTACATCGAGTAATACTTAATCTAGCTGTACGCCAAAGATTATTAAGATTTTATGGATTTCACTTCTTGCTCCAACTATCTTAACTTTGGCAACTTAATTCCAAATAAGTTTATAATGATAATTGTGTAATAAGTGAGGGATAGATCAACTTTTGATTGAGTGTACAGTTCGTTAAACGAGCCAAAACTGTAATAAATACATTAATATACGAATATTCATATGAAATATTTAAATTATTTATACCTTGGTTTATATTTAGATATTTCTTTTATTCGCTGAATCGTGCAAATTTCGTTCCACTTGATGAATATTAAATTCCATTTTATTTTTCAAACCAATTATTTCCAATTGAAATACCAAAAATATATTCATACATACAGATTCGAATTTCATCCAAAAATATCCCTTACTTTTTTCTACAGTTCCACTATCTATATCGACCATTCTGGCATATCCACAGGTGAGAATGACAGAATGTTTCGTTGAATTAATTCGCATCTCACGCCTCAGCGGCTTTCAATCCTCTCTGATTTGTGCGATGTCGTAATAATGTATTCCATAACGTTGTGGAAACAGAGTTACACAATGCAATAACTGCTGTAACTGTTGCAAAGTTGAACAGCTCGTTATAGTTTTAGCGATGAGAAGCTGAGACTTAATTCAGTTGATGATACGAGAGTACTTAAAACAAGAATTTTTGTACTGCAGTTGTGCAGTTTTCTCCTGGGGATGCAATTTAGTTGCGGTGCTTGAAATGAAAATTTCAACTGTAAAAGTTTTAGATACGAAATAGTTATAAAATTTTGAGAGTAGTAGTACTGTGATTCACAATCAACAATAAACCGTTAAACACTAAATGGATAGATTCCAACATAATGTGCGTGAATATGCTCACTTTAACTTTAATGTGGACAAGTAGCGACATCTTGTAACAATTTGTAATATTAACCAAATAGTAAAATTAATATTTGAGGTAAATGTTTACTGTATAGGATGTGGAAATATTATGAAGCCAATATAATTTCTATTCTACTTATCGGGCCGAGTCAATCGATACCAATTTAAAGAGACGAAAAGCAAAATTATAAACTCCTAAATATGACTTTTGGCATTCAAACCTATTAGTCCACTGAACGGAGGTCGAAAAGGGGGGGGTACCCTACAAAAGGACGGGTAGTTATGAATTTTTTGGTATGTTGTACAAGATGGTTGGTTAGTGAAAAATTCAAATTTCCACAATCCTCCCTCCTCTACTCCTATCGCCTTCATGTGGAAACCACCAAACATCGGCACTTTTTTCAGTTCCTGCATGTGTAATACACAGGATTTTTTGTGCCGACTTCTTCCTAAATTTATTAAATTAGTGTGATTTATTGTCCAAATATGAAATACTAGGAATTTTTCATGTTGGTAACATAATTAGATTTGAATTTCAAATGACGTATATATTTACAAACATAACCTGAAGGATCAACAAACATTTTTTTATCGATTTTGCATTGCAATTTCATTTAAGTTAAAATGTATTCATTTAAGTTACAATTAAAAATTTGGTATTTAAATTTTTGAAAATTCTTATGTTGAAAATAGTCCCACCAGAACAGTGACTTTTTTGCCGATCTAGACATTATAAATAGGTGTTTCCGGATGATTTGGAGTTATGTAATACTAATTATGCCTGACGAAGGTACAAAAAAGTTATTTTTCTTCAAGTGTACAATAATATTCATATTATGCTACTATACACACACTATAGAAAATATTCATTTTATTACTAGTACAACAATGTTGTTCATTATTGTACTAGTAAACAAATGTTAGCTTCTTAATTCACCGCTGGCGGCAGCAGTAGTCACAGCAACACAGACCATATTGAAAAATTGTTATTTGACAGTTGTATCGTTTGTGTTTTGTAGTTTACACAGCCAACTGTGGCTGAAATTGCAAACTCTATAATTAAAATAATTCCAGAAAAATATAAAAAAAATCCCCAGTTTTGTTTGAAACACTTGAAGAAAAAATAGTATATGTTATTCGGAGCAAAACGTACCTAGTCCCTAGTACCCGATTATGATGATGTGTGTGTGTGTGTGTGTGTGTGTGTGTGTGTGTGTGTGTGTGTGTGGGTGTGTTGATGCGTGCGTGTTTGTGCGTGCGTCTGTGTGTTTGCGTGTGTGTGTGTTGGAAGGACGAACATCTGTTTAACTATGGATTCCTAAATCTGACATTAATGGGAAGAGCTGGAAAGGTTTTGGTAACAGTTGGGCAACCGGAAGTAGTAGTATCTTAAAAAAAAATCTTGTAATTTTTTTTTTTTTGGATTCATTTAAAACTTTAATTATATCTTCTATAGATTTAGGGATAATAATAATAATATATACAAAATAATCTGTTGTAATATATAATAACTCCATGGTGACCAGTTGAGAAGTTATAAAAATGTTTATAATTGACATCAGATAAATGTCAGTGTGAAAAATTGAAATACATTACTAAATGCTTTTTTTGGGAAGGACATTTAATATTTCTTATTGTATTATTAAATAAATATTTAAAATTATAGGAATATTACACATATACCCTTCAGAATCCCGTCAATGAATTGGACGAATATCGAACATTTATTATACGAAAAAACTTGTTTATACTCATAGAGTGAATTTAAAATTATAAAAATATCTAAATATAAAGAATAGATGTAATTAGAATTTTTTGTGTGTACAAGAAATGATAAATGCAATACTTGTGTAACCTACAATGGAAATGGCGACAAGTATTGTGCTAGTCACAACAGATTTTTGTATAATTAATAGCAACGAAACTATGGAACTCCATAAATGGCTAAAATTGCGTACTTGAGTTTGTTTCAACTTTACATTGCATTTTAAAGTAGAAATACTCAAAAAAAGTACACAATTTTTGCCTTTTTTGGTATCTTCATAGCTGAGAGTAGCTATTAATCCTACAAAAAAAAAACTTCAAATAAATTTGTTACAGAATAGAGAATCTATTATTCTCGTATTCTGTAGGTTGTAAATTTATTCCATCTTCTTTGTATATGGAATCGAGAATAGTCGTTTGATTTTTGATATTATCCAATCAAATCGAGTAGGCTATTGATAAAAGCGTTAGATTCAAAGCATTATTCGAATGGGTCTGTGAATAGCTGGCGACTTTGAATGTATAGTTACTAAAAGTTATATAATAAGATGATGGAGCTACCATTTCGACAATGTAACGCAATAATGCCTTTCATGTTTTTGCAGTAATCCAGTGAAGGAAATGTATATTCAAAGATAATAGGTTAAGTTAGGTTACGATTGATCGTAGGAGATGTGAAACGTAACATTTACCAGGTGCACTAGTAGTCTTAATTAACTTAAAACCAATCTGAACTTACTTAGTTTGTAATTAAATTACCTGATATTCGACTAGCAAATTTTATTGAGTTTGCCGTTATTCTATATTTAACTTAAGTATTGATTTTACTATTATTTAAGAATTTACTATAAGCTGTAATTTTCGTAGAGATTGATGATATGTAAGAATCAACATAATTTAAGTAAAATTATTAGTAAAAAAAATCTGTTATGGCTAGCACAATACCTCTCGCCACTAAGTATAGGGCGCGAGCAGTCATGTGACATTGTTGGCCTTGACAAGCAGATATGGGGGCCCATGATGATATTTGATATCTATGTACATAATTACTAGCTATCATTTTGACACGGGTCCCCATATCTGCTTGTCAAGGCTAACAAAGTCACATGACTACTCTCGCCCTATTGTATTTAACATTACGTGTATACTTACACTCTACACCAAAAATTCTACTTATATCCATTCTTTATATGTAGATTTATAATTTTAATTTCATTCTATGTAGAAATTTTGTCCTACTCTTCTAATTTTTCGAAATGTTTCCAATTCATTACCGGGATTGACAGTATTTTTGAAGGGTATATGTAATATACCTATAATTTTAAATATTTAACTATTAAGACAATAAGAAATAATATACTGTATGTACTTCCCAGAATAAATCTTCAGTAATGTCCCTGGATTTTTGACACTAACATTTATCTGTCAGTTACAAACATTTTCATTTTTCAATTGGTTTTCTAGACATTATTTGAGCTGTGAGATTTATTATAGGAGATTATATATATTTCTTTATCTTTAATTCTATAAAAATATAATAAAATATTTATGTGTATCAGATAGAGAATTTACTTTTTTTAATACAAACAAGAACAAAAATTTTCAAAAAATAATATTTAGAAGATTTTTTTTAAGAATCTGCTACTTCCGGTTGTCTAATTATTACCAAAACCTTTTCAGCTCTTACCAGTAATGTCCTATTGAGAACTATGTAATTAAACAGATATTAAAAATTATAGTTTTTGAGAAACCGTCCTTCCAACACACACACACGTACGCACACACACACACACGCACAAACACGCACGCACCAACACACACACGCACTCAGACATTATCGTAAAAATATTAAAATTGGATTGTAGGGACCTTAAAACGTACTTAATCATTAAAATCTGGATATGCGATTTTTAGCATGAATCCAATACCTCTCTTAGTGAAAGGTAAAAAACATAAATCATGTTATTTGTTAATTATAATATCCAGTAAGGAAGTTAAGAGAATATTAGTAATATTTTTTTAACCAGGCCAAAAAACAAAACTATAAACATAAACTAAAGGATAAAGGAGTCGTGAATGTAGCTAGTTATACGATAAAAAAGTGAAACCCCCTTCCGTAATAGATATTTACGTATAAAGGGTCGAAAGAAATGGTTAATGCCTGCGAACGATATTTGAACCCGAGTGTAAACTTCTTTCGGTTTGCGGTATGCATGTAAAACGTTTTACGCACTACTGTAACCAATGAAATGTTTTAAAATTATTTTCTAAATACATTTAAAGCTTGTTGCTATATAAAAATATTACATGGCCAGGGCCTCTATTCTTGAGCATTCGTATTTGCCTAGGTTACTCGTATTTGCCTAGGTTACTCGCATTCGCGCGAATACGAACGAAAACCATAGCAACGGTATTTCTTGGCCATTCGCTTAATTCGAATTCGCTTGAGACAAATAAAAAATTTATTCGACTCGTAACGAATAGTGAAATTCTTTCATTTCACTACTTTTGACAATTCTAGTCTACTATTTATATATTTAGAAGTACTGTTTTTCATAAATATTTTATATATTTGAAATAATATAACCACTAATTTTTCAGTAAATAATTATTTATTTTATTAGGTTTTTGGATATGTACGTTTATAAATATAAATATAACATTAATCAGTTAACACATATTACTAACAATATACTAAAACAATAATTAGCAACAAACAAATTGACTTACAATATCTGCCTCTTCATCAATTTCTGGTTGTTATTGAACTATATTTAATTGTTACTACCGCTAAAAATTAACGTTTCTATTTTATTTACACACACTTAAAACACTATTAATAACAATAGAAATAGTTAATAATATTTAGACATACTGCAAATGATCTTTACACGGACAGAGATATCGAAAAACTAAAATTAAACACGATTCAATGCTACAATAAACGAATAGACTTGTTAGTACAAGAAGTGTAAGCTTATTCAATGAATTTCATTTAAAAGAAATCAGTTGTTTTTTTTGTTATTGCAGTGTTAATATCAAATTTTGTGGGTGATTTTTTAAAATTATAAGCCGAAGAAGGTTTTGAATTATTTATATGAACTTCTCTATCCGTATTTTTCTCGTTCTTCCTCAAGGTCCATGGTTCGTATCCTTACACCATAATACTCCATAAAGCATTTTGCAAATATTTTTTGTAGTTCTATATTACTGGATGTTGCCTTTCTTCTCTCTGCTCTTATTTTCATCCCTGCAGTTTCCAGATATTTGAAATAACTTACTTGTTCTAACCTCTTTCCGTTCAACCATCTGGGTATGGGTCCCCAGTCCTTAGCTATTCTCAATACTTTACTCTCATCAAAAATGTATTTTTCAAGCTCATTGGACATGTCAACATAAGTGAACGTTGTGGTTATTTGAAATGCGAAGTTGCCAAATATAGTTGTATTCATTTCCAAAGTCACAATTGTCGTTCGTTTCGATACGAATACGAAAGAAATTACGTAGTTTCAATAATAGAGGATCAAGTGATCATAATACAAAACAATAACGCAATGTGTTGAATTGCTAACTATTTGGTTGTGATTTTTTTTTGAAAATGTCAAGCTTGGCGCTTGGAGGCAATTTTTAAATAAAATCCTCAAGCAATTCTAATAAAAGCTAGTGAAGCTTTAGCGGAACTGATATCATTTTTTAAAAATAAGAATATTTATTATATTTCCAATTGCATTTTTGACGTTTTGTTTACCAGTCACCGTGTTTTGTTCTACTTTACCTTCCACAGGGTGTAATCTTTCAGTTTCTTCCGTGGTAACTAAGATATAAACAAACAATTTTAATGAAGTTATGCGTAAAATAAAATGCTGATACTCACAAGTCTGTATACAAGTATCTACGTATCAACGCGTTCAGATATATTTAAGTATAATTGGAATTTCAAAAATTGTGAAGATTTAAAAAAAAAACGAGTGTATTTAGGTTTTGAGGACTATAACCTGATTAGGACAAAGGCTAAATATATTAATAATACGCGTACCTACATTTATTTCCCACTGGGCATCTTCAGCACTTATCCGAGGAATATATGGCCACTGAGACTCAAAAGGGTAAAACTTTGTTAATAAATTGACTTATTACCAAGGCACGTAATTATATATTATATAAAACAAAAATAAAATAGTATAGTTAATTTGCGTTTCTTTAATTTAAAATCTACTTATGCAAACAACCCTTGGCGGCCGCAAATGGACTTGACCTAATAATAGTATTTCAACGAAAATATAACCAAAACCAACGGTTACTAAAACATAGTGAAGAACTGAAATGAAGTATACGTCAATATTGTCATATTATTCAACAAAATTATTGACAGAATAACTTTTTTTATGACTCGACCGAATTTTTAGTATATTTGATCGGAACCAAATTCCAGTTTTATGGTCAGATTGAGTATCGAAACAAGATATTCGTTGCATCACTACTAAAATACATATAATAAAATTTGAACTACGAGTATAAAAGTCAAATGATGTTATTTATTCTCAATAATTATTTGAGGAAGTGTTTGGCACGGATTTAAAATTTTAGTAAAAATAAAAATTACTCGAAAAATTACTTATTACTATTATTATTATTATTCATACACATATTTACTTTTATTAAAATAAAGTAGAACAATGGGTAAATTTTCAGCTGAGAAGCGCAAGACGACGATTGTATTTTAGGAGAATACCGTGGGCGTTGGGCTAAGATTAATTGTAGCGTGCATAATTAAGGATTCGTGTCAAGCCAATTAGTGGTACAGACCGAAAAACTTTATTATTTTATCAAGCAAGAAGGATTTACAAAAGACGAGCAATTCTCACTTATTATTTATCAAAAAGATTTTGTTAATTAAGTTTACAAATTTTAAAAAGTGCTGAAAAAAGGTGCCCGTTCACTTAATAATTAATGCTTAGCAAAAGAACAAAGAAAATGAGAAGCAACTTAGAACCACTTCATCACAACTCGGTTACCTCCTTCTGTCAAAGTAAAATATTAACGAATTAAATTATTAACGTAGTACTTTTTTGATTAAACAACTAAATGAAAAAAAAAAAAAAAATAAGGGCGTAAAGTAATATTCATGTTCTTTTGTTAGCAACGAAAAAACTTCTGGAAGATACATTTTCTTATTTACTTACCGCAAGTTTTGTTATCCCCCTTTCATTCTTTCGACGTACGCAGGCTTCTGGGAGTATTCCGCCCACAAAAAGCAGACTTTATGAATTATAAAATGACTCGTCTGAGCTCCACTGCCACAGAGGGTTGAAAGAACCTGCAATGAAAAGACATAAAATAAGACTTCAACTTGTATTCCCGCTAAAATTAGTATGGAGATGATACAAAAATAACTCGAGCTCGGGGATGATTCAATATTTCCGCGATTGAACTTGAAATTAATTTTCTGGGGACTTGTACTCGATAATTTGGTTACGGTTTTATTATCACAAATTCATCAAAAATAAATTTTAACTTTTATTCTGGTTATAAAGTTGGGTTATGCTCCAGTTTTGGAGATGTAATATGCTACATATTACTTTTTTATGAAAGATTACGGTGATTAAATTGAAATGTAATAACTTATGAAATGATTAATAAATCTCCAAATAGCTATTTCTTTATTACTAATTTTAGACTTATTATTTAAATTATAAAGCTGGGGGCGAAGTTAAATGCCACTTTTTAATAATGAATCTTATTTGACCTGTAGATATATCATTCGTGACATGAATTGAATTGTTGAATAATTAAAAATAGAAAATTATTGACCGAATGTCAAAGACTTTACACGAGTTGCATACAATAATTTTTATATGACCTTAAATAAAATTCCTGAAACAAATTAGAAAATTGACAGACGAGCAGACGACAATTTGAACCATGGAGGTAGGCATAAAATGAAGAGAGCATAAACTGGAACTATGGGCAAGTGGAATGCAATCCGGTGGGGACGGACGCAGGTACGGTATTAGTATACACACTGTATTGGGGACTCGCGAAACATCTAAAGAAAAACCAATATAAAACACGAAATATATCAAAAAATGGCAAACGGCAAACGCTTCTCCAACAAACGTCGACGTACAAAAATATTGCAATTCACAATTGACAGCAATAACCTTGTAATTTCAAAATGACTTGGATCACATTATACACGGAGAAGCAACTTCACTAGTGATTGCAAATACTCCCTCCATATTATTCCTACCTCCATGATTTGAACACACCAAATACCGAGTTCACATTTAACAGCTAACAGATCTGAAGTTGAATCTGCAGTTCTGTCAGTATTACCAACATGAATATATAGAAAAAAATAAATTTAGGTACAACAATTTAAATGCCAAACGTGTATTGATGGTGGTAGCTCTGTATGGTGTAAATAAAATAAAATACGAAAATCGTTTACACATCGGAGTATAAAAAAAATATTACTATTTATATTTAATTCAGTTGAACTATTTATTAAATCTTTGAAAGTTCGAAATAAACAAAAAAACAAATGATACAGGTAATCGTCAAAATATTCCTCAAACAAATGACAAATGTCTTAGTAAATAATTTTGAAAAATTAATCTCAAAAAATATAAAAATATCGTTCCATATAAAAATGTACTACTAATATCAATTTCAATTAGAATTTTTCTGCAGACATACGTGTATTTCTTTTAAGATTACCTGTATATCTTCTTGATATTGAAATACATTTATCATATTTTATAATTCCAACTTTCCAAATATACTGTATAAATCACGAAAATAGGCTAAATACATAAATTTATCACACGTACTGCATGTCTGCATGAATAAACAATTTTTAAGGTTAGACTGGACTATGACGTATGAATATAAACTGCGCATCCTCTCAAATAAATTATGTCGTAAAAATAGATCATGTCCTGTCACATAATTCAAAAAGTAGAATAATTGGAAATTATTGTTTCACGTTCAGACTTCAGACATAACTTAGGTACAATGGACAGGGAAATTGTTGTCTGTATTGTGATTTATTTTGATAAAATAATCAGAATTTAGTGCTGGCGGTATAGCGATACTGCATTTTGGGTTCGAATTAAAAAAAAATGTTGATAGAAACGATATCTTAAATAGTTATTATATACTACATTCATAAAATAATAAGACATTGTATGAGTCAAGATTAGTGCTGCCGGTAATGATGCCGGAAGACGAGAACCGGCGAGAAACAATCCACTCTCGTCTCTGAATCTCGTCTCGCCATATTTTTTCTTCCCTTCCCTCGATCTCGACTCGAGAGTCTCGAATTTATAATTAGCAATGGTAAATAAATTAATATTACAAGCACCTTGGATATAAACAAGTACCACTGATTAAAAGATTATTTACTAATGCCTAGTTGCACCGCAGACCCTTAAATTTTGAGCTAGGTTTAAACAAAAAAATGCAAATCGAAATTTTGACAGCAATAGGATATAGTCAGTTTAAGTAACACTTTAAATTTAAGTATTAGTGGTGTTTAAATAGTGGGTAAAAAATACTTAATAATAAGTATTATGGCTTATTACTCGTTACTGGGAGTGTCAATCTGCTTTTTATGCAAATATTGGTAATGATTATATTTTCATATTGTGCGGGCACTTGTAGCTGGCGTGAAGAGTGCATAGGTATCACTTTTCTGCATTTTTTTCTATAACTCAGTATATCTAAAATGAAAGGGGCAATTAAAATATTTATTTATACACCGATTAATATTTTGTATAATTTTATTAGATAGATTTATACAATATAAAAAGTACAATCGAGATCTCGAAATTTTACTTTCGTCTCGAGTAAATCTCGAGGGCATTACTCTCTTCTCGTCTCGATATTTCGATATCGTGTCGATATCTGGCGGCATCACTATGTGTCGGGGACAAAACAGTTCGAAATGTTATTCCAGAAAATCGTAACGCGTCCGAAACTTTTTTCTCAATTTTTTTTTATACAAAAGTATAAGTTAAAGGTGTTAATTTGTCATATCCTTAAGAAATACCACTAATACTGTCAATGAATTTGAAGAATTTTGAACATATTGGAATAGTAGGACAAAATCTCTCATATAACGAAAGAAGAGATAGAATTTCAATTATTTGTGTGTACAAGAAATGTTAAATTCGTTACTTATAGGGCGTGACCAGTCATGTGACTTTGTTGGCCTTGGCAAGCAGATGAGGATCCGTGTCAGAATGTCGGCTAGTAGTTATTTACATAGATGTCACAATTATCATATGTCATAATTTTTCATTCAAAATTTCAAAATATTTTGATGTATATTTCTCATCAATAGTATGGAATATACTTGTCGAGGAAAATAATCCACATGGATTTGGAAAATCATAATGTTTTGAAAGAAAACTTATGATACTTGACACCTATATACATTATTACTAGCTGTAATTTTGATATGGGACCCCATATCTGCTTGCCAAAGCTAACAAAGTCACATAACTGCTCGCGCCCTATGCAACATAAAATGAAAATGGCGAGAGGTATTGTACTGGCTACAACAGATTTTTACCTCCCGCTACCCTTGGTAAGGGAGGTATAGGGATCATGCTAAAAATCGCATATCGAGATTTTGGTAAATGACCACGTTTTAAGGTCCCTAGAATCCATTTTTAACATTTTCACAATGATGTCTGTATGTATGTAAAAATTAAAGATTATTCCATTTTCTACATGTTTGCTTTAATACTTTTTCTATATATTTTATGGATAAATTTATAAAGTAATATAAAAATTATATCTCGGAGCTTATGCTTTAAACACATCTCCGTGATTACATAGTTCAGCTCAAATGTATGTAACTGACAGATAAATGTCACTGTCAACAAAATAATCATTTCAAATTAATAATAATAATGTTTTAAAAGGAAAATTGTAAATAGAACAATAGTTTTATGGAAAGTAACTTAAAATACATAATTTCTAGCATTAGTAAATATGCAGGTATGTATTTAAATAAAGAAACAAATAAATATATTATCACGGCATATTATCCATTGCTGGGTGTGCTAATCTGATTTATACACACATTTCGGTAATGATGAGGACAAATTTGTATTGTGCGGGGGTTTACCACAAGGGTTAATTTTATGCCATTTAAAATTCGAATTATTTGGCGTTAATCGGGATCGAATCGGATTCCCCAGATTCGTGACCAGACATCAGGCACGCGGCAACGAGACCCCATAGGTAAATGACGGGAGGTATTGTGTTGGTCACACCAGATTTTTTTTATTAGTTTTCTTTAGGTTCGGGATTTGAACCTACGTCTTCAAATTTACTAAGCATATTTTTGGAACAAAACTATAATTTGAAATAGAATAACAAGAAATGTTATTGTATCCTGAATACATAATGGTCGGAATATCAAATAACATGCTTTAATGATTATTAAATTTAGTATTTTAATTAAAAACATGAAATGCAGTATGCAGATAGAAATAAATGAAATTCTACAACCTACACGGATTTAGTTAATGTATAAATCAAATGTACATTTACGTGCGCGACTCTCCAGCATTTTATGGTTTAATAAATACATGCGTCCATTGCAGATCTCTGCAATGCAGAAACTGTACACTAATACCACGATTAAAGCTTTATAAAGCCCGAACGCGATATTTATAAAATAAAAAGCTAGAGACTAGATTTAAATATATTTTATTTAAAATAAAAAATACCTCTCGTTTTCCGCCCGGGAATATAAATTATAGAGTAAATGAAAATTTGAAACTTCGCAGCTGCGAAAGAGGATGTTAAAATAAGTTACAAAACAAAAACTGTTTACAAGACCGGTTTTATTAACAAGGGGTGTTGGCTCACAAAATTTCGAAGATTAATTTTGATAGGTTTTTATTAATATTTATCATTATTTACGCTTCTACTGTTTTTTAAGAACAAATAAAATATATTTAATTATTTGAATACTTAAAATAAATAGTGTAAAAATTAAATCGAACTGAATGAGTAAAATTAAATTAATTTTAAATATGCAGGGTTTCCGAAAAATGTTGCCTAGGTTTTAATAATGAATATTTCAATTAAGTAATTATTATTAAATAAAATTGACTTTTGGACTTCCATTATCTTTATTAATTAACAAAAACATAAATTGTCACAACGTTTCAGTAGCTGGTATTTGCTGCCGTCATCAGGTGAACTGAAACTAGTTAAAGTAATTATTGTCAAATAGTAAATATATTTTTTAAGCATGAAACTCTCTTTCGCATGACATCGAGTATGTATTGTTGATTATAGACAATGACAAATAATGAATTTCTTTGGGCTGGGGATACATGATTTATAAATTAATTCAACGATGCCATGTTTTTTTTTCTTTGACAACTAAGTTAACAGACTTTAACCGAGGTTGACAATATCGGGCCTTAAACGTTGACTAAGATTAAATTGAAACCACAATTTCGATAAAAAGATCTACTTATGCGTTTTCTTAATTATTTTTAATTAAATTAAACTGTGAAATAAACAAAATTTGTTAGTTCTTGCAACTGTAGTCATTTTTTATTTACAGAAAACAATAACATAAGTAACAAAACTATGTGCCAGATGTACCTATCACTAATTTGTATTTGTTTATTGTATAGCGTACTGCAATATTGAAACTTTATTCGGTCTTAATTTTTAATATACTCGTAATTTTTTTGGAAATAATTGTTATACCATCCTATGCAATATTTATATCGTTCAAATCAGAAAAAAAAACTCTATCGAACAAACTAAAAGTTACCATTTAAAAAATATAATTTTGTTCTACCGTTTGAGAACCACTGGTTGAATATTCGGTTTGTTATTACTTATAAATAACCTGATCATTTTTTGTAATTAATTCTCCCAAAAATGCACTTTGTTTTTAAATATATAATTTGCGATGTTTTCACACCAAAAATGGCAATTATGTTCTTCTCCAATTTTGTAATTTAAAATATGTTTACAATTAATAATAAAGCAAATAGTCTCTATATTTTCAATCATTCCGTAAGAAAAAAATCTCGATGTGACCAACACAATACCTCCCGCCATTTATCTATGGGGTCTCGTTGCCGCGTGCCTGATATCTGGTCGCGAATCTGGGGAATCCGATTCAATCCCGATCAACGCCAAATAATTCGAATTTTAAATGGCATAAAATTAGCCCTTGTGGTAAACGCCCGCACAATACAAATATGTCATCGTCATTACCGAAATATGATTAGCACACCCAGAAATGGATAATATGCCGTGATAATATATTTATTTATTTCTTTATTTAAATACATACCTGCATATTTACTAATGCTAGAAATTATGTATATTAAGTTCCTTTCCATAAAACTATTGTTCTATTTACAATTTTCCTTTTAAAACGTTACTATTAATTTCAAATGATTATTTTTTTGACAGTGACAATTTATCTGTCAGTTACATACATGTGAGCTGAACTATGTAACCATTGAGATGTGTTTAAAGCAAAAGCTCCGAGATATAATTTTTATTTTATTTTATAAATTTATCCATAAAATATATAGAAGAAATATTAAAGCAAACCTGATGAAAATGGAATAATCTTTCATTTTTATAATAACAAATTGCGAAAAAATTATATTTAAAGATATTTTCTGAAGAAAATCTATCTTGAGCTTCAAGTAAACTGCCATTTCCGGTTATCCGATTGCCACCAAAATCTAATGGCTTCTTTCCATATTAGAATAAGGTAGAAAAAATACATGGTTTCAAAACTTTCTGAATGATAGTATTTGAGTTAGAGCGTAAACAGGATCCACACACACACACATACATACATGCATACACACAGACATCATCGTGAAAATGTTAAAATTGGTTCTAGGGACCTTAAAACGTGGTCATTTACCTAAATCTCGATATGCGATTTTTTAGCACGGTCCCTATACCTCCCTTACCAAGGGTAGCAGGAGGTAAAAATCAACAAAACCAACTTGGATGACTCTATTTAATTTGATGCAATTAAAAATGAAAATAAAAATATGTTAAACAGGCACTAGCTGTTGCGTATTCCGTCATAATCCTGCATTTGGCTTAACAGGAGTGTTATTAAAGATTAACTCCAAGCAAATCTCTTTCTAGCTGGTTTAACGAATCACCCTTGAACACAATTTAATCAACGCGTTATTGTTACTCGCCTTATATACCGCACTCAATTTACTTTATTGGTCATAAAAACAATTTAATTAGTTGTCAGTCATGTGCGTTGACGTCCAAATTGGTTGCGGTTGACACAAGGAAATTAAAAACCCTCCACTATACTACAGGTCGCAGAAATCGCAACTCAAATGGAAAATGATGTGTATATTGTATTCGCTGAACAATTGTAATTGAATATCGGATAGCGGATTTTGTCAATATTGGTTTTGGTTAACTTTGCTTCTGTTTGAGGCAGAGGTAAATAAATTTTAATGTTTACAATACTAAATAGATTCTCAGAAATAAAGATTTGAGCAAATATATATTCAGCAGTGAAATATCAAAGTTTTTATACATTGTATATAATATTCTAGCAGATATTATGTAGAATGAGCTTCATTCTTGAACGAATTTTGCTGAAAAATACAAAAAATATCTCGGCACAGGACAAAAAAAAAATTCACTTTCACCAACCACTATTCTACTAAAAGTGTCAAACATATAAAATACGAGAATATAAAACATTCGTTACAGAAAGCATACGTTCATTCACCCACTCGCCGGAACCCGGTTTGTGTCGGAATTTCTAACTCATGCTAAAATAGTTTGTTTTCTGTATCTTGTTTTACAAATTAGAAAATAACGACAAAATATGCAGGGTGTTGACTACACTGAAATATATTAATGACTGAAACTCACATACTCTACCTATCAGTATACGCTGACCCGAATGACAATTGCCGACCCTGTTCGTCGTCATGAATTGTTCCGATGTTTGCCGATTCTTCCAGCAGCCAGCATTCAATAGGCATTTAGTATCATAGTAAGTATACGCATTCCAGTCAATAATATATTTCAGTGGTTGTGGTTGACCACAACACCGGAACATAGAACTAAAAATCATATTTTCGTAATTTCCTGTTTCCCTAATTATTTTAAATAAAAGTTTCAAATAAATATAAATAATGAAGAACATAAAATTCTACATTAGAATCTACAAACAAAATTAATTTTGCATGCTCCATACCGAGAGAAATTAGGTATGAAAATGTCGGAAATCACCCCAAAAATAGCAACAACCATGGAATTGCAACTAAAATTTAAAAAATGTTACCGATTTATATGGCAAGTTAGGTTAATTTATTTTTATTATTGTTTGTATTTTCTGTTGTGAAAAATGATTTATTTAACTTAATAATTATTATTTAGGGGGTCTCGCGAATCTGGGGAACCGGGTTTGATTCTGACCGACGCCAAATATTTGAATTTTAAATGGTACAAAATTGACCCGTCTGGTGCACTCTCCACAGCAATAAGTGCCGCGAGGTGACGGCTGGTACAAATATGTCATCATCATTACCGATATCTGTGTACAAAGTAGATTGGCACACCTAGCAAGGGTAATATGCGCCGTGATGATATATATATATATATATATATATATATATATATATATATTATTATTATTATTATTCATTTAAACGGATATTACATATAATACCCAATAATAGGTATTTATATACCAAGTGAGTTAAGAAAATTTTTATTCATGAGAAGAAAGTTTAAATTCTTGAGTGTAAAAATATTCTTAACTCACGTGGTTTACGAAATATTTTATTCAGTTTTAATGAAATTATAAAAACTAATCGAATATTATGATGTGCATGACAATCGTCGTTGATAAATGTCAAGTCGTTTATTTATAAATTGTAAACAAGCTTTATTTTCTGTCCAATTCCATGACTATCGCTATTTCTGGGGTGATTTTAAACATGCCATATCTAATTTCGGCCATTATACAGCATACAAAATTAATTTGGCTTATTGACTCAAAACAACAACTTTTATTTGAAGCATTTTTACCTAAAATAATTCGAGAATTAGGAAATTATAAACTATGATTTTACATAAAGTAAATTACAAAGTCATGTTTAGCTTCAATAGTATACAAACATCTGAGTCAGCACCCACGCCATCGTCAGAAGTCGGTCAGCACAACAAGTAACCACAGACGCGTTTCGCACTTATTGGTGCTCATCAGTGTGGTGTAACCTGTGGTCTCTGTCCGGTCCATAATGAGTGGACTCTTGGACATTATGGACCGGACAGAGACCACAGGTTACACCACACTGATGAGCACCAATAAGTGCGAAACGCGTCTGTGGTTACTTGTTGTGCTGACCGACTTGTATTTGCTTCAAAATAGAAATCCACAATTTGCTATGATGTTAAAGTTCTATCTTCCGTTATCGCTGTCAACACCTGTATATTCAAAAAACAATCAATGTAAGTGAAGGAGAAATATTTGTTCTTACGGCAATTTTTTTTGTAAACTTAGGTACCTTAAAACAATCGAACACCTAACCTAACGCACAAAACGCGCGCCCGTAATACTCGGACCAATAGTTACCACACGTCCATACTTGTCTCTATTTTGTTAATACATACTTCTTTGAATAGTCAGTAGTTTTGGTATCCAATTTTCTATTCGTAGAAACGAAGAAAGTCAATATACGAGTATAAACAGTTTGTTTGAAAAAAAAATCCAAAAATATTATTTTTTGGTAATTTATATTATTCAACCGTACATGGCAGCATTATTTACTACATTGTTAAAGTATAGACTGAAAATTTATTTGAAGTCCTTTAAGCTCTTTGTGCTCGAAGGTACTTTTAAGGAGTCCATTTTATATTTTATTTAATTTGTTTGATAGTGTAACATTTCTTACAGACTTCTCCCCAGAGGTACATACAGGTATCATGGTCGACGCGATGGAAATAGTGAGCACTATCTTTGCTGGATTAAATGAATTATAATGGTATTTGTTTTTGCCAGTCAAAGTAGGTAACATGTAGGTTTTTCAATCCATTCATTACATATATTGCAGCGTAGCAGATGATTAAATAATTATATATTTGCTTTCTTCAGTCTTATTCGAAAAATATTATAAGGGCCGGTATTTCAATCTCCTAACAAAATTCCTTATATAATTATTTGCCTAATAATAAAAACTTCGCATCGAAATTATTATTCAAATTGCAATAATTTCACGTCATTTTTCGATACGATATTTTTTATTTGTTGGTTATATTTATAAGTCACTTTGTTAGGAGATTGAAATACCTGGCCTAAGCATAAATATTGATCAAAATTATTGATTTTTATTTAGTATATTCGTAAAGACCGTCAAGAATATTATGAACAAATAATTTAATTTTGAGTACATTATGCTTGATATGTTAAATATAACTGAGCACGACAATAAGAAATTTAATTGTGATTTTACAAAAAATATATATTCTTGGACACTAAAGGGTTAAAACCGAAACTCATTAGTATTTTTGCACATCAATATCAACTAAAAAAATCTTCAAAAAAAAAGAAAAATAGATCGAATTTCCTCTCCATTCTTTCTATTGGAAATCAGGATCAAATATATTCAAACAGTTTCATTCAGTCGGAAAATACGGTTTTCTAGAGATATGAAGATATCGAATGCAATATTTTCGAGTCCAATTTGGTAAAACTTTCAAGTTTAAATTTATAGCAGACATTTTCAATAAGAACTTTATTATTTGTTGTATAATATAAAATATTATAAACTACAAACTATTTGAAATATAAAATGATAAACAATCGTACTAAAATAGTAAATAATAAAATATTTTAATCAATATGAAATTCCATTCATGCTCCATTTAAGAACTGATTTGGGTTTCTAGGAAATTGACCAAGTGATAATGAAAATTTCAGAATAATATATGCAGATATAAATGCGGCATACGTTAGTGGTCACATAATATAAAATATAGAAAAATTGGAGAGAAATAATTTTGTAATATTAACTATATTGATTTTCGTATTATATGCAACCATTGCAAAAGTTCTAGGAATTTGTAAACAAACAAAAACAAAATACTTTACGTTGAATATGTAAATTTATAGAATATTTTAAGGTTAAATAAACAAAAACTGAATACGAAATTATTTGCAATCACTAAAAAACTAGTAAGTAAATATTTGAGATGTTGGGGTATTTAACATCTAACAATAAATTATCACGTATTCGCAAAGTTATGTAGTTAACGAAACGCCGCCAATGTGGAACTAAAATTACCTTCTTCTACAGCTATTTTGAATATCGAATGCTAACATGTCAATATCTGTCAAGTGTTTTGTTTGAAGGTTATAAATTATGTTAAATTGAAACATCAGTTTTTATAAACATTATTCGCTATCGGTGATACGTTTATACATAATTTGTGTCAAGTATTTGCAAAATGTGAAATCGAGGGACAATTAACAATCAAAAACCAAATATGAGATTTGAGTAACAATGTTGTCGATTGGTGTACATAGTTGTTATACTGCAGTAACACCATTTAACCTTCGGTGTCAAATCACTGCGAATATTTATACCGAGAGTTTTTTTTATCAGTGAAAATGGGCATATGTCATTACCATAGTTACATAGACACCCACAGTCTATCAGACAGATAACCCATTTTAATTATTTTGCACGACATACATGACAGAAAATAAAGCTTATTTATAATTAATAAATAAATCAACGATGATTGTCGTCATGACAATCCTACTAATTGAGTAGTAATTTTTGTCAAAATTGAATAAAATATTGTTATAAACTATGTGAGTTAAGACTGTTTACTCCCTCAAAGAATTTAACCCACTCGTCGTACGAGCTCGTGGATTAAACATTCTTTTCACGAATATACCTTATCATAACCCATTTGGTGTATAAATATCTATTAAATGATGAGATCCATAAAATAAAATTTCAAACTGAACACCATGAATGGTAGCATGACTATTGAGGATATGACTAACAGTGTTTTAACTCAGTCAATCGTTAATGGTTTATTTTAGAAAAAAATCTGATGTGGCCAGCACAATACCTTCCGTCAATCCTGTGTATTATGTACAAATTCCATACATAAATTTTCTTGCAAAAGATTCTAAATTTCCAGTAATATTATTTCATGCAAATGGCACTTGACACTGACATTTTCTTCTTCTTTAGCTTTTCCCATTCGTTACGGGTCGTTAATTTTTATTTTTTTCTTCCATTCATTTGTTTTGCGGGTCATCCTCATGTCAAAATTTTTCATTCAAAATTTCATTTTTTGGTATTTTATGATTCCTTTTCTCGGCAACTGAATTTCACATCCCTGATAATAAATAAACCACATGAAATAAGAAAATCATGAAATTTTGAATGAAAAATTATGACATTTGTCAGTTATGGATGTAATTAATAGCTGTCATTTTGACATGAGTGCACGCGCCCTACACATAAAAGATCCTATATTTCCAGTTAAATTATTTAATAAAACTATGCGAATTGCACTTGACACTAACATCTTCTTCTTTAGTTTTTCCCATTCGTTAGGGGATCGCTATTTTTTATTTTCTTTTTCCACTAATTTTTGTTTTGCGTGTCGTCCTCATTCAGTTCCTTTTCTCTTCTTTCATCTTATATTTGGTCTTTCTATGTTCCTTCCACCTTCTGTTATAAGATATTCATTCTTCCAATATACTCATCTCTCCTCATGACATGTTCAAACCAATGTAATCTTCTCTTATATCTTTCTAGAAACGTTCAACACTACAGTTATTTCCCTTACTTACCTTACTTCATACATTTACTATTTATTGATACTGACATCTGTCAATTTGAATTACCTGAATATATTAGCAGTTTCCATGGTTAAGTTAGCATAGCTGGCTGAATTATAAAATTTATTATCTTTATAATTCTTTAACTCTATATCTGTTAAATATGAAATATAAAATACAATCAAATCGTATAGAGAATAATACATTCTTTAAGTTATAATAACATTTAACTGAGTTTTTCAAGAAAAACTGCTAAAATCTTCAAATGAGGGTACTTCCCGTTGACCAATTATAACCAAAATCTAATCAAGTCTGCATATAGTTGCAAGGAAGAGGAATACGCAAGAATTGTAATTTTTGGAATTCTAGTATTGGAGATATCGTGCACGAAACGCGGGTCCACACACACACACATACACACACACACACATACACACACACGCACACACAACACACACACACACACACACACACACATACAGACATCATCGTAAAAATAGTAAAATCGTATTGTAAAGACCCTAAAACGTGCTTATTCAATGAAAACTCACCACCGAATTTTTTGACCAAAGACAATACCTTTCTTTATAGGTGACGGAAGATAAAAATACTTCGAATAAAAGTTGCGTATAATTAATATTTCTATAACTGTTTTTTGAAGTTTTTTCCTTTAAAATAAACCCTAAACGATTGCCTACTAGTCATCTCCTAATCACCATTCATGCTTGTTCTTACGTTTATTATATAAACGGAGAAAACTACAATGCACAGTTTTAAAATGAGTAGTTTTTTATTTCCTGTAAATTTGAATTTTTGAACGTGTTCAGTATTTACAAAAAAAATCCTCATTTGAAAAAATCGTCCTTCAAAAAAGCATAAAAAATTGTAAACCAAAATCCATTAATATTTCATATTTACATTTTCGCTCATATTTCTCTAGTGAACTATGTATTTTCCCTGCTAAACAATACACTAAAACAGCTTCTTAGTTGGGCAAGTTTTGTTTAATTTAACAGACTTCGTATCTCTATACGGTTAGTTCTCATGATTGCAATGTTTAAGAAACATATTATCCTGGACATCTTATGTACTTGCAGCTACTGTTGAGGTGTGATTCAATTTCTTACTAACGAAGGAGTCCACAAAAAAGATAATACTTTTTGTAAACCATCTTTCTTGCTGAGATATTTTTAACGTTTTACGAAGATTAAATAAATGTTTATTTGGGACAGGTTAAGAGTTGAGATTGCCGGGCCGGGAGTAAATAAGTTTGTAATGCGATCGGATGTGAATCTCAAGAATGATGGATCGCGACAAAATATGTACTCTCTTCAAGGGGAAATCTCCCACTTGGGATTTAGATCATGTGTCGGTTGCTCTTGTCCTTGTCATGTGTAATACACATTAGGGAATTCTTGCATAATTCGACATGCACCGCTTAGTCAAATTCTTGTTGCTTTTAACCTTCGTTCAGGCACGTATGCCACGCACGTCACATACAAATATGTAAAAATGCTGAGATATAACAGCAACTTCTGTGATTCAATTTCTTGCACAATTAATTTGTAATTTAAAATTTAAATCTGGTTTGGTCTTATGAGGATTTTAGTAATTCGAGAAAAATAAGAGCAAAATTAAGTCACTTATTGAAGCGGTGAGATAACAAGGAAAAGATTCCGTTAATGGTATCTAGTTTTGGAGATATCAATAAAAACAGATTAAACAGTAAAGTAAGCATTTTACTTGAAAATAATTAACAATCCGTAATTCTAAGTAAGCTAAATAATTCATTACATTGTTTTAGTATTTTAAAAGTACTATAAGTATATTATATTGAAACAAAGTTGGCGGAATTTTTTCCTTTTACATTTCAATTAGGATGACTGAAAATAGTAAAAAATAAAGTAAGGAAGTTTTATCTTTGATTATCTCAAATTCAAAAAAATCTGATGTGGCCAGCACAATACCTTCCGTCAATCCTGTGTATTATATGTATATAAATTCCGCACATAAATTTTCTTGCAAAAGATTTTAAATTTCCTGTAAAATTATTTCATAAACAAATTATGCAAATTACACTTGACACTGACATCTTCTTCTTTAGCTTTTCCTTTTCATTTGGGCTCGCTATTTTTTATTTTCTTCTTCCGCTCGTTTCTGTTTTGCGTGTCGTTCTCATTCAGTTCCTTTTCTCTCAAGTCTTCCGAAATACAGACCTTCCATCTTATCTTTGGTCTTCCTCTGTTTCTTCAACCTTCTATTACTAAGCTATTCATTCTTCTTCCAATATATTCTTCATCTCTCCTTATGATATGTTGAAACCAATGTAATCGTCTCTCTTGTATCTTTCTACAAACTTCTAACACTAGAGTTATTTCGCTTATTCCTTCATTCCGTACTGTATCTTTCCATGTCTTCCCCTTCATCTATCTCAACATCCTCACCTCCGTCACATTCATTTTATTTTCATTGATACTGACATCTGTCAATTTGAACCATATGAATATATTAGCAGTTTCCATGGTTAGCATAGCTGGCTGATTTATGAAATTTAGTATCTTTATAATTATTTAACTCTATATCTATTGAATATGAAGTATAAAATGCAATCAAATCGTATACAGAATAATATATTCTTTAAGTTATAATAACGGTAAATATTAATAAATGATATTTAATTGTTCAAATCTTCAGGTTGACCAATTATAATCACCTCTTCTTCTGGATGTAAACTTGAGGAATACGAAAAAAATATAATTTTTGGAATCGTAATATTGAAGTTATGCGATCCGAAACTTTCGTCACACACACACACACACACACACACACACACAAACACACACACACAACATCATCGTAAAAATGGTAAAAAAGTATTATATGGACCCTAAAACGTGCTTATTCACTAAAAACTCATCCTTGATTTTTTTGACTAAAGACTATACCTTTCTTACCTAAAGGTGAAGATAAAACTGGACTAAAATTATTTTTGCAAAGAGCTCCAATTTAATATTGCTCATAACTCATCTAATTTTGAGTTTCGGACTTAAGTGTATAAGGTATTTTCGACTTAAAATTACCCAAGCTATACATTCTGAAGCTATGGCAATCTAGTCGCGGGACAGCCTGTATATATTTGTTTGGATAAATTTTTCGTCTAGATTAGGCATTAAAAAATACACGAAATTTCAGTCGTAGTGCATTTATTCTTACAAAACCGACGAATAAATAATACTGTGTGGCTGAAATTTTGAGTATTTGTTAACATTTAATCTACACCAGTCGAGAATTTTTTCCACATATACTTTTTTATATTTTCTGGAAATAATTGAAATTAATTTACAGTGATACTAAATACATTTTCATCTAAAATTAACATAATTATTAAATTTTCAAAGTTAAGGAAATTTCATGTATTGTTATTCTCCCATAATATTTGTGCCACTTTAAGCTAAACTGAGTGCAAGGAAGAAAGTATTCCCGGAATCTTTTCCTTTTACATCTCACTCCACTCATATTCAGTTAGCTTTGTTACAGTCATTTGCCATATAAGAATATAATTCATTGTAGAAGTCGTTTGACCCCGTGTTACGTTCTAATTTGGTCCTTTGTTCCAATTTCCTTAATTTTATACCTGCCGTTCCTTCGTTTCCATTCATGACCTGAAAAACAATATTTTATGCCGTAATGATATTATTTATACTTCATAGTTCTATTAAATTCACTTACTTAATGTTTCTTTAAATTTGGTAGCTTCATTTGTCAAAATTAAATAGTCTATTTCGCAGTTTATTATTCTAGTTTCAGTTTTAGGTTAATTTTTGGTGACATTTCTTAATTAGATTTATCTTTGCGGTGATCGTATAAGCTGAGCGCTACGTTCACAACGTAGTGTAGCGGCGGTAAATTTTGAATTTGACTGGTAAATAAATAGACTTAAATTGGTTGGATTTATTTTTGTATTAATTTAGTTTATTTATTTAAAACATTAACATACAACTATTATCCCATCCTACTATCCTTAAATTACCCCTATCCTATACTAAAAATTATGAGCGTAACACGTTTTATTTAAGTAGATTTGTTGTGCGCAAGGCTATGGTTACCCTCTTTCTCTCTTTCCGGAATTTAAATTATTTTTCCCTGCCTTAAGTAAGATCCGGGGACTTATCGTAAGTAACTTCAAGCGGGCGAACGTGTGGAAGAAAATTTGAGTTGCGGGTCAGAATGACTTAAAGTAATTCCGGTCGAGTGTAAAATATTCGTAGGGAATATTACCCTTATTTGGGGATCAATCGCCGGATTACGTATTTCGTTAGGAGGTTTTTGGTGATTTGTGAATCAACCTCCCGCGGAGTTCCCACGTGGGGATCAATTTAAGTGTTAGTGGTTCGCGACCTTTTTTTCTTTTGTTCGTAACATCTTCCAACATCTCGCCACGGGCTGAAGGCATCGTCGGGGGACAGTTAGATTACGGGGTGGACATCTCCAGCTGGTGTGACGTTGCCTGGCATCGTCCGCATTCCGCTGACTGACTGCAGTCATCCCCACCACCATTCCTGGCTACCTACCGCCACTAGAGATAAGTCGTACAGACATCTTTTATATTTTTTTAACAACTTTTATTTGAGGCACTGAAGACGTTGGAAAACTTGTTAACTTTAATTTTTGTTCATTTTTATTGTGCATTTAACTTTTGGAGTGCCTGAAAATTGGTTTAACCTTAGCTTCGTTCACTTTTATTTTGCACTCACTTTTGGAGTGCAATATTATTTTTGGATTTTTCATTTATATTATTATTAGTGTTATATTTATTATTGGATTGCTTTAATCCAGTGTGCAACTTTGTGTTGTTTTTGGTTTTTTTTATATTGTGCCTGGCACAGAATTCGGCACTGTTGTACTTTGTACTACGATACGTCGCGGACTATTCGTCCTCGTATATTCAACTGGCTGTACTTGCCCTGCGTTGTCGGTTGGCCAACATTCGACGTATAATTGTACTGTCGGGTCGGATATATCCGCGTCGTCATCTTTGTTCATAGTTATTTATTTGTTTATTTTTATATTTACATTTTCATATTTTAAAGTTAAATTTACATTCATTAAAGTATTATTATTCTTAGCTCTGGAGTATTCTTTTTATTTTGTACAAGCCTTTCTTCCGTTTTCAGACAATATTTCATATTAACGGTAGGTAACGATCTATTTATTCGTTTTCGTAATTTTGCCGTTAAAAATTACGTGGCGCCCATTCAACCCCTTTCGGGGGTTGATCACCGAACTTAACCCGCTCCCACCTCCACTGTGTAAAGGCTAGCGGCCGCACACCGAAACAACTAGGGTGCGTTATGTAATAAATCGCATTGCGCGAAGCACGTTACACCCGCTATCAGAGTAATGTAAAATGGCTATCTCAGTTTGAAATGCCAAATATGTGGATTTTTTTCCTTTTTCATCTCACCGCTGAAATATATGTAGTTATTGTAAATTCTATTAATTATCCTTCATGTACCAAAATATTCGTTTTTAAACAAATTCATTCTTTAATCTTAATTTTAAAGCATTAAAATTGTCAATACGTAATACGAGAATAACTAGAATTTAGTTATACTTCATTCGCTGAGACGAGAGTATGTGGAACTAATTGTTGAACAGAAACAAGTCATTTTATTGGTTCGTCTCCAAAATTATCCTTTTTGACCAATAGATTGACTTATCTCTGTTCAAGAATTAGTTCCACAATCTCTCGTCTCAGCGAATGGACTATAGAAATTAGATTTTTGTTGATTGACATTAAAAGTGCGATTTCTTTGACAGCTACCAGTCTGTAAAATGTCACTTTTACTATTATATAGCAACAGCTCGACAAACGCATAGTAACCGTTCAACAAACGCATAGGAACATAATCTTGAAGGCGATAACTTTCAAAATAGGTATTAAAAATTATCACTAAATTAATATTAATTCCGATGAATTCCAAAATCGGTAAAAAAATGTGTTCAACACAGCACTAAACACAGATTTACAGCTTCGGCAGCATTCATTGCCTCGGCTTCGACTCCGCAATGAAACGGCAGCCTCTGCTGTAAATCCGGTATTTTAGTGCCTAGTTAAACAAATAACTATTTTCTTTTCGCAAAAGAAATACAAATAGATCTCTACCGCCATACTTACCTGAATTGGCAACGTGCGAATTTTGGATATATTTTAAATAAATAAAAATACAGGATACAAATTTTTGCCTGAAAAAGAGATTGATACTGCAATTCATGATTATTTTGAAAGCATTCCAAACGAAGTTTTTAAATATATGCAAGGAAATAATGGTGAAGTGTATTATTGTTGAAGGGAACTACTTTAAACATATTTAGTACAAAATATGAACCATGTGTGTTATTCTAACGTGACCCTCGCATGTGTAATTTAATACAAGAACAAACAATATCAACATTTCGAACTTTTGGAAATACGTGACTCAAAGTCAACCAGAAACTTTAATACGTTTCGTACCTAGGTTTCTGTGAAATGTTAAATATTAATTACAAATGTCACCAACTTGTGTTTTATACTTTAACCTGTTTATAGCATTAAATCCCGTCAAAATTTTACTAACACATCGGGCCAAGCTCATAACCTTTTACTAAATTCTACAACTAAGAGTTACTTACTAAAATAGTTTAGTATAATACTAGTGATACTGGTTCTCATAATTCCACTACTAGTTTATTTTAACTAGTTGTAAAGTATATATGGCAACCCTGTATTATTAATGAAAACATTGAATAAAAGAGATAGATGTATATAGAAATAAACGCGTTAGCATGAAATGAAAGATCTGTTAATACAGGTTAGAAGTACAGAAGTACTACTAAATAGACATAACCTATAAAATAGCAACAGATCTGACAGTTGTGATGTGACTGACTTTTTTTTATAATTCTTGAAATGGTTTGTCTACACACACCATGCATATCAGCTATTAATATAAAAGAAGAAGGTATGTTTATTTTAAAACTTAATTTTAAAATATATTTTGTAAAATACCAATTTCTTGTTGATATGAACCTTTACTAAAGTATCGTAGAGTAATACAAACTTGTAGGTCTGCAGATATACTACCACCGTTTTTAGATATTGGTTTTATATCATTTCTTATTATATCTATTATTTTTCTTACAGTCTCCTTTGAAAATTTGTATATTTTCAGAAATTCATTTTCTGAAAGTATTTCCAGTGGATTTATCCTCTTTTTATATATTTTCTTCGGCAAGTTAATTTCTCGTAATTCGCGCATCTCATGTATATCTCTATCCATCTTTTTAAATAATTATTATCACAACAATCTTATTGACAGGTCAGGTAATAGTGCTTAAAATTGTCTTTTGGTGCTACTACTTATCACTACTAAATTTCTCTTTTATTAGGTACTACTAAGTTATACTTGCACTAGTTTTACTTTATGAGCGCAAATAATTTAATAGTGAGTAGTTGCAATCATTAGTAGTGCTACTAATATTTAGTAAAAGGTTATGAGCTTGGCTCATCATTTTTAATCTAATTTAATAATTGTATTTTTAGTGTTTCATTTAAATTAATATAAATCATACATTATTGGAAAACTTAAAAATGTGTAACTTTTCGCTAATGACGTTCAAAATAAAAATCGAAAACCAACAGTGATAAAAAATTACGCATCGCCGTTTAACAGAAAATACAAATGTGCCCTATAGAGTGGAAACCAAAATTGACAGACAAGTGTTTACATGTATCAATGAGATTGATAAATGATATAGGTCGGCGTTGAAATAATTTAATGGAATTGTGCAAGGAATATAAGAAAAAGCTGAAGAAAAAACGACAGAGATGACGATGACTTGGTGGACTAGATAGACAGTGGGTTTGGAATGAAAAAAGGAAAATCTTTATTGACGGAGATAGCGGTAGACAAGATCCAAAAGCTACCAAAATCATCCACGCATATTTTAAAAGCAATATAAAACATTACAATTATTTTTAAAAAAGTCTTTTATTTGAAATTGTCACTAAAGTGCACAAAAATTAAAAGTTAAAAAATCGGCACTAAAGTAATCCATTATATGACTATTTCATGCAAATGCAGTAGAAGTTTGATATAAAAAATATAGTTTTGTGTTCTTTACGAAAAGTTCAATGTCCGAAATTAGCAATGTAAATATTCCTTTCATTTTCACAATTGTTCGATTTCAAATAAAATTTAATATGCACCTGAAGTTTCTTTTTATGATTCATATGGTTTATTTACCTCGGCCCTAAGGACCTCGGCAAATAAATTCCATATTCATGATAAAAAAAAATCTGTTATGGCCAGCACAATACCTCTTGCCATTTTCATTTTATGTTGCATAGGGCGCGAGCAGTTATGTGACTTTGTTGGCCTTGACTAGCAGATATGGGGGCCCATATCAAAATGACAGCTAGTAATAATGTACAAAGGTGTCAAGTATCATAAGTTTTCATTCAAAGTATTATGATTTTCCAAATCCATGTGGATTATTTTTCTCGCCAAGTATATTCCATACTATTGATGAAAATTTAAGACATATGACATATGTGACATCTTGTAAATAACAACTAGCTGTCATTTTGACACGGACCCACAAATCTGCTTGCCAAGGCCAACAAAGTCACATGTCTGCTCGCGCCTTATAAGTAACGAATTTAACATTTCTTGTACACACAAATAATTGAAATTGTATATCTCCTTTCGTTCTATTAGTAATTTTGTCCTACTCTTCTAATATGTTCAAAAATCTTCAAATTCATTGACGGTATTAGCAGTATTTCTTAAGGATATATGAAATATTAACATACCTATAATTTAAATACATATTTAATTAATAATACAATAATAGATATGAAATTTACTCCCAGAAAAATCTGATTTTTAACACTGACATTATGCATTTATCTGTCAATTACAAACATTTAAATATCTCAACTGGTTTTTGGGCAACGAGATTTATTACAACAGATTATTCTATATTATTATATACTATATCTTCAAACCTATATGAGATAAAATATTTTTTTTAAATGTGTCAGATAGAGAATTTAATTTTCTTTAATATTTCTTTAATACCAAACCTTTTCTTCCCATTAATGTCCAATTGGGAAATACGTAGTAAAACAAATATAGTCTTATAGTTTTTGAGTAATCGTCCTTCCAACGTCCCACACACATCCACACACACACACACACACACACACACACACACACACACACACACACACACACACACACACACACACAAAAACACACAGACATTGTAAAAATGTTAAAACTGAATTGTAAGGACCTTAAAACGTGTTTATTTATTAAAATCTGGATATGCGATTTTTAGCATGAATCCAATACCTCTCTTAGCGAGAGGTAAAAAATAGAACTTCAGTGTCTAATTATAGAATTAAAAACAACAAACCTGTATTTTTCGAAATTTATTAAATATTAATAGAATTCGAGAAAAAGCGGTATTAACAGTTCTGTGACGTCACCTGTGTAATGTAATACAAGCAATAAGACTAATAAGAGCAAAATAAATAGGTATGGAAGTTTCTTTCGCTCTTGTTGCCTCTATTACTTCCCTCAGGTGACGTTACAGAATTGTTAATGCCGTTTTCCTCAAAGTCTATTAATATTTAACAAATTAAAAAAAAATGTTTTTAACTCTTATATTAAACTTTTTATCACAAGCCTATTAATAGTTTCGGACCCGGGCACACCAACCTATAGTGCTTGTCCTTTACTGAATCATTAAATTAGAAGCAGGCCTCTTCGTTTCTAAGAGGTTCAGATCTACCCTTACACAGTGACCCAGTCAGATTTGAAAGCGGTGATGGATGTAGACATGCCATTTTCGTTTATTCGAAATTGCTTTTTTGATCTTTAGTGATGGAGATAAAATGATAAAGACACAATAAATGTCCTTAGGCCATTTTATTTATATGATTATTTTTTGTCAGTGATGTAACTTCCTTAGTTAACTTGTAGCCATATAAGGGACTAATTTACAACCCTCTTAGCTGGTGCTTATCAAATTATGTTTTCACATTTATTATTGACGATGTTCATGGTTGAGTGCGTTAAGTGACTGGCTGTTGTTCTCACTATTCGCGTTCTATTCGGTGAAGTCAAAAGAAAATTAATTTGAATTATTTATTGCACAAAAGATGACTCCTCTCTTGCATCGCACTCTCCCCAACATTCATGAATGCCCGTTAGGCAGTGTCTGATAAACAGTTCTTTGAAATATATCATCATCATCAAAATTTGATATAAAGAATGGACACACGCATAATAGCAATAAATAGATTATGTTTTTCTGATGTCTGATCTGTATCTTCAGATAGTTTATCTGCACAATAAAGTTGATATTTAAGCTAGAACTAGATTATAGTTCTTCCAAAATCTGTTAAGAGGTCCAAGTTAAGTAGCACATCCGGTTTATCATATATTATCAAAACCTAATATGTTGTTTCCAATCATATACGAGAATCCATGATTTCCCATGTTAAACGTCTGTGTCCAGATTTTTAATTAACACCCTGTATATCGTCATTACCAAAATATTACATAAAAATCTGATGTGGCCAGCACATAACCTCTCGCCGTATATTTTACCTGGCTGTATGCATAAAGCAAAGAATATTTTTAGAAATACAAATAATATATTCATATAAGTCTATGACGTATAAACTTCTTTATTATTTAATAAGAGCATGTCTCAACACAAAACAAGTTTCACGTATATTTATAAAATCTGTAAGACATTTTGCCATAAATTATGTACAATAAATTACAAAGTATATAAATTTTAGGCTGATAACAGAAATTTTCAATTCGAACAACGTTCTTGTTTACTTTCTCTTCATATTCTTCTAGTAAAAACATTAATTTTGGGAGGTCTAAAATGTATATATCTTGATATGTGCATCTATTCTTACATATTTTCGAGCATATCTTCTTTTACATTTTAATTTTTCATACATGTTGTATCTAAAGAACACATTTCCTTTAATAAAGTGATGGATAGATTGCACTCCGAATATTCTTATATCGATGTGCAATTTTGTCAATATTTACAACTTACTTGAGAAGAATTTGATAGCTTTTTTCGCAATTCAATGTTACTCTAGCCTACAGTGCTCGTGTACATTGTCCCACAATGTTTGAAACAAATTTAAGTCCTTCAACGTACACGTCACCTCCATAATAGTCACATATCAAGTATTAAGAGATTCTCCAAGTATTTTTTTCTTTCATTACTCATTATTTCGATGAGATACAATTTTTCTGTATTTTACGTTGCAGAGTGAAGACCTTCTTCACTTTCATCTTGTGTTTATAACATTTAAATATCGTCTTCCTTCGGGCTGTATTCTCGCTTATATCTATTCTTTATATTTAGATTTTTTAAATTTTAATTCATTCTATGAAGAAATTTTGTTCTAATCTTCTAATTTTTCGAGATGTTTCCATTTCATTCGGGATTAACTGTATTTCTGAAGGGTATGTGTAATATACCTATAATTTTAAATATTTAACTATTAATGCAATAAGAAATAATATAATGTATGTACTTCCCAGAAAAAATCTTCAGTAATGTCTCTGGATTTTTGACACTGACATTTATCTGTCAGTTACAAACGTTTTTTTTATTTTTCAATTGGTTTCCATGACATTATATGTGCCGTGAGATTTATAACAACAGATTATTATATACCTTATATTTCTTTATTTCTAAATCTATAAAAGATATAATATATTAATATTTATATGTACCAGATAGAGAATTTACTCTTCTTTAATAAACAAGAACAAAAAATTTCAAAAAATATTATTTAGAAGATTTTTTTAAGAATCTGCTACTTTCAGCTCTTCCCAGTAATGTCCGATTGAGAAATATGTAGTTAAACAGATATTAAGTATTATAGTTTTTAAGATCCTTCCAACCGACCTACATACACACATCCATACACACACACATACATCTACACATACACACATCCATACACACACACACACACACACACACACACACACACACACACACACAGACATCATTGTAAAAATATTAAAATCGGATTATAAGGAACCTTAAAACGTGCTTGATCATTAAAATCTGGATATGCGATTTTTTTGCATGAATCCAATACCTGCTCTCTTTGCGAGAGGTAAAAACAGTTCGAAATGTGTAATAAGTTATAATTACATTTTATTTATTTTGTGAATCCAATATATCGTGGAAAACACTTTGAAATTTACAATTTTCTTCCTTTAAAACAGCCTCACATCAATACTCCAAGTTATAAGAAAAGCTTATAAATTTACTGTATTGTTTTATTAAATATCTTAACTCCAAGCGACCTGGCAAAATTTTGTATTCAAATTCATCTCACAACCTTATAGTTACATAAAGTGTATTAAATTACTTAAGTGATTTCTAAATGTCATTAGAATTAAGCTCACCATTATGCTTACGTCTTTGTATAGTGTTGACAAATCTAATAAGACAATTCTGACGGATATTAATTTAGTAAAATCCATTGTTCTTACTCCAGTTTGAAAAGGCTCGGTACCTGACAAGTTCGTGTCTATTTACATTTATAATACAAACACTCGAACGTACAATCTGTTGTTCACTTGCATGAATCCTTTGGGATAAATCCTCTATTCTGTACATTACTTCCGGTGTAGGGTAGGCGCGTTAGCGTAACCATACGCCAACACTCCGACGATTGGAGTTCCGTCAGTTGCAACAGTGGCACTCAAACTACAAAAAGATAAAATATTTATTGTTGTATTACAGAATACAGTTTATATTATGGCAATATTTATAGTTTTATTTTGATAACTTTGTTTTTTTTGCATTTATTATGCGAATGTATTACATTTTCAACTATTTACTAGAAAAACATACGAGTGTCAGTCCGATAAGAAACCGAACTTTTCTTACCACTGCTCAATAAGCGAGCACACACGACTTGACTGTTTGAGGTAGCTTGAAGATGTTTTATTATTATCAAATATATATATATATATATATATATATATATATATATATATATATATATATATAACCGACATTTTGTGTAAAAACTACGCGAGCAGTTCGATAATCAGCCGTCATCAACATACGACAAAGTACGAGTATTACAAAATGACTTTGTAATACATGTTTCATGTTTTTCATACAATTTTTTCTATTTCGCATTAAATTGACATTTATTTCAGAATTATTATTGAAAGAAACATTAAAATAACAAGGTTGGTAACACTGACAAATTCAATAAACATTTGATATTAAATTTATTTTGACATTTGACATTTTATCAGTTTATATTTATTATGTTACGAATCTATAAATTTACACTTTAATTTGAAAGAGTGCTTTACTGTTTGATGTAATTATTTCACTATAATAGTTATTTACGATATAAGTGGGATATCAACATTATTAACACACGTGTTGTGTATTTCCCTACGAGCCCGCATGGCAAGTTAGTACGAAGGCGTAGAAAGGACATGAAAGAAAAATATTTATAATTCCAAGTTTCACCTTGCAATTACGCATAATTGCAACTTTTATCTTGCAATTATGCGTAATTGTAAGTTTCAACTTGCAATTAGGCATCATTGCAACTTTTACCTTACAATTTGCCTAACCAAACCTAACCTAATTAAAAGATTTATCTTACAAATTGGTCAGGTTAGGCTAAATGCAAGATAAAAGTTGCAATTATGCCTAATTGCAAGATAAAAGTTGCAATTAAGCCTAATTGAAAGATAAAACATGCAATTAAGCCTAACTGCATATCCTTTCTACGCCTTCGTAAGTTAGGGTAATCACATAGTTCGTTAATTGGGACTCGCAGAATAGCATCAGAGGAATTTTAGGGAACTAAATTAATGGCGGTCGATCCCGATCAACGCCAAATATTTCCAATTTAAATGGCACAAAATTAACCCTTGTGGTGCACTCTCCACGCCAGCATTGAGTGCCGGTGATGTGACGGTAGGTAAATGCCCGCACGAAACAAATATGCCATCATCATTACCGAAATCTGTGTACAAAGCAGATTAGCGCACCCGCAGCTATGGTAATATGCCGCGATAATATATTTATTTTTTTAATTAAATACATACCTGCATATTTTCTAATGCTAGAAATTATGCATATTAAGTTCCTTTCCAAATAACTATTGTACTATTTACAATTTTCTTTTTAAAACATTACTATTATTAATTTGAAATTATGTATATTAAGTTCTTTTCCATATAACTACTGTTCTATTTACAATTTTCTTTTTCAAACGTTATTATCATTAATTTGAAATGATTATATTTTGACAGTGACATTTATGTCAGTTACATACATTTGAGTTGAACTGTGCAACCATGGAGTTGTGTTTAAAGCATAAGCTCCGAGATATAATTTTGATATTACTTTATAAATTTATCTTTAAAATATATAGAAAAAGTATTTATGCAAACCTGTAGAAAATGGAATAGTCTTTAATTTTTATAATTACAAATTGCGAAAAAATAACATATAAAGGTACTTTTTCAAGTAAAATGCCATTTCCGGTTATCCGATTGACACTCAAATCTAATGTTTCAAAATTTTCTGTATGATAGTATTTGAGATAGAGTGCCCAGAAGATCCACACACATATATCATCGTGAAAATGTTAAAATCGGATTGTAGGGACCTTAAAACGTGGTCATTTACCAAAATCTCGATAAGCGATTTTTATCACGATCCCTATACCTACCTAACCAAGGGTAGCGGGAGGTAAAAATCCACAAAAACAGTTGTACAAAATTTACTTTGAAAGCGTACTTAATATTCACAACGGCAGCACAATGATAACAAAAATAGGTATAGGTATACCTTCTGAATCTTTGAATTCCGCTATGCATCGAATTTTAAACATTCGAACATTCCCCATTGCATAATCTTTTTTAGCCGATTAACATGAAAAGTGCGATTTTTTTGATAGCTAACAAAATGTCACTTTTACTGCCTATTGTTACTATTTTCATAGCAACAGCTCAACAAACGCATAACATCCGTTCAACAAATGCATAGCAACATAATTTGATGGCGATAACTTTCAAAATAGGTATTAATAATAATCACTAAATTAAAATTAATTCTCTAAAATCGACAAAAAAATATTGACCGCTAGTATGAACAGTGATTAAGTGTGATTAGCGAGCATTTGATTAGCATTGTTTTATCTCTGTCAATCGGTTATAGATTATTTCAGAGAAAAATACTTCAAATAAAAGATATGTGCAATTAATTTTTCTATAACTTTTATTTGAAGCATTTTTCTGTAAAATACTAAATAAACGATTGACAGGGATAAAACAATGCTAGTCAAATGCTCGCTAATCACCCTTAATCACATATTCATACTAGCGGCCATTGTGTTCAAGACGGCACTAAAAACAGATTTACAGCTTCGACAGTATTAATGAAACTGCAGCCTCTGCTGTAAATCTGGAATTTTACTGCCTAGTTAAACAAATAACCATTGTTAATAATAAACCAGTGTAACACCAAACAAAATTGATAAAATTGAAGTAAGAAAAATTGGGATAAGCCATAGTATTCTGTCCTTAGCTATGTGGAACGAGGTAAAGTTCGAAAAATTTCGTCGACATGCAGACTTAACAGTTACTAATTTTATTCATTTAGATTTTTAAATATTACTTATTCACATAGTACTACTACATCAGGTATATTTCTTCTGAAATATATTGAAAATAAGAGGAACTCTAAATCCATTTCTTTAAAAATGTCTCTTTGAAATATATGTATCTGTTCAACCAGAAATTGAATTTTCTTCAACATCACAAGAAAGTGTAAATAGGGCACAGGATAAATTTTTAAAGAAAATTTGATGGTTACTCAATATTTGACAATCCTAAAAAATAAAATAGCATTACAGACTATAAAATAAAGCTACTATGTATATCCGATTCATTTTGTTTATGTTCCTCATAACTGCAAAAATCGTTACGGCTGATAAACAAGGTAATAAAGAACACCTATACATTCTCTGTAAATTCGAAATTTGGTTTATCATTGACAGAATTTTTAACTTTTTATAAAACCTCTCTAATATGCAAATAGCCAAATATTCGTACATACTAATAGGATGGTGACTGGAACTCCCGCACACAGGACTTTACTATATAAAATCATAGTTTCGTAATTTCCTGCTTCCGTAATTATTTTAAATAAAAAATCTGATGTGGCCAGCACATTACCTTCAGTCAATCCTGTTATTATGTACAAATTCCATACGGCGCGAGCAGTCATGTGACTTTGCTGACCTTGGCAAACAGATATGGGGGCCCGTATCAAAATGGCAGCTATTAATTATGTCCATAACTTACAAATGTCATAATTTTTCATTCAAGACTTCATTTTTTGGTATTTTATGATTCCTTTTCTCGGCAACTGAATTCCATACTCCTAATAACAAATAAACCACATGAAATAAGAAAATCATGAAATTTTGAATGAAAAATTATGACATTTGTCGGTTATGGACGTAATTAATAGCACGGGCCCCCATATCTGCTCCATGTCAGCAAAGTCACGTCACTGCACGCGCCCTATACATATTTTTTTTTCAAAAGATCCTATATTATTTCATAAACAAACTATGCAAAACGCACTTGACACTGACAACTTCTTCTTCTTTAGTTTTTCCCATTCGTTAGGGGGTCGCTATTTTTTATTTTCTTCTTCCACTCATTTTTGTTTTGCATGTCGTTCTCATTTAGTTCCTTTTCTCTCAAGTCTTCGGCAATGCAGTCCTCCCATCTTATCTTTGGTCGTCCTCTGTTTCTTCTATTACAAATTTATTTATTCTTCTTCCAATATATTCTTCGTCTCTCGTCATGACATGTTGAAACCAATGTAATCGTATCTCTTGTATCTTTCTAGAAACTTATAACACTAGAGTTATTTCCCTTATTCTTCATTCCATACTGTATCTTCCCCAACATCTATCTCAACATCTTCATCTCTGCCACATTCATTTACTTTTCAATGATACTGACATCTGTCAATTTGAATTATCTGAATATATTAGCAGTTTCCATGGTTAGCATAGCTGGCTGATTTATGAAATAATTCTTTAACTCTATATGTTGAATATGAAATATAAAATGCAATCAAATCGTATAGAGAATAATATATTTTTCATGTTATAATAATATTTAACTGAGTTTTTTCAAGAAAAATATTTAAAATCTTCAAATGAGGGTACTTCCGGTTAACCAATTATAACCAAAATCTAATCACCTTTTCTTTTGGATGTAAACCTGAGGAATACGAAAAAATGATAATTTTTGGAATCATGGTATTGAAGTTTCGTCACACACACACACACACACACACACACACACACACACACAGACACACATACATAAATCATCGTAAAAATGGTAAAATCGTACTATATGGACTCTAAAACGTGCTTATTCACTAAAAAGTCAGCATTGAATTTTTTGACCAAAGACAATACCTTCCTTACGAAGGTGACGGAAAGTAAAAAGCATCAAATAAAAGTCAGTAAGCAAAATTAATTATTTTGCATGCTTTGTAACGGCAATTTTTTTTACTGTATTTCAGATAAGAATAGAGTTGGTGGTGCTGCGGAGTCAGCCTGTTTTACACACGAAACTTATGAATTAGTTTTATTTCGTGCGTGGCAAACTTGACAGCTTGAAACGTCAAAATTTGATATTTTTTTAATTATTTAGAAAATAAACAGTTAAAGTTATTAGATACATTATAAAGTCAAAATGGAATAAATAATATACCCGCTTGCAATCTTCAAATTTCTGTAATAACATGATACAGAAGACGAATAATTTTCAGAAGACTAGTAAATAAGAAATTATTTATGAAGAAATATAATAATTAAACAATACGTAAACTTTATACAGGGTGGTGACCGACATGGCCGAACAGAGGACCTTAACGTGTAAAATTAAAATCTGACTTTCCTAATTTCCTGCTTTCATAATTATTTTAGATAATAAAGCATCAAATGAAAGTTGTAGAGCATAAAATTCTGCATCTGAATCAATGAGCAAAATTAATTTTGTATGTCTTGTAACAGCAGAAATTAGGTATGAAAATGTCGAAAATAACCTCAAAAATAGCAATAGCCATGGAATTGAGACAAAATAAATAACAAATGTCTAACGGTTTACCTGTCATCTTGGAGGATTATATTTATATTATATATTATTTCTAATTTCTGTTAACAATTATCTGTTAATTTAAATTGATATTTGTTCACTTGAACAGATTTTACAAGTACATAATAGTAAAAATAAATTAACCTAGCTATTGCTGATTTATAGCGATAGCCACACAACTCAAACAAAATTTGTGCACCATTTTATAATCTGAAGCTTTTTTCATATCTAAATTCTGCCATTACAAAGCATGCGAAATTAATTTTGCTTATCGATTCAGAAGCAGAATGCTATGCTCCGTAACCTTGATTTAGTTTTTTTACCTAAAATAATTAGGGAAGCAGGAAATTACGAAAGAATGATTTACCTTAAATGCATAAACAAAACATTTATCAATCCATAATTTTCAATATACATAAAATAAATTTCATTACTTCGTTTGATGTCCTTTGATGTGATCCTGCTGATTAAAAAGGGTTCATGTCTCTCATAGTTTGAATGCCACTGTGTTAGTGTTTCGGCGCATTCGCTTTGTAGAACTAACTCTGCCTGCCGGGACTTGCTTTAATTCTGTTAAAAGGGAAAGATAATTAGATTATGTAGATGCCCTGTTTTCAAATCTTTATCACTTAATTTTGTAAATGTTCGACTTCGCAAAGGATTCATAGGACGCAGTGCAATGAAAGGAAAGATCTAATTAATGATAAGATAATTGTAACTTAATGATAAAGAAGATAAAGAATCTATAATTCAGAAACGAGATTAATTTAAATTCTCTAATTGTTCTTTTAAATATTTATATTGCTTTGTAAACAACAACGTGGAGATCAAATTCTAATTTAGACTTAAGAAAGATAAAGAAATTAGATTCGTTGTTTTGGAAAGATTTTGAAATAAAAAAAAAATTGTTTTGGCAGAGATATTTATTTGTTATATTTAAAATATAGCCACCATTTTATATTTTGTAAAAACTTACAAACACATTTCAAAATAAAATTATTGTTTGACGTAAGTTTAAATGAAACAAATAAAAGAGAAAAAAAATAAGAACCACAGACCATCTACACCAGGGCTGTCCAACTGCAAGTGCTCCAAGGGCCGCTTTAAAAAAAATGAGGTTTGGAGTGCCGCATTATAAAATACTTCGTATGCAACTTTATCAGTTTAATTTTATTCTTAAATCCATTTATGTGTCCAAATAAGTTGGCAATATTCTGCTGTTTTCCTTGTAGCTTCAAATTCAATTCGTTAAGGTGAGATGTCAGGTCTGTTAAAAATGCAAGATCTGCTAAAAATTGTGCATCTACTATTTGATTTTCCAATTCCGTAGTGTTGGACTGGACTTCATCTTTAAGGAAAATAGGAATCTCCTTACGTAGAGCGAAGAATCGTTGCAAACAGTTTGCGGCGCTTAACCAAACAATATCGGTGTGAAGTAACAAGTCCCCATATGTAGCATCTACTTCGGCTAAAAAATCACGAAACTTTCTGTGAGTCAAAGCACGATTGCCCCCTCTAATAATATTAGTTATTTTAACAACCACTTTCATGACATTCATTTGACGTAAGGATTTTCCACATAGGGCCTCTTGATGAACAATACAGTGTATCACAGGACAGTAGTTGATGTTGTTTTGTTTCAAGAGTCCTGCAAATCCAATTTCAGTTCCTATCATAGCTCTGGCTCCATCAATGACATTTATCGAATCCCCTGTAGTCTGACACCACCTTATTTACAGCTTCAAAAATATCCGTACCCTTGGTTGTGCCATGAAGAAGAATAAGATGAAGGATCTCCTCTGCTGCAGTGAAGTCGTTTTGAATAGTTCGGATAAAAATTACAAGCTGGCTAATGTCGGACAGATCAGTGATTTCATCCAGGCATTTTATTTGTATGTTATCGTTAATGTAAGAATTGTGCATATTTCGTATTTGAAGGTATTTTATACATTTAGAGGCCCGCTTCACTTAAAAGTGAGGTTGCGGGCCGCATGCGGCCCGTGGGCCTCATGTTGGACAGCCCTGATCTACACTATCAAACTTGCCAACTGTGTATTAATTTGAAAAACACGATTTTTAGCCCCTCGTACACGTGCTGCTTTGAACTAAATGACAAAAAAACGGGGATAGTAGCGAGGGGTTTCAAATGTTTGAATTTTATAATTTATAATGAAATAAAATAAAACTAGTATTGTTTGTAACAATTATTTATTATAAAATATTTAATATAAAATTTTCAACTGTCGATGGTACAATTGATTCTCTACAGGATCTTGATTTAAAGATCTACTGAAAACCACGATTCTGTAGAGATTTCTACAAGTACTCTGCGTTGCCTATCATTGCCAGTAATAATTTAAAAAAGGAGGATTAGCCACACGCTTATGCCCATTGAAAAATTTTACTCTTTGTAGAGAACGTGTAGTTTGATTCCAAAATGTTAAGTGGTATGAAGGTTCCTCAAGTTTCGTACATAATCGTTTTGGGGAATCAAATGTACCATTTAGAGAATCGAAAAGATTGTTCATGAATGCAACGAATTTCGATGTCCCTTTACCATCTATTACTTTAAGGTTTGTCGTAGATTCGAGTAAAGACGCGGTAGATTGGGTAAATACTTGCGACGCAAATTCAACTTGCATTTTTTGCCTATTTGTTGGGTATACATGCGCATGTGTGAGCTTTGTTATTTTGAAAGGTCCACTTGCTCTACTATCGTACTCGTATATCCGCTGGATGTCGCTCCACTTTGCCAATTTGCCTTCGTATTCAATAACTTTGGTCATGAAATTGTTCCTCATGCATTTGAGCAAATGAAGAGCATCGAAAATATGAACAATTTCATTAAAGATGGTACATCTACTTACCATTCTCGAACCTAGTTACCGATAATTCACACAACAATAATACTTTAACACGAAGAACAAACGTGAAACAAACTGCAGCTGAAGTGATGTTTACCTGTCAAACACACGTCACGTGAGACAGTGGTCATGTGACAAATTTGAATTTTAAACGTAACTGACAAAACGTGCGACAGTGGCGCTAACTTACAGTGCTGCTGTGCTGTACACTAAACCGTGGTACACTAAAATAAACCTTCGTGACAAGAACTATAGGCACAACGTTTCTTAGCTGAAACGCTATACCTAGAGCCCCGACGTCAGTTATGATGTCTGAGCACAGCGGCTAAGAAAATATACTTGGCTTAGACAAGGAAATAAATTCTGCACTTTGATTGATCGGAATGTACACCTACAATTAATAGTTAACATTCACAATAGGAAAGAGTCTGTCAACTATCTGGCTGACAGATGTCAAATAAAATCAACAGAACAGATATGTCATATTTAACTATGTTTTTGATTTTGTCTTATATTTTCTTTCCAATATTGAGGTAGCGTACATTTTTACACTTAAAAAAATATGTAATACCTATTGGTAAAGTTCGGTAAAGTATGATGTCACAATTTTTTATTTTTACCTCCCGCTACCCTTGGTAAGGTAGGTATAGGGATTGTGCTAAAGATCGCATATCGAGATTTTTGTAAATGACTACGTGTGAAGGTCCCTACAATCCAATTTTAACATTTTCACGATGATGTCTGTGTGTATGTGTGTGTGTGTGTGTGAATCCTCTTTACGCTCTAACTCAAATACGCGTACTAGCGTTCAGAAAACTTTGAAACCTTGTATTTCTACTCTTGTATGGAAAGATCCCATTAGATTTTGGAGTAAATCAGATAACCGAAAATGGCACTTTCCTGGAAGCTCAAAATAGTTTTTCTTCCAAAAAAAACCTTTAAATGTTATTTTTTCGAGATTTATGTTATATAAAAATTAAAGATTATTAAATTTTCTACAGGTTTGCATTAATACTTTTTCTATATATTTTATGGATAAATTTATAAAACTATCTATAATTATAATCCCGGAGCCTAAGCTTTAAACACAACTCATACATATGGTTACACAATTCAGATATCAAATGTTTGTAACTGACAGATATATGTCACTGTCAACAAACTAATCATTTCAAATAATATGGAAAGGAACTTAATACAGTCTCCAGCATAAGTAAATATGTAAAAATATAGGTAAGATAATAAAAACATAAATCATCACGGCATATTACCCATTGATGGGTGAGCCAATCTGCTTTGTACGTAGATGTCGGTAATAATGATGACATATTTGTTCCGTGCAGGCGTTTATCCGGCGTCATTTCACGCGAATTTTGGGAACGTGTTCGATTCCGGTCGACGCCAAATATTTTAGAATTTTAAATGGCACAAAATTGATCCCTGTGGTGCACTCTTCACGCCTGCAATGAATATAAGTATATAAATAAATATATCATCACGGCATATTACCCATTGCTGGGTCTACCAATCTGCTTTGTACACAGATTTCGGTAACGATGATGACATATTTTTACCGTGCGGGCGTTTACCAGGTGTCACCTCACGAGCACTTATTGCTGGCGTGGAGAGTGCACCACAGGGGTAATTTTTGTGTCATTTAAAATTTGAAATATTTGGCGTCGGTGTGGATCGAACCCGGTATTTAAATTTAATTTTAAGTATTTACATGAATAAAAATTAAATTAAACGGGAGGTATTGTGTTGGCCACTTCAGATTTTCTACATTTAAAAACTGCCAGCTTTCAAGCAACATCTGCTGTTTTCTTAACTAAAACTACTCGTAACATAGAAACCACAAGAAATTTACCTGCTCCTGCTACGTGGCTACGTTGATACCAGTTGGGTGTAGCACTACCCAGTTTCATATGGGGTAGACTACTCTTATGTACCTGCTTACTTCGTCCATGCACCCACAAAGCAACTAGAAAATTTTCTAGTGAAATTATCACGCCTACACATTTTTACACGTGATCGTTTCTGTTATTTGATTTTAACATTTTGTTACAATAGTGGTTTAATATTTTTATTTATTAACACCCATAAACAAAATACGATATAAAATAAAAATAACTCGTCAAAATCATTCAACAAGCATCCCTTGTTCCTTTTATTTTGTTCAGGGGGAGTTAAGGATCAGTTCAGTTCAGTTCAGTGTTACTTACCCTATTTGTGCACGTAAAAGGAAAGCATCTATAGAATGTAGAATATTTTGTATAGAATATTTTGAATACATTCTAACTTAACATTCTTCATATTCTTGATCGTGAAATTTATTTGGCATATTGTCCGAATTACTCACATATACAATAACATATTTGTAACAAATTTTATACCTGCACAATTACAAATAACACCTTCAATAACTGTAAAGATAAAGATTCTTGTATCTACATATCTGCTTACCGCAACACAATTTTCTACAAACCGCATGACACATGACTACTTTTTCACTTTTGCGCTTAATTATATTATTCATTTTGTAAATCTAAAATTTATATGATAATTTGCCAAATTAACTATAAGTGTATACCTGTACAATATGGGGTACAATATAAACCAAAACAAAAAAAAACAATATAATATTAAAGGTATTATTTTCTTGTATTCAACAACATTGCAAATCTTGTAAATATTTTAAAACTGTAATTACAAAGTGTCACTTAATCACTTAAAACTGTTTGAAATATTTTATATTCACATATTAAATATTAATATAGAAAGTAGAGCATGAGACAAAACGAATATTCTGAAGATTTTAAATTATGTATAAATAATCCTCTTCCCGAGAATTTTAAAGTTCGTTAAATTAAATACTGTAAAGCATTATTAAATGTCAATGATGGAATATGGATTTTCTATATTTCTTGAAAGTGGAACATGTCTTAAAATAGAAATAATTAACGTAAACTCACTTTTATTGCCTTTATATGCATTTCCAAATATATAGATTAATACTCATATATACACCCTATTACATACAAATATTATATTAACAATAATACAGAAATCAGATATTTTTTAAAAATATCTAGATTTAGGAGGGTGATTCGAAAAATTCCAGTAAATTTATCATTATATACCATTTACGTATACCATTCTCTCTGCGATATGGGCAACTGTATATTCTGATTTAGGTTTCTCTTAAAAACTGGACACGGCGCGGTCTACACGCCATACTTTAGGTAAACTAATCAACAATCACAAAAGTAAAACATAATAAATATTTAACATCCAGTGTACTCCCCAAGTTACCAAATGGAAATCTATGTTGAGCAACTTGGATTCGGTAAAGAAAAGATATCATTATTCTTCCTAGAGTATTCCACTTGTCCTTTAATGTGGAATGTGTTTATCTATTTGAATTTCATATCGCATATGATGTAACGTTTATTTATATGAGTGCAGTGTAAAAATCAGAGAAATATTATTAAGTAAAATAATACGTTTATTAAACGATAAATAATTAGGATAAATATAAAAAAAAATGATGTGCCCAATACAATACCTCCCGCCATTTACCTATGGGGTCTCGTTGCCGCGTACCTGATGTCTGGTCGCGAATCTGGGGAATCCGATTCGATCTCGATCAACGCCAAATAATTCTAATTTTAAATGGCATTATATTAACCCTTGTGGTAAACGGCCGCACAATACAAATATGTCATCATCATTACCGAAATGTATGTATAAATCAGATTAGCACACCCAGCAATGGATAATATGCCGTGATAATATATTTATTTGTTTCTTTATTTAAATACATACTTGCATATTTACTAATGCTAGAAATTATGTATTTTAAGTTCCTTTACATAAAACTATTGTCCTATTTACAATTTTCCTTTTAAAACGTTACTATTATTAATTTGAAATACTTATTTTTTTGACAGTGACATTTATCTGTCAGTTACATACATTTGAACTGAACTATGTAACCACGGAGATCTGTTTAAAGCATAAGCTCCGAGATATAATTTTTATATTACTTTATAAATTTATCCATAAAATCCATAAAATATATAGAATAACAAATTGAGAAAAAAATACATTTAAAGGTATTTTATGAAGAAAAACTATCTTGAGCATCAAGTAAACTGCCATTTCCGGTTATCCGATTGCCACCAAAATTTAATGGCTTCTTTCCATATTAGAATACGGTATATACATAGTTTCAAAATTTTCTGAATGATAGTATTTGAGTTAGAGCGTAAAGAGGATCCACACACACACACACACACACACACACACACACACACACACACTCACACCAACACACACACACACACACATACATACACACATACAAACAGACTTAATCGTGAAAAATGTTAAAAATGGATTCTAGGGACCTTAAACATGGTCATTTACCAAAATCTCGCTATGCGATTTTTAGCACGATCCCTATATCTCCCTTACCAAGAGTAGCGGGAGATATATATATATATATATATATATATATATATATATATATATATGTCACTATATTTATTTATATAACTACATTTATTTATGTTCACCACTCGTAGACTGTGTATTTAACGGTTTTCCCCCGCCGGGGATTACGTCATTGCTCGGGAATATTCTACCAGTCGCGGCGCTCGCATACTCTTAAGTCAGGTGCGCACGTTACAATATTTTAGTTCTGAAGGTTTTGTTTATTCACTGAGAAAATGAAAAATAGTCTAGTATTGAAAAACTTAGGTCCACTGACGCTTAAATTTTAGGTGTTTTTTAAATTGATAATATCGTATCAAAACGAAACGTCAAATGAGTAATTACAATAAAAATATTTTTGTCAATTTTTTTTTTGTTTAAGCCTAGCTTAAAATTTGAATGTCAAGTGTGCTACTGGGCATTAATTATACATCACAGTTAAATAATAAACCGGAAAAGAAAATTAATATTAGAAAAAGAAAAAGTCCTTACAAGTACTATGGAATAAATATACGTTATTAAAATTCCACTCTATCTTTATTATGTAGTTGCATTTAATGCATATCATTTCAAATGTCTCACGTTAAAGTGAATTGTTACTACATTCCATTATCCAGTAGATACTTCCACAAATGCAATTTGCACATAGCGCATGTAGCGGCACTGTATAGAAGTAAAGGTTGCTAAGGCAATACAAAGAAGTGTCAGCCATTCACAGAACCTGACTGACTGAGAAGACAACGGGAAAGGGTTTGTTTTTGTTTGTATCGAGATGTTCAATTTCTCTCTTGCGTGTGACGTCAATTATGTAAGTTTCATATGAATCCTATTCTGTTCTATATTATTTGATAGAAACTTCATGAAATTATCCCTTAGGTCCTTAATATACTCGTATTGCATTTTTTAAGTTCACTTAATTATTATTATTGTTATTATTATTGATTTAATGAAATTACATAACCACTGCGGAGCTGCATTAAACACGTCCGTCTTCTACAGCGAAAAACAAGCTTTACCCTGAGGCTCAATAACAAAAGACGATAAATAATTCCTGTGGTGACTTTTATCTCTACCATTAATCGATTAATGTTACCCGATAAAAAAAAACATTAAAAATGAGACACCTGTACTCTCACGTCTTTTTTCATTCGAATATCTCTTCGTTTGCCGACGTGCGACTGTCCATTAGGTACTTTTCAGTCGACCATGATCATCCAATTTACATATTTATATTATTATTTTGTAGTTACTTGAGTAACAGAATATTTAATTTTGTTTTCTATTTGTGCAGCGTACCTAGTCGTATATGATGAACAAGTAGAACAATAAAACAGAATAAATAACATTTGTCCAATTATCTTTTAAATTCTCAATATTTTCCAATATTGCAGTAACTAAATAAATAAAAGCAAAATATAATAATGTAACATTTAATGAGAATGTGATATCCTTGACAATATCCTTACAAATAGTGCACGTTTCCTTTGTAAGAGAAACACGAAACTATGTATAGCTTCTATGTAGGTACGTAATTGCAATCTTTCATTGTCCTTTTTGCTACAAATAACGCTCTGGGAGGGTCCTGTTCTATTTGTTGTCCACCGACCACACATCCTGTCTTGAATACGACCCTGCTGTAATTGGATCCCTCGGTCCTGCTTCCCTCAGGACTAAATTTGCAATTCCTGTGATCAGGCGACCCGTCTTGATCCGCACAGAAAGTATAATTCCGATGAAATGATGCATACAACCCGATTTGAAGGAACGAGAAATATTTTCGTAAGAAGTCTTTCATTATTCATTAAACTTTCCGAATATATTTAGAGGTATTATATGCCGCATTGTTTCCCAGGATAATTTGAATATTGGGTTAGTATGCGAAGTTTTGAAATCGATAGAAAATAAAATAAACAAACCAAATTGCCCTTCAAAGGAGTAAATTATTCCCAATATGCGAGTACTCTTCCGCATGAAATCGTTTATGTAAGATAAACATCTGCATGCATTCTACTAAGCCCTAGGGACAAACGTGTGTGTTCGTGTTTACAGAAAATTCAGTAAACAATGTTTTATCCTGAAATGATTAGCAATGAATTGATTTAAATATTATTGTAAAATAACTATAGCTAATAAATAATATTGTAACGTTTATTTATTTGGATTAAATGTAAAAAAATCAGAGAAAAATTATAAATTAAAATAAAAGTTTATTAAACGATAAATTATTAAGATAAACATAATAAACTAACAACACTATGATTAAACAATTATAAACACTAATGTAAGACTAATAATATTATTAAATACTTAAACACAAATATTATATATTTAAACAATACTTATTTCATTATTTATTTATATAACTATATTTATTTATGTTCATAACTCATAGACTATTTATTTATATCACCAACTGATCATTTCACGATGCTTGTCTATTTCTGAATGAATGTCGGCTGGCTTCCCTGACGTGTTTATATAGCGCGGAGTACTTTTTCTAGAGCATTCGACGCGATATTAACACCGAATACAAAGGATCAGGCAACCCTAGTAATTAAACAGGTAGCGACGTGTTTACTACGCCGATAGCTCGCTCGATAACTTTATCGCCCAGCGCGGCGGCCGCTCTAGCACATTCGACCAGCGGCGGCGGTCGTGTACTCCTAAAGACAGTGGCGTCGGATGTTACAATATTTATGGCAAAAATACAAGTGTGTAAAGATTTTTTTTTTTTTTCATAAGCGGTCAGTTTGACACCAGTGTGTTAATTTGTGCGAGTGGATAAAACATCTACGTTCGACTGACTGACTCGTCACTAATGATTAATAGTAAATTATTGTTTGTAACAATTTTTATAAACATTTCTTTACCCACGGTTTTTTTTTACACCAACCGAGTGAGTATAAAAAGGAGTACCTATCTAATAAATCAGTTTGTAAAAAAAGCCACATACTATACTGTTTCTACGACGAGTAAGACAACAGGAACACAGTTTTTAGGTTACTTATTTTAAATAAATGGAGTAAAGTCCGTTTCCACGACTTGATCCCCTCGTCTTCAATCGTAACCATATGATTCAAATCGCCAGGCGGGGAAGGAATTAGTGACGTGGTAATAATACGATATAAGAATAATGGATGGAATATACCTCTTTTTATTGTCCAAAAGCAATATATTGCAATAATTATTGGCAATCTTCGAAACACTGTCTTTGCAATAGCAGTGCATAATATAATACCCAGAATTAACAAAATTATTAACACACAACAAAACACAAATTATCGACGTCAAAATCATCTTTATCACATGATTGACAGACTGATATGAATATTAAAATAATTCAAAAATTTGAAAATGATATTTGTTACTGCAGTTACAGTACAGTGAACAGTTTCTGTTTCATTTTTTGCCGTCGGTTGGACTGAGATAGCGTATACCCCTCTGAAACACCGACTACAATGAGATAACGAAGTCTCATATATACCATGTGTGTATGACAAAGATGCTAGATAAAAGTTTAGTAATTCTTACATCAGAAATTGATCTTAGGGATCAACTCGGAGATACAGATAGTATGTGACCAAATTTTTATTTTTACATAATATGATACCCGTATTTTTTAAATCGATTAATTATTCGTACTTTACGAGACAATAATTATTAAAATTTTGGGGAAAGGATATATGACGTAAACATGATAGAATCGGTGAAGAAGACAGGTATACTGGAAGGAAATGAGATAGTTATAAACCATCTGTCGTCATGCCATAACCTACCACAACATAATAGCGACGCTATCTCCTTCCCAGTCTATCTGTCTTCTTCTCCGACCCTACCATACTGAAATCATATATCCCTTTTCCAAAATATTAAATTGATAATAACAATATTATTACAAATACAAACTAATGTTTTTATTATTATAATGAGAAGCTATAGTTTTTATATTTTATGACATATTGAAATTCGAATATGGTCACATACCCCATTACAGCTGTACCTTGTGTCCAATACGTTCGAAACCACAGTTTGTCAAGTTATGATCAAGATGTTATTTAGTGCCTTGGAAATCAGTAGGTACGTTGTCACATTTTAACAATGGAAGTAGAAAAAAGTAAATACATAATAGTATTCATACGAACAAACAGAATTTGTGAAGGTAATAACAAAAATGGAATATAATTGTGAAATAGCATCTTTAAATTTAATTTTTAAAAATCTGTTGTAGTCAGCACAATACCTCTCGCCCTTGCCATTATATAATATATATGTAAGTAATGTATTTAACATTTCTTTTACACACAAAAAATTCTAATTATATCCATTCTTTAAATTTAGTTATTGTTTATAATTTTTAATTCATTCTATGAGCAAGTTTTCTCCTACTCTTCTAAATGTTCGAGGTTCTTCCAATTTATTGACGGGATTGGCGGTATATCTGAAAGGTGTATTTAATATACCTATAAATAATATTTAATTAATAATGCAATAAAAAATATTAAATATCGTTCCCAGAAAAAGCCTTCAGTACTATATCGTAAATAAATATTATCTACTCCTGTTTAGTAATAACATCATTATGTACGTATTCATTTCTGGAATAGTCAATAGTGCTAAGAATTTAATTTATTTAATTTGACATGTCTGGCTTATGCAATAAATTCTGCGGTGTCGGGTTTTTTCAAATTATTATGTACTCATACAGTTTTTTAAAAGCAATTTTTTTTTCATGGTAAAACTCCGATCATTTAATATTGAAGTTACATTTTTCGCAGATTGTTGTTCCTCCAAATTGTAGCCCCGCTGCCCCGCTCCACACAAAATAATTCAAACTAGTTGCATATAGATTTATGCGTTCTTACAGTATTTATGCGAATACTTTTTGCGATTTTCTCCTCCATATTTGCCGAAGAAATTGTACTAAAACGTTGATTTTGACACATTTTCACATAAATAAATCTGTACACATAAACAAAAAGCACCTTATTTCAACAATAAATTTTGTTATATTGTAACTATAGCAAATCGTTTTTTTTAATTGTCGAATAAATGTCAAAAAAATAGCTTGAATTGAATAATTCGGCATGTTTAAGATTTAGAATATCAGTAAAGGTAAAAAACATGTAAGTATCTTGCTTCTGCGACTAATTATCTAGCTAAATATGCCTTCAAAATGCTCAAAATTTGCATATAAAAGCTAGCTTCAATTTAATCGCTCTTAAAAAGCTAGATGATATTTAATCACTTACTTAAAATGCACAATGGATAATGAGACATTCTGATTATTCAAATTTGTAATGAATGAAATAATCACTACTATTAGTCGAAAACAGTTCTGATTATAAATTCGTAACTAACAAACTAACTGACAGTTTATTAACCAATCATAAACTTGTTACAACTTTGGTTTGCCGCTCGTGTAGTAGGTAAACTTTATTCTCTTGAGAAATGGTCATCAGCATTATATGTTTGTTGAATAAAATATGTTATGAGTATGTACTACAAAAACGGCACTCTAATTGTAAGTTGCCCATATATAACGTAAATTTTTTAAAACAGTACGCACTCCCAACCCCAACATAATGTTTTAGAAACGGGATATGAGTTATCTTTATTTTCTTCAGCACGAAATTTTTGTTTCTTTGTATTTCATGATAAACAAGTTTCATAAATTTCTACCATTTATTGTTTGTATATCATAGCTAACTTGTGCATGAGAAATAGTAATCAAATTTATAGAACATTTATTGTATCAAAATTTTATGTTTGTTCCTGTTTTTATAACAAAATATTTAATTGCTATACTTCATTTCAAGTAAGAAAATAGCGTTGGTTTAGGTAGGGATATAAATTCTGTTCTTTGATTGGTCAGAATACAAATCTAGTTCACAAAAAGGAAAAGACAATATATCAACTGTCATTTGTCAGTTATGAAATAAAATCTACAGAATTAAATGATGTTTAACAATGTTTTGTTGCAACTTTAATAGTCTGGCCTTCTATATTTATACAGATAAAAATATTTATTATTGACAAAGTTTGGTTTTACGAACTTAAAGTATTTATTTAATGCATGTAAAAACGGGCGGCTCTCAAGTGCCATCTACTATTTGCTTATGTGAACTGAAGTATACAACCATCAAACTTTTACATATTTTATTGATTTTCACTTGATCTACTTACTTCATAATATATTCGTATAGTCTGGTTCACGAAAGATGACTATTCAAGGTCATTTATAAGCCGTCTGATATAATATTACTTGCACATAATTTTACTGCATTTCGTATGCATAGGCGTGCAACATGAAATATTTATGGATACATTTTAACTGAAAAAGTAAGTGTAATTTATTTGAAAATTGTTTCTTTTTAAATAATGCCTTTCTCAAAGATTTATGTTTTTTGTCTATGTTTTTGCAAAACACAAAAACAACCTTGAAACAAACCATGGAATAATAATTTGATTTAAACTTCAACGTCACTGGGTAAACATTAGGACAGAGGGCAGTGTAGTAGATAACTAGATATCTGTAATTCTACGTCATACGTTGTTATTGTTTGTAGTGTGTTAGAAAGATATATAATCATTTATGTACAGACAATGACATAGTACAGTACAATTTATATGTTGATTGGCCACTGCCCAGCCATGTTTACACCAAAACACAAATATCTTATCCATTTTGACATCCCATAACCTTTTTTATTCCAAAACAGACAGTTCTTACAAAAACCAAGTGTGTAATATCATATTTATTAGACTGAAAGCTCAATAATTTAAATTTATTGCTGTAAATGTGACTCTTTCTTAGAAGAAGATATTCATTTTATTGCAATAGTGTAATTCATAATTATTTTGAAAGCATTCTAAAAGAAGATTGGTTGGAAGCATAAGTGGAAGTGTAAGGAAAGAATGATGAAGCGTACCTATTATTGTTTTTTTAACATATTTAAAATATAAATTTAAAAAACTATTTACCATGTGTCGTATTCTCAATCATTCTGAGGGAAGCCTCGTATATCAATAAATACGTTGAAGATATATTACAATATTACAAATCAATATACATGTCTGATTCTATGAAGTGAAGAGGAGAGGAACAGATTGTAGTTCAGAATATTGGATGAAGTGTGAATCTGGCCAAGTCATTTCCTATTAATTTCTCTCAAATTTCCCGGGTGGTACACTCAATACATCCAATATTTGAGTTGCTTTTATCCTCTGTCCTCTCGTTAACTTATTATTTGAATGTAAAACTGACTGGTTTTTCCGTTTTGAAATTAACCGGATTCGATTTCAGACCCGAAACTAACTAGTTCTTGATTCTTAAACTGACAGTAATCGGTCAAAACTGACTAAATGTCGATTATGGAACTGATGAATATGATTATCGATTTCGAAATGTTCATTCAAGTAATCAAGACCGGATTTATAGTGATGTGTGATGATTCTAAATTTTCAAACCGCAATTAATCTTTAATGAATACAATTTCTAGAGCAAAATAACTGAAATCTGATTATAGAATTCATAATTAATTCAGCCAATAGCATTTAAGAATTTTACGTTACGATAAGCGAATATACCCTTGACGACGTGATATAATCGGTTTTTGTATAATCGCTGGGTCCCAAAAGTAACGTCACAGAAACCATCACTAAACACGTAGTTTTATTTGTCAACAAACGTCATCAAATTTATTTATTTATATAATCATAACGAATCACTCGCGTTTTCAGTATTATCAGAATATATTGTGTTGATCTACTCAATATATTATTTTAGAATACATACCTATACGTTTCGTAGCAACACAATTTATTCGATAATACCTGAACACATGCGTAATATTATATATAAGAATAACACCATAAAAAAATCGAAAAAAATAATATTTTGAGCAAACTGGTTGTATTTGTGTAGAGTCCCTCTTTTCCATAAAATAAAATGTATACTTGTACGAGCATGTTGCACAATTGTTTTTTTTTTCTAAACCTCCTGATTTGTTGAAGCATTATGACATTTGTTCCTATTCATACCGGAGCTGTAAGTCGGTCGACGACTGGAAACGAACACGTTTCTGATCAACCGTCAGAATCCGGGATTTTTTGTCATTCCTAACTCGGTCAGACTATGTTGAACCCGTTTATAGGAGATGCCTACAGCCTTTGCTATTTCTGGAAGTTTGAGCTGATGATCTGCCATGACCACATCGTGAATCAAATTGATGTTTTTTCAATACAGTCGCCGTCAAAAAGTTTGCACTGATGCTTAAGTCCATACTTACTTAACGGCAACTATATAGTAATAAATTATTGCAGGCCTTCTTCCAGTGCGATGGTCAACTTTAATGCTTTCCTTTCCACGTTTTAATTCAGTTCTCTATTTTGTTACTTTTGTTTATAAAGGATATGATGTTCCCAAAGTATTTGCCAAGTTGAACTTGATTTAGTGTTAAATTCTTTTTGTGAGTTATTTGATCACTGTAAGTACAGTGTCCTATTTTTTCACTTTTAAAATATTCAATGAATGCGTTAATGTAAAAAAAATCCAATTTACTCACAAAATAGTTGATTAACGAAAAACATCGCAGATACACTAATCATGCTGTCCTTTCTGTGTTTTACATGCACAAAGAAGATGGATACATTTTTCTTATTCTGTCTGCAGCATGTACTCTGTTATTTTTTTTATAGAGAAAGATTAACTCGTTATTTAATTTCAACAAACTTCTATTTTAGCTTGCAAGGGTGCAAACAATAATACATCTTGTTTCTTGTTCGTATCGCATTTCTGTAACAGATTTCTGTAAATGATATTTTCTCTCCGTAAATGCAATTACCAATCGATATATCACAGACACACATCTATTAGCTGGAAATACACCACGAGGGAGATTTTAAAGCAATGATAGAAAATCGATCTTTAAAACTAATGGCTATGACAGGACTTTAACTTGAATCCTTACAAAAGTTTAAAGTTTAAATATTCTTTGTATTCGCTAAGCTAATAAAAAGACTCAAATTCTCTGAGGTACTCCACAGTTTTTTCAGGAAGAAAAAGAAATTCTCTGTTTTGTTTTGCAAAAGATTGAAACATAATTTAAATATTTTAAAAATATTTCCAAGTTTAATAATAATATCAGTTTATCAAATAATCCTAACAATTAAAAGTGTACATACAGATTAAAATAGGCCAATTCTGAACAAATCTGTTCATCAACGCTTTGTTTAATTTCATCAAAACGAACAATTGCAACGAGATTTTTTGGCATAAATGTTTTAAATGTCATAAGAACTAGGAAACTGATTCGAATTTGTTCATTTTGATGGTACATTGATTAAACAAAGCGTTGATGAACGTTTCTGCAACCGGGCAACTTAAAGATCTGTAAATCTGTAAAAAACTGAGAAAAACACATCTAGTTAAAATAAAATTGCGGTAGCGGTTAGGGATGAACATGTGGATTTAACGGATTTAACATGGGATTTTAATTTTATGCAATTTCCTCCTCTTCTGTTTATTTTTCGACAAAAACTGTAGAGTACAAAGTTTTACAGCATTAAAAGTTGCATACAAAACTGTTTTTAAATATTTTATGTGTTTGGTTTCTTCACAATTTTAAAAAGAAATTTCAGAAGTTCCTTCAATTAGTAGCAAAGGCCATAAATTATGACATAAAAAACAATTTTATTTTATTCGTCAAAATTATTTTTTTTGTAAGAAATAAATTAAATAATAATGATTATTCAGATGAGGTACGGGTCTTTATAATAAAGAAATATTATGGTGGAAATAATTATAAAAGAACACGGGATTTATTTTCCATAAGTTAGGTGACCACCTGTATAAGAGTAGCAGGTTTCGTTGCGTTTTTTTTTTCATTGTTCACATATCTACAAATCTGTAAGACTTACAGTTTAGTTCAGAATAGGGCCAATTTTTTTAAGATGTTTGATCAAGGTTATTTTCGAATTGTATGAGTTAATTCTGTGAAATTCAATAGTTGTTTTGTCGTTTATTTAGTAATTATGGAGGTACATAAGATGTGTTACTTTGTTATTATAAAAACATTATGTTACAGTAAAAGCATTAAAAATTTCAAAATCTGTTGTGACCATCATAATACCTCTCGCGGTCTTTCCATTGTGGTATATAAGTATTGTATTTAACATTTCTTGTACACACAAATAATTCTAATTACACCTAATCTTTATATTTCCGTATTTTCTATCATTTTAAATTCATTAACGGGATTGGCGTTATTTCTGTATGTAGGGTTCATATAATATACCTACAATTTAAAATATATAATTAATAATAATTTTATTTTAACTGGATGTGTTTTTCTCAGTTTTTTACAGATTTACAGATCATTAAGATCAGACCTATGTTGATTAAGCTTTTTTTTTCATTTTGGTCAGTACTATATACCTTAAAAATTAACACCATATATAAAACGCACGGCTATGAATAAAGTTAATTATCTGAAATAATAAATTAATTTTTGTAACAGCGATAGTATTGTCAACAATTAGCATCGTTTTAAAATGCGTGTGGTAACTTAATCGAAATAATATGAATTTTTGAAAGACATGCAAGTTTATTTCAATCCTTATCGCGCGCGCTTCTTGTCAATGTAAATATGAGATAAATGTATGCCAATTTTTTAATTCGTTATGATACAGTTGCCCTTTATCGGACATCTTTCAAAATTAAACTATATTTAATTTTCTTTTACATCTAATGATTTCAAACAATTTTATAAATAAATCAAATAAATATATCATCATCATATTATCTATTGCTGGGTGTGCCAATCTGCTTTGTACGCAGTTTTCAGTAATGGTGTACTCTGCGGGCGTTTACCTCAGGGGCACGCATTGCTGGCGTAGAGAGGGCGCCACATTTAAAATTCGAATACTTGATCGGGATCGAACCGGGTTCCCCAGATTCGCGACCAGACACTCAGGTACGCGGCCACGAGACCCCCACTAATAGTGCATTTCTTATAACAATGATTGTCCGTAAGGTGATAGCGGATAAATGCTCTTTATCATAAAAATATATCATTACCGACACAAGCGCCGACTTTCTATTAAAATAGGGCGGACCAAAAATTTTTTCAACAAAAATAAAATTTATTATTGTTTAATATTTTTTTTTATTATTTCATGAAATATATATCTTATCTTATTAATAATAATTACAGAAAAATTAAATGAAATATAGTTTGAGTACACGAATCTGATCTTGTTTATATTATTTAAAACATGTTTTTAAGCTATTTGCAATTATGTTTAAATCCAGCTTATTTGTAATTTTTTTATGTAATTAAATTACATATAGCGACATGATTTAACCTGTCTTGCGTCATCGTCGATCGTAAATAAGTTTTTAAGCGACGTAGCATAGAAAACGATCGTTCTGTTACACAAGTTATCACAGGGATTGCATTAATTTTAAATTTTAAAATGAAAATTATGGATTTAATGGCTATCTATCGAATAAGTTATAAATTATTTACAATGGAGTGGGTCTAAAACATAGTTTTGTCCCTTCTATATTTTTTCAGGGGGGGGGGGAAGAAATGCCCCATTTGTCCCCCGTAGTCGGCGCCTATGATTACCGATATCTGTGGAAAAGCATGCTGACATGCCCCACAATACGTGATAAGCCGTGATGATATATGTATTTTAAAATATTATGCATGTTCCAGTTTTTGTAGAATGATTTTTTTTTCAAACGTACTACAATTTAAAATTCATTAAATAAATGTAAATTTATACATTGGAAATTATTAAAAAATAGAATATATCAAATAGATGATCAAACACACCATGAAAATAAAGTCTTGCCAACACATGACCAAACAATTTCTGATATTTTAAACGATATGCATTTTTTTTGTTTCAATTCCATGGCTATCACTACAAATAAGCAATATCTATTTATAAATTTTAAATTCGATTTTACAGGTTCCAAGACGTGAAAAACAAAATCTGTTTAAGTGTAGAATTTAATTATTTTATTATCCACAAGGTTATTTGAAATATTTTTATCTAAAATTATTTGGGAATTTTTACTCAATTTCCCATGCAAGACGCGCTTTTTAATTAACACACTATTAATGAAATAATATTTCAGTTTGTTACTTTAATCCTATATTTTTCTTTTCAGCATCAGTCTTTTTAACTGTGTCTGAATAAAAGAAATATAAACATTTGCAAACAAACGAGGCAAAAATAACAAATGTTAGCTCTTTTTATTTATCATTGCAACTACCGACTGTTACACTGCTATCTAGAATTCTAGCAAAACGATAAACCTTTGACAACTTTTATTATTGACGTAATTTGCTTTGCGAACATATCGTTTGTTGTGCAATTTACATTTATTTATTTTCATCCTCTTTTTGATGTACAAGATAACAAGAAAACATGATATTTTAAAATTTCCACAAACTTTTATTTTAAATGATTTGCAAAATCAATGACCCAATTGTGGTCTTGTCAAACAAGTTTAATTTGTATTCACTGAACCACAATGTTCACAATCAATTTTGTGAATGTTTGGTTTTGGGAAATCGTTTATGGAAATCAAATCAAAATCCTAATTTGTAAGCCTTAACCACATTACCCACAACATCCATATACCTGCAGGGACGGCACCAGAATTGATTTTATAGGTGGGCACGAGTTGAACACATAAAAAATTGGGTGGACACTTATAAAAGAACCTAACTTAACTTAACCTAATCTAACCTAATCTAACCGATGCCACATCCTAGAAAATCGACTTTTGACTCATGGTTTATGGGGGCTGGGCAAAAAAAATAAGTTGGGCAAAACTGGGTATAATTTAGGCAAAATTATGCAATAGTTTTTTCTCTTAATTCATACATGGGGGTGCCAACTTCACTGGGATCTATAGTTTTAGCAATTAATTAACAATATTTAATACGTATTCTAGTTACAATAATTATAAAAAAAAATCTGATGTGGCCAGCACAATACCTTCCGTCAATCGCAATCCTGTATATTATGTACAAATTTCATATATAAATATTCTTGCAAAAGAATCTAAATTTCCAGTAAAATTATGCAATTGGTACTTGACACTGACTTCTTCTTCTTTAGCTTTTCCCATTCGTTATGGGTCGCTATTTTTTATTTTCTTCTTCCATTCATTTCTGTTTCGTCGTCCTCATTCGGTTGCTTTGCTCTGAAGTCTTCCACAATACAGTCATTCTATCTTATCTTTGGTCTTCCTCTGTTTCTTACACCTTCTATTACTAAGCTATTCATTTTTCTTCCAATATATTCTTTATCTCTCCTCATTACATGTTTAAACCAATGTAATCGTCTCTCTTGTATCTTTCTAGAAACTTTTAATACTCGTTATTTCCCTTATTCTTTCATTCCTTACCGTATCTTCCCCAACATCTAATTCATCATTTTCATCTCTGCCACATTCATTTTCTTTTCATTGACACTGACATTTGTCAGTTAGAATTTTCTTAATACAGTAGCTGTTTCCATGGTTATAGCATAGCTGGCTGATTTTTTAAAATTTAATTTCTTTATAATTCTTTAACTCTATATCCATTCGATATGAAATATAAAATGCAATCAATTCGTATAGATAATAGAATATTCTTTAATATTTACTATAACAGAAAATGTATAAATACTATTTAATAGTGTTTTTTCAAGAAAAACTGTGCAATTATTTGGATGTAAGGAAGAGGAATACGTACGAATTGTATTTTTTGGAATTCTAGTACAGACATCATCATAAAAATAGTAAAATCGTATTGTAGATACCCTAAAACGTACTTATTCATTGAAAACTCACCACCGAATTTTTTTGGCCAAAGACAATACTTTCCTTGGCTAGAGGTGACGAAATGTAAAAAACAATAAAATAAAAACATCCTGGCTGGCGCAATAGCGCATATGAATTGGACCATAACTCGAACGCAGAGTTAAATGTTTTTATCTTGATCAAAACAATGATGCATAAATTTGTTGTTATATTATCGAGTTTGCATTAAAACTCGATTTTCGAGTCCTTTTACCCATAAAAATCGGATTTTGTTTTTGTGTAAGAAGAGACTTTTCCACCGCCTAGATGAAAAATAAATTTTCTGTACACATTTCTTTAGTCCAGTTCATTTGCGACGAGTGTCGTATATAATTTTAAATTTAGAAGATTTTGTACAGCTTTACAGTCTAAAACTAGCATAAAATACTAGTTGACGTACATTAAAACTTTCTTGGTGCGTTGCGTACCCGTAAGATATGTTTTTATAGATTTATTTTACAGGTATGTATTACTTTACCTATCCATCTAAGTAAGGTAGCTTTATAAATAATAGATAATAAATTTATATTTATAATTTTAAAACAGTGGGTGGCCACAGTCTATTTTTGGACGGGCCCACCCTTAGCGCCGTCCCTGCATACCTGTACAAAAAATTTCGTACATGATATTGGAATTATAATTTATAATAGTTTCAAACATACATATCAGAGCCTTTGTAGAAAATTTACGCCCGTCTTAAATTATTAAAAGGTAGGTTAAAAATACAACCTAAACAACTCTAAAAATATGTACAATGATGATATGATTTGGTTTTTATCGATAAATTTAATAAGGCAGTGGATCCGGCCCCGAGATTTATGAATACAACTAAAAGTCCTGGCAGCCTAATTGATGACGGGAAATATTTGCAAATCAAGACTATAACGAAACACATAATCTCCCACTAAATACAGAGTAAGAACAATTTTTCAATTCCCACTTCTGAAACTCATTTTTAATTGAATTATCACATCCAAAACTCGCCGTAGGCGACGAACAGTTTACTTAGTAAAAACAACAATAACCTAACCTGTCATTTAATAATTGTTGCATTTTTGCTCTTTGAAACAAATGAATATTGATAATTTATACATGCTGTCCATTATGTTCCCGCCTGAAAATTCATGAATAGGCAATACACGTTACATTTCATAACTGACTTAGTTTTTAAAATTTTGTTTTGTTGTTATACCTACTGTGATTATTCGATTTAAAGTACTAATATTTACCAGTGGCGTGGCGTAACTAACGGGCCCGCATTGCGGGCGGGCCCCGGGCTCTAGAGGGGCCCAATTTAAATTATATTTTGTTAATACTGTGTGGTGCATATGTTGTCATCTGATTTTGTGTATCTACAATTTTGAATAAAACTCTAAAACATTTTTTTTAGTACTTCATATGTTTTTAAATGTCATTTTCCAAAAATTATATTGGCTGGTAGAATTTCGATTTCTTGGCGAATATTTTCCTTGAACTAATTCAGATTTCATGGTTTATTGACATATATTTTCCCATTAAAATAACCCCATAAATAGAAATCTAGGGCTGTTAAATCAGGAGACCTGCCGGCCGATAAGGGAATAATTTTCGCAAAATTGTTATTATTTGCCCGACTGTGTTGCTACTGTTCCATCTTGTTGATACTATAATTTGTCCCATCCAACTCATCCAAGTTCTTCCATTTGGGATACCAAAAATGTCCGAAAACTTCTCTGTAACGTTCACCAATTATAGTTCCTGTAGACTGTGCCACCATTTTCATTTTCAAAAGAAAAAAAATACGGGCCAGTTATATTTTCATAGTATGCCACAACATACGATTTTAGTGGGACGTAAAAAAAATGTACAAAATAGTTACAATTCCGCAAGTTCTTATGGTGTGCAGTTATTCATGATAAATTTCACTACTCTTATACGCTTTTGGACAATAAAATGACAGAAATTTTGCGGGCGGACCCCCGAATTCTTAGTTACGCCACTGATATTTACCAAGTGGCTTATCAAATGTATTCTGTTTTGCGTATTCTTAAAATTTCAGGTGGGAACAGATAAAATAGGCATTCTGTACAACGTTTAAGAGTAAAATTTTCTCTTTTCCATGGTGTAACTTTTCAATATGACGACCATATAATTTACTGTGGAAATTTAACTGGACGGTTATAATACCGCAATACCGGTCCTTAGTAATTTAAAACAATTGGGATATTTCACTACGTAGAGATGGCGTTGTGCATCAACGTCAAACTTTCGACAGAGAAGCACTTTTGTTTACCTTTCATAAACGTATCATTGCTGCCATTAGTTTGTCTTTGATTTTTCTTGTATTTTGACTTTTCTTTCAGTTTTTATTATTATTTTAGGTAGAATATATTCCATTGTTTCCTGTTTTAGTAGTTGTAACAGTAGATTCATTATTATTTTTCATTTTACATACTTTAGTTAGCAGTTTTTAGGGCATTTTCACAGTTTAGTTTTTTCTTATGGCCAATTTTACAATAAATATTAGATAGTAGTAGTTTAATTAATTGTAAACATTAGTTCTATTATCAATTTTCCACTATATTAACTGTACGCGTCTATGTAAAAGTATACGAATAAAACAAAATTGCTCCTTTGTTTTAGTTCAAAATTTCGCCATCAGGTTCGCATTCTTATTGAAATATCCCAATAGCTTGTCAACAAGCAATATTAAAATTTGTGCCCCTTACTTCACATTCGAATTAATCTGTTCCATTATAATTATTAGTTTCATAGTAAGAAAATGATTAATTAATTAGTAATAATAAATATGTATTTGTCATTAGCTAATTGGCAATTAATAAATTACAGTTTGCATGTTTTTTAAAGATATTAATATTTATATTGAACTTAAATTGGATTCATTTCCACGTTATTTTAATTAAAACGTATCGTGCATTAAATCAAGATTACTATTAATGTCACGTATTAAATTCATATCCTCCTCGGAACAACAATCAATCAATAATCAATATGCAAATAACATTATTTTAGGAGGTGACCTAATAAGATTAAAAAACGAAAAATAAAGCAGATGAATTTCTAAAAATGATGATTCATTGCAACAATTTGTCAGACCACCAGATGATTACCTACATTCTGACATCAGTCTAGCAGTCAAGTAGATCAAGGTGTAATAAGCATCAGACTAAAAAACAAATCGTCGACAAATATGGACAGATCAACAAATCTTTAAAAAGATACGTATTCTTTAAGAGTTGTTTTATTTCAAGTTTTTTTTTTACTTATGTTCTTGTATAAATTAACAAAAGAGTAAATTGTTAAGTGTAAAAATAATGGCCAGTATTACGAGTGCTCTTTTATATTAAAAGCGCTTTTATGGATCGCGCTTTCACATTACATTCTTATGAGTGTGTTACATAAAAGTGTTTTTATTATAAAAGCCAATAACAGTAATATCATCGAATCTAACTGCATTTAATTTGAAAACTGTTTTCAAATAACATAAAAGAGATCCCTGTTGAGCAATGATATCAGGCAGGCTGTGAAAGTAGTTGAGATAATATTGAGTAATATTTAAGTTAATTGTAAATATAATTTATTTTTGTAAGTATAAATGATCATAATTGCAAGGCGTTTTGTGTGTAGTTGTAGTGTCGTATATCTTCTTTTTAGATAATTCGGCAAATAAGGTGCTGATGCACGGCCTTGGGGTGGTATGTTTCTCGGTATAGCTTCTTCTAAAAATATTGGGCAGAGGAAAACGAAATGGTGGACATCATTTGACTTGTATCTGTTGCATATGTCGCAGATTTCATCATTATTGAAGATGTGGAGAGTTCCATCTAGGAAGATATGTAAATTTTTAGTGTTTGACATAAGTAATTGGAAGGATAGTTTCAGGATTTTGAATGGTACATTACAGGATAGATATAGATGGCTGGTTATATACAGGGTGTAACAAAAATAAGTACATTAAATTTAACCAGTGATAGAACTCGTCGAGAGCAACAATATTTCTTAATAACTTTTTTCGATTTTTTTTAGCATTTTTACCCCCCCCCCCCACTTATTAACGAGTCGTTTAGGTATTTTCAGAATAATTTGATCAAGTAGCAATAACAATGAAACAATTGTTTTAGACAAATGTGAGTTGTCAACTTGTTCAAATAAATTTTGACAAATAAATCTATTAATAATTATTATAAAAGTTATAATCAGTAAATATGCTTGCATGTACGGATAGTGAGTATACATACTTTGTGCTGGCCTATGGTAAAGCTCAAAGAAAGGCTGCCAAAGTCCAGCAAATTTATTTCGACCGCTTTCCGAATCTTGATCTTCCAAACGTTCGCACCATTTTACATGTAAATAAAATAAGTTTTAATTCTCAGCCAGGTTTTAGTACTCGAAGAATAGCACTACAACAAAAAATGTCACATCTGACAATTTGTAGGATATTGAAAGGACAATAGTTACATAATTTCGTTGACGCCTGTATTGACAATGACGGTGGTCATTTTAGTGATTTCATTTAAGTCTGCATCATTTTAAAACATCTTTATGCGTTTTCTTTTGAACTCAAACATAGGCGGGTAATAAAATATGTAACAAAACTTTAAAGAATTTTAACTCAATATCTAGAAGGTTTACAAGAAAAAGTTATTAAGAAATATTGTTGCACACGACGAGTTATATCACTGGTTAAATTTAATGTACTTATTTCTGTTACACCCTGTATGTTTTATAATAGGGGTTATAGATGGATTTTATAATACTTTCTGTATCAGCATTATAAGTTATTTCATTGTATGCATTCAAGATATGGCTTATTTCTTCTTTTAAGATAATAGGACTTTGTTTTCCCATATCCAATAGTGGTTGGTTAATTGGCAATAATTTTAGGTTTTTCAACCAGTTAGACATAGTATTATCTGCTGTAGCTGTATGCAGATTTACTGCAAGTTGTTTTTAGTTTGTTGTAGCAGATTTTGACATAAATATTGTTTTTCAATAATATCTCGTTGAGTAGGTTTCCAAATTTCTGCTCCATATAGGAGGACAGGAACAGGAATTACCAGCGTGTTGTACAATTTCATACTAGTTTTCCATGAGTGAATTTTAGCCCGGGTCGTGATATTCTTTATTACTCTGGTTATCTTATTCGCTGTTATTAGATTTTCCCCTGTATTGTCATTAAACGATCTAGATGCCTGGAATATTATTCCTAAGTATGTATATTTATTAGTTATTTCGATTTGCTTTCCTTGGAAATAATATGTCATTATACGTCTTGGAGGTCGTCCTCGGTGGAAATGTAGTAGGCCTATTCTACTAATCATATCGGCGGAAGCCTAAGAAGCATAATTTTACAGAGGGCGCAAAAAATCCTACGAGCCCAAGATGCACAATTATTTTAGAGCCGCGAGAGACTGAAAAATAATAAGAAGCGATACGTATCCACGGGGGTGTAAAAATTCAAGAGCTGCTGACGTCAAACTGTATCCATTAATACGCCACTTAATACATATGTGTGTAAACAAATCTATATATCAGACTTCAAATATTCTATGCACCTCCCTACACATATATTTTTTATGTATATTTTTGTACTTTTTGTATATTTACTACATATTTAAATCCTTTCGCGCTCCACTTGGAAAATTTCGTGCCACCCCAAATGGGATGCGCGCCGCGGTTTGGGAAATACTGCTCTATATGAATTTTTCTAAATCTAAACAATAAAATTTTCTTTTCATATAGTAAATAAACTTGAAGTATTACGCAAAGTACGATTATATGTATAATCTGACTTCCCTAGACATAAGTGTATAATTTATTAAATAGATACTGCGTATATATTCACAAAATAGAAAATATATCATTACACTAAATATGGCATAAATAACTTTCTTACTTTTCAAAAAGGATGTTTGTACTATGGATTTGAGTACGAATAAATTGTCGATGCAAGACCGTCTCTTTCGGAAGCCTGATTGAAATATACAATTATTATATTATATTAAGTTATTTTTGTAAGATTCTATATTTTGTTACAAAAAATCTGATGCGGCCAGCACATTACCTTCCGTTAATACTGTCTATTATGTACAAATTCCATACATAAATTTTCTTGCAAAATATTCTATATTTCCAATAAAATTATTTCATAAACAAACTATGTAGCTTTTCCCATTTATTAGAGGTCGCTATTCTTGATTTTCTTCTTCCACTTATTTCTATTTTGCGTGTTCTCATTCAGTTCCTTTTCTCTCAAGTGTTCCGCAATACAGTCCTTCTATCTTTACTTTGGTCTGCCTCTGTTTCTTGTTTCTTTTACCTTCTATTACTAAGCTTCATCTCTCCTCATGACATGTTCAAATCAATGTAATCGTCCCTCTTGTATCTTTCTAGAAATTTCCTTTATCCGCTCATTCCTTATCCTATCTTTCCGTGTCTTCCCCAAAATCAATCTCAACATGCTCATATCAGCCACATTAATTTTCTTTTCACTAACATCTGTCAATTAGAATTTTCTTAATATAGTATCTATTTAAATGTTTATAGCATAGCTGGCTGATATATGAAATTTAATATCTTTATAGTTCTTTAACTCTATATCCATTGAAAATGGAGTGAAAATGTATAATCAATTCGTATAGATAATAAAATATTCTTTAATATTTGTAATAACATTAAATGTCAAAATAATATTTAACAGCGTTTTTTTTTAGAAAAACTGTTAAAATCTTCAAATGAGGCTACTTCCGGTTGATCAATTATAACCAAAATCTAATCAACTCTTCATATAGATGTAAAGAAATGGAATACGAAAGAATTATAATTTTTAAAATTGTAGTGTTGAAGTCATCGTCTATGAAAAAATCGTCACACACACACACACACACATACATATAGACATCATCGTAAAAATGGTAAAATCGTATCCTAGGGACCCTAAAACGTGCTTATTCAGTAAAAACTTATCATCGAATTTTTGACCAAAAACAATACCTTCCTTACCTTAAGGTGACAGAAGGTAAAAATTATCAATTTGTTATCACCGCCTACCTTATATGGCTTAACAGATTAATTATTCATAATTTTCTCTTACGTTTGTGTAATTTATTTCAATAAAAATTCACTTCAAGCATACCGTTGAAATCGTAATTTTACGTATATTCCAAATATATAGAACTATATAGGATGTCCCATTTGAAAAATGAAAGTTAATTTCACTTCCATTAAACCGGAAGCACTACCACCATTCCAAATACCATAATTTGTGAGCCCCTAAGCCTAGTTTACAAATATAGCAAGAAAATTAAAAAATAATTTTAAATAAGTTATTTTGACTGGCCCGTTCTTCATTGTCACTCTGTATACCATCAGGGTCATATTATCCAATAGGCTGACAAGGCTAAAGCCTAGGGCGCCGTAAAGGAAATAGGAGCCGAACCCAATCTAATTTTCTTTTTCACTGTAACTTGTAATTCATTTTACGTTTATGTCAGCTTTATTCAAATAAAGTAAATATTGTTTTCCTTGATCGTTTTATGTAGGGATGTAAAATAAAGAAAACAAAACAATATAACAAATGGGCACATTTGAAACCGTATCGCCTAGCACAGTCACATCAAAATCAAAATTTTAGCAATTTTCTCTCATTTTATGATAAATTCTAATATGTTGGATATTATTTTTATAATATGCCTTCCTGTTACAAACTACACACAAGGTTTGTCTGCACAACAAAACAAGTAAATTTTACGAAATTCTTTAACGAATGACAAAACTCTGATCTCTCTTATTATTTATAGAATCAGAAGTTTTAAACGTCAAATGTAGAAAAATGATCGAATTAATATAATGTTTATTGTTTTCATAAATACATACAAATTATTAATAGTAGGTAGTTTATATATCAAGGGAGTAAAGTTCGTCATTTTTTGTCGAGAGCGAATATTAAATCCTGAGGGCGTAGCCCGAGGGATGCAATACTTTCAAAAAAATATGTATGTATATGTCAGATAAATTTCATTCTATTATATCTAAATCTTAAATTTTATTTATCAAATTTTAATCATTTCTTACAGTTTGACAATCAGTACTGCCAACTTAAATTTGCTGTTCATCACGTAACAGTGTTACGTAATGAAATTTCATTACGTAACACTATTCATAAGCACGAACTTACATTTTTAGTAGTCTGTTCAGTAATGACCCTCTTACAGTAGTGGTAGTAGAAAAATATATTTAATTTTAAGTACCTACAAATTATTGTGTAGGCGTCAAATTTTTAACAGCTTAGGGCGCCCAGATAACTTAATCCAGCCCTGTATACCATTAAAATTAATGTACGACGTCGTGAATCACCTTATATTATAAATTATGTACATGTTACTGTTCATGGAAAAGTGCATTAAATTAGCGGTTCCCAATAAGTGATACGTAGAGCATTATCAAGTAGCTTTCGGCTGCATTATCGATTTGGTGCATGGTTAATATTTTGATTTACTCTAAACCTGTTTGATTTAAAGCTAGTGAACAGAGCACTTGAATATGTATGATTCAAAAGCTGATGTTTATATTTTGTGATTTCTGATTTTAATTTAGGCATACATAAATCTAATACTTTGTTATATAAATGATAAATTTTATTTTCGTCCATTTGCCCTACAGTCAAGAAGTTTTTGAAGAAAATTTTATGTAACATCCCATACATTTAGTTTTCTTTTGGTCATTGTAAACAATGTAGTTGTTTGATGTTTTAATGCCCAGTAGCATTTGTATCATATTTAGTACAAATTGAAAGAGTTTCGCAGTTTTTGCAAAAGTTTCAGTAAAATAAAAAGAGTGAGATTATGGTATAAGCAATGTACCTAGATGGGGGCGGAAGTCGAGAAACATCAAAAGGGTCGAAGATTTTTTTTAATATTTTAAATCAGAAACTTTATTAGAAATTTCGATTAAAGTTGTTGGAGGCATGAAATTACCGAAATTTTAAGGATAATCTTCTAGTCTAGATTTAGCTTCTACCAAGACCCTTTGGCACAATGAAAAACAACTTCCTAAAAATTCAGTGCGTACAATAAAAACTACCTTGCAATGGGACTATAATCATAGGAAAATTGGCAGGGCTTATCCCTAAGCCAATGCCTAATAGAATTAAAGCTGGTATAACTAATAAAAGCGATGTATCCCAATATTAAATGGCACAATACTTGGGCTCGTATAATAAAAAACAAGTTTCATAAAGCAATCTGTTAACGTACATGTCCATGTTTTACAACGGACAAGTGCGAAAACAGGCCTTATGAAACAAGTTTTTATACTATTTTTTCTATTGAGGTAATTTTAAAATTATTAGATTTTTAAAAAATATGACTTATTTTTCATCAGTTATGTTGGTAGTTCTACCAGCCAAAAATTATAACTTCATTGATGAAAATTCATTGTTGACAGACAATAATTTGAGTTTACATATCATGCTTCTGTCAAATTTGAAAACAGTCATACCACTTATAGAAAACTAAAACCGCCATAAACAGTAAGTTTATCTTCTTAACGACGTATTTACGGTGCATTTATAGACTCATAAAGTCACCGAAATAGAAAATAGTTTAAAGAACGAGTTTAATAAAACATGCATTTTCGCCCTAGCGAGTTTTCTAAATGCCAAGTGCGAAAAAAACTCTTATAAAATCAGTCCTTTATAGCTTTTTTTTATATTTTGCGTCTTTTATGTACTTAAGTATTTTTTAAAAAACTGCTATATTAAACCGAGTTGATTTAATTGTCATTCAATTATTCGAAAGTTGATGACAATTCTAATTTATGAACATAAGTAAGTACGCAATTGAGTTTCGGAATGACTTCATTATGAACGCAAATTATAAAAAATACTTTATATTACTAAATCAGAACGTAATTTTTTTAACCAAATCATTAATGATGTTTTACCAGAACACTTAAGTGTTAGCAACTATAATTTTAAATAAAATGTCAAATTAAAACAAAATCCTGTTTTCTTTTATCATATAACGAAATTTAATTTAAATATAGGTCTGCCGAGAGTCTGCCTACTCAATCAATGTCCAAGAGAGAATAATTATTTACATCAATAAAACCTTGAAAGTTCATAAAAGTATCTTAAAACTTCGTTTTCTTCAAGATCGCATCTTTATTAACGGCTTTCAATTTGTTGTTATTTCTTTGTTGAGCATGCAATAATAAAGAAAAAGAATAGGGATTTTATCTTTATGGAAATAGGGTGAAATCACTCAATTACATCTGCATTGATTTTGTTGAAAACAAACAAGTCATTGGCGCATAAAATTGCAAATTTTTTAATCTGGATTTAGTTATATTGAACAGTAATTTATATTCCGTTGAAGTTTATACACCCTCAGTTTCAATTTATGTGATAATAATATTGATTTTGTTTCAATGAATAAAGAACTGTTTAGCTAAAGTAAATTAAAAACGTATAAAATTTAAATACTGGTAGTACCCGATAACCCTGGCCTTTGTCGTACAAATTAGTTCACATTATCAACTTCCTTTTATGTTCTACTGATTATTTATGTAATAATTTTATCTTTATTGCAAGCAATACTCGTTTGACGTTTGTAATTTGTTTATGAGTTTTTAACACTTCCATAAAAAGAATAGTACAATAAAAAAATCAACAAACAAAATGGTTATAAAAAATACCTACCGCATAGAACAAATTAATGTTTTGACATCAAAGAATAATAATAAAATGATTGGATGTTTATGATAATGACAAGAAAATTTAAATTAAATTGCACCTGTCAATGTAATAAAATTCACAATGTTGTTGCAATTAATAATTTGGAATTATGCATTTAGGCAATAGTTTCAAATTATTATTAACTAATATATATTAACACAGATTAAAATTGATCCTATTTGTACATATTGTTATTGTAACTTATATTATGTTGATTGTGAAGTGAAAAAATGCTTGATGGTCGACGTGATGTATTCTTTATTAAATACGGACGTTTCGGGTTTTAAGCAAACAATTTTAATAATTTGTTTATTGTAAAAGCCCGTCATGCGTTCACGCGTCTAATTGTAATATTATATTTCATTATTACATAAATAATAGTTATTATGCAACAAGAATGTAAACACAAGCTTTATGGTATGAGGTCATAAAGTTTGTTTATACTTGAGTGTATACAAGATTTTTTATACGACCTTAAATAACATTCCTGAAACAAATTAGAAATTTGACAGACGAGTAGACAGCAATTTGAACATAACAAATACCGGTTCACATTTCACAGATCTGAAGTTGAATACTGCAGTACTCAGTCAGTATTACCAACATAAATGTACATAAGAAACTAAATTTAGATAAGACAACTTAAATGCCACCCGTGTATTGATGGTGGTACCCGAATAAGTATATTCTTAGTTAAGGCGGAGCTCCACAAAATAGGAGTAACATATTTGGGATCCTATTTGCTCAAACACGCGCATAATGATTTATAATAAAAAAAATCTGATGTAACCAGCACATTATCTTCCTTCTATCCTGTGTATTATGTACAAATTCCATACATAAATTTTCTTGTAAAAGATCCTATATTTCCACTACTGCCATCTTCTTCTTTAGCTTTTCTCATTCGTTAGGGGTTACTGTTTTTTATTTTCTTCTTCCACACATTTCTGTTTTGCGCGTCGTCCTCATTCAATTCCTTTTCTCTCAAGACATATTCAAACCAATATAATAGTTTCTCTTGTATCTTTCTAGAAACTTTATCACTCGAGCCATTTTTCTTACCTTTTATTTCTTACCCTATTTTTCCGTGTCTTCCCCAACATCTAGTTCAATATACTTATCTCTGCCTCATTCATTTACTTTTCATTGATACTGACATCTGTCAATTTGAATTATCTTAATACATTAGCATTTTCTATGGTTAGCATAGCTGGCTGATTTATGAAATTTAATATCTTTATAATTCTTTAACTCTATATCTATTGAATATGAAGTATAAAATGCAATCAAATCGTGGCCACATGCCTGAGTGTCTGGTCACGAATCTGGGGAACCGGGTGCAATCTCGACCGGTGCCAAATATAGTGCACTCTCCACGCCAGCAATGAGTGCCCGTGAGGTGACGCCTGGTAAACGTCCGCACGGTACTAATATGTCATAATCATTACCGAAATATGTGTACAAAGCAGATTGGCACACCGAGCAATGGGTAATATGCCGTGATGATATATTATTATTATTTATCGTATAGAGAATAATATATTCTTTAACATTCATAATTATTAAATGTCAATAAATGATATTTAACTGCGTTTTTTTCTTGAAAAACTGTTAAAAGTTACAATTGAGGGTACTTCCGGTGGACCAATTATAACCAAAATCTAATCAAGTCTGCATATGGATGTAAGGAAGACGAATACGTAAAAATTGTAATTTTTGAAATTCTAGTATCGCGACCGAAATTATAGTCACACACACACGCACATACAGACATCAACGTAAAAATAGTAAAATCGTATTGTAGGGACCTTAAAACTTATTCATTGAAAACTAATCATACAACACAATACCTTCCTTACCTAGAGGTGACGGAAGGTAAAAAAATGGGATGTTCCGTATCTTTTAACTGCTATCTTTCATATTTTCAATAAACTTTTACCATTTTTGATTACGGTGGAATAGCCTAGAATAGAAGCAGTGAGCAGAATATTTGCAAATTATTTGCAAATCTGCAGATAAATTATTAACCTCTATTAAACTATTACAATATTCAAAAGAAAAACACTTCCTGAAATTACCTATTGCATATTTCATCCTCTAAACCGAAATGTCCACAACATCCACACATAACATAACAGGTTGCTAACCAGTGAATGAACCTACTAATATGAATATTTAAATATGTTGCAACAGGTGCTCTGCAGGTGGATTCTGAGCGTGAAGAAGAACTACCGGCCCGTGAAATACCACAATTGGAGACATGCCTTAAATGTCGCTCAAACTATGTTCGCAATGTTCAGGACCGGGAAGATGGATCGGTTTATGAGCGACTTGGAGGTGCTAGGACTCATCGTGGCTTGCCTTTGTCATGACTTGGATCATAGAGGGACTAATAATGCTTTCCAGACGAAGACGGAGTCACCTCTGGCCATTTTGTACACTACTAGCACCATGGAGCACCACCATTTTGATCAGTGTGTCATGATTCTTAATTCTGACAACAATAATATTTTCCAAGTAGGTGGGTCGTAGATGGTACAGAAACAAAATTACTTTTTATTTCTTTATATAATATAGTAAAAATAATTTAGGAAGGAGACACGTCATCAACTTGAAAAAAATCTTGTAAAATGAAATATAACTCGTTGAAATTATTTGGTGATATTTATTTAAAAAAAAAGAACAAAAAAATACTAGCATTAATAAACGTATATATTAATAAATTTATAATTATTTCTAAGTCAATCATTATTCTTTTTACGGAATATAAAATTATTTGACATAACATGGTCATTCTTAGTAGTACCAACGTATGGTACAAAAATCAACTACAATTATTTCAAATAATTTTATATGCTGTAAAAGGAATAACGATTGACTTGTAAATAATTGTAAATATCATTAATATATATATATATATATATATATATATATATATATATATATATATATATATATATATATATATATATATATATAAATATAAAATATTTCATCACGGCATATTACCCATTACTGGGTGTGCCAATCTGCTTCGTACACAGATATCGGTAATGATGGAATATTTGTACCGTGCGGGCGCTTACCAGGCGTCACCTCACGGGCACTCATTGCTGGCGTGGAGAGTGCACCACAGGGATCAATTTTGTGCCATTAAAATGCGATGTAATATATATATATACGTTTATTAATACTAGTATTTTTTTGATGTGGAACATCTAATGGCGTGCCTATACGGCGGTAAGAAGGGCTCCTATGACACGTCGCACGTGCCTTTCGGCTAGCCTCGTGACTCGTCGGCTCTCTACGCCTCGATTCGGTACTCTACACTTGCCAATTAACTTGTGTATATACTCAAATCGGACATGCAGCCAATGCACGTCATCATTTAGGGGAAAACCTGACTACATTAAAATCACTAATATGGAAAATTGAAATAAAATTTCAGTCATTTTTAATTGTTAAAAAGTGCATGGCCTTTTTTGCAAGACTACTACAGTTTTTATTTATACGGTTCAGTTTTATGTGAACTTGTGTCTTTTTCATTTTTGTCAACAAAATGTCAAACAGTTTAGTTGGAAAATATTATATGAATGATATCATATTGAACTAAATCTTCCCCCTTTGGTTAGACTTTAACTATTATATTCTAAATAAATGCTTGATATTAGTAATGTTATCTTCATTTTACATTTTCCTTAATAATATTACGAACATTTACTGACAATTTAGTTAATATATCTTATTTATTGCAGTGTGAAACAAAATTATTTTCCGGAAATATCATGAAAGTTTGTAATACAATTGTATGCAACCTGTATAACTTTTTTCAATACGAATCTCAAACCTATATAAACGTACCAGTTCATGACGTCACACATCTAGTTACTTTTATTAATGACGTGCATTGGTTGGATATCCGATTTGAGTATATCAGTGTATCGGAGCGAATTTGAAAAAGCAGACCTTCAATAAAAATAAATACTTCAATAAAAATTTCGATGTTTCACATCTACCAAGCGTCTCGCGACGGCTTACTTTTTTTTCTTCGTTGTTTAAAATTAAATAACACCCAATAATTTCTAAAAGTTATATTTCATTTTATAAGGGTTCTTTCAGGTTGATGACATGCGTCTTCTACATAATCAGTTTTACTATAGCGCTGCCATAGAACGATTCTGAGAACCAAGTTCATGCACGCGGTTTGTACAATATTTTTTGTACGAAAAATATAAAACTAATAATTAGAAATTTTTATACAAATAATTTTGTTTATTAAAACTTTATTACACTGCTTTGTAGCTAATTTCAGAGTGATGTGTCAAATTTAATATCCAATGATTATAATGTTTACTTTTATGTAATGTAGTGTTAATCATGGTATTTAAATAACTGTTTATTACTTATCAAGTATATAGCAAATTTAAACTTAATAAACTTTTACAGTAAAATTTTTCAAAAATGTCCGATCAAGGTCATCTGTATCATGAACGAATTAACAAATTGGCCAACATTTACCTCTTTCTTTTGCAAAGGCTATAAGCATGTGCGATAAGGATAGATATAACACGCTTGTCTTTCAAAAATTCATATTGTTTCGACTAAGCTAGGACATTCCACTTTAAAACGATGCTCGTTGTTGATAATACTTTCGCTGTAACGTAAGTTTATTTTTAATTCAGATACATTACCTTAATTCATAGCCGTATGAATAACGTTATTTTGTGTCAGAGTCACTGACACTGACATTGTGTCAGTATCTTATTTTTCAAATATTTGGTTTTACATTTGCTAATGAACTTACCAGTAGACTTATTTTTGAATTTTGAATGCTTTTATTGTAACATGTATTTTTATAATAATAAAATAACAGTAGTATCTCATGTACCCTCATAAAAACTAAGCAAACGACACTACTGAATTTGTCATAATGCGCGGAGCAAAAATCTGAATTCATACAATTCGTAGACGACCTTGATCGGACATCTTTCAAAAATTTTACTGTAAATTTACATTACGTTTGTTGATTATGTGTTACCGACATCCCGAATGCTCTGTTTTGCCGACTCGCGCCGAGCAGAAATTGTTGCCAACATTGTGAACCAAATGCACCAAATTCATTATTTTAAAATTAAATTTCATTCAATATTCCACCATTTTCTCTTATTATTATTATTATTATGCGAAAGTGTTTAAGAAACTATACGTTTTTATTATAAATATAGTTCTAAGAAAGGCTTTAGAAATAGGAGTGTTTTTTCCAAAATTTCCCGGTCACTTATCTGGTGGAAACCTGGGAAATTGACGTTCGGATGTTACTTAGGTGACGCGAAACAACACATTTCAATGCATGAGTACAAAAAAATAATTTTGTTTATTGAGTCAGATACAGAATTTCAAGCTCTACATGTTAAAGTCCTATATTCCGGTGTCGCGGTGAACACCCTGTATATTTTTTTAATATAAATTATATTTTACATATTGTGTCTTATGTTAATTAATATAAATTAAACTTCAGTCGTAGTATTTACTCTCAATCAGGATCAGGGCTGATTAAGCTATGAATAAAATACCAAATTCATTTATTTTTTAGTCATACCAATGTATTTTCAAATGGTAGCCATGGAAGTTAGTTAGGCTGACTAAAATATTGAGTAAATACTGCCAGTCAATATGTACAAACGCAAATAAAATTAAATTTTCAATTTATGGTATTTAATTGATATTTGAGAAAGTGCGATGCAAAACTTTAATATAACAGTGGCGCTAGTAAACCAGAGCTGCCAATGGGCGCCGTTGTGGAATTATAGGCGGGAATCTCAGCTTTCATATTTCTGGCTAATAGAATCAAAACGATACCCGTCACGTCGTAAAATGTTGTAACTGAAGAATGTTTTTTAATCATTTAGCTGTATTACTTATTAATCAAGTATTTTACAATTTTTATATAAATTTGTTGTATTTCGCTTGATTTATATTCATACATTGAAATGAATAGAATCTTCGGTGAATTCTATTCTATACCACATAAAATCTAAATAAATAAATAAATGAATATGTGAGGTGCGAGTGGACACATGTCTCGAGAGATCTTGAAATGCTTAAAATCAGCTGTTTTGTGTGCACTTCATAATTTTTATTTCATTCTTTTACTATTTCTTTTAGGAAATATATTGATATAGCGATATTGCGAATATAGCAACAAGTTTTTGAATATTATACGTAAGGTATAAGTTTTATAAATACAACTTTAAAAATTAAATGATTAAAGACCGTTTATTAATTTTGTGAAGTATCATCCTATATATTCCGAAATTAATTAAAAAGAAGTAAAACGAATATCAAGTTTGGGCCAATTTTATTAGTTTAAAGAATATAAAGGTGTGTTTTCAAGATGTGATAAATAAAACTATAAAATATTTTTAAAGCGAATTGCAAAACTATAATTACAAAAGTTAGTCATATGATTTCATATTTCCTAAAATAGTTGCGCTCGTTTCATATAAAATGTCAATTTAAAACTATAAATTCTGCACAAGTTTAGAAAACTACACCCATCCATTTAAAGATTATCCGAACCTCTCTGATAAATTTATTTTTATTTTTGTATTAGATAGCAATGATTAAAATTTAAAAGAATTGGAAAACTATAATTACAAAAGTTACTAGGAAAATTGGAAATATAATTTTAAATTGGATAAAATCATTACATCCGCTTCCTGGAAAATATAAATTAAAAACTTTATACAATTTATAAAAGGAAACTAATTTTGTCTAGTTCATATTTATACAATCTAATACAAAGCTGGACTTGTTCATCTAAATTTATTTTTATAATTATTAATAAAACCTTGACTTTATTTCAAATAATATAAACTTATTTATGATACATAAAAATGATAAATGATTGTAGAAGTAATAAAATTCCAAGTCTCATAACTCATTTTTATTCATTTATTTTCTTTTAAAAATAGGTACTATGATGAAAAATAATGTTATAAGTATCACTCAAAATTTATTTAAGGATCAATTTATGAATGAAAATTTAATTTAAATTAATGAAAATCATAATATAATATAAAATAACTAAAATAATATATTTTAATAAATACTTTTAGTCAATTGATAGCCTACAAAATTCAAAAAGCTTCTTTTAACCTGATACAAGGGTACCTAAAGTTAGAATGATTGAGAATAAGAAAATGACTGGAAATCTAAATCTTTTTTTCTAATTCGGTTAATGAGTCTATAAACGCACTGAAAACGAAGATCTACAAACGAACTGTTTTTGGCGCTTTTCGTTTTCTAGAGGTGGTATGACTGGTTTCAAAACTGACAGATGAATGACATATAACCTCAAATTACTGTCTGACAACAATGAATTTTCATATGTGAAGTTAAAATTTTTAGCGGGATGTAAAATTGATGCATTTTTAAAATTACAAACATGATTGAACTCTAACATGTGATTAGCGACATTGGAATTCAGTTTAAGATTTTCAAAGCGTTTTTTATGTTCTTTAAATCGTATGTGAAAATTCCTTCTAGTTTTCCCTACATATACATATAAAATTACAGTTAATTTTATAAACCCCAGAATTGGAATAAGGATCCCTTGAAACAATTTTGTTGTTGACCAATAGATTTTTTAAATTATTATTATTATACAGGCCAGAATGAATATTTAATTTTTTAAGTTCAATCGTAATTTTTTCACTCGTGTTGTTAATGTATTTAAGTTTTTTGTTAATTGGGTTAGTGTCATCTATGTAACCTGGAGCATAAAATTGTTTCAAAAGAAGCCTTTTACATTTTCTTTAATTTTGTGAAACAACCGAGTGTTTTTCTTATTCATTTTACAAAAAATAGTATAAAGGACTCATTTTATAAAACATTTTTCCCACTTGTCATTTAGAAAACTCACCACAGGGCTCGTTTTCTAAATTTTGACGCGTGCGAAAAAAACATGTTTTATAAAACTCGTTCTTTAATATACTATTCATTCTTAAGGCCTGTTATCATAGCGCCAAAGTGGCTTTTAAAGAAACTAATGTTAGCGGGATAATTTGACATTTACTAATTCCATTTATGCATTAAGTGTGTAATATTAAGAGATTATGGCCGCTAGTATGAACAGTGATTAAAGGTGATTAGCGAGCATTTGACTAGCATTGTTTTATTTCTGTCAACAGTTTCTAGATTATTTTAGAGAAAAATACTTCAAATAAGAGTTATAGAAAAAAGAATTGTACGTATTTTTTATTTGAAGTATTTTTCTCTAAAATAATCTAGAATCGGTTGACAGAGATAAAACAGTGCTAGTCAAATGCTCGCTAATCACCCTTAATCACTTGTTCATACTAGCGGCCATTATTTCTAAACCTAAATATTATAAACATAATAGATAACACTTCTGTTTATACAACCAAGAAAATATCACGTGTATAACTTATCCCATCAACTATAGTTCCGCAAAATACCACCAGATGTCATATTGCTTATTTCCTATTGCCTATATAAACATGGACTCATGCGTTAACAGATTGCCTCAAGAAATTTGTTTTTAATATACTATTTGTACAGTTATTTATCTATCATTTGAATTTTTTTTTAAGTATCGTTGCGAGTGAAAATATAGAATTAACCAAAGACCATTTTCGAATCATGATTTCTAATTTGACAGTTTTGGAGTCAGATTGAAATTAATTTGAATTTTCCCAGAAATTATTAGTTTGGTAGTTATCAGAAATTAATTTAGCAGTTTTGATAATTTTTAAGTTCCCCAAAAATTATTTTGAAAACATTTCAAAAGAATGACTGGGAGTTTTTAGGAATTGAAACAAAAGAATGATGAAGTGCATTATTTTTAATGGGAACTACTTTACTTTGAACTTATTTAAAATGAAAATACTATAAATATGAACCATGTGTCTTATTATCAATAATTTTAGCGTTACCCGCGTATAAAAAGATTTATTTTGTAAATACTGCAAAATAGAACATGATCCATGAATAAAACAAAAATAAAAAATATACATTTATTCATGTTAAAAATAAAAAATATAATTTTATTTATGTTAAAAATTATAACTTATTTTTTTTTAAGAACACAGGTAAAAGATAATAATTTGGGTTATATTTACGGTATCTGTTAATAGTACCTACACTAATAATAAATATTTATTCTCTAAGTATGTAAGGCTATTGATCTCGTAACAAATTATGTATTTTTAGGCTCTTTCACCGGACGATTACCGAAAAGTAATGAAAACGGTTGAAACAGCCATTTTATCAACAGATCTAGCAATGTACTTCAAAAAGAGAAGTAGATTCTTAGAGCTGATCGACGATGGAGAATTTGACTGGCAAAGCGATGACAAGAAAGAATGTAAGTATGAAAAGAATCAGGTTATTGTAATCTAAAAATATTCTCCCCATATTTGAATAATAAAAAGTTAACCAAAAGGTGCTAAAATAATGCATACTGAATAGTTCCATTTTATAAAGAATTGTTCTTTTTCCAATTTATGTGCTGAAGGCGAAAATGCGCAATTCAGCGCTATTGAAAAAGTGATGAATAGAATTCACTGAAAGGAATTTGATTACAGATTGTTACTAGTGAAAGAATAAAATAAAAATATTTTATGCAAACTTCATTAAGATTTGTAAAATAAACTTTTGTGAATATTTCTGTACTTCCTTTCGTATTCAATTCAAAAAAATCTACTGTTATTATTTAAGGTAACTATAATTATTGTGCAAAAACGTCATTATTCCGATTTTAAAAATCTGATGTGGCCTGCACATGACCTGGAAAATCTATTCTCTTAATAGATTTTAAGTTAAGTTAAGGACCACATCCGGTTTATCTAATATGTTGTTTCCAATTATATTTTAATATATTTTTTCAAGAAAATCTGTTCAGAGCTTCAAGTAAAATACCATTTCCGGTTTATCAAATTATGCCAAAATCCCACTGATGCAAAATTCTTAAATACTAAAATTGAAAAGTTTTACATTGTATTTTAATATAGTTTTTCATTAAAAATCGTTATGAGCTTCAAGTAAAATATCACTTCTGGTTGTACAATTTTACCCAAAATCTAATCAACTCTTTATATAAATGCAGAAAGCTTAAATACGGAAAACTTTTTTTTTGAAAGTTTGATATGTCATCGTGGACGAAATATAATCGTCACACCGACAGACAGAATTATGAAAATATTATTAAAAACGTGCTGTGGGGACCCTAATTAGTGCTTATTCATTAAAAACTTACTGTTGAATTTTTGGACTGAAAACATTACCATACATACCTCCCTTACGTATGTATGTGGGTTGGCGAGAGGTACAAATATAAAAGTTTACTGTAAAAAGAAATTAACTTAGTAATTATAATTTGGAATTACACCTGATTCAAATTAATTTCAAATAAATTAATATTATATTTTGTTAATGTAAAAATTTGCCTAATCGAGGACTCATTTCCATGAAATTATAAAATAGTGGATTAAAACAAAATATTTATTAGTACTGCCACAACACAATTGATTTAATATTTGTTGTATGATTTCATGTAAATTCGAATCATGCCTCAATTCTCAAATCAAATTTAACCATTTTAATAAAACAAATCAAATAAAATTACAAAACAAATATCAAATCAATTGTATTACTAATGACTGTACTAATAAATCTTTTGTTTTAAACTCACAGGCTATTACGATTTATGTGTAACATACATGAATAATAGTATATTGAAAGACAAGTATTACAATGATTTCTTATTGTAATATCTATGTGTTTTTCCTATTTCACATTAGTTTACTTTTATTTCAAAATTATTATTGAAAGAAATATTAAAACATCTAGGTAGGTAACACTGACAGTTTCAATAAACAATTGAAATTTAATTTATTTTAACATATAACATTTTGACAAGTTATTTAGAAGTTAGGTTACAGTTACAATTTATATTTATTATGTTATGAACTTAACTTTGTAACTAATACTGTTACTATAAAAAATCTAATTGCAGTATATTTTCATGAGTTATGACAACTACAATGAAATATATGTACTTGACAGTTAGACTATGTTACCAACTTCACAAATAAAAAAATCCCCCAAAACAATTGAACAAAATTGTTCATTGTAACATTGTTTTCGGCAAAAACATTTGTACAAAATTCACTTTGTGAACGCGAAATAGGAAAAAATATGTTTACAGTTTTTTTTAAATAGCTCATTAATTTAGTCCATAAAGACCTATATCAATTTTCTGTAGCGTACGTAACAAGAAATCTTTCTTATGAGGAAGTCGAATTTGTTCCATCCTGTACTGAGTAAAGAAATTATATTTAACACTTACCCTTGCCTCTCTTATACAAGACTATGCACCCTGAAACAGAAAAAAATTATTAGTATTATTATATTTAATAACGATTTTGTTGTAGTGCTTTGTGGGATGATGATGACAGCATGTGATGTAAGTGCCATAGCTAAACCCTGGGATGTACAGCACAGAGTAGCTAAATTAGTCGCAGATGAGTTCTTCGACCAGGGAGATCTTGAAAGAATGCAACTGAAGGAAGAACCAGTGGTAGGTTAAACATATTATACGATCAGAATTTAACCAATTTACAACCTTATTTTAATAATAGTTTAGTGAAAATTCATGTAAATTTAAGAAATAAATTATACAATAAAAAAAAAATCATAAAACTAACTTCATTTGGGTAATATCTCATAATAAATCAACTCGCGGGTAATTAATTATCTAAGTTTAAATATAAAATTTCATATTTTTTAGAAATTAAAATGATTGATACATGAGTCCACAGATCAACAGACAGACACACACCCTTTACTGTAAATTGGGTTTTCTAATCCTTATGGCCGGTTGCAACAATATTTAATTGAGAATAGGGCTGGTGCAAGAATTTTTATATGACTTCTAAGTACGAAAATTTAAAAGATATTGATCATTGAAAATATAAAATATCCAGTAGATAATTATTTTACAATTAATTATTGAAATTTGTGTAATATTTTGAAAAAGTCACATGTTCTGAAACAGAATGTGACGTCAGAGTACATACAATTTAACATGTGAGAAACTATTGCCAGCTTTTATTTATATAAATAGCGTACGTGATGGACAAACTGTTTTTCTATTGGCTATGAATGACGTGCTGTGTGTACTCCGATGTCATAGGAGTGGTGGGTTTTTCATGACTATTTCTGACACCAATATTTTTATTTAATTATTTACGTAAATAACAATAGATTATTATTATTTTTATTACTATGAAAAATATTGCATAAACTTTCATTTAAAATACTTTTTAAAAAATGTGAAACCGGCTCATTAAAGCAAAATTAAATTAAAATCAACATTTTTATACGTATAATAGATATTTATATACGTAGTGAGTTAAGATAATGTTTATTCATGAAAAGAAGTTTAAGCGAGGCCGTAGGACGAGTGGATTAAATTCTTTGAATGAATAAACATTCTTAATTCACGTGGTTTATACTTTATTTTATTCAATTTTGACGAAATAATTATAAAAACCATTGTAATATTGAATTTTGGCACAATAAAAAACTAATCAATTAGTAGGCTATGGATGACAATCGTCGTTGCTAGATATCAAGTGTCGTCGTTTATTTATAAATCATAAACAAGCTTTATTTTCTATCACTTGTATCGTGAAAAATAATAAAAATGGCTAATTTGTCTGATAGACTGCGGTGAAAATGTTATATTCGTGCCTGATGTAGTTTTAAATGCATTATTTTTTGCAGAGTGAGTTAAAATTCTGTGACTTAACTTTTTTTTATTCACTAGCAAATAAACAGTTACTTATAGTTGTTGCTATGGAGTTAATAACAACAGTTTAAAACGTCAAAATATAAAATATATAAATGTTGATTTTAATTTGATTCTTGTTTAATTCCATATTAAAATATTGGTGCAACCGAGCATTAGGGCCGGTATTATAAACGACTAGTTAAATTTAGTTCCAGAATAAATTAAATGAACAAATGCAACGCGATTTTTTAACAGCAATGATATAAATGTTATAAGAATGTGGAAATTGATTCGAATTTGTTTATTTTATTAAATATACTATGGAACTAAATTTAACTGGACGTTTACCATCATCACGGCATATTACAAAAGTTATTTTAGCTACATAGATTATGTAAAGTTAAATTAAGTTACATTAAATTATATTTTATTAATTAAAATAGATGCATTTATAAAATTGTAAATTATGTAAATTGAAATTCCTTCATAATACAAAAGTATTCACACACTTAAAATACAATGTAAATGAGTGAAAAAATAATATAATTATTGCATTACGTCATGGTTATGTAATTAAATGATTTCATAATACATAATGGATTTTGAAATTACACATATGCGTACGAATGCATTCATTTTTTGGCCCACACTTTTGGCTATGTACATTTCTTTCGCCTCGTCCATATTCATAATCGTATGCATAAAAGCTCTTTTTCTCCACCACCTAACTATCACTTCAGTTATTATTTTATTTTAACTTTTAGCATTGAATTGCAGACGCATTATGAATGAGCACACTGTTCGCGATAACGATAACATGCAATTATAATAATATGTATTACAAAAATGAAAAAAATATAAAAAAAAAAAATTAAAATAAACAAAATTAATAACTGAAGTGATGGGTCACAGGCAACTAATGTAGCTAATTACGTTTTTAAGAGCATGTGCGTTTCCGGATATGAGTTTATTAGTAAAAGTTAGTCTATTTTGCATCCCCTACATATCCTCCAAATTTGTAACACGTATTTATCAACACTCTGTATAATACATATTTATTTCTAGGCCATGATGGACCGAGAACGTAAAGACGAACTTCCCCAAATGCAAGTCGGTTTCATAGACGTGATCTGTCTACCTTTATACCGAGTATTATCCGAGACGTTTCCATGGGTCAGGCCCCTGTACACCGGCACTATGGAGAACCGACAACACTGGCAAGACCTAGCTGAAAAGGTGGAAATGGGATTGACCTGGATCGACCACGACACGATAGACAAACCGGTCGAAGCTATAACAGGTAGTCACAAAGGGAGATAAGAATTTTAGCATTGTTTGAAATTCGCAGAGGTAGAAATAATAAAAGTATTAATAAAATAGTTTACAGGTGTAACAGCTAAACAAGCTACTTCAAATAATTTCTTTATTATTAAAGATAAAATAAAATACTACAAGACAATCTTATAGAAGACCATGGGGGACATCCGATTAGAGAAGATTTTTTTTAAACCAGTGGTTCTCAAGTTACAACACGAAGTTGTATTTTTTTAAATGAGATGGTCAATATTTTTTAGGCCCATTCGCTTACATAACAAAAAAATATTGAGATAAATTCAATTGAAATTCCAATTAATTTTATTTTTATAGTTACTATGTATGAAAAACAATTGAGCTTAAATTAAAACGAAACAAATATTTGTTAATAACTTTAATAATAGTAAGAGAAAAGGCTGCTTGAGTGGATGTATTGATGAGGGAATAAATTGTTGCTGGATTGCAGTCATAAATTTATTAAATAAAAAAATTTGACTGCAATCCAGCAACAATTTATTCCCTCTTTAATAATAGTGTTCTGTTTGATTTCCATCCTAAATAATTCAAATTAACGGATAGCAGTTTTTGTTTTTCATACATAGCCTACTAAAAGATTGTATAAGATTGCCTAAAAGTATTTTTTCTTCAAGTGTACAATAAAATTCATATTATGCTACTATACATACACTATAGAAGATATTCATTTTATTACTAGTACAACAATAGCCGTGTTCCATTTTTGTGAATCCTGATTAGTTTAATCGTGATCCTTTTGAATCATGATTTAAAAATTATATCAAGAAAACAACTTAAATAGTATAAATACCATCTAGCGTCAAATATCATAAACACACTAATACAAACTAATTTATTTTATTTTATAAATAATCTACTGTCGTGTCTTATAGTCAGCATATTAAAAATGGATCATATAGAAATATAAGAAAAATGTTCTTGGCATTGAAGTACGTTTCCTTAAAACAAATCTTTTATGTAACATATTTTCTTTGTTTTCAAAAATATGGTGAGTCATTACATTATTTTGTAGGAAAATCATATTTCCTTTGATGCAACAAACCCCACATTGATATATTTTTTTACGCTCGAAAACCGAAAACCTATTGTCGTTAGCCACTTTTAAATTTGTTCTGAAATGAATCTGTGTGATCACTCAAAAAGGATGATTCAGAAGGGGACGGTTGTCTAGTGATCACAAAATGAGAAAGTGGGGATAACGAATAAGATATGAGAAAACATACTTCTTCTTAATCATGATCACTTTGATGCTTTTGATTGTGAATCACAGCCCGAAGGAACACGGCTAATGTTGTTCATTATTGTACTAGTAAAAAAATGTTAGCTTCTTAGTTCACCGCTGGCGGTAGCAGCCGTTACAGCAACACAGACCATATTGAAAAATTGTTATTTGACAGTTGTATCGTTGGTGTTTTGTAGTGTACACAGCCAACTATGGCTGAAATTGCCAACTCTATAATTAAAATAATTCCAGAAAAATATTTTAAAAATCCCCAGTTTTCTTTGAAACACTTGAAGAATAAATAGTATATGTTATTCGGAGCAGAACGCCCTTTTTGTGTTTTACCCAGCTTGCCTGGTCTCGGCTAGCGCCTCGACTGCAATAGCTGGGTTCAACACAAAAAGATCGCTTTCTACTCCTAATAACATAATATACTATTATTAAATTCTTTGTTTCACGGAGAAATACGCAATTTGCTTTTTGCAGTTTGCACTTGTATTATTAATTAATATATAGAAATGATTTGAGGTAGCTCGTTCAGCTGTTACACCTGTATATTTGTATGGTATCGTTCGTAGTTTTTATAACAAGAGATTTGTTAAAGAAGTACAATGTGTCTGAGATAGTTAATATTTAGTAAAAATATCGACATTAGTGACAGCGTCTGCATTATTTAGTGTACTTTTATTGCCAAATATTTAATTTTGTGTTAACTTTTTAATTATCGTATTTAAATTTAACCGTATGTGCAATAAATTATATTAATCAAAACTTATCGGAAATATTTTGCATTTTATTTGAAGTATTGTTTTCATGTAGGTAATGTGGAAAGTTTTGACTTTGGAAGTATGATAAAGAAATAGCAAAAAATCTAAATTATGACACAATTAAATTCAATTTATATAATTCTCTAAGAACACCATAAATATTATTGTACGAAATTGCTGTACAATATTATGGAAAATAGAAAAGCTTAAATTATAATCCAATAAGAAACCAATAAGTTTTTTTTTTAATAAACGGAACATATCTAAAAATTAAAATTTTCTAGAAACAAAAAGAAATTCTCATTTGATAATCGCTCGCTGTATGGTAGAGCAATTTTTCTCCGCACATGTTATAACCATAAAAACAAGATGTTCAGTTTGAAATTTTATTTTATGGATCCATCATTTATTAAAAAATAAAAATTGCATTTTGTTTGGTTTTTGTAAGAATTTTGCAATTACCTGATAAAAATGAACAAGTAAATATGTTTAAAAATAAAGTTAGATATACAGGTGTTTATTTGTAAGTGGCTACCATTGCGATTTCGAGAACTATAAGAGATACGAAGTTGGTTAAATTAACAAAGAATCTCTATTTTACATGGGTATTTCAATGAGTGGGTTTCAAAATATGGGTACGAAATTTTTTAATTTAAATAGAAACATACACTTTTTATTTACTCATTTAATAGAGCTCTGAATTCGACGATATACAATTTTCACACCCTTATATAACAAATTTTTCGAAATAAAAATTAATAAAGTATTGAATTAATTCCACCAATATATGATATTAATGAGTTGGGAATATTTCTGTTAGGGTATAGTACCCTGTACATGTTAACTGTAGCACGAGAATTATTCTTATGATACAAAATGTAAATTTCGAACATATCTACCTTTTCGTCGTGTGTGAATTGATCCATTTTTATTAAAAATGCTATGAAGAGGACAATTTCTCATCTCAGAAGTAGTAATAAACAAAATATTCATTTGTCATGATACTCTAAATAATATATTTTAGCGGAATTAATTCAAAACTTTATATTTTTTTTCGAAAATTTTGTTATGCAAGGGTATGAAAATTGTATATCGTTGAATTCAGAATAAAGCGATCTATTGAATAAGCAAATAAAAATTATATGTTTCTATTTACAATAAAAAAGCTAGTATCTATACTTTGAGAACCACTGGTTGAAATTTTTATCTTAGTTTATCAGTGAAATACCCATGTAAAATAGAGATTCTTTGTTAATTTATGCAACTCCATATCTCTTTTAGTTCTCGAGATCGCAATGGTAGCCACTTAAAAATGAACACATGTATATTTTTATTATTATTATTTTGTAAAATCTCAAACCCCTTACCGCCTTAGCAACATATTTCTAAATACGTACAACCTTATATTTTTCATACTTTCATGGTTTTTAACAACCGTATTAATCACTGATCGAAATCGAATATGGCGCCCTAAACCGAAAATTCAATAAATGGACTTTATTAGGTCACCATAATTATTCATAATTAATGCTAAAATAATATTATTTTATAATAAAAAAAGATTTATGCAAGATTTCTTTCATCATTAAAATTGCATCAAATATTAGTTTCATTTTAAATTAAAAAGTAAGATGTTCATATAACTGAGCGCGTATGATGAAATTTTCTGCTTATTCATTATTTTTCTAGTGAAAATTTAATAGGCAGATAATACAAATAAATTTGTCGTTGTATTTTCCATCAAACGGAAGTATGGGTAATATACAAACAAAAACGTCTTCAAATTGTATGAACGAACCCCTTACTCTTTAATTAATTAATAAAATAAATTCAATATTAAAATTTTAAAATATACTATTCATCCTATTTACTCATTAATATTTAATACCTAAAGAAAAGATAACTATGTGAACTATGCACATATTTTTCCAATGCATGTCATTTACTAAATTATAAGTATTCTCTTAAATTATACGTCTGTACTTTCAAATATTTTTTAAATAAAATTCAACACACAATTATTTTGTGTGAATTAGGCTAACAAAAGGCAGCTGTTTAATTTTATTTGTTAGTGTGGGTAAATTTCTCGATTGTGGTGTAAGATTAAGTGTTAACAAATATTTGAAATCCATCATACAACATTTATTCTTATAAAACCGATGTTTCAGTATACATTTATACCTTGTTCAGAATCTACAAACGTTCAAATTTCGAGTATTTGAATCCTTTAGGATCAGAACCCTTTAAATCCACTTCACTAAAATTTTCAAAATCGCAAAATAACTCTTTAACTAATTTCTAGCAGCAACTATTTAATGATTCATGATTTTGTGAATTATTGTGCCCTATTCAATAAATAGCATATATAATAATAACACAACTGATTTGTTTATTATAAATTCAAAAATTAAAAAATTAAAAATGGTGTTAGTGGCGTTTACAAACAAGGGTAGGAATATGAAAGTAGATATATTGGATTTAAAGGTTTTTAATAGAACGAATTATAAACAAGGCACAGAAATAAATAGAAACAATATTCAAAAAAGATGGACTACATTTTTCAATGAAATATTTACTAAAAACCTGAATCTACTTTTTCAAATCCATTTTAAAACAGATTTAGTGTTTTTTTTGTCGGTATATAAATATATAAAACGGTGGAAAATTGTAAGAACATGTCCATGCATTTAAATAATTTTTCATCGAAAGTGGATTTAAGGGGTTTTGATCATAGAGGATTCAAGTAAGACCTTCAGATTCTTAAACATAAATTCATGTATACATAAATACATTAGTGAGTCAAGGATTGTTCCTTAGCTGGGTAGTTGATGAAAAAAAAAAGTTTCTGGAATTCAGCCACATATTACTTCAGTCTCGACAGTTTCGACCCCACATGGGTCTTCTTTTATAATTATATATATTATACAAATATTATGTATATAACATTTATATCAACTTTCATCTGCTGAAGAAAACTCATGTGGGGTCGGAACTGTCGAGACTGAAGTAATAAATGTAGCTGAATCCCACAAACTTTTTCATTTCATAAATGCATTAGTTTAAACATTCAGTTTTAAAAATATCGTACAAAAATTCTTAAAAAGCAGATGCGCAACTTTCCGAAATATTCTGTTATTGAACGAACAGATGTTTTTTGCGAATTTTTGTATGATGTTTGTAAAACTGTATATTTAAACGAATGTATGAATAATTCATGTTTAAGAATCTGTGATTATGCTAAAAAATAATGAAATCATGTAAAAAAATATATTGTGGCCAGCACAATACCTTCCGTCATTTCTATGTATTTTATAAACACAGAAAGTTCCTTGTATTTTCAGTAAAATTATTTCACAAATATATTATGTAAATTGTACTTGACACTGACATCTGTTAATTAGTAATATTGAATTATTGAAACTGTTTCGCAGCAAAGATTGCAAGATTTATTAAAATTAATTTCTTTATAAATTTTTATCTCTAAATAAATATGAAGAATATAATGCAATCAAATCGTATAGAGAATAAAATATTTTTTTAAATTTATAATAACATGAAATGTTAAAAAATGATTTTTAACTGTGTTTTTTAAGAAAACCAGATGAGTTTCAAATTAAGTTACTTCCGGTTGATCAATTGTAACAAAAGTTTTCATTTGAATGTAAGAATGAGGAATACGAAATAAATTGTGATTTTTGGAATTAAAGTTATCGCGGCGGAAACGATCGTCACACACACGCACACACATTCAAACATCATCGTAAAAATAGTAAATTCGTATTCTAGGGACCCCTACACTTGTTTATTCATTAAAAACTCACCATCGAGTTTTTTGACGAGACAATATCTTCCTTACCTAAAGGTGACGGAAGGTAAAACTGAGATTTCTTACAATTTATTTTGGCGCTAAAAAAACAACACGTGGTCTGTTTCGTACGAGGGACTGATGACATTTCTAACAAATTTTGTACATAAAGCTACACCATTAACACGAAACACTTTCTGCCATTGACGCGTTGTCAAAAGTTTTCTATTTCTATAATATTTCTAAATGTCATCAGCTCCTCCTACTTCGCATCCGGTGAAATTAAATTTTTCGTGTAATATTTAAAAATTCATATCTCACTCAAATTAAATAAAAAAAAGAACTCAAAATTTTGGATATGTAATAGAATTATGTGAAACTTTTAGAAAATAAAATAATAATACACGATGGAATTCAAAAAATAAAGTAGTACATGCTACAAGTTATGCAAATTTAATAGAAGTTACTTCAATTTAAAATAAACTTATTTCAAGGGAACATTAACCCTGTAATTTATTTCTAAATTTCCCCTTCTTATTTGTAATTATTATTATTTTTAATTAATAAATTAATGTTGTATGATTTGAGATTTCGAGTATTTGTTAAAATTTGATTTTATACATTTATATTAGTAAATTTTGAGCATTTTGTTAGAAAATTAGTAGCGTAATTGTTATTAAAGCGATATTAATGTGTATTTTTTGTACTTACAGACCCTTCAGAGACAAAAGACATCGAACTGACAGTGACTACACTCCACACAGCGCCGGTGTGTCCGCAACAACCAGCCCTGCGCCACAAGTTCAAACGAAGACATAAACTTTGTGCTGTATTGTGACAAACCCCTTTTATAAACAAAATGTTATAATAAAAATATTTTGTAGAAGTAAAATAAAATTAAAAAATGCTCAGATGCTTTTAAGAATGGACAATCGGTATATTTGTAAAGTTAATAAATTAGTCATAAAATATGAATAATCAATAATACAATTATTACTGTACAATATGTAATTCTACAATAATTATGATCAAACTTATTCATGTTGAAATATAGATGAATGACATTTGATATCTTTTTATTATTATTAATCTCGTGTAGGGTGTGAAGAACAGTGCTGTTCCAGTCAATCACATGAAAAACTCCTGTGTGGAGTGAGATAGCACAAGTCATGCGTTCGGTGGCCGATCAAGGCAACTTATTTCTAATACTCGTAAACCTCTTGAGCATGGGTCTGTTACTATTAATCCTCGGGGCTGGTAAACCCTCTCATTTTGTTCTGCTATGAATTTTGACACTTTTCTCAGACACTAGACAACAAATTCAAAGTTAAAACTACCTCAATAACTTTCGCTTTATTCACCTCACCTTCTCATAATGTGTTTCCTTACAAACATATATTAAATAGGCAGTGAGACAGGCTAAACATCCCTCACAGTACGTTGAACAAGATGCTTTCTCCGCTTCTGCGAAATAAGCGTTCAATTGGTTGACAGTGTGTTCAAATGCTTGCCTTTCGATCTACAAAAATAATGAATGTGTAGAAATCCAGTTATGATTGTGCTGCTCTATTTAATTCAGGCATCAAACAAGCAAACATCGCTACAAGCTGATAAGAGAAAGATAAATAAAGAAGGTTAATACATTGTGAGAAACTGAAGCCAAACAAAAGAGATGCATTCTTTAATTTATTACCCGTCCTTCGAGTTCTGCGGGAAATCGTGTTTGGAACTTGACAACTGTTCCTTCACTATAGTCTCTTTGAACAAACACTTTTAGGCAAGGGGGCGGTCCTGCCATTTGTTCTGTTTCAGCTGATCGCCCGTTACCCATTGGTGGTATGTTATTCATCTCTAAATGATTAGTTTCTTTTTAAAACTGAAAATACTAAACAGCACTCCATGAACACAACTCACCATTTTATGTCAAATGGAATACTGTTTTTCTGCTGCTATTGGAGCGTGGATTGCTCTTCTTCTTTTATATGCTTCGCCATCTGTTGCAGTTGTGTTGAGGTAACACGGCGCACAAATCGCGCGCGCAATGTGTTCAAATACGAAATGTTGCGCACGGACAGTATTAAATATTGACAAATACATGACATTGTAATGACATTATGGGAATGTCATTGTTCAAAATGCTGTCACAATATTCCTACAGAATGGTTCCTAATTTCAGCACTCGTTTTTACTTCTCGCTAAGAGAGGTATTGGATTCATGCTAAAAATCGCATATCCAGATTTTATTGAATAATATACGATAACATTTTTACGATGATGTCTGTGTGTGTGTTTGTGTGTGTGTGGATGTAAGTGTGTGTGTGTATGCATGTGTGTATGTAGGTCGGTTGGAAGGACGATTACTCAAAAACTATAAGACTTTATATTTGTTTAACTATGTATTTCCCAATCGCACAGTCATGGGAAGAGCTGAAAAGGTTTTGGGAACAAATGGATAACCGGAAGTAGCAGATTCTTGAAAAAAAAATCTTTTAAATATTTATTTTTGAAAAATTTTCTTGGTAATATTATAGAAAATTAAATTCTCTATTTGGCACATTTTTTTTTTTATTATATCTCCTATAGGTTTGGAGATATAGTATATAATAATATAGAATAATCTGTTGTAATAAATCTCGTTGCCCAAAAAAACAGTTGAGATATTTAAATGTTTGTAATTGACAGATAAATGCAAAATGTCAGTGTCAAAAATCAGTTTTTTCTAAGAAGTACGAGTACATTTAATATATTTTATATATATTATTGTATTATTAATTAAATACGTATTTAAATTATAGGTATGTTCATATTACATATATCCTTAAGAAATACTGCTAATACTGTCAATGAATTTGAAGAATTTTGAACATATTAGAAGAGCAGGACATAATTACTCATAGAACGAAAGATTATATACAATTTCAATTATTTGTGTGTACAAGAAATGTTAAATTCGTTACTTATAGGGCGCGAGCAGACATATGACTGTTGGCCTTGGCAAGCAGATTTGTGGGTCCGTATCAGAATGACAGCTAGTAGTTATTTACATAGATGTCACAAATGTCATATGCCATAATTTTTTATTAAAAATTTCAAAATATTCTGATATGTTGTTTATGTATATGGAATATACTTGGCGAGGAAAATAATCCACAAGGATTTGGAAAATCATAATGTTTTGAATGAAAACTTATATTTGACAAATAACTGCTCGCACCATTATGCAACATAAAATGAAAATGGCGAGAGGTATTGTGCTGGCCACAACAATTTTTTTTTTCTATTGATCTCATTGTTATGCATGCATGTTAAGTATGCTTCAGAAGTCTTCTAACAAGATTACTACCCTTATGTTCTTTTGTGTTTTAGTTTTTGAGCTGTAAAGACGTTGTGGATAAAAATCAAACCAAGCGCGCTTCCTCACATTTCATTTCTGTTCAAATTAACTGATTAAGTGATTAGCGAACAATTGACTTGTAATGTTTTATCTCTGTCAATCTTTACGCTCTAACTCAAATACTATCGTTTAGAAAATTTTGAAACCTTGTATTTCTACCTTACTCTTCTATGAAAAGATGCCATTAGATTTTGGTGTAAATCAGATAACCGGAAATGGCACTTTACTGGTAGCTCAAAATAGTTTTTTTTTCGAAAAATACCTTTAAATGTTATTTTTTAGAGATTTGTTAATTTGTTATAAAAATTAAAGTTTTTAAAATTTTCTACAGGTTTGCGTTAATACTTTTTGTATAACTGACAGATATATGTCACTGTCGACAAACTAATCATTTCAAATAATAATAGTAACATTTTAAAAAGAAAAGAGTAAATGGAATGGAACAATAATTATATGGAAAGGAACAGTTTCCAGCATAAGTAAATATGTAGGAATATAGGTAAGATAATAAAAATATATAATATATCATCACGGCATATTTCCCATTGCTCGGTGAGCCAATCTGCTTTGTAGACAGATGTCAGTAATAATGATGACATATTTGTACCGTGCGGGCGTTTACCAGGCGTCATTTCACGCAAATCTGGGGAACCTGGTTCGATTCCGACCGACGCCAAATATTTTAGAATTTTAAATGGCACAAAATTGACCCCCTGTTGTGCAAATTCCACGCCAGCAATGAATATAAGTATAAATAAAATAAATATATCATCACGGCATACTATCCATTGCTGCGTCTGCCAATCTGCTTTGTACACAGATTTCGGTAACAATGATGACATATTTGTACCGTGCGGGCGTTGACCAGGTGTCACTTCACGAGCACCTATTGCTGGGGTGGAGAGTGCACCACAGGGGTCATTTTTGTGCCATTTAAAATTCGAAATATTTAGCGTCGGTCGGGATCAAACCCAGTATTTAAATTTAATTTAATTTCAAATATTTACATAAATAAAAATTAAATTAAACGGGAGGTATTGTTTTTACTTCCTTGTACGTAAGTAAAGGAAGTATTGTAATCGCGAAAAATTTTGGTTTTCAGATTTCAGCGGAAATATCCATTCATCCCTGAATCCATTTTGACTAATTTCGTCGTGACGTCTGTACGTTCGTATCTCGCATAACTCAAAAACGGTAATCCGTAGAAAGTTGAAATTTTGTATTTAGGACTCCTATAACATCTAGTTGTGCACCTCCCTTTCTGGTTATTACACAGTTTCCAGAAGTGGCACTTTACTTGAAGCCTATAATAGATTTTAATGAAAAACTGTTTTAAAATATAATCCAAAACCTTTCTAATTTGGTATACAAGACTTTTATGTCAATCGAAATAACATAATAGATTTTGGTTAAAATAGGCTAACCGGAAGTGGTACATTACTTGAAGTTGTTAACAGTTTTTCTTGAATAAAATAATTTTATTTTGATTTTAGAAATAAATGCTTCAAATAAAAGTTTTAGAGAATTAATTTCTGCGTCTAGCACATTAAGTATTATTAAATTAGCCCTTTGTATAAGCGAGATATGTAAATTTAAAAATTATATACTTTTTTGTTTTTGTAATAAAGCTTGCTATATATTAGGACAAAAACATAAAAAAAAATGTTCATGTCAAATTACGTTAAATACGTGCAATTTTATGATTCGTACAATAACAAATATTATATTTTTATTGTGAAATTAGTCATATTCATTGTTGTAATCAAATATTTCTTTGTTGTAATCAAAACTCTCTTTAAAAAGAACCGGGTTAGATTATGGTCGCTATATATCTTACTGTTTTGAAGTTAAAATTAATATTTTGTAATTTATTTATTAAAAAAATATGTATAGTTTAATAATCGTACAAGGAAGTCGTGTGGTGTCCACATCAGATTTTTTATTTTTATTTTACCTATGAAATATTATTTATGTGAAATAAATGTGTTGCGCGATGAACTATTAAAATATTTGGTTATACTGTTTTCTAAAGCAACGTTTTTTGAACGATTTATAAAACAAAAAGTGAAACATTAAAGTCCTAGAACTATAAAATTTTACCTTCATACTAAACCCTTTATTTATGCGACATTAAATTGTTCTTCGCCTCATTAGCTTCATCTAAAATATCTTGAGGAATGTATTTTTCATCAATTATAGCAAATAAGAATGTTTATGAAACCAGAAAAATTGAATTTCAATCTGTCAATTTGTCAAAATTTTGCTAGGATTTTCGAAGAATTGCGACTTAGCCTGCTTATACAAAATTCATACTGCTGCAAATTGCTGCATATTTCTTTTAACAACTTAATAAGTAGAAACCCGTATGACATAAAATTTTGTATGCACCTCAGATGAAAAGTGTCTTTACGGTACTCACAAGTACCTAATTACAGCCTCGGCTACCCGCCTCGGCCGTAAACAACTTGCTAATACCTTACGATTCACTTTCGTCCTAGATAAATAAAATACTATTATAATATTTATCACATTAATTAAAAATTAATTAAACGTTAGATGGATAAATTTTATTCAAAGCGCGCGTCCTGTAATAGAAAGGAAATGAACAAATTTTAAAATTGTAATGTCAACAACATTTTAATAGTTTATTTGCGGTTGTCTCTTACTTCGGAAACAAAAACAAGAACTAATTGGATCAAATATGTACGTTGCGATAAAAAAGCTATGGTATCTACATAAAATGTTCGTCAGTAATCAGTTAGCGAATAAGGTATGTCTAATTGAACTCCAGATATGACGGCCTACTGCGTCAACAACTACAACTATTTTATTTGCTTCTAGTATATTTTTGTGGTGAAGTAAGTTGTTTAGTATTCTGTAGCAAGGACAGACATGCTCAAGTAAAAGAAACTCATTGGCATATCATATAGATAGATGATTATTTTGTCATTTTGTGGAGTAAAAGTAGATCATTTATGTATTACAACAGGAAAGATCTAATAAATTTGGTCTTAGTTGAGTTTATAAGCATAATCATATATTGTAAAATATGTACTAACAGAACATAAAATAAACAGATAATAATATAAAAATCTGATGTGGCCAACACAATACCTCCCGTTTATTTTAATTTTTATACATGTAAATATTTAAAATTAAATTAAATTTAAATACCGTGTTCGATCCCCATCGACGCCAACTATTTCGAATATTAAATGGCACAAAAATGACCCCTGTGGTGCACTCTCCACGCCAGCAATAAGTGCTCGTGAGGTAAACGGTACAAATGTACCGTGCGGGCGTTTCGAAATCTGTGTACAAAGTAGATTGGCAGACCCAGCAATAGGTAATATGCCGTGATGATATATTTATTTATATACTTACCTATTTTTCATTGCTGGTGTGGAGAGTGCACCACAGGGGTCAATTTTGTGCCATTTAAAATTCTAAAATATTTATATGTCATCATTATTACCGACATCTGCGTAAAAGCAGATTGGCTCACCCATCAATGGGTAATATACCGTGATGATATATGATTTATTATCTCACCTATATTTTTACATATTTACTTATGCTGGAAACTGTATTAAGTTAATACGTTAATATACGTTAATATTATTATTTGAAATAATTAGTTTGACGACAGTGACATAATAATATATCTGTCAGTTACAAACATTTGAGATCTGAATTGTGTAACTATGTGAAATGAGTTGTGTTTAAAGCGTAGGGTACGGGATTAATATTATAGATAGTTCTATAAATTTATCCATAAAATATATAGATATTAATACAAACCTGTAGAAAATTTAATAATCTTTAAAATCCACACACACACACACACATACACACAGACATCATCGTGAAAATGTTAAAATTGGATTGTAGGGACCTTAAAACGTGGTCATTTACCAAAATATCGATATGCGATTTTTAGCACGATCCCTATACCTCCCTTACCAAGGGTAGCGGTATAGTCAAATTTTTTGACTCTGTCGGGTACAGTAATAAAACTATAAATGAACTATAAACATCGCAATTATGATAAAGCGGCATATCCTTCACTTTCTGTAATATAATACTGTTTGGCATCGGCCCATATTTTTGAGCCGCTCTATTCATTTATGTTAAAGGACTGTAAGGCTATTTTCCTATACATACCTGGTAGACGTTTCATTCAATGCATGAATAGAGCGGCTCAAAAATATAGGCCGATGCCAAGCAGTATTATACTACAGAAAGTAAAGGATATGCCGCTTTATCATAATTGCGATATTTATAGTTCATTTATAGTTTTATTACTGTACCCGACAGAGTCAAAAAAATTGACTATAGGTAAAAATTAATAACTCTATTTTTATGTATGTTTATGTATCATATTTTTACAGAAATTTTGTTAAATTGTCATTAACTTTTACATATTTATTAATTTGAATTATTTTGGTAAATTTCGTCCAGTCGAAATTAGGATTAAAATGTTCTCATTGTTATAAATCTATACCTCGTTCAACGAGCGAACGGATCCGATCACGAACCAATTTTGTATTACTTTTATTTTTACTATTATTATATTCCTTATTTCTATTATATTTCCAGTACTTCAATTATATGAATCTAAAAATTATACCAATACAACTCTGGTGTGACTTCCCCTGCTCTAATTTTATAATTGCTTGCGCAAAACAGGTCCGTTTTCTCGTTGAACGATGTATACATATTTTCATGTTAATTTTTTATGGAATTTAATTTTTTATTTTGTTTATAAATTACTATACATAGTATAATACTAAAGGAAAATTAATAATCGTTATATTCCCCGTCAAATAAATATGGACTACTGCTTTACTTTTTCCATTCTTTACACCCTGCCCCTTGCCCAGCAGTGTTGCAGCTTCTTCATAGCATTTTCAACATTGCCACTGAATTGACAACAGTGTAGAAATTTACAATCCATGATTTGACGGCAAGTATAATTAAATAATGAAAGTATTGAAGTTCTTCTGCTGTGCTTTAATAATGAAAAGGCAGTCGATTATATTTTGGCGGCCATATTTCATTAAAGAGAGAATAAGAAAACAACATGTTTCAGCTGTTTGGTTCACAGATGTCGCCCTTGACCTTTCTCATTTCAAATTTATTGTAATAATATATTATTATAGATATGTACTTTAATCCATTATTATTATAATTATTATTTATATAATTAGGTATATTTATAAACTTTATATATGTTTTACTAAAAAATATAAATCAAATTTTAAGCAAAAAATACAGCATATGATAATTTTAAATAGTAATTATTATAAATAATATACAGGTGACACTGAAAACTTTTATATTTATAATTATTTTTTAATTCTCTTCACATACTCGTAAACTAGGCTCACTAATCATGGTATTTGACATGATGGTTGCGCTTCCGGTTTAAACGGAAATGACATTACCTTTCTTATTTCAAATGGGACACCTATACATTTTTATATATTTGGATTCTACATAAAATTACAAATTCAACGATATGCTTGAAGTTAATTTTTATTGAAGAAATAAATTACAAAAAAAGGTGAAAATTATGCTTAATTAACCTGGTAAGCCATATTAGGTATAGGCAGTGATAATTAATTGATAATTTTTATCTCTCAATAAGAGAGGTAATTAGATTATAACATTTTTACGATGATGTCTGTCTGTGTGTGTGTGGATGGGTGTGTGTGAGGTTGTTGGAGGTACGATTTCTCAAATTCTATAAGACTAAAGACCTGTGTAATTACGGATTCCTCAATCTAATAGGTTCTAGTAACAATTGGACAACCGGAAGTGGTAGCTTCTAAAAAAAAATATCTAAATATTATTTCTTGAAAATTTTTTACTACAAATAATAAATATAATTAAATTCTCCCGACCGACGCCAAAAATTACATCGAATTTAATGGCACAAAATTGACCCCTGTGGTGCACTCTCCACGCCAGCTATGAGTGTCCGTGAGGTGACGTCTGGTAAACGCCCGCACGGTACAAATATTCCATCATTACCGATATCTGTACAAAGCAGATTGGCACACCCAGCAATGGGTAATATGCCGTGATGAAATATTTATTTATTTATTTTTTATTTTATTAAATTCTCAATCTGACACATTTAATTTTTTTTTATTGTATCTCGTATAGGTTTGGAGATATAGTACCTATATAATAATGTTTAATAAATGTCGTTGCCCATAAAACAGTTGAGACATTTAAATGTTTGTAATTGACAGATAAATGCAAAATGTCATAGTCAAAAATTAGCATTTTTACTAACATTATTCGAAGATTTATCTGGGAGATACGAGTACATTTAATATAATATATATATATATATATATATATATATATATATATATATATATATATATATATATATATATATATATATATATATATATGGGTTTTTATTAAACATAGGACAAAAATTGAAGGGATTATTCCCTGGCCCATTCTAAGATGATTTTGTCCTTTGATGATTTCTGAAAAGCCGCTTTGTTTCGAAGATACAGGGCGAAAAAAATTTTCGACAATAACAACATTTAATACCAAAAGTTACATGTAAAGTTTCTTAATCTACAAGTACTGTTGAAAATGACTACCTCCAGCTACGATGCAAGAATCCAATCTTCTTCTCATTGATTGCCGAACTCTTTCAAAAACACCATTCTATAACATTGGAAAGAGAATTGCATGAAAGTTCTGGAAAAGTGGAGGAAAATTCCGGAGTACTGGACGAAGAATTAATGGAACATTCTAGAACAATGGAACGTGAATTGAATGAGAGTTCTAGAAAAGCCGAAGAAGGTTCTGGAATTTTTGAGCAGAAATTGGAAGAGTAGAGGAGAATTATGAAATTCTGGAGAAGAAATTGGAACAGGAATTAGAGGTAAATTCTGGAAGAGTAGAGGAGAATTCTGGAATCATGGAGCAAGTGTTTGAGCGGAAATTGGAGAAGAATTCTGAAATTATGGAGCAAGTGTTAGAGCGGAAATTTGAGAATTCTGGATTCCTGGAACAAACATTGAAACAAGGATGGGAGAAGACTTCTAGAAAGACTAAAGAAAGCCTTCAAGAATTTGGAGCCGATGTAACTCGTTCGGTTCGTTTCACACATCCTACGGCTCCTGACAGCGATTTGGAGTATCTGGCTATTCAGAGACTCATCTTCGGAGTTCAAGACAGCAATACTCAGCAAGCACTGCAATTAGGCCGCCCAAAAACTATGGTCGAAGCACTCTCATATACGAGTATATCAGATCAGGAAACTGCCAAACAAGTTTCACTTTACCAATCGCGAGTGCGAAATAATTATGCTGAGGGAAATGAAAACACCGAAGCCATAGATGAAAAAGTGCGACGAATTATAAACGAAGTGTTTGCAAGAAGAACGAAACTCCGCGATTACAAAAGAAGACGGAAGAGAAAAAGAAAGAGAATGCGAAAAAGAAAGAAAGCGTGTCTAGTAAGAAATTAAAAAAAAAATATAGGCAGAAATTCTAGAGGTAAAGGACGAATCCGTTGATGTCATGGATGGATATGAAGAAAGAAGACGGAAGCGGAAAAAAAGAGAACGCATGAGAGAAATAGAGCGTGCTCAGCAAGGAATTAAAGAAGAAATCTAGGAAGAAATTTCAGTAGTAGAGGAAAGCCAACCTGAAATGAATAGTTTTCTGACGAGCAGCTGCGATTCCAATCTAAGGAGTTTGAAACGGGGCCTGAAGGCAGCGGGGAAGACGTGCCCTTGGCAATTCGTATGGACAGCTCGAGTGGGAAATGAAAACTCGAGATAGATAACGTTGACGACGATGCCATACTTCTCACCACAAGGAAGAAAAAAAGTCAAGACAGAGAAAGGAACTTGAAAAGCAGGGAAGTAGCGTCGACGCATGACGCATGGTTCAGAAGGCCATGCTAAGGGAGGCAAATATGGTAGTCGACTAGAAGAAAAAGATTCCACCATTGCCAGAATAACAGTAGTCAACGATAGTAGGCAGCCCGATGGACTACGAAAGGACCCGACTGAAAATAGTACTGGAATGGAAAGCGACGAGAGCAAACCAATATGGGAAGATGTTGCACCACAGTCACAGATTGTAAAATCGTACTGGGCGCAATGGGACTCCATGGTGATTGATGGCCTGTTAAAGCGTGTGGTTGAGAATGCCATGGAACTGAGAAGATAACTCAGTTGGTCATTCCTAAGAGTAGAGTACCAGACGTGTTAAAAGAGATCCATGACGGATCTGGCGGTGGCCATTTGGGAGTCAACAAAACATTAGAAAGATTGCGTCAGCGATTTTACTGGGTTAAGTGCAAGAAAGATGTTAAAGACTGGTGGAAGAAATGTGTGGTTTGCGCTGGAAGCAACGGCCCTCATAGACGACGAAAAGTCCAATGCGTCAATACAACGTTGGCAGTCCATTTGAGCGCATTGCGATTGACGTGGCCGGACCAGTTCCAGAAAGAGAAGACGGAAATAAATACATCGTGGTTGTCATGGACTACTTCACCAAGTAGGTTGAAGCCTATCTACCAGGAAGCCATCACGGTCGCTGAAACCTTAGTCAAAGAGTGTGTATGCGGGTTTGGTGTACCACGTGGACTTCCAAATGTACCAAGGGTAATACGTGCAGATATTGCCATCGAGAACTGTTCCGGGACGAAACAGTCTTAAGGAGGGGGCAGTGTGACGTGCGCCTCTGAGAGAAAATTATGCATGCGCCGCTACTGATAGCATGTTCACGAACAATGACGTAATCCCTTCGAAAGAACGTACCAGAGCGATAATACAATCCCCGACGCGCTGAGACAGGTTAATTGCGCCGTGACCTCATTCCTTTGTATACGCGTCATTGTCGCTTTAGAAAAGCTCTAGAATGATAGGGTCTGTATAAATACCGTCGGGAGAACAGCGGGGGACAGTCTCATATATACAAGCAACCAGATATGAACTCGGTGATATAAATAAACAGTTTAACAGTTGTTAACATAAATAAATGTAGTTATATAAATAAGTGCAGTGATATAAATGTTAGTTAGATAAATAATCGTAGTGTTTAAGCATTTAATAATATTCTTAGTGTTTATAATTATTTAATCATAGTGTTAGTTGTTTTTATTATCTTTTAATATTTAATCCTTACTCAATTATCGTTTAATAAACGTATTCTTTAGTTAATAATATTTGTCTATGTTTTACACTTCACCCATATAAATAAAAACGTTACAATATGGATTTGGAAAATCATAATGTTTTGAATGAAAACTTGATACTTGACACCTATATACATTATTACTAGCTTTCATTCTAACAAGGGGCCACATATCTGCTTGCAAGGCCAATAAAGTCACATAACTGCTCGCGCCCTATGCAACATAAAATGAAAATGACGAGAGGTATTGTGCTAAATAACTAACTATTTAAACAATTAACTTAAATATCACTTAATATTATCACAATTGTTTTCACAGCTTGCCTGATATCATGTTAATAATGCATTTTCTCTTACGTTTTTGTAATTTATTTCTTCAATAAAAATGTACTTCATGCATATCGTTGAATTTTTAATTTTACGTAGATTCCAAATACATAAAAATATATAGGGTGTCCTATTTGAAATATGAAAGTTAATGTCACTTCCGGTCACATCATGCCAAATATCATGAATTATGAGTCTCTAATCCTAGTATTTAATCAGAATTAAAAAATAATTATAAATAAAAAAGTTATTTTGAGTGGCCCGTTTTTCAGTGTCACCTGTATTTTCATCATTTCAGCGCCAAAATAGTTAAAAGTGGCACTATGATTTTTCTAACCCTAAATTAACATAACATAACGCATAAGATTCACGTCTGTAAAATTAAGAACTGTATAAAGCCAGACTTAACTAGATATTAGGCGACATCAACTAGGCGGATGGTGATCTGGGCGATAAAATAATTAATGTCTAGAATTAAAATATAATATTTTTGTGTTACAAAAAATACACCAAATTGTATGCTTGCTAAATATTTAAAGTTTCTTTCGTATAAAAAAGCTGTCCTTGCGCTGAGATTTACGGGCATGTTTAGAGCTCTACTTTCGACTATTATTGCTGTTGATTGGATGGTGAAAATGAAGAGAATACAAAAGGTTTTATTTAATTCTGAGGTGAGGTCAGCTTTCTGCAGTTTCACAATTTTTTGTTGTGAAACAGAGAAACATTTTACATTGGAAAGGGGATTTTAAATGATCTTCCGTTGACTTTGCTGTGTTCGCGTCATTTTTACTTCCTTGTACAAGTAAAGGAAGTATTGTACTCGCGAAAAATTTCGGTTTTCAGATTTCAGCGGAAATATCCATTTTGATCATCCCTGAATCCATTTTGACTAATTTCGTCGTGACGTCTGTACGTACGTACGTCCGTACGTACCTATCTCGCATAACTCAAAAACGGTAAGCCGTAGAAAGTTGAAATTTTGTATTTAGGACTCCTATAACATCTAATTGTGCATCTCCCTTTCTGGTTATTACAAAATTTCCAGAAGTGGTATGAAGCCTATAATAGATTTTAATGAAAAACTGTTTTAAAATATAATCCAAAACTTTTCAAATTTGGTATATAAGACTTTTATGTCAATCGAAATAACATAATAGATTTTGGTTAAAATAAACTAACCGGAAGTAGTACATTACTTGAAGTTGTTAACAGTTTTTCTTGAATAAAATGATTTAATTTTGATTTTAGAAATAAATGCTTCAAATAAAAGTTTTAGAGAAGTAATTTCTGCGTCTAGCACATCAAGTATTATTAAATTAGCCTTTTGTATAAGCGAGATATGTAAATTTAAAAATTATATACTTTTTTGTTTTTGTAATAAAGCTTGCTATGGATTAAGACAAAAAAATAAAAAATGTTCATGTCAAATTACGTTAAATACGTGCAATTTTATGATTCGTACAATAACAAATATTATATTTTTATTGTGAAACTAGTCATATTCATTGTTATAATCAAATATTTCTTTGTTGTAATCAAAACTCTCTGTAAAAACTTATGGTCGCTATATATCTTACTGTTTTGAAGTTAAAATTAATATTTTGTAATTTATTTATTAAAAAAATATGTATAGTTTAATAATGGTACAAGGAAGTCGTGTGGTGTCCACATCAGATTTTTTAAAAATATTTTATGTATCGCTTTTTTCACTAAACTTTCAATACTGGTAATAATATTGACAAAATAAATGTAGGTAATACATTTTAGTTCATAAAAAAAACTCAATTCAGCTCTCAAACAAAACCAAACTATTAAGAAACAAATTATTATTAAAATCTTTTTTTTTGGTATTTAGAGTTCATTTATTATTGAAAGAAAGTTTTTATGTCGGTTATACATAATGACTAAATAATAACATTGGTATAAAAAATTATTGATCTATCTACGAATCGAGTTCTACTTCATTAAAGTTTCCTTTTCTTCTTCTTCAATCGTATTTTGACTTGTTTGTTATCTTTTTGTCCAAACTTTCAACAATGCCTAGGCCTCCAGTTGCTTTGAAGAATTAATTATTTAATTATCCACCACTATATTAATGATTAATGATTTTGTATTTGTATTGAAATTTCTCTGAAATCAAATTGATTGAATGTGGCGGCACGATCCGAAAGTTTTCTCAATAAGAAGTATGAAATGATTGAAATGAATAGACATTGTTAGAAATGGAGATGATGACAAGCAAAGTTTTCTAACTTTAAGGTTAATTAAAAAACTGTACAAGTATTTTCTACTTTATTCCTTTTACAAGGGAAAAAATCTGATGTGGCCAGCACATAACCTCTCGCCGTATATTTTACCTGGCTGTATGCATAAAGCAAAGAATATTTTTATAAATACAAATAATATATTCATATAAATCTATGACGTATAAACTTCTTTATTATTCAATAATAGCATGTCTCAACATGAAGATATTTTACCATAAATTATGTTACAATAAATTACAAAGTAGAGTTTACCATATATAAATATTAGGCTGGTAACAGCAATTTTCAATTCGAACAACGTTGTTTACTTTCTCTTCATATTCTTCTAGTAAAAACATTAATTTTGGGCGGTCTAAAATGTATATATGGATTGTGCATCTATTCTTACATATCTTCTTTTACATTTTATTTTTTCATACATGTTATATCTAAATAACACTAATTCCCTTTAATAAAGTGACGGATAGATTGCACTCCGATTATTCTTGTATCGATGTGTAATTTTGTCAATATTTACAACTTACTTGAGAAGAATTTGATAGCTTTTTCGCAATTCAAAGTTACTCTAGTCTATAGTACTGGTGTACATTGTCCCATAATGTTTGAAACAAATTTAAGTCCTTCAACCTAGACTTGTCATCTCCATAATAGTCACAGATCAAGAACTAAGGGATTCTCCAAGTACATTTTTAATTCATTACTCATTATTTCTGACACTGACATTTATCTGTCAGTTACAAATAATTTAAATTATCAACTAGTTTTCATGGCATTCTTTCGGCTGTCAAATTTATTACAACAGATTATTTTATATATTATACTTCTTTTATCTCTAAATCTATGGAATATATAATAAAATATTTAAATGTATCAGATAGAGAATTTAATTTTCTTTAATATTACCACGAAAAATTTTCAAAAAATAATATTTAGAAGATTTTTTTTCAAGAATCTTCTACTTCCGGTTGTCCAATTGTTACCAAAACCTTTTCAGATCTTCCCATGAATGTCCGATTGGGAAATACGTTGTTAAACAAATTTTAAGTCTTATAGTTTTTGAGTAACCGTCCTTCCAACATCCCACACACACACATCCACACACACACACACACACACACACACACAGACATCATCGTAAAAATGTTAAAATCGGATTGTAGGGACCTTAAAACGTGCTTATTCAATAAAATCTGGATATGCGATTTTTAGCATGAATCCAATACCTCTCTTAGCGAGAGGTAAAAAAGGTTTAAAACTTTATATTGATTAAAAGATTACTTTTTTAATTGTATTTAATTTCATTATAGTTCAACAGGACAGTAGAAAACTTTTATTAAAATAAGCTAATAATTCGACTTATGTACTTTTATTTGCAAATTTAAGTAGATACTTAAATACTTTGTTACAAAAATGTAATATTTGTTTTAAAATACGAGCAAAGCGAGTGCAGTGTTGACATCTTCTCGCAAAAGGTTCGTACAAGGATTTGTACTGCGGATGCAACAGATTTCCGCTTAGTATCCGGCCGAATACCGGATAGAGTGATGTTATCCGGCAAGCACCGTATAATAATAAAAAAACAAATTTATATAAATAAGTAATAATTTTTATTTTAAAAATAAAATAAATTATAAATCTACTTATGACAGTTTCGTTTTTGGAGTAATAACTCAAAAATAAGCAAACTTGTGAACTTAGAAAATTTTACGTACAAAACCCCGTGAATATACCAATTTTTATGAGTTTCGAACAAAAATTTAAATTTTTAAAAGGAAAAGTTTACAAAATGTTAGTCGACTTAAAATGGGGTACAAAATATATTTCCTATTTTGCGTTTACAAAGTGTATTTTATACAACTGTTTTTATCAAAAACAGTGATACAATAAAAAAATTGTACAAAGATTATTGGGGATTTTTTAAACTATAGTTTAAGTGTTAAATAAATATCTTTCAATTTAAGATGTTATTACCTGTCATTACTCATGAAAAATTACTGATTTTTTTTTTATAGTAAAATATTTATATCAAACAATAAAGCACTCCTTTAAATTAAAATTAAAAAAAAATATTTGCAGGTTCATAACATAATAAATATAAATTATAACTCTAACCTAACTTGTAAGTAACTGTCAAAATGTCAAAGTAAATTATTTTTTAGATGTTTATTGAAACTGTTAGTATTACCAAATTTGATATTTTAATATTTATTTCAATAATAATTTTAAAATAAGAGTAAATTAATGCAAAATAGGAAAATAGTATGAAAAATACGTATTACATTTATTTTACGTACAAATTAACTATTGTACATCGTACAGCTATACTCAAATTATTTTATATGCACAATAATTATCATAAGATTGGTAACACTGCATTTGTATGAAATTTTCATATAATGAAAATGATTAAGCAGAGGACTGACGACTTACTTATTTTTAAAAGAAGAAGAAAAAAAGTACTAGTATTAAGTAATGTATATATTAATGATATTTACAATTATTTCTAAGTGAATCGTTATTCGTTTTACATTTGAAATAATTGTAGTTTATTTTTGTACCATATGTTGGCACTACTGAGAATGACTATGTTGTGTCAAATAATTTTATATTCCGTAAAAGGAATAAGGATTGACTTAGAAATAATTGTAAATTCATTAATATATACGTTTCTTTAATACTAGTATATGTTTTCTTCTTCTTATAAAATTAAATAACAACTAATAATTTCTACAAGTTATATTTCTTTTTATAAGGTTTTTTTCACGTTGATGACGTGAGTCCTCTGCTTAATCATTTTCACTATGTAATGGATTACTTTAGTGCCAATTTTTGAACTTTTAATGACAATTTCTGTGCTCTTTAGTGATGGTTTTAAATAAATTAATTTTATTTTCTTCACTTTGCGCAATTTTTGCTTTTGCCCTTTTCGTATGATTCTTATCTAAATATGTATCACTTTTAAATTTTGTAAATGTTCTCGAAACTGTAGAAGCATTTGGTTTAGAGCGTTCAGGAGATAAAATAGCAAATAAATGTCAAATAATTAATTTGACAGAAACGTTTGTTTCACACAAATATACGAGTACATGTAGCAGATTTGCATAGATTAATCAACATGATGTTGATACAAGAATTAACAGAATACAGAGTTTGAAGTTCATGAATATTAAGTAGGATCAAATGCAAACAAAATATTTTTTTATAATGTAAATATGTTGCATGTGGCGGAAAACATCAAAAAATTAATTTAAATTATAATACAAATGCGAACATAAAATTATCTGTTAAGTATGAGATTAAAATGCGTTATGATTAAATTTAATTTTTAATTAAATATTTGTAAATATAACGAAGCAAAGAGAAAAAGAGAATTTGAAAATTCCGGTAGAAATTTATGTTAATTACGTGAGTTAATTCTACAACGTTTACTCCGTTGTTATAATAATCTTATAATTTTATTCATAAGTTCTAAGAATATGTTTTCAAGTATTTTTAATTAAACGAAAACAAACACTACTTCTTTAATTTTTTGTAATATAATTTTCAGTTGTCCTCAATTCATAATCGGTGCTGTTCAGCACCTTTTTAATAATTTTAATTAAAACTCCGTTAGAATATTTTGAAAAGACAAAAATATCTTGAATTAAAATCATCGTTAAAATTAAACATTTTTTTTATAATATGAATTAAGTTTATAATACGCCTATTTCTCGTTTAATTTGTAGCTGCTGCTGTTTTATCTTCATAAGTATAATTAACTTTTAATAAAATATGAGGCATTAGTTTTCTTTTTATTTGAAATAGTGAAAATAGTTTTGGCTATTTACTATTTTATGAAGTTAATTATCTCGACAAAGATAGAGAAACAAAAACTTTCTGCAAAGAGGGATGTCCATTTTTATTTCCCGCTACTTGGTAAGGAAAATATATACAGGATTATCACGCGAGAATGAACCTGCAATTATCTCCGTTATTAAGGGATGTAGCGATTATGATCAAATAAGCAAATTTACTACAGCCAATATGGACAATAAAAAAATAAGATACCACATTAAGAAACGTTCTGTTACAGTGCTGGACTATTTGACACCAACTTTGAAATTTTAAATGGAACATACTATATATTTATATTTTTGAAAATTACACTAACTTTTTTTTAAAATGATGCGAAGTAAGTAGTATTATTGCAAAATAAAATGGCGGACTTAAAAAAATAGATCAAGATCATCTATGAATAAAAAAAAACAATAAAATCTCACACACCTTCATTCCGTCCGCCATTTTATTTTTTAATAATACAATATACCATTTGTTTAATACCATTGTAAAGCAAATTTTGTATACTTTTCAAAAATACAATAAAATATACTATGTTCCATTTGAAATTTCAAAGTTGGTATCAAATAGTCCGGAACCGGAAGTGATGGAACGCTTCTTGATACGATATCTTATTGCCCATATTTTCTATAGTAAATTTTCTTATTTGTAGATAATCACTTTCTCAATAATGCAGATAATTGCTTTCTCGCATGCCATTCTATGCAGGTGACACTGAAAAACGGGGTTCTCAAAATAACTTATTTATTTATAATTATTTTTTAATTTTCTTGATATTTTTGTAAACTACGCTTAGGGGCTACTTCTCATGATGGTAGCACTTCCGGTTTAACCGGAAGTGATATTGACTTTCATATTTCAAAAAGGACACCTTTATATTTTTATACGTATATTTGGAATCTACGTATAATTACTAATTCAACGATGATTGGAAGTGAATTTTTATTGAAGAAATAAATTACAAAAAACATAACAGAAAATTATAAATAATTAACCTGCTAATCACTGATAACAGGCAGATTGTGAAAATAGCTTAGATAATTGTGTAAGATTCTATATTTTGTTGCTGTATTGGACTGGAGGACCGCGCCAAGAGCTATGCGGTTTTAGAAGGAATGTATATTTTAATGATATAACGGCTTTTATCCTAAAACTTTAACACTGTGTACATTGATGTTTTTTTTTTGTTTTATATAATACAGCGGTCGTCGCTTACTCTTCCTAACCGAACTCATTAGTAATGTTTTGTTTGTTTGTTATTAGATCTGTAAAACTAACTGTAAATAACATCAGTAGAGTTCTATGGCACTTTGAAATATGATGTAAATTGCAAATTTTATTCTGAATTTATTTATAACAAAAAAAATCTGTTGTGGCCAGCACAATACCTCTCGCCACTTCCCTTTTTTGGTTACATAAGTATAGTGCGCGAACAGTAATGTTACATTTTTGGGCTTGACAAGCAGATGTGTGGGCCCGTTTCAGAATGATAATTAGTAATTATGTATATAGATGTCAAATGTCAAATTTTCTAAATTTACGTAGTTAATTTATCACCAGGAGTTTAAAATTTACTTGTCGTATGCCTTAGATATTTAACATTTAATTCTGCTCCACATGCAATTGGAAAATCACTAAATTTAGAATGAGAAAATATGATATTTGACATCCTTATACATAAATACTAGCTATCATTCTGACATGGGCCTCCATATCTGCTTGTCAACGTCAACAAAGTCACATGGCTGTTCGCGCCCTAATGTATTTAACATTTCTTTTATACCTACATTCTACACCAAAAATTCTACTTACGCATATATCTATTCCTTATATTTAGATTGTTTAATTTTAAATTTATTTTATGAAGAAATTTTGTCCTCTTCTAATTTTTCGAAATGTTTCCAATTCATTGTCAGGATTGACAGTATTTTTGAAGGATATATGTAATATACCTATAATATTAAATATTTAGCTATTAACACTTTAAGTAATAATATAATGTATGTGCTTCCCAGAAAAAGTCTTCAGTAATGTCTCCGGATTTCTGACACTGTCATTTATCTGTCAGTTACAAACAATTTAAATTTTCAACTATTTTCCATGGCCATTCTTTCGGCTGTAAAATTTATTATAACAGATTATTTTACATATTATATTTCTTTTATCTCTAAATCTATAGAATATATAATAAAATATTTAAATGTATCAGATAGAGAATTTAATTTTCTTTAATATTATCAAGAAAAAATTTCAAAAAATATTATTTAGAAGATTTTTTTTCAAGGATCTTCTACTTCCGGTTGTCCAATTGTTACCAAAACCTTTTCAGATCTTTCCATGAATGTCCGATTGGGAAATACGTAGTTAAACAAATTTAAAGTCTTATAGTTTATGAGTAATCGTCCTTCCAACATCCCACACACACACACACACACACACACACACACACACACACACATACACACACACACACACACACACACACATCCACACACACACATCCACACACACACACACAGACATCATCGTAAAAATGTTAAAATCGGATTGTAAGGACCTTAAAACGTGCTTATTCAATAAAATCTGGATATGCGATTTTTAGCATGAATGCAATACCTCTCTTAGCGAGAGGTAAAAATTGTATGTGTGTGTATGTGGGATGTTGGAAGGACGATTACTCAAAAACTATAAGACTTTATATTTGTTTAACTACGTATTTCCCAATCGGACATTCATGGGAAGATCTGAAAAGGTTTTGGTAACAATTGGACAACCGGAAGTAGAAGATTCTTGAAAAAAATCTTCTAAATATTATTTTTTGAATTTGTATTTTTGGCAATATTAAAGAAAATTAAATTCTCTATCTATGATACATTTAAATATTTTATTATATATTCTATAGATTTAGAGATAAAAGAAATATAATATATAAAATAATCTGTTGTAATAATTTTTTACAGCCGAAAGAATGCCATGGAAAATAGTTGAAAATTTAAAATGTTTGTAACTGACAGATAAATGTTAGTGTCAGAAATCCGGAGACATTACTGAAGATTTTTTCTGGGAAGTACATACATTATATTATTTATTAACCTTCCATTACTCGCGCCAAATTTTAGTACTTAGTTACTCGCGCACGGTCCAGGACACCGGGTAGCAAATTAGTGAAATTAACACAGTATTTTAATATTTTTAATAAATTTAACGTTTTATTGGTTTTTTTGTAGGTTTAGGACAATATTATGTGAAAGTATTTTCAAAAAAAAAAGAACTATAACAATTTTTAACAATTTTTTATTAATAATCTAAAATAAAGAAAACTACGTTTATAATTATTTTTTATTATATTCTAAAAAACAAACCAGTCTATGAACGTATAATTATGAATATTCAATCTAAATTTTCAAAACATACATTACACAAAGGCAGTAAGTGTTCCAAACAGGAGGAATACCACATAGTTTCCGTAACCTATGTCTGGTCATTAGTACGAGTATATTGATACAAACTGCTCTTTCTTTTTGATAATCAATTAGGAGCGCTGCGGAAAGCAATACGAGAAACTCTTTTCGTGGTAGTTTTGAATTAGGATTGTTTCCATTGCTAATAATGTATGCACTTATACCATATACATTTAGCATGCTGTAAATAGGAACCATTGGCCATCGTCTTGTAGAACGGGCACAATTCTATTGAGCGCATAATTTATGCAATAAGTCTACTCTACCCCTATAGTGTCATTATATGTTATAATAATTTCTGGTTTGTTATTCATATGATTGATGTCATCTCCATGGTTCTCCAAACGTCGGCTAAATTCATATGATTAGGTTTTCTGACTCCCGCAAGGTATAGGAGATAATTCAGGTATATATACTATATATTTCCAGGCAGAAAACAATAGATACAAGTAAAAAGTAAGTAAAAATACCATAAAAATATACTGATTTTATAACAAAACTTTTTACACAAGAAGTAAAAATGTGTCACGTGAACACTCGCACCCGGTGTACCAGACCGTGTTGATTAACCACTTTATTCAACCACTTCCGATCAACTACCAAATGTGTAGGATATTAGCTGACAATATGCCCGAAAGGTAGAAGGGCGGGGCAAGCTGCATCCCGGTTTATCTACGAGCTACACGTTAATACAGGGTGGGGCAGAAAAACCTATCCGATTTCAAATCCCTTTTTCTCAGAAGAGGGAGCAGGTAGAGTAGTGGGGTAAAAACCGTTAGAAAGCCGGTTTTATGCCATTTGTCAGTAGTCAACATGCCTTGGTCTGGTGAACATCGTGCTTTTGTTACTTTTTTGAAGAAAATGGGCAAACCGTAACGGTCAACAGCGAGCGCTATTGTTTCATGCTGGAAAATTTTCTTAGACCCAAAATGGAAGAAAATGGCGTGGAAAATGTGTGGTTTCAACAGGATGGGGCAACCGCCCACACATCGCGAACGATCAATGGACATTCTCAGGGAACTGTTTCCCGGTCGCCTCATTTCCCTGAGAGGTGATCTTGGCTGGCCGCCGCGCTCACCGGATCTCACTCCATGTGACTTCTTCCTTTGGGGTTACCTCAAATCGAAGGTTTACCAGCATCGACCAAGGACCCTTCTTGCTTTACGAAGGGAAATTGCTCGGGCAATTGAAGAAATTCCTGTGGAAATGACGGTGAAAGTCATGGAAAGCTACCGCGAGCGCCTAAATCAGTGTATCCGCTCCCAAGGACGACATTTGAGTGATGTGCTTTTCAAAACTTAAATTTAAAAATGGCATAAAATTTGCGATATGTTAATAAAAATTTTTTTTGACAAGTTGAGTGGTTTTAATTTTATAACGTTTTGAAATCGGATAGGTTTTTCTGCCCCACCCTGTATATTTAAGGCTGGTGTGAGAGACCGTGCGCGAGTAATGGAAGGTTAATGTATTAATAGTTAAATATTTAATATTATAGGTATATTACACATTCCCTTCAGAAATACTGTTACTCCCGACAATGAATTAGAAGAGTAGGACAAAATTTCTTCATAGAATGAATTTAAATTGAAAAAGTCTAAATATAAGGAATAGATATAAGTAGAATTTTTGGTGTAGAGTGTAGGTATACAAGAAATGTTAAATACATTAGGGCGCGAGCAGTCATGTGACTTTGTTGGCCTTGACAAGCAGATATGGGGGCCCATGCTAAAATGATAGGAATTATGTATATAGATGTCAAATATCATAATTTCTCATTCTAATTTAGTGATTTTCCAAATCCAGGTGGTTTATTTTCCTCGACAAATAAATTCCACACTCCTGGTGACAAATTAACAACGTAAATTTGGAAAATCTTGAAATTTTTAATGTAAAATTCTAACATTTGACATCTATGTACATAATTACTAATTATCATTCTGAAACGGGCCCCCGCATCTGCTTGTTAAGGCAAACAATGTAACATGACTGTTCGCGCCCTATACTTATGTAACAAAAAAAAAACGAAGTGTCGAGAGGTATTGTGCTGGCCACAACAGATTTTTTTATAATTTAGTACTTAGATATTTTTGTCATTAGCTACTGCTTTTTCTTAAGTATTTTGTCAATTTTCCTTCCATAAGCATACAATGGGTCATTTAAATTAATAAACGTTTTTTTTCGGCTATTCTTTATAGTAATATGCTCAACCCAAAATATAACCAATAAGGTCGATATTTTCAAAATAAAATCTAGGTTTACTCCTGTTCTACTGCACCACATAATTGCAGCCAGCCTGTCAGCGAATATTCCCAGAACGATATATCTAAAAACTGACAATTTTACTTTTTGCATTTATGAGCGCATGGTCTAAGATGAAAAATAAACTAATTAATCTATTTAATTAATTATTTTCATAAGATGTAGGCACCTAACTGTATCCTGACATTTAATGGGCTCTGCGGATATAGACAGATCTTACGAGCAAACCTACATGTTATCAATGGGACAAATACCACGCTATTTCTTGTTCGGTTGCACAATAACTCAGGCTCTGAGGCTAAATTTAGACGATATTGAAGAGGAGTGTTTTTCTTCTTGTGAGAAGATTGTCTAGTTCATTTTTTGCTCTAAAACAAAAATAGTTTTCTTGGATAAGAACATTAAATGGGTGGCTATGGTTTGTGATTTATCTAATATCTAATTGAAAGTTCGATTCCGACAGAAGTCTATATTATTTCAAATTATTTATAGTTCAAAAATAATTTATGTAGTGAACTTTATTGTAGGTAGTGTACTTTTTGGAAAATTGTTGGTTGCAGCTTAAAACATATTGTCAAACAAAAAGCTGAACTCAAGTGGAAGACTGCTTTATAGAGTTCCGAGTCTGACGGGTGCGAATTTTGTGCGCTAAGATTAATATAATTGTTTTCATGTATTAGGTGTGTAATGTTAAAAATAGTTTTATACTGTACACAATTAATTATTTAAAAATTATACTTTTTACCTCCCGCTACCCTTGGCAAGGGTGGTATAGGGATCGTGCTAAAAATCGCATATCGAGATTTTGGTAAATGACCACGTTTTAAGATCTCTATAATCCAATTTTAACATTTTCACGATGATGTCTGTGAGTGTGGATCTTCTGGACACTCTAGCTCAAATACTACCAATCGCAGAATTTCGATACCATGTATTTCTACCTTATTCTAATATGGAAAGAAGCCATTAGATTTTAGTGTAAATCGGATAACCGGAAATGGCAGTTTACTTGAAGCACAAAATAGTTGTTCTTCAAAAAATACATTTAAATGTTATTTCTTCGCAATTTGTTATTATAAAAATTAAAGATTATTCCATTTTCTACAGGTATGGATTAATACTTTTTCTATATATTTTATGGATAACTTTATAAAGTAATATAAAAATTATATCTCGGAATTTGTGCTTTAACCACAACTCCATGATTACACAGTTCAGCTCAAATGTATGTAACTGACAGATAAATGTCACTGTCAAAAAAATAATGATTTCAAATTAATAACAGTAATTTTTTAAAAAGGAAATTGTAAATAGAACAATAGTTATTTGGAAATGAACTTAATATATTTACATAATTTAAAATTAATAATAGTAACGTTTTAAAACAAAAATTGTAAAGAGAACAATAGTTATATGGAAAGAACATACATAATTTCTAGCATTAGTATATATGCAGGTATGTATTTAAATAAAAAAATATATATATTATCACGGCATATTACCCATTGCTGGGTGTGCTAATCTGCTTTGTACACAGATTTTGATAATGATGATGTCATATTTATATAATGCGTGCATTTATCAAGCGTCACCTCATTGCTGGCGTGGAGAATGCAACGCAGGGGACAATTTTGTGCCATTTAAAATTCGAAATATATGGCGTTGATCGGGATCGAATCGGGTTCTCCAGATTCGCAACCAGACATCAGGCACGCAGCAACGAGACCCCATATGTATGTATTTAAATTAATAAAAATTAAATGGCGGGCGGTATTGTGTCATATCAGATTTTTTTTTCATTCATTGTTATTTTTGAACTAAAGCTGCCAAAAAGCAGATTGCTACAACCAGAAATACGTAATAAGCCGTGATATACTTGTTTATCTAATCCCGTTTTAAAAAGTTCAATTTACCTAACCTTTTGACGTTATGAAATGACACTTATTACATAATTAATATGAAATGACTTTTGTAAAATACTTTATTTTCACGGCAACGCTTTGTAAATTGATTTTGAAATTTGTGTCTTGAGCACTAAAAGAAAAATATAGAATTTTATATATTTTTTAATTATTTTACCGGAATTAGATTAAATTTTGTGCATAATACGTTATGAAAACGTAATACTGTTTGACTCACATAATTTTGTAAAACTCGTTTCGCTCGTTTTGGTAAATGTTATGTTCATGGAACAATTACACTCTTTTCATAACTAATTATGTAAATAACTGTTATCAAATTTCGATTACATTTACATGTTAAATGTTTTATTTGTTCAACTGTATGGGAGTTATAAATAGAAAACAATATAAACACAAAGAAATTATTTAGTGGACGTTCATTCCTCGGTTCAATCAGTGAATTATAAATAGAACAAAATTATATTTAGATATTAGTGTAAACTAGAACTAGATACCTTTTAATTTGCATTGCTTTTAATAATACAGTTTTGTTAAACAATAATTATTAATTCGAAATTGGAAATTTTCTGGAGCTATGAATGCTAATTCCGTGGTAGGTTTTTGGAATAAACGCTTCATACGTCGAAAAATTATTTATTGAAGTGAAAAGAATATATAAAAATACAATAAACATATGTATACGTTTTGAAGTTTTTACCTCCCGCTACCCTTAGTAAGGGAGGTATAGGGATCGTACTAAAAATCGCATATCGAGATTTTGGTAAATGACCACATTTTTAACATTTTCACGATGATGTCTGTGTGTATGTATGAATGTATGTATGTGTGTGTGGATACTCTTTACGCTCTAACTCAAATACTAACATTCAGAAAGTTTTGAAACCATGTATTTCTACCTTATTCTAATATGGAAAGAACTGATTAGATTTTGGTGGCAATCGAATAACCAGAAATGGCAGTTTACTTAAAGCTCAAGATAGTTTTTCTTCAAAAAATACCTTTAAATGTAATTTTTTCTCAATTTGTTATTATAAAGATTATTCCATTTTCTACAAGTTTGCTTTAATACTTTTTCTATATATTGTATGGATAAATTTATAAAATAATATAAAAATTATATACATAGGTAAATGGCGGGAGGTACTGTGTTGGTCACATCAGATTTTTTAAATTAACTTACCCAATAAAGGTACATTATTGAAAAAAAAATTAGTTACATATTTGTTAAGATTGAATTTACATTTTAGTTAAATAACTCAACCTGATCAGGTTGAAGAGTCAAGTAGGGCTAAATATGAATATACAATGTTCAATCTTAACAAATATGTAACTAATTTTTTTTTCAATAATGTAACTTCATTGGGTAAGTTAATTTAAAAAACTTCAAAATGTATACATATTTTTATTGTATTTTTATTTTTAGACTAGATAATGGTTGTAACCACAATCAAAACGTCATCATTCTTTTCACTTCAATAAATAATTTTTCGACATATGAAGCGTTTATTCCAAGAACCTATCACTGAAATAATTATTAATAAATATGTAAATAATATATTAAAAACGAATGTCCCAATTGTCATTTCTGAAATGAGTTCTTTACACTATATTTTATTTTACGACTTTTATGTCCTTCTTAAGAAAAAAATCTTAGTTTAAAAATTTAAGGAATTTTGTATAAGTTGGTGATAGCGATACTAATGTGACGTTTGAAAATTCATTTGTCGTTGAACAACATTTTAATCTTATTTTCGTAACACCAACCATATTTTCTATGTATTTCTAACTTCTACTCTGATACTAATGTGACGTTTGAAAATTCATTTGTCGTTGAACAACATTTTAATCTTATTTTCGTAACACCAACCATATTTTCTATGTATTTCTAACTTCTACTCTATTCCTTTCTTCTCTTCTTGTTATTACTACTTTTAAATTCAAAATGGTGTAAAAATAAAATTCTTAACAATCGTTTGTGTTCGTTTATTTAACGAGATTTGACATTTGATATTTTTTGACATTCATAGTGGGGAATGCAATACCGGGTGAAAATATGAATATAATAGTGGCATTGAAAATATTTTTTCATGAGAGTTTCACTATTTTTACTCGCCAATGGGAATGGAAAATGTATAGTCTGTGGGCGGCGCAGTGGAATTATAAACTGGATTCTCAGCTTTCATATTTCTGCCAACAAAATCAAATTGGCACGCGTGACGATCATAAAATGTTTAATTCGTTATAACTTTTTATTAAAGAATATATTTTAAAATTATTTAGCTTTACTATTTAGTAAATAAGTAAGTATTTTACAATTTTTATATAAATTTGTTATATTTCGATTATGATTTATGGGCCCATTGTAATAATTTTGTTGTGTGTTAGCTGATACATGTCATTTACGCTTCATCGCCAACTCTTAGTTATATAATTTTAATGATATAGGTATCTAAATTATAATCCATTAAATTGTATCTTGTTTGTCAGTAAAAAATATACCGAAAAACCGGTATTTTTATGTTTAATACCGGTATTGAATACTAGCCAAATTTGTACGGTATCCTAGTTTTTGGGCTCTCGGGATGCCGGTATTGCATTCCCTAATTCATAGTCACCAAACTTCAAAAAAAAAAATTGTACTTGTTTATTACAGCACTTGGAGATACACTCTTGTATGGTGTAATAGTTTTTATCGGCGCAAAATAGAATTAGTATATTAAATAACGAGTTTTATATACAGGGTATATACATTTCAATGTACTGATTCTTAATCAGAAAGATTTTTTTTTCAAAATTCGGAAAATTATTTCTTATTTTTCAATTAATTCTTTTTTAGTGCGCCACTGTCGACATAATTTTTTTTATTAAAAATAATGTATTATTAATTAATTTCTATTCAACGTCTGTTACGTGATTAGATAATTCATTATTTTTATATAAAATTCATGTTGGCATTGGCGTAGTAAAAATTTTTTCGAATTTTGGAAAAACTCTTTTTGATTGAGAATAAGCACATCAAAATATATATAGCCTCAAACTTTTTTACCCTTTTTTTTAAGATCCAGTTTAAGACGTTTTTTCGCACGCGTCAAAATTTAGAAAACGAGCCCTAGCGAAAAAAGTTTTGTAAAAAGAGTCCTTTATACTATTTTTTATATTTTGCGTCTTTTATATATTAAAATATTTAAAACAACTGCTATATTAAACAGTGTTGATTTAGGTAGGTAAATTTGTATGTGTAATGTGGTACATAGTCGGTAACATTGGATTGACATTTATTCAATTATTTGAAAGTTCATGTCAATTCTGATGTTTGATTATAAGTAAATGCCACCAACCTTCTAAAACAAAGATATGCGTATCGAAATGATGATTCTCTCGATACGCAATTGGATTTCGTAATGAATTCATTATGAACGAAAAATATAAAAATATATATTTGTATTAGCGGATTGTTATCCAATTTTGGGTGTGCCATATTTCAGCAATGACTATATATCTATATCGAACCGAACCCGCCCGTTGAAATCACAAAAAAAATAATAAAATTTATTATAGTCTGTAGTAATAAACATCAGTAATATGTAAACATATTTCACTTAATTTACACAATTTTCTTGTATTTTAACGAAGCACATGTATATACCTTATCAAAAGGATGTTATTGAATACAAGTTACAAATTTATAGGGCATTTTATTTAGGGGATGCAAAGTATACTAACTTTTACTAATAAACTCAAATCCGGAAACGTACCATTTTCGAGCTGCAGGATCTTAAAAGTGTAATTATCTAGCTCAATTATAGTTGGCTATGCTATGACTTATCACTTCTGTTATTATTTTGTTTATTTTAACTGTTAGCAATGAATTGCAGATGCCTTATGAATGAGCATACTGTTCACGATTACGTTAACATGGTATTTAATGTACGGCCGAGTGTATGGCACAGCACGAGAAAATCAAATAAATCCTGGCATTTTGTAACGAATGTATCAAAATATGCTCCGACGTTGCAATGCTTGCATTGAAATTTGTGCTTGTCATTTTGAGCAATAATTGTAATACGTGTTACAAGAATGAATAGAATTATTAAAAAAAAATATATTAATAACTGGTGATAGGTCACAGCCAACTAAAGAGCTGTAGCTCGAAAACAGTGCGCTTCCGGATATGAGTTTATTAGTAAAATTTAGTCACGTTTTCATTAACACCCTGCAGGGTTATTTAATGATTAATAATAAATATGTGAAATGGATTACATTATGATTATGATATAGATATGTGACAAGGGATATATATTTATAAAATATCTGATCAGTTTTTATAAATTTTAAACTGTCATAATTGGCATATTAAATAAATTTAAATCAATATACCTAACGATAAAATTTGAGAGGAAAATATTAGTACCTAATACATTACAATTATTAGAATAGTATGAAAATAAACCAAACACTATCAGCCGTATTCATAGTGCCGCTGTTCGAGTTTAAACCAGGTCCATCTCAAGTCTAACTTGGACCGGCACAAACAGTTTGTTATTCATAGAGGCAGTTTAGCGCTAGTACGGGTTTAAACGTAGACTAATTATATTATTATATAATTTTTCTGGTAAGTAGTATGTCATATCCATGATGGATAATGATCTTCAAGACATTTTTGATCATGGTAATGATGTAGAAGATAAAAACATCGTTAAAAATGTAGTGGAATATCGGAAAAGGATCCAGTGGTAGTACCACGCCACATTAACATTGATATGTTCCCCTTACTGCACTTTACCCCTTCCCAAGATCACTTGTCTATCTCAATATTTTGGAACTACACGATATTGCTATTGCTTTATTTTTATTGATATGTAGAAATTATTGACTTGATAGAAAGCGACAAAATAAAGTTGTTGATTTAACCATAAACCATCGTGTATTGGATTTATAGATAATATTTTTAAATCATAATCGCATAAATCTTAAAGTTGGTATACATATTATATAAAATCTTCACAAAGACAAATTAATTTGAACTTACAATTTGAACATTATTATCGAATGGTATTTTTTTCTATTTACATAATTGTGACATGGCGACAAAATTGCAAAATGTGTACAATCACTACCGCCTACAATTAAACTTACGTAAATTTATAAAATATATGTTATTTTTATAATTATTCATACCTATAACACCGGGAAATTGTGCACGTTGCATAAATTTTAATTTAATCATATTTTTTTCTTCATTTGTTATTGGAAATTTTATCCATTCATGCCGTAAGTGGTTGTAAATCAAATTACTTACTTCTTTTACATAAATTGAAATTGATTGACTCAGATATATTGTAACTTTGTCCAATTAATTTTTGATAACTGCTAGTAGCATAAAAACTTAACGCGGCAAATATTTTTAATTCAGGTGCAATAGATATTGGATGCTTTGAATTTGACATATATGGCAAAAGCTGATGAAAAAGATTATGTACAAGATCTTTGCTAAGGCCCAATAAACTAACAAAAAGGATATCGTCTAAAGTAAATGGATTACTTTGAATTCTCATTGTTCTGCGAATTAAATTAGAGTCTAGTAATAGTCGTTTTCGTTCTTCGTATTGTTGTCTCCGTAAAATTAATAAATTAACTGGCAACATTTTATAGATATTTAAGTATAAGAGAACTGTTGAATAAAATTTAATTATTATTTATTTACAGTAAATAATCGTCAACAATAAATAATAATTCAAATGATTGTATGCGCAGGCGTGTCTACACAATGTTTTTGAAATGTACGTAGATTTATCAATCCAAGCCGAAGATATCCGAATCAATTATCAATTATGTATTATCAATACGGTATAGTACAAAATAACAATTGACTTGAGTATGATTTGGTCGTTTAATATATCAAGTCAATATCAATTACAATGTGGCATGGTTCTACCACAGGTTTATTTAGATCATATCAATTTGAGAAATTTAATAATATCGAATAGAGAAATTAATAAATATAATAAAACTGTATTTATATAACATTCAAGTTTTTTTATTTAATTTAATTTATTTTTCATTTTTATCATTTTACATTTACATAAGTTTAAATATTTTTTCTTCCCATCTCTTATAATGCAATTATTTTCATTCATATTTAGTTTGTTGTTCTATTTTCTTCTCGTATAGCTCTAAACATTTCTCCACGTACATTGTCATAATTCACTTAGTAGTGATATTCTTTCTTTTAGACATTAATTTCAAATTATCTCGTCTCAGAAAATTTTAGGGAATATTTAATTTTAATCAATTGGTTCTGATCCTAATATTTTATTTTTAGAAGTAGTAGGGGTGTTAAATTCTGGGAAATGCAAATTATGTTCGTCTATATTTACAACAAATCCATCTTTCCTTTTAAACCTTAATGTATTAAAACCATGAATATGTGTTACAGCAATTAACATACAAATTATGGATAAAAATTAATTGTATTAAATTCGTAGTTAAAAGCCAATAAAAAGACCTCAATGCAGTTTTAGTTGTAAGAAATCAGCGCAATAAACATCAGCTATCATCACAATATTAAAAATTGTATTCACTACGCATGAGCAGTACATTGAATGGCTATGACCGACTAGATAGACTGGTTTAAGTTCGATTTACTTAGATCAGGTTTAAACCAGGTATAAATTTGACTATGAATAACCATTTTTGGACCTGGTTTAAATACGTAGACCTGGTTTAAAGATAGTGTCTCCATTATTAAATACACATACAGTTCACGTCACCTGGAGTGTGGAATTTACTTGTCGAGAAAAATAAACCGCATGGAAAATCACGAAATTTAGAAAGAAAAATTAAGATATTTGACATCTATATAAATAATTACTAGCTATCATTCTGACACGGGCACCCATATCTGCTTGTCAAGGCCAAGAAAGTCATATGACTGCTCGCACCTTATTGTATTCAACATATCTTTTATGCCTACACTCTACACCAAAAATTATACTCATAGCTATTCTTTATATTTAGATTTTTTAAATTTAAATTCATTCTATGAAGAAACTTTGTTCTACTCTTCTAATTTGCCGAGATGTTTCCAATTCACTGTCGGGATGGACAGTATTTGTGAAGGGTATATGAAATATACCTATAATTTTAAATATTTAACTATTAATACAATAAGAAATAATATATGTATGTACTTGCCAGAAAAAGTCTTCAATAATGTCTCCAGATTTCTGACACTGACATTTATCTGTCCGTTACAAACATTTTAATTTTTCAATTGTTTTCCATGGCATTATTTGGGCTATAAGATTTATTACAATACAACAGATTATTTTATATATTATATTCTTTTATCTCTAAATCTATATATGATATAATAAAATATATAAATGTATCAGATAGAGAATTTAATCTTCTTTAATATTTGCAGGAACAAAAATTTTCAAAAAAAAATATTTAGAAGATTTTTTTTAAGAATCTATTACTTGTCCAATTGCTACCAAAACCTTTTCATTTCTTCCCATTAATGTCCTATTGAGAAATATGTAGTTAAACAGATATTAAGACATAGATTTTGAGAAATCGTCCTTCCAACATCCACATATACATACATCCACATACACAGACAGATATCATCGTAAAATGTTAAAATCGGATTGTAGGGACCTTAAAATGTGCTTATTGATTAAAACCTGGATATGCGATTTTTAGCATGAATGCAATACCTCTCTTAGTGAGAGGTAAAAAACAAATATTTACATTTATATTTAACATGGCCGTTGCAATAATTTATACATGACTTCTAAATTTATTGTTCTTTAAAGAGCGTAAATGTGAGAATATAATTCATTAGTCACGTGACATGTTTCCCGCCAATCAACATTCAGAATCTCCCTAGATACATGTCTATCACAGCGATGATAAAAAACAAAGAAATTATCACCTTATTTATAAACGTTACTAAGGGATTTGTTTTCTTTATTTACAGCATTGACAGTTAATTTTGAGTATAAAATAAGTACTAACAATAACTCAAACTCCGAGTGGGCGTTCTCAACCAATAATTGAATTAACGTCAGTAATCTTGCTTTTACCTGGAGGGAATTCATTATTTTTTCATTTATCTAAAATGCTTGGGTTACTTCTTTGCTCGACATAATTGAATAGATAAGAAATGGGAACGCCATAAATAGTAAAAAAGATGAATAATACATAAATCATAAACGAATATTTTGGTAGTCATTTAGAATTAAAAATTAAAAAGTATATCCTTGAGAAAGTGTATAAAAATTCGGAGAAGATACTAATCTAAAAATGAAACAATTATAGATACCGGCGTCTCTTCTAGTCCGCGCCGTGTCAAATTATAAGGCCGCTGGTTAAGTGTTTTGTCCGTTATACCATTGAGTATAAAATAAGGAATAACAATAATTCAAGCTCCGATATATTAAATAAAACTCGTAAGTACCATGTTTTAATACATTATGAATATGTATATCAAAAGTTAGGTTAATATAATGTGTTACAAAAATTCATTATATTCTCTCATTAAATATAAGCTTGCGATATGATTAATAATCGAAGATATTGCTTGTGAAACCGAAGCAGCAGATTTCACTCGAGAATATCATCGATGATAATCATATCACTTGTTATATTACGTATGAAAATATCACTAAATATCCATTACATATTTTATAATTAATTATTGAAATTTGTGAAATATTTTGAAAAAATTACGTGATATGAAACAGAAAGTGACGTCGGAGTACATACTTTCATAACGTAGGTGATGGATAAACTGTTTTCTTATTGGCTATAAATGACATGGATGTATGTACTCCGACATAAAAAGCGTGGGGGGGGTAGCTTTTCATGACTACTTTTCGCGCCAATCTTTTTATTTAATTATGAAAATTACAAAAAATATTATGATTTTTGATTGCTATGAAAAATATTGTATAAACTTTCATTTAAAATACTTTTTAAAAAATGTGAAACCGGCTCATAAGAAACAAATAATATTATGAAAATAGATATTTTCCAAATTTGTCGAAGGATGGATGCTGTGTAGCCTGTGGCGTTAATGGACGAAAATATGGCTACAGCAGCATGAAAACATCATTATGCCAGTTAAATTAAAAAAAATGTAAACAGTAAAGTGAAATTGTTTACAATATTACTCTCACGTCTTACTACTTTTATTTCTTCCGTCAACATATAAATTAATTTATCACATCACAACATCTAACATATAATTTACTGTCACATTAACGATCATTAATATCTGAGCTTTAATTTAGTAATTATCGGATGTGATGCTTTCTATATATTTTTTATGATTTCCTACGAAATATTTTCGATTTGCGTCATTGTATTCCCAAAACCGCTAGCCAATACCAACAAATTATTCATTATTTGCATCTGAAACAATTTATTCTCGAATTATCTTTATTACTTTATTTATAGTCTAAAAAAAAATCATTGTCACGGAATTAAATTTACTAAAGATACATCTAACCCAAATACTTTTATTTATGATTATGCGTACTTCATCTAAAAACTAGTTTTTATGAAACCATCGCCTACTTGAAAGAGTTATTTCTATATGCAAAAAGTTTGTTTTCGATAGATTACGAGATGTATTAAGCAAAAAAGATTAGGATATCTTGTTTATTTTTATACTATTTATTTGTTTTTGCATCAATAATGATCAAATACGTAAGCCGTAAGATAAATAAGCAAATAAGAAGTCTAAATATTCGACAAGGAATGTGAAAATAAAACTGGAGATGATCACATAAGTGGATAAAAAATTGAAGATTAGCAAACACTAATAAATTCACTTTTCACGCTATATTTTTAGAATCTCATAAAAACAGTTTTTTTTAAATAATTTTTTATATCAAAGGTAACACTTAGATTACAAATAAACGCGTACCGGGACTTTTTTCAAGGTGCACGTAGGCGATTTTGCAGACTGTTGTCCCCCCCCCCCGTTTTTAGAACGTTATTTATGGTATTAATAGAAAGATAAAAAAATTCTGCATCAAATGACACCAAATAAATGCAAATTATGTGATACTTTAGGCCCATAAATTAATTATTAAATATATGAATTTTATATTAATAGCAATAGCTATGACATTTGAACAAAAGATAAAATATATTTGACATTTTGTGTGGCAAAATTTGTTATAACCTATAACTTATGCTTATTTTATTGTTATAATTTTATTAATTTAATTTTTGTCAAGTATTTTGTAATCTGTTATAAAACATTAAAATGAAAATAACAGAAAAATCATAGCTCACAAATTTAGACAGATAATATGTTAAACATTTGTTTATTTTTTGTCATGGCTATTGCTATTATATTTCATTTCACGTAAGAAAATAATAGATGTCGCTTGAGAACCAACCGTTTTTACAAGCATTAAATAAATAATTTAAATTCGTAAAACCTAACTTTGTCAATAATATAGTTATTTAAGTATTAAGGGCAGTAAGTGCACCTTACCGGTTGAGGATTATTTTGAAGATCGAGACGAAGTCAAGATGTCCAATACATCCGATACCGGTAAGAAGCACTTAATGCCCGCAATGCTTATTATATTTTTTGCACGATCGTCCCAATAATAACAAATTAAAGTTTAGAATTATTTAAAAATTATTTTGACATTTAAAAAAAAATAGTTGTCATTTTTAAGTAAGCTATGATCGTTGTTTTGCTATCGTTAAAGCTTTAAAAATTGTACATTTATTTTTTATTTATGTAATTTTCACCGCCTCCAGATCGGTACGTAGTCACATCACTTACTGATCAGTAATTTGTAAACAAAACTTACTGCCTTGGAAACCCTATCGGTAAAGTTTAAAAAAAACCCTAATCGTGCAAAAAATACGAGTATTTTTATTTGAAAAAATGTACAAGACCTATATATTAAAAATCAAAACAAAATATGGTTAAACATAACTTAATTCTGTAGATTTTATTTGATAATTGACAACTGACAGGTGGTATTTTTTTCGTTTTTGTGAACTAGGTTTGCATTGTCTGACCAATCAAAGAGCAGAATTTATATTCCTGTCTAAACCAACTCTATTTTATTACGTGAAATGAAGTATGATACAAAATTGAATAAATTTAATAATTAATTTGTGGGACCAAAATATTACATAATTTACCACAATCATCCTTCTAAGTTAAAACAGAGGGCAACAGACTGTAAAAACTGATTTCACATGCTAATCTATGTGCACCTTGAAAAAAAAAAAACCACTGGTATGTTAGTATATGTTAGTAAAGTGAAAATGATTAGGCAAAAGACGCACGTCATCAACCTAAAAAACACCTTATAAAATTAAATTTAGCTTGTGGAAATTATTGGTTGTTATTTATTTTTTAAAAACGAAAAAAAAATACTAATATTAAAGAACGTATATATTAATAAATATACAATTATTTCTAAGGCAATCCTTCTTTCTTTTACGAAATATAAAATTATTTGACATAACACGGTAATTGTCAGTAGTTTCAACGTATGGTACAAAAATAAACTACAATTATTTCATATATATATATATATATATATATATATATATATATATATATATATATATATATATATATATATATATATATATATATATTACAGGTACAATATTACAATACATATGAGGATTTATAATACTACATAGTTATTGCATATCGTGGACAGCTTCTTGCCGTATTCCTGTTCCCCTCCGCCAAACCTCTCTATTCATGGCATGGGCTTCTTCTAAATTTCTATCCTCTATCGCATGTCTGATGCCTTCATTCCATGACCGCCTTGGTCGTCCTCTTTTTCTTCTCACGGGCGGCCTCCATTTGTATACTTTCTTCGGCCATCGTTCCTCTGGCATCCTTAGAAGATGCCCAAACCACTTTAAGCTTCTCTTCTCAATTATTTCTATGACTGTTTCTCTGGCATTCATTCTAGTTCTAATTTCTTCATTAGTTTTTCTCTCCAGCCTGGAGATTCTGGCACTTCTCGTAGTCAATCTCGACTGCTGTGAGTCTCCTTTTCATCTCTGCGTTTAAAATCCATACTTCCGACCCATAACAAAGTACAGATTCGACCATAGATTGGACAGGTACTCCGTCTTTTCTAAACTTTCTAACAATTATTTCAAATACTTTTATATTCTGTAAAAGGAATAACGATGGACTTAGAAATAAATGTAAATATCATTAATATAAACATTACTTCATACTAATACTTTTTCTTCTTTTTTTAAAAATAAATAACATCCAATAATTTTTACAAGTTATATTTCATTTTATAAGGTTTTTTTCAAGTTGATGACGTGCGTTCTTCTGCCTAATCATTTCTACTATACGTATACATACAAATATATATTCATATTCAATAAGAGCGAGTTCTACATAAAACTTATAACGAAAACAACAGTAATGTGGACTAAAATATCAAATACTTGAATGTTCAGTCAAATAGCATTTATTCTTACAATATCAACCTTTCGGTGCACTCTTGCACCTTCTTCAGGGTCTACAACAGTTATACAACAAAAATATAATACATAAAAAATAACATGGACATTATGTATTATATTTTTGTTGTATAATTGTTGTAGACCCTGAAGCAGGCGCAAGAGTGTACCGAAACGTTGGTATTGTAAGAATAAATACTGTTTAACTGAACTTTCGACTAATTGTTAACACATAATCCACATCACAGTTGAGAAATTACCCACAATTAAAATATCAAATATTCTGGGCCAATGTTATTGGTAATTGAATAAAGTACACTGTACACAATTCCGTGCACTTGCAAGTAGTTTGTAGCTTAAGCTGAAAGCCGAACCACTTTAACAGTGATATTTTTTTTTTGGTTACAGGATTAGAACATTGTTATGGTCTATTTTTGTAGTTTGTGTGTGATTTATAAATTAAATTAGGTCAATAGTTATTAAGGCGAGTACAAAGCAAATAACCTTTTTATAAACTATTCTAAATAAACAATATTTTAACTCTGTTATCCTTGTTAGTTAAAATTCTGTTTAGAAATAAATATCATTTTTTTTACAACTGACTGTTTAGTCTAGATGTCAGCGGTCTTTATTTATTGTTTGTCTAGAAGTTATTGTAAGCCTACGTATTTGATTATGGTTGCCATATGATATCCTGCAACCCCTCAGATGTTCTCTCACGAAGAGTGTAACATTTAGTTTTTAGTTAGTTGGTAGGTCGGTATTATATATACATGTTTCAACAGGATATGTAGTATGGGGTTTAGTTTTGGGTGCGTATTAAACGCCGTCCGCTGATTTACAATGTAAAGGTTTGGTTTAGTTTAATTATGTTTAGTTTAATAGTTAATAAATTAAGTGTAAATAAAATAGTTTAAAAGTCATGAATGTCCGTATCCATTTAAGTGTTCTTTTATCTACATTCAAGTGTCAGTAAGAGTGTATGTGTTCCTCCTCAATAAAGATGTGGTCGACCAGCCATGGACCACCAGTTAATTATAGCGTCGTCCATCAGAATCGCCCCCCCCCCTCGTGTTACATTATTACAAGCAATAAATGAAACTTTTTTGGATTGGTGATTGGACTGTTGTCGGGAATATTAACTTTTATATTTTTATACTTTTATGAATATTTACTTGTTTGAGCTGATTCGCAGATTTAAGGGAAACTAGTCATTCTGTTCGCTGATCATCGATGTAGTTACATATCAGTATTAGTTATTTTGTAACATTATTATTCAGTATATTGTTCGATAATTTTTAACGTGTCCGTTATTTGAGAATTTTAGGAAAAAATTGCAATTTTTGTAATCTTTAGATATGCATAATCTCACATATTGGGAAAGAGTATATTATTTTATATGGAAAACCTAGTTTAGATATGATACAACGTATGACAAGTTATTTATTCATAAAAAAAAATAGTGCTAAATTTCAACGTATTTTAAAATAACGTCACTCATGAATGTTCGATGGAACAAACGAAGCATGATTATAGAAGTGGTTGTGATGGACGAAAAGCTGCTTAATTTAAAAATGGAGGCATGTTTGTTTGTATTTTTTTTAACCAATAATTCTTATATCTGAGCTGTTTGAATTATTTTTATTGATAAAAAAAACATCATAATAAAGCAAATATTAATTCGCTATAAGTGGTATAGGATTATATCCACTTTTGAAGTAAATTCCGTGAAAGGTTATTTGTTTTCCGTGTTGCTTGGCCGTTGTTTTGCAGAAATGGTTCATTTTTTCAGAAACTCGGAAAATAATCAGTCTTTCATAGACGCCGGCCGTGCAAGCCTCTGTAATTAAGTAATTTCTTTTATTATAGTGCATATTTATATTAATATAAAGTGTGTTAAAACCTAACTCGGAATGGGGTATGAATAGAGGACGTATGATTGATTATATTCTATTCAAGAGTCAAGTTGTCAAAATTGATCATGAAATGTAATTTTCTTGTATGAAAAGGTGCTTTTGGCATATTTTTCAACTCGATGCTCAAGTGTACAGCAAAATACTTTAAAATCTGCTATAGAAAAATTAAATAAATGTTAACATTTAAACCTTATTAAAAACTAATTGTTTTAGCAAATAAGATATTTTCCATGTCAGAAAATGTGTTTAAGTGAATTACAAGTTGCCTCCTATTTAAAGCCAAATATTCGCACGATGTATCATGGAGAAGCATAATGAAGTTTTAAGTTTTAATGTAAGGTCACTTCATTTAATTGCAAAATAAATAAATTAGATGGCTATAAAGATTGGATTCACGTTGCTATGGCGGTGTTAGACGAAAATATGCTATAGAGAGCGTTCATATTTCCATGACTCCTATATAACACATTTCGTTACAACAGATACGGTAAATATTTTGTTTTCTAATATTATTTGGTTTTAATAAAGTTCAAATGTTAATTTATAAATAACGAAGAATGCTTTGTGAAAAATGTATGCACCTCACTGGTATTTGAACCCAGGACCTCCCTACATGTAGTAGCTCTAATCAACTGAGCTACAAGATGTGAAAAATTCACCGAATTCAATGGAATGGCAATTCACCACCAAGGGTTTTGTCGCGGTGTTGTATGGGTAACGAATAAAAATACTCCATGTGGGAGACCGTACTCGTTCTCTCGTTCACGACTAATGTGCGACATGTGAAAGATCCACTGACATCAATGGGATCTTGTAGCTCAGTTAGTTGCTGCATCCTACTAGATATAGGAAGTCCCTGGGTTTAAATCCCAGAGAGGTCCATGAATTTTAATTTCACAAATCCATTTTTGTCATTTATACTTTAATATAGTTCACGGTAACTAAATTAGAGAAATTCACTGTTGAAAAATAGTCTTTAATTAAATATTAATATTTGTTTTTACCTCTCGCTAAGAGAGGTATTGGATTCATGCTAAAAATCACATATCCAGATTTTATTGAATAAGCACGATTTAAGGTCCATAGAATCCGATTTTAACATTTTTACAATGATGTGTGTGTGTGTGTGTGTGTGTGTGTGTGTGTGTGTGTGTGTGTGTGTGTGTGTGTGTGTGTGTGGATGTGTGTGTGTGTGAGGTTGTTGGAGACACGATTTCTCAAATTCTATAAGACTAAAGACCTGTTTGACTACGGATTCCTCAATCTAACAATAATGGGAAGAGTTGGATAGGTTCTGGTAATAATTGGACAACCGGAAGTAGTAGTTTCTAAAAAAAAATTTCTAAATATTATTTTTTGAAAATTTGTTACTACAAATATTAAAGATAATTAAATTCTCAATCTGACACATTTAATTTTTTTATTATATCTCGTATAGGTTTGGAGATATAGTATATAATAATATAGAATAATCTATTGTAATAAATCTCGTTGCCAGAAAAACAGTTGCGATATTAAAAATTTTGTAATTGACAAATAAATGCAAAAAGTCAGTGTCAGTTCTGGGAGGTATGAGTACATTTAAAAATGTTAAATTCGTTACTTATAGGGCAAGCAGATATGAGGATCCGTGTCAGAATGACGGCTAGTAGTTATTTACATAGATGTCACAATTGTCATATGTCATAATTTTTCATTCTGCTTGCTAAGGCCAACAAAGTCACATAACTGCTCGCGCCCTATGCAAGATAAAATGAAAATGGCGAGAGGTTTTGTGCTGGCCACAACAGATTTTTTACCTTGCAACACCTCTAGGTAAAGAAGGTATTGTCTTTGGTCAAAAAATTCGGTGGTGAGTTTTCAATGAATAAGCACGTTTTAGGGTCTCTGCAATACGATTTTACTATTTTTACGATGATGTCTGTACGTGTGTGTGTGTGTGTGTGTGTGTGTGCGCGTGTGTGCGCGTGTGTGCGTGTGTGTGTGCGTGTGTGTGTGCGTGTGTGCGTGTGTGCGAGTGTTTATGTGTCTGTCTGCTTGTGTGTGTGACCGCGGTTTCGGCCGCGATATCTCCAATACTATAGAATTCCAAAAATTACAATTCTTACGTATTTCTCTTCCTTACATCCATATGACTTGATTAGATTTTGGTTGTAATTGGTCAACTGGAAGTACCCTCATTTGAATATTTTAACAGTTTTGAAAAAGCTCTGTTAAATATTATTTACACATTTAATGTTATTGTAAATATTATAGATTATTCTATTATCTATACGATTTTTAATTGTATTTTATTCTTCATATCCAGTGGATATAGAGTTAAAGAAATTAAATTTCATAAATCAGCCAGCTATACTATAACCATGGAAACAGCTACTATATTAAGAAAATTCTAACTGACAGATGGTGGACAGATGTTAGTGTCAACGAAAAGAAAATTAATGTGGCAGAGATAAGGATGTTGAGATGGATGTTGGGGAAGACACGGAAAGCTACGGTAAGCAATGAAAGAATAAGGGAAATAACTCGAGTATTAAAAGTTTCTAGAAAACAAGAGAGACGATTACATTGGTTTAAACTTGTCATGAGGAAGACCAAAGATAAGATGGAAGGACTGTATTGCGGAAGGCTTTAGAGAAAAGCAATCGAATGAGGACGACCCGCAAAACAGAAATGAATCAAAGAAGAAAATAAAAAATACCGACCCCTAACGAGTAAGAAAAGCTAAAGAAGAAGATGTCAGTGTCAAGTGCAATTTGCATACTTTGGTTATGAAATAATTTTACTGCAAATTTAGATTTTTTTGCAAGAAAATTTATGTATGGGATTTGTAAATAATACACGGGATTGACGGAAGGTATTGTGCTGGCCACATCAGATTTTTTATCAATAACTTGATAACGAAGGACATTCAGATTTTTTTCACTTATAATTTTCTATTTGTTTAGCCCCCTGAACAGGCGTTATTTTTAAGACATCTGTACAAAAATTGTAGAAACGATTCAACTTTGCTTTTAAAATAATTTAATAATATTGGTGTCTGTAATATTGAAAATATTAGTCATTATTTTAATTAAAAGTAGTTTCCAGTTTATTAATTAATTTAAATGCTTGTCACTTTTATATGTGTTACAATAAATGATATTTTTATTTATAACTTTCATATTTACAAAGAGTATATATGTAATTAAAGAAGAACATACAATATAATAAAAGTCATTGAAATATATAAATAATCCAGGCTCATCTCAGTTGAAATTTAATGAAAAGATAATTATAAGCATTAAACTTCAAAATTTATTTCTGCTTTAATAAATCTCTAAATTCTACTTTCTTCTCTATTCCGTTATAATTTAAAATAGTAAAAGTGTGTAGATATTAGTTCTACTTTTGTAACTATTACTTGTATAATATGCGGGCATCATTTTTTTTTAAATGAATTTGAACTTCAAGTCAAAATTTCTTATATTTAAAAGTCAAAAGATCATTATTAGAGTCGGATACTGAATTACTGTGTGTATGTTTTGCATTTTAAAATTAATAATATACGCATTCCAAACAGCAACGAGTAGGCAGTTATTTCGTAAACGGTATACCGAATATAAATTTATTAAATTATACCTTTCGGATATATAAAGTTATATATCTGCAGTACTCAAACATCGTTGTGGTTTTACCGATAAGCAAAAAGCAAGATTACAGTAATAAAGTTTTATTACTATTATTTGATGCTATAAATTTTGCATAGAAAGACGATACTTAGTTTTTTTTTGTAAAATAATAGATATTTATACACCAAGTGAGTTAAGATATGTTAATTCATGAAAATAAAGTTTAAGTCACGAGCCCGTAGGGCGAGTGGGTTCAATTCTTTGAGTGAATAAACATTCTCACGTTGTTTATACAATATTTTATCTACACCTGTTTAGTAATATATTGATTATGTACGTAAACATGGATACATAATACCGTTCATTAACCACGCCCCATGGATTATGACTCATATATTCTATATTTTGTTAGAAAAAAAAATATCAAATTGTTTTCACAACCTATCTGGTATCATGGCTTACCAGATTAGTTATTCATATTTTTCTCTTTCGTTTTTGTAATTTATTTCTCCATTAAAAAATAACCAAGCATATCGTTGAATTCATAATTTTACGTAGATTCTAAATATATAAAAATATATAGGATATCTCATTTGAAATATGAAATTTAATGTCACTTCCGGTTAAACCGGAAGCGCTACCATCATGCCAAATATTATGATTTATGAGCCCTTAAGCCTAGTTTACAAATATATATAAAAAAAAAAAATTATAAAGAAAAAAGTTATTTTGAGTGGACTATTTTTCAGTGTCATCCGGTATAATATGATTTCAATGGCAGGTGTAGATAAAATATCGTATTCTACTCCCATATAACGGCCATTATTCACTCGGATGAATTATCACACTCGCCTGCGGCTCGTGTTCTAAAATCATCCCCGTGAATAATACCCATCATAATACGCTCGTTGAATAATATACTATTATTCAATTTTGACGAAATAATAATAAAAATCATTAAATATTTTATTTCGACAAAGTAAAAAACTAATTAGTAGGCTTACATGACAATCGACGTTGATAGACGTCAATTAGTTTATAAATTATAAACAAGCTTTATTTTCTGTCATTTGTATCGTGAAAAATAATGAAAATGGCTAATCTGTCTTATAAAGACTGTGGTGAAAGTGTTATTTTCGTGCCTGATGTTATTTTAAATGAATTATTTGTTTCAGAGTGAGTTAAAATTGTGTGAGAGTGAATTAAAAAAAAAATTCACTAGCAAATAAACAGTTACTTATAGTTGTTGCTATGGAGTTAATAATGACAGTTTAAAACGTCAAAATTGAATAAATAATCTTTATTCAATTTTGACGTTTAAAACAGTTATTATTAACTCCATACCAACAACTATAAGTAACTGTTTATTCGCTAGTGAATTAAAAAAAATTAAGTCACTCTCACCAAATTTTAACTGAATAATGCATTTAAAATAAACCAGGCATGAAAATAACGCTTTCACCAGTGTTTATCAGGCGGATCAGCCATTTTCATTATTATTCATGACACAAATGACTAAAAATAAAGCTTGTTTATAATTTATAAATAAACGACTTGACGTCTTTCAACGACGATTGTCATTAATTAATTAGTTTTTTATTTTGTCAGGTGAAAATTATATATGATAATGGCATTATTTCGTCAAAATTGAATAAAACATTGTATAAATATCTATTATTTGTATTTCAACTTATTACAGTTATTACGAATTGATATTAATGGAGATGAGTCGACTTTTCATATATTATACAACAAGACGATTGAAAATTCTCGATTATACGAAACGTGTTGCCTGGAATAGGCAACTCGTTGAGTATGTCGAGAATTTTCTATTGTCGAGTTGTATACAGGTAGACTATATCATGAATATAAAATAAATTAAAAAGTAAATAGTAAATTTAACGTAGACCTGTGGTCTATTTTATTTTGACAGAAACGTCAAACTGTATGCTACATAACGTATCTTTTTAAATATAGTTGTAGTAGTATGTAATATTACATTGAAATGCTCGTATTTTATAATAAATGCTTGTATTTCAAATAAATTAGCAACAGTGCAGTTTCTAGATTTGTGATCCAAATAATTATTTGCTTACTTGTCAAATTTTTACTTCAATAATGCCTTGCTGTTCAATTATTTGTATCGGTGCATTTGGAGCTGTCAGTGTGATTTTATACAACGCACGATTTTCCTCCTCAAAGTCTAACTAAAGATTCATTTATATACTCGATACTGCGTTCGAAGGAAAAAGATCATGCCCGTAAATATAAATAAAAATGACAGTGCCAGTTCTGAGTACATAGAACAAAATAACCAAACGCACTTATAAGTGAATATACGAAGGTAGGTTAGGTATACTCGAATATACAAAGGTTCGTATATTCGTTCACCATGGTTACATAATAATAACCGCTGTAATACGTGGTAATCACGCATTCTTATTGGTTTACAACTTGATGAATGATATAGTCCTTTATATTTTGTAACATTTCTTTTGTTCACGTTGTATTGACGATGAGATCATGAAATGTACATACACAAAATCCATACCTTAACCGGGATTCGAACCCAGGACCCTTGGGTTGTGAGCCGGCTACGGTGCCCACTGCATTACCGGAATCGGTAAATAAAAAAAAATGGAGTATCTAATTTTGAACCGCAGTTGAATGTGGTAGTAGTAGTAGTAGTGGTTACGTCTGACAGGTTGTTGGTATAAAAAGTTAAGATTGACTTTTAAAGTTTATGACAAAATTTTCTACGAGCTGTTTCAAATTTTTTATATTTATAAATATAAGAAATATATTAGAATTAATTACGAATGCATATTTCCAAGCAACAAAATATGTTTTTTAAACGACCCAGAACGAATATTCGGGATACCATGCGAGAATTTATGATTTGTGAATATATTTAACAATAAGAATTGGTTTAATTATCAAAATCTGTGTTAGTCAAAATATGTAGCTAATTAAAAAAAAATCCGAGATAATATATTTATTTTTTCAACAAAGTAGTACTTTATCTTCTGAAATCTTATTAATATAGTAATATTTTAATGGTTAGGATGAATAAAAATTTCTTTAATTGCTTGTGAATTAATCCGCTAACCACCAGTATATTAGACGTTTTTGTAGTCAGTACAAGCAGTTCAAAGAATTTGTTCGATGACGTCACAAATATTAGATCCATCCGATTATCGAAGTTTTTACGAATGCTCCAGATATGCATATAATTTTGACGTTTAAATTAAAGGTGGAAGTAAAAATTGACACTTTGATCACAAAGTTCGTTAATTTGATCTAATGGATAAGAAAAAAAAATGATGGTACAATATTTTGTATACCAACACTGTGTTATATTTAAATTTGCTTTTCTAATAATTTTAATACAATGCCATCTTTCGGCTTTAACAGCAGGTGGCATTTGGCAAGAGTGAAGTATAATCTATCTTCTCTCCAAGTTTTAAAATAATTGACCACGCGGTACCTGAGATATTTGCAATTAAATTTGGCCTTTTTAACACGTGAAGACTAGGAAATGGCAAAATAAACACAACATTTTAAATTATAACTTTTATATCCATACCGATATTTAATCGAAAAACTAGTATTTTATAGAAAACTAATTAACGGATTTTATGTAAAGTTTTGAAAATTATTTACCAACCAGATTTAATTTTATTGCCTCTAGAAAATTATAATCTGAAGATACGATAAATAGGTAGAATTATACTTGACAACCATGTACAATCGTTCCAGTTGGAGATCAGTTAAGTTAATACGTTAATACCCACAGAGAATAAGAGGTGATCTTTGGTTAAAGGAATTTCAGACGTACATTCGAAGGAAATATTTTTTAAATTGGTATTTTACGTGAAAAGCATGAAAACTTTAAACAGTATAATACTACTTTTGTAATTTTAAGAAAGAAATATATTAATTAGTTTTGCAGTTTCCATTTGTAGGTTAGAATTAGTATTATATCTCAAAATAACTTATTATTTTTATATCCGAATGTACCAATAAATGTCTAGGTACGACGTTGCCACAGTTATTCTCCAACATTCATACTGTAGTGTGAGTACATTGAAATACGACACTTATGTATGTGTTAGTGCGAGTTGTACAGTTCAAGAAAAAAAACTTTTCTACGGACAAATAAAGAAAATTAATATGTTACAGTGTTTGATATTAGCTTCTAACTATTTTGAAGCAATCTGTGTATATAATATAATGTTAAAAATATAAGTTATTGCAAATATAAACTGCATTAGCTTAATTTTTATTTTGAACATAGAACAAGTTTTTGAATAGGTACACTCGAGTGATAACTATATACCTTAAACTATGGTATAACCATTCATTATGTTACAACGGATAGATAGTGGGATAATGTGCACATTGTGGGTAAATATAGAAACTTACTCAAAACTAGTTGTTTCTTGCAATTTAACCAAACCCAACAACAATAACCTCACCGAACGCACAAAAGTCACTCTTGGTAAACTCGGGGTGAGTTGAAGCGAATCTGGATACTTGCCGGGCAATGTGCACATTATCCTACTATCTTTTTTTATTGTAACATAATTTCTGGTAATTATAAATACAAACCAGATTTATTAGATGCACCGTAACATACATAGTCATATATTATACAATGAATAAAAAATAAATTAATAAGTAAAAAGTAAATTGAACATACGCCTACAGCCTATTTTTTAACAGAAACGTCAACCTGTATGCCACATAACTTATCTTTTTAAATATAGCTGTAGTCTGTGGTAGTATCTAATATTATATCGTATAATAAACAAGCTTGTGGTCCAAATAATTATTTGTTTACTTTTCAATTTTTTACTGGAATAATGCCGTGCTGTCAAATAATATGTACGTTCAATTATTTGTTTCGGTGCATTAGGAGCTGCCACTGTCACTGCTGTGTAGTAAAGTCCATCCTTTACGTACTTAGTACATTATTAAATTGTATTCATTAGTCTATAAGTATGTATTCAATTAATTATTCACATTATATATTATGTTTAATCCTAAGTTAGATTATGTTAGCTATTCTCATGTATGTTCACCTTGTTTGACTTTTAAATTTCAAGAATTGTTTTTCATTATTACTTTCAGACGTAATTCAGCGTTTTGTAACTATTTATCATAGAATTCGTGCTCAAACTGATCTGTTCTGCTATCGTCATGTCCGTTCTTAGTATTGTTTGTTTCAACTTATGGTTTTTGAACTTTCTTTGTTCCTTTGTTTAAAACTCAAAATCAGCACTTTTCCCTACCACCAATGCGTGGGTAGAACGCCGCAAAAAGACGAATGCAGGATAGAGACCAGAGAGTACGCGGCTAGTCATGAAGTAGTGTAGACATAGAATTAAATATTATCTGACGATGGAGAATCGCTCTCCAGATGTAACTCCAACGTAACAATAAACATATTCACTGTTATTTATATAAACCTGCATTTTATTTGAAGAACCTAAAATTGATTTCAGTTATCCGACCGAATAGCCAGTGACGTGTCATAGGAAGGTAACTATTATATGATTGTTAAGTCGTCCGACACCAGCGATTTACGACAGCTGTCAGTGTCATTTCAGATGTGTACTTAAAGAATAAAAAAAGCACGATTTTTTTCCTCAGAGTCTAAAACTACAGATTTACTGATGTACTCGATACTGTATTCGAAAGAAAAAGATTATACTTTATGTTCCGTAAGTATAATTCAGAATGATATTGACCGTTCTGATTCTGAATACATAGAACAAAATAATCAAACGCAGGTATAAGAATGGGGACTTATACAATTCAAATATTTTGGTTGCCATCTAGTGCGTAAAAAAATATTTAATAATTAGTTATGTAGTGAGCAAGATTTAGCTCTAAGTTTGACGTTTATCACGTGATCCATATTTGGTCCCACGTGATCACAACAACCATTGTTTGACAAGAAACATGAACATGTCTGAGACTGAACACGGAAGTTGAAATAATATGATTAATATAAATTAAAAATTGAATATGAATTAGTAATGTATTTACAGGAACCTGTAATAAAAAAGGAAGTTTAATTATGTACACAATAAAATGACGCAAACTTATGTTTGTAAAGTGGACAAACATAATCAAACTTATTTTGGAAAAACAAGTACAGCAATTCAAGCAACTTTAATAAAGCTGTCTACTAATAAAGAGACATAAGTTTATATTAATAAAAACAAATATAAAAATTGATAATAAGCAAAACAACTCCACACAAACAGAAATAAAGATTAATGATTAATAAGGAAAGTAGTACCCAGTCAACAATTATTATGTAAGAAAGTAATTTGGTGCTGTAGAGACATCTAGAAATGAAACTAAATTTGTCAATAATTGGAAACTAAATTATAATTTATTAAGCAATGATGCTGTAAAATTTATATATTTCACCGGCTTATCAGTAGAACATTTTAATGTTCTATATGATTTGTTAAATCCCACAATTATGCCAAAGTTGAAATACAGATATTTCCAAAAAACGCCAAAGAAAACTAAATTTATTAATTTAACATCCAGAGGCAAATTATGTATGACTTTAATAAGATTAAAACCTGGATATACACTAAAAGAAATTTCATTATTTTTTTCCGTCTCTCTCAACAGTGGAATTTGTAGTGTTTACATGGATTCAGTTTGTTTCTTCAAATTGAAACGATGAAATCGAATTTGTTTTCCCTCCGTGAGAATCAGAAAGATTCAATTCCGCAATGTTTCATTAATAACAATCACTACACATAACTTAACCAAACTTTGCTGACTAAATAGAGAATTCTTTGATCAACGGGGTGGTGCTGAAGAGGGAAAGCATTTGATCGACTCGGCCATGGTATATCACCTCGCTCTTTCTAAAAATTTCTTGTCCCTTTCTAAATTATGTAGAGGGAGGTCCGCTGCCGATCCGCCGCCGATGACGTCAAAATCATAAGTCCCCATTGAAACGCGACCGAATTTGGTGTGTATCATTATTATTTTTTAAAATCGTTAGTATCGTATTTCTACAGTTGTACAAAACAAAACGCACGTGCAGACCTCCTAAAAACTGATAAGTGTGATGCAGAGCAGATTTCCAGGTCAAGTCAAGAGGGTAATAAATCGCTATGGGGCGCCTACTGACAATACAGGGTCTGGGGCTGTCGCAAAGTAAGCTAAGTAGGTAAGGACAGAGTAGGAATGAGTGTTTTAGCGTGGGAATGTCGAACTCGAATGAATATGAGAATTTACAATAATATTTAGAATGTTTGACAATTAATAAACAACTAATATAACTAACTAACATTAACTAATTGATTTAACATTGCACCAGCATGAGAAACAATGTAGGAGGAGGTTATTAAGTAAATTTCACAGCTTTTCGTAGAAGCCGGCCCTGGCAAGGGAGATCGAAACATATGGATACTAGGTAAAATAAAAACATTAAACAAAATAATCAAAGAAATGTTTGATAGGCTCATCACTGATATAGATAAACATTCCTTATTTATTTAAACATTGTTATTTTGGATGAATAAAAACCATTTAGGTAAACTAAGAATTAGATGAACATTAAGAAGTGGGAGTTAAAAGCAACACGATCACATGCCATCTCTCTCGCACTCACCAGGCCGAGATCTAAGGGCATCCTTGTTTAAGTAGGGGTGAAATCTATCACTACCTCGTGGCATCTTTGTCTTACACCCAGAGTGCAGATATATGTATCTTTGTCTAATATATAGGGCATATGTGACTTTTTGAATGCAACTAATTAACAAATCAACAGGAGAGAATTTCTTCCACAGCCAGGCATCAGGGACTAAAGGTGGCTACTTGAGATGAGTTCGAGCAAATCAGGAGTAACAATTATTAGCTGTCTCTGTCCAACATACAATCTTCATATGCAGAAACTTCCCCACTACGCCGGGACATCAGCAAATGAGGTGCATATCATTAAGATGATATTCTTAGAAAATTCTGTCTGTTGCAGTTTCACCTATGGACATCTAATCTTCCATCATTTCTACCCCCAATCTTTAGGGGTGGCGCTTCTGTGTTTAAAACTGGGTGCACCGCACTCGGAAAGAGTTTCGGTTTCGGCCAGGATCAGCCTCTGTAGTAGCTTGATCTGTATTACGATCATTGTGTAATTTTTGAGGCTTTGGTATTGGTGTTATACGGTGGTATTGCTGTCAGGTGTCGGCTAAGCTCTCACCTGCAGTGTTGGGATATTGTTAAAATGCACGAAACGGTCAGTGGTGTCAGGATAACAGGGTACTGCACGCTCCGCAAGGTCCAGTTGCAATTATCCAACCTCGTCATTTACTGGCCGAGCGGTTACACGTTGATAACAGGGTACTGCACGCTCCGGAAGGTCCAGTTGCAATTATCCAACAACATTGATAACCGAGCAACTATAAATAAAACGGACAGTGGTGGAAGGATAACAGGGTACTGCATGCTCCACTCAGTGGTCCAGTTGCAATTATCCAACCTTGCCATACACTCCCCGTATAGTTGCTACGTTGATAACAGGGTACTGCACGCTCCGCAAGGTCCAGTTGCAATTATCCAACAACGTCAGATATCAATATTAAATATCCAAGTAATTTGTTATAACACCATACTATATCACGTATAAAATTTATGTAAGACATCTTGTATGTCTGTGCATCTTTGTGTATATGCACACCATGGTCCCGTCATCCACCTGGGGGACCCTGTCAGCGGCCGTAACCACGGCTAACCGAGGCCTACGTCCCGCGGCCGGTGTACCGTTCCGCCAGTGACCGGTCCACGCCCGTGGCCATACCCACAGCAATCCCGAGACGCTGCCTGCGCGGCGCTCGGTGCCGCTCCACGTACGAGTCCGTTGCCAGCCACAGTCCAACCCAGGGCATTCTCCCGGCATCCCCGGCCATAAGTATCAGTGATTATATTTGTACTGTATATTTCTTGAATGCCAATGACTGAATAAACGTTGTTTATTGTTGAATCTATGTTATTACTTGTTTTATTCCTTACACTACCACGACTTCAAATCAAAGATTCTGGGCACTATTAAAATAACACAACGTAGGGTAATTAGACGATCACAATAATTAGTTGTACGCTGGCGGTTTCATACGCTGCCGCGTTACAATACCTACGAAGGTATTCGTTCACCATGGTTTCTTAATAATAATAATCGCTGAAATACGTGGTAACTAAGGAAAAATCACGCATTCTTATTGGCTTATAACTTTAATTAATGATATACGTAATATAAGAAGTGATATGATTATCATCGATGATATTCTCGAGTGAAACCGAGCTGCAGATTTCACGAGTCCGAAGGACGAGTGAAATGTGCTGCTTCGGTTTCATGAGCAATATCTTCGATTATTAATCATATCACGAGCTTATATTTAACGCGAGAATATAATGAATTTTTGTAACACATTTAACCAAACTTTTGATATACATATTCATAATGTAATAAAACATGGTACTTACGAGTTTTATTTAATATATCGGAGCTTGAATTATTGTTATTACTTATTTTATACTCAAAATTAACTGTCAATGTCGTAAATAAAGAAAACAAATTCCTTAGTAACGACTATAAATAAGGTGATAATTTCTTTGTTTTTCACCATCGCTGTGATAGGCATGTAATTAGGGAGATTTTGAATGTTGATTGGCGAAAAACATTTCACGTGACTAATAAATTATATTCTCAATGGTATAACGGACAAAACACTTAACAACCGGCCTTATAATTTGACACGGCGCGGACTAGAAGTGACGCCGGTATCTATAATTGTTTCATTTTTAGGTTAATATCTTCGCCGAATTTTTATACACTTTCTCAAAGATATACTTTTTAATTCTAAATGACTATCAAAATATTCGTTTATGATTTATGTATTATTCATCTTTTTTACTATTTATGGCGTTCCCATTTCTTATCTATTCAATTATGTCGAGCAAAGAAGTAACCCAAGCATTTTAGATAAATGAAAAAATAATGAATTCCCTCCAGGTAAAAGCAAGATTACTGACGTTAATTCAATTATTGGTTGAGAACGCCCATTTATAAGCTATTTCAACATGCGAACAACGCACAATACGTTTCAGAATGTATCTGTTAACGTTTCTGAGAAGACTCAAACAGCGAATTCCAGGAAACGTTAACAATGTATATCATTAAATTAGAGGCACGAGCACTAAAGCATAAATATTATGATAATTAAAAAAGTTTCAACAAACAACAAAGACTTTCAAGCATTTCTATAGAAGAAATATTTTGAACAGTTTAATACTGTACCTCAAATATAATTATGAGGCTTCGCGTCGTGTTCCAAACTTCCTTCCCACAAAGTAAAATATCATTTTTAACACATATTATAAATAGCTATTTTTGATCAAATAAATGTTCTTTTATCTTTACGTTGCGCATGGAACTAGAGATCAAAAATTCAGAAAATTGGTGACTCGTATGTATCAGGTTGTATTCCACTCAATTTGTAGGTTATTATCAAAAAATGGGTATTCCTGAAATGCATATTATAATGAAAATATTTCAGGAACGAAAAAAAGATATAACTTTTGGAACCAATTGAATTGATATTACAATACAAATATGATAATTATAAAATACATAAAAACAATAAAATAAAATCATAAAACTATTTATAACTGAATATTAATCAAAACTTACAAAAAGTATTGCACTATCAAGATTAGTTCAAAAATTACCACGGGCCATAGGTTTAGGATTCCTGATGTAGTGCATATAGTTTTTTTTTATATTTTTAAAGTTTTTAAGTTCTCAAATGAAATCAAATATGAAATGTCGCGTGCACAAGAATTATTAATAATATCACCTAGCATGAAATATTAACTTATGACTGAATGAATATGTTTATACGTAATAACTTGTAAATTTTAGTTTGATAGTATTTGATTTATATGACATAAATCAAATACTTAAACAAGATTTCAAATTTATTCATAATTATTGCATTCCACATACGAGAACTCGTACACTTCTATCGATCATGATTTATAAGGCTACAAAATGAAACAAATATTTGCTCACACCTCCTGCATATCTTGCTTATACAGGCGTAAAGATAAAATCAATCGACATAGACCTGAAATAATTAACTTCATGAGTTGGATATAGTGATTTAAAATTATCTATTTTGAAAAGGTTTGTAAATTATAAATATTTGAGATACTTCCTAAATGTTTTTTTTTTTAAATCGTAGAAATAGGCTATTTGGATCGAGGAGAATTTAAATAGCCTATTTCTACGTTTAAAAAAAATCTGATGTGGCCAGCACATAACCTCTCGCCGTATATTTTACCTGGCTCTATTCGTAAAGCAAAGAATATTTTTAGAAATACAAATAATATATTCATATAAGTCTAATTATGTACAATAAATTAGTAGAGTTTACCATACATAAATTTTAGGCTGGTAACAGGGATTTTTAATTCGAACAACGTTCTTGTTTACTTTCTCTTCATATTCTTCTAGTAAAAACATTAATTTTGGGCGGCTAAAATGTATAATCTGAATTGTGCATCTATTCTTACATATCTTCTATCACATTTTATTTTTTCATACATGTTGTATCTAAATAACACTAATTCCCATTAATAAAGTGATGGATAGATTGCACTCCGATTATTTTCTTATATCGATGTGTAATTTTGTGAATATTTACAACTTACTTGAGAAGAATTTGATAGCTTCTTCGCAGTTCAATATTACTCTAGCTACAGTGCTGGTGTACATTGTCCCATAATGTTTAAAACAAATTTAAGTCCTTCAATTTAGACTTGTCACCTCCATAATAGTCAAAGATCAAGAATTAAGAGATTCTCCAAGTACATTTTGCTTTCATTACTCATTATTTCGATGAGATACAATTTTTCTGTATTTTACGTTGCAGAGTGGAGACCATCTTCACTTTCATCTTGCGTTTATAACATTTAAATATCATTCGGGTTGTATTCTTGCTTATATTTATTCTTTATATTTCATTTTATGAAGAAATTTTGTCCTATTTTTCTAATTTTTTGAGATGATTCCAATTTATTGTTGGCATTAACAGTATTTCTGAAGGGTATGTGTAATATACCTATAATTTTAAATATTTTACTATAAATACAATAAGAAATAATATAATGTATGTACTTCCCAGAAAAAATCTTCAGTAATGTCTCCGGATTTCTGACACTGACATTTATCTGTCAGTTACAAACATTCAAATTTTCAACTATTTTCCATGGCATTCTTTCGGCTGTAAAATTTATTAAAACAGATTATTTTATATATTATATTTCTTTTATCTCTAAATCTATAGAATATATAATAAAATAATTAAATGTATCACATAGAGAATTTAATTATATTTAATATTACCAAAAGAAATTTCAAAAAATAATATTTAGAAGATTTTTTTTCCAGAATCTTCTACTTCCAGTTGTCCAATTGTTACCAAAACCTTTTCAGATCTTCCCATGAATGTCCGATTGGGAAATACGTAGTTAAACAAGTATAAAGTCTTATAGTTTTTGAGCAATCGTCCTTCCAACATCCCACACACACACACACACACACACATACACACACACACATACACACACACATACACACATACACACACACACATCCACATACATACACACACACAGAGACATCATCGTAAAAATGTTAAAATCGGATTGTAGGGACCTTAAAACGTGCTTATTTAATAAAATCTGGATATGCGATTTTTAGCATGAATGCAATACCTCTCTTAGCGAGAGGTAAAAAAAGGTTTGTAACGAAGAATAAAGGACTTTTATATTCCTTGATTATAAGCGTTATTTCAATTTATTACATTAATATTGTACCTACATATTTTATTTCATTGGCTACCGGATTCTTGACGATATTTTAACATTTTATATCTGAAATATCTCGTGCTACAGATGTGCTACATCGAATTTTGTTAATGTAAAATTTAATATTAAACAACTTTTTATTCTTGTAGTTTTATTCTAAAAGTTGCAAGAAAGTCAATTTCCGCAATCATTTAAAACCCCATTTTAAACTTCTATGTTCCGGTTTTCACTGCACACCTATATACATACATATGTATAATACGAAGGAAGTTACGTTAAATTTAATACCGATTGTAATATCCTATATAGATGGATGTTTAATTATGAATAACCCACGTGTTTCATAAAATAAATTAATAAATAAGTAGATTGTATATCATATTCCACTATAAAGAGGTTTTACAAGATCAAAGATTTACATAAATTTTTACTATTACATAGAATGACCCGATATCTACATCACAAAAGGAGGACAGATGAGATAAAAAGGATGATTTTTGGTAAAAAAAATGTTAAAAATTAAAATCTACATCTAATTATTGCTTACATACGTTTCTTTCACGAGAGAGGTGAAAATAAATGTTGTAATTTTTAGCTATTTACAGACTAGAACAAAATGTTAAACAATTGTTTAGTTTGAGTTGACCGACGCCAAAAATTACATCGCATTTTAATGGCACAAAATTGATCCCTGTGGCGCACTCTCCACGCCAGCAAAGAGTGTCCGTGAGGTGACGCCTGGTAAGCGCCCGCACGGTACAAATATTCCATCATTACCAATATCTGTGTATGAAGCAGATTGGCACACCCAGCAATGGGTAATATGCCGTGATGAAATATTTATTTATTTATTTTTATTTTAAGTTTTAATAATAATAATAATTTATTTAGACTGCCAATAAACAGGTACAATCCCAATTACATATTAACAGTATGAAATAGATACATATAGATACAAACATATACATACATTATTATTATTATAATTTATTTATTATAGTAATTTTTAATATCTTGTTTGTTACTTACTGTAATATCAAAATTATTTAAACTACAATTTACATTATTTACAATACTTAAACAATTCATTAACGGGGAGCAACTATTTTTTACGTGAAATATTAAATTCCTTGGTCTTAACTGAATATTCGGTACATGAAACGGGAGACAACTTAACAATTCTGGTACTATAATTTTGTTATGAATTATCTCCCAGATGAATATAACTGAAAACATATCTCGCCTATCTTTAGCGTATTCACTTGAAATAATTTGGTTTGAATATCATATGAGATCATAAATAGGAATGAGAAGTATCTTTTATAATACAAATATCGTAGAAATCTCTTTTGAACTTTCTCTAACATATCTGTATCTACAAATGAATTAGGATTCCAAACAACCAGCAGTATTCTAGTAATGATCTAACTAATGAATTATATACATTAATTAATGTTTCCACACTAAAATATCTGTCTGAAAATTTCATGAAATTATTTATCAGTAATCATTTACCATCTCACAAAAATATACTTAAATAATTAATTAAAAACGAATTTACACAGATCAGTAATTATTAAGAATTTATGACATATATCATCTGTCAAACTCAAATACAACTTTAAATTTTTTGTTATATTTAAAATTGCAATCTGTGAATAGTCAGAAATTACAACTTTTATTTACCTCTTTCTCTCGCGAACGAAGCGCATGTAAACAATAAATTTGGACTTCATTCTGAACATTTTTTGTAATTACACTTTTGTTTTAAAATAAATATGCCACAAATCCGCAGAAAAGTAGACACTCGGTATATTTTAAACTTGAAAACGAAAAAATTAACTTGAGCATATTTATCTCAACTTATAAATTATTTCTATAAACATATTTTTATATTTAAAACTTAAAAATGGAAAACCTAATATAATATATTATGTTTATACGACCATTGTAATAAGTATGACATATCAACGTAGTATCCTAACACTGAAAGTTGAACTTAAGACATTAGTGTTACGATATATCTCATATCGTAATATTTGACACGGTTGCTAGGTTACTATGTCATTATTTTCTAACTAGACAAGTTAAAATGTGTTCAGTTGGTAAATATTTAATAATATGTAATTAAAAATGTAAAATAAACATTTGTAATAGATAAATATGTATACATTTTTCATTTGTCAGCTGTCCGTACGTTTGAACCTAAATTTCAGTTTTGTAAATAAAATAAAAAATATTTATGATCGTCTAAAAAACAATGTTCGTAACTTGTATGAAATTCAAATATCTTAGCTCTTGTGTATTGACTTGCATGATATTTGGTATTCTTCATAATTTGTTACGAAAATAACTATATATTTTTACCTCTCGCTAAGAGAGGTTTCGGATTCATGCTAAAAATTGCTTATCTAGATTTTAATAAATAAGCACGTTTTAAGGTCCTTACAATCCAATTTTAACATTTACGATGATGTGTGTGTGCGTGCGTGTGTGAGTGTGTCTTTGTGTGTGTATTTGTTGGAAGGACGATTTTTCAAAAACTATAAGATTTAATATCTATTTAACTACGTATTTTTCAATCGGACATTAATGGGAAGAGTTGAAAAGGTTTTGGTAACAGTTGGACAACCGGAAGTAGCGGATTCTTGAAAAAATTCTTCTAAATATTATTTTTTGAAATTTTTTGTTCTTACTAATATTAAAGAAAAATAAATTATCTATCTGATAGATTTAAATATTTTATTATATCTTCTATAGATTTAGCGATAAAAGAAATATAATATAGAATATAATCTGTTGTAATAAATCTTATAGCCGAAATAATACCATGGAAACCAATTGAAAAATTAAAAAGTCAGTGTCAGAAATCCGGAGACATTACTGAAGACTTTTTTAGGAAGTATATACATATATTATTTCTTATTGTATTAATAATTTAATATTTAAAGTTATAGGTATATTACACATACCCTTCAGAAATACTTTTAATCACGACAATGAATTGGAAACATCTCGAAACATTAGAAGAGTAGGACGAAATGATTTTAATTTAAAAAATCTACATAAAAAATCTGATGTGGCCAGCACATAACCTCTCGCCGTATATTTTACCTGGCTGTATGCATAAAGCAAAGAATATTTTTATAAATACAAATAATATATTCATATAAATCTATGACGTATAAACTTCTTTATTATTCAATAATAGCATGTCTCAACATAAAGATATTTTAACATAAATTATGTTACAATAAATTACAAAGTATAGTTTACCATATATAAATATTAGGCTGGTAACAGCAATTTTCAATTCGAACAACCTTGTTTACTTTCTCTTGATATTCTTTTAGTAAAAACATTAATTTTGGGCGGTCTAAAATGTATATATCTGGATTGTGCATCTATTCTTACATATCTTTTTTTACATTTTATTTTTTCATACTTGTTATATCTAAATAACACTAATTCCCTTTAATAAAGTGACGGATAGATTGCACTCCGATTATTCTTATATCGATGTGTAATTTTGTCAATATTTACAACTTACTTGAGAAGAATTTGATAGCTTTTTCGCAATTCAAAGTTACTCTAGTCTACAGTACTGGTGTACATTGTTCCATAATGTTTGAAACAAATTTAAGTCCTTCAACCTAGACTTGTCATCTCCATAATAGTCACAGATCAAGAATTAAGGGATTCCCCAAATACATTTTTCTTTCATTACTCATTATTTCTGACACTGACATTTATCTGTCAGTTACAAATAATTTAAATTTGCAACTATTTTTCATGGCATCCTTTCGGTTGTAAAATTAATTACAACATTATTTTATATATTATATTCCTTTTATCTCTAAATCTATAAAATATGTATAAAAATATTTAAATGTATCAGAAAGAGAATTTATTTTTCTTTAATATTATCAAGAAAAATTTTCAAAAAATAATATTTAGAAGATTTTTTTTCAAGAATCTTCTACTTCCGGTTGTCCAATTGTTACCAAAACCTTTTCAGATCTTCCCATGAATGTCCGATTGGGAAATACGTTGTTAAACAAATTTTAAGTCTTATAGTTTTTGAGTAACCGTCCTTCCAACATCCCACACACACACATCCACACACACACACACACACACACACACACACAGACATCATCGTAAAAATGTTAAAATCGGATTGTAGGGACCTTAAAACGTGCTTATTCAATAAAATCTGGATATGCGATTTTTAGCATGAATCCAATACCTCTCTTAGCGAGAGGTAAAAATAGATAGAATTTTTGGTGTAGAGTGTAGGTATACAAGAAATGTTAAAAGTACAATAGGGTGCGAGCAGGCATGTGACTTTGTTGGCCTTAAAAATCAGATATAGGGGCCCGTGTAAGAATGGTAGCTAGTAATTATGTACATAGATGTCAAATACTATAATTTTTCATTCTAAAATTCGTGAAAATGCCGGACGCAAATAAAAGCCGGCTGGAAATTTACATTTTTGTCGGATATGCCCGGTTTTATCCGGACGTCTGGTCACCCTAAATTAAACAATTTAATTTCAATTAGATGATCTAAATTTTAAAAAGAAACAATTCTAGAATTACTAGCTATTCATTTGAACTGTTTCAATAAAAATAATATTTACTAATTAACATAAATTTGTTATACCTAAATCATAATTATTTATCTCATATACCTTGCCCCCTGAAAAAGGATTTAAAAAAAATAATTCTATGACCCTCGCTGGGAATAGAGTACCAACACTTACTTCTTGGAAGTCAAAGGCTCAACTAGATGCTCCGGTTGATTCTAAAATTAGCTGTTGATCAGCTACAACGACACCGGACAATGATAGCATTGCAATACTGCAATACACAATTACTCACTACCGATTTGTATATTGTCGTGTCTAAGCCAATACTGGCTGCCTGACTGGCTGTATCATCCAAATTATTTTATTTATTTATTAATTGTACTCTTTAATTATCGTTACATCACACTCAAGTCCAGTAATTAATTCAACAAAACTTGAATAAACATATCGGTAATTGAATGCGAATGTTGAATTTAAGGATATACGCAACCATTTAGCTATTAGTGTATATCCGGGCATCAGCATACTCTATAAATATAAAATTATCACTTACACATTGAATACATACGAGCCCAAAATCATAATAGTTCGGCCGGCATAATATTTTATATATATTACAAAAAACTCAATAAATATTTATTCTTACAAAATTATATACCGTAAAATATACAATTTCAGGTTCAATTAAAAACAAAAATAAAATAATTTCGATAACAATTACGTTTTAAACTAAATTAAAGTAACTTTAACACACGAATTAGAATAGTTTGGCCACTATTTTAATAATACGTTGCACCTCCTTTATAACGGCTTTAATTCTGTTAGGCATTGTATCAAACAATTTTGCACACTCATCAGATTAAATATTATCCTATATTTGTTGCAATTTTACTTTTAATTCGTTTATTGTACGTGCCGGATTCTTATGCAGTTCCTTTTTCATTTTATACTAAAGGAACTTAATTCGTGACCTTGAAATTCATTTTAGAGTAGGAATATTATGATTTTTAAGCCAGGTTTTTGAAGAATGACACGGGGTACCGTCTTGCTGAAAAACATATGTACAAGCTCATTTTGACGGACTGGTGTAAAGGAATCGATGGTAAAAAAAACATCTTTATATTTGTCTGCGTTAACAGTGCCATTTGTAAAATATAGCTTGCTCACCCCTCTTTCAGACATGCAACCCCAAAACATAAAGCTTGCAGGAAATTTCACTTTTTTAAACAGTCTGACTGGTATGTTTCGGAAAAAGTACGCAATACGCGTTTTCTACGATCTCCTAGGCAAACTTTAATTTTGGACTCCAAAAAATACTTTGCCATTGATCTTGAGTCCAATTTTTGTGATCCTTAGCCAATTTCAATCGATTACGCTGTTGTAAGTTTGTACGCAAAGGGTTTTCTTTAACCTAGTAAAACATACAAAATACTAATAATCCTTTTTACCTCTCGCTAAGAGAGGTATTGGAATCATGCAAAAAATCGCATATCCAGATTTTAGTGAATAAGCACGTTTTAAGGTCCCTACAATCCGATAATAACATTTTTACGATGATGTCTGTGTGTGTGTGTGTGTGGGGGGGTTGTTGGAGGCACGATTTCTTAAATTCTATAAGACTAAAGATCTATGTAACTACGGATTCCTCAATCTAACAGTAATGAGAAGAGTTGAATAGGTTCTGGTAGCAATTGGATAACCGGAAGTAGTAGTATTTTAACAAAAATATTCTAAATATTATTTTTTGAAAATTTATGTTATTAGAAATATTAAAAAACAAAATTCTCCATCCGACACATTTAAATTTTTTATTATATCTTCTATAGATGTAAAGATATAGATATGTAATCTATAAAATAATCTGTTGTAGTAAATGTCATAGCCTGCTCACAGCCCAAATATCTCCATGGTAACTACTTGAGAAATTAAAATTTCTGTAATTGACAGAAAAATGTCACTAATGTCAGTGTCAAAAATTCAGAGATAGTACTGAAGGCTTTCTCTGGGAACGATATTTAATATTTATATTCGTATTATTAATTATATATTTAAAATTATAGGTATACTACATGAACCCTTCAGAAATAACGCCATTCCTGTTAATAAATTGGAAAAACCTCGAATATTTAGAAGAAATGGAGAAAACTTGCTCATAGAATGAATTTAAAATGATAGAAAATACGTAAATATAAAGATTAGGTATAATTAGATTTTTTTGTGTGTTCAAGAAATGTTACATACAATACTTATATATACCACAATGGAAAGGGCGCGAGAGGTATTGTGATTTTTAAAAAAGAAATCGTAAAAAGAAATTACTTTATATAACTTGTATCCTATTTGTTTAATTTTTACCTTCCGTCACCCTTGGGTAAGGAAGGTATTGTCATTGGTCAAAAAAAAATTATCATGAGTTTTTAGTGACTAAGCATGTTTTAGGGCCCCTATAATACGATTTTACCATTTTTACGATCAAGTCTGTATGTATGTATGTATGTATGTATGTATGTGTGTGTGTATGTGTATGTGTATGTGTATGTGTATGTGTATGTGTATGTGTATGTGTATGTGTATGTGTATGTGTGTGTGTGTGTGTGTGTGTGTGTGTGTGTGTGTGTGTGTGTGTGTGTGTGTGTGTGTGTGTCTGTGTGTGCCTGTGTGTGTGTGACAAAAGTTCCGGATGGCATAACTTCAATACCACGATTCCAAAAATTATATTTTTTTCTATTCCTGAAGTTTACATCCAGAAGAACAACTGATTAGATTTTGGTTATAATTGGTAAACCGGAAGTAGCCTCATTTGAGGATTTAACAGTTAAATTTGATTTATTGAAATTTAACGTTATTATAACTTAAAGAATATATTATTCTCTATACGATTTGATTACATTTTATACTTCATATTCAATAGATATAGAGTTAAAGAATTTTAAAGAAATTAAATTTTATAAATCAGCCAGCTATACTAAAAATGAAAACTACTAATATATTCATATAATTCAAATTAACAGATGTCAGTATCAATAAAAAGTAAATTAATGTGGCAGAGATGAGGATGTTGAAGTAGATGTTGGGGAAAAGACGAAAAGATAAGGTAAAAAAATAACTCTAGTGTTACAAGTTTCTAGAAAGATACAAGAACATGTCATGAGGAGAAATGAAGGATTATATTGGAAGAACCTAAGTAATAGGAGGTTGAAGAAACAGAGGAAGACCAAAGATAAGATGGAAGGACTGTATTGCGGAAGACTGGAGAGAAAAGGATCTGAATGAGAACGACACGCAAAAATAGTGACCCCTAACGAATTGGAAATGCTAAAGAAGAAGAAGATGTCAGTGTCAAGTGCAATTTGAATAGATTTATTATGAAATAATTTTACTAGAAATTTAGAATCTGTTGCAAGAAAAATTATGTATGTAATTTATACATTATACATATACAGGATTGACGGAAGGTATTGTGCTGGTCACAACAGATTTTTCTTGTAGTGGTAGATACTGAAATTTGTTTTCCGATCATTTCTCGCCATTTTACAGTAATATCTCGAGCATTTGAGCAGCTATTTTGTTTCACAATTTTCCTTAAAGCTCAATGATCAGCATTAGAAGTTGACGGTGGACGGCCAGTTTTTTTTTTCTTTCCATAACATTTCCATCTTTAATCAAATTAATAATAGCTTGTTCTGGCGATCGCGGAATCGAATGTGAAATCGAAAGTTTTCGTACCGATATACCGTTCATATGGCATTAATTATGGATTTACTTAAATCTTGACTTGGTTCACCACGAGCCATTTGGTGCAAAAACGTATCACGTTAAATAAATAAATAACACATATGTACAACAGATCACACTATATTGAAAGATGTGGAAGTCGTGTATAATATCGCGTTTTCTAAGGTACCTCTATATACAGGGTATGGCCATGACGTGGCTCGCGTTTCGTACGCCATTAGCGGGCCAATGTCACTTTTGTACAAAACGTTAATAAGTATGATTTTCCCGTAAATTATTGTGTATTTTCGTGGCTATTTGTTCTAATTTAATTGAAAAATACATTTAGATATAGTTTTAAGGTTTATTTAAAGTATAATTAATATTTTTATGTAATTCTCGTATAAGTATTGTGTTAAGATACAGACAATATTAAAAACAAGGATTTGTTACCAATATTAAGCACCGACATTTTAGTTTTTAAAAGGTAAGTTTAGAATATATAATTATTTTATAAATAATAACCATATAAAGTAGTTTAATATTATATACGTATACGTACAGTGGTGGACAGAAAAAAATAGGACAGTATTTTTTTTCTAGTGTAAACTGATGCTTGACAACCCCACTTATTTAAAATGTTAATGATAGAATTTTTATTAATATTATAGCGCTGGGCAATTTGTCTGATCGGCATTCCTACTGTCGCTTTAACAATTACCGAACACTTCACAATATCGCTATTTCGAGGCATTTTTTTAAATTCGATTCGATAATTCAATTTTTGACAAATCAAAGTGACATAAGTCTTAATTGTAAAGCCAAATTCAAGCAACTAAATCTTATAGAAAAAAGTTGACTTGATTTACGACTTGTCCTATTTTTTTCTGTCCACCACTGTACATAACCTCTACGAGGCTGACTCACCTACTACCCCTACTACATTGGAAAGGATGACGTAACTGTTTAATATTTAAATACTTGGAGTGGAATTTATTAGGATTATTATGTATTTGGGCATTGTGTAATAAAGATTTACTAAATGAATGTAGTGTTTAATTCCTGTGTCTTTCCCTGTGAGACGTGAAAAGTGCTAACAAAAGTGTGAAGTGGGATTAAATTTCTATGTGCAGAGCAGATATAGTTCAGATTTGTGATTTTGTATAGATAATATCGAAATGAAGAAACTTAGTTCGAGCAGATATCTGGAAATAGGCGACAGCTAAATAAGCGGGTTAAATATGATCTTATTGGTGATGCAAATGCAAGAGAATGTAGTGTTAAATACATGCGTTTCTTGTGAGACGTGAAAAGTGCTAACATAATTATTAATAGTAATATATAAAACAAAATTGTTTGTAGATTTATAGTTTACAGACTTAAAATCTCTGGAAAACGAAAGATTTTTGCTGATAAATAAGATGGGAGTAAATATGTCATAATAATATGTAATAAATTAATTTTTATTATTTTTTCATAGTATAATTATTTAATATTCTGTTGTAATAATAGGCAACGCTAGGGTACCTCTATATACAGGGTATGGCCATGGGCCGAAATCGCCGCCATTAGCGGGCCAATGTCAATTGTCAAATATACTGAGAATTGGATGTGGTACCTCTATATACCCTAGGTAACGCTAGGTAATACTTCAAGAGACTAAATTTAACTTACCGCTCTTTAAAATATAAGCACAACAATAAATTAACCCTTGCATTTTTCATTTTTTCATACATGAAAATATTTAATTTCGTTTGATTATGATTTCAACACGGTTTTAATTCAATCAATCAATTTCATTTACATGAAATGTCATTATGTCATTTTTGAAACATTTTCAACGGTCGGCAAGGTATTGAGAAGCTATATGTTAGCGCTAAATTGTCCCCTATCAACATACTTCGAACTACAACAGTATAACAGGCCAGCTATTCGAGTTTCATAGGCCTGATTCTTAGCATCAAACCAGCTCTGAATCCGGCATCAGCACCATCTTACACTTCACATTATAGTGTTTATTCTTTCAAAAATTTATTCTTTGTACTTTATATGAAATTATCTTTAAAATTTTAGTTGTTAATCATAAGAAATCAAAAATATAGGAACATAGATTGTCTTAGAGAAGAAAAATCATTATTTTTTTATTCTAGGTTGTCATTCCGAGAAACAAATAAAGTATTGAAAATTATATGTTTGGAAACAAATTAAATGTAGAAATTCGAAGATTCCACTTTTAACTTTCTTATATCGTGGGAGAAAAACATTTTTCTCACATACAGACATGTATTTGTACTGACACCGTTTCATTAAAAATCCATTATATTAATTAAAATTCGTTGTCGGCTTTAGGCTATATATGTATTGTTGTTTACAATGTTTAATAAAGAATTCAATTTTAGTTTTCTCCAATAATTACGTTTTAAGCCAAATCAATAGAACGTAAATTAAATTATAACAAAGCAGACCAAGCACATAAGAAAACGCCTGGAGGTAATTTTAAATAATTTTTTTAGGAGCTTCTGAAATTATAATTTGGTTTACCTACACCATATAGGTAACGCAAATTGAATTATTAACAAAGCACATAAGAAAACAACCCCTGGGGGTATTTTTACATAAATTTTTTTAGGAGCTTCAGAAGTTACAATCTGCTTTACCTACACCATATATGCAGTGCCGTTCCGTGGGTAAAAGGCGCTTTTGTGCAAAATTATATTTCAGCACCCCCCATAATGTATAATTTGCAAAATAACACACGGTTTAAAGTTTAAACTATACTTATGATTCTTAGAAATATGCTACATATAAAATATTGATGAAATTTTCTTCTTGTAATCAATATTATTAGGTTGTAATCGAAATTGTTTGTTATAATCAACAATTTTACAGTTATAGTTTGCAACATAACAATGCAAGCAAATTACCCGTTTAACAGAACAATCAGTCAACTTCAATATCGGCAAAGAAGAAAAATGAAATTATCTGACTTAAGATTTCAGAATTGCTAGTATTTATACAGGGTGTTGTATTTTAATGGACCCAGCAAATATCTCACTTATTTATTAAGTTAGTAATTTTTTTATATAACATGATTTATATAGCAACATGTAAGCTACTTGATGACTGATATTCATGATACCACTTCTGGTTTATTAGTAATTAATATCAACTTTGAAATTTCTAATGGAACATACTATATTTTTTTACAAATTTGAAAAGTATATTAAATTTGCTTTACAATAATGTAAAATAATCCATATGTTACATTATTAAAAAGTAAAATGGCGGGCACTTTTTTATACACCTAGTCAAAAAGAGAATAGTGAGCCATGACTATATGGCTTGAAATGAAACAATTAACTAAAACAATTATTTAAGTTAAATACATGAAAAATTAAAAATAAATAAATAAAAATAAAATAGTGGACATAACAAAAGATGAAATATATTAAATACTCTGAAGATGGTTTGAATAAATAAACCTAAATCGATTAGAATAATTGTTTGTGTATTTATTTTATTAGTATAATAATTGTGGCACAACATCAAATAAATTATATTTTAAAAATAAAAGATATATGCATAAAATGTACCACCATGAGAATATAACAACGTTTAAATTAATATCTTTGGTGTAAATATTTTTATTCAATTTTGACATTTTAAATTGCCATTATTAACTCCACAACAACAACTATAACTAACTGTTTATTTGCTAGTCAATGAAAAAAAATAATTAAGTCACTCTCACAGAATTTTAACTCACTCTGCAACAAATAATGCATTTAAAATAACATCATGCACAAAAATAACTCACCACAGACTTTATTAGACATAAATAAGCCATTTTCAATATTTTTCATGAAACACACGACAGAAAATAAAGCTTGTTTATAATTTATAAACGACTTGACGTCTATCAACGACGATTGTCAATGCGCAAGCTACTGATTAATTAGTTTTTTATTTTGTCAAAATTAAATATTATAATGGCTTTTCTTATTATTTCGTCAAAATTGAATAAAATATTGTATAAACCATGTGAATTTTATTTTTTAAAAAACCATTTTTATTGTACACAAACATTTTTGTGCACATTAAATCCCAGCCTCAAGGAACGCGAGATATGTATTAAATTGTGAAATTTAAATCAATCCTTTATGTATAGATTGAGAAAAGATAGTTTATCTTTAATTTAGTATTGACATTTGAGATGTGCATTAGTTGATATCTTTCCTTCAATATCTTAAATTTGGTAGAAATAATGACACATTCTTAACTATTTAACAGTTTTTCTATTTTAATGTTAGAAGTCTTATTATACTTATAAAAAAAATGTAAGAAATGGTGGCCCACTTATTTTGGACACTTGTATATATCTTGTTCAATATATGTGGTAGTGTGAAACACGTTTTACATAGGAAGCCGATCCATCTACTTTAATAATATCTATGATCATGAGCGTATCTCTAAATCCTACACACAACACACATACCGCTTTTTTTTATCTTTTTAAGCTTTGAATACAAGAAGTACCGGTTTATAGCAAGATTTAAAATAGTCTTAAAAATTTAACGATCCATAGAAGCGTAAAATTTATAATTACAAACTTATAACTGGACAAAAAAAATGTTTAGAAAATAAACGTCACCTACGAAGAGATTTGAAGATATGGAATATTAACAGATTCTAGTCCAGGAGAAATTCATTCCTCATCATTGGTTTGAGTGATCAATTATTTTTTGTTTTGTCAAAATAAATGAACGTTTATAAATACTTTTGATTGTTGTTTACCGTGAATTAAACGCGGACATAAAAATTTAATAAAACTTGTATTTCCTATGCAGTCGATCCAGTTTTTTCTGCAAATATTTTGAATTTTCAAATATTTTCATCTTGATTGAGGAACTAATAGATTGAAATCGGATATGTGTTTTGTTTGTTCTAGGATTTAGCATTAATACTACATAAATTTGAAGGTCAGCTTTGGAGCAGTTTGCTTTTAATCTTTAATCAAAATAAAGTGAATATAAAAAGTTTGATTACATTTTAAATTATTTAATACGTTATCTAAAACTAAAATCTAAATGGTTGACAGACTGTTTATTATTTTTCTCTTCACATTTAAATTAATTTATACAAAGTAAAAAAAAAATGTTCCAATGTTGATAAATGGAACAATGGAAGTAATAAGGAATAATCACTTTACTATATTCCCATAAACCCATAATAATTTGGCCGATTTACATTTCCAACAAATTGAAAAATCTACATAAATGGTTAGAAATATCTACAAAATTATTTCGGCTACTTTATATACAGACTTAAAATTAAAAATCTGATGTAGCCAACATAATACCTTCCGTTTAATTGAATTTTTATTCATGTAAAATATTTAAAATTAAAATAAATACCGGGTTCGATCACGACTGACGCCAAATATTTCAAATTTTAAATGGCACAAAAATGACTCCTGTGGTGCACTCTCCACGCCAGCAATAAGTGCTCATGAGGTGACACCTAGTAAACGCCCGCACGGTACAAATATATCATCGTCGTTACCGAAATTTGTGTACAAAGCAGATTGCCAAACCCAGAAATGAGTAATATGCCGTGATGATAAATTTTATTTATTTATTTATATACTTACCTATATTTATTGCTGGCGTGGAGTGTGCACCACAGGGGTCAATTTTGTGTCATTTAAAATTCTAAAATATTTGGCGTCGGCCGGAATTGCACCCGGTTCCCCAGATTCGCCTGGTAAACACCCGCACGGTACAAATATGTCATCATTATTACCGACATCTGTGTACAAAGCAGATTGACAAACTCAGCAATGGGTAATATGCCGTGATGATATATTATATATTTTTATTATTTCACCTATATTCCTACATATTTACTTACGCTGGAAATTGTATTAAGGTCCTTTCCATATAATTATTGTAAACGTTAATATTATTATTTGAAAGGATTAGTTTGTTGACATAGACATATATCTGTCAGGTACATAAATTTGAGACCTCAACTTTGTAACCATGGAATTGTGTTTAAAGCGTAGGCTTCGGGATTAAAATTATAGATAATTTTAGAAATTTATCCAAAAATATATACAAAACTATTAACGCAAACCTGTGGAAAATTTAAAAACTTTAATTTTTATAATAAAAAACCCCGAAAAAATAACATTTGAAGCTATTTTTCGGAGAAAAACTATTTTGAGCTTCCAGTAAAGTGCCATTTCCGGTTATCTGATTTATACCAAAATCTAATGGCATCTTTCCATATAAGAGTAAGGTAGAAATACAAGGTTTCCAAATTTTCTGACACACACTCACACACACACACACACACACACACACATATATACACATACACACAGACATCATCGTGAAAATGTTAAAATTGGATTCTAGTGACCTTAAAACGTATGGTCATTTACCAAAATCTCGATATACGATTTTTAGCACGATCGCTTACCAAGGGTAGCGGGAGGTAAAAAAATGGACCAAAGACTGGTGATAAAAGTTCGATCGGTATTTTAAGGGTCATCTTCAGTCCAAATTTAGTTTCTACCGAGACGCTTTACTTTTGACAGAATGAAAAACTTCGTAAAATCCAGTGCTTACAGTAAAACCTACTTTGCAAGACATATATAACAATACTCTAACAGAAAAATGGGCTGGATGGATTGGATAATGCCTCATAGAATTAAATTACTAATAAAGGCGATGTAATCCAATATTAAATGCCGCGCGGAATACTTGAATAACATATTCAGTTTTTGTTAGTGTAAAATCTATATTCTAAACTAGTTGAAATAAATTTGTAGAAATACTCATCATTTGCGTTGGTTTTATAATAATGTAACGTGCGCCCCTAACTTAAGAGTATACGAGCGCCGCTACTGATAGAATATTCCCGAGCGGCGGAAAACCCCAAACGACTAGACGTGTTAATTACACCGGTGACCTGAATCCTTTGTATTCAATGTCATTGTGGCGTCGGAAAGATCGAGAAGGACATCGCGCTATATAAACCCGTTGCTAAAGCCAGCGAAAGAGAGTCTGATATATAGAAGCAACAAGCAATGAACAGTTGGTGACATAAATAAACAGTCTCCGAGTTGTGAACATAAATAAATGTAGGTACGAGTATATAAATAAATATGGTGATATAAATATTGTTTAAATAAATAATCTTAGTGTTTAAGTATTTAATAATATTCTTAGTCTTAAATTAGTGTTAATAATTGTTTAATCATAGTGTAAGTTATTTTTATTATCTTTTTAATATTTATCCTTTATAATTTATCGTTTAATAAACGTATTCTTTTAATTAATATTATTTGTCTTATTTGTACACTTCACCCAAATAAATAAACGTTACAATAAGTTTGTTGAAAATGTAAAATGGCAGAAATATTATGAGTTTGGGCTCGTATATTAAACGTTAATGACACTTATTTTAATTTAAAACTTCGGCATTAGAACGTATTTAGGACGAACTATTATGACGAGGGGTTAGTAGCTGTCAGCTCCAGAAGCCACCCTCAACTTCAACCCGCGCTTAATGAAACACCTGTTAATGGGTGTTAGCTTCACACTGTGTACAAAATGATTGAAGCTAAAGGTTGTCAAGTATGTTAAGTCACTATTTTTTAAAATAGAGAAAAGAATAAATAAATGTGGAATTTCCCACAAGAATAAAAAATTCCATTTATCGCAGTTTCTGGGTTAAGCAAAGCACGAAAATTACAATGTAACTTTTATAAAGGAATCCTCCACCGTAGGATCAAATAGAAAATTAGTCATTTATGTATAAACTATACCTTAAATCTATATGATCGAGTTATCAAAATTTAAAAAAAATTATTAGTTCTTGAAAAATTCATGTTTTTAATGCTTTCTCCCCAGTTTTCCAACACATCTGTTCAATTCCAATTTCTTGCTACTTTCAAACCTTTGATATTCGAGAACCATTTTCTAGTAAATAATGCAGAAATGATCGAAACAATAAAAGTAGGCAAATGAATGTATAAATTTATGATGCTACGTGCATTTGTATGAAAATGAAAGATATGGTGAATTGGTGAATAACATAAGCAGAACAAACTTAGTCCATTCCTGCAAAGTCAAAAGCTTAGATATTTTTATTTTTTAATAAATGAGGAATCCAGAAAATAAAATTTCAACCATAATATTTTCTTTACTTTTAAAATTTTAAAGAATAAATATATTTGGTGTACATGTTACATGAAATACAATTAATAATTATGCTAGAATACTCATAATATTAATTTGGAGGTTAATATAAGCTGCAGATACATTACGGAAATTGATATGTGACAAGACAACTTTGTTGATAACATGATAACAATATTACATATTAAAGGAAAATTTTACTAAATAATAATATAATTACAAAAGAGGAAATATACGCAGATTGAATGAAGCGACCTTAAAATGACGAAGTTCTTGTTGGAAAATTGTCGCCAAGTAAAAATATAGTAATATTTTTTTATCGAGAAACGACATCCTTTTCCATTCAGTACTCAAAAAATTAGTTATTTCTTTTTTAATATATTTTAATAAAAGATTGGTTCTTGTTCTTTAAAAAAAAAATAATATACAGGTGTCCATTTTTCGAGGCTCACCATTGGGATCTCGGAAACTATAAGAGATACGAAGTTGGTTACACTTCTATAGGACACTTTTATTTTCTTTCGAACAATGATGCTCAATTTTTTTTATCACTGTTAGATTTTGAGTTATGAGGTCAAAGTTATGATTTTTATCGGACGTCATAATGAGAAGTTACATCATCGAAATCAGAATGTTCTTAGCTCTCCAACGATGTATAACTTATTGATGTTCATTTGTTTGAAGCAGCAAAAATGCAAAAAATAATAATTTTACAGGTAAAAACAATGATTGTAATTTGTTTATTTTCATTGCTAATATCCTAGTTTAGCTCTCAAAATTTTATTCAGAGTAATTAGTTTTAATATTTTTACATGGACGCCATAGTAGGCGATGACCACATGGAAAACGTAATTTGAAAAGTAAATAAGTTAAAAAAATTATAGAAAGAAAATAAACGTAAAAATAAACAAATAACAATATGTAATTAATTATTTCATATGCTTCATTCCCACAATCATTATTGTTTTTATCTTGTAAAATTAATAATTACTACATTTTTACTGTTTGAAACAAATGGACATCAATAAGTTATACATCGCTGGAAAGCTAAAAAATCCTCTTTTCATTGATGTAACTTTCGATTATGGCGTCCATGTAAAAATTATAACGTTGAGGTCAGCTCAAAATTTGAGCGTCGTTGTTCGAAAGAAAATAAAAAGTATCGTAAAAAAGTGCAAACTAAAATTTCATATTATTTTGTATTTAGAAGTTATTTGTAAAAATAAAAATCAGTAAAATTTTAATTTTTGTATTTATCTAGTTACCATTGAATATTTAAGATAAAACAAATACATCTTTAAAATAATCCACTAATAGCGCAACTTTGCCCTAATTTACCCGATTAGGTTTCTCTTATAGTGACCGAGTGACCGAGAGTCTCGAAAAACGGACAGCCTGTATATTCAATATAATCCTTCCCAACTACGGTGAACTAGTAAGTGTATTTCCTTCATAACAGCATTCATTTTGTTATCAGAAAATTATGGAGACAGAGATCTATTTTAATTATTATTAGTTCAGACATGGATTGGTACAAATACGGATATACATGTGAACAACCTTCATCCGGTATCTTGCGGATATCGTACTCAAAACTAGCAAATTCAGTGAAAAACTAGTTATAGAATATTGATAGTGGAAGGTAATATACCTACCTATACAGGATGTTATATTTTAGTGGACCCAGCAAATATCTCGCTTATTTATTGTTAGTAATTTCTTTCATATAACATGATTTATACAGCAATAAGTAAGCTACTTGATGATGGATGTACATTCATGATACTACTTCCGGTTTATTAGTAATTAATATCAACTTTGAAATTTCAAATAGAATATACTATATTTATTTACAAATTTGAAAAGTACATCAAATTTGCTTTACAACCATGTAAAATATTCCATATGTTACATTATTAAAAAGTAAAATGGCGGGCATTTTTTTATACACCTAGTCGAAAAGAGAATAGTGAGCCATGACTGTGGCTTGAAATAAAACAATGAACTAAAACAATTGTAACTATTATTATAAAAACGAAATAATATCTTTACCGTGTTACAATTGTTTTAATTAATTGTTTTATTTCAAACCATAGTCATGGCTCACTATTCTCTTTTCGACTAGGTGTATAAAAAATTGCCCGCCATTTTACTTTTTAATAATGTAAAATATGGATTATTTTACATGATTGTAAAGAAAATTTGATGTACTTTTCAAATTTGTTAAAAAATATAGTATGTATAGTCATATATAAAATAAAATGACATCGTATGTGCGTGTGCAGTAGTTTTACTTGAACCTGTTCTCTTTAGATGACATAATAATTATGTAGTGCACTACGAACGGTTATTAAATATAATTTTATTATTTATTTTATGTAGAGAGTAGAAGGAAAATCTGTTTATGTGGGTTAGGAATTAAACTTAAATATCTGATTAAATTTTATTGACTTTAATGCCAGATGCCACAAAATAAAAGTAAAATGGATGAGGAATATAAAGTAAATAGATTGATAAGTTGTTAGACAAATTGATAAGAAAATGATTTAACTTAACGCAGAACCTGTTAATATTATTTATGATAATTATGGCTAGTGAATTAGTTGTAATTCTGTGTATTATTATCGGATATATCCTAAAAACTGAGGATCCATAGAAAACGATTAAACACTTTTATTTGTATATACATAGTTTATTTTTTATCTCGACGGATCGGCATAAAACGATTCTGCGCATTTGGACTCCGAAAGAAATTTAATAGCATCGTTCAAAAATTGTCTTAGGTCCATAAAATTTGTACAGGCGCAAAGGCGCAAGTTTAGGTTCTAACAAATTGTTCTTTCTTGAAAACAGCTGAATGTATGTCTATTTATTATTTGTATACAAATAATACGGTCTGATAATAAATTTATCTTATGAATATGTTTTAAGGAAACGTAATAAAACATCTAAAAATAACATAGTAAGGTTTCTGAGATTAAAATCAAATATACCGCCTGTGCGAACCTGTTAAACGCTTAGGGGCGAACATAGAGATTTAACATGGGTTTTTTGTTTTGTTCTCCTGTTCATTTGACGCAAAAACATCTATAGTGCAAATTTTTACAGAATTACAAATTGCATATAAAATTGTTTTTACATTTTTACCTACCGTCACCTTTAGGTGCTTAAGGAAGGTATTGTCTTTGGTCAAAAAATTCAATGATGAGATTTAGTGAATAAGCACGATTTTACCATTTTTACGATGGTGTATGTATGTATGTATGTATGTATGTATGTATGTATGTATGTGTGTGTGTCTGTGTGTGTGTGTGTGTGTGTGTGTGTGCGTGTATGTGTATATGTGTGTGTATGTGTATATGTGTGTGTCTGTGTGTGTGTCTGTGTGTGTGTGATGAAAGGTGATTAGATTTTGATTATAATTGATCAACCGAAAGTACCCTGATTTGAAGATTTTAACAGTTTTTCTTGAAAAAACGTAGTTAAGTATAATTTATTGACATTTAACGTTATTATAACTTAAAGAATATATTATTCTCTATACGATTTGATTGCATTTTATACTTCGTATTCAATAGATATAGAGTTAAAGAATTATAAAGAAATTAAATTTCATAAATTAGCCAGATATGCTAACCATAGAAACTGCTAATATATATTCAGATAATTCAAATTGGCAGATGTCAGTATCAATGAAAAGTAGATGAATGTGGAGAATGTTGAGATAGATGTTGGAGAAGACATGAAAAGATACGGTAAGGAATGAAAGAATAAGGGAAATAACTCTAGTGTTAGAAGTTTCTAGAAAAATACAAGAAAGACGATTACATTTGTTTGAACATGTCATGAGGAGAGAAGAAGAATATATTGCAAAAAGAATGAATAGCTTAATAATAGAATGTTGAAGAAACAGAGGAAGGCCACAGAAAGATGAACTGTATTGCGGAAGATTTGAGAGAAAAGGAACTGAATGAGAACGACACGCAAAACAGGAATGAGTCAAAAAAGAAAATAAAAAATAGTGACCCCTAACGAATAGGAAAAGCTAAAAAGAAGATGTCAGTGTCAAGTGCAATTTGCATAGTTTGTTTATGAAATAATTTTACTGGAAATTTAGGATTTTTTGGAAAAAAATTATGTATGGAATTAATACATAATACACAGAATTGAAGGAAGGTATTGTGCTGGCCACATCAGATTTTTTATTATGTTCAAGTTTCTTCACGATTATAAAAAGAAATTTCAAAATTTCCGTTAGTTCGTAGCAATAGACATAACATTTGTTTTTACCTTCCATCACGTTTTGGGGTCCCTACAATACGATTTTACTATTTATAAATAATATTGTTTTCTACATGGATATTACTACTAATTATCGGAAATTTTGTAATTTTTTTTTTTTTAAATTAAGAAGAAACTAAAACCATAAAAAAATCTGATGTGGCCAGCACATAACCTCTCGCCGTATATTTTACCTGGCTGTATGCATAAAGCAAAGAATATTTTTAGAAATACAAATAATATATTCATATAAATCTATAGCCGCGTACAGACCAAAATCAGCTTTCACGAACAGTTCGCGAGCTGTTCGCGAGCTGCTCGCGAACTGTTCGAGAGCTCAACGTCCACACCACTGTTTTCGAATCGAGACTCGAGTTCGTCAGTTAGTTTGAAGGCAGTTCGTCAGAAGTTCGCTATAAAGCTACGTATCCTGCATTTTCATTATTTTAAAATATATAGAAACAATGTCCACGTTGTCAAGCGAGGAAGAAAATATTGTTGCAGGTTTCTTAATTATAACAGGATTGAAAAATGTCGTGCAAAAATGCAAAATATTTGAAACCAAACCATAGGTGTTCCTGGATTTCGTCGGCACCCATTCCTGACTTTTTCATGCGTATTTCCTTTGCATGGGCTCGTCGATATTGCGCAATGACAGATAGTTTCCCTTCTACTTCGCCCGGTGGCATATTTAGAGCCGCACTAATTTCTTGAAGCGAGTCTTTCTTCATATTCCGCTTTTTGTAATGGGGATTTTTTGGATTCCATAAATTTGGATGCACTTCATATTGTTTGATTAAATTAATAATTTTCTCTTCACTCCATTGTTAAAAGAGCTAACCACACTTTTAAGATCGATCATCACCCATGAACGTCCACACTAGAACTGCTGTTCGCTAACACTTTCTTTGAAGTTACCGCTCATGTAGCGAACTTTGGCCGAACTCGAACCTGAACACGAACTGCTCGCGATCTCTGGTACACACCGACTTCTGCAGAGGTTCGCGAGCTGTTCGCGAGCTATTCGCGAACTTGGTCTGTACGCGGCTTATGACGTATAAACTTCTTTATTATTCAAAAAGAGCATGGTTCAACAAAAAACAATTTTCACATATATTTACAAATTTTATAGGTTATTTTACCATAAATTATGTACAATAAATTACAAAGTAGAGTTTACCATAAATAAATTTTAGGCTGGTAACAGGGATTTCAATTCGAACAACTTTCTTGTTTACTTTCTCTTCATATTCTTCTAGTGAAAACATTAATTTTGGGCGGTCTAAAATGTACATATCTGGATATGTACATCTATTCTTATATATCTTCTTTTACATTTTATTTTTTCATACATGTTGTATCTAAATAACACATTGATTTCCTTTAATAAAGTGATGGATAGATTGTACTCGGATTATTGTCATATCGATGTGTAATTTTGTCAATAATTTACAACTTACTTGAGAAGAATTTGACAGCTTTTTTGCAGTTCAATGTTACTCTAGTCTACAGTGATCGTGTACGTTGTCCATAATGTTTGAAACAAATTTAAATCCTTCAACGTAGACTTGTCACTTCCATAATAGTCACAGATCAAGAATTAAGGAGATTCTCCAAGTACATTTTTCTTTCATTACTCATTATTTCGATGAGATACAATTTTTCTGTATTTTACGTTGCAGAGTGGAGACCATCTTAACTTTCATCTTGTGTTTATAATATTTAAATATCATCTTCCTTCGGGATATATTCTCGCTTATATTTATTCTTTATATTTAGATTTTATAAATTTAAATTCATTTTATGAAGAAATTTTGTCCTACTCTTCTAGTTTTTCGAGATGTTTCCAATTCATTGTCGGGATTAACAGTATTTCTGAAGGGTATGTGTAATATACCTATAATTTTAAATGCTTAACTATTAATAGAATAAGAAATAATATAATGTATGTACTTTCCACAAAAAAATCTTCAGTAATATCTCTGGATTTTTGATACTGACATTTATCTGTCAGTTACAAACATGTTTTATTTTTCAATTGGTTTCCTGGACATTATTTGGGCTGTGAGATTTATTACAATAGATTATTATATACCTTATATTTATTTATTTCTAAATCTATAAAAGATATAATGTAATATTAACATGTATCAGATAGAGAATTTATTCTTCTTCAATACAACAAGAACAAAAGATTTCAAAAAATAATATTTAGAAGATTTTTTTTTAAGAATCTGCTATTTCCGGTTGTCTAATTATTACCAAAACCTTTTCAGCTCTTCCCAGTAAAGTCCGATTGAGAAATACGTAGTTAAACAGATATTAAGTGTTATAGTTTCTGAGATATCGTCCTTCCAACCGACTCACATACATACATACACACACATATACATCCACACACACACACACACACACACACACACACACACACACACAGACGTCATCATAAAAATATTAAAATCTGATTGTAGGGACCTTAAAACGTGCTTAATCATTAAAATCTGGATGTGCGATTTTTAGCATGATTCCAATACAGGTAAAAATGTAAAAACAGTTTTATAAGATTTAATTCTGTACAACTTTGAGAGGTGTTTCATAATTTTATGGCGATCCGTTAAGTTTAAAAATAAAATAATAAGATAAAGTTTTAACATTGTTTATTATTATACGAATATAAGTTTTCCATAAAATCTCTGAATATTTTTGTAACCTATTTTTTACCTCTCGCTAAGAGAGGTATTGGATTCATGCTAAAAATCGCATATCCAGATTTTATTGAATAAGCACGATTTAAGGTCCATAGAATCCAATTTTAACATTTTTACAATGATGTCTGTGTGTGTGTGTGTGTGTGTGTGTGTGTGTGTGTGTGTGTGTGTGTGGATGTGTGTGTGTGAGGTTGTTGGAGGCACGATTTCTCAAATTCTATAAGACTAAAGACCTGTTTGAGTACGGATTCCTCAATCTAACAGTAATGGGAAGAGTTGAACAGGTTCTGGTAACAATTGGACAACCGGAAGTGGTAGTTTCTAAAAAAAATATTTCTAAATATTATTTTTTTTAAATTTGTTACTACAAATATTAAAGATAATTAAATTCTCAATCTGACACATTTAATTTTTTTTATTATATCTCGTATAGGTTTGGAGATATAGTATATAATAATATAGAATAATCTGTTGTAATAAATCTCGTTGCCAGAAAAACAGTTGCGATTTAAATTTTTTTGTAATTGACAAATAAATGCAAAATGTCAGTGTCCGTTCTGGGAGGTATGAGTACATTTAATATATATTATTGTATTATTAACTAAATATTTATTTAAATTGCAGTTGTCAATATTACATATATCCTTAAGAAATAGCGCTAATACCGTCAATGAATTTGAAGTATTTCTCATAGAACGAAAGAAGGGAAACAATTCAATTATTTGTGTGTACAAGAAATGTTAAATTCGTTACTTATAGGGCGCGAGCAGCCTGTGACTTTGTTGGCCTGGGCAAGCAGATATGAGGATCCGTGTCAGAATGACTGCTAGTAGTTATTTACGTAGATGTCACAATTATCATATGTCATAATTTTTCATTCAAAATTTCATAATCTGTTTATTTGTCATCCATTAGTATGGCACAAAATTGACCCCTGTGGCGCACTCTCCACGCCAGCAATGAGTGCCCGTGAGGTGACGCCTGGTAAGCGCCCGCACGGTACAAATATTCCATCATTACCGATATCTGTGTATGAAGCAGATTGGCACACCCAGCAATGGGTAATATGCCATGATGAAATATTTATTTTATTTATTTTTATTTAGTATGGCATATACTTGTCGTGAAAAATAATCCACATGGATTTGGAAAATCATAATGTTTCGAATGAAAACTTATGATACTTGACACCTATGTATATTACCAGCTGTCATTCTGTCACGGGCCCCCATATCTGCTTGCTAAGGCCAACAAAGTCACATAACTGCTCGCGCCCTATGAAAGATAAAATGAAAATGGCAAGAGGTATTGTGCTGGCCACAACAGATTTTTAATTACTCATAAACGTACTAACGTCCATAAGGTTTTCTGGATATGTTACCTTTATATTACTCGTATATAAAAAAGAAAATATATTGAATATTTAAATATAGGGCCATATTTTTTATTGGTTCCTACTTTTGTACATACACGATACAGTATGTGATATTTACATATCGATGTCCGCGATCTTTGAATACAAATCACATATGATTTTCTGAATAATGAGCAGGCTATAAAACTAGACAGAAAGAAAATTTCATTTTGTTTGTTGTTAACATGATAATAAAATTGTCGTAACTTCTGAAGTAGTTAACAAGTACGTAAAATCGAAGATACTTAATTTTATTTGCTTTTTAATTTACATAGTAGGTATTCAGTAAAATACTAAATTGTTGGTAAAAAATTAATCGTTTTCTTTATGCGTCCTATTTTGTTTCTGATCTAGACAAACTCTTAATTTGCATAATTAAATTTTGAATTGAACTCTCCTATATATCTTTTAATTTTATCATAAGCAATAATCGTTTTTTTATTTCGCTTTTAAAAATAAATTTTAGTTGATTAAGATCGGCATAGAATTATTGAACGGAAGGTGTAAATTAAATATCTCTTTCTGAATTTTAGACTTGAAATTAATTGCTGCCAATAAAATGGAATTTATCGGCATTACATTTTATAAATTAAGCCTATTATAATGTCTGAGTCTGTTGGCATTGACATAGAGTGTGTTTCAAAGGTTACAGTAGACTCAATATTTTGCGATATATAATTCAGTTATAAATAAATAAATTAATACGTAATTTTTCTACAAAGTGATCATTCTATTCAATATAAATTTTTAATACGGTTTTTTTTTTGAGAAAAATGCATGTAAATTATATGTGTATTAATTTGATTAAAATATTGCTATAATAGTCATAAATGAAAAAAATGAATGACGTTTTAGGGTCCCTACAATACGATTTTATTATTTTTACGATGATGTCTGTGTGAGTGAGTGTGTGTGTGTGTGTGTGTGTGTATGTGTGTGAAAGTTTCGGATCGCATTACTTCATTACCACGATTCCAAAAGTTAAATTTTTTTCATATTTCTCAAGTTTACATCCAGAAGAACAAGTGATTAGATTTTGGTTATAAATGGTCAACCGGAAGTACACTCATTTGGAAATATTAACAGTTTTTCTTGAAAAAACGCAGATAAATATCATTTATTGACATTTAACGTAATTATAACTTGAAGAATATATTATTCTCTGTATGATTTGATCGCATTTTATACTTCATATTCAATACATAGAGTTAAAGAATTATAAAGATATTAAATTTCATAAATGAGCCAGATATGCTAATATATTCAGATAATTCAAATTGACAAATGTCAGTATCAAGAGGTGCGTTAAATGAAGTAAGTAGTTCAAACAAATGCTAGGTAAGCAAACGATACTTGTTGCTTAGTACTCTGAAAGATTTGCTAGCTATATGACGAACTGATATTCACAAATGTCATCGAGAAAGTTATACAGTTACGCAGCAATGTTAATATAGGTAAGTATATAAATAAATAACGGCATATTACCTATTGCTGGGTCTGCCAACCTGCTTTGTACATATATTTCGGTAACGATGACGACATATTTGTACCTTGCGGGCGTTTGCCAGGTGTCACCTCACGAGCAATTATTGCTGGTGTGAAGAGTGCACCACAGGGGTCATTTTTGTGCCATTTAAAATTGGAAATATTTGGCGTCAGCCGGGATTGAACCCGGTATTTAAATTTAATTTAATTTTAAGTATTTACATCAATAAAAATTAAATTAAACGGGAGGTATTGTGTTGGCCACATCAGATTTTGGACATGTGGTTTCTCAAATAGGTGATTCAAATGTACTCGTATTATCCATGTAGAAACATTCGTTAACATCGGCCTACTATTATTTGGATTTTGGCACAAAAGTTATCTCATCCGGTAAGCCATCTCTCTCGGACCCTGGATTAATAAATATTTTTTTTGAGATAAGATAGTCATTTCCGTTCAATTTACAGGAAAATTACAAAATATGTTTAATTTGTTTAGATTTAACTTACAAAGCAGTATGATTCTAACATTGGTGTTTTTGTTTTTAATAATTAATAGTATAACAGTGAACTGTAAATTCAGAAATAAATGTATATATAACGGATATAAGGTGGTATTAAAAATAGTATGTTTTAATGTTATATATGGTGATAAACTTCTTAGTGAAGACCTTGATTTTCGTAAATATGTTACTGTAATTATCTTTGATAATGTGAAGTTTAAAATATTACCAGAAAATGTTTTTCTGGAGGCTAAAAATATTGGAAATTTGAAGGAAATTAATATGAAAAGATGTGGAATTGAAATAATTGAAAATGGTGCTTTTAAAAATATGACAGATGTCGAATATTTGAATTTTGCATATAATAATATTACATATTTAAAAGTTGGATTATTCGATGATATAATAAACTTAAAAAAACTATATTTTACGGCAAATAAAATACAAGTATTGGAAAATGGTTTATTTGACAAATTACAATTGTTGAACGAAGTTACATTTCTTGATAATCGTATAAAGGAAATTGGTGAAAATATATTTATTAACAATATGAATTTACATTTTATATATTTGTCAAATAACAACATAACATACATGTCTTATAAAACAATGAAACATTTAAAAATAATTGACATTACAATACATGAAAATCCATGGAAATGTGACTGTAATTTAATTAATTTTATACATTTTTTAAAAAATATAACAAAAAAATTACCAAACTGCAACAATATAAATAATCCTGAAAATATACGGCAATTATCTTGGAAAAATATAACAACAGATGATCTATCTTGTAAACCAACTATAAATTTAACAGTACAGCGTATAACACCAGAATTATACGATATATTTTGTACAATAACTCCAAATGAAAATACAACTTCAGAGATCAACTTAAATTATACAAAAACCATTGAAGCATTATCAACAATTTATAAAATTGCAAACGTATCCAACACTTTAGAAGAAAATGTGACATGCAGCGCTGTTAACCAATTTGGCAACGCTTCCGAATCGATAAATATATTCAAAATAGCGTCTACATATGCCAAAGAAGAACCGGAGGAACCAACAACCACTATACCAATAAATAAAATATTGGGACTAGCATTTACAAGAGTAACTTTTAAAAAAATCCCCGTCAAATGGTTTTTCAAAAATGGTGCTTTTCAAGCACAAGATGGCCAACATAAACAAAAACTATTAAAATCTGAAGAAGGCGGTACGGTTAATGCATTGGTCATGAAGAAAGAAATAATATACATAATTCGCATTTAAAAAAATATAATATTATAGTTGGGTAATAATACATATCTATAGCTTCATGACAAAGTAAGACATATCATTATTTTTAATATTTTGAATAATATTCCTTAATTAGTTGCAGCCTTCGCTATGCTCGGGCGGCAATCTCTGGGCTCAGTCTACAAAGAGCTGCTTCAACTCTTGGCATATAAATAACTGTTACAACACATGCGGAAAACGTGATTTCAAAACTATGCAGTCCAAATAAATTATTATTCAAGTAAAAAGAAAAAAAGGTCTGTTGCGGCCAGCACAATACCTCTCGCCACCTCAACTGGTTTCAATGGAGTTGTTTGGACAGCGAGATTTATTACAACAGATTATTCTATATTATTATATGTTATATTCTTTAAATCTTTAGACAATATAATAAAAAATTAAATGTATCAGATTGAGAATTTAATGATTATTTTTTGTAACAACATATTTTCAACAAATGATATTTATATATTTTTTAAGAAACTATGACTTCCGATTGTCCAATTGTTACCAAAACCGTATCAGCCCTTCCCAGTAATGTTAGATTGAGGAATCCGTAGTTAAACATTTGCGATACCATACTTCAAACATCCATACACACACATACATAAATACATACATACATATATACATACATACATACATACATACATACATACATACATACATACATACATACATACATACATATATAAAAACATACATAAATATTACACACACGAATATCAGTGTAAAAATGTTGTAATCCGATTCTAGGGACCTTAAAACGTGCTTTTTCACTAAATCTGGATATGTGATTTTTAACATGAAACCAATACCTCTCTTAGCCAGAGGTAAAATCAGTTAAAAGTGACATGTCTGCTTTTGGCATGAAACCACAAATACTTAAAAAGAAAATGCATGCAATCTTATTAATATTATATTTTATCATACAAAATTGTAAAATGTAAAATAAAAATTTCTTTTTCCTTAAGAATGTCTGCTTGTAAATATACATATAAAATCATATTTCCGTAATTTCCTGCTTCCTTAATTATTTTAGGTAAAAATGCTTCAAATAAAAGTTGTAAAGCTTAAAATCTTGCAACTGAGTCAATAAGCAAACTTAATTTTAATTTTAAATGGTGTATAACGACAGAAATTAGGCGTGGAAATGTCTAAAATCACCCCAAAAATATCGATAGCCATGGAATTGAAACAGATGAATTAACAAATGTTTCACGTTTTACCTGTCATGTTAAGTGAATATATTTTTATTAGATATTATTTGTAATATCTGTTCAAGTGAACAAATATCTATTAATTTAAATAAATCATTTTTCACTTTAACAGAAAGTACAAATAATAATAAACAAAATTAACCTAGATTGACACATAAATTGCTAACATTAATTAATTTTTACTTTCCGCTAGCCTTGGTAAGGGAGGTATAGGGATAGTGCTAAAAATCGCATATAGAGATTTAGGTAAGATTTAAGGTCCCTACAATCCAATTTTAACATTTTCATGATAATGGCTCTAACTCAAATACTATCGTTCAGAAAATTTTGAAACCATGAAACCATCAAAAATCGCAAATCCAGATTTTATTGAATAAGCATGTTTTAAGGTCCCTACAATCCGATTTTAACATTTTTACGATGATGTCTGTGTGTGTGTGTGTGTGGATGTGTGTGTGTGTGTGTGTGTGGGATGTTGGAAGGACGGTTACTCAAAAACTATAAGACTTAAAATTTGTTTAACAACGTATTTATCAATCGGACATTCATGGGAAGATCTGAAAAGGTTTTGGTAATAATTGGACAACCGGAAGTAGAAGATTCTTGAAAAAAAATCTTCTAAATATTATTTTTTGAAAATTTTTCGTGGTAATATTAAAGAAAATTAAATTCTCTATCTGATACATTTAAATATTTTATTATATATTCCATAGATTTAGAGATAAAAGAAGTATAATATATAAAATAACCTGTTGTAATAAATTTGACAGCCGAAAGAATGCCATGAAAAATAGTTGATAATTTAAATTATTTGTAACTGACAGATAAATGTCAGTGTCAGAAATAATGAGTAATGAAAGAAAAATGTACTTGGAGAATCTTGATCTGTGACTATTATGGAGATGACAAGTCTAGGTTGAAGGACTTAAATTTGTTTCAAACATTATGGGACAATGTACGAGGTGTGTTCAAAAACTATCGCGAATTTTGAATTTTCGCGGGTTACGTATATTTGAATTTCGATCTTTTTGTGGCTTTATGTTGGTACTCATGTCTCTCACTTATGTCGACAAGCTCGGCCATTTTGAATGTTCACTCGTAGAAATGAAATAACTTCTTTGATAAAAACATTTTATGACAATGACAAATTTTAAATGAATTATTTTTTTCTACGTTCCGTCGCCTTTAGATAAGAAAGATATTGTCTTGGTCAAAAAATTCATAGTCAGTTTTTAACGAATAAGCACATTAGGTAAAAATCGAAGACGATCCAAAACACGTGCAAGCAAAGCAGCTGTCAACAAGTAAGTGAACATTCAAAATGGCCGAGCTTGTCGACATAAGTGAGAGACATGAGTACCAACATAAAGCCACAAAAAGATCGAAATTCGAATATACGTAACCCGCGAAAATTCAAAATTCGCGATAGTTTTTGAATACACCTCGTACACCAGTACTATAGACTAGAGTAACTTTGAATTGCGAAAAAGCTATCAAATTCTTCTCAAGTAAGTTGTAAATATTGACAAAATTACACATCGATATAAGAATAATCGGAGTGCAATCTATCCGTCACTTTATTAAAGGCAATTAGTGTTATTTAGATATAACATGTATGAAAAAATAAAATGTAAAAGAAGATATGTAAGAATAGATGCACAATCCATATATACATTTTAGACCGCCCAAAATTAATGTTTTTACTAGAAGAATATGAAGAGAAAGTAAACAACGTTGTTCGAATTGAAAATTGCTGTTACCAGCCTAATATTTATATATGGTAAATTCTACTTTGTAATTTATTGTAACATAATTTATGGTAAAATATCTTCATGTTGAGACATGCTATTATTGAATAATAAAGAAGTTTATACGTCATAGATTTATATGAATATATTATTTGTATTTATAAAAATATTCTTTGCTTTATGCATACAGCCAGGTAAAATATACGGCGAGAGGTTATGTGCTGGCCACATCAGATTTTTTTAGTGGGATTTTGGATTATTATTTGAAGCTTTTTTAGGGAAGCAAGAAATTACGGAAGTATGATTTTACATGTTAAAAGTTCTATGTTCCGGTGTTGCGAAATACCTTGTATTTGGAATACAGTACATGTTTTATCAATGTTCTCGGTTTTTTTAAGTCTAATATTAGGGAGATCAAAATTCGTTTTTCCACGAGTATCGTATTTGTGAATATCTTTTTGAATTAGAAAATTATGTTCATTTGCTCTAATATATAATAATACATTGTAAACATAGAGACAAGTTAAATTTAAGATACTTTCTTTTATAAAAATGTCTTTGCAAGAGGCTCTAGGAGGCAGAGAAAAAATATTTCTAACTGCAGTTTTCTGAAGTTTAAAATCTCTGGAAGCTGCAGGTGAGTATCCCTGGAAAACAATACCATGACTTAACCTATGTATAAACTGTATATTTTATTATTTTTTGTTATGGTGGAGGACCCTATTCTGAATAACTTTTGTCCTTCTACTTTTGCTCTAAATTATTAATTATTAAAAAATAGATTTTACATCTTAAGTAATACACCTTGAGTAATACATTATAAATTGTATATTTTATTATTTTTACCTTCCGTCACCTTTAGGTAAGGAAGGTATTGTCTTTGGTCAAAAAATTCAATGATGAGTTTTTACTGTATCAGCATGTTTTAGGGTCCCTATAATACGATTTTACCATTTTTACGATGATGACTGTATGTATGTATGTATGTATGTATGTGTGTGTGTCTTTCTGTGTGTCTGTGTGTGTGTGTGTGTCTGTGTGTCTCTGTATGTGTGTGACAAAAGTTCCGGATCCCATAACTTCAATACCACGATTCCAAAAATTATAATTTTTTCGTATTCCTCAAGTTTATATCCAGAAGAACAAGTGATTAGATTTTGGTTATAATTGGTGAACCGGAAGTAGCCTCATTTGAAGATTTAACAGTTAAATTTGATTTATTGACATTTAATATTATTATAACTTAAAGAATATATTATTCTCTATACGATTTGATTACATTTTATACTTCATATTCAATAGATACAGAGTTAAAGAATTTTAAAGAAATTAAATTTTATAATTCAGCCAGCTATGCTAAACATGGAAACTGCTAATATATTCATATAATTCAAATTGACAGATGTCAGTATGAATTAAAAGTAAATTAAGGTGGCAGAGAAGAAGATGTTGAAGTAGATGTTGGGGAACACACGGCAAGATACGGTAATAAAATAACTCTAGTGTTACAATTTTCTAGAAAGATACAAGAAAGACGATTACATTGGTTTGAACATGTCATGAGGAGAAATGAAGAATTATATTTGAACAAGAATGAGTAGTTTACTAATGGGAGGTTGAAGAAGCAGAGAAAGACCAAACATAAGATGGAAGGAATGTATTGCGGAAGGCTTGAGAGAAAAAGAACCGAATGAGACCGACAGGCAGAAATATCGACTCCTAACGAATGGGAAAAGCTAAAGAGGAAGAAGATGTCAGTGTCAAGTGCAATTTGAATAGTTTGTTTATAAAATAATTTTACTGGAAATTTAGAATCTTTTCCAAGAAAAATTATGTATGGAATTTATACATTATACACAGAATTGACGAAAGGTATTGTGCTGGCCACAACAGATTTTTTTGTTTTGCTGCAGGACCCCTTTATCTAATGATAAACATAAAATGTTTTAATTGACATAACTAGGATAACAGTTTCTTTGTTGAAAAAATAATCCGATCGTCAGTCACGCCATGTCAAACGTACGTTATATTTGAATCATTTTACATAATTTGTTAACCAAATTTCCAGATTTGTGGAAAATAAACGATGACAATTTAACAAATAAATTCAATTATTTGATTGAATGTTTAGAATTTAGTATAATACGTATAACATGGGTCGTAGGATAAACTCAATACCACAAACAGGATTGTGAACCTTTTCACATAATGAATTAGAGTGCGGAAAATTTGATTGATATATAAATGAATTTGTTCTGGAAATAATATGTATGGACTTTTATCACATTGTTTGAGTGTAGTAGATATTACAAAAATAGAAATTTAAGTGATTGATTTTTTTTGTTGATTTTTATATACATATATAGGTGATTGGCATAGAAATGGTTGATATACCTTACATAGTTTTAATATTTTAGTGAATGTCAAAGAAATTCTATTAGCGCCCTTTAACTTTATGTAGAGAGGTATCCTCACAATTCTTTTAAGATTAAATTAAAGTTGTCTTCATAGCTTGCTATGTTTTATTTTGTACCGAATTTTATTAATAAACATTTTGAAAGTGGTCGACATTTTGAAATGTTTGAAGTGAAACGATGATATTTTCGTGTTGTTGTGAAGGTAATTCATTTTCGTAAATGTAACAGAGAGAAATATAGTTTTTTTAATATTATTGAGAGCAATGTGAATGTTAAACAGACACCACATATATATTTCAATGTGAAAATTATTACTACTGTTCTTAAAGTGTGTACCTACTACATATTATAAAAATCTGTTGTGACCAGCACAATACCTCTCTCCATTTTCATTTTATATTTCATAGGGCGCGAGCAATCATGTGACTTTATTGGCCTTGGCAAGCAGATATGACAGCTAGTAATAATGTACATAGGTGTCAAGTATCATAAGTTTTCATTCAAAACATTATGATTTTCCAAATCGATGTGGTTTATTATCCTCGACAAGTATATTCCACACTATTGATGACAAATAAACATAAGAATATTTTGAAATTTTGAATGAAAAATTATGACATATGACAATTGTGACATCTATGTAAATAACTACATGCCGTCATTCTGACAAATATCCTCATCTGCTTGCCAAGGACAACAAAGCCACATGACTGCTCGCGCCCTATGCAATATAAAATGAAAATGGTGACAGGTATTTATCTGTCAATTACAAACATTTAAATATCTCAACTGTTTTCTGGGCACCGCGATTTACTACAACAGATTATTCTATATTATTATATACTATATCCCCAATCCTATACAAGATATAATATTTTTTTAAATGTGTCAGATTGAGAATTTAATTATCTTTATTATTTGTACTAACAAATTTTCAAAAAATAATATTTAGGATTTTTTTTTAGAAACGACCACTTCCGGTTGTCCAATATTTACCAGAACTTATTCAACTTTTCCCATTACTGTTAGAATGAGGAATCCGTAGTTACACAGGTCTTTAGTATTATAGAATTTGAGAAATCGTGCCTACAACATCCTCACACACACACACACACACACACACACACACACACACACACACACACACACACAGACATCATCGTAAAAATGTTATAATCGGATTCTAGGGACCTTAAAACGTGCTTATTAAAATCTGGATATGAGATTTTTATCATGAATCCAATACCTCTGTTAGCGACTGGTAAAAGGAGATGTTACTTTAAATGTCAGTCAGAAATGCACTGTTTCTTTCACCTTGTCATCGATGTCCGTCCACTTTTTAACAAATGTACTCTTTTCTATACTCACGTGGTTAATTTGTCACCAGGAGTGTGGAATATACTTGTCTATGAAAATATGCCATATGGAATTGGAAAATCACGAAATTTAGAACGAAAAATTATGTTCTTTGACATCTATGTACATAATTATTAGCTATCATTCTGATACGGGCCCCTATATCTGCTTGTCAAGGCCAAGAAAGTCACATGACTGCTCGCGCCCTAATGTATTTAACATTATCTTGTATATCTATACTCTACACCAAAAATTCTATACGTATATCTATTGTTTATATTTACATTTTTTAAATTTAAATTCATTCTAGGAAGAAATTTTGTCCTAATCTTCTAATTTTTCTAGATTTTTTCAATTCATTGTCCTGATTAACTGTATTTCTGAAGGGTATACCTATATAATATTAAATATAAAACTATTAATACAATAAGAAATAATATATGTATGTACTTCCCAGAAAAAGTCTTCAGTTATGTCTCTGGATTTCTAACACTGACATTTATCTGTCAGTTACAAACATTTTAAATTTTCAATTAGTTTCCATAGCATTATTTCGGTTGTAAGATTTATTTTATATATTATATTTCTTTTATCTCTAAATCTATAGAATATATAATAATATATTTAAATGTATCAGATAGAGAATTTAATTTTCTTTAATATACCAAAAAAAAATTTCAAAAAATAATATTTAGAAGATTTTTTTTTCAAGACTCTGCTACTTCCGGTTGTTCAATTGTTACTAAAACCTTTTCAGTTTTTCCCAATAATGTCTGATTAGGAAATAAGTAGTTAAATAAACATTAAGTCTTATATTTTTTGAGTAAATGTCCTTCCAATGTCCCACATACTTATATACACACACATACACACATACATCCACACACACACATATCGGCAAAAAAACAATTGGATTGATTATAGTAATAATAATAAATAACTTTATTGACAAACGTCAAAGACGAGGTTCAGCCAATGCTGTTCTACCACCTAACCAAAATTATCGTCGAAGATTTAAAGTAAAAACACTCGTTATGAAATAATATTCTTTATCTACACCTGTTTAGGAATATATTGATTATGTACGTAACCATGGATACATAATACCGTTCATTAAAAAAAAAGATCAAATTGTTTTCACAACCTGCCTTGTATCATGGCGTACCAGTTTAATTATTCATAATTTTCTTTTCCGTTTTTGTAATTTATTTCTTCATTAAAAATTAACTTCAAACATATCATTTTAAATATTTAAAAATATACAAGATATCTCATTTGAAATATGAAATTTAATATCATCTCCGGTTAAACCGGAAGCGCTACCATCATGTAAAATACAATGATTTGTGAGCCCTTAAGCCTGGTTTACAAATATATAAAAATAAATCAAAAAATAATTATAAATAAGAAAGTTATTTCGAGTGGACCATTTTTCAGTGTCACTCCATATAATTTATGATTTCAATGACAGGTATAATATAGTATTCTACTCGCGTGTAATGGCTATTATTCACTCGGATGAAATACCACACTCGCTTGCAGCTCGTGTCCTAAAATCATCCTCGTGAATAATAGCCATGAAAATATGCTCGTTGAATAATATACTATTCTTAGTTCGTTGTGTAAATAACTATTTGACAATCAAACCAAACCTAATTATTATATATACATATTGCATAATTAAAACAATTTTACTAATATTTAAAAAAAAAAAATGTACGTATTTACTTTTTAATTAAGATAGCAACAAAAATTAATGAACATTACAAAATAAGGACAATAATAATTTGTGCCTACATTTTCTCTCCATGTTCATTAATTTTGCTTTTGATGAAACAAATTATTTAATTGCCCCGTGAAAGTAAATTTATTCTTGCTTTTAATATATTTTTAGAACTAATTTTGATCTTTTTAATTTCATCCTCAATCCTTTTTTGTAACACATTATTTAGGTTAGTTTAGCATAGGCGAAAGTATGCCCACCTATTCAAATAGCATCTAGATCTAGATAGATTCTAGATCGAAAGAAGCATGTCAAAGTATGCTACCTATTATTACAGTGAAACTGGAATTAGTATTCTGTACAATCGTTATTATTATATTCATTAAGATAAAAATATTGGGGCACTTAAAGAACTGGAAGTTTGATAAAAATAATTGTAAGGCTTGACGATGTTTTATTTGTGTAATTTTGTTTTCTCTTTCCTCCATTTAATTGTCCATTCATTAAAAATATTTCTTTGAAAGTCTTCTTTTAATTTATTTTTGTTTCGTTCAATTTTTTTGCTGAAAGCTGTTTCCAAACAGATAAAAGATAACTACATATACGGTTCATGTTATGTCTTGTAAGTGTTAGTAAGTTTTTGTAAACATTTCACTTGCAATTTGAAGATGCTAACCGCATGTTCAATGGATCTCAAACGATCATATAGTCAAACTTGTCATAAACACGTCTTAGTTATAAATTAAGTTGGCACACTTATTAATACATACAGTATAATTACCGACTGTGAAATTTAAGAATACATAAATAAAATGACTATCATTTTTAAAATATTTTTTCTAATATGGTGTAAAAAAGTAGGTTAATATAATTGTATGCATTCTGAAAATAGAAAGTAGATCTTTATTGCACAGTGTGCAAAAAAATAATTTATGTATTAAAGATTTTAAACGATTTTAGTGTAATAAAGGAACGGTCTGGTACTTGCCCAGCCATAAAATACTCCAGAGCCGATGAGATATATTTAAATATATTTTATTCAATTATATCGTTTTAAATTATCATTAATTCCATAGCAACAACTATAAGTTAACTCTTTATTTGTTAGTGAATTAATTTTTCTTTGAGCCACTCTCACAGAATTTTAACTCACTCCGCAACAAATAATGCATTTAAAATAACATCAGACAAATCAGCCATTTTCATTATTTTTCATGCATGATACAAATGACAAAATATAAAGATTGTTTATAATTTATAAATAAACGACCAGACGTCTATCAACGACGATTGTCATGCACAGCCTACTAATTGATTATCTTTTCATTTTGTCAAAATTAAATATAAATAAATAAAATAAATATATCATCACGGCATATTACCCACTTCTGGGTGTGCCAATCTGTGTACAAAATTAAATATTATATTGGTTTTTATAATTATTTCGTTAAAATTGAATAAAATATTTTATAAGCCACGTGAGTTAAGAATGTTTATTCACTCAAAGAATTTAAACTACTCTCGCTACGGGCTCGTGGCTTATACTTTTCTGTGCACCTATAGGAGGCCATCACAAATATGCTTTTGTTTTTCCAAAAATTCTCATAGGGCAGTAGATAGTGACGAAAAACTGAATTTTGTTGATTTTTTTCTTTTTATTAATCGAGAAAAATGTAAATGCTATTGAGTTTTGTATTTAGTTTACTTTCAATTTTTTTTGTTGTTTGAAAGTCATAAAATGAATTATATCTGTTACAGTTAAATTATCAACTTAGTCAGTGCATACACTGTCTAGTTGATGTATGCTTCCACTAGCTGTTTTAGTGAAAGTATACATTATTTTATATAGTGCATACTTTATCTAGTTAATGAATTCATTGGCTAGTTAGTGTATACACCTTCTTTTGTCACTGTCTACCTAAATCCGAGTTCTGTGCGTTAGGTATTGTTTCTGTTTGTTTTTTTTTTATAAAATTTATACGCCTAGATTATTGGGTGGGCATGTTGCGTGGGCAACGCAATAATTTATACTTTCACTGAAACATACATCAACTAGACAGTGTATGCACTGACTGAAATGTATACTTTAACTGTAACATATCCATCAAATAGAATTAATTAATAAAAACAATGATATTTCTTGAAAAGAAATTCGGGAAAAATAATGTGAAAAAATTAGTTTTGAGTGTTAAATAAGTAAGAAACACAATAATACTTATATCATTGAAAAGAGAAAAAATAAGCATTTTTTTGAGACTAAAATCAGATATGGGTTCCATTTCAAAAAATATAACTGTTATATTTCGTAAATTTACGGATATAAAAATTTATTATGTACGCCACTGGTTAGGCAATAAAATATACAACTTCTTTATTTGGAACATTTTTCTGGATTACTAATAGTTTAGAAGTTATTTGAAAAAGAAAAAAAAATCAACAAAATTCAGTTTTTCGCTATTATCTAATGTACTTGAAATTTTACAGGAAAGTTTAATTTTTTTTCTGAAACCCATTGAAATTTATAGTTTAACATTTCGATGAAACTTTCAATGAAATTTTCAAAAATATAAGTGTCTGAAATTTGCACATCACTGGTTACATACAGCGTATATGTATATGTGTAAGTATTTTAGTCACAACAAGTAATTACAGTTTGAGCGTTTCTACAAAAACGTCCTATAAAAATATCCAATTTATGTAATTGTTCATTAGTGTTTATTTTTTCAATTTCTTAAAATCCAGTTAAAAAATAATTAATATTCAATAATGATTAAAGAAATAAAATAAATATATCATCATAAATATATAACTCACGAGCATTGCTCGCGTAGAGAATGCACCACTGGGGTTAATTTTGTGGCATTAAAATTATATATAATTGTTGGCGTCGGTCGGGAACGAACCCATATGTCTCCAAATTCGCGACCAGTTACTCAGGCACACGGCAACGAGACCTCATTAAATTAATTTGGAGAAAACTATAGAAGTAAGAAAGTTTATTTTTTGATTATCTCAAATTCAAAAAAATCTGATGTGGCCAGCAAATTACCTTCCATCAATTCAGTGTATTATGTAAATATTCCGTACATAAATTTTCTTACAAAAGATTCTATATTTTCAGTAAAATTATTTCGTAAACAAACTATGTAAATTGCATTTGACACTGACATTTTCTTCTTCCACTCATTTCTATATTGCTTGTCGTCTTTATTCAGTTCTTTTTCACTAAAAGTCTCCCGCAACACAGACCTTCCATCTTCTCTTTGGTCTTCCTCTATTTCTTTTACCTTCTACTACTAACCTGTTCATTCTTCTTCCAGTATATTATTTTCTCTCCACAAGACATGTTTAAATCAATGTAATCGTCTCTCTTGTATCTTTCTAGAAACTTCTACCATTCGAGCCATTTCCATTATCCTATCATTCCTTATCCTATCCTTGTGTCTTCGCCAACATCCATCTCAACATCCTCATCTCTCCGCCACATTAATTTCCTTTTCATTGACACCAACATCTATCAATTAGAATTTTATTAATATAGTAGCTGTTTCCATGGTTATAGCATAGATGGCTGCTTTATTCATTTATAATTCTTTAATTCTATATCCATTGAATATGAAGTATAAAATGCAGTCAAATCGTATTCCTTAATATTTATAATAACATAAAATGTAAAAAAAATATATTTGCATATACACTGACGAAAAAAAAATCGTGTACACCTAATTTTTGCTATATTGACTCGGTCTTGATGACACTAGTGTCAATTAAGATTCCGAAGTTCATAGAAAATGAAAATGAGAAAAACATACGTGGTTGTTCTTTCATTTTTCTGGAATATATGTATATGTAATTTAATAGTAACTTAAACACAATGAAGAATTTGCTTTATAGATAAAATAGTGACATGATAGTGACTACAACAGCGACAACTCATTGACAGTTGATCAAAAAATCGTATTTACATAGCTCAAAAAAGGTAAAACTCGGTTACTTGATTTTTAAGGTATAAGCGATTTTTTGCAAGCCAGTTTACATGAGTTATATTTTTCATAAAATGCACTGAGGCTGACTAAATTTAAAAATGCGAGAGCTTTTTAATATGCTTTAAAATGATATTTTTTTTGGTATATACATACTTTCTTGGAAATTACTAAAATTACAGTTTCCGAGAAATTGTAAATACACTCCTGGCAAAAAAGTGAATACCAAAAAAAGTTTTTTTAACGACTTATAACAAATGAAATATGGGTTTATTTGTTATTATTATGTTAAAATATGAACAACTGGTCTGTAAGGTAAGATTAGAAAATAAAACAAATGTAGCAAACACTTAATTATTAAGAAAAAGAAAGAAAACTAAATCTGTGCAAAATTATCTGTTTTTAAAAATTCAATCATAACTATAAATTCTTCAATTATCATTGGTTAATGACTCTTGGTGTATAGTATATTGCACTCTTAGTACTTATAATACTAATTCTGAATAACTTTGTTACAATTCAATCGCAAAATACAACTTGAACAGAAACTTCAGGTGAAGATGAACACATTATTCAAAACACACTGTAGCAGTGATTATTCCCAGAAGTACTGCCCGAAATGTAACTGGGCGTTATTATCAAATAGGAGATTACATCAGATAACGAATATTAAGAACACTATGTATTACAAACCCGTTTAAACTTCGATTTATAACAATATCTGTATTACAAGAATGGGTCTTTTACCAAGTGGCAGATGTTCGTGAAATTTAAATTTCTTCAGGATCCGTTCGCTAAAGGTTACACAAATATTGCTTAAGTCATAGGATGTCCGTTGCTTGCCCAGCTTTGCTCGTATCACGTCGAGTATAGCGGCTATGTTTTTCGCGACAACATTGAGACTAGGTATTGGAGCACTGGAGTTCCTTATTGTTCATATATGAATTCCATTTCTGTTCATGTTCATTAAATTAACAAGAATGCGCGTAGTGAATGTCAGCAGAACCGTTTTCAGGATATTACTTACCCTTAAAAACATCATTTGACAGTGGTAGTACGTAGTAAAATGGCATAGGTTGGTATTTCGATGTATTGAAATATTAAGCTAGTTTTGGTTAAATATGGTAATTTGGTGGAAGTTTTGTAAATTAGAAAATACACAGCTGACTCCGTAGTATCTTTTCCTTCATTTGTTCTCGAGACTTTCAAGTTGACAACATGCGTCCTAACTTTGCATACATAACAAAGCAGCAATTAAAATAAATCAATATTCGATTATTACAATAGTTAGAGCGTAGCCCTAACTTAAATTCCTGCGAAAAATATGGGATTACGTTAAGACAAAGTGTTCATCATCGACAAACCGTGCCATAAACTATTTAATATTTAACAGTGTTTTACCACGAAGACTTACCAATTGTATTGAAAGTTTACCAAACCATGTGGTAAATAGAAGTCTTTACAATTCGGGGATTTAATACACACTATTACTTACTCAAAATAAATCGTACCTTCGCTATAATACCTAATTAATAAAGAAAACAAATTTTGATTTTTTTATTCATTTTTCTGTTTGAATAACTTTTCTTAATAAATAAAATGTTATTTATTTTCTTATTTTAGGTACTTTACAGTTCAGTTATTCATAATTTAACAAAAAAAAAACAAATAAACCGGTCCGGTTTCTTTTTCGCCACAGGTGTAGTTATTAAATTTTAGTGCAATATGGAAATGAATAAAAAGAAACAAAATTACCCTTCAACGCAATATAATGCAATATGAATGGAAAGCAATGAAATGTTATTTTCCATGAAAATGTATTACATGCAATAATATCATTAAAATAGAAACAATATATCCAGGACAATTTTGTCAATGAAACTTATTTTAAAATTAAAATATGAATGTTTTACATTTATGTTTATTTTACATATTATTATAATCAATTCTAAATACCATTTATACAGTAACGTGCGCCCCTGACTTAAGAGTATATGAGCGCCGTCACTGGTAGAATATTCTCGAACGATGACGTAATCCCCCCCCCCCCCCCGACGGGGGAAAACCCATACGCGTTCAGACTGATTTAATTACATCCGGTGGTGTGATCCTTTGTATTCGATGATATATATGTATAAATACCGCCCGAAGGACAGCGGAGAGATAGTCTGATATATAGAAGCAACGAGCAATGAACAATTGGTGATATAAATAAACATTCTACGAGTTGTAAACAAATAAATGTAGTTATATAAATAAATATAGTGATATAAATATTGTTTAAATAAATAATCCTGATGTTTAAGTATTTAATAATATTCTTAGTGTTTATAATTATTTAATCATAGTATTAGTTATTTTTATTATCTTTTTAATACTTATCCTAATTATTTATCTTTTAATAAACGTATTATTTTAATTAATATTTCTTTGATTTTTACACTTCACCCATATAAATAAAACCTTACAATACTATTATTCAATGTTTCTGCTAGCTATAATATATATTATTTAAAAAACTAAAATTCCATTGAATAATTATATTTCTTATCGTATAATCATATATGCTTCAGAGACTTAATTCAGTTACTTTAAATATATATGATATAAACATATTATTACATTGTTAACTATATAATTTTGTTAAATACTTCGCAAACAACTGCTGAATATATTAATAAAATTACTAAAATATTTTATTCACAAAAAACTAGTTTTTCACTTTACCATATTCATAAAAATAATGTAAACTAGTAGTATATAAGAATTCATAGACTGTGAAAATACTTTAATTAGCTTCTTATCTTTATAAATATTAAAGCAAAATAAACTCTTCCTTTAGTAATTGTATGAGAAAGACGGCTCTTCGGTCAGAAGTTGCGTGTTATAGGAAAAGAAAATAGGATAAAAGAAATTAGGATAAAAGAAATAGATTAACATATGATATTATGCATACTAGTCCAGATACCAGATACGTATTAATAGACAGTAGGTAACCTAGTTGATAGGCGTCAAAGTCAATGACAGAGAAAACAAATACACATCGATCAAGTGGAATGAGATTTCAGGTTGAAAAGTATAAGTTTTCTATGCATTGACATTACATTAGCATGAAAAGGAAACGTATATACAATGTATGTGGTTGACAGTTTCCCCACATATTGAACGAATAATTTATTTAAGGCAAATTAATATCAAAAAGTACTGTGTTAAAGATGTACGAAAACAAAAATCTGTTGTGGCCAGCACAATACCTCTCGCCATTTTCATTTTATGTAACATAGGGCGCGAGCAGTTATGTGACTTTGTTGATCTTGGTAAGCAGATGTGGGGGCCCGTGTCAGAATAAGAGCTAGTAATATACATAGGTGTCAAGTATCATAAGTTTTCATTCGAAACATTATGATTTACCAAATCCATGTGGATTATTTTCCTCGACAAGTATATTTCATACTAATGGATGACAAATAAACATCAGAACATTTTGAAATTTTGAAAGAAAAATTATGACATATGACAATAATTGTGACATCTATGTAAAAACTACTAGCCGTCATTCTGACACGGATCCTCATCTGATTGCCAAGGCCAACAAAGTCACATGTCTGCTCGCGCCCTATAAGTACACACAAATAATTGAAATTGTTTCTCTTCTTTCGTTCTATGAGAAATTTTATCCTACTATTCTATTATGTTCAAAATTCTTCAAATTCATTGACGCTATTAGCGGTATTTCTTAAGGATATATGTAATATTAACATCTGTATGTTAAATATATAGTTAATTAATAATACAATAATATATATTAAATGTACTCTTACCTCCTAGAAAAATCTGACAATGACATTTTGCATTTACATGTCAATTACAAAAATTTAAATATCGCAAATGTTTTTCGGGCAACGAGATTTATTACAACAGATTATTCTATATTATTATATACTATATCTCCAAACCTATACGAGATATAATAAAAAAATCTGTTGTGGCCAGCACAATACCTCTCGCCACTTCCTTTTTTTGTTACATAAGTATAGGGCGCGAACAGTTATGTTACATTGTTGGCCTTGACAAGCAGATGTGGGGGCCCGTTTCAGAATGATAATTAGTAATTATGTACATGGATGTCAATTGTCAATTTTTCATTCAGTATTTCAAGATTTTCTAAATACACGTAGTTAATTTGTCACCAGGAGTGTGGAATTTACTTGTCGAGGAAAATAAACCACATGGAATTGGAAAATCACTAAATTTAGAATGAGAAATTTTAATACTTGACATCTATATACATAATTACTAGCTATCATTCTGACATGGGCCCACATATCTGCTTGTCAAGGCCAACAAAATCACATGACTACTCGCGCCCTTTATTTAACATTTCTTGTATACCTACACGCTACACGAAAAATTCTACTTACGTATATCTATTCCTTATATTTAGATTGTTCAATTTTAAATTCATTTTATGAAGAAAGTTTGTCTTCTAATATTTCGAAATGTTTCCAATTCATTGTCAGGATTGACAGTATTTTTGAAGGATATATGTAGTATACCTTTTATTTTTTAATTTTTAACTATTAATACATTAAGAAATAATATAGGTAATGTATGTACTTCCCAGAAAAAGTCTTCAGGAATGTCTTCGGATTTCTGACACTGACATTTATCTGTCAGTTACAATTTAAATTTTCCATGGCATTCTTTCGGCTATAAAATTTATTATAACAGATTATTTTATATATTATATTTCTTTTATCTCTAAATCTATAGAATGTATAATGAAATATTTAAATGTATCAGATAGAGAATTTAATTTTCTTTAATATTACCAAGAAAAATTTTCAAAAAATATTATTTAGAAGATTTTTTTTCAAAAATCTTCTACTTCCGGTTGTCCAATTGTTACCAAAACCTTTTCAGATCTTCCCATGAATGTCCGATTGGGAAATACGAAGTTAAACAAATTTAAAGTCTTATAGTTTTTGAGTAATCGTCCTTCCAACATCCTACATACATACACACACACACACACACATACATCCACACACACACACACACACACAGACATCATCGTAAAAATGTTAAAATCGGATTGTAGGGATCTTAAAACGTGCTTATTCAATAAAATCTGGATATGCGATTTTTAGCATGAATGCAATACCTCTCTTAGCGAGAGGTAAAAATTAAGTGTGTCAGATTGAGAATTTAATTATCTTTAATATTTGTAGTAACAAATTTTCAAAAAATAATATTTAGAAATTTTTCTTTTAGAAACTACCACTTCCGGTTGTCCAATTGTTACCAGAACCTATTCAACTCTTCCCATTACTGACGATTGAGGAATCCGTAGTCAAACAGGTCTTTAGTCTTATAGAATTTGAGAAATCGTGTCTCCAACAACCCTACATACACACACACACACACACACATCCACACACACACACACACACACACACACACACACACACACACACACATCATTGTAAAAATGTTAAAACCGGATTCTACGGACCTTAAATCGTGCTTATTCAATAAAATCTGGATATGCGATTTTTAGCATGAATCCAATACCTCTCTTAGCGAGAGGTAAAAATTGGCGAAATATCATTCCATATTTTTTGACTAGGAAAAAAACGTTTGTTACATAAATGCATTGAAAAGAAATTTTTGTACTCAAGCTTTAAAATGTGTCGTTTCGCGTCGCCTAAGCAACGCCCGAAACATTAATTTCCCAGATCTCCACCAGATAAGTTACCGGGAAATATTGGAAAAAAAAACTCCTATTTCTAAAGCATTTCTTGTACACACACAAAAAAAACTAATTACACCTAATCTTTATACTTACGTATTTTCTATAAATTTAAATTCATTCTATGAGCAAGTTTTCTCCATTTCTTCTAAATGTTTGAGGTTTTTCCAATTCATTAACGGGATTGGCGTTATTTCTGAAGGGTTCATGTAATATACCTATAATTTTAAATATATAATTAATAATATAATAAGAAATATTAAATATCGTTCCCAGAAAAAGCCGGCAGTACTATCTCTGAATTTTTGACACTGACATTAGTGACATTTATCTCTCAATTTATACACATTTAAATTTCTCAAGTAGTTACCATGGAGATGTTTGGGCTGTGAGCAGCCTGTCAGATTTATTACAACAGATTATTTTATAGATTATATTTCTATATCTTTAAATCTATAGAAGATATAATAAAAAAAATCTGATGTGGACACCACACGACTTCCTTGTACGATTATTAAACTATACATATTTTTTTAATAAATAAATTTAAAAATATTAATTTTAACTTCAAAACAGTAAGATATATAGCGACCATAATCTAACCCAGTTATTTTTAAAGAGAGTTTTGATTACAACAAAGAAATATTTGATTACAACAATGAATATGACTAATTTCACAATAAAAATATATTTGTAATTGTACGAATTATAAAATTGCACGTATTTAACGTAATTTGACATGAACATTTTTTTTATGATTTTGTCCTAATCCATAGCAAGCTTTATTACAAAAACAAAAAAGTATATAATTTTTAAATTTACATATCTCGCTTATACAAAGGGCTAATTTAATAATACTTGATGCTAATATTACAAAAAGAAAAACACTCTACCAACATTTAAAATTGGTATAAAGGTGAAGGGGATTCATTCACACGCCTAAGAAATTGTAGTCGATGTTTTCAGATTGGCTAGTATGTAAAGTGTCAGTCTCAATTTCACGTGCGACAGATATATAAGTACTTTTATTGCAATTAATAGGTCTGTTCGTTTCAGTACTTTGCGTTTACGTTTTAATGCTATGTCCATACACTTTATTTTATATGGATGTCAGTAACCTGTAGACGCAAAGTACCGAAACAAACAGATCTATTAATTGCAATTAAAGTACTTATAGCATAGCTGCCGCGCGGTTAGTTGTTGTGAGTGACACTTCGCATACTAGCCAATCTGAAAACATCGACTACAAAGTAGCAAAACAAATAGACCTAATGATTGTATTGAAAAATACATATAAATATGGGGTCTCATGACAGCGAATCTGGTAACCCGGGTTCGATATCGATCGACGCTAAAATTATTTCAAATTTTAATTGGCACAAAAGTGTCCCCCCTGTGATGCATTTTCCACGCCAGCATAGAGGGGCAATCTATGGTGACGCAGTTAGGTGACGTCTGGTAACGCACGGTACAACTATATTATCATCACCAAGATCTGTGTACACAGTATATTGACACATCCACCAATGGGTAAAATGCCGTTTTGATATATTTATTTATATTTTCGTTTCAAACAGTAATTACAACAGAGTGAAATTTCAAGTTAGAATCGTCGTAAGTCGAGTTACGCCACAAGTTCTAATTAATTTCCAATTTATGACTTGTTTTCCTTCAACCTTGAACTATAATTATGTATCTTGATAAATAATACGAATGAACAAACTTAAAACGTGTTGAGTTTTTGTAACAGAAAGTACTCAGTCAAAATGAATGACAGGTAGTACTAGGTACTATGACAGTTGTGCTTACAGTGCCGCCAATGGACTCTGCAGGTTCCAATAACTTGACAACAATAAAAATTAAGAATTGCATATAAAATATTAGTAACACTTCATATTTGGAATTTAGCTTCCTAGAATATGTAATAATTTTTCAAAATAAATATAAGTTAACTGCTAATGGTTATTTGAACCCGATGGTTTTTAATAACTATGTGTTAATGAAAATGATAAAGACGAACACTAACATACATGTCAGAGCAGGATTCGAATTGGAACCTTTGGATTTCGAAGCGACTACATTGTCCCTATTCTACTCTGGTCAGCTAATAAACAGGGACCCGGAACGAAAAGAATTTTCGTTTCATTTCGATTTTTAAAAAAACAAAATATAATGTACCAGAACATAAAGATCAATAATTATTGTTCATTCATCATCTTTTCGGAATATTAACTCAATTAGGGGATAAAATAAATTTTAAAATGCGCTCTCAATTGTTACTTGAGTAGATGGAACAGTTGTAACATTTATTGATACCAAGTAAAATAAAGTTTGTATTAGGAACAAAATAATGTTATTAACGGTATTTTATATTTCGGTTATATCGTTTTCGCTCCAGGAATAAGATTAAGAATTTCGTTTCGTTTCTGTTTCCGTTCTGGAGGTTTTTTTTTTTTCGTTTATTTCGTTTATCGTTTTCATTTCTGTTCCATTCCGGCGCCCTGCTAATTAATACACACACACATACACACACACACACACACATATATATATATATATATATATATATATATATATATATATATATATATATATATATATATATATTAAAACCTGCAAAATTTACATTTTCGCCTATATCTACAGATTTACATATTGTTTCCGGATAAACAATAAACCACTAAAATGGATTATTAATCGTAAGTTTGTCAATGTTGAGGCCCTCAGTTTTAAAAAAAGTTTCTCTTCTCTTGAGGATTAACATGTCAATCAAAAATTTTCAATAGTTGTCCTATTTTTTATAATTTCACCTGTTTGAGATTTACCGATATTAAACCGAGTTGCTAACTTACTTACACGAGTTTTTCTTTATCGAAAACTTCAATAACTTGTAGCTTCTCTCGCAACTTTAACATACATATGTTTTTAGGAGTACATGTTATCATAAACAGTGAAATCTCCGGTATAATGATAATGATTTTAACTAACGTCCGTATTTATTTCTTAAAAATTGGATCCAAAATTAGTGTTCGTGTCCGCTTAATATCGTGTCCGCTTAATAGAGATATGATTATTAGGAAAATCAATACAAAAATCTGATGTGACCAAGACAATACCTCCCGCCATTTACCTATGGGGTCTCGTTGCCGCGTGCCTGATGTCTGGTCGCGAATCTGGGGAATCCGATTCGATCCCGATCAACGCCAAATAATTTTAAATGGCATAAAATTAACCCTTGTGGTAAACGTTCGCACAATACAAATATGTCATCATCATTACCGAAATATGTATATAAATCAGATTAGCACACCCAGCAATGGATAATATCCCGTAATAATATATTTATTTGTTTCTTTATTTAAATACATGTCTGCATATTTACTAATGCTAGAAATTACGTATTTTAAGTTCCTTTCCATAAAACTATTGTTCTATTTACAATGTTTCTTTTAAAACGTTACTATTATTAATTTGAAATGATTATTTTTTTGACAGTGACATTTATATGTCAGTTACATACATTTGAGCTGAACTACGTAATCACGCATGAGTTTAAATCATAAGCTCCGAGATATAATTTTTATATTACTTTATAAATGTATCCATAAAATATATAGAAAAAACTATTAAAGCAAACTTGTAGAAAATGGAATAATCTTTAATTTTTATAATAACAAATTGAGAAAAAATTACATTTAAAGGTATTTTTTGAAGAAAAACTATCTTGAGCGTCAAGTAAACTGCCATTTCCGGTTAATAAGGTAGAAATACATAGTTTCAAAACTTTCTGAATGATAGTATTCGAGTTAGAGCATAAAGAGGATCCACACACACACACACACACACACACACACACACACACACACACACCACACACACACCACACACACACACACACACATACATACGTACATACATACATACATACATACATACATACATACATACATACATACATACATACATACATACATACATACATACATACATACATACATACATACATACATACATAAACACATACACACATACATCATCGTGAAAATGTTAAAATTGGATTTTAAGGACCTTAAAACGTGGTTATTTACCAAACTCTCGATATGCGATTTTTAGCACGATCCCTATACCTCCCTTACCAAGGGTATCGAGAGGTAAAAATGCCGGTTCCCGTAAAATTGTCCAGTTAGTAGAGATGTCCGTTAATAGAGATTTTACTGTATTTCAAAATAAACTTGTTTTGACGACGTAGCGTTAGTTAATTACTCCAAATATTTGAAGTTTATTTCCCAAGTGTCCGACAGGTCATGATGCTGGCCCCGATGTGAGAGAAGATTAATAAAATTCATCTACCTTCATATGTAAAGCTCTCACGTATTTTTTGATCTTCTTTAATTAGAATACGTGTAAACATAAACAAACATTACATGAGTATTTTAATCTTCGAAGCAGAATAAATAAATTCTTAGTTTCTTCCAGAAATAAGATAGCTAACAATTTACATTGGTCGCTTAAAAATTTAGAAACTCTTTATTACTGATGTATTCAAGATAAATAAGACTGTTTTAACTAATTAACTGATACATTATTTTCTTAACAAAAAATCTTGAATATTTTTTTTTTATAGACTTCATCTCGTATACAAGTTAATCAAAATTATTAAATGTTAACAACTTCTGGAACTCTGAGTCATACAGTACAATCTTTGTCAAATATGAAGTGTAAGTGCTTGGGTGCTTGTTATGAATTTTTGAACTGAAAAACTGAATGTAAAAACGAATGTTCTTTTGCCTTTGTGTACATGATAGTGAGTAATTATTTGTAAGATTACCCGGATGGCCAGGTGAAGGTACAAGGGTACAAGATGTACCGAAATGTTGGTTGTATAAGAAAATTATTGTTGTATGATTGATAATGATAATTCGAATAATTGATAACACTTAATCTAGATTCGGAACCACAGTCGACAAATTTCCCATAATTAAAATTATTAAATTTGTATTTTATTTAAAAGGATTTAGCAACCCGACGTTTCTAATTTGTTTCGGTATTTAAACGTTGATAGTAGAAAGAATATCTTTTTACTTTTTTACATATTTGTAATAACAATAATCATTGTATTTGTGAAGTGAGGGCTAGAATAGCTCTAGCAAAGAATTCGTTCATGAAATTGATTTCTTTTTTAATAAATAATTTAATCTCGGTGCAAACAAAAGTTAAAATGATTAAAGCGTGTGGAGTATTTTATTGTACGATTCGGAAAGCTGGACATTAAACAAAAAAATTGTAATTTTTTTAAAAGCAGCAGAAATGTGGTTTTGCCGAAAAGAACTAAAATTAAATGGACAAGTAAAATTAAAAATGGGGAAGTTTTAGAAAAATTGCAAGTAAAAAGACAATTAATAAGTGAAATATATAAAAGACAATTAAAGTTCTTTGGGCATTTGGTTAGACAGAAAGACATTGAATGGGATATGTGCACGGGAAAAATAAACGGTAAAGCGGGAAGAGGTAGAAAGAGAATAGGTTTTATATCACAAGTAATAACATTACGGATAGTACGAACTTTGAGGAATTGGTGAGAAAAGCAGAGAAGGGAGAAGTGGAGAGACCTTTTAGTCAACGTCTGTTCCAAACATGACACGTAGATGGATGGATATATATATATATATATATATATATATATATATATATATATATATATATATATATATATCTTCCATTATTTAAAATATCTTTCTACAATTTTTTTTCTTGGAGTTTATTTTCTAATTTATATATTAAAAACGAATCCAATATCGATTATAAATTAACACAGAACTGGTGGAATATTTTATCCATCTCATTTAAAATACAATAACAATGTATACTTAGCTTGTAATTTTGAAAATTCTGGTCATGTATCTCGAGAGGCTGCAATATTTATCAAATTGTATAAATACATTCCGCTAGGTACAGTTAGCTTTGAGAAAAATAAAAGATTTTATGGGCCAGTTAAAAAGCAGTTAAGTAATCATTATGGCAAACTAAATCAGTATAGCTGGCGCCTGTAAGTTGAAACTGGACTTGCGCATATAACAAAAGCATATTATAATTACATTTACATTTCGACTTGTCCAAGTACGAATTTTAGATTTTGCGCATTCAAGGTCGGTCTCAATTTTTTATAGTGTTTTTTGCTACTGCAATAGGTCTGTTCATTTCGTTACTTTGCACCTATAGTTTCTGCCGCGACCATACACTTTGTACTTAAAGAAGTACTTATGTGTATTCTTTTGTTCTTGTAAATATTAATTTAAAACGAGGATGATTCTGCATAAAATAGTATATAAGTATACCTCGGTGGGAGCTTCATTACATTCTCGCGCTGTATCTGACCTCGGCTGTAATAAAACATATCCCACCTCGGATGTAATATACCAATAATAGTCTATATTTTCAATTAACTTTTATTAGCTCTTTTAAACTTTTTACTTTTCTACATCATAATATCTAAGGTAATAATTTCTATTTCGGTGTTCTTATGAGACTATAAAAACACTGCAAACATGTCATTTAGAAATTCTATAAGCGTAGTGTTTGACACAAAGTACAACCAGACGAAATTCACAACACAATATACACAAACTCTAAAAAATGTGAAATTACATAAGTTTAGCGGGAAGCGCTACCAACATAACTAACAAAAAAAATCTGTTGTGGCCAGCACAATACCTCTCGCCACTTCCTTTTTGGTTACATAAGTATAGGGTGCGAGCAGTCATGTGACATTGTTGGCCTTGACAAGCATATATGGGAGCCCGTTTCAGAATGATAATTAATAATTATGTACGTAGATGTCAAATGTTAGAATGTTTCTTTAAAATTTTTAAGATTTTCTAAATTCACGTAGTTAATTTGTCTCCAGGAGTGCGGAATTGTCGAGGAAAATAAACTACATGGAATTGGAAAATCACTAAATTTAGAATGAGAAATTATGATATTTGACATGTATATAATTACTAGCTATCATTCTGACACGGGCCACCATATCTGCTTGTCAAGACCAACAAAGTCACATGACTGCTCGCGCCCTATTGTATTTAACATTTCTTGTATACCAACACTGTACACCAACAACTCTACTTACATCTATTCCTTATATTTAGATTGTTTAACTTTAAATTCATTCTATGAAGAAATTTTATCCTACTCTTATAATTTTTCGAAATGTTTCCAATTCATTGTCGGGATTAACAGTATTTAAGAAGGGTATGTGTAATATACCTATAATATTAAATATTTAACTATTAATACATTAAGAAATAATATAATGTATGTACTTCCCAGAAAAAGTCTTCAGTAATGACTCCGGATTTCTGACACTGACATTTATCTGTCAGTTACAAACAAATTAAATTTATTTTCCATGGCATTCTTTCGGCTGTAAAATTTATTACAACACATTATTTTATATATTATATTTCTTTTATCTCTAAATCTATAAAATATATAATAAAATATTTAAATTTTCTTATTATTAGCAAGAAAAATTAAAAAAAAAATATTTAGAAGATTTTTGAAAAAAAATCTTCTACTTCCGGTTGTCCAATTGTTACCAAAAATTTTTCAGATCTTCCCATGAATGTCCGATTGGGAAATACGTAGTTAAACAAATAGAAAGTCTTATAGTTTTTGAGTAATCATCCTTCCAACATCCTACATACATATACACACACACCCAAATACATACATCCACACACATACACAGACATCATCGTAAAAATGTTAAAATCGGTTTTTTTTTCAAGAATCTGCTACTTTCGGTTGTTCAATTGTTACTAAAACCTTTTCAGTTCTTCCCAATAATGTCTGATTAGGAAATAAGTAGTTAAATAAACATTGTCTTATAGTTTTTGAGTAAATGTCCTTCCAATGTCCCACATATATATATATATATACACACACACATACATCCACACACACACATACACACAAACACACACATATACACACACACAAACATCATCGTAAAAATATTAAAATCGTATTGTAGGGACCTTAAAACGTGCTTATTCAATAAAATCTGGATATGCGATTTTTAGCATGAATCCAATACCTCTCTTAGCGAGAGGTAAAAATCACCAAGTCATATTTTTTAACAAGTCGCATTTACAAAAAATGTCGTTGTAAAATTACCTCAATAGAAATAGTATAAAAAAAAAATGTTTCATAAGGTCTGTTAACGTACTCGTCCTTTGTAAAACTCGCCTCGCGGCTCGTTTTCCAAACTTGGACTCGTACCTTAACAGATTGCCTTATGATACTTGTTTTTTAATATATTAGTTGTTAACGATTTTTGCATTGTATAATACTTTAATCTGTATACAAATTAATATATTAGAGACAACATGTAATTTGAATTCCAAATAATTAATTTCTCAAAGACGTATCTGACAGATCTACATAAGAGTAGCAATATCTTACTTAACGTAACCGTGGATCTATTTATCTTGTTAATACTCGACTTGTATGCGAAAACGCAAGTCACTTCGATTCACTTCTATAGACAATGAAGACGTTATTTATGTTTAATTATCTGTTAATCGAAACACCAATAATGGTAATGAAATAAAAACACTTACAGCTAATCATAATTATTTCGAATTAAACGAAAATATGTCAAAATTTGAACAAAAAATTGAGGTCGTTTGAAGAGTTAATTTCCGTTTCACTTTGCAAAAAAATCTCCGAAAGTTGAGGTAGACATCTACCAATCATTATACAGTTTGTATTTGGATTATAATGGGACATAAATTACGATAATTTATGATTATTACCTATTTAGTGACACTTAAAATAAATTTATTATATCTATAATTTATGTTACCTATGTTAGAATAATTTGCAAATATCATTTCACGATGCAGATCAAAATGAAACCGTGAGACTATAAATGCATTTGATATCTAAAAGTTAGCGTATTAACTTATATTATAATTGACATATATTTGAAAAAAAAATTCAGTTTTATAATGAAATATATACCTAAATATAATAAAATATCGATGTATAGTTCGTATCCAAATGCGTAATAATTAAAAGAATATCGACGGATGATGGATAAATTGAAGGAAATAAAATATACTCCTTGTTGCAAACGTTTCGGATTTTTATTAATCCATCCTCAGTGCTACGGAGGAAAGGAAGAATAAATCGTTATATAGTAAAATACAGCAAAAGCCCAGCAATAATTACACATTAATAAATAAATAATGCTTACCAACAGAAGATTGTTACAATAAATTTTTAAAAATTTTAAATACATGAAGTGATACATGTGACAAAATTAGTTGAAAAAATATACATTGTGCTTTCTGCCGCAGTGTAAGTACAACTGCGAGAGAAAGATACAGAAAATTAACAAATAAAAAATATACAATGTTACCAGTACAAATTGGTTATAACACAAAAATATCTGTTTGTGTGTATATTGGCGCAAACTTTTAACTGTATATACAGTTATTTCATGTGGTTTGTTTGTTATCAGGAGTATGGAATTCAGTTGCCGAGAGAATCACATAATACAAAAAATTTAGAATCTTTCGCAAGAAAATTTATCTATGGAATTTGTACATAATACACAGGATTGACGGAAGGTATTGTGCTGGCCACATCAGATTTTTTATCTACAAAATAGTTTAATATATATTTTACGTTATATTCTTATTATTATTAATAGGTCGAAATATGTGATTTTTTTTGATAATAGTTTTCTAGTTCCCATAATTGTATACATAATTACCTTCGATATCATTAAAGATACACATATTTTAAATGTAGAAACAATTAGGTGACACGAACGTGACCCACCGGGCGTGATCGGGCGTGAGTGTAAAAATAAATTCGTGAGCGTGAGTGACCGTGAATCAAACAAAAAAAATCGTGCGTAATTGGTCGTGATTACATTTTTAGTTATGTGAGCGTGCGTGATCGTGAACAAAAAGTTACTCACGCGCCCACCTCTATATTTTCATTCATAATTGAGCCGCTTTTACAAATAGTAAAAAATGCTCTTTTGGTTTCAATTTTAACCTGAAGCAAGTGCCTCGCTCACCACGCCCTAGATCCGGCCCTGCTATGTATATTTATACACTGGTATCAGTCCTCTATCTAACAGAATATATGCATATCATTGCAAGTGACATGAATGTTATCAGTAAAATGTATCACTATGCAATGTAAATAATTCTACAACAATTATAATAATTATTCTGAACTAAGTTAGTGTTTCCGGCATTTGATTTGCTCATTAAATTTCATATCCTGACTGTCTACTAACTAAATTAAATATTATCAATTAATGCAGAAATTAATATTGTCCCGGCTACAATCTATCAGCTGTTTATAGGTGATGGAAGGTATAAAAAAACTACCTATTAAAAGTAATAATGATTACCGAAATCTGTGTACACAGCAAATTGGCATACCCAGGCAATGGTTAATATGCCGGGATGATTAATTTATTTATTTTATGAAACGGATTGTTAAAATACCGGATTATCGAAGACCGAAATTCCGAGCGCCGGATCGGTCGGGTCTGTATTTATTTACATTTTACTCTTGTAAATTACAACGTGTTATACGTGTGTTATAGATCAGTTGTAAGGTCGCGTACACATTGGAGAGTGGTACGTGCTGAGCGGTGAGCGATGAGTGTCGAGCGGTGAAGAAAAAATTTCAACAATAGCTTTTACACGATGGTGTAGGCACCTACAGATTGCATTTTTACTGGACTATTTTTTTCGACGAACAAGTCTATTTGATCAAAAACGACGCAAAACTGAAGTGTGTAGCTGGAAAACCGTCATTTTTGCTCGCGTACAAAGCTGTTGAAAATAATTACGTTCAGCCTAATTATGTCCGTCGAATTTGATCGATAAACTTGTCAGTTCGAGCACAAGTTAATCTGAAGTGTCTGCGGTAAATAGTTTTAAGAAACGACGATATGTGCAGTGGCGTAGTTGTTAACAAGGTTTTGCGCACATTGTATATTATTTCAATATGACGAATATTCGCCAGATTAGTAGGAAGTTTTTATTGGAATTTATAGAGCTGTTTCGCAAACTGCCGTGTTTGTAGAAGATAAAATCTCGCGAGTACAGTATTAAGAAAGACAAAGAATATGAAATGTTATTGGCGATGTGGTCAGCACATCATCATATTAAATGGAACAAAGCACAAATTATTGATGGAGAAGAACATTAGCAAAAAGAAAATTCAAAGAAGCAGTATACCTACATCACCAACAATAGCAAAGTGTTCAGTCATCCCAGCACATATATTCGGACCATATGGCGCCGTCTCATTGGTCAGCTCAACTAACTCAAGGTGCACGACACGGAACCTCCACACCCTTAATATATAAGTTGCAGCCTTAAGGATTATTGTTCAGTATTCACTTGATAACCCTTTAATATATTATTAATCGAAACTTGTGTATTTCAAAAAATCAAGACAATGAAAATTCGAAAGTCATCTATTAATCATAATCAATCATTGTCTACAACCTTCAAAGAAACATGAGAAAAATTGGCTTCGCCCAATTTGTCCGTTCCTTTTCCTTTTTTGATTTATGCCTAATGCCGCCAACACTGCACACAAATATATTGTCAGTCAAACTGCTAAACAGACTTGTTCGTCCAACAAAACAGTCCAGTAATAACGCAGTCTTTGGGCCACTACATCGCTCATGTTTTGTGTCACCGCTCACCGCTTATCGCTCGTCAATGTGTACGCGACTTTAGTTTAAAAGAATATGCAAGAAATAGCAAAGTCTATTTTTCAGTAGAGAAAAATGATGAAACAGAAGCTAGCCATAAATCATAATGGAAGGATTAGAATTGACGAATGAATAACTTGTTCTCATTAAGAGTTCAGACTCTATTTCTAGATTGTAGACAGTGGCCGGCATTTATTAATCCCTTTTATTTTGTATAAATATGACATAAGAACTATCAAATCATTTTTCTGATGCTTCAAGTATTACATATTAATTATTTAACAGTTATAACATTATTTTACCCTAGGTTGATATTGTTATATGATTTACGTAACAAAACCTGAAAGATATTTTACTGCCTTGGAAGCTTGTGAGTCCAGTAAGTATTATGTGATAGAAATACGAGTTTTTGTTTAAATGAAGTACGAAATTATGTATGAAAAAAATCTAGGTATCAAATTGCTGGTTTGTACCAGGGCACCGAACCCGAACCAAAACCGGGACCAAACAGTATCATTTTAGTGAACCCAACTCCAGAACCGAACCTAAGATATATTTTTCTGTTGAACCCGAGTCGGAACCGAACCGCGTATTAAAATTCGTGTTCAGGGTTCAGCTCCGATTCAGGTTCATTTTCAGTTTGAAACGTAAGCATAATCGTAATACAGCTGTTTATCGACGCCTTCGATATCCACATTGCTGCCTGTATTGATTGTTCGTGAAAATTGTGTTCTTATTCGCATTTGATATAGAGATTTGTTATTCAAAAAACATGAAACCAATACCTGAGCCCAGAACAAAACCGCAAATTTTATTAATGCTTGAACCAGAACCGCACGCGAACTCATTTATCAAAAAACAAATTAACCTGAACCTAAACCGAACCCAGTTTTTGGCGGGTTCGATGTCCTGGTTTTTACTGACGACAAAGATGCCAATTTGAGGTGTTGAAGGTAACGTCAAGTAGTTCTTATTTAATTAGTTTTTGAACTACTATTTTCTCATTATTTCATTAACGATCAACGCCCCTCAATCATTAACGCTAACGTGAAGCGTATAAAAACTATTATAAGTAACAAAAATGATAATGAAAGCGTAATAAAACAAGTAAACTAATATATGCGTTACATAATACCGGATGTACTCCTACGTTACAAATTTTTATAAGGAACATGAAATATGATTACTTTTTTAATTACAACAAAAAATATTTTTTTATTATTTTCTTTAGAAAGATGTGGAAATATGAGGCAAACACGCAATATTAAATGAACTGGCTCATTCATTAAAAAAAACTAAAAGAAGTTAAGAAATTTATGACTACCGCGAAAATTTCTAAATGAAATATGAATTTAAACAACGATGGTAGTTCCCAAACGGGTAATTTGAGCGTAGCAGATTCATAGTCTTAACAATTACAAAATAATACTGCATTATGTTAGATTACAAGTAAGAAACTTTGAGACACCATTCTCCGAATTGAAATGATAAACAGTAAATCTAAGTCGCATATGTAATTCCGTTTCATAATATCAACTTTTCATTTGTTATTTTGAATGTTTGTCGCACTAATGCAAAAAAGTGTCTAATAAGCGATTCGTTGCAAAATGGTGTTTCATGTACATTACGTTTTGCCGAACTGAGTTAGACAATCTTCGCGTTTAGTGCGAAAAATAACAAAAAAATTCAACTAAACCCATAAATAGCTTGCCTGAAATTAAAACAGTTTGAATGAAAATATTTGTCCCCTGCAATAACATAATCTCTTACATTTTTTATTTATTTATTTATTATCTATTATGTATTATGCATTTTTTTCATATATTACCAAATCATGAACGGTGATAGTATATGGATGAGACAGTTTTTTCTCATAGTTTTTGTAACTATATTCTTTTTCACGGGGCCCATGAGGATGAAATTGTGACATATACAACATTCATACTTTACCCGGGATTTGAAGCGATAACGTTACCACTACTCCACCTGGGTGGAATAATTTATATATTTAATGTCTCCTTTTTACCTTTCGTCATCTATTTATAAGTAAGGAAGGTATTGTCTTTGGTAAAAAATTCGATGGTGAGTTTTTAACGAATAACCACGTTTTAGAGTGTGTGTGAGCGCGCGCGTGTGTGTGTGTGTGTACGTGTGTGTGTATGAGTGTGGGTATGTGACGATCGTTTCGGATCGCATCACTCTAATACCACGATTCCAAAAATTATAATTTTTTCGTATTCCTCGAGTTTAGATCCATATGCAGACGTGTTTAGATTTTGGTTATAATTGGTTCACCGGAAGTACCCTCATTTGCAACTTTTAACAGTTTTTCTTGAAAAAAAAAACAGTACAGTCAAGGCCAACAATGTCACATGATTTGTCGCGCCCTATACTTATGTAACCAAAAACAGGAGTAGCGAGAGGTATTGTGCTGGCCATAACATTTTTTTATATTTGGAAACGAATCCAAAACAATGAAAACGTAACTCGTAATGAACTTTTTTCAATTTTTATTGGTTATCTTAAACAAAACTGATTACTTCACATGTTCGACCGATAGATAACCATGTAAAAGAGTGAGAAAAGATGCGTAATGGGCATATTTTTTACTCTAATTTACTTTTTTAGTTTTCAAACAACCGACTTCTTTTATAGTGGAAAGAAGTGAGATTTTTTTATTTTCACAACAAAGAAAATCAGTAGGTACGTATAATATAGAGTATATGCCAACGTGAGAGTTCATAGAATTTTCTGGATTTTATATACAGTAAAATAGTTTGTTATAACAATTTTGATTCAGATACAAAATAGTAAAATGATCTACAGTTTCTTTTTTTCTATTTATAGCATTTACTAAATCTTTTCAATTATAAGTAATAATTAATTACAAAATATGTTCGTAATTACATTTTTCACTCATTTTATGGCAAGTTGCTTTTAGTTATTAAATTTTAACTACTGGTTAAATTGACAATATCGTATAGAATCGAAATTTCAAATGAGTTATTAAATATTACTTTCAAAATTTCGACACGTACTTTTTTTGTTATCCTGTAATTAAGACTTTAACTATAGCCTGTGCAACTGGCCATTAAAGGATATTTATTATTTCTAAAAGGTTTCGTGCAAATGAGAAAAAGTTTAAAATCCAATATTTCGAATTCGTGTATTATGTTAAAAATGCCGTTAAAAGTTACACGAGCAGAAAAATGCATAAAAGAAATATGTTTAATGTACTATAAATTTAATTATAATTGAAAATATATCCCTAATAGTAATAAATACAATATAAATTACTAAAAAATCCTTAATCACCTTTAGGTAAGGAAGGTATTGTCTTTGGTCAAAAAATTCAATGATGAGTTTTTAGTGTATAAGCATGTTTTAGGATCCCTAATACGATTTTACCATTTTTACGATGATGTCTGTATGTATGTGTGTCTGTGTGTCTGTGTGTGTGTGTGTGTTACAAAAGTTCCGGATCCCATAACTTCAATACCACGATTCCAAAAATTATATTTTTTTCGTATTCCTCAAGTTTACATCCAGAAGAACAAGTGATTAGATTTTGGTTATAATTGGTGAACCGGAAGTACCCTCATTTGAAGATTTAACAGTTAAATTTGATTTATTGACATTTAACGTTATTATAACTTGAAGAATATATTATTCTCTATACGATTTGATTACATTTTATACTTCATATTCAATAGATACAAAGTTAAAGAATTTTAAAGAAATTGAATTTTATAATTCAGCCAGCTATGCTAAACATGGAAACTATTAATATATTCATATAATTCAAATTGACAGATGTCAGTATCAATAAAAAGTAAATTAATGTGGCAGAGATGAGGATGTTGAAGTAGATGTTGGGGAAAACACGGAAAGATACGGTAAGAAAATAACTCTAGTATTACAAGTTTCTAGAAAGATACAAGAAATATGATTACATTGGTTTGAACATGTCATGAGGAGAAATGAAGAATTATATTGGAACAAGAATGAATAGTTTAGTAATAGGATGTTGAAGAAACAGAGGAAGACCAAAGATAACATGGAAGGACTGTATTGCGGAAGACTTGAGAGAAAAGGAACTGAATGATAACGACACGCAAAAATAGCGACCCCTAACGAATGGGAAAAGTTAAAGAAGAAGATGTCAGTGTCAAGTACAATTTGAATATTGAAGAAAAATTATGTATGGAATTTATACATTATACACAGGATTGACGGAAGGTATTGTGCTGTTGCCACAACAGATTTTTTTATTCTATCTTTAAAATGAAAGGCAGTTTATTTTTGCACTAGTTTAATTTTTTTTATGATTTTGTCACCTTTGAAATAAAAAATTGATAATCGTATTATTTTGGGAGTTTGAGAGCATCCAAAGAAGTACTGTGAAAAAAATCTGTTGTGACCAACACAATACCTCCCGCCATTTAATTTTTATTAATTTAAATACATACCTACAAATTGCACAAAATTAACCACTGTGGTGCACTCTCCACTCCAGCAATGAGTACCCGTGAGATGATGCGGTAAACGCTCGCACGATACAAATTACCAAAATCTGTGTACAAAGCAGATTAGCACACCCGGCATGGTAAAATACGGTGATGATATATTTGTTTATTTGTTTATTTACATTCATACCCGCATATTTACGAATGATGGAAACTATATTCCTTTCCATATAACTATTGTTCTATTTACAATTTTCTTTTTAAAATGTTACTATTATTAATTTGAAATGATTATTTTTTTGACGGTGAAATATTTATCTGTCAGCTGCATACATTAAAAATAAACTGTGTAACCATGGAGTTGTATTTAAAGCATAGGCTCCGGGACATTATTTTTATATTATTTTATAAATTTATCTAAAAATATATAGAAAAAGTATTAAGGTAGAAAATTTAAGAATCTTTAATTTTTATAATAAAATAAATTGCGAAAAAATAACATTTGAATGTATTTTTTGAGAAAACTATTTTGAGCTTTAAGTAAAGTGCCATTTTCGGTTATCTGATTTCATATTAAAACAAGGTAGAAATACATGGTTTAAAATTTTTCTTAATGATAGTTTTTGAGTGAGAGTGCCCAGAAAAACCACACTCGCACTCATACACACACATACACACACACACACACACACACACACACACACACACACACACACACACATACACAGCCACGGACATCATCGTGAAAATGTTAAAATCGGATTGTAGGGACATTAAAACGTGGTCATTTACTAAAATCTTTATATGCGATTTTTAGCACGATCCCTATACAGTCCGTCTATTCTTACCGGACAGGTGGGTTAAGATGCGCAATAGTTCCTAGACTGTGGTGGGGGGTGAAATATGGAACGGAGATCATTCTGTTCTAACTCTATTGCAGTTAAGACCGGAAAGTACAAACCGGGGCGTGAACTATGAAAGCATTTAAAAGTTACCTCATCTCAGACATAAATAATATTTGTTAAATTTCAGTATCATTCTACACCAATATGTAGTAAGCAGTGTGCTGGTAAGTTTGTATATGTGTAAAGAAACTAAATTTATTTTTAACAATAACTTCTCTTTCCCCCACGAATACTGCCTTTCTCTGTGCACGACAACAGCGGGGACTGTCACGTAAGAATAGACGGACTGTACCTTCCTTACCAAGAGTAACGGGTGGTGAAAATGGAAAAATAATAAAAAAAAAACCTTGGCATTTGTTAAGCCTTTTTGCAATCATTCCGTAACCGTTGAGGAAAAATTATTGCGTTCACACATTCCAAAATAATAAAGAATTAGATTTTTAAAGAAATGATAGGTATAATATATGTATCTATTAAAAATATTTTAAAAAACATAATTTTTATAATCAATGGAATAGTTTATTTTTATAAGAATTTATAAGTTGTAGTCTGTCACCATAACCTCCAAAAATGTAAAACGTGTTCGAAAATATGTATACATTCTCGTATAGTGTAACATCAAGATTTTCATATTAATCTTGATCAAATAGCTATTTCAAAGAAACAAACTTGTATCTCAAATCATTTCGGATATTTTGATCTAGATCGAAAGCTAATGGTAATGGCTTTGAAACCTAACGTAAACTTTTCGCTTTGGTGGACATTACGGTTGGATAGATCTTGTATCAAAATAACAAACTCCTCCATTATAATTCAGTAAGTTTCTCTCTTCAAGAAACTTTTACATTAGGAGGATATTTATAATGACATTTTAACAAGTTTCATTTAATGCAGTATAATAAACTTTATCTATAATCATTATCTAATAGTTATGCTTTTAAATTAATGTTCTACATAAACGTTATGATAAATGATATCGTTTAGCAATATTAATAAACTATATCCTGTTTTTAAACTAAGAGTAGTAAATTCAAAAGTCATATTTACAGTAGTAGAAAAACCAGAAAAAATATTTCAAACAAATTTAAATGATTAAACTTTTAGTCTTAATCCGACATAATTATAGTTTTTACAAGAATTATTTGTTGTCGATTATGGAAATATGACAAAAAGAAATTTATATGTGAATAATTAAAAAGTGGTAATGTCCAAATGAACCAGGATATACGGCGAAAATTAATGAGCATTAAGAGGTAAAACTTAATTTTTCTACAGTCTACATAGAAAGTAGCCATTTGCGCTCTATTTTATCAACGCAAAATGTCACTTTGCCGCTCTAGCGCGACAAAGTAGAAAAAACGCTCGCTGTCCAAATTTCTAACTATACATAATGTTGAGAAATGTCACTTGTCTACATTCTTGATGGAAACGTTTAGTCAGGAACTAATGGCACTGTAGTGACACATTTACCACCTTTACAAATAAATCTGACATAACTGCTCTGTCGGTATATTACTTAACAAAAAAAAAATCTGTTGTGGCCAGCACTATACCTCTCGCCACTTCCTTTTTTTGGTTACATAAGTATAGGGCGCGAACGGTAATGTTACATTTTTGGGCTTGACAAGCAAATGTGTGGGCCCGTTTCAGAATGATAATTAGTAATTATGTACATAGATGTCAAATGTTAGAATTTTTCATTAAAAATTTCAAGATTTTCTAAATTTACGTAGTTAATTTATCACCAGGAGTTTAAAGTTTACTTGTATGCCTTAGATATTTAACATCTGCTCCACATGGAATTGGAAAATCACTAAATTTAGAATGAGAAATTATGATATTTGACATCTATATACATAATTATTAGCTATCATTCTGACATGGGCCCCCATATCTGCTTGTCAAGGCCAACAAAATCATATGACTGCTCGCTCCCTATTGTATTTAACATTTCTTGTATACCTACACTCTACACCAAAAATTCTACTTACGCATATATCTATTCCATATATATTTAGATTGTTTAATTTTAAATTCATTTTTGATGAAGAAATTTTTGTCCTCTTCTAATTTTTCGAAATGTTTCCAATTCTATTAATACATTAAGAAATAATATAATGTATGTACTTCCCAGAAAAAGTCTTCAGTAATGTCTTCGGATTTCTGACACTGACATTATCTGTCAGTTACAAACAAATTAAATTTTCAACTATTTTCCATGGCCATTCTTTCGGCTGTCAAATTTATTATAACAGATTATTTTACATACTATATTTCTTCTATCTCTAAATCTATAGAATATATTGTAAAATATTTAAATGTATCAGAAAGAGAATTTTTTTTCTTTAATATTATCAAGAAAAAATTTCAAAAAATATTATTTAAAAGATTTTTTTTCAAGAATCTTCTACTTCCGGTTGTCCAATTGTTACCAAAACCTTTTCAGATCTTCCCATGAATGTCCGATTGGGAAATACGTAGTTAAAAAAAATTAAAGTCTTATAGTTTTTGAGTAACCGTCCTTCCAACATCCCACACACACACACACATACACACACACATCCACACACACACACACACACACACACACAGACATCATCGTAAAAATGATAAAATCGGATTGTAGGGACCTTAAAACGTGCTTATTCAATAAAATCTGGATATGCGATTTTTAGCATGAATGCAATACCTCTCTTAGCGAGAGGTAAAAATGCCACCCTATTGTGAAAATAAAATAGGGCATTAAAAAAAAATATTTTGTTTAATATTTTGGGAACCGCTGATACATTTTTTTTGCTGATATCACCAATTTTCTTATTCAGAATAGCAGAAATTTGCTCATTTAACACATCTCGTATCTGTTCAAATAAAAAAGTTACCAATAGTCAACAAGATTATACAAACACCCGTATACACTTATAAAAAACGTTGCAATGTGCGCATGTTCATGAATTTTTAACTAACGTCCATGTCCGTGTGTATTTTTCTATTAAATATTAACTTAAATGAAGAATTTGGTAAGGGTCATTACAAATCTTACGTAATATCTAAATAAAAAAACAGTATTTAAGTAGTTTGGCATACCTAGAAATGGGTAATAAGGCATGATGATATATGAGCCGTTGAAAATTAAAGTGGTGTAAATTAAGTCATTGTAACATATTAGTATCATACGATGTCAATTTTTTTACCAGAATAAAGTCAATTGATGTCATATTTATTTATTTGTACTTAATTGAGTTCTATTCCAGAAATATTTATGAAAATTGATTTACTATTATATTCATAATTTATAGTTGATATTTATCTACTTAAATTTGAATTAAACATTTATAGGTACAAACAAGGTGAACTATTGCCAAAATTGGACCATATTTCGTATGTGTATAAATTAAAATTGTAATTTATTTCATAAATATTAAATATTATTAAAATAAATAATTGAACATTTTGTTGAAATTGTTATTATTTGATACATATAGATATATGCATTAAAAACACACAAACCTACAAGCATATTACATTCAAAAAATAATTCATTTAATTTTCATTTATTAATTTTAAAGCAGATAATCGATATATATTCGAATGTATGGGAAAAAAATTGGTATTTTGTTCGCGTTGTTCCAAAAAAGGTTATCTAATTTATAAATCAAAAATAAACAAATTTAATTTTAATATACCTTACACGCTAGTTAAAGCGTTAAATTAATATTTATATTTAAAAATTACATACCATTCTGATAAATTTGGCATGCTGCTTCTGCTGCACTGGCACACCTAGAACAAAGATGAGCTAAATTAATATAAAATTATTACATGCATATTAAAACTTTTAAAAATAAAAAAATTGTTTTTAAAATTGGAAATAATAATAAAAAATCTCATTTTTTGTACCATAAAATTAGTTGAAAAGAAATTTGTAATACATTTAAATTAATGAACTTACAATAAGAATAATACTGTAACGTGCGCCCCTGACCTAAGAGTATACGAGCGCCGCCGCTGGTAGAATATACCCGAGCGAAGACGTAATCCCCGGCGGTGGAAAAACCCATACGTTTTAATTACACTGGTGGCCTGAATCCTTTGTATTCAATGTTATTGTGGCGTCGGAAAGTTCGAGGACATCGCGCTATATAAACCCGTCGCCAACGCCAGCGAAAACAGTCTGATATATAGAAGCAACGAGCAATGAACACTGCGTGATATATATACAAGTTGTGAATATAAATAAATGTAGTTATATAAATACGAGGTTTGTTAAAAAAAAAGGTGACTTTATTTTTCTCGAAAAGTATTTATTTATTCATCAATATCTGTTTTGTGCCCTTTAAAGTAACCCCCCTCAGATATAATACACTTGTGCCAACGCTTTTGCCAATCCTCGAAGCACTTCTGATACGCGCTTTTTAGTATGACCTTAAGCTCCTCCAGCGATGCGGTCTTTATCTCCTCAATCGTGGCAAAACGCCGTCTTTTCACGGGTCTTTTCAGTTTTGGGAACAGGAAAAAGCCGCAGGCGGGCAAGTCCGGTGAATACGGTGGCTGAGGCGTGATTACGGTGTTGTTTTTGGCCAAAAAATCACGAACAAGCAACGATGTGTGAGCAGGTGCATTATCGTGATGCAAAAGTCATGAATAATTTTGCCACACATTTTTTCTTCGTATTGCTTCACGAAAACGGCGCATAACTTCAAGGTAATATTCCTTATTGACCGTACATCTTGGTAAGAACTCATGATGCACCATGCCATTGTAATCGAAGAAAACAGTGAGCAAAATCTTCACATTTGACCGAACGGCGGGCATCGTCATTAACATCTTCTCGGCCTTCTGTGAAGAGCTTGTACCATTTATAAACAGTGTTTTTGCTCAAAGTAGACTCGCCAGATACCACAGCCAATATTTCAAGTGCGTTGGAGCACTTAATTTTATTTTTCACACAAAATTTAATACAGATTCTTTGAATTGCCAAGCACACCAAAATACGTCTAACCTTTATATCTGTCAAAAACAAACTACAAATGCAAAATGGCTGATCATGTCAACTATTATTTTTGTTATTATTATTTATTCATAGAAATATTAACTAAAATTACACCGTAAAAAAAAATAATAAACTAGGTTTCTATACTTTTGTCCGCTACTATATGTAATATTCGCTATATTAAGTTTAAAAAATCTTGTGGCCAGCACAATACCTTCCGTCAATCCTGTGTATTATGTAGAAATTCCATACATAAATTTTCTTGCAAAAGATTCTAAAGTTTTGGTATTTTATGATTCCCTTTCTCGGCAACTGAATTCCATACTCCTGATAACAAACAAACCACATGAAATAAGAAAATCATGAAATTTTGAATGAAAAATTATGACACTTGTCAGTTATGGAAATAATTAATTGCTGTCATTTTAATACGGGTCCCCATATCTGCTTGCCAAAGGCAGCAAAGTCATGTCACTGCACGCGCCCTGTACATAATTTTTTTGCAAAAGATCCTATATTTCCAGTAAAGTTACTTCATAAACAAACTATGTAAAATGCACTTGACACTGACATCTTATTCTTCTTTAGTTTCTCCCATTCGTTATTTTCTTCTTCCACTAATTTTTGTTTTGCGTGTCGTCCTCATTCAGTTCCTTTTCTCTCAAGTCTTCTGCAATACAGTCTTTTCATCTTATATTTGGTCTTCCTATGTTTCTTCCACCTTCTATTAATATATTCATCTCTCCTCATTACATGTTCAAACCAATGTAATCGTCTCTCTTATATCTAGAAACTTCTAACACTATAGAGTTACTTCCCTTATTCCTTCATTGATTTACATTTTATTGATACTGACATGTGTCAATTTGAATTACCTGAATATATTAGCAGTTTCCATGGTTAAGTTAGCATAGCTGGCTGAATTATGAAATTTATATGAATTTTTTTATCTATATTATTCTTTAACTCTATATCTGTAGAATATGAAATATAAAATGCAATCAAATCGTATAGAGAATAATATATTCTTTAAGTTATAATAACATTTAACTGAGTTTTTCAAGAAAAACTGTTAAAATCTTCAAATGAGGGTACTTCCGGTTGACCAATTATAACCAAAATCTAAACATGTCTGCATATGGTTGTAAGGAAGAGGAATACGCAAGAATTGTAATTTTTGGAATTCTAGTATTGTAGATATCGTTGACAAAACCACGGTCACATACACACACACACACACACACACACACACACACACACACACACACATACACACATTCACACACACACGCACATACGAACACACACACACACACATACAGACATCATCGTAAAAATAGTAAAATCATATTGTAAAGACCCTAAAACGTGCTTATTCAATGAAAACTCACCACCGAATTTTTTGACCAAAGACAATACCTTCCTTACCTATAGGTGACGGAAGGTAAAAACATCGCACATTTCTTTTTGTTTAAATTCCATGGTTAGCACCAATTTATTTGGCCAACTGAATATTACCTAGTAGTGCAACTTAGAATAAGTCATACAGATCTGTAAATCAACAACAACAAACAATAAGCGGTGCTGTGTGCAGAATTACACACAGTAATGAAAATTACTGATCGCACGAAAAATGAATACTCACAACAATTGTTACTGCGTCTTCTAAAAATAAAAAATGTTAGAATTGGCTGAGATGTGTATTTCTTTATATTCATAACCGATAAAACCTATGAGTAGAAACAGTACAGAAAACCATTACGGGCTTTAGTATATATTTTAATTGCAAATTATTACGATTATGTCCTTTTGAACTTGCCTCATCTAGGCAATGTCTGAGTTGCCTAATGTGTTTCGTCGGCGCTCGTGATTCGTGATTTCTCGTTTGTTATATATTCGGTTACGTTTGTCATTTTTGTTTACATCATTTTTTTAAAAAAATACCGATCGACCCCGAAGATAGGTAGAAAAATTGGGAAGGAAATACTTTTTTCATCAATGGGGTCTCGTGGCCGTCTGCCTGAGTGTCTGGTCGCGAATCTAGAGGCCCGGGTTCGATCCCGACCGACGCCAAAAATTATACCGAATTTTAATGGCACAAAATTGATCATTTTGGTGCATTCTCCACGCCAGCAATGAGTGCCCGTGAGGTGACGCCTGGTAAGCGCCCGCACGGTACAAATATTTCATCATTACCGAAATCTGTATACAAAGCAGATTGGCACACTCAGCAATGGATGTTGAATTTATTTATATTTATAATTTTTATTTTATTTTGTTATTCTCTTATATATTTTATGAATGAGGTATAACATCAAGAGATAATAATAATAATAACAAAATAAATATAAAATGTACCTTCAAGAGAATAGAACAACGTATGAAATAATACAAGATGTAATTTATATTTATTTATTTTAATTTTTTGATAAAAATGATGTAATAAAAAATAAATTTTTTAAAACTATTTTCTCATGGACAAGGTACTACAACACTGAATATCTTGTTTAGTATAATAACTCTTGCAGTAATTGATATTTGACTACTGTTTAAAAGCCATTATCTTTGTAAAATATGATCTAGTTCTCTGTAAAACGGTAGCCACGTACAGCCACGACACGAATTAATATACCGCACCCAACTCATCTTAATTAACGCTCGTCCATAATTTCATTTCAACAAAATACATATCTGCTGACTAATATGTCCTTATTGTCAGAATAAATTATACTCTTCCGTAATTAATGGATAATATATGGAGATGAATTTTTCCTTTCGTAAGCTTAATAAGAAAATCTGTCGTATTTTGCTTCGAGTAAAATGTGTAATTTATGTGACAGACGAGAAAGAATGACAGAGAAGGAGAAATTGTAAGGAGATTATATAAGAATATAATACTAATTACTTTCGTTTTCCAAATTATACCAGTATATATCATAAAGATTTATATTCTTAATTTGTGTTATTTAAATATTTTTTGTTAATAAAACAAATGTAAATAAATCTAAATACATATATGCAATTCTGTTCACGCGTGTGAGTCTGTATACGTATAAAGATGGATTGAAAATTTCGCGGTCTAATACAGAGAGAGCAGCACTAGGCGCACAATTATTTTTTGTGGGTTTATGGGAACTTTTATTAGAGTCTCTAGTAAGTTTTATGCTAATTTGTGACTTATTGGAATTTTTATAATTAACGTGTATATTGACTTTTTAAAATCGGAAAACTAGAACACCATGCAGTGACCAAATACCTGCACAAAAAGGGCTTAATACAGAAAAAAATTCATTAGGAGAAGAGAAATACTTGAGGAACACCTTATTCTTCATACACAATACTGGGTTAGTGCTAGCTGGCGCTAGACTAGTAAAATAATTGAACGGTTCGCTAGAATTTATTGCTGATATAGCGTTCGAAGCTATGCTCTATTTAAAATAACGAAAGAATTTTGACAGTTAGTTGGGCCGTGGTTTAGGAGTCTGTTTACACCAAAACAGTTTCCATGTTTCAAAAGAAGCGTCAATTGCACAAAACCGAATGAGAATAAATACTGGAAAATAGCCAGGTAAAACTTAAAGAACAACAATACAACAGCAAATAGCGCACTGCAAAAAGAATGAAATCATAATATTTGAATTGTGTTTGTGTGCCAATAGAATCAAAAGAATCCATCTGTCATTTAAAACAGAATATAGCGAGAAATATTTCCCTAAAACATATAGCGAAGTAGTGGAGAGCTACATGAGCAATACTATATTGTCAGTTTATGTTTTTTTTTTTTTACCTTCTGTCACCTTTAGGTAAGGAAGTTATTGTCTTTGGTCAAAAAATTCAATGATGAGTTTTTAGTGAATAAGCATGTTTTATGGTCCCTATAATAAGATTTTACCATTTTTACGAAGATGTCTGTATGTATGTATGTATGTATGTATGTATGTGTGTCTGTGTGTGTGTGTGTGTGTGTGTGTGTGTGTGTGTGTGTGCGTGTGTCTGTGTGTGTGTGTGTGTGTGTCTGTGTGTCTGTGTGTCTGTGTGTGTGTGACAAAAGTTCCGGATCCCATAACTTCAATACTACAATTCCAAAAATTATAATTTTTTCGTACTCCTCAAGTTTACGTCCAGAAAAACAAGTGATTAGATTTTGGTAATAATTGGTTAACCGGAAGTACTCTCATTTGAAGATTTAACAGTTAAATTTGATTTATTGACATTTAACGTTATTACAACTTAAAGAATATATTATTCTCTAAACGATTTGATTACATTTTATACTTCATATTCAATAGATACAGAGTTAAAGAATTTTAAAGAAATTAAATTTTATAATTCAGCCAGCTTTGCTAAACATGGAAACTATTAATATATTCATATAATTCAAATTGACAGATGTCAGTATCAATAAAAAGTAAATTAATGTGGCAGAAATGAGGATGTTGAAATAGATGTTGGGGAAAACACGGAAAGATACGGTAAGAACATAACTCTAATATTACAAGTTTCTAGAAAGATACAAGAAAGATGATTACATTGGTTTGAACATGTCATGAGGAGAAATGAAGAATTATATTGGAACAAGAATGAATAGTTAGTAATAGGATGTTGAAGATACAGAGGAAGACCAAAGATAAGATGGAAGGACTGTATTGCGGAAGACTTGAGAGAAAAGGAACTGAATGATAACGACACGCAAAAATAACGACCCCTAACAAATGGGAAAAGCTAAAGAAGGAGAAGATGTCAGTGTCAAGTGCAATTTGAATAGTTTTTTATGAAATAATTTTACTGGAAATTTAGAATCTTTTGCAAGAAAAATTATGTATGGAATTTATACATTATACACAGGATTGACGGAAGGTATTGTGCTGGCCACAACAGATTTTTTTAATTTAAACTGCGATTATGCGTCACGTTTAACAAATAAATATCGTTTTGACCTTTGTAAATAAAGTTATTTATTATTATTATTAAATAATGAAACTTGACATTTCTTAAAACAGCGTTTTTGTGGTACCTGCCAATAATTTGTGCGAGATTTATACGCTTTTTACAAGATTTATTTGTAAAAACAAACAGTGTATTGTGCCGAGAAGTTCTAATTTTCGTCACAAGTTGTGTCGCATTCTGTCAGTTCTCAATAGGAATCTCGAATCTTAGCGCATTCCAGTGATATAATACAATATGCACGAGGTCTGTTAAAAAAGTATCCGACCTTATTTTTTTTGTGGAAACCTGATGGATTTGAATTTAACACGCTTGCATAAGCCTACCTTGAACCTTCGTCCGCATGCGTGAATTTTTTCCCCGCCTGTCGATAGCGTCTGTTGCTGGCAAGCAGCATTTGAGTGAGGTAGTGTGTAGTGCTCTTGACGGTTTTTAATTGCAAGGAAAATGACGGAATGACTGGAGCAGAGCTATTGCGTTAAATTTTGCCTGAAACTCAACAGACAGGTGAAAACCATTCGGAAACCAAATCCTAGTCGTCACAGTAGAAGCATTCCACGTCACCAAGACCATAGAAGGGTCTTGGCGGGTCGCCAAGTACGCAGCAACGTCAAAGTGATGCTGACTGCTTTCTTTGATTCCCGCGGTGTGGTACATCACGAGTACGCACCACATGGTCAAACAATCACCAAAGAGTAATACAGGGATGTCCTCCGTCGCCTACGTGATGCTGTGCGGCGCAAGAGACCGGAGTTGTGGTCAACAGGAAATTGGCATCTCCATTACGAAATGTTCCAGCACATTCCTCGCACTTGATTCAGACTTTTTTTGGCGAAAAACACGACTCCTGCGATTCAACAGGCTCGTTACTCTCTTGATATGGCTCTCTGCAACTTCTGGCTGTTCCCCAAACTCAAGAGGCCATTGAAATGAACGCGATTTCAGACAAGAGAAGACATTATGGCTGCAACGACAGCCGAGCTAAACTCCATTCCGAAAGAGACTACTTTCAGGTTTCCAACGCTCCAGGTATGCTAGTTTTTTTTCCCGGCCAAAGGTCGGATACTCGTATATTGAGTTCCGTGGGTTCACCATCTCCCAAAAAGTCATGCACATGTTAATTTAAAAAGTCATAAATTAGCAGATTAACGTAAACTTTAGCCGAGACACTAATGGTAGTCACATAACCACACAAAAAATAATTGTGCGTCTATAGTTGCCTTTTCTATAGTAGGCTGAATCTGGTACACAAGGTGACTGAAAAAAATAGGGAAAAATGGTTGTTTTGTTTATTAATAATGATATAAATGTCATGTCCTCCATTCAAAAAATGTATATACTAATTTTCATAGAATTTTAATAGGCATGCGCTTAATATGGTAGTTGGCGCGAAGATATAATGTAATTACTCTTGCTAGATTACCAGGCGGAAAGAAATAGACTACTTTTTGTAACTACTATTAGCATTTTAATGGTCCAAGTATCAGTTTACATCGTTGCTAAAGAAACTACACTTCATTAGTGGTTTATGTATTATTACATTTTTTATTGTTTCAGGTTACAGGCAATATATTTTGTGATATAAAAAAATTCTCTCAATTTGAAATTAACCGCTAATCATTCAACTGGAATAAATAGTTATATTTTTTATTAGTAGGTACTCGTAAATTTTGAAGATTATTGGATACAGATCATAAATTATTGAAAGTTTAATAGTCTTTCGTCGGCCTATACTTGGAAAGTGTGTGATGATAATAATATTTATAAGGTAAAAGCCTCGGTATTTGACATTTTAAGAAATGAAAATGTGTGATATTGTTGATTAATAGTTATTTATGCAACAAGAGTGTAAAGAAAATCTTTATGACATGAGGTGAATTATTATTGACCGAATGTCATAAAGATTGTTTACACTTGAGTTGCATACAATATTTTTTATATGACCTTAAATAAAATTCCTGAAACAAATTAGAAATTTGACCGAAGAGCAAACGACAATTTGAACACACCAAATCCCGAATTCACATTTAACAGATAACAGATCTGAAGTTGAATACTGCAGTTCTGTCAGTATTACCAACATGAATGTATAGAAAAAACTAAATTTCGGTAAGACAATTTAAATGCCAAAAGTGTATTGATGAGTGGTAGCTCTGTAATGTGTAAATAAAATACGAAAATTGTATACTTTTCACATTGTAAAGTATCAACTTTACACATTGGAGTATAAAAAACATATATGGTTTAATGTTTAGAAAAAATACAAGCATTTATTCGCATGAATTGGCGTCTTCCGAAGTAATATGCCTATATAATAACAATTAAAATTAATTATATTATAAATATTAAAATGAGAAAATGTAATTCATTAGTAGTGGACATGTTCTCCGAAATAACTTGCTCCAGTACATGCCTCACGCAATAAAGGCCATAGAATTTTGGAATTCACATTTCACTTAGTTATTATGTATGTGTGGTTGTGGCAGTAAATCTGTGATTAATTTTTTACATGATTTTTTAAGTTTCTTTTCTTAATCTTCTAATTTGAGAATGTAGCTGCATTTAAGGGAAATCAAATAATGGAAATACTATAATAAATTAACACTCCACATCATGCTGCAACATGACCTAAAATCATTAATATTTTATATAATCTTATAAGGTCAATTACTATTAAATCCATATCAAAAGTAAAATTTGAAAAAAAGTATTTAATGATTTATTACAACATATTTATAAACATATCTTCTTTCTGATGTGGCCATCACAATACCTTCCGTCAATCCTATGTATTATGTACAAATTCCATACATAAATTATCTTGCAAAAGATTCTAAATTTCAAGTAAAATTATTTAATAAACAAACTATGCAAATGGCACTTGACACTGACATCTTCTTCTTCTTTAGATTTTTCCATTCGTTAGGGGTCTCCATTTTTTATTTTCTTCTTCCATTCATTTCTGTTTTGCGGGTCGTCCTCATTCGGTTGCTTTTCTCTCAATTCTTTCGCAATACAGTCCTTCCATCTTATCTTTGGTCTTCCTCTGTTTCTTCCACCTTCTATTACTAAGCTATTCATTTTCTTCCAATATATTCTTCGTCATGACATGTTAAAACCAATGTAATCGTCTCTCTTATATCTTTCTAGAAACTTCTAACATTAGAGTTATTTCCCTTATTCTTTCATTCATTTACTTATTATTGATACTGACACCTGCCAATTTGAATTATTTGAATATATTAACAGTTTCCATGGTTAAGTTAGCATAGCTGGCTGATTTATGAAATTTAATATCTTTATAATTCTTTAACTCTATATCTGTTGAATACGAAATATAAAATGCAATCAAATCGTATAGAGAATAATATATTCTTTAAGGTAAATAATATTTAACTGAATTTTATCAAGAAAAACTGTTAAAATCTTTAAATGAGGGTACTTCCGGTTGACCAATTATAACCAAAATCTAATCAAGTCTGCATATAGTTGTAAGGAAGAGGAATACGTAAGAATTCTATTTTTTGGAATTATCGTTTGGAAATATCGCGGCCGAAACCACGGTCACATACACACACACACACACACGCACACACACATACACACACACTAAAAGACATTATCGTAAAAATAGTAAAATCGTATTGTAAAGACTTTAAAACGTGCTTATTCATTGAAAACTCACCACCGAATATTTTGACCAAAGGCAATACCTCCCTTACCTATAGGTGACGGAAGGTAAAAACAGTCAAAATTGTTTATTTTATTGTATTTTAAACTCAAAGTGTCAACTACCGATACTTTTACCCTAAAGCAAAAGAAAAAAATCTGATGTGGCCAGCACATAACCTCTCGCCGTATATTTTACCTGGCTGTATGCATAAAGCAAAGAATATTTTTATAAATACAAATAATATATTCATATAAATCTATGACGTATAAACTTCTTTATTATTCAATAATAGCATGTCTCAACATAAAGATATTTACCATAAATTATGTTACAATAAATTACAAAGTAGAGTTTACCATATATAAATATTAGGCTGGTAACAGCAATTTTCAATTCGAACAACTTTGTTTACTTTCTCTTCATATTCTTCTAGTAAAAACATTAATTTTGGGCGGTCTAAAATGTATATATCTGGATTGTGCATCTATTCTTACATATCTTCTTTTACATTTTATTTTTTCATACTTGTTATATCTAAATAACACTAATTCCTTTTAATAAAGTGACGGATAGATTGCACTCCGATTATTCTTATATCGATGTGTAATTTTGTCAATATTTACAACTTACTTGAGAAGAATTTGATAGCTTTTTCGCAATTCAAAGTTACTCTAGTCTACAGTACTGGTGTACATTGTCCCATAATGTTTGAAACAAATTTAAGTCCTTCAACCTAGACTTGTCATCTCCATAATAGTCACAGATCAAGAACTAAGGGATTCTCCAAGTACATTTTTAATTCATTACTCATTATTTCTGACACTGACATTTATCTGTCAGTTACAAATAATTTAAATTATCAACTATTTTTCATGGCATCCTTTCGGTTGTAAAATTAATTACAACATTATTTTATATATTATATTCCTTTTATCTCTAAATCTATAAAATATGTATAAAAATATTTAAATGTATCAGAAAGAGAATTTATTTTTCTTTAATATTATCAAGAAAAATTTTCAAAAAATAATATTTAGAAGATTTTTTTTCAAGAATCTTCTACTTCCGGTTGTCCAATTGTTACCAAAACCTTATGTATCAGAAAGAGAATTTATTTTTCTTTAATATTATCAAGAAAAATTTTCAAAAAATAATATTTAGAAGATTTTTTTTCAAGAATCTTCTACTTCCGGTTGTCCAATTGTTACCAAAACCTTTTCAGATCTTCCCGGGAATGTCCGATTGGGAAATACGTTGTTAAACAAATTTTAAGTCTTATAGTTTTTGAGTAACCGTCCTTCCAACATCCCACACACACACACACACACACACACACACACATCCACACACACACACACACACACACACAGACATCATCGTAAAAATGTTAAAATCGGATTGTAAGGACCTTAAAACGTGCTTATTCAATAAAATCTGGATATGCGATTTTTAGCATGAATGCAATACCTCTCTTAGCGAGAGGTAAAAAATGTACAACACCTCAATCTTACAAAGACCATAAGATTCTGTACTAAAACAAGGTAGAATAAAATAAAGAAAAAAATATTGTAATCTTTCATCGGCCTATATTTAGACAGTGTGTGATGATATTAAATTAATATACTCGTATGTATACAAAAAAATACAACCTGTAGAAAGTGCTTATATCATATTACCCAGCTTGAATTTCATTTTCAACACTGAAGAAATTTCAAATTATCTTTTACCATTTCAATTTTCCCGCATGTTTTTTTAGTATTAAGGTCCGCCATATTCATACAATGAATATTCATTCGATTTCTCTCGGAAAGTTTTTTTTCTGCGTTTCCATGAGTATCCTTGAGATGTGAATTAGCATCCGCTCTAGTTTAAAATTAATGCAAATAAAATAATTTTAAAATAATGAAGATGTACAAAATTAAATATAAAATTCAATTACATAGTACTGGTATTCTCATAAATTATATACATAAATGTATTATGTTAGTTGATTTTTATATTTATTTGGACTTATCGCTTCGCTTAGTATTTATATTAATTTGAAAGCAAACTATATTAAATTTGTTCTTATTTTTACAGATCATTTTCAAAGAAAAAACTCGATCAATGTTTTAAAAATAATGAAGCATAATTTGTCATTTCCCGTCTACTGCATAAATGTCAGATGCAAAAGTGTTTTCACGATTAAATAGTTGTTCGCGTTCGTTTATATATGTATATAACATACACCTACGAAACGCTAATAATATTTTGAAGCCCTGAAGTGCCTATTAAGTTTCTGAGTATCCAAATTAGGCAATAATAGCTTTCCGATTTTTTAAACTTCGGATCGCTGCTTCTGCAATGCATATACCATTTTTTTCCATCTAGTTCATTAGCCCAAATTACGTTTTCTGTTTTGGGAACAGATGCTGTCCACTTTCAAGGTTACTGAGTGTTCTAATCGCAGGCGGCCTAACGGATTTTAAAGACTTAAAAAAAAACGCATAACATCAGAGTGCTGGCTCTCTGTGCCAGAAGGAAATTACAAGCGGAGATATATCGAAAATAGTCAACAAGAAGAAAAGTTCTGGCTATATAATGATGTTTTATTTAATAAATTTCATATATGTTACGCATGTCATGAGTTTTTAAAGTACATAATTACATGTTTTATGAAGCAGCAATGCGGAAATTTAATGATACTCAATTTTGCAGGTTATAATTTAATTTGATAATATGTGGAAACTAATTTATTTAATTTTATTATCCAATGTAATTAATTAATGCGTAATGTTTACTAACTGTCATATTTTTGTGTTAACATAAAAATGAATTTTACATAACTAAATGTTTTATAAACTTTTAATAAATTTAATTTCGAAGAAAAAATAATGATTATAGGGTCCGGTTCCACAAAAAATATAATCTATGATTAAATTTTACTTCCAAAGTAAATTAAAAAATCGAATGTGCCCAACACATGATTTTCCATCAATTCTATGTATTTTATGTATTTTTTATAAATTACTCACAGATAAGGTAGTATCTTGTAAAAGATTATATATTTCCAGTAAAATTATTTCACAAACTATGTAAATTGTACTTGACACTGTCATTTGTCAATTAATAAATTTTACTTTTTCATTGTGGTTTCATTGAGCTTGCAGCAGCTTGCTTTATAATTTTTCATTTCCAAATATATTGAATATTAACAAGAAAATGCAATCAAATCGTAAAGAGAATAAAATATTTTGTAATAATTATAACGTGAAATATCAAAAATAATAGTTAACTTTGAAGAACTTCAAATAGGGTACTTCCGGTTTACCAATTACAGTCAAAAACTTATCAACTCTACATACAGACGTATACAAGGGGAATATTAAGGATTATAATTTTTGGAATTGTAGTATTGGAGTTATCGTAGGAGAATTTTTTGTCAAACATATATATATATATATATATATATATATATATATATATATATATATATATATACACCTACAGACATCATCGTAAAAATAGTAAAATCGTATTCTAGGGACTCTAAAACGTGCTTATTCATTAAAAACTCGCACTATCGAATTTTGGACCGAAGACTATGCCTTCCTTACCAATGTGATTTATTGACAGCTATGAATTTAATATAATCAGAAAATGGAAACTGACTCGAATTTGTTCATATAATTAAATTTACTTTGGAAGTAAAATTTAATCATAGATTAATTTTTTTATGAAACCTTATCTAGGGCTGATATTAAATACGTCCAGTTAAATTTAATTAACTGAACAAATTCAATTCAATTTCCATGTTCTCATGACATTTAAATCATTGTTGTCAAAAATTTGCGTTGCATTTATTTATCTAAATGAAATTTACAATAAAATTAAAATTATTTCCAAGTTGTTGAATTAATTTTATTCTGAAATTGTCCTAAAATATGAACATTATTTTTGGTAATATGGCGGAATATCCTATTCGTGACTGGATTTATAAATGAGACATCCACGTTAAATATTATGTTACTGACTGGGTTATATCTACTCAAGCCTGATGAGACGGAGTTAATGGCAATGATGTTCTAAAATATTGGACCCGGGATTTTATAGGAGCGCCGACAAGAAAACCAATATGTAATTTATCATATCATTGAAATTAAGATCATACAAATACCCGTACGTAAGTAAATTTTTCTTTGGTGTAGATTACGTGTGAACAACTACTTGAAATCTCAGTCATACAGCATTTATACTTCAAAATCGACGTTTCTGTATACACTAATACCAAACTTTCATCAGAGTAAGAAAGATCTTAAATATAAAATCATGTACACATAATACTTTCGTTTAAACCTTCAGTTTTACAAATATTGTAGAAAAATTTGGTGTGGCGGACCCAAGATTTGTTGTCAGCAGGGTATTACGACCTTAAAAAGGCGGCAACCATTATTTTTTTTGCAACAAAATTGAAGTAAATATGTTCTTACGAATTTGCGAAAAAATGTTTTTTTTAATATTACAAAACAAATAATGAATTATCCTATTTCTATTCTATACAAATTTGGATTAATACTGTTATAAAAATGAAATATTAAATACACTTTAATGATACAGATATTTTTTTCCTTTTCTAGCCTCTTAATTTTCTTGAATTTGGTCCATACTTTATATTTTCTTCATTATTGCTATTGCTGGTGTGGGTAGATGCCGATATATAGATGCCTCAACGAATATATTTATTAAACATAAACGCGGTTTATTTAAATTCTTATTTATCATCTGATTCTTGATAATGAAAAATAAAAAATAAATAAATAAATATTTCATCACGGCATATTACCCACTGCTGGGTGTGCCAATCTGCTTCATACACAGATATCGGTAATGACGGAATATGAAAAATCCAATGAAGCATTTCTTAGATACAATTTTTATATTATGGAAAATAGAATCGTTAAATTACAAATTATTTTGTGTGTGTGTTATTGAAAAAATAAATAACAAAACCGTAAGAGAAAATGATGAATAATTAGGCTGGTAAGCCATATTACGTAGGCTGTGAAAACAAATTTACAATTTTTTTGTATCAAAATATGGAATCTTACAAAAATAACTTACTATTTAAACAATTAACTTAAATATTAGTTCATATTATCTTAACTAAAAAACTAAAAAATCCTAATTTTAATAGATTCGGAGAAAAAAAATATTGTCACATTCATTTTGTTTTGTAACAGGATAATAAAAAATCTGATGTGGCCAGCACATAACCTCTCGCCGTATATTTTACCTGGCTGTATGCATAAAGCAAAGAATATTTTTATAAATACAAATAATATATTCATATAAATCTATGACGTATAAACTTCTTTATTATTCAATAATAGCATGTCTCAACATAAAGATATTTTACCATAAATTATGTTACAATAAATTACAAAGTACAGTTTACCATATTTAAATATTAGGCTGGTAACAGCAATTTTCAATTCGAACAATCTTGTTTACTTTCTCTTCATATTCTTCTAGTAAAAACATTAATTTTGGGCGGTCTAAAATGTATATATCTGGATTGTGCATCTATTCTTACATATCTTCTTTTACATTTTATTTTTTCATACATGTTATATCTAAATAACACTAATTCCCTTTAATAAAGTGATGGATAGATTGCACTCCGATTATTCTTATATCGATGTGTAATTTTGTCAATATTTACAACTTACTTGAGAAGAATTTGATAGCTTTTTCGCAATTCAAAGTTACTCTAGTCTACAGTGCTGGTGTACATTGTCCCATAATGTTTGAAACAAATTTAAGTCCTTCAACCTAGACTTGTCATCTCCATAATAGTCACAGATCAAGAATTAAGGGATTCTCCAAGTACATTTTTCTTTCATTACTCATTATTTCTGACACTGACATTTATCTGTCAGTTACAAATAATTTAAATTTTCAACTATTTTTCATGGCATCCTTTCGGTTGTAAAATTAATTAAACAGATTATTTTACATATTATATTCCTTTTATCTCTAAATCTATAGAATATATATATATATAAAAATATTTAAATGTATCAGAAAGAGAATTTATTTTTCTTTAATATTATCAAGAAAAAATTTCAAAAAATAATATTTAGAATTTTTTTTTTCAAGAATCTTCTACTTCCGGTTGTCCAATTGTTACCAAAACCTTTTCAGATCTTCCCATGAATGTCCGATTGGGAAATACGTAGTTAAAAAAAATTAAAGTCTTATAGTTTTTGAGTAATCGTCCTTCCAACATCCCACACACACACACACACACACACACACACACACACACACACATACACACACACATCCACACACACACACACACACACACACACACACACACACACACACAGACATCATCGTAAAAGTGTTAAAATCGGATTGTAGGGACCTTAAAACGTGCTTATTCAATAAAATCTGGATATGCGATTTTTAGCATGAATGCAATACCTCTCTTAGCGAGAGGTAAAAAGTGCCAAATCAAGATCGAGCAATTAAAATCAATTTATTATTAATTTACCACGAACTAATATAAGAGTTCCACTTACCATTTCAATAACTCCATTTCAGAAACTAAAGCAATGTTGGTACATTTGGAATTAGTGCAGTAAATCATACCTCACATGTCATGAATATAAATTTCCCATTTGCAATGCGCAAACCATATTTCATTATTATATTTACAACTTACTTGTGAAGAATTTGATAGCTTTTTCGCAATTCAAAGTTACTCTAGTCTACAGTGCTGGTGTACATTGTCCCATAATGTTTGAAACAAATTTAAGTCCTTCAACCTAGACTTGTCATCTCCATAATAGAGACAGATCAAGAATTAAGGGATTCTCCAAGTAAATTTTTCTTTCGTTACTCATTATTTCTGACACTGACATTTATCTGTCACAAATAATTAAAATTTTCAACTATTTTTCATGGCATCCTTTCGGTTGTAAAATTAATTACAACAGTTTATTTTATATATTATATTCCTTTTATCTCTAAATCTATAGAATATATATAAAAATATTTAAATTTATCAGAAAGAGAATTTATTTTTCTTTAATATTATCAAGAAAAATTTTCAAAAAATAATATTTAGAAGATTTTTTTTCAAGAATCTTCTACTTCCGGTTGTCCAATTGTTACCAAAACCTTTTCAGATCTTCCCATGAATGTCCGATTGGGAAATACGTAGTTAAACAAATTTAAAGTCTTATAGTTTTTGAGTAACCGTCCTTCCAACATCCTACATACATACACACACACACATACATCCACACACACACACACACACACACACACAGCCATCATCGTAAAAATGTTAAAATCGGATTGTAGGGACCTTAAAACGTGCTTATACAATAAAATCTGGATATGCGATTTTTAGCATGAATTCAATACCTCTCTTAGCGAGAGGTAAAAAGTGCCAAATCAAGAGCGAGCAATTAAAATCAATTTATTATTAATTTACCACGAACTAATATAAGAGTTCCACTTACCATTTCAATAACTCCATTTCAGAAACTAAAGCAATGTTGGTACATTTGGAATTAGTGCAGTAAATCATACCTCACATGTCATGAATATAAATTTCCCATTTGCAATTTGCAATGCGCAAACCATATTTCATTATTTACCAAATTAAAATCATTAATAAGTGTATACATCTCTATTCTGAAAACCAAACAAACAAAAGAAAGAAATTTAGATATCAAAAGTGTAAAATTTATATAAAAGTTTGCAGAAAAACACCGAAACTAAAAGTAAATTAACCAGTGTAATATAATAGAAAATTTTTATAAAACAAAAGATTATTATGAGACAGAATAAAGTTTTTATCAAAAGAACGAGGAAGAAAGAGTTAAGTTTTTTATTTGCAAAATGATGGACGAAGGATTAATGACTTAATAATAGTACGAACAGAAAAATGCAGATTAGTTTGTATAATTAACTGAAAATAAAAAGTTTAACAAGTTGCTATTACACCGACTTTCCTTTATAATTTAGTTAATGAAACTATTTTAATTACATTTTTCTTTATTTTATCTCTAAATTTATTTTGACAAACTGACAAACATATAGAATTAGTTACATACATACATACATACATACATACATACATACATACATACATACATACATAAAATCACGCATGTCCCACTGGGTTAGCAAAAACCCGATAATAATAACAATATCAACATCACTTTTAACATATTAAAAAATCTGATGTAACCAACACAATCCTTCCTGCCATTTAATTTTTATTAATTTATACATACCTATGGGGTCTCGTTGCCGCGTGCCTGATGTCTGGTCGCGAATCTGGGGAACCCGATTCGATCCCGATCAACGCCAAATAATTCGAATTTTAAATGGCACAAAATTGACTCCTGTGGTGCGTTCTCTACGCCAGTAATGAGTGCCCGTGAGGTGACGCTTAGTAAACGCCCGCACGATGCAAATATGTTATAATCATTACTGAAAATCTGCTTTGTACACAGCAATGGGTAATATGCCGTGATAATATATCTATTTATTTCTTTATTTAAATACCTGTATATTTACTAATTCTAGAAATTATGTATATTAGGTTCCTTTCCATATACCTATTGTTCTATTTACAATTTTCTTTTTAAAAGGCTACTATTATTAATTTGAAATGATTATTTTTTTTGACAACGACATTTATCTGTCACTTACATACATTTGAGCTGAACTATGTAACCATGGAGTTGTGTTTAAAGCATTTTATCTTTGGTCTTCCCCTGTCTCTGCAACCTTCTATTACTAAGCTATTCATTCTTCTTCCAATATATTCTTCATGTCTTCCCATGACATGTTCAAACCAATGTAATCGCCTCTCTTGTATCTTTCTAGAAACTTGAGTTATTTCCCGTATTCTTTCATTCTTTACAGTATCTTTCCGTGTCTGCCTCATCTCTGCCACATTCATTTACTTTTCATTGGTCATCTGTCAATTTGAATTACCTGAATATATTAACAGTTTCCATGGTTAGTATAGCTGGCTGATTTATGAAATTTAATATCTTTATAATTCTTTAACTCTGTATCTATTGAATATAAAGTATAAAATGCAAACAAATCGTATAGAGAATAATATATTCTATAAGTTATAATAACGTTACATGTTAAATGTCAATAAATCACATTTAACTTTTAAAATCTTCAAATCTTTCGTTTGACCAATTATAACCAAAATCTGATCACTTGTTCTTCTGGATGTAAACTTGAGGAATACGAAAAAAATTATAATTTTTAGAATCGTGGTATTGAAGTTATGCGATCCGAAACTTTCGTCTCACACACACACCGACACACACATACATACATACATCATCGTGAAAATGGTAAAATCGTATTATAGGGACCCTAAAACATGCTTATTCACTAAAAACACATCTTTGAATTTTGTGACCAAAGACAATACCTTCCTAACCTAACTGTGACGGAAGGTAAATATATTGACTGGTTCCACAAGGTTCTCACAGGATTATACGTTTATATTCGCCCTTAGGCGGTCTAATTGAAATTCATCGCAGAAAATTTAAATAATTAAATAATATTCGTAGGAGTTTATTAACATAACATAATATTTGTAAGTACATAACAAGTACAGTTACTTAAACCTGGATTATGTTTAAAAAAAATTATGTTTCGCCAATTTTAATAGTCTTATAGAATTATTCAGCCAGCTATGCTAAACATGGAAACTACTAATATATTCATATAATTCAAATTGACAGATGTCAGTATCAATAAAAAATTAATGTGGCAGAGATGAGGAGTTGAAGTAGATGTTGGGGAAGACACGAAAAGATACGGTAAGAAAATAACTCTAGTGTTACAAGTTTCTAGAAAGATACAAGAGAGACGATTACATTGGTTTGAACATGTCATGAGGAGAAATGAAGAATTATATTTGAACAAGAATGAGTAGTTTATTAATAGGAGGTTGAAGAAACAGAGGAAGACCAAAGATAATATGGAAGGACTGTATTGCGGAAGACTTAAGAGAAAAGGAACTGAATGAGAACGACCCGCAAAAATAGCGACCCCTTACGAATGGGAAAAGCTAAAGAGGAAGAAGATGTCAGTGTCAATTGCAATTTGAATAGTTTGTTTATGAAATAATTTTACTGTAAATTTAGAATCTTTTGCAAGAAAAAATATGTATGGAATTTATACATTATACCCAGAATTGACGGAAGGTATTGTGCTGGCCACAACAGATTTTTTTATAATAATTTTATCATCATAAATTGTGGAAAGTGGAAGAAATTTAAATATAAATTAGAAACTCGGTAAGTATAGGTACTTAATTTTTTGGAAATGATAATGTAGATTAGAAGATGATTTCCATGTCACAATGATTCCCATGGTAGTTACTTCTTTTACTAAATTGTTAACTGAATTACTTTTGTTACATTTTAGTTCATCCTTTCATTGCATTTTTATTCTGAAGCCAGTTACCAGAAATATATCGGCAAAGACAGACACTGTCCTTTGTCACAGGCTTCAGTAAATCGTTGTTTCTACAAATTTAATAATTAGGAGGCATATGTTAAATAATTGTCGATTTTGAGAGCGAACACATATGTATGTACTTTTTGCGCATTTTTGTATGATGTTAGAAAAATTCAATGAAAACTCACCACCGAATTTTTTGACCAAAGACAATACCTTCCTTACCTAGAGGTGACGGAAGGTAAAAATCTGATGTGGCCAGCACAATACCTTCCATCAATCCTGTGTATCATGTATAAATTCCATACATAAATTTTCTTGCAAAATATTCTATATTTCCAGTAAAATTATTTCATAAACAAACTATGCAAATTGCTCTTGACACTGGCATCTTCTTATTTAGTTTCTCTCATTAGTTAGAGGTCGCTATTTTTTATTTTCCTCTTCCACTCATTTTTGTTTTGCGTGTCGTCCTCATTCAATTTCTTTTCTCTCAAGTCTTCCGCAATACAGTCCTTCCATCTTATATTTGGTCCTCCTATGTTTTTTCCACCTTCTATTACTAAGCTATTCATTTTCCTTTCAATATATTCTTCCTCATGACATGTTCAAACCAATGTAATCTTCTCTCTTATATCTTTCTAGAAACTTCTAACATTAGAGTTATTTCCCTTATTCTTTCATTCATTTTTTATTGATACTGACATCTGTCAATTTTAATTATTTGAATATATTAGCCGTTTCCATAGTTAAGTTAGCATAGCTGGCTGATTTATGAAATTTAATATCTTTATAATACTTTAACTCTATATCTGTTGAATATGAAACATAAAATGCAATCAAATCGTATAGAGAATAATATGTTCTTTAAGATAAATAATATTTAACTGAATTTTTTCAAGAAAAACTGTTAAAATCTTCAAATGAAGAGTTGACCAATTATAACCAAAGTCTAGTCAAGTCTGCATATGGTTGTAAAGAAGACGAATACGTAAGAATCGTAATTTTTGGAATTCTAGTATTAGAGATATCGCCGCCGAAACCGCGGTCACATACACACGTACACACACACGCACGCACACACGCACACACACACACACACACACACACACACACACACATACAGACATCATCGTAAAAATAGTTAAATCGTATTGTAAAGACCCTAAAACGTGCTTATTCATTGAAAACTCACCACCGATTTTTTTTACGAAAAACAATACCTTCCTTACCTATAGGTGACGGAAGGCAAAAATTTGTTGTAGCCATCACAATAACACTCGCCACTTCCGTTTCTGGGTACGGATCCCATGTATACGCTATGATAGCGTAAAAATAACACTTCATTTCCGTAACTACCGTGGAAGTTGATAGGAAAAGGCAGCTGAAACGTAAGGGTATTTTCGCTACGCTACCATAGCGTTGTCTTGGGATCCCACCCCTGGTTACATAATTATAGGGCGCGAGCAGATATGTGACATTGTTGGCCTTGACAAGCAGATATGAGGACCAGTGTCAGAATGAGAGCTAGTAATATACATAGGTGTCAAATATCATAAGTTTTCATTCGAAACATTATGATTTTCCAAATCCATGTTCATATATGTCAAATTCATGTAGTTAATTTGTCACCAGGAGTGTGAAATATACTTGTCCAGGAAAATAGACCATATGGAATTGGAAAGTCATTAAATTTAAAATAAAAAATTATTATATTTGACATCTATGTACGGACCCCCATATCTCCTTGTCAAAGTCTACAAGGTCACATGACTGCTCGCGCCCTCTTGTATTTAACATTTCTTGTATACCAATACACTAAAATTTCTATTTATATCTATTCTTTACATTTAGATTTTTTATTTTTAAATCCATTCTATGAAGAAATTTTTTTCTACACTTCTAATTCTTCGAATTCATTGTCTGAATTGAATTATTTTGAAAGGCTATATGTAATATACCTATAATTTTAAATATTTAACTATGAATACAATAAGAAATAATATAATGTATGTACTTCCCCGAAAAAATCTTTAGTAATGTATCTAAGAGTTACAAACATTTTAATTTTTCAATTGGTTTCCATGACATTATTTGGGCTGTGATGTTTATTACAACAGATTATAATATACCTTATATTTCTTTATCTAAATGTGTAAAAGATATAATAAAATATTTATATGTATTAGAGAGAGAATTAACTCTTCATTAATACTAACACACACACACACACACACACACACACACACACACACACATACACACATACACACATACACACATACACACATACACACATACACACATACACATATACACATATACACATATACACATATACACATATACACGTATACACGTATACACATATACACATATACACATATACACATATACACATATACACATATACACATATACACATATACACATATACACATATACACATATACACATATACACATATACACATATACACATATACACATATACACATATACACATATACACATATACACATATACACATATACACATATACACATATACACATATACACATATACACATATACACATATACACATATACACATATACACATATACACATATACACATATACACATATACACATATACACATATACACATATACACATATACACATATACACATATACACATATACACATATACACATATACACATATACACATATACACATATACACATATACACATATACACATATACACATATACACATATACACATATACACATATACACATATACACATATACACATATACACATATACACATATACACATATACACATATACACATATACACATATACACATATACACATATACACATATACACATATACACATATACACATATACACATATACACATATACACATATACACATATACACATATACACATATACACATATACACATATACACATATACACATATACACATATACACATATACACATATACACATATACACATATACACATATACACATATACACATATACACATATACACATATACACATATACACATATACACATATACACATATACACATATACACATATACACATATACACATATACACATATACACATATACACATATACACATATACACATATACACATATACACATATACACATATACACATATACACATATACACATATACACATATACACATATACACATATACACATATACACATATACACATATACACATATACACATATACACATATACACATATACACATACACATACACATACAGACATCATCGTAAAAATATTAAAATCGGATTGTAGGGCCCTTAAAACGTACTTAATCATTAAAATTTGGATATGCGATTGTAAGACTTTACTTATCCTTACCCCTATGAGTGTATCGAAATTACGGTTTTGCAAGAGTAAATACTAGATGACAGATTTTGAGTCGAGAAATATACATACTTATGTTAGGGTATATGTTTAGAAAATCAGAACGTCATTTTTAACTATGTTAGGAGGAAGAAACGCCACGCCGTACGTAAAATAAATGTAATGAATTTCTCGGCGGAGGTTGATAGAAATTATATTACTATTCCATGTAGCTGTTATTTTATTTAAAATTTCAATATTTCGTAACAATTTTGTTACTTCATCAGGGAATAATAAATGTACATTTGTATTATTTAGCTGATATGTTAAAAGTTCTAATACTTACAATATCTTTAACTATATAAGTAAATTGGCAAAAATAACAATTGTAGAAACATCTAACTTATTTAAATTTAGTCCTGTCTTACATTATGAATTTTAGAATATTTTATATACAGTAAAAAATAAACACTTTAAAAGGTTTTTTGAAAAAGTTTTAAATTTTGAATCACATTTCGGCCGAAAGTATTTTATTTTGTAAATTGCTTTTTGGTTAAGAACTGGACGCAACATGAAGAAGAAGAGAAAAGTAGTTTACGCGGTAAAACCGAAACGTAATAAATATAAAAGTGTGTAAATATTTTAATTTAAAAGTTATTTAGCCAATATGAATAGATTGCACTTAAATTTTGTGTTTTAGTTTTTTAGTTAATCGTATTATTCTTATTGATATGGCACATTTCCAGAAAGAGTCTTTTTGTAGTATTTTCAAATTCAAGAATTGTGGTTTCATCGTAATTTACAAAATGATATGTATCTTCTTCTTTGTGTTGTGTCCAGTTCTTAACCTGAAAGCGATTCACAACAAAAAATTCACTTTCGGCCGACATGTGATTTAAAATTTAAAAAAAAAAACCTTTTAAAGTACTCGTCTGTAGGCGACACAAAGTCACCCCGACCACCTGGGTGGCTGCCCTGACCATCTTGGCATATCGTCCGCGCCTAGCCTCTCCAGCAATTACTGAGAGGCAGGTCAATGGTACCCAGGATTCCTGAGGTAGTGAGAAACAAAAGAGCGGAAATAATAGCGTTTATTGTTTATAAGCTTAGCTTGTACAAAGGAATGAATATATATTTTGAAATAACAGTACATATTAAACATTTTATGTGTTTGTGGCGAACAATCGAATTTGTAGTGCAGATATTGTGTAATTGTAAATTCCATACATTTTATTTTTGGGCAATGGTTTTAAAAGTTGGATTAGGTAGATGTCCTCGCTTGGGTTCTGTAGATGTTTCTCCAGGAACGCCTGTCTGGGTTAAACATATTTGCAAGTATTACAACTTTGAATATGTAACATATCAGCTAAACAATACAAATGTACATTTTAGTATTTACGAAATTTTGGAATTTTAAATAAAATTAACAACTCCATGGATTATTAATATAATTCCTAGCAACCTCCGCCTGGAAATCTGTTATATTTATATTATCAATTTTTAATTGTGTTTTCTATTGCAAAAAAATTGTATGCCGGCATAAAAATTTTGAAGTTTCTGTCGCCGATTTAACCATCTGTCTCTTAATTATTTCGCAGTTGAGCATCGACCAGTTGTCCGTTTCCCAGTTATCGCGTTATGGTAAAACAAAGCCATCCCTACCAAAAATGCAGGATTAAGGGCAATGAAGAAGAATTAATGAATACTTAACTAAGGAATTAGGTAGTGTAAAACAGGCTTTATATTCAATAATACACGCCGAACGCTCGAACATTTCCTAAGCAGTTTATCCACTGTAATTTCACTTTCGTTTCTCCAACTTCCTTCATAAATTAATTCTTAATGTTGTTGAAATCCTATTTGCTTTAGTTTATAACAAGCGTTTCGTCTGTTTCAAAGCTGCTGAATACTCGAATATTTCCTTGTTTTGGAATGCGTTGTAGGTGTAATAAACTTCTCGACACGTGTAGTGTAGTACCAACACCATGACTGCTATGAGTAAGGTGGGGAGTGTGCGTATACAAAGCACCACTTACAGCTGTAATCCTATCGGCAGAAGGCCTCCTTTGCATAATTGTTCGCCCGCTTAACTTATGGAAAATGCGGAATACTACACGATGGGGATTATATTGGCACTGTTTGCCCAACAAACTTTTATAATCAAAAGGTAGTAATTTGAGCAATTTGATTCGATGTTATTGTACTCGTGTTATTAAGAAATGGAATGCCTGATGAAAATATTTCTTTTATTCTACAAATATATTATTTATATTAAAAAATTCTTTAATAAATATCTAATGAAGATTTCAGTTAAGCCCAAAGAATTTCTATTTAGCTGATATTATTTGTCTTCGCCGGGTTAATTAAAAATATATTTGATATAATACCATACAAGTATACCAGTGGCTTTTTAAAAACGAGTCCTGTTTGCAACTTCATAACTCTGGAGTACATTGAGATTAGTGATGCAACCATTTTACTTTGACGATTACGATTATGTAGTAAAAAAATAAGTTAAGGTGAAAGTATCACAATAAAATAATCAATGATTTATAGCAAAATATTTTTATTATTTACTAGGTAGTTATATATACAAAAAGTCTTAATTATGTATATAAGTTAATTAAATAATCCACGCCAGCAATGAGTGCCCGTGAGGTGACGCCTGGTAAGCGCCCACACGGTACAAATATTCCATCATTACCGAAATCTGTGTACGGAGCAGATTGGCACACCCAGCAATGGGTAATATGCCGTGATGAAATATTTATTTATTTATTTATTTTTATTTAAATAATCTAATTGTGCTAGGTATTAAATAAACAAAAAAGTACAAATTCGAAGTAAAATCAATAACGATGTAACAGAGTAATAGTTAAGTTACTTCAATACAAAAATCACTTTAATTTTTTTTTATAAACAGAGTGACTGAAAACCGAAACATTGAAGTTTTGACCAGGCATTTTAAATAAGTGTGGAAAATGGCTTTTCTGTTACTTTTAGAGTAAAACTATGGGAATAAAAGGTTGTTTAAAATTACATTTCACATTTAAAAAAAAAATAAAAAATTTTGATGTACCTAACAGCAGATCGGCAGTACGAGATATTTCAGAAATAAAAGAATAAATTTTTGGATAAGTATCAGATGTCTTTGGAAATAGAACACAATATCAATGTGGTATTATTGAAGTATCCGTGCTTATGATTTTTGCAATCATTGTTTAATCTAGTTTTAATGACATAGAAGAGTCAAATTCAGCACTAATTTAGAATCCCATGTTAAATCCCTGTTCTGGTTTTTTGTGCACACATGTATAATATTTGTTATATTTTTGTTGCTCTAACTACGCACATCTTAATAATAGTAAATAATCGTTCTTAATAATCGACGATTACGATTAACCGTGAAATGCTCATAATCGCGATTACGATTAATCTTGATAGTAATTGTTGCATCACCAATTGATATTTCGATTTGAATTTTTTTATCTCTTGCAGACAAAAAGTTGAAAAGTATTCGCATCAAATTTCAAACATTTATATACAAAAATAAGTGAATAGCGATTTTCTAAATTTGCCTTTCAAATATCCCATTACACGTTAATAATGGTACTTAACATAAGAAAATCTGACAGAGATCATTGGAATTTTTTATAAAAAAAAAAAAAATTGGCATGACAAAAAAATTGCGGAACTATTTCCAGGGAAGAGATGGCCACTTTCTAGCTAAAGTGGAAGATCAGTAATTGTTACGAGTACAAATAACGAAAATTCAGAATGGGTACATGAACTGTCCCCGGTTTCCAGTTTCTATCAGTGGCCTTATAGCATTTATGCTAAGTGCCATTAGTTGAAGAAATCTCGAGATCATTGGACTAAACTTAGAGCAAATTTATGACATGTTACAACTAACTGGAAATGTCACTGACAGTTTACAAAATTATCAACGTGTAATGGTATATTTGAATGTGAATTTTTGAAAATCGCTATTCACTTGTTTTTTCTATATAAATATTCGAAATTTGCTAGACATACTTTTCAACCCTTTATCTGCAAGAGATAAAAATTTAAAATTGATATCTCAATGTATTTTGAAGTTATGGAGTTTGAAACAGGATTCGTTATTCGGTATTATACAGGTTGGTGACTGGAACTCCCGAACATATAGGACTTTGTAGTTATTTAATTATTAAGGGCAGTAAATGCTTCCTACTGGAAGAGGATGTCCCATACATCTGATACCGGTAGAAGAGCTCTTACTGACCGCAATCACTTACCGATCCGTAATTTGTAAATAAAACCTACTGCGTTGGAAACCCTCTCGGAAAACAAAAAAACCCAATTGTGTAAAAGTAAATTAACAAATATTTAACGGTTTCTGTCAAGTTAGGTTATTTTCTTTTTATCAGGTATTATTTGTAATTTTTGTTCATGTTAATATCTAATATATATATCTAATATATATGACCAATTTTCTACTTAGCTATTATAGTGGGGGATCCCATTTTCTTATTGTGTTTGAAGTACCGTATTGTACGATGGATACTTGTTTAATATTTCTATTATTATAATAATTAAACAATCTGTTAAGACCAGCATAATACTTTCCGTCATTTGTATGTATTTTATATAATTTCATATAGAAAGTTTCTTGTAGTTTTAGTAAAATTATTTCGCAGACATATTATGTAAATTTGTATTTGACACTGACATCTGCCAATTAATAATATTGAATTATTGAAACTGTTTTTCCATGGTGACGCACCAGAGATTGCATGTTTTATGAAAATTAATTTGTTTATAAATTTTTATCTGTAAATACATTGAATATGTAGAAAAAAAATGCAATCAAATCATATAGAGAATAACATACTCTTTAATATTTATAATAACATAAAATCTCAAAAAAATGATATTTAACTATGTTTTTTTAAGAAAAACATATAACAGCTTCAAATTGAGGTACTTCCAGTTGTAATTTTTGGAATTGTAGTGTTGGAGTTATCTCGTTCGAAGATTGTCACACATACACACACAGATACGGACACACACACAGACACGCACACACATATACATCATCGTAAAAATTGTAAATTCGTATTCTAAAGACCCTAAAACATGCTTATTCATTGAAAACTCAACATCGAATTTTTCGACTAAAGACAATATCTTCCTTTACCTACAGGTGACGTAAACTAAAAACAAGAGATCTAATGTAAGTTTTCGTATTATACGCGTAATTCTCTTCATGATAGAATTAAACATGCGTTAAGCATGTAAGATAAAATAATATTGACTACTACAATGATTGATAGTCTCTAGTCTCACAGCTTATTTACATGTAGTAAACTCACTAGACTTAAGATTAATGTACATGTGCCGACGAAAACATATTTGTATTGCGGCTTTTCTCTGTTTACTTATACTATTAATATCATATCTGTACTTAAAGATATAGCTAGTAATTTCTCATTTTAATGGGGCAGACTTCGTTATTGCTTCTAAAATTATTAACAATTTTTTTCTTATCTGGATTAAAGGGCCAAATTATCGGAGTTTCTTGGCGGCTTTTATGAAAATTTTGTGCAGATGCAAGGTTTTTTTGCAGAATATATGAAACTTATCTTGTACTAATATCATGTGATATTCTGACAGAATGTATCATAAAAACATGCATATAAAAAGCTACTGTAGCTGGGGTGAAATGTAATATTACCAACCGACCTAGTATACATATTTTATATATTAGTATTATGCTAGCACTAAATTTGACATCTCCGCTTTTTTGTAAATATATTTATTAAATTTCTTTTTTGTGTACTGAACTGGTAGCCAGGGCCATATTATCCAATAGGCTAGTATTCTTTTTATTGTAATTCATTTTACGCTTATGTATATGTCACCTTTATTCAAATAAAGTAAATATTTTTTTCCTTAATCGTTTTATGTAAAGTAAGTAAAATAAAGAAAACAAAATATATCACAATGGGCACATTTGAAATCGTATCGCCTAACACAGTCACTGAGCGCTCTTAGCTTCACAATTATAATAATCAAAATCTTAGCATTTCTCTCGCATTTTTTTGATAAAATCTAACATATGTGTAAACAAACAAAAGCAAAAATTTAATTTGTACTTTTCCAAATATGGATATTATTTTTACAACAAAACGAGTAAAATTAACTAAATTCTTTAACGAATGACAAAACTCTTTATTATCTATATCTACAAAATCAGAAATTTCGAACGTTAAATGTAGAAATATCATCTAATCAATATTATGTTTAGTGTTTTCATAAAACATACAAATTATTAAGACATTTTTAATTTTAAGTACCTACAAATTATAGCGTAGGCGTCAAATTTTTATCAGCCTAGGGCGGCCAGATGACTTAATCCGGCTCTGCTGGTAGCAATTGTCTACCAGCTTAGCAACGCGTTCGGTTATGTACTTCTTAATGGCCCGGCCAGGCCTGTAGCACTTGACAATATTTGTAATGAGGTAAGAATTTAATTTTTAATAGTATATATTTATTTATTTAACCAGTATTTTTTTACATTAATGATACATATATTGTAAAATTAATGATCAGTAAATATGAATATTGTGTTCAGGTTAGATTAGGTTAAATTGGGTTAGGTTAAATTATGTTAGATCAGGTTAAATTACATTTTTATTATACGTCACCGATCATTTAATACTGATTTATTTAAAATACTGATCCAATAAATAGTAGTCATTGTTAATTATCTTCTAAATATTATTAAACGATAAAATATATACATTGATTCAACATTAAGCCTATACATTTTACTATTTGCAATGATTTATTTAAAATTATTAATCACGGATGGCTGATGGTCTAAAATTATAAAGAGCTATTCTGTATAGCCTAAACATGTACATTTTACATTCACAACGATTTATTTAAAATTATTAAACACGGTCAGTAGCCTATTGTCATAAATAGCTATTCTATTCATCTTAACAGCAAATCATGATATTTTACATATGAATTCGGAATGTACTTATAAAATAGCCCTATTGTATATAAAAATGTAAGTCTTACAGATCTATAAATCTGACTAACATGCATCTATTTTCGTTTATTAATATAAAATTATACAGAAGAGTGGCACTTTCGTTGCGATTTTGTTCATTATTTACAGATTTACAGACACAGTTTTGTACAGAATACGGTCATTATATAGGTACATACTTTCGTTACGAGGTTACGGCCATAAATCTGGAATTCTTTAACATAATCACTCATTTTTCTATAAAAAAAATAATAATAATTTTCATAATTCTAATTTTAATCAATTTAAATGAAAATTCAAAATTTTGAAACCGCAGGTCGATATCTTTTTCCATTCCTGAGATATTTGTATTTAAAATTTCGCCGAAAACTGCCCATTTTTGGACAATTTCCGATAAATGTTCCAAGATTTATTATCATGGTGAAATGATCATTCGATTATATACGAGCAAAATTACATAAGTATATCTGTTTTCATAATTTTTGAACTTACAAATTCAAGAGAAAAGTAGCAAATTTTTTTCAGATTTATATTAAATTATAACCAAAAATTATGAAAATAGATATACTTATGTAATTTTGTCCATAGAATGGGTTATAGCCCAAAATTAGGCATTTTTAACAAAACTGAATGTGAATATCTCGGAAACGAAAAGAGATATCGACCTGCGGTTTCATTAATTAATAAAAAATATATTTTCAAAATTTTTGAACATTATACCCAAATATGGGTATTTATGACTTTTTGGGATAACAAAAAAAAATTAATGTTATTAATTTGGTGGTAAATATACAAATTTTTATGAGTTTCAAATAAATATTTTAATATTTAAAAAGAAATGTGTACAAAATGTCGTTGAAAAATGTACCCTTAAGACGTAAAATAGGGTGTTTTCCTATTACAACTAGTAATGCAATGGATTTGCGACAAAAATCTATATATAACCTGACCTAAACCCTAAACTAACGGACTAAACTTGCGCCCACAAGAATCCTATTTCAATGTGCTCATCAATTTTAATGTTCTAATGTGCAAAAGTACAAGTCGACTCCGTACACGTTAATATCAAGCCGGTTACGTTATGACTGACTTGAAATTGTCCGGTGGTGTTCACAATATTAGCCTGAGCTCCAAGCGCTTCTATCTTACAAAAAAGAATCAGACCGGGAATGTCAAAAGACACTTTGGAAAATATCTCCTTCGATTTTGTGAATTAGTTATTCATGTAAAATTTGCAAAAATCCGATATGGAACAAGCTCAAAAATTACATTCCTCGCAATTTTTGGCAAATTAAAAAATATTAATTTTTCATGTTTTTCTTGTAATATCTCAAGGAACTGTATGAGATAATTTATTCAAATTTTACATACTTATAACACTAAGCATGTAGTCTCTCAAAGTTTTATTGAAAATTACAAAATATTTTTAATAACCGAATAAATAAATAAAATATTCTTGGTAAAATTCATGTAGTAAGAAAAGTGCTCCATTACTAAATCTCGTCCTTTTAGCAATTTACATACATCGGAAGAAATGTGAATAAAGGTCCAAAATTATTTTTAGTGAAACGACTTATTAACAATTTATTATACGAAAGAACGCAGCGTCGGTCGCTTCGGCGTTTGATCTTAGGCACTATAAAATTCCTAATAGGACAAATACTTTTCCGACCTATAATTAAATTACAAAGGTCGTAGACAACAGTATTTTCCTACATCTTTAAAAAATAATACTATAAATAATGTGGATTCGGTAGCAATTCGAGATGTGTTGATACATGTTTCAACTTGCATCTTGCATGTCAATACTTAGTAACAGTCAGTCATTTTTACTCAAAGTGATATTCTGAGGTTCTTTATTTTATGAAAATGTGTTCAAAAAAGGTTGGTGTTCAGGGAAAAAGAATTGGGAATCATGGATGTGAGATTATAAATAATGTCATACCTGTTATGCAACAAGATAATAGTTCAATAACGATCAACCGTCGCTATTAACATTAGTGTCATTGTTGACAACGCTCCCCATTACAAATGTAAAATTTACTCGTTAAAAAAAGTGACACGTTTAATTCAATAAAACAATTTACTATTTTGTACGTTTTTCTTCATAAAAAATATTTTTACTCATATAAACCTTTATTTTTAATTAAAATATGGATTTTTAATTGAATCAGAATTAAATACATTCCTATAATATTTTAAAATTTAACGACCAGAAATAAACGTTTTATTACGAAACGTAATTAGCTCCCAGTTTTAAACAAATCTGACGAGCTTATGGATTCGGACTGCAGCCAACCATCGTCTACGTCACTCTCTCTCCCCTTACCGCGTACCGGACGACTGATGACGCAAATGGCTTGCACTTAACGTGTACAGAGGCTACCCTAATTTTAATGTAAGGATCGAAATTTTTATTGTTCATTTGTCTAGCGTGGAAGTAGCTTATTTTAATGTGCAATTATATATTCCGCATTAGGAACAGCTGTGTAATTTAAGAAATTCATTTTCGAAAAATCTAGACTAATGCATTCAGCATTCTCTGTGTGAGCCTTTGAAGTGTCGGCATATAATCGCTTAAAGGCAATAATACATCATCTTCTTAAATTTATTTTTGCTATAAACAAAATATGATAAAAGGTGAGATGACATATTAATCATTAGAGAAATTTTAAATTGTAGTTTTACTTTTGTATTATAAAATATGTAATTAGTAAAAATAAACGAATTGAATGTAAATGTAGGGTATTAAATTAAAATTTATTACAAAAATTTATATATGACAGTTTAACAAAGAATCAATTACTATTTTGGATATTAGAAAGAAATATATTCTTCATTGGTCATTGAAGTACAGTTAATAACAAGATTTGATTAAAAATTCATTTATAAACATGTACATAGCCGTCAAAAAACTCTATTCACTATAGAACAGAACATTAATAATTAATTTCGGCAAAAAACTTAATTTGATAGGCTGCAATTAAGTTTATTACCAGTATTTATAATTAATACTCCAATGTTTAGTAGACATATACCACGATATCTCTCTTCTCTAAATATTCATCAAGTCGTCTGTGATCGCGTAGGAATTTCGTTAACGATGCCCGTGAACTTGAGCAATTGAGCATGCTAATATCATCTGCTGCTATGAGGCGGCTATTCTTCGAGACAGTGCCAAGCATATAGAAGAGAAATAGAGTAGGATTTCGTGAATAACTGAGATTATATTTATGATATTTGGACGCAAACATAAAGCTCTTATTGTCTTATTTAGACTTCGGATAATCAAAATAAGAGAGTATTGTAAATGTAAATAATGGTTTATAGGAGTACATGTTTTTTGTTAAATTAAATAAATAAATGATGTGTAATTTATAGTAAATAAACTGTTTTGTATAAGAGTTACTCGAAAAGAATAAAATATTTCTTCTTGTAGAAGATATGTGAGTAAATGTAAATATATAATTTTTTTTTATTTAAAGTCTGTTTTTAAATTTATTCAGCATTAATACGCCGTGTTTACCTAAATAAATTAATATTTTGTTCTAAATAGAAACAATTTGTAAATGTAATAATTATATGATTTAATAAAGTCGCGTTGCTGAGTAGACATGTGCCGGTCATGGTTCTGACGGCTCCAGGTTGAAATCTACTCGACTTCAAACTTCAAAATTATTTCAAACTTTCAAATAGTACAAAAGTGACTTCTACAGTACTCTTTCTGTGCTAACGTTAAGAGCTCATGACGTAAATCTCTACGGTACCGATATATGAATCGTTTAGTTTCAAAACCCGAAAAAACCACTTAGGGCAAATTTTGGGAAATCGTAAAAACCTGTTTTGATATGTTATAAGTGAATGTATCAATACACGTATAATGTTGATATCAGAATTTAAAGTTATAAAATATATATGCCGAGTTTAGATTTTGAACTTCTTTTATTTTGGATTTACAAGAAAACATCAAGGGTTTATTTCATCATATTAAAAAAATAATTGAAATTACGCTATCAAAAATTAAAGACAATCAGACTATTAGATTGGAATCTCATCAACTGCTTCCCACAAATTGATACCATAATAATCCTCTTTAACTATAGTAGTGAGGGATCATTGTATTTTTTATGTTTTTGCTAACATTGACGTCTTTAAAATTTTATTTGTTAGGCTCCAAACTTCCCGATTTTTTACTTCTCGCTAAGAGAGGTACTGGATTCGTGCTGAAAATCGGATATTCAGATTTTAATGAATAAGCACATTTAATGATCCCTACAATCAGATTTTAATATTTTTACGATGATGTCTGTGTGTGTGTTTGTGTGTGCGTGTGTGTGTATATGTGTGTGTGGGAATGTTGTAAGGACGATTTCTCAAAAACTGTACTACTTAATATCGGTTTAACTACGTATTTCTCAATCGGACATTACTGGGAAGAGCTTAAAAGGTTTTGATAATAATTGGACAACCGGAAGTAGCTGATTCTTAAAAAAAATCTTCTAAATATTATTTTTTGAATTTTTTTGTTCTTGCTAGTATTAAAGTAAATTCTCTATCTGATACATATAAATATTTTAATATCTTTTATAGATTTAGAGATTAAGAAATATAAGGTATATAATAATCTGTTGTAATAAATCTGACAGCCCAAATAATGTCATGGAAACCAATTGAAAAATGTTTGTAACTGACATAAATGTCAAAATTCCAAAGACATTACTGAAGATTTTATCTGGGAAGTACATAGGTACATTATAAAATAAAATAAATATATCATCACGGCATATTACCCATTGCTGGGTGTGCCAATCTGCATTGTACACAGATATCGGTAATGATGAAATATTTGTACCGTACGGGCGCTTACCAAGCGTCACCTCACGGGCACTCAATGATGGTGTGGGGAGTGCACCAAAGGGTCAATTATATATTTTATTATTTCTTATTGTATTAGTTTTTAAAAATTTAAAATTGTAGGTATATTTTTTCAAAAATACTGTCAATCCCGACAATGAATTGGAAACATAGAATGAAATTAAAATGACAAAATCTAAATATAAAGAATAGATATAAGTAGAATTTTTAGTGTAGATTTTAGATATACAAGAAATGTTAAATACAATAGGGTACGACATGTCATGTGACTTTGTTGGTCTTGGCAAGCAGATATGGGGGCCCGTGTCTGAATGATAGCTAGTAATTATGTACATAGATGTCAAATATCATAATTTATCATTCTAAATTTAGTGATTTTCCAATTCCATGTGGTTTATCTTCCTCGGCAAATAAATTCCACACTCCTGATAAGAAATTAGCTACGTGAATTTAGAAAATCATGAAATTTTTAATGAAAAAATCTGACATTTGACATCTATGTACAAAATTACTAAACAATGTCACACCTTTATACTTATGTAACAAAAAACGGAAGTGGCGAGAGGTTTTGTACTGGCCCCAACAGTTTTTTATTGTATTATGTTTACGATTACAATCTTCAATTGCTTAATTATTATAACGATGGTGAGCAATAGAAAACTCCTATGTCAAAAATCGCAATTATTCAAAACATTAAAAAAATCTGTTGTGGCCAGCACAATACCTCTCGCCACTTCCTTTTTTTGGTTACATAAGTATAGGGCGCGAACGGTAATGTTACATTTTTGGGCTTGACAAGCAAATGTGTGGGCCCGTTTCAGAATGATAATTAGTAATTATGTACATAGATGTCAAATGTTAGAATTTTTCATTAAAAATTTCAAGATTTTCTAAATTTACGTAGTTAATTTATCACCAGGAGTTTAAAGTTTACTTATATGCCTTAGATATTTAACATTTAATTCTGCTCCACATGGAATTGGAAAATCACTAAATTTAGAATGAGAAATTATGATATTTGACATCTATATACATAATTACTAGCTATCATTCTGACATGGGCCCCCATATCTGCTTGTCAAGGCCAACAAAATCATATGACTGCTCGCTCCCTATTGTATTTAACATTTCTTGTATACCTACACTCTACACCAAAAATTCTACTTACGCATATATCTATTCCATATATATTTAGATTGTTTAATTTTAAATTCATTTTTGATGAAGAAATTTTGTCCTCTTCTAATTTTTCGAAATGTTTCCAATTCTATTAATACATTAAGAAATAATATAATGTATGTACTTCCCAGAAAAAGTCTTCAGTAATGTCTTCGGATTTCTGACACTGACATTATCTGTCAGTTACAAACAAATTAAATTTTCAACTATTTTCCATGGCCATTCTTTCGGCTGTAAAATTTATTATAACAGATTATTTTACATACTATATTTCTTCTATCTCTAAATCTATAGAATATATTGTAAAATATTTAAATGTATCAGAAAGAGAATTTATTTTTCTTTAATATTATCAAGAAAAAAATTCAAAAAATATTATTTAAAAGATTTTTTTTCAAGAATCTTCTACTTCCGGTTGTCCAATTGTTACCAAAACCTTTTCAGATCTTCCCATGAATGTCCGATTGGGAAATACGTAGTTAAAAAAATTTAAAGTCTTATAGTTTTTGAGTAACCGTCCTTCCAACATCCCACACACACACACACACATACACACACACATCCACACACACACACACAGACATCATCGTAAAAATGATAAAATCGGATTGTAGGGACCTTAAAACGTGCTTATTCAATAAAATCTGGATATGCGATTTTTAGCATGAATGCAATACCTCTCTTAGCGAGAGGTAAAAACATATTTATAAAAAACACCTTTTACAAATAAAGTTATAGCTAACATTAAACTTTTAATAATTATCATCCGAATTTATGTAACAATAAATTTTAAATATACTTTTAATTCATAGACTATATTGTATACCGCATGACTTGGGAGTAATTTGCAGCAAAATATTTTCAATGCCACATAAGAAGTATGTTTTTCTCTTTATATTTCTACGATATCGATATAGGAGGTAACTGCACCATATGTAGAATAATTTTGTAGTATTTATTAACATAAAATGTTAAAAATGTCAAAATTTGACACAGGAGGTTTCCATTCTTTACCATAGATAAGTTATTGAAAGTATTTGAAAATTTGATAGTTAATAAAATCCAATGAGCACTATATCTATATTAAATTATTGCAAAGAAACAAGTGACATTATTAAACAAAATGTATACCGAATAGGATCACGTGACTTCCAAACCGCTGTTCTGAATGGCTGATTTGGATTTGCTGGCATTAGATCTCAATCGGTTAAGGATTTGTCGAGTTTTGACACTAACCAGATATTTTAAATATAAATACGAGTATCATAAAGATTTTTGTAGTTCGTTAACAGTATACCAAGTTATGAAGAATAATAAGATGAATCCGTTGCTGTTTCAAACTCAATTTTGGTCAAACAAGTCGGATTTTGAAACTAGACGATTCTTATCGTCGTTAATGAAATATCCGAATTAAATTCAGAAATGGGTAGTAAGCTGATATGATATACGAGTACTTATTTATTTTATTTGCGGTTTTATATTTTTGTTAATAAATTTAAAGTTTAAATTCTGTAATTTTCTTCTGGAATTAGTTTTCTTAGTATAACTTTTAAATTTGTTCTTATTGGTTTAAAAACAATTAATTGGTTAAAATAATTGAATACAATAATTATTAAGACTTACCAATTTCCATTCGTACTTGCTCCCCTTCTAATTTTCCCTCATCGTTTTTCCTTGTTGAAACAATCTGAAATTAAAATAAAACTTTACTTATAAATGGCAAAATTTAAAATTTTATTTAGTTTGTCTTAATTGAAAGGTTAAAGACAGAAAAGTTTACCATTTCAAAATTGCATTCTTGACTTTTTAATTTTTGGAAGTTTTAAAACAAATTATTGTAAATAATCTTCATTAGAAAATATAAATTTTGTGATGAATATAGAACACATATAAGACATTTTATCTGATATTCTTGAACAAAATTTACATTTATGCCTGAATGTCTGATCGTGAATTAGGAGACCCGGATTATTTCGAATTTTAAATGGCACAAAAGTGTCCCCTGTGTTGCACTCTCCACGCCAGTAATGCCCGTAAGGGGATCATTATTACGGATATCTGTATACAAAGCAGATTCGCATACCCAATTGATTAATAATCAATTAATTAAGAATCATGATCAATAGTTGTACAATGTTGTTTTGGTTTTTGACAATTAATGTATATTTAATAAACTTCCTGTAATACCGACCGAGGTGTTTTGGTGTTAGCGTACTATAGCTTCACTTGCCAGTGGTTCTAGTTTCGAATCCTGGGCAGGTACGGAAGTTTGTGTGAGTCCGTTTCATTATCTCATATTCATCGAAGCAATGTGTAAATATGAAATTTTACAAAAGTATAACGAAATAATTACTCACCCACATTATCAATTATAATAACTTGTAAAAGTTGATATACAATAAAGAATTATTATTATTATTTTACTGTAATAATATTGGGTAGAAATTAAACTGATTCTACTAAAGGAGTGTATTTAAATATACATTGGCGTGCAAAAATATTGTGTCAAATCTATTTTATATCTTTTAAAAGAATATATTTTTTGTAATACATTTACATATTACACTACTGTTAGGAATGTTAATTACATTATAATTTAGTATAGTTGATATAGTTTAAAATTTATTTTATATTAGCATAAACGGAATTCTCCGTGTTAAAAAATATCGAGCCAAGTTGTTGTTCAGAGTTTATATAGGTACTTTGTTTATTTAAATTTTTCATCAAATTCCCAGTTTAATATTAATTTAAGTTATTGTCTAACGAAATTGTGAAATACAACTACTTTCATTTAAATTTTACTTACGATAGCCGGCGTGTTAATGATCGATTGAAGCACAGCAAATTGAATTATTACCAAATATAAGTTGATAAAATCATTAACTGACACGCCAAGATGCGACAGACTCCGTAAATCAACAAAGTGAACAGATAAAATAATTGAAATAAAATCTATACCAGATCCAAGAAAACTACTGTGGATATTTTGAAAGAAATTCGTACAGAAAATCTTTCCAATATCAGCCGAAGCCTGTGTCTCGATGTTTTAAAGAAGCAGGAAGTATTTGACGTGACTGTTAAAAAAAAACCTTTAATTAGAAGAAGAAATAAAAAGGCGAGACTAAATTTTGCAAAACACATCAACATTGGAATATAGTCGACTACTGAAAAGTGCTATTGTCAGATGAATTAATTTTTTAGAAATGATAGTATGAAGTATTTTCGATGACCAACAAGTGCAAGATAATAATAATAATATTGCTTTATTGACCCAAGTCAACGACGAGGTTCAGCCATAGGCTGCTCTTCCGCCTAACCGATACAATAAGAGTTATTACATTATTGTCAACAAGCAATAAACACAATGAAATACGACATAATTACCTAATAATAACAATGAAGCAATTACAAATGTCATGAACACAGACAGATGTTAATTTTTATAGGGTAATAAAAATACAGAATACATTTACATAATATGACCAAAAGTTATTAATTACGATGAATCGTTTACATAATTTTTAAAAGAAGACAGACAGATATTTTAAATGAGAAGGAACATTATTATAAAGGGTTGGAGCTAAATATGAAAAGTAACATTTAAATTTGGATTTTTTTAAAGGTTGGAACGTAATACAGATCTTTTTCACGTAACTTTTGACAAGTTTTTCATACAAGTAGGGAGGAATGCCAGTTATCTTTATTTTATGAGTGAAACAAATGAATGGTATCCATATGAGCTAATGAGCGATAGTGTGATATATGATCATATTTACGCATACCATAGATATAACGAAGACAAGCATTCTGAAACAGAGTTATTCTATGTTTTTCTGATTGAGTTAAATTTCGTACATAAACACAGGCACAATAATGAAGTAATGGCAAAATGAATGTACCGTAATTTAACTCGCGAGGATAATAGGTGTCTGAACTGGCGTAGTTTTATTTTGGCCGCCGTTAATTTTTTTGTTAAGTGAGCTATAAAATTAAAGTTTTCTGCGATTTCTAGACCTACGCTTTTTATAATAGAACTACGTTTTAATTTAACATTATTTCAATATCAAGAGTATCATTATATCCAAAGATAATAAGAGATGATTTTTCAGCGTTTATCTTCAGGCCATTATTTTTTATCCACCTGTAAGCAAATCTAGATCATTATTAATTAAATCAGTTTTTTATAGGTACCAAATACCTACAGTTAGGCATAGCAGAAAAAATGTGATTTTATGTTGCGCATATTTTTATAGCGGTGTAGGTCCATTAGTCCAGATAAAGCTTACTTTGGACTCTGTAATGTAGACATATTTTAGCAAAGCATATACTTATGCCAGAAAAAAATATACTGCCACGATATGTTTTTCAACAGAACAACGATTCTCAACATACTTCGAAAGTATCAAAATAATATTGAGGTCAACATAAGTCCGAATTCCTGTCGGACCTCCCCAATCTCCGGATTTAAATCCAATAAAACATTTACGGTAGAAGTTGAAAATATGTGTCGGAAAAGAAAAACACGTCTGAATTATGGAACCATTTAGAAAAATAATTTCAAAATGTACCACAAGACAATATTACAAGTTTAATTAAATCACTGCCTCGATGGTGCTTTGCAGTGATTGTATGAAAAGAAATAATGATATACTATAAAATATGGGATACAAAATCACAAATCAAAAATATTTAACTGATTTCTGTTTCTCAAAAAATACTAATTTACTAGCTACAAGTGAAATTTTTAATAGTACTAGTGTGTTTCTGAAAGAATGTTTCTGAAAAGTATTTTACCAGTTCACAAGTTACTACAAGTCAAATTTTATTACTCAAGTAAAATAGTGTTTCTGAAATACTTTAAATAGTCTAGTGGTTGTTTTTTTTAAATACAAGTATTATAAATGGTGTGATTCAATTTTGTGTCTAACATTGACATTTTCAAATATTTTATATTGAAATTAAATTATTATTCAATAAAAATGTCTACGCTGCATGCGAAATTAACTGTTTTGGGGATGCTAAAGATATTTTATTTGGAGCAGTCTCTAATAAATTGTCTAAAGCAGATAAAGTAAATGAATGGACACAAATCTGCCAAACTTATCACGCTTTGGGTTTAGTAAGACAGGAGAAGGATTACAAATATATCAGGGATGGGATAGTATTTAGATAATGCATGGTTTCTGTTCGTATCTCTAACTTATTTGCCGTGAGTGTAAACCTCTCGTTAACTCATATGAGGTTTCTATATGGGCATAATATACTCTTGCTTTAAATAGTTTTTGACGACGCACAACTACTTCTTCATCACTGGACACAGTCACTTGAGCACATTATTATATTATTTAAAAAAATATATATTAACAGTAACCAACGACAAACACTACATGAAACTAAATAAACATTAACAAAGAACCATTGAATTATTTATGAAAAAGAAAAAAAAGACTAAAATAATACTAGTAAAATTTATATTCAAAATTTACAAGACTTTTGACACTTATAGCTTTTCTCTACTAAATTACTAGTCTGATAGATAACACAAATATTTTGAGAAACAAAATACTAGTAATTTTTATCAAATACACTAGTAAATACTAGTTCCCAACTTGTAACTAGTATTTTACACTTGTATATTTCAGAAACAAAAACTAGTAAACTTCACTAGTATTACTAGTGTAGGAACTAGTAATACTAGTCCCGTATTTTTTGAAAAACAGGTCCCTAGTCTCTACCAGATAAGTGACCCGAATTTTTTGCAAAAACACTCCTATTTATAAAGCATTTCTTAAAGAGCTATATTTATAATGAAAAAGTACACTTTCTCAAACACTCTTTCGATTAATAATAATAAGAAAAAATGGTTGAATATTGAATGAAATTTAATTTTAAAATAATGAATTTAGTGCATTTGGTTCACAATGTTAGCGACAAGTTCTGCTCGGCGGGAGTCGGCAAGACAGTGTACTCGAGTTGTCGGTAACACATATCCAACAAACGTAATGGAAATTGTAACAAAACAATAAAAAATTTAACAAGTTTATTAAGTTTAAATTTACTGTATACTAGAAGTAAATACTTATTAAGTAATAAGTAGTTATTTACATACTATCATTAACACTACATTACATAAAAATAAACATTAAAATAATTGGAATATAAATTTGAATCATCACTCTAAAATTAGCTAAAAGCAATATATATGTACATTATGTGACAAAAGTTTTAATAAATAAAATTATTTGTACAAAAATTACAAATTATTAGTTTTATACTTTTCGTACAAAAAATATTGTACAAAGCTCATCGGGGAACCAAGCGTTCCCGTACTTGGTATGTAAATAACTATTGTTACTACATAATTTTATTTATATAGTTTCTGGTTTATAATATAAAAATATTTTATGCACGAATGCGTATGTTTATTCATATAACTGTTTTATTTTTGTATCATCTATACTATGATATGGTTTCATTACCTCTTTGGCTCAAAACGGTTGCACACAACTGTACCAAATGAAAATGAAAGATTTAAAAGTATATTTGAAAATAATATAAACAATGCGGTTTTAAATAAAGATAAAGAATAGGCATGAGGCAAAGTTACGAATGAGTACAACAGCCAGAATCCTGATATAATTTTAAATGTCAAAATTAGGATTAAATGATATGATCAGTGCTTGATTCATGGAAAATAACGAATCAGTTGATGATTGATTTTGATTAGTAGATTAGCTTGATTTTTAATGGCGAATTGGATTGATTCAGGAATCAGCGTTGATCTATGGATCAACTCTTAATTAAGAAATAGTGAATTCGGCCTTTAATGAAAATATAAAAGTTTGCATTATGAAAATATAGATACATTTACAAATATACGTAGAAATTTGTATTCAGAAAAATTTTGCACTTTGCTTATATTACAGTTGTAAGCAGAGGAATTCTACGATAACATTTACTCGTATAACGAAAATCGTAGTGAACACATTTCAACTCCGAAATGCAATTGTACTTGAAACTTGTAAGCTACAAGGTTTAATTTCAATTTGAGAGTAAATTCGACATTTGCATATTGTTTACAAAGTTTACTGAGTTGCGAAGAAGTACAAATATGTGGTTATTATGTTAAAATTACCCAAAATTAAATTTTTACGTTCGTAGAAATAAAATAAATAAATAAATATATCATCACGGCATATTACCCATTGCTGGGTGTGCCAATCTGCTTTGTACACAGATATTGGTACTGATGAAATATTTGTACCGTGTGGGCGCTTACCAGGCGTCACCTCACGGGCACTCATAGCTGGCGTGGAAAATGCACCACAGGGGTCAATTTTGTAGAAAGACATATTATTGCTTTTACTATAGAACCATATCGGAATCACAGATAAACATATCAAATCATTCAAAAATATTAAAGATGGCATTACAATACCTATTTTTTGAAACATATGATGAATGAAAAATCAATTATAGCAAAGTTTTTAATTATTTAGGGTAGTCGGAGGAGGTGGTGCAGTTGTTGAGATGGCACAGGTGAAATAGTATTCTAACCTACATCCTTTATTACTCGTTCTCTTTAAAATCAACTTCTTTCTTATTACAACGCGGTGTTCCGCAAGGCTCCATTCTAGAACCACTTTTTTTTCCTAATATATATGGGTATATGATAACAGTCTCAAAATAAATTATATTTGGCACCTTCTCAGTCCCTCATATAATTCTTGATTACTTTAAATCTAAGTCCTTGATAAAGATGTTAATTTCAAACAACACTTACACAAAAAATTACAAGCTGCTAGATTTAAACTTTGATACTTATATCGATATAGACATGTGCTGTTCGCTGATCTTAAACTTCGCTTAGTAAACACTCTAGTGCTTTCAATTATGGATTATTGTGGTTGCTGTTATGTATCACATATTACGCAAATAGATAAGAAAAGAATTAGTATTTTACAAAATTCGTGTCTTCGTTTTGTCTATGGTGTCTGCAAATATGATCATATATCAAGCTATCGAATCTTAGCTAACATGGATGATATTGAAACGCTTGTCAAGAAATTTTACATGTACCTACTCCATAAAATTAAACTTTCAGTTATTCCATCTTACTTATACAATAAATTAAACTTGAAGCATTATGATTATGGTTTACGTAACAAATACTTATATGTTGTACCCTCTTTTAAAAAATCTGATGTGGACACCACACGACTTCCTTGTACGATTATTATACTATATACATATTTTTTTACCTATTAACCTATACATATTTTTTTAATAATTAAATTACAAAATATTGACAGGCTTAAGCCAAGCCCAAGAAATATTTTGATATAGAACAAAAAATAATTCATTTACTACTATCATTCTTAAATTAACATTAATCTAACCCGGTTCTTTTTAAAGAGTGTTTTGATTACAACAAAGAAATATTTGATTACAACAATGAATATGACTAATTTCACAATAAAAATATAATATTTGTTATTGTACGAATCATAAAATTGCACGTATTTAACGTAATTTGACATGAACTTTTTTTTTTTTTTTTTGTCATAATCCATAGCAAGCTTTATTACAAAAACAAAAAAGTATATACAGTCAAGTCCGACTGTAACGAACCCTTACTTGTCATTAGGAACAGTTCGCTATATCCGAGGTTCGCAATATAAGAGAAGACGTAAATTCGTGTTTCTTTTTAAATTAAAAACATAAACAGTACATAATATATACAATTTGCGTTTTTCGGTGCCTGAGAAATTAGCAGCAACCAAAACAGTGATTCTTTGTTTTGACAATTTGCAACCCGTGCATGTTACGCCTTTAAATTTTAAAGTTTTATCGGGAGTGAGTTTAAAAAACAGTCCTGTTTGAAAATTTCATTATCTTTATAATTTTCTCGAATTTTCGGCCACTTATACTTTAACCAGTCGTGCACAGTTTCCATATTGACTGAAGCCGACTCACCCACAAAATTTCCACTGCAGGTACCATGTCGTTTTCTGAACCGCTCAATCCAGATACGACCATTTGAATTCCTTATTTTCTATCTTGCTTGCCAAGTCACTCGCCTTTTCTTGTAATATTGCACCACTAAGTGTCACATTATCATTTTTCGCGATTACAATACTCCTTTACTTACGTACAAGGAAGTAAAAAGCTAAATTTAAATGTTCGTTTTCTTATCTAGCGCCTATGCTTTATAATATTGTGCCACATGATTTGAAATCTCTCTCGCTTACTTCATTTATGTATCACATTAAACATTCTGTTACTTTTCATGATATGATTATTTGAAACATTTATATACATTGTATTCTGTTTATATTCCTCAAATGTATTTTTGTATTGTTTTTCTTCGACGTTCATTTCATTTAATATTGTTATATGTTGTTGTATCGGTTAGGAGGAAGAGCAGCCTTTGGCTGAACCTCGCCGTTGACGTGGGTCAATAAAGCTTATTATTATTATTTTTTTGACGGGTGTAAACATGTACGCCATCTCTCCCTCAACGATCGGGAAAGTTGGCATATGGGAGGAATGGCATACTATTTAGTTATTAATAATACGTATTATTGTCTTTGCGAGTTATAAATGAAATGGAAATTATAAAAGAGGAATATAGACTGAAAATGACTTAATTTCGGCCATAGATGCCGTAAAAAGAGCAAAAAATGTCGGTGTAAATGAAGCACCAAGATATAAAATGACTTATATTACATTATATAGACGACAGCTTCATGGAAATCTAAAGGAAGTCTGGGTCCAATATCCTTGTATGGAAAGCAAAACGAATTAAAATTAGTAAAACATAAAAAAGGATGTGAGGTGATTTTTTGACACAAAATGAATAATTTAAATTTTCCTAACAATATATTATTAATATATATGCAGAGTTTACTGTATGATTTTTTACCTTTCGCTAAGAGAAGTATTTGATTCATGCTAAAAATTTCATATCCAGATTTTAATGAATAAGCACGTTTTAAGGTCCCTACAATCAGAATTTAACATTTTTACTATGATGTCTGTGTGTGTGTACGCGTGTGTGTGTGCGTGTGTGTGTGTGTAGATTTTGGAAGGACGATTTCTTAAAAACTGTAAAACTTAATATCTGTTTAACTACGTATTTCTCAATCTAAAAAAAATATTCAAAATATTATTTTTTGAAAATTTGTTCCTGCAAATATTAAAGAAGATTAAATTGGTTAATTTAGAGATAAAAGAATATAATATTAATTAAAATTATGGGTATATTACATATATCATTCAGTAATACGGTCAGTCCTCACATTGGAAACACCTCGAAAAATTAGAAGAGCAGGACAAAATTTCTTCATAGAATGAATTTAAAATTGGAGAATATAAATATAAAGAATAGAAATAAATAGATTTTTTGGTGTAGAGTGTAGGTATACAAGAAATGTTAAATACAAAAGGGTGCAAGCAGTTATGTGACTTTGTTGGCCTTGAAAAGCAGATATGGGGGACCGTATCAGAATGATAGCTGGTAACTATGTACATAGATGCCAAATATCCTTATTCAGTAAATTCATCACTCCTGGTGACAAAGTAACCACGTGAATTCGGAAAATCTTGAAATTGTGAATGAAAAATTCTGACATTTGACATCTATGTATATAATTACTAGTTGTCATTCTGACATGGGCCCCTATATCTGCTTGTCAACGCCAACAAAGTCACATGTCCCTGTAAAGACTGTACAGCACAATAAACTGGCCAGACAAAAAGGTACATGAAAACTAGGTTGGAGGAACACAAAAAAAACTGTAATAAAAAACCAAACAGAAATAACAAATGCGCTCTTGTGCAACACGCCCATTCTCATACCATATTTTTGATTTTTAGAAGGCAACAATATTGGACACAGAACACAATCTACACAAGAGGCTAACACTTAAAATGTTACACATAAAAAATGATCATAATAACATAAATCTAATAACGGACACGATGTACATCAGTAAAATATACAATAACATTTTAAAATACAAAAAAATAAAACTAAAAGTAAATAACATTCTTCTACATCTGGTGGCAACAAGCGCAACTGTATAACCTGAGCAGTTAAACCAACAATTGGCGGGTTTTCGGTTTAAAGCAGAGTACAACCTTGACTTAGCCTTCAACCTTTAACAATTCCACAGGTCCCTACCTTACTTAGTTTGAAAGTCCGTTAGGGTGTGGTACAACGATAATTTATATTTTTTTTCTATTTCGGTGTTCTTATGTTTCTATAAACGCACTGTTTTGTACTGCAAACACGACGTTTAGAAGATCTATAAGCGTACTATTTTTGGCGCCTTTCATGTTCTCGAGTTGGTAGTCATGCTTTCATAACTTACAGATGACAGGTAACCTCAAAATGGTAAGTTCTTGATAATATTTCAACATATTACTTTTAATTATGGATTTTTATACTTTCTTTAGGTGATAGGACTACAAAAATATATAATATTAATTTCACAACCAGAATCAGACCTTGAATCATAAATACAATACACCTTGCAATATACTAATTAATCAATAGTTGACAAAATATGAAATTTCAATTGTTAGCGCGAAGCGTTACCAACATAAACATAACTAACAAAAAAATACCTAGTCATAATTTGACGTCGCAATTTAAATAAATTTAATCGTAAAATTACCTCAATAGAAAAAATAGTATAAAAAACACGTATCATAAGGCCTGTTGACGCACTCGTCCTTTGTAAAACTCGCCTAGCGGCTCGTTTTCCAAACTTGGACTCGTACGTTAACAGATTGCCTTATGATACTTGTGTTTTAATGTACTATTTAAATTTTTGACGTGTTTATATTCTATGTATATTTCATACATGGTTTATATTTATTGATTTATTATTTCAATGACTGTGTTAAACTCTGGAACGCGGCAAAGCAGATTAGTACACCCAGAAATGGGTAATATGCCGTGATGAAATATTTTTACCTTCCGTCACCTTTAGGTAAGGAAGGTATTGTCTTTGGTCAAAAAATTCAATGATGAGATTTTAGTGAATAAGCATGTTTTAGGGTCCCTATAATACGATTTTACCATTTTTACGATAATGTCTGTATGTATGTGTGTCTGTGTGTCTGTGTGTGTGTGACAAAAGTCCCGGATCCCATAACTTCAATACCACGATTCCAAAAATTATATTTTTTTCGTATTCCTAAAGTTTAAATCCAGAAGAACAACTGATTAGATTTTGGTTATAATTGGTGAACCGGAAGTACTCTCATTTGAAGATTTAACAGTTAAATTTGATTTATTGACATTTAACGTTATTTTAACTTAAAGAATATATTATTCTCTATACGATTTGATTACAATTTATACTTCATATTCAATAGATACAGAGTTAAAGAATTTTAAAGAAATTAAATTTTATAATTCAGCTAGCTATGCTAAACATGGAAACTATTAATATATTCATATAATTCAAATTGACAGATGTCAGTATCAATAAAAAGTAAACTAATGTGGCAGAGATGAGAATGTTGAAGTAGATGTTGGGGAAAACACGGAAAGATACGGTAAGAAAATAACTCTAGTATTACAAGTTTCTAGAAAGATACAAGAAATATGATTACATTGGTTTGAAAATGTCATGAGGTGAAATGAAGAATTATATAGGAACAAGAATGAATAGGTTTAGTAATAGGATGTTGAAGAAACAGAGGAAGATCAAAGATAAGATGGAAGGACTGTATTGCGGAAGACTTGAAAGAAAAGGAACTGAATGATGACACGCAAAAATAGCGACCCCTAACGAATGGGAAAAGTTAAAGAAGAAGAAGATGTCAGTGTCAAGTGCAATTTGAATAGTTTTTTTATGAAATAATTTTACTGGAAATTTAGAATCTTTTGCAAGAAAAATTATGTATGGAATTTATACATTATACACAGGATTGACGGAAGGTATTGAGCTGGCCACAACAGATTTTTTACATTATTACTATGTATCATCACACTTAAAATAAATTTCATGTAAGTTCTGCTTTCTATGTTACCATATTTGTACAAATTGTTTTTTAACTGTATATCTATATGTAGCTCCTGAAGGAGACCCAGGTGGGGTCGAAACTGTAGAGTTTGAAATAATAAAGTGGCTGATATCCAGAAACTGTTATACTTTCATCTTGATTATTGTGATTTAAAATTATTCAGAATTTTTCCTAATTTGACCCGTATCTCTTCGAAATTTATGTTTAATTTTCAAATAGCACAAAAGTTATCCCTGAGGTGCTATTTCACGACAACATTATGAACCCGTGAGGGACGCAGGGACGCCTGGTAAGCGCTCTCTACAGTCTGTCTACACTACGGTATTGAGAACTGACATGTCCGATGGCGGCAGCACCATCGGACCGATCAGCTGCTTCTGAATTGGTACTCGTAGTGTTATGACATATGAAAACAAACAACAAAAGCAATTTTTTCACTTAAAATGGGGCTTGGTATCACAGAACATTTTAGATTTCTTGAAGCAACAGCTACTTCTAGATGTATTATAGAAGATATGTTAAAATGTATTTATAATTTTATATATTTATATACATATATTTAATCAATCGAAATTGATGATCGCAGGTGAGCGAATTATAAACGCTAACCACATAATATCATGTGGAGTATTAAAAAAATGACGGTATAATGTGGGTAATATTTGCACTTTGTCTGCAAACCAGTGCAATTTCTGCAAAGCCACATGAAATCAAAATACATTTAGAGAAGATTTAAAAATTATTATTGCAGAATGCACGTGTAAAGCTGGGCAATGACCAGGAAATATGTAATTATCCGATTTAAAATGACGAGAACAAACTTTCATGTTTTGCACCACGAATTGCATATTCCCATGCTTTTCGTCGATCCATGTCCATTTCAACACCTGCTCTTGTCGTAATTTTAACTTTATTTTGGCCATGTTTCGGAGAATTATACAACCCAATGCATGTGTCTCGGCCAGATCTTGAGTGATATCAGAATACACAACAATTTGTACGACTTTTCCCATTTTTATTCACATCAAATGATCAAACCACATGTAACTCAAGCATACAGTTACAATATAGTACCAAATCAGAAAGTTCATATTTTTCCCACCAGATGTCATGTCGCAGCTTGTCAGTTGTCAATAGATACATCGCGAATTAACAGCAAACTTGTATCCCTAACCCTTAACAAATGATAAAGGCTGTGATGATATACATATTTATTTGTAAGCGATGCATCATAAACTTAACATAGCTTTTAAAATTTTACTTTTATGATCACACCATCTTCATATTCACATGTTAAATCGACGATTAAAAAAACGGTATTTAAAATTTCATCATCAATTTCATTAGGCCATTGCTCTAGTTGACAATTCTAATTTGTTAATTATAAACTGAACTCCGTTACATCACTTCATTAAAACTAGTCCCGCAGAGCTCCACTTAATTAAACGAAAGGGACAGTGAAGAAGAAAAACTTAAAACTTGAACTTGGTGTTCACAAGAATGTTCAGAAAAAACAAAATATAGAAATGAATGCCGTCGGACATTTACAGGCCGCAAAAAGTTCAAATGGACCACGAAGTTTTTATAATAATTTTTCTCATAATTCACGAAAGTGCTTGTACCACAAAAAATAAGCGGTAAAGTTTTTTATGATTATTGAATGCATAGAAAAGATTTACGAGTAATAAAAAAAAACTAATTAATAATAGATAAATCGAAGTGTAAAAGTATTTGCTATAAACTTTTTAATGTGAAATTCTATGTACATATAATTTTTTTTTTGTAACATTTTTAATATTTTTACACATGTATTATTTATTAAAAATATGTAAGTGGAACAAACAATATAGAAGGATTATATAGAAAAAAGTATCGCAATGGGAATATTTTTCTGTAAATATCAATAATTCCAGGAAATAAACGCAAGAGAATTTATATTTTTATCATTATTTGTTGCTTGATTCTACCAATTATTAGCACTAAAGGTTGTTTCTCTTATTATAGAGAAAACAATTACAAAAGGAGCCCAAAGCTTTATCAATTTTGTGTCAGAATTAATGGCAACAATAATTTGTGTCGTACGAAAGTCATATATTATTTAATATTCATTTTATTTCATCAAAAAATCGTACTAGAATCAGAAGTATGTTCTCTCACTAAAGAATTCTGCGAATAAAATTATAACATTTATCCTATTTCGCGTTTACAAAGTGAATTATGTGACACTGTTTTTGTTAAAAAAAATGTCAAATAAATATCTTTCATTTCGGTTGTCATAACCTGTCTTTGCTGCAATTAGATTTTTTTATAGTAAAATAATTTACATCAAACAGTAAAGAGCTCTTTTAAATCAAAGCACGAAGTATTTATTTGTAGGTAAATAACATAATAAATATAAATTTTAACACCTAACTTCTAAATAACTGTTGTCAAATGTCAAAATAAATTAAATTTTAAATGTTAATTGAAGTTGTCCGACTTCATATTTCAATTTCTTTCAATAATAATTTTGAAATAAAAGTAAATTAATGTGAAATAGGAAAAAACATGAATTAAAAATTGGAATACTTGCCTTTCAATATACTATTGCGATCGACGTTTTTCCGAGGAACTACATTTCGTTTGAATTTGGGTATTCTACTACAGCACATAAAAACTACTTTAATGTTATAGTTATTACGAAAAAAAAAAAATTATATATATGTGGCCAGCACATTACCTTTCGTCAATGCTGTGTATTATGTACAAATTTCATAAATAAATTTTCTTGCAAAAGATCCTATATTCCAGTAAAATTATTTCATAAACAAACTATGCAAATTACATTTGATACCGACATCTTCTAATTTGGCTTTTCCATTCGTTAGGGGTCGCTATTTTTTTATTTTCTTCTTTCACTCATTTCTGTTTTGCGTGTCGTCCTCATTTAGTTCCTTTTCTCTCAAGTCTTCTGCAATTCAGTTCTTCCATCTTATTTTTGGTCTTCTTTTGTTTCTTCTACCTTCTACTACTAACCTATTCATTATTCTTCGAATATATTCTTTATCTCTCCTCATGACATGATCAAACCAATGTAATCGTCTCTCTTGTATCTTTCTAAAAACTTCTATCAAGCAAGCCTTTTCCATTACTCTTTAATTTCTTACCCTATTTTTCCGTGACTTCTTCAACATCTATCTCAGCATCCTCATCTGTGCCACATTAATTTTCGTTTCATTGACACTGACATCTGTCAATTTGAATTATCTAAATATATTTGCAGTTTCCATAGTTAGCATAGCTGGCTGATTTATGAAATTTAATATCTTTATAATTCGTATAGAGAATAATATATAATAATAATAATAATATAATATTTCATCACGGCATATTACCCATTGCTGGGTGTGCCAATCTGCTTCGTACACAGATATCGGTAATGATGGAATATTTGTACCGTGTGGGCGCTTACCAGGCGTCACCTCACGGGCACTCATTGCTGGCGTGGAGAGTGCGCCACAGGGGTCAATTTTGTGAATAATATATTCTTTGTTATAATAACATTAAATGTCAATAAATGATATTTAACTGCTTTTTTCAAGAAAAAATGTTAAAAGTTGCATATGAGGGTATTTTCGGTGAACCAATTATAACCAAAATCTAATCATATCTGCATATGGATCTAAACTTGAGGAATACGAAAAAATTATAATTTTTGGAATCGTGGTATTGGAGTTATGCGATCCGAAACGATCGTCACATGCACACACACACACACACGCACAGATGCACACACACATACACACACACATACACACACACACACACACACACACACACACACACACACACACACACATACGGACATCATCGTAAAAATAATAAATTCGTATTTTAGGGACCCCAAAACATGCTCACAGGTAAAAAATAGAACGAAAAAAAATATTCATAATCATTTAATACTTATTTTTATTTTTACCTTCCGTCACCTCTAGGTAAGGAAGGTATTGTCTTTGGTCAAAAAATTCGATGGTGAGTTTTCATTGAAAAAGCACGTTTTAGGGTCTTTACAATTCGATTTTACTATTTTAACGATGATGTCTGTGTGTGTGTGGACGTGTGTGCGTGTGTGTGTGTTCTTGTGTGTGTGACCGCGGTTTCGGCCGCGATATCTCCAATACTAGAATTCCAAAAATTACATTTCTTGCGCATTCCTCTTTCCTTACAACCATATGCAGACCTGATTAGATTTTGCTTATAATTGGACAACCGGAAGTATTCTCATTTGAAAATTTTAACAGTTTTTCTTGAAGAACTCAGTTAAATATTATTATAACTTAAAGAATATATTATTATCTATAAGATTTGACTGCATTTCATATTTCATATTCAACAGATATATGGTTACAGAATTATAAAGATAATAAATTTCATAAATCCGCCAGCTATGGTAATTTAACCATGGAAACTGCTAATATATTCAGGTAATTCAAATTGACAGATGTCAGTATCAATAAATAGTAAGTGAATGAAAGAATAAGGGAAATAACTCTAATGCTTCTAGAAAGATATAAGAGACACGATTACATTGTTTTGAACATGTCATGAGGATGTACATATTGGAAGAAAAATGAATAGTTTAGTAATAGAAGGTGGAAGAAACATAGGAAGGAAGATGGAAGGACTGTATTTCGGAAGACTTGAGAGAAAAGGAACTGAATGAGGACGGCACGCAAAACAAAAAATGAGTGGAAGAAGAAAATAAAAATAGCAAGCCCTAACAAATGGGAAAAACTATAGAAGACGATGTCAGTGTCAAGTGCAATTTGCATAGTTTGTTTATGAAATAATTTTACTGGAAATATGAGATCTTTTGCAAGAAAATTTATGTATAGGGCGCGTGCAGTGACGTGACTTTGCTGATTTTGGCAAGCAGATATGGGGACCCGTGTCAAAATGACAGCAATTAATTATGTCCATAACTGACAAGTGTCATAATTTTTCATTCAAAATTTCATGATTTTCTTATTTTATGTGGTTTGTTTGTTATCAGTAGTATGGAATTCAGTTGCCGAGAAAGGGATTCATAAAATACCAAAAATTTAGAATCTTTTGCAAGAAAATTTATGTACATTAAAAATTTTGAAAGATGTCCTATCAAGGTCATCTGTATCACGAACGAATTAACAAATAGGCATACATTTATCTCTTTCTTTTGCAAATTCTATAAAAGTGTGCGATAAGGATGGATATAACACGCTTGTCTTTCAAAAATTAATATTGTTTCTACTAAGTTAGGACATTCCATTTTAAAACGATGCTCGTTGTTGATAATACTTTCGCTGTAACGTAAGTTTATTTATTAATTCAGATACATTACCTTGATTCATAGCCGTACGAATAAAGTTAGTTTCTGTCACTGACACTGACATTGTGTGATTATCTTATTTTTAACATATTTGGTTTTACATTTGCTTATAAACTTACCAGTTGACTTATTTTTGAATTTTGAATGCTTTTACTGTAATATATATTTTTATAATAATAAAATAACAGTAGTATCTTTCATACCCTCATAAAAAAATTAGCAAACGACACTACTGAATTTGTCAGAATGGGCGGAGCAAAAATCTGAATTCATAGAATTCGTAGACGATCTTGATCGGACATCTTCTAAAAAATTTACTGTATGGAATTTGTACATAATACGCAGGATTGTCGGAAGGTATTGTGCTGGCCACATCATATTTTTTTATTCCTCCTTTTACTAACTCTCAAAAATTTCTGAACGAAATTTCAATTCCAAATCTGATTTTCTATAAACTGAATTTTAAAATAAAGCTAAAATATTGACATTATATTGATTTGATTAGAATTTTTAATTTATTTGGTCAGAGTTTTATACATAAATGATCAATATTTTGCAAAATAAATGGTCAGTAAATATTGCAGCAAAACATAGTTGCTGCCGTCCCTTTCTTTTGTATTTTTGTCATGTTATATGTCTTTACAGCATCGATCAAGCCTAGAACTAGGTATACGCATTTTATTCGTTATGATTTTTCCTTTTACCGTCCCAGCCTGAACCCCGTTTTGTTACATATAATAGAAATATAGGGTGGTAGCATGAACAAGTGCTTATGGGTGATTAGCTAGTTGACTTAAAGTGTTTTAACTCTGACAATCGATTATGGATTATTTTAGAGAAAAACAAATAACAGTTATATACAAATTAATTGTACTACGCGACTTTTATTTGAATTATTTTTCTCTAAAATAATCCATAAACAATTGACAAAGGTAAAACACTGTTAAACAACCCCTCACTAATCACTCTTAATCACTTGTTCATGCTACCACCCACTGTGTCTAGGTTAGTTTCGGTTAAGTTATAGTTCGGTTTGTTGAGTTTAGTTTAGATTATACTTCGAATCGTATTTGATTAAATTGGTGAAATTACATTTTTATAATGAAATTACTGATCATTTAGTTTTGATGATTTATATGAAATACTGCTCTAATAAGTAGCAGTCAAAAAATATGTCTAATTTGTAATAATTAATACACGTCAGTAATTCTTAAATTCTTATTGTTACAGTAGAATTGCTTCCTGTTATTATTTTCTTCAAATACTACATAAATTTCAACAATTAAAAAGTAATAAACTTATTTCAAAATTAAAATAATAATTCTTACTACAGTTGCTTATTATAATTTTAATGTAAGTTAGAAATATAAAACTGTAACATGTCCACTGTAACAAATGTGTATGTATGTAATGTACTGTTGGGATGCTGCGAAGTAAAAGCCAACATAAGAAATGAAGCATCGCGTAAATTTTTGAAATTATAGTAAATCGCCTTGCATGAGAAATGTTTTTTGTTGAAGATGATGATAAAAATAACAGTTAAACATGAAGAGATGTTTAGTTTTAGAGAAATGTAGAACGTAGAAAATATAAAATTATTTTAAATAAAAACAATATTTACTTTTAATATTTTTATTTATGTATATTGTATTTTATTTAACTTTAATTCATATATTACTAATGGAAATGGAAAATGAATATTACATTTATTTAAATTGAAATGTATTTATTACACATTTATATCATTTAATTTTATTACTTATTTTGTATTATTACATGTATGTATAATATTGATTTTGTTATTACATATTTATTATAACAATATAACATCGTAATATGGCTTCTTTTATTTATTTTATTTTACATATTATTTTTACTTTATTTATATAACACACTGTTAACGTGTGGTCGAGTTCACTAAACATCGGTTGTGTTTTTGACAACTTGTGTGACATGGTTGTACACTTCACAAGATCTACAAGTACCCATGGGTCATTGGATTACGAAGTATAAACGCTCTGTATAGTAAAAATATAAAAAAAACTATTTTATATGTCGTTTATTATTAATAAAGTATTAAAAAAATTCAGCTGTTAAGATGAAACAAAAATTCAAATTAATAGTTATTTGCATCACTAGCCTAGAAATTGCATTATTTTACAAGTGAGAGTATATTTAAATATGTAGGAACATTCGCAAAGCAGTTTCTGGACGTTTGTGTCGAAATGAATTTGATTTATTACCCAAATATTAAATACTAAGTTTTTTTTACGTTGGTAATATAAAAGCAGGGATGTGCGGGACGTGTAATGTATGATAATTTGTATACGTAAACAATGGGTAAACAATGTAGAGAATAATGTCAACATGTAGACAATGTGTAGAGAATGTAAACAATGTATATATCACATATGCGCAATGGAGGCTTAACGAAATAAAGATAACTTTATACTTTGACAGTCAGATGTCCAGTTGCAGAAATGTTTATCAACGCTTTGTTTAAATAACGGACTATCAAAATGAACAAATTCGAATCAGTTTCTTTATTCTTATGACATTTGAATCTTACTGTCAAAAAATCGCGTTGCATTTGTTCGTTTTGATGTTTGATGTTCCGTGAATTAAACAAAGCGATGATGAACGTTTCTGTAACCGGGAAAGTGTCATTATTAATAAACAAAAATAACAGGTAAATTGTACTCTGCAGCACTTAAATAAGAATTATTAGTAATAATTTTGTCTTATTTAAGCAATAAATTAATAATAAATATAGTCTACATGGGCGTAGAAAATATGATGTAAACTATATCATTGTCTACGTGGAGATAATGACATAATTTACATGGTAGAGATTACCGGCACATTCCTGCACAGAAACATAAAATACATATCATTTGACCATTTGAGATAAGCTACTCCCGGTTCCGCTGCCTCTTGATATTACGGGGCCCGAAGATTTTCCCTCCCTTTTCATCGGAGTTGTTCCTGCATAGATTTGAATGTCAAATGACATGAATTTATAAATGTTACAATTTAATGTATGTATATAGTGGGATGATGTGCACATTGCTCGGCAATGTAGAGATTCACTTAAAATTGTTTTCGTTTGCAAGTCATTTAAATATACCTAACAACAATAACCTCACCTAACGCATAAAACTCATATCGAGTTTTACAAGTGTTACTTTTGAGCGTTAGGTGAGGTTATTTTAAATTTGCTTGATTGATTGCAAGAAAAAAGTAGTTTTGAGCAAGTTTCTACATTTACCGACAATGTGCACATTATCCCGCTATCTACCTACTTACTTTAACCTGTAACATAAACATAACCTGAGAAAATAACATTTTTTATGGATTTTGCATTGCTAATTCAAATATAACTTCTAGATCTGTAAACAGTAACCATAAATAGTTTGTAGTCAATAAGTAGAATGCCAAAAAATTCTGTTTGAACCACAACGCAGTATTCCAATAGATCAACATGTTTATATTTGATATTTTCTTTCATAAAAATGACAACTCCACCGTGCTTAAGAGGCTCTCTGCAAAAAGAGGAACAAAGAATATAACCAGGTATTTTAACAAGTTTTATAGAGCTTTGATCGAACCAGTGTTCGGAAACACAAAAATGTCATAATTATTTTTATTTAAAAAATGTGACAATTCATCAATTTTGTTACCCAATGATTGCATATTAAGGTGAAACACAGTTAAGTCATTATTGGAAACATTATTATCAAGTTCAAATTTGCGATTATTATTACTAAAATTAATATTATTAACTGGGTTTGAGTACAGTGTTGCGTCGAGGATGAAAAAAAGGTTTAATACAAGCACTTAAAGGCCATATGGAGGGAGACAAAACTTTATCACGATGAATATCATAAATTTCAATTTTAAAGGAAGCATAAAAATGTTCATATTTAGAATTTAGTTTCACAACGCGGACTTCCGGTGAGATATTATTCAGCAGATTCTTAACGTCATCAGTGGTGGCGGCTGGATCCAATTTAAATAAGTGCAGAGAAATCACTCTTGAAACAGCTTTCAATTCACTGCTCGAGGACTGACCAACAACCATAGAAGAATTTTTGCGTCTTGGGGATGGTTATTTAATTATTCCCTGTTAAGAAGTATTGCTCTGTTTCTCAGCTGTTTTTCTAGTTTCAAATGTGTTCATTTATGTTATTATTAACAATTTAGTTTTAAAATTTTGCTTATATTAGAGAGACAAATACACTGGTTTGAACATGGCATGGGGAGAGATGAAGAATATATTGGATGAAGAATGTATAGCTTAGCAATAGAAGATTGAAGAAACAGAGGAAGACCAAAGATAAGATTGAAGAACTGTATTGCGGAAGACTTGAGAGAAAAGGAACTGAATGAGAACGACACGCAAAACAGAAATGAGTGGAAGAAGAAAATAAAAAAGCGACCCCTAACGAATGGGAAAAGATAAAGAAGAAGATGTCGGTGTCAAGTGCAATTTATATAGTTTGTTTATGAAATAATTTTACTGGAATTTTAGAATATTTTGCAAGAAAATTTATGTATGGAATTTATACATGATACACAGAATTGACGGAAGGTATTGTGCTGGCCACATCAGAATTTTTATTTTTAAATTATTATAAAAATGGGCCACTCAAAGACCATGGATTCTAGTTCCACGTAATAATAAGAAAGGAAATACCATTTTAATTAATTGTTAAAAAAATGAAATTTGTTTTTTTTTTTGATTAAAAGTCACGTAAATGTAACGTTGATTGATATACAGTATGTCCCCGGATTGAGTTTACAAGAGAGAAAAAATTCTTATTTTTGATTTGAAGAAAAATTAAAGGAAGAACTTTTTACCTTCCGTCACCTTTAAGTAAGGAAGGTATTGTCTTTGGTCAAAAAATTCAATGAATTTTTAGTGAATAAGCATGTTTTAGGATCCCTATAATACGATTTTCCTATTTTTACGATGATGTCTATATGTATGTATGTATGTGTGTGTGTGTGTGTGTGTGTGTGTGTGTGCGCGCGCGCGTGTGTGCGTCTGTGTATATGTGACGAAAGTTTCGGATCGCATAACTTCAATACCACGATTCCAAAAATTATATTTTTTTCGTATTCCTCAAGTTTACATCCAGAAGAACAACTGATTAGATTTTGGTTATAATTGGTGAACCGGAAGTAGCCTCATTTGAAGATTTAACAGTTAAATTTGATTTATTGACATATAACGTTATTATAACTTAAAGAATATATTATTCTCTATACGATTTAATTGCATTTTATACTTCATATTTAATAGATATATAGTTAAAAAAAAAAAAAAATTTATAAATCAGCCAGCTATGCTAAATATGGAAACTACTAATATATTCCATATAATTCAAATTGACAGATGTCAGTATCAATAAAATTAAATTAATGTGGCAGGGATGAAGATGTTGAAGTAGATGTTGGGGAAGACACGGAAAGATATGAAAGGAAATAACTCTAGTGTTACAAGTTTCTAGAAAGATACAAGAGAGACGAATGCATTGGTTTGAACATGTCATGAGGAGAGATGAATAATATATTGGAAGAAGAATGAATAGCTTAGTAATAGAAGGTTGAAGACTTGAGAGAAAATGAACTGAATGAGAACGACACGTAAAACAGAAATGAGTGGAAGAAGAAAATAAAAAATAGCGATCCTTAACGAATGGGGAAAGCTAAAGAAGAAGATGTTAATGTCAAGTGCAATTAGCATAGTTTGTGAAATAATTTTACTGGAAATTTAGAATCTTTTGCAATAAATTTTATGTATGGAATTTATACATAATACACAGGATTGACGGAAAGTATTGTGCTGACCACAACATATTTTTTTGCTTTGACTTTAAAGAAATTAATCTGCAATTGAAACTACAATAATAACTTGGGGTGGGTTAATAATATTAAAAAAAAATATGTTAGAATTTTTTTATTATATCTTTCAAACAAACATCAAATATTAAATTATTCTATTAACCCTCCGCCTAACTTTCCACATTAAACTACATACAAATATTGGAATAAAAATAAGTTTTGCGATATTACTTTAACGATATGAAAGATAACGACACATGTCAGATTAAACATAACGGCCGCTAGTATGAACAGTGATTACGGGTGATTAGCGAGCATTTGACTAGCATTGTTTTATCTCTGTCAATCGTTTATAGATTATTTTAGAGAAAAATACTTCAAATAAAACATGTGTGCAATTAATTTTTCTACAATTTTTATTTGAAGTATTTTTCTCTAAAATAATAAATAAACGAGTAAAAGGGATAAAACAATGCTAGTCAAATGCTCGCTAATCACCCTTAATCACTTGTTCATACTAACGACCAACATGTATAGAAGGCACTTACTTAATTTCGAGGATGGAAATAATAAAGTATTATTAGTTAAAGGAGTAAATAACAGAAGTAAGTGTTTCAAGTCGAGCAAAAAAGTTCTTCCTCTAATATATTTTTGTAATATCAAAAATAAAGGTTTTTTCTCTCTTGTAAACTCAATCTATGGACAAACTGTATACATGAATGAAACTGTCACTGTCTTAATTATAAATTACAGAAAAAGTAAGAAAATATATTTTGTTTTATTTATAATTTAATATGTAACAAAATATATTGACAAGTTGTTTATTATATTTATATTTTAATTAGCTCATATTTCACGCAAACGCTCTTTGATATCAAAAATCAATATTTAGAATTTACATACAAACTTTTAATGAAGTATACAACAAAAACATTTCGGTTGGCTATGAATCTATGGCTATGTTCGGAATGTAGCTGAAGTTCAAGTTCACCTCCGTCGAGTCGGATGTACTCATTCTGCACGCGCAGTATTGGCGGAAGTTTGGGTACGTGAGGCGTGTCTTCATCGTCAAAACAAACTCCTACCCCAAGCCATGACCTTATTTTTCGCGACTTATAAGCAGACGCCTTCCATACACACCGTGTTATTCGCCTTCGTCAGTGTCCATCTTTCTAACATGCTTCCCGTCCTCCTTGTGTTGTGCGTTAGTGCTGTGATCGCGGCCGATGACTATGTGAGCGAAGTTGCCGGGGAATGCAAGAGTAAAAGTGACGTCTTCTCGTGCGGGAAGTACGAAGTCGCGAAGGTGATTGCCAAGGCCGCCCAAGGATTGCCATCCAAGATGAGAATTATGGATGGAGTAGTGGATTTTGTGTCGCTGGAGAAACCAGAAACGACGGAAACAATGTTTCCATCGGCCAGACAAATGTCAGAAGATTCAGCGTTCAGGAAGTTCGTTAAATTTGTCCAGAGGCAAGTGGATGCTTACTTGGGCAGCCGTGCAATTTCAATTACTTTACCCGGGCAGACACGGATCGTCGACGCGGAAGAACCTAACAATGAAATCGGTGAGGCACGAATAGGCTACGCACGTGGTGGTGCACGCACTAACACACACACACACACACACACACACACACACACACACAACACGTACATGTTTACAAAAAGAAAAGAACAACTAAGATTGGACGATTATTTTACTATTTGCTCGTTTTTAATTACTATCATTAGCTTTGTAAACATGCCAAAACGTAGCGCGTGTTCACTGAGATTTCACGTAGAGCTAAAACCTATACAAAAACTTCTTCATTCGTACTAATTTCTTTTACAAATTTCTAACAATACAATTAATATATTTTTCGTATTGTTACAGTTTACAGGGTATTGACCGCGACACCGGAACATATTTTCGTAAATTCCTACTTCCCTAATTATTTTAGATAAAAATGCTTCAAATAAAAGTCGTAGAGCTTAAAATTCTGCATCTGAATCAATCCAAAAATAACGATAGCCAGGAATTTATTATTATTTGTAATTTCGGTCAGTGAAAAATTATTTATTTAAATTAAAATGTAATTGTTCACTTATTATATTATATATTACAAGTAATACCTAATAAAAATATATTAACCTAACTTGACCGGTAAAACGTGAAATATTTGTAAATTTATCTTTTTCATTTCCATGCTTATACGGTATTTTTGGAGTGATTTTCGACATTTTCATATATAATTTTTGCCATTATAAAGCAAGTAAAATTATTTTTGCTTATTCATTCGGATGCAGAATTTCATGATTTACAGCTTTTATTTGAAGAATTTTTGCGTAAAACATGATTTTACATGTTAACGTCTTATGTTCCGGTGTCGCGGTCAACACCCTTATATGCCTTTTTACTTGCAATATTTTAACCGTGCCCCTATGCTACTTATCCGGTTTCCCGTTGTAGATATTTTTGAGATGAATATTTTATATTTTTGATTACTCATTAAAAAATTCTTGTAGATAAAATGCAATGTTTTACCAGTAAAAAATATCAATATTTTGTTAGAAAAGTTATGCGTCGTAGTTGAATAGGAAATAAAATAGTTACTCTAATAAATGAATTTTCAATAACATTTGAGATGATAACCATAAATTCAAAAATCAGGTTTACTATCCGTCCTAGCAAAAGGCGGCCCCAGATTCATTTTAAGGGATGATCATCGAGTTACTAAAGACCTATGCCGAGTGGCGCTCGAAATCCGTTTCATACGCGTCTTTTCAAATATCTGATTATCTGTTCTGTAAAACTGTACTCGTATGTGGTATTTTACCTAGAGATTCAGAGAATATAATTTTTGAGAGTATTTTTTTTCTAATTACTTGTTTGGTGGCCGAGTAAACTCAATATAATGATAAAAATAGATTATAGTATTCAACTAATATGGGACCTTGTGACCACGTACTTGGGTGGAGTGTCTGGTCGCGAATCTGGAGAACGGGGTTCGATCTCGACTGATGCCAAAAAAATACTTTGAATTTTAAATGGCACAAAAAGTGACTCCTGTGGTGCACTCTCCACGTCAGCAATGAGTGTCTGTGAGGAGACGGTCATCATTACCGAAATCTGTGTACAAAGCATTTCTTGAAATAACGCGTAATAAATCTGTTTTATCACGCCTTTAAATTAATTGTACCCACACACTAAAAACGTAAATATAAAAATTCTGAATTTTTATTTCATAAATAGAAAAAATTAAAAAGAAACTTATTGAAATTATTAATATTTTTAAAATGAAGGGGGGGATGTCCTCTTTTCGAGTCGCCACTGCGTCCTAGATTCAGCAAGATCATCTTGCAATAAGACCACAAAGTCCTATGACCTACAATGAAGCCTAGATGTCCTGTACCCTACATTTATTAATATAAGCCCTACTTTGAGAACTCAAATTTCATAAAAATATATGTGGGAAATTTCTCTACTGTGAGGTGGGTAAAGTGTTACCAATTACACCGATGCTTCGGTGCACATTTGCACCTTCTTCTGGGCAGTAAGATCATATAGATTGTTACATATCATGTACAATGATTCTGTTGTCGATTCAGTGAGCAAATGTATGTGTATGTGTTCTTTATTTTTGTATGATGTGTAAAAATTGAATGTTAACTACGAATGATATGTAAAAATTTATACAATCTTACTATCCTGAAGAAGGTGCAAGTGTGCGCCGAAACGTCGGTGTTGTTATTAAAAATATAATTGATATGGTTCTCGTTTCATGCCAGCTTTGAAAGCCAATAAGTTCCGCCTAGTAAACGCCCTTAATCGTTCATATTTAATGTCATTACCGAAATCTGAGAATGAAAATGTAAACTGGCTCACACAGAAATGAGATATATTTTTTTCATCGCATAGAATTTTAAAATATCTTCTTTTTAATTATCAAAAATGTAATGCTGTATACTTTTTCAAAAGTAGAAATAATATAAAATGCTCATAACTTAATAAATATTAACATTGGAATTCCGGTTTACTAAGCAGCAACTCCAACAAGTTTTTGTCAGCTAATCACTCAGACATGTGCATATACATAGATACATAATCTGTGCTCTCAGCTAGATAACTAGACCGCACAAAAACTTGTCTGAAGTCCGTTATCAATGAAGTCTCATATAATATTACACGTAATTCAAAACCATATTTACAAAAATACAATAGTAGACACTGTAATAATATACCTTTTCAATAAATAAATTATCTTTTTCTAGCAAGTCAGCATATTAAGTTAAATGACGACTAGAATTGTCAAACGACATGTCACAAATATTGCAATCACTAAAATACTACTTGTATAGTCCGTAGTAGATGTCGGTTTGTAGAGGAAGGATATTAAGACATCTAAGGCTTGTAAGAATTCGTAATACCCGTGTTTTGTTCAGTAGTTTCTCGATTTCAGAAAATAGAGTCATTATTAATAAATATTATTTTTTAAATTCTCTCATTAATGCTACTTTTAGAATGCTATGATAAACAGAACAATTATTTATTTGAATATTTGTCATATTGACATATGTCAAATATTCAAATTATGTGCTTTATTCTTTATGTTCATTATTTTAGAATAAAGTAAACCGTGTTAAGAACGACACACTAACCTTATCTGTATGTATTAATCAGTATTACATTAATAATCTATTCCATTTTATTTTATTTTCATTTTGTAAACTGTGGTTGACATGTCAGTATGGTAATAATATTACCATACAGATACAGTTATTACTTAGGTATAGTTGGAGGAAGAAATATTTGGAACTCATTATAGATTCTGCCAATTGGTCGTTATAAAGTTTTATGGACTTTGCGGTAATAGTACTCGAAGCCAGGTAGAGTTTTCTGTCCTGGGCCGTACCCGAAATTTGCATTCAAGATGTACTTTTAAATCTGTATTAAAATAATAATTCGTTTTAAGTGTATTTCTTCTAACGTCAATTTGTAAAGTGAAAAGAGATTAAAATATTATAAGATATTTCCTTTACTTTAAAATCTGTATTCAAATAACAATGGGTTTAAAATACACTTTTTCTAACATCATTATTAAATACGGCCCATTTCTTACCCTAAAATTGATGCCTTTAAGTTCGAATAATTTATTGTTCTGACCACAAACAAACCCAACCGTCCATAAAAGATTGAAAACCCTGCATAAGTCAGTTCCAAATATTTGTTCCTCCAACTATACCAGCCTACTTTTGTATATGTAAACAAAGGCTTAATATCCTGAAACTGGTAAAAGTTTTTGAACCTTCCAATGAAGTTTTTATATTTGTTAGACTGTCCCGATTATTTTACTCTAAATAAATGAAAAAAAAAATGGTTCTCATATAATAAACATGTAACCATGACTTCCGTCGCCGTTATTTGACTAGGGCCGGTTGTATCAATGTAACTTTAATTTTATGCGTTCCTTAAATGATAGTATTGCATCGAAATGAAATGCCAAATGAATTATCATGCATTGCTTTCAAAATGTCATTTTGCATTTCTTTGTTTAAGGGTCGCATAAAATTGAAGCCTTGATGGTACTACTGGGCTCAGTATTGTTATCCCTGGTTAAATTGTCTGTTAACAGTCAGTTAAAACGAAAAATGTATAATTTTTACAAACAGACAGTTTAACCAGAGATGAAAATATTTGGGCATTAATATTCTATTTCTTTTAATTGAAAAGGTTTATTATGCGAGTACAAAACAAACTCAATGTAATTTTTTACTAATTACTTCATTTTTTTTCAGTGTCGGGTACTGATGGCGTCGAATCCCGTGGAAAAAAGAAGAAAGTGTCTATGTTAGTCCCCCTCATTATATTAGCTAAACTTTTCAAAGTTAAAGTCCTTGCAGCCCTTATTCTTTTGGCAGTAATTTTCATCAAGAAGGCCATATTGCTTCTGTTACTTCTTGCACCGTCATATCTTCAGATGTTGAAGATTTGCAAGACACCTCATCATCCACACGTCGAGGAATCCCATGAATTTGCAAGTACTGGGTATGGACACGGCGGATATGGTGGACACGGACACGCCAACTACGCGAAGGACTGGTCAAATAGTAGAGCCTATTCGGCCTATAAACCGACGTAGGATAAGTGGAGAAAGAAAAAAAGTCCTATGTAAATGCGGTGAGGAACTAGGGACATTTAATTGCCTGATGATGCGATTATGTTGGTATATAATTCAAGCTAAGTTGATCGTCATTTTATGAAACGTTTAGACGAGTAGCCAGATTGTAATGCATCACTAAGTCAATAAAGGTTTGTCAATTTGGCTACGTTTTACCCTTTTAAGTTGGGTACGACATATGCATGCTGTTCATTGTATTTTGTCCACTATTGCTAACTTGAGAACTATAAGAGCTACGAGGTCGATTAAATTAGCAAACAATTTCAATTTTACTAGACTATTAAAACACAAAAATCGTCATTAAAAGTTTAGAAATCGGCACTAAAATAATCCATTACACCTAGATTTTATACAACTATAGTATTGCCAACCTTATGATAATTATTGTACATGTAAGATAATTTGAGCAAGTGTACGATGTACAATAGTAAATTTGTACGTAAAGTGACAAAAAATATGTGCAAGAAGAACGAACTAAATAATTCCGATGAAAAAAATTATTTTTGAGTGCTCATAACGATAACTTCAATGTCCGAGATTAGCAACATTTAATATCTGACCTATAAAAATAAATATTCCTTTCATTTTCACAATTTTTCGATTTCAAATAAAATTTAAAGTGCACCTCGGCACTGAAGTTCCTTTTTTATCACTCAAATTGATTATTTTCATCGGTTCTAAGGTCCTCGGCAAATAAAAAATAGAACTTTCAGTGCTTTGATATATATATATATATATATATATATATATATATATATATATATATATATATATATATATATATATATATATATATATATATATATATATATATATATATATATTAACTATCCTCTATCAGTGGTTCTCGAAATACGGGATACGACTTTCTTATTTTAAATGGGAACTTATTTTTCTTTTTCGATTCACTATTTTTTCTGAATTAAAAAATAAACATATATCATACCCTAATGTACAAAATATTTGAGAAAAATCCAATTGATACTTATGCTGATTTGTTTTAAACCTGATTGTAATAAGAGTGCTATAAAAAAATATAAGCTTTTCTAAACTACAATTAACATGAAACAAACTATTCAATTGTTTCTTCAAAGCACTCTTATTACAATCAGATTAAAATTAAATCAGCATAATTTTCATTTAATTTTTTTTTCTAAATATATCTTTGAACCATAAAGTTAATATTAAATTTATATATTGGCGAAAAAATTATGTATCCAACACGGCAGAAATGCATATTTACTGTCTAGACTAAATTCAAAGACCCGGTTTTGCCTCGTCCATGAAACGCCACCGCGACAGTGAATCTGCTACTTTTTTGCCTTGTTAAACAAATAACTATTTTCAGTAATTTTGATTTGTACTTTACGCTCTTAAATTTGTGACACTGTGTTTTTTTAATAATTTGTATAAGTCAGCCAGATTGTGAACTCTGTCTATTTATAAAATGTTTAGATGTTTTATAAAACGTTTGTATATTTCTCTAAGATTTCCAAGCGTGAGTTTTGTGCCTTAGGTTAAGTTATTCTGAGGTGCATTTAGAGGAATTTAAGGGAAAATGTCCAAATATTCAATATTACAATGTGGCCGTAATCTGTTCGTTGTTTTATAAAAAGTCTAGTCAGATTGCAGAATTATTTCATAAAAAAAAATCTAATGTGGCTAGTAGAATACCTTTCGTCAATTTTATGTATTTTGTACACATTCCATACCTAAATTTTCATGCAAATGATTCTAAATTTCCAGTAAAATTATTTTTGGAATAAACTATGTAATTTGTACTTGATACTATTAGAATTATCTGAATATATTAGTAGATTCCATGGTTGTTATAGCATAGCTGGCTGATTTATGAAATTTAATTTCATTATAATTTTCTAACTTTATATGCATTGATCATGAAGAAAAGAGTTCAATCAAACCATATAGAGAATAAAATATTCTTTAATATTTATATTGTCAAAATGTTATTTAACTGCGTTTTTCAAGAAAAACTGTTAAAATATTCAATTAAGAGTACTTCCGGGTGTTCAATTATAACCAAAATCTATTCAACTTTCCATATAGACGTATAGAAGAGGTATAAGAAAAAAAATATAACTTTTAGGATTGTATTATTGAAGTTATCAAAGGAGAAATTTTTGTCCAACACACACAAACACATAGATACGAATTTATTGACCAAAGACAATACCTTCCTCACCTATAGGGGACGAAGGAGGTAAAAACGGATTATACAATCTGGCTACCACATGTAACATTCAAAATATTTGTGTTCATATTTTGTCGTTACTTTCGCATATCTGCCATTCACATATCTAAATATCTTGCAGTTTTAGATCCCTCATCGAAATATTTTACAGGAGAACAGTATTTCTCCGAATTCTTGTCTTGTATATTATTTATAATAAGTCATTTTATATTTATTTATATTATTTAAGTTAGGACTGTGCAATTTCAAATATGTTTTACGAAGTTACTTTGTTGTACAAATATTTGGTGTTATAAAAATTATGAGAATAGTTATATTATCACTAATTTTTAATAATTTGTTGTCTAGTTTTTTGTTAATAAGCAAGTTATTGGAAATTATTTATAATTTAGAATATTTTATGTTTATAAAAAACCAAAGGAAATTTCGTAAAAGTATTAGCATCAAGTAAACCGAGTATGTATTTACATGTGAAGTATTTATTACACTATTACACCTTTGTATTTATTTATTTATTATGTATATTTTTACATGTTTTGTTTAATAAATATTGTTTTAAACTGAAATATATGTGCTTCACTTAATGCAGTTCCAATTAGGACATATTATCCATGTAAATGAATGCGGTATAAATTTATTAATTGCACGTCTGGAGGGCAACAGTCTGACTTAGTTTCCACGTAGATATTTTCTTATTCAGGAAGTGTTAACGTGAGCTGACCTGTCCAAAATCTAATCTATCCCTACTCCATGGTCTCAATTTTATATTGGTCAAACCTAATACGGCAGCTCTAGAATATTTTATATACTCAGAAAGCAAAAAAAAGATCTGAATTTTTTATTTTTAAACATATTTAGGCCACGTTAGTTATTAGCATTTTTTGTGATCTCAATATTTAAGTACTATGTTCAACAAAGAGAACACGCATTTAATATTGACAGTGTCGAAAAAATTATTACATTTCTTGAAGTTAATGAAACATGACCACGATGTGTGATATGTGATTCTTTTTTATATTTCTTCATTGAAAGATGATATTATTTATCAACTGGATATTGTAAAAAATTGTGAAATTTGGTTATTTGTTTGTTATTAATATTTAATTAATTGTGGTTTAAATTATTTCCAAAATAATAAAATAAATAATGTAAACATTAAAATATTATGTAGGTAAACATCAAAACATGTTTACTTTTCATTAAAACTGTAATGAAAAAGAGATATTCCGCAATTAAATTATTATTATTATTATTTGTATGTGTTATACTGATTTGAAATTCATGGTATAAAATAAAATTTCGGTGCGTTATATATATATACTAGGCGGAAACACATTTTAGCAACTCACCGATTTCATACTTTCCTAAGCTGTTGAGCTGAGTTGTAATCATATAATTACGGTGACCGTGTTTATAATTTACATGATAGAGGCCAATAAATATAAAATAAAGACTGTAACTATAAGTATAAAATAAAAATGTAATATGACCATGATATTAGAACCCGCCATTTCAAATTTTATTTTATGTAAATACTTCTAACAATACTTGCAAATATGTTTATTGCGTATTGAAAAAGGTAATCTCTTTGGTCAAAAAAATCGTTGAGTTTTTAAAGAATAACCACTTTTTAGAGTCCTTATGTTTTCTACTATTTTACTCCAACTACAATTCCAAAAACTATAATTTCTTCGTATTCCTGGAGTTTAAATCTATATGCAAATGTGATAAGTTTTGGTTATGGTCCGCTTTAAAAAGTTTTCCTTGAAAAACTGCAGTTAAATATCATTTATTGACATTTAATGTTATTATAAATTTTTAAAAATATTTTATTCTCCCATATGATTTGTACTGCATATACAATGTGTTCACGCAGTAATACCAACACTTGCAGTTGTTACCAATGAGAATTTGTTATTTGTACGGTTGAGAACACTGTCCACCCATTACTGAAATAAACCGACGGACCGACGCAGACCATTGCGCCAGTATGTGTAATGTGGTATATGCGAATAAACGTGCTATAAACCAAAATTCCAATTTTTTATACAAAAATTACCCGTTACAACCTCCGGAAGAGAAACTATTTTCAACACAATGAATTTAGAATTAAAAAATCTGTTGTGGCCAGCACAATACCTCTCGCTACTTCCTTTTTTTTAGTTACATAAGTATAGGGCACGAACAGTCATGTTACATTGTTGGCCTTAACAAGCAGATGTGGGGACCCATTTCAGAATGATAATTAGTAATTATGTACATAGATGTCAAATGTCAGAATTTTTCATTAAAAATTTCAAGATTTTCTAAATTCACGTAGTTAATTTGTCACCAGAAGGGTGGAATTTACTTGTCGAGAAAAATAAACCACATGGAATTTGAAAATCTGACATGGGCCCCATATCTGCTTGTCAAGTCACATGACTGCTCGCTCGCTAATGTATTTAACATTTCTTGTATACCTACACTCTACACCAAAAATTCTACTTACATCTATTCCATATATTTAGATTATTTTAAATTTAAATTCATTCTATGAAGAAATTTTGTCCTAGTCCTACTCTTCCAATATTTCGAGATGTTTCCAATTCATTGTCGGAAGTAACAGTATTTCTGAAGGGTATGTGTAATATACCTATAATGTTAAATATTTAACTATTAATACATTAAGAAATAATATAATGTATTTACTTCCGAGAAAAAATCTTCAGTAATGTCTCCGGATTTCTGATACTGACATTTATCTGTCAGTTACAAACAATTTAAATTCTCAACTATTTTCCATGGCATTCTTTCGGCTGTAAAATTTATTACAATATTTTATATATTATATTTCTTTTATCTCTAAATCTATAGAATATATAATAAAATATTTAAATGTATCAGACAGAGAATTTAAATTTCTTTAGTATTACCAAGAAAAAATTTCAAAAAATAATATTTAGAAGATTTTATTTCAAGAATCTTCTACGTCCGGTTGTCCAATTGTTACCAAAACCTTTTCAGATCTTCCCATGAATGTCCGATTGGGAAATACGTAGTTAAACAAATATAAAGTCTTATGGTTTATGAGTAATCGTCCTTCCAACATCCCACACATACACACATACACATACACACACACACACACATCCACATCCACACACACACACACACACACACACACAGCCATCATCATAAAAATGTTAAAATCGGATTGTATGGTTAAAACGTGCTTATTCAATAAAATCTGGATATGCGATTTTTAGCATGAATCCATTACCTCTCTTATCGAGAGGTAAAAATTAAAGAAATTAAATTTCATAAAGCTGCCAGCTCTGCTATAACCATGTAAACAGCTACTATAAAAATTCGGATTGACAGATATCAGTGACAAGTGCAATTGACATAGTATGTTTGTGTTCTAATTTTACTGGGAATACAGAAACTTTTGCAATAAACTTTCTCTATGGAATTTGTACAAAATACATACCACTTGCGGAAGGTAATGTGCCGGTCACATCAGATATTTTTTTTGTGTTCATAAATCAGAATTGACACGAAGTTTCAAGTAATTGAATGCCAATCCAATGTTCTACAATATTACACAAATTTTCTTAAATCAGCTCGGTTTAATGTTCAGCTTTTTCAAATATATAGTATATAAAACCCGTAAAATATAATAAATTATATAAAGGACTAATTTTATAAGACTTTTTTTCGCATTAGTCATTTAGTAAAATCGCCAGGGCTTATTTTCTAAATTTTGATGCGCGCGAAAAATACATGTCTTATATTACTGGTACCTGTATTCTACTACTACAAGTGTAATCAAATTTGTAACTAGAACTCTATGACCTAGGAAGTTAAATAGGAGAATGTGTAGTAAATATGTAATACAACTGGGACTGGGGGTAACAAGTAGAACCCACTTTATACCATTGTGGTCAAGAACAAACAACGGTCCACCTGCTCACGCGCGCCAACTTAGAAGAGGAATGTGCGAGAGCAGATTTGGCTAAATCGGCTAAATTAACACCAGTAGTTCTAATCTGTGCTATTTTTTTGGAAAAATGTAATTTAACTAGGCCACTTCTCTGCCAGGGTTTTACGCAGGGTCGGCTCAGACGTCAAAAGGGCCCCCTACTTTCATATTTCTAAGGAAATTTGATAATAAAATGATAACTGATTCATTATAATTAAATACAACAGTAGTGAGTCGGGACTCGTAGGGTTTGTCGTAAAGAAAAACTAAATTCCCAGTTAAACGCCTATATAAGGCCCGTTTTTTAGTTAACACTCCGTATATATATAGATACACTGGCGGATGATTGAAACTCCTGAACATAGGACTTTAACATAGAAAATCATACATTTGTAATTTCTGTTTCCCTAATTATTTTCAATAACAAAGTTTCAAATAAAATTTATAAAGCATAAAATTTTGCATCCGAATAAATAAGCAAAATTAATTTTGCATGCTTTGAAACTGCAGAAATTAGGTATGAAAATATCCATGGAGGTAGGAATAAATATGGAGGGAGTATTTGCAATCGCTAGTGAAGTCGCTTCCCCCTCTACATTGTGACTGTTGTCAGTTTGAAGTTACAAGGTTGTTGCTGTCATCTAACGTTTAGCATTGTTTGTTTTTAAACGTGTACGTGTTTTGGATAAGTGTTTACCGTTTGTGACTTTTTAATATATATATCGTGTTTGTTTTATATTGACTTTTCTTAAGTGCTTTGGTGAAAATTAAGATTTTTATTCATGTGAATTATGAAATATTGTTTTATTTTAATACTTTAACTCAACGTTTAACAGAACAAACATTATTTGGACTTTATAATATTCTAGTTGACGCCAATAAGACAGGAGGAAAGTCAGCACGTCAGAAAGAAAAAGAAATGAAAATAGGAAGAAAAAATTCTTTTTTTATGATTTTATATTTTTTTATTTATTTTTATATTATTTAATAATAAACAATTAATGAGTGTATTGAACAATTGTAATTTCGTATAAATACCTAGCCTAGATCTATCGATTTAAATAAATTTTGTAAAAGATAACCGTATCGGTTACAGGTAAGTTGAATTTTAATTATTTATAATTTTTCTATATTGTAATTTCTTCTAAGTACATATTTGCTAAAAAATATTTATGTTTATTGATATTACTAGAAATAAGAAATCTTAATTTCAAATATTTAATTTTATATTTGCCGCGTGAATTCCCACCACAATGTGACTGCAGCAGTACCTGCGTCCGTCCCCACAGGCCTGCATTCCCCTTGTCATTAGCTCAAGTTTATGCTCCCTCCATATTTATTCCTATCTCCATGAAAATATCGAAAATCACACAAAAAATAGCAACTCGGCGATCTTCTGTAATAATTGCTCGCAGAACACGGTCATCCCTTTTTGTAATCATCGAAAAACGTCGTTTTAACGTTTGTCTCAATGTATTTGTAAACATCGTTCCTTTTTTGCAATTTTTTGCCCAGAAAGCCCAGTTTTATGAGCAACGCTAATAGAATTTTGCATATTAGATGATACAGACTTTTCACGTACTTTTTTAACAATTGTACTATACAATGACATGCCACCAATAAGTTATAATTGGTTTCTTAAAGCACTCGATAATATATTTGAACAAAAAAGTTACTCATCACTATGTTGATCAAGGTATAAATAAAGATTTGACTCTACGTTCGAATTATGGTGCAATAATATGCGGCAGATATAATGTTACCTTTATTTTGTTGTTTATAATTATTGTAATTGAAATACATATTAAATATTGTTAATTAATTGTTAAACCCATAGTGTATTTAATATATTCATTTGGATTCCTATAACTAATTTGTATTTAATAAATTTTAATTCTGAAAAATTAATTTTCTGTACAAAATTATTTGGTCCAATATTCATGCGCAATAATGCTAGTAAATGTTTGTAAGTTATGTTTATTAAAATTATATGATACTCGTATATCGATAAGAAAACTTTTTTATAAATATTTTTGGGCCCCATTAATAACGTTTTCCCGAGGTCCCGCGAAACTTCCAGCCGGCCCTGGTTTTATGGACAGTTTTCCACTGAGAAGAAGAATATATTTCCGGAGAAGCTGTACCTTCGCAATCCTAGTTAGCACTGGCCGATCTTGTCTCGTTTTCGAATCTGTAATCTCGATGTCGCTCTTTTCTCGCATATTTTTTTGGACCTCGTCTCGGTTTCGAGCAAGTGTTTCGCGAGAGTCCCGCTGTAAAAATAAGCGCTTGCGCAATGCGTATTTACGTCACAGTTTAACTACAAAGTTTGCATTGGTTCTATCGTCGAAAAAACACAAAATTCTGGTCACCAAATTATTTCAATACGAACATACCGTGAGTATTTTTTAACATGAAACAGGGAATTTGTCATATCCATGGTTACGACTTGACATTTAATTGACAGCAATGTATTTGCTTGTCTCATTTAAAGTGAAACATAGGGGATGAATTTGACAGAAGTATTATATTAAATATTGTAAGAAAATACAAAATAACGAACAAATAAACCAACTAACTAAACAATGACCCAATCTATTATAAAACTCTTGTACCACATTCGATAATTGGGCAACTGTAATATGTTGAGAAATGTTTCGAATTTGTACTTTTAATTGATGTAAATTTTAAAGATATCCCCCGTGTAAACTTTAGATTTCAAAAATCCACAATAAAAAAAATCTGGAGGTGTAAGATCGGGTGACCTAGCAGGCCATTCTACTTCTCCACCGCGTCCAATCCAGCGACAGGGAAATGTATTTAAAAAGTTTCGTACAATTTGGGCATTGTGTGCAGGAGCGCTGTGATGTTGAAACCATGGGTCTTGAATGTTTAATAATCTGATTGCAGGTATGACTTCATTTTCCCATAAATACAAATAATTTTGAGCAGTAATATTCCCGTTAATAAAAAATGGCCCAATAATTGGTGTTCCTATTATGCCAGCCCAAACGTTAACTTTCTCGGATCGTTGAGTCCTCGTACTTATGATACAAATGTAGATTTTCCCTGGACCAATAACGACAATTTTGTGAATTTACCTCGCCATGTAAATAAAAAGTTACTTCATCCGTAAAAAGTATATTTTAATGAACGTTTTCAAACATTCTTTCACAATAATTTATTCTTCGTCCCGTGTCGTCCATAACTAACTCCTGGTGATTTTGGAAATGGTATAATCTGTAATGCTCCTTTTTAAAAAGCCTATGTACAGTAGCTTTGTTACAGCAACAGCTTGCCCAATCTCTCTTAATGTTAATCTGTTGTTATTTTGTATTAGTCAGAATTTCATGTTTTTTCTGCGCAGTTAATATATTAACAGGATCTATTCCTTCTGTTATGTGCAGGTTGGACGCAACCATTTCATTTAAAGGTATTCACTATTCTTAAAATTGTTGCTGCACTTGGTATAGGTTTGTCAGGAAATGAAGTCCGACACTTGCCTTAAACTTAGATTAAAATTCGAATAATACCACGCAATAATCAACACCTCTTCCACAGTATAAACCATTGTATTTAAAATTATATATTTTTTTAACACTGACAGAGTTGTAGACAAATGTCAAAATTGTCCCCTATGTTTCATTTTAAATGAGACAGGCAAATACATTGCTGTCAATCAAATCGTAACCATGGATATGACAAATCCCATGTTTCATGTTAAAAAATCTGTTGTGGCCAGCACAATACCTCTCGCCACTTCCTTTTTTTGGTTACATAAGTATAGGGCGCGAACGGTAATGTTACATTTTTGGGCTTGACAAGCAAATGTGTGGGCCCGTTTCAGAATGATAATTAGTAATTATGTACATAGATGTCAAATGTTAGAATTTTTCATTAAAAATTTCAAGATTTTCTAAATTTACGTAGTTAATTTATCACCAGGAGTTTAAAGTTTACTTGTATGCCTTAGATATTTAACATTTAATTCTGCTCCACATGGAATTGGAAAATCACTAAATTTAGAATGAGAAATTATGATATTACATAATTACTAGCTATCATTCTGACATGGGCCCCCATATCTGCTTGTCAAGGCCAACAAAATCATATGACTGCTCGCTCCCTATTGTATTTAACATTTCTTGTATACCTACACTCTACACCAAAAATTCTACTTACGCATATATCTATTCCATATATATTTAGATTGTTAATTTTAAATTCATTTTTGATGAAGAAATTTTGTCCTCTTCTAATTTTTCGAAATGTTTCCAATTCTATTAATACATTAAGAAATAATATAATGTATGTACTTCCCAGAAAAAGTCTTCAGTAATGTCTTCGGATTTCTGACACTGACATTATCTGTCAGTTACAAACAAATTAAATTTTCAAATATTTTCCATGGCCATTCTTTCGGCTGTAAAATTTATTATAACAGATTATTTTACATACTATATTTCTTCTATCTCTAAATCTATAGAATATATTGTAAAATATTTAAATGTATCAGAAAGAGAATTTATTTTTCTTTAATATTATCAAGAAAAAATTTCAAAAAATATTATTTAAAAGATTTTTTTTTCAAGAATCTTCTACTTCCGGTTGTCCAATTGTTACCAAAACCTTTTCAGATCTTCCCATGAATGTCCGATTGGGAAATACGTAGTTAAAAAAATTTAAAGTCTTATAGTTTTTGAGTACCGTCCTTCCAACATCCCACACACACACACACACACATACACACACATCCACACACACACACACACACACACACACAGACATCATCGTAAAAATGATAAAATCGGATTGTAGGGACCTTAAAACGTGCTTATTCAATAAAATCTGGATATGCGATTTTTAGCATGAATGCAATACCTCTCTTAGCGAGAGGTAAAAATACTCTCGGTATGTATGTTTATTCATTTACGGTCACCAGAAAGTATGATGTTACTAATTTAATTTGTCTCTAAAATAACTATTTTTTTACAAACTTTTGAAACCTTGTATTTCTACCTTCCATTAGATTTTGGAGTAAATCAGATAACCGAAAATTGCACTTTACTGGAAGCTCAAAATAGTTTTTCTTCGAAAAATACCTTTAAATGTTATTTTATCGAGATTTATGTTATATAAAAATTAGAGATCATTAAATTTTCTACAGGTTTGCATTAATACTTTTTCTATATATTTAATGGATAAATTTATAAAACTATCTATAATTTTAATCCCGAAGCCTACGTTTTAAACACAACTCATACACATGGTTACACAATTCAGATCTCAAATGTTTGTAACTGACAGATATATGTCACTGTCAACGAACTAATCATTTCAAATAATAATGTTAACGTTTTTAAAATATAAAAATTTATTTAGGCCCTTAGGTTCACATATTTAATAGATAATGAAGTCAGTATAATTGGATGTTTCGGGTATAAAACCCACCCATCATCAGAAATAACAAATTCGTAAAAAATTAACATTGTGAAATAAATATTTTGAAACATAATTACAAAAGTCGTCTTTTATGATACAACAAGGTTATAGAAAAACAGCACCATTTTGCGGCGACTAAATGGAACAATAATTATATGGAAAGGAACTTAATACATTTTCCAGCATAAGTATATATGTACAAATATAGGTAATATAATAAAAACATATATCATCACGGCAAATTACCCATTGATGGGTGAGCCAATCTGCTTTGTACACAGATGTCGGTAATAATGATGACATATTTGTTCTGTGCAGGCGTTTACCAGGCGTCACTTCACGCGAATCTTGGGAACGGGTTCGGTTCCGACCGACGTCAAATATTTTAGAATTTGAAATGGCACAAAATTGATCCCTGTGGTGCACTCTCCACGCCAGTAATGAATATAGGTAAGTAGATAAATAAATAAAATAAATTTATCATCACGCGATGCTGGGTCTGCCAATCTGCTTTGAGATTTCTTCGGTAAAGATGATGACATATTTGTGTCGTGCGGGCGTTTACATTGTGTCACCTTATGAGCACTTATTGCTGGCGTGGAGAGTGCACAACAGGGGTGATTTTTGTGCTATCTAAAATTCGAAATATTTGGCGTCGGGTATTTAAATTTAATTTAAGTATTTACATGAATAAAAATTAAATTCATCGGGAGGTATTGTGTTGGCCACATCAGATTTTTACCTCTCGCTAAGAGAGGTATTGCATTCATGATAAAAATCGCATATCCAGATTTCATTGAATAAGCACGTTTTAAGGTCCCTACAATCCGATTTTAACATTTTTACGATGATGTCTTGTGTGTGTGTGTGTGTGTGTGTGTGTGTGTGTGTGTGTGTGTGTGTGTGGATGTATGTGTGTGTGTGTGTGTGTGTGTGTGTCTGTATGTATGTAGGATGTTGGAAGGACGATTACTCAAAAACTATAAGACTTTAAATTTGTTTAACTACGTATTTCCCAATCGGACATTCATGGGGAGATCTGAAAAGGTTTTGGTAACAATTGGACAACCGGAAGTAGAAGATTCTTGAAAAAAATCTAAATAATATTTTTTGAAATTTTTTCTTGGTAGTATTAAAGAAAATTAAATTCTCTATCTGATACATTTAAATATTCTATTATTATATTATATAGATTTAGAGTAAAAGAAATATAATATATAAAATAATCTGTTTTAATTAATACAGCCGAAAGAATGCCATGGAAAATAGTTGAAAATTCAAATTTTAACTGATAGATAAATGTCCGTGTCAGAATTCCTGAGAGATTACTGAAGACTTTTTCTGGGAAGTACATACATTATATTATTTCTTAATGTAGTAATATTAATAATATTAATAATTAAATATTTAAAATTATAGGTATATTACATATATCCTTTAAAAATACTGTCAATCCTGACAATGAATTGGAAACATTTCGAAAAATTAGAAGAGGACAAAATTTCTTCATAAAATGAATTTAAAATTAAACAATCTAAATATAAGGAATAGATATATGTAAGTAAGTAGAATTTTTGGTGTAGAGTGTAGGTATACAAGAAATGTTAAATACAATAGGGCGCGAGCAGTCATGTGAGAATGATAGCTAGTAATTATGTATATAGATGTCAAGTATCATAATTTCTCATTCTAAATTTAGTGATTTTCCAATTCCATGTGGTTTATTTTCCTCGACAAGTAAATTCCACTCTCCTGGTGACAAATTAACTACGTGTATTTAGAAAATCTTGAAATTCTGAATGAAAAATTGACATCCATGTACATAATTACTAATTATCATTCTGAACGGGCCCCCACATCTGCTTGTCAAGGCCAACAATGTAACATGACTGATCGCGCCCTATACTTATGTAACCAAAAAAAATCTGATGTGGACACCACACGACTTCCTTGTACGATTATTAAACTATACATATTTTTTTAATAATTAAATTACAAAATATTGACAGGCTTAAGCCAAGCCCGAGAAATATTTTGACATAGAACAAAAAATAATTCATTTACTACCATCATTCTTAAATTAACATTAATCTAACCCGGTTCTTTTTAAAGAGAGTTTTGATTACAACAAAGAAATATTTGATTACAACAATGAATATGACTAATTTCACAATAAAAATATAATTGTTATTGTACGAATCATAAAATTGCACGTATTTAACGTAATTTGACATGAACTTTTTTTTGTACAATCCATAGCAAGCTTTATTACAAAAACAAAAAGTATATAATATTTAAATTTACATATCTCGCTTATACAAAGGGCTAATTTAATAATACTTGATGTGATAGACGCAGAAATTAATTCTCTAAAACTTTTATTTGAAGCATTTATTTCTAAAATCAAAGTAAAAACATTTTATTCAAGAAAAACTGTTAACAACTTCAAGTAATGTACCACTTCCGGTTAGCCTATTTTAACCAAAATCTATTATGTTATTTTGATTGACATAAAAGTCAAGTACACCAAATTTGAAAAGTTTTGGATTATATTTTAAAACAGTTTTTCATTAAAATCTATTATAGGCTTCATGTAAAGTGCCACTTCTGGAAATTGTGTAATAACCAGAAAGGGAAGTGCACAACTAGATGTTATAGGAGTCCTAAATACAAAATTTCAACTTTCTACGGCTTACCGTTTTTGAGTTATGCGAGATACGTACGTACGGACGTACGGACGTACGGACGTACGGACGTACGTACGTACAGACGTCAGGACGAAATTAGTCAAAATGGATTCAGGGATGATCAAAATGGATATTTCCGCTGAAATCTGAAAACCAAAATTTTTCGCGATTACAATACTTCCTTTACTTACGTAAAAGGAAGTAAAAAGTATATAATTTTTAAATTTACATATCTCGCTTATACAAAGGGCTAATTTAATAATACTTGATGTGCTAGATGCAGAAATTAATTCTGTAAAACTTTTATTTGAAGCATTTATTTCTAAAATCAAAATAAAATCATTTTATTCAAGAAAAACTGTTAACAACTTCAAGTAATGTACCACTTCCGATTAGCCTATTTTAACCAAAATCTATTATGTTATTTCGATTGACATAAAAGTCTTGTATACCATATTTGAAAAGTTTTGGATTATATTTTAAAACAGTTTTTCATTAAAATCTATTATAGGCTTCATGTAAAGTGCTACTTCTGGAAATTGTATAATAACCAGAAAGGGAGGTGCACAACTAGATTTTATAGGAGTCTTAAATACAAAATTTCAACTTTCTACGGCTTACCGTTTTTGAGTTATGCGAGATACGTACGTACGTACGTACAGACGTCACGACGAAATTAGTCAAAATGGATTCAGGGATGATCAAAATGGATATTTCCGCTGAAATCTGAAAACCGAATTTTTTCGCGATTACAATACTTCCTTTACTTACGTACAAGGAAGTAAAAAGGAAGCGGCGAGAGGTATTGTGCTGGCCACAACAGATTTTTTTGTTTATGAAATATCTAAACCATCGAAATAGTCTTTCTATTTCAATAAATTAAACTATTTAAATTTTAAATATAATAAAAATTGTAACTACATATTTTTTTATGATTGCACACAAAATAGTATGTACAATTTTTCCGCGAAATCTTTTAGCGCCCTTGAAATAGTTCTGCTGCGGCCTTGATATATAAATAACTATTAAATAAATTATTTGGCCATATTACCAATTTTTTTTATATAGGTACGATACTTTTTAAATGAGTGATAATTAAGTTTTATTGGCCACAAATAATACAAATTACACATAAATAATGTAAACAAACTACAGAAATATAATTTATTGAGAAAACCACTTATTATAAATAATAATAATCATTTATCAAGAGCAATATTTAGTTTTATTCAAAATATGTATGACATAGTAGTTTAATAATTATTATATACCTTTGTTCGTTTATTTATGGGTTTCATTGGTACATAGAGCCTACACACAAAGATACATATACACAGATACATCATTGTGAAAATGTTAACATACATAGGATTTTAGGGGCATTAAATAGTATATTATGTACACTGGCTTGCAAAAAAATCGCGTACACCCGGGACCGGCGCAACGTAAAATATTAAACCGGGAAGAAGGCGAATTTGGCACCCCTTTTAATTAAAGATAATTTTAACAAATAAAATTATTATTATTTATTAATATTATTATATTATGTACTAATAAAATTAGTATACCTACATTTTAATATCAGTAGCATATTTCTATTAACCGTAGACTAGTTTAAGTGATAACGTAAAAATGGTGCGGAAATTATATAAAATCTGAAAGTAGGCATTCGGTTAAAATCGAAAATTGTAAATTTTGGACTATAGTTCGCACCAGAGTATAGTTCTGGATTTTAATATTTTTCTTGCTGAATCCAAAACTATTTTATTGTGGTACACGACCGCTTTAAACACAGGAAGAGAAAAGGACGTATTCCATTAATTATTCTAAATCAATTTACCATAATATGCAAATGTAATAAATATCTACATCTCCTTGTCTTTAAAAAGGCTGAAGAATTATTACTTAGTGAGAGTTTCACCAATAACACTATTATACTCTTAAAAAGTGTGTATTAACAGTAATTTTGATGCAACATAATAAAAGATTACTTTTCTCGTCTTTCCGGCTGAAATAGTATATTACTATATTAGGTGGAAATTTTTAAAATTTTATTGTCACATACTATAGTAAGTGCTTGAATCATTGCACAAAACTTCAGAAATTTGTTGAGATTTAAATCGTTACACAAGACAGCAGAAATCTATTAACAGTTTGTTGAAAAATTCTGTCAATAATTGTATTTAGTACAGTTTTAAAAAATCCTCAAGAAATAATAGATGCTGCCGGTGCGACATTTTTGATCTTCTTACACCCGAAAACCGGAGAATTGTACGATGAAGCATTAAATGTCATTACCTGTCAAAATAATAAACACTACCCTGGAGGAATAATGTCCACATTATGAATCTACAGGCAATTTTGATACCATAGAAATTGATTTTAATTCTCGGACATGAAAAAATGGATATATTGTACAACGTAAGTAGTTCTTTTTTTAATTTCACTTTACAAAACGAGCGTTTATTACATGCTATAGTGACAGGAATTGTTAATAAAATTCTGTGGCATATTCAAATACAGTAGAATCCGCTTATAATGGACTTAAGGGGACCAAGAAAAATAGTCCATTATAGTCGAGTGTTTATCTCATCAGAAAATTAGTAATTAACCATATGCTTATTTATGTTATTTCATTGTCATGTTTTTATTATGAAAAAGTAACTAGATACAATATGAAACTATGTAGCTACTCGTATATAGGGATACATAAGCACGAAAATAATAGCGAAAAATTTATTGTAATACATACATACTCGCATATATTTACCATTACATATTTTGAAAAAAGGCGGTTAGTTTTGTTTGGATCCACGATTTGGCTATATAATCTTTAACTAGAATTAGTTTGACTTTATTTTAAGTACTGAATCGCTTCGCTTGTAATGGAGAAAATAACGAATTTGGGTTCATTATAGGCGAAAGTTTGTTATAATCGAGTTCATTTTAACCGAGGATTTTTCACATGTTTGTACTGGGATTTTAAAAAAGGGTACATTATAACAGAGTTTCTATTACAGGCAAGGTCATTATAGGGGGGTTCCACTGTATTTGGAAAAAAATGTAATTTTTTGTCGTTAAAAAAATTAAGATATCTTTAAGTGATGAAAAAAATATATCGTCTAAGTGCGCCGCGGTGCCCCTTTAGCATCGGCGCTCCGGGTTTTCGCCCAGTTCGCCCATCCCTTCCGCCGGCTCTGCGTACATTTATTCTTTGCGATAAGGATGGATCTAACATGCTTGTCTTTCAAAAATTCATATTGTTTCGACTGTTAGGACATTCCAGCCGTGCGAATAACGTTTTCTGTCAGTGTCACTGATACAGTGTCAGTATCTTATTTTTCACATACAGTAAAATTTTTGAAAGATGTCCGATCAAGGTCATCTGTGTCATGAACGAATTAACATATTGGCATACATTTATCTCTTTCCTTTGCAAAGGCTATAAGCATCTGCGATAAGGATAGATATAACACGCTTGTCTTTCAAAAATTCATATTGTTTCGACTAAGCTAGGACATTCCACTTTAAACTTACTTTCGCTGTAACGTAAGTTTATTTATTAATTCAGATACATTACCTTAATTCATAGCCGTACGAATAACGTTATTTTGTATCAGAGTCACTGACACAGACATTGTGTCAGTATCTTATTTGTCACATATTTGGTTTTACATTTGCTAATAAACTTACCAGTTGACTTATTTTTGAATTTTGAATGCTTTTATTGTAACTATATTTTTATAGTAATAAAATAACAGTAGTATCTTATGTACCCTCATAAAAACTAAGCAAAAGACATTACTGAATTTGTCATAATGCGCGGAGCAAAAATCTGAATTCATACAATTCGTAGACGACCTTGATCGGACATCTTTCAAAAATTTTACTGTACATGGTTTTACATTTGCTAATTGACCTACCATTTGAAGTAATTTTGAATTTTCAATACTTAACATATATTTTTATAATTATAAAATAACAGTAGATCTTATGTACCTGATAAAAACTAAGTAAACGACACTACTGAATTTGACAGAATGGGCGGAGCTAAAATTTTAATTCATACAATTCGTAGATGACTTTGATCGGATATTTTTTTTTTTAAATTACTGTATGTACATAGCTAAGAAAAGGTAAAAACGAGGTTACTTTATTTTTAAAATGTACGATTTTTTTTGTAAATCAGTGTAACAAGTTTTATCTTACGTTTTTTGACATTAGAAAAGCGATTGTATAAAAAATGATTGTATCACAAGTTTATAAAACACTGTGTACGACTTCTAATTAAGACAGCAGAAATACAGAATTACACTTTTTAAGTTCTTATTTTTACAAAATGACAGCTGTTAGCTTCACGCCGTGTCCAAAACCTTCAAAGCCACAGCTTGTGAAGTTGTGATTAATTAAAGCCTGTTTTACATTATCATAAATTTACATGCATTTTTACAACTTCGTATTTGATCACAAAATTTCATTGATTACACGGTAATAAATTTACAACTTCCTATGGTCATACGATGTTGTAAAAAATTCTCAAATAGGGCATGTTCTAATTTTGAAGGTCATTTGCTTCACATTTTGGTGATATTTAGGGTTTTCATTAAACAAAAGTTTACATTTCATGTGTAGTTGTAGGTAATTGGCTACCCTGTTCTATGAAACTTTTCACAAAACCAAACGTCAAGTTCAAATGAGGAACAATGAATAGTAAAATTAAAAAATTATTTGTAATTGTCGCACGAAATAAGATTTTGAAGCGTAAACGAATTTGGGTCAAGCCGTGGATTCAAAGGCGACAAAATAGAAGTATACTAAATTTAGTACAAAATGAATTGTTGCACGAAGACACTGAAAATATAAAAATTATATTTTTGCACAACACTTACTCCACAATTTAGTTTACAAAAACGAGCGCGACACACAGATGAAAACATCAGCTGTAAATATTTGAGAAGTTAAGTTAGTAAACCGTAGTAGTAAACTGTTACCAACATATAAAAATGTACTTAAGTTGGCAACAATCAAACATTTCACAAATATTTGGCCGCGTAATTTCGGTTCATAGTCGCTATACTTATTTTCTTCACTCGTACTTTGAATCGAAGGTTTACTTAAGTAATGCTTGAGGTAATGCTTGATGCGTTTTTTTTTAAATTTTAGGCACACTTGATCATTATATAAAAAAAACTGTCAAACTGTCATTTCCATCACATATGACATTTAAGTTAAATAATGAAACATGAAAATAATCTAGAATTTTTAGAATTTGTAGGCACAGTGCCATTTCAAATGGCACAAAATTGACCCCTGTGAAATAAGTGCCCGTGAGGTGAGGCCTGGTAAACACTCGCACGGTACAAATATGTCATAATTATTACCTAAATCTGTGTACAAAGCAGATTAGCACACCCAGCCATGATGATTTATTTATTTATTTATTTTATTTGTAGGCACAATAGAAGAAGTGTTAAATAATAACGATGAAAGAGGGTTGCTCCAAGAAGATATATCCGTGATATGACTCATGTGTCTGTACCTAACCTATGATAAATAGGTAGATGTTAAATATATGATTTGACAGAAAAATATTAAAATTTACAAATATTCCAACATAATTATTACAAATTCTCTAAATTCCTCTCTTGAAAACCGAGAATTCACGAAGTTTCGACTATGAAACATATGATGTGCTTAAGGTCGAGAACAACCGGAGTAAAGCTTGGCGAAATTATACTCAATTACAAGATTGAGCATCGACTATGGATACGGGCATTAGTAATTTTTAAAGTAAGCTTTAATTGTTGTTTTTATTTACCGCCTCCTGTATCTGATCGTTAAATTTGCTATTACAAACACTTACCAATCATAACATGAATAAAAATAAATTTATTCCACTATAATTTTGAATTTTAAAATGAAATATTCCTCTTTAACTTTTTGTGAAAAAGTGACTTTTGTGCAAATGTCGCTGTAACATATTCTAACCTCGAAAAATGAGACGGAAATGAAATACATATAAACATTTAGCTGTTGTAAAAACCGTATAATTTTTATTAATTTTGTAACTTTCTTCTACCGGATCTAGAATAAATTGAGAAAAGACAGCAATAAAAGAAACTAAAATGTAAGTAATATTTTATATAATTTTATATAAGTCGATCAGAAAGTCAACTTATAATTAGCAGATAAATTGTTTTTCATACACGCTCCCCTAAGAAATGAAATACATATAAACATTTAGCTGTTATAAAAACCGTATATTTTTATTAATTTTGTAACTTTCTTCTACCGGATCTAGAATAAATTGAGAAAAGACAGCAATAAAAGAAACTAAAATGTAAGTAATATTTTTATTCCTATAAGTCGAACAGCAAGTCAACTTATAATTAGCAGATAAATTGTTTTTCATACACGCTCCCCTAGTTTTTCACGTACCTACATACATACTAACCAGAAATAGGATTATAAATTTACTCAAATTCACACTGTTCTTTGATAAAAGATCGAATATATTATTGATTATTGAATATATTATATTAATTTACTCCTACATTCAAGAATAGACTACATGAGGACAATAAAATACAAAGCCTTAGATATTTGACAATAAATGTTGAATCAGTATTTACTGTTTATTTTGTGTGACAGTAATGCCAGCTCAATTTTTCTAATTTTGCCAATAAGGATTTTTTTTGTATCTAACTCCGTTTGAAAAAGCTGAATTTTTACCTAACTTTATGACGTTATGAAATGTCACATAACTGAATACGTAAAATATTGTACATAATACGTTATGAAAACGTAATATTGTTTGACGAACATAATTTGCAAAACTCGATTCGCTCGTTTTGGCAAAACGATATCACTCTTTTCATAGCTGATTATGTACACACACACATAAACACACACACACATATACACACAACTATAAGTAAAGTTAAATTTTAGTTAGAGTGACATTCCAATGATTAGAGTATGAAATACATATGTTTTTAGCAACGTGTTTGTCTTATGCCCGTTTGCACCGTTACTAGTTAAGTTGCACTTAGTAATAAGTGGAAATTAAATTACTAAAAATCTTTGCACCATACCTTAAGTTCCACTTTATTTTTACTATGTGACGCTTATATTAAGCCGTACTTCATATACCACTCAACTGCATTAAGTGACACTTATATCTATTGTGACATTTCGTGCTATCAAACTCATAAGATAAATGTTTTAAACGATATTGAATATGAATATAATGCTGCTGAAGAGTATGAATTGGATTAAAATAATCGAACCAAAAAATACCAAAGAGAGCGAATAGTAGATCAATTTTTTTTGACACAATGGATGACTTGAGATTGTAGCAAAGATTTAAAGATTTCGATTGACAAAGGAAAAAATATTGGAGTTATTTCTTATGAATTGAATTCTCATAAGCTTGCGTTTTTATGCAAATATTGGTTACCTTTCCAAGTGTGGACATGTGGCACATTATGTTGGAATATATTATTCGACATTATCGCAAATAATTACAATAGTGCAGAAGCTACGGCATAATTTATAAAATTTCCTTGAACAACAAGAGGTAAAAAAAATATACTTTTATAATATATTTTTTGAACTAATTGTGTTTCCTAAAGTAGACTGCACATACATATATCAAAATTCAGTACATTGTAATACGTACCGTATAAATGTATATTATATAGATAATAGATACACAAGATTGAAACAAATCTCAAGAGAAATGTGTAATGACATATTGTAAATGTCACTTTAAGAAAGAGAATATAGAAATAATAAAATAAAATTCAAATTCCCCAGATTAATACAAGCAAATGAAGCTTAGTAAAGTTTTCCTTAAGTGGAAAGATTCTACTATTATGTGTGTTACTTATTTTTAAGCGTTACTTGTTAAGTGTAACTTACACATTGCAACGGTGTAAACGGGCATTAATTGTTTTATTTTTACGCAGCGTTTGTTTACGTATATCGTAACGTGAGCTATATAAATAATTTGTATGTTTACATGTGTGACAATCAAAAATTGAGCGATGAAAAATTATCGTTGTAAAGAAATTATTTTGAATGCTTCTGCATATTTTGAGGAAGAGAAATGTAAAAATGTTCCCCTAATTATTCCATTCTCGGCGGTAGAAAATGTAAGTATATATTATAAGTAAGTATATATTATATAACCTGTATCTGATGTTACCGCTATATATATGCTTTTCAAAAATCTAAATATTGAAAAAAATCAATAAAATATTCTATTATACAATTAATTCTTTTAAAATTAGAAGTTTTGTTTTAAATGAGTAACTTCCTGGTAATTGCCATCCACTCTCGCTTCTAACGAGAACTCTTTTGTAATATACTGACATGTTTACAGGTTGTTATATTGATAAAACTTGAAATGTTGTACTTCACATTGTTTAACCTCATTTTTATGCAGGTTTGCTTCAAAAGTGAATTTATTTAAACTAATTATTTAAATCAATTTTATGGCATGTTTAGAATCACTATCAAATGTTCTATTTTCAAAAAATTGAAGAAATTATGTTTATATTCTTTGTACGTGAATTTATAAAAAATATGTTTGGTTGTTAATGTTTTAATTAAATTTATATTGTGTGCACATCTAGATTATTAAAGATACTGGAATTATCTTTTTGTAATTAAGGTGTAAATTTTCAAGCATTGTTCTTATGCTACTATTGCCACTTAGGGGCAATAATTGCTTTATTTTGGATTTGTATAACTATCATAAATGGTATTTCTGTAATCTTATTTTTGGTAATGTTTATTGGATTAATATTAAGGAAAATTAATTAAATATATTATTATTATTATTTTATTATTATCATTATTATTATTATTATTATTATTATTATTATTATTATTATCATTATTATTATTATTATTATTATTATTATTATCCTTTATTTCACAGATACAGGTTATAGGTACAATATATACACAAACATTTGTATTTTTTCGGGTGTAATCTCAGTAGTATGCGCCCACTTCCTGTTCCGGGATTTACACTCCTTCCAGCTGCTTACCAAGCAGCTCAGGTAAGGGTGTTAAGTAATTGTTTTTCTTATTATATGTGCAGTACCGTATATTGCAGTTTTTTGAATTTCCAGTGCGTCATGTTTACCAGGGATTTTTTCTATAGTTTTTTTAAATTCTGCATCCACAAATCCTGTCCCTCCTACGATTATTGGAATTATAAATGTTTTTGTCTTCCACATTCTACTAATTTCAATACTTAAATCTTTATACTTTAGCAGCTTCTCAGAAAATTTTGATATTATATTTTCGTCTGCTGGAACTGAAACATCCAAAAGATAGGTAATTTTTTCTGTTTTTATTATTATGTCTGGTCTATTGGCTAACACAGTTCTGTCAGTTTGTATTCCAAAATCGTACAAAATTGTAACTTTATTGTCTGCACTAGTTATTACATTTACAGGGTTATGGTTATACCATTTTTCAGTTAAGTTTGTACATTTATAATGTTTGCATAAATTATAATGAATGAGAGTGCAAATTTTATTATGTCTTTTAACGTATTCATTTTTAGCAAGTTCCGAACATGAAGATATTATGTGATGTATAGTTTCATCATCCTTTTTGCATACTCTACAATATTTATCTTGTCTATTACGATGTAATTTATTTGCAATATACCTTGTAGTTAATGCCTGTTCTTGAGCTGCTGTTATAAGACTCTCAGTTTCACCTTTAATAGTACCACTTGTTAACCATTTGTACGATTGTTCTTTGTCTATGTTTAAATTTTCCATTTGTCTAAATTTTTGTCCGTGCATAGATTTATTCTTCCAAATATTGTATAATTTTGTTTGATATTGTGTTTTTATGTGTGTAGGTGTCCTCCTTTCTTGCGGCTGAGTTTGTTGTGTTATTTGAATTTCATCTTCTACATTTTCTACGTTACTTTCAGAACTTGTTACCCCACTATATATTTTTTTTTCTATTTTCTTCGATATTTTTAAAAGAGATCTGTTCTGTGGAAGGCCCATTTCGTATCTTTTAATGTTGCTTATTATTGGATCACGGTTACTGTTTGTTCTAATGTAAAAACTTAACTGAAACATTGTTGCATAGTAAGCTGCTTCTATCTGTTGAAGTCCTCTTCCTCCCATTTTTCTTTTTACATATAGTCTTTCAACATCCTGACGTGGGTGTAATTGTCCATTGATGGTAAGTAATTTTCGTGTTTTTCTATCAACCTTCTTTATTTCTTCTAGGGTCCAATGTACTATACCAAAACTGTAGCGGATTACTGGGATAGCTAATGCTCCTATGGCTTGAAATTTGTTTTTTTTTTTTTATTATTATTATTATTATTATTATTATTATTATTATTATTATTATTATTATTATTATTATTATTATTATTATTATTATTATTATTATTATTATTATTATTATTATTATTATTATTATTATTATTATTATTATTATTATTTAGTTTATTCACCTAAGTCTAGTACATCTAAGAGTTACAGGGTAAATAATTAAATACAATACATTAGCAAAATTGTACTTTTCATTTTCAGGGCTCTAGGATTGCTCGTAATGATGGCCTAAACTTCGGGTTGGCAGGATGGAGATCTCTTCTGCTGACTAGGATGTGGTCTTTAGGTGTCCTAGTCGGTTTCAACCATATTCCAGCTATAAACCATACAGCTGAGGATATATGGGATTTTAGGAAAGTACTTTTCTTATAATGTGGGCTGTTCCATATATTGCTTGTTTTTGAATTTCATATGGGTCGTGATTTCCTGGGATGCGTTATTATTATTATTATTATTATTATTATTATTATTATTATTATTATTATTATTATTATTATTATTATTATTATTATTATTATTATTATTATTATTATTATTATTATTATTATTATTATTATTATTATTATTATTATTATTATTATTATTATTATTATTATTATTATTATTATTATTATTATTATTATTATTATTATTATTATTATTATTATTATTATTATTATTATTATTATTATTATTATTATTATTATTATTAATATTATTATTATCTCCTTTTTTCTCTGCAATTTTATTTACAGGTATAATATATACAAACGGCTTTAAAAAGCAAGTATACTGTAATTTTTTTTTTATATAATTTACAGAAAAATTATTTTCTCAGGTCGACTCTCCGAGGACTCTTCTTACTATGCTGCTTGTATTCAGTATCACGCCCGTTGATCCTATTATTATGGGAATTATTTTTACCACATCCATCTTCCACATATCCTTAATCTCATCTGCGAGGGGTAAGTACTTGTTTATTTTTTCTGCATACGTTTTTTCGACGTTGGCGCTTAGCGGTACCCCTATGTCTATTATGTATGTGGTTTTCTTTTCTTTCAGAGTCAATACGATGTCTGGTATGTTGCAGCTGATTGTTTTATCTGTGATTATCTTGCGGTTCCAATATAGCCTTGCTTGTTCATTCTCGGACACAGGTGCTGGTGTGTATTTGTAGGGTGGTACATATTCGTGAGTTATAAAATATTTTTGTTGTAGTGCTTGGTGTATTATACCAGCGACTTTATTATGCCTGTCTAAATATTGTTTTGATGCGAGAACAGAGCATCCATCGATGATATGGTCTATTGTTTCCTCATACTTTCCACACATCCTGCAATTTCTGTTCGGTATGGTCTCTTTGATTATTCTACTTCTATAACTTCGGGTTGCCACTACTTGATCTTGAATTGCATTTACGAACCCTTCAGTTTCCTTGAATATATTTCCCGTCCGCGTCCACATTTGTGATGCTGTTGTATCTATATGCTTTTGATGGATTGCATTTATGTATTTTCCGTGTAAAGGCTTTGATTTCCATTGAAGCTTTAGTTTTTCGATGCTTGGGATTTTATCTACTACATTGTAATTTATGTCGTTTAAGCGTAGCGGTGTTAGTTTTTTATCTGTGTTCACGACTGACCGATGTAGATTACTTTCTTTTGCCTTGTTTTGGAAATATGTTCATGGTGACGGGGTGGGATACTTGGTATACCACGGCCTCCATATTTGCGTGGTAGATGGAATCTTTCAATGGCGCTATGCGGGTGATGGCATCTATATTTTTTGAAGAGTTTTCTGGTAAGTATATCCAGAGCTTGTAGCTCTGTGTCAGTCCAGAAGAGTACACCGAAACTATATGTTAACACTGAGGTGGCGTATGTGTTTATGGCTTTGGAAGTGTTTCGAGCTGATAATTCCGTTTTTAATACCGCCTTTACTCTGTTCTTGTATGTGTTGACTATTTCTTCCTTGCATGTTTTCTGGTTTTATTATTATTATTATTATTATTATTATTATTATTATTATTATTATTATTATTATTATTATTATTATTATTATTATTATTATTATTATTATTATTATTATTATTATTATTATTATTATTATTATTATTATTATTATTATTATTATTATTATTATTATTATTATTATTATTATTATTATTATTATTATTATTATTATTATTATTATTATTATTATTATTATTATTATTATTATTATTATTATTATTATTATTATTATTATTATTATTTTTGCCTATTTCTCTGTTTTTATCCAGGTAATAATCATACATACGGCCAGCGGCAAGTATGTACAATGGTTTAGTAAGTAAAATGTATTAAGTTACTGGTATATTATACTAATTAAATTTTTCTTTTTCAGGTTCAATTCAGGACTCTCCCAGGACCCTTCTAACGATGCTGCAGGTATGTAGTAAAACAGCTCTCTGCATGGGTATGTACAGTGACTTTTGAAGTTGTAATGTTTCCAGACTTTTATGTAATTTTAGTGGGATTTCGCCGGTGCATCCCAAGACTACTGGTACTATTTGGACTCGATCCATCTTCCATCAGCTAATGGTAAATATTTATTAATTTTTCCCGCATAGCCTGTATTGACATTGGCACATAGTGGGACAGGTATATCGATTATGTATGTAATTTTCTCGTTCTTCAGCGTCAGTACAATGTCAGGGATGTTGCACTCGATTGTTTTATCGGTAATTATTTTCCTATTCCAATAAAGCCTAGTTTTGTTATCTTCACAGATGTTAGGTGGATGGTATTTATAACAGGGGACGATCTCATTGTATTCCATATATTTCTTTCTTAGTTCTTGATGGACTATACCTGCTACCTTGTTATGTCTATCTAGGTATTGTTTCGGAGCTAAGACTGTGCACCCTGACATTATGTGGTCCAGGGTTTCCTCATAATCCCCACACATACGGCACTTTATGTTGGGTATTGCTTCTTTTATAATCCTTTTCCGGTAGCTGCGCGTTGGTATTACTTGATCTTGGATCGCAGTAATGAAGCCCTCAGTTTCATTAAAAAGTGCGCCAGTTCTAAGCCACGTTTCCGATGCTCTGGTGTCTATATGCTCTTGATGTATTTGTGCAATGTACTTGCCATGCAATGGTTTTGATTTCCATATAGTTTTTAATTCTTGCACAGTGAGGCATTTCTTAGAGCTTTGAAGTTGTTCTTCTGCTAGGCGTAAAGGTGTTAATCGCTTGTCTGCTTCTACTATTACCTTGTGCATCTTGGAGTCTTCTGCTTTTTCATGGAAATATTTTCTGAGGTTTTGGACCTGTGTCATATTTCGCAGTGGTATGCTAGGAATTCCTCTTCCTCCTTGATGCCGCGGTAAGTGAAACCGTTCAATGGCGCTGTGGGGATGGTGTCCACGATTGTTACGGTACTCTTTCCTAGTTTTCCGATTCATCTCTTCCAGTTCTGTTTCGGTCCAGTGTAGTATACCAAAACTATAGGTGAGTACCGATGTAGCATATGTAATAATGGCTTTAGTAAGATTTCTGGCTGATAGACTAGATTTTAGTAATGCCTGGATTCTAGTAAGGTAGGTGTCTCGTAACATTTTTTTACAGGTCTTATCTTCAATCCCTTGAGCCTGAGTATAACCAAGGTAAGTATAGCTCTCATTTTCTAACATTCCTGTTATCTTTCCTTGGTTTTGAATATCAAATCCTGCACTTTCCTGCCATTTTCCATATATCATTGTGCTTGTTTTACATTTGTTCAACCCAAATGTCATCTTTATGTCTGTGCTGAATGTTCCTACATTTTTTAACATTTTCCCCATTTCTTCCTTTTTCTTTGCGAAGAGTTTCAAGTCATCCATATACCAGAGGTGGGTGAAGTTTTGGTTTTCTATGGTGTAACCCTTGTGTTGACGGTTTAATAATGATGTTAATGGTTTTATGCAGAGACAAAACCATAGTGGACTAAGGGCATCACCTTGGAAGATGCCTCTACGTATTGGTATATGGCCAGCATCGATTGTTCCATTTGGTGTATTCATCATAAGGGTCGTATTCCAGTTCTTCATGGCATGTTGTAGGAATTGTATGATATGGTCTTCTATTTTGTATAGTTTTAGTACCTCTACTAACCATGTATGTGGTACACAATCATACGCTTTTTTGTAGTCTATATAAGCAGTGTATAATGCCTCCTTCCTTTTCTTAGCATGATTGGTGATGACTGAATCAAACACCAGTTGTTCTTTGCAACCCTGCGAGCCCTTGCGGCAACCTTTTTGCTCTTCATCTAATATTTTATTATTTTTTAGGTGTTCATAGATTTTTTCCGAGATTATAGCGGTAAGTATTTTATAACTCGTTGATAGACAGGTAATTGGTCTGTACGCCGCCGGATCTGGGGACAAGGTTTCTGTCTTTGGTAACAGGAAAGTATTACCACTGGTTAAAAATGTTCGCATAATTCAAAACCGAAAGGTACGAATTTAATAAAGTATCTATCTATCTATATTATATTATATTTTAAGGTTATCATTTATTACATGACAGTCCTGGTCTATATTTCTGAATATTATGTTACATTCATAAAAAAATGCTCATTTGGGACCCGTCTTCCTCGTCCCAAAATCGTGCATGTTTTGTATTAATGAAACAAATAACTATCAGAGTTTGTACTGCATTGCATGTGTCACATGTGGCGGTAAATAATATCAAAAATTAATTTAAACGTGGATCTATTTCTTCGCCAAAAAAAATTAGTGATTCGTCAAAAATCAATTCCAGTTGACTTTGATAGTTTTACTCAGTCCGCAATTCGACGCAGAGTTGCCGCGCGTTAAGTTCAGACTGACCTTGAATGCACAGGACGTAAAATTTGTACTTGGATAAGCCGAAATGTAATAGTGATTATAGTTAGTATGCTATTGTTATAACGAGGAAAAGACTCCGTCAACATCTTAAATTGGTATAAAGGGAAAGGGAATCTACTAAACGCGCGCCAACTAAACCTACTATTTACAAGTATAGTGAAAGTAGATTGCTTTTTAAGGCCCTTTTTATAATCAATTTTAACTCTATTTTATAATTAAATTATAAATGATTTCTACGTTTTGCATCCGAAGCTATTTTCTTATACAGGGTGTTCATTTTCAATAGGCCACCATTGCTATCTGGTGTACTATAAGAGCTATAAAAACGATTAAATGGGCAAACAATTTCTATTTCTCAAGACAAATTTAAAGAAAAGAATTTTTTTATTCGAGTAGTGGTTCTCAAAATACGGAACCTAACTTTTTTATTTTAAATAAAAACATATTTTTTTTATTAATTCGTTAGAGATTTTAATTCTGAATATAATATTTTTATACCCTTACATGATGATTTTTTTGAGAAAAATGCATGTAAAATTTTATATTAATTTTATTAAAATATGGCTATAATAAGAGTGTCATGATTGGAAAAAATGAATACGTGGTAATTTTTTACATATAATTAGAATGCCATGAAAGAAATACGTGAATATTTTGTTTTTCTACTCCTGCTCAGAAAATACAATTTTCTGGTTTGTTTTTCATGTTGAAAGTAACTCTTTGCAGCACTAGTGCTGCAAAATTTTGCAGCACGCTTCGGTATCCTAGCAACGAATTTTACTTATAAATGTTGTATAGAATGTTTGTTGTTGTCATAGATACGCATCACAAATACAAAAATTGAAAATAAATGTCAAATTATTTTTAAAAAATAATTCTTTATTTCCTTATTTTTTATCTTGCAGGAGTAGAAAAAATAGTGTGTATAACACGTGTTGAAAGTCCTTTGTCGAACACAAACGATTGCAACAATCGCTTCGCTCAGGCTGCAACTTTCGTTTTGGTTCGACAAAGATAGACTTTCAGCACTTGATATACAAATAACTATTGTGTTGACATTTATGATCAATTACAAGAACAAAATACTCACTTCTTTTTGCCAGAGCACTCTAATTCTTTGTAAAAAATAATGTGTATTCATTTTTAAATTCGAGGGACTCTTATTATAGCCATATTTTAATCAAATTAGTATAAAACTCTATATGTATTTTTCTCAAAAAATTCGTTATATAAGAGTATAAAAATATTATATGTATCACTGAATTCAGAAATAAATTCTATAACGAATGAGCAAATAAAAAGTGTATGTTCTCATTTAAAATAAAAAACCTTTTGTGGCCAGCACAATACCTCTCGCCATTTCCATTTTATGTTGATGGGGCGCGAGCAGTTATGTGACTATTAACCTTGGCAAGCAGATATAGGGACCCGTGTCAAAATGACAGCTAGTAATAATGTACATAGATGTCAAGTATCATAAGTTTTCATTGAAAACATTATAATTTTCCAAATCCATGTGGATTATTTTCCTCGACATGTATATTCCATACTATTGATGACAAATAAACATCAAAATATTTTGAAATTTTGAATGAAAAACTATGACATGACAATTGTAACATGTATGTAAAAAACTACTAGCCGCCATTACCTATGACACTGATCCTCATATGCTTACCAAGGCTAACAAAGTCACATGACTGCTCGCGCCCTAGAAGTAACGAATTTAACATTTATTTTGTACACACAAATAATTAAAATTGTATTTCTTTTGTTCTATGAGAAATTTTGTCCTATTATTCTAATATGTTCAAAATTCTTCAAATTCATTGGCGGTATTTCTTAAGGATATATGCAATATTAACATACCTATATTTTTAATACATATTTAAATAATAATACCTACAATACTAATGTACTCGTACATCCCAGAAAAATCTGATTTTTGACACTGAAATTTTGCATTTATCTGTCAATTACAAACATTTAAATATGTCAACTGTTTTTTGGGCAACGAGATGTATTACAACAGATCATTTTATATTATTGTATACTATATATCCAAACCTATACGAGATATAATAAACAAAATTAAATGTGTCAGATTGAGAATTTAATTTTCTTTAATATTACCAAAAAAAATTCAAAAAATAATATTTATAAGATTTTTTTTTAAGAATCTGCTACTTCCGGTTATCCAATTATTACCAAAACCTTTTAAGCTCTTCCCATTAATGTCCGATTGGGAAATACGTAGTTAAACAAATAATAAGTCTTATAGTTTTTCAGGAATCGTCCTACCAATACCCCACACACATACAACACAAATACACACACACATACATCAACACACACACACACACACACACACACACACACACACACATACACAGACATCATTGTAAAAATGTTAAAAGCGGATCTTAAAACGTGCTTATTCATTAAAATCTGGAAATGCGATTTTTAGCATGAATCCAATATCTTTCTTAGCGAGAGGTAAAAATTTTGGTCCCGTATTCTGAGAATCACTGGTCGAAAAAAAAATTGTCTTGTGAAATAGAAACTGTGCCCATTTAAACGTCTTTGTAGCTCTTATAGTTCTCGAGATAGCAAAGGTGGCCCATTGAAAATGAACACACTGAATATTAATTGTTGTAATCAATTAATGTATTAACTGTTGCCATCAATTAATGTATTAACTGCTGTAATCAATTAAAGTATTAACTGCTGTAATCAATTAATGTATTATTTGTTGCAATCAATTATATTTCATTTTATTTTATAACTTTATTTAAAAAATTGCTTGAGAGTATAATTTTTGACTATAGATGTCAGCTTCATCGACCAGTCGGATTCACTACATGGCCATGCCATTTTCTGAGAAATTTGACCGATAAAAAGGAGGGAGTTTTATAGTTATAAGTTGGCATTACTACTAGTGAAATGTTAATTTATAACTAACTAGCTGTACGATCGACTTCGTCCGCCACTTTAGAATCTGAACATTTACGTGAATATTATGAATAGTGTTAGGACATAAGGTTGTAGAAGTAAAGATGCTTGAGAGAGCCTCCTTGTAGTTGTTGGGGGTAGAGCCTGGTGCCAGACGTTATAGATTGTAGCTTAGTGTGCTAATTGAGAAATTAAAGCATTATGGTGTCTCGGAAATAAGTTTAATTTTTTTTACTTCATACTTATCAAATAGAATACAGTGGGTATCAGTTGATCAAAGTTACTCAACTTTTCTACCAGTAAAACATGGTGTACCGCACTGGATTTATTTTAACGTAGAGGGCAGTTCAATAGATAACTGCATACCAGCAACTCATCGACATACGTTCCTATTATTTTTAGTATGTTAGAGAGCAATGTGAATATGGAACGTATATCTGTCATATAGCATAAATCACGTAGACACACGTCAAATAATCTGTCTCTTTCTAATAGATAATGTTGCTATACTACCGCTATATAAAATATTTTTTATTCTTTCTTCGAACAAATGGCCTTGAATTGTCATCTTTCGTAAACCAAACTAAAAGAGATGAATTTTCTGAGTAAAAACATTTAAAAAACCTTTATATTATGTGAAATTTTATTTTTAAAATAAATATTATTATCTAACCTAACTTATTTTTTACATGGCTAGTTGTCCGAAAGTAAAACGTAAACGATCGAAAAATACGAATAATGATCAATATGAACTTTAATTGCAATATATGGAATCAGACTATGTGTTCCGCAGCGGAACGATAAATCCAACACTAGGCGACGATTATTTAGAAAACAAGTGCTGCAAATTAAATGCCTTAGGAGATGGTCCCAATTTGACAGTGGAGGAGCGGCGAAAGGTATTTTGATATTTGTTTATATGTTCCTACGTATTGAAAAAAGTGCAATTTAAATAATTTATTGTGCATTATCATGAACAAGTTTCAGATTTCAATGTTTTTATATAGACATTATTTTCAGCGTTTCCTAGATTGGAAGTACGCAACCCGAAGCAAATATAGGAAACTTGACGCGTTTAGAAAGAGACCGGTTCAGTCCCACAGTCGGATATAAAAATGACCAATCTTGAAGAAAGAGGCTTGGGTGTATGGGGAAAGGTTGTCGTAACTGGAACACCATTTTTATCCAATTACGATGGCCTCTCTGCCACACATGAGGAATCTGAGAATGAGAAACTCCAAATCGAGAATGACATTGATATTGCAGAGATACCAATCTTCATTGAACCATGGACATCTACGATTACTCAAGTAAATTCAAATGAAGAAATTGTAGTGTCAGATATTATAAAAAATGTTCCAAAACCACCGAGGCAAAAGAGTGAAAAAATGAAAATAGAACCTCAGCCGCTAGCACAAATTGCCGAAAAATTAATTCAAACTAATAAATAAAGTTTAGAATTAAATAATGATTTAACTTTTGCTATTATAGCCTTTTCAGAAAAAAATATTAATATAGAAAAAGTACAAATTGAGAAGAATAAATTACAATTAGAATTTGCAAAATGTAAGTACGAAGTCAAAGATTTTAAATTTGATTTAATTTTTTTGTAATACGTATTATTGTTCTTAAAAATTAAGTATTATTATAAACAATGTTCCTTACTAGTGTAAGTTTATGTTACTAAATAGTTTTACATTAAACAATGAACTTTATTTTTTAAATCCATGCCACTTATATTTTGTCGTACATATTCATTTCGTGCTGCTCTACCGAGTTGAAGGATGTTATTGCCATCATTTGGATCTAAAATAATTTAATTTTAACAATAAGTTAAGTATAGTTTCCCCATATATATTACCTATGTTATTTTGAAACTCATTGTCGTCATCATCTCGATATTCTATATCATCATCTTCTTGTATCGGTAATCTAGCTTTTACGGCCATGTTGTGCAGAATACATCATAAATAAATTAATTTTCCTGCTTTTACGGGATGATATAACAGAACTCTGTGTTTTGAACAACATCTAAAACGACCTTTTAAAATACCATTTGTCCTTTCAATAATATTACGGACAGAATTAAATTGCTGATTGAATCTGAGCTCTGGACTCCCATCTTGGACAGCAGCAAATGGAGTAAATAACCACGGCTCAAGAGGGTACCCACTGTCACCTGCAGAATATGAAATATTAGATACTACATAAAAATATTACTTTTATTAATTTCTATTTACCAAGCATATTGCTCATCTGCCATATGGCCGAGTCGTGCACAGAACCTGGATATCTTGCATTGCATCCTATAATTTGAATTTGAGCATCAAAATCTGAAACCTTCAGAAAAAAAAAATATATAAATAACGTTATTAGAATACTTACAAGCATTACATTAATAAAAGTTTTTCCCTTTCTATTAATGTAAACAAATGGTGGGTGTTGTATGTCAGTTACTGGTGGTGCTATTATATCGACATGAGTGCCATCAATTACCCCTATTACTCCTCGCACTCCCCATTTTTCATACAACCTATATTAATCATTAAATAAATACATAAAATACATATGCAGAAAACTCATACCCTTGTTTTACAGAATTTATCTCTTCTCTGTTAATTGGAAATTTTATCCAATCTTGCAAAAGATGTTCATATGCTAAGGACGATATTTCGTGTATAGCCGACTTATGCCGGGGACACACGGCGGAAGTTAATGAACATTAACAGCTAATTCTTAATTTAGTTGTCATGTGTCATGTGATCATTTATGTAATGGTCATTTCAAACTTCATAATGAAGAAAAGTGCCGATGAATTTTTAAAACGAAGGATCGGAAGCGTTCGGGTCTTATCGCCTAGAATATTGAAATCTGACAGTTGTCACTTGCATTGGAACTTGAAGGTTAGAAATTGTTTAAATGAGTTCTCTAAATCAACAAATTGTGAATAATTTAAATTATCTCTGAGTAGTAATGGAAATGTCGCGAAATTTGTCTGAAACGCTCTCTTCATCAAATAGACGCATTCGGAAAAATAAGAGAATTATTGAATACATTTTGCTGTATTTAAATAGAAAAAAAAATCAACAGAACCATTTGGAATTTATTGTTTAATTATATAAAATCGAATACTGAATAATTTAAACTTACAGGAACGGAAAAGTAGATTTTGTGAGGAGGAAGTACCCACTTATGATAATCAAAAATTTAAACAAGATTTTAGAATGAGCAGAGAATCTTACAAAATTAATGGGAAAAATGACTCATTTACGGACATGCAACACAAACATGAGGAAATGCATACCACTCGACAAAAAAGTTGCTATTGTTCTATATACTTTAGGCTCATCAGCCGAATATAGAATAGTTGCAAATTTATTTGGAGTAGGCAGAACCACAGTAGGAGAATTGGTGCGTGATTTTTGCGCATCTGTCTGTGAGGTGATGATGACGGAATATATGTCATTTTAATAATCTCTGAGAAAGATTATTAATTTAATCAATATATATTCTAGATCCGGAGTCCACTTGAATCTCTTTTTTGACGTCTTATTTGACATATTTAAATACATGTAAATACACTTAACCTTGACTAATCTACACTACTGTCACAAGAATATGTGAAAACTGTCAACAAACATTGCTATCTGTGTAGGAAATTTCAACTAACGTCCGTGTGTCTACGTATTTGTCTAATGAAGATTAACTTCAATTAAGAATGTAGCTAATGATCATTACAAGTACTGATGACTGGCTCAGTGATATCCAGCTGTTACAGCCGACGGGATTTTGAAATGAACCAGTTGCAGTGAAATTTAAAGTTGCTAACACCCAAACAGTTATTATTCGTATTAAATTTATAAGGATTTTGTATAAATATACTTTTAAATAAAGTGGAACAGTCGTGCTCGTATCGGCATATGGGTCTAATGTCTAATGCATTTATTAAATTCAAAACACTTTGTTTATCTAGCCGGTACATTTGTCGAAATTGGTTTTCGGGGACTTCGAAAGGGTTCATATTGTCCCTTAACTGGCTTCGAACTAATCTCAAATAATTTCTAAAGAAAAAATAAATAATGAACTTAGAATATTTAGGTAACCTATCTTTCTAATAATATAAGTATTTATTACATACCTGTTATGAGCAGCTTCCAAAATAGCACCGATAAAAAATATTTGTTGTTGATTATTATTCATTTTCGTTATTTTTAAAATAAAAACGAAATATAAGAAAACTGTAACAGCTACAGTCAAGTTTCCTGTCCCTGTAAATATTATAGATATCTGTAGCAAGATACGAATAACTGTAAGATACAGACGCGTGCAGAATTGCATTTTTTGATAAGCACTGTAGTCTTACAGATTTTTACTTACAGGTCTTACAGATAGTCTCAGAATTCCACTATTACAGACATTTGTCCGTACAAATTAATACAATAGAATTTTTAAAATTTGTAGGCACAGTGCCATTTTAAATTGACCCCTGTGGTGCACTCTCCACGCCAGCAATGAGTGCCCGTGAGGTGACGCCTGGTCAACGCCCGTACAGTACAAATATGTCGTCATCATTACCAAAATATATGTACAAAGCAGATTACTACAGTCAGCAATGAGTAATACGCCGTGATGATATATTTATTTATTTATTTTATTTGTAGGCACAGTAGAAGAAGCGTTAAGTAATAACGATGAAAGAGGGTTGCTCCAAGAAGATATATCCTTGATATGACTCATGTGCCTGTACTCTGTGACATATAGGTAGATGTCAAATATGTGATTTGACATAAAAATATTAAAATTTACAAATATGCCAACATAATTATTACAAATTCTCTAAATTCATACCTTGAAAACCGAGAATTCACGAAGTTTTGACTATGAAACATATGATGTGCTTGAGTTCGAGAACGAACGGAGTAATGCTTGGCGAAGAAATACTCAATTACAAGATTGAGCATCGACTATGGGATACGGGCATTAGTGTTTTTAAAGTAAGATTTGACTGTTGTTTTTATATACCGCCTCGCCTCCTGTACGATCATTAAATTAGCTATTACAAACACATACTGATCAGTAATTTGTAAATATAACCTACTGCTCTGCAAACCCTATCGGTAAACATTAAAACACAAAATCATTCAAAAAATTCATTAAAATCCCGATAAGCGATTTGGACTCCTATACTTCCTATACCTTTAAAAGCGGAAGATAAAAAAATCTACTCAACTACAATTTTGAATATTAAAATGAAAATTCCTCTTCAACTTTTTGTTAAATAAATGGCTTTTGTGCAAATGTCGCTGTATACCTATAGATGGTAACATATTTCAAAAATGAGACAAATTACAGGTATTTAATAGACGGGAATGAAATACATAATAAACATTAATTTGTTATAAAAACCCAATAATTTTTATTAATTTTATAACTTTCTTCTACCGGATCTAGAATAACGTCAGGCAGGACAGCAATAAAATAAACTAAAATGTAAGTAATATTTTTATTCCTATATATGTCGAACAGCAAGTCAACTTATAATTAGCAGATAAATTGTTTTTCATACACGCTCCCCTAGTTTTCACGTACCTACATACATACTAACTAGAAATAGGATTATAAATGTATTCGAATTCAAACTGTTCTTTGATAAAAGATAGAATATATTATTGATTATTGAATATATTATATTAATTTATTCCTACATTCAAGAATAGGTTCATGAGGACAATAAAATACAAAGCCTTAGATATTTGACAATAAATGTTGAATCAGTATTTACTGTTTATTTTGTGTGACAGTAATGCCAGTTCAGTTTTTCTAATTTTGCCAATAAGGATTTTTTTGTATCTAACTCCGTTTGAAAAAGCTGAATTTTTACCTAACTTTATGACGTTATGAAATGTCACATAACTGAGTTACGTAATAGTTATTTATGTAATAAGGGCGTAATGAAGCTTTTATGGCTTGTGGCGGGATTTTGAAAACTCGTCAAAGGCCATAAAAGCAAGTTACGCCCGTTGTACCTACATAATTTTCTGCACGGTCGAAGATTTTATGATTATGAGAATTAGAAAAAAACATTTTTGTTAGGTATAAAAGATAATAGATGTCACTACAATGTTATGTAAAGTAGGGTACCTTTATATACAGGGTATGGCCATGGGGCGAGCCAATGTCAAACATATTGATAATTCATTTCCCCATTTATTTATAAGAAATGTGATATTATATTATATAGGAATATTAAATAATCACACTATGAATCTATAAAGGTAATAAAGATTCATTTATTTAAGAGATACACAATTATTATTATGACATAGATTTAGAGGTTATGTAGAGAATAGGATATAGGTTGTTATTATCATATCAAATTTGGTTATTATTTACATAATAAGTATATATTTTAAACTTACCTTTTAAAAATTTAAGTGTTTGTGCTTAATATTGATAATTTCCATGTGTTTAAAATATTGCCAGTCATCGTAGTCAGTATCCCAAGAAAATATACATATAAATAAAATAAAAGTATTACTTACACTTTAAATAAATATTAGAAGTATATTCAATTGTGTTTTGCATTAAAATAAAACAAGTAGCCACGAAAATACATAATGATTTGCGCAACAACAACGAATATGACAGTGGTCCTCTAATGGCGGACGAAATGCGAGCCACGTCATGGCCATACCCTGAGTATAAAGGTACCCTAATGTAAAGAGGCATTTTAAGCATTATTAGCATAATAGATGGCGCTACAATATAATGTAAGAAATGTGAGATCAAACTAATCTAGGGACTTTTAACATGTACAGAAGAAGTAAACGTGTGTATGGTGTCAAATAAATAAGTGTGAATCACAGATCTACATATAAATTGACAGATAGCTTGTCCCATGTATATTTTCTGTGCCGACATGGGAGTAACCGCCATATTAACCCGGGGAAACAACAGGCGGGAAATTTAAATGTAATATTCGAATCTTAGTAATTTTAAAATTCATTATATGAAAGAAAAGTATATTTATTAAATGTAAACAATTTTTGGTAAAATAATGTGATAATGGGAGTAATTAATAGATAAATGAAACAATATTTAATGTATCAAATAAATTTTATTGGTGGCAAAATAGTATAACTTTTGATAATTTTTTTCTTATTTTTTCACCAGTTATTTTTTCAGTACACACTTTCGCTAGACTATACAGTCTAATTTTTGTATAACAAAATGCTATTGTTCCGATAAGTATTTTTATATGCGGCTCTTCGACAAGAACAGTGTCAAAAAAATGCTCCTTCAGTGCCAGAAAAATGTTCCCAGTCAGGAACTCGCTTGTGACATTCGCAACTAATAATTGCATGTATGTACTTTCTGCTGGTAATTTACCTTCAGTTACAAAAAGCATTTTTCTTATTAAAATTTCTGTTTTTTCGCATATTTTATTTAAATCTTTAGATGGGCGAATAAGAGCATCTAAAAAAATTGGGATAAATTAAAATTTATCAAAATATTTTGAATATCTTTAACTTACTTGTTTTATACTCTTTTCTAAGTACTAATTTCATACACATATCATCAGTACTTTCATCACTTGCCATCTCTACAACATCTAGACAAGTTGTACATTTTATTCACTAAATACAAACACGTGCAGCATGAATATGAATACACAAAGATGGCGAGTAAACGACAAACTCAAACTAGAGCGTCTCTACCGTTGCCATGGTATTACGATCACGTGACGTATGACGTTATTTCAATGAACCTGATTGGTCAGAAAATTCCCCGGCTCAATATGGCTACTAGCTACATATCGGCACACTTTTAGGCGCCATGTTCCGTATGGCCCAGCTATCTGTCAATTTATATGTAGATCTGTGGTGTGAATTAGTTCAACGAATTTATTAGTTTATCTAGAAGTACAAATAAAATGTTTTTATTTCATTTTCCGTGTTTAAATTGCTTGCATTAAGAACATTACATTATTTTTGTCTAAATTCTCGTTCGAGAATTTATGGTTATTTCTAGTATAATGTAAATTACTCATTTTCATCAGAGTTTCGTCCGATTTTCGTACTTGATTTGAGAGGTTATATTAACGTTTGTGCAACTTCCTATTTTGTTTTGTATTATTTATTTTCATCGATTAATTTTAACTTTAACAATGCCATTATATGTAATTGATAAAGTTTTTAATTTTTAACATTTTCTTTTTTTTGTCATTCTGGGTTATACTTATACATTTTTGTTTGTCACGTGTCAACCTCTCATTTATAACACAGAATGTACGTAATTAATCGATGTTGCATAATTATATATTATAAAAATCGGACGAAAATTGGGCAAAATATCTAGAACGAGAATATGAGAAAATAGTATATAGTAATTTAATCTTTATAGCTAATAGTATTATTTGCCCAGCGGGCTATAAAATGACGTTTATGTCAAAAAAAATCGTGTATAAATGTCAAATTATGATATGTCCGTGTATAAAGAATATTACACAACTGACAAACTGATAATATAACGAATATATCAATAATCATTTTTTTAATATCAATTTACGAATTATTGACTCATATTTAATTCCTCTACATAAGAAGGATGGTCAATATCGGTTTCAGAACATATTCAGAACTCATTTTAATTGATATAGAGCATGTACGGAATTAGATAAAATATTGTACATAATACGTTATGAAAACGTAATATTGTTTGACGAACATAATTTGCAAAACTCGATTCGCTCGTTTTGGCAAATAATATGTTCATCAAACGATGTCACTCTTTTCATAACTGATTATGTAAATAACTAGTATACGCAAAACCACACACACACTGTTACCCAACTGACGCTTTTAGATCCAAACAAATAAAAATTAAAAAAATAAAAAAATAAACTAACTCACCAAAGGCAACCAGTCTCCACTAGCGAAACATACACAGTCACTCTGTTCGATAATTCGGAAAACTCGCAGAGGAAGATATTCGTAGTCGGGATAGCCTCTAGTTCAGTGTAGACTTGCTCTGAGATTGCAGGGGGGGTGTATTCAAGATCAATTACTTTGTAATGATTCGAGCTGTCAAAATAAGCGCCACCGAATTTATATCCCAAGCTACAAAACCTGAAATATTCACTAGGAGGGAACAAAATTTCCAAAGTAAAACAACGAATCCTCAATTCGAGACATAAAATACGTTTAATGTTAAAAATTAAGTTAGAGAACAGATGTTTAAATAAATCTAGTTTAATATACTGCGAGCGAATCATAGATAAGCGAAACGTTATAAAGCATAAGGCTTTGCAATCCGTAAAATGTCCAAAAATATTGGCGGTGAAAAATAATAGTATAAGTACCGTGTGTGCACAGACGAAACTTCTAGTCACGGCAAAAATAGTGCCTGAAAAATTAACCTCACTAACGAGATTGCGCTGCTTAACAATGTAGGTACGAGATCGCTCGAAATAATTTTCAAAGTTAACAAATATATGTTGAAAAGCTAATATAAATTATACTTGAAGTACTATAAATATAAGACAATATTAACCTAAGATAATTCAAAGTATTCAAATAGACTACGATTAACAATTAACTTCGTTGAAGTAACTACGTGCAAGATTTATGGAATAATAAAATAAAAATTGTCTAATGTAAACAATATTGAATATTCAAAATTAGCAATACTATAACTCGAATTGAAAATAAATTAGTGAAAGAATACACTAACCAACAATAAGTACAATAACAATATTCGAAGTTTGACACAAAACAAGATATCAAAATGAACATCGAGAATGTTCTACAATAACTGACGATTCATATGTATAGGCGCATACAACTGATTAACTTCAGTGGGTAAGTGAAGAATAAAATATAAATTGCCGAAGGCTCACCGGATGATGCTGACGTAGTGTGATGACGTCAGACTGACGTATGAACATGAGCCCAAAATTCTTCAAAATTGGTTCAAGGTGTATAAAATACCTCCTCTCGAATGGTTCGATGATTATTCCTCAAGATCCTAAGTCCTCCAAGATCGTAAATCCTCCAAGTCAAGGACGATGTGATTATACAGGAATAAGAATGTTCACTGCCCACGTGGTCGAAGTTCAAGAGTTTGGTTAAAGGAAAATTCTCTTCTAGATGTAATTGGGGTTAGAATAACCCACGCCAAACAGGCTAAAAGTGAAGTTTAACAATCAGCTATTGTTACAATAAATGAAAAATCGTACTATTATACTCACGGAAGGAATTCCTAACCCCTCAAATGATCCGTTGAAAAACGCACGTTCAGAGATATAAAACTCTTTTAAGATTTTACTAATCTTTTAGTGCCAACAGCTGAGATCACTCCGCAATAATGCGTATCACTTTGGTGAACAAAATCAAGCAAACAATGCTTTCTATACAACCAAAAACCAAAGATATATTGACCATTCAACTATCACTCAACGAATGCATCGTCGGAAGATAGAATTATTTCGCGCAAACCAGTCAAAACCTCGAATAAACTAAACTACAATTAAAAACTACCAGCACAGATGGCTCCCATAGTCCATCGAAACAAAAGAAATAAAATATAAAACCAAATTCGAATCTAGCCTGTAACAACACATAATAGTATATTGAATGACAAGTATTACAATGATCCTTATTGTAATACGAGTACAGTTTGCGTAATCGAGACGTAGGCGAGTTACGCAAAGTATGAGTATTACAAATGAACATTGTAATATGTGTTTTTCATAGTATTTTCCTATTTAGCATTCATTTACTCTTCTTTTAAAATTATTATTGAAAGAAATATTAAAATATCAAGGTTTGTAACACTGTTAGTTTCAATAAACACTTGAAAAATGAATTACTTTGACATGCGCATTCAGCAGACTTCTGTGGTCGCTGAACACCTGACCGAACGGTCACCGACCAAGGCGGTTTTTGCTGAATGCAGTTTTAGTTTCAATCTGATTCACTTGATTGAATTATTAAAAAGTTATAACTTTAATTTTATTATTTTTGTTATCAATTGTACGAACAACTATTAATAGTTAAGTAAATTGATTGAAAAGTTAAATAAGTACAACTTATCATCAAATTCTTAAATTTTTCTTGTGTTGCAAATTGTTCATTTGTTTGCAGAGACAGTACGAGTATATATATATATATATATATATATATATATATATATATATATATATATATATATATATATATATATATAATTATCGACAATATAATCTTTTTTGTAAGCCATATTAAGAAAATAAGATTCGCATTAGCGCGCGTAAACAACTGACCAACTGACCAGGAACATCTGACCAGCGCATTTAGCAGAAAAATGATGAACATGTTCAGCGACCACATGCCTGCTGAATGCGCCCATTATGAATGTTACTTACAAGTTAGGTTAAGAGTTATAATTTATATTTATTATGTTATAAACCTAAAAATAAATTCTTTGAATTTTAATTTAAAGGAGTGCTTTATTGTTTGATATAAATATTTTACCATAAAAATCTAATTTTAGTAACTTTTCATGAGTAATGGGCGCATTCAGCAGACTTCTGTGGTCGCTGAACACCTGACCGAACGGTCACCGACCAAGGAGGTTTCTGCTGAATGCGGTGTTAGTTAAATAAGTACAACTTATCAAATTCTTAAATTTTTCTTGTATTGTAAATTGTTCATTTGTGCGCAGAGACAGTACGAGTATATATATAAAATTATCGACAATATAATCTTTTTTGTAAGCCATATTAAGAAAATAAGATTCGCATTAGCGCGCGTAAACAACTGACCAACTGACCAGGAACATCTGACCTTACTATTTTTACGGTCAGCTGGTAGGTGACCGTTCAGTGACCGGTCTCTAGTGACCAGCGCATTTAGCAGGAAAATGGTGAACATGTTCAGCGACCACATGCCTGCTGAATGCGCCCATGACAACTAAAATGATATTTATTTGACACTTGGACAAAGTAACCAACTTAACAATTTAAAATTCCCCAAAAATCTTTGTACAAAATTTTTCATTGTATCACTGTTTTTTAAAAAAATAGTTGTACAAAATTCACTTTGTAAATGCGAAATATGAAAATAGATGTATAGTTAAATTTTTCTTAGAGTGGCATTCCAATGTGATCACGTGATTACAGAGTATGAATCACATATGTTTTGCATCGTATTTGCCTTGATTGTTCTATTTTTACGCAGTGTTTGTTTACTTATGTCGTAACTTGAGCAATGTGTTGGGTGTTGAGTAATATGTGTTTTGTGAATAATTTGTATATTTTCATGTGTGACATCAAAAATTGAGCGATGAAAAATTATCCAAACGGTGTAAAGAAATTATTTTGAATGCTTCTGCAAACTTTGAGGAAGAGAAACGTTTAAAAATGTTCCCCTAATTATTCCATTCTCGTCTGTAGGAAATGTAAGAATAATATTTTGGGGTTATCACTCACCACATGACAGTTCTGTTCAGTATTTCCTATGTAATTATTTCTGAATATTATTATATTATACAGTTTGTATTGCTTTGGATGTGTCACATGTGACGGTAAATAATATCAAAAATGAATTTAAACGTGGGTCTATTTCACCGCCAAAAAATTAGTGATCCGACAAAAATCAATGGCAGTTGATATTGACAGTTTTAGGGTGCGGTCCGAATCACGGTGTAAGTACCAACAGCGCTCTAACAGTTGGTCCGAATTATACTCACAATGCTTAAACTTTGCGCCGTGAGGTGTATGACGTCAGAGATGACGTGAACATTTCATGCTCACAGTGCTTACGTCGAAGAGCATAGGCAGTGTAAGCACTGTAAGTACGCTTATTATATTTGTCGCCATTACGCGGCGAACAACGAAGTATGTACTCGTAATATTTATTATTCTACAGGATAAATAACAATAATTTTACATATAACAAGAAGAGGTACAGGTTGAACATATGCAGTATTTATAACGAGTAGGTTATAAACATTATTATACCTAGATAAACAACGTACATAATACTTAATAATAAACAAAGAAAAAAATAATAATGAAGCAGTAGAAAGAGACACAAAATCTAAAATAAACCATCGTAATATTACAAATTATTAATAAATTAATAAAGTTTGTTTTTAAATTAATTACAAATTGTCCGTAAAATCTAATTCAGCGCTTACAAAATTTAATGCAAGACACATTGAATTTAGAGGTGAATTATAACTTAAAGCAGTTCTAGCAAACTTATATAAAAATGTTGATGTATTTCGGACATTACATGATTTTAAATAGAAATTTAAGCTTGCTAAGAGAGTGGAATTATCAACCAAGTTGTTTACAATTTTGTACAAAAACATAATTTGGTGACCAGCACGACTAGTTTGTATTCTAAATTAAAGGCAGTTAATAATTATTTATAATCCAAATTTGGCTATACATGTTTTATTCTGTGGTAAGATATTTTGGGAAATCTTTTTTGAAAATTTTCTATTAATTGTATTTGATATAAATGGTATGGATTTCAAATTATGCAACCATATTCGAGTTCACTGCGTACAATTGCGGAAAACAGAGATTGTAAATTATTCTTATTGCGAAAATTATATGTGATACGCAATATAAAACCCATACTTTTGGAGGCCTCAGATAACATCCTTTCAATATGTTACTGAAGTTACTCGATGCAGATACATCATTAATTACTCATAACGACATTTATTTTTATTAAAATACAATTTATTTTTTAAAGACCATTGAAGAACGTTGTTATTAATTATCAGACTGCAATTTCATACATGGAAGTTGTTAGCGAAGTAAAAGTCTTCGCTCCAGTTCATCTCTTCTATTTCCCAGAACAAGAGCGACATATAGGATTCTTTCATCATCTTCGTCACTACTTGAACTCGAGGATGAGGACGAAGAATCAATAAATATTTGTGAATCACTACCATCGCTCTCACAAATGAGGGAAACTGTTTCCATCAGAACTATTTTTTCTTGGTTAATCATTGAACAGAGGTTATATATGTCACAAATGACAAGTAAGATGTAAGCGCGCTTACGTACGGTCCGAATCGTTAACGTCTTCACAGTTGTCAGCGCGCTCAATCATATCGGACCAGCTGTGAGCGGTCTAAGCACTGTAAGCTATGATAGCACAATTCGGACCGCACCCTTACTCAGTCTGCATTTAGGGCGATATTACAGGTTTCTTTTATTGAGACTACTTCTTATTCGTTGATTCTGTATAGTTTCTATGGATATTTATTTATTTTATTTCTACGCCGGCGGCGTAGAAATTAGCTATTTCTGCTCCGGCGGCGTAGAAATTAAACTTCTACCTTGTGAATCAAGTCACAAAAGATGCTACTTTTATGACGTTTGAAGAAAAATATATTTTTGATGCTGTTGAAGAGTTTCCCAGCAACTGCAGTTCTTTCTTTTATTTCTTCTTCCAATTTTTCATCTTCAGAGACTATGGATCCTAGATATTTAAAGTTTTTTTTTTTGGCGATTTAAATAACAATAAATTTAATATCGTTTGTACAAAAAAAAATACGCTATATTTTATTACTTTTATTGCATTAATAGTAATATTGCATGTATAGTATTGCATTCATGTGGAAAAAATCATATTTCAATATGACTAAACTCCCCCATTGAGCTCTTCAGAGGCTGAAGCCCAACTAACACAAGAAGCATTATAAAGATTTTGAGAACAGCTACCGAGCTATGTAATAAGAGTTAAAGTTATTTAAAGAAACTGTAAAAACTTTTAATAAACAATAATACAGCAGTTAAATCTCCTAAATAGGCGCAGATTTATAAAACTATACTATTATATTATAGCGAGGAACGTAACCACTTTGCAGCTAATACGCATTTTTTGGGTACGTTCTTACAGTCATTATGAATACTTTAATAAAACCTTTATTAAGGAATGTACAAGTCATATAATAGTTATATTAATTTATTTTATTAAACCTTTTTACTCTATAATAATACCCTAAATCATATGTATGTCTTCTTTATAATAGCAACTTTTATAGTTTAATTAAAGCAAAAACGTTGTGGATTTCACTTGTAACTTTATTATTTAACAAATATTGGTATACCTTCCAGAGTTGCATTTTGCAGTGTGAATTACTATATAATTGTTGTACTACACAAATTTAACACGATACATAGTTTTATAGATATTTTACAGTTATTATATGAAAGTCTTGATGGTGTGCTTATGTCCCTTGGATATGAAACCTGTTGTAATGAATGAATATAAAAATAATGCATCTGTAAAACTACATTGTATTCATAAAAAACAGTAAATTTATTGCGAGAAAAAAATTCTGTTGAAACTTAGGTTGATACTTCCAATTAATTAACGCGCCATATATTCTCTACTGTTTAACAAATGTTTGTAAAATTAAAAACTTAAAAATTAGAAATTATTATTTACTAAAATATCATCATATACTTTATCAACATGTAAGAAATGTCTGTGCAGTAAATTATGTTATGAAAAATAATATTATTATAGTTATTTAAATATTTTACTCAAATATTTTTCGATTACACAAAATGGCGTCGTACTGAATTTAGAAATAAGAGAAAAAATATGTCTGCCTTAACGTTACTCCTTTTCGAACATTTATATAGCTATTATAAAAATATTTCTATAATACTTACTTTATACAAGAAATTACTAAGTATTATAAAACATATTGGTTTTATACTAACTTTTTTGACTGCTTTCTGTTGTATAAAAGCTGATAACAGGGTATTAATAAAACAATATTTTGACATGAAGTTCTAAATTTAATGTATTACTTTTGTATAACTGTTATACAGCAGCTATATGACAAAATTATTATAAAATGGGTGCAACAGACACTATATGTCTTTATTAAGCCATTTGATTAATTCGAAAGTTGGTTGCCCAGATCTGTAGTTTTCTACGAACACTTAAATTCTTTTCTATTTCCGTCAATTCATTTTCGCCATCATCGTCAAGTTCCATTTCTGTTATCCAGTTACATTTTAATTCTTTTTCGCAAATATCACTGGCATCTTCACATTTCGTTGCTTCATCTAGATTTATCGAATTTGATGAGGAATGTGAAACAATATTTTCATTAATTATCTTATTACACTAAGTTATTTACTGACGAGCTAAGACACTGGTTGTTTTTATTGCTTTGTAAATACATATGCTGTAGTTTCATTTTTATTCTCCTTCAATAATTTCCGGTATGTTTTATTTTCTTCCAACATTCCATGATTTTATATGGTTTTACTTATTCGCTTGTTCTTACACGTACCCTTAAACACAACACTTCTTTTTGAGTAATGTGAAAAAATTGATTTATAACTGACACCACTGTTGCCTTTTCATCTCAAATAAAATCTTTTAGGCCAATAAGGGTTTTTTAAAACCCATTTAATTTATGTTTTTAAAGTAATAATAAAATATCTGTATAAAAGTATTTACCGATGTGATTACACAGAAAATCTATAAAATGATTTATAAAGGATCTTTATAATGGTTTATAACACCATAGTAAAAATCTTTAAAACACATATTAGAAAAATTTATTAATATTTTATTAACAGTGCTTAAATGACAGTTATATACCTAAAACGTTATTTTCGCAGGTTAAATATTTGTAATAGTTGCAATTAAAGCGATTATAAAATATTTATAGAAACACTACAAAACTTATGTATAAATTTGCTGTAAGAACATTTTTATAACTTTCATATACAACCAATCAGTAGATAAAGCTTGTTTATCTCAAATAAAACTTCTATACCACAGAATTATCCCAATTTCAGCAACTATAAATTACTTATATATTAAAATGGTTTTTCAAGAGACTAAGTGTGCTGGTTGGGAGTGATGAAATCAATACCATTAAAAAAAAATCTGATGTGGCCAGCACATAACCTCTCGCCGTATATTTTACCTGGCTGTATGCATAAAGCAAAGAATATTTTTATAAATACAAATAATATATTCATATAAATCTATGACGTATAAACTTCTTTATTATTCAATAATAGCATGTCTCAACATGAAGATATTTTACCATAAATTATGTTACAATAAATTACAAAGTAGAGTTTACCATATATAAATATTAGGCTGGTAACTGCAATTTTCAATTCGAACAACGTTGTTTACTTTCTCTTCATATTCTTCTAGTAAAAACATTAATTTTGGGCGGTCTAAAATGTATATATGGATTGTGCATCTATTCTTACATATCTTCTTTTACATTTTATTTTTTCATACATGTTATATCTAAATAACACTAATTCCCTTTAATAAAGTGACGGATAGATTGCACTCCGATTATTCTTATATCGATGTGTAATTTTGTCAATATTTACAACTTACTTGTGAAGAATTTGATAGCTTTTTCGCAATTCAAAGTTACTCTAGTCTATAGTACTGGTGTACATTGTCCCATAATGTTTGAAACAAATTTAAGTCCTTCAACCTAGACTTGTCATCTCCATAATAGTCACAGATCAAGAATTAAGGGATTCTCCAAATTCATTTTTCTTTCATTACTCATTATTTCTGACACTGACATTTATCTGTCAGTTACAAATAATTTAAATTTGCAACTATTTTTCATGGCATCCTTTCGGTTGTAAAATTAATTACAACATTATTTTATATATTATATTCCTTTTATCTCTAAATCTATAAAATATGTATAAAAATATTTAAATGTATCAGAAAGAGAATTTATTTTTCTTTAATATTATCAAGAAAAATTTTCAAAAAATAATATTTAGAAGATTTTTTTTCAAGAATCTTCTACTTCCGGTTGTCCAATTGTTACCAAAACCTTTTCAGATCTTCCCATGAATGTCCGATTGAGAAATACGTTGTTAAACAAATTTTAAGTCTTATAGTTTTTGAGTAACCGTCCTTCCAACATCCCACACACACACATCCACACACACACACACACACACACACACACACACACACACACACACACACACAGACATCATCGTAAAAATGTTAAAATCGGATTGTAGGGACCTTAAAACGTGCTTATTCAATAAAATCTGGATATGCGATTTTTAGCATGAATCCAATACCTCTCTTAGCGAGAGGTAAAAAATTATGCCAAATCACTTAATAAATTTAACTTTTTATATTTAATAGTTATTTGCAAGCAAAAAAGTAATAGATTCACTGCAGCGCCGACGTTTCATTGACGAGTCGAATTTACCCTGGGCAAATCTGCATTTTTTGCCATGTTAGATACATAATTTTTCGTCGATTGTTTAAAATTAATATTCATTTTATGATTATACAAAATTTTCAATGTTATATTCATCGTTCTCACCAGGATGGCTAGATAAAAATCATACTTTTTCTGCCGCCGACAGAAAAACGAAAACTTTGTTGCCTAGTAACAAAACTAAATAAAATCTTACAAGTAAGAAAAAGTAATTAGGTGTAAGATCTTTAGTCGTGTACGGAAAAATAAATATTTCCGACTTTTTGCACTCTAAATTTTTTTACTACCGTTTAGATTAGAAGTGTAAAAATGTTAATTACAGTTAATATTTACAATAAATAAAGCTATTTGTGACAATAAAAAATTATATTTTTTTTTACGAACAGAAAAAAACCCCAACTCATATGAATATTAAAATAAACGACTTTTCCAAATGGAAACAAATTATCCTTATATTTATAAAATATGATTAATTACACTTTTTCAAAGCACTTGACTGATGCTTAACTTTTTAAATATAAAATAAATTAACGGCTCTATTGTCAGTCAGTACTCAATGATGCTATAATTTTTTCTGAATTCAACCATGAGATTATTTTATATCCTTATATAACAAAAATATTGAGAAAATTCAATTGAAATTTAAATAAATTTGATTTTTCTAATTATTTTTCAGTAGGCTATGAATGAAAAACAATTGAGCTTAAAGTAAAATGAAGCAAATATTTGTTAAAAACGTTATAAACAGTGTTCTATTTGATTTCTATCCTAAATAATTCAAATTGACAAATAGTAGTTTTTCATACATAGCCTACTGAAAAATGACTAGAAAAATCAAATACCTACACTTAAATTTCAATCGCATTTTTTCAATATTTTTATTATGTAAGGATATAAAACTAATACATGGTTGAATTCAGAGTAAAATACGCTATCGAATAGGCATATATATATATATATATATATATATATATATATATATATATATATATATATATATATATATATATACCGGGTGATCATTTGAAAACTTCCCACCTTGAATAACTCTTTAATTAGTAAAATTATCAAAAATCACTAAAACAGGTCAATGTTATTTTGGAGGCGGACATTTAATAACCTATTCCAATCAGTTGGGAAACTTTCACCCTCCCCTCCAGCCACCCCCACCCCAAAATTTTAAATGGCACTACCCCATGTGTGATACATCATCAGGTTGTAAAATTCTCAATATTTTAAAGCAAAGAAAATTAAAATCGGCCGTTCATGAATTAGAGACAAAAATGTATGCCCATTTTGAGTGGTTGATCAAGCCATCTACCTACGTTTTGCTTTGAAACAAAAGAACGTGCGTCGTACAAGTTCAAAGTGTCAAGTGTTGTAGAATTCAGGAATTAAATATCGCCGCTTCAGATAACTTTAGATTACTTTGATTTGGGGTAGCGTTTGTGCCAATTGTGTCACTGAAATGACATACACTTTAGAAGAGAGAATTGAAATAATTTTCATTTATGTTTATTTAGATGTCTTGCATTAAATTCATTGGCTGTACGTCGAGCACACTGATTTTCAGCTCCATAAATATATATATATATATATATATATATATATATATATATATATATATATATATATACAGTGGCGTAACTACCGCCCCCGCAGACCCAGCGCCGCGGGGGGGCGCGGCCATCCGGAGGGCGCCGGCGTAGCCGGCGCAGTCATAGTTACAAAACGTTTGTATCTACACCTTTCTTAAAAATTTTCAGCATATACACGCCACTGATTCAAGCAGTACCTAGCCAATATCGAAGTACGGGCACATTTGAAAATAATACATATTTACAGCGTATGGGCGCCCTTACCAACACTGATGTTCAAAATGTGTTGTCAGTTTATTTAAAGTAAATATAATACTTCAAAATTTAAATATTCAAATTAATGTTTATTTTTGATAGATTTCTCGAAATGGTAGGTACAATGTTACGCCGGGCGCGGCGCCACTTCTTGCCATGTACATTTATATAACGTACAAGTACAGATGTCTGCGAAGTTGGCGCGCTTACACAAATTCCTTCTTCGCGCGTTCACAAGTTTAAAAGTATGTACACTTTGGGCTACAAATTGAATCAGAATAGATTGAGTTTGTGTTATTGGTAGTATTATTATTTACAATTTGTACTCTGGAGTATACAATTTAAATTTTGAGTGCACGAAGGAGAAATTTGTATAAAATTTTATGACCCCATGGCCCACCTCGTCGAAATCTTGGCCCACCTACTAATCTTGCATCTTAAACAGTAAACACGCAAGCGCGAAAAGCCTAGTACCTAGTAGAATGGGCAACTGTACGCTTTTGGAGCGTACATACGCGTTTTCATCATAAAATATTTATTTTATTTTTTTAAGAATTTGTTAAATTTGCTTCATTATAAAGAGCTCTATATTATCTTACTTTGCATTAAAACACGTTTGACTTTGAAAATTTTCAAAAAATCGCCTGCGGCGCATTCTTTTAAAAAATATCCTAATTACGTTCCTGCGTATGATGGGCGCAAACCTAAGTCCCGCGGGGGCGCGCAATTCTACGTAGTTACGCCACTGTATATATATATATATATATATATATATATATATATATATATATATATATATATATATATATATATATATATATATATATATATATAATACATCATCACGGCATATTATCCATTGCTCGGTGGGCCAATCTGGTTTGTACAAAATGGTTTAGGTCGTCGTGCACCCTCGGTTGCGGTTTTTTTTTTTTTAGCTCTAATCAAATTAAAGCACCCCAAAAACTATATTAGGCACTGCGTGCGGACTTTCATCAGGAATCACCTCAAAAGTACTCATTGCTGGCGTGTAGAGTGCACTACAACTCTTGTGCCATTTAGATTTCGAAATAATTTTTGGCGTCGCCTGGAACGTATGATTGAAATATTATCACATTATTAGAAAATAAATTTTACTTGTTTACACAGTTTTGATTTGTATTTAATTGGAAATGTACGTTTCTTTACAAAGAACCTTCACCTTATATATGTAGGATATCTCCTACTATTCGACCACAATGATATATTTCGTTTGAGATCGGTATGAAATTAGAATGTTTGAACCTATAATTTTTAGCGAGCAAACTATTGATCATAAAAAGTCAATACGTATCGATAATAGATGTCTTCCTCGAGTTGAAAAAATAACAAGCTAGCATTAAAAGTTAAGAAAGCAAATATGTTTAGAAAATAGAGAGTGTATCACTCAGGAAATTTGGGAATAATTAGAAAGAAATTTATTATTCAGATCGAAATCAAATCTAGGTTATTTGATAAAAAAAAAATGTTTAGCAATATTGATTCGAAATGAAAAAAGTATTTCATTAAAATATCATTGTTAAATGAATTCCTGTTCAAAAGAATATATTTGTTTCATTTTCCAATATATTTTAATGAAATGTAAATTTTTAAGTAGAAATATTTAAAAAAAAAAATACTTCGTATTGAAATATTTAAATCTCTTTGTACCTACCTATATGAACTGTACAATTTCCGTCGTATAACATATATTTTAATATTTAATTAGCATAAATTGAAAAGTCTGTGGCTCATATTTTACAATTACTGTAGGATTAGAGATTATGTTTACATTTATACTTTTTACCTTCCGTCACCTTTAGGTAAGGAAGGTATTGTCTTTGGTCAAAATATTCAATGATGAGTTTTTAGTGAATAAGCATGTTTTAGGGTCCCTATAATACTATTTTAACATTTTTACGATCATGTCTGTATGTATGTATGTATGTATGTATGTATGTATGTATGTATGTATGTATGTATGTGTGTGTATGTGTGTGTGTGTGTGTGTGTGTGTGTGTATGCGTGTGTGTTTCGGATCGCATAACTTCAATACCACGATTCCAAAAATTATATTTTTTTCCTATTCCTCAAGTTTACATTCAGAAGAACAACTGATTAGATTTTGGTTATAATTGGTGAACCGGAAGTAGCCTCATTTGAAAATTTAACAGTTAAATTTAATTTATTGACATTTAATGTTATTATAACTTAAAGAATATATTATTCTCTGTACGATTTGATTGCATTTTATACTTCATATTCAATAAATATAGAGTTAAAGAATTTAAAAGAAATTAAATTTTATAAATCAGCCAGCTATGCTAAACATGGAAATTACTAATATATTCATATAATTCAAATTGACAGATGTCAGTATAAATAAAATAAATTAATGTGGCAGAGATAAGGATGTTGAAGTAGATGTTGGGGAAGACACGGAAAGATAGGTAAGGAAATAACTCTATTGTTACAAGTTTCTAGAAAGATACAAGCGAGATGATTACATTGATTTGAAAATGTCATGAGGAGAAAAGCTGTACATATTTTATGTAAAATATGAAAAAAGTTGTAATTTTATATGCATCTCGAACTTAACTAGCATTTATAATCGTAATGTTTACATCTTGGTACTTAAAATATTATTATTGTGGCTAGATACTGCATGTCTTTATAATGTAAAGATCTTATTAAAAGATCAATAATATGTTTTGCTCTTTTCAAAAATTTGAACAATGTCCTACTTAACTAAAGCATTTAAACTCTAATTTTACAGCATGGTCGTAAATGTTAACTTACTCTCCTGGTACATGAAAAATTACAATAAATGATATTTTGTCTGTTTATGTAATATATGTACAGGCTGTATCACGGAAAGTGAAACATAGGCGTTTAACATGGGAAATCAGTTTTTCCGTGCGCATTGTTCCCCTAATTATTTTAGACAAAAAGTTTCAAATGTACAGTAGAATTTTTGAAAGATGTCCGATCAAGGTAATCTACGAATTGTATGAATTCAGATTTTTGCTCCGCCCATTCTGACAAATTCAGTAGTGTCGTTTGCTTAGTTTTTATAAGGGTACATAAGATACTACTGTTATTTTATTATTATAAAAATGTATGTTACAATAAAAGCATTCAAAATTCAAAAATAAATCAACTGGTAAGATTATTAGCAAATGTAAAACCAAATATGTGAAAAATAAGATAGACACAATGTCAGTGTCAGTGATACTGACAGAAAATAACGTTATTTGTACGGCTATGAATCAAGGTAATGTATCTGAATTAATATATAAGCTTACGTTACAGCGAAAGTATTATCAACAACGAACATCGTTTTCAATTGGAATGTCCTAACTTAGTCGAAAAAATATCAATTTTTGAAAGACAAACGTGTTATATCCATCCTTATCGCACACGCTTATAGACTGCAGAGGTAAGAGATAAATGTACTCGTATGCCAATTTGTTAATTCGTTCATGATACAAATAACCTTGATCGGACATCTTTAAATAATTTTACTGTATGTTGTAAAAAAAAAATCTACATCCGAATCAATGAAAAAAAAAATATTTTGGCTACTTCATAACTGCAGAAATAAAATTTGAATTTTACGCAATTTACGGAATTACAATTGTTAGTATATATTAGCTATGGAATTAGAAACGTGAGACGAACAAAAGCGTATTATTATTATTAAATTTCTACGTAAAATATTTATTTTAACAATCATTATTCTGACACTGACGTAATAAAACGTTACGCTTTGTTTCTAATACATGGCTAATACTATTAAATTGTAATTCCGTGAATTTTCAAATTTGATTTTTGCAGTTATGAAGTAGCCAAAATGAATTTTGATTTTATTGATTCGGATGTAGAATTTTTTGCTTTACAACATCCATTTGAATCTTTTTCTCTAATATAATTAAGGGAGCAATGCGCACGGAAAAACTGATTTCCCATGTTAAACGCCTATGTTTCACTTTCCGTGATACACCCTGTATAACTAATTTTAATATAAATAATACTTTTTGACAGCAAATTGTTCTATAAATAAATAAATAAATATATCATCACGGCATATTACCCATTGCTGGGTGTGCCAATCTGCTTTGTACACAGATATCGGTAATGATGAAATATTTGTACCGTGCGGGCGCTTACCAGGCGTCACCTCACGGGCACTCATTGTTGGCGAGGAGAGTGCACCACAGGGGAAAATTTTGTGCCATTAAAATTCGAAGTGATTTTTGGCGTCGGTCAGGATCGAACCCGGGTCCCCAAGATTCGCGACCAGACACTCAGGCACACGGCCCGTGAGGTGACGTCTGGTAAGCGCCCGCACGGTACAAATATTCCATCATTACCGACATCTGTACAAAGCAGATTGGCACACCCAACAATGGGTAATATGCCGTGATGAAATATTTATTTATTTTAGCAAATTGTTCTTACATACTATTATTGTATTGTAATTGGATTAATTATGAAAAGAAAAAGTTACACTTTTTACCTCTCGCTAAGAGAGGTATTGGATTCATGCTAAAAATCGCATATCCAGATTTTATTGAATAAGCACGTTTTAAGGTCCCTACAATCCGATTTTAACATTTTTACGATGATGTCTGTGTGTGTGTGTGTGTGTGTGTGTGTGTGTGTGTGTGTGTGTGGATGTGTGTGTGTGGGATGTTGGAAGGACGGTTACTCAAAAACTATAAGACTTAAAATTTGTTTAACAACGTATTTCCCAATCGGACATTCATGGGATGATCTGAAAAGGTTTTGGTAACAATTGGACAACCGGAAGTAGAAGATTCTTGAAAAAAAATCTTCTAAATATTATTTTTTGAAAATTTTTCTTGATAATATTAAAGAAAAATAAATTCTCTTTCTGATACATTTAAATATTTTTATACATATTTTATAGATTTAGAGATAAAAGGAATATAATATATAAAATAATGTTGTAATTAATTTTACAACCGAAAGGATGCCATGAAAAATAGTTGCAAATTTAAATTATTTGTAACTGACAGATAAATGTCAGTGTCAGAAATAATGAGTAATGAAAGAAAAATGTATTTGGAGAATCCCTTAATTCTTGATCTGTGACTATTATGGAGATGACAAGTCTAGGTTGAAGGACTTAAATTTGTTTCAAACATTATGGGACAATGTACACCAGTACTGTAGACTAGAGTAACTTTGAATTGCGAAAAAGCTATCAAATTCTTCTCAAGTAAGTTGTAAATATTGACAAAATTACACATCGATATAAGAATAATCGGAGTGCAATCTATCCGTCACTTTATTAAAGGGAATTAAGGTTATTTAGATATAACAAGTATGAAAAAATAAAATGTAAAAGAAGATATATAAGAATAGTTGCACAATCCAGATATATACATTTTAGACCGCCCAAAATTAATGTTTTTACTAGAAGAATATGAAGAGAAAGTAAACAAGGTTGTTCGAATTGAAAATTGCTGTTACCAGCCTAATATTAATATATGGTAAACTCTACTTTGTAATTTATTGTAACATAATTTATGGTAAAATATCTTTATGTTGTGACATGCTATTATTGAATAAAGAAGTTTATACGTCATAGATTTATATGAATATATTATTTGTATTTATAAAAATAACCTTTGCTTTATGCATACAGCCAGGTAAAATATACGGCGAGAGGTTATGTGCTGGCCACATCAGATTTTTTATTTAAAATATATTATTATATTCACGTTATTTTTATCTTAACTTCCATTTTAGGTATGTAATGCAAATTTCATGGCTTATATTTTGAGTATCTAGTTCACGTTTTATTAGATAAATATTCTAATCATGTAGAAACGAATGAAATCTCGAACGCTAGTCAAATTTATTCAAATTTAATACGAGTGGGTCATCAAATAGTGTCTCAGATGTTGCAATGCTTCCAAAAGAATATTTACATAGCAAATTTCTAGATAAATGTTCTATTAAATCTCAAAAAAATATTCAATTGTCTGGCATAATACTGATCTCCGTGGTGCACTCATTACAGTAAGTATGAGTGTACTTGAGATGACGTCAAATAAATGATGTCTGACTGCTTTTTCTATTTCATATACATATGAGTATATTATTATTCCAACAACTGCAGTGAGAGGATTGGAACACTAACTAATGGTTAACAAGCAATGATGATATAATTATAATTCAAATTAGCAAATAAATCATCACGTTTTATTACCTAGTAATGAGAGCGTTTATGTGCTTTGTCACAGATTTCCGTGTAGAATAAATATTTTTACAACGGAGGACTTCGTATGAAGGTGATTTATAGCTATTTTGAAAAGACAGGTTTTAAATATGACTAGTGGGCAGAGTTTATACGACTATTCGGTTCGACAAGAACATGAACGAACAGGTCCAGCAATTGCCATTCAATGGGAGCTTCAGTTCAGCCACAGAAAACAGCAAGCAAACAGAACGGGCGCTTTGCGGGTAGTATTTACTCCACTAAAATGTGGGTTTTATGAGTGTCGGCCTCTGTGTGCAGCCCACAGAACTATATTTAGTGGCCCAATAATATATTGCAGAGTACATGATAATGAATTAAATAATCAACAAGGGCGATTTTATCCGACGGTCAACGAAATGTGCCGAAATAAGACGCGCTCAAATATGTAAAACTGATTCTTGGAACAACTGTAAATTACACAACCTCCCTTCATAATTCACCGAATAACATTGCAGAAAATTGTTAATTGTTCAACCCCTTCCACATACGCCTTTTATATTATATCAGCTGTAGTTTAGTGTTAAGTACTGTAAATCTGAAGGCGCTAGTGTATAGTGAAAATAATCATCTTAAATTAAGTAAAAACAGAGAAAAAATAAAAATATAGCAAAATGAGTCGGCCAAAGAAATGTATCTATTTCAATTGCTCTTCTGTTGAAGACAATTTAAAATATTATAGTTTGCCAAAAGATGAAGAAAGAAGGAAGCAATGGCTTATAAACAGCGGAAATAATAATTTATTAATGCTGCCATTCTCCACTTTGAAACATAATGCGAACATCATTTTAATGAAAATGAACAGTGTTTTTCAAATCAAACATCGAAAACATTTCTGAAGAGCGCTATTCCAACAAAAATTAGTGAGGTATAATTTTCATTTTTTTAGTTAATATAAAATATAATAAATATAATGGGCGCACTTGGTTTTAAATGTCGACTTAACTTTTTCGATTGTGAATAAATATTTCAGCCAGTCGCAACATTTTTATTTTTGCAGTACAGTAACAATTAGGTATTTGTTAAATCTAGAAAGTAATTGAGTAAAAAATGTCTGTATCCCACCAAAAACCCTTTTTAAGCGGTCAGTTTCGGTGCCAATTTCAACACCTAGTATAGAATATATTTTAGTTTTTAAGCCAGCACTGGTTCTACGTTCGTTATAATTATTTAATTACTCATTCTCATTATTGTAATATAATTTTCTTTATTGCAATCAAGAACTTCATTGTTGTATTCCAATTTTCTTTATTGTAATCAATAACTTCTTTTCTTCTTTGTTGTAATCAAAATAGTTAGTTGCGTATATAGAGAGGAAAGTGATAAAGAAGACGAAAACAAGCGACAAAGATACTTTATGCTCGTAATACACACAAATTATATTTTTCTACGCCCTTTCAAAAATGTTTATTAAAAAGATGTTAAAACACATTCTTCAGATTTTACTCTGAATGACTTCATTTTTAGTTAGTTGAGTTAGACCATTTCCTAAGTATTTTTGTGTTGTACACTACCAGTAAGGCCGTTTCTAAAGGTGGTGCAAAAGGTTACCGTGCATCTGGGTCACCAAACCCAACTCGTTTATTACCTATAGGTAAAAATTTTGATGTCGACAACAAACGTCTTTTTGTTTCTATCAATTTCTCAAATCTATTATTTATATTTAGATTTTTAATATAATTTTAAATTCATTTTTGATGTTTCTGCACTTTTAAATGTTTGAGATTCTTCTTGTTTATTAGCAGAATTGACGGTATTTTTGAAGGATAATTATTATGTATGTATATTATGAATTCATAGCTATAAATGATTAAAAATAAAATAAAAAATATTTGCGAGCATAATAATTTGTAACACTGGTGCCAAAGATAATTTTTCTAAAATTTTGATAAAGTCTAAATAAAGTCTGTTCTAAGCCATCCACATGGTTTTAGTTAAAACTTAATTACATTATTCTGGTTCTCAGATTGTCGCAATCATAAAGAATATTTACTGAGCATAATTTATAAGACAAAGTTGTTCAAAAAATGCAAATGGGAGAGCGATGGAATTCAAAATAGGAACAAAAAAATAGTCAAATTGAAAGTGGTATCGCATTCAAATTAAATCAACTAGTACCTATGAAGCAGCAATACTTCGTGGCTTACCTACAACAATATTTCACTTGAATGAAATGTTGGTATTTTAATTTATTTTAAATTTATGTTATAATAAACTAAATAGGTACATGACAATAGTTTTATTTTAAATATGTTGCTTTGCATATCAAAAATATATAAATTATATTTGCAGTTAATTTTGTTATGTATATATCTATATGTATTAATTTTTAATATTAACCAATGTGTATACATATACCTCTTTATTATCTGCCTAAATTGCATAAGAAAATCTCAAATTGCAATTTGTTTTATCCCCAAAAGTATATGTTAATTATATTTTAATGTATCCTTTTCATTATACATATACCCAAAGGATTAATACTTTATGTTGAATTCATAAATTAATTAAAATTATTGCAAGTATTAGAATTTATATATTTATTAATATTAAGTGCTAAGAAATACTCGAAATCTGTCATACAGCATATATTCAAAACCGACGTTTCGGTACACACGTGTACGTTTTTCTTTTTCAGGGTAAGATTACAGATTTTTACACACAATCATGTACACATAAATACATTCGATTAAACATTTTTCAAACATTTACAAAAAAACACATATCTATCTGTTTCGATTTCAAATTCCATATCTAATTTTTGCAGTTACAAAGGAAAAGAACTAAATTTTGCTTCCTAATTTATGTGCAGACTTTTATGATTTCTTCAAAATTTATTTAATGATTTTTTTTTTCTAAAATAATTTAGGGAGTAACACACGTAAACTATTTTCTTATAAATAAAATTTGTGTAATTGAAATAATTGTTGTGCGTGTTACAAAAATTATTAGGATCAACAACTTACTCCTTGCTCTATTGTCTTATTTCATCGCCCCTTAGTAATATTAGAATTCGTTAATTTTCGATAGTTTCCGTTAGTCCTCGCTACCCTTAGTAACGGAAAATAGTTTTGAGCACTGCTTTCTCTTTGCCCCCAAAGAAAAATTATCAAAACTATTTTCTTATGCATATCGATGCGCTTTGTACCATCTTTTGGTAAATGGGCGAATTAGAAAGCGAAGTTCAATTATTACCATTAGGCGCCCGTTCTGTTGCTTGCTGTTTGTCTGTGGTTCAGCTTATACTGATAGGTAGACTATACGAGTTCCAGTTACTAATATAACTACGAGTATTTCAGTGGCTTGGACTTAGGAAGCGGCTTGACTTCTGCCGAAATAAACACTAAATCTTCAAGTAATGTAACTACGCATGCGCATTGTTACTAAATCCACATCATTTGTTTGCATTGTATCTCATTTTATAAACGTCTCGGCATAAAATTTAGTAAAATTGTACAATAGCGAAATATTTGGAATGTTAAAGAAACAATTTCTTTTTCTATAGCAGATTTTAAAGTGTGCTTTGTTGAACTCTAAGTAATTGACTAAGTGACATTTTAACCGCAAGAACTTTAATTTTTATTTAAATAAAAATACATTATAAATTTTGGTGATTCATATGAAATATAACTTCAATTTTACAATTAAGGTAGTTGTCACTCGAGTGTACCTATTCAAAAACTTGTTCTATGTTCAAAATAAAAATTAAGCTAATGCAGTTTATATTTGCAATAACTTATATTTTGTAACATTATATTATATACACAGATTGCATCAAAATAGTTAAAAGCTAATATCAACATTGTAACAGATTAATTTTCTTTATTTTTCCGCAGAAGATGTTTTTTTTTTAACTGTACCACTCGCACTAACACATACACAAGTGTAGTATTTCAATGTTGAAGAATAACTGTGGCAACGTCGCACCTAGACATTTATTAGTACATTTGGGTATAAAAGTAATAAGATATTTTGAGTTATAATACTAATTCTAAACTACAAATGGAAACTGCAAAACAAATTAATATATTTCTTTCTTAAAATTACAAAAGTAGTATTATAATGTTTAAAGTTTTCATGCTTTTCACGTAAAATACCAATTTAAAAAATATTTCCTTCGAATGTACGTCTGAAATTCCTTTAACCAAAGATCACCTATTATTCGCTAATACCAAGCGGGTGTTAACTTAACTGATAATCCAACTGGAACGCTTGTACATGGTTGTCAAGTATAATTCTACCTATTTATCGTATCTTCAGATTATATATTCTAGAGGCAATAAAATTAAATCTGGATGGTAAATATTTTTCAAATTTAAATAAAATCCGTTAATTAGTGTTCTATAACATACTAGTTTTTCGATTAAATGTCGGTATGAATATAAAAGTTATAATTTAAAATGTTGTGTTTATTTTGCCATTTCCTATTCTTCACGTGTTAAAAAGACCAAATTTAATTGCAAATATCTCAGGTACCGCGCGGTCAATTGTTTTAAAACTTGGAGAGCGGATATATTATTCTTCAGTTCAGATTTACTTAAAATTTCAATTAATTCTGGGTAAAATGGTTTCACGATATAACTACCTTAATGTTAACAGAAACATCTATTTTAGGAACATATCTACAACTTGTATTTTGCTGTATAGATGTATTGATTATATTTTCTGCCGTATTGGTCTGATTTTCTACCCCACTAGTATGTGTTTCGATACAGCAATCTGATTGGCTACCAAATTTTTGATATAGGTCTCTGCCATGGATGAGGATTTCCACCCACCCACGCGTTTTACTGTTAACAGATCAGCACCTGAGTTTGTCAACATTGTAGCTGCAGACCCGCAGAAACAATACCCACAGTGTAAGTTTCTGAATTTGGTAGCTTCAAGAAACCGGCAATCTTCTTAAGAACATTATACAGAGTATTTATCCCTACAGGTTGGATGGTACACTTTTTCTGTCGGTAGTTGATGGAAAAATTCTTGTGAGGCATGTTTTTAGGTCGCAAGGCAACATATTTTTTCACAATTTCCAACACATTTACTCCACATTCCGTGTCGGTAATGCAAAATGACCGATCTTTCTTGGTTTTGGTATCAAAAAGGGAAGCAACCATTACCGATTTTCGATCATCAATATTAAAAACTTCTAACTTGTACAATTCATCTGTCCAGCACGCCCCATATAAACCCATTATTAACTTTATTCAAGGCAGTAATTCTAAAAATCTTACCTTCATGAACAGGTATTTGGCATCTGAAGCTTCTTTTAAAAATCTAATATCATCAGGTTCAAAGATTTTTGATTTTTTGGGCTTGTACCCTATTGCCCGGTTGCAGAAACGTTAATCAACGCATTGTTTAATTAACGGACCATCAAAATGAATAATTTCGAATCAGTTTCCTTGTTCTTACGACACTTAACTCATTGCTGTCAAAAAATCGCGTTGCATTTGTTCGTTTTGATGACCCGTTAATTAAACAAAGCGTTGATGAGCGTTTCTGCAACCGGGTATATAAGTTATATCTTCAGCAGTGTGATCAGTTTGCTGTATCTGTAAATATCAGATGATGTTATTTGACAGCACATTAATTAGGCCTAATTATTTACTTTGAAATGTCACAATTTTCATTCACCAACAACGTACACTTGAGCATCGAGTAATAGCACCATAATGTTGATGGCTTGACTATCTTTGACTTCTCAGAAAAATATGTCAGAGCACCTTTTCATTCAGGCTATTGATAATTCTTCGTGCTTTTCCATTTTTGAAAGCACTCGTATTCTTTTTCATATGTTTTTCGTGATTTTTGAGGCAATTGTTTATCTAATGCATCTTATGCCTCTTCTTCGACATCAGATGGAAGTTCTTCTTTTTAAAATTCCATTTCTTACCTTTTTTGTCCACAAAATCACGCAAAAATAGTATGATAGAATAAAATGAAATTGTTGTCAAACAAATTCCATAACAACCCACGCTACTGAGATTTTAAAATTCTTCTCTTAAATAACTTAATTTATAATCGTTTTTACTTCCTTGTACGTAAGTAAAGGAAGTATTGTAATCGCGAAAAATTTCGGTTTTCAGATTTCAGCGGAAATATCCATTTTGATCATCCCTGAATCCATTTTGACTAATTTCGTCGTGACATCTGTACGTACGTATCTCGCATAACTCAAAAACGGTAAGCCGTAGAAAGTTGAAATTTTGTATTTAGGACTCCTATAACATCTAGTTGTGCACTTCCCTTTCTGGTTATTATACAATTTCCAGAAGTGGCACTTTACATGAAGCCTATAATAGATTTTAATGAAAAACTGTTTTAAAATATAATCCAAAACTTTTCAAATTTGGTATACAAGACTTTTATGTCAATCGAAATAACATAATAGATTTTGGTTCAAATAGGCTAACCGGAAGTGGTACATTACTTGAAGTTGTTAACAGTTTTTCTTGAATAAAATGATTATATTTTGATTTTAGAAATAAATGCTTGAAATAAAAGTTTTAGAGAATTAATTTCTGCGTCTAACACATCAAGTATTATTAAATTAGCCCTTTGTATAAGCGAGATATGTAAATTTAAAAGTTATATACTTTTTTGTTTTTGTAATAAAGCTTGCTATGGATTAGGACAAAAACATAAAAAAAATGTTCATGTCAAATTACGTTAAATACGTGCAATTTTATGATTCGTACAATAACAAATATTATATTTTTATTATGAAATTAGTCATATTCATTGTTGTAATCAAATATTTCTTTATTGTAATCAAAACTCTCTTTAAAAACTACCTTTATGGTCGCTATATATCTTACTGTTTTGAAATTAAAATTAATATTTTGTAATTTATTTATTAAAAAAATATGTATAGTTTAATAATCGTACAAGGAAGTCGTGTGGTGTCCACATCAGATTTTTTTTTAAATTTTTGCTCTTTAAAATCTACTATAGTGAAAATGAGTAAGCAGAGGACTCACGTCATCAACCTGAAAAAACCGTATAAAATGAAATATAACTTGTGGAAATTATTGGTTGTTATTTATTTTTAAAAGAAGAAGAAAAAAAAGTACTAGTATTAAGTAATGTATATATTAATGATATTTACAATTATTTCTAAGTCAATCGTTATTCCTTTTATGGAATATAAAATTATTTGAAATAATTCTAGTTTATTTTCGTATCATACGTTGACAATACTGAGAAAGACCATATTGTGTCAAATAATTTTAGATTCTGTAAAAGGAATAAGGATTGACTTAGAAATAATTGTAAATTCATTAATTCATTAATATATAATATCATCTGGCATACGACAAGGAGACTTTTTGAGTCCGCTACTTTTTAATGCTGTAATGGAAAAAATAATACAGAATGTTAAACTCACTGGTTTAGGTTACAGACTGAATCATAATAGAATAAAAATATTATGCTATGCTGACGATGCGGTTCTTATCGCAGAGAACGAAGATGACTTACAACGCCTCCTTCACGCCTTTTACTTAACAGCTACCCGATACAATATGAAAATATCTGTACCAAAAACAAAAAGTCTTGTCGCATCCAAAACCCCAATACGATGCAAGTTAGCAGTTAACGACGAAATCATAGAACAGGTATCATCGTTTTCTTACCTTGGATGTGATATTACATACAGCCAAGACAGAACAACAGAAGTAAGAAAACAATCCCACAAAGCATCCAGAATATCAGGAAGTATGAATGAAATCGTATGGAAAAACAAATATATGAATCAAGACTCCAAAGTGCGCATATATAAAACATGCATTAGACCTATATTAACATATGCTGCAGAAACAAGAGCTGACACGAGAAAAACAAAAACAATCTTAAGAACAACTGAAATGAAAATATTGAGAAATATAGCAGGATATAGGTTAATAGATAGGAAACGCAACAGAGAAATCAGAACAACATGCAAAACGCAGGACATTGTAAAATGGAATAGAAAAAGAAGACGAGAGTGGAACCAACACATATCCAGAATGGGAGATGACAGAATAGCAAAAATTGCTCGCGATGGAAAACCAGAAACCAAACGTCCGATTGGAAGACCCCCCAAACGATGGAAAGACTCCTGGGTAACAACTTCCGAAGATAGTCCAAGATGAAATCTGGATATAACAGGCTAATAGCCTATTAAAAGAAGAAGAAGAGAAGATATACGTTTATTTAATACTAGTATATTTTTCTTCTTTTTTAAAAAGTAAATAACAACTAATAATTTCTAAAAGTTATATTTCTTTTTATAAGGCTTTTTTCAGGTTGATGACGTGAGTCTTCTGCTTAATCATTTTAAATTAATCAGTATACTTATGTCATTTTTATTAATATAATGCTGCAAATACCATTCAAATTTTTATATTCTTTTTGAAATATTTATAGGTATGAAGTAAAGACAGACAACATATTATTTCAGCCACATAAAGTCTCTCGTCATTTTATTTTGCTCGTAAAAACTTGGTTTTATTATCACAATTCTTTAAGTTTTCTGCATATTTTTGTTACAAAAGTGAAGCAAAAATATAATAAAAATATCTGTCCTATTAGCAGCTCTAAAAATATTACTTCTTTTTATAAAATTCTTCTAACTGTCAAGAGCACTCTGTGAGTCATTCAAACATTGAAGTGGGTTAATAACTACATAAAAACATCTTTCTGCGGGTATAAAGAAAGGATATTTTAGTTCATTCATTCTCCTTTGAGTTGAACGGATAATTTTTTTCAATCGTTTAGCCATAATAGCATTAATTATTTTAGAGATTATCAGATTTGGGGCAAATATAGTCTGAAAATGATACCATCTCTTATAATTAGAGGAATAAAACAACAATGAACAATAATTTATGTAGCTATTAAATGAAATAATGATGAATTTGATGGTTCTACTGATGTATGTATGTATTATAACGTAAAACAAACAACTAATAATAAACGAAAAATAAAAATAAATAAATATTTCATCACTGCATATTACCCATTGCTGGGTGTGCCAATCTGCTTCATACACAGACATCGGTAATGCTGAAATATTTGTACCGTGCGGGCGCTTACCAGGCGTCACCTCACGGGCACTAATTGCTAGCGTGGAGAGTGCGCCACAGGGATCAATTTTGTGCCATTAAAATTCGATGTAATTTTTGGCGTCGGTCGGGATCGAACCCGGGTCCACAGATTCGCGACCAGACACTCAGGCGCACGGCCACGAGATCCCAATAATATACTTATATTATGGTAAAAAGTTTAATATTTATAAAACTCCAATTTTTATATTACTGTTTAGGTACACATACTACTCAATGTGCTAATCCACCATTTTTATACGGCAGGTGGATAACATTTTTTTGTTCCCAAGATATTTATGTTCAAAATTGTGTCGAATTTAAAGAATTTTTGATCCACTGATTCAATGTACCTACAGGCTGTCTGAAGCATCAGTCTGTGGTATATTTTCGTCCACAGCAGCACAAGTGCGAACACGGCCGTACCCACTAAATTGATTTAAGTTACAAAACTAATTGGAGCGATCATGGGTTAAAACTTCGTCATGCTTTCAGTGTAAATCGTGCGAAATTTGTATTCAAATAGGAGGCACATTATTTGAACAGATCTTGTTTCGATTTGTTGTAAGACTCTGAATCAAATTTCAAAAATACGAACACTACTTTTGAGTCACCTGTATAGAAAAAATTAAGATTATACACCTTTTTACGATTCTAGCCAATTTGATTTATATAAATTGAACAAGTTGTTAAAAAAGTATGAAAATTGGTATGCTTATGAATAATAAAGTGTGTTAAAACAACCCTAACTCGGAGTAGGCTATGAACAAAGAAACGTATTTCAAAATTTCAACGTACTTAATTAAATGTCATTTTGACACGTAATATTGTTAAAAAAATTATCTATAGAAATCAAAGCTTTAATGTATTCATGTTCCTAGAGGTACATTACAAGATGAATTTTGGCTACTTGACTTTTGAATTGAATAATGATCAGACATACGTTTATCTGTTCATATCCTACTCCGAGTTAGATTTTTTTAACACACTGTAATTCGGATTATCAGAATTTTTAGAAAATAAAATAATTTTTCAGAAAGAAAAATATTGAAAACATTAATTCAAAAATGGTCTTTTTCCTTGTATTTTAAAAGACACGCAAATATTATCATATAACAGCTACTTATTAGACTTGCAACGAATAGTGTGTATTCGGCTCTCGAATGCCGAATATTCGGCGAATTTCTTGACCGTATAACCAAATATTCGACGAATAGTATTCGTCTATTTAGGTATCAAATAATCGCCCGGGCGGTTAATTGATTTGATTCGATTTTTACCTTCCGTGACGGAAGGTAAGGAATGTATTGTTTTTGGCCAAAAATTAGATGGTGAGTTTTTAATAGATGATGTCTGTATGTATATTTGTGTGTGTGTGTTTGTGTGTGTGTGTGTATGTGACGATCGTTTCGGATCGCATAACTCCAATACCACAATGATAAGACATGATAAGATTTTGATTATAATTGGTTCACCGGAAGTACCCTGATTTGCAACTTTTAACAGCTTTTCTTGGAAAAAAACCGTTAAATATCGTTTATTGACATTTAATGTTATGTAAATTTTAAAGAATATATTATTCTCTATATGACTTGATTACATTTTATACTTCATATTCTATAGATATAGAGTTAAAGAATTTTAAAGAAATTAAATTTTATAAATCAGCCAGCTATGCTAACCATAGAAACTGCTAATATATTCAGATAATTCAAGTTGTTAGATGTCAGTATCAATAAAAAGAAAATGAAAGTGGTACAGATGAAGATGTTGAGATAGGTATAGGGAAAGACACGGAAAGATAAGTTAAGGAATTAAAAGATAAGGGAAATGGCTCGAGTGATACAAGTTTTTAGATAGATACAATAGAAACGATTTCATTGATTTGAACATGTCATGAGGAGAAATGAAGAATATATTGGAAGAAGAATGAATACATAGTAGTAGAAGGTATAAGAAACAGGGGAAGATCAAAGATAAGATGGAAGGACTGTATTGCGGAAGACTTGAGAGAAAAGGTACTGAATGAGGACGACACGCAAAACATGGACGAGTGGAAGAAAAAAATATAAAATTGCGACCCCTACCGAAAAGGAAAAGCAAAAGAAGGAGACGATATCAGTGTCAAGTGCAATTTGCATAGTTTGTTAATGAAATAATTTTACTGGAAATGGATGTTTTGCAAGAAAGATTATGTTTGTTTTTTATTGAACTGATAAGAAAGTTGTTACTACCACATAAAATTTTCTTGGACAATATAACTAGACTTTGTGATTGTTCATAATAAAATGTTATGGAATCTAAGGCTAATACAATTAATAATAAAATTTAAAAATTTCTTCTTACAATTCTAACCCTACAATTTACTGAAAATAAAATAAGTATGTTGAAAGTTGTTTAGACCTCTGGTTTGGTTTAAATGTTGAATAATCTTAATGACTCTCTTGGATAAGAAATGTTAGGATCTCTGCTATCCCTGACATGTTGAGTAATCCTAATTTCTCTTTACCCTTTTAATACGGTTTCACATAAAATTCACTACAGATGATGAGAACATTGTTCTTGAAATACGTATTTAGTTTTTATTTTTAGTAAATTTTAAAGATAGAGGAAAATTTAAATTTTATCAATTTATGATTGTTAGATATTTATGTTCTATTACAGTCAACAATTACCTAATTAAATACCTCAAAATTATATTTTCTCTCAACCATGTAAACTATATCCTTTCTTTTTAAAATAAAAGTGATATATTCAGATTATATGAAATTAATTTTAATAAAATGCCATCATTTCATTTTCCATTTCAATAATTTTGTCTCCGTCTGGAAACGGGAAACTACTTTATGGTACATTACAAATCACAATAACCGCATCATCCGGCAAAATTAATTTTCAATTATATCTTTTCTCAACTCGTAAAATATGCATTAAATAGTTATTTTTATTTATTTCTCCAGTAAAATTACCAAGTTTAATTAGTTTATATATTCCTGCGACTAGCCTAATTAGAAGTTTTAATTGGTTGCATACATTCATGCGCGACATACTACACTGTCTAAATATTTACAAATGAGTTTTGTTTGGTTAAAAGAAATTTAAAGTTTAAATAAACAATGTGCTGAAAAGACATATTTACCTATAAACTTCAATTACAGTCGTTAAAGAATTTGTATACAAAAAAAGCGTTCAATAATATTTACATTTATGCACGAATAGGAAAATGTTTATTTAACTCTATTTTAACTGACCACCACTATTCCGTTTTATTTTTGTTTTAGTAATAATTAACTGTGATTATTACTTTTACTCGCATACGGAAATTTTATAAATACGAGGGTCATTCAATAAGTAAAGAGACAAATGGCTTTAGCTCAAAAACGGTTTATTTCAAACTTTCAAAATTAAGGCTATTTTTCAACATAATCACCCCCCACTTGCACTTGTCCCATCTTTCTTGCAGCTTCCTAATTCCCGTGGCGAAGTATTCTTTCGATTTACCCCGAAGCCATTTTTGCACCGCTTCCTTAACTTCCTCATTGTTAGCAAATCTTTTTCCACGTAGGGCGTCTTCGGCGTGGTCCAAACAGGTCAAAATCGGATGGGGAGAAGTCGGGACTGGAGGCAGGATGAAGTAAGACCTCCCAACCCAATTCTTGAAGCTTATCACGGGTCAGCTGGGCTGTATGAGGGCGGGCGTTATCGTGCTGAAGAATGACTCCTTTTGACAAGAGTCCACGGCGTTTGCTAAAGCTGGGCATACACGATACGGTTTACCGGAAGGTGGGCCTTCCGGCTACTAAACCGGAAGGCTAAACCTGTACTCTCGGCTGAGACATACATGCTACGTTTTTGCAGCGGGTTTTCGTCAGTCTTTTAAGTGTGGCCTGTTAGCATATTCAAGATGGCTTCTGAAGAAGATTTAATTTTAATAGGATTGGCAGTTGCTTTACTACCCAAAAAACAAAAATTAAAACGCAAACGTTCAAAATGGGTGAAACTTATCTCATTATCTTCACTATCATTTGCTAAATCCAGTACATTAGATTCACTTTTTCTTGGAATTTCGTGGTCATATAGGAAATCCAAAAGATGAAAGTACCACAAAGATGGTTCATAGACATCTCCACTAGCACCACTTGTTTTGCTTTGATTATTTTTTTTCAGCTCTTTTCTATATGAGCTACGCATATTATTTATTTTTTTAACAACCAAATCTTTTGCTGTGGGATCTACGGTTTTAAATTTTTCTACTAATTTAGCATAGGCAGCTGATCTTAATGATTTATTAGAAAAATCCTTGCCTTTTGTATTATACAAGCAAGGGTGTAATCTGTACATTTCAATAAACTCCTCTATAAAGTCGTGAGACCAACTTCTCATATCAGCCATTATTGAATTGCACTTTTTTTGACTTAACTCTCGGCCTGTACTCTCGTTACTGGGCATACACGTTACGATTTGCATGGGTTATGACGCGGCCGGCCGGCAGAATTCAAGCGCTGACTGTTTGATGGAAGGCCGAGAGTTCAGGCCTCGCTTTCCGGCCGATCTATCCACTAACGATAAGACTTACCATCCGGATTAGTAGCCGGAAGGCCTGCCTGCCGGTAAACCTTATCGTGTATGCCCACCTTACTGATACCTGACCTAACTTTGTGTTCTAGCATCTCAGAGTAGTATTGGCTATTGATAGTTCGCTGATCTTCAAGGAAATCGCAATAGACTCCTCGATTCCAACGAGGGACCAGAAACTTCCACTGGACGTCCACATCGGGGTTCATCACCTATACACTTGTTAGGCCACTTTTCAACCGATCAACCCACTTGTAAAAATTCGCACGATTCATACAACTTTTACCGTACTGTATTAACATTCTAGAAAAAAATTCACTTGGTTTTACACCTTCTGCGACTAAAAATCTAATGACTGAGCACTTCTCTTCTAAGGTGCAATCTTCTAGTGTACTTGCCATGGTGAACTGAAAATTTTGAGGTTATGTTGACATAAAATGATGAAACAGCTGATCAGAGCATATCCCAAGGTTGCCAACTAACACCCCTGAAAAGATTGTACACATTCATTGAATAGTTTTAAAATTATAGAATTTGTCTCTTTACTTATTGAATGACCCTCGTAGTAGTATAATGTTAATTGTGGTATGTTATTTTAAATCTTGGTTTACATTACCGTTAACCTATTGATACGATGGCAATACAGTTTTCCCTCAATACAATTAATCATCATTTGTGTTATGTGATACAATGACTTTACAAAACAGTTTTGGCTATTGTGTACGGCGACGATATATATCAGTCTTGTGTAAGTAAACTTCACGATATCGAATACTAACATTACTTTAGTACTTTGGCAGCAGTCGATATGATAAAAATATTAATAAATAAAGTACAATTGGTGAAACTGTTCTATTATAATATTTAAAAATATCATACTTGAGAGGTTTCACAAGATTTCAGTCCTGAATCAACCTCCTGGTCATTTATCGGCGAAATGCGTCTGTGGGTCTGGTTGAGTGGGCCATAGTCTAATAATAATGGGAATTAATAGTAATAGGTGTTAACAATTACTCAAAAGTTCAGTCAAACAGCATTTATTCTTACTACACCAATGTTACAGTGCACCCTTGAACCTTTTTCAGGGTTTACAAGAATTATACAACAAAAATGTAATCCGTACAAACTAACACACTTACAATAAGATCTTACAGATTGTTACAGTTCATGTACACAAAATACATTTGTACAAAACATGCAGTTAATTTATTAACCATCGTACAAAAAATTCAAAGAGCATACACATATATAAACCAATAAGAATGGGTGATTTTTCTTAGTTACCACGAATTTCAGCGGTTTTTATTAAGTAACCATGGTGAACGAATATACGAACCTTTGTATATTCGAATATACCTATACCTTCGTATATTCACTCATAAGCTGCGTTTGATTATTTTGTTCTATGTATTCAGACTCAGAACGCTTAATGTCATTTTGAATAATATTTACGGAGCATAAAGTACAATCTTTTTCTTTCGAACACAGTATCGAGTACATAAATGAATCTGTAGTAAGACTTTAAGGAGAAAAATCGTGCTTTTATGCGAGAGAAAGAAGGAAAATTATCTTAAGGAAGAATAAAAAAATGTTTAATAATTATACTGGCATTAGTGGCAGAATATCTGCAAATATTATAGACCATATTATTCATTAAGTTATATACCAATAAGAATGCGTAATTTTCCTTAGTTACCACGTATTACAGCGGTTATTATTAAGTAACCATGGTGAACGAATATACGAACCTTTGTATATTCGAATATACCTACCTTCGTATATTTTGTTCTATGTACTCAGAACTGGCAATGCTATTTTTAATTATATTTACGGACATGATCTTTTTCGACCACAGTATCGAGTATATAAATGAATCTGTAGTTAGATTTTAAGGAGGAAAATCGTGTGTTGTATGCTTTAAGTAGACATTTAAAATCACACTGGCAACTCCAAGTGCACCGAAACAAATAATTGAACGCATCTATTATTTGACAGCAAGGCATTATGGAAGTAAAAATTTGACAAGTAAACAAAAAAATATTTGGATCACAAATCTAGAACTGCACTTTAACTAGTTTATTTGAAATACAAGCATTTATTTTGAAATACGAGCATTTCAATGTAATATTACATACTACTACAACTATATTTAAAAAGATAGGTTATGTAGCATACAGTTCAAAATAAAATAGACCACAGGTCTACGTTAAATTTACTATTTATTTTTTATTCATGATATAGTCTATCTGTATACAACTAGACAATAGAAAATTCTCGACAAAATTTTCAATCGTCTTGTATAATATATGAAAATAATAAAACTGAGGTGTTGCACGGAAAAATGAAAAAATGGAATAATTTTGCACAAAAAATGACCATAAAAAACTGGCATATTCTTATATTTGCATTTGGGCCCCAAATGATGCCGAATCATATAGAATTTCGTAAACGCATTGTTTTAATAATCGAAATCGCATTCGAAAATATACTTCGTCAAGTGGATTATAGATTATGGAGATCATTTCTTTTCCGCCTGAATAACAATTTTTTCATTAGTAATATAGTAAAGGAAATATGAATCTGGAAAAAATCTCTAGGTAATTGAGCAACGATTTATTAATCGAATAGTTGCCAACTGACGTTAGAGAAACAGAAGTATGCCATTTTCGATGAATAGTTAATAGTTTAACCGATGAAATTTTATTTTGTGTAATTATAGTATTGGAGTTATCATCGCTGGAAAAAGTGTGAAACGTCATAAAGCTTGTGTTTGTTTACACCCTTGTTGCATAAATAACTATTTTAACATCAAGATTTCAATAGATAAAGTAAATATTAGAAAAAATACATAATTTTTAATTCACAATATGCCGATTTCACATTTTTCAAAAAGTATTTTAAAAGAATATGGTTATGAATGGGAAAATCGGAGAAAATTTGTGAACTTGTTTTTCTCCGATTTTCCCATTCATTCACTTATCCAGTCGAGGAATTATCAAATAGAATATGTTTATGTATATGTAATATTTTCCATGGTAATAATAAAAATTTGTTATTTTCGTGAATAAATTAAATAGAAACATTGGCGCCAGAAATAGTCATGAAAACCGTGAAAACAATCACCCACTCATGTGACGTCAAATTGCATACAGTGCGCCAGGGAAACAGTTTGTCCATCACCTACATTATGTATATAAAATGTTAAGCTGTATGAACTTCGAAGTCACGTTCTGTTTCAGATCACGTGAGTTTTTCAAAATATTACACAAATATCAATAATTAATTGTAAAATATCTAATGAATATTATTATTACAAATTTAAAACTGTTCAATGAATATTATTATTTAAAAATTTAATATTTAGAAGGCATATAATTTTTTTTGCAACAGCCTTATGCCCTATTATTCATTTTATTTTCTTGGGCAGTAATATGTTTTATGTAAAAATTCTGAATTTATTCACATTGCGTAGCACAAAGTCTTTATAGTTAATTAAATATCAGCTGTAATAAACGTGATAATTAGCAAATTTTCTTTTCACTTTCTTCCTTTAGATTACCTAATAAAAGATCGAAATATACTGTAAAAATCTGATGTGGCAAACACAATACCTTCCGTTTAATTTAATTTTTATTCATGTAAATACTTAAAATTAAATTAAATTTAAATACCGGGATCGATCCCGACCGACGCCAAATATTTCGAAATTTAAATGGCACAAAAATGACCCCTGTGGTGTACTCTCCACGACAGCAACAAGTGCTCGTGAGGTGACACCTGGTAAACGCCCGCTTGATAAAAATATGTCATCATCGTTACCGAAATCTGTGTACAAAGCAGATTGGCAGATCCAATGAGTAACATGCCATGATATTTATTTTATTTATTTATATACTTATTTATATTCATTGCTGTCGTAGAGAGTGCACCACACGGGTCAATTTTGTGCTATTTAAAATTCTAAAATATTTGGCGTCGGTCGGAATCAAACCCGTTCCCAAGATTCGCGTGAAGTGACGCCTGGTAAACGCCTGTACGGAACAAATATGTCATCATTATTATATTACCGAAATTTGCGTACAAAGCAGATTAGCTCACCCATCAATGGGTAATATTCCGTGATGATATATGTTTTTATTATCTTACCTATATATTTTTACATATTTACTTATGCTGGAAACTGTATTAAGTTCCTTTTCATATAATTATTGTTCCATTTCTATTTTCTTTTTAAAACGTTCATATTATTATTTGAAATGATTAGTTCGTTGACAGTGACATATATCTGTCAGTTACAAACATTTGAGATGATCTGAACTATGTGTGAACTGTGTTTAAGGTAGGTTCCTGGATTGAAATTATAGATAGTTTTATAAATTTATCCATAAAATATATAATATTAATGCACAACCTGTAGAAAATTTAATAATCTTTAATTTTTATATAACATAAATCTCGAATAAATAACATTTAAAGGTTCGTAATTTGCACCCTCATAACAATCCATAATAAATGACACTGTTGCAATATATACCGATGTAATTCATATTCCCACGGTTGAACGCTATTATTTAAATAAATACATGTTAAAATGACATCATTTTTAGGGTGCAAATTATACCCTACCCTAGTTAATAATAATAAATAAATTTCGTAATTTGCACTCTCATAACAATCCACAATAAATGACATTGTTGCAATATATATACCGATGTAATTCATATTCCTACATTTGAACGCTATTATTTAAATAAATACATGTTAAAATGACATTATTTTTAGGGTGCAAATTGTACCCTACCCTAGTTAATAATAATAAATAAATATCGTAATTTGCACCCTCATAACAATCCATAATAAATGACATTGTTGCAATATATATACCGATGTAATTCATATTCCTACATTTAAACGCAATTATTTAAATAAATACATGTTAAAATGACATTATTTTTAGGGTGCAAATTGTACCCTAACCTAGTTAATAATAATAAATAAATATCGTAATTTGCACCCTCATAACAATCCATAATAAATGATATTGTTGCAATATATATACCGATGTAATTCATATTCCTACATTTAAACGCAATTATTTAAATAAATACATGTTAAAATGTCATTATTTTTAGGGTGCAAATTGTACCCTATCCTAGTTAATAACAATAAATAACTTTCGTAATTTGCACCCTTATAACAATCCATAATTAATGACTTTGATGTACGTTCGTGTGAAGTTATCACAAAAATAATGTAATTGTCTATAACTTTAGAAATAATAAAGATAGGGAAATAATTTTTAGGGTGCAAATTTTGTTGTACTGGGTGCAAATTATTCCCGTAAAAAATTATCAAATGTGAACACTTTCTGTGCTGGCAATTAAAAAAGTAATTGTTAATAACTTTTTTATTTAAAAAGATAACAAAAATATTTTGATGGTGCAAATGGGTGCAAATTGGGTGCAAATTATTGGTAAATAAAAATTTTGATTCCGAATATTTCTTTGTGCTGGCGTGAAGTTGGCACAAAAAAGTTTAATTGTTTATAACTTTTGAACTAATAAAGGTAGTTAAACATTTTTTAGGGTGCAAATAGGTGCAAATTAGGTGCAAAATATTTGCAAAATTTCAGAATTTGCACCCACAGTTTATGTGCCAAGTTCACGCACCTGTAGACCTGCCAGTGATAAATCCGTATTGGTCGATAGATATATTATTAATTACGGATGAATGTAATGAATTGTAGATAATTTTTTAAAATATATTTTAGCCCAATAATAATAATAATAATAATAATAAATTATCTAACATTATTGAAGCTATTTCAGAACTTAAGTTAAATACGCGTATATAGAGAACTCCATTGTTCTCATTAAAATTTGTAACTTGATATATTTTATTGAGGTTTTTTTTTAAATGCAGAATACCGCGAAGATAAAATAAATTGTGCTTTTGACTTTTGGCTTTTATGTGTAAGGTTTCAGAACAAGTAAAGTGCGTTTTCGTAAAATTTGTTTTAAACAAAAAAATTAAAAGTTGAAGTGAATGAGAAATTAATTAATTCTGAATTTTAACAAGAATCTACTCTAGATAAGGTTTATGCTTTGAGGATTTCGCTACTTTGCTCCTACAGGAGTGTTTCTCAATCTTTTTAATCTTCAGACAGTGTTTGACAAATAAGTAGTACGAAACAATTGATTAATTAATTAGCATTGAACATGAAAAATTTTCCCCCTTTGTTTAGCACGAAGTTTATGATTATTTTCGATATTTAAATATTATTTCCATCATCGTTATCATGGTTGTTATGTAAAAACAACTGAAGATTACATTCCACTTTTTTCAAATTTTTATTTATTTATCATTAAATTCTACGCTCGCAGACACATTTTTCATCTTATAAGACATTAAAACTGAAAAAAAATGCTTAAATTCATAATAATAACTCAAGAAAGTTTTAGACTACTGGAAAGAAAGTATGTTTCCAGTATAGATACCCTACAATTCTTAAAATAATAAAAAATAGTTATTTATATATCAAGGCATTGAAGTTTTATTTTTATTACCACGAAGGTGGAATTTATAAGCCGAGGACGTAAGACCGAGGAGAATAAACCATATATATAATCAGGCCAATTCTGTAACAAAGAAGTTAATTTTTAACAACTGGTTAAAAAAAATTATCCAATAGCGTTTGATATAACTAAAAATCCGTTTTTTTCTTTTATACCAACATGCTTGATTGGTTAAAATTATTAACCAGTTGTTATAAATTAACTATTTGGTTACAAAATGCGTCCGTATATCTGTCAGTCTGACACTCAATGTTGCTAACCTGCAGACATTGAGGATATCGTAAAAAACACTTAATATTATGTGTTTTATCTCAAACTTCTTCGTTCTTCCTGCGCATATCTTTTGTCATTTTATGTACAAATTTACTATTGTACATCGTAAACTTGGCGAAATTTTCTTACAAATACAATAATTATCCTAAAGTTGGTAACACTGAATTTGCATGAAATTCTCGTATAATGGATTACTTTAGTGCCGATTTCTGAGCTTGATTTTTGTGCACTTTAGTGACAATTGTTTTGTTTGTAGACAACTACCTCATTATAGTATTCAAATTTAGGTTTATAACGTTGTCATTATCAAAGGGAAGCATAATCATTTATGTATCAAGACTGTAAATGTGGTCGTTTTTGGTCACATTTTACTACCACAAAAGTTGTACATTTTTATTTAGAAATTCATTTGCTGTCACCTGGATAACTCACAAAACAATAGTATTAATACAATAGCTATTTGTGTATTGAGAGCGCAAAATAGGACATTGTCGATTGAGAGGTTGTTCTCTCGAAATCAACAATGTCCATTTGCGCTCGAAACACACACAATATTTTTTCTACAGTCGCTACCATAACAAAAAATAATAAAATGTACACTTTGTACTTACACTACTACTCAATTAATAAAGATTAATATAAGAAAAAAACGTCTTTTATATTTAATTTTAATTTATCATTATTTTCCATTCTTCTTGCTTCAATCTAATCTAAACATTTTATACTTTCGTTTTTGTAAATGAATTCCCTATTTTATTTTCACAATAGTGCGGCATTTTTTTTTTGTTATGTAACATACCGACAGAGCAGTTATATGTCAGATTGATTTGTAAAGGTGGTAAATGTGTCACTACAGTGCCATCAGTTCCTGACTAAACATTTCCATTAAGAAGTGATATTTCTCAACATTGTATAGTTAGAAATTTGGACAGCGAGCGTTTTTTCTACTTTGTCGCGCTAGAGCGGCAAAGTGACATTTTGCGTTGACAAAAGAGAGCGCAAATGGCTACTTTCTATGTAGACTGTAGAAAAAATATTTTATACTCTAAAAATGAAAATAAAATACCTACATAGGTGTAATAAATGATTTGTTGAGCAAGAAAATGAGCAATAGGGATAGCGACAAATATTTTTCAATGCTTATTCTGACATTTATGAAGCTATCAGTAAGTAGTGCACTAAATTTATTTGCTATTTGAACAGAAGAATGGTTATAGCGGCTGCGAAGTAAAAGAAGCCGTAAAGTTTTTATCTAAAATTCGCCTAATAAAAAAAAAACGGTTTAATTTTCATTGTATATTCTATTCTGTAATAAAACAGTACAAGGCCTCGAATTTTTAACTTTAAATTCTACTGGATTTTAAATTCAACAAGAATTGGGTAAGAATAATTAATACAAATATGATTATATCTCAATTTTGCAAACTAGGCGTAATAAAGAAAAGTCAGGCATAAACAAAAGAAACGAATTCTACTGCTCCGGGCCAGTAGAATTTGAAATTTTCCTTGAGAAAGAGTAAAGAAAAATCTCAATCCCGATAGAATTTAAAATCCAGTCGAATTTAAAGTTCCAAAATCGCGGCGCAGATAGTGAACATTATGTAAAAATCCTTTAAAACCCTTTATCCGCCAGAGTCAAATTAGTGTTTCCTGATCTTCCATTAGTTTCTCTCTTCCAATCCGGTTTTAAGTCAAAAGTAATTACTCCATTTCATTACTCCGTTTGGACCATAACCTCACATCCCTATTTTCCTGGCAGGTGTGTATAAACTACTGATAATCCAGGTGGTAAATATTAGCAACTATCATACTGTCATACTGGCAACTCCCTATGTGAGTGGGGATTGCGCGAGCGTCGTTGCTAGGCGTCTCGCGTCGCCTATAAATTCGACGCCGGGTCCTGGAGTGTCAACAGTTGTGTGGGAACCGGGAGAGAAAAAGCGGGAACGTGGTGATCTAGTAGTATGCGAGCGGACGGCCGACAAACAAATGAGGAGTAGTTTATAACTACTTATTTTGTTATTTTAATTGCGTTTGTTGTTTGTAGATTTTGTGAAAGTGTTTAAAAGTTTATAAAAGTGTTTTTCGAATTTTTACTCGTCGGTTATTACAAAACATTTTTTAGGTAAATTAAACATGTGTGATTCAAATAAACTAAAATTTTATGGTTTACCCATTTGAAAAATATTGTCCTAATTTAAGGTATGTATAATTTCTATTGATAAAAAGTTTTTCATTGTTAAAAGTTTATATTTTGTAAAACATTTTAATATATTTATTTAGGCAAACAAAAACTTTGAAGAGATAATTTTAAAAGTAAATAATTATGTTTTTTATTAATGTAAAAAATAGGTGTTAGTAATACATATTTGATTTATTTGTTAAAATAAATTGAAATTTTTAAATGTAAATACAAACAATTTATAATAATAAAGAAGGGGTTTCCTATAAGAGTTGAACAAGTCCATTTAATGATATTTTTAGTTATTTTGTGTGCAAAAAAGTTTTATTAAAAATCAAGCAACGCGCGAAAAATATGAGGGTACCTTTGTAATTCTAAAAGAACCAAATTAGTCCCCCTCTGTATTTGAAAATATTTTTGTAGGGTTTTAAGATTTTTGAATAATTGCTACAATCGTATAATGAACGGTTTTGAAATGAGAAGTTTATTTGTTTCCTGAAAATTTGAATATTTGGACAGTTATAAAGGATTTTAAAATAGAATGATACCACCTGTTTTTAGTTTTATTTCTGTATATTTATTTATATTTTTAAAGGTGGTATCATCATTACCGAAATCTGTATACAAAGCAGATTGGCACACTTAGTAAGGGGTAATATGCCGTGATCAAATATATATATATATATATATATATATATATATATATATATATATATATATATATATATATATATTTTATTTATTTAAGATGGTATCATTCTAATTGAAATTTGAGTTCTGAAAGATTTTTTATTGGATTTTAAAATATTAACTCAAAGTACAAACAAGACTTTACTTAAATTTTAACAGAACATAGTATGTACATACAGAGCATAAATTTTAATACTGGTCATAGCGCTCTAACATAGAAAAACAGTTTTTTAGCTGACAAACGTTTCTATATTAATTGCATATTATAGAGGAAAAAATACGAATATTTTGATACCAAATACGTTACATTTTCGTTTCATATAAAGCCACAGAATATATCTAAAAATTTGGAAAATTAAGAAAAAATCTTATTAATCAAGAAACTTACAGTAACAAAATATTTTGTAATTTTTTTACTAACATGATAGTGGATAATTAAAGATTAAAGCTATTAATTTATGAACCAACACATTATTTTGTTACTTTTAGTTTCATGGCTAATGAGATTTTTTCTTAATTTCGCAAATTTTTTAATTTATTTTGTGGCATTATATAAAACAGAAATTTAATGTATTTAGTAACAAAAAAATTCGTAATTTTTTTCTCTATGATATGCATCATTTTTTTTTCTTTAAAATAACATGTATAGAAACTTTTGACAGTTAAAAAAACTGTTTTTCAATGTTAAAGACCTATGACCTGTTTTAAAATTTACATCCTGTATATGCATTTAAGTACTATAAGTGAATCATAAAAATTTGAATTTTTTTGAATATAACGGGTGTTTACTTAATTTTTTTTATAGGAAATATATTACTTTTTACCTCTCGCTAAGAGAGGTATTGGATTCATTCTAAAAGTCGCATATCCTGATTTTTATGAATAAGCACGTTTTAAGATTCCTATAATCTGATTATAACTTTTTCACGATGATGTCTGTGTGTGTGTGGATATTGGAATAATGATTTCTCACAAACTGTAAGACTTAAGACCAGTTTAACTACGTATTTCTCAATCTGATATTAATGGAAAGAGCTGAAAATATTTTGATAAAAATTGAACAATTATTTTTTGAAAATTTATTTTATAACAAATATTAAGGAACATAAAATTCTCTATCCAATATATTTAAAAAATATATTATACCTTCTATAGATTTAGAGATAAAAAAATAATATACAAAATAAATTATTATAATAATTCTCACAGTCCAAACTACAAGGAAACAAGTTGACAAATTCAAATGTTTGTAACTGACAGGATAAATGTGTACAGTACATTTAATATTTCTTATTGTGTTATTAATTAAATATTTAAAATTATAGGTATATTAATGTTACATATATCCCGTTAAAGTATGCAATGTTAAATACGATACGTATAGAACATAAAATGGAAATGGCGAGAGGTATTGTGCTGGCCACAACAGATTTTTTTATTTTGTTGTAGTTACTTTTTTTCGAAGCAAATTGTAATTACAGTAAAAATTTTGAAAGATGTCCGATCAAGGGCACCTGTATCACGAACGAATTAACAAATAGGCATACATTTATCTCTTTCTTTTGCAAAGGCTGTAAGAGTGTGTGATAAGGATGGATATAACACGCTTGTCTTTCAAAAATTTATATTGTTTCGACTGAGCTAGAACATTCCATTTATAAACGATGCTCGTTGTTGATAATACTTTCGCTGTAACGTAAGTTTATTTATTAATTCAGATACATTACCTGGATTCATAGCCGTACGTATAACGTTATATTCTGTCAGAGTCACTAACACTGACATTGTGTCAGTATTCTTATTTTTAACATATTTGGTTTTACATTTGCTTATAAACTTACTAGTTGACTTATTTTTGAATTTTGAATGCTTTTCCTGCAATATATATTTTTATAATAATAAAATAACAGTAGTATCTTACGTACCCTCATAAAAACTAAGCAAACGACAATACTGAATTTGTCACGATGGGCGGAGCAAAAATCTGAATTCATACAATTCGTAGACAACCTTGATCGGACATCTTTCAAAAATTTTACTGTATGTACATAACTTATTCATTAGTAATATGAAACTAAAATAAATCATTTCTTTATTATTTTACGAATAAAACGCAAAATAAAATATGCAATTTACAATACTCGTATATTTCAGAGTCCCACGGAGTAAAAGCCCATTCACAAATCAAAATTAGTGTTAGTTTTATGTTTTACGTTTTAGTTTTAGTGACCTTATACAAGCATTCACAAATCGGAATTAAGTTTTGGTTTTAGCATAGAACATTGCAAACTCCAATCTTTGGTTTTAGTTTTATGTTTTATACTTAAAAACGAACCAATAGGAAGGATCGTAGAAATAAATAGCGATATATAGTTGTTCTTGTCTATAACTGTCAAGTTTTGTTTGAAATTATTATGAATAATAAGAAAATTTTAAGTGCAGTTTTATTAATAAAATTGTATAATGATAAAAAGAAAAAAAATAGAAGATGGTAGATTACCGATTTCTTTAATTTGTGTCGTATGTGCCAATAGGTGTCACTACCTACTAAAACCACGACTAACACATGATTTGTGAATGCTGCTGCAAATTGCTATAAAACGTAAAACATAAAACTAACACTAATTTTGATTTGTGAATGGGCCTTTAGTGATGTTTTGTTTGTTGTTATATTTGTCAAACAAACAGTAAATAACATCACTATTATTTCAAGGTAGGTACTCTGAAATTTGCTGTAAATTGCAAATTTTATTTTGCATATTATTCGGAAAATAAAAAAAAATGATTTATTTTAGTCTCATATTTTGTAGTTTAACCATATTTTGTATTTACAACTTTCCTGTAAGATTATACTGTAAAATTAATAAATTAATATTGTATATCATATAAAATATTTCAAGAAGTAAACATCCCGTATATTTGTATTAAAAGAATTTAAAATTTTGATATTAAAATTAATATTTCTTAGAATAATAATTATAATGGATTTTTTATTTATGAAATGTAAAGGTTTAGGTATATTTACATTTTAACAGACATGTCCTGTAAGTCAATGTATAACATTTTTAAATGTTATACAAACATAAAAAATCTGATGTGGCCAGCACATAACCTCTCGCCGTATATTTTACCTGGCTGTATGCATAAAGCAAAGAATATTTTTATAAATACAAATAATATATTCATATAAATCTATGACGTATAAACTTCTTTATTATTCAATAATAGCATGTCTCAACATGAAGATATTTTACCATAAATTATGTTACAATAAATTACAAAGTAGAGTTTACCATATATAAATATTAGGCTGGTAACTGCAATTTTCAATTCGAACAACGTTGTTTACTTTCTCTTCATATTCTTCTAGTAAAAACATTAATTTTGGGCGGTCTAAAATGTATATATGGATTGTGCATCTATTCTTACATATCTTCTTTTACATTTTATTTTTTCATACATGTTATATCTAAATAACACTAATTCCCTTTAATAAAGTGACGGATAGATTGCACTCCGATTATTCTTATATCGATGTGTAATTTTGTCAATATTTACAACTTAAGGCCCATTCACAAATCAAAATTAGTGTTAGTTTTATGTTTTACGTTGTATAGCAATTTGCAGCAGCATTCACAAATAATGTTTCAGTCGTGGTTTTAGTAGGTAGTGACACCTATTGGCAAATACGACACAAATTATAGAAATCGGTAACCCACCATCTTCTATTTTTTTTTTCTTTTTATTATACAATTTTATTAATAAAAGTGCACTTAAAATTTTCTTATTATTCATAATAATTCCAAACAAAACTTGACAGTTATAGACAAGAACAACTATATATCGCTATTTCTTTCTACGATCCTTCCTATCGGTTCGTTCTTATGTATAAAACATAAAACTAAAACCAAAGATTGGAGTTTGCAATGTTCTATGCTAAAACCAAAACTAAATACTGATTTGTGAATGCTTGTATAAGAAACCAATGCTACAAGGTCACTAAAACTAAAACGTAAAACATAAAACTAACACTAATTTTGATTTGTGAATGGGCCTTTACTTGAGAAGAATTTGATAGCTTTTTCGCAATTCAAAGTTACTCTAGTCTATAGTACTGGTGTACATTGTCCCATAATGTTTGGAACAAATTTAAGTCCTTCAACCTAGACTTGTCATCTCCATAATAGTCACAGATCAAGAACTAAGGGATTCTCCAAGTACATTTTTCTTTCATTACTCATTATTTCTGACACTGACATTTATTTGTCAGTTACAAATAATTTAAATTATCAACTATTTTTCATGGCATTCTTTCGGCTGTCAAATTTATTACACCAGATTATTTTATATTATTATACTTCTTTTATCTCTAAATCTATGGAATATATAATAAAATATTTAAATGTATCAGATAGAGAATTTAATTTTCTTTAATATTACCACGAAAAATTTTCAAAAAATAATATTTAGAAGATTTTTTTTCAAGAATCTTCTACTTCCGGTTGTCCAATTATTACCAAAAGCTTTTCAGATCTTCCCATGAATGTCCGATTGGGAAATACGTTGTTAAACAAATTTTAAGTCTTATAGTTTTTGAGTAACCGTCCTTCCAACATCCCACACACACACACACACACACACATACACACACACACACACATCCACACACACACACACACAGACATAATCGTAAAAATGTTAAAATCGGATTGTAGGGACCTTAAAACGTGCTTATTCAATAAAATCTGGATATGCGATTTTTAGCATGAATGCAATACCTCTCTTAGCGAGAGGTAAAAAAACATTTTTCAATTTTAAATAAATTTAGTTTATGATTATAATCGTGGAGTTTTTGACAAAAACAACAATAGTCCAAATATTGTAAATATGAGTTATATAAAGCGACATCTACTTTCAAGGTTGCTGAACAGTTGAGTAAGTCTGTTTCTCGCGAAAAGTATCTTAGACGTTATTACATTGTACAGTTTGAGCGATTCTACAAAGAATGACTAATTAATATGTAGGTAATTGCCCAGGTGTATTTTTCTATTACTTAACATCCAGACATCCAGTAAATAATTTTCTAATATTTAAACATGATCCTGAGGTAAATTGAATTTACAGAAATCATAGTAAACAAGGTATAATAATATTTTCAATGATACTATTTCAAAGTTCTATGTTACAAAATCAATACAATCATATAATAATGTTTCTGAGTGTGTTTCAAATTTTTCTCTAGATATGAATATAATATACATTTTTCGAAATATGGTACTTCAAAAAGTTTTTAAAAAGTTGTTACAAAATTACAATGAAAACCAGGAAAGAAATTCTCATTATCTTGATCATAATTATAATCCCGAAAATAAATACAATGTATATTTTCCTAAACAATATGAATAAAAGTTTTCTAAAAAGTTATATAAGAAAAGCGCAAAACATTATTTTTACAAAACAATGAATTTTAATTAACGTTTGACAATTTTCTGTCAGTATCCCTTAATTATTGTTGAAGTTTTGCGAAACTTTGACGCGTCTGAAATATCAAATTTTCAATAATACAAGTTAGAGTTACACTTTACAACATAATTTGAACTTTTTTCATTATAACTTCGAAAGGTTTACGAGTACAACAAAAAAATCAGCGTCGGGAACATAGAACTTCATGATTTCATAAATTTCTATGTTCTGGAAGTCATATGAGGTTTTTCATTAAAAACTTTAATGCATTATGTTCGTTTAAATATTTAAACTATTTAATGGCAGCGAAAACCGCGTAACTAAATTTAGAATAAGTAAATGAAATAAATTTATAATTGCGCTGAAATATTTATTTCGTTGAATTCAAAGGTTTCTTTCAGTTAAAGTTAAAAAGAATAACAACATATTTTATAATTATTTTATTTGTTTACAAGTTCACTTCGTAGATTTTTTGTGTTATACCGTAGTGTACTACATTATATTGTACCCTACTGGACTAAGTCTAATCAATCCTGCGGTGAAAATTATTATATTAAATATTTCCATCTAACGGCATGTATACGAAAGTCAAGCTAGTATTATTGAGAATAAGAAGACTAAGTAGGCTGTGGAAAACAAAATTTGCAGTATAATTTTAAACAGTTATTTATCTGTCATTTGTTAATCATTTTTTTAATGTATCGCTGTGAATAAATATATAGAATTAACCAGAGAGCATTTTAATACGACAGTTTTTTAGTCAGCCTGAAACGAATTTGACAGATTTTAAATCTCGTAGTAACTTATTTGACAGTTTTTTTTTACATCAAATGACACCAACTACATGTAAATTATGTAATATTTTATGTATGCAGGGTTTATGCAGACAATTAAATTAAAAAATTAAATTATAAAACTAAACAAGTATGTCTTCAATGACAGCGTTTATGTAACTATACTAAGAACTAAACCAACTAAACTAATGAAACTAAATTAAGAAGTTAGCTATTTTCAACATTTAGTTTAATTTTACATCTTTTTAGATTTGCGTCTACACCAATCACGCACGTATGACAGATTGTTAAAAGCTAACCTATAAAAATATGCGACAACAAAGTTTCTGCAGTGGTTTAATTTAAATTTAACCCGGTATTAGTCTCATAAATTAATTAATAAATCTATTCAATTTCGTATTAATAGGGATAGCCATGGCATTTGTACAAAAAGATAAACAAATGTTTCACATTTTATGTGTCAGAATTCGTTAGGTATAATTTTATTTTTAATATTTTGTAATATATTAGAAAATGCTTAACAAAAATAAGATTTCGCTAGACATCATTGGTTATTAATGTCATTGATATCAAGATCAGGTATATTATATAGTGTATAGTGCCCAAGGGCATTATGGGTTATTGCTATGGTACTGCTGTTAAGTAATTGATATTGACACTGGGATAAAGCCTAAAAACAAACAGAAGCATTAATAGCCTACCTATTTCGTAAATTTTATAAAAGTTTCTCATCCGTAATTCGTAGAATATAAAAAAAAACTACTATAATAAAATTATAACAATAAAGTTTGCACAAGATTTAGGTTATAAGGAATTTTGACAGATAAAATGTCTAACATTTGTTTCTATTTTTGTGCAGCGAAGGCTCATGAAAGTATTTTATTATTTTATAAGAATGATTTACTTAAAAATAAAATGTCCCTTTCATATTCCGGCATATTAAATTATTGTTAATACTGTGCAAAAATTTACTCACTTTATATACCTAAATAAGTTGTTTTATTTATGAAGTGATATTTATTAGGTACGACTAGAATTGGTTTGAAGAACTAAATGACTTTAAGCGCTTATATGATTAGGCCCGGTTGTTCCAAGTTCAGATAAAGTAGCAGTTTACTATCTATTAGATATATTTATTCTAACGTCTGAACTAGAGAATAAGATTTTTGGGTTGCTCCATGATGTTTTATTCTCCAGATAGCTAACTGGTGGATTTCTATCAGAAATAGGTATTAAAATTGTGTTATGGTAGAGTTATTTTTGAAAAGTTCGCAACTTGGCTGTAACAATTTTAATAGAAATTTGATTACTTTTTTGCTTGTCTGTGTTTTGGTGCAGTTGTAGTTTAAACCGCAGTTTGAACGTTTAGAAAAAAAGATAAATACGACTTGCAAAAATGAGTGGTGAAAATTACGGATAAAGAGAAAGAGCAGTTTATTTTACTACCGCGGAAATAACTAATTTAATTAAATTAGTTAACAAATACAAAAATATAATTGAGTTCAGGAAGACAGATTCCGTCTCTTGGAAAGAAAAAAAGACATCATCTGGAGTCAATTATAAATTATTTTAGTTTTAGTAGTGGCCAGTATACACGATATACACCCTGTTGCATAAAATCATAAAGCTACGAGTACCAACAACTGGCATATGAAAGATACAGCGTGATTCGTGATTTAGAAAAACAAATGTACAAAAATGTGTTTATTTCTCAAATTATGCTTTCTTTAAACTTACCTAATAGATAAGAACAATATTTGGTCTTCAATTTTATCTAACAAATAAAGAACTGTATTCTTTGACATTCGAAACCTCAAAAAATTCTGAATCATCCCATTTTTCAAAATTATTACCTACATCTTTCTCGTACTGTGTACAGTTTTCGAAAATTACTATTATCAAAAATGAAATCCAATACTTCATCATCACTATTGTACTGATTATTATAATAATTATTAATATTAACAAACAGCTTATATCGTCAAAACAAGACAAACGTTCCATACCATATGTTTTTCTTCACTTCATGTTTCCATCCGTGTACACTCGGTACGATATTCTTTGGATAAAACTATTAACTGGTAGTTTAACTGACTGTTAGTTATCTTTCCGTTAACGAAAATTTATCTTACTGGTAACTGTTAACCATAAGTGGAACAACGCAAAATGAAGTTATCAACAGAATAAATTTTAACCGAATGTTTAACTATAGATGGAACAACCGGCCCTTAGAAGTGTTAAATGAGGTGTTGAAAATTGAAGAAATAAGCGCTTTAAATAAAGTGTCCTTTATAAATGAGTTCTCCCTTTAATAAGCTTAAAAAATTACTGAAATTACATTTACTGCGAAATCGTAAAGGCATTAAAATTTTATCGCATTATGGGGGGGAATGTAAAACAGGGACAAAATGACTCCCAAACGCAGTGAACGTGTTAATGTACATTTGTCAGTTTATATAAGCGGAATTACAAATATATAAATATACGGGGAAAAGCTTAGTTTTCCATTCTGTGTTACAAATTCATTTGTAATTTAAATTTTTAGACCGCTATACAACCCTCGTACTTTTATATACAATAAAAAATAAAAATGCGATCCAAATCTAGGTTTGATCAACGTTTTTTGTTAAAAATCCTTGTACATAAAAGGTGTGTTTTCCTGTTTTACATAGTATAATATTCCGTTGTGGACGAGTATAAAAGTTCCTCTTATTTTAATAACATTTTATTTGCATTACAATGGTGTCTGTGAGCGTTACTTCAGCGCATTAAGCCTTTCATTAGGCAATTTGTATTTAAATAAATAGCTTCGAAATATATTTTTATGTTGATTGTTAGGTAAAGTACTCCATTATAATATACAAAATTACATGGACAGAACGAGGCAGTTCTAGAAAAGGATAAATATGAAATACTTAGGTATTTTGTGAAATATAATGTCAGTACAATTTTTTATGGCGTCTCGTGGCCATTTGGCCTGAGTGTCTGGTCGCGAATATGGAGAACCGGGTTCGATCCCGACCGACGCCATATAAAATATTTCGTCATATGTAATTTCAGTAATGTTTTAAGCTTATTATTTTAAATAGCACAAAAGTGACCCTTCACCTCTCCGCGCCAACAATAAGTGCCTTTGAAGACGCTGGCACGGTACAAATATGTCATCATCATTACCGAAATCTATGTACAAAGTAGATTGGCATATCCAGCAATGGGTATTATGCCTTGATGATTTATATTTTTTAAAATATATAATAAAAGCTAATTTACATTAATTTCAAGCTGACTTCAAAACTGGCAAAGCTTTTAAATTATAAACCATGATTAGAAAAAGAATCCTGCTTAATTCTTTATTTTCATTTGCAACAATACTATAATTAATTAGTTAACTAAGTTCTAATGACCCTTGTGTGTTCCCGATATAATTTTATTATTATAATATAAATATGTACTTCGTTCCCCTTTTGCGTTATAAAATATTTTGACAGTAAACAGTCATAGCCATTCTAAAATATGTTAGGTACACTCGGCTTCAAAGTTCTTTATTAGCCCCAACCAGGGTTCGAAGGATATCCAGGGTGCCCATTTTATCTGTTCCCGCCTGAAAGTTTAAGAATAGGCAACACAGAATACATTTCACTGGCACTTCGTGTAGATTAGTACTTTTAATCGAATAATCACAGTAGATAAGAACAAAAAATTTAATTTAATAGAAGAAAATGGCTTATATAAAACTTTTATTATTTTAAATATACTATTTTATGACAGATGTAGATATTTTTTATAAAGTCAGGTTTACAAGGTACGACCTCAACTTTTATTTTTTAAATAGCAACCTACAATTATTTTACTAAAATATAAACAGCCATTTTTTGCTCTTTTCAGCGACGTATTAGTTTTTATTAACGTATTTGAAAAAATTCGAGAAAAATGAGATAATTGAGATATATGGGAAATAATTTTTATTCAAATATTATAGGCGACTACGTAAAACTAAACAAAATGTTAATATCAACAAAGCATACTTTTGCTTGTTACTTATTTATTAATACTTACTTATTTACTTATTTATCTATTTATTTATTATTTATTTTCACATAGCCACCTAGCATATTTGAATAATAATTATTTCTCATATATCTCAATTATATTATTTTTCAAATACATTAATAAAAAGTATTATTGTAAGAAAACAGTATAATTTATTGATGAAAGATCACAAAAATACATAATGAAACACAATTACAGACAAATATTGTAATCCCTAATCCCTGGATGGTTCAGACTCTCACCTTCAAACGCCAATAATCTGGAAAAGATAAAATGGATGAGTATACTCTTTCAGTGAGTGCTTAGGATCAACGTAAATACGCAAGGCCTCAGCCCAACTTTGGGATTAGGATAGGATTGGGTAACAGTCCCAGCCGCACTGTAAACTCTTCCTCAGTCCGCAAGCGAGGATACAGCTGAGCCGCAGAACAGCTCTTTCTCAACACCGCAGCGTGAGTGTAACCAGTCCCAGCCGCACTGTTGACACTACCTCAGCCCGCAAGCGAAGGTACAGCTGAACCACAGAACAGCTCTTACTCAACACCGCAGCGTGAGAGCAACCAGTCCCAGCCGCACTGTAGACTCTTCCTCTGCCCGCAAGCGAGGGTACAGCTGAACCGCAGAACATCTCTTTCTCAACACCGCAGCGTGAGAACAACCACATATAGTAACAACACAACCCTAACACTCACCGTTACACAAAAATATATAAATGCACCCATTATGCCCTGTTCTTTTTAAAGAGAGTTTTGATTACAACAAAGAAATATTTGATTACAACAATGAATATGACTAATTTCACAATAAAAATATAATATTTGTTATTGTACGAATTATAAAATTGCACGTATTTAACGTAATTTGACATGAACATTTTTTTTACGTTTTTGTTCTAATCCATAGCAAGCTTTATTACAAAAACAAAGAAGTATATAATTTTTAAATTTACATATCTCGCTTATACAAAGGGCTAATTTAATAATACTTGATGTGCTAGACGCAGAAATTAATTCTCTAAAACTTTTATTTGAAGCATTTATTTCTAAAATCAAAATAAAATCATTTTATTCAAGAAAAACTGTTAACAACTTCAAGTAATGTACCACTTCCGGTTAGCCTATTTTAACCAAAATCTATTGTTATTTCGATTGACATAAAAGTCTTGTATACCAAATTTGAAAAGTTTTGGATTATATTTTAAAACAATTTTTCATTAAAATCTTTCATAGGCTTCATGTAAAGTACCACTTCTGGAAATAGTGTAATAACCAGAAAGGGAGGTGCACAACTAGATGTTATAGGAGTCCTAAATACAAAATTTCAACTTTCTACGGCTTACCGTTTTTGAGTTATGCGAGATACGTACGTACGTACAGACGTCACGACGAAATTAGTCAAAATGGATTCAGGGATGATCAAAATGGATATTTCCGCTGAAATCTGAAAACCGAAATTTTTCGCGATTACAATACTTCCTTTACTTACGTACAAGGAAGTAAAAATACATAATGATATACTCTTTAATTTCTCGCTCCCGTTGCATAATGAAAAAGATTAACTACAAAAATAAATATCTAAATTTTGATCTATATCGGATAAATATCGGAAAAGCTGTTATTTATATAAATATCATGATATTTCGAACACTTATATTTTGTGTCTAATGCTTCGCCACACTAAAAGTAAAATACTCGTTGACTGCGTATGCCCTAACTTAATACGCATCTCGCACATGGGCGCATCCATTTCCATCTCACTTTTTCTACATTCATTTTGAATCCAGCATTACTACACCTGTAAATTTTGGTCAGCATTAATTAAAGCATTGAAATAGTGTTATCCTCTCTAATATATCTCATGATATTTTGAAGTTAATTAATAGAAAACAGTACCTAAAACCAGGGCCGGCACCTAAGTGTTTTGCCGCCTGAGGCAAATTTCTTTTATTGCGCCCCAATAAGTAAGGGGGGGAGAGGTGGATATTAAAATATAATGCACATACAGGGTGTTTTCTTTAATGCAATTAGTGCTTTTTTGGGCGAAATAATGACTAGAGAAAAATGTAATATAAAAAAATGATAAAGAAGAAATGGCTAATTTAGTGGTTCTCATACAGTAAAACAACATTATTTTTTTTAAATGGTACCCTATAATGGACTATTAGATATATTTTTTTTCTAATTTCAACGATATAAATATTGTATAGGGTTGTATAACAATTATTTCGAATAAAATGATATTAAAAATTAGAAATAATATAATAAAAAATGACTTTTCTACTATGTAACCTAGACAACAGACGTATCAATACTTGTGTATTGGATAGCCTATTGCAATATTCATTCACATTGTTTTTAATTTTTAATGTCATATTTCTCGAATTATTTGTTTTACAGCCTTATATAATATTTATATCGTTGAAATAAGAAAAATTTCTCTATCTAATGGACTAAAAATTATATAGCGTACCATTTAAAAAAAAATAATTTGGTTCTACCGTTTAAAAATTACTGGTTGAATTTTCGGTTTGTTATTACTGATAAATTAGCCCCTTATTGTAAAATTAATAATTGTTGTATTTTCGCTGATTGAAACAAATTAACAGCAATAAGTTACACATCGTTGGAAAAAAAAATATTTTATTCAAAATCATTACAGTAATATGTCGATTCCTAACCTTTTAGAGGTTAGGAAATACATCATTCCTAACTGCAATGACAATCTTTTGGGTGGAAAATAACAGATTTCATTGGTTGGAAATGTTTATGTAGGGGTTACCTAGCAACATTGTTATAGGTCCTTATAATAAAGTAGGATATATAAATTTTGATAGAGCTATCAAAAAACAATATATAAATTAAAGGTTATAACTCAATGATTTATTCTGAAAATTATAGATTTAAAAAGAGTATGATAGTAAATAAAATAGTATACACACCTCGGTAGCAGTTTCATTACAACCTCACGCTGTATCTCACCTCGAGGGTTCGCCTATCGGTAATACACATAAGCCCTCGGCTGTAATGAAACATATCCCACTTCGGATGTAATATAATATACAAATTAAAAATATTCCCTTGCCGTCGATTGAAATAAATGCCGCGTTTTAAAAGTACCGCCCCTTAAAAAGTGCCGCCCTAGGCGGACGTTTCGCCGGCTCACCCCTAGCGCCGGCCCTACCTCAAACACGAATAGCTTCAGCACCAAACGTGTTGAAGAAAAGTACATTATGTATTATAAAAAAAATTGTAATTCACTAATATTTTATTTTCAAATCTGGCAAAATTTTGTACGGTCAAGAATATAGTTCGTCTTCGGTTTGCTTAACAATAAACTTTTTTGAAATTTGAAATGCTTCAATTATTGGATATTAAACATTGGTGCTCGTCTTTTCTTTAATTGCGTATGCTGCTAACCCACATTCACTTAATTTTAAAGGAAAATTAAAACTGTCGGCGCTTTGTGAAAATCTAAAAAGACGGTGACCATTCCTGCGTAAAATGAGATTTAAATAACAAAAAGGATGTAAGTAAATTGTAGATTTTTTTGATTCACCGATAAGAACATAACGAAATGTAATGCGGGCGACCCTTATATCGTAGTGAGAGATTCATTTCGGACAATTTATTCCATTATGTGTATTTCCAATTTCAAAGGATTTATCTACCAGTTTTCAATATTCAATACTCAGACAAAAGAGCGCAAATAATTTGCCGCGATTGTTGGGGATCTTGATTTATGTGTTCTAATCACAATAGCGATGTAATTGCTGTTAAATTTATACGATCGTTAAGAATTAACTGTTCTTATAACTGGTCACCTTAAATTAGAACAATAATTAACTTTTTTGGTCATTTAGAAGTCTTGCAATTGTGAGTGTAATTAATTATTCTGTGTTAATTTAGCTTCGTTAATATTCTCGGTTCACTTCCTAATACAATGTAAATTGGGTAGGTAAACAGTATTAATAAATTGTGTAAACAGTGCGACTGCCGTGCGCATTAAAGTACAATCGAACCATCGAATCTCCACAATTCTAAATTTTCTTAAAGTCGAAGTATACTGTTATTCCCTGTACATTTTGTATAATGGGGTCCTCCACAATAGCAACAAATTAGAACATAGGTCATTTATATTAAAACTGTATGTTAAACAGTATCAAAGATTTAATAAAAGTTATTAGTTTTTAAAATAATAGAATTTTAATACAATATCCTTATCTTTATGTATATATACATCACACATTTACTCTATTCCAAATTATCAATACTTTCAAGCCTTCTGCTATCGTTTTTTTAAAATACGGAATCCATTTTGAAATACATGAATGCAGAAAACAACAAAAAAAAATCTGATCTGGCTTTTCAAAATAACAATGCGCTTTAAGTAAAGTATCTTTTCTGATAGATCGTATATAAACAAAATCTGATTTGTTGTTTCATTAAATACATAAGTCTATAACACGAAATTTTGGATTATATTTAATTGTTTATAGATATACAAGTTAAATACAATATCTGGGTTATCATATACCGAGTGATTCATTTGTTTGTTCTTTTTTAATAACTCAATTATTTTAAATATTATGGAAAAACATTCAAACGCAGTTTGTTTTATATTAAAATGTCTATAAATTTTAACGCAATGGTATGTCATTTTATATTAAATGGAACATCCTATACATTTATTCAAATTTGAAAAGTACATGAAATTTGCTATCCAATCGTATAAAATCAATCATATGTTACATTATTAAATATTACATTTTTATTAAATGCAGGGCCTAGTCTTTGCATTACATTATTTTAATATCACGCCTTTCAAAATTAAAGAAAGTTAATTAATTAAATATTTTATCTATTTTAATTCGATATTTCATTATTACACCTGTTATTTAATATTATCACATGTCTAATTCAAAAAAGATTACCTATTGCAAAGCCTGCTGTATTTAATAAAAATGTAATATTTTAATCATTCAACATTGTATTTTTTAATAATATAACATAATTGTTTTTATACTATTGGATAGTAAATTTCATGTACTTTTCATATACTTTACAGCAGGTAAAAACAATGGAAGTAAACCAAATAACACATTTAAATTTATGATACCACGCCAGACTCTATGCGTTGGTACGAAAGTGAAAGATGTGTTGAATGACATAGGCTACCAATGAATATATTATTCTCTATACGATTTGATTGCATTTTATATTTCATATTCAACAGATATAGAGTTAAAGACTTACAAAGATAATAAATTTCATAAATCAGCCAGCTGTGATAACTTAACCATGGAAACTGCTAATATATTCAGGTAATTCAAATTGACAGATGTCAGTATCAATAAAAATAAATGAATGAAAGATTAAGAGAAATAATAGTGTTGGGCGTTTCTAGAAAGATATAGGAGAGACGATTACATTGGTTTGAACATGTCATGAGGAGAGATGAGTATATTGGAAGAATGAATAGCTTATAACAGAAGGTGGAAGAAACATAGGAAGACAAAATAATATAAGATGAAAGGAGAGAAAAGGAATTGAATGAGGACGACACACAAAACAAAAATTAGTGGAAGAAGAAAATAATAAATAGCGACCCACTAACAAATGGGAAAAACTAAAGAAGCAGAAGATGTTAGTGTCAAGTGCTATTTGCATGAAATAATATTACTGGAAATTTAAAATATTTTGCAAGTAAATTTATGTATAGGGCGCGTGCAGTGACGTGACTTTGCTGACTTTGGCAAGAAGATATGTGGACCAGTGTCAAAATGACAGCTACTAATTACGTCCATAACTGACAAATGTCATATTTTTTCATTCAAAATTTCATGATTTTCTTATTTCATGTGGTTTATTTATTATCAGGGGTGTGGAATTCACTTGCCGAGAAAAAGAATCATCAAATACCAAAAAAAAAAAATTTTGTATGAAAAATTTTGACGTGAGGATATGACCCGCAAAACAGAAATGAATGGAAGAAGAAAATAAAAAATAGCGACCCCTAACGAATGGGAAAAGCTAAAGAAGAAGAAAATGTAAGTGTCAAGTGCCATTTGCATGCAATAATATTACTGGAAATTTAAAATCTTTTGCAAGAAAATTTATGGAATTTGTACATACAGGATTGACGGAAGGTATTGTACTGGCTACATCAGATTTTTTCTTTTTAAATTATTTAGTATGAATTTACAAATTCATATATACACAATGTAGTGTAATACAAACGAACAGATCTAATGCCAAAATCGTCATTCACCACATGAATGATAGAATGACATGCATATTCTAATAATTAAATATTTGAAAATGACATTCATTACCGCGGTTACATTAGGTACCGCTTCTATTTCATTTTTTACCGTTGACGAAGATAGCATATACCCCTTTGTAACACGTACGATAATGAGATAGCGATTAAAAGTCTCCAAATATGTGTGTACGACAAAGATGCTAGATAAAAGTTTAATAATTCTTGCAGCAGAAATTGATGACGTGCGTATCAACTCAGGGAAATAGAATGTATATTAATTTTTTGTAGCGTGCATAATAAGAAAGTTTTTCATATTAAAAACTCCATACTGTACATACGAGTAGTTTATACCAATTCCAAGCTATCGAACAACGAATTATATTAATTGTAGTTGTAGACCAAAATAAAAGAAACATATGAGGTGCAAAATTTCAAAAGGAATAATATCCACTTTCAAACAATATGAGACAGAACATAAGAACAAATAAAAGAACAGATGTTTTTACCTTCCGTTACTATTAGGGTAAGGAAGGTATAGTAAAATTTTCTAAAGATGTCCGATCAAGGTCATCTGTATCATAAACGAATTAACAAATTAACATACATTTATCTCTCTCATTAGCAAAGGTTATAAACGTGTGCGATAAGGATGGATATAACACGCTTGTCTTTCAAAAATTCATATTGTTTCGACTAAGTTAGGACATTTCACTTTAAAACGATGCTCGTTGCTGATAATACTTTCGCTGTAACGTAAGTTTATGTATTAATTCAGATACATTACCTTGATTCATAGCCGTACGGATAACGTTATTTTCTGTGTCACTGACACTGACATTGTGTCAGTATTTTATTTTGCACATATTTTGTTTTACATTTGCTAATAAACTTACCAGTTGACTTATTTTTAAATTTTGAATGGTTTTATTCTAACATATATTTTTATATTAATAAAATAATAGCATATTTTAGGATCCCTATATAATACGATTTTACGATTTTTACGATGATGTCTGCCTGTATGTAAGTGTATGTGTCTGTGTGTGTGTATGTGTGCGTGTGTGTATGTGTGCGTGTGTTTGTGTGTGTGTGTGTGTTCCAAAAATTATAATTTTTTCGTATTACTCAAGTTTACATCCAGAAGAACAAGTGATTAGATTTTGTTATAATTGGTCAACCGGAAGTAGCCTCATTTAAAGATTTTAACAGTTAAATATGATTTATTGACATTTAACGTTATTATAACTTGAAGAATAAATTATTCTCTATACGATTTGATTGCATTTTATACGTCTTATTCAATAGATATAGAGTTAAAGAATTATAAACATATTAAATTTCATAAATCACCCAGCTATGCTAACCATGGAAACTGCTAATATATTCAAATAATTTAAAATGACATCTGTCAGTATCAATAAAACGAAAATGAATGTGGTAAGGAAATAACTCTAGTGTTACAAGTTTCTAGAAAGATACAAGAGAGACAATTACATTGGTTTGAACATGTCATGAGGAGAGATGATGAATACATTGGAAGAAGAATGAATAGCTTAGTAATAGAAGGATGAAGAAACAGAGGAAGATCAAAGATAAGATGGACTGTATTTCGGAAGACTTGAGAGAAAAGGAACTGAATGAGAACGACACGCAAAACAGAAATGAGTGGAAGAAGAAAATAAAAAATAGCGACCCCTAACGAAAAGGAAAAGCTAAAAAAGAAGAAGAGGATGTCAGTGTCAAGTGCAATTTGCATAGTTTGTTTATGAAATAATTTTACTGGAAATTTAGAATCTTTTGCAAGAAAATTTATATATGTAATTTATACATAATACACAGGATTGATGGAAGGTATTGTGCTGGCCACATCAGATTTTTTGTTGTTGTTTTCTGCATATATTTGAAAATGGATTCCGTATTTTAAAAAAGCGATAGCAAAACGCTTGAAAGTATTGATAATTTGGAATAGAGTAAATGTGTGATTTTTTATGCTGTGACTCTACATACTTTTATATGGGATAATTTGTTTTTAACTAAATGACATATGTACCTTGAAAATACTGATTGCCATCTATAAGTCAGTAGATGAATTTTTGGGATAACATTCCTTTTAAAATTTTGCTTCTCGTGTGTTCACACCAACGACCACCTACACTCAGATATGACTATTACTTCGCCTAACATGTACGTAATGCTGGTTGCATCAGAATATCTCGTTTCAGCCTTAATTACAATAATAAACAAATATTGTTGCATGAACTAAAAATTCCAAACATGAAATTTATTGCATTTATTAATAACAGTGAATTTTCATTAGATAGAACCTTACGTAATAGTTACTTACACAATGAGCTAAGAAAGAGGGTCATTTCATAACGAGTGTGAATGTTGACTACGTCTTGCGTACCTTAACATAAATATGAAATTATTGTAGTAATCATAATTATTGTAAAAAAAGTATAAATTTGCATATTATCGCTTATAGTCATATTATTTATTTAAAAACTTTGATATTGATATGTGCGGTATAATAACACACTAGCGTGTTATGATTTATCACATAATTGAACGATATTGTTAATTTTCATTCCTAGGTAATAGTGTGGAAACAAAATATTTCGTATGTGGTCGTGAGCAAAAAGTTTATGTAATATAAGAAATTTTAACCCCATTCAATTTTACGAAACATTGTCCTTCTTTACTGTAAACTACTGTAGAGGAAACAAGATAAAATATTAGGGATATAGCAAGGGATTTTGCAGCTTGTACGTTATCATGTACGTTTTTGTAAAATCCGTGTTTCTATTTAATTTAAAAACAGTGAGTCTTTTTATAAGAGTTTTAGAGTTACAGAACACTTACAAAGGAAACTATTAAATTGTATTATTGTTTAATTTTTAGGAATACGTTTTTGTTATGAAAATATTTAAAAATTAAGCATGAAAGTTGTACAAATTATTAGTAGATCCTAATTTAATCAGAACATAATTAACGTTTTTCCTGGAAAACCAGTATAAACAATTGTAAATGTAATAATTTATATCATAAATCCGCTCGACAATTATTTGTAAAGCACTCCACTTTAGTAACTCGTACAATGTTTTAAAGTGTGTGTGCTTTGTCCATTGTTCGGAGCTCTTAACATTTTAAATTTATTTAATGGACGCTTGTATTTTCGTACAGTCAATCTATTATTTCTGCCATTCAGTTAATTATGCTGGCTTTTCGATTCCTAATTCTCATTTTGAGTAATGTGTAGAGGTGTTAATTAATTAAAATACGAAAACTTTGTTCATCGTCAATTAATTATAGATAGCGTTACCATTTACGCAGATAAATGGGGCCAGCACAATACCTCTCGCTACTTCCGTTTTTGATTACATAAGTATAGGGCGCGAGCAGTCATGTGACAATGTTGGCCTTGACAAGCAGATATGGGGGGCCATGTCACAATGACAATTAGTAATTATGTACATAGATGTTAAATGTCAGAATTTTTCATTAAAAATTTCTAGATTTTCTAAATTCACGTAGTTAATTTGTCACTAGGAGTGTGGAATTTACTTGTCGAGGAAAATAAACCACATGTAATCGGAAAGTCACTAAATTTAGATTGAAAAATTATGATATTTGACATCTATGTATATAATTACTAGATATCATTCTGACACGGACTCCCAAATCTGCTTGTCAAGGCCAACAATGTAAAATGACTGCTCGCGCCCTATTGTATTTAACATTTCCTGTACACTCTACACCAAAAATTCTACTTACATCTATTCTTTATATTTAGATCTTTTAATTTTAAAGTCTAGATGCATATTTTAAATATTTAATTAATAATTCAATAAGAAATAATATAATGTATGTATCTGTCAGTTACAAACATTTATTATTTTTCAATTGGTTTCCATGACATTATTTGGGCTGTGAAATTTATTACAACAGATTATTGTATAACTTATATTTTTTTATCTCTAAATCTGTAAAATATATAATAAAATATGTATATGTATCAGATAGAGAATCTATACTTCTTTAATAAGCAAGAACAAAACTTTTCAAAATATAATATTTAGAATTTTTTTTTTTAAATCTGCTACTTCCGGTTGTCCAATTGTTATCAAAACTTTTTCAGCTCTTCCCAGTAATGTCCGATTGAGAAATACGTAGTTAAACAAATATTAAGTATTATAGTTTTTGAGAAATCGTCCTTCCAACCGACCACACACACACACACACACACACACACACCCACACACACACACACACACACACACACACACACAAGCATGCACGCACGCACACGTACACGCACACGCACATGCTCACGCACACGCACACACACACACACAGAATCGGATTGTAGGGATCTTAAAACGTGCGTAATCATTAAAATCTGGATTTTTAGCATGAATCCAATACCTCTCTTAGCGAGAGGTAAAAATGATCTAAATCCCGAAAAAGATTTAAATATAGAGATACATTTCAGCTTTGATTATCAATTAGTTTACAACATTGCTCATTTTTGAGTTATTACTGCTAAAAGTCATAAATACCCATCGTTATTAGGATTTAAAGTGAAAAATTAATCAATAATCTAATTTTTATGAATTTGTAAATGTGTTGACCTGACGCGGCCGTTATGTTACCGTACTGTGCACATAAGAACGGGTGTGGCTTTACTTGTTTGAAAAGCGGACCCAGAATGTTGATTTTCTTATTCTTAATCATTGTACGAGGCGTGACACTCGTTTTTATTGGGAATTGTTGATATATTTATTTCCAAATATGTGGAGTGATCTTTTTTTGAAATTGTCAGTTTGCTGTTCCTTATTCGTAATCTGCTAAAAGTTTGTCGAAATTAATATTTTGTAATTTTAACTTCTGCTGTTTGTAAAACTTCGGAAGAGGCTTCTAAAATCTCACACATTTTCACCAATTTACTAGAATTAAAAGTTTGTCTACGCTTTGTAGTAGCTTACAAACCCACAGAATTTCAAGATTAAAGTCGCCTGAAGGATAATTAAGTTTTGACATATTGCCCCTGAAGGAGAATAGATAATCTGTAACTTCAGTAGCAAATAGATACAATTGCGCCTTTGATCTTCACTTTAATAAAATATTCCAAAGTGAACTTCATGTACAAATATTAAAACTAACTAGGTAAATATCAAAAACTTGTTAAATAAATATTAATTAAAATGTTTTGTTCAATGAACTTTGAAAGATTGTAGGATAAAAATTTAAAAGCTAATAAGGGAAGTCAAACAAGAATCGAAACTTGGTGTTGACTTTTCGCTTTATTGCGCCTGAGTGTCGGACACCAGATCAACTTTTAATCCTTGGGTACAACCAAGAGGAAACAGAATTTTTTAATGAAAACGATGAATAAGACATTTTGGGTAATTAAAAAAAGTAATTGTTCTCAAATCTGATTTATGTATATGTAAGTTCTTGTAAATACAGCCTTGATCAAAAGTATTGAATACTAAATAATGCATTACACAAAATTAATTAGTAAAGATAGTCATTTTTGCTTATTATGAATACAGAAATATGTACATTAAATTTAACCAGTGATAGAACTCAACGCAACAATATTTCTTAATAACTTTTTTTCGAAATCTCATTTTTTAAGCATTTTTACCGCCGCCCCCACCCCCCCTCATAAATTAACGAATCGTTTAGGTATTTTTAAAATAATATGATCCAGTAGCAATAACAATGGAACAATTGTTTTTAACAAATGTGAGTTTTCAACTTTTTCAAATAAATTTTGAAAAATAAATCGATTAATTATTAATATAAAAGTTATAATCAGTAAAAATACCTGACTTTATGGATAGCGAGTATACAGATAAGTCGGCAAATTTATTTGGAATGTTTTCCGAATCGTTATCTTCTAAACGTTCGCACTTATGTACATGTATGTAAATAAAATAAATAAATCTCCGAGATCATGAGTCCTTTAAGTCTGCTGCTCAAGATCGTGGTCGAGCTCGCCCTGATCACATAGAGAATATCGAAGAGGATGTTTTGGACTCGAAAAATAACACTACAACACATAGTGTCACATATGATTATGTAGAGGACATTGAAAAAAACAACAGTTACATCATTTCATCGACGCCTTCAGTATTGTATTTAGTGTTTCTGACGAGACAAGATATTCTCGAATCTCGTCTCGTCTCGTCTCGAAATTTCTCGTCTCGGCGAGACGAGAAAGCTTTTTGAACTCACGAGACGAGACGAGACTTACATGTCGAGATTCTCGAAAATTATTCCGAGATTTCTCGACAATTCTTTTTTTTTTTAATTGTAATTTTTTATCAAAAAAGTGATCATATTTTTCTAATTATAAGTCTAAACAGAATCGGTAAAATTTCTTATAATAAAACTACCTCCTATTTCCCTGAAATCACAGTGTTCACGTTCACTTACCGATAGAATGTTACAAATGTAAAAAGCGTGCTGATATATTTATTTTATTTTAATAATTTATTATTTATAGGAATCCTTTTTAATAAATAATGTTTAAATAAGCAAAGATACACTTACAAAATTGCCACCACATGAAAGAGAGATGCGTGAATATTAGAAAATGATGAAACATAAATCATGGACAAAATATAATATTGTCATGTGAAATTTGTTTATTGAAAACTTTTAATTGCAGAAAAGCTTATTTATTTGTTTTGTACGCTCTTCTGTAATTTTCCTTATTTTGAATTTTCGCGTCAATGAGACTTATCAACTCAAACGCACCTGTTTGCCTTCTAGGTATAAAATTGATAGTGAAGAAAATAGTTGTTTGTCTCAAGTTTTAAATCACTCTGTATATTATTTATACGTGTTTCGGTTATCAATTTAAATTGCATACTGAATTTATTAAGAAAGAAAAAATCGAGATATCTCGTCGAGATTCTCAACCGAGAAGAGACTCCATTGCTCGAGACGAGAAAAAATCGAGACGAGACTTAATTTCTTGTCTTATAAACGAGACGAGACGAGACAATGTAGTTTCTCGTCTCGATCGTCTCGTCAGAAACACTAATTGTATTGACAATGATGGTGGCCATTTTGAACATTTATTGTGATTTCATTTAAGTTTGCATCACTTTTCATCATCATTATGCGTTTTCTTGTTCCGTCAATTGTAGAGTTGTTCTTGGTCGACTGCATACTATAAATGTCCTAACATTCTTGGGTTGTCTAACTTGTTGTAACATAAAAAATTGACGTATTTTGTTAGCTTAGTCGAGGTATTCTATTCTATCTCTTATCTTTCCCGATTTGTGTATAGTTTCAACTTCTGGTATAGGTATCTATTAACTATTCACCAGTTTGTAATCATTCTTTCATTGTTTTCAGTCACAAGTCACAATGGGAACAAACCAGCTGTTCGTAGACGTACGCCATACGCGCGCGCAAAATAGTCGCATTTTGAATTTTAGCATAATGTAACGCGCTCGACTTTTCAGACATGTGACAAAACTTTGAAGAATTTTAACTCAATATCTAGAAGGTATACTTATTTCTGTTACATCCTGTATATTGAGGATCTAACAATTGCCTTTTAATAACTGCAATAATTAAAGCATTCAAATTCAAAAAATATTAGATAGTTGTTTCAAAAGTGACGCCCGTGCTTTTTCGATTTTATTCACCAACGTAACTTAAATATTACACTTGGCTTAAATTGACAATGTTGCATCGAAATGAAATGTCAAATGAATTATAATACATTGCTGTTAAAATTTCGATTTGCTTTCTTTTGTTTTATTTTCACCAGACTGCAACTCCAATTATTTATCTATAACCTTTAAAATTTAAGCATTGTCGGTGTAACTGGGCATAAACAATTTTTTTAAAAAAATTTAATTTGGGAATTTGAGGAATTCTGTGTAATAATATAGATTTTTACGATGTAGTTGAAATTTAAATCAAATAAGAAAAAAATTATAAACAAAAGGTTATGTTCGTAAACATGTACAAGTAATCAAATATTTTAAATCATATATCGAAGCGTTGTAAGTGTGTACACTAAAATTGGTTTATATTAAGTAGCTAGTAGGTCTACATGATGTAGTGTAATTTTTATTACTTATATAAATTTGATTTCGGTACCGTGCGGGCGTGTATTGTCACCTTACGGGCACTCATTGCTAGCGTTAATAGTGCACCACAGGGATCACTTTTGTGCCATTTAAAATTCTAAATAACTTGTGGTGTCGGTCGGGATTGAACCCGATTCTCCAGATTTACGACTAGACAGTCAGGCACGCGGCAAAGCAGATTGATACACCCAGAAATGGGTAATATGCCGTGTTGATATATTTTTTTTTTACAAATTTGATATAAAAATACACGTTGAATATGTGAAAAAAATATGCTTTTTAAATAATTTATTTTGACTATGTAATACAAAATATCTTATACGGATGTACATATTATAAATAAAGAAGAACAATTGAACAATAGATATATACGAAGGCGAGACATCGTTAGTATCTCATCTAGAGAATGCATTTTTATTTTTGGACAGTTTTTAAGCTAGTCAAAAGGACGAGGACTAAATAACGGACTACCTATCACTTACAACGTAAGCAAAAGCAATGAATTGAGTGAACAATAATCAACAATAAACAAAAATTATAAACGAACTAATTAAATAACAAAATACTAGTAAATTTTGCAATATTGAAATTATTACTTAAATTGATTTTGAGGCGCGGATAATGAAAGTTCATTATTAATTTTGTTGTTCTCTGTACTGGTGAATTGCCTGCTGAATTCGTATTGACAGTGGGTATAGAAAATAAATCATATGATTTAGATTTTAGGTATATAGAGTAAATTATTGTACTTACCGTTTATCTTCGTACCTGAAGTCTTTGAAAACAGATTTACACAAATGTTCGTATGTCACTTTAAATGTTTAAATGTTAGTTTTTACATTGTCATTTAATACACAAAAATATACGTCCATCCACTACAGTAAATCACAACACACTAAATCATGTATACCAGCTTGCGATTTTATACTTGTTCAATAGGTACAAGTTAGGACTAATCACAGCGCAGAATGAAATATCTGTATTTAAAATATACTAAATATGTATGTACTGTAATATTATATATCACAATAATATTTTTACCACATTTATAATGGGTGAAATTTTACAAATTATGATGTCCATTTACAATATACGCTTTACACATTACACTGATATATTTCACAATTTACCAAATCAGTTTAAAATACACTCGTGGCAAAAAAAACCAGGAACTTAAAAATTAATTATAAGGAATAAAAGTGGTACTTTGTGTGACGACCGTGTAAGTTTGTACGACGATCGAAGCGAGTCTGCCAGTTGCACGTGAGTCACTCAAAGACACTTTTACTCCGAATGACACATTATATTTTTCCTTGGAACGCATATATTTAAAGAAAATTACTACTTCAAGTTACAATAATTAAAAACATTTTACGTGAAGTACGTTTGCGGATTACAATTGCCCTATTGCTATGGATATTTTCGTTTTGTTATAAACAGTCAAGTGAAAATTTTCACGTTTTAACGATTAAATAAAGACTGCAATTGTATATCCTCCATGTGTTGCAATTATGTACGAACTTGAAGTATTATAATGTACGCCTATTGTATTGTTCAATAGGATAGATATCTAACACTATGGCTGAAGGATATGTCCAGGAATTATTGCAAAACAATATACACTTTCTTCAATATCTGTAATTTCAATTAATAATGAACGAGATTGGTAAAAAATATTTAACGTATGAAGAATTAGTAACTTTTGATGAGACTGTCGGTGTACTATCTTACGCGAAAAATTTGGACATGGGAAATTATTTGTTTTTATATACAAACAAAGGAAATTATAGTTATTTCTGGCACTTTAACGTCTTTGTCAGAGTTTTCGAAGTATGACTTTTATGTGTTAGATTAGATTATTGTTCTTATATTTAGAAAACTTGTTATTTTTAGCTAAATATAATGACAATAACTTAACGCACAAAAGTCATGCTTGGAAACCTTGGGCAAAGAAGTAATTACTATATTTTCCTTTGTTTGTATACAAAAACAACCCTTTTTGTACGACTAAATTTCACTTTTTTAAGTGAAGCAGTACATCAACAACTTCATTCAACTTTGCCATCGAATCGACAGAAAAACAATATAAATAAAAGTTTTGGCCACGATCTAGTAGAACGTTCAATAATGTAAGGTTAGGTTAAATATGATTAAGTTTTATAGATATTCATCTGTTACATTTTATAATGTAGTTTGCAAATACAAATACATTTTATTTTCGAGTGTATGTATTTTACTTCCTATTTACTCACGCGAAAGTATGGAGGAATTATTTTCGCTACTGGAACGTGGTTCTAAACACAGCGATTGGTTAAATAAAAATCTGATGTGCTCAACACAATACCTCCTGCCATTTAATTTTTATTAATTTAAATACATACCAAAATTCATACATATTTACTTATGTTGGAAACTATATTAAGTGTCTTTCCATATAATTATTGTTCTATTTACTATTTTCTTTTTAAAACGTTGCTATTATTTATTTGAAATGATTAGATTGTTCACAGTGACATTTATCTGTCAGTTAACATACATTTGAGATCTGAACTGTGTAACCAATGTAACCATGGAGTTGTGTTGAAATCGTTAGGCTCCGGGATTTAAATTATAATTCATTTTTTAAACTTATCTATAAAATAAGTAAAAGTATTAAAGCAAACCTGGAGAAAATTTAATAATCATTAATTTTTATAATAACAAATCTCGAAAAAATAACATTTAAAATATTTTTTCAAGAAAATCTATTTTGAGCTTCAAGTAAAGTTCCATTTTCGGTTATCTGATTTACACCAAAATCTAATAGCTCCTTTCCATATTAGAGTAAGGTAAGGTTTCAAAATTTTCTGAACAATATTATTTAAGTTACAGCGTAATGAGGATTCACACATATACACACATACAGACACACACATGCACGCACACACACACACACACACATACACGCACACACACACCATCGCTGTGGTAGATACATAACTATGGAGATTCTGAATTTTGATTGGCTGTAAACGTGTCATGTGACTAATGAATTATATTCTCAATTTAACAAACTTATACAAAAAATCCACTCAAGTCACACATTAGTGGTTTAACGTAAAAATTCGCCAAGACTTTAATAACTTTCAATGATAGTTCATATAACCTTACAAGAAATATAATTGTGCGTCTAGTGCTGCACTCTCTGTGTTAGGCCGCGAATTTTTCATTCTACCCTCGTAGCTTAGTTAGTCGTGAACCACACTATGCTTTTAGCGGGACCGGTAAAACTGCATCTGTTTAAGTGGGATGGAGCATACAGCGACCACATTAATCCCGCTGAACAGGGCGGCAGCAATGACAACCCGATACGGACAGACCAAAATCCGATCAGTGCGGATTCCAAACAGTATACGTTTTATGTGAAAAAATCTGTTGTGGCCAGCATAATACCTCTCACTATTTCCATTTTATGTTACATAAGAAAGGAATTTAGCATTTCTAGTACACACAAATAATTCAAATTATATCTCTTTTTTCGTTCTATGAGGAATTTTGTCCTACCTTCTAAATGTTCAAAATTCTTCAAATACATTGACGGTATTAATATACCTATAATTTTAAATATTTAATTAATAATACAATAAGACATATTAAATGTACTTTCCAGAAAAAGCTTTCAGTAATGTCAGCAAAACTGTTGATTTTTGACACTGACATTTTGTATTTATCTGTCAATTACAAACATTTAAATATCTTAACTAGTTTCCATGGAGTTGTTTGGGCAGCGACATTTATTACAACAGATTATTCTATATTATTATATATTATATCTCTAAATCTATAGAAGATATAATAATTTTTTTAAATGTATCAGAAACAAAATTTAATGATATTTATTTGTAATAATCATTTTCAAAAAATAATATTTAAAAGTAATTTTTTTAAATTATCACTTTCGGTTGTCTAATTGTTATTAGCTTTTCCATCAATGTTGGATTGAGGAATTTATGATTAAACATGTGTTCAGTCTTATAGTATTTGAAAAGCCGTACTTCCAATATCCATACACACACACACACACACACATACACAGACACACGCGCATATACGCACACACGGATATCAACTTAAAAATGTTATTATCGGATTCTAGGGACCTTAAAACGTGCTTAATGCGATTTTTATCATGAATCCAATACCACTCTTAGCGAGAAGTAAAAAAAAAACCGGACAATTGTGAACGCTCGCATTATCCTCAATATCAGGGGGGTAAAACTGAATTCAGAAACGTGATAACAAGTTTCAATCTACTAGCGTTTGGAAATACTTCCTGACCCTTTTATAGATGTCATAAGTAGTACAGTTTTTACAGTGATTCTCAACCTTTAATGTCTAAATACTATAAAAAGGTAACGAAATGTTTGAGAACTGCTGTAAATTTCCCACAATTCTCTATTACATCGTTCGAAATACTTTGACATTTAAAACTATTATTTGTGAATTGGTATCTTTATAGCAATACAGTACTTTATCATACAATATATTTTCGGTAAGTATATTATCTTTCATATTAGCATTGTTATACGGGGGGGGGGGGGGTGATATAAAAACTTAATGACAAATTAACAATGTTTCAGAAAAAGATCACATGAAATATTTGTAACTTCTGTGTAGTGAAGAGACATTCCTGCAGAAGAAGTTGATACTGCCGAGTAGAAGAAATGGTGTGTATAAGTGGACTAGGAGAATGTACATCATGGCGGTGCTCTTAGAAGTTTGGTTGTAAGAGACCAGCAAGATATCACGATTCTTTGGCAAAATGACATAAAGCTTCATAAGATTCATCAGAGAATGTTGGAATAGTATGGTGTTGCCAGTTTTAATAAAAAAAAGAGTGTAAAATAGGATAATTAGTTAAAAAGTGAACGAACATCGATGACGAGTCAAAGAAACAGTGCATTTCTGGCAGATATTTGAATTAACATCCCTTTTTACCTCTCGCTAAGAGAGGTATTGGATTCATGCTAAAAATCGCATATCCAGATTTTATTGAATAAGCACGTTTTAAGGTCCCTACAATCCGATTTTAACATTTTTACGATGATGTCTGTGTGTGTGTGTGTGTGTGTGTGTGTGGATGTGTGTGTGTGGGATGTTGGAAGGACGGTTACTCAAAAACTATAAGACTTAAAATTTGTTTAACAACGTATTTCCCAATCGGACATTCATGGGAAGATCTGAAAAGGTTTTGGTAACAATTAGACAACCGGAAGTAGAAGATTCTTGAAAAAAAATCTTCTAAATATTATTTTTTGAAAATTTTTCTTGATAATATTAAAGAAAAATAAATTCTCTTTCTGATACATTTAAATATTTTTATACATATTTTATAGATTTAGAGATAAAAGGAATATAATAAATAAAATAATCTGTTGTAATAAATTTGACAGCCGAAAGAATGCCATGAAAAATAGTTGATAATTTAAATTATTCCTAACTGACAGATAAATGTCAGTGTCAGAAATAATGAGTAATGAAAGAAAAATGTATTTGGAGAATCCCTTAATTCTTGATCTGTGACTGTTATGGAGATGACAAGTCTAGGTTGAAGGACTTAAATTTGTTTCAAACATTATGGGACAACGTACACCAGTACTGTAGACTAGAGTAACTTTGAATTGCGAAAAAGCTATCAAATTCTTCTCAAGTAAGTTGTAAATATTGACAAAATTACACATCGATATAAGAATAATCGGAGTGCAATCTATCCGTCACTTTATTAAAGGGAATTAAGGTTATTTAGATATAACAAGTATGAAAAAATAAAATGTAAAAGAAGATATATAAGAATAGATGCACAATCCATATATACATTTTAGACCGCCCAAAATTAATGTTTTTACTAGAAGAATATGAAGAGAAAGTAAACAAAGTTGTTCGAATTGAAAATTGCAGTTACCAGCCTAATATTTATATATGGTAAACTCTACTTTGTAATTTATTGTAACATAATTTATGGTAAAATATCTTCATGTTGAGACATGCTATTATTGAATAATAAAGAAGTTTATACGTCATAGATTTATATGAATATATTATTTGTATTTATAAAAATATTCTTTGCTTTATGCATACAGCCAGGTAAAATATACGGCGAGAGGTTATGTGCTGGCCACATCAGATTTTTTGAAATAAAATTATCTCATGTAATAATAATATTTCAAATTTTTGGTTCCTCTTTGAGTAGTATAAGTTTAATTTTTTTTAGTTTTTGCCGCGTAGTTTGAGATTTTTAATTATTTATTTGATTTAAATAGTGTAATGTATATATTTTTAAATAAAGACATTAACATATTAATTATTTTTTATAGTGCAAGATATATTTCACATTTCTTGATAATGCCTTTAATAAATTATCTATTTTCGATAGATTTTTTATTAATTACATTATGAAGAAATAAAATTTTAACAATTCGAAATGAATTTATTTCCCGCCACCTTGTTAGCTGTCAAATTTAGTTCTCTGACCTTTTCATAGATGGCACTAAACTTGTTATCACGGTTTATAAGGGATATACCCAATCTTCTACTATATATTTTCCTTAATCTATGCTCAATATGTTGTAGTTGTCATGCGGCTAATTGACCGTCCCGTCAAACCGCAACATATAGCGGTAGTATCCGGTAAATGGACCGCAACCGCATCGGTGTGGACCCATTCATTTAAAACAATAAGTTCTTGTCTTGCTGGTAAACCGGTTCCGTTAAAACGCATAGTGTGGTCCAAGCCGTGCTTTTTTTCATGCTAAAAATCGCATATCCAGATTTGAATAAGCACAATTTAAGGTCCATAGAATCCGATTTTAACATTTTTACAATGATGTCTGTGTGTATTTGTGTGTATGTGTTTGTGCGTAGATGTGTGTGCTTATGTGTGTAAGGTTGTTGGAGGCACGATTTCTCAAATTCTGTAAAACTAAAGACATGTTTGACTGCGTATTTCTCAATCTAACATTAATGGGGAGAGTTGAATAAGTATTGGTTCTAATTGGGAAACCGAAAGTAGTAGTATCTTTAAAATAATCTAAATATTATTTTTTTGAATTTTTTTATTATTAGTATTTAAAAACGTAAAATTCTCTATTCGATACATTTAAAAATTATATTATATCTTCTATATATTGAAATAAAAAAGTAATATATAAAATAAACTTGTAATAAATTTCAGAGCCTAAACAACTCTATAGTAACCATCAGATGTTTGTAAATGACAGAAAAATGTTAGGGTCAAAAACCAACAGTAGTTCATAAACCTATTTGGGCGGTATTGGCAGCTCATTTCTAAAATTTGACCTTAAGTCTATTTTAACTAAACACATAACAGTGGATAAGAACCGATTCAAAATTTGTCATAGCACGAATATGGTTTTATGTAGATTTTAGCTGAAACTAAATTTTAGAATTTTTTTTACTATTTCTTGTTGTATAACAATAATAATTAAATATTTAAAATTATAGTTATATACATATACCCATTAGAAATCCCGTCAAGAAATTGGAATAAATTCGAACATTTAGAAGTGTAGGAGAAAACTTCCTCAAAAATAAATTTAAAATTATAAAAATAATCTAAACATACAGAAATGACACGAGAAATTTATCGGGCGCGAGCAGTCATGTGACTTTGTTGGACTTGACAAGCAAATATGGGGGCCAGAGTTAGAATGACAGCTAGTAATTATGTACATAGATGTCAAATGTCAATTTTCTATTCCAAATTTCATAATATTTCAATTCCAGGTGGTTTATTTTCCTCGACAAGTAAATTCCAGATCCCTGGTGTTAAATTAACCACGTAAAAAATTATGACATTTGACATTTATGTAAATAACTACTAACTATCATTTCGACAAGGGCCTCCATATCTGCTTGTCTAGGCCAAGTGTGGCTAACTAACTACGTGAATTTAGAAAATCTTGAAATTTTTAATAAAAAATTCTGACATTTGACATCTATGTACATAATTACTGCGCAATGCCACATGTAGAACAAAATATTATTGCAGGAAATGAAAAATGTAATACACTTTTTATATGTTCGTTTTGAAAGATACCTGTTGAAGATGTTAGTTTAAAACAGAAAGTAAACATTTGCAGTTGACAGAATGATTTGTAATATTTCTCTGGTAGCGTATAATAACAAAAATACTTTAGAAACTGTCTAAAACAACTAACCGAAAATTGAAATAATTTACAGTAATGTTTGAAGGAGTTTTTTAACGTTTTCTTTAATCGGACATAGAAAAAATAATGTGTGTCACAGGAGTCAACTTCTTTCCTAGGCGACAAAGTATCACATTCCGCAGTAGATAAGTACACAAATAATTATTAACTGCATACAATATTCCTGTACTTCCGAAAACAAAAACATCTATAAAGAAACATTATCTGCTGAACTTTTATTATTAAACCAATACACTAAATTTGAGAAAGAATAAATACTTAATTATGATTGCTGTACGAACGAAGAGTACGAAAAACTCGGTTTGTAATGAATTGCATAATTTTACAAAAAAAAAATACAGAACAATGTCGGTAAGTGTTTTATAACTGGAGAAAAAAAAAACGATATCTGTAGGGTCGAGCTTTTTATTTTCGAATATTTGAAAATTCTGTAATGAAAATTTTGTTTGTGGTAAATTTTAAAATATAATTAAATATAGAAAAATGAAAGCATGCATTATTTAGAAACGGCCTCTGAAAATCGATTAATTATTCTTAGTTTGACAAGATAATTATTAAAAATTTGGGGAAGAGATATGTAACGTCATCATGGTAAGTTCGGGGAAGAAGATGGATAGACTAGGAGGGAAAGAGATATTTATAGCCAGCTGTCGTCGTGCTACAATATGTGCAAAAATTAAGTCTAATGTAAATACAATAAAGATGCATTATTTGTAGTGTATGCCAATAATATACATATTATATAACATAGCTTTATCATATTACTATTTAACAGTGAAAAAAAAAATGTTTTTGGTATAATGTTTAGTACGCATAATTAGTGTTTGTCTTCCAACTTCAGAAAACACTTTTGTATGATACTGTACGATCTTTGTATGCCGATGCATGCGCACTAACCTGTTTGACGGTAGCCACGAATATGGCAAATCGAATAATATATAAAGGACAATTCATTAAATAAAATGTTCCAGAACACATTCGCTTCCTACCGCTTCATGTATGAGCTCTTACATAAGTGTAGCGATCATACTTATTATAATTTGTATATTTAAATCTATGTATAGCGTATGATTTTATTGAAAATTAATAGGCAATTCTCATTTCAATTTGTTTTTACATAGCAACCTTATGCAAAATGATGATAACCACGATAAAATAATGATAAAAGTAATATTAATTCTAAATAATCGGTGAAAAAAATAAGGGTTCAACACGTACATACATTCACTGACTCAGCCTGAATCTACAGCGTTGCCAGTCATTTCCCCTCTATCCCTTCCTACCCTGTAAAAGTGAAAATTTTCGTACTTTCTTAAGCTATATCTCTTAAACAAAATGGTCAATTTTTTTTTTTTTTTTTTGATATTTGTCATTTAAGTATCTTTATGAGCTGAGATGTTTTTCAGTAAAATGTGACGTACCGTTTTGAAGCTACAGTGAAAAATATGTCATTTATTATGACCTAATATAGGAAACATGTACAAAAAGTGCTATCTTTAATTACATTTATCTCAAATTTGAGATGGTTAATCGATTTCAAATTAAGATAATGTGTAGATATTAATGTTCTGTACACGCAGTTAAAATTTCATAAGATTCTCACGAATCGTAATTCGCACGTATACTACCTTAACCTACCACAACATAAACGTAATGCTGATCTATAACTATCTCTTTCCCTCCCAGTCTATCTGTCTTCTTCCACGATTCTACCATGATGGCGTCACATATCCCAACAGATTTTTTTGTTGGAGAGTGTGTGATTTGAACTCATGACCCCTAATTTAATTTTCAGTGAGATTAGTTGCTAACTTATATAACAAATACAGCGAAAACTGCTTTAACTGTTAGCTGTAGTTTTGCAGGCTGAATGTATAAGTAATTTGAGGCAGAATGCTAAAGGAGAGGTCACTAAATTATGAAAACGACGACCCACGTCATTTTCTATTTATTGCTGTCAAAAGTACCAGGTGCAGTGTTTCACTTACCATTCATGAATTTATACGCAAAAAATATCTACTTATAAATAAATACGACATAGAAATGCAGCACTTTTTTTTCATTCCATAAAATAATTTATAAGTTTTTAGATAATTGTCATTAATCAAGCGAGAAATTCCGGAAAAAACATAAATTTAATAAATATTTTAAAACGATTAAAAACTCGAAGTTCAAAGAAAGTTGAAAGTCAAATTAATTCTAATTAATTCGGAAATTGAAATTTCAAGCTCAAGCCAAAGATTTTATCAAACCAAATCATAAACGTTAACATAAAGCCTCTTTTAAATTATTCATTTTCTGAATAAAATGTACTTATTTGCAATATTTTAATTAGATTTTAGTCAAAAAAATATGTTGTGGCCAGCACAATATCTCTCGCCAGTTCCAATATTTAATAATTACCTAATATTGTTTCACGAGACTCTTGCATTTTTCTTGTTCTTGTCTTGTTCTTGCAGAACATGCAAGACAAGAACAAGGCAAGAGTAATATATTTCGTTGCAAGACAAGACGAGAATATGTCTTGCAAGAACAGCAAGATTTTCTATTTTCTTGCATTTTTGAACTCTTGCAATATATTATAATTAAAATATATTAACATTTTATTATATTGTTTTATAATGGGATTTAGAGAAAAAATTATAAAATATTTTTCAATGTACATGTATTTAGTTTTATACCAAATAATTTGGTAGAATGCGTACTCGACAAGAACATGCCAACTGCGTACTATGTTATTAATCATCAGATGCCGCGGCAGGGGGAAAGAGAATAACGTTGATGTTTATGATTGCCTATGGTCCGAATCAGTTTTTTTTTTTAAACTGGGAGTTAATTACGCTCCGTAAGCGTATATTTTTGGTCGTTAAATTAGAAATATTTTGCAGGAATTTTTTATTGTATTTAATGGTGACAAAATTAGAATTAGCCTAGCAAGACAAGAAATTTTGTTTTGTGAACCACTAATAATTAATAAAGAGATTTGATTATAATTCCTTTAAAGCCTTAGTAGTATATTACTAACCGAGGTGGTGTGTGTAACCAAGACGCGAGGTTTGTATACTATGTTATTCACAATCGGAAATTAATAATGTGTAATTTGCTATTTATATACTAATAATGTATGTATGTATAATAATAATTTAGAGAGGTGAAAATAATGGAGATTCAGTCCCTTGTTAGAAGATTATTTATTGGAACATAAACAATATCGACGTTTCGGTCTCAATTAGGCTATCATTAGGGTTGTGGAAAACATAACGGGGTACAAATATCATGCTCTATAAATTTTAAGAACTGGTTACTTACATGTATAAAAATATTTTTTTTTAGATTTGTTGGAAAATATATTGAATTATACATAGTTAAAAAGGAGGTTGTAGATTTTGTGAAAATATATAAAATATATAAAACACCTACATTCTTATCAGAGGTTATTATAAAACTGACGAAGGGTTGGTTCTTGTACTGGGAGGAGCAAGGTGCAACACGTATTTATTTTATTAAATTTCTGTAGTATTTCACCAATTACTTAAATTTTGTATATCTGCATGTGAGTTAAGCGAGTTTTATGTTTGTGTATATCTCTAGTGTAAGTCTTATTTAAATTATTTTCATACCTTAATATTTTTGTGTCTCTAAAATTGAATTCTTGTTGTTCTCGTTCTCGGGTGCAGCCGCATTGTTTATCGTCATATTTAACATGGAAAAACCTAGTATGTCTCTCAGCCAAAAGTTTCTAAAACTAGTATAGAACTTGTAACGCTATTTTGGGGATAGCGGACAGAAAGTTGGCGTCATATTGTTCGGGCGCTAACGGTCAGATAACAGGTTTGGAGGTAGGGTAAAATATGCAGAACACAATTAACATAAAATGTACAAAACAACTTTATTTTGTAGTAACTCGCATTACAAATTAGTTGATGGGTTAATTTGGGTGCTGGGTGTAAGAATTATCCGAATCTCGGGTTTTTGAAAAAATGACGTCGGACATCGCGACGGCGGCGGGTGAGCGGTAGATGCGGGGATGTCAAGAATCCGTATATTGAACGTGTTCGAACTGTTTTGGCGTTATCGACGTCAGGCATCGCGACGGCGATGACGATGACGGGTAAGCGGTAGATGCGGGGATCCATATGGAAATGAGTTCGGATGGTTCTGGCGTGACTGACGCCACGTGGCGCAACGCAGATGTCGCGCTGGTTCGGCGGATAACGGCAGTAATGACGAAAGAGGCGTACGTATGCGTATTTGATATACTCGGCAGATCAACGTCGGACGGCTACGCTCGTGAACGGTTGGCCGCGGAGTGGGCGGATAATCGAAGGTATACGCGGCACATGAGAAGAAAATAGATCCAGGCAAAACTCGCAGACTCCAGGTTATGAGTTCCCCGGCTTACGCACTAGGGCGTCGCGGTGCAGAGTCGGAAAAACGCACTTGGGTCGATACACTGTACAATAATGGGTCGGTTTATAGTAACTAACACAACTATAAATTACTAGTCACGTGCAACTGTTGATTTTTCTGGATGTTTTCATGTACGCCTTTCGAAGATACGGTATTTAAAGAAACGGAAACTTGCTTACCTGTAGGTCGTTTTTGGGGTTCTGACGGATTATTCACTGTCAAGCTGTTAAGAGGAGTTGTTGCATTCAACAACTCTCTTTTGCAATCAAGGGCCCTGCTTTTATACAGATTTGCTAATTAAACCAGTTTCGGTTTGTTTATTGATAGCAACATCTACATAAAAGACCAGGGTAAAAAGGTATAAAATGGAACACGATCTTGATGGCCCTTTATTCTGCTTATTTCCCGGTCATACTATGGGTCTTGCTCATATTGTCGGGAAGAAAAGTTTTCACGGTCCGCGGATTTATATGGACTAAGCTAAGCGGCTTTAAACTATAACAATTAAAAAAGTGTAATGTAAAAAGGCTTGAGATTGAAAATTTGAAAACCTTTAATTTTGAAGCCAAATCTAGCAATTTTATGTCAAACCAATTTATTTGCATTGGTAAACAATTATATTGTCGTGAACGTTGTTATCGTGGCTCAATTAAAATGCATATTGCTTTTTAATTTTTTTATATCTTTATATACCTATCTATACTTTTATTTAAATCTTATTGTATTCTTTATATTCAACATAACATATTTGTATAATTAGTCTCGTCTAGATATTTGTATCATTAGTCCCGTCTAGACAGTTCTTTTCATAATTTAAGAGGAAAAATAAATAAAACTCGTTGCAGGTATGATAAAATAATCTTATTACTCTATATAAGAAGCTTTCAAAGCACAAAAAGACCAAGTTCACCCAAAGTACTTTATTTTGAGAAAACTTGTATTTTTGTTATTAGTTTACAATTATTTATATGCACTGTTCTGAATGAAAATTGCCGCAGATGGTAGAACCTATGAACTACACTACAAGAAATATTATTGTCCGTGTAAAGTAACCAAATTGGTTTGTGAAGTAATTTGGTGTTAATGTCAACACATAAATAAGAATATTTTTTCTCCTTGTTAAAAATACGGTTTAGTTAAATATTGTCCATGCCAATTAAAATAATTTTCAAAAATGTTAACAACATATGGAGTAAATGAGATATATTACTCAAAAATTTGGTAACTTTTAATTATTAACAATTTCTTGAATTACTTATACTCTACTTAGGGTATATTTGAACAATACGGTGCTCAAATTACTCTATATTACTTTAAATACAGGCTGTAACAGAAATAAGTACATTTAACCAGAAATAGAACTCGTCGAGAGCAACAATATTTCTTAATAACTTCTTTTCGAAATCTCTTTTTTTTAGAATTTTTACCCCCCCCCCCACCATAAATTAACGAGTCATTTTCATAATACAGTCGACTCTCTCTAAATCGAATTCGTAAGGGGTATTAGAATTTGTTCGAATTAGAGAGAATTCGAACTAGAGAGACTAAAAGAAAATGAAATGAACATTTGTATAAATTACATAGTATATATGAAAAAAAAAAGTTTATTCAGTTAATATGTACATATAACAGAAAAATAAAAATGTAATACATACAATTACAGAGGCTTGAAGAAATTTGAAATTTTTGTTTGTTTTAATATTTTGTTGTAAGCTTGTTTTTCAAAGTACGCTTCTACTTTTTGGAAGTTTTTGAAGATTTCTTCGGGGACGATCGCATCTAAGAATTGTATCTAATTTCGATTTATAGAGAGTCGAATTTCATTGAAAATGATGACCAATGCCAAAAATTTAATTCGATTAAGGAAAGTTCGAATTAAAAAAATTCGATTTAAAGAATAATTTTTACATATAAAAGTTTATACAGTTGTACGTGTCAAAAAAATTATTCGATTTAGAGAAAAATTCAAATAAGAGAGAGTTTGAATTAGAGAGAGTCGACTGTAATATGATTCAGTAGCAATAACAATGAAACAATTGTTTTTTTTTTAATGTGAGTTGTCAACGTTTTCAAATAAATATTGACAAATAAATCGATTAATAATTATTATAAAAGTTATAATCAGTAAAAAATGCCTACCTTTACGGATAGCGTGTATACAGACATTGTGCTGGCCTATGTTGATTTATATGGAACGTTTTCCGAATCTAAATAAATAAATCTCCGAGATCATAAATCCTTTAAATCTGCTGCTCAAGATCGTGGTAGAACACGTCCTGATCACATAGAGAATATTAAAGAGGATGTTTTGGACAGTGTTGAGGCTCAGCGAGCTTCCAGTACTCGCAGAGTAGCACTACAACACAGAGGATCACATATGACAATTTGGAGGATATTGAAAGAACAACAATGACGGTGGCCATTTTGAACATTTAAGTCTGCATCACTTTTAATCATCTTTAAGCGTTTTTTGTTCCGTCAATTGTATAGTTGTTCTTCGTCGATTGCATCCTTAAATGCCCTACCATTTTTTGATTGTCCAACGGTGTTAATCTGATTTGTATTCACAACAAATGAAGTATGATTCATTCTTTTTTTACTACATGCAACGAGCAGGAAAGCATCAAAATGTGTGTGTGTGTGTGTGTGACAAAAAAAGCTGCACCATGAAAATAGTTATGCCGAGATTACGGGACGGACTGTAACGGAAAGTAACGTGAACATAACGTGAAGCCGAGTCGTGTCTATTTACTATGGCCGTAACGTAACGAAACGAGACGTATTTTTTTCCGGTGAAAACACATTTTGCCCGGCTTCGATTAGCGCAGAATCATTTATATTTTTATGCTCGTAAATACACACGACTACATTTTAAGAAACGAGCACTCTTGCAACAACAATAACAATACCGCTGACAGCTGATACGTATGGCGCGCATGCACCGTGCGCAACCCTAAGCAGGAAGCTTTTCCATTGTTTCTTAATGCAACGTGATGCACAGAACGTAACGTAACGGGAAAGTTTGGCAAGCTTTCTCATTACGTTAGGTCAGTTCCATATGCAAACATGTCTTCAATGTTTTGTGTTACGGTTACGTCCTGTCACGTTACGTTACATCCCGTTCCGTTACCACCATCGTAATCCCGGCATTAGAATATTCAAATATTACTAATTGACAGATGTATTTGTCAAATAAAATTTACAAAATATCTTTGTCAAATGATTTTAATGGAAATACAAAAATGTAAAATACTTTAATTTCGCAAAAACAAATCACATAAGGTAATACAACAGATTATAACCGCAAGCCATTTCAGCAGATTATTATGTTATATGTAAATTTAATGCTATATATGTTTTTATTTTCTACTTCTTATTTTAAAAACATATTGTTCTTTTTAGGGACTAGTTCATTTCAATTAAGTACGAGTTAAGATCAGTTCATAGTATAGTTTGCAAAAAAAATCTGTGCGGAATTTGTACAAAGTACATAGAATTGACGGAAGATAATGTGCTAGCCACATCAGATTTATTTTATAACGAGTTACGAGGATTTCTACATAGAATTTACTTAAGTGAGGTGTCATTATTACAAGAAATCCCGAGATAATTCGACAAAAACTTAGAGCAAATTTATGACAAAGTTACAACGAACTCGAAATATTAATTACATTTCTTTCAATAATAGCCTAATTCGTTTTAAGCTAATTATAAAATTATCAACGTGTAATAGTAGATTTAAATGGCAAATTTAGAAAATCGCAATTCGTTTGTTTTTCGATGTAAATATTTGAAATTTGTTAGGAATAGTTTTCAACCCTTTGTCTGCAAGAGATAAAAAAATTAAATCGATATCTCAATGTACTCCGAAGTTATGGATGGTATGTAACTTCTCTTTTAAGTGTGAAAAAATATGAAATTTTAATTGGCACTTTTTATTACTCTTTTGAACGACGATGATCATTTTTTTTATTACTGTTAGATATCGTATTATAATGTCAAACTTGTAATTTTTATATGGACGGTAGGGTGGCGGTGGTTAGGGGTGCACATATTTAACATGGGATTTTTATTTTTTGAAATTACCTGCTCTCTTGTTCATTTTACGGAATAAACTGTAGAGTGCAAAGTTGTATACAAAACTGTTCTTATATTTTTTATTATAGTTTTAGTTTCTTCTTAATTTTAAAAAGAAATTTCGTAAGTGGCGTCAACTAGTAGCAAGAGCCATCACTTATAACATTGTGGAAAACAATATTATTTTTGCACGATCGTTTTTTACCTTCCGTCACCTATAGGTAAGGAAGGTATTGTCTTTGGTCAAAAAAATCGGTGGTGAGTTTCCATTGAATAAGCACGTTTTAGGGTCTTTACAATACGATTTTACTATTTTTACGATGATGTCTGTATGTGTGTGTGTGTGTTCGTATGTGCGTGTGTGTGTGTATGTGTGTGTGTGTGTATGTGACCGTTTTTTCCTGCACGATATCTCCAATACTAGAATTCCAAAAATTACAATTCTTGCGTATTCCTCTTCCTTACAACCATATGCAGACTTGATTAGATTTTGGTTATAATTGGTCAACCGGAAGTACCCTCATTTGAAGATTTTAACAGTTTTTCTTGAAAAACTCAGTTAAATGTTATTATAACTTAAAGAATATATTATTGTCTATACGATTTGATTGCATTTTATATTTCATATTTAACAGATATAGGATTAAAGAATAATAAAGATAAAAAAATTCATATAAATTTCATAATTCAGCCAGCTATGCTAACTTAACCATGGAAACTGCTAATTCAAATTGACAGATGTCAGTATCAATAAAATGTAAATCAATGACAGAATAAGGGAAGTAACTCTAGTGTTAGGAGTTTCTGGTTATAAGAAAGACGATTACATTGGTTTGAACATGTCATGAGAAGCGATGAATATATTAATAGAAGGTGGAAGAAACATAGGAAGACCAAATATAAGATGAAAAGATTGTATTGCAGAAGACTTGAGAGAAAAGGAACTGAATGAGAAAGACACGCAAAACAAAAATGAGTGGAAGAAGAAAATAAAAAATAGCGACCCCCTAACGAATGGGAAAAACTAAAGAAGAAGAAGTAGATGTCAGTGTCAAGTGCAATTTGCATAGTTTGTTTATGAAATAACTTTACTGGAAATATAGCATCTTTTGCAAAAAAAAAATATGTATAGGGCGCGTGCCTTTGGCAAGCAGATATGGGAACCCGTATCAAAATGACAGCAATTAATTATGTCCATAACTGACAAGTGTCATAATTTTTCATTCAAAATTTCATGATTTTCTTATTTCATGTGGTTTGTTTGTTATCAGGAGAATGGAATTCAGTTGCCGAGAAAGGGAATCATAAAATACCAAAAAATTAGAATCTTTTAGAAGAAAATTTATGTATGGAATTTGTACATAATACACAGGATTGACGGAAGGTATTGTGCTGGCCACAACAGATTTTTTTTCAATGTTTCCGATAAAGTTTCCAAGGCAGTAAGGCTTATTTATATATTTATGTATTATTATAAAATTATAAAAAATATATATATTATTAAATTACTGATCGGTAAGTGATGTGAATTATTTTGGTACAAATAGTTATCGAGGAGTACGGTATTTATTTTCCTTAGGTCAGATTGACGTTTAAAGTTTATTTTAATATCAAAAAATTAAAGGCCCTTTTAAAAATTCTTTATAAAATTAAGAAAAAACTATTGTGAGATGATATATCAGTAGGTATTGTACTTAACATTTCTTGTACAGACAAAATCTACATCTATTCTTTATATTTAAATATTATTCATAATTTTAAATTCATTCTATGTGTACCTTTCTCTTACTCTTCTAAAAGTTCGATATTTTTCCAATTCATTGACGGGATTGGAGTTATTTCTGAAGGGTGTATGTAATATACCTATAATTTTAAATATTTAATTAATAATACAATAAGAAATATTAAATGCCGTTTCCAGAAATAGCCTTCAGTAAAATTTCGGAATTTTTGACACTGAAATTAGTGACATTTATCTGTCAGTCATAAACATTTTAATTTCTCAACTGGTTACCTTGGAGTTGTTTGGGCTGTGAGATTTACAACAGGTTATTTTAAAGATTATATCTCTAAATCTATAGAAGATAAAATAAAAAAATTAAATGTGTGGGATACAGAATTTTTGTAGTAACATAAATTTTTAAAGAATATTATTTGGAAGAGTTTTGTTAAAAATACTAATACTTCTGGTTGTCCAATTGTCCCAGAACCTACTCAATAACTCATCCCATTACTGTTAGATTGAGGAATCCGTAGTCACACAGGTCTTTAGGCTTGAGAAATCGTATCTCCAACACACACACACACACACAAACATCATCGTAATAATTTTATAATTAATTCTAGGGACCTTAAAACGTGCTTGTTCACTAAAATCTGGATATGCGATTTTTAGCATGAATCCAATACCACTCTTAGCGAGAGGTAAAAATGTAAAAATAGTTTTATATGCAATTTTTAATGGATGTGGCTATTTATACATACAATATGTATACGCAATTGGCTATTTATACATACAATATGGGCGTGCAACTTTAAGTAGTGTCTTTAAAAAGACAGTGAAGCCCAAAAGGCACACGCAACATGCTCATTTAATCCATTCCCTATTCACCCAAACTACCCATGCATACTTGGATGTGGGTTGGCAACCTACTTCACTGTCTTTTTAAAGCTACTGTCTACCTAAATCTGAGTTCTGTGCGTAAGGTATCGTTTCTGTCAGCTGTTTTTATAAAAGTTGCACGCCCATACTGTATGTGTAAATAGCTAATTACAGTCCATACGATGTAACTTGGCGAGCAAAGGAATGTAATTCAGTTCACTATTCCTAAGTTGCGTTTTGTCAAATATTTACTTTTACTTCGATGCCGCACAGCTTCAGAAGTGAAATAGTGATTTTACAATGTTTTATTGCCTTACACAAAGCAAATTTCACCCTAATACACTCAAACTCGGGGTGTCAGGTACTTTTCAACCCAAAAAGTTATATTCATACATAAGCGTTGGTGCGTTTTTTTCTCAATAGCAATAGAAAATTTATTTTCTTAACTTTATTAATTTAAAAAATAATTAATTATAATATGATTTATATAATAAATAATTCATTCCAATATTTGTAAAAAAATTTTTTTGTATAAATATATATTTTTTTTTTTTGTAATATTCGTAATTTTATTGAACTTCATTCTTCTTCGGTACGCCTATGGATTTAATAACTTTCCCATTACCGCAGTGATAATGTGAATTGCCCCAACTCGCCAAGTTACATCGTATGGACTGTACGTATACATACTGTATGTATAAATAACCACATTAATTTTTGTGTAAAATGAGTAGGAGAGCAGGGAATTGCATAACACAACAATGCCATGTTAAATATCTATGTTCACCCCTAACCGCTACTACCTTGTAGTTAAACCATTGAACAAAGATTTATTTTAACATTCTTTTATTTTAATTTTTAGAAAAAAAAAATCTCGTATACCTATTTTATTGTAATTTTTTTCCAAAGTTTCTTTTGATATTAATTTAACTTTTGAATTTATACTTCTTAATTAAAATAGATTATACATAGTTAAAGAAAACTATTACAATTATTGGGACTCACATTTCGACGTATTGGGATCGGCTCCTTTAAATTATCCCTTTTCGTTTGCTTTTGTTTGGAACAATCTGAAATTAAAACAAAACTTTATTTATGAATGACATAATTTGAATTTAAAATTCTATTATGCTTGTCTTAATTGAGGTCCGAAGGTCAGAAAAGTTTACCATTTTCAAATTACAGTCCTGAATTATTAATTTTGAAAACATCTGTTTTGCTATGAAATTTATGAAAGTTACATTTGCGTAGGACTGTCATATTCCAATATTCAATTAATCTTTGTTGAAGTACACAATTGAAATATATTGTTTATTTAATTATAATACAAACAAAAACTTACATTGAATTATAGAATATTTCAGCAAAAACGAAATAATTTGTATCATAATTAATTTGTAAATTAAATGCTCGAATTTTCATGATCTATACAGGCTGTTTCAATAAGTTTGCTCACTATTGGTAACATTTTTATTTGAAGAGATACGAGTTTAGTTAAATGAGCAAAATTTTGCCATGTTGAATTATAAAATTGGTGATATCAGAAAAAATAAATTTATATCAACGGTTCTCAAAATATAGGAAATAACTTTTTCATTTTAGATAGGAATATATATTTTTTTATTTACTTATTTGCTAGAGAATTTTATTCTTAATTCAACGAGATAATCGTTTCGTAATCTCACATGACGATTTTTTTTGAGAAAAAAATCCATATTGTTGTATATTAATTTTATTTAAATAATGTGTATAAAAAGTGTGCCAAGTATGGAAAAAATTAATTCATATTACTTTTTACCTCTCGCTAAGAGAGGTATTGGAATCATGCTAAAAATCGCTTATCCAGATTTTAGTGAATAAGCACGTTTTAAGGTCCTTAGAATCCGATAATAACATTTTTACGATGATGTGTATGTGTGTGTGGATGTGTGTATGTGTGTGAGGTTGATGGAGACACGATTTCTCAAATTCTATAAAACTAAAGACCTGTGTAACTACGGATTCCTCAATCTAATAGTAATAGGAAGAGTTGAATAGATTCTGGTAACAATTGGACAACCGGAAGTAGTAATATTTTAACAAAAATCTTCTAAATATTTTTTTTGATAATTTATGTTATTTACAAATATTAAAAAATAAAATTCTCTTCCCGACACATTTAATTTTTTTATTATGCCTTCTATAGATTTAAAGAATAGATATATAATCTATAAAATATAGTAAATCTCACAGCCAGCTCACAACCCAAACATCTCCATGGTAACTACTTGAGAAATTAAAATGTCTGTAATTGACAAAACAAATGTCACTAATGTCAGTGTCAAAAAATCAGAGATAGTACTGAAGGCTTTTTCTGGGAACGATATTTAATATTTCTTATTGTATTATTAATTATATATTTAAAACGATAGGTATATTGTATGAACCCTTCAGTAATACCGCCAATCCTGTTAATGAATTGGGAGAACCTCGAACATTTAGAAGAAATGGAAAAAAACTTGCTCATAGAATGAATTTAAATTATTGAAAATACGTAAATAGAAAGATTGGTTGTAATTAGAATTTTTTGATTGTACAAAAAATGTTAAATACAATACTTATACATACAACAATGAAAAGGTTGCGAGAGGTATTGTGATGGCCACAACAGATTTTTTACGTAGAACTAGAGTGTCATAAGTACAGTAAAAATTTTGAAAGATGTCCGATCAAGGTCGTCTAAGAATTGTATGAATTCAGATTTTTGCTTCGCGCATTATGACAAATTCAGTAGTGTCGTTTGCTTAGTTTTTATGAGGGTACATAAGATACTACTGTTATTTTATTATTATAAAAATATATGTTACAATAAAAGCATTCAAAATTGAAAAATAAGTCAACTGGTAAGTTTATTAGCAAATGTAAAACCAAATATGTAAAAAATAAGATACTGACACAATGTCAGTGTCAGTGACTCTAACACAAAATAACGTTATTCGTACGGCTATGAATTAAGGTAATGTATCTGAATTAATAAATAAACTTACGGTACAGCGAAAGTATTATCAACAACGAGCAACGTTTTAAAGTGGAGTGTCCTAGCTTAGTCGAAAAAATATGATTTTTTGAAAGACAGGCGTGTTATATCTATCTTATGGCACATGCTTATAGCCTTTGCAAAGGAAAGAGATAAATGTATGCCAATTTGTTAATTCGTTCATGATACAGATGACCTTGATCGGACATCTTTCGAAAATTTTACTGTAAGTATTTTGTATGTGTTGACATTTAATAAAAAATATGATCAAGTAACTAAACAAAATATTTACTAATTTAATTCACGGCATTCTAAATCTACGTAAAAAAATCTGTTGTTGCCAGCACAATACCTCTCGCTCCTTCCGTGTTTGGTTACATAAGTATAGGGCGCGAGCAGTCATATGACATTGTTGGCCTTGATGAGCATATATAATAATAAAATAAACCACATGAAATTGGAAAATCACTAAATTTAGAATGAAAAAATTATGTTTGACATCTATGTACATAATTACTAACTATCATTGTGACATGGGCCCCCATATCTGCTTGTCAAGGCCAACAAAGTCACATGACTGCTCGCGCCCTATTGTATTTAACATTTCTTGTACTCTTACACTCTACACCAAAAGTTCTACTTCATCTATTCTTTATATAAGATGTATTAATTTTAAATTCATTCTATGAAGAAATTTTGTCCTACTCTTCTAATTTTTCGAAATCTTTCCAATTCATTGTCGGGATTGACAGTATTTTTGAAGAGTATATGTAAAATACCTATAATTTTAAATATTTAACTATTAATACAACAATAAATAATTATAATGTATGTACTTCCCAGAAAAAAATCTTTAGTAATGTCTCTGGATTTTTGACACTGACATTTATCTGTCAGTTACAAATATTTAAATTTTTTAATTGGTTTCTATGACATTATTTGGGCTGTGAGATTAATTACAACAGATACTTTATATTTCTTTATTTCTAAATATGTATATAAAAGATATAATAAAATATTTATATGTATCAGAGAATTTACTCTTCTTTAATACTAGCAAGAACAAAATGTTTCAAAAATAATATTTATCAGATTTTTTTTTAAGAATCTGCTACTTGCGATTGTCCAAATATTACCAAAACCTTTTCAGCTCTTCCCAGTAATGTCCGATTGAGAATTTACCCAAACTTTATCTCTTCAAATAAAAATGTTACTAATAGTGAATAAGCTTAATGAAACATCCTGTATACAGGCTGTTTATTTTATTTGGTTCTCTATTGCTATCTCGAGAACTATGTATAAGAGCTACGAAGTCGATAAAAATGAGTAAACAATTTCTATTTTACTAGATTATTAGAATAAACAAAAACAATTTACCAGTGGTTATTCTTATTTTAAATGCGAACCAATTTTTTTATTCGCTTATTCGATTCAGTATTTTTTCTGTATTCAACGATATACATACGTAATATCCTAATATTACAAAATATTTGAGAAAAAAGGCAAATGAAAATTATGCCGATTTAATTTTGATATGAATGTAAAAACTGTGCTTTGAAGAAAACAATTGAATATTTTGTTTAATGTTAACAACAAGGAAAGCTTGATATGTATGAAGTTTATATTTTGTGTTCTTCATAGCACTTTTATTACATTCAGACTTAAATTAAATAAGCATAATTTTCATTTTATTTTTCTCAAATATTTTGTAATATTAGGGTATTCATATGGATATCGTTGAATACAGAAAAAAATACTGAATCGAATAAAATATAGGTTTCCATTTAAAATAAGAAAGTTGTATCTCGTATTTTGAGAGCCAATGGTAGACAAAAATATTTTTTTTGCTCATTGCTCTAGTAAACACATTTTTTAATTAATAATACAATAAGAAATATTGAATATATCTACTTCCCAGAAAAAGTTTTCAGTAATGTTATTAATTGAGAATTTAATGATCTTTATTATTTGTAATAACAAATTTTCAAGAAAATAATATTTTGAAGATTTTTTTTCAGAAACTACCACTTCCGGTTGTCGAATTGTTACCAAAACCTTATCTGCTCTTCCCATTAATGTTAGATTTGAGGAATCCGTAAACATGTCTAAAGTCTTAGTATTTGAGAAACCGTACTTTCAACATCCATACACACACAGACAAACACACGGGCATCATCGTAAAAATGTTATAATCGGATTCTAGGGACCTTAAAACGAGCTTATTCACTAAAATCTGGTTATACGATTTTTAGTATGAATCCAATATCTCTCTTAGTGAGAGATAAAAATGTAAGTTTCAAGTATTTGTCCTTGTCATGCCCTCCCCCCAGCTTTGAACAAAAAAGTGTAGCTCAAATTTTTTGAAATTATATCCCCTGGGAATCAGCTTTGAACTGTGTATCAATTATTGTTTAAGTAATTGTGTATTTGGCCGTCAATAAAATACATAAAACAATTTTTTTCAAGAAATACAAAAAACCTAATTTTGATCTCATATAACTTTTCAAGCTTTTTGCATATGCGTAAAATCCTCTTTCTACTTTTATGTCCTAATAGTATTTGCCTGAATTAAACAAAATACTAAACCTATTTGCCTAACCAGATGTATTTGCCTACGATTCTACGAAAAAGCTATTTTACTAAAATAATTATTTGCTTACGTCTTACAAACCCCAGTAACAGCATTCTAATATGCTCGTCTATCGCATCGGGAAGAATTAAGTTTGAGGAAGTTAAGATGCGAAATTGAAGCATCCATCTTTAATGGATTTTAGAAAGTATTCTTCATCCTGATAATAAATAGGTAGAAACAAAATTTCCCTCGAGAATCCTTGACAATTGTTTTCGATTTTTTGTTGTTTTATAAAAAAAGAATCGATTATTTACCTCACAACGATTTAATTAATTTATCTCTGTTAAATATGTAATTTAATTTCTATGAAGAAGGCAGCAATGTATACTGTATGCTGCCGAAACGTTGGTTTAAATTAAAACAAACATAACATAAACTAAAAATTTATATTAAAAAAAAATCATACTTGACATGGTTTACAAATTCAGTCTTTGAAATAGGTCGTTTGATTTTTTTGTAAATATTAGAATGGTTTAACCAAATATTCGAAAAATGTACTTTATTGCACATTTATTTTTATTAACTAAAAAGTTATTTGATTGTTATATTATGAGTTCTGAAAGAATTTTTAATAATCATAAATCAACATAATTAAAAATTAGGAGTTGTCAATAAAATTACAAAATATTCGAAAAGAGCATTTCGCGAAATCTGTGTATAGTTTATTTCGCACACTATTGGCAACCGGAAATGTTAATATCGTGGTATACGAGCTCAAACTCATAATAGTTCGACCGGTTTACATTTTCAATAAATTATAAAACCTACACAAATAGTTAAAAAAATTACAAAATTCTTTCGCCTACTTTAAATATAGACTTGAAACTTAAAAAAATACTGTGTGCTACATGACGGGTAATAATATTGTTCGACAAGTATTTTTTGTCATTTTCTAGTCCAGACTTAGCGTCTACCGAGATCCTTTACTTTTGACGCAATCAAAAACGTCTTAAAAATCCAGTGCGTACGATAAAACCTACCTTGCAAGACGTATGGGATATTACCCACAGAAAAAATTGCAGTATTACTAGTAAAGGCGATGTAACCCAATATTAAATGGTGGAATACTTGAAAAACATTCAGTTTTTGTAAGTTTAAAATCTATGTTTTAAACTAGAAATAAATTTATAGTAATTTCTCACCATTTGATTAGGTTTTATAATTTGTTTGTGGAAAATGTAAAGCGGTCGAAATATTATGGGTTTGGGTTCGTAGGTACTTGGGAGTATTTACAAAATGGACTGATTTTCCCGAGAATTCTGATTCTGCAACAAAATAGTTTTAACAACATGTGATAAAGATTGAAGAAATGATTTGGAAATAACTATAGTTACACACTCTTTATTTTATGTTTTGTTACACTATGACCATCTTTAGGGCTATTCATTATCAAATTAAGGTTGTAATAATACAAAAACACATTTTAAAATTTATAAATAAAATAATATCGTTAAAAATGAATAAAACAAATAAAGCAAAAAATAAATAAATTAAAAACGTACACTGGATTAAAAAATAATTCAAACGCGCAAGAAATAGAACAACGATAAATAAACTTTAAAAATTGTTTAACTGTAGTTCCGAGTAATTTCTTTAACCTTTAACATCTCCAAACCCAATCATACTACTCATCAATAATAAAATGTGTTACAAAATGTGGGATTTCCGCTATTTTCATGCATCAGAACCCTCAAAATCACCAATAGTCGTCAATATTTTCATATCAAATATTTGAGTACTATCTATTCCTATTATTATAAACTTTAAAAATAAAACATAACCTCAAAATGGAAATATCACAGACTACCCGTATATACGATCGCTTTAAAAACAGCGCATATGGGGGAAATATATCATCCCACAATTAGTTTTAGTTTGGACATTATCATCAAACCCTTTATGGTACAAACACGATTAAAATTTATATTACTTTTTATTTTTATGTATAATCTCACCCAAATTCTAAGCACTGTTGAAATTATTAAAATGCTCTATCATAAAAAAGAAACATCGAAAATGAGACAGCCTGAACAATGTAAAGCCACAAATCGAAAAAGGAATTCATCAATCTATGAAATCCACATATTCCAATTTGTAAGATTGCTGAGTATTCTATTGTGATTCGAAAAAAATTTGACATAACAATGGAAACCTATCCATTGTTCATTTTGATTTTTCATTTTACATTTCCGGGTTGTTTGACAGAAAAAATTGAAATATAACGGAGAAATATAATCATTAAAATGAAAACGCTGCATTTGTGTTACGGGGGTCTATTGTATAAAAAATATTTTTAAAAAAGTATTGTGGAAAATAGATTTATTATTTGAAAAGAATAATATATGTATACGTTACTACCTTGATTAAATTCTACTGATAAATATATCATATTTCAATTTATAAATCCTTTGTGTTATTTTTTTTTTTCATAGAAAATAGATTTACTTATTCATTTCGACAAAAAAGTTGTAAGTTTTCATTCGTGTTTCGCGAAGAAATAAAGGTAATAATTTGTCAAAAACTATTAATATTTTATATATGAGGGTTAGCGCTCAATCATAGAGAGGGCAGCACGAAACGCATTATTATATTTGTGAGGTTATGTGAATTATTATTTGCATTTATGTCGAAGTTTTATGATAATACTTAATGGGGTCCAAGGGCCTCTTTCTCAAAAAATATTAGTTTACAAGTTACAAGTAAATTTTTTAATAGTACTAGTAAATTGTGTTTCTAAAAGAATATTTCTGAAAAGTATTTTACTAGTTCACAAGTTACTCGTTACAAGTGAAATTTTATTACTCAAGTAAAATAGTGTTTCTGAAACATTTTCAATAGTCTAGTAGTTTTTTTTCTAAAAAATACAATTACTATAAATCAAGTGATTCAATTTTCTGACTGTCATTTACATTTTCAAATATTTTATATTGTAATTAAATTATTATTATTATTATTATTGTTATTATATATATATATATATATATATATATATATATATATATATATATATATATATATATATATATATATATATATATATATATATATGTTCTATAATTTTAAATTCATTCTATGAGCAAGTTTCCTCCATTTCTTCTAAATGTTCGAGGTTCTTCCAATTCATTAACGGGATTGGCGTTATTTCTGAAGGGTTCACGTAATATACCAATAATTTTAAATATATATAATTAATAATACAATAAGAAATATTAAATATCGTTCCCAGAAAAATCCTTCAGTACTATCTCTGAATTTTTGAGACTGGCATTAGTGACATTTATCTGTCATTTACAGACATTTTAATTTCTCAAGTAAGTACCATGGATATTTTTGGGCTGTAAGCAGGCTGTGCACAGATTATTTTATAGATTATGTATCTATATCTTTAAATCTATAGAAGGTATAATAAAACATTTAAATGTGTCGGATGGAGAATTTGGGTTTTTAATATTTGTAATAAAATAAATATTCAAAAAATAATATTTAGATTTTTGCTAAAATACTACTACTTCCGGTTGTCCAATTGTTACCAGAATCTATTCAACTCTTCCCATTACTGTTAGATTGAGGAATCCGTAGTTACACAGGTCTTTAATCTTAAAGAATTTAAGAAATCGTACCTCCAACAACCTCACACACACACACACACACACACACACACACACAGACATCACCGTAAAAATGTTATTATCGGATTCTAGGGACCTTAAAACGTGCTTATTCGATATGCGATTTGTAGCATGATTCCAATACCTCTCTTAGCAAGAGGTAAAAAAAGTGAGTAGCTGAATTTAAACATAGAGGGCAGAGCATTCAAGATAATATTCGAATTGGATGGTCTGTAACTATTACCAGTTATGGAAAATCGGTGAATCAATATTCGAGAAATGGCAGAGGCTGTAGGCATCTGCTATGAATGACTTCAAAACATTCTAACCAATGAGCGAGAAATTAAAAAAAACCTACGAGGATTGCCCCACGGATTCTGTCGATTGATTGATTAGAAACATGTTCGTTTCAAGACGTTGTCCGAATTGCTGCTCTGTTATGAAGCCGATCAAGAAGCAAAGTAACAAGCAACATTGGAAGTATAGGGGTTCAGCACCTCCCAAAAAATCAATACAAAATTTAATTCAAAGAGTTACAATTAGCACAAATTAGCGGATTAACGAAAAATTTTGCAAACATTAATGAAAATTCACATAACCTCACAATTGTGCGTTTAGTGTTGCCCTCTCTTTGTTAGGCCTTTGTACGACTCGTATAATGTATGTTCATGAATGATAGTAGTATTTATCTTAAAAATAATAATTATTTTCCAAACAGTTAAAGAAAAAAAAACATGTGACATATGTCCATAACAAATATATCATTTATTCATTTATGGAGCAAAACAATTCATACAATAGTTCTTTTTATCATAAAACCTGTTCATTTCATAATTTTTGTCCCCTGCAGAAAAATTTGTGTATGACATATTTTTGTTCACGAGTTTCATTAGAATTCCCTGAGGGAATAATGAATATTTTTCACTACCTGTGGAACAGTGGAACAAATACAATAAAAGACACATCACATATTAAATTGTAAAACAGGAGTACCTACAATATTTTCTTAAAATACACGTGTTCAAATAAAAGTAATTTTATGAAAATAATAAAACATATTTCCATTGTGTATTGTTTCTCATATTTTTGTGAAATAGCAGAATGATTAAATTTTATTTACATTCTATATACATTATTCATGTTATGTTTTCTATGGTATGTAAAATACATCATTGTCTACACGTAGACAATGATGTTTCTGTTATTAAAATTTGATTATTGTCTACGCGTATGCAGACTATAATTATTTAATTTTTTCCTTAAGAAGGGACAAAAAATGAATGTGTTGTTTTATTGAAATAGTGAAGTGTAGTATTTTACGTTGTAATCAATAGATGTCACTAGTTGTTGGACTGGGAATCACCAGTTTTGATGGGTTGTTACTTGCTTACTATACTATTCTTGTAACAAACTGATGTATGCTAATAAAACATATTTTAACAAAAACGTGTTATAAAACAATGCTAATCAAATGCTCACTAATCGCCCTTAATCACTGTTCATACTAGCGGCCAACTATAAATATATTGTATGTTCATTTATAACTTATACGTAATACAGTGTTTCCCAAACTGTGGGGCGTGCGCCTCCTAGGGGGAGGGGGTGTTAGGGGGTGCGAAGAATTTTTGAAGCCTAAAGGGGGTCACGAGGATAAAAAGTTTGGGAAATACATATACAAGTGGGTAACTAACACTCCCGAACATAGGACTTTAACATAACATGTAAAATCATAATGTAAAGTAAAAATTTTGAAAGATGTCCGATCAAGGTCATCTACGAATTGTATGAATTCAGATTTTTGCCCCGCCCATTATGACAAATTCAGTAGTGTCGTTTGCTTAGTTTTTTTGAGGGTACATAAGATACTACTATTATTTTATTATTATAAAAATATATTTTACAATAAAAGCATTCAAAATTCAAAACTAAGTCAACTGGTATAGCAAATGTAAAACCAAATATGTGAAAAATAAGATACTGGCACATTGTAGTGTCAGTGACTGACAGAAAATAACGTTATTCGTACGGCTATAAATCAAGGTAATGTATCTGAATTAATAAATAAACTTACGTTACAGCGAAAGTATCGCACACGTTTATAGCCTTTGTAAAGGAAAGAGATAAATGTATGCCAATTGGTTAATTAGTTCATGATACAGATGACCTTGATCGAACATCTTTAGAAAAAATTACTGTATGTTCGTAATTTCCTGCTTCCCTAATTATTTTAGGTATAAAGCTGAATCAATAAATAAAATTAATTCTGCATGCTTTGTAACGGCAGAAATTAGGTATAAAAATTCGAATATTCCCAAAAATACCGGTAGCCGCGGGAGTGGAACAAAAAATTAACAAATGTTAACGATTTATCTATCAAGCTACCATCTTCCAAGGCAGAGATAAACGATTGCTTATTTTTTAAAATCGTAGACAGTGTTTGGAGGTACACTTTATTTTCTAGGACATCCTTTTTTCTTTCAACCATTTTTTATTTCATTTATTAATTTATATTTCACTTTAATTGTTAAAGTTTTCAAATTACGTTTTGGTCGAACAACGAACACTTAATTTACTACCGTAAAACACTAATAATAACTACAGAAATTAAAATGTATCTGAATCATGACATGCATACTCTCATCATTAGCAGAGGACTCCACGAAAATTCGACTTATCGAATATACGAGCGCAATTTTCTGTTCGAGTTATCTACAAATTCGAGTAATAGAATTTTGAGTTTCTCAAGTAAAACTTACATGTAACTTTCATTTTTGGCGCTGTTAAGATATGCTTTCGCTGGCGCTGTCAGCGGCCGCGGTCGGCTATAACGGCCAATAGCTACGGTTTTTGTTTGACCATGGGGGTAGGAATAATATGGAGGGAGTTTGAAATCGCTATTGAAACCGCTTCCCGTTCTACAATGTGCCCCATGTCATTTTGAAATTACACTTGTGCATTGCATGTTTTTGTACATCTACGTTTGTTGGAGAAGTGTTTGCCATTTGCGACTTTTTGATATATTTTGTGTTTTATATTAGTTTTTCTTTAGATGTTTCGCGAATCCCCACTACAGTGTGTACTAATACAGTCACTGCTCCCGTCCCCACCGGGTTACATTCCCCTTACCCATGTTCAATTTTATGCTCTCTCCAACATTTTGCTTTTTACGAATAAGGGCTTTTACGTACATAGATGAATTACAAAATAAACAGTCACTGACACAGACAATATTTATTTGGGACTTTTAAAGTATCATGAAGTAGATTCGCTACATCAAACAGAATATACACAAACATATTATATTTATTCTCTCTGTATGTATTCATTTGGTTGATTTTATGTAATCCTGAAGAATTCATGAATTAGTAATGTTTATCCGGGGAAAAATTAATTTATTTACTTTTATTGAATAATATTTACCTCGAAGTTACCAAATGAGGTATTCCATTAATTTTTACGGTGTAAATTCACAATAACTCAATTTATGATATGTAAAAGATATGAATAGGTACCGCTTAAATAAAGTTTGTTCTATCAATGGCTTCATTATTTGCACTCATAGTGGTGTATTTATTGTCACTGACCCGTTAGTAATACGGTTATTGAATATTCATATGTTCACAAAACTCGATGCTATTGATTGATACTGAAAACAGTTGTAACAAATACAAATAACAATACAAATTGTAAAACAAAGTTTGTTCGAACGAATTCACAAATTAGATAAAAACATGACAAATTTGCAGCAAATTATTCACGTGTAACTTTTTTCCGCATTTCCGAAATAAAAATAAACATGTCCTGCAAAAAATAAATAAATAAAAATTGTAATAATAGTTTAGCTACCATCCATACAAATTTTCTTCTAATTCTTGCATGACCACGTGGTCTGCGCTTGACCTATAACTCTTCATTACCACTGGGCCGCGTGGATTGCTTGCAGCCCACGGTGCACGGTGTAATACTTTTTTTATAGCACATAAAATTTGTTGGGCTGGTAGAAGTATAACATACATAACATAGTTGGTCGGAGGGAAATACAAGCCTTATATTAACCCTCCGGAGGGCGCGATTTTTAGAATTACAGGAGCGGGCGCGTCGCGACATTTACACCGCATTCAGATCTTCACGTTTCTAGCTCAAAAATAACAAAGAAAATATATTCTACGTAATAAAATAACACAAATATACCATGCTTAGTCATTTTATTAAAAAATATATATGGCTTATTACTCGTTGCTGGGCGTGTTAATCTGTTTTGTACGCAGACATTGGTTATGATAATTATATACTCGTATAGTGCGGGCACTTGAAGCTGGCATTTAGTACACTATAGGTGTGACTCTTGTGCATTTTATTTACTAAAACCTAATATATCTAAAATGAATAAATAAATATGAATGGAAATGAAGAGGCTATTGAAATATTTATTTATACCGATTAATATTTTATATATTAAATAGATAATATAAAAAAATCGAGATCTCGAATTTCTTCTCATGTCTCGAGAAAGTCTCGAGGGCGTTACTTTTGTCTCGTCTCGAAAATTCAAGATATTTGAGACGAGATCTCGTAAATGCAAAATATCGCGGCATTACTAGTTACTATAAATAATAATACAAGCACACATGCATGTAAATTGTACAAACTTACAATATTATAAAAAAAAAAATGGCAATAAATAAAATTTACATCTAACTCATGTAACAACTAAGCGGGAATGGCATATGACACCAAATTTGTCGTTAGGTGGAGTCAATAACATAAAGGAGGAATACCTAGACGCACAATATTACAGGGCTGCCCATATCTTACTTATAACAGTAAAATGTAAATTTGCGGCTCTTTGCCGCAGGCGCGCCCTCCGGAGGGTTAAAAAAATTATGTTGATATCTCTACAAAAAACAAAGTTATATAATAATTGTGGGAAATTTTTCGAATGTCGAAATCTCAGTCAAACAGCATTTATTCTTACAACACCGTCGTTTCGGTGCACACTTACACCTTCTTCCGGGTCTAGAACAAGTAATTTAACAAAATAACATACAGTATAACATGGGCATTATCACACTTACATAGTTTGATTCACGAAAGATGATTATTCAAGATCATTTATTGACCGTATGGTATATATATATGGCAGATAACTTCACTGCATTTCGTATACATAGACGTGCAACATCAAATATTTATGGATACATTTGAACTGAAAAAAATAAGTGTAATTTATTTGAAAATTATGTTTCTTTTTAAATAATGCCTTTCTCAAAGATTTATACTCTTCAACTATGTTTTTGCAAAACACAAAAACATAGTACTGGATAAATATTAGCACAGAGGGCAGTGTAGTCGATAATTACATATTTGTAACTCTACGACATTATTATTTGTAATGTGTTAGAAAGTAATGTCACCATTTATTTTTCTGCCATACAACATAAACTACATAGATATACGCCAAATAATCTTTTTATTTCTAACATGAAATTTTGCTAAGCTACTACTCTATAAAGTGCTGTGTATTCTTTCCTCGAACAAGTGACCTTGAATATTCAACTTTCGTAAACCAAAATATAAGGGTGGATTGTAAAGTTTCCGGAATGACATGAATATATATATATATATATATATATATATATATATATATATATATATATATATATATATATATTTAACACAGACTACATTTTATTTTTCTACATAGTCCCCCCTGAGACCAACACACTCGGTCCAACGTTTTTCCAACTTTTTGATTCCCATCCGAAAATGGTTTTCTTTGAGGTCCTCAAAATAAACATTTACTGCTTCGATGGCCTCTTCGTTGGGTCGAAATCTCTTTCCAGCGAGGAAAGTTTTGAGTTTCGGGAAAAGATATCCATAATTTCCGGTGTGGTAGCCGATTTTGGGCGACCTGAACGTGGTTCGTCATAGATGTATGTTCGGCCACGCTTAAATTCCGAAACCCAGAAACTCACCGTGGAAAACAAAAGTGAAGCATTCCCAAGGGCATCATCCAAACTGGTCTTGATCTCCTTTGCCGTCTTTCCTTGCAAATAACAAAAAATTGAACACCGAACGAACTTTGTTTTTATTCATTATTGATTTAACGCTAGGTAGATCGACACAGACGCTTTTTACGATTAGACTGATAGACAGATTGTACGAAATTTCTTGACAGTCCAAGGCCTACTCAGTGATTCCGGAAACTTTTCAATCCACCCTCGTATAGTAAGATCTTATGGATTGTTACGTATGTGGCGGATCAAGCCAGTTATGTTTTGTTTATATCAAGTTACCGCCACATTACTCCCAGCCATTGTTGAGCAGTTGTTACGAGGTTACCTCGTAACAGCTGCGAAACAAAACATTCATTATATTTTAGATTTTGAATATGTCAAGTTGTAAAATGAATTGAATAAAATGTTCTATATTTATACAATTTAAGTTTCCCAACGTCTATTTTACATTTTAGTTACGGCCACTAACCGCTACTCACATTAAGTGTTTTGTATTGTATTTCATACCTTTCCGTCTTCTCTTAAATTTCAACACATATATCATGTACACAAAATATATTTGTACTAAACATTCAGTTTTTACAAATCGTACAAAAAATTCAAAGATCACACACACATTCATTTCCTCTCAAAGTAGACAACAGAATAATTCAGAAAATAGCCGGAAATATCTTGTGGAAGAATTCTTGGTGAAATCATCGAAACGGACTCCTATTTATCGTCTGTACACCAATGATTGTATATCATTTTTGTAGGAATTTAAATAAAATGTAAAGAATTTAATTGAATCTCAATTTGGCCTGAAATTAAAATTAATGTCAAAACTTCAAGTGCCAAATATATAAATATAGTGAAAAAGTTACAAAACCGGATAAAATTTACCCTTACCTCACATAGAAATAACAGGAACTCATTACTATTAAATTGAACCATTGTATCATTTTTTGCATCCTGCACCCTCTATACTATTACAACACCGACAAATTACAAAATAACCACTTTAACACAACCCCGAATAAAACCTGCAACATATTTCCCCCATTTTAAGTATTAACGGACCTACTTCTTCCGGTTAGAGCTCGGCTCCAGTGCTGATTTATCCGGCATGTTTGGACATGCATGGATTACGCTCAGGGACAGCAGCTTACAAACAACCGGACACCAAGATGCATTATTTACTCGGATGGGATTAGCGGCGTTTCATTGTATGGGAAATTAACAAATGGCGTTATTTCCTGACCGAGCCACACATTTTTCTTCATGTAGGTTAATTGTTGCTAATGTAGTATGGGGACTAAAGGGATTCAGAAGAGGGTTATACAGGATTTTATGAGCAATTTAACTTGTATGGTTATATAATTAGCAGTATATTTCATATTCTAGATAGAATAATTTTACTATGAGTAAAAAAATTTTTGAAACCACCGAATCCAGTAATAATTATTAATTGTACAAGTGAGTAAAGACATATTTTATCCACAAGCGCAGAATTCATTGTTCATATGTGTATGCTAATTTCACGAGTGAATACTTTTAAGGTTATTAATGTTTAAAATGAAAGATAACATTTGAAATTTATAGCTGTTTTTTCGCGACGCGCTGCTTTAAAGTTAGTTCGTAGCGGTTTAATATATTTCATTTTCTCGATTGAATACGGTACAAACATTGACGTTACAAACGAACCGTATTCAAACTGTTTTGAATTATAATCTACTCTACAGGTTCAAAACGTAATTCAAAGAAAGGGACGAGAGAAGGACGGGCAGTCATAACGTAGAACAGTTTTCTATAAAAATGTGTCAACATTATGGGCTACGGGCTCACACGTGACCCTTAGTCTGTAGCCAATCCATGTTTAATAATAATAATAATAAATTACTTCGAATATTAATGGCATAAAATTGAACCCTATGGTTCACTCTCCACGCCAGCATTGAGTGCCTGTGAGGTGATGCCTGGTAAGCGCCCGCACGGTACAAATATTTCATCATTACCGATATCTGCATACAAAGCAGATTGGCACACCCAGCAATGAGTAATATGCCATAATGATATATTTATTTATAATAATAATAAAGGATACATTGTACTACAACATTAAATATTCATTTACATAATAAAAGTTATGTTCCAGAAGATACAATTTCAAATTATTTTTGAAGTTACTTTCAGACTCAGCGATTTTAATAAGTCTGGCAGTTTATTATATAAAATAAGACCAAATCTATTTGGAGAATTTTTAACAGTATCTAGTCTTGAGCTAGGGATATAGTAATTTTTTGGCTTCTAGTATCATGGTCATGTTTAGCTGAAATTAAAGGAAAATAATTCTTATTCTTATGTATGTAGAGACTCATCTCGAAAATATAAAAACTTGTTATTGTTAATAATTTCAATTGTTGAAAAATATTTATACATGATTCTTGATATTTCTCCAACTAAGGCTCTCACAATTATCTTTTGGCTGAGAAAAACGTTGTTACAATCAGGAGAATTGCCCAAAAAACAGATTCCGTGGACATGTAATGATTCTACACAGATAGAACATTAAGAGTTGATAAATGTTTAAAAATTACCGTAGATGTAATTTGAAAAGAGATAGTATTCAACTCCTTAATTAGTTCGTCACAGTGTGGTTTTCAGTTCAGATTTTCGTTTATTATCAGACCAAGAACTTTAGTTGATTTATCATTGGATTTCTCACAGTTTGGGAATTTTATTTCTTGATTACACTCTTATTTTGATGTGTATGAAAAATTAATACCATTGTTTTAAAGTCATTTAAAAAAAGTTTATTGTAATGAAACCAAGAATTTAAGAAATTTATATTTTGGTTTACATTGAGTTACTAATGTTAATGTCTTTTTATTTTTATTAGAAATTATTAAAAAAGCATCGTCAGTATATAGCACAAGCACAAGTGTAATCTCATCCGTAAAATTATTCACATAAATAATAAACGAAACAGGCGCTAAAATGGTACCTTGCGGTAATTCTACATTTATTTGCACTAAATCTGAATTCGCAAGTTTATCTATAGAATTATTATCTCTATATTTAATAAATACGTACTGATATATATTTTGCAGTGTGACTGTCACTTTGCGTTGGCGGCAATTTGAATGTTAGTGTTCTGTGGGTATAACCATCATACTGACGTTTAAAAAGTTAAGTTCTTACCTTCCGTCACCTATAGGTAAGGAAGGTATTGTCTTTGGTCAAAAAATTCGGTGGAGAGTTTTCATTGAATAAGCACGTTTTAGGGTCTTTACAATACGATTTTACTATTTTTACGATGATGTCTGTATGTGTGTGTGTGTGTGTTCGTATGTGCATGTGTGTGTATGTGTGTGTGTGTGTATGTGACCGCTTTTTCGTGCACGATATCTCCAATACTAGAATTCCAAAAATTAGAATTCTTGCGTATTCCTCTTCCTTACAACCATATGCAGACTTGATTAGATTTTGGTTATAATTGGTCAACCGGAAGTACCCTCATTTGAAGATTTTAACAGTTTTTCTTGAAAAACTCAGTTAAATGTTATTATAACTTAAAGAATATATTATTCTCTATACAATTTGATTGCATTTTATATTTCATATTCAACAGATATAGAGTTAAAAAATAATAAAGATAAAAAATTCGTATAAATTTCATAATTCAGGCAGCTATGCTAACATAACCATGGAAACTGCTAATATATTCAGGTAATTCAAATTGACAGATGTCAGTATCAATAAAAAGCAAGTAATTGAATGAAAAAATAAGGGAAGTAATTCTAGTGTTAGAAGTTTTTAGATATAATGGAGACGATTACATTGGTTTGAACATGTCATGAGTTGAGATGAATAAATTAATAGAAGGTGGAAGAAACATAAGAAGACCAAATATAAGATGAAAAGACTGTATTGCAGAAGACTTGAGAGAAAAGGAACTGAATGAGGACGACACGCAAAACAAAAATTAGTGGAAGAAGAAAATAAAAAATAGCGACCCCCTAACGAATGGGAAAACTAAAGAAGAAGAAGATGTCAGTGTCAAGTGCAATTTGCATAGTTTGTTTATGAAATAACTTTACTGGAAATATAAGATCTTTTGCAAAAAAAATATGTATAGGGCGCGTGCAGTGACATGACTTTGCTGCCTTTGGCAAGCAGATATGGGGACCTGTATCAAAATGACAGCAATTAATTATGTCCATAACTGACAAGTGTCATAATTTTTCATTCAAAATTTCATGATTTTCTTATTTCATGTGATTTGTTTGTTATCAGGAATATGGAATTCCGTTTCCGAGAAAGGGAATCACATAATACCAAAAATTTAGAATCTTTTGCAAGAAAATTTATGTATGGAATTTGTACATAATACACAGGATTGACGGAAGGTATTGTGCTGGCCACATCAGATTTTTTTTTGCATGCACTTGTAATTTTGTTGTTTTTTGGTTTTTTTGCATTTTTGACTCTTTTTGTATGTTTTGTTTATTGCTCTTTTAATTTTTACTACTGCGTTATTGTGTTGTGTTTGTATTTTGTTGATTGCTTTTTTAAGTAAACCACGATGGTGTGAGATGTATTGGGCTTCCAAATTATCAAGAGATGGCGCTGACAACAAATGTCTAACCAAAGGTACATTTTTCGCTGACGTTCATAAGAGTAGCATTGCTGTCGGATTAATTTTCTTGGTTTGGTTATTTTTGTTTTAGTTAAGCGGTTTTTATTAATTTTGATAGAGTTTAGTTTAAAGTTTTCCGTATGAAATTATAGTTTCCTATTTTTGTGTGCCGTAGATTTACTCTATAAATGGCACATATTTTCTTATTTTTAGTAGTTGTTTAGAATGGAAACTAATCAAAACATTAAAATTTAATATATTGTATTCTCTTATATTAACAGTATTTTGTATATTTTATTAACATAAAACAATGATAGCTCTGTGAAAACCTTATTTCAATCCACAAAGATAAATGTTACAAATGTACACAATAATTATGTATGTACTTTACGATTAGTTCAGATTTATGCCGCTAGTCGCGTTTTCTTATTTTGGAAGCCCAATAGTATCCAATCAGTAGAATTATCACTTTTTCACAAACCTTCTGCGACAGACACACGACGTACAAATTGTAAAATATCTATTAATAGTATAAACATACAAATTAAAGCAAGAACGAACAAACTCCTACTATATGGGGCATGGTTTACTTTAAAAGTCAATGAAACAAAACACAAATACTATAATACAACAGTACAACAACAACATAAACAATAAATATTAAATAATTTCAAAGCATAAGTAAAAATTAAAAAAACAATAAACAAAACATACTAAAAGAATCAAGAAATGCAGCAAAACAAAAAACACAACAAAACTTCAATTGAATACAAAAAAAACTGATTTTGTGACCTTAGCAATCAGATATGGGGGCTCGTATCAGAATGACAACTATTAATTACGTCCATAACAAATGGCATAATTTTTCATTAAAAAAATTATTTTTTGGTATTTTATGATTCCTTTTCTCGATAACTGAATTTTACACTCCTGATAACAAATAAAGCACATGAAATTAGAAAATCATGAAATTTTGAATGAAAAATTATGACATTTGTCAGTTATGGACGTAATTAATAGCTGTCATTTTGACAGGGGCTCCCATATCTGCCCCATGTCAGCAAAGTCACGTCACTGCACGCGCCCGATACATAAATTTTCGTGCAAAAGATCCTATATTTCCAGTAAAATTATTTTATTAGTAAACTATGCAAATTGCACTTGACACTCACATCTTCTTCTTTAGCTTTTCCCATTCATTAGGAGTATCTATTTTTTATTTTCTTCTTCCACTCATTTTTCTTTTGCGTGACGTCCTCATTCAGTTTCTTTTCTCTCAAGTCTTCCGCAATACAGCCCTTCTTATATTTGGCTTATTTATATAATTTGATACTTTTATAATTCTTTAACTCTTTATCTGTTGAATATGAAGTATAAAATGCAATCAAATTATAAAAACGTTAAATGTCAATAAATGATATTCAAATTTGTTTTTTCATGAAAAACTGTTAAAATCTTTAAATGAGGGTACATTCGGTTGACAAAATCTAATCACCTCTTTTTCTGGATGTAAACTTGAGGAATTCGAAAAAATTATAATTTTTGGAATCGTGGTATTGAAGTTATGCGATCCGAAACTTTCGTCTCACACACACACACACACACACACACACACACACACACACACACACACACACACACACACACACATACATACAGACATTATCGTAAAAATGGTAAAATCGTATTATATGGACCCTAAAACGTGCTTATTCACTAAAAACTCATCATTGAATTTTTTGACCAAAGACAATACCTTGTTTACCTAAAGGTGACGAAAGGTAAAAACAACCTAATTTTTTAAATGTCAGTTTACAGTTACACTCATAGAACACTACATTCAAATTTTCGCCAACGCAAAGTGGCAGTTACACACCAAACATGGATTGACGACAGACTAAGCGACACGTATGAGCCCATGACCTTATTCAATATTTTGTATTATTATTATACATATGTTATTTACATAAAAGTTATAAATTTAACCAGTAATTCTCGTAACAAGACCTAAAAGAGATATTTTACTTGTAAGCCCAGTAAAGACATTTTCAGGTCATGTTAGGTACAACATTTTTTTCGCAGTTTTGAAAAAAGAATAAATAAAAATCTTTAGGTATGCATTATTTTATTTGTTATTGCGAAGAATTAAAAAATAAATAAATAAACAACTAATCGCCATGGAAACATTCATTTATATTTAGACAATTTTTCGAGCTAGCTCAGTAAAAAATGAATTTCCGATCTAAAAGGTGATCAGCTCATTTTCTGGACGATCGCGAAAAAAATCATTTTTGTTGGTTATCTGTCCATCTTATTGGTTTAAAAAAATGCATTTTTGCGACGTATTTTTGACACTATGGTACAATAAGGTTTTTACGGAAATTTGTTGGTTGCTATGGATATGCATTTATTTTTAGTATTTATTTAGTGTATGTTAAGTAATTATACTCACTTTCAATTAAATATGGACTGATGTTTAACTTTTTCCCTTCTTCGCACCCTGTCCCTTGCCTTGTGGTGTTGCTACTACTTCATAACTTAACATTTTCAACATTTCCCCTGAATTGGCAACAGTGAAGAAATCTCCAGTCCATACTCATTTGACGGCAACTATCGTAATTAAATAAATTTTTATCCAACTCCAAAATTAATTTTTTCATTAAACATTTGAATAGTTAAAGAGGCATAGTAAAAGTAGATTCTGGGAAAGATCTCGTATAATATTTTTCTATGTTCGTTAAAACAATGCATTTTCTTTCATTAAAATATGTTGTTAAAGTGTATATTTTTTCTTTTTCGGTATTTTTATGGGTCTGTACACGCACTATTTTTGGCGCTTTTCGTTTTCTAGAGATGGTCTGACTATATAATGTATCATGTATAACCTCAAATTCCTGCAGTCAACAACGAATATACTTTTGTGAAGTCGCAATTTTTAAAAATCTAAAGATTACCTTAATAGAACAGTAGAAAAAAACCATGTTTCATAAGGCCTTTAAGTAACACTACTGCTATATAATACTGTAACGTTTTTATTTATATGGGTGAAGTGTAAAACATAGACAAATAATATTAACTAAAAGAATATGTTTATTGAACGATAAATAATTAGATTAAATATTAACAAGATGATAAAAACAACTAAACACTATGATTAAATAATTATAAACACTAAGAATATTATTAAATGCTTAAACACTACGATTATTTATCTAACTAACATTTATATCACTACACTTATTTATATTACATTTATTTATGTTAACAACTGTTTATTTATATCACTGAGTTCATATCTGGTTGCTTGTATATATGAGACTGTCCTCCCGCTGTTCTCCTGACGGTATTTATACAGCCCCTATCATTCTAGACCTCTTCTGAAGCGACAATAACCTGTATACAAAAGAAGTGGGTCACGGCGTAGTTTACCTGTCTCAGCGCGTCGAGGATTGCATTATCGCTCTGGTACGTTCTTTCGAAGGGATTACGTCATTGTTCGCGAACATGCTATCAGTAGCGGCGCAAGCATACTTTTCTCTCAGGGGCGCACGTCACAATACAGATATTTTTCTGTACATACAAAATTCTCTAAACTACACTTTCACTTTTAAAACTTTGAAAGTGCAACTAAGCCTTTTTCCAGTGCCATCAATGTTTTAAATTTTATTTTGTCATCAGAGTTGCTCCATTTAATTATCATTAACTTTCCTTTAACTTTAACAAAATTAAATGTCATGTTTAACAGTTACCTCATAAATAACTATTTTCTACAAGGATTAAATAAGATTATAACGCCGGAATTTAATTTTAGTCGGTATAGCTTCAACTTCGTATAATTTTAGTAAGCAGATTTGCATGTCTACTGCAATGACATATAAAATATTTACCATCAAAATTTACATATGGTTCGTGAAAATTATGCATGTGATATGAAAATATTATAAACCTCATACTGTGAGTTGAAAGTAAATTTTGTTTATTTATAAACTTTAAACACGTCAACGTAAATATTTTATATGTATGAGAAACATGTTTGCTTTAAAATTATAACTCCCCTATCAGATTTATTTTATGAAATTTCTTCTAATAGTAAAAAGATTAAACTGTTAGGGAAGTAATTATAGTCAGTTGGGTTTGAAACTCAATAATTTGCTTAAAACAAATACAAAAATTATGAAACACTTTCAGTTATGGACTAATATACCTAATGACAATGTGTACGTATATCAAAAACTAGCTGATACCATGCGGTCTTCGCAGCCTCGAGCATCATTTGTTGTGCTTGGAATTCAGTATGCAACTGTTTAATTAAATTATATCGTTTCGTAAAGATATATAACGATATATTATCAATTCTGTTATTAGTGCTTTCAACGATAACTAAACAAACTTGACTTTATAGACAGAGATAGCTGTAGGTACTCGCGTTTTTGTTTTATGGGCACACTCCTTGCGAATCCCGGTCATTAGCAACGCTTTCCGCTTTTTTTTAAAAAATGTGTGTATTTTCAAATATATCACATGATCAAAAACAGAGTGTAACGTCAAAAGGCACTCGCGTCAACGCATCCAAGTGGTAAAAATTTGTACTACTTTGATTTTGACCTGTTTTTGACATATGCCAAAGCAGATGTTAAAATCATAAATAGTTGCGTGCTGATTGTATGCAGGTTTGGTAAAAGTTCAACATTAATAATTTTATAAATAAAACATTATTTACAACAAAAAAATTACTATACAGGGTGTTCATTTTTAAGTGGCTACGATTGCGATCTCGAAAACTAGAAGAGAAACGAAGTTGGTTAAATTAGCAAAGAATCTCTATTTCACATAGGTATTTCAAAGATATACTGAAAAAATCTGATGTGGCCAGCTCAATACCTTCCGTCAATCCTGTGTATTATGTACAAATTCCATACATAAATTTTCTTGCAAAACATTCTAAATTTTTGGTATTTTATGATTCCCTTTCTCGGCAACGGAATTCCATACTCCTGATTACAAACAAATCACATGAAATAAGAAAATCATGAAATTTTGAATGAAAAATTATGACACTTGTCAGTTATGGACATAATTAATTGCTGTCATTTTGATACGGGTCCCCATATCTGCTTGCCAAAGGCAGCAAAGTCATGTCACTGCACGCGCCCTATACATAACAAAAGATCCTATATTTCCAATAAAGTTATTTCATAAACAAACTATGCAAATTGCACTTGACACTGACATCTTCTTCTTCTTTAGTTTTCCCATTCGTTAGGGGGTCGCTATTTTGTATTTTCTTCTTCCACTAATTTTTGTTTTGCGTGTCATCCTCATTCAGTTCCTTTTCTCTCAAGTCTTCTGCAATACAGTCTTTTCATCTTATATTTGGTCTTCCTATGTTTCTTCCACCTTCTATTAATTTATTCATCTCTCCTCCTTCAAACCAATGTAATCGTCTCTATTATATCTAAAAACTTGTGACACTAGAATTACTTTCCTTATTTTTTCATTCAATTACTTGCTTTTTATTGATACTGACATCTGTCAATTTGAATTATCTGAATATATTAGCAGTTTCCATGGTTATGTTAGTACAGATGGCTGAATTATGAAATTTATACGAATTTTTTATCTTTATTATTCTTTAACTCTATATTTGTTGAATATGAAATATAAAATGCAATCAAATCGTATAGAGAATAATATATTCTTTAAGTTATAATAACATTTAACTGAGTTTTTCAAGAAAAACTGTTAAAATCTTCAAATGAGGGTACTTCCGGTTGACCAATTATAACCAAAAACTAAACATGTGTGCATATGGTTGTAAGGAAGAGGAATACGCAAGAATTGTAATTTTTGGAATTCTAGTATTGGAGATATCGTGCACGAAAAGCGGTCACATACACACACACATACACACACACACGCACATACGAACACACACACACATACAGATATCATCGTAAAAATAGTAAAATCGTATTGTAAAGACCCTAAAACGTGCTTATTCAATGAAAACTCACCACCGATTTTTTTGACCAAAGACAATACCTTCCTTACCTATAGGTGACGGAAGGTAAAAAACGGATTTGGGTATTGTTCACATCGTCCTGTGCACATATTACTCTCTCGGTATAGATCAACATAACTAATGGCAGATTCTATGTATGAATTTCGTCCAGAACTATAATAAAATAATAATTCATTATTAATGAAATAAAACTTGTCAAAATAAATATTTTGTTACCTTAATTCTTTCACAACTTTCTGCAGCTGTGAAACAATCATTTTCTGAAATGAATTCGGCCACCATCCAACTCTCCATTTTTGGCAAATTGTCTGATTTAGCCTGAACAAAATTTCAGTAGCTAATGCCCATATTTGTTACAGTAGTAAGTTAGATTTCAATCACAAAAGCACATGTCAAGTTTTGTTTACAAGCGATGGAGATAGAGAAACACGTAATTGCATGCGATAAACAAGAAAGGTTGCTTGTGTTCAGACAGCCAATGAATAGGTGCCTTATGACGTCATAAGAGTGGGGGTAGTTTTGTCTAGAGTTTTTGGAGCGATTCTTTTTAATTCAATATTTAAAAAAATAACATTTTTATTTTATTATGAATTAATTTGTATAATCTTCCACATAAAATAATAATAGAAAAATGTGCAACCACCCTATAGCGTGTCTCTCTATCTCCCTCACTTGTAAAAAAACTCGACATGTGCTTTTTGTGTTGACATTTGAACTTGAAGCTGCGCACATTGTTTAACAATTAATAATTCATTATTTATAAGAATTATTATATTCTTTTTCCTACAAATAATGTTTAACTAAGAAAAATTACGCGGATATAATGTTATTTTATAAATACAAAAATCTTACACCTACGCTATTGAGTAAAAAAGAAGAAATGACAAAGATAGTGATGCAACAAAATTTTGTCTATGCCAGTAAATAGATTATAAAAATACAGTAAAATTTTATATGCAATATTTTTTTCAATTTCTAATAGTTAAAAAGTTATTAGAAAATTAAATTAATATCGCCATAACATTTCACTTAGTTCAATAACTATTTGATTTTTTTTTAAAAAAAAACAAGCACATCACTATTGACCTCTCAAAGCACATCTAAGATGACTTCTCAAAGGTAAACAAAAGTCTGATATAATCGAAATGCCCAGTTGCAGAAAGCGATACATATCGTTAGATCAAAGTACTCGATGCATAAAGCCATCTGGAGCCCTATTCTGTAACTTTAGCAACAGGTAGTGTTGCTATACGTCATCGTTTCAGTGTTTTTTGATTCCGGATATTCTCGGAACAGGTCGTGATTTTCGTCTAGTAACTTTATGTTGTTGGGGAAATTACAGTGGGTTGGTCATGCATTTAAAATCTGACATTTTCTCAAAACGTGTAACAACCGCATAAATTAGTCAATAAATATACATATTTCAGATTGAAATATTGTAGTGAAAAATGAATATATTCACATTACTCGATTACTTATTACAGACATAAATACATGTTATATAAAAACAAAACATTAGATATAAAAACTCTTTTATTTTTAAAGGGACAATAATTCTGTACAATACAGCGACACTTGTGATAATAAATACTGTATACCTCTCCTTCGCATCATTATTCTCTTCGTCGGTTTTCGGAAACATATGGGTCGATTCTGTTCACATCTGTAAATATTACAGAGCAGTAAATCTGTAAATAATGAACAAAATCACAACGAAAACTGTCACTCTAATGTACAATTTTATATTAATCAACTAAAATAAATGCGTTATTGACAGGTTTTACAGATTTACAGATATGTAAGACTTACAGATGTGAACAGAATCGATCAATTAATCTATATCTTCCCGAGTTGAAGAACTATCAATGTTGAAACTCCGTCAAGACCTTCTTACAACCGGCTGGCTCATAACGTGTCAGCAAATTGTTTCTTACATTTCGCTGGTAACAGCAAAAAAAATTAATGCTGTTAAAACCTAGAAACGTAAAATAATTTTAGGTGACTATTTTAAATAAGTAAACAAATATATATATATATTTTCTTACTCTGAGATGTGGCGGAATTCATGTGTTCCTTTGGCCGATTTCCATACGTGAAGACAAAACTTCGATTATATATCGGCAAGCTTCTTTATTTAATCTAAAATTCGCCACAAATTCTGTCTCTGACACACCGAAATGATCTTAAGCATCTCTTAGATTTCGTCTCAGTAGAGCAGCTTCTTCCAACTCTACATCCAGTTCTTCCTCTTCTACAACTTGGAGATAAGCATATAATAATACCATCTAAAGAAAGATTACAATATATTATATCGGAAAAAAGTTTTTTTTTTGTTAGCGAACCATTGCTTATGTTATTGTATCAATATTTACACAAAAAAATATTTTTAATATCTTTATTCACTTTTGAATAGTATATATAAAATTCACATTGCAATAATAATAAGAAAATAATTATATTTTCAACTTACCTCAAAAAAATAAAAGATATATACACAATTTGAAACTTATTGACAAACTTTCACTCACGAATACCGCCAACAAACTGTCAAATCAGTATTGCTATGTCCATAACACTACCTACATAGGTGGTGTTATCCCTCCTACTTTTTTTCAAGATTCTTCACCGAGAGTGACGTCATATAGTTCTTACTCTGTCTGACATTATCGTGCGCGCTCTTTCCAAAATGGCCGTATCAACACGATATCGGTGTTGCTAAAAGTTACAGAATAGGGGTCGGGCCCGTATTCTTGAGCGTTCGTCTGTTGGTCATTTCGTTCGTATTCGTATTCGCTTTCGTTTTCATGCTAGTAGTCACAGTAGTCTGTGTTTCAAAAACAATATTGGATATGTCAATGTCAGTGTCAAATGTATTGCCGCATTTATTCACATCATTTACAAGTTAAAAACAATTATTTATTAATCGTTAATAAATATATGATAAAAGTGAACTCTTAACTTGCAAATGATCTGAATAAATGTGACAATACAATTGACACTGACACTGACACTGACATATATAATATTATTTTTGAAACACAGACTACTATCACTACTAACAAGAAAACGAAAGCGAATACGAATACGAATGTAATTACGAACGCTCAAGAATAAGGGCCCTGACGCGATGTTAGCTGACGTTATGTACGGTACCTCTATATACAGAGTATGGCCATGACGTGGCTCACGTTTCTTCCGCCATTTGCGGTCCACTGTCATATTTGTTGTTGCGCAAATTATTATGTATTTTCGTGGTTATTTGTTTTATTTTAATGCAAAACACATTTAAATATACTTCTAATGTTTATTTAAAGTGTAAGTAATACTTTTATTTTATTTATTTGTGTATTTTCTTGAGATACTGACTACGATGACTGGCAATACTGAAAACACATAAAAATTACCAATATTAAGCACAAACATCTAAATTTTTAAAAGGTAAGTTTAAAAAATATACTTATGCAAATAATAACTACAGTTATTAAATTTGATTTGATAATAACAACCTATATCCTATGCTCTACATAACCTCTAAATCTATGTCATAATAATAATTGTGTATCTCTTAAATAAATGAATTTTTATTACCTTTATAGATTCATAGTGTGATTATTTAATATTCCTGTATAATATAAAATCACATTTCTTACAAATAAATAGGGAAATGAATTATCAGTATGTTTGACATTGGCTCGCTTATGGCGGCGATCTTACCCCATGGCCATACGCTGTATATAAAGGTACCCTTATGTCACTGTCAGAATCGTTCAATTATCTTTTGACACAGCGTTCATATTTAGTACTTTGCTTGTGATTTTAAGATATAGTTTCATCCTTACATGTCGGTAAGTGCGTTTATTATTACAATATTCTTTAATAAATTAATATAATCTAAACAATTTTATTATGTCAGCTTTATCCTCAATGAGCTCCCTGTCTGACAATGAAGATGAACCAATTATTAGAATTTGCGCAATTCCAGATCGCAAGAAATCATTTAATATTTATGATGAACAAGATTTTAAGATAGAATATAGTTTTTCAAAACAGACGGTTATGAATTTGGTAAATGATGAAATAAATGAGTAATTACGAATGAGTTTTTATTTCACAAAAGATACAAAGAACGAAAAAGGATTAATGACATTTAATACAATAATTATTTTCATGATAATTACAAAAACAATAACAAGTGAAGATCGTGCATCACTGACGACAGATGACACCATGACAGAAAATCTTCAACACCTTTTTATTGAATGCCCAATCTATAAACCTTATAGAGATTTTTATTTAGCTTCTTATTTAAAGAATAATAGCAATGTTGACTTCAGCACATTGCTACAAAGCTTAACCGCTGAGAAAATAAACAATGTAGTACTTTATGTAATTAAATGTTTTTCATTAAGAAGCTTCGCTCTGAACGAATGATCGATCTTCATAACTGTTTAACTTATTCATTTCGCTAATTCTGAGCTAGTAATTTTTATATTCATTGTTTATCTCAAAGCTATGTTATGATGGTTTTGTTACTTTATTCTTTTAATATAATTCTTTTTCTTAACTGGGTATACTGTCAACAATTATTCTATAAAATTTTCTTATTATTAATTTATGCAAATAATATGTAATATAAGATTGTGTTATGATGTTACTCTTGCGTAATTTTGATTACATAAGCTGATCTAATGTATTTTTTAAACTTTTATTCTTGGCACAATATGTAAAATCATTCTCAAGTACGTATTTGTAAAAATGTGGTTACTTGAATTGTTACCAACCGTCTTTGTATAAGTTGTAATAACTTTGTATCAAATAAACTAATAATAATAATAAGATGACATCATGACAGATGACACCATGACAGATGACAATATTTGAACTTGCGTCAAGCGTCCTCTCTTCAACAGGAACATATTTTGGAAATCGTTCGAAACGTTATGACACGCAGAAATAAACCCGACACTGACCATAATTTTAGTAACATTGTGTATTTTTTTGTCACTGGAACCTTTCTGCATTTTTAGATCAAATAAATACACAAATCTTCTGTATGTAGAATAATACGAAAAGTATCCCGGTGTATTCCTGCCGAAATCCACGTTTTTCACAGGGTTTAACATTGAAACTGCGAACAACTTTCACAGTAATATGATAATTTCTGCCAACGATCTTCCAATAGAAGATTTTATCGTTGCCGATGTGGAGAATACTGCAGTACAAGCACACGGCAATAATGCTGTCTGAAATTTATTGATGGTAACAACTTTTGGAGATAATTTACCTGACGAACCTAATTACTTTTTACGTTTAAGGTTTTGTTAATTTTAAACTTTCCACAATCACAATTTTAACTAATGTACTAATGCTAACTAGTAATAATAATCTATATTTTTATTTCTCGATCATTTTTGTTAGAATATCTGATATACAGGTGTTATATTTTAATGGACCCAGCAAATATCTAGCTTATTTATTAAGATAGTAATTTCTTTCATATAACATGATTTATACAGCAACATGTAAGCTACTTGATGACGGATGTACATTCGTGATATCACTTTCGGTTTATTAGTAATTAATAATATCTACTTTGAAATTTCAAATGGAACATACTACATACATTTTTTTACAAATTTGAAAAGTACATCAAATTTGCTTTACAATAATGTAAAATAATCCATATGTTACATTATTAAAAAATAAAATTGCGGGCACTTTTTTATACACCTAGTCGAAAAGAGAATAGTGAGCCATGACTATGGCTTGAAATAAAACAATTAACTAAAACAATTGTAACACGGTAAATGTCAATCTGTAAATACTCACTTACTTACTTAATCCTTCGCCTTTCTACCTTGCAGTGTAAGAAGGCCCAACCTGTAAATACTCAGTAATAATTGTTCTATCCTTTATTATTAGCAAGTTTCATTGTAGTACCTTATTAATTTATTATAAAATGAATTGAAGAGGCTGGGAGTCATTTTGAATATTTATTGTAAACTCGTTTTGTTGTTATTAATTGTTCCTTATTCTTATTTTCTGTATTATGACAAAAAAATATTATTTCATTTAATAATAATAGTTACAATTGTTTTAGTTCATTGTTTTATTTCAAGCCACAGTCATATGGCTCACTATTCTCTTTTCGACTAGGTGTATAAAAAAGTGCCCGCCATTTTACTTTTTAATAATGTAACATATGGATTATTTTACATTATTGTAAAGCAAATTTGATGTACTTTTGAAATTTGTAAAAAAATATATGTTCCATTTGAAATTTCAAAGTTGATATTGATTACTAATAAACCGGCAGTGGTATCATGAATGTACATCCGTCATCAAGTAGCTTAAGTGTTGCTGTATAAATCATATTATATAAAAGAAATTACTAACTCAATAAATAAGCGAGATATTTGCTGGGTTCACTAAAACACCCAGTATATTATTGCTGACAAGTTAGTACCATTCAACAAATTATCCTTAGAAAGTTACAAAACTCGTGGAAGTTGCATTGTTGTCAAATTGTATTTTTATCTGATACCATGCTACTATTATGACAGCTAACACAATCTTATTTTTTCTTTGTGCAACGCATCAAGAATCTGGCGTTATGTTACATCTGACAAAATGTCTGCTAATCACGCTGTTACATTTTGTTTCTTTATCCGGGCATTATAGTTTTCGACATATCAGAGGTAAACCCCGTAAAAATTCATTTTTCACTACATAGGAAGTTATTGAATATCGGAGATCGGACCCATGTAGCAATAAAATAATATATGCTCTAAAAAACATATTTCATATTCTGATATACTGAAGAAAAAATATATTTGATTCTAACATTTCAAACTGTTCCAGGCATATGACAAATGTTTTTTCGTTTCAGGGAATGACATGTTTTTCGTTTTAGGGAATTATTACCTATATATTGAATTTGAAACAAAGAACGTGTCACATAATTTTAATGGAACTTTTTAAATATGCAGTTCGTTACTAAAAACTGGTATATAGAAGTACAATTAATTGAATTTTAATCTCTATTGTTAATACTTTTATTACAAATATAAATTAGATTCATCCATAAATGTCAGATACAGGGGTTATGAATAATTGTTTAAATATTTTCCGAGCATAATAGGTATTGCAGCAGTTTACAGGAAAAATATAATTTAATTGTGATGTAGTATTTGCTAAACGAACCCCGTTCCACATGAGTTGGCCCACCCGCTTTAACTTCATTTTATTTAATTTATTTATGATACAAATAATAATGAAGGTTAAATTATCGTCAATTTCCATTATATTTCGGACACTTTGTCGTTCTAACACAGAGCCATATATGTTATCTAAAGTATTTTATTTTTCTAATGTGAAACGAAATACTTAATTTAACCAACAATTCAAGAAAAGTTGAAAAAATTATACGAATTTGAGTTGTAAGGATGTTAGGGTTTATTAAAGAAAATGTCTAAAAGTAATTTTCAGTAAAAACAATGGCTGGTACCACAAGCCTTGTTCTGAAAAGGCCAAATATCAAGGGTCCTGGAACCCGGCGTATTTTATCTTAAATGGTCAAATGATATGTAGGTATATTATGCTTATTTTTATTCATTTGTTACTTTGTATATGACTAAAAAAATGTTTTTTTTTTCATTACACATCTAAAAAATCTGATGTGGCTAGCACAATACCTTCCGTCAATCCTGTGTATTATGTATAAATCCCATACATAAATTTTCTTGCAAAAGATTCTAAATATCCAGTAAAATTATTTCATAAACAAACTATGTAAATTGCACTTGACACTGACATCTTTTTCTTCTTTATCTTTTTCCATTCGTTACGGACCGCTATTTTTTATTTTATTCTTCCACTCTTCTTTTGTTTTGCGTGTCGTTCTGATTCAGTTCCTTTTCTCTCAAGTCTTCCGCAATACAGTCCTTCCAACTTATCTTTGGTCTTCCTCTGTTTCTTCAACCTCCTATTTCTAAGATATTCATTCTTTTTCCATTATATTCTCCTCATGACATATTCAAATCAATGTAATCGTGTCTCTTGTATCTTTCTAGAAACTTCTAATACTAGAGTTATTTCCCTTATTTTTTCATTCCTTACCGTATCTTTCCGTGTCTTCCCCAACATCCATCTCAACATTCTCATCTCTGTCACATTCATTTACTTTTCATTAGGTGCTTTTCTTTAAGCCCCAGGAAAACAAGCAATCGGAAGCAAAATTTGTTGAACAACTTTGCTAGCCAAGCATTTGCTTGGTTTGCTCAAAAGTTATGCCTCGGGCCACGGTCTGCCCCTCGGCGCCCCTGCTTGCCACTGGTTTATTGCAGTTAACTCTGATTGACAAAGTGCGTATAACAATTCATAGTAAAATATTTATTATTTATTTTATGGGGTCTCGTAGCCGTGTGCCTGAGTGTCTACTCGCGAATCTGGGGAACCGGGTTCGATCCCCACCGACGCCAAGTATTTCGAATTTTTAATTGAAACCAAATTGATCCCTGTGGTGCACTCTCCACACCAGCAATGAGTGTCCGTGAGGTGACGCCTGATAAACGCTCGCACGGTACAAATATGTCATCATTATTACCGAAATCTGTGCATAAAGCAGATTGGCACACTCAACATTGTATGCCGTGATGATATATTATTTTATCATATTTTTAATCATAGTATCGCTTCACAAAAATTCTGATAGCATTTAACATCCCTCAGACCATTTTCCTTTCGTACCATGAACTGTATTAAATTTAGGGACGTTTATAACCTTTAATATACTAAATTACTACTAATTTCTCTACTTTGATAGTAACTATTTATCAACTTATAATAAAATTCCTTTCCTGCAAAAAAGATAAAATTCTCCTGTACTTATCAAAATTCAATCAAGGCTTAAAATATTATTAGGCCCCTTGTAACGCATCCCACGATACACAAAGCAACTGTGGATAACAAATATGAAATGAAAACCTGATATCTATTCCGTCTTCGACTGCTCTAAAAATAAAATGATAAACAGCAAAGCATATTTACTCGAAGGCAAATGTGATATTGGATAGCTTAGATAGATTTTTGCCGCCAATCGTAAAAACTAGAGCGCATTCGCGGTAACAGAATACAATTTAATTAACTTTCATATTGTATTTAACCGCAGTTGATATTATACGATTGCGAGGGTGATCTAATTAAATCTGATATCCTGTTACATAATTTTAAACTAGTTTCTACTAATATTAATTTTGAACATTAACTTGCAAATAACAATAACAACGTTAACTGAATAATTATACAATATTGTCCAGTATCCAGAATGTATTAATAGTCCCGGAATAGTTTAGAACTCATTATAGTTAGAGTAATGAAATATTTAGATACATTAAACAAATTTTAATTTTGAAAAAAAATATGGTTAGCACAATAAAACCGAAATAAAAAAATCTGATGTGGCCAGCACAATACCTTCCGTCAATCCTGTGTATTATGTACAAATTCCATACATAAATTTTCTTGCGAAAGATTCTAAATTTTTGGTATTATGTGATTCTCTTTCTCGGCAACTGAATTCCATACTCATGATAACAAACAAACCACATGAAATAAGAAAATTATGAAATTTTGAATGAAAAATTATAACACTTGTCAGTTATGGACATAATTAATTGCTGTCATTTTGACACAGGCCCCATATCTGCTTGCCAAAGTCAGAAAAATCATGTTACTGCACGCGGCCCCATACATAATTTTTCTTGCAAAAGATCCTATATTTCCAGTAAAGTTATTTCATAAACAAACTATGCAAATTGCACTAGACACTGACATCTTCTTCTTTAGTTTTCCCATTCGTTAGGGGGTCGCTATTTTTTATTTTCTTCTTCCACTCATTTTTGTTTTCCGTGTCGTCCTCAATCAGTTCCTTTTCTCTCAAGTCTTCTGCAATACAGTCTTTTCATCTTATATTTGGTCTTCCTATGTTTCTTCCACCTTCTATTAATATATTCATCTCTCCTCATAACATGTTCAAACCAATGTAATCGTCTCTCTTATACCTAGACACTTCTAACACTAGAGTTACTTCCCTTTTTCTTTCATTGATTTACATTTTATTGATACTGACATCTGTCAATTTGAATTACCTGAATATATTAGCAGTTTCCATGGTTAAGTTAGCATAGCTGGCTGAATTATGAAATTTATATCAAATTTATTATCTTTATTCTTCTTTAACTCTATATCTGTTGAATAACAAATATAAAATGCAATCAAATCGTATAGATAATAATATATTCTTTATGTTATAATAACATTTAACTGAGTTTTCCAAGAAAAACTATTAAAATCTTCAAATGAGGGTACTTCCGGTTGACCAATTATAACCAAAATCTAAACAGGTCTGCATATGGTTGTAAGGAAGAGGAATACGCAAGAATTGTAATTTTTGGAATTCTAGTATTGGAGATATCGTGTCCGAAAAGGCGGGGACACACACACACATACAAACACACATACACACACACACACACACACACGCACACACGAACACACACACACACATACAGACATCATCGTAAAAATAGTAAAATCGTATTGTAAAGACCCTAAAACGTGCTTATTCAATGAAAACTAACCACCGAATTTTTTGACCAAAGACAATACCTTCCTTACCTAGAGGTGACGGAAGGTAAAAATTGTTGCGGCCATTACAATACCACTCGCCACTTCCTTTTTTGGTTACATAAATATAGGGCGCGAGCAGTCATGTGACATTGTTGGTCATGACAAGCAGATATGGGGACCCGCGTCAGAATGACAACTAGGAATTATGTATATAGATGTCAAATGTCAGAATTTTTCATTCAAAATTTCAAGATTTTCTAAATTCACGTAGTTAATTTGTCACCAGGAGTGTGGAATTTACTTGTCGAACAAAATATACCATATGGAATTGGAAAGTCACTAAATTTGGAATGAAAAATTATGATATATGACATCTATGTACAGAATTACTAGCTATTATTCTGACACGGACCCCATATCTGCTTGTCAAGGCCAACAAAGTCACATGACTGCTCGCGCCCTAATTGTATTTAACATTTCTTGTATACCTACACTCTACACCAAAAATTCTACTTATATCTTTTTTTTCAAGAAAAATTTAAAATTTGCAAATGAGGGTACTTCCGGTGGACCAATTATAACCAAAATCTAATCACGTCTGTATATGTGTCTAAACTCGAGGAATACGGAAAAAATATAATTTTTGGAATCGCGGTATTGGAGTTATGTGATCCGAAACGATCGTCACATACACACACATAGAGACATCATCGTAAAAATAGTAAATTCGTATTCTAGGGACCCCAAAACGTGCGTATTCATTAGAAACTCAGTACCGAATTTTTTGAACAAAGACAATACCTTCCTTAAATAAAGGTGACGAAAGGCAAAAACAAATCATCTTACAAAAATTTTCAAGGATTGTAAAGATATTTTAAGATAAAAAAATTATAAAACAAAATGTGCTTTCAGCCTGAGATACCGCTCGAGAAGCAAGTAAGAACTATATTTATCACTCTTCTCTCGCATTGCAGCAGCAAATTAGCCAAGAGATGTCAGTGGAAGTACTAAATTTAAATAAAATTATCGCAAAGCGATACCGAAATCGATTTCTGACGATTCATATCGGGTATAACACGAAAATCGAGCAAAAGATATTTATTCTTGCGCAAAAATGGCTTGTTAATTTTAGACAATAATGCTTCAAATAAATGTTATAGAGAATTCAACTCTGCATTCAATTCAATAATCACATTTTACTTTGCACCTTTTTTAATCGAGAAAATGCTCGGTTTCATAAAACAAATTAATCTACGATTAATAAATTAAACAAATGCTATGAGAATTTTAGACAGCAATGATTTTAGTGTCATAAAAACATGGAAACTGGTTAGAATTTGTACATAAATAAAAATAAATAAATATATCATCACGGCATAATTACCCATTTCTGGGTGTGCCAATCTGCTTTGTACACGATATTAGTATCGTGCTGACGTTTACCAGGCATCACCTCACGGGCACTCATTGCTGTCGTGCACCAACTGGATGTTTATGAAACCGACCGTAAAACTTTTATTTGAAACATTTTTGTCTAGAATTATAATGGGCTATTTTAGCATATAAAGTTCTTAACCAAAGAAGAGTTTTCTCTAATAATTGTTATTAAATAGAAATTGCTCAATTGGATGATATTTACGAGGATCCTTGTACTTAATTTTGCACCGTGAAATAATAGGCTAAACTACTAAACAGTTTTGCCTGGGAAGAGAGGACAAAGATGAAGATGGCAAGTGAAAGTGATGACAGCGAAAATATGTGTCGTATCTAACACTGCTTGTGATAAATGGCTGAAGCAGCAAGAAATCTTAGGAAGGTTCGCACATTTCATAACAAATGTCACTGCTAGATGGGTGCGCTGACCCTTTTTTTAACAAAATAAAATGAGACCTCATATATTATAAATAAGTATTTTATGAGAGGTCTATTAATATGAATTTCATTAGTACTATTGGAATCGTAAAGTGTTTAAATTTTAGTATAATCTCACCAGGGATAGGATAACGTTAATGAATTGTTACGTTATTTCATAACGCTATAAAAATAAATTAATTGTTATGTAACTTTATAAATAACTTATAAAAAACGAAATAACGTTATGTATCGTTATTGGTGTTTCGTTATTATAACGTTACAATAACCGTATACTTTTCAAGTTTGCAATAAAAATTTATTACAAATTAAAATTAAGAACAATGTATTTAAAAAGCTTACGCACTTATTTTAGAAATAAAATAAAGTGTTCAACATATGAATATGACCACTTGTAACATCTATTTATCACAAAACACGAATAAATTATCAGGAAATTACACTTTCAAAGGGCAAAAATCATGTAAAATGTGCAAATTTGGATAACGTTATTGTGAATTGTTATTTGTTATATTACGGTTACCTAACGTTATATTATAATTGTCATAAAAAAAAAAAAATCGGGTACCGTTACGTTACATTTTCCATCCCTGAATCTCATATACTCATACAAAAGTTCCTGTTTATGACGGAAGTCTTTCTTTTTCAGTCTCATCTTCAGAAGAGGACCAGTAATGAAAACAAAGACATTTTAAACCAATTTACCACACACTATTTTCTATTTTTATCTTCATATTTTCTATCATTTTCGTTAAGTTTTCATTCTTTTATACTATAATGGATAACGAGAATTACACGAGTGATTTCTTGCATAACCATTCGGACGTTATTCCATGGATAAACTCTAGCCAAATCGATCAAGAGTTGCTGAAACAGTACATGTTGAATCGAAAGGTTGATGAGCCCGCCTTCGAGATTCTCATAGTCGCCTACTGTTTGCTGATTGTTGTTGGGGCTGCCGGCAATACACTCGTGGTGAGTAAGAAAATATTTTTTTAGTTTAGTATGTTTTTCTTTTTAACTAGGAATAGATTACAAACTTCCCTGCTACATTGACTGCCCAGATTGTCTGTTCTCCAGTCCAATTTACATAGCAAAAATAAATATTTTGACATTTTGTGCTCTTGATGAATTGTTTTCGTACTATAACAGTCAAAGGGGTAATCTAAAATCAAATGTTTCTATTTGATGCAGAGGTCTAACTTTTTTCGAAAACCTTTGTTACGTAGGTACGTTATCTGTATTGTCATCTGCATTAGGCATATATTTTCATTTATTTTTATTAAAACTACTAGCCCCTGTCAAATTAATATGAGCATGTAATGAATACAGAAATAAAGAAAAATGTTTAAATTCACAAAGTATTTAAAATAAATATTTATTTCAAACTATTTTATGAAACATTATGAGAATGTCATTAGGATGACAGTGTTATTTTTTGCTTTGCTATATTTCATTTGAATTCAAACAAAAACAACTAATAACAGGTTTACATCGCCCGAATTTATCCGACATTTTACGATAATCGATTAGGGCTTTTACAATAATTACCTAAGCATTTTTTTTACAATGTAGTAATATTTCATAATTTTCATTTTACTAAAATTCTATGTTTAAAGTATGCTACCTTATAATTATTATAGAAGTTTATTGTTTCTTTACAATGATTGAATACCCCATTAATAAATATAAAATAACTTGTTGCTGTCAGCCAGTGTTGTATAAAATACTTTAAAAAACGTATTTCAATATTTCAAATACAAAATACTAAATACAAGTATTTCAAATGTTTGATAAAATAGAATTATTTTTTTAGTATTTGAAAAATATCAATAATTGAAATACTTATTTCAAATACTTTTACTATTAATTATTTAAAAATTGATAAGATATTATTGTATTGTAAAAATGTTTGTCATATTCAACTTATTTGCGTATTTGTATTTATATTAAAAAGAAGCTCCTACATTAACCTAGGCACCTGTTATTTCACGAAAATTAGGGAATTACTTCATGTAATATTACAAACAGACCAGATAGGACGGAAGGTTTGTATTTCAAATACATAAAAGTGTTTCAAATATTTGAGTATTTTAAATACAAAAATGTATTTCAAATAAAACAAATATTTCAAATATTAAAAAATAGTATTTCATATAATAATAGCATTTTAATATATTAAAATATAAAATACTTGTGAAAAGTATTTGAACAAAAAATACAAAATGCTTTTATTTTTAAGTATTTCAAATAATTACTTAAAATACTTAATCTATTTCAAATACAGATTTCAAATTCTATACATCACTGCTGTCAGTGTTTCAAGATACAGAAACGTCCAATATAGTTCTAATTTTATTCGATAGAGACAATTATGAATCTATTTCGGTTAAACTAAAAACTTATGTGACATAAAATACAAAAAAGTATTCTTTAAAAAATAATGCTTGAATAATGTATGGGACACCATTGGGTACACAAAAAGTAAAAATACTACAATTTTTTTGATGATTTTTTAATGCCTATACGTGTTCAAAAAAAAACCTAACTCGAAGTAGGCTTTGAACAAAAAAACGTATGTCTGATCATTATTCAATTCAAAAGTCGTGTTGTCAAAATTGATTTTGAAATGTAATTTTTCTAAAATTCATTGTAACAGGCAGCGAAAGAAAGTTGCCATTCGCCATTTTCTAATTTATATTCATATCTAAATAATATTCAAGACAACATTTTTGACCAAATTTCGTGTCAAATTGACATTTAATTAAATACTTTCAAATTGCATGCCTTTCTATGTTCCAAACCTACTTCGAGTTAGGTTTTTTTAACACGGTTTATATGACTAGATTAAAAAAAAATATTTTGTTTATTTGTACCTGATAGTTTATTGAATGTTTACCCCATTTTACACCTCATTATTTTTTGTACTTTAATCCAGCGTTTCTTACCGCCGACCCCTTTGTAATTGTTTTTTGAGATAGATATTCAACCTGTCATACACTAGTAAAGTGTCGAAATTTAACTTTTTTAACTTATATTTTATAGAAGGCGAATTGAAGATGGAAATTATTAAAAAACGAAGGTTTTTTCTGTAATGTTTTTACTTATTAAATGATTAAAACACGAGACTTGTTTAACAGAAGACAAGACTGCTAGTTCACAAAAAAAATAGTTGGAACCTTGATGCTATATCTCACTAATTAGTTTGATAATATCAGACTTTATAGTAGATCTTGTATTTTGAGATCACAGTCGACATTTTTCAGTTTATTCCTAATTCCTATATTTGTAAGGGAGGTATAGGGATTGTGCTAAAAATTGCATATCGAGATTTTGGTAAATGAGCACGATTTAAGGTTCCTAGAATCAGATTTTGACATTTTCACGATGATGTCTGTCTGTGTGTGTGTGTGCGTGTGTGTTTGTGTGCGTGTGTATGTGAGTGTGAGTGTGGACCCTTTTTACGCTTTAACTCAAATATTATCATTCAGAAAATTTTGAAAAACCTTGTATTTATAACTTATTCTAATATGGAAAAAAGCCATTAAATTTTGGTGTAAATCAAATAACCGGAAATCGCTCATTACTTGCAACTCAAGACAGTTTTTCTTTGAAAAATTACATTTAAATTACATTTTTTCGCGATTTATGTTATTACAAAAAATAAAGATCAATAAATTTTCTAAAGAAATGCATTAATACTTTTTCTATTTATTTTATAAATAAATTTATCAAATAATTTGTTTTAAAAATCTCGGAGTCTATGCTTTAAAGATAAATATATTTACACAATTTAGATCTCACATTTATGTAACTGCCAGATAAATGTCACTGTTTATAAATTAATCATTTCAATTTAATAATGGTACAATTTTAAGAAGAAAATGTTAAATATGAATTTATAAAATAACTAATCAATAAATTAATTATCATATATTTGTAATTTAAAAAAATTAACGTCACATCACAAAATAAAGTTATGGTAAAATTTTGGAGAAGAAAATATGGATAATACATATAATAAATTGGAACAATAGTTATATCATGCAAAGGATCTTAATGCAGTTGACATAGTATTAGTAAATATATAAGTATGTATTTAAGTTACCAAAAACTAAATGACGGGAGGTGTTGTGCTGGCCACATCAGATTTTTTTTTTGTATGAACTAGTGCAGAAAACGCATTTTAACACAAATACCGTATTACAAATGGTATCAGTATTTTCTTCTTAGCTAGAGTAGGATAATCAGCAACCCGAGTAAAAATGATATTAGGCTGTACTGCTGATGCAACATGGTCGGACGGCTTGTTACTCGCATAGATACGAGGGTCATTCAATAAGTAAAGAGACAAATGGCTATAGCTCAAAAACGGTTTATTTCAATCTTTCAAAATTAAGGCTATTTTTCAACATAATCAAATCACCCCCCACAGTTATGCACTTGTCCCATCTTTCTTGCAGCTTCCTAATTCCCTTGGCGAAGAATTCTTTCGATTTACCCCGAAGCCACTTTTGCACCGCTTCCTTAACTTCCTCATTGTTAGCAAATCTTTTTCCACGTAGGGCGTCTTTGAGTGGTCCAAACAGGTAAAAATCAGATGGGGCGAGGTCGGGACTGTAGGCAGGATGAGGTGAGACCTCCCAACCCAATTCTTGAAGATTATCACGGGTCAGCTGGGCTGTATGACGGCGGGCGTTATCATGCTGAAGAATGACTCCTTTTGACAAGAGTCCACGGCGTTTGCTCCTGATATGTGGTCTAACTTTGTGTTCTAGCATCTCAGAGTAGTATTGGCTATTGATAGTTCGCTGATCTTCAAGGAAATCGCAATAGGGATCAGAAACTTCCACTGGACGTCCACATCGGGGTTCATCACCTACACTTGTTCGGCCACTTTTAAACCGATCAACCCACTTGTAAAAATTCGCACGGTTCATACAACTTTTACCGTACTGTATTAACATTCTAGAAAAAATTTCACTTGGTTTTACACCTTCTGCGACTAAAAATCTAATGACTGAACGCTGCTCTTCTAAGGTGCAATATTCTAGTGGACTTGCCATGGTGAACTGAAAATTTTGAGGTTATGTTGACATAAAATGATGAAACAGCTGATCAGAGCATATCCCAAGGTTGCCAACTAACACCCCTGAAAAGATTGTACACATTCATTGAATAGTTTTAAAATTATAGAATTTGTCTCTTTACTTATTGAACGACCCTCGTAGTACAGCTTTACTCAATTTTACTTGGGAAATAAAGAAGCCTAAAAAATTGCAAGACTTTGTTTCTTGCACATTTGTTTTACAGCTCCATTTGTTTATTTATTCGGTGGTACTCTAGATATATTATTTCTCGGACTCCTTAAAGATGTCTCGCAGACATCCTAGGGTCCGCGCACCACTGCTTAAGAATCGCTGCTTTAATCAACTTTATTAAACAAAAAAGTATATTCACAATAATAAAGAAAACTACGTAATACTCAAATATGATAAAAATCGATGAGAAAATACAGAAAAACAGCAGACAGTAGTGCAGATAATTTAATTTCTACGATTGTGGTTCAAGTTACTCCAACTTGGTGTGGGTTTTACAACAACTGACCTAATAAGGAGAAAAATAAATGAGGTGAGTCTAAGCAGTTTAGGTTTCATAAATTGTAGACTTTATTGCAGAGCTGGTAGACTAACAAACAATAAAAATCCGACTTTTCTCTTTCATTTAGCTGCTCGTTTTTATTCCATATAAAACATTTAAGTTAGTGCGTTTTTTTATAACTGGAAAAGAAAAATTTAAACGAAGTAATAAAGATGTCTCATCGCTGAAATCATTTCAGAGCAAATTTATAACATATAAATATTTAAAACATTCTGTAAATGAAGCCTGTAGGAATTGAAAATTTATGTAAACCTAATGTACATTTACAACCAATTAGAAACGTTTTTACCTCTCGCTAAGAGAGGTATTAGATTCATGCTAAAAATCGCATATCCAGATTTTATTGAATAAGCACGTTTTAAGGTCCCTACAATCCGATTTTAACATTTTTACGATGATGTCTGTGTGTATGTGTGTGTGTATGAATGTGTGTGTGAATGTGTGTGTATGTGTGAATGTGTGTGTGTGTGTGTGTATGTGTGTATATGGGATGTTGGAAGGACGATATCTTAAAAACTATAAAAATTTATATTTGTTTAACTACGTATTTCCCAATCGGACATTCGCGGGCAGATCTGAAAAGGTTTTGGTAACAATTGGACAACCGGAAATAGCAGATTCTTGGAAAAAAATCTTCTAAATATTATTATCTAATTTTTTTCTTGGTAATATTAAAAAAAATTAATTCTCAATGTGACACATTTTTTAAATTTTTATTATATCTCGTATAGGTTTAGGGATATAGTATATAATAATATAGAATAATTTGTTGTAATAAATCTCGTTGCCTAAAGAACAGTTGCGATATTCAAATGTTTGTAATTGACAGATAAATTCAAAATGTCAGTATCAAAAATCAGATTCTTCTGGGAGGTACGAATACATTTAATTTATATTATTGTATTATTAATTAAATATGTATTTAAATTATAGGTATGTCAATATTACATATATCCTTAAGAGATACCGCTAATACTGTCAATGAATTTGAAGAATTTTGAACATATTACAAGAGTAGGACAAAATTCCTCATAGAACGAAAGAAGAGATACAATATCAATTATTTGTGTGTACAACAAATGTTAAATTCATTACTTATAGGGCGCGAGCAGCCATGTGAATTTGTTGGCCTTGGCAAGCAAATATGAGGATCCGTGTCAGAATGACGGCTAGTAGTTATTTACATAGATGTCACAATTGTCATATGTCATAATTTTTCATTCAAAAATTCAAAATATTCTGATGTTTATTTGTCATCAATAGTATGGAATATACTTGTCGAGGAAAATAATCCACATGGATTTGGAAAATAATGTTTTTTTGAATGAAAAATTATGATACTTGACACCTATGTACATTATTAATAGCTGTCATTCTAACATGGACCCTTATGTCTGCTTGTCAAGGCCAACAAAGTCACATGATTGCTCTCGCCCTGTGTAATATAAAAAGAAAATGGCGAGAGGTATTGTACTGGCCACAACAGATTTTTTTAATTGAAGTGAGAATTGTTCTGGGATCAAATTTCTAATATTTACAGTCATTTGAACGAAAAAGTGAAAATATGATATTGAGATCTGTCAAGTGTAATATGAAGCATGGTAATGTTCCATCATATTTACATGGGGACCTATGACTATGTGTGTGAATTTGACGGCTTTGGATCGATATCCGGGCGATTGCGAATTATTTTCAATTTACAATTGCACTAAAGTGAACCTTTGAAAGGTTGTGAGGTGACACCTGTTAAAAGTACTCAATGGTATAAAAATATTCATCATTACAAAATCTGCGAATAGCACCAAGAGTTACCACGATCTATGGTCTGTGAAGTATGCAGGGAATTTATTTTAACATGCAAAATAGTGTCAATCACTTCCATAGTTACACAGGTTACACACTACTGTCAAAAAATGACAGCAATGTAATACGTCCCTTTAAAAATGCAACATTTGTAAGAAATCAAAACTTTATTGTAGCATATCTTTTGTTTTATAAAAATTCATAATTTTAATCTAATAAATGTTCAGAAATACCTCAGTTCACGCTAACGCACAGTCGGTACATTGTAACAGAATTAACTTTGTAAACTGAAACTGTAATATTAGCTGTGATTAAGAATAGATTTTATGTATAATGTTTCATTTTAAAAGGGACATCTGTTAAATTGCTGTCATTTTTGACAGTAGTGTATAACCACAGAAGTAATGACTCATATGTTGTACTTTAAAATAAATTCTCTGTACATATGTTAGATTTCATATTGGACGCGTAATGTGTGTTTGAAACGTTTGAAAGCTATATTTTGACCAGGGACCTGAACCGAAACGTATTTATGGTTCAGGAAATAAGTGTCGGTTAAGATTCAGTTTCTGTTCAAGAAAAGAAAAAACGGTTCATCGGCTTTTGTTGTTTGGGTTCGGGTTTGAATATCGGTTCGGAACACAATCACAAAAAGATGGTCATATTATATTGAATTGAATCAACCTCTCGGCCATTTATCAGATACTTATTGGAGCTCATCAGTGTTTTGCACTGAAACCTCTAGGAGGTACTGAGTAGGTTGAGTGGACAGATGATAAACATCCCAAAATGATATGATGTCTACAGAGATAAAAAACCTCATACAGAGCCATCTATCGAGAAAGCCGTGAGCTTGGCCAGCAGTAAAAAATAATAAATGTACAAAGTACATTTATGATACTTGCTGAAACTGTTTATTTCACAGTGGACACAACCTACTCAGTACCTCCTAGAGACTTGAGTGCACCACACTGATGAGCTCCAATAAGATTGAAACGCGTACTGAAATCTTGTGAAACGTGTCAAATAAGATACTTTAAATATTATATTAAAACAGTTTCACCAATTATCGTAACTGTAGGTATTTTGTACATTTCTTATTATATATGTATGTATGTATAGCTGATGGTAATACTTTTTAGTACTTTAAAATCATATTAATTATTTAATTTGAAGTTACAATTTTCTATTTATATACTTGGCAGATTTGAATTTAAAACGATTTGTATTCGGTTCCGGTTTATTGACCTTGACAAATAAAAGTTTGGTTCGGGTTAATTCCGGTTTATGGTTTAAGTTCGGATTCAGTTTCAGGTCCCTGATTTTGTGTTAAAAATGGTATAAAGTGTAGTGCAGTGGTGCAAATGTTGAAGAAGATTTTTGGCGAGGAAGCTATATATGTACAAAAACCAAAGGTTTATGAATGGTACAAACACCAATGAAAATATGGCAAAAATTGTAGATGTTGTGCCTAGTAATCGCCGAATCACTGGGAGAGTACTGAGGAAGTTATTATTTTATACGGCTCATGCGAAGCAATTTTTACCAACATTTTGGGCATGAAACAACCAAATTTGTCTTACAGATTAGTACTCAATTTGTAATTTTTTGGCCAAAATCAATACCGTCGTTATTCTCAAGTCACTGTATTCATCACTCACCAGATATGATCCCTTTTCTCGAATATTTATTTATTTAGTAAAAAAACACTATCCTACAGGACGAGCCCAAAACGGATATGAAAAAAATCTGATGTGGACACCACACGACTTCCTTGTACGATTATTAAACTATACATATTTTCTTAATAAATAAATTACAAAATATTAATTTTAACTTCAAAACAGTAATATATATAGCGACCATAATCTAACCCGGTTCTTTTTAAAAAGAGTTTTGATTACAACAAAGAAATATTTGATTACAACAATGAATATGACTAATTTCACAATAAAAATATAATATTTGTTATTGTACGAATCATAAAATTGCACGTATTTAACGTAATTTGACATGAACATTTTCTTTTATATTTTTGTCCTAATCCATAGCAAGCTGTATTACAAAAACAAAAAAGTATATAATTTTTAAATTTACATATCTCGCTTATACAAAGGGCTATTTTAATAATACTTGATGTGCTAGACGCAACAAAAAATAATTCATTTACTACTATCATTTTTAAATTAACATTAATCTAACCCGGTTCTTTTTTAAAAGAGTTAATTACAACATAGAAATATTTGATTACAACAATGAATATGACTAATTTCACAATAAAAATATAATTTTAGTTATTGTACGAATCATAAAATTGCACGTATTTAACGTAATTTGACATGAACATTTTTTTTGTTCTAATCCATAGCAAGCTTTATTACAAAAACAAAAAAGTACATAATTTTTAAATTTACATATCTCGCTTATACATAGGGCTAATTTAATATAACTTGATGTGCTAGACGCAGAAATTCTCTAAAACTTTTATTTGAAGCATTTATTTCTAAAATCAAAATAAAATCATTTTATTCAAGAAAAACTGTTAACAACTTCAAGTAATGTAACACTTCCGGTTAGCCTAATTTAACCAAAATCTATTATGTTATTTCGATTGACATAAAAGTCTTGTATACCAAATTTGAAAAGTTTTGGATTATATTTTAAAACAGTTTTTCATTAAAATCTATTATAGGCTTCATGTAAAGTGCCACTTCTGGAAATTGTGTAATAACCAGAAAGGGAGGTGCACAACTAGATGTTATAGGAGTCCTAAATACAAAATTTCAACTTTCTACGGCTTACCGTTTTTGAGTTATGCGAGATACGTAGGTACGTACGGACGTACGTACGTACAGACGTCACAACGAAATTAGTCAAAATGGATTCAGGGATGATCAAAATGAATATTTCCGCTGAAATCTGAAAACCGAAACTTTTCGCGATTATAATACTTCCTTTACTTACGTACAAGGAAGTAAAAAAAATATTAAAGAACAGCTATATCTAAAATTGCGGTCTACAAGTGTTTTGGAGATTAAAAACTACATTCCATAAGTACATTATATCTAATGGGCAATACTTTAATACATTATGTAATATTTGTATTTAACAATGAAGCAGCTTTTATTTTAATCGTTTATTCTCAATATCTAAAATATATTCTTACATTCATTTAGACATAATAATAAACTGACATTTTGCTTTCGTAACTAAGGTAACCAGATTAGTGACATTAACGTATATTTAAATAACTCATGACACGTTTATTTTAAAACAATACAATAACGCATTTCTAAAAAATGAAAATGATTATGACATTGGATATTATCATACGTAATATAACAAGTGATATGATTATCATCGATGATATTCTCGAGTGAAACCGAGCTGCATATTTCATGAGTCCGAAGGACGAGTTGAAATGTGCTGCTTCGGTTTCACGAGCAATATCTTCGATTATTAATCATATCACGAGCTTATATTTAATGAGAGAATATAATGAATTTTTGCAATCTAACCTAACTTTTGATATACATATTCATATTGTATCAAAACATGGTACTTACGAGTTTTATTTAATATTTCGGAGTTTGAATTATTGTTATTATTTATTTTTATACTCAAAATTAACTGTCAATGTCATAAATAAAGAAAACAAATCCCTTAGTAACGACTATAAGTACGGTGTTTATTTCTTTGTTTTTTTATCATCGCTGTGATAAACTTGTAGCTAGGGAGATTCTGAATGTTGATTGGCGGAAAACATGTCACGTGACTAAGGAATTATATTCTCACTATTATATGTGTATAATCTGTAAAATGTTTTTTTTTTTTGTAAACATTGCTAATTATAAATTCGAGAAATTCGAGACTCTCGAGTCTAGATCGAGAGAAAGCAAGAAAAAGTATGACGAGTGGAAGGTCCTCATTTTCTACCATTTCAGTGTATTTTTCTTTCAAACAATTCCCAATGTTACACAATATTTATAGAAAAAATTATCAATAACAACACATATAACAAAGAAAAATCACATCATATAGTACCAAAATAACTATTCTTTGTAATTAAAAATAGTATATCAAATGACTTATCAATGTCAAACACTGAAGAATTACATGAAGGTATGTATCTGTTTTTTTCCTACATTTACGTTTTTATATTTTTATTCAAACGAAACAAATATAGTACTGAACAAAACAGAAAAACACAATGGAAAAAATACGTTATTCTATTATTACTCGCATTTAAAGCCCCATCTGTAAATTAAATATTAATCTGTCCAATGAAATATACATCCTCTCTCTTTTTTCGCAATTAAGTTAGTATCCTGTAACATTCTACCCTCGGTGTTTAATTCTATTCTATTGTGAGAGTAAACAGACATCCATGGCAACATCGTCAAACACGCCACCGCGGGAGGCTGCGATACCATAACAACCGACTGTTTGGCAATGGCAATGGTATGACGTAATTAGGTTGCTAAGGCGTGCGTTGGTAGTTAGAAAGATGCTTCTAATAATTTGATAACATTCTTAGGAGTCTCAAAATATAGTTCAACAAAATATGAGATTAGGAAATGCCAGGTGAACATGACATTTGTTTTATATTTTGAGTGCCCGTGAGGTGACGCCTGGTAAACGCCCACACGGTATAAATATTACATCATTACCGAAATCTGTGAATAAAGCAGACTGGCACACCCAGCAATGGGTAATATGCCGTGATGATATATTTATTTTATTTTATTTCGCGGAAAATACTAATTAACTCTTGAAGTTTTAAACAGTATTCGCTGGGGTAATTTAAAAATTAAAATGTTATTAAAATACCTAGAAATGGTCAAAAAAATCAATGATGAGTTTTTAGTGAATAAGTACGTTTTAAGGTCCATATTATACGATTTTACCATTTTTACGATGATGTCTGTATGTATGTATGTATGTGTGCGTGGTTGTGTATGTGTGTGTGTGTGTGTGTGTGTGTGTGTGTGTGTGTGTGTGTGTGTGTGTGTGTGTGTGTCTGTGTGTGTGCGACGAAAGTTTCGAATCGCATAACTTCAATACCACGATTCCAAAACTTATATTTTTTTCATATTTCTCAAGTTTACATCCAGAGAACAAGTGATTAGATTTTGGTTATAAATCGACAACCGGAAGTACCCTCATTTGAAGATTTTAACAGTTTTTCTTGAAAAAATGCAGTTAAATATCATTTATTGACATTTAACGTAATAACTTGAAGAATATATTATTCTCTATACGATTTGATCGCATTTTATACTTCATATTCAATAAATATAGAGTTAAAGAATTATAAAGATATTAAATTTCATAAATTAGCCAGCTATGCCAACCATGGAAACTGCTAATATATTCAGATAATTCAAATTGACAGATGTCAGTATCAATGAAAAGTAAATGAATGTGGCAGAGATGAAGATGTTACGATAGATGTTGGGGAAGACACGGAAAGATACGGTAAGGAATGAAAGAATAAGGGAAATAACTCTAGTGTTAGAAGTTTCTAGAAAGATACAATAGAGACGATTATATTGGTTTGAACATGTCATGAGGAGAGATGAAGAATATATTGGAAGAAGAATGAATCGCTTGGTAACAGAAGGTTGAAAAAACAGAGGAAGACCAAAGATAAAATGGAAGGACTGTATTTCGGAAGACTTGAGAGAAAAGGAACTGAATGAGAACGACATGCAAAACAGAAATGAGTGGAAGAAAAACATAAAAAATAGCGACCCCTAACGAATGGGAAAAGCTAAAGAAGAAGATGTCATTGTGCAATTTGCATAGTTTGTTTATGAAATAATTTTACTGGAAATTTAGAATCTTTTGCAAGAAAATTTATGTATGGAATTTATACATAATACACAGGATTGATGGAAGATATTGTGCTGGCCACATCAGATTTTTTTAATATGTACAGCGATAGAAAGAGATAACTGCTAAATTGAAAAGGTCTATTGGAAATATGAGCGCCGTATAAAAAACTGCGTATATTATGAGTAGTCACATTTAAACAACCATTACTTTCGTTAATTCGTTATTTTCTGTATTCATTTAATACATTCCGAAATTCAGAAATGCGGAAAGCAGAAGGCTTGAAATTTAGAATAAAGTAGATGCGTAGAATCTCTCATGTATGAGCGAGAGACGTGAAGAGAGATAGTAATGCTGTGACATACTCGTAGATGTTAATGTCAAAAAAATCTAATATTTTAAAAGCTATTAACTTCTTTTAAAATACGTTAGTTTGTTAAAAAAAGAATAAAAAAAAAAAACTTTGAGCGTATATACACTAAATAAGCTGAATCTCAATCAAAAAGATTCATCATTTTCAAAAATTAAATATTAAATAGGTTTAGAACAATAAAAAATGTCCAGTATTAAGAGTGCATTAAAAAAGGAGAAGCGCGTTTATCAGATATTAAGACACGGGCTCTTAGTTGTCGTTGAAAGAGAACAACAGGGATCATTTTTGTTTTTTTGAAAATTGGAAATAAATTTCATGTTTCAAGTTTGACATAGGTTAGAATCGGACCCGATCTACCCGAAACACAACTGGTCACCTAATGCACACAGCTGCGCAATCCGATTAGTATTACGAGCCCAAACCCATAATATTTCGGCCGGTTTACATTTTCAACAAATTATAAAACCTACATAAATGGTTAGGGTTAGAAATTTCTACGAAATTCCTTCGGCTACTTTAAATATGACTTAAAACTAAAAAAAAAAAACAACTGTGGAGCAAATAGCGGGTGATAATAGTTCAATCGGCATTTCCAAGATCATTTTCTAGTCCAGACTTAGCTTCTACCCAGTCCTCTTACTTTTTTGGCACAATGGAAAACAACTTCGAAAAAATCCAGTGCGTAGAGTAAAACCTATACCTTGCAAGACACAATGGAACAATATTCACAGAAAATTTACGGGGTTTGGGATACAATGCCTAATAGAATTAAGCTGGTATTACTAATAAAAGAGATCTAACCCAATATTAAATGGCGGAATACTTGAATAACATATTCAGTTTTTGTAAGTTTAAAATCTATATTTTAAAATAGCCGAAAGAAATTTGTAGAAATTTCTCACCATTTCCGTAGGTTTTATAATTTGTTTGTTGAAAACATAAACCGGGCGAAATATTATGGGTTTGGGCCCGTATTTTAGTTTTAAACACTGAAAAGCAAATACTTGCTACCTCCGTGTGTGGCGAAATATATAAATCACCATATGTCAAAGAGTTCTTGCAGTGTTCAACTTTCCGCGAGATCGTAAATTATGGGAGGGCATAATTCATATACATTTTTCTTTATTTTCGTTATTTAACACTTGAAAATGACATTGATAAATATAGCGTGCTATTTGTGAATTATAAAGTTGTAAATTTAAAAGTTTAATTATTACACTTTACCTGCAATTTTCATAATTGCTCTATTTTAATATTACTTGGCATACATTTTGTAATGATAATGAGTAAAATGCTTTTATCTTTAGTAAGTATACACAGAGAATTACAGAATTAATATTAAGAAAACTTGTAATGTTGCATGAAACACATTGAAACATTAAAAGCAATAAAAAACAGCGGTTAACCGTCTCAGAGGAAATTAAACTAAGTTCTTTTAGAAATCAGAGGTATAATATAGAACAACAAAATAGAACAATTTTTCAAACATATTTCGTGTACCCAGTACGCTCATAATATAATTAGTGTCACGAATCTTTCGCATAGCACTCTGCCTACTCGTGTATTCTGCGTAAAAAAATATTTGCACGAATGTAGAACTGGTTGCTTAAAATTTTATTTTACATTTTCAAACAATGAAATAAGTTTGCGTCCTAACACAGAGAGAGCAGCACTAGACGCTTTTTGTGAGGTTATGTAAACTGTTATTAGCTTAGACCAGGAATAGAGGGGAGACAAGGCATAGTCACGCGTATGTTTCAAAATCATATGAGCGATTTTGTTCTTTATAGCAACGCCTGAATCAGCTGAATCGGTCTAGTCGACCAGTTAAATACTGTTTTGTTACAGTTGACCAAATCTAAATAAATACGTGATTATCCATAACTACAAATTATCTTGATTTTGTTTTATAAATGTAAAATAAATACGAAAGAAATATGTATACGAGAAAGTCAAAAGACAAAATGGTAACAACAACGGTGGGTGATGCTTGTTCACATTGAAAATTTATTTGTTCGACTGCACACGTATGTAACACATCTGGTCGAGTAGCCAGATTTAGCTGATTCTAGCGCCGCAATAAGGTCTGAAGTCGCTAAGATGATTTGGAAAGTCTTCTTACGGCGAAATACATAGCGTGACTTGTTTCCCCTCTATTCCTGGTCTAAGGTTATTAGTGTCTGCGAATTTTTATGTTACCCTGCTAATTATTTACTATTTTAAAATTAAATGTGCAAGGACTTGAATCAAGACATGACAGTGACAACGATAAGCATAGTAATAAAGATTTTTTTTTTTAAATGTACAGTACTTAATTTCTTGTTCATTGATAGCTTTGGGGATAAATACAACAGAAACCGTAACTTTCGTTAATGGATATACTTCTAAAACTAATATTAATACTGATGGGGATTTCGGACTATTTACACTCACCGATAGACAATATTGTGGAAACAGCCATATATGAGGTCGACAAAAATAATGAGGTGAAATCTTTAATAAATTTATATTTATAAGAACAATAATTAACTACAAATATGTATTTTAGGCTAGTACTTCTACAAGTTCTCATAATATTGATGAAGAAGCAGCTATCGAACTAATGTGTAATTTGTATTTTGAGAAATTATTCTTTAAATAATATAATAAATATTACAGCAAAATTTAAATAATGATAAATCTTCAAATTGGACAAAATGGACACCGTCTCAACTAAAAAAAAAAAAATCAACAGCCCTTCAATCTTTCAAAAGGAAAAAAATAAACTAAATTTAAAATATAACGAAATTGCTAACACAAGAAAAGACCTATTAGCATTACAACTGGAAATGCTACAAACAGAGAAACAAAATAAAGAAGAACTTTTTAAAATACAAAAAGCAAATTTAGAAAAGGAATTTCAAATGAAAAAAAAAAGAAAATGAAATAAGTTTGAAAAATTTGGAAAACGAAGACAAAAGAAAATTAGAAGAACATTTATTGAAGAAACAGAAATTAAATTTAGAAATACAATACTTAAAATCAAAGTTATCAAATTAAATTATAATAATGTATTAAAATATTCCACAATTTCGTTTCTAGTTTATTCATTTTGGTTGTTTCTGTTGTTAATAAAATTGTTTTGTTCCATATCATTATTCATTAAATCATTATTATCATCAAATTTATCTATTTCATTTCTTTCGCGTGCTAAATTGTGTAGAATAGCCGTAGCAATAATAATATCTTGAACCAAATCTAGCCGGCATCTCATTCCTATGGACAATACTGGAAACCGTCGTTTCCAGATTCCAAATGTCCTTTCAATTGTGTTCCTCGTTCTTATTTGCGACTCATTATATAGTTGCTGAGCTGCATTTCTTGGTTCAATGAATGGAGTCAGTAAATAAGGACGCAAAGAATAGCCCCCATCGCCTAAAATTATTTCATTGCGCCGTTCTCCAGCCTCAAATCGCATTCGTAACCGGGAGTTATCAAAAATATTGCTATCATGGCTTGATTCAGGCCATCTTGCGACTATATCGGTTATTTTACAATCAGCATTACAGAGACACTGTACATTTAAAGAGAAAAATCCTTTACGATTTCGTAAATTCTCAGCTTCTGCTCCTCCTATACGAAATATTTATATCATGTTAAATTTATATAGAATTTAAATATACTATTTAATACTATCATACCCGGTGACTGAATTTTTATGTGTAATCTAACGCACCAATAACTCTTGGAAATCTTGCAATTGAATAAAATCCTTCTTTTGTAGCGGCTATTTCATAGGCTGTTTGTGGTAAACGTATATAACGATCTCTTAAATTTGTTATTGCTCTAGTAACTTTTTAAATAATTTTTCCTGCTGTGGATTTATGTATACCCCCAAAATCTCCAATAGTAATATAAAAACTTCCAGTAGCATAAAATCTTAAAGTTAGTAATAATTGGTGTAACGGCGAAAGACATGAATTTCTATAATGACAAAATTGAAAAAATCGTGGTTTGTAAAAGTACCACAACTTGAAATTACCTATTTGTGGGATATTTTATATAATTTTCTATTAATTCTAATATATATTCTACGCTTTGGTTTTGATAGCCGGAATCTTTGAACAAATTCTCCATTGGTCCAAATATTTAAATTATCAGGTCTTTGTCGTACAGTATATATTTTCCTTAAGAGATTAATATTTTCAATAATTTCAAGTTCTTCTTCTTCCAATATATAATCAATATCATCAAAATACATTTCCATCTCACAAAAAAAATTATTTCAATTTTAAATGTGATGACAATTGACAATCAGAATTTGTTTAAAAGGTTATATTTGTGAAAACTAAATATATTAATTATTTTTCTACGTAATCTCCTTGAATTTCAATACATTTTTGGTATCGTGGTAAAAGTTTTTTTAATCCAGCGTCATACCATTCTGCCGCCAAACTGGTTAGCCATGTCTGAACTTCTTCTTTGAGATTTTCTTCGTTTGCGAAGCGTCTTCCCTCAAGGTGTTCTTTCAGCTGTGGAAACAGATGAAAGTCGCTTGGAGCGAGATCAGGGGAGTATGGTGGGTGTCCGAAAACATCCCATCGAAACTCTTCAAGCAGGTCTTGAGTTTGACGAGCAGAGTGTGGACGAGCGTTGTCGTGCAACAAAAACACTTTTTTCGTCAACTTTCCCCTCCTTTTGTTCTGGATCGCCCTCCTGAGTTTTTTTAACACCTCACAATAGCGTTCAGCTGTTATCGTAGTCCCACGTGGTAGGTAGTCGATCGTTAAAAAACGAATCACACTGCGTACTTCGCAATCGGCGGTAGAAGTAAGTGGTAGCTCCATAGTGGCTTGATCGCAACTGACAAATGGGTCATGGCGGCCGCTTAGGAAATTTACAGTGCTGCCACCACACTCGGACGAAAGTTCCATGCGAATCCCAGACGTATCCTGCCTACCGCGCGGATATAAAAAAATAGTGTAACTTACTTTTGAGACAACCCTCGTAGATAACAAATTTATTAGCTACTACAAGTTCCTATCAAATTTGTTAGCGAATAAAAAAATTATAAGGTACCTAATAACTTGTTTGGACATTGAAATACGCAAAAAAATGATTGTTAGGTAAATAAAAATTTATTAGGAAGTTGTTAGATTGAAATACCGGCCCTTAATTGAATTAACGTGTGCATTAATTTTTTAAGTAGCGAAAAATAGGAGACTGTAGTGATCAAATACCTGCACAAACAGGGCTTAACACCGAAAAAAAAATCATGAAGACATGGACATCTTGTCCTTCATACACAATATTAAAAAGTCGGCAGCAGAATTTAATCGTGGGAGGGAAAGCATTGATGATGATTCAGTGGAAGGCGTGCAATTGTTACCAATGAAGAAAACATTAATTTGATTCGCGTTCATTTATTTTCCAGAAATGGCAGAGGCTGTGGTCATTTCTTATAAACGTATTCAAAACATTCTGACCAATGAGTAAGAAATAACAAAAAAATCTGCAAAGTGGGTCTCCCGGCTTTTCACAGGTCTGAATTGCTCCGCCGTTATGGAAAGATTTGTTACTACTGCGAAGACATGGTCATGGGTTGAATAATATCAGCCTGAAACAAAGCAACAGCATTCGCAACAGTGGAAGTATTGGGATCCATGTAAACGTTAATTAAAAAAATTCCAATTAAATCATAAATTAGGGAATAACGTAGAGACCCAAATGACATTTGATATAACCTCACAAAATTAATCGAGGATCTAGTACTCTCCTCTTTATATGGGAGGCCACGAACTTTTCAATCCAACCTCATAGAAATAAGGGCAAATAAAATCCAATATGGCGGTGTAAATATAGAGACGTAGAATACTGTCAAGAAAACATAGAAAGAATCTTTCGGGACTGGTTGAAAATGGCGTATAACTAAATTTAGACATATTCCTTTCATTTGCCAAACGGATTCTAATATATGTTAAACCCTCGACCACTCAGACATAATAGTATAACTGCATAAAAAGATTAGATTGAAAAATATGAACTTATGACCTTTTGCATAACAAGGCCTTTCTCTCAAAAAAAATTATGCGTTCAAGCTTTGGGATGAATATTCATACTGTAGTCGTATTTTTGTTTTCAAGTGAATAAGTAATTCAGAATTTTAAATATCCTTTTTACACGTTAAAACTCACAGAGGCCATATTGTTCTGAAAATTTAAAAGTTTCCCACCACGCTGCATTAAAAATTGCTGAATACTCTATTACGTATTCCTGTATGATATTTGAAGCTAAATTATTTAATAATGCAAAAACATTTACAAGTGGTTTTGTTCGTTTTTTGGACCATGAACTTATGAAAGCAAGAATAACACAGTACTATAAAACTTATGGACGGATGCTAGGGCCGGATTTACAATAGTAAAGGGCCCTGGGACAATAAGAAATTGTATGCCCACCCATCCATAATAGTTAGTTGTATATCTAGGCCGCGATTTAGATTTCCGAGAGAAACATTGTTGCCGAGACCGGTTGCGGGCTATGCAGGGCAATCTCAACGGTGCTAAATGATTTCGCGGACAAGGTTTACACACTACTTTTTGTGCAACCGAAAAAAATATGTAATTATAAATATGTAAATAGTTTAATTTATTGAAATAGAAAGGCGGCTTTGATGGGATTGACATTTGATAAACAAAACAATTAGTAAAAAATCTGTTGTGGCCAGCACAATACCTTCCGTCAATCCTGTGTATAATGTATAAATTCCATACATAATTTTTTTTGGAAAAGATTCTAAACCAGTAAAATTATTTCATAAACAAACTATTCAAATTACACTTGACACTGACATCTTTTTCCTCTTTAGCTTTTCCCATTCGTTAGGAGTCGATATTTTTGCGTGTCGTTCTCATTCGGTTTTTTTTCTCTCAAGTCTTCCGCAATACAATCCTTCCATCTTATCTTTGGTCTTTCTCTGCTTCTTCAACCTCCCATTACTAAACTACTCATTCTTGTTCAAATATAATTCTTCATTTCTCCTCATGACATGTTCAAACCAATGTAATCGTCTTTCTTGTATCTTTCTAGAAAATTGTAACACTAGAGTTATTTTCTTACCGTATCTTTCCGTGTTTCCCCAACATCTACTTCAACATCCTCATCGCTGCCACATTAATTTGCTTTTTACTCATACTGACATCTGTCAATTTGAATTATATGAATATACCGTGAATATTTTTTAACATGAAACATGGGATTTGTCATATCCATGGTTACGATTTGATTGACAGCAATGTATTTGCCTGTCTCATTTAAAATGAAACATAGGGGACAATTTTGACATTTGTCTACTCTGTCAGTGTCAAAAAACCAATTTGAAATACAATGGTTTATACTGTGGAAGAGAAGGTTTTTAATCCAAGTTTAAGGCGTGTCGGACTTCCGCGCTTCATTTCCTGACAGGCCTACACCAAGTGCAGCAACAATTTTAAGAATAGTGAATACCTTTAGAGGAAATGGTTGCGTCCAGCCTGCATATAACAGAAAACGTAGATCCTGTAACATATTAACTGCGCAGAAAAAACATGAAATTTTGACTTATATACAAATACAAAATAAGAACAGATTAAAATTAAGAGAGATTGGGCAAGCTACTGCTGTAAGCAAAGCTACTGTACACAGACTATTTAAAAAGGAGCATTACAGATCATACCATTTCCAAAATCACCAGGAGTTAGTTATGAACGACACGAGACGAAGAATAAATTTTTGTGAAAGGATGTTTGAAAACGTTAATAACAATTCAGATTTACTGCAAAATATACTTTTTACGGAAGAAGCAACTTTTTATTTACATGGCGAGGTAAATTCATAAAATTGTCGATATTGGTCCAGGGAAAATCTACATTTGTATCATAGTACTCAATGGCCCGAGAAAGTTAACGTTTGGGCTGGCATAATAGAAATTTTTTATTAACGGGAATATTACTGCTCAATATATTAAATATAATACTTCTGTCAAATTCACCCCCTATATTTCATTTTAGATGAGACAGGCAAATACATTGCTGTCAATCAAATGTCAAGTCGTAACCATGGATATGACAAATCTCATTTTTCATGTTAAAAAATACTCACGGTATTAGCAGTTTAGCATAGCTGGCTGAATTATAAAATTTAATTTCTTTAAAATTCTTTAACTCTGTATCTATTAAATATGAAGTATAAAATGTAATCAAATCGTATAGAGAATAATATATTCTTTAAGTTATAATAGTATTAAATATCAATAAATCAAATTTAACTGTTAAATCGTCAAATGTGGCAACTTCCGGTTCACCAATTATAACCAAAATCTAATCACTTGTTCTTCTGGATATAAACTTGAGGAATACGAAAAAAATATAATTTTTGGAATTGTGGTATTGAAGTTATGGGTTCCGGAACTTTTGTCACACACACACAGACACACGCACAGACACACACACACACACACAGACACACATACATACATACAGACATCATCGTAAAAATGGTAAAATCGTATTATAGGGACCCTAAAACATGCTTTTCAGTAAAAACTCATCACTGAATTTTTTGACCAAAGACAATACCTTCCTTACCTAAAGGTGACGGAAGGTAAAAATGGTTGAAAAGAAGAAAAAATAATTCTAAAATAAATATTTTACAATAATTATTTTAATATAATTATTTATTTTAAAAAACAAACCAAGAAACTTATAGTTGTCATATTTTAGAAACGTCACTGTCATTGTCATATTATCCGTCATGTTAATTCTCAAGTGTCAAAGTGATTTTAGCTTATATACAATTTCGCGGCCATTACCGTAACAACGCCTGTGAAAATGGATTTCGCGGCTTGTATTTCGTCTGAGAAATGGATAATTCGCGTCCGGTTGCATAAAAAAAAAATGCTGATAACCACGAGTCAGTATTTTTACCAACTTTTCAATTATGCTTTCCAAAACGGACAAAATTGCTTGTATGTGAATACAGTCAATTTTGTCCGTAAAATCGAACGACGAAATCGCCAGACTTGTATCTCCACCCATTTTCGGGTTATAACTCAAAAATGGATTTTTTAAAAATATAAATATCTCGTGAACGTAAAGAGATAACGGCTTGCGGTTTAAAAATTTGATACGCATTTGAATGGAATTTTGAAAATATTGGAAATAATGGGTGTATTTGGGTTATGACGCCTATAATCAGGTTCGTAGTTATAGTGAAGGTTGTCCCAAATCGATAAGAATATGAAAGCCCCCCTCCATAAAATAAATTGTATTTTCAGTGAAATCCATTTATAACAACAGTTGTAATGGCCTACCGGATATAACAAGGGAAACTGTATCTTTATTTGGAATCTCATAAGCGCTAATAAAAAAAAAATCGGATATAACGACTTTGTTTGTAGCGACGACTCCGGCTGTAGCGTCGTAAATTTGATAGTTATTGAATTTTTTCTCCAGTTATAACGATGAATAAAATGCTGTTGCATTTATGTCATTCCATCGCCAGCAAGTTACCAGGAGCTCTTTAAATTAGTGCGTTATTATTTGAGTACGCGATAGAACTTTTGATTTGATTTGAAATTCGCTCACACATTGGTTTGAGAGTCTATATAACTACTTTCCATCTTATATCACCAAAATGTGTATTATTGTTTACTTTTATTACAAAGGAGATTGGCACACCCAGGAATGGGTAATATGCCGTGATGACATTTTTGTTTATATATTTTTTATATATTATGAAATGTTAAATAAAGGTTACATTAGGTTGGTTCATTCCGCCATCCTGCGTCTGCCGCAAACCGCGGAGGTAGATTTTGATGTTCTATTCAGTTCGCGGTAACTGTAAAGTCATTAGATTCTCTTCATTCCATTTTTATAGTAACTTGCGGTAAAACACTGTAGCAGTTGGCGGTGATAATTTTTACAGTGATGTATGACTCGGTAAAAAAATAATCGCGTCTACATATGAAGTGCCAGTGTGATACTGACTGACAAATATTAGGCAAAAATTTATATTTTTCAATAAGTATTAGAAATTGGAATACATTTTTAAAGTAAACAAATGTCATATGAATTATGATTTGTAATAAGGTAAATATGAGAACACGCACACAACGTCCTAATGTTCATACATCGCCCCGTTTATTTCTTGTTTCGTTCAATTTGCTAACGTTCAAATCTTGTCCATGAAGTTGGCGCGGAAGAACTTCGCAGAGGCTCACCATTTAAAAAGTACACCCCGGAGTAAATTAATTATTGAATTGTAGTAGGTAGAGTTTTGTTAGTATTTTTTTAAAATTTGTACTGCGGAGTGTACTTTTTAAATTGTGAGCGCGCGAAGTTCATCTGCGCTAACTTCATGGTCATGATTCGAATTTATGAAACTGAACGAAACAAGAAATGAACGGGGCAATGTATAAACATTATGACGCTTCATAAATATATTTTATAACAATAGTAAACAATTAAAATAATGGAGAATGTAATAATATATTATGCTTTATTATTATAATAGAGCCTGAAGTAAATAGAAAATAAACCAAATAATTTACCGCAAACGGATGAAACAGAAAAATATTTTTTAGTAATTTAAATTATAACCGCGGTAAAACGCAGCCTATTTAGTTTCATTGGTTATAACTCCGGCTATAGAGACGTAATTTTCGTGTTCCCTTCGACGTCGTTATAACGGAATTTTACTGTGTTACATATTTGTAATTCATAAAGGCCTTAGGTCGGTCGTGCCTGTCGGGTTTTGAACCAGTGACTTTGTTCACTAAGTACGCGCATTAACTTTTCCTACATTTGTGAACAAATCTTAAAATCATGTAAATAAAATGTTGAAACTGAAGTTGAAAGCTTGTAGAAGCGAAATATTTATTTTCACTTTATAATTCTTTTAACTTACTGAAAACTATAAATTTTTCTAAATTACAGTTCTAGACTTTTCCGATTCTGAATTTCCAGGAACTACTTGCAGTTCGTGATGTGATTGCTCTGTAATTTCGAATAGTTCACAGTGAGCAAAAAGAAAACAATTAAGATTGACTACGGTATCTATGCGGATTAAATTTTATATTTATTTCTATCTATTTTATCTCTTATTAATTAAACTGCTACTTTTAAATTTCAGTAAAGTAAATCCGGGAATTTTATTGGCTTTGAAAAGAAAAAGAAAGTAATGTAGGTAGTTAAAAAAGGTAGAATTTTGTAAGTATAATTCGCCAAACTTTTTCCGTTGGTCAAATTTTGAAACAAATGTTTTCTAATTGTCATCGGATTGAATATGGAGTAGAATTGGCCATTTATAAAAATAAATGCAAAATCGCTTTCAAAGGTATACAAAATGCGGGAAATATCTTGACTGTGGTATAGATTAGGTATTAACAATTATTCGAAAATTCAGTCAAACAGCATTTATTCTTTTATACAACCGACGTTTCGGTATACTCTACCTTCATCTGGGTATAAGTAATATCATACAAAATATTACATGTTCTCATGTACAGGGAGTAAATAGATAAGTGGGCCATAGGCGTTTAACATGGGAAATCAGTTTTTGTTTGCGCAAACGTTATCAAATTATTTTATGCAAGAATACTTGAAATAAAAGTTTAAATTCTGTAAAACGATTATTCTAACACTTCGCATGTAAACGAAAAAAATAATTATATAAACTCTAGCAGCCATGAATTATGACAAAAAAATACATTTGCATTGTATTTAACTTACAATAAGAAGTAAATTTAGAGTATGACCAGTTGCACCAACAAGGCTGAAATTTTAAGCGAGTCTTGCACAAAAAATCTGATATGACCAACGCAATACCTCCCGCCATTTACCTATGGGGTCTTGTTGCCGCGTGCCTGATGTCTGGTCGTAAATCTGGGGAATCCGATTCGATCCCGATCAATACCAAATAATTCGTATTTTAAATGCCATAAAATTAACCCCTTGTGGTAAACGCCCGCACAATACAAATATGTCATCATCATTACCGAAATCTGTGTATAAATCAGATTAGCACACCCAGCAATGGATAATATGCCGTGATAATATATTTATTTGTTTTTTTATTTAAATACATACCTGCATATTTACTAATGCTAGAAATTATGTATTTTAAATTCCTTTCCATAAAACTATTGTTCTATTTACAATTTTCCTTTTAAAACGTTACTATTATTAATTTGAAATGATTATTTTTTTGACAGTGACATTCATCTGTCAGTTACATTCATTTGAGCTGAACTGTGTAACCACGGAGATGTGTTTAAAGCATAATCTCCGAGATATAATTTTTATATTACTTTATAAATTTATCCATAAAATATATAGAAAAAGTATTAAAGCAAATTTGTAGAAAATGGAATAATCTTTAATTTTTATAATAAAAAATTGAGACAAATTACATTTAAGGGTATTTTTTGAAGAAAAACTATCTTGAGCTTCAAGTAAACTGCCATTTCCGGTTATCCGATTGCCACCAAAATCTAATGGCTTCTTTCCATATTAGAATAAGTTACAAATACATAGTTTCATACACACACACACACACACACACACAAACACACACAAACACACACACTCACATACATCATCGTGCAAAAGGTTAAAAATGGATTCTAGGGACTTTAAAACGTGCTCATTTACCAAAATCTCGATATGCGATTTTTAGCAAGATCCTTATACCTCCCTCACCAAGGGTAGCGGGAGGTAAAAAGCATACCGAAATTTTAACAGCAATGTATGCTTGACATTCCATTTCGATGCAATTAAGGAACGCTTAAAATTTAAGTTTCGGTGATGCAACCATATTAGAGAAGTAAACTAACACAAAACACAAGAAACTAATTTTTTGTAGTTTTAATTGACAATTAAAAACAATGAAAAGCTCATAAAAACTAAATTTATAATTAATTTCTCATCTTGCAAGAGGAGCTAAAATAATCGGTCCACATTATTTAGATGCAGAATGTAAGTATCTATAACTTTTATTTGAAGTATTTTTGCATAAAATAATATAGTAACGTTTGCGCAAAGAAAAACTGATTAACATATAATAAATCAGTATTTCACCATCGTACAAAAATTCATAAAAAGCACATACCCATCATTCTTTTATCATCTATCAAAAATAGGACAGCTGGCATCCTTATATGTAACTAAGACAAATAAATCGTAGATGCTATTTACTGAAAGACGGGGGGATCTTAACAGCCCCTACTTATGCAAAAATGAAGGTACTTTTCTGCTCTATAATTCAATTTGGTGAGCGCTCAAATTTAAAGCAAAGTACAAGCAATTTGTAGAGTAAAGCACCCCATTATCGTTAAAATTTCGCATATTTTCATGCATCGTGTAATTTACTTTCCAAATTACATGAAATTTTACATACATTACTGTAAACTTCATTGTAATTACATAATAAAAATGTACGCGAACTCTATTTGCATAAAATATTGCACTCGACAAAATTAACTGCACATAGTGAGAAAACTTTAAAAGGCGAGCGATAGTTGTAGATCTAAAATAAAAGTAATATATCAGCAGAAATTTGGATCAAACTGAAGCACTTAAAATAATAATGTTTGAAATTTACGTGTTGGAAGTTTGTTCCGTGTATATTTAATTTGTTTCTCGCCAACTTTAATAGCACTGCAAAAGCTAAACTTCTACAGTCATAATTATGAGTTTTCATTGTTGCAAGAAACGAAGCAATTGTGGGCAGATGTAATTAACTATTTAATTGAAGAGATGAACCTAATATACCATTACTTTGAAATCATATACAAAGATTATTTGGAATGTTATCTTCTTTGCAATGAAACAAACGACATGCGATTGTAACGTTTTGCTCTATAATTAATTCTTAAATTGAGACACATATAGCGCGTGTGAGGTGACATGACATGAACGCACGTGTCATACGCGTATCGTGGTGATCCGCATATTGGGACGCAGTTTTCAAGTGACTCGCATACCACCCGCAACCAAAAACGTGTGACTCGTGAAGAAAACATTTGTTATTAAATTTGAGTTCCGAATCAGAATCAGATATTAATGCTGAAGACGAAGTTTTACTTTATTCCTTGATGAAGAAGAAATTTAAATCATCAAAGAAAGCACTCTGTTCTCCCTTACCGCCTGTATCAACTTTTTTTCTGCCATAAGTATTATAAAAGGGCATAAACTAGTAAATAAAAAACTGTTGTGGCCAGTATAATACCTCTCGCCATTTCCGTTTTTGGTTACATAAGAATAGGGCGCGAGCAGTCATGTGACAATTACTAATTATGTACATAGATGTCAAATGTCAGAATTTTGTATTAAAAATAACAATAAATGAAATGTGTAGTATACATTTTCCAAAGTTGTAAACATAATTCTCTCTACATACACGTGACACTAAAAAACGGGCCACTCAAAATAACTTTTTTATTCATAATTATTATTATAATTCTCTTTAAATATTTGTAATCTAGGCTTATGGGCTCACAAATCGTAGTTTTTGGCATGACGGTAGCGCTTTAGGTTTAACCGGAAGTGACATTAACTTTCATATTTTAAATTGGATATCCTATATATTTTCATATACATGCGATACAAAAACGTAAGAGAAAATGATGCATAATTAATCTGCCAAACCATGTTCTCAGGCAAGCTGTGAAAACAGTTGGGATAATATTAAGTAATGTTTAATTTAATTGTTTGAATAGTAAATTATTCTGAAACATTCCATATTTTCTAACAAAAAATCTATGTATTATGTACAAATTCCATACATAAATTTCCTTGCAAAATATTCTACATTTCCAACAAATTATTTCATAAACAAACTATGTAAATTGCACTTAACACTGACATTTTCTTTTTCTTTAGCTTTTTCCATTCGTTAGGGGTCTTCCGAAATACAGTCCTTCCATCTTCTCTTTGGTCTTCTTCTGTTTTTTTAATCTTCTACTACTAAGCTATTCATTCTTCCAATATATTATTCATCTTTCCCCATGCCCATGACAAATCTAAACCAATGTAATCATCTCTCTTGTATCTTTCCAGAAACTTCTATCACATCACTCGAGCCATTTCCCTCTAATTCCTTATCCTATCTTTCCGTGTCTTCCCCAACATCCATCTCAACATCCTCATCTCTTTACGATATTCATTTTCTTTTCATTGACATATTGACATTGACATCTGTCAATTAGAATTATATTAATATAGTAGCTGTTTCCATGGTTATAGCATAGCTAGCTGATTTATGAAATTTAATTTCTCTATAAATTGGCAGATTGGCACACCCAGCAATAGGTAATATGCTCTTCATATGGATGTAAAGAAAAGGAATCAGAAAAAATTATAAGTTTTAGAATTGTAGTGTTGTTTTCTTTGAAAAAATCGTCACACACATACATACACATACACATACACATACACACACACACACACACACACACACACACACACACACACACACATACACACACATGCAGACATCATCGTAAAATGGTAAAATCGTGTTCTAGAAACCATAAAACGTGCCTTTGATTAATATCAATAAAGTTTATTAGTATTATTATTATTATTATTATTATTATTATTATTATTATTACTTACTAAAAACTCATCATCATTTTTTTTTGACCGAAGACAATACCTTCCTTACCTAAAGGTGACGGAAGGTAAAAAGCTTGTATCATTTTAATAAATAAAACAATTATTTTGAGTGCCCGTTTTTGTGTCACCGTGTATATTAAATTTCAAAACTAATTGATATTAAAATTTAACACGTTAGTATTGTCTAAACTAAATAAGAGAACAACATTCAGCAGGTATTTAATTTAACATTATTTCATTACAAATGAAAGACAAAAATTCGATCTTTCAGCTAGATAATTACGTACAGCAAATAAATATCGCTGAATTCATTAATTTCCACGCTCTCAAATTCTCAATGTTTCCAGGAGGAAACATTGAGAATTTGAGAGTTCCTACCCATCGTACATATTTCAATGTGACAAATTAAATTTTCTCGAGTTTAATTACAATCACTGAGTTAATTTAAGTGTTTTAATTAATATTTTAGACAATATGTTGAGCTTTGTGCAAATACAATCAGGTTAATTCAAAAGTTGACTTAGTATTTTTTATCTACTTGACATTGATAATATAAACGAGAAATTTCTATTATAATTTATTTTACGGCTTTCATATTTTAACTTTATACAAATAATTTTCAAAGGCATTCAAAGAGTGACAATATAAATAACACAAATGAAACGCAAATTATTAACCGTCATAGAGAGAATAAAAGAGAATACGCAGTGTGATGTTTTATAAAAATAAATATTTCAATATCATGAGAAATAAGAATATAAATTTATATTAACAAAGATCTTAATAACGTAAGTATATGGATGGACAAAAGTAAGTTATAATATAATGAATAAAAAACTGATGTAATGATTTTATCCGTCATCAAAAATAAATGATAATGTAATAGTATATTAAAGAACGAATGTCATAATTGTCATTTTATTTTGTGAGAAGGAAGTTTGGGTAACGACTCGTAGCGGAGTTGCCCAAACCTTCGAACAAAATAATCGACAATTATGACATGAGTTCTTTATACTATTTTTTCTATTTTGCTCTCTTTATGATCTTTTTAAATAAAAAATAGTAAATTCAAAATTTAGGGAATTTTGTGTTAGTTGGTAATAATGTGACATTTGAAAATTCATTGTTTGAATTTAAAATTTCGCGACAATCAAATTCATATCAAAATAAATATAATACAGACGATTTTTTGTGTACTCCATCTGAAATACGTGAAATCACGGAAAATACATTTTATAATTCCAAAAACAAACAATGAAAAAGTCAGGTTTCATAATCATAACTAAATATAAAAATTTTACAAGTTACTTACATTTTATTGTATAAAATTAACTGAAAAGGATGTGGAAAGTGTAAAACTATTTAATTATACACATCTTATATTTAATTTTTCTTATAAATAAACACTTAATTCTTGTTGACATTTCTCCTCCACCGCCATTTTGCTTCTGTCTGAACTACTCTGCGCAACTTTGGCTATGACATCAGCGCCAAAAAGCTTGAACTAATTTACCGACAGAGTTCATAATTAAATAAAAATAAATTACATATTTTAAATATCAACAATTAATACTGTTTTGAACTATTTATGCCCTAAATATATATAAACAAAAATAAAAATCTTAACAATCGTTAGTACCGGTAATTCAGTGAAGTTTGAAATTTGATATTTTTTGACATTTCAGCTATGCTACCAACTTTATAAAAATAAATTGTACTAGGCTGTTAAAACACTCAAACGAGCTATTAACGAACTCCTTTGGGTGCTGTTATAGCTTTGTTACAGATGGAAAATAGAAAAATAATGTAATAAAACTGAATTCATTTGTGCTTGATAATAATTTTGTCAATGTATTTAAATATTTAGGTGTAATTATTCACACTAAACTAAAGTTTATTCAACATGTGAAATATATAAGTAAAGAGATACCAAAAAAAAAACTGTTGTGGTCAGCACAATACCTCTCGCCACTTCCTTTTTTGGTTACATAAGTATAGGGCGCGAGCAGTCATGTGACATTGTTGGCCTTGACAAGCAGATATGGGAGGCCCGTGTCAAAATGACAATTACTAATTATGTACATAGATGTCAAATGTCAGAATTTTGTATTAAAAATAACAATAAATGAAATGTCTAGTATACATTTGCCAAAGTTGTAAACATAATTCTCTCTACATACACGTGACTCAAAATACCTTTTTTATCCATAATTATTATTATAATTCTCTTTAAATATTTTTAATCTAGGCTTATGGGCCCACAAATCGTAGTTTTTGGCATGACGGTAGCGCTTCAGGCGAACAGTCATGTTGGCCTTGACAAGAAGATGTGGGGGCCCATTTCAGAATGATAATTAGGAATTATGTACATAGATGTCAAATGTCAGAATTTTTTATTAAAAATTTCAAGATTTTCTAATTTCACGTACTTAATTTGTCACCAGGAGTGTGGAATTTACTTGTCGAGGAAAATAAACCACATGGAATTGGAAAATGATTAAATTTAGAATGAGAAATTATGATATTTGACATCTATATACATAATTACTAGCTATCATTCTGACATGGGCCCCCATATCTACTTGTAAAAGCCAATAAAGTCACATGACTGCTCGCGCCCTATTGTATTTAACATTTCTTGTATACCTACACTCTACACCATAAATTGTACTTATATCTATTCCTTATATTTAGATTGTTTAATTTTAAACTTATTTTATGAAGAAATTTTGTCCTCTTCTAATTTTTTGAAATGTAATGTCTCCGGATTTCTGACACTGACATTTATTTGTCAGTTACAAACATTTTAAAGTTTCAACTATTTTCCATGGCATTCTTTCGGCTGTAAAATTTATTATAACATATTATTTTATATATTATATTTCTTTTATCTCTAAATCTATAGAATATAATAAAATATTTAAATGTATCAGATAGAGAATTTAATTTTCTTTAATATTACCAAAAAAAATTTTCAAAAAATATTATTTAGAAATTTTTTTTTCAAGAATCTTCTACTTTCTGTTGTCTAATTGTTACCAAAACCTTTTCAGATCTTCCCATGAATGACCGATTGGGAAATACGTAGTTAAACAAATATAAAGTGTTATAGTTTTTGAGTAATCGTCCTTCCAACACACACATCCACACACACATACACACACACATACATCCACACACACACACATACACACACACACACACACACACACACACACACACACACACACACACACACACACACACACACACACACACACACACAGATAGATAGATATATGGAGCACAATTGTTTTATATATATCCTGTGTTCATTTTATTTTGTCCACCAAATAAGCAAACAATTTCTTATTACAAGACTATTTTAATGAGCATATTTTTTTATTTCAACTAGTGGTTCACAAACTGTGGATACTAACATTGTTATTTTAAATACAACTATATTTTTTATTTGCTTATTCGATAATGAATTTTATTCAGAATTCAGTGATATATGTATAGAATTAAATTCTGCACGCGAATTAGTAATACGATTTTATTTTTGACATTTCATAACCGAGAAAATCAATTTTAATTTTTTTTGGAGATAGCTGAGTTATAGCGGTAGCCGTGGAATTCAAACAAAATTACAAACAAATGTATGCCATCTCAACTGTCAAAAAAAGTTGTGTTTTGTGATTTTCGTTCAATAATATATTTCTTTGAAAATATGGAACATTTTTCTCACGAAGCAAAGCTTCAGTTTATAAAATGGTGGACAAATTTTGTTTTGAGTTGCATTGCTATCGCTATAAATCAGCAATATTCAAAAAAATTTAAAATTGATTTTCTCGGTTATTAAATATCAAAAATAAAATCTTATTACTAACTCGGGGCAGAATTTAATTCTCTACATTTATTTGAAGTATTTTTGACTAAAATAATTTCGAAACTTTTGCGCAAGGAAAAACTGATTTCCCATGTTCAATGCCTATAGCCAGGTTTGTAATTAACACTGTATACATATATTGCCTCATTTTAAGTATTTCTCTACTATTCTGTACATGCGTAACAAAAATTACAAAACCGGCATTAGAGTAATATTACAGTGTAATATAAACTCTAGTATCAATGTTATGGTACAACTTTATACTGGTTTACTATTGAACAAATTGTAATTTACAATACAAGAAGTTAACCAATTATATATATTGTAGACGTATATTTTCTAATCTTTTATATTATTTCCCTTTATTACACAAAATTACAATATAACATGACATAACATAATTACATAAAACATTCTAATTAAAAACAAAACCTTCCAAAAGCTCCTAGTTTAACAAATAACCAAAATACATACATAGAACACTTCGATATAAAATAATTCTACAGTTTCGGCCATTCTGACTCATGGTCGACCCGACCATAAAGTATTCGATGTATTTTAAAACTACACTAAATAACATTAAATCACATTTTGAGGGAATAAAACTTTATCATCACCTGTGTTTTCACTTTCAGAAATATTTTAAATCTACAATTTCATAGGTTCCGGTCCATAAATTCCTGAAAATGGTATCTGACTAAGTTGGAAACCAGAAATATTCGAAATAACATATTTCTCTCTATCCAATATTTTCGTTACTTCATAAGGACCCCTGTAAGTTGCTAAAAGTTTCTTATTTACTCTTGGTTCAGTAATAACATTTTTAATCATAACATAATCTCCTATTTTATATATGGAAGACGTGATTTGTGATTCTAATGAAATTTCCATTTTCTGTTCTTCAATTTTATTTTCCAAGTCTGCAATGTATTCTTTTTCTTTTTTAGATTCAATATCTACTACTTGTAATTGGAGATTTACTTTTTCATCTTCAAGTTCTGCAACTTTTTGACCTAATTTAACATTTTCCGACTCTAAATTTTTAAGTTTTCCGCTCATTTCACCGGGGGAAGATTTCTTTTGAATTTCTTTCAATTTTGCTTTATGTTGTGCTTTCATTTTTATCATATTCTTATTCATTTCTTCCAACTGTTTCTTTAATTTTGGTACTTTGTCACTATTTTTGGATTCTTTCAGTTTTGACTGCAATTCTTCGACCAGTTTTTCTAATTCGGAAATGTGATTGGTTTCTGGATGCGATTCTTCTCTTTTAGATTCGGTTTCTTTTCCCCTCTTCTTGCTTTCTTTTCGTTTAGAAGTTTTCTGAGGTGAAGGTTCTGCTTTTTTGGAAGTTCCAGGTTGTTCTAAGTCTCGTAATTTGTTTTGAAGTTCTCCATTTAATTTGTTAAGTTCGAAAATTTTATTTTCACTCTATAAATATTGAAGTTGAAGATCTGAATTTCTACTTTGTAAATCATTGTTTAAGTCGGTTAATTCACCAATGATATCATGTTTTTTAGTTTTAGCGGAAATTATGTCAATATTCAAAATGTTATTCTCACCTGCATTACCCTCGGTTTCAGTTTCCAACTTTGTCATTACCGGTTCATAACTCATGGACACGGTTTGTGAAAATTTAACTGTAACCCCAGGTGTTGACATGAAGTCCTGACCCAATATAATTTCGTATGGTATAGCCTGATCTGGTACTACAGCTAACTCACACGGCAGTAAACAGTTTATACACTGGAAAAATAAATTTACATTAATATAACCTAGTATATTTAATTTAGAGTTATTAATTCCTCCAAACACTTCTAATGAATTTTTCTCATATAAAACATATGGTAAAAAGTAATTTTCATAAACAGACTTTTTGACTAGACTTAAAACACTACCCGAATCTAATAGTGCATATACAATTGTATTATTTGACATAACTAAATAAACGGTATACTTATTTCGTTTTCCGTTGACTTGTAACGAAGAAATAGTAGACAGCTCTCTTCTTTGATTCTTTGGGCAATTTCGGAAGGTGTGTCCATGTTCTCCGCATAAATAACAGGAACCTCGTTCTCGTTTAGGTGTACATGAAGAGGCGTAGTGTCCCTCTTGATTGCAATTATAGCATCTGACGGAATTCGATGCCCTTTGACCAAATGCTTCTGGTGGTCGAACGTGGGTACCACTCTTCTTTAGCGTAACGGTGGCGGATGGATCTCGGGACGAACATCTGACTTCATTTTGCGAAATAAGATTCACATATTCTAGGAAGTCACTGAGTTTTACCTGCCTAGCAGCGATAGCTTGAGTTCGCAAAATATAGTTGTCAATTCCTTCAATCATGTATTGAATGGTATCAGGTTCTATTAAATCCAACTTATTGCATAATTTCAGCTTATCATAAAAATATGCTGAAAACTTTTCTCCCATCCTCCATCTCCTGGATTCCATTTTTCTAACTCGGCTGACATGGCTTTCATAATTACAGAAGAGCATTTTCATTTCTTCCTTTAACTCTTCCCATGTTTTATTAATCATGCCTGGCGAACACTCGTACCAATCTTTCGCCCGACTTCTGAACTGTTTCGTAGCAAGAACTTTAATAATTTTGTCATTAATTTCATATGCAATACGGATTTCATCCATTCGTTTGACCCATACCGAAATGTCATCATCTGATTCTCCAGTGAATTCAGGAATTTGAGATCCAATGTCACTATAACTGAGTGACATTTGTCTTTCTTCTGGTTGGACTCTTGTTGCTTGTAGAATGGCACGCGTCGTAGCCGCTATAATGTCTTCAATATTCAAAATTGGTATATTAGTTTCAGCGCCAGTAACACTAGTTGTATTCAGATTATCTTCTCCGTTCATTTTGAAATCTAACAATTTTTGCGTTTCTTCAGGTCTAATCCCACTTCTGAAAAACTGTAGACGTATATTTTCTAATCTTTTATATTATTTCCCTTTATTACACAAAATTACAATATAACATGACATAACATAATTACATAAAACATTCTAATTAAAAACAAAACCTTCCAAAAGCTCCTAGTTTAACAAATAACCAAAATACATACATAGAACACTTCGATATAAAATAATTCTACAATATATATATATATATATATATATATATATATATATATATATATATATATATATATATATATATATATATATTGTAATATTTATTTTAAATTAAATTAATGACAATATTCTATCATTTAAAAAATGTATGGTTTATACATAATTGAAGAATTTTAATTCAAAGAGATCTAAGTGATAATAAAAAATAGCCCTAACCTTAAACTACATAAAATACGTATTTCGAGAACAATGTAACTTAACAAGTCAACCATGCTAGAGATCTTTACAATCCTTTTCTAAGAAAGTGATTACTTAACATATAAATCAAACGGTTATTCTGTTAACCGGTTACTGCAGTTTACAATAAATTGAAAATTTATTTGTTAATTTGTTAAACCGGTTTTGCACTAACTAATAAATTTTTCAGCGTTGCAATTGCTTCTAATTTTTTAACATTCTAATAGTAAATTAGTTATTCAATAGCATGTTCCGAAAATGTTAAAACTAGGTCACAGGATAATTTATTTGAATTTGCACAAAGTTCATGCACTTCAAATTGCAGTGTAATCTTTATCTGTTCAAACAAACTCTGTCAATAAAATGAATTATTATTCGTTTGGAATGTTTCATTAAAAAGAAAATAATCTAACTATTAATTTCTATTCCAGATAATTAAGCACTTTAACTACTCTTAAATTTAGCCATTTATTAATTTTATTTTGTGAGGTAATAAGATGAAAATCAATATTTAGATAATATTATATTACGTATCCAGTCCAGAAAGTGCCACCGTACTGCTCAAAACAAATCCTGTAAGTTGTACTATTCATTTTTACGACTAATTAAGATGAAATATAGTGAAAAGTGGCGAAGTGTTTTGTACCTTAAATTAGGTTATATTAAGTAAGGTAGGTATAGAAAAAGTCAGAACGCCACTTGTCACTATTTTTCCTGTGGTATGGATATGAAAATGAAAAGGATGCAAAAGGTCTAATGTAATCACGAATGGTAGATCTGTCGCCTCGTTTTTAAAATCAAGCAACCAATCAATTTGCTTAGAATATGAAACGTCACACAAACATTCAATGTTTATGTAACCAAAAAAATCTGTTGTGGCCAGCACAATACCTCTCGCCACTTCCTTTTTTGGTTACATAAGTATAGGGCGCGAACAGTCATGTTACATTGTTGGCCTTGACAAGCAAATGTGGGGGCCTGTTTCAGGATGATAATTAGTAATTATGTACATGGATGTCAATTGTCAATTTTTCATTCAGAATTTCAATATTTTCTAAATACACGTAGTTAATTTGTCACCAGGAGTGTGGAATCTACTTGTCGAGGAAAATAAACCACATGGAATTGGAAAATCACTAAATTTAGAATGATAAATTATGATACTTGACATCTATATACATAATTACTAGCTATCATTCTGACATGGGCCCACATATCTGCTTGTCAAGGCCAACAAAATCACATGACTGCTCGCGCCCTATTGTATTTAACATTTCTTGTATACCTATACTCTATACCAAAAATTCTACTTACAGATATCTATTACTTATATTTAGATTGTTTAATTTTAAATTCATTTTATGAAGAAATTTTGTCCTCTTCTAATTTTTCGAAATGTTTCCAATTCATTGTCAGGATTGACAGTATTTTTAAAGGATATATATGTAATATACCTATAATTTTAAATATTTAACTAATAATACATTAAGAAATAATATAATGTATGTACTTCCCAGAAAAAGTCTTCAGTAATGTCTCCGGATTTCTGACACTGACATTTATCTGTCAGTTACAAACAATTTAAATTTTCAACTATTTTCCATGGCTATTCTTTCGGCTGAAAAATTTATTATAACAGATTATTTTATATTTTATATTTCTATTATCTCTAAATCTATAGAATATATTATAAAATATTTAAATGTATCAGATAGAGAATTTAATTTTCTTTAATATTACCAAGAAAAAATTTCAAAAAATATTATTTAGAAGATTATTTTTCAAGAATCTTCTACTTCCGGTTGTCCAATTGTTACTAAAACCTTTTCAGATCTTCCCATGAATGTCCGATTGGGAAATACGTAGTTAAACAAATTTAAAGTCTTACAGTTTTTGAGTAATCGTCCTTCCAACATCCTACATACATACACACATACACACATATATCCACACACACACGCACACACACACACACACACACACATATACACACACACACGCACACACACACACACACACACACACATATACACACACACACACACACACAGACATCATCGTAAAAATGTTAAAATCGGATTGTAGGGATCTTAAAACGTGCTTATTCAATAAAATCTGGATATGCGATTTTTAGCATGAATGCAATATCTCTCTTAGCGAGAGGTAAAAAGGACGTGGCGGGTGGTATTGTGCTGGCCACAACAGATTTTTTAATATTAAATTCATTCTATGAAGAAATTTTGTCCTCTTCTAATTTTTCGAAATGTTTCCAATTCATTATCGGGATTGACAGTTTTTTGAAGAGTATATGTATAATTTTAAAAAATTGAACTATTAATACAATAAGAAATAATATAATGTAAGTATTTGCCAGAAAAATACTCAGTAATGTTTCTGGATTTTTGACACTGATATATTTATCTGTCAGTTACAAACATTTTCATTTTCAATTGGCTTCCATGGCAGTATTTGGGCTGTGAGATTTATTACAGGATATTATTATATATCTTTATCTCTAAATCTATAAAAGATATAATAAAATATTTATATGTATCAGATAGAGAATTTACTCTTCTTTAATACAAGCAAAAACAAAAAATTTCAAAAAATAATATTTAGAAGAGTTTTTTTAAGAATCTGCTACATCCGGTTGTCCAATTATTACAAAAACCTTTTCAGCTCTTCCCAGTAATGTCCGATTGAGAAATACGTAGTTAAACAGATATTAAATATTATAGTTTTTGAGAAATAGTCCTTCCAACCGACTCACATACACACACGCACACTTACATCCACACACACACACACACAGACATCATCGTAAAAATATTAAAATCGGATTGTAGGGACCTTAAAACCTGCTTAATCATTAAAATCTGGATATGCGATTTTTAGCATGAATTCAATACCTCTCTTGGCGACAGGTAAAAACGAATTTTTGTTAATGCAAAAACCATTAATCGTAACCAAACCCCAACATTTTTCGGTTCGAGTCCGTGGTGTGTGGTGCTATTATAAAAAAATATAAAATTTGTAACGTTATACTACATTAAGTTACAATAATTACGTGTATTTTAAATCCTATGTTAAACAAAATCGTTTCATGATTTAGAATTTACTATTAATTGATCTGTAAATTCAAATAAATATTAAATGAAATCAAGAAAATAAAATAAAATAAGAAATATATCATCATGGCATATTACCCATTGTTGGGTGTTCCAATCTGCTATGTACACAGATTTCGGTAATGATAATGACATATTTGTACCGTGTAGGCGTCATTTGGCGGGCACTCATTGTTTGTGTGGAGACTATACCACAGGGATTAATTTTATGTCATTTAAAATTCGAAATATTTGGCGTCAGTCGGAATCGAACCCGGTACCCCAGATTCGCGAACAGATAGTCAGGCACGCGGCCACGATATCCCATGGAAAGCAAGAATAGGTATAATAGAAATATACAATAAATGAATATTTGAAAAGAACAGGTTTTATTAAAGCATAAGTGATTTACTTTCCTATCTTAATATTAGAAGAATAAAGTGCTTTATCTGAAATGCAATTTAATAAAAATTTAATATTAATATTCTAGTTGTTCTACCTACTCTATAATTCCACTCCATAGTTTCAAATATAGAATTTCAAAGCTTTATGCAATATCAACATTACTAATACAATTTTTCTCTTATCCGGAATAATTTCATTATTTTCGCGATCCTTTTTAAAACGCTCCCGGAAACAAGAAGATGCAAAAATTGCAAAGTGGGGAACAAAGAGCATCGACGCAGTTTTTTTGCTGTATAATCCTTAGCCGAAAAAGCTCCAGCAAGCTTAAAACGTGCTACTTTGGCACGTGCTAAAGCTATATTGCCTTTCGGGGACTTATAAAGGATATGAGCTCCAAAGCTTATTTCGATTGTGGCTGCCAAATAGAGTTTTGCTTTATTTGTTAGGGAAATGCGACTTCGTACGGCGTTAGAATTAAAAAGCTGAAAAAAGTTGCTCTCAATTCGCTCTTTCATGACCGCATAGGAATTATTTTTTGTTTAATCCGATTTGACGACTCCATATTTCAAACTTGGAATAAAGAATGAAATAATGGAATCTAATTAAAGGTGTTAATTAATATTCTCGACGAAGTAGACTTAATGAGTATTTTATTTTGATTGCTACTTGAAATAGTGATATGTCCAATTTTATTTTTGATATATTTAAATAACATTAGGCAATACCGGGTGTCTACGCACCTTTTTTCTGAAAATAGAAAATACAATGTTAAAATTATTAATTGGACAAAATCTTTGTACCTCGTAAAAAATGCTCGATAATTTTAACAAGTCATTTTCAGCATATTATGAAAAGTATAAATTACGATTTCGAGTTTTTCAGTTAGACAGATAAAAAATAATTGCTAAGCCTAATTGATACGGTCATAACATGAGGTAGTTCGGCATTTCTCGCTAAGAGACGTATTGGATTCATGCTAAAGATCGTATATCCAGATTTTAATCAATAAGGTCCCAATAAGGTCCCTACAATCCGATTTTAATATTTTTGATGATGTCTGCGTATGTGTGTGTGTGTATATGTGTGTGGATGTATGTATGTCTGTGTGGATGTATGCATGTGTGTGTATGTGTTTATGTGGGGAAGTAGAAAAGACGATTTCTCAAAAACTATAATACTTAATCTCTGCTTAACTATGTATTTCTCAATCGGACATTACTGGGAAGAGCTGAAAAGGTTTTTAATTGGACAACCGGAAGTAGTAGATTCTTAAAAAAATCATCCTCTTAAACATTATTTTTTCAAAATTTTTGTTCTTGCTTGTATAAAACAAGAGTAAATTCTCTATATGATACATATAAATATTTTATTATATCTTTTATGGATTTAGAAATAAAGAAATATAAAGTATATAATAATCTGTTGTAATAAATCTCACAGCCCAAATAATGTCCTGGAAACCAATTGTAAAATTAAAATGTTTGTAACTGTCAAATGTCAGTGTCAAAAATCCAGAGACATTACTGAAGATTTTTTCTGGGAAGTACATACATTATATTATTTCTTATTGTATTAATAGTTAAATATTTAAAATTATAGGTATATTACATATACCTTTCAAAAATACTGTCAATTCCGACAATGAATTTTTGAACAAGAAAACGTAGGTAAACAAACATATTTCAGAGAAACGCCTAATAATTAACACAAAGAAAAATGAATAAAATATCAAATACAAAATACATGCGCCTAGTAACTATTAGCGCCATCTGTGTGTCTAACTGCATATATTTAATCTGAAATGAGCAACAACATATCTAATATACGTCAGTTTTCAGATATGTAAAGAATTCACTTTTCTAACATCAAATTATGAAAGAAAGCTGTTTCCTAAACATATTTCATTGTATTTTCCTACTATATGAAGATGTAAACTATAGAAAAAAGTTACAATTTTGCATAAATTCCAGAACATCAAAATACCACATTGTTAACAAATTTGATAATAAATTAGGTAATAAATTGTTTTATAGCAAACGAATGTTCTGTTCATCTATTCCATCACAAAATTTAATTGACATATTTGGTAACAAATTTGTAAACAATATTATGACTATCATATCTTTCCATGATTTCGAAAATAATTCATTCTCGCATCCAATTCCAATCGAAAGGAAAAATAGTTAAAAAAAAGCGCCCTACTAACTTAACCTAATGTAAGCTGTCCTGGGCCCGAGTTTTGCAGGTGTGAGTTCTATACGTAGGTTAAAAGTCATCAACTTCTCCTATGTCACATCAGGTAAAATTCAAAATTTCAATGAATATTTAAAAATTCATAACGCTCAAAATTAAATAAAAAATCTGTTGTGGCCAGCACAATACCTCTCGCCACTTCCTTTTTTTGGTTACATAAGTATAGGGCGCGAACGGTAATGTTACATTTTTGGGCTTGACAAGCAAATGTGTGGGCCCGTTTCAGAATGATAATTAGTAATTATGTACATAGATGTCAAATGTTAGAATTTTTCATTAAAAATTTCAAGATTTTCTAAATTTACGTAGTTAATTTATCACCAGGAGTTTAAAGTTTACTTGTATGCCTTAGATATTTAACATTTAATTCTGCTCCACATGGAATTGGAAAATCACTAAATTTAGAATGAGAAATTATGATATTTGACATCTATATACATAATTACTAGCTATCATTCTGACATGGGCCCCCATATCTGCTTGTCAAGGCAAACAAAATCATATGACTGCTCGCTCCCTATTGTATTTAACATTTCTTGTATACCTACACTCTACACCAAAAATTCTACTTACGCATATATCTATTCCATATATATTTAGATTGTTTAATTTTAAATTCATTTTTGATGAAGAAATTTTGTCCTCTTCTAATTTTTCGAAATGTTTTCAATTCTATTAATACATTAAGAAATAATATAATGTATGTACTTCCCAGAAAAAGTCTTCAGTAATGTCTTCGGATTTCTGACACTGACATTATCTGTCAGTTACAAACAAATTAAATTTTCAACTATTTTCCATGGCCATTCTTTCGGCTGTAAAATTTATTATAACAGATTATTTTACATACTATATTTCTTCTATCTCTAAATCTATAGAATATATTGTAAAATATTTAAATGTATCAGAAAGAGAATTTATTTTTCTTTAATATTATCAAGAAAAAATTTCAAAAAATATTATTTAAAAGATTTTTTTTCAAGAATCTTCTACTTCCGGTTGTCCAATTGTTACCAAAACCTTTTCAGATCTTCCCATGAATGTCCGATTGGGAAATACGTAGTTAAAAAAATTTAAAGTCTTATAGTTTTTGAGTAACCGTCCTTCCAACATCCCACACACACACACACATACACACACATCCACACACACACACACACACAGACATCATCGTAAAAATGATAAAATCGGATTGTAGGGACCTTAAAACGTGCTTATTCAATAAAATCTGGATATGCGATTTTTAGCATGAATGCAATACCTCTCTTAGCGAGAGGTAAAAAGTACTCAAAATTTTAGATTTATGTATAATACAAATAATGGAAAATTGAAGAAAATAAAAAAAAATATTAGAATAGCCCATTGTCAACAAAAACTGGATAAAATTGATAAAATATTATAATTATTATTTACATGTATAGCTTTTTTGTAATTGCTTAAGATTTCACGGCCGACGACTTTGATAAGCTGGTTCTTTTTCGTATTGCTTTAACATAAAAATTTTAAAAATATATATTTAGAAAGTGGAGTTAGTCATGAAAATTTAAAATGTTGAATAGTCGACTTTTCCAATAAATAATTTAAATTTTACAACTCAATAAAGTTGTCCCACAATAAAACTGCAAAACTGTAAAACGTATATCTTATTTACAAATACATTCACGTTTTACTAGGTCAGTCATAAAATTTAAGAGTGATAGTTTTAGAACCGAATAATTTACATTCAATTTGTTTGCAAGTTGTATTGGTAGTTTACTACTCGTTTAACTTCAGTACAATCCAGGTTGCTTAAGATTTCAGGATTTCTCTATGCAAATTGCTATTCTGATTGCATTACGGCTAGACTTCTTAAATGTTTAAAATCATTTAACACTGTAGTTAAATATACACTTTATTTAAACACAGCTATATATTTATACGTAATATAACAAGTGATATGATTATCATCGATGATATTTAGAGTAAAATATGCTGCTTCGGTTTCACGAGTATATCTTCGATTATTAATGATATCACGAGCTTATATTTAATGAAAGAATGTAATAGATTTTGTAACACATTGTATAGCTGCTAGCCTAACTTTTGATATACATATTCATATTGAATTAAAACATAGTACTTACGAGTTTTATTTAATAATATCGAAGTTTGAGTTATTGTTATTACTTTTTTTTATACTTAAAATTAACTGTCAATGTCGTAAATAAGGAAAACAAATCACTTAGTAGCGACTATAAATGTGATAATTTCTTTGTTTTTATCATCGCTGTGACAGACCTGTAACTAAGGAGATTCTGAATGTTGATTGACGGAAAACATGTCACGTGACTAATGAATTATATTCTCCAATTGAATTCATTATAAGTATACTCATTCATGTAATAATACACACACTGGCAAAATTAGGAGAACGCGAGAAAAAGGTTTGTATTTCAAAAAGTATGAACCCTATGTCTTTCATATTTGTGTTGGTAATTCTACATCTACTACAACATAAGAAATGACGGTATAAAACCTAAATATAGCCACCTTAATAAATATTGATTATCATTTATCGAGGTGTTAAATATTGCTCGTTCTTTAGTTTTATTAAATATGGGTGTTAAATTCGTGATTTTGCTTTACAATAATTCTAAATATTTAAAGAAAAAATATTTTTTAAAAAAATTGAAAATTATTATTTTTTCGTAATAATAAATAATTTATAGATAATGGAAAATTTAATTTAATTAAAAAATTAAATCGAGTATTAAATTCTAAATAACTAACTTTCGCAACTTAATTGAAATGACAAATATAACTGTTTAAAATAATAGTGCAAATTTTGTTTTCCACAGCATACCCGACTTTCTTATTCTCAATAAATCTAGCGTGACCTTCGTACCTCTAAATCATCTCACCGGTGTAATATTTTATGTCACATAGTTTGATGGGGACTCTCAGTCAATACCCTGTAAGGAATTTACAGCTTACAGTAAGTTTCCAACTACTTGGATACAGATTACCCAGGTAATTTTGAATATTAAATGTCAGCCATGAAAGCATGAAACCGAAACCGACAAAGTAATACACTAAGTTTTAAGTAAGAGCTGCGTTGCTAACCAATTCAAACAATTATTCATGCCTGAAATAACAAATGTATTAGTGAACTTGTAAACTATAACAATTTCCAGTAAAATCATTCCATAAACAAACTATGAAAATTGCACTTAACACTGACATCTTATTCTTCTTTAGCTATGTTTTATTTTTTTCATCCACTCATTTCTGTTTTTCGTGTCGTCCTCATTTAGTTCCTTTTCTCTCAAGTCTTTCGCAATACAGTCCTTCCATCTTATATTTGGTCTTCCTCTGTTTCGTCTATCTTCTACTACTAAGCTATTTATTCTTCCAATATATTCTTCCCTCCTCATGGCATGTTCAAACCAATGTAATCGTCTCTCTTAAGTCTTTCTATAAACTGCTATCATTCGAGCCATTTCCCTTATTCTTTCATTCCTTATCCTATCTTTCCGTGTCTTTCCAAATATCTATCTCAACATCATCATCTCTGCCACATTCATTTTCTTTTCATTGCCACTGACATCTGTCAGTTTGAATTTTCTTAATATAGTAGCTGTATAGCATAGCTGGCTGATTTATAAAATTTATTTTTTATAATACTTTACCTTTATATCCATTGAATATGAAATATAAAAATCTGATGTGGCCAGCACATAACCTCTCGCCGTATATTTTACCTGGCTGTATGCATAAAGCAAAGATTATTTTTATAAATACAAATAATATATTCATATAAATCTATGACGTATAAACTTCTTTATTATTCAATAATAGCATGTCTCAACATGAAGATATTTTACCATAAATTATGTTACAATAAATTACAAAGTAGAGTTTACCATATATAAATATTAGGCTGGTAACAGCAATTTTCAATTCGAACAACTTTGTTTACTTTCTCTTCATATTCTTCTAGTAAAAACATTAATTTTGGGCGGTCTAAAATGTATATATCTGGATTGTGCATCTATTCTTATATATCTTCTTTTACATTTTATTTTTTCATACTTGTTATATCTAAATAACCTTAATTCCCTTTAATAAAGTGACGGATAGATTGCACTCCGATTTTGTCAATATTTACAACTTACTTGAGAAGAATTTGATAGCTTTTTCGCAATTCAAAGTTACTCTAGTCTACAGTACTGGTGTACATTGTCCCATAATGTTTGAAACAAATTTAAGTCCTTCAACCTAGACTTGTCATCTCCATAATAGTCACAGATCAAGAACTAAGGGATTCTCCAAGTACATTTTTAATTCATTACTCATTATTTCTGACACTGACATTTATCTGTCAGTTACAAATAATTTAAATTATCAACTATTTTTCATGGCATTCTTTCGGCTGTCAAATTTATTACAATAGATTATTTTATATATTATACTTCTTTTATCTCTAAATCTATGGAATATATAATAAAATATTTAAATGTATCAGATAGAGAATTTAATTTTCTTTAATATTACCACGAAAAAATTTCAAAAAATATTATTTAGAAGATTTTTTTTCAAGAATCTTCTACTTCCGGTTGTCCAATTATTACCAAAACCTTTTCAGATCTTCCCATGAATGTCCGATTGGGAAATACGTTGTTAAACAAATTTTAAGTCTTATAGTTTTTGAGTAACCGTCCTTCCAACATCCTACATACATACACACATACATCCACACACACACACACACACACACAGACATCATCGTAAAAATGTTAAAATCGGATTGTAGGGACCTTAAAACGTGCTTATTCAATAAAATCTGGATATGCGATTTTTAGCATGAATCCAATACCTCTCTTAGCGAGAGGTAAAAAGCAATCAATTCGTATAGATAAGAATATTCTTTAATATTTATAACATCACTTAAATGTCAAAAAATAATATTTAACATCGTTTTTTTAAGGGAAACTGTTAAAATTTTCAAATTCGGGTACATCCGGTTGACCAATTATAACCAAAATTTAATAAGTTCTGCATATGGATGTAAGGAAGACGAATACGTAAAAAGTGTAATTTTTGGAATTCTAGTATTAAGAGATATAGCGGGCGAAATTATAGTCACACACACTCGCACACATGCAGACATCATCGTAAAAATAGTAAAATCGTTTTGTAGGGACCCTAAAACGTGTTTATTCATTGAAAACTCACCACCGATTTTTTTGACCAAAGACAATACCTACCTTCCTTAGTAGGTGACGGAAGGCAAAAACAGTCTTGAAAATCTGCCTTCCTCAGGGAAAATGTAATGTTATTGTGTTGAAAATGAAATATTAAACTAGTAAAAAAAATGTAAACTATGTCTCTCTCGTAGATCATCTTCAGACAAGGCTTGTATACTGTGAAATTTTTTATAAACTTTAATTTAAAATATTTTTAAATGTGAAACCGGTTCATTCTAAACACAAACAGGATCTTGTTCCGATATCATAACTATGGAGATAAATAAATTTTGACAGTAACACCATTGTCAATTTTGTAAAGGGAGCTTAGAATCCTAAACCCGTTGGAAAAAATCGATATTAAACACACCTACTGAAAGAAATATATGACATTTACAGTGACAAATGAATTAAATATGTTACGATATTTATTGGTAATTAATGTTACGCTACGAATGCTATAGATAGAAAAATTGAGACATCATTTTTTAACTCATTTATTTTTACCTTTACCTATATATACCACAATGGAAAGGACGCGAGAGGTATTGTGATGGCCACAACAGATTTTTACCTTCCGTCACCTATAGGTAAGGAAGGTATTGTCTTTGGTCAAAAAATTCGGTGGTGAGTTTTCATTGAATAAGCACGTTTTAGGGTTCTTTACAATACGATTTTACTATTTTTACGATGATGCCTGTATGTGTGTGTATGTGTGTGTATGTGTGTGTGTGTGTGTGTGTGTGTGTGTGCGTGTGTGTGCGTGTACGCGTGTGTGTGTGTGTGTGTTTGTGTTTGTGGCCACGGTTTCGGCCGCGATATCTCCGATATTAGAAATCCAAAAATAACAATTCTTGCGCATTCGCCTTCCTTACAATACGCAGACTTGATTCGATTTTGGTTATAATTAGTCAACCGCAAGTATCCTTATTTGAAGATTTTAACAGTTTTTCTTGAAAAATTCAGTTAAATATTATTATAACTTAAAGAAAATTTTATTCTCTATACGATTTGTTGCATTTTATATTTCATATTCAACAGATATAGAGTTAAAAAATTATAAAGAAATTAAATTTTATAAATCAGCCAGCTATGCTATAATCATGGAAACAGCTTCTATATTAAGAAAATTCTAACTGAAAAGAAAATGAATGTTATAGAAATGAGGATGTTGAGATAGATGTGGAGGAAGACACGGAAAGATATGGTAAGGAATAAGGAAAATAACTCGAGTATTAGAAGTTTCTAGAAAGATGCAAGAGAGACGATTACATTAGTTTAAACATGTCATGAGGAGAGATAAAGAATATATTGGAAGAAGAATGAATAGCTTAGTAATAGAAAGTGGAAGAAACAGAGGAAGACCAAAGATAAGATGGAAGGACTGTATTGCGGAAGACTTGAGAGAAAAGCAACCCAATGAGAATAACCCGCAAAACAGAAATGAATGGAACAAGAAAATAAAAAATAGCGACCCCTAACGAATGGGAAAAGCTAAAGAAGAAGATGTCACTGTCAAATACCATTTGCATGAAATTATATTACTGGAAATCTAGAATCTTTTGCAAAAAAAATATGTATGGAATTTGTACATAATACACAGGATTGACGGAAGGTATTGTGCTGGGCACATCAGATTTTTTAAAGTATAGTAAACCGGACAAATTTACACAGTTGAATGAAGAACGGTCTTAAAATAGATTTTTTCTCGTTAGATACTAAACATGTTTACAGCGCCGAAGGAATACAGACACTTCAGTTTTGTTAAATATCTCTAGAAAATCTATGAAACGCAAACCTTGCAAATGAAAAATAAGGAGGAAGTAAGCAAGTCCAACAAAATAAAAGTCGTTTTCTGTTTGTTGGTATTGAATAGAAATTCAATAACACGGATGCAAAAGTTGCATATGGCAGAATTGATATCATATATTGTTTCTATAAATACAATGAATATTGCTACAATTGTACGAATAAACAACGATATATATATATTAGAATGGAGAATATTCCAAGAATTTGATTTTCGGATAGATTTATGGATTCTAGGAATTTTGTATGGTAACATTTGTGAGATGTAAACTTCTACGTCAGTATTTATACGACAATAAATTCATACGAGTGGAAATTTATACGCCAAATTCTTTATGTGTCAAATATTTGTGTATGAAATACAATATTAAATAAAGAATTTCTTTGTTTACAACACATATCGAGTGTCTACTTGAAATCTGTTATATAGGAAATACAGTTGTTAATTTTTTAATTTTTCTTTTATGTTACGAAGAAATAAAAAGAAAATGCGAAATAAAATTTTCAATTTACAGCATATTTCAAAGTACCTATTGTAAGATATATTCGTATGATGTCATCTACTGTTTGTTTAACAGATTTAACAACAAACCAAACTTCACTACTTACATAGTGTCGTCATAAAGATTTAGAGGCAAATAACAGCGCCATCTATGAATTGTTTAACTCTTAAATCTGCTTCGTCATGGTTGCATCCGTCAAAAAAACGGTGCGCAATCAAATTTTGTGTTCGTTTGTTTAATGAAACAAACCTAATTGTTTCCTTTAGTCTAAAAAGCGTTCAGGAATGCTTCATCGTCTTGCAACATATTTCGCGGACCATTTCACATTAGACAGAAACACCGAACACATCGAAGCAGTTCAACAACTGGTAGTTTTCAATCGACGAGTTACGATTAGGTTGGTTGCGGAGTAGTTGAATATCGACAAAGAAACAGCTGGATTGACTATCGTCAAAGATTTAAAGAAAAACAAAAGTTATGCGCGCGATAAATAACGCATCGGCCTACAAAGTAACAGTCGTACTTCAATTTCTGTTCTCCAAAAATATCACTATGTTATATCATCCTCAGTATGCATCTGATTTGGCCCCGGCTAACTATACTCTTTTCCCAAACTAAAACTGAAGCCGAAAGGTAACTGCTACGACGATGTAACATACACTTAGACCATCGTGACGAGGTTGAACGCCATGCCAACTGGAGGTCCGCGCTAAGCACTGTGTGGATTTAGAAGGAATGTATACTGAAGAATAAATTGTGATTTTGATGATATATAGCCATACTGTGTATACAGAGTGTTATGTACGTAATGTGCCATACGTTATCAGTTGTAAGAAAACAATATAATTAATTGATGAAAGATCACAAAAATACACAATGGAAAACAGATTCAAACAAATATTATAATCCCTAATCCCTGGATAGTCCAGACTCTCTCCTGTGAGCGCCAATAGCCTGGAAAAGATAAAAATAGATGAGTTTACTCTCTCAGTGACTGCTTAGGATCCACGTAAATATGCAAGGCCTCAGCCTAACTTTGGGATTAGGATAGGATTAGGTACCAGTCCCAGCCGCACTGTAGACTCTACTTCAGCCCGCAAGCGAGGGTACAGCTGAACCGCAGAACAGCTCTTTCTCAACACCGCAGCGTGAGAACAACCAGACTCAGCCGAACTGTAGACTCTTTCTCAGCCCGCAAGCGAGGGTATAGTTGAACCACAGAACAGCTCTTACACAACACCGCAACGTGAGAGCAGCTAGTCCTAGCCGCACTGTAGACTCTTCCTCAGCCCGCAAACGAGGGTACAACTGAACCGCAGAACAGCTCTTTCTCAACACCGCAGCGTGAGAGCAACAACATATAGTAACAACACAACTCTAGCACTCACAGTTACTCAAAAAGAAATAAATGCATTCACTATACCCTGATGTTGCGGCTTCAGCCACTCTAGCACATCTGACCGATACCTAAATAAACAATCATTTAATATATACGATCATGTAATTCAATATAAAGCTGAAATTAAAATATTAAAGAGTGAAGTAAATAAACATAATACTTGCATAACTCAAAATGGCGCTAACACAGTTAATAAACAAGATTGCAATGTAATCGAAATCTGCAATAATTTATTTTCTAATGTGCTTGTTGTAATTGTAAAAACACTTTAAGCTGAACCAATAAGAATTATTTAATTGAAAAAAGAATTATTTAAAAACCACCGTAGTTTGAGTGAAAACAACACATGTCATTTTTGAAGGTTTGAAGGCAGAGCATGAATAAGACCCTTTTAATTAATGGTGACTGTTTTGGCGACTTCTTTGTAAACCAAATGCATATCGGTGTATTCTTGATTAGTGAAAGGAGCAGGCATTTCTAAATATCTAATTACTACACCACTGATTTTAAACTCAATCTCATCTAGAACAACCCAACAAATATTGTTTTTTGGAATAATTTGATTTTTAGATTTTATTTTATTGAGAAGCTGGTTCGTAATTGGTCGGCTTTACAGTCCCACAACTTTTACAACTTGACAGAGTATGCAGAATATATTTCAGATTATAACTTCTTTTTTTATCATACCATGAACTAAGCAAATTACTTACATAACACTTTTTATATTGCGTTATGTTAAGTTACGGTTACAAAGGTTGGAAACAAAATATATCTACCTAAACTAAAAGACGAGTCCTACTTTTGTGCGTTAGGTTACGTTATATTAAATTTACAAATTAAACACTTATTATACTGATCGTGAATACAAAATGTATTATTATATAAAGTACACAGTCATACAAATATTTGGCGTACATATATCAACAAATATTGTTGGCGAACAAAATTCCTAGAATCGATATTAATATATAAAATTGAAAAGGTTTAACTACCCAATAAAAATGAACAAATATTTATACACAAACCGTTTGGAAAAAGACGCAGCGCAGTGCAGCTGTGGTGTGGTCGCGAGTGGGACTTTTTATTTGTACCAGCTTGTTCGCCAAACCACAGAAAACAACAAGCTTGCTATTTTCTGTGGCCAAACGCATCCAGTGTGGCCGTATTGTGTACATAATAAAACATGCAAATGTAGTACGGCCGAATATTATTTTTACTCAGATAATATGGAAATTTGAATCGCTGACAAATCATTTGTCATTATCCCCATGTGCAGGTTTTGTTAAATATATTAACCCTTGTAATATTGAGAAAAAGGGTAATGTTAGATTATCTTAGCAATTTGTTAGCCTAACCCTACCTAACCTATATTTTTTTTCTTATATTTCACACTAACAGTTCCAAATTTACTCGGCGGGAAGAGACATTCATAAAGAAAATGTAGACAGCATATTGTTATGTGGATATTTTTAGTCGAGAGGTTTCCACCATTTTATAGGGCATTATCTACTGATTACCAATTTTAAAAAGTTATTAAAAATATTAAAGTTGATTGATAAACAAGAAGGAAACAAAACATATTATAAATTTATTGTTGCAAAATATATAAAGCAATTAAATTTTTCTGATGTACATTTGTACTACCAATTGGAGACCAGATGAAATCCCAGCTCCATGTTCGAATTTAAGTACACAAATGCTCAGGTTTACTACGGAGCGTTCGGGAGGGTGTACAACTGTTTTAGCATGTACTGCTAAGCGATATGACATCTGGTGACAAAATAATGAACTACATGTTAACTTGTTATTAATGTGTGTAATATTAAAATATTAAATACTACGTAGAAATACGTATTTGGGTATCAAGTCAATAACGGGTGGCGTTCTAAATCCGTTACATATGCATTTAAGATGGGAAATTAGAATATTTTGAATATTTGCTTCCCATTAAAATTGAAAAACATGTCTGTGCACACCTATTGCATCACATTAATAATTAGTTGTTTAATTTCACATAAGTTTCGTGGCGTGTTGCGAACCCACCACCCTTAACATAAGAAGCAAACATGTTACCATTATGCTATGAGATCCTTAACGAATCTATTTTTGTCTTCCTTTTGCGGAGGACAATAATTATTACAATAAATTTACTTTAACATTTTTTAATTTTCTTTATTCCTTATTAATTTTGAACAATTAATTATTATTATTGTAGCTTAATTGGGTGCACATTGGCATGTGAGGAAAGCAATAAAATTATGTTATCAAGCACCACCAATATATTTTGAGAATGTCAAAATGTTTTTGTAGTATACAAAAAAAAAACATGTAATTAATAGTTTTCTTAAAATTTTATTTATTTTTTACCTCTCGCCTAAGAGAGGTATTGAAATCATGTTAAAATCGCATATCCAGATTTTAGTGAATAAGCACGGTTTCAGGTCCCTAGAATTCGATAATAACATTTTTACGATGATGTCTGTGTGTGTGTGTGTGTGTGTGTGTGTGTGTGTATGTGTGTGTGTGTGTGTGTGTGTGTGTGTGTGTGTGTGTGTGTGTGTGGATGTGTGAGGTTGTTGGAGGTACGATTTCTCAAATTCTATAAGATTAAAGACCTGTGTAACTATGGATTCCTCAATCTAACAGTAATGGGAAGAGTTGAATAGATTCTGCTAACAACTGGACAACCGGAAGTAGTAGTATTTTAACAAAAATCTTGTAAATATTATTTTTTGAATATTTATGTTATTACAAATAAATATTAAAAAACAAAATTCTCTATCCGACACATTTAATTTTTTTATTATACCTTTTATAGATTTAAAGATATACATCTGTTGTAGTAAATCTCACAGCCTGCTCACAGCCCAAACATCTCCATGGTAACTACTTGAGGAATTAAAATGTCTGTAATTGACAGATAGATGTCACTAATGTCAGTGTCAAAAATTCAGAAATAATACTAAAGGCTTTTCTGGGAACGATATTTATTACTTTTTTTGTATTATTAATTATATATTTAAAATTATATGCCTATTACATGAACCCTTCTGGAATAACGCCAATTCCATTAATGAATTGGCAAAACTTCGAATATGTAGAAGAAATGGAGAAAACTTGCGCAAAGAATGAATTTAAAATTATAAAAAATACAAAAATATAAAGATTAGGTGTAATTAGAATTTTTTGTGTGTACAAGAAATGTTAAATACAATACTTATATATACCACAATGGAAAGGACGCGAGAGGTATTGTGATGGCCACAACAGATTTTTACCTTCCGTCACCTATAGGTAAGGAAGGTATTGTCTTTGGTCAAAAAATTCGGTGGTGAGTTTTCATTGAATAAGCACGTTTTAGGGTCTTTACAATACGATTTTACTATTTTTACGATGATGTCTGTATGTGTGTGTGTGTGTTCGTGTGTGTGTGTGTGTGTGTGTGTGTGTGTGTGTGTGTGTGTATGTATGTATGTGTGCGGTCCTTTCGTGCTCGATATCTCCAATACTAGAATTCCAAAAATTACAATTCTTGCGTATTCCTCTTCCTTATAACCATATGCAGACTTGATTAGATTTTGGTTATAATTGGTCAACCGGAAGTTCCCTCATTTGAAGATTTTAACAGTTTTTCTTGAAAAACTCAGTTAAATGTTATTATAACTTAAAGAATATATTATTGTCTATACGATTAGATTGCATTTTATATTTGATATTCAACAGATATAGAGTTAATGAAGAATAACGATAATAAATTTTATATAAATTTCATAATTCAGCCAGCTATGCTAACTTAACCCATTCTCGGCCAATGGTGCGTTTTCGCACCAGTACAATAATGATTTTTTTAAAGTAACTTCCCTTTGTAGAATTGATAGGTAAATAGGTGCCTGTGAATTAAGAGATATCAGTAAATCTTATCCTATTTCTTACAAAGTTTCAATATGTTTGCCAAAATTTTAATAAATATTTGAAATTTCATTATTTTGCTTACATCTGTACGACTTCAGAAAAAAATTCATAATTATATTTTCTTTCCTCTAATATTGCATATTTTTGTTAAATTTTGTCTACAAAAGTCTGAGTTATGATATTGTAATACTTTTTTACTTAGCACTTAACACATTGTTTTACACGAGCTACTAAAAAAGTAGTGGTGCGAAAACGCACCATTGGCTGAATCCGGTATCTGTGTACATGTTCGAACAATTATTTTTACGGTTACAAGTAGAAACAAAATATAATTTTATTTCTCATTTGTGATTTGAAGTGAAATGAGTCAGTCGTTTTACATTGGAAGTATTATTTTTTTGAAATGTCGAAGTTAGAAAGAACACGTTTTCTGACCTCAAAGGAATTGGAAGCTGAATTAGAAGCCACTCTACATGAAATTGAGAAAGAAAGATTAGGTACAGAAAATTTATTGCATGCGTTATATCAGTTTTGTATATATATTATTTTTTATAGAAGTGGTGTACATTCCTCCAAGTATTGAATTAGGGGGAAAAGTTGTTATGAAACTTCTTGGACATGTAGAAAATCCCAGCCGTCATCGAGTATTTTTCGATAATTTTTTCTCATCCTATAAGCTTTTCTCTCTGCTTAGCAGAGAAGGTTATTATGCAACGGGAACAATTAGGGAGAACAGGACAGCCCACTGTCCGTTGGAGGAAGTAAAAATAATGTCCAAGAAAGACAGAGGGTATTTTGATTATTGTTTTGATAAAAATTCTAATGTCACTATGGTCAGGTGGAATGATAATTCCATTGTTACAGTAGCAAGTAACACTTTGGGTGCATATCCTTTGAATACGACTAAAAGATATAATCGTAAAGAGAGAAAAGAGGTTGTTGTTACTCAACCGAATATGATAAGCCAGTACAACAAATTTATGGGAGGTGTTGATTTGCACGATAATGCAATATCAAATTATAGAATAAATATTCGTGGCAAAAAATGGTGGTGGCCTCTCTTCATCAACATTTTGGACAGTGTTGTAGTGAATTGCTGGAAAGTGTATCGATTAGCGAATGATTCGAAAATATCTTTATTAGAATTCAAATCAAATGTTGCCGTTCACCTCATGAAATCAGAAGAACATGAAGAACGAAATATTTCAATAGGGAGACCATCGAAGCAACCAGTGACCGAAGAAGTCCGGCTAGATAATGTAGACCACATTGTAATAAAGTCGGAAAATAAGAATCGCAGACGGTGTAAAGTTTGTAAAAATCATACAATTTTTATGTGTATCAAATGCAAAGTTCATTTACATACCGACTGTTTCGAAACGTTTCACAAAAAAATTAATGGTTTCGGCCAATGGTGCGTTTTCGCACCAGTCCATATTTCTTTTGTTTATAATAATAAAATAAATTTTGTTGCTAATATTGTTAAATTGATTCATTTTGAATAATAAAATATAATTTTCGAAAACAAAATCATGTTATTTTATTACTTGGCCGGAAATGGGTTAACCATGGAAACTGCTAATATATTCAGGTAATTCAAATTGACAGATGTCAGTATCAATAAAATGTAAATCAATAAAAGAATAAGGGAAGTAACTCTAGTGTTAGAAGTTTCTAGATATAAGGGAGACGATTACATTGGTTTGAACATGTCATGAGGACAGATGAATATATTAATAGAAGGTGGAAGAAACATACGAAGACCAAATATAAGATGAAAAGACTGTATTGTAGAAGACTTGAGAGAAAAGGAACTGACCCCCTAACGAATGGGAAAAACTAAAGAAGAAGATGAAGATGTCAGTGTCAAGTGCAATTTGCATAGTTTGTTTATGAAATAACTTTACTGGAAATATAGGATCTTTTGCAAGAAAATTTATGTATGGGGCGCGTGCAATAACATGACTGACTCGTGTCAAAATGACAGCAATTAATTATGTCCATAACTGACAAGTGTTATAATTTTTCAACCAAAATTTCATAATTTTCTTATTTCATGTGGTTTGTTTGTTATCAGGAGTATGGCATTCAGTTGCCGAGAAAGGGAATCACATAATACCAAAAATTTATAATCTTTTGCAAGAAAATTTATGTATGGAATTTGTACATAATACACAGGATTGACGGAAGGTATTGTGCTGGCCACATCAGATTTTTTAGTAAACTTTTCAACCACACACACACACCACACACACAACAAAATCAAATTTTAACAATTAATATCTCGCTTATTTAAAGGAATTTTTAACTCGAGTTTTCACAGATACTGCTAGAATATGAGCAAGTCGTCAGCGGTCGGAATACATATGAATGAGGCTGAAATTGCCTAGCGAATACAATAGGAATAGTCTGGATGTATGTACATACAGAAAGTATAGAACGTTCTGGATTTAATGACCGTGCTTTATAACTTGGCAGAGTTAATAACTGTTTGCGCCGTAGAAGAGCAATGAGCATAAGCAGTAATAAAACGTTTATGACACTCAAAGAGTGTGTGAAGCCCCGTAAAATAAAAAAAAAAATGAAATAGATTGCGAGTGGGTAGAGAGAATTATTTTTGTTCCTATTAATATTCTCAAAGATAATAATATAATTTAAATTGAAACATATCGTCCAGGTAGCACATTCTCATGTTAAATCATTAATAATAAAAAAAAGCTTTTAGTGTTTAATGTTATCAAACAATAACAGGAACTATTGTATGAATAAATCCCTTCCGTTTACTCTGCTCTTCAGCTTAAAAGCATTTTGAGATAGGAATTGTTTACTAACATTATATATCATTTCCATTTACAGTGCTCAAGTATAGACAAACAGTTCATCAAAAATTGATAGTAAAGTTGGCATGCATCCGCGTTTATGTATAATAATGGAAATTTTATAACAGGTAATGTGATTTTCCGACTGATATAGCACTTAAATGTCAAGAAAAATACATACTGCTACAAAGTGAAACATTTTCTCAAAGGTAATATTGCTGTTATATGGAATTAATTTTTACTGTACATTTTAGAAATATAAATTCAAATTTAATAAAGGTTATTATTGTTTTTTATTATTATTAATGATAGAACTCAGCAAATGCAAATAATTCAAAAGAAGACCATTTTAATATTTGTTTACGGATAGATTACTTGAAGAAACAATAATAATTTCCTCATTATATTTCTACAAAACATTGAAACAATCTTTTTTTTATTGAAGGTTTATAAATGCTTCGATATCTAGATCACTAGCACCTTGGTACATTACTTTACAATTGTTTATATAATGTTATAATATTATTTACATATATTATATTATATATGGTTTATTATATTTATGTCTGTTAGGAATTTTATTGTGTTGGATGTGGTGGTATTATTGTGTGCAAATATTTCTGATATTGTTTGTGGTATGTTATTGTTTTGTCTCTGGAATGTGAATTTTGTGCAGTGTGTTAGTATGTGTTCTACAGTTATGTGGGTGTTGCAAGTATCGCAATATTTTGGTTCTAGGTGTTGTAGCAGATGTTATTGGGTGTAGCGTGTGTGTCCTATTCGGAGCCGTGTCATCACTACTTGGTGTTTGCGATTCTCTGTGGATGTCTAGTTTGCGTGCGTCTTCTTTGATCCGTCTTAGTTTATTGTTGGTTGTTGTTTGCCAGTCTCTTTTCCATTCTTCGTTTGTTTTAGTTCCTATTAAGTTTATTAAGTCTTTTGATGTTTTGTATATTTTTTCTGTATTTTGTAGGTTGCTTGCTTCTTTGGCCGCTTTGTCTGCCTTTTCATTTCCTTTGATGCCTATATGGGATAGAATCCACATTATTATTTTATTCCTTTTTACCTCCCGCTACCCCTGGTAGGGAGGTATAGGGAACGTGCTAAAAATCGCATATCGAGATTTTAGTCAATGACCACGTTTTAAGGTCCCTACAATCCAATTTTAACATTTTCACGATGATGTCTGTGTGTATGTATGTGTGTGAGTGTGTGTGTGTGTGTGTGTGTGTGTGTGTGTGTGTATCCTCTTTACGCTCTAACTCAAATACTATCATTCAGAAAGTTTTGAAACAATGTATTTCTACCTTATTCTAATATGAAGCCATTAGATTTAAGTGGCAATCGGATAACGAAAATGGCAGTTTACTTGAAACTTAAGATGGTTTTTCTTCAAAAAGTCATTACAAAAATTAAAGATTATTTCATTTTGTACAGGTTTGCTTTAATACTTTTTCTATATATATTATGGATAAATATATAAAGTAATATAAAAATTATATTTCGGAACTTATACTTTGAACACATCTCCATGGTTACATAGTTCAGCTCAAATGTATGTAACTGACAGATAAATGTCATTGTCAAAAAAATAGTCATTTCAAATTAATAATAGTAACGTTTTGAAAGGAAAATTGTAAATAGAACAATAGTTTTATGGAAAGGAACTTAATATACATAATTTCTAGCATTAGTAAATATGCAGGTATGTATTTAAATAAAGAAAGAAAGAAATATATTATCACGGCATATTATTCATTGCTAGGTGTGCTAATCTGATTTGTACACACATTTCGGTAATGATGATAACATATTTGTATTGTGCGGGCGTTTACCACAAAGGTTAATTTTATGTCATTTAATATTCGAATAATTTGGCGTTGATCTAGATCGAATTGGATACCCCAGATTCACGACCAGACATTCAGGCACGCGGCACGTGTTGGTGTCGTCGGTGTATAATTTTAATATGTTTTTAGCGCGCTCAATTAATCCTTACAAAGGATATATTTTGTGTTTCGAACATTCTGTATATCGTATTAAAGACTCATCCATAAATAGTTATTTATGAAACAAGAGTGTAAACACAATCTTTATGACACGAGACTTGTCGAGTCACGAAAATTATTGACCGAATGTAATAAAGACTTTTTACACTTGAGTTGCATAAAATCTTTTTCATATGACCTTAAATAAAATTCCTGAAAGAAATTAGAAATTTGACTGACGAGCAGACGACAATTTGAACACACCAAATACCGAGTTCATATTTAACAGATAACAGATCTGAAGTTGAATATTGCAGTTCTGTCGGTATTATTACCAACATGAATGTATAAAAAAAACTAAATTTTGGTACGACAATTTAAACGCCAAACGTCTATTGATGGTGGTAGCTCTGTAATGTGTAAATAAAATAAAATACGAAAATCGTTTATTTTACACATCGGAGTATAAAAATAAATAAATTCATCTGCTTCTCCAACATTATTATCACGCACCTCGATTATTTACATTGAATTTTTGTGTTCTTTTTTCCCAGGCATCATTTTACAGTTTCATATTTTCTGCTTCCGTTTTCACATTGTCTATTAACATTTTACTTATTAATCTGGTAGAATTTCAATTTGAAATGTTTTCCTTTTGTCCTTTTCCTCTCCTGATTCATCTTTATAACCGCAAAATATACAAAATATTGTGAAACCAGTGCAAATAAACAATTGTCAGAGTCAAATTTAAAAATTTCACACATATTTTTTGTATTTTTTTGGTTTAATATCAAATATCAATAGGAATTATTGCAATCTTTCGTTACAATACGAAGCGTTGTATTTTGTTTTTAATTTTTGTGAATACTCTGTAATATTTAGCGATTGTTAATATATTACGGTTCGTTTTGTTATGAAACGTTATATTGACTTCTATGAATACCGGTATAAGTTATTTGAAAATGAAAATTTTGAATGAAGTCATTGTTCGTTTTTATTTAGCAGCCTATGTGAATTTCTGGTAAAACAAAAGCACATCTAAGAAGCTTCATTAAGACGTACCAGCTGTCCCACTTTATACAAAATTAATTTTCTTCTTCGTTATTATAATTTACTGTGTTAATTACATAATGGAAGTAACTTTATATCAAAAGTAAATTACAAAATATTTTGCTAATATTCCACTGGTGATGAACTTAGCCAAAATATTTACCGCAGTGTAACAAACTTGTAAAGCAAAATAAGTTAAACATTCGCGTATGCTGTAAAGTGAAACTTGAAATCTGCGGGGAAACAATTTAAGTAACATTACATTTCGTTCTTCATAATTTGTAAAGATTAATTTGCTAAGTTGGCTTCTATTAGTGTAATTAATATCTTGCAGATTTAATTAAGATGTAAAAGCTTAATTTTAGTCTAAGGTGAACGATCACAGGTTCTTGGAAATAGAGTGAAACAGTAAACTAATTTAATGAAATTATATTGCTATGAGGAGACAATAGACAATGCACAATTCACAATATTACTGTTTCCCAATAAACTATTGTGAAATATCAGATGTCTAATAATAGGCAAAACGTTGAATAAACAAACGATATTTAACAATGTTTTTGAACTTGATATTGTAGTTTTTAATCTCCAGGTATTGTATGTTTTTACCTATAGAACACTGATGCCCAGTTGCACTACCAGCTCTTAAAATGTAAACTTGGTTTCATTCAGTTGTATATTTTTTTACTTACGAAGAGCATCGGTAAGTTTTTAGCCTGACAAAGAAACAAGTATTTTTTATCTTTGGTCAATAAATTCAACGATGAATTTTTAGTGAACAAGCATGTTTTAGGATCCCTATAATACGATTTTACCATTTTTAAGATATCTGTATGTAGCTGTGTCTGAAGAATGAATGAATAGCTTAGAAATAGAAGGTTGAAGAAACAGAGGAAGATCAAAGATAAGATGGAAGGACAGTATTGCAGAAGACTTGAGAGAAAAGGAACTGAATGAGAACGACACGCAAAACAGAAATGATTGGAAGAAGAAAATAAAAAATAGCGACCCCTAACGAATGGGAAAAGCTAGAGAAGAAGAAGATGTCAGTGTCAAGTACAATTTGCATAGTTTGTTTATGGAATAATTTTACTGGAAATTTAGAATCTTTTGCAAGGAAATTTATGTATGGAATTTATACATAATACACAGGGTTTACGGAAGGTATTGTGCTGGCCACATCAGATTTTTTAAAATTAAATTCAGTTTTATTTTTCAACATAAACTCTTTTCAAGTCAATACACATTTTCCATCGATACTCCTACAATTTAAAACATCCAAAAAGTATTTGCAAAATAAAATTTTCGGAACAGGTCATCCTTCGCAATCCAATGTTTTGATTGTTCTTTCGTCCAAGAAGTTATAGTGGTGGATCCAGGAACATAAAAATTAAAAATCGACGCAAAAAATCTATTCAACAGGGCCTTGGAAATGTTCATTCGACTGCATTTTTGGTCCAAAGTGAGCAGTCGCATTTCTCATGTTCAATTTTTTTATGATGTAACAAACGCATTCCTTCAATATGCCCGCAGCCTCTGCTATCTCTCCAACTTTGCTTCGTCAGTCATCCAGTATTATTTGGTGAACTTTTTCGATACTATTGATGATAATCGCAGTTGCTGGATATCCTGAGCAGCTCCTCAATAACCCAATTGGTACGACCAGGTTTAAATTCAGCTGCCAATCTTTCACGGTGGTAAATGATGGAACATAGTTCACGTAAATATCGAACAACTTGGTTTTTGATTCGCATAGACGTATTACCTTTTAATTGCAAGAATTTAAATATGCCACAAATTTCAATTATTATAAAAATACTGAATTCGACCGAAATAAATGATTCTCAAACAATAATTAATTTCAGAGGTATATTTCAAAGCATAAACAATTGTAGACCCAGAATAATTTTGAGGATTAACGACATCTACATATTGAGGCTAAAAAGTTATCAATACCTTCTTACAAAGTGTAAAATTAAATTGACTAACTAACTGAATAGAACCAAATTATTACAAAATCTTTCAGAACTCATATTTCAATTAAAATTATAAATAAACAGAACTAAAACTAAAAATGGTTGTATCATTTAAATTGAATAAAACCAATTTTAAATTTTAGGTGCTGGTGTAACGTATCTAGTTATTATTTATTTTCTAACATGAAATGCACTATAGTAAGAGTGAGTACGTGTTATTTAAAAAAATGGACATCGAATTAACTACAACTTCCACTTGTTTTAACAAATAAGCGACATTCATTTTTTAAAACAATCGCATATTATATAGGATAATTCATCAATCTGTACTTTTTAATAACTTGATTATTTTAAATATTATGGAATTTTTTTCAGTTTATTTTAAATTTAAATCTGCAGTATAAGTTGTTCTACAGGCTGTTCCGTTTTAACGCAATGGTATGTAATTTTATAGTTTTAAATAGAACACCTATATATTTATTCAAATTTGAAAAGTACATGAAATTTACTGTACAATAGTATAAAGCAATTATATGTTATATTATTAAAAAATGCAATGGCCAATGATTAAAATATTACATTTTTAGTCAATACAGGCTTGGCAATAGTGTTTTTTTTAAATTAAACTATTAAAAAATCTGATGTGGCCAGCACATTGTCATCCGTCTTGTAAAAGAATCCATATTTCCAGTAAAATTATTTCATAATACATCCTTCAATCTTCTCTTTGTTCTTCCTCTGTTCCTTGTTTCTTCTATCTTCTACTAGTAAGCTGTTCATTCTTCATTCAATTTCTTTATAATTTTTTATCTCTATACCTATTGAATATGAAGTATAAAATGCAATCAAATTTTATAGATAATAGAATATTCTTTAATATTTATTATTATAAATATTAAAGAATGTCAAAGAATGGTATTTAACAGCGTTTTTTCAAGAAAAACTGTTAAAATCTTCAAATGAGGGTAGGTACTTGCGGTTGTTCAATTATAACCAAAATCTAATCAGCTCTTCATAATATGGATTTAAAGAAAAGGAATATGAAAGAATTATAATTTTTGGAATTGTAGTGTTGAGTTATCGTCTATAAAAAAATCGTCACACACATATACACACATACACACACATACACGTACATAAAGACATCATCGTAAAAATGGTAAAATCGTATCCTAGGGACCCTAAAATGTGCTTATTCACTAAAAACTCATCATCAGTTTTTTTTCATCAAAGACAATACTTTGCGTATCTAAATGTGTCGGAAGGTAAAAACAGGTATAATAATGAAATATTGGATTGAAATATGTAATTAATTAATTCCCTTTAATTTTGTTATGTAAAAATCTGATGTGGCCAACACATGATCTCTCGCCATTTCCATTGTATGTTACATAAATAAATAATAACTAAAAATGTCATCACGGCATATTACCCATTGCTGGGTGTGCCAATCTGCTTTGTACGCAGATATCGGTAAATGAAATATTTGAACAGTGTGGGCGCTTACCAGGCGTCACGTCAGGGACACTCATTGCTGTCGTGGAAAGTGAACCACAGGGGTCAATTTTGTGCCATTAAAAGTTGAATAAATTTCTGGTGTTGGTCAATCCCGTAAACATTTAAATATGTCAATTAGTTTCCATGGAGTTGTTTGAGCAGCGAGATTTATTACAACAGATTATTCTATATTATTATATAATATATCTCTAAATCTATAAAAGATATAATAAATTTCTTAAATGTATCAAATTGAGAATTTAAAGTTCTTTATTATTGTATTAATATAAATTTTCAAAAAATAATATTTAGAATTTTTTTTTTAAGAAACTTCCACTTCCGGTTTTCCAATTGTTACCAAAACCTAGCCAACTCTTTCCATTAATGTTAGGTTTGTTCATAGAACGGTTTGAAACCGTCAGCAACCGTCAGAGGCATGCGCAGTTACATAAAAGCGTTCGCAGAGTAACAAATTTCCAACTATAATTATTAGTTCAATGTTCATAGAAACTTTCTGACTGGTTGCTGATCGGTTGCCAACTATCAGAATAATTTCCAACTCGGGAGGAAATTTTAAATTTGAGGCATGCGCACTTCCCAACTAACATTTTTTGTTTTATTGTAGTACCCGACAGTTTCTTATTACTAGAATTATAAAACTTCTCGAGCTAATTTTATTTATATAAACCTTATAAAATCTCTTATAAAACCGTTAAAGAGCTTAAATGGAGAAGTTTATAATGGTTACTGTGACAAAATTTTAGTAATATTATAAATAATTTAGTTTTATATAACTTGGGACTCGGGAGGTGTCTATTACCTTTATAAAACATGTATATAACCGAATTATAACTTATACGATTTATATAGTTTCATGCGTGTATTTAAAGTAAGCTGTTATTATTACTCTTATAAACCATGCATATATATATTGTGGTTCAAAATATAACCAAAATATCTGTAGTATTCTCGTTCACTACTATAATGTATTCATCAGTTGTTATTTATAAAAAGTAAATTTTTATAATGGTATATTTTTCTTAAATGAAGTGCTCATAAGTTCTAAACCATATAGACTATATATGATTATGTTAATAATTCAAAACGCGTTAGTTTTATGATAAATTAAAAACAAATGAAATTTTACTGTGAAATATATGCATAAAACTTCTAAATATTTAATGCGCCTTTAAATTTTTCATTATTTTTACATTTTTAATTTTCAAGGTTACAAATAAAAATTAAATAATGTTCTTTTTTTTTCAATTTTATATTTTATTTTTAAGGTTTATTGAATATTAAAATAAAATTTGAGTAAAAATAAGCATACAAACATAAATATAAAACAATATTGTTTATTTTTTAATAAAAAAATAAATTTTTTATAAAATTTTCGGTAACGTTATATTAACATTGGTAATGGTATAAAACTTATCCACCGGTTAACCTACAAAAATATTGTATATTTTCTATATCGTTTATTGCTAATATATTTCTTCATCATCTTCTAATTCGTGAAACAAGTTTCATTGTGTATGTTCGAAATTTTCACTGACAAATTTTTATTAGTTTCTTCTGGTGAAATGGATTCTGCATCTTGATTATATTCATATGCTCTACTGAATGAAGCAGCTTCTATAATCTATATATGGCAATTTCTGACTACAGGTTATGTTAGCGGCCGCATTTGAAAAAAATGTTTGTTTAGATGTTGTAATTTTGACAGTGTTCTTTGCTACTTTTCGGTAAAATCCACTACCTTTTTCCACTTTAAATTGACACTCATTTTATTTCAGATTGTATTTGAACTGACACTGAACCCTAAACGCATTAAAAAAAGAAAAAGATTTAATAATGAATACAGCAATAACTAAAAGTAAAATAATGGAAAATAATTTATAAATACAAAAGTTTTATATAACTAACGGCTTTCACTAATCCATCTCAAAATTTTACAGTATGTTCTTAAATTTTTATAAGTGAATCATATGAAACTGTTAAAAAATAATAAAGTATGTAAGTTTAATTTTAGCATTGGCTTCTCTTATAAAACTTTTGTATAAAACTTTAAGCAACGGTATATTAGAGTTATATAATGGTGGTAACAGTAACATATCTGTTACTTGTTTATAAACGTTACGAGTAAATTGCCAAATGTAACGTTATAAATTACTAATATAACTTCGGAACCTGTAATAATATTAAATAACCTTTTAAAATACTTTACACATTAAAGTTACATTTATATAACATCTATAAAACTAAAATTTTAAAATTCGTTACTATAAGCACGGAAAATGTTAGTTGGGTTACACTGTTTTGACAAGACATTTGTATTTGTTTTGATTACAGGTTTTGATTTCATTTAATGTTTGGTTATATACTTACAAATAAAATAAATTAGTGAAATAAATATTTTATGGTAAGTAAATCATTGTGAATTAATGTAATAAAATAATAAAAGACTGACTCACTGACAAGTGTCACTACAGTGATCGATAATATCGATATATTTACTACCAAAATTAAGCAGAGACATTTATTATTCATTTTAAAAAGTTAAGTGACATATGGTTGATTTGCAACCAGTTTGAAACCACGCATGCGCAAACAAACTCAAACTCCAACCGTTGGAAATATGTTCTATGAACAAACCTGTTATATTGACGAATCCGTAGTTAAAAAGTTCTTTAGTTGTATAGAATTTGAGAAACACAGACAAAATGTTAAAATCGTATTCTAGGTACCTTAAAACGTGCTTATTCAATAAAATTCGGATATGTGATTTTTAGCATGAATCCAATACCTCTGTTAGCGAGAGGTAAAAACAATATCAAAGCAAAGCCTTCTCCGTTTAATAAAAGTTTGATATTTAAATCAATCAATATTGCATTTTTTAATAATATAAAATATGATTATGTTTGTACTATTAGATAGTAAATTTCATGTTCTTTTCAAATTTAAATAAATATAAAGTTCTATACCATTGGAGAAAAATAGAACACCTGTATAAAACTCTATACTGCAGATTTAGAGACATTTTAATTTAAAATAAGCTTCGTTTGAAACAACTTTTTTCATAATATTTAAAATAATCGAGTTATTAAACTAGAACAGACAGATGAATCACCCTGTAAAAGTGATGCCTGTGATGCTCTCGTGACGACATCTTTGAGAGCCCGTGAGGAGACGACTGGTAAAACGATATATGTAGATATATCTTCATTACCGAAATCTGTGGGAAGAAGCATTTGATATACCCAGAAATGAGTACCTAATGCAAGAAATAAGCCCTGTTGATATTTTTACTTACGTATATTTATTTGTTCATGTTGCGCAAATATTACGGAATATGTTCCAACTGCAAATGGTTTATTGTTCATTCAAAATATATATTTGAAACATGTTTATTTTGAAATATAACAATTCATATTTCAGAATCAAAACATATAAATGTAGATTACGTTTATTATTGTAACAATTTTGAGCGAAAATTTTATCACAATATCTCTGAATTAATTTTGTTTGGTTAAGTTTGTTTATAAGTTTATAATTACAAACAGAAATGTTCCAATTCTCTATTTCAGTTTCCATTAGTACAATTAATGGTACTTACTGAAGTATTTCTTAATTCTTATCGTTTCATAGTCAAAATGACGTGCGAAATGTAACATCTCACTGCGGATTAGCAAGAAACATATTAATTGCTCTGTTTATTGGTTGAATAGTAAAGGAAATCGGAAAAACTAATTCCAAGCGACATCAGTAATATATTACTCGTTACTCGATAAATAGACCTTTTCAACAACTATAACAAACAACGAAATATGAATTTTAATAAGTAATAATTTATTTCGGACGAGGACTATTGTATTATTGTCATCCCACAATGATAAGAGATTAAAGAGGGTGTGACAGATGTAATTTTATTATAAATATTTGATATATAATATTGAATTGATGAATATATTTAAATTAAATGGTAATTATTTTGGATTCTCTAGTCTAACCAAGAGAATTAAATGACCGGTTGCGGTATTGAAGACCCCACTTCGATTTTGTCGTTACCCAAACCCAAGATAACAAATTGACTTACTATTGTGGCAATAATTCGTAATGACAATTTTTTTACTATCGGGAGTAGAAATTATCATCGTTGATGTCAAAATCATAACAAGTTAAACATTTTGCGAAAATATTTTAAAAATAAACTGTAAGGAGTTTATATTATTTTGACAGTTCAATTATCTCTTAAAGGTTATAGGCTGCATCGTACAATTTTCTAGATTTCTTTGGTATGGTCGTTCCACAGTATCAACCGATTTACGTAATCAACGAAGATAACAGTATACAATTCAATATACAGATCCAATTTAACATACGGCTGCGAATGTGCGAATTATGGGTATTATCTACTATCTAGGGCAATGAAAAGTAAAATTCAAGCATTTGACATGAAATATTTAAGAACAATACTGGGAGTAATACTACAAGATAGAATCAGAAATGAAATGATTAGAAAACAACTGCAATGTAAGTCTGTATTGGACTTCATCGAGGAGAGCTAGCTTGGTGGGGCCACATGATCAGAATATTGGAATATATACTGTGCAGTGGCATAATTATAACTCTTAAGCCCCTATGAGAAATATTTTCTGGGCCTTTTCTGTGACAATAAGTATATAGTTATCTTCGTAACAATTTATTAAAAATATCAAATATCATGCGAGTGTAAATTGACGCACGACGCGTAGCGGAGTGCAAGTCAATACACACGAGCATAAATAAATTTTCTTTATTTACAAAACTGAAATTTAGATTCAAACGTACGGACTGCTGACAAATAAATAATGTATACATATTTATCTATTACAAATATTTATTTTACATTTTTAATTACATATTATAAAATAAAGTTTAACTTTCAGTGTTAGGATACTACGTAGATATGTCATACATATCACAATGGTTTTATAAAAATCTCTTTTTTTCCATAATTAGTCATTTTCTTTATTGTAATCAAATTTTTACCTCCCGCTACCCTTGGTAACGGAGGTATAGGGATCGTGCTAAAAATCGCATATCGAAAACCTTGTATTACTACCTTACTCTTATATGGAAAGATGCCATTAGATTTTGGAGTAAATCAGATAACCGAAAATGACAGTTTACTGGAAGATCAAAATAGTTTTTCTTCGAAAAATACTTTTAAATGTTATTTTTTCGAGATTTATTATTATAAAACTTAAAGTTTTTGAAATTTTCTACAGGTTCGCGATAACACTTTTTGTATTTATTTTATGGATAAATTTATAAAATTATCTATAATTTTAATCCCGGAGTCTACACAACTTCATGATTACATAGTTCCGATCTCAAATGTATGTAACTACAAAGTAATCATTTCAAATAATAATAGTAACGTTTTAGAAAGAAAATAGTAAATGGAACAATAATTATATGGAAAGGAACATAATACATTTTCCAGCATAAGTAAATATGTAGGAATATAGGTAAGATAATAAAAATATATATCATCACGGCATATTACCCATTGCTGGGTCAGCCAATCTGCTTTGTACACAGATTTCGGTAACGATGATGACATATTTGTACCGTGCGGGCGTTTACCAGGTGTCACCTCACGAGCACTTATTGCTGGCGTGGAGAGTGCACCACAGGGGTCATTTTTGTGCCATTTAAAATTCGAAATATTTAGCGTCGGTCGGGATCGAACCGGGTATTTAAATTTAATTTAATTTTAAGTATTTACATGAATAAAAATTTAAATAAACGGGAGGTATTGTGTTGGCTACATCAGATTTTTTTAAATGTAGGTTCATATCAGAAGTATGTTCGTCTAATGCTGAATTTTTAAAATGTTAATAGTTCTAGTACAGTTACAATTTATTTGAATTTTCGCTTCATAGGGGTAGCCATTTCTCTTAATACAGGGTGTTCATTTTAAATAGGCTACCATTACTATTTTGAGAATTATGAAAGGTACAAAGGAAGATTTATGTAATGAACAAATTTTATTTGTTCAGTGGTTCTCAAAATATTGTTTCTAACTTTTTTATTTGAAATAGAAGCATATAGAGTACAAGTATTTTTTATATTCACACGTATACGCACCCATATCCACACATCCACATTGTGACAATATTAAAATCGAATACTACGTACTTATTCAGTTAGCTGTAGGTAAAATTTAAACCAAATTGTGATTGCTCCAGGGCTTGAAATAAGAAAAACGACTATGTTAAACAAGGAACAAAATAGTTATTTATGATATGTGTTACAAGTGATATTTAATTTAGTGAGAAGGAAGTCTGCGAACAAAATAAAATCACTTTTAACACGTATATCATACACTATTATTTCTACAAACACTATTTTTCATTTAAATTTGTATTTCTAAAATTTTTTTGACATAAGTTACAAATGTCGATTCGTTGTTCCATTCATCATTACCAAGGAAACTACACTAGGTAGTGTTAAAGTAACAATGTTCGATTACTTTTTAAGACTGGTGATATAAAATGACATTTTTAACCCTAAAGACAAACATTTAAAGCCCATTTTTAATAAATGCTTGTGGAACAAATCACTTTATTATTAGTTTTGTTTGACGTTTTAATGAACACTATGAACACAGAGGATTATTTACAACGGAAATATCCCTATTTATATTTTTAATTGGATGTGTATAATTGAACGATATGTATGATGAACTATATTAAACATACGCAGTTCTGCGAACTGTTTTAGAGAGCATTATATGGAAAGTTAATTACGAAGCTTTACGCAGTTCAACAATGCGTACGCAACATGATAACGTTAAATGAAAATGATTGTTATATTGCGCATATTATGTCACTTACAGGAAATGAACATTCGTTCGGTCTGTAAACATTATTCCGAAAAATATGCTCATTTGTTTCCATTCTGCATCAAAAAATATACAGGATATATCTTACAAATCGCAACAGTGAAGGAATTTCAAATTGTAGCTATCACAGTATTAAATGTAAAATTACTTTTGCCACAGCCTAATGTACAAAAATACATAGGTACCTCTCACAGAAACATATATTCAAATAGTTTGTAAATTCAAAGGATATGGGTATCATATTAGGTAAATGGTGGTTTTTTACACGAGAGTGAAGTTTGTATTACTCGCCTCACGCATGGGTTGCACACTATACTCTTTCTACGACTGATTCAATAATCCGGAAATCGGTGTATGGGAACCTTCCTCCAATTGAAAAAAAGGTTGTTTACCATTTTCTCGAAAACAATTGCACATATAAAATTTTACAATACAAAATTAAAGCTCAATTTTTTTTATACAAAAATGATTCTTACATTTTTTACCTAGGATGAACTGTCAAATAGTTACGTAAAAAATAATAAATTAAAATAACAATTTATGAAAGAAATTTAAATTACTCAAAAAAATAAACAATATTGTCAAATTAATTAGCAACAAACATAGAAATAAAGAAAAATAAATAAAAGTCATGTATTTTACTAACGATGGCCTAGTAAGCCGAAATACTTATCGCAAACATGAGTAAAGTTTTTGAAACCTACCGAGTGTTCTTATTTTTCGTAATTCCTTTAATGTGCATATTTCAAAATGACAGTGACAGCCGAATCATTCAACTTTATTTCATAATTTTCTTTACCCTAAAACTTGTAGTTTAAAGGCTGCTACCATATAATTATTGAAATTTTCTATTTCTTTGAAAATGTGGAATAGGAGTACTATTTTAACGATTTTGTTCCAAAATTTGTAAACATTGTGTTGAAAATATTTAGTAATCATTGATAGCTCGCCAGAAGAATAATACCAGTTTATATCCATAAAGTCACTACTTTTTACCGGCTTAAGACGGAAATATATATATATATATATATATATATATATATATATATATATATATATATATATATATATATATATATATACAGGGTGTTCCACGACTCGACCGACAAACTTATACCATATATTTCGCGGATCATTATGATCAAAAAATGTTATATGACCTATATGTGAATTTCTCTTTGTTTCGGAGATATCGAAGGAATTAAAAAAAAAATTAGTTAGCCTTGACGAATTAACGTATGTTTGACAAATAACAGTTTTTATTGACGTGTTTACTATCGTAGTTAATGCTGTATGATTTTTGTACTCTCTTATTAATTTAAGCCATTATGCCGCATTATACTAATGCATAATATGCCGATATGGTTTTCGTGTATGATTTTTGCAATGGAAGTGGACGTGCTGCAGCTGCTGAGTACCTCAGGTGATACCCAGATCGCATTGTTCCTTACAGAAATTTACCTTCACTTTTTGCAAAAAGAATTGCCGAATTACATGGAAGATATTTCTCTGGAAGCTCGTCGTGGCATGTGATTCCAGCAAAATGGGGCACCACCACATTTTGGGAGACAAGTGACGGTGTTTCTTAATGAAAATTTTCCGGAAAGATGTGGTCCTTTACATTGGCCAGCTAGGTAACCTGACTTGTCACCTTTAGATTTTTTTCTTTGTCCTCAAATCTCGTGTGTATAGTAATGGTAAACACGGGAAGAGTTGACTGACCGTATAGTTGAAGCTACTAATTCCCTAAAGAATGAATTGGCAGTAATTAACTGGTAACATTCTATGACTCGAAGGATAAATGTATGTTTAGAAAATGGCGGTTCTCATTTTGAACAGTTGCTGTAATTTTGTGTTAATTAGCTATCCATTGATGAATAAATTTTCTTTTATCATTTTTTTTTTAATTTCTTCGATATTTCCGAAACAAAGAGGAATTCACCTATAGATCATATAACATTTTTTGATTGTAATGACCCCCGGAATATATGGTATAAGTTTGTCGGTCAGGTCGCGGAACACCCTGTATATATATATAACTAGTTATACTGAGACAAATGTCCAATAGTTTGTATACCAAGGGTTGCAGACCGAGGCCAGAGACCTCGATAATCTGGGCTAATTAAAACTGCTGTGATCCGGATTAGTAAATAATTCGTATTATTGAAGGGGGACAGTTTTTTTTATAGGAAAGTGAAATATTTAATACAAAACTAGAACGTTATGTAAACAAGAATATAATGTAGTAAGATATTATTTTCTTCCGCCCACTTTATGCACAAACTTTTAACTGTCTCGTCATTCGTAACAGTCTCGTTTGTATTTAATTCTGGATCTTTATTTTCACTATCATGGTGTACTTCTACAACATTTATTTCTTTGAGTGGCAACAAGCTAGTTACGCATTTCCACGTCGGTGAGATTTTGCTCAGTGAAAACTAAGTCGGTATTTTTTCTCTGCTTTGGCGGAGGCGCGATATGTAGTGATCAAATTAAAGGCACGCACTGCTCATGTGAATGTTCAGATATCAGGTCCGGCCGAAATTCGAATGTTATGAAGTTAGGGGAACCCCTCACTAACGGTTCCAGTTTTACTTTACTAATTTGTATGTAGTACAGATCTATAATTTAATAAAAAACGCAGGTACGGATTAACGAGTACTATCAAATCCGGCTTAGAAAACAGCATGCAATATAAATGCATGGCCGGCTTACCAAAGAATCCGATCTGCTTATGTTCCGGATTATCAAGGTCGTACTGTAATGCTAATAGCAACGGTTCTCAAAGTACTTTGGTCTGCAATTATTTACTTTTTAGCCAAATGACATTCAAAAACTAGCTTTTTTATCCATCGTATAAAAAAAATTGTACGTAATACGTAATACGGATCATAATCAATAATAATGGAACGCGTTTTAAACTCGGCTGTACCCTATTGATAATCTTCATGATTAGTACCATTCATGATTGATATTACGATCCTTTTTACATAAATTGGTAACTATTGTGTAGATAAATATTCTACAAATACCAAAATATTTTACTCATGTCGGCATAAAAATATAAATAAAAGAAAGCAGCCAAATTCGAGAACTGTTCGTGAACTGTTGGGGTGCGTTCCAAAACCTTACTCTGGAGTATCGAGTATGATAAATTCCGTTCCAAAACTATTGCGCTTATTCTGAGAGGTTACGTTATAAACGTTCCAAAATTCGGAGTACGTACTCGTACTCTAGAGTTTACTCCTCGTACTCTTCTACGCTAGTAGGGTACGAAATAGGCGATGGGAAATAAGCAATATGACATCTGGTGGTATTTTGTGAAACTATAGTTGCCGGGATAAATTATTATACACGTGACATTTTCTTGATTGTATAAACACAAGTGTTATCTATTATGTTTATAATATTTACGTTTACATATGTAATATATCTTAATATTACACACTTAATGCATAAATACAATTAGTAAATGTCAAATTATCCCGTTAACATTAGTTCCATTTTGCCGCTGCGATCTTATTTCCCATCGCCTACACTCCAATGAGATTTTACGCGCAATACGCAAACATTTACAACGAAACTTACACAAATCGAGTTTGAAATGGAAATAAATATTGAAAATTATCAATATTTTGAAGTAATTGATGATTATTTATCTTATAAAAATGTCATTTGAAGAACATAATAGTAATACCTGTAATAATTGTAAAAAATGTCTTGATAAAACGGGAAGTGCACACAATAAATATTTTTTGGCAGTCAAAAAGTCGCGTCAAATAGTTATTTATGTATTAAGGGCATAACTAAAATATTGTAGCATGAGGGAATGATTAAAACTCGACGCGTAACAGAGAGCTTCAATTTTTCCGAGTGTTATAATCTTGATTATTCCCGTGATACATACGTTTTATTTTATTTTATTTTGGTTCTCAAAATTCAAGGATTCAATGAATATATTTGTATATTCGTTATCGTTATGCTGGAGTTGTGAATTTTAAGTTTGCTGTGGTTTCTACGTAATTTATTGATGTTGTTATGTTATTTGTTATAAACAATTTTAATTTAGGGTCAAATAAAAATGATAGATTTCGATTATTCCGAAAAAATATAAAACAAATTTGAGGCTGCACAGGGCAAGTTAACTCCACAGCAGTAAAAAGACTTTTATGAGAAAGAATACGAAAGTTTTGTGAGTGGTGGTTTTCAAAACAAGTGATTTATCGAATTTGTTGCGTTGTCTGACATTTATCCATAAACTAACATTTTGATTTATTTAATAGCTGTTGCCTGGAAACTTTATATGCTCTCGGGCAATAAAAACCAAATTGTATCCGTTTTTGAGGGCGAATAAACAAGTTTATGATTCCAAAATAAAATGTATTTTCATATTTTTAAGGTTATGCTCTTTTATTTACTCAAATCCGTTCATAAATACTCCGGCAAATATGGTCACGTGACCGTACACGATGTAGGGGATCCACTTACTCTGTACAGTAAAAATTTTGAAAGATGTCCAATCAAGGTCATCTACGAATAGTATGAATTCAGATTTTTGCTCCGCCCATTCAGTAGTGTTGTTTGCTTAGTTTTTATGAGGGTACATAAGAAACTACTGTTACTTTATTATTATAACAATATGTGTTAGAATAAAAGCATTCAAAATTCAAAAATAAGTCAACTGGTAAGTTTATTAGCAAATGTAAAACCAAATATATGAAAATTAAGATATTGACACAATGTCAATGACACTGACAGAAAATAACATAATTCGTACGGCTATGAATCAAGGTAATGTATCTGAATAAATAAATAAACTTACGTTACAGCGAAAGTATTATCAACAACGAGTATCGTTTTAAAATGGAATGTCCTAACTTAGTCAAAACAATATGAATTTTTGAAAGACAAGCGTGTTATATACATCCTTGTCGCACACGTTTATAGCCTTTGCAAAGGAAAGAGATAAATGTATGCCAATTTGTTAATTCGTTCATGATACAGTTGATCGGACATCTTTGAAAAATTTTACTGTACCTTTGTTTTGGAACGCATCCTTGGCGAACAAATGACGTGCTTGGTGTGTACTATTAGATGACGCTTGAAAGCCGATCGTGTTTACTTGCATTGAATAAATAATTTAAATTCGTGGAGCCAAACTTTGTCAATAATAAATATTTTTATATGTAAAAATATACAAGACCTGAAAATTAAAAATTACAACAAAATATGGTTAATATCACATAATTCTGTAGATTTTATTTGATAACTGCCAACTGACAGATGATATTTTTTTCGTTTTCGTGAACTAGGTTTGCATTCTGACCAATCATAGGGCAGAATTTGTATTCCTATCTAAACCAACGCTATTTTCTTACGTGAAATCGCAAGCAACTTAGGTTCGGTTCGAACGAACGAAGTTCGCTACATGAGCGGTAAGATCATAGTATATTGTGTTGTTAGGAGTAAAAGTGATATTTGTGTGGCGAGCGTGGAAGTTTGAACGACGAGCAAAGCGAGTCGGACAATTGTACGCGAGACACACAAAGACACTTTTACTCCGAATGACACATATTTTTTCTTCAAACGTAGATATTTAAATTACGTTTGCGATCTCAATTGCCCTGTAGCCATAGATACTTATTTGTTCACTTTTGGTTATAAACATTGAAGTGAAAATTTTCACGTTATGACGTTTAAATAAAAACTGTGCAATTTTATCTCCTCCTTGTGTGCAATTATGTCGGAATTTGAAGTATTATAATGTAGCTGAAAGATATGTGCAGGAATCACTGCAAAACAATATAAATTTTTCTTATCACTTTAATTCTAAGTATTCTCATGTTCATTACTGTCCCTGTAATTGTAATTGTAATCTGCAAGTCTGCTATTCTTTAATATGTTATTTCCTTAAAAGCAAACTCTGTTTATATTTCAATTCATATGTTATTTATTTAAATTTGACAGCTATTGATGGTATTTAGTAAATTTATTCTTAGGTTACTTAGCGTGTTATAGTGACATTTAGGTTTCTTTTATTAAAGTTACTTCTTATTCGTTGATTCTGTGTAGTTTCTATGGATATTTATTTCTTTTATTTCTGCGCCGGCGGCGTAGAAATTAGTTACTTCTACTCCGGCGACGTAGAAATTAAACTTCTACCTTGTCTGCCAAGTCACAAAAGATGCTACTTTTATGACGTTTGTAGAAAAACTAATTGTTCGCGAGCACGTAACGAACAGCATGCCCACTGTACACAATGGAGTGGAATAAAAAAAAATATAAATTTAATCGAACAGTATTGATTATATCCAAATTTATTTATTATTCATTATTATTAATTCATCATCTCTTCCAACATCTACGTTTTTTCTGTCTTTTCTTTTTCTCGGTCGAGGCGCATTATTCTATCGATTAAATTTAAAAATGAAAAATCATCTAATTCAACAACGATATTTTGACTATTTTTCTTTTCTACAAATTCAAACGCGAACTTCTCTCGAACTACATAGCGAACATGATTTCATAATTCAAATATTTGAACTCGTGAAAGGATAACAAACTGTTTGTGTATAGTTCTCGAGATGTTCGCGAATAGTTGATTTTGGTCTGGACGCGGCTTAATGTGTGGCAGAAAAAAATTCGAATACCAAAATACTTTAACTCATGACTCATATGTTGGCGTATTTAAACGAACTGTGTAAAAAAATAATAAAAGAAGGTGCAGATATTGTTATTATTTTCAGCATATTAAAATGGCAATTAAATCCTTTTAGATCTTAATATTTTAGGGCAAATACGACGACGATATATATACCGGGTGGAACATCATACCTGTGTACATAGGCGATTCATATGAGAAAAACAGTTTTTTCGTGCGCATTGCTCCCCAAATTATTTTAGACAAAAATGCTTCATATAAATGTTGTAGAGCATAAAATTCTGCATCTAAATCAATAAACAGAATTACTTTTACATGCTTTGTAACGACACAAATTAAATAAGAAAATATTGAAAATTACGTTGAAAATATCAAATAGCCATGGAATTGAAACAAAAATCCTATAAAAAATAAATATTTCATTGAAATGTACAATTGTCGTAATAATAGGTATGGAGATTTTTGTATGAATTTAATTTACCTATTTATTTGTTTCTATTTTTGTTTCAATTCCATGGCTATTTGATATTTTCAACGTAATTTTCAATATTTTCTTATTTAATTTGTGTCGTTACAAAGCATGTAAAAGTAATTCTGTTTATTGATTTATTTTGCTCTACAACATTTATTTGAAGCATTTTTGTCTAAAATAATTTGGGGAGCAATGCGCACGAAAAAACTGTTTTTCTCATATGAATCGCCTATGTACACAGGTATGATGTTCCACCCGGTATATTAAAATTCAATGAGACATAAAGGCGATAAAAAGTTTGATAAAAAATATTTTTTCGCTGCAAAGAAGATAAAAATAATAAAAAGAAACTTTGATAGTTTGCAAGTTTAAATTCATTGTTTCCATTCCCTGGTTAAACTTCGGTTTCAGTCACACCCTCCAATCGATTTACATGTCTTTACTCTTTTTCTTTCATCGTCGATTACTAAGTAGATTGTTTCACCTCGAGTGCTGAGTTTATTCCCGGTTTTTGATTTGGTTTTTCGTTCGCAGATATATTACCGGGTACGTGTTAAACCGGGGTCTGGGATCTGGGCGGCCAAATGGACATCATTCGAACCTGGACGACACCGACTGGGCGGGTCAGATATCCAGGAGGCTAGAATAGTTGGGATTCATTGTGACTATTGCTAATTTATTCACAAATACATTTACGAACACACTATAGTACAAAAAGTACAACAGACTAATACTCAATGAGACGGTTTCACATTTTTTAAAGTATTTTAACTAAGAGTTTATGCTATATTTTTCAGAGTAATAAAAACAATAATAATAATTTATTGTTATTTTCGTAGATAATTAAATAAAATATTGGCACCAGAAATAGTCATGAACCCCCCCCACTTCTGTGACGTCAGAATACATACAGCACGTCATTCATATAGGAAATTATAATTTGTCCACCTATGCTATTTATATAAATAAAAGTAGGCGATAGTTTGTGACATGTTAAACTGTATGTACACTTACGTCACATTTTGTATCAGATCACATGACATTTTACACTAATTTCAATAATTAATTGTAAAACATCAGCATATTTCGTGATATTTTCAAATTTCAGGCTTTTTTAAATAACAATATTTCTTAAAATTTACTACCTACTTAGAAGTAATATAAAAATTCTTGCAGGAGCCCTATTTATATGATCACAAAAATATTATAAGCAACTATTAAATTTTATTTACAAACATTATTAAAAGCTATTGTTTTCAGAATTAAAAGTTATTTTTAAAATAAAAATGTTTTATCGGCGAGTGGGAAATGATAATTTACGAGAAAAATAAATTATAAATAATATGATCTAAAAACAATTTTAAAATTTGATATATGTTGTGGTTTTATTCTATTTAATTTATTATTATTATTACTAAGAATATATCTTTTTAATAACATTTTCACAGTTGAAATTATTAACGCAAACCTTCAACGTTTAAAGTTAATGTATGCATTATATTATATTATCTAAACACATGGCACACCACAACATTTCAGTCTCTGAATCAATCTGTATTATATTTTGTGTTTATAATGAAATTACGAAACCCAATTTTATGTTTAGAAGGTTGGTACTAGATGATATTTACATAAATTTTCAAACGTCATAACCTAGAATTGACATGAACCTTCAAATAATGTTATCAACTGCAACATTACACATACGAAAATCCCTAAATCAATTCGATTTAATATAGCAGTTTTTTTTAAATAGTTTAATGTAAGACGCAAAATATAAAAAATAGTATCAAGGACTTAATGTAGAAGACCTTTTTTGCACTGGTCTTTTAGAAAACTCGGGGTCGTTTTCTAAATATTGACGCGTGCGAAAAAAACATGTCATAAAACTCGTTCTTTAATATACTATAATATATCTTAAATAAAACGTAATGTACTTTTCTGTATACTCAACTGTAGGCCGGTAGTACATAGCAACGACTGGTAGGTATTTCAAATTTGAGTATTATGTAATTTGTAAATAATAAATTAGATAAAAAATGCGTTTAATAATGTTTACCTTAACAACGCATCACAGCAAACTTGTTCCAAGCAAACACGACGCATTGATTAAATAATAATTGAAAAATACGTAGTTAAACAAATATTAAGTATTATAGTTTTTGAGAAATCGTCCTCCCAACATCCCCACACACACACACACACACACACACACACACACACACACACACACACAAATACATCATCGTAAAAATATTAAAATCGGATTGTAGGGACCTTAAAACGTGCTTAACCATTAAAATCTGAATATGCGATTTTTAGCATGAATCCAATACCTTAGCGAGAGGTAAAAATATATAATTGATTATTACCCTGTATATATGCTCGTTTTCTAAATTTTGAAGCGTGCGAAAAAAACATATCTTATAAAACTTATATGCTTTCATGTTTTGTTTAAACATAAGAGGTAGCAAAAAATCGCTATGAATAATATTTAATAATACAAAATATGAACGAAACGGAACACATAAAGGAAGCATTCCATTAGAGATATTATGAAAATAGTGTGTCACGTGCTTGATGAGTGTATCAGATAACAAATATGTTTATTATAAACGGATATAATTCAGATAAAGTGTTAAATTAATAATCTACATGTAACAGCCGAGGTGGTATATTTAAAGATTATATATGTAGTCTGATATTACAATATTAATTTTGAAACTATAGAATGATTGTTTTATAAGTATTTGTATGAATGTAATTTATTTTTTGAGAAATTATTTTAAAGGAGTAATATTTTTTAGGGTTAAATTATGATTCATGACGGATGTGCCAAAATTAATCCGTAATTTGGGGGAGTTATTTTGGGTAAAAAATGTTAAATGAAGGTATGTCCGCAACTCTCCAGACACATTTTTTAGATAATTATGATACTAGTTGCATTTAAATTTTACTATTTTAACTATGAGGATAGTACTTATTTTATCCTTATTTTACTTTTTTTCTGTATTTCAACCAGAAGCGTTTCATATGGGGAAGCCATCAAAGTTTTTAATCATATTTTTTTTATTTATTACCTAACATTTTTTTTTATTTTTATACTTTTAATAAATATTCCATACAATGCCGAAATACACAAATTGGTACTTTTGCTAAAACTTGATAAACGTATAGTTTTAGAGATATTTTAATTTCTAGAAAAAATCAATTATCCAATATATTTAGTTAACAGGTACAATACAGTGAAGTTACCATACAAGAAGCAATAAAATATTTAAAAAATCTTGAAAGAAGCTTTCAGAACTCATAATTATGAAATAAAAACAATATTTGGGAATAGTTCTGTTTATTTTATTTAATGACGACGTTTCGACAGCGTAGTGCTGTCTTCATCAGGTACAAAGTAAATAACAAATAACAAAGTACATGTATAAGAGCAACTGATTCTTCATATTCCTCCAAAAGTCCATTGTAAACATTCAACACGATTTGTTGTCCATGTTCGTGCAAAAAAGGTTTAAATATATTAGGCGATGGTAATACACTTTTACTAGCACTTTCTAATTCTTCGTTTTCTTCCCACGGGCGAAACATTGTTAACGTTGTTGACTGTTGAATTTAATTTAACAAAACAAAAAACACTTTCAGCCTTCGTACACTAGTTAGGAGGTACAAATGACAAGTGAAAATAATTAAACTCACCACCTATTTATATACCTACATAGCCACAAATAACGGTTTTATAATCCTTTGGAGACAAGTTCACAGACCTTATAATAAGCTATAAGAAAATTAGGGAAATTCTAAGTTCAAAAGATTAACGCATTAAAATTTTAGATATTAGCAAATACAGCCCTGGTAATCGGTTTAGAAAATCTGAAAAGTGCAGTCTTGGTCTACAGTCGAATACGGGGCGTAAAATATATACCAGCATTGCAAATACTGAACTGGTCGACCGTACGGACCGAAATATTTTGGCATTACGGTTTTAGCTATTGTGAAACCATAATGAAACGATAACGACTCTTCGGAACATGATCCCTGGATGAACTATACTTTGTTATTTGTTATTTACTTTGTACCTGATGAAGACACTACGCTGTCGAAACGTCGTCGTTAAATAAAATAAACAGAACTATCCCCAAATATTGTTTTTATTTTTAAAAATCTGTTTATAACTATGTTAATTACCTTATTTCCTTATTGGTATTTTTTTCTTTTAATTAAAAAAACATAGAAAATCTTAGTACTTAGTACTTATTGCAAATAGTGTTTCTTTTTGAATATTGTAACGGTAATGGTTTCGAGCGTCCAGAAAATATTGACGTGTATATTCAAGAATGAATTTATATGAATTTGATTGTTTCGTAATTGTTACGTATTTTTTTTTTGGGAAAACTACTGCGCTTATCAAGTTATAGCAAAAGTATCTTTTTTGTGTATTTTTCATTGTGTGTACCTAATATTTTAGTAGTAGAAATGAGAAAATTTTGATAGGTAATAAAATAATTATAAAAAACTTTCATGACTCTCATATGAAAAGCCACAGGTTACCATACAAAAACAAAAAAAATCTGCTGTGGCCAGGACAATAGCTTCAGTCAATCCTGTGTATTATGTATAAATTTCATAATTAAATTTTCTTGCAAAAGATTCTAATTTTCCAGTAAAATTATTTCATAAACAAACTATGCAAATTGCACTTGACACTGACATCTTCTTCTTCTTTAGCTTTTTCTATTCGTTAGGGGTGGCTATTTTTTATTTTCTGCTTCCACTCATTTCTGTTTTGCATGTCGTTCTCATTCAGTTCCTTTTCTCTCAAGTCTTCCGCAACACAGTCCTTCCATCTTATCTTTGGTCTTCCTCTGTTTCTTCAACCTCCTATTACTAAGCTATTCATTGTTCTTCCAATATATTCTTTATCTCTCCTCATGACATGTTCAAACCAATGTAATAGTCTATCTTGTATTTCTCTAGAAACTTTTAATATTTTACATTCTTTACCGTATCTTTCCGTGTCTTCCCCAGCATCTATCTCAACAAACTCATCTCTGCAAGATTCATTTACTTTTCATTGCTATGACATCTGTCAATTCGAATTATCAAAATATATTAGCAGTTTCTGTGATTAGCATAGCTGGCTGATTTATGAAATTTAATATCTTTATTATTCTTTAACTCTATATCTATTCAATATCAAGTATAAAATTATATCAAATCGTATAGGGAATAATATATTCTTTAAGTTATAATAACGTTAAATGTCAATAAATGAAGGAAAAACTTAAAATCCTCAAATGAGGGTACTTCCGGTTAACCAATTATAACCAAAATTTAATCACTTCTTCTTCTGGACGTAGGCTTGAGGAATACGAAAATTATATTTTTTGGAATCGTGGTATTGAAGTTATGCGATCCGAAACTTTTGTCACACACACAGACATACACACAAACACACACACATACACACACATACATACATACATACATCATCGCAAAAATGGTAAAATCGTATTTTATGGACCCTAAACGTGCTTATTCACTAAAAACTCATCATTGAATTTTTTGACCAAAGACAATACCTTCCTTACCTAAAGGAAGGTAAAAGTGTATAAACATGCATCTAAATAAGCAGTGTCTCATGCCCAGTTTCAAAAGTTTAGTGCCCCTATTAGTGGACTAGTACCAGAGTTATTAATAAAAATGTGTTTGTTGAGGTGCAATTTCAAATAGCCGTAACTATGTAACGAAAAGTTTCCGAACACATATAAAACATTTTTTACACAAAATTACTCTTCAAATATATGATTTAATTTTAGCACATCCGATATTAATCATTCTGCATAACGATTCTAGCCAAGCAGTATCCCGACAAGCAAGTATTAGTCGATTTATTTATTTTGTACGCAACTTTTATTCACAAATGTTATTTCATTAATAAATTTAAAATTCAGCCCGATCCTCGAGGAGGCTGCAACTCCGGAGCCTCTACGTAGTCGGCACATATGACTGTATGTATATGGGTTATCCAACCGAGATGAATTTAGGAGGACCAGAATCGAATTTCAAAAAATAATATTGACATATAAAAAGAGTATGTCACTATTTAACAATGTTATGTGTCAAAAAATTAAAAAAAAATCTGATGTGGCAAACATAATATCGTCAATTCTACATATTTTGTACAAATTCCAAACAGATTTTTTTTTTGTAAACTATTCTATGGGCGTTTTCTTGTTAGGGAAGAAATGAACCGATCTTACCTCGTACTGAACTGAACTGAACTACACCTAAAAAGAACAGTATGTTTCTTAAAATAGGAAGTAGAAAATAAAAACATATATATAGCATTATATTTATAATATAATAATCTGCTGAATTGGCTTAAAGCAATAATGGGGTCTCGTGGCCGTATGCCTGAGTGTCTGGTCGCGAATCTGAGGACTAGGGTTCGATCCCGACCGACGCCAAAAATTACATCGCATTTTAATGGCACAAAATTGACCCCTGTGGCGCACTCTCCACGTCAGCAATGAGTGCCCGTGAGGTGACGCCTGGTAAGCGCCGACACGGTATATTTTGGTTCACGAAAGATGACAATTCAAGATCATTTATTAACCGTATATGGTATAATATTACAAGCAAATAACTTCACTGCATTTCGTATATATAGACGTGCAACATGAAATATTTATGGATACATTTTAACTGAAAAAAATAAGTGTAATTTATTTGAAAATTATGTTTCTTTTTAAATAATGCCTTTCTCAAAGATTTATGCTCTTCACCTATGTATTTGCAAAATCCAAAAACATAAAATTTGACAAAAACCATGAAATAATAATTTGATTTAAATGGCAACTATTAGGACAGAGGGCAGTGCAGTAGATAATTAGATATCTGTAATTCTACGACATGCGTCCTTATTATTTGTAATGTGTTAGAAAGTGTCACCATTTACATATATCTGTCACACAACATAAACTATACAGACATACGTCAAATAATCTTTCTGTTTCTAACATGAAATGTTGCTAAGATACTACTGTATAAAATGCTGTGTATTCTTTCTTCGAACAAGTGACTATGAATAGTCATCTTTCGTGAACCAAAATATACAAATATTCCATCATTACCGATATCTGTGTACGAAGCAGATTGGCACACCCAGCAATGGGTAATATGCCGTGATGAAATATTTATTTATTTCATTTATCTATAATGTGTTGTGTTACCTTATGTGATTTGTTTTTGCCACCTTAAATTATTTCATATTTTTACATTTCCAGTAAAATCATTTCACAAATATATTATATATAATTTTATCTGACACTGACATATGTCAATTAGTAATATTTTTCAGTTTTTATCAGCATTCGGTTGTAAGTTATTATTTTATAATTCTTTATCTCTAAATTCATTGAATATGAAGAAAAATATATAATTAAATCGAATAGAGAATAATATTATGCTTTTATTTATAATAATATAAAAGGTCAAAAAATGAAATTTAGCAGTGTTTTTCTCAAGAAATACTGTTAAATCTTCAAATTAAGGTATTTTCCGATTAACTAACCATAACCAAAATCTAATAAATTCTTCATATGGACGTACGAAACAGGATTATGATAGAATTATATCTTTTGGAATTGTAGTATTGGAGTTATCGAAGGAGAATTTTTTTGTCACACACACACACACACACACATACATTCATACATACATACATACATACACACACATACATACAGACATCATCGTAAAAACAGTAAATTCGTATTGTAGGGACTCTAAAACGTGCTTATTCATCAAAATCTCACCATCGAATATTTTGACCAAAGACAATACCTTCCTTACCTATAGGTGACGGAAGGTAATAATAAATAAAAAAAAATGTAGGCCACGTTTAGATTTTCTTTATATGGTAATTACTTCAATGGTTTTGTGGTAGTTCAAGGATTTGAGATAAAAAAAAATAATTTTATTACAATTAACAAGGTATCATAGACCACCAATTCCCTATCAAACATATTTTCCTGTTGCCATACATACTCATTGTAATTAATACAAATGTTTATTTAATTTTCCTTTGCTTTCTCTTGTTCGAATTTTCTCTTAATTCGAACAAATTCAAATACCTCTTGCGAATTCGATTTAAGAAGAGTCGACTGTATCCAAATTTATCGTTTTAGTAGGTAAATATTTGTGAAAAAACTAATTGTCTCATATGTGCATTTAAATACTCAATTCTTCAATAGTGTTTTTATTAGAGAAATGTCATACCAGTATCTAATGATGTCCATCTATGCTGTCCGTTCGAATCATGTCATTTTGCAATATCACGTATCTACAATGTCGATGTTCATAGTGTTCTGTTTTGAATAAACTCATCACTTTATACATAATACAGATTATCTACATCACTAATTTATTATGAAGCTTATACGATCAACAGTAGATATAGTATCTGCATCAATATGACATTTACCTACCTTGTTAGAGATTAACCTAACTTTATTGCGAAAATATTTGCATTTATAAATTGTGCATGTACTTGTATAAAAATTGATTGTTTGTGTATATTTAATAAAACAAATATTACCTTTGCCTTGTTTGATGATGAAATAAATAAAAGAATATAAAACAATACACAAACACTAAAATCACGATACACAAATAAATAAAACATATCACGTCAGTGCATACAGCACACCATACTAAATAAGAAAGAACTAATAATTTAATTAATTTTAATTTGAGTAGAGGACGTTAAACCACGTTAACCGCGAATTTGAATAAATGAGTATCAATATGGTACAAATATTTTAAATGAAATATTAGGTTTTGTTGTTGAATAATTTAAAAAAGTTCTTTATATTGATATTTGATTATTTATATTATCCAACAATATCTTACATTATTTTATTTACCACAAATTTCCATGCTGAAAAAGATATGTTTACAGATATTTGCAGACTTTTATTGCTGATATATAGAGCGTGAAAAATAATTTATAATTTAAATGAATAAGGGTTTCCCAAAAAAATCAAACAACTCTGAAATTTAGATATATTTTTAATAATAATTTTGAAATAACTATATTAAAAGTGTAATAGGGTAAATATTCATTTAATCTAAGCTTGTTTTACAAGTAATTTCAGTATTACTGTGTATACTTAACACAGCACAATTTGCTGTTGTAACTTAAAATTAAGTGCAAGGTAATAAATAATACAGGTATTGTGGCCTAAAATGGTTGTTGACCTACATTAAATGGGAAATTCAGGGCGGTTTTGGGGTCAAGGATTACTGAAGTTAAATCCATGTAATTGTGACATTAATTAGGACTTATACCTTGTACAATTTGAAACACCTAATACAAATTTATCATTGCCTCTTTATTTATTGTTGTACACAATAAATTTATTCAGTAACGTCAACATCATAAATTAGCAACGGAATTATTTTCAAATATTGTCTTTGTAATCTAAACTTATTAATACCAACAATTATAAATTATGTACTGCATCTTTCGTACATTATCAAACTAAACATATGAATGCCTATAAAGCAAGAAACGCTGTTTATGGTAAAAATAAACAGGGTGTTTCACAACTTTGGATACAAACTTTAAGGGCATATAGTACTGACTAAAATGAGTATAAAAACCTAATCAACATGGGTTCGATCTTAAATAATCGTTGTTTCCGAGATATAAGACAGCAAAAAATGAGTTTTTGCGGGATTTACTCCTGCTATCTCGAAAATTGTAAGAGTTATGACTTCAACTTTTTGTTTACCTTTGAGAGGTCGACTTAGATGTGCTTTTGTCAATCAAATAATTGGAGTAAGTAAAATGTTGTGGCGACCCTTACCAATATTTAATTTTCAAATAACTTTTATTGTATTTTTATTGTCTACTAAAACAAAAATGGCCTTATTCTCGGAAATAGTTAAAGATTATATCTATGTTGATTATGCTTTTTTTAATGACTAAAACTACGATGACATAGGGGAAAGTTGTCAAAATCGTACCACCTAAGAGATTTTTTGTTTTATTTATAATTCAACATGAATTGGTACGAAAATTTGTTTCTGAATGTTTTCAAAATTATACAAATGAAAATAATATGAAATTTGTTTTCAAAATCTTAGGTAATTTATTTTATCAATAATATACAAATTTACAAAATAAGAAAAAATAATGAAATAATATATTATTGAAAATAATAAGTAATTCTACAGGATACATATTACTATTAATAACATAAAAAATAACATATTAAATATATAAAAGGTATTGTGCTGCCCACATCAGATTTTTTTATTATTAATCCACACTAAGTTATTATTATTAGTAGTAGTAGTTTCAATTACAGATTATTTTCTTTAAAGTCAAGCAAAAGATGTTTTTCCAATAACATTTTTTTTTTTTGTAAAATTAAAGATAAGGATTTTTTTCCTCTTGTAAACTCAATCCGTTGACATACAGTATATGATTTAATACAGTTTTTATAAAAGTAGTATATTTTATCATACGTTCACTTATCTCGTACAAAGGCGAATTTGAATTAACAACAAAGTATAGACGAAATAAGTTTAGTAATGGCAAGAGCATATCTCTAGTCCCATAATATGATTTATGTTTTTCATAATATGTGTTGAGAATGAGAATGCCTCAAGCAAAGTAAACTTTAACATCGTGTTCTCCTTTTAAGCATTAAATTTTGCTGCACAATGGAAATGTATAAAAAAAGTAACTAAGTGACCCCTAAACGCAGTGCGGTACTTATGTACTCGTAAGATTTCTGTTTACTTCCAAAACTGGAAAATAAAATCAGGAAAAAATATGAAATAAATGAAATCGTCAATGCAGTTAATAGCTGTTTTGAAAAGCTTGAGATATCGGTTCAAATGGTTTTACAAAGGTGTAAGTGGTCTTCAGAAATGCTGGTCCAAGTAGTTCAAGCTGAAAGAAACCTGTATTGATATATAAATAAATTTCAATCATACATATTATTGTGCACTGTGCATCTTTTCGTTCCATATAAATATAAAATGTCCTACGTATTTATTTTCATAAATTAACTTAATATGTAGGGTACAGTTGCTTAATGGTTAACTAAATATTATCTGCTCAATTTCGCGTTAGTTACTGAATATTAGTGGTATATAGTATAAAATATGTGGATTAAATATTCAGTAAAACAAGATCAGGTAACATTTAATGATACTTTTTAAGCGATATTAATTACACAGTAAATTTTATTTTTACATCTTTAATTTTTATAAAACTTGCATTATTGTACCTACTATTTCTTAATATTTATTTGATGTATATTTTGTACCTACGGTCAAGGTTAAGTATTATACTGATATTTTAATTTTTTTTTAATTTTTTAGAGTTTCTTAAATCGTACTATTTTTTTTTATTTCTCAAAGCAATGAAAAAAATATATTATTTTCCCAATTGGAGTTTTAAATATACAGTGTGTCCCCAGATTGAGTTTTCAAGAGGAAAAAAAATCTTATTTATGATTTTACAAAAAAATGTTATAGGGAGAACTTTTTTATTAAATCATTCAAACAAAAATCAAATATTAAAATATTCTATTAACCTTCCACCTTCGTCGCTACATAATTCAATCATCCGACGCAGCTTTTTAAAGCTATTCTGGATTTCCTCAACTGTTACTTCCATAACATTGTTAAATAAATTTTCTGTTCTAACGTTGGCATTTTATTGTAAAAATATTGTCAATACTTTCCACATTAAACTACATACAAATATTGCAATAAAAATAAGTTCTGCCGTATTACTTTAACGATATGAAAGATGACAACACATGTCAGATTAAACATGACACTTGACATATTTCAAGTGGGTTAAGCAAGCCATGTATCGAAGGCACTTTCCTAATTGCGAGGATGGAAATAATAAAAATCTAATTAAAATATTATTAGTTAAAGGTGTAAATGACAGAAGTAAGTGTTTCAAATCAAGCAAAAAAAGTTGTTCCTATAACATTTTTTGTAAAATCAAAAATCTGTTGTGGCCAGCACAATACCTTTCGTCAATCCTATGTATAATGTATAAATTCCATACATAAATATAATTGTAAAAAAATCTAAATTAGGGGTCTAAGTTAGGGGTCGCTATTTTTTATTTACTTCTTCCACTCATTTCTTTTTTGCGTGTTCTCATTCAGTTTCTTTTCTCTCAAGTCTTCTGCATTACTGTCCTTCCATCTTATCTTTAGTCTACCTCTGTTTCTTCAACCTAGCATTTGCTTGATTTTCTCGCAAGCATTCCAAGCGCCAAATTTCTCGCTTGTCTTGCTAACTTATGAAATATAATGGCGGGAAATGCAAATTAAACATACATGAATTTAACTTATACTATTTCTATCTCATTTTATGCTGTGTTTATATCAGTTTCATGTCAAAAAGGCTTTCAAAGTTTTGTGATGAATCTTCATAACATTGTTAAATTTGAAATATTTTCTTAGACCTAAAATAAAATTCATTTTGTATAAATTTCTAGGCCAATAAAAGGGATATGATAAATAAACATGTTATATTTGACTGTATAACTTTCTCGATGACATTTGTGAATATCAGTTCGTTATATAGCTAGCAAATCTTTCAGTGTACTAAGAAACAAGTCTTGTTTTCTTACCTAGCATTTACTTGAACTGCTTACTTCATTGAACGCATCTATTGATAATGACATATGTCAATTTGGATTATCTGAATATATTAGCAGCTTCCATGGTTAGCAGATCTGGCTAATTTATGAAATTTAATATCTTTATAATTCTTTAAATCTATATCTATCGAATATGAAGTATAAAATGCGATGAAATCGTATAGAGAATATATTCTTTAAGTTATAATAACGTTAAATGTCAATAAATGATATTTAACTGCGTTTTATCAAGAAAAACTGTTAAAAATCTTCAAATGAGGGTACTTCCGGTTGACCATTTATAACCAAAATCTAATCACTAGTATGTGAACTAAAGGAATAAGGAATAATTTTAGGAATCGTGGTATTGAAGTTATGCGATCCGAAACTTTCGTCACACAGACACACACACACACACACACATATATATATATATATATATATATATATATATATATATATATATATATATATATATATATATATATACAGACATCATCGTAGAAATAGTAAAATCGTATTATATGGACCCTAAAACATGCTTATTCACCAAAAACTCATCATTGAATTGTTTGACCACAGACAATACCTTCCTTACCTAAAGATGACAGGTCAATCCTGTGTATTATGTATAAATTCCATACAAAAATTTTCGTGCAAAAGATTCTAAATTTCCAGTAAAATTATTTCATAAACAAATAAAATAAAATTAATATATCATCACGTCATATTACCCATTGCTGGGTGTGCCAATCTGCTGTGTACACAGATATCGGTAATGATGAAATATTTGTACCGTGCGGGCGCTTACCAGGCGTCACCTCACAAGCATTCATTGCTGATGTGGAGAGTGCACCACATAAACAAACTATGCAAATTTCACTTGATACTGATGTCTTTTTCTTTAGCTTTTCCCGTTCGTTAGGGGTCGCTATTTTTTATTTTCTTCTTCCACTCATTTCTGTTTTACGTGTCGTTCTCATTCAGTTCCTTTTCTCTCAAGTCTTCCGCAATGCAGTCCTTCCATCTTATTCTTGGTTGTCTTCTGTTTCTTCAACCTTCTATTACTAAGCTATTCATTCTTAATCCAATATATTCTTCATTTCTCCTCATGACATTTTCAAACCAATAATAATAATAATAATAATAATAATAGTATTTTATTCTATCGACAAGTGTACATAACATGTATAGAATACGTCAAAAAGTACAAAGGTAATAATAAAAAAATTACATAAAATTTACAAAAGCCAGAATAGACTTTAGTACTGATCCGAAACCAAGAGAAAAATTACCTTGATATAAATTCATCCATCGTATAAAAAGATTTTTGTAACAAAAATGTTTTTAATAATTTTTTGAATTTATTTTTATTATTTTCTGTTCTAATATTTTCGGGCAGCTCATTGAAAATAGTTAGACCTTGCACTGAAATTTTATCTAAAGTTATATGTTTATTTTTTGGTATATAAAACTTTTGTTTTTGTCTGGTGTTGCATGAATGTAAATCAGAAATTTTTTGAAAATTACTTTTATTGTTGAAAATAAATGTACAGATTTCAAATATATACAGAGATATAACGGTTAAAATATTATATTGTGAAAACAAATTTCTACAAGAAGTCCTATATGAAACACCTGTGATTGTTCGTATTATGCGCTTCTGTACGACAAACACATTACTTGCGGAAGACGACATCCCCCATAAACAAATACCGTATCTTAGTCTTGATTCTACTTGAGCATGATATAGAACGATTAACTGTTGTTTGGAAAGAATATTACTTAAATGCCAAAATTGATAACTAATCGAGCTTAGTTTCGAGACAAGATTGTTTGTATGAAATTTACCATTTAAATTTTCATCAAAATTGTAACCCAAAAAACTTCCATTACTACTTCTATTGATTTCAAATCCATCAATAGAAATATTTAAATCTAGGTTTCTCCTGCATTGATAGAAATGAAAACGTAAATAATGAGTCTTGTTTAAGTTAAAATAAAGGTCGTTCTCAGAAAACCATGTCGAGAGTATATTTAAACAATTTCTGCATTTTTGTTCCAGCAGTTTAGCGCATTTATCTGAAACAATTATGGAAGTGTCATCCGCGTATAGTGTTAAGTGATATTCATCACCAAAAACCATAGGTAAGTCGTTGACGTACAGAACAAAGAGCGTACACGAAATAACACAGCCTTGAGGTACTCCTCTACTGGTTAATATCGTTGAGGAGTTCGTACTTCTTAAAATGTTATTATTATCTTTACTATTAATTGAAACATACTGTTTCCGATTTTCTAGGAAAGATTTAATCCATTGAAGTGGAATGCCTCTAATGCCATAAGAAATAAGCTTCTCTAGTAGTTTACTATGACTTACGCAGTCAAAAGCTTTAGATAGATCACAAAAAATGGTGACTGGTTGTTCATTTTTTTCCATGCACTGCGCAATGACTTGAACCGAGTTTTGAATTGCGTCTAAAGTAGATCTATTTGGTCTGAAACCAAACTGAGCTTTATTAACAATGTTGTTCTGAGTTAGGAAGACTTCAAGTCTATTTAAGAAAGCATATTCAAAGATTTTTGAAAAAACAGATGTGACACATACTGGTCTGTAATTATTTAATTCAGAGCGATCATCTTTTTTGTGTATGGGTGTGACTTTGCCAACTTTTAATTTTTCTGGAAAAAGTCCCGATACAAAGGACATATTAATTAAGTATAACATTGGCTGGACAATTATATTAAAAATTGATTTTACAAAAAAACTTGGAAAATTGTCTGGTCCACATGAGTGTTTATTTTTTATTTTATTCTGTACTAGTTTGATTAACTCATCTTCACAATAAGGTTGCAAATATAAGCTTTTTGACTGCGGTGCCATAACTACTGAATTATAAGAGTTTGTTTGATTAGGTATTTGATTAACAATATATCATGTAATCATCTCCCTTGTATCTTTCTAGAAACTTGTAACACTACTTCCTTACCTATCTTTCTAACATCTACTTCAACATCCTCATCTCTGCCACAATAATTTACTTTTTATTTATACTGGCATCTGTCAATTTAAATTATATGAATATATTACTAGTTTCCAAGTTTAGCATAGCTGGCTGATTTATAAAATTTAATTTCTTTAAAATACTTTAACTCTATATCTATTTAGCATGAAGTATAAAATGTATCTTTAAGTATAATAACGTTAAATGTCAATAAATCAAATTTAAATCTTCAAATGAGGCTACTTACGGTTCACCAATTATAACCAAAATCTAATCAGTTGTTCTTATGGATGTAAACTTGAGGAATACGAAAAAATATATATTTTTGGAATCGCGGTATTGAAGTTATGCGATCCGAAACTTTCGTCACATACACACAGACACACATACACACACATACATACATACATACATACATACATACATAATACATACATACATACATATAGACATCATCGTAACAATGGTAAAATCGTATTATAGGGACCCTAAAACATGCTTATTCACGAAAAACTCATCATTGAATATTTTGACCAAAGACAATACCTTCCTTACCTAAAGGTGACGAAGGTCAAAAGTTCTTCCTTTAACATTTTTTTGTAAAATCAAAAATAAAGATTTTTCCCTCTTGTAATCAATGCAGGGACATACTGTTATAGTCAATATACAATATCGGGTAGAAATAGAGCGATTTCCTAGGAAATATGGATGTAAAGAAGAGAAATATAAAAGAATTGTAATTATAGTGTTGGAGTTATCGTCTTTGAAAAAATCGTTATACACACACACACATACACACACACTCACACATATAGAAATTGTAATGAAAATACTATAATCGTACTCACGAGACCCTATAACGTGCTTATTCACTAATAACAGTATATAAAAATTTGACCAAAGACAATACCTTGCCTAAAGGTGACGAAAGGTAAAAATTAACCAGAATAACAATTTATTAAATAAACGTTTCCATCGACCGTTTATTTATAGGCTATCTTAATGTATAGAAAATCATTCATTAATGACCCCTATTAATGCATGATTTTTTATTAATAAACGATTTATTGGATGCGTTCACCACATGGAACACAGCATGTATTGCTAACGCAAGTTGTAGCAAAAAGGTAGACATAATTAAAAGTCATGCTTTCGACAGTTACTAGCTAGGTATATTCACGTAGCATACCTTTAAAATGAATTTGAAAGAATAAAATTCCTCAAATAACATAAAAAACCGCTTGTGTTTGTTGTCTAGCATTAAGTAAACTGAACACACCCCCTGAAAACAATTGATGACAAAACTTATTGATTTTCTGACGTAAAATTTGACGTTCGGTCAACCATTACTAATCTAAAAAAAATTGTTCTGGAAAAAAATTAGATTTTCCATTTAAGTAAGTTACGGTCAACGAAAAAATATTGTAACTAACACGTGTGTTAATTGGCGATAAATGATCTCAACAATTAAAGAACAGTTAAAATGTCTCAATCATTAATCGCCCTCATTAACACACTTGATAGTTAAATAACTATTTCCATCGACCGTTTATTAATAGTCTATCTTAATGTATAGAAAATCATTCATTAATGACCCCTATTAATGCATGATTTTTTATTAATAAACGATTTATTGGATGCGTTCACCACATGGAACACAGCATGTATTGCTAACGCAAGTTGTAGCAAAAAGGTAGACATAATTAAAAGTCATGCTTTTGACAGTTACTAGCTAGGTATATTCACGTAGCATACCTTTAAAATGAATTTGAAAGAATAAAATTCCTCAAATAACATAAAAAACCGCTTGTGTTTGTTGTCTAGCATTAAGTAAACTGAACGCACCCACTGAAAACAATTGATGACAAAACTTATTGATTTTCTGACGTAAAATTTGACGTTCAGTCAACCATTACTAATCTAAAAAAAATTGTCATGGAAAAAAATTAGATTTTCCATTTAAGTAAGTTACGGTCAACGAAAAAATATTGTAACTAACACGTGTGTTAATTGGCGATAAATGATCTCAACAATCAACGCGTGAGCGTAGCGATCATTAATCGCCGTCATTAACACACTTGATAGTTAAATAAATATAAATTAGACAAAAAAAAACAATATTACATATTTAATACTTTAATAATTATTTATAATACATTGCATCGATTTAAGTAAATTATCGATGATTTTATGTTTTATAGATTTCCATACATCTGTTGAATTACTTGGAATTATTAATAATAGGTAATCCTTGTACTATTTTTGTTAATCCAACAAGTTTTTAATTCTATTAAAGATCGGGTGACTATTTGCGAATGATAGACACATATTTATTTATTCAGGACTTTTAAACATACGACAATTTTCCAATCACAATCATAGAAATATATACTCTATCTTGCGCAGTGCTTGTTTTTAAAAAAGAAATAAATAGGTATATATTCTTACAATCTCAACTTCTCATCGCAGTGACGCTAGTCGTATAACCTTAAATTTGTATTCACTCCTCATCTTCTTTCATAACTCATCTCCTGAATCTCCATCTCATCTTTCGGTTCAATCGTCCGGCAAGTTGCCATCATCCTGTGGTCGTATCGACTCGACGTCGCGACACTTTATGGTAATACAACGTCACAACAACCACAACACATGAGCCGACGTTGCTGTCATACTATACTAGCTCTAGCTCTAGCTTCTCAGTGTTTGATCTTGTCAAATGTACAAGTACACGAGACACGATTTACGGTCCACTTGCAGACAATATCGTTGGGATAGAACTAAGGAAAGGTAGATCTGGAGTGGTGGATTCTAGTTTATCCAAGTACATTGCATACTACGGAAGATGTAATTGCAGTAGGGCAACAATTGTTTAGTTGAATGGTATATACTAACTTAGTTCTCTGTTTTAGTTTGTTGTCTTTGTACAATTACTTGTCACTAATTCCTACTAAGTATTTCAACGATGAATGAGATTCTTAATTATATTATCCAGGTACTTAGGACGAACACGAGTTGAGATATAATATAATACAATGGCCCCCTCTAGAATTATTGACAATAAGACACGCCTGGTTCCTTTTTTTTAGAATTTTATGTTTAATGTGTTAATAGTAATTTCTTTACAACAATAAATACATTTCACCATTCCTTCCTTCCATTTCTTAAAAACTCCCAACTAATCTTTTATTATGCTTTCAACCGAAGCCACACGAGATAACAGGTCTCTCTATGCGTGACGTCACTGCGTGAGGCGAACGACAGCTTGTAACAATATTCTATATAATAAAGCGAAAAATCTGTAAGGGGCGACTATACGACCGTTCGGAAACCTTCGTTCCTGTTCGTTCAGATTCAGGCTTCAAACAAAATTTTGTTTATCAGCGATCAGCAATTGAAAATAAACGTCAAATCAAAAGACAAAACTAATTCTTTTTCGCTGCTTTGTATATTTATTCTACACTATCCGTTTTAACTTTAGAGTAGATGGCGTTTCGAGCGCGGCCGTATTTAGATTTATTAAATAAAAAATTCAAATTTTGGCGCCATTCCTGGATTTAAAAAATTATTTCTAATTAATTTTTATCTGTCGCTAAGAGAGGTATTGGATTCATGCTAAAAATCGCATATCCAGATTTTATTGAATAAGAACGATTTAAGGTCCATAGAATCCGATTTTAATATTTTTACAATGATGTTTGTGTGTGTGTATGTCAGGTTGTTGGAAACACGATTTCTAAAATACTATAAGACTAAAGACCTGTTTGACTGGTTTCGGTACCAATTGGAAAACCGGAAGTAGTAGTATCTTAAAAAAAAATTCTAAATATCATTTTTTTGATTTTTTTTATTATTAGTACTAAAGTATGTAAAATTCTCTATTCGATACATTTTAAAATTTTATTATAACTTCTATATATATTGAATTAAAAAAGTAATATATAAAATAATCTGTTCTAATAAATTTCAGAGCCTAAACAACTCCATAGTAACCATCAGATGTTTGTAATACCTATTTGGGCGGTATTGGCAGCTCAATTCTAAAACTTGTCCATAAATCTATTTTAACTAAACACATTACTGTGGATAAGAACCAATTCAAATTTTTGTCATACTACGAATATGGTTTTAAGTAGATTTTAGCTGAAACTAAATCTTAGAATTTTTTTTTGGCAATATAGTAGTAAAACGTCAAATTACGCTTTCACGTTAAATGAAGAAGTTTAACAGACATTATTGAAGCCACAGTCATGGCTCACTATTCTCTTTTCGACTAGGTGTATAAAAAAGTGCCCGTCAATTTGCTTTTTAATAATGTAACATATGAATTATTTACATGATTGTAAAGCAAATTTCATGTACTTTTCAAATTTGTAAAAAATACAGTATGTTCTATTTAAAATTTCAAAATTGATATTAATTACTAATAAATCGGAAGTGGTATAATGAATGTACATCCGTCATCAAGTAGCTTATATGTTTCTGTATAAATCATGTTATGTGAAAGAAATTACTAACTTAATAAATAAGTGAGATATTTGCTGAGTCCACTAAAATATAACACCCTGTATAGTGTATATATTTCAGAGAGTAAATACCTATGTATATTTCAAAGGTGAATTAAATTTTTATTTGACGTTGTTTTCTTTAAAGTTTATTTGAATAATGTGGTTTTCATTCATAGAAAAAAGATACGTAGATTATTAGTAAGTATATGCATATAAACACAAAATAGACTAACACATGTACGTTCAAAACAAAGTTACTGAAAATAAATATCTGTTGTGGCCATATATATATATATATATATATATATATATATATATATATATATATATATATATATATATATATATATATATATATATATATATATGAACACATGGTTCCCATCGTTCTCTATAATTTTATCAACGCCGTATGGAACCGGATTCTGTCGCAATTTTTCTTTAACTAGATCATATATCTCTACTTTAATAAGTGACAGCGATACATCTATTTGTTTGTCATTCAACCAATTTATTAATTTCACCTTTTTGCACGAGGAATTCCGACTCCGGCTGATTTATCTGGAGTGATACCACAACAGAGTTTGTTTCTAACAGGAAGAATTTCTCTAATCCAGTTTTCAAATACACCGGTATTCATTTCCTCGTGATAATCACTGGTATTTCTGGACTCAAATCCGCCTTCTATAAATCCGGTGTTGCTACGGATATGAAAAATAATAAATCTTTTGCCTTTGCCAGCGGGGTCTTTTAAATCAGTTGACAAACCTTCGTTAAAAGCTTGCCGTGCAGATTTAACTGTTTCATCTTTCCACACTTTTGACGTGGTATGCTCAGCATTAACCCACGTTTCATCCAAATAATAAATTTTATGTTCCTTTTCTCAAAATTGTTTAAATTTATTTAGATATCGTTTTCGCCATAACACAATTTCAGACTTCTCTGTCAACATGTGGTTTCTACCTGCAAGTTTATTATTTTATTATATAATATACAGGGTGGTAAGCGCAACCCCGGAACATAGGAATTTAACAAATAAAATCGTACTTTCTTAATTTCCTGCTTCCCTAATTATTTTTGGTAAAAATGCCTCAAATTCTAGAGCATACAATTCTGTATCTGAATAAATAAGCAACATTTTGTATGCCTTATAACGGCAGAAATTAGGTATGAAGAATGTCGAAAATCACCTCAAAAATAGCAATAGCCATGGAATTGAGACAAAATAAATAACAAATGTCTAACGGTTTATCTGTTACGTTTGGGAAATTTATTTTTATTAGATATTATTTCTAATTTCTGTTTCAATTAACAATTATCTCTTAATTTAAACTGATATTTGTTCACTTAAACAGATTTTACAAATAATAATGAAATTATATTAACCTAGCTTGGAAAATAAATCGTTAACTTTTGTTAATTTTTTGTTCAAATTCCAGGGCTATAGCTATTTTTGTGGTGATTTTCGACATTTTCATACCTAATTTTTGACATTACAAGCCTTACAAAATAAATTTTACTTAATGATTCAGACAACTTTTATTTGAAGCTTTTTTTCCTAAAATCATTAGGGAAGCAGGAAATTACGCAAATCTGATTTTACATGTTAAAGTTCTATGTTCCGGGGTCGCGGTCATTACGCTGTATGTAATTCAATAATTACTTTTTGAATTGAATAATTTTTACCTCGCTTTTCTCAGACGAAACCCATTTTTTTTCAAATTAATCCACAGTGTTGTTCTGCACATTGGTGGCAAAACTTCGCAGGTCTTAACCGCCTGCAATAATGATTTGATTATAATAACAATATGAAATATAATCTTAATAAGCTCACTTCATATACTTTGTCTATAGTTGGTAATGTTGGTATCTCATTACTTAAAAAATAACCATCTATAATTTGCAGTATTGCTTTCTTTTGTTCTTCGTCTAATTTCTCGAACAATGATGTACGTTTTCTTTGTTTCTGGGGTGACCCGAATGACCCTTTTTCCTCATGTTCTTTGATAGCTTTCCAAATATATCGTCCTATACCCAGTTCTTACGGCACAATCTGGACATATTCTGATTTGGAATATGCTTCCGTGGCACGATATGTGCAGTATAAATTATATGGCATTTTTTTTGCCCACTTCGGATGGTCTTTCCTTGTTGATGTTTTCAAACATTGGAAAGGCCTGGTTCAGGATTTTTATCCATAATATAAACGAAAAGAACAATAACAAAACTAGCGAAATACTAAACTAAAAATAAGAAAACGCGCACAACTTAATAAAAACTATGTAATATGAAATACGAGTATAACGCCAAAACACTATCAAAATAATATAAAAGAAAAGAACTAATATAATTAACAAACAGAAATGAACACAAATTAATATGTAATAAATCGTTTATTATTGACTTAAAACGCGTTATTTATTGTATGTCAGAACATAAATCAAAATGATTCATACAATTGTCAAGCAAATTTAAAATTCGCGTCAATTATTTTACTGTATAAACTCGGGTCACGTTTGAACCAATCAGAAGGCTAGAATCTCACCCAACGCTCTAAAGTTAAAACGGATAGCGGATAGAGTATAGGTAGGTATATTGGCTTGCAAAAAAATCGCGTAGACCTTAAAAATCAAGTAAGCGAGTGTTTACTATTTTCCAGCTATGTATACAATGTAAAAACTGACAATGTTGGCACTGTCATCACTATTTGATCTATTATGGAGCAAGTTCTTCATTGTGTTTAATATACTTACTATTAAATTACAAATATATTCCAGAAAAATGAAAGAATAATCACGTATGTTTTTGAATTTCGGTTAATTTTGACATATTAATTGACACTAGGGACATTGACAAGTTAAAAATCAAGATCGACTCAATACAGCAAAAATATTGGTGTACGCGTTTGCCGTCAGTGTACGTACCTATGTAATATTGAAATTGAAAGGAACAGGCCATTCTGTAAAATATCTACTTAACGAAATCGTTATTATGAAATGTATTAGCTATTTTACCCGTTACTGTTGGATGACAATCACTATTTTTTTCGTGTTATATTAAGTAAATAAGTAATTATTAATATTCATAACAAAGCAAATTTTTATTAGAAATTGGATTTACTTGAATTAGAAGGGTATATCTGAAATCTTTTGTAACAATAAATAAAATTTTGATTACAATAATGAAAATGATTAATCGTAAATACTGATGATGTTTTTGAATAAGTTACAAAAGCAAATAGGTGATTATTAAATATTAATAACAAAGCAAAATTTTACTTACTTGAATTGACAGTGTATATCTAAAAAAATTCTTTATAATAAAGAAAATCTGATACAATAATGAAAGTGTCCAATTATACAAAAACTGATTATAATAGGTAATTGTTACTGTATGTTTTTGAATAAGTTACAAAATTTAATAAGAAATTATTAATATTCATAACGAAATAAGAGTACAATAATGTACAATAATAAAAATTTAATTACAATAATAATATTAATAATAATTTTCCAAAATCACGTTTTTCTCGTTTTTTTTTACCTTCCGTCACCTCTAGGTAAGGAAGGTATTGTCTTTGGTCAAAAAATTCGGTGGTTAGTTTTCATTGAATAAGCACGTTTTAGGGTCTTTACAATACGATTTTACTATTTTTACGATGATGTCTGTATGTGTGTGTGTGTGTTCGTGTGTGCGTGTGTGTGTGTGTGTGTATGTGTGTGTGTGTATGTGTGTGTGTATCCCCGCCGTTTCGGACACGATATCTCCAATACTAGAATTCCAAAAATTACAATTCTTGCGTATTCCTCTTCCTTACAACCATATGCAGACCTGTTTAGATTTTGGTTATAATTGGTCAACCGGAAGTACCCTCATTTGAAGATTTTAACAGTTTTTCTTGAAAAAATCAGTTAAATGTTATTATAACTTAAAGAATATATTATTATCTATACGACTTGATTGCATTTTATATTTGTTATTCAACAGATATAGAGTTAAAGAAGAATAAAGATAATAAATTTGATATAAATTTCATTATTCAGCCAGCTATGCTAACTTAACCATGGAAACTGCTAATATATTCAGGTAATTCAAATTGACAGATGTCAGTATCAATAAAATGTAAATCAATGAAAGAAAAAGGGAAGTAACTCTAGTGTTAGAAGTTTCTAGATATAAGAGAGACGATTACATTGGTTTGAACATGTTATGAGGAGAGATGAATATATTAATAGGTGAAAGAAATATAGGAAGACCAAATATAAGATGAAAAGACTGTATTGCAGAAGACTTGAGAGAAAAGGAACTGAATGAGGACGACACGGAAAACAAAAATGAGTGGAAGAAGAAAATAAAAAATAGCGACCCCCTAACGAATGGGAAAAACTAAAGAAGAAGATGTCAGTGTCTAGTGCAATTTGCATAGTTTGTTTATGAAATTACTTTACTGGGAATATAGGATCTTTTGCAAGAAAATTTATGTATAGGGCGCGTGTAGTGACATCACTTTGCTGACTTTGGTAAGCAGATATGAGACCCGTGTCAAAATGACAGCAATTAATTATGTCCATAACTGACAAGTGTTATAATTTTTCATTCAAATTATCATAATTTCTTATTATTATTTTTTTGTTATCAGGAGTATGGAATTCAGTTGCCGAGAAAGGGAATCACATAATACCAAAAATTTAGAATCTTTAGTAAGAAAATTTATATATGGATTTTGTACATAATACACAGGATTGACGGAAGGTATTGTGCTGGCCACATCAGATTTTTTTGTAATAACTTTTAATTTTCAATTAGATCACTTATCGAACAGCACAAATTCTGTGTCTGCAAGCAATTGTTTCCGTCGTGACTGCGACTGAATACAATGAAAGGTTGAATGAATTTGTTAACACAAAAGAAAAGTTAGAAACCGGTGAATCGATTGACCGATACACCAGATGGTGAAACTATACACAAATCGGGAAAGATAAAAGATAGAATAGAATACGACTAAGGTAACAAAAAAATCATACGTCAAATTTTTATGTTGGTTGGACAATCCAAAAATTGTAGAACGTTTATAGGATGCAGGAGACCAAGACCAACTCTACAATTGACAAAACAAGAAAACGCATAAAGATGATTAAAAGTGATGCATACCTAAATGAAATAACAATAAATGTTGAAAATGGCCACCGTTATTGTCAATAAACTCTGAAGGCGTCGAAGAAATGATAACTGTTGGTCTTTCAATATCCTCCAAATTGTCATATGTGACATTTTGAGTTGTAGTGCTATTCTTTGAGTACTACAACGTGGCTGAGAATCAATACTTATTTTATTTACATATATGTAAAAAGGTGCGAACATTTGGAAGATGACAATTCGGAGAACGGTCCAAATAAATCTGCTGGGTTTTGTCAGCGTTTCTCTGAGCTTTACTATATGTCATCACAATGTCTGTATACTCGCTATCCGTAAAGGCAGGTATCTTTACTGATTATAACTTTTATAATAATTATTAATTGATTTATTTTTTAAAATTTATTTGAAAAAGTTGACAACTCACATTTGTCAAAAACAATTGTTTCATTGTTATTGCTACTGGATCATATTATTATGAAAATACCTAAACGACTCGTTAAATTATGGGGGGGGGAGGTAAATATGCTAAAAAAACAGATTTCGAAAAAAGTTATTATGAAATATGGTTGCTCTCGCTTTAATGGCACTAAATTGACCCCTGTGGTGTACTCCCCACGCCAGCATTGAGTGCCCGTGAGGTGACACCTGCTAAGCGCCCACACGGTACAAATATTTCACCATTACCGATATGTGTGTACAAAGCAGATTGGCACACCCAGCCGTGATGATACATTTATTTATTTCATTTATATATATTATATATAATCTTAATAATGAAATCCATAAGTACTGGTATCACTTTTGAGGCACTGTGTATTTCCCAATTAATTATTCAGATTTTTCGTGGGGCAGAAATAGTTTTTCAGTCAGTATTGGTATCATTGGGAACAAAAATTACCTTAAACTATTTTAATTATAGGAGTAAAAGAAAATACAAAATACAGAGCAAATTATAGTTGCAGAATTTATTATAAAATAATATTTTAAAATTATTTGACAAATAGATTGATAGAATTTATTTGACATATGACGAGAATACATTTTTAGGACAGTGCCTGGTTCAATATGCGTGAAGAGAATCTACAAAGGAATGATGGATGTTTAGTATATATTTTACAATTTTAGTAATCTTGATGTTGGTGTATGTGCAAACAATAAATAAGGATTATTCATCATGTTTTCTTCGAGCAGGGTCTGGAAGTCTGTACTCTAGAGGTCTAAAGTGCTAAGCCCACTTTATTTGACTGTCAATCCTAGTTGTTATCAATAAAGTAACATATATACAAAAATACAAAACAGAAAGGGCATCATTTACATTATATAAAACAATTTTACGGCCAGTAGGATAGTTCATATTTTTCGACATAGCAATTTTTTAAATCATTATTTTATTGATTTTAATTATACCAAATTTAAACCGCGTTGATATATCTTTCTTTAACCATATTAATGAGATTGATGAAGAATGTTATTAAGAGAGTTGGTGTGAGTTAGTTGAAATGGTTTGGGCATGTGGAAAGAATGACGAGTGAACGGCTTGTTAAGGAGTTGAGGGTTTTAGACTACATGGCCGACCAGTGTGTATGTGGATGGATGTAGTTGGTAGGGTGCTAAAACAGAGAAAGTTTCCAAGTAAGAAGAGAAGAAGATCGTATGAATGTGATTATGAGTGTGGCCGAGGCGAATGAAGTGTGCTTAGACAGGAATGTGTGGCAAAGGATGATTGTTTCGTAACTATTATTGTGATGCGGATGCGGTATTTCGCTACCAAAAATCGGTCACTTTAATATGTTTAAGAGTAATGATTGTTGTATGATGTAGATGTTGTTCTTAAGCTGGATTCAGAGATTGCGTAGTAAACACAGCATAGGAATACACAACACAGGAAAACATAGAAACTTAAAACCAATTCAGAGTTTGTACAGAAAACATAGAATTGTTGTATATAGATAACTTCATGTCAGTATTTGTTGCTGATTTCACAAGTTTTATTTAACTGTCACTTCTTAAATAATTATAATAAACACAACTGCAATACAAAATAACTTAAAAGTTGTCTTAACCAAACTTCAAAACAAATGTCAGCAAGTTGTCAACAGTAAAGCGCTGTAGAAGTAGGCGTGGTGTACCTACGAATACTCACGAAACATAGCGCACATGGCCGAACATGGCAAAACATAGCTTCGAAATAAAATATGACCAATTCGCCATGTTATGCTGTGTTGTGCTGTGTTGTGCTATGCTATGTCTGTAACTGTGAATCAGTACACGCTTTTCCGTATGTTCATTTTCTATGTTTTTCTGTGCTATTCTATGCTATGTATACTACGCAATCTCTGAATCCAGCTTTATTGTTTCTGGGTTTGTGCGAACTCACTAAGTGGGACACGCGTGATTTTTTGTATGTATGTATGTATGTATGTATGTATGTATGTATGTATGTATGTATGTATGTATGTATGTATGTATGTATATATGTATGTATATATGTATGTATGAATGAAAAAATGTATAATTTGAAAACATATCTATAACTCGCACATATTTCTAGTAATAATCTTAATCCAAATAAAAATCAACAAATAAATGAAAAACAGTAACACATTTGTCTAGAAATTTGAAACAATGTTAATTTCTATAACTTGATGAAATTCTTAAAATTGATAAAAAAAATTACAAGTGTAAAATGATTAAGGTGCCTGAGGACCTGTACCGAAAACCACACCGATGTAGTTTTCTACACACTCATAGATAACGGTTATATAAAGATGATCAGAAGTGCCATCTCGTTTGCACTGCCCTATTATCGTAGCTTTGATTTTTTTGTGGAAAGTTATTACGAATATTCCATTTTATAAAAACTTCCGGCAAACAACCATAAATTTTATTTTCAAATTTGCAATTTACTATGTTGTATATTTGCTTCAATTACTCTTTGAACCTTGTAATGTGTGAAGCAAGATCATTTTTCTTTTTAATTTTTTTTTTAATAAACAAATTGTATTTCTCCTACTACCCAGCACAATACCTTCCATCAATCCTGTGTATTATTTACAAATTCCATACATAAATTTTCTTGCAGAAGATTTTAAATTTCCAGTAATATTATTTCATAAACAAACTATGCAATTGGCGCTTGACTCGGACATCTTCTTCTTCTTCTTCTTCTTCTTTAGCTTTTCTCATTTGTTAGGGGTCGCTATTTTTATTTTATTCTTCCATTCATTTCTGTTTTGCGGGTCGTTCTCATTCGGTTGCTTTTCTCTGAAGTCTTCCGAAATAAAGTCCTTCCATCTTATCCTTAGTCTTCCTATGTTTCTTTCACCTTCTATTAATAAGCTATTTATTCTTCTTCCAATATATTCTTTATCTCTCCTCATGATATGTTTAAACCAATGTAATCGTCTCTTTTGTATCTTTCTAGGAACTTTTAATACTCGAGTTATTTCCATTATTCTTTCATTGCTTACGGTATCAACATGCATCTCTACATTCTCATCTCTGCCACATTAATTTTCTTTTCATTGGCACTGACAACTGCCCACCATCTGTCAGTTAGAATTTACTTAATATAGTAGCTATTTCCATGGTTATAGCATAGTTGGCTGATTTAAAAAATTTAATTTCTTTAACTCTATATCCATTGAATATAAAGAATAAAATGCAATTAAATCGTATAGATAATAGAATATTCTATAATATTTATAAGAACAATAAATGTGTAAATAATATTTTCAAGAAAAATTGTTAAAGTTTGCAAATGAGGGTACTTCCGGTTGACCAATTATAACCTAAATCTAATCAAGTCTGCAATTGTAATTTTTGGAATTCTAGTTTTGGTAATATCGCGGCCGAAACCGCGGTTACACACACACGAACACACACACACACACACGCTCACACATACAGGCATCATCGTAAAAATAGTAAAATCATATTGTGGAGACCCTAAAACGTGCTTATTCATTGAAAACACACTACCGATTTTTTTGACCAAAGACAATACCTCCCTTACCTAGAGGTCACGGAAGGTAAAAACATAACCTGAAAAAAACATCGGAGACATACTTTAGCCATAGCTCTAATACAATGCACAAGAAGGCGCCTCAAATAATAACAAATATAAAAATTAGTTTAAAAAATACTGATTTTTGAACTTTTGTAGTTTATCATGAACAAAGCTTTTTCCATATGGATTACTAATTATTTAAAATACTTAGTTTTTAATTAAGATGCCTCCATGACTTGAATACAGGAAAATTATGAAAAATATGAAATAAAAAAGGATAATAGGAACATAATCTACATATTCGAAAGCCATATCTATTTCCATATTAATTTGTTTATATCGAGAACAATTACATGTTTAGGGTGTAAATATAGATAACTCATGAATATAATTAGTGTTGATAGCTTTTCAATTCAGAACACGAACTGCAAAACAATACCAATATGTAAGATAAATTATTCAGAGCAATAATGGAAAATAGCCAACTACAATTTGGGTAATGTATTCCAAGTATGTTCTAGTTTCATAATTGCCGTAAAATTGCAATGCTAATGCAGGTCTTGTAAAGTGTTGAATAAGTAGATGGGATTGCGAATAGTTTGTATTACCACACATGTACATTTGAAGTTACAAACAGTTATAGTTGTTAACAAACTATGTTACAATAAATGTACAAAGTACAATTACGATACTTAGTGAAAATGTTCTAATATTTAAAAATCATACTTGACACGTTTCACAAGATTTTATTATTATTTATTGCTGGCCAAACTCACAGCTTTCTCGATAGATGGCTCTGCATGTAAATAGTTAGCTCTGTAGGCAACATATCATTTTGGGATGGTTTATCATCCATCCACTCAACCTAGTCATTTTCTCCTAGAGGCTTCATTGCACTATACTGATGAGCTCCAATAAGAGCAAAACAAATCTGTGGTTCTGGTTGAGTAGGCCAGTCTACGAAATGACCGTGAGATTGACTGATAGTGAAACGTGTCAAGTATAATTTTTAATTAAATAAAAAAATATCTTATTTGTTTGCACAAAGATAAATAATTACATTAAATCAAACCAGTACATTTATTAAGGCAATACAGTTATAAAGTAAGCGTATTTTTCCTGAAAATTTGAATTTTTGGAAGTGTAAAATCCTTTCCAGGAATTAGATCCTGTGCTCTAGTTTTGCACTGGGATACCTATTCACTGAGTAATCTCATCACCGCGTATTGAATTACATAACATGTAAACTATGTTAAATGGATTAATTTGAATTAAGAATAACCTGTCATCGGATTATTGAAATAACCTACACAATTCGATTATAAAATTTAATAATTCAAATTAACAATAATCAGCAAAACAGTTGAAAAAAAAAACTAGGGTATATCGTCGCTAAAGGCTATCGGCAATCTCAAGCGAGTTGTCAATCATTTTTTATTCAAAATTAAGCGAAAAATCGATTTTAGTTAGCCACTGTTATAATATTTGTAATTCATGCACTTTCTGGTGCCCGGATCAGAAAACTGAGCTGCTCAATCGATTTCCTGTGAAATTTTGAATAAGAAATGGGTTGATACTCGCTTTGTCCGAAAAATGAGATAGCCGGTATGCCACTTAAGCAACTTTATGTGATATTGATTACAGTTAGAGAAAATATTAATATATTATTAATATGGAGTTAAAAATAAGAAACCTGTATCTTTAAAATATGTTAAATATTTATAGAATTTGAGAAAAACAGCATTATAACCTCTGCGACGTCAGAAAAGTCTATTCGCATCTCTTTCGTTCTCAGTGCTTGTATTACCTACTTGTCACAGTTGACGTTAAAAAAAGGTCATATACCCTATTCTAGAGAAATCGGTGTGTTTAGAGTTGTATCTAGTTATCTAGTTATCTAGGAGCTTTAACGCGCCTCGGATATTCTCACGGTGTCGGGTCGTAGCTTGTGGTTAGTATGTGGCTCGTTCGTATTGGCTTGGACGAGTAAAGCCGAGCCAGTCAAGTCAGTATCTACGCAGTTGAAAACAATCTAAAAATTTCGTCCCTGAACCATGAATATATTGGAACGTCGGAAAGGTGGCAGGAGTCGAGCCTAGACAAGTGGCGCGTTTCGTTTGACTCTTGTCAAATTTACTGACTACTAACGGGAAGCTTGAGCTATGAGCCACCTCATTCACACGCTAAACTCATGTAAAAATTTGCCAAGCCACGCGCCGTGGGGAGCCGGCTTGCATTCGAGTTACGACAAACATAATCGCGACGGATAATTTTTAGCGCGGCTATGTTCGAATCTTTAAACAAGCTTTAGCGCAAGCGTAACCGGCCTGAACGAATGAAAAATAATTCGAATTATTAAAATAACCGAATCGGTAGAATTTAAATCTATTTAAATGGCAAATCAATTTAATTACTTCCCTTAATGAAATATTTGGTTTATGCCCATTACTAATGCCCAGAGATCAGAACTGTTTGGAGTCCTGAGCTCCGAAAGCTGACCTGGCAAAAACAGTCTCTCTTTAGCACATAGAGGTCCAACCAAGTAGTATTAAGATTCTGATCGGAAGCATCGATTTTGGATTCAGAAATATCCGGATACCCGAATAATTGAATGTTGGTATTTGAATTTCGAATCCAGATCTTATTAGATATAATAATTTTGAACCGAATTTGTTTGTCAAACTTTGAATCAAGATCTGTGTATTGGATCTTGGATCCGGATCTCGGTAGGTATCGAACCTTAGATTCAAATCCGAGAACAAATCTTTATATTAGATAATCATTCCCTATGCTTTGTTTTAGTGGGCACGGTTTTAAAGTTCTTATTTCAAGAGTCGTATTTGAAACTAAGATCCTAATTCGATTTCGGATTATTTTTTTGATATTCTCACAGCACCAATTTAAAGCCAAATTTCAGGTATTTTTGGGCCCGGTATTATATCGTGTTAAATTATCTGTTAACTTTACTGTTAGTTTAAAGGAATCGATATTATAGTTAGCTTAAATTGTCAGATTAACGGTGCCATTTTTTGTTTTAACTGGCACTTAACAGACAGTTCAACCAGACATGGGCCTGAGGCAGTTATAAAGCAAGTTTTTTATGCTTAGCATAATAATGCTTAACACTCATTTGTTTATACACATTTCAAATTGTGTATTAATAAAAATAATAAATTTTCATATTCATTTAGGGTCCACCTACTTTGTTGAGATAGGCGCATTATAATAAAGTTGAACATACTTCTTTCCTACTTTTATAAATGAATCCGATATCTTCAACAACTTACGAAAAGTAGTAAAAAACTTGCGTAGTTTTAAAATGCTATTCTTTTGCAAAAGTTTTCTCTGATAATTTTGGCATTAAACTCGCATTTTTTTCTTTCTTTGGAAACTATTATGTTGATACGCGCTCTGCACACATGAGGAACAAAAGTTTTGTGGAACAGCCGCAGAATATCTAGAAATAACTTCCTAAGAGAGATTTGATTTGTACTTTTTAGTTTCGCGTTGTTGAAAGCTTTGCTGATGTAGACATGAATGACGATTTTGTGATCAAACGTTTAGAAGTTAGTTCGTTTTGATTACATGTTTAAAAGTTTTAGTAAAGTTCCTTTCGATTTATTTTTTTCTATAACGGAATGTTTTATTTAAATGGAGAAACGTTTAGGAAATTCTGATTGTTTATTTTCATTTGCATACGGGAAAGTATTTGCAGAAGAAGATAGCCACCTAGTGGATATGATAGCTGCTTACTATTAAAAATAGAAATATTCATATAAGTTTCTATTTATCTAACCTAACATTTGTTATTGTTTTTTCTTGTAAATTTCATTTTTACCTCTCGCTAAGAGAGGTATTGGATTCATGCTAAAAATCGCATTTTCAGATTTTAATGATTAAGCACGTTTTAAGATCCCTACAATCCGGTTTTTATGTTTTTACGATGATGTGTGTGTGTGTGTGTGAGTGTGTGTCTGTATGTGTGTGTGTATCTGTGTGTATGTGTGTGGAGATGTTGGAAGGACGATTTCTCAAAAACTATAATACTTAATATCTGCATTTTATTTATATTACTTAATAATTTTTTTTTAAATATGAATATAACATATAAGTTTAAAAAAATATTTCAGCTATACGAGCATAAAACATTTGTACTAACAGTTTGTCGTCCATTGGTGAACACCTGCTGCGTTACGCACCAAATTTAACTTTAAAAATTCCTATCTCGCTTAAGTATAATTTTTAAATCGCGTTTGCACTAAAATTCTTAGTTATCCATGTTCTTCCAAAAAATTAAAAGAATTGGTATAGCACCCCATCATTGATAAAATTAGGATGTTATATTTAGATTAATTTGTTCAAACACAATTTGACAATGAAAAATAAATACAAAAAAAAATCTGTTGTGGCCAGCACAATACCTCTCGCCACTTCCGTTTTTGGTTACATAAGTATAAGGCGCGAGCAGTCATTGTTGGCCTTGACAAGTAGATATGGGGGCCTGTATCAGAATTTTACGATTTTCTAAATTCAGGTAGTTAATTTGTCACCAGGAGTGTGGAATTTACTTGCCGAGGAAAATAAACCACATGAAATTAGAAAATCACAAGATTTAGAATGAAAAATTATGTACATAATTACTAGCTATCATTCTGACACGGGTCCCCATATCTGCTTGTCAAAGCCAACAAAGACACATGACTGTTCGCGCCCTACTGTATTTAACATTTCTTGTATACCTACACTCCACACCAAAAATTCTACTTATATCTATTCCTTATATTTAGATTGTTTAATTTTATATTCATTCTATGAAGAAATTTTGTCCTCTTCTAATTTTTTGAAATGTTTCCAATTCATTATCGGGATTGACAGTATTTTTGAAGGGGATATGCAATATACCTGGAATTTAAAATATTTAACTATTAATATAATACGCAATAATATAATGTATATACTATCCAAAAAAATCTTCAGTAATATCTCTAGATTTTTGATACTAACATTTATTTGTTAGTTTCAAACATTTTAATTTTTTAATTGGTTTCCATGACATTATTTGGGCTGTGAGATTTATTACAATAGATTATTGAATAGCTTATATTTCTTTATCTCTAAATGTATAAAAGATAATAAAATATTTATATGTATCAGATAGAGAATTTTCTCTTCTTTAATACAACCAAGCACAAAATTTTTCAAAAAATAATATTTAGAACATTTTTTTTAAGAATCTGCTACTTCCGGTTGTCCACTTGTTACCAAAACCTTATCAGCTCTTCCCATTAATGTTAGATTGAGGAATCCGTCATATCTCAAGTCTTATAGTATTTGAGAAACCGAGCTTCCAACATCCATACACATACACACGTGGATATCATCGTAAAAATGTTATTATCGGATTCTAGGGAACTTAAAACGTGCTTATTCACTAAAATCTGGATAAGTGATTTTTAGCATGAATCCAATACCTAACGAGAGGAAAAAAGAAAAGTATACTAATTTTTATACATAATTTGTAATAAAATAAATACATCGAATACTGCTATAAAATAATTTTATATTGTTAGTTCTTATGTTTGGTAATCAAAATTTATAGATAATATTCCATAATTAATCTTATTTTATAGGGAACATTAAATTAGGAAATAATAATGATACGTTGTAGACAACAATTAATTTATAATGACATATTACTCCTTTACGGAGTATAGAACACAAATTACAAAGTTATAATATTAGTATTTATTAAAACCCCTTTAAGAAATTCATATCTTCGCAGTAAATGGGCATTATTTTACGACAGAGAATGTTTACTGGCTAGGCCGGATATATATTTTGTAGGGTCATGTGCAAGATTTTATCGTGGGCTATGTAAACAACTTTATTCACAATCATTATAATAATATGTCGAGTCCTAACATTTTAGAAGTTGGGATTGGGAAATACGTTATTCCTAACCACAATGAGAATATTATGGGTGCGAAATTATAGATAACGCATCCACCTCTCGGATGGGAAATGTTTATGTAAGGTCGCCGATCGTCATTATCATAGATCTCTATATTAAAATAGGCTAAACGAATTTAAATAGAGCTGCCAAAAAATATTAATAAAATGAATATTATAGATTTTAAAAAGGATGAGTGTGAATAAAATAGTATATATAACTCGGTGGAAGTTTCATTCGCCCCTCAGTAATATACAAAAGCCCTCGGCTGCAATTAAACATTTCTCACCTCGGATGTAATATACTATTACGCGAGGCCTTTGAAAATAAAAATCTTACAACATAAATTCGTAATTTTTATAAAAATATCGTTATGAATATTGCTCGAATCAAAAAATAATAATCATTCCTATAATGCTCATACGTGATTAATAACACTAACTCTAATTCGTTTTCTATTTGTGTTCCAGGTTGTCTCCGTTGCAAGGAAACCAGCAATGCGTACCGCTCGTAACATCTTCATTGTCAATTTAGCTGTCTCTGATCTTTTGCTTTGCGTCGTTACCATGCCTCTAACATTAGTAGAGATCCTAACAAAATATTGGCCTCTGGGCCAGCAGAATGTCGTATGTAAAATGATAGGAACTCTCCAAGCTACCAGTATATACGTCTCCACGATTTCCATTACTGCTATTGCGTTGGATAGATATCAGGTGAGTTACAAAAGAAGAAAATAGAAATATACAAATATTCATAGATGTATGTAGGTCATTAAATACTCATTATTCAGATTTATATACATGTATCTCGAAATGAAAATAAAGGTCAGAAATACAAAAAGTATATACTTCACAAATTCTAATAACTATTTCGAAAACAGTAGGTATATGACAATTTTTATACGTGGAAATATATATATATATTTTTTCATACCAGTCAAAAACAAAATATTTTTATTTTTCGGCATCTACATGTTTCGGCACCGCATGTGCCTTCTTCAGGAGCTATAAATATTTGAACAATTACACACAAATTAATTACAATTTCGATTGAATAACTTACGTGAAAAATTTTACTTAGTTTAAAAAAAAAACATTGCGACAGAACAACACAAAAATACAGAAAAACTACACATCTGTGACGTCGAACAATAAAACAATAAATAAATAAATTAAAAACACTCTGAAGTCGTCAAAAAATAAACAATATATGGAAAAATATATTTTAAATTGAAAACGTGTGCACGCCATGAAAAAATTATTTTAAGTTTAAACAAGTTCCGAAGGTCACGTGTATTATAATGGCGCTGATATTTTTAAAAAAACATCTCTTCTTTTTGTTTTAAGTTCTGATTTTATTTAATGTTTAATATTTATTTTTATTTTATTTTACGATATTGATGTCGAATTTTTACTTTGTGAGTGGTATCTGTTTTAAGTTATTTTATTTTTTATTTTTATTGTATTTTAATATGTTGCTGTAAATTTTACTAATGTTAGTGGTGTCTGTTTTTAAATTTATGTTATTTTTATTATTATTTATATGAAACATTTCTAAGATTAATTGTGTTCTGCAACCAGTTAAACATAAATATTGGTTTTAAACAAACTTACACAATAGGTAACATATTTAGTAAATTAAAGGCAGACTATGATAAAAATTATAATACCCATGTTGTGTACAAAGTACCATGCAAAAATTGCCAAGCACAATACACCGGGCAGACTTAACGGTATTTGGGCACAAGGATGGAGGAACATAAAAGAAATTGTATTAATAATAAGAACAATAACGGGAAATGTGCCTTGGTAGGACATGCAATGGAACATATACATATTTTTGATTTTGAAAACATAAAAATCTTAGATACTGAATATAATTTACACAAAAAATTAACCTTAGAAATGCTTCATATAAATAATAATAAAAATAACATAAATTTAAAAACAGACACCACTAACATTAGTAAAATTTACAGCAACATATTAAAATACAATAAAAATGAAAAATAAAATAACTTAAAACAGATACCACTCACAAAGTAAAAATTCGACATCAATATCGTAAAATAAAATAAAAATAAATATTAAATAAAATCAGAACTTAAAACAAAAAGAAGAGACATGTTTTTTTAAAAATATCAGCGCCATTATAATACACGTGACCTTCGGAACTTGTTTAAACTTAAAATAATTTTTTCATGGCGTGTACACGTTTTCAATTTAAAATATATTTTTCCATATGTTGTTTATTTTTTGACGACTTCAGAGTGTTTTTAATTTATTTATTTATTGTTTTATTGTTCGACGTCACAGATGTGTAGTTTTTCTGTATTTTTGTGTTGTTCTGTCTCAATGTTGTTTTTTAAAACTAAGTAAAATTTTTCACGTAAGTTATTCAATCGAAATTGTAATTAAATTGTGTGTAATTTTCAAATATTTATAGCTCCTGAAGAAGGCACATGCGGTGCCGAAACATGTAGAGGCCGAAAAATAAAAATATTTTGGTTTTGACTGCCATCCAGAAAAAAAAATATTTCCACATCATCCCATCCAGTCAAGAAGTTTTCCAGCCAATTTTTATACGTATTTCTACTTATAACAATTAAATAAATCCAGATATGTAACTTATCGGAAAAATTTTGAATGGACGATAAGGAAAAGTGTATAGAATTTGCTTTACTACAACATTCATGTCTAATATAGAGCTAGTGGTCAATTTTATTCTGTACGATGAAGCTTAGGTCTGACTTGCCCCATAAGTATTTGGCGGGTTTAAAATTTTTTTGCGTACTTTTTGAAAAATCCTGTGCATTAATTGTTTCATTTTGGGACTCCTAAACATTGTTGTACATCTTTCTTGTAAGTAACTCCAAAAAAGTTTCAATAGATCTCACCTGAGTACGTTAGGAGGATTATTTCGCGGGTTACAAATGTTATTTTTTTGCCTCCAACCACAGCGATGTTGTTTGGGCATAGTAGCTAGAAACTGGATCAGACCAAAACTTAACCTCTTCTCATACATGATGTAAATTGATGAAATCGATAATTTCAGCTGAAAATTTTGTGTATTAACCTCTAACACGTCTAAATAACGGTCAAGATATACCTGCTTCAGTAATTGCACCCCACGCCATTATGTTATCTGAAAACTTTGTCTTCCCTTCGAATTTTATATTGAAACTTTTTTTGAGTTACTTACAAAAAAGATATACTACACTATGTAGAAGCCTCAAAATGAAAATAATTAAGGCGTAGGATTTTTCAAAAAGTACGCAAAATAAATTTTAAAACCTGCCACAGACTGATGGGACAATTAAACTTCGTCGTATAGAAGAAAACGGATAACTAGCTCTATATTAAACATGAATGTTAAAACTTAAACTATGTTAATTATTGTAGTGATAAGCAGATTCAATAATACTTTACTTAAACCTTAAAAATTCCGATAAATTATGTGGTTAGATTAAGGTTGTTATATTTTTATTTAAACTTAATATCCAATTAAAGCCGGAATTCCGTAGTGCGTGTCTTGGCGAGCAACATTGCCTAAAAAGCTTATGTACTTTTAAGGACATTGAATGGAAAAGCTGAAACCGAGCCAAGCCATGGTGAACAAACTCTTAGCTCATTTATTTAAAATACTGACAAGGACAAGGAGACTAGGACCTAATAATAAACAGACTATTTCAATAGTGTTTTTCATTTTTAAGGTTACTAACTTCTAATAAAAACGCTCTAATTATGGTTCTTCTAAACAAATAAAATACACTACTGGTCGTTGAAATCGGAACATCAAAAAAATAATAGGAATAAGCGGACGAAATTCAGCATACAGTTTTTTTTTTAATTATTAGAAGAATAACTGATTAAAATTTGAAATCGCTAATAACATTCGTTCAGAAAATATGCAGGTTTAAACTTAATTATCAAACAGATTCATTTATTCGATATGTCTTCAATATGATTCAAATTCAATTTTTTTTTCCATTATCAAGTTAACATGCCTCGACGAAGACAGCAACGTCTATTAAGCAAGTGGGTGATTTTGAAAGGACCCGTATCGTGGATATACGCGAAACTGGATTGTCACTGCGTTATATAGCGACTCGTGCAACTCGCAGTATAAGCACGATTTCACGCATATGGCGACAGTGGGTATAGACAGGTACACAGAGATGGCAGAAATATATGGAGCCCGTCGGAGGGCATCAGCGATAGAGGACCGTCATTTTGTTCGGCAAACGTTACAAGACCAACTGTAGCAACGGCAGAGGTGGACAGAGCCAAGATACTCACATCTGTACGACGTATTCGTCACCGTTTGGTAGAATTTAGGCTTCATGCGCGCCCTGCATTATTGTAAGTTCCACCGACCGTGCGGCATAGAACATTGGGATTGGATGGGTTATGGAACAATGAGTGGAATGAAATTATCTTTTCTGACGAATCGCGTTTTAGTTTATACCAAAATGATACTCGGGTACTTAGGAGACGACGACGCAATGAAAGAAAGAATGTGGTCTGCATTCGTATGCGTCATACGGCGCCTACACACGGAATTATGGTGTGGGGAACAATTTCTTACAACTGTAAATCTTGTCCTACTTGTATTCTTGGCGCTTTAAACAGCCAGCGATACATTGATGAGATCCTAATACCGGTTGCTCCACATATTCAACTCCATCCAGCAGCCGTATTTCAGTAAGATAACGCAAGACTCCATTCTCCAGATTTGTCGCCTAGTGAAAAACTGTGGGGTCTTAAAAAGAGAATGCGACGTATCCAGAAGCCAATACAAACAGGACTGTAGTCAAACGGGCAATGAAATACCGCAAAATGTTACCTTATTCAATCCATACCTCCACGACTAGAAGCGGTGACAAGCGTGCGTGGCGGACACAGGTCTTATTTAATTTTTCATATCCTTTATTTTTAATTTATGTGAAATTTTAATTATTTATTCGTCTAATAATAAACAATCTCTGTGCTGAATTTCGCTCGTTTGCTCTTATTATTTTTGGGTATTCCGATTTCAACGACCGCTAGTGTAGTTCATAGTTATTAGTGTGTGAAATAAAAAACTTAGTTCGAAAATAAAAACATTCTGTGCATGGCATTCTCTTCTCTTTTTTACCTCTCGCTAAGAGAGGTATTGGATTCATGCTAAAAATCGCATATCCAGATTTTATTGAATAAGCACGTTTTAAGGTCCCTACAATCCGATTTTAACATTTTTACGATGATGTCTGTGTGTGTGTGTATGTATGTGGGATGTTGGAAGGACGATTACTCAAAAACTATAAGACTTTAAATTTGTTTAACTACGTATTTCCCAATCGGACATTAATGGGAAGATCTGAAAAGGTTTTGGTAACAATTGGACAACCGGAAGTAGAAGATTCTTGAAAAAAAATCTTTTAAATAATATTTTTTGAAATTTTTTCTTGGTAATATTAAAGAAAATTAAATTCTCTATCTGATACATTTAAATATTTTATAATATATTCTATAGATTTAGAGATAAAAGAAATATAATATATAAAATAATCTGTTATAATAAATTTTACAGCCGAAAGAATGCGATGGAAAATTTAAATTGTTTGTAACGGTCAGATAAATGTCAGTGTCAGAAATCCGGAGACATTACTGAAGACTTTTTCTGGGAAGTACATACATTATATTATTTCTTAATGTATTAATAGTTAAATATTTAAAATTATAGGTATATTACATATATCCTTCAAAAATACTGTCAATCCTGACAATGAATTGGAAACATTTCGAAAAATTAGAAGAGGAAAAAATTTCTTCATATAATGAATTTAAAATTAAACAATCTAAATATAAGGAATAGATATATGTAAGTAGAATTTTTGGTGTAGAGTGTAGGTATACAAGAAATGTTAAATACAACAGGGCGCGAGCAGTCATGTGACTTTGTAGGCCTTGACAAACAGATATGGTGGCCCGTGTCAGAATGATAGCTAGTAATTATATACATAGATGTCAAATATCATAATTTATCATTCTAAATTTAGTGATTTTCCAATTCCATGTAGTTTATTTTCCTCGACAATCTACACTCCTGGTGACAAATTAACTACGTGAATTTAGAAAATCTTGAAATTTTTAATGAAACATTCTAACATTTGCCATCTACGTACATAATTATTAATTATCATTCTGAAACGGTCTGCCATTTCTGCTTGTAGGTTAATTTCAAACCAAAAAATATTGAAATCATATATTGTAATTTGTGTGTTAAGGTAGGTTATGTTAAAGTAGGTATGTTTAGAAAATTAAGAAATACATACTGACCAGGGGGTAAAATTTTGCGTTAGCATGGGTTCTATTCTGACCTATTAAAAAAAAAAATCTGATGTGGCCGCCACATTACCTTCCGTCAATCCTGTATATTACAAATACATTTCATACATAAATTTTCTTACAAAATTATTTCATAAATAAACTATGCAAATTGTATTTGACACTGACATTTTCCTCTTCAGCTTTTTCCATTTGTTCGCAGAGCTGAAAGATGTTTAGAAAAAGTATTTGTATTAAATAACTTTATTACAGTTCACAGATTTACTATATTATTTACAACCGAACTGACAGACTGACATATGACATTATTATATGTTTCAGTAGCAACGTAAAATTTACATACATTTTTGAATTATAGATTGCTTATAATTCCAACACCATTCGTTAGGGTTCGCCATTTTTTATTTTCTTCCATTCATTTCTGTTTTGCGTGTCGTCCTCATTCAATTCCTTTTCTCTCAAGTATTCCGAAATACAGTCCTTCCATCTTATCTCTGGTCTTCCTCTGTTTCTTCTACCTTCTATTACTAAGCTATTCATTCTTCTTCCAATATATACTTCACCTTTCTTCATAACATTTTTAAAACAATGTAATCGTCTCTCTTTTATCTTTCAAGTAACTTCTAACACTAGAGTTATTTACCTTATTCTTTCATTCCCTACCGTATCTTTCCGTGTCTTCCCCAATATCTGTCTGTCTTGTATCTTTCTAGAAACTTCTATCACTCGAATTATTTCTCTTATTTTTTCATGCCTTATCCTATTTTTCCGCGTCTTCCCCAACATCTATCTCATCATCCTCATCTCTGCCACAATCATTTTCGTTCATTGATACTGACATCTGTCAATTTGAATTACCTGAATATATTAGCAGTTGTCATGGTTGGCATAGCTGGCTGATGTATGAAATTTCATATCTTTATAATTCTTTAACTCTATATCTATTGTATATGAAGTATAAAATGAAATCAAATCGTATAAATAATAATATATTCTTTAAGTTATAATAACGGTATATGCCAGTAAATGATATTTAACTGCGTTTTTTTTTTAAAGAAAAACTGTTAAAACCTTCAAATGAGAGTACTCCCGGTTGACCAATTATAACCAAAATCTAATCACGTCTTCATATGGATCTAAACTTGAGGAATACGAAAAAATTAAATTTTTTGAAATCGTGGTATTGGAGTTATGCGAACCGAAACGATCGTCACACACACACACACACACACACACACACACACACACACACACACACACACACACACACACACACACACACACACACACACACACACACACACACACACACACACACACACACACACACACACACACACACACACACACACACACACACACACACACACACACACACACACACACACACACACACACACACACACACACACACACACACACACACACACACACACACACACACACACACACACACACACACACACACACACACACACACACACACACACACACACACACACACACACACACACACACACACACACACACACACACACACACACACACACACACACACACACACACACACACACACACACACACACACACACACACACACACACACACACACACACACACACACACACACACACACACACACACACACACACACACACACACACACACACACACACACACACACACACACACACACACACACACACACACACACACACACACACACACACACACACACACACACACACACACACACACACACACACACACACACACACACACACACACACACACACACACACACACACACACACACACACACACACACACACACACACACACACACACACACACACACACACACACACACACACACACACACACACACACACACACACACACACACACACACACACACACACACACACACACACACACACACACACACACACACACACACACACACACACACACACACACACACACACACACACACACACACACACACACACACACACACACACACACACACACACACACACACACACACACACACACACACACACACACACACACACACACACACACACACACACACACACACACACACACACACACACACACACACACACACACACACACACACACACACACACACACACACACACACACACACACACACACACACACACACACACACACACACACACACACACACACACACACACACACACACACACACACACACACACACACACACACACACACACACACACACACACACACACACACACACACACACACACACACACACACACACACACACACACACACACACACACACACACACACACACACACACACACACACACACACACACACACACACACACACACACACACACACACACACACACACACACACACACACACACACACACACACACACACACACACACACACACACACACACACACACACACACACACACACACACACACACACACACACACACACACACACACACACACACACACACACACACACACAATAGTAAATTTGTATTCTAGGGACCCCAAAATGTGCTTATTCATTAGAAACTCACTATCGAATTTTTTGATCAAAGAAAATATCTCCCTTACCAAAAAGTGACGGAAGGTAAAAATTCTGCATTTGTAGGTGTAGATAAATCTAAAACACGTTATGGCTGTTTTTATTTTCCTCTATTAAGCGATTTTGGTCTGGGAGTGTTGGAGTATATGGCAATTTTTTTTTTTTGTAATTTCATGATGTGCATTAATTTGTTCATAAAAATAAAATATTACCGTAATAAAAATAGAACATATTTAAAAATCCGTTGAAATCCCTAGATACTTGTAAAGGAAGGATATGTTGGAGAAGATCCGGACGTCTGTCGGAAACCATAAAATATAAAATGTTTATAGTGAAACAGTAAATGATGTAACATCATAAAGCAGAAAAAAGGTTGAACCCTGTCGAGCAATATCATCACAATGAAAAAAAAAATTAGATATACTAGCCAAATTGTAGTAAAATTAACTAAACAAATTCCTTATTTATCTACTAATATCATTCATTAAATCATCTATGTTGATTTACCTACCTAAATATTCTAAATTTCTAATAACAAAATATAATAAATTAGATGAAATGCATCCATTTATATCGTAGTAAATATTACACTAAATATAAATCATGAAATTAACTAAATAAATATATAAACTCTATATTTAATTTATCTAATTCATTAGATAATTTAACAAAAATCGTAGAAAAAAAATCGTGACGCAAACATATGTAAATTGAAATTAAATGAAATAAGTACCTAATTAAAGTAACCATTTGCAATTTAAATTGCAGATGTTTTACAAAATATTTATTATATATTTCAGATTATTTAAAAGGCTAAAGTAAGGGTTGCAAATTATATTAAATTATTACTCATAATGCCTAATAAAATAATATCTACAGTGCCACAAAATTATTCGTCCGCATCTAATTTTAATTTATTTGGATTAGATAGTAGAACTATAGTTTGGAAAAATCAAATACCGAGCTAGATACAAATAATTACGATAAAACGGCGGTGTAAACGTTATTGTTTGGGGAAGTATGTCTGCTGATGGGTTGGGGATTTCACGTTTTATTAATGAAACTATGACTAAATTTACAATGTTCTGCGGATAAACTTGGACTGGAAGGGGATTATATATTCCAGAAAGATAATGATCCCAAACATACAGCATTTGTTGTTAAGGAATAGCTGTTCTACAACATACCGAAATAACTTAGAATATCTACCCAATCTCTTGATTTCAACTATATTGAGAATTTATAGTAGGAAAGAGATAGGCGACCCAACAAAATAACATTTTCCACTATTTAGCAACTCCGGACGAATCGGACGAGAGATACTTTCCATATCATCTAAATTAATAAAATCAATACCTGAGTGAAAGATAGGATAATGGAACTGGCTTGCGCGAAAGAAGTTTATAGAAAGATGCAAGAGAGACGATTACATTGGTTTGAACATATCATGAGGAGAGAATATAATATATTGGAAGAAGAATGAACAGCTTAGTAGTAGAAGGTAGAAAAACAGAGGAAGACCAAAGATAAGATGGAAGGACTGTTTTCCGGAAGACTTGAACAAAAAGGAAGTGAATAAGGACGACAAGCAAAATAGAAATCAGTGGAAGAAGAAAATGTCAGTGTCAAGTGCAATTTACATAGTTTGTTTATGAAATAATTTTACTGCAAAAATAGAATCTTTTGCAAGAAAATTTGTGTACAAAATTTGTAAATAATAAACAGTATTGACGTAAGGCAATGTGCTGACCACATCAGATTTTTTCTGTGCACATCAATATTGAAATGTAACTATATTTGTAACGAAACGATGTAAATATTTACATACACGTTAAAATCACCATTTTAAGGTAAATTTAGAAAAAACAATATCTCTAGTTCCCATGAAATATGGTTTTCTGTATAATACACTGAATATTGACATCTGTGAATCTTTTTGAAGTGTAATGGAATATTACATATTTTTTGTTCGATATGCTGTGTTGACGTAAGACGATATAAACAGAACTAAAAACTAAAAGATTGTATCGTTTCAGTTCATGCTGCCGAAACGTTGATTTAAATTAAACAAAAATAAAGACTAAAAGTTCATCATTTTAACTTTAGAACTTAGTCGGGCGTGGCTTGTTGTATTAAATATATTGTAATATGTTATCTTGGTTATTGCTATTGTTTCTGTTATTATTTATTTATATATGTTTTTACCGCTAAGAGAGGTATTGGATTCATGCTAAAAATCGCATATCCTGATTTTAATAATTAAGCACGTTTTAAGGTCCCTACAATCCGATGTTAATATTTTTACTAAGATGTCTGTGTGTGTGTGTGTGTGTGTATGTGTGTGTGTGTGTGTGTGTGTGTGTGTGTGTGTGTGAATGTGGATGTTTGTGTGTGTTTATGTGTGTATGTTGCTTGGTTGGATGGAAGATTTCTCATAAACTATAATACTTAATATCTGTTTAACTTAGTATTTCTCAATTGGACATTACTAGGAAGAGCTACAAAAGGTTTTGGTAATAATTGGACAACCGGTCGTAGCAGATTCTTAAAAAAAATCTTCTAAATATTATTTTTTGATAATTTTTGTTCATGCTAGTAAAAGAAAAGTAAATTCTCTATCTGATACATATAAATATTTTATTAAATCTTTTATAGATTTAGAGATAAAGAAATATAAGTTATGTTATAATCTATTGTAATACATCTCAAAGCACAAATAATGTCATGAAAGTACATATATTATTTCTTAATTGCATTAATAGTAAAATATTTAAAATTATGGGTATATGACATATACGCTTCAAAAATCCTATCAATCCCGACAATGAATTGAAAACATTTCGAAAAATTAGAAGAATTAGGACAAAATTTCTTCATAGAATGAATTTAAAAAAAATCTAAATATAAAGAATAAATGTAAGTAGAATTATTGATATATAGTGTAGGTATACAAAAATTGTTAAATACAATAGGGCGCGAGCAGTCATGTGACTTTGTTGGCCTTGACAAGTAGATATGGGGGAACGTGTCAGAATGGTAGCTAGTAATTATATACATAAATATCAAATATCATAATTTGTTATTCTAAATTTAGTGATTTTCTAATTTTATATGGTTTATTTTCCTCGGCTTGTAAATTTCAAACTCCTGGTGACATTAGGTTTGTTCATAGAACGATTTGAAACCGTCAGCAACCGTCAGAGGCATGCGCAGTTGCATAAAAGCGTTCGCAGAGTCACAAATTTCCAACTCTGATTATTAGTTCAATGTTCATAGAAACTTTCTGACTGGTTGCTGATCGGTTGCCAACTATCAGAATAATTTCCAACTCGGTCGGAAATTTTAAATTTGAGGCATGCGCACTTACACTGTTTTGACAATACATTTGTATTTGTTTTGATTAAAGGTTTTGATTACATTTAATGTTTGGTTATATACTTACAAATAAATTAAATTAGTGAAATAAATATTTTACGGTAAGTAAATCATTGTAAATTAATAAATAAAATAATAAAAGACTGACTCACTCACAAGTGTCACTACAGTGATCGATAATATCGATATATTTACTACCAAATTAAGCAGAGACATTTATTATTCATTTTAAAAAGTTAAGTGACATAATGCTGTTCACAGAAGAATTCAAACAGTTTGATTTGCAACCAGTTTGAAACCACGCATGTGCACTCAAACTCAAACTCCAACCGTTGGAAATATGTTCTATGAACAAACCTATTAACTACGTGATTTAGAAAATTTGAAATTTTTAATAAAAAATTCTGACATTTGACATCTAAGTACGTAATCACTAATTGTCATTCTGGCACGGGCCCCTATATCTGCTTCTCATGGTCAACATAGTCACATGACTGCTTGCGCCCTAAACTTATGTAACCAAAAACGGAAGTGGCGAGAGGTATTGTGCTGGCCATAACAGATTTTTTACCTTGAAGAAGGAAGCAGTTAATGCTGCCGAAACTTTCAGTTTCAAAAAAAAAAGTTTCAAATTCATAAACAGAAATAAAACTGTATCATTTGAATTAAATTATGAATTCTGAAAGATTTTTTAATAATTTACGATATTTTAACTCAAGAACTGGTGATAATCGATTACAGAAATCCTGAACGTTAGTGTAAAATAAACCAGTGACATTTTTTTTCAATCTTCAATCTGTCACCTTATCCATTTCGCCATCAATCTCATTACTTTGTTAACTTCAACGAACTTCCTGCAGGTCTTTGACTTAGGTAGGGGTGAAAGTTTGCTTTCCACATTTCCTTTAAATTGGCAGATTTATGAGAGGCTTTTAATAGCATTTTTTATTCTATTAAAATCGTGATCATTATTTATGTGACAGGAAAGTATAATCATTTATCAAATAATTATTACAATGTTCCGTCAAATTTGAGAAAGTAAGAAGTAATTGAATAATTTTGAGGGAAGATAAATGATATATTTTACATTAATGGTAAGTATTTTGGAAAATAACTAAATGAATATAAAGATTATGTTTAATTATGGCTACGGTATGGTAATGTTAGATTAGGTTACGTTCTTACGTTGGGATTATATTTTTATCAAACAAACTTACAAACATTTGAGGCTATCCACTGATTTTTTACCTTCCGTCACCTTTAGGTAAGGAAGATATTGTCTTTGGTCAAAAAATTCAATGATAAGTTTTTAGTGAATAAGCACGTTTTAGAGTCCATATAATACGATTTTACCATTTTTACGATGATGTCTGTATGTATATGTATGTATGTAAGTTTCGGATCGCATAACTTCAATACCACGATTCCAAAAGTTATATTTTTTAGTATTCCACAAATTTACATCCAGAAGAAGAGGTGATTAGATTTTGGTTATAATTGGTCAACCGAAAGTATCCTCATTTGAAGATTTTAACAGTTTTTCTTGAAAAAACGGAGTTAAATATCATTTATTGACATATATCGTTATTATAACTTAGAGAATATATTATTCTTTATACGAATTGATTGCATTTTATACTTCATACTCAATAGATATAGAGTTAAAGAATTATAAAGATATTAAATTTCATAAATCAGCCAGATATGTTAACTATGGAAACTGCTATTATATTCAGATAATTCAAATTGACAGATGTCAGTATCAATGAGAAGTAAATGAATGAAGTAGAGATGAGGATGTTGAGATAGATATTGGGGAAGCCACGTAAAGATACGGTAAGGAATGAAAGAATAAGGGAAATAACTAGTGTTAGAAGTTTCTAGAAAAATTAAAAACGATTACATTGGTTTGAACATGTCATGAGGAGAGATGAAGAATATATTATAAGAAAAATGAATAGCTTCGAAATAGAAGGTTGAAGAAACAGAGGGAGACCAAAGATAAGATGGAAGGACTGTATTGCGGAAGACTTGAGAGAAAAGGAACTGAATGAGAACGACACGCAAAACAGAAATGACTGGAAGAAGAAAATAAACGATCCCTAATGAATTGGAAAACATGCCAGTGTCAAGTGCAATTTGCATAGTTTGTTTATGAAATAATTTTACTGGAAATTTAGAATCTTTTGCAAGAAAATGTATGTATGTAATTTGTACATAGTACACTGGATTGACAGAAAGTATTGTGCTGGCCACATCAGATTTTTTTTTAATAATAGACTTCAATATCAAGTATATTGGCAACACCTAATAAAAATATATAAATATATGATCATGCAGGGACCTGAACCGAAACGTATTTATGGTTCAAGTTCAAGAACTAAATGTCTGTTCAGATTCAGTTTCGGTTCAAGAAATTATAACGGTTCATTGTTCCAATTTTGCTTCGGGACACAATCACAAAAATACAGTAATATTTATTATTTTTAAAATCATACTAATAATTTATTTTGAATTATATTCAGTAAATCTGAACCAAACCTTAATTTAAAACGTTTTAAATTTGGTTCAGGTTTATTTACCTTGATAAATAAAGGTTTGGTTCGGGTTCAGGTTCACAAAAAATTCGGGTTAATTCGGGTTTACGGTTCAGGTTCGGGTTCAGCTTCAGGTCTCTGTGATCATGGTTTATTATGCATTACTGGGAGTAACAAGGTCGTAGAAAGAGTACCTAAAAAGAGGAGTCACTTTTGTGCTGTAATAAATTTCATATTGACTCAGGCACATAATACCAATCGAAATCATTTTTTGAGATTCCTTCCGGTAAAAGTAGTTACATTAATTTAAAAGTCTAACTGCCGGTTTTAGAAACGTTCATCACCGCTTTGTTTAATTAACGGATCATCAAAACGAACAAATGCAACGCGATTTTTTGACAGAATTGATTTATATGTCATAAGAACTAGAAAACTGATTTGAATTTGTTCATTTTGATGATCCGTTAATTAAACAAAGGGTTGGTGAACGTTTCTGCAACCGGACATAAATCATTCAGAAACACTTTTTTACTGACCAAAGCCGGCAAAAAGATACGAACGTTTATGATTTTATGTTGATATTATTCTGGTGAAATATTTACTTATGAATATTTTCAGCAGAAGAATTGATAAAATGTTTACAACTTTTAATATTAAATTATTAATTGTAATTTAAATGACCATATTTTAAGTTAAATTTAAAAGTAACTGTAAATATTTGAACTTGCAATGCAAAACCAATAAAAAAAAATGTTTACATAATACAAATGTAATAACTATATCTGTACGAGAATATAATTCCTTAGTCACGTGACATGTTTTCCGTCAATCAACATTCAGAATCTCCCTAGCTACATGTATATCACAGCGATGATAAAAAACAAGGAAATTATCACCGTATTTATAGTCGTTACTAAGGGATTTGTTTTCTTTATTTATGACATTGACAGTTAATTTTGAGTATAAAAATTAATAATAACAATAATTCAAACTCCGAAATATTAAATAAAACTCGTAAATACCATGTTTTAACATAATATGAATATGTATATCAAAAATTAGGTTAGGTTAGATTGCAAAAATTTATTATATTCTCTTATTAAATATAAGCTCGTGATATGATTAATAATCGAAGATATTGCTCGTGAAACCGAAACAGCACATTTCAACTCGTCCTTCGGACTCGTGAAATCTGCAGATCGGTTTCACTCGAGAATATCATCGATGATAATCATATCACTTGTTATATTACGTATGACAATATACTTAGCATACTAACAATACTAACATGTCTACAACAGTCTATAAAATGAAAATAATATAAAAGTATAATTAATATATACAGATAACGGTAGTGTATCGTTGATAACACCGTTTACTTTATTCTAAAATAATAAACGTGAAGAATAAAGCACATAATTTAAATATTTGTCATATTGGCATATGTCAAAATTATTGTTCTATTCATTATAGCATTCTGAAAGTAGCATTAATGAGACAAAAAAAATCATTTTTTTATTAATAATGGCTTTATTTTCTGTTTGAACAATAAATCAAATTAATTTAATAAATTTTATTTTATTTGCACATTAAAAGATATGTATGTACTCGTACATAATTTTTTTATTTTTTTACATAAATTACACTTTATGTTTAAGATTGATCATCTTGATTTAGTTATGATTTGAGAAGGTCTTGTAGTTTCATACCTGTTATATTAAAATATATGGAAACTGATACCCATTTACATATTATGGAATGTATAGCTTTCAAATATTTTATCTTTGAAAAACACTCAAATAAATCAATTCCTGTATTTCTTGCCAAGTTCTGCTTTAGTTTATTTTTTGGAAGAAGCTCGTTTCGTTCTAACAAAAAACATTGTCTGCAATTAATTATCCTTCAAATATAGACTCTTCTTCTTTTATCTCTTCCATTATCATTTCAGCTAACTTTATTTTTCAACACATTAATATTTAATAAACACGTGCCAAATAAATACCTCATTTATTTTAATTAAAGTCTAATTACCGTTAATAAATAGTACTGTATATTGTACTTATTATTATCTAAATAATGAGAAAAGTTATAATTATATGTTTACATTAAAAGTAATTTACAGGTTATGTATTTTATGTTGGGCATTACCTTTAATTACAACGGATATTATAATACTTATTATTCATTATTGAAAATAATAATAATATTCAATATTAATTGATAATTTTGCGCGTTTCGCAGAATACAATAAAATTATTTCAATATTTAAAATAACCTATTTATTAATGCATATTTGAAAGGTGAAAATCAATACATATATATAGTTATAATGAATATAGGTATTGAAAATTCAAATAAATTCTAACTGTATTATTTATAAATTATTTTAACTAGGCGTTTTAGTCTTTGTTTTTCGAGTTCAAATAGTACAGATGATACACAATGTTTGTCATGCCGCTTTGGAATCAAGGTTTGATAGTTTTCAAGTCACGTGACTGAAATTAATTCTGGATCACTTTGTAACTGTTTTTTAAAACATAAATTACAGAATGTAACCTATTCTAGCACGAGTTAGAAATCCGGACTCATGCCGCGTAGCGGTGAGTAGAGCAACAAACGACTGCTTGAATAGTTTTCTTTATCGAATGTTTTATTTTTATACTGTTTTCTCTGCTTCGGCTTTTATTTACATTATTTCTTTATAATTAGTAAACAATTTTCATAAGATAAGGCTTAGGTTAGTGACAGTGTATTGGGTTTTTATTTTGTCCGGTGCTTAAATATTTAGATTATTTTGCGTATTTAAAGCAGTCATACCATTCTTAAACAACAAAATGTCACCAAAAATCTTTTAAGAATGAAGCTCATCATAGCATTATTAAGCGTGTTAGAATGCTATTTTTATTCTGAAATAAAAAAAGTTATTTACAAACCAGTGCAGGAAGATATACTTCCCACATGAGTACTATTTTAAAGATGAGAAAAGTGTGTGCTTCAATTGCACGAGTGCTGGGATAACGTCTTTAAGCCTTTGTTCAATACTTTTTGCAAGAAACAAAATTATTAAACTACAGTGAAAATTAAAAACGTCTGCACAATAGCCCGGGAATAAGAAGGAGAACACTTACTAACTTACTTTTTAACTGTCAAATATTTTTTTTTTGTATAAATATTGTTTTTCACAAATTTTGGGTATAAATAAGTGATTTCTGGTCAAACCTACAGGATTACTGTATATTAGGAATTGGGCGGATATCCGGCGGAAACACTAAATCCGACTGATACATCTTAAAACCGGGGACTACCTTTACGGTTGAACTGAGCTTATATAATTCGGCGATCCGGCCAAATTTGTTCAGAGAGTAAAAAACTAACAATTTAGAGTTTAAGAGGAAAATTCATAACGTTTCTTTTTACCTCTCGTTAAGAGAGGTATTGCATTCATGCAAAAAATCACATATCCAGATTTTATTGAATAAGTACGTTTTAAGGTCCCTACAATCCGATTTTAACATTTTTACGATGATGTCTGTGTGTGTGTGTGTGGATGTGTGTGTGTGTGTATGTGTGTGTGTATGTGTGTGTGTGTATGTGTGTGTGTGTGTGTGGGATGTTGGAAGGACGATTACTCAAAAATCATAAGACTTTATATTTGTTTAACTACGTATTTCCCGATCGGATATTCATGGGAAGATCTGAAAAGGTTTTGGTAACAATTGGACAACCGGAAGTAGAAGATTCTTGAAAAAAAATCTTCTAAATATTATTTTTTGAAAATTTTTCTTGGTTATACTAAAGAAAATTAAATTCTCTGTCTGATAAATTTTAATATTTTATTATATATTCTATAGATTTAGAGATAAAAGAAATATAATATATAAAATAATCTGTTGTAATAAATTTTACAGCCGAAAGAATGCCATGGAAAATAGTTGAGAATTTAAATTGTTTGTAACTGACAGATAAATGTCAGTGTCAGAAATCCGGAGACATTACTGAAGACTTTTTCTGGGAAGTACATACATTATATTATTTCTTATTGTATTAATAGTTAAATATTTAACATTATAGGTATATTACACATACCCTTCAGAAATACTGTTACTTTCGACAATGAATTGGATACATCTCGAAATATTGGAAGAGTAGGACAAAATTTCTTCATAGAATGAATTTAAATTTAAAATAATCTAAATATATGGAATAGATGTAAGTAGAATTTTTGGTGTAGAGTGTAGGTATACAAGAAATGTTAAATACATTAGCGCGCGAGCAGTTATGTGACTTGACAAGCAGATATGAGGCCGATGTCAGATTTTCAAATTCCATGTGGTTTATTTTCCTCGACAAGTAAATTCCACACTCCTGGTGACAAATTAACTACGTGAATTTAGAAAATCTTGAACTTTTAATGAAAAATTCTGACATTTGACATCTATATATATAATTACTAATTATCATTCTGAAATGGGCCCCCACATCTGCTTGTTAATGCCAACAATGTAACATGACTGTTCGTGTCCTATACTTATGTAACCAAAAAAAAGGAAGTGGCGAGAGGTATTGTGCTGGCCACAACAGATTTTTTTCCTAAAATAAAATACATATTAATATTTACGGATAATCTACATTCTCTTATGTTTATCTAGTGTAGACCTATTTCAAATATAGATATTTCTGAAAATAATCGTTCTGAACAGACACTACTTGCTTGGCTAGCTATTTTACTTATAGCAAGAAATGTTTACATGGTGATTACCCTACCACAAAATTGAATATGATTTTCTGTCTACAATTTCCATTTTTACTTTGTTTAGTTAATTTATGATACAAATACTAATTATCGCCATTTTTACCTTCCAACACCTCTAGGTAAGGAAAAGGTATTGTCTTTGGTCAAAAAATTCGGTGGCGAGTTTTCAAGGAATAAGCACGTTTTAGGGTCTTTACAATACAATTTTACTATTTTTACGATGATGTCTGTATGTGTGTGTGTGTGTGTGTGTGTGTGTGTGTGTGTGTGTGTGTGTGTGTGTGTGTGTGTGTGTGTGTGTGTGTGTGTGTGTGTGTGTGTGTGTGTGTGTGTGTGTGTGTGTGTGTGTGTGTGTGTGTGTGTGTGTGTGTGTGTGTGTGTGTGTGTGTGTGTGTGTGTGTGTGTGTGTGTGTGTGTGTGTGTGTGTGTGTGTGTGTGTGTGTGTGTGTGTGTGTGTGTGTGTGTGTGTGTGTGTGTGTGTGTGTGTGTGTGTGTGTGTGTGTGTGTGTGTGTGTGTGTGTGTGTGTGTGTGTGTGTGTGTGTGTGTGTGTGTGTGTGTGTGTGTGTGTGTGTGTGTGTGTGTGTGTGTGTGTGTGTGTGTGTGTGTATGTATGTGACTGCGGTTTCGGGCACGATATCTCCAATACTAGAATTCCAAAAATAACAATTTTTGCATATTCCTCTTCCTTACAACCATTTTTGCAGACTTGATTAGATTTTGGTTATAATTGGTCAACCGGAGGTATCCTCATTTGAAGATTTTAATAGTTTTTCTTGAAAATCTCAGTTAAATTTTATTATAACTTAAAGAATATATTATTCTCTAAACGATTTGATTGCGTTTTATATTTCATATTCAACAGATATAGAGTTAAAGATTTACAAAGATAATAAATTTCATAATTCAGCCAGCTGTGCTAACTTAACCATGGAAAATGCTAATATATTCAAGTAATTCAAATTGACAGATGTCAGTATCAATAAAAAGTAAATGAATGAAAGACTAAGGGAAATAACTCTAATGTTGGGCGTTTCTAGAAAGATATAAGCGAGGCGATTACATTGGTTTCAACATGTCATGAGGAGAGATGAGTGTTTGGAAGAATGAATAGCTTATAACAGAAGGTGGAAGAAACATAAATATAAGATGAAAAGAGAGAAAAGGAACTGAATGAGGACGACACACAACACAAAAAAGAAAATAAAAAATAGCGACCCTCTAACGAATGGGAAAAACTAAAGAAGGAAAAGATGTTAATGTCAAGTGCAATTCGCATAGTTTGTTTATGAAATAAGTTAATTGGAAATATAGGATCTTTTGCAAGAAAATTTATGTGTAGGGCGCGTGCAGTGTCGTGATTTTCTTATTTCAAGTGGTTTATTTATTATCAGGGTTGTGGAATTCAGTTGTCGAGAAAAGGAATCATAAAATACCAAAAAATAAAATTTTGAATGTAAAAATTTGACGTGAGGACGACCCGCAAAATAGAAATGAATGGAAGAAGAAAATAAAAAATAGCGACCCCTAACGAATAGGAAAAGCTAAAGAAGAAGAAGATGTTAGTGTCAAGTGCCATTTGCGAAATAATATTACTGGAAATTTATAATCTTTTGCAAGAAAATTTATGTATGGAATTTGTACATAATACACAGGTTGACGGAAGGTATTGTGCTGGCCACATCAGATTTTTTATTAATAATACGGACATTTTGCTGTTCTAATGACACATAACAAGATAAGTTTTCTAAAATATTTTATTGTTTTAATGTAAAATGAAGTAATAGTTAGCAACAAGTCAAGAAAAACTGAAGAAAATTAAACGAATTTAAGTTGTAAGGATGTTAGGTTTTATGAAATAAAATGTCTAAAAGAATTATAGTAGCAATTTACAGTAAAATCAATAACTGGTACCACGAGCTATGTTTTGAAAACGTTGTTTTGAAAATGGCAAATTTCAATATTTAATTTCATCCTTATGTTCAAAGGACGATTTTTTTTTCAAAATATTTATTTGAATACAAACTATGTTCTACTTTAAACAAACCCAACAATTCCCTTCGCTCTCTTTTTCATAGTAGTTAAGAGGAACCCATCTGGCGACCGGAATAAATCCGACAATTCGGTTCAGCACGATAGCCGGATAATCCGGTGCCGGTATTCCGGTCAATTCCTGATAGGGTACATCCTTACTGTGAATTTCAGCTATTTTTAACACCAAATAAAAATTTTAATAAAGGAAGTGAAATTATTGGAGAAGACAAACTTATTTAATTGTTTATTTAAAAATTCTCCAACCTAACCAACGTTTCGGATCCAAATGATACATCTTCATGGTAATGTTGAACTTATAATCTAAGAAACATTATTTAATGTATACAAAAGAATGAACCAATGTATTAAAAAACAGAAAAAAATATTATTAAAAAAACGTGAATCGTCTTCTCCAATAATTTTACTTCCTTCTTTTCATAATAACAGTCGATTAAACTTTTTAATAAAAGTTTTAATGTGTTGACAAAATCTCCGTTTCCGTTCTCATTTTTGTTTCCGGGCTATTTCGCAGCCGTCTTTAGTGAAATATTTCAAAATACGTGTATTCTGTTATAATACAAATTTGAGGTTGAACGGGTCTTTTGTTACGTATATCAATAAAAAATTTAAAAAATAAGAACTAAACTAAGAAACTTTTTAGTAAATATAAAAAATAAATGAAGGATGACGATATTACTGGATTTCAGTCAATCTTTATTCAAACCCGACTAGTTTCAACTCCGCATGAGTCTTCTTTAGGGGCTACAGTTACAGATACAAAAATATATTCAAATTACAATGGTTTATATATAATAAATCAAAAAATAATAATAAATTAACTTACATGAGTTTTCTTAAGTGTTAGAACATACTGGATACTGGACAAGGAAAATAATTTACACAAAAGGCTGACATTAGAAATGCTCCATATAAATCATGGCAAAAATAATGTTAACCTAAAAACAGACACAATGCACATGAGCAAAATTTATAACAATATTCTAAAATACAAATGACACCTAATTAATACAAAATTAAAACAAAAACATTAAAATTTAAAAATAACAATATTTTTTTTATAGTTGCAAATATAAATAAAATAAAAAAAACTTTGGCGGTAAAACCCATTTTTAATTTTTTTTTTTTAAATAACATGACTTAACTCCTGTAAAATAAGTAATCTCACTGTACAGGTCAAAACCGTACTTAGTGAAAGCTAGCCGTTAAGGGTGTGAACACATGAATACTTTTTTTTACATCACTTGTAAAAGTGTACATTTTTTAAGTTTTGTATTGTCTTTGGTCAAAAAATTCAATGATGAGTTTTTACTGAATAAGTATGTTTTAGGGTCCCTATAATACGATTTTACCATTTTTACGATGATGTCTGTATGTATGTGTGCGTGTGTGTGTGCGTGTGTGTGTCTGTGTGTGTGTGTGTGTGTGTGTGTGTCTGTGTGTCTGTGTATTTGTGTGTGTGTGACAAAAGTTCCGCATCCCATAACGTCAATACCAGGATTCCAAAAATTATAATTTTTTCGTATTCCTCAAGTTTACATCCAGAAGAACAAGTGATTAGATTTCGGTTATAATTAGTGAACCAAAAGTAGCATCATTTGAAGATTTAACAGTTAAATTTGATTTATTGACATTTAATATTATTATAACTTAAAGAATATATTATTCTCTATACGATTTGATTACATTTTATACTTCATATTCAATAGATACAGAGTTAAAGAATTTTAAAGAAATTAAATTTTATAATTCAGCCAGCTATGTTAAACATGGAAACTACTATTATATTTATATAATTCAAATTGACAGATGTCAGTATGAGTAAAGAGTAAATTAATGTGGCAGAGATGAGGATATTGAAGTAGATGTTGGGGAACACACGGAAAGATACGGTAACAAAATAACTATAGTGTTACAATTTTCTAGAAAGTTACAAGAAAGACTATTACATTGGTTTGAACATGTCATGAGGAGAAATGAAGAATTATATTTGAACAAGAATGAGTGGTTTGGTAATGGGAGGTTGAAGAAGCAGAGAAAGACCAAAGATAAGATGGAAGGACTGTATTGCGGAAGACTTAAGAGAAAAAGAACCGAATGAGAACGACACGCAAAAATAGCGACCCCTAACGAATGGGAAAAGCTAAAGAGGAAGAAGATGTCAGTGTCAAGTGCAATTTGAATAGTTTGTTTATGAAATAATTTTACTGGAAATTTAGAATCTGTTGCAAGAAAAATTATGTATGGAATTTATACATTATACACAGGATTGACGGAAGGTATTGTGCTGGTCACAACAAATTTTTAAATATAACATGATTGTTTATATAGTATTCGATAGCAAATTTTATGTAGGTTTCAAATTTGTATAAATATATATAGGATGTTCCATTTAAGAATATAAACTTACATACCATTGCGTAAAAATGGAGCATCCTATAGAAAAGCCTATATTGCAATTTTAATATAATACAAACTGTTTGAAAATATTGTCCATAATATTTGAAATAATAGAGTTATTTAAAAAGAACAAACTAATGAATCAGCCTATATCCACACAAAGTTGAATACGATGAAGTATACAAAATTGATTGTAAGTGGAGTTGGATATATCAACTTGTACAACTATCATGTCAATAGCATCCGATATGGGAGTAGAATAATTATCTTAAAATGTTATTAAAATAGAAAACAATGATTTAAAAATAGTTCTGCATTATGCAGTTCATTTAAAATACAGTGTTTTGTACAAACTTCGCTCAATTATATGCAATATTTTCAAAGATTAATGCAGCATATTATGCAAGAAAAAAGATTAAATAACTGGAAATATTCAACCGGAAAATTTTAAATTAATGAATACACCAACTCTGAAACTTTTAAATTTTCTTTTTCTGTCTGTTTTATGAACTTTTTTATAATTAACTCAGATTTATTCTTGTTAAATTTATCTATGAAAATTTAAATAACTAATCGAAGGTAAATTTTGAATCTTAATAAACTTTATATGTTTATTCCAACAAGCGATTCGGGACTAGCACGAGCAATTTTAATTAAAAATTGTTTTATTAATATTAGCATTATCAATTTGGAAATCCATCCTTGATTTGGAATAAGTTATTTTAACAAGAATTTCAAACGAATAAAAAATAACTTCCATACATAAGCTAAGAGAGAAACGCAGGTATTTCAATTTTCTTTACCTTCCGTCACCTTTCGAGGTAAGGAAGGTATTGGCCCATATTCCGAGTGTACTTTTACAATAAAAGCGCTTTTATGGAGCACACTCCTCAAGAATACAATGTCAAAGCGCGCTACATAAAAACGAGCTCGGAATACGGGCCATTGACTTTGGTCAAAAGAAATCGAAGGTGAGCTTTTAATAAATAAGCATGTTTTAGGGTTCCATGAATACGATTTTACTATTTTTACGTAGGTATATGTATTTATGTATGTATGTATGTATGTATATATGTATGTATGTTTGCACGTATGTGTATATATGTGTGTGTATGAGTGTGTGTGTGCATGTGTGTATATGACTAAACTATCTCCATCGATAACTTCAATACTACAATTCCAAAAATTATAAATCTTTTATATTCCTCTTCCTTATATCCATATGAAGACACTACTAGATTTTGGTATTTGAAGATATTAACCGTTTTGTTTAAAGCGTAGGCTCCGGGATTTAAAATATATATAACTTTATAAATTTATCCATATAATATATAGAAAAAGTATTAATGCAATCTATATAATAACATAAATCTCGAAAAAAAAAATATTCAAAGGTATTTTTCCAAGAAAAACTATTTTGAGCTTCAAGTAAAGTGCCATTTTCGGGTATCTGATTTACACAAAAATCTAATGGCTTCTTTCCATATTACAATAAGGCAGAAGTACAAGTTTTCTAAACGGTAGTATTTGAGTTAGAGCGTAAAGAGGATACATACACACATGACATCATCGTGAAAATGTTAAAATTGGATTCTAGGAACCTAACAACGTGGTCATTTACCAAAATCACAATATGCGATTTTTATTATGATCCCTATACCTCAATTATAAAGAGCTATGCTGTAACCATGGAAACAGCTCTATATTAAGATTCTGATTGACTGATGTCAGTGTTACGTGCAATTTAGTATGTTTGTGTTAGGTATAATTGTACAAAAAATATATAATTTCTTTCTAAATGAAATTTTTACAAAACACAGAACTGACGGAAGGTAATGGTCTCGTCATAGATTTTTTTAATTCAGATTTCAATCTTCTTTTTGCTATGTCACCAGGGTCGCCAGCGACAGTGTTGTAAATAGTCAAAAGAAATAAAATATATGACCATTGCCATAGGTTTTTACTCAATGCTGAATGTGCTAAAGCAGATGTCGATAATGACGATATATTTGTAGGTAGTGGGCGTTTAGACACTCAAAGCTATAGAAAAATGTTCCGCAGAGAGTTCTCTTTATGCAAGCAATAATTTATAACTCTTGTTTTGGCAGGATTCGAAATCGAACCAATATATTTTATTTTCAGTTTTACTATCCAGTGTACTTTTCAATTTCAATAATGGGAATTTCCACGATGTTAATCTTTAAGAAAATATTACACACCCACTTTTTTATTTCTCCCATAAATTAATTGAAGCGGTGAAATGTAAAAGGAATAGGTTCTGTTTGGGAGAAGTCAATAAAAACTGATTAAAGAGTAAAGTTTGCATTTTACATGAAATCTTACAATTAATAATTTGTAACTATAAAATGCTGTACATACATACATATATAAAATCACGCATGTACCACTTAGTGGGTTAGCGCAAACCCGAAAATAATAACAACAACAACATTAACATCATACAACAAACAATAAACCCTCACTCTTAACATATTAAATTGACTGATTTTCGGTAGTGAAATACTGCATCCTGATCATAATAATAGTTACGAAACAATCATCCTTCGCCACACATTCCTGTCTAAGTACGCTTCTTTCGCCTCGGCCACACTCATAATCGCATTCATACATGCTCTTCTTCTCTTCCCACTTGGAAACTTTCTCTCTTTAAGCACCTTACCAACCACATTCATCCACTTACACACTGGTTGGCCACGCAATTAAAAACCCTCAACTTCACCAAACTTAACAATCCATTCTCTCCACATGACCAAACCATCTCAACTGACTCACATCAACTCTCTTAATAACATTGTTCCTAACCATACATTCTTCATATACTAAATTATCTTCACGCGATCCCGTCTTACATACTCACATACACCACGTAAATACCTCATTTCCACGGCAGTCACTGTCTTTTTATGCTTTCTCGTCCATACCCAACAATCGCTTCAATACATCAAAGCAAGCACTAGCACTCCATTATATACACTTAACCGAGCATCCCTTGATACATTAACGTTTCTTGCAAACGTACCTAAAGCACCCATTACCTTACATCTAGCACTCACTATAAGTTTGTTAAACTGATACAAAGTTGGCGGAATATTTTCCTTTTACATCTCAACTAGGATGACTGAAAATAGCAAAAATTGTTAGAGCAAATGATATAAATAAACAATAAAGCGCAATTTGTAGAACAAATTATATGCGACGTGCTCTTTCATTGTTTCCATCTTCAGCAATTATTCTTCTTAACGTCTCTTCAAGAAACTTCGGTTTTCCACGAATACTGTCGTATCCAAGAAGCCGTTTAGATATGCTGTAGTTATATCTAACTGGTGTATCTTCATTTCGGTTTCTTACTAAAGATTTCCTTTTCGACTATCGAGTAAATACGTATACCTGCTATACTTGCCGTCAAATAAATATGTACTGGAGATTACTACACTGTTGTTATTAAGAAACGGCAACACCGTATGGCAAAGAACAAGGTGCAGAAAAGGGAATGAGCATCAGTCAATATTTATTTGATAGCGACTATATTTACAAAAAAAAAACTGAAATACCATAATTTATCAAGATATCAATATGAGAATATAATTCCTTAGTCACGTGACATGTTTTCCGCCAATCAACATTCAGAATCTCCCTAGCTACGCGTTTATCACAGCGATGATAAAAAACAAGGAAATTATCACCGTATTTATAGTCGTTACTAAGGGATTTGTTTTCTTTATTTATGACATTGACAGTTAATTTTGAGTATAAAAATAAATAATAACAATAATTCAAACTCCGAAATATTAAATAAAACTCGTAAGTACCATGTTTTAATACAATATGAATATGTATATCAAAAGTTAGGTTAGGTTAGATTGCAAAAATTCATTATATCCTCTCATTAAATATAAGCTCGTGATATGATTAATAATCGAAGATATTGCTCGTGAAACCGAAACAGCACATTTCAACTCGTCCTTCGGACTCGTGAAATCTGCAGCTCGGTTTCACTCGAGAATATCATCGATGATAATCATATCACTTGTTATATCACGTATGAAAATATGTCATGCAATTTATTAAATTTCACGTTTTTTCATATTTTGTACCACCCTTCGGCTTGGAATCAATTTTACTATTTACAATGTCGCCTTCTATTCCATTTTATATAACATGAGAAGCAACTTCATATTTTTCATCTCGTTTGTCAGTTGATGCATAAACGCCACGCCAATATTAGCCCGCCTACGGATCTCGTGCAAGTTTCTAAATGAAGCTATCACGTTCTCCAATTTGAAAAGTGACCGCCAGAGCGCTGAGTTTGCGGTTCTTATGTAAGAATTCTGCTTAGTTTAAACAATGTAAACGCAAAGAACAAACCGTGTTTGACTAGGATCCGTCAGTTTTCGGCGATGAACCTCAAACAAGGATTGTTCATTTGTTTAACGCAATTTTGCTTTGTTGATTTTAACATTTGATTTATTACTTCGTTTGTTTTATCATCTCAAATGTTCTTTTATATGATTTATGAATGTTTCCACCATTTCAGATTAAATTTTCAACTTAAATCTAAGTGGCAATATTATGATACTCAAAGTAATTTGTCATATTCCGGTATAAAATGAAATGTACCCATCTTATCCAGTTTTTTTTTTAAATTTAATCATGTCTAAACTTCTAACCTTGTTTTCTAGAAATCATATTCGTTTAAGAAATAAAATAGTACATTATTTAATGTGTCAAGGGCGTCGACTTACCAAAATTTGTGTGAGTGCTCATTGATAGGGGGGAGGGGGCAGTACGCCGGGCCGGGAAGTTTACTAGGTGGCGTGTAAAAATCGTACTTATCCCTTTATTAGTCTACATATGTAGACCACGCATCTTCAAACAGTAATAATTTGAACAACATATTATATGCGCAGGCGTGGTTCTGAGTAGCTGTTGACAATACAGTCTTCTATAACTATAGCATTCTAAATATATTTTATAGTGGTAGTACTTTAAGTATGTGCAATTTAAATAAGAGCGGTCTGCGATTTGATATCGCGCGACTAATCGTATTATTTCTGTTCCATGATTTAAAAAAAATACTATTATTTATTAATTTACTTTAAGCGTTTATTATTATTATTATTATTATTATTATTATTATTATTATTGTTAATTTTAGAAGGAGATACTTCGAATCGAGACTATTAATGATCGGATGAAATGGCTTGAAGAGTTGAATTCGCACTGTTTCTATTTCCATCACATAAGCCAAATGTCCTTATATTTGCCCTATTAAAATCGTATGTAGACTGCGTGACTAAACTTGTCACAAAAGTCCGTACGAATAACGAATGGTTATACAAACGAAGTTTAGCTTCGTATATGTATATTGGCCGATTTGTTTTAATCATTATTAAACACTTGTCAAGTGTATGATGATGATGACAGCAAATCAGGATATTGAAGTTTTTGAAACGCGCTACAGGAAAGTATTGTAATTCGTCAGAATAAATAACAGCAGTTATATAATAATGTATTTATTTGTCTTGAGGTCCTTTGACCTATACAAATTTCAATTACAATTACATTACAAGTTTACATACATTTACAATTTTACAGAGACATTTTTAGTGCCCTCTGTTGGCACCCCCGTTACAAGCAAAGTAGCTTATAGTGACCTCTGCTGCCACTCGGACTCCTCTTGCCGGTTTTTATTAAAAACTGACTCGTGTGGGATTCGATCGCTGTTCCACAAGAGCAACCTTGTATTGCCAGGCGAGCACTCTGGCCACCGATGACCGTAACAGTAGTTATATATTATTACCTACAAGCGAATAGAATATGTATAATTTATCTTCGACTTTTTAATAGGAAGCTTTATTTACCTAATAAGAGTAGATAAATTTTTAAAACCATACTCTTAATCACTATTTTCAATTTTACCAATTTAAAAGTAAATATTTGAATTTATTTATTTTATAATAAAAAAAATATAAATATATAATCACGGCTTGGTTACTTTAGTCTGCATCTTTATTCTCCTTTATACATATAATAATTGACATATTTTTTTAACACGAATATACTCGTACATACATACTCGTACATTGTTTATTTATACCCCCGAAAATATAATGTGTTATTTTCTGATTCAAATTACCTAATTCCAAAATCGTTGCTTTCAGTTCTTCATCGTCCTTATAAAGGGTCCGCCAAATAACTTTTTTTTTTTTAAAATGCTATAAAAAAAAAAACTACTGAATATTTTCTCAAATTTTTTATTTGAAAGTACAATCCTTCCGGTTAATAATAGAAAATAATTTCATTCAAATGGCTGCTTCGGCTGGCCATGCAGTAGCGTACACGTTCGGTCCAATTTTTAAGCACATTATCGATTGTGTGCAGCTGTATTTCACCAATGGCTTCACGAATATTGTCCTTTAAAGCGTCAATTGTCTCTGGCTTGTCGGCGTAACACTTATCTTTGATGGCACCCCACAAAAAATAGTCCAACGGTGTCAAATCGCAGCTCCGAGGTGGCCAAACGACATCAGCTCTGCGGCTGATAATGCGATCTTCAAAAACAGGGCGCAAAACATCGAGTGTAGCTTCGGCTGTGTGGCACGTAGCGCCGTCCTGTTGAAACCAAATGTTGCCAATATCCTCCTCTTCAATTTTTGTGAACAAAAATTCGTTCAACATGGCCCGATAACGATCGCCATTGACTGTAACGGCCACTCCTTGCTCATTTTCGAAGAAAAATGACCCAATTATGCCTCTGGACCAAAATCCACACCAAACAGTGACTCGTTTTGGGTGCGTCGGCTTTTCAATGTATTCGTGCGGGTTTTCTGTGCCCCAAATGCGACAATTTTGCTTGTTTACATACCCGCCAAGATGAAAATGAGCTTCATCTGAAAAGATGATTTTTTTGGCAAAATCGGCATCTTCTGTAAGTCGATCACAGGCCCACTCAGCGAAGCGAAAACGCATTGGATGGTCAGTTGGCTTCAACTCCTGAACCAATTGGACTTTGTATGCCGTCATACCAAGGTCTTTATGCAAAACTCGTCTCAATGATGTCTCCGAAATGTTCAATTGTTGAGAACGACGGTGAATTGATGTTGATGGCGCTTCACGCACACTTTCTGCCACAGCAGCAATATTCTCGGGTGTACGCACTGTTTTTGGCTTTTCACGCTTTGGTTTATCGATGAGGATGCCAGTTTCTTTCACTTTTTTCACAAGATAACGAACATACGGAGCTGACGGTGCATCTCTTCTTCCAAAATCCGTACGCAATTTTCGCACACATTCTGCAACATTACCATGATTTTCAAAGTAATGTCGCAATATTTCCCAGCGTTGTTCAAGCGTATACACAACCATATTCGTTCAGCGGAAGGATAAAACTAATTATCTGTCAAATCAAACATGAGCTAAGTGTTACCATTCACGAAATAAGCACTAGTTGAAAAAAAAAAAACGTTACATGGCGGACCCTGTATTTCTTACCTCGAACTATGTTTTTTAAAGTTACGAATGTATAAATAATTGTCAGGAGTCAGGTCTGGACTATAGGGAGCTTACCAAGCGTCACCTCACGGGCACTTATTGCTGGCGTGGAGAGTGCACCACAGGGGTTATATATATATATATATATATATATATATATATATATATATATATATAGTGTAGATTTTAATAAATTATTTAATAATATCCAATAAATGAAAGTTGTTTTCGTGTTTATAATACAGACAATGCTTTTTCATTTTCATTTAAAAGCTTTTCACACAATACCGTAATAGTTAAATTTTATTTAATATATTTTGATACCACAATATTTTATCCATCATTAATTATATATAAAATAAAATTACTCACCAACAGTTGAATAAAATGGCCGTAAATAGAAACGCACAACAATCTGAAATAAAAATAGAAATTTATTATTATTAATTTAAAAGAGATATTTTTGTTTGTAAAGCAAATACTACTATGTTTTTATAACTCTGTTACTAAGTGCTACTGTATATTCAAAATGAAGGATATCCTGATATCCAGATTTCCACTATATTTTCAATAATACTCGACATGCTTGCAAATCTGGATTATTTTCTTTGTAAACGAGCCTTTTGTATGGGAAATTGTCACGAATGAAAATATACTTATTTAAGTCCTAGAACCTGGCAAAAAAACCGATTAATAGCAAACATAGATATTATTACTTATTTATTTTATAAAATTGAATTGTATAATGTTTTACCTCTCGCTAAAAGAGGTATTGGTATTAGATTCATGCTAAAAATCGCATATCCAGATTTTATTGAATAAGCATGTTTTAAGGTCCCTACAATCCAATTTTGACATTTTTACGATGATGTGTGTATATATGTATGGGTTTGTATGTGTGTGTGTGTGTGTGTGTGTGTGTGTGTGTGTGTGTGCGTGTGTGTGTGTGTGTGTGTGAGTGTGTGTGTGTGTGTGTGTGGATGTTGGATGTTGAAAGGACGATTTCTGAAAAACTATAAGACTTTATATCTGTTTAACTACGTATTTCTCAATCGGACATTAATGGAAAGAGTTGAAAAGGTTTTGGTAGCAACAACCGACAGTAACAGATTCTTAAAAAAAATATTCTAAATATTTTTTTTTTAATTTTGTTCCTGCAAATATTAAAGAAGTTTAAATTCTCTATCTGATGCATTTAAATATTTTATTATATCGCCTATAGATTTAGAGATAAAAGAAATATAATATATAAAATAAACTATTGTAATAAACTTACAGCCGAAATATTGACATGGAAACCAATTGAAAAATTAAAATGTTTCTAACGGACAGATAAATGCCAGTGTCAGAAATCCGAAGACATTACTGAAGACTTATTCTGGGAAGTACATACATATATTGTTTCTTATTGTATTAATAGTTAAATATTTAAAATTATAGGTATATTACAAGTACCCTTCACAAATACTGTCAATCCCGACAGTGAATTGGAAACTATTAAAATAATTAGTATTTTTCACAGACGCAGAAAATTTAAATTTAAAATGTAAATATTAAATGCAATAATTCCTTTAAAACGTGCTATTGAATACGCATTGATACATTATTCGATTAAAACGATAATACTTTTTTCCTTCCCTGTTTCTACGCAGATGGTAAAAAGCAAAGTCAAAACAGATTCCATTAGCTAGTAAATTATCTACTAGTAAATCAAATAATCTACTGCACTTTTGCATATCTAATCAGTCTGCATGTACATGAAGTTATCAATTAAGTCAACAGTAATTTCAACGAATCAATACTTCTGTAATGTGCTTCTAAAAGTGCAGTAAATTAAAACAGGAGTGGGTTCATGTAACTGTGAAAACGATATTGCGACTATCGGCAAATGAAAATGTGATCACGTAAATAGTGAATGTTGATTACAACAATAAATTCAAAAAAATCTGTTGTGGCCAGCGCAATACCTCTCGCCACTTCCTTTTTTGGTTACATAAGTATAGGGCGCGAACAGTCATGTTAAATTGTTGGCCTTGACTAACAGATGTAGGGGCCCGTTTCAGAATGATAATTAGTAATTATGTACATAGATGTCACATGTTAGAATTTTTCATTAAAAATTTCAAGATTTTCTAAAATCACGAAGGTAATTATCACCAGGAGAGTGGAACTTACTTATCGAGGAAAATAAACCACATGGAATTGGAAAGTCACTAAATTTATCAAGGCCAAAAAAGTCACATGACTGCTCGCGCCCTATTGTATTTAACATTTCTTGTATACCTACACTCTACACCAAAAATTCTACTTATATATATTCCTTATATTTAGATTGTTTAATTTTAAATTCATTTTATGAAGAAATTTTGTCCTCTTCTAATTTTTTGAAATGTTTCCAATTCATTGTCAGGATTGACAGTATTTTTGAAGGATATATGTAATATACCTATAATTTTAAATATTTAACTGTTAATACAATAAGAAATAAAATGTATGTACTTCCCAGAAAAATCTTCTGACACTGACATTTATCTGTCAGTTACAAACATTTTAAATTTTCAACTATTTTCCATGGCATTCTTCCGGCTGTAAAATTTATTTTAACAGATTATTTTATATATTATATTTCTTTTATCTCTAAATCTATAGAAAATATAATAAAATACTTAAATGTATCAGATAGAGAATTAAATTTTTTTTAATATTACCAAGAAAAAAAATCAAAAAATATTATTTAGAAGATTTTATTTCAAGAATCCTCTACTTCTGGTTGTCCAATTGTTACCAAAACCTTTTCAGATCTTCCCATGCATATCCGATTTGGAAATACCTTTAAACAACTATAGTCTTATAGTTTTTGAGTACTCGTCCTTCCAACATCCCACACACACACACACACACACACATCATCGTAAAAATTTTAAAATCGGATTGTAGGGACCTTAAAACGTGCTTATTCAATAAAATCTGGATATGCGATTTTTAGCATCAATCTAAAACCTCTCTTAGCGAGAGGTAAAAAGGAAATTTTATCAATTACCATTTTGCGAAGCATCAGAAATAGAGATTGTAAAAATTAATATTTATGAAATGATCATTTTCCACAGCCCGCCCGTAGGCTGTCCACTTTTATTTAAATGTGGCCCAGAATTTATTTACTTGAAATACAGTACATAATAAAAATTAGATTACTTTAAAATAACAATCTTGTATACTGCAGTATTTTTAATTAATTAATTAGGAAGTAATTTTGTTTACTTCATAAATTTTTCTTCTGGAATGAGAAAAGGAGAATGACGTCTATAACATTAATATTAATAGTTTAATTTGTGTTCTTTTTTTCAATTCTTATAGCACTGCTATTATAAACGAAATAAAAACGAATATTAATTACTAATATTATAAGCATGGCAAGTCCATAAGTTTTACAAATGCGATAACAGGTCTTATGAAACATGTTTTTATACTATTTTTTCTATTGAGGCAATTTTGTTATTCTATTAGATCGTTACAAACTGGAACTTGTAAAAAATACGACTAGGTGTTTTTTATCAGTTATATTGGTAGCGCTTACCGCCTGCTAAATTTTTTATAGACAATTCACTAAAACAAAAGATACGTCATCAAACGTGGCAAACTGTTTTACATAATAATTTCTAAATTCTAAAAAAATTTCATAACATATTGATATATTCTGTATATTGGAAGTTTAATTTTATTTTATATTTGTATAATATTGAAGAATTATTTCCGGAAATTAGTTTAAAACTGATTTAAGAAAAGAAAAAGATGATGGCGTGAGTTTGTTGGTTCAGTGAGTAGCCTTCTTTGTTAACTGACAGAAATTTGAGGTAATAATTCATATGTCAGTTTTGTGAACAGTTATACCACCTTTAGAAAAAGAAAATCGCTAAAATCGCTAAAAACAGAGCTTTAAAATTAAAAATTAAATACATATGTTTTTCGATAATTATTATAGATAAATTTTGAAAATTATTCTGCCCAAAACTATTCCTTGGTTAAATAATTCTTTATTCTTTTAAAAACGAAAAAAAAAAATGATCCCCCAATGCATTATATATTGCTGTAATCTTATATATATATATATATATATATTTCAACATTTGGAAAAATCGTTTGTAAATCATTTTTTATTTTATTATATAGTATAAACTTTTATTTTCGTTTGTGGGCCCCCTGGCATATGAGACCCGAGGCGGCCGCCTCCATTGCCTGTGCGTAAATCCACCACTGCGTATAGATTGCATTTTAAGTCTATTTTTCCACTGGTATTTAGTAAACTTTTCCTTTTAAAAATTGATATTTTTATATACAAATTGGAACGTTTACATACTATTGTATGTAGGATTCGCTAATATTACCAATAGATTCACAACTTTGCTCATTCTTGAGTTTTTACCGTAAAAATTAAAATATATCCATATCCAGTTAAAAGAAAATCAAATTTTTTATTGTTATTCAGATACAGTAGAATACGTTCAGTACGACTTCGTTTATAACGGCCAATCGCTTTTAGCGACCTAGATGCAAACTCAAGTTTGGTTTTCATAAAAATGACTGTGAAAGTATATTCGTTTAGTACGACACCGGTTAAAGCGACTAACCGCTCTGAGCGACCTAATTTACTAAAAATCGTCCGTTTAGAGCGACGCTGCAGAAGTGCTCAATGTATTTCTGTGTACAAATTACGATGATGGTATTTTGAAAAGTAACATGTCTCGTTTTTACAATGCCGTGCGTGGTTCTTACTATCAAACAAAAAGAAAAAAAAACAAGCAAAATTACAGACTTTTTACACGAGTAAATATAATGTATTGTTTAAATTTTCTGTTACTACTACATTATTACATATGTATGTAGCTCTACGTTGTTTGTTAGCTGTAGCTATACTGGGTTTAATTAAAACTAAAATATATTTCATTTAAATGTTTGTTTTATTTCTAACAATCGTTCATTTAATCAGAATCAAAGAAATATGAATAGAAAATAAAACAATAAGGATTAAATAACCTGGCCGTTTTGTGCGTCGTCCGGTAAGAACGACGTAATATCACCGGTCCCTTGACGGTCGCTCTTTCCGGATGCTACTGTACTTTTCAACCTGTTTTATGCTCGCAGCTATCGCTTGTGTTATTTTTCGTATATTTATCTATTATCAAAGAATAATATATTGGGCATAATCAAAAGTACAATTTCTTGTTAAATATATAGTGTCAAAAAAAACAAACTTGAAACTACTTTTTTACTTCTATTGGAGTACGAACTCATGCTTCCATTTCCGATCATGTAATCTATACCTACTTTTTGTGTGGGATCTGTTCGATTCTGCCAGTCTAGCACTCGACGTCTAATAGTTCTCATATGTTGAAAGTTCAGGCAGTTCAGTGAGAAGATTTTAAAGCTTTTAAAGGGAAATCGATCTAGATTTATATACTTAGAGTGAACTGTCTGATCTCAACCAACTTATCATCATGTATCATTTGAACAGCCATATCACTTGAATTTTAAACCTTTCGTTCTACTTTTTCGTTTTTGTCTTATAACTTTTATGTTTATTACAAATGTAGTTCAAAAATAATACTATAAATTTCTTTGAAGTATATACTTTAAGAAAATAAGAAAATTAATGCTTGAGAAGGTAACAATTTTTACTAATAAATAAATAACAACATTCGGAAAATACGTCGTGTTGTATATAAAAAAATCTGTTGTGGCCAGCACAATACCTTCCGTCAATCCTGTGTATTATGTACAAATTCCATACATAAATTTTCTTCTAAAAGATTCTAATTTTTTGGTATTTTATGATTCCCTTTCTCGGCAACTGAATTCCATTCTCCTGATAACAAACAAACCACATGAAATAAGAAAATCATGAAATTTTGAATGAAAAATTATGACACTTGTCAGTTATGGACATAATTAATTGCTGTCATTTTGATACGGGTTCCCATATCTGCTTGCCAAAGGCACGCGCCCTATACATATTTTTTTTTGCAAAAGATGCTATATTTCCAGTAAAGTTATTTCATAAACAAACTATGCAAATTGCACTTGACACTGACATCTACTTCTTCTTCTTTAGTTTTTCCCATTCGTTAGGGGGTCGCTATTTTTTATTTTCTTCTTCCACTCATTTTTGTTTTGCGTGTCTTCCTCATTCAGTTCCTTTTCTCTCAAGTCTTCTGCAATACAATCTTTTCATCTTATATTTGGTCTTCCTATGTTTCTTCCACCTTCTATTAATATATTCATCGCTTCTCATGACATGTTCAAACCAATGTAATCGTCTTTATTATATCCAGAAACTTCTAACACTAGAGTTACTTCCCTTATTCTGTCATTGATTTACATTTTATTGATACTGACATCTGTCAATTTGAATTAGCAGTTTCCATGGTTAAGTTAGCATAGCTGGCTGAATTATGAAATTTATATGAATTTTTTTATCTTTATTATTCTTTAATCCTATATCTGTTAAATATGAAATATAAAATGCAATCAAATCGTATAGACAATAATATATTCTTTAAGTTATAATAACATTTAACTGAGTTTTTCAAGAAAAACTGTTAAAATCTTCAAATGAGGGTACTTCCGGTTGACCAATTATAACCAAAATCTAATCAAGTCTGCATATGGTTGTAAGGAAGAGGAATACACAAGAATTGTAATTTTTGGAATTCTAGTATTGGAGATATCGTGCAGGAAAAAACGGTCACATACACACACACACACACACATACACACACACACACACACACGCACATACGAACACACACACACACATACAGACATCATCGTAAAAATAGTAAAATCGTATTGTAAAGACCCTAAAACGTGCTTATTCAATGGAAACTCACCACCGATTTTTTTGACCAAAGACAATACCTTCCTTACCTATAGGTGACGGAAGGTAAAAATCTAAGAGTACGCACATATTAAACGGATATTTTCATAAATGCTTTGCAAGTTTGTATAAAATCTTGATATTTATACTTTTTTACGCTCATCGGTGGTCGTGTGGTCAGAGTGCTCGCTTGACAATACAAGGTTGCTCGTGTGGGACAGCGATCGAATCCCACACGAGTCAGTTTTTAATAAAAACCGATGTACCCAGATGAGTCCGAGTGGCAGTAGAAGTCACTGTATGCTATTCTACACGTAGCGAGGGTGCCAACAGAGGGCACTAAAAATGTCTCTGTAAAATTGTATATGTATGTAAACTTGTAATGTAATTTTAAATGAAATTTGCATAGATCAAAGAACCTCAAGACAAATAAATACATTGTTATTATTATATTTATATTTTATTAAAACCTGGGGCTCAAGCTTTACTGACTTTTTCTGGTTGTCTAATAACTAAAACATGTCGTTTACAGAACGTTTGCATTCACCATTTGCCAAAATGTTTAATTTATGTATTAAAAGATGTCTTCAACTGTAAGACCGAAAAATATACCTACTATTCAATTTTTACCTTCCGTCACCTTTAGGTAAGGAAGGTATTGTCTTTGGTCAAAAAATTCAGTGGTGATTTTTTAGTGAATATCATGTTTTAGGGTCCCTATAATATGATTTTACCATTTTTACGATGATGTCTGTATGTATGTGTGTGTGTGTGTGTGTGTGTGTGTGTGTGTGTGTGTGTGTGTATGTGTCTGTGTGTGTGACGAAAGTTTCGGATCGCATAACTTTAATACCACGATTCCAAAAATTATATTTTTTTCGTATATCTCAAGTTTACATCTAGTAGAACAAGTGATTAGATTTTGGTTATACTTGGTCAACCGGAAGTACCCTCATTTGAAGATTTTAACAGTTAACTATGATTTATTGACATTTAACGTTATTATAACTTAAAGAATATATTATTCTTTATACGATTTGATTGTATTTTATATTTCATATTCAATAGATATAGAGTTAAAGAATTATAAAGATATTAAATTTCATAAATCAGCCAGCTATGCTAACCATGAAAACTACTAATATATTCAGATAATTCAAATTGACAGATGTCAGTATCAATGAAAAGTAAATGAGAGATGAGAATTTTGAAGACACGGAAAAATACGGTAAGGAAACAACTCTAGTGTTACAAGTTTCTAGAAAGATACAAGAGAGACTATTACATTGGTTTGAACATGTCATGAGGATAGGTGATGAATATATTGGAAGAAGGATGAATAGCTCAGTAATAGAAGGTTGAAGAAACAGAGGAAGACCAAATATAAGTTGGAAGGACTGTATTGCGGAAGACTTGAGAGAAAAGGAACTGAATGAGAACGACACGCAAAACAGAAATGAGTGCAAGAAGAAAATATAAAATTGCGACCCCTAACGAATGGGAAAAGCTAGAGAAGATGTCAGTGTCAATTGCAATTTATGTATGGAATTTGTACATAATACACAGGATAGACGGAAGGTATTGTACTGGCCACATCAGATTTTTTTAAATGCTCCACTAGAGTATTTTTCATATTTTCATCAAAAATAGGTTTGAACCTTCCCAGTGAATTAGGTAGGTACAGCCTCTTTCAGAATGTAGCGTCGTGAATTCCAAGGGATGGCGCTGTGTTCGAGTTCGAGTTCTGATTTGTATTAATAAATCTGAAATAAATTTTAGTTCTCGATTTCTTTTTCTTTTATAACAAACCTTCTGCAAAATAAGAACTAAAAATGTAAGTATCTTAAGAGTACAAGATATTGCGTACTTTTGGAATTTTTACCATTTCATATTGTATTTTACTTTACAAATTAAATAGTAGATGTTGTCCCATGCAGTATTAAGTACTCTTTAAAAACGATATTTAGAATAAACTTAAATACTTTGCAACTAGATATTTATTAACAATAATACTGTAAATTCAAATTGAAATAATTCAAAAATAATATCATAACATACAAAAAATATTCAAATTATCGTAACACTTACACTATTTAAAAAAAAAACTAATTTTTCCTACAAATAACTACTGTAAAAAGACCTACTTTTTGCAGTTAACAATTTGTACGGATCACACATACTAATTGCGATATGACCAGTGCGTACTCTTAGAACGCGCATACCCTTACCCGCCCCTACCCTACTAACATGTGTCACATTGTCAAATAAGTTTCCGGAAAAAAATTGAATGGACGCTACTGTGATTCAAGGGTAGTATATTGAACCTGCTTATTATTACAATATTTAATATAGCTTAAGCTATAAAATTCATATTTAACATAGAGCTAGTGGCCCGTTTTCTTCTATAAGACGAAGTTTAGTTCTGACTTGTCTCAAGAGTCATTGGCAAGTTTCAAAGTTTTTTATGCGTACTGTTTGAAAAATCTACCGCCTTAATTGCTCTTAATTTTGAGCCTCGTACCCATTGTCGTACACCTTTCTTGTAAGTAACTACTCGTATATATTTTGTTGTAAATTCAAATCTGTCTTTGTGCGAGATGAGTAAAACATAAGAAAAAGATTGTTTTTAGCAGAACATCTATATATAAAAACTGTATTAAACCATTATATCTAATATGTATACGATATGGACCCAAAAGTCTCTCGGCTACGTTAAAGTAAATATGATTTGAAAGGATACAATTCGCTACTACCGGGACAAAATGTCATAAGTCGATGTTTTCAATAACTGAACGGCTACATGCCACATATAGTCAGTTTTGAAATATTAATTCTCTTAAACCCCAAAATCAAACCTTGTAATTTTTATAACATTTAATGTCATAATAAATTACTTCGAATTTTACTGGCACAAAATTGACCCCTGTGGTGCACTATCCACGCCAGCTATGAGTACCCGTAAGGTAACGCCTGGTAAGCGCCCACACGGTAAAAATATTTCATCGTTACCGATATCTATGAACAAAGCAGATTGGCACACCCAGCAATAGGTAATATGCCATGATGATATATACAGTGTGTTAATTAAAAACCTGGCCATAGGCGTTTAACATGGAAAATCAGTTTTTCCTTGCTTAAAAGTTTCCAAATTATTTTAGACCAAAATACTTCAAATAAATGTTATAGAGAATTAAATTCTGTACCCGAATTAGTAATGAGATTTTATTTTTGACATTTCATAACCGAGAAAATCAGTTTTAAATTTTTTTGGAGATAGCTGATTTATAGCAGTAGTTATGGAACTCAAACAAAATTATGAACAATTGTATGCCATCTTAACTGTCAAAAAAAGTTTGCGTCTTGTGATTTTCGTTCAATAACATATTTAATAGAAAGTATGAAAGTTTTCTTATGAACAAAAGCTTCAGATTATAAAATGGTGTTACTCGACAAATTTTGTTTGAGTTGCATGTTTATTACTATAAACCAGAAATCTTCAAAAACTTTAAAACTGATTTTATCGATTACTAAATGTCAAAAATAAAATCTTATTACTAATTCGGGTACAGAATTTAAATTCTCTATAACATTTATTTGAAGTATTTTTTTCTAAAATAATTTGGGAACTTTTGCGCAAGGAAAAACTGATTGCCCACGTTAAATATATATATATATATATATATATATATATATATATATATATATATATATATATATATATATATATATATATATATATATATAGTGTGTAGCTCCTATTTCTTCATAACAAGTAAGAATATGCAACATGATCGATGAAATTTACAATAAAAAAAATTGAAAAAGACGATACATGCCACATAAAAAGTTTAATTAGCTATCCAGACTCATCTGATGAATATTCTTCATTACTTACGGATTGTGCATAATCTTAGTCTAACAAACAATCATCAGAGTCGAAGTAAAATGTTCATCGCTGTTTTCACTATCAAAACCCAATTTTCTCTTGGCAGAAACATCTGAGCTCCATGCCGCCATGATGAATTTATTTGTGGCTTGTGTTGTTACTACACAAATATACCTATCTGAATATTTTCCAAATTAATAAAGCTATGAGCCGATTGTAGCAACATCTTTGAGAGAATAATAGCTATAACTAAAATAGGGGATTTGTAGAACATCACACATTGATTAGTGGCATAGATAACTCAAATTTGTTAAAAGTGTGGCATGCTGGCATGTAGCCCTGTTACCCCAAGCCCTTCAATTGCATTTGGATTAAATTTACTACGTAAAACGTACAACTAGACCCGTTTAATTGTATTTACGCCTGCTCATAAACTTCCAACATTTATAGCCTTGTTCTTAGACAAAATTATGTACGTTGGGACTTCAAATTTAATTTAAACGCAATAATGGGACCATAAACTATTTTTTGTACAAATATATGACGATTAATGAAAACCCGACAAGAAAATTCTTTATATTAAGCAAGATATGAATTTTTAAAAGTTTTTCAATGAGTTTGTGAAGTGATGTGTGACGACCAGTGGTAATGAAACAATGTTTTTCTTCAAACGTCATAAAAGTAGCATCTTTTGTGACTTGATTCACAAGGTAGAAGTTTAATTTCTACGCCGTCGGAGTAGAAGTAGCTAATATCTACGCCGCCGGCGTAGAAATAAAATAAATAAATATCTATAGAAACTACACAGAATCAACGAATACGAAGTAACTTTAATAAAAGAAACCTTTAATATCGTCCTAAATGTCACTATAACACGCTAAGTAACCTAAGAATAAGTTACTAAATACCATCAATATCTGTCAAATTTAGATAAGTAACCTATAAATTGAAATATAAACAGAGTTTACTTTTGAGGAAATAACATAGAATAGTAGACTTACAGATTACAATTACAGGGACGTAATTAACAAAAAAATACTTAGTATTAAAGTGATAAGAAAAGTTTATATTGTTTTGTAATGATTCCTGGACATATCTTTCAGTCACACTTTTAGATTTCCATCCAATTCGCAACTTCAGGGGGCGTACATTGTAATACTTAAAATTCCGACATAATTGCACACATGGATGATATAAGATTGCACAGTTTTTATTTAAACGTCAAAACGTGAAAATTTTCACTTCAATGTTTATAACAAAAAGTGAACAAATTAGTATCCATAACTACACGGCAATTGAAATCGCAAACGTAATTTACGTAAAATGTAACGTCAGTAGTAGATATTTTTCTTTAAATATTTACGTTTAAAGAAAAAATATAATGTGTGATTCGGAGTAAAAGTGTCTTTGTGTGCAATTGTCTGACTCGCTTCGTTCGTCATGCAAACTGCCAAGCTCGCCACACAAAGTATCACTTTTACTCCAAATAACATAATGTACTATTTTTCATGAGAGTAGATACTATATATTTTTTAAATATAAAAATTAATTTATATTAATTAAACTTAATGCAAACGAAAATAAAATATATTTTTCAAATTTTATGGTATTTACTTCATATTCGAGTAAGTGCTGTGCAAAAGTTTGAGATAACAGTAATAAACATCACTAGCGCAGTGATATTTAGAAATAAATAAAAGATATCAAACGTATAATAACTTTAAATGCCAACAAACAAATGAAATATGACAGTTCATAGTTCTACCATCTTTATTCGCCTTGGGCGGGGCTTTATGGATTTATACTTAAGCGAGATTTTTAGCTTCTAAATTTCTGGCCAATAGAATCAATACGAATACAAATGACATCAGAAATGTTTAATTCGATATAATTTTTTACAGAAGAATATTTCTGTAAAAGTTTTATAATAAAAGCGATATTATATTTTAGTTTTTATAAGGTGGCGATAAAGTATTAAAAGTTGTAGTAACCTGCGAAATAACAAATTTCATTTATTTTTCTTTTGTTTTTTAATTTGTTTGTCTGTCCGTTGTAATTCGTTATCATTAGTAAATGTTCCCTTAAATGTACGTAAATAAATGTGAGTTTTTTCAACACGGTGCCCCCGAGCATTTTAGCCATTTCGTTCATTAACATTAACACTTCATGCATTTGAAAATAAGTGGATTGATTGGGACGGTCCTGTTCTTTGACCTCCCCGCTCACCAAACTTAACATAATTCATCTCTTACTTATTATCGACCTCGAGCATCTCTGTAACCGGGTGGAAGCAGCAGCGTCAGAAATTCTATAAGGCATGGGCCGTGCAGGGTACGCTGATTCATGGGTACACCGAGCAAGACTTCTAGTGTGATAAGGCCTTTAGTGAAAAATTGTTACCTTATTAACCTTCCGTCGATTCCGTGTATTACGTACAAATTCCATATATAAATTTTCTTGCAAAAGATTATATATTTTAGAAAACTGTACAATGTACAAAGTACAAATGCGACACTTGGTGAACTGCTCTGAATAATATTAATAATATTTAAATTACACTTGGCAAAGTTCACAAAATTTCAGTCTCTGAATCAACCTCTCGGTCATTTATCAGAGACTGGCCCACTCAACCAGAACCACAGACGATGACAAATTTGTGTTAACATTTGATAAACTATTATAATATGAATGAACTAATGGTGCACGTTGTAAAACTAACGAAATTTATAAACAGGGTGTCGACCGCGACACTGGAACACAATACTTTAACATGTAAAATCACACTTTCGTAATATCCTGCTTCCCTAATTATTATAGGTAAAAATGCTTTAAATAAAAGTTGTAGAGCTTAAAATTAATTTTACATGCTTTGTAACGGCAAAAAATAGGTATGAAAATGTCAAAAATCACCCCAAAAATAACGATAGCCATGGAATTGACAGATAAATTAACAAATATTTGACGTTCTACCTATCAAGTTAGGTATTATTCCGTTGTTGAAATAATTCTTGTAATGAGTGCAACGTCTCACGTGCTTAACATATTTCAAACAAAATTTTATATTTTGATGTATCCTCAAACATTTAAATTTCATTTTAAAAATTAATTTGACTCCATCCTGAAGAAGTAGCAGTAGGCTACGAAACGTCAATGTTCGTCAAAAAAATAATTAAAAAATTACCATTGTAACGCTATTTTGGGGATAGCGGACAAAAAGTTGGCGTGAGATTTCTGGGGCGCCAACGGTCGGATAGCAGGTTTAGAGATAGGGTGAAATATGAAGAACACAATTAAAATAAAATAAAAGACAACTTTATTGTATGGTAACTCATTGTACAAAATAATATGGTGGTCGCTGATGGGTAAAATTGGATGCAGGGTGTGCGAATTAGTCTAATTACAGGTTTTCGGAAAAACGACGCCGGGCGTCGCGACGGCGGTAAGGTCGGCGGATGAACGGTAGATGCACGGATATCAAGAATGCGTATAAAAATGTGTTCAGACGGTTTCGGTGTGACCGACGCTAGGCGTTGCAACGGCGGTGGGCAAGCGGTAGATACGCTATTCTTAAGGATTCGTATAGGATCGTGTTCAGACGGTTTTGGCATTATCAACGCCAGGCGTCGCGACGCTGATGTCGCGTTGGTTCGGCGGCTAACGGCAGTAATGACGGAAGAGGTGTAGTTACGTGTTTCAGCTGTAATCGGAAGATCGACGCCGGGAGTCGCGACGCTGACGCTCGTAACTGGATGTTTGCAGAGTATGTGGAAATCGATGGTATATGCGGCGCACGACGAGAAAGTCGACCCAGGTAAACCTCACAGACTCTATGCCTTGACTGCCTCGGCTTACGCACTGGGACGTCGCGGCGCAGAGTCGGAAAACGTACTTGGGTCGATGCACGATAAAAAAAAAACGCCTCGGGATAACGGACCGTTTTACAGTAACTCTGGATAAACACGCGGCTTCGACGTCTGTAACGCTCGGGTTTACACGCCGGCGGCGTCGAAACGTCAAGTCGGCAAAACTCGCAAAGCGTCACTGTGAAATGGCTAGACACGCGCAACTGGCGAATTTAGTCCACGGAGATTATTACGGCCGGAGTCAGTCGTAGTGTCTCTGGATGTTTTCAAATACACCTTTCACAAGATGCTTTGGCCTACGCTCAACAAGCTTTGCTACGTCGGGCGTATGAATCTCTCAACGAGACACTAAGACTAACTTTCAGTACACAACTCGACAACTCGAACGGAGAGCTCACAGTACGGGTTTTAAAGAAACGGAAACTTTGCTCACCTGGAGGTCGGCTTCGATGTCTTGACAGATTACTCGCAGTCAAGTGTCGATGGAGTACTTACAATCGACTTACTAATTGATGAGAGGAATACTCGCAGTTAACAACTATCTTCTATAATCGCGGGCCCTGCTTTTATACAACCCTGCTAATTAAAACAGCTTAAGTTTGTTTACTGATAGCAAGAACTGCATAAAAGAACAGGGCAAAAAGGTTTAAAATGGAACACGATGTTGACGGCCCTTTATGCGGTTTATTCTCGGTCAAATTACGCGCCTTGTTCCAATTGCCGAGAAGAAAAATTTTCACGATCCGCGGAATCATAAGGGCTGAGCTACACGGCTTTGAACTGTATAACCCATAAAACTTGTGACAGGTCCACACCACCACACCATCTATATTGACTGCATTGGTGTATATCACATTTATCATTATTTGTAATACCTGTTCAAGAAATAATTATCTATAAAGTTAAATAAATATTTCTGTTTAGTAGAAATTACAAATAATAATAAATTAACCTAGCTTGAAAGATAAATTGCTATACTTGCTGTCAAATAAGTATGGACTCAATATTTTTCCTTCACCGAACCTTGTTCCTTATCCAGCCAAGTGTTGCCCCTTCTTCATAACGTAGCATTTTGAACATGATCACTGAATTGGCAACAGTGCAGACGGCAACTATAATATTTGTTAATTTTTAGTTTGAAGTCCATGGTTATCGTTATTTTTGGGGTGATTTTCAGAATTGTCATACTTAATTTCTGCCGGTATGGTGCATGCTTATTTAATTTTGCTTATTGACTTAGATACGCAATTTTAAGCTCTACAACTTTTATTTTAAGCTTTTTACCTCTCGCTAAGAGAGGTATTGCATTCATGCTAAAAATCGCATATCCAGATTTTATTGAATAAGCATGTTTTAAGGTCCCTACAATCCGATTTTAACATTTTTACGATGATGTCTGTGTGTGTGTGTGTGTGTGTGTGTGTGTGTGTGTGTGTGTGGATGTGTGTGTGTGTGTGGGTGTGTGTGTGTATGTGGGATGTTGGAAGGACGGTTACTCAAAAACTATAAGACTTAAAATTTGTTTAACAACGTATTTCCCAATCGGACATTCATGGGAAGATCTGAAAAGGTTTTGGTAATAATTGGACAACCGGAAGTAGAAGATTCCTGAAAAAAAATCTTCTAAATATTATTTTTTGAAAATTTTTCGTGGTAATATTAAAGAAAATTTAATTCTCTATCTGATACATTTAAATATTTTATTATATATTCCATAGATTTAGAGATAAAAGAAGTATAATATATAAAATAATCTGTTGTAATAAATTTGACAGCCGAAAGAATGCCATGAAAAATAGTTGATAATTTAAATTATTTGTAACTGACAGATAAATGTCAGTGTCAGAAATAATGAGTAATGAAAGAAAAATGTACTTGGAGAATCCCTTAATGCTTGATCTGTGACTATTATGGAGATGACAAGTCTAGGTTGAAGGACTTAAATTTGTTTCAAACATTATGGGACAATGTACACCAGTACTATAGACTAGAGTAACTTTGAATTGCGAAAAAGCTATCAAATTCTTCTCAAGTAAGTTGTAAATATTGACAAAATTACACATCGATATAAGAATAATCGGAGTGCAATCTATCCGTCACTTTATTAAAGGGAATTAGTGTTATTTAGATATAACATGTATGAAAAAATAAAATGTAAAAGAAGATATGTAAAAATAGATGCACAATCCATATATACATTTTAGACCGCCCAAAATTAATGTTTTTACTAGAAGAATATGAAGAGAAAGTAAACAAAGTTGTTCGAATCGAAAATTGCTGTTACCAGCCTAATATTTATATATGGTAAACTCTACTTTGTAATTTATTGTAACATAATTTATGGTAAATATCTTTATGTTGAGACATGCTATTATTGAATAATAAAGAAGTTTATACGTCATAGATTTATATGAATATATTATTTGTATTTATAAAAATATTCTTTGCTTTATGCATACAGCCAGGTAAAATATACGGCGAGAGGTTATGTGCTGGCCACATCAGATTTTTTATCTAAAATAATTAGGAAAGCAGAAATTATTTTACATGTTAAAGTTCTACTTTCGTGTCGCGGTCAACACCCTGTATATATCTTATTTTAATATAATAATAGCCTGTGTTAATAATCTTTGTAATGATAGACTCTAATACAGTATATCCATCACCTAATTATCCCATTTCTCTTTGTTATAGGTTATAGTATACCCTACGAAGGAAAGCTTGCAGCTAATGGGTGCCGGCATCATCTTGAGCTTGATCTGGCTGATAGCCTTGATCCTAGCTTCTCCGATGTATCTATACCGCACTCTCAATCACCACCAACTCGACTTGAAGATGCTGGGTATAGACGGCATCAGCTTCTGTGTTGAAGAGTGGCCTGTAGAACACGGGAGGGCCTACTACTCCATTTTTACACTCGTCGTGCAGCTTGTGTTGCCCATCATAACTGTCTCGGTAAGGAAAGCAAACAATGAGTTGTTAATTCTAGTTAATAATGTCCAATTGTACCATGTCCAGTTAAAAATATTTAAATTATTATTTATTAATGAATTACATATTTGTGGCATGTGAAAAATAAATAAATGTATCAGTACGGCTTATTATACATTTATTCTTGTATCAGTCTGCTTTTATTCGTAGATTTTAGTTTAGTAATGACGATATCTTGTATTGTTGAGGACACATTAGCATACCTCACCTCACTTCGATGCCGCAGATGAGAAATCACTGCAAGAGTCTGTTTTGAACTATTTTACACTGGGAATAATGTTTTTCTACAATCGTGCGGGAAACAAGTGCTTTCAAACTCTAAATAGGAGAAATAATTTTAAAACATAAGATTTTTGTTTTGATGACATGAAAGTTATTATTATGACGTCTTAAAAATACCATGTATGCCTAAGTAGTAGATATGTCAAAAATTGATAATACATGTACTTTTCTTATTGTTGTTGATAATTGCAGAAAAGTATTGTTTCCAACACATGCGATCTGCGGAAAATATGATTCTGCAACTCTATGCAAATTTTATAAACGAACACAGAATCACTAATTTCCCGCACTTGACTTGACACTCTGGCCGAGACGACTACTCCGTAGTACTGAATCCTGGATACGCCAGGCATACCTAGCCAGAGGTTTTTTGGACAAACACTAACAGCCGGCCAAGCTCAGGACACGACGCGGACTAGAGAAGGGCACACTAGTCAACAATCGTAAAACATAAAATTGTTTAACGTCTAGTAGACTCCCCAACTTTATAAATGGAAATATATGTTGGGTGCCTTTTTTAACATAGGATTCTGCCATATACATTTCTTCCAATTTTATGAAGATTTTGTCATAACTCTATATATAGCATTCCAATCATCGTCATTAAAAATGGATGCAAATTGAAAAGATATCTAGTTGAATTCCGTATCACGGATAATCTTCTTAATTTTAAAGTTGTCCTTTTACATGTATATGAAGCCTGATTTCCAGTTACATTTCAAAATTGTTCTTATTCCTTCTTGAATTTTTGGTGTACTCCTCCAGTTTTGCATTATTGCTGATTTCTTTCCTTATTGTTGATGCTGTTACAATTAGATAGTAAACCTGATAAGGAAATTAATATCTGATAGCGAATAAGTCTTTAAAAGGACTGTAGATAAGATGTACCTACAATATTAAATTAAATGTTTAATTATTACACAATTTAAATTCACATCACTATATATTTCACCACCTCACTACACTTCATTATCATATTATTAATATAATGAAATTACACAATCACTACGGAGCTCAATTAACCACGTCTGTCTCCTACCGTGGTTGGAACAAGACCCCCGGCAGCAAAAAAAGTCCTTAAAAGGACTGTAGATAAATTGTACTTATAATATTAAATTTAATGTTATCATTAATTATAATGTAGTTGAATTTATACCCGCTCATTTCAATTATCTTATGAAAGACGCTTCAGCGTTCCTTTATTCCATTATCCAATTTCGATTTACCGTCAGTAAATGAATCCTATCGTGTCCTATGTTATTTGCTACAATCTTCATCTAAATACCTTATTTCGTCCACGTCCTTAGTTCTTTGATATATTTATTATTACACATATTCACTTCATATCACTATACTTCACGTCACCTCACTACACTTCTCTATCATATTATTAATATAATGAAATTACATAATTACTACAGGGCTGAATTAAACACGTCCGTCTTCTACCGTGGTTGGAACAAGACTCATCACTAATTTCCCACACTTGTTACAAATATAACGATCCATTTTTACCTCTCGCTAAGAGAGGTATTGCATTCATGCTAAAAATCGCATATCCAGATTTTATTGAATAAGCACGTTTTAAGGTCCCTACAATCCGATTTTAACATTTTTACGATGATGTCTGTGTGTGTGTGTGTGTGTGTGTGTGTGTGTGTGTGTGTGTGTGTGTGTGTGTGTGTGTGGATGTATGTGTGTGTGTATGTATGTAGGATGTTGGAAGGACGATTACTCAAAAACTATAAGACTTTAAATTTGTTTAACTACGTATTTCCCAATCGGACATTCATGGGAAGATCTGAAAAGGTTTTGGTAACAATTGAACAACCGGAAGTAGAAGATTCTTGAAAAAAAATCTTCTAAATAATATTTTTTGAAATTTTTTCTTGATAATATTAAAGAAAAATAAATTTTCTTTCTGATACATTTAAATATTTTATAATATATTCTATAGATTTAGAGATAAAAGAAATATAATATGTAAAATAATCTGTTATAATAAATTTTACAGCCGAAAGAATGGCCATGGAAAATAGTTGAAAGTTTAATTTTTTTGTAACTGACAGATAAATGTCAGTGTCAGAAATCCGAAGACATTACTGAAGAGTTTTTCTGGGAAGTACATACATTATATTACATATTTCTTAATGTATTAATAGAATTGGAAACATTTCGAAAAATTAGAAGAGGACAAAATTTCTTCATCAAAAATGAATTTAAAATTAAACAATCTAAATATATATGGAATAGATATATGCGTAAGTAGAATTTTTGGTGTAGAGTATACAAGAAATGTTAAATACAATAGAGAGCGAGCAGTCATATGATTTTGTTGGCCTTGACAAGCAGATATGGAGGCCCATGTCAGAATGATAGCTAGTAATTATGTATAAATTTCTCATTCTAAATTTAGTGATTTTCCAATTCCATGTGGAGCAGAATTAAATGTTAAATATCTAAGGCATACAAGTAAATTTTAAACTCCTGGTGATAAATTGACGTAAATTTAGAAAATCTTAAAATTTTTAATGAAAAATTCTAACATTTGACATCTATGTACATAATTACTAATTATCATTGTGAAACGGGCCCACACATCTGCTTGTGAAGCCCAAAAATGTAACATTACTGTTCGCGCCCTATACTTATGTAACCAAAAAAAGGAAGTGGCGAGAGGTATTGTGCTGGCCACAACAGATTTTTTGGTTTTATATTGCAACTACGTATGAAATTTCACGACATTTTTATTATTTATATAATATATAATTATAATAAAAACTAGCCGCCTCGGTGGTCGAGCGTGTTGAAGCAGCGTGCCTGGCAGCGCTCAAAGCGACTTCACCGCTCGGACTCTGGGGTCGTGGGTTCGATTCCCACCAGGGGCTTGGTTGTCTGTGAGTGTCTTCGAATACATTGTTATATATATATATATATATATATATATATATATATATATATATATATATATATATATATATATATATATGTAATAGAAATTGTAATAATATATTAAATAAATGTATTTGATAGGGATATAACTGTAAAAGTTGAAAAGCCGACAAAATATTATTATTATTATTATTATAATAAAAACTGTACAAAGTACAATATTATGCGACACTTGGTAAAACTGTTCTAAATAATAATATTATAATAGTATGCTCGGCTTATAATTTTTTTCATGCCATAATCTTAAACCTATTGCTAGCCATATACGATCAGAGAATCACGCCCGGTATAATGTCAGGTTCGTCATGCCAAAATTGTCATTCCAAATTTGTCAGATTTCGCAACATATGGGTCATGCCATAACTGTCAGTCCACTACATTTGAAACCGATAATTTTGTGTATAGGGAATAATTTTTTTCTACAGTCTACATAGAAAGTAGCCGTTTGCGCTCTCTTTTGTCAACGCAAAATGTCACTTTGCCGCTCTAGCGCAACAAAGTAGAAAAAACGCTCGCTGTCCAAATTTCTAACTATATAATGTTGAGAAATGTCACTTGTCTACATTCTTAATGGAAACGTTTAGTCAGGAACTAATGGCACTGTAGTGACATATTTACTACATTTACAAATCAATCTGACATATAACTGCTCTGTCGGCATGACAGCCAAAAAAAAATGCCACACTATTGTGAAAATAAAATAGGGCATTCATTTACAAAAACGAAAGTATAAAATGTTTAGATTAGATTGAAGCAATAGGTCAAGAAGAATGGGAAATAACGATAAATTAAAATTAAATATAAAAGACGTTTTTTCTTTATATTAATCCTTATTAATTGAGTAGTACTGTAAGTACAAAGTGCACATTTTATTATTTTTTGTTATGGTGGAGGAACCCACTGTGGCGACTGAAGAAAAAAATCTTGTGTTTCGAGCGCAAATAGCTATATCGTAACGACGATGCAGTCTTAATTATTATAACTACTAACTTGCTATAATAATGAACATAGTTGGTCGCTGGTATTATGATAGTCTCTGCACAGTGCTCTGGGTCTGGGCTATACTAAATAACCACCAGCATAACGTTTATGTAGTGCATTAGCCGCTCATATTTCATTTATCAATATACACAAGGGAAAGGTATAATTATTGCATTGAAATTATCGATGCATTAAGCATAAATATAAAATCAAAAAATGAACAAGTCAAATAATTAAAAGAAACATTAAATGCAAATAAAATAAATCTCTGTCATACAGCATTAATTATTACAAATCCTTACATCACTGTTTTTCTCAACATTTTTGAAGCTGAGACACACTTTTAAGAAGTCTAAAATTTTGCAACACACTAAAAGTGACGTAGGTACAAATACAGGGTGGGGCAGAAAAACCTATCCGATTTCAAAACGTTATAAAATTAAAACCACTCAACTTGTCAAAAAAAAATTTTATTAACATATCGCAAATTTTATGCCATTTTTAAATTTAAGTTTTGAAAAGCACATCACTCAAATGTCGTCCTTGGGAGCGGATACACTGATTTAGGCGCTCGCGGTAGCTTTCCATGACTTTCACCGTCATTTCCACAGGAATTTCTTCAATTGCCCGAGCAATTTCCCTTCGTAAAGCAAGAAGGGTCCTTGGTCGATGCTGGTAAACCTTCGATTTGAGGTAACCCCAAAGGAAGAAGTCACATGGAGTGAGATCCGGTGAGCGCGGCGGCCAGCCAAGATCACCTCTCAGGGAAATGAGGCGACCGGGAAACAGTTCCCTGAGAATGTTCATTGATCGTCGCGATGTGTGGGCGGTTGCCCCATCCTGTTGAAACCACACATTTTCCACGCCATTTTCTTCCATTTTGGGTCTAAGAAAATTTTCCAGCATGAAACAATAGCGCTCGCTGTTGACCGTTACGGTTTGCCCATTTTCTTCAAAAAAGTAAGGCCCCCAGACGCCTAGGCGGGAAAGAGCACACCACACAGTCACTTTTGGGCTATGGAGGGGTTCCTGATGGATTTCTCGAGGATTTTCGTCACTCCAATATCGAAAATTCTGCCTGTTAACGGCACCACAAAGGTGAAAATGGGCTTCGTCCGTGAAGAGCACAACATCGTCGTTTGGGAGTTCTCGGAGATCGCGACACAGGTTCGTACGGGTTTCAAAATCCCTTTCACTTAATTCCTGTGCAACAAGCATTTTGTAGGGATGCATTTTGAGGTCCCGGTGCAAAATGCGCCGAATACTGCGGTTGGAAATCGCCAGAGCGAGCGAATGTTTTCGCGCCGAACGACGCGGGGAACGTTCAATCGCGGCTCTCACATTGGCCACGTTTTCAGGTCCTGTTGCTGTCCTGGGACGTCCAGGCGACTTCTTTTTCAATGCTGAACTCGTCTGTCTAAAATTTGACACCCACACTTTAATCGTAGCGTGATGTGGAACAGGATCATGACGCCCGAGTCCGAAATGAATTCGAAAAGCGCGTTGTGTAGCAATTATCGAACCGCCGCATTCGATAAACCGCTCAATAACAAAAGCACGATGTTCACCAGACCAAGGCATGTTGACTACTGACAAATGGCATAAAACCGGCTTTCTAACGGTTTTTACCCCACTACTCTACCTGCTCCCTCTTTTGAGAAAAAGGGATTTGAAATCGGATAGGTTTTTCTGCCCCACCCTGTACTACTACATAGTTTGAAAATGTAATATTATATCTAAAAACAGCAGAAAATAATACACTTTCTACCTCTCGCTAAAAGAGGCATTGGATTCATGCTAAAAATCGCATATCCAGATGTTAGTGAATAAGCATGAGAAGTTTATTCACATTTATATCTAATACTATAAAAATATACGAGTATCTAAATAGGAAAGGATTTCTTTATTCAAAGAAGGCTTTGCATAATTTTTGAATATATTCCCTAATTACCATATTGCACTGGTGCAACAAACAATGAAAATATATTGGCGGAAATCAAATATTGTTTGCATCTACATAATTTAGTACAGGTCATAGAGCATTGCAATATTACCTGTCAATAAGCACCCGCTAATTTAAATTTTTCCACTTCCAAACGAAAAAACAAATAACTAGTGTGTATTGTTTTACATGATTTGTTCGATAAAATTCGTTAATCCATTCCCATATGAACAAAAACGAAATGCTTTTAAAATCACGAAATTATGAGCATTTTCATTTATAAATTGACAGAATAAAAATTAACAGAGGAGAATTTATATGAATATTTTTTTGCCCTGATCAACTGATAGATGCTTTTTAAATGTTATTGATTATGACACTAATCGTTGAGTAAACAAAACATTTAAAAAACAGTATACAGGTATTTTTAAAATGATATTGTTTTATATAAAAACGGGTCAAATAATAAATACATACGTTTTTTTTATGAATAAATTAAAATAATTAGAAAGTTTACAGAAATTTACATAATAATCATTTAAATTATAGAGCAATATCTCAAATTGATTTCAATCTTCCGAAAGATAAGAAACATTAATTGATGATTGCGTGCTAAGAACTAAGAAATATAATTTAATAAAAATCAGACGTGGCCAACACAATACCTCCCGTTTAATTTTTATTCATGTAAATACTTTAAATTAAAATAAATTTAAATACCAGGTTCGATACCTACTAATGGTAAAATTTCGAATGGCACAAAAATGACTCCAGTGTTGCACTCCCCACGCCTAGTAAACGCTCGCACGGTACAAATATGTTATCATCGTTACCGAAATCTGTGTACAAAGCAGATTGGCACACCCAGCAATGGGTAATATGCCGTGATGATATATTTATTTTATTTATTTATATACTTACCTATATTCCTAGATATTTACTTATGCTGGTAACTGTATTAAGTTCCTTTCCATATAATTATTGTTCTATTTACTATTTTCTTTTTAAAACGTTACTATTATTATTTGTAATGCTTAATTTGTTGACAGTGACATATATCTGTCAGTTACATGCATTTGAGATCTAAAATATGTAACAATGGAGTTGCGGTTAAAGCGTAGGTTCAGGGATTTAAATTATAGATAGTTTTAATTTGTCCATAAAATATTTAGAAAATATATTAATGCAAACCTGGAGAATATTTAATAATCTTTAATTTTTATATAACATAAATCTCGAACAAATAATATTTAGAGGTATTTTTCGAAGAAAAACTATTTTGAGCTTCCATTAAAGTGCCATTTTCGATTATCTGATTCATATCAAAATCTAATGGTTCCTTTCCATATTAAAATAAGGTAGAAGTACAAGGTTTCAAAATTTTCTGAACGATAATAAATATTTGAGTTCGAGCGTAAAGAGGATCCACACACAAACACACACACAGACACGCAGACATCATCGTGAAAATGTTAAAATTGGATTCTAGGATCCTTAAAACGTGGTAATTTAATAAAATTTCGATATGCGATTTCTAGCACGATCCCTATACCACCCTTACCAAGGGTAGCGGGAGGTAAAAAAAAGAATGAAGGCATATAATTATTATTCTTTGTACGTAATAAAGTAAGCCTATTTTACTCGCAACCAGAAGTACATGACAGTGTTTCCTATTATAAAACAAAGTAAATATACAGTGTGTACAGCTAAACGTGCTACCTCAAAAAATTTCTGTATTATTAAGGACACAATAAAATACTATGACTATCTTATAGAAAACCACGGGGGTATCCGATTTGAAAAGAAATTATTTGTTTAAAAACAGTGGTTCTCAAGTTACAATACAATGTTATAATATATATTTTTTAAATGGGTTAATATATATTTTTTAGACCGATTCGATAGAATATTTTTCTTAGTTTAAGCATGTATTTATTTTATACCTTCACATAATAAAATGAGAAATATTAAATTGAATTTAAATTGTATATCGTACCATCACGATATACAGTGTGTTAAAAAAAAAAACAACTCGGAGTAGGCTATGAAAATATACCTATTGAACTATATACCGCTGAACCCCTATTTCTCATATAAGTGGAAAGTGTTCGCAACGTTTATATATCGAACCTTGTCTAGTGCTCGAACACGTGTCTACAAGTGCATGCACGCACAGCCGATAGGCAAATAACAAATGGAATGCAGTGAACGCATGTGCATAAGGGGCCGTGTTCACGCTTGCAGAGTGCAAAATATTTCGGACATTTCTTGTGTGCCTTTTAGCGGTATATATCTTAATAGGTATATTGCTATGAACAGAGAAAACGTATGTTTGATCATTATTCATTTCAAAAATCAAGTTGTGATTTTTTTTCTTGGAATGTAATTTTACTGAAATTCGTTATACCAATAGAATACCAGAAGAATTTTGTTGTTCACCGTTTTCTGATTTATTTCCATTTCTAAAATAAGATTTAAGAAGAAAAGCTTTGATTCCTTTAGATAACATTTTTGACAATGTCTTTTGTCAAATTGACAAATACTATTCATTAATACTTGTTTCTTTGTTCATAGCCTACTCTGAATTAGGTTTTCTTTTTAACATTACTGTATAATCATATTCTCGGGCCTATTCTAACTGGTTAAAAAAATTAATGAATCAAGTGTTGATTCTCAGCCAGGTTTTAGTACTCGAAGAATAGCACTACAACACAAAATGTCACATATGACAATTTGTAGGATACTGAAAGAACAATAGTTACAACATTTCGTCGACGCCTTCAGAGTGTATTGACAATGACGGTGGCCATTTTAAACATTTATTGTGATTTCATTTAGGCCTGTATCACTTTTAATAATCTTTATGCTTTTTCTTGTTCCGTCAATTGTAGAGTTGTTCTTGGTCGACTGCATCCTACAATTTTTGTATTTTCCATCCTGTTGTAACATAAAAATTTGACCTATGATTTATTTTGTTACCTTAGTCGAGGTATTCTATTCTATCTCTTATCCTCCCCGATTTGTGTATTGTTTCACGATCTGGTGTATCGGCCAATCTATTCACCAGTTTGTAACCTTTCTTTTGTGTTGACAAATTCATTCAACCTTTCATTGTATTCTGTCGCAGTCACAACGGCAATAATTGCGTTTAAATTCAACCATAGGCGGGTAATGAAATGTAACAAAACTGTATAAATAAAAATTAATTTTTTAGTTGTGAAATCAATATCTACTGAATAATTTTTTTAACCAGTTGTTAAAAATTAACCACTGAGTTACAGAATAGGCTCGATTATCTATTCAGATTATATAATAACCTTGTTTGGTACTTCTTGTGTATATGTGCGAAATTAGACATTAATCCGTGCAGGGGTTTGAATTTTTAGCGCTTCAGGTTAATTTAAAAGTACGGGTATAAATGAATGGCAAATTGATGCATTAAAGTCCTATAATTTTGGAAAATTAATAATTAGGTTAATATTTAATCAATGTAAAGCTAATTTAGATATTCAAAAAATAAATTAATTAAAAATTAATAGTAATGAAAGTATCTATTTGTTCTTATTTTTCAATCATCCTGTATAACTTAGTGTTATCATTACACCTTTTATACAGTTTCTCCAATTCGCGATATTTATATTAAAACGCTTACAAAATCAAATTAAACTTACAAATTGAAGAAGGGAATATTGAAAAATGAGATATATTTTAGGGACATTGTGGTCCAGTGAATAAGAAATAAATTTAGGTTTTCTCCATTTTTTCATGTGACAATTTTATAGATGTCAGCTGGATTTCTTGTAATGCTAAAATATATCATCTACCGTAATATATTTTTCAGTGAGAATGATATATCATTCCAAATGTAAGGGCAAATGTGGCAATATTACCTTATTTGTAATAATACTCGTAATAATAATAAATCTTGAAAATCTTCCTTAGAAAAAAATCTTTTTACAAAATTTTCAATTTTCATTTTTTTGATAGCACATATATGACAGCTTCATTTATTGGAGATCTGTAGCACTCACTGAATACAATAATTATATGTAATCGTGACTGTATATAAAATGAATCGCGGCACAGCCTTATACACAGCAGTATATCTGGTTGCGTACCTACACTTTCTTTCAATATTAGAAATATATGGGTCCAGTTTATAAACAATGCGCGCTAAATTTATAGTTTGAACAATGAAATAAAATTTAAACTCTGCATAAATACACTTCACATTAAAATAGTGTAGTTGCATGCTAGGAAATATTTTTTTTATTTTAAGGTAGCGATTTTAACGACAAAAAATGGTAAGGGAGGAATAGGAATCGTACTAAAAATCGCATATCGAGATTTTGCTAAATGACCACGTTTTAAGGTCCCTAGTATTCAATTTAACATTTTCACGATGATGTCTGTGTGTATGTGTGTGTGTGTGTGTGTGTGTGTGTGTGTGTGTGTGTGTGTGTGTGTGTGTGTGTGTGTGTGTGTGTGTGTGTGTGTGTGTGTGTGTGTGTGTGTGTGTGTGTGTGTGTGTGTGTGTGTGTGTGTGTGTGTGTGTGTGTGTGTGTGCGTGCGTGGATCCTCTTTACGCTCTAACTCAAATACTATTGTTCAGAAAATTTTGAAACCTTGCATTTCTACCTTATGGAAAGATGCCATTAGACTTTGGTTTAAATCAGATAACCGGAAATGGCACTTTACTGGAAGCTCAAAATAGTTTTTCTTCGAAAAATACCTTTAAATGTTATTTTTTATTATAAAAATTAAAGTTTTTAAAATTTTCTAAAGGTTTGCGTTAATACTTTTTGTATATATTTTATGGATAAATTTTTAAAATTATATATAATTTTAATCCCAGAGCCTACGCTTTAAAGACAACTCCATAATTACACAGTTCAGCAGATATCAAATGTACCTATGTAACTGACAGATATATGCCACTGTCAATAAACTAATCATTAGTAATCAAGTAACATTTTAAAAGAAAAATAGTAAATGGAACAATAATTATATGGAAAGGAACTTAATACAGTTTCCAGCATAAGTAAATATCTAGGAATATAGGTAAGACAATAAAAATATATAATATAACGGCCTATTACTCGTTGCTGGGTGAGCCACATCAGATTTTTTATGCAATTTTTCTAAACCAACCTTAATCTAACCTAACGTACAAAACTTGAGACCGCATAATTCGGGCGTAAGATTAAGTTAAGGCATGTTCACTTGCTAAACATTCGACTACCCTATTTTAATTCGCACCTAGATTTTTTTATTAATCATTTGCCTAGTGTGAAATTAGCGTATGCGCAATCATAGGCACCGATTAAGGCGTTCAGCCCCCTCGAGTATTCTTAATTAAACAAAATAACTTGTAAAAAATGTTGGGTATAAATAAATTGACTAATACTCGGTAGGCAGTATGGTTAGAATCGTTGGAAACTTCGTCATATTCAAAACTGATTCAAACCGTACTTCAAATAAAAATATTTGCGATAATATAAAACAGATATACAAGTTGAAAACAATATCTGATAAACATGTTAAGTATTTAATTTTTAACAGGCTTTTTTGTGTATTTTTTTTGACAGATAGAAAGACCCCTAGAAGAAATATTACTATAAATTGAAAATGTGTTTGTACCTAGAAATCTCCTAATTTTCTACAAGTAAGATGTATGATAGAGGACTCTTCACAGCTAAATCGAATATTATAAATAATATGTTATTAAATTATTTAAAGTATGATGAACGTAATGAAAATTACTTTTAAATAATTGATAAGAAGAACAAGAGTGTCGCGAATTGGTTACAAAAATCAAAATTTTGATTAGAATAATGAATTGATACAATGTTTTGCGTAGCGTAAATAATTTAACCTTAAAAAATATTACTTCTTAAAAATAATTGTGCATTTATATATTCGCCTTTAAAAAGTAATTAAATATTTTTTGTATTAATAGAAACTCTTTTTTTAAATATTTCTTATTTTGACTTTTGACAATATCATAATAAATTTCATCAAAACTAAAAGCAACAACAAAAGGTAAATAAATTTGAAATGAAATTTTAAAATTACCTTTATATTATCCTGTATAATTAATTCATTCTAAATATGTACAAACTAAAGACAAAGAATCAAAGAAAATAAAAGAAATCACGAAAAACAAAACTTCTCAGACTTCAAATTAATTTCTTCTTAAAGTTTCAAGAAGACTCATTTTTCCGGAAAACAAAGACACGGAAAGAATCGCTAATTACAAAAGTATTATACAATGAATGTTAGCTCGTTGTGTAAAGTCTTTCGACCCAGATTACGGATGTTAAATACAGGCTCAAGACGGATCAACAAGCATAACAGACAATACAAATACTTGTGAATTTAGATAGCTTATTTATTCAAATTGAAATATATGTGATATATAAATTTAAACGGTGATATATGTAGGTTAGGTTGGTATACAAAGCAAACGGATTATTTCTTCGCTTCTTGAATGCAGAAAGGGTAATAAAGTAGATTAATTTTATCATTCTCATGCACTTGCAACTAGACAATCTAAGCTAGGACTGCTTGGAATTTTATTTTTTTATTACTATATTATCTAGGATAGTTTTTATAAGTCTAGAATGGGAAGAAATTAAAATTTGTACCGATATAAAATATGTACTTTATTATTTTTTATTTTGTGAGTTGCCGCATAGTACAAAAATATTAATAAACATACAAAGCTCCTATTTGTTAGAACAGTATTTTAAATAAATGTTCACTGTGAAATAATCAGTAACTTAAATATAAATTTAATTTAACCTATCTAACCTAAGCTAATCTAATCTAAGCTAACTAGTTAAAGTTAGTTAAAACCTAACCAAAGATTAGGTAATCTAACCTAATGTAACCTGGTCACAATATTAATATTTATTGATCACTTACTCGTATTTTACAAAATACTGATCATTAATGTAAACAAAGTACTAATCAGATAAATACAAACTAATAGACATTGAAATAATAAAGATATCAATATAAATGGGGTCTTGTTGCCGTCTGCCTGAGTGTCTGGTCGCGAAATTGAAAAATCGGGTATGATCTGACCGAGGCCAAAATTACTTCGAATTTTAAATGGCACAAAAGTGACCACTCTGGTGCACTCTCCATGCCGGCAATGAGTGCCCGTGCGGTAAACGCCGGCACGGTACGAATATTTCATCATGGTATTACAGAAATGTGTATACAAAGCAGATTGATACAGCCAGCAATAGGCAGGGCCTGAGGTGCTAAAAATGTTCGGGCACTAAATAAAAAAAATCTGTTGTGGCCAGCACAATACTTTCCGTCATTCCCGTGTATAATGTATAAATTCCATAATTTTTCTTACAAAAGATTCTAAATTTCCAGTAAAATTTTTTCATAAACAAACTATTCAAATTGCACTTGACACTGGCATCTTCTTCTTTAGCTTTTCCCATTCCTTAGGGGTCGCTATTTTTGCATGTCGTTCTCATTCATTTCCTTTTCTATCAAATCTTCCGCAATACAGTCCTTCTATCTTATCTTTGGTCTTCCTCTGTTTCTATAACGTCCTATTACTAAACTATTCATTCTTGTTCCAATATAATTCTTCATTTCTCCTCATGACATGTTCAAACCAATGTAATCGTCTTTCTTGTATCTTTCTAAAAACTTGTAACACTAGAGTTATTTTCTTACCGTATCTTTCCGTGTATTCCCCAATATCTACTTCAACATCCTCATATCTGCCACATTAATTTACTTTTTATTGATACTGACATCTGTCAATTTGAATTATATGAATATATTACTAGTTCCCAAGTTTGGCATAGCTGGCTGAAGTATAAAATTTAATTTCTTTAAAATTCTTTAACTCTGTATCTATTGAATATGAAGTATATATTGTAATCAAATCGTATAGAGAATAATATATTCTTTAAGTTATAATAACGTTAAATGTCAATAAATCAAATTAAACTGTTAAATCTTCAAATGAGACTACTTCCGGTTGACCAATTATAACCAAAATCTAATAAGTTGTTCTTCTGGATGTAAACTTGAGGAATACGAAAAAAATATAATTTTTGGAATCGTGGTATTGAAGTTATGGAATCCGGAACTTTTGTCACACACACACACATACAGACACACATACATACAGACATCATCGTAAAAATGGTAAAATTGTATTATATGGACCTTAAACGTGCTTATTCAGTAAAAACTCATTATTGAATTTTTTGACCAAAGACAATACCTTCCTTACCTAAAGGTGACGGAAGGTAAAAAACACCAGAAATATAATTTATTTAATAAATTAAACAATTAAAACAGAACTAACACCCGAACATAGGCCTTTAAGATGTAATTTTTTTATAATTCCTGCTTCTCTAATTGTTCAAGTTAAAAAAATCTGTTGTGGCCAGCACAATACCTCTCGCCACTTCCTTTTTTGGTTACATAAGTATAGGGCGCGAACAGTCATGTTACATTGTTGGCCTTGACAAGCAGATGTGGGGGCCCGTTTCAGAATGATAATTAGTCAGTATGTTTCATTCAGAATTTCAAGATTTTCTAAATACACATAGTTAATTTGTCACCAGGAGTGTGGAATTTACTTGTCGAGGAAAATAAACCATATGGAATTGGAAAATCACTAAATTTAGAATGAGAAATTATGATACATCTATATACATAATTACTAGCTATCATTCTGACATGAGTCCCCATATCTGCTTGTCAAGGCGCCCTATTGTATTTAACATTTCTTGTATACCTACATTCTACACCAAAAATTGTACTTACATATATCTATTCCTTATATTTAGATTGTTTAATTTTAAATTCATTATATGAAGAAATTTTGTCCTCTTCTAATTTTTCGAAATGTTTCCAATTCATTGTCAGGATTGACTGTATTTTTGAAGGATATATGTAATAGACCTATAATCTTAAATATTTAACTACTAATACATTAAGAAATAATATAATGTATATGTCCTTCCCAGAAAAACTCTTTAGTAATATCTATGAATTTCTGACACTGACATTTATCTGTCAGTTACAAACAGTTCAACTGGTCAACTATTTTCCATGGCATCCTTTCGGCTGTAAAATTTATTATAACGTTATTTTATTTATTATATTTCTTTTATCTCTAAATCCATAGAATATATAATAAAATATTTAAATGTATCAGATAGAGAATTTAATTTTCTTTAATATTACCAAGAAAAATTTTCAAAAAATATTATTTAGAAGATTTTTTTTCAAGAATCTTCTACTTCCGGTTGTCCAATTGTTACCAAAACCTTTTCAGATCTTCCCATGAATGTCCGATTGGAAAATACGTAATTAAACAATTTTTAAGTCTTATAGTTTTTGAGTAATCGTCCTTCCAACATCCTACATACATACACACACACACACACACATACATCCACACACACACACACACACAGACATCATCGTAAAAATGTTAAAATCGGATTGTAGGGACCTTAAAACGTGCTTATTCAATAAAATATGGATATGTGATTTTTAGCATGAATGCAATACCTCTCTTAGCGAGAGGTAAAAACATCAAATAAAAGTTGTATAGAGCTTGAAATTTTACATCTGAATCATTAAAAATATATACAAAAATATATATCATCACGGTATATTACCATTACTGGGTGTTTCAATCTGCTTAGTACGCAGATATCAGTAATGATGAAATATTTGTACCGTGCGGGCGCTTACCAGGCGTCACCTCACGGGCACTCATTGCTAGCGTGGAAAGTGCACCACAGGGATCAATTTTGTGCCATTACGAGACCCCATAATTAATAAACACAATTAATTTTGCATGCTTTGTAACGGCAGAAATTAGGTCTGAGAATGTTGAAAATAGCTCCAAAAATACCGATAGCCATGAAATTAAACCAAAAAAATAACAAATGTTGAACGGTTTATCTGTCAAGTTAGATTAATTTATTTTTATTTGTATTTTATGTTCAAGTAAATAATTATGTTTTTAAATTAATAGATAATTGTTCAATAGATCTGAACTTATAAATAATACTTGATAAAAACATACTAACCTAAATTGACAAATAAATTGTTAAACATTTTCGATTTCTGGTCACCTGTGAAACAATAGTTATTTAAGTAGATAGTAAGGGCAGTAAGTGCTTTCTACCGGTTTTGAAGATTGAGACGAAGTCCAGATGTCCAATACATTCGATACCGGCAGAAGAGCACTTACTGACCGCAATGCTTATTAAGATTTTTACATGATCGACGCACAAAATTAAAGAAAAAGAATTAAAAAAAAACATAACTATAGGGCGACTCAGTCAGTGCTCAACCTGTTGCCCTATAGTTATCATGTTTTTTGTTTCATGGCTCTGCTGTGATTCTTGACAAAATTTGGGCTTTAACTACTAATGTTTTAAGTACATCTTCAAAATGTAATTCAATAATATATAAGAGCATTTTCTAATTGTAACATTAAATTAAAAATTTAGTAGTCCGAAACGTCCACTTTATAATAATAAAGTGACTTACATTTATGGTCAACTTTTATTGGAACCTTTCTACCTATTTCAAACTACAAATTTAATTCCCAAAATCTTAAAATAACATTTGTTAATTTATAATTCCATGGATATCGCTATTTTTGCTTTATAGAGCATGCAAAATTAATTTTCAGATGTAGAATTTTAAGCTGTACAACTTTATTTTACTTAAAATAATTAGGAAAACAAGAAATTATGAAAATATAATTTTACATGTTAAAGTTCTATGTTCCGGTGTCGCGGTCAACACGCTATATATAAAATAATTTAAACGTCAACTTTCATTCGTTAAACGTACCATACAAATGATTATTTACCTAGAATTCTATTATTATCTGTCTTTTCATTGTGCTGTAGCATCTTTTGCGCAATCCAGATGAGTTCCTATTTAGTGAGACCAGTTAATATGATATGTTTGTAAACAGCAATAAGCAAATATGTACTCGTACTTCCTACATACCGTCTGAAGAAGGAATGGAATTTTCTTATTAAATTAATTCAAGCATATATTGTACGTACAATGACAATTTAATGTTTAAACGTAATGTTTTGGAAAACAGAATTTAAATCCACCAGAAAATTAGTGGAACAAGTCGCAATAGCAGAATGAATTATAATACGAATTAAAAGTCAAATCAGTAACTTCAATTCAATAACAATCTTTAATTACTAAACCCACCGAAGTGTTACAAATTTCAAAATTAAGGTACATACAAACATTTCTAAGTATCACAAGCAAATAAATTAATATTACATTTAGCGGCAGAATGCTTTTTACCTCCCGCTGCCCTTGGTAAGGGAGGTAAAGGGATCGTGCTAAAAATCGCATATCAAGATTTTGGTAAATGACCACGTTTTAAGGCCCCTCGAATCTAATTTTAACATTTTCATGATGATGTCTGAATGTGTGTGTGTGTGTGTGAGCGCGCGTGCGTGCTTGCGTGCATGCGTGTGTGTGTGTGTGTGTGTGTGTGATACTCAGGAATATAGGTAAGATAATAAAATTATATAATATATCATCACGGCATATTACCCATTGATGGGTGAGCCAATCTGCTTTGTACATACCATATATGTCAGTAATAATGATGACATATTTGTACCGTGCGGGCGTTTACCAGGCGTCACTTCACTCGAATCTGGGGAATCGGGTTCGATTCCGACCGACGCCAAATATTTTAGAATTTTAAATGGCACAAAATTTACCCCTGTGGTGCTCTCTCCACGCCAGCAATGAATATAGGTAAGTATATAAATAAATAAAATAAATATATCATCACGGCATATTACCCATTCCGGGGTCTGCCAATTTGCTTTGTTCACAAGAGTTCGGTATCGATGATAACATATTTGTACAGTGCGGGCGTTTATCAGATGTCACCTCACGAGTACTTATTCCTGGCGTGGAGAGTGCACCACAGGGGTCATTTTTGTGCCATTTAAAATTTGAAATATTTGGCGTCGGTCGGGATCGAACCCGGTATTTAAATTTAATTTACTTTTAAGTATTTACATGAATAAAAATTTAATTAAACGGCAGGTATTGTGTTGGCCACATCATATTTTTAAATATCAAATACTTAAACAAAATGAATGCTATTATACATAAAATTGTTTCTAAATGACTGAGCAAGTAGGTAACCATATTTGACATATAAAATATAACTTCACAAACATGTAGAAAGAGCAGACAGTCCATTTACTTCAAATTTTGTTATATAGTAAAATTTGTCAATCCAAGTCTAAGCGTATGCATAAATTATAAATTAATTTGTAACTACGCTTGAACTAACTCGTTTTCAATCTATTCTCATCAGAGTGTATTACTGAAAATTAATTCTTGCTTGGAGTTAATGTAACATTAAATAATTCTGAATACTTGCAAGATAAATAATGAATGAAATTGGTGATTTTGTGAATTGATGGCATTCAAAATCTTTAGGCGTATAACAGTTTTTATTAAATTGTATCTGTCCCAGAAAAAAATATGCGGTACTTTATACATACAGTAAACAAATTTAAAGATGTACGATCAAGGTCACCTACGAATTGTATGAATTATGTCAAATTCAGTAGTGTCCTTAGTTTTTATAAAGGACATAAGATACTACTGTTATTTTACTATTATAAAAATATGACACAGTTATTCTAATTTCGAAAATAAGTCAACTGGTAAGTTTATTAGCAAATCTAAAACCAAATATGTAAAAAATAAGATACGGACACAAAAAATAACGTTATTCGAACGGCTATGAATCAAGATAAGATATCTGAATTAATACTTACGTTACAATGAAAGTATTGTCAACAAGGAGCATCGTTTTAAAATGGAATGTCCAGCGAAAGTATTGTCAAGAACGAGCATCGTTTTAAAATGGAATGTCCTAACTTAGTTGAAACAATATGAATTTTTGAAAAACAAGCGAGTTACATTCATCCTTATCGCACACGCTTGTAGTCCTCGCAAATGACAGAGATAAATGTATACCAATTTGTTAATTCGTTCAAGATACAGTTAACCTGGATCGGACATCTTAAAAAAATACTGTAGAAATTTATAGAATAAAATACTGAACCATTGAGTGTCAAAATTTTTAAAACTACAGTTTTAATGAGTAAGAAACTTATACTAGGATTTGGGAGTCTAAGCATTTATATAATGTCTATAAAAATGCATTTCTGAGAATTAAAAACAATACCTTAATGATGTCTATAACTTTAGCGTTGTCTGTAAATATAGAAGAGAATTACAGAAAGTAAGATTTTATTCACTTTTTCTGTTTGTTATGTATTTTTAAGTGTATATATTAATAATATAATATATATTTTTTTACTTCTCTGCTTAAATATACTTATTAAGTATATCTCATTTGTACTTGAATGACACTTATTATGATACAAATTTCATTTCGATACAGACTATCATTATCATACAGATTTTCTTTTCATTTCGATACTGATATCATTATGATACAGATGAATTTTAAAACCAATTTATTGGTTTATAGTCTATCGTTTTAATTACATAAATCGTAGGAAAAGTAACTAGTGTATGCAACTTATGTATAAATTATGATAGCAACTAAGTAATGGTCATTATATAGTATAATAATTATTAATTAATATCTACCATTACAAAATCGTTGCATAATAAATATTTCGGGCTTTCAGTCCTGTCTCAATAAGAGTGCAATTGTTTCTTATAAATAAAGAATAATCAAAGATAATTATTCGTGAACAGTTAAAAAGCACAAACTGTCAAAATTGAGAATATATTCCTGTTTGTGTGTAAGCAAGGCAGAACGATCAATTATAAATTAATCGGAAAATACACCTCAGCAGGGAATTTTTTAATTTACTTCCCTCAAGTCCAGTAAATTTACTTTCAGACATTTTTTCTTAAATTTAACAATTTTGAATTATTTTTTTTTATCTCTCGCTAAGAAAGGTATTAGATTCATGCCAAAAATCGCATATCCAGATTTTAATGATTAAGCACGATAAATAGTCCGTACATTCCGATTTTAATATTTTTACGATAATGTATGTGTGTGTGTGTGTGTGTGCGCGCGTATGCGCGTGCGTGTGCGTGCACGTGTGTGTATGTGTGCGTGTACTTGTGCATGTGCGTGTGCATGTTAATTGAAGCTTTTTGCACAAAGTAGAAAAATAAACAATAAAATTTCGAGATGTACATTGAATTACTTGTATTTGAATTTAATTCATATTGAATCATAGGCCTGGTTTATAATACACTGTAACCATATGTACAACCGTAACCGTGAAGTTAAAACCTATGATTTTTAATGCGCTCGTTTATAATTACCGTATTCTTTAGGCCGGAACCGTAAAGTTCGCCATATGTAGATTTTAATGAGTAAGTACGTTTTAAGGTCCCTTCAATCCGATTTAAATATTTTTTGTGGGGATATTGGAAGGACGATTTCTCAAAAACTATCAGACTTAATATCTGTTTAACTACGCATTTCTCAATCGGACATTAATGGGAAGAGTTGAAAAGGTTTTGGTAGCAATTGGACAACCGGAAATAGCAGATTCTTAAAAAAAATCTTCTAAATATCATTTTTGTTCTTGAAAATATTAAAGAAGATTCAATTCTCTATCTGATACATTTAAATATTTTATTATATCTTTTATTGATTAGAGATAAAAGAATATAATATATTAAATAATCTGTTGTAATAAATATCAAAGCTTAAATAATGTTATGGAAACCAATTGAAAAATTAAAATGTTTGTAACTGACAGATAAACGTCAACGTCAGAAATCCAACGTTAGTGAATACTTTTACTGTTTTACTATATATTATTCTTATTGTATTAATAGTTAAATATTTAAAATTATATGTAAATTACATAATACTCTTCAGAAATACTGTCAATCCCGACAATGAATTGCAAACATTTTGAAAAATTAGAAAAATAGGATAAAATTTCTTCATAGAATGAATTTCAAATTAAAATCTGTAAATATAAAGAATAGAAAGAGTAGAATTTTTGGTGTAGACTGTAGAGTGTAGGTATACAAGAAATGTTATATACAATAGGGCGCGAGCAGACATGTGACTTTGTGCCCGTGTCAGAATGATAGCTAGTAATTACATAGATGTGAAATATAATTTTTTATACAAAATTTAATGATTTTCTAATACTATGTGGTTTATGTTCCACACTCCTGGTTACAAATTAACCCCATGATCTTAGAAAATCTTGAAATTTTGTATGAAAAATTTTGACATTTGACATCTATATACATAATTACTAACAAGGGCCCCCATATCTGCTTGTCAAGGCTAACATACTCACATAACTGCTTGCGCTTTGTACGTTTTTTTATGTTTTACAGTCAACGGTTAGTGACAACCAATAGGAAAGCAACATTTTAAAAGTCGCGCGACGCCTTATCGTTTAACATAAGCAAATATTTAAGCGTTGATAATTTTGTATAGGTTGTTTCTTCATAGTTTTACTCTGTCTGTTGTGTGCTGTGCACTTAAAAAATAAATAATAATAATGTCAAATATAAACAATCAATAACAATATTTATAAATGATCAAATGTCAAATTATGCTGCACAACCGACAAGGTAGCCATTCTATTTTACCGATTAATATTAAAGAGTACGACCGAATCATAAAGAATATGTTACGGTAGTAGAGATAACCAGACCTTAGAAAATGCAAATTCTTGTTTTGCATTTCTTCTATAATGAATTAACAACCACCGTCAGATCGCTTCAAATTACTTTGAACGTAACTATGTATAAACAAGGCTGGAAAATATAGTAAAATTAATCGATAGCGCGAATAAAAAGTTGAACAGATAACTGGCTGCTTGTTTGATATTTTATTCATATATTATTCGGTGGTCGGTTATTTAGCGGCACATTAAATTTTTATTTTATTAAAGTTTGTCATCGCTATAAACTTTATTTTCCAGTGGTTGAACGTTAACAAAAGTTACACCTTAACTTTCATGACGAGCCTTCACAGTTCCTTGCTTAATTTTTGGAGACACTAGACACGCTGCAGATTTTATCTAGATGTATAAATGAGCACTGGGTTCTCACGTGTTTAATTAATTTTGCTCAAATTTATGTGTTTATTGTGCAGTGCACTGTCCCATTGTTGTGGAACTAAAATTAGACTTCCGCTAGACTTGGTTTCTTTGTTGTCGAAATAACGTTTAATTTTATGTAAAAAATATTTACATAACTGTCACTTGGATGTTTAGATTAGATTAGATTTTCATAGAGAATATGTGAATGTTAGGAGAAATGTTGGGTTTCTTTGTCTTTGCAATTTGCAGTCGATACAAGAATCATGTTGTATGCTGAGTATATAATTATGTAGGTTCAGGATGTTTGCTCACTACTATTCACACAATAAAATAAAAATTATGCAGCGAGTACATTACTTTCCAGAAATTCCATTTTTATTTTATATAAAACAAGAACTAAAATGTTATTTGCAAAAGTACTCATATATAATAAAGGTACATCGATTACGATCTGATAAGCTTCACGTCAATTATTTCTGAACCGTAAAATAATACATAGGTAATTGTATATTTATCTCTGTCTTACTTGTGGTTTCCTTTATGCTTTTTTCGATATGTATGTCTAATAGCTTCATTTTATTCTTACTAATACATTAAGGGTCGGTTGGTCCATCTCTATTGATAACTTCAGTTTGCGTTGTTTCACTTACGGTTAAAAGTTACCAGTAAGATAAATTTTCGTCAACGGCAAGATAACTAATAGTCAGTCAAATTACCAGTTAAGAGTTTTATCCAAAGAATATCGTACCGCGTGCACACGAATGGAAACACGAAGTGAAGAGAAACGGAACATATGGCATGGAACATTTGTGTTGCTTTGATGAATTAAGCTGTTTTTTAATATTAATAATTATTATTATAAATCAGTACAACAGTGATGATGAAGTATTGGATTTCATTTTTGATAATATTAATTTTCGAAAACAGTATACTGTACGGGAAAGATGTAATAATTTTGAGAAATGGGATGATTCAGAATTTTTTGTGGTTTCGAATGTCAGAGAATACAGTTCTTTATTTGTTAGATAAAATTGAAGACCAAATATTGTTTATATCTGTTAGGTAAGTTTAAAGAAAGCATAATTTGAGAAATAAACACTTATTTATCTACATTTATTTTTCTGAATCACGAATCACGCTGTATCTTCGATATGGGTGTATATCGTGGATACTGGCAACAACTAAAACTAAAATAATTTTCTAATTGATTCCAGATGAAGTCTTTTCTCTTTCAAAGAGACGGAATCTGTTTTCCTGGACTCAATTATATTTTTATATTTGTCGACTAATTTAATTAAATTAGTTATTTCCGTTCCTTTTATTTATCTATAATTTGCAACACTCATTTTTGCAAATCGTATTTATCATTTTTTTTAAATGTTCAAACTGTGGTTTAAATTCAACCGCACCAAAACATAGACAAGCGAAAAAGTAACCAAATTTCAATTAAAATTGTGACAGCCAAGTTGCCAACTTTTCAAAACTAACTCTACCCTAACACAATTTTAATCTTTCTGATAGCAATCTGCTAGTTAGCTATCCGGAGAATAAAACATCATGCAGCAACCCAAAAATCGTATTCTCTAGTTAAGACGGTAGAATAAATTTACCTAATAGATAGTAAACTGCTACTTTATCTGAACTTGGAACAACCGGCCCTTAGAGAAATATAGTTATACAAAATTTGAATATGACATTTGGAAGCAGTGATTCATTATATTTGTGCAGCCAAAAACAAATGATACCAAGTAAATGTCAATATATGTACATATATCCTTTAGAAAATAAGGTATCTATAAATTATTATGGCAAACTGATAACGCATTAAAATTTCAGTAAGCAGGTAATTTTTTTAATGAAAATTGACATTACTGCAAAGCTAATTTAAATTATTTTGGAAAATATAAAAATATAAACAGAGTGAACACTGGAAACCGTGACCCGTGACATACGCGTTTAACAAGGGAAAAGTTTTTTTTTAAATATCATCTGTCGCGTAAAAATATTAGTTAATTTGGCATCGAAAAGCATCTATATACTTGTAATTTACTGGCTTCTTATTTAAATATTTACAAAAGTATAATGGTATTTGACAGTTATGAATTATAATTTATTAAAAACAGTAATCATGGAAACGCATTCAGTAGCTGAATTGGTTAGATGGAGACACCGTGATAATTATTCACGAGTTTAAATTCCGCCCGGTTTATATGTTCATTATTATTATTATTATTATTATTATTATTATTATTATTATTATTATTATTATTATTATTATTATTATTATTATTATTATTATTATTATTATTATTATTATTATTATTATTATTATTATTATTATTATTATTATTATTATTATTATTATTATTATTATTATTATTATTATTATTATTATTATTATTATTATTATTATTATTATTATTATTATTATTATTATTATTATTATTATTATTATTATTATTATTATTATTATTATTATTATTATTATTATTATTATTATTATTATTATTATTATTATTATTATTATTATTATTATTATTATTATTATTATTATTATTATTATTATTATTATTATTATTATTATTATTATTATTATTATTATTATTATTATTATTATTATTATTATTATTATTATTATTATTATTATTATTATTATTATTATTATTATTATTATTATTTCCGCTCTTTTGTTTCTCACTACCTCAGGAATCCTGGGTACCATTGACCTGCCTCTCAGCAATTGCTGGAGAGGCTAGGCGCGGACGATATGCCAAGATGATCAAGGCAGCCACCCAGGTGGTCGGGGTGACTTTGTGTAGTACGCCTACAGACGAGTACTCAGGGTGAGGTAACGGTGTACACACCTGGTACGGGTTTTCACCAAGTAACCAGGTGGAGGATGGCGAGAGGTGAGAACAGAGGGACCAGAGGGTGCGGCGAAGCCAGGCTGTAACCCCTCATAGTCGCGCTTCTGTCGCAGCCAGGACCGCGGAGCTGGGCAGTGGGTGGGCACAATGGCAACACAACACTGATACCAGTATTCCGTGGTCATACTGGAGCGGGCCTCTGGAACCAGGTGGAAAAGACTGAGAGCCTGATGGGTGCGGCGAAGCCATGCTGTAGCCCCTAAATACCAGGTCTCTGCCATGCACAGGTGCCATCACCTCATGAAACTTATTATTATTATTATTATTATTATTATTATTATTATTATTATTATTATTATTATTATTATTATTATTATTATTATTATTATTATTATTATTATTATTATTATTATTATTATTATTATTATTATTATTATTATTATTATTATTATTATTATTATTATTATTATTATTATTATTATTATTATTATTATTATTATTATATTTTGTAAATTGTACTACTAAATCAATTACAAAATTAAAACATAAGTTGTTTGGTAAATCAAGTATTTTATTGAATTTACAATTTCTTTGTTACATCGGCTAGTAAGATGAACAAGTGATGATGGATGAATGTCGGGCACGTGACTAGCAGTATTTTAACTCTACCAATCGTTTATCGATTATTTTGGTGAAAAATACCTTAAATAAAAGATGCGTTCAATTAATTTCTCCATATCAGTTAATAATATTTTTTTATTATATTTAAAGTTACAATGAACTTATTACAATTGATGTATGAGGGGTGACTTTTTGCCTAATATTTTATAACATACTTTTCGTTGATGAAGATGAAATGATGAAAGACACACACCATGCCTTATCCGAGATTCGAACTCGGCACTCCACTTGGGCCGGCAATTTCTCCATAACAGTTATAAAATAACCATTGTTCCCATTTTCTCAATCAATTTGTATATCTTATTTATCAACATTATTAAATATGAGTTTACTTAAAATAAAAATTGTAATGACGGGAAGTATTTTACTAGACTGGTTTAAATATATAACAAACATAATAAGAAAAAATCTGTTGTGGTCAGCACAATACCTCTCGCCACTTCCGTTTTTGGTTACATAATTATAAGGCGGGAGCAGTCATGTGATATTGTTGGCCTTGACAAGCAGATATGGGGGCCCGCGTCAGTATGAGATTTAGTAATTATACACATAGATGTAAAATGTTAGAATTTTTTATTAAAAATTTCAAGATTTTCTAAATTCATTTAGTTAATTTGTCACCAGGAGTGTGGAATTTGCTTGTCGAGGAAAATAAACCACATGAAATTGGAAAATCACGAAAATTAGAATGAAAACTTATGATATTTGACATCTATGTACATAGTTACTAGATATCAATCTGTCACGGTCCCCCATATCTGCTGGTCAAGGTCAACAACCTCAAATGACTGCTGCTGCCCTATTGTATTTAACATTTTTTGTATACCTACACTTTACCCAAAAATTCTACTTACATCTGTTCTTTATATTTAGATTTTTTTATTTTAAATTCATTCTATGAAGAAATTTTTCTAATTTTTTGAAATGTTACCAATTCATTGTCGGGTTTGACAGTATTTTTGAAGGGTGTATACATATACCTATAATTTTAAATATTCAACTATTCATAAAATAAGAAATAATATAATGTATGTACTTCCCACAAAATATCTTCAGTAATGTCTCTGGATTTTTGACACTGACATTTATCTGTCAGTTACAACCTTTTTTTTCAATTAGTTTCCATAACATTATTTGAGTTATGAGATTATTACCTTATATTTCTTTTTCTCTAAATCTATAAAAGTTATATTAAAATATTTATATATACATCAGATAGATTTACTCTCCTTTAATACAAGCAAGAAAAAATAAATTCAAAAAATAATATTTAGAAGTTTTTTTTTAAGAATCTGATACTTTCGGTTGTCCAATTATTACCAAAACCTTTTCAGCTTTTCTCAGTAATATCCGATTGAGAAATATGTAGTTAAACAGATATTAAGTTTTATAGTTTATGAGAAATCGTCCTTCCAATCGACTCACATACATACAAACACACACATATACACACACATACACACACAGACATCATCGTAAAAAATTTAAAATCGGATTGTACGGACCTTAAGACGTGATTAATCATTAAAATCTGGATATGCGATTTTTAGCATGAATCCAATATCTCTCTTAGCGAGAGGTAAAAATGTAAATAAATATGTAGAGAATGAAATATTCACATGGAATCTTAAGAGACCAATATTTTGTTTGGTAAATTTTTGTTTACGAAAGACTGTTGCTTTGGGAACATACCAAGAAAACGACATGATTTAAATTTCAAGCCGAAGTCCGGGAATTTTATTATTAAATTCTTAAGGTGTATTTTACCTATAAACAAAAATCTTCAAAAATAATACATACACGACGTGTTAACAAATCGGCTTCGTCTCGTATGATAATATTCGCGACTAGTTCCATAATGATTAACATTATACACAATTTTTATAATATAAATAACTATTACATAGTTTAATTTTTTAAAGGTGTCTTATCAAGTTTATCTGTATCATGAACGAAGTTGGCATATATTTATTTCTCTCATACTTGCATTGATATGAAGGACATGTGATAAAGATGAATATAGGCCGTTTGTCTTTCAAAAATCCATATTGTTGGACATGCCAGTTTAAAATTATGCTCATTGTTGACAATACTGTAGATGTAACATAAGTTAATTTATTTCGGGTATATAACTGGAGTCATAATCGTGTTTCTGGGAGGTGTCTGCCAAAACTTGATATTGGAGAGACATCCCGGACTTTACTCAGGCGAAGATATTCATTTCACCCTCGTCGAAAATGGCAAAGAGCTAATACGAGTAGCTCTCAGCAAAAAGGACCTTGGATTTTTTGACAGGTATCTTAACTGGTCATTGTCCTCTGAAATACGATCTCTGTAAAATTGGTATAGCTGAAAACAGTACCTATCGATTCTGCGAAGAGGACGAAGAAACTTTGGAACACATTGTATATGAATGTTCAGCTGTGGCTGTAAGATGACTCAACCATCTAGGTAAAAGGTACCTCACGGCAAATTAGATCGGGAAGCTGACTCGTGGAGCAGTAATTGGCTTCATGAGAACTCTGGGACTGCTACCATAAAACACTGACACTGTGTCAGTTTTTTATTTTTCATATATTTGGTTTCACATTTGCTAATACATTTACTAGTGGAATTAATTTTGAATTTTGAAAATTTCTACTACTCGTATAACATATATTTTTATAATAACAAAATAAAAGTAGTGTCTTATGTACCCCCATAAAAATTAAGTAAACGACACTACTGAATTTGACAGAATGGGCGGAGCTAAATCTTAACTGATGCAATTCGAAGATGACCTTGATTAGATATTTAAAAAAATTAAACAGTACAGTATATATAAATATATTACATAATATTTCTGTTAATTTCTAAAGGATAAGAGTATTAAAGAACGAATGTCATAATTGTCATTTTATATTGTGAGATGCAAGTTTGGGTCACGACGTAGAAGCGCAGAGCGGAGCGGCACAACCCTTTGAACAAAATAATCGACAATTATGAAATGAGCTCTTTAACGAACTATTTAGGGTGCTGGGATAGCTTTATAACAGACAAGAAATAGAAAAAAAATCTTTTGTGGCCACCACAATACCTCTCGCCACTTCCGCTTTTGGTTACACAATTATAGGACACGAGCAGTCATACGACTTTGTTGGTCTTAACAAGCAGATATGGGGGCCCGCGTCAGAATGACAACTAGTGATTATTATTGTACATAGATGTACAAGATTTCACGTGGTTAACTTGTTACCAGGAATGTGGAATCTCTTGTATAATTACACTGTACACCAAAAATTCTACTTATATCTATTCTTTATATGTAGATTTTTTAAATTTTAATTCATTCTTTGAAGAAATTTTGTCCTACTCTTCTAATTTTTCGAGATGTTTGCAATTTATTGTCGGGATTAACAGTAATGTAGGGTATGTGTAATATAACCATAATTTTAAATATTTAACTATTAATACTATGTATGTACTTCCCAGAAAGTCTTCAGTAATGTCTACGGATTACTGACACTGACATTTATCTGTCATTTACAAACATTTAATTTTTTTAAATGGTTTCCATGGTATTTTCTACTAAGCGCCCGCCACAAAACAATAAGGTAAACGAGAAGTGCAAGTCAATGTATCAAGTGGGCAGCACGGAACTATTGCGTCCTGGGTGTCATTGGGTACACTACTTTTGACATATGTCAAATACATGTCAAGTAAATGTCAAATATATGTCATATGAACCTGTCAACGTTCATTTGTTTAATATACAGTGATTACTTAATTTTTATAATTTCGTTATATTCAAATAAAAAATTATTTATTTTCATTATTTTTATTATATGTACAAATTACATTATTTAAATCCAATATTTTATAATGAAAGCATTTTCTTCTCATTCTTGATTACTTGGAATAGCCGGGTGAGTTCTTCTTCATATTGATTACCCATTATTTCAACATGATATCCTTATGAACGTTGTTCTGCGTGGATTTTTTAAATGATCGTATGCATTTTCGGGATGTAGGTTCTTCTATTTTCTACCTGCTCTGATTTTGTCTTGCCAGCCGTACTATGGTCTTCCGCCGAGACGTCGACTTCTAAGACAGATGCAATACGGCATACGCACTGTACCACTCGAGTTGCTTTTCTCAATGTTTTCATTGATCATGTTGTTGCTTATAGTTAGCAAGAAGATGTCCTCGTGGAAGCGACGCTCAGCAAATTTAGTGATTGACCATCATTTTATATCACACATGTTCACCATCAAAAGTCGACGTTCAAATTAGTTACGAAGTTCTCGGTTTTCCCATTATTTGGACGAAGACCATAGAGGCTAACACAATCACATTAGGTCTATAGCTGTTGTTCCAATTTTCTTCACAAGAACAATAGGATAAATCCTTGAAATTTTGTATTCTTCCTGTTGTCAATGTCCGTGAAAAGATTCCTTGAAAGAATCCTTTAACGTAAGCTTGTCTCTTCCATAACGGCCGTAGGTCCGATTGGTAACAAATGACCTTTTTGTTGATTTTTTTAAAAATTAAAATCAATGAAACAAAACAAAATAGCAAAACCCAACTGCGACCATACATACATATACAAATACGCACAAAAACATACATCACAAAGATAAATGCATTTATAGATTCCTTAGAGACATTGCGCTCAATGTATTTGGGGGAAAAATCATAATAGAGATAAAAATCATCATACTCTAATAAGTGAATATTATTTTGCCAAGTTCTTTAAATAACAAATAAAACATCGTCTAATACATAATGGGGCACCAATAATTAATTCTGGCGAATTCTCAGTCTGTTTAAGTTCTATTACAATTCTTGAAACTTTTAGGCCTACCGACAACATAAACGGATATTTACAATTGAGAAGCTTTTGCAAAAACAACCATATTCCATATTCTTGAATTTGAGATAATCAAATAAAAAAATTCTACCTTTCTTACTGTTTAAAATTTCTGTATTTTAATTTAACTCAGGATCATGTTGAAATATTCACAAATTATTACTGGGTGTTAAGTAATAGAAAAATAAACGCTGGTGAGTAATTACATAAGTCATTTTTATAGAAACACTTAAACCTAAATGTAAATTATTTGAAACTAAGATACTTTTTGCGAGAAACAGTTTTACCAAACTGTTTGGCACCCTCGATTGTAGATGTCTAGATAACTCAAATTTATAATATTTGGAGTATGGTTGTTTGTGCCCAGAAGCTCCTCAATTTTAACTTTATATACTTATTCATATAAATCTAAATTACATGAACCGTTTAAAACCATTAACATTATAAAAATGAAGAAAGCCAAAGAAAACCAATAAAAAAAATATTCTTCATTTGTAAAATAAGTTTGTTCCTAAAATAACATTAAAGGTTAACGAATTTATAGTAAGCTAACAAAATTAACGCAACCATGATTACTATGTAAAGGAACATTATATACAAATGATCTTCGCAAATGAAAGAATATGACAAATTTTCATTTGAGTTAATATTACAATTTTTTTCCATATATCACATCGCGCTGTATTTTTTAAAAGAAATCTATAGAAGTGTTTATTCTGTGAATCACTTACAACATATTTATTCTCGCAGTTGGGATGCCGACATTTAAATTTATAACGACGATTAAAGCTGAAAATATCATAAGCCATAATATACATTTTTTAAACCAGCGACTTATACTTGACAATGCAGCAATGACAATATCTTCGAACAATATTTTTTTACTGTTGACAAATAATTTTATAAATTTTTATTTTTTATTTCATAGATTACTTAATTCATTTCAAACTATAGCAGCGACATGAACCGTTTAGTGACATCTCTGTTACATTGGGTACACTACTCTCACTGCCTACTGTTTGCTGCCAGTTTCCCAATACAAGTTGCACCGGGGTGGCGCCCGCATGGTACAAATATTTCATCATTACCGATATCTGTGTACAAAGCAAACTGGCACACCCAGTAATGGGTAATATGCCGTGATGATATATTTATTTATTTAATTTATTTAATATTAGCAAGGACAAAAAATTTCAAAAAATAATATTTAGAAATTTTTTTTAAGGATCTGCTACTTCCTGTTGTCCAATTGTTACCAAAACGTTTTCAACTCTTGCCATTAATGTCCGATTGGGAAACACGTAGTTAAACAGATATTAAGTCTTATAGTTTTTGAGAAATCGTTTTTCCAACATCCACACACACACACACACACACACACACACAAACATATACATACACACACATACACACACATGCATCCATACACATACACCCACACACATACATACACACACACACACACACACACACACACACACACACACACAGACATCATCGTAAAAATGTTAAAATTGGATTGTAAGAACCTTAAAACGTGCTTATTCATTAAAATATAGATATGAGATTTTTAGCATGATTCCAATACCTCTCTTAGCGAGAGGTAAAAATATTTATGTGATGCAAAAAAGCTAACCAACAGAGATATTGAGATCTAAGGAAACTTTCATTGTATATTTTATGTGATTTGTCATAAGTTTGTTAATTAATCACTAAGCTTTAATTTTCAAGCATTATATTACTTTAAAATAAAAAAAATATGTGGCATAATATATGTAAAATTTTGCCTGCACTTTATTAAAATTTAGAAGATATCTCATGGTATATTTTATTTATAAAATAAAGTAGACAGTGTTGTTTCGCTTCTTTTTAATTGTTAACACTCAAAAAAAGTTGCATATTCAGCAAAGCCACAAGACAAAGTGTCTCCTTTATCACGTTGTCACAATCGAGCATTTATAAAGTTAAAATATGCTGGCGTGCAGTTTTTACAACTTTATTGCATTTTCCTGCATATCCCTAGCGAACACTGCAAGTGCTGCTCGTAAAGTCTCCCGTGATAAGTTAATCCAATATTTGCTTTATTTTGGAGCCGCTGTATATTCTATTTATTTTGCGTTGATATACAAAATGCGAAAGACGCAATTCTAGATTTTGTGAAAGAAATACATTTGCGAGTGCAGGATATCCTACATTCAATTTATATGTATTATAAAAGTAAAAGAAATTTCGTATTACTAAGATTATTTTTCGAAGCAAATAATATGACAGCAGATATTTTGGTAATATTTAATTTTTAAATGAAAGTATATTTTTTTCAACTCCCATGCATAAAATAGTAGAGTAGCTTTATACTGTAACGTGCGCCCCTGACTAAAGAGTATTCGGGCGCCGCTACAGATAGAATATTCCCGAGCGATGACGTAATCTCGGAGACGGAAATACCCATACGCTAGACGTGTTAATTACACCGATGACCTAGATCCTTTGTATTCAATGTCATTGTAGCGTCAGATATTTCTAGAAAGACATCACGCTATATAAACCCGTCGCCAAAGCCAGCGAACATAGTCTGTGCAACGAGTAATGAACACGGGGTGTACAAGTTGTTAACATAAATAAATGTAGTTATATAAATAAATATAGTGATATAAATATTGTTTAAATAAATAATCTTAGTATTTAAGTATTTAATAATATTCTTAATGTTTATAATTATTTAATCATAATGTTAGTTACTTTTATCATCTTTTTAATATTTATCCTATTTATTTATCGTTTAATAAACGTATTATTTTAATTAATAATATTTCTCTGATTTTTACACTTCACCCATATAAATAAACGTTACAATACATTAATCGCAGTAGTTACGTGAAACGAAGTGGATGCGTAAAATGCAATTACATTATCTTTTGTTTCTTGATATGATTTAACTTTAACATTCATACATACATTGCTCACAACAAATAATTTAATAAATAATCATAACTACACTATATCTTAACCAGTCACAAACTTGTAACCATAACAACAATTATTTATGATTTGTTGAAAATGAAAAGCCGCAGCACTCGGCACATTGTCTCTATGATGATAAATTTAATATTGTCTACCTAGTCATGAAAAGAAGATAAGCGAATGAATTTTTTTGGTGTCAAGAAATTGTGACATTGGTGTGATTACGAATTACCACTTTCTTATGCTGTTGTTCAGATATATTGTACTTGCTGAAATCTAACAATGTAATAAGCACATTGAAACATTCAGTCTTACACCCGTGAAGGTATATAAATCGCGGGTCTAGAATAACAAGGTTGTAACTACAATTTTGTGCTAAAATGTGATTTTTTTATGGTTAGGTACTAGCTGCCATATTCTATCTCTTTCTGGTATTAGATTTTAGATATATAGATATTTTTTGAGATAGTACAAAAACAAAGTTCTATCTGACAAAATTGAATCAAACGTCAGTGACGAAGAGAAGTACTTTAATGGTCAGTTGCACCACTTAGGGCCGGTTGTTCCATCTATAGTTAAACATTCGGTTAAAATGTATTCTATTGATAACTTCAATTTGCGTTGTTCCACTTACGGTTAAAAGATACCAATAAGATAAATTTTCGTTAACGGCAGGATAACTAACAGTCAATCAGACTACCAGTTAAGAATTATGTCGAAAGAATACCGTATCGTGTATCGATTGCATACGAATGGAAACACGAAGTGAAGAGAAACGGAACATATGGTATGGAACGTTTGTTTGTTAATATTAATAATTATTAAAAAAAAATCAGTACAACAGTGATGATGAAGTATTGGATTTCATTTTTAATAATATTAATTAAGCTGTTTGTTAATATTTATAATTATTAAAAAAAAATAGTACAACAGTGATTATGAAGTATTGGATTTTATTTTTGATAATATTAATTTTCGAAATAAGTATACAGTACAAGAAAGATGTAATGATTTTGAAAATGGGATGATTCAGATTTTTTTGAGGTTTAGAATGTCAATAAATACAGTTTTTTATTTGTTAGATAAAATTGAAGACCAAATATTGTTCTTATCTATTAGGTAAGTTTAAAGAAAGCAAAATTTGACAAATAAACACTTATTTGTCTACATTTGTTTTTCTGAATCAAGAATCACGCTGTATCTTCGATATGCCAGCTTTACGATTTTATTTAACAACGTGTATATCGTGGATGCTCGCCATAACTAAAACTAAAATAATTTCTAATTGATTCCAGATAATGACTTTTTTCTTTCCAAAAGACGGAATCTGTCTTCCTGGACTCAATTATATTTTTGAATTGTCAATTAATTTAATTTAATTAGTTATTTCCGCGATAGTAAAATAAACTACTCTTTCTCTTTATCTATAACTTTCACCACTCACTTTTGCAAGTTGTATTTATTATTTTTCTAAACGTTCAAACTGTGGTTTAAACTACAACTGCACCAAAACACAGACAATTTTTTTATTAAAATTGTGACAGCCAAGTTGCCAACTTTTCAAAACTAACTCTACCCTAATACAATTTTAATCTTTCTGATAGCATTCTGCTAGTTAGCTATCCGGAGAATAAAACATCATGCAGCAACCCAAAAATCTTATTCTCTAGTTAAGACGGTAGAATAAATTTGTCTAATAGATAGTAAACTGCTACTTTATCTGAACTTGGAGCAACCGGGCCTTATAGTTAGTGTTAACTACATGTTATTATCAAAAAAGTGCGTATCGAAATTTTAACAATAATATTTAACAACTCATTTGATATTTCGTTCCGATACGATATTGTCAATTTAAACAAGAGTTAAAATTTATAGTTGCCGTCATATAAATATAGACTGGAGGTTTCTACACTGTTGCCAATTCATAAGCAAAGTTGAAAATGCTAAGTTATGAAGAAGCGGCAACACGGTAGAATAGAGGACAGAGTGCGGAAAAGGGAAAAAGTTGAGCATCAGTCCATACGAATTTGACGGCGAATATAACTATGAGCGGTGCAACTGGCCATAAAGGAAGTATTTTCTAGAAGCGGCATCCTTTGAAAATAATGATGGCTATAATGACTGAACAATATCAAATATGTTATAAAACAATATTAAAATTAAAGTAGAATTTTATTTAAATTATGCGCAGACAGTACTTTGATCTCATGAAGGATGTTTATTTTTCTAATATTTTTCCGAATACAAGCATACCATTCACATTTTTCTTCCATATTCTTATAATTGAATTAAATCTATTATTAAAGTCAAAAAATCTGACGTGGCCAGCACATTACCTTCCGTCAATCCTGTGTATTATGTACAAAATTCCATACATATATTTTCTTGCAAAAGATCCTATATTTACAGTAAAATTATTTCATAAACAAAGTATGCAAATTGCACTTGACACTGACATCTTCTTCTTTAGTTTTTCTCATTCGATAAGGGTCGCTATATTTTATTTCTTCGTCCAATCATTTCTATTTTGCGTGTCGTCCTCATTTAGTTCCTTTTCCCAAGTCTTCCGCAAACAGTCCTTTCATCTTCTCTTTGGTCTTCCTCTGTTTTGTCTACTTTTTTTTACTAAGCTATTCATTGTTTCACTATATTCTTCATCTCTCCTTATGCCATTTTCAAACCAATGTAATTGTCTCTCTTGTATCTACCTAGAAACTTCTATCATTCGAGCCATTTCCCTTATTCTTTCATTCCTTATCCTATTTTTTCCTGTCTTCCCCAATATCTATCTCAATATCGTCATCTCTGTCACATTCATTTTCTTTTCATTTCCACTGAAATCTGTCAGTTAGAATTTTCTTAATATAGTAGCTGTTCCCATGGTTATAGGATAGCTTTATTTATAATTCTTTAACACTATATATCCATTGAATATGAAATATAACATGCAATCAATGCGTATAGATAAGAATATTCTTTAATATTTATAACAATATTAAATGTTAAAAAAAATATTTAACAGCGTTTTTCAAGAAAAAATATTAAAATCTTCAAATGAAGGTACTTCCGGTTGACCAATTATAACCAAAATCTAATCAAGTCTACATATGGATGTAATATAAAAATTGTAATTTTTGGAATTCTAGTATTGGAGCCGAAATTATAGTCACACACACGAACATACACGCACGTACACACACACACACACACACACACACACACACACACACACATGCAGACATCATCGTAAAAATAGTAAAATCGTATTGTGCTTATTCGTTGAAAACTCACCACCGATTTTTTTGACCAAAGACAATATCTTCCTTACCTAGAGGTGACGGAAGGTAAAAATGTTAATTCGATAACAATAATGTGTTTATAATATAAAGTTAAAATTTCAAATCGGTTTCCTCGCCATATTACTTTCTTGCAGTTACAACACCGAGAATATTATCCATATTTTATATATTTAAATAAAATGTAAGATGAATCAAATTTGGAAATTGTACATACCTACTTGCTTAAAATGTAGCAACTTATTGATACTACGTTCTACATTTTTACTATTACAGGTATGTTGTTAATTTTATACAATTAAAGCTAATTTACTATCACTCAAAAAACTAGTGTGCTGAATTGTAATGATTAGAGTAAAAGTTTGTATTCAGTAGAGCATGGTTTTGGATGTTTTATGGAGACCTGAATTTCTATTTCGTGTTTCGATAACAAGTAATTATTGACGTTGATACATTGAAACGCTAATATAGCTTTAGCGATTGATCCTGTTTGCTTTACAAATAATTTGATTGCGGTCAGAAATTGATTTTGGCCGGGAGAATCATACAAATATTTGAGAAATATAGACGGGTTTTGCTTGCTGTTCCTAATATGTTTGTTAGATTTCGTTCCCAAATATTTTGTTAGATATTGTACGTTATTTCATTTTTAGTTATACCAATATTAGGGCCGGTTTATCAATGCTCAGTCAAATTTGGCTTACAGCTAAACACTTCCTGTAAATTGTGTTTATCAATCGAAGAAAATAATATTTTGTTAGCCAAATCGTTTGTTAAGATAATTAAAAGAATTTTTGTCAGTGAAATTATAACTTAAATATGTTTGTTTGTCAAATAATTGACAGCTAGTTACTTCGTAAAAAACTAATATAAGAACTTTTAATATATCGACACAAGACGTTAAATGATTTTTTGTACTCATGCATTGAAATGTATTGTTTCGCGTCGCCTAAGCAATGTCTGAGACGTCAATTTCCCAGGTCTCCACCAGATAAGTAACCGGGAAATTTTGGAAAAAAACACTCCTATTTCTAAAGCATTTCTTAAAGAACTAAACTTATAAACAATAAGTATAATTTCTTTAACACTCTTTCGCTATTAGTAATAAGCGAAAATAGTGGAATATTGAATGAAATTTAATTTTAAAATAATGAATTTAGTGCATTTGGTTCACAACGTTGGCAACAATTTCTGTTCTGCGGAAGTCGGTAAAACAGAGTACTCGGGAAGTCGGTAACACATAAATAACAAATGTAATATAAATTGTAACAAAACTATTTGAAATTTAACAAGTTATTAAGTTTAAATTTGCTGTATGCCATAAGTGAAATACTTGATAAGTAATAAACAGTTATTTACATACCAAGATTAACATTACATTACATAAAAATAAACATTAAAATAACTGGAATCACTCTAAAATTAGCTACAAAGCAGTTATGTATAATATTATGTAATAAAGTTTTGTTAAATAAAATTATTTATACAAAAATTACTAATTATTAGTTGTAAACATTCCGTACAAAAAATATTGTACAAACCGCGTGGGTGAACTTATATAATAACTATATAATAACTATTTCCTATTTCGCGTTCACAAAGTGAATTTTTTCAACTGCTTTTATAAAAAATCTGTTGTGGCCAGCACAATACCTTCCGTCAATCCTGTGTATTATGTACAAATTCCATACATAAATTTTCTTCTAAAAGATTCTAATTTTTTGGTATTTTATGATTCCCTTTCTCGGCAACTGAATTCCATTCTCCTGATAACAAACAAACCACATGAAATAAGAAAATCATGAAATTTTGAATGAAAAATTATGACATTTGTCAGTTATGGACATAATTAATTGCTGTCATTTTGATACGGGTTCCCATATCTGCTTGCCAAAGGCACGCGCCCTATACATATTTTTTTTTTATCTACTTCTTCTTCTTTAGTTTTTCCCATTCGTTAGGGGGTCGCTATTTTTTATTTTCTTCTTCCACTCATTTTTGTTTTGCGTGTCTTCCTCATTCAGTTCCTTTTCTCTCAAGTCTTCTGCAATACAATCATTTCATCTTATATTTGGTCTTCCTATGTTTCTTCCACCTTCTATTAATATATTCATCGCTTCTCATGACATGTTCAAACCAATGTAATCGTCTTTCTTATATCCAGAAACTTCTAACACTAGAGTTACTTCCCTTATTCTGTCATTGATTTACATTTTATTGATACTGACATCTGTCAATTTGAATTAGCAGTTTCCATGGTTAAGTTAGCATAGCTGGCTGAATTATGAAATTTATATGAATTTTTTTATCTTTATTATTCTTTAATCCTATATCTGTTAAATATGAAATATAAAATGCAATCAAACCGTATAGACAATAATATATTCTTTAAGTTATAATAACATTTAACTGAGTTTTTCAAGAAAAACTGTTAAAATCTTCAAATGAGGGTACTTCCGGTTGACCAATTATAACCAAAATCTAATCAAGTCTGCATATGGTTGTAAGGAAGAGGAATACGCAAGAATTGTAATTTTTGGAATTCTAGTATTGGAGATATCGTGCAGGAAAAAACGGTCACATACACACACACACACATACACACACACACACACGCACATACGAACACACACACACACACATACAGACATCATCGTAAAAATAGTAAAATCGTATTGTAAAGACCCTAAAACGTGCTTATTCAATGGAAACTCACCACCGATTTTTTTGACCAAAGACAATACCTTCCTTACCTATAGGTGACGGAAGGTAAAAACAATGTTACAATGAAAAATTTTGTACAAATGTTTTTGGGGATTTTTTAAAATGTGATGTTGGTAACATTATCTAAGTGTCGAATAAATATCTTTCATTTTAGTTGTCAGTACTCATGGAAAGCGACTATATTTTTTTACATCGAAAAGTAAAGCACTCATTTTAAATTAAAATGTAGTATTTATTTGTAGGTTCATAACATAATAAATATAAATTTTGTCTAACCTATCTTGTAAATAATAGTTGACAAAATGTTAAATGTCAAAGTAAATTATATTTGAAATGTTTATTGATACTGCTAATGGTACCAACCGATATATTGTGATATTTGTTTCAATAAAAAATTTGAAATGAAAGTAAATTAATACGCAATAGGGAAAATAGTATGAAAAACCTGTATTCCAATGACCATTTGTAATACTTGTATTTTACATAACTCCCCTACGGCTCGATTCTACAAACTGTACTTGTACTACAATAAGGATCATTGTAATACTTGTCTTTCAATATACTATTACAGAATCAAAAAAATTAAGGATTAATTGATATCCACCGTCTGAAAACACAAATAGCTGACAGTGACTTGGCTAAGAGTTATAAGAGTAATAGATAAGCGCTCTCATGTTTGACTACATAATAAATTTGTGACTGTCATTTACGTAGAAAACACTTTTAGCTAAGCGAGAAGTAGTAATTATTACGAGTATATTTGAACTTATTTTCAAATCAATATTATAGAAAATTAAATCTGTAAAGAACATATTTTATTTAATACTGTTCGTTGTACATGTCTAGCTGGCTAAAGTCGATTACTTGCAAATAATTGTACTAACATTCGCATAGAGCCAGAATCTAATCGTAAATAAAGTTCAGAATATAAATGTCTTATTTAAGTCGAGCCGAAACACATATAGTGGACAAGTAACATAAACAAAGCCATTTATATTGATATAAAACCAACAGGAGATTCGAGCAGAGTTCTTGAGGAAAATTTGGGAATTAAACTCCGTTCAATCGTGATGCCAAGAGAATTTTATTTACATAAATTATTTATTTGATTTATTTACGTAGTATTTGAACAGTAATTTTAATTCTATATATCAATGGTGTGGGTTTTACGAGCGCAGATTTTGTACATTACCTTCCGTCAGTTCTATGTATTTTGTATAAATTCCATACAGAAAGTATCTTGCGAAAGTTTTTATATTTCCAGTAAAATTATAACACAAACATACTACAAGCCCAAACTCATATTAGTTCGGCCGGTTAATATTTTCAACAAACAAATTATAAAACCTACGCAAATGGTAAGACATTTCTTTCGTCTAGTTTAAAATATAGATTTTAAGCTTACCATAACTTAATATGTTATTCACGTATTCCGCCATTTCATATTATGTTACATCGCCATTATTATTATTATTATACCAGCTTGAATTCTATTAGGCATTGTATCCCTAAGCCCTGTACATTTTCCTGAGAGTATTGTCCTAGGTATTGTCCTATGTACGCACTGGATTTTTACGAAGAACTATTATCATCAGTCATTTGGCTCACAGTTTTTTAAAGTTTTAAGTCTATATTTAAATAAGAATTTTGTAGAAATTTCTAACCATTTGTGTAGATTTTATAATTTAAAGCTAGCCGAATTATGAGTTTGGGCTCGTATATCAATTGCCTTGACACACACATCTGTCAATCAGAATTTTCTTAATATAGTATCTAGCTGTTTCCATGGTTATAGCATAGCTGGCTGCTTTATGTAATTTAATATCTTTATAGTCATTTAACTCTAAATCCATTGAATATGAAGCATAAAATGCAACAAAGCCTCAGCAGAGAAAATAGTATAAAACACACGCTACAAAAGACAATTCAAGCACTCGTTCGCCCACTCGCTGCTGTGCGCTCGTGAGCGAATTTGTAACTCTTGCTAGAATACGTTGCCTTCTGTAACTTATATTTTAATAATCAGAGAAAAACGTTGAGCACAGACGAACAATATGACGATTTTAATTTCTAATAAAGCCTACCTATTCCTCAGAAATGTTCACTCACTGATGCTTAATACACATGTGTTAGGTACTCTTATTTAAATAAAAGTGTTAAAAGGACAGGATATCGTTTAAATAGCATATTATTTAAGGGTTGATTCATTTCAAATTGTCTCCCAACGCAAAAAAGAGGCAGCTCCTCAATTATGTTAAATGCTGCACAACATGTATTATTTATATATTTATTTATTTATAATACAGTGTCCAGACAGGCGAACCTAGTTATTTGGACAGGAATAAATGTAGAAAAACATAGAAAAAGAGTACATGTATGTAACTATTAAAAAATAACAATTTAGATATAAATCATATGTATATAGAAAAACATAAAAGAAAAATATTTAACTCAAAATCAGCTTGAATTACTTGTATTGCGCAAAAAAGATTTAAATTTATTGAGACATGAAAAATGTCAATTTTTGACTCGATGTTTTTATGAAGGGTTTCTGGAACAGGAAAATTAATTAAATTTAAAGTTAAAGCATCATCTATTAAATTGTTTAGTAGTTTAAATAATATATTAATTGGCAATTATTTCTGCGGTTTGATAATTTAGCAAAATTAAAATATTGTGATAAATATGCATATGGAATATTGATGTCGAGGTACACATTATTATTTTTAACATATAAATAGCGCAAAAATTTCATCTGAATAGATTCTAATAGATTAATATTCATAGCATACAACAGATTACAAACTATTGAGCAATGCTCAAGTTTGGAACGTACGAAAGCGTAATAAAGTGTGAGTATTGGATCAATGGTGGTAAAATGCTTTGAGTTCCGTATTATAAATCCAAGCATTTAATAAACTCTGGAAGTAGTACTTTTTATGTGAGCATTGAAACAATTTTGTATCGAATACTACACCCAGTTTACATTCAAAGCAACGAGCTAACGAAATACTTGATATATTATAGGAATAATTAATTGTTGAAAGTTTTCTTGTAAATGATATAGTTTTACATTTTGTAATATTTAGTTGCAATTTATTTACAATTCAAGTAATTTACGAAGTTCATTTTGAAGTGAATCACAGTCTGCGGTATTTGAAATAGAGCGGAAAATCTTCAGATCATCAGCATATAAAAGTTTGATTTGAAATAGAAGTCGGTAAATCATTAATAAACAGGAGAAACAAAAGTGGGCAAAGATTGAAACCTTGCGGTACCCGAAGAAGCAATAAAAGGGAATTAATCATAACCGTGATAATGAACGAAGAGCCGATTACTTCTCTTGAACTCCAAACCAAACCTTGGTATATTTCAGCAAAATGTAAAGGGACTAATTTTGTGTGATAATGTTATATATTTACTATGAGGAAATTAAATTAATTAGTGAATATGATAAACCGAATGAATGCAATTTCTGGATAATAATATTGTGATCAATTCAATCAAATGCTTTTGTGATATGTTACACATTGTACTACACCATAGTGTGTTAAATTCGAAACTCGATAAATTAAAACCTCTATAATTCGATGACATTTTGTATTTCCTTCTTAATTTTCGAATAGACCTTTTCAATTTAAAGAGATAGAAAATATGCAAATGAGATCTGCACATAGTAAGCCATCAAATGGCGGAAGCCATGGTTACGTTCTTCCTGGCGTTCATGGCTGAGATTCATGGCGTTTGTTTTATTCCAAATTTAAACGTAAAATGTGAGAAAACTCTATGACAATTTTAAAAAACTTCTCGAAAGAATTTATAAAAACTTTTATTGAAGCTAAAATATCTAACGACGCAAATAATCACCGAGAATGCAGGTATTTTAGTGACTGCAATATTTTTGACGATTTATTTGATAGCACAGCTGGTAGTTGCTGGTGCCATTTTACTTACTGTGTGCAGCGATAGAAAGAGATAGCTGTTAGATTGAAAAGGTCTATTAGAGAGGTTCGACTCTACTGTTTTTCTAATATATGTAGTTAAACCTTTCATATGTATTTCTAATTTAATTTTTTTCTACTTCCAGATGGCATACTTACGGATATACTACAAACTCCAATACCGCTACGCACATGGCTACGTCGGCAACGAAAATCAAAACAGCAGCCGTCGTGCCCTTCGTGGACGTCGCCTGCAACGGACCAACACCCTCCTGGTATCCATTGCCATAATCTTCGGCATTAGTTGGCTTCCACTGAATCTCTTCAACCTTCTTGCAGATCTCTGGAAGCTTCCAGTCACTCAGAACATGATTGTAGGTTATGCTATCTGTCATATGATTGGCATGTCAAGTGCTTGCTCCAATCCATTATTGTATGGATGGTTGAACGATAATTTCAGAAAAGAATTCTATGATTTGTTATGTAATAAAGAAGCTATGGAAAGAAATGGTGAAACACAAAGATTGTCTACTATGCATGGTTCAACTAGAGACGGATCGAAAAAGAAAATGGAGGCGGTTACCATGGCTACGGATTGTTTACACGGTAATACTGTTGATACAGAGATGACAGTGATCAGTAAATGATACTTGTTGAAATCTAGTAAGACGATTGTTTAAGACTTTAAGGCTGTGTTGTGTACTACTCTGGGTTGAAGTAGTCTTTTGTTTGTTTGGTCGAGCCCACCTGTCAAATAACCAGATAATCAAATCTACGGCTTCGATCCAGAGTAATGAAGAATGTTTGGTTAAAACCCTAACGGGCAGAAACACTCTATCGTCATGGATTGTGATTCGGTGTTATTTTTCATGTTTGTGTCACTGTGAGATGTTAAGTGTAGCTCTCTCGAACTCCAAACCAAACCTTGGTATATTTCAGCATAATGTAAAGGGACTAATTTTGTGTGATAATGTTATATATTTACTATATATGTATATTTAGACATATATTAATCGTTTAATAAATTATATAAAATTATTAAAAGACAGAGTATTATTGAATAATAAAAATTCTTTTTTTTATTTTACTGATTTATTTAGGTTTTAGGGTATTTTATTCGAAATGCACAATGGAAATCTCAAGACACATATATTATATAAAGGTAAGTTTCCAAACACGGCAACCCTCTAATTGTAACAGGTATGAATCAATAACAGTAATTTTACAAAAAAAAGTAAATTCTATTACTTGAGACGTTTTCATAATAAAGTTAATACTTTAAATTAAAATTAAATTTTGTTCGTTTTCATAACTTTAGCACTTTAGGTAGCAGTGTATCAATAGGTGCTTCAAATTAATGAAAAAGTCTTAAAGGAATTTTAAATAAAATTTTAAAGTAAGCCGAATGAAAACGGCCCTTAATCCATTTTGATAATGGTAGAAATTTTATTCAAATTTTTTTGTATTTTGTGAGAGAAATGATTTTATAACAAAACTCTAAAATCCCACCGTTTCTACCAAATATAGTAAACTCAACGATGTAATAAACAAAAATCTGATGTGACCAACACAATACCTCCCGCCATTTACCAATGAGGTCTCATTGCCCCGTGCCTGATGTCTGGTCGCGAATCTGGGGAATCCGATTCAATCTCGATCAACGCCAAATAATTAGAATTTTAATGGCATAAAATTAACCCTTGTGGTAAACGCTCTTTATTTAAATACATACCTACATATTTACTAATGCTAGAAATTATGTATATTAAGTTTCTTTCCATAAAACTATTGTTCTATTTACAATTTTCCTTTTAATACGTTATTATTATTAATTAGAAATGATTATTTTTTTGACAGTGACATTTATCTGTCAATTACATACATTCGAGCTGAACTATATAACAATGCAGATGTGTTTAAAGCATAAGCTCCGAGATATAATTTTTATATTACTTTATAAATATATTCATAGAATACACAGAAAAAGTATTAAATCAAACCTGTAGAAAATGGAATAATCTTTAATTTTTATAATAACAAATTGCGAAAAAAATACATTTAAAGGTATTTTTTGAAGAAAAACTATCTTGAGCTTCAAGTAAACTGCCATTTCCGGATATCCGATTGCCACCAAAATCTAATGGCTTCTTTCCATATTAGAATAAGGTAGAAATACATGGTTTCAAAACTTTCTGAATGATAGTATTTGAGTTAGAGTGTAAAGAGGATCCACACACACACACACACACACACACACACACACACACACACACACACACACACACACACACACACACACACACACACAAACAAACATACATACATTCAAACAGACATCATCGTGAAAATATTAAAATTGGATTCTAGGGACCTTAAAACGTGGTCATTTACCAAAATCTCGATATGCGATTTTTAGCACGATCCCTATACCGCCCTTACCAAGAGTAGCGGGAGGTAAAAAGAAATAATTAAATTTTCAATAATTTAATACTAGGAAAACATGGGCTCGTAGCCCTGGGTTTTATCAAAATAAATAAGTTTAGCCTTACACACTAAACTGGTTACATGCAATAAATATAAAAAATCTGATGTGGTCAGCACATTACCTTCCGTCAATCCTGTGGCGCATTATGTACAAATTCCAAACATAAATTTTCTTGCAAAAGATTATATATTTCCAGTAAAATTATTTCATAAACAAACTATGCAAATTGCACTTGACGCTGACATCTCCTTCTTCTTTAGCTTTTCCCTTTCGTTAGGGGTCTCTATGTTCTTTTTTCTTCTTCCACTGATTTCTGTTTTGCGTGTCGTCCACATTTAGTTCCTTTTCTCTCAAGTCTTCCGCAATACAGTCCTCCAATCTTATCTTTGGTCTTCCTAGGTTTCGTTTACCTTCTATTACTAAGTTATTCATTCTTCCAATATATTCTTCATCTCTCCTCATGACATATTCATACCAATGTAATCGTCGCTCTTGTATCTGTCTAGAAATTTTTCTCACTTGAGCGATTTCCCCAATTCTTTCATTCTTTATCCTATCTTTCCGTGTCTTTTTCAACATATATCTCAACATCCTCATCTCTACCACATTCATTTTCTTTTCATTGACACTGACACTTGTCAATCAGAATTATCTTAATATAGTAGCTGTTTCCATGGTTATAGCATAGCTGGCTAATTTATAAAATTTAATTTCTTTATAATTCTTTAACTCTATATCCATTAAATATGAAATATAAAATATAATCAATTCGTATGTACAAGAATATTCTTTAATATTTATAATAACATTAAATGTCAAAAAATAATATATAACGGCGTTTTCTCAAGAAAAACTTCAAATGAAGGTACATCGGATTGACACACACACACACACACACACACACACACACACACACACACACAACATACAAAGGCGCGCACACACACACACACACACACACACACACACACACACACACACACACACACACACACACACACACACATATAGACATCAAAAATAGTAAAATCGTATTTTAGGGACCCTAAAACGTGCTTATTCATTAAAAAACTCACCTCCGAATTTTTTGACCAAAAAAAAAATGTAATTATAATTACTTATAGTTGAGAAATATTTATGAAATAATTAATTAAAATTTCCAAACGGAATTTTGTTATTACTTGCCGAAAGTAAATCTTGAAGAACGAATCTACTAATTGTCCAATGAATGTGTGTCTAATGTGTATTCCCCGAATGAGTGCTGGAGATGCACTTGTCAAAGGTTTGGAGCGAGAGTGAAGGCCACTATCTTATAATCTGATTTCTGATACAATACTTATATATACCACAATGGAAAGGGCGCGAGGTATTGTAATGGCCACAACAGATTTTTTAAAATTAAAACTTTAACTATAAGCGTATGCAACTGGCCATAAGTAAACGACACTACTGAATCTGACAGAATGGGCGGAGCTAAAATCTTAATTCGTACAATTCATAGATGACCTTGATCGGAGATCTTTAAAAAAAATTACTGTGCCTACATGTATTTATGACACTCGGATGCTATAAGTTGGCCACTTATATATCTTAAATAAATGTAGCAATGACTTTAATCATAAATTACTGCGGCTCGGTGAATCCGGTTGAAAGGGTAAGCGGCGAAAGCTGTATACAGGCTCCAGCCAGATAAATAAAAAATAACGAATTTCTTGACTGCATATATGTATGTATGCAGCTTTTATAAGATTTTCTGTAAATTTTACTGAACGTAGATACTTTGTAACTATAAAAAGTGTTCTAAATTTACTTTATAATTTGTTTGCATCATTTCCTTAATATCAAACGGCATATAAATCAAACTATAGGAGTACATGTACTCGCTTATGTATATTCCCATCCACAATCGAGATCCGAACTTCATCTAGTTCCTGATTTTGATGAATTCTATTGAAGGCAGGAAATTTATTTCACCATACTATTTAACTTCAATAACGTTCAATAACGCCAAATACAGAAATATACATCATACAAATTACAACTCTCATCTTTCCTTTATAACAGATATAAAACATTTTTGTCAGAGAAAAGTTTTTGATGTGTATACCACAACATGTTACAAAACAGGGAAGACCACATTTTTGTGGCTTCAAAGTTATTTGGAAGTTTTAATATATGTAGTGAGCTATTAAAACAGACACCTAACGCTGACGAATTTGCTTCATTACTAATTAATGAATTTTGTTAGACGGCATTGTTTACCAAGACACAATATAATAATTAAGTTTATTATTGTTTTCAAAAGTAAAACAACATTTTCTTACAAAAATATATTTACAGAATTCATTACTGGTTGATAAATATTTGTTATACACTTTTGTGTCCAAATAATATACAAGAATAGACTAATTTGTCAGTAATAACAAACCGAAAATTCGACATAATTCTCAATTTGGTATCCTATATCCTATACAGGGTGTTTCACTACTTCGGATACAAACTTTAAAGGCATATAGTACTGACCAAAACCAAAATGAGTAAAAAGCTTAATCAGCATATATCTGATCTTCAACTGTTTCCGCGAAAGAAACAATTTTACACTAGTATCGAAAAGAAAAACAGAAAGATAGTGATAGAGTTTTGTCAGTAAATAGACTTGAAAAAACGCAGTTAAATGTCATTTATTAACATAAAATGTTTATAAATTTTAAAGAATATGTTATTGTCTATACGTGATTGCATCTTATAATTCATATTCAATAACATGAGGTAGAGAATTACAAAGATATTAAATTTCAGCCAGCTATGCTAACCATGGAAACTGCTAATATATCTAGATAATTCAAATTGACAAAGTCAATATCAATGAAAAGTAAATGAATATGGCAGAAATGAGGATGTTGAGATAGATGTTGGGGAAAGCACGGAAAGATACTGTAAGGAGTGAAAGAATAAGGGAAATAACTCGAGTGTTAGAGGTTTCTAGAAAGATACAAAAGAGACGATACATTGGTTTGAACATGTCATGAGGAGAGGAAAAAATTAATAGCTTAGTAATAAAAGGTGGAAGAAACAAGGAAGATAAGATGGAAGGACTGTATTGCGGAAGACTTGAGAGAAATGGAACTGAATGAGGACGACACGCAAAACAAAAATGAGTGGAAGAAGAAAATAAAAAATAGCGACCCCTAACGAATGGGAAAAGCTAAAGAAGAAGATGTCATGATCTAGTAAAATTTGCATAGTTTGTTTATGAAATAATTTTACTGGAAATTTAGAAACTTTTGCAAGAAAATTTATTTATGGAATTTGTACATAATACACAGAATTAACGGAAGGTAATGTGCTGGCCACATCAGATTTTGTTAGTGTACAATGCTACGGGTTCATTGTTTAATTTGCTATAAATTTAATTTGATGAATTTAATTTAAATGCTTTAATCTAGGTTTCGTTTGAGAAATATATCGAACAAATATCTCCGGGCTCTAATTGGGACTTCCAACTATTACTAGTAATATTATTCTCACAACATGCAACAAACCGGTAGTAAGAAACAATTTTACCATTTATTATATAATACCCATAATCAGCAACATTTTCTACTCCACATACTTATATTTCGTGAATATAATTAATCGTTATCAATACTTTTGACCGTTAGCTGTTTTCGTCTGCGAACCCAAGCAGGCAGAAACCAGTTCAGTTAAGTTTCCTGGTTTGGCGATGGCGAGTGTTGCTCGAGCATGTCCCTCACGCGACAGGTCTGCAATCTGGCGGCAGTGGAGCGAAGCTACGCGTGCTAGACGGAGCTGGCCATGGCCATGAGACATGTGACAACTGACCGCACGAGCTGATGACCACAAGTTAACGGTGCACTGTTTGTTTGACTGAGGATAATGTGGAATTTTTATGGATTTGTCCGACAAGTCAGGTTTAGAAGATAAAGTTGCCAATACGGTGATCTACCGGACAGTACAGATGAGTTAAAATAAATCGTTTAAATCTAAATTAAATGTACGAACGTCAAGCTAGAATTTGCACTATCATTTAGACAGTTATTATTTATGTCATTTGAAATTAGGTTGCGAAAGATAAGTTAGTTGTAACTTAGTTACTTATTTTTTTAATGTATCGTTGTACTTGAAAATATGTAATTAACCAGAGAACCAGTGTTGCCAACCTTTCTCTTTAAATATCCCTCAGAAACCACAAAAAAATCCCCTTTTATCACAAAAATCCCTATTTTAAAGTAATTTATTATGATTATATTTCTTTTCTACTTATCTCCTTTCATTACAAAATATCACTAGGTTCAAATTTAGCGCTTAATTTTAGACCTAAAATTTACGTTTTTTAACTAATTCTTGATCAGAAACAAGTCATTCTATAATTTCGGCTCCAAATTTTTTCTCTTTTGACCAATAGAATGACTTGTCTTTGTTTAAGAATTAGTTCCACATTCTCTCATTTCAGCGAATGAACTATAGGTATCTGGAATGAACTTTAGATAAAAAATCTGTTGTGGCCAGCACAATACCTCTCGCCACTTCCTTTTTTGGTTACATAAGTATATAACAGTCATGTTACATTGTTGGCCTTAACAAGCAGATACGTGGGGGCCCGTTTCAGAATAATAATTAGTAATTATGTACATGGATGTCACTTGTCAATTTTCATTCAAAACTTCAAGATTTTCTAAATACACGTAGTTAATTTGTCACCAGGAGTTTGGAATTTACTTGTCGAGGAAAATAAACCACATGGAATTGGAAAATCACTAAATTTAGAATGAGAAATTATGATAATTGACATCTATATACATAATTACTAGCTATCATTCTGTCATGGGCCCCCATATCTGCTTGTCAAGGCCAAAAAAAATCGCATGACTGCTCGCGCCCTATTGTATTTAACATTTCTTGTATACTACACTCTACACCAAAAATTCTACTTACATTTATCTATTTCTTATATTTAGATTGATTAATTTTAAATTCATTTTATGAAGAAATTTTGTCCTCTTCTAATTTTTCGAAATGTTTCCAATTCATTGTCAGGATTGACAGTATTTTTCAAGGATATAAATGTAATATACTTATAATTTTAAATATATAACTATTAATACATTAAGAAATAATATAATGTATGTACTTCCCAGAAAAAGTCTTCAGTAATGTCTCCGTATTTCTGACACTGACATTTATCTGTCAGTTACAAACAATTTAAATTTGCAACTATTTTCCATGGCATTCTTTCGGCTGTAAAATTTATTATAACAGATTATTTTATATATTATTTTTTTTATCTCTAAATCTATAGAATATATAATAAAATATTTAAATGTATCAGATAAAGAATTTAATTTTCTTTAATATTATCAAGAAAAAATTTCAAAAAATATTATTTAGAAGATTTTTTTTCAAGAATCTTCTATTTCCGGTTGCCCAATTGTTACCAAAACCTTTTCAGATCTTCCCATGAATGTCCGATTGGGAAATACGTAGTTAAACAAATTTAAAGTCTTATAGTTTTTGAGTAATCGTCCTTCCAACATCCTACATACACACACACACACACACACACACACACACACACACACACACACAGACATCATCGTAAAAATGTTAAAATCGGATTGTAGGGACATTAAAACGTGCTTATTCAATAAAATCTGGACATGCGATTTTTAGCATGAATGCAATACCTCTCTTAGCGACAGGTAAAAATCTGTTGTGGCCAGCACAATACCTCTCGCCACTTCCTTTTTTGGTTACATAAGTGTAGGGCGCGAACAGTCATGTTACATTCTTGGCCTTGACAAGCAGATGTGGGGGCCCGTTTCAGAATGATAATTAGTCAGTATGTTTCATTCAGAATTTCAAGATTTTCTAAATACACGTAGTTAATTTGTCACCAGGAGTGTGGAATTTACTTGTCGAGGAAAATAAACCATATGGAATTGGAAAATCACTAAATTTAGAATGAGAAATTATGATACATCTATATACATAATTACTAGCTATCATTCTGACATGAGTCCCCATATCTGCTTGTCAAGGCGCCCTATTGTATTTAACATTTCTTGTATACCTACATTCTACACCAAAAATTGTACTTACATATATCTATTCCTTATATTTAGATTGTTTAATTTTAAATTCATTATATGAAGAAATTTTGTCCTCTTCTAATTTTTCGAAATGTTTCCAAGTCATTGTCAGGATTGACTGTATTTTTGAAGGATATATGTAATAGACCTATAATCTTAAATATTTAACTACTAATACATTAAGAAATAATATAATGTATATGTACTTCCCAGAAAAACTCTTTAGTAATATCTATGAATTTCTGACACTGACATTTATCTGTCAGTTACAAACAGTTCAACTGGTCAACTATTTTCCATGGCATCCTTTCGGCTGTAAAATTTATTATAACGTTATTTTATTTATTATATTTCTTTTATCTCTAAATCCATAGAATATATAATAAAATATTTAAATGTATCAGATAGAGAATTTAATTTTCTTTAATATTACCAAGAAAAATTTTCAAAAAATATTATTTAGAAGATTTTTTTTCAAGAATCTTCTACTTCCGGTTGTCCAATTGTTACCAAAACCTTTTCAGATCTTCCCATGAATGTCCGATTGGAAAATACGTAATTAAACAATTTTTAAGTCTTATAGTTTTTGAGTAATCGTCCTTCCAACATCCTACATACATGCACACATACATCCACACACACACACACACACACAGACATCATCGTAAAAATGTTAAAATCGGATTGTAGGGACCTTAAAACGTGCTTATTCAATAAAATATGGATATGTGATTTTTAGCATGAATCCAATACCTCTCTTAGCGAGAGGTAAAAATGAGATGAATTATAATTAATATAAATTATACATATTTAGAGTTGTTTCCAAACTGATGACAAAATCCCTGAATTTTTCTATTTTAAGTGAAAAAATCCCTTTATCCCACTTCATGTTAAAAAATCCCGTAAAAAGGAATAAATCTCTCCATGTGGCAACACTGCAGAGAACATTTTGTTAGTTTTTGGCGAACAAAAAACCGCCTCGACTTCTGATCGGTAAGTAATTACGCTCACTTACCGATCAGTAATTAAATAAAACCTACTGCCTTGGAAACACTATCGGTAAACATTAAAAAAAAAACTGTTGTGGCCATCACAATACCTCTTGCGCCCTTTCCATTGTGGTATATATAAGTATTGTATTTAACATTTCTTGTACACACAAAAAATTCTAATTATACCTAATCTTTATATTTACAAATTTTCTATAATTTTAAATTCATTTTATGGGCAAGTTTTCTCCATTTCTTCTAAATGTTCGAGGTTTTTCCAATTCAGTAACGGGATTGGTGGTATTTCTGAAGGGTTCATGTAATATGCCTATAATTTTATATATATTAATAATACAATAAGAAATATTAAATATCGTTCACAGAAAAAGCCTTCAGTACTATCTCTGAATTTTTGACACTGACACTAGTGACATTTATCTGTCAATTACAGACATTTTTATTTCTCAAGTAATTACCATGGAGATGTTTGGGCTGTGAGCGGGCTGTGAGATTTATTACAACAGATTATTTTATCGATTATATATCTATATCTTTAAATCTATAGAAGGTATAATAAAAAATTTAAATGTGTCGGATAGAGAATTTTGTTTTTTAATATTTGTAGTAACATAAATTTCCAAAATATAATATTTAGAAGATTTTTGTTAAAATACAACTACTTCCGGTTATCCAATTGTTACCAGAATCTATTCAACTCTTCCCATTACTGTTAGATTGAGGAATCCGTAGTCACACAGGTCTTTAATCTTATAGAATTTGAGAAATCGTGCCTCCAACAACCTCACACACACACATCCACACACACACACACACACACACACACACACACAGACATCATCGTAAAAATGTTATTATCGAATTCTAGGGACCTTAAAACGTGCTTATTCATTAAAATCTGGGTATGCGATTTTTAGCATGATTCCAATACCTCTCTTAGCGAGAGGTAAAAAACGATAGAGTTTCCAAGTAGTGTTTCGGACGAGACGAGACATTCTCGAATCTCGTCTCGTCTCGTCTCGAAATTTCTCGTCTCGCCGAGACGAGAAAGCTATTTCAACTTACGAGACGAGACGAGATTTACATATCGAGATTCTCGAATCTCGAAAATTATTGCGAGATTTCTCGACAATTTTTTAATTTTTAAAAATACATTTTTTAAAAAAATTATTGTAACATTTTGTAAATTTATATTAATTATCCTGTTTTTTTTTTCTATAAATGTAAACAGGATCGTGCTAAAATTTCTTAAATAAAACTACTTCCTTTCTTCTTGACGTCACAGTGATGTATTCACGTTCACTTACCGACAAAGTGTTACACCCAGTAATGGGTAAAAAGCGTTTATTTTATTTTAATAGTTTATTATTTATGGAGATTCTTTATAATAAATAATGTTTAAATAAGCAAACGATACACTTACAAAATTGAAGTCACGTGAAAGAGAAATTTGTATATTGTCAAATATTATGAACAACAAACAAAATTATGTTTGATTTGTCATAAAATATGTAAAATCGATGACAATTTATTAAATAAATTAAATTTATTAAAGATGTTAATTTATTTTGTCTTTAATACCAGGTCTTGAATTGTTGGTAAAACTAATTATTATTACATTTTTCATTAAAACAATAAAACGATTAACAGATAAAACAATTGCTCGCTAATCACTATTAATCATTTGTTCATGCTACCAGCCATTGTGTTTTGTAAGACTTTAAATAAGTATTACTTGAATTTATTTAACCCTTTATATACATGTTGTTCCAATCCTTTAGGAAAAAATTAAGTGCCATATACCGCATGATATTTAAAAATTCGTAAAACTAAAGACTTGGTTCTTAAAGTTTATATTTTTAGTGCCACTGGTTGACACGATTTTTTACATTTTTTAATAACAATAATTTATTTGTTATTCTACACTAGTTAAGTGAATAAATAATTCATTATGATTTTTATTTAAATTTCGCGTCGACCAGTGAAAATATACAGATCGGCTCTTAACAGACAAGTTCGAGCTAATATTAAGACCGGTGTTTGTTGTTTATTATTGCTGTCTTTTGTCAGTGTATTTGTTACCTACAAATGAGAATGTCTTCTGCTCGTATTAAGTGCAAGTCTCGTGAAAAACTTTTGTTGGGGGAGTTAAAATAGTATATATTTGTTTCTTTCGTGATATGAATTTTTAATATGTGACGGTTTTCAGTGGACTAAATAGTGAGATAATTGAAATTTTGTCCCAATAAACGTTCCTAGTAGCAGTGGTAGATGATTTCCTGAGATGCTGAGATCTTCGATGCCTCTGTTGGCCAAATTGGATTGATAGTAGCCGAGGTTGGTCTAACATTTATCTCAATTTATTTTATAATTCTTCTACAGCTTATTAATATATGTCAATAATAATAGATTGCCTCACCGAGTATAGATAATAATTATAAAAATATATGATTAATTTGACAAAGTTTATGTGTCTCAAATAATTTAACTACGTTTAAAAATTATTTCAAGTAACATATAAATACTTTTTAACTATGTTCAACATAATACTTGTATACAAGACCCGTCCCATATCGGTTGGCCTACCCTCTTTAATTTCATTATAGCAACTTATGTTTTCTAAAATATTTTGTTTGAATGTACTCAGCGATGGGTAATATGCCGTGATGATATATTTATTTATATATTAATATTTTGTTCGGATACGTTATATATATATATATATATATATATATATATATATATATATATATATATATATATATATATATATATATATATATATATATATTCTAACGTATTATTAACTAATTGTTATGTACGTTCTTTTTTTAATTTAATTCGAATTTTCGCGTTAATAAAATATCTCAGCTCAAACACACCTGTTTGTACTATAGGTGTTAAATAGATAGTGAAGAAAATAGCTATTTGACTAATTTTTTTAACCACTCTGCATATTATTTATATGTATTTACGATTATAATATATATATTATATAGTATATCAAAATAAATTGCATATTGGATTTATTAACAAAAAAAACATCGAGAAATCTCGTCGAGATTCTCGGCCGAGACGAGACTCCATTGTTCGAGACGAGAAAAAACCGAGACGAGACTTAATTTATTGTCTTTTAAACGAGACGAGACGAGACAATGTAGTTTCCCGTCTCGATCGTCTCGTCAGAAACACTATTTCCAAGGCAGGCGGAGGCAGTAAGTAAATAAAAACGATCAAAGCTTATTTTAAAAATGATAACCAAATTTTTTAATGTATATGTATGACAAAATAATTTTCAAATCTTATTTGTTTTTAAATTATGTTCGGTGATCGTGCAAAAAACTAAGCATGCATTATGGTCTGTAAGTGCTCTTCTACCGGTATCAGATATACTCGTATTAAAGATCTCCATTGTCTCGATTTCTAAAGTCTAAGAAGTGGAAGGAAAGAATAGTCAATTTAATTAGCAATATGGCTGGTCTAATGATTTCATTTGTTTCATAGTCACATACTCGATAGGTTTTAAGTCACAGGAAAATAAAAAAATGTCTTCGCAACGGTATAAGATTTTACCATTATGTTCATAAAAAAAAATCATTGAAATCGAACAATGATACAAATTAAGCATCATTATTTGAACGAGCATAAAAGGTAAATAGTCCGGCGTAGCGACTATTAAGGTTTTGTTTCGTAGGATTTTTTAAAAGTGTAGTTTTGTGTTTTCTTTAGTTTGAAATATTTATGAGACAGGGTAAAATTATGTTTCTGGGCGGATGTTACAAAAAGTCTCCAGGGTAGAGCTTTTGTGCAGAGCTATTGAGTTCTAAGAAATATTTGTGTGTTACTTGGTGTCCCAGTGAACATTAATAAGTTTTCGTAAGAAACCGGAAACTGTGTCGAGTTTTCTATATGAGATGAGCCAAACTTAAGGGTTTGAGAGTCACTGGTTTCTACCCTTACAGAGTTTTGACTGACTCCTTCTTGTTCTCTAGCTTGTTTCGCTTGTTTTGAAGTTTGTTTGTTCTTGTTGTTTTCTTGCCTATGACTGTGTGTGTCTTAGACTGAGCTTGGTATTTCTGTGTGAAATAACCAATTAAACTGTATTGTGGGCTTTTTCATCGTGGTGTGTTTGGGTATAAACTGTGTGTTTACTCATGTAATAATTGTATTTAATTTTATTATATTCTTTGTGAAAATGATTGAGATTGATTTTGTGAATTAGATATTAAGAACTTAAGAGTTTATATAGATTCAATTGATCGCGTTGTAGTTTTATTTGGTTTACATATATAATTTTATTTGTTCGCGGAGAATTATTAAATATTATATAGTTTTGTTATTGTTGGAAATACGTGTTTGTTCTACCTCATACCCATTTCCAGCGTGTGCCTTAGTAACCCGTGGTATTACGCGTGAGTATCAATTGAATACCTTAGTGACACTACCCAAATTTTGATTGATTGTTTATTTAACTCACTTATGCCCGTGTCTTTCTATCCAAGGACTTTTAAAATACGGATAGGGGTGGCAGCGATTCCGCTACCTTTGACCTTAATAGTGTGACGTGCGCCCCGGAGAGAAAAGTATACGTGCGCCGCTGAAAGAATGTACCAGAGTGATGACGTAATCCCGGAATTTCCCAGATGTTGAAATCCCCGCGACGCGCCAGCTAGAAGTTAACTACGCCGTAACCCAATTCTTTTGTATACAGGTCATTGTCGCTTTAGAGGGTTCTAGAATGATATGGGCTGTATAAATACCGGCCGAAAGAAAGCGGAGAGATAATCTGAGATAAATAAGCCTCGTGTCATGAATAGTCTGTGATATAGAAACAACGAGTGATGAAGTCGGTGATATAAATAAGTAGTCTACGAGTTGTTAACATAAATAAATGTAGTTATATAAATAAATGTAGTGATATAAATATTGTTTAAATAAATAATATTAGTGTTTAAGCATTTAATAATATTCTTAGTGTTTATAATTATTTAATCATAGTGTTAGTTGTTTTATTATCTTTTAATATTTAATCCTTAATTATTTAACGTTTAATAAACGTATTCTTTTAGTTAATAATATTTGTCTGTGTTTTACACTTCACCCATATAAATAAAACGTTACAATAGTTTTGAATTAATGAAATTAGTGGTTTACTCTCATATTGTGCAGGAATAAGCAGTGTTAAACGCTACCCATCACGATCATATATTTTTGTTGTCACTACCGTACCTGTACGTACAGTTTGTAATTGTGTTGGTAGTTACCGGTGTGATTTAAAAATACTGCTCGTATTCCTGTTACAAAGGTAAGTACAACCAACATTTAGAATACCTATTAGTCTCGTTTCAAACAAATCTCGAGAATATTACTCTCTTCTCGTCTAGATGTTTCAAGTTTTGAGACGACATCTAGAAAATGCGAGATTACATCAGCACTATCAAAAGCAACATTTAAATATTCATTTGCACTTTTTAAACAGTAATACTTGCCAATTATCAAATAAATTTTGATATTACTGGTTAGTAGAGACATTATGTTACATGTAAATAGTTCCATTCTATTCACTACAAGTAATAATTCTAAAAGTGCATAAATCAATGCGTTTAATATGTAACATATATTAAATGTTTTATGTATGTACGCATTCTACTCTCTTGATACGAGTAATAAAACAAAATTTACTGACCAAACAAGAACGGAATCAGTTGTTTTGTTATATTAACCAATAAACCTGATTTAAAATTTCCTTGACTTATTTAACTCAACCGAGGCTCTAATAATAAAATTCATTACAAACTTCAAAGTAACAATTATAAACGTCATTTTTCATTAATAAATTTGCGAGTTTTAATCAAAGAAAATTCATTTTCAGAAAATTATTTCAAAAAGTTTTATGCGGTGAATTATTTAATCAAGTATAAAATGTATATTTTCTCTTTTGCTGATAATAAATACGAGCAAAGGAATTTAATTTTCTTTTCTAGGAAAATTTCTATTGTGCATGAAGTAAATTATGTAAATATTATACAATTTGTAATCAACAATAAGAGAATAAGGATTTTTATTAGTTTTAATATATTATACTAATAAACTCAATCTAGGTCGGTGAGTCGATTGAACGCAATAAACTGCTAATAGAATGCAAATCGTAGTATAGAGATGGAGAGCTTTTTTGGAAAAAGGAAAATGAATTAAGTAATATTTGTTTTGAAAAACAAATCATCAACCTTTTTAATGTCCCTGCATCCTTTTATATAATTTTGGTCCATTACCTCCATCATTATTCTTCAAAAACTTTCCGAAAATACTTAAAGACTGTTCTCTATTTTCGTGTTTCCACTTGAACAACAAACGCAACATTATATTTGAAAATACCGGTCTTATCCACAATTAAACATAAGATATTTGTGTGTAACACTAAACAGAATACTTTCCTTGAAAGAATATCTTCCAAAACAACAGAAAAGTTGAAGTAAATAAACAACATAATTCAAAAATTATGTGGTACATCATGGGCGTTCCTTCGCCCTAGGGCTTATTTTCTCTATTGCAGAATATTGCGCTCCAGTCTGGTTGAAAAGCCCTTAGGTATGTATAAAAATCGATGCACAACTCAGTAACACCATGAGGATAATTGCAGGCATGCTCAAGACAACACCTTTCCACTGGCTTTCTGTACTAAGCCATATTGCAGCTCCACATCTTCGCAGAACATATGCTCTACATCATCGTACCCAAAGCGTTAATCCCGCGGGGGTGGGGGCAGGGTCCGCTATTTTTATAGTTTTCCTCCATTTGGATCTATTCTTGGCATCCTCAGGGCTGACATTCGCCAGATTCATGTCGTCCTTTATTGTGTCCATCCAGCGTTTTTTGGGCGACCATGTGTGGACGTTGACCATGGAACTCAAGTCGCAGGGCCGTCTTGGCTATTGAGTTATCACGTGCCCGTACCATCGCAGACGTGCTTCACGCATTTTGTCCGTGATTGTTGCCACACCCATAATTTTTCTTATATAAACATTTGACATATGGTCAAAACGAATAAACCTCAGAGCCCAACGAAGCATCCTCATTTTCATACCATGGAGTACTCGCTCATGCTGCGTTGTAGTTGGCCTACAGTTTGCGATCACACAGGATCCCAGTCATCTGACGCCATTTCATCCAGGCAGCGGTGACTCTTGCTTTGGTGTCGGCAGCAGTCTCACCGTCAGAGCGAATGGCAGAACCTAAATATTTGAACTGGGTGGTCTACATAAATAATATAAAAGTGTAGTAGGTAATTTACCAATACACCAAGATATGCATCACTGAAAAGCCACCTGGTTTTGATTTCCCCGAAAATATGGATGTGGACTAGGGCTGTACGATCTTAGAAATTTGAAATCAATTTTATTTAATATGAAATCGAAATACTTTATCAAAAAATCGATTTTATAAAAAGATCTATTTAAATAAAGTATTAAAATATCGATTTTAATAATAGGACAAAAAGCCGATTTAATAAATAATCAAAAGATCAATTTTATTAATAGATCATAAATCGATTTTAAAAAATAACGAAAGATCGATTTTATTAAAAGATTGAAAGATCGATTTTATTAAAAAATCGATCTTTATTGATAAGAATGTAGCATTTTTATTTATATATGATTAGGATCAGGAAAGAGTGTCACAGTAACTATCACATATTACACATATTTATTAGTAGGTATTTGACTATTAGAAACAAAGGTTTAAATAAAAATAATAAAAGTCTGCTATAGATTAAATTTAATTTTTGTTTTTGTTTATTATTGGCAAATCATACAGTTGACTAAGTAGAACAGTGAATTTAACAAGCAGGGGCCCGGAACGGAACGAAATAAACAAAAAATAATAATCCGGAACATAAGCAGAAATTAAACGAAATTCTTATTGCCGGAGCGAAAACGATATAACCTAAATAGAATTTTCGGTTAATAAATCAAGAGCTTTTTTACTGATCTTTGAAGAAATCTACTTTTTAGACAAAACGATCTTTTAGAATGTAGAAGATGGATATCTTTTAGAAAGATCGATTTTCTGGAATTGAGATAAATAATTAGAGCGTATGATGGAGAACCAAAAGATTTCCTGATTACAGCTGATGAGTCAATACAATATACAAAAAGTTTAGACATTTGTTTGTGAAAAAAATATAATAATAAAACAAGATTTAGTTTTTTACCTTCCGTCGCCCTTAGGTAAGGAAAGTATTGTCTTTTGTCAAAAAAATCGATGGTGAGTTTTTAATGAATAAGCACGGTTTGAGATGCCTAGATTAAAAATTTACCATTTTTACTATGATGTCTGTATGTGTGTGCATGTGTGTGTGTGTGTGTGTGTGTGTGTGTGTGTGTGTGTGTGTGTGTGTGTGTGTGTGTGTGTGAGCGCGCGTGTATGTGTTTGACGATCGCTTCGGCTGCAATAACACAATTTTTTCGTATTCGTCATTCTTACATCCAAATGAAGACTGGATTAGATTTTGGTTACAGTAAAACAAACGAAAGAAACTTAATTTGAAGCTCTTAATTGTTTTTTTTAAACACAGAATATTTTATTCTCTGTGCGATTTGGCTGCATTGTTTTCTTCATATTAAATATATTTAGAGATAAAAAATTATAAAACAATTAATTTTCACACATCTTGTAATCTTTGCTGCGTGACCATGGAAACAGTTCCAATTATTCAATATTATTAATTGAAGTGAAGTACAATTTAAACAATACGTACGTAAAATAATTTTACTGAAAATATAAGAAACTTTCTTTGTGGAATTTAAATACATAAAAATGACGGAAGGTAATGTGCTGGCCACAATATATTTATTTCTTTAGATCCGACACTATTTTTATGCTATACCGCGCATTGTGCGCACAACACAGTAATCGTAACATGGGTAGAAATATTGTAATATTTTTTATTTCGGTGTCTTTATGAGAGTATATAAGCGCACTGAAAACACCTCGTTAAGATCTATAAACACAAGGTTTTTGTCAATTATGTGGGAAGAAGAATATAATCAAATAAGCAACATTAAAGGAAGGTAATATTACCAAATACAACCAATACAACCTTGGTTTAATAAATCCAATTAAATAGAAAATTTAAATAGAAAAGCCATTTCTTCTATCTGCAGACTACGATTCAACCACCACAAGTCACCTATATAAACTTAAAATCATTGGATCGGAAATATGCAGTTGCAACGGAAGTGATGAAGCCGATTTAGACCACTACCTTTTCAGATGCTCTTATTGTACACATGATCAAGAGAAATAGATCTAATTCAAGAGAGAGTGGCCTTTCCGACAAAATGCAGCATATTGTTATCGGAGGGAAATTGTAAAATAATAAAATCAATTGTTTCATTTATCCAGGCAATCAATCTAGAAATATAGAAATATAAAACTACATTGCTCCGGACCAATTGTTTAAAAAAAAGGTCTACATCAATTAAATAAAAATCTGATGTGACCAACACAATACCTCCCGCCATTTACCTATGGGGTTTAATTTTTATATTATTTTATAAATTTATTTATAGAATATACAGAAAAAGTATTAAAGTAAACCTGTAGAAAATGGAATAATCATTAATTTTTATAATAACAAATTGAGAAAAAAATACATTTAAAGGTATGTTTTGAAGAAAAACTATCTTGAGCTTCAAGTAAACTGCCATTTCCGGTTATCCGATTGCCACCAAAATCTAATGGCTTCTTTCCATATTAGAATAAGGTAGAAATACATGGTTTCAAAACTTTCTGAATGATAGTATTTGAGTTAGAGCGTAAAGAGGATACACACACACACACACACACACACACACACACACACACACACACATACACACAGACTTCATCGTGAAAATGTTAAAAATGGATTCTAGGGACCTTAAAACGTGGTCATTTACCAAAATCTCGATATGCGATTTTTAGCACGATTCCTATACCTCCCTTACCAGGAGTAGCAGGAGGTAAAAATTTTTTTTGTTGCTTTTCGTTATCTAAAGGTAGTATGACTGTTTACAAACTGACAGATGAATGACATACAATCTCAAATTGCTGTCAGTCAACAATGAATTTTCATCTGTGAAGTTAATTTTTTTAACGGGAAGTGCTACAAATATAGCTGATGGAGAACACTAAGTCATATTTTTGACAAGTTGCATTTCTAAATATCGAAAATAATTATAATACTACCTTAAGAAAAAAAAATAGTATAAAGTTAAAGTAATGTCTGCAAATGTTAGTTTGCCAAGTCTCTGTCAGAAAAGCTCACATTTTTTGGCTAATGTGTAAACAGTGAAATGGCTCAAATATAAGGTATTTGATTACGTTTGATTCCAATTTGAACATTAGAATGTTTGCCTTAATTGTATGTACTACTGCAATACTGTACGTCTATTCCTGTCTTGTTTACTAAGTTAATTAAATGGTTGTCGAAATGATTAAAGACTACTGTACTAGTATGACTGTAATTAATTGATTACCCACGGACCTTGTGGATTTGCTTTTACTCTAAATAGCGTATTCCATCACATATTGTAAAATGTCGACATAATGAAATTATGCCAACCACTGATCATTGATGGTAATAATGCTGAATAATGTGGATAAAAATATAATGTGCGTTTGAGAGCATCTTGACTGAGTGGATAAATAAATAAATAAATTTATCATCACGGCATATTACCCATTTGTGGGTGTGCCAATCTGTTTTGTACACAGATATCGGTATTAATGAAATATTTGTACAGTGCGGGTGCTTACCAGGCGTCACCTCACGGGCACTCACAGCTGTCGTGGAGAGTGCACCACAGGGGTTAATTTTTGCCATTAAAATTCGAATTAATTTTTGGCGTCGGTCGGGATCGAACCCGGGGTTCCAAATTCGCGACCAGACACTCAGGCACACGGCCACGAGACCCCATCTTGACTGAGTGGATGTTGGGATTTAATACTAGTCCTGGATTGCAGTCAAATGAATATTTATTAGTTTCGGCTACTCCTCTGCCTTTCCAGGAGGTGATTTCTCCAGCCGAAATTAGCAGAGGCCGGTTTTTAAATACATATTCATTTGACTGCAATCCAGGACTTTTATTAAATCCCAAAAATAGTAATATAACTTTTTCTTAGTCGTTATATATTATGTTTATGGTTGCAAGAAATTTGAATTCGCAAAACTATATTATAGACTAGTAGTTTTATTTATTTAAACATTATTTGTGAAAACAAAATCGTAATAATCCATATAAATAAAGAGTTATGAATTATTAAAAAATGTATAAATTTTCAAATAAATCACGTGACTTAAAATGTCCCCTGACGTCATAGGTCATTGTGCGGCAGCGCGCCAAGTGAGTAAAATTTATATTAGCTTAAATTTAAAACATTTTGTCAAAGTGACACTGAAGTTTTGGTTTAAATATATAACATATTTTTATTGTATTAATATATATGTGTAAGCAGGACTACTATGTAGTGCCTACGTGTAAAAATATTGCGACTAATAATCTTGGTAAACTATTTATTAATGTGCCATTAGACCGAATAAAAAGGAATTTACGGTTACAAGCAGTAGGAAGAACTAATTATTCGCTTAAATCTTCACTGTTTGTTTGTGAAGATCACTTTAATGTAAGTACTAAGTAATTCAACAATATTGTTGCTTTAGTTTTTTATTTGTTTTGATTTGGTGATAATTTTAGTTATTTGTTAATTGCAGCAGGATATAGAAGAATTAGTGGAATTTAAAATGAAGGGTGCCAGAAAACGTACATAAATAGTTAGTAGAGCTAATACATATGTTAATTTTGTCAAGAAAACATACCTTGCTTAATATTTTAAGTTTAAAAATGGTGTATCCAAAAATGTTAACCAGTTCTTTACCGACCTATTAGGGTACCTCTATATACATGGTATAGCCATGGGTCGAGATCGCCGCCATTAGCGAGCCAATATCAACCATACTGAATATTCATTTCCCTATTTATTTTTAAGAAATCTGATATATTATAAAGGAATATGGAATAATCACACTATGAAACTATAAAGGTAATAAAAACGAATTTATTTAAGAGATACACAATTATTATTATGACATAAATTTAGAGGTTAGGTAGAGTAAAGGATGTAGGTTGTTATTATCACATCTAATTTAATAAGTATATATATTCTCTTAACTTGCCTTTTAAAAATTTAAACGTTTCTGCGTACTATTGGTAATTTTTATTTGTTTTCAGTATTGTCAGTAGTCGTAGTCGGTATCTCAAGAAATGTGCAACCACCCCATTAGTACTAATTAAAGCTTTTTGTTGTTTGATAGAAGATACAACGGAGCTAGAAATATTTTAGCGTTGACAGAAAATAAATTCATTCACGCCAAAGAACGTGCATTTTTCTACATGTTGCTTTTCTGTTGCTTAGCAACTAATACCGTAATGAATATAGTGATGTTTTTAATCATAATATTCTTTTTAAAAATATATATAAAACAATAATTTGATTTGTGTTCAAATATTATAACCAAAAAGATAATTATTTGTAAATAACAGATTTCAACCGGATTAAAAATCGAATTGTTAGAATAATAACTTAGAGCACAGGGTCCACCTTAAATTAAGAATTAGTTTATTATAGAAGTGACTATATGTAGAGCCAAGTGTATTAGTTTCCGCAAATGGATTAAATTTCATCGAATATTCAATATTTATATAGCAAGAGGTTCGAAAATAATAGAATATACAGTTGAGAAGGCGAGATGTGTTTTCCAGGAACACATCGAGTCCGCAAACTGTATATTCAGATGATTTTTGAAGCTCGAATTATATATGTTAAGACTATAAATCAAATCAAGCACCTATATTTTTACTAAAAAAAAATTACATCGCAATTTAATGGCACAAAATTGACCCCTGTGGCGCACTCTCCACTCCAGCAATGAGTGCCCGTGAGGTGACGCCTGGTAAGCGCCCATACGGTACAAATATTCCATCATTACCGATATCTGTGTACGAAGCAGATTGGCACACCCAGCAATGGGTAATATGCCATGATGAAATATTTATTTATTTATTTATTTATATTTTTACTAAGTGCCAAAAATATTACTTGTTTATTTATCCATGGATGATATGATTACATGTGATTTTTTTGCGCCCGAAATATGCCAAGAATTGTGTTTCGCGAAACACAACTTAGCAACGCAAATTAGCTGATGCTATACACCATACCTAAGAAAAATTGAGTTATCTGATTGGTCTATTTTCCGATGAGTTTTATAAGGCGCATTCCTTTTTCACACGGGTGCAGTACTATGCAGCATTTATCACCCCTATCGTTGTTTCTTTAAAATGGGGTAAACTACTCTTATCTACCCGCTTACCTCGTCCCTGCCCCCGTAAAGCACCAAGATAATTTTCGAGTTAACTAATCACGCCTGCATATTTTTAAAAGTGTTTGTTTTTGTTATTCGGTTTTAACGTTTTGTGAGCCTCGCGGTTTTTTATATTTTAATTATTAATTTCCGTAAATGTAAAACACTACAAAAAATAAAAATAATTTGTCAAAATCATTCGCTGATAGACAACAAGTATCTCTTTGTTCCTTTTATTTTGTCCAGGCAGAGTTTGCGGACCAGTTCAGTTCAGTGCTACTCTCCCTTTTTGTGCATGTAAAATGGAAGCAACTATAGTCAAGGAAACGCGTAACAGTTAGAACCTCATAAACAATACATACAATGACAAGTAGGATAACCAGTATATTTTAAGTAGTGAATATAACATAGAAGATCCAAAAACTTGAACACTCATGGTCTACTGTACCTTGACACTGACTATAGCACTAAATTATAAAGTCAAACTCAATGGCTTGATGTTATTGCGAGCGATACAATTGCCTACACTATGAATAATTTTATTTTTTTATTTTTGCATTGATAAAAAATAATGGACAGCTAACCTCGTTGCATATAAAATCGATTTTAATTCTATGCATTAATTTCAATTTAATTTGCATACCTATAAATTAGTTCATAACTCATTATTAAACGCTTTTAATAACAGTTATGTTTAAAAAAATCTTTGAGAAAACTAGTTTGAAACATGACAAGCGAACTAAGATTAAAAACTGTAGCAATATTCAATACACAAACTGAAAGGAATATATAATATATAATAAATGCTATATAACTTTATAATTTGGTATACATATCTTCATATTCCACGTTTCAGATGTTTACTTTTGTGCCTTGTACCACTTACATGTTTCGTGTAAACATAAGATTTTTTTGATATTGACTTTGGTTAAACACCAAAAGAATTTAACCTTAGATCGGTGGCGGATCTAACTTTAACGGGAACGGTCGCGGTGCGGTCATAAGGACCGTATGGAATAAACCTTTTTAAAAATTTGTTAAATGTGGTATTAAATATAAAAATGCTTTAAATGCTTATTTATATGTTTTATTTTTATTGTTATTAATTATTACTATGTTAACAATATTAAATTGTATAAAAACTTATATTAAATCAACATTACAAATAAGTTTTTCTAAAAATCTGAAGTTTGTTCTATTTTGGCTTCGCAGATCTGACAGTAAAAGAATAGTATACTCTATTATATAGGGTGTTAATACTAACACCCAAAATCGGCAGTTAGAACTCATTGAAACAAACAACTTTTTTTAGTTCAAATTTTTGATTTGGAGCCCCAGTTCTTAGTTATTGGGGTTTTTTGTTTAACAAAAAATCGTCATTATTTTAAGGAATATTTAAAAAATACAAAAACTTTCAGCATTTGCTTTCGGTTCTCTAAAACATTTGTATTTACAATTATTTTCTATTTTATCAAATAACAAAATGGCGACCGATCAAAAATTTCAAAACAAGATATTTTGAAAACCACTCGATCGATTTTTGAAAACAACTTTTTTTATGAACATCAACTTTAATTTAAAAAAAAAACGTGTAACTCGAAGATGTAAGAAATATTTATAACAAAGACAAGTAAGAAAGTTAAGTCAAGGATTAATTAACATTGTCCAATACGAAGGTTTTTTAAAAAAGTACTTGTTACAAAAAATAAACTATTCAGATAGACAAATTACTAACATACACGCGTGGTTGGAAAACTGTAACAGTGTGAATTATGTGTTATGGATTATTTTTGTGATATAAAATTGTGGTAGATTACACTTAAATTATCTATATCTGTCTGGAGATTTATGTTATTTTCATCAGATTTGATGTATAACATTTCTAAAGTTAGCCTTTTTTGTAAGTTGAATTCTTTTTTAATAATCTTGGTGTTGTCATAATCAAATTGAGGTTGATCGTTTTGCATATTGTCCACTAGCGCGCATTTATATTTTTGTTAGTGTTATTCGAATTCTTTTTATGTTCATTCAAACGTTTCTGTAAGTATTGTTTTGTTGTAAATTTTGTGTCAATAAGTGTGCTTTGTTTATCGTTGTAATTTTCATGTTTGTAATTACTCCATGTATACATTTTAGAGCCCCGAAGAAGACTGTAGCTACAGTCGAAACGTACCTAAGCCAGGAAATAAATATTTTTCACTAGACTGCGTGTCCGATTATTTTCCAATTTTCCATTCTGCTACCAGTCGATCATCGTATTCAGCCCGTTATTTCTGCAGTTATGAAGTAACCAAAATGATTTTTTTTATTGGTTCGGATGTAGAAATTTTTGCTTTATAACATCCATTTGAAACTTTTTGTCTGAAATAATTAGGGGAGCAATGCGCACGGAAAAACTGATTTCCCATGTTAAACGTTATATTGTATTGTACAACTCTTTTGAAATAAATGATTATTATTATTGTCAAGCTCTCCGGGACGTTTGTTACTTTCATCTTGTACGCTTTTATGTTCTTCTATATACTTAATTAAAAAAATAAAATACAATGAAATTGTGCTATCGATCGCAGTATGACAAATTTAACATGTCTAGTACAATACAAGTCTAATACACAATTAACTAGTATTTATTGTGATTATATAGTTTTTGGACACATAACTGAGTCAGTAAAGTTGGCGCAATCGTATTTACAAAGATATATTCGTAAGAAATATTTGTTGGTCTTTTCGATCAATTAGCGATCGATCTCGTGTTAAGGAATAAAATATTTGTTTTCGTATATGTATAAACTGTAACTGTTCTGCTCAATTTCGGTGCACTGCACGTATTATTAGATAATATTAATAGTGAACTAACTAATCGTCTATAACTTACAATTAAGAATAATCATTAATCTTAGCTTCTGTGACAGGTCATGTAGATATCATGAGTAATATGTAAAAGATATAAAACATTGCAAGTTTGTATTAATGAGACATGTTAAATGAAGAGTTTGAATGTTTTAATACTACGTCATGCATTTTAATACAGCATTATTAAGCATAGAAAAAAGTATTGCGTCGTAAACAACATGCATAAAATCTTTATTAAAATGTAAAATATAATTAAAAATATCATCTGGCTTTTGTGAAAATGACAAAACTCAGTCAACAGTTTTCAAGGTTTTTTTTGTAATACTTGTAATACGAGTAGTTTACATATTAAAGAAAGAATGTTTATAATTGTCATTAGCGGAGCGGCTCAACCTGCCGAACAAAATTATCGACAATTATGAAATGAGTTTTTTTTTTTCAATTTGTTCCTTTTATGCGTATACATATGTACCTACATACAGTAAAATTTATTAAAGATGTCCGATCAAGGTCGTCTATGAATTGTATGAATTCAGATTTTTGCTCTGCGCATTATGACAAATTCAGTAGTGTCGTTTGCTTAGTTTTCATGAGGGTACATAAGTTACTACTGTTATTTTATTATTATAAAAATATATGTTACAATAAAAACATTCAAAATTCAAAAATAAGTCAACTGGTAAGTTTATTGGCAAATGTAAAACCAAATATGTGAAAAATAAGATACTGACACGATGTCAGTGTCAGTGACTCTGACACAAAATAACTTTATTCGTACGGCTATGAATTAAGGTAATGTATCTGAATTAATAAATAAAATTACGTTACAGCGAAAGTATTATCAACAACGAGCATCGTTTTAAAGTGGAATGTCCTAGCTTAGTCGAAACAATATGAATTAAGACAAGCGTGTCATATGCATCCTTATCGCACATGCTTATAGCCTTTGCTAAGGAAAGAGATAAATGTATGCCAATTTGTTAATTCGTTCATGATACAGATGACCTTGATCGGACATCTTTCAAAAATTTTACTGTACTCGTATTTACTAATTATGGCAACTGCATTAGGTTTCTTTGCATTATAATATAACTATTATTCCAATTTATAATGTATTATCCGTATCTTCTTCTTTAAAATCTTACCGTTATTTTACTTGGTAATAGTAACATTAATTTCTTTCCAATTACAAACATGAGAAAATTAATTTATTGATCAAATATTTTATAAATTCATATTTTATTATTTTCTTCTTGAAATACTACCATTATTAATTTGATATTATTAATTTACTGATAGTGACATTATATGATGATATGATTATCTTTAAAGCAAAGACTTCGGGAGTTATATAAAAAAAATATTTTATAAATTTATTCATAAAAGTATTAATGCATATCTGCAGAAAAAATATATTTTAATTTTTACAATAACATAAATCGCAAAAACATGTAATTTTCGAAGAAAAACTGTTTTGAACTTCAAGTAAAGTGTCATGACCGGTTATCTGATTTACACCAATATCTAATGGAATCTTTCTATGTTAAAGTAGAGCAAGAATACACAGTTTCAAAATTTTCAGAATGATTTGAGTTAGAGCTTAAAGAGGATCAACACGCATATACACACATTCACATGCACATATACACACACATAAACACACACACACACACACACAAGCATCATCGTGAAAATGATAAAATCTGATCCTAGGATCTTAAAACGTGCTAATTTATCAAAATCTCAATATGCGATTTTTAGAATGATCCCTATATCTTCTTTAGCGGGTAGCTTATTATATAAAAATAAAGTTCTTAATAATTGTTTGTGTTTGTTTATTTAGAGAGATTTGCCATTTGATGTTTTTTTAACATTCAGAGCCACCAACCTTAAGAAAATAAACAAATTTTTAATGATTATTTTTAAAAATTTGATTAGTATTTATGGTTAAAATAAAAGCTCTGAAGTTCCAACTTTGCGCCCTAATTATTTGAAATTTTTTTTAGCATAATTGGATGACTTTTAGCGGAGGGCAAAAAGATGGCCAAAATTAATTACGTTAGCTTTTATAGCGGAAGAATTATCTGATCTAAGCAAATGTTTTGTTTAGTGAAGGAATAAATTCTAACCGTAATTATCTTCCTCCTGGTTTATTAATACTACTACACAAATGAAGTTAAAATGAAGCGAAATTTAATAATACGCTTTGTGTAATTTCAAAGTTGATGGTGACATGATGTTACAAACTGGAAAACATTTTGCTTTACTTCGTTTATTAATTAAATGGTTAAAAGCGCAAAACAACACCAAAGTTAAACATAGAGTAATTATTATCTTAGTTATAATCAATAAAACTGAAACACAATTCACGATTTATTTAGGTAGAAAATAAATAATTTATTTCAAAAACAAACGAAGTACTTGGATATTATGGGATCTATAAGGATAATAGATTATAATTGATAATACAATTAAAAATAACCATTAGTCTTAAAACTAAATAAAAAATCTATTGTGGCCAGCACAATACCTCTCGCCACTTCCTTTTTTTGGTTACATAAGTATAGGGCGCGAACGGTAATGTTACATTTTTGGGCTTGACAAGCAAATGTGTGGGCCCGTTTCAGAATGATAATTAGTAATTATGTACATAGATGTCAAATGTTAGAATTTTTCATTAAAAATTTCAAGATTTTCTAAATTTACGTAGTTAATTTATCACCAGGAGTTTAAAGTTTACTTGTATGCCTTAGATATTTAACATTTAATTCTGCTCCACATGGAATTGGAAAATCACTAAATTTAGAATGAGAAATTATGATATTTGACATCTATATACATAATTACTAGCTATCATTCTGACATGGGCCCCCATATCTGCTTGTCAAGGCCAACAAAATCATATGACTGCTCGCTCCCTATTGTATTTAACATTTCTTGTATACCTACACTCTACACCAAAAATTCTACTTATGCATATATCTATTCCATATATATTTAGATTGTTTAATTTTAAATTCATTTTTGATGAAGAAATTTTGTCCTCTTCTAATTTTTCGAAATGTTTCCAATTCTATTAATACATTAAGAAATAATATAATGTATGTACTTCCCAGAAAAAGTCTTTAGTAATGTCTTCGGATTTCTGACACTGACATTATCTGACAGTTACAAACAAATTAAATTTTCAACTATTTTCCATGGCCATTCTTTCGGCTGTAAAATTTATTATAACAGATTATTTTACATACTATATTTCTTCTATCTCTAAATCTATAGAATATATTGTAAAATATTTAAATGTATCAGAAAGAGAATTTATTTTTCTTTAATATTATCAAGAAAAAATTTCAAAAAATATTATTTAAAAGATTTTTTTTCAAGAATCTTCTACTTCCGGTTGTCCAATTGTTACCAAAACCTTTTCAGATCTTCCCATGAATGTCCGATTGGGAAATACGTAGTTAAAAAAATTTAAAGTCTTATAGTTTTTGAGTAACCGTCCTTCCAACATCCCACACACACACACACATACACACACACATCCACACACACACACACACACACAGACATCATCGTAAAAATGATAAAATCGGATTGTAGGGACCTTAAAACGTGCTTATTCAATAAAATCTGGATATGCGATTTTTAGCATGAATGCAATACCTCTCTTAGCGAGAGGCAAAAACAGAAAGTAAATACGTATTTTGAGAACAATGTTTGTATCTGCAGTGTTAAATTTTACTCGAAACCGTATTAGGAGGGTAAATAGAAATTAGGATTATTCAACATATCAATCATGCCAAAGGTTGCAACAACGATTTTCTCATAAAATGGTTAAGATTACTCAACATATAAACCATGTCGGACGTCTTAACAATTCTATAATTTCTCTTTACCTTCTTAATCTTAAAACAGATTCATGTAAAATTTACTACTGAAGATGAGAACATTGTGCTCGAAATACGTATTTAGTTTTTATAATCACTTCATTTTAAGGTTACGGCTAATTTTCAATTTTATTATAAACAAACGAAGTAAATAGTGTGAATAGGGGTTGTCTCTAAGAGAGGTATTGGATTCATGCTATAAATCGCATACCCAGATTTTAATGAATAAGCACGTTTTAAAGTAGCTTCAATCCAATTTTAATATTTTTACGATGATGTGTGTGTGTGTGTGTGTGTATGTGTGTGTGTGTGTGTGCGTGTGTGTGTGTGTGTGTGTATGTGTGTGAGGATGTTGAAAGGACAATTTCTCAAAAATTATAATACTTAATATCGGTTTAACAACGTATTTCTCAATCGGACAATAATGGGAAGAGCTGAAAAGATTTTAGTAATAATTGGAAAACCGGAAGTAGCAGATTCTCAAAAAAAATTTAAATATTATTTTTTGATTTTTTTTTGTTCTTACTAGTATTAAGGAAGAGAAAATTTTCTATCTGATATGGGGGCCCGTGTCAGAATGACAACTAGTAATTATATAAATAGATGTCAAATATCATAATTTTTCATTCAAAATTCAGTGATTTTCCAATTCCATGTGGTTTATTTTCCTCGACAAGTAAATTCCACACTCCTGGTGACAAATTAACTACGTGAATTTAGAAAGTCTTGAAATTTTTAATAAAAAATTCTGACATTTGACATCTATGTACATAATTATTAAATAATGTCACATGACTGCTCTCGGCCTATTCTTATGTAACCAAAAACGGAATTGGCGACAGGTATTGTGCTGGCCACAATAGATTTTTTAATATATGTTAAGATGTCCATAAAAATATTAGACCCGCATTTTGTATTTTCGCCAAAAAAATTCTAATACGCCTGAAAAAAATATTTCAATAAATGAAGACCGAGGAATCGACGGCGAGTTTGACATCTTCTATACCAAGAATATATGTTTCTACAGCTGAACAAGATAAAGGAATGGCTTGCACGTTCGAACAGCCATTAGTTAATATTATTTTCTAGTGTTCATCACGTCACAAACATGGCTGATACTGTATTTTATGTGCCCGATTTAAATGTATTAAAGTTTCATTTTGATATTAGGGTAATAAAAAAAATAACGATTATATTCACCTTAATATTACTTACACATGATTAACATTGATATCCAATAAGTATTTTTTTAAAAGCCTTGTAACACAAAATTTTAATGATGTATAAATAGGTCTTTTGAGAACAAAAAACATCCTCGGCTTGGATTTTTTTTATTATTATTGCATGTGGTTCATGTACAGATTCTTATATATTGTAACGTGCGCCCCTGACTTAAGAGTACTCCGCTGGTAGAATATTCCCGAGCGATGACGTAATCCCCAGCGGAGTTTAACCCATACGTCTAGACTGGTTTAATACATCCGGTGGGGTGATCCTTTGTATTCGATGTCATTGTCACATCGGAAATTTCCAGAAGGACACTGGGCTGTATAAATACCGTTGGAAGGACAGCCGAGACTGTTATATAGAAGCAACAAGCAATGAACAGTGGATGATACAAATAAACAGTCTACGAGTGGAGAACATAAATAAATGTAGTTCTATAAATAAGTACAGTGATATAAATATTGTTTAAATAAATAATCTTAGTGTTTAAGCATTTAATAATATTCTTACTCTTAAATTAGTGTTTATATTTATTTAATCATAGTGTTAGTTATTTTTATTATCTTTTTAATATTTATCCTAATTATTCATCGTTTAATAAACTCATTATTTTAATTAATAATATTTCTTTGATTTTTACACTTTACACAAATAAATAAACCTTACAATATCATGTATACACATTCGTAATAAACATGCAATTTTTACACATCGTACAAAAAATTCAAAAAGCACACACACACACACATCTATTTGCACTCAAAATCGACAAGACTAAACACACTTTTGATCTGGATAACTTCAATGCAAGAACTAATATATAAGGACTTAGTACACACTCATTAGTGTCCAGACAACTAATAGGAGACCGTATCGAGCTATCACGAAGAATCTTTCGGCAAGATATTTCCGGCTATTTCCCTATTTATGCTTTTGTCGATTTTAAGAGCAAACAGATGTGTGTATTCTCTTTGAATCTTTTTTAGGATATGTAAAAACTGAATGATTATTACGAATGTATTTTATGTACATGGTATGTAACAATCGAGACCCTGAAAAAGGTACAAGTATACACCGAAACATCGATGTTATAAGAATAAATTTTGTTTGACTTATTGTACAGTCTAAATTACAATTATTGAAAGAAATTTTCAACGAACTGTCATCAAAATTTCTATTGTCTTTTGCAATAATTCAAAGGCTACTAAATGTGGCATAATAAAATTTCTAAATTTATTATTTTGTTCCGGTCATGGAAAAAATACATATCGTGGAAATGATTAGGCAGAGGACTCACGTCATCAACCTAAAAAATACTTTTTAATAAAAAATATAACTTGTAGTAATTATTAGTTGTTATTTATTTTTAAAAAAAGAAGAAAAAATATACTAGTATTAAAGAAACGTATATATTACTTCATTTACAATTATTTCTGAGTCAATCCTTATTCCTTTTACGGTATATAAAATTATTTAACACAACATGATCATTCTCAGTAGTGACAACGTATGGTAAGAAAATAAATTACAATTATTTTAAATAATTTTATATTCTGTAAAAGGAATAACGATTGACTTGGAAATAATTGTAAATATCATTAATATATACATTACTTAATACTAGTACTTTTTTCTTCTTCTTTTATAAATAAATAACACTCAATAATTTCCACAAGTTATATTTCATTTTACAAGGTTGTTATCAGGTCGATGACGTGAGTCCTCTGCCTAATCATTTTCAATATAATACACCTCACGAGATAATGCTACTTTTCCTTCAGTGCTTTAATACCTCTGGAAAACCCTGAATTTCTCTACCTTGATGTATAAAATACTATTTCAGCACATTTTCCTCAACCCTACTTATTAGTTTTTCAACATTATTAATTTTTAATACATATTGAATTTGTCATAATAATAAATTGTACCTTATTTAAATATTTGAGAAAATATTTTGACGATTTTCTTATGCATAATTAATTTTTCATTATTTTGCACTGCGAAAGAACAAAGAAACTAGGATTTTTATTTATATTTAATATAATTTTACTCTTTATTAATTCTGAAACAGTTCAAATTTATGGAAATAATCAAAAACAAATGATACATGAGGCAAGTGTAAAAATATTTCGTCAAACAAAGAAGGTATAAATGTCATGGCCAAGTCATGGCAGAGGCAAAATGATAGGTAATGAATTAAAATTACCTATAGTACCGCCTCCATGGCCGAACGTGTTCCGACAGCGCTCGAAGCGACCATCACCACTCGGATCCTGTGGTAGTGCGTTCGAATCCCACCAGGGGCTTGGATGTTTTGGACTGTCCTTTCATCATCTCATCTTCAGTAAAATGATTGACACACGAGACGCGTAACGTCGAGTTTGTAATTCTACGAGTGAGTAATTGCTTTACATCTCGAATTATGTACTATACTTTTTCTACGACTACTCATTAATATTTCTAAATTGAAGCAAAATTCAGATACATAGTTATAAATTAATTATTTTTTTATTGCATTACTTACAAATAATATTATCAATTAATTTTGTTTATAATAATTATTATTACCTTAGTATATGTATTTGTAATCACAAAAAAGCAGCAGTTCGAAATGTTAAAAAGTTTGGTGGGTTTTATTTACAAAAATAAAACTGCGCAACGATGTTACCATGGTTACTGCTAAGCGTAGGGATATACAATGAAAAATAGTTCCCTACTGCAAATTTGATTGAAATGAAATATGTATTGTTGACTTGACATAATATAATAACCCAAAAAAATATGTATTTATACGTGTATGTCAGATAAATTTCATTCTATTATATTTAAATCTTAAATTTTATTTATCAAATTTTAATCATTTCTTACAGTTTGACAATCAGTCTTGCCAACTTAAATTTGCTGTTAATTACGTAACAGTGTTACGTAATGAAATTTCATTGCGTAACACTATTCATAAGCACGAACTTACATTGTTAGTAGTCTGTTCAGTAATGACTCTCTTACAGTAGTGGTAGTAGAAAATAGTTTATTATTCAATGAGCATGTAATGTATACTTTATCCACAACTGTCAAATAATGGCATACTGTACTATGTACTATAAAATCAGAAATAACCTCAAATTTTAGAAAATTGTTTGTTTACAAACATAAACATAGTTAGCCTTGATCGCTAGGTATTTGTCATAGCAAAAATATGAAGTGATTTGACATTTAGCAGAAAATTTTAAAGTGACTATTCAGCTATATTTTAAGCTTAAGTAGAAAATAAAACTATAAAAAATGAGAAAAATAGTGTAATTTTGGCTTTTTGCGTGGAAAAAAATATTTATTAAAAGTAATTTGTTTGTAATTTTTGAAAGGTAATATATGAATTTGACATAACGATTGAATAATATTATTCCATCGAACTGTCAATATTATTCAATTAGCAACAGTAACGAATGTCATTAATTCATGAAAACGGTTGAATTATGGGTATAATAGTTGACAGTCGTGGATAAAGATTATTATATTATAAAATTTTCATAAAATAATAAACTGGGCTAAACTGTAAAGCTAATTTAAATTACTTTTAGAAAAAGAAAAAGTTGTGAGTGATTTACTCATAGATACGGTAAAAATGACAGTAAAATTCTGTTATTTAATTTATTATCCGATAGAATAGCAGAAAGTAGGGTTAATACATTCATTTATTTTAAAGATAAGAAATGTTTAAAATATTTTATTTTATTATGAATACTTAATTAATATAAAATAAAGAAATTTGACAAAACTGTAAACTTTTACTGCACTCTGAGTATGTAAATAACTCTGTAACAAGTGTATTATATATGTAGCGTGTACTAACTCATTAAATAACTTGATTATAAGGTTAGCTATCTTTGGACAGCTATATATTATATGTGTGATAAAAAAGGTGATTAATAACCCATGCAGTTTCACGGAGCTCATAGATTTCAAAGAAGAATATCTCCCGTATTATCGTAGGCTATTATCTCATTAAAACTTTCTTCTAGCGTAATACAGCGTTGTTTTATAATCTCCATCTCTACTGAGTCAGCTGATGTAATCAAGTTCTCATATAATTATAGTGGATAAGCATAGCATATTATGCAAATATAGAAATATTTTAGAGGTTAATAGTTCAATCTCCTCCTTTTTACATTCGTTTCTTGGTAAACTAACCTAACTTGACAGATAAATGGCTAAAAAATTGTTAATTTATTTGTTTTAATTCTGTGGCTATCGCTATTATTCGGGTGATTTTCGACATTTTCATATCTAATATCTGCCGTTACAAAGCACGTAAAAAATGTTGTGGCCAGCACAATACTAGCTACTTCCGTTTTATTGCTACATAAGTATAGGGCGCGTGAAGTCATGTGACATTGTTGGCCTTGAAAAGCAGATATGGGGGCCCGTGTCAGATGAGAATTAGTAATTATGTACATAGATGTCAAATGTCAGAATTTTTTATTAAAAATTTCAAGATTTTCTAAATTCACGTAGTTAATTGGTCACTTGTCGAGGAAAATAAACCACATGGAATTGGAAAATCACGAAATTTAGAATGAAATATTATGATATTTGACATCTATGTACATAATTACTAGCTATCATTCTGAGCCCCCATATCTGCTTGTCAAGGCCAACAAAGTCACGTGACTGCTCATGTCCTATTTAACATTTCTTGTATATTTACACTCTACACTATTCTTTATTTTTAAATTTTTTGATTTGAAATTCACTCTATCAAGAAATTTTGTCCTACACTTCTTATTTTTCGAAATGTTTCCAATTTATTGTCAGAATTGACAGTATTTTTGAAGGGTATATGTAATATATATTATAAAAAAACTTTTTTTGGCCAGATAGAAAAAAATGTTTCAGACAAATATTGTATTCTTTTACGACTTAGAAACGCCTCATATTCGTAATTATTGCATCTAACGATAGTTTTAAGATTTTTGACAATTCAACTACTGGAAAAAACTGATCATTTAACTTTTTGTTAGAAAGTATAATTGAATAATTAAGGATATGAGATTAAATTTACAACTTTTTGCAGTATTAAACATCTCTTTTTATTGCACTATTGAATATTACACTTTTTATTACTATAACTGAACACTTATATTCAGGTTTCAAAAAAGTTTGTGGAAGTTCAAGTAGATTAACTTCTTGCACTAAAACTAAAGAATGTAGCGTTAATCACAGTGCACTCGATACAAATCATAGTGTACGAACGTATAATTAAACGAGTTAGCGGATGAAATACGTGAGTAAGGGTATAATATCTTTGTCTGTAACATTTCAATACACAGAAATATTTATCGGTACTTTAATTAAGTGAAAGATTGGAATGATGATTAAACAACTTCTGAAAATCAATTATTTATGCAACAAGACTAAAAAGTGGTGTATTATTTAACGTGTTGGTATTTCTGTTGACTGAACTGAAACATCAAAGTAACGAAATTAAATTGCAATCATGAAGAAAAGAAATGCTTTGCAAATAGTATACAGGTATTCATTTTAAATGGGCCACCATTGCTTTCTTATTGCGAGTGAATTTAAATTTATACCTTGTTCGTCCTTACGCATTCAGTATTTCATAGAATAGGGCATAGTTTTGACTTCTCTGATTGGCTGAAATTTGAGCCAAGGGATAAATTTACCCAATATAATTTCGCCTACTTAAAACTGGCGCTGATGCGAACGCCATTGCTGAATGCGTTAAATGGAGCAGAGCATATATACATATATTATACAAAAAGACAATTGAAAATTCTCGACTACACGAAACGTGTTGCCTGGAATGTATGGACAAAAACGTCAAACTGTACGTTATATAACCTTTTTTAAATATAGCTGTAGTAGTATGTAAAATGAAATTGAAATACTTGTATTTCAAAATAAATGCTCGTATTTCAAATAAACTAGCAACAGTGTAGTTCTAGACGTGGGATCCAAACAATTATTTCTTTAATTGTCAAATTTTTACTTCAATAATACCTTGCTGTCAAATAATAGATGCGTTCAATGATTTGTTTCGGTACATTTGGAGCTGTCAGTGTCATTTAAGATGTCTACTTGAAGCATACAAAACAAGATTTTTCTCCTCAAAGTCTTACTACAGATTCATTTATATACTGTGTTCGAAGGAAAAAGATCATACTTTATGCTCTGTAAATATAAATAAAAATGACATTGGTAGTTCTGAGTACATAGAACAAAATACCCAACGCTCCTATAAGTGAATATACGAAGGTAGGTATATTCGAATATACAAAGGTTCGTTATTTAATAATAACCGATGTAATATGTGGTAACTAACAAAAATCACGCATTCTTATTAGTTTACATACTCGCATAAAATAGTTATATATGCTATAATTGTTTTAACACTTTTTATTTTGTGAGAAAGAAGTTTGGAACACGACGATGTAGATATACATTATTATCAATAATTTTGATTTTGACTTGACCCAACCACCGAGATATTCCCGAGTCAGTGCAAGCATGAAAATTGAATTAATGACCTGTTTTTCATATGCTGCGACTCTCATTTATCGGTGACTAATTGAAGATGGTGACAATAGCAATGCTTGTATTCTGAGTATAATATACAGGATGTCCCTTAACTTCGAGCAAAAACGTTAAGGGCATATAGTACTGACCAAAATGAATAAAAAAGCTTCATCAACATAGGAATGATCTTCAACTGTTTCCGAGAAAAGCGAAAAATCTAAGAAAAACTGACAAAGATAACGATCGAATAAAATTTTGTCTATGTCAGTAAAAAGACTATAAAAAACAATAAAATTTTATATGAAACATTTTTCTCAATTTCTTATAGTTACGTAGTTATATGAAAATTAAATATTGACCAAGGTCGCCACAACATTTCACTTTTGATTTTTATAAAATAACAAAAGGCCATCTAAGATTACCTCTCAAAGGTAAACAAAAAGTCTCAATTAAGCAAAATCGTAATTCTTATAGTTTTTGAGATAGCAAAGGTAAATCTCGTAAAAACTCATTTTTCACTGCGTTATATCTGGGAAACTATTAAAGATCGGACACATTTTGACTGAGCTTTTTTTACTCATTTTGATCAGTATTATATGCCCTTAAAGTTTGTGCACCAAGTTAAGGGACACCCTGTATATCTCAATCATGTTATTTTGTATTTATAAATATGTATAAAGTAATGCTTGTAAGTACACAGGGTGTTAATGCTAAGTCGTTACACCCGAAAATAGTAGATAGAACTCATTAAAACAAACAACTTTTCTTAGCTCAAATTTTTAATTTGGAGCCCCAGTTCATAGTTATTGGCGTTCTCTTGTTTTTCGAAAAATCGTCATAACTCCCTTATTTTAAGGAATATTTAAAAAATACAAAAACTTTCAGCATTTGCTTTCGGTTCTCTAAAACACTTGTATTTACAATTATTTTCTATTTTATGAAATAACAAAATGGCGACTAATCAAAAATTTAAAAACAAGATATTATGAAAACCACCCCATCGATTTTCGAAAATAAAACATTTATAAAATCCATACACTTTCTATTACAATATTTGTCTGAAACATTTTTTTCTATCTGGCCAAAAAAAGTTTTTATAATATATATATATATATATATATATATATATATATATATATATATATATATATATATATATATATATATATATATACAGTTGGTAACGCTTCGTTTTCCATTCTTACTACTGTACTGTTAGATATTGAATGATTTTTGGTACGTATTTTCGATGATAAACACTTTGCCATAAAGTAATCCCTTATTTTTTACAGAAATTTAAGTCAAGGCTGCGATCTGACCATCGTAATAATCGAATATTGAGTTATTTTACATGCTGCTTTGTTATATGTGCAAAGTTAGGACGAATGGTATCAACTTTTAAGATGAAATTCTCGGGAACAAACAAACTCAATACTTCAATACATCGAAATACCAGCCCATATCATTTTACTACCACTGATCCTCATATTCATCATCTGATGTATTCTCCAATTTGATAATAATATTTTGGGCAGTACTTCTGGGAATAATCAAGGCTACAGCGATGTATTGTATAATGTTATCATGTTCATCTGAATTTTCTGCTTGGACTATATTTTCCGATTGAATTATAACAAATTTATTCACATTTATAGTATATACCGTAAATACTAAATTAAAACCACGAACGTTTATGCGTTTACGCCCGGTTAATCATAAGTTACTCAATTTTAAATATTATTTGCGGAACGGCTTGTCCGGTAGTTTTAACAATAATTGACAAATATACAGCGACAGTTAGACGAGTTATTGCTTTCATTCGACTCATTTGACGATGAAATCATAATTAATAAATAAATAAATAAATAAATATTTCATCACGGCATATTACCCATTGCTGGGTGTGCCAATCTGCTTTGTACAGATATCGGTAATGATGGAATATTTGTACCGTGTGGGCGCTTACCAGGCGATTATTTATTTTAAAATGAAAGACCGAAAATAAAAGAGTACAAAGATGTCGGTAGATGCAGACACAGCGAAGAAGAATTCCGAGAAAAAATTGTAATGTACCGATAAACATTTAATTATATACCGCAATTGTTTGAAAATAAAATTGCTACAAATGTACTTCAAGTTGGCAGGCACACTATTTCAGCGAAAGTTCAATTATTGCTTACAATCTAGTACTTCGCTACACCTGACTCCTACCGGTAGTATATTATTCATTTGTACTTTGTAATAATATGCAAAAATTCCCAATTAGTTCTAGACAAATATGTATCAAATATGTATCAAATATAAGTTGTAGATTAATAACAACAAACAAAATAATAATAAACAAAATGTCTACTTCTACTTCTGTCAGTGGATGCACATGCATGCCAAATGTACGACATGCAATCAGAAACCATCTGTCAGTAACCACGTTCCGTAATTATAATTTATTCATCAATTTTGTAATTTCGGATCATTAAACCAAGATCTTGGTTACAATTTTATATTTACGGTATATACTACTAGTACTATAAGTACTAAGAATACAATAAACTACACACCATGAATCATTAACAAACGATAATTGAAGAATTTATTGTTATGATTAAATTTTTCAAAACAGAAAATTTTGCACACATTTAGTTTTTCTTCTTTTTTCTTTAATAAATACAGTGTTTGCTACACTTTTTTACCCCTCACAAAGAGAGGTATTGGATTCATGCTAAAAATCGCATCTCCGCATTTTATTGAATAAGCACGTTTTAAGATCCCTAGAATACGATTTTAACATTTCTACAATGATGTATGTGTGTGTGTATGTGTTAGGATGTTGGAGATACAATTTCTCAAATTCTATACGACTAAAGACCTGTTTAACTACGGATTCCTCAATCTAACATTAATGGGAAGAGTTGAATAAGTTTTGGTAACAATTGGACAACCGAAAGTGCTAGTTTCTTAAAAAAAAATCTCCTATATATTATTTTTTGAAAATATATGTAAATATAATAAAAAAGATCTTTAAATTCTCAATCTGATACATTTAATTTTTTTATTATATCTTCCATAGATTTAGAAATATATTATATAATAATATTAATTAATCTGTTGTAATAAATCTCGCTGCCTAAACAACTCCATGGAAACCAGTTGAGATATTTAATTTTTTTTAATTGACAGATAAATGCAAAATGTCAGTGTCAAGAATCAACAGATTGGCGAGAGGTCATGTGTTGGCCACATCAATTTTTTAATTTTTTAAACCTTACTTTATAGGTTAGTTGTTCATATTTTAACATAAAAATAACAAATAAACCCATATATCGTTTGCTATAAGACGATGTAAACTTTTTTAAGTGTCCGGTTGACGATGAAAGTGAAGATGGTCTCCACTCTGCAACGTAAAATACCGAAAAATTGTATCTCATCGAAATAATAATGAAGAAAAATGTACCTGGAGAATCTCTCAATTCTTAATCTGTGACTATTATGGAGGTGACAAGTCTACGTTGAAGGACTTAAATTTGTTTCAAACATTATGGGACAATGTGCACGAGCACTGTAGACTAGAGTAACATGGAACTGAAAAAATGTTATCAAATTATGCTTAAGTAAGTTGTAAAAATTGACAAAATTACATATATATACACACATATATAAGAAAAATCGGAGTGTAATCTATCCATCACTTTATTAAAGTAAATCAATTTGTTATTTAGATCAACATGAATGAAAAAATAAAATATAAAAGATATGTTCGAATAGATGCACATATCCAGATATATGCATTTTAGACCGCCCAAAATTAATGTTTTTACTAGAAGAATATGAAGAGAAAGTAAACAAGAACGTTGTTCGAATTGATAATCCCTGTTATCAGCCTAAAATTTATATTATGGTAAACTCTATTTTGTAATTTATTGTATATAATTTATGGTAAAATATCCTATAGATTTTGTAAATACTCGTATATGTGAAAATAGTTTTGTGTTGAGCCATGCTATTAATGAATAATAAAGAAGTTTATACGTCATAGACTTATATGAATATATTATTTGTGTTTCTAAAAATATTCTTTGCTTTATGCATACAGCCAGGTAAAATATACGGCAAGAGGTTATGAGCTGGCCACATCAGATTTTTTTTTAAACCACGAGTGTATTTTAAATTCCAGACACCAAAAATATAATTTAACAAATTTGATGCAAGTATATTTTATTCTTGTTTTAAAAAAGATGTTACTATTTTATATTAAAATATGCTTGATGAAAATGTCTTATTTGAAAATTTCCATAATAAAGTACTCTGCAAAAACCAATGTTTATCTTCCGGAATCTTATGACATTGAATTTAATCTTATAGGATAATAATTCTCTTGAAAATATGGTAGTATATAATATTGTTAACATTGAACCAACTCTGGCGAGATTAAATATTCAAATGAGGTTTAGCTTTTGAAAGGATGATTCATCTAAGGTTTATGTTATGAAGTAAAGTCGACATTGAATCATTGATCGTAAAGAAGAGATGTAAGGGTAAACTAGAATTTTATAGGTCGTATTATAATAAAGTCTCTATAACATATCCCAATCCCAGTGGATAACTTTAAAGGAATAAAGCTTTTTATATTGTTATATTTTTCCTAGTGTATTGGTTGAGTCAGTTTATTTGTTGCATTTTTATTGTTATTATACAACATTGTTTTGAAGTAATGGCTATACGGTATACAATACCAGTGCCGTCCAAAAATATGGGTATGCGCATACTGACTTGAAAAATCGATGTACACAAATTGTTTGGTTCATATAATTATTATTAATGCAAGTTAGAAAACACAAAAACTGATGTGGCCAGCACAAAATATAACTATTACGGCATTTATTTTTATAAAAACCAACATCTTGATATACAAATTTATGAACATGTAATAATGTACTCAAAAATACAATGGTATAAATATCTAGGGTGATTTATACCAACGACAGTTAAATAATTTATTCTCTTGTTAAATTTAACAAATTGCTAAACTATATATTTCTTTTCACCTACAGTTAATTCCATTAAATAAATTTTGACAAATAAATCGATTAATAATTATTATTAAAGTTATAATCAGTAAAATTGTCTACCTTTACGGATAGCGAGTATACCGACATTGTGCTGGTCTATGGTGAAGCTCAGGGAACGCTGCCCACGCCCATCAAATTTATTTGAAACTTTTTCCGAATCGTCATCTTTCAAATGTTCGTATCTTTGTACATGTTGTTCAGCATCTCCAAGATCATGGGCCCTTTAAGCCGCTGCTCAAGATCATGGTAGAACACGCTCACGGTCTAGGACTCGAAGAATAGCACTAGCACAACACAAAGTGTCACATATTACAATTTGGAGGATATTGAAAAAAAAATCTGATGTGGACACCACACGACTTCCTTGTACGATTATTAAACTATACATATTTTTTTAATAATTAAATTACAAAATATTGACAGGCTTAAGCCAAGCCCGAGAAATATTTTGATATAGAACAAAAAATAATTCATTTACTACTATCATTCTTAAATTAACATTAATCTAACCCGGTTCTTTTTAAAGAGAGTTTTGATTACAACAAAGAAATATTTGAATACAACAATGAATATGACTAATTTCACAATAAAAAAATAATATTTGTTATTGTACGAATCATAAAATTGCACGTATTTAACGTAATTTGACATGAACTTTTATTTTTATTTTTTTGTTCTAATCCATAGCAAGTTTTATTACAAAAACAAAAAGTATATAATTTTTAAATTTACATATGAATATTAATTTAACTGTTTAGAGATTGGAGTAAGGCGTCTTCCGGTTATCCGTTTGACATCAAAATCTAATGAGTTTTTTTTCTTTCAATATTAAAATAGAGTAAGAATGCAGACATTCAAAATTTTTCTGATTGATAGTTTTGAGTTTAGAGCGATAACCAAATTCTCACCCACATAACACATAACCCAAATAACAAAAATATATTTTTAATAAAATGCAATAAAGAGAAAAATACAAGTTTTCTGCATTGATAAACAAAAATGTTGGAGTAATTGAATATGTGTAGACTACATACCAAAATTATTTATATACATATAAATCGGTCATTTCAATATTTACGCCCCCGCTTTTATAAGTATACCTGCCGAGGTAGAAAGCACGAGAAAAAATATTTGTTCCTCTTCTTTAATGCATTTTAATAAAAGCTTGCTTTTAAAAAAGATTTCTTGTATATTTATTTATCATTATTGTATCGGCGATAGGAATGTGTTTGCACATTTACCTTAAATAAATATCTCATATTCTCATATAATGTGGTACAAGGTCTGCCTATTCTTGTTCTTCTAAAGTGATTCGTTATTATATAGGAACACATCGTCAACAAACATTCATTTGACTTACTATTTCTGTAAAGGATTTCGTAATATATCTATCAAAATCAATCAAACTGTCACGAGTTTAATATGTCTGAGAGTTTTGTAAATGATGCGTTTTTATGGAATAAAAATAGATGGATGAAACAGTATATAGGTATTTATCAATAATGACAGAAGTTAAAACGATAGCAATATTGAACGAATCAATCCTATTGTGTCTTGCTGACAGATTATTTTTGATTCTATACCTTTTCAACTTCAATGTTAGTAATGTAATGTAAGTACATTATCAGGAAAAGTAAATTCAATTTAAAAAAAAAGTGATGTCTATTTCAGAAAAAAATAAATTCAACAGAAAAACTAAATTCAATTTTGGAATGTATTTTTTGCATAAAAAATTACATACATTTGCAATGTACGAGGTCTGTTAGAAAAGTATCCGACCTTTGGCCGGGAAAAAAACTGGCATACCTGGAGCGTTGGAAACCTAATCACCTTCAAAGTAGTCTCCTTGGGACTCCACACACTTCTCCCAGCGGTGCCGCCATTGTTGGAAACTTTTCGAGAAAGCCTCTTTCGGAATGGAGTTTAGCTCGACGGTCGTTGCAGTCATAAAGTCCTCTCTTGTCTGAAATCGCGTTCCTTTCAATGGCCTCTTGAATTAGGGGATAGCCAGAAGTCGCAGGGAACCATATCAGGAGAATAAGGAGCCTGTTGAACCACAGGAGTCTTGTCTGAATCAAGTGCCAGGAATGTGCTGGAGCATTGTCGTGATGGAGTGGCTAATTTCTTGTTTACTACAACTCCGGTCTCTTGCGCCGCACAGCATCATGTAGGCGACGGAGGAGGACATCCCTGTAGTACCCGCATCATCACAGCGTTCACTTTGGAAATGACCTGGTCATTTCGGCATATTGATGGCCGACCGGAGCGTGGCTCACTCTCCACCGATGTGCGGCCATCTTAAATCTTAATCTGTGTGATCGTCACCGAAAGTCGTCTGAATCTTCCGAATGGTTTCCACCTGGCTGTCGCCCAGTTTCAGGCAAAATTTGATGTAATAGCGCTGCTCCAGTCATTCCGTCTTTTCCTTGCAATGAAAAAACGACGAGAGCACTACTCACAACCTCACTCAAATGCCAGCAAGGTCGGCTCATGCAAGCGCGCTTGATTCAAATCCAACAGATTTTCGCAAAAAAATAAGGCCGGATACTTTTCTAAGAGACCTCGTACACATAAAAGTGACAATCATTGTATGGCTTTAGTATTTGACATTAATTCTGCTCCATTTTATTTTTGTTAATAAAAATGGAAACTGAAATTGAATTGACTTTTTCTAAAATTGAATTTACTGTTTCTAAAATTGAATTTACTCTTTCTGAAATTGAAGTTAAAAAGATATATAATCAAAAATAACTATTTCTATCTCTATTACGATTCCGTAAGTGTTGCTATATGGTGAAAAATATATAAAACAATCAATTTTTAATACAATACCGCGAAATATTTTTTTGCACTCCCCAACTTAAAATAGCAGCATTTTAATATAATTTTTAAATAATTAATTGTTCAATAATTCCAATAAACTGTGCGAGAGTATTGAGAGAATTTCTACTCTAATGTTGTAATCAATCAGTGACATCAATAATTAGTATTATGATATTAACCTAATTCTAAAAATAATGTGTTATTAAATATTAATTTTCTAATAACTGTTCCTAGTCGCTGTGTACATGATCATGATCAGTCAGTGTCGACTTAGCTAATAAAAAGTTTTGGTGGGTAACAAGGTTAAATTTTACGTCAGAATATTTTTACCATTTCTATTTTATATGAGAAATAAGTAAGTAGCCTTAAATTATACAATAATTGAGGAACATCATATAAAACGTGTATGTTAAATTCATCAGATTTTTTTTTTAGAAAATTAATGAAATGTTATTCCGCCAATGTTTGATTCATCAAATTAATTAATATGATATAATTATGATTTTGCTATATATCTGTTGTGGCGAGCATAATACCTCTCGCCACTTCCGTTTTTTGTTACATAAGTATAAGGCGCGAGCAGTCATGTGATTTTGTTGGCCTTAACAGGCAGACATGGGGGTCCGCGTCAAAATGACAACTAGTAATTATGTACAAACATACATGTGAAATGTCAGAATTTTTCATTCAACGTTTAAAGAATTTTTAAGTTCACGTGTTTAATTTGTCACCAGAAGTGTGGAATTTCCTTGTTTAGGAAATTAAACTACATGGAATTGAAAATCACGAAATTTAGAATGAAAAATTATGATATTTGACATCGATGTACATAATAACTAGCTATCATTCTGACACGGGCCCCCATATCTGTTTGTCAAGGCTAATAAAGTCACATTACTGCTCGCGCCCTTTTCTATTTAACATTTCTTGTATACCTACACTCGACACCAAAAATTCTATACTTAATCTATTCTTTATATGTAGATTTTTAAAATTTAAATTCATTCTATGAAGAAATTTTGTCCTACTCTTCTAATTTGTCGATATGTTTCCAATTGATTGTTGGGATTAACAGTATTTCTGAAGGGTGTGTAATATGCCTATAATTTTAATTATTTAACTATTAATAAAATAAGAAATAATATATGTATGTACTTCCCAGAAAAAGTCTTCAGTAATGTCTTCGGAGTTCTGACACTGACATTTATATGTCAGTTACAAACATTATAATTTTGCAATTAGTTTCCATGGTATTATTTCGGCCATAAGATTTATTACAACAAATTATTTTATATATTATTATCGCTAAATATATAGAAAATATAATAAAATATTTAAATGTATACGATAGAGAATTCATTTTTCTTTAATAATGAAAAGAATCTGCAACTTCCGGTTGACCATTTGTTACCAAAACCTGTTCAACTCTTCCCATTAATGTCCAATTGGGAAATACGTAGGTAAACAGATTAAAAATTTTGAGAAATCGTCCTTCCAACACACACACACTCACACACGCACGCACCCACGCACGCACGCGCTATCACACACACCTCATTTGATTAGTATTTATGGTTAAAATAAAAGCTCTGAAGTTCCAACTTTGCGCCCTAATTATTTGAAATTTTTTTTAGCATAATTGGATGACTTTTAGCGGAGGGCAAAAAGATGGCCAAAATTAATTACGTTAGCTTTTATAGCGGAAGAATTATCTGATCTAAGCAAATGTTTTGTTTAGTGAAGGAATAAATTCTAACCGTAATTATCTTCCTCCTGGTTTATTAATACTACTACACAAATGAAGTTAAAATGAAGCGAAATTTAATAATACGCTTTGTGTAATTTCAAAGTTGATGGTGACATGATGTTACAAACTGGAAAACATTTTGCTTTACTTCGTTTATTAATTAAATGGTTAAAAGCGCAAAACAACACCAAAGTTAAACATAGAGTAATTATTATCTTAGTTATAATCAATAAAACTGAAACACAATTCACGATTTATTTAGGTAGAAAATAAATAATTTATTTCAAAAACAAACGAAGTACTTGGATATTATGGGATCTATAAGGATAATAGATTATAATTGATAATACAATTAAAAATAACCATTAGTCTTAAAACTAAATAAAAAATCTATTGTGGCCAGCACAATACCTCTCGCCACTTCCTTTTTTTGGTTACATAAGTATAGGGCGCGAACGGTAATGTTACATTTTTGGGCTTGACAAGCAAATGTGTGGGCCCGTTTCAGAATGATAATTAGTAATTATGTACATAGATGTCAAATGTTAGAATTTTTCATTAAAAATTTCAAGATTTTCTAAATTTACGTAGTTAATTTATCACCAGGAGTTTAAAGTTTACTTGTATGCCTTAGATATTTAACATTTAATTCTGCTCCACATGGAATTGGAAAATCACTAAATTTAGAATGAGAAATTATGATATTTGACATCTATATACATAATTACTAGCTATCATTCTGACATGGGCCCCCATATCTGCTTGTCAAGGCCAACAAAATCATATGACTGCTCGCTCCCTATTGTATTTAACATTTCTTGTATACCTACACTCTACACCAAAAATTCTACTTATGCATATATCTATTCCATATATATTTAGATTGTTTAATTTTAAATTCATTTTTGATGAAGAAATTTTGTCCTCTTCTAATTTTTCGAAATGTTTCCAATTCTATTAATACATTAAGAAATAATATAATGTATGTACTTCCCAGAAAAAGTCTTTAGTAATGTCTTCGGATTTCTGACACTGACATTATCTGACAGTTACAAACAAATTAAATTTTCAACTATTTTCCATGGCCATTCTTTCGGCTGTAAAATTTATTATAACAGATTATTTTACATACTATATTTCTTCTATCTCTAAATCTATAGAATATATTGTAAAATATTTAAATGTATCAGAAAGAGAATTTATTTTTCTTTAATATTATCAAGAAAAAATTTCAAAAAATATTATTTAAAAGATTTTTTTTCAAGAATCTTCTACTTCCGGTTGTCCAATTGTTACCAAAACCTTTTCAGATCTTCCCATGAATGTCCGATTGGGAAATACGTAGTTAAAAAAATTTAAAGTCTTATAGTTTTTGAGTAACCGTCCTTCCAACATCCCACACACACACACACACACACACACACACACACATCCACACACACACACACACACACACACAGACATCATCGTAAAAATGTTAAAAATGGATTGTAAGGATCTTAAAACGTGCTTATTCATTAAAATCTAGATATGCAATTTTTAGCATGAATGCAATATCTCTCTCAGCGAGAGGTAAAAAGAAAGATTTTCCAGCTACTCTAACTCTTTATTCACAATATCAGTGTGTAGTATCTCTTGTAATACTGAATTGAAATTGTACAATACTCGTATAGTGTAAAACTATCAGTGGGGTATTAACATAAATTGCCGCCAGAAGTCTTAGAATTTTTGCGCCCCTGTAGATCCGTCTTGGTTCTTGTTTTTTTTGTAGCTCCTCACGGCTCTTAAATAATTGTGTTCGTAGATTTTGAGCATCCTGTACATTTTGCGCCATAAGCCCGGGCTTCTTAGGCTTCTGCTTTGATACGGCACTGAGAACTATATAACAAAATGGTTTACAATTATTGCACATATTGTGATATAAATAAAAATGTCTGCCACAATACCTTCGCTGCTTTTTACCTTCCGTCACCTTTAGGTAAGGAAGGTATTGTCTTTGGTCAAAAAATTCAATGATGAGTTTTTACTGAATAAGCACGTTTTAGGGTCCATATAATACGATTTTACCATTTTTACGATGATGTCTGTATGTATGTGTGTCTGTGTGTGTGTGTGACAAAAGTTACGGATTCCATAACTTCAATATCACGATTCCAAAAATTATAATTTTTTCGTATTCCTCAAGTTTACATCCAGAAGAACAACTGATTAGATTTTGGTTATAATTGGTCAACCGGAAGTAGTCTCATTTGAAGATTTAACAGTTAAATTTGATTTATTGACATTTAACGTTATTATAACTTAAAGAATATATTATTCTCTATACGATTTGATTACAATTTATACTTCATATTCAATAGGTACAGAGTTAAAGAATTTTAAAGAAATTAAATTTTATAATTCAGCCAGCTATGCCAAACTTGGGAACTAGTAATATATTCATATAATTCAAATTGACAGATGTCAGTATCAATAAAAAGTAAATTAATGTGGCAGATATGAGGATGTTGAAGTAGATATTGGGGAATACACGGAAAGATACGGTAAGAAAATAACTCTAATGTTACAAGTTTTTAGAAAGATACAAGAAAGACGATTACATTGGTTTGAACATGTCATGAGGAGAAATAAAGAATTATATTGGAACAAGAATGAATAGTTTAGTAATAGGACGTTAAAAAAACGAATGGGAAAAGCTAAAGAAGAAGAAGATGCCAGTGTCAAGTGTAATTTGAATAGTTTGTTTATGAAATAATTTTACTGGAAATTTAAAATCTTTTGTAAGAAAAATTATGGAATTTATACATTATACACGAGAATGACGGAAGGTATTGTGTTGGCCACAACAGATTTTTTATTATTATTTTTTATTTCGGGCGAAAATGTCTAATATCCCATTTATCACGGAATATACTCACAAAAATATATAGATGTTATTGTGATGTAAAAATAATTGACTCATTTCTTAAAAGTTTATTGTTATACTTACTCTTTAACATTTATTTATAGAATATATAAACTAGATTAGAATTAGTTATTGGATATCATTAAAATATATAAAAATGTGGTCGCTTCCTAATTTAAATTTATTACACAACATTTTGGTAGTAGTTATTTATTAACGTTGAAGAATATATTTTAAATTCAAAATATACCTTCTCTACTATTACGGACTGTTAACATCTATGCTAATCTCCTTAAACTCGTAATCCAAAAAAATAAGTTCGTTCTCGATTTCCAGTGTCACCTTGACACCGATTCATTCTGAGTTCACGGCAGTTCGTCCGGGTTCCGGATTCGCTGATTTCGTCACACCAAGCGCTATCAAGTTCAGACTCAACACTGCAAAACTTGCAGCAAAGTTCACGATATGTAATTGCGGAACAAGTGTGAAGTTGGAGCACGCAAAGTTATTAATCATACCACAGGTGGATACTATTAATATAGTTCTACGCATGATTTGTAAATTGTTAAACAGAAAATTGTTTGTTCTTTAAAATCAGCCCATATTTTATTTCATATTTTACTTTGGAATTTAACTGATTGTTATCTATTTAGTTATCTGTTTGAAATTGATGTTTTTAAATTCAAAATTATCGGTTTTTCTGTTTACTATCTGTCACTTAGATGAGTATTATCGTTAGACCAAAAAAAAAAAAAATAATTTTTTAATTAATAAGCACGTTTTAAGGCGCCTAGAACATGTTTTATCTATATTTTCATACAATAATGTTTTGGTGTATTTAACAATTTCTTCAGATCCGATAACTCCATTTACCATTACCATATGAAGACCTGAAATAATAAATAAATATATTATTACGGCATATTACCCATTGCTTGGTGGGGTCAATCTGCTTTGTGCACAGATATCGGTAATAATGACATATTCATACCGTGCGAATATCACCTCAGGTGCCAACTCATTGTTAGCGTGGAAATTGCACTACATATGGGAGTCACATTATGTCATTTAAAATTATAAATAGTGCTGGCGTCTATCGGGATTTAATTCCCATATAATTAATTATTACCATAATTATCATTAACTATAAGTACCTCTTCACTTGATTCTTGAAAAACAGTTTAATATCTTTTTTTGAGATAACATTAGTATAATAGTTATTTATGTAGCAAGGTATTGAAGTTCTATATTTTATCTCGAATGTGAAATTTATTTGCCGAGTCCCTAAGGGCCGAGGAATATAAACCATATGAGCGATAAACAGGAAATTCAGTAATAAGGTGCGTATTAAATTTTATTTGAAATCGAAAAATTGTGAAAATGAAAAGAATATTTTTATAGATTATAAATAAAATATCTGAAATAAATAAATAAATAAATATTTCATCACGGCATATTACCCATTGCTGGGTATGCCAATCTGCTTCATACACAGATATCGGTAATGATGGAATATTTAAATAAAATATCTGTCAATCTGAAATTCAAATGTTGCTAATCTCGGAATTGGAAGTTGATTTATTTGTACCGTGCGAGCGTTTAGCAGGCGTCACCTCACGGACACTCATTGCTTGCATGAAGAGTTCACTTTGTGCCATTTACCATTTTAAATATTTGACAAAATCTCACAAATGCTTCGTTTGGTAAATATTCGCTTGAAAAGGCGTAACTGGCACAGTGTGTTAGTTGTAACAATGATATGAATCATTTTTAAAATTGTATAAAATTTATTATCATAATATTTTCTTCCAAATTTATTTAAAATGGTGTCCTACTTCTAGTTTTGATTTAAGACAATATTAAGACAAATATTAGATTTCATTATAAATTTTTTAATAATCTTCATAAATTACTCATATCATATTAACAATTTCTTGAATAAAAAAAAGTTATATGTTCCATAATTTAATGCACGTCATTTATGTAATAAAATATAAAATACGACAGATATTTGAGATTTGATTGTCGTTTAGGAACCAAACATAAAAGTTATTTATACTTCTTCAGAAATATCTACCGGAATATGATTAAAAGATGAATTTAAATTGCTTATACATGTGGTGTAAATGATTAGGCAGAGGACTCACGTCATCAACTAGAAAAAAAAACTTATAAAAACAAATATAATTTGTAGTAGTTATTAGTTGTTATTTATTTTTAAAAAAAGAAGAAAACATATACTTGTATTAAAGAAACGTATATATTAATGAATTTACAATTATTTCTAAGTCAATCCTTATTCCTTTTAAGGAATATAAAATTGTTTGACACGATATGATCATTCTCAGTAGTGCCAGCGTATAGTACGAAAATAAACTACAATTATTTCAAATAATTTTATATTCCGTAAAAGGAATAACGATTGACTTGGAAATAATTGTAAATATCATTAATATATACCTACACATTACTTAATACTAGTATTTTTTTATTTGTATTTTAAAAATAAATACCCAATAATTTCCACAAGTTATATTTCATTTTATAAGGGTTTTTCAGGTCGATGCTTAATAATTTTCATTATACCTACTTGCATGTGATTTAAATTATTATTAATCATATAACGTTATATAAATATCTAAGAGTAATTACAGTATGTTCTCATTTTGTAACAAAAGACATAAAATTAAGTTGTGTACGGTAATTAGAAAGTGTCAAAACTCATACTGAATTAGTAACACTACTCTAAACTAGAAATTTACAGGCTATTATTAACATAATTATCCATATTATGCTGCACGCATATTAGTTTCATTTTAATAAGAAAATGAGAGGAAATTTTCATCTCCATTCTCCAACCCAAGGATCTTCATATTACAAAGTTGTATAGATTGTTCATAAAAAGTATAATATAACTTCAATAGAGAAACGTGAGCTACTCTATGCGTATCATATTCAATAAGATTTAGTATAATTTATTGGATACCTTATATTGTTATGAAATATACCTATATGAAATCTTGAATTACATTATACTATTTTCTCATTATTTCATACTACATTTTTTGTTCGATTTTTATTCAAGTTTACTTTGATTTTTGTAATATATACTCGTGCAGTATCGATTAATTTCGTACATTTTCATGTACGTATTCTGTGTCTGCGTAAGTGACACGTTGACAAACAAAAATATATACACATAACCATGCATTACATTTTTTACATTCCGTCACCTTTAGGTAAGGAAGGTATTGTATTTGGTAAAAAAATTCGATGATGAGTTTTCAATTAATAAGAACGTTTTGGGATCCCTAAAACCTAGAATAATAATATACCATTTTTATGATATCTATATGTATGTATGTATGTATGTGTGGGTGTGTGTGTTTATGTGTGCGTGCGCGTGTGACGATCGTTTCGGCCGCGATAACTTAAATACTCAATTTAAAAAATTATAAATTTTCCGTATTCCTCATTCTTACATCTAAATGAAGACTTGATTAGGTTTTGGTTACAAATGAACAACCGGAAGTATCTTAATTTAGAGCTCTTAACTGTTTTTCTTTAAAAACTCAGTTAAATGTCATTTTTTGACATTTAATATTATTATAATATTAAAGAATATTTATTATTCTCTTCATTTTCAATGTACTTAGAGATAAAAATTAGTGAAGAAATTAATTTTCATAAATCTTGTAATCTTTGCTGCGTCACCATGGAAACAGTTCCAGTAATTCAATAATACTAAATGACAGGTGTCCAGTACAACTTACACAATATGTATGTGAAATAATTTTACTGAAAATACAATAAACTTTCGTGTGTAGAATTTATATAAAATACTTAGAAATGACGGAAGGTATTACTGCTGGCCACAACAATTTTTACTTCCTTGTACGTAAGTAAAGGAAGTATTGTAATCGCGAAAAATTTCGGTTTTCAGATTTCAGCGGAAATATCCATTTTGATCATCCCTGAATCCATTTTGACTAATTTCGTCGTGACGTCTGTACGTACGTACGTAACTCAAAAACGGTAAGCCGTAGAAAGTTGAAATTTTGTATTTAAGACTCCTATGACATCTAGTTGTGCACCTCCCTTTCTAGTTATTACGCAATTTACAGAAGTGGCACTTTACATGAAGCCTATAATAGATTTTAATGAAAAACTGTTTTAAAATATAATCCAAAACTTTTCAAATTTGGTAAACAAGACTTTTATGTCAATCGAAAAAAATAATAGATTTTGGTTAAAATAAGCTAACCGGAAGTGGTACATTACTTGAAGTTGTTAATAGTTTTTCTTGAAAAAAAAGATTTTATTTTGATTTTAGAAATAAATGCTTCAAATAAAAGTTTTCGAGAATTAATTTCTGCGTCTAGCACATCAAGTATTATTAAATTAGCCCTTTGTATAAGCGAGATATGTAAATTTAATAATTATATACTTTTTGTTTTTGTAATAAAGCTTGCTATGGATTAGGACAAAAAAATAAAAATAAAAGTTCATGTCAAATTACGTTAAATATGTGCAATTTTATGATTCGTACAATAACAAATATTATATTTTTATTGTGAAATTAGTCATATTCATTGTTGTAATCAAATATTTCTTTGTTGCAATCAAAACTCTCTTTAAAAAGAACTGGGTTAGATTATTGTTAATTTAAGAATGACAGTAGTAAATGAATTATTTTTTGTTCTATATTAAAATATTTCTTGGGCTCGGCTTAAGCCTGTCAATATTTTGTAATTTAATTATTAAAAAAATATGTATAGTTTAATAATCGTACAAGGAAGTCGTGTGGTGTCCACATCAGATTTTTTTATATTTCAAATGAAGTTGTTAAGTGCTGGTAACACTTTCTGTCATATTGTACGCACGTGTAGGTACACTGGCTTGCAAAAAAATCGCGTACACCTATTTTATGCTGTGTTGACTTGTCATTCGGGCCTATTCTGTACTGAGTGGTTAATTTTTAAGCAATTAAGTTAGTATGTTGATGTACATGCAGGGTTAGTCATCGAAATCGTCGTCTTCGATATCTCCCTTGTCGTTAGATATACAGCATAAGTTTATTAACAAAATTTATTCGTCTACTCAAGGAGCATAAAGTAAATTTATTTTCACATACACAGGGTGTTGCATTACGGCACGGCGAGAATTGTTTCTCTTTTTTTAAATGGAACATCCTATATATTTTTATATATTTTGAATTGTATTTTATTCACCTATACGAACATATAAATTTTGTTTTAGTTTTCCACGGCGTTGCCAAGTTATTCCGTCATTTCTCTAAAAAAGACCGATTACACGCATTGCTTTATGAAGGCTTACTGAAGTTATTTTAATAGTAAAAATTAAGAATTTTCTTTTCAGTATAACTGTATTTATACTCTATGTTCTGACATTTTTTTTAAATGTAATTGTACAAGGTGTTTAATAAAGCGAATCAAATAATTTTACGTTATGCTCCTTGAGTAGACGAATAAATTCTGTTAATAAACTTATGCTGTATTTCTAACGACAAGGGAAATATCGAAGACGGCGATTTCGATGACTCACCCTGTATAACAAAAAATGGATTTTTAGTTGTCAAATCAATATCTATTGGGAATTTTTTTAAACCTGTTGTCAAAAATTAACCACTGAGTTACAGAATAGAATTAAAATGTCAAAGTCAAACGAAAACAAAAGATACATACGATACATAGTTGTTCTTTAATTTTTCTGAAATATGTATATGTGTGCATGTTATTTAATGAACGCAATGACGACCTTGCTTTACATTACAGCGATATGTGAGTGACAAGAATGACAACTCCATTGACAGTTCATTAAAAAATCGTATTTATATTGCTAAAAAAATTGATGTGGCCAGCACATTACCTTTAGTTGATCCTGTGTACAAACTCCATACAAAAATTTTCCTGCATAAGATTCTAAATTTCCATTAAAATTATTTCATAAAGAAACTATGCAAATTACACTTGACACTAACATTTTCTTCTTTAGCTTTTCCCATTCGTTAGGGGTCGCTATTTTTTATTTTCTTCTTCCACTAATTTCTGTTTTGCGTGTCGTCCACGATCGTTCCTTTTCTCTCAAGTCATCCGCAATACAGTCCTTCCATCTTATATTTGGCCTTCCTCTGTTTCTTCTGCCTATTACTAAGCTATTCATTCTTCTACCAATATATTTTTATCTCTCCTCATGACATGTTCAAACTAATGTAATTGTCTTGCTTGTAATAAACTCCTATTACTCGAGTTATTCCCTTATCCTTTCATTTCTTATTTTATCTTCCGTGTCTTCCCCAACATCTATCTCAACATCCTCATCTCTGCCACATTCATTTTATTTTGATTGAAATTTAATATCTTCATAATTTTTTAACACTATATCTATTAAACACGAAGTACAAATGCAAACAAATCGTGTAGAGAATACTATATTCTTTAAAATTTATAATAGCATTAAATATCAATAAATGATATTTAACTGCGTTTTTCAAGAAAAACTTTTGAAAGTTGCAAATGAGAGTACTTTCGGTTGACATTATTATATTACATTATTATAATTTTTGGAATCGTGGTATTAAAGTTATGTGATCCGAAATGATCGTCACATACGCGCATATTCACACACAATAAGAAATAATATAATGTATGTACTTCCCGGAAAAAAATTCAGTAATATCTCTGGATTTATGACACTGACATTTATCAGTCAGTTTTTATTTTTCAACTGGTTTCTAAGCCATTATTACAACATATTATTATATAACTTATATTTCTTTATTTCTAAATCTATAAAAGATATAATAAAATATTTATATGTACCAGATAGAGAATTTACTCTTCTTTAACACAAGCAAGAAGGAAATTTTTCAAAAAATAATATTTAGAAGATTTTTTTTAAGAATCTGCTACTTCCGATTGTCCAATTATTACCAAAACCTTTACAACTCTTCCCAGTAATGTCCAATTGAAAAATACGTAGTTAAACAGATATTAAGTATTATAGTTTTTGAGAAATCCACACACACACACAGACATCATCGTAAAAATATTAAAATCGGATTGTAGGAACCTTAAGGTCGCCGTCGAATTGGGCTTGACAAACTAATCCGCTGCGGATCTCTAGCGCTACAATCGCAAGGAGAGGCGCCAAAATCTCAAAGACCAAGATTTAAAAATTACGGCTAGCGCGAGCGATAATACCTCGCTTGGAGGCTAGTCAAGTACGTACTGGCCGGGAAATATCTTTACACTGCAGTATTTTTATTCTTCCATACTTCAAGAACTAAAAGTATTTAATTTTGGTTTCAAGAAAAATTGTATTTTTATAAATATAATTAGGGTTTATATTTATACTACGAGTACATAAAGAACATATCTAGAAAAAAAACGCGGCTCCCTATAATTTCTATTATTCAAGTTAAAAAATAATTCTATAATATTAATAGTAATAACAATAATAACAATTTATTCTTCAAGTAAGACCAAAATTGCATCGGTATATGGAATGTCAAAAATACATACATGTCACAAATATAGTGTTCATGATATTTCAATAAACAAAGTACCTACTTAAAATTATCCGTATAATATTCATTAATGTAGTAACATTTATCAATTAATAAATATTTTAGTTTCCTTTTAAATAAATTAAACGAATCAATGTTCTTTATATGTTTTGGTAATGGTTATATAATTTGATTCCTATTACAAAAGGATTATTTAGAGTTAAATTTCACTTGTTTTGGAAGCACTAAATTCTCTTTATCTCTAGTATTATAACTATGACAATTCTTATATTTTAAAATTAGATTTTTATTTTTTCTAATAAATAAAATGACATTTAAAATATACAAACATGGCAGAGTAAGAAACTTTTCTTTTATAAAACTATGTTTAAAGGTACTTCTTTAACTAAGGTTATAAATATTTCTAATATGTAGCTCGTTTCTGTATTATAAAAATGCGAACGGCATTGGGAGATCAGCCCCAGAAAATTATGCCATATGACTGACTATAAAATTGTGCAACATAATTTTTTTTTGCTGTATTTACTATGGTATTTTGTGCAAGGTATTTTAAGAGCAAAGCATATATGTAAATAATAAAGTTGTAGGAGCCAAAAGTGACAGCTACTTATAAAAGAAAATGGTTTTTCAAGTTGGAATACGTATATTTTTTTTTAAATGGAAACATATACTTTTACATAGAACGATAGATAATTTTATTCTGAATTTATTCTAAATCTAATTCCCTCAAGTGACTTATATCCCTTTTGCAGAATAACCCATTTGAAATTTTCTTGTTCATGATTTCCGGTAACATGCATTCTAAATAAAAAGTGGCGAGATTGTAAAGTACCGCCACATTGTCAAATATTCGTTGACTACAATGATTTACAATCTGGCTAGTCGTGTGCACTTAGCTTGTATGAAAGCTATTCTTCGTTTATTAAAACGTCTATCCATATTGTGACATGCATAGGTGTTTTATAATTTGGCTAATTTTACAATCTGGCTAAGACATAATTAGCAAACCGGGATTAATACCAATACTGACGCTGGGAGGCTAGGCACAGCTTATAAAATATCGTTTATGAAAGCAATGTTGATATATGTGACAGAAGTTTATGTTTCCGAGATATTTTTTATTAATCAGCTAAATAAATTTATTAGTGAATTTATTAGGAGGTGGATATACCTTTTCAAGATCATGTTCAATTTTGTAAAATGTATCCTTATTCAGAGATTTAATGTTCATGATAGAAAGCAATTCTTCTTTGTGCGAATTTGTACTACCAGTTGCTATATTGCCCCATACGCAACCAATATTTATTTCCGATTTTTCTTTATTTGATTCCTCGGTGTATTTAGAAATTTCAATATCATACATTGAACATTTGAAGCATGTTAGGCTTATTAGACCTAATCCTCTGCAGGTTTCGGATATAAGTGACCCATAGTGCAAATTTTAGAATGATCCAGTTGTAATTTCATGGCCCATTTTAGAACATATCCTAATTGCACAATTCTATTACCTGTTATGGTTTTCTCAAAAGCAAATTCACTCGTAGGATTAGGATCACTTGCAATACATAATTTATAATTTTTTATATTAAAAATAAATTATTTATTAAAATCGTAAATATCAGAGTAGTTTTCACCTTCCGTCACGTTTTAGGGTCCGTACAGTACGATTTTAGCATTTTTTTACGATGATGTGTGCGTGTGTGTATGTGAGTGCGTGCGTGTGTGTGTGTGTGACGATAACACGAACACTACAATTCTAAAAATTATAATTATTTCGTATACCTTTTATTTATATCCATATGAAGAGCTGATTAGATTTTGGTTATAATTGATCAACATTTAGAACATTTTATTGGTACATATCTGCCAACCCTACACTATATAAACTATATTCATAAACATTTACAAAAGGAGTATTAACAAACCTTTCGTATACATTGTTTTGGCACCAAACATCTTCGAAATTAATTAAATCATCTGAAATATGTGTGCCATCTTCCAAACTAATTAGTACTTCAGAATTTTATGGCATTTGATTGGGAACGTCATACGAATCCAACAAAATTCTTCTAGTTGCTTTTTTGGCCAAATTTATATTTGTTTGCAAGTTCTTTTGTTGAAGAAGAGCATTTTTTCGCCTCCTTAAAGCAGTAGCCGTTAGTTTCTTTGATTTTGAAGGCCTGTTTTGATTAGAATTTTTAGTTTTAACCATTTTATAATAAGAGTATATAAACTTGGCGCATAAAATTTCAAAACTGATGCTAGCCAGCTAGCCTCTATTCGGACCGAGCCAACAAGATTTCATGCGAAATCGTTGTCTCTCCTCTCTCTAGCTTGTGGGTATGACATGAGGAGGGGTGGTGGCGAGCGCGGTGTAGAGAGAGCGACGGCAGAGCTCCAGTAGTGCGCTCCGACAAAACGCTGCACTAAATTTACATTACAGTATAGGGCAATATCGTAATTCAATTGGTTTATAACAATTACTTATTGCATTAAATTATTTTTTTCATTATTCATTATAAAAAAAATATCTGCATATGACGAACATACTTTGGACCCATTTTTTTTATTTTATTACGTGATTTAATGTTATAAACAATATTATTATTGTTAATAAAAAAATGAATATAAGTTCAACCATTAGATTTACATTTCTCAAAATCAATAAACAAAACTGCATTTGTTTTAATGAATTCCTTCAATCAAACAAACTGAATTAAGATTGGACTGTATTCGACGGCGACCTTAAAACGTGCTTAATCATTAAAATCTGGTTATGCGATTTTTAGCATGAATCTAATAACTCACTTATCGAGAGGTAAAAATTAAGAAATAACAGTTGAAATAATTTAGTCTTTAAAATAGATGTCTTCTAATTTGGTGTCGTTAATTTTATTTATATTATTTATATTTACAATTTAAGTTTACAAATATGGAGTATAATATACTTTAAACTATATATTTTATACTCTACAAATTGCTGATTCCGAGTATGTATAATGTACTCGTAGGTACTTACACGTGCAAATGAGTAACTGAAAATATAATGTCATATTTGTAAACTGATGATGTGTATTTCAAAATGACCAAACATCAAAATGGAAAACATGTTTGTGTTTGTGTTTAGGTGTAAATATAGCTGAGCGTGACTCAGTAATAAATAATAACATAAAACCATGTTATGAAGTATCGTGTACACATTATTTGTATTTTTATGATGTGGTGAATCGAATGATGTACAGTTTATCAAGGGTTCATTTTTTATTTCATGTAAATGTCGGCCAATTGAAAAGCTTTTAAATTTTTTTCCCGATGCAAATAAAAAAATATATATTTTTATGAATTTACATATATCATCTGTTAATGATTTTATCTGCGTAGCTACATTTTTCATATAAAGTGAGATTTTAATGGATTTTTAAAATGGTTTTTATCCTTGAAAAATCACAATAATTCGGGATAAACATTTAGCACACAATAATTTATAAAAATATCTGATGTGGCCAACACAATACCTCCCGCCATTTAATTTTTATTCAATTTAATACATCAAATTATATCGGATTTTAGTGGTATAAAATTCACCCCTGTGGTGCATTCTCCACGCCAGCTCGTAAGGCGACGCCTGGTAAGCGTCCGCACGGTAAAAATATTTCATCATTACCGAAATCTGTGTACAAAGCAGATTGGCACACCCGCAATGGGTAATATGCCGTGATGTTATATTTATTTTATTTATTAAATACGTACCTACGTTCCTACATATTTACTTGTGCTGGAAACTGTATTAAGTTCCTTTCCATATAATTATTGTTCTACTTACTATTTTCTTTTTAAAACGTTACTATTACAAATTTGAAAGGATTAGTTTTTTGACAGTGACATTGACATTTGTTTGTCAGTCACATACATCTGAGATCTGAACTATGGAACCATGGAGTTGTGTTTAAGCGTAGGATCCAGCATTTAAATTGTAGATATTTTTTTAATTTATCCGTAAAATATATAGAAAAAATATTAATGCAAATCTATAGAAAATTTAATAATATTTAATATTTTAATAACATAAATTTCGAAAAACTATTTTGAGCTTCAAGTAAAGTGCCATTTCCGGTTATGGAGCGTAAAGAGAACCCACACTCACACACGCACACACACACACACACACGTGGTCATTTACCAAAATCTCGATATGCAATTTTTAGCACGATCCCTATTTATATCTCCCTTATCAATGGTAGCGGGAGATAAAAAAACTAGTACGATAAAGTAAATATTAATATTTCATTTCGTGTAAATAAGACGCGAGAATAAAATTTGCTACATAATACAAAATGTTTCATAACTTTGGATAAAAACTTTAGGGGCATATAGTACTAACCAAAATGAGTAAAAAAGCTTAATCAACATGGGACCGGTCTTCAATAGTTTCTGAGATATAAATTATTATCTCGAAACCTATAAGAGTTATAACATCGATTAAATGAGAATTTTTGTTTACCTTTGAGAGGTCACATTGTACTAAGAAAAAGGTTGTGGCGACCTTGACCAATATTTAATTTTCAAATAACTTCTTAACTATTAGAAACTGAAAAAATATTTCATATAAATTCTTATTGTATTTTTATAGTCTATTTACTATTTCACTCACTACCTTTATTAGTTTTTCTTCAATTATAATTACAGATGTACCGACTACCGATTATTAGTTGGTTAATTCGACTAATAATCGGTAAAAGACATATTAATCGGTTTAGTATTTGTTAAGCCATGATAAGGCCTTACATATTATATAATTTTTGTTAGTAAATGACTTATTAGTAAAAATATTTATTTACTATAAGTCTGCCTGATATAAAAAAAGAAAACTCTAAAATATAACACGAAAAGAAAAAAAACGATATGTAATTATGTCATTATAAATTAATGAAAATTTGTGACTAACACACCACATTGGAAATAAATGAATTTCAGTGAAGAACAGCTTTTAGTGATGCTTGAAATTAGTCGACCGTCTAATCGTCTTCTGAAATGGCCGAAAAGTCGGTCGGCTAGTTGGCAAAAATCGTAACCATTACATCACTAATTCTAATACAAAATGACCTCTTTCTCGAAAACAGTTGCAGAACACTGTTTGAATAACTACTGTAATCTTCTTAAATAGTAATCGAAACGTTGCCAAATGAATTAATAATTGTTTTAAAATATAGAAGAGTGCCAATCTGATCATTTTACAAATTCATCTGTCGATGAAAACATTATTTAATTAATTCTATCAATATGAAAATATATAGATAAACGATTCGAATAATGTCAAATAATAAAACATTTAATGAAAATATTTATTATGTTATAATATATTGTCAATTAATCGCTTTAAATTTCAAAGCAGAGTTAAATTTTTCAATGACTAATAAAATTTATTCTGTAATATTACAGATATTATAATTAAATAATAACTGAATATTATCCATTTTCACATTATTCAGTATTGTATCATAAATTCAATTGTGCACAAATCTTCCGTAATTCAGTTATTATATCATATTACTCAATTAGCAAATTTATTCAATAATAAATAAAACATGACTGTCAGCTCGCTATGCAATAAATTGTTCTATTGTTTGTTATCGTTCTCGATTAATGCTATATAAATATTAAAATGAAGTTGATATCTGCAGAAATAATATTTTACTGCCTACAATTACAGATGAAACTGAATCGAAGGTTTGAGTAATTTAAATTTATGTGCATTCCTAAAGGAGAATCAAAATTATTTGAATTAATTATGTTTCCATTAAATTCTCCAATAATGACATTCACAATTAATGTTAATTTAAATGAAGAACAGTGCCGATGGTCATGAAACATTCTTTGGAATATTCTCTTTCATCTGAATGCAAATACGACAAGATTTCTGTGCGAAGAGATTTAATGGAATATTTAGGATTTAAATATTTGATTGTAATGCTCAGTCCACAAAAGAATATAAATAATACAGCAACTTTGGCATTTACAATACAAATTTTGATAAAGTACAGCATTTGTAACAATAATTTGGCATTTATTGGTGGTTATTTATAAAATTAGAAATTTAAATAACATTTATGTTCTTTTTATTACCAAAGTTTACTATTTCAAGTGAAGTATATTTATTAAGAGTTTCTTCTTTTATGACTATCGTACACTATAAGTAAAATGAAATGAGAAAAATTTCTGGATTTCAGCCACTTTATTTATCCAGTCTTAACGTTTCGACCCCCCATGGGTCTTCTTCAGGAGCTACACAATAATTTGACAATTACGTACAGAAACAAAATGCACAGTTTAGTACAAACAAACATGGGGTGTTGCAATGGGTTCCTCTTTATCCCCAGTTATAGCGAACTTGGTCATGGATGAACTCCTTAGCGCTGTGAAACCACAGCTACCCTTTGACATTCCCTCAAAAAAAAAATCTGTTGTGGCCAGCACAATACCTCTCGCCAAATGAAAATTAGTAATTTGGTACATAGATGTCAAATGACAGAATTTTTCCTCAAAAAATTCAAGATTATCTAAATTCACGTAGTTAGTTTGTCATACTTGACCTAGACAAGCAGATATGGAGGCCCTTGTTAAAATGACAGTTATAGTCAAATTTTTTGACTCTGTCGGGTACAGTAATAAAACTATAAATGAACTATAAATATCGCAATTATGATAAAGCGGCATATCCTTTACTTTCTGTAGTACAATACTGTTTGGCATCGCCCATATTTTTGAGCCGCTCTATTCATGCATTGAATCAAACGTCTACCGGGTATGTATAGGAAAATAGCATTACAGTCCTTGAACATAGAGGAATAGAGCGGCTCAAAAATATGGGCCGATGCCAAACAGTAATATACTACAGAAAGTAAAGGATATGCCGCTTTATCATAATTATTGCGATATTTATAGTTCATTTATAGTATTATTAGTGTACCCGACAGAGTCAAAAAATTTGACTTTAGTAATTATTTACATAAATGTCAAATGTCATATTTCTTCACGTGGTTAATTTGTCACCAGGAGTATGGAATTTACTTGACGAGGAAAATAAACCACATGGAATTGGAATATCATGAAATTTTGGATGGAAAATTAACATTTGACATATATGTACATAATTACTAGCTGTCATTCTAACACGGGCCCCCATATTTGCTTGTCAAGTCCAATATAGTCCCATGATTACTTGCGCCTATAAATTTCTCATGTCTTTCTATATGCTTCGATTATTTTTATAATTTTAAATTTATTTTTTGAGGAAGTTTTCTCCTATACTTCTAAATGTTCGAATTTCTTCCAATTTCTTTACGGGAGTTCTGATGGGTATATGTATATAACTAGAATTTGAAATATTTAATTGTTATTATTGTTATACAAAAATAAATAGTAAACTTACCACATCACCAATATCACAGAAAAATTCTTCAATAATGTCAGTTAAGCTTCTTCATTTAACGTAAAAGTGTGTTTAGACGTTTTAATACTTTGTTGCCAAAAAAAAAAAAAAAATTCAAAAATTTAGTTTAGTTGACTTAGCCTTCAACCATTTAATAAGTAATATTAATTATTAAATGCTTCAACCTTATTTCCTCAAGTCCAAACTATACTTAGTTAAAGTTGTCCGTTAGGGTGTGGCACATCGTTTTTTTTATATGTTTTCATATTTTTTTATATTTTATATTTGTATATTTCATACATTCTTTAATATTTTATATTACTTTGACAACTGTTTTAAATATTATGTTTAACATTTTCATTTTATTTACACGACTTTTCTATGTTGTATTTAAATATTTATTATACTACATAAGTTATGCAATTTATTCCTAAATCAACATTCATGTAACTCTTTTTTATGTAACTAAACTGTACACTTTGTTTCTGTTAGTAATTGTTAAATTATTGTGTAGCTCCTGAAGAAGACCCATGGGGAGGGGGGTCGAAACGTTGAAACTGAATAAATAAAATGGCTGAAATCTAGAAATTTATCTCATTTCATCACTATCCAACCAAGAAACAACCCTTTTTCCTATAAGTAAAATATTTGATAAAATTTCATATGTAACTGCAAAACGTGCTTATTCAATGAAAACTCACCACCGAATTTTTTGACCAAAGACAATACCTTCCTTACCTAGAGGTGACGGAAGGTAAAAAACGCTCCCTGTCCAAATTTCTAACTATACAATGTTGAGAAATTGTCTACATTATTAATGGAAACGTTTAGTCAGGAACTAATGGCACTGTAGTGACACATGTACTACCCTTTACAAATCAATCTGACATATAACTGCTCTGTCGGTATATTACATAACCAAAAAATCTGATGTGGCCAGCACATAACCTCTCGCCGTATATTTTACCTGGCTGTATGCATAAAGCAAAGAATATTTTTATAAATACAAATAATATATTCATATAAATCTATGACGTATAAACTTCTTTATTATTCAATAATAGCATGTCTCAACAAAGATATTTTACCATAAATTATGTTACAATAAATTACAAAGTAGAGTTTACCATATATAAATATTAGGCTGGTAACAGCAATTTTCAATTCGAACAACCTTGTTTACTTTCTCTTCATATTCTTCTAGTAAAAACATTAATTTTGGGCGGTCTAAAATGTATATATGGATTGTGCATCTATTCTTACATATCTTCTTTTACATTTTATTTTTTCATGCTTGTTATATCTAAATAACACTAATTCCCTTTAATAAAGTGACGGATAGATTGCACTCCGATTATTCTTATATCGATGTGTAATTTTGTCAATATTTACAACTTACTTGAGAAGAATTTGATAGCTTTTTCGCAATTCAAAGTTACTCTAGTCTACAGTACTGGTGTACATTGTCCCATAATGTTTGAAACAAATTTAAGTCCTTCAACCTAGACTTGTCATCTCCATAATAGTCACAGATCAAGAATTAAGGGATTCTCCAAGTACATTTTTAATTCATTACTCATTATTTCTGACACTGACATTTATCTGTCAGTTACAAATAATTTAAATTTGCAACTATTTTTCATGGCATCCTTTCGGTTGTAAAATTAATTACAACATTATTTTATATATTATATTCCTTTTATCTCTTAATCTATAAAATACGTATAAAAATATTTAAATGTATCAGAAAGAGAATTTATTTTTCATTAATATTATCAAGAAAAATTTTCAAAAAATAATATTTAAAAGATTTTTTTTCAAGAATCTTCTACTTCCGGTTGTCCAATTGTTACCAAAACCTTTTCAGATCTTCCCATGAATGTCCGATTGGGAAATACGTTGTTAAACAAATTTTAAGTCTTATAGTTTTTGAGTAACCGTCCTTCCAACATCCCACACACACACACATCCACACACACACATACACACACACACACACAGACATCATCGTAAAAATGTTAAAATCGGATTGTAGGGACCTTAAAACGTGTTTATTCAATAAAATCTGGATATGCGATTTTTAGCATGAATGCAATACCTCTCTTAGCGAAAGGTAAAAAAAATGTTGCACTATTGTGAAAATAAAATAGGGTATTTATTTACAAAAACGAAAATATAAGATGTTTAGATTAGATTGAAGCAATAGGCCAATAAGAATGGGAAATAACGATAAATTAAAATTAAATATAAAAGACGTTTTTTCTTTATATTAATCCTTATTAATTGAGTAGTAGTGTAAGTACAAAGTGTACATTTTATTATTTTTTGTTATGGTGGAGGACCCCACTGTGGCGACTGTAGAAAAAATCTTGTGTGTATTTCGAGCGCAAATGGACATCGTCGATTTCGATTAAAATAATAAATATAATATTGAAAGAAGCTTTCAGAGCTCATGATATAATGAAATAAAACAATATTTGGGTTTAGTTCTGTATAACTTTAATTATTTCAACGAAGTTTCGACAGCGAAGTGCTGTCTTCATCAGGTAAATAACAAAGTACATATAGTCAAGATAACATGTTTACAAAATGAGGGTAACATAGATCAAAAGTTACATAAAAAACATACAAAGATAAAACAGAAAATTATGAAAGAATAATAGGTAACCACGACTTATTAAGCTCAAAACCTGTATTTAAATTAACGGTAATATAAGATTTCTTGTTTTCGATGGCTTCTCCAATTAATCTTGTCATCCAGTTATTTTCTCTTGCTAAAATCTTCGTGTTTTTGAAATTAATTCCTTGTAATTCTTGAATACCATGTTCAGCAACAGCAGATTTATCTGGTTGATTTAATCGTATATGTCGTTCGTGTTCATTCTTGTTGCTACAGTTCTACCCGTTTAACCAATTTATACTTCACCACACTGGCAAGGAATTTTATAAATGCCAGAACAATGTAGAGGAACTATATCTGTAACATTGCCAAGAAGATCACGGATTTTAAAACTAGATTTATTAGTAGCAACTTGAGGAACAAGTAAAGATTTATTATTCGCCTTTAGTGCTATTCTTATTTGCGCTTTGCTGTAACCATTATTCAAGAAAACATGATTCAAAAAATTAATTTCTTCTTTAAGTTTACCGGGATGACATAAAATAGAAGCTCTCTGATATAATATATTAATAGTACAGGCTTTTTGGGCTGGATGGTGGTTAGAGGTCTCATGAAAATATTTATTTGTGTGCGTTGGTTTCCTATATACTGAATAAATAAGTTTTCTATCATCTTGTTTTTCCAATAGTACATCAAGAAACGGAAGACGATTATTTTCTTCTATTTCAGTGGTAAATTTAATGCTTCTGTGTTGCATATTTATATGATTTAAAAAAAAATTCAATTCATCTCTTCCGTGTGGCCAAATAGCAAAAACATCATCGACATAACGAAGCCAAACGGTAGGTTTCTTATTAGCTATACCAATAGCTTTTTCTTCAAAATATAGTAATTAGCAATGGATGGAGAAATAGGAGAGCCCATAGGAACACTTGTTTATAATAATTACCATTGAAGAGGAAAAAACAGGATGTTAAACAATGTTTAAATAACTTAATAATGCCAGTAGAAAAATGATCTTCTAATAATTTTAACGTATCAAGAATAGGAACTTTCGTAAATAAAGATAAAACGTCAAAACTGACAAGTAAATCATTATCTGTCAAATCACCAATTAATTCCAAAAATGTTTAGAATCTTTGACGTATGAAGGGAATGACCAATCAACGCACTGTATCTCACAATATACATAAGCCCTCGGCTGTAATGAAACATACTCCACCTCGGATGTAGGTAATATACTATTTCAGTTAGCTGGGAAGTGAAGTACACAATAGCACCTTGTTCAATGAAGTTAGCAAGCTAGCGCTAACGATGTAGCAAAATAAAGTTAGCAAAACGTTTACTGAACGGCAATTGGTGCGAATATAAATTCAAATATTTGACTAAGATATTACTTTGTGAATTTTTAAATGCTTCATTCAACTTGGAATTAAAAACTGTTTTGGGAATAACAGAAAATTGATTCTCCATCTAAAAATTTTACAAAAAAATTACATTTACTTCAACATAACCACAAATGTCAAAACATATCTGCTTGTAATGTCAATATAAAATTTAATTGTTATTTTTCGACAATATATAGCTAGCGTCTTCATTTAAAACGTGATTTATAAAACTCATTTTTGATTCCATTTTAAATTTGGTATCCTAGCAGCAATTAGCAGATCAAGCTAGCGAAATAATCGGTGCTAGCATTTTTCGCTAGCAAAGCATTAAATATGACGTCACTTATGACGTCATATACAATTCGCTAGCGTAGCACGCTGATTTGCTAACTTCATTGAACGCACCTAATAAGTCACTTCGCACTGTTTGGTAGATTAGAAACGTACAAATTAATAATCGATTGAGAATAAAATTAATTTTGCATGCTTTGTAAAGATAGAAATTAGGCATAAAAATTTCTAAAATTACCTAAAAAAAAGCGATATCCATGGAATGGAAGCAAATATATTAACAAATATTTGACGCTTTATTTGTAAAGTTAGATTAGTTTATTTTTATTTGATAGGTATTATTTGTTGAACAGAAATTACAAATAACAATAAAAATTATCTTAGCTTGACAGATCAATCGATGAACATTTGTTAATTTTTTGTTTTAATTTTCATAACTAATTTCTGCTGTAAAAAAGGCATACTAAATTAATTTTGCTTATTGATTTATATGCAAATTTTTATGCTCTACATAACTTTTACTTGAATCTTTTGTACATAAAAATATTAAGAAATCAAGAAATTACTATTTTCAAATTTACTAAAATAAAATGTTACAACTATTGTGGGATAAAATGTAATACATAAATGCGTTAACTAAAGAAATGCACGTACCAGATCCCAATTTAAATTGGCAAAAAATAAAAGCTCAATTCCAATTAATATAAATTTACTAAAACAATCCGCTTGGAATCCATTTGGACCATCCCTATCACCCATCCATCGAACCGTCTACCTCCTCGTTGATTCAACCTAGTGACCCGTTTCTGGTCTACCTGAGGCTCGTCGCTTGCCCACTCGTTTCAGTTCCGAGCAGCACAACACGCGGTTCGCATAGCGTGAGTTCTTCTTCTGTTGTCAAGGTCTCAGTCACAGTCAGTGCCGTACAACAACCAGCAGTCAATAGCATTAGCATTGACTCAATACACGTCGGCTACACAGAGTTGTGGACAGAGTCAACGTAGACTTGTAAACCAGGTCTAGGTTAGGTGCGTCATCGCGATTTCGCGAGTGTGTGAATGAGTGATTAGTGGATAGACATTCCGGAAGGTATGAGTTGTTTTTGTTATTGTTTATTGATTATAAGTTTTTTTGTTGTTAGTTTAAGATGCACATACGTTTGTTTGTTTATTTACATCATTAGAATATTGAAAGATATATCTAGGTGACTTGATTATTAACGAATTAATGACTGTTTATAACATTCTGATTTAATTTACAAGTACGGTACTCTATTTTAAATTAGAAGACGTAAATTCAAAACCAACAAAAGAAATTACAACAAATCTTATATAAGACTTTACTTAAAATGTTCGATTCCGAATTTATCGCATTATGAGCAACAAAAACTAAGCAAAGTACGAAAAATAAGTATGTACTCGTAAGTCTACAAGATCCAATTTAATCCCCCTCTGTATATACAATTATTTTTAAACAAAATGATAAAAGTTTTAAGAGTCTACATTTTCCATAAATGAATGAATGAATCCATAAATTAATATTACATACTATACATTATTCCGCCTTACCAATTCATTATTGTAGAAAATAGGGCGTAGTTTTGAACTCTCTGATTGGCTGAAATTGGAGCCGAGTATATGCAATATAATTTCAGACTAGTGTCAGTGTACAGGATGAAACAAATTCGAGTTCCTTATATGGGAAACTTTCTTGTTATACACGTTACAGAAAATTGATGTAGGTCTGTATGAGCCAACATTTTGAGACACTTTTAATATGCACCACAGGAATTTTGTATCTTTTGTTTTTGAGCTATAGGCTAAACTTGATTTTCGTTTATTTTGAAAATACTTGGTAACTCGCTTATTATGAGAGATAATGAAAAGATATTTAGATAATTTTATGTGGTTTTTTACGTAGAATATCGTGACGTAATTAGATTTTCTCAAAACTTAATAATTTGTGAGATATAACACAAACGTAATATTTTTTTGAATGGGAACATATGTTGAAAATATTCTCATCTTTTTCCTTATTTTATAAGCTATTCAACGATGTGCAACAAGTCTACATTCTTTTGTTCCAAACATGAATAAAAAATGTATTGTTAATTAATCTGTGGTCGTGCGGTCAGAGTGCTCCCCTGGCAATACAAGGTTGTGTGGGACAGCGATCGAAACCCACATGAGTCAGTTTTTAATAAAAACCGACACAGCCAGATGAGTCCGAGTGGCAGCAGAGGTCACTATAAGCTACTCTACATGTAACGAGGGTGCCAACAGGGGTACTAAAAATGTGTATGTAAAATTGTATATGTATGTAAACTTGTAATGTAATTGTCTCTAATTTTTAAATCATGCCATATTCGGAAAAAAGTTGCCACAATTAAATTGAAATGAATGATTTTGAAATGAGATATTTTGTTTCTTAAAAATTATTGTACATAGTCATCAATTAATTCTTAGTAGAATTGATTTTATTTCTTATTTTATTTATTATTATTTAATTGGATAACATAACAATTTAATAAAACGATTAAACGTGAAAATGGAAAATCTATTTGAATTTGAGCACGAACACAATTCAGTGTTACGCAATCAAAAATATAGAATCCACCAGGGAAATTATAAATTTTCTCATTCCAATTTAAAAACAGATTATAATTATATTGTATCGACTGATTGCGAACAATTTTGCGATAACAGTAACATAATCGAAAATATTCAAAAAAAAAATACTTACTAAAGTTGTCTTTTACTTGTGTATGTCGCCTCCAAATAGCTACATAGCCACCTAAAACAAATAAAAATTTATTGTATTGCGTTGTTGCTAATCGATTCTGATTCATACATTTTAAACTCAAATCTTATTAATTATTTAAAATTTACATTGATGAACAATCTAAAACAGGTTTGAACATCCGTAAAATAAAGTTTAGATAAAAAATCTGTTGTGGCCAGCACAATAACTCTCGCCATTTTCATTTTATGTAGCATAGGGCGCGAGCAGTTATGTGACTTTGTTGGTCTTGGCAAGCAGATGTGGGGGCCCGTGTCAGAATGAGAGCTAGTAATATACATAGGTATCAAGTATCATAAGTTTTAATTCGAAACATTATGATTTACCAAATCCATATGGATTATTTTCCTCGACAAGTATATTCTTGGGTGACAAATAAACATTATAACATTTTGAAATTTTGAATGAAAAATTATGACATATGACAATTATGACATCTATGTAAAAACTACTAGCCGTCATTCTGACACGGATCCTCATATCTGCTTGCCAAGGCCAACAAAGTCACATGTCTGCTCGCGCCCTATAAGTACGCACAAATAATTGAAATTGTTTCTCTTCTTTCGTTCTATGAGAAATTTTATCCTACTATTCTATTATGTTCAATATTCTTCAAATTCATTTACGGTATTAGCGGTATTTCTTAAGGATATATGTAATATTAACATATCTGTAATTTAAATATATAATTAATTAATAATACAATAATATATATTAAATGTACTCTTACCTCCCAGAAAAATCTGACACTGACATTTTGCATTTACATGTCAAATACAAAAATTTAAATATCGCAACTGTTTTTCGGGCAACGAGATTTATTACAACAGATTAATCTATATTATTATATACTCTATCTCCAAACCTATACGAGATATAATAAAAAAATTAAGTGTGTCAGATTGAGAATTTAATTATCTTTAATAATTGTAGTAACAAATTTTCAAAAAATAATATTTAGAATTTTTTATTTTAGAAACTACCACTTCCGGTTGTCCAATTGTTACCAGAACCTATTCAACTCTTCCCATTACCGTTAGATTGAGGAATACGTAGTCAAACAGGTCTTTAGTTTTATAGAATTTGAGAAATCGTGTCTCCAACAACCTCACACACACACACACACACACATCCACACACACACACACACACACACACACACACAGACATCATTGTAAAAATGTTAAAATCGGATTCTATGGACCTTAAATCGTGCTTATTCAATAAAATCTGGATATGCGATTTTTAGCATGAATCCAATACCTCTCTTAGCGAGAGGTAAAAAACGATAGTTACGCTAGAATTAGAATAAGATGATTATATTTCATTTAAATGTCAAAGTAGATCCCTTCAACAATAATAATATACTTCGTCATACTTTTCGTCCACTTCTTATAAACTCCTAACCAATCTATCAAAATAATTACAGATATATTTCGCAATTTAGTATCAAATCACAAATAAATAACTTTTTAAATGGCTACAGCAAATAAGGTTTTCCTATTTGATTATCTTAATCTAAATAATTCTGGCGTAATCCTCGTAAATATGTTAAATACATTTCTTATTTTATTCAAATGAAATCTTAAAGGTTTGAATTTTTTTTGTAAAATATGTCAACTTCTAGCAAAATCATTTTTATTCTTTTGATATGAAGAAACGATAACAATATTCATATTATATACTTTGGTTCACAAAAGATGACTATTCAAGGTCACTTGAAAGAATACACAGCACTTTATACAGTAGTAGCTTAGCAACATATACGTGAATGGTGACATTACTTTCTAACACATTATAAATAATAATGACGTATGTCAGATATCTAATTATCTACTACACTGCCCTCTGTGCTAATATTTACCCAGTGACGTTGACATTTAAATCAAATTATTATTCCATGGTTTATGTCAAGTCTATGTTTTTGTGTTTTGCAAAAACAAAGGCGAATAGCATAAAACTTTGAGAAAGGCATTATTTAAAAGAAATATAATTTTCAAATAAATTACACTTATTTTTTTCAGTTCAAATGTATCCATAAATATTTGATGTTGCACGTCTATGTATACGAAATGCAATGAAGTTATCTGCAAGTAATATTATACCATACGGTTAATAAATGACCTTGAATAGTTTATCTTCCGTGAACCAAACTATACATAGACAGCCAATACACGTAAATCACGGACGTGAATGTATATTTTACCCTAGAAAGATAACAATTCGTAAATTTTACGAAGCGCCATTAAAATTGTCTGCGGATTTTTAGTTCTACATCTACATGGTTAGTTCGTGCAGTAGTTTCATCATTTGCCACTACTATTTGACCGCCATTGTGTTTAGTACTATATACTTCTCGTTTATTCTGTGCTCACACCCTATTTAATAGTTTTTCTTGAGAAAACATTGCTAAATATAATTTTTTAACATTTAATGTTATAAATATTAAAGTCTACTTTATTCTCTATACGGATTGATTACATTTTATATTTCATATTCAATGAATATAGAGTTAAAAAATTATAAAGGAATTAAGTTTCAGAAAGTAGCCAGCTATGCTATTTATAACCATAAAAACAGCTACTATTACTATATTATAAAAATTCTAATCGAAAGATGTTAGCGGCAAGTGCATTTGACATCGTATGTTTGTGTTATAATTATATTCGAGAAACCTTTGCTAGAAACTTTCTGTATGGAATTTGTACAAAATACATGGAACTGATGGAAGGTAATGTACTGGAAATATAGAATGTGCTGACCACATCAGATTTTTTAAGACAAATTAGTCTTCGCGCAATAATTTTATCAAAAGAATAATACAGAATTATTTAATTTTTGACATATTCTTGTTTTAATTTAGTTGTGAAAATAAACAAAATAAGTTATCATAGATTGACAAAGAGCTGGAGGAGATTGACCAAATGTGTGAGAAAATGATCACATCACGAAAAACAAAAAAAATGTTATCTGTGTATGTTTTATGGAAATTTCATCCGTAAATGCCTACATAATATATGAAAATAACATGTATAAACTATTTTTGCTTGACCAAATTAGGTCTAAATATGTCACTGGCTTCTAAGAGAATTACCCTCCAAGGCTGTCCGTAAAAAATATATGCATGACAACCAATTATTGCGAGGTGTATGAACGCTGAATCTGCACAGATTACCACGCGTGCATTTGCTGTCATTGTTTAAATAGAGAATAAAGAAGTATCGTATTATTTATTAACGAAATTCAATAAAATTTATACTCACATATTATGTATTTTTTTTGTTCAAATTCAAAAAATTTAAAATTACAACACTTAATGTAGAATTGTATAATTTAAAAAATCTGTTGTGGCCAGCACAATACCTTCCGTCAATCCTGTGTATTATGTACAAATTCCATACATAAATTTTCTTCTAAAAGATTCTAATTTTTTGGTATTTTATGATTCCCTTTCTCGGCAACTGAATTCCATTCTCCTGATAACAAACAAACCACATGAAATAAGAAAATCATGAAATTTTGAATGAAAAATTATGACACTTGTCAGTTATGGACATAATTAATTGCTGTCATTTTGATACGGGTTTCCATATCTGCTTGCCAAAGGCACGCGCCCTATACATATTTTTTTTTGCAAAAGATGCTATATTTCCAGTAAAGTTATTTCATAAACAAACTATGCAAATTGCACTTGACACTGACATCTACTTCTTCTTCTTTAGTTTTTTCCATTCGTTAGGGGGTCGCTATTTTTTATTTTCTTCTTCCACTCATTTTTGTTTTGCGTGTCTTCCTCATTCGGTTCCTTTTCTCTCAAGTCTTCTGCAATACAATCTTTTCATCTTATATTTGGTCTTCCTATGTTTCTTCCACCTTCTATTAATATATTCATCGCTTCTCATGACATGTTCAAACCAATGTAATCGTCTTTCTTATATCCAGAAACTTCTAACTCTAGAGTTACTTCCCTTATTCTGTCATTGATTTACATTTTATTGATACTGACATCTGTCAATTTGAATTACCTGAATATATTAGCAGTTTCCATGGTTAAGTTAGCATAGCTGGCTGAATTATGAAATTTATATGAATTTTTTTATCTTTATTATTCTTGAATCCTATATCTGTTAAATATGAAATATAAAATGCAATCAAATCGTATAGACAATAATATATTCTTTAAGTTATAATAACATTTTACTGAGTTTTTCAAGAAAAACTGTTAAAATCTTCAAATGAGGGTACTTCCGGTTGACCAATTATAACCAAAATCTAATAAAGTCTGCATATGGTTGTAAGGAAGAGGAATACGCAAGAATTGTAATTTTTGGAATTCTAGTATTGGAGATATCGTGCAGGAAAAAACGGTCACATACACACACACACACATACACACATACACACACACACGCACATACGAACACACACACACACATACAGACATCATCGTAAAAATAGTAAAATCGTATTGTAAAGACCCTAAAACGTGCTTATTCAATGGAAACTCACCACCGATTTTTTTGACCAAAGACAATAGCTTCCTTACCTATAGGTGACGGAAGGTAAAAAGGTTAGTCTTCATGTGTTTCGAAACAAGGTTTATGTCAACCCTCTAGGGTTAAGATATGGTTTAGTCATCATGTCAGTTGAAACATCCGTCTAAATGGATAAAGAAGATTTTTTGCTAATGTAAAATCCAATATCTAACAAACAAAAGGCTGTAAATGTTATGGTAATTGGAACTCGTAAGATAAATTAACTATGGGAAATAAGTAAGAATTGTAGGTTACATAAGAAATGAATGGGTAAACTAGGTTTATAGGAAATACATGTGTGCTTTATTACGAGTATTCTTTTCTGTAAAAATTATGTAATACACGCATGTATCTACTATTACATCTCGCTAAGAGAGGTAATGGATTCATGCTAAAAATCTCAAATCCATTTATAACCAAAATCGAATCACTTGTTCTTCTGGATGCAATCTTGAGAAATATGAAAAAAATATAACTTTTGGAATAGTGGTATTGAAGTTATGCGATTCGAAACTTTCGACACACACACATACACACAGACATTATCGTAAAAATGGTAAAATCGTATTACATGGACCCTAAAACGTACTTATTCACTAAAAACTCATTATTGAATTTTTTGACCAAAGACAATACCTTCCTTACCTAAAGGTGACGGAAGGTAAAAAATTCTTATGCTATAAATAAAACATTTAGTATAAATAACAAATACACCGGTAATTACGATAAACAAAATTTGGCATATTACACTAATTTTTGGTAGGTTCCCCTGAAATTTACGTTATTGTAACCCTGGTGTACCAAGCGATTGAAATCGTAGAAACTAGAACAACAAAATGGTTAGCTCTGTTGACGATCGTTACGCCCACAAATTTATTATCCAGTTGAAGAGAGGAGAAACGTAGCTATAAGAATGCTATGATACAGCACAGTCCTACTTTGGAATGTTAATATATTAAGCGTGTTATACACTACACATACGGGACATATAAGCTACTAAAATTTCATGCTTTTAGAAAGAACTGCTCATGTTTTTCAGTTTTTCTTCATTTGGTTAGAATAGTAACGAATTATATATTTCATGTGTTAATAAAAATTGAAGTTAATGATAATATTACAAAGAATAGAAAGTACTGGTATGTTAATAAGCTTTACTATTCACTAGCGTAGCTAGCGCTTGATGGGCCCTGTATCAAATATTATCATGGAAACAGTGGTGTAACAACTACGTCAAAGACCAAGAAAATAGTACTAAAAATATACAATGAGACTGATTTAGGTTGCCGCATATGCAAGACAGTTTGTTATTAGTCTGGCAAATGAATTGTATTCTATAAACTTTTTGAATGTACAATCCAATAAAAAAGTTAGCTTCTGTCTATAAAAGATGCCCAGAATACCAATGTTTCTATATTCAGTTTCAAATAGATAAATAGTGCAGTGGGTTTTAGTTTAGTTTAAGTAATATAAATTAGCATCCCAGTAATGCCAAATAGTTCCAATATGCATTAGCCAAATTATTAAATTTTTAAATTTATGAAACTTTAATGCATTTGTAACCACCTCAAAGACAGATTATTGTAAACTAATGCAACCACTTTATAACCCGCCTTAAAGGATGAGTTAACAAATAATATTTAATGTGAGTTCTTTCCAGCCGGGAGATACAATTAAGTATTGTTCTAAATAATAAGAATAATAATAAAGTATTACTTACTGTTGATGCTGATTGGCTGAAATACTTAACTATGGTAGAATAATAAAGATGGTTGTTTACGAAGATATAAAATAATAAATATATTTAGTAATAAGATGTAAATAATGTTACACTGCCCATTATAGGGTTTCCGTCTTTCTCTAGATCATTGTCTATAGACTATACAGTTACGACCCACGTACCTACTGTATTCTTCACGTACCCACTAACTATAATATTGTGGATAGGTCTTTTATATTACCGTAAAGCTAAGTCAGCAAACATTTGAGATATCTACTAATTATGAAACAATAATATTATTATAGGTTCCTGCAATATTTGGAAATACTAATACAAACCATTATGACCTCAATTGTGTGGTGACCTTGGTTTACACATTATCAGTTTTTTTTAAGGTATCTCGAATAATATTAACGATAGAGCAAAATCTTTTGCACATTCCAGGATCAACTTTTTGAGAAAAGTTTAATAGTCACCACAGAATTTTTCGACCTTCTTGTGTTTCTAAGCTACAAGCAAAATATCGTTTTTCGCTTATTTTGAAAATATCTCATATCTTATTTATTATGATATATGTATAGAGAAAAATTGTTTAGACAAATTTTATACTGCTTTCTACGTAAAATAAAATGGAGAAGTTGGATATTTTGAAAACTTAATAATTCTCGAAATATATCACAAACGATAATCGTTAAAGTGCTTTTCTGTAAACACTAATTTAATTCTACGTAACGAAAAAAAGATAACGATCTCGTTATTTATTAACGACTGGAAAAATAATTCATTACCTAAACGTTTTGTCAATAATTCAGTATTTTTATTCATGTCAAAACAAAATTACTATTATGTTGAATAGTGATCTCAAAAACCCGTCATATTATAATTTTTTGCAAGGTAATATTAAAATAATTTAATAAATTTTTATTCCTAGCGCCTAGCGCAAGCTTCCCAATTTCTCTACTGATATTAGTAATAGCTCTAGCATAGCCTACAAGTAGAAAACAGCTGACAGGTTGATAGCTGACTTCCACCAGAACTAATCTAACCTAGAAGTTTTGTGAGTAATATTGAATTACGATACGAAGATAACGATTACCGTTAAGTAGAAAAGATGATTTTTATAATAACGATTTCGTTATGATAACGATTCGTTAAGCGAATAGAATTATTATTTTTTTGGGGTGAAAAAATTGAAATTTATTAAAAAAACAACTGAAAAAAATCTATTACAGATCATTATTTGATCTTCTTTAACTCTATACCAATTAATTATGCTCCTAAAATTACTGTTAATCTTTTTTTTCGAATTAGTTAAAGTCGCAAATCTGGGGACCCGGGTTCGATCCCGACCAACGCCAAAAATTACTTCGAATTTTAATGGCACTAAATTGACCCCTGTGGTGAACTCTCCACGCCAGCATTGATTGCCCGTGAGGTGACGCCTGGTGAGCGCCCACACGGTACAAATATTTCATCATTACCGATATCTGCGTACAAAGCAGATTAGTACACCCAGCAATGTGTAATATGCCGTGATAATATATTTATTTATTTATATTTTATCGCTTTGGCACAAGTCGAAAAAAAGTGGTTTTATTATGCTTTCTCAAATATATAAATTGAAGAAAAGAGAAAAACTGAAGAAAATACTACTAAAAATAAAAAATCTGATGTGGCCAGCACATTACCTTCCGTCAATTCTACATATTTGGTACAAATTCCACACTGAAATTATTTTGCAAACGATTCTATACTGAACTGAACTGAACTATTGCTAAAAAGAACAGTAGGTTTTTTAAAAATAAGAATTAGAAAATAAAAACATAAATACTCGTAGCAATATAATGTTTACAGCATAATCTGTTGAATTGGCTTGTGGCTATAATCTGTTTATTACCTTATGTGATTTGTTTTTGCAACCTTAAATTATTTTACAATTTTATATTTCCAGTAAAATCATTTCACAGAGATATTATGTAAATTTTATTTAACACTGACATCTGTCAATTAATAATATTGAATATTCTACTTGCATGGTGTAAGCTTTTAGAAGCGTAGGTTGGGAGATATTTCTTTATAATTTTTTATCTCTAAATTTATTGAATATGAAGAAAACAATATAATTAAATTGAATAGAGAAGTATTCTTTAAATTTATAATTATATAAAATGTCAAAAAAAAAATATTTAACAGCGTTTTTTCAAGAAAAACTGTTTGAATCTTCAAATTAGGGTACTTCCGATTAACTAATTATTAGCAAAATCTAATGAAGTCTGCATAAGGATGTAAGGAAGGGGAATACGTAAAAATTGTAATTTTTAGAATTCTGGTATTGGAGTTATCGCGGCCGAAATTATATTCACATACACATACAGACATCATAAAAATTGTAAAATCGTATTCTAGGGACCCTAAAACGTGCTTATTCATTAAAAAGTTACCATAGAATATTTTGACCAAAGGTGACGGAAGGTAAAAACATCGAAAATAAGACATTCTGAACATCAGGTCCTGCAATATTTGGAAATACTAATACAAACCATTATGACCTCAATTGTGTGGTGACCTTGGTTTACACATTATCAGTTTTTTTTAAGGTATCTCGAATAATATTAACGATAGAGCAAAATCTTTTGCACATTCCAGGATCAACTTTTTGAGAAAAGTTTAATAGTCACCACAGAATTTTTCGACCTTCTTGTGTTTCTAAGCTACAAGCAAAATATCGTTTTTCGCTTATTTTGAAAATATCTCATATCTTATTTATTATGATATATGTATAGAGAAAAATTGTTTAGACAAATTTTATACTGCTTTCTACGTAAAATAAAATGGAGAAGTTGGATATTTTGAAAACTTAATAATTCTCGAAATATATCACAAACGATAATCGTTAAAGTGCTTTTCTGTAAACACTAATTTAATTCTACGTAACGAAAAAAAGATAACGATCTCGTTATTTATTAACGACTGGAAAAATAATTCATTACCTAAACGTTTTGTCAATAATTCAGTATTTTTATTCATGTCAAAACAAAATTACTATTATGTTGAATAGTGATCTCAAAAACCCGTCATATTATAATTTTTTGCAAGGTAATATTAAAATAATTTAATAAATTTTTATTCCTAGCGCCTAGCGCAAGCTTCCCAATTTCTCTACTGATATTAGTAATAGCTCTAGCATAGCCTACAAGTAGAAAACAGCTGACAGGTTGATAGCTGACTTCCACCAGAACTAATCTAACCTAGAAGTTTTGTGAGTAATATTGAATTACGATACGAAGATAACGATTACCGTTAAGTAGAAAAGATGATTTTTATAATAACGATTTCGTTATGATAACGATTCGTTAAGCGAATAGAATTATTATTTTTTTGGGGTGAAAAAATTGAAATTTATTAAAAAAACAACTGAAAAAAATCTATTACAGATCATTATTTGATCTTCTTTAACTCTATACCAATTAATTATGCTCCTAAAATTACTGTTAATCTTTTTTTTCGAATTAGTTAAAGTCGCAAATCTGGGGACCCGGGTTCGATCCCGACCAACGCCAAAAATTACTTCGAATTTTAATGGCACTAAATTGACCCCTGTGGTGAACTCTCCACGCCAGCATTGATTGCCCGTGAGGTGACGCCTGGTGAGCGCCCACACGGTACAAATATTTCATCATTACCGATATCTGCGTACAAAGCAGATTAGTACACCCAGCAATGTGTAATATGCCGTGATAATATATTTATTTATTTATATTTTATCGCTTTGGCACAAGTCGAAAAAAAGTGGTTTTATTATGCTTTCTCAAATATATAAATTGAAGAAAAGAGAAAAACTGAAGAAAATACTACTAAAAATAAAAAATCTGATGTGGCCAGCACATTACCTTCCGTCAATTCTACATATTTGGTACAAATTCCACACTGAAATTATTTTGCAAACGATTCTATACTGAACTGAACTGAACTATTGCTAAAAAGAACAGTAGGTTTTTTAAAAATAAGAATTAGAAAATAAAAACATAAATACTCGTAGCAATATAATGTTTACAGCATAATCTGTTGAATTGGCTTGTGGCTATAATCTGTTTATTACCTTATGTGATTTGTTTTTGCAACCTTAAATTATTTTACAATTTTATATTTCCAGTAAAATCATTTCACAGAGATATTATGTAAATTTTATTTAACACTGACATCTGTCAATTAATAATATTGAATATTCTACTTGCATGGTGTAAGCTTTTAGAAGCGTAGGTTGGGAGATATTTCTTTATAATTTTTTATCTCTAAATTTATTGAATATGAAGAAAACAATATAATTAAATTGAATAGAGAAGTATTCTTTAAATTTATAATTATATAAAATGTCAAAAAAAAAATATTTAACAGCGTTTTTTCAAGAAAAACTGTTTGAATCTTCAAATTAGGGTACTTCCGATTAACTAATTATTAGCAAAATCTAATGAAGTCTGCATAAGGATGTAAGGAAGGGGAATACGTAAAAATTGTAATTTTTAGAATTCTGGTATTGGAGTTATCGCGGCCGAAATTATATTCACATACACATACAGACATCATAAAAATTGTAAAATCGTATTCTAGGGACCCTAAAACGTGCTTATTCATTAAAAAGTTACCATAGAATATTTTGACCAAAGGTGACGGAAGGTAAAAACATCGAAAATAAGACATTCTGAACATCAGGTCTATTGAATCTTATACAGTTCGAATTGTTCGAAATGATGCATCTGATATTAACCAAAAATAAATGATAGGGTAAATGTTTAAATATTTCGTTAAGTAAAAGAAGTACAAATAACTTGGCAAATTGCTAATGATGCATTAAAGTTTCATAATTTTGAAAAATTAGTAACTAAGTAATTTTTTAATGAAAATACAAATATTTGACATCACTGCAAAACTAATTTAAATTACTTTCAGAAAATATAATAAAATATAATTCATTACTATTTCACACCAAAATGTGGCATTGAAGTTCGCCACTAATATTATTATTTGCACTATAGGTCTACAATTAATAATAAAGGAATTAACCATGTGCCGATATTTTTACCTCCCGCTACACTTGGTAAGGGAGGTATAGGGATCGTGATAAAAATCGCATATCGAGATTTTGGTAAATGACCACGTTTTAAGGTCCCTAGCATCCATTTTTAACATTTTTACGATGATGTGTGTGTGTGTGTGTGTGTGTGTATGTGTGTGTGTGTGTGTGTGTGTGTGTGTGTGTGTGTGTGTGTGTGTGTGTGTGTGTGTGTGTGTGTGTGTGTGTGTGTGTGTGTGTGTGTGTGTGTGTGTGTGTGTGTGTGTGTGTGTGTGTGTGTGTGTGTGTGTGTGTGTGTGTGTGTGTGTGTGTGTGTGTGTGTGTGTGTGTGTGTGTGTGTGTGTGTGTGTGTGTGTGTGTGTGTGTGTGTGTGTGTGTGTGTGTGTGTGTGTGTGTGTGTGTGTGTGTGTGTGTGTGTGTGTGTGTGTGTGTGTGTGTGTGTGTGTGTGTGTGTGTGTGTGTGTGTGTGTGTGTGTGTGTGTGTGTGTGTGTGTGTGTGTGTGTGTGTGTGTGTGTGTGTGTGTGTGTGTGTGTGTGTGTGTGTGTGTGTGTGTGTGTGTGTGTGTGTGTGTGTGTGTGTGTGTGTGTGTGTGTGTGTGTGTGTGTGTGTGTGTGTGTGTGTGTGTGTGTGTGTGTGTGTGTGTGTGTGTGTGTGTGTGTGTGTGTGTGTGTGTGTGTGTGTGTGTGTGTGTGTGTGTGTGTGTGTGTGTGTGTGTGTGTGTGTGTGTGTGTGTGTGTGTGTGTGTGTGTGTGTGTGTGTGTGTGTGTGTGTGTGTGTGTGTGTGTGTGTGTGTGTGTGTGTGTGTGTGTGTGTGTGTGTGTGTGTGTGTGTGTGTGTGTGTGTGTGTGTGTGTGTGTGTGTGTGTGTGTGTGTGTGTGTGTGTGTGTGTGTGTGTGTGTGTGTGTGTGTGTGTGTGTGTGTGTGTGTGTGTGTGTGTGTGTGTGTGTGTGTGTGTGTGTGTGTGTGTGTGTGTGTGTGTGTGTGTGTGTGTGTGTGTGTGTGTGTGTGTGTGTGTGTGTGTGTGTGTGTGTGTGTGTGTGTGTGTGTGTGTGTGTGTGTGTGTGTGTGTGTGTGTGTGTGTGTGTGTGTGTGTGTGTGTGTGTGTGTGTGTGTGTGTGTGTGTGTGTGTGTGTGTGTGTGTGTGTGTGTGTGTGTGTGTGTGTGTGTGTGTGTGTGTGTGTGTGTGTGTGTGTGTGTGTGTGTGTGTGTGTGTGTGTGTGTGTGTGTGTGTGTGTGTGTGTGTGTGTGTGTGTGTGTGTGTGTGTGTGTGTGTGTGTGTGTGTGGATCCTTTTTACGCTCTAACTCAAATACTATCATTCAGAAAGTTTTGAAACCATGTATTTCTACCTTATTCTAATATGGAAAGAAGCCATTAGATTTTGGTGGCAATTGGATAACCGGAAATGGCAGTTTACTGGAAGCTTAAGATAGTTTTTCTTCAAAAAATACCTTTAAATGTAATTTTTTCTAAATTTTTTATTATAAATATTAAAAATTATTCCATTTTCTACAAGTTTGCTTTAATATTTTTTCTAAGTAATATAAAAATTATATTTCGGAGCTTATGCTTTAAACACATCTCCGTGGTTATATAGTTCAGCTCAAATGTATGTAACTGACAGATAAACGTCACTGTCAAAAAAATAATCAAATGAATAATAGTAACGTTTTAAAAGGAAAATTTTAAATAGAACAATAGTTTTATGGAAAGGATCTTAAAATACATAATTTCTAGCATTAGTAAATATGCATGTATGTATTTAAATAAAGAAACAAATAAATATATTATCACGGCATATTATCCATTGCTGCGTGTGTTAATCTGATTTTTTATACACAAATTTTGGTAATAATGATGACATATTTGTATTGTGCAGGCGTTTACCACAAGGGTTAATTTTATGCCATTTAAAATTCGAAATATTTGCCGTTGATCGAATTCCCCAGATTCGCGACCAGACATCAGGCACGCGATAACGAGACCCCATAGGTAAATGGCGGGAGATATTGTGTTGGTCTCCTCACGATTTTTTTTCATTGTAATTGCTAGCACCAATTATTTTCGCTGATACGCCTGAAATGTTTCAATATTTTTTTCTTTTTGTATGTTTTTCTTTTATTCCATTTTTCCATGAAGTTATTCAATAGGATTGAAATCTGAACTTTATGTTTTATGTATAAGTATTACAACTTTTGGAATGCCATTCAATATGTAAATCTTTCGTTTAAAAAAGTTCAGTTTATAAAAAATTTGGTTAAAAGATTTCTTTATTGTAAATTTCAGGTTATTAACAGCGTTTATTTCTGAGAAAAATAGAAATTTATGACTAATTTACAGGTCGAATAACGGCGAATAAAAAGTGGAGGAACGACTTTTGCAATGAAAAGAAATTAAATTCAAGGTGGAGTTATGTACTTTTCACGGAATTCAGCGCATGATATGAATGATGTTTATTACGAGAACAGAAGATGAAATATGTCGGGTCCGCTAAAATATGTCAAGTTTGGATATGCGAATAAAATGCTCGTCTGTGTTTGTCAGTTTGTGAGAAGGAATATTTTATATTTTTATGAAATATTTCAAATCTGTTTTATATTGACCTGATTTTACTTTTTCATATATATGAATTTTTATAAATATCGGTCATACATTAATGAAAATATTATGTTTTATAAAATTTATTTACTATCTCTACGTGCCTGAGTGTATGGTCGTGAATATGTGGAACCGGCTTCGATCCCGACCGACGCCAAATATTTCAAATCTTAAACGACACTAAATTAAACCCCGTGGTGCACTCAACAATGAATGCTCGTGAGGTGACGTCTGGTAAATACCCACATGGTACAAATCTGTCATCCTCATTACCGAAATCTTTATACAAAGCAGACTGGCATACCCAGAAATGGGTAATATACCGTGATGATACAGTTATTTATTTTATTTATATTAAAATAGCGAAAATTTAAAATACATTTTCTCAACATTTACGTACTTAACTGGCCCTTTATCCTTACTAAAATATATTACACTTTCATAATAAAGATTGATACAAATTTAAGTGTCAGATGTATAAATTTATGAAACTAGTCACATGCTATACTTTTTCTACGGTTGTATATTAAGACGAAGACGGCAGAAATAAAGAAATACAGACTGTTATAGTATTTTCCACATAAAAAGTGCTTTATTCTTGACGCCATATATAATTGAAGTAATTTCTTTTTGCCACAAAAAGGTTATAGATTTGTTCATAAGGCGCCGTATTGTGGTTACTCTGTTCAGAAAATAATTTGGAATTGTATACATAGGTCTGTATTTTAGCATTTTTGTGTCGCATGTAGATTTACGTAATTTGCCAATAATACAAAAAAAAAACTATCGAAGAGGGCTAGAATAATGGTCTTATCTGCATGTGCGTTATTTGAATCAGAAAGAGTTTCCTAGTAGGTGTCAGTACACATTATAAAGCGAATTGAAATATTTATACCACCTCAATAAACGAAATATTATTGCGTAATGCCATTCCAGCTGGAGTGGAGAATATTATAAGAGCTTACTTTTACACAATGACAACGACAGCTGCCAGCTTCAGCAGTCAACTACAGTGCTACTTAATTTGTAGGCTGGTAGAGTGCGTACACGTTAAGAACAAGCCGGCTACTTTATAACTCGGTTCTGCTGATTATTCCTCCAAGGAAATGTTCAACGGTGTGCCAATATTAATTTTTGTTAATATAAATCATTATTTTTAATTAAAATTTGGATTTTTTTTCTTCATATCATCATTAAATATAATAAAAAATTGCTTCGAAATAATAGTTTTGAATAAAACTAACGAGGATATGAATTCGTAATTCGCCCCGTAGCCTATTATAAATGGCATCGCCGCTTTCTTTCCCTCAGCCGCGCACCTGACGAATGATGACATAGTTGACTTGTTCTTATCATGTACGCATTCTAGTTGTTGCTCCTTTCGCGTCGTGTCCAATACGGTCGAAGCCACAGCTTAACTTAATAAGTACGGGAACCTGGCACAACCATTTCGGCACAATCACACGAAACCAATCAGCAAATTCAGTACTCATTAATTAATAATTAATTACCCAAAAAAATATTCATTATCCAAAAACCAAATTTATTGTACACGGACCAACAGAATTAATTTTGATCCAACATTAAATTCCAGCCTCTCCTACATTCCATCTACGGTTAATGTAGTTCTTTCCGTTCCTGAAAAGTTAGGGATGTTATACATTCTGTCAAGAAAAAACCGAGAATTTTATATTAAAAAATCTGATGTGGCCAGCACAATACCTTCCGTCAATCCTGTGTATTATGTACAAATTCCATACATAAATTTTCTTGCAAAAGATTATAAATTTTTGGTATTATGTGATTCCTTTTCTCGACAACTGAATTCCATACTCCTGATAACAAGCAAACCACATAAAATAAGAAAATTATGAAATTTTGATTGAAAAATTGTAACACTTGCCAGTTATGGACATAATTAATTGCTGTCATTTCACACGGTCAAAGTCATGTTACTGCACGCGCCCCATACATAAATTTTCTTGCAAAAGATCCTATATTTCCAGTAAAGTTATTTCATTAACAAACTATGCATATTGCACATGACACTGATATCTTCTTCTTCTTCTTTAGTTTTTCCCATTCGTTAGGGGGTCGCTATTTTTTATTTTCTTCTTCCACTTATTTTTGCTTTGCGTGTCGTCCTCATTCAGTTTCTTTTCTCTCAAGTCTTCTACAATACAGCCTTTTCATCTTATATTTGGTCTTCCTATGTTTCTTCCACCTTCTATTAATATATTCATCTCTCCTCATAACATGTTCAAACCAATGTAATCATCGTCTCTCTTATATCTAGAAACTTCTAATACTAGAGTTACTTCCCTTTTTCTTTCATTGATTTACATTTTATTGATACTGACATCTGTCAATTTGAATTAGCAGTTTCCATGGTTAAGTTAGCATAGCTGGCTGAATTATGAAATTTATATCAAATTTATTATCTTTATTCTTCTTTAACTCTATATCTGTTGAATATCAAATATAAAATGCAATCAAATCGTATAGACAATAATATATTATTTAAGTTATAATAACATTTAACTGATTTTTTCAAGAAAAACTGTTAAAATCTTCAAATGAGGACACTTCCGGTTGACCAATTATAACCAAAATCTAATCAACTCTGCATATGGTTGTAAGGAAGAGAAATACGCAAGAATTGTAATTTTTGGAATTCTAGTACTGGAGATATCGTGCAGGAAAAAACAGTCACATACACACACACACACATACACACACACACACGCACATACGAACACACACACACACATACAGACATCATCGTAAAAATAGTAAAATCGTATTGTAAAGACCCTAAAACGTGCTTATTCAATGAAAACTCACCACCGAATTTTTTGACCAAAGACAATACCTTCCTTACTATAGGTGACGGAAGGTAAAAAGCCTGCTTAAAAGAAGTGTCGAAATCGCGTAAGGGTCGCTGAAGAGTCAATTCCGACTCCACATTCATAAACCGCGTTGTAACTGGTGATGAGACATGGGTTCACGAGTTTGACATGCAAACCAGTCAACAAGCTTTGGAATGGCGCCTTCCAACTGCGCCGAAACCGAAAAAAGCACGTCAAAGTCGATCAAAAGTGAAGATGATGTTGACAGTTTTTTTTTTCGATTATCGCGGTGTTGAGCACTCGGAATTCTTGCTAGAAGGTGAGACAGTAACTAAAGAATATTATATACCTATTACCTATGCGTTATGCGGCGTTTGAGAGAGCAAATTCGTCGAAAAAGACGAGATTTGTTGAAAGAAAACTCATGGATTTTGCACCATCTCACAAGGCTATCATTTTGAACGAATTTCTGGCCCAAAACTCAACAAATCTTATCGTATTCCCCTGATATGGCTCTGGCCGACTATTTCCTCTTTCCAACACTTAAATTACCACTTCGAGACACCCGTTTTCAGTCGAAAGAAGACATAAAAGAGAATTCGCGGCGAGTACTGAAGTCGATTCGTGAAAATGCGTTTAAAAAATGTTTTGATGCTTGCATTATTCGTTGGCATAAGTGTATTATTTCGGAAGGGACCTACTTTTAAGGCGATAAAATAAATTTGGCTGAATAATGCACATTTTGTGTTTTATTGACCAATTTTTGGTACTTTTTTGACATAGTAGGTCGATAGGCGCCCGCCGTAGGGTAGCGGTTTGGTTTAAATTTGTTTTTTAATTTTGTTTTTACTAATTTTTTCGATTGAATTTAATTTGAGTGTTAAGCGGCGATTAATACTTCTGACAATTAAAGGTTAAGCATAGTTCCTCGATTATAAATTGCGCTTATTTGCGATTTATGTATAATTTCACACAAATCAGGAATAAGTAATCAAAGATCCTGCATCCATAAAATATGTTACGCAGTAAAATGTTAATGGTTCCATTAAACATACACATTATTTATACGTACAGTACTTTTTTGATTTGTGGCATGTTTATTTACGTGTTTTATAGCATTGTTATTGCTGTAGTCATTAATAATTAGCTAAATTCTCTCCGGTAATTGTTACGACAGGGAAAATCTGATTTCTTTGTCTCGCTCGCTTGTTTAGTTATTCAAAACGTGTTCCTTTTCCGCGGGGAAACTAGAATTCTATTGCTTGATGATATACTGGAAGTTATAATTATGTAATTACATGTAATATGTTAAATAATAGAAGAAAAATGTAATGTTTGAGTAAATGAGTTTAAGACTTCAGGTTACAAAGATTCTCGTTCTCTATTCTATTATTTTACTAACATTTTAAATTGAATTGATATTTGAGGATAACTATTTTGACCTCTATTGTTTGAAGGTGAGAGAGTTAAAACTTTAGTTTATTGGCTATAAATTTTAATTATTTGAAATTAAAACTATACTACAATTTATTTCCACATTATTTCAAAAATTAGTCATTTTACGTTAAGAGTCGTCATCTATTCTATTTTAATATCTTTTTATTAGCATTACAATCTATAAAGGCAATAATATCTGTGTGTTCTATTTTAATAACTCGATTATTTTGAATATTATGGAAAAAATTTCGAACGAAGTATATTTTACATGAAAATGTGCAGTATAGGTTTTTCTACAGACTGTTTCATTTTTACGCAATGGTATGTAACTTTTTTTTCAAATTAAACACGCTATATATTTATGCAAACTGGAAAAGTACATGAAAATTGCTATCCAATAATATAAAAACATTTATATGTTATATTTATGGCGAATGATTAAAATATTACATTTTTATTAAATACAAAAGGCTTTGCATGTTATTATTTTTACATTACACCTTTCAAATTTAAAGGAAAAAATGAATTAATTAAATATTTCATCTATTTCAATCCGATGTGGCATTATATATTTTTTAATTAATATTATCAGATATATCTAATTCAAAAAATCGTTTTGCAAAGCCTTCGATTTTAATAAAAATGTAAAATTTTAATCATTTGCCATTGTATACTTTAATAATATAACAAAAGAATATTTTTATACTATTAGATAGCAAATTTCATGTACTTTTCAAATCAATATTTTACTATCAGTAACTATGATACTGTCCTTTGGCAAATATTAATAAGTTGATAGGCCTAACAGACTATTTACGTTTTTTACGTTTGCGTTTATTTCTTCCATTATACAAATCAACAATAGTAAAAAATAATTTAAAAAACCATCTTCACCAGCATTTAAAAAATCCATGGCTATGAAAATAATGTAACCCAAAATTTGAACTGGTGAAACGTTCAACTATGACAAGAAGTGACAAGTCACATGATAGATACTGATTGGTCAGATCCAGAATTTCAAAATCGAATATAAACTAGACAGAAAATTGTAAATTTTAAATCAAAATTTCAATATTTAAATTTTTAAATTAAATTCATCATAAACCAGCCCTAAATACTGGAGCTGATGTTGCAGTAACTCTGATGATGATTATTAAAAAATCTATCTTATGTTTATTATGACTAGAAATTATTCGCATATAACATGGATTATTGTATCATTATTTTTGTCATATTTTTTAATATCTGCTTATGAATATAAATGGCACAATTAAAATATGAAAGATGTAATAAAATATGTAATAAACGAAAGTATCATAAACTTTGACCTAAATAAATTTTAGATTCGGTTATAAAACATGCTGTAATAAAATTTCTTTTGTCTGGTACACGCCTTTACTTTCACACATGTAAAATAGGATTCACCTAACTAAGTATCAAGAATGCGTTAAAGTGGAAATAGAATTGTTAACTATTTAATCACTACGTTAATTGTTGCACGAAATATTACTATAATTTATTACTAATTATGTACAATTAAAAAAGGTGTTAAATTTATTCAATGGTGTGCTTATTTTAAAATTTGCATAATAGATAAGTGGAACAAATTGTGAGTTCTATATTAAATAAATACCAGGTTCTTTAAGCTCAGAGTTTCGTACAGTAAAAAAATCGAATCTGGGTCATCAGAACAAGGGCCGTGGTTATTTACGTGCAAGCGTTGTAACTGCACCAGGTTGAAGAATTTTAAGAAATCAAAAAAATAATTCTCATTTCAGACCCGATGATTGTCACAATTTTTCTACGTACAAAATTATAATGAACATAAAAACAAGACGATCAGTTTTGAAAAAAAAAATCTGTTGTGGCCAGCACAATACCTTCCGTCTATTCTATGTATTTTATTAAATTTCACACAGAAAGTTCGTTGTATTTTCACTAAAATTATTTCACATACACATTATGTAAATTGTATTTGACACTGACATTTGTTAATTATTAATATTGAAACTGTTTCCATAGTGATGCAGCAAAGATTACAACATTTATAAAAATTAATTTCTTTATAAATTTTTCTCTAAACATAAAGAAAATAAGTAATGTAATCAAATCGAATATAAAATAAAATATTTATAATAACATTAAATGTCAAAAATTACATTTAACTGTGTTTTTTAAGAAAAATTAAAAGCTTCAAATTAAGGTACTTCCGGTTGTTCAATTGGAACGAAAATCTAATCAAGTCTTTATTTAGATGTACGAATTCATAAAAAATTCACCACATAATTATTTGACCAAAGACAATACATTCCTTACCTAAAGATGACGAAAGGTAAAAACTGTGCAAGCTGTCAAATTCTAAATCATGATTTGAAAATGCTTTCAGGGGCCTGTTTCTTAAAAAATACGGGACTAGTATTACAAGTTCCTATACTAGTAATATTAGTGAAGTTTACTAGTTTTTGTTTCTGAAATATACAAGTGTAAAATACTAGTTACAAGTTGGGTACTAGTATTTACTAGTGAATTTGATAAAAATTACTAGTATTCTGTTTCTCAAAATATGTGTGCTTGTAAGACTAGTAATTTACTAGAGAAAAGCTAATGTCAAAAGTATTATAAATTTTGAATATGAATTTTACTAGTCGTATGATTTTATATTTGTGTTTTTTTTTTCATAAGTAATTCATTCTTTCTTTGTTAATGTATATTTAGTTTCATGTAGTGTTTGTCGTTGTTTACTGTTAATATATATTTTTTAAATAATATAGTAATGTGGTCTAGTGACTGAATCTAATGATGAAAAAGTAGTTGTGCATCGTCAAAAACTATTTAAAGCAAGAATAAATTATGCCCATACAGAAACCTCGTATGAGTTCAACAAGAGGTTTAGACTCACGGCAAATAAGTTAGAAATATTGATTATTTATTGGGACCTATTCTTCAGTGAGATACGAACAGAAACTGTGCATTATCCAAAAAGTGTCCCTGATGTATTTGTAATCCTCCTGTCTTACTGTTGGCAGATTTTTGTCCATTCATTTACTTTATCTGCTTAAACAATTATTTATTAGAGAATGCTCAAAATCAATACCTTCAGTATCTCGAATCATCCCCAAAACAGTTAATTTTGCATCCAGCGTAGACATTTTTATTGAAAAATAATTTAGTTTCAATATAAAATATTTGAAAATGTCAATGCCAGTCAGAAAATGAATCACTTGATTTATAATACTTGTATTAAAAAAAACTACTATACTAATAAAATTTCACTTGTAATAACTTGTGAACTAGTAAAATACTTTTCAGAAACACAATTTACTAGTATTATTAAAAATTTCACTTGTAACTAGTATCTTGTAACTAGTAAACTAGTATTTTAAGTAAACAGGCCCCTGCTTAGTTTCATATTATCACTGTTACTCACAACGAAACCTTAAAAAGATTTTTAACTAAGTTCAAATTAACTTAAATTTCGCAACTTAGTTTCAAATGACAAATAAGTAAAATGATAGGGAAAATTTTGTTTTCTAAGGCCTAACTTAATTTTTATTCTCAATCATTCTAGCGTGAACCTTCTACAAATAAAATTTGCGCACTAAAAAAGCAAAGAAAGAAGTATCATATATCATTTATAATTTAGCAGTAGGTACTTTACACTAATAATTTTAATTCTTATAATTATCATAACGTTTTTTTTATAAAAATTACATGAGATTTATGTTATAAGATTATTATTGTCCCCACTGCGTGTTAATAAATATTCTTCTAATATTACAATTTATTGCACATTACAAACAATGTAACGTCGTAAAAGCTTTCCGGTCGCTAATTTCCTCCTAGTTTGAGTAAAAGTTTAGAATTCTGATTTACGATCCATTTACAGTTTGGCGAGTTTCGGTATCCGGATTGGAACGTTGTCCGGCAGTAACAAGGTTTGTGGTTCATTAATTGAATTGACGACGCTCAAGAACGCACTTCTGCAGATGTTACTTTTCACTTAGCCCACTGAGATATTTTAACGGTTATGAGAATGAGACCAATCATGGATTAGAATTTACATTGGATATTTTGATACAATGAAAAAATTAACAAGATAATTGATTAATTGTTGAATTGAACGAAATAAATTTCAATTATTTTTTTAGAGTTTATAAAAAAATACTTAAAAGGAAATTATATTCCCGAATAAAACATAAAATAATTAATTAGGTAAATAAGTATAGAAAAGCAAATATTTTTCACGCGTTGAAAGAATTTCAACACAAGACAAAATGCGCCTTACATGGGAGTGCTATAAAGCTGTATCCAAAAATAAAAAATTATGTTTAAGTTATTATTTTAATAAAGTGGTGAGGGTTTTTGGATAATAAATCTTCAATCGGCGATAATTTCTTAATTGAAGAACTTTTATAATGACGACGTTTCGGCTATGGTTAAAGCCATTTTCAAGTCAAACCGTATCAGACATTGTCTGATGATGACCGAAATGGTTGCAACGAGTCACAAAAATTGTGTAAAATAAAAAGTGATATTAACAAAGTTACTGTGTTGTATTTAAACTTAAAACTTAATAAATTTGATGGATTCCACTGTCACTTCTCGTTGAAACATTTTGTACAAAATATAGATAAAAATACTCGGTATATGTTTCAAATTACTTTATTATTTCTATACGTATTTCGGCTTGTTAGGCCATCATCAGGAAAATCCAGAATGAATTTTAAATCTATTTAGTGAGTATATATAGTTATTTAATGGTAATTTTTACAAGAAAATGTCATAAAGGGATTAAAGCGGGCTAATCAATGGTGATCTGTACAAGTCTAGTTGGTCGTTCATAAGAATTTGTTCTTCATTGATAGCTTTTTGGATTTCCAAAGATTCTAGGAAATCCATCTTTAATCCCTTTTTACATAAATGTTTAACAACAATTTTACTTTTATTTATATTATGGTTTGATTCTAAATAATGTTTCGCCACATTAGAAGTCAATTTATTATTTAAAGTGGCACTAATGTGTTCTTTAAATCTAAGATTAAAATTACGACCTGTTTGACCAATGTATATAGCATTACAGTCATCGCATTGTATTTCATAAATTCCACTTTTTTCTAAGGGATCTTTTATTGTAAGTTTATTGTTTACTAGGATATTTTTTAATGTAAAATGGTTATAAAAAGCTGATTTAATATTTTCTGTTTTAAGTATATTTTGTATTTGTAGACTGATTTTACCTATATATAGTAATCTTTTGTAACTAGGTGGGTTTTCTTTAATCTGTTGGGGGCAATACAGTTCATTTATAATAAATTTGTTTTTATGGTGTTGGAGGATTTTATTTACTACATTATGCGAATAACCATTATTCGCAGCAATGTTTTTAATTATATTTAGTTCTGTTTCAAAAGCACGTTTTGAGGTAGGTATATGAATCAGCCGGTATATATAACTATGGAAGGATGACATTTTTATGTTCTCAGGATGGTGGGAATCAAAAGGAATTATTGTATCTGTGTAAGTGTCTTTCCGAAATCCGCTTTAATCCCTTTATGATATTTTCTTGTAAAAATTACCGTTAAATAACTATATATACTCACTAAATAGATTTAAAATTCATTCTGTATTTTCCTGATGATGGCCTAACAAGCCGAAATACGTATAGAAATAATAAAGTAATTTGAAACATATACCGAGTATTTTTATCTATATTTTTTAAAACTTAATCTTCAAAAAATATATCACAAAGCAAAGACTGAAATAATAAATAATTTTAAATATAAGGTATATAATAATCTGTTGTAATAAATCTCACAGTTCAAATAATGTCATGGAAACCAATTGACAAATAAAAAATGTTTGTAACTGATAAATGTAAGTGTCAAAAATCCAGAGACATTACTGAAGATTTTTTCTGGGTAGTACATACATTATATTACTTCTTATTGCATCAATATTTAAATATTTAAAATTGTAGGTATATTACATGTACCCGTCAAAAATACTGTCAATCCCGACAATGAATTGGAAACATTTCGAAAAATTAGAAGAGTAGGACAAAATTTCTTCATAGAATGAATTTAAATTTAAAAAATCTAAATATAAAGAATAGATTAAGTAGAATTTTTGGTGTAGAATGTAGGTATACAAGATATGTTAAATACAATAGGGCGCGAGCAATCATGTGACGTTGTTTGCCTTGACCATCGGATATGGGGGACCGTGACAGATTGATATCCAATAATTATGTACATAGATGTCAAATATCATAAGTTTTCACTCTAAATTTCGTGATTTTCCAATTCCATGTGGTTTATTTTCCTCGACAAGTAAATCCCACACTCCTGGTGACAAATTAACTGAATTTAGAAAATCTTAAAAAATTTAATGAAAAATTCTAACATTTTACATCTATGTACATAATTACTAATTGTCATTCTGACAGGGCCTGCGTATCTGCCTGTCAAGGCCAACAATATTACGTGACTGCTCGCGCCTTATAGTTATATAACCAAAAACGGCAGTAGCGAGAGGTATTGTGCTGGCCACAATAGATTTTTTTAAAGAAGAATTCAAGTAACTTATATTATCCGTCATTTTTAATACCGGATTCTCCAATTATTACTCAAGTGCACAATTTGTATTACATAGTTCTAGAAAGTACATAGTGTGGCGCCGTAGTTACAGTATATTACCACCGTCTGCTCCTATTGATATTTACATTTATGACAAAGATACAAGGTATTGCTACTACATTTTAGTTAATTTTTTATTAGTTACGTTTATGATGTTGCCCTAAACCTGAAACTAAAGTTTAGTGTTGGCTACGTTTACTGACAAGTCTTCATCTCCGGTTAAACTGTCTGTTTTCAAGTTATAAGAAAAATGTCGCATCGAAAAACTAACATGTGGAATCTTTACAACTTATAATATCGAGGCTGTATTTGTCTTTTAACTGAAAGATAAAAAAATATCGGTACTAAATCTGGAAGTGCGAATGATTACATTTGATTACATATTACATTGGTTCAATCTCATTAAAGCATAATGTTTAAAAATTAGAATTATGTTATGTTCTTTTTCTGGACTTGATCCATCATAATATACATTTCCTAACTTTCACGAATTAACAAGAGATAATAAATAAATGACAATATGTATAAACTTATTTTCTTCTTGATTTGAAAAATTATGCGGTACTTAACTATTCATTTTATGCAATTTAATGTTCGTTATGATAAGTCTAGGTGACTACGTCTTTTGGAGGCAAAATATTTGATAAATTGTGTAGTGTTACTACTCTTATTGTGCAGCGTAGTTTGGTAAACTTACATCTAGGAAGCTTTCTAAGTTGCATAAGATTAAAACATCATTTATCATGAAATAACAAAGTCTGGTTACTGCTTGTGGCACTTCTTGCAAAAGTAAATAAAATAAAAATGCATTTTAGTATTCACTCCTGCTTAGAGCAGGTTCCAAGAAGTTATTTTTGTTAATCGACCAACAGATAAGGGTACAGTGATAAGAATGAAGATTAATATTCTAGCTACTTAAAAAATAACTAATAATAATGTTAAAGTGAAATTTAAAATATACATTATAAAAATAATGGATTTAGCAAATTCTATGACGGGTAAAGAATAGAAATTTAACCATTTGACTGATAAGCTTTTGTTTCATTTGAACGATGAAGTTTGTTAATTTATAGAATCTCCAAATTATGAAGGAATCATCAAGAAATGCGGGTTTTGATAGAAATAATGCGGTTTATCCATTGAAATATATTAATGACTGGATCTCGCATGCTCTACCTATCAGGGGTGCGTTCCAAATCATACCATGGAGTACGTAGTAGAGTATTAGAATAAGAGTATATTAGTCCAGGGTTTTGGATAGTTTCGGAACGACATAGTATAGGAATTTAGTGATATAACAATATAACCTCATTTGATTAGAGCACTTTCATCCCAGATATCGCATTCAAAACTTATTTACACTTCATATGAAAATTATACCACTGTATTTCTGATGGATTCATATAAAAGTAGACATATAAGTTATATTTCGTTTTATAAGGTTTTTGTCATGTTGATGACGTGCATCTTCTGCAAACCATTTTTACTATAGCAATTTGAATTAAATAAAATTATTAAAATAAAAGTTTAAGGTATCTATAAAATAAATCTTGCATTTAGGTAAAAAGTTATCGTTAAAAAAATGACCCTTTAATTTTTTTGAGCAGTGCAATTATATTATTGCCCATTGCTAGGTGTGCCAATCTGCTTTGTATACGGATGTGGGTAATGATGACATATTCGTACCGCGCTGGCGTCACCTCACGGGCACTTATTTCTGCTGTGAATATTGAATCACAGGAATTACTTTTGCTCCATTTAAAATTCGTAATAATGTTGGCTTCAGCCGGGATCGAACCTGGGTTCCCAAACTGAGGCCAGAGATTCGGCCACTTGATTTGTCGAAAACGAATAACCCACGAAATTTAAATTCCTACTATACTTTTTGATCAATCCTTGTATAATTTTCTAAAAAAAACATCTTTTGTATAAATAATATTCTCAATTTTTTTTCATTTAATTAGAAACGTATTGTTTCATATTTTGCAATCTTCTAAATAACTTTGAAAGTGTTTACTGTAAAATTAATTAACAACTATGACATGCAAAATTGACAATCATTTGTAAGAAGTGCGACTCAAATGAACTTCTTGGGATAAAACACATCAGATGTTATATGTAGACATTATATAAATAATTACAATGCTTTGGGTTATGAGAGAGTTTAAGTAATGACAAATAATGACAGCTCGGACGATTACAATGAATCTGAGTATTAAGGTCACGCCAGCAACTGTAGGAGAATTCAGGATGTGTTCAGTGTTATCGAAAAGCAGATACGCTACTTTACTTTAGCCACGGAGTATCTGTTTCTGTTTATCTTAATTTAAATAGTTAACACTGGAATTAGAATTTTTAATTAGTTTTTTCTTTAAGAGATACCAGTACGTACAGCAACATAGCCTACTGGTTTGCTAAAGTGCTGAACAATTGAATTACTTTTAATGTAAATTTATAAAAAAAAAACCTAAATACAAAGGAATAAATACATATATTAATCAAATAATGGAAGGTGTGTTATGCAAATTGATTATACCTACACGTACAAAGCCTTAGACAAATTGTGATTAAAGAAATTAGCGCAACATAATTTATACTTAGCTACGTAATAAATTGCACCAAATATTAGTTTTACTTATATTGCGTATCACAAACAAGCTCTTCCAATATTAACCAAACTTACACTGAAAAATATAGAACATCGTTATAATTCTTGTCATCTATCTAGTTATCATAATTACATTAATATTAATTTTGAGGTTAAACAATTGTTACTAGTCTATAAATTTTAGTTGGTTAATATAGGTTTCACGTGCTGCGTCGATACAAAGAGAAGTGTATTCGGCTGTCGTAATTTTGTGCCTAACGGGAATATGGTCATATTATACTATTTTTTATCTCCCGATTCTATAGGTAAGGAAGGTATAGAGATCGTGTTAAACATCGCATATAAAGATTTTGTTAAATGACCACCTTTCAAGGTCCCTAGAATCGGATTTTAACATTTTCTAGAAATTTCTCAAGCAGTTATCTGGAGGCATGGAAGAAGAACAGTCTTTTAACTAGACATATTGGGCTAGGTCAAGGAACGGCAACAACTGCTAATGAAGACTGATTTCTATGACTTCAGGCCTTTTTAAATTTCAAGAGCTTCAAAATGAACCATCTTGTACAACTGGTAACTGATACTCTGATCAGACTGTACAAAATATACTTCATAAGGAACATTTATCTTCCAGGATTCCTCTTAAAGTACCTTTTTACCTCCCGCTACCCTTGGTAAGGGAGGTATAGGGATCGTGATGAAAATCGCATATCGAGATTTTGGTAAATTACCACGTTTTAAGGTCCCTAGAATCTGATTATAATATTTTCATATGAATGCTGTCTTTGGGGGTGTGTGTATGTGTGTGAGTGTGGATCCTCTGGACGCATTAACTCAAATACTATTATTCGGAAGATTTTGAAACCTTGTATTTCGGCCCTACTCTAATATGTAAAGAAGTAATCACATCTTGGAGTAAAAAGGATGACCGGTAATGTTACTATACTTGAAGCCCAAAATAGTTATTCTTCAAAAATACATTTAAAAAATTCTAAATACATTTAAATATCATTTTTTCGCAATTTATGTTATTATAAAAATTAATGGTTACTGAATTTTCAACAGGTATGCATTAATACTCTTATATATTTTACAGATATATTTAAAAAAAAATCTACATTATAAATCCCCGAGCCGTACGTAATAAGTGAGATTTGAATTATATATTAAAGTTCAAAATGGGGTCCTTAAGTGACTATTTTTATTTTTACATTACATTATGTGATACTAGATAAAAAATAAAATACCCGTATATTTTTAAAATCTATTAATTATTTGTCTAATTGTCTATTCTTAATAAAAATATGGATTTCTCATTGATTCGCCATTATATATAATGAGAAATTCCTACCAAATAATATTTTTAAAGTAACCAAAAATACATGCTTCATTACGGAGCGTAATTTGCTTCCCGTTTTAAAGAAAACTGACGAGCATATGGATTTGGACCTTAGCCAATCATAAACCTCAACGTCACTCTCTTTCTCCCTGCCGCCCTGACGATTGATGACCTAGTGCCTTGTTTAACTCGTGTACGCTTTGTACCCAAATATTTAGTATAATATAAAAATATTTCTCTCATAAAAAGCTATAATAAAATGTTGATATATTTGAATTATAATATTGCAAGAGTGCTAGAATGCAAGAAAATATTAGAAAATATTGCTTTTCCTGCATTTCTCCCGCTCGCGTCATCGTGTCCATTCTGCAAAACATTCAATTACAAATAATAACTTTAATGTTACGAAATAATGTTTAATTTTTATTATTATTATGAGGAACTAAGTAAAGGTTTCGTCAATTCCAAATTACGAATAATAAAAATACAGACCGTAGAAAATATAATAAAATAATTATCCTATTTAATATTGTATGTAATCATTCGACAATAAGTGCCAATATTACGTTACCTTAAAGATTTTAATTTTATCTCCCCTACATATTTTGATTAGATCAGCTTCTAGAAAATTAATTTCTATTTTAAGTGTCGTGCAAATCCTATTTTTCTCAAGATTCTCAAGAGGTACGGAAAATTGCAAACCATTTATTTCCTCCACAGTGTCCTTCAAGTAATAAAATTTTATTCCCATATAGCAAGCAGCAAACATGAAATAAGGAAGTAATAAAAAAATGTGATGAGAAGAATTGGAGATTTGTTTCAGAATAAACGAATTAATAAACATCAATGGAGAAATGAAATTTGCCACGATCTAAACAATTGAATTTTGGAAAAGTTTCTTTCATGAAATCCATCCTGGTTCATCCATATTCATTCGTATTTAAATTTTATTTGGTTTCACTCAGAATTTTCGTAATATTTATTTTACTGATTGTAACGGAGGAGGAATATTAAAAGTTTACTTTATTTCTAATTCTGTATTGTATATACGAATACACAAAATTCATTCATTTTATTATTCGCGATTCAAACTAGGCGGTATGCCACAAGTGATAAATTTTGGAACTCACATAAGTCAAATATACTTGAACTGTATTATAATGAATTTCATTAGTAGTCTGTATTTTACCTTAATTGTATAATTAAATAAATATATGCAAATAAGTAATATTTGCTTTAGCATTCAACATACCGAATACAACATGGGGTTGCGTAGCTAAGTTCGTTGTGTGACCAGTTGGGTATCTATTTCTTTGCTCTCGTTGCTTGTATTATTTCGCATAGGTAACGTAACAGAATTTTTAATTTAGCATTCCTCGAATTCTATTACCTAATAATACCCGAGTATAAATGAACAAATTTTTATACACGGCCGCAGCGGGTCTGTTTGGCTGTACGGTACAGCAATGCCGCTATGCTGCGGCCGGGAGTGTGTATTTTATCTTCCGTAAGAAAGATATTGTCATTGGTCAAAAAGTTTGATGGTGAGTTTTTAATGAATAAGCATGTTTTAGAGTCATTAGAATACGAATTTACTGTTTTTACGATGATATCTGAATGTATGTATATGTGTGTCTCTGTGTGTGTGTGTGTGTTTGTGTGTGTGTGTGTGTGTGTGTTTGTGTGTGTGTGTGTGTGTGTGTGTGTGTGTGTGTGTGTGTGTCTGTGTGAGTGTGACAAAAATATCTCCTTCGATAACTCCAATACTACAATTTTAAAAATTATAATTCTTTCATATTCCTCTTTGGTACGTCCATATGAAGAGTTGATTACATTTTTGTTATGATTGGTTAACCGAAAGTATCCTAATTTGAATAATTTAACAGTTTGTCTTGAAAAAACGCTGTTAAATATAATTTTTTGATCTTTTATGTTATTATAAATAAAAGAATGTTATTCTCTATTCGATTTAATTAATTTTTTTCTTCATATTCATTGAATTTAGAGATAGAGAATTATAAAGAAATATCTTGCAACCTAATTCTGCTAAAAGCTGCACCATGGAAACAGTTAGAATTTTCAAATGTTAGTAATTGACAGATGTCAGTGTCTAATAAAATTCTTTGTGAAATGATTTTACTGGAAATATAAAAATGTAAAATAATTTAGGGTGGCTAATACTAATCACATAAGGTAATACAACAGATTATAGCCATAAGCCAATTCGGCTGATTATTATGTTATAAATATAATGTTATATATGTTTCTATTTTTTACTTCTTATTTTAAGAAATATACTGTTGTTTTTAGGAGTAGTTTAGATCAGTACAAGGTAAGAAAAAAAAAACGCCCATAGAATAGTTTGCAAAAAAATTCTGTGTGAAATTTATACAAAATACGTAAAATTGACGAAGGGTATTGTGCTGGCTACATCAGATTTTTTAAAAATTATTTTATTATGCACGCAACACAGCGTGCGGCCGTGCTTGTTCGCCAACCGGACCCGATATAGCACAATGCGGTCAAATATCATTTTATTCCGGTATATGTCAAATAATAAAAAAAAATACGGGCATGTTATTTTAAGATCTACAGGGTGTAATTTTTAAAACGGGTCATAGGGCTTTACATAGAAAAACAGTTTTTTAGTTTCTAAAAGTTTCCATATTAATTTATAGAAAAAAGAGTTGGTGCATATTATAGAAAAGAAATTAGGATTTTTTTATATCAAACACATTAATTTTCTGTTTCATACGAGTATAAAGCAACAAAATAAATTTAAAAATTCTCGAAATTAACAAAATATCTCATTAACCATGAAACTGATAGTAACAAAACACCAACTAAATATTGATTCAACCGGCAAATAGATATCTTTCATTTTAGTTGTCATTATCTGTCATTACTCATGGAATATGACTACAATTAAAGTTTTTATATTAAAATTGTTACATCAAACAGTAGTAAACAATAAATATAAATTTTAGCTTTAACCTAACTTTAAGTAATCTAAGTAACTGTTGTCAAATGTCAAAATAAATTAAATTTCATATGTTTATTGAAACTGTCGGTGTTACCAACCTTCATATTTTAATATTTATTTTAAGTATGAAAACATGTATTAAAATGTCAATTTTTAATACTCGTACTTTGTGTAAGTCGTTCCTACTGCTCGATTACATATACTGTAGGTACCTACTCGTATTACAATAAGGATCATTGTAATACTTGTCTTTCAATATACTATTTCACATGTCAACATCGCTACTAACGTGGTTATGGTCGTTCCACCAATCAACCGATATACGCCATCAACTTGTGGAAAATATGAAAAACTAAAAATCCCCAAACATTTGAAATATTTTCAGAAAATATGAATTAATTTAATACATTGACAATTAAATATAAGTTTAGTATGTACGTTACGAAATAAAACAGTCATTAAAACTTTATTCGATGTGAATCTTTTAAATATATTTTTCTTTTTTATGATCCTGTTGTTAAGATTTACGATTGGCAATTTGATTATGATAACATTGATGTTTTGAAATCGGTGTCTTTGAGAAAAAAATATAAGATATTGTAATATTTTCTTGTTAATTTGGATACTGAAACCAGGCCGTAGGCGTTATCTCAGCAAAGTCAGGAATTAGTAGCTAATTGGATAGCGTATTTTGAAGCAGTGAAACATAATAATACCGCTACATTGTATAAATGAGGTAATATTTATAGCACATAATCGTTATACATATAACTATATTATACGGTGTAGTTGCACAACTAGAACTCTTGTGCGATATATTTTCTGGGTCCCCCCTGATTAATACCCTATGAAAAAAATTAAAAGTAAAAAAAAATCCTAATTTTTACAACATACTATGACAATAATTATAATCTTTCTTTTCTATTAGTCATTTTCATTATTGTAATCAATTTTTCTATTTTGCAATCAAGTATATGGTTTTATTTTTCTCGCACTATAGGCAACAATCATAATATAAAACGATCCAGTCTTAGAAATTAGCTAAAAGCTAAATAGGTTGATTCGTGGAACGATCATATATACTAACTTGTAAAATTTTAACAAGTTATCTATCAATAAATTAACTAGTAAAAGTTAAAATACGAAAGTAGTACGTGGTATCAATTCTCAATTATTTAAGTTTTCAAGTGATTAACAAATTAAATTACTATAAAACAATAAGCGATATAAACCATTGTAAATTTTGATTAAAGAATTTAAATTTGTAGATAATTTATTATTTACTAAGTAAGTACCTATGTCAGTCTTTCAACCTCCGCTGCCTCCAAAATAAAAATTTACATATTCTGGCAGTAGAAGTATTCTAAAAGATAAAGCAGTTTTTGTACTTCTTTTTCAAAGTCAAAATCTTTGTCAATATCTCTTCTTAAAAAGTATAAAGCTGTGATGCCTCGCTGTACATTGTCCGCTAGCTTTACGAGTAGAAAAAATCACCATCATTTATTAAAGTCTTCCACCTTGTTTATTTATTTACGTTTTGTTTTCACAAGAAACATTCCAGTGACAAGAACAAGTTGCTTAAAATGCTCTGACGTTTATGTAAAATATACCTATACGAGTACTTTTTATAGCCTTTTTGAATCGCAGGCGAAGCGATTTGTGAATGATCCAGTTCACCATGTCTCTCAATAAATTCACTTATCTGGTTTTTGGGTCAAATGAAAGGTTAATTGAGAGCAGGTGAACGAGAATAACGGTTAGTGTTTCGGAGAATATGTAATCCGACACGTTTGCAAATTGACGAAGGGAATCAGAAACTTGAATGTATTTTGAGGAACAGCACAAAGAACTGTTAAATGTGAAACATGAGCAGTGGTGTTCAATGTAAAGGCGTTTTATCAAAAACTAAGCGACATTTCAAATATAGACGTGTTCTTTTATCAAATGAGCAGAATTATGTAGATTACATTTGTAAAAGTCGATATATGTAAGTTGGTATGAGTTGATTTTTTTCTCTTTGCTTTAATATAAAGAACAAGAAAAAAATATTATATCTGTATTTTTAATTTTCTTTATTCATGAGAAAATTGTCTCTGAAAATGCAATATTTAAATTGCCGCCTGATGACGTCAGAAAACAACTCATCAATGAGGGAGTGGCTTACATTTGCCGCCGACAGAATTTAAACGAGTGACAGCCGTGACAGCTGTCAATTATATACTAGCTACTAGTTCTATCCATATTACTGCCTTTAGTTTTTGTATAGACTAAAACATGGTTTGTAGAAAAGAGTTTTATGCTCGTGTGTCCAAATAGACGTAATAATAATAACAAAATTGTTTTAGTAGTGCCTCAAAATGAAGAAATAAGGATGAACACTTTGTAACATTTTATGTATTATATTGACGACTTTTATACTGTAATATTTATAGCCTTTGAAATAAATTATTATTATTATTATATTGCTACATTTAGATAAATACACAAGCTAAGTTAGTTGTTTATAGTTTTGTAACTTTTATTTATTTAGGTGAATGGTAAAAAATCAGAGAAATATTAATTAAAATAAAAGATTATTAAACGATAAGTAAATTAAGAGAAATATAATAATAATAATAATAATAATAATAATAATAATAATAATAATAATAATAATAATAATAATAATAATAATAATAATGATGATGATCACCATACTTCATTTCACGTAAGAAAAAATCTGTTGTGGCCAGCACAATACCTCTCGCCACTTACTTTTTTGGTTACATAAGTATATAACAGTCATGTTACATTGTTGGCCTTAACAAGCAGATGTGGGGGCCCGTTTCAGAATGATAATTAGTAATTATGTACATGGATATCACTTGTCAATTTTTCATTCAAAACTTCAAAATTTTCTAAATACACGTAGTTAATATGTCACCAGGAGTGTGGAATTTACTTGTCGAGGAAAATAAACCCCATGAAATTGGAAAATCAATAAATTTAGAATGAGAAATTATGATACTTGACATCTATATACATAATTACTAGCTATCATTCTGTCATGGGCCCCCATATCTGCTAGTCAGGGCCAACAAAATCACATGACTGCTCGCGCCCTATTGTATTTAACATTTCTTGTATACTACACTCTACACCAAAAAATCTACTTACATATATCTATTTCTTATATTTAGATTGATTAATTTTAAATTCATTTTATGAAGAAATTTTGTCCTCTTCTAATTCTTCGAAATGTTTCCAATTCATTGCCAGGATTGACAGTATTTTTGAAGGATATATGTTATGTATTTATTAATACATTAAGAAAAAATCTGATGTGGCCAGCACATAACCTCTCGCCGTATATTTTACCTGGCTGTATGCATAAAGCAAAGAATATTTTTATAAATACAAATAATATATTCATATAAATCTATGACGTATAAACTTGTTTATTATTCAATAATAGCATGTCTCAATATAAAGATATTTTACCATAAATTATGTTACAATAAATTACAAAGTAGAGTTTACCATATATAAATATTAGGCTGGTAACAGCAATTTTCAATTCGAACAACCTTGTTTACTCTCTCTTCATATTCTTCTAGTAAAAACATTAATTTTGGGCGGTCTAAAATGTATATATCTGGATTGTGCATCTATTCTTACATATCTTCTTTTACATTTTATTTTTTCATACTTGTTATAGCTAAATAACACTAATTCCCTTTAATAAAGTGACGGATAGATTGCACTCCGATTATTCTTATATTGATGTGTAATTTTGTCAATATTTACAACTTACTTGAGAAGAATTTGATAGCTTTTTCGCAATTCAAAGTTACTCTAGTCTACAGTGCTGGTGTACATTGTCCCATAATGTTTGAAACAAATTTAAGTCCTTCAACCTAGACTTGTCATCTCCATAATAGAGACAGATCAAGAATTAAGGGATTCTCCAAGTAAATTTTTCTTTCGTTACTCATTATTTCTGACACTGACATTTATCTGTCACAAATAATTAAAATTTTCAACTATTTTTCATGGCATCCTTTCGGTTGTAAAATTAATTACAACAGTTTATTTTATATACTATATTCCTTTTATCTCTAAATCTATAGAATATATATAAAAATATTTAAATTTATCAGAAAGAGAATTTATTTTTCTTTAATATTATCAAGAAAAATTTTCAAAAAATAATATTTAGAAGATTTTTTTTCAAGAATCTTCTACTTCCGGTTGTCCAATTGTTACCAAAACCTTTTCAGATCTTCCCATGAATGTCCGATTGGGAAATACGTAGTTAAACAAATTTAAAGTCTTATAGTTTTTGAGTAACCGTCCTTCCAACATCCTACATACATACACACACACACACACACATACATCCACACACACACACACAGACATTATCGTAAAAATGTTAAAATCGGATTATAGGGACCTTAAAACGTGCTTATACAATAAAATCTGGATATGCGATTTTTAGCATGAATGCAATACCTCTCTTAGCGAGAGGTAAAAAGGGATGTTACTTTAAATGTCTGCCAGAAATGCACTGCTTCATTGACCTTGTTATTGATGTTTGTCTACTTTTTAACAAATCTAACCTCTTCTATACTACTTTTTTCTTAAAACTGACACCATACTATTTCAACATTCTTTGATGAATCTTATGAAGCTTCACGTCCTTTTGCCTAATAATTTAATATTTTGCTGCTCTTCTACAGTGTAAATATCTAAGAGCACCACCATGATGTAAATTCTCCTCTCGCTAAGAGAGGTATTCTCTTAGCGAGAGGTAATAATATAATGTATGTACTTCAGTAATGTCTCCGTATTTCTGACGCTGACATTTATCTGTCAGTTACAAACAATTTAAATTTGCAACTATTTTCCATGGCATTCTTTCGGCTGTAAAATTTATTATAACAGATTATTTTATATATTATATTTCTTTTATCTCTAAATCTATAGAATATATAATAAAACATTTAAATGTATCAGATAAAGAATTTAATTTTCTTTAATATTACCAAGAAAAATTTTCAAAAAATATTATTTAGAAGATTTTTTTTTTCAAGAATCTTCTACTTCCGGTTGTCCAATTGTTACCAAAACCTTTTCAGATCTTCCCATGAATGTCCGATTGGGAAATACGTAGTTAAACAAATTTAAAGTCTTATAGTTTTTGAGTAATCGTTCTTCCAACATCCTACATTGCATGAATGCAATACCTCTCTTAGCGAGAGGTAAAAAGCGTTGGGTTAGACAGGGGTATAAATTCTGCCCTTTGAATGATGAGAATGTAAACTTATTAATTGATGTTTAATCATGTTTTGCTGTAAATGTTAATATTCAGATACATTTTTACAGATAAAAATATTTATTATTGATAAAGTTTTGTTTCATGATTTTAAATTATTTATGCATATAAAAACGATTGGCTCTCAAGCGCCATCTACTGTTTTCTTACGTGAAATGAAGTGTAAACCAATATAAACTCTAATTTAAGACTAAGAATATTATTAAATAGTTAACACTAAGATTATTTATTTATTTGAACAATTGTCACAACGCACTATTTATATCATTAATTATTTATTTCGACTCGACTGGCTGGACTATACACTACACTAACTGAACTGCACTCTATATTGGACTAACTGACTCTTCAGAGCTGTTTACCACCTTATATACCTCTGCATTATTCTAGAATACTCTAGGACATTTCCAGTAAAATTCCAGAACAATAGAAAAAATCTGTTGTGGCCAGCACAATACCTCTCGCCACTTCCTTTTTACCTCTCGCTAAGAGAGGTATTGCATTCATGCTAAAAATCGCATATCCAGATTTTATTGTATAAGCACGTTTTAAGGTCCCTATAATCCGATTTTAACATTTTTACGATAATGTCTGTGTGTGTGTGTGTGGATGTATGTGTGTGTGTGTGTGTATGTATGTAGGATGTTGGAAGGACGGTTACTCAAAAACTATAAGACTTTAAATTTGTTTAACTACGTATTTCCCAATCGGACATTCATGGGAAGATCTGAAAAGGTTTTGGTAACAATTGGACAACCGGAAGTAGAAGATTCTTGAAAAAAAATCTTCTAAATATTATTTTTTGAAAATTTTTCTTGATAATATTAAAGAAAAATAAATTCTCTTTCTGATAAATTTAAATATTTTTATATATATTCTATAGATTTAGAGATAAAAGGAATATAGTATATAAAATAAACTGTTGTAATTAATTTTACAACCGAAAGGACGCCATGAAAAATAGTTGAAAATTTTAATTATTTGTGACAGATAAATGTCAGTGTCAGAAATAATGAGTAACGAAAGAAAAATTTACTTGGAGAATCCCTTAATTCTTGATCTGTCTCTATTATGGAGATGACAAGTCTAGGTTGAAGGACTTAAATTTGTTTCAAACATTATGGGACAATGTACACCAGCACTGTAGACTAGAGTAACTTTGAATTGCGAAAAAGCTATCAAATTCTTCTCAAGTAAGTTGTAAATATTGACAAAATTACACATCAATATAAGAATAATCGGAGTGCAATCTATCCGTCACTTTATTAAAGGGAATTAGTGTTATTTAGATATAACAAGTATGAAAAAATAAAATGTAAAAGAAGATATGTAAGAATAGATGCACAATCCAGATATATACATTTTAGACCGCCCAAAATTAATGTTTTTACTAGAAGAATATGAAGTTAGAGTAAACAAGGTTGTTCGAATTGAAAATTGCTGTTACCAGCCTAATATTTATATATGGTAAACTCTACTTTGTAATTTATTGTAACATAATTTATGGTAAAATATCTTTATGTTGAGACATGCTATTATTGAATAATAAAGAAGTTTATACGTCATAGATTTATATGAATATATTATTTGTATTTATAAAAATATTCTTTGCTTTATACATACAGCCAGGTAAAATATACGGCGAGAAGTTATGTGCTGGCCACATCAGATTTTTTTGGTTACATAAGTATAGGGCGCGAACAGTAATGTTACATTTTTGGGCTTCACAAGCAGATGTGTGGGCCCGTTTCACAATGATAATTAGTAATTATGTACATAGATGTCAAATGTTAGAATTTTTCATTAAAAATTTTAAGATTTTCTAAATTTACATCAATTTATCACCAGGAGTTTAAAATTTACTTGTATGCCTTAGATATTTAACATTTAATTCTGCTCCACATGGAATTGGAAAATCACTAAATTTAGAATGAGAAATTTATACATAATTACTAGCTATCATTCTGACATGGGCCTCCATATCTGCTTGTCAAGGCCAACAAAATCATATGACTGCTCGCTCCCTATTGTATTTAACATTTCTTGTATACTCTACACCAAAAATTCTACTTACGCATATATCTATTCCATATATATTTAGATTGTTTAATTTTAAATTCATTTTTGATGAAGAAATTTTGTCCTCTTCTAATTTTTCGAAATGTTTCCAATTCTATTAATACATTAAGAAATAATATAATGTATGTACTTCCCAGAAAAACTCTTCAGTAATGTCTTCGGATTTCTGACACTGACATTTATCTGTCAGTTACAAAAAAATTAAATTTTCAACTATTTTCCATGGCCATTCTTTCGGCTGTAAAATTTATTATAACAGATTATTTTACATATTATATTTCTTTTATCTCTAAATCTATAGAATATATTATAAAATATTTAAATGTATCAGAAAGAAAATTTATTTTTCTTTAATATTATCAAGAAAAAATTTCAAAAAATATTATTTAGAAGATTTTTTTTCAAGAATCTTCTACTTCCGGTTGTTCAATTGTTACCAAAACCTTTTCAGATCTTCCCATGAATGTCCGATTGGGAAATACGTAGTTAAACAAATTTAAAGTCTTATAGTTTTTGAGTAATCGTCCTTCCAACATCCTACATACATACACACACACACACACACACATACATCCACACACACACACACACACACAGACATCATCGTAAAAATGTTAAAATCGGATTGTAGGGACTTTAAAACGTGCTTATTCAATAAAATCTGGATATGCGATTTTTAACATGAATCCAATACCTCTCTTAGCGAGAGGTAAAAAAGATCAAGCGAGCACGGGTAATTAACTTATATCGGCGGTGTGTTTACCAGTGGCGTCGGTCGTGGGCTCGCTATACCCAGTGGCGTTGACCAAACGCACGTTACGTCGCTAAATAAACAAATGTTTGACAATTTGATCTCGTTTTATAAGACAAATTGTACAGTCTAGCTACTACATATATACGTTAAATAGTTCTCCTGATTATACTTGTATTTAGATGCAGTAAGATGTATTTAATATTTTTTTATTTTCTTAATGTGTCTATCAGATAGAAACGATTTCAGACAAATTTGGCAACATTTCATTTTATAGCCGAAGATAATTTAAATTATTTACAATTTCTCGATTCGGAAAATTTATATCTACTTAATGTCTAACCTCTAAGGGTTGACACCGGAACATAGAACTTTAACATGTAAAATCATTCTTTCGTAATTTCCTTCTTATTTTAGGTGAAAAAGTTTCAAAAGTTCAAAAGTTGTAGAGCTAAAAATTCTGCATCTGAATCAATAAATTAATTTAGAAAATCGAAATTCACCCCAAAAATAGCGATAGCCATACAATATAATTAAATAAAAATAAATAAATTGAAACTAAAAATTAACAAATGTTATCGATTTACCTGTCAAGCTAGATTATTTTTTTTATTATTATTTATAATTTCTGTTAAAGGGAAAAATAAATAAATAAATATAATCATAATAATCATCACGGCATATTACCTATTGCTGCGTGTGCCAATCTGCTTTATACACATATCGGTAATGATGAAATATTTGTACCGTGCGGTCGCTTACCACGGGCACTCATTGCTGGCGTGAAGAGTGCACCACAGGGGTCAATTTTGCGCCATTAAAATTTGAAGTAATTTTTGGCGTCGGTCGGGATCAAACCCGGGTCCCCAGATAATAATAATACCTAATAAAAATATATTAACCTAACATGACCGGTAAAACGTCAAACATTTGTTAATTTATCTGATTAAATTCCATGGCTATTGCTAATTTTGGGGTGATTTTCCAAATTTTTATACCCAATTTCTGCCGTTACAAAGCAAGTAAAATTAATTTTGCTTATTGACTCAGATGCAAAATTTTAAGCTCTACAACTTTTATTTGAAGCATTTTTACCTAAAATTTCATGTTAAAGTCCTATGTTCCGGTGTCGCACTCAACACCTGTATGTAAAATCTCAACTACCATTCAATATCATTTTAGGCATTAATAACAAGACGTGGCATTTTCCACATTATAAAATTTGAAATGATCGTGGCATAAATGGTTACCTATACGGTACACTAAATTAAGTATTATTTGAAAATATCGGATACAAAATTTTGAAATTTTCAAAAAAAAATTTTTTAATTATGATAATAAAAAGTTGTTTGTTAAGCCTTTTTTAATCAGCAATCAGTGTATTTGCATATTTGCTGCTCTAGGAGGTATTACTAAGCCATGAATGTTTATACAATTAGGATTTAAGGCAATCTTTTTAAAGAAATATACAGGTGAGTCACCGAAATCGCCGTCTTCGATATCTCCCTTGTCGTTAGAAATACAGCATAAGTTTATTAACAGAATTTATTCGTCTACTCAAGGAGCATAATATAAAATTATTTTCACATATACAGGGTGTTGCATTACGGCTCAGCGAGAATAGTTTCTCTTTTTTTAAATGGAACACCCTATATATTTATACATTTTGAATTGTATTTTATTCACCTATATGAACATATGAATTTTGTTTTAGTTTTCCACGGCGTTGCCAATTTATTCCGTTTTTTCTCTAAAAAAGACCGAATACACGCATTGCTTTATAAAGGCTTACTGAAGTTATTTTAATAGTAAGAATTAAGAATTTTCTTTTCTGTATAACTGTAATTATACTCTATGTTCTGACATATTTTTTTATAAATGTAATTATACAGGCTGTTCAATAAAGCGAATCAAAAGTGCTCAATTTAAAATGACTATAACTCGTCATTTTCAAATGGAACACCCTATATTTTATTATTTAGTTGTGTGTATTTTTGTATTATCTTCATATATTATTAAGGGTATCATATGCCTAAAACCAATAATTTCGGAGATTTTCACCATTTTTCTCTAAATTTATATATTTAACTAAAAATTAAATCTAGTATACCATGGATATTGTTTTTTGAATAAGAAACAATTGCAGTAATGATAGTATTTTCATTAGCCAGGTATTATTAATAACAGAGGAATTAAGTAAATTAGTTTATTAATATGAGTCTCTCGCAAGAAGAACTTACGAATATGGTGTATGCTGGTCAGGCCAGGCGTCACCTCACGGGCACTCAATGCTGGCGTGGAGAGTGCGCAAGAAGAACTTACGAATATGGTGTACGTACTTGAAGCAGCGGAAACAAACCCTCTTTTGGCATCAAGAATTTATGCACAACGGTTTCCGGGAAGACGACATCCAAATCCGTGTTCTTTTGAAAAACTAAGGGAAAGGTTTGAAAGAACTGGCCATATTCAGTACGACAAAAAAGGGTTTCTTTCCGCTTCTCCAAGTGCGTACACCATATTCGTAAGTTCTTCTTGTGAGAGACTCAAATTAATAAATTAATTTACTTAATCCCTCTGTAATTAATAATAACCTGGCTAATGAAAATACTATCATTACTGCAATACTAGATTTAATTTTTAGTTAAATATATAAATTTAGAGAAAAATGGTGAAAATCTCCGAAATTATTGGTTTTAGGCATGGAATACCCTTAATAACATATGAAGATAATACAAAAATACACACAACTGAATAATAAAATATAGGGTGTTCCATTTTAAAATGACGAGTTATAGTCATTTGAAATTGAGCACTTTTGATTCGCTTTATTGAACAGTCTGTATAATTACATTAAAAAAAAAAATATGTCAGAACATAGAGTATAATTACAGTTATAGAGAAAAGAAAATTCTTAATTCTTAGTATTAAAATAACTTCAGTAAGCCTCTATAAAGCAATGCGTGTATTCGGTCTTTTTTAGAGAAAAGACGGAATAACTTGGCAACGCCGTGGTAAACTAAAACAAAATTCATATGTTCATATAGGTGAATAAAATACAATTGAAAATATATAAAAATATATAGGCTGTTCCATTTAAAAAAATCTGATGTGGCCAGCACATAACCTCTCGCCGTATATTTTACCTGGCTGTATGCATAAAGCAAAGATTATTTTTATAAATACAAATAATATATTCATATAAATCTATGACGTATAAACTTCATTATTCAATAATAGCATGTCTCAACATGAAGATATATTACCATAAATTATGTTACAATAAATTACAAAGTAGAGTTTACCATATATAAATATTAGGCTGGTAACTGCAATTTTCAATTCGAACAACGTTGTTTACTTTCTCTTCATATTCTTCTAGTAAAAACATTAATTTTGGGCGGTCTAAAATGTATATATGGATTGTGCATCTATTCTTACATATCTTCTTTTACATTTTATTTTTTCATACATGTTATATCTAAATAACACTAATTCCCTTTAATAAAGTGACGGATAGATTGCACTCCGATTATTCTTATATCGATGTGTAATTTTGTCAATATTTACAACTTACTTGAGAAGAATTTGATAGCTTTTTCGCAATTCAAAGTTACTCTAGTCTATAGTACTGGTGTACATTGTCCCATAATGTTTGAAACAAATTTAAGTCCTTCAACCTAGACTTGTCATCTCCATAATAGTCACAGATCAAGAACTAAGGGATTCTCCAAGTACATTTTTAATTCATTACTCATTATTTCTGACACTGACATTTATCTGTCAGTTACAAATAATTTAAATTATCAACTATTTTTCATGGCATTCTTTCGGCTGTCAAATTTATTACAACAGATTATTTTATATATTATACTTCTTTTATCTCTAAATCTATGGAATATATAATAAAATATTTAAATGTATCAGATAGAGAATTTAATTTTCTTTAATATTACCACGAAAAATTTTCAAAAAATAATATTTAGAAGATTTTTTTTCAAGAATCTTCTACTTCCGGTTGTCCAATTATTACCAAAACCTTTTCAGATCTTCCCATGAATGTCCGATTGGGAAATACGTTGTTAAACAAATTTTAAGTCTTATAGTTTTTGAGTAACCGTCCTTCCAACATCCCACACACACACACACACACACACACACACACACACACACACACACACATCCACACACACACACACACACAGACATCATCGTAAAAATGTTAAAATCGGATTGTAGGGACCTTAAAACGTGCTTATTCAATAAAATCTGGATATGCGATTTTTAGCATGAATTCAATACCTCTCTTAGCGAGAGGTAAAAAGAGAAACTATTCTCGCCGAGCCGTAATGCAACATCCTGTATATGTGAAAATAATTTTACGTTATGCTCCTTGAGTAGACGAATAAATTCTGTTAATAAACTTATGCTGTATTTCTAACGACAAGGGAGATATCGAAGACGGCGATTTCGGTGACAGCCTGTATAATAAAACAAAATAAAGTTTAACCTTCTTCAAAAGTACAAAACGATATCGTTTGTAATCTAAAACTGAGAAGCAGCTAATAGAAAGATAGAGAATTCAATTATCTGATATTAGTTTACAGCACAACTTTGAACTTTGTCTGTTTGAAAAATCTATTCATTGTGACATTTTATACACATTATGTCGGTGTCTGTACGGAAATACACTTGTTGCTAGAACAATTTATCTTTTTGAAGTTAGCCCTTAAATCCGTCTGACAGTATAACATTGTCATTGTACGTAAAGAAAAATCGAATATACTATTATTACCTTTCTAGAACTATTGATGACCTTTTATTTACCTCTAACGTAATTCTATCTTAAATCTATAGATTGCCCCAAAAATTGCTATTTTCTTTGTGTTGCATTACTTGTTTTAAAATGGATTCATCATATTGCAATCAGGAAATTAATTTGTGTAACAGTCTCAAATTACAATTATGTTTAAACATAGATACTATAAATGTACATGCGTAGAAGATAGAAAAAAACATATTACAAATTTATTACGGACATAATCATTGAAATGGATAAAGGAAAAGACCATTTGTCAGACAATAATATTGATGCTTGTAAGATAAATGAACATATAAGTAATGGACGTAAAATTACACACTAGGAAAACTAAAATTTGTTAAATGGAGGAATAGATGAGCTTGCAGAAATTGCATCATGAATATGAATGAAGTAAAATTGTATGTTTAGGAGGAAACTTCTGCATAAATTGATAGTAACGTTCGCTCGTTTAATAGGACATATTTTGATAGGTTGAATTTTTAGCAAAAATGCTTCTTAATAGTATTGTTTATTTAAAGGTTAAGATATTTCTACATACATATATCTAAATGACACATTGTATTAAATATGTACATTATTACAAACATAACAGTGTTTGTCTTAGAGTAGAAATGCATAGAATTTTGTACAATAATGTCAGTTTCACTTAATTTGGTATAAGTAAAATTCAATTTCTTGTGAAACAGTTATGGAAAATGCAATGTTGGTGACAGTTGTCATATCTACATTATTTTCTTTATTACATAACTTGCAAATTAACAAACTTCAAGAACAGAATAGTAATTAGTAATTTAATCTAAGTGTCAAACACAGGTCAATAATTTTAATTATTTTCAGATTTTTTCCTTTTTTATTGGGATGAGTGGGTGTTATTTATTGTGGCCCCAGCAATGCCGCAGTAGGGGACGTAGAATTAGTCTGTTACTATCTGCGTAATTGTACCCTAAGTAATATTGTTCAGTTTAGTCAATGTTAGGTAAATTCTAACATGCGCTTATTATTTAAAAAAAAAATCGTACGAAAAGGAGCAATAATGCCTTCTATCCATGTGGAAAAAGCTTAAAACTTTGTCTAATTTTAAAAGTAATACATCAGGAGAAGATATTCCCTCAGAATATAGACAACGGGAAATAAGATCGTAGCGCTAAAGTGGCTTTTAAAGAAATCAATGTTAACGGGATAATTTGATATTTACTAATTGCATTTATGCATTAAGTGTGTAATATTAAGAGATATTATATTTCTAAACCTAAATATTATAACCATAATAGATAATACTTGTGTTTATGCAACTAAGAAAATGTCATGTCCTTTGTACGCACACAAAGCAATGCTAACGATTCAAGGTACAAACAAAAGATAAAACTAAACCATGTGCCCGCTGCATCAGCTGGCGGCCGCTGTCAGCGTTAGCCAATAGAATTCAAATATTACGTACATGCGCAAAATCAAAACTTTGGAAATTGGGTGAGATAGACTTACGCAGCAATGATATTCCTATCTTTCAGTCAAAGTTTTAGTTAGTCTCTATGTGAAGGATAGGAGCATTAGCAATACATATAGTAGCTCATGCCCTTGCAACATACCAGTACCGATGGCTTCTACCATCTTCTGATATCGCAACAATGCATTCAAAATTTTGTACGTAGCATTGGAACGAAACAAATTTTAATCTTTTTTATCTCTCTATTTTCATTATGAAACAATGTGCAAATACAAAAAAAGACGAATTAGTATTGATTTTTTTTTTAGTAATAATAATTAATAAAATAGCATACGTTGACATAGCTTAAGTTATAACAGTAGTGATAAGTTTATCATTTTCAACGACTCAATTTAGTGAGCCATGAACGAACGGCTCTTTAGTTCACACAGTACGGCAAATTACCTACTATTTCACACTGTCCATACTAAACAGCACACTTGCTTGTCTCGTCTGTCAATACTTAAGGAATCGCATTAATAATTATATTAACAATTGTAAAAAGTTTAATGAACATAAAACGGCCCTTTCCAAACATAGCGTCACTTTACAGCATAGATTTGAATTTAAAAATGTTAAGATACTGGATATTGAGTCCAACTTTAAGAAGATAATTTTTTTAGGAATGGTTCATATTTATAATAACTAGAATAGTATTAATTTTCGAACAGATACTCATAACTTATCTAAATGTTATCAACATGAACTAAATTTGTTTAATAATTTAAACAGATAGTTTTTCTTTTTCGTTTTCCATTTATTGGTTGTCTCTTTCTACAGCTGTTTAGTGTGTTTGTCTTTATTTTGACTGGTGTTTTTTCCTGCTTCCTGTCTGAGGTTAGTTACTTGATCTTACACTGTCAGCAGGTTAAAATGTTTTTAAGGGTTGTCTCGTTTGGCCTACATATCTCACATATATATAAAATAAAAATTAAATGTTGAATCTATTAATTTGAATTAATTATTTATCTAAAAACTTTTTTGTTAACCTATGTCGTAATTTTCAGCACTGATGAAGGTACAATAAAGTTACCGAAACGTTTGCGAAGAGGATGTGTAAAATTATTTTTATTCTTTTATATCCATCATCCGACGACCTTTCCTAATTATAAATATGTAATCTTCTTCTAGTATATACTCTTTATTCAAATTGCAACTTGTTGCACTTATTGTATACATATACCCTTTCCCTAACATTCTATTGTTCTCGCTCTCTTTCTCGTCAACTTGTTATCGCATTTTACCAGGAGGTAGGAATAATATGGAGAGAGCATAAACTATGGGCAAGTGGAATGCAACTAAAGAAAAACGATATAAAACACGAAATATATCAAAAAGTGGCAAACGGCAAACGCTTCTCCAGCAAACGTCGACGTACAAAAACATTGCAATTCACTAGTGATGGGCGAATTCGAATGAAAAATAACCGGTTATCCGGTTATTCGGTTTTTATTTTCAAGTATTCGAATTAAAAATAACTTGATGCTTTGTAAGTGTTCTGGTTTCTGATAAGGAAGTTCTAAATAAATGTGTTAACGTTAACTCGTTAACTGTAATTGTAATTGAACTTGAATCTTCATCTTTTCGTAACCGTCACTTGAATAGGGGATCAGACAACAGAGATCTCCGAGAGCCTGAGATTTGATAGCTGACATTGACTTGGCGTCTTTAGCGAGTGGCGGCTTTTTAACTCTTTGTTATTTCCTTTCTTCTTTCTTATCTTGTCGATATTCACATTATTCACTCACAGCGAAATATCGTATCGCGCGTTTTGTAATTAGTAGAGAGGTGACATACATATTACGAATTTATTTCGCAACAACTCAAATAACAGCTTTAGTAAAAAATTATATTAAATTAATATTATTATTAATAATTAATAAAATACTGAAAAATAAAAAGAGCTCAACATTCAAGTGAAACAAACAATCAACTGAATTATTGAAAAGAATGAAGCAACACTTGCCGCTCGAATTACAAGTTACAATGTGAATGGTGGGGTGGTGCTCGTGGTCATTCGTCATGTGCACTACGCAGCCTGAATTTATTCGAATGATCATTTAAATAATTATTCGGTTAATAATATCATTCAAATACAGATAACCGGTTATCAGAATTATCGGATATGCCCATGACTACACTTCACAATTGACAGCAATAACCTTGTAATTTCAAAATGACTTGGATCACATTGTAGAGGGAGAAGCGATTTCACTAGGGATTATAAATACTTCCTCCATATTATTCCTGCCTCCATGCATTTTACCTTGTGCGCCATTGAAGCACACAGCTATTATTGCCTAGCCGTACGTTAAACTAAAGTCTGAAAGGAACATAAGAGTTACTAAATTTAAAATAGAGCGGCCAATGTAGAGATTCCCGGTTTTTATGAAAATACGAATTTTAAGCCTAATGAATTTCATACTGGACGCGGGACAACGGGGCTCAATACGGGAAATCCTGTATTACATGGGACGGATGGTAACCATGGTTAAAGCTTAAGCTATATTAATTATACTAGTAATAAGCAGATTCAATATACTTTCTTTAAACTACAGTATCGTTTATTTTAAAAAAATCCAAAACCTTATGTTAAATATTTTTAGGTGGTCAGATTTTTTGCCGATCAGTGGTGTTTCTATAACAACGAACAGATGCCATTAGTTGTATATGGCAAGTTATTTTGAATAATGCATTGCGGAACACAGTCTTTAAACTGGGGGTAAATTTGTATCGAATCAAGGTACCTCAAATCGGAAAAGAAATAAATTATTTTTTAAAACAGCTTCGGTTAAATTATCGCTGTAGATCTACTTTAATTAAAAAGGTCATTTTAAGAATGATTTCATTTCAAAGGATTATACATTTGTAACAATTACTTTTTGATACGCGATGTAAAACGTTCTACGTTTTAATTTGTATTGTTTTCTGTGTGTTCATTTGCTGATGAGATTATAGCTTAGCTATGCACATGCACAAAGTCAGCTTATGTGCCGACTCCCGATAATGAAGTTAGGTACAAACTGAGGTACAATTTCCCAAGTAATAATCTGAATATCATCAGACAGCTTAAGTTTCACTAGAATAACTATTTGATAGATTTCATTAAAACCTTGGAGACTAACCTACCAGCCAACGTCCAAGCTGCATAATTTAAAGTTTTCTCTGTATGCACCGGATACACAGCAGTGTCAAACCTGCTCTTTGTGTACTCATGTGATGTGATGTATCAATTTTCAAAACTAAAGAGCATTGTAGCATGTATTACATTTGACGTCTATGTGGAATACGAACGGACGGTATTATGGTTCAATAGTTTGGCTTCGTGAATGTGTTTGGAATTTGACTGTATTCTGAACAATGGGGTCTTCCACTATTTATTTTTTATGATACTTCATCTAAATTGAAAGCGATTTATGGTTCAGAAAGTTTTAATTGATTAATATCTGTCGTTGGTTATAGTCTAAAAAAATTATAATATCTAATAGTATAATAAAAACAAGCAACTTCGAATAACGATAAAAAATACATAGCATGGGCAAGTACATATACTAAATAATCGGCCAGAGTATTTAAAATGGACTAAATCGAAAATTGTAAATATATATCTCGCAGGTCGGAATTTCACCCTTGCTTTTAACTATCTATATAATATGTTGAACGTATGTAATATATCAAATTAGTTACTAGATACTTTGTATTCCATAATACAAGGGATTAAATTAATTAACATGTAATATAACGAAATGGAAATATTTGTTCGATGTTGTTAAGTGTATTAGCACGACCTAAAATTAATCTAGGTTTAAACTTTAATCCTGTATGTCGCAGGGTACTTTAAATTTAGGTCAACAATAAATTGATTTTAATCAAACACTTTATACACATAAATATACGTATTTATAACTATCATAGTTACAACAAATACACTGACCTTTAATATTATTTATTTATTTGACAATAATTACACTACAGACAGAAGACCAAATGGCACAATAAATACATAGAATGTAATAAAATATAAAGCTATTTGAAATATTGTGATTAAAGCTATTTATATAGCTAATTTATGTCAATATATATTTTATCGATGTTTTAAATTTTCCTAATAATACTCCAAATATATGATCACAAATAGAATTAGTAATTTTTAGCAGCCTATTTACTACAGAATTTTGACCAAATGCAGTATTTTTTAACTTGACAAAAAAAGATTGTTTTGATCTAGAGTAAAACCAGAGCTGGGCAAATTACTTTGAAAAAGTAATTGAGTACAATTACAATTACTTTAACCAAAATATACTCAAATTACTAATTACTTTTGCATTGTAATTGACATTTTAATTACTTTTTCAATTACTTTACTAAGAAAAAGAGGTAAAAGTTTGTATATCAAAAGTATGAAAAAAATCGAGAAAAATAAGAATTCAAAAATAACAGAAATTATTTTTATTCAAATATTCTAGGCGGCCATGTGAAAATAAACAGTCATTTAATTGTAACATGTTGACCAAGTTTTTTTTAATCACAAAATTTAAATTATATGTTCACATACCCACCTAAAATATTTGAATAAAAATATTTTCTAATATTTTTCAATAATAGGTTTCTTCCAACATACAATCAAATCAGTACGGTACTGTCCGACGCATGCGCAGTATTCAAATGAGAACGCCATTTTAATGTTACGCATTTTTCGGACAGGTCCATACTGATTTGATTGTATGTTGGAACAAACCTTATATCCTTTTTTCTCAATTCTTTTCATATTTTTGATGTACAAACATTTACATTATTGAAAAGAGAAAAAATGGCAGTTTATATTTTAATAAAATAATTATAGGTTGCTATTTAAAAAATAAAAGTTGATAGTCGTACCTCGCAAACCTGATTTTATAAAAAAAAAATATCTACATCTGCTATCAAATAGTATATTTAAGTAAAAATAAAACTTTTATAAGAGTCTTTTTTTTATTATGTACTTATAATAAATATATTGAAAGTGTGGGCATCTTCCCAGATTCATCCTGTATATATGTCTATATGGTTATTAAAAATACTTTATAGTGATTTATATGAAGACATTGCAAATTCGTTGAAAAGTATATTATTACTATTAGGATTCAGAAAAAATAATAAATTATAACTTAAGTAAAAGTCCAAAGTACGTCTTACGTCCCAACGCGCATGACAAGTTGCACTTGTAACCTGTCGTTACACCCACAGCGCAGATAAACTACGCTGCGCCCGTATCCCGGGGATTCCCTCACTTTTTGGTTCGAAATAGTAATTATTTTTCAAATTTTCAAAAGTAATTGAGTATAATTACTTTTTTTTACAATGTAATTAATTACAAATTACAATTTGGGGAAAAGTAATTTAATTAGTAATTAATTACCAAATGTAATTAATTACTGCCCAACTCTGAGTAAAACGATGTAATTTTAAAATAAAACAACTCTAGAATTTGTGGTGTATCTATATAGCCATTCATTAGCTTATAAACAAAAATCTGATGTGACCAATACAATACCTCCCGTCATTTACCTATGGGGTCTCGTTGCTGTGTGCCTGATGTCTGGTCGCGAATCTGGGGAACCCGATTCGATCCCGATCAACGCCAAATATTTCGAATTTTAAATGGCATAAAATTAACCATTGTCGTAAACGCCCGCACAATACAAATATCATTGCCGAAATGTGTGTATAAATCAGATTAGCAAAGCCAGCAATGGATAATATGCCGTGATAATATATTTATTTATTTCTTTATTTAAATACATACCTGCATATTTACTAATGCTAGAAATTATGTATATTAAGTTCCTTTCCCTAAAACTATTGTTCTATTTACAATTTTCGTTTTAAAACGTTAATATTATTAATTTGAAATGATTATTTATGTTTATTGCTGTTTCATAAACTGCCTAAACTTGACTTAACTCGACTCTTATGCAGGGTGAAGTCGGAAGCGGCAAATTTTTACGACGTGTGTGTGTATGTGTATTTGTGTATGTGTATGCGGTATGTATGTGTGTGTATATATGTGTGTGTATGTGTGTGTATGTGTGTGTGTGTGTGTGTGTGTGTGTGTTAACGTTCGTTTAACAGCATAACTCTAACTCTAACCTGTATACGATATTTTCTATTTCTTTCTAACTTTACTACTCTCTTCCTTCTCTTTCTAATATTGCTACTTTTAAATTCAAAATTATATGGAAATGAAAATCTTAACAATCGTTTTTATTCATTTATTTAGCGAGATTTGATATTTGATATCTTTTGCCATTCTGACCCACAAACATGAAAAAATAAATTATACTAGTCACTAGTCTATTTATAGCACTCGAATGAGCTATTGTTTTTAACGAACTTTTGTGAGTGCTATAATAGCTTTATTATAGAAACAAAATTAGAAAGTATTTTCTGTACACTTGCTGAAGTTTTATTTTATCTATCCTTGTGGTTAATTGATCCACTATTTCAAGTATCCAAAGCACACTTTAAAATCTCCTATAGAAAAATATATATTTTTGTACTTTAAGTAATTTTTTCTACATAAGTTATTTATTACATCACTTAATTGTTAGGTGTGTTCGATAAGTATTTCAAAAGTGCAGTGTAAGTGTAGTGCGGTGCAAGTCAGTACAGTGTGCATTAGTTCACAAGTGTCAAAAAACACGATGGTCGCTAGTATGAACAGTGATTAATCGTGATTAGCGAGCATTTGATTAGCATTGTTTTATCTCTGTCAATTGTTTATAGATTATTAACAATTTTGTTTATTCAAATAATATAAACAGTTGCACGTAGTTATTCCTTGTTAATGTAAATATTTCTTTGGTTAAAATTACGTTAACAAATTTCTTGTAAATAAATATGCACGTAGGTATCTATCTATACAAGTTTTATTAGTTTTGGGATAATATTATTGCTGCTTCCATTCAATATTCGTAATTAATTTGCACGTAGAGAGTTGAGATTTTAGGGGATAACAAGTTTGAAAGTTTTTGGGAGGGCTCTAAAGCCAATCTGATACTTTCACGGTGTAGTTTAGATAGTATACGCTATGTTACAGACCTCGATGATGTAGTGGGCAAGGTAATCTACTCACAACCCAAGGGTCCCGGATAAAGTATTGTTAGTTGTGTAGTACATATGTCATTTTATCTCCATTAATGTAATGTACCGTATTCTTAATTACGAGGTTACGAAATTATAAGTAAAAATCTGTTGTGACCAACACAGTACCTCCCGCCATTTAGCTATGTATATAATTTTTATATTACTTTATAAATTTATCCATACAATATAAAGAAAAAGTATTAAAGCAAACTTGTAGATAATGGAATAATTTTTAATTTTTATAATAACAAATTGAGAAAAAATATATTTAAAGGTATTTTTTGAAGAAAAACTATCTTGAGCTTCAAGTAAACTGCCATTTCCGGTTATCCGATTGCCACCAAAATCTAATGGCTTCTTTCCATATTAGAATAAGGTAGAAATACATGGTTTCAAAACTTTTTGAATGATAGTATTTGAGTTAGAGCGAAAAGAGGATCCACACACACACACACATACATACATACATGCAGTAAAATTTTTGAAAGATGTCCGATCAAGGTAATCTACGAATTGTATAAATTCAGATTTTTGCTCCACCCATTTTGACAAATTCAGTAGTGTCGTTTGCTTAGTTTTTTACCTCTCGCTAAGAGAGGTATTGCATTCATGCTAAAAATCGCATATCCAGATTTTATTGAATAAGCACGTTTTAAGGTCCCTACAATCCGATTTTAACATTTTTACGATGATGTCTGTGTGTGTGTGTGTGTGTGTGTGTGTGTGTGGATGTATGTGTGTGTGTGTGTGTGTATGTATGTAGGATGTTGGAAGGACGATTACTCAAAAACTATAAGACTTAAAAATTGTTTAACTACGTATTTTCCAATCGGACATTCATGGGAAGATCTGAAAAGGTTTTGGTAACAATTGGAAAACCGGAAGTAGAAGATTCTTGAAAAAAAATCTTCCAAATATTATTTTTTGAAAATTTTTCGTGATAATATTAAAGAAAATTAAATTCTCTATTTGATACATTTAAATATTTTATTATATATTCTATAGATTTAGAGATAAAAGAAATATAATATATAAAATAATCTGTTGTAATAAATTTTACAGCCGAAAGAATGCCATGGAAAATAGTTTAAATTGTTTGTAACTGACAGATAAATGTCAATGTCAGAAATTCGTAGATATTACTAAAGAGTTTTTCTGGGAAGTACATACATTATATTATTTCTTAATGTATTAATAGTTAAATATTTAAAATTATAGGTCTATTACATATATCCTTCAAAAATACTGTCAATCCTGACAATGAATTGGAAACACTTCGAAAAAATAGAAGAGGACAAAATTTCTTCATAAAATAAATTTAAAATTAAACAATCTAAATATAAGGAATAGATATATGTAAGTAGAATTTTTGTTGTAGAATGTAGGTATACAAGAAATGTTAAATACAATAGGGCGCCTTGACAAGCAGATATGGGGACTCATGTCAGAATGATAGCGAGTAATTATGTATATAGATGTAAATATCATAATTTCTCATTCTAAATTTAGTGATTTTCCAATTCCATATGATTTATTTTCCTCGACAAGTAAATTCCACACTCCTGGTGACAAATTAACTACGTGTATTTAGAAAATCTTGAAATTCTAAATGAAACATAATGACTAATTATCATTCTGAAACGGGCCCCCACATCTGCTTGTCAAGGCCAACAATGTAACATGACTGTTCGCGCCCTATACTTATGTAACCAAAAAAGGAAGTGGCGAGAGGTATTGTGCTGGCCACAACAGATTTTTTTTATTTTATTATTATAAAAATATATGTTACAATAAAAGCATTCAAACTTCAAAAATAAATCAACTGGTAAGATTATTAGCAAATTTAAAACCAAATATGTAAAAAATAAAATGTGTCAGTGATACTGACAGAAAATAACGTTATCCGTACGGCTATGAATCAAGGTAATGTATCTGAATTAATATATAAGCTTACGTTACGGCGAAAGTATTATCAACAACGAGCATAGTTTTAAAGTGGAAGGTCCTAACTTAGTCGAAACAATATGAATTTTTGAAAGACAAACGTGTTATTTCCATCCTTATCGCACACGCTTATAGACTGCAAAGGAGAGACATAAATGTATGCCAATTTGTTAATTCGTTCATGATACAAATAACCTTGATCGGACATCTTTAAATAATTTTACTGTACATACATACACACAGACATCATCGTGAAAATGTTAAAAATGGATTCTAGAGACCTTGAAACGTGGTCATTTACCAAAATCTCGATATGCGATTTTTAGCACGATCCCTATACCTCCCTCACCAAGGATAGCGGGAGGTAAAAATTGATTCAAGTCCAATTGCACCAACAAGGCTTAAATATTAAGCGATCCTTAAAAAATGCATATCTATATTTTAACCTGTAGGTACAGTAAAAATTTTCAAATATATCAGATCAAGATCATCTGTATCATGAACGAATTAACAAATTGGCATACATTTATCTCTTTTCTTTGTAAAGGTTATAAGTATGTGCGATAAGGACGGATATAACACGCTTGTCTTTCAAAAATTCATATTTTTTCGACTAAGTTAGGACATTCCACTTTAAAACGATACTCGTCGTTGATAATACTTTCGCTATAACGTAAGATTATATATTAATTCAGATACATTACCTTGATTCATAGACGTACGAATAACGTTATTTTCTGTCAGAGTTACTGACACTAACATTGTGTTATTCTCTCATTTTTCACATATTTGGTTTTATAAACTTACCAGTTAACTTATTTTCGAATTTTGAATGCATTTATTGTAACATAAATTTTTATAATAATAAAATAACAGCAGTATCTTATGTACCCTCATAAAAACTAAGCAAACTACACTACTGAATTTGTCATAATGGGCGGAGCAAAAATCTGAATTCATACAATTCTAAAATCACCTTTATCGAACATCTTTCATAAAATTTACTGTACACGCTAAAACCTCATCACTGCTTATGATGTACACATTTAACGTGCACCGACTTATTGCTCTCAAAATACCCAAATTCACTATTGTTTAATCATGAGTTGATCCACAGGTCAACGCTGATTCTGAATCAATCCAATTCACAATTAAAAATGAAGCTAATCTACTAATCAAAATCAATAATAAACTAATTCGTCATATTCCATTATCACATCTTTGAATCCTAATTTTGACATTTATAGTTATGTCATGATTCTGGGTATTGTACTCATTTGTAACTTTGTGTCACACTTATTCTTTATCTTTGTTTAAAACCGGAATAGTTTTTTTTTTTTCTATGCAAACTTTTATATCTTTCATTTTCATTATACTTAAAAACACTCCTTATGGGATTCAGGGTAATTGATGCATTTATGAATTTGTAGTTTACAAAATTTTGGTATAAAATTATAATTTTAAATTTTATCAGTACAGTAAATCAATTCTTTAATAAATTCTTCGTGTTTATGGAATATAATTTTCGATGTGAATTTAAAATATCTGCAAAGTTTTTGAAGATAGAATATGCTTGTTGACAGCTGTCAAAAATGAAAAATAGGTCATGCAGAAGCGACCCCGTCGCGACCCTGGGTACTGGTTTTAAACCAGTAGGTAATTCTGCGATACGAACTAGTATTCTTCAAACAAGAAACAAGTACCTATAGCCAAGTAACGAATTTATAAATACACATCAGTGACTTTTTGCTATTGTTAATAAATAATGTGTATGTACTTATGTATTAATTCGACACGAATGAATAAATAAGTGTAATTTCTACCTATATCAAAATAAAAAATCTGTTGTGGCCAGCACAATACCTTCCGTCAATCCTGTATATAATATATAAATTCCATACATAATTTTTCTTGCAAAAGATTCTAAATTTCCAGTAAAATTATTTCATAAACAAACTATTCAAATTGAACTTGACACTGACATCTTCTTCTTCTTTAGCTTTTCCCATTCGTTAGGGGTCGCTATTTTTGCGTGTCGTTCTGATTCAGTATAATATTTGTGGATACAATTTAATCATTCAAAATTAAATGTTAAACTACACATTTTCAAAGATATATTTTATTTTGATATAATAATGAGCATAAAGATACAACACCTATGTATAGTTACAAAAATACTGAAAACAATGATATAAATACATATTTTGAAAATAAGTAATAAACTACTTACTGTTAGCATACATTTCATATATTATTCTTCGAATTGCATCGGTGTTAAAAGTATCAAGATCAGCTGTTGCAGTTGCTTTTCTGGGTCGTTTTTTTCCAGAAGAAGTTAATTGTTCTTCATTTTCGATATTATTAACACGTTTTAGTACCCTGTTTACTGTGGTTTCAGATATTTGTAGTGCATCCGCTGTACGCTAAAATAAAATACTTGCTAAATTTCATTTATTAATCATGAAACTTCTTTTGTCTAGCAATTTCAATTTTCAAAGTAATTAAAAAAATATATTCACATATACTACCTGCTGCACCTGATGAAGATCTAATAATAGTCCATTATTTTCTGTTTCCCGTTGAAAATATTCGTGTTTATTATGCACAAATTGAATAGCTTGCCTTCGCAAAGTTTTTCCTTTCTCTTTCATGATTATGTTCAATAAAATCGCGGAACAAAATTAGAAACTTATTCGTTGATTTTGATTGAACGTCAAATCGGGCATCAAATTCAAAAAAACAAACTCCGCCACTGGATTTGCTTTAACGTAGAGGGCAGTTCAATAGATAATTGCATATCAGCAACTCATCGACATACGTTCCCATTACTTTCAGTGTGTTAGAGAGCAATGTGAATACGGAATATATATATATATATATATATATATATATATATATATCTGTCATATAGCATAAATCACGTAGACATACGTTAAATAATCTATCTCTTTCTAATACATAATGTTGCTATACTACCGCTATATAAAATGTTGTTTATTCTTTCTTCGAACAAATGGCCTTGAATTGTCATCTTTCGTGAACCAAACTATATTAAAAATTGTTTATTTGTAACACTTCAAAATATATTTAATTAGGAATCTAGGGTCCTGTTAACTACCCCTGTACAATAAAGTCACTGTTCAGCCCGTAGGGTTGTTGTATTTCTCTATTATATTTATAAGTATATGGAGGAGATATTATTCAACTATTTTATAGTTTATTAAAATAATTAGCCAATATATGTATGCAACTATCTAATTTCACCCCATACATCACAAATTTGGGCACATAATCTTTTAAATTGATGATTATATGTATTTTCATATTGCCGGACGGTTTTACAGAACAGTAGACATTCACTGCCTCTGAGCGATGCGTCGATAATTTCACTCCCATGAGAATTTTTGGCAAAACAAAAGCACATCTGAGCTGACCCCTCAAAGACGCACCACATGTCCCATTTAACCAAAGTCGTATCTCTTATAGTTTCCGAGATCCCAATGGTGGCCTTCAAAATCCGGACATCCTGTACATGTGTTTGCTGGGTCTGTGCAATTTTTTTGCATAAATTTCACTAGAAATTCATTCGAATACAAACAAAAAAGAAATTGTGAAATTAACAAAAAATACGTGAAGTAGATAGCGTCAATTTGGCAGCATAAAACTGATATTGTCATAACTACCCGGAGTTTTTTTTTTCAAAATTTTTACTAGAAATACAATGGAATACAAACGAAATACAAACGATCTGTGTAATTTTTAAAAGGAATTACGTAAACTTTGCTGCTAGCGTGAACTCGGCAGTATAAAAATGAAATTGCCATATCTTTCGGTAGAAATTTTTTTCAAAATTTTTATTAGAAATACAATCAAATACAAGCGAAATACAAACGATCTGTGAAATTTTTTAAAAAAATTACGTAAACTTTGCTGCTAGCGTGAACTTGGCAGCATAAAAATGATATTTTCATAACTTCCCGTAGAATTTTTTTTCAAATTTTGTAATAGAAATACAATGGAATACAAACGAAATACAAACGATTTGTGAAATTTAAAAAAAAATTAAGCAAACTTTCCTGCTTGCGTGAACTTGGCAGAATAAAAATAAAATGCAATTTATTAACGTTAATTGCGCAATACAAATAATTTTTAGTAAAATACAATGAAATACAAACGAAATACAATCGATTAAGTGCATTTGTATTAATTTTTTTAAATATGTTGCTGCCAAGTTCACGCACCTCCCTACTCAGCAGTTGGTTTCGCTGCCAGCGATGAGAGGTGCTGAACGCTCCCAGTGTCTGTGTATGTACAATGGGTGTAAACATAACCTCTGTATTTGAAAGTGACAGCTAACAAATTTGTACTGGACTTTTGCCAAATGTTTCATTTAAAATGCACTACGCATGTGTTGTAACAACTAGTGCCGAGCATGACGACCTATACTTGAATGAAAAACTGTTAAGCGAACGGGCCCCAAGCTGGTGCGTAGATAAACAAGCAAATACAATAGGAATACTCTGGATTGGTAATTATTTGTATGTATATATGGTGAAAGGTAAAAGATTCTGGAACTTAATTGTTGAGCAATATAAGCGGTTAAACAAACACGTCAAGGGGGTATTTAATTACATAATGATAAGTATACAGTTGGAATTGGTGCAATGTAGCGTAAATAAGATTATGTTAAAATAAGTTACGAAAATAAACACTTCATATACATTTTTCAATCCAATGTAAATAAATAAAAATATTACAGTAAATTTTAATGACTATTACTACAACATTTATTATTTGATATAAATAAATTTTAATTAAGTCATAAAATGAATAATTATTGTAACAAATAAAATGTATATTTTACCTTTTCACGCGTCGAATAAAAACAAATAGAGGTATTTATTCAATTATTATGTTACAAACAAAAAATTGGCTCAAACATGTGATATAATTAAAATAAAATATGAAACAAAAACAATTATTTTGCAGCAATTATATTTAAAGACATGATATTTACCTACAAACGAAATTTTAATTAACTGGTTTTCGTGTAAATTTAAAAAGCTTTCTTTTTATAGCCTTCATTAAAAATAGTATCACTTTTAATTACATATTTAAAGCATTTAAATTCAAAAACGTGTGAGTGATAAACTTAAATTTTAATATGAAAGCATTGTACGGGTCAGACACGATGTTCCAGGAGTGATTGAAATATGAAATCAAATCGATGGTTTAAAGCACATTTGTTGTATGTCCAGTATTCTATATTTTGTATAAATTGAAATTTAAAATTTACTTAAGAATGATAATTCACCAATGAAAGATAATAAATTATTCACAACAATGTCCGGACATACAATATCTGTATACTACACAATACGAAATCTTTAAATGCACATATAATTTAAGTGACATGCTACATATGTGAAGTAAAAATAAATAACTATGGAACATACAATAATTGGAAATAACAATAAATTTCATTTTGTGTACATATAAGGATATACTATGTTTGTGCGGAACAAAGATATAGTCATATACAAAAATTATATAGTAAAAACTGGAAATAGGAAAAAAGTGGATATACAATAATTGTGCTTTAAACTATCGAAATATGAATTATTTTTTTTAAACAAGAGGTTATATTGATAAACCAGTACAAGTACTGAAATATTTTGAAATTCCGTACTATAACAAATACTTCAATTGGTTTATATAGATGTCCACATGATGTATTATAAGATTTACACCTGGTATAAAAGTAAAAGTTGAATTCGTTTAAAAAATTAGTTATTATTTGTAACTCCAAATAGTGTTTATAATAGTGTTAGAAGATACATACATGTATATATTATATTGAAACTCATCTATACGAGTACACATAGAGTACTTACCTTTTAATGGAAAATCTTCATACCTGACGCCTTTATTTAAGAAAATACATTTACACAAATCTTTGTATTTTACTTTAAATGTTTGTTTGAACCTTATCACAATGAATACACAAAAATATACGTCCATCCGCTGCAATATGTCACAATAAACTAAATCTCGTATATTGCACATTGCGATTTTAAACATGTTTCATTAGGCATTAGTTAGCATAGTAATGATCGCATTGTAAACAGAAATTATTTATTTATGGAGATTAATAAATTTAAATAGTTTTTTCCAGAAATCTACTAAAAGTAGGCATTTTAATGTTTGTTTTTAAGTTTAAAAATTTGGTGTGACCAACACAGTACCTCCCGCCATTTACCTATGTATATAATTTTTATATATAGAAAATGTATTAAAGCAAATTTGTAGAAAATGGAATAATCTTTAATTTTTATAATAACAAATTCAGAAAAAAATACATTTAAAGGTATGTTTTGAAGAAAAACTATCTTGAGTTTCAAGTAAACTGCCATTTCCGGTTATCCGATTGCCACCAAAATCTAATCAGTTCTTTCCATATTAGAATAAGGTAGAAATACATGGTTTCAAAACTTTCTAAATGATAGTATTTGAGTTAGAGCGTAAAGAGGATCCATCCTCCCTTACCAAGGGTAGCGGGAGGTAAAAATGACATTTTATGACATCAGTGTTGAATAGTGACATATCATTGTCACTTTTGACACTAGCTTTAACTTGGTAATGACGAATGGAACAACAGATCGACATTTTTATCATATGTCAAAAAAATATTAGAAACACAATTTTAAATAGTGTTTGTAGAAACGGCCATACTCGAGAAACGTGTTCAGGAGATCAAAATAAACAAAAACAAGTCATATAAACATGTGTCCGATTGTTAACCGTTACGGAGATATCACTTAAAAAAATATAATAAAAGCAGCACCTCAATGACGAAACAAATCATTTATTATAATGTACTATGCTATACAAGTGAAGGAAAAACAATTCAATGTAGAATATTTTCAAAAATATCACCGCCAACTTCGATGCAATTTACAGCTGGATGTGACAGCCACAAAAAACAAATGCCAAATATTATTTCTAACAATAACAGCTGGATGTGACAGCCACAAAAAACAAATGTGAACTATTATTTTCCGCGGTTAATCGCTTACAATTAATAATTCATATCTCAGTAACGGTTAAGAATCGGATACATGTTTATATGACTTTTTTGTTTATTTTGATCTCCTGAACACGTTCCTCGAGTATGGACGTTTCCTCACCAATCACCCTGTGTATTAATTTTCAAAAGTAGTGGGCAATATTAATAAATGAAGTTTACAAGTGAGTAAAATACAATAGTATATTAAGTTATTAGAAATAGAAAGTGGTCTTTTTGTGTTAAACCCAGCTATTGCAGCCGAGGCATCAGCCGAGACCAGGCAAGCTGCATAAAACACGAAAAGGGCGTTTTACTCCGAATGACATATACTATTTTTACTTCCTTGTACGTAAGTAAAGGAAGTATTGTAATCGCGAAAAATTTCGGTTTTCAGATTTCAGCGGAAATATCCATTTTGATCATCCCTGAATCCATTTTGACTAATTTCGTCGTGACGTCTGTACGTACGTTCGTATCTCGCATAACTCAAAAACGGTAAGCCGTAGAAAGTTGAAATTTTGTATTTAGGACTCCTATAACATCTAGTTGTGCACCTTCCTTTCTGGTTATTACACAGTTTCCAGAAGTGGCACTTTACTTGAAGCCTATAATAGATTTTAATGAAAAACTGTTTTAAAATATAATCCAAAACTTTTCAAATTTGGTATACAAGACTTTTATGTCAATCGAAATAACATAATAGATTTTGGTTAAAATAGGCTATCCGGAAGTGGTACATTACTTGAAGTTGTTAACAGTTTTTCTTGAATAAAATGATTTTATTTTGATTTTAGAAATAAATGCTTCAAATAAAAGTTTTAGTGAATTAATTTCTGCGTCTAGCACTTCAAGTATTATTAAATTAGCCCTTTGTATAAGCGAGATATGTAAATTTAAAAATTATATACTTTTTTGTTTTTGTAGTAAAGCTTGCTATAGATTAGGACAAAAACATAAAAAAAATGTTCATGTCAAATTACGTTAAATACGTGCAATTTTATGATTCGTACAATAACAAATATTATATTTTTATTGTGAAATTAGTCATATTCTTTGTTGTAATCAAATATTTCTTTGTTGTAATCAAAACTCTCTTTAAAAAGAACCGGGTTAGATTATGGTCGCTATCGCTATCGCTATATATCTTACTGTTTTGAAGTTAAAATTAATATTTTGTAATTTATTTATTAAAAAAATATGTATAGTTTAACAATCGTACAAGGAAGTCGTGTGGTGTCCACATCAGATTTTTTCTTAAAGTATTTCAAATAAAATGTTCTGGTTTTTTATTGTTTTGGATTTTTTCTAGAGTTCGCAATTTCAGCCAAAGCTGGCTGTGTATACAAAAAACATAAACGATACAACTGTCAAATAACAATTTTCAATAAGATATGTTACTGTGGCAACTGCTGCCGCCAGCGATTAATTAAGAAACTATCATTTTTTTATTAGTACAACAATGAACATTATTGTACTAGTAATATAATGAATATCTTCTATAGTGTATGTACAGTAGCATAATATGAATATTATAATAGGTTTGAAGAAAATAGTATATTGTGTTATTAGGATTAAAAGTGATACTTTGTGTGGCGAGCGTGGAAGTTTGAACGACGAGCGAAGCGAGTCGGACAATTGCACGCTAGGCACACAAAAACACTTTTACTCCGAATGACACATTATATTTTTTCTTCAAACGTAGATATTTGAAGAAAAATATCTACTTCTGACGTTACATTTTACGTAAATTACGTTTGCGATTTCAATTGCCCTGTAGCTATGGAAACTTATTTGTTAACTTTTTGTTATAAGCATTGAAGTGAAAATTTTCACGTTTTGACGTTTAAATAAATACTGTGCAATTTTATATCCCCCATGTGTGCAATTATGTCGGAATTTGAAGTATTATAATGTACGCCCACTGAAGTTGTTCAATTGGATGGAAATCTAACAGTGTGGCGGAAAGATATGTCCAGGTATCACTGCAAAACAATATAAACTTTTCTTATCACTTTAATTCTAAGTATTCTTACGTTCATTACCGTCCCTGTAATTATAATCTGTAAGTCTGCTATTCTTTAATATGTTATTTCATCAAAAGTAAACTCTGTTTATATTTCAATTCATAGGTTATTTAATTAAATTTGACAGCTATTGATGATATTTAGTAACTTTATTCTTAGGTTACCTAGCGTGTTATAGTGACATTTAGGGCGATATTACAGGATTCTTTTATTAAAGTTACTTCTTATTCGTTGATTCTGTATAGTTTCTATAGATATTTATTTATTTTATTTCTACGCCGGCGGTGAAGAAATTAAACTTTTACCTTGTGAATCAAATCACAAAAGATGCTACTTTTGTGACGTTTGAAGAAAAAAAAAACATTTTACCTATCAAAGCCAACTACCTATTAATCCTAATACGGCTAAATAGTAAAATAATGACAGCTTTCTAGCAAAATCACAAATTGTGCTACACAAATGCTCATAATGTTGCTAATCTATAGAGTTAACGAACGTACTCGTATTAGTTATTTCAAGTGTTATTGTACTATAATAAACTACTCAAGATGAATAATTAATAAGATCCTAATCTCAGTTAGTGCTGATATTGAAACTTGTGCTGAGTAATATTAGTTAAAACACCGGCAAATTTAATACAAACATCGCCTAAACTCATCTCATACTTAATCAAATTATGAGTTTGTCTCTTGATCAGTAACATATTACGTTGTTGGATAACTAATAAAATCATTTATTACAAACTCCCTGATCTTTAATAATTAATCCAATACCAAAGTTGTGTTAAAATTCCTACACTGAGCCAGAGACTCTAATTATAACAGCATCGTCAGACTATATCAAGAAGTTCAATGGATAAACCAACAATTTAATTGAAAACTTTGTCTCGACGTAATTGAAAACGGATTTTGGATTTTAAATTAAAGGTTGCAGTTGGAAAGCAGCGGGTTATGAATACAAACAACTCATTAAGAAGTGAAGATTTTGTATCATTTCGAAGGGTTAAGGAAGATGAAACTTTTTTCAATTATTATCTTAATTGAAATTATAATGAAAAGTTAGACTCAAGAAACGCAATATTGTTTAGTTTTTTGGTTTATGAAGTTTAAAATTACTTACAAACCTCAATTAATATTATAATACGGAATTAAACAAAACGCTGATGTACTCGTATTTAATTGAGAATATAATTAATTAGTCACGTCACATTGTTTCCGCCAATCAACATTCAGAACCTCCCTAGTTACATGGCTATCACAGCGATGATAAATAACAAAGAAATTATCACCGTATTAATCGTCGATTGGCGGGATTTGTTTTATTTATTTACGACAATGGCAGTTAATTTTGAGTATAAAAATAAGTAATAACAATAATTAAAACTCCGAAATATAAAATAAAACTCGTAAATACCATGTTTTAATACAATATGGATATGTATATCAAAAGTTAGGTTAGCAGCACACACAATGTGTTCCAAAAGTTCATTATATTTTCTCATTAAATATAAGCTCGTGATATGATTAATAATAAAAGATATTGCTCGTGAAACCGAAGCAGTACATATCTGCAACTCGGTTTCCCTCGAGAATATCATCGATGATAATCATTATCACTTGTTATATTACGTATGAAAATACAATGGGATTCTGTTGATTTCACTTTTATAATAATAATTTGCTTTAATTTTTTTGTTGTTGAATGAAAATATAAAATTAGGAGCAAACCGTACACAGACTCCTTCTCCGGGAGGGGTTATAACTAAAAAAAGAAAACTCACTGTAATGGATATACTAGCAGGAAATATTGAATCATTCCATGGTTTTAACATATCCATGATTATTGGTTAGCTATGTATTTGGAATTTCTGAATTCCTAAATCCCGAAACACGGCATATCCAAAGCTATTTACACGTAAAAATTTACTAGAAGTAAAAAAATGTGGGGGGGGTTCTAACCCATAGAACTCCCTTCTTATGTGTACGCCACTAGAGTAAACAACAAAAACGTTAGAGAGACACGCTGCCACAACGCATTGTGAATTAATTTGTTAAATGTTTTTGCTTACTGAACGGTTTCGGTCTTGGGTCCTACGATACGAGTATCTGGTAGAGTAATTAACTTCTAAAAAAAATATGAAGTGAAAAAATATATCTCGGATAAGAGTTAAAGATGCCCAATGGAAAATAAATGTATCATAGTTACCCGTAAATACATTCAGCGATTGTTCCAGTCAGGTTACAGCCCTCAAAACCCAAATACACCCATTTTCTCCAAAATCTTTATGAATTTGAATTTTATATATTTAGATACATCTCAACGCGATATCTCTTTTCGTTTTTGAGATATGTACATGCATGTACAACTTTACCAATTTCTGCGTTATAATAAAATATGGAAATACGATCCTACCGACTTCGTAATTCGATTCTACGGACAAAATTACATAAGGTTACCAATTTATACAAAATTTGTCTCACTAGTTCAGTTTGCACAGCCAAACATCTGAAATCCCAGAAATGGCAAAAATCGCAAGGAGTATACCTAAAAGGTGCGGCTCCACTGAGTCGGCTTTAGTAATAAAAATGATAAGATAGGCATCAGGGGGACGATAGTGTAACAGAAATTGCGGGTTTCTTTGGTGAATCTAAAGATAAAATGGAAATGGGACGCAGCTTTAGATTTTTAGTGATTTTTTTTGTGATTTTTGGTCATTTTCATTTGTTTTGTTCAAGAAATTAGATCCATTTTACAAAAAAAATTAATTTAGTATCGAATGGTAAAGTCGCCAGGCATATATCTTTCCATTTTTGGGCAAATATCTCAGGAACAGAGATAATTTAGCTTAACGTGTCACACTGGGTCCAATACTTTCGAAACACCATTCACAGTTTGTCAAATTGTGATTAAGGTATTGTTTAGCGCCATGGCAACCAGTATTTTATATATTATTTTAACAACGACTCTAGAACAAAACAAATTTTCATCCTCATTATTCATATGTTGCTTCAGTAATAAGATTTCAGTTGTTGCTCATTATTTTCAAATTTTCTTTATAATATTTTTTATACGATCATGTAAAAGCAAGTAAAGATGATCTAGAAACAAACTTGTAAGATTCTACTGATTATATGCGAAACAAAAACATTTCTGATAAATATGTTTACTCCCAGTTCTAATGACAATATTTCATGGTGTAAATTAAAGGCATGGAGGTAAAGTTTGGCAATATATAAATGAGAAAAACAGTCAGCATTTGTTTTGAATTCTAAAAAGTTTCTGACATTTGATTATGCGATACAACAATGCAGCATACATAAAATAAGAAACAACAAAAATTTACGATAAGCACCAACTTCGGAACACGTACCTACTGACAATTTATCTTCCCAGTATAGATTTTTTTTATCTCGAAGGATAGATATAAAATGATAAACGCGCATGGATGAAAGTACATCGAAATATCTTTTATCCATACATCCAGTGGCTTATTCAGAGATGGGCTTAGGGGGCTTAAGCTCCCCTCCCTTAAAGTTCAGTGATTTGGAAATATAATATATTTAAATTAATCTTTTTTTTCTATTTTTTTCGTTAACATATTTGAAAACAAGAAGTACAATGGCTAAAGAAAAGTTAAAAATAGTTTAAATCGTTTACAATATAAAAACTTGCTTATTAATGTTTCAGATATTTTCCAAAAAGAAAGTAAAAAATTCAATCGTTTTGTAATTATAACGAAATGTTGGAAGCCAATAATTAAATTTTTGTTTTAATGTAATGCGTATGTGGTAGTGTATACTAACTTATACTGTATGTTCCTATTTATGTTCACTGTTATTGTTTATTATTATAAATGAATCAATAAACTATTATCTCTTATTTGGTTTTATTATGTAAAGTAAAGGATGTCTCATTTTCTATGTTTTTTACGGTATCTCGGTTAATAAAGGATCTTTCAATAAGGACGCTCAATTTTTAAATGTAAATAAAACAATTTGTGTGTGAGATAAATATTCAGTCAATTTTATTTTATTTGAAAGAATATTTTATGGTATTAAGTATGGAATATAACGTCGTTCATATGTCCGCCGTGGTTTTGCTTGGTGGAACGTATTCTGGAGGTCCATTTTTCGATGACTTTGTGTCATATATATATGGCTGAATTTGCTGGATAGCATTCGTTATGTTGACTTTGAGGACATCAATTGTTTGCGGTTTATTCGCATAGACCTGTGATTTAAGATAGCCCCAAAGGAAGAAGTCTAAAGGTGTGAAAACGCACGATTGCGGTGGCCAGTTCACGTCGCCGCCGCGCGATATAACCATGCCCTCAAATCGCTCGTACAGAATATCCATTGTGACATGTGCTGTGTGGCACGTAGCGCCGTCCTGTTGGAACCACATGTCGTCGGTATCCATATCATACATTTTAGGCCAGAAAAAGTTGCGTATCATCGATCTGTAGCGCTCGCCGTTGACGGTTATGGCAATACTAGTTTCGTTTTGAAAGAAGTACGGACCGATGATTCCACCAGACCAAAATCAGGATGAATTCGGTGCTAGTATATCTTGTGTGGATTGGTATCGTCCCAAATCCGACAATTTTGCTTGTTCACATATCTATTCATTCAAAAATGGGCCTCGTCGCTAAAGAAGATTTTTTTGGGGAAATTTAGGTCAACTTCCAACTGCGCCACAGCCCAATCAGGAAACACACGGCGTTGTCTATGGTTGTTTACCTTAAGTTCATGGGTCAGTTGGATTTTATACGGGTGCAGACCCTAGGTCCCGACGTAAAATTCGCCAAGTTGAAGTCGCAGAAAGGCCAAGTTCTTGTGAACGACGAGAAATTGACTGCCTCCGGATTTCCCGTACACTCTCACGCACAGCAGCGATGTTTTCATCAGACCTTGTGTTTCGGTGACGTACGGGTGTTGGCTGATTATTTACGGAACCAGTTGATTTGAATTTGACCACCAAACGTCGAATAGTCGACTCGGTAGGACGGTTGTGACAAGGATAAAAATTACGTAATGCGCGGAACGTTCCTCGAACGGCGCACTGATTTTGAAAATAAAATTTGATTTGTTCAACACTATAACCATCCATGGTGATTTGCTATACACTATTGAACAATTTACAAAAAAAATGACAGATGGTGCTTTAACAACATGGCTGCTATAACCTAACAAATATCGAGCGTCCATATTAAACACCCTTTATTAACACCACAGGAATTTTAGATCCTTTGTTTTTGAGCTACAGGCAAAAACTCGTCTTTCGCTAATTTCGACAATATCTCATATTTTATTTATTTATTTGAGAACAAATAGGTGCTTAGACAAATTTTGTACCGTTTTTTGCGTAGAATAAAATGGCGTAATTAGATTTTTTAAAATTTAATAATTCTCGAGATATATCACAAACTGTTGAAAATAGTTTTATATTTTTGCTTATTTTATAAGCTTTTCAATGATAGGTCTAGGACAAGTGTACATTCTTCTGTTTTAAACATGAATAAAACTTTTTTTTTTTTTGGAGTGAAGATGTTTAAAATAATTCAGAAACAAATAAAAAAGCTCTATTACAGATCTCCTTTTCTTCAGTTTTTATCATTTCTTCAATTTATATACCTCAGAAAGCATATTAAACCACTTCTTTCGAAGTATAACGTTGATAAAATATAATTTATCTACCCCAAGAAATTAAGAATCATTTTAAGAACATAATTAATACATATAGAATTAAAATAAACACATGATGATCTGTAATAGATTTTTTTCATTTGTATCTTAATAATTTTCAATTTTGTCAACCCAAAAAATTAATAATTTATGTATTATTCATATTTAATACAAAAGAATGTAGACTTATTATATATCATTGAAAATCTTATAAAATAAGAAGAAAGACAAGATTATTTTCACATACGTTCCCATTTAAAAAATCTGATGTGAACAACACAATACCTCCCGCCATTTAATTTGTATTACTTTAAATACATACCTATGGGCTCTCGTTGCCGCGTGCCTGATGTCTATTTGCGAATCTGGGGGACCCGATTCAATCCCGATCAACGCTAAATATTTTGCTCTCGCCTACGAAATTTGTAAAAAGGTCCAGGGTTCAAATCCCTGCGAGGTCTATGAATTTTTTCACAAATACTTTCTTTGTTTAATTAAATATTTCTTCGATACTTTGGCGCTATTTCTACGATAAAAAAATCTTATGTGGCAAACACAATACCTCCCGTTTAATTTAATTTTTTTCAAGTAAATATTTAAAATTAAATTAAATTTAAATACCGGGTTCGTTCCCGACCGACGCCAAATATTTCAAATTTTAAATAGCACAAAATTGTCCCGTGTGTTGCACTCTCCACGCCAGCAATGAGGTGACGCTTGGCAAACGCCCGCACGATATAAATATGGCATCTTCATTACCGAAATCTGTGTACAAAGCAATTTAGCACACCTAGCAATGGGTAATATGCCGTGATATATTTTTTTTTTTTATTTAAATACATACCTGCATATTTACTAATGCTAGAAATTATGTATAAATTCCTTTCCATATAATTATTGTTCTCTTTACTATTTTTGTTTTATAAAGTTATTATTATTAATTTGAAATTATGTATATTAAGTTCATTTCCATATAACTATTGTCCTATTTACAATTTTCCTTTTAAAACGTTACTGTTATTAATTTGAAATCATTATTTTTTCGACAGTGACATTTATCTGTCAGTTACATACATTTGAACTGAACTGTGTAACCATGGAGTTGTCTTTGAAGGATAAGTTCCGAGATATAATTTTTATATTATATAAAACTTATCCATAAAATATATAGAAAAAGTATTAATGCAAACATGTAAAAAATGGAATAATCTTTAATTTTTATAATAACAAATTGCGCAAAAATGATATTTAAAGGTGAAGGTGAAGAATAACTATTTGAGCTTCAAGTAAACAGCCATTTCCGGTTATCCGATTGCCACCAAAATCTAATGGCTTCTTTCCATATAAGAATAAGGTAGAAATACATGGTTTTAAAAGTTTTCGAATGATAGTATTTGAGTTAGAGTGCCCAGAAGATCCACACACACATACACACCCACAGACACCATCCTGAAAATGTTAAAATTGGATTATAGGGACCTTAAAACGTAGATATTTACTTAAATCTCAATATGAAATATTTAGCACAATCCCTATACCTCCCTTACCAAGGGTAGCGGGAGGTAAAAAATATTACGAAAAACGGTACAAAATTTATTTAAACAATTTTTCTCTATCATAATAAATGAGATAATGAGTTTTTGCCTGTAGCTCAGAAACAAAAGATCGAAAATTCCTGTGGCGACTATTAAACTCTTCTCCAAAAGTTGACACTGAAATATGGAAACTATTTTGTTCTATCGTTAATATTACCCGAGATGCATTAAAACATCGAAAATGAGACACTTACAATTAGCCGTCTTTATTTTCAATTCAGAATTGTCTTAAAGTATAATTTCAATTAGGTGTTAACAATTACTCGAAAATTCAGTCAAATAGCATTTATTCTTACTAGACCAACGTTTCGGTGCATCTTTGCACCTTCTTCAGGGTCTACAACAATTATACAACAAAAATGTAATACATACAAAATAACATGGACATTATCAAACTTACAGTAAGATCTTACAAATTGTTACAATTCATGTACAGAAAATAAATTCGTACAAAACATTCAATTAATTTATTAAACATCGTACCAAAAATTCAAAGAGCATATACACATCCATTTGCTCTAAAAAACGACAACCGAATAATACGGAAAATAGCCGGAAATATCCTGTGTAAGGATTCTGATACGGACTCCTATTGGTCGTCTGTACGCTAATAATAATGTAGCAAGTTGTAGGAATTTAATATAAAATTTAAAGAAATTAATGAACCTTAGTTTGGCCTGAAATTTGCCTTTTCCTTTTTGAACTTTTCCAATATACAAAAATATACGCTGTTAAGTCCTTGAATATCAATTCTTGCATTGATGTTATTGCAATCATCCCTGATATGTAACATTTGAAGAAACATACGTTTGGAGTAATTCTGTTCTTCCTCCAAAATCTTGAAATTTTCCAGATCAAAAGTGTGTTTAATGGTTGATAGTATAAACATGGATCAACTCTTGATCTTAGTTTTCAGAAGTTAACTGACTGTTTTGAACTAGCTTTGAGTATATAAACATTATTTTTTACTTAACCAAAGTTTAAATGATGGTTAATTTGAACGATCGAATTTGCTCGTTCAAAGTGAAGTTCATTTCTTAAATGACGATTGCAAATATCACGATCCAACTGTTCATTGATTATTATTATTTTATTTTGATAAAGCAGTGGTAAATAAAATTTTTATTTTACTTTACAGTATTATTTAAAAGGTTAAATTTTGATTCATCGAGCTCAGATAGTGAGGAAGATATCAGGTTAAGAATTTTAGATGTGCCCGTATATTTTGGGATAGAAACAATCCATTTGAAGTTTATGATGACATAGAATTTGAATTAAGATTTCGATTAAACAAGAATATAGTGCGTGAATTTGTAGAAATATGAAGTCCACAATTAGATCACACTTTGAAATAAGTCTATCAATTCAATGCTTTAAATTTTATTTACTCTAAGGTACGTAGATACCTAGCAGCAGGAATATTTCAAAGTGTAGCTGGTGGTGATCTTATTGCAGTTAAAAAATTTACTGCGAGTCGAATAATACACAAAGTAGTATTCCATATAGCATTGTTTCGTTCCAATCCAATTATATTAAAATGCCCCACACAAATGAAAAGAGGTTAATAGTGTTTCTGACGAGACGATCGAGACGGCAAACTACATTGTCTCGTCTCGTCTCGTTTAAAAGACAATAAATTAAGTCTCGTCTCGATTTTTTCTCGTCTCGAACAATGGAGTCTCGTCTCGGCCGAGAATCTCGACGAGATTTCTCGATGTTTTTTTTGTTAATAAATCCAATATGCAATTTATTTTGATATACTATATATTATATATATATATATATATATTATAATCGTAAATACATATAAATAATATGCAGAGTGGTTAAAAAAATTAGTCAAATAGCTATTTTCTTCACTATCTATTTAACACCTATTTATCCGAACAAAATATTAATATATAAATAAATATATCATCACGGCATATTACCCATCGCTGAGTACATTCAAACAAAATATTTTAGAAAACATAAGTTGCTATAATGAAATTAAAGAGGGTAGGCCAACTGATATGGGACGGGTCTTGTATACAAGTATTATGTTGAACATAGTTAAAAAGTATTTATATGTTACTTGAAATAATTTTTAAACGTAGTTAAATTATTTGAGACAAATAAACTTTGTCAAATTGATCATATATTTTTACCTCTCGCTAAGAGAGGTATTGCATTCATGCTAAAAATCGCATATCCAGATTTTATTGAATAAGCACGTTTTAAGGTCCCTACAATCCGATTTTAACATTTTTACGATGATGTCTGTGTGTTTGTGTGTGGATGTATGTGTGTGTGTGTGTGTGTATGTATGTAGGATGTTGGAAGGACGATAACTCAAAAACTATAAGACTTTAAATTTGTTTAACTACGTATTTCCCAATCGGACATTCATGGGAAGATCTGAAAAGGTTTTGGTAACAATTGGACAACCGGAAGTAGAAGATTCTTGAAAAAAAATCTTCTAAATAATATTTTTTGAAAACTTTTCTCGGTAATATTAAAGAAAATTAAATTCTCTATCTGATACATTTAAATATTTTCTTATATATTTTATAGATTTAGAGATAAAAGAAATATAATATATAAAATAATCTGTTATAATAAATTTTACAGCCGAAAGGATGCCATGGAAAATAGTTGAAAATTTTGTTTGTAACTGACAGATAAACGTCAGTCTCAGAAATCCGGAGCCGGAGATATTACTAAAGACTTTTTCTGGGAAGTACATATATTATATTATTTCTTAATGTATTAATAGTTAAATATTTAAAATTATAGGTATATTACATATATCCTTCAAAAATACTGTCAATCCTGACAATGAATTGGAAACATTTCGAAAAATTAGAAGAGGACAAAATTTCTTCATAAAATGAATTTAAAATTAAACAATCTAAATATAAAGAATATATACATATATGTAAGTAGAAGTTTTGGTGTAGAGTGTAGGTATACAAGAAATGTTAAATACAATAGGGTGTTTTGATAAGGAGATATAGGGGCTTAAGTCAGAATGATAGCTAGTAATTATGTATATAGATGTCAAGTATCAATTTCTCATTCTAAATTTAGTGATTTTCCAATTCCATGTGGTTTATTTTCCTCGACAAGTAAATTACATACTCCTGGTGACAAATTAACTACGTGAATATAGAAAATCTTGGAATATTTAATGAAAAATTCTGACATTTATGTACATAATTATCATTCTAAAACGGGAACCCCACATCTGCTTGTCAAGGCCAACAATGTAACATGACTGGTCGGGCCCTATACTTATGTAACCAAAAAAGGAAGTGGCGAGAGGTATTGTGATGGCCACAACAGATTTTTATAATTATTATCTATACTCGGTGAGGCAATCTATTATTATTGACATATATTAATAAGCTGTAGAAGAATTATAAAATAAATTGAGATAAATGTTGGACCAACCTCGGCTACTATCAATCCAATTTGGCCAACAGAGGCATCGAAGATCTCAGCATCTCAGGAAATCATCTTCCACTGCTACTAGGAACGTTTATTGGGACAAAATTTCAATTATCTCACTATTTAGTCCACTGAAAACCGTCACATATTAAAAATTCATATCACGAAAGTTAGGTTTACACTAAAAGAAACAAATATATACTATTTTAACTCCCCCAACAAAAGTTTTTCACGAGACTTGCACTTAATACGAGCAGAAGACATTCTCATTTGTAGGTAACAAATACACTGACAAAAGACAGCAATAATAAACAACAAACACCGGTCTTAATATTAGCTCGAACTTGTCTGTTAAGAGCCGATCTGTATATTTTCACTGGTCGACGCGAAATTTAAATAAAAATCATAATGAATTATTTATTCACTTAACTAGTGTAGAATAACAAATAAATTATTGTTATTAAAAAATGTAAAAAATCGTGTCAACCAGTGGCACTAAAAATATAAACTTTAAAAACCAAGTCTTTAGTTTTACGAATTTTTAAATATCATGCGGTATATGGCACTTAATTTTTTCCTAAAGGATTGGAACAACATGTATGTAAAGGGTTAAATAAATTCAAGTAATACTTATTTAAAGTCTTACAAAACACAATGGCTGGTAGCATGAACAAATGATTAATAGTGATTAGCGAGCAATTGTTTTATCTGTTAATCGTTTTATTGTTTTAATGAAAAATGTAATAATAATTAGTTTTACCAACAATTCAAGACCTGGTATTAAAGACAAAATAAATTAACATCTTTAATAAATTTAATTTATTTAATAAATTGTCATCGATTTTACATATTTTATGACAAATCAAACATAATTTTGTTTGTTGTTCATAATATTTGACAATATACAAATTTCTCTTTCACGTGACTTCAATTTTGTAAGTGTATCGTTTGCTTATTTAAACATTATTTATTATAAAGAATCTCCATAAATAATAAACTATTAAAATAAAATAAACGCTTTTTACCCATTACTGGGTGTAACACTTTGTCGGTAAGTGAACGTGAATACATCACTGTGACGTCAAGAAAGAAAGGAAGTACATAGTTTTATTTAAGAAATTTTAGCACGATCCTGTTTACATTCATAGAAAAAAAACAGGATAATATAAATTTACAAAATGTTACAATAAAAATTTTAAAAAATGTATTTTTAAAAATTAAAAAATTGTCGAGAAATCTCGCAATAATTTTCGAGATTCGAGAATCTCGATATGTAAATCTCGTCTCGTCTCGTAAGTTGAAATAGCTTTCTCGTCTCGGCGAGATGAGAAATTTCGAGACGAGACGAGACGAGATTCGAGAATGTCTCGTCTCGTCCGAAACACTAGAGGTTAAATAATTAATTAACAAATTCAATTTTTAATTGATGTAGTACTACAATACTTATATTATTGTCAGCTAAATTATTTTTGCTCTTTTCTTAATGTTTTCGTAGCACATTTTTATTTGTAGCGTAGTTCAGTAACAGTTATTTCTACAATTATTTTTTTTGTTATATCGTACCGCGCAGCTAATTTTGCGGAGTTATTGGTTGCATCGGTTTTTAAAAATTTTCTATTACTTATGTTTAATTAATCCCTTATTATTTCTCATATTTATTTTTCAACGTCACTAATGTTTCTGGATCATCTTTTATCAGACATCATCACTCACACATTTGGCATTTCATAAATATCTGTGAAGTTAGTCACATAGTAAACTTACCGACTGAGCTGGTTTAAACTTAGTACAGTTGAACGTGATGATTGGAAGTTTTATACTATGCATATCATTTTAACTTGAGTTCAAATAATGAACCTAGATCAGTTGATTACAGTTCGGGATAAGATTTGATTGCGCTTTATACTATCGGGCATTAGTGTATTGGAATGTTCAGTCAGAGCATATTTGTTTGCCGTGTTGTTCTGTGTTGATCTGCGGTGTTCGCTCATCCGGATCTTCGAGTAACATTTGGTCGTTCCAACGTATGTGGGTTTACAATTGTCAGTGGAATAATGAACTTTATAAACCACATTTGATTTGTCGTTCTTGTCCACTGGATCCTTGAGTTTGCTGTAAAGCATGCCGACTGTCGAAATGGGCTTACAAGCAGAAGCAACGTTCAGTTTGTTTCCCAACATAGAATTATTAGCGCCTAATTTAAATAAGTTGACTGAACTTTCGAGTAATTGTTAACACATAATCCACATCACAGTCGAGAAATTACCCACAATTATAATTTCAATGCACAATATGCGATGAACAGCATACTTGTAAGAAATACGTATATGGCAGCCCCCCTTAACATGAGTCCTGGACACACCACTGCATACTTCAAATTGTTTTAAGTTTGTAAACTTTGTACAAAGACCCAGTACTGGATTCTTTGGAAATTGTTCTCCTTTGGCGACATAGTATAAATAGTTATATAAAATTATTGTATTATATTATTTATAGAAAAACATCCCTTGAATATGATTGCATCTTTTCAATTTGCTGCAACTAAAGTCAAATGTACCGCCTGTCGGCGAATGGGAACCTTATAAAACCAGTGACGGAGTTTATGGCTCGTATTATAAACACACTTTTATAGTAAAAGCGCTTTTATAGAGCGCACTTTTACATTATATTCTTATGAGCAGTGTGCTTCATAAAAGCGCGCACGTAATTCCGTCCAATATTTTTATTTATTGCTGGTAATATTTTGATTTTTAATTCTCTAAACTCCTAAAACTGCAATTTCGAACCTAAAGAATTTTTAACCCTCCTGTTACCTATGGGTCAAACTGACCCATTTTTTTTTATTATTAGGTGAAACTTTGAAACTATTAAAAATTTTGGTTTCATTTACATGTAATTCTCAGACATGCTCAACAATTTATTTCTTTTAAATTTCATATCACTTATTAATTATTTTTTTTATTAAATTTAATGAGTTACACATTTGGTATGTGGGTCAGATTGACCCATTGTTGTTACTCTCGTAAATCAACTCATAATGACTATCGTCGTTGGGGACTACCCGTTATTTTGTGTATTGCTGTTTGGTATATTTACGGGTTTCTCCTAATTTATACGTATTCCGTTGGATTCAATTTGCTTTCATTTACTTGTGAACTTCGGTGTAATAAACAGGGCACGGCGTGGTTTGAGCGATGCTGATTTAGAAACTCTGTTATATGAAAGTGATAGTTGTGAGATAGATGATTTTAGTGTTATGGAGGACTCTGATGAAGAGGATAATATTTCAATAATCAGTGAAGAACCGGATGAGTTAGAAGGAATTGGTTTTAGAATAATCGTGAATTTAGTTGTCTCACAAAAATCTGGACGTCTGACAATGCTGACTAACCAATTTAATATTCTTTTTAGTACGGTAGTGAAGTAAAGGATGCTTTGATTCATTAAACGTAAAATGGAGGACCCTGTTTTTATGAAGAAACGAATTTATTTTAAAAGCAATTTCGAACCTTTGATGTAAAATACTCAGATTTTATTTAATTATTAGAGAATTTCAGAGTATTATTTATAGTATTTGTAACATTTCTGAAAACATTGTTTTAGATTAGTGTCTCACTTCCCACAAATTCCCATCCACTGTTTTTCATGTTAGCAAAACACAAGGGACTCACTGAGCACGGATGTGAAAGAGAATTTCTTAATTATGCTCTCGTGCGGCTTCACAATAAATCACACTTTTTGCGCTCGGTGATCTGTTTTCATTTGAATCTGTAACTACAGCAAGAACGTTGAACGATGACTGTTACGTGCTACCAATACTACCGTCAAGATACCGTGTTTCTGGTAATGAATTTTTAATTCGTTTACGGTTATAATAATTGTGAAATTGGAGAGAATTATTGAAATGGATTTAATGTGATTATTAACAATTGTTCTACTTTGATTCGAATAAAAAAATATGTGTACATACAGTAAATTAAGCTAATAGACGGAAAAGTTGTATACAGATAACTCTAGTTATAATATACACATTTTGGTTTAATTCTTAGTTCAAAGGCTAACAGTGAAAATAAAAAATTAAAACAAAAAAAAACTGATGTGGCCAGCACAATATCGGCCGACATTTAATTTTTGTTAACTTAAATACATACCTACATATTTACTAATTCTGGCTACTGCATTAAGTTCATTTGCATGATATAGTAATATAACTATTATTTCAATTTATTATGTATTATCCGTATTTTCTTCTCCAGAATCTTACCATATAATTTTATTTTGTGAAAGGGACGTTAATTTCTTTTTACTTACATACATATGAAAATTAATTTAGTTGTTAAATATTTCATAAATTCATATTTTAATATTTTCTTTTTTAAATAATTCCATAAATAATTTGTAATGATTCATTTAATGACAGCGAATTTTATCTATCAGTTCCATAAATTTGAGTTCTAAATTGTGTAACCAAGGAGATATGTTTATCTTTAAAGCATAGACCCCGGGATTTATAAAATAAATTATTTTATAAATTTATTCATAAAATATATAGAAAAAGTCTGTAGAAAATTTGATAATCTTTAATTTATTATAAATACGAGTATAATGTGCTATTGTAACTGTATATTTTTATCAGAAGATAATCAATACACAACTTCCGTTGTTATAAATGCATTTCACGTAAGATTTATAAGAGATATAATCTGGGTATACTTATAATAATATTCAGGTCACTAACGTGCATGGGAACTGGAAACTCTTGAGTTCCACATAAATTTGAAAATAAAGTCCACAACGAAACATATATAAAACTAACAAAAACATTATTTTTAATAAGCTTAAAGATACACACACAGTGTAACACAAAATTTAGGCAATAGGTGTTTAACATGGGAAAACAGTTTCTCTTTGTGCTATAGTGACCTACTAATATTTTAGGCAATAATGCTTCAAAATAAAAATCACAGTGAATTAAATTCTGCATTCAACAAATTGAATTGAATATTTTACGAGTATAAAGGTTGTTTTACCTGCCAGAAAAAATACCGAATTATTTATAAAATATAATTTGCTTAAATTTATTTATTTATTTAATACAAATGGGAGTACCAACAGCTCAAAAGAGACCATATAAAGGTTCTCACTTATTAGGTATTACAACTTACAAATAGTTATACAAACAGAACCTTTATCACATTTCTTGAAACTATGAAAAGATGAATTAAATAAATCTAAATGAATAAACTGAATGTTGTAGAATGACATTATTCGATTTATGCAAGAGAATTTAGTTAATAGTATTACTTTGTGGCAACTTGAATAAATTACAAGATATCGTACATTTAGCTGCAACATATACAGGATGTAACAGAAATAAGTACTTTAAATTTAACCAGTGATAGAACTTGTCGAGAGCAACAATATTTCTTAATAACTTTTTTTTCGAAATCTTATTTTTTTATCATTGTTACCCTCCCATAAATAAACGAGTCGTTTAGGTATTTGCATAATAATTTGATCCAGTGGTAATAACATTGAAACAAATGTGACTTTTTCAAATTTTGACAAATCGATTAATAATTATTATAAAAGTTACAATTAGTAAAAATGCCTACCTTTACGGATAGCGAGTATACTGACATTGTACTGGCCTATGGTGAAGCTCGGGGAAACGCTGCCCAAGCCCATCAAATTTATTTGAAATGTTTTCCGAATCGTCATCTTTCAAATGTTCGTATCTTTGTACATATTGTTCAGCATCTCCGAGATCATGAGTCCTTTAAGCCTGCTGCTCAAGATCGTGGTAGAACATACCCATGGTCTAGTACTCAAAAAATAGCACTAGCACTACAACACAAATGCCCGGTTGCAGAAACGGTCATCAACACTTTGTTTAATTAACGGCTCATCATAACGGACAAATGCAACGCGATTTTTTGACAGCAATGATTTAAATGTAATAAGACCAAGGAAACTGATTCGAATTTGTTCAGTCTGATGGTCCGTTAGTTAAACAAAGCGTTGATGAACGTTTCTGCAACCGGGCAAAAGTGTCATATATGAAAATTTGGAGGGTATTGAAAGAACAACAGTTACATCCTTGAAAATACAGCAACAAGTATACTCAACAACAGGCAGATGCTGGAAAGAGTAGAGGATTCATTTCGTCGTCGCCTTCATTGACACTGGCCATTTATTGTGATTTCATTTATGCCTGCATCAGTTTTAATCATCTTTATGCCTTTTCTTGTTCCGTCAATTGTAGTGTTGTTCTTGATCTTCTTCATCCTATAAATATCCTACCATTTTTGTATTCTCCAACATGCTGTAATACAAAAATTGGATGCAAGATTTTTATGTTACCTTAGTCCAGGTATTCTATTCTATCTTTTATCTTCTTCGATTTGTGTATAATTTCATCTTCTGATGTATCTGTTAATTTATTCAAAAAATTCTAATCATTGTATTCAGTCGCAACTCATGGCGCATAACGCTCGTCACAAGTCAAACGTCACAACCACAACGGACACAGCTGTTTGTAGACGAATAGATGCACGCGCACTCTACCGAAATGCATTTTTTGTTTATTTTATTCAACCATAGGCGGGTAATGAAATTTGTGACAAAATTTTGAAGAATTTTAACTCAATATCTAGAAGGTTTATAAGAAAAAGTTATTAAGAAATATGGTTGCATTCGATGAGTTCTTTTACTGGTTAAATTTAATGTACTTATTTCTGTTACACGCTGTATAGAGAATAGAGGAATAATATTATCGGAACAAAGTAGATTGTTGAATAGTTTAAATAGGAACAGCATATCGAAATATGTTCGTCTGCTCTCTTAAACTATTCATATTAAAGACTCTACTCTAAACTTAAAGCATAATAAGTTAATAATTTTGAACATTTTCAACAAAATTAGTATTATTTTTGTATTGTGGATTCTATACTACATACATATTCCAATTTTAAGCGAACAGCTAATTATACAAACAAATTAACGTATCAGGATGTAGGTAATTTTGTGTACAATATGTATACAGTTGTAACAGATCGCTTTGTAATGCAATGTAATCATTTATGTTAGTAATGGTTCTAAATAGTTTCAAATCATCCGCGTATAATACTATTATTAATAATAACATGTAACTTTTCATCGTGTATATACTATATAGGTACCGTGAGTATTTTTTAACATGAAACATGGGATTTGTCATATCCATGGTTACGACTTGATATTTGATTGACAGCAATGTATTTGCCTGTCTCATTTAAAATGAAACATAGGGGATGAATTTGATAGAAGTATTATATTTAAATATTGAGCAGTAATATTTCCGTTAATAAAAAATGGCCCAATAATATGGGTTCCTATTATGCCAGCCCAAACGTTAACTTTTTCGGGTCGTTGAGTCCTCGTACTATGATACAAATGTAGATTTTCCCTGGACTAATAACGACAATTTTGTGAATTTATCTCGCCATGTAAATAAAAAGTTGCTTCGTCCGTAAAAAGTATATTTTGCAGCAAATCTGAATTGTTATTAACGTTTTCAAACATTTCTTTCACACAACTTTATTCTTCGTCACTCCTGGTGATTTTGGAAATGGTATGATCTGTATAATGCTCCTTTTCTTGTATAGTAGCTTTGCTTACAGCAGTAGCTTGCCCAATCTCTCTTAATATTAATTTGTTCTTATTTTGTATTAAAGTCAGAATTTCATATTTTTCCTGCGCAGTTAATATATTACAGGATCTATTCCTACTGTGATGTGCAGGCTGGATGCAACCATTTCCTCTAAAGGTATTCATTATTCTTAAAATTGTTCCTATCAGGAAATGAAGCGCGGAACAAGTCCGACACTTGCCTTCAACTTGGATTAAAATTCGAATAATACCACGTAATAATCTGCACAGTATAAACCATTGTATTTCAAATTGGTTTTTTGACACTGGCAGAGTAGACAAATGTCAAAATTGTCCCCTATGTTTCATTTTAAATGAGACAGGCAAATACATTGCAGTCACTCAAATGTCAAGTCGTAACCATGGAAATGACAAATCCCATGTTTCATGTTAAAAAATACTCACGGTATATATATACAAAATTCCCCATTTTCTTTAATGATAACTTAAAAAATAGAATGTTTCTGATTGGTAAAACGTTACTTCCATTTGTTGGTGATCTGTGCCAATTCCATGTATGGCTAAACATTATAAAGATGTAACTTTTATAAAATTTCAAATTTAATTTGCTCAGTTACGAAATATGGAAAATAAAATATGATTATTGAACTTGATGCATAATTTAATTCTCTATAATATTTATTTGAAATATAAGTGTCTAAATTAATAGGCCACATTTGTACACGGAAAAACTGTATATACCGGATGGTGCTCAAAATCTGTTTATAGGCATTTAACATGGGAAAACCGTTTTTCCCATATTATTTGTCTTTTTGTTTTAATGGGGACTTATGATTTTAGAATTTTATGGTTGCCATCTAGTGAGTTCTGAAGTAACGTCTTTAGACAAAGACAACAAGCGCAAAGAGAGAGATAGTTGAGTATTACCATGACCTCTTAGATCGAATTTAATACAATATTTGAATAGTGTTAGATAATATTTTTTCAGGATTTTTTTTTTAATTTATCGTCAGCTGATAAATCATTCTTATAACAAAACTGATCACTCATACGAATATCAAACACCACGGTAAAACAAAACAGAGCAAATGTCAAATCGGATTACGACAATAGGTTGACAAGAGAAGAGAGGTCATGGTAAACTCAACTGTCTCTCCCTTCGTGTTTATTGTTTTATTCTAAACACATGTAATACTGGATGGGTGGATGTGTGTTGTAGCTTTAAATTTTCGTATTTAATTTTTGCAATTACTAAAAATACGAATTAAATATTCACTGAATTATATGCAGAATTTTATCTTTTAATACTTTTATTTGAAGTATTTTTTCTAAAATAAAGCAACGCGTAAATATAAATTGTCTTGCCATGTTAAAAGTTTACGTACCAACCAGTTTTCGTACACCACTCCGTATATCTTTCAAATTTAATATTTATGATTTAAGCAAGAAGTATTACATAACAAAACCTAATATCCATTCTCTTTCTAGCTTCCAGCCATCCAGATGTGCAGGTGAATGCTAGTCATGGTGGCCCCCATCTTCTACGGGCTACTTTTCTTCCTCATTTCCCCCACTTGGAGTTGCCATCTCGCTGGAGACGATTCCCAGTTCACCGATTTAGAAAAACAACTAAAACAATTTATCGACGAAACTGTTAGTAGGGATTCTTACAGTATTGTAGAAGGAGTAAGTATAAGAAGAGTAAATAATAGTGAAACAGAACCAAAGTGTGAAGAGAAAAGAAGTGTGGCAACGTTTGACGAATATCTCACGAAGCAGATTGAGGAATACTCGAGGACTCACGTAGTGCAAGTTAAAGTTCCTGAACCTAGGTTTTTGAAATGTAAGTTAGATTCTTCTTTATAGTTTTCATGAGATAAACATACATTGTTTGTTCAAAAACAGATGAATTCAAAAGAAATAATATGAAAGTATTTCAATACTGTTTAACAAGAAAAATATGTAGTATAATTAATTTATTTTGTTGTGTACACGTCACAAAATCTAGAATTTGAATTCGAAAAACAATGAGTGAAGTTCAAGTTTAATGTTCAGTTACAACGCTTTAAATTATTATCTACAGGACTACAGGATAACAAAAAGTGTGTATCAAAAATTTTACAGTAATATTAAATTAATTAAATTTCGCATTTACAAAGTGAATTTTGTACGTTTTTATCAAAAACAGTGATATAATGAAAAATTTTGGGGATTTTTTAAATTGTTAAGCTGGAAACTTAGTTTAAGTGTCAAATAAATATATATCATTTTAGTTGTCATTTCCGGTCATTACTCATGAAACATTAATGAATTTTAATTTTTTATAGTAAAATATTTATATCAAACAATAAAGCACTCCTTTGAATTAAAATTCAAAGAATTTATATGCAGGTTCATAATATAATAAATATAAATTATAACTCTAACCTAACTTGTAAGTAACTGTCAAAATGTCAAAGTAAATTATTTTTCAAATGTTCATTGAAACTGTCATTGTTACCAACCTTGATATTTTAATATTTCTTTCAATAATAATTTTAAAATAAGAGTAAATTAATGCGAAATAGGAAAAATAGTATGAAAAACACGTATTAAAATGTCCATTTGTAATCCTCGTACTTTGAGTAACTCGCCTACGGCTCGATTACGCAAACTGTACTCGTATTACAATAATGATCATTGCAAAACTTGTCTTTCAATATACTATTGTATACATAACGGTGTCATTATGACAGTTTCCATCATTGTTTAAATAACTTTTTAAAAATAAAATATGACCGGTATACTGAGCATCCGACTAAGCAAGCGACTAGCTGTAGTATTCTTTATGCAAGATTGGCATTGCGCAATAAAAAGTATACGATTGTTGAAAATATACTCAATAAAAGTAGTTTCTTTTTGCCATGCAGGTTATAGAATCTGTTCATAAGGCGACGTATGTCATAACTCGGTTCAGGATATAATTTCGAACTATCAACATAGTTCGTATAGGTACATTGGTGTATATTTTAGCATTTTCGTGTGTCTTGTTGGTTTACGTAATTTGTCAATAATGCCATAAAAAACTATCGCAAAGGGCTAGAATAATGGTGTTATCTGAATGTGCGTTTTTTGATGCAGAAAAAGATAGTTTCCTATTGGATGTCAGCAAACATTGTAGAGCGAATTGAACTACCTATAAACGAATTATTACTATGCAATGTCATTCTTACGTAAAGAATACTCTATTCAACCGATTATCATGTGTTAATAAATATTAATATACAGGGTGTTCCACAAGTTAGGACAAAAAATTAAAAGATATATACTGTACGAAACAAAAAGATTTTTTTTTAAATTCGCAAAGTTAAGGGTAGTTTACTTGAAGTAGACATTTTTTGAACCACTGGAGAGGCATACGTCATAGAAATTAAAGTTAAACGAAATTAATTATCAAAGAAACATTATGTAATGTACGGTAGATTTAGAGATAATAATTGTTTTGAATACAAAATAATTTCTAATATTAATGCATTGCATTTAATATTAAGATAATTTGGGAAATAACTAAACACATACTTGAAGCACAAAACTATATATACTGTTCAAAATTTGCACCATTCATCCCTACGTTGAATTAATGATCTAGTACAGCCCTGACTCGAATTTTGTACTCGTACTATTTCTGCTGAATTTTCTATTCTCTACCTAAGTTCCTCTTCCTTTTCCGGCGCATTCTGGTTATCGTATACGAGTGATTTAAAATGACCCCAGAAATAAAAATCCAGCGTGTTTAGGTCAGGGGATCTAACAAGCCAAGCTACAGGACCACCGCGACCAATCCACCTGTCCTCAAACACTTGGTTTAAATGTTCTCTTACATTTAGAGCATAGTGTGGTGGCGCACCATCGTGCTGAAACCATGCCTGCTGACGCACATTTAAAGGCACATTTTCAAGTAGTTCTGGCAAAGTATTTTGTGAAAATAATAAATAATTAGCTCCAGTCACCCTATTTGGTAGAATGTACGGCCCAAGTAACATTCCATTAACAATACCTGCCCAAACATTTATTGAAAAACGATGCTGAAAATTGCCTCGTACAACAACGTGGGGATTTACTTGAGTCCAATAATGAAAGTTATGATAATTATGAACTCCCTCCCAAGCCAGTTGCAAAACCGTACTCTAAACTGATAAAAATGGAATGGATGGTAGTTATGATCTCATAAAATTCGCCCTACTGAATTATGTGGTCTTCTAATTGTTGAGATACTCTTCGGGGACTAGTAGTTGGTTCAGCCTGTACAGCATCTAAGATATCATTTACCATATTATCGTGTTGATGCTGGCGGCCACCACCTCTCCTCGATTAGGTCGCACAGATCCTGTGTCTCGAAGGCGCTGGACTATCCTCACAAACAAATGGTGAGTGGATAATCGCTGTAAAGGATAACGTTCAGCATACAGACGTGCCAATAACGATTTTTTCCCTGCTTCTCCACAAATTAACACCATGTCCAATAATTCACTAGTACTAAATGCAACCATTTTAACAAAAACAACACTACACTTCCATTCACTGTAAAATTAGAACACTGCACCAGCAAAGATAAATGATAATTAACAACAATGTCGACGAAAGAATTCCTTACCACCTATCAAATTAAATTATTAATTACACAATATTAGACATTTATTAGTATTAGATATTATGTAAACAATTACTTTCATTGTAGAAGGTTTGAAAAAAAATTATTAAAAATAACTACCGACCAGTGGCAAAAAAATGTGTGCTTGAAATACAATGAAATTTTTTTGCGAATTTAAAAAAAAATCTTATTGTTTTATAATCAGCACGTCGTACAGTATATACCCTTTAATTTTTTGTCCTAAGTTATGGAACATCCTGCATACAGAGTAATCCAGAATGATTGAAGGTTCTGATTTTTTGTTTGCCGCATCGTTGTGATAGTAAAATATAATTGACAGATTGAATTGGCGTACATATTTGCACTCATTTCCATCATTCGTTGCAATATGAAAATATACTTTTAAAATAAACTTGTCATGTGTCATGTTATTACGTAAACACACTTCTAACGCAACGATTTGAACAAATAACAGTTAAATATTAAAAGATAAAAAAATATATGTACGTCAATAACTTCAAAATTCGTAACGCCGCTGACTTTTCTAAATGTCGGTAATATAGGTAACTTAATTTGATATTGCCAGTAAATTGATACTATTTTTTTCAGTGGAACATAATTTTGATACTAATCAAAACTTTTTCAAGTCACGTGACTTTTTATTATTCTGGATCACTCTATTATTTAGTCGGGTGACTTCACTAGTCTCTTGCTTAGTCGTGTCTTAGTCATAGATTTTATTTTTAAAAAGTTATATTATACAGGGTGTTAATAAAAAAACTTTACACACTTTAGCAGGTGATAGTAGAGATGAAAACAAGAAAAAAATTCTAATACACTTAGGTCCAATACTCATTGGTTTTTAGAAAATTTATGTATGGAATTTGTACATAATACACAGGATTGACGGAAGGTATTGTGCTGGCCACATCAGATTTAACAACTAAGGACTCTAGGTGTTTACGATCAATTGTAAACAAAGTTGCAGCCGTCGTCGAAGAGACTCACGCACTTGATCGTAAACACCTAGAGTCCTTAGTTGTTAAATCTGATGTGGCCAGCACAATACCTTCCGTCAATCCTGTGTATTATGTACAAATTCCATACATAAATTTTCTAAAAACCAATGAGTATTGGACCTAAGTGTATTAGAATTTTTTTCTTGTTTTCATCTCTACTATCATCTGCTAAAGTGTGTAAAGTTTTTTTATTAACACCCTGTATAATATAACTTTTTAAAAATAAAATCTATGACTAAGACACGACTAAGCAAGAGACTAGTGAAGTCACCCGACTAAATAATAGAGTGATCCAGAATAATAAAAAGTCACGTGACTTGAAAAAGTTTTGATTAGTATCAAAATTATGTTCCACTGAAAAAAATAGTATCAATTTACTGGCAATATCAAATTAAGTTACCTATATTACCGACATTTAGAAAAGTCAGCGGCGTTACACCCTGTATATATAGCCATAAAAGGAAATATTCAATTTGTAAAAAATTGCAGTTTCTGTATGTTTAGATGAAAATTTTCATGTTATAATTTATTTAATGTTGTTTAATCATTTGTTACTTTATATATCTTCCATTATATGATTAACTCTTAAAATATCGTGTTACAAAAATAGGTCATACACTCAAAAGATTAAACATTAGCGTGCAACTGGATATTTGTAAAAATATATGGTTTCAAACATAATATTTTTCTCTAAATAAATATGAATAAAATTCTTTTGTACCACTTTTCCATTGCGCCTCCAATTGAAATATTCATATTATTTCTTTTTCTGATATTTAAAATTGTTTCGTTAATATATATTTAATCAATGAAAAGTATAAAATATGAAAGCATCAAAATCATTTAAGAGAGAAACATTTTTTTTTTGTAGTTATTAGCAATCAATGATATTTTTTTACTTATATCTGTACATCAATTTGCAAGAAATATAATTTGAAAGTACAATATAACAAAATCGTATTAAAATTAAATAAAATCCATTGAAAACCAAAGAAGAAACTGCATTTTGTACTGTAAAAAACCTGAGTATTAATGTCAAATGAAAAAAAACTGTATTTATAAAGAGTTTGTAGATTTTACGAGCACAGACTCAATAGTTCAGCTGGCTTACATTTTCAACAAATTATAAAATCTACACAAATGGTGAAAAATTACTACAAAATTTCTTCGAACTTATAAAAACTGTGGGCCAAATGACGGGTGATAATAGTTCGACCGGAATTTAGGGTGTCATCTTCTAGTCCAGATTTATCTTCTACTGACCATTTACTTTTCGCACAATACGAAAAATTCCAGTGCAGACGGTAAAATCTACCTTGGAAGACATTATAAAAAAATATTGTAACAGAAGAACGTGCAGGGTTTGTTGATGCAATGCCCAATAAAATTAAAGGTGTTATTAATAATAAAGACGACGTAACCCAATATTAAATAGTGGAATACTTGAATAACATATTTACTTTTTTTAAATCGTAGAAATAGGCCTTAACGATCGAGGAAATTTTAAATTGACGAAGAAAGAATTTGTGAAAAATTTGGCAAATTGTAAGATATTTCTTACCATTTGCCTTTGTTTTATAATTTGTTTCTTGGATATGTAATCCGGCAACTATTACGAGTTATTGTTTTTAAATTTTTACTGGAAAATCAAAAGAAATTATAGTTTTATGTAATATATCACTAATTAAATATAATAAAATGTCATTACCCTCGTTATAAAAAGTATAGGTGCATTATATTTCATTCATTTACCTAGTACAAAATAAAGAAAGAAATAAAACTCGTAGTGCGACAAAAATCCACTACGTGCTCTTATTTTATTCTTTTGCGTAACTAAGTAGGTTAAATTAAGAGTTACACTCTGGGAACTCGAAATGATGATTTTTTTTAAGTTTTTCATTGGTTATGTTAGTAAAGTTTTCATCTGTTTTTGAACTAATATATGCACACGCATACAACTACAATTTATACGAATATGAGACACGGATAACACCAACATTCATACTATTATTACACCACATTCAAACCCAATCATACTGGAAATTTTAGCGAGAAGAAATTAAAAAAAAATTAAAATGATTTAAGAATTGGCGATATTGGTTTTTGGTAAGAAATACATTATTAATTGGCTTTGTAATTGGCAGTGGTAGTTATTAGAAATAGTTGGGAAATGGTGGTTATAGAAAATCGTCTTATTTATAAGTTCGTATTACAAGTTTCGATAAAAATCTGGTGATTTACATAATAATAAAAAATAAGAACAATAATAAGATTCGATCGAGTGGTTAGGTTAGGTCAGAGCATTTTATTTACATATATCAGTTTTACTAATAAAACTAACAATATATCTACTGATTTATACTTTGTTATATCCTGCATGTGTTACTTATAAGAATAATTTTAAATATTTAAACAATAACAAAGAAAACTGTATTAAACTATATAAAATTTATAATATTTAATCTAGTACAACATATAAAATTATAGTTGTATAGCCTATTGTACATTATACAACATATGGTTCTCTCAAAATAAAGATTGTGTCGTTTAATCATTGAAAATAAGAACAAAATTGAATTTAATTAATAAAAATAATATTACATATACAACCTGTTTTGTTTCTACTTAATATTTACAATTATTATACGAGGTAGCGTCAAAAAGTACCCGGAATTTTTGCCTAGAGCCAAACAGGTGATTGCTGGAGGGAAATTTCTTTTTCTTGGGTCGACGTCACTACTAGGGAAAGAGTCGAGCCGACTGGCATCCCTTTTAGTTACTGTCAGAGAAAGCTTTTTTTGTTCGTCGGATTTTGATATGTCGTCTTCAGAGCAACGTGCGTTCTGTTGTAGAAATCATCATCTAACATCTAAGACCCTTCAGATTCTAAAGAAAGCATACGGAAATGAGGCGATGAAGAAATCGACTATGTACGAATGGCATAAGCCAAAATTTCTCTTGGACAAAAGCAAGAAGAAAGGGATAAAGAGGTGTTTTTTTCATCAGGGCGTGATTCACCACGAATTGATTCTTCAAGGCTAGAATATAAACAAGGAATGTCCTGCAAATTTGGCAGAAAACGATGGGGTTTTGCTACATGACAACGCTTCGGTACATCGCTCCTTGATGGTGAAAAATTACTTTGCTAAAATTTTAACACTCTCGAACACCCCTCATAATCTCCTAACCTATTCCCATGGCTAAAAATGGAATTGAAGGGACACCGTTTTGCCAATGCAGCAGAGGTGATGGAAAATGCACTTTCAGAAAATGGTCTCCAGGAGTGTTTTGAAGAGTTGTATTAACGCTGTAAATGCAGTAGGGGTGAACTTCAAATGATATTTATGTAATAAATCTGATGTGGCCAGCACATTCTCTTCCGTCAATCCTGTGTATTATGTACAAATTCCATACACAAATTTTCTTGCAAAAGATTCTAAATTTCCAGTAAAATTATTTCATAAACAAATTATGCAAATTGCACTTGACATTTTCTTCTTCTTCTTTAGCTTTTCCCATTCGTTAGGGAGTTGCTATTTTTTATTTTCTTCTTCCACTCATTTCTGTTTTGCATGTCGTCCTCATTCAGTTCTTTTTCTCTCAAGTCTTCCTCTGTTTCTTCTACCTTCTGTTACTAAGCTATACATTCTTCTTCCAGTATATATTTTATCTCATCTCATGACATGTTCAAACCAATGTATCCTTCTATAAACTGCTATAACTCGAGTTATTTCCCTTATTCTTTCATTCCTTATCCTATCTTTCCATGTCTTTCCCAATATCGATCTCAACATTCTCATCTCTGCTACGTTCATTTACTTTTTATTGATATTGACATACACTCTCACACACGCACGCACACACTTACATACAGACATCATCGTAAAAATAGTAAATTCGTATTCTAAGGTCCCTAAAATGTGCTTATTCATGAGAAACTCACTATCGAATTTTTTGACCAAAGACAATACCTTTCAGGTAAAAATGTTGTACCTTTTTTCAACAAAATTTTATTGACCAATTCCAGGAACATTTTGACGCTACCTGTAGTATTTAATACTCATGATATTTTTTCTAAACGTTTTTTTTTATATTTCATGGCAGTTTGATTATTTTTTACACAAATATGTATAAAGGGTTATTTTGTCTTTAAATTTTTATTATAAATATTTCTATTTAACGATATGCATATTAACTAAACAGTTTGAAAGTTGGTGGGACAATATTGTACACTTTCAGATCTTACTTTTACTTAGAGTCGCCAAGAGACATTAGTTTCCTTGCCGCATACGTTAAATAATGATTTTATATTAATGTTAATAGTAAAATATTTTACGTACATTTGCTCATTTCGTAAAACAGCGGATTTGACTATTTCAATTTAAATTTATAGTACTTAATTAGTTCAATTTTTGTTGTTCAATAAAAAGTAACTATGATCATACAAATCAAGATATTATAACAATGTATTGAATGAAATCTTGTTCAAGAAATTTTAAAAAGTAGGTGTGTAAATATAAACAAACTATGTACGTACGTAAATATGTCATGTCGTCATGCATGCTGTGTTAAATGATAGTGTGACCCTAGCTTACTCTTGCAATTTATACTTGGCTTATGCATTATTAAGTGCAGTGTACAGGGGCGAGCACGGTACACTTACTCTTTGCGTGTAGTGAGCACATAAATACTCGCTATTAAGCCTTATAGAAATGAACAGCAGAGTAATGAGTTCAAGTTATGGCGATAGTAAACCAGAATTGTAAACTGTGAGTGTGAATTTGTGAATTTATTTCCCTTCAGTCGATTACAAACATGCTATTATAAAATATTTCATAGGTGTTATAAAAAGTTAATTAAAAGCTCAAATATGAATTTTAATTTTCATAACTTGTTTTAAAAGTTTATTCCCAATAGAAAAAATCTGTTGTGGCTAACACACACAATACCTCGCCACTTCCGTTTTTGGTTACATAAGTGTAGGGCGCGAGCAGTCATGTGACATTGTTGGCCTTGACAAGCAGATATGGAGGCCCGTGCAAAATTACAATTAGTAATTATATGCATAGATGTCAAATGTCAGAATTTTTCATTAAAAATTTCAAGATTTTCTAAATTCAAGTAGTTAATTTGTCACCATGAGTGTAGAATTTACTTGTCTAGGAAAATAAACCACATGAAATTGAAAAATCACTATTGTAGTATATTTATATGTATTGATAATTTTCATATTAAATATCCCGCCTTTACCAGTTAACTTGTGTCGCCAAATTCATTAGTATTACTTTCTTTGTCTTTGATATAAAATGGCGTGTTATTATAAAGGTGCTACAAACATTTACATTAAATAAGTTTACTGGGCAACAGTGTTTTATTTACCAATGTTTATTTCCCCATAATAACGTGGACCACTTCACTACAAAATATTTAGAATAAAAAACTATGATAATTGACATCTATGTACATAATTACTAGCTATTGTTCTGTCACGGACCCCCATATCTGCTTGTCAAGGCCAACAAAGTCACATGACTGCTCGCGCCCTATTGTATTTAACATTTCTTGTATACCTACACTCTACACCAAAAATTCTACTTACATCTATTATTTATATTTAGATTTTGTAATTTTAAATTCATTCTATGAAGAAATTTTGTTCTCTAATTTTTCGAAATGTTTCCAATTCATTGTCGGGATTGACAGTATTTTTGAAAGCTATATGTAATATTCGTATACCTATAATTTTAAATATTTAACTATTAATGCAATAAGTAATAATATAATGTATGTACTTCCCAGAAAAAATCTTCAGTAATGTCCTTGGATTTTTGACACTGACATTTATCTGTGAGATACAAACATTTTAAGTTTTCAATTGGTTTCCATGACATTATTTGGGCTGTGAGATTTATTGAAACAGATTATTATATACCTTATATTTCTTTATTTTTATATCTATAAAAGAATAATAAAATATTTATACGAGTACGTATTAGATAGAGAATTTACTCTTCTTTAATACAAGCAAGAACAAAAATTTTCAAAAAATAATATTTAGAAGATTTTTTTTAAGAATCTGTTACTTCTGGTTGTCTAATTATTACCAAAAACTTTTCAGCTCTTCCCAGTAATGTCGGATTGAGAAACACAGACATCATTGTTAAAATATTGAAATCGGATTGTAGGGACCTTAAAACGTGTTTGATCATTAAAATCAGAATATGCGATTTTTAGCATGAATTCAATACCTCTCTTAGCGAGAGGTAAAATAGAACTAGATATTTTGTAATACATTCCATTGGAACAGTACCTATAAAACAAATACATTGTAATTACGAGGATGATTAAAGATGAAAAAAGAAGCGTGGAGCTTGTTACAATATTGTAGTTCACAACATAACCTCCCTCGACAGTCCCAATGTTTCTTCAATGAGGTATTTAACTTAATCAAATTTAGGGAAAATATTCTTTTTGTCGAGATTAACACACCAGGGCAGGAATCCGAAGAATAAGCTATGATAGCGTAACAACAAGTAACCGTGGAAGTTGATTGGGAAAGGATGATGATGATGAAACGTAAGGGGTATTTTACGCTACGCTATCATAGCGGTTTCTTGGGATCCCACCCGAGGTGCATTTTTCTAATCTGAACGATGAACAATAGATCTTTACTGTACCAATTAATTTTAGAGCAAAAATGTAAGCACAAAGGTTGTAGACTATGCAACTCATCGCAAAATATTCCAATCAGATAGCTCAATTTTTCTTAGTTACTTGTATAACATCGGTTATTTGCGTTCCTAAGTTGTTTTTCTCGAAACACAATGAGGTGTTGTAGGATTTTTATTTCTTTATTTTAATCAAAAAAATAAGAAAAAAAATACCCGTATTTTTTATTTTATTTCATATAACTATTTATTCATGACAAAATTGTCTCTGAAAATACAATATTTAAATTGCCGCCTTTTTTTTTCGTCTGATGACGTCAGAAAACTACTCACCAATGAGGGAGTGGCTTACATATGCCGCTGACAGAATTTAAACGAGTGACAGCCGTGACAGCTGTCAATTATATACTAGCTACTAGTTCTATCCATATTACTGATTTCTATAATTTTTAAAGACAAACATGCTTGTAAAAAAGTGTTTTGTGCTAGTCTGCCCAAATAGAAGTAATAATAGTAAAAAAATAGTTTTAGTAGTGCCTCAAAAAGAAAGAAAGAAGAATGAAATTGTTATCTCTTCGAAAACCATTTACAAAATCACGGTTTCATTCTGTGAAGATCCATTTTACTGCAAGCATAAATATTTTTCTAATCAAATAAGATATATTTTAAAAAAAATTACTTTCCAGTGTTGTCATTGGTTAGTATTTCTTGGATGTCGCAGGTAGTGTAATTTGGCGCCAATTCAAACAGGATACTTTTAAAGTGCTACCGTGTTTAATTATACAAAATTTGAACATAAAATCATATTTACTAATACTATAGAAGGTACTTATATTTGAATTTCAGAAAAAAAGATATGTTACATTTTTTGCAACACTTCATTCTTGGCGTATTTCAGTCGCAAACAAATGAATCATATGAAATCATATCATTCATGGATATAAGTAAACAAGCAATAGTTTTGACATTTCGTATTTTTTTTTATAAAAATTCATTGTTTAGTCTCAACATATACAACTCGAGCTTCGAAAATCATCTGAATATATAATTTGCGGATTCGATGTGTTACCTAAAAACATATCTCATACCTGTACATTCGATTATTTTTAAACCTTTTGTAGTATATGCATATCTTTCCATGATTTTTTTTTTAAACCCCTCAACAGGATTAAATCCCAATTACAGAGTGGGTTCATATCACAAACATCCATGCCTTAGTGGGATTCGAACCCAGAACTCCGAGCGCACTCATTACTAAGCTCAAGCCATTGAGCCACCGGAGCCATCAAATTTTGCAAATTCTAATAATACTTTAATCACTCTATAAATTATTTTAGAACTGTCGAACTGAAAAACATAAAAAAACGTAGTTTGTTCTAAAATTATTAAAATCTTTAGTATTTTGCACGATATACTCGGATATTTGACCAATAATTTTGAGCTCTATAGACGTAGGTTTTTAATTCTGAACAATTTTTGTCTTTGGACTTTTTTCTTTAAAATTAGGAAAAGCGATATTGCTAATTGAAAATATTAACTTTGTATTTCCTATGTTTAGTAAAAAAAGTACACACCCGGTATAAAAACTTAAAAATTCTGGAAATTCTCATGAATTGCCAAATCTTAACAAATAAACAAAATAAACGAAATTTGGTCTTTAAAAATACAATCGCTCGTCTTTAAGTTTATGATTAGATAGAAGATTCTAAATCATTCTCGTAGTATTTTATACAAAATTTAATAGAAATGCATTATCAATAATAAAATGTTAGAAAAATACATACTTTATTTCCAATTTGTTAATACTATAAAATTATATTAGTTCGCAGCACTTATTGACAATATTCCTATGTACTAATTTATATTTCTCAAAGGATGTTTCCTATATATTGCTCATACGATATTATTAGATATAGCGTTTTCCACGATTCGCATATGATTTGCGACATAGTTGTCAAGTATATTTGGAAATTAATAGAATTTCCATTGACTGCTGTGGAATTTAATATCACTACCCTAATATGTATTCACTGTCTCACATTAACATGTAAACCTACCCAGAGATAAGCTCGCACATTGTAATCCACTGGGCTATGAATTCATTCGCCCAAATGGGATACTAAACTTGTCGAATATTATTCAGAGAATTGCAGTAGCGACGTATTAGAATTTGTTGAGAATAAATATTTAACAATATATCGTAATATATGAAACAATAATTCTATTGAATATCTATTGTAAACAATTTATCAACATATTATCTAATAACGTAATATTTTTTTTAGATTTTATAAATAAATATAAAATTTACTATATGTAAGATTTGAAATTACTATGCAGTGTTTAATTTCAGTTTACCCCATTGTTATTTTGAGAACTAATATAAGACATACGGTAGGTACAAGGTTAAATTAGCAAACAAATGCTACTCGTATCTTGCAAAACTATTACAAAAATATTAATAATACAAATTTCGATCAGTGGTTCTCAAAACATGAGATGCAACTTTCATATTTTAAATGAAAACATAAATATTATTTAATTGCTTATGCGGAAAATATTTTAATTCTCAATTCAATGAGACATTTAAAAAAAATGGGATTTTTTTGATTTTTTTACTAAATATGACTAATAAGAGTGCCATGAATTGAATAAATATTTTTATCCACGACTGTCAAATAACATACCCATAATTCAACCGTTTTTTATCAATTAAAGACCTTCGTTACTGTTGCTAATTGAATAATATTGACATTTCGATGAAATAATATTATTCAATCGTTATGTCAAATTCAAATCGTACCTTACAAAAAGTACAAACAAATTACTTTTAATAAGTATTTATTTCCACACAAAAAGCCAAAAGTATACTAGGTTTCTCGTTTTTTATAGTTTTATTTTCTTCTTAAGCTTAAAATGTAGCTGAATAGTCGGTTTAAAATTTTCTGCTAAATGTCAAATCATTTCATAGTTTTGTTAAAATAAATACCCAGTACTCAACGCTAACTATGTTTGTTTGTGAACAAACAATTTTCTAAAATTTGTTAGGTTATTTTTGATTTTATAATAGTACAGTATGTTATTATTTGACAGTTGTGGATAAAGTATAGTATTCTATTCGCATGTAATGGCTATTATTCACTCGAATGATTTACATCACTCGCCTTTCGGCTCGTGATGCAAACTTCATTCTCATGAGTAATAGCGTACATTACATGCTCATTGAATAATATACTATTGTTAAATGTAGAATTAGCGTACCATGAAAAAATAAGTGAATATTATGTAGTTGATAAATTTACCTATTTTTGAGCCCTGAAAAGTTTGATATAAAAAGTTCGAATGGGGTTGCGTGGCTCGTCAAATTTTTTAAACTTGAAAATTACCTACATATTTGCAATTTATAATGGGGCGTCTGACTTTCATTAAATTTAAAGATATTATTGATATAAAATATCGAGTTACTCAAATCAGGGTCGAAAAGTATATAATAGTATATTATTAACCGAGGTAGAAAGTGTTCCATTACTGTCGAAAGTGAATATAGGTAACCAAACCCAAGATGTAATTGAACTTTTCACCGAGGTTTGTGTACTAATTTATTCACAAACAGAAATTAATAAAAAGCAATTGATATTTAAATAATAAGAACAACATAACATAAATAAACGAATGATTTGAGGAGTTGGAGCTTAGTGTGGTCACATGAACTGACAATTTGATATCTAACTTTAAATTTTGATTTTTTTATATTTGTCCTATACTTATTTATATTATTTCCAATTTCTTACGTTTCTTTACAAATAAAGAAGAAGTTAAATACCCACCACTGATATACACTCATCTCTCAGGGCGGGAAGTAACTCTGAGTTTGGGACGTGGCATCTTGCAGCCCTGCAAAACTTTTTAAAAGTCATAAATTGCAATTTTTGTAAATATATTTTTTTTAAAATATACATTTTATTTTAATTTACGAATTTTTGAATTAATGGCTCAAAAATGAGTACAAATACTAATATTTATATCAATTATTCGAATGTAGATATACAAGTATATAGGTACATATATAAAAGAATTTTTAGAAGTTTTGAATAACTACGTGTACTCGTATACCTTAAAATTCAATTAAAAAAAAATACAAATTCAGAAAATGTAAATTCAATTTCAGAAAATAATATCAATTTATCAGTTTACTTTTTTTAAAATTGAAGAGCTTGCTCTGAAATTCAATTTTCTTTTTCTAAAATTGATGTTAATTTTTCTGAAATTGAATTTACATTTTCTGACATATCTGGAATTTAAGTTGAAAAGGAATAGTTGTATACCTAAGAGTAAAAAGAAAAATTTAAAAAGAAAAAAATCGAGTTATAGTACCTTGTTTTTGATATTCGTCATATTTTCGAATATTTTGAATGCATCTGCCTATTTTTAGAGCTTTAATTTTTTTAATTTCTAATATTTTAAGCTAGCTTTTCCTAATAAATAATTTAAAAAAATGGGTAAACGTGAGATGTTTTTCTTATTCATGTATTTCTAGTTAATTATCTTTATTTGAAAATATTTTGGAAGAAGATAAAATTTAAAAATAGCTATAAAGTTATTTTCAACTCTAATATTATAAGAAATAAATTCTGTTTCATCTGAAACTCTCTTCAGTTTAAGACTCAATAAAGTCAATATTTCTGTTACTAAGAATAACCCGTTTAATTTACTTTTTATCTTGCTACATCTTTATTTCAACGTAATGTTTAACTTTCTATATTTACTAAAACTTGTAATATACATCCTTCGCATTTAGCTCCACTCGATCGAACATGCCAGTTCTAAATAAGATTTATTCTTGTCTCGTATTTTCCAAACACCGCACACAGAAACAAAACAAACTAATGAATTCTTTTCAGTCGGAACAGGAAAGAGTTCATTTCTAACCGGCTTCGGGCTGGGCTTTCTAGCTTTCGGGTTGAAGAAACTCCTGCTCCCGATGTTCATAGTGGGCCAGATCATGAAGAGCGTCCTCATTGCGATGTTCCTGCCGAGTATACTCGGAAGCCTAGGGAAATTAGTGGGGAAGGGGATCTCCCATGCGTCGTCCTTCTCAGGATCGTCGAATCACCAGCCGGCGCCCATAGACGACTTTGATTTCAAGGATACTGGGACGCTGTATAACGCCGAAGGCACGCAGGATGAATATGCAGCAGTAGCGGTTCCTGATTTTAATTTCCAACCGGCGTCCACAACGCAGACTTCAGTCCAACAGGCTATGAGCAGGTGAGAGATTATTTCATTATTTCAAAACAGTTCAGTTGAACTTAAACCAAATGTAATAATACAGATGTGCTGTGTAATTTGCGCTTTCTTTAAATTTTTTGATCATTAATGTCATTTTGAAATTCCGCCACTTCATGCTGACATATAAAATTTATATTTAAGTATTATTCTTGAACCTATAAATGGAGAATAATGATGAAAATACTAAGAAACTAATTTTTCTCCTGAAGAAATATACAATTTAATGTATACCGTAAAAAGTAAAAAAAAAACTATTAAGGAATGTAGAAAGACCGATAAGATATTTTGTCAGGACAAAGAAAAGTGTTGGGAATAAATTACTAATCAACTTAAATAACATGTATCGAAATTCTGTAGTGTTTAAAAAGAAGTATAAAAATTAAAAGAAAAGTGAATAATGACCATAATCTTGAATATAATCCTATACTTTTTGTACTCTTATATATTTGCAAATAACTTATTGTATTATGAGCAAAGGTGATACTTTGTGTGGCGAGCGTGGAAGTTTGCACGATGAGCGAAGCGAGTCGGGCAATTGCACGCGAGGCACACATACTTTTTTCTTCAAACGTAGATATTTGAAGAAAAATATCTACTACTTGACGTTACAATAATTAAAAGCGTTTTACATAAAGTACGTTTGCGGATTTTAATTTCCCTGTTGCTATGGGTACTTATTTGTTCACTTTTTGTTATAAACATTGAAGTGAAACGTTTTGACGTTTAAATATAAAAACTGATTTTATATCCTCCTTGTGTGCACTTATATCGGAATTTGAAGTATTAAAATGAACGCCCCCTGAAGTTGTTCAATCGGATGGAAATATAACAGTATGGGTGAAAGATATGTCCAGGAATCACTGCAAAACAAAATATAAGCACTTTAATTCTAAGTATTTTTATGTTCATTATCGTCCTCGTAATTGTAATCTGTAATTCTGCTATTCTTTAATATGTTATTTCCTCAAAAGTAAACTCTGTTTATATTTGAATTCATAGGTTATTTATTTAAATTTGACAGCTATTGATGGTATTTAGTAACTTTATTATTGGTTATCTAGTCTGTTATAGTTAACTTAAGGCAATATTATAGGTTTATATTGTACAAGTTACTTCTTATTCGTTGATTCTATGTATAGTTTCTATAGATATTTATTTATTTTATTTCTACGCCGCCGGCGTAAAAATTAGCTACTCCTACTCCGGCGGCGTACAAATTAAACTTCTATCTTGTGAATCAAGTCACAAAAGATACTACTTTTATGACGTTTGTAAAAAAATATTATAGAAAAAACTTTACAAATTCACAATTTATTGGAACAATATCAAGCAGAACATTAAATTGATTTTGATTACTATTTATTAAGTACTTACTTATTGGTGATAGGCGTGAAGATGTATTGCACTGAAGTATTTCTGGTTGGATCCAATTCTCCGCGTCGATCTCGGTATCCATTTTAATGTAATTAAGCAATTTTCAAAACGTTGGAAATCGGTTAAAAATGTGAACACAAAAATACAAAATGTTGAGTGACGACGCAGTGACAATAACAAAACTTACAACTGTAAGACGGTCATAGGAATGGTGATCGCGGCAGCAATAAAATAAATAGGAAAAATTGGTTCTGTGATTGGCCGAGAAGAATGAATTATCACTACTATAATTAATCGAAAAAATTTAAATAATGGGGAAATATTTTTATAGGAGTAGGAAAATTATTGCTGTTATGGTATTTCCTATGATTTATAAAAAGTAGACATAGTGTAAATTACCCCATGAAGTTTTATAATATTTGACAAAAATTGTGTATGTCATTCTATATAGTATTCATGCATCGCCTATATTTATGTAGGTATTATTTATACATCAAATAACACGCTACAATTATTAAAAAATAGTATTTTACTGGAACACAATTAATATGTTCTGCATCACGATGTGAATAAAAATATTAATATTAAAATTAAATGAGAAGTTTTAGTTTAAAATTTACATGTGGAATCAGACTCGATGAAGCATAATTTTTAATAAAATCAAATTACCCGTCATATATTGTTTTATATTGAAATTTACATTAATATGCATTCATAATATATATTTCACATTTATATTTTTACCTCTCGCTAAGAGAGGTATTGGATTCATGCTAAAAATCGCATATCCAGATTTTATTGAATAAGCACGATTTAAGGTCTATAGAATCCGATTTTAACATTTTTACAATGATTCTGTGTGTGTGTGGATGTGTGTGTTTGTGTGTTTGTTAGGTTGTTGGGGACACGATTTAAAATTCTATAAGACTAAAGAACTGTTTAACTACGGATTCCTCAATCTAACAGCAATGGAAAGAGTTGAATAGGTTCTGGTAACAATTGGACAACCGGAAGTGGTAGTTTCTAAAAGAAAAAAATTCTAAATATTACTTTTTGAAAATTTGTTACAACAAATAATAAAGATAATTAAATTCTCAATTCTGACACATTTAATTTTTTTATTATATTTCGTATAGGTTTGGAGATATATTATATTATAATATAAAATAATATATTGTAATAAATCTCGTTGCCGAAAAAACAGTTGCGATATTTAAATTTTTGTAATTGACAAATAAATGCAAAATGTCAGTGTCAGATTTTTCTGGGAGGTATGAGTACATTTAATATATATTATTGTATTATTAATTAAATATGTATTTAAATTATAATTATGTTAATATTACATATATATCCTTAAGAAATACCACTAATACCGTCAATGAATTTGTAAATTTTTGAACATATTAGAATAGTAGGATAAAATGTCTCCTAGAACGAAAGAAGAGAAACAATTTTAATTATTTATGTGTACAAGAAAGGTTAAATTCTGACACGGGCCCCCATATCTGCTTGCCAAGGCCAACAAAGTCACATAACTGCTCGCGACCTATGTAATATAAAATTAAAATGGCGAGAGGTGTTGTGCTGGCCACAAGAGATTTTTTTTACTACGAGTACCAAAATACCTACTCGCACATGATGATATAAACTCTTTTTTAATTAAATTTGAAGTTACCTTTGTTTCAATTAATTATTGTAATATCGATCACGGTTAAAACTGTAGAGTTTTTTTTACCTCTCGCTAAGAGAGGTATTGCATTCATGCTAAAAATCGCATATCCAGATTTTATTGAATAAGCACGTTTTAAGGTCCCTACAATCCGATTTTATCATTTTTACGATGATGTCTGTGTGTGTGAGTGTGTGTGTGTGTGTGGATGTGTGTGTGTATGTGTGTGTGTGTGTGGGATGTTGGAAGGACGGTTACTCAAAAACTATAAGACTTTAAATTTTTTTAACTACGTATTTCCCAATCGGACATTCATGGGAAGATCTGAAAAGGTTTTGGTAACAATTGGACAACCGGAAGTAGAAGATTCTTGAAAAAAAATCTTTTAAATAATATTTTTTGAAATTTTTTCTTGATAATATTAAAGAAAAATAAATTCTCTTTCTGATACATTTAAATATTTTACAATATATTCTATAGATTTAGAGATAGAAGAAATATAGTATGTAAAATAATCTGTTATAGTAAATTTGACAGCCGAAAGAATGCCATGAAAAATAGTTGATAATTTAAATTATTTGTAACTGACAGATAAATGTCAGTGTCAGAAATAATGAGTAATGAATTAAAAATGTACTTGGAGAATCCCTTAGTTCTTGATCTGTGACTATTATGGAGATGACAAGTCTAGGTTGAAGGACTTAAATTTGTTTCAAACATTATAGGACAATGTACACCAGTACTGTAGACTAGAGTAACTTTGAATTGCGAAAAAGCTATCAAATTCTTCTCAAGTAAGTTGTAAATATTGACAAAATCGGAGTGCAATCTATCCGTCACTTTATTAAAGGGAATTAAGGTTATTTAGATATAACATGTATGAAAAAATAAAATGTAAAAGAAGATATATAAGAATAGATGCACAATCCAGATATATACATTTTAGACCGCCCAAAATTAATGTTTTTACTAGAAGAATATGAAGAGAAAGTAAACAAAGTTGTTCGAATTGAAAATTGCTGTTACCAGCCTAATATTTATATATGGTAAACTCTACTTTGTAATTTATTGTAACATAATTTATGGCAGTGGCGTAGCTAGAACCCTTTTTGGAGGCGCTCGAGCGCCCCCAAAATTCCATTGAGCGCCTGCAAAAATTTGGAAACTAAAAAAATAATATAAGAACAGAACATTGTGTAACTATAACCAAAACTAAAAGCGCTTATAAGAAAAATAAATATATTTTATTCATTTCCGTCATGTCACAGTTAGGTACACATTTTATCAATAGATGCCGTTTGATTATGTCGAAGCGTAGTTCCAGCTTCCAGCCACTTGCTGAGCTATGTCCGCCATGTTTATTCATTTCATCGCAACAAGGATAGAAAATACAGCTAATTTCATGTATTTCATGAACGAGAACGACTAGCTTTAATTCAATATTAATTTGAGTGAAAATTTTATTATCTATTTTCTTTCTATAAATAAAGTAAAACCACAATAAGTACACATTCATTATCTTTTCAGCAATCTTTTATTACGACCCAAATAAAATATAACGCAATTTTATTATCATTAATGTTTTGATTTTTGTAATTAATAATTATTGTCATTGTTGTAATCAAGTATTAAGAATGAGATAGTTTTCATTAGATTGATTATGCAGATTTCATTAAAATGTTCTAATAATCTGTACAAATATCTCTTTCATTTACTTTAGGATTTTCTTTAATTTTCTCGATTGAAGGCAGTATATTTTCGCGCCATTTTAAATAGTATTTTGAGTTTGTTGAATTATTATTTTATATTTTTGACATTTGATCTTAAAATGTCTTTTTGTTCATATACGAGCAGAACCAAAGGTATTTAAATATTTAATTTTAATTATTTAAGAATTATTTATTTGTTGTATGGTACAACTACGTAAATATATTTTTATACCATGCAAGTTGTTTTTTATCCACTATACCTATATTTAGCATAGATATCTTTTACAGGTAAGTCATTGGCGTAGCCAGGGGAGGGGTTTTAGGGGTTCAAACCCCTCCCGAAATGAATTACCTAATTAACTAATTTAATTTTCACAGTTTAGACAGTTCATCCAAGTAAGTCACCAATCCGTTAAATATATTCTCTTTTCTAAAATGTTCTGTGATCTGGAAAAAATGTAACTTTCAATTATAAGGCATTTGACCTTGAATGAAAAAAAAAATTGCCTGCGGCGCCTTTTTCCGGTATACATTTGCGTAACCTAATAACAACCACTAAAATGCTGAGCGCCTGCAAATTTACAATCCTGGCTACGCCACTGATTTATGGTAAAATATCTTCATGTTGAGACATGCTATTATTGAATAATAAAGAAGTTTATACGTCATAGATTTATATGAATATATTATTTGTATTTATAAAAATAATCTTTGCTTTATTCATACAGCCAGGTAAAATATACGGCGAGAGGTTATGTGCTGGCCACATCAGATTTTTAAATATGTATTGTAATATCAGTATCAAGATGTAATTATTTATATTCACTTTTATTTTCTGTAAACTTTTTAACAGTTTAAACTGGCAATTGTAGTTTTACGTTTCACTCTCATACTAGGTAGGTATATGATAATACCAATTATTTAAATATTATTTAATACAGTAGGTTTTGCTTATATTAGCAATAATTCATTGCCATACACGTATTGTTCTAATTATTGCATAAAATTTTTGTTAAATAAAATAGTCCGCGGCGGATTTACGATTTTGCCGTCTATTCGCTAGTGAAATAGAGCAATATGACGTCTGGCGACGAAAATATAAACTAGTGTGAGGTAATAAGTTCCAGCCAAGGTAGCGGCGAACACAACGTTTCTGTTACTTATTTGACAAATAAATCATGAGTGGAGTGAAATTTCTAGTACTAATAATAAAATCTAAAACTTCAACAAGTTTTTGTTGTGTTGACGAATGTAGGTATGTCAGTAGCACGCAGAAATGCAGAAATTAGTTTCCATAATTTCCCGAAAACAGGAACCAAAATTCTATGAAAAAAAAATATTAGGGCGATTTGAATTGATGGACGTAAGTTATGGATTCATCTTTTAAAAATTGGAAAGGAACCGAACAAAAATCTACGTGTGAGCTACTTGCATTTTGTGAAGCAAGATTATATTTTGCCAAGTAGATTGGCACACCCAGCAATGGATAATATGGCGTGATGATATATTTTATTTATTTTTAAGTATAACTGTATGATAATAATGGAGTATTCAACCATTGCAAAGAAACATTAAACTTTAATAATTATAAAGTAGCATACTTTGAACTAAGAATTTTAGTAAAATGAATATTATGAAATATTCCTTCGCTGCACTTGTAATTAAAATAGTTAAAGTAAACGCAACGTCACTGGCCCGAATCGATTATTATCATAAAATTTCGAATGAATTCAGTTGATCTAAACCTGCTTTTCGTTGTTTTTACTATCTATAGTTTAAAAACAAATTATAATAGATTCAAGAAAACAAAGGCCCAAATCACGTAAACTCAAAATTTGAGAGAATGCTAAACATATTTTTTTAGATGAAGCGGAGGAATTTACAAAATTCAAAATATTACTCATACTAAGAAACAATATTTTTATTTAATATTAACTATATTATTAATATTATTTTGCACTTTCAAGGTCGCAGCGTATGAAATAGAGAGTTGCGGGAAACGACACTTCTACCTTAGGCTGGCCATATTGTTACGTCACGCGCCAAGCTCCGCCTCTTTTTCACTCGCGAATTGTCTGTCATTAGTTTGCCACCTAAATTCAGCAACGATTATATACAATTTATTTTTGTGTAATTACTGATATTTATTATTGCAATCAAATTTTCCTTATTGTTGTAGGATACATATTATTTATAACACAGTTGGCACATTGAATATAACCTTTTACGTACAAGATAAACTTGAATAATAAACGACACAGTTATTATTATTTATTACTGTACCCTACAGGCAAAATGCCCAATTACAGGGAAAGAAAAAAACTAATTTAAAATAAATATACACATGGCTTTATAATATTAATACTGTCGTGAAATAAATCAATATGGACTTATATTGAATGGTAGCAGGTAATCATGAACTAAATGGGGAATTTTGATAATAAAATGGAACGAGCTGTGGGTAAATAAAAAATATTTTTATATCGGGTCGAAGATCTGGGTACTTGTAGGGATAATTTAGCTAGTAAATATGGACAATCTATTGTGTTATTTATTATTCTATGTAATAGAATAGCTGTATGCATCATCCTTCTTTGTGATAAGAAATTGAGATATAATTTCTCTAGAAAATACATTGTGATGTTCCTCTGCTTGTATAAGTTCCTTCAAGAGTATATGTAGCTGCTTTTAGAAATTTTCGTTGCACTCTTTCAATTGATTCAGCATCGATGTGGTAAACCGGGTTCCACATTACGGAACAATATTCGAAGTGAGACCTAACCAGAGTAATAAATAACAATTTTAGAACATTTATGTCGTTAAAATGTTCAGAATTACGTATGAAGAATCCTAAGCACTTGTATGCAGTAGATGTTTTGGATTCAATATGCTTAGTAAACGTTAATTTTGGATCGAAAGTAACCCCTAAGTCAGTAATTACTGGTGGTCTATGTAAAATGTGACTATTTACAGTATAATTGTATTTAATTATTTATTCGAAATGAAACAATTATGTAAGATGCTTAAATTTCGTTGAAGATATACGGTATTTACAGTCTTGTACAGAAACTAATTCTATGGAAAAGTTTCGAATCGTCTGCATAAAGTATGCAAGTCAATAGCGGTCTAAGAATCAACCCCTGCCCCTGCGATACGCCGGAACTTTGTAAAAAAATATCGGATTGGAAGCCATGAGTTCTTACAAACTGATATCTATTGAGAAGATATGATGATTCATATCATACATACTAGACTGACGAGAAGGATCAATAGGATTCAAGTTTTTAATTAAAAGAAAATGGTCAAGTTTATCAAAAGCCTTAGTGAAATCCATACAGCGCCGTGCGGTGGTATTTTGGCTCCTGGAGGATATAATATGCAATTTGGCGCCTGGAGCACATAATATTCAATTTGGCGCCCCAAGCAGGGCTGCTCCGTGCGGATGGGCAGGTTGTGACCCGCACAAAGGCGCGTGACCATGAGGGACGCCATTTCATGACAGTAAATAATAGTATTTTTTTGAAAACTACTCTTATTCGAAAAAATGCCTTACATAGTAAGGTGATAGAAGTGAACAATATTTTTTATTAATTTGTTTGCATTAGAGCTCTAATTAAGTTTAAGTAAAATAATTATCCAACCAAACGGATATTTTTCTAGCATTGTTATATTCAAATAATAATTGTGAAGCTGTTGATTACAACAATGAATATTTTGGTTATAATAATAATAATTATCACAGGAATGAATCTAACTATAAATTTAGTAGAAATAAAAATAAAATAAAATGAATATCCTGCTAAACGGATGATTTTTTGATATTGCTACAACTGTAAAATTGTTGATTACAACAAGCAATTTTGATTACAAGAATGAATCTAACAAAGGGTATTTCATCAATATTTTAAATGTAGTATTTTTCGAAGAATCAAAGATATAGTTTAAAATTTAAAGAGTGTGTTAATTTGCAAATTATACATTATGGGGAGGGGGGGGGGGTGTTACGCTGAAATATAACTTTGCACAAAGGCGCCTTTTATCCACGGCCCTAAGAACAACATTCATTTGGTTTAACACAGAAGAATATAGACGAACTGGCTCTAACTTCTTAACTGGATGATTATCAAGAGCGTATTAATTAGAATATATCTATCATTTCAATTCTGTGTGCGCCTTAAAAGGCGCCTGGAGCGATTGCTCCTCTGCTCCATATCAGCGCACGGCCCTATGTATATCACATCGACCTGTCCTTGTGCTTCCATTGCCTCGCTGATAAATTGCGTCTTAAACATTCAATTCGTAACAGTTGATCTGCATTTAATGAAACCATGTTGGTGTACTGAAAATGATTTGAATATATGAGTTTTGTATACCTATGTCTTACATTATTGAAATGATTTTTTATTTAAAAACCCGATACATCAATTGTAATCAAAAATTTATGTTGTAATTAGAATAAATACACGCAAGAACAATTATTTTAATCATTTTTTTGTGTGATTGGTCATTTTCTTTGTTGGAGTCACATTCCCATTATTATAATCACCTTTTTAAAAAATCCTAAAGGCATATAATTAAAGTAATATTTATATACATTAATACTGGATTCCGAAATTGAACCACGCTTACCGCGGTACACAGTACAACTGTATTTTCGGAAAGCGGTTACTGAAACACCTGGTAAGTTTTTCCTAACCAAGCTAACCACGCTAGATCGGCGGTTGTAGTGCGGTTACATTTTGGTGCCAGATGAGCACTTTTGTGCAGGTATCACGTAAATTTAACAAGTTGAGGTTAGCTGTTAGCTGATTACCAAACGTAACATTGTAACCGCGGTTAAACCGTAAACATTTTCAGTGGTTACCATGGTTCAATATCGGAATGCTATTAATTACTAAATTTTTAGTTTTTGGAAACTTTTTCAAATTTGTCTTTTCATATTTGCGAATGTATACGCGGCAATTATGATTCAGTCAAAATTATTTTTGTTGAAACCTATTCTCTGGAAATTTGCCGCCGTATAGGCTTTAGCCCACTTTGCCTAATAAGAAATCCGCCACTGAAAATAGTCGAATAGAATTTTAAAGTTTATTGTTATTGGTAAATAAAACCAACTTCTTTCTATATTGTCCTAAATACGATATGAAAAAGAATACCAAAACGTTTTACTTTTGATTCATTAGTAGTTTGTAAGTTCGCTGTTCACATCGATTATAAATTAGTTTCACATTTGCGAATTTGCTAATGGTTGTCGCGGTAAATTTTTCACGTTTTAATTAACGGCGTTAGACGTATCTGCGAAAAGAGACAAATTGAAAGTCTGATATTGATTAATCGTCATTAAATAGAACGCAACTACAATGCATAAATTAACGTCCCTGGGTGACAGTGCAAAGCAATCAGAACCATTAACATGTGATCGTGGTTTAGTGGTCAGCAAACAACTTAGTGTACTAGAACTTCGACAGAATTTCGTAATTGCCGAAAGTAAAATATGGTGGAGCGTTAACGTAATTCGCAAGTAAGAGGCGAAAATGCTGTTGTACACTCCTCCACTGATTTAGTTTACAACTACCAAGGGTGCAATTTTATAGCTTTAATTTACTTTGAATTTCAAGCTCTGTTATGTTTACAGGCCAACTAAAATAGTAAGGTCGTTCCACAATATCAACCGATCATCATCAGTAGAAAGTTACTAAACTTTTTTAGCTAATTTATATAAGATTGGGTCGTTTTATGTTGTGAATATTGCCTATAGTGAGAGTTAAAGTAAAATAATATGCTTGATTACATTAAAGAAAATTTGATTACAATAATGAAAATTACTAATTGTGCAAAAGAGAGATTATAATTATTATCACAGTATATTGTAAAAATTAGGATTACGGGTCCAGGCCCAAGAGTTCTAGTTATACCACGACACTGAATCGTATGTATGTCTGGTCGCGAATCTGAAAAACAGGATTCGAACCCGACCGACACCAAATACTTCACATTTTAAATGGCACAAAATTGACCCATGTGGTGTACTCTCCACGCCAGCAATGAGTGTTTGTGAGATGAAGCCCGCATGGTACAATTATGTCATCATCATTATTAACCAAATCTGTGTACAAAGCAAATTGGCACACACAGCTATGGGTAATATGCCGTGGTTATATACTTATTATATTTATTTATTTAGAACGATTATGTGCTGTAAAATTTTGATACGGGCAATTCTTTTCGAGAAAATAGTCAAAAACCTAGATTTCCTGGGCTAATTAAAATCACAATTTTATTGCCATGTAAAAACAAATATTTACGATGATAATAATTGTTTCATAGCTTAATATTAGTTCTTTCTAAATTATTACACAAAGAACTTCAGTTACACAATGTTATCAAAACAATGCTTGTTATATTATGATTTAATAATCATTGATATGTTTCAATTGTCATAATAAACAAATTTACTTTAGATCAGTAGTTCTCAACTGGTGGCATACATACCACTGGTGGTACGCGAGAGAATTTGGGGTGATACTCAGAAGTGTTCAATAATAATACAAAAAGGTTAAAACTTACAAGTTTTCACAAGTTCAATAAAAGACTATTTCAAGGACAAAAGTCTTGTTCCTTTCTGGATATATATAAGAAATGAGTATCCTGCTCTTTTTAGTCAAGCACTCCAATGTAACAACGTATTTCTGTGAATTCATATGTGTATAGAATTTATTTAATCCCATCAAAAAATTATCCCATAACCAGTGGTACGCCACGACCGCACGACCCCAAAGAATTCTCCGGTGGTACTCAATTATAAAAAGATTAGGAATCACGACTGTTTTTATTCTAAGAGGAGTTATCAATTTTTTTAGTACAATTTACACTTGTCATTATTTAATTTTCAGTCTTGTTAACATCCAAATACAAATATATTTTATTTTGTACTTGATGTTAAAAGTAGGCTTTGTACGTTAATTTTTTGATGATAAAGTAACAATTTAACATCAACAGTAGACAAAGTAATTTTTTCTACACTTTGACTATTTATCTACACTTTGACTTTTTATCTATACTTTGAATTTTTATCTACACTTTATAAAAATGATACATATTTATGCATAATGTAAAGAAAAATTGTAATTTATAATTTTGACAAACCCGCGTTAAGTTAGTGATAGTGGGTGAAAGCATGAATGGTGGTTAGGGGATGACTAGGGAGGAGATGACTAACAGTATTTAACTCTGTCAATCGTTTATGGTTTATTTTAGAGGAAAATACTTTAAATAAAAGTTGCATACAATTAATTTGTCTATAACTTTTATTTGAAACTTTTCTCTAAAATAAACCCTAAACGTTTGACAGAGTTAAAACATTGCTAGTAATCACCATTCATGCTACCACCTAGTAAGTTTAGGAATAAAGTTGCGGCTTGACCTTCTACTTGACGATAAAGTACATCTTTATCGTCTTGTATAATAAATAAATATTACATTATGACGTTCTTACAAAAACTTGAGACTTGAGGTTAATAGATCATAAATTTGTTAAAAACAATTTTTCTGGGTTTTTTAACTTTTAAATTTATTATTCCCAAACATTGTTGCAGTTGAAAATATATTAGACGGCGCTTGAGAACCAACCGTTTTCACATTCTTTAAATAGATAAATTGATTCCATGGTGGACTCTCCACGCCAAAAATGGATGCCCATGAGGTGACGCCACCCACACGGTACAAATATGTCATCATCATTAGCGAAATCGGTGTGCAAAGCAGATTGGCACAGCCAACAATGGGTAATATGCCGTGATGATATATTTATTTATTTATTCCATGAAACTATTTTATGACGAAACTTGGATCTATTCTTATGATTCTGCAAAAAGCAGAAGTCAGCTGTTTGGGTCTTCCAAAATAACTACACTTCAATAAAAGTTGTTGATGAAAAAAGCAGAAACAAGATTTGTGATTTTGGTTTCCATGCAGACCAATCAGACAGCGGAATATATACAGCGGTACAGTCTTTACCGAAACGCTGTATAGTTTAAAATCAAGGTTTAATAAATAAACAGTACTGATATTAGAGTAAACAAAGGTTATTTGAATTTAAAATAAAGCTTCACGTACGTGATTGAAGTTGTATCCTTCCTGGAATTTAATTCAAATTTTATGAAATTATAATACCCTGTTTATGTGGAATAGAAACGTATAGTAGCATATACATAATCCTTTGAATACTCAACAAAGCCTTTCGTAAGTAGATCCGACGAAATGAAGTTGAAAATAATGAGAAACAGTTACTAGGATCAGGGAAAGCGGGATCATCTAATGCAAGACGCCAGTGCTGATCTATTCATGTAAACATAATTTTCTAGCTTTAAGATGTTCTCAAATTGAATAAAACATCATAATATACCGTATATTTTTGTTACAATATACAAGCTGTCTCTAAAAAGGTGGATATTGCTTAACCATAGATTTCTGAGACTAAATTTACCTATTTCTGAAAGAGTACCGTTTAGCCAGTATTCTGTATCAAAGTTATTCTAAAAAAATAATTTTATTTGGTCGATTTGGGTGAAATTCGGTATGACATTCTATATGTATACAGGATGTTTCAAAGAAAGTGTAAAACAATTTAAGGACATATAGTACTGACTAAAATGAGTAAAAAAGCTTAATCAACATAGGTCCGATCTTCAGCTGTTCCGAGAAAAATGAAAAATCGAAGAAAAACTGACAAAGATAGTGATTGAACAAAATTTTGTCTGTCAGTAAATATAAAATAAAAAAATCTGATGTGACCAGCACAATACCTTCCGTCAATTCTATGTATTATGTACAAATTCCATACATAAATTTTCTTGCAAAAGATTCTAAATTTTTGGTATCATGTGATTCCCTTTCTCGGCAACTGAATTCCATACTCCTGATAACAAACAAACCACATGAATTTTGAATGAAAAATTATAACACTTGTCAGTTATGGACATAATTGTTGTCATTTTGACACGGGTCCCCATATCTGCTTGCCAAAGTCAGCAAAGTCATGTCACTGCACGCGCCCTATACATAAATTTTCTTGCAAAAGATCCTATATTTCCAGTAAAGATATTTCATACACAAACTATGCAAATTGCACTTGACACTGACATCTTCTTCTTCTTCTTTAGTTTTTCCCATTCGTTAGGGGTCGCTATTTTTTATTTTCTTTTTCCACTCATTTTTGTTTTGCGTGTCGTTCTCATTCAGTTCCTTTTCTCTCAAGTCTTCTGCAATACAGTCGTTTCATCTTATTTTTGGTCTTCCTATGTTTCTTCCACCTTCTATTAATATATTCATCTCTCCTCATGACATGTTCAAACCCATGTAATCGTCTCTCTTATATCTAGAAACTTCTAACACTAGAGTTATTTCCCTTATTCTTTCATTGATTTACATTTTATTGATACTGACAACTGTCAATTTGAATTACCTGAATATATTAGCAGTTTCCATGGTTAAGTTAGCATAGCTGGCTGAATTATGAAATTTATATGAAATGCAATCAAATCGTATAGACAATAATATATTCTCTAAGTTATAATAACATTTAACTGAGTTTTTCAAGGAAAACTGTTAAAATCTTTAAATGAGGGTACTTTCGGTTGATCAATTATAACCAAAATCTAATCAAGTCTGCATATGGTTGTAAGGAAGAGGAATACGCAAGAATTGTAATTTTTAGAATTCTAGTATTGGAGATATCGTTGACAAATCGCGGTCACACACACACATACACACACATACACACACACACGAACACACACACATACAGACATCATCGTAAAAATATTAAAATCGTATTGTAAAGACCCTAAAACGTGCTTATTCAATGAAAACTCACCACCGAATTTTTTGACCAAAGACAATACCTTCCTACCTATATAGGTGACAGAAGGTAAAAATAATAAAATTTTATATAAAACACTTTTCCCAATTTTTACCTCCCCCTACCCTTGGTAATGGTGGTATAGGGATTGTGCTAAAAATTGCATATCGAGATTTTAGTAAATGACCACGTTTTAAGGTCCCTAAAATCCATTTTTAACATTTTCACGATGATGTCTGTGTGTATGTATGTATGTGTGTGTGTGTGTGTGTGGATCCTCTTTACGCTCTAACTCAAATACTATCATTCAGAAAGTTTTGGAACCATGTATTTCTACCTTATTCTAATATGGAAAGAAGCCATTAGATTTTGGTGACAATCGGATAACCGGAAATGGCAGTTTATTTGAAGCTCAACATAGTTTTTTTCAAAAAATACATTTAAATGTAATTTTTTCTCAATTTGTTATTATACAAATTAAAGATTATTCCATTTTCTACAAGTTTTTTTTTTAATACTTTTTTCTATATATTTTATGCATAAATTTATAAAGTAATATTAAAATTATATGTCGGAGCTTATGTTTTAAACACATCTCCGTTGTTACATAGTTCAGCTCAAATGTATGTAGCTGACAGATAAATGTCACTGTCAAAAAAATTGTCATTTCAAATTAATAATAGAAACGTTTTAAAAGGAAAATTGTAAATAGAACAATAGTTTTATGGAAAGGAACTTAAAATATATAATTTGTAGCATTAGTAAATATTCAGGTATATATTTAAATAAAGAAACAAATAAATATATTATCACGGCATATTATCCATTGCTAGGTGTGCTAATCTGATTTATACAAACATTTCGGCAATGATGATGACATATTTGTATTGTGCGGGCGTTTACCACAAGGGTTAATTTTATGCCATTTAAAATTCGAATTATTTGGCGTTGATCGGGATGGAATCGGATTCCCCAGATTCGCGACCAGACATCAGGCATGCGGCAACGAGACCCCATAGGTAAATGGCGGGAGGTATTGTGTTGGTCACATCATATTTTTAATTTATTATTTAAAAATTGAATATTGGCCAAGGTCGCCACAGAATTTAACAAACAAAAGCACATCTAAGATGACCTCTGAACGGTAAAAAATTAAATGTTTAAATAAACATAATCAACACACATTTTTACTTCCTTGTACGTAAGTAAAGGAAGTATTGTAATCGCGAAAAATTTCGGTTTTCAGATTTCAGCGGAAATATCCATTTTGATGATCCCTGAATCCATTTTGACTAATTTCGTCGTGACGTCTGTACGTACGTACGTATCTCGCATAACTCAAAAACGGTAAGCCGTAGAAAGTTGAAATTTTGTATTTAGGACTCCTATAACATCTAGTTGTGCACCTCCCTTTCTGGTTATTACACAATTTCCAGAAGTGGCACTTTACTTGAGGCCTATAATAGATTTTAATGAAAAACTGTTTTAAAATATAATCCAAAACTTTTCAAATTTGGTATAAAAGACTTTTATGTCAATCGAAATAACATAATAGATTTTGGTTAAAATAGGCTAACCGGAAGTGGTACATTACTTGAAGTTGTTAACAGTTTTTCTTGAATAAAATGATTTTATTTTGATTTTAGAAATAAATGCTTCAAATAAAAGTTTTAGAGAATTAATTTCTGCGTCTAGCACATTAAGTATTATTAAATTAGCCCTTTGTATAAGCGAGATATGTAAATTTAAAAATTATTTTTTTGTAATAAAGCTTGCTATGGATTAGGACAAAAAAAATAAAATGTTCATGTCAAATTACGTTAAATACGTGCAATTTTATGATTCGTACAATAACAAATATTATATTTTTATTGTGAAATTAGTCATATTTATTGTTGTAATCAAATATTTCTTTGTTGTAATCAAAACTCTCTTTAAAAACTACCTTTATGGTCGCTATATATCTTACTGTTTTGAAGTTAAAATTAATATTTTGTAATTTGTTTATTAAAAAAATATGTATAGTTTAATAATCGTACAACGAAGTCGTGTGGTGTCCACATCAGATTTTTTTATTTACTAACAATGTTACTGCTGTAGGTTATCGAGTAATTACTTTTGCGCCACCTAATGTACATGTCATATAAGTTTTTGGAAAAATTTTAAATGGAGGATACTGTGGTTTGAGGAAAGTATATCAAAACTGCTTATTATTACAACAATTGACATAGCTTAAGTTTTAACATTCATGTTTCATATACAGCTAGTGATTTTTTTTTCTATATGATGAAGTTTAGGTCTGACTTACTCCATGAGACTAGCGAGTTTTAAATATTTTTCGCATACTTTTAGAAAAATCCTATGCCTTTTACAGAAGAAATTTTTGAATTACAATGGTTTAAATATAATAAATAAAAAAATAACTTACATGAGTTTTCTTAACTGTTAGAAAATAGCGAGAGTTTTTTGTAATTTAACAAATTGTATAAATACATGGATAATATAATATAATAATATTTATATTATACTACTGTACACACACTATTGTCATTATTGTACTAGTAAAAAATCTGATGTGGACACCACACGACTTCCTTGTACGATTATTAAACTATACATATTTTTTTAATAATTAAATAACAAAATATTGACAGGCTTAAGCCAAGCCCGAGAAATATTTTGATGTAGAACAAAAAATAATTCATTTACTACTATCATTCTTAAATTAACATTAATCTAACCCGGTTCTTTTTAAAGAGAGTTTTGATTACAACAAAGAAATATTTGATTACAACAATGAGTATGACTAATTTCACAATATTTGTTATTGTACGAATCATAAAATTGCACATATTTAACGTAATTTGAAATGAACTTTTTTTTTTATTTTTTTGTCCTAATCCATAGCAAGCTTTATTACAAAAACAAAAAGTATATAATTTTTAAATTTACATATCTCGCTTATACAAAGGGCTAATTTAATAATACTTCATGTGCTAGACGCAGAAATTAATTCTCTAAAACTTTTATTTGGAGCATTTATTTCTAAAATCAAAATAAAATCATTTTATTCAAGAAAAACTGTTAACAACTTCAAGTAGTACCACTTCCGGTTAGCTTATTCTAACCAAAATCTATTATATTATTTTGATTGACATAAAAGTCTTGTATATCAAATTTGAAAAGTTTTGGATTATATTTTAAAACAGTCTCTCATTAAAATCTATTATAGGCTTCATGTAAAATGCAACTTCTGGAAATTGTGTAATAACCAGAAAGGGAGGTGCACAACTAGATGTTATAGGAGTCCGAAATATAAAATTTCAACTTTCTACGACTTACCGTTTTTGAGTTATGCGAGATACGTACGTATGGACGTACGTACAGACGTCACGACGAAATTACTCAAAATGGATTCAGGGATGATAAAATGGATATTTCCGCTGAAATCTGAAAACCAAAATTTTTCGCGATTACAATACTTCCTTTACTTACGTACAAGGAAGTAAAAATGTTAGCTTCTTAGTTCACCGCTGGCGACACCAGTCGTCACAGCAACACAGACCATATTAAAAATTGTTACTTGATACTTGTATCGTTCGTGTTTTGTGTATATACAGCCAGCATTGGCTAAATTTGCAAAGTCTAGAATTAAAACAATTCCAACAAAACATAAAAAAATCCACAAAGTTTTTATTGAAACGCTTGAAGAAAAAATAGTATATGTCATTCAGAGTAGAACGCCCTTTTTGTGTTTTACCCAGCTAGTGCTTGGTAACATAATATACCGTTGTAACCCGCGAAATAATCCTCCTAAAGTACTTAGGCGAGACCTATTAAATTTGTTTTTGAGTTACTTACAAGGCATATGCGCAACAATGTGTAGGAGCCACAAAATGAAAACAATTAAGGAGCAGGATTTTTTGAAAATACGCAAAATAAATTATAAAACCCGCCAAAGACTCACGAGGATAGTCAGAACTAAACTTTGTCGTATAGACGAAAATGGTCAACTATCCTTATATTACACACGCATGTTAAAGCTTAAGCTATGTTAATTGTTTTAGTAATAAGCAGATTCAATATACTTTCTTTAAACCACAGTATAAGTTTTTTTTCTGGCCAAATCATGCCATTCATTTGAGGCGAGTCGGACTTTCGATTTTGGCCCGGCCCAAAAAATCGAACTTTTCGGTCCGAGCTGAAAAAACTTATAGTTAAATCAAATACACAATTTCCTTAATTTAATGACAATATCCTTCACATCTTTATAAATAAAGAAAACATTTTTAGTTTTGGTTCTGTTTATTGTTATAAAAACCGACGTTTCGGCAGTATGAACTGCTGCCTTCTTCAGGGAATAAACAACAATATTATTCCTTGAAGAAGGCAGCATTTCATGCTGCCAAAATGTTAGTTTTTATAACAATAAACAGAACTACAACTAAAAAGGTTGTATAATTTTAATTGAATAATGAGTTCTAAACGATATTTTAATAATAAAGAAAACAATTTTACTTCAAGAATTTAAGGTTATTCATTGAAGTATAATAATGCTGTTATGATGGTAAGCGTGAAATCGCAAAATTCACGAATTAGTAAAAAGATGTGGATTCTTTGAATGAGGTTTGCATTTAAAGTTACATTTTCTTTTAAAGTGGTCAGGTATGACTGTATGATTCCAACACAAATAAACTCTTACGTAAATGACCGTATAAGATTTATTAAAAACAGTGTTGTGTAAAATTTCGAATGCCTTCGGTAAACAAAATGTTAAATACTCGTTAGTCTGTAATTCTGTCTCAAAACTAAAACTAGAAGCGTCTATTTTTAACAACTTATTTTAACAAATGTTGAACGATCTAAGGATGTAGAGTTTTTTTTTTTAACTTTGACACGAAAAAAAGTTAAACATTCCGCCTCATATCAAAATTAGGAATTCCGGATGCATTCAATTTTGATCTTTGCCTCGGCTCGTTGTCATGTCAATTTTCGAGCAGGGCCGAATAATTTATCGAATCGATCTTCAAATCGGGCTGCAATTTGTTTTTTCGAGCCGAGTTGATCCAAACCTTAAAGGCCGGCTCGGGATGTCATCGTCCTGTTGAATAATAATTAATTCTGAATATAATCGTAGATTTTTGTTTCTTTTGTCGTTTATTCCAGCTTTGATCGCCAGTTGCTGTTGTATTATGTATTATTATTTATTAAACAATGTATGTACACATCCACCAGTTGCAATCTCGGCGTGACATGGTTACCACATCCCGCCACTTCAGTGATACGTTTTTCCAAAAATTGCACTTTATTTTACATTAATTTCTCTCATTAGTTCAATTTTTATGAAATCCATTTTGCAAATTATAATATGTCTGTTTTTGTTTATATAAATCACGCTAATGTCAGTAATCTATTGAAAATTACCTACTTCTTTAGTAGGTAGTGAAGTCAAAGCAAATAACACAGCTCACCATATAACATTGTAATTGTGTCTCGAATGGCTGCTTCATCGTTTCATAAAAGAAAAATCCAATACTGTTTGACCTGCTTCCTTCAATATGTGTATTCAGTGTAATAACACGATTATATAATGCTACTGTGTGGAGGAATTGACATTTTAATCCGTGTTATAATAGAAATGTTGAACGTTTATATACAACATATTTAAAAAGTTTCTGAGATTGAAGTATTTCCTGTATTGTTTTCAAAGTAAATTCAAAAAATATGATCAAAGCAAAGAACTATTTACAACAGCTTTGAATTCCACGAAAGACCTAGAGCAACGTCTCGTAACAGCTTTATGGTTCAAAAATAAAATATGTAAAGTTCAACAAAAACTGTTTTAATAAATTACAAATTCTCCAATATGCTGCTTCTAGCAATAATGAGGGGAGATTTTTATGTAATCTACTTATCTATGAAAGAACAAAATTGATTGTAAAGTAATATTTTATTTAGTTGCTTCTGATTTCTCCACTTCATTTGCATTAACCGAAACTTTCATTCTGTGAAAATATTTTTTTTACAGTTTTCCTTCGTTCTTGTTTCCATTAGCCATACACCAAAATTTCATTATAAAAATGACTGCGCAACTTTTATACATACGCCATTTATATTTTTATGAATAATTTTTGTTCCATTGCAATTGAAGAGCCTCTGCCAGAACCAGCGTAGTCCAAATTTTGTAAATTGAGTTATATAAAACATCTTTCAAGGATGCCTTACAGTTTGGTATTTTTTTTTTCCCATTATGTATCTTAGGCAGTGGTCACACTGGACAAGTGGGATCGACTAACGCCGATTGATTGCGATCGATTAAAAATTAAACTAATACTAGCTTATGGGAATGGTCACACTGCATGCATCCACTATGGTCGAACGATATCGAATGTCGACGAGCAGTTTGATATATCAAACATGTTTGATTTTCTAGTCGGTCGACAGCGATTGATGTGTTTACGCATGCTCAGTGTTCTCATATTTTTCATACCAACTTAACTGTTTTGACATTTGTGTACAGGTTAAAAATAATATTGTTAGAATATTACAGCCATATTACTAGTAGCATGATGGAAATGTGGAGAGTTAATGAAATAGACCATAGTTGAAAAAATGTACAATTTTATGATCAAAACACACCAGGATACAGTAATAATTGTAAGACAATGGAAAAATTATGGATGCAAATTTCTCTAATTTTAAAAACAAAAACTCATAAGGTTTGTCATTTATTTAAATATTCCTGAAAACATATATTTGCGGCGTTTCAATGCAAGAAAAAAATAATTTTCTTTCAATTTAAGTTGGTATCATTTTTGTGGAAATATTTACGTCGATTCATGCAGTGTGACATATCTCCTAAAATTTCGGTCGGTCGCTATTGATCTACGACAGTTGATCTTGGTTGATCGATTGCATTCTACTCAATGTGACCACTGCCTTACTCTCAAGTTATTACATGGTTACGTTTCAGTGTTTCTACAAAAACAACCATAGTTCTATAAAAATTCAGCAAAACAATCTTAGTCCCCGTGCATTGGTCGTTTTGGAATGAATGTATTTTACTTTCAAAAAAAGAAAATGTTCATTGATTTTCATGTTTGCAAATTATCAGTTTCTTACAAAAATAACCATTGTCCTACAAAAATAGGTAAATGTTTAATTTCTGTTACATCCATTTTCTAATAGTTTATCAACTTGAGTTAAATCGAATTACAAAAATCTTTAACGGTAAGGAAAATAGATGGTTTTTTTATTATATCAAATTGAAAATATTAAACTAAAGCGTACATTACACGATGAAGTTTTTCTTTTCAAATAACCATTATTTGAGTGCAATAGTGACTTTTGAAAACTTTGTACACATGTAGAGCTTGTAGAGCATAGGATATAGGTTGTTATTATCACATCAAATTTAATAACTGTAGTTATTATTTGCATAATAAGTATATATTTTAAACCTACCTTTTAATAATTTACATGTTTGTGCTTAATATTGGTAATTTTTATGTGTTTTCAATATTGCCAGTCGTCGTAGTCAGTAGGTATGTCATGAAAATATACTAATAAATAAAATAAAAGTATTACTTACACTGTAAATAAATATTAGAAGTATATTTAAATGTGTTTTGCATTAAAATAAAACAAATAGCCACGGAAATACATAATAATTTGCGAAACAACAACGAATATGACAGAGGCCCACAAATGGCGGACGAAACGTCATGGCCACAAGTATTTGATCCAATACCACCAAGTTGTCAGTTTACATTTAAATTTTATTTGTCAGTCGTACGTTGTATGGCGCTAGGTTGCAGATCATGCGCGTAATTTTGTATAAACCAGTCCAAAAGCACAATTTTTATATCGCGCAACGCAAAATCATCTTTCTACTTGTTGAAAACATCAAAATGGGGGCTGTGTTTGTAAAATTATTTATTATAACTATTTTTACAATACTTTTTTGTTACAATTAATATACATATAAATCTAGTAATTATACATTTATGTTCGTAACAAATGTATTTTTTGCCAAATTTAATAAATAAATTAAGAATAGGGGTTTTATAAAATATACCATATTTTTTTTGGATGTACCATAATTTCTACTGAAGCGACACCATAACTTTAAATTACTCATTGGTAACACTGGGTCTACTGGTTTTTTGATGGTGTTTTATTCCTCAAAAATTATTCCGTAGAAAACAAGAGTGTATTTTGAATTTTTTTTTCTTATATGGCGGTAATCAACGTGTTAAAGAAGAATACTGAATTCGACCCATTCTTTTTAATCATATGAAAAGTACAATATATAATATTTTTGTAACAAGTGATTTGATTATCAATGATGATATTCTCTAATATGAGTATGCTGCTTAGGTTTCACAAGTAATATTCTAATGAAGTAATGGGGACTCTTCTTTACTCTAGTGATTGCCTCTAATAACCATTCCTATTATGAGTCACTTTATTTTGTTATTTTTAGATAGGTAATTGAATTTGACCGAATATAATGAATTTGTTGTGACGCAGACTGAGAACAAGAACGTACCCTAAAGTTCATGAACGCAACACAATGAGTCTGATAAGTACTAACCTAAGAAATGAGATGTTATTTGAAACTACACTCGCGATTTGAAGTATGTACAAGTTTTGTTTAGTAAATCTGAGTCTGACTTTATTATTAGTTATCTCCATTCATCCGTGATACATAAGAGAAAAAAATCCATTAGCAACGAATCAAAACAAAGAGATAATTTCTTTGTTTTTTATCATCGCTGTAATAGACATCTAACTTGGGAGATTCTCAATATTGATTGGTGGAAAATATGTTACGTGACATACAAATTATATTCAAAATTATAAAAAAAATCTGATGTGACCAGCACAATACTTCCCGCCATTTTTGTTTAACTTAAATATATACCGTGACCGTGTGCCTGAATGTCTGCTCGCGAATCTGGGGACCCGGGTTCGATCCCGACCGACGCCAAAAATTACTTCGAAATTTAATGGCACAAAATTGTTCCAATTTTTCACTGATGAGATGTTTGTACAATAATTATATATTAGTTATTGAGGATTAAAGAGTATTATAAACAAGGATGGGACAACGTTAACGAATTGTTACGTTATTTCATAACGTTATAAAAAAATACGTTATATAACGTTATAAATAACTTACTAAAGAAAAAAGTAACGTTATGTAACATTACAATAACGTTATTTTTGTTTCGTTATTATAACGTTACAATAACCGTATTTATCTCAAGTTTGTAAAAAAAATCATTAGAATTTAAAATTAAAAACAATGTTAAAATACTTACACACTTATCTTATTCTAGAAATGAAATCAAATGTTAAACGTATTAATTTGCGGCCAAAAACTTGTAAATTTGTAAACTTGGATAACGTTATAGTGAATCGTTATTTGTTATGTTACGTTTACATAACGTTATTTTATAATTACAACGTTATTAAATAAAATTAATAAATGAAACATTATAATAACGTTACATTACGTTTTCCATCCCTGATTATAAATGATGTTTTAGGGAATTTTAGTTGAAATGGAAATACGAGATTAACTTCATTTCAAATGAATCCAATAATTTTAGTTTCAAACTGAAAATATCCCTACAGCTCAGAAACTAACAATCCACAATCACTATACGTTGAATTTAATTAACTGTAGCAATATTGTAACCTCAATCTGAGTAAGTGGCAATATAATGATAAGATTAATTTATTAGTATGATGAAGTCGGAATAGAGATCAATAGCTATTGTTGCTAAAAATAAAGTTAATTACGTCGTATTCCCTTGAGAAGGCTGCGAACTACCGAATATCCACGTGCGGTATCAACTGTCGATTCCTGTCACCAAATCTGCCAACGCGAATTACATCATATAATAACCACAGCGATGAAATATCAGGCCAATGAAAAATTGGACATATTTCGATCGAAATTCTGATTAATGTATGACGGATTGCATTCTCATTAACATAGCCTGATACTGCGTTCTGAATTATTGCTAAAACAGAGTCATAGATGACGCAGAAATGTTGTTCCAATGCTTTAAAAAAAAAAAAAATTTAACACTTGTCGTGCATACAATATTTAAGGAAGATAACAGTCATACCAACACAAGAAAAAAAATCTGTTATGGCCAGCGCAATACCTCTCGCCATTTTCATTTTATGTTGCATAAGGCGCGAGCAGTCATGTGACTTTGTTGGCATTGGCAAGCAGATATGGAGGCCCATGTCAGAATGACAGCTAGTAATAATGTACATAGGTGTCAAGTGTCATAATTTTTCATTTAAAACATAATGATTTTCCAAATCCATGTGCATTATTTTCCTCGACAAGTATATTCCATACTATTCATGACGAATAAGCAATGTGATATCAGAATATTTTGAAATTTTGAACGAAAAATTGAGACATATGACAAATGTGACATCTATGTAAATAATACTAGCTGTCATTCTGACACGGACCCCATATTTGTTTGCCAAGGCCAACAAAGTCCCATGACTACTCGCGCCCTATAGGTAACGAATTTAACATTTCTTGTACACACAAATAATTGAAATTATGTCTCTTCATTCATTCTATGAGAAATATTGTCTTACTCTTCTAATATTTTCAAAATTCTTCAAATTCATTGACGGTATTAGCGGCATTTCTTAAGGATATATGTAATATTAATATAGATTATATTTATTTGTGATCCACACTAAATGTTTAAATCGTAGAAATGGGCGAATTGGATCGAGGAGAATTTAAATAAACGAAGAAAGGAATTGTGAAAAATTCATGGACTTCGCTGGGATTTGAACCCAGGGCCTTCCTATATCTAGTAGGATGCTCTAACCAGCTGAGCTACGAGTTCCCATCGAAACCAATGCACTCGTTACGATTTGTAAAAAGACTTGTGAAATATTCATTGACTTCGATGGGAACTCTTAGCTCAGTTGGTTAGAGCGTCCTACTAGATATAGGAAGGCCCTGGGTTCAAATCCTAGTGAGGTCCATGAATTTTTCACAATTTCTTTCTTCGTTTATTTAAATACGCCTCGATCCAATTAGCCAATTTCTACGATTTAATATTAATATACTTATAATTTTAAATACATATTTAATTAATAATACAATAAGACATATTAAATGTACTCGTACCTCACAGAAAAAACTTAAAATAATGTTAGTAAAACTGCTGATTTTTGACACTAACATTTTGCATTTATCTGCCAATTAGAAAAATTAAAAATCTCAACTGGTTTACATGGAGTTGTTTGGGCAACGAGATTTACTACAACATATTATTCTCTATTATTATATATTATTTCTCTAAACCTATAGTAGATATATTAAAAAAAATTAAATGTGTCAGATTGAGAATTTAATTATCTTTATTATTTGTAGTAACAGATTTTCAAAAAATAATATTTAGTAATTTTTTTTTAGAAACTACGACTTCCAGTTGTCTAATTATTGTTACTAGAACCTATTCAGCTCTTACCATTACTGTTACATTGAGGAATCCGTAGTTACACAGGTCTTTAGTCTTATAGAATTTGAAAAATCATACCTCCAACCTCCACATACAAACACACACACACTCACACACACACACACACACACACACACACACACACACACACACACACACACAGACAGACATCATCGCAAAAATGGACCTTAAAACGTGCTTATTCATTAAATCTGGATATGCGATTTTCACCATGACAAAAAAAACAACATACCCATGTCCGGAAACAAACCTGTTCGGATTTAAAAACTCTTTCGTAAGTTATTATAGATTCTTACCCACTATTCGTGAGGTATGTTATTAATTTATTTAATCAAGTTTTCTTAGAAACTGTCAATTTATTGTGACCAGAATAATTTGGAATTTATTCTCACCTTATACGAGTTCTTAAATTAATAATGAACGGTTATATTAACCCAAAATTAGCAAATGCATTGGCTTATTATTTCAGAGTTTTTAAATCCGAAATGGTTATTTTCGAACATGCGTATTTTCGATTTTCCAGAAATATCTTCGAATTTGTATTTTTATTTGAAAAGTTATTAAGAGATATGTGCTGCTTTCATCGTATGACACTAATAACCCGTTTAAAGTACTACATACCTAAATGAACGAATTGTAGATAGAATTTTACAAAGAATATTTCTGGAATCGGCGTTCCCACGCACTCGTACACCTACTCGTTTCCATAAGTGCCTGCTGCTCCAAAGAGACTATTTATGAAAAGCACTTACACGCAATCAATAAACTGTAATCGATATGAGTAATTATTTAGTTTATAATATAGGTAAATTATTTTTAAAATCTTTCAGAATTCATAACACAACAAAAATAATATAACCTTTTAGTTTAAATGAAACATACAGAACATAAACTAAAAGGTTTTATTATTTTTATTAAATAAACAGTATTCGAAAATTACTTCTCATAGTTTAAAATTGAACAATTTTTAATTGCTGCACCAATTTCAGTTGAATTTAAACCACAAATTACAGACATTCATTTAGTTTACTGAGGCACATATCAAATGACATAATCTATATCAATTATACCGTTAGGGGTGAAAGGAATTACACGTCGTTCATTGGTCATTTTAATAGAATTTAATGATATACTATATACTATAAAGTCAACATCCCCTTTTAAGGGATTTACGGATTACTGTAAATGAGTTTTTTACTATCAAATACAACAAAATAAATATACATTTTTTGTCCTGACTCTATTTAGAAAATACATTCGAAATTCGTGCTCTGAGTTTAAAAGTGTTCCTCGTTACGAGAACAGTGCAAAAAACAAAATAAAATAGACATGTATTTAATGAATGAGCCAGCGTTGGAACAGGAAACGTGGTAATTTGGAAAACCCTTTCACGACAGGGTGAATTGGATAGCTTTCTGGAATTAGGAACGCTGTTCACGTTCGTTTGTTTTAGTCGATTTTATCGGCTCCAACAAGCATGTAAATATCCGAAAGTAATGCGACAGGATTTCCGTAACCCTTTTGATATCAAATTTATTTTCCAAGGATTTTAATTTCGGAATTTGACACACCTTATAATTTTGTTGGGGGATCTTTAAATTTTGTACATTTGTAAAGAAATATAATACAGTGCGTTTGAAAAAATAATTATTCATTTTTCAGCGTTGTAACTTTCTACTGTGGCGTCTATACATCAAAAAAATACAACTTTGACAACAAAATTCTAAATCCAACAGTGATAAAAAATGAGTATCATAACTCGAAAGAACATGGCAAATACCCTAAAGAAGTATAAACCAAAATTCCATATTATTATTTTTAACAAATTTAAATTTTTATATTACCTCTCGCTAAGAGAGGTATTGCATTCATGCTAAATATCGCATATCCAGATTTTATTGAATAAGCACGTTTTAAGGTCCCTACAATCCGATTTTAACATTTTTACGATGATGTCTGTGTGTGTGTGTGTGTGTGTGTGTGTGTGTGTGGATGTGTGTGTGTGTGTGTGTGTGTGTATGTGTGTGTGTGGGATGTTGGAAGGACGGTTACTCAAAAACTATAAGACTTAAAATTTGTTTAACAACATATTTCCCAATCGGACATTCATGGGAAGATCTGAAAAGGTTTTGGTAATAATTGGACAACCGGAAGTAGAAGATTCTTGAAAAAAAATCTTCTAAATATTATTTTTTGAAAATTTTTCGTGGTAATATTAAAGAAAATTAAATTCTCTATCTGATACATTTAAATATTTTATTATATATTCCATAGATTTAGAGATAAAAGAAGTATAATATATAAAATAATCTGTTGTAATAAATTTGACAGCCGAAAGAATGCCATGAAAAATAGTTGATAATTTAAATTATTTGTAACTGACAGATAAATGTCAGTGTCAGAAATAATGAGTAATGAATTAAAAATGTACTTGGAGAATCCCTTAGTTCTTGATCTGTGACTATTATGGAGATGACAAGTCTAGGTTGAAGGACTTAAATTTGTTTCAAACATTATGGGACAATGTACACCAGTACTGTAGACTAGAGTAACTTTGAATTGCTATCAAATTCTTCTCAAGTAAGTTGTAAATATTGACAAAATCGGAGTGCAATCTATCCGTCACTTTATTAAAGGGAATTAAGGTTATTTAGATGTAACAAGTATGAAAAAATAAAATGTAAAAGAAGATATATAAGAATAGATGCACAATCCAGATATATACATTTTAGACCGCCCAAAATTAATGTTTTTACTAGAAGAATATGAAGAGAAAGTAAACAAAGTTGTTCGAATTGAAAATTGCTGTTACCAGCCTAATATTTATATATGGTAAACTCTACTTTGTAATTTATTGTAACATAATTTATGGTAAAATATCTTCATGTTGAGACATGCTATTATTGAATAATAAAGAAGTTTATACGTCATAGATTTATATGAATATATTATTTGTATTTATAAAAATAATCTTTGCTTTATGCATACAGCCAGGTAAAATATACGGCGAGAGGTTATGTGCTGGCCACATCAGATTTTTTTTCAATTTATCTTGTGCCCTATGAATTTTTCTAAAAAAAAGCCAAATACATCTTAATATGGTCTACTATGGGTAGTGATTTAAAATACCGTATTTATTTTTCAAGGGTAAATACCCGGGTATACATCCATAAGTGACTAAGTGAGTATATATTTAGTGATTAAAAATAGTAAAAATATTGGTACCTAGTCAATATCATTGATTATTTCATTCTATACAAATTTGACCAATCAGAATGTCTCATTTTCCATTGTTGTGCATTTTAAATAAGTGATTAAATAGCACCTAGCTTTTTAACAGTGATTAAATTGAAGCTAGCTTTTATATGCAAATTTTGAACATTTTGAAGGCATATTTAGCCAGATAATTAGTCGCCGAAGCAATATACTTACATATTTTTTATTTTTAATACATATATCTTTAAACATGCCGAATTATTTAATTTAAACAAATTTTAGTTATTATTTTTTGATATTTATTTGACAAGAAAAAAAAACTATTTGCTATAGTTGCAATATAACAACAAAATTTATTAATAATAATATATCTGTAATGCACAAATAAATTTATCAAATTTTGTATTGAAAGTTTGTACTATGTATTCATGAAATAATCTTGACATATTCCCTTCGTGCTAAAAAATTGAATTGATTATATTTGTGTATGGCTTATTTATAAAATTTTGCTTTTAAAAAAGTGTTATTGTACATAATAATTTGAAAAAAATCTGATACCGCAGAATTTATTGCATAAACCAGGCATGTCAAATTTAATCGATTAAATTCTTAGCACTCGGAATATAACTATTGAAAAATATTTGAAGTCATATAAAAGTACATTATTAAATATTTTCTATATTAAATAAAATAAAAACAAAAGAAACACAAAAATAATAGATATTTATACACTATGTAAGTTAAGATAATGTTTATTCCGGAAGAGAGAGTGAGTGAATAAATATTTTTAACTCACTTGGTTTATATAATATATTATTCAATTTTAACGATAAGAAAAATCATTATAATATTTAATATTGACTATTTCACTCATAAATCTATAAACCAATACAAATTGAGGATTCTACCTAGTTACCAAGTTTTATTTCCACAAAACACCGTCACAAAAAAGTTTGGTATCCTTCGAGCCAATAAGATGCTATAATTTTACAAGTAAGTGTACCTAGAAACATATTGTTTATATACCTGTCAAGATGCATATATTTTCAGTGTTTTCAGTATTTATTAAAACTGAGTCAAACCAGTTCTCGTGACAATCCGAAAAAAAATCCGGCAAAAATTTACCGCTTATGATATTACGAGTATATATGACAAAATAAAAAACTAATCAATTAGTAGGTTGTGCATGACAATTCTCTTTGATAGAAAATAATGATAATGGCTGATCTGTCTAACAAAGACTGCTGTGAGTTTTATTGTCGTGTTTGATGTTATTTTAAATGCTTTATTTATTTCAGTTAAAATTCAGAGTTAAAATTCTGTGTGATTTTTTTTTTTAATTAACTATCAAATAAACAATTTCTTATAGTTGTTGTTATGGAGTTAATAATGACAGTTTATAACGTCAAAATTGAATATATTTTTTTTTATTCGAAACATTTATTATATGTGGAGACATGTTTTGTAGATGTTTTAGAATGGGGTCCTCCACTCTACTTTTTAACTTCCGTCACCTATAGGTAAGGAAGGTATTGTCTTTGGTCAAAAAATTCGGTGGTGAGTTTTCACTGAATAAGCACGTTTTAAGGTCTTTACAATACGATTTTACTATTTTTACGATGATGTCTGTATGTGTGTGTGTGTGTGTGTGTGTGTGTGTGTGTGTGTGTGTGTGTGTGTTAGTGTGTGCGTGTGCGTGTTTGTGTTTGTGTTTGTGTGTGTATGTGACCGCGGTTTCGTCAACGATATCTCCAATACTAGAATTCCAAAAATTACAATTCTTGCGCATTCCTCTTCCTTACAACCATATGCAGACTTGATTAGATTTTGGTTATAATTGGTCAACCGGAAGTATCCTCATTTGAAAATTTTAACAGTTTTTCTTGAAAAACTCAGTTAAATATTATTATAACTTAAAGAATATATTATTCTCTATACGATTTGATTGCATTTTATATTTTCTATTAAACAGACATAGAGTTAAAGAATTATAAAGATTGTAATAATTATAAAATTTCATATATCAGGAAGCTGTGCTAACTTAACCATGGAAACTACTAATATATTCAGGTAATTCAAATTGACAGATGTCAATATCAATAAAAAGTAAATGATGAAAGAATAAGGGAAATAACTCTAGTGTTGGGCGTTTCTAGAAAGATATAAGAGAGACGATTACATTGGTTTGAACATGTCATGAGGAGAGATGAGTATATTGGAAGAATGAATAGGTTATAACAGAAGGTGGAAGAAACATAGGAAGACCAAATATAATATGAAAGGAGAGAAAAGGAACTGAATGAGGACGACATACAAAACAAAAATTAGTGGAAGAAAAAAATAAAAAATAGTGACCCCCTAACGAATGGGAAAAACTACAGAAGAAGAATATGTTAGTGACAAGTGCAATTCGCATAGTTTGTTTATGAAATAATTTAACTGGAAATATAGGATCTTTTGCAAAAGAAAATTGTGTAGGGCGCGTGCAGTGATGTGACTTTGCTGACTTTGGCAAGCAGATATTTGGACCCGGGTCAAAATGACAGCTATTAACTATGTCCATAACTTACAAATGCCATAATTTTTGATTCAAAGTTTATGATTTTCTTATTTCATGTGATTTATTTATTATCAGGGATGTGGAATTCAGTTGCCGAGAAAAGGAATCATAAAATACCAAAAAAAGAAATTTTGAATGAAAAATTTTGACGTGAGGATAACCCGCAAAATAGAAATGAATGGAAGAAAAAAATAAAAAATAGCGACCCCTAACGAATGGGAAAAGCTAAAGAAGAAGAAAATGTCAGTGTCAAGTGCCATTTGCATGAAATAATACTACTGGAGATTTATAATCTTTTGGCAAGAAAATTTATGTATGGAATTTGTACATAATACACAGGATTGACGGAAGGTATTGTGCTGGCCACATCAGGTTTTTTATTATTTTATGTGAAATTTTGAAGCAATTAGTGTCAAAAAGTCATAATTGTTTTTAGTTTAACTGCATTTGATTTTCAATATCAAATATGACGTTACGACAACACCTATTGCTATATTTCTCTCGCACGGATCTAACGCTGCGTGATTAAAAGATAGCAATAGTGTGACAAGCCGTGGTGACAAGTGTACATTTTATTATTTTTTGTTATGGTGGAGGACCCTATGGGATAGGTAAATAGACTTCGGGGTAAATACCGCTTAAATACATAAATTTACTTACCTATCTATTGGGTATTTATCCGACTCATATCACTAACTATGACGCAATTGTTCTCTTTAGATAACCGATATTCCAATGGTGTGAGTCAAAAAATGAGTACTCAGTCCTCTATAGAACACTATTTATTATTTCGTACCAAAAATAATAAATCAGCTTGCTGTTATCAGAAATATTTTTTAATTATCATCAAAATAGTTATTTATGATACAAAGTGAAGGCATTTTTTACCCACTAGCAAAAAGCTTTGCATTCGAAATATAAACCGAGCAGATAAAATTTATTCCGACACTTATCTTATTTTTGGTCAAAATTAAAAATGACATTTTTGAAATTTATATTTAATTTTGATAATTTATTGGTTGTTCTGGATATTCAGGTGATCCAAATTTAATCAACTAAACTTCAAATTTAAATATGACATAAAAAAATAGTTTAATTCATGTAAGAAAAATCTCGTAAATTCTTTGTTTCAGAAATATTTACTTGAGAAGGTATGGTCGTTCCACGATATCAACCGATTTACGTTATTAGTAGAAAGTTACTAAACTTTTTAGCTAATTTATATGAGACTGCATCTATTATGTTATGATTGTTGCCTATAGTGCTGGTTAAAGTAAAATAATATGCTTGATTACAACAAAGAAAATTTGTTTACAATAATGAAAATGACTAATTATACAAATGTAGGATTATTATTACTGTCACAGTATACATATAATAAAAATTATGATTTCTTTTGCTTTTAATTTTTTTCGAAGAGCGTTAATTAGGGGGACCTAGATAATATTTCACATAGAGGCCTAAGAGTTCTAGTTATAGCACTGTATCGTATACAGATATATGTATAATGATTATAACTAATTCATATTTTCCTAAAAGCGTTTGGGGATTTTTAGTTTTTCATATTTTCCGCAATTTAATGACGTAAATCGCTTGATATCGTGGAACGACCATAGTAACTCTTACTATGGTGCGGTAGAAATATTTCCAGTTGTAAATAAAGAAATATGAATTTTAATAATTGAAAGTACAAACCTAAGTACACAAACTATACCTTGTTCCATCTGACGCATTCAGTATTTCAGAGAATAGGGCATAGTTTTGACTTCTCTGATTGGCTGAAATTTGAGCCAAGAGACAAGTTTATCCAATGTAATTTTGGCTACTTAAAACTGGCGCTGATGCGAACGGCCATCTGCTGAATGCGTTAAATGGAACAGAGCATAAGCATACTATATAAATTAAACATGACATACACTTGACAGACTATGGTACCAATGTGATAAAAAATGAGCTCAATGAAAACCAATTATCCCACGAAATTTGATCAAACCTCGTACTTACATAAAATAAAAATCTGTTGTGGCCATCACAATACCTCTGGCCCTTTCCATTGTGGTATCTATAAATATTGTATTTAACATTTCTTGTACACACAAAAAAAATCTAATTACACCTAATCTTTATATTTACGTATTTTCTATAATTTTAAATTCATTCTATAAGCAAGTTTTCTCCATTTCTTCTAAATGTTCGTTTTTCCAATTCATTAACAAGATTGGCGGTATTTCTGAAGGGTTCATGTAATATATCTATAATTTTAAATATATAATTAATAATACAATAAGAAATATTAAATATCGTTCTCAGAAAAAGCCTTCAGTACTATCTCTGAATTTTTGACACTGACATTAGTGACATTTATCTGTCAATTACACACATTTATATTTATCAAGTAGTTACTATGGAGATGTTTGGGCTGTGAGCAGGTTGTGAGATTTATTACAACAGATTATTTTATAGAATATATGTCTATATCTTTAAATCTATAGAAGGTATAACAAAATTTTTAAATGTGTCGGATAGAGAATTTTGTTTTTTAATATTTGTAATAACATCGATTTTTAAAAAATAATATTTTGAAGATTTTTGTTAAAATACTACTACTTCCGGTTGTCCAAATTTTACCAGAACCTATTCAACTTTTCCCATTATTGTTAGATTGATGAATCCGTAGTTACATAGGTCTTTAGTCTTATAGAATTTGAGAAATCGTGCCTCCAAATTCTCTCTCTTTCTCTCTCTCTCTCTCTCTCTCTCTCTCTTTCTCTCTCTGTCTCTCTCACACACGCACACACACACACACACACATCCACACACAGGTATCATCGTAAAAATATTATAATCGGATTCTAGGGACCTTAAAACGTGCTTATTCACTAAAATCTCGAGTCCAATACCTCTCTTAGCTAGAGGTAAATAGGGCTGAACATGGAAGAAAATTACTGAAAACATTGAAAATAATTGGAGACATTTTGTCTTGCACGATGGTTAAAAAGTGGGCAGTAAATTTAAATGTGTCTCCAACAACCTCACACACACACATCCACACACATACACACACACACACACACACACACACACACACACACACACTTACACAGACATACAGACATTATCGTAAAAATGTTATAATCGGATTCTAGGGAACTTAAAATGTGCTTATTCACTAAAATCTGCATATGCGATTTTTAGCATGAATCCAATACCTCTCTTAGCGAGAGGTAAAAATGGAATTGACAGAAAGAAATGACCTGACCACATCAGGTATTTTATTTATTGTTGGCAATAGAATTTGAATCCTTGGCGTTCTATTTCACCCACGTATTGTTTTGTTTACTACTTTCAAATTTCTTTACTTCCTTCGGATAATAATTATTTATATTGTTTATAAAATAGTGTTGAAAGTGTAACAGTATATGTATATATCATTCGAAATAAACGATATTAATCTTGTCGTACGAATGAAATATTCACAAAGAAGTCAAAAATGCTTTTGAAAATCGTAAATAATTTACGCCATTCCAACATGAAATGTACCCATTACCAATACAAAAATATTTATCATTCTCGTTAACTGATTCATGTTACGCGCGAATTAAAATTCGGTTACCATCTCCATATGGCTACGCGGATGTAAGTGAGCAGCAGAACACCCTACTTATCAAAACCCGTTGAACTGGTAACCTGGATACCTACACTCCTAATAAACAATACAAATATTCACTTGTTTCATTCATCCACCGCCTTACTAGATGTTGGAAACTTAGAAAACATTTACTCTAACCAAAGGTGCTAAGTGACAACTTATTGGAATACATTTCCTGTAAATAACAGTTAATTATGACGTCACGTGGACCTGCTGAATGTCACATACGTGGTTTCCATGCATGGTTAATCAACGTAATGTGTGATTCAACGTTTGATTCCGGTTATTTGCCGAAAATTATTACGTAGAATTCATATCCTCATTTAGTAGGTTGAATATATGTTCGTTGTTGACATATTTAGTAATGGTCGTTAGTTATGTAGATTTATAAGCAAATTAAATTTGTTTTTTTTACAAAAATATGAAATTTATATATAAAACTATAGTAGGTATCTTTAAAAATTTGATATGATTTTAGGTGTGTGTGATCGGGGTTTCGCGCGCGATATCTCCAATACTAGAATTCCAAAAATTACAATTCTTGCGTATTCCTCTTCCTTACAACCATATGCAGACTTGATTAGATTATGGTTATAATTGGACATCACTGTGTGAACACTAGATTTTTCAAGCATCTAGATTAAGATGTATGAGGAAAAAATAATGGTTGGTCTCCTGAGACCAGTTTTAACATGACAAACGTTGTAACATTGTAACGTTTATGAAATAAATAAAAAAATATGGCGTTTGATGACCGGTTGTGATTCGATTCCGACCGACATCGGACTTGAATTATTTCCAATTTTCAAAAAGCACAAAAGTGACCCTTGTGGTGCTATCTCCACGAAATCATTGAAAGCCCGCACTGGCTTTACCTCTCGCTAAGAGAGGTATTGCATTCATGCTAAAAATCGCATATCCAGATTTTATTGAATAAGCACGTTTTAAGGTCCCTACAATCCGATTTTAACATTTTTACGATGATGTCTGTCTGTGTGTGTGTGTGGATGTATGTGTGTATGTGTGTGTGTGTATGTATGTAGGATGTTGGAAGCACGATTACTCAAAAACTATAAGACTTTAAATTTGTTTAACTACGTATTTTCCAATCGGACATTCATGGGAAGATCTGAAAAGGTTTTGGTAACAATTGGACAACCGGAAGTAGAAGATTCTTGAAATAATATTTTTTGAAATTTTTTCTTGGTAATATTAAAGAAAATTAATTTCTCTATCTGATACATTTAAATATTTTGTTATATATTCTATAGATTGAGAGATAAAAGAAATATAATATATAAAATAATGTTATAATAAATTTTACAGCCGAAAAGATGCCATGGAAAATAGTTGAAAATTTAAATTGTTTGTAACTGACAGATAAATGTCAGTGTCAGAAATTCGTAAATATTACTAAAGAGTTTTTCTGGGAAGTACATACATTATATTATTTCTTAATGTATTAATAGTTAAATATTTAAAATTATAGGTATATTACATATATCCTTCAAAAATACTGTCATTCCTGACAATGAATTGGAAACATTACGAAAAATTAGAAGAGGACAAAATTTCTTCATAAAATGAATTTAAAATTAAACAATCTAAATATAAGGAATAGATACATATTATGTAAGTAGAATTTTTGGTGTAGAATGTAGGTATACAAGAAATGTTAAATACAATAGGGCGCCTTGACAAGCAGATATCGGGGCTCATGTCAGAATGATAGCTAGTAATTATGTATATAGATGTAAGTATCATAATTTCTCATTCTAAATTAGTGATTTTCCAATTCCATATAGTTTATTTTCCTCGACAAGTAAATTCCACACTCCTGGTGACAAATTAACTACGTGTATTTAGAAAATCTTGAAATTCTGAATGAAGCATAATGACTAATTGTCATTCTGAAACGGGCCCCCACATCTACTTGTCAAGGCCAACAATGTAACATGACTGTTCGCGCCCTATACTTAAGTAACCAAAAAAGAGAGTGGCGAGAGGTTTTGTGCTGGCCACAACAGATTTTTTCTATTTCGTTCTTTTTATGAGTCTATACTCATACGTAATATAACAAGTGATATGATTATCATCGACGATATTCTCGAGTGAAACCGAGGTGCAGATTTCACGAGTCCGACGGACGAGTTAAATGTACTGCTTCGGTTTCACGAGCAATATCTTCGATTATTAAGCATATCACGAGCTTATATTTAATGAAAGAATATAATGAATTTTTGTAACACATTGCGTCTGCTGCTAGCCTAACTTTTGATATACATGTTCATATTGCATTAAAACATAGTACTTACGAGTTTTATATAATATTTCGGAGTTTGATTTATTATTACTTATTTTTATACACAAAATTAACTGTCACTATCATAAATAAAGAAAAAAATCCTTAGTAAGAACTATAAATGTGACAGATGTAATTCACACTGATAAACTTCTTTTCGCTGACGACTTAAAAATATTTTACCCTATTTTCTCAGTACAAGATTACCATCTTCTCCAAGAAGACTTAGTTAGACAATCTAAATGGTGTTCAATTAACAAATTACATCTTAATCTAAATAAATGTACAGTCATGTCTTTTACTAGAAAACTATCGCCATTTAGTTATAATTATACGATCGAAAATGTTACCTTGTCGCGATCTACTACTGTACTGTCATAATAAGAAATAGTCGAACTTTCTAAAACCTATCAGCAATTACTAGCCTATATTATTCTTTCGTCCGTTCAAAGCTGGAGTACTGTCATATCATTTGGAACCCTATTTACGAAGTTCATCAAGATCAGATTGAATCTGTTAAAAAAAAATCCTCAAATACCTTTATTACAAGTCACATAATAACTACCCCGACTATTCTGTAACTTATAAACAGATGTTACTTATGTTTAATTTCAAGAGTCTTTTTGAACGACGTGAAAATGCTCTAAATACATTTATTTAAAGTTGTAAACGGCTGCGTTGATGTTCCCCGTACTCTATCATCTCTCCAATTTCACACTCGCTCTATTCGTACCAGAAGTAGCTTTACTTTTTATTTTCCGGTTGCTAAAACTAATTATTTAAGGCCGTCGCCTCTAATTCGTTATGTGCCATCTTTATAATTGTAAATTCGAGGGTTGATATATTTCATTTAGAATTTAATAAATTCATTAAAGTATTATGTAGTATTTCGTAAGTCTTCTGATCTTTGTGTGTATTTTTGTGTATTTTGTTTACTTTTTGTGTATTTTTACAACCCTTAATCTGAGCTTAGCCTGTTGGGTTCGTTGATAAATAAATAAATAAATAAATACGGTGATAATTTCTTTGTTTTTTATCATCGCTGTGATAGACATGTAACTTGGGACATTCTGAATATAGATTGGCGGAAAAGATGCCACGTGAATTATGTTCTCGCACTGATAATACGTCGTTAAGACGATCTATAAACGCACTCTTTTTGGCGCCTCTCGTGGTATAACTGCTTTAAATATTGACAGATAATAACATATAACCTCAAATTGCAGTCCTTAAACAATGAATTTACACTGGCTTGCAAAAAAATCGCGTACACCTTAAAAATCAAGTAGCCTAGTTTTTAATTTTTTTGGGGTATGTAAATATGATTTTTTAATCAACTGTCAATAGAGTTGTCACTGTTGTCACTATTTTATCTATTGTAGAGAAAGTTCTTCATTGTGTTTAAGTTTAAAGTTACTATTAAATTACATATACATATATACCAGAAAAATGAAAGGACAACCAAGTATGTATTTCTCGTTTTCTATTTAAAAATTAAAATTACAGTCCGAATCAATACAGCAAAAATTAGGTGTACGCGATTTTTTTGCAAGCCAGTGTACATCTATGAAGTTAAATATGTTAGCAAGAAGCTTTAGCAATATAACTGATAAAAAACACCAAGCCACATTTTTGACAAGTAGCATTTGTTAAAAATCTAATAGGATTATAAATTTACCTCAATAGAAAAAGTCTGTTGTGGCCAACACAATACTTCTCGCACTTTCCATGTTACATAATTAACGTATTTAACATTTCTTGTATACACACAAATAAGTTCAATTGTATATTGTATCTATTCTTTCGTTCTATGAGCAATTTTGTCCTACTCTTCTAATATGTTCAAAATTCTTCATATTCTTTGACTGTATTAGCCGGATGTCTTAAAGATATATTTAATATTAACATACCTATAATTTTAAATATTTAATTAATAATACAATAAGATATATTAAATGTAACTACTTCCCAGAAAAAAAAATTCTGTAATGTCTGTAAAACTGTTGATTTTTAATACTGATATTTTCTATTTATCAGTCAATTACAAACATTTAAATATATCATCTATTATTACAACCGTAATGCGGCTCGTTTTCCAAATGTGGAGTGGTAGTTCGTAGTTCGTAGATTTCCTAATGAAACTTGTTTTTCAATATATTAATTTATAAAATCCTAATGTACGCAATTTTAGCGGAATAAAATAAATTATTACAATTGTTAGTTTCTGATTTATTACAATTTATATTAGTTATAGTGCAATAAATAATCATAATGAATATGTATGTACAATAAATATTATCTCGTGTGTTGTATATAAATCATACAAAAATAAATATTAGGTATGTAGGTACATGAGATTATTTTAGATGAAATATATTTATTTTACAACAAAAATCATAATTTTATACACTGTGACATATAAATTTTATTATACAATACTGAAATTTTTATACAAAAACATATAAAAATGATATAAAATATTTATTACGATATTTTCCATAATAAAAATTTACAATAAACAGAAATTAGCGAAAATTATTTCACTTTTATTGCATCATAAAATCACATGTATCAGCATTATAGTTCTGTTTATTACTAGTTTACAAAACAAACTATAATTTTTTTATATTAATACCTGTAATCACTTTTAAAAGAAATCATAATATCGGATATTTCGTATAAATAACTATATAAATTTTATAAACACAAAAAAATATGATTTTTGTAACAACCGTTCCTGCAACAAATTTTCAATTATTCCGATTCATTGATGAGAGATACTCGAAGCCTACCATCTCACACTTGAAAAATATTTTGCAATGCTCATATATTGTTTGTTTGGTTTCCTACCAATCAGTACATCATAGGGGTTTTATGATATGAACGTGTTATTGTGAAGTTGATGTGCAATTTATATTTTATTTTTCCACATCACAGGCAGTTTCAGTACTGAGCTTCATGGATAAAATAACCATTTTTTGTTATTGTTTTTGTTCCAGTGAGGCGAGTTAAATTTTGTGCAAAAAAATCTGTTGTGGCCAGCACAATACCTTCCGTCAAACCTGTGTATTATGTATAAATTCCATACAAAAATTTTCTTGCAAAAATTCCAAATTTCCAGTAAAATTATTTCATAAACAAAATATGCAAATTGCACTTGACACTAACATCTCCTTCTTCTTTAGCTTTCCCCATTCGTTAGGGGTCGCTATTTTTTATTTTCTTCTTCCACTCATTTATATTTTACGTGTCGTTCTCATTCAGTTCCTTTTCTCTCAAGTCTTCCGCAATTCGTATTATAGGGACCCTAAAACATGCTTATTCACTGAAAACTCATCATTAAATTTTTTGACCAAAGACAATACCTTCCTCACCTAAAGGTGATGGAAGGTAAAAATGATATATGATACCTTCAAATTTTTGCAGTATTTTTAGATACAGATTATCTATTTGAAGTACGTTTTTATATTTTATTTTATAGTTCTGTTTTACGGATGTTTTAAAACTAGAATTAGTAGAACTAAAGTAGGTGTACAATATATTGTACGGTGATAATCCGGCACCATTGGGAAATCGGCCATGCTGGATTATCAGATATACCGGATTATCAAGATATTATTTTATAACATAATGAAAATGGGAAAAATAATGTACACACTGTATTTAAAAGTAGATAGTTACATACGATCCCAAACTCGTATTAGTACGGTAGTGTTAACATTTTCAACAAAAAAATTATGAAACATACGCAATTGCAACGATAATAACGACCGAAAATATCCACGATTACATGAAATGTGGTTTTCACAGATCGACCATTTTCATAATGGATTTAAATTATTTTTATGCGATTTTCGAGCAAAATTGAAATCATTTTATTAAATTTTAGACCTTCTACTGTAAACAAAACCACAAACTGAATGACATATCTGTCATCTTAACCAAATAAACTATGGAAGAAAATGTCTTATTGCAAAACTCATTACAAAAACCTGTTGTGGCCAGCACAATACCTCTCGCCATTTTTATTTTATGTTGCATAGGGCGCGAGCAATCATGTGACTTTATTGGCCTTGGCAAGCAGATATGACAGCTAGTAATAATATACATAGGTGTCAAGTATAATAATTTTTCATTCAAAACAATATGATTTTCCAAATCCATGTGGATTATTTTCCTCGAGAAGTATATTCCATACTATTGATGACACATAAACATCAGAATATTTTTAAATTTTTAATGAAAAATTATAACATATGACAATTGTGGCATCTATCTAAATAACTACTAGCCATCATTCTGACACAGATCCTCATATCTGCTTACCAATACCAACAAAGTCACATGACTGCTCGCGCTCTACAAGTAACGAATTTAACATTTCTTGTACACAAATTTTATCTCTTCTTTCATTCAATGAGAAATTTTGTTCCACTATTCTAAAATAAATAAATAAATAAATATTTCATCACGGCATATTACCCATTGCTGGGTATGCCAATCTGCTTCATACACAGATGTCGGTAATGATGGAATATTTGTACCGTGTGGGCGCTTACCAGGCGTCACCTCACGGGCACTCAATGCTGGCGTGGAGAGTGCGCCACAGGGGTCAATTTTGTGCCATTAAAATTCGATGTAATTTTTGGCGTCGGTCGGGATCGAACCCGGGTCCCCAGATTCGCGACCAGACACTCAGGCACACGGCCACGAGACCCCATTCTAATATGTTCAATATTCTTCAAATTCATTAACGGTATAAGCGGTATATGTAATATTAACATACCTATAATTGAAATACATATTTAATTAATAATACAATAATATATATTAAATGTACTCGTAATATGCAATATTAACATACCTATAATTGAAATACATATTCAATTAATAATACAATAATATACAGTGTGCGATTGAAGTGTGGAATATCAAAAAAAAAGCCGAACTCAGCCGGTTTTTATAAAAACGCTGAAACACGTCAATTTTAATTTTTAAAAATACACATTAATATGTACGATTCATCTTCCGACTTTCATTTGTTTTTCAGTTATGACGTCATCACAAAAAAAATTAAATGACAACATAGATTTTTATTAGTGAAATCCAAAAGTGTTTTTTCTTCTCTTTATGATCATGTAAATAAATCATAACGTTGCATAACAAAAATTCTGAGAAAAATCGAGTTGAACACCTTTATATGGCTTTTCAAGAGTCCACAAGTTTCAGGCGTTAGATCTTATAGTCAAAATTTTCTTAGAATGACATTCCAATGTGATCACGTGATTGCAGTATATAGAGAAGTTACGTATGCTCTTAGCAACATGTTTGTCCTGATTGTTTTATTTTTACGCAGCGTTTGTTTTGTATGTTATAAGTAGAGCTATATGAATAATTTTTATATTTACATGTATTACAATCAAATTGAGCGGTAAAAAATTATCGAAACGGTGCAAAGAATTTATTTTGAACGCTTTTGCATACTTTGAGGAGGAGGAACGTATAAATGTTACCCTAATTATTCTATTCTCGTCTGTACAAGTTGTATTATATTTTGTGGTTATCACATGGCATTTGTTAGTTATATATTTCCTATGTACTTATTTCTGGATATTAATACATTTTAGAGAGTTTTTAATGCTTTGGATGTATCACATGTAATGGTAAATAATACCAAAATTAATTTAAACGCGAATAAATTTCGTCACTAAAAAAATTAATAATCCGTCAACAATCAATGCGAAACATCGATAGTTTCAGTCAGTCTGCAATTCAATATAGGTACTATTTACATGTATAGTTAAAGTAAATTGCTTTTTAAGGCCCTTTTCATAATCAATTTTTAATCTATTTATAATTTAATTAAAAATAATTTCTGCGTTGTGCATTCAAAGCTGTTTTCTTATACCTATATTCATCGTTGTAATTAATTAATGTATTAATTGTTGTAATCAATTGTATTTCATTTTATTGTGTAAGTTTAGTAAAATTCTTGCTCGAGAGTCCATAATTTTGACTATAATAAACTAAATGACGTCATCACATTGAAATGCCATTTTTAGAAAAATTCGGCTTTATAACTCAACTAGATACGCGAAATGTGTTATGCGTAGCGTAGGATCAAAGAAATATTAAACAGAGACAACAGCGACACTGCACAAGCACAAGCACAAACTCGCAGGACGAAGACCGCGCAATCTTTCAATTCAAATTTGAAATGATCAATATAAGTAAAGCGTGAGGAATATTATGAAATGTTCAGGTAAATTTAGTTCCAAAAATATTTAATTTAATTCAACAATTTTACATCAATGTTTTTACCTTCCGTCACCTTTAGGTAAGGAAGGTATTGTCTTTGGTCAAACAATTCAATGATGATTTTTTAGTGAATACGCATGTTTTAGGGTCCCTATAATACGATTTATTATTTTTACGATGATGTCTGCATGTATGTATGTGTGTGTGTGTGTGTGTGTGTGTGTGTGTGTGTGTGTGTGTGTGTGTGTGTGTGTGTGTGTGTGTGTTTGTGTGTGTGTGTGTGTGTGTGTGTGTGTGTGTGTGTGTATGTGTGTATGTGTGTGTGTGTGTGTGTGTGTGTGTGTGTGTGTGTGTGTGTGACAAAAGTTCCGGATTCCATAACTTCAATACCACGATTCCAAAGATTATAATTTTTTCGTATTCCTCAAGTTTGCATGCAGAAGAACAAGTGTTTAGATTTTGGTTATAATTGGTGAACCGGAAGTAGCCTCATTTGAAAATTTAATAGTTAAATTTGATTTATTGACATTTATCGTTATTATTACTTAAAGAATATATTATTCTCTATACGATTTGATTACATTTTATACTTCATATTCAATAGATACAGAGTTAAAGAATTTTAAAGAAATTAAATTTTATAATTCAGCCAGCTATGCTAAACATGGAAACTATTAAAATATTCATATGATTCAAATTAACAGATGTCAGTATCAATAAAAAGTAAATTAATATGGCAGAGATGAGGATGTTGAAGTAGATGTTGGGGAAGACACGGAAACGTTAAGAAAATAACTCTAGTGTTACAAGTTTCTAAAAAGATACAACAAAGACGATTACATTGGTTTGAACATGTCATGAAGAGAAATGAAGAATTAGATTGGAACAAGAACGAATAGTTTAGTAATAGGAAGTTGAAGAAACAGAGGAAGACCAAAGATAAGATGAAAGGACTGTATTGCGGAAGACTTGAGAGAAAAGGAATTGAATGAGAACGACACGCAAAAATAGTGACCCCCTAACGAATGGGAAAAGGTAAAGAGGAAGAAGATGTCAGTGTCAAGTGCAATTTGATTAATTTGTTTATGAAATAATTTTACTGGAAATTTAGAATCTTTTGCAAGAAAAATTATGTATGTAATTTATACATTATATACAGGATTGACGGAAGGTATTGTGCTGGCCACAACAGATTTTTTTGCTATGTATTTATATATTTTTTGTATCCTATTATTGACAAGCCAAATGAATTTTTGTAATTATCATGGCAAATAAAGATTATTAGATTCTACTAAGCTATTCATTTTTCTTACAATATATTGTTCATCTCTCCTTGTGACATGTTCAAACCAATGCAATCGACTCCCTTGTATCTATCTAGAAATTTATATCGCTCGAGCTATTTCCCTTATCCTTTATTTCCTTACCCTATCTTTACGTGTCTTTCCCAACATCTATCTCAATATCCTCACCTCTGCCACATTCATTTTGTTTTCATTGATACTGACATCGATCAGTTTGAATTATCTGAATATATTAGCAGTTTCCATAGTTAACATAGCTGGCTGATTTATGAACTTCAATATCTTTATAATTATTTAACTCTATATCTATTGAATATGACGTATAAAGTGCAATCACATCGTTTAGAGAATAACTGCTTTTTTCAAGAAAAACTGTTAAAAGTTGCAAATGAGGGTACTTCCGGTGGACCAATTTAACCAAAATTTAATCACGTGTGCTTATGGATCTAAACTCGAGGAGTACGAAAAAAATATAATTTGTGGATTCGCGGTATTAGGAGTTATGCGATCCGAAACGATCGTCACATACACACAGACGCGCGCACACACACACACACACACACACACACACACATATCGTCGTAAAAATAGTAAATTCGTATTCTAGGGACCCCAAAACGTGCTTATTCATTAGAAACTCACTATCAAATTTTTTGACCAAAGACAACCTTCCTTACCTAAAGATGACGGAAGGTAAAAATGAATAAAAACTCATCTGAATCTCTTGATCCTTATGAAGTTCACAATGATGCAGACGAAGAAATACAACAGCATATATTTCACTAGTGACATCGCGTTAACATAAATATATCAATAAAAACAAATTAAATATTGAATGACATTTGCTGACATAACCTGACATAATTGATATACTTTCATCCACCAGGCTTAAGAAACAGTAGTTTAATAAAAATTAAGAGCCGCCTCGGTGGTCGAGCGTGTTGAAGCAGCGTGCCTGGCAGCGCTCAAAGCGACTTCACCGCTGGGGTCGTGGGTTCGATTCCCACCCTGTGAGTGTCCCTTTCATCATCCCATCTTCATCTATGCAATTTATACACCGTGAAAGTTACAAAAATGCAACAATTAACTCACCCCCATATATCATCATTGTAATAAGATGTAAAATCTATAAATACAATAAAGAATTATTATTATATTATTAGTTTAAAAAAAATTAAGTGCGGTTGTATTCCAACAGATGTATTGACTCGAGGACTATATTACACCTTACACCTATATTAGATCTATATTTATCATACGTTCCAGTGGTGTAAACGATTTGTAGAAGACCTATTATAGGTCACGGTGTAGGTCAGGTCGCATGAATGGTATTTAGTGCAAACTATCTAATTAATTACTTCTCCATTATGACGAGGCACAATCATGGATTTACTCATGTGCTTTTCTATTGCCCAGATCTGCGTTGAAAATTAATGGTACAAAAATATATATTGATATCCTCCTTCTGTGTTAGGTCGCGATTTTTCATCCACCCTCGAATAAGCAAGAGCAAGATACCACTATAACATTTTAGAACGTAATACATGTATTTTATATAAATAGTTTTAGTTTTTCTCTTTTAGTTCCTGAATGTGGACAGAGCTTTTCAAGAAAGATTTCAACACAAAAGAAAATCAAATAGACTAGAATCGAATCCGACATTTCTTTTATTACTCTAGAGAGCAACACTTACATATCTCTTGCAAAACGGGAACAGTTGTAAAAAAAATAAAACAGTCGTATATCCCTTGACGTAACAGATAAAAAAAATATTTCAACTGAATTATTTATACGTACAGGCTCGAAGTGTTATTCATGAAAATTTCATGAAAATAATTTGAAATTGAAACTACATAACAAGAAAGGAAACTGTTTTCAAAACATCCGCGTTGAATATACAAACACACTCTATAAAGAAATCAATAAACTACAAAATCGGTATGAATTCCCAACGGCGCAATGTCTTTTCGACAGGAAAAAACACTCGGCAGGAGAAGTATATGGCATCAGCCAATAAAGCCGTGACTCTGTCTCAGATCACTCTACACGGATTCTATTTCGTATCAGCACTTGTTTTCCCGTTCCTATATTTTATACCGAGGCAGATTTTTACATCAACGCTTAATTTATATCCGAGTACAATGTTTTTCCCTGCTATCTATTTCTTTTATTTAAAAAACTCAAATTCAAATTTAACTAAAAAAATCTGACTTACAGAGTGACTTATTAGCTTTATTAAATTTTACTCCTGTAGCTTAAACTACTGTTACTAAGTTAGGTTAGGTTAGGTGACACTGGCATTACTGTATGTTGTAATCAGTGTGATTCAGGTTTAACAAAATATAATTTATGCTTCTAATAATGTTTATATTTTATTAAAAGTCAATAAAAGTTTAAAAATATTAATAATAAAAAAATATTTGAGAAGTTTCCAATTCAATGTTGCGATTAACAATATTTCTGAAGGGTAATAAGAAATAATATATCTATGTACTTCCCAGAAAGTCTTCTGTAATGTCTCCGGATTTCTGATACTGACATTTATCTGTCAGTTACAAATATTTCAAATTTTTAATTAATTTTCATGACATTATTTGTGGTGTAAGATTTATTACAAAAATTGTTATATAACTTATATATCTTAATCCATAAAATCTATAAAAGATATAATAAAATATTTATATGTATCATTAGAATTTAATCATATTTAATAATCAAAACAAAAAAATTCAAAAAATAATATTCAATATATTTTTTTTAAGAATCTGCTACTTTCGGTTATCCAATTATTACCAAAACCTTTTCAGCTCTTCCCAGTAATGTCCGATTGAGAAATACGTAGTTAAACAGATATCAAGTATTATAGTTTTTGAGAAATCGTCCTTCCAACCGACCCAAATACACACATACACATATACGTACACACACACACACACACACACACACACACACACACACACACACACACACACACACACACACACACACACATACACATACCACAGATAAACATTATCGTAAAAATATTAAAAACGGATTGTAGGGGCCTTAGAATATGCTTAATCATTAAAATCTGGATATAAGATTTTTAGCATAAATCCAATACCTCTCTTAGCGAGAGGTAAAAAGGCAATAGCAGAAAGCATGAAAGTCGTAATAATTAGAAATAGAGTGAATATGTGACGCAGAGGTTAAGAGCATTAAAAACCTAATATTTTAATAACTTTTAACTTTGATAAACTCTATCATAAAGTTTTAAGATCTAGTTTTAATATAAATGACCCATTTTCTAATTTGTTTGTAAGGTGAATGATCACATTTAGAAATGCAACAATGATTATATATCCATATTGTGCAAAGTTTTGTCATTAGTAAAATATGAATAACTCTTGCACACGTGCTATATGTTTGCAAGTTAATCAGTATGAGTGAAATGTTATAAAGTTCATACGTTGAAGGACTAAAAGGGCTTGCATGAATAGCTTTATGAATGCTAATGATGTTCAAGAGCGCATGGACAATCTAATCCTTCGTAGCTTCGTATGTGGGAAGGCATTTAAAGTACCTACGTATTTCCGACAAATTACAAGGACTTCATTAAATAAACCTGCAGCAACTTCCTAAAACGGAGACTTCTATGTAAATAATAACAGTCAAACAAGTCTTTATGCTACATGACATGATATATTTTATAGAAGATCTTTGCTGTCTTACAAATGATACAGTCGTACTTCGCTTAAAATGAAAAACTAAAAAGGAAAATTCAAGCACTGTTGTAGAACTATATTTTCCTTTCATCATTTTGCCATTTACATGTAATAGTGAGATGTTGCAGAATAGATTGAATGGTAAACATCAGAAAAGCAATATTCAGATGTATCTTTTTGATGTTTCCGAGTAGTACCAACTATGGAACAAAATAGTTCCAACATTCCAGGATCAATTATTCGAAACACATTTAATATAATGTTTCATGTTCTTAGACTTCTTGACGGGAAAAGAAATACTTCTGGAGATTAGTCAATGGTTACTATTTGTGGGCAAGTAGTAATGTTTTTGGTGGTACTGAATTGATTTAAAAGTCTTTGTCGTTATAAACTTGGAACAATTCAATTCTGTCATATATTTGTCACGGAATTTTAACATTTTCGAAAATATGGACAAAAACAACTTCTTTTATATTATCCACGACGTTAAGATCATCAAAATGTCGGCTCCGGTGGCTCAATGTTTAGAGCAACGCTTCTTAGTCATGAGTGCGCTCGGGGTTCTGGGTTCACATCCCACTAAGGCATGGATGTTTGTGTATGTGAACCCACTCTGTAATTGGGATTTAATGATGTTGGGGGTTTAACAAAAAATTGAGAAATCAATCATAGAGCAGCATTATGCTGTTGCTAATGTAATTTGTGACATAGGTTAAATTCACATTTAAATTTGCTGGTAAAACACAATTGGGATATAAGATATACTTACAATTAAGTAGCACTTTAATAAACAACAACTTGCTGTGGAGAAACCAAGCATTTAATGCCAATCGGTGAAAAAAATGTGTAGACAATTATTGACATTTATATATAATTTATTCATATACTTCTGAAAGCATATGAAATACCATTTTCTGAATGTTAATCTCATTTTATTTTCAAACAAAAATATATAAATACAGGGTGTTCTTTAAGTAAGGGTATAACACTTAACCGATGGTAAATCTAACCCCGTAGATAGTAAATCTGAAAATAATTTTTGTTTTAGATGCTTTCTATAAGAACTGGAAGCCATTAAAACTGACCAATTAAAAATTTGTAAAAAATTTTTTCAATGGTATCACAAGCCTTGTTTCAACTAAAACACTGTTTTAATAAATGTCAAATTTCATTATTTAATAATAATAAATAATATCAAATTTATCACAATATGATTTTATGAATTCAAACAAATATTTTTTAAAATATCGTTCTGTAAAGATAGAGACGAAATTAAATATTGACTATTGATTTTGATATTTTCTAAAACAGCGTTTTAGTTAAAATAAGGCTTGTGGTATAAGCCAATGTGTTCTCTGGAAAAAAAATCCGTGACACAATTGATCATTGGCGTCGCGGCAGATAATAGGTATTTGAGACTTTCACAATGGAAAAATATATATTTATCAACAAAGTAATTGGCTTTTCGATATTTAATAACCGAATACAAATTGTAAATTAATGCAAAAAAGCGTTTCACGTCAGTTCTGACAATCAACATTTTGACTTTTTTATAATTTTTTTAACTATGGTTTGACTGGTAAGTTTTAAGAGCTTCCAGTTCTTATAGGGTGCGTTCGGTATTTAAATCTGTCGAGCACTCTGAGCAATCTGATCACGTGACAGATTTATCTGCGATTTCCGATCTGTAGCTTGATTAACCGAACGGGTAGAGAAGGGGGGTGAAACTGAATTCAGAAACGTGATAACAAGTTTCAATCTAGTAACCTAAATAACAAATCCGCTAAATTAAAATCATATAGTACCTTATATATTTTAAAATCACTTCAGTATAATATCATAAATTACTTGAAATATCAAAAAGTAAAAAACATGTCACATGTCAATCACATACTAGCATAATTATGTTTACTTCCACTCAGCTAATTTTGGCATGGCGTGCAATGACTCTATTTTAAAAGCTAATATTTTGTTTTAAACATTAGCAGTCGTAGCACATAATTTTAAGGTCAAGGTTTAATATAATGGATCAATTTTATAATTTGTTACTATGTAGACCATAAATTAATACAATATTTTTCTTGTTTTGTAGGTTCGGTAACGAAGGCTACTACAACAAAATAAAACTCCCTGCTCCTGACAACAACTACTACTTCCGTCGACCGACCAAACAAACAGACTACAAGGTCTTTCACAAGATTCCTAGTTCGTCGATGTTGTTAACAACGTACGATCCATTCTACAGTCCGCTGCTCTCTCGTCTGGACGCCGTGTTCATGCAGCTAGGACTAGGTGAAGGAAAAGGCCTCCAGGTCGAACGATGTAGAGAGAGACTGGTTTGTCTCATGTACGCCAATCCAGCCAAATATGCGCCGTATAGCAATTTGGTCTCGGCGCAGTTGTCAAGGTAAAGTCAGCATTTCATCATTTTAGAATTGAATGTGAATTCAATAGCTCATAAAAACAGTACTTCATAATTATTTTTTTCTATGTGGGAATTTTTTCAACTGTGGTTTAGATAAAACAATGGGGTCTTAGACCATTTTTTATTATTTTTTCTGGAAGACCAGGATGGACTAAGAATTTTACTACATACTTAAAAAATTTACATAAGCAAGATATGAATTTTTAAAATTCAGAATTTGGCTTGTGACGCAGATTGTCTTCACTAGTGGTCGACAAACTGTTAGTTCTAGAGGGTACAAATTTTTCATATTCGCATAGCTGAAATATTTTCATATAAACTTATACATTATATTCATGAACAAAGTATTATTAAGCATAAATAACATAAATAAAAGCATTTTTTTTTAAATAAAGTATAGAACATTGAAACAGTTCGGCCATTGTTTGAAAATATTGTGACACAAACTATGGCGGCGTGTTTGTTATTAATCGACTTCAATTGTTTGTAGTTGATGAACTAATTAATATTTAAACAAACTTTTTTGACTAATACTCATTAATTTCCGTATATTTTTGCATTCTTATCCAGGGCCGGATTGGGGATACTCAACGGCCCGGGAAAATTTTAGCTCGATCAGCCTCTTCTCCACTACACTTTTTTTTTTATTTATAATTATTATATTGTCACAAAGTAATAAATTAGTTTTGCAGTTGGATAATACGAATTTATTTACATGCATAGATATTGAACAGTTATAGAGATGTTGAAATATAAAAAACGCTCCTAAAAATAGTATTAAAAATATAAAACATTCTGTAGTTTTGAAAATAACATTTAGTTTATCACTAATCAATCACTATTACTAAAATGTATAGATATGCATAGGCTATATAGTCTATACATATGTATATTATACAATATTAGATTACAAGTGTAGCATTTTTTTTCATGTTTGAACTTTTGTTGGCAATTAAATCTATAATATCATTATTAATATTTTTTAAAATATCTTTTCTGCAGACATTAATAAAAAAGCTTCTAGTTTATCTTGTGACATGCAATTTCTTAGTCTGTTTAGTATATACTTTAACTTCGAAAAAGTACGTTCACAAGAAACCTGTGTGCATGATAAGAGTCAATATAAATTTATATGCTTCAAATATATGATTATAAGACAATGTATTTAAACTAAATTTTAGTAAAACATTATAACACCAAACTATACAATTTTTACAGCTGTTATAATTTGATTTTAAAATTTCTTGATCATTTGATTTTTCATCTGTCCCTAACATATCGTAAACTTCTGTGCAAAATTTTGTAGTTCAGTTTGTAATATGTCTTCTGTTTCTAATTTCTTTTTCTTCTTTACCTTTAAATTTTCGCTGTTCTTCCATTTTTTCAAATGGGTTTAAATACACAAACAATAAGTGTCAAATACAAAGAAACCACGTAAACATGAACAAATAAAATAATCATTCGTTTCGAGTTCAACTCTACGCAGTGGCGGTACGCATGACAATATGGCAGGCTCAGGGTACGGCAGCGCTAGCAGGCAACAGGCAAGTTGCCCAGAAATACATAGGGGTGAACATTTTAGTTGAGTAACGTGGGTTTCTTGCCTTGCTCTGAAGTGTGTTCGGTTATTATTTTCGGAGTTATGGGAAATAGGTGTCGTAGGAAATAGATGACGCTACGTTACGTACTCAAATTTTAGTTCGTGGTCACCGAGCGGCAGCCTCAAATAGCCGCGGCCTCTCGGGAAATTTCCGATTATCCCGACTGGCCAATCCGACCCTGTTCTTATCTAAGTTAAAATTTGACTATGGTATAGTACCCTATTACTGGAAATCTCAGTCAAACAGCATTTAATCTTAAAACACCGACGTTTCGGTGTAAACTTGCACCTTCTTCAGGGTAAGTAGTAAGATCATACAATATTATGTACACAAAATACATTCGTTCTTAATATTTAGTTTTATACATTGTACAAAAAAATTATCAATCTATTTTCGATTTAAAAGCAATTTGATGTATATGTGCTCTTCATAAATATTTCGTACGATGTGTAAAACTGAATATTAAGAACAAATGTGTTTTGTGTACATATGTAATATATTGTAAGATCTTACTACTCTGAAGAAAGTGCAAGTGTGTACCGAAATGTCGGTGTTGTAAGAAAAGTGCTGTTTGAGATTATTTTTTGGGCTTACATGAATACCTGAATAATCGTTTCAAATGATTTAGATGTATAGTTTAAATATCTAAACTTTTATTTGAAGTATTTTTAAACAAAATTATTGGTAATGTTTGCGGAAAAAAAAATTGATTTTCCATGTTAAACGTCTATGGCTCGTTTTCCTATTTATACCCTGTACGTTGCACTTTACACAACAAATATTAAAATATTTTCTAGAATTCGTCCCTAAAACTGGTTTATTCATTTTCTGATCAATGACCTAAACACAAACTGATAAGATCGTTATGATTGAATGCGTTTAATGTTGAAATATAAATCTAGGAACATTCTCTTTTTACTTTTCTCAGTTTAATATTACTGAAAATAAATATGAAAGAACTTTATGCAAATCATAGGAAGGAGCTTTTTAGAATTTATATGAAAAACTTTGCCTTTGATTCATAAATAACTTTACTGTAATTCCCAGAATCTAGCGCTGAGTTGAGAGTTTAAATAGTTGTTGGAAAATTCTCGCTGTATTATATAGTTTCTCCGCACTGAATATAAAACTGTAAATGACAAAAAATATATTATATCAGCTTAATAGGATTTACAAGAAAAATATACAGCCGTAAGTAGTAAGCGGTGTATATTTTATTTATGTTTTAGAATGAACTTATATGCACGTTCTGCTGCTACAATTTATTAATGACGTTTACAAAATGAATTACAAAATATGAATGAATGTTTGTTTTCCTTTTGTCGCCAAATAATCTCGGGAAAAAGAGTAACAATAGCCTAAGACGATTAGGATAATTTGATGTCGCTACATATATATATATATATATATATATATATATATATATATATATATATATATATATATATATATATATATATATATATATATATATATATATATATATTTCAAACACGTGTATTGTAATGGCGTGTGTCGCATTGGGTCATTGTTTTCTATCGAGTGCCGTCGACTTGTTTGATTTTCAGGTTGGTTTGAATTTTGCTCGATGCGCTCACGCATGCGTATATGAACATAACCTCTTAATTTAATTAAGATATCATTCAAATTTAATTAGATTTAACACTGACAGAAATAAGTTTTCGTGAAAATGAAAACAACAAAGGTTATTGAGAAAGACTAGAGAACGAGTGAAATTAATTAATTAATTTAGATTAATAAATTTACTCGGCACCAAACAATGTATGCAACTCAACTAGTGAGACCGGATCATCAGTTTTTAAACGACACGTTACGAGTCGATTCTACACTACACGACACAACTTGACCAGTGAGACCGCTGCCTAATGTTGAGACATATTTTTCTCTGTTTATAGCCTATTCTGAGTTAGTGCTTATTAACACACTGTAATTGCGGAAAGTGACTAATACAGTGTAAGCCGTAACGTAACGTACCGTGCCGTGGCGTATTGTGACGTATCGTAACGCGTGATTTTTATAAACTATGTTATATAGAATTTTTACGGTACAGTTTTGTAAAAAGTATGCTCAAATGTTCATGATCTGTCGATACAAGTGTACGACAGATTTGTATTTAACAGGTTAGTTTATTCGTAATACACTATATTTCATATACATTTCCTTTTAATATATTCATATATTATACAACAAGACGATTGAAAATTCTCGATTATACGAAACGTGTTGCCTGGAAACACCAATAGGCAACTCGTTGAGTATGTCGAGAATTTTCTATTGTCGAATTGTGTACAGGTAGACTATATCATGATTAAAAAATAAATTAAAAAGTAAATATTAAATCTAACGTAAGCCTGTAGTCTATTTTTTTTTTACAGAAACGCCATACTGTATACCACCTAACCTATTTTTTTTTTAAATATAGCTGTAGTAGTATGTAATATTGCATTTAAATGCACGCATTGCAAAATAAATGCCCGTATTTCAAATAAACTAGCAACAGTTCAGTTTCTAGATTTGTAATCAAAATAATTTATTTACTTGTCAAATTTTTACTTTAATAATCTTACTGTGAAATAATAGGTGCGTTCAATTATTTGTTTCGGTGCATTTGGAGCTGTCAGTGTCATATCAGATGTCTACTTAAAGTATACAAAGTACAATTTTTCTCCTCAAAGTCGAACTACAGATTAATTTATATACTCGATACTGTGTTCGAAGGAAAAGTTCAATCTTTATGCTCCGTAAATATTATTCAAAATAACATTGATAGTTCTGAATACATAGAACAAAATAACCAAACGCACCTGTAAGTGAATATACGAATGTTGGTATATTCGAATATACCAAGGTTCGTGTATTCGTTCACCATGGTTACTCAATAATAACCGCTATAATACGTGGTAACTAAGGAAAATCACACATTCTTATTGGTTTATAACTTAATGAATGATATAGTCATCTAAACTTTGATATATGACACATGTCACTCTTGTCAGTCACAGTTTCAAAAGACAGACTATTTCTAAACTAGTATTTTTAATATTTATTTCCATTTTAAAATATTAAGCTAAAGTTTCACATATATTAGCCACTAAAAACAGACTTATCGGTTAGTAATTTGTAAATAAAGCCTACTGCCTTGGAAATCCTATCGGTACACAATTTTTAAAAAATCCGATCGTGTAAAACATAAGTATAACGTAAAAAAATAGCGCTACTTCAAGATGTGAGAATACGGGTCATTGAATTTTCCATTAATAGGGTTACTTTAAATATTGCAAAATTCATATAAAATTGCTTGTTTTAGCCAAAATTTTATTGTAACATATTACGGCACATGTTCCCCATATAGGTCAATCATTCTTTCATGGATAATTTTGTTAATTTCTTATTTTAATCAAGAACTTTACGAGTAAAACGCTACTTAACTTCACTCATTTATTTGTACATTTACATAAAATACAAGCTTTATTCTTTATTAATTTTATCCAACCGAGGTGAGTAATCCGACAAATATCATAGTACCTTGACCACAAAAAAACTGTCACATAAAATAACAAAATTATTTTTAATTGACTCTCAATCATTTTTAGTATCAATTTATTTCCCTCATTTTGTTTGCAATTGTAAATCATAACCTCATATTTCATCATTGCCCCAATTGACACGCAACCACAACCCATTACCACTCGATAAACCAATAGACCGCCCTACTAATCGTCCTCTAATTATAGGGAATTGAATGAGCTCCGCAAACCATCCTCGGATAATCCAGAGATCCTGCGGTTCTTCCGTTATATGAAAGCAGCCAAGGACGGGCAGGACGGTGAAGCCTGCCTAGCTCACAACAATTGCCCAGGACTTCAGCAGGAGAAGCCATCTCCGGCGATGCTTACGACCTTCAACGATATCAACAAACTTGTACAGGCCAGGAAATTACGATAGGGGTAAAAAAAACAGGAAAGAGAAGGGATAAATTATGTAAAAAGGATATAGAGATAGAGATATTGAATAAATAATTTACAAGAATGCTAATAAGATGAAAATTGTAACGTTTAAGATACATTTAAAATTAAATTTGGACAGATATGTCCGCTCAAGTTTAAAATTAAACAGAGATCAAATCGATTGTAAATGTACCTTAACAGTTAAAATATTCCGAGAATAACAGAGCCATTTCTTCGTCAGTACTTCAATTATTACATATTTATACGCACTCAGGTTGTGAAACATGCATATTATATTCGGAACGGTATAATCGTATAATTGTTTTATATTATTTATTCAAAATGGGATACTTCACTTTTCAAATTAAATAAATTTTATTGAATTTTAACGTACAAAGCAGATTGGCACATCCAGCAATAGGTAATATGCCATGATGATATATTTATATTTATTTTAAACTGTCATTATTAACTCAGTAGCAACAACTATAAGGGACTACTTATTTGATAGTGAATTATTTTATTTTTAAGTCACTCTCACAGAATTTTAACTCATTCTACAACAAATAATGCATTTAAAATAATATCAGGCACGAAAATAATACTTTGACCATAGTTTTTATCAGACATATCAGCTATTTTCATCATTTTTCACAACACAAATGAAAATAAGGCTTGTTTTTATTTATAAATAAACGACTTGACGTCTATCAATAATGATTGTTATGCACAGCATACTAATTGATTAGTTTTTTATTTTGGCACAATTAAATATTAGAATGATTTTTATTATTATTTCGACAAATTTGAATAAAATATTGTATAAACCACATAAGTTAAGAATTTTTATTCACTCAAAAAATATAACCCACTCGCCCTCCGAGCTCGTGGGTTAAACTTTCTTTTCATGAATAAACATTATCTTAACTCACTTGGTGTATAAATATTTATGGAAATTAAATAGAAATTAAATTAATTAAATTTACTATTCTGAATTACATTTAACGCTTTCTAGAATTAAAATATTTTAAATTATAATTGACTAATTCTAAAATTGAATTGATTATTTTACAAATAAATTAAAAGTACCGCTTTCTGAAATAAATTTGACTATTTCTGAATTATAATTATTGGAAAAAGTGTTATAATTAATAAAAGTTTGAATTATGTAATGAATTTGTTAGTTATGAATTTTAATTTACAATGGGATGTGAATATAATAGATATCAATATTTGGGTCATAAAATATAGAATTAACTACTATAATTCTCATTGAAATAATAAAAATTAAACATTGTTTCCTTAATATAAAAATTTATTTGCAATAGAATGTTTTGAATTTTGGAGAAGGGATACGGTGACACGAGCGTGGTTGGGGATTTACATCTACCGTTGACACTCTGTCGTGCTTGCTAGTTGCTACCACGGTGACGTCAGGATACTCCTACTCCGAAAATTTTAATAATATATTTTATTTTCAACTACAAATAATTAACCAATTTAAAAAATGCGGGTATTTAATTTTTTTGTCTAGTATCATTATAAAAATCAAAATTTAGTCAAAAAAAAATTAAATTAGTGAAATTCCCTTTCTGAGCCGAAGATGTAAGCAAATATACCCATTCGAAAATAATATATTACGAACTCTTTCTACTTTACTATCTAAGCGACTAAAAATTTGGTTCGCGCCATTTATATTGCCGCTTTGAGAGTGAATTATTTATTCAATGATATGGTTATAGTTGTTGTTGTGTTACAACTGCATGTAGTAATATGACTTATAATGGTTTCATATTATATTACACATATCACTTAACACTTACCGTATAATTCCAATTTCAGACGTGTCTGTAATATAGTGTGACATATTCAGGATTTGGTTTCAAGTTTCAAATACTAAACAAACAACTTCAGCAGTTGAAATAGATGTAGCAATATTGATATTATAATTGTGAATGTAGACATTGTAAATAATTGTAAAAAAAATATACCAATATTAAATAATAATATTTATTTTGATTATTTATTTGTTTTTGAATTTTTTGAAATAAAATGTAAAAAAATTAAACATGTTTAATAATGATTTTGATGCACATTTACCATACCAATTCATAGTACCTATAGAAATGGGCCCATAAACCATAATCTAAATACAACAAATTTGTATAACATCGTAAAATACTTACTGATTAATAAATATTAGAGCAAAAATCTGATGTAGCCAAAATAATACATCCCGCCACTTAATTGTTATTAATTTAAATACATACCTATGGGGTCTCGTTGCCACATGCCTGATGTCTGGTTGCGAATCTGGGGTATCCGATTCGATCCCGATCAACGCCAAATATTTAGAATTTTAAATGGCACAAAATTAACCCCTGTGGTGCGCTCTCTACGTCAGAAATGAGTGCCCGTGAGGTGACGCTTGGTAAACGCCCGCACGATACAAATATATAATCATCATTACCGAAATCTGTGTACAAATCAGATTAGCACATCCAGCAATGGGCAATATGCCATAATGATATATTTATTTATTTATTATTTAGATATATACCTGCATATTTACTAATGCTAGAAATTATGTTTATTAAGTTCCTTTCCATATAAATATTGTTCTATTTAAAATTTTCTCTTTAAAACGTTACTATTATTAATTTGAAATGATTATTTTTTTACAGTGATATTTATCTATATACATTTGAGCTAAACTGTGTAACCATGGAGTTGCGTTTAAAGCATATGCTCCGAGATATAATTTTTATATTACTATAAATTTATCCATAAAATATATAGAAAAAGTACTAATGCAACCCTGTAGAATATGGAATAATCTTTAATTTTAATACTAACAAGTTACGAAAAAATAACATTTAAATGTAATTTTTAAAGAAAAAACTATATTGTGCTTCAAGTAAACTCTCATTTCCGGTTAGCCGATTGTCACCAAAATTCAATGGCTTCTTTTAATATTAGAATAAGGTAGAAATACATGGTTTCAAAATTTTCTGAATGACAGTTTTTGAGTTAGAGCGCCTAGAAGATCTACACACACACACACACACACACACACACACACACACACACACACACACACACGGATTGTAGAGACCCTAAAACGTGGTCATTACCAAAATCTCGATATGCGATTTTTAGCACGATACCTATACCTCCCTTACTGAGAGTAGCGTGAGGTAAAAAACATTCTTCAGTATCAAATTATAACAAATTAAATATTTTGGTTTATATGACTAACCCTACTGTTATTTCAAACTTTTGTGTCGCACTTACTAGAATATCAAGTATATACCATAAAATTAAAAAAAAAAATGTTCAACCAGACGCGAACTAAACATTTCGCAGACATACAGGCCGTTGCCATAACAACGGCCGCGAAATTGGAATGTAACCGAAAATCATTTTGACACATGACGAACAATATGACAACTCTAAAATATTATAACAATAAGTATTTTGATTTGTTCCTTAAAAGAAATACAATAAATAATTGTAAAATAGTTATTTTAGATATAACGTGTTTTTTCAACGAATTTTACAAAACGAATTGTTTTGTTTATCAAAAAAAGTCAATCCTATCAAAGCCTGCTATTCTATTTCAATAAATTAAACTATTTAAATACAATCAAATTTGTAATTACATATTTTTTACGGTTGCATAAAATAGTTACACTTTATTCGCGAAATTCCTTAGCGCCCTCGAGATTGTCTTGGCATGGTGACAATTTTTCTATCGGAACGCTAAAGAGTGATTTCGCGGCCTTGATATATAAATAACTATTATTTGCGTTTGTCTCAAGTTTAATTAATAATAATTATGACTTACAATACATAAAATTAAATTTTTATATCAAAAAATATATCTAATGTCATGAAAGAAAACTGTTTCTGTGGCAAAGGACAGACACCGTTGACATTTCGAACTCATCGCAAAATTTTAAAAAACCATACATTGCTTATAATGAATTTTCACATTGGGTTTTCATTAATTGTCATATATTTGTACCAAATTGGTTTATGGGTCCATTGTGCAGCGATGTAACAGCTTTATTAATATTGGTAACGTAATATCAAAATGCAATAATTGTACAAATAATGGGTGAAATATTTATCTGACTCTACAAATACGAATATATAGGATATTGGATTTAGTTTATATATTATGAATTTCCATCAAAATTAATGTTGGTAATGATAAAATATAATCTGTAAATAGTAAATTTTAGTCCGCAGTAGCTTTTTTAGAGAAAAAATATTTATACAAATGTTTCATTTTGAAAATAAATAGTAGGATTTTATTGCAAGGAATGAAGTTTTTGTAGTTCGTTAGCAATGTCAACAAAACCGTTATTAAATTATATTAATATTTTATTCCGCAGTCGCAATCGAAATATTTCCTAATTTTATAAATGCATTCATTTTTAATGGATAAAAATTAATATTGCTACAATTTCACTAATAATAAAAAATAACTCTTACAGTAAAATAGCACAACTTAATTTGATTCTCCTGATATAAAATATAAACTTAACTTGTAAAGTGTTATGGCAATGATAAAAGTATGTGAAATTGGATAGTAGAAACTTATTTAATCACGCCACTATAAAGTTTTATTACATATCAAGTCTCTTTTATGGTATAATTTCCAAGATATAAGAACACTGTTACTTGTAATACTTAACCAGCGTATATAAATATTTTAGTTTTATAACACAAGAACAATTATTTACCTTTATTTGTATAGTTTCTATAGTCTAAATTTACTTGGGAAGAAGATTTCAGTGTATATGTGTGGAATTGGAATCCGCAGAATCCGTTGGCGGCGCTATAAGCGCTCCTGTCGCCTGTCGATGGTTTATTATGCATATGTTACAAAAAAAATTCAGAACTAGTTTTGAACACCTAAAAAATTCCTAAACCCAAAAACAGCCACAATACGTTATGGATTTATTTAAACTTACAACGACTGATATTTAGGTATTTATTATTTTTTTTAAAACAAATCGTAATATAACCTAATCATTACTAATATTGTTCAATTCTGATTAAGTAATATTCACTGAAGTGGTGGTTTTGGTAATTTTCAACTATTCAAAACATGGTCATCGGTGGTCAGAGTGCTCGCCTGGCAATACAAGGTTGCTCTTGTGGGAGAGCGATCGAATCCCACACGAGTCAGTTTTTAATAAAAACCGACACACCCAGATGAGTCCGAGTGGCAGAAGAGGTCACTATAAGCTACTCTGCATGTAACGAGGGTCTCTGTAAAATTGTATATGTATGTAAACTTGTAATGAAATTGTAATTGAAATTTGTATAGGTCAAAGGACCTCAAGACAAATAAATACATTATTATTAAGTATTCAAAACTAGTTCTGATCAAAATTTTCTAGTAGTGAGCTATAGTAAATACAGGTCCTACTACCCGCCATTAAATTTGTTCTCTAAAATTCCGCTGGTGTTGCAAGCTATTCTGCGGGTTCCAATCGTTACTATTATGGCTGTACTTAGTTCATACAATGAAATGAAATATTTTTAGGTGAATTCAGTTATATACAGATCCCAATCTCTTTATAACTACATTTTCAGCAAATTGCTGTGCAAGTGCAACAAAAAATCTAAGCCAACATATCTGTAAAATATAGCGACTATTTACTCGAAACTACCAAATAATATATGATACCAATCTTTAGAGTTAGCGCATTGCAATGAACAATTATAATTCATGCTTGTAATGCGAATTGAAGCGATGTACGATTTGCCAACGATAAAATTGATACGATCGAACATTTGCCAATAATAACTACAGCGGTGATAGGGGATAGATCAATAGCAATAGATAAACTGATATTTGTATTGTATATTGCGAACTGACTATGAAATCAATAATGGTGCTTTCAGAATTTTGATGATTGAAAAGCAATTGACATTATATTGCCAAATACATCATTCAAAATGACTTCTATTATATTTGTTAATAAGAGTGTAATAAAAAAAAATATAGTGACAAATAGTTATAATTTATTTCTAAATAAACAGTCAACAAAGAAGTCGGTTTTATAATAAAACAAATTAAAAAATAAACAATACTAGAGCGTGAAAAAGTCGTCATTTTTACTTCCTTGTACGTAAGTAAAGGAAGTATTGTAATCGCGAAAAATTTCGGTTTTCAGATTTCAGCGGAAATATCCATTTTGATCATCCCTGAATCCATTTTGACTAATTTCGTAGTGATGTCTGTACGTACGTACGTCCGTACGTACGTACGTATCTCGCATAACTCAAAAACGGTAAGCCGTAGAAAGTTAAAATTTTGTATTTAGGACTGTTATAACATCTAGTTGTGCACCTTTCTTTCTGGTTATTACACAATTTCCAGAAGTGGCACTTTACATGAAGCCTATAATATATTTTAATGAAAAACTGTTTTAAAATATAATCCAAAACTTTTCAAATTTGGTATACAAGACTTTTATGTCAATCGAAATAACATAATAGATTTTGGTTAAAATAGGTTAACCGGAAGTGGTACATTACTTGAAGTTTTTAACAGTTTTTCTTGAATAAAATGATTTTATTTTGATTTTAGAAATAAATGCTTCAAATAGAGAATTAATTTCTGCGTCTAGCACATCAAGTATTATTAAATTAGCCCTTTGTATAAGCGAGATATGTAAATTTAAAAATTATATACTTTTTTTGTTTTTGTAATAAAGCTTGCTATGGATTAAGACAAAAAATAAAAAGTTCATGTCAAATTACGTTAAATACGTGCAATTTTATGATTCGTACAATAACAAATATTATATTTTTATTGTGAAATTAGTCATATTCATTGTTGTAATCAAATATTTCTTTGTTGTAATCAAATATGGTCGCTATATATCTTACCGTTTTAAAATTAAAATTAATATTTTGTAATTTAGTTATTAAAAAAATATGTATAGTTTAATAATCGTACAAGGAAGTCGTGTCGTGTGTACATCAGATTTTTTATGTTTATACTCTTGTTACTGTAATTACGAATCGATTTTAACAAATAAATATTGGAAAGAGAAAAAAGAGGTACCTTCTAATTTTAGAATAAAAATCATATTATGTGTTTCATTAGAATTATAAAAGTTTCTCTGAGAAACTTTGGACAAAATTAATAATTTCGTATGGCACTGGAAACAAAATAAAAGTTTGTAACATTTTATTTGAAGTATTTTTGACGATTACCGATATTTCGCAATTAATTTGTCATACATGATACCACAAGTGACTAGAATTTTACCGGCAATTTTTGCCGTCATGATCACGACTGCGATAGCACGAGTGACGATTTGCTAAATAGCAAGCAGGAGCGAGGTAGGCATAACTTACCGGTAAAATTCTAGTCACTAATGGTATTTGGCATGATAATTCCTCGAAATGTATATTTATTCAATTAATTAATTACTGCAGTACTTGTCACTCAAAAATGTTTAACAGACGTTGTTTCTAAGAAACGCCTAGTTGTGAAATTACAGCGGCAATTTTCACTATTAAAAATTGTCGGTGTAAACTGAATGTGATTGGTGAAATTGACTAAAATACTGTGATTTAATTGGATGACAGATTATGAGTCAGGGAAAAACAATACACTACAACCAGTTTACTTTTATTATCTAGTAATCTGAGCAATTTTATTATTATTTTCTTTTGGATAAATCGACGCTAATATAACATCTTTTAATTAATACTGTACCAGTTACCGTTTCCCAGATTCCAATAGCGACCCGGGTTAGAAATCTATAAGAAATAAAATAACTAATACATTCATTAAGTATAAAATCTTTTGTAGATCATTATTTAACAAGTTTTATAAACGTCTCTTTAGTCACGTGTTTTAGTTTTAGCTTGTCAACTTGTGATTAAGATGTTGTTCAAAATTATGAAAACCATTTCGGTAAATTTGAATAACGGGAATAGAAAAATTAATTTATATTATACTTCCTGGAAAATATTAAATTCTTCATTCGATATATATTCGTTTCTATATTTAATATGCATATTTTGTTTATTATACTTTTCTTGGAAAAATATCTCATTATAGCAAGATACGAATATACTTTTTGTTATAATATGAAATATAATACGAAAATATTTTCATTTTAAAATGCTATAGAAAACGTTTTCCATATTTAAAATAAAAACCTCTCCGATATCTATGTAAACTCAAAAAGCCATTCTCTTTCACAAAATCCGTACTCATCGTTGCAAATTTGCTCCATTAAAACTTCTTTTGAAGTGGAACAATTCAGCGGTTTTTAATTGTTTGAGTTTACCGTTCAGTGCAATAACGGGCGAGAATGACCAATTTATAGAACACCTACTTTCTCTTATTAACAGTTTGTATTCCTTTTATCTGATGTGTCATTGTCAATGTTCTGTTGACTTTTGCAAGGCAAATATTTAAAAAGAGATGGCGAAAAGTGACAATGTGTGTCATCATCACGATTTCACGGCTTAAATTAGTTTACAGCTATACAACTTTTATTAATGTTTTTTTAGTTAATTATTTGTAGGTATATAGCCGAGTGTGTTATGTAAGCGGTTGTGGTTTTCAAATTATTCTAGCCATTAATAAATAACAAAACTATAGATTTTTTATTCCTACAAAAGTATGATATTTAATTATTAATGATTAGCAAAATATTTTTTTATTTTATTTAAAAATTACTGCTATATTTGCATATTAAACTTTTTATTGTATTAAAACTAAAATATGAATTATACGAATGTTTTTCATTTCACGGTATGAACAATTTATAATTATTATAATTTTATTTTAATTAACAACTACCATACATATTCCAGAAAATAATTCCAACTAAACTTTATATTATTTGAAAATTACATTTCAAGAGAAATTATTATATTAAATATAAAAGAAATACATGTTAAATTTGTTAACACGTTAACGTAACATAATGTAAAAATAATAAAATTATTTTTATTTAAAAAAATACTGCTTTATTTGCCTATTAATTTTTTTATTCTATTAAAACTAACATATGAATTCAATGAATGGTTTTTAAAAAAATGAATTTCGCGGTATAAACACTTTATAATTATTATAATTAGATTTTAATTAACAACTACTATACATATTTCAGAAAATAATTACAACAAAATTTTGTATTATTTGAAAATTACATTTCAACTAGTAGTAAAGTATATGTGGCAAACCTGTATTATTAATGAAAACGTTGTGTTTATATATATTAAATATATATAGAAATAAGCATGTTACCATGAAATGCAAGGTCTGTTTACAGGTTAGAGTACTACTAGATTAGAGTATACATAACCTGTGAAATTACCACAAATTTGGCAGTTGTGAGAACGGTGAAATAGTGAAGTATTGTACTTATTGAATATAAAAAATAAGATTATAAAAAAAATGAAAAATAAACGGGAGCGTGGGGAAAATTGAACACAAGACGACAAAATGTTATTAATAAATTTAATTGAAGAAAATTTAGAAATAATAGTGAACAAAGATCAAGATGGTAAGATTTTAAAAGATTTTTTAATAGTAACAAATAAATGCTTGATTACAATAATGAGAATGTGATTTTAACAAAGAAAATTACCAATTACACAAAAAAATGATTATAATAATAGTTCTTGTATGTATTTATTCTAATTACAACAGAAATTTTTGATTACAATAAAAAATTTGATTGCAATAATACATATCAGTAATTAAACAAGAATAAATTGATTGTGGCTACGTTAAGTAATACAAACTTGTAGTCCTGCATATATACTACCACCGTTTCTAGATATTGCTTTTATATCATTTCTGATTAAATTAATTATTTTTCTTACAGTCTCTTTTGAAAATTGGTATATTTTCATACTCCATCCATCTTTACATCTTTTTTTTCTATTTCGGTGTTCTTATGTTTCTATAAACGCACTGTTTTGTACTACAAACACGACGTTTAGAAGATCTATAAGCGTACTATTTATGGCGCCTTTCATGTTCTAGAGTTGGTAGTCATGTTTTCATAACTGACAGATGACAGGTAACCTCATGGAAGTTGTTGATAATATTTCAACATACTACTTTTAATTATGGATTTTTATACTTTCTTTAGGTGATAGGACTAGTAAGAAATATAATATTAATTTCACAACCAGAATCAGACCTTGAATCATAAATACAATATACCTTACAATACACTAATTAATCAATAGTTGACAAAATATGAAATTTCAATTGTTAGCGAGAATCGTTACGAACATAAACATAACTAACAAAAAAATACCTAGTCATAATTTGACGTCGCAATTGAAATAAATTTAATCGTAAAATTACCTCAATAGAAAAAATAGTATAAAAAACACGTGTCATAAGGCCTGTTGACGCACTCGTCCTTTGTAAAACTCGCCTAGCGGCTCGTTTTCCAAACTTGGACTCGTACGTTAACAGATTGCCTTATGATACTTGTGTTTTAATGTACTATTAAATAATTTTTATTTATCACGACCGTCTTCTGATTGACAGGTAATAGTACTTAACATTGTCTTTTGTTGCTATTAATTATCCCTACTAAATTTCTCTTTTATTAGGTGCTACTCAGTTATACTTGTACTAATTTAACTTTATGAGCGCAAATAATTTAATAGTGAGTAGTTGTAATCATTAGTAGTAGTATTACTATTTAGTAAAAGGTTACTAGCTTGGCTCATAATTTTTAACGTGTTACAATTTGAATTTACCGCGTAGCTCCCTACTCCGTCGTGCCCCATTATGTTGTTTACATCCGTTCCCACCTAGTTAATTTCACTAACCTATAATGCGTGTTTATTGTCCCTCAATATATTCCTGGCTTCATGGATAAAACGAAGATCCGCTCTTGATACTGAATCCAGCCAATCCGGCCATAAAAACAAAGTTTCGGTTTCGACAAAATTTCCTGAAAAAAATCGGCCGGACTATTAAAAATGTTAATCTGTCAATAATTTTGTTGAATAATACGACAATATTGACCAAGATGTTATAAGCTCTTGGTAAAACATAATTAATACTTTTAAATAAATAAAATACTATACTTGGGATCAGAAAATTTATTGAATATAGTTCTTATATCACAAAAAAGTAATGGGCTTAAGAAAACGTCGCGCACTATACATTCTAGGAATGAAGACTGAATGAGATCAAGTTATTCATTTATCATTTCTAATCCTTTTTTATGATTTTCTTAATTTCGCGAAATTCCATAAATTTGAATAAAGGTGCTAGCTTTTGTTTCGTCATTTAGATCTAATAGATATTTGGCCTAATTCAATAAGATAGCTGTTAACATAGTCGTTAGGTATCAACTAACAACTGAGAGTTAACAACAATTTTTAGCAACTCTTGTAACAACTGTCATTCAATTGGTATCCAGTAAATACATAATTAACGACATTGTTAAAAACGGTCGTTGTGAACATTCGTTGTTAAATATAGCAGTGAAGTTATGTACAAGTGAGTTAGAAGGCATCTCGATTCTCAATATTCTCTAATGGTAGATAAAAAGATGATTTGGGTAAATTAAATGACATAAAGCTAGTTTTGCATTTAATTTTTGCTAATTGAAATTTTACAAATCATTGATTGACTTCACGGCAAATTAAAATTTTACCCTGTAATCCCGTATAAGACCCGGAGAAAGGCGGTGAAATTAGGTGTTAGAAGAATCAACAAAATTTTACAATATTAAGAATTAAAACATAAGTTATAAAATTTGTCATTCGCTAAAATGATTTGGAATAAATGTAAATCTTTCATCCAGTTCACGAATTAAATCTTGAACAACACCTTGCTCAATTTGAATATCTTTGTAAATATTTTTCCGATATTGAGAATGGATTACTAACATCTCGCAATTTTTTTTGCATAATTCTAAAATCTTTTCTAAAAAAATGAATATAATTATTTGCTGTCGTTTCTTTATTTTCAATAAAAGTTCATTTCCTAATAAAATATCATTTACTAACGATTGTTCAATGCTAACACCGGGGAGAAATGCAGTTGTTAGATTAGCAACTCAACGTAACAACTAGTTGTTAAATATTAGCAATTTGATGTAATAGTTAATTGGGATTTTCAACTTAGCAACTGACATTCAATTTAACAACTTTGCTTAGAGAATTAGGCCGATTATTTATTAAAAGATAAGACCAGGCTGCTATTTTTGCAATAATTCTTTAATACTACTTATAACTGACACTGTACAAAATGTGGTAACTAAGAGCTCCAAGACTAGGAGACGTACCTACCTAGTATTCACTTACATCGAACTTCACGTGACCGGCAAAAACTGTTCTTTATAAGCGAAGTTCGTTATAAACGAAAACAATAGCACAGTTCTTATAAAGTACGTACTTCTAAATTAGTTCATTTTTCCCGCATGATTGCTATAACCGGCTTCGTAATAAGCATACATTACGTATACTTTTTTCGCACTCATTTTTTAAAACTACTTACAACTTGCAAGAGTTAAATGTACATAAACCGAGACCCGACCGGAAATTAACCAATGGTAACGAAAATAACCGGCGGTCCGGCTGTCGGAATTCCGGCGATACGACAAATTTTAAGCCGGAGTCCCGGGAAGCGGTAATCCTCTCTTTCGACGCTCCCTTTCATCACAAATTCAGAGTATAAAACCTTAATTTGGTAGATCAATAGAAACCAATAATGAAAACTTTTCATTTGTCCACTTTCAAAAATCATCAGGATTATTTACACATTCTATTTTATTTCACTAATTTAAAGGTAATCAAGTATACTTAACCTAAACAACGAGAAAATGAACAATTATTCCCAATTTGGTTAAATAAATATTATACATCCAAAGGTTATGTCCATTTAAGGTGATACCTATCATGGAAGCAATGAAATTTGAAAATTATTTTGACAAATTAAAAAAAATTGATTGTCATTTTTAAAGTATGCTTTGGTCGTTGTTTTTAATCACTTACCGCCTTGGTCTCGTGATCTGTAAATGATTCACATCACTTACCGATCAGGTATTTGCAATTTGTGATAGATAATTTATTGTTTACTGGGCACTTGCCCTATACAATATTCAAACACAATGAGATACATCTATTATTGTGAGAAAATTAAAAAACATAAAAATTGACTTTAGTATTCGCTTTTACATTTAAATATAATATAAATAAGTATTTGAGAAAGGAAAAAAAATTATAACCATAGCAACAATCATTAATCAAAGTTTAATACCTATACATTTCATGTAAAACGTTTAATTGTTAATACCCTCAACAATCCGAGAACAAAAATGTTATAATTTAGTATATAATAACAGTTGACAAAATCAAATAAAATAACCAAACAAACCAGTTTATCATACATTCATCTGTAATGATTTAATATATATATATATATATATATATATATATATATATATATATATATATAATAATAATAATAATAATAATAATAATAATATATATTTCACAGAGCGACAGAATTATTACCCAACGTCAGTATGTATACAAAACATACATAAATTACTTATTTAAAATTAGTTTCTGTTATTCATTCATAATGAAACTTCTCAACTTTTTTTTTTTTTTTTTTTTTACTCAGAGTTGGCTTTTGACATTGCTCAATTAGCCATTTCATCATCGTAAGTGAATAGAGATACTTTAATTTTAAATTAAATTCTTATTTTACAGCTCTTAATAAATTCAAAAAGATGTTTCCAAATCTTGATATTTTTAGTCGATAGTAGAATGCTAAGTTTTGTAGGGAACTCAATTAGACTATTAGTTAAGTGTTGAAATAATACTGTTTGATGCTGGGCGTATAGAGGACAATTGAATATAAAATGGCTAAGATTTGCTTCGATTGACGGGTCACATGAGCAAAATGGAGAATCACATAGTCTTAATTTAAAGGCATGGCTTGGTACTAAAGTATGGTTGAAACGCATGCGTATTATTGTTGTGATTACCTCTCTGTCTTCAAAATTTTTAAACCACGTTTTCGAGGGAATAGTTGTTTGACATTCGAAATATGATTTACCTACCGTTTGACTATTTTTTGTAAATTCGGAGTGCCATTTACGACGATAGCTGAAACTGAGGGATGTTTTGATATCTGTAATTTCGAGTGGGTAATGGAGAGGGGTGCCAGATTCGATAGCATCTTTTGCTAATGAGTCGACTATTTCATTACCTGGAACATTATTGTGTCCTTTAATCCATATGATGTTGATACTGATGTCAATACTTTCAAGCTCATGGATTTTCTGCACGATGTTATATATAAGATTAGAGTTGTTTTTTATAAAGTTAGGAAATTTTAATTTCTGTAAGGCACTTTTGCAATCCGATAATATAGCAACCGAGGAAAATGAAGTAACTTCTCAACTTAAATGCTGATATTGTGTAATTAACAATGTTTTTAATTTTACATTCACTCAAATTATTTAGGAGTATATAAAAATTGAAATAGCTTAAGTTTAAGTTTTCGATATGATAACGTAAGTAACTGTTTCTGATTGGAGAGCAAATTGGGCAATTTAAATTAAAATGTACTAGGAATTTGTAAATAAAACCTACTGCCTTGGAAACCCTATCGGTAAACATTAAAAGAAACCCGATCATGCAAAAAAATCTAAAAAGGGGAACTTAGATATTATTACTAAAATCTCGCGGGAAGTTTTCTTTAATAATTCATGTAATAAACAACAGATTTGCTTAAAAAAACTACCTGACGAAAGTTCACGTGACAGTTTATAAACTGCTTTGTAGTAAGTTGGAAAATTTGTGATTTTCGATGGAATTTTCCCATTTATAAATAGTATGGTATATATTTTTCTTGTATATACATAATATTTTAATTTTTATATAAAATTTACAACAATTTAATTCTCTTAATAACCCCAAACTATTAAAAATTTACTTAGTGAAACTTTTGTATGAGCCTGTGATGATACAACTACCATTACAGATACAAAATTTCATATTGTTGATTAATCTAGTGAAGACGGGTCATCCCATTGACATCTAGCGATCAATTAAACTGCGTTCAAATCATGGGTTACAGGTTATTACATTTTCTGTAATGTGCAATTTATGCATTTCACAAATAAACTTTATGTTTGTACATGTAATTGGAGTTAATTGCTAATTAAATATAATTTTAATACAAAACCAGCGTGCAGTAATTAGCTTTAATTAGTCTACAGTTCATACTGAGCGATATGGCCGCGGATTATTTTAATTCGTGACGATTTGTTAGAGGTGTTTAATTAAATGAACACGATGTAGGTAATTTCCCAAATTGGAAAAGAGTTTTTTTTACAGTATGTGATAAATCCAAACACTGGCACATCGCAATAATAGGCTTGACAGAGTAATTTAAAAAACGGATAAATCCGAGGGAGAATGTTTTTGACTAAATTGATAACTATTAGTGTATAAATCAACCTAATTTATTTGCGTTTAACTTTTTTTTACATTATAAAAAACACATTTATTCTTTTCAGTGTTAGTTTATAAAGTAGTCGCTTTTAATATGATTAAAACAGAAAAAATAGGCAAGAAAATTTATGTATTTATCGCTTATCCAGATTTTAATGATTAAGTATGTTTTAAGGTCCCTACAATCCGATTTTAACATTTTTACGACGATGTCTGTGTGTGTGTGGATGTATGTGTGTGTGTAGTGTGTATGTGTGTGGGATGTTGGAAGGACGATTACATAAAAACTATAAGACTTAGTATTTGTTTAACTACGTATTTCCCAATCGGACATTAATGGGAAGAGTTGGAAAGGATTGTAGTCGAACTATTTGGTCTTCCTATAAACGTTGTTCTGCGTGGATTTTGCAATTCCATTTTCAAACGATCGCATGCATTTTTGGGACGTAGGTTCTTCTATTTTGTATCTGATTGTGTTTCGTCAGCAGTAGTTTGGTCTTCCGCCGAGATGATACTGAGACAGACTTTTCTTACATCATTATCATGTGGTTGATCAGCATTTTATACCGCTTATGTTCATTATCAAAATTCGACGTTGAAATTAGTTTTCAAGTTGTGGGTTTTGCTGTTATTTTGACGAGGACCAAAGTGGCTAACACAATCACATCAGGACCTAAAGCTGTAGTACCAGTTTTCTTCATACGAAGAGTTGGAGAAATTCTTGAAATTTTGTATTGCTCCTGTGCGTGCAGAGGAACATTTATGTTGTCTTACAATGTTTCAAGTACAGATAAAGTATCCCTTAACGTCGGACTTACGCTTTGTCTCCTCAAATGGCCTCTTGCTGATTTTCTCGCTGTAGATGCCGACATTTAAATTTATAACGACGATTGAAACTGAAAATGTTATTGTTAGAAAATATACACTGAAATAAAATAAAATTACTTACGTATCATAAGCCATAATGTATATTTTTTAGACCAACGACCTAAACTTGACACAATTGTTATTTTTGACAAATAATTTTATAAATTTTTCTATTTTATTTCATAGATTACTTAATTCATTTCAAACAATATCAGCGACATGAACCTTTTAGTGACATCTCTGTTACATTGGGTACACTACTCTCACTGCCTACTGTTTGCTGTCAGTTTCCCAATACAAGTTGCACCGAGGTAAGATAAATGCAAAATGTCAGAGTCAAAAATCAGATTTTTCTGGAAGGTACGAATACATTTAATATATATTACTGTATTATTAATTTAATATGTATTTAAATTACAGGTATGTTAATATATATATATATATATATATATATATATATATATATATATATATATATATATATATATATCCTCAAGAAATACCGCTAAAACTGTCAGTGAATTTGAAGAATTTTGAACATGTTAGAAGTGTAGGACAAAATTCCTCATAGAACGAAATAAGAGATACAATTTCAATTATTTGTATGTGCAAGAAATGTTAAATTCGTTACTTATAGGGCGCGAGCAGTCTTGTGACTTTGTTGACCGTGGCAAGTAGATACGAGGATCCGTGTCAGAATGACGGCTAGTAGTTATTTACATAAATGTCACAATTGTCATTATGTCATAATTTTTCTTTCAAAATTTCAAAATATTCTGATGTTTATTTGTCATCAATAGTATGGAATATACTTGCCGAGGAAAATAATGCGCATGGATTTGGAAAATAATGTTTTGAATAAAAAATTATGATACTTGACATCAATGTACATTATTAATAGCTGTCATTCTAACACGGGCCTCTATATCTGCTTGCCAAGGCCAACAAAGTCACATGACTGCTCTCGTCCTATGTAACAAAATAAAAATGGCGAGAGGTATAGTGCTGGACACAACAGATTTTTTATTCTGAAATTCGAATAAATACCTTCTACAGTATTAAGAAATATGATTTTCTATTCAAATTTCTGTATATATTAAACACATTAGTAATTTAAACTGTTTAAATTGAGGCCAAATGACACTGAATGTATCACCAATGTAATCATCTCTTGTATTTTTCTAGAAACTTGTAACACTAGAGTTGTTTCCTTACCGTATCTTTCCGTGTCTTCCTCAACATCTACTTCAACATCCTCATCTCTGCCATATTCATTTACTTTTTATTGATACTGACATCTGTCAATTTGAATTATCTGAATATATTAACAATTTTCATGATTAGCATAGCTGGCTGATTTATAAAACTTAATTTCTTTATAATTCTTTAACACTATATCTATTGAATATGAAGTATAAAATGCAATCAAATCGTACAGAGAATAATAAATATATTCTTTAAGTTATAATAACGTTAAATGTTAATTAATCATTTAAATGTTAAATCTTTAAATTAGGCTATTTCCGGTTCACCAATTATAACCAAATTCTAATCACATACATACAGACATCAATGATGTAAAACTGGTAAAATCGTATTATAGGGACCCTAAAACATGCTTATTCACTAATAACTCATTGAATTTTTTGACCAAAGACAATACCTTCTTTACCTAAATGTGACGGAAGGTAAAAACAAATATGTAATACATATAAATTATTTAATGGAAAGAGGACTTGCAGTTTATCGTTCCCCGGTCCTTCCACTACTATTAATCCTATTGTGATTGTAGTCCACAAAATCCAAATACTCCTGTTTTCTTCAATATCTTCAAAATTCCGATTTTTATATATTTATATACACAACGTGATGATTTTCAATCCGCAATCCTATGTGTCTATTTGTTCTCAAGATATTTACATTCAAAAGTTTACGCATTTCTGGGTTATAACCAAAAAATGGGTAGAGATAGAAACCTGGCAAGTCTATGGGAAAAATACGTATATCCACCCATTTTTGGATTATTGCCCAAAAATAGAATTTTCGAGTTCAAGTTTGAAACAGTTATTCAAAATCAGCGCATTGAAATGTGGGCCGTTTTCACCAAAGTAAGGATAAATGTCAGGGTTATCTAACCAAGGAATAAATTTATACTTTGTAATAAATTAACTCCACATTTCATTTTGAATTAAGTTAACTAACCGAAGTATTTTTGTGATAAAAATATTTCTAGGTATAGATACTGTACAATTGACACAAATTTTAATGGAAATCTACACATCTGTTTTAATTATAACAAAGTACATTATAGTATTTATACGAAAATAAGCGAGCTGACAATATATTGTAATCTGGCAAACGCACAATAATCCATCTGTCAAATATTTATTCGCATAAAAATCGGAGGGATTAATTTACTTGTATCATTTATGTCGTTTTCCAAGGTACTGAGATTGGAGAAATAAATATTTGTAGTCATGTATTATTTATTTGAAACTTAAGAATAAATTATTTAACAGAGCTTGTTGAAAATGGCCCTAGGAGTATAAAAGTAGATTTACTAAAATTTTAAAATATTAGAGATACGGACTTGTGGCTATCAAAAATTTATTTTATAGAAGTGAGGGCTCCACTTTCTCCGGGGCCTCCACCACTATAAATCCAAAGATCAGCTTCATTTAAAACTAAAACTATTTTTAGATTTTCTATTTTTGTTCAATAAATAATTGCGTAGGTAACCTCCATGTATATTTCAACAGTTTCAATCGAGTTTTCGTTGTTTATTTCACGTCAAATATATATTTCCTTCTGATTTGGGACATAAAACTCTTGACAACATTTCTAACGACGTATTTTCTACTATCGAAGTTCCAACATCTCTTTCCAATTAAATGATCTTTTCCACCCAATAATTTTTGTAGAAAATTCTGGAAAACATCTTACATTTTCTATTTGCGATACGTGCGTGGTTTCCTCTTTCCGATTCATTGGAAAACAACACAAAAACATTTTATTTCCAGGGATATCTGGTATTTTATCTTACGTTTTAAGAAATGTTATAAAATATATAGAAATACTAGTTTTATTATATACAAATAAAACAAATATTTAATATTATACTTCACTGCGATATTCACATACTTCAGCAATAATAGAAAAAATAAACCAAAGAAATATTCTCTCTATTTCATAATTCGTATTCGAAGTATTTCTACGCACAAATATTTGTAGTATGCAGGGAATTTCATAATATAAATATATTGCAAATACACTTATTCTTCAATGAGTAGCTGGAGAATGAAGGGCTATAAAAAGGTATATAAAGCATGGTTTACACTGCTGAACAAGATTAACAACAACTTTCAAAAACAATGCCTGTTTAATTCTACATCTGTTTGTAGATAACATACTGACTATGAATTTTTAATACAAATGAGTGGTAAGAAAATATAAATTACAATATTTACAAACAAATCGATACTACTACAGTTCGAATACTGACGTGACTGACGTTTATTACTAATGAACAGAAACATTTATGTTAAGTAGCATTGCTAGGATTACTTACTTGTAGAATGGAGTTTTATATATAAACACATGGAATTTTTTTCCAGGTGATAATATATTTTCATATAATATATATATATATATATATATATATATATATATATATATATATATATATATATATATATATATTGAGAAAATTGGAGAAAATTTATCGTTTCCTTATAAATTTACCTTAACAAGTGTGATAGGTAACAAAATCTTATAGATATATTTTAGTAACCAATACATAAGTTACAGTTTTTTCTTCAAAATAATGGCAATATGATATGATATGCAACCATTTTATCAATGTATATAGCACGGAACACGCACAGAGTTTAGCAAACTAATGGCGAATTTGTTAACGTTTTTGTGCCAGCCAATGAAAAATGAGACATTATATGACCACACTGTTAGTATAATAGAGACACTGTAAGTATATACAACTTAGAAGACTATAGGCAGCGATCAGACATGTGACTACCATTACATACAGACTATATAAATTTTGAATAAAAATGAGTGATAATAAAATATAAATTGCAATATATAAAAACAAATGACACTATTACAATTTGAAAAAGACGTGACTGACTTTTGTTAGTAATGAGCAGTAACATTTATGTTAATGCCTATAGAGCGCGATCAGACACATGACTCGAGCGACCTTGAAATACTTGGAATCAAGCAAATTGTGTGCGCTTGTCATTTTGAAAAAAAAATGTTTTGACTAATTTTGATTTTGAACTGCTTAGAGGATTCATTTTAATTTCATATATCATTCACACTGCAAACTATATTTGAGGACACAAGCGGATGTAGGAGTTAAGTCACAAGTAGTTGAACTGGAGTAATCGACGTTTAAATTTTTTTGTTAACATTTTTCTGTGTCTTGCAACACAAAAACAAATCATGTTGCCTTGGAAAGACCTTAATTGTGGAATTAGGGCTACATATATAAAAATCAGTTGTGGCCAGCACAATACCTCTCACCACTTCCGTTTTTGGTTACGGCGAGCAATCATGTGACATTGTTGGCCTTGACAGGCAGATATGGGAGCCCGTGTCAGAATGATAATTTGTAATTATAAACATAGATGTCAAATGTCAGAATTTTTCATTAAAAATTTCAAGATTTTCTAAAAGCACGTAGTTAATTTGTCACCAGAAGTGTGTAATATACTTGTCAAAGAAAATAAACCACATGTTATTGGAAAATTACTAAATTTAGAATGAAAAATTATGATATTTGACATCTATCTACATAATTACTAGCTATCATTCTGACACGGGCCCCCATATCTGCTTGTCAAGGCCAACAATGTCACATGACTGCTCGCGCCCTAAACTTATACCTACACTCTACACCAAAAATTGTACTTACACCTATTCTTTATATTTAGATCTTTTAATTTTAAATCCATTCTATGAAGAAATTTTGTCCTCTTCTAATGTTTCCAACACATTGTCGGGATTGACAGTACCAAAAATTCTACTTACATCTATTTCTTATATTTAGATTGTTTAATTTTAAATTCATCCATCAAGAAATTTTGTCCTCTTCTAATGTTTCCAACACATTGTCGGGATTGACAGTACCAAAAATTCTACTTACATCTATTTCTTATATTTAGATTGTTTAATTTTAAATTCATCCATCAAGAAATTTTGTCCTACTCTTCTAATTTTCCTAAATGTTTCTAATTTATTGTCGGAATTAATAGTATTTGGTAAGGGTATATGTAATATACCTATAATTTTAAATATTTAACTATTAATACAATAAGAAATAATATAATGTATGTACTTCCCAGAAAAATCTTCAGTAATGTCTCTGGATTTTTGACACTGACATTTATCTGTTAGTTATAAAGAATTTAATATTTCAATTGGTTTCCATGACATTATTTGGGCTGTGAGATTTATTACAACAGATTATTATATAACTTATATTTCTTTATCTCTAAATCTATGAAAGATATAATGAAATATTTATATATATAAGATAGAGAATTTATTCTTCTTTAATACTAGCAATAACAAAAATTTTCAAAAAATAATATTTAAAAGATTTTTTTTTTAAGAATCTGCTACTTCCGGTTATCCAATTATTACCAAAACCTTTTCAGCTCTTCGCAGTAATGTCCGCTTGAGAAATACGTAGTTAAACAGTTATTAAGTATTATAATTTTTGAGAAATCGTCTTTCCAACCGACCTACACACATACACACACATACATCCACACACACAGACATCATCGTAAAAATATTAAAATCGGATTGTAGGGACCTAAAACGTGCTTAATCATTAAAATCTGGATAAGTGATTTTTAGCATGAATACAATCTCTCTTTTTCCAAAATTCTGAAAATTATTTCTTATTTCTCATTTAATTCTTTCTTAGTGCGCCCCTGCAAACATGAAGTTTTTATTAAAAAAAATAAATTATCTAACCACGAAACAGACGTTGAATAGGAAATAATTACAAATTTATTTATTTTCTATGAAATGTCTGTTACGTGATTGTTAATTCATTATTTTTAATTAAAATTACATGTCGACAGTGGCGCAGTAAAAAAGAATTAAATGAAAAATAGATAATTTTCCGAATTTTGATTGAGAATCAGCACATTGAAATGTATATACCCTCAAAAAAAATCCTTTTTTAGCACCCTGTATAGGTTACCTTAGGAATTAAGATAATTTTTTTAAATATTTGTTAGTGCTTTTCTTAATAATGACATTTTACATGTTCTAGAATTTGTATAGATAGAAACGCGCCTTATTCCATTACAAGACGATTTACTGAATATTAGAGTTAATTCAAGAGGAAAACGTATGCAAACCGTGCTAGTTCAATTTAAACTAATGCTATTAACGCACGAACATTCCATTGCCAACGTGGAGATAAGATCAGTAATATTGAGACTACGCAGCGCAAGAATAACTCAGAAATTTTGTAAAATATTTAACAGATGGAATACATGTTTCATTAATTTCCTCGCTTTAAGAATTTCATTAATTTCCTCGCTTTAAGAATTTAATTAAGAACAAATAAATTGGTAAATCTTTATTACACTTGCCATTAACGAAATCTGTGAATAAAAATGCAGAATTTGATATATCCAGAAATGAATAATAAGCTATGTAAATAAATAAATATGTCATTACGACTTAGGACCCATTTCCGCGTGAATCAATCTGTAATTTTATTCGCGGATTTCGGCAATAACGACGCTTACCAGACCGTCACTCCACGGGCTCTCAATTCTATCACGGAGAGAGCACCACAGGGGTCGCTTTTGAAAATTAGAAATAATATTCAATTTCAAATCACCTATAGCTATATTTAGGAGGGGGGTTGCTATGTGGTACGCGGATATATGGGGGACTGAAGAGGAATATGTAATTGGAGCCAAACATCTGCTGGCTCATCTAGTTCGATGTGCATTATTAGTCGTGTTTCGCCAACGCCAAACCAAAACTAAGACAGACGAAAGGTTCCGCTCCGCACCATACACGATGAATAAATGAAATTACAAACCTTTATTTTACAACTCAAAATAACCTTGGATTAGAAAAACAAATCGCTCTGTCTTTCTTTCTTACTTTCTTCCTTTCTTTCTTTCTTTCTTTCTTTAAAAAAGGTGGCGAGGGGAAAGGTGATGACGGTGATATATATTTTATGCTGAGTGGCTCTACCATCGAAATGTTCCACAAGTGGCCGCTGATTTTAAGTAGTCATTATTTTCAAATTTCTTATACAGGGTGTTTTTTCTGCATTAAATGACACCAAAGCCACGGCATTTGAACAATAAGATAAAAAAATTGACATTTTATTTATGAAAATTTGTTATAACCTATAACTTTAAATTTTTTGCTAAAATTTTATTAATTTAATTATGTCAAGAATTTTTAAATTTATTATAAAACATTGAAAATAAAATAACACAAAAAATCATAGCTAACATATTCTGACAGATAAAATGTCAAACATTTTTTAATATTTTTTATTTGAAATCGACACTAAAGTGCACGAAAATCGTCATTAGAAGTTCAGGAATCGGCACTAAAGTATTCCATTATAGGACGATTTCATACAAATGTAGAGTTGTCAACCTTATGATAACTATTGAACATGTACGATAATTTAGGCAAGTGTAGGATATACGAGTACAATAGTAAATTTGTACGTAAATTGACAAAAATATCAGCAAGAAGAACGAACAAAATAATTTCAATGGACAAGTTTGAGATAAAACATAATTTTGAGTGTTCTCTACGTACAACTTAATGTTCGAGATTGGCAACATTGAATTTCAGACAGACAGTTACGCATATATAAATACATAAATAACCACATAACTTATATTTACCTTCTTAATAGTATGTACCTATATAAGCAGAATAACCATTTATGAAGGAAACATAATTAAACAAAAAATAATAATTTTGGTTAATAGCCTTTATTATTTATTAACAGATCTTTTATTTCATGCTAACATGTTTATTTTTCTATTGCTGTATTCTTTTTATCTGAGCGATCAGTTCTGCTCGAGCAAAATAATGATCTTAAAAATTATGCACTTTTTATTTATACTGCTCAGTTTCACATGAAGTGAGCATTTTACCTCACCGCTTACCGCTATTGATCAACTTTTGCGGGAGATCAGTTGTGTGAGCAACTGAGCTGACAGTTAAGAATATAATCTTATATATTTGAAAACATGATTAAAGCCGAGAATTGTAGCTTAAAGAACTATGCAAATGACATTTTATTTATGAAAATTTGTTATAACCTATAACTTTAAATTTTTTGCTAAAATTTTATTAATTTAATTATGTCAAGAATTTTTAAATTTATTATAAAACATTGAAAATAAAATAACACAAAAAATCATAGCTAACATATTCTGACAGATAAAATGTCAAACATTTTTTAATATTTTTTATTTGAAATCGACACTAAAGTGCACGAAAATCGTCATTAGAAGTTCAGGAATCGGCACTAAAGTATTCCATTATAGGACGATTTCATACAAATGTAGAGTTGTCAACCTTATGATAACTATTGAACATGTACGATAATTTAGGCAAGTGTAGGATATACGAGTACAATAGTAAATTTGTACGTAAATTGACAAAAATATCAGCAAGAAGAACGAACAAAATAATTTCAATGGACAAGTTTGAGATAAAACATAATTTTGAGTGTTCTCTACGTACAACTTAATGTTCGAGATTGGCAACATTGAATTTCAGACAGACAGTTACGCATATATAAATACATAAATAACCACATAACTTATATTTACCTTCTTAATAGTATGTACCTATATAACCAGAATAACCATTTATGAAGGAAACATAATTAAACAAAAAATAATAATTTTGGTTAATAGCCTTTATTATTTATTAACAGATCTTTCATTTCATGCTAACATGTTTATTTTTCTATTGCTGTATTCTTTTTATCTGAGCGATCAGTTCTGCTCGAGCAAAATAATGATCTTAAAAATTATGCACTTTTTATTTATACTGCTCAGTTTCACATGAAGTGAGCATTTTACCTCACCGCTAACCGCTATTGATCAACTTTTGCGGGGGGATCAGTTGTGTGAGCAACTGAGCTGACAGTTATGAATATAATCTTATATATTTGAAAACATGATTGAAGCCGAGAATTGTAGTTTAAAGAACTATGCAAATGCCAGAATTAGGATGTAGAATTTATCCTGAGATAATACGCGAGTGCCGGATATATAATTAATTATAAAATGTCACAAACATTGTTTATGTAGAGAATTTACTTACATAAACTACATATGTACAATAATACACATATATTTTATTTTCTAATTAATGTTATTTATTATTAAACATTTCATTTCATCAGAAGTACCGCTGTCCGTCAAGTTGAGCGTTTAAAGTATCTTCACTATTAGTATCCATCTGTAAATGAAACTTATAGATAATAACTTTTTGTGTTTAATAGTAAATTGAATTTTTTAATAATATGCAAATATGAATGTTGCTTTGCTTTAATTATATTCCGTTAGGATTAAAAAAAAAACAGGTTCATAATTGTAAAAAAAATGCTTGATTACAATAATGAGAATGTGATTCCAAATAACAACAAAGGCCCAACCACGCAAAAAAAATGACTATAATAATTGTTCTTGTATGTATTTATTTTAATTACAACAGAATTTTTTATTACAGTAAAAAAAATTTGATTACAATAATAAATATCAGTAATCACACAAAATAAATTGATTATAATCGTTGTTGGATTCAGGCGGCAAACTAATATCAGACTAAAAACGGCAAAATCGTAAATCCGTCACTGATAATTTGAATCAGATTACTTACTTCTACAAATAGTTCAATATTGTCTTCAGATTGAAATATATTTATTATGTACTTGACACTGATACTTTGCAAATATTTCTTTATTTGTTAAGCGAGCGGTCACTCTTTTTCTGCTCACTTCATACTTGCTCAATAATCTCACAAGTGAGCTCTCAGATAAAAATAATACAGCATATATATCCCTCTCATTAAACGTTTTCATTAATAGTATAGGGTTGCCACTTATACTTTAATACTAGTTAAAATAAGCTAATAATGAAATTATGAGAACAAGTATCACTAGTATATTACACTACCCTATTTTATTAAGTAAGTTGTAAAATTTAGTAAAAGGTTATGAGCTTGGCTCAATGTCTTAAAATAATTATAATTAAAGTCTTAAAGTGAGCCTAATTATTAAAAACGAGCCTTAATTTTATAATTATTATTAAAAATTTAATTCATATTTACATAAAATATATATGTATAAGTATACCAAACATTAATTCAATACTTAATATGTAATCACGTCCTTCCGTGAATTGAAATAATTCCTTTTCACAGTACAATACATACCTACATACAATACGACATACACTATTCCGTTCCTAATTAATTATAAACACAGAATATACCTTCGTCTACAATCAGTTAATTTACTAGGTCACTAAACACTAATTGCTTGTTAGTTCACTCTATACCTACTAGCACTTGTGCAATGCAATTTTTTAATATATCAAAGTATGCTCTGGTAAAATATTAGCGTGATATGAAAAAAAAAAGCTTCTTGTTTAATTTAATCTTAAAATGGGTATAATATATTCAGAGCTTGCGTGTATCAGAGAGAATATTTTGTAAAACTCTGCTTTATTAAATTAAAACAACCCCGTGGTGAATATTTGTACAGGTAATAGTTTTGATAAAGTAATGACCTAATGACATATAACGTCATATTTCGTCGCTATTACCAAATTAACAGATTAGAAACCTACCTACCACATTACAGAATTATTTTTTTAAGGAAATTACTCAGTGGCGTAGCTAGAACCCTTTTTGGAGGCGCTCGAGCGCCCCCAAAATTCCATTGAGCGCCTGCAAAAATTTGGTAACTAAAAAAATAATATTAGAAGTATACAGAAAATAAAGCTGATCGTATGTTTATTATTGTAAGAAATAGAGAAATGGTGCGCTCCTATAGTTATGAATAGTGGCAGATGGCTGTTCCCTGCCACATGACGTCACACCGCGCTAGAAAGAGAGAGAAGATGTGCGCGTTGTCATACCTTCAGTATTTGTATCATGAATACGAATTGCTCTGACTTTACCGGTAACGACAGCTGCATGCGAAAGAAGTTTTAGTGTACTAGAACGAATTAAGTCATATCTGAGGAATTCTACCGGACAAGAAAGACTTGCTTCATTGGCGATTCTTAACATAGAGTATGAAGAAGCTAAATCTTTGTGCGCGGATTGTACAATTAATAAATTCGCTAACGAGTCGAATAGGCGAGTTCAATTAACACATCCATCATTAACTCATATTCATTAGCCATTTTATTTATTTACGCTGTTTTTTAAATAGTATTTTGAGTTTGTTGAATCATTATTTTATTTTTTTGACATTTGATCTTAAAATGTCTTTTGTTTAAATACGAGCAGAATCAAAGGTATTTAAGTATTTCATTTTAATTATTTAAGAATTATTTATTTGTTGTATGTTACAAATACGTAAATATATTTCTTATACCATGCAAGTTGTTTTTTATCCACTATATCTATATTTAGCATAGATATCTTTTATAGGTAAGTCATGGGCGTAGCCAAGGGAGAGGTTTTAGGGGTTCAAACCCCTCCCGAAATGAATTACCTAATTAAAATTTAATTTCTAAAATGTTCTATGATTTGGAAAAAAATGTAACTTTCAATTATAAGGCATTTGACCTTGAATGAAAAAAAAAAATTGCCTGCGGCGCCTTTTTCCGATATACATTTGCGTAACCTAATAACAACCACTAAAATGCTGAGCGCCTGCAAATTTACAATCCTGGCTACGCCACTGAAATTACTTAATTTTTCATACTGTTTATGACAACAAATTTGATGATTTTACTGATATTACGTTAAATAAATGGCCCGTGTTTCACCTCTTGAAATAGCTCTATTTACAAAGTAGCTCTATTTCCATTTATTAAATTTTATTGTCCTTTATATAAATAGACAAATAATGGTTTAATTTTTTTTAAATTCTATAACATTTGTAATAAGTGTTATGTACAATTTAATTTAGTTTTAATTAATATTTAATTTTTAAGATGTAGTAATTTCTTTGGAGAAACACAAGGTTTGATATAAAATATAATAAGATTGAGAATGAATGAAAAAAAAAATGTTCGTGAGACGAACAATACAAGTACATTGAAACATCTTTATAATGAATATACGAGTAATATTTTCCCCTTCATATTTTCATATTTTGAAATGTTTCTTATATCTTTCAAAGAAAATAATTATAAAAGACTTCAGATTTAAATAAATACATAAAAGTAGAATATGTACATACTCGTATATATCTCGTTATATATCTACTCGTATATCTTTAAATCTATAGAAGGTATAATCATTTTTTTAAATGTGTCGGGTAGAGAATTTTGTTTTTTAATATTTGTAATAATATAAATAATCAAAAAATAATATTTTGAAGATTTTTGTTAAAACTACTACTTCCGGTTGTCCAATTGTTACCAGAATATATTCAACTCTCCCTATTACTGTTAGATTGAAGAATCCGTAGTTACACAGGTCTTTAGTGTTATAGAATTTGAGAAATCGTACTCCAACAACCTAACACAGACACACACACACACACACACACACACACACACACACACGCACACCCACACGTAAAAATGTTATTATCGGATTCTAGGAACCTTAAAACGTGACGCGACGCGTAGTAATCTTTTAAAAGCTCGTAATACACCCATTATTTTTGCTAGCTATATTTCTAATAAAATCTGATAAGCAGGAAGTAATGAAAAATGTATCTAATATAATTTTGAGCTCATGAATTAATATTATAAATAATTATATAAAAATAAATTTTTATTTTGCGAGCGAGTGAAGAACATCAACTTTACGATGACAAATGAGAGCGTAAAAGTATATTTTTCAAAGCACTCGTAGAAAATAGTTATTTGTTTAAAATAACTGTTTTACAGCAGAGATTTTAGAATTAATCGGAATTAATATTAATTTAGTGATTATTTTTAATACATATTTTAAATTATGTGCCATGCGTTTGTTGAACGGTTGTCAATCGACAAAAAACAAAATTATTATTATTACAATATAAAATAAGAATTTTTGAAAATTAATTATACTGACAGTAATGTTACAAAACAAATATAATGAAATCCAAAATTTGAAATTGTAAAAATTTTAAAGAATAATATGACAACATGCGGCCAAGTGGCTGAATACATTAAATAAGCTGTTTTGATTCGGATTGTCCGACGTCAAACTTGATAATTATTTCCCATTTTTAAATAGCACAATAGTAAGTGACCACCATAATCTTCTGAAAGCTTTGACGTAACGCCTAATAAGTGCCCTCAACATTACAGACATATCTTCATTATTGAAATATGCGAATAAAATTTGACACATCTAGCAACGAGTAAATCGTGATTATATATTTATTTACCGAAGTAATATTTTTGTGAAAAATTCATGGATTTCACCGGGGTTTAAACCCAAGACCTTTATATGCCATATGTATAGTAAGATGGTCTACCAATTGTGTTGGGTTCAAGTCTCAGCGAAGTCCATGAAATTTTTTACAAAAAAATTTCGTCGGTATGTAATACTTGAATCATTTTTGGTTCTTATGACCGTATTCTGTACAAAACTGTAAATCTTACAGATCTATAAATCTGTAAATAATAAACAGAATCGTAACGAAACCTGTCACTCTTATATAATTTTATATTTATCAACAAAAATAGATGTGTTATGTATTTGGTCAGTTTTTTACAGATTTACAGATCTGTAAGACTTACATATTTGTACAAAATGCCCATTAATGTTACAACAATAACTCTATAAAACTAGTTTATAATATATTTATTTTATGGCACCTTTGTCAGTGTCTAACTGGTAGATTTTGGCCCACCGGGCAAAATATATATTTTTTGGCTTTATGGAAAAAAAATATTTAAAAAACAAATATATGTTGCAAAACATATAACGGAACACGCCTCCAACAGACTTAAGTTTTAATTTAATAAAAAAATCATATATTTATTATTACAAAATGCTAAAATAAATACATTCTTATAGTCGTATTTGGATTTTAATATCTACAAGTATTCAATATTAGAAAAAAGATAAAACATTAAATTTTAAAAATATGTAATCGAAAAGTAGTAAAAATTCAAGAATTGTAATTATTATAAAAGTATCTAACTTAAATTTTAGGAAGAGTAATTTCATTGCGAACATTGTTTTTAATATCATTACGTCGTATAGACAAATTATGGTCTATATGTATTAATTTTTGGATTGAAAAATGCATTATCGACATTTTTATTTGATGGAAACAAACATTAATATTGTCCACATCTTCATCACTGAAGTTTGTTTTTGCTTTACTAAACATCATACAAACAGTATAGAACAATTTTCTTAATTCAGTAGTATTTATCGTATAAGGTTAAGGGAACATCTACCTTGAAAAGGTAACGGCTGAATAAGATGTATTTATACTTATTCCGTTTCAGAATCAGAGTCATTGCTGCTTGCTAATACTTAAATTGTGTTGCGGTTTTTCAGATGACTCTTGTATCTTGTATATGAACATTTTGTTACCCTAGTTCCTTACTATATCGTAAGCTGTATCGTTTGTTTGTGCAGGTTGCAATTGTCCAATTTGACAAGGCCCTAAATATTCTTCAAAATTTCTTTGTATTTTGTTTATCTTTAAGTACAAGATAATGAAATATATAGATCGAAAGATCACTCAAATATGGCTAATAATACTACCGCATAAGGAAAAAGAAAGACAACTGTTTATGTAATATATATATATATATATATATATATATATATATATATACAGGGTGTAACCCAACCTGTGTAACAAAATTTAAGGATGTATAGTATTGGACACACTGATCGTGAATCAAAATAGAATTTTGTTGAAATTCGTAAAATTAACAGTAGTTTGCAAACATTTTGGGTACCACTGATTGTCACATTTAAATACAAAAAAGTTAAAAAATAGTTATGCAGTATTTATTAGCGTAATTAATCATAATTACATTATTGTAATAATAATTTTTCAAACAGGCAAAAATGAAATTTGTAGGTACTTAGAGAATGTCACATAATTTACAAAAACAGTAAAAAAACTGCGAAATTTTTAACTTAAAAATTGTTCAAAGTTGTCACCATTCACAGCAATACTCAATGTAGCACGTTGTATTATGGTCACCAAGTTACAAGTCACTGCCAAAAACTTACTGATAGAAAATATATTTGATTAATTTGTGTATTACACAATACCTATTCAATCCTCTATTAGGTACTTATTAATTATCTAATGTTTCTATCAAATATTGTAATATTAAAAGTTGTTATCAACCCAGTGGCCCAAAACTGTTCATTTGCTTGGACCCATTTTTCAATTTGCGAATTTCAACAAAATTCTTTTTGATTCATGATCAGTGCGTCCAATACTATACACCCTTAAATTTTGTATATATATATACAGTGTGTTAATTAAAAACCTGGCCATAGGCGTTTAACATGGGAAATCAGTTTTTCCTTGCGCAAAAGTTCCCAAATTATTTTAGACAAAAATACTTCAAATAAATGTTGTAGAGAATTAAATTCTGCATCCAGATTAGTAATAAGATTTTATTTTCGATGTTTCATAACCGAGAAAATCAATTTCAAAGTTTATCGAAAATTGCTGATTTATAGCGATAGCCATGGAAGTCAAACAAAATTACAAACAATTGTATGACATCTTAACTGTCAAAGAAAGTTTGTGTTTTGTGATTTTCGTTCAGTAACATATTTTTTTGGAAGTATGGAACAGTTTTCTCATGAAGAAAAGCTTCAGATTATAAAATGGTGTTACTGTGGACAAAGCTATAGAAAAATACGTTATTTAATAAGTGTAATGTGGTCACATCGACAAATTCCAAGTAAAACCACAATAGAATCTTATTACAAAAACTTAAAGCTGTAATTTCCAATGAATGTAGAAAAATAAATGCCAGACAGCTGCATAATGTTCGACATGGCTTTTATAATAGACTTGGGTATTGCTTAGCGCAAAATGGAGGGTTATTTGAACATTTAATATAAAATTATATTCATTCTAGTTTTCTGTTTTTCTTTTTAAATAAATACATTATTCTTGTTTTCATTTTTATTTTATTTTGTATATGTTGACAGCTATGTATTCTAAAAAAGTTAAATTCTAATTCATTGTGTCAATGTCATACAATTGTTCGTAATTTTGTTTGAGTTTCATGGCTATCGCTATAAATCAGCAATTTTCGAAAAACTTTGAAATTGATTTTCTCGGTTATGAAACGTCGAAAATAAAATCTTATAACTAATCTGGATGCAGAATTTAATTCTCTACAACATTTATTTGAAGTATTTTTGCCTAAAATAATTTGGGAACTTTTGCGCAAGGAAAAACTGATTTCCCATGTTAAACGCCTATGGCCAGGTTTTTAATTAACACACTGTATATATATATATATATATATATATATATATATATATATATATATATATATAATATATATATATACATATATTACATACATTTAAATAAATAGTTTAATTTTTTAATATAACAAAAAAAAATATTGCTAAATTATTTGACCCACCGGGTATTTGGTCGGCTGCCCGGCGGGCCAGTCCGACACTGTCTTTTATAGTTTGTTATTTGCCTGAGCAGGTTTTCAATTGAAAGTTTGTTAAAGCAACCTAGAACTTGATGTTTTCGTAAGTTAATAAAAAGTATAATTAGATGCGAATTTAAATTGGTGAAAGTAAGGGGATAGATAAAATTTGTTTTATTAGCTTGTAATGTACTTTCAAATAAATATTATACTGGATGTTTTGAAAGGAATCAGCTAAATCTTAAAATTACGTTTCCTTTGTTAAGAATTTCAACAAAAATTTATAACAACGTACAAAAGATTGTCAAGAGTTTTAAAATAAAAGCGACCCTTAAGAAATTTCTTATCTTTTTTCTTTTTCTAAGGAACAAAATTTTTATTTAACTTAATTAATTAATGAAGCCCTAGAGTACGACAAATTTCTTACGCTACATCTTACATATTAAAGAAAACGAGGTATGATATAAATAAATTCAATGTTTCATAAAATATTATGTAGTCATATTCTCCAGTATATACTAAAAACGACATTCTCTATATTTGCACGCTCCTTGATCTGTTCTGTATTTGTCTAGTATCTTTTATTTTGAAGACTGATATATCTTTAATATGAAAATACTCTGTAGGACAAATATTGAAAATATCGTTTTAATACATATTCCAGATCTCTTATTGAAATTCATATTTGTACGTTCAAGCATAACACAACTTCATAGAAAAATCTTTAAATTTTAAGGATATCTTGAATAGTATAATTTAGTATCATTTGTTTGACTTTTTAATCCATAACATTGGGATAACAATACAGAAAAGCACAAATGTATAATTTATAGCAAAAGAAAATAGTTATTACTTACAAACTTTTTAGGTTCATAATGGCAAGACAAATTATTATAATAAAAAGGTCCAGAATCAATAAATATTTTGTAAAAAAATTGTATCAAATAGTAGTAAATTTAGACCCAATATTTTAATTACTGGTTAAACTATCTGCTAACTGTCAGTTAAGAAAATGCAGCCTCAAAAAATTGACATGTGTAATTTTTATAACTTTTTTTTCTATTTTACGCCTTGTAGTATCAAAACTTTGGGAATTTGGTGTCAGTTGGTGGTACTAATTCAACCTCTAACCTTACTTTTGTAACCAACTATCTAAGACATTTTCTACTTCTTTCGAAGTTTACTATATTTTTTCTCTTCACCTTATTCTTACATTTAAATTCAAAATTACATAAAAATAAAATTCTTAACAATCGTTTATGTTCGTTTATTTATCGAGATTTGATATTCTTTGAAGGTTTTAGCAACCAACCTTAGAAAAATAAATTGTACTAAGCTATTACAGCGCTCGAATGAGCTATTAACGAACTCTTATGGCTGGTGTAATAGCTTTGTTACAGACGTAACATTAAAAAAAATGTTTTTACTTTTTTTGCTTTTTAATTAACTATATTTAAAAAATATATATCTTTTTTTCTTGGAATAAGGTCTTAATGTTTTTATTTTGATACATAAAAACCTGCAGTGGACGTTTCTGCCATTTAATATTGGGTTACATCGCCTTCATTAGTAATACCAGCTTTAATCTATTAGACATTGTATCACTAAGCCCTGCACATTTTCTGTTAGAATATTGTCCCAAATGTCTTACAAGGTAGGTTTTACGGTACGCAATGGATTTTTACGAAGTTGTTTTTTCATTATGACAAAAGTAAAGGGTCTTACTAGAAGTTAAGGCTTGATTTACATTAGCGGTAACAATAACGGTACGATGACGGTACGATAATTCTTGCTCCAATGTATTTTAATGACCCATTTACATCTACGATGACAGTGCATTGAAATTCACTGATTTAAATTAGCGATACGACTATAGTACAGTATAGTTTTGTTTCTATTGAAAAAATATTATATCATAGTGACAGCGTAGTATTTACATGCAAGGGGAAGTGGAAGGTTGCGTTTGAAGAGTATGTGCATGTTCATGCCAAAATCAGCTGAGTGGAAGTAAACATAGGCGCTTTCCTTTTACATACGTGTACAACACTATGCAGCACTTATTTCCCCTATCGTTTTCTTTCAAATGGGGTAGGCTACTCTTATATACCAGCTTACCTCGACCCTGCCCCCACAAAACACCCAGAATTTTTTCAGGTGATCACGCCTGCACATTTTTACACATGTTTGTTTATGTTTTTTGGTTTTGACCACGTTTTGTAAAAGTACCAGTTTTTTTTACTTTTTAATTATTGATCTTCATAAACATGAAATACGTCATAAAATAAAAATATTTTTTTTAAATCATTCGTTGACAGACAAACGTCTTGTTCCTTTTATTTTGTCCAGGGGGAGTTACGGTTCACTTCAATTCAGTGCTACCCACTCTTTTTGTACATGTAAAAGGGAAGCACCTCATATGCTAGTACGTGATTAACATTTGACATGTTTTTGACATATTGATATTTATCTTTTAGTTAAATCAAAATGTAGTCAAAATGAACTAGAAATGAGAAAAAAATTATTGTATAGGTACAGTAACAATTAACAAACAAAAATTCTGTGTCAAATTTTTAAACATTGCATGATATTTTCTGCTTTTGACAGAAATATGACATATTCATCACCAACCGTCATAATACATAAAAGACAAAACCATATTGTCATGGCATTTTATTATAATCGTAATTGGAAGCTCAATGCTTTTGTATTGTCATAAGTTCACCATCTATCAACGTTTGTAACTAACAAAATTACGGAACTAGACCTGTAAAATGTCCGTGAGTGTTTTTAATTTTTTTTAATATTTAATAAAAAAGAAGAAAACTAATATTGATATGTACTATGAATATTTATTTAAAATATAAAGTGAACAAATTAAAAATTACAAAAGAACAATGAGTAGGTGTATAAATAATATTAATTTGAAGATATGTTGAAAATAGACGCGCTCGTACGTAGGAGAAAAAAAGAAAAGGAAGTTCTTCAACCTTCAACTCCATAGTCCTTCATTTAACTCATTTAGCCGTAACTTTAAGAACGATATTATAAGCTTTTATGTACTTAATTTTTAGTTCTTTTTGCGTTTGTTCCCTTGTTTCTTATACCAACTTGCATTTATTCAGGTTTCATTTTTTCTATAAATAAAGTACCTATTCAGTTAATACGAATACTTTCTCTCTCTGCGCGCGAAACCAGCGGGAACTGTCACGTAGGAATAGACGGGCTGTATTAGGTAAATACTTGTAATTTCCTAAACATGTCGGAGTTAAAATAAAAAGAATCCCCACGTGTTTCATATTTAATTAAAAATTGCCTCCGTATTCGTATTAGTATTAACATACAAGGCTATAAATTTACATTTCCTGTTTAAAAAAGGAAAACATGTACATACGTGCGTCCGTACCGTATCTACGATTTCATAGTCAGAGCACGCAGTCTAGCTACAATATTGATTCAAGACAAATATTTGTTTTTAAGCTAGCTAAGTGTTTTAATTAAATCATTGGCAGGTTACTCGATCAATCATCGAGAAATTCAATATTGTTTCTACGTGTATGGTAATCGCGTTAAATGATCTTAGATTTAATCTTATTCGAAAACTGGAAATTTATTGCTTTTTCTAATTTGTTTTCGCAAGATTTATAACACATTAAGGAGAGAGAAACATTTTACAAGTCGTTTTGGAGAAATGAATTTTTGTTTCATTTAAAAACTTTATTTTTCCATGACCGAGAGTAAAAATCAAAATTGGAAAAGAAGTACCTACACCATTTTGCTCTCTGCTATAAACCTGGTATTTTAGTGCCTAGTTAAATTAATAACTATTATTTTCGAAAGGGCAGACAGATAAGCAAATTTATGTACATACATAAAAATCGTATTTGCTATTGTCACTACCTATCAATTTTTAAAATAAAATCTATTACAATTTTTATTTTGTCTATAAAGTGTTCATTGGTTATACAAATTCGTTTTACTTTTTCAATATTAAATTTTCATGTGTGCTATAAAAAAAATTGCTAGACATTATTAATATGTTTTCGTATTTACTACCAAGAAAATTATTTTGTCTTTTTTTTCATAGTATATATTTGGGATCATTTTTACCTTCCGCCATTTTTAGGTAAGGAAGGTATTGTCTTTGGTCAAAAAATTCATTGATGAGTTTTTAGTGTATAAGCATGTTTTAGGGTCCCTATAATACGATTTTACCATTTTTACGATGATGTTTGTATTTATGTGTGTCTGTGTGTGTGTCTGTGTGTGTGTGACAAAAGTTCCGGATCCCATAACTTCAATACCACGATTCCAAAAATTATAATTTTTTCGTATTCCTCAAGTTTATATCCAGAAGAACAAGTGATTAGATTTTGGTTATAATTGGTGAACCGGAAGTACCCTCATTTGAAGATTTAACAGTTAAATTTAATTTATAGACATTTATCGTTATTATAACTTAAAGAATATATTATTCTCTACACGATTTGATTACATTTTATACTTCATATTCAATAGATACAGAGTTAAAGAATTTTAAAGAAATTAAATTTTATAATTCAGCCAGCTATTCTAAACATGGAAATTATTAATATATTCATATAATTCAAATTGACAGATGTCAGTATCAATAAAAAGTAAATTAATGTGGCAGAGATGAGGATGTTGAAGTAGATGTTGGGGAATACACGGAAAGATACGGTAAGAAAATAACTCTGGTGTTACAAGTTTTTAGAAAGATACATTGGTTTGAACATGTCATGAGGATAAATCAAGAATTATATTGGAACAAGAATGAATAGTTTAGTAATAGGACGTTAAAGAAACAGAGGAAGGCCAAAGATAAGATGGAAGGACTGTATTGCGGAAGATTTGAGAGAAAAGGAACTGAATGAGAACGACATGTAAAAATAGCGACCCCTAACGAATGGGAAAAGCTAAAGAAGAAGAAGATGCCAGTGTCAAGTGCAATTTGAATAGTTTGTTTATGAAATAATTTTACTGGAAATTTAGAATCTTTTGTAAGAAAATTTATGGAATTTATACATTATACACGAGAATGACGGAAGGTATTGTGCTGGCCACAACAGATTTTTTTGGTTTTAAATTGAGAATCTTTGTAATGGTTTCTGTGAACAAGTTTGGCTACATTTCCGTTCAAGTTCACATACCTAACCTTATAATTACATTTCATAAAAAAATGAATACTTAACCTAAATTCTTTTCATAACATACTATAATATACAGCAAATCAAAAACAGATGTTGTTATGTATGAGCGAAAATGTAAATGTTTTAATGTATGATGGATTTCTAGTTTTCGAATGATATTCATGTAATGAATGAAAATATTTAGAGTTTACATAGAAGTTTTTGCGAATTGTTAATATACACGTGGTAATGTATGTTATTGATTTAGAGTTAGTATCAGTTAGGTAAGTCAAACTAACGATTTTCTGTCGACATTTTAGTCGTTTTTGAATGAGAATATATTATGTACATGTACATTAAACCTAATTAAAATTAATAACTGTTCCATATTTTAACTCCGAATATAAATCAAAAGTTAATTCGATCTTTCCGAGTCTCATATATTACTCGTATTTTAAAGGTTTTGTTTTATACTACTTTTTGTCATGGTATACGTAATACTTTTAAGTTTGTTTGACATTATACTTATTCTTCAAACGTCAAAATATATAATAACATTTTAGAACTCCATAGAAACATATAAAAATCTATTTTTTACAGCTACCTCTGGTTTGTGTTTTGGTCGCTTCTACAATTTTAAACATTTCTGAGTCTGACTAAAATTATAATAAATATCCGAAATAATTATAAATACTTGTTACAGTAGCAGAAAAATACAAATTTCGTAAACAGTCCCAATGTCAAAAATTCTTTAAATTCTATTAATATTTAACAAATTAAAAAAATACGAGTATATTATTTTTAACTTTTTAATTAGTTAAATTAAAAATTGATTCCATACCCCAAATGGATATACGTAAATATTTTAGCGTTTTAAGAAAAACAGTTTATTTTTTGTGTCGTTAAAGTGACTTTTTGTGGCTTGTATTTATCGGACTCCGTCATAAAAAGTATCACTTTAGCAACTTATAAAATAATATACTAATAATTTCGACTTAAGTCTAGAAAATGTACCTTTAATGTAAAACTTTTTTCTCAGTTTTTTCAAACAAGCTTCGGCACTATTTTCCATCCAAGAGTTAAGGTAGGGACATATTGTTCTGATGTGATACCACACCATATATACCACGCCATCTGACGCACGGTGCATTTTTTATATATATGTATTTATACAGGATAGGTACAGAATTTCTTTACAAAGTCAGGTTTACATGATACAACTATCAACTTTTATCTTTCAAATGGGAACCTAAAATTGTTTTACTAAATCAAAAACCGCCATTTTTTCTCTTTTCAACGATGTATTACTTGTCATAAAGGAATATGAAAAAAATTGAAAAAAAAGATAATTGAGAAATATCAGCTATTTTTAGTCAAATGTTCTAGGTGGCTATGCGAAATTAAACAAAATGTAAGCAAGTAAAATAACTTCACAACGTAAATTTACAAATATAATAAAGTAAAACAACTTAAAATGATTGTTCGAAATTACGACCCTGCTCTCTTCTGCAGAAATTCAAACGTTGAATGTGGTGTGTACGAACATTTTCCAGTTACATTACAAAGCACGTGAAACAGGTAACAAATAAACATCTGCTTTATTGTCATTAGTTTCGCATAGCCACCTAGGACATTTGAATAAAAATAGTTTCTGATATTTCTAAATTATCTTTTTTTTCTCGAATTTTTTCATATTCCTTTATGACAAGTAATACATGGTTGAAAAGAGAAAAAATGGCGGTTTTTGATTTAGTAAAACAATTTTAGGTTCCCATTTGAAAGATAAAAGTTGATAGTTGTATCATGTAAACCTGACTTTATAAAAAAAATTCTGTACCTGTCATCAAATAGTATATTTACTATAATAAAACTTCTATAGGAAGAAAAAAATTCTATTCCTTATAATAAAAAAGTTAAGGGGGGGTTTGTTTTCCCAGATACACCCTGTATATTGTGTACATACTGTTCTTATGTGATCTCATACAATGTGACGCGACGCCATCCGACGTGGTACGAATTCCCACTGCCTGATTTTCGTCACATCGCGTCGGATCGTGTAGTGTGGTGTCGTATCGCGGCTGACTCAGTGTGCACGCGAAAGTGGAATCATCTGCATAAAATGACAGCAAAAATTGACAAAATCGTGCTACTTAAGTTGATTCGGAAGCATGAATGTCTCTATAATATGAAAACCAAGCACTATAGAGACCAGAATATGAAAGGAGAAGCCTGGGAAAAAAATACATGAAAGTGTCGTTCTAAATTTATAGGATGTATCCAAAATTTTATTTTTTCTTTCTTTTCTAAAACTAATAAAGCTGCGGCACATTCTATTTCACGATCCCAATCATCAGAGGAACTACTAGTCGCTCTGGTTCCTGAATTGAAACTTGTTTGTTTGAAAAGTAACGTAGCGTGGTATCGGATGGCGTGGGAACAGAGTATATCTGACGTATCATGTCGGATCACCTGGTGTGATATCGCATCAGAACAATGACACATTGCCTTTATTCTATACGTTATTTCACTTTAAAGTATGGAGTAGACACTCAAGTTCACCTTGAATGGCAACTAGTATGACTTTTAACCAAAAATATTCTAAAAACTAATATAGAAGAGGACATTTTTACGTATAATATATAAGAATAATAATTGTTTATTAGTTCATGCAGTATGTTAGGTTCGGTTCGGTTAGATTAGATTAAGATTAGGTTAGGATAGCTTAGTGTTATAAATAAAGTACTGCATATTCAACAGAATAAAATATTTAATGTTTTAATCATTACTTTAAATTATTAGATTACTGTATGTGTAAATAGTCAATTATTCCAAATATACTGTATGTGCGAATAGTTACTTGTTCATTCGTATTGTACGAATACCTATGTAAAATTAGCATCATTCAAAAATATAAATGTACGTTGTGATTTGATTATGAAAAGAGAATTAAATTAAGACAAAAATAATAATTATTTCGTAACTAATGATGACAGATCAAAAATCGATAATTGACTAATATCTTTTTAGGGTTTAGAATACTAATAAGAATCGTATTGACTGCTCAAGTGATTATTGCTTAAGTGTACGTATTTATTTATTTAGTTTATTTATTTCACTAATGTAATAATTTATTGTACTGTTGAATTTTAAAACAGAACTTATAGAAAGTGTAATTTGTTTTAAAATTTAACGCTCGGTAGAGTGTACCTCAGGAGTATATATGTAACTAATGTATTTATTTATTATTTAATAAATTAACGTATTTTCTCTTTTGGTGATTCATTCGTTTAAAAACCGGATCTGGGAGTTGGAACTCCCACTACAATAGAAAATTAAATAAAAACCGAGCAGAGTAACAACAGTAACATGAACATTAACTACCTATTTCGGGCTATCTCATTTCGACCCATAACAAACTAATACGAAATTTGTGCAATTTATTGCACATATTGATTGTCTGAGTACATTTTCACATACAACTTGTTTACCAGAAACTAAATAAAAAGATTTTTTTATGAGAAAAATAATATAGAAATAAATTATAACTCGGGGAATATTTAAATTTCGAATGAATTCCACCAATAATGTACGAGTATAATAGGATTTAGACACCTGCTATACTGCTAAAATTGGGCACAAACATTAGATTTATTCCTAAGAGGAAAGTGCAGATCTACTTTTCTGGAAAGAGGTAATAAATAAAGAGTTCAGTGAGTGTAAGGTAAAAAAATAACGCGAAATAAAATTCCTTGAAAACTGTCTATTTTAAAAATTGGCTTAGTTATACTTTAAAAATGCGTATCTTTGTACAATGAAATGATGTTACTACCAAGTTTATATATTTACCCACTTTTTCTAATTTTGATAAATTTCTCAACAAGCTCATTCTAAATTTGGAAACCGCAGGTCGATATCTTATTTTTTTCGAGATATTTGGGTTTAAAGTTTTTCTCACAAATGCCCATTTTTGGGTAATAACCTAAAATTAGGTCGAAATATAAACTTTCAAGTTTACGGACAAAATTACATACGTATGTAAGCTAGTTACAACTAGAGATAAATAACTGAAAATAACACAAAATCGCAAAAAAACGTAAGGTGTATCCTTTGTGATTTTTTCAGATTTTTAAACTTTTTACCGTCCGTCGCCTTTAGGTAAGGAAGGTATTGTCTTTGGTGAACAAAATTATGGTGAGTTTTTAGGGAATAAGTACGCTTCAGTGTATCTAGAATACGAATTTAGCATTTTTACGATGATGTCTCTGTGTGTGTGTGGGTGTGTGTATGTGTGTAACGATTTTTCCATAGACGATAACTCCAATACTACAATTCTAAAAAATATTTCTTTCGTATTCCTTTTCTTTGCATCCATATGAAGGGCTGATTAGATTTTGGTTATAATTGGTCAACCGGAAGTACCGTCATATGAAGATTTTAACTGTTTTTCTTGAAAAAATGCTGTTAAGTATCATAAATATTAAAGAATATTCTATTATCTATACGATTTAATATAATACTTCATATTCAATGGATACAGAGTTAAAATATTATAAAGAAATTAAATTTCATAAATTAGCCAGCTATGCTATAACCATGAAAACAGCTACTATATTTAGAAAATTTTAATTGAAAAATGTCAGTGTCAATAAAAAGAAAATAAATGGGGCAGAGAGAGGAGGATATTGAGAAGGATGTTGGAGAAACTCGGAAAGATAGGGTAAAGAATGGGAGGATAAGGGAAATGGCTTGAGTGATATAAATTTCTATATTTCATAAATCAGCCAGTTTTGCTAATCATGGAAACTGCTAATATATTCAGATAATTCAAATTGAGTTGAGTTAGATGTTGGGGATGACACGGAAACATACGGTAAGGAATGAAAGAATAAGGAAATAACTCTAGTTTTAAAAGTTTCTAGATAGATACAAGAGAAACGATTGCATTGGTTTGAACATGTTATGATAAGAGATGAAGAATATATTGGAAGAAGAATGAATAGCTTAGTAATAGAAAGTTTAATAAACAGAAGAAAACCAAACACAAGATGGAAGGACTGTATTGCGGAAGACTGGAGAGAAAAGGGAATGAATGAGAACGACACGCAAAACAGAAATGAATGGAAGAAGAAAATAAAAAATAGCCACCCCTAACGAATAGGAAAAGCTAAAGAAGAAGAAGATGTCAGTGTCAAGTGCAATTTGCATAGTTTGTTTATGTAGTAATTTTACTGGAAATTTAGAATCTTTTGCAATAAAATTTATGTATGGAATTTGTACATAATACACAGGATTGACGGAAGGTATTGTGCTGGCCACATCAGTTTTTTTTTTGTATTTCCTCAAAATTGAATAAAATATTGTATAAACCATATGAGTTAAGAATATTTATTCATTCAAAGAATAAACTTTCTTTTCATGAATAAACATGGTCTTAAGTCACTTGGTATATAAATATCTATTAAATGATTTATAGTTACACATTTTTAAAGTAAGTGAGAAATTAAATTGTCAGTTTTCCCATAAATTAGTCCGAAAGCAGTCTAAAGAAGATTGCTTGGGAGCTTTTTAGAAGAGGAAGGAAAGAATAGTGAATTGTATTATTCAAAATATTTAAAGTAACATTCTAAAATATATTAACCATGTGTCTTATTCTCAATAATTGCGTGACTCTCACATACTAATATAATGAGTGTAAAAACATATGTTTTTGAATTAATGGAAAAATTACCTAGATTTCATTAATCCTAGATCTAGTTCTGAGAGGAAAACATTTATTTTACTACTTACTGTAACTCGTACTCGTACTACTTTCAATCTATATTTAGTAACTTAAAGGCAGATTTCACCTTCATACCGAACGGAAGTTAAGTAGGAGTATGAAATGAGCAGTACCGATCTACGCATCATAACCAAACAAACTGCAAGCTACATAATACTTTCTTCGGGTCAACAAAACGAACCAGGATCTCCACTTTCACTTTCGTTGAGATTACCACACGTTTCTTAATTTGGGAATATCCCACTGGATATTATAAAAGAGGCCCCTATTCCTTATCCTCTGCTCAGAATCGTCGGTGGCTTGAACAGTTACGTTACCGTTAAGTTTACGTTTCATAGTCAGACCACAGTTGCGTCTTTTGAAGTCGAGGTGCAATTACGTGTCCCAGCTAAATTTGATTTAAAATCAATTTCTTACGGTAACGGGTTGTGTGTCAATAGGTTTTCGTTCCTCTAGAGATGCTGGGCTGTGCTAAGTGGTTGCTGTTGGCTACCGCTGTGTCGATGGTGGCGCTACAGTCGAACGGACAGTACGAAGGAGGGGGAGGAGAAGACAACAGGGAAGGTAAGTGAACTTAACCTTTGTTATCAGAAGAGAAATGTGAGATAGTAAGGTTAAGAGAAAGAATAACTATTTCGAAATTATTGTTTATTTTAATATTGTGATCTTATAGGAAAAATAACAATAAATACTTAAATTATATATAATATACTTTTGTTAACAGAAGAGAAATGTGAGATAGTAAGGTTAAGAGAAAGAATAACTATTTCGAAATTATTGTTTATTTTAATATTGTGATCTTAAAAAAGGACAATAAATACTTAAATTATATATAATATAGTTTTAGTAATCGTACGTGTCAAAATTTATTGATATTTATCAAATTCTATAATATTAAAATGTTTTTATAGTAAGCATTTTTGTTTGAAGAGTGTTATACTAACCTAAATTCGTTAGAGATTATTAGATACTGTTACATGATTTTATACGATTTTATAATATGTATAGCATTCTTTTTGAAGTTTTTGAACTGAGATAATTTCTCACAAATATAAATTAATATTTGTTTACATTGCATACATTTTTAGCTTCCTTCACCTAGGTAAAGAAGGTATCATCTGGTCAAAAATTCGATAGTAAGCTTTTAGTAAATAAGCACGTTTTAGGGTTCCTAGAAAACGATTTTACTATTTTTACGATTATGTCTGTATGTATGTATGTGTGTGTGTGTGTGTGTGTGTGTGCGTGTGTGTGTGTGAGTGACAAAAGTTTATCCTTGGATAACTTTAATACTACAATTCCAAAAATTATAATTCTTTCATATTCCTTTTCCTTACATACACGGTGTATCAAGATAATAGAACAGTGCCTTTTATTAATGTATATGAAAAGTTACACAAAAAAGCGATGATGATATTTTCTAACGCATAGAGGGGGACACATTTTGACATAACCATTATTATTTTAAAGCCGGTGGTACTCTACTTATGGATCAATGTTATATTTTTTTTAAATGGCATCATATATTTTTTAATAAGTCATTAAATAGCGAATTTTCTTCTGAATTCAACAGTATAATAATATCATAACCTTACATTGCGAAAAATTTGATAAAAATTAATGCAAAGTTAGTATTTCATTTTTATTTAATTTTTTTTGAAATAGGTTGTGCAAACATTTAATCACTAAAACAAAAGAAAAGTATGACCCCTGGGTGCACCCTCCACGCCAGCAATGATTGCCCGTGAGGTGACGCCTGGTAAGTGCCCGCATGATACAAATATTTCATCATTACCGAATACCAATATCTCTGTACTTTTTGCAGGGCTTTTATGTATTTATTATTGTATAATCATCCTATAATTGGAACTTATAGTTGTTCAGTTGGATTGTTTTAATAAATAAATAAATAAATCTGCGTACAAAGCAGATTGGCACATCCAACAATGGGTAGTATGCCGTGATGATATATTTATTTATTTTATTTATAAATAAGGAATATTCTTATCTATACGAATTGATTGCATTTTATATATCATATTCTATGGATATAGAGTTAAAGAATTATAAAGAAATTAAATTTTATAAATTAGCCAACTATGCTATAACCATGGAAACTGCTACTATATTTAGAAAATTCTAACTGACAGATGTCAGTGTCAATATAAAGAAAATGAATGTGGCAGAGATGAGGATGTTGAGATAGATATTGGGGAAGACATGGAAAGAGAGTAAGGAATGAAAGTATAAGGGAAATGGCTCGAGTGATAGAAGTTTATGGAAAGATACAAGAGAGACGATTACATTGATTTGAACATGTCATGAGGAGAGATGAAGAAGACCAAAGATAAGATGGAAAGACTGTATTGCGAAAGACTTGAGAGAAAAGGAACTAAATGAGGACGACACGCAAAACATCGATGAGTGGAAGAAGAAAATAAAACATAGCGACCCCTAACGATTGGGAAAAGCTAAAGAAGAAGAAGATATCTGTGTCAAGTGCAATTTGTATAGTTTGTTTATGAAATACTTCACTGGAAATATAGGATCTTTTGCAAGAAAATTGCTGTATGGAATTTGTACATAATACATAGGATTAACGGAAGGTATTGTGCTGGCCACATTAGATTTTTTATTATTATCGTATTCAATTACTATTTTCCGTGCATATTGAAAATTATTGACCACGAAAGTTATTTTAAACTATTTGGAAACTATAAAATATAACTTGTTTACAATAATGCTCCAAATATGATTTAAATTAAATGTTTTTACTTTGAATTCATTCGTTTTAATTTTAATATTGTCTTTATAATACATAATCCAGCTTCTTTATATAAAATCTTTTATTTAAATTAATTTGTAATGTAGAATAATAACCATATTTAAAAATTCATGAAACAAATGATATAAATTCTTAATACGCTTCACAATTTCATTTTTCAGAAACAAAAAGAAAACAAATTTTAATAATCTTGTTTGTCAAACTTGAAGAAAAATAATTTCGTACATAAAGGTATTATTCTGTTAAATATTAATAACCTCATTTTAAAGAAAAATACTTCTCAACAAAATTTTAAACTTCCATTGTTGAGATTACACATATATCGTTTTAAAAATAAGTAAAAGTAGGAAGTTGTGAACTTCTGAAAAACTTCTTGTTCACTATCAAGTTTAAAATGTACTTAGGTTTTTAAGAGCTAAAAACATTAAAGATTAAGGTCACTTTTCTGAAATTTATTACCAGTAAGTTTAAGGTTGTAGAAACAGGAAGTGAATCATAGAGTGGACATTGTTGTTAAGTCTTTACGATGTGGGTTTGTCTTGAGTACATGTATTTTGACAGCTGCATCAACAAACGAAGTAGTAGTGGTACTAGAAGTACACTGTTATAAGACTTACACTCTTACTGAAAAAGATCTAATCTATAAAATATATTTACGAACAGGGAACAGGTAATATTAGTAAAAACTAATTATTGAACACATCGACCAAGTAGATATAAATATTATTTTTTGACATTTGGTGACCCGGGTTCGATTCCGACCGACGCCAAAAATTACATCGAATTTAAATGGCCCAAAATTGACCCCTGTGGTGCACTCTCCACGCCAGCAACGAGTGCAACCCATTCCTGGGTGAGCCAATCTGCTTTTTATACAGATCTCGGTAATAATGATGACATATTTATACCGTGCGGACGTTTACCAGGCGTAACTTCACGCGAATCTGGGGAACCGGGTTCGTTTCCGACCGACGTCAAATATTTTAGAATTTTAAATGGCACAAAATTGACCCCTGTGGTGTACTCTCCACGCCAGCAATGAATATTGGTAAGTATATAAATAAATAAAATTAATATATCATCACGGCATATTACCCATTGCTGGGTCTGCCATCTGCTTTGTACACAGATATCGGTAACGATGATAACTTATTTGTCTCATGCGGGCGTTTATCAGGTGTCACCTCACGAGCACTTATTGCTGACGTAGAGAGTGCACAACAGGAGTCATTTTGTGACATTTAAAATTCAAAATATTTGGCCTCGGTATTTAAATTTAATTTTTTGTATTTACATGAAAAAACATAAATTAAACGGGAGGTATTGTGTTGGCCACATTAGATTCTTTGAAAGGAAACTATGTATATAGGTAACATCTTCAACTATCTACATACGTACATAGAAACTACAGCATACTTAAAATTCACAACGCCAGCACAAAGAAAACGTTTAGTCATTTAATAAGTAATATTACTTTTTAAATGGTATAGGTACCTGTTGAATCTTTGAAATATGAGAACTAAAATAAAGAAAAAACGTTGTAATCAAGATTATTTTTTTTAAGATTAACGGCCTTTAATTGTTTTAATTATTAATTTTTATAAACATAAAACATGACAAAATAAAAATAGCTTGTCAAAATCATTCGTTATCACGCCAGCATCTTTTCCTGTTCCTTTTATTTTGTCCAAGGGGAGTTCGGATCAGTTCAGTTCCACTAACCCTTTTTGTGCATGCATGTAAAAGGGCAGCGCACCTTAATCATGAAAAGACAGCTTTTGTGGCCAGCACAATACCTCTTGCCACTTCCGTTTTTGGTTACGTAAGTATATAGCGCGAACAGTCATGTGACATTGTTGGCCTTGACAAACAGATATGGGGGCCCATGTCAGAATGACAATTAGTAATTTTGTACATAGATGTCAAAAGTCAGAATTTTTCATTAAAAATATCAAGATTTTCGAAATACATGTAGTTAATTTGTCACCAGGAATGTGGAATTTACTTGTCGAGGAAAACAAACCACATGGAATTGGAAAATCATTATATTAAGAATGAAAAATTATGGTATTTCACATCTTTGTACATAATTACTAGCCCCATATCTGCTTGTCATGGCCAACAAAGTGACATGACTGCTCGCGCCCTATTGTATTTAACATTTCTTTTATACCTACACTCTACACCAAAAATTCTACTTACATCTATTTTTTATATTTACATCTTTTAATTTTAAATTTAGTCTGAAGAAATTTTGTCCTCTTCTAATTTTTCGAATGTTTCCAATTCATTGTCGGGATTTTTGAAGGGTATATGTGATATATACAGGGTGTTAATAAAAAAACTGTGATAGTAGAGATGAAAACAAGAAAAAAATTCTAATACACTTAGGTCCAATACTCATTGGTTTTTAGAAAATTTATGTATAGAATTTGTACATAATACACAGGATTGACGGAAGGTATTGTGCTGGCCACATCAGATTTAACAACTAAGGACTCTAGGTGTTTACGATCAAGAGCGTGAGTCTCTTCGACGACGGCTGCAACTTTGTTTACAATTGATCGTAAACACCTAGAGTCCTTAGTTGTTAAATCTGATGTGGTCAGCACAATACCTTCCGTCAATCCTGTGTATTATGTACAAATTCCATACATAAATTTTCTAAAAACCAACGAGTATTGGACCTAAGTGTATTAGAATTTTTTTCTTGTTTTCATCTCTACTATCATCTGCTAAAGTGTGTAAAGTTTTTTTTATTAACACCCTGTATATAATTTTAAATATTTAACAATTAATACAATAAGAAATAATATAATGTCTGTACTTCCTACAAAAATTCTTCAGTAATGTCTCTGGGTTTTTGACTGACATTTATCTGTTAGTTACAAACATTTTTATATTTGAATTGGTTTCCATGACATTAGTTGGGCTGTGAGATTATTAAATAACTTATATTTCATTATCTCTAAATCTATAAAAGATATAATAAAATATTTATATGTATCAGATTGAGAATTTACTCTTCTTTAATAAGCATAAATATATATTTTTTTAAATATTATTTAGAAGATTTTTATAAGAATCTGCTACTTCCAGTTGTCCAATTATTATCAAAACCTTTTCAGCTCTTTCTAGTAATGTCCGATTGAGAAATACGTAGTTAAACAAATATTAAGTATTATAGTTTTTGAGAAGTCGTCCTTCCAACCGACCCACACACGTACACACAAACATACATCCACACACATATATACACACACACAGGCATAAAAAAATATTAAAATCGGATTGTACGGGCCTCAAAACGTGCTTAATCATTAAAATCTGGATATGCGATTTGTATCCAATACCTCTCTTAGCGAGAGGTAAAAAGTAAACGCCCGGTATATTGAAAATACTTGAAAATTGATGCAATAATAACATGCAAAGAAAAATACTAATAATAATAAAACGGTGGGAAGTAATGAGCTGGCCACATTAGTTTTACAAACTAGTAGGTAAAGGGAATGATAATATAAAAATTAAAATATTTTAATTTAAATATTTCTATAAAAAGTATGAGGAAGCATTTAAGAAACATATTTGTACAAAATATATCGAAAAAGATAAACGATTGGAATGGGATCGAAGAACGAATTTTGTTTTGGCAACCGATACGTGTACAATATATTTCTATATTCTCCGTTATTCTATTCTAAATCATCTAAAACAACCCGGAAACAATGTAGTTTCTGTCCCATTTATTTTTATTCATTGCTTTCAAAAATTGTCTAGAATTGCCCATTTCCCTTCTTTTGTAGGTCACACACCTACTATTTCTCACACCTCATTGCAGAGGGTTCTCAAAGGTTTGCTATAAATCGAAGGATATTCGCAAAATATTCAGTAAACCGTATACAATTCCAATAATTCTATTCTATATCTACAAAATGTATAAAATAATATCCGTATGTGTCTATGATCATATAATATAATATAATACGAAATAGAAAATTATATCCAATTTGAATTTTCTATTTAAAACATGCTTTGGTTTTTGATATGGTTTTTGTATTTCGATATGATTTTATAGGTCACGTAGTTGGCTGCATTATAATGACCTGGATGTGATTCAGACGACCTATGATCGAATTTGTCTAGCGTCGAACTTGAACTTTTTCTAATTTTAAAACAGCACAAAACAAGGCATAAGTTAATCTAATCATTGGGAGTTATTTTTACAAAAATCGAACATGTCCAAATATTCAAATTAACAGGTATGAAAAGAAACTTCTCATTTTAAAACCCTTCATTGTACGACTGTGGAATTTTTTCTCCATACATATAATAAGCATAAAAACAAAGTGAACCACTTCCGGTTTATCAATTTTGTACAATATCTAATATGTCGTTCTCATTAATGCAAAATAAAGTACCACTTCCGTTTTATCATATATAGTCCAAATATAATATATTGTTTTAAATTATATACGAGTTTGAAATACCAAATTTGCAATTTTTTGGATTATATCAATATATTTTTCACGAAAATTTGTTCAGAGCTTCAAGGAAAGAACCACTTCCGGGTTATCAATTTTATCCAAAATGTAAGATGTTGTTCCCCTTGGCATAAAAGTCTAAAATACTAAAATTGAATAGTTTTCGATTATATTTTAATATAGTTTTTCATTAAAAACTGTTATGGGCTTCACGTAAAGTATCACTTCCGGTTGTCTGATATTACCTAAAATGTAATCAACTCTTTAAATAAATGCAGAAATCTTAAATATAGAAAACAGAAAGTTTTGGAAGGTTGACATAATTGTTATCGTGGAAGAAAAAATTGTTACACACACACACACACACACACACACACACACATACATACATACACACACACACACAAACGTGTTGTGGGGACCCTAATTCGTGCTTATTCATTGAAAACTTCCTATCTAATTTTCGGACCGACAAATTACCATCCTTACCTATAATATGACGGGAGATATAAACAAACTTAGATATATTTTCAAATTTTCATTATCTTATTAAAAAAATTCAAATCTTAAACGACCGTAATAAAACTATGTAGCGCCACAAAGTGAAAAAAATTACAAAATAAAATACGAGGTTTGATAAAAAAGTTCCCAGATACTAGATAAATCTCAACTGACTCGTCCGCCATTTTGGAGCCCACATCAATCGAATATTTTGTATATATATACATACGTATTTTAAAACTTTGACAGTTCCTAACATGCAATTTTAAAGCCTGGTTTCAATATAAATAAATGGTCCATGTTATAATTTATTAATACATGGTGGATGTCGCCATTATAGCAAAACAAGTCGTGAAAAATTGCATCAGCTAAAAATATGAATTTTTGGACATATTTAGTTTTTGTAAAAAATATCCATCAATTTTACCAAAAGCATAAACTACGAATATTTCTTGTTCAGTTTATTATGTACTGCAAGCTCTCCTGGAGAAATTTGAATCTTTATCTTTATGATGTCACCAAGAAAGTAGGTATGCATGCGTATAGAATTTTAAAGAGAATGAAACAATGTTTGTGAATGATAACACATTTGACTGGAGCTAAAAATTGAGACAGAGTTGTCACTGTTGTCAGAGGGTAATATATCACATACTACATTCATTGTTTTCAGAAGTACATTTTTCATCAATACCCACATAAATATATCATCAATTTTTTTGCCTGTATTCGCATACGAGAGGGGCAGATGTATGTGAAACAGAGTCGGTAGAATATACGTGATAAATTTAACTGCAATAAATTAAACTTGATCTACATATTTCATCTTTATAGGATTATTTCAAATGCATTTGCCACTTTTCATACCTATTCGCTGAGTTGATAATTGATTACCAGTCCAAAGCTGAAATATATTACCCATCGAAATAACCAAAACTGCCGTAGCAGCTGACAAAATTATGAGTGCAGGAGGAAGAGATAATATCGAGAGGTTATTGACACACCAAAATTTTGTACATCATTATTCCTACACGAGGTTTAAAATAACGAAAATTTTCATATATTATAAAAGATGATTGAAAATTCTCGATAATACGAAACGTGTTGCCTGGAAACATAGACAACAGGCTGAGTATGTCGAGAATTTTCAATTGTCGTGTTGTATACAGGTAGACTAAATCATGAATAAAAAATCTGATGTGGACACCACAAGACTTCCTTGTACAATTATTAAACTATACATATTTTTTTAATAACTAAATTACAAAATATTAATTTTAACTTCAAAACAGTAAGATATAAAGCGATAGCGACCATAATCTAACCCGGTTCTTTTTAAAGAGAGTTTTGAACAAAGAAATATTTGATTACAACAATGAATATGACTAATTTCACAATAAAAATATAATATTTGTTATTGTACGAATCATAAAATTGCACATATTTAACGTAATTTGACATGAACATTTTATTTTATTTTTTGTCCTAATCCATAGCAAGCTTTATTACAAAAACAAAAACGTATATAATTTTTAAATTTACATATCTCGCTTATACAAAGGGCTAATTTAATAATGCTTAATGTAATAGACGCAGAAATTAATTCTCTAAAACTTTTATTTGAAGCATTTATTTCTAAAATCAAAATACAATCATTTTATTCAAGAAAAACTGTTAACAACTTCAAGTAATGTACCACTTCCGGTTAGCCTATTTTAACCGAAATCTATTATGTTATTTCGATTGACATAAAAGTCTTGTATACCAAATTTGAAAAGTTTTGGATTATATTTTAAAACAGTTTTTCATTAAAATCTATTATAGGCTTGATGTAAAGTGCCACTTCTGGAAATTGTGTAATAACCAGAAAGAAAGGTGCACAACTAGATGTTATAACAGTCCTAAATACAAAATTTTAACTTTCTACGGCTTACCGTTTTTGAGTTATGCGAGATACGTACGTACGTACGGACGTACGTACGTACAGACGTCATTACGAAATTAGTCAAAATGGATTCAGGGATGATCAAAATGGATATTTCCGCTGAAATCTGAAAACCGAAATTTTTCGCGATTACAATACTTACGTACAAGGAAGTAAAAATTATATAATTTTTAAATTTACATATCTCGCTTATACAAAGGGCTAATTTAATAATACTTGATACGCAGAAATTAATTCTCTAAAACTTTTATTTGAAGCATTTATTTCTAAAATCAAAATACAATCATTTTATTCAAGAAAAACTGTTAACAACTTCAAGTAATGTACCACTTCCGGTTAGCCTATTTTAACCAAAATCTATTATGTTATTTCGATTGACATAAAAGTCTTGTATACCAAATTTGAAAAGTTTTGGATTATATTTTAAAACAGTTTTTCATTAAAATCTATTATAGGCTTGATGTAAAGTGCCACTTTTGGAAATTGTGTAATAACCAGAAAGAAAGGTGCACAACTAGATGTTATAACAGTCCTAAATACAAAATTTTAACTTTCTACGGCTTACCGTTTTTGAGTTATGCGAGATACGTACGTACGTACAGACGTCATTACGAAATTAGTCAAAATGGATTCAGGGATGATCAAAATGGATATTTCCGCTGAAATCTGAAAACCGAAATTTTTCGCGATTACAATACTTCCTTTACTTACGTACAAGGAAGTAAAAAAGGTGAGACGTCGCGCGACGCCTGGCAAATGTGAAGCATCAAAATTTATTTTTATGGAAATATTTATTGCTCGGAACGGCACTCTGCTTTTTCAAATTCTCTTCGCTACACCGATATACACACAAGTAAAGCGGTGAGCGTGTAGTATAGAGGAAACGACGCCGATATACCGACACATAAGTAAAGTGGCGAGCGTGGAGCGTCGAGTCGAGGCGACGAGGCGGAGAGAGCCGACAAGTTATCAGACTGGCCGAATGGCACGACTGTCATATCATAGGAGCCGTTCTTATCCCCTACAGGCGCGCCATTAATTATTTCACATAAAAATAAACTAATAAGTAAAAAGTAAATTTAACATAGACCTACGGCCTTTTTTTTGAGAGAAACGTCAAATTGTATGCCATATAACCTATCTTTTTGAATTTAGTTGAGGTCTGTGGTAGTAATTTTATATTCAAATGCTTGTATTTCAAATAAACAAGTTTGTGATCCAAATAATTATTTGTTTACTTTTCAATTTTTTATTTCAATAATGCCTTGCTGTCAAATAATATGTGCATTCAATTATTTGTTTCGGTGCATTTGGAACTGTCACTGTCACTGCTGTCAGTGTTATTTCAGATGTCTACTTGAAACATCATATTGTCATCTATACACCAATGATTGTGTAGCATTGTTGTAGGAATTTAAATAAAATGTAAAGAATTAATTGAATCTTAATTTGGCCTGTAATTTACATTTTCCTTTTTGAAATTTTCCAATACACCAAAATATACATTATTATTTAAGTCTTTTTATAGCATTTCTTGCATTAATATTGTTGTAATCATCCCTGATATGTAGCATTTCAAGAGTAATTCTGTTCTTCCAAAATCTTGAAATTATCCTAATCGAAAGTTTGTTTTAGTGTATTGGAATGATAAGCTAGAGCATATTTGTTCGCCGTGTTGTTTTGTGTTGATCTGCGAAGTTCGCTCATTCGGATCTTCGAATAACGTATGTACAGTTTTCAGTGAAGCAATGAACTTTATAAACCACGTTTGATAAGGACCGCCGCAAGCGGGTGTGCAGATTGTGCACCGCACAAGGGTGCCGTATGATAAAAGGCACTGGTCCAATTTCAAATTATTACTTTTCTTTACAATTATTTTGGTACATTTCAAAGGTTAAACTTCAGTAAAAGGTCCCAGCTTTCAAATTTATTTTGACTAAAGTCTAGAATACCTACTCTTCAGGAATTTTATTTTGATGATTATATATAGTTGCGAAGCCATTAAAAACACTAAATTCCACAAAAAATAGGCAAGGAAAGCAGTATTTATAGTGATTTTGGCATTTATTTTGAAAAAAGGGTTAGATTCCTTTAAAATAAATATAACCTCCCAAATTTCGTCAAATTGAGTTCTATGCGTTAGGTTACATTACATTAAAGTAGTTTTTAAAATTTGCAAGCCATAAAGACACATTTTTCACAAATACATTCTGAAAAATCTGTTGTGGCCAGCACAATACCTCTCGCCACTTCCTTTTTTTGGTTACATAAGTATAGGGCGCGAACGGTAATGTTACATTTTTGGGCTTGACAAGCAAATGTGTGGGCCCGTTTCAGAATGATAATTAGTAATTATGTACATAGATGTCAAATGTTAGAATTTTTCATTAAAAATTTCAAGATTTTCTAAATTTACGTAGTTAATTTATCACCAGGAGTTTAAAGTTTACTTGTATGCCTTAGATATTTAACATTTAATTCTGCTCCACATGGAATTTGAAAATCACTAAATTTAGAATGAGAAATTATGATATTTGACATCTATATACATAATTACTAGCTATCATTCTGACATGGGCCCCCATATCTGCTTGTCAAGGCCAACAAAATCATATGACTGCTCGCTCCCTATTGTATTTAACATTTCTTGTATACCTACACTCTACACCAAAAATTCTACTTACGCATATATCTATTCCATATATATTTAGATTGTTTAATTTTAAATTCATTTTTGATGAAGAAATTTTGTCCTCTTCTAATTTTTCGAAATGTTTCCAATTCTATTAATACATTAAGAAATAATATAATGTATGTACTTCCCAGAAAAAGTCTTCAGTAATGTCTTCGGATTTCTGACACTGACATTATCTGTCAGTTACAAACAAATTAAATTTTCAACTATTTTCCATGGCCATTCTTTCGGCTGTAAAATTTATTATAACAGATTATTTTACATACTATATTTCTTCTATCTCTAAATCTATAGAATATATTGTAAAATATTTAAATGTATCAGAAAGAGAATTTATTTTTCTTTAATATTATCAAGAAAAAATTTCAAAAAATATTATTTAAAAGATTTTTTTTCAAGAATCTTCTACTTCCGGTTGTCCAATTGTTACCAAAACCTTTTCAGATCTTCCCATGAATGTCCGATTGGGAAATACGTAGTTAAAAAAATTTAAAGTCTTATAGTTTTTGAGTAACCGTCCTTCCAACATCCCACACACACACACACATACACACACACATCCACACACACACACACACACACAGACATCATCGTAAAAATGATAAAATCGGATTGTAGGGACCTTAAAACGTGCTTATTCAATAAAATCTGGATATGCGATTTTTAGCATGAATGCAATACCTCTCTTACCGAGAGGTAAAAAATAATCATTTTGGCGCGAAATACTTATAAAATGCATGCAACCACCCAAATTTCGTCAAATTGTGTTCCGTGCTTTAGGTTACGTTACATTAAAGTAATTTATTTTTAATTTTGCAAGCGAAAGTCATATGGGTTGGAGGGGTGGGTGGCGACCATATCATTCTTGCACAAGGGCGCATTACAGGCCAGCGGCGACAATGTTTGATTTGTCGTTCTTGTCCACTGCGAACTTTAGTTTGTTGTATTTAAAAAAGACTTTCAATTTTAATAGAGCACAAAATTAATTTTTGTGATATTTTCACGATATTTTCATATTTTTATAAAATTCAATGGGGGAGTTGCAAAAATTGTAATATTAATTGTGTCAATATTTCGGTAGTTAAGAAATTACTTTTTTTCAGATGAATTGTCCTTTTAAATAATTTACATTCTAAAAAGAACTCTGTACTTTTGGTTTTTGAAGAAAATTAGTAGCAAAAAATCTGATGTGGCCAGCACGTTACCTTCCGTCAATTAAGTGTATTGTGTACAAATTCCATATATAAATTTTCATGCAAAAGATTATATATTTCACAAACAATCTATGTAAATTGCACTTGACACTGACACCTACTTCTTTAGCTTTTCCCACTGGTTAAGTGGTCGCTATTCTTGAAGTTCTTCATCCACTCATTTCTATTTTTCTTATTTTCCTCATTCAGTTCTTTTTCTCTTAAAGTGAAACCATTATATCAGAATTAATTGAAATTTTAAGTACATCTCTATTGAAGTATAATCTACCTGCTCTCCGGTTTTAAAACAATTAACCATACGGTACCTGAGATATTTGCATTTAAATTTGGCCTTTTTAACACGTGAGGAATAGGAAATGACAAAATAAACACAACATTTTAAATTATCACTTTTATATCCATAATGACATTTAATCGAAAAACTAGTATGTTATAGTGAACTAATTAACGGATTTTATGTAAAAATAAGAAAATTATTTACCACCCAGATTTAATTTTATTGCCTCTAGAAAATTATAATCTGAAGATACGATAAATAGGTAGAATTATACTTGATAACCATGTATCAGTTAAGTTAACACCCGCTTGGTATTAGCGAATAAGAGGCGATCTTTGGTTCAAGGAATTTCAGACGTACATTCGAAAGAAATATTTTTTAAATTGGTATTTTACGTGAAAAGCATGAAAACTTTAAACAGATTACTTTTGTAATTTTAAGAAAGAATTATATTAATTTTTTTTGCAGTTTCCATTTGTAGTCTAGAATTAGCATTATATCTTAAAATATCTTATTACTTTTATACCCGAATGTACTAATAAATGTCTCGGTGCGACGATGCCACAGTTATTCTTCAACATTGAAATACGACACTTGTGTATGTGTTAGTGCAAGTGGTACAGTTAAAAAAAAAAAAAAACTTTTCTACGGAAAAATAAAGAAAATTCATCTGTTACAGTGTTTGATATTAGCTTTTAACTAGTTTGATGCAATCTGTGTATATAATATAATGTTAGGAAATATAAGTTATTGCAAATATAAACTGCATTAGCTTAATTTTTATATTGACCATAGAACAAGTTTTTGAATAGGCACACTCGAGTGACAACTACCTTAAGTCCTTCGCAATACAGCATTTCCATCTCATCTTTATTTTTCCTCTGTTTCTTTTACTAAGCTGTTCATTCTTCTTCCAATATATTCTTCAGCTCTCTTCATGACATATTGAAACCAATATAAACGTTTCTCTTGCAGTTTTCTAGAAACTTCTATCACTCGAGCCATTTCCCTTATTCTGTATCCTATTTTTCCATATCTTCCCCAACATCCATCTCAACATTCTCATCTCTCTGCCACATTCATTTTCTTTTCATTGACACTGACATCAGTCAATTAGACTTTTCATAATATAGTAGCTGTTTCCATGGTTACAGAATAGCTGGCTGATTTATGAAATTTAATATCTTTATAATTCAAGTATAAAATGCAATTAAATCATGTAGATAATAGTATATTATGCTTTAATATTTCTAGTAACATTAAGTGTCAAAAAATGATTTAACAGCGTTTTTTCAAGAAAAACTTGTAAAATATTTAAATGAGGGTACTTCCGGTTTACCAATTATAACCAAAATCTAATCACCTCTTCTTTTGCATGTAAACTTGAGGAATACGAAAAAATTATAATTTTCACTAAAAATGCATCATTGAATTTTTTTACGAAAGACAATACCTTACTTACCTAAAGGTGATGAAAAGTAAAAAATATGCTAATATAACGGAAATTGTAAATAACTTTTAAAAAATCCCTATTGTCCTATAAGATAGTTTAGATTTTAGTTCTATAGGATTCTCTTCTGGTACATGCGAGTAGAATTTTAATATCAAACAAATCTTCTTCATTCTTATTCTGTGTGTTTTCCTCGTAGGTAGAGACCTTCTGGACTGGCTGGGCCTTGGCACCGGTCCGGACACTGACCCCTACCTGGCGCGAACGAACGCAGCGTGCCTCAACGGCGACCTCGCCGAGTGCTTCAAATCCCGAGCGCTCGCCTCGCTCGACGAGTTCTTCAACAAGGTGAGTGTCGATGTCCATAACATTGACTCTGACATAAAGTAGTTAATACACTCACTGTAGAGAGCTGGGCTGTTGGATCTATGATTGACTGTAGATCTGACTCAGCAAAGAGTTAGATGGGTTTGGAATTAGAGAGTGGTGTAGTGATAGTGAGAGAAAGGATAATGGAGAAAGGTCAAAGAAGGGATATTTTGGGAGTGGTGTTGGTGGGTGAGTATAAATAGAAATTGTTTGATTAATGTCCGGTTACATCGTTTACACTACAAGTTTTCTATTCATCTTATAGCAGTATTTTATTCAAAAGTCTCACAGTTCTATAAATCAGTAAAGAATGAAAAAAAATCCTAATAATAAATAATAAATTGCATTGAAATGAAATGTTAAATGAATTAATATACTCTTCTGTCAAAAATTCGGTTTGCATTTTTTTGTTTAAGGGTCGCTTAAAATTTAAGCCTTGTTGGTGCAACAGGGCATTACAATTTTGAACAGAAAACATTTCTTGCACTGCTTGTTAAAATTAATTTAAAAAAAATAAATGTTAAAATCTTAGCTTGATGTAATAGCTATTTAAATATTAAGGTCAGTAAGTGCGTCCTACCGGTTGACCGCAATGCTTTTTTACGTTTTTTGCACGAACGACGCACAGAATTAAAAAAAAAGTCTGTTTTGGCCAGCACAATACCTCTCGCCACTTTGGTTACATACATATTGTATTTAACATTTCTTGTATACTTGTACTCTACACCAAAAAATGTACTTATACCTATTCTTTGTATTTAAATTTTTTGATTTTAAATTCATTCTATGAAGATTTTTTTTCTACTTTTCTAATTTTTCCAAATTATTGTCGGGGTTGACAGTATTTCTGAAGGGTATATGTAATATACCTATAATTTTTAATATTTATTTAACTATTAATACAATAAGAAATAATATATTTATGTGCTTCCCAGAAAAAAGTCTTCAGTAATGTCTCTGGATTTTTAACACTGATATTTATGTCAGTTACAAACATTTTCATTTTTCAGTTGGTTTTCATGGCATTATTTGAACTGTGATATTTATTACAAGATTATATTATATGTTATATTTTTTATCTTTAGATCTTTAAAAGATAAAATAAAATATTTATACGTATCAGATACAGGATTTAATATTCTTTAATATTTGCAAGAACAAAAAATTTTCAAAAAATAATATTTAGAAGATCTTTTTAAGAATCTGCTACTTCCGGGTGTCCAATTGCTACCAAAACCTTTTCAACTCTTCCCATTCATGTCTTAAACAGATATTAAGCTTTAGAGTTTTTGAGAAATCGCCCTTCCAACATTCACGCACGCACACACATCACCGTAAAAATGTTAAAATCGGATTGTATGGACCTTAAAATGTGCTTATTCATTAAAATCAGAATATGAAATTTTTAGCTTGAATTCAATACCTCTCTTAGCGAAAGAAAAAAATAAGATATGAAAGTTATGTTCACCTAAAATTTTTTTTATTTTTTATTTTTAAAATATTATTTGATCCTTCTTTTTATTTATTTACCGCTTCGCCTCCTGATCGGTAAGTAATCACAATCACATACCGATCAGTAATTTGTAAATAAAACCTACAGCCTGGGAAACTCTATCGGTAAACATTAAAAAAAACCGATCGTGCAAAAAATACTATGACGGAAGTTATGTGATTAGATAATTCATTATTTTTAATAAAAATTACATCTCGACGTTCACAGAAATTAAACTTTTTTTTAAAAAAGGATTTGCCTTTACGTTTATATAAAATTCAACTCGCACAGTAAAATGGTATTGTAAACAACATCACAATAATAATTTGCAAATATCGAATTGTATCAAAATGCATCGGATATATTCCAATTTGTATGTACGAGGATTTTGTACGTATGCGTTGAAAAATGATATTACACGTAGGTAGGTATTCATTTTTTTGGAATATAACGATTGTTTTTGTAAGCATGACAGAAAAAACTAAATATAAATATGTCATGTAATCTCGCAAAGTTGATTTTATAAACTCACATGATGTATTATCATCATCGCACTTTGGCTTCCGTAAAACAAATTCACTACACATGCCTTATTTTGCATTCTTGGTAGTGTTCTTGACTACCTTGATAAGAAATTCTATACAGCTGGAATTTATTTTGATCTAGCTAAAGCCATGCTTGATAAGTTGTCTGATTACGGTATTGCTTGGCACTGGTTAAAGACCAAAGATATGGAAGGACAGTATTGCGAAAGACGAAAGAAAAGGAACTGAATAAGAACTACACGCAAAACAGAAATGAGTGGAAGAAGAAAATAAAAAATAGCGGCCCGTAACGAATGGGAAAAGCTAAAGAAGAAGATGTCAGTGTCAAGTGCAATTTGCATAGTTTGTTTATGAAATAATTCTACTGGAAATTTAGAATCTTGCAAGAAAATTTATGTATGGAATTTATACATAATACACAGGATTGCCGGCAGGTATTGTGCTGGCCACATCAGATTTTTTTAAAAATAAATTACAACTAATAATTACCACAAGTTATTTCTTTTTATAAGGTTTTTTTCAGGTTGATAACGTGAGTCTTCTGCCTAATCCTTATCACTATACCTATAACTATAATATAGATTCCATCGTCTTAATATAGCTCTCGATTAATATTAACCTTGTTTATTTCAACTAATTAAATAATGTGATACATATTTTGTTTAAATCTGAAAAGAAAAGAAAACAATACTTGCGGCAATAATGACAAATATTAATAAAATAGTAAAATTCAGATATTAATAATAAAGTTGTAAATATTCTAAGACTGTCACATTTTTTACCTTCCGTTACCTTTAGGTTAGGAAGGTATTGTCTTTGGTCAAAAAATTCGATGGTGAGTTGACAGTGAATAAGCACGTTTTAGGGTTCTGAGAATACAATTTTACTATTTTGCGATGATGCCTGTGTGTGTGTATGTGTGTAACGATTCTTTTCATAGACGATAACTCCAACACTACAATTCTAAAAATTATTTATTTCGTATTCCTTTTCTTTACATCCACAAAAAGAGCTGATTAGATTTTGGTTATAATTGGTCAACCGGAAGTACCCTCATATGAAGATTTGTACAGTTTATCTTGAAAAAACGCTGTTAAGTATCATAATTATTATAGAATATTCTATTGTCTATACGATTTGAATGATTTGATTTCATTTTATACTTCGTAATCAATGGATTTAGAGTTAAAATATAATGAAAATTTTTTTCATAAATCAGCCAGCTATGCTATAACCATGGAAACAACTACTATATTAAGAAAATTTTAATTGACAGATGTCAGTGTCAACGATAAGAAAATTAATTTAGCAGAGAGTAGAGTATATTGAGAATAGATGTTGGAGAAGACACGGAAAGATAGGGTAAGGAATGGGAGGATAAGGGAAATGGCTCGAGTGATAGAAATTTCTAGAAAGATACAAGAGAGACGATTACATTGGTTTGGTCAAGTCATGAGGAAAGAACAATGAACAACTTAGTAATAGTAGAAGACAAAGAGGAAGATCAAAGAAAAGATGGAAGGACTGTATGCGAAAGACTTGAGAGAAAATGAACTGAATGAGGACGACAAGTAAAACAAAAATGAGTGGAAGATGAAAATCAAGAAGAGCAACCCGTAACGAATGGGAACGGGGAAAGTCAGTATCAAGTGCAATTTATATAGTTTGATTATGAAATAATTTTACTGGAAATAAATAATCTATTGCAAGAAAATTTATGTATGGAATTTGTACATAATAACACATAACTACTCGCGCCCTTGACCGAAGGTAATGTGCTGACCACATCAGATTTTTTTATTTATATATCCGAGTATGTTAACTAATATGCTTATAATTAATTAACAGATTTCAAGTTAATTAGTAATTAACATAATTGCGTGGTGTATGTAGATGTATTAATAATTATACCATTTACAATTCTAATTACAGCATTAATTTTTCAGTAAATTATAACACAAAATTCAAGATATCTTCTATATGTTTATGTTTGCTACAAAACTTGACATTTATTAATGTTTTTGTTAATACATGATAACAATAATTAATAGTTACTTTATAACAATAATAATAAAATATATCTACCATTTCAAATACGCTGTACTGCTGCACATCACTTTAGATGTTTTTATCATAGTAACTGAAATTTATCTGAAAATAGAAACGTATGAAACTTTTTGCAAGATTTATGATGCAATATAGAAGTTGTAATTTTGGATCAATTCTAAATAATTTATTTTTCAATACATTGTCAAAGGCAATATATAAATCAAAAGCGACTGAAAGAAACTTCAGTCTTACTGAAAAATACGAGAAAAGAATAAAGGAATGAAATACCCACTCGTACATCTGTATTTGTAAAAAAAATATATTTTAAACTTTATACTTTTCACAAGAAATGTGATTTGTCGAAGTGCAACATGTGGAATACGGAGAAAAGTAATGTCACTTACAATTGTAATAAAGTAAAACCTACAACTTAAAATAAAATGATTATTGATGAAAATGTAAAACAGAAATTTTATGAAAATTTATATGCATAATTTAATTTTGATTAAAGCAATAAACTATTCTAACACGAATGTTTGTTTTACGAAGGCTCTTCACTTAATAGAGTAAAACATGGTACTTAGTTCATTCTAAAAATTTTATTACAGGTTAATTTTTAAAAAATGTTTGATAAAGGTCATGTGTATTAAAAACGAATTGACAAATTGACATATTTATTTCTCTTATATTTGTATTATCAAGAATGCTTGACTTTCAAAAATTCATAAGTATTGTTATAACTAATAAAAATTGTTTGATTATGGTTACATCTCTTGCACTTAAAATTTTAAACCTAATTTATGGCCGTATTTTGTTTAGAACTGTTCTTACAGATCAGTAAATATGTAAATAATGAACAAAATAGCAACAAATAATCAACAAAAATAGATGCGATTTTGTCAGTTTTTTTTGGCTCTCGCTAAGAGAGGTATTGGATTCTTGCTACAAATGTCATATCCAGATTTTAACGAATAAGCAGGTTTTAAGGTTCCTACATCCGATTTTAACATTTTTACGATGATGCGTGTACGCGTGTATGTGCATCTGTATGGATGTATGTGTGTGTGTGGCTGATATTTTGCAAAAACTATGAGACTTAATATCTGTTTAACTATGTATTTCTCAATCGGATATTAATGGAAAGAGTTGAAAAGTTTTGGTTGCATTTGGACAACCGGAAGTTGCAGATTAAAAAAAATCTTCTGAATATTATTTTTTGAAAAATTTTGTTCTTGCAAATATTAAAGAAGATTAAATTATCTATTTGATACATTTAAATATTATATTATATATTTTATTGACTTAGAGACAAAGACTAAAACTATAGCTGGGAATGATCTGACATTAATGTCAAACTTCGCAAGGTTATGACAAACGACAAAAACAATGACTATGTTGAGTTGTGAATGTGGCTGTAGGTTGCTTATACAAAACTCGTACTGCTACGAATTACTGGAAATTTCTTTTAATAATTTAACTACTTTAGAAAATTATGTATGTATCTAGTATCTTACATGAAAAGTGACTTTAAAGTACTTATAAGTAATTACGGCCTCGGCCGTAAACAATTTGCTTATAAAAATGGATAATCAAAACGCTCCAATAATTCCATCAAAATTTCTGGACAGCACGAAGAATAGACGCGAAATTGATTCAGTGCAGGTACAAAAAAGAGTTTACAATAAATTTTTGAGAAAAGCGAGTCGTTAAAGAATCGGGTTGTTAAAACCTTAAAGCTTGTCAATTGTTGAATGTTATTTTTTCCATAACAACATAGTAGACTGAGAAAAATAATTCCACGCCTATGAGTACTTTCAAAATGTTTCCAAAAATAACACCCTTTAATACAGTTTCTTTCTTCCCATCCCGTTCGTTCTCCATCATATCCCAAATGAAATAACATAATATGAACCTATGTCAAATGAATATGTATTTCATTCCAGGCGGCGTACCACCTGACGGAAAATGCTCGCATCATCCGTATGCCCGTGGGGCAGCTGCGGACGCTGTCGAGGGAGCCCTATGAATATTCGCAAAGCCCACGGGCCGATGAGCCCGAGTGGGACCAGCTCGTCAAGTTCGTCATGCGGAAAGTATGCCTTCCTTTTGGATATCTATTCTGTCGCATGTTGTAGCTGGAAGGTACATGAGCGTTGCCTGAATGGAAAAGAAGTATTGTTTATGGTGATGTCAAATGGAGATTAAATGGAAGAAGGTTTTAACTGATGTTATCTATTTGTTTTAAATTCATTTGATTATGCATACAAACAGGGATAAACAACGTAACGTAACGATACCCGATAACATTATAATTCATTTTTTTTATAACGTTACAATTAAAAAAATAACTTTATGTTACCGAACATAACAAATAACGATTCACTATAACGTTATCCAAGTTTATAAATTTTACGGGATTTTTGCCGTTTGAAAGTATAATTTACTGATAATTTATTTCGTGTTTTATAATGAACAGATGTCCCTAGTGGTCAAATTCAAATGTTGAACAATATTTCATTTCTAGAATAAGATAAATGTGTACGTGTTGTTTTTAATTTTACATTTTAATGATTTTTTATTACAAAAATACCATTATTTATGACATTATGTTAACGATTTTTTTTATACAAGCCGAATATGAAATTTCGAACCATAGGCATTTAAAATTTACTTGCGGAAATTTAGAACATACAATTCAGATTTTTTATTAACAAAACTTTTGAATTTACGCTTTTGGTAAATTTAATTAAACCCGTGGTAAAAACAGATCTATATTACGCGATTATTTCAAAAAATGAACGTAGTATTCACTGCCAAATCAAGCAAGGAAGCAATAGTTATTTTGTCGCCCATTGACACAAAAAGTATGATTTTTTGTTTATTGTTTAGAATTAATATTAACTTTATAGTTATTTTCAATAATTAACTGTTATGTCATCATTTTGCATGATTTTATTAACAGTTACTAGGTAATTAAATTATACTGAAAGTAAGTTTTTTGCCGATTGACATTAAATAGTCTGTAAAGTGTCACTTTTACTACCTAGGCAGTAAAATATTTTTACTGCATATTGTTGCTATTCATGTAGCAACCGCTCAACAAACACATAGCAACCGTTCAGAAAACTTATAGCAACATAATTTGTTAACGATAACTTTCAAAATAACTATTAAAATAATCACTAAATTAATATTAATTCTAAGATCGGCAAAAAATGTGTTCAAATTGGCACTGAACACAGATTTATTCGGCAGTATACATTGTCTCGGTTTTACCTCTGGAATGATTGGCAGCCTCTGCTATAAATCTGGTGTTTTAGTATCTAATTAAACAAATAACTATTCCATGTCGCCGGCTGACAAAGTCATAATTTATTGTATAGTAACAATATATTATTTTCAATCACTTTGTACTTGTACCATTTTTTTACTTAATAAATTGTACTCTTTTTATCATGTCCTTTGAGATATTAAATTTATAAACCAAAATTGAATGTAAATTTTCTCTAAAACATGCAGTGCTTTAAAGAATATGCTACGTGAACTTTTTTATTTTTTGTAAAATTGTAAAAGCCATCCTCAGATTAGCGACTAACTATTTATTTACTCCCTTGGTAAATTAAATAAATTATTAAACAGGAACACTATCAAGGAAAATGAGTACATACTCGTAGTAATATACTTTATTTGTAGGTCAGTAGTTACATTGATCTATTTGTGGATACAATGGTAGGTACCTACATATGAATGTCTTTTGATGCAATACGTATTAGAACACACGAGTACCTATTCATATTTGTAATAGGAATATTAATATTAAAGCGTACTCGTTACATTATGGTAATTGGTAATGGAATGAATGTCATATTGTTGAAATACATAATAGTTCCTTTTGGTAGAAAGTATAACTACATCGCAGTTGTAGAAGAGAAATTTTGAATATAGATGAAACGGAAGTAGTGTGTTTGAGTAGGAATGTTTGCGAAGTATGATTGTTGTATGAAAACAGGATTTTTGTTCATATCGATAAATTTAAGCATAAAATTGTCCAATTTTGCTAGTTTTAATAACGATTATAAGTTTCATTTCCACATTATGATTTTTTATTCAATTGTGACGTTTTAAACTGTCATTATTAACTGCATAGCAACAACTATAAGTAACTGTTTATTTACTAGTGAATTAAAAAAAAATAAGTCACTCTTATTGAATTTTAACTCTACAACAAATAATGCATTTAAAATAACACCAGTCACGAAAATAACAATTTCACTAGTCTTCCTCAGACAGATTAACCATTTTCTTTATTTTTGACGACACAAATGATAGAAAATATAGCTTGTTTATATTTCATAAATAAATGACCTACTCTCTCTACGGGCTCGTGGTTTAAAATTTCTTTTTATGGAAAAACATTATCGTAACCACTTGGTGTAATCTAATATATGCTCTAAAAGTAATTATTGAAATAAGTTTTAGAATAATGTCAAATATACTTTGGTTCACGAAAGATGACTATTCAAGGTCACTTGTTCGAAGAAAGAATTCACAGCACTTTATACAGTAGTAGCTTAGCAACTTTTCATGTTAGAAAGAGAAAGATTATTTGACATACGTATTTCTATGTAGTTTATGTGGTGTGACAGATATACGTAAATGGAGACATTACTTTCTAACACATTATAAATAATAATGACGTATGTCGTAGAGTTACAGATATCTAATTATCTACTGCGCTGCCCTCTGTCCTAATATTTATCCAGTGACGTTGACATTTAAATCAAATTATTATTTCATGGTTTTTGTCAAGTCTCCGTTTTTGTGTTTTGAAAAAACGTAGGTGAAGAGCATAGATAGGCATTATTTAAAAAGAAACATAATTTTCAAATAAATTACACTTATTTTTTTCAATTCAAAAGTATCCATAATATTTCATGTTGCACGTTTATGTATACGAAATGCAGTGAAGTTATCTGCAAGTAATATTACACCATACGGTTAATAAATGACCTTGAGAAGAACTGCGTAAAAGTAATGCAATTTGATATTTTACTTCGTCCAAAGTATTACCTTTATTTTATCCTAATCTGATTCCTAATTGTCGTAGTCACTTGTAAATTAAACAGATTGTATTTCACCTTTCAGCAAGATCGAATGTAAAATTAAATTATATACCTCCTCTAAAATCATCCCTACGGATTCTGTTTCAGCTTTGAAATATCATGATGTAATTGCTATTATTATCAAGGCATAATAAACTTCATTTATTATTATTAATAATACGTCTTCGATAATTATTTAGGCTTTAGGGAAACACAGCTTTTTGTCTTTTGTTTATATAAATAATTTTGGGTGTAAAATAAAGTTTATTTTTATACACATACCAAGTGTAATATAAAAAGCGGGCTATAGATGTTTAATATGGGAATACAATTTTCCCTTGCGCAAAAGTAGCCTAATTTAAGAAAATACTTATTAGTGATGGGCATAATCGGATTATTTGAATAATGGAATTGTACCGATTCGCTTATTTTAATAATTGGATGATAATTCGATTATTTTTTATTCGGTCTAGGTAACTGCGCTTGCGCTGTAGCCTAAGTTAAAGATTGGAACATAGCCGCGCCAAAAATTTCTCATCTCGATTATGTTTGTCATTCGTCTGAAGAGCGATCTATTGGAATTTCAGTAATCAGTATTTTTTTTTGTTGAGTTCTAAATCCAAAAACTTGATACTAAACACCTCGATGTCTTTAGAATGGGATACATCACAATTTTTTTTAACGTTATCAGACTTTCCTCTTTTGCAATCATTCCTTGTATTACTTCGCACAGATGACGTCACAAACTTTTTAATCCTGTTTTACTCAAATTCTATTAATATTTAATAAATTCGAAAGATACAGGTTTGTTATTTTTATATTAATAATATTTTTTTTTCTCTGAATTTAATCAAGATCACATACCCTATCGTTATTTTTTCAACTGTTTTGCCGATTATTTTTAATTCGAATTATTCAATTTTTTAATCGAATTGTATAGGTTATTTCAATAATTGGATGACAGGTTATTTTTATTTCGAATTATCACTTCAGTAACAATAATGATTAAATCTGCATCCAATAGGGTGGGTATTCAATAATTGCAAAGAAATAGTGAACTTCAATAATAATTATAAGAAATCAGTCTGTAAGAATTTTAGTAAATTGAAAATGAAATAATTCTTGGCTGTAATAAAAATGCTTAATTATTGTAAAAGCAACGTCACATGCCTGAACTAAACCTATTTTTTTTATTATTATTTTTTAATTCAAATTAAGACCTATAGCAACACTACCGTCATCTTAATGTTTCACGAAATACATAAAATGAAATAATATATTTAATTTATTAAGCTTAGAAATCGGCACTAAAGTAATCCATTATACGACGAATTTATGAAAATGCAGTGTTGCCAATCTTATGATAATTATTGCACATTTAAGATAATTTGGGCAGGTGTACAATGAACAATAGTAAATTTTTACGTTAAATGACAAAAATATGTGCAAGATTAACGAACTAAATAATTCTGATTAATAATTTTGAGATAAAACACATAATTTTGAGTGTTCTGTACGATAACTTCAATATTCGAGATTGGCAACCTTGAATGTCAGATTAACAGTTGTAAACATAACCTATATTAATAAATATTCCTTTGTTTTTCATAATTTCTCGATTTCAAATAAAATTTAATATGCACCTTGACACTATTGTTACTATTCATATGGTTTATTTTCCTGGGCCCTGAGGGCCTCGGCAAGTAAATTCTACATTCGTTATAAAAAATAGAATATCATTCCTTGATAAATGAATAACTATTATATTTTAATTGTGGGTGCATTTCTCGACTGTGATGTGGATTAGATGTTAAAAATTACTCAAAAGTTCAGTCAAACAGCAATTATTTTAACTATCAACGTTTCGGTGCACTCTTGCATCTTATAGTAGTAAGATCTTACAAATTGTTACAATTCATGTACACAAAATACATTCGTACAATATTCATTTAATTTATTAAAAATCATTCTAAAAAATTCAAAGAACATACACATATCCATTTGTTCTAAATTCGGTTGTCGTTTTTTGAGCAAATGGATGTGTGTATACTCTGAATTTTTTGGTAGTTAGAATGATTCGAGTAATTTTTAATACCTATTTATATTTTAATTATTTTAAACGTTTTTCTTTATTTCTGTGTCCATTACTAATTAATTTTACAACTCTGGCCTGTGACGTAACAAATAATTTCAGACATTCAAAAATTCATATCTCGCTTACTAAGTCGAATTTAACATTGCGTTTTCACCAAAATTCCTGGATTTTTATATATTAACAGGAAATATAAAAAAAAATAGTAGAAAACCCCGTTTATATTTTATTTTGTTACCGTGCAAATCGAATATAAAATTTTATAAAAGGCAACGCGCAAGACAAAATTGTTTTTCGATGTTAATTGCCTATTATGCAATGGATTTTGAGCGTCACCAGGGTTAGAATTTATGTGCACTACGTAAAAAAAAATTTTTTATGTATATGCTTGTTCTTACAATGGAATGAAAGGCCAGGTCTCTTCTTCTTATATGAATTTAGCTACATGTATATAATCTTTTTTCAAAATCAGGACCTTATTTAACCTTTTTATATTCCTTTAATTGTCCAATCTTTGATCTATTTTAATTTGTGGCTAAATTTCAGGCGGAAAAGTTCCTGAAATCTACGGCTATCGAAGTGCAGTTCAACAACGAAGTGACGGAGGAAGGACGCTACTCGCCCCGTTTCGTTGATGAGATTGCGGATGAAATTGATATCATCGAGGATAAGAAAGATTCCATCTTTAGTAAGTGTTCAAAGCGACCGAAGGATCGTTAAAAATCAACTACGCTTCATTATCTATGATTTCTCATCCGGAAAAATTTCAATAAAGAGTTGATTCAACAGTAGAAGCAAACATAAAATAATAAAGGATTTTTTCTCTTGGTTTTGAAACAGAAAGCTTTGATATGAAAGTTATAATGATTTGCACATTTTTTATTAAAAATGTGTTTTAACCAGTAGTAAAAGCTCTTTTAAAAATGAAATGGGGTCAAAGGGTTGTCCATACTTGTATTATTAGTGATCGGTTTCATATCGCACAAACGTAATCCGTGTAATGTTCTCTCCACGAAAGCTTTGAAAACACATGAAAACACCGGGTGGTGGGGGTCAGGGGTGAACATAAGTATTTAACATTGAATTTCAGTTTTATGCAATTTCCTGCTCTCCTATTAATTTTATGGTAGAGTGCAAAGTTGTACAGAATTAAAATCTGTATATAAAACTGTATTTATATTTTTTTATTATATTTGGTTTCTTCACAATTTAAAATTAAAGATTCTGTAATCTTATTATATGCTCGCACAGTTTTTATTTTTGCGTTTGTTACCTCTTGTGAAATAAAATATTGAAAATAACATCATTAAAAGACTTGTGTTGTGAGCATCAAAAGAATTTTCGTAAAAAATTCTTTTAACTATTATAATATCCTTGCATAATTTATATGAAATATTACATTTCATATTCCTACAAAGACATAAATTGTATAACGTATTTTAATACGTGAAAAATATTTTCTTTTACGTGAGAAGTATTCATTAATTTAATTATATTCATTAATAATTTGTTTCATAAACAACAAATAAAACATGATTAGATCATTATAAACAAGAATAAAAACAAACTAAATATTGTAACTGTAGTAAGCAAAAAATAGTTTGACAAATGAAGCAATTAGTTTCTTTCATCATTGTTCTGTTTTTTATTTTTAGTTAGCTTGATTATTCGATGCTGAAATCACTGTATTTTTTTTTGTTATTATGAATATTTTAATAGAACACAAAATTAAAAAGCAAAATAAATTCTCTCGTTTATATTACATTTCTATGATGTTACACGAGTATAATAATGAAAAATATTTATTCTCTTTTTATACGAATTTCATAATTCCTTTCATCAAATTGTTAAAAAATATAGGGTTTTTCACTGATAAAGGACACCTTCAATTATTATTATTTTATTTCGTATTAGAAATAGAAGAAAATAATCGAAATGATAGTTATGATATTGAAAAAAAAAATCAAATCAATGGTTCTCAAACTGTAAAATAAGTCGTTTTTTACCTCTCGCTAAGAGAGGTATTGGATTCATGCTAAAAATCACATATACAGATTTTATTGAATAAGCACGATTTAAGGTCCCTACAATCCGATTTTAACATTTTTTTGTCTGTGTATGTGTGTGTGTGTGTATGTGTTGTGTGTGTGTATGTGGAATGTTGGAAGGACGATTACTCAAAAACTATAAGATTTTATATTTGTTTAACTACGTATTTCCCAATCGGACATTCATGGGAAGATCTGAAAAGGTTTTGGTAACAATTGGACAACCGGAAGTAGAAAATTCTTGAAAAAAATCTTCTAAATATTATTTTTTGAAAATTTTTCTTGGTAATATTAAAGAAAATTAAATTCTCTATCTGATACATTTAAATATTTTATTATATATTCTATAGATTTAGAGATAAAAGAAGTATAATATATAAAATAATCTGTTGTAATAAATTTTACAACCGAAAGAATGCCTTGGAAAATAGTCGAAAATTTAAATTGTTTGTAACTGACAGATAAATGTCAGTGTCATTACTGAAGACTTTTTCTGGGAAGTACATACATTATAATTATTTCTTAATATGTTAATTGTTAAATATTTAATATTATAGGTATTTTACACATACCCTTCAGAAATACTGTTACTCCCGACAATGAATTGGAAACATCTCGAAAAATTAGAAGAGTAGGACAAAATTTCTTCATAGAATGAATTTAAATTTAAAAAATCTAAATATAAGGAATAGATTCTGAAATCGTCCATCAATCAATAAACAAGTTTAGATAACTTTTATTTAACTTTAACATGACATAAAACAGTATGCCGTGATCAATAACAAAGCATTCAAATAATATAATATTAATTATTTATAAATATACAAAATAAACAAACACATGTGGTGAGGTTATGTTATGTTTAAATATTTGACTAGCCGGGAGCAAACAAACGATAATCACTGAGTCTAGAACTTTTAGATACAAGGCCCAGTTGCATAAAACATTGTTAACTTTGACAAGCCTTATTTTCCAATATATTTTTAATCCATATCCATAATTACAATTACAATGTTCAGTTCTTCTGTTCTTCCAGGTTTAGGCCCTCTGCCTGTTTTTGTCCTCGCCCTTCCTATGTTTCTTTTTTAATTTTGGGTTGTAGATCATTGCTGACATGTTTCCAATTTTCTTTGTATTCTTTACCTTTTTCCGTTATCGGTTGTACATTTAGCTCTTCCTTTTCACGTATGTTTTCATTTCTGATCTTAACTATACCTTTTCATCTTCAATTTCAGAAAAAGTAAATTCAATATCGGAAAAAGTAACTTCATTTTCAGAAAAATTATATCAAAATATCAAGTTATTTTTTACCTTCCGTCATCTGGCACATAGGTAAGAAATGAGGTATTGTCTTTGGTCAAATAATTCGATGGTGAGTTTTTAATGAATAAGCACGTCTTAGAGCCCCTACAATACGAATTTACTGTTTTTAGGATGATGTCTGTATGTGTGTGTGTGTGTGTGTGCGTGCGTGCGTGCGTGCGTGTGTGTGTGTGTGTGTGTATGTGTGTGTGTGTGTGTGTGTGTGTGTGTGTGTGTGTGTCTCTTTCGTACATTCATATGAAGAGTTGATTAGATTTTGATTATGCTTGGTTAACCGGAAGTACCCTAATTTGAAGATTTTAATAGTTTTTCCTGAAAAAACGCTGTTAAATATAATTTTTTGACCTTTTATGTTATTATAAATAAGAGATTATGTTATTCTCTATTCGATTTAATTATATTTTTTTCATCATATTCAATGAATTTAGAAATAAAGAATTATAAATAAACATCTTGCAACATAATGCTGCTAAAAGCTGCACTATGGGAACAGTTAGAATATTCAAATATTACTAATTGACATATGTCAGTGTCAAATAAAATTTACATAATATCTTTGTGAAAAGATTTTATTGGAAATATAAAAATGTAAAATAATTTAAGGTGGTAAAAACAAATCACATAAGGTAATACAACAGATTATAGCCATAAGCCAATTCAGCAGATTATTATATTATTAATATAATGCTATATATGTTTTTATTTTCTACTTCTTATTTTAAGAAACATACTATTCTTTAGGAGTAGTTCAGTTCTGTTGAGTACGAGGTAAAATCAGTTCATTTCTCCCTTAAGAAGAAAACGCCCATAGAATAGTTTGCAAGAAAAAAATTGTATGGAATTTCTACAAAATACGTTGAATTGACGAAAGGTATTGTGTTGGCCATATCAGATTTTTTGAAATTGAAGTTGAAAAGGTAAAGATAAGATCAGAAATAAAAAAATACATGAAGAGGAAGAGCTACATGTACAACCGATAAATTGAAGTTACTTTTTCTGAAATTGTAGTTGAAAATGTATAGTGTTGTGCTTCCTTCAACTAATCCCAAATTTTTTTATTTCTGATGATTCTATATTTCTGAGATCATTCTGCTGCGTAAATAAGGTACGGCCATTACTTTGTAAAATTTTATTTGTGTTCCTTTAGATGTTTTTCCTTTTACTATTCTTTTTATTGTGCCACATATTCGTTGGTAGGGGCTAACTTTATTGTTTATGTCATTGTCTTCGTCATATGTGATGTCACATTCCAAATATTGGAAGTGTGATACTTGTTCTAGTGTGTGGTCGTCGATCACTATTTTTCTTTTATTAGTTGGTTTCCCATGAATGCTCGCATGGATGCCATCGTCTTGGTAGACGTTTAGCATGTGTAGTTTGTAATCTTGGATTAATTATGTATTATGTATAGTGATTTTTGGAGGTCGTCTTCATTGTTTTCCACTATTATTTGGCCGTCAGCGAACAGCATTATTAGGTCATCTGAATAAATGTTGAACAATATTGGTGACATACTACATCGTTGTCTTACGACTTTATTGGTGTTTATTGTTTCTGTCAGTTTATTATCAATATCGATTTTAGTGAATAAGCACGTTTTAAGGTCTCTAGAATCCGATAGTAACATTGTCTGTCTCTCTCTCTCTCTGTGTGTGTGTGTGTGTTTGTGTGTGTGTGTGTGTGGATGTGTGTGTGTGTGTGGATGTGTGTGAGGTTGTTGGAGGTACGATTTCTCAAATTTTATAAGATTAAAGACCTGTGTAACTACCGATTCCTCAATCTAACGGTAATGGGAAGAGTTGAATAGATTCTGGTAACAATTGGCCAACCAGAAGTAGTAGTGTTTTAACAAAAATCTGCTAAATATATTTTTTTTTGAATATTTATGTTATTACAAACATTAAAAAACAAAATTCTCTAACCGACACATTTAAAAAATTTATTATACCTTTTATAGATTTAAAGATGTAGATATGTAATCTATAAAATAACCTGTTATAGTAAATCTAACAGCCTGCTCAAATCCCAAACATCTCCATGGTAACTACTTGAGAAATTAAAATGTCTGTAATTGACAGATAAATGTCACTAATGTCAGTGCCAAAAATTCAGAGATAGTACTGAAGGCTTTTTCTGGGAACGATATTTAATATTTCTTATTTGTATTATTAATTATATATTTAAAATTATAGGTATATTACATGAACCCTTCAGAAATAACGCCAATCCCGTTAATGATTTGAAAAAACCTGGAACATTTAGAAGATATGGAGAAAACTTGCTCATAGAATGAATTTAAAATTATAGAAAATACGTAAATATAAATATCAGGTGTAATTAGAACTTTTTGTGTGTACAAGAAATGTTAAATACAATACTTATATATACCACAATGGAAAGGGCGCGAGAGGTATAGTGATGGCGACAACAGATTTTTGTAAGATGGTTTGGGAAGCTTCTTGTTCTCATTATCGACCATAGTTTGTTTCTATCTATGCGGTCAATGGCATTATCATAGCCTATGTACAGCACATAATCAGCTAATAACATTTTATGCAACTGACCCTAAATATTGTCGTTCCTACGTTTTAAAACAAATAATGCTTGTATGTCACGAACCTACTTGAATACCCCCTCCCTCCCCGATTGCTACTCCACTATTTACGTACTTCTACCTTACACTGAATACACTCTACTTTCGTTGTCATTTTACTTCTGTTTTACGGATTTACTAGTATTCTCTTTTGGGACGTCACAATTTTTAACAGCTTTACTCATTTTTTGTCTGGTATTGTTAATTTATTGGAAAAGTTAAATATTAGGTCACTTTCCAAACTTGTTACGAAATGTACTACATATTTCTTTTGAAAAACGAACGTAGTATGTAGCAGCCAATCAAAATGAAACATTTGTATCACGTGAATGCTTCATCATTTGGATTGTTTTATTAACTGTTATTCGGGTCTATTCTGTAACTTTTAACAGCAACGCTAATCGCAAGGTCAACGTTAAAATTTTAGCGTTTAGTTTAATATCATTTTTGCAATTCTGTAAAGATACACGTTAATTTTTTTAGCAGGATATATTAAAAACGGACGTTAACTCTTGTTAAATTAACGCCAGCTCAGAAGCAGGTGTTAAAATTTAGCGGCACGTTAATGTATAAAAATGGCAGCAAGATGATCAGCTGTTGTGTTTATGAATGTATATTGTGGATGGAATAGCTAACTAATTAATGTTATGTGAATGTGTTTAAATTGAATGAAAATAGTTACGCTATTTATACTATTATTTAAAGAAATATTTAATTTAAAAAAAAAAAAAATAGCAGTTGATTTGATTATGTTTATTGAAATAGAGTTATTAGAAGGCAAGTGGAAGTTGAAGTTATAACTTAACACAAATAATAATTAAAAATTTGTGTATTTAATTTAAATTATACTTTTTATTCCAGATACAATAGAATTAATATGAAAATATTGAGGGCTAACAGTGATCCATTTAATTTATCCGAAAGAATATTTTTAAAATTGTTTAGGTTAACCCAAGATGCCGTACAATATAATACATATACATTCCATAATAAATTATGAAATGTATTGTGAATTAGAATATATATTTCAAGAAACTAATCAGATTATATTTTTAAGAAAAAACTTTAGCTTACTTTCTTCCACTGAGCAGTGCTTTTCTTGTTTTATTGAGCATATTTGACAACTCTGACCATTTCGTAGTTACCAGCTTTTGGTCTTCTTGGTAAAGTTGACACTTAGTGATAATTGAATTAGCATTATATAATATACCATCATATTAATTCGGGTTTTTGTGGTCCTAGGACCTCTAATTTTTTTCTCTTGAAACCACATAAATACATAATTAACATTTACTAAATAACATTGAAATTGTATATTGTATTGTAATTTTCTTACTTTCACTCATTTTCAAAGTGTGGTTAGGACAGTTGTTAACAAGCAAAAAAATCACAATATTCAATGAAAGACATGCGTCTTCGACTGAAAACTTGACATCTGTAGCTAACTTCTCAGATAAACCATCGTTGAAACTTATGAAATTAGCGTTGCCGTTAAAATGTGATTTAGAGAATACAAAATAAACGTGCCTTGTTAAGCTTAACGTTAATATGTTACTTTTTAACCACTACTTTAACGTTTTAAAATTTAACTGTGTTTCTTAGAGAATAGACCCGACTGTCAGTCAAGCTGTCAATGAAGCTGTCATAAGTCATACGTGGTCATGAGTGTTGTACTTTAAATATACACAATTTATTGTACGTATATTATTTCATATAGGTGTTATTTTTCTAAATTTATAGTATGTACGTACATACTATGGCAATATTAATATGCAAGTGATATGTAATATTAAATATACATTAATAATTTTGTAAACCATTTCATGATTTCAAAAGAGACCTAAAATTCATGTTTAACCATCTATTCTATCCATTCTATCAATATAGGCGCACACATTTGTCGGATGTTGTAACGCTACTCAAGTGTAAGGAAACTCTAGATATATAATTTGCTTCATTATAACATCATAAAACGTACCCGGGATTGTTTAAAAACATAATTTAATGAATATGATCTTAGAAAAGTACTGGTACACCAAAAAAAGTGACAGAGACAGTTTCGTGTACGGATGATACTTTCGAGTGATTTACCCATACGATGTAAATGCGAACGGAATTTTTGCGTACGGTCACACGATTTCGATGCAATTTGCATGCGCATATCTCCCACGTATGCGAAAAATTTCAAGAATTGGACTCCGGGCATTATCTAATGGGCTCTGAAAGCAAGTTTGGTGAAACCATGTCACGGATCATTTTTGAAGGATTTGAAAATTAGAAATATTTTTTAATTTGACTCATAAAAATAAGGGCCCATACTAAGAACCACTTTTATAGAGCGCTTTTGTTAAAAGTGATGTTTAACCTCAATGGAACATAAGGTAAATTCGTTCTTCATAATAGCGCTATTCACCCCTATTCTGAAACTCAATCGATAACTATTATTGACCGATAATAAATTGTAGCCAATAATTATAGTAGACACTGAATAAAAAATAAAACTGACAGATGATACATTTGTTTTATTTGTCAAAAATTGTTATCGATTAATAACTATTATTCATTGAGTTACAGAATAGGGGTGATTATTATAATAGTACATTCGTAATACCAGCCATTTTTTGGTATATGGTTGTTTCATAATGTGGACAAATAATATTATTCATGAGCATACTGATTCACTAGTTACAGGGATGTATAACAAAAGCAGAATTAATTACTTATCAGGTAAATTTTAGAGGGCGTTAAAAAAGGGTATTTTTTTGAGGGTACATACCACTGAGATATATTATAGACTGGAACTCGCATAAGTCGCATACCTATTCTGAACTGAACTTCCATTAAATGACAATAACTGGCCCGTTCGCGAATGTTCGTGTTGAACCGAACAGCCGAATAGTCGTTCACTCTTCCTTACTACATTTTATTTAAAACCTGCGCCATGCTCACTAAACGCTCCGCACAGAGACATTAGGCAAAGTATTTTCGTCAACTCACGAATTGTCCCGATGTTTGCCGATTCGACCAGCAGCCGGCATTCAATAGGCCTTCACTGTCATAGTACGTACGTGCATTCCAGTCAATGATATATTTCAGTGGTACATCCATGTTAATGTGCTGATTCTCAGCCATTAAGAAATTTTCCAGATTTGAATAATTAGGAGCATTGTTCCTAAGTATACATTTTTAGTGCCACTGGTCGACATTTAATAAAAATAATGAATTATTTAATTATGACTACGTTGACATTCGTGGGGAATTATCAATTTTACCATTTCGCGAGCACTTGTTACAAAAATATTTCTATTTTCTACAATCGTATGGGGTATAAATATTCCGGGAAATAACAAAAATCAAAATTAGCGCGGAAAATAAACAATTCCCGCAGTAGCACGGGAAATAATTACAAACATAAAAATTTGTTTTATTTATTTGTTGTCGCAAAAGCAATATTTCTCATGATCGCTTAAAAATTCAATGCCTCAGTCCAAATAAAATGTCAAAAAATTTGAGTATATTTTGCAATTTTTAGTATTTTTGTCGACGATTGCAGAAAAAATATATTGTTTGCACATGCGCTCGTTTCGGAAAACTAATTTTCTATAATTGTTACAAAAATAACTATTCTCCAACAGTCAAAAAAAAATATGCATTGATATCAGTATACAAAATTAATAACTTTTATTGAAAGTAATTATTTCAACTCTGTTTGAGAATACGAACTGACGCTGGGTTTGCAAGTAAAGTTCCATTTAATGTAATAAGGATTTTTTTTATTTAATAAAGACTATTCTACATTCCTATTATAAAAAATACAAATTTTTATATTTTGTGTACATAATAAAGTTATTACGAAACCCAATTGCGTATCAAAAGAGGCTTCATTTTGATACGCATTTTTTGTTTTAGAAGGTTGATACTAGAAGACATTTAACTGTGTTATACTTATTACATAAAATATCAATACAATGTTACCAACTACAACATTATGGATACAATTTTCACTAAATCAACTGAGTTTAATATAGCATAATAATAGATATTTTAGTATATAAAAGACACAAAATATAAAAAATAGTATAAAGGACTTTATAAGACTTTTTTTCGTATTTGTCATTTTCACGCTTGCGAAAAAACATGTCTTATAAAACTGGTTTTATAATATAATATTATGATAATTACTATTATGAAACCTTTTTATTGTTTCATATTTCTTTCTCCACATAAAAATAGTAGAATCGATTATTTATATTCTGAGTCTAGACAATAAAGAACTTTCAAGAAATAATATATTCTGAATGACTTCAAAACTTAAATTTATCAAACTTTTATTGGTTGCCAAACAGTACTATTAAATCCAAATATAACTCCAACTTCTTTTCATTTCAGACCGCAAACAACTGAAAAAACTCTTTATCCCCATGCTCATCATTCTGAAACTCTTCAAGCTGAAACTTCTCCTTTTCTTACCCTTGATTCTCGGTCTCGCGTCCTTCAAGAAACTACTCGGCTTTTTGGCAATCGTTATCCCTGGTCTCATCGGGTTCTTCAAGTTGTGTAAACCAGACCTGGGTTCAAGTCTCGGCGCAGCAGGATTATATGGGTCGCCAGTGCCCCACTACTCCCCAGCAGGGCTAGGCTACCCACAAAATCAAGGAGGGTATTTCTCAGGAGGTGGCCATACAGGAGGAGGATTGGTTTTTAGAGAAGAAGGACCCTATCAACAAGGATATGGACATGGACATGAGAATATACCTTATAGAGGGTACGGGGAATATAGATCAGCAGGAGATAAAGAAGAGAAGGAGAAACCAAAGAAGAGTATTTTGCCAGATTCGTAAATAAGTATTTGTACTCTATAAACTAGTGCCAACATTACCATTGACTGGTAGAATTTAATCATTATTTTTATTTTAATTGCGGGTGAGTACACACACCTTGGTTACCACTAACTTACAAAAATTCTCCAAAATACAAAAAGAATAAGTATCTCGAACACTATGAGAAGAGGTCAGTTATTAGATGTATAAAATTTGCTATGTTGTAAGAAATTTTAATGTAAATCTGTATTATTGTATTTGCTTTTCAATTATCATAATCGCACCACCGCGGAAAAAGTGACATCCCAAAAAATCAATTTTAAAAATAAACTTCTGTCATTGAACAGAATATACCATCCTCAAATTTAGCATACAATATAGGTGGCTGCTATACTAACAACAATATTCACTATTTCAAACAAAGAACCGGAGCGGAACAGAAACGAAAACGGTAAACGAAAATAAAAAATAAAAAAACAGAACAGATACAGAAACGAAACGAAATGCGCAAGTCCAGTCGCGCGCGCACTAGAAATGAGTATTTTATATTAAAAATATCTGGAACGAAATAACTGATTCGGAACAAAATTTATTTTTCATTTGAACAGAAACGATTTTTTTTAAGCAGGAACGATATTAACATTAACTGAAAATAAATTATTTTATATGGGGTCTCGTGGCCGTGTGCCTGAGTGTCTGGTCGCGAATCTGGGGACCCGGGTTCGATCCCGACCGACGCCAAAAATTACATCGAATTTTAATGGCTCAAAATTGACACCTGTGGTGCACTCTCCACACCAACTATGAGTGACCGTGAGGTGACGCCTGGTAAGCGCCCGCACGGTACAAATATTCCATCATTACCGATATCTGTATACAAAGCAGATTGGCACACCCAGCAATGGGTAATATGCCGTGGTGAAATATTTATTTTATTTTATTTTAATTATTTTTATCGAAGCTAAAACAAAACTAAATATCTGTTCGTTCCGAGTACCTGATTCCAAGATAATATGTATGTCTGATACTGACTGAGCAATCACAAGTAGAACTAAGTTAAAAAACCACATTTTAGCCCTTGGGTAATTAGTAAGAAAGCATGAGCTGTGAAATTTTTCTCGATGAAAATCTATATTATTTTCATTATGTTCACATATAAAACTAAAAAATTGAAAATTTGGACTTGTGTCACTTTCGTCGCGGTGGTACTATATTTAGGCAGTAATCATCTTTCACCTTACATTTTTCTCCAAGCATACTTTTTTCATCTCATCTACATTCATAAATTGCTTTCATTTTCTCTCTCCTAGCAACTATCAACAATACCAACATATACACATATACTTCATTCGCCATTCACGTTTTTTTTTCCACATGACTAAACCATCTCAACTAGCCAGCTGCCATTGCATTAATAACATTAATCCTAACCTTCTTACACTAAACTATAGGTACATTTTTCTATTGAAGTATAGTGCACATTACTATCTACTAATTTCATCAATCCGTTTCTAAATTCAGTGCTTTCTCATCTGCCTTTCATCGGTTCAATCATTCTTATTTAAATTCAGTTATGTTGACATTTGATATAATCATTCATTGGAATATATAATAATAATGCTTTGTTTTGCTATCCAGAAAGGATCTGAAACAAAACGAGTTCAGTTGTTCAGAATAATAAAAATAAACATTCTATCAATTTTTATCGAATACATACATACATACATAATACCTTCTCTATACAGGGACTTTCTAATCATGTGTCACAAATTTTACGGGTATGACCAAAATGAGTAATCATCATAGATCTGATTTTCAAATGTTTCCGAAAAAAACTAAAAATCGAAGATAAACTGACAGTGATAATGATCGAACAAAATTAAGTCCATGTCATTATATAGAATATAAAAAAAACAATAAAATTTTATACGACACGTTTTTTCAATTTCTAATAGTTACGAAGTAATTTGAAAATTAAATACTGGCCAAAGTCGCAACATTTACCTTAGTAAAATTAATTGTTTTTTTTTTTTAAACAAAAGCACATCTAAGATGACATCGCAAAGGTGAACAAAAAGTCTCATTTAATTGAAGTTGTAACTCATAGTTTTCGACACATCAAAACTAAAAACTCATTATTCACTGCCTTATTCATTTTGACCAGTACTATATAGGTACTCTTAATATTTATGACACAGGTTTAGAAACACCCGTATAAAAGCTATTTATTCGTTTAAGTTTAAAATACGAATTATAATGTAATAACAGGAATTTGCTGGTGAAGTGGAAGCTCCATTTTCGTGTATTATATCAATATTAATGTAAATAATTTTATATCAGCTGGTTCAATTTATACTTTCCTCATCTACAGTGGGATAAGAGGAGAAGAATCTAAAGAATTTAACACAAACTCGCTTCCAATTTCAAATTAATCAGATTTGCTCACAACCGTTTCTATTATCATACTCCATCGGTATTATTGAATATTCATCAGTTATGTAATTTAAAATTAGGCTGATATCTAGCGCTAAATTATTTGATGGATAAAATATAAAAAAATCACGCGATCTACATACACCACGTATACGCACTCTCCTTTTATTATTTTTCCATTCATTCCCATTATTCACATCCATACATCAAAGCAGGCACGATCATTCTATTATAAATACTTGCTTAATAATATAGCACAAGCAAAATATGAATAAGAGTTGCATGAAAAAATTAATACCGCAACTTCATCTTCATACCTACTTTACTATAATTCGTTATATCATCTGCCATAATATAATATTTAAGTAAAAGACCTTTTTTTCTTTAAAAAAAATTATATTTTGAATGTTCTTTTAAAAAAATTATAAAACAACATACTTGTAATATGTTAACTGTTAATAGTTATTTAACTATAAAGTGTGTTAATGATGGCGGTTAATAATAGAAACATTTTGAAGCATGAGCGTAGTGAGCGCGTTAATTATAGAGATCATTAATTGCTAATTAACACAAGTAATAGTTACAATGTTTTTCCGTTGACCCTATCTTACTGAATTGGAATATCTAATTTTATTTCATTACAAAAAATTTTAGGTTAGTAACGTTTGACAATTGTTCGGCAATGGTATGTAGTGTTACCCACTGAAATAGTTTTTTAATAAAAACTCATGCATTAATAGGGGCCATTAATGAATTATTTTCTATGCATTAACATAACCTATTAACACGGTCAACGGAAATAGTATATTAAACAACGAATGTCAAAATTGTCCTTTTATTTTGTGAGAAGGATCGTCCAACCCTTCGAACAAAACAATCGGTAATTATTATGAAATGAGTTCTTTATAGTATTATTTCTATTTTGTACTTTTTATTATTTTTAAATAAAGAATCGTAATTTAAAAATTTAGGGAATTTGATATCACTTGGTGATAAATGTGATGGAAATTTTAAACTCCAAAATTATTTTTGAACACCAATTATTTACGATATTTTCTATTTCTTTCTAACTTTATTACTACATTTCTTCTCTTTTTCTTGTTCATACTTTTAAATTCAAAATTATATATAAAATAACATTGTTAACAATCGTTTGTGTTCGTTTATTTAGCGAGATTTGGCTTTTAATATTCTTTGATTCATAACCACTAACCTTAAAAAATAAATTGTACTAATCTATTATAGCATTCGAATGGGTAATTAACGAACTTTTTGGGTGCTGCAATAGCTTTGTTACAGACGCAAAATAGAAAAAAGGTTTCTTACATCTTTAATAATTTTCACTTGAAATGTGAAGTGGAAAATTCAAGTTTATTAATTTCATTTTTCTTATTGTTAAATAAGATTTTAACGAGTTACAAATAAGCGAATAAAAAACAATTTGTAATTTTTCTCGCTTCATATTATTTATTTGTAGATAGATTTAATATTTGTACATATACATATCAGTTAGCAATACTATTTTGTTATAATAATGTTAGCATTGCTTTTTAATATTAATAAAGTTATATGTTTGTAAATCATTCATTTAATTATAGAACTATCACCCTCAATATCAGAGAAAATAATAGCCGGTTAATTGTCATTAATAATCGCAGTTAAATTAACCGCATAACCGCTATTTGTCGAATTAACCACGGCAGGACATGGCCATGGGCCACAATCACCGACATTAGCGGTCCTATGTCACAAATAGTATTCATTTCCCTATTCATTTGTGAGAAATGTGATATTATATTATAAAGAAATGTTAAATAATCACACTATCAATTTATAAAGGTAATAAAAATTTATTTATTTAAGACATACATAATTATTATTATGACATAGATTTAGAGGTTATGTAGAGTATAGAATCAGAATATAGGTTGTCATTATCACATCTAATTTAATATATGTATTTATTATTTACATAATAATTATATATTTTAAACTTACCTTTTAAAAATTTAAATGTTTGTGCTTAATATTGGTATTTTTTATTTGTTTTCAATATTGTCAGTAATCGTAGCAGTATCTAAACAAAACACACAAGTAAATAAAATAAAAATATTACTTACACTTTAAATAAATAAATAAAAATGTGTTTTCCATTCAAATAAAACAAATATCCACGAAAATACATAATAATTTGCGCAACAACACATATAACAGTGGACAGCAAATGGCGGAGGAAACGCGAGCCACGTCATGGCCATACCCTGTATAGGGATCCTAGGGCCAACTGATTGTCCTGTTAATCAGCTAACCCGAAAAGTGGATATTCAGATTCAGCTACAACTAAATGATTAACCGAATAAATTTTTAAATTAACCGTATTAAAATAAAAACCATTTATCATCATAGCAGGTGCTTTTTGCTATTTAAATTAAATTAAAATACATTATAAACTTTAACGGTTTGTGTTTCAAATGAATTTAAATAAAACAGTATTTAAAAATTAATCAAAATGAATTCATTTTATACTTCACTTATTTAATATATAAATTTATAATTTATAACTGTAACATATAGGAATTCGATGGATTAAATTATTTAAAAATTAATTAAAACACAATAAATATTTAATTAAAATACACAGCAATTCTATGAAATGAAGCAGCATTAAATTTCGAAAATCGAGTGCCCTTCAATTAATTTAAGAATATCCTTGAGCAACGCGAGAAGGCGGTTGTAGAATGTGAACTAGCTGGCCGAAATGAGAACTCTTCAACTGAAGAGATCTTTGTACCTTTGTTCATTTTTCCAAGCCACAGCACGTTGGTGTGAAAAAGATCATTTCCTGTCTTAGTTTCAGAGATCTTTTATCATCTGATTCTCAACTTAACCTCACCTCAAGTAAGTATAATGAAACAAAAGAATGTTTTAGAAACTCTTATTTTCTTTCAGAGAAAATTTAAGTATATTAATCAATTAATTAATATAAGGTAAAAGCACCGCTACTTGACATTTTGAACTTGAATTAAAATAAAATAAAGAAATTTAACAGTTTTTGATATTGCTTTTGCTGTTAATATACTAGTATAACCATCTGTATTGAAAATGTGTAGCATTGGTTAATGCTAAAATCATCACATTGCACAAAAGTCGAGTTTCATTGAACAGTGGGAGTTTTTTTATATCCGTCTTGCTAAATTGTTGTCTACATCCTTAAGAAGATAAGTTCATAAATGAATCGTTATTACTATTTTTTTTCAAATTTTATTGTTAATAATGGATTTAATAGAAAGTAACCTTATAAGATTATATAAAATATTAGCAATTTAGGTGCAGCCTTATTTAAAGTGTCAAATATTGATACACATTTTTTCCATTTTTACCTCTCGCTAAGAAAGGTATTGAATTTATGCTAATAATCACACATCCAGATTTTAATGAATAAGCACGTTTTAAGGTCCATACATTAGATTTTAACATTTTTACGATGATGTCTGTGTGTGTGTGTGTGTGTGTGTGTGTGTGTGTGTGTGTGCGTGTGTGTGTGTATGTGTGTGTGTGTGTCTGTGTAGATGTCGGAAGGACGATTTCTCAAAAACTATAAGACTTAATATTGTAACGTTTTTATTTATATGGGTGAAGTGTAAAACACAGACAAATACTATAAACAAAACAATACGTTTATTAAACGATAAACAATTACGACTAAATATTAAAAGATAATAAAAACAACTAACACTATTATTAAATAATTATAAACACTAAGAATATTATTAAATGCTTAAACACTACGATTATTTATCTAACTAACATTTATATCACTACACTTATTTATGTAACTACATTTCTTTATGTTAACAACTGTTAAACTGTTTATTTATATCACCGAGTTCATATCTGGTTGCTTGTATATATGAGACTATCCTCCCGCTATTCTCCCGACGGTATTTATACAGCGCACACCTTTCTAGACACCTTCGAAGCGACAATGACCCGTATACAAAGGAATGAGGTCACGGCGTAATTAGACTCTAGCCGCTGCGGCGCCAGGGATCGCGTCATCGCTCTCGTACATTCGTTCAGTGGCGGCGTTGTATACTCTTGTCTCGGGGGCGCACGTCACAATATCTATTTAACTATGTAATTCTCAATCAGACATTAATGGGAAGAGTTGAAAAGGTTTTGGTTGCAATTGGACAACCGGAAGTAGCAGATTCTTAAAAAAAAATCCTCTAAATATTATTTTATGAAAATTTTTGTTCTTGCAAATATTAAAGAAGATTAAATTCTATATACATTTAAATATTTTATTATACCTTTTATTTATTTAGAGATAAAAGAATAAAATGTATAAAATAATCTGTTGTCGTAAATCTCACAGCCCAAATAATGCCATGGGAACCAATTGAAAAATTAAAATGTTTGTTACTGACAGATAAATGTCAGTGTCAGGATTCCGATGACATTACTGAAGACTTTTTCTGGGAAGTATATACATATTATTTCTTATTGTATTAATAGTTAAATATTTGAAATTATACGAATATTACATATACCCTTCAGAAAAAAAATGTCAATCCCGACAATAAATTGGAAACATCTCAAAAAATTAGAAGATTAGGAAAAAAATTCTTCATAGAATGAATTTAAAATTTAAAAATCTAAATGTAAAAATAGGTATAAGTAGATTTTTTGGTGTAGAGTGTAGGTATACAAGAAATGTTAAATACAATAGGGCTCGAGCAGTCATGTGACTTTTTTGGCCTTGACAGGCAGATATGGGCACCCGTGTCATGATAGCTAGTAATTATGTACATAGATGTCAAATATCATATTTTTTCAATCTAATATTCATGAAAGATAATTTAGGCAGGTGTACGATGTACAATAATAAATTTGTACATAAAATATTTGCAAGAACGAACTAAATAATTCATATGAAGAAGTTTGTGATAAAACACATAATTTTGAATATTCTTTACAATAACTTCAATGACCGATATTAGCAAAATTGTGTCAGGCTGAAAGATATATAAATGTAACCTAGAAAAATAAATATTCCTTTCATTTTCACAATTTTTAAATTTCAAATCATATTTAATATGTACAATGGCACCGAAGTTTCTTTTTATCACTCTTATGATTTATTTTCCTCATTCATGATAAAAAGTAGAATCTCTGTACCTTGATACATAAAGAACTATTATTCTTTGCTCCACATAGAATTTGTTACATGCTCTATACTTCGAAGTAATAGTAATCTATTTCCTCCTATTTTGCTACAAAATCACGGAATAACGTTTGGTCGCATTTTTGCGCAAAAGTAGCAATTCTTATGCGATACACGGTGGAAATCTATTTCGCACTACAACTAGCTAACTTTCCAGCTTCTTAGAAATTCTTTTTCTATCTAGATTCGCAATGTGCGAGGAATACATTTCTTCAATGTCTTCAATGTCGCATCTTCATGGTCAAGATCGCCGTCTCTGTCTCGCACATTGACATATTTTTATGACAAATCCTAAATTATGAGTTTGTTTTAACGGTTAAAATCGAGATTTCTTTTTCTAAATTATTTGTTTTCGATTTTATATATTTGAATTTTAAATTTAAAAGGAATTTTAATATGCATTTTAAGTAATATATTGTATTATTTCTAGTTGTGACTTATTTTATTATTATGTAATATATTAACAGATTTGAGTTAAGAATTTTAAATATTCGACAATAATTATCAATAAATTTGTAATATAATATAATCGTAATTTAAAAACTGAAAAGTATGTTTTATGTAAATATTTAGGATAATTGAAAATATAGGGATGTGACTATTTTTTTATTATTAATTTTAGACCTTAGTTTAAATAGCAAATTTGGGGGCAGTTGCCACATTTTGTTGTTCCACTTCCTGTTTCGTCGGAAGCGATATCATGATTGATTTTTTTTCTGAAAATAATTTAAATTAACTTCACTGTTAATAAAATTGAAAAAAATATCCCTAATCTTAAATGAAGTGAAAATAAAACTAAATATATATCCCGGGAATAATGTTCTCATCGTCATTAGTAAATTTTGCGCGAAACCATATTAAGAGGGTAAAAAGTTATTAGAATTGTTGACTAATCTTAACAATCGATGTATAGTTCGTATCCAAATGTGTAATAAGTAGAAGAATATCGACGGATGATGGATAAATTGAAGGAAATAAAATATACTCCTTGTTGCAAACATTTCGGATTTTATTAATCCTTCCTCAATGCTGGAGGACAAGGAAGAATAAAAATGTTACAGAATAAAAAAGCATAGCCCAGCAATAATTACACAATAATAAATAATGCTTACCATCTTCTGATGGTAAGGTATTATCTCTAATTTCTGTTCCAGTTTGAGATTTTCAAAACAATCTCATTAATTGTGACGGTCTAGATCTTAGTTGTGCATGGCTTCCTATATTAAAAATGTTGTAATTGTCACCTTGGTTACTTGTTGCTAATGTTTTTGTTATTATTTATTTATTTATATATTTGTTGATTTGTTGTTCATTCTTGAAGAAGGCAGTAGTTAATACTGCCGAAACGTCGGTATTTAAATAAATAAACAGATATAAAACTAAAAAAGGTTGTATCATTTTAATTGAAATATGAGTTCTGAAAGATTTTTTAACAATTATCTGTCAATTTAAATTAATATTTGGTCACAAACAAAAATTACAAATAATAATAAAAATAAATTAACCTAGCTTGACACATAAATAATTAACTTTTTTGTTTCAATTCCATGGCAATAGATATTTTTTAGGTGATTTTCAACGTTTTCATACCTAATTGCTGCCGTTACAAGGCATACAAAATTAATGTTGCTTCTTGATTCAGATGTAGAATTTTATACTCTACAACTTTTATTTGAAAGCTTTATTAGGGAAGCAGGAAATTAAGAAAATCTGATTTTACATGTTACAGACCTATGTTTGGCTCCGGTCACCAATCTGTATACGTACATATTATTTTAAATGAAATTTTTGCCATTTTCTGTATTTGAAAATGAAATTATTAATTCTTTCAATAAATATTTAGCATCTTTTAAAAACTGCAATTTTATCTATTTTTTTACAAAATGCTATACATACTCATAATGCTATACGAGTGCCCCTAGTCTAGACAATATTTCACTTTTTTTGTCGATGTTATACATCGCGAAAAGAATCCGAAATTAGTTGAAATTCTTGTCGAAGTTGGCCAGCTGAGCTTGGAAACAAATAGTGAATCGTATTGCCAGATCAATATATCTTATACTTCCGGAAAACGAGTTATCGCTGCTAGCGTTAGTTTTCAGTAATATACGATTCCGGAGAGGAGACCAATGCTATTGAAACTTCAGCCCTTCAAACTTAGATGACAGAGCAATTTTCTACAATCATACTGTTTTATTGCTCTATGAAGGGGTTTAAAATCGACGAGTGTGACATAGTTGCCATAATGCGATATTGCAGGTGGGTCATATACCGGATGTAACACTAAAAATAGGCCACAAAAGGGGCATATTAATTTTGTATAATAATACTTCACATAAATGTTGTAGAGAATTAAATTCTACATCCAAATCAATAATCATTTTATTTTGCAATTTTTATTATGTTACTAGCTGATACCCGCGGGTTTCGCAGCCGCGAGCATTTGATGTGCTTAAAATTCGATTGTACAACTGTTTAATTAAATTATGTATTGTACCATAACGATATATAACGATATATTATCAATTCTGACTACATAAGAACCTTGTTTGGTACTTCTTGTATATCTGTGCGAAATTTGGCATTAATCGGTGCAATGGTTTTTATTTTTAGCGCTTCCAACGATAAGTAAAAAAACTTGATTTTGTTGATATAGATAGCTGTTTTTGCGACCGCCCAGATAAAGATGTTAATTACTAAAATAAAAACATATAACAATAAAATTCGTAATGAATAAAATTGATGTGTTTGTACACACCTTTACTACAATAATTAAACTCAAATAAAACATATTGATTACAACAATAATAATATTTATTGGTAATAACAACAAATTATATAATAACAATGATTTCAATATTTATTCTTAGTTATAATAATCTAATATGTACATTGTGCAAATACATACCACTGATTTTGAACGAAGTTGAATATAACGTATACAGAGATATTGCTTGTTCTTAAATTTTATATTAATGTAAATATCTTTATATTTATATTTTAAATATTATTTATAACTACAGATATTAAATTAAATGCGATAACAACCTATATCCAACATTATTTACATAATAATTATATATTCTAAACTTACCTTTTAAAAATTTAAATGTTTGTACTAAATATTGCTAATATCAATTTGTTTTCAATATTGCCAGTATCGTGGTTTCCTTGTTATACCCAATTACACCGCTGACACTTAAATTTTAAGCTAGAACAAAGAAAATGAAAATCGAAATTTTGACAGCAATATTCAATTATTCATTTGACGTTTCATTTCTATACGATATTGTCAATTTAAGGGATACTTAAAAATTAAGCGTTAGCAATGCAACCGGGCATTAATACCTTAACAAAATAAATTAAATAACAATATTACTTATTCTTTAAATAAACATTAAAAGCGTCACGAAAACACACACAAAGCTTTTCTTATATAATCTTTGAAAATTAAAAAAAACTATGAGAAATTTTGAACAACTTCTACGACACGTCCTCAAACTGAAAAAATCTGTTGTGGCCAGCCTTTCCGTTTTTGGTTACATAAGTATAGGGCGCGACCAGTCATGTGACATTGTTGGGCAAATATGGGGACCCATTTCAGAATGATAATTAGTAATAATGTAAATAGAGGTCAAATGTCAGAATTTTTCATTAAAAATTTCATGATTTTCTAAATTCACGTAGTTAATTTGTCACCAGGAGTATGGAATTTACTTGTCGAGGAAAATAAACAACATGGAATTGGAAAATCACTAAATTTAGAATGAAAAATTATGGTATTTCACATCTGTGTACATAATTACTAGCTATAATTCTAACACGGGCCCCCATATCTGCTTGTCAAGGCCAACAAAGTCACATGACTGCTTGCGCCCTATTGTATTTAACATTTCTTACATACCTACACTCTACACCAAAATTTTTACTTATATCTATTCCTTATATTTAGATTGTTTAATTTTAAATTCATTCCATCAAGAAATTTTGTCCTACTCTTCTAATTTTTCTAAATGTTTCCAATTCATTGTCGGAATTAATAGTATTTTGGAAGGGTATATATAATATACCTATAATTTTAAATATTTAACCATTAATACAATAAGAAATAATATAATGTATGTACTTACCAAAAAAAACATCAGTAATGTCAGTTAAAAACATTTTATTTTTTCAATTGGTTTCCATGAAATGTCATTTGGACTATGAGATTTATTACAATATATTATTATTTTAACTTATATTTCTTTATCTCTAGATCTATAAAAGATATAATGGAATATTTATATGTATCAGATAGATAATTTACTCTTCTTTAATAGTAAGAATAAAAAAATCCAATAGATAATATTTAGAAGTTTTTTTTTTAAATATGGTTGTCCGATTATTACCAAAACCTTTTTAGCTCTTTCCAGTAATGTCCGATTGAGAAATACGTAGTCAAACAAATATTAAATATTATAGTTTTTGAGAAATCGTTCTTCCAACGTCCCCACACACATAGACACACACACAACACATACATCCATACACACAAACACACACACACACACACACACACACACACACACACACATAAATCCAATACCTCTCTTAGCAAGAGGTAAGAACATCTTTACAAAATTTGGCGTCAATATGTAAAACGGTGAAGTTTTGTATAGCGGTCAAGTTTTCTTTTATATATATATATGATAAATTTATTAAATGTTTTGCCAAGCAATCTGTTATAAAATGTTAAAAAGAAAATAATTTAAAAATTCACAACTAACGAATTCAAACAGATAAATTGTCAAATATTGTTTCTCTTTATTCAAAAATACCATGGCTATTAATACAAAATTAAATAAATTTAGTAATCAGTTTATGGGACCAAAATATTACGTTATTTATATTGTGTTTGTTGTCATTTGACATTTTATATTTCTATTTATACCACAAACATCGTTGTCAGTCAAAACGATGGGCAATAGTCAGCAACAAACTAATTTCCCATGTTAATCTCCTACGTATTCCTTGAAATATATATATATATATACATATATTAAATTTAGTTTATTTAGAAAAAATATTGTGTGCACCTTATGCACGCAATATGTTTAGTGCATATGATACACAAACTATTTGTACTTATTCTAAATTTGTAAATTTAGAATGTAATCAGATGTTTCATATTAATATCTCGAGAATAAACATACGAGTATAAACCTACTAAATAATTAATTCCAATTTCATTTCTCCCTTTCCACAATTAAAATCTAACCTCAATCTCCCCATTCACAAACATAACCTATAAGTGAAACCATACCAATACTTTCCCTTATTAAAAAACTATAACAATTACACCCAAACAACTTTACATCTGTATCAACATACACCTTACAACTCTCTCAATGAAAGTTGTATCGAAAGGAGCGCTGCAAAAACCTGAGGCAGTACTCCTCGTCTTGTTCTTGTATCAAGATGACCTACATCGGACAGGATACGGAACAGAAGCGGATGTATATCGAGAACGCTGTCAAAAGTGAACTCGAGGTATGGGAAGCAAATATTGATCATTTAGAGATTTCGGTGATCGTGAGAACGGATGGATGATAACGGTATGATGACGGTGAAGATAGTGAGATGGTATTAATGTGAAGTGTACGATGCATTTGCATATGAATTTTATATGCCCGAGAAAGGATATTGTTATATGAGATTGTTGTTTAATGGAGAATGTACTGTGGGAAAGGTGTGTATTTTTTATTATTTTATTCCTAATTGAATGGAAACTATTCGTATGGTATATGCACATTGTAGGTCAAAAGTTTTTAGAGACTAGGTACAATTTTTTCCCATTTCGCGTTTACAATTTACAAAGACAATTTCGTGAGACTGATTTAGTCAAACATGGTACAGACCCCATTTTAAATCTTTAAAAGTCCATTGTTCGAATGACAATTTGTAAACTTTTTACCTCTCGCTAAAAGAGGTAGTATTGGATTCATGCTAAATATCGCATATCCAGATTTTAATGATTAAGTAGGGACCCTACAATCCGATTTTAATATTTTTATGATGATGTCTGTGTGTATGTGTGCATGTGTGTGTGTGTGTATGTATGTGTGTGTATGTGTGTATGTATGTGTGTATGTATTTGAGTCGGTTGGAAGGACGATTTCTCAAAAACTATAATACTTAAAATCTGTTTAACTATGTATTTTTCAATCGGACATTTTGGTAATAATTTTACAACCGGAAGTAGCAGATTCTTAAAAAAAAATCTTCTAAATATTATTTTTTGATAAATTTTGTTCTTGCTAGTAAAAGACGAGTAAATTCTCTATCTAATACATACAAATAATTTATTACATCTGTTGTGTATTTAGAGAAAAAGAAATATAAGGTACATACAACATACAAGTATATAATACTCTGTTGTAAGAAATATCACATCACAAATAATGTCATGGAAACCAATTGAAAAATGAAATTGTTTGTAACTGACAGATAAATGTCAGTGTCAAAAATGCAGAGACATTACTGAAGATTTTTTGTGGGAAGTACATATACCCTTGAAAAATAATGTCAAACCCGACAATGAATTGGAAAAATTTCAAAAAATTAGAAGAGTAGAACAAAATTTCTTCATAGAATAAATTTAAAATTAAAATATCTAAATATAAAGCATAGATGTAAGTAGACTTTTTGGTGTAGAGTGTAAGTATACAAAAAATGTTAAATACAATAGGGCGCGCGTAGTCATGTGACGTTATTGGCCTTGACCAGCAGATATGGGGGACCGTGACAGATTGATATCTAGTAATTATGTACATAGATGTCAAATATCATAAGTTTTCATTCAAAATTTCGTAATTTTCTAATTCCATGTGATTTATTATCGTCGACAAGTAAATTCCACACTCCTGGTGTCAAATTAACTACTTGTATTTAGAAGATCTTGAAATTATTAATGAATAATTCTTACATTTGGCATCTATGTACATGTCATTCTGACATGGATTCCCATATTTGCTTGTCAAGGCCAAAAATATCACATGACTGCTCATGCCTTACAGTTATGTAACCAAAACGGATGTGGCGAGAGATATTTTGTGCTGGACACAACAGATTATTTTTTTTAAATTGGAATTTTTATTCGAAACTCATAAAAAATGGTATATTTACGTAGTATTGTACGAGTATTTAGAATACACTGAAACTTATTACCACCAAGTTTGTAATTTTTGTCATTGAGTCATTATCCCAAAAAGTCATAAATACCCAAATTTGAGTAAAAAAATCTGTTGTGGCCAGCACAATACCTCTCGCCACTTTTTTTGGTTACATAAATATAGGACGCGAGCAGTCATGTGACATTGTTGGCCTTGACAAGCAGATATGGGGGTTCTGTCAAAATGACAATTAGTAATTTTGTACATAGATGTCAAATGTCAGAATTATACATCAAAAAATTCAAGATTTTCTATATTCACGTAGTTAGTTTGTCATACTTGACCTAGACAAGCAGATATGGAGGCCCTTGTCAAAATGACAGTTAGTAATTATTTACATAAATGTCAAATGTCGTAATTTTTCACGTGGTTAATTTGTCACTAGGAATATGGAATTTACTTGTCGAGGAAAATAAACCACATGGAATTGGATTATCATGAAATTTTGGATGGAAAATTGACATTTGACATGTATGAACATAATTACCATCTGTCATACTAACTCGGGCCCCCATATTTGCTTGTCCAGTCCAATAAAGTCACACGACTGCTCGCGACGTAAAATTTTCAAATTTCAAAAAAATTATATTTAGAATTTGTTTTTTAATAATACTACTACTTCCGGTTTTCCAATTGGTACCAAAACCTTTTCAACTCTTTCCATTAATGTTAGATTGAGAAATCCGTAGTCAAAAAGGTCTTTAGTCTTAGAAATCGTGTCTCCAACAACCTCACACACACACACACACACACACACACACACATCCACACACACACACACACACACACACACACACAGACATCATTGTAAAAATGTTAAAATCGGATTCTGTGGACCTTAAATCGTACTTATTCAATAAAATCTGGATATGTGATTTTTAGCATGAATCCAATACCTCTCTTAGCGAGAGGTAAAAATTCCAATATCTATTTGTTCTATAAATCTATTAAAAGTAGGCTTTTTAATGTTTGTTTTTAGGGTTAAAAATGTCATTTTGTGACACAAGTGTTAAAAGTGACAGATCATTGTTACTTGCAACATGATTGTTAAAAGTGTAATAAATTACCTTGGTACTAATGACGAATGGAACAACAAATCGACATTTTTGACATATGCCAGAAAATTATTAGAAATACAAATTTAAATGAAAAAATCTGTTGTGGCCTGCACATTACCTTCCGTCAATCCTGTATATTATGTACAAATTCTATACATAAATTTTCTGGCAAAAGATTCTAAATTTACAGTAAGATTATTTCATAAAAAAACTATGCATATTGCACTTGACACTGACATCTTCTTCGTCTTCTTCTTCTTCTTAGTTCTTTAGCTTTTCCAATTTGTTACGGGCCGCTATTTTTTATTTTCTTTTTCCACTCATTTATTATGCGTGTCGTTCTTATTCAGTTCCTTTTCTTTCAAGTCTTCCGCAATACAGTCCCCCCTTTCTTCAATCTTCTATTTCCAAGCTATTCATTCTTTTTCCAATATATTATTCACCTCTCCTCATGACATGATCAAACCAATGTAATTGTCTGTCTTGTATCTTTCTAGAAACTCTCTCATCTTATTTCTCTTATTCTTTCATTCCTTATCTTATCTTTCCGTGTCTTCCCAACATTTATCTCAATATCCTGATCTCTGCCACGTTCATTTACTTTTCATTGATATTAACATATGTCAATTTGAATTATCTAAATATATTACAGTTTCTATGGTTAGCATAGCTGGCTGATTTATGAAATTTAATATCTTTACAATTCTTTAACTCTATATCGATTGAATATGAAGTATAAAATGCAATCATATCCTATAGAGTATAATAAATTATATAATTTATAATAACATTAAATGTCAATAAATGATATTTAACTGCTTTTTTTTCAAGAAAAACTGTTAAAAGCAAATGAGGGTACTACCAGTGATCCAATTATAACCAAAATTTAACCATATCTGCATATGGATCTAAATTCGAGGAATACGAAAAAATTATAATTTTTGGAATTGTGGTATTGGAGTTATGCGATCCGAAACGATCGTCACATACACAAACACACACACAGACACACACACATAGTATTACTCGCAGATAACTTTATTGCATTTCGTATGCATAGGTGTGCAACATGAAATAACAATGAATATATTTTAACTGAAAAAATAAGTGTAATTTATTTGTAAATTATGTTTCTCGTTAAATAATGCCTTTCTCAAATATTTATGTTCTTCACCTGTTTTTGAAAAATCACAAAAACAGACTTGATCATAGAATAATAATTTGATTCAAACATCGTCACTGAGTAAACATTATTACAGGGGGCAGTGTAGTAGATAATAATTATATATCTGTAACTGTACAACATACGAGTAGGTACGTCATTATTATTTGTAGTGTGTTACTAATGTCACCATTTATGTATATCAGTCACACTCACACAACATAAATTACATAGTCATACGTCAAATAATCTTTCTCTTTCTAATATGAAATGTTGCTAAACTACACCTGATAAAGTGCTGTGTATTCTGTCGAACAAGTGACCTTGAATAGTCATATTTTGTGAATACAACTATACCAAATAATAATCGAATATCCGTTGAATGTTTAATTAAAACATTGCGTCTAATGTACGCGATAAAATCCGAAAGTCTTCGGCGACTAAAATAATAATATATGAATTTGTATAATGGTCCCCAACCCCAACCTTCAAACCATTTCTGTGTGCGTGTTATGTATTTATATAAAAACCTACTCGTTGCTAGGATAATCAATTTTAAAAATTAGATGTGGCCAGCACATTTCCTTCCGTCAATTATATGTATTTTGTACAAATCCCATAACGAAATGTCCTTTAAATAGATTCTATATATCTATTAAAATTGTAACACGAACATATACTATTTTCTACAAATTCCATACCGAAAGTTTCTTGGAAAAGAATATATATATACAGGGTGCCCATTTTAAAATGTCCCGCCTGAAATTTCATAAATAGGCAATCCATGTTACTTTTCATAAGTGACTTGGTTTTTATAATTTTGATTTTTATAATTAACGATTAAGTGACTGCTGATTTATGTCAGAAAAAATATTGACAGAATTTATTGCAATCAAATCAAAACTGCAAAATGTACGACTATTCTAAAAAAAGACGGACATGCTGTTGATATTAGAGGAGGAAGACATTTATTATAATTTAATTTATTGTAGTTATCATTTATTAATTTCTTACTATTGTATTTATTTATTTGTAATTTCATTATATTAAATACGTTTGACTTTCGAATTTACGTTTCATTTACGTTTTCAATGTCATTTTTGCACTTACCTTATTTTATTTAAAGTACAAATAATTTACACGTAGTGGCTAGTTAAATGTAGTCTGTGTTGCCTATTTTTAAACTTTAAGGCGGGACGTTTTAAAATGGGCACTCTGTATATATATATATATATATATATATATATATATATATATATATATATATATATATATATATATATATATATATATATATATAATATATACGATGTAAATTGCACTTGACACTGACATCTGTCAATTACAATTATTTGAATATATCAGCAGTTTTCAGGGTTACAACATAACTTGCTGATTTAAGCTAAACTCTTTATATTTCTTTAAGTCTAACTGCGTTTTTTTAAGAAAAACTGTTAAGAACTTCAAATAAGGGTACTTTCGGTTGACCAATTATAACCAAAGTATAATCAGTCTTCATATGGATGTAAAGAAGAGAAATGAGAAAGAATTATAATTTTTAGTATTGTAGGGTGGGAGTTATCGTCGGATAATGTTTTTCACACACATACATCATCGTAAAACAAGTAAAACGTGTTCTATGGACCCTAAAACAAACTTATTCATTAAAAACTCACCACTGAATTTTTTGACAAAAGACAATATCTTCCTTACCTAAAGGTGACGGAAGATAAAAATAACTATTATTTTCAAGAAATAAATTAATTCGCAATATTTCAAATCCAATTTTATCTGATGGAATCTAAATTTATGTACATATATACGGTAGTAACATCAATTTCCTTTGTGACCTAGTTTAAAACGATTTGTAATTTAATAACGTCATAATAAATGAGTTATAAAATAGAGTAATCTCAGAATGACAACTATTTATTGCATGAAAATTATGAACCAGAGTAGCTATCATTCATGGTGGTTGAATGGGCGCCATAATTTTTATTGTCTGCTACGATTTTAAGTGAATTGCGTAATAAAAACAGTTTGATGGTCGTGGAACATCTCGTTAAATCCGTTTTGCACAACGCAGTGACATTTTCTTGACCAAGAATTCTTTCAATACATTGTACTAAAAAAATGTTTTTACTGGACAATAAAAATGTAATAATATGTTACAGATAAATGAGAAGATTTATAAAAATCCAATGTGGTTATCACATTACTTCCTGCCATTTAAATTTTATTCATTTAATTAAAAAAAATATTTTTAAGTTTCTCTGCATGCAACTGTTGTTCCAGTTTTCAATACACATATTGTATTTTTTCTCCAAAATCATATCATTAAATCTATATTAATTCATAATTTATTTTGTGATACTAACTTACAATTTTTGTCAGCTTCAAATGTATAACAACTGTTCCGTTAATTAGGTATTTTATAAACTCATAATAAATTAGGTAAAGAAGTAACTTCAAAATAAATATACCGTCATGAAGGTACAAATGTCATGGCAAACCAGTAGCGGTTCCAGGATATACATGGAGGATGGGCATAATAAAAAAAAAAAATATTTGAAGAAGTGCCACCCATTTTTAAAATAATAAAGATACTTATACAAAGTGGCCATTCAAACACGGAATATAGGAGTTTAATAGGGTATTTTAAATAAATGCGGATATTGTCTCTCCTGTGACTTTTTGAGCAAAACCACAAAAATACAAAGTAGTTTAAAATTAAATTTGTCCATTAACTGAGTTTAAATTTAATGTAACAGTACATCTGCAGCATGAAATATTTAAAATATAAAATAAACAAAGATATCACTTAATGCGAAAAATACAAATAAAATTAAATGTTACAGTCTTTTTGGCATAGAATTTGGTTACTTTAATATAATAAAACTATACCTTCCGTCAATCCTGTATATTATGTATAAATTCCATACATAAACTTTCTTGCAAAAGATTCTAAGTTTCCAGTAAAATTATTTCATAAACAAACTATGCAAATTGCACTTGACACTGACATTTTATTCTTTAGCTTTTCCCATTCGTTAGGGGTTGATATTTTTTATTTTCTTCTTCCACTCATTTCTATTTTGCATGTCGTTCTTATTTAGGTCCTTTTTTCTCATACAGTCTTTCCATATTATCTTTGGTCTTCCTCTGTTTCTTTAACCTTCTATTACTAAGCTATCCATTCTTCTTCCAATATATTCTTCATCTCTCTTCATGACATGTTCAAACTAATTTAATCATCTCTCTTGTATCTTTCTAGAAACTTTTAACACTAGAGTTATTTCCCTTAATCATTCATTCGTTACCGTATCTTTCCGTGTCTTCCTCAACATCTATCTCAACATCCTCTTCTCTGCCACATTCATTTACTATTATTATTAACTATTTTGAATATATGCAAAAACTTAAAGGTGTTTACTATGTGTATATTCTCAATAATTCCCTCGTATACCTATACATATTGTAGTAAAGTTTAATATTTATTCATTAACAATAGACAAACACCTTATGCATAAAATTATCATCGTAACAAATCTAAAGAATGGTATGTAGATAAAGAAGTTTCACGCATCCGTGACCTTATCAAACATGTGTTCATAATATCAATACTTATTTCAATCTCATTGAATAAACTCCAAGAAAATAAATTGATCAATAAATAATAAATATCTCCGTAGCAGAAAATAAATTTTTCATCAGATACACCAAGTTTTTAGATGTTTCGTGAAGTTTAAAAGAAAATATTACGTTTGTAAAACCGACACTTGTTTTGTTTGATACAAAGAAAGTCTTTATTTAATTCGCAATTCAACCTCACAAAAGAAAACCACAAATCAAATTCTGTAGACAAATATGAGAGAGATAAAAAGGCGAAAACATGAAATAAGAAGACGTTAGGGGGTTTAAGTTTCCAAATAACTCCTTGTCAAAATAATGTCGGTAAAGATAAATCGACACTACCCAAACAGATCTTATACAGTGTAAATTTACAGTGTGTTATTGAAGTAAGCATACAACGCTTAACCGATAGTAGAACTAACCCCATAAATAGTAAATCTGGCAATAATTTTTGTGTTAAGATGCGCAATGGTTCATAGACTCTGGGAGGGAGGGGGTGAAATATGGAACGGAACTCATTCTGTCCTAACTCTGCTGCAATTAAGATCGGAAAGTACAAACCGAGGAAGGATTTAAAAGTAAATTAAATGGGTTACATAGTAAAAGCCGGGAAATTATTGCGAATATTTTTGATTTTATGAAACGTGAAAGCGAAGCAGATGAACCACTTATACCGTCATCGAATATAGCCAAAAGGGTTGCTGCAAATACTGGTGTTTCTATTTTCAAATTTGTAAGGCGAAGACGCAAATTATAGGAGGTATTTTGTAAATTATAATTTTTCTAACATAAGTTGCATAAATAAAGCAATATTTTGGAATAGTTTTGTATATTTTTATTTATAAAATGACGTTTCGACAGCGAAGTGCTGCCTTTGTCAGGTAAAATAATAATACGACTTAATTTTGAACCGTTTTTAGGTCTAAGAAAATATTTCAAATTTAAGAATGTTATGAACATTCACCACAAAACTTTGAAAGCCTTTTTGACATATAATTGATATATACACACCATAAAATGAGATAGAAACATTATAAGTTAAATTCATGTATGTATAATTTGAATTTTCCGCTATTATATTTCATAAGTTATCACGAAGAGCGATAAATTTGGCGCTTGGTTTGCTTGCGAGCAAATCAAGCAAATGCTGGGCTAGCAAAGTCGTTCAACAAATTTTACTTCCGATTGCTTGTATTCCTGGGGCTTATTCAACGCACATAATGAAAAGTAAATGAATGTGGCAGAGATGAGCATGTTGAGATAGATGTTGGAGAAGACACGGAAGGATACGGTAAAAAATGAAAGAAAAGGGAAATAACTCTAGTGTTAGAAGTTTCTAGAAATATACTAGAGACGATTACATTGGTTTGAACATGTCATAAAGAAAGATGGAGAATATATTGGAAAAATAAAGAATAGCTTAGAAATAGAAGGTTGAAGAAACAGGACTGTATTGCGGAAGACTTGAGAGAAAAGGAACTGAATAAGAACGACACACAAAACAGAAATTAGTGGAATAAGAAAATAAAACATAGCAGCCCGTAACGAATGGGAAAAGCTATAGAAGAAGAAGAAGAATTTGTCAGTGTCAAGTGCAATTTGCATAGTTTATGAAATAATTTTACTGGAAATTTAGAATCTTTTGCAAGAAAATTTATGTATGAAATGTATACATAATACACAGGATAGATGGAAGGTATTGTGCTGGCCACATCAGATTTTTTTTGTTACATTTCGTGTACCTATTATATATTTTTTAGATTACTATTTTATAATAAACCTATATTTTTCATAATATATTTTTCGTTAATTATTTTTTACCTCATCTCAGACATAACTAATATTTGTTAAATTTCAGTCTCTTGCTACATCAGCATGTAGTAAATAGCGTGCTAGTAATTTTGTATGTAATGTGTAAAGAAACAAAATTAATTTTTAAAAGAAACCGATATCGGATTGTATTTCTCGCGCCTACTACTTTAAAGGGTCTGATGCGTGGCGTATTGAATGGCAGAATCAAACTGATTCTACTGGGTATTCAATATTTAATACACAGAAACGTCCGGATGACTTTGATCTTCCACGCAAAATTTGGGTTTCATTAAACAGGGTTAGAACTGGACATAGTAGGTGTGGATTTTCATTTTACAAATGGGGTTTGTGGTCAGATCCAAAATGTGATTGCGGCGCTGAACAATAAACAATCAACCACATTGTAAATGAATGTCCACTTCGAACAATCCAGGAAACAATGGAAGACTTCTTTCATGTTACTCCAGGATCTATCGTATGGTTGAATACCCTGACTTGGACCTATAAAAAATATAAATAAAATAAAATAAATAAATATATCATCACGGCATATTACCCATTGCTGGGTGTGCCAATCTGCTTTGTACACAGATATCGGTATTGATGAAATATTTATACCGTGCGGGCGCTTACCAGGCGCACAGGGGTCAATTTTGTGTCATTAAAATTCGAAGTAATTTTTGGCGTCGGTCGGGATCGAACCCGAGTCCTCAGATTCGCGACCACACACTTAGGCACACAGCCACGAGACTCCAATATTTTTATTATGTATTTATATTTGTGTATGTAATGCCATAAGCTAATAATAATACTACTAGCAAGACTTGTTTATCGAAGCAATGGTTTGTTAATAATGTAGATTTAAATTTTCTTCAAAGGCTACGCCAAGAAAAACAGTATTTTGTTGTCTTTTTAGTAACTGACCATTGATACAAATCATCTGCTGTATGACATTTATATTCTGGTATAAATTGTAAAAGGATAGTTTTGGTCTCATTGCGGAATAATTTATTGGCGTTGCACCCTTGCAAAAGTGCTAAAATATTGATTTCACAATTTATTATGGACAATCTCGTTAATGTCATTGCCTGATACAATAATCGAGGTATCGTCAGCATACTGAATAAAATTGGCGGCAGCACCTGTGCAGTCAACCAAGTCGCTCACGTACATGCCAAATAAATTAGGTGTGAGTATTGTTCCTTGTGGTACTCCTATATTGCTTTTTAGATTGTCTCATATAATATTATTATAAATTTCTTGGGTATTTCTTGACTGTTGGTATAATGTAAAGGTTATAGATAAATAATTGGAGTTGCAGTCTGGTGAAAAATGTTTGTTAGGATTTATCTATTTAACATTCCGACGTTTCGATTCCATGATGATGATTCATTTTTCAGCAGACTGCAACTCCAATTCTTTATCTATAACCTTTGCATTATTATAAACATTGACATCATTTTTTAAATTTAATGACACAAAGTGTTCTCTGTCACTTAAGAAACTTTCAATCCAGTTTAAAGTTGTGCCTCTAATTCCGTAAGAATATAATTTGTTCAGAAGTATTTTATGGTCGAGGCAGTCCAAAGCTTTCGAGATATCACAGAAAATACTTGCTGGTTGTTTATTATTTAAATAGTTAATTTTTTGTATAAAAAGCTATTTCTGGTGTCAATAATTTTATTTATTTACGAAAATGACAATAAACACATACATACATACATAAAATCACGCGTATCCCACTTAGTGGGTTCGCACAAACCCGGAACCAATAAGAACAACATCAACATCATACAACAAATCCTTACTCTGGAACATATTAAAGTGACCGATTGTCGGTAGCAAAATACCTTATCCGGATCACAATAATAATCATCCTTCGCCACACATTCCTGTCTAAAGCACACTTGTTTCGCTTCGGCCACACTCATAATCGCATTCATACATGCTCTTCTTCTCTTCTTACTTGGAAACTCTCTCTGTCTTTAAGCACCCTACCAACCACATCTATCCCCTTACACACTGGTCGGCCACGCAATCGAAAACCCTCAATAAATTAGTGGTTACAAAACCGACTCATTGTATAACAGGTGCGTAGCCAATTTCTATTAGTATAAGATTGTGGTTTTAACTTTTAACTATTGAAGTTTAAATTAAATTGAAGTCAATTATTTTTACATAAAAATAAACTTTCCTGTGACGTGGACATTAGAATAGCTAAGTGTCTGTAATTTAATGCCTATGGAAAAAATATTGTATTTAATTAAAGATACTTAAAGTAGCTAGCTGCACCCAACAGCGGCATTTATTTACGTACTTAATTTATATTTGACTTTTATTTGTTCCGTAGTAAATGTTCTTTTACAAAATGAACAGTTGTTCAATGAAATTATATAGGATGTTATTAAAATGTTTCGCCAAATTTCAAGGAATAATGTACACACTGAAGCAAGAAAAAAATGTATATAGGTATGTAAACATCTATCCGAAAATCATGCCTGTAGGAATTGCGGGTAATTTTTGTATAAACAATTTTTAAAAAATCTATCTTTATCTCTGTAATAAGTTAAAAAATGTTATTTCACCACGTAAGAAAATAGCGTTGAATTAGATAGAGATATAAATTCAGCCCTTTGATTGGTCAGAATGCAAGCCTAGTTCACAAAAATATAAAACAAATATCACCTGTCAGTTGTCAGTTATCAAATAAAATCTACCAGATTAAGTAATGTTTATTCATGTTTTATTGTAATTTTTAATATTCAGGTCTTCTACATTTTCAGAGATAATAGCTTTTTATATACCACGTTAAGATAATTTTTATTCATGAAACTTTTTTTCATAAATAAACATTATCTGAACTCCCTTGGTGTATAAATATCTCTCATTATTGACAAAGTTTGGTTTCACGAATTTAAATTATTTATTTAACACATGCAGAAACTATACTTTTGTGAGTGTCAGTATGTTTTGACAGGCCGAGCATTAGTAAATCTGTTTCTCGGCGTGTGATACACAAGATATTTTGTGCCAACGTCTCCCTAAGTTTATTAATGAATTTGATTTATTGTCCACATATGAAATAGTAAGGATTTTTTATGATGGTAACAACAGAAGATTTGAAAAATTTCAAATGACAGATTTACAAGCATTACATGAAAAATTAGCAAACATTATTTATTGGTTTTGCATTGCAAGTTCAACTACTTAAAGCTTATAATGTGTTCACTTCAGTTAACAATTCATAATTTAGTATTACAAGTTGCAAACATATATGGTTAAATAAAATAAAAAATCCAAATAACATCTTTATTTGGGGCTGTTTTGTGCGTGGTTATTTTAAAGAAGAATCGTTCTGGATCGATTTTACATCATCGTAACTTAAGACCTCGTTAAATAAGCATAAAACTACTGAGCAAAATCATCCTCGATTGTTATATAAGGCAGGATTTTATGGGCAATAAAATCTGCAATTCATGAAATCAAAGGATTTTTTTCTTCCTGTGCGAAGCGATATCGGCTTTTAAGTTGGTTTTGGCATAATCTCCATCTGTTGAACTGCGGAAAAGTTGTGAAGAGATGCCATTTGTAAGACAACGACCTTTGTAAGGCCTCTGCCAAGTAACTTTACGAGAATACATTTAATCTTTTTGCAACATGGTTTACGACTTAGGTAGTTTATGAGCATTGGTCTATCGTGCATCGCGCAACCATAAACGGCACTAGACATACCTACAACGATTCATAAATTCATATATCACGTCTTCCATATAGTTAAGGAGTGTTTCTGTTGCTTATATTGGAAAATATAAGGGTGTCCTGGTTTACTGCACTATACTCCGGTCACGTGATCGATTCATTGTCAAGGAATGTGTTCCAAAACTCGCCTTCTCCAAACTGTTAATTTTGATAATTCATAAAAAACAGATTTTGACAACACTGAAGGATATAGATAACTGCGTTTACATCAGAACATAGAGAATATTGTACTGAATTTATTTTTCAAGGGATACATAAATTTATGACAACTTTTTGTGTTATCAGATAATAAAAATTGGATAATGGCAGTTTTTTGCAAAATATTTGGAAACGATTAGTTTTGGCACAAAAAGAATAAAGATAGTTTTGAAAGTGAAGTTTGAAAAATGTTTTAAAAACTTAGAATCTTCTAAGTATCTACATTTTCTTCCATCCCTATTCTGGAAATTACATCTTTGTAAAACTATGTTATTTCGCGTCTTCCAGTCATTTTTTCTTCCTTTTCACTCGCATAATAAGAGCGTCGTATCATCCATTGAGTTTTGGCGCAAGATGAATTTAAAATAACAAGCAGCGCTGGCAGCATTATCACGGATACATTTTTTCGCCAATTTTTAAAAAATGGATAAGGCTAGAACTTTCTCCCTCAATTGTTATGTTTGTAAAAAGGTGTATTAAGTTTTTTTACAGAACAATTTGGATTATTCGGTAAATAACATTGTGCCGTTTAATTTTCAATTCAAATTCTTCACCATCATCACATATGCTACTATTACTATCTGAGTCTGATATCTACAATTAAATTTTATTATATTATGTACGTACAAGTATTACACAGTGACTTAGTTAAACCACACTAATTGGATATTTTGCATAAGCGATTTAAGCGTACATTTTTTGTAATAAATATTTGAATGAAAGAAGAAAAACAATTTTTGGGTTGCTACGGTGGATTATATTTACTGCCCCTAAAGGGATTCGGCGATTACTAAATACAATTTTCTGCCGGACACTTTTTATTTACAAAAAACTGTTTTCCCATGTTAAACGCCTATGTCAAGGTTTGCTTAGGACAACCGGTAGTGTTTCCTGTTTCCAGCGATTTTTTTTTTGAACTAATGACTTTAGAGATAAATGTTATATACATAAAATGATTAAAATAAGGAGCTAATTTATCAGTAATAATAAATCTAAAATTTTACAAGTGGCTCTATAACAGTAGAAGCAAATTATATTTTTTAAATGGTACTCTATATAATTTTTTAGCCCATTTGATAGAGATTTTTTTTCTGATTTCAACGATATAAATATTGTTTAACAACTATTTCGAGAAAAATGGTATTAAAAATTAAAAATAATGCTACAATATTGCAATAGGCTATGTAATACATAGGTGTAGTAAAGCCATTTTTACCTCTCGCTAAGAGAGGTATTGGATTCATGCTAAAAGTCGCATATCCAGATTTTATTGAATAAGCACGATTTAAGGTCCATAGAATCCGATTTTAACATTTTTACAATGATGTCTGTGTGTGTGTGTGTGTGTGTGTGTGTGTGTGTGTGTGTGGATGTGTGTGTGTGTGTGTGTGTGTGTGTGTGTGTGTGTGTGAGGTTGTTGGAGACACGATTTCTCAAATTCTATAAGACTAAAGACCTGTTTGACTACGGATTCCTCAATCTAACAGTAATGGGAAGAGTTGAATAGGTTCTGGTTACAATTGGACAACCGGAAGTGGTAGTTTCTAAAAAAAGAATTTCTAAATATCATTTTTTGAAAATTTGTTACTACAAATATTAAAGATAATTAAATTCTCAATCTGACACATTTAATTTTTTTATTATATCTCGTATAGGTTTGGAGATATAGTATATAATAATATAGAATAATCTCTTGTAATAAATCTCGTTGCCCGGCAAACAGTTGCGATATTTTTTTTTGTTATTGACAAATAAATGTAAAATGTCAGTGTCAGATTTTTATGGGAGGTATGAGTAAAATTAATATATATTATTGTAATATTAATTAATTATGTATTTAAATTACAGGTATATTAATATTACATATATCCTTAAGAAATACCGCTAATACCGTCAATGAATTTGAAGAATTTTGAACATAGAATAGTGGTTATTTACATAGATGTCACAATTGTCATATGTCATAATTTTACATTCAAAATTTCAAAATATTCTGATGTTTATTTGTCATCCATTAGTATGGAATATACTTGTCGACGAAAATAATCCACATGGATTTGGAAAATCATAATGTTTCGAATGAAAACTTATGATATTTGACACCTATGTATATTACTAGCTCTCATTCTGACACGGGCCCGCATATCTGCCTGCCATTGGCTAACAAAGTCACATAACTGCTCGCGCCATATGCAACATAAAATGAAAATGGCGAGAGGTATTGTGCTGGCCACAACAGATTTTTTATTATATCGTTTCTAATCTCGAATACGATTTTTATCGAAATAATTAAAGGAGTTTTCATATTCCACGTTTTTAAAATAAGACATCAAGAGTCTATGACAGATATTTGCGCATTTTTTTAAATATTAGTTCCATGGCATCAATGATTTTTTGCAAAAAATATTGCTTTCGACTATTTTAAGGTTCCGGAAATTGAAAAATTATAATCAATAGCATATTCGGATGTGGTATTTTATTCTGTAGCAAAAACCTAAATATAATTTTGCTCTAAAATAATGAGGGGAACAAATAACTGCACATTAAAATTTTACCATTGAAACCCCTATACTGCGTCGTCCATGTCACCATATATATATATATATATATATATATATATATATATATATATATATATATATATATATATATATTTATATATTAAAAACTTTGTTACTTATTAAGGACATAATTCGTCGAAACTCATTGTTCGTGAAATTTATTCTTACAAGTAATCTTTCTGAGTAACGCAAAAGAACGATAAGAAAAATCATTTCCTGCATTAGAAAGAGTGATCATTTCCGCTTGATAATAAAAATGTTTTTAGTAGATATATTTTCAACATAACCTCATTCTCGTTGTTGGAATGCGATCGTCGGATGCTATACAAAAATCTGATATTATATAAAATTAAAAATCGTTCAAATAAAAACTGGAGTTCGTTTGCTTATTCATAAATTTATTTTTTATAAATTTTCGTTATTAAAAGCTTTTTCCGACGATTTTACACAAGAAAAGTTTTTAAAATTCAGATATAATGGAGATTCATTGAATTGTAATTTGCCAGGAAATGAGTCCAATATAAAAAGTTAAAAAACACATTTTCTACTTCGTTAATGAAATTAAATATAGATACTATAAATTCTACTACATAAAACAACGTGCTAAATTATATTTAAATGCATCAATTGATCCTTCTTAGTTAAAGATATGACTACAAGCTACTAAAATTATATTGTTAAGTACAGTGGACCTAATAGAATCAATATATGTTCTGTTATGAAAAAGATTCAACAATTTAAGAAAAAAAAAATTCTCTTAAAAATATGTACGTAGGTACCTATCATTAAATTTATTAGATAATAGTGTTTAACGAGAGTCTTGCATTTTTCATGGAAGACAAGAAAAAGACAAAAGTGATATATTTCGTTATAAGATAATATAAGAATCTGTCTTGCAAGAGAAATGCAAGAATAGCAATATTATTAGCATTCTTGCACTTGTAATATTTTACTATTTAAAATATATCAACATTTTATTACAGTTATTTATAATGGGTTTTAGTGAGAGAAAAAATTGTATTTCAATGTATATTTAATATTATACCAAATGATTTGGTAAAGTGTATACACGAACGAACAAGGCAACTGCGTGCTGCGTCGTCAAACGTAAGGTACCTCAGCAGGGGGAAAAAGAAATTTATGAATGGCTCCGTTCCGAATCAGTTTTGTTTAAAACTGAGATCTAATTACGCACCACAAAGAAACGTAGGTATATTTTTGATCGTTAATTTAAAAATAATATCTAGGAATTTGTCATTGTATTTAATGAAATTCAATGAAAAATCCATCCAAATACAAGACAAAAAATATGCAAGAAGCTTGCAAACAAGACAATATTTTTGTTTACAAGAGTAACGCAAGACAAGAATTAGCCTAGCAAGACAAGAAATCTTGCCACTTCCGTTTTTGGTTACATAAGTAAGTATAGGACAATTTCTTCATAGAATGATTTAAATTTAAAAAATCTAAATATAAAGTATAGATATAAGTAGAATTTTTGGTGTAGAGTGTTGGTACACAAGAAATGTTAAATACAATAGGGCGCGAACAGTCATGTGACATTGTTGGCCTTGACAAGCAGATATGGAGGCCCGTGCCAGAATGACAATTAGTAATTATGTACATAGATATCAAATATCAGAATATTCATTAAACATTTCAAGATTTTCTAAAGTCACGTAGTTAATTTGTCACCAGGAGTGTGTAATTTACTTGATGCAAATAAACAACATGGAATTGGAAAATCACTAAATTTAGAATGAAAAATTATGGTATTTCACATCTGTGTACATAATTACTAGCTATAATTCTAACACGGGCCCCCATATCTGCTTGTCAAGGCCAACAAAGTCACATGACTGCTTGCGCCCTATTGTATTTAACATTTCTTACATACCTACACTCTACACCAAAATTTTTACTTATATCTATTCCTTATATTTAGATTGTTTAATTTTAAATTCATTCCATCAAGAAATTTTGTCCTACTCTTCTAATTTTTCTAAATGTTTCCAATTCATTGTCGGAATTAATAGTATTTTGGAAGGGTATATGTAATATACCTATAATTTTAAATATTTAACTATTAATACAATAAGAAATAATATAATGTATATACTTCCCAGAAAAAATCTTCAGTAATGTGTCTGGATTGTTAAAACTGACATTTATCTATCAGTTACAAACATTATAATTTTTCAATTATTGGTTCCCATTATTTGGGCTGTGAGATTTATTACAACAGATTATTATATACCTTATATTTCTTTATCTCTAAATCTATAAAAGATATAACAAAATATTTATATGTATCTTATAGAGAATTTACTCTTCTTTAATACTAGCAAGAACAAAAATTTTCAAAAAAATTTTACAAGAATTTTCATCTCTTCCCAGTAATGTCCGATTATTAAGTATTATAGTTTTTGAAAAATCGTCCTTCCAACCTCCTCACACACATACACACACACACATATACAACCACACACACACATACACGTAAGACGAAAGGCGCCAAAAACAGTGAATTTATAGATCTTAACGACGTGCGTTTATAGACCTATAAAGACATAAAAATAGGAAAAAAATATAGATTCATTGAATTAAATTGTTAACATGTTTTTGTATCAGAAAGCACGCATTCAAAATTATATAGAAATTATCTGAGAACATACACCTATCATTAAATTGATAGGCACATACTAGTAAAAAGTTTTTATTTATCAAATCTATACAAAAAACATAAATTTATTAATTCATTCATCAAAATTATAGGTATTTACCCTACTTAATACATCTACAAATCTAGTAAACCATTAACATATACATTTATTCAAAAATCAAACTCAATCTCATATTCCAAGCATGTCACCTGTCCAGCAAGAAACAAGCTTTAGAAACTAACATCATCTTGGGAAAAAAGACGATCTCATGACCTGGATTTCTCATTGAAAGTCTCGGCCGGCATCTGAGTAGACCATCAGAAGGCGCGGGATTCGATCCCGGCACCAACCAGAGAGGGGGAATATAATGAATGAACACAGATATAAACGCACTCGTATCAAACGCGGAATGGTTATTCACTTCGGATGACCATGCAACTACACCTCGATGAGGCGTAGGATAGGGATTTTTTTAGACAGTATAATGGTACCATTCATTGATATTTTTGTAGAGATATTTAAACAATGATGCATTGTATGTTTAAAACAAAGATAGGTTAGATTATACTTTGGTAGATAACAGATAATATAATAGTAATATTCATACATATTTTTATTCATTTATGAACAGTAAACGTTCAAAACTTTTAAAATTAAATTAGATTATAATATAATTTGTACAATAAAGAACACCCCAATATTTTAAATATAATTATTGCCAATAAGTATTCTTTTCATAATGATAATACAAATACCAAATTTATTAGATTTGGAGATTTTATTTCACTATTTTCGATTGAAATTAAGAATGAAACATCTAGTCGTACTTTTAGTTGATATGGGGAAGCATTTGTATAACTCTGAGCGTAAATTATAATTTTCACAATATTAATGTACAATATTTGAAAAATTGTAAATTATAATTTATTAATAATGAATAACTCTGCCAGCCGCCATGTTTATAGTGATTCGAGCGCCGCCAACGTTCAATCAAGGAAGTTAAAATTGCTCTTACATTTAAGCGCAGTGGGCTCTTTTGTTATGTAGGCATAATATAGATGCAATTGAATCTATATTTGACAAATGATGGTTTATGAATATGGACTATTGCCTTTTACTAAGATACAATATGGAAATATAAAAAAAAATCGGTAAGTATAGACAGTAATTTTCAAAAAAATTAATAGAAGTACATGTACATTTATTATTAAATTTCTAAATCCGTATAATAAATAAACGAAAGCCTGACGCAATACTTAATGTAAATTTTATTATTTTACATACACAAATTGGTGTATGAGTACTTATCATTTTGCCAGAGTTGTCATATACAACGAAATTTTAATTCTGAAACATATTTAGCGGACCAGACACTCAGGCACGCGGCCAAATATTTTAATTTTAAATAGCACAAAATTGATCCCTGTGATGCACTCTCCACGCCAGAAATGAGTGTCCGTGAGGTGACGCCTGGTAAACGCCTGCACGGTACAAATATGTCATCATCATTACCGATATCTGTGTACAAATCAGATTGTCACACCCAGAAATGGGTAATATGCCGTGATGATATATTTATTTATTTATTTTAAACATAGATATTGTGTACAACAATAAATATGTAAAATTTAATTTAGAAATTACTTAAGTTAACAGTGACAGAAAAAATGCAATTGGCTATTTTCTATATTATTAATTTTAGACCTATAAATTAAATTACAAAGTTGAGGAGTAAACTTAAATTTCACTTTTTGAATACTTGCATTTTCATCAAAAATTAAACTAGTTATTAATTTTCAATTCAATTTCAAATGCTTTATCAGTTGGCCATGATATCTGGACCACCTTTGTTTGAGTAAATATTTTGATGTTTACCTGACGTATCATTTGCTTTTAATTATTTCGAACAATCGACTGTCGATTCAATAAAGAATTAAATTAAATTTAAATAGAAATAATTTTTCTTTCATTTTTGACCGTTTTAAATAATGAAAAACAAATCAGATAAACGTTAAAATATTTCCTTAAGCAAAGAAGGAATGTCGTGGCAAACTGATAATGCATTAAAGTTTCATAATTATAAAAAATCAGTAACTACTTATTTTTTTTTAATGAAAAAGGAAGTATTTGATATAGGTAAGTTTAAAGTTAATTTAAATTACTTTCAGATAATATAAAAATTTGTATATCATTTCATTTAAAAGATAAACGATTTTATCACTTCCGACGAAATCGGATGTAGAATTTAAAATATTTTCAGAACAAAAAGCGACATTTAAGTTTGCCCCCCATTTTGGGATAAATCTAAATTTAATAATAAAAAATTTTTTTCATACTTTTCAATTACCGTCTATATAGAAATTTGCTTATTCACCAATGAAATTTTCAATATCAAATAAAATAAACCTAACTTAGTGCAAATTAAAAAAATTATGTTAATTCATATTTTACATTCAATTTTAGAAATGAAATCTTTATCTAAACGAGAGTTAATCAAATCTAAAATATGTCATGATGAAGATCCCGCCTAGTTTTTATTAGTGAAAATTTCTCCTGCAACATTACTGAATTTCTTTTCTTCTCCGGGTGTCATCCAAAACCAAACCGGAATGCGGCCTACTCAAACATACCTACATTACAGTTTGGATAAAAAATATTCCGATAAAAAATGATATTTTAAAATAAGCTTAAGGCAACGGAATCCGTTAATAATGCTTATGTATATGTCATTTATATGAAAGTTTTTAGGTCACGACGGGTCACTCAACGATCGACCTTGACCATCGGGTGCATTAGTCCCACGATGGTCAGTTGCATTGACCTACTTACGACCTGCAGCGCGATGCCCAGATAGCATACGGTGAAGCGATCCAAGAACGAAGATCATCTTACTTGTTTATAATTTGATTTACAGTGTTGCATTACGAAAAGATCGATTCTGTTTTAATGGGTCAATGTGTGTTTGAACTGAAACACACGAAAAGTAAATTAAAAGTTGCATTCGTACGTTGTCCGTACGTCCTATATGTATACAGGTGATACTGAATTATTATTTTTTATTATTTTTAATTTTCTACTAGGCTTAGGGGCTTACAAATCGTAGTATTTGGCATGCTTCTGGTTTAACAGGAAGTGACATTAAATTTCATATTTCGCATGGGACTGCCTATAGATTTTTATACATTTGGAATCTACGAATTCAACGATGTGCTTGGAGTGAATTTTATTAAAGAAATAAATTACAGAACGAGAAAGAGAAATGTGTGAATATTTAACCTGGTACGCCATGATATGAGATAAGCTGCGAAAAAAAATTGGTTAATTTTAATAAGAACAATGACAAAAAAAATAAATGACGGAATAACTTTGTTACAGTAAACAAGTATCTCCACTATTTTCACAGCCTACCTGATATCATGGCTTACCAGGTTAATTATTCATAATTTTCTTCTACGTTTTTGTAGTTCATTTCTTCCATAAAATTTTACTTCAAGAAATATCCTTGTATTTGTAATTTTACGTAGATTCCAAAATAAATATAAAGGCTGTCCCATTTGAAATATGAAAGTTAATGTTACTTCCGGTTAAACCGGAAGCGCTATTACATGCCAAATACCATGGTTTATGAGCCCCTAAGCCTGGTATACAAATATATAAAGAAAATTAGTAATAATTATCAAAAAAAGTTATTTTAAGTGGCCCGTTTTTCAATGTCACCCGGTAAAATAATGGACTATATATCAATTTGTCGAGAGCGAAGATTGAATCCTGCGGGCGTAGCCTGATAGATGCAATCGCTTGCGGCAAATAATGACACTTTATTCCCGTGTTATATACAATATTTTATATACAAACGGAAAAATTCGTTATTTAACAAGAGACTATTAACAGGATGTAGTAAAACTAGTAAGAATGAAGCACATTCCTATAAACGAAAAAAAAAAACTATTATTACACATTATTTTCACAAATTTTTTTAATGGATAAGCACGTTTCAGGGTCCCTAGAATACGAATTTACTATTTTTACAATAATGTCTGTATGTATGTGTGTGTGTGGACGTTCGTGTGTGTGTGTGAGTGTGTATGTAAGGAACGTTTCAGATCACATAACTCCTATTCTAAAATTACCATACGAGGATTTAACACAAAGAATTATCAATTATTTCAAAAAGTAATAATTTATTTATCAATGTTAATATTGGCCCCTTTCCCCATTAAATGTAATACATTTATCCCAAAGTTGTTCCCAATCTACAAAACCCCTATGAATCGCACTTCGTAGTACAGCTTTCAAATTGTTAATCACTTGGGTTGAATGTTAATAATGACTGCGGTTAGTTGGTGAAATAATTGATTTGCGAACTATTATGACTACTTTAATCAAAAAACATTAGATATGTAATATGTACGAGTCGAAGACTGATAGAATATGAAAAATATTTTAAACTCTACAGTGTGTTAGGGGGTGGGAGGGGGCAAGCTAGCCCCTCCCTGGTCGACGAATATTAAATAGGGTACATGGAGTGTACACAACTCCTTCAATCATTATATCTTTATCTGTTCTATGATCACAAAACATTGTCCTTTCAAATGTCCTCTTCATCATCTGCTAAAGCAAAATGTCACAGTGGGCCATTCTTAGGGAATACGGTGGCGCACATTTAATAACAATAGTGTTTTGACAAACGACCACAAATACACTACACCAAACATGCCCTATACTTCACTATTGTTTGTTTTTCCTCGGCTGGACAGAAAGAGACAACTAGAGATAGAGATATATAAAGTCTACTCTAAAGTTTGTCGAGAGATGTCTCTACTGTCATTATAATATATTTATAACATTTTCTCCTTTGTTTGGATTTTGGCAGTTGTGAAGTCATTTTGATTTGTTTGCTTTTCGGTGTTATTATTCTATAAATATGCCTTTTTCAAGTTAAGTATTGAAATAAGATGTGCATAATTCTAAAAATTCAATGCGTTCTTATTAATTTTGCACGAGAATGTACAGAAGCATCTGATTTTGTTATAGACGTGTGCAGGTCTGCAGAAAAATGCATGACATGCAAAAGCAAACAGTAACATTTTTAGAAATAATATAAAAAACAATTAATTAATACTACCATGAGAAATTAACCTACGGGTATTTTAAACTGTCTACATAACCATATTATGCTGGATCAGGATAAATAAAATAAATATATCATCACTGCTTATTACCCATTGTTGAGTGTGCCAATCTGCTGTGTAGGTACATATTTCGGTAATGATGATGACATTTATTTGTACCGTGCGAGCGTTTATCAGGCGTCACCGCACGGGCACTCTTTGCTGGCGTGAAGAGCGGATCACAGGGGCCAATTTTGTGCCATTTAAAATTCGAAATATTTGCAGTCGGTCGGGATCGAACCTTGTTCCCCAGATTTATGACCAGACACTCAGGTACGCGGCTATTAAATAATCATGACATAGAATTAGTCAATTTAATTTAAGACATTTATATCAAAATCCGGATTCACCAAAAAACGTAAATAAACTTAGAAAAAGTACAAATAGAATAAGAAGCATTTACACAAAAATCATGTTGTTTAAAAATCAATAGAATAAAATAAATAATTATACATAATTATTTTTATCCTTTCCAATACTAATATCAGTTTGTTTCATGCATTTTATAATTGATATTTGTTAATAATAGTTCAAATGTTTCAAATATAGTACAAGAACAAGCAGTGACATTACTCCAGGAGGTGACTCAATATATCTCTATCCTTAGTTGTCTCTTTCTGTCCAGCCGAAACCATAACAAATTCTATGAAGTTTTATCTAGTGTATTTGTGATCGTTGGTTTTGATCAAAAAATCACATATATACTTTGGTTTACGAAAGATGACTATTCAAGGCCACTTGTTCGAAGAAAGAATACACAGCAATTTATACAGTAGTATCTTAATATTTCGTGTTAGAAAGAGAAAGATTATTTAATGTATGTCTATGTAGTCTGTGCTGTGTGACAAATATACGTAAATGGTGGGATTAATTTCTAACACATTACAAATAAAAATAACGTATGTCGTAGAGTTACAGATATCTAATTATCTACTACACTGCCCTATGTTCTAATATTTACCCAGTAACGGTGACATTTAAAAAAATTATTATTCCATGGTTAATGTCAAGTTTATATTTTTGTGTTTTGCAAAAACATAGGTGAAGAGCATAAATCTTTAAGAAAGGCATTATTTACAATAAACATAATTTTCAAATGAATTACACTTATTTTTTTCAGTTAAAATGTATCCATAAATATGTCATGTTGCACGTCTATGAATACGAAATGCAGTGAAGTTATCTGCAAGTAATATTATACCATACGGTTAATGAATGCCCTTGAATAGTCGATGCGTTGTTATGGTGCAAAATCCGGAATGTTGGTTGTTTACAACTCTTGTTTTATTTGATTGCCTCGCACAAACGACGCAAATTGAAACATGGAAATTATTTCCAAATTTCAAATAGTACAAAAATAGCAACCGTAATGATCTCCTCACAACAATTCTGTAAAGTGATGCTTGGTAAATGCCCTTAACGGTATTGATATTTTGCAGTACGATAAATGGGTAATAAGCAGTGTTAAGCTTTGAGCTATATAGGGTTCGTGGAGGTACGCGCAAGCCCTTTGTTAAATTTTTCTCTAATTTGCGAGCGTCATTTCCTTATTATTTACTTACAAAAAAAAACATAATTTCTTGAAAACATTTCCTTTACGACTTTGGCGACAAAGTAATACGGTAGCCTTTCAATTAGTCGTCACGGAATATGCGGTTGGCGATTAAATTCGTTTTCGTTTTTATAATACAAAGAGCGAGCCCTTTGTTAAAAAATGAGCGAGCCCTTGTTAAAAAATTTATAATAAGCTGTTATGATATATTTATTATTGCAAGTAAACCAAGTGTCTGGTCGGGAACCTGGGGACCCGGATTTGATCCCGACCAACGCCAAAATTATTTCAAATTTAAAATGGCACAATAGTGACCCATGACCCCGCTAGCAATGAGTTACCGTTTAGTGACGCCTGGTAAATGCCCACACGGGACAAATATGTCATCATAACCGATATTTGCATATAAAGCAATATCCAGCACCCAGTAATGGGTTAATAAGCCCTGACTATATATTTATATTATTTATTTGGAATAAATTTGTTAGGAAACATCAAATTCACACTACCAGAATTAGCATACTGATATATTAAAGTACATACATTTAAAGTAAAAATTAAAATATGTAGTTTTGACTTATAGTGTCCATTGAATTTTTTTATATGTATATAATTTCACTAAAATCTAACCACTACATTACCGTGAATAAAATATTTAACTGTTATTTCTGCATAATATTGTTTTATATATAGTACGAACCCCTAATTTAAATAATTTCCGAAAATAAAAATGTATTTGCTTATGTAAATTACACCAGTCAAATTTTAGGGTAGGTTTCAATTCGAATTATAACCCGAGAGAGATCGCAAAAGGATCAAAATGATCCCATGTAAATTTATGTCTGCTTATTTACGTATTATTACTAATCTGTATATCCATTATCTCAGTAGATGTAAAAGTTCATAGAATATTTTCAGAGCATAAGAGCATCTTGCTTCCTAACCTACTCATTTTATATAAAAACTTAAATGTGACGAAAAGTTATAAAAGGTTAAATTTTTGGAAAAATGTAATAATAGTTATTATGTACCAAGGGTCGTAGGTGCATTTTTTCGGTCGAGAATGAAGTTTGCATTCAAGGCCCGTAGAGCTGAGGAATTGCTAGCATTCGAGATTAAAAATTGCACTATGCAACTTGAGAAATATTAAGGCCCGATTGTACATTGTGAGTTTAAGCCTGGTTTTACCTTAAGCCGATGAAACATCAGCTTTTCAAAAACTTGAGTTGTACTATAAAAGTTTAGTCTTGCGCTGGAGTTTAAGCATGGTTTAATTTAAACTATTAAATTTGACGGCTTAAGCTTAGGTTCAGCTACATCTAATCTAACTTTTACATGTTATGATTATGAGAGAAGGGTTACTAGTGGTTTTTATTCTCGTATTTCGAAAAAGTATTGTTGTTGTATAAAATATGGATATAGATTATGACGAAATGTTGGAAGTATAGATGTTATAGACCGACACCAGGCTCCCAAAGTATTTCGTATTTGTTCTTCGTGACAACCAGTTTGAAAAATGAAATATCTTTGAATATATAATACATATAAGAATGGCAACGCATATGGCCTAGCAACATACTATATCTGTCTCTTTTTATTCACAAAATTATTATAGATAGCTAGTGACTCCTACCATAAAACTATGAACTACGGTAAATCGTGCTGACAGCATTGCCAGATACTATTTGTTAGAGGTATTCAATAATCAATAATTCAAAAATATTGTTTCATAATAACCAGATAATATATTTTGAATCTTCAATGTACATGTATACTTGTTTTACAGTAGCAAACTTAAAAACCTTTATAAAATCTTAACTTGCTGTTCTAGCTACGTGGCAATACTGTGCAACATCCACCTATTATGTATTTTTTGAACTAACTCAGAAATAATTCGTATATGGAGGGATAGATGGCACCTTCTCTCGAAATATTTAATCTAAATACATTACGTTGTCATTCTTATATGTATTATATATTCAAAGGAAATATGTAATTTCGATTTTGTTCAAAGATTTATTTTTTTAAAAAATAGATTGTATTTTATTTTAAAGAATATAAGTCAAGAAATATCACATCCTACACAACGGAAAAAGCATACATACATACATTAATTATGTTATTGCATTCAAAACACTTTTGTATTTTTTGGCCAAGTTTGCCAATAAAGTTCCTTATATGGCGCTAAAGTTAGTTGCCCTTTCGCCACACAAAAATATCTTTAGATAAAATTTAATAAGTTTTATTATTTAGTAATTTAACAATGACTTGCCATTTTTATTCTTAACGTTGTACAAGTTAAGTTCAACTGCTGAGCCATCGCTTAAGTAACAAAATACAGTAAGTTGTCAATCCATTTGATGTTAGATTATTCAGTATATGTTAGAAGTAATCCATATTTTAAAACTTAAAAATACCCGAAAAAGTACAAAAGACGAGAAAATGGAATTTATTGCTCGATTCGGCAATAACTAAAGCTGCTATGTCGTACGTTATAATAATGATAATAAATAATAGCCTTTATATAACAATTATAGTATAAAACATGACAGGTAGATTAAGTTTTATATGATAGGTACAACAAACATTTAAAATATTCCAGAATTTGTCTTTTGCAACAATACATTGTTAAACAGAGACGTTCTCCATATTTTTTCACTTTTTCCTGTCTCTTGCACTTCTTTTCTACGTTATTACTGCCGTAAATCTTCCTCCCATCTACAGCACGGTCTGTCTCTATCTCCACCTCATTTATGCTCGCAGTGTCCATTCTGTGATATTATTTGCCTTGAAGATTTATCATTCTAAAAACGTGATCCACCCATTTTTTCGATGCTAGTAGTGCGTCTATAGTTTTTGATTTATTATGAAGTTCTTCCTTCGAAACTCTGTCCGTACATTTTTCTTTGAATTAATCGAATTTTGTGGTTTTATTGTATCGTTTTTGACTATGTTTGACTAATTTATTCACATAGTCACAGAATTAAATTTGTGTATTGTCATTTACAATGACGTTTGACGTATATTTCTATTACCCGCGTAAATTATTTTTATAGTTTTCAAATTAAGCTCAGGTTCAATTGAATCTAAATTTAATTCATTTACAGAATGTAAAGCTGAACCTCAGCTCAGCTGAACTCAGGTTCAGTTAAGTGTACGATAAACCTATGTTTGTACAACCGGGCCCAGGGGGGTGAATCTGCATTTAGAAACGTGATAACAAGTTTTAAATGTAGTAGCGTTTGGAAATACTTCCTGACCCTTTCATAGATGGCTTTAGTAGTTCAGATTTTACAGGGATTCTCAAACTTTAATGTTAAAATACTATAAAAAGGTAACATATGTTTGAGAACTGCTGTAAATTTCCCACAATTCTCTATTACATTGTACGAAATTCTTTGACATTTAAAACTGTTATTTGTAAATTTGTATCTTTATTGCAATATAATACTTTATTATTTAATATATTTTCGGTAAGTGTATTAGTTTTCATATTTGCATTATTTTACGGGTGTGATATAAAATATAACAACAAATTAATAATATTTCAGAAAAAAAATCACCTTGCAGAAGTTGACAGTGCCCAATAGAAGAAATGGTTTATGTAAGTGGACCAGGAGAATTTACATCATGGTGGTGCTCTTAGATATTTACACCGTAGAAGAGCAGCAAAATATTAAATTATTAGGCAAAAGGACGTGAAGCTTCATAAGATTCATCAAAGAATGTTGAAATAGTATGGTGTCAGTTTTAAGAAAAAAGTAGTATAGAAGAGGTTAGATTTGTTAAAAAGTGGACAAACATCGATAACAAGGTCAATGAAGCAGTGCATTTCTGGCAGACATTTAAAGTAACATCCCTTTTTACCTCTCGCTAAGAGAGGTATTGGATTCATGCTAAAAATCGCATATCCAGATTTTATTGAATAAGCACGTTTTAAGGTCCCTACAATCCGATTTTAACATTTTTACGATGATGTCTGTGTGTGTGTGTGTGTGTGTGTGTGTGTGTGTGTGTGTGTGGATGTGTGTGTGTGGGATGTTGGAAGGACGGTTACTCAAAAACTATAAGACTTAAAATTTGTTTAACAACGTATTTCCCAATCGGACATTCATGGGAAGATCTGAAAAGGTTTTGGTAATAATTGGACAACCGGAAGTAGAAGATTCTTGAAAAAAAATCTTCTAAATATTATTTTTTGAAAATTTTTCGTGGTAATATTAAAGAAAATTAAATTCTCTATCTGATACATTTAAATATTTTTATACATATTTTATAGATTTAGAGATAAAAGAAGTATAATATATAAAATAATCTGTTGTAATAAATTTGACAGCCGAAAGAATGCCATGAAAAATAGTTGCAAATTTAAATTATTTGTAACTGACAGATAAATGTCAGTGTCAGAAATAATGAGTAATGAAAGAAAAATGTATTTGGAGAATCCCTTAATTCTTGATCTGTGACTATTATGGAGATGACAAGTCTAGGTTGAAGGACTTAAATTTGTTTCAAACATTATGGGACAATGTACACCAGTACTGTAGACTAGAGTAACTTTGAATTGCGAAAAACCTATCAAATTCTTCTCAAGTAAGTTGTAAATATTGACAAAATTACACATTGATATAAGAATAATCGGAGTGCAATCTATCCGTCACTTTATTAAAGGGAATTAGTGTTATTTAGATATAACATGTATGAAAAAATAAAATGTAAAAGAAGATATGTAAGAATAGATGCACAATCCATATATACATTTTAGACCGCCCAAAATTAATGTTTTTACTAGAAGAATATGAAGAGAAAGTAAACAAAGTTGTTCGAATTGAAAATTGCTGTTACCAGCCTAATATTTATATATGGTAAACTCTACTTTGTAATTTATTGTAACATAATTTATGGTAAATATCTTTATGTTGAGACATGCTATTATTGAATAATAAAGAAGTTTATACGTCATAGATTTGTATGAATATATTATTTGTATTTATAAAAATATTCTTTGCTTTATGCATACAGCCAGGTAAAATATACGGCGAGAGGTTATGTGCTGGCCACATCAGATTTTTTGAAATAAAATTACCTCTTGTAATAATAATAATTCAATTTTTTGATTCCTTGTGTAGTATGTGCTTAAATTTTAAAAGTTTTCGCCGTTTAGTTTGAGATTTGTAGCTATTTATTTATTATTTGATTTAAATAATGTAATGTATATATTTTTAAATAAAGACATTAACATATTAAGTACTGTAACTATTTTTTTATAGTTTAACATATATTTCACATTTCTTGATAATGTCTTTAATAAATTATCTATTTTCGATAGATTTTTTATTAATTACATTATCAAGAAATAAAATTTAAAGTTTCGAATAATTCAAAATGAATTCATATTTCCCGCCACTTTCTCGGCTGTTAAATTTAGTTCTCTGACCTTTACATAGATGGAACTAAAACTTGTTATCACGGTTTATAGGGGAGATACCCAATCTTTACTATATATTTTCCTTAATCTATGACCGGGTCTAAGTATATTTCATTTCATATCAATTAATGAAGATAGCGGTGCTTTAGGTATCTTTGACAACGAAATAACACATTTATTTCAACAATAAAATTTCAAATGGGTGACGCGTGAGTGTCAGTTCAATTTATAATTTTGTGTAATAATAATTTGTTGTCCTAAACACCAAATAAAATATTTCAACCCGTTGCATATGGTAACTAGCTCTTGAATGTAAACTGTCAATTACTGTCAATGAAACAATGCTATATTATCATATTTTCGTAGTAGGTATGACGAAAACGTTTATTCTATGTTTACCTAATAGATAATTATTATTATCAAATTAGTTTTTCACACCTTCCCTGTACCACTTTAATATAAGTTGTTATTTTTTTTTTCTTAAAAGCTGCATGGTACACCGTCATGCTCGGTATGATTCCGGGCTTGTCAGTGAAATTGTTCATATCAAAATTGATCGTATTTCATGCCATGCCCGGACTATTATAATTCAAAACTGATCGTGTGTGAACACAGTGGGCTAGTCGCTATTATCATGACTGGCGCATACGTAGTAAGTATTCACCGTCGTGTTTAGCCACCAATAACAAACTAATGTATGAGGTAATGAGTTTGTTAAAGGATGTAATCGTCCTTACGTTAACTTGATGTTATAGGAAGAGATTCATATCTGAAAATTTCTCTCTTTTCTGCAGACAATCTTTAGACCAAAATGATCGTTTCTTTTATTGTCTTCTAATATTAACATAAAGTATGTAATTCTCACGTTTCTGCATCCCGATAATCCACAGCAAATATGCGTATCCAAAACCCGATACAAAAATGTTTAGAATTAAAAATTGCATCTGATGAGTATCTACTTTATGCAAGAGGGAACAACGAAAAATGGCTTTTATAATAGTTATTTACGTACAGAAGAAAAGATTTACGCCTGCGGACGAAAGGATGTAAACTTTTTTCGGCCTGAGGTATGTACAACGTTTACGCACTACTGCAATCAAATGAAATGTTTTCCAATTTATTTTTTTATACACACGTTTTGCTTACCAGTCACCAGACTTTTACTCAACTTTACCGCCCACATGTGCTATTTTACCGCCCGCATGGCTACTTTACCGCCCGCATGTGTTACTTAAAAAAACAAAAAATTATACAGGGTGGTGACCGGCACAGCGGAGCATAGGACTTTAACATGTAAATTCAGAATTGCCTAATTTCCTGCTTCCCTTTTATTTGTGTATTTAATTAAAAGTTGTAGAGCATAAATTTCATATGAATCAATAAGCAAAATTAATTTTGTATGCCTTGTAACGGCAGAAATTATGTATTAAAATGTCGATAATCACCTCAAAAATAGCAATAGCCTCGGAACTGACACAAAGTAAATAACAAATGTTAAACGGTTTATCTGACATATTAGGGTATTTTTTTATTAGGTATTATTTATAATTTCTGTTTCAGTTAACAATTATCTGTCAATTTAAAATATTTATTCACTTAAACAGAAATTACAAATAATAACAAAAATTAATTAACTTAGCTTGACAGATAAATCGTTAACATTTGTTAATTTTTTGTATCAATTCAATGGCTATAGCTATTTTTGGGGTGATTTTCAACATTTTCATACCTATTTTCTGCCGTTAGAAGCCACAGAAAATTAATTTTGTTTATTGATTCAGATGTAGAATTTTATATCCAAAATAATTAGAGAAGCAGGAAATAACGAAATTACATTTTTTTTATTTAAACTTTTAGTCTAATTTATGGGTCGTTTCTGTGTACATCTATAAGTCTTACAGATTTGTAAATCTGTAAATAATGAACAAAATAGCAACGAATCTGCCACTCTTACGTATAATCTTATATTAAATAACAAAAATAGATGTTTTTTCAGTTTTTTGACAGGTTTGTGGATCTGTATAACTTACAGATTTGAACAGAATAGGCTAATTAGGGAAGCAACAATCACCAAATTAAAAAAAAAAAAAACATTGTATTTCCTACGTTACATATTTTAGTTCTACATCTGGTATACAAAATTATCGGATCAAAATGTAGTGGACTGACAGTCATGGCATGACCCGTGTGCCGTATACCGAATTCTGACAAATTTGAAATGTATGGCATGAAATGATCGTATATGGGTTGTGACGATGTGGGTATTTGTCAAATTTTATGTGTTATATAGTTCAAAGCCGTATAGCTCAGCCCTTATAAATCAATGAGAACAGGACCTTAATTTGAGTGGGAAATAAGCAGCATAAAGGGCTGTCATCATCATGTTCTATTTTAAACCTTTTGCTTTGTTTTTTATGCAGTTCTTGCTATCAGTAAACAAACCTAAGCTGGTTTAATTAGCAAGGCTGTATAAAAGCAGGGGCCGCGATTGCAGACGAGAGTTGTAGAATGCGAGTCTTCCTTTTAACAGCTAAAGAGTCGACTGTGAGTACTCCATCGACACTTGACAGCGAGTAATCCGTCAAGACACCGGAACCGATCTCCAGGTGCGCAAAGTTTCCGTTTCTTTAAAACCCGTACCGTGAGCTCTCTGTCCGAGTTGTTCAGTTCTTTATTAAAAGTCAGTCTTAGTGTCTCGTTGTGAGATTCATTCGCCCGACGTCGCAACGCTTGTTGAGCGTAGGCCAAAGCATCTTCGAAAGGCGTATATGAAAACATCCAGAGACACTACGACTGACACCGGACGTAATCATCTCCGCGGACTAAATTCACCAGTTGCACGTGTCTAGCCGTTTTACAGTGACTCGTTGCAAGTTTTACCGACTTGACGTTTCGACGCCGCCAGCGTGTAAACCCGGGTGTTACAGACGTCAAGTCCGCATGTTTATCCAGAGTACCTGTAAAACAACCCATTATCCCAACGCGTTTATTTTATCGTGCATCGTCCCAATTGCGTTTTTCCGACTCTACGCCGCGACGCCCTAGTGCGTAAGCCGGGGCACTCAAGGCCCAGAGTCAACGAGTATTGCCTGGGTCGATTTTCTCGTCGCGACATCAGCGTCGTGACGCCTGGCGTTGATCACGCCAGAACCGTCCAGACACGTTTCTACACGGATCCGTAAGATCACCGCATCTACCGCTTGCCCGCTGCAACCACGTCGCGACGTCGGTTACTCCGAAACCGCTCGAATACGTTTCTAAACGAATTCTTGATACCTCCCGCATCTACCGTTCACTCGCCGCCATCACCGCCGTCGCGGTTTTTAAAAAGTAAAAATTAGTTTTGCAAATCTACCAAATAAATTGTAATAATTAATTGTGTAATCAAAAGTTTTATTTGCCTCTCAAACAAAAAGCAGGTTACAATTTTAATATTTTAACAATTAAATATTCAAATGAATATGAATAAATATACAAATTGGAAGCTTCAAAAGTAATAAATTTCAATCTCAAAATGAAATAAATACTCGCATGTAACTAAACTGTGACTAAAGCTAAAGTGTGATACTATATCGTGACCTAAAGTTAACTAAATCATTATCATACCAAAAAAATTGTACATTGTTTCTATAGTAATTTTGTATAAAATTTTAAACCTAAGAAAAGAAGTTTCTTATTGACATTTTTGTGGAAAAACTTTTGGAAAAGTCTGATGTAAAAAAGATTAAGTTTTTTATATAAAACTTTTTAAATGATAAATTTTGTTTTTAAAACTATTATTATACTAATTTAATATTAAAAAAATTGTGTGCAGTTCGAGTGATTATTTACTTGGCTAGAGCCTTCACTCTAATACACTAAACAAACATACTTTCTAATACATGGTACACACATAACTTGTATTTTATGCGCGAAATGATTTTAGTACGTTATGTTTTTTACAAGGCTTGTCGAATCAAAAAAGTCAATCAAATACCCATTTGACGCTAGTAATACAAAAATAACTAGGAGGATTATGATCAATGTATTAATTTATTTTGTCTTATTACCTTCCTTCACCTTTAGGCAAGGACGGTCAAAAAAATCAATGAAATGTTTTTAGCGAATAAGCACGTTTTATGGTATGTGTGTATGTATGCATGTATGTATGTATGTATGTATGTATGTATGTATGTATGTATGTATGTATGTATGTATGTATGTATGTATGTATGTATGTGTGTATGTATGCATGCATGTATGTATGTATGTATGTATGTATGTATGTATGTATGTATGTATGTATGTATGTATGTATGTATGTATGTATGTATGTATGTATGTATGTATGTATGTATGTATGTATGTATGTATGTATGTATGTATGTATGTATGTATGTATGTATGTATGTATGTATGTATGTATGTATGTATGTATGTATGTATGTATGTATGTATGTATGTATGTATGTATGTATGTATGTATAAATGTATGTATTTATGTGTGTATATATGTATGTGCGTGTGTGTGTAGTTGTGTGTGTGTGTGACGATCCAATACCACGATTCCAAAAATTATGTTTTTTTCGTATTTCTAAAGTTTATATCCAAAAGAAGAGGTGATTAGATTTTGGTTATAATTGAAGAAACTATGTTAAATATCATTTATTGATACTTATTGTTATAAATATTACAGAATATACTATTATCTACACGATTTAATTGCATTTTATACTTCATATTCATATGGATATAGGTTAAAGAACAATAAAAGAATTAAATTTTATAAATCAGCACGCTATGCTATAAACATGGAAACAGCTACTATATTAAGAAAATTCTAATGGACAGATATCAGTGTTAATGAAAAGAAAATGAATGTGGCAGAGAGATGAGAATGTTGAGATGGATGTTGGAGAAGACACGGAAAAATATGATACGGAATGAGAGGATAAGGGAAATGGGTCAAGTGATAGAAGTTTCTAGAAAGATACAAGAGATATGATTGTATTGGTTTGAACATGTCATGAGGAGAGATGAAGATTATATTGGAAGAAGAATGAACAGCTTAGTAGTAGAAGATAGAAAAAAACAGACTAAGACCAAAGATAAGATGGAAAGGATGTATTGCGAAGGACTTGAGAGAAAAGGAACTGAAATAAGACAAGAAGCAAAATAGAAATGAATGGATTAAGATATTCAAGAATAGCGACCACTAACGAGTGGGCAAAGCTAAAGAAGAAGAAGAAGAAGAAGATATCATGGTCAAGTGCAATTCACATAGTTTGTTTATGAAATAATTTTACTGGAAATATATATAAACATTGCAAGAAAATTTATATATGGAAATTGTACATAATACACTGAATTGACGGAAGATAATGTGCTGGCCACATCAGATTTTTTTTTTATTTTGTGCATCAGTGTTTACACGAAGCATGTATGGTTATAGTGAAAATGATTAGGCAGAGGACTCATGTCATCAATCTGAAAAAAACCTTATAAAATGAAATATAATTTATAGAAATTTTTGGGTTTAATTTATTTTTAAAAGGAGAAGAAAAAAGTACTAGTATAAAGTAATGTATATATTAATGATATTTATAATTATTACTAAGTCAATCTTTATTCCTTTTACAGAATATGGAATTATTTGAAATAATTGTAGTTTATTTTCGTACCATACGATAGCACTACTGAGAATAACCAAATTGTGTCAAATAATTTTATATTCCATAAAAGGAATAAGGAGTGAAATAATTGTAAATTCATTAATATATACGTTTCTTTAATACTAGTATATTTTTTCTTCTTTTTTAAAAAATAAATAGCAACTAATAATTTCTACAAGTTATATTTCTTTTTAAAAGGTTCTTTTAGGTTGATGACGTGAGTCCTCTGCCTAATAATTTTCACTATAGCTACCCCAAACATCAGAGTAAATCAAATTAAATAAGAATAATTTGTTGAAAGCAAATTTGGGAATCAAATAAGTAAAATTATTCTTAGAAAGGAATCCTGAATTTACCCCTCCTACTCTCCTAGTTAGAAACTAGACTATGATGATTAAAGTAGCAGTAAAATGAAGAACATAAATAAAACTTCGCATCTTACAAAAGATTTCCCATTTCCCGCATGGTACTTACATAAATGATTAACCATAAAATTTATATTCCTGTCTTCTCATATAACTAAATAAACCTCCAATAAAATATGACATACACGCGTTTCTCTGAGTGTGTTAAAGCAATAAGATAAATATCCGTGTAATACCTGTTTTCAATATCAATTTGTAATTACATGGGAATACACAAACAAGCCACAATATTCACACATAATCACATTTAATTAAAACGTAATCATTGATTATTAGCCTCAAAGCACCGAGAGCAAATAAACGAATAGTTATGTGTCACATTCCATGGAAATCATTAACATGATATTTTGGTTATTTTGCAGATCATTTGGAAGGCAAATGAATATATATATATATATATATATATATATATATATATATATATATATATATATATATATATATACAGGGTGTATCAAGATAATGGAACAGTGCCATTTATTCGTGAATATGAAAAGTTACACAAAAAAGTGATGAAGATATTTTGTAAAGCATACAGGGGGACACATTTTGGCATAATTGTTATTATTTTAGAGCCAGTGGTATTCAACTTTCAACTTATGGATTTTAAATAGCATCATTTATTTTATATATATATATATATATATATATATATATATATATATATATATATATATATATATATATATATATTTATTTATTTATTTATTAATTTACCTTCCTGTATTTTCTTTATTTTTATAAAGTCATGTTTACAAGATACGACTATATTATTTTTAAAAAGCCTATAATTATTTTAATAAATTTGAAACCGTATTTTTTTTTGTCTTTTAAACGATGTATTAGTTACTGAATTTGAAAAAATTCGAGAAAAATAAGATAATTTAGATATATGGGAAATAATTTTTATTCAAATATTATAGGTGGCTATGTGAAAAAACAACAAAATGTAACAATGTTAATATCAACGTCAGTGTCAGAATAATGGTTGTCAAAATAAACGCTTTTGTTCATCTCTTGTTTCTAATTCTATGGCTAATACTATTAAATAGTAATTCCGTGAATTTTTAAATTTTATTTCTGTAGTTATGAAGTAGCAAAAATTATTTTTTTTATTTATTCGGATGTAGAAATTTTTGCTTTACAACATCCATTTGAACTGAAAAACTGATTTCCCATCTTAAACGCCTATGTTTCACTTTCCGTGATACACTCTGTATGAGAAATAATTTTTATTCAGATATTCTAGGTGGCTGTGTGAAAATATGTAATAAATAAATAGATAAATAAGTAATAAGTAAGTAATAATAAATTAGTAACAAACAAATGGCGGTTTATATTTTAGTAAAATAATTATACGTTGCCATTTAAAAAATAAAAGTTGATAGTCGTATTACATATGGATAACGTTGCTTCAGAAAAAAATACTGAATCGAATAAGCAAATAAAAAAAATCTGTTGTGGCCAGCACAATACCTCTCGCCACTTCCTTTTTTTGGTTACATAAGTATAGGGCGCGAACGGTAATGTTACATTTTTGGGCTTGACAAGCAAATGTGTGGGCCCGTTTCAGAATGATAATTAGTAATTATGTACATAGATGTCAAATGTTAGAATTTTTCATTAAAAATTTCAAGATTTTCTAAATTTACGTAGTTAATTTATCACCAGGAGTTTAAAGTTTACTTGTATGCCTTAGATATTTAACATTTAATTCTGCTCCACATGGAATTGGAAAATCACTAAATTTAGAATGAAAAATTATGATATTTGACATCTATATACATAATTACTAGCTATCATTCTGACATGGGCCCCCATATCTGCTTGTCAAGGCCAACAAAAACATATGACTGCTCGCTCCCTATTGTATTTAACATTTCTTGTATACCTACACTCTACACCAAAAATTCTACTTACGCATATATCTATTCCATATATATTTAGATTGTTTAATTTTAAATTCATTTTTGATGAAGAAATTTTGTCCTCTTCTAATTTTTCGAAATGTTTCCAATTCTATTAATACATTAAGAAATAATATAATGTATGTACTTCCCAGAAAAAGTCTTCAGTAATGTCTTCGGATTTCTGACACTGACATTATCTGTCAGTTACAAACAAATTAAATTTTCAACTATTTTCCATGGCCATTCTTTCGGCTGTAAAATTTATTATAACAGATTATTTTACATACTATATTTCTTCTATCTCTAAATCTATAGAATATATTGTAAAATATTTAAATGTATCAGAAAGAGAATTTATTTTTCTTTAATATTATCAAGAAAAAATTTCAAAAAATATTATTTAAAAGATTTTTTTTCAAGAATCTTCTACTTCCGGTTGTCCAATTGTTACCAAAACCTTTTCAGATCTTCCCATGAATGTCCGATTGGGAAATACGTAGTTAAAAAAATTAAAGTCTTATAGTTTTTGAGTAACCGTCCTTCCAACATCCCACACACACACACATACACACACACATCCACACACACATCCACACACACACAGACATCATCGTAAAAATGATAAAATCGGATTGTAGGGACCTTAAAACGTGCTTATTCAATAAAATCTGGATATGCGATTTTTAGCATGAATGCAATACCTCTCTTAGCGAGAGGTAAAAATAGGTTGTCATTAAAAATAAGAAAGTTGTACCCCGTATTTTGAGAACTACTGGTCTAAAATAATTCTTGTTTCGCTCATTTTAATAGGCTTATAAATATAGAAATTGTTTGCTAATTAACCGACCTCGTAGCTCTTATAGTTCTCGAGATAGCAATGGTGTACCACTTAAAATGAACAATCTATATATATATATATATATATATATATATATATATATATATATATATATATATATATATATATATATATATATATATATATATATATGAAAGAATAAATTTCTTTCTTCAAGTCTAACTAATATAACGACATCTTTTAGGATCAATCAAGACGTCTTAGAGTATTTATTTGATACCTGGCACTGTGCATGCATACTTATTTGTAATCGGAATAGTAAATAATTAAAATACCACTTGTAGACTAATCTAATTAATCATTATTGGATAATTTTGATAAAAATTATTTTTGGAAAAAGTGGCATAAGAGAAAAAATCGGATGTGGCCAACACAATACCATCCGTCAATCCTGTGTATTATGTATAAGTTCTATACATAAATTTTCTTGCAAAAGATTCTAAATTTCCAGTAAAATTATATCATAAACAAACTATGCAAATTGCACTTCACACTGACATCTTCTTCTTTAGCTTTTCTCATTCATTACGGGCCGCTATTTTTTATTTTCTTCATCCACTCATTTCTGTTTTGCATGTCGTTCTGATTCAGTTCCTTAAGATATGGAGAATATATCTTTCTCTGTGTCTTCGACCTTCTACTTCTAAGCTATTCATTCTTTTTCCAATATATTCTCCATCTCTTATCATGACATGTTCAAACCAATGTAATCGTCTCTCTTATATCTTTCTAGAATCTTCTAACACTAAAGTTATTTCCCTTATTCTTTTATTCCTTATCGTATCTTTTCGTGTCTTCCCCAACATATATCTCAACATCCTCATCTCTGCCACATTCATTTACTTTTCATTAGGTGCGTTTAAGAAGCCCCAAGAAAACAAGCAATCGGAAGTAAAATTTGTTGAACGACTTTGATAGCCTAGCATTTACTTGATTTGCTTGCAAGCAATCCAAGCGCCAAATTTCTCGCTTGTCTTGCTAACTTATGAAATATAATTAATAATTATACATACATGAATTTAACTTGTACTGTTTCTATCACATTTTATGGTGTGTTTATATCAATTACATGTCAAAAAGACTTTCAAAGTTTTGTGATGAATATTCATAACATTGTTAAATTTGAAATATTTTCTTAGATATAAAAAAATGTTCAAAATTAGTTCCACTATCTGCAAATAACTGTACCTATCTATAAATTCATTTTGTATAACTTTCCAGACCAATAAAAGGGATATGAGAGATACACATGTTATATTTGACAACTGTATAACGTTCTCGATGACATTTGTTAATATCAGTTCGTCATGTAGCTAGCAAATCTTTCAGTGTACTAAGCAACAAGTCTCGTTTGCTTACCTAGCATTCGGTTGAACTGCTTACTTCATAGAACGCACCTATATTAAAATATATTACCTGTTGTTAATCTGCAAATAAGTCGTAATTTGTATGGGGTGTAGGTGAAAAATCACACAGAAAAGTGTTAGAAAGTATAAAAAGCTAATTATTTGTTACGTATATTACTGTAAAAAAAAAATCCTGATATTTTACCAGTGCATCTTTTTTATTTATCACTCAATTTTTTTTTTTTTGTTTTTATCTTCCGTAAGGAAGATATTAGGCGCGTTCGACACCCCGGCAGCACTGGCAGCGATGAGCACCGCTTAGTGCAGATGTTCCGAATTCAATTGCTGGACCAACCGCATTTGTCTATTCATTGTGTTCGGCAAACTTCGGTGCTCAGCGATGCCAGCGATGAGTGGTGCTGAACGCGACCATGTCTTGGGTCAAAAATACGGTTTAGTTTTTAATGAATAAGCACGTTTTAGAGTCCCTAGAACATAATTTTACTAATTTTAGGATGTTTGTGTGTGTGTGTGTGAGTGTGTGTGAGTGGCGTGTGTGTGTGCGGTGGTGTGTGTGTGTGTATATGTGTGTGACGATACCACTCCAATACCATAATTCCAAAAATTATAATTTTTTCGCAGGTAATTCTCAAGTTTACATCCAAATGAAGATGTGATTAGAATTTGGTTATAAATGGTCAAACAAAAGTATCCTCATTTGAAGATTTTAATAGTTTGTCTTGTAAAAACGTAGTTAAATATTATTTTTGACACCTTGTTATTATAAATACATATTAAAGAATATTATATTCTCTACACGGTGTGATTGCATTTTATACGTCATATTCAATTGATATGTAGTGATAAAAAATATGATGTGGCCATCACAATACCTCCCGTTTAATTTAATTTCTATTCATGCAAATACTTAAAATTAAATTAAATATAAATACCGGGTTCAATCCAGATCGACGCCAAATATTCCAAATTTTAAATGGCACAAAAATAACCCCTGTGGTCCACTCTCCACGCCAGCAATAAGTGCTCGTGAGGTGACACCTGGTAAACGCCCGCACGGTACAAATTTGTCACCATCCTTACCGAAGAAATCTGTGTACAAAGCAGATTAGCAGACCCAGCAATGGGTAATATGCCGTGATGATATATTTATTTTATTTATTTATATACTTACCTATATTCATTGCTGGCGTGGAGAGTGCACCACAGGGGTTAATTTTGTGCCATTTCAAATAAAGAAAAACTATTTTGAGCTTCCAGTAAAGTGCCATTTTCGGTTATCTGATTTACTCCAAAATCTAATAGCATCTTTCCATATAAGAGTAAGGTAGAAATACAAGGTTTAAAAATTTTCTGAACGATAGTATTTGAGTTAGAGCGTAAAGAGGATACACACACACACACACACACACACACACACACACACACACATACACACATACACACATACACAAAGACATCATCGTGAAAATGTTAAAATTGGATTGTAGGGACCGTAAAACGTGGTCATTTACCAAAATCTCGATATGCGATTTTTAGCACGATTCCTATACCTCCCTAGCGGGAGGTAAAAATTATAAATAAATTCAATTTTAAAAATTAGCTAGCTATGGTATAACCATGGAAACAGCTATTAAAGGGCGCTTTCTTTTTAGCGGGAAAATGAACTGATCATACCTCGTATTGAACTGAATTGAACTACTGCTAAAAAGAACAGAATGTTTTTTTTTAATTAGAAGAGAAAATAAACGTATGTAACATATATTTATAACATAATAATCTGCTAAATTTGCTTGTGGCTTATAGTCTGTTTATATGAGATTTGTTTCTGCATATTAAATTATTGTATATTTGAGTGTTTAAATTTGGATGTATTTCTTAAGGTAGTGAAATGATATAATGTTTCTGTTTTTGAATCAAACAAACTAATTTATTCTGTATCTGTCATTTTAATATCAAATACTTACAAACAAGTCAGTCACAATGATGTGACATTGACATTCGGGATCAGTTCAGAATCTATTTGATCCTGTTTCAAAGGTGGTGCTTCGCGGGAGTAGGGACGTAGGAAATGGATAGTACAAGATCATTTATCCCCTTTAAAAAATACTGTTTAAGGTAGATACGTGCTACTTGGAGGTGATCTTCTTGGTAAAATGAAATCGGATTAGATTTCGATCATTCTGATTAATAGATATCAGTGTTACGTGTAATTAAGTATATTTGTTTTATAATTATACAGAAAATATCTTAGAATCTTTTGCAAGGAATTTTGAACTGATGGAGGTAATGTCATGGCCACATCAGATTTTTTTTAATTAAGCGGTTAACTCGTAGGCGCCGACTTTGAAAAATTTTGTCGGGTGCACTCACCGAATAAAAAATTGAGATTTTACATATACAGGACACATAGGACTTACAATTCCTATTTATATCCTGTATATATACTATCTGCATTAGAGTTGCAGTACATTAAATTTAATGTAATTATTATCATATTCCAAACGGGTTATGTATGAATAGATGTAATATCTCTTAATAAACATTATAATTATAACTAGGTATAATAAATAGATTATCATTATAGCTATAATGACCAAAAAAGTTCGTATATAACAAATGATTATTTAATGATTTTTTTATTCCGCATGATGTACATCCTACTTATATTGTTCATATTCTGTGTACAATATTTAAATATTGTAACAAATAAAAATATATTTCGGGACAAGTACAAAATATATCTAGACCGTTTTGATGTGGATTATAATAACACACTTGGCAAAGCTTCTTGTAATATGTATTACATAAATAGAACAACAAAAGCTTTGAATTTAACAATGGACTTTAACAAGGACCTACTAGCTGAATATCACGATATAGTAAGTATACAGGGTGTCCCTTAACTTGGTGCACAAACTTTAAGGGCATATAATACTGATCAAAATGAGTAAAAAAAGCTCAGTCAAAATGTGTCCGATCTTTAATAGTTTCCCAGATATAACGCAGTGAAAAATGAGTTTTTACGAGATTTACCTTTGCTATCTCAAAAACTATAAGAATTACGATTTTGATTAATTGAGACTTTTTGTTTACCTTTGAGAGGTAATCTTAGATGGCCTTTTGTTATTTTATAAAAATCAAAAGTGAAATGTTGTGGCGACCTTGGTCAATATTTAATTTTCATATAACTACGTAACTATAAGAAATTGAGAAAAATGTTTCATATAAAATTTTATTGTTTTTTATAGTCTTTTTACTGACATAGACAAAATTTTATTCGATCGTTATCTTTGTCAGTTTTTCTTAGATTTTTCGCTTTTCTCGGAAACAGTTAAAGATCATCACCTATGTTGATGAAGCTTTTTTATTCATTTTGGTCAGTACTAAATGCCCTTAAAGTTTTTGCTCGAAGTTAAGGGACACCCTGTATATATGGGTAGGTACATATAATTACGAGTCATGCTAAAATTGTTGAGAATAAGACACATAGTTCATATTTTTTTGAATTTTATTTTAAAATATGTTCAACAGAGTTTCCTTTAATACCAATTCTCTCCACTTCTTAAAACCGCCACCAATTTTAATTTTTTAAAGTCTTTCTTATAGTTTCACACTAAAAAAAATAAAACCAGTACTTATTAATTTTCATAAATGTTAATTTTAATTCAACTAGATATTTGAATTAGTTGTTATCTCTACAATTTAATTCTTTTTTCAATAACGTTAATTGTTGCTCTTTATGCGTTTATATGCAACAACAGTTTATTTATTTACACTATTACCTTTTAAGTCGTAGTAAGATTGTAATTGTTTTTTAGAAACATCTAGTTATAATGAATATTTGAACATCGGTGTATATAATTTTTGTGGTTTGCTGGTTGTGCCTAGATATACACCACATTTGTACTACGAGTAATTATCTTGTAATAAAACCTCTTCAAATGATTGCAATGATTGTATGTACTAAGTACGTTTACACTGCGCGTACTAAATATTTAGTTTGTATACCAAGTGACGTAGCAAGATAGCGACGAATGGTGTAAACACTCTGTACTAAACCTTTAGTACGCAATTGGTACACATTTTTGGTACGTTTAAAGGGCGATGTACCATAGCAGTTTTCTGCCATCTTTGACTATATTTAATTCAATTAAATTGTATACTAACATTTAAGTAAATTGTGTAAGTTTAGTAATATTTACAGTTTTAATAGTAAAGCGATGTAAATTACATAGATTCACAATTAGTATTCCTTATTAAGTTATTTTAGGTTAGGGTGACAGTGAATCTACGCAAGCACGTGAGAAGTGTCAAAATATACAGTATGTTTATATAGATACCGGTGTAAACATACTAATAGGCCTATTCTGTAAGCATCGCTATGACATAACGAATCGTTAATACGTTATATCGTTTAGGTAATAATGAAAATCGTTTAATAGTCTTATTCTGTGAACGATTGTTATGACATTATGTATTGTTAAATGGTTATTATAACGATAATCGTTAAAGTAGTATTCTGTAAACAATAATTTAATTCTACATAACGAAAAAAAGATAACGATATCGTTATTTTTACCTCTCGCTAAGAGAGGTATTGGATTCATGCTAAAAATCGCATATCCAGATTTTATTGAATAAGCACGTTTTAAGGTCCCTACAATCCGATTTTAACATTTTTACGATGATGTCTGTGTGTGTGTGTGTGTGTGTGTGTGTGTGTGTGGATGTGTGTGTGTGGGATGTTGGAAGGACGGTTACTCAAAAACTATAAGACTTAAAATTTGTTTAACAACGTATTTCCCAATCGGACATTCATGGGAAGATCTGAAAAGGTTTTGGTAACAATTGGACAACCGGAAGTAGAAGATTCTTGAAAAAAAATCTTCTAAATATTATTTTTTGAAATTTTTTTTTGATAATATTAAAGAAAAATAAATTCTCTTTCTGATACATTTAAATATTTTTATACATATTTTATAGATTTAGAGATAAAAGGAATATAATATATAAAATAATGTTGTAATTAATTTTACAACCGAAAGGATGCCATGAAAAATAGTTGCAAATTTAAATTATTTGTAACTGACAGATAAATGTCAGTGTCAGAAATAATGAGTAATGAAAGAAAAATGTATTTGGAGAATCCCTTAATTCTTGATCTGTGACTATTATGGAGATGACAAGTCTAGGTTGAAGGACTTAAATTTGTTTCAAACATTATGGGACAATGTACACCAGTACTGTAGACTAGAGTAACTTTGAATTGCGAAAAAGCTATCAAATTCTTCTCAAGTAAGTTGTAAATATTGACAAAATTACACATCGATATAAGAATAATCGGAGTGCAATCTATCCGTCACTTTATTAAAGGGAATTAAGGTTATTTAGATATAACATGTATGAAAAAATAAAATGTAAAAGAAGATATATAAGAATAGATGCACAATCCATATATACATTTTAGACCGCCCAAAATTAATGTTTTTACTAGAAGAATATGAAGAGAAAGTAAACAAAGTTGTTCGAATTGAAAATTGCTGTTACCAGCCTAATATTTATATATGGTAAACTCTACTTTGTAATTTATTGTAACATAATTTATGGTAAATATCTTTATGTTGAGACATGCTATTATTGAATAATAAAGAAGTTTATACGTCATAGATTTATATGAATATATTATTTGTATTTATAAAAATATTCTTTGCTTTATGCATACAGCCAGGTAAAATATACGGCGAGAGGTTATGTGCTGGCCACATCAGATTTTTTAACGACTGCAAAAATCATTAGTTACCTAAACGTTTTGTCAATAATTCAGTTTTTTTATTCGTGTCAAAATAAAATTGCTGGTATGTTGAATAGTGATCTGAAAAATTTAAATAATTTAATAAGTTTTTAATCCTAGCGCCTAACGCAAGCTTCCCAATTTGTCTACAGATGGTAGTAGTATCTCTAGTATAGCCCACAACAAGAAGAAGAAAGAGTCTAGAAGTTTTGTGAGTGATATTTTAGTTATTTCATTTAAAATTAAATTTGATTTTAGGATATAAAGTTCTTAACTTGATCCCAATGTTATTTTTTTTTAAATGAGTAACAGAATACGGATAAAAAGGTAACGATTATCGTTAAGTAGATATAGCAATTTTCAAAATAACGATTTCGTTATGATAACGATTCGTTAAGCGAATATTTTACTGAATAGGCCTGTAAGATACATTTTAGTATATTTTATACTTGGTCCGCGTATCAGAATAGTACGCACGGTGTAAACGTAGTCATTGTATTATAATATCAATTGTATCATAATTATAATTTTAGGTCGAAGTCCAAGTTTACGAATTTCTAAGTAACGAATATAAACCATTTGCAATAAAATTACGAAAATATGTTTGCGATTTTTTATCACAAGATTATAAAATGTTTCTGGCTCCTAATATGCCTCATTTCTTTCCTCCATACTGTCCTGTGAAAAAGGTTAGTAGTGATGGAAAAGGTTACTTTCGATACTGAATTTTGTGATTAAAGATATTAATCTGTCAAATATTTTGTTGAATAATATATATTCAATCTGGATGTAATAGCTGTGACCATGGTAAAAATTGTTAAAACTTTTAAATAAATAAAAACAATACTTGGAATCAGAAAAATTATTAGTTATAGTTCTTACATCACAAAAGAAAATATATTAAGAAAGATTGGCCAATACATTATGTAGAAATAGAGATTGAACAAGATAACGTTATTCATTCTTTAATTCTAATTCCTTTTTATGGTTTTTCTAATTTTTTGCACTCAGTCTTTAATGCTACTGACAACTAGGGTGACCAGACGTCTGGATTTCCCAGGACATGTCCTGTTTTTTATGTTTCCGGGGACGTCCGGACGAATTTTAAAAACATGTCCGGGATTCTATTAAATTGGAGTTTTTAATATTAAAAAATAATGTTTGTGCCATTTTTTGAAGTGGAACATAAAAGTTGTATTCTGCACATCTGCATCATAAACTTAAACAGTGTAATTCTTTAAAATGTTATTCTGAATTTTATATATTACTTTTCGTATTTTTGCCCACAATGCTGATGTAGAAGGCGTATTTGCATATATAATATCATAAGTGGTAAATTTTTGCCGGAAGATTGTTATGAGACCTGGTTGCCTAGCAATTTCTCGAGTGGCATTGACAAAAAAATCACGAGCTGTCAAGCGAGTGATTTTTGATCAATGTCACTAGATAAATTAGCAACAAGTTCGAGTAAAGCAATCGGAAAATTTTGCCAGGATAAAATTTAACCACGAATGGTATTCGGATGCCTATTTTCAAAATAAAAATCAGGTAATAATTTAGTTTTTTTTTTGACAAAAAAATTCTAATTATATATATATATATATATATATATATATATATATATATATATATATTTTATTTTCTATTCGATTTAATTATATTTTTCTTCATATCCAATGAATTTAGAGATAAAATATTATAAAGAAATATCTTGCAAACTATTGCTGCTAAAGCTGCACCATGGAAACAGAATATTCAAATATTACTAATTGACAGATGTCAGTGTCAAATAAAATTTACATATCTTTATGATTTTACTGAAAATATAAAAATGTAAAATAATTTAAGGTAGCAAAAATAAATCACATAAGGTAATACAACATATTATAGCCATAAGCCTATTTAGCAGATTATTATGTTATAAATATAATGCTATATTATGTTTTTATTTTCTACTTCCTATTTTAAGAAACGTACTGTTCTTTTTAGGAGTAGTTCAGTTTAGTTCAGTACGAGGTAAGATCAGTTCATTTCTCTCCAAAAAGAAAACGCCTATAGGATAGTTTGCAAAAAAATATCTGTGTGGAATTTGTCCACATCACACTTTTTTATTATGTTTTGAGGTGTTATATTTAAGATTTCGTTTCCAATGTTCTGAACAGATTCCTATCCGAATCGACTCATTAAAAACTGAAAATACCGAAAATATACGTACTTTGACAGGTATGTTCTTTAGATACTCTTAAAACGTTTAAAAAAATTATCAAATCTCACTTACTTGTAAAAATACATCTTATTGGCTCAAAGGATGCGAGAATTTTTTTGTGACGGTGTTTTGTCGAAATAAAACTTGGTAACTAGGTAGAATCCTGAATTTGGATTGGTTTATAAATTTATGAGTGAAATAGTCAGTGTTAGATACTCAGTGGAAACATCACAAACTAAATCTGATAAAGGAATATTATTTAAAAAATTTAAATTGAAGACGGACTGTAAAGAATTTCACAAATATACAGTATATTGACCGCGAGATCGGCACATAGGACTTTAACATGTAAAATCATATTTTAATAATTTCCTGCTTCCCTAATTATTTTAGGTTAAATGCTTTTGAATCAATAAGCATCATTCATTTTACATGCTTTCTGACGATAGAAATTATATATGAAAATGACGAAAATCACCCCAAATAGCAATAGAATTAAAACAGATAAATTAACAAATATTTGACATTTTACCTGTCAAGTTAGGTTAATATATTTTTATTTGGTATTATTCGTAATACCTGCTCAAGTGAACATATCTATTAATTTAAATATAATAATTTTTCACTTTAACAGAAGTTACAAATAATAAAAATAAATTAACCTAGCTTGAGATAAATCGCTAACATTTGTTAATCTATTCCATGACTTGTCATTTTTGAGGTGATTTTTGACGTTTTCATACCTAATTTCTGCCGGCATAAAGCATGCTACATTAATTTTGCTTATTAATTCAAATGCAGAATTTAAGCTCTACAACTTTTATTTTTTCGTTGTCGCGGTCAACACCCTGTATAGTAAATCACCCAAATATTCTGAACCAAGTTCATCATATAAATATTAAAAGTAATTCACAATGACACTGGCTGATGAAATATAGTTATATTTTATATCGAGTATTTTATTATTCACATAAGAATTTTTTAAGTTTTTTAACTTACGGCACATTTAGGTAAGGAAGGTATTTGCCAATATTCTGAGCAAACTTTTATAATAAAAGCACTTTTATGGAGCATACTTCTCATAAGCATATAATGTAAAAGCGCGCTCCATAAAAGCGCTTTTATTGTAAAAGTGCGCTCGGAATAAGGGTCAGAGTCTTTGGTCAAAAGATTCGACAGTGAGTTTTTAATGAATAACTACGTTTTGGGCTCACTAGAATACGAATTTTCTATTTCTACGATGATGTCTGTATGTGTGTGTGTTTCTGTTTGCGCCTCTCTCTCTCTCTCTCTCTCTCTGTGTGTGTGTGTGTGTGTGTGTGTGTGTGTGTGTGTATTCTATATGACGATCGTTTCGGATCGCATAACTCCAATATCACGATTCCAAAAATTATAAAAAAATTAAAGGGCATCTATTAGACGACGTACTGATCATGGACAAAAATAATTTTTCAAAATTCCCAAAATTAAAGGTGGTTTACTCAAAGTCGACATTTTTAGGATCACTGAAGTAGCCGTACTTTATTGAAAGAAGTGTTAAATGAAATTAATTATCAAAGTAATGTTCGTTCAATTTAGAGATAATAATAGTTTTGAGTACACAATAATTTCAAATATCAATGCATAAATTTTCTAAATTACTACACAAATACCTTATGGCTTTAAGTAAAATAAAAAAAATTCGATCCGCTCCCTAAGTTCTTTTACGATTTTCGGCGCATTTTGGTTGTCGTAGATAAGTGACTTAAAATGGCCCCCAGAAATAGAAATCCAGCGGATTTTGATCAGGGGATCTAGCATGCCAAGCTACAGGAACACCGCGACCAATCCACCTATCTTAAAAAACTTGATACTTGAATACACTTGAGTTCTCGCACATTCCGAGCAAAGTGCGGTGGCGCACCATCGTGCTGAAACCATGCCCGTTGGCGCACATTAAGAGGCACATCCTCAAGTAACTCTGGGAGTGTATTTTGCAAAAATAATAAATTAATTATTACTAGTCATCCTATTTGGTAGAATGTACGACCCAAGTAACATCCCATTTACAATACCTGCCCAAACATTTATTGAAAAGCGATGCTGGGAACTACCTCGTACAACAACATGTAGATTGTGTTGGCTCCAATAATGAGAATTATGAATATTATGAATTCCCTCTCTCGTAAAAGTTGCCTCATCAGAAAATATTATGTATGAGGGGAAATTAGGATTTTGAGCATGTTGTTGTAAAAACCAATGGCAAAACGTTACTCGGAAATGATGGTCAGGTTCTGTTAGCCCCTGAACTCGTTGAAAATAAAATGGGTAGTAGTTGTAATCTCTCAAAATTTGCCATACTGAATAATGAGATACTCCTCCTAACTGCCGATATATTCTTTGGGTGCTAATGGTTGGTTCAGCTCCTTCAGCATCTAAGACAGCATTTTCAATATTAATGCGTTGTCGTTGGTGACCACCGCCTCTCCCACGAATAGGTCGCATAGATCCTGTGTCTCGACGGCGCTGGGTTATCCTCACAAATAAAAGGTGATTGAGATGCCGCCGTAAAGGAAAACGTTCAGCATACAGACGTTGTGCCAATAAATAATTTTGCCCTGCTTCTCAATATATTAACAGCATGTCCACTAACTCACTATCACGGTACCATGCATTAATTTTCACAAAAACTAAACTAAACTGCAATTCACTGCACAATGGGAACACTAAACCAGCAAAGAATGATAATTAACAGTAATATCTACGAAATAATGCCCTATCCCCATCGAATTAAATTAAACTATTAATTACATAATATCAGACCGTTATTAAATGTTGTGTAAACAATTACCTGCATTATAGTAAATTTGAATACAATTATTAAGAATATCTATCAACCAGTGATAGAAAATATATTTACTCTAAATACGATGCAATATTTTTTGCGAATTTTTAAAAAAATATTTTTGTTCCATGATCATTACGTCGGGTAGTATATGCCCTTTAATTTTTTTCCCGAAGTATGATTACACCCTGTATATGTGATTTAATTACAGCATTTAAAGTCGTTTTTCGCGTCCAACTTTCCAACGATTTCGATTACTCCAATCGTCCTCCTTTAGGTTTCTGTTTGACACTTAATTCATGACGCCGTCATTCCATGTTTTTCTTCTGTTTATCGGTAACCATTCTATCATCTTCTTTGGCCATCTATTTACACTCAAACGGCATACATGTCTATACCATCTTAATCTTTTAGCGTCAATAGTATCAATTATGGTGGTAGATATTTCCGTCTTTTCCCGTAACTCTTCATTTCTTTTTCTATCAAGTAATGTCAGCCTACAAGCATCGAACCCAAAATCCCATTTCCATTGATAATTACTCTTTCTCTATTTTTTCTATTGTTTCCCAGATCTCACTTTCATAGGTCGTCATATTTTCAACAAAAGTCTTGTACATCCTGATTTTTGTTTCTTTTCTGATTTGTTTGCTCCATAATACTTCATTTAATTGTTTGATACTTGCTTTTCCTGCCTGACACGGATTTTTATTTCTGTTTTGCTATAATCATCATTGGTTATGTTAACTCCTAGATATTTATAGGAGCTTACACACTTATAATTCCTTGATCTAACACATGGCTCGACTGACCGCCAGTTACCAAATATTTTACTTTTTGTATATTATTTATTAGACCCCATTCCTGGTACTCTTTTTTCCAACTTCCTCACCATGTAGCTTATACTCATATCATCCTCATCCTCTACGAAAATAACCTGGTCATAAGCAAAGTGTAAGAAGAAGTGTTTGTCACCAACAATACAAATTCCCACATTTTGGAAAGTTCGTCTCCATCATCTGAAGGATGAGTTCAAGTATATCTTAAAAAATATCGGAGCTACTGCGCACCCCTGTCGCAAAAAATTATAGATTCGGATTGTTTAAAATTAAACAATTTGTTAAACTGATTGTAGTTGACCCCGCTGCCATCTACACCGCCCTGAGATACGCTAGTCTCTTACAATGTTGTATATTCTTAGATATAATGATTATTTATCCTTGATAAACGATAATTAAGATTATTATTCTTTTTTGTAAATATTATCATTAATTTTATTTTATTTATAGGGGCTTTATTATCTAAAAGATTGGATTCCTAGTGCTGATACTTTCGCTAATCTTCCTCTAAGAAATACGAAAATTGTTGCTAAAGTTTTCAGGAATAATACGAAATTAGTTGTACTGAGAGTGTATATGCGATTCGATCGTGATATTGTCTACAGGCAAGGATATTAAGTAGAATATTATACATCAAAGTAGAGAATGCATAATGTTTTTCCAGATGCAATTTGAAGCATCCAGGTTAAAATAGTATTCTTTTCTAAGGTGTACTCCAATGTACTCCCATCGGAAGTAGAAACATCATAGAAATCCAAAATTTTAAGATATAAAACTTGTAACAAATCCGGTTGCCGTCTTTGACAATTGAATGAATTTTATAAATTAGTAGTCTTTGACATTCACACCTTGACAACACAGATTTTCGTTATAAACAAAATTGAATTGTAATAACTTTCGTTTCTAGAAATTGGAAGGTTTTGTCTGTGTTTGTATTAGTTTCAATAATTGTGCTTCTGTGCTTTACTGTGATTGTAAATAAATAAGTTTTTGTATTTTTATTTGTATCATTGTATTTACCTATATATCCATTGGTGAAAAAAGCATGTTTTAGAATATTATTTTCCATTGTTTTTTCAGTATATTACTGTAACGTGCGCCACTGACTCTAGGAGTAAGCGACCGCCGTCACTGGTAGAATATTTCCAGAACGGCACAGCGCTGGGTTATGACGCAATCTTCGAAAGCATCGGCGTAGTAAACTCGTCAGCTGATTCTTTGTATTAGATGTTATTGTCGCGTCGGAAATTTCCAGAAGGACAATGCCACTTTTTGTCTTATCCTGAATAATTCTACAGTGAACATTATACAGAATGTCCAGATTTCGAAGGCCACCATTGGGATCTGTTGGTGCGCCTTTGAGAAGGGTGCGGGGGGGGGGGGCGATCTTAGATATGATTTTGTTTTGCCAAAAAATATCATAGATAGTCAATAAAAATATCTAATTTTTATTTGAAACATTTTTCGCGATTACTGATAGTTTAGAAGTAATTTCAGAATGAGAAAATCGCCCAATTTCAGCTTTCCGCCATTATCTAATAATCTATGGTAATTTTATGCAAAACAAAAGCACATCTAAGATGGCCCCCCAAAGGCGTACCACATGTTCCATTTAGCCAAAGTCGTATATCTTATAGGACTTTAACATGTAAAATCAGACTTTCGTAATTTCCTGTTTCCCTAATTATTTTAGGAAAAAAAGTTTTAAATAAATTTGTAGGGCATAATATTCTGCAAAATTAATTTTGTATAACAGCAGACACTACATATGAAAATGTCGAAAATCAGCTCAAAAATAACTGTAGCCATGGAATTGAAAAAAAAAATAACAAATGTTACCGATTAATCTGTCAAGCTAGGTTAAATTATTTTTATTATTATTTGTTCAAGTGAACAAATATCAATTGAAATTAACAGATAATTATTAACTGAAACAGAAATTAAAAATAACAGCTAATAAAAATAAATTACCATAACATGACAGATAAACTGTTAGACATTTGTTATTTATTTGTCTCAATTCCATGGCTATTGCTATATTTGAGGTGATTTTCGACATTTTTATACCTAATTTCTACCGTTACAAGGTATACAAAATTAATTTTGATGTAGATGTAGAATTTTATGCTATACAACTTTTATTTAAAGATTTTTTACATAAAATAATTAGGAAAGCAGGAAATTAGGAAAGTCTGATTTTACATGTTAAAGTCCTATGTTCGGCTGTGCCTGTATATGTTGTGTAGAGATCAGTTTTGTAAAATAATTAATTAGTATCTCCCGGATTTGAACTTGGATTATCGGTTTGTGTATTACAGTTTATTATGCTAATTGCTCATGTCCATGTAACATGTATAAGTAAATATCATTTATTTATAATTCAAATTACTTCTGATTTATTCACTCTATAATAATTTGGACTTATGTATTTCCTTTTCCTGTGTTTAAAAGCTGAAGTGTAAAAAACTTGGTCGAATTCTTTGACAACTTTTTATAGCCAGTTTGAAATATATATTTCGTATTCCCAATCCAATTAAAATTACGGTGAAAAGTCTCTTCCGTCGAGTGCAAAAACAAGTCACGCTGCCATTTTATTTGTAGAATAAACAAAAGTCCTGTTGTTATTAGAAAATTACCATAAATTTGAATTTCATAATAAACGAATGTTTTCGAAAGACTTGGTAAAAGTTGTATGAGGATATAATTTACTTACAAGGTACAGTTATTGCAGATTTACACCCTGATAATATGAAAGAGGGCTCAAGTTTTTACTACAATTTCTTACTTTTCTCCAAGATGGTTAAAAGAATTTTTAGTGGACATAATTTCACTGAAATTTTATACTTGTTGGAATAATATATTTGCAATAAAAATATTTTTCAAATTTATCGTGAAATCCTTCTTTTTACTTCCTTGTACGTAAGTAAAGGAAGTATTGTAATCGCGAAAAATTTAGGTTTTCAGATTTCAGCGGAAATATCCATTTTGATCAGCCCTGAATCCATTTTGACTAATTTCATCGTGACGTCTGTACGTACGTACGTACGTATCTCGCATAACTCAAAAACGGTAAACCGTAGAAAGTTGAAATTTTGTATTTAGGACTGTTATAACATCTAGTTGTGCACCTCCCTTTCTGGTTATTACACAATTTCCAGAAGTGGCACTTTACATGAAGCCTATAATAGATTTTAATGAAAAACTGTTTTAAAATATAATCCAAAACTTTTCAAATTTGGTATACAAGACTTTTATGTCAATCGAAATAACATAATAGATTTTGGTTAAAATAGGCTAACCGGAAGTGGTACATTACTTGAAGTTGTTAACAGTTTTTCTTGAATAAAATGATTTTATTTTGATTTTAGAAATAAATGCTTCATATAAAAGTTTTAGAGTATTAATTTCTGCGCCTAGCACATTAAGTATTATTAAATTAGCCCTTTGTATAAGCGAGATATGTAAATTTAAAAATTATATACTTTTTTGTTTTTGTAATAAAGCTTGCTATGGATTAGGACAAAAAAAATGTACATGTCAAATTACGTTAAATACGTGCAATTTTATGATTCGTACAATAACAAATATTATATTTTTATTGTGAAATTAGTCATATTCATTGTTGTAATCAAATATTTCTTTGTTGTAATCAAAACTCTCTTTAAAAACTTCCTTTATGGTCGCTATATATTTTACTGTTTTGAAGTTAAAATTAATATTTTGTAATTTAGATATTAAAAAAATATGTATAGTTTAATAATCGTACAAGGAAGTCGTGTGGTGTCCACATCAGATTTTTTTATTTATTCCCCTAGTAATGTAGGATGCTCATATTTACATTCCCAGCAAGTTTCTCTCGATTTAAGTTGTCAACTATTCAGGTTCGATGCGTATCCATGTCCGTGCTTTAATTAGGATGAAAAAGAGATTTCCTCTTTACGCCAATGAAAAAAACGTCCACAATCCACAGAACAAATATTGGTACAGAATTAACCTAATCTATTGATGTTGTTGACTACTTCGAAGTGTCATGTTAATCCCTATAGCGTTCTTATATTAGTTATATGGCGTCTTCAATTAATTCGATCTAAGGCATCCTTTGGATAAAGATTGATATGCATCATATTTTCTTTATGTCTAAGTCTTCCATATCATATTTTGTGTGCTATGTGTGCAACATGTTTAACAGCCGACGACCAACATTCTGTACCGTGGAAAACTGCAGGCCTCACAAGAAAATTGTATATTTTGCCTTTTAACTCTACAGGTATTCCCCATAAGAGTTCCGCGAACAAAGAGGAATTACAGAAATTCAAAAAAAATGTATAAAACATCTCACATAAAACATACGTACTAAAAAATAAAATTAAGTCGCATTAGTAAGTAGGGCGTATCACGGAAAATGAAACATAGCCGTTTAACATGGAAAATCAGTTTTTCCGTGCACATTGCTCCCCTAATTATTTTAGACACAAAGTTTCAAATGTATGTTGTAAAGCAAAATTTTTACATCGGAATTAATTAAAATATCATTTTGTTTACTTCATAACTGCAGAAGAATTACAATTTCATAGTATTAGTCATGGAATTAGAAACAAGAGACGAACAAAAGCGTAACGTTTTATTATATCAGTGTTAGAATAATAATGACTGTCAAAATATAGTTATTTACGTTATAAGGCCAGGAAGTGAGGTATTACGGGACGTAGGAGAAGTTTACGGACGAGGCGACGAAGGAGCCGAGTCAGGAATTTCGAAATAAATACCGTAATACCACTTCATGGCCATATGACGTACAACATTTTATTTCATACTGTCTACGTGATTTAAACATTTTTTAAATTTATGTCAGTTTAAAATATATCACATCACATTAGAATTTGTCTTAGTTACCTGTGTATGTTTCACTTTTTTGTTGATTTTGTTTGTTTGCTTGTCATCTAAAATAAACGTTCCTTCTAGTAATAACTCAAACTTTCCGAACGGTATTTTGGAAAAAAGTGCTGAGGCTATGCAGAAACTAATTCCCACAAAGTCCTCCGGAAGATATGAAAAAGAATTTGAATTATTTTGCAATTTGAGAAAAATATACAATGTCGCGGTATATTTGAAACGTACTTTTTTTTGATAAAATTTAAAAATAAACAATTAGGGAAGTTTCCAAGCAACACTTTCCGGCTCGGGTACTGTAATGTATCATTTCCTGGACTCAAATTAGTAACCTAAAGTAGTAAATAGCGGACAGTATGAAATAAAATATTTTACGTAGATATTTAATAATAGTGATAATAATAATGATAATAATAATGATAATAATAATAATAATAGAGCAAAAGGTTTGATTAGATTCATTGTTTAAGATTAATAAAATAAAATAAAGTAACACTAACAATTAATTAATGTAACAAATTAAATTCAATATAAAGAATAACAAACTAAAAATATTCTTAAATTATAATAGATGTTCAAACAATCCTCCGTTTTGTGCTAAACAATAACCCAATCTATTGTAGAAACTTTGCCGAACATTACATAATTGTCTATTATTTATATTATGATATTCTTGCGTTATAGCATTTTTAAGTTCTTCTACATTTTTGTGTCTTTTATTATAAACATTACTTTTTAAATGACCCCGTAAAAAAATTTACACGGAGTTAAATCAGGCGCCCGTGCTGGCCAGTTAATTGGTCCACTTCGTCCTATTCAGCTTTCAGGAAATGTTTGGTTCAGATATTCCACAATTTCTCTTGTGCTATGTGCAGGGCAGCCATCATGTTGGAACCAAACATTTTCTTTATTTGTTTCGGCAATTTCTGGCCCAACAAAATTCATTAATAAATTCAAATATGACTCCGAATTTATTATTTTAATGAAGAACGGCCAATGATTTTATGTCCCAAATTTCCTGCCCATACATTTACAGTTTGTCGATATTGTGTCCGAGACTCTATAATATTATGTGGGTTATTTTGGGACCAATTATGACCGTTGGGTTCGCCATTCATGGTAAATGTGCATCATAATTTGACTTCTCCATCATTATTTCACAGAATGATGCACGCAGTACAAAATCTCGTTCCAAAATATGTTGATGATTTTGAAATTGAAATAAATGAAGAAATACGGGAAAAGATGGAAATAGAAACCACCATATTTGATACCATTGAAGCCAAAAAACTAAGATGGTATGGACATGTATGCCGTATGGATAACGACAGATGGCCAAAGAAGATGATGGAATGGGTACCGGAAAACAGAAGAAAAAAGGGACGTCCCAGAAAAACATGGAAAGACGGCGTCATAAATGCAATGTTAAATAGAAACTTAAAGGAAAACGATTGGAGAGACCGAAATCGTTGGAAACGAGGATGCGAAAAACGACTTTAAATGTTGTAATTAAATCGCAAAATATATATAAGAATTCTATGAACTGTCGTAAAATGAATATTCAGTTCCCTGGAAATTTCTCTCACACTCATTGTTTGCTCCAGTTCTATTAAAGCAACAACATTTCCTTTATTTTCATTGTAGTTTTCGTTATTTTCTTCCTCTTATTTGAAATTAAGTGTACCTGCCTTCTCTAACTTGGCAATAAATCGTTGAATAGTAGACAACCCCGGAATATCATGATTTTGCAAAATAGCACTAATATAATCTCGAATTTGCCGTAAACTATGGCCAGAATAATGCCATTTAAATATTTGTAACTTTTCTTCATTTGAATAATTATTCATTTTTGATAAAATAATTAAATCTGATATCGATTTATTATCACAATTTGTCAAAATAAATACTAATAATTTAACCTATAAAACGTTACGCTTTTGTTCGTCTCATGTTTCTAATTCCATGGCTAATACTATTAAATTGTAATTCCGTGAATTTTAGGGGAGCAATGTGCACGGAAAAACTGATTTATATATATATATATATATATATATATATATATATATATATATATAATGGCAAAACGAAGTTTTTGGATTGAAGAGGATCTGTTATTTCTTCAGCCAATTGCGTATGCATGATTTTTTGAGAACGTGAAATTTGAAATTTATTGGTATATCAGCAAATAAATATCGTCGATTCCAACATATAGGCTAAAAGATAATATAGTCGATATATTGATATCAGTAGTTACACCCCAAGTTTTGGGTTCACAATGGCCAATAAAATTGTAAATTGGCCTTCCGCGAAAGGCAGGCGGTTTCTTAAGGATTCCATGCAATGTTATTATCGGTTTTATCAAAAATGGAGAAATAAACCATTACATGGGCAAAAAGTTAGAAACATGGAAAAGATTACGTATGACAAGAAGGATTCGTTCAAATGGCTAATACAAGGTAAAATGAAAGGAGAAACAGAAAGCCTTATAACATCTACTCAGGATCAAGCAATAAACACCCGCTATATTAAAAACAAAATTCATAAAACAAGTACTACTCGTAATATGAAATGCAGAATATGCAAGAAAGAAAATGAAACCATACACCATATAATATCCCATTGTGAAGAATTAGCAAAAAAAGAATATCTTGAGCGTCATAATAAAATATGCAACCTAATCCACTACAATTTAAGTAAGTATTATAATTGCCCTAAATATACTGACCCATGGTACAACCATACACCTGCAAAGGTAGTAACGAACAACGTAACAACTTTAATGTATGATATGAGCATCAGAACAGACCAAACAATCCATGCTAATAGACCGAATTTAGTTATTAAAACTCCTGGTAAAACTTATCTAGTAGATGTATCTGTTCCTGCGGACGAAAATATTATTACACAAGATGCTAAAAAACAACTGAAGTACAAAGATCTTAGTATTAAATATCAAGAATGTGGAACACTAAGTCTGAAATTATTCCAATCATTATTGGTGCTACTGGATATGTAAATTCTGAATTTAAAAACAACGTTTCAAGACTTCCTGGACAATACAACCCATTCGAAATTCAAAGACAAGCGTTATTTGGTACAGCACACATAATCAGAAAAGTGCTTGGATGAAACCCCTTATAGCCTTAGCTGTATGGTATATGGCTGGTATAAGATGTAAAACCAGAAGAGAGGTATTTAGACCTTGACTGTGAAAAGAAGATACTTCATTCCAAGAGTTCCTGTCCATCTGGAAATGTAAGGAGGCCGAACACCTACAAAACATAAATTATAAATTTATTATAATTACAGAAACTGTTATTGTATACCAACCTATGAATGAAATGTATCTTTTTGAGATAAATAAAATAATAAAAATAATAATAATAATAATAGTAATAATAATAATAATAAATAATACTTTATTGACTGCTATAATGCATTTCTTTTTCAGGTTTAACTCGTCCTGTTCTATATGAGAAGAGTTGAAATTCCCGCCTAAATTTGGTGAACATGACGCTGTTGTCAGTCCGTCCGAAAATGATATCACTTCAAAGAATCTGATGTGGCCAGCACATTACCTTCTGTCAATCCTGTGTATTATGTACAAACACCATAGGGCGGAGCCGTCACGTGACTTTGCAGATCTTGGAAATCAGATCTGGGAGCCCGTATCAGAATGACAGCTATTAATTATGTACAAAGCTGACAAATATCACAACTTTTATTCAAAATTTCATTTTTTGCTATTGTATGATTTTTTTCTCGGCAAGTGAATTCCACACTCTTGATATCAAGTAAACCACATAAAATAAGAAAATCATAATTTTTTTAATGAAAAATTATGACATTTGTCAGTTATGGACTTAATTGATAGCTGTCATTTTGACACGAGCCCCCATATCTGCTTCTTAAGGTCAGCAAAGTCATGTGACTGTTCGCGCCCTATACATAAATTTTCTTGCAAAAGACCCTATTTTTTCAGTAAAATTATTTCATAAACAAACTAAGCAAATTGCACTTGACACTGACATCTTCTGTGACTTTTCCCATTCGTTAGGGGTCACTATTTTTTATTTTCTTCTTCCACTCATTTCTATTTTCCGTGTCGTCCTCATTCAGTTCCTTTTCTCTCAAGTCTTCCTCAATAAAGTCCTACTCTTATCTTTGGTCTTCCTCTGTTTCTTCTTCCTTCTTCTACTGAACTATTAATTCTTCTTCTAATGTATTCTTCATCTCTCCTCATGCCATGTTCAAACCAATGTAATCGTCTCTCCTGTAACTTTTTAGAATCTTCTATCACTTCCGTTGAACCAATTATTACCAAAATCTAATCACGTCTGAATATGGATCTAAACTTGAGGAATACGAAAAATTATAAATTTTCGAATCGTGGTATTGGAGTTATGCGAAACGAAACGCTCGGCACATACACACACACCATTATGATATATAATAATTAGTAAAGATATATTTTGCATCATATAATAGTTTTTCCAATATCTATTAAAGGAATGGAAAGGAAAAATTCTTTGCCATAATAATTAGAAAGTCAAAATTTTATCGAAAATTTCAATCTATCCTTTATTTGCGGTATTCAATTACGATTTCTAATTTTTGAAATAAATTTATTTTCTCTTACTGCTCTACTTCGTAATACTACTTTACAAGATATCTTTATAATGAATTATTATTGATTAATATCTATTTAAATCAAATTGAATACTGCCGGTTAATAAATATACATTAAGAACATATTATTTCCTGTTAACGACCACTTTAGTGAGAGGAAAAGAACGAAGGAAAAATAATAATCAAGTATAAAATAATACGTTGTAGCGACAAAGGAAATCATAAGGTTTAACTGTAATGTGAATAATTAGAATGAAATTAAAATAACAAGGCGATTATAATCGTAAGAAACAAAAAGTTTGCATTATAAAATCAATAAATTAAATTATTTAACTAATTTCACTATATTTATTTATTTATTTATTTAACATAAATATAAGATGGCATTCTAATTTTATGTAAAAAAAATCTGTTGTGGCCAGCACAATAGCTTCCGTCAATCCTGTGTATAATGTATAAATTCCATACATAATTCTTGCAAAAGATTCTAAATTTCCAGTAAAATTATTTCATAAAAAAAACTATTCAAATTGCACTTGACACTGACATCTTCTTCTTTAACTTTTCCCATTCGTTAGGGGTCGTTATTTTTGCGTGTCGTTATCATTCAGTTCCTTTTCTCTCAAGTCTTCCGCAATACAGTCCTCCCATCTTATCTTTGGTCTTCCTCTGTTTCTTCAACATCCTATTACTAAACTAGTCATTCTTGTTCCAATATAATACTTCATTTCTCCTCATGACATGTTCAAACCAATGTAATCATATTTCTTGTAAGAAACTTGTAATACTAGAGTTATTTTCTTACCGTATCTATTCGTGTTTTCCCCAACATCTACCTCAACATCCTCATCTCAGCCTCATTAATTTACTTTTTATTGATACTGACATCTGTCAATTTGAATTATATGAATATATTAATAGTTTCCATGTTTAGCATAGCTGGCTGAATTATAAAATTTAATTTCTTTAAAATTCTTTAACTCTGTATCTATTGAATATGAAGTATAAAATGTAATCAAATCGTATAGAGAATAATATATTATTTGAGTTATAATAACGTTAAATGTCAATAAATCAAATTTAAATGTTAAATCTTCAAATGAGTGTACTTCCGGTTCACCAATTATAACCAAAATGTAATCACTTGTTCTTCTAGATGTAAACTTGAGGAATACGAAAAATTTGGAATAGTGGTATTGAAGTTATGGGATCCGGAACTTTTGTCACACACACACAGACACACATACATACAGACATCATCGTAAAAATGGTAAAATCGTATTACACGGACCCTAAAACATGCTTATACACTAAAAACTCATCATTGAATTTTTTGACCAAAGACAATACCTTCCTTACCTAAAGGTGACGGAAGGTAAAAAATATCACGTTATCATTTTTACCTTCCGTCACTTCTAGGTAAGGAAGATATTCTCTTTGGTCAAAAAATTCGATGGTGAGTTTTAATTGAATAAGCACGTTTTAGGGTCTTTTCAATACAATTTTACTATTTTTAAAATGATGTCTGTATGTGTGTGTGGACGTGTGTGTGTGTGTGTGTTCGTGTGTATGTGACCGCGGTTTCGGGCACGATATCTCCAATACTAGAATTCCAAAAATTACAATTCTTACGTATATCTCTTCCTTACAACCATATGCAGACTTGATTAGATTTTGGTTATAATTGGTCAACCGGAAGAACCCTCATTTGAAGATTTTAACAGTTTTTCTTGAAAAAACTCAGTTATATATTATTTAACTTAAAGAATATGTTATTCTCTATACGATTTGATTGCATTTTATATTTCATATTCAACAGATATAGAGTTAAAAAATTATAAAGATACTAAATTTGACAAAATCAGCCAGCTATGCTAACTTAACCATGAAAAGTGCTAATATATTCAAAAAATTCAAATTGACAGATGTCAGTATCAATAAAAAGTAAATGAATGAAAGAATAAGGGAAATAACTCCAATGTTTCTAGAAAGATATAAGAGAGACGATTACATTGGTTTGAACATGTCATGAGGATGAATATATTCGAAGAAAAAAGAAAAATTTAGTAATAGAAGGTTAAAGAAACATAGGAGGACCAAATATAAGATGGAAGAACTGTATTTAGGAAGACTTGAGAGAAAAGGAACTGAATGAGGACGACAAACAAAAATAAGTGGAAGAAGAAAATAAAAATAGCGACCCTAACAAATGGGGAAAAAGAAGAAGAAGATGTCAGTGTCAAATGCAATTTGTATAGTTTGTTTATGAAATAATTTTACTGGAAATATAAGATCTTTTGCAAGAAAATTTATGTATAGAGCGCGTGCAGTGACGTGACTTTTCTGACTTTGGCAAGCAGATATGGGGACCCGTATCAAAATGACAGAAATTAATTAGGTCCATAACTGACAAATGTTATAATTTTTCATTAAAAATTTCATGATTTTCTTATTTCATGTGGTTTATATATCTTCATCTTTCATCTTCCTATAAACGTTAATGATTTCTATCTGGCGACAGTGGAATGTTTGAAAATAGTAAGAATTTGGAATGGAGTGGATATGTACCATAGATGTTAATATTATTAAAAACTCGAATATTTTAAAAATTTAACTTGTTTAAAACTTTGATAGTCGTTATTATACGGTTTTAAAGTTTAGTGTTAAATATGAATGACCCATTTCCCAACTTGTTACTATGGCTATACATATTAGGAAGATTTTTGCACTTTTAACAAAAAAAAATTACTTCATACTTAGAAACCACATTTAAATTGCTCTATCTATTTACATTTCTTTGTAATTTAAAATTTAACCTCAATTTTTTGCAAAAGAAATCCTTAAAATTTGAATTCAACTGATATCTTATGAAAACTTAGTGCTTTAAACTTGCTGAAACATCTAGGACTACTAAAACCATTTTCCTACTTCAAGTTATAAGGTTATAACAATTTCTTCTTGTAGCTCCATCAACAGCATGTACGATGGTAAAAACTTTAAAGAGACGGTATGCGACCTTGACCTCCAAGTATTTGTGTCAGGAAGGCATTTCATTTCGAGAACGAAATACAGGTCCAGAATTATAATTGTTGGAAAATATTTGTTAATTATGGTTTAATTACTATAATAACACTGCATACAGATAAACTTGTAGTTTTAAATTAGTCACAATTAAAATGGAATAAAAAAAGTTGCATCAGCTATAAATGAGTATTTTGTACAGTGCAAACAAATTTTGTTGGTTGAGTATTGTTAAATATTTGCTAATTGAATACTTGTGTTAAATTAAATTTAATTGTTGTTTATTATCAAATATATGATATACTTGTATATTTGTTTTTCAGCCATTAATTCCAAAACGCAAATGTACTAAAATATAATTGTATAAATGTATTTAATTTGTGTAATAATGTATTCCAACACTATTAAACATTGTTGAATATGTACAGGGATTTATTCGTACACTTTACTTTTATCAGTAAAATGTAAGATAAAAAGGGTTTCCAAAAATGAAATTCATTAAAAAATCTGAGGTGACCAACACAAAACCTCCCGCCATTTATTTTTTATTAATTTAAATACATATACCTATGGGGTCTCGTGGCCGCGTGCCTGAATGTCTGGTCGCGAATCTGGGGAACCGGATTCAATCCCGACTAACGCCAAATATTTCGAATTTTAAATGGCACAAAATTGACCCCTGTGGTGCACTTTCCACGCCAGAAATGAGTACCCATGATGCGATGATTAGTAAACGCATGCACGATACAAATATATTATCATCGTTACCGAAATCTGTGTACAAAGCAGATAGGAACACCCAGCAATGGGTATTATGCCGAGATAATATTTTTTTGACACACATTTATCTGTCAGTTGCTTACATTTGAAATATGAACTGTGTAAGAAATTGTGTATATCTTTAAAACATAGACTCCGGGAATTATAAAATTGATTATTTCATCAATTTATCTATAAAATATATAGAAAAAATATTAATGCATGCCTGCAGAAAATTTAATAATCTATAATTTTTATAATAACATAAATCGCGAAAAGTGACAATTAAAAGTATTTTTGGAAGAAAAGCTATTTTGAGCTTCAAATAAAGTGCGATTTCCGGTTATCCGAATATGGTCGAAATACAAGGTTTAAAATTTTTCCAAATGATAGTATTTGAGTTAGAGTATCCAGATGATCCACATGCACATACATACACAGACACACATACACAGCCACAGACATCATTGTGAAAATTTTAAAGTCGGATTACTAAGGGTAGCGGGAGGTAATAATAAATTTTAGTCTTCTTTCGATATTTTAGGATTAAATGATAGTCATCAAATTTGAAAAATGTTTAAATTACTTTGTGTTTGTGGCTGAAAACAAATAATTTACAAAATTATTTGTACTTCCAGTTATAATTGTTTTATTGATTTAACTATTAGCTTGAATTACAGCTTTCAGTAGCCTAGACATTGATTTTAATAAAGTAGGTAATATGGAAAGTGATTTTTTTTCCATTCTTCAGTCAAATTCGTCCGGAGTTGCTATTTAGTGGAAAATGTTCTTTTGTGAGGTCTATCTAGTTCCGACCATAAATTCTCAATAGGGTTAAAAATAGAAGACTGGGGAAATTTCTTTAAGTTGTTTTGGAATGTTGTAGAACATCCTTTCATTAACAATAAGTGCTGTATGTTTGCGATCATTAATAAAATATAAATTCCTCAACCCATCAGCACACATACAGCCCCAAACAATAACGCTTACATCGCCGTATTTTATCGTGCCACACAAATTATTTGTATGTAGCTCGGTATTAGATTTTTTCCAAACTATACGCCTACTATCTGATCCAAATAAATTAAATTTAGAGAAAAAACTCTATTCGAAAATTCAGGGCCTTTATTAACATAATTTTTCGCGAATTCTAGCTAGATAAAAAGCTTCATAAATTGGATGATGTCTGGAAATGAACACGTTTCTAATCAACGGTCAGAAGCCGGGAGAAATTCTTGTTATTAAGAATAACAAGAATTTCAGATTGCTTTGAACCCATTCATGCCCACAGTCTCTACCTTTTCTCCAACCAAGATGTGCCAATCTGTCATACAGTGTGTTCAAATAAAAACCTAACTCGGAGTAGGCTATGAACAGAGAAAAGTATGTCTGATCGTTATTCAATTCAAAAGTTAAATTGTCAAAATGGGTCTTGAAATGTAATGGATCTTGTAAAAAATAATAAAAAAGGATACAGTATATTTCCATTCGCCGATTTTTAATTTATTTCCATTTCTAAAATAAGATTCAAGAAGAAACGCTTTGATTTTTGAAAATATCTCGTGTCAAACTAAAATTAAATATTTTTAAATTGATATACGTTTCCTAGTTCATAGCCTACTCCAAGTTAGGAATTTTTTTGAACAAACTGTACAATGAGTTCCCTCCCAACTTTAAATTCAACTGTCCACATTATGACCAGTGTGTATCAAGGACGAAAAGATCTACATCTACTAATCTGGTTTCTTTTACTCAGTTTATTTCTTCTGAATTGGACGCAAACAAAGAAATCGATGTTTACCTACACTGATTTTTCCAAGGCGTTTGATTGTATAAATCATAGTATTATTATTCATAAACTTGACGCCTTTGGATTTTCATCTTCCTTCATCAGGCGTTGCTGTCATCGTACTTAGATAATAGGTTGCTGTATGTTAACTATATGGGACATAACTCTAACTCTATTTTTGCCACTCCAGGTGTATCTCTAGGCTCCAATCTTTGTCCCTTGCTTTTCTTAATTTTCATTAACGACCTTACCGCAGTAATCAAAAACAGAAAACTCCTCTTTGCCGATGATTTGAAAATATTCTGTTCTGTATCCAATCTCTCCGATTGTTTGTCTTTGCAGGACTATTTAAATAACAAAGAATTGGTGTATTACAAAGAAGCTATTTCTTAACGTGATTAAATGTAAAATGATCTCTTATGCTAGGAAAGCACCTTTTATTTATCCATATTCATTACTCAACACTAGCCTAGAACGTGTTACTACGGTTAAAGATTTGGGTGTAACATTCGATGTAAAATTTACATTTTATCCACATATAACTAACATTGTCTCGTCTTCTTTAACAATTTTGGGGTTCATAAAAAAAAAACGCAAGATCCTTGACTAACCTTGATTCCATTATTGCTATTTACAATGCTTTTGTTAGTACTAAACTTGAATATTGTAGTACTATTTGGAATCCATTTTACGACAATGTAAATTTAAAAAAAAATTATACTTCAAGTAACACCGACAGTATCCTTCCATAGCTTATTCCTATACTACTTTACTTCCGTCTTTCAACTTGTTAAACTCTTCCTTCGACGCCAATGTGCCTATCTAATATACTTATACAAAATTATTCATAATTTGGTTGATGACCTCAGGGTCATCTCTTTCTTTCCTTCTCTTCCACGCTTCTTCAAACACAACTGGACACAATAAATGCTTTTATTTGTTACTCACTCGCATTTATTGATACCGCCTAGTACTTTTGAAAATTAATCTTTACTAGTTACTAACTTGTAACATTGGTTGCTAAGGTGTTAAAATTTTACAAGTTATAGTTACCACGTTAGTAACGTTGTTAACATGTAAAAATTGTGTTTTGTTACTGTATTAAAAATAAGTGTCAATTGCAAGTAACAAGTTTAGGTTATAAATTCAAATTTAATTTGCAAGTGAGTAACAAATAATATATTGTTCAATAAACTCCAGGTAACTATTTTACTGCCTCAATGAGGTGAGAGGCTCGCCTGCTTGGCTCGCCAGGCATTTCCTCCTTTCAGCAATAAAAACTGTTTTACCTGGCTCGTAATGTAAAATACTATTACCTGCCTAGAGCATTTTCGTTATTTTCTATGTGCACGCTCTTTAATTAAATTCCACAGATTTGGGTTCGATTCTTCAGCCGGACATTTTTTTTTTATTTTTTTGCAAAAAAGAAACTTTTAAAAATCTATCTTTTGTTTCCTATTACAAGCATTTAGAAATAATTATACCTTTGTAAGAAATAAACAGAAAATAACAAAAAATTATTACAATAATGAAAACAGTGATATAATAAAAATGCATTATATTTTTTTTTATTGTTAATAAAAAATAACTGAGATAGATAGGTATAATGAAAATGTGCAATGCTCATGTATTGAATTTTTACTATATTTATAAAAAACAAAGTTATCTCTCATTAACACCAAAGAAAATATAATACATTTTTATTATATCACTCTTTTGATTGTTGTAATCAATTTTTCTTTATTTATTATTAAGTTATTATTATTTCTAAATGATTGTGATAAGATGAGACAGATTTTTAAAAGTTAAATATTTTTTTTGTAACAAATAAAAAAAATGTCCTGCTGGAGAATCGAACCCAAATCAATAAAACTGATTATTCCAAAAGCAGCTATGTTAACCATTGTGCTATGGAAGACATTTGCAAATCTTTTGTGTTACATCATAATATATTGCAACAATTATTTATTTATATTTTTTTTTCAATTTGTGCAATAATAATAAAGTATTGAATAATAAATAATACACCGTAGGTAATGTATTATTATAATTTCCAATATTATGGCTTATGGCTTAGTTTTCTGCCGGACACGTTTTATTTATAAAAAACTGTATTCCCATGTTAAACGACTATGTTAAGGAGTGCTTGGGACACCCGGTATATTGTTTATTATGTATCTTATATTTGTATCTTTATTATATTTTTGTTTGTGTTTTGATCTGTTATTTGGTCTTTGACATGTTGATCTTTATATTAAATAAATAAATAAATAAATAAATAAATAAATAAATAAATAAATAAATAAATAAATAAATAAATAAATAAATAAATAAATAAATAAATAAATAAATAAATAAATAAATAAATAAATAAATAAATAAATAAATAAATAAATAAATAAATAAATAAATAAATAAATAAATAAATAAATAAATAAATAAATAAATAAATAAATAAATAAATAAATAAATAAATAAATAAATAAATAAATAAATAAATAAATAAATAAATAAATAAATAAATAAATAAATAAATAAACAAGATATACCCAAAGTACAAGTCATGTCTTCATGAATTTAAAATGAAGTTTTAATATTACAATTTTCTCAATGTTTATTGCTCTTTTGCTGTTTGAAATCATTTTACAAAATTCCAGTTTTAAAGTTTAAATACTTCAAAAGTTTCAAAAACTTTGACTTAATTATTTTTAATTTAATGTGGTACATTTTAGTATTATTTATTCAAAGTAATTAAAAAATTACATTGGTAACCGATCCTATATCTTTTCTAATAATGCACTCACTAATTGGAAATGCGATCCTATCTTTGTCAGGATTTTTATTATTTCTTGAAGACATATTACATTTTTCTCTTATTATCCTGCATCGGTAAACAATATTAAAAAGTGAAGTGTACCAAGAACACGCATAGTTAAAATTATCCACATCTCACATCAAGTATCAAAAGAGCAGAAAACACATTATATGTAGTACAACTAGAGCGGTCATGTGTGAATGCGAACAAAGAAAAATGTTACGATGTTACTTCGCTACAGCTACAAACATTGTTAAATAAATAATAGTTATGTGTTGCGCAGATATGCACGCCTCTATGCGACATTGCGAACATACCAGCCGTTCAAAATTGCACAGTACAAACAAATTACCGTGTATACTTTATTTTATTATGTTTATAAATGGAAATTTAGCGGATTTTAATAATATATTTTACAAGGACGCAATAATGGATGCTCTTATATTACCTAGGATGAAGTTTGTAATATGAGCAAGCGAAGCGAGTAAGGGTTGTAATCATCCGAGGTAATAATAGCCATTATAGCGAGTTATATTTTATTTACGATTAATGTATTACATACAAGATTTTTTTATAACCCCAAACTATTTAATCGACATGTCGTATTTTTAATGAAATTAGGTTAACTTTTCAATGTAGCATTATGTAAGTATATGGTGATGCAGATATGTCATGTTGAAAATTAAATGACCGTGTACAGTAAATATTTTTACATTGTATGAATTAAGATTTTAGCTCCGCACATTCCAACAAATTCAATATTGTCGTATACTTAGTTTTGTGAGGGTACATACGATACAAGATACAACTGTTATTTTATTATTATAAAAATATGTTACTAGGTTCAAATTTGGCGCTTAATATTAGAACTAAAATTTACGTTTTCTACGGAGTAAATCAGTCTTTTGGTAACTGCATTCTTATATATACTCCATTCGCTGAGACGAAAAAATAATGTAACTAATTCTTGATCAGAAACAAGTCATTCTATAAGTTCGGCTGCAAAATTTTCCTCTTTTGACCAACAGAATGACTTGTCTCTGTTCAAGAATTAGCTCCACTATTTTTTTTTATTTTATGTGAAAAAAATCCCGTTATCCCTCTCTGTGTTACACCGGATTTTTTTTCAAACTACCCTCGCATAACCCAGATATTAATTTTCAATATTTTGAATGAGATTTATAATTAATATATTTAATTCAAAATAACAGGGATATTTCTGTAATGAACTTAATTAAACTAAATGTAAATAATAAGGTCAATTAGCAAATTAATTATGTACTATCAAACAGTTGTCATTCTATGATTATATATAGAATCAACATAATTACTTAAATTTAATTTGCCAATAATGTTCACTAATAAATACAATTCAATTTGAAACATTCAATTTATTTTAAATTGGTAAACAAATTCAAGCTTATTGGGTCTGAATGATATGTTTTTATTGACAATTTAATTCATTAGGTGCATGATGTTTTGTTATGTTGACGCACTCAACCATTAAACCATTAAAGTGTAGCGCAAGAACGGTAAAAACTAAGTCACGGTTGCTGGCTAAAGTTTTTTTTTTCCTAACTTGATGCTAGGAACTTTATTTTGAATAATTATTTTTTACATTATACTTACACAACAATTATACCATGTTTACGCAACAAAGAGTAACATTATTGTTCATGTAAAAATAATTGTACCATTTTATTTAATGACTGGAATATGTAACTCGAATTAAATGCGCGAATTTGATAATTTGTTTAATTTAATATTTTTCCTTATATACATACTGTTATGTGAAGCTCAATATTTGTACATACATTTACGAGGGTCACGCTAGAATTATTTAGAATAAGACACATCGTTCATATTTTTGGAATTCTATTTTAATATGTTTAAAGTAATTCTCTTTAACAATGATATATTTCGCCATTTTATCCTTCCACTTCTTAAAAACTCTCAACCATTTTTCTTTTGGAAATCTTTCAAAATTATCATGAATTGCAGCAACAATTAATCGTCAGAAAATTTTCTACCCGGTAATTATTTTTTAAGTCCAAAAAATAGCTAAAAGTCACACATTATCAAAACAGATGAGTATAGCGGATATTGTGTTACTAAATCTAAACTTTTTAAAAAAATGATAAATAGAGATGTACTGACTATCAACTATTAGTTGGCTAAGCCGTCTATCCGGCCATTTTTACCTCTCGCTAATGCTAAAAATCGCATATCCAGATTTTAATGATTAAGCGCAGACATCATCGTAAAAATAGTAAATTCGTATTCTAGGGACCCCAAAACGTGCTTATTCATTACAAACTCATTACTGAATTTTTTGACCAAAGACAATACCTTCCCTATATAAAGGTGACGGAAGGTATACGACAATTTTCCTTTTAGATTCGCATGTAAATGTTATTAATATGTAATTATTTCATTATGTGTATTAATCAAAGGGATATTGTGATGAAGAAATGTTAGGCACAGGCACATTTGAGATTAACACACTACATTGAAAACAAAAATAAAACAAGAACTTGTTTTAGTGCTGCTTGAAATTAGTCGGCCGGGTTTCTGAAACTGCCAGATAGTCGGTCACTAAAAATAAATCATAATTCGAAAATGATCTGTGGTTAATTCTATATGTTCTCTCACAACGAAACCCATATTATGTTAAAAATTAATTATTTGTTATAATTAATTTAACTTTTGTAACTTAACTTCAAATTAATAACAGTTTAAAAAGTTATACAAATTTTATATTCCACGGCCTAACATTCTTATTCTCACTAAAACTAGAATGACACTTGTAGAATATTTTTTTGTACTCATGCGTTGAAATGTGTTGTTTCGCGTCAACTAAGCAACGTCCGAAATGTCAATTTCCTAGATCTCCACCAGATAAGTGACCGGGAAATTTTAGAAAAAAACACTGTTCTATTTCCAAAGCAATTCTTAAAGAACTATATTCATAATAAAAAAATATGTTGTGGCCAGAACAATACCTTCCGTCCGGAGGGACATCACACATTAAGAAATAACGCTAATGTAGGCCGAAACATAGAAAATAGTCTAAAATATTTGTTATAGAATGCTATTCAAGTACTCTTTCTTTCTCATACTCGCCGTTACGCGGCAGGTATTCAAAATTTTATTATTTTCCAATTCCATATAATTTATTTTACTCGATAATTAAATTCCAGACTCCTGCTGACAAATAAACCACATGAAATCAAAAAAATTATGAAATTTTGTACGAAATTTTGTATGAAAACTTATGTATGAATGTATATTCTCGGAGTACCTAATCTGGAAATAGGAAATTATTTATTATTACCACTGCTAATGTTATAAATATTGAACAATAGTCTATTCTCTATACGTTTTGATTGCATTCAATACTTCAGACCTAATGGATATAGAGTTAAAAAATTATAAAGAAATTAAATTTCATTAATCAGCGAGCTATGCTAACCATGGAAAGAGCTTTATATTACGATAATTCGGATTGACAGACGTCACTATCAAGTTAGGGGTTGTGTTATAATATTACTGGAAATATATAATCTTTTTCAAGTAACTTTCTGATTGGAATTTGTACAAAATACAAAGAACTGACAGAAGGTAATGTAAATTTATCTGAAGAAATAGAAATAAAAATTCTGTAGTAAACAGAAAACAGTAAAGCATGAGCATACATACCTTAATCGGCAAGAATATTGACGTATCCGTTCAAATATTTTTCAATCGCAGCTTACATCTGCATAAAAAGTGCCAGTCCTGCCAGTAAAGCAGTATTAAAGGCAAAGAAGAAGATTATATGATTTTGTCAAATTCTCTCTAGTACTCGTACAAGATTTTCATTCTAGCATTCTATGCCTGATCTACTTATTTAATTTGTACTGTGTAAGTATAACACAGAAACAGAAGTTAAATGGTTTATACTCGTAAATCATACCTGACTACCTGACTATAGGTATGCATGAAATATAGCCAGAGAGTAAGTGTGCCAACAATTATTAACAGAAAGTTTTTTTCAAATTCATTATTAGAATATTTTAATATTATTTTACAATCATGGGATCACGTAGCTGAGTGTAATATGTAACCAGTTGTGGTTCTGAAAAATTATTTACAATTACCATATAGCACAAATTGATCCCTATGTTTATCTTTATACGACTGCTTTAAGAACCCGCGAAGTAACTCTTGGTAAACGCCCTGAATGGTACATACTACTATGTCAAAAAAATACCAAGAATAAAACAAAATATGCATTATTCATCCAAATTTATTTAATCGCCTTGAAATTGGCCCCTTCCGCAATAATAAACTTATGCCAACGAATAATCCGATCATCAAAACATTTTTTGAACGCATTTTCACGAATCGACTTCAGTACTCGCCGCGAATTCTCTTTTATGTCTTCTATCGACTGAAAACGGGTGCCTTAAAGTGGTAATTTGAGTTTTGGAAAGAGGAAAAAGTCGGCCGGAGGCATATCAGGGGAATACGGTGGTTCTTCTATAAGATTTGTTGAGTTTTTGGCCACAAATTCGTTCACAATGATAGCCTTGTGAGATGGTGCGTTATCATCGTGCAAAATCCATGTTTTCTTTCCACAAATCTGGATTTTTTCGACGAATTTTCTCTCTCAAACGCCGCATAACACTCAGATAATATTCTTTAGTTACTGTCTCACTTTGATCTGAATCGAATCGGATTCCCCAGATTCGCGACCAGATATCAGGCACGCGTCAACGAGACCCCATAGGTAAATGGCGGGAGGTATTGTGTTGGTCACATCAGATTTTTAATATATAATTCCCAGTATTTTCTTGACAGAATGTATATTTCGTCATTATTGAATTCTAATTTTGTGAACAAAAGTAAATTGAGAAACCCACAAAGTGGGTAATAAGCCGTAATGGTATTTTTTATATACTCGTAATATTTTTATTCAAGTTTCTATTAATTCTTGAAATAGTTTTCATTAGTTGCGTGAATATGTTTACTGTTAAATTGTTTGGATCTCTATGCTATTATATTATTATTATTATTATCGTTATTTGGAATGGACATTTTGATTTGATACAATCCCTGATAAGAAACATAATCCGTGAAAGTATTATTAACTCATAAAGCGTGATACATGTGAAATTTGAAATTGGTTGACTTGTCAATAATAATTTTGAATGTTGCAAGTAAATTTAATTCAAATGTATACAAAATCATATTTTATAAAAGAAATTTCTCTATGATGATTTTTTGTCAACCTAATTTACGTTTTATCTAGAACAAATGAATGTCAATCAAAACTTTATATGTACTACAAAACGTAAGAATTAATTTTGGCTTAATTTTTTACTGTTTTCCAGTACATTGTTAATAAAAGAATCAATGATTATGTGTTCATTAGACTTCTTTCATAGCATTAGGTATTTTCGCTGATGAAAAATAACTAAGAAGAAAAAAAAATAGGTATACCTTGTTCCACCTTACGCATTCAGTATTGCAGAGACTAATGCATAGTTTTGACTTCTCTGATTGGCTGAAATTTGAGTCAAGAGACTAGTTACAAATTTCGGCTACTTAAAACTGGCGCTGATGCGAACGCCATCTGCTGAATGCGTTAAATGGAAAAGAGCATAACTGCAGAAAATATGCTACTTTTTATAATTTACTTTAAATAATTACCTATTAATTTTAGAGAAAAGTTGGAAATATTAGATTTATTCAGAATTAAAAACATTATAGTACCTACGAGCAAAAATGCAAAGTAAAATTCGAAATTTAAAGCATATTTCATAGTGCTCAGAAAAAAAGATAGTCTCATGATTTGTATTTGCGACTCCGAAATTAATAGGTAAGTAAATAGAGCAAAATGTTTTTTTTTAATACTACTGTACTCCCTTTACAACAAAATTTCAAATAACTCCTAGTAAATTTATATGTACATGTTTATTATATTGTATAATTATAATAATAATTTAATAATCTTCATTGAAAATATATTATGATTATTTTAAAACTTCTTTTTACAAAAGTTAATGCAGGCCACTGGTAAATATTAATTAATAATCACCTGGCTTCTAAATATATCAAAATGACAATCTGTAAAAACTCATAATTTCATATTAAGAACAATGTAATTTATTTTATTTCCCATGTGTAATAATTTCTAAAACAGTTTTTATTTATTTCAACCCTATTCAACAATTTTTATTCAAACTTCAAAATCAACTTAATGCTCAATACTAATATTTACATTTTTTATTTATCAAACAAACTGTCATTTCAGAGTTGTCACCAGTGCCTGTCGTTTACAATTTGGCATAACATCGACCGTGTTTTATTTTGTTCATCATTTCGTACTGGTTTCGTGAAATAAAAGTGAACATATTTTAGTGAATTTCCTATTTTGCTTTGCGGCGTGAAAATAACTGGCTAATAGCGTGTGGTTGTGTTTTGTTGTATTGTTTACTTGTTTTTGTTTATGTTGCCATGTAAACATTATTGACTATGTGTATGTCTACAGGTTGTGAATATTGGAGGATCGAATGATCTACTTATCGATCTATGGAAGGGAAATACGTCAGCAACAGATAATGTAAGTAGATTTTATTAATGTTGTTTATATATGTACGAATTAGGAAGTTTTGTTGTGTGAAATGTATTATACATTATCATTAACCCAACTTTTTTGTAATGAGGTTAATAATGACATATGTATGGAGCTATAAGTTCAAATAATTTCAACTTCACATTGTAATGCATCTCATGAAATTGTTTTTCATTTACTACTAATATTTACATTCATTGTATGTAAATAAGGTGTACCCTAGTAATATTTAAAAAAATGTATATATTAAAATGTACGTTCTTATGCGTATACAAAGTGTTTCCTTTCTAAAGCAACCAGTGCTTTTTTTAGACGATCAAATGACTTTTTAAAAAAATGTATGCTTGTAGCCAGCACCGTACCTTCCGTCAATTCTACGTATATTGTACAATATCCACACAGAATTTTTTTGCAAACAAATCTATGGGCGTTTTCTTCTTAGGGGAGAAATGAACTGATCTTACTGAACTGAACTATTCCTAAAACGAACTGTATGTTTCGTAAAATAAGAAGAAGAAAATAAAAACTTATACAGCATTATATTTATAACAACATAATAATATGCTGAATAATCTGTTGTATTACCTTATGTGATTTGTTTTTGCCACCTTAAATTATTTTACATTTTTATATTTCCTGTAAAATCTTTTCACAAAGATATTATGTAAATTTTATTTCACACTGACATCTGTCAATTAGTAATATTTGAATATTTTAACTGTTTCCATGGTGCAGTTTTTAGCAGCATTAGGTTGCAAGTTACTTCTTTATAATTCTTTATCTCAAAATTCATTGAATATGAAGACAAAAATAGAATTAAATCGAATAGAGAATAACATATTCTTCTATTTATAATAACATAAAAGGTCAATAACAGCGTTTTTTCAAGATATACTGTTAAAATTTTCAAATTAGGGTACTTTCGGTTAGCCAACCTTAACCAAAATTGAATCAACTCTTCATATGGGCGTACGAAACAGGAATATGAAAGAATTATAACTTTTGGAATTGTAGTATTAGAGTGTGTCACACACACACATACACACACACACACACACACACACACACACACACAAACATGCATACATACATACACATACACACACATACAGACATTATCGTAAAAACAGTAAATTCGTATTGTAAGGACTGTAAAACGTGCTTATTCATTAAAAACTCACCATCGAATTTTTTGACCAAAGATTAATACCTTCCTTACCTATAGGTGACGGGAGGTAAAAATGGTCAGGAATAAATATGACTAATTTATCAGTAATTACAAACTGAAAATTTAACCAGTGTGGTTCTCAAACGGTGTATATATATCAAGGGGAACAACATATTAATAATAATAATTGTAATTAATAATAATAATAATAATGTATTTATTTGTTATAAGGTCATTGGACCTATACAAATGATCACAATTTACATATATACAGAGATATTTTTAGTGCCTTCTGTTGGCACCCTCGTTATATAAAGAGTAGCTTATAGTGACCTCTGCTGCCACTCGGACTGATCTTGGTGTTTTTTTTTTATTAACAACTGAATCTTTGGGATTCGAACGCTGTCACAAACGCACAAACCTTTTGATGTCAGGCGAACACTTTTAACCGCACGACCACCGATGAGCGTTAATTATTATGTAATTGTTCATCAATATTTATTACATCCAGTAAACAATTTTCTAATGATAGTTACAGTAATTTATAATAATAAGGAAGCTAGAAAGTTGTTTCTTTGATTATCACCATTTACAAAAAAAATGAACCAAAGTAGTTTTTGCTGAGAGCCCCTCAATTATTTCTAATTTTTCTCAAAATTATAATAATAATAGCTATTATTTCTGCTTTGATTAATTTATGTGAAACATACATATTTATAAAGATGCTAAATATTTATTAAATATGATTAAATTTCTATTTCGAATGGCAATAACCTTTTCTTCACTTTATGTGTAAATTAGTTTGCAAATAATTATTCGAATGCTACTCGCAATTAAAAAGAAAATTAAAAATGTATTAGAGGTACATTTTTATACTCTATTGTTTGAAGCGTTTCAAATTTATAATAACGTGTAGATTCCTAGATGAGATTAATAAAAGCTAAAAAAAAAAATTTGAAAATAGTAATATACATTATCTACGATCACTGAAGATTATTTCAATTTTCTCCACATTTTACGTTACGAGGTCAGAAAATAACTAATTTCTCACAGACTTGGGTTATATCGGAAATTAAGCTTATTTCTCCCATCGTGAACCACTCATTCGCTAAAATCATGTAATACATAATAAGAAAGATAATTTCATGCTGAATTCATATTTTAAAACCGCGTTGTTACATTTTTAACCGTGTGAATGAGAAAAGAGTAACGAGCCGATTTGAATCTGCATGTGTCTAAAACTCGCAGAGTCACCTGATCTTTAATACAACTAAAATTCTGTTGGAAACCATGCACAAAAATATTGCAAGGAATACTCATAATATTAATAATTGTAAGAAATTATTTAAAATTATAACGGTTGTATGGAAATCTATAAACCACAAAATCATCGATAATTTACTTAATTCAATGCTACGAATGCAATATATTATAAATAAATATTAAATATGTAACATTGTTTATTTTTTGTCTAATTTAAGTTTCTTTCATAAATTTTCATTCTGGTTACTTTTTATAAAGTAAATATAAGATGTTTATACAGACGCTCTATTTTTGTCGCACCCCACATATGATATCAAATACGTAAGTACTTGTGAAATTTAGTAGATACTTTTGAATGTTTTATAAATATATCACTTTTACATTATAGTTTGAAAATATATTGAATATTTAAATTATGGAGGAGTGTTTTTTATTAAATGTTTGAAAGGTTGAAAAATATATGTAAAAGCACACTGTTGTTCATAAAAAAAATATTTATATAATCTTTTCAATTATCGATTTCGGCTATGGATGGCCATCGTCGGATTGAGACATAAAAAAGTTTGTTTGTTACAATATAGATATAATTATTACAAGTATAATTAACAATTAGTTATTGTAGATGAAAAATATTGTTATTAATGTTACAATATTAGTTAAATGTATAATTAAGTTTTAAGAGAACAAGAAAGTTATCAAAAAGTTATTGTATACAATATTTTTTCTCCTTTTGGAAACAGAATTTTTTGAGATTAGAAATACAACAATAATGATTTATTGAAAAAACAAATATAACTTACCGTCAAGAAAAAAATTTAGATTAAAGTTAACATTGTTAAGTTTAGTTGGAAAATTGATGAAATTTGAAAACATATAAACATATTATACAAACATGTGTAAGAGTCAAGAGATGGAAATGAACTAACAATATCTTTACTTATGGCGGGCGGATGTGGGGTTGTTGGGATTGGAAGTAGATGGCGTTAAATTTGAATTTTTGAATTATTAAGGGGCGGTAAAAGGTGGTAAGAATTTAAACATGTGATGCCCTGGAAAAGACGTTTATTAGTTCATACGAAGTCGCTTTATTTACATCCGATATTGTATATAGGGTTCGAGATTTTAATAATTAGAAACGTTTTAAGGTTTCTAGAACCCGATTTTAAAATTTTTACAATGAATATCTAAAAAGTTTACAAAACATAGGTACTATACTTTTTCTACAACTGCAAATTAATCCTAGACTGATACACCAGGGTAAATTTAACCCCGCATAATTTTTGTTCGCTAATTATTTGTGCACCTTACATCCTACCGAATTGTCACTGCATGTAAATTCGCTTCAGTGCACGCGAAAGCAGTACTCAGCAACATCAACATTTGGGCGTTTTCTCAAATAAAGTAATTACTATTTTATTATTATTAGTAGGTCGATATGTCCCTGGTGGTCGTACGTGAAACTAAATTATCATTTATTATTTTTAGTTTTTTCGTACGTTACGGACAATCATATCAGAATGACAGCTATTAATTATGTCCATAACTGACAAATGTCATAATTTTTCATTCAAAATTTCATTATTTAGTATTTTATGATTCCTTTTCTCGGCAATTGAATTCCACACTCCTGATAACTAATAAACCACATGAAATATGAAAATCATGAAATTTTGAATGAAAAATTATGACATTTGTCAGTTACGGACGTAATTAATAGTTGTCATTTTGACACGGGCCCCCATATCTGATTGGCAAGGTCAGCAAAGTCACGAGACTGCTCGTTACCTTATCTTTCCGTGTCTTCCCCAACATCTATTTCAACATTCTCATCTCTGCCAGATTCATTTTCGTTTCATTGATACTGACATCTATCAATTTGAATTATATTATTAGCAGTTTCCATGGTTAGCATAGCTGGTTGATTTATGATATTTAATATCTTTGTAATTCTTTAACTCTATATATATTGAACATGAAGCATAAAATGCAATACATCGTATAGAAATAATATATCGTTTAAAATTGATATAACATTAAATGTCAATGAATAATATTTTCTGCTTTAAAAAAAAAGCATTTAAAAGTTGCAGATGAGGGTACTTCAGGTTGACCAATTATAACCAAAATCTAATCACGTCTGCATATGGATCTAAACTTGAGAAATACAAAAAAATTACATTAGAGAGAGAGAGAGAGAGAGAGAGACGCACACACACATACAGGCATCATCGTAAAAATAGAAAATTGGTATTCTAGGGACCCCAAAACGTGCTTATTCATTAGAAACTCACTATCGAATTTTTTGACCAAATACATTACCTTCCTTATCTAAAGGTAACGGAAGATAAAAACAATAATTTCTCGTTGTATTAATGATTCTTATTTAAAGAGTCATAATGATCCTGTTTTACCAATATCGTAACTTTGTGAGGGTGCATCAGGCTAGGGCTAAGACAGTAGAAATGCAATATTTTTTTTAAACCTTGAAACTGTTCATATTTAACATATACAGGGTGTTTCCTTTAAAACAACCAGCGCTTTTTTGGGCGAACTAATGACTTTAGAGAAAAATGTTATATACAAAAAATTACCAGGAAAAAGGGCTTAATTTATGAGGAATAATAAATAAAAAAATCAACCAGTGGTTCTCAAACGGTAGAATTAAATTATATATTTTTAAATAGCAACCTATATAATTTTTTTGTCCATTAGATAGAGAATTTTTTTCTGATTTCAACGATATAAATATGATATGGGGTTATATAACAATTATTTCGAGAAAAATAATATTAAAAATCAGAAATAATTCTACAATATTGAAGTAGGCTATGCAATAAACAAATGCAAACAAATGATACAGGTGACAGATAGTTTTGTCTTCAAAACCAAGGAGGTGTTTTCGAGCACAAATTATAATAAAAATTAGTACTCTTAAGTGCAAAAATACATAAATTTGTAAATAATTACCATCATATTGTTTTTCTTTTTATGTTAGTACTATTATTTTTTGATATTTCTTCATTATGTAGTACATTTGTTATTATGAATTTCTTAGTAAAACAAGTTATTTTAGATATAAGAAAATAATATACTATCGTAACCTAGGCAATAGTCGTATTAATAGTTGTTTATTGCATAGCCCACTTCAATATTGTAGAATTATTTCTGATTTTTAATATCATTTTTCTCGAAATAATTGTTATACAACCCCATATCATATTTATATCGTTGAAATCAGAAAAAAATTCTATATCTAATGGACAAAAAAATTATATAGGTTGCCATTTAAAAAAATATAATTTTATTCTACCGTTTGAGAACTACTGGTTGAATTTTTTATTTATTATTCCTCATAAATTAAGCCCTTTTTCCTGGTAATTTTTTGTATATAACATTTTTCTCTAAAGTCATTAGTTCGCCCAAAAAAGCGCTGGTTGTTTTAAAGGAAACACCCTGTATGTACGAGTATGTCTCCAAAATCTAAGTTTTAAAAATAATATGCTGTTTCTATGACTTTTCATTACGGAAAAACATACTACTTGACACTAAAATCGTCTATTGGATCAATTGACATGGATCATTTAAGACTGCACCCATATTGGATGGTTTACTTAAATAGAAAGTACATTATTTGAATTTATAAAAAAGTCATTTTAAATTAGTAGGGATAATAATATATATTATGTTTTAATAAACATGTAGTTAGTTTGTTTTTATTTATATAAATTATAATGCTCACATTTATAGAATAAACAAAAAACTTCTTATGTTCTTCAGCTTTTAATTAAAAATTTAACAACAGTAGCTAGCAGCTAAAAAATGTGTTATGAAAAATGTTCACAAACGAGGATATAATATTTTCCCGCAGTTTTACAATTCAGAGTGATAATCCCCATTCAGCCCAGCAAATTTATTTCTAACATTCCAGCTTTAGTTCCCGTACTCGCTTATTGTCCGCACAATCATGAAAATGAACTCCATGCAAGCCTTTTAGCCAGAAAACTCTAATGAAGTTTTTTATTCTTTTGTATAATTTCGGCGTTTTTGTACCTCGACTGAAAATCAGTGTAAATTAAATTATTTCGAGTAACTTAGTGCTGAACTTACAAATGCCATGACAACCTAATGGATAGTTTTTGTGACGCGAAAAGTTTTATTATGCGCTAATAATAGACCCGTTTAGTGCGATGTCACGAAGGTTTCCAATCAAAAAAATGACGTCTCCGTTGCTAAGGCGGTTACTATGCTAAACCAGGATTTGACGATTCACATTTATAACCTACAAGTTTGTTTGGTATTGAAAAATACGTTCATGAGAAATTTATTACATATCTCTTAAAAATATGTACGAGTATATATTTTATACAAACTTATTGACTACTTTCTTTGTAATACATTTCAACTTATATAATTAGTTGGTATTAAAAATTAGTCAAGAAACACACACTTGAAATATTTTAGTCGACATTGGGGTCAAATTTTATGGAATAATAGTTCCATGTTCACTGTAATGATTACAGTTTACTGCGAAACACATCACCACGGTGAAACATCTTTAAAATTAAAATAAAATCTTAAAAGATGCGAGGTACAAGTTACAAGACGTAATAAGTACAAATAAAAATTACATTTCATTCATTTATACCTTTTAAAGGGCCTACAATTTTAAGAAAGAAAAAATCACCCTTCACTAGTTTTGGAAAATTAAAAACACATACGAGAAGACCTGTTAACAGCTGCGAATTGGACTTTGCGGATTAAGACTTTTTGACTTACTTTTAACTCTATTATCATACCTTAAAATTTGATCCATAAGTATAGAAACATCCTGGATACTTTACAGGTAATATTTCAATAAATTTTATTTATATTATTGTTAGTTATAAAAATATGTTTAGCTAATGTAATTCTACATGAAAACTATAATTCAATATTGTTTGTATTTTATTTCTAGGTTTAAATGAATATATTAATAAAAAGTTTTTGAATTTCTATAAATGTCGTATGTCTCTGGCCACCACTGTATTTAAAGATTTTCAAAATGAAGTCTTCTTAATTTTAATCGTAGTCCCATTTCATAGAAAGTTTTCTCTGAATTCAACCATATATAATTATTTTTAAGTAGGCTATTCATGCAAAACAATTGATCTCACATTAGAACAAAAAAAATGTTTTTTTCTATAGCAGATTTTAAAGTTTGCTTTGTTCAACTCAAAATAGTTGATTAAGTGACAGTTTCACCGCAGGGGTAGATAAAGTAATACTTTAATGGCAAGAGTAGATAAAGAACTATAATTTTTATTTTACTCATATTAAATATAACTTCAATTTTACAATTAATGTTACACGAAACATCTATTCTAGGAACAGATCCACAACTTGTATGTTACTCTACAGATGAATTGGTTATTTTTTCTGCCGTATTGGTCTGAATTTCTACCCTACTAAGTATCTGTTTCAATACAGCAATCTGATTGGCTACCGAATTTTTGATATAGGTCTCTGCCACGGATGTGGATTTCCACTCACCCACGCGTTTTACTGTTAACAGATCAGCAGCTGATGCTCAGTTAAGTTTCTGAATTTGGTAGCTTCAAGAAATCGGCAATCTTCTTAGGAACCTTATATAGAGTATTTATCCCTACAGGTTGAATGGTACACTTTTTCTGTCGGTGGTTGATGAAAAACTTCTTCTGAGACACGTTTTGAGGACGCAGGGCGACATATTTTTTCACAATTTCCAACCATAACGACCATAACCGATTTTCGATATTCAACATTAAAAACTAACTTGTACAATGCATCTGTCCAGCACGCCCAATATAAACCCATTATAGCAACAACCTGTTATTCCAAATCCTGAATTACACATTATTCAAGGCAGTAATTCTAAAAATCTTATCTTCACGAACAGATATTCGTCCACTGAAGCTTCTTTTTAAAATCTACTGGCATCATCAGGTTCAAAGATTTTGATTTTTTGGGCTTGAACTTATCAGTTAATTTCTTCAGCACTGTGATTAGTTTGCTGTATCTGTAAATATCCGATGATGTTAATTGACAGCGCATTATTAGGCCTAATTACTTTGCAATGTTTGAAATTTTCATTCACCGACAATGTACAATTGAGCATCGAATAATAGGGCCATAATGTTGATGGCTTAATTTCTATGACTTCTCAGGGAAATATGCCAGAAGCACCTTTTCATTCCCTTTATTAATATTCTTTGCGCTTTTCCATTTTTGTTAGTACTCGTGTTGTTTTTCATGTTTTTTCGTGATTTTTAAGGCAATAATTTATATAATCATCTGATTCTTCTTCTTCTTCGATGGAAGTTTTTCTTCTTGAAATTCCATTTCTTATTTTTTACCTCCCGCTACCATTGGTAAGGGAGGTATATGGATCGTGCTAAAAATCGCATATCGAGATTTTGGTAAATGACCACGTTTTAAGGTCCCTAGAATCCATTTTTAACATTTTCACGATGATGTCTGAGTGTATGCATGTGTATATGTGTGGATCCTGTATACGCTCTAACTCAAATACTATCATTCAGAAAGTTTTGAAACCATGTATTTCTACCTTATTCTAATATGGAAATATCTGATTAGATTTTGGTGGCAATCGGATAACCGAAAATGGCAGTTTACTTGAAGCTCAAGATAGTTTTTCTTCAAAAAATACCTTTAAATGTAAATTTTTCTCAATTTGTTATTATAAAAATTAAAGATTATTCCATTTTCTACAAGTTTGCCTTAATACTTTTTCTATATATTGTATGGATAAATTTATAAAGTAATATAAAAATTATATACATAGGTAAATGGCGGGAGGTACTGTGTTGATTTTTTGTACACAAAATCACGCAAAAACAGTATGAAATAATAAAATGAAATTGTTTTCATACAAATTCTATAACAACCCACGCTACTGAGATTTTAAAATTGTTCTTAAATAATTTAATTTATAATCGGTTTTTGCTCTTTAAAATCTGCTACAGAAAAATATAGAATTTTATACTCGACGATAAAATTAAATTATCGACTCGAAATTGCTCATCAATTAAACTTTCCGCTCGTCGATAAAATATAATTTTATCGTCTTGTATAAAAAATAACTATAATCACTTTAATAATAGTATCCTATTTTTTTTTATTTCTATCCTAAATAATTCATATTGACGGATAGCAAGTTTTGTTTTTATGTTTATTCGGTAGATATTTTAGGATATCTATTTTGAATGCATCATTATCACTATACTTATATGTATTATATTTTGAAAATCTATCCTTATTCAGGTCCTGACTATGAAAACAATATTCAAATTTAAAATTGAAATACAAGAATACGTTACCTGCGGGAGAAAAACATTATAAAACAATAAAAATTTGTAACTTCACCTGTTAGCTGCTATGTAAATCCGAAGCTAGCAGCGGGATTTACTACTTGAAGTTTATACATCCTGGAATCTATCCTAACCTAACTGCTTCGCAGTCCATTACAGAACTTCCAAGAGAAAATTGAGTTTTATAAGTTTAGGAGTTTTCTTTTGAATTTAAAGTAATGCCGAATCACTTATACAGAATTTGTCACAACTTTCTATACCCATTAATTCAATATAAGAGATTTACAACATCCTAATCGGGGGATTTAATATTGATGAGTTTTTGTTTCATTCTAATATATCGACGGTTTAAATGGTATGTTCTAATTACAAGATTGGTAACAAGTTGTAGTGCTCGTTTTCCCGTACAAATAAATGAGCAGAGTTTATTAGTAATTACAAGTTTTGTTTTACTTTTAGTTTTTAGTAATGTAATTAGTTGTCCTTTAGTATATTACATGCGGTTCTTTTGATATAAATAGATACTTCATTGGTAATATAAAATAATTGGCATATTATATACAAAAAATTCGCTTGCTATAAGAAAATTTTAATTAGGAATTTTAACAAGTGTGTAAATTATTATTTTAAGTTTAAGGTTGCGACAAAAATTAATAGTAAGGTAATTTAAATTATTCCTAATTTTATATGAACTGTAATAGTTATTTACATACCAAGTGCGGGAACCAAGTTCACGCATGCGGTTTGTACAATAATTTTTGTACGAAAAGTATAAAACTAATAATTAGTAATTTTTGTATAAATAATTTTATTTATCCACGACTGTCCAAAAATAATATACCCATAATTGAACCTTTTTTATCAATTAATGCCCTTAGTTACAGTTGCTCATTGAATAATAAAAGCAATTCGATGGAATAATATGATTCAATCGTTATGTCAAATTCTCTTTATTTTCTTCTTCCATTCATTTCTGTTTTGCGTGTCGTTCTCATTTAGTTCCATTTAAATATTACATATCTCAAGTCTTCCATAATACAGTCCTTCCATCTTATTTTTGGTCTTCCTCAGTTTCTTCAACCTTATATTACTAAACTATTATTTCTTCTTCCAATATATTCTTCATCTCTCCTCAAAACATGTCCAAACCAATGTAGTCGTCTCTCTTGTATCTTTATAGAAACTTCTTACATTCGAGTTATTTCCCTTATACTTTCATTCCTTACCGTATCTTTCCGTAATTTGCGTTTTTTCAAGAAAAACTGTTAAAATCTACAAATGAGGGTACTTCCGGTTGACCAATCTAATTACCTTTTTTAGGTATTAGTATTATATGGACCCTAAAACGTGCTTATTCACTAAAACCTCATTTTTTAATTTTTTGACCAAAGACAATACCTTCCTTACCTAAAGGTGACGGAAGGTAAAAAAAGTACATTGACAATAAAGCAAAACTAAATAACAATGAACAATATTACTTATTTTTAAAAATCTGTTGTGGCCAGCACAATACCTCTCGCCACTTCCTTTTTTTGGTTACATAAGTATAGTGCGCGAACAGTAATGCTACATTTTTGGGCTTGACAAGCAGATGTGTGGGCCCGTTTCAGAATGATAATTAGTAATTATGTACATTGATGTCAAATGTCAGAATTTTACATTAAAAATTTCAAGATTTTCTAAATTTACGTAGTTAATTTATCACCAGTTTAAAATTAACTTGTCGTATGCCTTAGATATTTAACATTTAATTCTGCTCCACATGGAATTGGAAAATCACTAAATTTAGAATAAGAAAATATGATATTTGACATCTATATACATAATTACTAGCTATCATTCTGACATGGGCCCCCATATCTGCTTGACAAGGCCAACAAAATCACATGTCTGCTCGTGCCCTATTGTATTTAACATTTCTTGTATACCTACACTCTACACCAAAAATTCTACTTACGCATATATCTATTCCTTATATTTAGATTCTTTAATTTTAAATTCATTTTATGAAGAAATTTTGTCCTCTTCTAATTTTTCGAAATGTTTCCAATTCATTGTCAGGATTGACAGTATTTTTGAAGGATATATATAATATACCTATAATATTAAATATTTAGCTATTAATACTTTAAGAAATAATATAATGTATGTACTTCCCAGAAAAAGTCTTCAGTAATGTCTCCGGATTTCTGACACTGACATTTATCTGTCAGTTACAAACAATTTAAATTTTCAACTATTTTCCATGGCCATTCTTTCGGCTGTAAAATTTATTATAACAGATTATTTTACATATTATATTTCTTTTATCTCTAAATCTATAGAATATATAATAAAATATTTAAATGTATCAGATAGGGAATTTAATTTTCTTTAATATTGCCAAGAAAAAAATTCAAAAAATATTAATTAGAAGATTTTTTTTCAAGAATCTTCTACTTCCGGTTGTCCAATTGTTACCAAAACCTTTTCAGATCTTCCCATGAATGTCCGATTGGGAAATACGTAGTTAAACAAATTTAAAGTCTTATAGTTTTTGAGTAACCGTCCTTCCAACATCTCACACACACACACACACACACACACACACACACACACATACACACACACACACGTCCACACACACACACACAGACATCATCGTAAAAATGTTAAAATCGGATTGTATGGACCTTAAAACGTGCTTATTCAATAAAATCTGGATATGCGATTTTTAGCATGAATCCATTACCTCTCTTAGCGAGAGGTAAAAAATGCATGATAATAGATTGAACAATGAAATAGAATTTAAACGTACGTATGCACGGGTCAAAAAATGTGAGAACGACACGCTTTATATGTAATTTTTCTAAGCAAACCTTAACATAACCTAACCTAACGCATAAAACTTGTTCCCACATAAGACTGGCAATAGATTAGTGTAGGATCATTATTATATTCATTTTCCTAGCGTGTAAGAATCAGGAATGTGCACCTCGCAATTTTTATTGTTCATTTGTCTGATGTAGAAGTTGCAATTAAATAATAATAGAGAATAATATGAACTGGTTGGTTTGATATAACCGTAGCTAGTCAGAAAATAATACTTATGCCCTAGAAATACTATGTATAATTTAAAAATTCATTGCATTAAATCCTCATTCTGATTCTCCACAATTCCATTACAGGAGTTTATCTGCGTATCTTTGAGATGTTATCCGACTCAGTACCACATTTCTGCTTTATTTTTCGTCTTTGCTTTTCGTTCCTCCGGTAAACGTGACCAACGCGCCACTTGCAGCTTGCTTTGTGTTTGGATGACAAGCTTCAAGTAAAATTCGTGCTTCAGTTACCATCTCTCTGTCTGCGAAATATTATCAACGAGATTTCAAAGTATTTTTTTTATCTTATTGTCAGATAATTTATCGAAGAAAATATTTAAATTTTTTATAAAATGAGTAAAAAACGAAAACCGTAGGTAATATTTCAACAAGCGTTTAATGATGACTATAATTCAAGAGGTTGTAGTTTACATTATTTGTCTTTCCGTATTGTTGATTCGTGTATTCATAGGAAGTTAAGCCAGTTGAACAATATTGTTACTGCCAGATTAATTAAATTTAATAATATAAATATTACAAATTACAATTAAATACGTACAACTTTATTATCTTATATATAGTTGTAAGCGCCCGCACGGTACAAACATTTCATCATTACCGATATCTGTGTACAAAGCAGATTGGCACACCCAGTAATGGGTAATATGCCGTGATGATATATATATATATATATATATATATATATATATATATATATATATATATATATATATATACATATATATATATATACATATATATTAGTTATATATATATATATAGTTATATATTAGTTGTATATATATTCTTTCGCCTTCCGGACGTAGTAGGTGAAGTACAAAGTTTTGCATAGTTTTTTACCTTCCGCCACCTATAGGTAACGAAGCTATTATTTTTTTTTGGTCAAAAAAATTGATTGTGTTTTTAATAAATAAGCACGTTTTAGAGTCCCTAGAATATGAATTTACTATTTTTACGATCATTTCTGTATGTATGTATGTATGTGTGTGTGTGTGTGTGTGTGTGTGTGTATGTGTGTGTATGCGCTTGTTCCGGATCGCATAAATCCAATACTACACAAAAATTATAATTCTTTCACAATCCTATTTCGTACGTTCACATGTAGAATTGATTAGATTTTGGTTACGATTGGTTAACCGGAAGTACCGTAAATTGAAGATTTTAATAGTTTTTCTTGAAAAAAAAAACTGTTAAATATCATTTATTATATTTTAAAGAGTATGTTATTCTCTATACGATTTGATTGCATTTTATACTTCATATTTAATAGATATAGAGTTAAATAATTATAAAGATATTAAATTTCATAAATCAGCTAGCTATGCTAACCATGGAAACTGCTAATATATGCAGATAATTCAAATGGACAGATGTCGATCAGTATCAATGAAAAGTAAATGAATGTAGCAGAGATGAGGATGTTGAGATAGATGTTTAGCAAAATACAAAAAGATACGATAAGGAATGAAAGAATGAGGGAAATAACTCTAGTGTAAAAAGTTTCTAGACGATTACATTGGTTTGAACATGTTATGAGGAGAGATGAAAAATATATTTAAAGAAGAATACATAGCTTAGGAGTAGAAGGTAGAAGAAACAGAGGAAGACCAAAGATAAGATGGGAGGATTGTATCGCGGAAGACTTGAAAGAAAAAGAACTGAATGAGGACGATATGAAGGCCCGTGTCAAAATGACAGCTACTAATTATGTCCATAACTGACAAAAGTCATAATTTTTCATTCAAAATCGTATGATTTTCTTATTTCAAGTGGTTTATTTGTCACCAGATGTTTGGAAATCAGTTGCCGAGAAAAGGAATCATACAATACCAAAAAATGAAATTTTGAATGAAAATTTATGACATTTGTCAGTTATGGACATAATTAATAGCTGTAATTCTGATACGGGCCCCCATATCTGATTGCCAAGGTCAGCGCCCTATGGAATTTGTACATAATACACAGTATTGACGGAAGATGATGTGCTGGCCACAACAGATTTTTTTTTTTTAAATTCAAAGTTTACACAAGAAAAGCATTATTAGCATTAACAAAGTTTTGAGACGTACATGATTATTAACCACACTCTATTGCTGTCAATCAGAATTTTCATTAAAAATTAAAATTTTCGACAAATTTTATGTACAAATAAATTATTTTCATTTAATTTTATGTGGTTCCTGTAAATTTCAGCCCAATTCATGACCAAATAAAAGTTTTGATGTTTTGGAAAAATTGCGAACAATTCGCAACGGGCGTCATGTAAAATATATTCAAATATAACTTTCTCCAGACGATTTTAAGATTTGCAAATGAGTTAATTTATACTTTAAACCCCGTAGAACACGAATTTAGTGTTAATTTGAATACAGTTTAAACTGTTGAGAAATTGTAAGCAAAATATAATGCATGTTTTTGGTGCAAATTTTTCCCATTTTTTCCAAAATTTCGACCTTTTTTTCGGGAATCACTAAGGCTAGTTTCACACTTAAAATATTAGCATAGTAAATAGATCCTCCAAAGTACGATTTTGCAAGAATTAATACTCTATATTTGACTTAAATCGAGATATTGACTGATATATAACCTCAGATTTTTATCCAAAAATGTACAATTTTTTAACCCGGGTTTAAAAAGTTTTAAGCAAAAATTTAACCACGTTTATACCGGAAATATACAAACTAGCCCTCTAAAGTTCATTTTTTTTAACAATAAACACTTTATTTACAATCGAAATTGTGATATCTAATCATTTTGTAACTTACATTTTTCACCGAAACTAAATATGAAAATATGCATTTTTGGGGGCTTATAACTTCTGAACTGTTTGAAATATCTTCATACGTAATGTAACAAGTGATATGATTATCATCGATGATATTCTCGAGTGAAACCGAGTTGCAGATTTGCTGCTTCGGTTTCACGAGCAATACCTTCGATTATTAATCATATCACGAGCTTATATTTAATGAGAGAATATAATAAATTTTTGTAACACATTGTGTGTGCTGCTAATCTAACTTATATATATATATATATATATATATATATATATATATATATATATTCATATTGTATTAAAACATAGTACTTACGACTTTTATTTAATATATCGGAGTTTGAGTTATTGTTGTTACTTATTTTTATACGCAAAATTAACTGTCAATGTCGTAAATAAAGAAAACAAATCCCTTAGTTACGGCTATAAATACGGTGATAATTACTTTGTTTTTTATCATCGCTGTGATAGACATGTAACTAGGGAGATTTTGAATGTTGATTGGCGGAAAAAATGTCACTTGACTAATGAATTATATTCTCAAATTAATAGTAAAATAATAATCTACGGGGTTAAAATATAAATTAACACGCGGTTGCGACCCCGCGGGATATCAGATAGTTATTTATACCTACCACCCTTTAAATTCCTTTTTTTTCTTGCAATGGCTTTTTTGACGTAAAATATAACAAAGAAATACAAAATTTGAATGCGGAAGTAGGTATTTACATATTTTTCTGCAGAAATAAAGTCAGACCTTTTCTAAAGGCTATATACATGTAACAATTATGACTTCTTCGCTTGCAAATTTTCAAAAAATACTTGCACCTAACGCACAGAATTCAATTTGATTAATTTCGGATGGCTGTATACATTTTATAAGAATTTAACCCTACTTAAAAATGAAAAATAACTACTAAATATTGCTTTCCGCTCCCTCATAATTGTGGAATTTAATGTTTTTAATGATTTTGCAGCTATATATAACCATCAAAATAAAATCTTGAATGGTAGGTGTTTTAGACTTTGGCCTAATTCTTTGAAACTATACGAAACCAATACGAAACCTATTTCAGGTTTTTACATTTTATTTTTTAGCGTGATGTTTTTTAAATTCGCTGTAAGTAAATGTTGGTTTCAATAAAAATTTTACAGCATCAATGTTTTACTTGTTTTGTGAGTTCTGAAGCGGCAAAGATATAGCAAGTTTAATGTCACTATAAATCTTCTAAGAATATTGAAACTGCACTATGTTATCCAAGCATGATAGTATGCTATGCATAACAACATAAGGTGTACATATTTTCTACCTGATATGTGAACACTAGTGTAATAATTTCATATTTTTATTGAAATAATAATTTCATTGTTAAAATACCGGGTCTAAATGTATGAATTTAAAAACTGAGATACATATCTCTCACACCTTCAACATGGCAATAAATTATGTATAGTTTGGTTCACGAAAGATGACAATTCAAGGTCATTTTCAAACCATCTGGTATAATATTACTTAAATAACTTCACTACTTTCCATACACATAGGCGTGCATCAGGTATAATATTTGTGGATATATTTGAATCATTCAAAATTAAATGTTAAACTTCTACACATTTTCAAACATATATTTTATTTTGATATAATAATGAACATAAAGATACAACACCTATGTATAGTTACAAAAATACTGAAAACAATGATATAAATACATATTTTGAAAATTAGTAATAAACTACTTACTGTTAGCATACATTTCATATATTATTCTTCTAATTGCATCGGTGTTAAAAGTATCAAGATCAGCTGTTGCAGTTAATTGTTCATTTTCGATATTATTAACACGTTTTAATACCTTGTTTACTATAGTTTCAGATATTTGTAGCGCATCTGCTGTACGCTAAAATAAAATACTTTATATTACCTGCTGCACCTGATGAAGATCTAATAATGGTCCATTATTTTCTGTTTCCCGTTGAAAATATTCGTGTTCATTATGCACAAATTGAATAAATTGCCTTCGCAAAGTTTTTTCTTTCTCTCCCATGATTATGTTCAATAAAATCGCGGAACAAAAAAAGAAACATTCGTTGATTTTGATTAAACGTCAAATCGTGCGTCAAATTCAAAAAACAAACTCCGCCACTGGATTAGCTTTAACGTAGAGGGCAGTTCAATAGATAATTGCATACCAGCAACTCATCGACATACGTTCCTATTACTTTTATTGTGTTAGAGAGCAATGTGAATATGAAACGTATGTCTTTCATACAGCATAAATACATAATGTTGCTATACTACCGTTATATAAAGTGTTGTTTATTCTTTCTTCAAACAAATGGCCTTGAATTGTCATCTTTCGTGAACCAAACTATATGTGCATACTTTTAATTTAATGCCTTTTTGTACTAATTAATTAACAGGTATGTAAATTAATAACAGTTGTCAACAGAGCTGTGTAGATAAATTAATTATTTAATTTACATCTGTAACATTTCTCGCACAATAAAGAAATTTGTATCCGAAGTGTTAATTGCTCATCTGCAATTAAATAAATTATTTTAATTAATCATTCGTGAAGAAAAGGGACACACTTGCAGTATGTTTTTTTCCTTCAAACACCTTTCTACTGCTAGTTCGCTTTTCTGCTTAGGAATTACACGTGGTTAAGCACTGGTTGATTACAGTTCTCGGCAAAAATAAAAGCAGGAAGTGGAACGCGCAGTTGCAAGACTTCTTTCTACTATATGACACCTCTGCGCAGATTGATTAATCTTAATCGCAATGCTTGATGGTTAATAAAAAATTAAATATTGGATGTAAACGCGTGTAGTGATATCGCAAGCATTTAAAAAGCAGTTAACAAGTACATGTTAATCAAATCATTACGCAGTTAATGGTAATGAGGTTTTCTATTTGGATATAACAATAAGCATGTGTCGCAGGGATATGTTATAAAATTAATACTAAAATTAATGTGAACATTTGCAGTAAACATCTAAAACTCTGTCAATAAATCTGTTGTGGCCAGCACAATACCTCTCGCCACTTACGTTTTTGGTTACATAAGTATAGGGTGCGAGCAGTCATGTGACATTATTGGCCTTGACAAGCAGATATGGGAGCCCGTTTCAGAATAATAATTAATAAATATGTACGTAGATGTCAAATGTTAGAATATTTCATTAAAAATTTCAAGATTTTCTAAATTTACGTAGTTAATTTGTCACCAGGAGTGTGGAATTGTCGAGGAAAATACATTACATGGAATTAGAAAATCACTAAATTTAGAATGAGAAATTATGATATTTGACATCTATGTCCATAATTAATTTAATTTTCATTAATATTACCAAGAAAAATTTTCAAAAAATAATATTTAGAAGATTTTTTTTCAAGAATCTTTTACTTCCGGTTGTTCAATTGTTACCAAAACCTTTTCAGATCTTTCCATGAATGTCCGATTGGGAAATACGTAGTTAAACAAATATAAAGTTTTATAGTTTTTGAGTAATCATCCTTCCAACATCCACACACACATACACAAACACACACACACACACACACACACACACACACACACACACAGACAGACAGACATCATCGTAAAAACGTTAAAATCGGATTGTAGAGACCTTAAATCGTGCTTATTCAATAAAATCTGGATATGCTATTTTTAGCATGAATCCAATACCTCTCTTAGCAAGAGGTAAAAACATATCATGAATTTCTATATGCCAAAACTGCTTAAGCCTTCAACAATAGGATCAAATAACTATTTATTTTCTTTAGATTATTAATTTTAGACCTATAGTTTAAATTACAAACTGAGGATGAACTTAGTTGATACTTTTGAGTGTGAAAATATGCGAGTTTAGTTTATCTTGCTTCCGGTAGAACGCATGTCATCACTGAATTTTAATTGATTTTTCAAATAAAATTACACATATCGGATGTCCCGGCACGGGTAAACAATTTTTTCAAATACTATCTGTCTCATGAACTAAACAATTAGAAACAATTGTTGTCAGTTACATCGTTTATGAAAAATATACAACAACAAAGTTTCTGTAGAGAAGAGTGACGAAATACTAATTGTGTAAACCAAGGTCACCACAAAATTGAGGTCATAATAATTTGTATTAGTATTTCCAAATATTGCAGGAAGCAATAGTATAATATTATTTCATACTTAGTTGATATCTCAATTGTTTGCTGACTTAGCTTTACGGTAATATAAAAGACCTACCCACAACATTGTAGTCAGTGGGTACATGAAGAATACAGTGGGTATGTGGATCCGAGCGTGGCTACTTGGGTCGTAACTGTATAGTGTATAGACAATGGTCTAGTGAAGTAGGTAAGAATAGCAATATTAAAAAAACTGCGTTTTTAATTTTGTTTAAGCTCCTCTTTATATTTAAGCAAGCTAAGATATCGCCTATTTCAGGGGAATTAACGGCCTGTACGAGGTCTGACAATTAAGTACTGAGACTAAGTGTATAAAAACCGCATATTTAAAAATTATTCAACAACTGCATGATCTCCTGCGAAATAGTTTTCGTGGGCACCAACACAGCGATTCCAGCGATTTTTCCATGCATCGTAGCAGTTCTGGAAAGATTTGATCGGAATGTCCAATAGTACCCTCGTTACGGCCTCTTGGATCTCTTCAATCGACTCAAAATACGTTCCTTTTACCACGTGCTTGACTTTGGGGAAGGAAAAAAATTCGCAGGGTGATAAATCAGGCGAGTACGGCGGCTGTGGTAGCAGCGCGATCCCTTTGGAGGTGAAAAACTGGATCACACTGAACGCGGTGTGACAGGGAGCGTTGTCGTGGTGGAGAAACCTAGTTCGTGCGATGTTGGGACGCACTCTGGTGACTCTTTTTCGAAGTCTATTGACTACTTCGCGGTAATAGATCTGGTTAACGGTCTGTCCAGGTGGAACGAACTCCCTATGGACCACCTCGCGGCTGTCGAAGAAGCATATGAGCATGGTTTTCATCTTGAACTTGCTCATGCAATCTTCTTTGTGCCAACGAAACACTTGTGCACGACCGAGAGAATAGCCACCATACACTTTAAGTATGTTACCGTACGTTTCCGTAGCCGAATCGCCCAGTTTTGCGCAAAATTTGATCGCTACACGTTGCTCCAAATTACGCTTTTCCATTTTCGTGACGAGTACCACTAACACACTTCTTCAAAACACGACACAGCTGATGCACTAATGATCGTACCGGGGTGGTAAACATATCAATCGATAGGGCAGGAATGCCAAAATAATAAGTAAAAAATTTCAAAGCTGCAGTGTTACCACAACCGCGGAAAAAAATCAGTCTCATTACTTAATTGTCAAACCTCGTGTGCCTGCTTATTTAAGTAGTATTAAGTGCTTCAAAATCCGAGCTTTACCTATAACCTATACAGTCTCATCGCTTATCATTCTTAACCGGACTTATCGAGCTGCATTCTTTTATAACTGCTATACTGCTGATTCGATTTCAGCCTGTGGTACATTTTACGATCATTTTTAAGATGTATTAGTCACCAGCTTATAGCACCTGAATGAGATAAATACGAATACATATAGCTGAATTTATTTTTTAACGACAAATCATACATTGTCGGTCGGCGGGAATCAAACGCACGAAACATGGTTCGGGTGACGTCATAGCTAATAAATGCGCTCTAACCCACTCGGCTACCGTGACTTATTGTGGTAATTAATTTCAAAATTAATGTTGTAACATTTGCAGTAGACACCTAAGACGGTATGTAACAAAATATTTCTCTGTTTACACGGAAAAACCGATATGTCACTTTAGCAATTGTCTATTGTCTATTCTATAACCTATATACCGTGAAAAAAAAAGTATATTAAACAAAATATACAGTGATCGACAAAATAGGGACAAATGACTGTTTGTCTTTAGATTATTTTTTAGACCTACAGCATTACATAGACTGCGTTTACATCGTGAGTACTTTGCTGGTATGCAGACCAAGTGTATACTAAAATTTGTCTTAGTACACCGGAATTTTGGTACATACCTGGTACAATACACTATATTTAAGAGAATTATAGAAATACATGTCTCGATTGATAGCCGTAGCTCCTAAAAAAACCAAATCTAACAAACACCATTACTTAAATCCAAATGACTTCGTTTTTATAAGCACAGATTCCATCAAAACTCCACTACAACGACCTTACTCCGGCCCTTACAAAATTATCGCGAGATCTGAAAAATACTTTACAATTTTATAGAACAACAAACATGAAAACATATCGATTGAAAGACTTAAACCCGCCTTCCTACATCCTCAACCCGCATCAGAAAACAAAAAAATACAAACCTTAGCTATACCAGTTGTCACCAAGGAACTGGAAACGGAGGATTAGAGAACCAATAAGTTTATATAATTATAATAATTAATATTAAGTTTGTAAAATGTTTATTTTCTTTTCATCCTTGGGGAGTAATATAACAAGCATCCAGGTACCCTTGAACGGGAATTATCAAGTTAGGTTTAGGGATTGTTAGCGAGACTTAACGACAGGAAAATAAAATAAACAATCATTACTATTTCATACCCAAAGTGTAAACATCAAATGTGAATTTGAGTTTATTTTTACTTATTTCTAATTTAACGAATTTAATATTTTTACAATTGTAACGGCCTTAGTCGTTACAGATTCAGCTGCCACAGTCTCCCTAACCTAAAATGAGAAAAAATAGCTGTGAACTAACTAAATTTACACAATTTATCTAAATGTTAGTACACAATTTTAATTGAATTAAACATAGTCATAGGTTGCAGAAAAATCGCTTTAGTACGCTTGCTTTTTAAAACTTGCATTATGAGGGTCTGGTACATTCCCCTTTAAACGTACCAAAAATGTGTACCATTTGCGTACCAAAGGTTTGGTATAGAATGTTTACATTGTTCGTCGCCATCTTGATACGTCACTTGCCTTGCGGACTAAATGTGTAGTATGCACGGTGTAAACGTACTCACAAATGAGGCAAACTTAAATAGAATTTTTTGCTATAAAACGGTTCTGAATTCTTTACTCCTTTTTAAATTACAGGCCAAAATTTACATCTCTAGAGTCATCTTCAATAGGTTGGAGCATCTGCAGGAGACGAGATCGGGCGTTTGTTTATTAGGAGATTTTGTTAAAAGAATATCAGGTTTTAATACTAACATTTTTTCGTGGGACCATATTAGTAACTGTTATTTGTTGAATTAAATTTAGTTTTCATAACGTAACATAATATAGTAAATATAACTTATTTACGTTTTACGTAAAATACTAACGAAGAAGGATTAATCTAAAACGCGTGAAGTCAGTGATCTTCATACTTGTAACTTTTTCTAAACACGCAAGCAATTGTCGATTACATAGTGTAGAACAAGTTATATAAGTGAACAATTAAATTACATTAATTTATTTTTATCATCTCATTTTTTCTGTTTTTACATCTTCAAAAAAGTAAAAAATCCTGATTATAAGTACCTAATCAATAAATGTTTTTATTTTAAAATACCATAAATGGTAGTAAACTAAACGTAACACACAAAACTCGGTAGTTGAAAAGATTAAATCCATCCATATCTGGACGCTGATTCACTGCCTTAAATAAAACCTTTTGAAACTTAAAACATTTTTTACAGGGTTTGCTAAATTCAGATTTTGGTAATATCAACATTTTTTACCACTGTTTTTACCATCCGCCATCTCTAGGTAAGGAAGGTGGTGAGTTTTCATTGAATAAGCACGTTTTAGGGTCTTTACAATACGATTTTACTATTTTTACGATGATGTCTGTATGTGTGTGTGTGTGTGTGTGTGTGTGTGTGCGTGTATGTGTGTGTGTGTGTGTGTGTGACCGCGGTTTCGGCCACGATATCTCCAATACTAGAATTCCAAAAATTAAAATTCTTGCGTATACCTCTTCCTTACAACCATATGAAGACTTGATTAGATTTTGGTTATAATTGGTCAAACGGAAGTATCCTCATTTGAAACTTAGTTAAATATTATTATAACTTAAAGAATATATTATTCTCTATACGATTTGATTGCATTTTATACTTCATATTCAATAGATATAGAGTTAAAGAATTTTAAAGAAATTAAATTTTATAAATCAGCCAGTTATGCTAACTTAACTATGGAAACTGCTAATATATTCAGGTAATTCAAATTGACAGATGTCAATATCATTAAAAAGTAAATGAATGAAAGAATATGGGCAGTAACTCTAGTGTTAGAAGTTTCTAGATATAAGAGAGACGATTACATTGGTTTGAACATGTCATGAGGAGAGCTGAAAATATTAATAGAAGGTGGAAGAAACATAGGAAGACCAAGATGAAAGGGCTGTATTGCAGAAGACTTGAGAGAAAAGGAACTGAATGAGAACGACACACAAAAAAGAAATGTGGAAGAAGAAAATAAAAAATAGCGACCCCCTAACGAATGGAAAAAACTAGAGAAGAAGAAGATGTCAGTGTTAAGTGCAATTTGCATAGTTTGTTTATGAAATAATTTTACTGGAAATATAGGATATTTTGCAACAAAATTGATGTATAGGGCGCGTGCAGTGACATGACTGCTGACTTTGGCAAGCAGATATGGTGAGCCGTGTCAAAATGACAGCTATTAATTATGAAATGACAAACAGAAATGAGTGGAATAAAAATAGCGACCCCTAACGAATAGAAAAATCTAAAGAAGAAGAAGAAATCAGTGTCAAGTGCTATTTGCATAGTTTTTTTATGAAATAATTTTACTAGAAATTTGGAATCTTTTGCAAGAAAATTTATGTATGGAATTTGTACATAATACACAGGATTGACGGAAGGTATTGTGCTGGGCACATCAGATTTTTTATGATAAATATTTGGATCCTATTAATTGAATCAGTATTTTAAATAAATGATTAGTATTAATTTTACTTAACCTAATCTAATTTAAACTAACTTTCCTAACCAAAACTTAACCTAATCTCTAATTGAATCTGGGTACACTATTCATATTTACTGATCATTTATTTTACAAAATACTGATCATTAATGTAAAACAAAAACTGATTTAATAAATTTAAACTAACCTCAACTTACTCTACCAAAATGTAACGTAACTTCTAATTGAATCTGGGTACAATATTTATATTTATTGATTATTTATTTTACAAAATATTGATCATTATTGTAACACACTCGTATTAGTTTGCGTAATCGAGCAGTAGGCGAGTTCCGCAAAGTACGACATGGACATTGTAATACGTGTTTTTCATACTATTTTTCCTATTTCTCATTAATTTACTTTTATTTTAAAATTACTATTGAAAGATATATTAAAATATCAAGATTGGTAACACTGTTTCAATAGATATTTGAAAAATAATTTACTTTGGCAGTTACTTACAAGTTAGGTTAGAATAATTATAATTTATATTTATTATGTTATGAACCTACAAATAAATTCTTTGAATATTAATTTAAAAGAGTGCTTTATTGTTAGATATAAATATTTTAATATAAAAAATTTAATTTTTCTTGAGTAATGACAGGTAATGTCAACTAAAATGAATGATATTTGACACTTAGCCCAACTTAACAATTAAAAAAATCCCCAAAAATCTTTGTACAAAATTATCCATTGTATCACTGTTTTTGTTAAAAACAGTTGATCACAGGTATCGCAATTGTTTTATTTTACTCTATTGTACATTTATTATTAAATATTTTGTTTCATTTATAACTTACACAAGCTCGTATGATCAGAACGTAGATTCATATCAATTTATAATATTTACCACGAATTCTACAATATTCTTTATTCTTTTATTAAACAAACAAAACTGAATTAATATTTCAAAATTTTAAAAAATTATACTTTACATCGTGTTAATCAAATTTTAACTTTTATTCCTTGCACCTTGTTTACATTATTAAACAAACACCTGCTGGGCCCTGTTTCATAAAAATTACTAGTCGACAAGTTACAAGTTATAAGTGACAAGTGTACAAGTGACAAGTTCTAGTAATTTCTGTTTCAAGAATAATTTTTGACTACTTGTCAGTTTTCCAATATTACTAGTGAATTTTTACAAGTTGACAAGTTTGAAACCATAGTTTCATAGTGAATGTAATATTTTTAATCACATTAAAAAGTATGCGTTTTAAAATAATTTAATTTTGTCCACATTTTGACATTCAACCCTTGCAATCAAAGAAAGTTAAGCAGGCAAAATTATAATTAATTGTAATTATATTTAATATGGCAAAAAATTCTATTAAATTAGCGTTTCTTCGCGAAATTAAGGAACATAAATACATCCTATTTGGCGCTTTTTCCACAAATTTAACAAAAAATATGAAATGTGAAAAATGGAAATTAATCCATGAATTTGCTGTTTCGCACGCATTAATTTCAAATGAGAAGGACTGGCAATATTGCCGGATACATTATGGCCAAATTTAAGAAAAAGGACACTAGTAAATGCTTTTGTTACAGTCTCACTTTGCAGTATAATAAACCATTTTCTTAATTTATTTCAACAAACTCAGTTTCATATTTTCTTTTAAAAATTTAATTAGATTAATTAATTTTTTAATATTGGAATAATTGCTCTCTTTTAAATATTACTATTGAAAAGTATTAAATTACGAAGTAGTTGCTAAACATACTTTTTTATATTTAATGTTCAGGCTAAAGTGCATAATGCAAAGAAAACTGGCTCCGCAGGAGCAACAGATTGTAAAATTAACGAAATTGATAATGCAGTGCTCGACATTTTGGGGAAAGATTCCCCGGCCGTTTGTGGAATAGGTGTTACAGATAGTTTCAAACCTCTTCCTCTTCTGAATCACTGGACCATATTTCTAATATTGCAAAAGAAAATTGCTATAATTAATTTTCATAAAAAAATTCAATTCTCAACTTGTAATTTTCAAATGACCAATCTTTCATTCGTGGTTACTGTTCACTTGTAAAATACTAGTAGTAAAAACCAGAAAATATTTTTTGAAACGCTACACTTGTAAACTGCAAAAATATACTTGTAGAAACGGACTAGTTTACTTGTCACTTGTAATTTACACTTGTAGGTTTTTGAAACAGAAACTTGTCAAATTATTAGTTTGACAAGTTCTACAGTGGTAATTTACAAGTGTAGAAGTTTTATGAAACAGGGCCCTGGTATAATTTTATTTACATGCAAAATGTTTGTGTTACTTTAATTAAATTATTATTTCCCTCACGTTTTAGAATGAATTACTATTCTTCTTAAAACTAAGTCATATTTGTATGCACATACATATATCATGCATATCTTATAAGAGAGCACGAAAATAAATTAAAAGAACTATAAAATGTTTATTCTGTTTACAATGGAAGGAACACGACGGTACAGTCTATAATGAAATACCAGGAAGCATAAAGAATTTGTGTTTGCATTGTTTCCTAATGGAATAGAGTGAGAAAATGTAATAGAAGAAAATTAGTACTTAACCTAAATGTACCTGCTTTATGAACACTTTTCATTATTATCATTTACTTTCTTATTAACATTATTTCGTAATTTTTATTACCCACTTTCATTTATAGGTTATATTTATGAACAATAAATAAATAATTATATCATCAAGACTTATTGTTCATATCTGAATGTGGCAATATAATTTTATTTTCAGATTTCGATAATAACGGTATATTATTAGGAATTTCGAAAAGACATTGAAAAATTTTCAAATTAAGAATATTAGTGAAGTGAAAAATGATCTTGGACGTCAGTAACAAAAAATCAAGTCGAAGCTATTCAAACAGTCTACATTGATGAAATATTTACCGAGTATGGATTGACAGATGCAAAGCTATCAGATATTCCAATTAGCGTAGGATATGAAAACTCAAAATAATTAGAATTATTACCAAACAACGAAAATTACATAAATAAATGACCAGATATATCGGATAGTATTTCAATTTGAGTACAGGAGGAATATAATCCTGACAAAGAAGATTGGGAAAAGCTAAAGCTAATTATTTAAAAGGAACCAGCAAAATAGTGATACAACTTGGACGAGGAGATAGTCAAAACACTTTGGTAGGATATGCTGATACCAATTGGGCAAAGGATATGAATAAATGAATAGTCGCAAATCAAATCCTGTAATATATATTTTTATAATAATAAAATAACAGTAGTATCTTACGTACCCTCATAAAAACTAAGCATACGACACTACTGAATTTGTTATGATGGGCGGAGCAAAAATCTGAATTCATACAATTCGTAGACAACCTTGATCGGACATCTTTCAAAAATTTTACTGTAAGTACTAAATTTTGTTCTTTAACGAGCCTCAAATGTGAAAATATCACGAAATATCCATTAGATATTTTATAATTAATTATTAAAATTTATGTATTATTTTGAAAAAATCATGAGATCTGAAATATAATGTGACGTCGAAGTACACACAGTTTAATATGTGACAAACTATTGCCTACTTTTAAAACGTCGGTGATGAAAAACTGTTTTCCTGTTGGCTATAAATGACGTGCTGTATGTACTCCGACGTAAAAAAGTGGGGGGGGGGGTTGTTTTTCATAATTAATTTTCGCGCCAATTTTTTTATTTAATTATTTACGAAAATTACAACAAATTATTATGATTTTTGTTATTACTATGAAAAATATTGCAATATTGACTTTCATTTAAAATACATTTTAAAAAGTGTGAAACCAGCTCCATTACAAAAAGGCATTACGGATTCGACGAGTTCTTCACGATTTCCGCTACAAATTGCAGAAACCAATCACCATTTTTGAAAATAATCAACGTTACCTCAGACAAATTCAAGAAGGAAAGTTTTCCGATCAATCCAAGCATAGACACTAGAATTTTTTATGTAAAAGACCATATTGAGAAAGAAGATATGAATTATTTCTATTGCTAAAAAACTGTTAGAATCGTCTTTATGTTTGCATATTTACTATTACTTATACCATATCGTTAAATTAAAAATATTTATTCATTTCGGATTTGAACCTGGAACGTCACATTACGCATTATATATTATTTGTTACATAAACGTCCAGCTGATACGCTTGAGCGTCATAAATGATATACAGTGGAATCTCTCTTACTCGGACAGCACTGTTCGCCGATTATTTGTCCAGTTAAAACAGATGTCCGTTTAAAGGGAAAACAAAATTTAAGCAATGAAATTTTCGTAACTTTCGTATTAATTATAGCTCCGGACAAAGGTATGTTTCTATTTAACGCCTTAATAAATTATTCGTAATGTAAGTTTGTTTATTCGTATGTTGAGGCTCGCTGTTTTGAAAAAGCGCCTCTTCTGTTATGGATTAACATGTGAACGAAAATATTTAATAGTTCTGTTCACCTGCTTGAGATTCCTAATATTAAACCGGGTTGGTAATTTATATACACTGAGTTTTTCTTTATCGAAAACTTCAATAACTTGTAGCTTTTTTCGCAACGTAAACATATGTTTACGAGTCCATGTTGTCATTTTAAAATGTGAATTAAATAAATAACCCAATACGTAGTCCTGCATATTGAAGTACTATAATAAGAATAAATAAGTACGTCTGCTTCTGACTCAATCCGAAGTACATATTACTCAGTGGAATTCTCGGTACCTATAATGATTTTAACTAACGTCCGTATATGAGAGGTCATTTTTTAAAAATGGGATCCAAAATTAGTGTCCGTGTCCGTTTAATAGCGTTTCCTCATAATAGAGATATGTTTATTAGGGAAATCGCAGGTTCCCATAAAATTGTCCAGTTAACAGAGGTGTCCGCTTATTGGAGGTGTTCGTTAACAGAGATTTTACTGTATGATACAAACATGATATATAATCTACGGTAAGATTTCTACCTTGGTCGCAAAGTAAGTTCAAAGGTAAAGCTTTTTTGAAGTGAAATTTATAAAATCAAATACGAAGCGAACTGACGTATCGTAAATGATGAGTAAAGTGTATGAATAAATTAAGATTCATATATCATTATACCTTAATGAAGATATGACTATGGGAACACTATATATTAATTTCGGACACACTCAATCTCGAGCTTTAGTCCGGGCAGACCAACGCTTCAATCTTCGAGTCGGGCCGGCATAATTTTTTTTCGGACCGAGTCGAGCCAAACCTCAAAGTTCGATTCGGCCAGGTCTGAATAAAACCCTAATTATAACTTACTGTAAGGCATTATATGTATGGCGATATTTATATCATGTCATATTCGTTTTCAACCGTAAAAATTTCTAAATCCATCCATAAATTTGAATGGATTACCTGAACATTATTTTGTTACCAGAAACACAACGAAATATGATTTTGATTAACCTACAAATGTTTTATAAAAAGTATGATAGGCTTATATCTGTAATATGAATTTTCAAACAGAAAAAGCAGAGATTTAGTAACTAAAAAGTATGAATGAATGATTTACGTTTGTCACCATACAAAAAGTGTTCTATGTAGTATTGATTGTTATAGTTCAATGTTTTTGTATACGCACATATCTAATGACCACACGAGAATGAATTAGCAAATATTAAAGAAGATATTAATTTGTCTTACTTAGCCAAATTTATGTATTTTTAACTGTCAAAAAATAAAGACAAATTAATTATATTTAATTTAATTTTCAAGTTTATAAAATCTTAGACAGATAAAATAATTTGAAATACCTAATAAAAGAAAATGATACCTATTTCAGGTAAATGTCAAAATATTTTCTCAAACAAAGATGGTACAAAGGTGTTATGGTAAACTGAAAATGAAATAAAGTCTTATCATTTTCAATAATTAATAATTAGAAGAATTTTTTATGAAAATGGAAGTATTTGGTTTTACAAACAAATTTAAATTACCTTTAGAAGTATTAATAAATACCTAAGAGAATGTTAGTGGGAATTTCTGTATGTAATTTAGGCTTAAATATAAATGATGATTCTTTGAAAATTTAGCCAAACTTTCACCCTTTCAAGTATCTGTTCACCTTTTAGACCGCAAAATCCTTTTTACCTCTCGCTAAGAGAGGTATTGCATTCATGCTAAAAATCGCATATCCAGATTTTATTGAATAAGCACGTTTTAAGGTCCCTACAATCCGATTTTAACATTTTTACGATGATGTCTGTGTGTGTGTGTGTGTGGATGTGTGTGTGTGTATGTGTGTGTGTGGGATGTTGGAAGGACGGTTACTCAAAAACTATAAGACTTAAAATTTGTTTAACAACGTATTTCCCAATCGGACATTCATGGGAAGATCTGAAAAGGTTTTGGTAATAATTGGACAACCGGAAGTAGAAGATTCTTGAAAAAAAATCTTCTAAATATTATTTTTTGAAAATTTTTCGTGGTAATATTAAAGAAAATTAAATTCTCTATCTGATACATTTAAATATTTTATTATATATTCCATAGATTTAGAGAAAAAAGAAGTATAATATATAAAATAATCTGTTGTAATAAATTTGACAGCCGAAAGAATGCCATGAAAAATAGTTGATAATTTAAATTATTTGTAACTGACAGATAAATGTCAGTGTCAGAAATAATGAGTAATGAATTAAAAATGTACTTGGAGAATCCCTTAGTTCTTGATCTGTGACTATTATGGAGATGACAAGTCTAGGTTGAAGGACTTAAATTTGTTTCAAACATTATGGGACAATGTACACCAGTACTGTAGACTAGAGTAACTTTGAATTGCGAAAAAGCTATCAAATTCTTCTCAAGTAAGTTGTAAATATTGACAAAATCGGAGTGCAATCTATCCGTCACTTTATTAAAGGGAATTAAGGTTATTTAGATATAACAAGTATGAAAAAATAAAATGTAAAAGAAGATATATAAGAATAGATGCACAATCCAGATATATACATTTTAGACCGCCCAAAATTAATGTTTTTACTAGAAGAATATGAAGAGAAAGTAAACAAAGTTGTTCGAATTGAAAATTGCTGTTACCAGCCTAATATTTATATATGGTAAACTCTACTTTGTAATTTATTGTAACATAATTTATGGTAAAATATCTTCATGTTGAGACATGCTATTATTGAATAATAAAGAAGTTTATACGTCATAGATTTATATGAATATATTATTTGTATTTATAAAAATAATCTTTGCTTTATGCATACAGCCAGGTAAAATATACGGCGAGAGGTTATGTGCTGGCCACATCAGATTTTTTACTGAGCTAGCTCGAAAAATTGTCTATAAGGAATCGGAAAGTAACTTTCTGATCCCTACATGAATGTTTCCATAGCAATCAGTTGTTTATTTATTTCTTATTTCCTCGCAATAAAATAGTATATTGTGTTATTAGGAGTAAAAGTGAGACTTTGTGTGGCGAGCGTGGAAGTTTAAACGACGAGCGAAGCGAGTCGGATAAATGCACGCGAGGCACACAAAGACACTTTCACTCCAAATGACACATTATATTTTTTCTTCAAACGTAGATATTTAAAGAAAAATATCTACTACTGACGTTACATTTTACGTAAATTTTGTTTGTGATTTCAATTGCCCTGTAGCTATGGATACTTATTTGTTCACTTTTTGTTATAAACATTGACGTGAAAATTTTCACGTTTTGGCGTTTAAATAAATACTGTGCAATTTTATATCCTCCATGTGTGCAATTATGTCGGAATTTGAAGTATTATAATGTACGCCCCCTGAAGTTGTTCAATTGGATGAAAATCTAACAGTGTGGCGGAAAGATATGTCCAGGAATCACTGCAAAACAATATAAACTTTTCTTATCACTTTAATTCTAAGTATTCTTACGTTCATTACCGTGCCTGTAATTGTAATCTATAAGTCTGCTATTCTTTAATATGTTATTCCTCTGTTTATATTTCAATTCATTGGTTATTTAATTAAATTTGACAGCTATTGGTGGTATTTAGTAACTTTATTCTTAAGTTACCTAGCGTGTTATAGTGACATTTAGGGCGATATTACAGGTTTCTTTTATTAAGTTACTTCTTATTCGTTGATTCTGTATAGTTTCTATGGATATTTATTTATTTTATTTCTACCTTGTGAATCAAGTCACAAAAGATGCTACTTTTGTGACGTTTGAAGAAAAATAATATAGTGTACTCGTATACCTCGTCACATGCTACTTTCTCACCCAGTAAAATATCACTCTCAGGTCTCGTTACGCATTGTTATACTAACGATAAATAAAAGTTACAAATATGACATCTAACTTTATATTTTTCTTGTACAGTTTCTAAGCGCTGCCACCAAAATTTTTTGGTAAAATTCTATACATTCATCATACGTTCTCCCAACAAAACTTCTGACTTTTCAACAAGATTGTAACGATAACTTGTCAATATATTTACTTCAAGACTACGTAAGAAAAACAAAATTTCTAGTGACTTTGTTACGGAAACTAGATCAGAATATAAATCACTAGGACGTGACGCAAATAAATTTCATCTACGCATCAGAACTGAACTGATTAATTTATAAGATGAAACAATAGCGAAAAAGTTCATTGTGGTCTATGACATACAATCTACAACGAATAAAATGCATAGAAATGCAGGGAATGAAGTAAATAAACCAGTTTTGTTCCGTTTAATTACGACGAGAATTATTTGAACGCTCTCGTGCGCTAGAATAATACACTATGGTATGACCTGCGTGATGTTTAATTAGTTGTTCATTTGCTAGACATTAAATGCATTTTCCCAGGATGCAACAATGGGGACGATGAAGAAGACTTTGCATGCATTTTGCACATTTTGTGGCGAATATGAGAAAATGACATTGAATTTTTTTTGCATTGTACTCAAGTAAAACCTGGGATATGTAGGAAAAGAAGTTGTAAATTGAATAATATATTATTTAATAAATATATCATCACGACTAATTACCGTTTTCTGGGTGTGTCACTCACTTCGTTTTCGGTTCAATTTATGTTAACCCGGTCGAATTTAAACCTGTGCATCTCGAACCATAACCGATCAATTATCGAAACTCATTTACTCGACCCCATATTTTTTTATAATTATAAATATTTTCAAAACATGATATATGCAATGCGATTTAATAAAAATAAAATAAAAACAGTTTTTTTACCTTCCGTCACCTATAAATAAGGAAGGTATTATCTTTGGTCAAAAAATTCGGTGGTGAGTTTTCAATGAATAAGCACGTTCTAGGGTCTTTACAATACGATTTTACTATTTTTACGATGATGTCTATATGTGTGTGTGTGTGTGTGTGTGTGTGTGTGTGTGTGTTTGTGTGGCCGTTTGTGTGCGTTTGTATGTAACCGCGGTTTCCTCCAATATTAGCATTCCAAAAATTACAGTTCTTACGTATTCCTCTTCCTTACAACCTTGATTAGATTTAGGTTATAATTGGTCAAACGGAAGTATCCTCATTTAAAGTTTTTCTTGAAAAAAAATATTATTATAACTTAAAGAATACATTATTCTCTATACGATTTGATTGCATTTTATATTTAATATTCAACAGATATTAAGTTAAAGAATTATAAAGATATTAAATTTCATAATACAGCCAACTATGCTAACTTAACCATGAAAACTGCTAATATATTCAAATAATTCAAATTGACAGTATTAATAAAAAGCAAATGAATGAAAAAATAAGGGAAATAACTCAAGTGTTACAAGTTTCAAGAAAGATATGAGAGACTATTACATTGGTTTGAATATATCATGAGGAGAGATGAAGAATATATTGAAAGAAGAATGAATAGCTTAGTAATAGATGGTAGAAGAAACAATGGAAGAACTTATTGCAAAAGACTTGAGAGAAAAGGAACTGAATGAGGACGACTCGGAAAACAAAATTGAGTGGAAGAAGAAAATAAAAAATAGCGACCCCTAACGAATGGGAAAAACTAAAGAAGAAGAAGATGTCAGTGTCAAGTGTAATTTGCATTGTTTGTTTATGAAATAATTTTACTGAAAATATAGGATCTTTTGTAAGAAAATTTATGTATAGGACTTTGCTGACTTTGGCAAGCAGGTATGGGGACCCGTGTCAAAATGACAGCTATTAATTACGTCCATAACTGACAAATGTCATAATTTTTCATTCAAAATTTCATGATTTTCTTATTTCATGTGATTTATTTGTTATCAGGAGTGTGGAATTCAGTTACCGACACAAGAAATCATAAAATACCAAAAAATTAAATTTTGAATGAAACATTATGACATTTGTCAGTTATGGACATAATTAATAGCTGCCATTCTGATACGGGCTCTCATATCTACTTGCCAAGATAAGGAAGTCACGTGACTGCCCGTGCCCTATACATAAATTTTCCTCCAAAAGATCCTATATTTCCAGTAAAATTATTTTATAAACAAACTATGAAATATTATTTACACATTTAATGTTATTATAAATATTAAAGAATATTACGAATTGATTGCATTTTATATTTCATATTCAATAGATACAGAGTTAAAGAATTTTAAAGAAATTATATTTTATAAATCAGCCAGCTATGCTATAACCATGGAAATAACTACTACTTATATTAAGAAAATTCTAACTGAAATGAAAATTAATGTGGCAGAGATGAGGATGTTGAGATAGATGTTGGGGAAGACACGGAAAGATACGGTAAGGAATGAATGAATAAGAAAAATAACTCGAGTATTAGAAGTTTCTAGAAATATACAAGAGAGACAATTAAATTGGTTTAAAAATGTCATGAAGAAAGATGAAAAATATATTGGAAGAACAATGAATAGCTTAGTAATAGAAATTGGAAGAAACGGAGGAAGACCAAAGACAATATGGAAGGACTGTATTGCGGAAAACTTGAAAGAAAAGCAACCGATCGACGACCCCCGCAAAACAAAAATGAATGGAAGAAGAAAATAAAAAATAGCGAAGAAGAAGAAGATGTCAGTTTCAAGTGCTATTTGCATTGTTTGTTTATGAAATAATTTTACTGGAAATTTAGAATCTTTTGCAAGATAATTTATGTATAGAATTTGTACATAAACACATGATTGACGGAAGGTATTGTGCTGGCCACATCAGATTTTTTTTAATAAGCTCTAGGCACATACAATATTTAACGTATCACAGCTAATTTGAAAATATGCTGCAAGATAAATTTGGTTATTTTTTTTGTGACGTTACACATAGATGAAATTACTTTAACATTGAATCCGAGCCCAGGTCCATAATATTTTACATTTTCAAAAAAATTATAAAACCTATTACATATGGTGAGAAATTTCTACAGAAATTTTCGGACTACTGTAAATATAGATTTAAAACTATCTGCCAAATGACCGGTGATAATAGTACGACCGGTATATAAATGGTCATGTTCTAGTTCATATTTATATTCTACGAGACCTTTTACTATTGGCACAAAAATTTCTTAAAAATCCAGTAAAACTTACCTTGTATACTATACTCTAACAGAAGAATGTGCAGGGCTTATAGATACAATGCCTAATACAATTAAAGCTGCTATTAATAATAAAAGCGATGTAACCAAGTAATAAATCGCGGAGTACTTCAATAACATATTCAGTTATTCAAATTCATGTTTTAAACTAGTTGAAAGAAATTTATAGAAATTTCTCAACATTTGCGCAGGTTTTATAATTTGTAAAATGTAAACCGGCTAAAATACTCTTATTATGAGTCTGGTCTTCTGTACCTACAGTAAAAAATTTGAAAGATGTCCGATCAAGGGCACCTGTATCACGAACGAATTAACAAATAGGCATACATTTATGTGTTCCTTAAATTGACATAAATGTATCGAAACGAAACGTCAAATGTGTAATTAAATATTGCTGTCAAAATTTCGATTTGCATTTTTTTGTTTTTTTAAGTTACAACGGCTCATTCCTACCACCTCTAGTTAAAGTGACAGTTAGTGCTAACCAATGGTTATGTTATAAAATTGTTCTTACCAACTTTCCTTAGAGCTAATAGGAAGTAAAAACTGTTGTTCACATCGCTTCTAACCTTCAGTTTCATTCTTAACTAATGGTTAATAAACTGTCACTTTAAAGTGATAGGTGGTCTATTCGAAGAAAAATATTTGTTATGAAATCATTGCCTGCAAAAAAGATGTCCGCCTATGTAATGAATATTTTAAATAAATACAAAATTAAAACTACAGGCATGAGTATGATATTTTCCAGTCTGCTACATATGTAAAACACTAATATTAAATTTCATTCAAAGCTGTCGTAGTTGGATATACCGTTGAGTGCATAGGTAAATATAATTAAAAATGAGACATAATTGCAAATAAATGCTAGATGAAAAACATAAACGCTATAGAGGCATGTAATATAACATATATAATAATTTACTACATGTACGAAAAAGAAAACACATATAGAATGGATACAATAAAAAAATGAAATGTAGCCAGCACATTACCTTCCGTCAATTCCGTGTATTATGAGCAAATTCCATATATAAATTTTCTTGCAAAAAATTTAATATTTCGAGTAAAATTATTTCATAAACAAACTATGCAAATTGCACTTGACACTGACATCTTCTTCTTCTTTAGCTTTTCCCACACGTTAGTAGTCGCTATTCTAGAATTTCTTCATCCACTCATTTCTATTTTCCTTATTGTCCTCATTCAGTTCCTGTTCTCTCAAGTCCTTTGCAATAAGCCTTTCCATCTTATCTTTGGTCTTCCCTTTCTACTACTTAGCTGTTCATTCTTCTTCTAATATATTATTCAACATGTTCAAACCAATATAATCGTCTCTCTTGTATATTTCTAGAACCTTCTATCATTCGAGCCATTTCCCTTATCCTCTCATTCCGTATCCTATCTATCCTTGTCCTCTCCAACATCCATCTCAACATTCTCATCCCTCTGCCACATTCATTTTCTTTTCATTGACACTGACATCTGTCAATTAGAATTTTCTTAATATTAATTTAATTCCTTTAACTCTATATCCATTAAATATAAAGTATAAAATTCAATTAAATCGTGTAGATAATAGTATATTCTTTAATATTATTTATAATAATACTCTGTAAATATTTTCTCAATGTAGGCTGTTTGAATAACTTCCACTTCATTTTTTCCATCCGTCACATTTAGGTAAGGATGATCAAAAAATCAGTTATGAGTTTTTAGTGAATAAGCACGTTTTAAGGTCTCTAGAATCCGATTATAACATTTTTACGATGATGTCTCTGTGTGTGTGTGTGTGTGTGTGTGTGTGTGTGTGTGTTGGAGGTACTATTTCTCAAAACTAAAGACCTGTGTAACTACGGATTACTCAATATAACAGTAATGGGAATAGATGAATAGGTAACAATTGGACAACCGAAAGTAGTAGTATTTTAACAAAAAACTTCTAAATTTTATTTTGAAAATTTATGTTATTACAAATATTGAAAAACAAAATTCTCTATCCGAAACATTTAAAGAAATTGTTACACCTTCTATAGATTTAAAAATATAGAAATATAATCTATAAAATAATATGTTATAGTAAATGTCACAGCCTAAAAATCTCTAGGGTAACTAATTGAGAAATTTAAATGTCTGGAAATGACAGATAAATGTCAATAATGTGTGTCAAAAATTCATACATAGTACTAAAGGCTTTTTCTGGGAACGATATTTAATATTTCTTATTGTATTATTAGTTATATATTTAAAATTGTAGGTATATCACATGAACCCTTCAGAAATACCGCCAATCCCGTCAATGAATTGGAACAACCTTGAACATTTAGAAGAAATGGAGAAAACTTGTTCATAGAATGAATTTAAAATTATAGAAAATACGTAAATATAAAGATTATGTTTAATAATATTTTTTTGTGTATACGTGAAATGTTAAATACAATACATATACATATACACCACAATGGAAAGGGCGAGAGGTATTGTGATGGCAACAACAGATTTTTTAAAATTTATATCTGCGAAAGACAGAAGAGCAGAATTTACTTTTAAGAAGTGATTTTAATTAAATTTCTTCATCTCTACTTGCCCAGTTTAGGTACAAAAAATTACTTTTAATATTTTTAATTATTGCGCCCCTCCGGTTGAAAAGACACAAGCTGCCAATGAAGAATGGCATTGTTTAAAATGTAAACAGTGCGTTTTATCTTTATAGGACTTATGAGAAATATTTTTATGAATTAATTTATAGATATATTTTTATGTCACCACCCTAGTGACGTCGCTGCTTTCATAGTTCAAAACATATAGCAAATATAATTATTTCATTAGCAATAATCATTTTCTATTTTGCCATTTGTTAATTCCTTACATAGCAGTTTTAATTTACTTATAGCATTAACGATTTTTAGATAGCATTTGTTAATTTCCTACATATTATTTTATTTGCACTCATTAAAAACAGTCATTAAGTAATATCTACAACTGTGCTGGATAATTTGCATGTACTGTAATTAAAATACAAATGTAATTGTAGAATTTTTACGTCTAATTCTATTATTGATGTGTCTATTAATTGGTGCCACGAAATAGAGCGAAGAGCTTTGTTAATAAAACGCTTAGTCGCTAATTCCATGCCGTTAGCCATCTGTTTATGCAAGGAAAAAGAAAATGAGAAAACAGCTGCCAGGTGTAATTTCCTAAGCAAACTAGGATAATGCCGGATGACATATCAGGCAGTGGATCACAGTGCATAGGAAACAAGTCTAGTTGTTCAGAGCTAGGTCGATGGAAGGGGAAGCCTAGGATTCGCGATTCGCGCCTTCTGGAGCTTAGAAACTATAGTTCATATCTAGTAACCCTGATTCGCAATGGGCGCCATTGCAACTGGTCCAGAGGCGACATACATTGCGATAAGGCGTTTACTTGGTTCATATAAATGCACATGCACTTCGCCAAGCGCATCACTCCTTTTTGCGTATCCACAGGGACATGCTATAGAACCTACACTAGTACACTGGCTCAGTGCGCTCGACAGACAAGCGACCAGCGTTAGTGTTTGTGAAGTGTCAACATGAACGTTTTCGCGCTGTGTTGTGCCCTTATAATCACCGGGACTTCTTTGTTTATCACAGTTTCCGCTGGACCGGTCGCCGAAGATGAAACTGCTGGCGACAATTCCGTAAGACAACAATCATTCACATTTTTTGCACGCACTGCAAATTATAGATTATATATTCAAACTTATAAATAACCTAAAACAACAATAATTTGTCCCATTACATATGTACACAATTTTTGGATTGTATTTTCCTCAATTTTATTATTTGTTTCTCCTTCTTGTTCTGTTAGGTGCACACGAACGAAAGAGCCCATGTAGAAGAAGCCCTCCTGGAAAAGTTAAATGGAAAATGCACACACAACGACGTCAGTTCATGTATAATGTTAAAATTAATAACATCCTTGAACAGGATGTTGAAAAAAGCCTCCATAGATATAGGAGGCGATATAGAAGTTACCCAAACCGCTTCAGAAGAAGAAGTGGAAGAATCCAGAAGTTTTGAATCTGGAGATGAGTCAGAAGAAGGACAAGTCAGTGAGCTAATAGCTGATAAGTTATGGACGTTCGTGAGGACGAGGAGTCTCAAATGGAGAGTAAGTAAAGAAGAATAAAATATTTTTTAAATGGCTAACCCTATTTTTGGGTGAAGCAGCTTCTATTGATATGTGATTTTTAACTAAAACCGCGACTAAAATAATTATCCCTCTGCTCCAAATTAAGGCCACCATTTCGGGTTCTATATTTGTTACAATTTATGGTAATATACAGAACTATCAATTTATTTTTTATATATATATTGAAATTGAGAATGAAGGTAATGAGTAAATTACAAACAAATAATTTTGTATCATTGAGTAATACTGATTTTTATTGAACAATATCCGAAATATTGTGTCGCACTGTGTTAACTGCGTGTTGAGTGCGCGTAAAGATACCGGCAAATTAAGTTAAATAATTAGCAATTATTTTTTTTTATTTCATATTTTTTTCTTTGAAAACTGTTATTTTCGGACCAGCACGCTCCCCTGATTTAACATATGTTCGTGTAAACGTAATCTCTTAGGTGTGGACTGTATTTTTTAGGTTATATTTTTATGCAATATACAATAACAAGATCACATTTATTTTAATTTACATAAATGCATACACTATACAAATAAAACAATTGTAATATTAAACTATTAACAGTGTAAGATTTATTATTAGTAATGTTCACTTTTAAAGAGTATTTTACACAATATTTGCACAGCACAACTTACTCTCTCGGCTACCAACTAAATAGGCGCGAAAACACAAATAATCATTGTGTCTAATTTATTATTTTTTAAACAAACTTGTGATATTTATAGATAATCTATAGAACACAGAATCTTTTAAATTTTGCTTATTATGTTCTTTCCACTTATTTTTAGGACCTTTATTAAAATTCTAATTTTCGTTGTTTAATTTTGAAACACCTGTATTATTAATAAGAGGACTTAATTTAGATAAATATGCACACATAAAAATTTATTATTGTAGCCAATTATAATCAAAACATCTTTATAGAAATGTATCATTGTTTTGGGACAAAGGTAGTATTTATTATTATGTGAAATTTGAAGAATAGGTTTGCTAGAAATTTTACTGGAGTTTTTTGTACATAAACAGATCATATTACATAATATTTGTTAGCTCTGAACACTGGTGTATTGGGGCCGGAACGTCGCTCCGGTACTTTATTTTATAGCCGGAATACGCCCCAGAACAGAACTAATTTATTATATATTAAAGTCTAACCAAAAACATTATAAAATAAGTACAGCTGGGACCACAAATACATTATGGAAATGTTATCAAAATATAAAGACATAGTTTAATAACACGATTTTTTAAATTCAAATTATTAAGTTCGAATTTGCCCGACGTCAGATTTGAAAATATTAATCCGTTGTTATGCTTTCTTTATGAAAGTTTTGAGAGCTCCTGAACAATACAGAGATACAAAGAAACCTGCGAAGCAACACAGACCATATTGAAAATTGTTATTTGACAGTTGCATCGTTTTTTTTTTGTAGTGTACACAGCCAGCTTTGACTCTACAATTACAATTCCAACAAGACATGAAAAAAATCTTTAAAGCTTTTTTTGCAATGCTTGAATAAAAAAAACAGTATACGTCATTCAGTGTAGAACGTCCTTTTCGTGTTTCACCCAGCACTATTTTGTACAATTGGGGTTTTTTTATTGTTTACCGATTGGGTTACCAAGGCTGTTTGTTATTGTTACAAATTACTGATTGTGCTTACTTACCAATCGAGGCGAGGCAGTTAGTAAATAAAAAAAACAACGATCAAAGATTACTTTATAAATGACAACTAATTTTTTTTAATGTCATAATAATTTTCAATTCGAATTTTAATTTTGCGTCGATCTGCATGATCGACGCAAAATTAAAACGTAATAATCATTCCTGCCATGAAGATGTTCCTAGCGCTAACGGATGTATTTGTCTCGATCTCCAAAATCAGGCTCAAATCGAAGGAAGCACTTTTTGTCCTTATTACTTAAATAACTATTATCTAAACGTATATTTTAATTTCAACTACGGGTAAATGTATGTATGATACTCGTATATGGAACAAATAAACGCATAATATAAAAGTTAAAAAATAATAAAATAAATAGTATACATTCAACTTTTTCCTATTTCAAATGTTTGATTTAAAACTTAAATAGCATTTATTTTGTTCAACTGTACAATCTAATAATACATACAGTCAGAAACTACGCAAATAGTACTCAGTAATATTATCCTTACTCTATAATTTTTTGATGTACAAGTAAAATGATTTTAGTATACACAGAATTTACAGTTTACTCGTACAATAACATTAGTTAGCATTTATTATACAGTGTAAGTTTATGATAAAAATTAAATAAATTCCAATTTTAAAAAATCTGATGTAGCTAGCACATCACACGGCCGTCAATCCTGTGTATGTACAAATTCCATCCATAAATATTATGGCAAAAGATCCTATAGTTCCAGTAAAACTATTTCATAAACAAACTATGCAAATTTCAATTGACACTGACATCTTTTCTCATTCCTTAGGGGTCGCTGTTTTTTTTACTTTTTCCTTCCATTCATTTCTGTTTCGCGTGTCGTCCTCATTCAGGTCCTCTTCTCTCAAGTCTTCCGCAATGCAATCCTTTTATCTTATCTTTGGTCTTGTTCTGTTTCGTCTACCTTCTATATCTAAGATATTCATTATTCTAATATATTCTTCACCTCTCCTCATGACATGTTCAAACCATTGTAATCGTCTCTCTTGTATCTATCTAGAAACTTCTATTCTCGAGCCATTTCCCTTATTCTTTCAATCCTTATCCTACCTTGCCGTGTCGTCCCCAATATCTATCTCAACATCCTCAACTCTGCCACATTCATTTTCTTTTCATTGACACTGACATCTGTCAGTTAGAATTTTTGTAATATATTAGCTGCTTCCATGGTTATAGCAAAGTTGGCTGATTTATAAGATTTAATTTCTTTATAATTCTTTAACTCTATATCCATTGAATATGAAATATAAAATGCAATCAATTCGTATAGATAACAATATACTTTAATATTTATAAATAAAGTATATCAAATATCAAAAAATATTATTTAACAGCGTTTTTTTCAAGAAAAACTGTTAAAATATTAAAATGAGGAAACTTCCGGTTGACCAATTATAACCAAAATCTAATCAAGTCTGCATATGGATGTAAGGAAGCGGAATACGTAAAAATTGTAATTTTTGGAATTCTAGTATTGGGATATCGCAGCCGACATTAAATATAAAATGAAATTAAATAGTAAAATCGTGTTGTGGACCTTAAATCGTGCTTATTTATTGAAAACCCACCACCGATATTTTTGACTAAACTCAATACCTTCCTTACCTAGAGATGACAGAAGGTAAAAAGAATAAAAATAGTTTAATTTCTCATAAATATTAGTGCAGTTTCTGTTGCATTATGGAACGTATTTAAATTTGCAGCTATTTTGTCTTAGTGAATTACATTTACTTATATTTTTCTTTACTTAAATAAAACAATTCTTTTAGTTTAAGTTTTGATAGAGTTATGTGTTAATAATGACATTTTTGTATGAAGGAAGTTTGAAACACGACGCGAAGCGGAGAGGTCCAAACCTTCGAATAAAATAAAATAACTTTTAACAGGTATATTACACTATTTCCGTCACCGTTAGGTAAGAAAGTATTGTCTTTGGTCAAAAAATTCAATAATGAGTTTTTAGTGAATAAGCACGTATTAGGGTCCCTATAATACGATTTTACCATTTTTACGATGATGTCTGTATATTTGTGTGTCTGCGTGTGTGTGACAAAAGTTTCGGATCGCATAACTTCAATACTACGATTCCAAAAATGATATTTTTTTCGTATTCCTCAAGTTTACATCCCGAAGAACAACTGATTAGATTTTGGTTATAATTGGTGAACCGGAAGTAGCCTCATTTAAAGATTTTACACTTAAATATGATTTATTGACAATTAACGTTATTATAAATTAAAGAATATATTATTCTCCATACGGTTTGATTGCATTTTATACTTCATATTCAATAGATATAGAGTTAAAGAATTTTAAAGAAATTAAATTTTATAAATCACCCAGCTATGCTAAACATGGAAACTACTAATATATTCATATAATTCAAATTGACAGATGTCAGTATAAATAAAAAGTAAATTAATGTGGCAGAGATGAGGATGTTGAAGTAGATGTTGGGGAAGACACGGAGAGATAGGTAAGGAAATAACTAAGTGAGATGATTACATTGGTTTGAAAATGTCATGAGGAGAAATGAATATTGGATGAAGAATGAATATCTTAGTAATAGAAGGTTGAAGTAATAGAGGAAGACCAAAGATAAGATGGAAGGACTGTATTACGGAAGACTTGAGAGAAAAGGAACTGAATGAGAACGACGCGTAAAACAGAAATGAGTGGAAGAAAATACAAATAGCGACCCCTAACGAATGCGGAAGGCTAAAGAAGAAGAAGATATTAGTGTCAAGTACAATTTGCATAGTCTATGAAATAATTTTACTGGAAATTTAGAACCTTTTGCAAGAAAATTTTGTATGGAATTTATACATAACACACAGGATTGACGGAAGATATTGTGCCAGCCACAACATATTTTTTTCATTTAAATTTGTATTTCTAATAATATCAAATATGTCAATTCTTCTTTATCAGGGTAGGTAACTAATTCACTTTTAACACTTGTGTTAAAACTTACAATAATCTAAAAACTTAAACTAATGTCATAAAATAACATTTTTAACCTTAAAATAGATTTGTAGAAAAAATATTATTCGACGTTTCAACGTATTTCATGTACATACGAGTATGTTGTTAACAAAAATGTTTGATAACTTAATATTGTCCTACATCTATTTCACCTTTTCTGATACCAATAAATCAGATTCAACAAAGCTATATTTATACAGGTGTAAAAGCTAAACAAGCCATCTCAAATAATTTGTATTACATATCATTGAAGATACAACAATAAAATACTAAAGGACAATCTTGTAGGAGACCCTGGGGAATATCCGGGTACAGAGGAAAATATTTCTTTAAAACAGTGATTCTCAAATTACGGTATATTTTTACCTCTCGCTAAGAGAGGTATTGGATTCATGCTAAAAATCGCATATCCAGATTTTAGTAAATCAGCACGTTTAAGGTCCCTAGAATCCGATTATAACATTTTTACGATGATGTCTGTGTGTGTGTGTGTGTGTGGATGTGTGTGGGATTGTTGGAGGTACGATTTCTCAAATTATATAGGACTAAAGACTTATGTAACTACGGATTCCTAAATCTAACAGTGATGGGAAGAGTAGCATTTTAACAAAAATCTTCTAAATATAATTTTTTGAAAATTTTTGTTATTACAAATATTAAAAAATAAAATTCTCTATCCGACACATTTAAATTTTTTATTATATCTTCTATAGATTTAAAGATATAGAGATACAATCATACGTATTATTACAAGTGATGATTATCATCGATGACATTCTCGAGTGAAACCGAGCTGCAGATTTGCTACTTCGGTTTCACGAGCAATACCTTCGATTATTAATCATATCACGAGCTTATATTTAATGAGAGAATATAATGAATTTTTGTAACATATCGTGTGTGCTGCTAACCTAACTTTTGATATACATATTCATATTGTATTAAAACATAGTACTTACGAGTTTTATTTAATATATCGGAATTTGAGTTATTGTTGTTACTTATTTTTATACTCAAAATTAACTGTCAATGTCGTAAATAAAGAAAACAAATCCCTTTGTAACGACTATAAATAAGGTGATAATTACTTTGTTTTTTATCATCGCTGTGATAGACATGTAACTAGGGACATTGTGAATGTTGATTGGCGGAAAACGTATCACGTGACTAATGAATTATATTCTCTATAAAATAATCTGTTGTAATCAATCTCACAGCCTACTCACAGCCCAAACATCCCCATGGTAATTACTTGAAAAATTTAAATGTGTGTAATTGACAGATAAATGTCACTAATGTCAGTGTCAAAAATTCAGAGATAGTACTGCAGGCTTTTTCTAGGAACGATACTAAATATTTCTTATTGTAGTATTAATTATATATTTAAAATTATAGGTATATTACATGAACCCTTCAGAAATAATGCCAATCCCGTTAATGAATTGGAAAAACCTCGAACATTTAGAAGAAATAGAGAAAACTTGCTCATAGAATAAATTTAAAATTATAGAAAATACGTAAATATAAAGATTAGGTGTAATTATAATTTTTTACCAGAATGAAAAGGGCGAGAGGTATTGTGATAACCACAACAGATTTTTTTTAAATGAGATAATATATATATATATATATATATATATATAATGTGTTAACTGGTTCTTTATAAACAAAATCTTTCACGCAGCCTTATAATTGTTATAGTTCATTGTTTTATTTCAAGCCACAGTCATGGCTCACTATTCTCTTTTCGACTAGATGTATAAAAAAGTGCCCGCCATTTTACTTTTTAATAATTATTTTACATGATCGTAAAGCAAATTTGATGTACTTTTCAAATTTGTAAAAAAATATAGTATGTTCCATTTGAAATTTCAAAGTTGATATTAATTAACCGGAAGTGGTATTATGAATGTACATCCGTCATCAAGTAGCTTACATGTTGCCGTATAAATCATGTTATATGAAAGAAATTACTAACTTAATAAATAAGCGAGATATTTGCTGGGTCCACTAAAATATAACATTCTGTATATATCCTCCTGTTAAAAAAAATACAACTTTGTATTATAACTAGGGAAGGAATGAAGGAAATATTCTGTACCATCGAAAAATAAGGATACAACCGCTGATTTGTAAAAATCAGTGTACTTACACAAATTGTTTCTGTCACATATTTCTTAATTAATAGGCAATTTCTAAAAAAAAATTGTTAATTTTATAAATCTGTAAACAAAATTGACAAAAATTCACACAAGGTGGATTACCGTTGTTCGCAACAAAAATGACTTTTTCTACGACATACACACTTGCCACAGATTTGGCTTAATGTGAGGAACTTAACAATGTCCAGTTTTAAATAATTGTTGCTAACATGATATCTTTTAATAAAAAGAAGCCGCATGCACTTATTTAAAAATGCATTGTGGTTGATTTCCAGTTTGCATGCATTTGCAATTTTATCAGTGTTCTTAATAGTAAAATAACTTTCATCATTCAAAATTAAATATTTTCTGGAATTTTTTTCCGGCAATTGCTAACATCGTAAATATATTTTTTGCTTTTGATCTTCACTTATCTCGAAGATGACAATTTTCTTTATGTATCTAATGTTGCATTTATCTCTTAGTGTTCTGGCAATATGAGACTCGGCCCAGTTAAACATTTTAGCCAGCATTCTCGATGAGATACCAGATTTGTTGTTAACTTGCTCTATTGGTTTTCGTCATTTTTGTGGCTTTTCTGCGAAACCCTGGCTTGTTTTATGAAAATATACCTTCTTCTCAACGTTTATTGCAGCGATGTATAGTAGATTTTAGTACATTTCCTTTTAAAAAAATGATTTGCCATAAATTTATTTCCTTTTGAAATATGTAATTCATAGAACTTGTACATACGTTCAATTAATAGTTTTCGATTCATGATAAAATTCTGATACAAACAACAAAAGTAACATTACTGTGTTTCTAAATGTCAAATAAAAACCAACGACCGCTAATTAAGGGTATTAGTGATCTCTGTCAATCCGTTATGGATTACTCTACAGCAAAATACTTCAAATAAAAAATCTGATGTGACCAACAAAATACCTCCCGCCATTTACTTATGCGGTCTTGTTGCCGCGTGCCTGATGTCTGGTAGCGAATCTGGGGAATCCGATTCGATTCCGATCAACGCCAAATAATTCGAATTTTAAACGGCATAAAATTAACCCTTGTGGTAAACGCCCGCACAATACAAATATGTCATCATCATTACCAAAATGTGTGTACAAGTCAGATTAGCACACCCAGCAATGGATAATATGCCGTGATAATATATTTATTTATTTCTTTATTTAAATACATATACCTGCATATTTACTAATGCTAGAAATTATGTATATTAAATTCCTTTCCATAAAAGTATTGTTCTATTTACAATTTTCCTTTTAAAACGTTACTATTATTAATTTGAAATGATTATTTTTTTGACAGTGACATTTATCTGTCAGTTACATACATTTGAGCTGAACTATGTAACCATGGAGATGTATATAAAGCATAAGCTTCGAGATATAATTTTTATATTACTTTATAAATTTATCTATAAAATACATAGAAAAAGCATTAAAGCAAACCTATATAAAATTGAATAATCTTTAATTTTTATAATAACAAATTGCGAAAAAAATACATTTAAAGGTATTTTTTGAAGAAAAACCATCTTAAGCTTCAAGTAAACTGCCATTTCCGGTTATCCGATTGCCACCAAAATCTAATGGCTTCTTTCCATATGAGAATAAGGTAGAAATACATGGTTTCAAAACTATCTGAATGATAGTATTTGGGTTAGAGCGTAAAGGGGATCCACACACACACACACACACACACTCACACACACATATATACATACACACAGACATCATTGTGAAAATGTTAAAATTGGATTCTCGGGACCTTAAAACGTGGTCATTTACCAAAATCTCGATATACGATTTTTAGCACGATCCCTATACCTCCCTTACCAAGGGTAGCGGGAGGTATACGTATAATTAATTTTTCTTTTAGTCTTATTTGAAGTATTTTTCTCTAAACTAATCTAGAAATGATTGACAAAGATAAAAATCTGTTGTGGCCATCACAATACCTCTCGCGCCCTCTCCATTGTGGTATATATAAGTATTGTATTTTACATTTCTTGTACACACAAAAATTCTAATTATACCTAATCTTTATATTTACGAATTTTCTATAATTTAAAATTCATTCTATGAGCTTTCTCCATTTCTTCTAACTGTTCGAGGTTTTTCCAATTCATTAACAGGATTAGCGGTATTTCGGAAGGGTTCATGTAATATAGCTATAATTTTAAATATATAATTAATAATACAATAAAAAATATTAAATATCGTTCCCAGAAAAAGCCTTCAGTATTCTCTGACTTTTTGACACTGACATTAGTGACATCTGTCAATTACAGACATTTTTATTTCTCAACTAATTACCATGGAGATGTTTGGGCTGTGAGCAGGCTGTGAGATTTATTACAACAGATTATTTTATAGATTATATATCTATATCTTTAAATCTATAGAAGGTATAATAAAAAATTTAAATATGTCGGATAGAGAATTTTGTTTTTTAATATTTGTAGTAACATAAATTTTCAAAAATAATATTTAGATTTTTTTTTGTTAAAATACAACTACTTCCGGTTATCCAATTGTTACCAGAATCTATTCAACTTTTCCCATTACTGTTAGATTGAGGAATCCGTAGTTACACAGGTCTTTAATCTTATAGAATTTGAGAAATCGTGCCTCCAACAACCTCACACACACACACACACACACACATCCACACACACACACACACACACACACACACACACACACACACACACACAGACATCATCGTAAAAATGTTATTATCGGATTCTAGGGACCTTGAAACGTGCTTATTCATTAAAATCTGGATATGCAATTTGTAGCATGATTGCAATACCTCTCTTAGCGAGAGGTAAAAAAATGCTAGTCAAATGCTATCTAATCACTCAATAATCACTGTTCATAATAGCGGCCAATGTTTCTAACGCTTAATATAGTTGGTCTTATACTAGAATCATCCATTAATCATGCATTAATAGGGGTCATAAAAAAAAATTGTATACATTAATGAACCCCATAAATATATATCAACGTAATAAAAAAGTAAAGCAGTTTTTTAAAAATTCGCACAGAAAATGAAAATTAATCAAGTCTATTGTAAATATAATGCTTTGTTAAAGAAAATTTTAATGTTCAAGCGTTCCGATAATTTTTTGTTGAAGGTAAAATACTCCAATATGTTTTTGTTTAGCAATAAGCCACTAATATTAGATATGATTTAGGCAAATATATAAATTGCTGAGCTATTACCAGTATTACTTTCGAAAACAAAATTTCTTTTGAACGAAATAAATATATCATCACGGCGTATTACCCATTGCTGGGTGTGCTAATCTGCTGTGTACATAGATATCGGCAAAGATGAACTATTTGTTCCGTGCGGGCGCTTACCAGGCGTCATCTCACGAAATAAGATTTGAAAAAAAATGATGTTATTGAAATAGCTACTACAGTAAAATATAAGGTATTCTTTATAAAATGTTGGAACTGAAAATTATTCTGGATTGCAAACAACGTTTCGTATCTTAATTGCTGTTGTATGCAGGAATTTATTATTTGTAGGCTTTAGACGTCTTGCATTTTCATGTAACGTTGTAACGGATACGAACATGCACTTTAATAAAGATTGCAGCAGTATCTAATATACAGACTGCATCAACAAGCGAGAAGTAAGCCAACCTTACCGTTAGAGATGCAAGATCATATTTATAACACAGTTGCCTCGCAACTTGTAATCAACAATTCCTAGCACACGTCACTATTTGCAAGTTGCTGTTCACTATCGAACAGTTCATGAATAACGTCAATGGATTATATATTTTCCGGAAATATTTGTTGACAAGATCACGACTGCTTCTTATGACAAAAAAACTGTACGAGTGCGACAGTACAAGTGTAGATTTTCTAAAGTAACTAACAGAAGTGATCTTCACAATTGCTTAAGGAAAATCTACCACGAATGGTATTTGGTATGAGAATTTCACGAAAAATAATATTTTTCGATTTTTCCAAATGATAATAATTGGGAAGGTCACAGAAATATTTAGGTAGAAATTAGTTATTTAAATATTAAGATGTAGGTGCTTCTTACCGGTTGAGGATAATTTTGGCGATCAACACGAAGTCGAGATCTCCAATAAATCCGATACCGGTAGAAGGGTACTTACTGACCGCAATGCTTATTGTGTTGTACACAATATTTGTTGTCATATGTACTACAAATAGACAAATGATAATAAATGTCAAATTATTTCCAAAAAAAATATTTTTTTGTTTATGTGTGTGCGTGTGTGTGTTAAAGTTACGATTTCTCAAATTCTGTAAGACTAAAGACGTGTTTAACTACGGATTCCTCAATCTAACGTTAATGGGAAGAGTTGAATAGGTTTTGGTAACAGTTGGCTAACAGGAAGTGGTAGTATCTTAAATAAAATTCTAAATATTTTTTAAAAATTTATGTTATTACATATATTATGTAAAATAATCACAACCCAAACAACTGTATGGTAACCAGTTGACAAATTATGTTTTTAAATGTCAGTGTCAAAAATCAAAAGACATTACTGAAGACTTTTTTCTGCGAAGGACATTTAATATTTCTTATTGTTTTATTAATTAAATATTTATAATTATAGGCATTTTACATACACTCTTTAAAAATACCGCCATCCCGTCAATAAATTGGAAGAATCTCGAACATTTAGAAGAGTAGGAGAAAATTTGCTAGTAGAATGAATTTAAAGTTATAAAAAATGTTTAAATATTAAGAATAAATGTAATTAGAATTTTTGGTATGTACAAGAAATGTTAAATACAAAACTTATATAACCAACAATTGAAATGACAAGAGATATTGTACTGGCCACAACATTTTTTTTATCTTGCAGGAATAGAAAAAACAGTGTGTCATACACACTTGTCATAAGTGTTGCATGTCCTTTCAGCGAAGTCTGCAACTTTTGTTTTGGTTCGACAAAGATACACTTTCAGTATTTGGTATACAAATAACTATTAACATTTAAAAAAAATTACTTATCATTTTTTAAGTAAGCTTTAATCGTTGTTTTTATTTACTTACCGCCTCGCCTCCTATTCGGTAAGTAATCAGTTATTCATCAGTAATTTATAACTGCCTTCGAAACCCTGTCGGTAAACATTATAAAAACCTAATCATACGAAAACATTTTTTCTATCACTTATATTTGTAAAGATGGAACACGAACGGAAATTTAATACATTCAATATACATAAACCTACCTTATATATAAATATTTCATGTATTTCAAATTTTACGAAATTTTAACAAAACTCATTGGCCGCTAGTATGAACATGTGATTAAGGGTGATTAGCGAGCATTTGATTAGCATTGTTTTATCGTTCATGGATTATTTTAGAGAAATATAGTTCAAATAGAAAATGCGTAGAATTAATTTTTCTATAACTTTTACTTGAAGTATTTTTCTCTAAAATAATCTAATAACGATTGGCAGAGATAAAACAATGCTAATCAAATGCTCGCTAATCACCCTTAATCACTGTTCATACTAGCGACCATTGTTTTCTTTATTTGGAATTTTGAGCAAAATTTTTATAAAATTGTAACAACATAAGAAAAGCTATTGCTCGGTATTTTTAATGAACTATAAATTTGCTTGCGGCTATATGTAATTTTCTTCAAAATATGTATAATCTCGTTATAAAATGGAATTACGAGTACTTAATTATCAACGTATTTTTGTTAGAACATGAACATTTTACGAAAAATTAAAAGTCTTCTTATAACGTCCCTTTGCAACAGGTAGTGAGACACACTATGGTGATAAGTAAAACTCAAAAATTAAGTGTAAACAAAATATAATTGCGCGTATTATTTATGATGCGGTAAACTTTATTCCCCGGTTCTTTCGTTCCAGAGAAAAAAATCTGATGTGGCCAGCACATAACCTCTCGCCGTATATTTTACCTGGCTGTATGCATAAAGCAAAGAATATTTTTATAAATACAAATAATATATTCATATAAATCTATGACGTATAAACTTCTTTATTATTCAATAATAGCATGTCTCAACATGAAGATATTTTACCATAAATTATGTTACAATAAATTACAAAGTAGAGTTTACCATATATAAATATTAGGCTGGTAACTGCAATTTTCAATTCGAACAACGTTGTTTACTTTCTCTTCATATTCTTCTAGTAAAAACATTAATTTTGGGCGGTCTAAAATGTATATATGGATTGTGCATCTATTCTTACATATCTTCTTTTACATTTTATTTTTTCATACATGTTATATCTAAATAACACTAATTCCCTTTAATAAAGTGACGGATAGATTGCACTCCGATTATTCTTATATCGATGTGTAATTTTGTCAATATTTACAACTTACTTGAGAAGAATTTGATAGCTTTTTCGCAATTCAAAGTTACTCTAGTCTATAGTACTGGTGTACATTGTCCCATAATGTTTGAAACAAATTTAAGTCCTTCAACCTAGACTTGTCATCTCCATAATAGTCACAGATCAAGAACTAAGGGATTCTCCAAGTACATTTTTCTTTCATTACTCATTATTTCTGACACTGACATTTATCTGTCAGTTACAAATAATTTAAATTATCAACTATTTTTCATGGCATTCTTTCGGCTGTCAAATTTATTACAACAGATTATTTTATATATTATACTTCTTTTATCTCTAAATCTATGGAATATATAATAAAATATTTAAATGTATCAGATAGAGAATTTAATTTTCTTTAATATTACCACGAAAAATTTTCAAAAAATAATATTTAGAAGATTTTTTTTCAAGAATCTTCTACTTCCGGTTGTCCAATTATTACCAAAACCTTTTCAGATCTTCCCATGAATGTCCGATTGGGAAATACGTTGTTAAACAAATTTTAAGTCTTATAGTTTTTGAGTAACCGTCCTTCCAACATCCCACACACACACACACACACATCCACACACACACACACACACAGACATCATCGTAAAAATGTTAAAATCGGATTGTAGGGACCTTAAAAGGTGCTTATTCAATAAAATCTGGATATGCGATTTTTAGCATGAATGCAATACCTCTCTTAGCGAGAGGTAAAAATGAAGAAAAAGCGTATATAAAACTCTCATGATGTGAAAATCATAATAGCTGAAGCATATATGTATATTTTTACCTTCCGTCACCTTTAGGTAAGGAAGGTTTTGTCTTTGGTTAAAAAAATCGATTGTTAGTTTCTAATGAATAAGCACGTTTTGGAGTCCCTAGAATACGAATTTACTATTTTTATGATAATGTCTGTGTGTGTGTGTGTGTGTGTGTGTGTGTGTGTGTGTGTATGTGTGTGTGTATGTGTGTATGTGTGTGTGTGTGTGTGTGTGTGTGAGGGTGTATGTGACGATCGTTTCGGATCGCACAACTCCAATATCACGATTCATGTTTAGATCCATATGCAGACATGATTAGATTTTGGTTATAATTGGTCCACCGGAAGTACCCTCATTTGCAACTTTACCAGTTTTTATTGAAAAAACACAGTTAAATCTCATTTATTAACATATAATGTTTATAAATTTTAAAGAATATATTATTCTCTATACGATGTAATTGCATTTTATACTTCGTATTCAATAGATATAGAGTTAAATAAGTATAAAGATATTAAATTTCATACATCAACCAGCTATGCTAACCATGGAAGATGCTAATATTTTTTTTTTTAATTTTATACAACGATAGTAATTTTTCATATCACTTTGTCTTTGAGCATTTTATTATATGAAAGTGATATTGAATTGTGCATTGTTCAAAATTTTTATCGCATGAACAAATTAAACATAAATATAATAATAAAATTAAAGATTTTTCACGATGGTAAGCGAAAAAATATCAATTGCATCAACGTGCGGCAATGGTATTAATCAAATGTCATACACCTGCCCTCATCTGTCATATGAGGAGTATAGTTTTGATAATTTATGGAAAATTTAAATATAATTTTGAGATTATTTTGGAACAAAAGTAGTCCCGTGACCTTCGGTAATTTTCGATCACCCTGTTTAAGCTATTGATAGAGAATGTATATGATCTGACTTTGTCACCAGGCAATTGTATAATTTTTTTTATTTATTACATATCAAATATAATAGTATTTAATATAAAACTTATAAGATTTGTTCAGATTTTAAAATAAACAGAATTAAAACTAAAAAGGTTGTATCATTTTAGTTAGAAACTTATCTAAAATCAAACAGCATTGGTTTCTTTCGTCCATCCAAGAGTTGTAAGATCATCTTAGAAGTTGTTTATCTTCTTCTTGTAGGTAATGGACAACATAGACCTCCTGGTGTCCAGCAAGCCGGACAAGGAGGGCAACATTAACCTTGGAGTGTCCTTCAGAGACAATAACACGATGGAGAAAGGTCGAGGCAAGAAGAACAACAATATGGGCGCACTGATAGCAGCAGCAGTACTCAAAATCGGTATTTTGAAAGCTTTAGCTTTCAAAGCTTTAGTTATGTTAGTTGGTAAAGCTTTGATTGTGAGCAAGGTAAAAGTTTGACAGTTTACAATTTGAAGGTTATGTTATTAATTTCGGTATTTTTTGACAGATGGCACTAGTCCTAGCTGCAATTATAGGATTAAAGAAATTGTTCTCTCAAGAGAAGCATGTAACCTATGAAGTAGTTGCCCATCCACATCATTCTCACGAGCACAGCTTCTCTGGCGGCGGCGGCGGCGGTGGCGGCGGAGGTGGTGGTCATGATAGCTACTCCTCCGGGTGGGGAAGGAGCCTCGCTTATAAAGCTCACGCACCCACCGAAATAAATAAAAATAAATAAAACTATGTATTATATTTATTATATTTATTTGTTCTGTTATGTATTTATTAATATTTATTGTAAAGTTTATGTACAAATTTTTTAATAACAAAAATAACATTTACAAGAAAATTATTTATTTTCTCAGGGAATATTTTCTTGCCTCTTTTGTTTGTTAAATATATTAAACAAAACATTTGATGTGTGTTTGCTTATGAGCAAAAATAATGAAATTACTATGCTTACATGTATGTACGTCATTATTTCTTTTACCGTTACTAAAAATAAAGTACTTAACTACTTACATTACTAATTATTAATGGAGGTTTATTTTATAAACTACAATAAATAAATAGCTGTCAACAACAAAATATAAATATTTTTCTAAAACTTGGTAACTATTGAGGGGATGATAAATAAATAATTGATAGATTTCCTACAAAAAATGAACAAGGTCATTTATTGTAGTTTCTGGGTTACGGCGCTATAGCGTTTGATTCCGTTCGCATCACTTGGTGAAGAAAAAGGTTTCAGCCAATTCCAAAGTACAAGAAAAACAAGATTTTATTAAAATGCAGTAAAAAAGAAAAAACAGTATTTCACCCATTCTGTCTCTGTAAATAAAAATGTGGGTATATTAAATGAATAGAGAAATATAAATATTAGGCAGACGACGCCTAAGAAATTTTTCCTTTTTAGTGCATCTTAATAAAAAAATATTTTTTCAAATATTTTTTATTTATTTACATTCCTATTAATAGGCTCACAACGAATATTCGGTAATTATTCGGTATATGACACAATCAGTAACATTTTCATTATCCGGCCAAATACCGATAGCATATTTCGGTCGAATACCGAATAGTTTAGATTGTTCAGATAAAAAATATTAATGAATCCTCTTTCCATTTATACCTTTTTTTGATATTCATGGAGTCTTTTCCTCGTTATAACAATAGCATATTATAATTACTATTACATTTCGACTTGTCCAAGTAGGAATTTTAGCTTCTGCAAATTCAAGGTGAGTCACAACTTAACGCGCGACAGCTATGAATTATTTTTACCTCTCGATAACAGAGGTATTGGATTCATGCTAAAAATCGTATATCCGCATTTTATAAAATAAGAACGTTTTAAGGTCCCTAGAATACGATTTTATCATTTTTACGATGATGTCTGTGTGTGTGTGTGTGTGTGTGTGTGTGTGTGTGTGTGTGTGTGGAAATGTGTGTGTGTGTGTCAGGATGTTGTAGGTAAAATTTCTCAAATTCTATACAACTAAAGACCTGTTTAACTACGGATTCCTCAATCTAACATTAATTGGAAGAATTGAATAGGTTTTGGTAACAATTATTATATCTTCTATAGATTTAGAGATATATTATATAATAATATAGAATAATCTGTTGTAATAAATCTCGCTGCCCAAACAACTCCATGGAAACCAGTTGAGATATTTAAATGTTTCTAATTGACAGGTAAATGCAAAATGTCAGTGTCAAGAATCAACAGTTTTATTAACATTATAGAAAGCTTTTTTTGGGAAGTAAGTACATTTAAAATTTCTTACTGTATTATTAATTAAATATTTAAAATTATAGGTATATTAATATTGTGTATATCCTTAAGAAATACCGCTAATACCGTCAGTGAATATAAAGAATGTTGAATATATTAGAAGAGTAGGAGAAAAATCCTCATCGAACGAAAGAATAGATACAATTCGAATTATTTGTATGTACAAGAAATGTTAAATTCGTTAATTATGACCCGGGTTCAATCCCGACCGACGCCAAAAATTACTTCAAATTTTAATAGCATAAAAAAACGACAGCATTGAGTGCCCATGAAGTGACGCCTGGTAATCGGCCACACGGTATAAATATTTCATCATTTACCGATATCTGCGAACAAAGCAGATTGGCTCACACAGAAATGAGTAATATGCCGTGATAATATATTTATTTATTATATATTTATGTAACATAAAATGGGAATGGCGAGAAATCATGTGTTGGCCACATCAGAATTTTTTTAAATTTATTGCGTCGATCGTGCAAAAAATGTAATACGCATTACTGTCAGTAATTGATCTTCTACCTGTATCATCCTCAACCGGTAGGAAGCACTTACTGCCCTTAATACTTAAATAACTATTAATTCTTTCTTCATTGCTTTAATTTTGTTTTATCGGGTATATGGTATATTTTTCAATAAATAATGGATGCACGACATAAAATTTTAAACTTAATCGCCTTATTCTTAAAGTCATACAATGAACGGTTTTTAAATGAAATTACATATTTTATCTCTTGAAAATTTTTGACCATGTTGGATTTTTATACAACACTCTTCAATTGTACAATTATATTCAGAGAAAAGTATATAATCTTAATTCAGTACGTATGTATTTACCGAATACAAAACAAATTTACAATACCACAAAGTTTGCAATAAATATATACAGTTGAAAGATAAAAGGAAATATTTTAAAGTAGAATATTAGATTTGAATCGAGTAAATAAGATATACTACGTTCCCCTTTTGGATCCGAAAAATGAGTTTTGCAAATCATCGTTATCTCAAAAGGTTTATAAAGATAATCCTTAAGGAAGTAAAATGAAGAGAATAAGATAAAATGAAAGGAAGAAAATTTAAACACATTCACTTAAATTTCATTTGCAATTTGGAGGCAGCAGGAAGCTTCATAGAACATCAAACTATAAATCTCTTGGAATATGTGTTTTAATGTAATTTTAAAATTTAATGAATATGCAAGATTATTTTGTTGTTTATATAATCAAAAATTGAACGATTATTAATTTTTAGTAATTGAGGTTTATTTAATAAATCACGACAGATAAATTTTACTGTGATCAACAGATTTATACTGGGTACATAGTTACAAGCAATATTTGTATAGTCAAACTGGCTATTACACTAAATTGAATTATTCAAAATATAAAATATTAATAAATTGTTGAAATAAATACGCAGATGGCAATTAATTTTATTTAATTCTGAGATAATAATTGATTATAAGTAGGAAAGGTCGTCGGATGATGGATATAAAGGAATATAAATAATTTTATGAAGATTATTTATATTCCTTTATATCCTTCATCCTACGACCTTTCCTAATTATACATTATACTTGAATATGATCATAATATAATTGATTATAATTTGCTGGATATGTTATTCACTTACCGCTACATAATGTACTAATTAATAATCATAAATATCATTCAATTTAGGTTAATTAACAAACTGAAATTGAAAAATATATGATGATATTTTGAAATATTTAATTTGATTATATAAGTCAACTATAAATATTTTACGAAAATTGTTATTTATTAATCGAATGAAATATTATATAGGTTGGAAAACAAAAATAGATAGGGAATTTCAAGAGTGTAACAGGGATAGGTATGTAAAATCGTCTTCTAACAGTGTTTTCAATGTCGTATTAACGTGGATCCTGGGGTCGAAGGATTTTTGTGTCCCCTGAAAATTTTGCAGGCCCTTAGACATTTTTTACCTCCTGCTACCCTTGGGAAGGGAGGTATAGGGATCGTGCTAGAAATCGCATATCGAAATTTTGGTAAATGACCACGTTTTAAGGTCGATAATCCAATTTTAACATTTTCACGATGATGTCTGTGGGTGTGTTTGTGTGTGTGTGTGTGTGTGTGTGTGTGTGTGTGTGTGTGTGTGTGTATGTATGTGTGTGTGTGTGTGTGTGTGTGTGTGTATGTATGTATGTGTGTATGTGTGTGTGGATCTTCTGGGCAACTCAAATACTATCATTCAGAAACTTTTGAAACCATGTAGTTCTACATTATTCTACTATGAAAAGAAGCCATTAGATTTTGGTGTCTATCGGATAACCGGAAATAGCAGTTTACTTGAAGCTCAAAATAGTTTTTTTTTTAAATACCTTTAAATGTTATTTTTTCGCAATTTGTTATTATAAAAATTAAAGATTATTCCATTTACAGGTTTGCATTAATACTTTTTCTATATATTTTATGGATAAATTGATAAAGTAATATAAAAATTATATCTCGGAACTTATGCGTTAAACACAACTCCATGGTTACACAGGAACGTTGGAAAAAGAAAATTGTAAATAGAACAATAGTTATATAGAAAGGAACTTAATATGCATAATTTCAAATTAATAATAATAACGTTTTAAAACGCAAATTTTATAGAGAACAAAAGTTATAGGGAAAGGAATATATATATATATATATATATATATATATATATATATATATATATATATATATATATATATATATATATATATAACGAGACGAGACCCCATATTTAAATTAATAAAAATTAAATGGCGGGAGATATTGTGTTGGTCACATCAGATTTTTAAATTAACATATGAATAAATTATTTCGGTCATTACAATAGTTTTTTTGTGTCAACAAAATAAATCTTATTAGAAATTATACCACATTATATTGTTTTGCTAAGATTTAAACTTATGTAAATGTGGGAAATTTCTCGACTGTGGTATGGATATGGATTAGAGTTAACAATTACTCGAAATCTCAGTCAAACAGCATTTATTCTCTTACACCACCGACGTTTCGATGCACTCTCGCATTTTCTTCTGGATAAATAAGATCTTCCTAAAAATTACTTCTAATGTAAAGAACGTATGTACTTTGTATAGAAGAGATGTAATTTATGTAAAGGCCTAATTATCCACAACGAGGTGATAGAGTGCACTGACACTTCCGTGTTGTAAAAGAATAAATGCTGTTTGACTAAGATTTCGAGTAGTAGGGCTTTCCAAGTTTTTTCTTCACTTTTATCTCTCGCTAAGAGAGGTATTGGAGTATGCTAAAAATCGCATTTCCATATTTTAGTGAACAACCACGAATTAAGGTCCCTAGTATCCGATTTTAACTTTTTTACCTCTCGCTAAGAGAGGTATTGGATTCATGCTAAAAATCGCATATCCAGATTTTATTGAATAAGCACGTTTTAAGGTCCCTACAATCCGATTTTAACATTTTTACGATGATGTGTGTGTGTGTGTATGTGTGTGTGTGTGTGTGTGTGTGTGTGTGTGTGTGGATGTATGTGTGTGTGTGTATGTATGTAGGATGTTGGAAGGACGATTACTCAAAAACTATAAGACTTTAAATTTGTTTAACTACGTATTTCCCAATCGGACATTCATGGGAAGATCTGAAAAGGTTTTGGTAACAATTGAACAACCGGAAGTAGAAGATTCTTGAAAAAAAAATCTTCTAAATAATATTTTTTGAAATTTTTTCTTGATAATATTAAAGAAAAATAAATTCTCTTTCTGATACATTTAAATATTTTATAATATATTCTATAGATTTAGAGATAAAAGAAATATAATATGTAAAATAATCTGTTATAATAAATTTTACAGCCGAAAGAATGGCCATGGAAAATAGTTGAAAATTTAATTTTTTTGTAACTGACAGATAAATGTCAGTGTCAAAAATCCGAAGACATTACTGAAGAGTTTTTCTGGGAAGTACATACATTATATTATTTCTTAATGTATTAATAGAATTGGAAATATTTCGAAAAATTAGAAGAGGACAAGATTTCTTCATCAAAAATGAATTTAAAATTAAACAATCTAAATATATATGGAATAGATATATGCGTAAGTAGAATTTTTGGTGTAGAGTATACAAGAAATGTTAAATACAATAGGGAGCGAGCAGTCATATGATTTTGTTGGCCTTGACAAGCAGATATGGAGGCCCATGTCAGAATGATAGCTAGTAATTATGTATAAATTTCTCATTCTAAATTTAGTGATTTTCCAATTCCATGTGGAGCAGAATTAAATGTTAAATATCTAAGGCATACAAGTAAATTTTAAACTCCTGGTGATAAATTGACGTAAATTTAGAAAATCTTAAAATTTTTAATGAAAAATTCTAACATTTGACATCTATGTACATAATTACTAATTATCATTGTGAAACGGGCCCACACATCTGCTTGTGAAGCCCAAAAATGTAACATTACTGTTCGCGCCCTATACTTATGTAACCAAAAAAAGGAAGTGGCGAGAGGTATTGTGCTGGCCACAACAGATTTTTTACAATTATATATGTGTGTGTGTGTGTGTATGTGTATGTATGTGGGTGTGTTTGTGAGTGTATGTGTGCCTGTGTGTGTGCATGTGTATGTGTGTTGATAAGACGTTTTCTCAAAAACTACCAGATTCGAGACCTATTTAATTACGTATTCCTTAATCGGACATTAATGGAATAGTTGAAAAGGTTTTGGTAACAATTGGTGAACCGGAAGTAGTAGTTTCTTAAAAAAAAAACTTCTAAATATTATTTTTTGAAAAATTGTGCTATTACAAATATTAAAGAACATTATATTCTTAGTTTGATAATTTGAATTTTTTTATCTTCTATAGATTTAGATATAAAGTATATAATATATAGAATAATCTCTTGTAATAAATCTCACTCTCGAAATAACTCAAAGGAAACCAATTGTGAAATTCAAATGTTTGTAATTGAAAGATAAATGTGAGTGTCAAAAATCAACAGTTTTATTGACATTACTGTAAGGCTTTTCTATTTCCGATTTTATTATTCATGGAATATTTATCATTATACGTATATTACATGTATCCTTCAGAAATATTACCAATTCCGTATTATGTATTTTTTAATAACTACATGTATAATATGATTTGGATACAAAAAATATATAAATAATACCAAACAAGGAAACTAAATACTTACAAAGAATACAAGAAGTGTTAAATACGATACTTATGTAACATAAAATAGAAAAGAGATATTGTGCTGGCCACAACAGATTTTTTTAAATATGGACATAAAATTTTTAGACCCGTACTTTGTATGTTCGCTAAAAAAATTAACACGCCAGAAGATATTGTTAGTTTCAAATGTCAATAAATGAGGACCGAGGAAATCGACGGCGCGTGTGACGTCATCCACACCGAGAGCATACGTTCCTAGAGCTGAATATGATGGAGGCGAGGAATGCGCGTTCGAACCTCCATTAGCCAATAGCATTTGCCAAACATGGCTAATACTTAATTTTATGCGCTCAATTTAAATGTATTAACGTTTCATTTTGATAATATTAATAAAAAATCTGGTGTAGCCAGCACATTACCTTTCGTCAACCCTGTGTATTATGTAAAAATTCCATACATACATTTTCTTGCAAAAGATTCTAAATTTTAAGTAAAGTTATTTCATAAACAAACTATGCAAATGGCACTAGACACTGTCATCTTCTTCTTCTTTAGCTTTTCCCATTCGTTAAGGGTCGCTATTTTTTATTTTCTTCTTCCATTCATTTTTGTTTTGCGTGTCCTCATTCTGGTGCCTTTCTATCAAGTCTTCCGCAATACAGTCCTTCCATCTTATCTTTGGTCTTCCTCAGTTTCTTCAACCTTCTATTTCTAAGCCATTTATTCTTTTGCCAATATATCCTCCATCTCTCCTCATGACATGTTCAAACCAATGTAATCGTCTCTCTTGTATCTTTCTAGAAACTTTATCACTACGTAAAAATTGTAATTTTTGCAATTCTAGTATTGGAGTTATCGCGGCCGAAATTATTGTCACACACACGCACACACACATATATAGACATCATCGTAATAATAGTAAAATCGTATTATAGGGACCCTAAAACGTACTTATTCATTGAAAACTCACCACCGATTATTTTGAACAAAGTTTATGTTACTCCTGTAAGAAAGAGTTAACAGTATTATTGTCATTATCTTCCTATAATTAGAACATCAATTTGAACTATTTGAACAATTTGGCATGCAGTAATCAATTGCACTTCAGGTATTGTACTGCACCTATTCATAGACAGATTCATTTTGCATTGAAGTGGTACGGGTTGTCAGCTAATACATGCATTAGCAGTCTGCAGATCTCAGAGTTAATTGCATTCAGAGCTTAGATGCACTCAACACTAAATGGCAAGGAATCTGAATTATCAGACACTCAATTTACAGTTAAATTTATTAACCAATACCAAAAATTGAAGACGACCCTAGAGATATAGATATATTTTGGTCTCTAATTTGAAAACGATTATACATAAAATTAGGAAACTTACTAAATTATCCAAGTGTTAAGTTAGAATTGTTGAGAATAAGAAAATCTGGTAGGCTGTGGAAAACAAAATTTGCACTCCTTACCGATGTTTTTGAAATTAAATTGCAAAATTTAAATTAGTTAGAATAGAATTTATTTAATCAACATTTTATAGTGTCGTTAGTGAAAATATGGAAATAACCACGTTGGGTGGTAGCATGAATGGTGATTAGGAGATGACTACGGAGGAGATGACTAGCAGTGTTTTAACTCTGTCAATCGTTTATGGTGTATTTTAGAGAAAAATATTTCAAATAAAAGTTGCGTACAATTAATTTTTCTATAAATGTTATTTGAAGTTTTTTTCTATAAAATAAACCATATACGATTGAGTTAAAACACTGCTAAACATCTCCTCCCTATTCATTTTCTAATCACCATTCATGCCGCCACTCATAGTTTTTCGTTTTTTACTCAGTTTTTTATTTAAAAAAATTTACTAGGTAGAAAGAGAATGTTTTTGCCTGAAGAAGAAAATGGTGCTATATTACAATTTATAATTATTTTTAAAGCATTCGGCTTTCCAAAAGAAGATTAGCAATAACCTGAGAATATTTTCGAAACATTATTTATTATTTAAAAAAAGTTTAAGTGCCTAGTAGTGCAAAAAACTTTAGCGAAAAGAACTTTACTGTTGATAAAAAAATATTCGATGAAAACAATAGAGCTACTTATGTGGTAATAGAGTAACAACTGAAAAATGGATATCTAGCTATTAATAGAATCATTCACGATCACCAGCATTTAAAAAATGTTTAACACTATTCAAAATTATAAAAGATGTCGAAAGTTATATTTCTTTTTCCGACACATTTTCACGCCAAGTTGTATGGATTCATAAATATTGGGAAACACAATAACCAATAAGCAGCGAGCCATGACAAAAAGCAAGTATAGACCTGGTAAACGCAAGAAATTTTCATTTCATGAAAAAAATTATCTTAACTCACTTGCTGTATAAATATCTATTACTACCCTCGAATTGAACAGAGTTGTTAGAAACAATCGGTTATTTAGTAAAATGATACATTTTAAATTACTTAGATCAAAATTATTAGTCAGTGAAACACTGATATGTCTGTTACGACAGCATTAATTGACTTTTGATTTTAATATGTTCTTACGTATTAGTAATAAAACTAAACAAAACAATAGGTAATTTACATATTGCCTTTTTCTTTATACTGTACTCAAGCGATTAATGTCAGCAAATGAAGTAAGCTCATGTCATAATGAATGACAGACTATTATGTGTCTTATTATAGCGTGAACTGTAGCAAAACGAAAATTATGTATTGTGCAGAATAACGTAGCTAAGGAAAGAAGTAAGTATGAAAATTATGTTATTATAAAGATTGATTACAATTATTATTCAAAGTTATGCAGAATAATGAAAGACAGTGAATGACAAAGGAAGTTGAACTACAATAAAGCTTTTGATCCATGAAAGCCAGAAAGAAGACAATCTGAAAAAATTGCGTCAGGAAAGATAATGTTTTTATCTGTATGTGAGACTAAGATTGATTACAAATAATGCCGTCATTAATTCGAAAGACAACATAATCCATCTCATTCATTTCATTCTCATTTTCTACCTCATTTCGTTTCATTTTCGCACTTTACTATCTGATGAGTATGAGTAAGGTTATGTATATGCTCGATATATGTTAGATTAGCTGATATGGTACAGTTAAATAAAAATTCTTTAACTTTTCAATCCGTAATAATACAGAAAACCACAAAAGGAAAACTTACAGCATAAGAAAATAGTCATTATATACAAAACGTTTAGGTTCATAATCGCTTACATTATACTGGATTGTGAGAATTGACCTGAGACTGTGTAAATTTTTACTTAGATAATAATTGTTTGTGATCGAATTTTATTGTTCAAAACGTAGAAATACGCATACCAGATCATACTTAATTTTAATTAACGAAGACAGATTTTGTAAAAAAATAATTCAGCCCATCTGAAGACTTTACATTATCAGGGATAGTCTGGCCCTAGGTATGAAAAATGCATTACTATGGCCGTTCCATGACATCAACTGATTTACGTTATCAACTTGCAAAAAATATAATCAACTAAAAATGTGCAAACGTTTGAAACGTTTACAGACAATAATACCTAATTATTTTAAAACTTTGACATTTAAATTTACGTTTAATACGTAAGTTATGAAAAAAAAATCTGTTGTGGCCAGCACAATACCTTCCGTCATTCTCGTGTATAATGTATAAATTCCATAATTTTTCTTACAAAAGATTCTAAATTTCCCGTAAAATTATTTCATAAACAAACTTTTCAAATTGCACTTGACACTGGCATCTTCTTCATCTTTAGCTTTTCCCATTCGTTAGGGGTCGCTATTTTTGCATGTCGTTCTCATTCAGTTCCTTTTCTCTCAAATCTTCCGCAATACAGTCCTTCCATCTTATCTTTGGTCTTCCTCTGTTCCTTTAACGTCCTATTATTAAACTATTCATTCTTGTTCCAATATAATTCTTCCTTTCTCCTCATGACATGTTCAAACCAATGTAATCGTCTTTCTTGTATCTTTCTAAAAACTTGTAATACTAGAGTTATTTTCTTACCATATTTTTCCGTCTATTCCCCAATATCTACTTCAACATCCTCATATCTGCTACATTAATTTACTTTTTATTTATACTGACATCTGTCAATTTGAATTATATGAATTTGATACTAGTTCCCAAGTTTGGCATAGCTGGCTGAATTATAAAATTTAATATCTTTAAAATTCTTTAACTCTGTATGTATTGAATATGAAGTATAAATTGTAATCAAATCGTATAGAGAATAATATATTCTTTAAGTTATAATAACGTTAAATGTCAATAAATCAAATTTAACTGTTAAATCTTCAAATGAGACTACTTCCGGTTGACCAATTATAACCAAAATCTAATCAGATGTTCTTCTGGATGTAAACTTGAGGAATACGAGAAAATTATAATTTTTGGAATCGTGGTATTGAAGTTATGGAATCCGGAAATTTTGTTACACACACACAGACACACAGACACACATACATACAGACGTCATCGTAAAAATGGTAAAATCGTATTATATGGACCCTAAAACGTGCTTATTCAGTAAAAACTCATCATTGAATTTTTTGACCAAAGACAATACCTTCCTTACCTAAAGGTGACGGAAGGTAAAAATAGTGAATAAAACTTTATTCGATGTGAATCTTTTAAATAAATTTTTATTTTTTATATTCGTGTTGGTAAGACTTACGATTGACAATTTCATTATATATTTACATTGATTTTTATTGAAATCGGTGTATTTTAAGAAAAAAAAAAGATTTGAGTACTGAAACCATGACAAAGACGTTATCTCAGCAAAGTCAGGAATCGTGGCTAATTTGACAGCGTATTTTGAAGTTCATAAACATAATAGTCCGCGAGCCAGCAACAGATTTTCATGACCAAGTTTCTCTCGGGCGATAACTTGTAAAATGCTTCAGAGAGTTGTATCATGAAGCTCCGTGAACGTCAGCTGCGGTTCGGTGGGTGGGTTAAGCAGCGGTAGCCTCCCACGCACGTTGAACAAAAAATGAATTTTAATTATTTCCTCCCGATTTAAAATTTATCAAATTATAGCTAATCCAATATCTTAAAGAAAAAAAAAGTCAGCTGACTATAAAGTAGTGGATAATACATCAGCTGGTCACACGAACATGATAACATTTCTTCTCAATTGAAAATTTATCAGATTATGACAGTTTATATGATATTGTGAATAAATAAACATGTCAGCGGGCTATATCTCGGTGGGAAGATTGTCAGCTTATGCTCTGAAGGGTGTAACGCAGGAGCCAGACAGGAGCATCTATCGCCTATTTAAATGCACCAGCTGACGAGTTATCCCTCGGCATATTGCTAGCTGATTTTTTTTATTACTTACAGGATCATATTATCTATCAGCTTACAAATTTTTATCCGGGAGGAAATGGCGTATCTAAAGTTATTCGACATTATGCTTCATGCTCTAACTGAAAGATATAATCTTTTTTATATATTTTTTTATCATGTTCGTGTGACCAGCTTACGTATTATCCACCACTTTATAGTCAGCTGACTTTTTTTTTTCTTTAAGATATTGGATTAGCTATAATTTGATAAATTTTCAATCGAGAGGAAATGATTAAAATTCTTTTTTTCCAACGTGCGTGGGAGGCTACCGCTGCTTAACCCACCCACCGAACCGCCGCTGACGTTCACGGAGCTTCATGATACTCTCTGAAGCATTTTACAAGTTATCGCCCGAGAGGAAATGATTGACCAAATTTGTACCCTGGCTCGCGGACTAAATAATGTTCCTTTTTTATAGCTACATTATATAAAGCAAGTAATTTTTATAGCACATAATCATTATACATATACCGCGCAATGGCATAACTAGAATTTTTGGACCCCTAGGTGAAATATGTTGTAATTCCTTTTTACCTCCCGATTTCCTTGGTAAGGGAGATATAGGGATCATGCTAAAAATCGCATATCGAGATTTTGATAAATGACCACGTTTCAAGGTCCGTAGAATCCGATTTTAAAATTTTAACAATGATATCTGTGGGTGTGTATGTGTGTGTATTTGTGTGTGTGTGCGTTTGTGTGTATGTATGTGTGTGTGCATCTTCTGAACACTCTGGCTCAAATACTATCAATCGCAGAATTTTAAAACCTTGTATTTCGACCTTACTCTAAAGAAGCCATTAGATTTTGATGTAAATCGGATAACTAAAAATTGCACTTTACTAGAAGCTCAAAATAGATTTTCTTCCTAAAATACCTTTAAATATCATTTTTCTCAATTGTTATTACAAAAACGAAAAATTATTTAATTTTCTAAAGGCATGCATTAATATTTTGTCTATATATTTTATAGATAAATTAATAAAATAATCAAATTTATAAATCCCGGAGTCTATGTTTTAAAGTTAAACACAAATTTTTAGCTACACAGTTCATATTTCAAATGTATGTAACTGACAGATAAATGTGACTGTCAAAAGAATAATCATTTCAAATTTATAATAGTAACGTTTTAAAAACAAAATTGTAAATAGAACAATAGTTATAATTGAAGGGAACTTAATATACATAGTTTCCAGCATTAGTAAATATACAGGTACTTATATATATAGGTATATAAAAAAAATATATATATATCATCACGGCATATTACCTATTTCTGGGTGTACTAATCTGCTTTGTACACAAATTTCGGTAATAATGATGACATATTTGTATCATGCGGATATTTACCAAGCGTCGCCTCACTGGTACTCATTTCTGGCGTGGAGAGTGCACCACAGGGGTCAATTTTGTGCCATTTAAAATCCGAAACCTTTGGTGTGAATTACGGATTGACTCAGGGACGCGGCCACCAGACCCCATAGGTATGTGTATTTAAATTACTAATAATTAAATGGCGGGAGGTATTGTGTTGGTCACATCAGATTTTTTATTTTCACATGTAGTTTAGGCAACATTCACAACATAAAATTATCCAGTTTTATATAAATTAGTTAAAAAGTTTAGTAACTTTCTAGTGATGATGTAAATCAGTTGATGTCGTGGAACGACCATAAATAACGTTAATTTATTATAATATCAAATAAATATACTTGTATTTATTTTTGATTATTATTTAATTTACTTTTTGTTAATAAATATTATTTAACTGTCTAACTAATTTAACCTATATGACTGAAAATTACATCAACCATGGAGCGATATGTTATAATCGCGAAGAAATGCAGTAAAGAAGAAAAACTACAGATAATTAAGTTTTTCTTCATAATCCATTCTGAATAATACTTATTGATAGTGGAGTCAATAAAATATTCAAGTATCGTTTTTATTTGTCTAGAATTTTATTTTACTATTTACGCTCCTTTTCTCGTATACTTAGTCAAGGTCAATATGGGTATAGGTTTATTCCTGCTTTTATAATATACTCTTCGTTTGGGGCCTTGGTATTGTATTGTGTTAGATTCATTGCTTGGAGCTGCATACTGCCCCGAAACGTTGCTCTCTGCAGAGGAAGGTCCTATGTGATCGTGATCGTGATCGTGATCCCCGTGATCTTCATGTGAAGCAGAACCCGGTGCACTTGGAGCACTGGCATGTGCATGGTAGCCTGAAACAAACAAATAATAATGATGGTAATGAAATAGAAAATTACTATTTTGTCATGTTAATATTAGGTTTGTTCTAACAGATAATTAAAGTTTAAAGTAGCTGCACAATAACCTTGAAAAGAGAACGACAACGGTAACGAAGATAATGCCAACCCATAAAGTTTTATTTGGTGATAAAACTGGATGAAATTTACAGGAAACATCTAGAATTAACTGAAAATCGTATATTACTACTAAAATGACAAAAACATTTTTGTATGAAAATACAAAAAAGACACGTTATAACTGAATGTAAAAATTGATATAACATCATAGGTAAAATTAGACTTTTTAAAATGGAATTAGATAAATATATTTTTACTTTCCCGCCAGCCTTGGTATAGGGATCGTGCTAAAATTCTCATATCGATTTTAACATTTTCACAATGATGTTTGTGGGTGTGTATGTGTGTGTGTATGTGTGCAATTTGTTATTACAAAAATTAACTGACAGATAAAAAATGTCACTGCCAAAAAATTATTATTACAAATTAATAATAGTAAGGTTTTACAACGAAAATCGTAAATAGAACAATAGTTATATGGAAGGATCTTAATTTACATAATTTCTAGCAGTAGTAATTTACTACTACATATGCAGGTATGTATTTAAATAAAAAAAAAATATATTATCACGGCATATTACCCATTGCTGGGTGTGCTAATCTGCTATGTACACAGATTTCGGTATGATGACATATTTGATTTGTATCGTGCGGGTGTTTACCTCACGGGAACTCTTTGCTGGCGTGGAGAGTGCATCACAAGGATCAATTTTTAGCATTGATAGGGATTGAATTGGGTTCCCCAGATTCGCGACCAGACATCAGGCACGCGGCAACAAGACCCCATAGGTATGTATGTAAACTAATAATAATTTTAAATAGCGGGAGTATTGTGTTGGTCACATCAGATTTATTGTTATTGTGAATTTGGTTTGCGATTTGAATAATCAGAGAGTAGAAATCATTTTGCTTACATGAAACTATGATTCATTCGTATATGAAATGAAATACATGTGACAAATTTTCTGTCTGTTATTAATAATATTTAATTTGTAATAATAGTAAATAAAAGTTATAAGTACTTGTAAATTAAAGTGTAGAAATATAATAATTTTAAAAGCATTTATCACTATTGTATTAATTCGTCATGAATGGCTTAAAGTGGTGTAAATAAACATTTAATATATTGTGTAGAATGTATGGCTTTGTGTACTAGCCTATGATAATATTTGCTCTACAACTTAGCAGAGTTAGTAAAGTTTGCTTTCATGTAGCACTTACTTGTATTGCAAATACGGAAGCAGAGATTATTTACAATATCTCTTGAATAATATTCTTATGTTTTATAATATCTTTGATACAAAATATTTACCTACTTTTATAAACTTATACATTTCTAAATATTCAAAATAATAGGTAATAATTTAGCATAAAATTGACAGTCTATTATCTAACATTTCTTAGCGAAATATGATAAAAATGTGTTGCTTATTTTCAATCTAAGCAGTTTTCAAACGCCATAATAATTCATTTTTTTGGAACATTTGAGACTCTCTATCAATGGCATTTTAAAAATAGGAAAAATATAACATCGTGCGGATATTTTCTGAAAAAAAAGCTTAAAACCGGATTATTTTGGGTTTTGGAAACATCTTGTCCTTCATACACAATGTTAAAAAAGTGGGCAGCTGAATTTAAATGTAGATGGCAAAGCATTGAAGATGATTCTTGTAGGATAAGGTCTACAACTGTTACCATATTGTAAAAAATGTAATACCTAGCAGCAACAATTTTTTTCGTCAATAATTGAGTAATTTTGATAATCATAACAAAGTTTTTACCTCTCGCTAAGAGAGGTATTGGATTCATGCTAAAAATCACATATCCAGATTTGATTAAGCACGTTATAAGGTCCCTAAAATCCGATTTTAATATTTTTACGATGATGTCTGTGTGTGTGTGTGTGTGTGTGTGTGTGTGTGTGTGTGTGGATGTGTAAATGTGTAAATGTGTGGATGTGTGGATGTGTGTGTGTGTGTGTGGATGTGTGTGTGTGTGTGTGTGTGTGTGTGTGTGTGTGGATGTATGTGTGTATGTGGGGAGGTTGGGAGGAAGATTTCTCAAAAACTATAATATTTAATATCGGTTTAACTACGTATTTCTCAATCCGACATTACTGGGAAGAGCTGAAAAGGTTTTGGTAATTTGGTAATTGGACAAGCGGAAGTAGCAGATTCTTAAAAAAAATCTTCTAAATTTGTTTTTTTTAATTTTGTTCTTGCTTGTATTAAAGAAGAGTAAATTCTCTATCTGATACATATAATTTTTTTATTATATCTTTTATAGATTTAGAGATAGAGAAATACAAGGTATATTAATAATCTATTGTAATTAATCTCACAGTCCAAATAATGTCACGGAAACCAATTGAAAAATTTAAATAGTATTACATATTCATTTCAAAAAACTATTTAAAAACCATACATAGCTTATTTCAGTATTAAGTCGTTTTTAGAATATTTTAGCACAATTTCATTTAACAATTTTATTAGAATAGATGCAGAGTATAACAGAACAGACAGATAAACGTTGCTTTAGCTTTATTAATATAAATTATTATTGACTTCAACATACGAGTACATTCGTACTAACTGAAACTAATGATGGCAAACTTAATCTCCATGTATGTTCCAATTGCTTCATCACCGTCTGTCATTGAGACAGTCTTCAGTAAATAAAGACAATAATCCATTAGCAGCTCAATTTTAGTACTAGTAGGTGAACTAATTTGAAAACTCATTCGAGTGTCAATTCGTAATCTGTAATTCCGCTCTAACGAGCAAAGTTGAGGATTCTGGAACAGGAAATCAGAGAAAACAGCGACATATTAGCTTTCAACTCTAACCGTCTGCAACGTTGGTCATTCCGATGCAAAGTTTCGCATCCGAGGCGTTTTAATTTTCTTAATTAGCGGATGTAATTGGGCAATATAAGGAAGATTCGCGTTGTGGTGAACAAGTTTCATGAAACAATGCACTTTTAATGCGCTTTATATGCTATTTGACAACGTAAATGATACACCTAGCGTTAAAGAGCGTAATTAAAATATTATATGCATCACAGCCATTGTTGATTAAGTTAAAAGAAGAAATTTCTTAAAATTATAACTCGATTTTTATTTGAAGTAAAATTTGAACTTAAATCATAGTATTTGAAGAGTTATAGTTGGTAAAAAAAAATATTTGGGATTGTAAGATCAGAAATTAGAATGGACCTAACTCTAACGTATGGCACCCAACACAAAGATTCCTAATCACTGTATATAAATACTATTAAGTAAAAGCACCAATAGTTGACAATTTAAGAAAGTGTGTAATATTGTTATTTAAAAACCTGGTTTAATGTTTAGCAAAAATGCAAGCAATAATTGGCATTCATTGACGTCTTAGGATGTAATATGCCTAGAAAAATAAAAATTATTTTATAAAAAAATTATCAAAGTGAGGTAATGAAATGCATTAGTAGTTGACATTAGTAATCAAATTTTTAGTAGTTTTCGACACTTTAAGATATGTAGTATATCTAATATTTTCCGAAATAACTTACTCCAGTAGATGATTCACAAATTAGATACCACAGAATTTTGGAATTCACGTTTCACTTGGTTAGCACAGCCGTATGCGTGCGGTTGTGGCAGTAATTTAGTAATTGGTTTTTTGTATTTCCTGATTTTTTGTTTTTTTTCTTTCTCTTCTTACTTGAAAATATACAGGAATTTGGGTAAAATATACATATAGCTGCATTTATGGGAACTCAAATAATACTTTAATAATTTAAAAAAGAATGCCCTGTATTAGCTATTGCCAGTGGGTATCAACTAATAAAAAAATCTATTGTGGCCAGCACAATACCTCTCGCCACTTTCGTTTTTGGTTACATAAGTATAGGGCACGAGTAGCCATCTGATATTGTTTAGTAATTATGTACATAGATGTCAAATGTCAGAATTTTTCATTAAAAATTTCAAGATTTTCTAAATTCGCGTATAGTCAATGTGTCACCAGGAGTGTGGAATTTACTTGTCGAGGAAAATAAACCACATGGAGTTGGAAAATCACTAAATTTAGAATGAAAAATTATATAATACATTCTATGAAGAAATTTTGTCCTACTCTTCTAATATTTCGAGATGTTTCGAAATCATTGTCGGGATTGATTGTATTTTTGAAGGGTATATGTAATATACCTATAATTTATATATATCATATTTAACTATTAATACAATAAAAAACATAACGTATAATGTATGTACTTCCTAGAAAAAATCTTTTCAATTGGTTTCTATGGCATTATTTGGGCTGTGAGATTTATTACTACATATGATTATATACCTTATATTTCTTTATTTCTAAATCTATAAAAGATATAATAGAATGTATTATATAGAGAATTTACTCTTCATTAGCAAGAATAAAAAATTAAAAAATAAATAATATTTAGTACATTTTTTTTAAGAATCTGCTTCTTCCGGTTGTCTCATTATTACCAAAACATGTTCAGCTCTTCTCAGTATTGTCCGATTGCGACATTAAGTATTACAGATTTGAAAACTCGTCCTTCCAACATCCACACACACACACACACACACACACACACACACACACACACACACACACACACACACACACACATACATCCTCTCTCTCTCACACACACAGACACACACACACACACAGACATCATCGTAAAAATATTAAAATTGGATTGTATGGACCTTAAAACATGCTTATTCATTGAAATCTAAATATGCGATTTTTAGCATGAATCCAATACCTCTCTTTACATCAATATTTGATATCCCACATAAGACTGCAACATGAATTAAAATCGCTGATATTAAATATATTCTCATAAAGTCACTTTACTATTAAATCTATTATCCACAGTAAAATTTGAAAAAAATATTAACGATTTATTACAACATATTTATAAACTCGGATATAAATAAACTCCCATTGTTCAATGAAACTACTTTTGTGCAATGTGATTGTTTTGGCATTAAGCAATGTTACACATTTTCAACACATAACAGCAAAAGAACAATATTAGAACCAGTTAAATTTGTTTATTTTATTATAATTTACTATGTCAACTACCGGTGCTTTTACCTTAGAAGATTCAGACCACTATATAAATACTACAGGTATGTCAACTTATCATATCATGTTTACGAAGTTAGCATATAAATATAAATATTTTCAACAGTTGCTAAAACGAAAATAAATAAGCCTCTAAGCAAATAATTCTTCTTATAGAAATATAGGTATATCTTTCAAAACTACTATTTTTACAACAAATTGCAAAGGCAGATATTTTTTGTTGGTTATATTTGTGAAAATAAAGATACGAGTACATGCTATAATATAAACGTGATGTGTTCACAAACAAATATATAAAATGTTATCATTGCTAGTTGCAAGCTGGCAGAAGCTTTCGTACTTTCTCACAGCTGTGTCAGAATAACGGCTATAATGCTCGTAAGAAAATATATATTTTACGCAAACGCCTTTTATGAGGGCAATATCAGAAGTTTATTAAATAAGAAGAAATATTAGCAATGTACCAAAAAATATAGTAATTTCTAAACTACTAAAAACGTGTTATTATAAAAAATATAAATAGTATAACATCATATTTTTTACTCTTTATTGGAAGTAGCATTTAACGTTATTAATGTTTAAGACAAGATCTCTTGTCTTAATAGACTACTCCTTGTCTTGTATGTTTTCGCTCTGGTTTAGTGGTTAGTGCGTATATATACGTTAAGAATAAATCAGCTGCGTCATTACTCGGTTCAGTTGACCACGCCTCCAACAAAATGTACTGCGGGGTGCAAAATATTAATTTTTGTCTATTCATTTTACCTTCCGTCACCTTTAGGTAAGGAAGGTATTGTCTTTAGTCAAAAAATTTGATGAGTTTTTAGAAAATACGCACGTTTTAGGATCCATATAATACGATTTTACCATGGAGATGTTTGGGCTGTGAGCAGGCTGTGAGATTTATTACAACAGATTATTTTATAGATTATATAAATCTATATCTTTAAATCTATAGAAGGTATAATAACAAATTTAAATGTGTCGGATAGAGAATTGTGGTTTTTAATATTTGTAATAACACAAATTTTCAAAAAATGATATTAAGAAGATTTTTGTTAAAATATCACTACTTCTGGTTGTCCAATTGTTACCAGAATCTATTCAACTCTTCCCATCCCTTTTAGATTGAGAAATCCGTAGTTACACAGGTCTTTAGTCTTATAGAATCTAAGAAATCGTATCTCTAACAACCTCACACACATGGCTCTTGTAATAGAAGTTTCTAGAAAGTTACGAGAGAAACGATTACATTAGTTTGAACATGTCAAGAGTAGATATGAATAATATATTGGAAGAAGAATGAACAGATTAGTAATAGTAGAAGAAAAACAGGAAGATCAAAAAGAAGATGGAAGGACTGTAATGCAGAAAACTTGAGAGAAAAGGAACTGAATGAGGACGACAAGTAACACAGAAATGAGTGGAAGAAAAAATCAAGAAGAGCGACCCGTACCGAATAGGAAAAGCTGAAGTCAGTGTCAAGTGTAATTTACATAGTTTGTTTATGATTTTTTTTTTACTAGAAATATAGAATATTTTGTAGGAAAATTTATACATGGAATTTGTACATAATTGACGGAAGGTAATATTATGGGCACATCAGATTTTTTCATATATATCATAAATGGTAATTTTTTTGCCGGAAAATTTTTCAGATTGTTACGAGAGCTGGTTGGCTGGCAATTTATCGACTGGCATTGACAAAAAAATCGCTAGATGTCAAGCGTTGATATTTTATCAATGTCACGATATAAATTTGCAACAAGCTCCAGTAAAGCAATCAGAAAATTTTGCCAGGATAAAATTTAACAACCAATGGTATGCGGATGACTATTTCCAAAATAAAAATTAGGTAATAATTTAGTATTTTGACAAAAACATATTTTTATTGTGCTTTTAGGTGTTATTTTTAAGATTGCTTTTTCAATGTTCTGCACAGATTCCTGTCCGAAGGAACTAAAAGTATAAGTATTTTGACAGGTATATAAATAATATGTTTCAAGGTACTCTTAAAACGTCAAAAAAAATCGCTTATCAAAACTCACTTGTAAAAATACAGCATCTTATTGGCTCGTCATTACGAAGGTAACTATTTCACTTTTAATACTAGTGTTAAAAGTAACAATGATTTGTCACTTTTTAACACGGGTGTCATAAAATTACATTTTTAACCATAAAAACAAACATTAAAAAGACTACTTTTAATAGGTTTGTAGAAAAATATTTATATATTCAAACAGAAAATAATATAATAATTTATTCAGTACACGAGGCTGAATCTCAATTTCCTTCTTACAGCTACAGATATACTGGTATGTTTATAAAATAAAATCATACTCTTATGCGGATCTATTTCATATTTCATATTTATGTTTTATTTCTATTGAGAATTGACATTTGCTTGAAAAATACATTCGTACTACAAAAACAATATTTTTTTTATATTACAGAGCATTATAAAATAAAATCATACTCTTATGCGGATCTATTTCATATTTATGTTTTATTTCTATTGAGAATTGATATTTGCTTGAAAAATACGTGCGTACTACAAAAACAATTATTTTTCTTTTTATATTACAGAGCATATGCAGGGTGTTCATTTTAAAACGGCTACCATTGCTATCTGAATATTAATATGATGAACAAAAAAAGTAATAATAGTGCAGATTTTCAATTTTTAGCATACATTTACAATAGTTTGCGGTCTGAAAGTATAACATTAGAGACATAACAGTGCAGTGCCTTTGTTAAAAAGAAAAACAAATAACACTATATTGTGATTAGCACTGAAAACAATTTATAAAGACTGGGCAAATATTTTGGTAATACCTGGGAGGCAAAGCATTGAGATGAGCCTCACCTAGAAAAGCCTGTAACTGTTACCAGTAAAGAAAACATCAATTTGATTCACGATGTGGTCATGACATTTCGAGAAATGGCAGAGGTTAGTGGGCATCTTTGAATTTTTTCAAAACATACTGAACAATAAGTTATAAGAAATGAAAAATATTGTGCGCTGCTCCGTTAAGATGCTCATCTAATCTGAAGATATTTACTACCGATGAGATTTGGGTTCACTACTAAGTTTATACTGAAACAATAGTCAAAACAATGGAAGCGTAGGTATTCTCCGCTTCTCAAGAAAGTTAATACACACGTTAACCGTACAGAAGGCGCAGAATTTTAGGTCTGAAAAACCGGTTCGTTATATATGATCTTAATTAGCATTTGTTCATAACAATTATCCCTTGACATACTCAATTATTTACGAACACAGTGTATTTACGTATATGATTTTTAGTAATGGAAATATATTTTACGGTAAAATATAAGATGAATAATCGACTGAAAACTAAAATATTGTATGAAAAAATGCAAAAGTTTCATATTCATAATAATTAATTTTTTTAATTAACTTAAAAATTAATAATAACTGTATCTAAATTAAAGAACAATTTAATCGATAAAAAAACTCTTAAAACACTGATTAATTTGTTTTTGATGACAATCTTCGCATATTATTACTTTGGTTTACTAACACAGGAATTTGGAATAATCACAGTAATAATAGCATGTTTTTCTGTTCATTTTTGAAATGCACAAGATATATCTAACCAGTTTTTTCTTTTATACGTTTATTTAGACTGTGATGGGAATATATTTTTGGTAAAATATACTCGTAAGATGGATAATCAACTGAACACTAAAATATTCTTTGAAAAAATATAAAAGTTTTAAATTTATAATAATTATAATTTTATAATTAACTTAAAAATAATAATAATAATAATAACTGTATCTAAATTAAAGATTGAACAATATAATCGATAAAAGAAGTCTGAAAACACAGATTAATTTGTTTTTGATGACAATCTTCGCATAATATTATGGGTTCGTAACACAGGAATTTTGACCAATCACAATAATAATAGCGTGTTTTTCTGTTCATTTTTTAAATGCACAAGATATATCTAACCAGGTTGTCCTTTTATACAGTTCCATGTAACGTCTTTTAAAACTATGATATGAAACTGTTAAATAATAAAAATAATTTTCTTGGCATTTCTTGACTGTTGGTATGATGTAAAGGTTAAAGATAAGTAATTGGAATTGCAGTCTTGGTGAAAACTGTTTATAAATATGCTAAATAGATGAAATCCTAATTTTTCACCAAGACTGCAACTCCAATTATTTATCTTTAACCGTTAAGTAAAAATAATATAAAGATAGAGATTTTTTTTTTATATTTTACAGCAGTAAGGGCATGCGAATTCTGACTTGAAAGGGCGCGCTAGTCTGACACACCGTTAAAAAATATGTACCTTCGCACTGACGTGATACTTTGTGCTGATGTACGAACTGAAAAATCAGGCAGCTACAGAAACAATTGAAATAAATAAAAACATATATTGCGCCAGCCTGGGGGACCGCGGGCACCCCTTGTAGAATTAATTAAAAAAAAAAGTCACAAATTTACGGATAAAACTTTTATGTTTGAAATTCAATCCTGCGGATTTTCAGCCATCTTCAATCTTTGCCAAGAACATAATAGCAGTGTTTTATGTCATGTGTGTGCTCTGAATATATTATACCCTCCACCAAATGCTTTCTCATACCTGCTCCACTAGGATACTCATAATCCGTCGGTGGTGGTTGGTGGGGATAATAATCCATAGGAGGAAAGTGTACTTCCGTAGGAACAGCTTGAGCCGTCATCTTCTTGAGGGCACCAGCTCCAGAGATTAACAAAGACAACTTGGAAGCCAAGAATGCTTTCACTGACAACACCAGGACAGCTATGAATGTAGTGAGAATCGATCCCGCGATCTTGAAGCCGATGAGCAGGGGAATGACCACGCTGAATACGTTAGCGTCGCCACGAGCTAGTATCAACAAGATTTTTTTTTTAGGTGAAAATAAATAAATTTAAAAATTAACCACCATATTACCAAACGTTGAATTTGTTGCACATAGCGAAACCGTCTAAACCATATAACAAAATTCTAATATTTAATAACTCATTTGAAATTTCATTTCAATATGATATTCTCAATTTAACCAACAGTTAAACATTACTATGAGCTGTGCAACTGACCATTAGTCAATTTTTTGAGACAAAATTGATAATCACTATAGAAATTTTTAATTGTCATATATTTTTGAGTTACAGTCTAAAACTTGTTTTTTAAAAATACCTCGAATCTCATCTATTGTAAGAGATGCGGAAAAAACGTTTATACAATTTTTATATTATTATTATACAAGGATTTAGTGGTATCATTTGGGTTTGCATTATTATGTATAATGAAACATCTATTTCTTTAATTAGTTCTACGAATTTGTATAGTTACATAAAAATGGTAATTTCATATATTAAATCGCACTTTAGGTTTTTAAGTTTTTTAGTTCGTAGTTTAATATACTTCCCACATATCTAAATAATATTTCAAATCTGAAAATATATGGATATTTTTAAATGGTCTGGTTTTTTGCCGATTAGTGTAGTTTAATTGTTAAAAAATACAATGTTTTGACTTTTACCAGAGAAAAACTATTTAAAATTATTTTTTTTGGACCATTTATGCAATACTGTATTTTATTACTAATAATATGAAACCACTCTGTTCGAGTTGTGAAAGGATGAAAATTATGATTATGGTTTCATTAATTAAAATGTCAATTTTATTTATCATTCTGGAAATATATACGTTGAAAAACATCTGGTACAGATGAGTTCATTTATAAAAATTTATATATCTGCGTCAATTTAAATATCATATTTTATATAATTATTAATAATCTGGCGTACAAAGCATTAAAATATAATTAATTAATTAATTATCAATCTAATTTTTTACAATATAAAGTATTAATAGTATATTACATCCGAAGTGGGATATGTTTCATTACGGCCGAGGGCTTGTGTATATTACCGAGAGGCTGTAATGAAACTCCCACCGATGTATTTATAGTATTTTATTCACAATCATCCTCTTTTTCAATCAATAATTTTCAGAATAAATCATTGTGTTATAACCTTTAATTTTGTTAATATTTTATGACAGATTTATTAAAATTTGTTTAGCCTACTTTATTATAAAGATCTATGACAATGTTACTAGGCATCCCCTACATAAACATTTCCAACCCGTGGGGTGGAAGTGAAATCTGTTACTTCCAACCCAAGAGGTTGTCGTTGCAGTTAGGAATGACGTATTTCCCAACCTCTAAAAGGTTATGAATCGACATATTACTATAATGATTGTGAATAAAATATTTTTTTTATATTTATTACTATTATTGAGGACAAAAAAGTTATAATTCGAAAATAATTCGTTCCAAATCATTAATAAAATGAAAGTAAAACAGACGTAATTTTTGCCTCTTGGTAGAAATTGTGGGATGCTTTTATAATTACTTGTAAACTTGTTAACTGCTTTTCGTTCGTTAAAATTAAATCAGGCCTTAAAATACGACTGATTTCACAAATTGTTCAGCGGAAAATATGATTCAGCTCAAAGGAAACCACTAAAACATCATTTCTCGTTCAATTTCTGATTTTAGAAAAATTGGATTTTGTAACGGGAAACAAAGGTAGAATGAAAGGAAATTGTGTTTTATTATCGAATAGCAGTTTTTGACTCTTTTTAATAGAAATCTGAAGATACATGAGATTACTATCGTGCTTTCCGTGATAAGCCGGATTTAATTTCATGGTGAATAATTCTTCTTTAATCATTAAAGAGTGATTTTTCTGTTTTACTAATACTTTTTCAATAAGATTCAATAAATTTTTGAATTAAAAACAATATGAATACAGTAGAGGTAAGATATTGTATTAAATCTACTAATGTTGAATAAATACTTTATTCAATTTCAATGGTAGTAATCGATTTCGGGATCATCCCATCAGGCTAACCTGCTGAAAAACACATTTTACAATAGAAATTATAATGAATTTAAAAAATGAATATAAAAGTTTTAATATAATTTAAATTTTAAAAAACATGTTAAATTTGACTATATTATCAAAAAAAAAAAATTGGTTTGAAAAATATGACAATCAAGTAAGCTGCTGTTGGACGAGGTCAGAACTTGTAGAGACATAGATATGCGATTGAAAAACATCAGAAAAGGAAAGTGATATACTGAAGAAAATGGCGGTCGTTGTTTTTTTAGTGTGTTTTTGACAATAAGTTATGTTGTTAAGAAAATGTTGGTAGACTTGTGAAAAATGGATTGTTATTGGATGTTGTTATTTCATTTAAAAGGTTATTGTTATTAATTTTGTGTAAAAGAATTTCAAACTGTTATAGAAGCAATAGATTTTTCTTTTCGCTTTCATGATGTAGGAGTGTCTAGAATACTACTGTAAAATGTGTTTTTTTCAGCTGGTTAGCATGATGATAGGATGATCTCGAAATCAATTACCTACCTTTGAAATCGAATAAAGTATTTATTCAACATTAGTATACTTACTATAATACCTTACCTTTACTATATCATGTATACTATCCTGGAGAAATTTATCAAACGTAATATACATTTATGCCCGGTTGCAGAAACGTTCATCAACGCTTTGTGTAATTAACGGACCATCAAAACGAACAAATGCTACGCGATTTTTTGATAGCAATTATTTAAATGGCATAAGAACAAGGAAACTGATTCGAATTTGTTCATTTTGATGGTCCGTTGATTAAAGAAAACGTTGATGAACGTTTCTGCAATCGGGCAATAATAAATTCTATTTAGTGAGTATGCAGTAAGAATTTCACTTAGGTTTTCATATGATTTTTTTTGTTATGAGTGTAACACAAAATACTAACCATAGGCGTTTAACATAGGAAAACAATTTGCTCTAGTGCAAAAATAATGTATTAATTTTAAACACAGATTGAAATAAATTTTGGAGAATTATAATAATAATTCAATAACCACATTTTATTTTGCATGTTTTGTAACAGAGTAAATAGAATTTAAAATTTTATAGAAGTTAGTTCTATATAGTGTTAGAAGTATCTTTTAGCAATGGAATTGAAACAAAATAAAAATGTGAGAGCCTATCAGAAGCTCCTTATCATCGTTATCATCATAATATAGAGTGATCAAAAGCGTGCCAGAACATAAGATTTTGACATTTTCCTATTACTTAATATGAAAGAATTACTATTTCCACGGGCGTACCTTTCGAATTTTCTATCTGTCATAAGAATAATGATAAAAAACGTCATCTTTACGTTTACCCGAATGAAAATAAGCTTCAAGAAGAAATTAGTCACGCTCTTAATTAAAATCCATAATGAAAAGAAATTACTTAAATATTTTTCATGAAAGTATGGGAAACAAATATTAAATGTATCAACGTACGGCAACGATATTTAAAATGTCATGCATCTGTCATATGTGTTTTGATGAATTATAGAAAATTGAAAAATAATTATATTAAAACATAAGTTAGAATGCAACCTAATCTAGCACAAGTCAGAAATTCTGACACGAGCGCGAAGCAGCTAGTGCTTGAACGAACGAGTGCTTGTATAGCCTTCTGTAACCAGAGTTTTATACTATTTTCTCGGTTTCAAGTTTCATTTACATTATTTCTTTCTAAAAATAGATGACAATCTCGATTAAAATTTTTTTTGTAAATATTTGTTACTGACAATTTTTATCTTTTTATTCTTATGAATTAAGAATGAAGTTAATTTTATCAATAAGCGTGCTGGAATATACCGAACATCTTGGTGCGGCCGTGATGCAGCCGTACTGTACAAGTACAAAAAGTGCAGCCGTGCCTATTCGCCAAACAAACCCGGTGGGTCCTGATACAACTGTACTATGTACATAACAAGACTTGCAGTCGCAGTATAGGCGAATAGTACAACAAAAAAAAAACTTTATTTTAAAAACTAAAAAAAATTCACAAACAAAATAATGTTATTCCGTATGAAAATCTATAAATTTGGCAAGTATATACATATTTTCGGATGTAGGAGTTGGACTCATAATCTATAAACCAATTCCATTACACATGCTTGATTTGTTCCCAAAAAGAAATTGCAAAGTTTTTTACCAATCAGGAGTTCATGCTTCATAAGCACCTTAATAATGATTCAATTAAGTCTACCCGGCAATCGCCTAATTACTCAAATATCGATTTACCTTCATTTCTATTTCCATCCCTACTTGTAGTAAACAACCCAATTTGTAGTCCTTCTCTGCCTTTGGCCTTGGACAACGCTACTCCCATATCCTCGAAAAACACCTTCAAAACATGCGTCGAGAAATACGAAGTTTGATTCAGATCTCCTTGTCTGTCCACTCTAACTTTCACACCATCGCTTAGGTCAAGCGTCTTCCCGTCGTGAAGATCTTCCATCCAGTCGGCATGGGAAGAATATATCAAAGACAAGCACACCCACGCAAAGAGAATAAACCGTGAAGCCTTCTCTAACTTCGTCATTGTGTTGAATGATCTCATGTGTGATATGTAGCGAGTTTTTATCGCCTGTCACAGCAGCTAACCAACCCTAACGTTCGTGCCGAAGTAGCATAGATACCGAGGATCCATGGAGAAGCAGATGCAGATGCACTGATGCATTTACTATATGACTAGAAGTAAAAACTCATTAAAGAAATTTTTCTTTTTTTTCATTAATTATTGATGGAAAAAAATATTCCGGAAATTCATTTTCCTTAACAAGATGAATCTTACGTGTACAAGTGTATTAATTAAATATACGAATTGTTTCAACGGAAAACAAGTTGAAAACAAATGTAAAAATTGTGTCTACCTTTTATCTTTAAAATATTGACTTTTCTTACTGATTACCTCAGAAAGCTTGTCAAAAGCAATAGTCCTGTAGCATTTAAAATAACAAAATTAGTCCAGTAAAGGTCTCCTGTAAGTACGGTTAGCTCAAGAGTTTGGAAACTCTAAAATGACTAAACTTGTGATTTTTTAAAGCGATAATCGACTGAGTATTGGAGGGCTGGAAAATAATCAGTGATATGCAAAGCAAGATTTTTTTGTCTTGTTTTGTGTTTTCTTGTCTCGAAAATTTCTTGTAGGCTTAATACATGTCTTACTAGTAAGACTCTTGCTTATTTCTTGTTTTTGATAGCGGAGGAATTCACCGAGCTCTTTAGAAGCGCATCCTAAACTTTGAAGAAATTTATAAAGGCTAGTATTTTGCCGAAAAAAGTAACACTGCATCAAACCCCACCTCCAGTATAGAAGAAAGTACTTTCAGCATCTACATTGAAGACAATTTCTTGCACATCCGGACGGAGACAAGAACCTTATTTCAGCTCTAGCGTGCCGATGAAAAAACAAATATTCTTGACTGGTGGAGTAACCATAAGTGTTCGTACCTTCCGTTATCTAAAATAGATAAGGACATAATCAGTACTACAGCAACTTCTATTCCATCGGAAAGATTGTTTTCGAAAGCATGCCTGGGCATCAAAAAACATCGATATCGGTTGTATTCTGAATTCTGTATCAGCCAGAAGCCTACTATGCTACAATAAATAGATTATGCATAATTTTTTAATTTATTTACACAAATAAATAAGTTTTTGTATTTTATCATTTATTACTTGTACTGTACCGGAAGGTCAAACAATAAAATAGTGTCTTAAATTATATGTACCTACTACATTATTATTTTGTTTTCCCAATTCCATCAGCCTTAAAATCGGCGTATTATAACATTTATATTTTGTGGCTCCATAAAACAAGAAATCTTGCTTCTTGCAAATTTCTCAACAAGATTTCTTGTTCTTACTCCATGTTAGTCTTGTCTTGCTTTGTTTTTTGAAACTAACCTCTTGTTCTTGTCCTTGCAGCAAGAAGAAGACAAGAACAAGAAACACCAAAACAAGAAATCTCGTAAAATACTAAAAATAATCAGAAGATCAATCGTAATTATAGTATATTATGTTATTAGGAGTAGAAAGCGGTCTTTTTGTGTTGAACCCAGCTATTGCGGCCGAGGCGTTAGCCGAGGCCAGGCAAGCTGGGTAAAACACAAAAAGGGCGTTCTGCTCCGAATAACATATACTATTTTTTCTTCAACTGTTTCAAAGAAAACTGGAGATTTTTTAAATATTTTTCTAGAATTGTTTTAATTATAGCGTGTGTAATTTCAGCCATAGTTGGCTGTGTACACTACAAAACACAAACGATACAATCAAATAACAATTTTTCAATATGGTCCGCGTTGCTGTGACGACTGCTGCCGCCAGCGGTGAACTAAGAAGCTAACATTTTTTTACTAGTACAAAAATGAACAACATTGTTGTACTAGGAATAAAATGAATATCTTCTATAGTATGTGTATAGTAGCATAATATGAATATTATTGTACACTTGAAGAAAAAGTTGTTTATTATTCTCTTCCCGGCGTTTTAATTGTAACTTGTCTTCTTCGAGGTTCTAAGAATGTCAGTGAAAAATTGAAATTAATATTATAAAACTTGTAACATAGGACATATGAATTTATAATATTACCGATCAGTTAATATATTTCATTTTTTACGGTCAACTATAAAAATAATTCTAGAGCTGTAGGTAGTAGCAATTTATTTTTGGAAAATATAATATTAATAGACATAACAAAAGCTTGAAAACACCAGTATCGCAGAATGGTTCACATAAAATATTCATATTCACAGAGTAGTCAATCAGTCACAAAACAGAGTCGAATGAAATAGATATATTGTGTAAAGAGAAAAATGTTATGATATATTTATTGAGTTTGACAGTTGTTTTAAATAAAATTACATTCCTGTTTAATTGATGAAGAAAATGATACTGACTTTATTATTCTGGTAAATATTAACATTTAGGCAATAAAAACGTCTATTAAACTTTTCGTTACAAGAAATATAAAACGTATATAAAAGTATTAAATAATATTTCAAATGCCAAATTTGCTAAGCAACAGATATAAATAATAGTATATTATTAACCAAGGTAGGGAAGACTCTCATTATTGACCTAGCGTAAAGATAAGATAAGACGCTGGTCAATAATGGTCTTCCCTACCAAGGTAAATATACTATTTTATTCACTACTAGCACTTACATATTTTCTAGTTAATGATTTTTAAATTGATAATAACGAAGCATATTGAAATGAACATTTGTTTTGTAATATTTCTAAATCAAAGTAGGTCTCATTTGTTTCTATAGAACGTTTGACGTTTCTTCAGTTTGAATCATTTGAATCTTGTTTGAATCAATTTTTACCATTAATTATGAGTAGTGAAAGTGACATTAACTGCACTCCTTCAGAATTAAGGAACCAGGCTGAAAATGTATATAATTTATTACTGCCAGAAAAATCAAAAAGTAAATATAAGAAAGTGTATACCATATTTAAATATTGGTGTCTGATAAAAAAGGTAACTAAGATCTCTGAAAATCAATATTTATTCAACTATTCAACATAACCCTATTATTTTACAATGTCACCAACGTTACTTGATTCCAGTGTTGCCAACATACATCTATGTATTCCTATATCTCTGTTTGACAATTTGATTTCTGAGAAATTCAGCCTTATTGTGAATTTATAGTATTATAGACCAAGTTAACTGTATAATAATATACACTTTTTTAATTTATTATATGGTTTTGGAAGTATAAAAGTTACTGTCAATATTGACATTTAACAGAGGTCGGTAATGATTACCGACCTTGGTAGGTAATTATCGGTAACCATGGTTACAATGTACAGGTAGGAAAAAACAATTTCGCTTGTCACATAAAAGTAAGTAATTGCGGTTGCTTAGGCTAGTAGTGAATAAATAAAATTATTCAAAAAATATTTGAAAAAATAATTCTGCGAAGGTTGCGACATCTCTTTATCTCTCTGATTCTCTATCTCATATTTTATATGATGAAGGCAATGGAAAAATCTCAAATAATGATGTCCGATTTCTTTTATATATTATTTCCTATTATATCTGACAATTATTTTTATTTTGATAAATGGCTACAATGCAAAACGCAGTTATAATATAAAATTTATGTACCTTGTATGTGATGCTTCGCTAACAAAGATGTTACAGATAATATTTTACTTTCAAATAAAATGCACAATTTCAAAATTTAGCACTCATTAAACTGATATTAAAATATTAATCGTGCAAATTTAATGTACCGACAAAATATCATGATTTAAATTCTGTATCTAATAAATATTGACAAAAAAAACTATTTATTCAAAGTACACTCTAGTAGTAAAATTGTAGAGAGCTATCCCAAATGAAATGAAAGTAAAACTTGTGAAAAATATTTTTTCTCAAAAATAATACGAGTATCTGATCTGGAAGAAGTATTAAATTTAATATCCTTCTTGTTTATAGGTGCGATAAATCTTCTCGATTGACTTATTTATATCTAATTATAATGCTAAACACGTTATACGCATCAGGAGGTAACTAAAATCATTCCGAATTTTCTTTTCACTCTCAGTGAACTGTGAAATTGATTCCAATATTTTTGGCTGTCGTTTAAAAGGACATGAGTTAAAAAAAGAATGGATTATTTTAAGAGCCAATATTTTAAACCAGTCAAAATTTAATTTTAGTTTATTTAAAAGACATCAGAGAATACTACGTTCGTATTTATTTGGTAGTTTTAGAATAGGCTGATAGATTATTTTAGTTTATATTCACGTACGTTCTTTGATTATACTTGTAATCAACAATCATGGATATGCACGTGGTGTTGTCTCGCCCTTACTGATATACTTAATTTTACTTAAAAAATGAATTTTATGTTGAATTAAATACATCATAAAACCAGTTTTATAAACGTTCCTAAAGTTATGAGCAGAGAGTGTATAAAAAACGAGTGTTTAAAGACTTTATAAAACGAGTCATATGATATTTTAACCTTCCGTCACCTTTAGGTAAGGATGGTATTGTCTTTGGTCAAAAAAATCAATGATTAGTTTTTAGTGAATAATCATGTTGTAGGGTCCCTATAATACGATTTTACCATTTTTACAATGATGTCTGTAAGTATGTATGTATGTATGTATGTATGTATGTATGTATGTATGTATGTATGTGTGTGTGTGTGTGTGTGTGTGTGTGTGTGTGTGTGTGTGTGTGTGTGTGTGTGTGTGTGTGTGTGTGTGTGTGTGTAACGAAAGTTTCGGATCGCATAACTTCAATACCATAACTCCAAAAATTATATTTTTTCCGTATTCCTCAAGTTTACATCCAGAAGAACAACTGATTAGATTTTGGTTATAATTGGTGAACCGGAAGTAGCCTCATTTGAAGATTTAACAGTTAGATTTGATTTATTGACATTCAACGTTATAATAACTTACAGAATATATTATTCTTTATACGATTTGATTGCATTTTCTACTTCATATTCATTAGATATAGAGTTAAAGAATTATAAAGATATTAAATTCCATAAATCAGCCAGCTATGCTAACCATGGAAACTGCTAATATATTCAGATAATTCAAATTGACAGATGTCAGTATCAATGAAAAGTAAATGAATGTAGCAGAGATGAGGATGTTGAAGTAGATGTTGGGGAAGACATGTAAAGATACGGTAAGGAAATAACTCTAATGTTACAAGTTTCTAGAAAGATACAAGAGAGACGATTAATTGGTTTGAACATATCATGAGGAGAGATGAAGAATATATTGGAAGAAGAATGAATAGCTTAGTAATAAAAGGTTGAAGAAATAGACGAAGGCCAAAGATAAGATGGAAGTTCTGTATTGTGGAAAACTTGAGAGAAAAAGAACTGAATGAAAACGACACGCAAAACAGAAAAAAATGGAAGAAGAAAATAAAAAAAAGGTACCCCTAACGAATGGGAAAAGCTAAAGAAGAAGAAGATGTCAGTGTCAAGTGCAATTTGCATGAATTAATTTTACTGGAAAGTTAGTATCTTTTGCATGAAAATTTATGTATGGAATTTATATATAATACTCAGGATTAACAAAAGGTATTATGCTTTTGATAAAAACATATAGCAATAGTAGATTCAATATCTTCGCCAAAACGCTGAGCATTTAAATAAATTCAAATTGAACAAAACTGTTTTAAATTTGACTTTCTCTGCAAGTAGATGTTTGTTTTATGTCGGTTGCATTGTTATTAATTGAGCAAAAAATAAAAACAAATAAATCGCAACACTTGCCAGTAATAAATCTGTCAGACTTGCAGGATCTTGCAGGATAGAATCCTACTTCTTGTTTTGGAAAGTGACCAACCGACCAGTCTCATAACTCACGTTGTTCTGACAATTACACGAGCAGGAAGAGGTCAAAGATTCCTGCGCCGTGCTGCCTCCTGCTCTCTTACATAATGGAAACTGCACGGCTAGGAATTCCTGAAGGAAGTTCGTGTAATTTCGCTTGTCCCATGACAAGCAGGAAGTTTAATAATTAATAAAAATTATAGAAATTAATAATTAAAGATTTGTCAAACCTGAGTAACATATAAATAAATGGAAAGATTTAATAAGAAAGTTTAGAAAAAATAACGTGAAAATTTTAATTTTGAAGGTAAAACAAATACGAAACACAATAATCTTATCAGGAAAATAGCAAAACTGACAAATTTTATAGAGTAAAAATCAAATATATATTCCATTTAAAAATAAAACTAAAATAAATATATCATCACGGCATATTACTCATTGCTGGGTGTGCTAATCTGCTTTGTACACAGATTTCGGTAATGATAATGGTATATATGTACCGTGCGGGTGTCACCTCACGGGCACATTGTATTATATCTTCAAAATTTACTAAAAAAATAAATATTTTCGTATACCACTGAATAGATAATATTGTAACGTAACCCCCGCGGCCGCCGCCGCCGCGCTACCAGGCGCCTCAGTGTCTGGCCGCCACTCACTCGTTAGGACTGGACGGCAGTAATCTATTGTGTGATGTTGTTTACCTCTAGATGTTCCCTAGTAGCTTCCAGAAAAGCCTGGAAATAATCTAGCCAGGTATATATAACCCACCGCCAAAGCCAGGCGACACACTCTGTATTATACAAGCAACGAGTGCAGAAGTCTGATATAAATAAGTGTAGTGAATAGTTAGTGATATAAAGAACAGTCGACAAGTGAACAACAAATAAACATAAATTAGTGACATAAAGAGTAGTGTTAATTGTTTAAATAAATAATCTTAGTGTTTAATTGTCTTATAATAATCTTAGTCTTTAAATTAGTGTTAATATTTGTTCATCATAGTGTTAGTTACTTTTATAATCTTTTAATTATATTTCTAATATTTATTTACCATTTAATAAACGTATTCTTTGTTAATAATAATTGTCTATGATTTACACTTCACCCATATAAATAAAAACGTTACAATTGGTGTCAGGTGTGGGGTTGTTCATAACTGTGAAGTGTAAATAAAAATAAATACTAAGAATATTATTAAATGCTTAAACACTACGATTATTTATTTAACTAACATTTATATCACAACACTTATTTATATAACTACATTTATTTATGTTAACAACTGTTAAACTGTTTATTTATATCACCGAGTTCATATCTGGTTGCTGGTATATATGAGACTGTCTCCCGCTGTTCTCCCGACGGTATTTATACAGCCCCTATCATTCTAGAACTCTTCTAAAGCGACAATGACCCGTATACAAAGGAATGAGGTCACGGCGCAATTAACCTGTCTCAGCGCGTCGGGGATTGTATTATAGCTCTGGTACGTTCTTTCGAAGGGATTACGTCATTGTTCGCGAACATGCTATCAGTAGCGGCGCATGCATACTTTTCTCTCAGGGGCGCACGTCACAATATAGTAACATTTTTATTTGACATTTTTTTAATAACAAAGCAAATAAACAAAAACAGTTTTTTGTTATTATCTAGCAACCTAGGAAAACAATAGCATCACTAGCATAACCCCCTACTACAGCAATTTTTATTCTTATCTTTTATTAACTAAATGTTAAATGTATAATCCTAAAATTTGTTTTTAGAAAAGCAGATAAAATAAACTATTAATCTACATATTATCAAATTTCATTATTAAGTTTAATGCTGTAATCTTTCAACAAGTACAAATCAGATTCATTTTGCATTAATCCTGTAGATCGAAGGTATATAAATGGAAATGGAAAAAGGTACAAGGAATTAAATGGCAAATTGGATTAATTTCCATTTGTTGAGAAAATTAATGCAATATTCACGAAGTTTTTATTTCGCGCATTGTTTTATAGATATTTACAAAACAAGAGCCAAAAGTTTACATTTAACTCACGAGGGGTGCAAGTGTTGCATACAATATTTGTTCTAAGATCGAAAATTAGAAAATATTTAGCTTGACAAACCTAAAAATTAAATTAAACACAGACTACATGAATTTAGAAAAATATAGTACCAATAATATTTTTGTTCGTCGTCAATCCAGAAATCACGTAGTTAATGCAGGAAAAAGGGAAGTGCCTTAACCATTTGGATTAAAAAAATCTTTTCTTCTGTCCCAGATTACCACTGAGCTAAGACCAAAATGAATCTCTCCCTTACATAATATAAATTGCTGGAACCCATAAGTCTGTATCTTTACTTATTATAGAGTTATGTCCCCAAGATTCATATACTCGTACTTCCACTTTTGGATAAAATTTATAAAAATCAACTTTATGTACTTTTAAGTACATTTCATTTCGCTGATTCTAAATTTTGAAACCGCAAATTTATAACAGAGCAAAATAAATTATAATGAGCAAAAATGGCATAAATTATAAGGTGTACTTTCGACAGCGATTTTCAGGGATTTCTGTTTTTTTTATGTACAAACTAAACTAATGAGAGTAATTTTGTCCGTAGGATCGAATGACGAAGTCGATAGATTCGTATTTTCACTCATTTTTAGATTATAACCGCAAAATAGGCCAAATTTTAAATGATACATGCAGAATCATCAATAAATATATAAAAAATTATCATTCCGATCATTTTGAAGAAAAAAAGTTGTATTTGGGTTTTGAATATTTAACCTAACTGTAACAAAGGCTGAAACACTTTTATTTTCCACTGTGGATCTTCAAAACATATCTTGGATATTGTACGAGTAGATATACGAACTCCGTCTCACATATATAGTTGACCCTGCCGCTTTAAATTCATGTTATTCAGTTAATTTATGATAAAAGTAGTAAGTAACAAATTACAATTTTTGTTATTAGTACGGGCATTTTGTCGTTCTAATGACACATAGCAAGAAATATTTTCTAAAATATTTTGTTTTAAGGCAAATGAAATAATAAGTGGTTTCACCAACAAATCAAGAAAAACTGAAAAAAAACTATACGAATTTATAAGGATGTTAAGTTTTATCTAATAAAATGTTTAAAAGAATTACTGTAGGAATTTACAATAAAAACAATGGTTGGTACCACTAAAATTGTTTTGAAAACACTGTTTTGAAAATGCTAAATTTCAATATTTAATTTCGCCCTTATATGTTTTAAGATTTTTACCTCTCGCTAAGAGAGGTATTGGAATCATGCTAAAAATCACATATCCAGATTTTAGTGAATAAGCACGTTTTAAGGTCCCTAGAATCAGATAATAACATTTTTACGATGATGTCTGTGTGTGTGTGTGTGTGTGTGTGTGTGTGTGTGTGTGTGGATGTGTGCGTGTGTGCGTGTGTGGGGTTGTTGGAGACACAATTTCTCAAATTCTATAAGATTAAAGACCTGTGTAACTACGGATTCCTCAATCTAACAGTAATGGGAAGAGTTGAATAGATTCTGGTAACAATTGGACAACCGAAAGTAGTAGTATTTTAACAAAAATCTTCTAAATATTATTTTTTGAAAATTTATGTTATTACAAATATTAAAAAACAAAATTCTCTATCCGACACATTTTAAATTTTTATTATATTTTCTACAGATTTAAAGATATAGAAATATAAACTATAAAATAATCTGGTGTAGTAAATCTCACAGCCTGCTCACAGCCCAAACATTTCCATGGTAACTACTCGAGAAATTTAAATGTGTGTAATTGACAGGAAAATGTCACTAATATCAGTGTCAAAAATTCAGAGATAGTACTGCAGGCTTTTTTTGGGAACGATATTTAATATTTCTTATTGTATTATTAATTATATATTTAAAATTGTAGTTATATTACATGAACCCTTTAGAAATACCGACATTCCCGTTAATGATTTGGAAAAACCTCGAACATTTAGAAGAAATGGAGAAAACTTACTCATAAAATGAATTAAAACTTATAGAAAATACGTAAATATAAAGATTAGGTGTAATTAGAATTTTTTGTGTGTCCAAGAAATGTTAAATACAATGCTTATATACCACAATGGAAGGGCGAGAGGTATTGTGATGGCCACAACAGATTTTTTTAAATATTTTATTTTAAAGCAGAACATAGTTTGTATTAAAATAAATATTTTGAAAAAAATCGTTCTTTCATCATCAGGGTAAAATTAAATATTGAAACTTAGCATTTTCAAAACAGCGTTTTTATTTAATAAAACCTAACATTCTTACAATTTAAATTAGTTTATATTTTTTCAATTTTTCATGAATTGTTGGTAAAACAAAGAATTATTTCATTTTGCATTAAAATAAAATATTTCAGAAAATATTTCTTGCTATGTATCATTAGAACGACAAAATGTCCGCAATATTAATAAAAATTAGAGATAATTTGTTAGTTCTTATTTGTATCATACATTAACCTAATAAAATGAAATAAAATCAGGTGGGCCAACTGATGAGGGACGGGGCTCATACATATATGATCGGATTTAAAGGAGTAAAACAGTGCCTTTCCACATTTAGGCCAGGTATTTACATCTCTGGTTAACCGTTTGTTAATTTAACTGTCACTTACCACATTGGATGCTGCTGTCACTTACACGCGTCAGTTGATATATTGCAAAGGTACCGCCGACGCTTATAAGCATTTTAGTCGTATTGATGCTTTCACTACACAATCTGGTCGGGACAGCAGTTGCGTCCATGTTAATGTAAATAAATTTTGAGATCATGCAAAGAATGTGTAAACTAAAGCGGCATCCAACCCCCAATGTGTTTAAACGAAAAATCTTATGTGGCCAACACAATACCTACCGCATTTAATTTAATTTTTATTCATGTAAATACTTAAAATTAAATTAAATATAAATACCGGGTTCAATCACGATCAACGACAAATATTTCGAATTTTAAGTGGCACAAAAATGACCCCTGTGGTGCACTCTCCAAGCCAGCAATAAGTGCTTGTGAGGTGACACCTGGTAAACGCCCGCACGGTACAAATATGTCATCATCGTTACCGAAATCTGTGGGAGACCCAGCAATGGGTAATATGCCGTGATGATATATTTATTTTATTTATTTATATACTTACCTATATTCATTGCTGGCGTAAAGAGTGGACCACAGGGGTTAATTTTGTGCCATTGCAAATTCTAATTTGGCGTCGGTCGGAATCGTTCCCAAGATTCGCGTGCAGTTACGCCCGGCAAACGCCTGCACGGAACAAATATTTTATCATTATTACCGACATCTGCGTACAAAGTAAATTGACTCACCCATCAATGGGTAATATGCCGTGATGATATATGTTTTTATTATCTTACCTATATTTTTACATATTTACTTATGCTGGAAACTGTATTAAGTTCCTATCCATATAATTATTGTTCCATTTACTATTTTCTTCATAAAACGTTAATATTATTATTTGAAATGATTAGTTCGTTGACAGTGACATATATCTGTCAGTTACAAACATTTGAGATCTGAATTGTGTAACCATGTGTATGAGTTGTGTTTAAAACGTAGGCTACGGGATTAAAATTATAGATAGTTTTATAAATTTATCCATAAAATATATAGAAAAAGTATTAATGCAAGTCTGTAGAAAATTTAATAATCTTTAATTTTTGTATAACATAAATCTATTTTGAGCTTCCAGTAAAGTTCCATGTCCGGTTATCTGAATTACTCGAAAATCTAATGGCATCTTTCCATATAAGAGTAAGGTAGAAATACAAGGTTTCAAAATTTTCTGAATGACAGTATTTGAGTTAGACTGTAAAGAGGATCCACACACATATACATACACACAGACTTCATCGTAAAAATATTAAAATTGGATTGTAGGAACCTTAAAAAGTCCCTATACCTCCCTTACCAAGGGTAGCGGGAGGTAAAAATGTCGCGTTGAAAAATTAACACAAATAATTTCTACAACTTATAATATAATATCGATACTTTTTTTTTTTAATTGACAATTAAGTTAACAGACAATCTAACCAAAGATGAAAATTATCGGGCTTTAATTTGAAAATAGCTATGAATGTCCATTTAGTGTAAATAATAATTTGTATTGAATAGTATTCTACATTTTCAACAATAAAAACAGGGGCAAATTTTGATGTATTCATGAAAAAAGTAAATACAAATTAAGTTTTAACATTTCTGTGTTGAACATTCATCAAGCTTAACACCACAGTGAGCGAAATAAGCCTAATAAATGTAAATTTATTGCCCGTTCAATTATTGTGAAGCACTGGCATTTAATACGTATGTTATCTGAACGAAACACGCCATGTATGCTTTACTGAGTATATAAAAGCCTTTAATTTCGTTCAATAAAATTAATCCAGGCGAAGATATCACCAACAATATTCCTTTTCCAACGAACGCTAAATGTCTAAGTTAACCAAATTTTACTATTACTATAACTTTTCCTCTACATTCTATAAACTTTACCTTCGTTTTATTAAAATTTTAGTTTATTGCACACTTTACTCAAATTGCATATAAAACTTTATTTCTAACACAAAAGCACAAAACTTACATAGTTTAGAAGTAAAGTGATATGTTTTAATTCAAATATTATGTATTATGCAATTTGCATATTGTGGTGTGTTTATTATTGTTTAAATTTTCATGTTTGATAGTTTATAAGTAATTTTCGCATAAATTGTACAATATATACCTATTATAAAGGTATGATTTCGCTGGCGCTGTCAACCGTCCACGGTATATAGTTATATTTATATCGTAAGGATTCATCGTACTGTAGCAAAGTAATTTTTCACCATCAAGGAGTGATGTAACGAAGCGTTGTCATGTAGCAAAACCCAATCGTTTTCTGCCAAATTTTCAGGACATTGTTCCTTGTTTATATTCTAGCCTTGAAGAATCAATTCGTGGTGAATCACGCCCTGATGAAAAAAACACCTCTTTATCCCTTTCCTCTTGCTTTTGTTCAAAAGAAATTTTGGCCTGTGCCACTCGTACATAGTCGATTTCTTCATCGCCTCATTTCCGTATGCTTTCTTTAGCATTTGAAGGGCCTTAGATGATATTTCTCCAACAGAACGCAGAATTCGATGTTTGCACGCTGCTCTGAAGACAACATATCAAAATCTGACGAACAAAAAAAAAACGCTTTGTAAGAAACAACCTGCAGCTGACAGTAACTAAAAGGGATGCCACAAGGTATATTCTTTGAATGTGGCCGACAGTTGCAATTTAAACTTCAATAAAGAAACAGTTTTTATAAAAATGCATCTTGTTTTATTTACTTCTTTCGTACTCCAGAAGAGAATGATATTCTAGAAGAAGCAATAAGAGCAGAGTCGCCTGATTTGTAACAGAATATAAAGTATTTTATATACAATCGGTAAATAATATTAAGTTTGATATTATCAAAATCATTCCTTAATGTGATTCATTATTCACAGAAGGAAATAAAAATGGCCAACACTATTTTCATAGTGTTCAATTATTAATTGATATTGATTAAAGATATGTGGAATATTATTATACAGGGTGATTCGTCGGTCTCTTCTTTTTTAATAACTTGTTTATTTTAAATTCTAATGTCTATAAATCAGTATAGGATTTCTACAAGATGTTCCATTTTTACGCAATAGTATGTAACTTTATATTATCAAACGTAAAACCCTATATATTTATTCAAATTTGAAAAGTACATGAAATTTTCTATCCAATAGTTTGTCTGGCGAATGATTAAAATATTACATACTTTTTTAAATTAAATACAGAAGTTTGCATTTCCTTATTTTTATATTACATCTTTCATATTTTAATATTTTATTGTTACACCTGTTATTTACCAAATGTCTAATTTAAAAAATTACATTGCAAAGTTTTCAGGATTAATATTTTAATCATTTGCCATTGTATTTTTTAATAATATAACATACGATTGTTTTTATACTATTGTGAATAAATAAATAGGGTATTCCATTTGAAAATATAAAGTTACATACCATTGCGTAAAAATGGAACACCTGTAGAAAAACTTATATTGCAGATTTATACACATTTGAATTTAAAATAAACTTCGTTTGAAACTTTTCCAGAATATTTAATAAATTCGAGTTATTAAAAAAGAACAAACTGATGAATCAGTTATCGTTTTTTAGAGCAAATGTTTGAATTTTTTGTTACGATTTATAATAAATTAAATGAATGTTTTGTATGAATGTATTTTGTGTACATGAATTGTAACAATTTGTAAGACCTTACTACACTGAAGAACGTGCAAGGGTACACCGAAACGTTGGTAGTAAGAATAAATGCTGTTTGACTGAACTTTCGAGTAATTTTTAACATCTAATGAATTAAATTTTTCAGATTTAAGTCATTATCGGTAAACTTAGAAGTTCAAAATAGTTCCCTCCAACAATACTCTTTACCATTCTACCAATAAATTTTCTGTGGAATAGCCAAAAGTTACACATTGCCAAATCAAATGAGTATTGCGAGTGATCTATAACTTTTCCAATATCTAAAGTGTTGAAGCTGAAAGTGCTATCTGGTTAAATGTAAATCTTTTGCAACTTAATTTCAATTGACAAATAAATAACTATTCAAAGATGGTAGTATAATTTGTTTTCCACAGCGTTCCAGATTTCCTGATTCTTAATAATTCTAGCGCAAATCTCGTATCTACGAGAGTGACGAAGATACTTTCATTAAAATTTCATATAACTATAACAATGTACATACAATTCAATTTTTTGTATTATAATTATTGTATTTTACAAAGTAAAAACCGTCGCGAATAGTTAATTTTTTTAAATTTTGTGACAAATTTTATTGTTATGTTGCGTTTAAATTTAGCGTTCTCATATAAAAAGTAATGGCGCGGAAGATATTTTTAAACCGTTCAATCATAATTTACCAGAAGAGAGAAAATAAAGATAAACTACCAAAATAAATGTCAAATACAACAACGAAAACCTTTCGAAACAAATAATTATTACGAGTATATTCTGGTTTCAGATCGATACGGGCTTTTTCAGGTTGGGCTGCAAATGAGACTTTAATTGCTCTGGCGTAATTATGCCGCTGAAAGTGGATATCCCGATTCACGAATGGCTTTAACGAGACCTAATGTAAACTGAAATTTCTTCAATCGCTCAGCAATTGAAGAAATTACCATGAAAAAAGAAAAAAATAACTGTTCATCGTTAAAAGAATACGAAATGACTTAACTAGAGAATTTTCTATGACGATCTTTTTCTTAATTATGTGGAGCCTAAATTAAGAATTCTCTTTGTTTCATAAGCATTTTTAAATTATATTTAATTGTTCTAAATTACCAACTCATTTCAGGAAAACGAGCCACGAATCGTAAAAAGATATAGTTAAAAAATAATTGTTAGTACTTTATAATGTAAAGCAAGCGCCTAAATTCTAGATTCATGTTAAATATTTTTAGATTATATTGTATATTTCTGTACTGGTTACCATAGGCAGCGCGATAAAATATTTTTCATTAAATTTCTAGGGCAAAATAGTAAATTGTCTACAAATACCTTTGTTGGATTCATAAAATATGAGAATTTGCCGCCTCTTGATTTTCTTGAGACATGTTTTCGATAAAATAGTTCAGAATATATTACACAAAATTATAAAATGAACTGATACAAACACATTTGGCATCTTCTTGTTGAAATAAATATGTGTTATTTTATTAATTATTGATATGACATATCTGTAAAAAATATATTTAATAATAATTGTTGCAAAAGATATGCAGACTGTTAAAAAGGTATTTTTTGAGGGTACATACAATTCGATGAGCTGATTCTCAATCAAAAAACTTTTCCAAAATTCAGAAAATTATTTCTTATTTTTTATCTAATCCTTTTTTACTTTACTACAGTCAACATGAAGTATTTATTAAACATTATGAATTATCTAATCACGAAAAAGACGTTGAATAGGAAATAATTACGACTTAATTTATGTCGTATTTAAAGTCTGTTACGTGATTAGATAATTCGTTATTTTTAATAAAAATTTCGGGTTGGTAGAGGTGCACTAAAATAAATTAAATGAAAAATGAGAAATAATTTTCCGAATTTTGAAAAAAAATCTTTTTGATTAAGAACCAGCAAATCGAAATGTATATACTCTCATTTTTTTTACCTTTTTTAACACCCTGTATAAGGTATGACGAAAAATCTCATATACACCTCAAGTCGTATAGTGCAAAATTTAGATCCGAGTGAATGCAACATCTCGTCCTTACGGGCCTTAGTGTTGGAAAATACATTCTCTGCGAGAAACTGCACCTACGACTCTTGCTACATAAATAAATGTCTAATATTGCACTTAGGTTTTAGTAATAAAAAGTATAATGTAAAACAGGATAAAGGGCATCCAAAGTTTCATTCTAGAAAAAAATTTTAAAGTAACTCAGACAGTGTGTTATATCCAAACTTTAAATTAGTCGTAAAGCAGAATGCAGTAGATAGTTCAACATACATTCGTAAAAATATTTAGTTTGAAAATATAATGCTTGTGTAATAATTTCTCGTTGTAATGTAAAAATTTAAATAAGTTCGCTTTTTTGTTCATTTTTGTTATTTGTTATTCGTTTTCTAATGAGCTATTTTTTTTACTTCCTTGTACGTAAGTAAAGGAAGTATTGTAATCGCGAAAAATTTCGGTTTTCAGATTTCAGCGGAAATATCCATTTTGATCATCCCTGAATCCATTTTGACTAATTTCGTCGTGACGTCTGTACGTACGTACGTATCTCGCATAACTCAAAAACGGTAAGCCGTAGAAAGTTGAAATTTTGTATTCAGGACTCCTATAACATTCTAGTTGTGCACCTCCCTTTCTGGTTATTACACTATTTCTAGAAGTGGTACTTTACATGAAGCCTATAAAAGATTTTAATGAAAAATTGTTTTAAAATATAATCCAAAACTTTGGTATACAAGACTTTTATGTCAATCGAAATAACATAATAGATTTTGGTTAAAGTAGGCTAACCGGAAGTGGTACATTACTTGAAGTTAACAGTTTTTCTTGAATAAAATGATTTTATTTTGATTTTAGAAATAAATGCTTCAAATAGAAGTTTTAGAGAATTAATTTCTGCGTCTAGCACATCAAGTATTATTAAATTAGCCCTTTGTATAAGCGAGATATGTAAATTTAAAAATTATATACTTCTTTGTTTTTGTAATAAAGCTTGCTATGGATTAGAACAAAAACGTAAAAAAAATGTTCATGTCAAATTACGTTAAATACGTGCAATTTTATAATTCGTACAATAACAAATATTATATTTTTATTGTGAAATTAGTCATATTCATTGTTGTAATCAAATATTTCTTTGTTGTAATCAAAACTCTCTTTAAAAAGAACCGGGTTAGATTATGGTCGCTATATATCTTAATGTTTTGAAGTTGAAATTAATATTTTGTAATTTATTTATTAAAAAAATATGTATAGTTTAATAATCATACAAGGAAGTCGTGTGGTGTTCACATCAGATTTTTTAAATCACATTGATATCACGCGAGTGTATGCCATGTTTCATCCACGTTGGATACGCAATCTGTGTTTAGTAGGTGCATTATAGGTGAAAGTTGCGAAAATCGTTTTACCTAAGAGATTTTTTGTTTTATTTATTATTAAGCATGGATTGGTACGAAAATTTATGTTCTGCCTTCAGTATGATGCAAGTTCAGCCCTTTTTACTTCCTTGTACGTAAGTAAAGAAAGTATTGTAATCGCGAAAAATTTCGGTTTTCAGATTTCAGCGGAAATATCCATTTTGATCATCCCTGAATCCATTTTGACTAATTTCGTCGTGACGTCTGTACGTACGTACGTACGTATCTCGCATAACTCAAAAACGGTAAGCCGTAGAAAGTTGAAATTTTGTATTTAGGACTCCTATAACATCTTGTTGTGCTCCTCCCTTTCTGGTTATTACACAATTTCCAGAAGTGGTACTTTACATGAAGCTTATAATAGATTTTAATGAAGAACTATTTTAAAATATAATCCAAAACTTTTCAAATTTGGTATACAAGACTTTTATGTCAATCGAAATAACATAATAGATTTTGGTTAAAATAGGCTAACCGGAAGTGGTACATTACTTGAAGTTGTTAACAGTTTTTCTTGAATAAAATGATTTTATTTTGATTTTAGAAATAAATGCTTCAAATAAAAGTTTTAGAGAATTAATTTCTGCGTGTAGCACATCAAGTATTATTAAATTAGCCCTTTGTATAAGCGAGATATGTAAATTTAAAAATTATATACTTTTTTGTTTTTGTAATAAAGCTTGCTATGGATTAGGCCAAAAACATAAAAAAATGTTCATGTTAAATTACGTTAAATACGTGCAATTTTATGATTCGTACAATAACAAATATTATATTTTTATTGTGAAATAAGTCGTATTCATTGTTGTAATCAAATATTTCTTTGTTGTAATCAAAACTCTCTTTAAAAACTTCCTTTATGGTCGTTATATATTTTACTGTTTTGAAGTTAAAATTAATATTTTGTAATTTATTTATTAAAAAAATATGTATAGTTTAATGATCGTACAAGGAAGTCGTGTGGTGTCCACATCAGATTTTTTAAATAACACATGCGCTTTAAGCCATGTTGAATAATGAAATATATTATTGCAAATAATGAGCAATTCTTTAGGATACATTTTTATTATTAATAACACGTAAAACAGATATTAAATATATAATAATTAATATTTTGTAACGTTTATTTATTTGGGTAGTGTAAAAAATAAGAAAAATATGATTAATTAAAATAAATGTTTATTATACGATAAACAATTAAAATAAAGATAATAAAAATAATTAACACTATGATTAAACTATTATAAATAATAATTTAAGAATAAGAATGCAAGAAAACAATATAATTTATTGATGAAAGATCACAAAAATACATAACCAAAAACAACTACAAACAAATATAACAATCCCTAATCTTTGGATGGTCCAGACTCTTTTATGCGAGCGGCAATAACCTGGAAAAAATACAATACATGAGTATACTCTCTCAGTGAGTGCTTAGGATCAACGTAAACACGCAAGGCCTCAGCCCAACTTTAGGTTAGGATAGGATTAGGTACCAGTCCCAGCCGCACTGTAGACTCTTCCTCAGCTCGCAAGCGAGGGTACAGCTTGAACCGCAGAACAGTTCTTTCTCAACACCGCTTGAAAGCAACAACATATAGTAACAACACAACCCTAGCACTCACCGTTACACAAAAAGAAATAAATGCACTCACTATACCCTGATGTTGCCGCTTCAGCCACTCTAGCACAACTGACCGATACCTAAATAAACAATCATTTGATATATATGATCATGTAATTCAATTTAAGCTGAAATTAAAAGATTAAAGAAGGAAGTAAATAAATATAATACTTGCATAACTCAAAATTACGCTAACAATAATATTATTAAATACTTAAACACTAAAATTATTTATTTAAACAATATTTATTATGTTCACAACTTGTAGACTATTTATATCACCAACTGTTCATTTCTCGATGCTCGTCTATTACAGAATGTGTCCACTGGCTTCCCTGACGGTATTTACATATCGGCGTCCTTTCTCAGTAACATTCCACTTGATAACATCGAATACAAAGGATCAGGTGACACTAAGAAATTAAACAGGTCGCGACGGGTTTACTACGACGATGTTTGCAAAGATTGCGTCATCACCCAGCGCTGCGGCGTTCTGGAAATATTCTACCAGAGGCGGCGGTCCCGTACTCCTAGAGTCAGTGGCGTACGTTACAATATATTTATAAATTACAATTGGGACAATAATAAGCCTATTCTGTAAAATATTCGCCTAACGAAACGTTATCATAACAAAATCGTTATTATGAAAATCGTTATACCTACTTAACGATAATCGTTATTTTCGTATCCGTATTCTGTAACACATTTTAAAAAATAATAACTTTGGGATCAAGGTAAGAACTTTATTTCCTAAAATCAAATTATAATTTTAAATGAAATATTTAAAATAATTCATATCACTAACAAAACTTCTAGGTTAGATCAGTTCAGGTGGGAGTTAGCTGTCAACCTGTCAGACTGTTTCTTCTTGTAATGGGCTACGCTATAACTGCTACTACCATCTGTAGACAAATTGGGAAGCTTGCGCTAGGCGCTAGGACTAAAAACTTATTAAATTTAATATTACCTTGTAAAAAACTATAATACTCGTTTGATATAACGTTTTAACGATTCGTTATGTCATAACGATGCTTACAGAATGGACCTGTAAGAGGTGTTCTTTTTTCCATGTAAGAAAATAAAAGAAATTCAAATCTTTTATTAGTAGATAAAATTCCAGTACGATTTAAGAAACTCTATAGCGGTACGATTTAGAAAACTTAGATAACTTTTTAATATATTAATTTAACCTTGAGCGCAGGTACAAAATATACATCAAATAAATATTAATTGTACAATAATACTAGTTTTACAAAAATTAAGGAATGTATAAATATAATTAAGTACTAGGTATGTAATTAATATCACCTAAATAAAATCGTTAAAAATCAACCCTACCTTATTTTCTACATTTCTGTAGCTCAAACAAACAACCACATTTGACTTTAAATTTTTGCTTACGTTACCGACTAAACATTTAGTTCATATATTTTCTACTAGATGCAGCTAATATTTAGTAACTAACGTGAAAATGAGGAGGTACAATATAGTTTACCAGTTCGCATTTGGGCAACTCTTTTCTATAACGAAGCACTTTGACACACTCGGCGATATATTTTATAAGACATGAATCTGTATTAAATTTTGTGTTAAAAATTATATATCTCGTAGTGCAGTACTGATTGTAGTCTCAAGAAAATACCTTATTTTTCTCTTTTCAATGATGTAAGGGTAATTGTGTTTTTTATTTGTTTTACTTCGAAATTATATTTTTTCCATACTTTATATTAAATTAAGGGTTATTTTGAAAATATTGGTAACAATTCTATTGAAAAATATTCATTGTATTTAAATAATTTATTTTGTTAAAAAAAATTACAAAAATCAATCAAATTTAAAAAAATTGTTATCAAGTCGTCTTTGACGAGTATTAGTATAAATTTGTAATTATAAGTTTAATATAATAATGTTGAGCAAGAAAGTCAAAAAATGAGATATCAATCAAATAGAATATAATTAATAAAAATAATGATGTATTTTGTGCAATAATTACAAAATTCGGCAAAAATAATATGAAAAATTTTATTTTGGGGATAAAACAAATAAAAAAACACACAATAACCCTTAAATCATTTAAAAGAGAAAAAAAATAAGTATTTTTTGGGACTAAAATCAGATATGGGTTCCATTTTAAAAAATATAACTTTGTGTTATATCTCGGTAATTTATGGATATAAAAACATATTTCGTACGCCGCTCGTTCGGCAATAAAAATATCTAACTTCTTTATTTGAAACATTTTTCTCGATTACAAATTATTTGAAAAACAAAAAATCTGATGTGGCCAGCACAATACCTGTGTATTATTTACAAATTCCATACATAAATTTTCTTGAAAAAGTTTCTAAATTTCCAGTAAAATTATTTCATAAACGAACTATGTAAATGGCACTTGCCACGGACGTCTTCTTCTTTAGCTTTTCTTATTCGTTAGGGTTGCTAGTTTTTATTTTTTTCTTCCATTCTTTTCTGTTTTGCGGGTCGTCCTCATTCGGTTGCTTTTCTCTGAAGCTTTCCGCAATACAGTCCTTCCATTTTAACCTTGGTCTTCCTCTGTTTCTTCCACCTTCTACTAAGCTATTCACTCTTCAAATATATATTTGTTGACATGTTTAAACCAATGTAATCGTTTCACTTGTTTTCTATAAACTTTTAATACTCGAGTTATTTCCCTTATTGTTTAATTGCTTACCGTATCTTTCCGTGTCTTCCCCAAAATCCATCTCAATATCCTCATCTCTGTCATATTAATTTTCTTTTGATTGACACTGACATCTGTCTACCATCTGTCAGAATTTTCTTAATATAGTAGCTGTTTCCATCGTTATAGCATAGCTGGCTGATTTATGAAATTTAATTTCTTTAACTTTATATCCACTGAATATGAAGAATAAATGCAATTAAATCGTATAGTTAATAGAATAATCTAAACTCTTACGAATCTATTCTCAAATCTTTATAATCTACACATGTGTATGTTTCTTAGTATGTGATATGAAAAGTTTACACTTGGTAACCCGGCACACAACCAGAGAATCTGTATTCGACTGCAGTTTTGTTTTATTCAAAATCCATCAACCATAATGTTTCATATTTTTCCCAGTCGCAAAAAATCACTTTCTGCAGAAAAAAATGTAGTGAGTGCTTGAAACCATATATTATCTTACTTTTTATTCGTGACATGTATACAAAAGAAAATTATATTTTAGGAACGTACAAAAAGTAAAACCGAAATGTTTAATTCATAAGGGTGACGCGTGGCTTAATGCCTAATGAATGGAGTAAACGTTTAGTGAATAAAATGTTGAGGGATCAACTTCTTCATTATAATTTTATTTTAAAAGTGTTGGTTACAATGCGGTCCTTCATCTAAATTGAAAGGGATTTAGTTCTAGGAAGTCTTAATTATCATTCGGTAACTCGTTGGTTGCCGTAAAATATACGTACTGTACCTCATGAAAATTTCCCTTCTTTTGCCGAGATACATAATATGTAGTGCCACATGCAGTAAAAGTCTTTCATGTAGTAAGGTTTCACAGTGATGCTTCGGACGTCCTATCTATACGCATAAACTACTTGTAAATTGTTTTTTTTTTCATTAGAGCCAAAAGTTTTAAATTCATAGTTATCAGAAATAAAAGTGTATAAACATGACAGTAATATTTTCATAACAATTTACTGAAAAATGTGGACAAGTAAAAATAAATAAGTAATATATATATATATATATATATATATATATATATATATATATATATATATATATATATATATATATATATATATATATATATATATATATATATACAGGTGAGTCACCGAAATCGCCGTCTTCGATATCTCCCTTGTCGTTAGTGATACAGCATAAGTTTATTAACAGAATTTATTCGTCTACTCAAGGAGCATAACGTAAAATTATTTTCACATATACGGGGTGTTGCATTACGGCTCGGCGAGAATTGTTTTTCTTTTTTTAAATGGAACACCCTATATATTTTTATATATTTTGAATTGTATTTTATTCACCTATACGAACATATGAATTTTGTTTTAGTTTTCCACGGCATTGCCAAGTTATTCCGTTTTTTCTAAAAAAGACCGAATACACGCATTGCTTTATAAAGGCTTACTGAAGTTATTTTAATAGTAAGAATTAAGAATTTTCTTTTCTGTATAACTGTAATTATACTCGTTCTGATATATTTTTTTTAAAATGTAATTATTAAGGCTGTTCAATAAAGCGAATCAAATGTACTCAATTTCAAATGACTATAACTCGTCATTTTCAAATGGAACACCCTATATTTTATTATTCAGTTGTGTGTATTATTGTATTATCTTTATATGTTATTAAGGATATCCCATGCCTAAAACCAATAATTTTGGAGATTTTCACCATTTTTCTCTAAATTTATATATTCATTTAAAAAATTAAATCTAGTATACCATTGATATTGTTTTTTGAATAAGAAACAATTGCAGTAATGATAGTATTTTCATTACCCAGGTTGTTATTAATAACAGAGGGATTAAGTAAATTAATTTATTAATATGAGTCTCTCATAAGAAGAACTTACGAATATGGTGTACGCACTTAGAGAAGCGGAAAGAAACCCTCTTTTGTCGTACTGAACATGACCAGTTCTTTCAAACCTTTCCCTTAGTTTTTTAAAATAACGTGGATTTGGATGTCGTCTTCCCGGAAACCGTTGTGCATAAATTCTTGATGCCAAAAGAGGGTTTGTTTCCGCTGCTTCAAGTGCATACACCATATTCCTAAGTTCTTCTTGCGCACTCTCCACGCCAGCATTGAATGTCCGTGAGGTGACGCCTGGCCTGACTAGCATACACCATATTCGTAAGTTCTTCTTGCGAGAGACTCATATTAATAAACTAATTTACTTAATCCCTCTGTTATTAATAATAACCTGGCTAATTAAAATACTATCATTACTGCAATTGTTTATTATTCAAAAAACAATATCCATGGTATACTAAATTTAATTTTTAGTTGAATATATAAATTTAGAGAAAAATGGTGGAAATCTCCGAAATTATTGGTTTTAGGCATGGGGTACCCTTAATAACATATGAAGATAATACAAAAATACACACAACTGAATAATAAAATACAGGGTGTTCCATTTGAAAATGACGAGTTATAGTCATTTGAAATTGAGCACATTTGATTCGCTTTATTGAACAGCCTGTATAATTACATTTAAAAAAAAAAATATGTCAGAACATAGAGTATAATTACAGTTATACAGAAAAGATAATTCTTAATTCTTACTATTAAAATAACTTTAGTAAGCCTTTATAAAGCAATCCGTGTATTCGGTCTTTTTTAGAGAAAAAACGGAATAACTTGGCAACGCCGTGGAAAAACTAAAACAAAATTCATATGTTCGTATAGGTGAATAAAATACAATTCAAAATATATAAAAATATATAGGGTGTTCCATTTAAAAAAAGAGAAACTATTCTCGCCGAGCCGTAATGCAACACTCCGTATATGTGAAAATAATTTTACGTTATGCTCCTTGAGTAGACGAATAAATTCTGTTAATAAACTTATGCTGTTTTACTAACGACAAGGGAGATATCGAAGACGGCGATTTCGGTGACTCACCTGTATATATATATATATATATATATATATATAAGTACATACGTTGTACCAAAATATCAAATAACCGAAAATAAATAAATAAATAAAAACATTTATGTGATTTTATCATTATATCTATCATCTACTATACTGTATTTCAGATAAGAATAGAGTTTGTGGCGCTGCCGAGCCAGCCAAACTTATGAATTAGTTTTGTGTTGTGCACGACATACTTGACATCTCGAAACGATTTTTAATTCTTTAGTAAATAAACAGTTACTTAAAGTAGTTAGATAAATTATAACGTCAAAATGAAATAAATAATTTACCTGCTTACATGTTTGTTATTGTAAAGTTGGTTTGCGCTTACACCAATCAGAAAGCTGGAATTCTAAGCCCTATCTTACTCCTACCTCGATTCTTATCTGAAATATAGTACAAGTAAATATAATTTAAATTAAGATACGAGTATATTTAGTTTTGGCACTGGAGATCAGATTTTTGTCCCCTCATTGCTGGAAAATAGTTGAGACAATATTAAGCAATACTTAAGTTAATTGTTTAAATTGTAAGTTATTTTTGTAAGATTCTATATTTTGTTACAAAAAAAACCTGTTGTGGCCAGCACAATACCTCTCGCCATTTTCATTTTTTGTTGCATAGAGCGCGAGCAGTCATGCGACTTTATTGGCCTTGGCAAGCAGAAATGGGGGCTCATGTCAGATTGACAGTTAGTAATAATGTCCATAGGTGTCAAGTATCATAATTTTTTCATTCAAAATATCATGATTTCCAAATCTATCAGAATATTTTGAAATTTTGAATGAAAACTTATGAAATATAAGAATTGTGACATCTATGTAAATAACTATTAGCCGTCATTCTGACACGGATCCCGATATCTGTTTGCCAAGGCCAACAAAGTCACATGACTGCTCGCGCCCTATAAGTACCGAATTTGACATTTCTTGTACACATAAATAATTAAAATTGTATCTCTTCTTTTGTTCTATGAGGAATTTTATCCTACTCTTCTAATATGTTCAAAATTCTTCAAATTCATTGCCGTTATGATCAGTATTTCTTAAGGATATATGTAATATTAATAGACCTATAGTTTTAAATACAGACGGCTATATATATATATATATATATATATATATATATATATATATATATATAATTTATTGTCGAAGAAAAGATTCTTGGCTTCTATTTTATGAAATATAAATTTAAAATTTAATCTTAAACATTGAATTGAATCGAATTTTTTAATGCACTTTTTTTCAGTTTTTAATTATGTCCCATAAAACCCACAAATGTCATTGATGTGCTATTCGGATGTGTATTTATGTGAATTCTAAATAAAGTAATAAATAAAAAATATCAATGGTATATTTAAAAAATGTGTAAAAGTCTTTTAATTTGCAATGTGGCTTTAAGGTTTTTATTGTTAGTAATATAAAAGAAATCCCTATCACCCAGAAAGTATGTAATGAATATGAATGGCCTTTCAACTTAAGAAGTAAAATACTAGAATAGTTTTAGTTTTACGGCTATATAAACTAAAAGTCGTTAAAATTTCATCGTAAATCGTAAACTTTACATCTGGAAGACAAATCTGATGTCTCTTGTTGACATAATCATTAACTTTTAAATTACTACCTGGGTTGGAATTCTGAAAAAAATCTTCCCGAGATGCTGTTCATCATAATGCGTCTTCTTCCGTTCCGCAGTGGAAACTGACAAAGATAATTCCATACTTTACAAAGAACAACGGGAAAGAACAAAAAATCGAAAATTCAGGCTGTAATATGAAACGGAACGTAAGTGAGTACGACGGCACGAGAAACCAAAACGGAGAAGGATTCTGCAAGAAGCTTTAACTTCTATGAAGAATATAATTTCATAATAGCGTTTTCAGTACCATGTACATTTATAAATTTTAATTAAGCGTTTCACGTAAATTTTATCACGAATTAGATTATAAGAGCTAGGTCTCAAAACTTTCTTGCCTTACCAAATTTTGCAGGTGATAGAAAGAAAACAATATCCCTTTACTTTAATACACATATCATATTTTTTAACTAGCAACTTGACTTATTATTAATTATTAGAGCTCGAACTTATACCGTTATGATTAATTATTATTAGTACATATTAAGCCTGCATTACGGGTATAATACATTTTTTTTTTCTTAAAACTATTTAAATTAATATATTTTAATAATTTTACAATTATAAAAAAAAAAACTAGTTGTTTTCCCATATGATCTAAATTTTTAAATCCTAGAAATAGGCTATTCGGATCGAGGAGAATTTAAATACGATTTAAAAATAATACATTTAGGATGGATCTAAAATATTTATAATCTAAATGATCTAAACAAAGATTTTGCCTTCTAACAGTAAAAATCTGTTGTGGCCAGCACAATACCTCTCGCCACTTCTGTTTTTGGTTACATAAGTATAGGGCGCGAGCAGTCATGTGACATTGTTGGCCTTGACAAGCAGATATGGGGGGTCCGTGTCAGAATGACAATTAGTAATTATATGCATAGGTATCAAATGTCGGAATTTTTCATTAAAAATTTCAAGATTTTCTAAATTCACGTAGTTAATTTGTCACCAGGAGTGTGGTCGAAGAAAATAAACCACATGGAATTGGAAAATCACTAAATTTTGAGTGAGAAATTATAATATTTGACATAATATATGTACATAATTACTAGCTATCATTCTGACACGGGCCCCCATGTCTGCTTGTCAAGGCCAACAATGACACATGACTGCTCGCGCCCTATTGTATTTAACATTATACACCAAAAATTCTAATTCTATAAAGAAATTTTGTCCTCTTCTAATTTTTCGAAATTAATTATCGGGATTGAGAGTATTTTTGAAGGGTATACTCGTATGTAGTATATCTATAATTTAAAATATTGAATTATTAATATAATAAGAAATAATATAATGTATGTACTTCCCAGAAAAAATCTTCAGTAATGTCTCTGAATTTTTGACACTGACATTTATCGGACAGTTACAAACATTTTTAATTTTCAATTAGTTTCCATGACATTATTTGGGCTGAGATTTATTACAACACAGTAACTTGTATTTCTTTATCTCTAAATCTATAAAAGATATAATATAATATTTATATGTTTGTATTTATATTTAATCTTCTTTAATACAAGTACGAACAAAAATTGTCAAAAAATAATATTTAATTTTTTTTTTTTTAAGAATCTGCTACTTTTTTTTCAGATCTTCCCAGTAATGTCCGATTGAGAAACGGGTAGTTAAACAGATATTAAGTATTATAGTTTTTGAGAAATCGTCCTTCCAACTTCCCCCCCCACGCACACATAAACAAACACACACAAACACAGAGGCATGATCGTAAAAATAGTATAATCGGATTGTAGGGATCTTAAAACGTGCTTAATTATTAAAATCTGGATATGCGATTTTTAGCAAGAATCGAATGCTTCTCTTAGCGAGAGGAAAAAATGAATGAAAAAAATGTACAGTCGGTGACACGAGAGAAAATTGGTCTGATAAATGTTAAATTCTAGCAGGATTTCTGTAAAGCGGTACTACGATTAGACATATTTACTATGTCTTGCCATTCGTTAATATACATGAATCGCTCTAAGCAAGAGTAGTAAATTGCACCGAAGCGACGCCCATGGTTTACTTTTACTACATAACAATACGATTACGTTACGCCTGTACGTTGAACCTTGCAACAAATTGTAGAGGTTATTTAAAATTTGCAATTAAGTTCGAATTAAAATAAAATTAACATCTCCATTCAATATTTCATCTTATCAAATCTAGTATTCTTGTTTAATGCACAATTATATGTCTCTTATTATTTTTTTCTGCATCGCAAAAACCTCCAAAAAAATATACAGATTTGCAAAATTTATACCAAATATAAGGGTAGAAATTACCTGGAAATGGGAAAATTCCGTGGTAAAAGTGGAAAATATTTGATACTGTAAATACAAATTTCACATAGCACCGTAGAAAGTCATCCGACTGACCATAAACTTTATCATAATCTCTTCTTCAATAAAGTATGAAATGCCAGCTCTTCTCCGAAGTAATAATTTAAAATTATCAATTGGAAAAATATGCACTTATTTAATTTTGCATATGCATTATTCGATTTCCTTAAAAATATGCAAGCATGTACTTAACGTGCATTTTGCATAGTTTGTGAGCTCTATTAATTATAATCCATAATTAGATCCATCAATCTGCCAAGATCATTAACTAAACTTCATTTAACCGAAAAGTAAATAGCTGGTATATGAAGTGTTCCACTAACAAGCTGGGCAAGTTTAAAGCAATTTTACTTTACCTGATATATATTTTTTAATTTAAAATAAGAAAAAAGAAAATATATTGTTTGATAATGTAAGGTAATTTTAGTTTGGTTGGTCTTAAATGTATTATTGTTTTTTCACTAACTATACGTATGCACGTATTTATAGTATGTATAGAAAAATCTGTTGTGGCTAGCACAATACCTCTCCCTACTCCCGTTTTTGGTTACATAAGAATAGAGAGCGAGCAGTCATGTGACATTTTTGGCCTTGACAAGCCGATATGGGGGCCCGTATCAGAAGAATAATTAGTAATTGTGTACATAGATGTCAAATGTCAGAATTTTAGAATAATTCTACTTACATCTGTTTTTATATTTAGATTTTTTAATTTTAAAATTTTGTCCTCTTCTAATTTTTCAAAATTCATTGTCGGGATTGACAGTATTTTTGAAGTGAATATGTAGTATACCTATAATTTTAAATATTTAACTATTAATTTAATAAGAAATAATATAATGTATGTACTTCCCAGAAAAAAACTTCAGTAATGTCTCTGGATTTTTGCCTCTGACATTTATCTGACAGATACAAACATTTTAATAGTTCAATTGGTATCCATGACATTATTTAGGCTGTGAGATTTATTACAACAGATTATTTTACACCTTATATTTCTTTATCTCTAAGTTTATAAAAGATATAATAAAATATTTATATGTATCATATAGATTATATTTAATAAGCAAGAACAAAAATTAAAAAAAAAATTAGATGATTTTTTTAAGAATCTGCTACTTCCGGATGTCCAATTATTACCAAAATCTTTTCAAGTCTTTCCAGTAATGTCCGATTAAGAAATACGTTGTTAAACAGATATTAAGTACTATAGTTTTTGAGAATTCGTCCTTCGAATCTACTCACACACATACACACACGCACACATACACACACACACACTTACATCCACACACACACACAGACATCATCGTAAATATATTAAAATCGGATTGTAGGGACTTTAAAACGAGCTTAATCATTAAAATCTGGATATGCGACTTTTAGCATGAATCCAATAGCTTTCTTAGCGAAAGGCAAACACGAATTGTAAATAACTTGATTCAAATTTGTTAATAATCATTACATAAAGAAATGTTTGTTATTCAAACTATAATAATTTCTATCTAAATATTGCTGCAGACAGCGAGCAAACAAATATAGCCATTTTGTTATAAACTTTGTTTTATATGCACTTTGTGAATAATTAATCTAGCCACAAAGTAACATAACTATTTAACATACGCTATGCATTAGTGGTCAGTGGTTTATGAGGCGCCGTTTGTTCCATTTATAAAAGTAAATAAATAAATTTATTTTACACTGATAAATAAAATTTCTTTCAATAAATATATATTTTTTTATTTGATAAATAAAATAATTATTGAGAAATAAAAATATTTATGATAAATAAAAATTTCCGTGTGAAAAATAATTTTTTTTATGATAAATAAAAGTTTTTGTGCGAAAAATAAAAATCTTTATGATAAATATTTTTTTTTGCGATAAATAAAAGTGTCTACGATAAATAAAACTTTTTGTTATAAATAAATATTTTTACGATAAATAAATCTTTTCGCGCAAAATAAAAGTTTTTCTGAGATATAAATGTGTCTCTGATAAATAAAAGTTGTATCTTTCAATTTACGACGATAGATGACGCTGACACCTAAAGGTAGGTCCTTACTATCTATTAGGAAACCTTCCGTCAACTGACCGAAAAAGTAATTGCATTTATCATTATTTAACCATAAAACACATACTTACTAATGAATTTCATACATTTTTATTTAATTGTGGAAAAAAGGTTGTTCTTTATTTTGATTGATACATTGTATTAAAATTAGAATTTATCGATCTCTGTTAAAACAAATAATTGTTAAGGGCCTGCATTACACATACCAAACAGATTTCTTAATGAAAGGATTACATGTACTCTTTAGTTTTAAATATATATATATATATATATATACTTTTCAAATAGATTAATAAATTATCCATTAATTTGTAATATGACGATGATTATTAAATATGAAATTGCATAAAGTAATAAATATGAAAGTTATTTATGTTGAATATAGTCTATTTCCTTTAAAATAACGTGTTTTTTTTTTGGGGCGTACTAATGACTGCAGAATAATATTGTATACAAAAAATGTTCAGGAATACGGGTTTAATTTATTAGTAATAACAAACCAAAAATTGAACCAGCTGTACTCAAAGGATAGAACAAAATATATATATATATATATATATATATATATATATATATATATATTTAATTTTGTTCTATATATTGGTCTATATATATATATATATATATATATATATATATATATATATATATATATATATATATATATATTTAAAACTAAAGAGTACATGTAATCCTTTCATTAAGAAATCTGTTTGGTATGTGTAATGCAGGCCCTTAACAATTATTTGTTTTAACAGAGATCGATAAATTCTAATTTTAATACAATGTATCAATCAAAATAAAGAACAACCTTTTTTCCACATTTAAATAAAAATGTATGAAATTCATTAGTAAGTATGTGTTTTATGGTTAAATAATGATAAATGCAATTACTTTTTCGGTCAGTTGACGGAAGGTTTCCTAATAGATAGTAAGGACCTACCTTTAGGTGTCAGCGTCATCTATCGTCGTAAATTGAAAGATACAACTTTTATTTATCAGAGACACATTTATATCTCAGAAAAACTTTTATTTTGCGCGAAAAGATTTATTTATCGTAAAAATATTTATTTATAACAAAAAGTTTTATTTATCGTAGACACTTTTATTTATCGCAAAAAAAAATATTTATCATAAAGATTTTTATTTTTCGCACAAAAACTTTTATTTATCATAAAAAAAATTATTTTTCACACGGAAATTTTTATTTATCATAAATATTTTTATTTCTCAATAATTATTTTATTTATCAAATAAAAAAATATATATTTATTGAAAGAAATTTTATTTATCAGTGTAAAATAAATTTATTTATTTACTTTTATAAATGGAACAAACGGCGCCTCATAGTGGTTTGTGAAATACACTCTAAATAATATAATTAATGTATTGGTATTACATTTTTATAACATGATAATGTAAATTATGGATTTATGGACTTTAAACAATATAAGTGATTTATGTTATAATTATTGGAGCCTGGCAAAAATATTTAATTTATTTAAAGCTGTAATAAATTTCATAAATCTGCCAGCTTTGCTAACTATGGAAACTGCTAATATATTCAGATAATTAAAATTGACATATGTCAGTATCAATGAAAAGTAAATGAATGTGGACACGAAAAGATACGGAAGCGAAATAACTCTAGTGTTACAAGTTTCTAGAAAGATACAAGAGAGACGATTACATTGGTTTGAACATGTCATGAGGAGAGATGAATAATATATTGGAAGAAGAATGAATAGCTTAGTAATAGAAGGTTGTAGAAACAGAGAAAGATCAATGATAAGATGGAAGGACTGCACTGCGGAAGACTTGAGAAAAAAGGAACTGAATGAGAACGACACGCAAAACAGAAATGAGTGGAAGAGCAAATAAAAAATAGCAACCCCTAACGAATGGGAAAAACTGAAGAAGATGTCAGTGTGAAGTTCAATTTGCATAGTTCGTTTATAAAATAATTTTACTGGAAACTTAGAAAAATTATGTATGAAATTTATACATAATACTCAGGATTGGCTGAAGGTATTGTGTTGGCCACATCAGATTTTTTATAATTAATTTTCAAAGTTTACATACGAAAAGCATTGGCATTGGTTTCGAGTGCGAAAATCAAAATGTCAAAGCATTTTGCACTATAAACCAGCCGATTGTAGGGTGGGCACGGGTTTCGTTTTAAGTTGTTATAAGGTTATTTTAGACTATATAATTATTTTATAAATAATAACCACATATATTTAACTAGTTTAATATTATATACGTATACGTCCATAACCTCCTTTGAAATCTTGAACCTACTATGTTGGAAAGGATGTAGAGACTCGGCTTACGTGACTGTTTAATGTTTAAATACTTGAAATGGAATTTATTACAGTTATTATGTATTTGGGCATTGTGGAATAAAGGTTTACTATATGAATGTAGTAGGGTTTCATCAAGTCAAGTAGCTTGATATTTTTGTAAATTACTTGACTTGACTTGAAAATCAAGCTTTTCAAAAATTCATTACTTGACTTGACTTGATTTTCTATCGATACTACTTGACTTGATCAAGTAATTTCAAGCAAATTCAAGCTACTTGATAACGAACCGATTATGTACGAAAACGCGCGAATCAGTAGAATCATAACCTAGCTGTGTGTGGTACGGCGTGGTGTGCCATATGCTGTGCTGATTCACTACTGCAAGTTAAAATCTGTGCAGAGGTTTAAAAAATTCACTCAATATTGGAATATATACTAGAATGACCCGAGAATATGTCAACAAAATTTGTCCTAATCATTATTATTAAGTTAACTGTAGATGGTTAAATTATCGCACAAAAGCCCAAAAAGCTATACTCCATTTGAAATAAGAATAATAATTGGGACTTCTGATTGTGTCTACATATTCTCAGGTCATTCTAGTATATATTCCATTAATGAATGGGTTTTTTAAACCTCTTAGTATCTCGGAGAAAAATAAAGTTCCAAAATGTGCCATGTTATTTAAATGGGAAAAAATCAAATGCATTTAGGCACGAACAAATATTAAAATTAAGCGGAATCTTTGTCAGTATAATTTGTTTTTATTCATTTGGAACCATTTTAGGGGGTGGTCCAGTTAAAATTCAACTTGTCCCCTTTTAAGGTCCACCATAATACATACACTATAAATAGTTTGTTAATTCATATATATTTTCAAACCTTTTTTTTTAATTTTTAAATTTGAATGTATGATTTATTTTTATGAATAAAAGTTTATATTTCAAGGTATATTATTGATATTGTTATAAAACATAAGGACCTATATGAAAATGGAATGTTGTCTTGAAGAACTTTTTCTGGTAACTAAAAAAATAATTACTTGATTTTTTCAAGTAATTGAAAAATAACTACTTGACAACTTGATTTTCGGCTACTATTACTTGACTTGAGATTGACTTGATTTCAAGTCAAGTCAAGTAACTTGAATATCAAGTCAAGCCGTGAAACTCTAAAATGTAGTGTTTAATCCGTGTATCCTTTCTTGTGAGACATGAAAGGTGCTAACAATTTCAGAAGCGAAGCGGGATTAAATATCTATGTGCAGAGGAGATTTGTGATTTTGTATAGATAATATCGAAATGAAGAGACTTAGTTCAAGCCACAGTACATAATAAAGAGAAGTATTCCGACGTAGCGGTCAAGTGTATCGCCAGAACGCAGGCAGTTGTGTGCGAGAGAGACAAAAAAAGGTGTCTATAATGCCGTGCGCTACCGCGTTAACCGAATAAAAATAATTCATTAATACTTATATAATTATATATATTATTATATATTATATTATTTTAATACTAATTTTTATGCTGTAGACATATTTTCAAGTTGATCAATTTTATTTAATATGTCTTAATCATTTAACTGTTTGATTTTTTGTCGTGCAGCTTTTAGTTCATCAATTATTTTATTCTTAATTTTTAGCCTTTTCTGCACTTGTCTCTTACTGTCTAATCGTCTGCGCACTGACCGATTCTTAGAAACTGTATTTATTTTAAGTTTGTTTTTGAAATTTACGGTTGCTTTTTTAGATTTCTTACAAAATGTACAATTAGATTTATTGTTGCTACTTTCAGAAATACAATCTTCCAACAAATATGGACAACTAACGTGTCTCCACACTTATAGGTAGTGATCTCTGGTATATTTAATTGGACTGAAATTTGTAGGACTTTCAGCTATACCAATTCCACCGTAGAAAACGGCGGTATTATGTAATTTATTTACAATATCTTGTATTTCTTCTATGTTAGAGGGGTTTTCAGTTTTACCATAAATTATTAAGTGATCAAATATATAAATGTTCATCGTATTTGGAGTTAATACAATTTTTCTTTTTATAACTGTTTCACTAAATTTTAAAGCAGTCATTTCAGAAATAGAAATTATTTTATCTGTAAATCAAGTAAATTAGGTACAGAAGCAAGTTGATCTACAATTGTCTCTAGATCCATATTATTATTTACTACATCACAAGCCAATGAAATTTTTGGACAATAAAATAATGTTACTTTAAATTTAAATTAAACTAACTTGTTTCTGGTTCAATTATTTCTCTTTTTTGTCAATTAAAGCATGTCGATATAGTGAACGCCGCTGTTTTATGTCTTTTGACAAATATTTTGGGCAATTCGGGAATATCCTGCGATAACCTTGGGTATGCTAGTGAATACTTAAAAAATTGTATAAATATTTAAGACAGATTTTGAAAATACGTATATGAATTATGCTTACTGAATACGTTTCAGTTGTTACTTCCTTAATAATATACTAAGGTTGAAAATGCTTTTCACAAATATAGTCTTTCGATGTTAATATTTTATCTTTTCGTGGTATTTACAATTGGGTACCTTTTACCCATTTTTATTAGTTTATTATATATGCTACTGTTAACACCATTAATAAACAAGAACTTGAAATCGTGAAAATAATATAGGAAAACTCGATAGCAACACAGTAAGCGAACGGAATGCATAGACACCGTTTTCTGTCTTTCACTATCCTTCTATCTCGCACAATTGTCTACGGACGGGCGACGCTCATCGCCGCTTGCAATCGGCTGGGTTACAATACCTGTATGTATCTTCTACCGTGGTTCAAGCAGATGTCTGAAAATAGGCGACAGTTAAATAAATTGGTGATTTAAGTGCAAGTGAATGTAATGTTTAATATGTGTGTTTTTTGTGATACGTGAAAAGTGCTAACATTATTATTAATAATATATAAAACAAAATTGTTTGTAGATTTATAGTTTACAGACTCAAAATCGCTGGGAAAAGAAATATTTTTGCTGGAAAATGAGAGTAAATCTGTCATAATAATATTTATGTAAAAAATTAATTTTTATTATCTTTCCATAGTATAATTATTTAATATTCTGTTGTAACATTACTTACAATCATGCAAATAAATAGGAAACCGTAAATTCATCCAATTCTCAGTATATTTGACAGTTGAAATTGGCTCGCTAATGGCGGCGATTTTGGCCCATGGCCATACCATGTATATAGAGGTATCCTAGCCGAATTTAGAGTACCTCTATATACAAGGTATAGCCATAGGCCATTTGCGGGCCAATGTTAAACAGACATACTGAGTATTCCATTCCCTATTTATTTAATAAATGTGATATTACATTAATTAATATCGATAAAACAAAAATTTTAATAGTTTATGGAGGTCGACCAAAAAAATTAACATGCGATTTCAAGTACAATATCAAGTAGTTGAAGTAGTAAAAAATTATACGTATCTATGGGTATCAAATTTAATAGTTCTGGTATGTTTTATTAAACTACCAAACACAATAACGTAAAAGCAAACTTAGCGATACAAAAAGTTAATACATTGTTGTCAGTAACAAAATCTAAAAACTGGACTGAAAAAAACTTTTTATGTAATGCAATTATATTAGCAACAGGACTTTTCGCTGGGGAAAATCTGGGGCCTCAGGTATTTCAAGGAATTAGAAAAGACTCAAGAAAGATATCTCAGACGTTTATTACGTTGTCAGAAATCAACACCAGGCTTCTTCCTTAGAATGGAAACCGGGGTAAAGCATATAGAAACCGACGTTCTCAAAACTGCACTTAACTGGTGGCACAAATTATATATAATGGAAGACCACAGAATTCCAAAATTACTTTTTAATCGCCTTCTTGTTCTCGATAAATCAGAATCAAATAAATCAGTTTATAATTAGTCTTCTCAATTGAAATAAATTCTTGTATCACTTGGTTTCGGTGAGCTTTGGACGAATCAATTCATTACCAAAAATGACACAAAAAATATATTTGAAAAATTTGAAGATAATTTAATCATATCAGATAAAAATAAAACAACAGGTTCAAATTACAATAATTTTTACAAAATTATTAAGAGTGACTAATAATAATAATTTTTATTTTGTATAAACTTTATTACATTTATTACAATTAGAGATATAGATGGGGATGAATCAGTTTTTCCATTATACTTTATTTTAACATTACACTTGCGTTGATGGAAATGCGATGAAAGGACAGTTACAAACATCCAAGCCCCTGGTGGGAATCGAACCCATAACCCCACGATCCGAGCGGTGATGGTCGCTTTGAGCGCTATCGGAACACGATGCCTCAACACACTCGGCCACCGAGGTGGCATTAAGAGTGACTATGAAATGTGTAAAGTATAGCTCGTAGCTCAATTTATGGTGGTATTCTGAGCGTTTTCATAACTTCTATAAGAGTTTTCTTAAGGACTTATAGATCTTAAACGTCAGAGTGGTATTCTGAGCGCATCTATAGCTTATAGATTTATCTTAAATGACTTGAGATAACTTAAAACCTTACGGTCACTGTACAGTTCGCCACAACTCGTCAGAAAATCATATAAAAGTACAATTTGGTTTGAAAATGAATAAAAATTTGCAATTTTTTTATTTTGCACATTTATTATCAAAAGAGGAGTATGAACGTTAAGTATTAATTAAATTACAGATAAATAATTGGAGTTGCAGTCTGGTGAAAAAATGTTTATTAGGATCTATTTAACATTCCGACGTTTCGAATCCAAATGAACCATTATCAGGGATCTGGAATACATTTTTATACACATAATACAAAAATCAAGAAAATGTTTTACAAAAATTTGCTGAAGTTACTTACAGTTAATGTATAGTTGGGAAACAATTCATTACAAAACGAAAATTAAATGTAAAAAATCTGATGTGGCCAGCACATAACCTCTCGCCGTATATTTTACCTGGCTGTATGCATAAAGCAAAGAATATTTTTATAAATACAAATAATATATTCATATAAATCTATGACGTATAAACTTCTTTATTATTCAATAATAGCATGTCTCAACATGAAGATATTTTACCATAAATTATGTTACAATAAATTACAAAGTAGAGTTTACCATATATAAATATTAGGCTGGTAACTGCAATTTTCAATTCGAACAACGTTGTTTACTTTCTCTTCATATTCTTCTAGTAAAAACATTAATTTTGGGCGGTCTAAAATGTATATATGGATTGTGCATCTATTCTTACATATCTTCTTTTACATTTTATTTTTTCATACATGTTATATCTAAATAACACTAATTCCCTTTAATAAAGTGACGGATAGATTGCACTCCGATTATTCTTATATCGATGTGTAATTTTGTCAATATTTACAACTTACTTGAGAAGAATTTGATAGCTTTTTCGCAATTCAAAGTTACTCTAGTCTATAGTACTGGTGTACATTGTCCCATAATGTTTGAAACAAATTTAAGTCCTTCAACCTAGACTTGTCATCTCCATAATAGTCACAGATCAAGCATTAAGGGATTCTCCAAGTACATTTTTCTTTCATTACTCATTATTTCTGACACTGACATTTATCTGTCAGTTACAAATAATTTAAATTATCAACTATTTTCATGGCATTCTTTCGGCTGTCAAATTTATTACAACAGATTATTTTATATATTATATTTCTTTTATCTCTAAATCTATGGAATATATAATAAAATATTTAAATGTATCAGATAGAGAATTTAATTTTCTTTAATATTACCACGAAAAATTTTCAAAAAATAATATTTAGAAGATTTTTTTTCAAGAATCTTCTACTTCCGGTTGTCCAATTATTACCAAAACCTTTTCAGATCTTCCCATGAATGACCGATTGGGAAATACGTTGTTAAACAAATTTTAAGTCTTATAGTTTTTGAGTAACCGTCCTTCCAACATCCCACACACACACACACACACACATCCACACACACACACACACACACACACAGACATCATCGTAAAAATGTTAAAATCGAATTGTAGGGACCTTAAAACATGCTTATTCAATAAAATCTGGATATGCGATTTTTAGCATGAATGCAATACCTCTCTTAGCGAGAGGTAAAAATCTGATGTGGCCAGCACAATACCTTCCGTCAATCCTGTGTATTATGTACAAAATCCATACATAAATTTTCTTACTAAAGATTCTAAATTTTTGGTATTATGTGATTCCCTTTCTCGGCAACTGAATTCCATACTCCTGATAACAAAAAAATAATAATAAGAAATTATGATATTTTGAATGAAAAATTATAACACTTGTCAGTTATGGACATAATTATTTGCTGTCATTTTGACACGGGTCCCATATCTGCTTACCAAAGTCAGCAAACTGATGTCACTACACGCGCCCTATACATAAATTTTCTTGCAAAAGATCCTATATTCCCAGTAAAGTTATTTCATAAACAAACTATGCAAATTGCACTAGACACTGACATCTTCTTCTTTAGTTTTTCCCATTCGTTAGGGGGTCGCTATTTTTTATTTTCTTCTTCCACTCATTTTTGTTTTCCGTGTCGTCCTCATTCAGTTTCTTTTCTCTCAAGTCTTCTGCAATACAGTCTTTTCATCTTATATTTGGTCTTCCTATGTTTCTTTCACCTTCTATTAATATATTCATCTCTCCTCATAACATGTTCAAACCAATGTAATCGTCTCTCTTATATCTAGAAACTTCTAACACTAGAGTTACTTCCCTTTTTCTTTCATTGATTTACATTTTATTGATACTGACATCTGTCAATTTGAATTACCTGAATATATTAGCAGTTTCCATGTTTCCATGGTTAAGTTAGCATAGCTGGCTGAATTATGAAATTTATATAAAATTTATTATCGTTATTCTTCTTTAACTCTATATCTGTTGAATATCAAATATAAAATGCAATCAAATCGTATAGACAATAATATATTCTTTAAGTTATAATAAAATTTAACTGATTTTTTCAAGAAAAACTATTAAAATCTTCAAATGAAGGTACTTCCGGTTGACCAATTATTTACCAAAATCTAAAAAGGTCTGCATATGGTTGTAAGGAAGAGGAATACGCAAGAATTGTAATTTTTGGAATTCTAGTATTGGAGATATCGTGCCCGAAAACGCGGTCACACACACACACACATACACACACACACATACACACACACACACGAACGCACACACAAACATACAGACATCATCGTAAAAATAGTAAAATCGTATTGTAAAGACCCTAAAACGTGCTTATTCAATGAAAACTCACCACCGAATTTTTTGACCAAAGAGAATACCTTCCTTACCTAGAGGTGACGGAAGGTAAAAAGGATGAATATGTCGTCAAAAGTATCAAGGTAATAAAATAAAAAGCGTGCATACATAAGAAAACGATTCAGTAAACTAATACATCATGTTGCAGGAAAAATTGCATGATGTATCTGGATCCCACGCAGTTCGATGACCTGGATGTTGAAAATTAGGGGGAATAAACTGGTTTTAATGTGTTTAATTTTAATTTATATTTTAACAATTCTTTTTTATCTTTCATTTTTAATTTTTATCTTATTTTAACTTATTTTTAACTTTAATATACTTTCTTTTATTATTATTATCTTTTTTAATGGTTTAATTTTAATATATTTTTATATTGTTTGTCCAAAATTTCATTGTAAATAACACTTAAATGTTGGATGTCGGTCTGTGAATTTATGGAGTTTTTATGTTTAAGGATTTCCAACATTTCTATAGTGAGTCCGTTTGTTTAAATTTTTCTCTAGTTTTAATATTTTGGTTTCTTGAAAATTGAAAGTGTGGTTCTGAGTTTGCGTATGATGGACCAAAGCACATTTCACAGTATTGGTAGTTTTCTTAGAATTCCTTACATGTTCCGAAAGTCTAGTTTTTAAATATCTTTTAGTTTGCCCGATATATATGTACGTTTTCACAGTCTTGGCAAGGAATTTTGTATATAATGTAAGAATGGTTCATTAAATTTGTTGGATGTTTTGTATTACTGAATAATTGACCGACTGTGTTTTGTTGTTTGAAAGTAATGTTAACTGGTAAATATTGTGTTATTGTTTTCTTTATATTGTGTGAAAAGTTTTTTATGTATGGAATCGTGTATGTATTGGTTTTGTTGATTATTTTCTGTTTTTGGTTTGTAGTTGGGTTGTATATAATTCCATTAGTTAGTGTTTTTGGGTAGTTGTTGTCTAAAAGTTGTTTTTTAACCTGGTTTTTGACGTTGTCATGGAGGCAAGATGATGTGAGTCGAAGAGCTCTATTTTTCAAATTCTTGGCTACAAAATTCCTTGCCAAGACTGTGAAAACGTATCGGGCAAACTAAAATATATTTAAAAACTAGACTTTCAGAACATGAAAAGAATTCTAAGAAAACTACCAATACTACAAACATTTTGAATAATCTTAATTAATGCCAAATAATAACAAATTCTTAACTCATTTTAAACTAACTGCAGTTTGACCATGTGTAACTGTTTGTAAACAAGTTTGACGTAAACTTCTTACAGTAACATTCACTCAACTTCAGAAAAATAAATACTGTTCATATGTAATTAAGAATTTGGAAAACTTTATTTTTTATTTATTTTAGTAATAATTCATTTTGAAATATAAAAAAACGTTAACTTAAATAGTAATAAATAAACTATTACTCGTATTTATAAATATTAAACCATGATATATGTGTTATTTTCCAACGAGTGGCAATCTTGGTTTTAAGATATCTTAAGGGAATATTACAGAAATTCAAGGTTATAGACGCGCGCTCAGAATATCGATTTATGAAAATCTATAAGCCTTCCAGTTATAGATTTGTCTTAAGCTATAGATCTTAAAAGTTACAGATTTTTAATAATATACCCATAATTCAACCGTTTTTTATCAATTAATGACCTTAGTTATTGTTGCTAATTGAATCATATGGACAGTTCGATGGAATAATATTATTAATCGTTATGTCAAATTCAAATCTTACCTTTCAAAGAGTACAAACAAAATTAAAAAAAAATAAAAAGCCAAAATTACACTAGTTTTGTCATTTTTTATACTTTTATTTTCTTCTTAAGCTTAAACGGTGGCTAAATAGTCGGTTTTAAGATTTTATGTTAAATGTCAAATCATTTCATAATTTTGTTTCAACACCAACGATAACTAGACTTGTCTATGTAAACAAATAAAATTGCATTTATAAGTGAACAAATTCTACTTATTTTTTAATACAAGTATGTCACTGATATGTTATTATTTGACAATTGTGGATAAAGTATAGTATTCTATTCGCATGTAATGGCCATTACTCATTCGAATGATTTGCATTTCTTGTTGTGTCATTAGAACGAAAAAATATCTATTAATAAAAATTGGCGATAATTTATATTGGTTTTTATTTGTATCATAAATTAACTAAATATAGTTAATTTAAAGCGGGTAGGGCAACTGATGTGGGACGGGGCTCGTATAATAATAAAAATTAATAACATTATCAATCTTAATAAATGTATTATTCAAATTGAATTACTTCAACCCATATTCCAATTACTAAACAAATCAAATTTTCTCTTCTCGTCGACTTGCGGAATCCTCGGTAAGATCGTGGAATTTCAGGGCATATCCGTTTAGGAGAAAACGTGTGACACATGCGAAGCCGGTGCGTGTGTGTTAGCGGTTTCCACCTACCATCCTACTATACCAACCAGATCAACCCGCGAACACAACTAAACCAACGAATCTACATCACGGCATCAACAGAGGTGCGTTGATTGCTTCGCGTGCTCTAATTGAACTAATTTCAGCGAAAATTGAACCGTGCTAACAGTAGGTAGCTATGAAATGATACGACGATTACACAACGAGCAAAATATGGAACTGGAAAGTGCGTATATCGTTTCAAATTTAAAGGTGAGACGCAGTGGCGTTTTCTCCATGTAAGCAAGTCAAACAATTTTACAATATATTTATTTTTAATCATTTATTTAGAACTTTAATACATCAAAACTTAAAAGAAAATAGAAATACACAAATGTATTTATTGTATTCTACCGCACCGCTAATCTAATTCAGTCCTCAGTGTTCAAACTAGTACGGTCTTAGCGTTACAGTGAAAACGTGCCTGCAAGCAGAACTTCGACTGCATGCAACGCCTATACCTACAGCAGGGGTTCCCAAAGTTTTTCTTAAGCGGGCCAATTTAATATTACCGAATTTTTTGGCGGGCCAAAAAAAACGGAATAAAATCAAAACAATAATCACGATTTTTTTTGTTTTAAATATATTTAACTATTTCTTTTTTTTTTATTATTAGTATACTAAATTTAATATAAATATAAATGTTTAATTATGTACTTATTAAAACAAAAAAATAACTGATATCCATCTTATTATATAATAATATAAATCTTTAACTGTAACAACAATTATTATAAATTCACACAATTTATTAACACGAAAGTAAAATCACTCTTATTGTAAATACAGAACTATAACTATAGCGATAAATTCGTTACTGACTCCTTGAAATTCTGTGTTGCATTAGATGCGCCAGAAATGATTAACAGTTCTGTATCTATTTGAGACTAGGTACTATATTATATTTCTGTGCAAATGTGTAATAACTAGACTAGACATACTACAATAATTTTTTAAATATAAACTAAACAATATTTTATTAATACAAACGCTTATGGTTAAAGTTCTGTAAGAATTTTTTAAAAATATTAAAATATTATTTGTAATATTTATTATTTATTTTACTATTTACTTATTTATTTTTTAATAAGAATATAATATATCGTATCGATATCGCGGGCCGAATTCACAGGCTTTGCGGGACGCATTTGGCCCGCGGGCCGCACTTTGGGAACCCCTGACCTACAGTATACGGAACATGTAGCCTTCTATACTGGAAATATTTTGCCGTATACGCTCAGCAGCTAGCAGTTTTAATAATGTTTGAATGAAGGAATTTTACTGGTAAATATTAAGATGGGGCAGTATATTTTTTTAAAATTATTTTTATTATTAAATAAACTAAATTTATTAATCGTCATTGCTTGACTTATTATAAAATGCACGAGACGCCAATGTGTGAGAGTCTAGATAAATTGGATATCTAACAAGCTGTAAAAAAATAGCCTTTTTTATGATTACCGAAATCGCAGTCATGGGTCTAAAAATGTTCATGTACTTTTATTGTAAGTAGAGACAGCACATAATTTGGGTACGTACACTCTGTATCTCCGAGTTGATCCCACGTTATCAATTTCCGATGCAAAAATTACTAAACTCTTGTCCAGCAACTTTGTCATCCACACATGGCATATATGAGACTTTTATTCTCATTATAGTAGGTGTTCCAAAGGGGTACACACTATCTCCGTCTAACCAAAAAATAAAATACAAACTGTATTTTAAACGCGGTAACAAACGTAATTTTCAAATATTTGAATAATTGAATATTCATGTCTTTCTGTCAATCATGTTATTAAGGTGATTTTGGGGTCAATAATTTGTGTTTCGTTGTCTGTTGGTAGTTTTGTTAATTCTTGGTATTATATGAATTGTGCATTTTTGGACAATAAAAAGAGGTATATTTCATCCATAAATAGGTAAATACCGCGCATATACTTGTGTCGCATAAATTCTATAGAAATACATAGATATCATCGAAACCCTCATAAACCATTTACATCATGTTACATGTTGCATGTTGCGAGTTTGATGTGTGCTTAGTTTATGATGGTTTCGACGATCGATATCCATGCATTTCTATAGCTTTTATGCAACACAAGCATACGCGCGGTATTTATCTTATGTTGTATATTGCATTTTATGTGTTTGATGTATCTTTGGTGTACGCCCGGCCTTTTGGACAATAAAAAGAGGTATATTTCAGCCATTATACTTATATCATATTTATTCCATTCGTTTATTATTAATAAATATCTATTTATACTTCGAATTTGATGAACACAAAATTGACACAATATAATTCCGTCAGTTTTCACATTACATCGTAATTATTCAATTGATATATTATTGCAAAATAAATGTCTTACTTCGAATTTTGATGAATAATAATATTCACAAGCTATAAATTATATTTATATACTACTAGTTGTCAGTATTAATTTGTATGAATACTACGGAAATCACACGATTTGAACCATATGGTTACGATTGATGGCGTGAGGATCAAAATAATAAGCCTGCTTTATAGAATGCATAGAATAGAATGCAATAAACTAGAATAAGGAATGGAAAAGAATAGGAATAGAATTTTTAAGACCATTTATAGTTTGCATGGAATGGAATAAAATGTCACTTTTGCAGTAAATTAAATATTCATTCTTGTGCGCTAATTTCACTGTTGTGAAGTAGATATGTCATTTTGACATTCGTATAGTTTGTGATTAATAAGTATTTATTATTTATATCTGCGATATGGACAACCAATTGATTGTAACTGATGAGAGTTTGATACTTTAGTATTTTATCTTAAAAGTATTGAATATCTGTGTAGAAGTCGTCGTTGGCGGATTTGCGATATAAATAAAAATACAAAAAGATGTGGTTTCTTCGAAAAATATTTAAAAAAATGAAATGTACGGATAGCGATTAGTTTTCTAAGTATACCAGTACGAGTTTATACTTATTTACGAACTTACTACAAAAAATTACACCGAAATCACAAAAGTAGCAGAGGAATAAGCCAAATGGAATAGGAACAGTAATAGAATGGAATAAAATATAAAATTTGGTTATTTCCTATTCTATTCTGTTCTATTCTATTCCATTCTGTGCAAGTATAGATGGTTCCGTGCATGTACACTGGTTTATATTTCTATTCCCTGTGCTATTCTACTCGAATTCTATGCTATTCCGTGCTATTCTATGCAATATATAAAGCCTGCTTAAATGTTGAAAAAATATATGACAAATATTTACGTGTGCAACGCAACCAGAAGCAAAAGACTAATTTGTGTTTCATTTTCTTAATTACCAGAAGGCTTCTCTGATTTAAAATTTAATTTTATGTTTTTCTTTAATGAAATTTACAAATTTAGCTTTTAAAATATTAATCAGTTGTAGAATAAATAGTGGGTGCACCTAGTGCACAAAATATTTTAAGTGTGCTCGACTAACTTTTTTACGTGGCTAAAGCCTCGTCAGAATACTTACACTCTCGTGCTCTGAACATACATTTCGCGCACATAGTACACAAATAACTGTGGATTTAAATTTAATATAATATTTCTCTTCAGTTCCTTTTCTCTCAAGTCTTCCACAATACAGTCCTTCCATCTTATATTTGGTCTTTTTCTGTTTCTTCAACCTTCTACTACTAAGCTATTCATTCTACTTCCAATATATTCTTCATCTCTCCTAATGACATGTTCAAACCAATGTATGTTGAATTCTTTCTATTCTAATTAATAGAAGTATATAACTGTAAAGAAATAAAACAAAACTATGAATACGTAAGCCAACTTTTCATACAAAAATACAACTTTAACACTTTCCATTTTTTTGTATTACAATATACATATACAGAAAATTTTTTGAAAGATGTCCGATCAAGGTAATCTACGAATTTTATGAATTCAGATTTTTGCTCCGCCCATTCTGACAAATTCAGTAGTGTCGTTTGCTTAGTTTTTATGAGGGTACATAAGATACTACTGTTATTTTATTATTATAAAAATATATGTATAAAAGCATTAAAAAATTATAAATAAATCAATTGGTAAGATTATTAGCAAATGTAAAACCGAATATGTGAAAAATAAGATACTGACACAATGTCAGTGTCAGTGATACTGACAGAAAATAACGTTATTCGTACGGCTATGAATCAAGGTAATGTACCTGAATTAATATATAAGCTTACGTTACAGCGAAAGTATTATTAACAACGAGCATCGTTTTAAAGTGGAATGCCCTAACTTAGTCGAAACAATATGAATTTTTGAAAGACAAACGTGTTATATCCATCCTTATCGCACACGCTCATAGACTGCAAAGGAGAGAGATAAATGTATGCCAATTTGTTAATTCGTTCATGATATAAATAACCTTGATCGGACATCTTTAAATAATTTTACTGTACATAAAACTCTTTTATTTAAGTTATGACAGTCCTAATTTTTACCTTCCGTCACCTCTAGGTAAGGAAGGTATTGTCTTTGGTCAAAAAATTTGGTGGTGAGTTTTCACTGAATAAGCACGTTTTAGGGTCATTACAATACGATTTTACTATTTTTACGATGTTGTCTGTATGTGTGTGTGCATGTGTGCGTGGTGGTGTGTATGTGACCACGGTTTCGGCCGCGATATCTCCAATAGTAGAATTCCAAAAATTACAATTCTTGCGTATTCCTCTTCCTTACAACCATATGCAGACATGTTTAGATTTTGGTTATAATAATTATAACCAAAATCTAATCAAGACCAATTATTGGTCAACCGGAAGTATCCTCATTTGAAGATTTTAACAGTTTTTCTTGAAAAACTCAGTTAAATATGATTATAACTTAAAGAATATATTATTCTCTACTCTACACTATTTGATTGCATTTTATATTTCATATTCAACAGATATAGAATTAAAGAATTATACAGATAATAAATTTCATAAATCAGTCAGCTATGCTAAATTAACGATGGAAACTACTAATATATTCAGGTAATTCAAATTGACAAATGTCAGTATCAATAAAATGTAAATGAATGAAAGAATAAGAAAAATAACTCTGGTGATAGAAGTTTCTAGAAAGATTACATTGGTTTGAACATGTCATGAGGACAGATGAATATATTTTTGCAGAATAGCTTAGTAATAGAAGATAGAAGAAATATAGGAAGACCAAATATAACATGAAAGGACTGTATTGCGGAAGAAGAAAATACAAAATAGCGACCCCCTAACGAATTAGAAAAACTAAAGAAGATGTCAGTGTCAAGTGTAATTTACATAGTTTGTTTTTGAAATAATTGTACTGGAAACATAGGATCTTTTGCAAGAAAATTTATATATAGGGCGCGTGCAGTGACGTGACTATGCTGACTTTGGCATGCAGATATGGGGACCCGTGTCAAAATGACAGCTATTAATTACATACATAACTGACAAATGTCGTAATTTTTTTTATCATTTAAAATTTCACGATTTTCATGTGGTTTATTTGATATCAGGAATGTGGAATTCTGTTGCCGAGAAAAGGAATCATAGAATACCAAAAAATGAGATTTTGAATGAATAATTGATGGAAATGATAAAATTACTGGATTGCAGTCAAATTTCATCATTTCCATATTCCCATCCAGTCAAGAAACTTCATCATCCAATAATTATGATATTTTTCAGTTATGGATATAATTAATAGCTGTCATTCTGGTACGGGCCCCATATCTTCTTGCCAAGGTAAGAAAGTCACGTGAATGCTCGTGCCCTATACATAAATTTTCTTGAAAAAGAACCTATATTTCTAGTAAAATTATTTTATAAACAAACTATGAAATATTACTTACACATTTAATGTTATTATAAATTCTGAAGAATATTCTATTATCTATACGAATTGATTGGATTTTATATTTCATATTCAATGGATATAGAGTTAAAGAATTATAAAGAAATTAAATTTTATAAATCAGCCACCTATGGTAATCATGGAAACAGCTACTATATTAAGAAAATTCTATCTAAAAATAAAATGAATGTGATAGAGATGAGGATGTTGAGATAGATGTTGGGGAAGACATGAAAAGATACGGTCTGCTCGATCCCCGGACTTAAATCCCCTGGATTTTTTTCTATGGGGCCATCTAAAGTCATTAGTTTATTCTACTCCATTGGCAAATTTGGAAGATTTAAGGCATCGGATAATTGCTGGGTGTAACTCCATAAGAAACGACCCTGGTGTTTTTGAAAGAGTTCGGCAATCAATAAGAAGATTGGATTCTTGCATCGTAGCTGGAGGTAGTCATTTTCAACAGTTCTTGTAGATTAAGAAACTTTGCATGTAATTTTTGGTATTATATGTTATTGTCGAAAAAAATTTCGCCCTGTATCTTCGAAACAAAACGGCTTTTCAAAAATCATCCGTATGTTTAATAAACAGCCTGTATATATAATATCTTTATAATTCTTTAACTTTATATCCATTGAAATGCAATCACATCATATAGAGAATAACATATTCTTTAAAATATAATAACATTAAATAATAAACGATATTTAACTGGTTTTTTCATGAAAAACTCTTAAAAGTTGCAAATGAGGGTACTTCCAGTGGACCAATTAAAACCAAAATTTAATGTCTGCATATGATTGTAAACTCGAGGAATACGAAAAAAAATATAATTTTTGTTATTTTGGTATTGGAGTTATGCGATCCGAAACGATCGTCACATACAGACACATACAGACATCATCCTAAAAAATAATAAATTCGTATTCTACGGATCCTAAAACGTGCTTATTCATTAGAAACTCACTATCGAAACTTTTGACCAAAGACAATACCGTCCTTACCTAAAAGGTGACGGAAGGTAACAAAAAATAAAATATTAGGTAAACGTCAAAATATTTCCTCTAATAAAGGTGCACAAATATCAAGGCAAACTAATAATATATTAAAATATAGTAATTTTAAAAATTAATAACTAGGTTATTTTTTAATAAAAATGCATGTACTTGGCATCACTGGAAAAGTAATTTAAAATATTAAAATGACAATCAGAACTCATAATAAAACATTAAAAACATTGGCTGATAGCACGAGCGTGGTTCTAACACCGGTGTTAACTAAAACCATGTCAGTATAGTTTTAGTTAGCAGTTTATTGGCAACATTGATTTTGTTAACAACCCTGAAATATGTGCCAAGTCGTTGATATAGTTCTAGTTAACACCGGTGTGAGAACCATGCTTGCTACCAGCCATTGAGTTTTAAATTTAAATAAACAAAACCTAAACTAGAAGATTGACATATTGTTTAAGTTAAAATACTTTTCGAAAATATAAAACTATATGTATGTATCATTTTATTTAAAAAAAAAAAAACTGTTGTGGCCAGCACAATACCTCTCGCCACTTCCTTTTTTTGGTTACATAAGTATAGGGCGCGAACGGTAATGTTACATTTTTGGGCTTGACAAGCAAATGTGTGGGCCCGTTTCAGAATGATAATTAGTAATTATGTACATAGATGTCAAATGTTAGAATTTTTCATTAAAAATTTCAAGATTTTCTAAATTTACGTAGTTAATTTATCACCAGGAGTTTAAAGTTTACTTGTATGCCTTAGATATTTAACATTTAATTCTGCTCCACATGGAATTGGAAAATCACTAAATTTAGAATGAGAAATTATGATATTTGACATCTATATACATCATTACTAGCTATCATTCTGACATGGGCCCCCATATCTGCTTGTCAAGGCCAACAAAATCATATGACTGCTCGCTCCCTATTGTATTTAACATTTCTTGTATACCTACACTCTACACCAAAAATTCTACTTACGCATATATCTATTCCATATATATTTAGATTGTTTAATTTTAAATTCATTTTTGATGAAGAAATTTTGTCCTCTTCTAATTTTTCGAAATGTTTCCAATTCTATTAATACATTAAGAAATAATATAATGTATGTACTTCCCAGAAAAAGTCTTCAGTAATGTCTTCGGATTTCTGACACTGACATTATCTGTCAGTTACAAACAAATTAAATTTTCAACTATTTTCCATGGCCATTCTTTCGGCTGTAAAATTTATTATAACAGATTATTTTACATACTATATTTCTTCTATCTCTAAATCTATAGAATATATTGTAAAATATTTAAATGTATCAGAAAGAGAATTTATTTTTCTTTAATATTATCAAGAAAAAATTTCAAAAAATATTATTTAAAAGATTTTTTTTCAAGAATCTTCTACTTCCGGTTGTCCAATTGTTACCAAAACCTTTTCAGATCTTCCCATGAATGTCCGATTGGGAAATACGTAGTTAAAAAAATCTGATGTGGCCAGCACATAACCTCTCGCCGTATATTTTACCTGGCTGTATGCATAAAGCAAAGATTATTTTTATAAATACAAATAATATATTCATATAAATCTATGACGTATAAACTTCTTTATTATTCAATAATAGCATGTCTCAACATGACGATATTTTACCACAAATTATGTTACAATAAATTACAAAGTAGAGTTTACCATATATAAATATTAGGCTGGTAACAGCAATTTTCAATTCGAACAACTTTGTTTACTTTCTCTTCATATTCTTCTAGTAAAAACATTAATTTTGGGCGGTCTAAAATGTATATATCTGGATTGTGCATCTATTCTTATATATCTTCTTTTACATTTTATTTTTTCATACTTGTTACATCTAAATAACCTTAATTCCCTTTAATAAAGTGACGGATAGATTGCACTCCGATTTTGTCAATATTTACAACTTACTTGAGAAGAATTTGATAGCTTTTTCGCAATTCAAAGTTACTCTAGTCTACAGTACTGGTGTACATTGTCCCATAATGTTTGAAACAAATTTAAGTCCTTCAACCTAGACTTGTCATCTCCATAATAGTCACAGATCAAGAACTAAGGGATTCTCCAAGTACATTTTTAATTCATTGCTCATTATTTCTGACACTGACATTTATCTGTCAGCACAGACAAAAGACACTATTAAGATAGCCAACTGCAATGATAACGTGATAGGCATTCATGTCCTGCAACACTAGCGCTTGGTGTCGTAATACATAACTAAAATAATTATGACGGGTAATATGCAACCCGCAATTAAACTTTTGAGAATATATATATTATTTTTTATTCATATAGTTTAAATCGAAAACTTTGAAATAAATATATATGTGTGAATAATATTGTTAATGAACGCAAAGTTTTAGATTTAAACAATATACGTATAGAAGAATTATTTATATTATAGTTCGGGATCTTAAAGATGTAATAAACAGAAAAGAACAAAATATATATTTAATAAGAAATAAGACGGATATTTATTTTTTCAAATTACAAAACGAAAATATAAAATTCAGATCTTAATTATTGTACAATATTATTTAAATTTTTGTTTTTATTATACCTGTTGGTCTTACTTTTGTATTCATTAAATGCCATTAAATTTGCAGGATTGTTCAAATGATTTGGATGAGCTACTCGTTCAGTCCAAATATTGTAAATTTCTTCTTCATAAATAGGAAAATAATGTTTTGTTGTATTTTCAACATCACAACCCACCTCTTGGCATTTTGCAGAAGTAAATAAACACAAAAATAGAACAATAAAAAAGAACACAAGAACAGAACAATATAAAATAATACAACAATAAAGAATAATATCACCTCACGAAAATACAATTTCTGACAATTTCAAATTTGAATTGTCATGACTAGCCGCCAAGCCTGCCACGATTTTGAAATCATAGAACATTTACGAATTTTAACGAAATAATCCGAACGAAGTACTACTAGCGCTAAGTGTCGTAATACATAACTAACTGAAAGTCTCACGGTCATGATATATAGTTGACACGGCCAGTCTGTCAGTTACAAATAATTTAAATTATCAACTATTTTTCATGGCATTCTTTCGGCTGTCAAATTTATTACAACAGATTATTTTATATATTATACTTCTTTTATCTCTAAATCTATGGAATATATAATAAAATATTTAAATGTATCAGATAGAGAATTTAATTTTCTTTAATATTACCACGAAAAATTTTCAAAAAATAATATTTAGAAGTTTTTTTTTCAAGAATCTTCTACTTCCGGTTGTCCAATTATTACCAAAACCTTTTCAGATCTTCCCATGAATGTCCGATTGGGAAATACGTTGTTAAACAAATTTTAAGTCTTATAGTTTTTGAGTAACCGTCCTTCCAACATCCCACACACACACATACACACACACACACACACACATCCACACACACACACACACAGACATCATCGTAAAAATGTTAAAATCGGATTGTAGAGACCTTAAAACGTGCTTATTCAATAAAATCTGGATATGCGATTTTTAGCATGAATGCAATACCTCTCTTAGCGAGAGGTAAAAATTTAAAGTCTTATAGTTTTTGAGTAACCGTCCTTCCAACATCCCACACACACACACACACATACACACACACATCCACACACACACACACACACACACACAGACATCATCGTAAAAATGATAAAATCGGATTGTAGGGACCTTAAAACGTGCTTATTCAATAAAATCTGGATATGCAATTTTTAGCATGAATGCAATACCTCTCTTAGCGAGAGGTAAAAACAATGATAGTTTCCCTTCCATGGACACCGGAAGTAGAATTCAAGATATTTTTATACCAAAAAGTGGCATTTAAGTTCGCTCCTAACTTTGTAATTTACACTATAAGTCTAAAATTAATAATAAATAAAATAGCTATTTGTCCTCATTTTTTCCTTCGCCCTATATGCGAAAGCCGCGCTGTTTATTGTACAGATCGATCATGTAACAAAATCATTTTTCGAATCTTGTTTCTGACACCTAATATCTATGGTAAACAAATATCATGAATATTTTATTCTGATTGGTATAAAATCCACCATAAGCTACAGGTATTTTGCAGGTTATATTTGTTCATGATCATTATTTTCAAGAATATAGAAATAATTACGTACGGATTTGTGTACAAAAATATATCTTGAATTTCAATTAAATGTTATACACAAAATATTAATTATAGCAAAAAAGCAGCTGGTTTTTATTTCTAAAATATGATGTAAAATGTTTCTTCATCCATTTGTCTTTCTCATTTCATAAATCATGTACTTTAATCAAGCACACTTTGAATGAAAATAAAATTGAAATATTATCTCCACGTGAATTTATTTTATAAATGTGTGCTTTTAATTTAATTTTTCCGAGTTGAGAATATAAAAAACCTCAGTAATCACAAAAACTGCGTTCACGGTTTTAAATTAAAACATTTTTTCAAAAATATCCAAATCCTGCCATATTCGAAATGAACGAAACGAAAAAAATTATGTGGTCTACAAATTATCACTCGCCTTCTATTTTTATTTTTACCCCCCGCTGCCCTTGGTAAGGGAGGTATAGGGATCGTGCTAAAAATTGCATATCGAGATTTTGGTAAATGACCACGTTTTAAGGTCCCTAGAATCCAATTTTAACATTTTAACATTTTCACGATGATGTCTGTGTGTATGTGTGTTTATGTGTATGTGTGTGTGTGTGTATGTGTGTGTGGATCCTCTTTACGCTGTAACTCAAATACTATTATTTAGAAAATTTTGAAACCTTGCATTTCTACCTTACTCTAATATGAAAAGAAGCCATTAGATTTTGGTGTCAATCGGATAACCGGAAATGGCAGGTTATTTGAAGCTCAAAATAGTTTTTCTTCAAAAAATACCTTAAATGTTATTTTTTGAGATTTATGTTATATAAAAAATTAAGATTATTAAATTTTATACAAGGTTGCATTTATACTTTTTCTATATATTTTATGGGTAAATTTATAAAACTATAATTTTAATACCGGAGCCTACGCTTTAACTGCAACTCCATGGTACACAGTTTAAATCTTAAATGTATGTAACTGACAGATATATGTCACTGTCAACAAATTAAGCATTTAAAATAATAATAGTATGGAAATAAACTTAATATAATTACCAGTTTAAGTAAATATATAGGAATATAAGTAGGTATATGAATAAATAAAATAAATATATCGTCACGCCATATTACCCATTGCTGGGTGTGTTAATCTGCTTCGTACACAGATTTCGGTAACGATGATGACATATTTGTACCATGCGAGCATTTATTAGGCATCACCTCACGGGCACTCATTGTTGGTGTAGAGAGCGCAACACAGTGGCCATTTTTGTGCTGTTTAAAATTCGAAATATTTAGCGTCGGTCGGGATCGAACCTGGTATTTAAATTTAATTTAATTTTAAGTATTTACATGAATAAAAATTAAATAAACGGGAGGCATTGTTTTGATCACATCAGATTTTTTATATAGGTATCTAGTGAACTTTGAACAGGAAATTATCCTTTAAATATCTCTATAGAACAACTTTTGCCTCTCGGTATCCCCACGCATTTCACTTTATTTAGGACAATAATGAAGTCACACAATAACAACAAATTAGAGGTAGCAGTTTTTAAACATTCGGTCTTTTTATGCCCTTAACATGCTTCTATGTCATAGTATCACTATCTCTCTTCACTTCTCTCACTCACACTTTTATCCTATTCCAATTTATTACTACTTCCAAGCTACTACAAATAACGCTGATATTAAGATATAGAAACAAAAAACATAATTATCTTATTTTTTAGCTTTCATATTTTTCTTGTATGTGAATTTACATTACCTCTTCATATTATTATGTAATATTATTCTGTAATTGGTATGTAAGCGTCATGCTGATTTAAAAAAAAAACTAAATTAATTCTGAAAAAAAATATATAAATTTTTGTTTGTTTTCGGGCTTTGGTCACCAGTCCCCGAAGAATTATGTATTATTATTTAACAAACAATGTATGTACATACATGCACCAGTTGTAATCTCGGTCTGAAATGATTTTCGCATCCCGCCAATTGAGGGGTAGAAACTAAAGCATAATTTGATAGTTTTTTTCCATGAATGTGTGATTTCGTTTGGAGGAATTTTATTCTACAGTTCAGATTAAAGAGTCCTTGTTCGGATTATCTTCCATCTATTCCATGTTTGGATTACTGGATGTTCGGATTAAAGTGGGTTAGCATTAAAGGGTTTCTACGTTTGGAACGTACGAAAGAATAATAAAGTGTGATTATTGGAATGGAGTTTAATAATACTTTTTATGTGAGCATTGAAACTTAATTTTGCATCGAATACTACACCCAGATCTTTACATTCAAGTCAACGAGCTAATGAACTACCTGATATATTATAGGAATAATAATTATTGAAAGTTTTCTTGTAAATGATATAGAAAAGTATTTGTCAAATTGTCTGTATCTGTTGGAATCCTTATTATTGAACATGTAAAATTATTCACTCGAAGAAGAGTAACAAATTATTAAAAAGTATTATATTCATGCAAATTTTATTTTATAATTTCTGACAGGTAAAATATTACATTTGTTTGTGATGTTAATTCAATATGGCTAACACTATAAAAGAGTAATTTTTATAAAATTTTGTATTTACTCGGTTAAAGAACTTGCAACCCCTATGGCCCGGTTTTCGTGTTACACCCAGTATATAACACAATATTACAGCTTAACATATAGAACTACGAGTATATATATATATATATATAGCCGTATAAGCTTCTAATTATTGTTTATAAATATCTAGGTTAAAAAAATAGTGAAAACAAGCATGAAACTGTTACGCAAAATGACAATCTTAACAGTTATTCATACATTAATATGCAATGCTGTTAATCTATTGAAAATTATAACAAATATTATTGCAAGATGACATGTTTCTATTGTGTTAAACAAGTTCCCGTTGCGTGCTATGAATCAATACAATGCGGTACACATTTTCATCAATAAAACAAATATGGATAATTGTTTACATCCTGGTTTTATTAAGCACAGAAAACACTGACATTTATCATACGAGTAGCGCATTTTTTAATTATTGCTGTACAATGCAGAAAATACATACATTCATAAAATTACGTTTATCCCACTATATGAAAGCATCTTTCGTCACACATTCCTATCCAAGCACACGTCTTTCGCCACGTCCACATTCATAATCACATTCATAAATTGACATTAATTGTTCTTGCATTAAAGCGATATATGTATTAGGTACGTGGCTGACTGTTTAAGTTATGGTTATAGTTCTTTAACTCGGCCACTATTATAGATAAAGTAACAAATATTATTTTATTTACCATATAAAATTATTTATTAGACCATATCATATAAAAAATAATGAGTGATTGTAGATGATAAAAATAGATAAATTTTCTATTAAATAAATGGCTCATATTTCTTATCGCTGATTACTTCATGGATATGGTCTGGTGAAGACGTATTAAAAACTTTAATAAAATACAACAATACAAAACCTAGTGCAATTAACAAAATAAATAAATTGAAATATTAATGGATATTTATTTTGCATTTTTTAGAGATTGTAACCCATAAATTTTGGAAAACTGGATTTATTTTACAATTTTTAAGCAATACATTGTCAATACGTAAACAATTACTCGATATCTCAGTCAAACAGCATTTATTCTCACAACACCGACGTTTCGTTGCACGCTTGCACCGTCTTTAGGGTCTATAACATGTAATACGATAAAAATTCAAAATAATGTGGACATTAGCACACTTACAGTAAGATCTTACAGATTATTACTTATCATGTACACAAAATATTAGGAATGCAACGGATATCCGGCCTATCCGGTCAACTTCGCCGAATATTCGTTTGTGCCGGATAATGACAATTATCCCATCGGATAATTGTATATTTAAAATTTCTTTAATTACATTTAATAAACTTAAACATTACAACAAATTATTTTATTGTTAAAAACAATGAAGCTTTATATTAAACAATGTCGAAAAAGTTTCACAATAGCATCTGAAAACTTTTTTCAAGCAGCTTCAGGGTGTCTCTGATCTTCGTAAATAATAACGTTACATCAAAGCAATAAATAAAACTAAAACTAAAAAGGTTGTATGGTTTTAATTGAATATGAGTTCTGAAAGATTTTTTAATAATCTATAATTTTAATTTATTGTAAATATTTTATCTAGTTTTTTACCTCTCGCTAAGAGAGGTATTGCATTCATGCTAAAAATCGCATATCCAGATTTTATTGAATAAGCACGTTTTAAGGTCCCTACAATCCGATTTTAACATTTTTACGATGATGTCTGTGTGTGTGTGTGTGTGTGTGTGTGTGTGTGTGTGTGTGTGTGTGTGTGTGTGTGTGTGTGTGTGTGTGTGTGTGTGTGTGTGTGTGTGTGTGTGTGTGTGTGTGTGTGTGTGTGTGTGTGTGGATGTATGTGTGTGTGTGTGTATGTATGTAGGATGTTGGAAGGACGATTACTCAAAAACTATAAGACTTTAAATTTGTTTAACTACGTATTTCCCAATCGGACATTCATGGGAAGATCTGAAAAGGTTTTGGTAACAATTGGACAACCGGAAGTAGAAGATTCTTGAAAAAAAATCTTCTAAATAATATTTTTTGAAAATTTTTCTTGGTAATATTAAAGAAAATTAAATTCTTTATCTGATACATTTAAATGTTTTATTATATATTCTATAGATTTAGAGATAAAAGAAATATAATATATAAAATAATCTGTTATAATAAATTTTACAGCCGAAAGAATGCTATGGAAAATAGTTGCAAATTTAAATTGTTTGTAACTGACAGATAAATGTCAGTGTCAGAAATACGGAGACATTACTGAAGTACATACATTATATTATTTCTTAATGTATTAATAAATACATAATATATATCCTTCAAAAATACTGTCAATCCTGGCAATGAATTGGTAACATTTCGAAGAATTGGAAGAGGACAAAATTTCTTCATAAAATGAATTTAAAATTAATCAATCTAAATATAAGAAATAGATATATGTAAGTAGAATTTTTGGAGTAGAGTGTAGTATACAAGAAATGTTAAATACAATAGGGCGCGAGCAGTCATGTGATTTTGTTGGCCCTGACTAGCAGATATGGGGGCCCATGACAGAATGATAGCTAGTAATTATGTATATAGATGTCAAGTATCATAATTTCTCATTCTAAAATTAGTGATTTTCCAATTCCATGTGGTTTATTTTCCTCGACAAGTAAATTCCACACTCCTGGTGACAAATTAACTACGTGTATTTAGAAAATCTTGAAGTTTTGAATGAAAAATTGACAAGTGATATCCATGTACATAATTACTAATTATCATTCTGAAACGGGGCCCCACATCTGCTTGTTAAGGCCAACAATGTAACATGACTGTTATATACTTATGTAACCAAAAAAGTAAGTGGCGAGAGGTATTGTGCTGGCCACAACAGATTTTTTGTTGCTGTAATGCTGTAAACCTGACTTTTGAATTTACTCCTCCTAATTTAAAAACAAGGTATAGGCAGTAAGTAAATATAGTGAAAAAGTGAAAAAAGTTTAACATTATATTTTTATTCGCGGGTCAATAAAATATGATGTAAAAATGTACATTTTTGATGAAATATTAATTAAAAATACAAGTTTATTATCCGGCCGGATAATCCGCTATTCGGCTTCCTTATTGAGCCGAATATCCGTAACCGACTTTTTGAAAAATCGCTATCTGTTGCCTCACTACAAAATACATTCGTACTAATATTCAGTTTTTACACATTATATAAAAAGAATCACAAAGAGTACATACTATTCCATTTTCTCTCAAAATCGACAACAGAATAATTCGGAAAATAGCCAGAAATATCTTTCGGAAAGATTCTTTGGTGACATCATCGATACAAACACCTTCGATTTGTTTTCCCACATTTTATCTTAGATTTAAGTTCAAAATAGTTATTTAACTCCACTGACATTCGGAAGTCATTTTATTTTTATTTTTTTAAAAAGTTGTGTTACAAATAAATATGTAGTTAAAATGTTGCTGTGATTCAAAGATTCTATTGTACTCTGAAATTTAATAATTATTAATCGTATGTATTTTATTTTTATAGTCATAAAAACATATAAAAATATGATTTTCCTATAAAACCATATAATGACCCACCACAATTTTAAAAACAAAGAAAATATATGTTACATAAAATATTTGTTTTTTTGTAAACATACTTCATATTCCTTCCCAAGAACTTTTTTTTTTTACTTCTGTGTGATTAATTTTTAATGCTGACTATAATACTTGGCAGTAGATTATTTATAATATAAAAAAGTTAGGTTACATCATTGATTATATATACTAACGTAAACGTTTACGTTAGTATATATATACTATAGGTACTTTAAGTTTTATATAAAATTAATATTCATACATGTATCTATAACCGAGTTTCTTCGGGCTGTGCTTGTGATTTTGTGAATCCTGATTAGTTTAATCGTGATACTTTTGATTCATGATTTAAAAATTGTATCCAGAAAACAACTTGAATATTATAAACACCGCCTAGAGTTAAATTTCATATGCAGATCAATGTAACCATTGATTATATATACTAACGTAAACGTTTACGTTAATATATAATCAATGATGTAACCTAACTTTTTTTATATTATAAATAATCTACTGCCAAGTATTATAGTCAGCATTAAAAATTAATCACACAGAAGTAAAAAAAAAAGTTCTTGGGAAGGAATATGAAGTATGTTTACAAAAAAACAAATATTATATATATATATATATATATATATATATATATATATATATATATATATTACATATTGTTAACAAAACTTAAATTATTCAATGTTAATATAACTAAAGAAAATAATACATTTCTTGTCAAAAAACCATCTGCCTACATCGGGAAGATGGCATCAGGCATTCTTTTTATGTTTTACTAGTTTTATTTCGTTTTGTTTTCCAAACAACGATATTGGGTCCAGACTTCCTTTAGTACTATTTCCGTGATGCTGTCGTTTTCATAATGTAATACAAATTAATACAAGTAATTTTAAATGTTGATGCTTCATTTACACCGGAATATTCTTTTTTACAGCATCTATGGTCGAAATTAAGTTATTTTCAGTCCATATTCCACTATTTTCTTTTCATTTATAACACGCATAGACGTATTATTAATAAATAAAATAGTACGCCATTTCTCCCACATGCCAACTCTTCCGATTGTTGAGGAAGAGCTGGTGTACATGTCGACACCCACGAATCTTCAACAAAATTAAGGATTTGTAGGTTAGAATACTACTTTACACATTTTACTACTTTAATATGGCAATAAAATCTTTAAAAATAAACTATTATAATTTTAGTCAAAATATTCAATACATAAATAAAAAAATCTGTTGCACAATACGAGTCAATCCTGTGTATTATATATAAATTTCATACATAAATTTTCTTGCAAAAGATTCCAAATTTCCAGTAAAATTATTTCATAAACAAACTATGCAAATTGCACTTGACACTAAATTCTTTTTCTTTAGCTTTCCCTATTCGTTAGGGGTTGCTATTTTTTATTTTCTTCTTCCACTCATTTCTGCTTTACGTGTCGTTCTCATTCAGTTCCTTTTCTCTCAAGTCTTCCGCAATACGGACTGTATGGAAAGATTTTCCATCTTATCTTTGGTCTGCCTCTATTTCTACATCCTTCAATTACTAAGCTATTCATTTTTCATCCAATATATTCTTCATTTCGCCTCATGACATTTTCAAACCAATGTAATCATCTCTCTTGTATATTTCTAGAAACTTGTAACACTAGAGTTATTTACTTACCTATCTTTCCGTGTCTTCCCCATCATCTACTTCAATATCCTCATCTGTGCCACATTAATTTACTTTTTATTGATACTGACATTTGTGAATTTGATTTATATGAATATATTAGTAGTTTCCATGTTTTGCATAGCTGGCGGATTTATAAAATTTAATATCATTAAAATTCTTTAACTCTATCTATTGAATATGAATTATAAAATGCAATCAAATCGTATAGAGAATAATATTTTCTTTAAGTTATAATAACGTTAAATGTCAATAAATCAAATTTAACTATTAAATCTTCAAATGAGGCTACCTCCGGTTCACCAATTATAAACAAAATCTAATCAGTTGTTCTTCTGGATGTAAACTTGAGGAATACGAAAAAAATGTAATTTTTGGAATCGTGGTATTGAAGTTATGCGACCCAAAACTTTCGTCACACATACACACAAACACACACATAGACACACACACACACACACACACACACACACACATACACACACACTTACATACATATAGACATCATCGTAAAAATGGTAAAATAGTATTATAGGGACCCTAAAACATGCTTATTCACTAAAAGCTCATCATTGAATTTTTTGGCCAAAGACAATACCTTTTTTACCTCTCGCTAAGAGAGGTATTGCATTCATGCTAAAAATCGCATATCCAGATTTTATTGAATAAGCACGTTTTAAGGTCCCTACAATCCGATTTTAACATTTTTACGATGATGTCTGTGTGTGTGTGTGTGTGTGTGTGTGTGTGGATGTGTGTGTGTGGGATGTTGGAAGGACGATAACTCAAAAACTATAAGACTTTAAATTTGTTTAACTACGTATTTCCCAATCGGACATTCATGGGAAGATCTGAAAAGGTTTTGGTAACAATTGGACAACCGGAAGTAGAAGATTCTTGAAAAAAAAATTTCTAAATAATATTTTTTGAAAACTTTTCTCAGTAATATTAAAGAAAATTAAATTCTCTATCTGATACATTTAAATATTTTCTTATATATTTTATAGATTTAGAAATAAAAGAAATATAATATATAAAATAATCTGTTATAATAAATTTTACAGCCGAAAGGATGGCATGGAAAATAGTTGAAAATTTTGTTTGAAACTGACAGATAAACGTCAGTGTCAGAAATCCGGAGCCGGAGATATTACTAAAGACTTTTTCTGGGAAGTACATATATTATATTATTTCTTAATGTATTAATACTTAAATATTTAAAATTATAGGTATATAACATATATCCTTCAAAAATACTGTCAATCCTGACAATGAATTGGAAACATTTCGAAAAATTAGAAGAGGACAAAATTTCTTCATAAAATTAATTTAAAATTAAACAATCTAAATATAAGGAATAGATACATATATGTAAGTAGAAGTTTTGGTGTAGAGTGTAGGTATACAAGAAATGTTAAATACAATAGGGTGTTTTGACAAGGAGATATAGGGGCTTAAGTCAGAATGATAGCTAGTAATTATGTATATAGATGTCAAGTATCAATTTCTCATTCTAAATTTAGTGATTTTTCAATTCCATGTGGTTTATTTTCCTCGACAAGTAAATTCCATACGCCTGGTGACAAATTAACTACGTGAATATAGAAAATCTTGGAATATTTAATGAAAAATTCTGACATTTATGTACATAATTATCATTCTAAAACGGGAACCCCACATCTGCTTGTCAAGGCCAACAATGTAACATGACTGGTCGGGCCCTATACTTATGTAACCAAAAAAGAAAGTGGCGAGAGGTATTGTGATGGCCACAACAGATTTTTTACCTAAAGGTGACGGAAGGTAAAAAAAATAAGGCATACGAAAATAATTAAAATAATATACTATACCGTATTTTAACGTAAACGGGAAACATTGGTAGCAATACAATACTAATACAAACTCAATCCCTGCATGCCATTTACTCCGCCATCTCAACAACTGCGCCATCTCCCCCCGACTTTACCCTAATACTGGGAGTTTCTTTCGGTGAACCTTGACTTTATTACATATTATATTAATATTGATTTCAAATGTCACTATAGTTGCCGTCAAATAATTATGGACTCAAGATTTCTACACTGTTACCATTTCAAGGGCCATTTTGAAAATACTAAGTTACATATAAGTGGTAACACCGAAGAGCAAGAGACAGAGTACGGACGAGGGAAAAAGTTGCGCATCAGTCCATACTTATTTGACGGCGACTCTAAGTCTGTGATTGATTTATACTGTCTTTACTACAAAACATTTCAAGAATTTACGAACAGCAATTTATCGGTCATTTGATATTAATATGTTTAAGAATAAGGATTTTTTGTATGATGTTGATGTTGTTCTTATTGATATCGGGTGTGTGCGAACCCACTAAGTGGGACACGCGTGATTTTATGTATGTATGTATGTTGAAATTAAGCTGCAAAACTTAACCTAGTTTATAAAGTATTGATGTAGTGAACATATGGAATTAACCCGAGATTCGACGGTTTTTAATACTTCAGTAATTAGTTTGACAGTTTTGGAAGTTTTAAGTCACGAGCAGAAACACATTTGACATCTTTGACAGTTTTTAAGTGTTCCAAAAATTGGTTTGAATGCATTCCCAAAGAAAATAGGTTAGGAACTTTTACGAAGTGAAAGGAAAGAATGGTGAAGAAAAATATTTTGAAGATACATATTTAAAATAAAATTAGCATCACTCTCCTATTGCAATACAGATTTATTTGTTTTGACATGAACATTGGTTAAATGAATGGCGATATTCCTTTACAGTTAGACTGGTTCAACATATAACAATTTAGAAAATGCAATATATTTGAATTAAAAATTGACATAGATAAATAAAAAGTTAAGTTTGAATTTACTGTTATATACTTTGTAATAAAATTTGAAGTAATTTTCTTTATAAAGCAATAGTTACTGCAGCAATTTTAAAGAAACTGGAACGAAAAAAGTAGATCAACTACATAACCTCAAATTATTAAAGTATATCACCAATCAACAAATTTTGTTTCACTTATTACTTTAGTTTCATGTTTTTATAATATAAAAAATTCTAACTCTCTTAATTTATTTTCCGGAGAAAAACATTTTTTAACTGTTATACCTTACTGGTATATAAAATGAGCTTTATAAGCTTCGAAAAACCTTTGGGCTTTTTCGACAATAATAAAACCAGCACAATCTTAAAGCTGTTGATCATTATATGACACTGTACCATCCTGAGTTAATTAAAGGTCATAGAAAGACTTGTCGAGTGAGAAAATTGTTCTGTTGCAGAGGAAAGAAAATATATGGGGCTATTACGGAATACACATTACATTCTTGGCCTCGTTTTCTCACTGTTAAAAATACTCCAGAGGTACTAAATTTCAATTTATCAATTAATTCTTTCACAAAGTAAAGTTATACTTTGTAACCGAAAGGTTAAAAAGACATAAAAACAAAATGCGGTGTAGAAAAGTTTTATACACATTTTCGAACGATAGAGTTTTTTATTGTTACCGATTGGGTTTCCAAGGTAGTAGGTTTTATTTACAAATTACTGATCGGTAAGTTATATACATACATACATACATAAAATCACGCATGTCTCACTTAGTGCGTTAGCACAAACCCGAAAATAATAACAACATCAACATAGTAAAGTGAATCATTTACCGATCAGGAGGCGAAGGCGATAAGTAAATAAAAACAACGATCAAACCTTACTTTATAAATGACAACGAAAAATTTTTAATGTCAAAATGATTTTCAAATGTTTTCTTTTTACCTTCCGTCACCTTTAGGTAAAGAAGGTAATAATTGTCTTTGGTCAAAAAATTCAATGATGAGTTTTTTTAGAGCATGTTTTAAGGTCCCTATAATATGATTTTACCATTTTTAAGATGATGTCTGTGTGTGTGTGTATGTGTGTGTGTGTATGTGTGTGTGTGTGTGTGTGTGTGTGTGTGTGTGTGTGTGTGTGTGTGTGTGTGTGTGACGAAAGTTTCGGATTGCATAACTTCAATACCACAATTCCAAAAATTTTTTTTTTCGTATTCCTCAAGTTTACATCCAGAATATCAAGTGATTAGATTTTGGTTATAATTGGTCAACCGGAAGTACCCTCATTTGAAGATTTTAACAGTTAAATATGATTTATTGACATTTAACGTTATTATAACTTAAATAATGTATTATTCTCTATACGAATTGATTACATTTTATACTTTATATTCAATAGATGTAGAGTTAAAGAATTATAAAGATATTAAGTTTCATAAATCAGCCAGCTATGCTAACCATGGAAACTGCTATATTCAGATAATTCAAATTGACAGATGTCAGTATCAATAAAAAGTAATTTAATGTGGCAGAGATGAGGATGTTGAAGTAGATGTTGGGGAAGACACGGAAAGATAGGTAAGGAAATAACTCTAGTGTTACAAGTTTCTAGAAAGATACAAGAGAGACGATTAAATTGGTTTGAACATGTCATGAGGAGAGATGAAGAATAATGAATAGCTTAGTAATAGAAGGATGAAGAAACAGAGGAAGACCAAGGTTAAGTTGGAAGGACTGTATTGCGGAAGACTTGAGAGAAAAGGAACTGAATGAGAATGACACGCAAAACAGAAATGAGTGGAAGGAATAAATAAAAAATAGCGACCCCTAACGAATGGAAAAAGCTAGAGACGGAAAAGAAGAGATATCAGTGTCAAGTACAATTTGCATAGTTTGTTTATGAAATAATTTTACTGGAAATTTAGAATATTTTGCAAGAAAATTTATGTATGGAATTTATACATAATACACAAGATTGACGGAAGGTATTGGCCACAATTTTTTTAATTTTGTGCGTCGATCGTGTAAAAAACATAATAAGCATTGCGGTCAATAAATGCTTTCCTACCGGTAAGAAACACTTACTGGCTTTAATAATTTAATATCTATAAACTAACAATTTGTACATTTTTCGTGACCATTTTTTTTTAGTATATTTATTATAACCTAACTTAAGTGTAGAATGCACACTAGCAAAATTTGGATCACTTTTCTTGTTTCATCAGTAGATAGATACAAATCTAAAAATCTGATGTGGCCAGCACATAACCTCTCGCCGTATATTTTACCTGGCTGTATGCATAAAGCAAAGAATATTTTTATAATTACAAATAATATATTCATATAAATCTATGACGTATAAACTTCTTTATTATTCAATAATAGCATGTCTCAACATGAAGATATTTTACCATAAATTATGTTACAATAAATTACAAAGTAGAGTTTACCATATATAAATATTACGCTGGTAACTGCAATTTTCAATTCGAACAACGTTGTTTACTTTCTCTTCATATTCTTCTAGTAAAAACATTAATTTTGGGCGGTCTAAAATGTATATATGGATTGTGCATCTATTCTTACATATCTTCTTTTACATTTTATTTTTTCATACATGTTATATCTAAATAACACTAATTCCCTTTAATAAAGTGACAGATAGATTGCACTCCGATTATTCTTATATCGATGTGTAATTTTGTCAATATTTACAACTTACTTGAGAAGAATTTGATAGCTTTTTCGCAATTCAAAGTTACTCTAGTCAATAGTACTGGTGTACATTGTCCCATAATGTTTGAAACAAATTTAAGTCCTTCAACCTAGACTTGTCATCTCCATAATACTCACAGATCAAGAACTAAGGGATTCTCCAAGTACATTTTTCTTTCATTACTCATTATTTCTGACACTGACATTTATCTGTCAGTTACAAATAATTTAAATTATCAACTATTTTTCATGGCATTCTTTCGGCTGTCAAATTTATTACAACAGATTATTTTATATATTATACTTCTTTTATCTCTAAATCTATGGAATATATAATAAAATATTTAAATGTATCAGATAGAGAATTTAATTTTCTTTAATATTACCACGAAAAATTTTCAAAAAATAATATTTAAAAGATTTTTTTTCAAGAATCTTCTACTTCCGGTTGTCCAATTATTACCAAAACCTTTTCAGATCTTCCCATGATTGTCCGATTGGGAAATACGTTGTTAAACAAATTTTAAGTCTTATAGTTTTTGAGTAACCGTCCTTCCAACATCCCACACACACACACACACACATCCACACACACACACACACACACACACACACACACACACACAGACATCATCGTAAAAATGTTAAAATGGGATTGTAGGGACCTTAAAACTTGCTTATTCAATAAAATCTGGATATGCGATTTTTAGCATGAATCCAATACCTCTCTTAGCGAGAGGTAAAAAGCAATTATTATTGTTAATACTTTAATATTCGCTTAATTTTATAAAGTTAAAGAACATTTTTTGTCATAAAATAATTTGGTATTCTCCATATACAATCATGAACTCGTATATATAATCTTTTGTTGTTACATTTTCATTTCCTTACAAAAACCCTCGCAAAAAGCAAAACTGAAACAAAAAACGAATTTTAAAGTGAAATTTTTCGGCTTTTTGTTTCTGCGAATCAAATGTAAACAAATGTATGTAAAAAATTGAGACGTTTTATTTCCAACTCATCTTGGAAAACACAGTATATTTTTCAAGCTTTATCAGAAAAACATAACTCGCAAGCAAATATGCTTTGAATCCTGTTTTGAATTACGTTGTTATGTGAAAATATATGTTCCTAATCTCTTTTACTGTATATATGAAATAAAGTCCATATTTTCTGTGATGTATCAAATAAGAGAAAAATATAGAATATATTTATGTTAGTAGTACATATCCAGGAGATGAACTTTAAACTCAATTTCAGAACTGCTGATCTACACACCCGTATTCTGATATTTCTTAATTTTGGAAACCACTTTTTGAAGCTATGTTTAATTAATTTTATTGGATGATTGGATAATAAATTATCCGCCAATGCAGTGGCCGTAGGCATTAAAGCTCTATTCCCCAGCATGTTCCTCGGTTCGACTCTCCCAGCCAGCTAAGTGAGTAGTCGTCAACAAAATGCCAATATATCAGGCATTAACTGCACTCGCTTGCAACGACCTAACTAGTTGTCCATGTTAAACATAGATAGTGCTACCCGAGGTGCTAGCTGTAGAAGGAGTATTTCCGCTGCAAATATTTAAGCACTAAATATAAAAAAATCGTTTTTTTATACCTATCTACCTATTAAGTGATTGTTGCACGGATTAAGTACACCAACTGCATTAGTACTAATTGTTTACGAAACGAGTACTTGAGTTTTTACTACCAATGTCACTAGTGTCTATTAAGGAGTCAAAATTAACAAATATTCGAATACATACTTGGTTGTTCTTTCATGTTTCTTAAATACACTGATGAACTTGATCCACAATAGATCATATAGTGATCATAGTGACATTGTCAGTTTTTACATTATTTACATAGCTAAAAAATCTGATGTTGCCAACACAATACCTTCCATTATTTCTATGCACTTTATATAATTTTCGCACAAAAAGTTTCTTGTATTTTCAATACAATTATTTAAATAAAATAAAATAAATATTTCATCACGGCATATTACCCATTGCTGGGTGTGCCAATCTGCTTCGTACACAGATATCGGTAATGATGGAATATTTGTACCGTGTGGGCGCTTACCAGGCGTCACCTCACGGGCACTCATTGCTGGAGTGGAGAGTGCGTCACAAGGCTCAATTTTGTGCCCAGACACTCAGGCACACGGCCACGAGACCCCATATACAATTATTTCACATACATATTGTGTAAATTGTACTTGAACTGACATCTGTCAATTACTAATATTGAATTATTGAAACTGTTTCCCTGGTGACGCATCAAAGATTACAAGATTTATGAAAATTAATTTCTTTATAATTTTTTACCTCTAAATACATTGAATATGAAGATAATAATGCAATCAAATCTTATAGAGAATAAAATATTCTTTAATATTTACAATAACATTAAATAACAAAAAATGACATTTAACTGTTTTAAAAAAAAACAGTTAAAAGTTTCAAATTAAGGTACTTCCGATTGTTCGATTGTAACCAAAATTCAAACATGTTTTCATTTAGATGTGAGAATTAGGAATACGAAAAAAATGTAATTTTTGGAATTATAGTACTGGAGTTATCGCGACCGATACGGTATAAATTATAAAAATCCAGTTACTTGATTTTTAAAGTGTACGGAATTTTTTTGCAAGCCAGTGACACACAGTACTTGAGGCCTTAGCGCAATAAGGGCTATTGTACCGATTATGGTAATGATAATGATGAATATATTAGGTACCTCTCAATATCTATCATATTAATTTAGAAAACCATAAATTCGGAGCATGCACCTCTCACTATCTATTATAATAATTTAGATATTAATTTAGAAAACCATAAATTCGGAGCATGCAAGATCAGAAAAAGTATTATCGAAAATATATAAGTATTTTTTTTTTCATTTTGAGAAAATTAGTATTGTGAATAAAATACAATTTGAAAAATTTCCTGAGGTGAGGAATTCAGGAGGTACTTTAAAAATATGGAATTAATCAGAGAGCATCTTCAAATAATTTATTATGCTCTCTAAAAAAGTTTCAGCTCATTATCTTGAAAGTACCTACTCCAAAAGAAGATTGGTTGAGATCTTTTTACAAGTGGAAGAAAAGAATGATGAAATGTAATTATTGCTGAAGGGGACTATTTGAACATTATGGCTGGTAGTATTGTGACGGTTTTATCCACGGTTGTAAGTTTCAGACTAAAAAGCGTAGTAAGGTACGGTTTTAGATGTGTTGTAAGTATGTTTGGTTTTGTTTACCATAGCAACGCTGTAAAACTTAAAACCAAACTTACAACTGGTATACGGAAAGTATAAGACTTGTTCTAAGAATAGAAATGGTAGGTGTAGAAGGATTTAATGATGAAATTGAAGAGGTAAATGAAGTACAACAAATAGCAGAATATAGACAAAGAAGGAGAATATTACGTGAAAGAATAAATCCACACCAAGTATTGTCAGAGAAATGTAAAATTATGACCTACACTCTAAAGCAAACAACTATACTATTTAACTATCAAATGAATAACACAATGTTGGAGCGAGTAACTCTATTGGTTAAGGTTACTGTATAACAGCCAAATACCTTTATTTAACTCGGTTTACACAAATAATCATCCAAATGCACACAATTACAATTATCTTTACAGATTTACACCACAATAACATATTTTGGGCACACAAATTTTAGCTGTCAAAAATCTCTTTTCTGCCACGCGATGATACTGCTACTTTGATCCATTTTTCAGTATTATGCGCTCTCAACACATATTTAAAATAAAATTCTAGAATATGAACCAAACGTCCTATTCTCAATTATCCTAATGTGACCCTCGATTTATTTATACTGACAAAAAAAATGCAGGATAAACTCCGAAGCTCTTTTTATAAAATGCTTCTTAAAGAATTTTTATTTATATTTACAATACACATAATATGAAACATATTTATGTGTGTGTATGTGATGTGTATGTATGTGTGTTAGTGTATGTGTGTGGGACGAACGCATGTGGGCGTAGTAGCCACAGATGTATAAACGAAAAAGTTTACATAAAGGGAAATAGGTATAATGATTGGATCAAATTTGTATACTTACATAGTTTTGTACACAAATTTGAAATTATAATTAATTAATCACTCACCAAAATACTTGTTTGTTACCAAACGTATGACCCTGGATAATTAACTTAATCCTAGATATTTACTTTTATGTCAGATTAACTAAAACTTTTGTTTCCAAATTAACAGCCATGTATACACTCAATAAATAATTAAGCCTCTCCTTCATCCCAGTTAAAACCGCGGTTAATGGAGCTCTTGCCGTCCCTGAAAAGTTAGAGATGTTCTATTCAGTCAACAGCGAAGCAGAGTGATTAGCTTCGGCCGGGTTCGAGTAGAGTAGTTTTTTGAGGATTAAAACATATTTAAATAGTGGCAAATATTTGATGATAAAATGTATTTTTTGTGTCAAAAAATATGTTTTAAATAATGTTTAATTAGTTTCCCTGTTAAAAGGAATGTATTAAAAGATGTTTGATGTATTGAAATCGTTTGGTGATCACAATTTGGCAATAAAATGAGTTATTCTGAGGGAAAATTAGTAACTAAAAATAAAGTGATGATTTTTGGTTACTTATACAACGAGGAAAACCTCTTTCTAGCGAGTTTTGTACACTATTTTTGCCACGACCACAAAAAAGGCACAATTTAATATATTTTTAACAACAAATTAGTTGCCACCTGCACAACAGTCGGTGGTGTACATTTCACACCGTAGTCGAATCGCTGTCACTGCATTCACGTTGTCTATAAATTACAAGTTTGATGTCCGGTTACATAAAATCTTGTTAAAATTGTTCAATTTAGTAACGTGTTAAATTTTGACATATCACATTTCAAATGTTATTAGAGTGAACAAATTATATAAATTGTGTATAAGTACATTACAGTAAATATATGTTGATTATGCATACAATATACCCAATCTAATTGATTTATATATACTAATAATATTTGTAAACTTTTCACGATTTGACATTATTTAACATGATGCTAAATTTAGCAATAAGTTAATTTTTTATGAAACCAGGCATTATTGTATAATAATATGTATTAACCACGTATTCATTATTTTATATATTGTAACGTCGCCGCCACCGCCGCTCCGTAGCCCTCGCCGCCGCCGCGCCATAGCAGGCGCCGCTGTGTCGCGCCCGAATGTCCGCGCGTAACAAACATGTTTGAACTTGTTGCAATGACGTGATCTATTGTGCACGCTGTTTTTATCTCGCGGGTGTTCTAGTCGTTTCTAGAACAAAAGTCGCCGGGTATATAAACCCGTCGCCAACGCCAGCGAGGATAGTCTGTGATATAGAAGTAACGAGTAAAGAAGTCTGATATAAATAAGCGTCGTGTTATGAGTAGTTGGTGACATAAACAAACAGTCGACAAGAAGTGAACGTAAATAAATGTAATTAGTAATATAAACAGCAGTGTTTAAATAAATAATATTAGTTTTTAAGTGTCTTATAATATTCTTAGTTTTTAAATGAGTGTTAATATTTGTTTATCATAGTGTTAGTTAAATTTATTATCTTTTAATTATCTTTTTAATATTTATTTATTGCTTAATAAACGTATTATTTTAACTAATAATATTTCCCTTATTTTTACACTTCACCCATATAAATAAAACTTTACAATATGTTCGAACAATTTTAACCTCAAATCAAATTTCAAATAGCTCAAAGTAAATCATAAGTGAAATAGTCGAACGTGGCGATATTACCAACTGTTCGTTTTGTAAGTACCTTATTATAAATATGAATTTATTGTACTAACAATTATTAATATAAAGAAAAATCGTTAAATTTGCAAATTATCACGCATCCTATTTATTTTCATACTTTACTGATTATTAGTGATTTCTCGCAAAAGACAAACCCAAATTACGGGTCAGTTTTCTGACACATGAACTTTGTTGTCAATTTTCACACCTATACTTCATTTCACGTAAGAAAATATCATTGACTTAGATAGGGATATAAATCCTGCCCTTTGATTGATCAGTGTTAATATTAAAGTGTGAAATATTAATATGGTTTATTTATTGAAGTAAAGATACAGTAACTAGAAAAATTGTAACATACATACAAACCTAAGCAACTGACGGAAAAACATAGAACAATTTATATTTAGTAATAACAGGTCTTACTAGATTTTGTATAACAAACAAAATGTTTAAAAATATATCTAAGAAAGCAATGTATTTTTTTTATTCTCAATAGTCAGAATACAAACCTAGTTCAGGAAAACGAAAATATATCACATGCCAGTTTTTGTCAGTTATTAAATAAAATCTACATAATTAAACGATGTTTAACCATGTTTTGTTGTAATGTTTAATATTCAGGTCCTGTATATTTTTACAGATAAAAATATTTATTATTGACAAAGTTTAGTTTCACAAATTTAAATCATTTATTTAATGCATGTAAAGACGTTCGGTTCTCAAGCGTCATCCACTATTTTCTTACGTGAAATGAAGTATAGGTAATCGTGTGAAAATTCGTGTGAAAACGTTTCTTATGTGGTTGTGAGAAAGTTCATATTCATACCCATTTGAAATACCTATTATAAATGTAAATGAATATATATAAACGATGAACTCGTGAAAATTTTAAAATATGTATAATAAATATAAAAGTCTGAACATCTAATCAATGGACACGTGCACTTTGTATCCAAAGTTCTCTTTAAAGGAAAAATATTAAATTTTATTTTCAAAATCAGTCGCTTAATACATGGATTTGCTCAACTGGAAATAATACTGAAGTAATTTTATTTGTCAATTTGACAAAACAAAATTATATTTGAGCAGTGTTTTCCAAATCAAATTTTATTCTCGAATTTCGAGCAATTTCTAAACACGTTCTCCGTCATTACCACCCGTCCTAATTGCATCCACGTGTAAAAAATCATTTACAATTTGAACGCGTGAACGCGCCATTAAAAAGAACACAAATATAGCTAACTAACCTAATTTGTCTATCACTGGAACTTGAAAATTGATGTTAAGGTCCATATACCCCATCCTAAGCGAAGAATAATTGATAGCGAGAGAAGATTACACCCTCGTATAAAAGCTGGCACTTGACACACGTTCGCGCACATGTACACGTAGATACAACATGACAAGATCTCGGGCTGGAATCTTGATTGTGATCAGCGGTATTTTGTCATGGGGCAGCGCCCAAGCACCGGCACGTAAGTAAGACATTTTAATATGATTAAGGGTCAATTTTACAATTTCCGGCTAAACGTTTTACTGCTAATTAAATAAACAAAATTGAAACAAAATGAACTGTCAATGACGAATTTTTCATTGCTATCAATAATCCGATGATATTGTTTATTTATCTAGAAGTTAAATTTTTAACTGCGGATTTAAGATAGGCTCTTAGAAAAATATTAAATTTTAGAGAGAGGAATTACCTGAGAATTAGCGGAATTACTTGGGAATTAGTAAAATTGGTTAAGAATTAGAGGAAATAAAATTGAATTTTAAGTTTTCTTCTTAAAGCGGTGTTTATAACCAAGTAATTTCTATTTCCAATTTGAAATTCTATATTACGCCAAAGCTTGGAACATGTGCCTGAATAGACGCGTTCGCAACAACATAATTTCGCTTTCTAATTTCATTTTCCAAATCCAACATTGCAAGGTCCGTACTTTTCATTTCCAATTTGAGCAAACGCATGCGCATAGTATTGCTGACCGTCAAATGTCGAGCTAATCTGTCATTTTGTTATTGCCTTGGGGATTATTGTGTAACTTTAGAAATAAATCGCAGAAAATCTCTTCAGCTTCAGATATCTTATGTCAAATGTGTCGATGTAAACAAATGTGTGCAGAAATGTAGGCAATAAACACAATATACGTACACGGAATCTGACAGTTTGCTGATGAGTCAAATTGAAATTAGATGCTATTGTGAATGCGTGAAATGCAAAGTAAAAATTACAAAGTAGAAATTCAAATTGGAAATTGAAATTATTTGGTTCTGAACCTAGCTTAATTCGCCAACCCCTCGATCTGAGCCATGGCCGGTCTATGGTGATCGCTGAAATGATCGAGCTGGCTGACAAGATCTATTTACAATAGGCCCATCTTGCTTTAAATAAACATGTGTCTTCATTTTCGTTGCAAATAGATTATAATAAAATAGAAAAAAATGCATTTACTAATATTCAAAGATTACCAATTATGTTTAAAACGAGCGCTATTTTGATGACGTAACCCGTACTGCTGACGCATGCGCACTACAGTTACAAACACTTAGTTGTAAAGAACGTTTGTCTTGACTTCATTCGAAAGTTTGTGCTTGACGCCGCAAGTGTATTGTACTTACAAAGAAACGAAATACGTCAGGCATTTTCAGTATGTCGGTTTCACTAATTCCAGGCTTCTTTTTCTAAGCCGTGAGCGTGATGTCAGCAAACACTAGTGTTTTTGCGGGACAATATTTTTTGAACCTTGCAATTTTTTTACGGCTATATGGAGCATTTATTTATCAAAATAGAAATATACGTATCTCATTTTTACCTCTCGCTAAGAGAGGTATTGGATTCATGCTAAAAATCGCATATCCAGATTTTAATGATTAAGAACATTTTAAGGTCCCTACAATCCGATTTTAATATTTTTACGATGATGTCTGTGTGTGTGAGTGAATGTATGTGTGTGTGTGTGTGTGTGTGTGTGTGTGTGTGTATGAATGTGTATATGTAGGTCAGTTGGAAGGACGATATCTCAAAAAATATAATACTTAATATCTGTTTAACTATGTTTTTCTTAATCGAACATTACTGGGAAGAGCTGAAAAGGTTTTGGTAATAATTGGACAACTGAAAGTAGCAGATTCTTAAAAAAAATCTTCTAAATATATTTTTTTTTAATTTTGTTCTTGCTTATTAAAGAAGAGTAAATTCTCTATCTGATACATATAAATATTTTATATTATTATAGATTTAGAGATATGGATATATAAAGTATATAATAATCTGTTGTAATAAATCGCACACAAATAATGTCATGAAAACCAATTGAAAAATGAAAAAGTTTGTAACTGTCAGATAAATGCCAGTGTCAAAAAGATTGTTTGTGGGAAGTATATACATTATATTATTTCTTATTGTATTAATAGTTAAATATTTAAAAGTATAGGTATAGTACAAAATATACCTTTCAAAAATACTGTCAATCGCGACAATGAATTGGAAACATTTCGAAAAATTAGAAGAGGACAAAATTTCTTCATATAATTAATTTAAAATTAAAAAATCTAAATATAAAGAATAGATGTAAGTAGAATTTTTAGTGTAGATAGTAGGTATATAAGAAATGTTATATACAATAGGGCGCGAGTAGTCATGTCACATTGTTGGCCTTGACAATAATGATAGCTAGTAATTATGTACATAGATGTCAAATTCTAAATTTCAAGATTTTCCAGTTCCATGAGGTTTATTTTCTTCTACAAATAAATTCCATACCCCTGGTGACAAATTAACTACGTGAATTTGGAAAATCTTGAAGTTTTTAATAAACAATTCTGACATTTGACATCTATGTACATAATTACTAATTCTCATTCTGACACGGGCCTCTATATCTGTTTGTCAAGGCCAACAATGTCACGTGCCTGTCGCGCCCTACAGTTTTAACTAAAAATAAAAGTGGCGAGAGAGGTATTGTGCTGGCCACAACAGATTTTTTATATTGATTAACATATTTGAATATTAGAAAAGCGTGAACAACCCTCTTTCAAATAATAATTTAGGTTAAGTTAAATCTAAAAGTTATATATATATATATATTTCATTATTTTAAGGGTTGGTTTAAATTTACTATCAAAGTAGTATTAATTAAAATAAATTCAATACAATTTTAATGTTCTTCGAATATTAAAATCTAACTGAACCTAACGTAACTTATAAGACATTAATCAAAATGACAAATGAGTTATGGAATATTCATATATAACAAGTCCATTGTGATTAAAAGGCGAATAACCATGAATTCATAGGCTCAAATACAGGTACTGAAGTGTAAACAAAAATAATATCGAATAATAATATTTACAAATGTAATTTATATAGTAGAAACAATAATCGTTCATGGAATTGAGAAATATGACATTATCAATAATCACGTTCTATGCTGCTGCATTTTAATGTATTTTTGATACGTAACCATGGTTACAATGTGTTAGTAACTTTTTAATTAGAAATAATTATTGATTTTTACTTATTTACTAATTTCATGCAGTCAACAATTTCATTTACAAAACATGTAGATTATGAAAAATTAAAATAAAATATGAGCAGTATGATAATTACAGATATAGATATGTATCGCAAACATTTTTTTACATTAATAGTAATTCGAGCCTTGATAACAATAACATTTATTATAAAATATCCAGTGGTGCATTTCTCGAACAGGGGTTAAATTAACAACATCGCACCAAAATGAAATGTCTAATGAATTGTTTAATATTACTATTCGATACGCACTTTTTTGTTTATCTGTAGTTACAATTATTTTGTAATACCATACCGTTACTTGTTTAACAGAACTAAAAACAAAAGTGAAAATATGTCCTTTACGGCCGCCGGCAGTTAAGATTTATAACGAACGCATCACTGCATTATGAGTGCTGTTGTTAAGGAAAATTTGTAAACAACAAACAAAAATTGTTAATATGATAGAATAAAGAATTTTCAGATTTTCCTAAATGTCTAAATTTTATGGCATTACGAAAAATCTTGAACGCCACACGGCCGATATATAAATAACAGAGTTGGCTGGTTATAAACTTCAGCCTTATTCGTTATTTGCTTTATTATTGGCCTAATGACGTTAATAACTATAACTACAAGCGGTGCAATTGTCCATTAGATTTAGATGTATTTTTGTCAGCTATTTCGATTCGCATCCCACGTCCGTCTGTTTAAAACAGATAGGTACACTAATCACTAGACCGCAGCTGACTGCCAAATCAGCATAATTGAAGCATTATTTCTAAAATAATCGTAATCAATTTTCGTTTTATTATTTAATAATACAAAAGTTTAGTGATTTTCTGTACGTGTTTTAAAAATTAAACTATAGAATTTTCTTATGAACCTTATTTAATTCGTATCTTAATGAGCAAGGAAATTTTAATTAAACGAAAAAATATTTTGCGAAAACTAGGATTTGAACCCAGGACCTAGAAGGACGCTCTAATCTCAACTCTAACCAACTGAGCTACAAGATCTTATTGAAGTGCGCCATATATTGTGTATTTGAAATTTTCTTGATTAAAGACCTATTTCTACGAATTAAACATTTACAATTGATCACAAATAAATATTATTAACTTTATTTCATTAATATTAATATGCTAATCTAAAATAATTAGGAATATAATCAATGGAGATATTTCATATCAATTAAATAGAGTAGATTTATGTGATGTAAATGTCAACGAACAATTTGTAAATCTTAAGTGATGTTCAGCAATATATTTCGATTACAACTCCCACTTCTAATTTGTATGCAGACGTCATTATTTCTCCAGATACTTGCGTATTACGTCTTATTCGCGTTCTGTATAATAGTTTCATAGTATACCTACGTAATATATATATATATATATATATATATATATATATATATATATATATATATATATATATATATATATATATATATACGATATATATATATATACAGGGTAGAAACGAACTTAATGTCATAAATTTAAGGGTGAATAGTATGACATGTGTAGATTACGAAACAGAAAGAATTTTTTAAAAATTCGCATATTTAAGGGTAGTTTTCATGAAACTAACATTTTTGGTACCACTGGCAACGCATTTGCATTATTTTATCTATTACACAATTATTTTCGTTAAAAATGCTATTTAATTTAATTATTAAGAATAATATCTTATACAACTAATTTTGAATGTATTTATTTAATGAAATATTAATTAAAACAGCAGTAAAAAAAAGTTTCCTTAAGAAAAGTCGAATTTTCGTTTTTTGAATTTTAAAAAAAATCTTTCAGTTTCGTAATCTACACATGTCATACTACTCACCCTTAAATTTATGACATTAAGTTCGTTTCCACCCTGTATATATTAAATACCATGATTTATAATTATTATTAATGAATTTATTCAAAAATAATTGAACAAATTTATTAAAAATTGAACTGAATTAACGAGAAACTCGCGAAATTTCAAATGACATTCATAATTAATCAATTTGATCATAAATATTGAAAGAAGCTTTCAGAACTCATATTATAATGAAATAAAACAATATTTGGGTATAGTCCTGTATATATTTAAATATATACAGAACTATACCCAAATATTGTTTTATTTCATTCTATTCGATCATGTTTTTAAAAGCGCAGTACAAGTTAGTAATGGCAGGGCCGCTCTGTGCGGGTGGGCTGGTTGTGTCCCGTACAAAGGCGCCTGAATATAAGGGGCGCAATTTCAATAAAATGGTGATAGAAGTGAACAATATTTTTTTTAATTATTTGCATTAGAGCTCTAGTTAAAAGTTCTAAGTAAAATAAATATACTAAGTCCTAACGGATATTTTTTTAGCATTGCTATATTAAAATAATAACTGTGAAGACGTTGATTACGACAATACAACAAAGAATATTTTGATTATAAAATTCAAGAATATTGATTACAAGAATGAATCCGACAATTAATTAAATATTTAAATACTAGTATTCAAATGTTTATAACTATTTACAATTCTGAAATCTTAGTAAGGTATTTTATTTTTGTTTTCTGTCGACAGTGAATTTACCTAATATACGGATTTACTTTATTTTTAATTTATTAAAATTTAGTAGCAAAAAAGTTAAAGAAATATCCTGCCAAACGGATAATTTTCTGGCATTGTTATGATGTTATATTGGAATACACGCATAACCGTAATATTGTTGATTACATTTTGATAACCTGATAATATTGATTATAAGAGTGAATCTACAAAATAGAATTTCATCAATATTTAAAACTATTATTTTTCGAAGAATCAAAAGTACAGTATAAACTTTAAAGCGTGTGTTAATTTACAAATTAAGCATTATGGAGAGCGCTGAAATATAATTCTGCATAAAGGCGCCTTTTACCCACGAAGCGGCACTCAGTAAAGGTAGCACCAGCACAGTGTACACTAGTACCACCTTTCCAAAACACACTAAAGTGCAACCAGGCGAATAGCGAACTCTCAGTAGTGTTGTAGATGTGGCTGCTGTCATAATTATAGCTTGAAGCGACAAATAAATGAAAATAAAAAGTTTTTAGAATATGAAGATTAGAATATTCATTTAGTTCAAGCATAGAATAGTGAGTTGGAGATAAAAACGCACCAGAAAAAAAAACAAAAAATAAATTGCTTTAAAAACTATTTTGAATGAGTTGGCCCAGGAAAAAATTATGATGAATTTATACATCATTTTAGAATTAATTTTACACATTGTGTTCTACATCTTATACAGGTACTATTAATTATTACATGTGTTATAAAATAATATTATATTCATATATATGCCGAGCATTGTACGACTGTTTATTTTGTACGACAGTACATTTTGTATTGGTATGTATTTTTTAGGGTACCTATATACTCAGGGTATGGCCATGACGTGGCTCACGTTTCGTCCGCCATTTGCGGGCCACTGTCATATTCGTTGTTGTTGCGCAAATTATTATGCATTTTCGTGGCTATTTGTTTTATTTTAATGCAAAATACATTTAAAAGTACGTCTAATATTTATTTAAAGTGTAAGTAATACTTTTATTTTATTTGATTGTGTATTTTTTTGAGATACTGACTACAATGACAACGATGGCAATATTGAAAACACATAAAAATTACCAATATTAAGCACAAACATTTAAATTTTTAAAAGGTAAGTTACTAACTTGTAATTCGCCTTTAAAAACATGATCGAATAAATTTATTATGAATGTAATTTGAAATTTCATGTGTTTCTGGTTAATTGAGTTCAATTTTTAATAAATTTGTTTAATTATTTTTAATAGTTATAAATCATGGTATTTTTAAAATAATAATTCATTACGTACGTAAACTATGAAACTATGTATTAGTAGTTAGATAAATTATTGTTCAAAATGTCAATATTACGCATAACACGAGTAAGTACCTAGAGAAATAATGAAGTCTGTATACAAATTAGAGGTGGGAGTTGTAATCAAAATATATTGCTAAACATAACTTAAGATATACAAATTGTTCGTTGACATTTACACATAAATCTACTCTATTTAAGTAAAGTGAAATATCTCCAGTAATTATATTCCTAATTATTTTAAATTAACATTTTAATATTAATTAAATAGAGATAATATTTGTTGTCTAACGTAAACGTTTAATTGGTAGAAATAGGCTTTAATGATCAAGGAAATTTCAAATACATACAAAAAAATATGGCGCATTGTCGCGCTGTGTATTCATCTCCTCCGATTAGGAGAGTGTACTCATTACGAATTGTAAAAAGACTTGTGAAAGATTTACTAACTTCAATGGGATCTTGTAGCTCAGTTGGCTAGAGTCGAGATTACAGCCTCCTTCTAGGCCCTAGGTTCAAATACTAGTTTTACTAGATTAAATAAGGTTAATAAGAAAATTCTAAAGTTAGTTTTCAAAACACGTACAGAAAATTACTAAACTTTTGTATTATTAAATAATAAACCGAATTTTAGAAACAATGCGTCATTTACGGTGATTTGGCAGTCACCTGCGGTCTAGTTGTTCGTGTACCTATCTGTTTTGAACTGACGGACGTGGGTTGCGAATCTTACTGGCCGCTAAAAATATGTACATCTAATTTTAATGGCCAATTGCACCGCTTGTAGTTATAGTTATTAACGTCATTAGGCCAATAAAAAAACAAATAACGGACGGGGCTGAAGTATATAATCAATCAACTCTGTTATTTGCTACCGGCCGTGTGACGTTCAAGATTTTCCGTAATGACAAAATGTAGACATTTAGGAATATCTTTTGAAAATTATTTCTTCTGTCATATTGACCAATTTTTTTGTTGTTTATAAATTTTCCGTAACAACAACTCTCATGATGCAGGGATGATTATTTTAGAAATAATGCTTCATTTAAGTGTCAATGTAAGCCCTTGTTAGCTGAGTTGACCAATCAGTCCACTGAAATGTAAATAAAATTTGGTGAGAGAAAGTTTTAATTATTATTCCTTAAGCCCTAATAGTATTCTATGAAGTAGATATTAAGCTCATTTTGTAAATGTTAAAAGTGATATTTTATTTTGTGAGAAGAAAGTTTGGACAACGACGCGAAATATGTATTTCTAATATTTTTTTTAATATCAAAAATGTTGAATTGTTGACTTTTATTTTTTAAATAGCAACCTATGATTATTTTATTTAAATATAAACCGCTATTTTTTTCTCTTTTTAACGATGTATTTGTTTTTATTAATGTATTTGAAAAAATTCGAGAAAAATAAGATAATTGAGATATATGGGAAATAATTTTTATTGTATATTATAAGGGTGAAATTAAAATTTGAAATTTGGCATTTTTAAAGCAAGGCCTGTGGTATCAGTTAACGTTTTTACTGTAAATTACTATTGTAATTTTTTTAAACCTAACATCCTTACAACCACGAGGTTAACACTAAAAAAAAGTAATAAATTACAATTTGCGAATTTGGTGAAACAGTTCTAACACTATATTCAAAAATTCATATTTGATATGTTTCTTATAATTTCAGTCTCTGACTCAACCTCTCGGTCATTTATCAGAGACTGGCCCTAGGCCCGATGAGAGGGGGGGGGGTGAGCAGAGCCATCTGTCGAGAACGCCGTAAGCTTGGCCAGGAATAAATAATAATAATAATAATAAAAAGGTAAAATTGCAATATCCAATATTTTGACATCAATGATTTAAATGTCACAAGGACATGTAAATTGATGAGAATTTGTTAGTTTTATTAAATTTAAAATAGGACTAAATTTAACTGGATATTTATAACATCGGCCCTAAAATATGTATTTAAAGCAACCTATATTACTATCTGAAATAGGTAGATCATTTTTGTATAAGGTAAAACCGTTTCTATGTATTTGTATATTTATTATTGGTAATAAACGATATCTTTTACGTTTAATACCGTACAAAACTCAATTATTCCATTTACAACTTCAGTATAACTATCAGTTATAAATCAAGAAGAGTAATTAGCAGAAGTTTGTAAGAAACCTTAACGATCTTGTGTGCAATGATCATGAATCTAGTTTACAGCATTGTAAGAACATCAAAGAAAGTTGTATTAGCTAACACCTTCGAGGTATAGTAAAGTTAAAGTTCTCTCTCGGTACTTTCCATCCAGAAAGGTATAACCAATCATTAATTTCACATTATTGGAACACACAAAAAGATACGGAGAAGTCTCTGTTCTTTAATGCAAGAGTCACTTTCTCTTACACCTTTCTACAGATTACCTTGACCGCATTGACAGTGAAAAAGACCTGTTTATATTACAGAACACACCGGACCAATAAATAGCACAATTAATAAAACATTTTAAATAGTCCAAAATAAAACAAATATTAAATATTTTGAATTGTTTGACATGCATCGTGTTACTACAAAATATATAGAACAAAATATAAGTTAATAAAGAATTATTTACATTTTGAATTAAAAAACAAAAAAAAAATGCTAAAATCGGATTCTGGGGACCTGAAAACGTACATATTCACTAAAATCTGGATATGTGATTTACACCTTGATTACTATACTTTTCTTACCTATGGTGGCAAAAGGTAAAAACAGACCTGACTTTTTCGAAAAGAATATGTTAATAATAACAAAATAATTTTATTAACAATATAATAAATATATTGTCGATTTCACCAATGTTTCCTAAAATTTAAGCATTAGGTACAAGAAAAAAATCTGATGTGGCCAGCACAATACCTTCCGTCAATCCTGTGTATTATGTACAAATTCCATACATAAATTTTCTTGCAAAAGATTCGAAATTTCAAGTAAAATTATTTCATAAACAAACTATGCAAATGGCACTTGACACTGACATCTTCTTCTTCGTCTTTAGCTTTTCCCATTCGTTGGGGGTCGCTATTTTTTATTTTCTTCTTCCATTCATTTCTGTTTTGCGAGTTGTCCTCATTCGGTTGCTTTTCTCTCAAGTATTCCGCAATACAGTCCTTCCATATTATATTTGGTCTTCCTCTGTCTCTTCCACTTTCTGTGAAAGTTTTCCCCAGTTTCTCACAAAATTTTACGTTGCATCGTTGCTCCAGAAAATCGCACATTTCAAAAATCGCTACTAACACTTAAACACGCTGCACTCAAATAACAATATCACGAAAACTAAACCAGATATCGACAATCCAAGAACATGTGGTTATAGAGGAAGTTATGCGCAACGCAATGATGCCAACTGTATATCACTAAATATCTCCATTGGCACGTAATTCAAAATGTTCGGTTATTGTCTGAATATTTTCTTAATATTTATAATAATATTAAATGTGTAAGCAATATTTCATAGTTTGTTTATAAAATAATTTTATTGGAAATATAGGATCATTTGCAAGAAAATTTATGTATTGGGCGCGAGCAGTCACGTGACTTGCTGAATTTGGCAAGCAGATATGGGGAGCCCGTATCAGAATGACAGCTATTAATTATGTCCATAACTGACAAATGTCATAATTTTTCATTTTCTAGGCAACTGAATTCCATACTTCTGATAACAAATAAACCACATGAAATAAGAAAATCATGAAATTTTTAATGAAAAATTATGACATTTGTCAGTTATGGACGTAATTTATTGCTGTCATTTTGACACGAGTCCCCATATCTGATTGCCAACGTCAGCAAAGTCACGTCAATTCACGCACCCTATACATAAATTTTCTTGCAAAAGATCCTATATTTCCAGTAAAATTATTTCATAAACTATGCAAATTGCACTTGACACTTCTTCTTCTTTAGTTTTTTCCCATTAGTTAGGGGACGCTATTTTTTATTTTCTTCTTCCACTCATTTGTGTTTTGCGTGTCGTCCTCATTCAGTTTTTTTTTTTCTCTAAAATCTTCCGCAATACAGTCCTTTCACCTTATATTTGGTCTTCCTATGTTTCTTTCACCTTCTATTACGAAGCTATTCATTTTTCTTCCAATATATTCTTCCTCATGACATGTTCAAACCAATGGAATCGTCTCTCTTATATCTTTCTAGAAACTTCTAACACTACAGTTATTTCCCTTATTCTTTCATTCATTTACTTTTTATTGATACTTGCGTCTGTCAATTTGAATTATCTGAATATATTAGCAGTTTCCATGGTTAAGTTAGCATATAGCTGGCTGATTTATGAAATTTAATATCTTTATAATTCTGTAATTGTATCTGTTGAATATGAAATATAAGATGCTATCAAATTGTATAGAGTAATATATTCTTTAAGTTAAATAATATTTAACTGAGTTTTTTCAAGAAAAACTGTTAAAATATTAAAATGAGGGTACTTCCGGTTGACCAATTATAACCAAAATCTAATCAAGTCTGCATATCGTTTTAAGGAAGAAGAATACGTAAGAATTGTATTTTTTGGAATTCTAGTATTGGCGATATCGCGGCCGAAACCGCGGTCACATACATACGTCCACACACACACACACACACACACACACACACACGCACACACACACATTCACCACACATATACAGACATCGTAAAAATAGTAAAATCGTATATGAAAGACCCTAAAACGTGCTCATTCATTGAAAACCCACCACCGTATTTTTTGACCAAAGGCAATACCTTCCTTTACCTATAGGTGACGGAATGTAAAATTTAGTTTATAATTGCAATGTTATAATTGTTGCTTTAGGAACTGCTCCGAATTTAGTACACACTGATGAAATAGGCAAATATTGTTCTGTAAATTTTGACATCATCAATAATATTTTATAGAGGAAATCACTTTTATAATTTTTATCTCAGGTTTACCCTTGGTAGAAGTCGCATATCGGAATTTTAATAAATAAGGATCTGTAAACACAACTCAAATACTATCAATAACAAAAAATTTAAATCTTGTATTCCTACTATCCAGTAATATGCAATGAAACAATTAAATTTTGGTGTAAATTGAATAAACGCAAGTGGCATTTTACATCAAGTTCTATTTTCTTACAAAGATATCTTTATAACTTTTTTCGTGATCTATTTTACTATAATAATTAAAATTTATTCATTTTTCTACAGATTTTCATAAATAAATTTATAAAATAACCTATTTTTAAAAATCATACAACCACAGATTTAATGTTCTATTACAGTTTTTTACGCTTCTTCTGTTAAAAGTAGAATCTTTTTCCTATATGTATTTTATTCCTTTCTTTTAAAGGATTTAAATGGACAGCAAAATATTTACAAATAATAAGTTTAATCATCATTAACTTAAAAGCATATTTCATTGGTTCCAAGAAAATCATCTCTAATCACAAATATGAATTATAGCTTTCTTAATATGAGTTGAAGGAATAAACGTCAACGTTTTAAAGAAAGTTAACTTTAAAACTTGTTCTCCCTTTATGGAGCTAGTAACTTCAGCAAACAAAGTAGTTGGATTTCTTATTAGAAACAGTAAGAATTTTACAAATACTAGCGCATTAAAATCATTTTATTTTACCTTTGTGCAATCTATGCTATTATCATATGGTTTCCTTACTATGAGATATCTGTTACTAAAATTGAAAAAGTGCAAAGAATTTTTTTAAAATATCTATGGTTGAAAAGTTTCAACGTATTTCCTGACCGTAATATGGATTCTCAATTACTTTCTGAACAATTTAATGTGATTAGTATTCAACATTGTCACACAAACATTGCGTTAGATACTTTATCTAATACTTGTTTAATAAACTGCAGTTTCGTGTACCGCGACCTTCCTCTAGATGTAAGTTAACTTTTTATTTGCCATCTTACAACTCTATTATTCTGTATAAATCACCATTATATGTAATGTGCAACTTACTCGTATATAATAAAATTTGCTCGGATGTTGACATTTTTTTTACGTAAATATTTACTTATTGTTACATTTACTTGTATTGGGTATCTTATCTGTTAAAGTAATAAAGGATTATTATTATTATTATTATTATTATTATTATTATTATTATTATTATTATTATTATTATTATTATTATTATTATTATTATTATTATTATTATTATTATTATTATTATTATTATTATTATTATTATTATTATTATTATTATTATTATTATTATTATTATTATTATTATTATTATTATTATTATTATTATTATTATTATTATTATTATTATTATTATTATTATTATTATTATTATTATTATTATTATTATTATTATTATTATTATTATTATTATTATTATTATTTAGTTTATTCACCTAAGTCTGGTACATCTAAGAGCTACAAGGTAAATAATTAAATACAATACATTAGCAAAATTGTACTTTTCATTTTCAGGGCTCTAAGATTGCTCGTAATGATGGCCTAAACTTCGGGTTGGCAGGATGGAGATCTCTTCTGCTGACTATTATTATTATTATTATTATTATTATTATTATTATTATTATTATTATTATTATTATTATTATTATTATTATTATTATTATTATTATTATTATTATTATTATTATTATTATTATTATTATTATTATTATTATTATTATTATTATTATTATTATTATTATTATTATTATTATTATTATTATTATTATTATTATTATTATTATTATTATTATTATTATTATTATTATTATTATTATTATTATTATTATTATTAATAGTTCAAAATGCCACCTTTTACTATAAACTTTAAATCCTCATACAAATTACTGAAATTGCAGTTTCCACAAAATTGTAAATAAACATTAAATTTTGTCTAACAAACGCAGTAAATGCGTTAACCTTTCTTCATTAAAAATACAATTCAACCTAGTTAATATATTTATGGTTGTCTATAAAATAACTATAAAATCATATTTTAATCTTACCTTGATTACACAGCCAATTTCCAAAGTCATTTGATATGCTTCAAAGGGTCCGGATCTGTAACAATCACGAAATTAGTCTTCTTTGCTTCTAGTAATTAATGATTAATTAACAATGTTTGGCGGTTATTTTTATGATCAGTTTGCCGTTATAAGTTAATTAGCGGAAATCAACCTAATTTACATTTCCGCCACGGTTTTAGATGTTTTTTCAATGCGATTTTAATAAACTGCTACATTTAATTGTATTATGTAAATTATTGTGTGAAGATACTCTCGAATAGTTATGGATAACTGTAAATGAATTAATTGTACAAGATTTGTATTGGTTTTTTAATATGTAAACTGGATTTAATAATTGGTCAATGAACTGGTAGATATTTGCATTTCCTATACTTAAATATATGACGAAATAATCGCATACCGTACGAGTATTGTCTTTGAACATGAAAAGTACATGACATTGACATAGAAATAAGTACGTATAATAGTTGGATTTTAAGCATTCTATTAAATTTCTATAAACTTACAGATCTGTAGTTTATAAATCAATATCTTACAGTAGATATCAAGAAAATGATATTCTAGACAACTGTTTATAACTTTTAATCGTTACAAAATGCAATGTTATAAATTTTAAAATGATTGAAATAAAATGGTCCGTATTACTAGCACGAGTGCATTTTTATAATAAAAGCGCTTTTATGGAGCGCACTTTTTTAATATATTCGTATGAGTAGTGTAATCCATAAAAGAGCTTTCATTATAAAATTGCGCTCGAAATACGAACCATTGCATTTATTAGAATTTATTTTGCTCCAATATTTAAATAGAAAATTAAGAGCATGTTATGCCTATAAAGAAAGAAATACTTCATAAGACAATTAAATTCTATAAAATATGATGCAATATTTTCATAAGGTTGTCATTTACTACTATTTAGGGCTAGGCAAATATTACTTTCCATCGATAAGTATCTTTTTTAGTGGAGTCTACATATCGATAAAATTTGTGATACTAAAATATCAATAAATAGATAATACAATACAATAAAGTCCAAATAAAGGTACTCGCAAATTACATTAGATACAAAAAAAAACATTACTTAAAACAACTATAAAGATGGTACGGTAGATTTTAAGCTTTTTTAAAGGAGTTCAAAGATATATTGAACAGATCGAAGTGTATAAAAGTAGTGTTGTATGTGAATATTATACGGTTAACACAGGAGTACATATGATTATTTATGTTACTTTTAGGTAACTTAAATAAATTATAAGACCTTGTTACTTTTAGTGGAATATTTTTTTATCAATATAAAGTCAATATGCATCAATATCTATCGACAAGAACTCGCCAATAAACAAATTTTTGTTGATACCAAAACAATATCAAATCCATATAATTATATGAACTTTGGTTATTAAAATATGTTTAATGTTATGAACAATAGCAAAGTTATTTTAAAACTAGTATTTAAAAAAAGAATGTACCTACATTTATATGAAACAGTAGGTATGTTTTGATATTCCCGCAAAATATTTCAGTTTATTTTTCTGTCCTTATTCGCTTGGGATTATTTATTTTACATAATTCGAGCTTACGCTTAAATAAATAAAGGTTAGCAATTTGTCAGTTCTCAATATTCAAGTATATAATACACAAATATTCGTACTTTCTGTAATTCTCTTTCACAAACTAAATACAAATTGTAACATTTATGTAATATTCTCCATTCTAAATAATACAAATCTTTTAAATTTCTATAAGTCGATTCATGGTCAACAGGATAGTAACGCTAAAGTTTATCTTTTAATAAGGTATAATTGCATTTTTTTTAATAAGGTCAAAACAAATGGGTAGATAAAAAATTATACTATGATTTGAAATATAATAAAAATTATGGAAAGTATGATTTGTATCGCAAATAAATAAAATTGCGTTAAAAAATGTATCGACAAATTTTAAATATGAAAAATAACGATCATATCTTATTTTCATATAATATTGCAATAAAATTAATGTCAATTTTTGTGTGTTTCAGCTGCAAATGACGGTCTATTACTCCCAGTAGCCCTAGGATTTTTACTGAAGATAGTATTAGTAGTATTAGGTGGTATGGTAAAGCTTATGTTCCTTGGCTTTACGTCTTTGGGTATAAGCGGTATTTCTCTCGTCCTGGGCATTTTATTCCTGAAGAATCAAGGCCTAGCGATTCCTCCGTGGACCCCTCACCATCGGATTGACCACCAGCATGTGTGGTATCAACCTGTTCTCGCTCACAATCGTCTGCGGAGTGCGAAACAGCTTCAGCCACCACTCGGCTTAAATAAACGAGAACCACTCCGTCCGGTTCCACCCGGCGGAGCGCAGTTGGAGCCCCTTCCACGTGCTAACCACCGAGACGCAGAGCCTCCGTCCAAAACGAACATCGCAACGCATGCAGACGTACACGCATTAGCCAATTAACCAGAAATCCGTGCCACTAGATCAACCTTTCATCTTAATAACGATACACATAGACAGTATATTTATGTATATGCACAAAAAACTTGTGTAACGAGAATTCGTCTCGATAAAAAAAAACATTAAATTTTTAGCCTATATCTGATGACCGTAACATTGCTCTAGAAATCTTCTTTAGGTTATACCTCTCGCCAAAAAACGAAATAAACAGGAAACGCCCGAGCTAGTAGCAAGCGAGAATCGGCCTTGTGCCGTTCGGCGATGGGAGCATTGATCTTAACGGGGTCGCGCCTTCTTCGCAAGTGATTTGACCATTTGTTTCATTTGGATTAGCGCCGAACCGCTCCACTAACTTTGAGGAAGAATTCACTATTCACACTTGTCTTTTTATTTGAGCATTTTTGTATATAAGCCTAGACCAGCGGTCAGTTGATACACATTGATAACTAGTGTTTAGTCTAAACAGCATCATGTGGAAGCTGCTCGTAGTGATCGGTTTCAGCGTGCTAGTGGTGGTCTCTGCCGAACCAGAGGCTCAGTGTGTTGGTGCCGGGTGCCATTTGAACGGATTACAAATCATCACCAAGTTCGCACGCCAGTATCTGAACCACCAGTCAGAGGACATCATCCTCGGAGATGGAGTGCAGCTAGTGAGCAGTGGAGATGCAGACGTCAGCCAGGCAAGGGCTAACGATGACGGCAGCTTATTGTCCACCCTGGAGAGCTTCCTCAAAACCCATGAGCTGCGTATCCGACTACCCGAACTAATGCCCGACAGCGAGAACATTGGGCGCAAGTTTCGTGAAGTCATAGACGACATGGCCAAAAATGATATTGGTGGTGAGTCATCCTCACCTACAAATCTTACAAATATTTTTAACTATTTTTAAATTACAGAAGGCAGAAAAGGAGGGGGAGGGGGGTATGGTGGTGGCAAAGGCGACAAGAAGGGCGGAGGCATGATGTTAATGGCCCTTATGATGGCCAAAATGATGGGCGCTGTAGGTTTCGGTGCTGTAGGTCTCTTAGCCATGAAAGCGTTGATGGTGTCAGCCCTCGCCCTTATGTTGTCCATGATTGTGGGATTGAAGAAACTGGTTGGTTCGGGACATGACGAAGGCGGCGGTCACACCGTGATTCACGCTACTGGTGGAGGCCACGACCACCGGCGGAAGCGCGAGGCTACCGACCTCGCCTATAACGCTTGGACGGATTATCTGAACCGTTGACGTGGCCCCACGTGCGCTAGCTGTACAGAGCACGGTTTGTTTGTAATGCAATTGTTATTCGGACTGGTGGTGATGACGTTTTAGTCAGAATCCCCAGACTCGTTTTCTCTTTTCTTGTCTTTTGTCTTCTCTTCTATTCTTCTTTTTCTTTTCGGAAAATTTCAGCGTTTCTTCATTACATACCAATGACCAATTTGCTCAATTTACTCAACTTTTAGTCAACTTTTGCACAACAGTACACAAAGTTCTACGTGAACAAACGACCAAAGTTTAGATGATAGTCTAACTGAAGATAATAAAATAGTGCCCATATATTAAATACAGCGACAACCGAATCGGACGGACGACACGGAGTTTCATATCGGACAAGAGGACAATTTTCGCTTAATTTTCTTTCTTTCGTGATTTCTTGAATCTTTTTATAACGCTATGAAATTTTAACTATAATTTATTGTTGAAAAATCAATTATTTAATAATTTATATGTAATTTAATGCTGTATTTATTTTTCAATAAAGTATCATTGTAAAAAGTAGTTGTTGTTATGTTGTGTTACTTGTTGTGAGTGTGCGAGTGTTTAGTTTAGAGAGGAGTGACTATGACATTAACATTGACCTGCTGTTGGAACCGGTTGATTGGAAACGCAGCAAGTGGCGTGTAACCCAGTGAGACAGTGACCCACATTCCTCCGGCGAGAGGCTACAGGTTTCCCAGGAATGAGGAAGCGAGTCTCTCTCGCTCACCTCGGCCTCAACTCGACTCAACAGCATCAGCTCCAAAGTGGGAGAAGAAAGTGTTGTCGGAAATGGGAACGGACCAATAGGTCAACCCAATCACTGATCGAAATGAAGAATTGGAAATCGTTGAGATTAATTTGTTATGATTAACCTAAATACACCTTCTTTCTTTCGTACTGTTTTACTCTTAACTTTCTAAACATAGCGGTAATTAACACTCGGTAGTGATTTGAAAAGAAAAGGCATAGATATAGTGGGATTCTCGCATTGCAGTCTGTTCTGTTCCTCTTGATGTGGTTTACCATCGGCAGACCGGTGAAGTATGCCGGCAGAGGTTTGCGCGCTGCCGCTTTATATGGAAGAAGACAAGACCTAGATACCTACATCCCGTAGCGCTAGGATACGTCATATGCGCCAAGTTCACGGTGGCTTTGATAGATGGCGCTCAACTCACCACACTCACCAACAACAAGTTCAAGCCTTGGGATTTAAATCTGAGGAAAGACGGTTTCTCCGGAGTTGAATACATTTGTGACTATGCATCTTCTATAACAATGTTGTGAATTATATGTAAAAAAAAACTGATGTGGCAAGCACATTACCTTCCGTCAATTCTACATATTTTCAACAAAATTTACACTTTTTTTTTTGTAAACTTATTCTATGGACATTTTCTTTTTAGGGGAAAATTAACTGATCTTACCTCGTACTGAACTGAACTAAACTACTCCTAAAAAAAACAGTTTGCCTTTTAAAATAAGAAGTAGAAAATAAAAACAGCATTATATTTATAACATAATAATCTGCTGAATTGTCTTGGGGCTTTAATCTGCTGTATTTATTACCTTATGTGATTTGTTTTTGCCACATTAAATTATTTTACACTTTTATATTTCCAGTAAAATCATTTCACAAATATTATGTAAATTTTATTTCACACTGATATCTGTCAATTAGTAATTTGAATATTCTGTTTCCATGATGCAGATTTCAGCAACATAGATTGCAAAATATTTCTTTATTGTTCTGTATCTCTAAATTCATTGAATATAAAGAAAAAAAAATAGAATTAAATCGAATAGAGAATAGAATATTCTTTAATATTTATTAAAGGTCAAGAAAGACTGTTAAAATCTTCGAATTAGGATACTAGTGGTTAACCAACCATAACCAAAATCTAATCAACTCTTCATATGGACGTAAGAAAGTGGAATATGAAAGAATTAATTTTTTTGGAATTGTAGTATTGAAGTTATAGAAGGCGAATTTTTTGTCAAATACACACATACACACACTGACACACTCACGTACAAACATCATCGTAAAAACAGAAAATTAGTATTCTAAGGACTCTAAAACGTGCTTATTTATTAAAAACTCACCATCGATTTTTTTTGACCAAAGACAAGACTAGGTGACGTAACGTAAAAATTGATTTCAGATTTTTGAATCAACTAATATGCTTTGTGTAATTGTGTATACCAACCGAAAAAATTAAATATTTTTATTTTATTTTGGAATCATAAATTTGTTTATTCGCCCTCAAAAGGGGGCGCAATTTGGCTTTTATTACCCGAGTGTCTATAAAGTTGCCAGGTAACAGCTATTCAAACATAGCAAAATGGTGATTTATTTATCAAATTCGATAAATCACATTTTTTGAACAATACCAACCGCAAAACTTTCGTAATCTTTCTCGGACACGTCTTTTGCTTTCCGCAGAACTAACTTGTTTTGCGCAGCCTCAAATTCATTTTATATTTCTTTGGAATAATCAAAATCTATCATTTTAATTTGATACTAAATTAAAATTGTTTATAACAAACAACACAGCAACAAATTACTTAGAAACCATAGAATATTTAAAATTTACAACGCCAGCACAACGATAACGAATATGCAAATATACCTATGTATTGAATCCTTGAGTTTCGGGAACCATAATAAAATTAAACGTTGTATGTATCACGGGCATAATCAAGATTATAGCACTCGGGAAAAATTAAAGATCTATGCTACGCGAATTTTGCGAATAAACTTGTCCAGCGTTTACCAAGCGTTACCTCTCGGGCTTTCAAAGCTGTACTGCAGAGAACACTACCAGAGTCACTTTTGTGCTATTTGAAATTTGGAAATCATTTTAAAGTTTGACGTTGGTCGGAATCGAACCACCGGCCACCTTACGCATACAACATTGCGACTCCATAACTATATTGCATGTTCAAAATTATTATGGGGTCTCTTGGACATCAGTTACTCATTTCAAATTTTAAATGATACAAAAGTGACACCTTTGGTGCACTCTTCATACCAGCAATGAGTGCCCGTGAGGTGACAAATATGTCAATATCATTACCGATATCTGTGTACACAGCATATTGTCACCCAGTAACGGGTAATATGCCGTTGTAATATATTTATATTTTTTTTGTATCCACATATTTACGTGTTTCAAATCACGTCGGGGTCACCAAATGAAGGAGTAGAAGGGGAAGAAAGTAGGGATGAATGGTTACATTACCCCTTCTACTACATCTTTTAAATGCGGAAATAATCCTGTACTAACTAAAGTGATAGTAATCATTAAATTGAAAGAAATTATTTTGGGAGAAAATAATTCATTACGTTTATTTTTTAACCATAAATAACAACAATAATAAATAATAAAAAACATAACAACAACAAAAGTATATATAAATTCATAGGTTACTATTTTTTTTAAACAAAATATAAATATAAACATGACTGTTTGATGTTACCCCGTGTCGACAGGGGCAACGCGGTTTCAAACCCATATCATCGCGTTGCTTGTGTCGGCACAAGGGTGATAACAAAAGGGTTTATTTTTTTAGAGTATATACATTTCGATGAACTAATATCAATCAAAATTATTTTTTTTAAATTCGGAAAATTATTTTTCTTACTATTTATTTTATACTTGCAGTGTACATTTTTAGTGCCGATGTAAATTTTTTGTTAAAAATAATGAATAGGAAATAAATAAATTTGTAATTATTTTTAATAAAAATTTCGTGTCGGCCAATAGCACTAAAAATGTACACTTCAAAAATTAAATAAACAATAAGAAATAATTTTCCGAATTTTGGAAGTATTCGAATTTTCGAGACGAGATTTGCTTGAGAGGAGTGTAGAAATAGAAATAATTTATAAATATACAAAATATTAATCAGTATAAATAAATATTTTATTCTTAATCATTATAGTAATATGTCGATTCCTAACCTTTTAGAGGTTGGGAAATACGTCATTCCTAACTGCATAACTGCAATGCACAATCTCTTGGGATGGAAATAACAGATTTCACTTCCACCCCACGGGTTGGAAATGTTTATGTAGGGGTTGCCTAGCAACATTGTCATACATCTTTATAATAAAGTGGCCTAAACAAATTTTAATAGAGCTGTCAAAAACCATTAACAAAATTAAAGGTTATAAATCAATTATTTATTCTGAAAGTGGGAGTATATTACAGCCGATCGTTTGTGTATCAAGGGAAGGCAAGCAGTATGACAAATCCTCGTCTCAAAAATTCGAGACGAGACGAGAGTGGGTTGTTTTCGCAGTTTCTCATCTCACGGCATCACTATTGAGAATCAGCACATCGAAATGTATAGACGCTAAAGATATTTTATATATCTGTATAAGTTTAGAGACAAAGGTCATTTGACTTGGAGATAATGTAAAATAGCGTTTGTAAACATACTATTAAATTGAATTTTAAAGTAATAACCTCAACCTAATTGGTATTAATTAATTAATGCACCTCTTTCTTCAATTATTTAAAAATTAATTTAACTTTAATTGTACTATTTGTTCAACACAAATCTAGTTCATGATCTGAGAATAATAGCCTTTATATTCTGTATGTACCCAGAGATTTAATTAGCATATATTTAATATTAGATTTGTATAATTAGAAGTTGAATAGGTAGCAACAGCTTTCTTCCATCTGTGCAAACAGTGACAGCAATTAGCTGACAGGCTCATACACGTGGTCTGCGAGTGCGAGGAATTCCGAACAGTTAGAGTGACAAGGTGAGGTGTCATTGGGGTCGAATCGGGTCGGGTCGGAACACACTCTCACAAACAAATCTCAATCACACTATTTGCCAACGGCTATATGTATATATAGACAGGAAGAGGATTATTCAGTATGTTCGTGGAATTATGTAAATTTCCTGGAACTGCAGTAGTAATAATGACCGGTATTCTGCAATCATTTGATAATATTATATCGAGCTTTATTTAACTATTTGAAAACGTTATTTAAATAAGCAAATAAAATAAATACATCGTAACGGTTTACGACAGCGTTAAGAATCCGTAAGGTGGCGCCTGGTATACGCCCTCAGCGATACAAATAACACCTTATAGATTAGACCAGCATTTCCCAAACTGTATTTCGAGAAACACTGGTGTTCCGTGGACAGTCAATAAGTGTTTCGTGAAAAAATATTAAATTTATTATTAACGATAAATCTGTTTTAATTAGTGAAATTAATTTAAAATAAAAATATAAGGAACTGATTTCTGGATAAACTTAATAAAAATAGTGTGCCCCATCGTGCTATTCTTGTTTTGTTTGCTTTTACGACATTATTTGAGTAACACGGAATTTTTATACTATGCTGCAACCAAATCATAGTGCAGGAACATACTGGATGTTAGAACTGATAATTCAACTGACTAATATTTTGCCTGGTATCAAAAGAATATGTATGAAAATCAAAGACCCCAAGACATCGTAGTCATTAAAACAACTTTTTACTCTTTTTCTGTACCTTCCTTACCTAAAGGTGACGGAAGGTATTGTCTTTGGTCAAAAAATTCGATGATGAGTTTTTACTGAATAAGCACGTTTTAGGGTCCATATAATACGATTTTACCATTTTTACGATGATGTCTGTATGTATGTGTGTCTGTGTGTGTGTGTGTGACAAAAGTTCCGGATTCCATAACTTCAATACCACGATTCCAAAAATTATAATTTTTTCGTATTCCTCAAGTTTACATATAGAAGAACAACTGATTAGATTTTGGTTATAATTGGTCAACCGGAAGTAGTCTCATTTGAAGATTTAACAGTTAAATTTGATTTATTGACATTTAACGTTATTATAACTTAAAGAATATATTATTCTCTATACGATTTGATTACAATTTATACTTCATATTCAATAGATACAAAGTTAAAGAATTTTAAAGAAATTAAATTTTATAATTCAGCCAGCTATGCCAAACTTGGGAACTAGTAATATATTCATATAATTCAAATTGACAGATGTCAGTATCAATAAAAAGTAAATTAATGTGGCAGATATGAGGATGTTGAAGTAGATATTGGGGAATACACGGAAAGATACGGTAAGAAAATAACTCTAGTGTTACAAGTTTTTAGAAAGATACAAGAAAGACGATTACATTGGTTTGAACATGTCATGAGGAGAAATGAAGAATTATATTGGAACAAGAATGAATAGTTTAGTAATAGGACGTTAAAGAAACAGAGGAAGACCAAAGATAAGATGGAAGGACTGTATTGCGGAAGATTTAAGAGAAAAGGAACTGAATGAGAACGACATGCAAAAATAGCGACCCCTAACGAATGGGAAAAGCTAAAGAAGAAGAAGATGCCAGTGTCAAATGCAATTTAAATAGTTTGTTTATGAAATAATTTTACTGGAAATTTAGAATCTTTTGTACGAAAAATTATGGAATTTATACATTATACACGAGAATGACGGAAGGTATTGTGCTGGCCACAACAGATTTTTTTTTACTTAAATTTAGGTAATAATTGCATATAAATATGTATTTGTTTTCCAACGCTTAAATTTAATTATTTATATCTATCCTAACCTCAAGTGTTCCGTTAAAATATTGGATAATGGGAAGTGTTCTGTTGCAAAGAAAGTTTGGAAAACCTTGGATTAGACCATTACTGATATTTAAAAATGGAAAAATTTAAATTAGCAATCAAAATAATTTTTGAGCACAAACTTTTTTTAATAATATTAAGTATCTATTGGTTACCATAAAATTCTTGAGCACCAATAATAATAAATGAGCCTATATTACTAGTTACCAGAATATTTTTACTAAGTACCAAAAATGTTTTTTTCTCTAGTGAAATTATGTTTTAATAGATTGAATTAATAAACAAATATAAAATAAAATAAATAAATAAATTTATCATCACGGCATATTACCCAGTACTGGGTGTGCCAATCTGCTTTATATACAGATATCAGTAATTGAGCTTTTAAAACGAGTAATTCTGTGGTCGTGTTTTTTAAGACCCGTCCACATTGTGTTATATAGAGTATCCAGGATAAGTTGTCCAGTATGGATATCCCGAGAACTATAAGAAACACAAAGTTGGTTAAATTGGACAAAAATTATCCCAAAAAAGAGACCATTTTAATAGTGTTTCGTAATTTGCAAAAAATGCATAGAAAAATTTAAATTTTGCAGGTTTTACCTTCCGTTACCTTTAGGTGAGGATGTTATTGTCTTTGATCAAAAAATTCGATAGTGAGTTTCTAATGAATTTACTATTTTTACGATGATGTCTATATGTGTGTGTGCGTCTGTGTGTGTGTGTGTGTGCATAACTCCAATACCATGATTCCAAAAAGAATATTTTTTTCGTATTCCTCAAGTTTAGATCCATATGCAGACATGATTAGATTTTGGTTACAATTGGTCTGCTGGAAGTACCCTCATTTGCAACTTTTAACAGTTTTTCTTGAAAAAAAGCAGTTAAATATCATTTTAATATTATTAACTTATAGAATATATTATTCTCTATACGATTGGATTGCATTTTATACATCATATTCAAGTCAGCTATGCTAACCATGGAAACTGCTAATATATATATTCAGATAAATCAAATTGACGGATGTCAGTATCAGTGAAACGAAAATGAATGTGGCAGAGATGAGGATGTTGAGTTAGATGTTGGGGAAGACACGGAAAGATAGGGTAAGGAATTAAAGAATAAGGGAAATGCGAGGGGAAATGGCTCGAGTGATAAAAGTTTCTAGATAGATACAAGAGAGACGATTACACTGAACATGTTATTAGGAGAGATGAAAAATATATTGGAAGAAGAATAAATATTTTAGTAGCAGAAGGTAACAGTATCGAAGGCCTGTATTACGGAAGACGTGAGAGTAGCGGAACTGAATGAGGACGACACCCGAATCGGAAATGAGTGGAAGAAAAACTTAAAAAATAGCGACCACTAACGAATGGGAATAGCTAAAGAAGATGTCAGTATCAAGTGCAATTTGCATAGTTTGTTTATGAAATAATTTTACTGGAAATAGGATCTTTTGCAAGAAAATTTATGTATGAAATTAGTGCACAATACACAGGATTAAAGGAAAGGTAATGTGCTGCCCACATCAATTTTTTTTATTTTGGCAAATAACTTTGAACTGAGAAATAATACTGGATTTTTATTTGCATTTTTTATGTTCATTCGAATGGCGATGCTCAAATTTTTTTATCACTGTTTGTTTACCAGTTATGATTTTTTAATTTTTAAATTGACGCCATATTGGAAAGTTACGCCATTGAAAAGAGATTTTTTTGTTAAATTTTACTCGAGCTTATATTATGTAAATAATAAATAAAATCGCAACGAAAGCTGCCAGTCTTATGTATAATTTTATATTAATCAACCAAAATAAATGCGTTTTTGTCAGTTTTTGTACAGTTTTACAGATCTGTAAGACTTACAAAATTGTTCAGAATTGGCCTATTAATGACATTAATACCCTATGCTGCACTGACGATTAAATATTAATAGTGTAATTGTTATTATATGCATATAAGAATATGAAATCAATGATACGCTAAATAACACAAAAAGTATAAAAATAATTTGAATTTAATTGTGGATGTACCTAAAAAGCTACAAGTAGTGGAAGAAAAATTAATTTTCAAGTTAATTATCAATAAAGTGGTATATAAATGAAAAATAAATGATATTCCCATATGGCATCCGACGCTTTTGCAATTTCCCAAAAATAATGGCTTGTCACAAACATAAATTTGCAAAATGCAAATTTTTGTTTGTAGAATGGAACAGCCTACATTCCTCTACCGTTATTTATCCGAATTTTTTCTGAATGAATCTTTTATTTCCCGGTACATTACTATAAAATTTCTTTTTCCAATCTTTTATTCATGTCAAATGGTTACCTACCTATGTTTTGATTAACTATATCATATATCAACTAGTATCCATTATAAGACTTTTAGAAAGCTGAAACTACTACCGGATTTGTACAATTTTATTTAAACCTATTTTCTTTAAAATAGTTTTGTTAAAAATCTATAAATTAGTTAATTTACCGACGCGTATATAATTTTTTTTAATTATGGTAAATGTTTTAATAATCTAGTATTAAAATAATTAAATCTTTTATCTTAGAAGTGGAACATCAGGAAGAGATTCCACTTACCCATTTAATTATGATCTTACTGAATCTGAATAGTGCAATTTATCTGCATAAAGCATCTGAAAGGTACTTATAACTAGCATGTAGAATGTTATTATTAACTACTTGTATTAAGGTAGGGTTATAATAATTATTGTTCTGCCTGCAGTATAAAGGATGATATATGGAGGCATGTTTAACATTCTGATTGTATGATTGAAAATGAGAATTTATTGTGAGAATAAATAGAATCAACACAATTTCTAGTTCTTAATGTAATCTTAATTAAATCATATATATTTATGAGAGAATCATATTAGAATTATTTAAAATAAGACACATACTTCTTATTTTTTAGAATTTTATTTTAAATACGGTTAGAGTAGTTCCCTTCACCAATAATACATTTCACCATTATTTCCTTCCACTCCTTAAAAACTCCCAAACAATCTTCTTCTGGAATACTTTCAAATTCATTACTGCAAGACTTAAAATCAGTCAAAGTTAAACTAATTCCTGGTTAACCTCTCGCTCATTTATCAGAGACTCAACCAGAACCACAGACGCGCTTCGTTTTTTTAGAGCTCATCAGTGTGGTGCACTGCAGCCTACTCCTAGAACTCCTAGCCACGCTGCAGCGAGAGACTGAAATCTAGTGAAACCTGTCAAGTATGATTTTTACCTTCCGTTACCTTTAGGTAAGGAAGGTAATATTTTTGGTCAAAAAATTCGATAGTGAGTTTTAATGAATACGAATTTACTATTTGTACGATAATGTCTCTATGTATGTGCGTGTGTGTGTGCGTCTGTGTGTGTGTTTGTGTATGTGACGATCGTTTCGGATCGCATGAGTCCAATACTACGTTTCCAAAAATTATATTTTTTTTCTTATTCCTCGAGTTTAGATGCATATGCAGACGTGATTAGATTTTGGTTATAATTGGTCTGCTGGAAGTACCCTCATTTGCAACTTTTAACAGTTTTTCTTGAAAAAAGCAGTTAAATATCATTTTAATGTTATTATAACTTAAAGAATATATTATTCTCTATTCGATTGGATTGCATTTTATACTTCATATTCAATAGGTATAGAGTTAAAGAATTATAAAGATATTAAATTTCATAAATTATCTAGCTATGTTAACCATGGAAACTGCTAATATATTTAGATAATTCAAACTGACAGATGTCAATATCAATGAAAAGTAAATGAATGCGGCAGAGGAGGAGGTTGAGTTAGGTGTTGGGGAAGACACGGAAAAATAGGATAAGGAGTGAAATAATATGGGACATAAATCGAGCGATAGAAATTTCTAGAAAGATACAAGAGAGACGATTACATTTGATTGAACATGTCATGAGGAGAAATGAAGAATTATATTGGAACAAGAATGAATAGTTTAGTAATAGGATGTTGAAGAAACAGAGGGAGACCAAAGATAAGATGGAAGGGCTGTATTGCGGAAGACTTGAGAAAAAAGGAACTGAATGAGGACGACACGCAAAACAGAAAGAAGCAGAAAATAAAAAATTGCGACCACTAACGAATGGGAAAAGCGAAAGAAGAGGAAGATATCAGTGTCAAGTGCAATTTGCATAGTTTGTTTATGAAATAATTTTACTGGAAATTAAATACCTTTTGCAAGAAAATTTATGTATGGAATTTATACATAATACACAGGATAGACGAAAGGTAATATGCTGGCCACATCAATTTTTTTAAATATTATATTAAAACAGTTTCACTAATCTCGCAATTGTACTTTATTGTACATTTATTATTAAGTATTGCTAACCAAACTTACGGCGTTCTCGATAGATGGCTCTGTATGTGGTTAGATACCTCTGCACTCTGCAGTCGTCATATTATCTTGGATGGTTTTTCATCCGTCCACTCAACCTAGTCATTGCCGTCAGCAATTCACCACACTGATGAGATCCAATAAGAGTGAAATGCGTCTATGGTACTGTGGTTCTGGTTGAGTGGGCCAGTCTCTGATAAGTGGTAAATGATCACGACGTTGATTCATACATTGAAATCTTGTAAAACGTGTCAAGTATTATTTTTAAATATAATGTTAGAACAGTTTCACCAAGTAACGCAATTGTACTTTATTTAACATTTATTATTAAAGTTGTCAAAATTACTACGAATAAGGAACTTAAAATCTGTCAAATTTATTTGTATAGACGTAGAGGATTTTTTTAAACCTATTTTTAGTGTGCAAGTTATATGAGATAAATAATTATTATTATGGTTATTACAAAATAAAATTTATTTATTATTTTTATTGACACAATTACGATAATTTAATTGTTAGTCTTTATTGACAGGCCTTGTCATTAATATAAAGTACCCTAACGCAGAAAATCTGGGCCATTATATTCGTTTTTCAGATAAGTAAAAGTAAAAATTTAAATAAAAAATATATTTTTTTGCATTACAAAAATTGAAATTAATTTGGAAAAGATTTATATACTGATTATAATAATTTATAAGTAAATATATTTTATATTAAATTTGCTGTTTTTTTGTATAAAATTTATTAAAGCCCGAATTTTTTAATGTCCGATCAAGGTCATATGCGATTTTTATGATTTAAGATTCTGTCTAATTCAGTAGTGTTGTTTACTTAGTTGTTATGAGGGGACAAACTACTGTTATTTTACTATTATAAAAATATATGTTACATTAAAAGTATTCTAAATTCAAAAATATGTCAACTAGTAAGTTTATTAGCAAATGTAAAACCAAATATGTGAAAAATAAAATACTGACACAATGTCAGTGTTAGTGACAGAGACAGAAAATAACATTATTCGTACGACTATGAATCAAAGTAAGATATCTGAATTAATAAATAAACTCACGTGACAGCGAAAGTATTGTCAACAATGAACATCGTTTTAAAATGGAATGCCCTAACTTAGTCGGGACAATATGTATTTTTGAAACACAACCGTGTTATATCAATCCTTATCGCACACGCTTTGTAGTCTTTGCAAATAACAGATAAATGTATGCCAATTTGTTAATTCGTTCCTGATACAGGTGACCTTGATCGGACATCTTTACACATTTTTCTGTATATATATATATATATATATATATATATATATATATATATATATATATATATATATATATACTACTTACCCTTAAATTTATGACATTAAGTTCATAACCACCCTGTATATAAAATATTTATTCACATTAAAATTAATATTAATTTTATAATTATTTTTAAGATTTTATTTATTTTCATTGCTTTTGGCTCAGGGGTCTTATTTTCACGACGCGGCGTATAGTTCGAGAGCCTGAGTGCGTACAAAGGGGCGAGGGAGCGAAGATACGCTAGCGAATACAATAGAAGTGATAGCGATCAGTAATAATTATAATATTATTTTCAATTACAAGGCAACAAAATCATACTTTGACAGAATTATTTTGTGTACCTTATGTAAATTAATGTTAAAGAATCTATATCATCATACTTACATAATGAAGGTAGTGTATACCGAAACGTCGATTTTGTAAGAACAATGCTGTAATAATTAATGAGTTTTTGAGTAATGGTTACGTAATATTGTAAATTTTATAAACGTTCATATTAGCCATACTTTGCTTATAAGAGTATATAATCATAATAATGGGATAATAAACTATAATTTTTTGTTTAATACATTATGCCGCGCAAAAAACGCTATATAATGTAGTTATAACCTGGTGAGAGAGATTGACCTAGACATAGAGCATTACAAGAACTTGTTCTACATAAACTTCTCATTTTTGAAGAAAAAAAAGCCATTGATAAATTCACTTTCTGCTGTAGCCTGAAGCCGTTTTCAAATATTACACAAGTATGTAAAATTTTCATAATTACTACTTGTATGATTAGAATTGGTTACGATTTTAGATTAGTGAATATTGTAACACGATGGGGTGACGATAAGACGAAGTTGTGATGATGGTGTTCTTACTTTTTTAACCGAACGATGACTCTTTTCACTAACTGATAGTCGATGATTAATGGAGATCACTATATAGAGGACGAACACACACTTGCGTACTTGGTTATGAACATGGATATTCTTTGATATTTTAGGAGCGTTTATGCAAAACTGGATAAATCAATCAAAGTAAATTCTTAAAAAAAAAACTGATGTGGCCAGCACAATACCTTCCGTCAATCCTGTGTATTATGTACAAATTCCATAGATAAATTTTCTTGCGAAAGATTCTAAATTTTTGGTATTATGTGATTCTCTTTCTCGGCAACTGAATTCCATACTCCTGATAACAAACAAACCACATGAAATAATAAAATTATGAAATTTTGAATGAAAAATTATAACACTTGTCAGTTATGGACATAATTAATTGCTGTCATTTTGACACAGGTCCCCATATCTGCTTGCCAAAATCAGCAAAATCATGTTACTGCACGCGGCCCCATACATAATTTTTTTTGCAAAAGATCTTATATTTCCAGTAAAGTTATTTCATAAACAAACTATGCAAATTGCATTAGACACTGACATCTTCTTCTTTAGTTTTTCCCATTCGTTAGGGGGTCGCTATTTTTTATTTTCTTCTTCCACTCAATTTTGTTTTCCGTGTCGTCCTCATTCAGTTCCTTTTCTCTCAAGTCTTCTGCAATACAGTCTTTTCATCTTATATTTGGTCTTCCTATGTTTCTTCCACCTTCTATTAATATATTCATCTCTCCTCATAACATGTTAAAACCAATGTAATCGTCTCTCTTATATCTAGAAACTTCTAACACTAGAGTTACTTCCCTTTTTCTTTCATTGATTTACATTTTATTGATACTGACATCTGTCAATATGAATTACCTGAATATATTAGCAGTTTCCATGGTTAAGTTAGCATAGCTGGCTGAATTATGAAATTTATATCAAATTTATTATCTTTATTCTTCTTTAACTCTATATCTGTTGAATAACAAATATAAAATGCAATCAAATCGTATAGAAAATAATATATTCTTTAAGTTATAATAACATTTAACTGAGTTTTCCAAGAAAAACTATTAAAATCTTCAAATGAGGGTACTTCCGGCTGACCAATTATAACCAAAATCTAAACAGGTCTGCATATGGTTGTAAGGAAGAGGAATACGCAAGAATTGTAATTTTTGGAATTCTAGTATTGGAGATATCGTGCACGAAACCGCGGTCACACACACACATACACACACACGCACACACGAACACACACACACACATACAGACATCATCGTAAAAATAGTAAAATCGTATTGTAAAGACTCTAAAACGTGCTTATTCAATGAAAACTCACCACCGAATTTTTTGACCAAAGACAATACCTTCCTTACCTAGAGGTGACGGAAGGTAAAAATGATGAAACGTTATACCGCCAATGTCTGATTCATTAAATTAATCAATATTATATATTATGGTTTTATCTATGCTGTATATAATTACTGAAATATTGGAATCAAAACTATTTTACCAATATCAAGTAATTAGCGATAAATATTTGGATTTATCCTATGTTGCTTAAATTATTACTGAAGTTTTAAATAAAACTCAATTTATTAAATATGTATTTTCATTCATAAACACCTAAAGCAACATATAAAAAAACAAAACCTTCCGCGAATTTTGTGTATTATATAAAAATTCCATACATAAATTTTCTTGCAAAAGATTCTAAATTTCCACAAAATTATTTCACAAACTATGCAAATTGCACTTGACACTGACATCTTCTTTTTCTTATTCCATTCGTTACGAGCCGCTTGTTTTTATTTTCGTCTTACACTCATTTCTGTTTTGAGTGTTGTTCTCATTCAGTTCCTTTTCTCTCAAGTCTTCCGCAATACAGTCCTTCCAACTTATCATTGGTCTTCCTCTGTTTCATCAACCTTCAATTACTAAGCTATTCATTCTTCTTCCAATATTTTTTTCATCTCTCCTCATGACATGTTCAAACCAATGAAATCGTCTCTCTAGTATCTTTCTACGAACTTCTAACACTAGAATTATTTCCCTTATTCGTTCATTCCTTACCGTATCTTTCCGTGTCTTCCCCAACATCTATCTCAAAATCCTCATCTCTGCTACATTCATATACTTTTCATTAGAATCGTTCAATAAGCCCCAGGAAAACAAGGAAGTAAAATTAGTTGAATGACTTTGGTAGCCTAGCATTCACATTCAAGCGCCAAATTTCTCGCTTGTCTTGCTAACTTATGAAATATAATGGCGGAAAATGCAAATTATACTTACATAAATTTAACTTGGACAGTTTCTATCTCATTTTTTGTGTGTTTATATCAATTACATGTCAAAAAGGCTTTCAAAGTTTTGTGATGAATGTTCATAACATTGTTAAATTTGAAATATTTTCTTAGACCTAAAAAAATGTTCAAATTTAATTCCACTATCTGCAAATAACTGTACCTATCTATAAATTCATTTTGTATAACTTTCCAGACCAATAAAAGGAATATGAGAGATACACATGTTATATATGACAACTGTATAACTTTATCGATGACATTTGTGAATATCAGTTTGTTATATAGCTAGCAAATCTTTCAGTGTACTAAGCAACAAGTCTCGTTTCTTACCTAGCATTTGCTTGAACTGCTTACTTCATTGAACGCACCTATTGATACTGACAACTATCAATTTGAATTATCTAAATATATTAGCAGTTACCATGGTTAGTATATCTGGCTAATTTGTGAAATAATATCTATATAATTCTTTAACTCTATATCTATTGTATATGAAGTACAAAATGCGATTAAATAGTATAGATAATAATAAGTTATAATAACGTTAAATGTCAATAAATCATATTTGAATGCGTATTTTCAAGGAAAACTGTTAAAATCTTCAAATTAGCGTACTTACGGTTCACTATTTATAACCAAAATATAATGTAAACTTGAGAAATATGAAAAAAAATATTTTGGAATCGTGCTATTGAAGTTATGCGATCCGAAACTTTCGTCACCCACACAGACAAATACACAGACACACACACAGACACATACACACACACATACACACGCACACACATACAGAGACATACACACACACACACACATACACACACACACATACATACATACATACATAAATACAGACATCATCGTAAAAATGGTAAAATCGTATTATATGGTTCCTAAAACGTACTTATTCACTAAAAACTCATCATTAAATTTTTTGACCAAAGATAATACCTTCCTTACCTAAAGGTGACGGAAGGTAAAAGTCAGATGTAGCCAGTACATTACCTTCCGTCAATCCTGTGTATTATGTATAAATTCCATACATAAAAAGATCCTGTATTTCCAGTAAAATTATTTCATTAACAAACTATGAAAATTGCACTTGACACTGACATCTTCTTCTTTAGATTTTCCCATTCGTTAGGGGTTGCTATTTTTTATTTTCTTCTTCCACTCATTTCTGTTTTGCGTGTCTTCCTCATCTCTTGTTTCATTGATATTGACATCTGTCAATTTCAATTATCTGAATATATTAGTAGTTACCATGGTTAGAAAAGCTGGCTGATTTATGAAATTTTATATCTTTATAATTCTTTAACTCTATATCTATTGAATATGAAGTATAAAATGCAATCCAATCGTACGGAGAATAATATATTATTTAAAATTTATAATAACATTACCAGGGATTCAGTAAGCATCGTTATGACATAACGAATCGTTAAAACGTTATATCGTTATGACAATAACGAAAATCGGTTAATAGGCTTAATCTGTAAACGTTCGTTATATCGTTTTATAACGATAATTGTTAATGCGGTATTCTGTAAACACTAATTAATATTCTACATAACGAAAAAATCTGATGTGGCCAGCACATAACCTCTCGCCGTATATTTTACCTGGCTGTATGCATAAAGCAAAGAATATTTTTATAAATACAAATAATATATTCATATAAATCTATGACGTATAAACTTCTTTATTATTCAATAATAGCATGTCTCAACATAAAGATATTTTACCATAAATTATGTTACAATAAATTACAAAGTAGAGTTTACCATATATAAATATTAGGCTGGTAACAGCAATTTTCAATTCGAACAACCTTGTTTACTTTCTCTTCATATTCTTTTAGTAAAAACATTAATTTTGGGCGGTCTAAAATGTATATATCTGGATTGTACATCTATTCTTACATATCTTCTTTTACATTTTATTTTTTCATACTTGTTATATCTAAATAACACTAATTCCCTTTAATAAAGTGACGGATAGATTGCACTCCGATTATTCTTATATCGATTTACAACTTACTTGAGAAGAATTTGATAGCTTTTTCGCAATTCAAAGTTACTCTAGTCTACAGTGCTGGTGTACATTGTCCCATAATGTTTGAAACAAATTTAAGTCCTTCAACCTAGACTTGTCATCTCCATAATAGTCACAGATCAAGAATTAAGGGATTCTCCAAGTACATTTTTCTTTCATTACTCATTATTTCTGACACTGACATTTATCTGTCAGTTACAAACAATTTAAATTTTCAACTATTTTTCATGGCATCCTTTCGGTTGTAAAATTAATTACAACAGATTATTTTAAATATTATATTCCTTTTATCTCTAAATCTATAGAATATATATAAAAATATTTAAATGTATCAGATAGAGAATTTAATTTTCTTTAATATTATCAAGAAAAATTTTCAAAAAATAATATTTAGAAGATTTTTTTCAAGAATCTTCTACTTCCGGTTGTCCAATTGTTACCAAAACCTTTTCAGATCTTCCCATGAATGTCCGATTGGGAAATACGTAGTTAAAAAAATTTAAAGTGTTATAGTTTTTGAGTAACCGTCCTTCCAACATCCCACACACACACACACACACACACACACACACACACACACACATACACACACACACATCCACACACACACACACACACACACACACACACACAGACATCATCGTAAAAATGTTAAAATCGGATTGTAGGGACCTTAAAACGTGCTTATTCAATAAAATCTGGATATGCGATTTTTAGCATGAATGCAATACCTCTCTTAGCGAGAGGTAAAAAAGATAACGATATCGTTATTTCTTAACGACTGGAAAAATTATTTGTTACCTAAACGTATTGTCAATAATTCAGTATTTTTATTCTTGTCAAAATAAAATTGCTATTACGTTGAACAGTGATCTCAAAAACCCGTCATAATATAATTTTGTCTACAGATAATAGTAGTAGCTTTAGCATAGCCCACAACAAGTAGAAGAAAGAGTCTGACAGCTGGCAGGTTGACAGCTAACTCCTACCAGAACAAATCTAACCTAGAAATTTTGTGAGTAATATTTAATTATTTTAGATATTTCATTTAAAATTATAATTTGATTTTAGGAAATAAAGTTCTTAACTTGATCCCATGATTATTATTTTTTAAAATGTGTTACAGAATATGGATACGAAGATAAGGATTATCTTTAAGTAGATATAACGATTTTCATAATAACGATTTTGTTATGATAACGATTCCTTAAGCGAATATTTTACAGAATAGGCCTTTAAATATCACTATGATATTTAACTCCTTTTTTTCAAGAAAAACTGTTAAAAGTTGCAAATGACGGTACTTCCGGTGAACCAATTTTAACCAAAATCTAATCATGTCTGCATATTGATCTAAACTCGAAGAACAAGAAAAAAAAATTGTAATCGGGGTATTTGAGTTATGCGATCTGAAAGGATTGTCATATACACACAAACACACACACGTACAGACATCATCGTAAACATAGTAAATTCGTATTCTAGGAACCCCAAATCGTGCTTATTCATTAGAAACTCACTATCGATTTTTTTACCAAAGGCAATACCCTCCTTACCTAATGGTGACGGAAGGTAAAAATAGTAAAAAGGACTCATTTTGTAAGTCTTTTTTCGCAATTGTCATTTATAAAACTCGCTAGGGCTCGTTTAGAAACATTTATAAAAGGTTATTTGCTTGATATTCCTTTGCACTCGCCTTGTATGAAGGAAAGTATCGAAATCGAAGGTGAAATGAAATAATCTTCAACTCGTATTTTAATTCGTTTTTGCGACTCGAGAAAGTGACTGCGACGATACACAAAAAATAAACAATATTATATTAAACACGAAAAGTAATTAGTGAAACTTGTTTTACTCTATCCTAACTTATAATTTGCAAGCAAACTAGGTAATAATTATCGAATCGGTGCATTTTATACGGTGCGTTTACATAAGATTCCGAAGAAGTTTTCACTTGAAACATGTAAATAAAATTAATATATTATAAAGCATTTAAAAAAATATTAAATTATAATGAAAATTTATATTTGTTTGTTCAATATTTGTTTCATGCAAAATTTTAACAAAGCTAAGCAAAATATTAGACAATAACTCAGCTCAGCTCTTCAATTAACACATGACAATGGAGTCCTGCACTACTTCTTTTTAAATTTTCTTTTTTAAGGAGCATCATCTAAAGCAATCTGTAGTTCTAGAAAGTCTTAATTGTTATTCATTAAGCCGTACTATTTTTTTTACTATTCTATGTCGTATATGCCCTATGAAAAATAAATATATTATGAAAAATATTACAGTTTTTGCCTTAGTCAGATTACAGTTTTCAAAACCCAAATTCATTCATTTTATCCAAAATCTTAAATTATGCAGAATTTAATTCACTACTAGAACATTTATTTGAATTATTATTTGGGTCTATACTGTATAACAATTATTTGTTAAAAATCTGATTCATAAACAAACTATGCAAATTTTACTTGACAATGACATCTTCTGCTTCTCTAGCTTTTCCCATTCGTTAGGGGTCGCTATTTTTTATTTTCTTCTTCCAATCATTTCTGTTTTGCGTGTCGTTCTCATTCAGTTCCTTTTCTCTTAAGTCTTCCGCAATACAGTCCTTCCATCTTATCTTTAGTCTTCCTCTGTTTCTTCAACCTTCTATTACTAAGCTATTCATTCTTCTTCCAATATATTCTTCATCTCTCCTCATAACCTGTTCAAACCAATGTAATCGTCTCTCTTGTATCTTTCTAGTACTTGTAACACTAGAGTTATTTCCTTTCCGTATCTTTCTGTGTCTTCTTCAACATCTACTTCAACATCCTCATCTCTGCCACATTCATTTACTTTTCATGGATACTGACATCTGTCAATTTGAATTATCTGAATATAATAGCAGTTTCCATGGTTACCATATCTGGCTGATTTATAAAATGTAATATCTTTATAATTTTTTAACTCTATATCTATTGAATATGAAATATAAAATGCAATTAAATCGTGTAAAGAATAATATATTCTTTAAGTTATAATAACGTTAAATGTCAATAAATGATATTTAACTGTTTAAATCTTCAAATATATTATAACCAAAATCTAATCACTAGTTTTTCTGGATGTATACTTGAGAAATACGAAACAAGTATAATTTTTGAAATCGTGGTGTTGAAGTTATGCAATCCGAAACTTTCGTCACACACACACAGACACACATAGTTACATACAGACATCATCGTAAATATGGTAAAATCGTATTATAGGGACCTTAAAACATACTTATTCACTAAAAACTCGTCATTGAATTTTTGACCAAAGACAATACTTTCCTTACCAAAAGGTGACGGAAGATAAAAATTGAAATAAAATGTTATTGAATGTAACGTATGTCCTAAAAGTTTTGGCACAAATTTCAACAATTTTTTTTTTGTAATAAATTCATTTACTTAATATTTTGTAATACTAAATTATTAACTGTTTAATAAGCAACAAAATTATGAACTTTGTCAGTTTTTCTTTTAGATTCTAATAAAAATGGCCATTTTTCATATTAGTCAGTATGGCCTTAAAGTTTGCACCCAAACTTATGAAACACCTGTATACATAACAATATAAAATCGTCTTTTTGCTAATAATATAATTTACTAGTCCTGACGCATCGCCCGACATTAACTGGGTATGGGAATGACTAGTGTAATAGTATAAACGTAGTGGCATGTGCAGTATGATATGAATACGTAAAGAATGGTAGTTAATAGATAATGCTGGAGGCATTTTTTTAGTCGATTAAGTGTGAGTGATCATCCGTGTTAGAGGAGTGCGGGGGGGTTAATTTGCGACGCGTCTCCATTATCGCACTTCCTGGAGAAATGACACACTAACACTAACAACAACGACAAGTGTAATTCAGTTAAGTACTTGTACTTTTGCACTGCTAAAACATTCCTGTAGTATTCAGGCTAAGCTTGTTGAAGAAACCGGACCACTCCAGACAATTTATTCAAAGTAATTATAAAAATGCCGAAGAACCGCCGAAAAAATCCCAACCGTGGCTGGCTTACACATGGAGCAATTGCACCAGTTAGGCGGCTGACCCGTCGCTTAGTGTGTTAATGGTCTTTTTCGCGGGCTCCTAACGCCGGGCCTGCACGTAACTAGATTATTGCAATCGTTTGCCAATGGTGGGGACCTGGACAATGTTATCATAAAGGTTTAAAAACACACTGCTTTGTATTTTTACATCCAATATTTTTTTGTCACCGTCGAGCTCTTTCAACATGAAGGATTTGCGGAGGGTGTTCTGCTCGGCTTTTGTTTTAATCCTGATCTCCACCGCAAAAAGCGACATAAGCGAGCTCAAAGAGTGTTTAGACAGGGATTCTATATCGTGTTTGCAGATGCAAGTAAGTTAGAATGGAATAGTATTTTTCAAATAAAAAGCCATATTGCCATAAAAGTATTTAGCAATTGCTCTAATCGTATAAGGGCTGGTTTATGATGAATTTAATTTATAGATTTAAATTTTGAAATTTTGATTTAAAATTTACAATTTTCTGTTTGGTTTATGGTATATTTCGAAATATAATGTGTTTTGTCACTGCTTGTCATATTTTTTTCTACAGTTCAAATTTTAGATTACGATTTTATTTTCATAGCCATGGATTTGTTAAATACTAATGAAAAACATTTTTTTTAATAATATAGGGAATGTTTTTTTTTACTATTGTTAATTTGAATGATGAAAGGAACACACTCAAACGTAAAAAAAACGTAGACGATCTGTTGTTAGGCCTATGAACAGATTAAGATTTGTCAACGGGCAGTATTATAGTTACTACTCATTAATAAAATATCGACTTGTCCCTCCTATGTATCCAACTTCAAAATACACATTAAAAACTTACAGACTCAAGCCATAAACAGAACAGACAGCTAACAGATGAAACAATGTTATACCGCCATATTTAATTGTGATCTTTTGTGATTGGTCGAATTTAAAATTTGTAAATCGTTCGTAGACCATCGTATGCGTTTTAAGTGATTACGCTATATTTTAAAATCTAAATTATAAATTGTAAATTAAATTAATCATAAACCAGCCCTAACAAAGGACCTTATAAATATGCGGTTAATTCTTTTTTTAAGCATCGTTGTAATGTGAAACTAGAGACCATTTTCGAGTCACGGTTTATAATTTGGCAGTTTTTAAGTTAGCCCTAAGTTAATTTGACAGTTTTAACATCCTCGGCAATTAGTTTGACAATTTTAGTAGTTTTAAATCACCAGTAATTAATTAGAAAGTTTTGACAGTTTTTGAGTTTCCAGAAATTAATTGGAAAGTTTTGCAAAAAAATATTACTGGGGAGCTTATGGTTGAAATGAAACTACTTATTTAAAACATATTTAAAATAAAATTTTAAAAAACATGAATCTTATTGTTGCATAATTTTCTTAAAAATCACCTTAAATGTTAACAACATTTGTTAATAACATTTGTTAGTTTTCCATTAACATTGTTGCTAACTTTGTTAATAACAAAAAAATTGCAATCGCTCTGGAGGCGATCTAGATCAAAATATTTTGATAATAAATGTTATTATAGTTGCCATCAAATAAGTATGGACTGGAAACTTTTACATTGTGCTAATTCATGGGCAATATTGAAAATGCTAAGTTATGAAGAAGAGGCAACATCGCAAGGAAAGGGATAGGATGCGGGAAAAAGTTGAGCATCAGTTCATATTTATTTGACGGCAACTATAACAAGTTATTTTACTGGCAACAGTGTTAATAACATTTTACTCGTGTATCACTTTCCGCCGTACTTAAAATAATATTATTGACAACTAAAAATAGTTGAGCTAATTTACTTGTTAATAACATGTTAGCAAATTCGTTGGTTACTTTTTTTTTCTGAATATTGTTATTAACATTGTTGTTATTTTCTTTATTATTAATTAATCTGGCGTCGTTTAGCCAACTATTTTGACATGTAGTTTTTGACGAAAAAAATAAGGAAGGGCAATAATTATTACGAGAAAATATGTATAATCATATGTAGGTACCACTGCTAAACTATTAATGTTAAAAATTTTAGTGAAATAAATCTTGATTTAGTGCAATTATATTAAGATGCGATAAACGGAAAAATATAGTAACTCAGCTCATAAGTGATAGTTAGCAACTATAAAATTTTGGCGGGGGAAAGTCATACTAGAGTTGTATTGTTATTATTTTTAGATTCACAGAATAAAGTACTGCAGATATAATAGAAATAAGATATATAATACCAGTAAGAATAAAATAATACAAAATTTGTTCGTGATCGGCTCTGTTCTCTCGTAAAACGAGGTATATAGAATGTTATTTATCTGTTATTTGAGTTACTCAATTTTCATATAATGAAATGTAGAATAAACTGCTTCAACATTTCACTTTTTGGCGAAAAATACTAATTTCATTTGACAATGTGCGACTTGTTGCATTCGGGCCGGGCCTGGCGGGGCCGGGCTTTGAGGTTTGGATCGACTCGACAAAAAATTAGCCGGCTCGGCTCGAAATCGGGCCGGGCCTTGGACTGGGCTGGTCCAAAACTCGAAATTGAGCATTCCTAATTTTGTTTTTGATATGAGGCGATATGTTTAACTTTTTCGTGTTAAACTTAAAAAGAAGCTATACGGAGATCGTACATGACACGTTTCTAGTGTAAACATGTAATAAAAATTACAGACCTACAAGTATGTAACCCTTTGTTTATCCAAGACGTTCGAAATTTTATACAAACCTTGTATGATCATTCACGTAAGAATTTATTTGTATTGGAATAATTACTATGTCTAATTGCTTCAAAAAAAAAAAAAAAACTTAAAGTTCTTTATTAAGATGTGAAACATGTTGTTATTAAATCATTTTCATCCTTTTCATATTTTCATTAAAAGAAAACTGTGCATATGATTTAACTATGTTTTTTCGGGCCGACCTGAAAAGCCCGATTTTTCAGACCGGGCCAAAATCGAAAGTCCAATACGCCTGAACTTTGGCAATTGATTGGCCCAATTCGGCCTGAAAAAATATAGAATAGAAGGATTATTTTTATAGCATACCAAAAGAACATTGCTTGCATGGTTTCAAGAAGTTAATTTTGTTGAAGGGAACTACTTTGAACATATTTAAAATTTATTCTAAAAAATATGAACCATGTGTTTTATTCTCAATAATTCTAGCGTGACCCTCGTATTACATTAAACTTTTGTTTTATTATGTAAATCTAGCTTTAGTAACTAACTTTCAGTAGGTAAACAAACTCTATATAAGTAAGTGTTAGAAAAACAATGTTATATTAATTTGAAAATTAGAACGTTCAAGCACCTTTTGTCGCAGCAGTAACACCATTGGTTCTTAACTGTCTGGGAACTATACAGGTTTTCAGGAATGCCAGAGAATTAATGAGTCAGGAGTCCATTGATCTGGCGGGCGGCATGTCCCTAGTGAAAGAGAATGGGACCGCCGTCCCCGAAGGACGCTCCAACAGTAACAGCCTAGAGATGCTGGAGCTAGAACAACGAGTGGAGAACGCTACGGATATCGCGAGCCGACAGGAAGCCATACAGGACTTCCTGGTCAGAAAAGCCCGGGACGTCGTCCTTGAAAGGACTATTCGCTGGGACGTGGGCCAAACTATCCGCAACATTCTCACTGCTTTCCCTCAGGCTATTAAAACTAAATTTACCAACTATGTTACAGAAGGTACGACCCTCATTATTTAAATATGCCCTGACAATATTTAATTTATTACCAGCAATTTTCTTTGCAACTCAATTAAAATCTGTTTCTACTTTTCTTTAGTATTTAATTTCTTTTTTACGAGTAGAAATTTAGAACCTTTAAAGTAAAAGTTGATTATAAATGATATATTATAATATGGTTTTAAGATTTAAAATGATTAAATATGAATAAATTTCTCGGCTGTGGTATAGAAATTACGTGTTAACAATTACAAATACAATCGTATATAGGTTTAGGCCCCGTATTTTCATTTCTGATTACTATCTGTTAACTTAACTATCAATTAAAACTAAAAAGGACACTTCTAAAAATTAATAAAATGCATAATGTTTGTACAACTTAAGCTACATTTTTCATTTTAACTAACAGTTAACAGACAATTTAACCAAAAGTGAACATAGCGGACATAGATATAACAAATATTTTAAAAAAATCGCAAATAAACACATCTAATAGTATATTAAAACATAAGTTATAGACGGCAACCTATTCAAGCACGAGTTTGAAATTCGGACACGAATGCGTAACAGCGAGTGCGCGAACGAACGGAGGCTCAAATATTCTTTTGTAACGTGTTTTATACTATTTTCTCTGCTTCAGCCTTCATATACATTATTTCTTTATAAAAATAGTTTACAATTTCCATTAAGGGATTTTTTTGACAGATAGTTACATGTCACCAAAAATTGCTTAAGAATGAAGCTCCTTCTAGCATCAATAAGCGTGCTAGAATATGTCATTCTAATTCCGAAACAGAGAATGAATTATTTTGTTTTTGATTTTGAGAGAGACGGATGTATAAATGTATTTTTTTTTATTTTTCTATGATGTTTTTCATTGTAAATGAATTTATTGAATTTATGTTTATGAATCTGTAAGATCTTACACTGATGAAGGTATATAAATGAGATTTTGAGTAATTTTTAACATAAAATGTTTCTTTATAATTCATGAAAAGTTATGAGGAATACAAAAAGACTCTGTATACTTCTTCACAACATTTCTCACATTTACAAAGCTAATTTATTTTCTCGTGCGAATTTTGGTAATCATTGCTGTTAAGCTGTGCACTTTAGTTTGTATTATAACACGCTCATGCTTACTTGGCGAATAATACCCGTAATATAACAAAAACCATCTTTACTTTGGATCTAGTCCAAGGTTCACTCACAGTTGAATACCGTGATAGTTGTACCGTTAAAATGCAAATAACATTTGTTAAGAAACAACATCAATAAATTACATAAATTTACAATTAAATTTTATTTGAAATAGTCACTAAAGTGAACAAAAATCATTATTAAAAGTTCAGATATCGGTGCTAAAGTAATCCATTATACGACAATTTCATGCAAATGCAGTGTTGCCTACCTTATAATAATTTATGTACACATATACGATTTGGGTTGGTGTACGATGTAAAATAGTAAATTTGTACGTACAAATATGTGCAAGAAGAACGAATTAAATAATTTTGATAAAAACTTTTGAGATAACACACATAATTTTGAATATTCATTACGGTAACTTCAATGTCTGGAAGTTCGGAACACTAAACATAAGTTCGTTTGTTTCACTGGCACTAACTGACAGATTTGTCAACATAGCCTATTAAAATAAATATTCCTTTCATTTTCATAAAATTTCGATTTGAAATAAAATTTAATATGCACCTCGGCACTGAAGTTCCGTTTTATAACTCGCACGTGGTTTCTTTTCCTCGGCCTCGGCCCTACGGTCTGGGCAACTAAATTCCATATGCTGACAAAAAAAATATTTTTTCAAAAATTCAAATTTTCAAAAAAGATAAAACTTCTCATAACAAAAACCGTACATATAATAAGCAATGTTTTGTTTGTATTTTGTAGGAATTTTTCAAATGCATTTGATTCTTGTAGAATTACAAACGTACTCCCTTATTTTTTGTACTTTGCTCGGTTGTCATCAATATATACATATGTGTTTTAGAGAGAGATAGAGAGAGAGAGAGATAAAGAGAGAGAAGGAAAGAAATAAAAATTGATGTCATCAGTAATTATGGACAATTTTTTCATAAATATGCTAACTTCAATTGTTAACAAATTTGTTTTAAATTTTGTAAGATCATCAATTATATTTTTAAAATTAATTGTAAATATCAATTTTTCTATAATAACATTCCACATTTTTTAAGGATTGATTAATTACTTGTTATTAGCTTATTATGAATATTTTTTTTTTCTGAAAATCAATAGACAATATTTTCGTTGAACTACAAGTAAAACTTGTCAAAACACGTTTAATATATACCCTTACTGCATATAGTAATTAATTAGCAGGATGTCAAGGATTAGGCGAAATTATTGAGAAATTGAAAGGAGAACTTTTTTCAGACGAAGTTTATTTTATATTAAAATGTCTATAAATCTATGGTATAGGTTTTTTCTACGGGATGTTCCATGTTCACGCAATGGTATGTAACTTTATTTCCCAATGGATCCGTCTATATAGTTACTCAAATTGAAGTACATGAAATTTGTTATGTAATAGTATAAAAATAAGCATATGTTATATTATAAAAAAATACAATGGCAACTGATTAAAATATTACATTTATATTAAATACAGAAGGTTTTGCAACAGTAATTTTTTAATTAGACTTACAGTAAAAAAATTAAAGATGTCCAATTAAGGTTATTTGTATCATGAACGAATTAACAAATTAGCATACATTTTTCTTTCTCATTTACAATGACTACAAGCGTGTGCGATAAGGATGGATATAACATGCTTGTCTTTCAAAGATTCATATTTTTTAGACTAAGTTACGACATTCCATTTTAAAACGATGCTCGTTGTTGACAATACTTTCGCTTTAACGTAAGTTTATTTGTTAATTCAGATATATAACCTTGATTCATTTAGTCACTGATACTTTTTCATTATCTCATATATTTGGTTTTACATTTGTTAATAAACTTCAGTTGACATAGTTTTGAATTTTGAATGCTGTTACTGGAACATATTTTTATTATAATACAAAAACAGTTGTATCTTATATATCGTCATAAAAATTAAATAAGCGACATTACTGAATTTGACAAAATGGGCGGAGCTAAAGTCTTAATTCATACAATTCGCAGATGACCTTGATCGGACATCTTTAATGCAAAACCTTCTGTATGTAATAAAAATGTAATATTTAATCATTCGCCATTATATTTTTTTAATAATATAACATACCTATGATTGTTTTTATGCCATTAAATAGCAAATTTCATGTACTTTTCAAATCTAAATAAATATATAGATGTTTCATTCGAAAATACAAAGTTACATTCCATTGTACTGGATAAAACTCTATGCTGCAAGTTTATAAACATTTTGATATAAAATAAACTTCGTTTGATTTTTTTCCATAATATTTAAAATATCGAGTTATTAAAAAAGAACAGACCGATAATTCAGCCTATGTATGGCGTGCTTGTGTCTGCATTACTGTATGAAGCGAATTTTAGGCATGGATAGAAAAGCACCAAAGGAGAATAACTGCCTTATATTAAATATTTACGTGGTGCGTAGGTATTTGAGTATGTAAGTTGGAATCGTGTGACAAATAATTTGGTGTATGATTTGAATTTATGGTTAGGAAGATTACTGTTTAGATTAAGGGAGTAAGTCAATGTAAATCGTATATATTTTGGTGAAGTTGAAGATGCATGATCGCGTGAACGTTCAGTGTGTAAGTGGAAGAATGAGATTAATAGTATGCTAAGGGTGAACGTTTAGTGTGTAAGTGGAAGAATGAGATTAATATTGTGCTAAGGGAAGGAAAATTTTCCACTTGAAAATTGACAAAGAGCATGTGTAAATGCGATAATGAATTTCGACGAGGTGAAAGAGGTGTGCTTGGATAGAAATGGGTTGCGAAGTATGGTTGTTGAAGATTACTTTAATTCGGGTTTATGCTAACTCCACCATGTGCGATAAAGGTAATTTTATGTATGTATTTAATTTTGATTATTGTTACAGCTAGAGGCAAAGGCAAAAAACTCCTTCGAATCTTGCTTCCCCTCCTCATAGGTTTAAAAGTCAAGTTTGCCGGTTTGGCTGCTTTAACATACCTCGGCATTGCAGTCTTAGCCAAGAAGGCTCTTCTAGCAGCGTTAATATCCCTATTGGTTTCTGGATTCATTGGACTGAAGAAACTCATAGCTTCTAAGCAGGCATCCTATGACGAAGTTGCTGTTGCTCCGTACCCCGCTCCAACTTGGAGTCATTCTCCAGTGCATGCTCCAGTATACGATACGCATGCTGATTACTCATCGCAAAAGCTAGCGTATAGTGGCCATGCTCCAGCGTAGTTTAAATTAATGGGGATAGAGACAGAAAGTGTTATCTACAAAAAGTCAATTTTTGTTATGAAAAATGTACATTTATACGTTTAAATTGTCGAGTATTACCAACAATTTAATTTTAAACGTATTTAATTAAAAAATAATCATGCAAATATGAAATTTCTGAAGAATTTTAACTTTTCTGTCAATATTTTGACGTTTTATTTTTGTTAATTAAACATTTAAAATTAAATAATTTATTGGTAATTGTAGCTTAGTATAAACAGATTTTTGTATTTAGCGCTTTTTGAATCCATGTCCTCATTCTATTTAAGTACTCGTATATAGACCAAATGTAATTTATAATCTATTTATTTTTGTAATAAAATATTTAAAAAATACCTAACAAAATTACTGATTAATAGTTATATTGTTATGTACATGTAGTCAAAAATTATTTATATGTTTGAGTAGTCATTTTATTCTATGTCTCTTATAAAGACCATAAAGGGGTTAAATTAATTTAGTATCGAACATCAAGAAATATTATAACCAAAGTGTCAGGTCGCGTATCTGGGGAACCAGGTTCAATTACGACCGACGCTAAAAATTTCGAATTTTAAAAATGTCACAAAATTAACCCGTGTGGTGCACTCTCCACGCCAGCAGTGAGTGCCTGTGAGGTGACGTCTGTACAAAGCAGAATGGCACACCCAGCAATGGGTAATATGCCGTGATGATATATTTATTTATATATTTATTATTTTTATTTTGTTTACTTTCATTCTAGTTTCTAATTTAGTTCGCAATATACACATTCAGTCCGATTAATTTTAATATGTTTACATGGACATCATAATAGGCCAGGAATAGCCAACATACGACCCGTGGACCGTATACTGCCGTAATGAAGTTATGCGACCCGCGATCCGAAATTAAATAAATTTTTATGACGTTTTAATTGCCATTTTTTCTTTTTACCTCATATTCAGATTTTAATGATTAAGCTCGTTTTAAGCTCCCTGCAAACCGAATTTAAAACTTTTACGATGATGTATGTGTGTGTGTGTGTGTGTGTGTGTGTGTGTGTGTGTATGTAGGGAGGTTGGAGGAGCGAGTTCTCAAAAACTATAATACTTAATATCTGTTTAACTACGAGCCTATGTAAGAACATACAAATGAAATAAAATTGCTCGCTTGTTTTTAGTTCCAAATTTTGCCACCAAGTTTGCATTCTTAATAAAATAATAATAACAATAATAATAATAATAATAATAATAATAATAATAATAACGTTTATTTCATTGACATGTATATATGTTTAGAAATCGTCAAAAGAATGGCAAGTACATAAAAATGTTATAAAATAGACTATAAATGAATATAACAAAACAGGAATGGAAGCCGCTAAAGACTCTATAACTTAGTACTGGAAATCATGTAAAAGAAAAAATTAGTTGATTATTTTATCAGATCATAAAACTCCTCGAAACTATACAAACAGTTTTCCAGTAAGAAATGTTTTAACGATCACTGAAATGATTTTAAAGTCTTACATAATTTTATTTCCAGTGGTAATCTGTTAAAGATATGTAAACCTTGGATATAAGGAGCATTTCTAAGAAAATTATTTTTCGGAAAAGGAAAGCAAAAGTTCCCTTTTCTACGTGTACTATAATTGTGAACATCGGAGTTTATTTGAAATGTGCTTTTATGTTTGTAAATGTATTTACAGAATTCGTAAATGTATAATGAAGTCAGCGTTAAGATATTATACTTTTTGAAAAGAGTTCTGCAGGAGTGATTACGTGGAACTTTACGTATGCAACGTATAATTTGTTTTTGGGATGCAAAAATCGCGGATGCAGAGGATGCAGCTCCCTAGAAGCAAATACCATAACGTAAACTGATTCTACTTGTGCGTGATTGAAATTTAATAATTGATCTTCCGTTAGCACAGTTATTAAGTGTCTGAGTCGGTAACACCCTATATTTAATTTAGCTGTAACTAGATCAGTATGTGATTTCCAGATGAGGTTTTCATCTAGAGATAAACCTATAAATTTATTACTATTAACCCTGGGGATATGATTATCATTAAGACTTATATCAATATTAAGGTCTTGTTTACATTGACGATTGTGAAAATGCATATAATGCCTGTTAGAATCGTTACATAGTAGATTATTAGCGCTGAACCAATCTGCCAAACGTTCAACGTAATTTTGACATATAATTCTAAGGGCCAGTTGTTCCATCTAAGATACACATTCGGTTAAAATTTATTCTATTGATAACTTCAATTTGCGTTGTTCCACTCATGCTTAAAAGTTACCAGTAAGATAAATTTTCGTTAACGGCAATTTAATTAAATTAGTTATTTCCGCGGTAGTAAAATAAACTGCTCTTAATCTATAATTTTCACCACTCATTTTTGCAAGTAATATTTATCATTTTTTTTAAACGTTAAACTGTGGTTTAAACTACAACTGCACCAAAACACAGACAAGTGAAAAAGTAACCAAATTTCTATTATAATTATTACAGCCAAGTTAACAACTTTTCAAAAACTGTACCCTAACACAATTTTAATCTTTCTGATAGAAATCTGCCAGTTAGCTATCCGCAGAATTTTCTAGTTAAGACGGTAGAATAAATTTATCTAATAGATTGTAAACTGCTACTTTATCTGAACATAGAACAACCGGGCCTCAGCGAATCAGTACCTACTTGTATCTGATATTGTTAGCAACATATCATCAGCATACATTGTAATAATGCAATCTTCACTGAATACAGAGCTGAGATTGTTAACATAAATTAAGAAAAGTATAGGAGAGATTATCTGCCTTGGGGTACCCCTATGTTGGAAACAATAAGCTCCGAATTAACTGATTCGTTTGAATTGTTTTCAACTAATATCTTAATACATGACATTTTTCATAATACTAGAGCTTTATTTTAATCATGTTTACTAATAAATTAACAGTGTAACATTTAGTCTCTGGTTTTTGGATTCAAAAACGCCAATTTTGGACATTGGCGTTTTAGCACCAAGGCACATATTTAATAGATTATTTCATTGCCATACTCATTATTATAAGAAATTCAAACCAAATTTCAGTATTATTTCATACTTGGGGGTTAATAAAAATAAAACTGTAAAATATATTTTTCCGAAAAAAAAAAAAATCTGTTGTGGCCAGCACAATACCTCTCGCCACTTCCTTTTTTTGGTTACATAAGTATAGTGCGCGAATAGTAATGTTACATTTTTGGGCTTGACAAGCAGATGTGTGGGCCCGTTTCAGAATGATAATTAGTAATTATGTACATAGATGTCAAATGTCAGAATTTTACATTAAAAATTTCAAGATTTTCTAAATTTACGTAGTTAATTTATCACCAGGAGTTTAAAATTTACTTGTCGTATGCCTTAGATATTTAACATTTAATTCTGCTCCACATGGAATTGGAAAATCACTAAATTGAATGTAAAATTGTTAAAATCGGATTGTAGGGACCTTAAAACATGCTTATTCAATAAAATCTGGATATGCGATTTTTAGCATAAATCCAATACTTATCGAGAGGTAAAAATGTAAATATAAAGAATAGATATAAGTAGAATTTTTGGTGTAGAATGTAGGTATATAAGAAATGTTAAATACAATAGGGCGCGAGCAGTCATGTGACGTTATTAACCTTGACCAGCAGATATGGGGGACCGTGAAAATATGATAGCTAGTAATTATGTACATAGATGTCAAATTTCAGAATTTTTCATTCTAAATTTCGTGATTTTCCAATTCCATATGATTTATTTTCCTCGACAAATAAATTCCATACTCCTCGTGATAAATTAACTATGTGAATTTAGAAAATCTTGAAATTTTAAATGAAAAATTCTGACATTTGACATCTATGTAAATAATTATTAATTGTCATTGTGGCACTGGCCCCATATCTGCTTGTCAAGGTCAAAAATGTCACATGACTGCCCGCGCCCTATACTTATGTAACCAAAAACGGAAGTGGCGAGAGGTATTGTGCTGGCCACAACAGATTTTTTTTTTATTAAATTTAACTGGCATCGTATATCTTATAGTCATCGAAATTTTTATTTTGAACACGTTATCCTGGACAATTGTATATATTATTCCATTTAAAAAATTCACAGTGATCCGGAGAAATCTGATTTGGAATTCAGGACCTTTTCATACCAAAAGTGACAATTTTGTAATTTAAACTAGGTCTAAAATTAATAATATAGAAAATAGTATTTGTGTGTACTTTATAAATTTTGCTGTGTAGTATCCTCTACAAAAAGTAAAATTATGAAGAAGTATTTTTAATGTTTATGTTAATGTGCCGAGAAATTTATATTTGCTTATTTTATTAGTTCACATATCTTTGTTCATATTAAAATTATTTAAATTGTTGTCTAACAAGGTCAAGCAGAGGTTGTTCACACATTAACATATAAAACAAAAAGGAAACGGGAAACCAAGCAACTAGATTACGGAGAAATTTAGAATTCAATGATTTTCAGATTATAGAGGTTTCAAAGTATGAAACAAAATATTATAAAAATAATATCAACCTGTATGCTCCTTGTTACCTCCCGCTACCATTGGTAAAGGAGGTATAAGGATCGTGCTAAAAATAGCATATCGAGATTTTGATAAATGACCACATTTTAAGGTCCCTAGAATCCAATTTTAACATTTTCACGATAATATCTGTTTGTATGTGTCGGTGTGTGTGTGTGTGTGTGTCTGTGTGTGTTTGTGTGTGGATCCTTTTACGCAATAACAAAAAATAGCGTTCAGAAAATTTTGGAACCTTGTATTTTTACCTTATCCTAAAATGGAAAGAAGCCATTACATTTTGGTGTAAATCAAATAACCGGAAATGGCATTTTACTTGAACCTCATAATAGTTATTTTTTCGAGATTTATGTTATTATAAAAATTAAAAATTATTAAATTTTATACAGATTTGCATTCATACTTTTTGTATATATTTTGTAGTTAAATTTATCTATAATTTTAATCCCGGAGCCTTCTCTTTAAATAGAACGCCATGGTTACACAGTTCAGATCTCAATTGTATGTAACTGACAGATATATGTCACTGGCAACAAACTAATCATTTCATATAATAATAGTAACGTTTTAAAAAGAAAATAGTAAATAGAACAATAATTATATGGAAAGGAATTTAATACAGTTTCCAGAAGTAAATAAGTAGGAATATAGGTAAGTACATAAATAAGAAAAATAAATATATCATCACGGCATATAACCTATTGCTGGGTGCCCATCTGTTTTGTACATAGATTTCGGTAATGATGATGACATATTAATATATACCGTACGGGCGCTTACCAGGCGTCACCTCACGGGTACTCATTGCTGGCGTGGAGAGTGCACCACAGGGGTTATTTTTATGCCATTTAAAATTCGAAATATTTGGCGTCAGTCGGGATCGAACCCAGTATTTAAATTTAATTTTAAGTATTTACATGAATAAAAATTAAATTAAACGGGAGGTATTGTGTTGGTCACATCAAATTTTTTTTTATAAAGAAAACTCATCATAAGTGCCATTTTCCTTTAAAATGTATTTTCAGTTTTTGACGTTTTATATTTATTTTAAATAAAAGTTTTAAATTTATTAAGTAAGTATTTATTTTCGTAATAAAAAGTTTAAAAAGTAACAGTGTTATTAATGGAGTCGAGCTCTTGGTGATTATGAAAATAACGGTTACAGTTGTTACTTTCATTAGAATTCGATCGATCTAGTTTTGGTTGTTTGTTTGTGGCTCTCGCACGCAGTTTTTTGTTTTATTTGCACTGGAGTCATAGCCGCCTGTCTACTGGATTCAGCTTCAAGTTTTTGTTTAGCAAACTAGCGTGCAATATTATCCTCTTTATTCATTACCGTGCTTATTACAAGTGACGTGAGAGAACGCGTCAACATCACTGTACATTGTTTTGTTTACCAGAGACAATTATACAACTTAATCTGTTCAGTTTTGCTTGACAATTATCAGCAAATTACGAAGTGAGTCGAGGTAATCTGTCGCGTACTGTCCCGAGTAATCCCACGCAAATTGTGTGTGTTTGAAGACGGATAAGTTGGATCCGCTATGCAATAGTAACGCACGCGAGTAGGTACAGATGGCATGCGGGTAAATTACCAATTTCAAAAAGCCCAACCATCAATGTACTGAACGAGGTTAGTGGCAAACGGAAGTTGATTTGACATTCATACAAGAGAAATGCGAACGACACCACAATCAAAAGGGTGGTAGATTTCCTCGTTTCTGAAAACATTAGTAACAAAATCTAGGTATGCAATCATCGGACTGATCATTGTATTCATATTTTGTATCGTTAATATTACTAATTCATTTCAATATAATTAATAAATAAATATATTATCACGATTTATTTTCTATTTTTGAATGTGCCAATCTGCTTCTAAATGGAAGAATGGAAAATAATCGGACACGCAGTCTTACATAAATAATTTATTTTGTGGCCAACGTTTCAACTGTACATTAGACTTCTTGATGGCTGTTGTAAAGTCGAAACCTCGGCCAAGAAATAAATAATTTATGAAAGACTGGTGTCCGATTATTTTCCATTCTTCCATTCTGTAACCAAGCAATCATCGTTTCATCAACTATTTCTAAATATTCCCAGAATTCGGTAATGACGATATGAACGTCGAGGGCATTTACCAGGAGTTACCTTACGGGTTCTCAAAACTATCGTGGAGAAAGCACCACAGGAATCATTTTTGTGCTATTTGAAAATTGTGGGCATCCAATCCGAGCAGTGTGAATTTCAATGGGTTATCTAACGCTTGCAGCCACCCCATATAAATAATAATAATTTACGTAACAAGACCTGAAAGTGATACTTTACTGGGTGAACAAGCATGTTCCAGGGCGAGCCTTGGAAAGTTTTTCAGTAAACACACTTTCAGGTCATGTTGGATACAATATTTTTTCGCGGTTGTTTTATTTCATTTCAGGAAATAAGAAATAAATAAATAAACAACTCGTCGCCATGGATTCATTCATGTAGTTAATTTCCGATCCCTTATAGATATTCCGAACTAGCTTAGTAAAAAAGGATTTTCCGGTATAAAAAGTGATCAGAAACAGCTCATTTTCTGGACGATCGCGAAAAAAATTATATATTACCACGCACAGTTTCTGGGTGTGCCGAACTGGAACTATTCGCAGATTTCGATAATTATGATAGGTATGTATGTCAGTACCATTGAGTACGTTCACAAAGTGTCACTTTTATGATTTTGAAAATTGGGAATAATATCTTTTCAAGACCTCAAGATTTTTTTTGTTGCGTAATATTAAATATTTCAATTTTCCATTTTACCTCTCGCTAAGAGAGGTATTGGATTCATGCTAAATATCACATATTCAGATTTTAGTGAATAAGCACGTTTTAACGTTTAGAATCCGATAATAACATATTTACGATGATTTCTGTGTGTGTGTGTGTGTGTGTGTGTGTGTGTGTGTGTGTGTGTGTGTGTGTGTGTGTGTGTGTGTGTATGTGTATGTGTGTGTGGATGTTTGAGGTACGATTTCTCAAATTCTATAAGACTAAAGCCCTGTGTAACTACGGATTCCTCAATATAACAATAATGGGAAGAGTTGAATAGGTTTTGGTAACTATTGGATAACCGGAAGTAGTAGTATTTTAACAATAATCTTCAAATATTAAAATATTACTATTAAAAAACAAAAATCTCTATCAGACAAATTTAATTTTTTTATTTTATCTTCTATGGACTTAAAGATATAGAAATGTAGTCTATAAAATAATCTATTGTAGTAAATTTCACAGCCCAAACATTTCCATGGTAACCATTTGAGAAATTGATATATCTGTAATTGACAGATGTCACTAATGACAGTGTCAAAAATTCAGAGATAGTACTGAAGGCTTTTCCTGGGAACGATATTTAATATTTCTTATTGTATTATTAATTATATATTTAAAATTATAGATATATTATATATATACCCTTCAGAAATACCGCCAATATCGTCACTGAATTGGAAGAACCTCGATCATTTAAAAGAGTAGGAAAAAACTCATAAAATAAATTTAAAATTATAGAAAATATCTAAATATAAAGATTAGATGTAATTAGAATGTTTTGTCTATCAAGAAATGTTAAATACAATACTTCTTATAAATCCCACAATGGAAAGGGCGAGAGGTATTGTGATGGCTACAACAGGTTTTTTAATAAAATATTATATTTTTCAACAATTGTGTAATGTAAATATAAACATTAAAAATTAAACACATTTTTCTTAATAACCATTATTTTTAAAATTTATTAAATTGTGATATTATTATTTATTATATTTAATATATTTCGTGAATATGCAACCCGAAAAATAACCAGCCTATAATATCTACAAACTTTGATTTCAAAAACCTCAGTGTTATGTATATAAATATATATAAAAAGTTAATTCGAATGTTATTGTTTAATTTCGTTGCATTATAAGTTTTGTGTTCTTTGGGATTTTTTTTTCTTTTTTTAGACTTTAAGGCAGTTTTTTTGAGTTGGAGGAAAATTTGACATCTTCTCAATATTATTTATTACACTGTACAAATAATAGTTTAACAAAAAATCTTTGAATATAACTACATTATATCTTCTAATAGATCAATATATCAATCGATATAAAATAATTGTTGGTTGGGTCTTAAATAATTCAAATATAGTCTATAGTTTTTTACGTGTTACCTTTTTGTACTAGTAAAACTGTTGAAACAATAATTTTTATATCTAGCACATTATCACATAAACTATTGATTTACAAGGAAAACAAAACATGCATTTGCATACTTTAATGTTTGAAAATACGTCACTTGTTAGCATATTAACACTAACACATATATTTGGAAAGTAAAGAAAAAGCTATTGGTGCTAATTTTTTATTATAAGATCTATTGGAAAACGCAAGTTTATGTTATAACTTGGAAATTATGAACCACATACAGTATCATTATATTTTATGATAGATATTTAATAAAAAAAATGTTAAAAAATAAATTAGGTTAGATAAATTTTAAGTTTCAGTTTCAAAACGAAAACACTTGGCTTAATTGAATAATTGAAAAGTAAAAGTTTGCTGTTTAACCACTTCAAAAACAGAAGAGGTACTATTAAAGACGCAGATATGTAGTTACGGTTGTGAAGTTTAATTACTGTTACATTTATAGCAACAAAAATTTGAAATTTGAAAAAAAAACTGCAATTAAAATATGGAAAAAGTCTATTAATGGCATTAGAGATTAGAGTTTTTGCAACAATTATGAAAATAAAATATTCCGCTCCATACAAATGCCCAGACAGCATTCAGCATCCCTCGACCACAACAAGTGCATGCAGAGGATCATTAGCATTCCAAAGCTTTTTGCCCATCTGTCGAGAGTAAGTCGTTTTTGCGTCTGTCGCAGGCTTGTTGTTTATGCACGTCTAGACAACGTTTTGCTTTCTGATGCACAGGATAATTGCAGTTTAGGATGATTGCAATGATATAACGTGGAGAGATGAAGCAAAAAGGTTGTCCGGTTGCCGGAAATGGCATTGAAATCGAATAGGCGAGAGCAAATAGTTGCGGTATGCGGTGGGCACAATGGCCGGGTCACGAGTCACAAGCGGCAGTGACAGCGACCTTAACCTAGAGGCAGCGGCAGCAGCAGGCGCGCCCTGCAGGCGAAAGATGCGGTGCGTACACTACGCCAGCATAGCACATAGTGCACACGGTTGCTAGACGCCGGAGGGTGGGAGACGCGCGGTGGTGAGTCTAGTGCGGATGAAAATGAGGTTACAAGACTGTACTGTGAGAAAGCGGTCCAAGATATCGCCCCGCGGCTGTCATTATAGTCGCTGGACCCAAATTGTGCTCAGTGAGACCGGTCGGCTGAGGAGGAGGGATTCACAAGCGCACCATCCTATATATCAGCGGTGCATCTCCCCGAGCTTCACAGTCAACGCAAGCAAGTACAACCGTGCATATCATGGCATCCTGGAGGTTCACCACTGCGCTGCTAGCGTGCCTAGCAGCCGCAGCTACGGCATTACCTGCCGATCAACCTGCCGAAGCCCGAAGCCTGCGTAACCAGGTCCAAACAGAGTCCGATCTAATGGAAAGCATCTACGCCGACTGCCTCAGAAAAGACTCCATGTCCTGCGTCAAGTACAAGCTCTTCACCTTCGTTGACAAAATGCTCACGCAAAAGGACACCTTCCAACTCACTGAAGGAGTTACTGTGGTCAAGACTGCAAATGCCGACAAACAAGATGGTGCACCGCGAACCATAAATACCGACGACACGATCGAGTCTTTAATTGTCAACCGCGTGCAACGATTCTTGGAGACTCACACTCTAAAGGTGGACTTGAAGGGCAGTGATGTTATAAATGCAGTCGCGTCCACCGGTCGTGCCTTCGAAGATTTGAGCGACAGCCTGGCCGAGGATAACGGAGCTGTCGGTGAGGAAGGCCGTGGAAAAAAGAAGAAGGCTAGTAAATTGTTGGGACCTTTGATGGCCGCTCTTGCAATGAAAGCGGCTGCTCTTGTGCCATTAGCATTGGGTGCCATTGCACTGATAGCCGGTAAGGCGTTATTGGTGGGTAAGATTGCCTTGGTGCTGTCGGCAATTATCGGGCTGAAGAAACTGTTCAGCGGGCAGGGTAAGCACGTCACGTATGAAGTTGTGGCGCATCCGCATCACAGCACTAGCCACATCTCCAGCCACGATTCTTACGGCGGGGGTGGATACGGTGGAGACGTCGGGGGTGGGTATGGCGGCGGCGGTGGCGGCGGTGGCAGCAGTGGGCACGGCGGCTGGGGCAGGTCCCTGGACGAGCAGCAGCTGGCGTATCGTGCGCACCAGCAGTAGTCACCCTCTTTGTCTATCTACATACGACAACCCAATCTCGAGCTCCCGAGCGCCTGGCTCCGGGCCTGTACCTGCCAATACTCAGTGCGGCCGGCCGGCTAGCATCTTTCCACGCCGGCTCAACCGTCCACTACTTTATGCATATTTATAAATATTTATTTAAGTAATTCGTTCTTATCTTATTATTTCCTTATTGTTAATACTAAAACGGAAGCGACTGTGACGAAGACTGCCGACAATGAAGATACCTCCATTCTAGTGACTACGGACCTCCTCGACGAAGACAACAACAAAGACCAAGACACCACTCTTGTACTATATTGTTAATTTGTTTTAATAAATTAATATTAATAATTTAATGAATAAATAATGTCACAAACCAAATGCTTGTTGTTGTTTTTTCTTTTGCTTGGCTGTACTTGTCCTCATGATCAATGACACGGCAATGACAATGATTTCCTGTGCTTGTTTACATGCGTATGCACTCACACATGACTAGTGTGTAAGTGTGTCAGAGGCAGCACCCGGTGCAGCCATTAATATTGTTTCGAGGGCGTCCCAGATCCCGGACGGAACCTCTTACTGCTGCACCTGCAGAGTGGTGCCGGTACCATCATCCCAGCGCACACTCCTCGTCCTCAACGAGTTAAATGAACGGGATCACAGCTGGTAAACGAGGCCTGAGATAAGAGCTGTGTAGCTTTTCTTTATGACCATCAATAACGCGCTGACGTAGTCAACTTCATTCAGGGACACATACACAGTATGCTCGACCTGCTATGATCGTACCTACTTTATTTTCTTTCAAGTAGGCTGCTTTACGATTTTTCATATGCAGCTACAGTGTTCAAACAATAATGGTATTATCACTATGACAACTACCGGAAAACATAAACCTACTAGCAAATATTATTACTGCTACGTGCAACTTGTGTTTACAATACAAACACTACTAGTTCCAATAAAAACTAACTGTACTAGCACGAGTGACTATTCAAAGATATAACATTTATATGAAGAGCAAAAGTCGAATAAAACAACGACGCAAACTTTTTATCAGAGTTACTCAACGCTTATTAAGTATATCATGATAACAATCTTCAAATGTAGGTTATAATAGTAGGTATTACAGATAATCTGAGATATTTTCTGCCAATTAATTTCATTGCTCCCTACCGGAACTTAAAAATGAATTCAATTACTGAGAGAAAAATAAATCCGGTATCATTATATTCATTTGTAGCAAAAGTTCGCACAATCGCCAATTACTTTATTCCTTTTACTTGGATTGTTTCCAAGTATCATCATTTTTCCAAACATTTAAATTTTAAATAAATATCAACTAAATAACAGCTTTAATTGGCACAGTTCTCACTCAAAGGTATCCGCTTCATACCCATCTAGATAAAATAAAATGTACAGTGAATCATTATCATTAACCTCAAAAAAAAAATTAAATAAATACATACTGCAACTAATATAATTTATATATCTTATAAAATTTATTGTTTATTTTAAAAATGAGAATACGTAAAATTCATGTTTTATTTTGGGAGTTGCGTGGCTGTGTAAGTCCATTTTAACTAAAAGTATTTTTGATTGGTTTACAAGTCTAATGGCCGGTTGCACCAACATAAATTAAATTTTAAGCGTTCTTTAAATATTGCATCGAAATAAAATGTCAAATAAACTATTCTACATTGCTGTCAAAATTTCGATTTGCATATTTTTGTGCAAGGGCCGCTTAATTTAAGCCTTGTTGGGCATTAGTCAGAGTCTAAGTGCAACTAAATTTGCAATAATTAAATTCTCAACATCTAAACGTAATACTAGCATTTTAACCAGATGTAACAATCAAATAATATCACAAGTAAGCAATCAGAAAGTTTTGGGTATTAATTTAACAGAGATAATTTAAAATGGGATGAACAAATTAATTATATCTGTATTAAACTAGCTCCACTGTGCTTTGCTTTTAGAAAACTTGCACAAAATACTGCTGTAAATACATCAAAAACTTTTTATTTTGCAAAATTTTATTGTTTAATGTCATATGGAGCTGCTCTCCCAATTCCGTTCACATTTTTGTACTACATAAACGAGTTATAGATAATATTTATAATCTTAGCTACAGAAGTACCTGTAAACATAGTTTTATAAAAGAAAAGTTTCTTAGTTTGCCATGTTTGTATATTTTAAATATCATTTTATTAATTAGAAAAAAAAGATCAAATTTTAAAATATGAGAATTATCATAGCTATAATACTAGAGGTAAAGAGAATTTAGTTCTTCCAAAACATAAGTTTAACATTATAACTTGAAATCCAACAGAGATAAAAAAAAATTGAGAATCCCCATCGAAAGAGCATTAAAATGTGCTCCAAAGTAGAGTATACCAGAATACATTGTTAGTTCATACTTGGAAGTTATTTACAAAAATAAGAAACTTCTAAATTTACATTTTTGTCTAGGATAAGTCCGGAAGAGATGCCAAAATCTAAATAATAGTAGATCGATGTTAACGAATGTTTCTACATGGATAAAAGTCAGTCGGAAAAAAATACTTTTGTTGTTTCTTTCAATAATAAACAAGATACCCCTTGAAAAAAAAATTTATGTTATCTTTTTGACATTTTCTTCATATTTTTACACTTAATATAACTTCTTACGTAGAAAGACATTCAACGTAACAGTTTAATCTAAAGTTGTTGTAGTTTTTCTGTACGTATCGTTGTACAAAGGTGAGCCATCTCACCCGACCATTTGGGATAATTGGCCAAAAAAATCAAGGTATTATATTGATCAATTATTAATGTACTGAACAGTCAAATAGAGAATAGTGGATGGAGGTAAACTTAAAACTGACATTGGAAGCGAAAAATAGTAAATGTGAAAAGAAGAACATAATGAAAAACAAAAAGAAACGAAATAAAAAAATTGAGCAGTATAATTTTTCATCGTCAGAAGATGAAATTTTAATGAACATTTGTGAAAACGATGATACCGAAATAAATATGCACGACAATGAGTGTATGAGTTATGACGAAGAATATCAGTACCTACACTAAGAAAACGGAATATTGCATTCAATGACTTTTTTGTGAAAATTAGGATCCTTGAAATTTATAGAAAATTAATATGTAAAAATAATTTATTTTTAAGTGTCATCTTACTCGCCAGGTGAAGCCATTTCTCCCAGAAGATTTGCTCGAGTTCTTTTGTTTTTCATATTTTGTATTTTTTTTTCTTTTATATATACTTAAAGCTATATAAGAATGTTAACTATTTATGTATTTTTTTTTAAATTTTATTGTAAAATATAAATAAATACGAAGAAATTTTTGAAATGTTATTGAACACTCCCGGACTTACCCTATATCTAGTGATCTATGCATTAATGGAACAACTTTTATCTAATTACACGACTTCAAGTCTCGTATAATTCCTTATATAAATACTCTTGTAGAGCATGTCAACCTGGACACCTGTATATTAAGTTCTTGATATAATTCTTCTGAAAAGAAAAGGTATAACACCATCAGAAAATAAGGTACGTATGTTCTATTGTATACTTTTGTAAAATAAATAAACCCATACCTCTGAAGTAAAGAAGAGGTGGGTTTATCAAAATTCGATGAGCTCGTGTGAACAGCAGAAGATAGAAAGTTATAAAAATCTTAGATCACGTCTGTTTCAGGCATGTTACCTAAATGAATTAATATAAAATAAAATTAAACGGCGGAAAATATTGTGGTGGCAACATCAAAGTTTTTAAATCTCCAATGTAGAGATTAGTTCCAAAGCATTTCAAAATAATATTCGTTTTGGGAAATAATTATTGAGAAATGTTTTATTGTTGTTATTAATGTATCATGATATTCCAAATACTCTATATAATAGAATGTGTTTGTTGCTGAATGAACTACACCTAGATTTTGACATTTTTTCTGACTCTCCTTTCTCCTTATAGTTTCTTTAGGAATAAAGTTATACAATATTTCTTTTCACAAATAAATTAAAAATAGAATAATATGTAATAATGTAAGGCTACCATAATTTAATCATAATTTAATTTCTTATGTAAATTTTGTAATATTTTTGAATTTTTGTTTTTCTCATGGCATACTATATCTTATTATTGTTGTTATATAACTTATTGTAAACTCCCTCTGTAAATGGGATTTATCCTGTAGATTGATTAACAATAAAATAAATAAAAATAAATAAATACTGACCCTTGGTGCTCACTGTAAATACCCTGGAGAACGATTTGCATAAAATGGCATTATGTATACTGTAAATGGCAGCCTATAATAAATGACAGTTGTTTTCAATTGTTACCCGGACTTTAGAAAACTGACAACTGTACCCTAAAAGACACAAAAAATTATGGCCAGAGACTCTGGGTGTATAAACAGGTTCCCGCACCCTTGCGATTTCGTCACTCGCTTAAAGTGGGGGCGGTGATTGATGGTATACCGCTTCATATTTCAGAGACAACATAATTACCATTTCAAATAAAATATTTATTGCAAATTATATAGAAATCTGTAATTCCGTTATTATTATACCGGTAATTGTATATAAATAATATTTGAAATATTGCACCAGGTCTCGATATCATATCATCTATCACTTACGAGTATTCATAATAATTTGCGTACTAAATATACAGAAATATGTAACTTTGTAATCAACGATTGACTATAAGTTTAGTTTTATAGCTAATGGGGTCTTCACAAAAAAAAATTGATAGGGAAATTTCACAGTAATAAAAGACTGCACCTATTGAAAATGTCTGGCATTTATTATCGACTAGCATTTATATGTTATTTTATGCAGTTCCCATACAGAATACCTAGATTCTAAAATATCAGTTTTACCTTTGTATTGTCTTTGGTCAAAAAAATCATTAGTGAGTTTCTAATGAATAAGCACATTTTGGGGTCTCTAGAATACGAATTTACTATTTTTGCAATAATGTCCATATGCAGACATGATTAGATTTTGGTTATAATTGATCTGCCATCTGTCATTTGCAACTTTTAACAGTTTTTCTTGAAAAAAGCAGTTAAATATCATATTGGCATTTAATGTTACTATAAATTTTAAAGAATATATTATTCTCTATACGATTGGATTGCATTTTGTACTTCATATTCAATAGATATAGAGTTATAGAACTATAAAGATATACAATTTCATAAATCAGCCAACTGCTAAATAATTCAGATAATTCAAATTGACAGATGTCAGTATCAATGAAACGAAAATGAACGTGGCAGAGATGAGGATGTTGAGATAGATATCGGGGGAGAAACAGAAAGATAGGGTAAGGAATTAAAGGATAAGGGAAATGGCTCGAGTGATGGAAGTTTGTAGAAAGATACATTGGTTTGAACATGTCATGAGGAGAGATGAAGAATATATTGGAAGAAGAATGAATATTTTAGTAGTAGAAGGTAGAAGAAACAGAGGAAAATCAAAGATAACATGGAAGGACTGTATTGCGGAAGACTTGAGAGAAAAGGACGACTCGCAAAACAGAAATTAGAGGAAGAAGAAAATAAAAAAGAGCGACCCCTAACGAATGGGAAAAGCTAAAGAAGAAGAAGATGTCAGTATCAAGTGCTCTTTGCATAGTTTGTTAATGAAATAATTTTACTGGAAATATTGAACCTTTTGCAAGAAATTTTATGTATGGAATTTGTACATAATACATAGGTTTGATGGAAGGTAACGTGCTGGCCACATCAGTTTTTTTAACAGTTTTAGGTCATGACCGACGGCTGGGTAAAACATACTAATACCGTAAAACATTTTTCACGTAGCACTAGTCCCCGGTCTAACACAGTATTAAAAAAAATATTTAAAATTATTAACGAGATGTGATTAATAGGGCTATTCTGTAAGCATTGCTATGACATAACGAATCGTTAAAACGTTATATCGTTATAATAATAACGAAAATCGTTTAATAGCCTTATTATGTAAGCGTTCGTTATGATATTTTGCATTGCTATATCGTTATTATAATGATAATCGTTAAAGTGGTATTCTGTAAACAATACTATATAACGAAAAAAATAGCGATATCGTTATTTTTAACGACTGTAAAAATCATTCGTTACCTAAACGTTGTGTCAATAATTCAGTATTTTTATTCCTTTCAAAATAAAATTGCTATTATGTTGTATAGTGATCTCGAAAACCCGTCATATTATTGCTTTTTCAAGGTAATATAAAAATAATTTAATGTTTTTATTCCTAGCGCCTATCGCAAGCTTCCCAATTTATCTACAGATGGTTGTAGTAGCTCTAGCATAGCCCACAACAAGAAGAAGAATGAGTCTGACAGCTGACAGGTTGACAGCTACCAGAACTAATCTAACCTAGAAGTTTTGTGAGTGATATTGAATTATTTTAGATATTTCATTTAAAATTATAATTTGATTTTAGAAAAAAAAGTCCTTAACTTGATCCCAAGGTTATTATTTTTTTAAATGTGTTACAGAATGCGGATACGAAGATAACGATTATCGTTAAATAGATATAACAATTTTTATAATAACGATTCGTTAATCGAATATTTTGTCAGTAATTTATAATTTACAACAGATACCTCATTCCCAATTTCAGTCGTGAATACATTCCATCTTCAAATTCAGTCTTGGTTATGTCTAAAAGAAGTAATAGAAGTGGAAAATCCAATATATAAACAGAAAATCTTATATTTATTTCTCAAAACCAACACCTACTCAATATTCTCTTGTACAAAGCTCAAAGAAAAAGAAAATCAGCATCGCTTCCTACACAAATCCTTCCCCTTAGTGATGATCTAGTCAAGCAGATAAAATTCCTTGCTGGGTACAATGACATGTGAGAAGTAGGTAGAGTGAGAATTCGCGCACATTTTCAATGACATTTCACATTTACATACAAAGCCTGACGCCAGAGAATAACGGAGTCGATGATGAAAATTTGAGAGTCGTTGGATGTCTTTCTCTGTTAGTCACACGTATAAATGCGTACGCATGTAGAATTACCATAGACCTAGGTCTAGAACAATCAGTAGAGCCAGTAAGTCAAGGTTGACCAATTAGCATAATTATCCCGCAAGCCATGTGAAAAGAAAGTAGGTATACTGGGTGCTCGAAAGATGCTAGAATACCTTGTAGTTTATAAAAGAATAGATATGTCATGAGTTTAAATGTAAAAACGCACATCACAGATGAATATTTAAGTTTTAAATAAGCGAATTTAGAATAAATTTTCTTCGGATATTGAATCTTTGCAAATAACTTTTATATATAATTAAGGAAGTGCTTTGGCTGCCGGCGCCGGATGCCTTGAAAAAACTAATAAGAATAACTTTTTGGGAGGTTACTGAAGATATTGGCATTTCATAAGGCTCATGCAAAATTTTCTTTGCTAAAAACAAGACAGAAGCCACCGTTTTTACCGGAGATAAAGTAAAAATCACTGCCGGAGCAGAAGACTATACCACAAAGTGCATTCTACAAAAGTTTTGCAGAATAAACGGACAAAATTCAGCACAGGGGTTGTTTATTATTAAAAAAATAAATGATTAAAATTTGGAACTCCTATGAATATTCATTCACAAAATATGCATGTTTAAACTTAATTATCAATCAGATTCATTTATTTCGATATTTCTTCAATATGATTCAAATTCAATTAAAATTTGAACGTTATTACTTTTTATGCTTCGTCGAAGACAGCAACATCCATTTGAGCAAGTGGGTGATTTTTAAAGAGACCGTGGCGAGGGTATGCACGAAATCGGATTGTTACTCCTTGATTTAGCGGCTCGTGTAACTCGCAGTATAAACACGATATCAAGCACATGGCGATAGTCGGTACAGACAGGTACAGATAGACGGCAGACCAGATCTGGAGCCCGCTGGATGACATCAGCGATACAGGACGTTCATCTTGTTCGGCACCAACTGTAGCACGGCAGTGATGGACAATGGCTAGATATCCACTACCTGCACAACGAATTCATCACCGTTTGGCAGAAATTGGGCTGCATGCGCGCCGTGCATTATTGCGACTTCCACTGACCGCACGGCATAAAACATTACGACTGAATTGATGCAGAGAAAGGTGGTTATGGAACAACGAGTGGAATGAAATTATCTTTTCTGACATAGCGCGTTTTTTTGTACCAAAATGCCGCTTGGGTACTTATAAGATGTCGCCGGGGTAAAAGAAGTAATGTGGCCTGCATTCGTACATGTCATACGGCGCCTACACAAATAATTAAGGTGTAGTGAGCAATTTCTTACAACTGGAAATCTCGCCTATTCTCGACACTTTCAACAGCCAGCGATACCTTGACGAAATCCACATAATCAACTCTATCCAGCAGCCGTATCTCAGCAGGATTACGCAAGACCCCATATCAGAGAAGCGCCAAATATTCGGTTATTATTCGGTATTCGGCATATTCGGTCATAGCCGAATTATTTGGTTATACGTTCCAAACATTCGGCATTTTTTCATTTATTTGTGGAAGTAATAATCCATTCAAAACAAAAATTATTTAATATGTAGGTAGTTTGTATTTATTTGAAAATGATTATAATATATTAATAGAACTAAAAAAAAAAGTATGATTTGCCAAAAATGTGACTTGGTCTTTTCATCAGTTTTGTTGGTAGCGCTTCCTGCCCACAATTTTAATTTCACAGATTCATTGTTCACTGACAGCAATTTGAGGTTATATGTCATTCATCTGTCAGTTTTTAAAACAATCATACCACCTCTAAAAAACGAAAAGCGCCAAAAACAGTGCGTTGTAGATCTTCTTAACGATGTATTTTCAGTGCGTTTATAGACAAATAGAAAAAGTATAGTACATTAAAACACAAGTATCATAAGGCAATCTGTTAACGTACGAGTCCAAGTTTGGAAAACGAGCCGCTAGGCGAGTTTTACAAAGGACGAGTGCGTCAACAGGCCTTATGATACGTGTTTTTTATACTATTTTTTCTATTGAGGTATTTTTACGATTAAATTTATTTAAATTGCGACGTCAAATTATGACTAGGTATTTTTTTGTTAGTTATGTTTATGTTGGTAACGCTTCTCGCTAACAATTGAAATTTCATATTTTGTCAACTATTGATTAATTAGTGTATTGCAAGGTGTATTGTATTTATGATTCAAGGTCTGATTCTGGTTGTGAAATTAATATTATATTTTTTTCTAGTCCTATCACCTAAAGAAAGTATAAAAATCCATAATTAAAAGTAATATGTTGAAATATTATCAACAACTTACCATTTTGAGGTTACCTGTCATCTGTCAGTTATGAAAGCATGACTACCAACTCGAGAACATGAAAGGCGCCAAAAATAGTACGCTTATAGATCTTCTAAACGTCGTGTTTGCAGTACAAAACAGTGCGTTTATAGAAACATAAGAACACCGAAATAGAAAAAATTATTTATAAGAAAAAAAATTCGCACGGCGAGCGACATCATGTCTGTAAGCACGATTAGGCATGACTAATTCAAAACTGAATGTAACGTTTCGATGCACACCGCACGCTCATTTAACTAGAACCGAATATTTGGTTCGGCCGCTGTGAAATTCGGTAAAGTTTGGTATTCGGTTATTCGGCCAAAATTGTATTCGGCGCATCACTAGTATTAACCGTATGTAATCAGCACAGAATACCAGTGCTTCCATGGCCCACCCGTTCTCGAGATTTGTTGCCTATTGAAAATCTGTGGGATGTCTTAGGGTGGGCAGTCCGATGTATCCGACGTCAATACAAAATATAGAAAAACTGTTGACTGTAGTTGAAAAGGCATGGAACGAAATACCACAAAATGTTATTCGCAAACCATGCCTCGACGAGTAGAAGCGGTGACAAGAGCGAGTGGAGGACACAGTTCTTATTGAATTTTTCATTTCCTGTATTTTTTATTTATTTGAATTTTTTTAAATTTATTCTTCTAATAATAAACAACCTCTGTGCTGAATTTCATCCGTTTATACCTATTAGTTTTTGGTGTTCCGATTTCAACGATAGCAAGTGTAATTTGAAAGGGTTAATATTAGTATTGATGAATAAATTAGCGCTTTTTGAATTAAATGAAAATTTCTGTATTTTTTTACCATACCCCGTAGTAACGTAATAGAGGCAGAATAGTAGTAAATTTTCTTTTGTAATCTCATATTATTTTCATAAACTATACTACTAAGTTCTAAGAAAACTTTTCAACACCCTGTATGTCAAAACTTTATTCATTCATCTCAACTTCACGTACTCTAAATATTAAAATATGGGAAAGTACTCTTCAGCACACACCAATATTTCTTTAAGACTAACAACTAAATAAATATTTATTTTCGAACAATTTGCGCACCCAGTAAATGTAAAGCTATTCTCTTCTTACGGTAAATAGTGAAATAGGTGAAAATTCATTTGTAGCCGTTGAATTGTAAAGAATTTTTATGCGTTCTGTTTTACGACGCAGATAAGATATTTAGTCGGTGAAAATTTTCTTATTTTTTTCAATTAGCACCTTTTGTATGATACACACAACAGAACCCGGATTCGTTTACCAAAGAGACACTTCGGAGAACTAATTTCATATATTAAAAACGAAAACTTTTTACTATGCCTACGTGCTACAACACTGCAATAATGAAACAATAATTTTATTAGTTACAGATTAATTTTAATCAGATCGAAAAAAATACGAGGGTCACGTTAAAATAATTGTGCCCAAAAATAATTAGTTATGCCGTGGAAAACACAATTATTTATTTGTCATTTGATATTACGTTGCAAAAGATAATATAGCTACGTATATATTTTTACCTCTCGCTATGAGAGATATTGGACTCATGCTAAAAATCGCATATCCAGATTTTAGAGAATAAGCACGTTTAAGGTCCCTAGAATCCGATTATAACACTTTTACGATGATGTTTTGTGTGTGTGGATATGTGTGTGTGTAGATGTTGGAGATACGATTTCTCAAATTCTATAAGACTAAAAACCTGTGTAACTACGGAATACTCAATCCAACAGTAATGGGAAGAGCTGAATAAGTTCTGGTAACAATTGGACAACCAAAAGTGGTAGTTAAAAAAAATCTAAATATTATTTTGTGAAAATTTATGTTACTTCAAATAATAAAGATAATTATATTCTCAATCTGACACATTTAAAAATTCTATTATATCTCCTGGTTTAGAGACTGTTGGCCTCGGCAAGCAGATATGGGGATCCGTGTCAGAGTGACGGCTAGTAGTTATTTACATACCTAGACAATTGTCATATGTCACAATTTTTCATTCAAAATTTCAAAATATTCTGATATGTTGTTTATTTGTTATCAATACTATGGAATATACTTGTCGAGGAAAATAATTTAAAATTTTACAGATTTTAAAGTTTTCCAAGAAATTAGTTTGAAAGCATTTTAAAATAAGACTGTTTTGGAACTTTTAAGAAGTGGAAAAATAGAATGGTTAAGTACATTGTTGTTGAAGGGCGCTACTTCGAACATATTTAAAATAAAAGATAGTTCTAAGAATCGTACATTGAGATTTTGCTAAATTAGCATGTTCCCAAAAATCAAACATGTACCAAAAAATTTTGAAAACTATGTCAGAGTTTCAAGTCAATCTACAAACCGGAAGTGACCATTTACTCGTAGTTTGAAGCCCTAAATAGTATTTTTATTAAAGATCAAAAAATATTGATTCTTTATAATTGAGGAGCGTTTAAGAAAACTAGATAAATTCACTTTTTGAAAAAAAAAATTGTTACATAGAATATGGTTCTATATGATGAAAAATCCTAAAACCGCTAAAAGAGTAACATTTTTTTTTTTTAATCAGGCATACTTTAAAAACTCCAGTTATAATTTTAGCGAAATGAGATAAATCCAAATATTTATTGCAAATAAATATTGGTAAAATATTTTTGATTTAAATTTAGTAATTATGTACAGCATAATTAATATCATAAACACTCCTCAATTCTGCATTGATAATTTTCCCAAATATTTTAAGATATAATTTATATGCTACCTTGTCATAATTATAACATTAACAGTAATCTAATGGCGTTCATTAAAAGACTGAACACTATAATGACCTAAAGTAACAAGATACATACTTATTTACAATCATAGTAAATGTGCATGGCCGACACAATGCACTGTTTTTTTTTTTTAAATGTAATTTTGAAATATCAAATTAATTTTTTTTGTTGTTGCCAGCACAATACCTTCAGTCATTTCTATCCACTTTATACAAATTCCACACAGAAAGTTTCTTGTATTTTCACTAAAATTATTTCACATTCATATTGCGTAAATTGTATTTGACACTTACATCTGTCAATCAGTAATATTGAACTTCCATGATAATACAGCAAAGATTACAAGATTTATGAAAATAATTTTCTTTATAATTTTTTATCTTTAAATACGTTGAATATGCAGAAAATAATGCAATCAAATCGAATAGAGAATAAAATATTCTTTTATTTGTAATAACATTAAAAGTCAAAAAATTACATTTAACTATGATTTTTAAGAAAAACAGTTATAAGCTACAAATTATGACCCTTACGGTTGTTCAATTATTGCAACCAAAATCTAATCAAGTCTTCATTTAGATGTAAGAATGAGGAATACGAAAAAATGGAATTTCTGGAATTGTAGTAAGTGGAGTTATCGCGGCCGAAACGATCGTCACACACACACACACACACACACACACACACACACACACGCACACGCACGCACACGCACACGCACACACACGCACACGCACGCACACGCACACGCACACACATACACACACTTACACACATTCATACACACACACACATATATATATATATATATATATATATATATATATATATATATATATATATATATATATATACAGGATGTTTCCTTTAAAACAACCAGCGCTTTTTTGGGCGAACTAATGACTTATATACAAAAAATTACCAGGAAAAAGGGCTTAATTTATGAGGAATAATAAATAAAAAATTCAACCAGTGGTTCTCAAACGGTAGAATAAAATTATATTTTTTTAAATGGCAACCTATATAATTTTTTTGTCCATTAGATAGAGAATTTTTTTCTGATTCAACGATATAAATTGTTGTATAACAATTATTTCGAGAAAAATGATATTAAAAATCAGAAATAATTCTACAATATTGAAGTTGGCTATGTAATAAACAAATGATACAGGTGACAGATAGTTTTGTTACTTACGTTATTAAGTGTTTGTTTTCGTAATTGTTTAATTACTTATTAATAAAAAATGGCTTTGCAGTTGCAAGAATTAACAAATTTAGACTATTTTAATCTTACTGTTATGTATGGAGAGTGTGAAAGAAATTTAAATTCTACGATACGAAGATTTTCACGGCTTTATACCCAAAAAGTGTAACCCACTCGTGAATTATTGAGAACAATTTTTCGAACTGCCCAAACTATCGTAACCTAGGCAATAGTCGTATTAATAGTTGTTTATTTCATAGCCTACTTCAATATTGTAAAATTATTTCTGATTTTTAATATCATTTTTCTCGAAATAATTGTTATACAGCCCCATATCATATTTATATCGTTGAAATCAGAAAAAAATTCTCTATCTAATGGACAAAAAATTTATATAGGTTGCCATTTAAAAAAATATAATTTTATTCTACCGTTTGAGAACCACTGGTTGAATTTTTTATTTATTATTCCTCATAAATTAAGCCCTTTTTCCTGGTAATTTTTTGTATATAACATTTTTCTCTAAAGTCATTAGTTCGCCCAAAAAAGCGCTGGTTGTTTTAAAGGAAACATCCTGTATATATATAGACATCATCATAAAAGTAGTAACTTAGTATTCTAGGGACCCCAAAACATACTTATTCATTAAAAACTCACCATTGATTTTTCTTACCAAAGACGATACATTCCTTACGGTGAGGGAAGGAAAAATCAATACAATTATATAAACAATATTGTATATAATTTAACATATTAGAGAACATTTTATGCAGAATATTATTAATATTTTTTAATACTTTTAAATTAATTTGTAAATAAAACTTTCTTACTATAAAATGAAATATTTTCTTAATGATGTCAATCTTGTAGGCTATAAATAGCTTCTACCGGATGAATGAATTGCTTTTATATAATTTCCAAATAGAAATTTAGACGAGAAAGTGATAATAAGGCTCAGATCAGTATATTCGATCTCACTTTCCTTTACAAAAAAAGCGAACACATTAAAGAAAATTAGAACTTTGCTTCAAGTGTCAAAATATTTTCAGCTCCATTCATTCCTATTGAGATATTTTCAGTAATGTGTATATTACAAACATATAAAGCTTATTTTATCATCTATTACTTATGTTGTCAACTTTATTTTATCTTTGACAGAGACAAATGACTAAATTTTATGAACATGAGAATTTAAATATAATATACATAATACAATAAAATTAATAGCTTTTTAATTATACCGATTTGGAAAGGCAATTTCAAGTTAAAAATGAGAAAAATTTGAATTTAAAAATCTGATGTGACCAACACAGTACCTCCCGCCATTTACCTATGTATATAATTTTTATATTACTTTATAAATTTATCCATACAATATATAGAAAAAGTATTAAAGCAAACTTGTAGAAAATGGAATAATCTTTAATTTTTATAATAACAAATTGAGAAAAAATTACATTTAAAGATATTTTTTGAAGAAAAACTTATCTTGAGCTTCAAGTAAACTGTCATTTCCGGTTATCCGATTGCCACCAAAATCTAATCAGATATTTCCACATTAGAATAAGGTAGAAATACATGGTTTGTTTTAGCCAACTGAATCAAATCCCAAAAGCACAGGCGTCACTTTTGAGGCACTTGTATAAAATGTATAAGTAATATAAAATTTTCCGCCGACTGGTTCTAATAAGAATAAAAACTTCGTCAATTTCTAGTTACGTTTGGAAGTAAAGATCTGGCCACTAGAGAAAGTAAAGAGTAATTTACAATATCAAAGTATTTAAAGAGTGCATCAAGTACTTCAGCAAAACGAAATAGTTTTAAGAAACTAACAGCCTATATTTGCACAGTTATAGATCCGGTTAGCAGGCTTAAATTAATTCATATTATTCACTACAGAGAAATCTACCACTATAGAGGTGAAACCCTTGCAAGAAATAGCTACGCGACCTACAAACTTGTTTAGAAAACGAATTTGTTACTTGTTTTCGGCAATTGTTTCCTCAAAAACTAAGATAGGGAGCTCGACAAGAGAAAACGCTATTGTTCTTTAATGTGGGAGATAATGCGAATGAATGTACCTACCAAATGTCAACAACAGGTGAATTGAAACGTGAAAATAAGTTCTCTTTTCGTATCTATGCCACTGATTATTATTTAAAAATACTTACTGTGCGTAACTATAATAATACTTAGTTTAGACAATAAATTAAATGGTAGTATATTTCTCTACAAGTTTAATTGTTAGATAAAATTTAATTGAAATCAAATTGAAATGAGGAATAAATTTTGAACATAAAAGATAATGAAGATGCACTTAAACCAGTACTTAATTCGAAATTTATTAATGTGTTACATTTAAACTGCAACTCAAATACCTCAGAATGCACTTAAGAAGTAATTTCAAACTAAATTATGTTTGCCAAACAATTAATACTCTACGAAAACTTCTTATTTATATTTCACTTAAAATAATCTGATGTGGCTAATGTATTACCACCCGACAATATCATTTATATTTTATATGTACAGTAATTTTAAGCGTGTGCGATAGGATGGATATAAAACGTTTGTCTTTTAAAAATTCATATTGTTTCGACTAAGTTAGGACATTCCACTTTAAACCGATGCTTGTTGTTGATAATACTTCCGCTATAACTTAAGCTTACATATTAATTCAGATACATTACCGTGATTCATAGCCGTACGAATAACGTTATTTTCTGTCAGTATCACTAACACCGACATTGTGTCAGTATCTTATTTTTCACATATTTGGTTTTACATTTGATAATAAACTTACCAGTTAATTTATTTTTGAATTTTGAATGCTTTTATAATAATAAAATAACAGTAATATATTATGTACCCTCATAAAAACTAAGTAAACGACACTATTGAATTTGTCAGAATGGGCGGAGCAAAAATCTGAATTCATACAATTCGTAGAGTACCTTGATCGGATATCTTTCAAAAAATTTACTGTATAAGTACAGTTTTCTCAAAAAAAAGTAAAAAAAAATTATGTGACCAGCACATTATCTTCCGTCAATCCTGTGTATTATGTACAAATTCCATAGGGCGCGAGCAGTCACGTGACTTTTCTGACCTTGGCAATCAGATATGGGGGCACGTATCAGAATGGCAGCTATTAATTATATCCATAACTGACAAATGTCATAATTTTTCATTCAAAATTTCATTTTTTGCTTTCGTTTTTTTTTCTCGACACCTGAATTCCATATTCCTGATAACAAATAAACCACATGAAATAAGAAAAATCATGAAATTTTGAATGAAAAATTATGACATTTGTCAATTATGGACATAATTAATAGCTGTAATTTTTGACACGGGTCCCCATATATGCTTGCCAAGGTCAGCAAAGTCACGTGACTGCTCGCGCCCTATACAAAAATTTCTTTGAAACAGATCATATATGTCATAAACAAACTATGCAAATTACACTTGACACTGACATCTTCTTCTTTAGCTTTTTCCATTAGTTAGTGGTCGTTATTTTTTATTTTTTTCTTCCACTCATTTCTGTTTTGCGTGTCATCCTCATTCAATTCCTTTTCTCTTGTCTCCCGCAATACAGTCCTTCCATCTTATCTTTGGTCTTCCTCTGTTTCTTCAACCTTCTATTACTAAGCTATTTATTCTTCTTCCAATATATTCTTCATCTCTTCTCATGACTTGTTCATTCAAACCAATGTAATAGTAATAGTAATTTTCGTTTCATTGATACTGACATCTGCCAATTTGATTTATCTGAATATATTAGCAGTTACCATGGTTAGCATAGCTGACTCATTTATGAAATTTAATATCTTTATAATTCTTTATCTCTATATCTGTTGAATATGAAGTATAAAATGCAATCAAATCGTATAGAGATAATATATTGTTTACGTTATAATAACATTAAATGTCAATAAATGATATTTAACTGCTTTTTTTTCAAGAAAAACTGTTAGAAGTTGCAAATAAGGGTATTTTCGATGGACCAATTATAACCAAAATCTAATCATGTCTGCATATGGATCTAAACACGAGGAATACGAAAAAAATATAATTTTTGGAATCGTGGTATTGGAGTTATGCGTTCTGGAACGAGAGTCACATACACACACATACAGACATCATCGTAAAAATAGTAAGTTCGTATTCTATGGACTCCAAAATGTGCTTAAACGTCACTGAAGGTAATAAAAGAGTTGTCTATTTGAATTAAAAAGTAGGAACAAATTACACAATCTTGTATTATTGTGAAGTGATCTTATTTTAAATAGGAACCTATTTTTTTTAACTTCCGTCACCTTTAGGTAAGGAAGGTATTGTCTTTGGTCAAAAAATTCAGTGATGAGTTATTACTGAATAAGCATGTTTTAGGGTCCTTATAATACGATTTTATCATTTTTACGATGATGTCTGTATGTATGTATGTGGATCTGTGTGTGTGTCTGTGTGTGTGTGACAAAAGTTCCTGATCCCATAACTTCAATACCACGATTCCAAAAATTATAATTTTTTCGTATTCCTCAAGTTTACATCCAGAAGAACAAGTGATTAGATTTTGGTTATAATTGGTGAACCGGAAGTTGCCACATTTGAAGATTTGACAGTTAAATTTGATTTATTGACATTTAATATTATTATAACTTAAAGAATATATTATTCTCTATACGATTTGATTACATTTTATACTTCATATTTAATACATACAGAGTTAAATAATTTTAAAGAAATTAAATTTTATAATTCAGTCATCTATGCTAAACATAGAAACTGCTACTATATTCATATAATTCAAATTGACAGATGTCAGTATGAGTAAAAAGTAAATTAATGTGGCAGAGATGAGGATGTTGAAGTAGATGTTGGGGAAACACGGAAAGATACGGTAAGAAAAATAACTCTAGTGTTACAATTTTCTAGAAAGATACAAGAAAGACGATTACATTGGTTTGAACATGTCATGAGGAGAAATGAAGAATTATATTTGAACAAGAATGAGTAGTTTAGTAATGGGAGGTTGAAGAAGCAGAGAAAGACCAAAGATAAGATGGAAGTACTGTATTGCGGAAGACTTGAGAGAAAAAGAACCGAATAAGAACGACACGCAAAAATATCGACTCCTAACGAATGGGAAAAGCTAAAGAGGAAGATGTCAGTGTCAAGTGCAATTTGAATAGTTTGTTTATGAAATAATTTTACTGGAAATTTAAAATCTTTTCCAAGAAAAATTATGTATGGAATTTATTGACGGAAGGTATTGTGCTGGCCACAACAGATTTTTATTCTTTTATTCGATTCAGATTTTTTTCTGAATTCAACGATATACATATATCATACCCTAATATTATAAAATATTTCAGAAAAAAGTAAATGAAGATGATGTTGATTTAATTTAAATTTAAAGATAGCAATAGTGGACAAAATAAAATGAGCACCTTGTATATCATTCGTCTATAAATTTTGAAAGCAGTCACATACCATATCTAGAAAAAGAAGACTCATAAAGACACCGAAATAGAAAAACAAATTTAATATTTTGTTGAGTTTCCTTTGGCTTTTATAACAATAGTCCGTTGCTTAACTATTGTTTCTGGTATTATAGAATAACCCTTCTTTTACAAGACGCGAAATATTTTTGGTTTCGTCGTCATGCAATAAAATTAAATTAAAATTATCTACTAAGCCCAATATTTTAAATATTTGCATTTAAAATATCAAGGAAACTTTTGCTGTTCAGATCATTTTACAACTCCCGCTAACTATATATCGAGTGTCGCTCGGAACCCGTTACATAGGCATTTAATATGGAAAATTAAAATATTCTGAATATTTACTTTCCATTAAAACTTTGTACACATATTTATAAATACCTTTTGCATCATTATAATAATTAGTTCTCCAAAGTTAATACGAGTATAGAATAATTATTATAGAAAATTAAAAAATGTTATAGCCAATTTAAAGTAATAATTATTATCCTTCGTATCTCCCTGTAACATGGTAACGGTTTTTCTTCTTATATGAAGGGTGCAATTTTAAATAAATTTCAATTTTAATAAAACCAATTTTATCTGATTATATTAATAAATAAAAAGAAAAAAGAAAAATTGATAATAATGAAGTTCGGTAGATTCGAACACACTACTCTTCACTTAAGAAGCAAAAGCGTTGTCATCGTGCTACGAGCTCTTTCTTGTCAAACCTGCTTTTACGGAGGATAATAATTACATATTACTTTACATTTGCTATACCTAATATTTTTTACGCATTTAACTATTTCTGTTAAAGATATTCTCCAAAATTATCCATATAAATCTAACTTATGTTACTAGAAAACTTAATAAAAAATCTGTTGTGGCCAGCACAATACCTCTCGCCACTTCCTTTTTTTTGGTTACATAAGTACAGGCCACGAACAGTCATGTTACATTGTTGGCCTTAACAAGCAGATGTAGGGGCCCATTTCATAATGATAATTAGTAATTATATACATAGATGTCAAATGTCTGAATTTTTCATTAAAAATTTCAAAATTTTATAAATTCACGTAGTTAATTTGTCACCAGGAGTGTGGAATTTACTTGTCTAGGAAAATAAACCACATGGAATTTGAAAATCTGACATGGGCCCCATATCTGCTTGTCAAGTCACATAACTGCTCGCGTGCTAATGTATTTAAAATTTATTGTATACCTACACTCTACACCAAAAATTCTACTTACATCTATTCCATATATTTAGAGTATTTTAAATTTAAATTCATTCTATGAAGAAATTTTGTCCTACTCTTCCAATATTTCGAGATGTTTCCAATTCATTGTCGGAAGTAACAGTATTTCTGAAGGGTATGTGTAATATACCTATAATGTTAAATATTTATCTATTAATACATTAAGAAATAATATAATGTATGTACTTCCTAGAACAAGTCTTCAGTAATGTCTCCGGATTTCTGACACTGACATTTATCTGTCAGTTACAAACAATTTAAATTCTCAACTATTTTGCATGGCATTCTTTCGGCTGTAAAATTTATTACAACAGATTATTTTATATATTATTTTTCTTTTATCTCTAAATCTATAGAATATATAATAAAATATTTAAATGTACCAGACATAGAATTTAATTTTCTTTAGTATTACCAAGAAAAAAATTCAAAAAATAATATTTAGAAGATTTTTTCTCAAGAATCTTCTACTTCCGGTTGTCCAATTGCAGAGCTGGGCAGTAATTAATTATTTTTGGTAATTAATTACTAATTAAATTACTTTTTCCCAAATTGTAATTTGTAATTAATTACTTTGTAAAAAATCTGATGTGGCCAGCACATAACCTCTCGCCGTATATTTTACCTGGCTGTATGCATAAAGCAAAAATTATTTTTATAAATACAAATAATATATTCATATAAATCTATGACGTATAAACTTCTTTATTATTCAATAATAGCATGTCTCAACATGAAGATATTTTACCATAAATTATGTTACAATAAATTACAAAGTAGAGTTTACCATATATAAATATTAGGCTGGTAACAGCAATTTTCAATTCGAACAACTTTTACTTTCTCTTCATATTCTTCTAGTAAAAACATTAATTTTGGGCGGTCTAAAATGTATATATCTGGATTGTGCATCTATTCTTATATATCTTCTTTTACATTTTATTTTTTCATACTTGTTATATCTAAATAACCTTAATTCCCTTTAATAAAGTGACGGATAGATTGCACTCCGATTTTGTCAATATTTACAACTTACTTGAGAAGAATTTGATAGCTTTTTCGCAATTCAAAGTTACTCTAGTCTACAGTACTGGTGTACATTGTCCCATAATGTTTGAAACAAATTTAAGTCCTTCAACCTAGACTTGTCATCTCCATAATAGTCACAGATCAAGAACTAAGGGATTATCCAAGTACATTTTTAATTCATTACTTATTATTTCTGACACTGACATTTATCTGTCAGTTACAAATAATTTAAATTATCAACTATTTTTCATGGCATTCTTTCGGCTGTCAAATTTATTACAACAGATTATTTTATATATTATACTTCTTTTATCTCTAAATCTATGGAATATATAATAAAATATTTAAATGTATCAGATGTACATACATACACACACACACACACACACATACATCCACACACACACAGACATCATCGTAAAAATGTTAAAGTCGGATTGTAGGGACCTTAAAACGTGCTTATTCAATAAAATATGGATATGTGATTTTTAGCATGAATGCAATACCTCTCTTAGCGAGAGGTAAAAAAGTAATTGTACTCAATTACTTTTGAAAATTTGGGTTTTAAATATTAATTACTATTTTGGGAAGTAAGGGAATCCCCGGGATTCGGGCGAAGCCTAGTTTACCTGCTTTGTGGGTGTAACAACAGGTTACAAATAATGCAACATGTCATGCACGTTGGGACGTACGACGTACTTTGGACTTTTACTTAAGCTATAATTTATTATTTTTTCTGAATCCTAATAGTAATAATATACTTTTCAAGGAATCTGCAATGTCTTCATATAGGGTATTTATTACAAATAATCTCGATTTTTTTCATATTTTTGATATACAAACATTTACATCGTTGAAAAGAGAAAAACTGGCGGTTTATATTTTAGTAAAATAATTATTGGTTGCTATTTAAAAATAAAAGTTGATAGTCGTATCTTATAAACGTAACTTTATAAAAAATATCTACATCTGCCATCAAATAGTATATTTTTTAAAAAATAAAACTTTTGTATGAGTATTTTTTTTTTATTACTTATTAAGAAGTGAAATTTCGAGGACGCGGGGAGGGGCTGCGCATCTTCCCAGACTCAGCCTTTGTATAGGTAACTTGTGTTACGGAAATTCCGAATAACTTTAGAACATTTGCATCCCACTATAAGAAGGGTCATTTTCGTGTCTACCTGAGAGTGAGGCAGGTTTTCCTACGCTAAACAGATATTCGTGCATCAGCCTTCTAAAAAGAAATAATTATTCAACCTTCGAGTTGCATATAATTTCAATCCAAAAAGGTAGCTACAACTACGTCAAAATTTTACAAAGTTGGCAATTCTTTATAAATTTGTTTTATTACTCTTATTATTACCTCTCGCTAAGAGAGGTATTGGATTCATGCTAAAAATCGCATATCCAGATTTTATTGAATAAGCACGTTTTAAGGTCCCTACAATCCGATTTTAACATTTTTACGATGATGTCTGTGTGTGTGTGTGTGTGTGGATGTGTGTGTGTGTGTGTGTGTGTGTATGTGTGTGTGTGGGATGTTGGAAGGACGGTTACTCAAAAACTATAAGACTTAAAATTTGTTTAACAACGTATTTCCCAATCGGACATTCCTGGGAAGATCTGAAAAGGTTTTGGTAATAATTGGACAACCGGAAGTAGAAGATTCTTGAAAAAAAATCTTCTAATTATTATTTTTTGAAAATTTTTCATGGTAATATTAAAGAAAATTAAATTCTCTATCTGATACATTTAAATATTTTATTATATATTCCATAGATTTAGAGATAAAAGAAGTATAATATATAAAATAATCTGTTGTAATAAATTTGACAGCCGAAAGAATGCCATGAAAAATAGTTGATAATTTAAATTATTTGTAACTGACAGATAAATGTCAGTGTCAGAAATAATGAGTAATGAATTAAAAATGTACTTGGAGAATCCCTTAGTTCTTGATCTGTGACTATTATGGAGATGACAAGTCTAGGTTGAAGGACTTAAATTTGTTTCAAACATTATGGGACAATGTACACCAGTACTATAGACTAGAGTAACTTTGAATTGCGAAAAAGCTATCAAATTCTTCTCAAGTAAGTTGTAAATATTGACAAAATTACACATCGATATAAGAATAATCGGAGTGCAATCTATCCGTCACTTTATTAAAGGGAATTAGTGTTATTTAGATATAACATGTATGAAAAAATAAAATGTAAAAGAAGATATGTAAGAATAGATGCACAATCCATATATACATTTTAGACCGCCCAAAATTAATGTTTTTACTAGAAGAATATGAAGAGAAAGTAAACAACGTTGTTCGAATTGAAAATTGCAGTTACCAGCCTAATATTTATATATGGTAAACTCTACTTTGTAATTTATTGTAACATAATTTATGGTAAAATATCTTCATGTTGAGACATGCTATTATTGAATAATAAAGAAGTTTATACGTCATAGATTTATATGAATATATTATTTGTATTTATAAAAATATTCTTTGCTTTATGCATACAGCCAGGTAAAATATACGGCGAGAGGTTATGTGCTGGCCACATCAGATTTTTTTTATTTATGTTGTATTTCATATTAAACAGTGTAGTACTATGTTTTGTTTTATTTATTTTAAGGTAAAAGATTTTTTTAGTAAAGTAATTGAAAAAGTAATTAAAATGTCAATTACAATGCTAAAGTAATTGGTAATTTAATTACATTTTGGTTAAAGTAATTGTAATTGTATTCAATTACTTTTTGAAAGTAATTTGCCCAGCTCTGTCCAATTGTTACCAAAACCTTTTCAGATCTTCCCATGAATGTCCGATTGGGAAATACGTAGTTAAACAAATATGAAGTGGTTTTTAAGTAATCGTCCTTCCAACATCCCACACACACACACATCCACACACACACACACACACACACACACACACACACACACACACACACACACAGACATCATCGTAAAAATGTTAAAATCGGATTGTATGGACCTTAAAACGTGCTTATTCAATAAAATCTGGATATGCGATTTTTAGCATGAATCCATTACCTCTCTTAGCGAGAGGTAAAAACTAATTGAAATTTGTTTATTACAATGTGTACCTATTTGTACTCATGCATTTATATTTGAATGTCCTGTTAAGTTGCTCTTAAACTTACCTTGTGGTCAAATATATAGTTAACGTACAAAAGAAAAGATATTTATGAAATAAGATAATTAGATACAATTACATCTAACGCGATAAAATCAAAATAACATTAATTTATTATCTCTTAAGGCAATTAATCTCAGCAACTCTGTTATTAATACAACATAAAGCATAAGTAGAAATTATCTATAGTTATAGAATTAACATTATACCTGCATCACACATTTATGTGCCATTTTTACCTCCCGCTACCCTTGGTAAGGGAGGTATAGGGATCGTGCTAAAAATCGCATATCGAGATTTTGATAAATAACCACGTTTTATGGTCCCTAAAATCCGATTTTAACATTTTCACGATTAACATTTAACACCAATTAAAAATTCATCCTACAAAAATTAAACACTCTCTCTAAAAACCTTTATTTACGAACCTTGAGTCCGGAATGTCATCATTTTCAACAATCCAATAAAGCCTATGTGTGATAGGGAACATAAAGTCGTTGATCGATCCTGAATCAACAGGACGAAGAAGAAGCATACGAGTGTATGGGCAGCTATACAAAAGTACGCGTAAGCTTGTGTGAGCCTGCGTGTACCACGCAAAGAACGGTTCTGTTTACCCACGATGACCCGGTTTACAAATAAGTGAATCTGAATGATGATGACATACACTTACGTTATTGCTGCCGCTCTAAAACAAAAACACCACGCACGAATAGGATGATGTGAGATGCGAGACAGACAGGTTGTTACTTGCTACTCGAAGCAGGAATATATTACGATAAAGATTAAAACGGCCATTAGACGTTCAATAATTTTTCTCAATATTTTGTATTGTACAGTATTATTGATTTTCGAGAGTATACGAGCATTGAACGCTTGTGCAATATAAGGGCCACACTAGAGTTACTTAGAATAAGAAAATCAGATTGGCCGGGGAAAACAAAATTAATGCCCATTTTTATAAAAACATATTAAAATTTAACACGTTGTTAAATTTGACAAATGTATAAATGTTATTATAGTGTATAAATTAAATAAATTGTATGGAAGTATATTTTAAATTAAATATGTGATGAGTATGCACAGAATACTCGTACACCCAATGTGATTGATTTATATACGTACACTAATACCGCATCCGGATCACAATAATAATTACGAAACAATCATCCCTCGCCACATATTCCTGTCTGAGCACATTTCTTTCACCTCGGCCACAGTCATAATCGCATTCATACATACTCTTCTTCTCTTCCAACTTGAAAACTTTCTCTCTTTAAGCACCCTACCAACCACAACCATCCACTTACACACTGGTCGGCCACGCAATCGAAAACCCTCAACTTCACCAAGATATATACGTTTAACAAGCCGTATTCGCTACCGAAAGTCAGTCACTTTAATACTATGTTGAGAGTGAGGATTTGTTGTATGATGTTTGTTATTATTTTCGGGTTTGTGTTAACCCACTAAGTGGGACATAATACGTGATTTTATCTATGTACGTATGTATGTATGTACGTACACTAATAATATTTATATTTTTTTCACAATTTGAGATGTAAAAATTTAACAATTTGTACTGTCATTCAAAAGAAAGTTGCGTAAGTTAAGTTAGTTAGAATTTAGTTAAACAGTTTTTTAAAATATTGTCGTTAGTGAATATTGGATTTATACAGAGAAAATTTTCGAATCATAATTTATAATTTGATGGCTTTAAAAGTTTTTAAGTTTTTTTGAAATTAATTTGACAATTTTTAAGTTTTCCAATAATTAATAGTTAGATTATTTTTTATTGGAACTGCATATAAATACATCAACACGGCATATTATCCATTTCTGGGTGTGCCAATGACAGATCGATAATTATGGTGACATATTTGTACCGTGTGAGCGTTTACCACGCGTCACCTCACGAGCACTCATTGCTAGCGTAGACATTGCACCACAAGGGTCAATTTTTGCCACTTAAAATAAATAAATAAATTGAATTTACTAATTATTTTCCAAATAGATGATTTTATTTTTGAAATATCGAGTTACTTCTTACGATTTCTTTTGGGAACAATGTAACAAAATGCTTAAAAATAATTAAAACGAACTCCCGTAATGGTAATTTGAGTCTAAAATTGCTTGTAGTACTTGAGTTTTAATGAAGTAGTAAACTTTAGCAATTTTACACCGATTAAAGTGAAAATTGTACGACTTCTTGAAGTTTGCATTTTTAATCTTTTACCTACCTTGTTATTTTTAACTTTGTATATAATGTTTTACTATGTATGTATTTTTAATGCTTTGTAAAAAAATCTGTTGTGGCCAGCACAATACGAGTACCTCTCGCCATTTTCATTTTATGTTGCATAGGGCGCGAGCAGTTATGTTACTTTGTTGGCCTTGGTAAGTAGATATGGGGGCCCATGTCAGAATTACAGCTAGTAATAATATACATAGGTGTCAGTATCATAAGTTTTCATTCAAAACATTATGATTTTCTAAGTCCATGCGTATTATTTTCCTCGACAAGTATCCTTATAGGCGATGGGAAATAAGCAATATGACATCTGGTGGTATTTTCGGAATTATAGTTGCCGGGATAAATTATACACGTGACATTGTCTTGATTGTATAAACACAAGTGTTATCTATTATGTTTATAATACACACACACACACACACACACACACACACTCACACACACACACACACACACACACACACACACATACACATACATACATACAGACATCATCGTAAAAATGGTAAAATCGTATTATAAGGACCCTAAAACGTACTTATACACTAAAAATTCATCATTGAATTTTTTGACCAAAGACAATACCTTCCTTACCTAAAGGTGACGGAAGGTAAAAAGGAACATATAGATAAAGTGATATAATAATAGAAAAAAATGTAATCTGTATGAGAAATTATATCTCATACTCAGCTCAGTTAGTCATTGCTTCTGCAAAGAGACTACAATTACTCCACACTGATGAGCTCCAATAAGAGCGAAAAGGGCCTGTGGTTACTAACTGGTCTCGGCTAGCATCTGAAAAATGACCGACGGGTTGATTCATATGCTGAAACATGGCCAGTGTTTGTCTAATTTTTCTAAGTATTTATTACTGTTGTGAGTTTTACGAATTAGTTTATGTTAAACTGTATATACATAAAAACTGACCGTATGGGTATCATACGGACTATGTCATTGTCACTAGACGTACAATTTGTCTTTAGATGATACGAAACAGGAAATGAGAAGGATATAAGTGTCCATCATTGGTAATCTTCAGCGCTTAGGGCCTTTCATGGTATTAACTTGGATATGAATAGGAGAAATCCTTAGCAATCGTGCCTAAACATACTCGTATTATGAGCTGTATAGCAAACAACTATGTATGTTCTAGATATCTATATTGATTATACTAGAGGAAACTTTGTAAGATTTTATGTACTAATCTCAACAGCTAACAGTAAAAGATACATTAAATTTATTGTCATTCGAAGCTAACAAATTTCTGAAGAATGATTCACAAAATACAATATTGACAGTAATAAAAAAATCTGATGTGGCCAGCACAATACCTTCCGTCAATCCTGTGTATTATGTACAAATTCCATACATAAATTTTCTTGCAAAAGATTCTAAATTTTTGGTATTTTATGATTCCCTTTCTCGGCAACGGAATTCCATACTCCTGATAACAAACAAATTACATGAAATAAGAAAATCATGAAATTTGGAATGAAAAATTATGACACTTGTCAGTTATGGACATAATTAATTGCTGTCATTTTGATACGGGTCCCCATATCTGCTTGCCAAAGGCAGCAAAGTCATGTCACTGCACGCGCCCTATACATATTTTTTTTGCAAAAGATCCTATATTTCCAGTAAAGTTATTTCATAAACAAACTATGCAAATTGCACTTGACACTGACATCTTCTTCTTTAGTTTTCCCATTCGTTAGGGGGTCGCTATTTTTTATTTTCTTCTTCCACTAATTTTTGTTTTGCGTGTCATCCTCATTTAGTTCCTTTTCTCTCAAGTCTTCTGCAATACAGTCTTTTCATCTTATATTCGGTCTTCCTATGTTTCTTCCACCTTCTATTAATTTATTCATCTCTCCTCATGACATGTTCAAACCAATGTAATCGTCTCTATTATATCTAAAAACTTCTAATACTAGAATTACTTCCCTTATTTTTTCATTCAATTACTTGCTTTTTATTGATACTGACATCTGTCAATTTGAATTACCTGAATATATTAGCAGTTTCCATGGTTAGCATAGCTGGCTGAATTATGAAATTTATACGAATTTTTTATCTTTATTATTCTTTAACTCTATATCTGTTAAATATGAAATATAAAATGCAATCAAATCGTATAGAGAATAATATATTCTTTAAGTTATAATAACAATTAACTGAGTTTTTCAAGAAAAACTGTTAAAATCTTCAAATGAGGGTACTTCCGGTTGACCAATTATAACCAAAATCTAAACAGGTCTGCATATGGTTGTAAGGAAGAGGAATACGCAAGAATTGTAATTTTTGGAATTCTAGTATTGGAGATATTGTGCCCGAAAACGCGGTCACACACACACACATACACACACACACACACGCACACACGAACACACACACACACACACACATACAGACATCATCGTAAAAATAGTAAAATCGTATTGTAAAGACCCTAAAACGTGCTTATTCAATGAAAACTCACCACCGAATTTTTTGATCAAAGACAATACCTTCCTTACCTATAGGTGACGGAAAAGTCCGTGAAGTTGGCAACCACCTAAAAGCACAAACGACCAAATTGGTGGGAATCGTTTGTGCTTCGTTAGTGCTTAATTGTGCCTTTAGAAAATATACAGCAACCCCAAGCGTTCATTAGTTATTAACAAATTAAAAGTGGTTGCCAACTTCACGCTTAGCAACCACCTTAGAAGCACAAACGACCAAATTAGTGTCAATCGTTTGTGCTTCGTTAGTGCTTCAAGGATATACATAAATAAAGTCAGCAACCCCAAGCGTTCATTAGTTATTAACAAAATAAAAGTGGTTGGCAACTTCACGGTCAGCAACCACCTTAGAAGCACAAACGACCAAATTAGTGTCAACCGTTTGTGCTTCGTTAGTGCTTCAAGGATATACATAAATAAAGTCAGCAACCCCAAGCATTCATTAGTTATTAAGAAAATAAAAGTGGTTGCCAACTTCACGGTCAGCAACCACCTTAGAAGCACAAACGACCAAATTAGTGTCAATCGTTTGTGCTTCGTTAGTGCTTCTAGGATATACATAAATAAAGTCAGCAACCCCAAGCGTTCATTAGTTATTAACAAAATAAAAGTGGTTGCCAACTTCACGGTCAGCAACCACCTTAGAAGCACAAACGACCAAATTCGTGTCAACCGTTTGTGCTTCGTTAGTGCTTCAAGGATATACATAAATAAAGTCAGCAACCCCAAGCATTCATTAGTTATTAAGAAAATAAAAGTGGTTGCCAACTTCACGGTCAGCAACCACCTTAGAAGCACAAACGACCAAATTAGTGTCAATCGTTTGTGCTTCGTTAGTGCTTCAAGGATATACATAAATAAAGTCAGCAACCCCAAGCGTTCATTAGTTATTAACAAAATAAAAGTGGTTGCCAACTTCACGGTCAGCAACCACCTTAGAAGCACAAACGACCAAATTAGTGTCAATCGTTTGTGCTTCGTAGGTGCTTTAAGGATATACATAAATAAAGTCGGCAACCCCAAGCGTTCATTAGTTATTAACAAAATAAAAGTGGTTGCCAACTTCACGGTCAGCAACCACCTTAGAAGCACAAACGACCAAATTAATGTCAATCGTTTGTGCTTCGTTAGTGCTTCAAGGATATATATATAAATAAAGTCAGCAACCCCAAGCGTTCATTAGTTATTAACAAAATATAAGTGGTTGCCAACTTCACGGTCAGCAACCACCTTAGAAGCACAAACGACCAAATTAGTGTCAATCGTTTGTGCTTCGTTAGTGCTTCTAGGATATACATAAATAAAGTCAGCAACCCCACGCGTTCATTAGTTATTAACAAAATAAAAGTGGTTGCCAACTTCACGGTCAGCAACCACCTTAGAAGCACAAACGACCAAATTAGTGTCAACCGTTTGTGCTTCGTTAGTGCTTCAAGGATATACATAAATAAAGTCAGCAACCCCAAGCATTCATTAGTTATTAAGAAAATAAAAGTGGTTGCCAACTTCACGGTCAGCAACCACCTTAGAAGCACAAACGACCAAATTAGTGTCAATCGTTTGTGCTTGGTTAGTGCTTCAAGGATATACATAAATAAAGTCAGCAACCCCAAGCGTTCATTAGTTATTAACAAAATAAAAGTGGTTGCCAACTTCACGGTCAGCAACCACCTTAGAAGCACAAACGACCAAATTAGTGTCAATCGTTTGTGCTTCGTAGGTGCTTTAAGGATATACATAAATAAAGTCGGCAACCCCAAGCGTTCATTAGTTATTAACAAAATATAAGTGGTTGCCAACTTCACGGTCAGCAACCACCTTAGAAGCACAAACGGCCAAATTAGTGTCAATCGTTTGTGTTTCGTTAGTGCTTCAAGGATATACATAAATAAAGTCAGCAACCCCACGCTTTCATTACTTGTAAACAAAATAAAAATGGTTTACACCTTTATGTCCAATAACTACCCGTAAATCGCAAATGACAATATATTTTCTACTAACATAGTTTGTAGTATTTTCCAGGTTACTACAAATTTTTACCATCCGCTACTCTTGATAAGGGGGATATATTAATTAGTATAGGCTAAAAATCGCACATCGAGATTTGTTTTAAGATCTCTATAATCCGATAATAATATTTTATGAAGATGTATGCAGACGTGTCATGCAGATATATGTGTGTGGCTGTATGAAACTTTCCTTGAATTTACAGATGTCCGGATTTCGAAGGCCACCATTGGGATCTCCGAAACTATAAGAGATATGACTTCGGTTAATTGAGACATGTTGTGCGCCTTTATTGGCCATCTTAGATGAGCTTTTATTTTGCAAAAAATTCTCGTGGGTTACTAGATAATGGCGGAAAACTAAATTTGATCAATTTTTACCTCCCACTACCCTTGGTAAGGGAGGTATAAAGGGATCGTGCTAAAAATCGCATATCGAGATTTTGGTATATAACCACGTTTTAAGGTCCCTATAATCCGAATTTAACAGTTTCACGATGATGTCTGTATGTATATGTATGTGTGTGTGTATGTGTGTGTGTGTGTGTGTGTGTTTGTGTGTGTGTGTGTGGATCCTCTTTACGCTCTATATTATCGTTCATATATATATATATATATATATATATATATATATATATATATATATATATATATATATTACGGATAAATTTATAAAATTATCTATAATTTTAATCCCGGAGCCTACGCTTTAAATACAACTCCATGGTTCCACAGTTCAGATCTCAAATGTATTTAACTGACAGATATATGTCACTGCCATCAAACTAATCATTTCAAATAATAATAGTAACGTTTTAAAAAGAAAATAGTAAATGGAACAATAATTACATGAAAAGGAACTTACAGTTTCCAGCATAAGTAAATATGTAGGAATATAGGTCAGATAATAAAAATATATATCATCATGGCATATTACCCATTGCTGAGTGAGCCAATCTGCTTTGTACATAAATGTCGGTAATAATGATGACATATTTGTACCGTGCTGGCGTTTAATAGGCGTCACTTCACGCGAATCTGGGGAACCGAGTTCGATCCCGACCGACGCCAAATATTTTAGAATTTTAAATGGCACAAAATTGATCACTGTGGTGCACCCTCCACGCCAGCAATGAAAATAGGTAAGTATATAAATAAATAAAATAATTATATCATCACGGCATATTACCCATTGCTGGGTATGCCAATCTGCTTTGTACACAGATTTCGGTAACGATGATTACATATTTGTACCGTGCGGGCGTTTACCAGGTGTCACCTCACGAGCACTTTTTGCTAGCGTGGAGAGTGCATCACAGGGATAATTTTGGTGTCATTTAAAATTAGAAATATTTGGCGTCGATTGTAATCGAACCAGGTATTTAAATTTAATTTAATTTTGGATATTTACATGAATAATAATTAAATTAAACGATAGGTATTGTGTTGGTCACATCAGATTTTTTCATTTTGAAATTAATTCTACATTATCAGTAATAGAATAAAATGTTTCTAATAAAAAAGTTAAATATCTTTATTGTCTATCCATTGGCGGACGAAAATAATTTTTCTATTGCTACTTTGAAGATATAACACAAATTTACATTTTTTTAAAATTGTACTCATATTTTATTTTTACTTAAAAAAAATTTTTATTGTCTTTTGATTGGTATAAGGTTATTGTACATATTTCAAATTTGTTTTACCCTCAAAGCTTCAGTTTTTCGATATTTTTCATCAATTTTTTTTATTTTTTTGTCAAGACATTAGTTTTTGAAAATAGTATTTTATATTAATTAAAAAAACTTATTCCATACCTACCTTGCTGCATAATTTAATTTTAATTCTATATATCTGTTATAAAAAAATAGTATTGACAGATAATTACTAATAATTATAATGTTGGACATTAACTCACAATATAACCTCTTATTGCAAAATAAAAGTTGAGCTACGAATTATTAATTAAAATTCTGTAAAACTATGATTGAAGAAAAGTATAGTATCACACTCTCGCCGGACGGCTCGTAAGTAAATTCTTTTATTTGTACTTATAACTCTTACAATATAATAAACTATTTTGCGAGGTGTCTGTGGATGAGTTAGAAGGGATCCGTATAGGAGGAGATACAGGAGGATGGTTTGGCGAATGAGGAGTGCATGATTAAGAAAAATTATTATATGGTATATAAAGGAGAGTGAGTGTGGGATGTAAGGTAATGGGTGCTCTGGGTACGTTTGCACAAAACGTTAACGTATCAAGGGATGCTCGGTTAAGTGTATATAATGGAGTACTAGTGCCTGCTTTGATGTATGGAAGCGAATGCTGGGCATGGACGGGGAAGCATAAAAAGAGAGTGACTGCCGTAGAAATGAGGTATTTACGTGGTGTATGTGGGTATGTCAGACGGGATCGCATGAGGAATAATTTGGTGTATGAAGAGTGTAGGGTTAGGAACAATGTGATTAAGAGAGTTGGTGTGAGTCAGTTGAGATGGTTTGGGCATGTGGAGAGAATGGCGAGTGAACGGCTTGTTAAGCGTATATATCTTGGTGAAGTTGAGGGTTTTCGATTGCGTGGCCGACCAGTGACCAGTGTGTAAGTGGATGGATGTGATTGGTAGAGTGATTAAAGAGAGAGAGTTTCCAAGTATGAAGAGAAGAAGAGCATGTATGAATCCGATTATGAATGTGGTCGAGGCGAAATAAGTCTACTTAGATAGGAATGTGTGACGAAGGATGATTGTTTCCTAACTATTTTTGTGATCCGGATGCGGTATTTCGCTACCGAAAATCGATCACTTTAATATGTATAAGAGAAATATTCTTTCTGGAAATAAAGTGATTAGTTCTCCATAATAGTATTTCATGAATTTAAATCATTTGGTTTTTCATTTTATTTTGCATAGAAGGGGCTCAAAAAGTCCCACGGAAAGATATATATGAATAAGTATACATAATTAAAATCGTCATTACTAGTAAGTATAAAAATATTTTCTAATTACTCAAAACTACGGAGCATTTTTCATTGAATTTGCGGGTCAAAGCTGTAAAGTTACCAACACTTCTTAGTATTATCGTAACTAAGTAATTTAATTGTTGCTATTATGATTGAGACATTTGCGACTGTAAGAATGAAACATAGATCGTAACTAGGCGTTGGGAATATTTTATTTAGTGTCAAATCAGTAATTTTAGCGACACAATAATAATACTCGTATTCGTACAAAAGTAGATAATTTGTGCACAAAACTGATTTCGTGCGGGACAAAATAGGTGCTTAAATATTTATTGAGTGTATAGATTGCTGTTGATTTGAAAATAGTTTAATTAATTAAATTTAAGACAAAAATAAATGTGTGGGATTAAGTGAATCTCGGGTCTTGCGAACTTATTAAATATATTTATTTAAATCACAGCAAAATACAGATAATTATTTTTAGTAACCACTATAATAATTGAATTATTTTTTTTTTTTGTAAAATTAGTCTCTATTTCCTTGGAATTATATTATATAAAAATTGTACTTTTGCGAAATTCATTTTTTTCTTTTTTAATATATAGTACCCAGTGGCCATGCGCCTGACATCAAAATTATTTCGAATTTTAAATAACACAAAAGAGACTCCTGTATTTTACTTTCCGCACCAGCAGTAAGTGCATGTGAGGTAACGTCTGGTAAACGCCGGCATGATACGCATATGTCATCATCATTACTGATTTCTGCGTTCAAAGCTAATTGACACACCCAGAAATAGGTAATATGTCGTGATGATATATTTTTTGTATATATTATTTTAAAAGGATATTCAAATTTTGACATATACAGATATGTCGAATAACAGCATGAAATTAGTTTTGTGCAAAAATTATCTACTTTTGCGCTAATACAAGTATTACTATTGTGTCGCCAAAATTACTGATTTGTCACTAAAGAAAATATTCTCAACACCTAGTTACGATCTATGTTTTTTACCTCTCGCTAAGAGAGGTATTGCATTCATGCTAAAAATCGCATATCCAGATTTTATTGAATAAGCACGTTTTAAGGTCTCTACAATTCGATTTTAACATTTTTACGATGATGTCTGTGTGTGTGTGTGTGTGTGTGGATGTGTGTGTGTGTGTGTATGTGTGTGTGTGGGATGTTGGAAGGACGGTTACTCAAAAACTATAAGACTTAAAATTTGTTTAACAACGTATTTCCCAATCGGACATTCATGGGAAGATCTGAAAAGGTTTTGGTAATAATTGGACAACCGGAAGTAGAAGATTCTTGAAAAAAAATCTTCTAAATATTATTTTTTGAAAATTTTTCGTGGTAATATTAAAGAAAATTAAATTCTCTATCTGATACATTTAAATATTTTATTATATATTCCATAGATTTAGAGATAAAAGAAGTATAATATATAAAATAATCTGTTGTAATAAATTTGACAGCCGAAAGAATGCCATGAAAAATAGTCGATAATTTAAATTATTTGTAACTGACAGATAAATGTCAGTGTCAGAAATAATGAGTAATGAATTAAAAATGTACTTGGAGAATCCCTTAGTTCTTGATCTGTGACTATTATGGAGATGACAAGTCTAGGTTGAAGGACTTAAATTTGTTTCAAACATTATGGGACAATGTACACCAGTACTGTAGACTAGAGTAACTTTGAATTGCGAAAAAGCTATCAAATTCTTCTCAAGTAAGTTGTAAATATTGACAAAATCGGAGTGCAATCTATCCGTCACTTTATTAAAGGGAATTAAGGTTGTTTAGATATAACAAGTATGAAATAATAAAATGTAAAAGAAGATATATAAGAATAGATGCACAATCCAGATATATACATTTTAGACCGCCCAAATTTATTGTTTTTACTAGAAGAATATGAAGAGAAAGTAAACAAAGTTGTTCGAATTGAAAATTGCTGTTACCAGCCTAATATTTATATATGGTAAACTCTACTTTGTAATTTATTGTAACATAATTTATGGTAAAATATCTTCATGTTGAGACATGCTATTATTGAATAATAAAGAAGTTTATACGTCATAGATTTATATGAATATATTATTTGTATTTATAAAAATAATCTTTGCTTTATGCATACAGCCAGGTAAAATATACGGCGAGAGGTTATGTGCTGGCCACATCAGATTTTTTCTGTTACAGTCGCAAATGTCGCCATCATAATAGCAACAATTAAATTACTTAGTTACTTTAAAAATAATAAGTTTTGGTAATTTTACAGCTTTAACTCGCAAATACAATGAAAAATGTTCCGGAGAACGATTTGCAAGGGGTATGGGTCAACGCAAATATAAGCATAGAACACGTGATCGTAAAAATTATATAAATCCTATATATTATTGAACTCTACTTGAGGTGTAGAGTTGAATGGTCATATGTAAAAATCGATTTTGCACTCAACAGTTTTTATCTAACATTAAATTTCAGCTCTTCCTTCATCCTACTTAAACCACGGTTAATGGTGTATCTGCCGTTCGTGAGAAGTTATATGTATATGTATATTAAGCGTCGTTGGGAGCCAACACGAAGCGAAGCGGAGATTTTGATGACTAGATCTTTTAAATGATGGCAAATATTTAACATTAAAATATATTTTTAGTTTAATAATAATAGTTTTATTGAATGCCCGAGGGCATACAACATAAATACAGTGTAAACATTATTAACAAAGACGATTTTTTTAATGTTTGATTGGTTTTACTGATAACAGGAATGCATTAACAGATATTTGTATTGAAACAATTTGGTGATTAATACCCTATCTATAGGAAATACATACAATGGTAAAATTTTAGTTTTAGAACAAAAGTTTAAATAATAAAGTTACTCATAATTTAAAATGGCAATTAATTGAAATAATACATTCCTGTTACGAAGTATTACCAAATTAAAAGTTTTTTTTCATATTGCTTATACAGATAGTCATGAGAAATGATGATATGAAACAGGCAGATAGAACTAAATAAATGTCACTTTAAGGCTTGAGTTAAATTAAAATTAATATATTCACAAATAAAGACCATTTCATTTTATTATGAGGTTCCATTATCTTTAATAATAATAAAATCAAAGTAAAAATTACATAAACACAGACCAACAGTTTATTATTTGTTATATTTCTCATGGCACTGTATATAAACAGCTTGAAAATAGAACTTTTAATTTACGTGTGATTAATGACAGGATTTCTAGCACATCAATAAATTTGGATTCATTGGATGCCACTTTTAATTTAGAACATTTTTTTGTAATTACACTTTTGATCTACAAATTGTAATAGGGAATCATCTATAGCCAAACGAAAATTTTACCATTGATTTCTTACACCGGGTGCTGTATCCTTTCTTATAGAAAATAAATCATATTAAAAAAATTAGAAAAAAAATTACACATTAAAAACTGCAAAATTATTTTTGTAAATTATCGTTGGGTTTATTAATAATATATATATATATATATATATATATATATATATATATATATATATATATATATATATATATATATGAACGATAATATAGAGCGTAAAGAGGATCCACACACACACACACACACACACACACACACACACACACACACACACACATACACACACACATACATATACATACAGACATCATCGTGAAACTGTTAAATTCGGATTATAGGGACCTTAAAACGTGGTTATATACCAAAATCTCGATATGCTATTTTTAGCACGATCCCTTTATACCTCCCTTACCAAGGGTAGTGGGAGGTAAAAATTGATCAAATTTAGTTTTCCGCCATTATCTAGTAACCCACGAGAATTTTTTGCAAAATAAAAGCTCATCTAAGATGGCCAATAAAGGCGCACAACATGTCTCAATTAACCGAAGTCATATCTCTTATAGTTTCGGAGATCCCAATGGTGGCCTTCGAAATCCGGACATGTGTAAATTCAAGTAAAGTTTCATACAGCCACACACATATATCTGCATGACACGTCTGCATACATCTTCATAAAATATTATTATCGGATTATAGAGATCTTAAAACAAATCTCGATGTGCGATTTTTAGCCTATACTAATATATCCCCCTTATCAAGAGTAGCGGATGGTAAAAATTTGTAGTAACCTGGAAAATACTACAAACTATGTTAGTAGAAAATATATTGTCATTTGCGATTTACGGGTAGTTATTGGACATAAAGGTGTAAACCATTTTTATTTTGTTTACAAGTAATGAAAGCGTGGGGTTGCTGACTTTATTTATGTATATCCTTGAAGCACTAACGAAACACAAACGATTGACACTAATTTGGCCGTTTGTGCTTCTAAGGTGGTTGCTGACCGTGAAGTTGGCAACCACTTATATTTTGTTAATAACTAATGAACGCTTGGGGTTGCCGACTTTATTTATGTATATCCTTAAAGCACCTACGAAGCACAAACGATTGACACTAATTTGGTCGTTTGTGCTTCTAAGGTGGTTGCTGACCGTGAAGTTGGCAACCACTTTTATTTTGTTAATAACTAATGAACGCTTGGGGTTGCTGACTTTATTTATGTATATCCTTGAAGCACTAACGAAGCACAAACGATTGACACTAATTTGGTCGTTTGTGCTTCTAAGGTGGTTGCTGACCGTGAAGTTGGCAACCACTTTTATTTTCTTAATAACTAATGAACGCGTGGGGTTGCTGATTTTATTTATGTATATCCTAGAAGCACTAACGAAGCACAAACGATTGACACTAATTTGGTCGTTTGTGCTTCTAAGGTGGTTGCTGACCGTGAAGTTGGCAACCACTTATATTTTGTTAATAACTAATGAACGCTTGGGGTTGCTGACTTTATTTATATATATATATCCTTGAAGCACTAACGAAGCACAAACGATTGACATTAATTTGGTCGTTTGTGCTTCTAAGGTGGTTGCTGACCGTGAAGTTGGCAACCACTTTTATTTTGTTAATAACTAATGAACGCTTGGGGTTGCTGACTTTATTTATGTATATCCTAGAAGCACTAACGAAGCACAAACGATTGACACTAATTTGGTCGTTTGTGCTTCTAAGGTGGTTGCTGACCGTGAAGTTGGCAACCACTTATATTTTGTTAATAACTAATGAACGCTTGGGGTTGCTGACTTTATTTATATTATATCCTTGAAGCACTAACGAAGCACAAACGATTGACACTAATTTGGTCGTTTGTGCTTCTAAGGTGGTTGCTGACCGTGAAGTTGGCAACCACTTTTATTTTGTTAATAACTAATGAACGCTTGGGGTTGCTGACTTTATTTATATATATATCCTTGAAGCACTAACGAAGCACAAACGATTGACACTAATTTGGTCGTTTGTGCTTCTAAGGTGGTTGCTAAGCGTGAAGTTGGCAACCACTTTTAATTTGTTAATAACTAATGAACGCTTGGGGTTGCTGTATATTTTCTAAAGGCACAATTAAGCACTAACGAAGCACAAACGATTCCCACCAATTTGGTCGTTTGTGCTTTTAGGTGGTTGCCAACTTCACGGACCTGTGACGGAAGGTAAAAAAATGTCAGTGTGAAAAATCAAGAGTAGTTTACACATGGTTATGCATCGAAAGATATACAATAGCGTTTTCAATATTAATTTTGAAATGTTTTAATATTGTCTCGTTTAAATATATTATTATGGTGTATTGTGGCCGCGTGCCTGAGTGTCTGGTCGCGAATCTGGTGAGTGAAAAATAGGCGTTTAATATGGAAAATCAGTTTTTCCAAAGCCAAACTGAATTTTTTTGATGTAGAAATGAAATTTTTGCTTTACAATATCCATTTGAAATCTATGCGCACGGAAAAACTAATTTCCCATGTTAAACGCCTATGTTTCACTTTCAGTGATACACCCTATATATATATATATATATATATATATATATATATATATATATATATATATATATATATATATATATATATATATATATATATTTAATTACCTACATTATTATATTTTAGCAAAACATTTTTTTTTGGACATCAGTGATCTTATAAATAATAATGAAAACTTGAAGTCTATACAAATCTACACATATTTTGTAGAGATGGTTTTTCAGCTTCCAGATGTGTCGTAGAACTAGTTACAATACAAAATTTGCATAGTTTTTTTTTTACCTTCCGTCACCTTTAGGTAAGAAAGGTCCCTATAATACGATTTTACCATTTTTACGATGGTATATGTATGTATGTATGTGTGTGTGTGTGTGTGAGTGTGTGTGTGTGTGTGTGTGTGTGTGTGTGTGTGTCTGTGTATGTGTGTGACGCTAGTTTCGAATCGCATAACTTCAATACCACGATTCCAAAAATTATAATTTTTTCGTATTCCTCAAGTTTACATCCAAAAAAGATTTTGGTTATAATTGTTCAACCGGAAGTACCCTCATTTGAAGATTTTAACAGTTTTTCTGGAAAATACGCTGTTAAATCACTTTTTGGCACTTAATAATATTATACATATTAAAGAATATACTATTATCTACACGATTTAATTGCATTTTATATTTCTTATTCAATGGATATAGAGTTAAAGAATTATAAAGGAATTAAATTTCATAAATCTGGCTGATTAGAATTAGCTGGCTGCTAATACTAATTGAGAGATGTCAGAAAATGAATGTGGCAAAGAGATGAGAATGTTGAGATGGATGTTGGGAAGACACGGAAAAATAGGATACGGAAAGAGAGGACAAGGGAAATGACTCGAGTAATAGAAGTTTCTAGAAAGATACAAGAGAGACGATTAAATTGGTTTAAACATGTCATGAGGAGAGATATAAAGAATATATTGGAAGAATGAACAGCTTAATAGTAGAAGGTAGAAGAAACAGAAAAAGACCAAAAAATATAATATGGAAATGCTGCATTGCGATGGCCAAGCAAAATAGAAATGAGTGGATGAAGACATTCAAGAATAGCGGCCACTTGACGAGTGGGAAAAACTACAGAAGAAGCAGGTGTCAATGTGAAGTGCAATTTACATAGTTTTTTTTTTGACATAATTTTATTGGAAATACATAAATAACATTTTGCAAGAAAATTTATACATATGGAATTTATACATGATACACTTAATTGACGGAAGGTAACGGGCTGGTCACATCAGATTGTTTTATAATTAATTTTCAAAGTATTGGAATTAGTTTCGAGAGTGATGCTTCCTGTTCCGGATAATAAAAAATTATGAATTAGGATATTAAAAGTACAATAGCGAACTCTCGGTGAAACAATGTCCAATAAAGCAGCATCTGAAAAATGACAGAGGTTGATTAAGAAGATTTTGAAATCTTGTGAAACATGGAGAATCTTTTCCACAAAATACTATTTATTTGCGTTTTTCTGAAAAATTATTAGAAGATATTTTAACATTTCACAACCCAGTGTAATATGTAGTAAAATTAGCAGAATATAATATTAATAGAATTATATACAAATCTCTTTACAGAAAATGTTATTTACGATTCTAACAATAAATAAATAAATATTTCATCTGCTGGGTGTGCCAATCTGCTTTGTATACAGATATCGGTAATGATGAAATATTTGTACCGTGTGGGCGCTTACCAGGCGTCACCTCACGGGCACTCATAGATGGCGTGGAGAGTGCACCACGATTCTTATTTTTATATATATATATATATATATATATATATATATATGTATAAAAAAGAATAATACGAAAACCCATGTCTCTTTTGGCAAGCATTCAAGAAAAGAAGGGTTTATCAAACTTCGTGAATCTCGTGAACGCAACAGAAGAATTTTTGATCATAGACGTGTCTGTCGTTAGCTTCAAACATGTTGTACTGCATCTGGTGTAGTGGTGGGTAGAGCTTGACGATTATTCAGCAACATTTTACGGTTAAATACAAATCTAAGTTATTTCGATAAAATAATAATATTACAATAATCCAAACATTCATACACATCATTTGGAGGTGGAACATCTTCAATATCTTTCATTTGAGGACCAAGTTGATTATATATAATAACATTAAATGTCAATAAATGATATTTAACTGTTTTTTTTTTTTCAAGAAAAACTGTTAAAAGTTGCATATGAGGGTACTTCCGGTGGACCAATTATAATAATAATCTAATCATGTCTGCATATGGATCAAAACTCGAGGAATACGAAATTATTGGAATCACACACACACACACACACACACACACACGCACACACACACATACATACACATACAGACACACGCACACACACACACGCACACGAACACGCACACGCACACGCACACACACACATACACACACACACATGCAGGCATCATCGTAAAAACTCATTATTGAATTTTTTGACCCACGTAGAAACATCATTGTAAAAATAGTAAATTTTTATTCTATGGACTCCAAAACGTGCTTATTCTCATACAATATCGAATGTTTTGACCAATGACAATACCTTCCTTACCTAAAGGTGACGAAAGGTAAAAATAATAGGTAGGAGGTATTGGGATGGCCCTAACAGAGTTTTTTTTTTTTTACGGAAATATGCGATGTATTTATTTTTTCTATTTACAAGGGCTGTTTAGTTAATTTCGAAAATAATATTTTACTCGTAAAACACGATATTCATTCCAAAAAAAAAAAAACGTTATCCCATCCCAGCCGTATGGACCCACAAAGCTTTCACAATATTACGGTTTTTGTGAATTTTTTTGACATTCATCGGTTACAAACTTCAGCTATCATAACTACAATCAGTCACATGGGCATAGCGCACTTAGGCACGCAACGTCCTTTTTACCTCCCGCTAGCCTTGGTAAGGAAGGTATAGGGATCGTGCTAATAATCGCATATCGAGATTTTGGTAAATGACCACGTTTTAAGGTTCTTAGAATCCATTTTTAACATTTTCACGATGATGTCTGTGTGTATGTGTGTATGTATGTGTGTGCGTATTTGTGGATCCTCTTTACTCTGTAACTCAAATACTACCGTTCAGAAAATGTTGAAATATTCTATTTACACCTTATTCTAATATGGAAAGAAGCCATTAGATTTTGGTGTCGATCGGATAATTGGAAATGGCAGTTTACTTTAAGCTCAAAATAGTTTTTCTTCAAAATATACCTTTAAATATATATATTTTTTGCAATTTGTTATTATAAAACTTAAAGATTATTTCATTTTCTACAGATTTGAGACCAGACACTCAGGCACGCGGTCATGAGACCCCATAGGTATATGTATTTAAATTAATAAAAATTAAATGGTGGGAGGTTTTGTGTTGGTCACAACAGATTTTTATTTAAGTTATCCTTATTTATAAATAAATGTAATTAAAAATTTCCATACAGTTTGAATTTAACGGAAATAGATTTATTGTTCATTTCAAACCACATTATTATATTTTGTAGCCTTTTTTATACAAAGTAAATCAGTTTACTTGGCACAGCTCTAGAATTTAAAACAAGTCACTCGTATTTGTCTCACGTAGACCAATTGAAAAAAATTATGTCATTTGTCTTACATTAACAATTTCATTCTACAATCAATTACTTTGCTTTAAATCTTCTATTACCATTAATATGAATAATTGTTTAATATATTCAACTCTGAACTTTGCAGTTAGAAAATAGTTAGCATTCTAGCAACTTTTGCGACTGATGAGTTGTAATAGTTGCGAACTGGTAGGCGCGAAAATTCTTAGAAATATAAAAAGAAAAGTTTCTTCAATTCAATAGAAATAATTGGAATAATTTATTATGATGTTTTAAAATAATATTCAAACGGAAATATGCTTTTCGTATTAATGTCATATTCCTTACATTCCTATTTTGTTTCTTTTCATGTTACTTATACAAATGACAACCAAACAAAAAGTTGACAACCGTAACTTCTTGTCAAGCTATTAATTTCATTTTAACAAAATTATAGTTACCAACAAAACTTTGTATACCAGCTAATAATTAAATAAATTGAAAATGAATGACAATTCTTACTACGAAATTTCTCGTTTTCTTCTCTTCACGTTCATTGATATAAATTTAAATTAATGGAAGCAAAGTTGTGAAAGCACGTGGATATTTCGAGCAAAAAACTTGAATGAATACTATCGCTTTCTTGAAATATTCGTGTTAGAAAAAATTGCAAGTGATTACTTTCTATTTTAAATGATAGTGGCCATAAGATGAGTGAAGAAGTTTGTAGATAATTGGAAGCGATATGTTTGAGTTTAGTTGGCTATGCATGCGATGCATTCAACAAGTGGCTTGGAACATTCGGTGCACGGAGAAGTAGACTGTAAAAAACACGGAATCGTTTAATTATCAACGTAGCATGAGTTTGTCATTCATGCGGGCCGGATGCCTGGAACACTTAACTTGCGTATTAATTCTCGCACTTTGAATTTACCTATAAATTAGTTTCTCTAACCCTGATTTTTATACTGTTTCCGTCATGTTTAGGTAATGAACGCATTGTCTTTGATCAAAAAAATCGGTAGTGAGTTTTTAATGAATAAGCAGGTTTTGGGATCCCTGGAATACGAATTTACTATTTTTACGATGTTGTATGTATGTATGTATTTGTGTGTTTGCGCGTCTGTGTGTGTATGTGACAATCGCTTCGGATCGCATAACTCCAATACCACGATTCCAAAAATTATATTTTTACCTTCCGTCACCTTTAGGTAAGGAAGGTATTGTCTTTGGTCAAAAAATTCAATGATGAGTTTTTACTGAATAAGCATGTTTTAGGGTCCCTATAATACGATTTTACCATTTTTACGATGATGTCTGTATGTATGTATGTGTGTGTGTCTGTGTGTGTGTCTGTGTGTGTGACAAAAGTTCCGGAACCCATAACTTCAGTACCACGATTCCAAAAATTATAATTTTTTCGTATTCCTCAAGTTTACATCCAGAAGCACAAGTGATTATATTTTGGTTAAAATTGGTGAACCGGAAGTAGCCTTATTTGAAGATTTAACAGTTAAATTTGATTTATTGACATTTAACTTTATAATAACTTAAAGAATATATTATTCTCTATACGATTTGATTACATTTTATACTTCATATTCAATACATACAAAGTTAAAGAATTTTAAAGAAATCAAATTTTACAATTCAGCCAGCTATGCTAAACATGGAAACTACTAATATATTCATATAATTCAAATTGACAGATGTCAGTATCAATAAAAATAAATTAATGTGGCAGAGATGAGGATGTTGAAGTAGATATTAAGGAAGACACGGAAAGATACGGTAATAAAATAACTCTAGTGTTACAAGTTTCTAGAAAGATACAAGAAAGACGATTACATTGGTTTGAACATGTCATGAGGAGAAATGAAGAATTATATTTGAACAAAAATGAGTAGTTTAGTAATAGGAGGTTGAAGAAACAGAGGAAGACCAAAGATAAGATGGAAGGACTATATTGCGCAAGACTTGAAAGAAAAAGAACTGAATGAGAACGACACGCAAAAATAGGGACCCCTAACGAATGGGAAAAGCTAAAGAGGAAGAAGATGTCAGTGTCAAGTGCAATTTGAATAGTTTGTTTATGAAATAATTTTACTGGAAATTTAGAATCTTTTGCAAGAAAAATTATGTATGGAATTTATACATTATACAAAGCATTGACGGAAGGTATTGTGCTGGCCACAACAGATTTTTTCGTATTGCTCAACTTTAGATGTGATTAGATTTCATTTATAATTGGTCTATCGAAAATACTTTCATTTGCAACTTTTAACAGTTTTTCTTGAAAAAACGCAGTTAAATATCATTTACTGACATTTAATGTTATTATATTGCAAAGAATATGTTATTCTCTATACTATGTGATTGCATTTTATACTTCATATTAGATATAGAGTTAAAGAATTATAAAGATATATATTTAATATATTTAGATAATTCAAAATGACAGATGCCAATATCAAGGAAAAGTAAATGAATATGGCAAATATAAGGATGTTGAGATAGATGTTAGGAAAGACACGGAAAGATAGGGTAATGAATGAAAAATTAAGGGAACTAACTAGACTGATAGAAGTTTCTAGAAAGATACAAGAGAGACTATTACATTGGTTTGAACATGTCATAAGAAGAGATAAAGAATATATTGGAAGAGGAATGAATAGCTTAGTAATAGAAGGTAGAAGAAACAGAGGAAGACCAAAGATATGATGAAAGGACTGTATTGCGGAAGACTTGAGAGAAAAGGAACTGAATGAGGACTACACGCAAAACAGAAATGAGTGGAAGAAAAAAATAAAAAATAGCAACCACTAACTAATGGGAAAAGCTAAAGAAAAAGATGTCAGTGTCAAATGCCATTTGCATAGTTTGTTTATGAAATAATTTTACTGGAAATTTAGAATCTTTTGCAAGAAAAATTATGTTCGGAATTTGTACATAATACACAGGATTGACGGAAGGTATTGTGCTGGCCACATCAGATTTTATAAATATTAAATTTAGTTGTAGAAAAATATTGTGCCTACCTTATAAACGAAATATGTTTTTGTCGATTGACCATGCCACAGGTCCTAAAAAAATTTTTTTATAATTAATTGGGATATTTATTACAGTTTTTCATAGTAAATGTCTCATCAGAAATTATTGAAACGACTAGAGCACAAACATCGGCAGCAAATTTACCTTTTCTGCTGTTATTAACTGTTTCTGCCGCTCACAGAAAATTTACGTTTTCTACTGCTATTGACTTTTTCTGCTGATGTGAGCAAAAGAAAACTGTTTATATTGAAGAAAAAATGTAATGGCTCAGTTTAACTTTTAATTCTAGTCTTAAAAGTAAATACTTCTAATAGGTTTTTTTTATTTAAATAAATAATTATTAACCTAATATTTTTTTTTAATAATTATCGGTACAAATATTTGCAATAGGGACTTATGCAATTGACGTCACATAACATATCCTCCCCTCCAGTACTATATGTCTTTAGAAGAAGACGGCAGGCTCGAAGAGAGAGATAGTTTTGTATTCCCGCATGGCCTCTCTACTCTACTCAACGTATTGTCCTAATCTGTTTTGATATTTGCTATTTTATTTTGCCGTGGTGTTTGACGTATATATCAGTAATCAGTAATTTGTTATAACTATGATTTGTTAACTGATGACAAATTCTAAAAAAATATATATTATCCAACACATTTAAATACTGTTTTAAATTCTATCTAAAAGATCATGGTAGTGCTTTACTGTCTCATTCTTCGAGCTAGTCGTCTTTGTCTAAGAGGTTACTTTAGAACTCAGTAGATGCCAACAGTAAAATTCTAAAGTCGTATAAATATCTACTTAGCGTATAAATTTCTTTTTGCGTATAAATTTTTATTCGAAGAAATGTTTCGTCGTATCAAAATTAGCGTATAAGTTAATATATGACATACATTTCAACTTCTTTTAAAAAAATTGTTTGAACAAAGATAATATATTTTTCTCTAATGGTCTCTTTAATACTCATTTTCTTGCTTATTATTTTATTTATTCTACCATACATTAATTTTTCTTTTACCATAATAACATATTTTTAATTGTTCATTAAAATAAGTCTATGCTTTTATTGATAAAAGAAATCATTCTATTTTCTACTGGAATATTTGTATAATGATTTCATTCATTATATAGTTTCTATAATAGATAAATTCTATATAATTTAATAAATCAGTTCATTTATGTTTCCATTTAAATGTGTATTTAATTAACGATATGTGTGTTACGGGCTAAGTCCGACAGATGTGGAGAGCTACTGGCATTACTTGTTTTCCTCAACATTTTGACATTTTTAAATTACATTTTGTTACTTAAATTTTTTTATACTAATTATTTTTTGAATTTCGTACAGGCTAAATTCCAATTGATCCAAGTCAACATCTATGTATATGGTGCACTTTCCATTTTCACGATAACTTGTACCAGCATATTTTATAAGAAGTACCTACTACATTCATCAATAAATTAGTCTTAATCCAAATTTTCACAACAAAAATAGCAAAACATTGTTTTTAATAAACAGTGTTAATTTTTTTTCTGAATAAACTATAAAAGTTATTGACGAGGTTACTGTACAGTGCATTTGACGTAAAAAAAAATAGAAGACGGCGCTTGATATCAGCCAATTTTTACATAAATAATTTGAATATGCAAAACCAAATTTCAAATATTTAGGTTTGTAAAAATTGCACAATATCTGAACTTTAAAAATTACAAAATTGAAACCAGAAGTAAGGTTAAATATCATTTTATGACAACTAATAGCTGACAGGTGATATTTTCAGCTTTTGTGAATTAGGTGTGCATTCGACCAATCAGAGGGCAGGATTTATATCCGTATCTAATATTTAAACTAAAGCTTTTTGGAAAATATTAACAACCCGAATGTGGTTCTTTATTTTCTTTAGGAAAATTAGTGATTGCATTTAACCGGATGTGGTACTTTACTGAGAACAAGATAATCAATTAGCAGCTTTTTTGGGTTGCAGTTTACATTCAATTAACTTGTGTATTTCCAAGAATGAGGTACAGGAAAACATAGAGCGTTGTTTTTCATTGAATAATGATGACTTATGAGAATTTAAATGACGAATCCACCTGGGCCGAATTGATTCATCTGGGGGTGTTTGAAACAAAAGCGAAAGGCGGTCACTGGGTCAGTGCACGCACCGGACTCTAGACAGAGACATCTGGCGGGAGATGTGCGTCTGAGAGAGAAGGCTCAACAAATTCCAGAGCCGAATGGGTTTTATTCTGAAATTATAGTTTACGAACGAATATACTTAGGCCTAGTTGCACCTATAACGTTTATATTTAAAGCTTTAACAAAAAAATGCAGTAATGAATAAAAATTCATTTGATATTTCATTTCAATGCATTCATGTCAATTTAAGAAGCATTTAAAATTTAAGTTATTTTAGTGGTTTAGTGTAACCGGCCATTTGTAATTAAGACCCCAATAATGCAAAGTCTGAAACTAGCCAAAGGATTTTTTTGGTACAGCTGTTTGAAATCTACGTCATAGATATTAAGAAGGAAAATAAATAAATAAGGAGTGTCTTATTTTTTACTTACCTACTGCGTTTGAATTCATATTGAAAAAAATCCTCTCGGCCAACCTGAAAAAAGACAATTTTTAAAATTAGTTAGTTCGGAATGCAATTTTTTCATAATAACAAAAATCATAATAATTTGTTTAAATTTTCATAAATAATTAAATAAAAAGATTGGCGCAAAAAGTAGTCATAAAAAACAACCCCCCACTCCTTTTACGTCGGAGTACATACAGCTCGTCATTTATAGCCAATAGGAAAACAGTTTGTCCATCACCTATGTTATAAAAATAGTTTGTCACATGTTAAACTGTATGTACTCCCACGTCACATTTTGTTTCAGATCACCTGACTTTTTCAAAATATTCCACAAATTTCAATAATTTATTGTAAAATATCTATTAGATATTTCGTGATATTTTCACATTTGAGGCTCTTTAAAAAACAACATTTTTTTTCTTAAGTACTTAGAAGTCATGGACCAAGTTTCTTTGGTGAATGTGGAAAGTGGTATACAGAAAATTGTAAAATATAAAATTAAACCAATAAAAATTAGACACCTGTTCATTTTGTTGTTTACTGCTAATTCAACTTTATATTTAACCGTACACTTAAATTTTTTTAATTAATTTTATGTGTACCTTCCAAAACAACTTAAAAAAAACTCATAATTCATTTTTACAGAGACTAGAACCAATACAAATTAGCTGCATTTTTTTAACTCTGAAGAAATGGGTATATGTATGTGCAAAATTTCCCAGACGTGGTTAAAATGTAGAGGCAAAGAAGCTGTATTGTTCACGTAAGAGGACGAACGGCCGTGTTTGTTCGAAAAAAGGACACGGGGCACCGGGGACTAGTACTACGTGAAAAATGTATCATGGTATTCCAAATACTGACTCTGGTGCTCATTTTAAATATCCTGCAGAACGGTTTACTGTCTTCCCCAGATCTTCCAGCTGTTTGAAAAATCTGATGTGGCCAGCACAATACCTTCCGTCAATCCTGTGTATTATGTATAAATCCCTTACACAAATTTTCTCGCAAAAGATTCTAAATTTCCAGTAAATGTCAGCCACCTGCCTTTGAACCAAGGACCATTACTTTTCCGGAGTAACACTCTACCAACTGAACTATGGCCGATCTATCCAATAGCTGACATTATCTTCCACTTTAACCGCTAATGTATCTTTCTTTGGAGAATACAGTTTTGTGTCACGTTGTAAGATGTGGGGTTGGATTACCACTACATTTAAACTTCGTTGTGGACATGTTAGAGATTACTCTTGGCAGAACGTCACTTTTATTTTTTCAGTTGTAAAAAAATCCACCAAATTGTATGCCTGCAGAGCGCGCAAATATATTCTGTCGCCCACTTGATTATCACCCAGTTTACCATCGTCCACTGTGACTTGTCCATTTATCGCTTACCGTACAGTGCACGTAAGTAGGCGTGCGGACGTGGTGCAACCGACTAACATTTTTACTTGGGAAATGGGGTCTCGTGGCCGAATGCCTGACTGTCTGGTCGCGAATCTGGAGACCCGGGTTCGATCCCGACCGACAACAAAATTATTTCGAATTTTAAATGGCACAAAAGTGACCTCTGTGGTGCACTCTCTACGCAAGCAATGAGTGCCGGCACGGTAGGTACGAATATGTCCTCATTATTATCGATATCTGCGTATAAAAGCAGATTGGCACACCCAGCAATAGGCAATAATATGTCGTGATGATATATTTGTTTATGGAAAAGAACGTTAAATAAATAGCTATTACTTAAATGGCCATATGATTTTAAATATGTTATAATTGTTGACGGAACTCTTAATTTTAATATTTCGAAAATTTGAAACTATGTCACGAATAATTGAACTGTTAATTTGACAGTCAAAACCAGATGTTTCATTCTTAATGGAGAGTAATTTGTTGTGGTTCCGGCCCTGACCGCCGCTTCGATAACCTCTGCGAGAGTTCACTGTCAAAGTCAACAGCGCACCGAGTACGGTCTGCATTACTTTCCACTGTGGAGAAAGTTAAACAAACCGCGCGGTTGCGGATGTCATCAGATTACCGATGCGAATGCGAATACACAGCCCTGGACGTGGACATAAACGTGAACGTGAACATTCCATTGAAAACGATTGGATTGGGTTCAGTTCAGGTCCGAGCCCACCAGCAGGATTTTGGTTCGGCCACTCCTGAATGGGCTATGCAAGGCATCCGACCACCCAGACGAGATGACATCATTCCAACAAGAAAATCATTATACAGAACAGCCTACTAATACAACACATAAAGACGATGTTAATTAAACTATATAAATTCGATGCCTATAATCAACTAGATAACTACTACTTAATCATTCAATTTGCTCAATTGCTCATAAACTGACTGCTCGTAAAACAAAATAGGATTACGTTAAACAGTTAATAAATAAATACAAGTTTCACTCTAGAATTATTGGGAATAAGAAAATAAAGTTGGGCATTAAAATTTTAAGCAGTTTACCTTTCATTTTTGATTTGAATTTAAGTTGCGTAAGTTTTAATTAAAAATTAGTTAATCATTTTTATAAAATATCGTTAAAAGTGAAAATATGGAAGAGCACTCACTATCACTTGATTTGGAATGTACTCCTTTTGACTATTTTTTAGATTTATGTACATAGATGTCAAATGTCAAAATTTTCATAAAAGATTTCAAGATTATCTAAATTCAAGTAGTTAATTCATCACCAGGAGTGTGGAATTTACTTGTCGAGGAAAATAAGCCGCATGGAATTGGAAAATCACAAAATTTAGAATGAAAACTTATGTTGTTTGACATCTGTTTACATAATTACTAGATATCAATCTGTCACGGTCCCCCATATCTGCTGGTCAAGGCCAACAACGTCACATGACTGCTCGCGCCCTATTGTATATAACATTTCTTGTATACCTACACTATACACCAAAAATTCTACTTACATCATTACCGATATCTGTGTACACAGCAGATTGGCACACCCAGCAATGGGTAATATGCCGTGATAAAATATTTTTTATTTATTTATCTATTCTATATATTTAGATTTTTTATTTTAAATTCATTCTATGAAGAAATTTTGTCCTACTCTTCTAATTTTTCGAAATGTTTCCAATTCATTGTCGGGTTTTTCATTTTTCAATTGGTTTCTATGACATTATTTGTGCTGTGAGATTTATTACAACAGATTATTATATATCTTATATTTCTTTTTACTTTAAATCTATAAAAGATATACCTAACAAAATATTTATATGTATCATATAGAGAATTTATTCTTTTTTTACAAGCAACAACAAAATTTATCAAAAAATAATATTTAGAAGATTTTTTTAAGAATCTGCTACTTCCGGTTGCCTAATTATTACCCAAACCTTTTAAGCTCTTCCCAGTATAATGTCCGATTGAGAAATACGTAGTTAAACAGATATTAAATATTATAGTTTTTGAGAAATCGTCTTTCCCACCGACTCACATACATACACACACACACAAACACACACACACATACACACACATATATCCACACACACACACAGACACACACACACACACACACACACACACACACACATCTACACACACACACACAGAGACATCATCGTAAAAATATTAAAATCGGATTGTAGAGACCTTAAAACGTACTTAATCATTAAAATCTGGATATGCGATTTTTAGCATGAATCCAATACCTCTCTTAGCGAGAGGTAAAAATTACGAGATAGAAGGTTTTTAGTTGAAGAAGAGATTGATGTTGCAGTTTAATTCATTATTATTTTGAATGCATTTAAAAAAATGTACAGAAAACTACTTTTAAATAATAATGATAATAATAATAATAATAATAATAATAATAATAATAATAATAATAATAATAATAATAATAATAATAATAACAATAATAATAATAATAATAATAATAATAATAATAATATTAATAATAATAATAATAATAATAATAATATTCTAAAATATGCGTAGGTATAGTTTTTTAATGTTTTACAAAATGTAAACAAAAGTATAATTTATTGAATATTTATACCGGGTGTCTGCTTGAAATCCATTATAGGGAATACAATGTTATTTTATTTTATTTTGTTGTAGTTAGTTACCTAGACAAAAAAAAATCAAATAAAGGTTATAGAAAATAAAATTCTACACCCATAGCACTAATCAAATTGTTTTTGCATAGTTTGTATCCTGAAAAACTGAATTTAAAATTTTATAAATTTTTCTCATTTCTAGTGATATTCATCGAATTAACAAATATATGCGTAATGTTTCAACTGTCATTACTGTCAGAAAAAATAGTTGATGCTAATATATTTTAATTGTGTTGTAAAAATAAATTTCAAAATTATTATATTACTATTTACTGTGTTTTGGTTTTTATCAAGAAGAAATGCTGCAAATAATTCACTGGTATTATTCTGATAGTTAATTCAAACAAATACATTTATTTGTAATTTTGTGTGAATTCCATGGCTATCACAACAAATGAGCAATATTTATAAAATTTCAAATTTGATTTTATAGGTTATAGAATCTGATTAGTGCTAAATTTGTAAAATTTTATTATCTATAACCTTTATTTGAAACATTTTTCTCTAAAATTAATAGGTAACTAACCACATCAAAATAAAAAATAACATTGTAGTCACTATATAACGGATTTCAAGTATACTCGTACACCAGATATAAAATAGGCATTTTATGGAAAATTATAAAATCCACCGCTATTGATAGTCATAAAAACAAAACCAAACCCGAAACAATAGTTCTGTGATGATGTTGCAGAATATTTAAGTCACACGGTACTTCGTTTGGGGTTATAAGGATATTTATTTGAATAGTATGCCAAAACTATTAAATTGTATATTTTTGAAAAAGGGGGTCATTAAAATATTTAAAATAATTTTCTCACTACTATATAAGAAACATATTGATTCCACACGATTACCTACATAGGTGCGAAAATTGACTATATCGTTCATGTGTCAGAAAAATCGTAACACACTAGTGTGTTAATATAACGCACAGGAGTGTTGCCAATTCACAGGTAATTTGTGTTTGTCTTTTACGAGATATCGCTAAATATCATAGGATGAAAATAAATAATATGAGTGATAATCTGCAAATTTAACCCTTTTTCTTTACATTAATTGTGGTTGGTACAATAATATCACATTTATGGTACGGTAAGCAGAATAGTTGAGTTGGTAATATTGCCACACTGGACTGTTTATATCCAATTTATTTTGAGTTATTTGACACTTGATTTGAGATTAGAATCGTTCAAGCATATATAAAACAATGAAGATGTGGTTAATATAATATTAAACAATAAAACTTATTTGTGGAGAACGTGAATGTGATTATTACCAAAATGGATTGCAGTGACAGCGATTCGTCTATGGAATGTACACCACCGAATGTATCCAGGTGACAACTAATTTGAGGTTAAAAATATATTAAATTGTGCTACTTTTGTGGTTGTGGGAAAAATAATGTACAAAATTCGCTAGAAAGAGGTTTTCGTACTCGTTATGAAGTGATCCTCTTTCTAAGGTCGTTATGTAAATAACTATAAACTTTTCATTTATGATATCCTTCATAAACATTCGCGTGTTATATTCCGTAACATCATAGTTTCTTACACACAGACAATGATAGTTGCATGCATACTTTATAAAATACAATAGATAAAAAAATCTGATGTGGCCAGCAGATTACCTCTTGTCTATCCAGTGTATTATTATTATAAATTCCATACATAAATTTTCTTGCAAAAGATCCTATATTTCCAGTAAATTTATTTCTTAAACTCCTCAGTTTCTTCTACCTTATATTACTAAAAGTATGCATTCTTCTTCCAATATATTCTTCATCTTCCTCATGACATGTTCAAACCAATGTAATCGTCTCCTCATGCATCTTTCTAGAAACTTGATCACTCGAGCCACTTCCCTTGCCTTTCATTCCTTACCCTATATTTCCGTGTCTTCCCCAACATCTATCTCAATATCCTATTCTCTGCCACATTCTTTTCATTGATACTGGCATCTGTCAATTTGAACTATTTGAATAGCAGTTTCCATGGTTAGCATAGCTGGCTGATTTATGAAATTTAATATCTTTGTAATTCTTTAACGCTACATCTATTAAATATGAAGTATAAAATGCAATCAAATCATATAGAGAATAATATATTCTTTAAATTTATAATCATTAATTATCAATAAATGATGTAGCGCTACGTCATGCAAATATAAACCTATGTCTCTATTCTCAATAAATATTCTATAATAAAATTAGCATTTCGTGCATTTTTTCCCTTGATAATTAAAATGGTAAGCATTTTTATGTTTCATGGTTTATAGTGAGAATAAATAAAAATTTAAATTTAATTTTCTGCTTAAGTGAAACGAAAAATAAATGCTTTTTATGATTTAGATGCAAAACTTCATTATTTATTTTGTAAAATTAACAGGTAACGTTTTCGCAAGAAAGACTTTATTTCTCATGTTTATTTTACAATCACTTGAAAACAAATATAATTTATTTATTTTATTAATTAAAACAATATTTGATATAAAAACTATTTTTATACTTCCGGTGTAATTTTTGTTGTATTAGAATTCAATTCCACAACTTTATGGTAAGTTCATCTAGGAAAACGACTTTGAACACCGTTGATTACGGTAAAATTTGTGATAAGCAAGATACTTTCTAACTACCAGTTTAAACTATATCCAAGGAACTCAAATAGTCTGTATGTTTCTATTCTGCCTTTGAATGGTGCATTTGTCCTTTATCTACATTTAATAATAGAACTCATAACTCTTATGAACTCAGAATTCCAATTGTTTCTTTCACAAGATTTAATTAATTTTAACGGCATTGATTCTCTTTATAAGGAATTTTCACTTTGTTAAGAATTATGAACTAGACAGAATAGACAGCGAGGCTGTAACGTTTAATAAATGTTACTTCAAAATATTTTGGGAGACCGTAGAGGGTCGCTTAATAAACATCCTCAACAGTACAGATTAATGTCAATACCAAAATCTGTAAATAGAAAAAAAGTAATAACAGGGTGACACTGAAAAACGGGCCACTCAAAATAACTTTTTTATTTACTATTATTTTCTAATTCTCTTTAAATATTTGTAAACTAGGCTTAGGGGCTCACAAATCATGGTACTTGTCATGATGGTAGCGCATCCGGTATGCCCGGAAGTGACATTAACTTTCATATTCATATTCATATTTCAAATGGGACACCTATATATTTTTATATATTTGGGATCTACATAAAATTACGAATTTATCGATATGCTTGAAGTGTATTTTTATTGAAAAAATAAATTAGAAAAACAGTTAAGATAATATTAACTAATATTTAAGTTAATTATTTAAATAGTATTTTTTTTATAAATTCCATATTTTGATACAAAAATATTGTAAATTTGTTTTCACAGCCTACCTAATATGGCTTAAGCATGTCGTTGAATTCGTAAATTAAATAAAAAAAAATCTGATGTGGCCAGCACATAACCTCTCGCCGTATATTTTACCTGGCTGTATGCATAAAGCAAAGATTATTTTTATAAATACAAATAATATATTCATATAAATCTATGACGTATAAACTTCTTTATTATTCAATAATAGCATGTCTCAACATGAAGATATTTTACCATAAATTATGTTACAATAAATTACAAAGTAGAGTTTACCATATATAAATATTAGGCTGGTAACAGCAATTTTCAATTCGAACAACTTTGTTTACTTTCTCTTCATATTCTTCTAGTAAAAACATTAATTTTGGGCGGTCTAAAATGTATATATCTGGATTGTGCATCTATTCTTATATATCTTCTTTTACATTTTATTTTTTCATACTTGTTACATCTAAATAACCTTAATTCCCTTTAATAAAGTGACGGATAGATTGCACTCCGATTTTGTCAATATTTACAACTTACTTGAGAAGAATTTGATAGCTTTTTCGCAATTCAAAGTTACTCTAGTCTACAGTACTGGTGTACATTGTCCCATAATGTTTGAAACAAATTTAAGTCCTTCAACCTAGACTTGTCATCTCCATAATAGTCACAGATCAAGAACTAAGGGATTCTCCAAGTACATTTTTAATTCATTACTCATTATTTCTGACACTGACATTTATCTGTCAGTTACAAATAATTTAAATTATCAACTATTTTTCATGGCATTCTTTCGGCTGTCAAATTTATTACAACAGATTATTTTATATATTATACTTCTTTTATCTCTAAATCTATGGAATATATAATAAAATATTTAAATGTATCAGATAGAGAATTTAATTTTCTTTAATATTACCACGAAAAATTTTCAAAAAATAATATTTAGAAGATTTTTTTTCAAGAATCTTCTACTTCCGGTTGTCAAATTATTACGAAAACCTTTTCAGATCTTCCCATGAATGTCCGATTGGGAAGTACGTTGTTAAACAAATTTTAAGTCTTATAGTTTTTGAGTAACCGTCCTTCCAACATCCCACACACATACACACATACACACACACACACACACACACACACACACACATCCACACACACACACACACACAGACATCATCGTAAAAATGTTAAAATCGGATTGTAGAGACCTTAAAACGTGCTTATTCAATAAAATCTGGATATGCGATTTTTAGCATGAATGCAATACCTCTCTTAGCGAGAGGTAAAAATATATAGGAAAATACAATAAATAAAATAATAAACAATGGAAAATAAATGTATTATAAATACGTACAGCTTTTGTTCCATTTCTGAGTTATGAAAAATAAAAGTAGGTAGAGATACAGACCTATCAGAAATTTATTTTATGGAAGACGGGCTCTTGGGGCCACCACTACTACAAATCCGACTCTGACAAGCAAAAAAATTAGAATCTAAACGATTAAGTACAAATGCAACACATAAAGATATTATTTACTTCTGGCCGTGCATATAATAAGTATTCTACAATAGTAGAACATAATTGTGTCGTTGTAAATGATCCGTCCCATCGTTCGGCATTAACTTAAACGCCAGTGGAAAACCGTCCACAAAACCATGGAAGAGAAGTGGTATAGCTAAATTGTATTCATCCAAAAAATAGCACAGTTTAGAGCAGCTGATGTTGCCGTAGCCAGATCTCTCATACATTTTGTTTGTACTTAACCAAAATGAATAAAGTATGTAGAAAAACTCCGAGGTGACATATGTTTCATTACTATGATGACTATTTTATTCCCAATAATTCTTTTTTAAAATCAAGAATTATCAGAATAAATGATAGTTTTAACCTAATTTTATTAATATTTTTTGACAGTTCTATTATAATTTGTTTAGTCTAATTTAGGGATCTATGACAATGTTGCGAGACAACGCTACATAAAAATTTCCACCCATGGGGTGAAAGAGTGCATTGTCATTGTCATTTGTCACTGCAGTTAAGGACATTGTGTACTCCTGTACTAAAATATGAAGCGAAAATTCAAATAAATTATTCCTGTACTAGAACTATTAACATTTTTAAAAAATCAACATTAGACAAACATACGTCTTATATGAACCTGCATTTAAAAAAATAATCGAAATTGGACTTTGATTTTAATGGAAAACTCAAAATTCAGTAGCATTTCTTGTTTTCCCATTAAAGTCAAAGTCAAATACTAATAGATTTCAATAATACTGTTTTTAAAAGCAGGTTCATATCAGAAGTATGTTTGTCTAATATTGATTTTTTTAAAGTATTAATAGTTCTGGTACAGGAACAATTTATTTGAATTTTCGCTTCATATTTTAGTATAGGAGTACACTATGCTCTTAAGAATCAAATATTTCCAAACGTCTAAAAGGTTAGGTATCGATATAATATTATAATGATTTTGCAAGTTTCTTTTTTTCACGTTACTAATGGTAATGTCAAATCTACCTTTGACTGTGACAATTTGTGTTTGATTGTACATCCAAAATATGTTTCAATTTTGTATATTTTTATTATGTATTGCAATTTTCATACATACAGCACTCGATTACTCTCCTGTTGCATCCTGCTTGCAACGCTCAATAAATATATCCTGTTTATTTTCTCTTTGTTTTTAATATCATTGTTTATTTATACAATCTTTTTCCGTAAAATTAGATTTGTCTGTTCCGGTATTTAGGTGCGCTCATTTGTTAATCTAATTAAACAGTATTTTTCCGGTTATTAAAATTCTTTATTGCATTTAAAAGTTTATAGTTCTTAGAATAAATTGAGCAGATGCAAATTTTTCCTTTCGTTGATTTTACTGCTGCAATGATTGATAGTGGCTGGGCTGGTCTGAGACCGGTCGAATTACAGGACACCCGCACTGCATCAGGGCCGAGTGAGTGTGATTGGTACATCGAGAGTGGTCCGTGGTCTTCTAGACAGGTTTGCCCTTCACCCCGCCATGAACCTGTAGCCACACGCATGCTTGGCCTATTTCCTCGTCGAATTAGGTGCCAGCGTCTGTGTAGCATTGAACTCGCCGCCATAAAAAACTAGAATTCTTTTATTGTTATCTATTGGGAACGGATGCATTACGGAGACATCAACGCTTCGGTATGACACGACGCACAACCCGACACAACACAGGGTGTTTCAAAATTTAAACAAACCTAACTTTAAATAATCTAAAAATAAGTAAATTCACACAAATACCGTGAATGTCACTCTCGCCATTTGTTGAGAAAAACTAATTTTTATCTAAGACGCTTTCTTTTTAGGGGGAAATTGAACTGATCTTACCTCGTACTGAACTGAACTGAACTACTCCTAAAAAGAACCGTATGTTTTTTTAAAGTAAAAAATAGAAAATAAAAATATACCTGTATCATTATATTTATAATCTGCTGAATTTGCTTGTGGCTATAACCTTATATGTGATTTGTCTTTACACATTATATTACATTTGAGTGTATTAAGGAAATGAAACATGATATAATGTTTCTGTTTCCGTATCAAAAAAAGTAATTTCTTCTACTTCTGTCATTTTAATATAAAATGGATGGAAATTTCTAGTTGGAAGAAAATAAAACGTCCTGGAAATTATCCAAGGAAAATAAAAATGAAACTACAGCACATGTATTTTTCTTCTATCAGTTCCATGTATTTTGTATAAATTCCACCCAGAAAGTTTATAGGAAAGTATTCTCCAGTAAAATTATAAAACAAATATTCAATGTAAATTGCACTTGACTCTTTCAATTAGAATTTGCTTATTATAGTAGCTGTTTCTATGGTTATAGCATAACTGGCTGCTTTATGAAATTTAATTTCATTATAATTTTTTAACTCTATATTCATTGAACATGAAGTATAAAATGTAATCAATTCATATAGAGAATAAAATATTCATTAAATGTAAAAAAAAAGTTTAACAGAATTTTTTCAAGAAAAACTGTTATAACCTTCAAATGAGTGTACTTCCGGTTGATAAATTATAACCAAATCAAATCTGCATATGGATGTAATTGTAAACTTTGGAATTCTACACACACACACATATACACACCTACCTACATACCGAAATCATCGTAAGAATAAAGATCCTAAAACGTGTTTATTCATTGAAAACTCACCACCATTTTTTTTAAACAAAGGCAATACCTTCCTTACCAAACTTGACGGAAGGTAAAAAGCTTGGAATTGATTCATTAATGCTGCGAGACTTTGTTCCGCTTTATTAATGCACATGCATCGCAATGCAAGTACATTATTGATTGGTGCTTCATAAACTTTTTCTTTAATGGTACCCCACATAAAAAAGTCCTGGGAGTGCACAGGCCACGATACAGATCATGTTCGACCAATCCAGCGTCCTTCATAATGATGACTCAACCAGTCCCTTGTATTTCTTTTGAATTAATTTGTTACAACTTAAATATGTCTATATGCCGTAATCATTACATCACAGGAGCAAATCTTTGAACAACGATTTTATTTTATCATTATTGAAAGATATTCATTACTGGATGTGCCAATCTGCTTTATGTGCAAATATCGGTTATAATGATGGCATAGTCGTACGGTACGAGCGTTTACGAGGCGTCACCTAAGGGGCAATATCATGAAGAGTACGCCACAAGGATAATTTTTTCGCCATTTAAAATTCGAAATAATTTTGGCATCAGTCCAACCCGTGTACCTAGATTTACAAGCAGACATTCAGGCAATAGTCAAGAGACCCCATGAATATTGTTAAAACAAGAAATTCTTCTTTCTAAAACGAAGAATTTGTGGGAATTAAGTTACGTTGTTTCATTTTGAAACGCTCTGTATATGCTCACAACCTATGCAAGATGAAGATTGACAGACAGGATGATTTTCTAGATCGCAACACGACTATTGATGCTCATACGGTGTGGAATGAATGATATAGTCATTTTTGGGTGATGGTAGGGCGGGGAATTGAGGCAAGTGCATCGACACGCACACACGCGCAGCCTCATGCACAAGCGCACCACTCAGTGCGTCAACAGTTAAACTGACCGACATCAGAAGAGGGGATAAAATACTCGATCCGAAAAGAAATTCCAGAGGAGGGACCTTGCTCGCGTGTGTAGGTATATATAGAAACTCTTGTAAGTGAATCGGTATCAGTTATCCGTCACAACGTGCCCAGCATGTACCGCAAGTGTGTGATCGTTGCTTTTCTGGCCGTGGCGACATTGTCGTCGGCGCGGTCTACAACCAACAACCAGAATGCCATCCCGCAAGAAACAGGTCGCAGCGAGGAATCGTCATCCTTCATCAGCGATTTGCGTTTCTTACACAAAATGTACCAGGACTGCGCGTCGTCTGATCTTTCCACTTGCCTAAAATTAAAATTGGTGACTGCTATGGATCGTGCCGCTCGTGCCTACCCTAATGTACAAATTCTCGACGGTGTAACATTCGTTAAAGACACGGCAGAACAATCTGTGACACCTTCAGCCACTCCCTCGGAGGCTGAAATTGAAGCTAGTCTCCCAAGGGCGTTAAATGACCGGGAAGAAGCCCTCAACTCCCTTATCATGGACAAGATCGTAGATTTCTTTTCCACACACACGCTGCAGGTATGTACATAACAGATGCACAACATTTGTTATACAGTTATAATTAACAATTGGTGTACAGGTGAAACTTCCAACTGCTGCTGATCTTCAGCGTTCATTCTCTGGCGAAGAACGCGCTAAGAGGAAGAAGATGGGTGGTTTGTTGTTGATCCCTCTTCTCCTTGGAGGAACTTTAATCCCTCTGTTCCTGGGAGGGCTGGCTCTTCTGGCTGGTAAAGCTCTAATCATCTCCAAGCTCGCGTTGGTATTAGCAGCCGTCATCGGACTGAAAAAACTTCTTGGAGGCGGAGGCAACAGCCATGGTCATGAAGAAGTCGTCGTGGCTTCCCCAGGACACGGCAGCTCAGGATGGGGCAGATCGTACGAGAAGGAACAGGCGCAAAATTTGGCCTACAGTGCCTATGCACCAAAAACGACGACACGATAATCTTAAATATTTTATTTTCTTACTTTATTTATTATTCTTTTCTACCTGATATATTAATTTTATTTAAATATTGTTTATTTAATGCTATTTAATGATCGAGAAATAAAAGACTTTTTATAGTACTTCAGCTTTTGATTTCATTTCCTATAACTTGATTTCAGGATGAATACCTACTCACTTTCGTAAAGGTTCAACAGGTCCAAGTATTAGATAACATAGATACCATGTAAATTTACTTTCACACCGTGTAGAATTATGACAAAGAAAGCGAGATTCGTTCTTATGAAAAATAAAACAAAAAAGTACCTAACGATTGTTCGGTAATCTCGTCAGTCGGTGCAGAGATCGAAAATAGATTTATTTGATAATTTGTAGGCCGGTTTAGGAATGTAAACCGGAGCGATGACCTGGTTAAATCGATGATCTCTCGGAAACCATAACACATGCGGTATTTACCAGAACCTGCCCAAGCCGCGCCGCACGCCCAGATGTCGAAGCGTGGAAAAAAGGTGTCACGGGCAGTGGCTGATCGCCGGCAGTTTGTAATCTAAACACAAACACTAGCACTGTTTCCATACCAACCATAAGATGTGTCAACAATGCGACAGTGGCGCGACGGGTCTTCTAGTACCGTAGGCTTCATCATCGATTCATAGTAGCGTAGTCAGAGTTCATATAAATGCAGAAATAACCAAATTACGTTTGCTTGAAAACATGTATGTAGCATTATTTAACCTTACACACTAGCTGCTATGTAAATAATTATTTAAATAAATTAATTTCAAAAACTATTTATAGATTTTTATCCATAAAACAATTATTGTAATTCTGGAAAAATATGAACATTGAAAACAAAATAATTAATTTAATCTACCATTGAAGCATTCATAATATTTTAATACGCAGACACGCTAGTCAATTATTTTACTAAGGTCCTCAAATACAAGAAGTAGATTTTTTATAAATAACAATTATATTTGGCTTCTTTTATTTTGGCATCTAGAAGGAAGAGACCTCATGTTTATGTGACATGCTTTTTACTCAAAACTGTCTGAGATATAAGCTGTTAAATCCAGATAAAAAATATAATCGAAAATTTTGTTATTTTCTGCATTTTATCGAACGTCAATAATATTTTTACCTCTCGCTAAGAGAGGTATTGCATTCATGCTAAAAATCGCATATCCAGATTTTATTGAATAAGCACGTTTTAAGGTCCTTACAATCCGATTTTAACATTTTTACGATGATGTCTGTGTGTGTGTGTGTGTGTGTGTGTGGATGTGTGTGTGTGTGTGTGTGTGTGTGTGTGTGTGTGTGTGTATGTGTGTGTGTGTGTGGGATGTTGGAAGGACGGTTACTCAAAAACTATAAGACTTAAAATTTGTTTAACAACGTATTTCCCAATCGGACATTCATGGGAAGATCTGAAAAGGTTTTGGTAATAATTGGACGACCGGAAGTAGAAGATTCTTGAAAAAAAATCTTCTAAATATTATTTTTTGAAAATTTTTCGTGGTAATATTAAAGAAAATTAAATTCTCTATCTGATACATTTAAATATTTTATTATATATTCCATAGATTTAGAGATAAAAGAAGTATAATATATAAAATAATCTGTTGTAATAAATTTGACAGCCGAAAGAATGCCATGAAAAATAGTTGATAATTTAAATTATTTGTAACTGACAGATAAATGTCAGTGTCAGAAATAATGAGTAATGAATTAAAAATGTACTTGGAGAATCCCTTAGTTCTTGATCTGTGACTATTATGGAGATGACAAGTCTAGGTTGAAGGACTTAAATTTGTTTCAAACATTATGGGACAATGTACACCAGTACTGTAGACTAGAGTAACTTTGAATTGCGAAAAAGCTATCAAATTCTTCTCAAGTAAGTTGTAAATATTGACAAAATCGGAGTGCAATCTATCCGTCACTTTATTAAAGGGAATTAAGGTTATTTAGATATAACAAGTATGAAAAAATAAAATGTAAAAGAAGATATATAAGAATAGATGCACAATCCAGATATATACATTTTAGACCGCCCAAAATTAATGTTTTTACTAGAAGAATATGAAGAGAAAGTAAACAAAGTTGTTCGAATTGAAAATTGCTGTTACCAGCCTAATATTTATATATGGTAAACTCTACTTTGTAATTTATTGTAACATAATTTATGGTAAAATATCTTCATGTTGAGACATGCTATTATTGAATAATAAAGAAGTTTATACGTCATAGATTTATATGAATATATTATTTGTATTTATAAAAATAATCTTTGCTTTATGCATACAGCCAGGTAAAATATACGGCGAGAGGTTATGTGCTGGCCACATCAGATTTTTTTTAAAAGAGAACTTGTAAATGAACTAAAAAAATATTAAATTCTGAGTATAATTCTGTTGTAATTCAGATGACCCGGGTTCGATTCCGATCGAAGTTAGACTAGAAACGAGAAAATTAAAATTATTACCTACCAATGACTCTTATAGTGCTTTCTCCACGACAGCTTTGAGAGTCCTTGTGGTGACACATGGTAGTGGTAAACGCCCTTAACGGTACAAATACATCGTTATCGTTACTACCAAAATTATGAGCTTGTCCAATATAAATTGTATTGTATTATGGGGTATCCTGGCCACGTGCCTGAGTGTCTGGTCGCGAATCTGGGGAACCAGGTTACGCCAAAAGAAATATTTCGAATTTTAAATTACACAAAATTCACCCCTGTAGTGCACTCTCTACGCCAGCAATGAGTGCTCGTGAGGGACCGAAATCTGTGTATAAAGCAGATTGGCACACCTAGTAATGAGTAATATGCCGTGATGTGTCAAAATTATATTAAAATGACAAAACTTCAATTTAGAAAATTTATATTCGTTTTGATCACGAAAATAAATTCCTCATATTCTCATATATTTTTGGTAAGATTTTATAAATGTTATTTTCAAAATGAAGAGTGACAGTAGGGCCGTTATCATTTTGCGCTTCTAGTAGAAAAAAATCAAAGAAACGTATCACTTTCGACACGCGTTCAAGGCCGCCGATAGACATATAGGCGCTTACTTAAAATTTCGATGTGGCAAAAATATTTATTTTGTCTACAAAATTCAGCCTATTTTCGACCATTTCATCTTACCCATATCGAAATAGATTACATTTGGCTTTACGAAATAATACCGAGAGTTTATTTTATCAGTAAACATGAGGTATATCATTACCATAGTTACAGTGCAAAATGATTGACAGCAATGTATTAAAGTGTTTATTGCACAAAATTAATATTAAACTAGTGAGGAATTTTTATTTTAACTTATCAAATTCTCAAAATTGGCAACCTTTAACTTCTAAACAATGTATTAAACGATTACAAAAAGGATTAATAGCATTCGTTATTTGCTGGAGAGTAATATTTTGTAAAGCTGCACTAATTCAGTTTTTTAATTGTTCAACGTTCATTCTCTCACCTTTGTACAAATTTTTAAGTGTCCCCAAAGATAAAAATCATTTGGTGCAAGCTATAATTATTATAGATTTTTCAAATTTTTGCGGGGCAGGGTCTCGGTTGATTATTAAATGTAGCACCGAATACATCTGAAACTTGGTTATTTAAATTATATCATGTTATAATCAGCACTTATTCTTTAATTGTATAAAAAACCATTTTGAAATGTGACAGTGTTACATAAAATAAATGCTTTAATACATTGCTACCATTTTGTAACTATGGTAATGAAACTACTCTATGTTTACTGATAAAAAAAATCTGTTGTGGCCAGCACAATACCTCTCGCCATTTTCATTTTATGTTGCATAGAACGCGAGCAGTTATGCGACTTTGCTGGCCTTGACACGCAGATATGGGGGCCCGCGTCAGAATGACAGCTAGTAAATAACTGCTAGCCGTCATTCTGACACGGATCCTCATAATATCTGCTTGCCAAGACCAACTAAGTCACATGACTGCTCGCGCCCTATAATTAATGAATTTAACATTTCTTGTAAAACAAATAATTGAAATTGTATCTCTTCTTTCGTTCTATGAGAAATTTTGTCCTACTATTCTAATATGTTCAAAATTATTCAAATTCATTGACTGTATTAGCGGTATTTCTTAAGGATATATGTAATATTACCATACCTACAATTTAAATACATATTTAATTAATAATACAATAATACTCGTATATATTGCGTCAATTACAAAAATTTAAATATCTCAACTCTTTTTGGACAACAGATTATTTTATATTATTATATCCTATATCTCCAAACCTATACGAGATAGAATAAAGAAATTAAATGTGTCAGATTGAGAATTTTAATTATCTTTAATATTTGTAGTAACAAATTTTCAAAAAATTATATTTACATTTTTTTTATACTACCACTTCCGGTTGTCCAATTGTTACCAAAACCTATTCAACTCTTCCCATTAATACTAGATTGAGGAATCCGTAGTCAAACAGGTCTTTAGTCTTATAGAATTTGAGAAATCGTACCTCCAACAATTTAACACACAGGCACACACACATCCAAACACACACATCCAAACACACATTGTAAAAATGTTAAAATCGAATTCTATGAACCTTAAATCGTGATTATTCAATAAAATCTGGATATGCGATATAAGAGGTAAAAAACTCTGTATAAATAAACATAAACTTTTTAATAATAGCAAAAAGTAAATATTTGACGACAGATGGTAACACAAACAAAAGACAAAAATTTACAATTAATTGCTTTCTCCTATCCTTCTATACGTTGAGCAACATTTGCAGGCCGCCTATTTAGATGTTGGTAGTCTTATTCAAAAGCGCCTCATCTTCATATAAATATTTTATGGATTAGTATAAAAGGTGTAATTTTATTTTTATTAAGGTCCAAGACGCCGTGGTAAATAATTAAAATTGAATGAAATCGGAATGTAGTAAAATAAATAAAATTTGTTATTTTGCCGCGTCGGTTAATTTGGCGCTACAGGCATGGGCTTGTTTGGCCTGTATGTAACGGCGGTCCTGCACGCATTTCAAGAGGAGTGAAATCGTAAAATTGGCACACCCAGACATGGGAATTAAGCTATAATAATATATTTTTTATTGTTTTTATAAAATGTAGAAGAAAATGTTAACAGGTTAGAAACCAAAATATACACTTTCAAGTATATATTTAAAAACTAGTAAGATGAAGTTAAATATAAACATACCGAATGAAGTTTTGTAAGTTTGGCAGTTACGAGAAGTTTTTTCGTGTATTTCATTGATAGTGTGCATATGTATATCGAAACATAACACCATCTAATATTGTTCAAACATTGGTCACTACGCCTACAACATCATCACCATACCAACCATTACCATTAGATATGTAAACAATACTTAGTGTGCTGTTTATTAATTCCACAGAGTGTCCGCGCACGACCACGCAAGCCACGGAATGCCCTCTCCTGTCAGTAATTGCAGCGACGCATTCTTCACATGCACTTGATGATGTATTGAGAGGCTATTGGACGCTGGTGCTGGACCTCCACTCGCACCACGAATACTAATATGTGGATATTAATACATCAACAATAGGGGGCAATATTACAATGCAATGAATTCAAACTTGTCTAATTATAGGAGCGATAGTTCAGGATTCGATTTTAGATTTCAATAACTACGAAGGTAAATAGAAAAGATGCGGCCTTACACACGTAGGGCAGCACTAGACGTATAATTATTTTGATGTTATGTGAACTTGTATTAGTGTCTCTTCGAAGTTTTACATTAATCCGCTAATTATTGATTAATTACATTTTTCTAAATGGCACAAAAGTTACCCCTGTGATGCACTGTCCACGTCAGCAATGAATGCCCGTGTGGTGACGACTGGTAAACGCCCGCACGGTATGAATATGGCATCATTATTATCGATATCCGTGTACAAATCAAATTAGCACACCCAGCAATGGGTAATATGCCGTGATGATATATTTTATTATTATTATTATTATTATTATTATTATTATTATTATTATTATTATTATTATTATTATTATTATTATTATTATTATTATTATTATTATTATTATTATTATTATTATTATTATTATTATTATTATTATTATTATTATTATTATTATTATTATTATTATTATTATTATTATTATTATTATTATTATTATTATTATTATTATTATTATTATTATTATTATTATTATTATTATTATTATTATTATTATTATTATTATTATTATTATTATTATTATTATTATTATTATTATTATTATTATTATTATTATTATTATTATTATTATTATTATTATTATTATTATTATTATTATTATTATTATTATTATTATTATTATTATTATTATTATTATTATTATTATTATTATTATTATTATTATTATTATTATTATTATTATTATTATTATTATTATTATTATTAACAGGTTTATTGATTTGGTGGTTTCGAACGTTGCTTTGATACAGGCTAATAGTGTAACAAGCCTCAGGTGACCGGAAGTCCCGATTTTCCGGGATTCAAGTCAAAACCCGGTTGTCCCGAAAATAATCCTCGGGACGGGAATTTTCAGTCAGAATTTATCGAATAAAATGTTTATAGGTTATACATAGAATGTTTATAACATGGTCAATTTGATAAAATATTTCTTTTTTTACTCGAGTAGTCACTAATGGGATCATCTACCATAACAAAATTTAATAAAATGTACACTTTATACTCAAAATATTACTCAATAAACGGAAACATTTAAAGATTTCATTAAAAATTTTATTGAATATTAATATTTATTTATAGTTGTGTTTTGTACATTGGATATGTTAATCCCAGAATATCTAAAGGAACCTTGCCGCAATTATTTGCTTCAAAAGATTTTGCACATGAACAGAAACGCATGCACGAAAAATGAAAAATTGACAGTAATTTATTAGTTTGCGTTTATTTACTAATTTTTTTCTGTCACCTTAGAAACGAGAGAAGCGCACTACTATATACTTATAGAAAATCAGATTTAATCATTAAATTTAAAATTAATTTTTATTATAATCAAATGTTTTCAAAAAACCATACAAGATTCGTCAGTAAAATGTCTGTGGTTGACTTGGAAATAAGTTATCACGAAGAACCTCGTATTACAATTTTTCTCCCGCAGTCTATTAAAGAGTATGTTGCGAGAGAAACATAGCAATAGGTGTCACCATGACGTCATATGTACAAAATCAAGTGCAGTTAAATTAAAAACAATAAAGATTGGAGGACTAAATATATATGTTTTCTTCACTGGCAAAAGTTACAGGCCTTCCACTGCTATAGGACCATCTTCAGTATTTTCCCTATAAAGTTTAAATTCAGCTGCCCGTTATTTAGCATTTTGTATGAAGGATAAGATTTTCCCAAAGTATTTTTCATGTCGTCATGAACTTACATTGGTGTTAAGCCATTCTTGTGCACGTATTTGATTACTGAACGGTGTTCTATTTAGTTTCGTGCGCTAGCTTAGATTATATAAACGTATGTTTAGAAAAATTGCAAGCGAAAATCTCCAAATATTAATTTAAAAAATCAACAGGCGTTTCATACGACGAATTTACTATCTGACTAATGTCCGTTTGCACCGTTACTAGTTAAGTTGCACATAGTAATAAGTGGAGCTTAAATTAAAGACCTTACCTTAAGTTTCACTTTATTTTTACTAAGTGACGCATTAAGTGACGCTTATATCCATTGTGACATTTCGTGCTATGTCAAACTCATACGATAAATGTTTTATTAAACGATATTGAATATGAATTTAATGCTGCTAAAAAAAAAATTAACCATAAAATATCAAAGAGAGCGACTTGAGTTTATAGCAAAGATTTCGATTGATAAAGGAAAAATTAAAACTGGAAAATTTAAAAACTAATAACTCTTTTTAAACTTTGATTTTCTCGATACAGTTTTAAGGTCTAGTTTTAATATAAGTGACCCATGTTCTAATTTATTACTGGGGTGGAGGAGCCCCAGTATTGACATTATTTTTTTTGTCAAAATGTACGCTACCTCATTATTAAAAATTTCAAAGACAAAATTAGAAACCTATTTAAATATCAGTTATTATCGACGGTCCATTCTTATTTGAGATGAAATAGAAGCAGGTTGATGTATACAAGATTTGGATAAAAAAAAACACGGTTATATTACGCTAGTTTCTTTCTGAGATGAATGTGTTAATTTGAAGATGATGCAAGCTAACAATGTGTTTCACTATTCTGTAAATTTTATTCGAAATACTTTCTCTCTTTCTCTCATTTCTCAAACCTAGAAGATTACTTCAACTCCAACACTTGTGTATGAAACAAGTATACTCCTGACGTCACAGGTCAAGGTCATGAGTGTTACAACGCTTTAACCATACCATAAAGATTCCTGTTTTATTTGAACAGGAACAAACGGAGATTACTTTCAAATACAAAAAGAAATGAAAATTGTTAGCACTGCAATTGCATCTTGTACACACACGTACTTCACTAATTACTTGCATTTGTTTATTTAGTTAAAGTGGAAGTAATGTTTTCTAAACTAGATGTAGATTTAGTTTCTACTCTCTACTCTTGTTTTAATTGTCAGATATAAAGGAAAGTAAAGTCACATTCTTAATTTTACGATCGAAATTGACAAATTAAAAAGAAAACGATTTTTTTTCTCCAAATTTTGAAAAAACAACATGAACAGGTACACTTCAGCTGCACTAAATATTAGCGAGGAAACAAACAATTACAATTGATTTTTATTTTACAAAGTATCGTACTCGTATTATATTAAAGATGCTGTGGGCATCTCCTATGAACGGAATCAAAATATTCTGACCAATGAGTTAGGGATGACAAAAAGTTTGTAAGGTGACGATTAATCAGAAACGCAGGGTCGGACTGAACCCACCGACATGCCGAGAAATTTCTCGGTGGGTCTTCTTTTGGGCCATTAGGCGAGACGATTTTTTACCTCTCGCTAAGAGAGGTATTGGATTCATGCTAAAAATCGCATATCCAGATTTTACTGAATAAGCACGATTTAAGGTCCATAGAATCCGATTTTAACATTTTTACAATGATGTCTGTGTGTGTGTGTGTGTGTGTGTGTGTGTGTGTGTGGATGTGTGTGTAAGGTTGTTGGAGGCACGATTTCTGGTAACAATTGGACAACCGGAAGTGGTAGTTTCTAAAAAAATATTTCTAAATATTATTTTTTTTTAAATTTGTTACTACAAATATTAAAGATAATTAAATTCTCAATCTGACACATTTAAATTTTTTATTATATCTCGTATAGGTTTGGAGATATAGTATATTATTATAATAATATAGAATAATCTGTTGTAATAAATCTCGTTGCCAGAAAAACAGTTGCGATTTAAAAAAAATTGTAATTGACAAATAAATGCAAAATGTCAGTGTCCGTTCTGGGAGGTATGAGTACATTTAATATATATTATTGTATTATTAACTAAATATTTATTTAAATTGCAGGTGTCAATATTACATATATCCTTAATAAATAGCGCTAATACCGTCAATGAATTTGAAGTATTTCTCATAGAACGAAAGAAGGGAAACAACTCAATTATTTGTGTGTACAAGAAATGTTAAATTCGGTACTTACGTAGATGTCACAATTGTCATATGTCATAATTTTTCATTCAAAATTTCATAATCTGTTTATTTATCATCCATTAGTATGGAATATACTTGTCGAGAAAAATAATCCACATGGATTTGGAAAATCATAATGTTTCGAATAAAAACTTATGATACTTGACACCTATGTATATTACCAGCTGTCATTCTGACACGGGCCCCCATATCTGCTTGCTAAGGCCAACAAAGTCACATAACTGCTCGCGCCCTATGCAAGATAAAATGAAAATGGCGAGAGGTATTGTGCTGGCCACAACAGATTTTTTTAAAATTAAATTTAAATATAAAATAATTCAATATTAAATTATAAATGCCATTATTTTGTTTGTACTATATACTTTTGTTATTGTATTTTTGTAGACTTGATGGCTGACGAAGGGGAAGATCGTAGTTATAGTTTACATTTAAAAAAGTTATTAAGAAATATTGTTGCACTCGATGAGTTCTATCACTGGTTAAATTTAATGTACTAATTTCTGTTACACCCTGTATATTTAACAAAAAAAGAATAATTTTATATTTTTTTTATTTATACGTTATTTAAATTATTCATTAGTTGATTTTGTGTAATGTTATTATAAACTATAAATTACAATAAAAAGTTACCAGTAAAACGATCTTATTAATTAATCATTTTTGCTGTATGAGTATGAACCCAAGTAAAGCCACCGTTTCACGTAGAGAATAGGGCCCTTAACTCTATTTTTCTCGGTGAAACGTGTTCGACTTGCTGCTTCATTATAAAGCTGATAGTGATGCTAATGTTTATGAAAAGATTTGTTTCTACCAATCAATTAATAAAAAGATTGCCGATATAGTCATGAAAAACAACCCCCCACTCCTGTGACGTCGGGTACATATGGCATTCATACACAATAGGAAAACAGTTTGTCCATCAGTTATAAATGAAAATAAGCTATAGTTTGACACATGTTAAAGTGTATGTTCTCTGACGTCACATTAATTAATTTTAAAATATATAATGGATATTTCGCGATATTTTCAAATTAGAGGCTCTTTAAAGAACGATATTTTTAAAAATTTAGTACATAGAAGTCATATAAAAATTCTTGCAACAGCTATACAAGGTGTTAAAAAAAAGTCTTCGGAAATTTTAAGGGCGTATAGTATATAGCAAAATAAGTGCAAAAAAACTAATAAACATAAGTCCGAAAATTAACCGTTTGAAAGATATGAGCTATTATAAAAAACAAGTTACTACACACATGGCAATCAAGTTTTCTGTGATTAACATAGCCTTCCAGGTCTCCTGACTTAACGCTTTTATTATATTTAAAGAGTTTAATTTATTCTACTCCAATTAATAATGCAGCGCACTTACAAGAGCGAATAGAATATGCCTGTGAGATAATTCGAGTAAAACCGGGAATTTTTGAAAAGATGCGAAATTCGTTTATAAAATGTGAATCATATGTTAAGATGGAAGGAGGACATGTAGAACCTAATTACTTGTTCTTCTGGATGTAAACTTGAGGAATACGAAAAAAATATAATTTTTGGAATCGTGGTATTGAAGTTATGCGATCCGAAACTTTCGTCACACACACACAGACACACGGACACACACACACGTACATACATACAGACATCATCGTAAAAATGGTAAAATCGCATTATAGGGATCCCAAAATATGGTTATTCACTAAAAACTCAACATTGAATTTTTTGACCAAAGACAATATCTTCCTTACCTAAAGGTGACGGAAGGTAAAAAATCAGAACACCATATTTAATACTTTTATGTCATACTGGTTTCTAAAGCAACGTTTTTTGAACGATTTATAAAACAAACGTGAAACATTAAAGTCCTAGAACTTTAAAATGATATTTAAAATTTTACCTTCATATTGAATCCTTTATTTATGCGGTATTAAATTGTTCTCCGCCTCAGTAGCTTCGTCTAAAATATCTTAAGGAATGTATTTTTCATCAATTATAGCGAATGAGAATGTTAATGAAACCAGAAAAATTCAATTTCAATCTGTCAATCTGTCAAAATTTTGCTAGGTTTTTCGGAGAATTGCGACTTAGCCTACTTATACGAAATTCATACTGCTACAAATTGCTGCATGTTTCTTTTAATAATTTGATAACTAGAAACCCGTATGACATAAAATTATGTATGTACCTCAGACTAAAAATGTATTCAACAACTTGCTCATACCTGGAAGATTCACTTTTCGTCCTAGATACATTATTCTGTTACCAAAAAAAAAGAAAAAAATCCGTCAAATTGTATGTGTACTAAACGTGATTTTATTTAAGTTCCTATGGTCACTTAGTTGTCACGTACCGGAATAAGCGAACCCAGCAACGTGGCTAAACATAAAAAAGTAGAAGAACACTGCATTACTAAAATGTAAGTAAAACCTGCCAAGAGTTCGATGAAATTCTTAAAGTTGTGGGTTGCTTTACATTTTAAAATTAACACTCTTAATGACGTTGTATATAAAGTGTGCGTAAAGAAATAATAATTTATATATATATATGTATATATATATATATATATATATATATATATATATATATATATATATATATATGCAACATAAAGTTTTAATTAGTATTAATGGTACATGATTAATTGAACAAATATCCGTGGAAATAATATTAAAATTGCTGTAATTGAAAATTGTTACGAACTAATAATCTAGTTCAGGTAGCTGACCAGTTATGTTAGACAAATGGCCATTCTTTAAGATTGTTTATATTTACCTAGGTAATGGTTTATATATCAACATAATTATACATAAATAAAACTATTCAGTTAACGGTGCTAACAAATGTCGAGCAAGAAAATTTAAATATTTGTAAAGTATTATTCAAATCTGTTATACAAATGATCCTATTGAAACACTCCTCATGAATACAAGTTTCCTATCCCGTTATGATTTCTATTTTATTCCTAAACAATTTGTCGTCAATTAACAAAATGCGGACAATATTTCAGATTTACGGCTTACAAACATCGTAACATGTCGGTCAAGCTACAAGGTGTGAAAACGATCGCTACCGCAGACGAACGTTAGCAGAGTCGGGCTTTTCATTTCGGAACATGTGATCCGGAAAGAAAATTGAAAAGAATCCAGTAAACCACTTTTTTTATTGACGTTAAGATTTCTAAATTCTCTGTAGATAACTTGTGAATGAAGTCTTTTTCAAGAATATAAATAGATATATCACCACGGCTTTCTAAAAAATGTTACTGGACAGGTGTATTTAAAAAAAAAATTTGGCAACTTTCCACAAGCTTTAATGTAAAATATAACTACCGTCTTTATATCTCTACTCATTTTTGGGGACTACGCTCACAATTCATATGATCCAATTTTGGATAAAAATAAATTGCTTCAGAGATATTTGTGTTCACCATTATATCATGACAGAAGTTAAAAAGTCTTGAAAATTCATATTTGTAGTATTATAAGTAAAGTTTTATCTTACTCTTTTGAGTACTGTAAGGGTAAATTTCACCATGAATACAAAATGTTATTTTATTTTAATTGCAGTTTAATGACATTACAAAACTGCAAATTTAAGATTAGTTTTAAATAATTTAACACATTCACTGACCACGAATTTTGGCGTAGGAGCCCGTGATACCACAGCCCATTTAATAAAAAATGAGAGTATACAGTAATATTTTCACAGTACCGAATTTTATATTTGAATCTCAATGCCGACACATATGTCTTGGGTACTGCTCTAAAAAATTAAATACCAACCCTGGGTCGGCATGGACAGCAATATCGGGATTTTTTTATACGTATTTACGTAAAGATAGTGTTTTCACAGAACTTGCAGGTTTGCAGTATTTCTAGTACAGTGTGTTAAAAAAAAACTCGAAGTACGAACACAGGAACGTATGTCCGTACTTCATTTCACATAAGACATAAGAAAATAGTAGATGGCTCTTGAGAGTCGACGGTTTTAATGCCCTTTTCACATTAGATGTTTAAGATAGGATGTTTAAGTGAGCCGGACTTTAAGATCTAGTGTGAATGCGCAGATACTCACTTTATCGTCACCTATCTTTATGACAGAAATTTGCGTCTTAAAGTGCGACCACGTGGCACTCGCTGTCAACATAAAGCTGATATAGTTAAAATGATTAGGCAGAAGATTCACATCATCAACCTGAAAAATACCTTATACAGGGTGTTAATAAAAAAACTTTACACACTTTAGCAGGTGATAGTAGAGATGAAAACAAGAAAAAAATTCTAATACACTTAGGTCCAATACTCATTGGTTTTTAGAAAATTTGTGTATGGAATTTGTACATAATACACAGGATTGACGGAAGGTATTGTGCTGGCCACATCAGATTTAACAACTAAGGACTCTAGGTGTTTACGATCAAGTGCGTGAGTCTCTTCGACGACGGCTGCAACTTTGTTTACAATTGATCGTAAACACCTAGAGTCCTTAGTTGTTAAATCTGATGTGGCCAGCACAATACCTTCCGTCAATCCTGTGTATTATGTACAAATTCCATACATAAATTTTCTAAAAACCAATGAGTATTGGAACTAAGTGTATTAGAATTTTTTTCTTGTTTTCACCTCTACTATCACCTGCTAAAGTGTGTAAAGTTTTTTTATTAACACCCTGTATAATGAAATATAACTTGTAGAAACTATTGGGTGTTATTTATTTTTTAAAGAAGAAGATAAAATCTGTTGTGGCTAGCACAATACCTTCCATCAATCCTGTGTATTATGTATAAATTCCATACATAAATTTTCTTGCAAAAGATTCTAAATTTCCAGTAAAATTATTTCATAAACAAACTATGCAAATTGCACTTTACACTAACATCTACTTCTTCTTTAGCTTTCCGCTTTCGTTAGGGGTCGCTATTTTTTATTTTCTTCTTCCACTCATTTCTGTTTTACGTGTCGTTCTCATTCAGTTCCTCAAGTTCTCTCAAGTCTTCCGCAATACAGTCCTTCCATCTTATCTTTGGTCTTCCTCTGTTTCTTTAACCTTCTATTACTTAGCTATTCATTCTTCATTTCTCCTCATGACATTTTCAAACCAATGTAATCATCTCGCTTGTATCTTTCTAGATACTTGTAACACTAGAGTTATTTCCTTACCGTATCTCTCCGTGCCTTCCCCAACATCTACAACAACATCCTTTCTCTGTCACATTAATTTACTTCTTATTTATACTGACATCTGTCAATTTGAATTATATGAATTTATTAGTAGTTTCCATGTTTAGCATAGCTGACTGATTTATAAAATTTAATTTCTTTAAAATTCTTTAACTCTATATCTATTGAATATGAAATATAAAATGCAATCAAATCGTATAGAGAATAATATATTCTTTAAGTTACAATAACGTTAAATGTCAATAAATCAAATTTAACTGTAAATCTTCAAATGAGGCTACTTCCGGTTCACCAATTATAACCAAAATCTAATCAGTCTAATACGAAAAAAATATAATTTTTGGAATCGTGGTATTGAAGTAATACGATCCGAAATTTTTGTCACACACACACAGACACACAGACACACACACACACACACACACATACACTCACACACATACATACATACATATATACATACATACAGACATCATCGTATTATAGGGACCCTAAAACATGCTTATTCACTAAAAACTCATCATTGAATTTTTTGACCAAAGACAATACCTTCCTTACCTAAAGGTGACGGAAGGTAAAAACTGCAAAGTTTATACTTTCGCCTATATCAGTAATCTATGCTTTTTTACAAATAAATAACGATACACCACTAAAATGGTCTAACAGAGCCAATTTTGTTTAATTAACCGACTTGGTAACTTTTATATTTCTCGAAATCCCCACACTAGGCGCGTTTTTTGGGACACTTATAGACGATGTCATTTCTGGTCAAAGTAGAAGTAGACTTCAGGATCTTTTCACACCAAAAACTGGCATTAAATTTCGTCCCCAACTTTATAGACCAAACTAAAGTTCAAAAATTAATAATACAAAAAGCTATTTGTCTCAGTATGTTCAATCAACCTTTATACAGCAGCAATCAAATCAAATCCTACTCATACTAGGGAAATAATAAATTTACTTCTTCTAGTTTAAAAATACGGAATTAATTCTACTAATTAACATAATTTACGTTACATATGCAGAATAATAAGTTTACTTCTTCTAGTTTAAAAATAGACTATGAAATTAATTCTTCTAATTAACATAATTTACGTTACATATGCAGAATCTACTCATAAATGTGTCAACATAATTTGCTCCAATTTTGCCGCAAATAAGTTATCCTACGTGACATTTTTATGTGTACATCCGGATACGTGTTGCTTGACAGATGTCAAAATGTCAGTAGCACAAGCACCGGCTGCGAAGATCCCAGATAAATATATTTTCCAATATTTACTAACGTTCAATCTAAAATATAAATTTGTTTTAAATTGCAATAAATATTAACGACCCAATAGCCAATAAATAAATTTTAAAAACTGTCCGCCCAAATTTGTTCACAAGTTTACAGATTGGAAATTTTAGTGGGAGAGAAATATTTCAGTAGCTGAAAAAAATTTCCAATAATTTTATTTTACTAAATAAAAGTTCAGAACGTATACCATATTTATTACTTTAATAAACGAGAAAATTCATTAATAGTTTTCCTATTTTACTATATTCTTCTTTATTATTATTATACATATATGTAGATACATATATCATAAAATTTTAACAACTTAATGTAAATTATTTTATGAATCTATTTAGAAGCGTAATGAAATGTTAATGTTTAATATAATTATTATATCAAAACACTCATATTCACAGAACTGTTTTACTTTTAATTTTATTTTATTTAATATTGAAATAACATAAGAAATGAAAATTGTATATTACATAAGAAAATTTAAATTTTGATCATTCAAGTGAATTTTGTTTATTAAATAAATAATTTTATTGTTGTGCAAGTGCAATATAGTTTTTATTTGCGTATTAAAAACAAAATCAAGCATAGGAAGAATAATTCAAAATAAAATTTTATATTTATACAGTTATATTGCCATGTAAAGAAATCTGATGTGGCCAGCACAATACCTTCCGTCAATCCTGTGTATTATGTTCAAAATCCATACATAAATTTTCTTGCTAAAGATTCTAAATTTTTGGTATTATGTGATTCCCTTTCTCGGCAACTGAATTCCATACTCCTGATAACAAACAAATAATAATAAGAAATTATGATATTTTGAATGAAAAATTATAACACTTGTCAGTTACGGACATAATTAATTGCTGTCATTTTGACACGGGTTCCCATATCTGCTTACCAAAGTCAGCAAAGTGATGTCACTACACGCGCCCTATACATAAATTTTCTTGCAAAAGATCCTATATTCCCAGTAAAGTTATTTCATAAACAAACTATGCAAATTGCACTTGACACTGACATCGTCTTCTTCAGTTTTTCCCCCCAGTCGCTATTTTTTATTTTCTTCTTCCACTCATTTTTGTTTTGCGTGTCGTCCTCATTCAGTTCCTTTTCTCTCAAGTCTTCTACAATACAGTCTTTTCATGTTATATTTGGTCTTCCTATGTTTCTTCCACCTTCTATTAATATATTCATCTCTCGTCATGACATGTTCAAACCAATGTAATCGTCTCTTTTATATCTAGAAACTTCTAACACTAGAGTTACTTCCCTTATTCTTTCATTGATTTAAATTTATTGATACTGACATCTGTCAATTTGAATTACCTGAATATATTAGCAGTTTCCATGGTTAAGTTAGCATAGCTGGCTGAATTATGAAATTTATGTGAATTTATTATTTGTATTCTTCTTTAACTCTATATCTGTTGAATAACAAATATAAAATGCAATCAAATCGTATAGATAATAACATATTCTTTAAGTTATAATAACATTTAACTGAGTTTTTCAAGAAAAACTGTTAAAATATTCAAATGAGGGTACTTCCGGTTGACCAATTATAACCAAAATCTAATCAAGTCTGCATATGGTTGTAAGGAAGAGGAATACGCAAGAATTGTAATTTTTGGAATTCTAGAATTGGAGATATCGTGTCCGAAAAGGCGGTCACACACACACACATACACACACACATAGACACACACGCACACACGAACACACACACACACACACATACAGACATCAACGTAAAAATAGTAAAATCGTATTGTAAAGACCCTAAAACGTGCTTATTGAATGAAAACTCACCACCGAATTTTTTGACCAAAGACAATACCTTCCTTTCCTATAGGTGACGGAAGGTAAAAAGAAATGAATTTTATAAGTAAATTATAATTATTTCAATATTAAGGGTAGTGAGCAGTAAAAGAGCACTTACTGCAATGCATATGTTTTTTTTTCCCTCTTGTGTTGGTCTGTGAACATTTCAATTCACCCTCATATCTTTAAAGGTAGATTAATAAGAAAATCACCCTTTTAGCTCTTATTAACCCTTACTTTTGATCCGTTTTCAATCTATGCATTTCCACATTCACATCGGCGCAGTGTAATCCGTCACGTTCAGTGCGTGCTGACATTCATTGAAGGTGCTGTTAATTCAATCTCGACTGATTACCATAGCGACCGTACTCCGATTTAGGTTATCCCACGCGAAAGCGTGAGTCTGTGCTTGACACCTGGAGATGGGATGGGGCAAAGAAAAGTATGATATAAATGCAGACGGGATTATCTAACGTTCACGTAACAGATTATGGAATTATGTTTACATCAAGACGTTGGTTTTTATTATTGTCCTACTGAAATAAATTTATATTCTATATTATCGGTTATGCGATACAAACATTTTCACATTAATTTATACGTTGAATAGTCACAGCGAGGCCAACACTAGACTAACAATTATGTTTTGTGATATGGTCGGGTGTCTGCGAAGTTTAACGTTAATTCGTTAATTTGTGACTTAAACCTTAATAATATGCGCACTGTTTTATGCCATCCGTCAATTGGAATTTTTGGTAATTATAATAATAATAACTTTATTTGTACTACAAGCAAAGCTTATTACAAAGACGGTTGGTACAATTTTACGGTTTGTGTTTAATTTTGTAAATCATATAAAGTGTTAGTAAAATAGATAATTCATATATCACAATACAAGTACAGTTGAAAGACATAAATATGTAATTTTAAGATAAGTAAATGTTTAAGTGTATATTAAAATTATAATTAAAACAATAAATATAAGAGCACACTGGTTCACATTCACATTTGTAGACTAGTAACAGACAAATAATGTTGCGAGGTTAATATTATACCTACGCAAAGTGTAACTGAAGTTAACTTCGAGATTTTAGTACATTTAAAATTGACAAATAACATACGTTTTAAAATACATAAATACAATAAATAAGTTAAAATATGATGTGATTGTGGTGTAAGAAACAATCATAATATAATAAATACCTAAGAAATATAACGAACATAATTAAAATTGTGTAATTACAACAAATAGAATAAAATTTGGTACGATTACGATTATACAGAAAAAATAGGGAAATAAATAAATGCCTCTGGGTTGAATAAATAATATTGAAAATTAAAATACATGAATACGATGAATAAAGTATGGTGTGGTTATAGTGTTCCTTTTAACATAACGTAACACTAATACCTTTTAAATGTACATAGAAGAGAAGGTTTTAAGAAAATAAATACATGCATATGGTATAAAATGAACAGCATTAAAATGGGTAGATCAACATAGTTAATGCACTGATGCTTTATTCTGGTATTTGCACACAGTTTATAACAGTTTTAGTTTTAAGGTTTTTTTTAATTCTTTTTTTTTGCTCACACACTGTCAAAGATATCGGTATACCAAGCCATCCGCGAAATATCACACGTTCACTGTTTTTGCACATAGTTTTTAAATTAATTTTATTTTATTGTTTGGATTAATAACACTATTAGCGATTGAACAGGCCATCCACGAAAATATTCACTAAACTGTGCATTTTTGTTATTTTCTATGAAGTCTTTTATTTTAAGTGATGTCACTATGTAGCTGAAGATATTTTTTCTTCTGTAAGGTCTGCTAACAAATTTTTGATGTTATCTTCATTTTGATGTCGGGTGTATTGTCCTAAAAAATTACTTCTTATTGGCTCAAATATAGGGCACTGAAATAGAAAGTGGATCAATGAATCCTCTTCGTACCTATTACATAGTGTTACCAGTGAAGAAAATATCAATTTAATTCACGACATGGACAGATCGGCGAATCAATGTTCAAAACATTGAATTTCGAAATAACAAATTTTTTAGCGAGGTAAGTCCCCCCGCTTCTGATGATTGATCAGTAACGTGTTCATTTCCAGAGGTTGACCGACTTGCTGCACCATTATGAAGCTGATCCTGATGTATTTGTGGAAAGATTGTTACTACTGATGAGACATAGATTCACCACTACTTGTTAATTAAAGTTTCGTCGGTTCCGATGGCTCAGTGGTAAGAGCAACGGCTCTTAAGTCATAAGAAATATAAAATATCGATCTCGTCTCGTTTTATGTACCTTGCTTTCGTTCTCACATATTTTTTTGGGTCTCGTCTCGTAATAAAATAAGCGCTTGCGCACTGCGTATTTAAGCCACAGTTTAACTGCAAGACCAGGGCTGGATACGAGATCTAACTCCGGCCCGGATAAATAGTGGCAGACCGGCCCGAATCAAAATTAATCCCAATTTGGAATTCCGACCGGCCCGATTTTAAGGTTCGGCCCACTGGGCATTCGCCCGATGGTCGTATCCGGGCCTGTGCAAGAAACATAAAGTTCGCACCAGTCTTACCGTCGTCCGTGTATTTTCAATCGTAAAACTTAATAAAGAGAAAAACACAAGATTCTGGTCACCAAATTATTTCAATAAGAACATTTGTTTGTTCATTTAGGGTCACCAGAAAATGTGATGTTACTAATTAATTTAATTTGCCTCTAAAATAACTAATTTATTACAAAATTTTGATTTCTAAAGTATTACAAGACCAACATCTGTTGTAATTTTGTCATTAAAACTAATTAAACATTAAAATAATCTTTTTTGTAACTAAAAGTAAACTTCATCATTAAATATATGCCACCTTTTAATTATGATTTAGTCATCAAGAAACTGCTACATTGGGAATCCGCCGAAAACCAATCATTCCGCTTCGCTTCGTATCGACGCTTAATATATCATCCCTAACTTTTCAGGGGCGGTAAGAACTGAGATGAAGGAAGGACTGAAATGTTAAAGAAAAACTAATTCTGTAGGATGTAAAACCGATTTTTACCTCTCGCTAAGAGAGGTATTGCATTCATGCTAAAAATCGCATATCCAGATTTTATTGAATAAGCACGTTTTAAGGTCCCTACAATCCGATTTTAACATTTTTACGATGATGTCTGTGTGTGTGTGTGTGTGTGGATGTATGTGTGTGTGTGTGTGTGTGTGTGTATGTATGTAAGATGTTGGAAGGACGATTACTCAAAAACTATAAGACATTCATGGGAAGATCTGAAAAGGTTTTGGTAACAATTGGACAACCGTAAGTAGAAGATTCTTGAAAAAAAAATCTAAATAATATTTTTTGAAAATTTTTCTTTGTAATATTAAAGAAAATTAAATTCTTTATCTGATACATTTAAATGTTTTATTATATATTCTATAGATTTGGAGATAAAAGAAATATAATATATAAAATAATCTGTTATAATAAATTTTACAGCCGAAAGAATGCCATGGAAAATAGTTTCAAATTTAAATTGTTTGTAACTGACAGATAAATGTCAGTGTCAGAAATACGGAGACATTACTGAAGTACATACATTATATTATTTCTTAATGTATTAATAAATACATAATATATATCCTTCAAAAATACTGTCAATCCTGGCAATGAATTGGAAACATTACGAAGAATTAGAAGAGGATAAAATTTCTTCATAAAATGAATTTAAAATTAATCAATCTAAATATAAGAAATAGATATATGTAAGTAGAATTTTTGGTGTAGAGTGTAGTATACAAGAAATGTTAAATACAATAGGGCGCGAGCAGTCATGTGATTTTGTTGGCCCTGACTAGCAGATATGGGGGCCCATGACAGAATGATAGCTAGTAATTATGTATATAGATGTCAAGTATCATAATTTCTCATTCTAAAGTTAGTGATTTTCCAATTGCATGTGGTTTATTTTCCTCGACAAGTAAATTCCACACTCCTGGTGACAAATTAACTACGTGTATTTAGAAAATCTTGAAGTTTTGAATGAAAAATTGATGTGATATCCATGTACATAATTACTAATTATCATTCTGAAACGGGCCCCCACATCTGCTTGTTAAGGCCAACAATGTAACATGACTGTTATATACTTATGTAACCAAAAAAGTAAGTGGCGAGAGGTATTGTATTGGCCACAACAGATTTTTTTTCTTTATTTTGCATTTACTCACTCTAAACCGATACCAATCGAAAAAATGCAATGGATTTATATAATTTTCACATTCACGTGTCCTATGTACGAGTTAGCGTTTTAACTTCACCATTTGTATATGTAAACCCACTCTGTTGAGGGGTTTAAAAAACCAACAGGCGAATCAGTGGAAGCCTAGGGAATTCACCACCACCCACAAAACATAATTCACATGTTACTTTAATCTCACAAGAAAATAATTACAGAAAAGAAACAGTATAAATCAAGGTGTACCTAAAGAAAATTTTATATTTCTTAATTTTTATATTGACATAACGACAAAATGCTGAAGTAGATTATCCTATTATTCATTTAATAATTGTGTTCGCATAAAAATGACAATAATCTCATGGATATAAAAAAATAATTACAAACTTTAGAAAAATATTTTATGAAGAAGGACTGCAAGATGAATATGTTAACGGTGTTCGTAGTACAATATAAAAAAAATATCGCACCTAACTCAAAAACTGAATAATATTAATACAAATGTCTGATCCTGTTACACATGAGGCGGGTTTTCAACTAGTATAATTTATTATTATCATTAAATATTCAACTTATTTTCATAAAATATAAAGCGATCCATAATTAAGTTTCCATTTTCCATTTTATTATGAATTAAATTGTTTATTATTTTATTTCCTGTCTCGAAGTCATTAAAAGATTTTTATTTTTCATAATTGTTTCAGCGTGCTGAGGTCGTTAAAAAATTTATTAGGCTGAAATTTTTTTAATTAAAAACGCAGATATTAATTTTATTACAGGACATTTCATTGAGAAGGTTTAATACCTACTTTATAAAATAATTAAGACTTCTACTCAAACAAAAATTAAGATTTCATTAATAAATAAAATAAACACGGGACATTTTATATCATGAAACATCATAAAGTATTAAGTATTGGTATAAGATTTCGATTTCTCAAATTCTATAAGATTAAAGACCTGTGTAACTACGGATTCCTCAATTTAAGAGTAATGGGAAGAGTTGAATAGATTCTGGTAACAATTGGACAACCGGAAGTTGTAGTATTTTAACAAAAATCTTCTAAATATTATTTTTTGAATATTTATGTTATTACAAATATTAAAAAACAAATTTCTCTATCCGACACATTTAAAAAATATATTATAACTTCTATAGATTTAAAGATATAGATATATAATCTATAAAATTATCTGTTGTAGTAAATCTCACAGCCTGCTCACAGGCCAAACATCTCCATGGTAACTACTTGAAAAATTAAAATGTAGGTAATTGACAGATAAATGTCACTAATGTCAGTGTCAAAAATTCAGAGATAGTACTGAAGGTTTTTTTTCTAGGAACGATATTTAATATTTCTTATTGTATTATTAATTATAGATTTAAAATTATAGGTATATTATATGAACCCTTCAGAAATAACGCCAATCCCGTTAATGAATTGGAAAAACCTTGAACCTTTAGAAGAAATGGAGAAAACTTGCTCATAGAATGAATTTAAAATTATAGAAAATACGGATATATAAAGATTAGGTGTAATTAGATTTTTTTGTGAGTAGAAGAAGTGTTAAATACAATACTTATATATACCACAATGGAAAGGGCGCGAGAGGTATTGTGATGGCCACAACAGATTTTTTATTTTGAGAAAAAATATGAAATAATACTGGATTTTGATTTACATTACTAGAGCATTTTTTGCTATATTTCTTTTATCATTGTTGAATATTAAGTTATGATTCAAAGTTAAAATTTTTATAAGCGTGTCATATTAGTAAATTACACCGATGTAAACAAAATATTTTTTTTGTTTTACAACGATGTACCTAAAATTTGTTTAAGTTTATTTGTTTCAAACAGTAATTATTTTTATTTATTTGTTTCGTTGTCACAACTATTGTTTTTCACATTTTAACCCAGAAATTTACGAATGCTTTCAGCGCTGTATGTACGAGTATGAGTTGAACAGGGATACACTTGGATACTATAGCTGCCATTCGTCTTTTGTTTCATGGCAATTCATATACAGAATGGAGGATTGTAATAATTTTTTATTCTATTTATTAAAAATGCACAAATTTGTATTACAAATATAATTCTTTGATGTTAGGGAAAAATTATTGGAGATGTAGTCTTGGTAAAATGATTTTATTAAATTATCATTTACTTAACAATCCGACGTTTCAGTTTATAATAAACCATAATGTGGCCAGCACATAACCTCTCGCCGTATATTTTACCTGGCTGTATGCATAAAACAAAGAATATTTTTATAAATACAAATAATATATTCATATAAATCTATGACGTATAAACTTCTTTATTATTCAATAATAGCATGTCTCAACATGAAGATATTTTACCATAAATTATGTTACAATAAATTACAAAGTAGAGTTTACCATATATAAATATTAGGCTGGTAACTGCAATTTTCAATTCGAACAACGTTGTTTACTTTCTCTTCATATTCTTCTAGTAAAAACATTAATTTTGGGCGGTCTAAAATGTATATATGGATTGTGCATCTATTCTTACATATCTTCTTTTACATTTTATTTTTTCATACATGTTATATCTAAATAACACTAATTCCCTTTAATAAAGTGACGGATAGATTGCACTCCGATTATTCTTATATCGATGTGTAATTTTGTCAATATTTACAACTTACTTGAGAAGAATTTGATAGCTTTTTCGCAATTCAAAGTTACTCTAGTCTATAGTACTGGTGTACATTGTCCCATAATGTTTGAAACAAATTTAAGTCCTTCAACCTAGACTTGTCATCTCCATAATAGTCACAGATCAAGAACTAAGGGATTCTCCAAGTACATTTTTAATTCATTACTCATTATTTCTGACACTGACATTTATCTGTCAGTTACAAATAATTTAAATTATCAACTATTTTTCATGGCATTCTTTCGGCTGTCAAATTTATTACAACAGATTATTTTATATATTATACTTCTTTTATCTCTAAATCTATGGAATATATAATAAAATATTTAAATGTATCAGATAGAGAATTTAATTTTCTTTAATATTACCACGAAAAAATTTCAAAAAATAATATTTAGAAGATTTGTTTTCAAGAATCTTCTACTTCCGGTTGTCCAATTATTACCAAAACCTTTTCAGATCTTCCCATGAATGTCCGATTGGGAAATACGTTGTTAAACAAATTTTAAGTCTTATAGTTTTTGAGTAACCGTCCTTCCAACATCCCACACACACACACACACACACACACACACACACACACACACACATCCACACACACACACACACACACACACACACAGACATCATCGTAAAAATGTTAAAATCGGATTGTAGGGACCTTAAAACGTGCTTATTCAATAAAATCTGGATATGCGATTTTTAGCATGAATGCAATACCTCTCTTAGCGAGAGGTAAAAAGTGATAAAATACGTGCATAGGTCAGAGCTACAAAAGTTAACTTTTGTAGACAGAAAATACGTTTCTTGTTAAGGGTGTAGTTTTATGCACAAAATTGATATAACTAATTGCAAAAAAACACATATTGGAAAAATTAAAGTTTTATTTTATTTACCACATTATGTCGTTAGTTTTTAGCATAATACAGAATCTTATAACATATTTTACCTTAAATTTCACTACATTTTACTGTTTTATACAGGTGTTCATTTTAATTTTCGACTAGTTGTAAATGCATATTAAGGTTTATATTATTTTGATTAAAATATGGCTATAATAAGAGTGCCATGAATAAAAAAATAAGCACGTTATTTTTACCTTCCGTCACCTTTTGGTAAGGAAGGTATTGTCTTTGGTCAAAAAATTCAATAATGAGTTTTTAGTGAATAACCATGTTTTAGAGTCCCTATAATATCATTTTACCATTTTTACGATGATGTCTGTATGTATGTATGTGTGTGTGTGTCTGTGTGTGTGTGACAAAAGTTCCGGATCCCATAACTTCAACACCACGATTCCAGAAATTATAATTTTTTCGTATATCTCAAGTTTACAGCCAGAAGAATAACTGATTAGATTTTCGTTATAATTGGTGAACCGGAAGTAGCCTCATTTGAAGATTTAACAGTTAAATTTGATTTACTGACATTTAACGTTATTATAACTTAAAGAACATATTATTCTCTATACGATTTGATTATATTTTATAATTCTTATGCAATAGATACAGAGTTAAAAAAATTTAAAGAAATAAAATTTTATAATTCAGCCAGCTATGCTAAACATGGACACTACTAATATATTCATATGATTCAAATTAACAGATGTCAGTATCAATAAAAAGTAAATTAATGTGGCAGACATGAGGATGTTGAAGTATATATTAGGGAAGACACGGAAAGATACGGTAAGAATAATAAATCTATTGTTACAAGTTTCTAGAAAGATACAAGAAAGACAATTACATTGGTTTGAACATGTCATGAGGAGAAATGAAGAATTATATTTGAACAAGAATGGGTAGTTTAGTAATAGGAGGATAAGATGGAAGGACCGTATTGCGGAAGACTTGAGAGAAAAGGAACAGAATGAGAACGACCCGCAAAAATAGCGACCCCTAACGAATGGGAAAAGCTAAAGAGGAAGAAGATGTCAGTATCAAGTGCAATTTGAATAGTTTGTTTATGAAATAATTTACTGGAAATTTAAAATCTTTTGCAAGAAAAATTATGTTTGGAATTTATACATTATGCACAGGATTGACGGCAGGTATTGTGCTGGCCACAACAGATTTTTTTACATATATTAACACGTATTAACACGATATTAGTCTCGTTGCACGACTACACCTTATTCAATCCAAAGTAATGATATTTTGTATTATTCAATACGAGAATTGGTTAATGCTGCTGATCACACCGTCTGGAAGTTGAGCAACGGGTAAGCCGCTGACGAGCGTTAGAGCTTCGCAAGACCATATACGTGGTTCGTAGCAAGAATAAGGTCCGCATGACCTTATGGGGATCCGCATGATCCCCGAGACCCTCATGGTCTCACACTAACGAATAGCGTAACGTAAGATCCGCATGACCTTATGGGGATCCGCATGATCCCCGAGATCCGCATGGTCTCACACTAACGAATAGCGTAACGTAAGGTCCGCATGACCTTATGGGGATCCGCATGATCCCCGAGATCCGCATGGTCTCACACTAACGAATAGCGTAACGTAAGGGCCGCATGACCTTATGGGGATCCGCATGATCCCCGAGACCCGCATGGTCTCACACTAACGAATAGCGTAACGTAAACATACCGATTTAATGCTGAAAATAAATATAACCTGAAAATAAATAACGTTAAGAGATCTCACCTAGAGTATAAACTACCCCACGCCAAAAACGCACTTTGTCAAAACAGCCTCTGATATATTATTATGGTTCCTCTACGGCTACTAACAATCAACTGCCAAAATATTGTATTAATCACCTGAAATAGGGTTGTATAATCGTTTAGAACAACAATTAGCAAGTGCTGTTATCGCATTTTATTGTTTTCTACATAGAATTTAATTATATATATTTTTATCCACATAACAGATGTTTACATATACGATCCCGCTAACACATGTACGATCCCACTAACACATATAATTGGTACACTATGAAAAAATACGTGAATATTTTATTTGCGTTAGGGTTTCATTAAGTCAAGTAGCTTGATATTTTTGTAAATTACTTGACTTGACTTGAAAATCAAGCTTTTCAAAAATTCATTACTTGACTTGACTTGATTTTCTATCGTTACTACTTGACTTGATCAAGCAATTTCAAGCAAATTCAAGATACTTGATAACGAACCGATTATGTACGAAAATGCACGAATCAGTAGAATCGTAATCTAGCTGTGTGTGGTACGGCGTGGCGCGCCATATGCTGTGCTGATTCACTACTGTAAGTTAAAATTTCTGCAGAGGTTTAAAAAATTCACTCAATACTGAAATATATACTAGAATGACCCGAGAATATGTCGACAAAATTTGAAGACCTAATCATTATTATTAAGATAACTGTAGATGGTTAAACTATCACACAAAAGCCCAAAAAGCTGTACTCCATTCGAATTAAGAATAATAATTGGGACTTCAGATTTTGTCCACATATTCTCGGGTCATTCTAGTATATATTCCAATAATGAATGGATTTTAGAAACCTCTTAATATCTCGGAGAAAAATAAAGTTCCAAAATGTGCCAAAACCAATTGTTATTTAAATGGGTAAAAATCAAGTGCATTTAGGCACGGTCAAATATTAAAATTACGCGGAATCATTGCCAGTATATTTTTTTTATTTATTTGGAATCACTTTAGGGGGCGGCCCGGTTAAAATTCGACTTGCTCCCTTTTAAGGTCCACCATAATACATATACTATAAATAGTTTGTTAGTCCATATATTATACTTTTAAATATTTTTTTTATTTTTAAATTTGAATGTATGATTTATTTTTATGAATAAAAGTCTATATTTCAAGGTATAGGTACTCGTATTATTGATATTGTTATAAAACATAAGGAAGTATATGAAAATGAAATGTAGTCTTGAAGAACTTCTTGATTTTTCTGGTAATTAAAATAACTATACTTAATTTTTTCAAGTAATTGAAAAATAACTACTTGATTTTTCAAGTACTTGACATTTTAACTACTTGACTTGACTTGACTTTCGGCTACTATTGCTTGACTTGAGCTTGACTTGATTTCAAGTCAGGTCAAGTAACTTGAATATCAAGTCAAGCCGTGAAACTCTAATTTGCGTTGACATTTATGATTAATTGGCTGCCGTCTTACCGTCAAAAGAGTAGACTGGAGAATTTTACACTGTTGCCAATTCAGAGGCAATGTTGAAAATGCTAAGTAATGACGAAACGGGACAGGATCACAGGTTGCGGAGAAAAAGTTGAGCATCAGTCCATACTTATTTGACGGCGAGTACAATAGTATATTACGTACCATGAACTGTAAGTGACAAGTTTTAGGTCGAGAATGTAGTGTGTTTTATATTTCTGCTGTCTTAATTTGAAATCGTAAAAATAGTAGATATAGTATGTAAATAGTTTTATGAACTCTTTAGTTGTCCTTTTTCTACAGTCACCGAAGCCGTTTGTATCAATAACTAATCCGACGATTCTAAAACTTACATAATATTATTAATTGTAATAAGAGCAATTGCTTTAAACACTACAATAAATGAAATAATATGTTATTTTTATAACAAGGAAAGAAATTAAAATAACTTTTTTTTTTCATTAATACTCATTCAAAGATAATCTTTTATTTCTTAAGCCAAAACTTAAACTGAATTTATTACCGCTTATTTTCTTTATTCAATTCACTTGACAATTGTCCCAAAAATAATAAACAAAATTGAGACATACATACATATATAACAGTAAAGGAAGAATGAAAAAAAAAAAATTATTCTTAGAGCGCATCTCCTGCACTATAATGCACACATATGTAAGGTAAACATGCAATTTGAATGTACAACAGAAAACCGCCTAGTAATCATTTCACCCAAGCATGAATTTAATTCAGCATTAGTTTTAGACTAAAATGAGGCTAGAGATGATTAAATATGTGTATCAAAGGAAATTAGCGATTTTTTACTATAATTAATGTCTGTAATTATTGTGCGTAGCGTACTTAACAATAAAACTTCTCTCTTTTAAATTAGTGCAAGTAGAGTAAGTAAAATTAAACGCACAATGTAATGCCGCCTAACACACATGTAGTTTAATTCTGCTTTATTATAGTCATTATTTTTAATGATCATTATTTTTCATATATCAGATGTATTAACAAAAACGTAGCTGCTGCATTTTTGAAAAGTGAAATAAATAATACGAGGGTTCACTTGAAATTTAGTTGGAAAGTTAAGTTAGAACTTAGTGAATCAAATTTTTAAAATATCGTTGTGAGTGAATAAAATTAACCATCGAGCATTTTCGAATCTTGATATCTTTGGAAGTTTTTAATCCACCTGAAATTAATTTGATAACAATTTTTAAGTCTCCCAGAGAAATATGGAATTAACCAAAGTTTATTTTAAAATTATCATGATTTATAATTTGAAAGCTTGGGCAGTATTTAATTCAGCCTAAAATTAATTTGACAGTTTTTAAATCATCCAGTAATTAGTTTGTCCTTTGGCAGTTTTTAAGTCAACATAAATTAATTTGACTGTCTTTAAGAATTCAATATATTAGTTTGAAAGCATTCCAAAAGAAAATTAGTTAGAAGCTTTTATATAGTATATGGACTAAATAGTAAAGTGTATTATTGTTAAAGGGAACTACTTTGAACACACATAAAATAAAATTCTAAAAAATCTGATGTGACCAACACTACTTCCCGCCATTTACCTACGTATATAATTTTTATATTACTTTATAAATTTATCCATACAATATATAGAAAAAGTATTAAAGCAAACTTGTAGAAAATGGAATAATCTTTAATTTTTATAATAACAAATTGACAAAAAATTTTTGAAGAAAAACTATCTTGACTTTCAAGTAAACTGCCATTTCCAGTTATCCGATTGCCACCAAAATCTAATTAGTTCTTTCCATATTAGAACTTTCTGAATGATAGTATTTGAGTTAGAGCGTAAAGAGGATCCACAAACACACACAAACATACACACAGACATCATCGTGAAAATGTTAAAAATGGATTCTAGGGACCTTAAAACGTGGTCATTTACCAAAATCTCGTTATGCGATTTTTACCACGATCCCTATACCTCCCTTACCAAGGGTAGCGGGAGGTAAAAATATGAACCATATGTTTTATTCTTACTGTGTGTCATCCTCGTATGAGACGCCTTATCGTTCGATTTCGGTCGCGTCACAAAGAACAAAAAAGAAAGTACAAAAAATATAAGACCTACTTTTGTAATTCTGAATGAACCAAATTAATTCCCCTAGCCCAACTTAATAAGCTGCATTTTATAACGTACTGGGCAGGGCGTGAAGCTAGCAACCTCAAACAGTTGATTTATTTAGCACTGGACAAAATCAGTTTCTTGTAGTTTTCATTATAGATGGTACAACGCAGAAAGCAATTTGAATAAATATATAGGGTGTTTTATTTGAAAATTAAAAGTTGCTATCAATTACTCGAGAACCGGAAATAATAATGTTGCACTACTTCCGCTATATATAGAGGAGTTTACATACAGTAATATATGTATGTTATATAGTTAAAATCCTTAAACGTAATAATAAGCAAGATAATCGCTGGTTTATTTATAGACGGAAATGCAAGTTTTTACACACTAGTGACTATAGTCCATCTCATATAAACTTGTCATTATTATGGTTTTATTATCGTTGTAAATTATAAATAATTGGACGGGCCAAAGCAACAATTAAATTTATTACTAATAGCTTTTATTGTATCATAGTATGGTCAATTAATAAAAATGAAGCATTAGAATTAAAAAATATATTTGAAAAAGTATTATGTAGCAAATAAAATGTTTCAAAAATTAAACTACGAGAGTAACTTTTTTGGGAGGTGGTGAACCCCTATGCTTACATTACGCTGTTTCCACTTTTGATTTGATTCCCATGTCTCATAGGTAGTAAGAAATATTTTCATAAATATATCAGGATCAGCTTCATAATGGTGAAGTAAGTCGACCGATATTTGGAAACGATTACATTTATGATCAGCTGTCAAAAACCGGGGTCCCACCTCGCATAAATTGTTATCATTCCTAATTCATGTCTTTGGTCAAAATATTTTGAACCCGTTCATAGGAGATATCCACAGCCTCTTCTATTTCTCACAGCTTGATATGCCGATCGACCATGAACATATGTATAAAACTGATGTTTTTCACTGGTAACAATTATTGCAGGTTGCTGGCCTTCCACTGGAAGAAACATCTTCAATGCTTTCCTTCCCACGTGGGTATAAATTCAGTTGCCCACATTTTAACTCTCGCTAAGAGAGGTATTGGATTCATGCTAAAAATCGCATATCCAGATTCTATTGAATAAGCACGTTTCAAGCTCCCTGCAATCCGATTTTAACATTTTTACGATGATGTCTGTGTGTGTGTATGTGTGTGTGTGTGTATGTGGGATGTTGGAAGGACGATTACTCAAAAACTATAAGACTTTAAATTTGTTTAACTACGTATTTCCCAATCGGACATTCATGGGAAGATCTGAAAAGGTTTTGGTAACAATTGGACAACCGGAAATAGAAGATTCTTGAAAAAAAATCTTCTAAATATTATTTTCTGAAAAATTTTCTTGGTAATATTAAAAAAAATCTGATGTGGCCAGCACATAACCTCTCGCCGTATATTTTACCTGGCTGTATGCATAAAGCAAAGAATATTTTTATAAATACAAATAATATATTCATATAAATCTATGACGTATAAACTTCTTTATTATTCAATAATAGCATGTCTCAACATAAAGATATTTTACCATAAATTATGTTACAATAAATTACAAAGTATAGTTTACCATATATAAATATTAGACTGGAAACAGCAATTTTCAATTCGAACAACCTTGTTTACCTTCTCTTCATATTCTTCTAGTAAAAACATTAATTTTGGGCGGTCTAAAATGTATATATCTGGATTGTGCATCTATTCTTACATATCTTCTTTTACATTTTTTTTTTCATACTTGTTATATCTAAATAACACTAATTCCCTTTAATAAAGTGACGGATAGATTGCACTCCGATTATTCTTATATCGATGTGTAATTTTGTCAATATTTACAACTTACTTGAGAAGAATTTGATAGCTTTTTCGCAATTCAAAGTTACTCTAGTCTATAGTACTGGTGTACATTGTCCCATAATGTTTGAAACAAATTTAAGTCCTTCAACCTAGACTTGTCATCTCCATAATAGTCACAGATCAAGAATTAAGGGATTCTCCAAATACATTTTTCTTTCATTACTCATTATTTCTGACACTGACATTTATCTGTCAGTTACAAATAATTTAAATTTGCAACTATTTTTCATGGCATCCTTTCGGTTGTAAAATTAATTACAACATTATTTTATATATTATATTCCTTTTATCTCTAAATCTATAAAATATGTATAAAAATATTTAAATGTATCAGAAAGAGAATTTATTTTTCTTTAATATTATCAAGAAAAATTTTCAAAAAATAATATTTAGAAGATTTTTTTTCAAGAATCTTCTACTTCCGGTTGTCCAATTGTTACCAAAACCTTTTCAGATCTTCCCATGAATGTCCGATTGGGAAATACGTTGTTAAACAAATTTTAAGTCTTATAGTTTTTGAGTAACCGTCCTTCCAACATCCCACACACACACATCCACACACACACACACACACACACACACACACACACACACACACACACACACACACACACACACACAGACATCATCGTAAAAATGTTAAAATCGGATTGTAGGGACCTTAAAACGTGCTTATTCAATAAAATCTGGATATGCGATTTTTAGCATGAATCCAATACCTCTCTTAGCGAGAGGTAAAAATTAAATTCTCTATCTGATACATTTAAATATTTTATTATATATTCTATAGATTTAGAGATAAAAGAAATATAATATATAAAATAATCCGAAAGTATATACATTTATATTATTTCTTAATGTATTAATAGTTAAATATTTAGTATTATAGGTATATTACACATACCCTTCAGAAACACTGTTACTTCCGACAATGAATTGAAAACATCTCGAAAATTTAGAAGAGTAGAACAAAATTTCTTCATAGAATGAATTTAAATTTAAAAAATCTGTTGTGGCCAGCACAATACCTCTCGCCACTTCCTTTTTTTGTTACATAAGTATAGGGCGCGAACAGTTATGTTACATTGTTGGCCTTGACAAGCAGATGTGGGGGCCCGTTTCAGAATGATAATTAGTAATTATGTACATGGATGTCAATTGTCAATTTTTCATTCAGTATTTCAAGATTTTCTAAATATACGTAGTTAATTTGTCACCAGGAGTGTGGAATTTACTTGTCGAGGAAAATAAATCACATGGAATTGGAAAATCACTAAATTTAGAATGAGAAATTTTAATACTTGACATCTATACACATAATTACTAGCTATCATTCTGACATGGGCCCACATATCTGCTTGTCAAGGCCAACAAAATCACATGACTACTCGCGCCCTTTATTTAACATTTCTTGTATACCTACACGCTACACGAAAAATTCTACTTACGTATATCTATTCCTTATATTTAGATTGTTCAATTTTAAATTCATTTTATGAAGAAAGTTTGTCTTCCAATATTTCGAAATGTTTCCAATTCATTGTCAGGATTGACAGTATTTTTGAAGGATATATGTAGTATACCTTTTATTTTTTAATTTTTAAATATTAATACATTAAGAAATAATATAGGTAATGTATGTACTTCCCAGAAAAAGTCTTTAGGAATGTCTTCGGATTTCTGACACTGACATTTATCTGTCAGTTACAATTTAAATTTTCCATGGCATTCTTTCGGCTATAAAATTTATTATAACAGATTATTTTATATATTATATTTCTTTTATCTCTAAATCTATAGAATGTATAATAAAATATTTAAATGTATCAGATAGAGAATTTAATTTTCTTTAATATTACCAAGAAAAATTTTCAAAAAATATTATTTAGAAGATTTTTTTTCAAAAATCTTCTACTTCCGGTTGTCCAATTGTTACCAAAACCTTTTCAGATCTTCCCATGAATGTCCGATTGGGAAATACGAAGTTAAACAAATTTAAAGTCTTATAGTTTTTGAGTAATCGTCCTTCCAACATCCTACATACATACACACACACACACACACACATACATCCACACACACACACACACACAGACATCATCGTAAAAATGTTAAAATCGGATTGTAGGGATCTTAAAACGTGCTTATTCAATAAAATCTGGATATGCGATTTGTAGCATGAATGCAATACCTCTCTTAGCGAGAGGTAAAAATCTAAATATATGAAATAGATATAAATAGAATTTTTAGTGTAGAGTGTAGGTATACAAGAAATATACATTAGGGCGCGAGCAGTTATGTGACTTTGTTGGCGTTGACAAGCAGATATGGGGGCCCATGTCAGAATGATCGATAGTAAGTATGTATATAGATGTCATATATCATAATTTCTCATTCTAAATTTAGTGAGTTTCCAATCCATGTGGTTTATTTTCCTCGACAAGTAAATTCCACACTCCTGGTGACAAATTAACTACGTGAATTTAGAAAATTTTGAAGTTTTTAATGAAAAATTCTGACATTTATGTACATAATTATTAATTATCATACTGAAACGGGCCCCTACATCTGCTTGTCAAGGCCAACAATGTAACATGACTATTCGCGCCCTATACTTATGTACTTTTACGCAAATATTTGATCCCGGCACGGTATTATTTTTCTCTTTTTTAAAAGGCCAAGTAATAACAATTCCAATTACGTCAAAAATTAGTGGATTAACGTAACATAAAATATCCCAGACACTAAAACAGTTCATATAATCTCACCGAAAAATAATTGTGCCTCTAGTGCTGTGTTAGGACTAGGAATGGGACGGATTTCCGGTATCAGTAAATCCGGCTGATCCGGAGTAAAAACCGGAGCTACCGTTTCGGCCAAACTGAGCTTACATGATTCGGCGATCCGGCCAAATTTGTTCAGAAAGTAAAAAACTAACAATTTAGGGTTTAAATGGGAAATTTTATAACGTTTTCTTTCTCATCTAAAATAGAATACATATTAATATATACTAATAATCATTATATTTTTTAAAAAAATATTATGTATAAAGAGTAGCATATCTTCATTCTCTAATGTTAATCTAGTCTAGCCCTAGACCTATTTCCAATACAGATATTACCTATTTCTGAAAATAATTGTACTGAACAGACACTACTAGCTAGGCCAACTCTATTACTTACAGCAAGAAATGTTTTTATGATTACCCTGTCACAAAATTGAGTCTAATTTCTTTTCTACATTAGCCACTTTGTAGTAAAGATTATATTGAACAAGTTTGTTGTTCCCAGATTTTGTAATCCATATATGTTGAAGGTGACTCCAGCGATTCGGTCCTACCCTTAGCCGGATAATTAAATCCCGATCCGGTACATTCCTAATTAGGACGTGAACTTTCCAATCCATCCGCATAGTATAAAACATTTAATTATATGTAAACTTAACTTTAACATAAATTGAATATTAAAAAGTTGAATCGACTGTTAATATGAAATGAAGGATTTGAAAATGCTGGAGAAGCAGTCCTTGTATATTGTTAATTTAAATAAAAATCTTTAAACCACAAATCGACGTTTCGGATCGTAGTGATCCATTTCTAGGATATATTGAAGTTTTTATATAAGACACACATTAAGTATTACAGTTTTGGTAAAAATCTGAGATGTATGCACGTATTTTAAAAAAAGAAATATCCGTTTTTGGTGACATTGCGTTCATCTTCTTTCATAATAATTAATATGTGTATTCTGTAATAACACCAATATACCCTGAAGATGGATTACTAGGATCCGAAACATCGGTTCGTTGTTGAAAGATTTTTCTTTAAATAAATAATATAACAACAACAGCTTCTCCAATATTTCAATTCCTTCATAAATTAAATAGTTATCAGTATTTTTCATGCTATATTTTATCGTAACAGTTTTTCACTACTTAGATCAACTATGAAAATCTCTTTCAGCGCAATGGAAATTTCTGTTAAATAACATCGTAAATACTTTGCCGTCTACGTAAATATTCCACCTGTAAAGACACGTAGGTGTTAGAAAAATTATCGCAATCCGTATTTGAAATTGCAGTACACAACAACAAGAAAAGAAGCACACAAACCGTAATTGAATAAAATTGCTGTATTCTGTCAGCAATTTCTTACTCATTTATGAGTAGAATTGCGTGCCCCGGGGACTTTACTAAATTACTCGTACGGTTGCTATTTTCAAAAAAATCTAGATGAAATACTAATTTAATAAAACTTTAGAGAGAACAACTATTTAAATACACAGAAATGAAATGTGTTAGATGTAACTCAATACAAGAATGTATTGAAGTTTGCGAACAAATAGGTTTCAATAAATGCCGTTCTAAAAGATTTGAAATATCAGGCCAACTCAAGGTTTAGTTTCATCAAGCCCAAATCGAGCCTAAGCTTCAAATTTCAAGACAACACGTTGACTTCTGGTAACTTGGTTGGAACAAAGCTTTTTCAAGCCTTCTTATAAAATTTGCTTACAACGAGTCCGGCAAAACCATCATGTTATGAAGGTAACATACATCTTCAATCAGCACGTTTTTGCGAACTTATAACAACTGCGGTTCATAAAAGTATCTGCTTCTGTTACCTGTCAGTCGCTTAGCTTAAAAAAATTGTAAATAAGACGGTATTACAGCACAAACTCCCTTCTGGTGATGACGTAAATGCCAAAACTAAACTCAAATAAATTTGTGAAATTTTACGAAATATTGTATTTTTTACGAAAAAAAAAATTAAAACTCAAGCACTAAACTAAAAGAAATAAACTTTGAAAATTAAATAAATTATTTTCGAATTTATTTACTGCTACAATAGCATTTGAATTTTCTGAAATGTTTCGTAAATATTCAATAATGCTTTACCTTCATTTCTGTATGTATGTGTATGCGTGTGTGTGTCACGATAATTAGTCTAGTGTAATTAGTCAATCAGAAGTATCCTCATTTGAAGTTTTTAACAGATTTTCTTGAAAAAAAGCTGTTAAATATATTTTTTTCACATTTAATCTTATTATAAATATTAAAGAATATTTTATTCTATACGCGATTTGATTGCATTTTGTACTTCATATGCAACGAATATAGAGTTAAAATATTATAAAGAAATGAAATTCCATAAAGTAGCCAATTACGTTAACCAACCATGGAAACAGCTACTATATTTAGAAAATTCTGATTGAAAGATGACAGTGTCAAGTGCAATTGTCATAATATGTTTCTTTTATAATTTTACTGGAAATATAGAAACTTTCTGTATGGAATTTGTACAAAATACATAAAACTAACGGAAGGTAATCTACTGGAAATATAGAATCTTTTGCAAGAAATTTTCTGTATGGAATTTGTACATCAGATTTTTTTTTAATTAACAAATGATTTGTTTTTTTTCATTTTTAAGATGTGATTATTTTCAAAAATTTCAATGCATAATAAACGAATAAACCCTTGTAATAAATAAACGGGAGGTAATAGACAACAATAATAAAAACCGACAAAGGGTATATTTTCCTTAAAATATTTCCTTAACGAGTCCAGAAACCATAATCGAAATACAATAAATTTATATAAAAATCGTAAAATACTATGGGGTCTCGTGGCCGTGTGCCTGAGTGTCTGGTCGCGAATCTAGAGGACCCGGGTTCGATCCCGACCGACGCCAAAATTACATCGCATTTTAATGGCACAAAATTGACCCCTGTGGCGCACTCTCCACGCCAGCAATGAGTGCCCGTGAGGTGACGCCTGGTAAGCGCCCGCACGGTACAAATATTCCATCATTACCGATATCTGTGTATGAAGCAGATTGGCACACCCAGCAATGGATAATATGCCGTGATGAAATATTTATTTATTTATTTATTTTATTTTAAATACTTACTGATTAGTTATTCATTCCTCATTATAAAGTTATAACGAATTAAACATTTTATGACGTGACGGATATCGATTTGATTCTATTGGCCAGAAATATGAAAGCTGAGAATCCCGCCTATAATTCCACAGCACTCCGCCTATTGGCAGTTCTGGTTTGCATCACTAGGTGTCACTAACGCAACTGTTATAATAACCTTTTGCATCGCACTTACTCGAATATTAATTAAATAGGATAAAATTGAAAATATAATTTTACTGCGTTTGTATTAAGATTAATTAATATTAATTAAAACTTAAAATATGTAAAATATAACTTTTATATTAAAAAATATACTCGTATAATATCTGCTCTAATATGAAAACAATGTTTCAGTGCCACTGGACAAATACAGGTCACGTCACTAAATTTTTAAAAAAATCATATCTTGCTTAATATAAGGATTATTTAATAAAAAAGCAAACTGCAAAAGCAAATTGCGAATTTCTCCGTGAAATGAACAATATAATAAAAATTACAAAGTTACGTCTAATTTCACTAGGATACAACTTCTGAGTCAGCATCTATGAAGCCATCGTCAGAAGTCGGCCAGCACAACAAGTAACCATAGACGCGTTTCGCACTAATTGGTGCTCTTCAGTATGGTGTAACCTGTGGTCTCTGCTCGATCCTCCACAGTGAGTGGATTCCTGTAGCAGAGACAATGACTCCTTGTGCTGGCGATGATCTTAAGAACATCACGATGGTAAAAGGCCTGTAGAGGTCAAAGTATATCTCGTTAGAGGGCGCTGACGGTATTAACTTACCTCTACAGGCCTTTTACCATCGTGATGTTCTTAAGATCATCGCCAGCACAACGAGTCATTGTCTCTGCTACAGGAATTCACTCACTGTGGAGGATCGAGCAGAGACCACAGGTTACACCATACTGAAGAGCCCCAATTAGTGCGAAACGCGATTATGATTACTTGTTGTGCTAGCCGACTTCTGACGATGGCTTCATAGAAGCTGACTCAGAAGTTGTATCCTAGTGAAATTAGACGTAACTTTATAATTTTTATTATAAGGATTATTTACATCGGGTTTTCGTTAATCGTCATACCTTTGTACAAAATTACATAAAAACAATAAATATGAACCCCTATTTCCCATACAAAAATGTATTTGACTTATTTTGCCTTACTCTTGTTTTTAGCATTCTAAAACGACCAAAAATTATGAGTTAATTTAATCTAATATAGTGTGTTCAATAAAAAACCTAACTTGGAGTAGGCTATGAACAGAGAAACGTATGACTGATTATTATTCAATTCAAAAGTCAAGTTGTCAAGGATAATAAAATATATAACCATGCGCCGTTTTCTAATTTGTTTCCATATCTAAAATAAGATTCAAGAATAAAACTTTTCTTTAGATAACATTTTTGACAATATCTCGTGTCAAATTGACATTTAATTAAATATTTTTAAATTGACCTATGTTTCTTTATTCATAGCCTGCTCCGAGTTAGGTTTATTTTAACACACTGTACATGGATGTCTTTGTAATGAAAAGAAGAAATTTCTCAGAAAAAAATTAAACATTTTTTGCCGTATGCCATTTTCTATTAATTTTTAGCCTCAAAAATGAAATAAAAACCATTTTGTTAAAATATTTATATTTTATTCTATATACATTTTGCGCCTGAGAGCAGCAATAAGCTCTTACGATGAGTATCGCGACAAGCATATCTTACAGGTTTGTAAATAGTCACGCAATAAGTAACACTAATATTGTTATAGTATTACAAATTTAGTTTATAAGTAGATTACATAAAGTATATAATTTGCTTTACAAATACGTGCTTCTTCGAACAAATATAATTCGAGGAAACGTGCCCTCGCGAATATACGAATATCAATTAGAGAAATTAACAACATCTAATTCATTTTACAAGAAATAATTTTGCAAATTGAAATTTCTCCAATATATGGAATTAATTTGCTATATTTGCTAACGACATTTCAATTTCATGCAAGAATGTATTTTATTATCCACGTTTGACGGAAATGTTTCAATCACATTTAAATTTACAACATTTACATAAGAAGCCAATTCGATCAAATGGAAACAAACAAAAATTTGAATAATATAACGATCAATAGTTCAATAGTATAAGTAGGACATTCATATGTAGTGATGATTTGTAGTCGCAACATGTGCAGAGTAAGCGTATTCCGTGTCAAATGCTAAATTTAAATGTAAAATTTAGAGAAAATACTACGAGGAAGAAATTTATAATTCAAGTTCAATTTGTAATATATCGCAATATTTAGATTTATACTGAATGATAGGAACAGATAATATTCTAAAATTATCTAGGGGAGAGTAGAACAAGATGACGAGATTAAGGAAAAACTTTTTTTTTATATTTATTATATATTTTAGTCTTCTTTATCATCAGAAAAATATTCATACACTATGGCCTTATTAATAAAAGTAATTGTAAACAAAATTGCAAACACTAAACTAATCAGCATGATTGTCTTACTTTTAGACGCTGCTTACAGTACAGTTCGTTCTACCATCATAACTAAATGTATGTACCTCAGTCCATAAAGTTGGGAGAAATCAAGAAAATGATTACCTTTACTAAGAAATATTGCATGCTTTTTGAAACTTCAATTTGAATATTCAATATAATATTCAAAATAATAAAACGATATCAATTATCTCAACAATAAATCCCTCATTTATAAATCGTATTATTACGACAGAAGAAAAAAAAATATTTAAGTAGAATTAGTCGAGATTCATGTTTCATTTATATCCATTTGGAGAGATAAAAGATTAAATTCTTTGTTATTCAAAATTCAATGAAATATTGTAACTTAAGTTTATAAATAGAATTCTAAACTCTGTATTGACTTTTCAATATTTCCTATAATACATTACATTTATAGAACACAATGAAGAAATATGAATAATCTTGTAACACGAGAACACTTGACCAAAAAATCTGATGTGGACACCACACGACTTCCTTGTACGATTATTAAACTATACATATTTTTTTAATAAATAAATTACAAAATATTTTTTTTAACTTCAATACAGTAAGATATATAGCGACCATAAAGGGAGTTTTTAAAGAGAGTTTTGATTACAACAAAGAAATATTTGATTACAACAATGAATATGACTAATTTCACAATAAAAATATAATATTTGTTATTGTGCGAATCATAAAATTGCACGTATTTAACATAATTTGACATGAACATTTTTTTTATGTTTTTGTCTGAATCCATAGCAAGCTTTATTACAAAAACAAAAAAGTATATAATTTTTAAATTTACGTATCTCGCTTATACAAAGGGCTAATTCAATAATACTTGATGTGCTAGACGCATAAATTAATTCTCTAAAACTTTTATTTGAAGCATTTATTTTTAAAATCAAAATAAAATCATTTTATTCAAGAAAAACTGTTAACAACTTCAAGTAATGTACCACTTCCGGTTAGCCTATTTTAACCAAAATGTATTATGTTATTTCGATTGACATAAAAGTCTTGTATACCAAATTTGAAAACTTTTGGATTATATTTTAAAACAGTTTTTCATTAAAATCTATTATAGGCTTCATGTAAAGTGCCACTTCTGGAAATTGTGTAATAACCAGAAAGGGAGATGCACAACTAGATGTTATAGGAGTCCTAAATACAAAATTTCAACTTTCTACGGCTTACCGTTTTTGAGTTATGCGAGATACGTACGTACGTACAAACGTACGTACAGACGTCATGACGAAATTAGTCAAAATGGATTCAGGGATGATCAAAATGGATATTTCCGCAGAAATCTGGAAACCGAAATTTTTCGCGATTACAATACTTCCTTTACTTACGTACAAGGAAGTAAAAAGTAATCGCAGCTAAATTAAAACTAAAAGTACTGTATCAGTACCGTCAATTACTTTTGCCAGATGTTAAATTTTGCCTTATCAATTCATTTTTATTTCCCCTTTTAAATTATTGTTCAAGCGTTTACGTACCTATGTAATCTAACAGAAGGTGATTAATACAAAATTAATCTTTTGCAAAGTAGCTGCTTGCGATTTGTATTTAGTGAATGTAAATTTAATCATTTCTCCCTGTACCTGTGTCGTATACAAAACAATTATTACCCGATGTCCACAATATTTACATGAAAAACTTGAACAAAAAATCTGATGTGGCCACAACAATACCTTCCGTCAATCCTGTGTAATATGTATAAATTCCATACATAAATTTTCTTGCAAAAGATTCTAAATTTCATAAACACACACATACATACAGACATCATCGTAAAAATAGTAAAATCGTATTATATGGACCCTAAAACATGCTTATTTACTAAAAACTCATTATTGAATTTTTTGACCGCAGACAATACCTTCCTTACCTAAAGGTGATGGAAGCTAAAAAGACACAAATATAATTTACGTGAAAATGTTATATATGTTGTGCATTCCTTCAACAAAATTAAATGTACAAGTTCTTTTTCACACTTAGCTGCTATTCTGTTTAATAATATTGCATTCAATTTAATATCTCTATCATATAGCTTTTTCAAATGTCATATAGAGTCTCATGGCCGTGTGCCTGAGTGTCTGGTCGCGAATCTGGGGACCCGGGTCGATCTCGACTGACGCCAATAATTACCTCGAATTTTAATGGCATAAAATTGACTCCTGTGGTGCATTCTCCACGCCAGAAATGAGTGCCCGTGATGTGACGAATGGTAAGCACCAGCATGGTACAAATATTTAATTATTACCGATATCTGTGTACAAAGCAGATTGACACACCTAGCAATGGGTAATATGCCGCGATGATATATTTATTTATATGATGAAAAAAATCGATAAGTTAATTTGTGTAGCCACTATCATTGTAATTTGACTATTATTACTGTTAATTATTTTTGGTATTATTACTATCTTTATTATTTTTCATATTTTTGGTTACTGGTATAAAAATCGTAATGGACATTTTTACCTTCCGTCACTTCTAGGTAAGGAAGGTATTGTCTTTGGTCAAAAAATTCGGTGGTGAGTTTTCATTGAATAAGCACGTTTTAGGGTCTTTACAATACGATTTTACTATTTTTACGATGATGTCTGTATGTGTGTGTGTGTGTTCCTGTGTGTGTGTATGTGTGTGTGTGTATGTGTGTGTGTGTGTGACCGCGTTTTCGGGCACGATATCTCCAATACTAGAATTCCAAAAATTACAATTCTTGCGTATTCCTCTTCCTTACAACCATATGCAGACCTGTTTAAATTTTGGTTATAATTGGTCAACCGGAAGTACCCTCATTTGAAGATTTTAACAGTTTTTCTTGAAAAAATCAGTTAAATATTATTATAACTTAAAGAATATATTATTGCCTATACGATTTGATTGCATTTTATATTTGATATTCAACAGATATAGACTTAAAGAAGAATAACGATAATAAATTTTATATAAATTTCATAATTCAGCCAGCTATGCTAACTTAACCATGGAAACTGCTAATATATTCATTCATATTAATAATTCAAATTGACAGATGTCAGTATCAATAAAATGAAATCAATGAAAGAATAAGGGAAGTAACTCTAGTGTTAGAAGTTTCTAGATATAAGAGAGACGAATACATACTGGTTTGAACATGTCATGAGGAGAGATGAATATATTAATAGAAGGTGGAAGAAACGCAAAACAAAAATGAGTGGAAGAAGAAAATAAAAAATAGCGACCCCCTAACGAATGGGAAAAACTAAAGAAGAAGATGTCAGTGTCAAGTGCAATTTGCATAGTTTGTTAATGAAATAACTTTACTGGAAATATAGGATATTTTGCAAGAAAATCAGGAGTATGGAATTCAGTTGCCAAGAAAGGGAATCACATAATACCAAAAATTTATAATCTTTTGCAAGAAAATTTATGTATGGAATTTGTACATAATACACAGGATTGACGGAAAGTATTGTGCTGGCCACATCAGATTTTTTAGTATATATTTTTTTCTATTTCGTATGTACTTTTTGTATTGGTTAGGTGGAAGATCAGCCTTGGCTGAACCTTGTCATTGAGATTAACTTAATAAAGTATATTATTATATCGATGTTTTAAAGTGACTACAGGATAATTAGCGTTTATCCGCTGCTGTTAAAGAAGGAGATATATAAAATTTTGCGGATGACTTCGCATCAGTTTACTATAATAATAATAATAGTAATAATAATAATAATAATAGCAAACCAAAACGTTCACTATCTTAAAGCAAACTTTGAAGCAAATACTTTTTAGAAATCTTGAGTGTAGTAATATATATTTTTAATAATTAATTGCAAGTTAAAAAAGAAATTTATCTCAAGTCAGTTAGTTAACCTAATCCATTATTAGTAACTTCACTTAACGCTAAACTAACCTGTTTGTTTCGCACGTTTAATCCGCTGAACTCAAACGGGTTTGCACTTAAGTGGATAAACTAGTCTGTGTCCAGGTCACCCCAGGGATATAATCCATATGGGATTCAAAAATCCCAAAACACTATACATTACATTACATTCAGTGACTCACACATTTTTCCGGACAGAAAAATACACCTGGAAAATACCCCCCTAAAAGGGAACTTTTGTTTAATTAATCCCATAACGAACATATTATTCTGGATAATCTGTATTATGCAATATATGGAACATTTGAAACTAATATTCTTTTACAATGGTGATCATTTTCACACGTGCAATAGCAATAGTATGTCATGTACTTAAAACCACCATAATTCTTATAATGATCACGTTTACAAAGTAATAGTTGTTGAAACGGTGCGCATGACATTACCTTCATAGCTTCAGGAATAGCTCGTATCAATACATCGTGTTTACAACACAACATTTTCAAGTTCTTTTGCTACTTATTTACTTTTTTTCCTTTCAAGAAGTCTTTGGAATGAATTGGAATTACTGGGAAAACATTTTCTTTGGAAATGTAATAAATAATACACCGTTCATATATAATGAATGGAATTGTCTTTCAAAGCATTATAATAAGAACCTTCCTACATAGAAAGTCCATCACTTGCAATACGAGGGTGATATTAAAATCATTGATGATAAATAAACCAGGTAGGCCGTGGCAAAAAAATGCACTTTATTTTAAACAGTTATTTACCTGCATTTGAAAATAAGATGCAAAAGTAAAGTTGTGAGTGAAAATATAGAATGGGATACCTATTTGACTTTAATGGAATTTTTAGTGAATTAGCACGTTTTAGGGTCCATATAATACGATTTTACTATTTTTTAAAATTCAAGCCTACATCCAGAAGAAGAGATGATTAGATTTTGGTTATAATTGGTCAACCGAAAGTACCCTCATTTGAAAATTTTAACAGTTAAATATCATTTATTGACATTTAACATTATTATAACAAAGAATATATTATTCTCTATACGATTTTATTGCATTTTATACTCAATATTCAATAGATATAGAGTTAAAGAATTATGAAGATATTAAATTTCATAATTCTGCCAGCTATGTTAACCCTGAAAACTGCTAATATATTCAGATATTTCAAATTGACAAATGTCCATATCAATGAAAAGTAAATGATTATGGCAGAGATCAGGATGTTGAAATATAGATGTTGGGAAAGACACGGATAGATACAGTAAGGAATGAAAGAGTAAGAGAAATAACTCTAGTGTAAGAAGTTTCTAGAAAGATACAAGAGAGACAATTACATTGGTTTGAACATGTCATGAGGAGAGATTGTGCAACAGTTTATCGGTGCAAATTAGAAGATAAAGGCTGAAACTCGAAAGTGGACGAAGGTAATAAATAAACTCTTAAATTGAGGAGCTAAATTTATTATGTGTACTCAAGTCAGAGCAACTACAACAACTGAACTATGAAAATCAATAAAACAAGAACATGACAACCAAAAAACATAAAAATACATGGGTTGCTTTACAAAATAAATAAATAACAACAATGAAACATACAAGGTTGCTTTACAAAATAATAAATTATAAATATAACATTTGAAATAAGAAAATGAATGCATCTGAGCTGGCGTGGGTAACGTAGTGATATTTAAAATTGAATTACCCGCGCTGGCACAAGATGAAGAATATATTTGAAGAAGAATGAATAGCTTAGTAATAGAAGGCTGAAGAAACAGAGGAAGACCAAATATAAGATGGAAGGACTGTATTGAGGAAGACTTGAGAGAAAAAGAATTGAATGAGAACGACACGCAAAACAGAAATGAGTGGAAGAAGAAAATAAAAAATAGCGGCCCGTAATGAATGGGAAAAGCTAAAGACGAAGATAAAGATGTCAGTGTCATGTGCAATTTGTATAGTTTGTTTATGAAATAATTTTACTGGAAATTTAGAATCTTTTACTAGAAAATTTATGTATGGAATTTATAAATAATCCGGTTCCCCAGACACTCAAGCATGCGGCCACGGGAGCCCATAAAATAAAATAGTTCTTATTTAAGCATAGCTCAAAATTTAAATTTTGCAAGCAATTTTATAAATATTTGATTTATTTTTACCTCCCGCAACCCTTGGTAAGGGAGGTATAGGAATCATGCTAAAAATCACATATCGAGATTTTGGTAAATGACAACGTTTTAAGGTCCCTAGAATCCATTTTTAACATTTTCACGATGATGTCTGTGTGTATGTGTGTGTATATATGTATGTATGTATTTATGTGTGTGTGTGTGTGTGGATCCTCTTTACGCTCTAACTCAAATATTATCGTTCAGAAAATTTTGAAATCTTGTATTTATACCTTATTCTAATATGGAAAGAAGCCATTAAATTTTGGTGTCAATCGAATAACTGGAAATGGCAGTTTACTTGAAGTTCAAAATAGTTTTTCTTCAAAAAGTACCTTTAAATGTTATTTTTTCGCAATTGGTTGTTATAAAAATTAAAGATTATTCCATTTTCTACAGATTTGCATTAATACTTTTTCTATATATTTTATGGATAAATTTATAAAATAATATAAAACTTATATCTCGGAGCTTTTGCTATAAACACAACACCCTGGTTTCACAGTTTAGCTCAAATGTATGTAACTGACAGATAAATGTCACTGTCAAAAAAATAATCATTTCAAATTAATAACACTAACATTTTCAAAAGAAAATTGTAAATAGAACAAGAGTTACATGGAAAGGAACTTAATATACATAATTTTAAATTAATAATAATGTTTTAAAACGAAAATTGTGAATAAAACAATAGTTAAATGGAAAGGAACTTAACATACATAATTTCTAGTATTAGTAAATATGCAGGTATGGATTTAAATAAGAAAATAAATATATTATCACAGCATATTACCCATTGCTGGATGTGCTAATAGACAGATTGTACATAGATTTCGGTAATGATGATGACATATTTGTATCGTGCGGGCGTTTACCATGCGTCACCTCACGGGTACTCATTTTTGGCGTAGAGAGTGCTTCACAGGGATTAGTTATGTGCCATTTAAAACTTGAAATATTTGATAGTAGAATTGAATCCGGTTCCCCAGATTCTCCACCAGATACTCATGCAAAATTAAATGGCGGGAGCTTTTGTGTTGGCCACATCAGATTTTTTACCATTACTTCTCTACTCTATTTGTAATAGGTATATAAGGAAGTTTAAAAAAATGTGTGTGTATATTGTTAGTGGCACACAAATTCATTTTTCTCAACTGTCCACTGTCCTACAAACAAAGTCATTTATTTCCGAATTTACATAAGCTAGTTTTAGAGAAAAAGCTATAAAAATATAATAATTGCACACATATGAAGTAGAAAGAAAGCGACATATATTCCTCAATAAGTGTAGATATTTAGCTCCGCCTTTAAATACAATCGTACTAATCAAGAAGTACAGTAAGCTCAAATAATGTCAAAAGTTTTATATTATGAATGAATGAATAGTAAATTTATCTATGAATTTAAATACGAGTAGTATATTTTAACCTTTCGGATTCCAATTTCCTTTTTTTTCTTCTTTGTCACGTTACAACTAAAATAATTTGCTGATACTCACTAGTATGTATCTCTATCTATTTTTGAGTTAGGTCCCCCAAAACTCACATGCACCCACTTTTGATAAAAATTTCTAAATTTAAAAATCTATTTTTCCTACAAATCTATCAAAATTAGGTTTTTAATATTTGTTTTTAGGATTAAAAACGTCATTTTATGACACCAGTGTTAAAAAGTGACAGACCATTGTTATTTTTAACATTAGTGTTAAATGTGAATTAGATTCGTTGGTAATAACAAATGGAACAATAAATCTACATTTTTAGCACGTTAAAAAAATATTAGAAATACGAGTTTAAATGAAAATATAGTGTGTAGAAAAAATAGTGTATGAAATACATGTTAAAAGTGATTTATTTTGTTCGAAGATTTGGACCACTCCGCGTCGCGCCGTGTTCCAAACTGATAAATAACTATTTTCTACAAATCTATTAAAAGTGGGCTTTCTAATATTTGATTATAGGGTTAAAAATGTCAATTTAGACACCAGTGTTAAAAGTGACAGATTATATTTACTTTTAACATTAGTGTTAAAAGTGAACTAGTGACCTTGGTAATAACGACTAGAACAACAAATTTACATTTCTGACATGTAAAAAAATTATTGGAAATATAAATTTAAATGAAAATCTATCTGGTGGCTAACTTTTGAATTAAAAATATGCTCAGAATATATTATTTTCTTCCTTTCATAGAATTTTTTTGCAGTTTGCAGGCCATTTAAATAATTTAAAATATCCTTTACCACAAGTTTCATGTTTTTAAATGTCTCTAAAAAGTGTAAAATGCAGTATCAGTGACAGATTGATAGTCCAAACATCTCAGTTGTGACGTCACAACAAGATTATATAATGGCGGGTAAAGTAAATTTGAATAGTGTATGATATACGTGCAAAAGTGATTATATTTTGCTCGACGATTTGGAACACGACGACAAAATAAAATGTCACTTTTAACACATATCATAAATAACCATTGTTATACTTTTAGATACATTACAACGCGGTGATAATTATTATTATTAATTTCATATTATTATTATTATTCAATAAAAATTAGGGATATTTCAGCCTTAGCCTATTAATGTCCCGGAGCATTAATAAATTACATTGTTTTATATATTTTGTGATATATTGTTATTATAAAATATTATTTGAATGATTTAGATATTTTATTTTATTTTATTTTTCATGGATTGTCTGTCACTGGTTCGGGCTTGTTTGAGGGATGAATAATTATTAAATTGCCTTTGGTTGGTATTTTTGTTATATTGTGGTTGTACTGCGAGTTAGGTGTTGCACATGTTGCGTACTTCTGTAGTAGGTTAATTTCTTTTTGTTCCTGAGATATTTGCGGATCCCGAAAATTATTTCATAGCTACATGGCCTGACGACGTTGCCATTTGATTCAACAGGATTTCAGTTTTTTGTTTATTCAAATTGACTAATACTTATGTAATTTTGTCCGTAGAATCGAATTGTAAAGATGCCAAGGAAAATACTTCTCTTGTAAGAATTCATATAAGCATTCAAGAATTAAATATTTGAAAATATTCTCTAAATAGCCTTAAAGTTGACAATATCACGTAATAACCATTACGTATTTTATAATTAATTATTGAAATTTGTGAAAAAAATTGAAAAAATTTGAAACAGAATGTGACGTCAAAGTTCATACAGCTTAACATGTCACAAACTATCACCTACCTTTATTTATTTATTAAAAATAAGGTAGGCGATGGACAAACTATTTTCCTAATGGCTATGAATAACGTAATGTATGTTTGACGTCACAGAACTGGGGGGTTACTTTTCTTGGTCCCAAACTTTTTATTTAATTAAAAAAATGTAAAACAGGCTCATTGAATGATTAAATATTCCAATTCAAATGACAATTACGTGCCAGGAACATTTGTTACCTTACACGCTGAGACATCTGGTGGATACCAACTTGATAAACATGATATTATTTTTTATGTTCTAACTTTGCATTTTAAAAACCACACGGTTTCATTCACTCATTTTTACCTTCCGTCACCTTTAGGTAAGGAAGGTCCCAAAAATACGATTTTACCATTTTTACGATGATGTCTGTATGTATGTGTATGTGACGATAACTCCCACACTACAATTCTAAAAATTATAGATCTTTTGAATCCTCTTCTTTACATAAATATGAAGAGCTGATTAGATTTTGGTTACAATAGGTCAACCGGAAGTATTATAAATATTAAAGAATATTCTTATTATCTATGATTTGATTGCATATTCTAATGAGGCCAGCACAATACCTTCCATCACACCTGTGTATTATGTATAAATTCTATACATAAATTTTCTTGCAAAAGATTCTAAATTTCCAGTAAACTTATTTCATAAACAAACTATGCAAATGGCACTTGATACTGACATCTTCTTCTTCTTTAGCTTTTCCGATTCGTTAGGGGTTGCGCTTTTTATTTTCTTCTTCCATTCATTTCTGTTTTGCGGGACATTTAAATTTACAACATTTACATAAGAAGCCAATTCGATCAAACGGAAACAAACAAAAATTTGAATAATATAACGATCAATAGTTCAATAGTATAAGTAGGACATTCATATGTAGTGATGATTTGTAGTCGCAACATGTGCAGAGTAAGCGTATTCCGTGTCAAATGCTAAATTTAAATGTAAAATTTAGAGAAAATACTACGAGGAAGAAATTTATAATTCAAGTTCAATTTGTAATATATCGCAATAATTAGATTTATACTGAATGATAGGAACAGATAATATTCTAAAATTATCTAGGGGAGAGTAGAACAAGATGACGAGATTAAGGAAAAACTTTTTTTTTATATTTATTATATATTTTAGTCTTCTTTATCATCAGAAAAATATTCATACACTATGGCCTTATTAATAAAAGTAATTGTAAACAAAATTGCAAACACTAAACTAATCAGCATGATTGTCTTACTTTTAGACGCTGCTTACAGTACAGTTCGTTCTACCATCATAACTAAATGTATGTACCTCAGTCCATAAAGTTGGGAGAAATCAAGAAAATGATTACCTTTACTAAGAAATATTGCATGCTTTTTGAAACTTCAATTTGAATATTCAATATAATATTCAAAATAATAAAACGATATCAATTATCTCAACAATAAATCCCTCATTTATAAATCGTATTATTACGACAGAAGAAAAAAAAATATTTAAGTAGAATTAGTCGAGATTCATGTTTCATTTATATCCATTTGGAGAGATAAAAGATTAAATTCTTTGTTATTCAAAATTCAATGAAATATTGTAACTTAAGTTTATAAATAGAATTCTAAACTCTGTATTGACTTTTCAATATTTCCTATAATACATTACATTTATAGAACACAATGAAGAAATATGAATAATCTTGTAACACGAGAACACTTGACCAAAAAATCTGATGTGGACACCACACGACTTCCTTGTACGATTATTAAACTATACATATTTTTTTAATAAATAAATTACAAAATATTTTTTTTAACTTCAATACAGTAAGATATATAGCGACCATAAAGGGAGTTTTTAAAGAGAGTTTTGATTACAACAAAGAAATATTTGATTACAACAATGAATATGACTAATTTCACAATAAAAATATAATATTTGTTATTGTGCGAATCATAAAATTGCACGTATTTAACATAATTTGACATGAACATTTTTTTTATGTTTTTGTCTGAATCCATAGCAAGCTTTATTACAAAAACAAAAAAGTATATAATTTTTAAATTTACGTATCTCGCTTATACAAAGGGCTAATTCAATAATACTTGATGTGCTAGACGCATAAATTAATTCTCTAAAACTTTTATTTGAAGCATTTATTTTTAAAATCAAAATAAAATCATTTTATTCAAGAAAAACTGTTAACAACTTCAAGTAATGTACCACTTCCGGTTAGCCTATTTTAACCAAAATGTATTATGTTATTTCGATTGACATAAAAGTCTTGTATACCAAATTTGAAAACTTTTGGATTATATTTTAAAACAGTTTTTCATTAAAATCTATTATAGGCTTCATGTAAAGTGCCACTTCTGGAAATTGTGTAATAACCAGAAAGGGAGATGCACAACTAGATGTTATAGGAGTCCTAAATACAAAATTTCAACTTTCTACGGCTTACCGTTTTTGAGTTATGCGAGATACGTACGTACGTACAAACGTACGTACAGACGTCATGACGAAATTAGTCAAAATGGATTCAGGGATGATCAAAATGGATATTTCCGCAGAAATCTGGAAACCGAAATTTTTCGCGATTACAATACTTCCTTTACTTACGTACAAGGAAGTAAAAAGTAATCGCAGCTAAATTAAAACTAAAAGTACTGTATCAGTACCGTCAATTACTTTTGCCAGATGTTAAATTTTGCCTTATCAATTCATTTTTATTTCCCCTTTTAAATTATTGTTCAAGCGTTTACGTACCTATGTAATCTAACAGAAGGTGATTAATACAAAATTAATCTTTTGCAAAGTAGCTGCTTGCGATTTGTATTTAGTGAATGTAAATTTAATCATTTCTCCCTGTACCTGTGTCGTATACAAAACAATTATTACCCGATGTCCACAATATTTACATGAAAAACTTGAACAAAAAATCTGATGTGGCCACAACAATACCTTCCGTCAATCCTGTGTAATATGTATAAATTCCATACATAAATTTTCTTGCAAAAGATTCTAAATTTCATAAACACACACATACATACAGACATCATCGTAAAAATAGTAAAATCGTATTATATGGACCCTAAAACATGCTTATTTACTAAAAACTCATTATTGAATTTTTTGACCGCAGACAATACCTTCCTTACCTAAAGGTGATGGAAGCTAAAAAGACACAAATATAATTTACGTGAAAATGTTATATATGTTGTGCATTCCTTCAACAAAATTAAATGTACAAGTTCTTTTTCACACTTAGCTGCTATTCTGTTTAATAATATTGCATTCAATTTAATATCTCTATCATATAGCTTTTTCAAATGTCATATAGAGTCTCATGGCCGTGTGCCTGAGTGTCTGGTCGCGAATCTGGGGACCCGGGTCGATCTCGACTGACGCCAATAATTACCTCGAATTTTAATGGCATAAAATTGACTCCTGTGGTGCATTCTCCACGCCAGAAATGAGTGCCCGTGATGTGACGAATGGTAAGCACCAGCATGGTACAAATATTTAATTATTACCGATATCTGTGTACAAAGCAGATTGACACACCTAGCAATGGGTAATATGCCGCGATGATATATTTATTTATATGATGAAAAAAATCGATAAGTTAATTTGTGTAGCCACTATCATTGTAATTTGACTATTATTACTGTTAATTATTTTTGGTATTATTACTATCTTTATTATTTTTCATATTTTTGGTTACTGGTATAAAAATCGTAATGGACATTTTTACCTTCCGTCACTTCTAGGTAAGGAAGGTATTGTCTTTGGTCAAAAAATTCGGTGGTGAGTTTTCATTGAATAAGCACGTTTTAGGGTCTTTACAATACGATTTTACTATTTTTACGATGATGTCTGTATGTGTGTGTGTGTGTTCCTGTGTGTGTGTATGTGTGTGTGTGTATGTGTGTGTGTGTGTGACCGCGTTTTCGGGCACGATATCTCCAATACTAGAATTCCAAAAATTACAATTCTTGCGTATTCCTCTTCCTTACAACCATATGCAGACCTGTTTAAATTTTGGTTATAATTGGTCAACCGGAAGTACCCTCATTTGAAGATTTTAACAGTTTTTCTTGAAAAAATCAGTTAAATATTATTATAACTTAAAGAATATATTATTGCCTATACGATTTGATTGCATTTTATATTTGATATTCAACAGATATAGACTTAAAGAAGAATAACGATAATAAATTTTATATAAATTTCATAATTCAGCCAGCTATGCTAACTTAACCATGGAAACTGCTAATATATTCATTCATATTAATAATTCAAATTGACAGATGTCAGTATCAATAAAATGAAATCAATGAAAGAATAAGGGAAGTAACTCTAGTGTTAGAAGTTTCTAGATATAAGAGAGACGAATACATACTGGTTTGAACATGTCATGAGGAGAGATGAATATATTAATAGAAGGTGGAAGAAACGCAAAACAAAAATGAGTGGAAGAAGAAAATAAAAAATAGCGACCCCCTAACGAATGGGAAAAACTAAAGAAGAAGATGTCAGTGTCAAGTGCAATTTGCATAGTTTGTTAATGAAATAACTTTACTGGAAATATAGGATATTTTGCAAGAAAATCAGGAGTATGGAATTCAGTTGCCAAGAAAGGGAATCACATAATACCAAAAATTTATAATCTTTTGCAAGAAAATTTATGTATGGAATTTGTACATAATACACAGGATTGACGGAAAGTATTGTGCTGGCCACATCAGATTTTTTAGTATATATTTTTTTCTATTTCGTATGTACTTTTTGTATTGGTTAGGTGGAAGATCAGCCTTGGCTGAACCTTGTCATTGAGATTAACTTAATAAAGTATATTATTATATCGATGTTTTAAAGTGACTACAGGATAATTAGCGTTTATCCGCTGCTGTTAAAGAAGGAGATATATAAAATTTTGCGGATGACTTCGCATCAGTTTACTATAATAATAATAATAGTAATAATAATAATAATAATAGCAAACCAAAACGTTCACTATCTTAAAGCAAACTTTGAAGCAAATACTTTTTAGAAATCTTGAGTGTAGTAATATATATTTTTAATAATTAATTGCAAGTTAAAAAAGAAATTTATCTCAAGTCAGTTAGTTAACCTAATCCATTATTAGTAACTTCACTTAACGCTAAACTAACCTGTTTGTTTCGCACGTTTAATCCGCTGAACTCAAACGGGTTTGCACTTAAGTGGATAAACTAGTCTGTGTCCAGGTCACCCCAGGGATATAATCCATATGGGATTCAAAAATCCCAAAACACTATACATTACATTACATTCAGTGACTCACACATTTTTCCGGACAGAAAAATACACCTGGAAAATACCCCCCTAAAAGGGAACTTTTGTTTAATTAATCCCATAACGAACATATTATTCTGGATAATCTGTATTATGCAATATATGGAACATTTGAAACTAATATTCTTTTACAATGGTGATCATTTTCACACGTGCAATAGCAATAGTATGTCATGTACTTAAAACCACCATAATTCTTATAATGATCACGTTTACAAAGTAATAGTTGTTGAAACGGTGCGCATGACATTACCTTCATAGCTTCAGGAATAGCTCGTATCAATACATCGTGTTTACAACACAACATTTTCAAGTTCTTTTGCTACTTATTTACTTTTTTTCCTTTCAAGAAGTCTTTGGAATGAATTGGAATTACTGGGAAAACATTTTCTTTGGAAATGTAATAAATAATACACCGTTCATATATAATGAATGGAATTGTCTTTCAAAGCATTATAATAAGAACCTTCCTACATAGAAAGTCCATCACTTGCAATACGAGGGTGATATTAAAATCATTGATGATAAATAAACCAGGTAGGCCGTGGCAAAAAAATGCACTTTATTTTAAACAGTTATTTACCTGCATTTGAAAATAAGATGCAAAAGTAAAGTTGTGAGTGAAAATATAGAATGGGATACCTATTTGACTTTAATGGAATTTTTAGTGAATTAGCACGTTTTAGGGTCCATATAATACGATTTTACTATTTTTTAAAATTCAAGCCTACATCCAGAAGAAGAGATGATTAGATTTTGGTTATAATTGGTCAACCGAAAGTACCCTCATTTGAAAATTTTAACAGTTAAATATCATTTATTGACATTTAACATTATTATAACAAAGAATATATTATTCTCTATACGATTTTATTGCATTTTATACTCAATATTCAATAGATATAGAGTTAAAGAATTATGAAGATATTAAATTTCATAATTCTGCCAGCTATGTTAACCCTGAAAACTGCTAATATATTCAGATATTTCAAATTGACAAATGTCCATATCAATGAAAAGTAAATGATTATGGCAGAGATCAGGATGTTGAAATATAGATGTTGGGAAAGACACGGATAGATACAGTAAGGAATGAAAGAGTAAGAGAAATAACTCTAGTGTAAGAAGTTTCTAGAAAGATACAAGAGAGACAATTACATTGGTTTGAACATGTCATGAGGAGAGATTGTGCAACAGTTTATCGGTGCAAATTAGAAGATAAAGGCTGAAACTCGAAAGTGGACGAAGGTAATAAATAAACTCTTAAATTGAGGAGCTAAATTTATTATGTGTACTCAAGTCAGAGCAACTACAACAACTGAACTATGAAAATCAATAAAACAAGAACATGACAACCAAAAAACATAAAAATACATGGGTTGCTTTACAAAATAAATAAATAACAACAATGAAACATACAAGGTTGCTTTACAAAATAATAAATTATAAATATAACATTTGAAATAAGAAAATGAATGCATCTGAGCTGGCGTGGGTAACGTAGTGATATTTAAAATTGAATTACCCGCGCTGGCACAAGATGAAGAATATATTTGAAGAAGAATGAATAGCTTAGTAATAGAAGGCTGAAGAAACAGAGGAAGACCAAATATAAGATGGAAGGACTGTATTGAGGAAGACTTGAGAGAAAAAGAATTGAATGAGAACGACACGCAAAACAGAAATGAGTGGAAGAAGAAAATAAAAAATAGCGGCCCGTAATGAATGGGAAAAGCTAAAGACGAAGATAAAGATGTCAGTGTCATGTGCAATTTGTATAGTTTGTTTATGAAATAATTTTACTGGAAATTTAGAATCTTTTACTAGAAAATTTATGTATGGAATTTATAAATAATCCGGTTCCCCAGACACTCAAGCATGCGGCCACGGGAGCCCATAAAATAAAATAGTTCTTATTTAAGCATAGCTCAAAATTTAAATTTTGCAAGCAATTTTATAAATATTTGATTTATTTTTACCTCCCGCAACCCTTGGTAAGGGAGGTATAGGAATCATGCTAAAAATCACATATCGAGATTTTGGTAAATGACAACGTTTTAAGGTCCCTAGAATCCATTTTTAACATTTTCACGATGATGTCTGTGTGTATGTGTGTGTATATATGTATGTATGTATTTATGTGTGTGTGTGTGTGTGGATCCTCTTTACGCTCTAACTCAAATATTATCGTTCAGAAAATTTTGAAATCTTGTATTTATACCTTATTCTAATATGGAAAGAAGCCATTAAATTTTGGTGTCAATCGAATAACTGGAAATGGCAGTTTACTTGAAGTTCAAAATAGTTTTTCTTCAAAAAGTACCTTTAAATGTTATTTTTTCGCAATTGGTTGTTATAAAAATTAAAGATTATTCCATTTTCTACAGATTTGCATTAATACTTTTTCTATATATTTTATGGATAAATTTATAAAATAATATAAAACTTATATCTCGGAGCTTTTGCTATAAACACAACACCCTGGTTTCACAGTTTAGCTCAAATGTATGTAACTGACAGATAAATGTCACTGTCAAAAAAATAATCATTTCAAATTAATAACACTAACATTTTCAAAAGAAAATTGTAAATAGAACAAGAGTTACATGGAAAGGAACTTAATATACATAATTTTAAATTAATAATAATGTTTTAAAACGAAAATTGTGAATAAAACAATAGTTAAATGGAAAGGAACTTAACATACATAATTTCTAGTATTAGTAAATATGCAGGTATGGATTTAAATAAGAAAATAAATATATTATCACAGCATATTACCCATTGCTGGATGTGCTAATAGACAGATTGTACATAGATTTCGGTAATGATGATGACATATTTGTATCGTGCGGGCGTTTACCATGCGTCACCTCACGGGTACTCATTTTTGGCGTAGAGAGTGCTTCACAGGGATTAGTTATGTGCCATTTAAAACTTGAAATATTTGATAGTAGAATTGAATCCGGTTCCCCAGATTCTCCACCAGATACTCATGCAAAATTAAATGGCGGGAGCTTTTGTGTTGGCCACATCAGATTTTTTACCATTACTTCTCTACTCTATTTGTAATAGGTATATAAGGAAGTTTAAAAAAATGTGTGTGTATATTGTTAGTGGCACACAAATTCATTTTTCTCAACTGTCCACTGTCCTACAAACAAAGTCATTTATTTCCGAATTTACATAAGCTAGTTTTAGAGAAAAAGCTATAAAAATATAATAATTGCACACATATGAAGTAGAAAGAAAGCGACATATATTCCTCAATAAGTGTAGATATTTAGCTCCGCCTTTAAATACAATCGTACTAATCAAGAAGTACAGTAAGCTCAAATAATGTCAAAAGTTTTATATTATGAATGAATGAATAGTAAATTTATCTATGAATTTAAATACGAGTAGTATATTTTAACCTTTCGGATTCCAATTTCCTTTTTTTTCTTCTTTGTCACGTTACAACTAAAATAATTTGCTGATACTCACTAGTATGTATCTCTATCTATTTTTGAGTTAGGTCCCCCAAAACTCACATGCACCCACTTTTGATAAAAATTTCTAAATTTAAAAATCTATTTTTCCTACAAATCTATCAAAATTAGGTTTTTAATATTTGTTTTTAGGATTAAAAACGTCATTTTATGACACCAGTGTTAAAAAGTGACAGACCATTGTTATTTTTAACATTAGTGTTAAATGTGAATTAGATTCGTTGGTAATAACAAATGGAACAATAAATCTACATTTTTAGCACGTTAAAAAAATATTAGAAATACGAGTTTAAATGAAAATATAGTGTGTAGAAAAAATAGTGTATGAAATACATGTTAAAAGTGATTTATTTTGTTCGAAGATTTGGACCACTCCGCGTCGCGCCGTGTTCCAAACTGATAAATAACTATTTTCTACAAATCTATTAAAAGTGGGCTTTCTAATATTTGATTATAGGGTTAAAAATGTCAATTTAGACACCAGTGTTAAAAGTGACAGATTATATTTACTTTTAACATTAGTGTTAAAAGTGAACTAGTGACCTTGGTAATAACGACTAGAACAACAAATTTACATTTCTGACATGTAAAAAAATTATTGGAAATATAAATTTAAATGAAAATCTATCTGGTGGCTAACTTTTGAATTAAAAATATGCTCAGAATATATTATTTTCTTCCTTTCATAGAATTTTTTTGCAGTTTGCAGGCCATTTAAATAATTTAAAATATCCTTTACCACAAGTTTCATGTTTTTAAATGTCTCTAAAAAGTGTAAAATGCAGTATCAGTGACAGATTGATAGTCCAAACATCTCAGTTGTGACGTCACAACAAGATTATATAATGGCGGGTAAAGTAAATTTGAATAGTGTATGATATACGTGCAAAAGTGATTATATTTTGCTCGACGATTTGGAACACGACGACAAAATAAAATGTCACTTTTAACACATATCATAAATAACCATTGTTATACTTTTAGATACATTACAACGCGGTGATAATTATTATTATTAATTTCATATTATTATTATTATTCAATAAAAATTAGGGATATTTCAGCCTTAGCCTATTAATGTCCCGGAGCATTAATAAATTACATTGTTTTATATATTTTGTGATATATTGTTATTATAAAATATTATTTGAATGATTTAGATATTTTATTTTATTTTATTTTTCATGGATTGTCTGTCACTGGTTCGGGCTTGTTTGAGGGATGAATAATTATTAAATTGCCTTTGGTTGGTATTTTTGTTATATTGTGGTTGTACTGCGAGTTAGGTGTTGCACATGTTGCGTACTTCTGTAGTAGGTTAATTTCTTTTTGTTCCTGAGATATTTGCGGATCCCGAAAATTATTTCATAGCTACATGGCCTGACGACGTTGCCATTTGATTCAACAGGATTTCAGTTTTTTGTTTATTCAAATTGACTAATACTTATGTAATTTTGTCCGTAGAATCGAATTGTAAAGATGCCAAGGAAAATACTTCTCTTGTAAGAATTCATATAAGCATTCAAGAATTAAATATTTGAAAATATTCTCTAAATAGCCTTAAAGTTGACAATATCACGTAATAACCATTACGTATTTTATAATTAATTATTGAAATTTGTGAAAAAAATTGAAAAAATTTGAAACAGAATGTGACGTCAAAGTTCATACAGCTTAACATGTCACAAACTATCACCTACCTTTATTTATTTATTAAAAATAAGGTAGGCGATGGACAAACTATTTTCCTAATGGCTATGAATAACGTAATGTATGTTTGACGTCACAGAACTGGGGGGTTACTTTTCTTGGTCCCAAACTTTTTATTTAATTAAAAAAATGTAAAACAGGCTCATTGAATGATTAAATATTCCAATTCAAATGACAATTACGTGCCAGGAACATTTGTTACCTTACACGCTGAGACATCTGGTGGATACCAACTTGATAAACATGATATTATTTTTTATGTTCTAACTTTGCATTTTAAAAACCACACGGTTTCATTCACTCATTTTTACCTTCCGTCACCTTTAGGTAAGGAAGGTCCCAAAAATACGATTTTACCATTTTTACGATGATGTCTGTATGTATGTGTATGTGACGATAACTCCCACACTACAATTCTAAAAATTATAGATCTTTTGAATCCTCTTCTTTACATAAATATGAAGAGCTGATTAGATTTTGGTTACAATAGGTCAACCGGAAGTATTATAAATATTAAAGAATATTCTTATTATCTATGATTTGATTGCATATTCTAATGAGGCCAGCACAATACCTTCCATCACACCTGTGTATTATGTATAAATTCTATACATAAATTTTCTTGCAAAAGATTCTAAATTTCCAGTAAACTTATTTCATAAACAAACTATGCAAATGGCACTTGATACTGACATCTTCTTCTTCTTTAGCTTTTCCGATTCGTTAGGGGTTGCGCTTTTTATTTTCTTCTTCCATTCATTTCTGTTTTGCGGGTCGTCCTCATTTGGTTGCTTTTCTCTGAAGTCTTCCGCAATAAAATCCTTCCATCTTATCTTCCTCTATTTCTTCAACCTTCTATTATTAAGGTATTCGTTCTTCTTCCAATATATTCTTTATCTCTTCTTATGACATATTTAAACCAATGTAATCGTCTCTCTTGTATCTTTCTAGAAACTTTTAATACTCGAGTTATTTTCCTTATTCTTTCATTCCTTACCGTATCTTACCATGTCTTTCCCAACATCCATCTCAACATCCTCATCTCTGCCACATTCATTTTCTTTTAATTAACACTGACATCTGTCAGTTCGAATTTTCTTAATATAGTAGCTGTTTCCTTGGTTATAGCATAGTTGGCTGACATATAAAATATAATTTCTTTATAATTCTTTGACCCTATATCCATTGAATATAAAATATAAAATGTAATCAATTCGTATAGATAATAGAATATTCTTTAATATTTATAATAACATTAAATGTGTAAATAATATTTTCAAGAAAAACTGTTAAAATCTTCAAATGAGGGTACTTCCGGTGAACAAAAAGTAAATGAATGTGGCAGAGAAAGGGAAAAGGTGGGGGAGATACGGAAAGTTAGGATAAGGAATGAGATTATAAGATAAATGGCTTGTGTGAAGTTTCTTGAAAGATACAAGAGAGATGATTACATTGATTTGGATATGTCATGAGGAGAGATGAATAATATCTTGGAAGAAGAATGAACAGCTTAGTAGCAGAAGAAGCAGAGGAAGATAAAAAAAAGATGGAAGAACTGTATTGCGGAAGACTTGAGAGAAAAGGAACTGAATGAGGATGACAAACCAAATAGAAATGAGTAGAAAAAGAAAAGCAGAAGCAGAAACAGAAGAAGAAGATGTTAGTATCAAGTGCAATTTGCATAGTTTGTTTATGACATAATTTTACTGGAAATATAAAATCTTTTACAAGAAAATTTATGTATGGAATTTGTACATAATACACAGGATTGACGGAAGGTAATGTACTGGCCACATCAAATTTTTAAAAAATAATATTAGTAATAGAAAATTCAACTTGGCTGGTTTTCACGGTATGTAGACAATTAATTAACTTTTCTCTCTATACCCCAAAATACTTGTCAAATACGTATTTAATTTCTCTTTCTTCAATTCTGACGCGTACTACTTATAACTCTTCAAACTATTCTCTCTGTACACCGGTATATTTATCATTCATTTAAATTCTGCTTGCACCTTGCACGTAACCCGACGTCCACCACTAGATAAAACCAGGCCTTGGAGGTTCACACTTGACAGTATATCAGTATCCCGCAATAGTGACGACTTCGTAATGTTTGCTAGTACTCGTGCAAGCATGAAGACGATAGGTATCCTGGTGATGGGGTATCTGGTGGCCTTCACCGTGGCTGAAGATGATAGGAGCTTGGTGAAGGAGGTTGGGAACGTAATTGGACAGGTCGTGGAGGTTGTGAACCAGTGTGAGGAGGAGGATATTGTTTATTGTTTAAAGGTGAGATAAAAAATTAATAAAATAAATATATCAACAAGGCATGTTACCCATTGCTGGGTGTGCCAATCTGCTTTGTACACAGATGTAGGTAATGATAGATAAAATAATTATTTTTTATTGAAAACCACATTATTTGATAATGACTGATTCTATTAAATTTTGATTTCTGATAGGTTATATTGAGGTAGGGTACAATAATAATTATCATTATTTTTTTTTAAATATCAACAATAACTTGCGAATTACATTTAATTATTATTAATCAATAACAAGTACCTAGAAAATAGGATAGGTACCCTACCTGTCTAGTGTTAGTGTTTAACAAAATATTATTAATTAATTGGCTGGATAAATCGGATACTGGGCAGTAACCGGATATCTGTTGAACCTGTAGTTACAATACATAATATACTTCATTATTTTTCGGCTTACTTTTCCTTTTAAAATTTGAAACTTTTGTTCAACACTCGTAACAATTGACATATTTACGTACTTTTGTAAATACAATTCGCTAACATTACAATAAAATTCACAACTTTGCTTATTTTTGAGTTATTATCCATAAAAAGTCATAAATACCCATACTTGGATAAGAAGTTTTAAAAAAATCAAAAAACTTTTTTTTATTAATTCAGTACATTATAGTTCTTTGATTTCAAATTTTGAAATCGCAGGTAGATATTTCATTTCGTTTTTTGAGATATTTACTTTCAATGTTTTGCTGAAAATGCCAATTTTGGGCAATGACCCAAAAATGAGTCGAAATATGAACATAACATTATGATCATTCGATTCTACGGACAGCATACAAATTTTTATTATAATTTTCGAACAACGGATACAATTTTTATTAAAAAATCTGATGTGACCAGCACAATACCTCCCGCCATATAATTTTTATTAATTTAAATACACATACCTATGAAGTCTCGTGGGCGCGTGCCTGAGTGTCTGGTCAGTGACATTTATCTGTCAGTTACATACATTTGAAATGAGAATTGTGTAACCAAGAAATTGTATTTTTTTATTTAAAACATAGACTCCTGGATTTATAAAATTGATTTTTATATTAATGTATCTATAAAATATATAGAAAAATTATTAATTCATTCCTGTAGAAAATTCAATAATCTTTAATTTATATAATAATTAAATAAAATAAAAATAAATATATCATCACGGCATATTACCCATTGCATATAATAACATATACCAAAATCTAATGGCTACTTTCCATATTAGAATAAGGTCAAAATACAAAGATTCAAAAATTTGCGATTGATAGTATTTGAGTTAAAGTGTTCAGAAGATCCACACTCACACAAATACACACATACACACTCACATACACACACATATATACACCCACAGATACTCGTATCATTGTAAAAATGTTAAAATATATTTCTAATTCTATGGACCTTCAAACGTGGTCATTTTCGATATGCGATTTTTAGCATGATCCCTATACCTCCCTTACCAAGGGTAGTGGCCGGGTAGTGGGAGGTAAAAAAGTTCAAAAAACCAGCAAATGCTCAAATCTGAAAAAATCTAATTTGATTTGTTGTGATTTTTGGTAATTTTCCCTTACAATTTGTAACGAAACTTTAAAATTTAGAAAAACTGTAATACTTGGTATGTAATTCTTCCCGTAGAATCGAATGATTATATCGCCATGGTCATATCTCGACCGATTCTTAAGTCATTGTTCAAAAAATGAGTAGTTTTGAACAAAACTTTAATTGCAAATAACTCGAAAACGAAAAGAGACCTGTGGTTTAAAAATTTTAAATCAGCAAGTACCAATGTTCACCAAAATTAGACTTTTGAAAATTTTGAATTTTTTATCCAAATATGGGTGATTATGGTTATTTGGAGCAATAACTCAGAAGTGGGTTGAGATATGAATTTGACCGTAAAAACAAAGCTACGCAAGTATATGACTTTTGTACAGTGTAATCAGAAAAAAAACCTAACTCGTAGTAGGCTATGAACAAAGAAACGTGTCTTAATTTAAAATTATTTAATTAAATGTCAGTTTCACACGAGATGTCAAAAATGTTATCTGAAGAAATCAAAGCTTTTCTTCTTGAATCTTATTATGGAAATAGAAATAAATTAGAAAACGGCGAATGGCAATATTCTGTTTCCTTCTTTATTATCTTTTTCCATAAAATTACATTTCAAGATCAATTTTGGTGATTAATGATCAAACATAAATAAAAAATAAATAATAGTATATTATTTTGTTAGGAGTGGAAAACGGTCTTTTTGTGTGAACCCAACTATTGAGCCGAGACGCTAGCTGAGGCCAAGCAAGCTGGGTAAAACACAAAAAGGGCGTTCTACTCCGAATAATATATACTATTTTTACCTCTCGCTAAGAGAGGTATTGGATTCATGCTAAAAATCGCATATCCAGATTTTATTGAATAAGCACGATTTAAGGTCCATACAATCCGATTTTAACATTTTTACAATGATGTCTGTGTGTGTGTCTGTGTGTGTGTGTGTGTGTGTGTGTGTGTGTGTGTGTGTGTGTGTGTGTGGATGTGTGTGTGTGAGGTTGTTGGAGACATGATTTCTCAAATTCTATAAGACTAAAGACCTTTTTGACTACGGATTCCTCAATCTAATATTAATGGCAAGAGTTGAATAGGTTTTAGTACCAATTGGAAAACCGGAAATAGTAGTATCTTAAAAAAAAAAATTCTAAATATTTTTTTTTTGAATTTTTTTATTATTAGTATTAAAGAACGTAAAATTCTCTATTCGATACATTTTAAAATTTTATTATATCTCCTATAGGTTTGGAGGTATAGTAAATTATAATATGAAATAATCTGTTGTAATAAATTTCAGAGCCTAAACAACTCTATAGTAACCATCATATGTTTGTAAATGACAGAAAAATGTCATTGTCAAAAACCAACAGTAGTTCATAAACCTGTTTGGCAGCTTAATTCTAAAACTTGAACTTAAGTCTATTTTAACTGAACACATGACAGTGGATAAGAACCGATTCAGAATTTCCCCTAGTACGAATATGGTTTTATTAGCTGAAAATAAATCTTAGATATTCTTTTTGGCAACATAACAGTAAAACGTCAAATTAACTGACATTATTGAAGAATTTTTCGGAGATATTGGTAAGTTTATTATTTCTTGTGGTATAACAATAATAACAATTAAATATTTAAAATTATAGCTATATACATATACCCATCAGAAATCCCGTCAAGAAATTGGAAGAAATTCGAACATTTAGAAGTATAGGAGAAAACTTCCCCAAAAAATAAATTTTAAATTATAAAAATAATCTAAACATAAAGAAAAGACATGAGAAATTTATAGGGCGCGAGCAGTCATGTGACTTTGTTGGACTTGACAAGCTAATAAGGGCCCGAGTTAGAATGACAGCTAGTAATTATGTACATATATGTATGTCAAATGTCAATTGGCCATCCAAAATTTCATGATATTCCAATTCCATGTGGTTTATTTTCCTCGACAAGTAAATTCCATATTCCTGGTGACAAAATAACCATGTGAAAAATTACGACAATTGACATTTATGTAAATAATTACTAACTGTCATTTTGACAAGGGCCTCCATATCTGCTTGTGTAGATCAAGTATGACTAACTACGTGAATTTAAAAAATCTTGAAATTTTTGATGAAAAATTCTGACATTTGACATCTATGTAGGTACATAATTACTAATTGTCATTTTGACAGAACTCCCATATCTGCTTGTCAAGACCAACAAAGTCACATGACTGCTCGCGCCATATACTTATGTAACCAAAAACGGAAGTGGCGAGAGGTATTGTGCTGGCCACAACAGATTTTTTCTTTAAATGTTTTAAAGAAAACTGGGGATTTTTTAAATATTTTTTTTGGAATTGGTTTAATTGTAGAATTTGCAATCACAGCCAAAGTTGGCTGTGTATATTACAAAACACAAACGATACAACTGTCAAGTAACAATTTTCTATATGGTCTGGGTTGCTGTGACGACTGCTGCCGCCAAAGGTGAACTAAGAAGCTAACATTTTTTACTAGTACAATAATGAACAAGATTGTTGTACTAGTAAGAAAATGAATATCTTCTATAGTGTGTGTACTCTAGCATAATATGAAAATTATAATACGCTTGAAGAAAAATAAATATATCGGCATATTTTACTTAGTACAATTATTTGATTTTTTTGAAAAAGCATATCTAAGATGACATCTCGAAAGTAGAAAAAAGTCTCTTATAGTTTTTATAAAGTATGGTCGTAGAAAAAATTTAATACATCGCTCTAGTTGTAAAGTAATTACGTACCTACCTATTCATGGATTGCACACTCGCTCGTGAATAAATTCTTCCACTCTACGTAATATGCTTCTTACAACTCTCGCAATGTAATATACAATTACACTAACAAGTAAATAACAAAGCAAGCATTCTAACATGTATTTTTTTAATAGTTCTCAGATTTTTATATTTGTAAATCATTTTTACATCTAAAATTTTCCACTGAATAAAACATTGTTGAAATAATTTACTCGAAAGTTGAAAAGTTTTTACAGTAAAACCAAATTAGAATATACGCAATGGGTTGATCAAAAACCCAATGTTAGCATTTTCAATGCTTTTGCCTTTAATTTTCAATGGGTCCTTTCAGCGTTCAAACTCAAAGAATATTGCGAGGACGTTAATTCTCGTACACATGTTTGTAATTAAACGTTTGGAATCGTTCGATGAAATTAGGGATATTTTCAAAGAGTGAAAATTTGGGATAACATGAAAGGCAAACTTGCTCATTGATCATATGTGGTTGGGAATGTTATTATAATCTGTTTGTGTGCGGCACAGCCATATTGGAATAATTGTGGTAGCCTGTTATGTATGTTATAGAAGTGTGTGGTGGGTGAAAGTTTAAGTACATACAGGAACTAAACTTTCAGCTTCAATTTATTTATGCTAATAAAGGAAAATTTCGCAGTTACTACTAAATTAGATTTTATAATATACATTATATTCATGCTATTGTGCTATGATACAAAATACGTATACTACCTACCTTAATTTGCATGGAAGTGAAATATTACGTTGTTTTAACTAATTGCTTGATGCCAATAAGTTTAGCCAATTGTTCTCACATTAAGTAATTGCAAAAACAATCACCATGTTTCACAAGATTTCAGCATCTGAATCAGTCTCTCGGTCATTTTTTAGATGCTGACCGAGCCCAATTAATAACCACAGACGCGTTTCTGCACTTTGTTAGTTACCTCTGAAGTCATCTACATTGTATAAAATAGTACGAGGGAGGGTTGATAAGTTCGCGCGTTGACATAAAAACAGTTGAATAATTAAAATAAACTAATTTTAATTTTCTACATAATCCGTTCTTAATTCAATCTATTCAGTCCATCGGTGCTCGAGTTTCTTTATTTCCTCACGAAAGTGACTTTCTTCTAACCCTTCAAAATAATAATTTACTGCTTAAATCAGCTCTTCATTTGTGCCAATTTCCCGAACCCCCCCCCTCGAGGAATTATTTCTTTCCGTCACATCTAGGTAAGGAAGGTATTGTCTTTGGTCAAAAAATTCGATGGTGAGTTTTCATTGAATAAGCACGTTTTAGGGACTTTACAATACGATTTTACTATTTTTACAATGCTGTCTGTATGTGTGTGTGTGTGTGTGTGAGCGTGTGTGTGTGACTGAATATATTCAGAAAATTCAAATTGACACATGTCAGTATCAATAAAAAGTAAATGAATGAAAGAATAAGGGAAATAACTCTAGTGTTAGAAGTTTGTAGAAAGATATAAGAGAGACGATTACATTGGTTTGAACATGTCATAAGGAGAGATGAATATATTAGAAGAAGAATGTATAGCTTAGTAATAGAAGGTGAAAGAAACATAGGAAGACCAAATATAAAATCAAAGGACTGTATTACGGAAGACTTGAGAGAAAAGGAACTGAATGAGGACGACACGCAAAACAAAAATGAGTGGAAGAAGAAAATAACGACCCCCCAACGAATGGGAAAACCTAAAGAAGACGAAGATGTTAGTGTCAGGTGCAATTTGCATAGTTTGTTTATGAAATAATTTTACTGGAAATATAGGATGTGCTGCAAGAAAATTTATGTATAGGGCGCGTGCAGTGACGTGACTGCTGACTTTGGCAAGCAGATATGGGGACCCGTGTCAAACTGATAGCTATTAATTACGTTCATAACTGACAAATGTCATAATTTTTCATTCAAAATTTCATGATTTTCTTATTTCATGTGGTTTATTTGTTATCAGGAGTGTGAAATTCAGTTGCCGAGAAGAGGAATCATACAATACAAAAAATTAAATTTTGAACAAAAAATTATGACATTTGTTAGTTATGGACATAATTAATAGCTGTCATTCTGATACGGGCCTCATATCTACTTGCCAAGATAAGAAAGTCACGTGACTGTTCGCGCCCTATACATAATTATTTTATAAACAAACTATGAAACATTATTTACACATTTAATGTTTTAATGATTATTCTATTATCTATACGAATTGATTGCATTTTATGTTTTATATTCAATGGATATAAAGTTAAAGAATTATAAATAAATTAAATTTTATATATCAGAGAGCTATGCTATAATCATGGAAATAGCTCCTATATTAAGAAAATTCTAACTGAAAAGAAAATGAATGTGGTAGAGATGAGGATGTTGAGATAGATGTTGGGGAAGACACGGAAAGCTACGGAAAGGAAAGAATAAATAAGGAAAATAACTCGAGTATTAGAAGTTTCTAGAAAGATACAAGAGAGACGATTACATTAGTTTAAACATGTCATGAGGAATGATAAATAATATATTGGAAGAATAATGAATAGCTTAGTAATAGAAAGTGGAAGAAACAGAGGAAGACCAAAGATAAGATGGAAGGACTGTATTGCGGAAGACTTGAAAGAAAAGCAACCGAATGAGGACGATCCGCAAAACAGAAATGAATGGAAGAATAAAATAAAAAGGGCAACCCCTAACGAATGGGAAAAGCTAAAGAAGAAGACGATGTCTGTGTCAAGTGCCATTTGTTTATGAAATAATTTTACTGGAAATTTATAATATTTTGCAAGAAAATTTATGTATGGAATTTATATATAATCCACAGGATTGACGGAAGGTATTGTGCTGGCCACATCAGATTTTTTAAATTTAGGAATAAGTTAAAGCCAGAAACCTCATTGAAATTTATTCCTACATTTCCTAATGAATATACTCAATATAGCTTGCATGTCACAATGGATTTCAGTAAAAGACATGTCTTTCTATAAAAGGTAATTTATGACCGCACGATGTTCAAAATTATCCATATTTACGAATTTTTTGATTTCACGGCCTAATCTGTGATCACACATATCAACCCACCTCGAATCTCACGCTGAGCCCAGTTAGTCATTGTCTCTGCAAAGAAACGACAGTAACACCACACTGATGAGCTCCAATCCGATAAAAGCGAAATACGTCTGGGCTATGCCAACATCTTAAAAATTCTCAATACTCTTTAGCATACCTCGTATGTTTAATGCAGGAGTGTGAAAGATTTTTGATCAGGATTTAAAAAATTATTGCGTACACAAATAATTATTTCGTTCTGTTTCTTTTTTTAAATTTTCAATATTTTAAAAATATTCCTCCATTTTATATTTGACATTTTTATCTGAAATAAATTATTTACTAGCTGAATAAATAATGTATCACGTGAAATTTTCTATCTTTTAGCTATTAGGTACCTAATAAAGTTTATGCTGTTGCCAAATCAAAAAGCAAGTTCGACAGAAGTTTAGTTATGAATGTAGTTTGATAAAGTGAGACGCAAAATATTATAAAACAAAAAAAAAAATGTAGCTTTGACATTTGACGTTAGTGTCATATGTATCCTAAGATGAACAAAAGAAATAGAACAGCTAGCAAATTTTAGTTTCTCAGAAATAGGAATACGATGTAATGAATGGATAATTGTATTAAATACATCAAAATAATAGAAAATATGGCAAATGATGCATCTATTAGGAAAATGAAGAATGAAATATGGAAAAAATTACAGAGGGATTCAATTCCCGAATTGAAGGTGTAAATATAGAAAAAAAGCACTTTGAGTAAAACGTTATATATTTCTTATAAATCATAAAGATCTTCAAGATAAATCTAAAATTTAATTTTGAAATACTATATGAGTTCAAGTTGAGCTATGTACATTGTACTTATATCGTACCAATAAAATTACAATAAGTGAAATGAAATAACTTACATCAGATTGAAAATATAAATTTACTAACTTTATTAGGAAGTTGAAGTATAGCTGATAAGTTATTTGTCAAATAAATGTATTTATAAGGTACATGACAGTTATTAACAGATGAAACTACATAAAATTTATTTATTAGCTAAATAAATTTATTAGGAATTTTATTAGCTGGTGGAAATCATAGTCCTAAACAGTTAAAAAAAAAAACTAACTGTATCCATGCGCTCAATGTTGCATTATTTATATTTTAACAATTATTCTACCATTTAAACATGTTTTTCTTATATAAGACAAGAAAACATCATATATCTGTCGTGTACAGTTCATTTGGCTTCTAAGAAAGCAATTCTCATTTAATTTGATGACCAGTGTAATTGTACGTTTTTAATAATTTCGAGATTGCTTCACCATTTAAAAATAAACAAATTCATAACATCACTTCACTATGGAAACCTAAGCTAATTTTCCGAAAGTAAGCAAACAATATACTACACATATGTAGGAACATGTTAAAAATAGTTGAGAAGGATTATGTTGTGATTAGTATCGCGAATATTGATTATATAAAAAAGCCTCGTACAGACCTGCGAACCGTTTGACGAACCGTTCGGCTCTAGCAGATGATGGTGGGGGAATGTTCGTCTCTTTTCCATTATTGTTGCAGATACATATACTTATGTTTTGCGGATGGCAAATAATATCATGCTTTCTATACAGTTCGATAAATTTTGAAGTATTGTCTTTAGACCATTCCTTTTTTGGTAAATGTAGTATTAATGAAGAGCAAACATCTACTTCGAATAAACGAATAAAGTGAAATAAAATATTTTGTTGCAAGTATCCGTTCGCCGTCGCGTCCAGACTAGCTGCAACGCGTTCGCGCAACATCCTTTGATCGTTCGTTGAAATACCGACAACGGATGGATCGCGCAAACGTTGCAGGCAAACGTTGCACGTGTTGCATTGCTTTGCTCGGATCGCCGTTTTGTTGCGCCGGTCTGGACGTGGTTCGCCGAACGGTTCGTCGAACGGTTCGGCGAACGGTTCGCAGGTCTGTACGAGGCTTAAGGATAAGGCTGCTATTCAGTGAAACGATGCTGAAGATGTTAGCTGCAACTAACAGCATACGGTGAATCAAGTGCAGCTGCTTGCGATGCTACTAAACGCGCCATAATAGGAAACCCCACGTACAAGGATGCACACATTCGACGAATATTCGACAAGCAGATAATAATAGAATATTTGACACCTAGTCGTATAGAAACAATAGAGTATTTTACAAATTTGTATTAGCGCATCGTAATGACGTAGAATATGAGATAGTGTTGGAATAAGTAATAAATGAGAAAACATCCTTGTCATGTTGGCATTTCTATGTATTTTTAGTGTTTATCAACCGTTACATTTAGGCAGACGGTATTGTCCTTAGACAAAAATTTCGATGGTGAGTTTTAATTATAAAGCACGTGTGTGTGTACTACAATTCCAAAAATTATATTTCCTTCATATCCCCCTATTGTACGTCCGTATGAAGAGTTGTTTGGATTTTGGTTACGATTGGTTAACCGGAAGTACCCTAATTTTAAGATTTTAACAGTTTTTCTTGAAAAAACGCTGTTAATTATCATTTTTTAACCTTTTATATTGTTATAAATATTTTATTCTTTATTCGATTTAATTATATTTTTTTCTTCATATTCTATGAATTTAGGGATAAAGTATAATAAAGAAATATCTTGCAACCTATGCTGCTAAAGCTGAACCATGAAAACAATATTCAAATAGTACTAATTGACAGATGTCTAGTGTCAAATAAAATTTACATATTTTTGTGAAATGATTTTACTGGAAATATGAAAATGGAAAATAAATTATTGTGGCTAAAACAAATTACATAAGGTAATACAATAGATTATAGCCACAAACCAATTCAGCAGATTATGTTGTAAATATAATGCTATATATTATTATGTTATAGTGAAAATTATTAGGCAGAAGACACATGTTATCAACCTGAAAAAAAAGTTATAAAATTTAATATAACTTGTAGAAATTATTGAGTGTTATTTATTTTTAAAAGAAGAAGAAAAAAATACTAGTAATAAGTAATGTATATATTAATATTTAGAATTAGCATGAGCATGATCATTCTCAGTAGTGCCAACGTACGGTACAAAATTAAACTACAATTATTTCAAATAATTTTATATTCCGTAAAAGGAATAAGGATTGACTTAGAAATAATAGTAAATTCATTAATACATACGTTTCTTTAATACTAGTATATTTGATCTTCCTTTTTAAAAAATTAATAACAACTAATAATTTCTACGAGTTATATTTAATTTTATAGGGTTTTTTCAGGTAGGTGACGTGCGTCCTAATCATTTTCACTATATTTTCTACTTCGTATTTAAAAAAACATACTGTTCTTTTTAGGAGTAGTTCATTTCATTTCAGTACGAGATAAGATCAGTTCATTTTTTCCCTAAAAAGGAAGTGCCTAAACAATCGTTTGCAAAAAAATTCTTTGTAGAATTTGTACAAAATATGTAGAATAGACGGAAGGTAATGTGCTGGTCACATCAGATTTTTTTTTTTTTTCGTTTGGAGATCATTGTAATTGTTTGTATGGTAAAAATGAATAGACATACGACGCACGTTCTGTTAACAATTGGGCAATCGGAAGTGGTAGTTTCTAAAAAAAAATTCTAAATATTATTTTTTGAAAATTTGTTACTACAATTAATAAATATAATTATATTCTCAATCTGACATTTTTTTTTTTATTATATCTCGTATAGGTTTGGAGATACAGTACTCGTATACAAAAATATAGAATAATCTGTTGTAATAAATCTCGTTGCCCAAAAAACAGTTGCGATATTTAAATTTTTGTAATTGACAAATAAATGCAAAATGTCAGTGTCAGATTTTTCTGGGATGTATGAGTACATTTAATATATATGTAAAATCATTTATTTTAAACAATACAAATATAATAAATTCATAAATATGGTAAAATATAATATATATATATATATATATATATATATATATATATATATATATGTATATATTATTTTATTATTAATTAAATATGTATTTAAATTATAGGTATGTTAATATTACATATATCCTTAAGAAATACCGCTAATACCGTCAATTAATTTGAAGATTTTTGAACATATTAGAATACTAGGAGAAAATTTCTCATAGAACGAAAGAAGAGAAACAATTTCAATTATTTGTGTGTACAAAAAATATTAAATTCATTACTAATAGGGCGCGAGCAGTCATGTGACTTTGTTGGCCTTGGCAAGCAGATATGAGGATCCGTTTCAGAATGACGGCTAGGAGTTATTTACATAGATGTCATAATAATTGTCAATTGTCATAATTTTTCATTTAAAATTTCAAAATATTTGTTTATTTATTATCCATAGTATGGACTATACTTGTTGAGGAAATTAATCTACATGGATTTGGAAAATAAAAATGTTTTTAATGAAAACTTATGATACTGGACACCTGCGTACATTACTAGCTATCATTCTGACACGGGCCCCCATATCTGTTTGCCAAGGCCAACAAAGTCACATAACTGCTCGCGCCCTATGCAACATAAATGAAGTATTGTACGGGCCACAACAGATTTTTACTATAGTAAAAGTAGGGTTTGTGCCCATAATTTCAATATATGTCATAAAATAAAAAAATTAACCAGTATACCCTTCTCATTATAATAAGAACTAAACATTAGTTTGTAATAATATTGTTATTAGAAATGTACTGTTTTGGATAAGAAATATGTGACGCCATCATGGTAGAATCGTGGAAGAAGTCAAATAGACTGGGAGGGAAAGAGACAGTTATAGATCAGCGTTACGATTATGTTGTGGGAGGTTAAGGCATGGCGACAGCAGGCTATAACTATCTCTTTCCCTCCTAGTCTATCCATCTTCTTCCCCGAACTTACCATGATGACGTCACATATCTCTTCCCCAAATTTTTAAAAATTATCTTCTCAAACTACGAATAATTAATCGATTTTCAGAGGCCGTTTCTAAATGATGTATGATTTAATTTTTCTATATTTAATTATATTTTAAAATTTACCACAAACAAAAATTTTATTACAGAATTCTTAAATATTCGAAAATAAAAAGCTCAATCCTACAGATGTCGTTTTTCTATTATTTTCTTTCTAAAATTTAGAATGTTGCTTTAATAATAAAAGTTAAGCAGATAGTGTTACTTTATAAATGTTTTTATTTTCGGAAGTAGAGGAATATTGTATGCAGTTAAAGCAAAATAATTATTTGTGTATTTATCTGCTGCGGAATGTTATACTTTGTCGCCTAGGAAAGAAGTTGACTCCTGTGATACACACATTATTTTTTCTATGTCCGCTTAAAAAAACGTTAAAAAACTCCTTCAAATATGACTGTAAATTATTTCAATTTTCGGTTAGTCGTTTTAGACAGTTTCTAAAGTATTTTTGTTTTATACGCTACCAGAAAAATATACTTTCCGATTTCTGCCTTTAAGCGAATAAAATTGCAAATCATTCTGTCAGCTACAAATGTTTACGTTCCGTTTTACACTAACAGCTTCAACATCTTTCAAAACGAACATATAAAAAGTGTATTACATTTTTCATTCCCTGTAATAATACTTTATTCTACTGTTTACTTGTTGCGTAAATAACTACTTCAAAATTAAAATTGTCCCCATTACAATATTTACTTGTATTTAATCCGTACCTTCCATCTTTCTCAATTTATTTTCCGGTCTTTTAGAAAAACACCAATTTATATAGTAACTCTTGAACAAAAAATATTTGTCTTGCTCGAAAAGTTTCTAAACTAAAAGTTCTTAGTACAAACTTCAAATTGACAAATAAAAAAACAAGTAAAAATTATCACTTAGCAAATTGAATTTCTTTTATTCCACATACTGTTGTGAAAAAAGTTAATGCACCGACATGAGTGGATAAACTAAGTAATTATCGAAACATCTGTGACATTCATCCACACAAAACAAATAGAAGGAGTAAAGATTTTTATTTTTCATTCCGCCATAATAATAGCAATATTCTTTTCGCCAATCACTTTTTATGTGTTCATTATATTTTATTGCTAGTAAAACGTAAAAGTCTCATTTGTATTCAGGCCTTTTTCTTCCATCAGTGGGTTAGTAAAACGATAATTTTCACTTGGTATAAACCTTTGAAAAACAAACAGCACTGACCAGGAAACCATTATACGTTACATGCGTGTAGAATTCATCGTACAGCATTATTAGTAATGCAGTTCTCATTCACATTTTGCATGTTTATTCTTTGGTCTTCTTTTTGTACTGATTATTGGTCGGTACATAATAATTTACATAGGGTAACCTATTTTAATTTTTTTTTAAACTGATTGGAAATAATAATGAAATATGCGTGTTGTGTTAATAGGATACACCGATTTTTCTCACTTGAGCTTCACGTCATAGTTTGATGTTTGTATGAATCAAATGGTATTGGTAGTGTTGGAAACCTGATTACTAGCAGATCTCAAACAGTTTTGTGTACAAGGCAATTACATCATACAATACGTCATATACTAGCCATGGTTACACTTATAAAATACGAATGTATTGACCTTTTCATTTTCCAAAATAATATAACTATTATAAAAATCTGATGTGACCAACACAATACCTCCCGCCATTTACCTATGGGGTCTCGTTGCCGCGTGCCTGATGTCTGGCCGCGAATCTGGGGAATCCGATTCGATCCTGATTAACGCCAAATAATTCGAATTTTAAATGGCATAAAATTAATTTTTATGTTAAACGCCCACACAATACAAATATGCCATAATCATTACCAAAATGTGTGTACAAATCAAATTAGCACATCCAGCAATGGATAATATGCCGTGATAATTTATTTATTTATTTCTTTATTTAAATACATACCTGCATATTTACTAATGCTAGAAATTATGTATATTAAGTTCCTTTCCATAAAACTATTGTTCTATTTACAATTTTCCTTTTAAAACGTTACTATTATTAATTTGAAATTTATTTATTTTTGATAGTGACATTTATCTGTCAGTTACATACATTTGAGCTGAACTATGTAACCATGGAGATGTGTTTAAAGCATAAGCTCCGAAATAAAAAAATATATATTATTTTATAAATTTATCCATAAAATATATAGAAAAAGTATTAAAGAAAATCTGTAGAAAATGGAAGTCTTTACTTTTTGAAGAAAAACTATCTTGAGCTTCTAGTAAACTGCCATTTCCGGTTATCCGATTGCCACCAAAATCCAATCCATATTAGAATAAGGTAGAAAGACATGGTTTAAAAACTTTTTGAATGATAGTATTTGAATTAGAGCGTAAGGAGGATCCACACACACACACACACACACACACACACACACACACACACAAACGCACGAACGCACGCACACACACACACGCACACACACACACACACACACATACACACACACACACATATATACATACATACATCATCGTGAAAATGTTAAAATTGGATTCTAGGGTCATTAAAACGTGGTCATTTACCAAAATGCGATTTTTAGCTCGATCCTTATACCTTCCTTACCAAGGGTAGCGGGAAGTAATTTGTCGTTTGAAATTCATGTGTTCGTAATCCAAAATTGTTCAAAATTTAACCTAATTTGTAAATTTTATACTGAATTATTTCATTCTTAAACTCAAATACTACTTCATTTAACGATTATTCCTAAGATTTTATTTACCTAAGAACGAAAATCATTGTAACTTCATTAATTTCGCCTGAATTTGGGTTGCGAACGAGCAAGTAAAAATGTGAAGTGTCCTTGCTTCCAAAGGTCATATTCGAATTACATTTAAGTATCTTTCTCTAAATGCGTTAGTAAAACAAAGATGAAGCTATTAGACATAGGTATCGAAAATAGAATGTAGGAAACAATAAATAAGACAGAGATAAATATACAGTTACTTGTTAATTTGCGATTCAGATATCAATGACGTGAAGCTCAAGTGAATAAAATCGGTGTATAATAAGTTAGTTGTTGTTGAATATACAAGAATTTAAATTTGATTATATAAATAAATATAGTTGTTAGGACCTCTGGCATGGTTGACATGTTGATTAGCTCTCTATGATGATAACTTAGTTCTCGAAATACGTATTTAGTTTTTATTATAATTTTAAGGTTAAGGGGTAACTTTTTTAGTTTTAGTTATACTGCCGCACTCTTCAGTTCTTTTCCGTTTTACTTACATTATCTGACATTCGATTTGAGGTTAGAATCGTTCGATCATATATAAAACAATGAATACGTGGTTAATATATTATTAATATACAATAAAACTTATTTATAGAAGTGTTAATGTGATTGACAAAAATGGATTGCAGTAACAGCGATTCGTCTATGAAATGTACACCACAAAATGTCGTGCAGGTTACAACTAACATGAGGTTAAAAATATATTAAAATGTGCCGTTTTTTGTGGTTGTGAAAAAATTAGTGTACAAAACAAGCTAGAAAGAGGTTTTCATACACTTGTGTGATGGCTCGATTACTCGTTATGAAATAATCTTTCTTACCTCTTTGTATTACCTATTTTGTAACACCACCTATCTGAGATATTTTCTCTTTATTACTAACTTCACTCTACTATTTCTTCTCTTCTTAGTATTACTACTTTTAAATTCAAAATTATATAAAAATCAAATTATTAACAATCGTTTGTATTCGTTTATTTAGATTTTTGACATTCGTACCCACCATCACCAACTTTAAAAAAATAAATCGTAAGTCTATTACTGCATGAGTTATTCACGAACTCTTTTCGGTGCTGTAATAGCTTCGTTATATACCCAAAATTGAAACAAATATGTTCAAAATATATCTCCCTTAAACCTGAATTTTCCACGATATGACCGAGACAAAAAGTCAGTTCATATGACACCAAAATCAGATCTGAAATAGCACACTTTTTTTCTCCAGGGACAGAAGTAGCCACTTATTTCCTAGGGGAAAAAATCTAAACAATTACTCCTGCCAGACGAAATTGGGTCCTTAAGGCCTTATCACACTACAATCATATCTCTATCTCTTTTTCGCTGACTTTTAATGGATTTTCATACTTGATTATGATAAGATTTCTTTAACACGTTGACCACCGCTATATGAGAAAAAATCTTTCAAGATAGATCTCTCTTGTATTCTACGGAATAAGTTTTCAAAAATGGAATATGAAGACATCTTATTCAATTTATTTGCGAAATCTCTATTTTTTGTGTAAATTTACTTCCGACATATTTGTGAGACAATTGTTTGTCCCCGACAATAATTTTTGAGGGACGAAACACAAACCATTTGACTCAGATGTGAGTCGAAAATGTATAGAGATCCCTATTATGCTAATCCTTAATGTAGCCTCCTTTGAACAATTACAGTTTAGTGTTCATGACTCCTTGGCTCATATTATGAGCCAGTGGTCTACGACAACATACTTTAAATTTGTTTGACATAACAAATTATTTCTAGCAAAATGAATCAAAACGATGGGAAAGTAATGCATAATTAAATCACATTCTAATTTCGACCCTTCCATCTTAAAGCTCGCCAATTTCTAACGTTTCTGCATTTATATTTTACTCCGGGATGTTACATTCCTGTACTTCAGAGACAGTTACGCATGCGCAATAGAGAAGTCAGCGATAAATAGTCAGAGGAAATGAAATCGATTCCATTTCATCTGACAACAGGATCGCAGACTTCCTTGTAGCTACCACAATGGAGTATGTCAGCGATGTTAACCGAAATCGTGGATAATGCAAGACTATTCAGAGATATCATTTCTAGTGTGATAAGGTCTTTTGACGAATGCGTCATCCGCAGGCGTGAACTTTTTCTTTCATTCCGTTATTCGTAAATAATTATTATTTACCTCTTATCCATGCACTATTGCTAAATGCGCATCCCGGTTTGTATGGCACAAACACATTCAAAGTTATATCGTGGTGAAGTTAATACGAATACTACAACTCTAAACTGAACCGTCAACTGATTGACAGTGTCATGTAGTACGAGCAGAGAACTACATATTACACTAATTCCATACGTGCGGAAAATGAGGCTGTCACTGCCAATACATTGCATTTAGCTTAGCTTAGGTAATAAACCAATAAATTTTGAATTAAACCGAAGTACAAATTGACAATTGACAGCATGATTGATGTCTTATTTGATTGGAGTAATTGGATAAAGGAAATTGAAAGATATATGACATGAACATTGACAATGTAGCTTGTTCCATTTAAATTTCATACTAAACCAATTCATATTATTATGAATAAATTTATGTAAATACATTATATTTGTGCTATAACGCTATTGTTATCGTGTCATTTGGAGTAATGACTAAATGAGTAACATACGAGTATACATAAAATCCTATAAGTAAAAATATCTGTATTAAGTCCACAGATAATTTTATCCAACACCGACTCATAATAATACTATAGTTATTTGAAATAACTAATGTACAATACTCACTCCGTAAACTATTAATACGACTATTGCCTAGGTTACGATAGTATATTATTTTCTTATATCTAAAATAACTTGTTTTACTAAGAAATTCATAATAACAAATGAACTACTACTACCTGTATCATTTGTTTGCATTTGTTTATTGCATAGCCTACTTCAATATTGTAGAATTATTTCTGATTTTTAATATCATTTTTCTCGAAATAATTGTTATACAACCCCATATCATATTTATATCGTTGAAATCAGAAAAAAACTATCTAATGGACAAAAAAATTATATAGGTTGCCATTTAAAAAAATATAATTTTATTCTACCGTTTGAGAACCACTGGTTGAATTTTTATTTATTATTCCTCATAAATTAAGCCCTTTTTCCTGGTAATTTTTTGTATATAACATTTTTCTCTAAAGTCATTAGTTCGCCCAAAAAAGCACTGGTTGTTTTAAAGGAAACACCCTGTATAAGCTTACGTTACAGCTAAAGTATTATCAACAAAGAGCATCGTTTTAAAGTGGAATGTCCTAACTTACTCGAAACAATATAAATTTTTGAAAGACAAACGTGTTATATCCATCCTTATCGCACACGCTTATAGACAGCAAAGGAGAGAGATAAATGTATGCCAATTTGTTAATTCGTTCATGATATAAATAATTTTGATCGGACATCTGTAAATAATTTTACTGTGCGCAGTTTCTTATCATAATCATCTATCATAATATTTTATAAATTGTTATGCACTCCATTATTATGTATTCAAAAAGGACACTAGTTATAATAATTCATAACAAGTTTTTGTCTTCCTGGAAATTTGAATAATATTTAATATATTAAAATAATTTGCATATGCTTATCCACGTTTTCAACGAAGTGTAAATGCAGGAAACTACGAAGGACCATTTCCATTTCTTGTGTTAGAATAACAATGTGCAGCATTAACTAAACCGTGTCTAAGCTTGACAAGGCAAATTTGGTACAGCCATGCAACAATGCACCAAAGTTAATGAACGCTTTCTTTCAGACAAAAAAAAGAACTAAAGTAGATGGTTTTGTTAACAGAATAAGTCAAGTTCAGTTCCGGTCTAATTTGAGAATTACCAATGCATTTAATTTATTCGAATAAATAACAGTAGATCTTTAGTTAATCTGCTCAATAATTAAAATATGTGAAAATAAATTGTAAATTCATCAACTTTATTATTGGCTGTCATAATAAAATGAACGACCACAAAACATGCAGAGTGATGTATTATTATATATATTTTTTTATTAACCATTAGCAAAAATAATTCATCGACAAAGTTGATTATTTTATTTTATAGCTATTTTCAATTTTATAATATTTTTTTAGCAAATTTATACAATTAATGTATACAGGTCTATATATAGGTTACTATAATAATCCTTTTCCAAAGTTTTCACTATACAAAATATGCATTTTCAAAATGAGAATATACATTGTTGTCTGTTCTACTAAAATTACAAAATCTACAAAAACAATGATTATTTACAAACTTAAAACATACTTTCCAAATGAGCGCTGCTGAGTACAGAGAGTGCTTTAATAGGTTCCTGGAATTTTATTATTATTCAAACAATAATAGTATATTAATCTGCTGACGCACGAGTCCAAGTTTTACAAAGGACGAATGCGATAACAGGACTTATAAAACACGTTTTATTTACATAATTTTTCTATTGAAGTAATTTCATAATTTTTTAAATGTAACATCCCACTAAGTTTGCAGATGAAAATTCATTGTTCACTGACAGCATGTCACTCATTTTCAATACTCGTATTATTTCTGTCACATTATGCATCAATATATGCAACACACACTAATCAGATTGTACTTTAACGCGAAAAAGAAAATTGATTTTCAAGATGCAGTGAACACCATTTTAAAAGAGAGAATAAATTAATTCCTCATTTATTTAAATTTCTAAACCACAAAACATCAAGCCTACATCATGTTCTACAATCTTTTCCCTTTTATCTTATCGCTACAGTGGTATCTTAAATGTTTTCGATTTTCTCACCCAAATATCCACTATTTCCTTTAGGAAATCATCTATCTTCTATCTCCACCATCAAAACCCTGGTTTGTCATAAAAATAAAAATCACTTATTCCTTTCTTTCCAGCAACGAGCCCTCCGGTATTTGGACACCAGCTCAGGCCCTATCGAGGTCTCTGAGGGTATCGTATTAAAAGAAACAGAGCCTAGGAAGGATGAGTCTGCGGTTACACCAGACCCGTCCCCAGACAAGGGTTCAGGGAACGAGCCAAGAACCCGTGAAAACGCTATCGACAGCCAACTGATGGATGGCGTAACCAAGTTCCTCGCTTCCCATACTCTACAGATCAGGCTGCCGAAGCTTGCAGAGGAATTGAAGAGGAGCATGGATGCTGATGAGGGTGAGAGGGGAATTAATATAATCGAATGAGCTATTAAATTCTATAGCTGAATAATAATAAAAACTGTACAAAGTACCAGGGGCGTACGCAGGAATTTCTTCAGGGGGGGGCAAGAAGAAATTATGTTTAAAATGCTTTTGTTAAAGGTAAAGGTTTACTTAAAGTAAATACTAAAGATAATCATTTTATTTAAAAAAGAACAAATAAAAATTAATAATATATTTAGTGAATTTAAACTTTCTAAAATATTAACCGTAGTGGATTTTCAGAAAATCTTTGTGTCACTTGTACCTCTATACGTATAAAAGTATATGTGCTTGGTTATTATAAAATGTACTGTAATTTTTTTAAAGATGTCCGATCAACAAATTGGATGAATTAGGATTTTAGCTCCGCCTATTCCGATAAATACAGTTCACTAATTTTTTATGTGGGTCCATAAGATACTACTGTTATTTTATTATTATAACAATATATGTTAATGCAAAAGCATTCAAAATTCAAAACGGAAGTGGACTAATACATGTGAAACCAAAAATGTGAAAAATATGATATACTCTGTTAGTATCATTGACACTGATAGAAAATAAAGTTATTCGTACGGCTTTGAATCAAGGTAATATATCTGAATTAATAAATAAAATTGCGTTACAGCGAAAGTAATGTCAACAACGAGCATCGTTTTAAAATGGAATTCCCTAACTTAGTCGAAACAATATTAATTTTTGAAAGACAAGCGTATTGTATCCATCCTTATCGCACACGCTTCGTGTTATGTAAATGAAAGAAATAAATGTATGCCAATTTATTAATTCGGTCATGATACAGATGACCTTGATCGGACATCTTTTAAAAAAATGCTGTATGTTATTATACCTGTACAATACACATGTATTATGCATTTCATACTGTATAAAAGGTATTATTCCTTTTGAGCAGTTTAAAAATATTTAGTATTGATCATATTATATCATTTCATACACGTATAATATATTTTTATACAGTATTTTACGTATGTATGATACATGTGCAATATAAAATGTATAATACTTTTATTTTATATACATATATACAGTAAATTTTCCATTTTACTTTTTATATGGAAACTTTAGGGGGGGGGCAACTGCCCCACCTTGCCCCACCCTGCGTACGCCCATGCAAAGTACAATTATGTGACATTTGGTGAAACGGTTCTAAATAATAATATATAATATTTAAAACACTTGGCACATTTCACAATATTTCAGTCTCTGAATCAACCTCCCGGTCATTTATCAGAGACTGGCCCACTCAACCAGAACCACACACACGTTTCGGTTTTCTTTAATCAATACATTTCGTATTACGGTATTATATAGTATTACTACAGTGTGTTAAAAGAAAAACTAACTCGTTGTAGGCTATGAACAAAGAAACGTATGACAATTTAAAAATATTTAATTAAATTTCAATTTGACACGAGATATTTTCAAAAATATTATCTAAAGAAATCAAAGCTTTTCTTCTTGAATCTTATTTTAGAAATGGAAACAAATTAGAAAACGGCAAATGGCAATATACTATAGCCTTCTTTATTATATTTTCTCCTAAAAATTACATTTCAAGATCAATTTTGACAACTTGACTTTTAAATTGAATAATGATCTGACATACGTTTCTCTGTTCATAGCCTATTCTGAGTTAGGTTTTTTTATTGAACACAGTACCTCCAATCCTTTTTTTATAATTTTACTATTTAACGATCTACATCATTTCTTCGATCGTCATTAATAGGACATCCGAAACTGTTAAAGTTAAAATGTTAGTTGGAGATTAGTCAACATTTGTAGATACTTATATTTCAAGAAAATTATTGGAAAATAAAATATTTCTAAGAAAAAATAAGGACAAATGGCTATTTTCTTTAGACTTGTAGTTTAAATTACGAAGATAAAGGTAAATTTAAATTATTACTGCGGGTCTTTCTTGACTGGAATGTTAATAAGGGTAGAAAAAATTCCTGAATGTTCAAAAATATTTATTTTCGGCCTCGACCGGTTTCGGCAGAAAGATACTTCAGAAATAAATTGTGAAAAGATCATTTGAGCCACCGGGATTTGAACCCGAGCCTTCACTGTGCCGAAGTATCACTCTAATCTTCTGAACTACGGCTGGTCTATCACGGTGGCTGATGGACCAACAAAGCTCAGAAGGTTAGAGCGTTACTAAATATAAATTTTTAAATATATTGTTCTTTAAATAACCTCAAATTTGAAAATAGTTGAAATATTCATTAGATATTTTACAATTAATTACTGAAATTTGCGTAATATTATTAAAAACTCATTTCCTCAAACAAAGAATACATTACAATTTAACAAGGTTAATTTTTCATAAAAAAAATCAAATTTGGTATCACATATAGCTAGTTTTAATTACTTTCAGAAAATAGAAAAAAATAAAAATATTTCATTTCATTTGATGATGTTTCTTCCGGCAAACAGGATATAGAATTCAGGCTCAGCGACACCAAAAATTGGCATTTAAGTTTGCCCGTACCTTTGTAATTTAAACAATAAGTTTATAGTTAATCAAAATAGTTACTTGTCCCTAGTTTTTCAATCATCCTGTAATAATTTTTGAGATTCTCATGGTGAATTAAAATCAAACGTTTTAATTTTAAATTCCAATGTGGCATGTGACCATATTCGAATTTCTATATGCATATGTCATAATACGAGGGTGGATTGAAAATTTCCGGAATTACATGAAAAAATATATATATTTAACACGGACTACATTTTATTTTTCTACATAGTCCCCTCTGAGGTCAACATACTTGGTTCAACATTTTTCTAACTTTTCGATTCCCTCCCGAAAATGGTTTTCTTTGATGTCCTCAAAATAAGAATTTATTGCTTCGATGGCTTCTTCGTTGGATCGAAATTTCTTTTCCAGCGAGGAACGTTTTGAGTTTCGGGAAAAGATGGAAGTCCGAGGGAGCCAAATCGGACAAGTACGGTGGATGGGGAACGATTACAAATCTCAGTTTGGTCAATTTTTGTTGAGAAATACAACTTCAATGAACTGGCGCATTGTTGTGGTGAAACAAGATCTTTTCTTTGCCAGTCCTGGGCGTTTTTCTTGAATTGCTACTTACAACTTGTTTAAAAGTGTGGCGTAGTATTATTTAGTTACAGGTTTTTTCTTTATCAAGATACAATTAGCAGAATGCCTTTGGCGTCCCAAAAGACTGACGCCATCACCTTTCCTGCCGATTGAACTGACTTCGCTTTCTTCGGGGTCGACTCACTATATCGAATCCACGCTTTCGACTGAATTTTCGTCTCTGGAGTGTAGTGGTATATCCAAGTTTCATCCATGGTTATGAAACGTCTTTTAAAATCGACCGGATTTTTCTTAAACAACGCTGAAATTCGTGCCCGAATGCGCTTTTGCTCCAAACTAAGCAAATGCGCACGCATCTTTCGCATATTTTTCTCATGCCCAGCTCATTATGTAAAATATGAACTACATGTTCATAAGAGATCCCCATGGCTTCTTCAATTGCACGCACTTTCATATCATGGACTTTATCCACAATTTCCGGTGTGGTAGCCGATTTTGGGCGACCTGAACGTGGCTCGTCACAGGTGTGTGTTCGACCACGCTTAAATTCCGAAACCTAGAAACTCACCGTGGAAAACGAAGGTGAAGCATTCCCAAGGACTTCATCCAACCTGATTTGGTCTCTGTTGCCGTCTTTCCTTCCAAATAAAAAAAAAACTTGATCACCGCATGGGCTTTGTTTTTATCCATTATCGATTTAACGCTAGGTAGATCGACACAGACGCTTTTCACGATTAGACTGATAGACAGATTGCACTGAAATTTCTTGATAGTTCATATAAAGAGTTAAACAAAACAACGACATAAGAATGTTTTCGAAAAATTAAGGCCTTCTCAATGATTTAGGAAACTTTTCAATCCACCCTCGTAGTAGATTAAAAAATAAGTATCATAATGCAATCTGTTAACGCACGAGTACACGTACAATTAATACACTGCATCAAACAGTGCGCTTATCGATCTTCTATATGACATGTTTACAGTGCTTTTATGGACTCATAACATAAAACTACCCACTATAGCTTCTCATTATAATAATAAAAACAAAAACTAAACATTATTTTATAATAATATTGTTATTAGCAATTTAATGTTGTAGCATCACATATCTCTTCCCCAAATTTTTAATAATTATTTTTTTGAAAAATCGATTTAAAAAATATAGCTATTTTATTTTTTGTCTAGTATCATATAAAAATAAAAATTTGGTCACATACCCCATTTGAAAATGAAAATGGATCAATTTCAGTAGGACACATACATACACCAGTTTGAAAATAATAGCTCATTCTTGTGTTACCATTTATCACTTTCAAGTTTAATTATGTTGTGCTCAATTTCACGTCACTGCTATCTAAACGAATTCAAAATTGTACTGATTTATTTAAATATATCAACTCTTATTTAATAACTTATATATGTATCCTCTCGTAAAATAATGTTTTTACATTATGTGTCTTAAAATTCACCACAACATAAATTTACTACATACGAGTATTATGTACATGCTTTTCACTCACATGCACAGCTTAGTAATCTCTTAATATGATGATTAATGACAGCCATGCCACGAGGATTGAAATAATTCGCACTAGTTCAACTAACTTTAATACGAAATGAATAATGATTGGTGGTAAACATTTTGATTTTCGTGAAAACTAAAGTGTAATTTGAATAATGAATAATATACTCTTTACTGATTTTTCAAAATATAGATATTTAAAATTATTCTTTTTATAAAATATAGAATCAAAATATATTATTGATATTTATATGTCATAGCCATATTATAAAACCTACCTTGTCTAGATGTCTAGACGTTTTGTAAAACGCGGGTGAAACGTGGCCAAATTGTCAAACCTTCATTATAAGGTGGTTTTGGTCGATGAAAGATTTGCATTATGTTTTTCAACTTCATACTGTACAATAAGATTCCGGAACTTTACACGTTCAAAGAAATTTGAACGTTCGATGTTCAAATCATTTAATCGAAAAGTTTCAACTTAACGCATGTTCTAAATATCAAGGTCATTTACTTCAAATTTTAGTTACTTCCAGGGATTATTTTATTATAGATTACGTGCGCTGTATTTTGTAATGTTAGCATAAAGACTTTTCGACAAATTTCATATTTGTTTTTGTTTTGGTTTTGACAAACACATGCATTTGTAATTAAAAGTAAATGTGGACCAAATTTCTCAAAAATATGTGCACAGAACTGATTAACCGAACGCACCTATTGCTTAGCAATGTTTTACAATCTGGCTAGTTGTCTCGACGTTTTATAAAACGACGAGCTTGTATATTTTTCAAAATAAAGCAACAATAATCCAGCATACCTAACTCGGTCCGAGTTTTTCCAGCGTAGCTTTTGTGCGTTAGGTTAGGTTATTGTTGTTATATTTAAATTAGATAAAATATAAGCTAAATAAGTTGTTCTTCGTTTTACAAAACATCTAAACGACTAGCCAATTTTTTTCGCTAAGTCAACGAAGGTTTCACAATTGGTCGCGTTTCAAACGGATTTTATAAAATGCCTAGTTGTTTTATTCAAAGACGTGTTTTACAATCTGTCTACTACATTTATAAGTGAATTTCAAGTGAAACAAAAATAAATTAATGTTTTGTGTTAAACTTGTAAAACGATAACCTTTTAGCAAACAAAATAAATTAATTTAAATGCAGTATTTGTTTGTTCCACGTAAACTCACGAAACTTTATGAACGAAAGGTCATCTGTTACATATGTGTTGCTTTTCATAGTTTTGCTTAATTAAATTGCTGTAAAACTAGTTTAATTTTCTCAAAAATGATTCATGTTTAATTCAATACTCTAGATCTATACTGTTTTTATTAGTAATATAATAAATATAAAAAAGAAATATAAATTCAAAGGGTCAAGCATATTTAATAATTTATTCCGAGAACAATATTTATTCATCTACACGTATATGAATTAAATACTCATTCCTGAATTTTGAGTAAAATTTGTTTTACGTCTTTGAAACCGAGTAAACTTAATTTATAGACGGGTTAAAAGCACGTAACATTAAAATACAATTAGATCTAGCAATAGTATAATGTTCTGAGCGTTGAATTAACTATGAATATTACTTTATGCTTTATTTGTTAGATTGAAAATTAGTTCATTGTTATTATTTGAAATAATGGCATACTACATCTATTGTTATTATTGAAGTAACTAAACAATTAAATACAATTCACTCAATTGCAAAAAGAGCAAAATAAAAAAGGTAATAGTTGTGGATGCAGAATTTAATTATATATAACATTTATTTGAAGCAGTATTCTCTAAAATTAATAGCCACTTTTGTGCAAGGATAAACTGTTTTTCCATGAGAAACGCCTATAACTTGCTTTTCGTGTTACACCCGGTTGCAGTTTTACACTAGCACAAAACACGCCAACTGGAATAGTCAGTAAGATATAATTTAGCCATACGCGGTCTCAGCACACTCAACACTCAACTAAAATCAGGGACGGACAGGGCCACCGGAAAATCGGGAAATTTTCGAGAGGCCGCGACTTGTAGGAGGCCGGTAGGCCTACTGCCTATTTTTTTTCTGGCGAATTGTTAATTATTAAATGCTAGAATGCTAATAATGAATACAAAATGTTGAATGCTGTATGTATTGCAAATGTGAAGGTTACCTAAATTTGGAATTCCACTTCCCCCTCTATTGAATATATTCACAAAATGTTGTTAAAGATTCTCAATGCAAAAACTCCATAGTGTGACAGTCAAACAATAAACATTCAACCATTAGTGATATAAGAGAAAGAAAGGATTAAATTCGTCAATACATATTTCGCACAGAAATATGACCAGGCTAAAGAAGAACAATGAGAAAAGTTAAATTTCCAAAAGTGAAGGATGTTGTGTGTCTAATTAATCTTGGTGTTTGCAACGGAACTATACAATGCCTAGGCAATGTATATGTTTGTAAATTTGTATAATGGTATATTTCTCGCAGAAAATTCGACCCGACCGTGACTTTTGGGCGTTAGGTGGGGTTATTGTTGTTATATTTTTCTAAATAAAATAACAAAAGTCAAATCTTCAGCCTTTGTGGTCATTGTAATAGAAATAGAAGGCACATAATATGTGTTGACATGTAGTAGAAATATGTAGTTGAGTGTGCTGACGCCGCGTAGTGAGTCATAATGTGCTGACATGCAGTATATAAGCCCAAACTCATAATAATTCGGTCGGTTTCCTTAGTCAACAAATTATAAAATCTACACAAATGGTTAATTTCTGCAAAATTCTTTCAACTACTTTATATATAGACTAAAAACTTTTAAAAAAACTGTGGGCCAAATGACCGGTATTTTAAGGGTTATCTCCCAGTTCCGATTTAGCTTGTACCGAGACTCCTTACTTTTAGCACAATGAAAAGCTACTTCGTAAAAATCCAATGCATACAGTAAAATCTACCTTGCAATACATATGGGATAATACTAATAGAAAAATGTGCAGGGCTGAGGGATACAATGCCAATGCCTAATAGATTTAATGCTGGTATTACTAATAAAGGCTATGTAACTCAATATTAAATGGCGAAATACTTGAATAATATATTCAGTTTTTGTAAGTTTAAAACATTTTAAACTATTTGAAAGAATTTTGTAGAAATTTCTCACCTTTTGCGTTGGTATTATAATTTGTTTGTTGAAAATGTTAATCGGTCGAACTAAGAACCATTTGGCTCGTATTTATAGTATATTCGAAAAATAAACCACGGTTCGGTGCTGGTTTCAGGTGTAAGAGCGTGGTTTTGTAACCATGAATAAACGAATGCTTTGGCCTTGATCATCTGTCACATGAACTGCCAATTTAAATTAAATTTTTGTTGAAAGATACATTGAAATAATGGAAGCGAGAATATTCTTTAATGAGTTTATTTTAACTGACAGTATTTCTTCTAATAATATTTCTTCTTTTACTAACGCGACAACGAAAATGCCTGTTCTCAGTTCAACTTATAGTCCTTGTATACTCGGAGGTTATGCCCGTGATAAGTTTATTTCGAATATAACTATTGCTACTTTTCTTATCTCCATAATTGTCACACAAATTACATACAACAAGATTCTAAGCTAATTTCTAACCGCCGTAACGGTCAACTTCACGCGGTTGTTGTGGTCATGCAAAAGTACTCAAAATTTTCATGAACCGTGTTCGAATTTGTAACCGATTACTGAAAAATCTAATCCTCGGTTAGCGTGGTTCAGTTTTCGAATATACCTTTAGTTGAGTGTGCTGAGGCTGCGTATAGCTAAACTAGTTCTTGATGACGTATTCCAGTACACATGTCTTGTACCCGGTATTTGTTAAAATACAACGAAATATAGCATTAAGCTCTTATTTTTGCAATACTGTGTTTTGATATACACTATAATGAATTTATAATTATCTTTTTCCATAACCAGGAGTAAAAGTCAATCAAAATTGAAAGAGAAGTTCACCATTTTGCCTCTAGAGGAAAATGTGTACATTATTACCTAGAAGAGTTTTTATTATGACTAGTAATGACATTTAATGCTTTATCATAGTATGCATAACTGCCACACCGGCAGCATTAACTATATCTTTCAGTTTTTTAGAACTGAATAAACAATATCCCGAACTAAATTATAATTATTGAAAGCAATTAAAAAAAAAACTGTCAACAAATGTTTACTGTTAAACGTTTTCACTGTGAACAAGTAACAAAAATTGTGCACTGTATTTAACCATATTTAATATGTATTATAAGCAAATATAAATATTTCATGTTCCTAAAAATCTAATTTCTAACCAAATTGGTAGCACTTAAATAAAGCACAATCACCATATTATTAATAATTGCACTTCACTAGAACACTGGTTATTACACTTGTATAATTTGACCAATCTCACAAAATTTTATCAAAATTATCTCTTAGGAATTCCACTCAACACGGGGTTTTCCTCTTCGCAGCCTTTCGAAGATTTCTGCCCTTTGTGTACTATAATGATGAACAATAAGAAACAAAAGAAATCCTCTTGGCATACGTTGTACAACCTCCTGAACCTATTTGAACTAAACTAACCCCTTCTAGGTCGCAAGAAAAGGAGGAAAATGCTGTTACCCATTCTTCTCCTCCTGAAGCTCAAAGCTCTGGCCTTGCTACCCATTCTTCTGGGAGGAATCGCTTTAATTAGTATTAAGTCACTAATTCTCGGTAAAGTTGCTTTAGTGATCACGGTATTAGTAGCCCTAAAGAAACTATTAGAAGTTAAGGATACTCAATCGTATGAAGTTGTGGCTCATCCACATCATACGCATTCGCATGTGAATACTTTTGATGATCACCATGGTCATTTCAAAAGAGCGTGGTTAGAGGATACTCAAAGTATACCATATAGTGCGTATGTGAGTAACCAACAAGTGTTTGGCACTGAATAAAATATAAAATATTATTTATTGCACGTTTTGTATGTATGTGTATATTTATTTATTATATTTATTTCAATTACTATGCCCATTTGTAATTTAATAAAAAAAATATTTATTACTATTTTCTTTGTATTTCTCTGCATCACACTTCAAAAGAACCCTGAGTGCTCTGATACCCCTCAATAGAACAGAACATATACAGGGTATCAAAAAAAGGTAAAACTTTTTGACGGTATATAGTACTGAACAAAATGAGTAAAGAAAAATTTAATCTATATAGGTTTGATCTAAACTGTTTCCGAGAACAAAAACATATCGAAGATAAACTGGCAAAGATAGTGATCGAACAAAATTTTGTCTGTCAGTACATAGACTTTTAAAAAAACAATAAAATTTTATTTGAAACATTTTCTCAATTTCTAATAGTTATGAAGTTATTTGAAAATTAAATATTGGCCAAGGTCGCCACAACATTTAACTTAGTACAATTATTTTATTTTAAAAAAATACAAAGCACGTTTAAGATGACCTCTGAAAGGTAAACAAAAAGTCTCATTTAATCGAATTAAATCCTGTTAGAACTCATTTTTCACTACCTTATATCTCGGAAACTATTGTAAATCGGACTTATGTTGATTAAGCTTTTTTACTCATTTTGGTCAGTACTATATGCCTTTTTATAGCATGTATATCATCAATACCAAAATTTGCGGATAAACGCAGATTGACTCATCCAAAAATATGTAATAAGGTGTGATGATATATTTATTTGCTTTGTAAGTATTATTTATCGAAAAAATAATATTATTATTATTAATTAAGCCTAAACCTTTCGTTAAATTCATATGTGTTTTCCAAATTTTGATACGAAAGTCTCTGCCGAAATATTCTAGGTATTCTTACTATAATTTCTTCTTCGTCACTTGTTTCTGAATCAAACATTTTTATTTGTATCTCCAATTTCCACTACAATTACATACACAATATTCACTAATATTTTGTTTTATTACTGTCAAGGCGCTAATATTATTAGTTTGTTTTTATTAAAATAATTTAATAGTATTTTTATTTTATGAAACAAATTCCGTCTTTTATTAATAAAATTAGTGATATTTTGTTGTTCTACACTAATAACTAATATTATAAGTTAATGTTTTTATGAAACAAAACATAATAATATTAACTAATATTATTGAACATTCACTAATTTTATTAGTCTAATAATTTTTATGAAACAGGCTCCTGATTTTTTTTTTATTCTTCTTTATATCCTTGACACCCGTATTCGAATGAGTAATTTCCTTTTCTCAAGGTTAATTATTATTCTTTCTATCCTTGTTCATTTCTTCCATTTCCTGATTTATTTCCGAATTCAACTATCAGCAATCTCTTTCCCATGTTTTCCTCGGTCTTACTCTTCCCAAGTTTCGTTCGTACTTCCAGCTACTACTAGTTTCGTACTGATGCATCCTAATAATGTGTGCGTAATAGGTTCTTCTATTTTATCCTGTTACTGTATACAGTATAAAGTTTTTTATTCGCCGTCATCCGTATGTTTTCTTCCCTGTTCCATTATGTTACTCTTGACGTATTTATTTCCGTTTATTTTTCCCTCATCTTTCTTTTCGATATTCCAGGATTTACCAGTGTACATCATTGTTATGTACCTATTCTGTAACCTATAACTATAACGGTGAGAAACGAAAACCATTTTGCCTTATTCTCTAACCTTTTTCTCGGACGTACGTGAACTATCCTTATTCGGTAAAATTATAACGAACGTTTATAAAAGACAATTTCGTACAAACATTTCGTTTATGAACTATTGCTCATATAGCAGTCGTTGGAAGACGAATATGGTACATTTTACGAGTAGTTCACATTTTCATTGCATTTTTATTCTCAAAGCAGTTACCAGAAAACTATCGGTAAATACAATCATCATATTTTCATTTTCCTTATTACCAAATTGTTAACACAAATGCCCAGACGCTCCTAATCTAACCATGATTAACTATCAAACGACATTGACTGTTTTCGTTGAACAAAATATCAAGGGTACAACGTAAACGACAAAATTACAGTATATGAGTTGTGACGATACGTACCTCGTCTCAGTATTGTTGTCGCGAAACAATTATTAGTGGGTGCAGCATTCATTGACATAGAAAAAGCCTTCGATAGTGTGTGGCACAAAGGACTTATTTTCAAACTAATAGAACACGAATTTCCAATGTACTTAATTGATCTCATACACTCATACATACGCGAAAGAAAATTCATTGTGAAGGTCAATGAAACACATTCCTCTGAAAGGACAATCGAAGCAGGAGTAGCGCAAGGATCGATCTTAGGACCGATCATATTCTGTCTATACATCAATGATATACCAAAAAGAACCGGAACCGAAGTTGCCCTATATGCCGACGATACTGCCTATTTTACCCAATCATACCGACTGGATACAATCGCCAAAAGACTTAGTGAGTGCCTAGACCGAACGAAAAAACATTTCGAAAAGTGGAAAATAAAAATAAATAGTGATAAAACAGAAGTAATACTACTCACTAAAAGAAGACCTGAAATTAAAAATAAAGTTCGTGTAAATGGAGAAATCGTGGAATGGAGGGACTCGGTAAAATACTTAGGATTACATATGGACAAAAGACTTACATATACTAAACATATTAACGAAACTATCAACAAAACAAATAAAGTGCTATTTAAAACATTCCCTATATTCAATAGAAAGTGCGGGTTAAGCCAAATAAATAAAACAAACATATACAAGCAGTGCATAAGACCAATATTAACGTACGGTGCCCCAGTGTGGTATAATACTTGTGACACGAACTACAAAAAATTACAAGTAATGCAAAATAAGTGCTTGAGAATAATCGGTCAATTTCCTAGATACACCAGAGTAAGCGTAATGCACGAAAAACTAAAAATAGACTGTATTAAAGACTATGTGGACAAAATAACAGAAAAGTTTTTTGCCAGATGCGAACTCAGTGAAAACCCATATATAAAGACCATGTGCGAAGCCACCTTAGAGACTTTAAATTACAAAAAGTATAAACATAAAAGGACTATCCATAAAATGCTAAAATGAAATAATTAAATTAAGTAATTATTAACAGCACATAATAAAGCAGAGTAGGTTTTTTTTGTTTTCAATTTGTTTTTTCCCTACAGCGAAACACCAAAAGCGACTAGACAGATCCATATAGCATTCTAAACCTAAAATGTATGTAAAATGATTAATACTAATCAGGTGTACATATACCATAATAACTGTAAATATTCATGTAACATGTAAGACTGGCAATAAATAAATTTTATTATTATAATTATTAGCCAGCCTTAAACGATGTAATATCGTAAATGAATCGCAGCATCCTGGGATTATAAGTAGTCAGAGATTTGCATATAAATGTATGACTGACTTACCTGTGTAATGTAAAACCATGATACCAAGCGTGTACATTGTTGTATATTAATTGTTATACTGTTTATTGGTTGTAGATAGGATTTGTTACACATTTATTTGATCGATAGAACTGTCAGTTGTTTTCGAGATTATGTTCAGCGCCGTGAATTGAGTGGCATGCGTTAATGAAATGCTCAATTCTTCGTGTAAAATATTATTTTATAATATGTGTTACAATGTTTTTATTGTATTTTACGACAAACTGTGACTGCCTGAAATTATTACAATTTCTATTAAATTAGTTTTTGTTAAAGGAGCGTTCGCAGCGCCATCAGTCATATGTTAAAGTTTCTCCCCTCTTAATAATACGCGAGATTTTTCCTGATGTACCAAATCTCGAGTATAAAAGACCGCGCATCGTCCAGAGAAAGGAGTTCTTCAGTTCGTCCGACTAAACCTAGTGGCTGGGTTCCGGACTAGAGCTGCAGCTTAGAGCGACTTGGTCGAGCTCTGAGAAGAACGTTTAAGTCGTGGAGTTGTACCGTCGAATTTGTAAGTCGAGTTTGATTGATTGAAAATCACCACTCACCGAGATAAACCGCCGTCCGTATCTCCGATACCTTATGTGGAGGAGTCCGTTTTGTACTTTATCTTTTATTAGATAATTGCATTCTTACTTACCGCCGTCAGAGACTGTGCTATTACCATGTCGCGGGAACACGGCCCCCTAGTAGATTAAACACAGTCCGTCACAGTTTTCACCAAGGGTTTTCATTCTTTATTTATTTATTTGTGTTACATTTCAATTTTACATTACGTTGGGAATAATAAATTAGTTGGTTAAGATAACTACGTGCTTTTCTGAGACAAACCCTAACCCACCTCCGCAGATAGCTATCCAGCAATCCTCCCTCTCTTTCAGCATCCGCCGCCGAAGGCGCCCAAGAAAACCGAACCTTGTTGACAGAGATGAATACGACACGATGGCCCCACCACAACTAATCGTGCTACCGTCACAAATGGCGCCCGAGCAGGGATTCTTTCAGAACTCAAAATATAACAATAAAACCTCTTAGTTTATGTTCTATTTATATTAATTTAAATCAAAATTTCGGCAACATATACTGCTACTTTCTTCAAGGAAATACATGAATAAATAATAACAAAAACAAAATCAACAAGTAATTAAGATATTATTCTTGGTTTTAAACATATTTGTGTCTTCTCTAATTATTAATCTGTTCTTGAGGCGCTTAGATCTTATAATAATTTTGATTTTTCCGAATTTTAGAGGAATTTCTCCAGGGAATACTCTGCAACTGACGATTTATTATGTTGTTTCACTCTGATCGGTTGCTGTTGTTCATTTAATCTATATTCTATTTCTTTTTTACCTCTCGCTAAGAGAGGTATTGGATTCATGCTAAAAATCGCATATCCAGATTTTATTGAATAAGCACGTTTTAAGGTCCCTACAATCCGATTTTAACATTTTTACGATGATGTCTGTGTGTGTGTGTGTGTGTGTGTGTGTGTGTGTGGATGTGTGTGTGTGGGATGTTGGAAGGACGGTTACTCAAAAACTATAAGACTTAAAATTTGTTTAACAACGTATTTCCCAATCGGACATTCATGGGAAGATCTGAAAAGGTTTTGGTAACAATTGGACAACCGGAAGTAGAAGATTCTTGAAAAAAAATCTTCTAAATATTATTTTTTGAAAATTTTTCTTGATAATATTAAAGAAAAATAAATTCTCTTTCTGATACATTTAAATATTTTTATACATATTTTATAGATTTAGAGATAAAAGGAATATAATATATAAAATAATGTTGTAATTAATTTTACAACCGAAAGGATGCCATGAAAAATAGTTGCAAATTTAAATTATTTGTAACTGACAGATAAATGTCAGTGTCAGAAATAATGAGTAATGAAAGAAAAATTTATTTGGAGAATCCCTTAATTCTTGATCTGTGACTATTATGGAGATGACAAGTCCAGGTTGAAGGACTTAAATTTGTTTCAAACATTATGGGACAATGTACACCAGTACTGTAGACTAGAGTAACTTTGAATTGCGAAAAAGCTATCAAATTCCTCTCAAGTAATTTGTAAATATTGACAAAATTACACATCGATATAAGAATAATCGGAGTGCAATCTATCCGTCACTTTATTAAAGGGAATTAAGGTTATTTAGATATAACAAGTATGAAAAAATAAAGTGTAAAAGAAGATATATAAGAATAGATGCACAATCCAGATATATACATTTTAGACCGCCCAAAATTAATGTTTTTACTAGAAGAATATGAAGAGAAAGTAAACAAAGTTGTTCGAATTGAAAATTGCAGTTACCAGCCTAATATTTATATATGGTAAACTCTACTTTGTAATTTATTGTAACATAATTTATGGTAAAATATCTTCATGTTGAGACATGCTATTATTGAATAATAAAGAAGTTTATACGTCATAGATTTATATGAATATATTATTTGTATTTATAAAAATATTCTTTGCTTTATGCATACAGCCAGGTAAAATATACGGCGAGAGGTTATGTGCTGGTCACATCAGATTTTTTTTTTAAGAAAACAATGTGGAGAAGATAGGGTTTATTTGTATATTTTTGCCTATGTATGAATCATCTGATAGTGAGTGAGATTCTATAAATTCAATTCTTATTGTTTAACTTTGCTTCATACGAGTTTAACTCTATTTATCTTTTGATTTTTGTGCATATTATCACCATGACAAGAATTTGTGTGTGGAGTAGATGGCATGAATTCTATCATCTTTAAGTGAAAATTATGTAATTTTACTTTCCCCAAAATGGAATATCTCCAATAAAAAGAAATGAAGGTAGATGAACACTTACTAAAAGTAGAATTACTTGTACATGGTAAAAAAATATTTAAAAACTCAACTAGTTCCTTACAAAGTAAACGAAATGATTCGAAATATATAGCGGGAGATTTTATGTTTGCCGCCTATCACTGCAAGTTAATCCAATTGAACTTATTTGAGCTCAGGTGAAAGAATTTGTTGCAATAAATAATAAATCATTTAAAATATTGGACGTTTCAAATATATTCCATTAAAGTCTGGTGAATATAACAGCAGAGAAGTAGTCAAATTGCGTTGAACATATTAAAAGAGAAGAAAAAGAACTCCATCCAACCGGACAATAATATCCAAAATATGGATCTGCAATTTACCGTCATTACTGGCTTATCGAGTAAGATGGATTTTTCGGATTCAGACTGATGTTTTGGGAATTGATATTCGTGAAGAGTGCACCGTAAGAGTGGGTGATAACCACATGACTAATAAATAACCAGTGTTGTACAGTGTTTGAAATATATGTATGTACTTGAAATCGAATAAAACAACAATAATAATCTTATTTGGACTGTATTTAACTGAATTAAAATGATATCATCTATAAGTCATAAAACAATTGTTATTGTTTGAACACGTCAGTTATGTGGAACAACTTCCTGTTGGTGTTGCCAACCTACTTGTCACTACAAGTTGGCGCCAACCTGACACTGATTATTGTAAATTATTAAAAATTTGCTGATATACAAACATATTTGTTATGTTTTAAATTACTTTGTTTCATTCCTTATTTTTCGTCTTTATGATATAATTTTTTCTGTAAGTATTTGTATTTTAATTATTATTCATTCGTTTACTCACTCGGTATAATTTCCTCCGGTCTATCATTTTAAATTAAACATGAAATTAGAATCTTTTTCGTATATATAAATATTTTCAAGGTCTTCATTTTGCTATAATATTCTAACAATTAATTAAATACTAAGTTTCTAGATTTATATTTAAATGTAATTACATTACTAGAATTATATAAAACTATATTTGAATTTAACGCCAAAATCAGGTTTCTAGTTACTGCTTTCTTAAAAAAAATAGAGTTTAGTAGAAATACTTCTACCAATCTGGCCAATGTACACTTAAACATAAACTAAAAGGTTTTTTTATTGTTACTTTTATTTTTATTTTCTTATACATATTTTTGCCGTGTATTGTGTATTTTATTTTATAGTATAGTAAATTTTATTTATTAGTCTTCCTTAGTCTATTACTTATTTCTAAATCTATTTTTCTATCTTGTATTATCATACTTCCTAGATATTTTAGTTTTATTCCATTTATTTCCACTGTTTTGTTTTCCTCTTGCATCCTTTTGTTATTTATTATAATTACTTTGCTTTTATCTATTTGAATTTATATTCTCATCTTATGTATTTATTCCGTCCAAATTTTTGCTTGTTCATTTATTTTTGTGTGATATTGATATTAATTTAATATGATTGTCTCAAGTCTGTTGTATTCTTTTAGTGTTTGAAGGTTTTAACAGTTTTTCTTGAAAGAATGCTGTTAAATATCATTTTTCATATTTAATTTTATTATAAATATTAAAGAATATTTTATTCTCCATACGAATTGATTACATTTTATACTTATTGTATAGAGTTAAAAAAAATATAAAGGAATTAAATTTCATAAAGCAGCCAGCTATGATATAACCATGGAAACAGCTATTATATTAAGAAAATTCTGATTAAAAGATGTCAGTGTCAAGTGCAATTGATAGTATATTTGTGTTATAATTTTACTGGAGAATCTTTTGCTAAAGACTTTCTGTATGGAATTTGTACAAAATACATAGAACAGACGGAAGGTAATGTGCTGGCCACATCAGATTTTTTTAATCCTGTCTATTAGTATTATAAAAAGTAGTGGATTTAGTTAGTGTCCCTGTTTACTCCTTTTACCATCTCAAATACCTCGAATTTAATATCTTCAATCTGCACTATTGCCTTTATTTTTACCTCTCGCTAAGAGAGGTATTGCATTCATGCTAAAAATCGCATATCCAGATTTTATTGAATAAGCACGTTTTAAGGTCTCTACAATCCGATTTTAACATTTTTACGATGATGTCTGTGTGTGTGTGTGTGTGGATGTGTGTGTGTGTGTGTATGTGTGTGTGTGGGATGTTGGAAGGACGGTTACTCAAAAACTATAAGACTTAAAATTTGTTTAACAACGTATTTCCCAATCGGACATTCATGGGAAGATCTGAAAAGGTTTTGGTAATAATTGGACAACCGGAAGTAGAAGATTCTTGAAAAAAAATCTTCTAAATATTATTTTTTGAAAATTTTTCGTGGTAATATTAAAGAAAATTAAATTCTCTATCTGATACATTTAAATATTTTAATATATATTCCATAGATTTAGAGATAAAAGAAGTATAATATATAAAATAATCTGTTGTAATAAATTTGACAGCCGAAAGAATGCCATGAAAAATAGTTGATAATTTAAATTATTTGTAACTGACAGATAAATGTCAGTGTCAGAAATAATGAGTAATGAATTAAAAATGTACTTGGAGAATCCCTTAGTTCTTGATCTGTGACTATTATGGAGATGACAAGTCTAGGTTGAAGGACTTAAATTTGTTTCAAACATTATGGGACAATGTACACCAGTACTGTAGACTAGAGTAACTTTGAATTGCGAAAAAGCTATCAAATTCTTCTCAAGTAAGTTGTAAATATTGACAAAATCGGAGTGCAATCTATCCGTCACTTTATTAAAGGGAATTAAGGTTATTTAGATGTAACAAGTATGAAAAAATAAAATGTAAAAGAAGATATATAAGAATAGATGCACAATCCAGATATATACATTTTAGACCGCCCAAAATTAATGTTTTTACTAGAAGAATATGAAGAGAAAGTAAACAAAGTTGTTCGAATTGAAAATTGCTGTTACCAGCCTAATATTTATATATGGTAAACTCTACTTTGTAATTTATTGTAACATAATTTATGGTAAAATATCTTCATGTTGAGACATGCTATTATTGAATAATAAAGAAGTTTATACGTCATAGATTTATATGAATATATTATTTGTATTTATAAAAATAATCTTTGCTTTATGCATACAGCCAGGTAAAATATACGGCGAGAGGTTATGTGCTGGCCACATCAGATTTTTTCAAAGTATAAAACAACACAGAGTAAGAAAATTATTAAAACTAGTTGTTTAATAAAACATTATTTTGGAAATTTAATGTCAGTGTATTTAAAATTGCCAGTTTTCTATTGTTTAATCTCCCTTGTTTTAAATTTCCATTCCACAAATGTATTTCATATTTCACGTACGCGTACTACTCATTTGTCATTTAAATGGCGAAATTTTTATCATCCAATAACAAGCCATACTGATGTTAACTTTTTAATTACTGACGTGGTCTGAATAATTATGCGTTAATTTTAATCTCGAAAGAAAAACAAAGAATATAATTATAGTTATGTAAATCAACATTAGTCATCTGATAATATCTTCGCAAAAAGAGAAAATTTCGCGTAACTTGAGAAAATTTCGCGTAACTAGAGAAAATTTCACTTAAATACAATAATGGCTTGGATGTAAAATGACAAGTTTCACTAATTTAATAATGGAGACAAGTTCTATTTATTTCAAAGAGATTTATAAGACTATATTAAATTATGTGAAGCGTAATTGTTTCAAGAAGAAGAAATATTGTTAAATATTAAATATCTCGTTTTGTAAGAAATAAGTAACGAGTTTATATTTATTAACTTTTAAATAATAATACATTGTTAGGATTGTTTTAAGAAAAATGAATGAAAATTATTTACAAAGGAGATTTAAAATGTCTTAAACAAAAAACAAGCAATTGTAATTGTATATTTGAATCAAAATGAAAAAAAAAAAACTTATTAGTATCTGTTAATTGGTGCAACAGCGCAAATGTAATATTTATTAAATTTATTCGTTAAAAAATAGTAGTTCTGAGATTAAAATGATTAATTTTCAAATATAATTCTTTCTATCTTATGTAAGTATTATTTGTTTCAATTAATTATCATAGGAGGTAATGAAATATATAAAATGAAACAAAGTAAAACTGTCTGTTAATTTAAGTATCAGTTAAGAAAAATGTTGCATAGAAAAATTAATACGTGTAATTTCCACAATTATGCTATAACATCGAAGATGTATTTTTCTTTTATTTTAAATGACAGTTAAATTAATAGACAGAGTCGAAAATACCGGACATAAGTATATATCGGTGCAGGGGTGCCAATGAGGTAACAACGGTTAAACGCCTGTACTGTATGAATATATCTTCATCATTACCGAAATCTATGTAGGTACAAAGAAAATCAGCACACCCAGCAATGGATAATATTCCGTAATGATATATTTATTTAAATATGTTGCAATACTAATGAAAATCAACAAAACTGATGATTTCATTTGTTTAATTTTACAATCATAATTTTTAACCTTTAATTATTGTCCCTTTACTTTTTGAGACAAATAAACATTGATATATTATACATCTTTGAAATTATTTAAACAAATCCCTTTTCAATGATGATACTTTCAATATGGTGTTCATATCTAATGATATTCATATTTTTCTAATAACGATACCCCAGTAATTCTAATGAAACAATTTTTGTCTATTTTAACCGACTTCGCATAGTGTGATCTGTTCGGTTCATTGCAGTTCGTAGTAATTCGTAAATCATAGTCGACTGACTACGTATGCGTGATTCGTGACGCAGATGTGAACAAAGGCAACAACAATATGCGGAATATTGTAAATTTACATTCAGTACAAATTTTTGCTCTGACAAAAAAGAAAGCGAAGGCGATCTAGCAATAGCCAGTGCTATTATCTTGGCGCAAAAGAAGAAGAAATCAAAACCAACACGGAAACAACGAAGATTGTGGAGTGCATAAATATCATTAGACCACTCGTAATTTTGTTGGGGCTCTTGAGTACTCTTGGACCATTATAATTAAATTATTAAAACAAACAAACAATATATTACACACGGGACTCTGGAGACGCTCTAGAATTAATAAAATAAAGAATAACTACACGAACTAGCGCTTACTAAAGTAATGGCATGCATCAATCGCGAACTTTGTTGAATCAGCGGTTCGTGATAATGCGTGGCTTTTGGTATTCGCCGATTTACCGCCTCCAAGAGCGATTCACTACAAACACGTTATTTACAAATCGATTTTAAACGAATAAGTCCGTACACACTATTCACAAATTGCACGCTTAGTCTGCAGCGAGCTTTATAGTTCTCAAGCATTTTACGTTATTCTAATGAAGATAGATGTCTGCATGTATTTTTTATTGTTTTACAAATTATAATTCTTCAACATTTCATACTTATGTACCTATTCCGTAATTTATAACTATAACGATAAGAAATGAAAACCGTTCGTGAACGACTTGCCTTATTCTCTAACTTTTTGTCGAACTTACGTGAAAGAAACATTCATTCTCGAACTAAATTCGTTAGCACTGCTTAATTTCCTTATTCTGTAAATTCTGTCAATTTCGTACAAAACAATCGTTTATTAACTAGTTCTCATACTCGTATAGCTGTCTTTGGAAGACACAAATATAGATACGTTTTTTCTATATTAAATTTATGATCATAATTTGTGGTAAAAGGAAAAAATTAAACGAATTACAAATATGGTAAGAAGGTAATTAATATTTATGAAATAATGTTTAACTACAGTAAAAAAAATTAATGATGTCCCATCAAGATCATCTGTATCATGAAAAAATTAACAAATTGGCATACATTTATCTCGCATTTGGCATAACACGAAGTGTGTGCGATAAGGATGGAAAAAACACGCTTATCTTTCAAAAATTCATATTGTCTCTATTAGGGCATTCCATTTTACAACGAAGCTCATTATTGACAATACTTTCGCTGTAATGTAAGATTATTTATTAATTCAGATATATTACCTTGATTCATAGCCGTACGAATAACGTTATTTTCTGTCAGTATCATTGACACTGTCAGAATCTTATTTTTTACATATTTGATTTTACATTTGCTAATAAACTTACCAGTTGACTTAATTTTAAATGCTACAAAAGTGTAAAAAATCAGGTAGGTTTGGTGTAACTTTTTAACGATTCTGTTTATGTGATTAATTATACACCAAATTATATTTTTACATTGTTTAATTTTTGTATAACTAACACTATTGTACTACATTTGTTAATATTTATTTGATTTATATTTTGTACCTACGCTTAAGGTTATATTGATATTTTAAAAGTTTTCTAAATCGTACCGCTTATAGAGTTTCTTAAATAGTACTTGTTTTTTATCTACTAAAAACATCTGATATGGCCAGCACAATAACTTCCGTCAATTCTACGTACAACTTCGTACAAATTCCACACAGAATTTTTTTGCAAACTATTCTATCGGCGTTTTTTTTAGGGGAGAAATGAACTGATCTTACCTCGTACTGAACTGAAAGATATTATGTAAATTTTATTTGACACTGACATCTGTCAATTAATAATATTTGAATATTCTAACTGTTTCCATGGTGCAGCTTTTAGCAGCATTAGGTTGCAAGATATTTCTTTATAAGTCTTTATCTCTAAGTTCACTAAATATGAAGAAAAAAATATTATTAAATCGAATAGAGAATAACATATTCTTTTATTTATAATAACATAAAAGGTCAAAAAATGATATTTGACAACCTTTTTTTTAAAGAAAAACTGTTAAAATCTTCAATTTAGAGTACTTCCGGTTAACCAATCATAACTAAAATCTAATCAACTCTTTATATGGGCGTACGAAAGAGGAATATGACAGGATAATACTTTTGTAGTATTGTAGTTATCGAAGAAATTTTTGTCACACACACATACACACACACACACACACACACACACACGCATGCAGACACCCACACACATACAGACATTATCGTAAAAACAGTAAATTCGGATTGTAGGGACTCCAAACGTGCTTATTCATTAAAAACTCACCATTGAATTTTTTGAGCAAAGACAATATCTTCCTTACTAGGTGACGGAAGGTAAAAAGATTTGATTTTTTTATTTTCTTACAGCATGTAAAAAAGAATATATTATTGTCCCAATTGTAATTTATGAATGTATATTAATTATTATATATTTAATATGTTTTTTTGTTATTAATAATAAAAATTTATCCTAAATAATTGCTTATTATTTTCAGTAATTTATTACTTCAATATTTTATGCAAGTTATTAACAAAACAAATTACCTAAAGTTCTAAAAATAATTTTCATATTATTTTCATTCGTGTAATTTTGGAAACAGGGCAGTGCAATATAAGTGATAGATTTCCTAAAAGGTGCCTTTTACATTGTCTTATAAAGTGGCTTAAAACGCATATGTTATTTAAAATAAGGTCTGAACTTGTAAAGAGAAGGCAACACAAAACATCATACTGTAGGCAGAAACAAATTTTCGTACCAATTCATCCTGAACAATAAATAAAACAAAAAGTCTCTTAGGTAGTACGATTTTCGCAACTTTCTTCTAGCATAGAAATCCTATAAACATTCACTGTTTTCGTTGAACAAAATTTCAAGGGTACCACGTAAATGACAAAATTACATAATATGATTTCTGTAATGTATGTTGCATATTTCGTTCGAAAATATTAGATCGTTAACGATTTCGCTCATGAACCAAAATTTGGAGAATAAGTACATTAATCTTCTTGGAATTGAAACTATTAAGTTAAATGAATAATTATAACATTTTGTTTGCGCTCTTCTCATTCATTTTAATATGTATAAATTAAATAGCAAAATTATTTTATATACCTGCGCTTTGTCCAAAATGATTATCTCGTGCAAGTGCATTCATAAAGCACTTTATACTTCAAACAATATGTTTCAAATCGACCGTCTGTATGCTGCAACAAAAGGCCGTACTTGTTAACGTATTCACTGCAAAATAAGATACTCTTTGATGTGTTTCTTTGTACTTACTATCAAACGATCACATGCTGAAAAGTTTTTCAATAAAGCGTTGGCTGTCAGACTGTTCAGCGCATTGAATGTTCCTGCAGTCCTGCAATTACAACTGAAAATTGAAAGTAACCACCGGCCAACCACGTAACGCGCTATCAAGTTCACGGTTCCCATGACGACACGCTAAATGTACCACATCTCCGTGAGATGGATGATAACAAGTGAAAGTATTTAGCATTGTTTCAAAAGCTCCCACAACGAAATCAACTTCAATTTCCTGTTAATGACATCCTCTTGGGTATTGCTTTCGCTCTAGCTTTCGTTTCGGTTACTGCCAGAATGACGTATCACAATATTACAACTATTTTTAATTTTAATGCATTCGCTATTGAAAACTTTATGGCAGAATGGCATAGACGACAGCGGGTATACATTTAAATTTATAAAGGAAGTGAAAATATTGGAGATGCAGTCCTTGTTATATTGTTTATTTAAACAAAAATCTACAACCGACGTTTCAGATCTTAGTGAAACATCTTCAGGGTATGTTGAAGTTTTTTCAAAAGAAATATATTATTTATTATGAAAGAAGATGAACACAATGTGGTCAAAAACGGAAAAGAATTCTTAAAAATACGTGGATACATCTAAAAAAAATTACGAAAACTTCAACCATATATTAAAATAGTAGTATATTACATCCGAGGTGAGATGTGTTCCATTGCGGCCAAGAGCTTATGTATATTACCGAGAGCCGAAGCCTCGAGGTGAGATACAGTGCGAGGTTGTAATAAAACTCCCACAGAGTGTTCATTTTAAATGGGCCACCATTGTTATCTCGAGAACTATAAGAGCTACAAAGATAGTTAAATGAGCTAACGATTTCTATTACATAAGACAAATTTAAAGAAAAGAAAAAAAAATCAACCAGTGGTTCTCAAAATAAGGTACCTAACTTTTTACCTCTCGCTAAGAGAGGTATTGGATTCATGCTAAAAATCGCATATCCAGATTTTATTGAATAAGCACGATTTAAGGTCCATAGAATCCGATTTTAACATTTTTACAATGATGTCTGTGTGTGTGGATGTGTGTGTGTGTGAGGTTGTTGGAGACACGATTTCTCAAATTCTATACGACTAAAGACCTTTTTGACTACGGATTCCTCAATCTAACATTAATGGGAAGAGTTGAATAGGTTTTAGTACCAATTGAAAAACCGGAAGTAGTAGTATCTTAAAAAAAAATTCTAAATATTTTTTTTTTTAATTTTTTTATTATTAGTATTAAAGAACGTAAAATTCTCTATTCGATACATTTTAAAATTTTATTATATCTCCTATAGGTTTGAAGATATAGTAAATAATAATATGAAATAATCTGTTGTAATAAATTTCAGAGCCTAAGCAACTCTATAGTAACCATCATATGTTTGTAAATGATAGAAAAATGTCATTGTCAAAAACCAACAGTAGTTCATAAACCTGTTTGGCAGCTCAATTCTAAAACTTGAACTTAAGTCTATTTTAACTGAACACATGACAGTGGATAAGAACCGATTCAGAATTTGCCCTAGTACGAATATGGTTTTATTAGCTGAAAATAAATCTTAGATATTCTTTTTGGCAACATAACAGTAAAACGTCAAATTAACTGACATTATTGAAGAATTTTTCGGAGATATTGGTAAGTTTATTATTTCTTGTGGTATAACAATAATAACAATTAAATATTTAAAATTATAGCTATATACATATACCCATCAGAAATCCCGTCAAGAAATTGGAAGAAATTCGAACATTTAGAAGTATAGGAGAAAACTTCCCCAAAAAATAAATTTTAAATTATAAAAATCTAAACATGAAGAAAAGACGAGAAATTTATAGGGCGCGAGCAGTCATGTGACTTTGTTGGACTTGACAAGCAAATAAGGGCCCGAGTTAGAATGACAGCTAGTAATTATGTACATATATGTATGTCAAATGTCAATTGGCCATCCAAAATTTCATGATATTCCAATTCCATGTGGTTTATTTTCCTCGACAAGTAAATTCCATATTCCTGGTGACAAAATAACCATGTGAAAAATTACGACAACTGTCATTTTGACAAGGGCCTCCATATCTGCTTGTGTAGATCAAGTATGACTAACTACGTGAATTTAGAAAATCTTGAAATTTTTGATAAAAAATTCTGACATTTGACATCTATGTACATAATTACTAATTGTCATTTTGACAGAAATCCCATATCTGCTTGTCAAGACCAACAAAGTCACATGACTGCTCGTGCCCTATACTTATGTAACCAAAAACGGAAGTGGCGAGAGGTATTGTGCTGGCCACAACAGATTTTTTATTTTAAATAAGAAAATATATTTTTATTTACTCATTCGATAGATAATTTAATTCTGAATTCAGTGATATAATACTTTTATACCCTTACATAATGATTTTTTTGAGAGAAATGCATGTAAATTTTATATTATTTTGATTAAAATATGACTATAATAAGAGTCTTATGAATGGAAAAAATGAATACTTGTTATTTTTTACATAGAATTAGAATGTCATGAAAGAAATACCTACGTGAATAATTTGTTTGCGTTGACATTGATCAATTACAAGAATAAAATATTCACTTCTTTTTGTCTGGGCACTCTAATTCTACGTAAAACAAATAACATGTATTCATTTTTTCCATTCGAGGCACTCTTATTATAATCATATTTTAATCATATTAATATAAAACTTTATACTTCTACATTTTCTCTAAAATAAAATCGTTATATAAAGGTGTAAAAATATTATATCACTGAATTCAGAATTAAATTCTCTAACAAATGAGCAAATAAAAAGTATATGTTCTCATTTAAAATAAAAAAAGTTTGGTCTCATATTTGAGAACCACTGGTCGAAAAAAAAAATTTTCTTTTCTTTAAAGTTGTCTTGTAAAATAGAAATTGTTTGCCCATTTAAATGTCTTTGTACCTAGTTCTTATAGTTCTCGAGATAGCAATGGTGACCCATTTATAATGAACACCTGTATAATTTCATTCACAATCGATTAGTAATATCGCGATTTCTGACTTTTAAAAGTTAGGAAGTTACTTTGTTACTTATTGTTAACCTCATTTTCCAAGAGGTTGGAAAGTTTTGTTGAGGTTGGAAAGTTGACATTTTTCAACCTCAGGCCGGGAAAATGCCACTTTCTAAACTCAGGGCTATTTTTCGACCACATATCAGTAAAGAAAGCTTTTTTACATTTTATATGTAAAAATCTGATGTGGACACAACACGACTTCCTTGTACGATTATTAAACTACATATATTTTTTTAATAACTAAATTACAAAATATTAATTTTAACTTCAAAACGGTAAGATATATAGCGACCATAATCTAACCCGTTCTTTTTAAAGAGTTTTGATTACAACAAAGAAATATTTGATTACAACAATGAATATGACTAATTTCACAATAAACATATAATATTTGTTATTGTACAAATCATAAAATTGCACGTATTTAACGTAATTTGACATGAACATTTTTTTATGTTTTTTGTCCTAATCCATAGCAAGCTTTATTACAAAAACAAAAAAGTATATAATTTTTTAATTTACATATCTCGCTTATACAAAGAGCTAATTTAATAATACTTGATGTGCTAGACGCAGAAATTAATTCTCTAAAACTTTTATTTGAAGAATTTATTTTTAAAATCAAAATAAAACAATTTTATTCAAGAAAAACTGTTAACAACTTCAAGTAATGTACCACTTCCGGTTAGCATATTTTAACCAAAATCTATTATGTTATTTCGATTGACATAAAAGTCTTGTATACCAAATTTGAAATGTTCCGGATTATATTTTAAAACAGTTTTTTATTAAAATCTATTACAGGCTTCATGTAAAGTGCCACTTCTGGAAATTGTGTAATAACCAGAAAGGGAGATGCACAACTAGATGTTATAGCAGTCCTAAATACAAAATTTCAACTTTCTACGGCTTACCGGTTTTGAGATATGCGAGATACGTACGTACGTACAGACGTCACGACGAAATTAGTCAAAATGGATTCATGGATGATCAAAATGTATATTTCCGCTGAAATCTGAAAACCGATTTTTTCCCCATTACAATACTTCCTTTACTTACGTACAAGGAAGTAAAAAACGAATAAAATTGTAAATGATATAAATAAGTGAAGATATATGTGAAGATTTCAAAATTTAAGCTCAAAAACCTTTCAAACCATTCGATTATTTATGTTAGGTTATTATTATAATAAAATAGTACACAAACCCGGGTGAAAAGTGACATTACGTCTCTAGCTATGTTCGCCTTCGACAGTAATGAAACATTTACCACTTCGGTTACTAATATATGAAATTTGATCAAAAAGTATCGAGAATTTTTGAATTGAAGACGTTATTCGTTTTCAATTAAACTTATTTTTATCACGTTGAATCCGAATACGAAGAAATAAAAAAGCAGCATTAAATTTTGTAATAAAAATCTGTTATGGCCAGCACAATACCTCTCGCCATTTTCATTTTATTGCATAGAGCGCGAGCAGTTATATGACTTTGTTGGCCTTGGGAAACAGATATGGGGGCCCGTGTGAGAATGACAGCTAGTAATGTACATAGGTGTCAAGTATCATAAGTTTTCATTCAAAACATTATGATTTACCAAATCTATGTAGATTATTTTCCTCGACAAGTATGTTCCATTCTATGGATGACAAATAAACATAAGAATATTTTGAAATTTTGAATGAAAAATTATGACATCTATGTAAATAACTACTAGCCGTCATTTTTACACGGATCCTCATATCTGCTTGCCAAGGCCAACAAAGTCACATGACTGCGCGCGCCATATTACTAACGAATTTAACATTTCTTGTACACACAAATATTTGAAATTGTATCTATTTTTTCGTTCTATGAGAAATTTTGTCCTACTATTCTAATATGTTCAAAATTCTTCAAATTCATTGACGGTATTAGCGGTATTTCTTAACGATGTATGTAATATTAACATACCTTAATTTAAATACATATTTAATTAATAATACAAAAATATATATTAAATGTACTCGTACCTCCCAGAAAAATCTTCCAGTAATGTTAATAAAACTGCTGATTTTTGACACTGAGATTTTGCATTTATCTGTAAATTAAAAACATTTAAATGTCTCAACTGCTTTTTGGGCAACGAGATTTATTGCAACAGATTATTCTATATTATTATATCCTATATCCCCAAACCTATACGAGATATAATAAAAAAAAAAATGTGTCAGATTGAGAATTTAATTATATTTATTATTTAACAAATTTTCAAAAAATAATATTTAGAATTTTTTTTTTAGAAACTACCACTTCCGGTTGTCCAATTGTTACCAGAACCTATTCAACTCTTCCCATTACTGTTAGATTGAGGACTCCGTGGTTACACAGGTCTTTAGTCTCATAGAATTTGAGAAATCGTACCTCCAACAACCTCACACACACACATAATCGTAAAAATTTTATAATCGGATTCTAGGGACCTTAAAACGTGCTTATTCACTAAAATCTGGATATGAATTTTTTTAGCATGAATCCAATACCTTTCTTAGCGAGAGGTAAAAATGGTATAATGTGCAGGAGTGCAAAAACTATTGGAGAATGCTTTCGACGAGAAAACTATGTCGAGACCAAGTGTTTTTGAAATGGTACAAACATTTTTAAGAGAGCTGTGAAGACGTGGGAGATGTCAAAATTTCATGGTAGTGCTTAGAAATCAACAAATCACTTTAAGGGAGGTTGATATTTCATGGGGTCCATGTGATGTAAGTATTTTTTCCAACTAACAATAAGAATTGTAGAAAAACAGCTCCCGGACTTTTATCTCCTGCCGAAAATTATAAAGATATTGAAATTTGGAAACGCTGTTTGACGGCTGCGGAGATTTTGCAATATCAGACATTAAAGTTTTGTTTCCTGTTAAAGAAATCAGCAGCGGAACCTGTCGCAATGTTCCGAAGAGCTTACGCGGAGGAAGCTTTGAACAAAATAAAGGTTTACGAGTGGTTTTCTCGTTTTAAAAGTGATCGAAATTAAATTAAAAATCAACCTTTATTGGGACGTACCTCGACTTCCAGAACGGCCGAATGCATTGCAAAAACCGTGATGCGGTCGTGTCTGATCACCGTAGAACAATTGATGAATTGGAGGAACTCATTGAAATATCCTGGAATTTATGCCAACGAATTTTGACTGAAAATTTGGAGATGAAAAGTGACGCAGCGCAATTCGTTCCAAGTGGGCTTTCCAACAACTAGAGAGCCAGCCATTTCAGTGTTTGCCAGGATTTGAGAGAATAGTCAGAAATAGATCCGGGTTTTAGATAAGCTCTCTCAAGCATTGCAGGTGATTTACTTAACAAGAAACAGAACTTGAGGTTATCACGATAGTTTTTATTGTCCGCCATTGCAAAATCGGCGCACAAATCAAAGAGCTTACAAAAAAAAAACACCCTGACCACTCAGATGTTTGAGCAATAGTGCCCAAAAGGTGTCTAGTGAAGGAACCTAATGGGAAAAATTGGAACTACCACCCCCTAGAAAATAATTCTTGGAAATTTTGAATGGGCAAAATTGTGGAAGAAACTAAAAACAATACAGTGCATTCCACAAATGTTTTCCAGATTGATAACAACTGCCTAATGTGAAATACTTTGAAGAGGATAATATTAATATGTATTAATAAATAAATTATTACTTTTTGAAATACTCGTAAATAAAAATTCTCATATTTTTTTACACAACATTAACATGAATATTTTCATAGAAAATCGCTGAGATACTCCAACACTTCTAAATAAATTAAGCATCTATTCGTTACTAAATATCATTGTTTTCCACAAGTCATTTGTCGAGTTAACATGTTTTTTTCGCAAAATCTAAACGGGCATTCACATTCTTCGTTGAAAGAAATTACTTTTTTGCCAATACAGTCTTTCACCAAATAATCGTCTTAGTACCGTTCTTGAAGACATTTTATCGCTGTTATTATTTGGTAAAACTCCTAAAAAATTCGAACGACAAAAAACAGATTTTTTAACGAATTATTTTTCATACTTTTGTCCGTACACTTTGAGGTTTTTTTAGTCAACGAGTTATGTAGAAGGAGTAATATTACCTTTACTTCGAAAACGGCTTATTATACACAATACTTCAGACTTAATATCATTTTTATACAATCGAATTATTAATTTTGAATCTCACTGGATACAGTCTTATTACGACCAATGATTTATTGATAAAAATTCATATTTTTTAAATAATTACATGATATACAAGTAAATTCAAATGGTTGCTATCTTTATGTCCAGACAAAAATCAAAGTTATACAAATTAAATAAACTCAATAAAAATTATTTTAACGTAGAATAAACTTGTCTCAGGGGAACATTAATCCTGTAATTTATTTCTAAAATTCCTCTTCTTACTTGACAGTAATTGAAAAAATTTAACCGTTGCTATTTTTATGGCTAATACTATATATTTAAGCAAGGTAATAATCCCAAACATACAGGACTAATTGTTAAGGTATGGCTGTTCTACAACGTACCGAAACCACTTAAAACACCTCCCCAGTCTCCTAATTTCAACCCTCTTGAGAATTTATGTTCCGAACTAGATAGTTGACTCCGCAAAAAAATATTTTCTACTATTTAGTATAATTAAATAATATTTACTATAATTTGTTTTCAGCACTATTACGTAAAGTAAATTAAACATTTTTAATTTTGATTCCTATCATTTGATTCTGAAATATCGAAAGACATTTTTGGTAACCCTTTTTATTTTACATTTTGCTGATAAAAATAAATTGTACGAATAATTTTGTGAACCACTGTACTTATTATACTTTTTTGAGTTTTGAAACAGTTTTAGGTTTTAGAAAGAAAAATAAGCAGATGAATAAGTAATTAAAGTATTATTTGACATTTATTCGGACCTATTCATGTGTAAAAAATAAAAAAAAAAGTTGAAAGTACGCAATAGACTTTATTTTATGAACCATACATTCAATCTTTTTTAAAAATATGAATATTTTTTATAAACAATACATCGTTTTACTTGTTACACTCTATAATTTTTTTGTTAAACAAATAAACTCCTATTATATCCCACTTACTCTTACTTTCTCTCGCAGTGAGGGTAAAATCACTGAGACAAAACAATGGTTATAAAACTCGTCGTGGGAGTCAAATCTCCATCAGTGTAGTAAACAGTGTGTAAAGATGTGCCGGTTTTTTCTCCTCGTGATCCTAACCTCAACAGCGGTTGCTGTCAACATCACACCTAACCCCCAATTCTCATTCGAGCAGTGTCTTGTTTCGAAAACGTCGTTAGGCTATTGTGTGGGTATCAGTGCCCTCAATAAGCTGCAGATCATTGATAATGATCCGGCCTTCGACGTCGTGGATGGTGTCACGTTCATCAGGGACGAACAACGGCCCAGAACGCTGAGTAATTTTTTGGAAAGGGACCCCGGTGATTTCGGGTGAGTAAGCAAAATTGATGACACCTCATACAAGTTGAATATAACTTTTTTGTGCGTGTTGTTGTTGGATGTAAGCCAACATCAATAAAGGAATTAATTTTTGAAGGGGATAAATTTTCATTGATTACTCTGAAAATAACTGGAGCAACGTTAATTTCTGTATTAAACCATCAAATGGATGAATTAGTGATTATGGTTCTTTATAAACAAAAAAAATGTTTTTTTAATGCATATTGATAATATTTCATATAGGAAGATGCATAAAACTTTATTTGTTAATAAAATAATTTTTAATAATTCAATCTTGTAATAATAATAACACAGACATTAGTTTTAAACTGATTACTTGCAGCATACTTGAGTAATCATAATATAAACAAAAAATGTATACCATAAGGTCTACGCACCCAGTATAAATAGTATTCACTCCTGAGGTATATAGTATATATACACAGGGTGGTGACTAACACAGCCAAACATAGAACTTTAAAATATTAAATCAGACATTTCTGATCTGATCAAACCCGCGTCCCCAGATTCATGACCAAACACTCAGGCACACGGCCACGAGATCCCATTATATTATTATGCAAATTGTGATTGTTAACGAATACACATATTTTACACCTAAAATTTTACTTCCGCTAACGAGGAAGAGTATCAAATTCCTTTACGAATAAAAAGCATTATCATCATTGTTATTTTTAAGATAAAACTGATGAAATTTGGGATATTTAGTTACAAATATTGTTTTCAAAAATACATGACACCAATTATTGATTTTCCTCGACCCGAATCTTATATTTCTTCGTATTAGGAAAAATTTGAAATATTAATAAGCCAGACATTCATATAGTATAGACCCTTTAATCTGTACCCACGTTATTCCGTACATCCAGTAATACGGACATTGAGTACAAAACGGATAATCCGAACAAAAACTCTTTAATCTATACTGCGGGATAAAATTTCTCCGAAAATAATAAGTACATATGTTTTTTTGGAAAACCTCCCAAATTTTGATTTCGGAATAAACGCCCGAAAACAAACAAAAAGTTAAAAATAAATCAGAATTAATTATTTATTACTCAGCAGGACACTTAAATCCCAACTACAGAATAATATTAAATAGCAAGAGGTATTGTAAATACATTTATTTGAAAAAAAAAATGCAACAAAAAAGATAAATAAATAAATAAAATAAATATATCATCACGGCATATTACCCATTGCTGGGTGTGCCAATCTGCTTTGTACACAGATATCGGTAATGATCAAATATTTGTCGGACGGGATCGAACCCGGGTCCCCAGATTTACGACCAGCCACTCAAGCACACGGCCACGAGATCCCTTAACTAAAAATCTGTTATGGCCGTCACAATACTTCTCGCCACTTCCGTTTTTTGGTTACATAAGTATAGGGCGTGAGTAGTCATGTGACATTGTTAGCCTTGACAAACAGATATGGGGGCCCGTGTCAGAATGACAATTAGTAATTATATACATAAATGTAAAATTTCAGAATTTTTCATTACAAATTTCAAGATTTTCTAAATTCACATAGTTAATTTGTCACCAGGAGTGTGGAATTTACTTATCGAGGAAAATAAGCCACATGAAATTGGAAAATCACGATATTTAGTATGAAAAATTGCGATATTTGACATCTATGTACATAATTACTAGCTATCATTCTGTCACGATCCTCCATATCTGCTGGTCAAGGCCAACAACGTCACATGACTACACGCGCCCTATTTTATTTCTTGTATACCTAAAATGTCTGGATTTTTGACACTGATATTTATCTGCCAGTTACAAACTTTTTCATTTTTCAATTGGTATCCATGATAATATTTGTGCTGTGAGATTTATTACAACAGATTATTGTATAGCTTATATTTCTTTATTTCTAAATTTATAAAAAAATGTAATAAAATATTTATATGTATCAGATAGAGAATTTACTCAAAATTTATCAAAATATAATATTTAGAAGATTTTTTTAAGAATCCGGTTTTCCAATTATTATCAAAACATTTTGACCTCTTCTCAGTAATATCCGATTAAGAAATACGTAGTTAAACAGATATTAAGTATTATAGTTTTTGAGAAATTGGCCTTCCAACGTCTCCACACACACACGCACACACACACATACATAAACACATACACCTACATCCACACACACACATACACACACAAATCATCGTAAAAATATTAAAATCGGATTATAGTGACCTTAAAACCTGCTTAATCATTAAAAACTGGATATGCGATTTTTAGCATGAATCCAAACCTCTCTTATCGAAAGGTAAGATAATAATTATGTGTCTGGTCTCTATTTCCTAATTTCTCAGAAGTACCGCAATAGATGAGAAATATTCTAATTTGACATTTACACTTATCCACACAAATTCAATTTTCCGAACAAATCGTTTATCCAAACACACCCTTACAATTAGAATTTCGGATTAAAGGGTCTCTACTGTATAAGGTAATATTCGGGCTTATTCACGTGTACCTTGTTATGCAATCTTTATTGCTACATAACAATTTATTGCTATTTTAAAGATGATTGTTAAAATTCATATTTACATGTCAAGAAACTGTTGTTATTTTAACAATAATTGTTATCAGCCAGGCAAGAGCATCTGATCACTTGCCAAGGTGTTAACAATTATTGTTACGAGTAAAATAAAATGGAAAATGCTCATAAATGCTTTGGAAAATAATCATAAAAGGTACATGTATTGTATTTAAACTTCAATCCGTACACACAATTCTTGTCACTTCTTTATTTGAAATTGTGTAGTCGTGTCTTTAAATTGTAAACTTCCATGCCGAATAATAATATCTATTTCAAATAAGTTATTTTTTAAATTAGAGAGATAATTTGCAGCTAATTTATTAATTTTATACCCCGGTAGGCAAGAATTACGAATAAAACACCATTCCTTTAGGCAACGTCCTAATGGTATTATCTATCAATTGAAGATAATAAAAACAAAGTAATAACAATAAAACACTTAGTACAAAAAATACATTCAGATTCACGCTGCAATTTTTTTTTTATTGTTCTTTTCACCATATACATATATTGTGAATTTGAAGTAAACAATTCTTAATGCACTTACCACTCTTACAATACCAATGTGAAAATTAATAGTTCTTATAATTAGATATTTATTAGTTAAAAAATAAATTGATGTCATTTTTGTTTATTATACTATAATAGAAGTAACATTAATAACCTAGAAGAATTTAAAAAAAAACATTATTTTAATATCCTAATAGTTTTGATACTGCAATTTTAAAAAATGACAGTATATTGGACACAATTTCATATTGAATGATAACAAGATTGTTACTAAACAATATTTGTTACAGCTCATCTAACAATGAGACATGTGAATACGAAATTTTAACAATATTGTTATCAATTCTTGTTAAGTAACAATTTCTTGTTTAATAACAATGTACACGTGAATAAGCCCGGTTATCAGACTAAAATATATTATAAAAATCAATTACGTTATTGTAGATTGATAATAACTTGAAAATGTATGAAAAATGAACGAATTAAATAAAGTTTAATTTTAAACAAGTTTTTATTCTCATAATGTTGCTCTAAAAGACACAGGAGTCAATTTTCGCATTTTTTTAAAATTTTATGATAAAATCCATGTTACAATTTTCGTTGCACACGTATATATTATAAATAAATTAGAACAATGTGTTGAAAGACCTTCATAGAGTTCATTTTACATAAATAGATTAAATGGTGGTATTGTAGGTACTTACCTGGTATTGGAGTAAATTTCATACCTCCCAATCGTTTTAGAATACGTTTTTTTAGACGAAATACATGTTTTAGTGTGTTTTGCAGCAACTTCCATAAGAAAAACGGTACTTTAGCCGCGTAACCGAATGCACCACGAGGGCCCCCGAAAACCTTGTAAACACTAAAACATCTGATGTGGCCAGCACAATACCTGCCGTCAATCCTATGTATTATATACAAATTCCATATATAATTTTTCTTGTAAAAGATTCTAAATTTCCAGCAAAATTATTTCATAAACAAACTATGCAAATGGCATTTGACACTGACATCATCTTCTTCTTTTGCGTTTCCCATTCGATAGGGTTGCTATATTTTATTTTTTTCTTCCATTCATTTCTGTTTTGCGGATCGACCTCATTCGGTTGCTTTTCTCTGAAGTCTTCCATCTTATCTTTGGTCTTCCTCTGTTTCTTCCACCTTCTATTAATAAGCTATTCATTCTTCTTCCAATATATTCTTTATCTCTCCTCATGACATGTTTAAACCAATGTAATCGTCTCTCTTGTATTTTTCTAGAAACTTTTAGTACTCGAGTTATTTCCCTTATTCCTTCATTCCCTACCGTATATTTCCTTGTATTCCTCAACATCTATCTCAACATCCTCATCTCTGCCATATTCATTTTCTTTTCATTAACACTGACACCTGTCAGTTAGAATTTATAAAATTTAATTTCTTTATAATTTGTACCGTGCGGGCGCTTATCAGGCGTTATCTCACGGGCACTCATTTCTGGCGTGGAGAGTGCACCACAGGGGCAAATATGAGCCATTAAAATTCTAAGTAATTTTTGGCGTCGGTCGGGATCGAACCCGGGTCCCCAGATTCGCGACCAGACTCTCAGGCGCAAGGCTACGAGACCCCATATACCTGATAATATAATGTTAAGGTTTTTATGAATTAATTCCAAAATTCCTTTATCAAGATCAACAGTGTTGATATCAGGATTCCTGCCAAGATGTGACAGATTTATAAACATAACCTGAAAATCAACAATTTTTTACCTCTCGCTAAGAGAGGTATTGGATTCATGCTAAAAATCGCATATCCAGATTTTATTGAATAAGCACGATTTAAGGTCAATAGAATCCGATTTTAACATTTTTACAATGATGGTTGTTGAAGACACGATTTCTCAAATTCTATAAGACTAAAGACCTGTTTGACTACGGATTCCTCAATCTAACAGTAATGGGAAGAGTTGAATAGGTTCTGGTAACAATTGGACAACCGGAAGTGGTAGTTTCTAAGAAAAAAAATCTAAATATTATTTTTTGAAAATTTGTTACTACAAATCTTAAAGATAATTAAATTCTCAATCTGACACACTTAATTTTTTTATTATATCTCGCATAGGTTTGGAGATATAGTATATAATAATATAGAATAATCTGTTGTAATAAATCTCGTTGCCCGAAAAACAGTTGCGATATTTAAATTTTTGTAATTGACATGTAAATGCAAAATGTCAGTGTCAGATTTTTCTGGGAGGTAAGAGTACATTTAATATATATTATTGTATTATTAATTAATTATATATTTAAATTACAGATATGTTAATATTACATATATCCTTAAGAAATACCGCTAATACCGTCAATGAATTTGAAGAATTTTGAACATAATAGAATAGTAGGATAAAATTTCTCATAGAACGAAAGAAGAGAAACAATTTCAATTATTTGTGTGTACTTATAGGGCGCGAGCAGACATGTGACTTTGTTGGCCTTGGCAAGCAGATGAGGATCCGTGTCAGAATGACGGCTAGTAGTTTTTACATAGATGTCACAATTGTCATATGTCATAATTTTTCATTCAAAATTTCAAAATGTTCTGCTGTTTATTTGTCATCCATTAGTATGGAATATACTTGTCGAGGAAAATAATCCACATGGATTTGGTAAATTATAATGTTTCGAATTAAAACTTATGATACTTGACACCTATGTATATTACTAGTTCTCATTCTGACACGGGCCCCTACATCTGCTTGCCAAGACCAACAAAGTCACATAACTGCTCGCGCCCTATGCTACATAAAATGAAAATGGCGAGAGGTATTGTGCTGGCCACAACAGAGTTTTTTTTATTGTTTTTGCATTGCAAATTCAAGTATAATTTACCTACTCACATTTACCTTTGTGTTCATTTAAGATACTATTAACGATTTAGTTCCAAAATTTGTAAACATTTTTCTTGTATTGATTTGGAGATATGTAAAATTATGTATTTATACCGGACGGAGGCTCAAAAAATGTATTGAAGTCTTAACCAAAATAATCTTGTTTCTATAATAAGAATAATGAATAATACAATATCGAGAAGAAATCAAATATTATAAAGAATATATAAAAGCTTCTTTTTAAAAATCCTCTAAGTACTACACTTAACAAAACAATCTTTCGGATTGTTTCCCCGTGTATCGCACCCAAGATATAAATTCTAACTAAAAGGAACAAGTGTTCCCTTATACATCCTCAGTTGGGTAATATTCTCAGCGTTCTTATTGTCCTCCGAGGGTCCCGACACTCAGCAGTAAACTGATTTGGCAGAGTAAGACATCAGATATAAGCTTTTACTGCGACAGCTGACAATGACAGATACAAATTCATACTTGCTTCATGTTGTGAAACAAATTACAAAATTTTATCATACCAAAAAGGGTTTCACAATTTTGTACATTAATCATGCGCTTCAGTAATTAAACAGAGATAATTATAATATAGCTCACAAAAGATATTTAATAATATTAAATGGATAATGCAATTATAGTATTAAAGAAGAAGTGGAAATTATATTTTTTTCTAATTTTCTATGTTCTATTTATTTATTTTTTAAAAATAAAATCGAGTTCTCCACAACTTAAAAAATATTAGATAGGAATGTGTGGCGAAGGATGATTGTTTCCTAACTATTATTGTGATCCGGATGCGGTATTTCGCAACCGAAAATCGGTCACTTTAATATGTTTAAGAGTAAGGATTTGTTGTATGATGTTGATGTTGTTCTTATTATTATCGGGTTTGTGCGAACCCACTAAATGGGACACGCGTGATTTTATGTATGTATGTATGTATGTAAACTTCATGTAAATTGAAAGCATTCTTTAGTTATAGAAAATCTTAATTGTTATTCGTTAAGCAGTATTTTTTTTCTATGACGTAGATGTTAAAGTCATTTTGTTCTCAGATGGAGAGTTTGTCAATAGGAGTTACATAAATTGATCTTCTTCAACACCTAAAAATATATAAATAATGATAATAAATTATGTAAGAACATAAATTACAGAAAGCAGCCTATTCTAACGAGTGCTTGAATAGTCTTCGAGTTCTAACGAGAGTTTTATATTATTTTTTCTTGAAGCTTTCATTTGAATTCACGAAAAATGTTGGTAGAAAAATTAGATTGGTAACAGTAATTTGTGTTTTTTATTCTATCTGTTCCGTTATCCAGATATTTTGTATATTGAATGCAGTCATACCAATTACAAATAACAAAATGTCACCCAAAATCAATTCCAAGGCTATAGATACTTTTCAGGTGATTTTCGACATTTTCATACCTAATTTTTGCCGTTACAAGGAACACAAAATTAATTTTGTTAATTGATTCTGATGTCCTACAACTTTTATTTGTTAGCTTTTTTCTTATTTTGTAATACGGAAATTAGTATATTAAATTTAAACAGTGATAGAACTTGTCGAGAGCAACAATATTTCTTTATAACTTTTTTCGAAATCTCATTTTTTTTACATTCCCCCCCCCCTCGATCGTTTTCCGAATCGTCATCTTCCAAACTTAGCACCTTTAATACATGTATGTTAATAAAAATATGTTTTGATTCTCAGCCAGGGTTTAGTACTCGAAGTATAGAACTACAACAAAAAATGTCACATCTGAAAATTTGTAGAATATTGAAAGCACAACAATTACATCATCGCCGTCTTCAGTATTGTATTGACAATGACATTAGCCATTTTGAAAAATTATTGTAATTATTTTATTTAGGCCTGCATCACTTTTAATCATCTTTATGCATTTTCTTGTTCCGTCAATTGTAAAGCTGTTCTTGGTCGACTATAATTTTTGGATTGTACAACCTGTTCACCTAAAAATTTGACGTATGTTTTTTTTGTTACCTTAGTTGAGGTATTGTATTCTATCTCTGACTACGTATATCTCGCACTAGTTTATCCACTTAAATATTAACCCGCTTGAGTTAAGCGGGTTAAACGTGTGAGATAAACACGTTAGTTTAGCGTCAAGTGGAGTAACTTAAATAATGGGTTGAGTTAACTAACCTACTTGAAATTTTGCGAGATAAACGGTTAACGCTGTGGATTAACCTTAATTTTTTAAAAAAAACTTGTAAACAATTGTTAAATATATATATATATATATATATATATATATATATATATATATATATATATATATATATATATATATATATATATATACAGGATGTTTCCTTTAAAACAACTTTGAAACTCATGGAACTTCGAAATTCATGGAATTGTGACGAATTTTTGTGGTAAAGGTCGAAAGCAGGCTTGCAATGATAACAATCGTAAGAATATGGTTAAACAAAATCCAAGTTTATCATCACCAAATATTGTATAATTTATGGACCTGACTATTGGTAGTTAACACTGCGTCGTCGACTTCGTTAATCTGGGCTAAAAAACTGTTTAGCTTCAAAATGTCCCGTCATAAGAAAAAATAAATAAAAAGAAACGACTCGAGTTCGCAAAGAAGTACGCAGCGATGTCTTTAGACTTTTGGAAAACAATAGTATGGTCGGATGAAAGTAAATTTGAATTATTTGGACACAAGCGGCGGTGTACGGTGTGGCGAAAATCGAATGAATCTCTAAAAGAAATCAATATTCAAAATACAGTGAAACACGGCGACGATAATGTAATGGTTTGGGGGTGTTTTTCATGGTCCAGTGTGGGTAATTTATTAAGAATTGTAGGCAATATAAAGGCTGAAGATTACATTAATATTTTGTGCGAAAATTTGGAGGAATCTGTTTTAAAATTGGGCGTAGAAAATAATTTTATCTTCCAGCAAGACAATGATCCAAAACATACAGCAAAGAAAACTGCTGCCTTTTTCAAGTCGAACCGAAAAAAACTGTTCGAATGGCCACCACAGTAACCGAATCTAAACCCAATTGAAAATATATGGGGTTATTTTGATCAAAATATTAACAAATCAAATGTGACGAACAAAACGTCATACCTTGCAGCACTTCAACAGGCGTGGGAGGAAATGGATCAGCAATATATGAAAAAAATAAGTAGAAAGTATACCTTGATGACTGGAAGTAGCTATAAGAGCTATAGGTGGTCATACGAAATATTAAGGATTTTTTGAATATATTTTATTTGCATTTTTTTTAAATGTATGATTTATTTTGACCAAGGTAAAATGTATTATTATTGGGAAAATAAAATATTAAAAAAAAATCAGCAACAATTTTTTCATTTCATACATATATTATAGAAGTATTTTAAAATGACTTTATTTTTTTATATACCAATGTTTTTTTCTTCTAAGGTTAAATAGATACAAGGAGAAATTGAAATTAATGCTAGGTGTATGATTTTTTTTGTCCATTACTGTATTTCATTACCCGCCTATTGTTGAATTCAAAATCGACGCATGCTCAGAATACTGCGCATGCGTTTACGACCAATTACTACCGTGACTGCGACAGAATACAATGAAAAAATGTAGATGAATTTGTCAACACAAAAAAGGTTAAAAACTGGCAAATAGATTAACCGATACACCAGATGGTAAAACTATATACACAAATCGGAAAAGATGAGACTACGTTTTTCTCGCAGTGACATAACCCACTTAAAAATCCAGTGACTTAAAACTAACTCTTAACTACTGCTCGTTTATATCGCAATAAATATTTGTTTGTTGTATTATGTATTATAAAAAAAAATGTAATTGTCATTGTGGGTGAATGGTTAGCATAGCTGCCTTTGGATTGAAAGAACTTTTGAAGGTTGGAGTTCAAATCTCCATCAAGCTAAACTTTTCATAAATAAATAAATAAATAAATATTTCATCACGGCATATTACCCATTGCTGGGTGTGCCAATCTGCTTCGTACACAGATATCGGTAAACTTTTCAGTATTTTTTTTATTTATGAATTAATTACGAATTGTATTAATAATACATTTTATAATATTCACTCGATCGTTAACGTTTACGAAATTCATTTTGACACGAATATTTGGTATAAACAAAACCAAAAGCAAAACAATGAACACATTGTTGACACACTTTAAATAATTTTTATAGAAAAAGCTTATTTCGAAATTATTGTAATTGGAAATAGAAGATAGATATTGAAATGGATAACAATATTTTATAAATAAAATAATTGGTTTTAACAATGACAAAAATTGATTACAATAATCGAAACATTGATTTAATAAAGATGCATAATATTTTCTTTTGGTCTTAATAAAACACAATTGAGACACAATGAATATGTGTTTTTTTACTGTATGTATGTGGTATAGTTTAAAATCTTGCTTTTGATGATTACTACTTCCAATGAAATTACTATTATATCGCGATAGAAACTTATTTGTAAATATTTAACTAATTCATTCATATTACCTCATAATATCTTTAATATAATTTTTAATTAATGCACAATTAAATAATAATAATAAAAAGTTTAGCTTGATGGAGATTTGAACCCCAACCTTCAAAAGTTCTTTAATCCAAATGCAGCCATGCTAACTATTCAGCCACACTGACAATTGAAAACATTTTTATATTACATAAAAAAAAATATTGAAACAAATATTTATTGACATTTACTTATAATTTTTTACAATTTATGAAATGATAATAAAGTAATTAGTATAAAATAACGTATAGGAAGTAATGTAAGTTTTCTGCCGGACACTTTTTATTTACAAATAACTGTTTTCCCATGTTAAACGCCTATGTCAAGGGTATGCTTGGGACACTCGGTATATAAATATATATAAATGAAAAACGCTATAAAAGATTGTAGTTTACAGAAAAAAAATCACTAATATAAACGCTCACGGTCAGAGCAACAGCATAAAAAGTTTTTAGATTGTTAAAATATCTTTTATAATTTTATATTTTCTCATATTTAAGTAAAACGCCCATGTTTACTACTTTCTCCTCAAAAGACGCGTAATATTTTCAAGAATGAAGTGAAACTGAAAAGGATCTCAATCATTTCAGAGTCGTACATTTAGAAATCCATTAGGCAGTAATTTCACTAAAACACTTCTTAATTCAATTAGAAATAAATGGCTTCTCTAAAAATAAAAACATCGGCAATTCGCTGACAACTTAATGCTGCTTTTTTCTGCACGAAATATTAATCTTTCATGATAAAAGTGACTTGCTAGATTTCTTTAGACAAGAGAAGAAAAATAAATAAGTATGCCATTAAAAATACCTTATAAAGCTATTAACTCATACGCCGAAGATGCTTTTATAATAAAAGCGTTAATGTGTTATATTAATATTCGGTAAAATGTTACTTTTAACAAAAGAGCTAAAACAGCAGGTCCGTCATACGGACCACTATATTTTACATCTATTTTTGATTACCTTATTTTACGTAAAGGCATAAAGCTGACATTAATTTCTAAACTTCTGAAAGTTGCATGCATTAATCTTTTTAACTATCCAGCCAGTCAAACGATTTACGTTATCGGAAATTTAATGTTTACTATACAGGATAAGTCTGGAAAGACGCCCCCCTTTAACTTTTTTACTTCTCGCTAAGAGAGGTATTGGAATCATGCTAAAAATCGCATATCCAGATTTTAGTGACTAAGCACATTTTAAGGTCCCTTATAGTGTCCAATAATAACATTTTTACGATGATGTGTGTATGTGTGTGTGTGTGTGAGAGAGAGAGAGAGAGTGTGTATGTGTGTGTGTGTGTGAGGTTGTTGGAGGTACGATTTCTCAAATTCTATAAGACTTAAAGACCTGTGTAACTACGGATTCCTCAATCTAACAGTAATGGAAAGAGTTGAACAGATTCTGGTAACAATAGTTTGTAAAAATTTAATTTTAAGTATGTTCTAAGCATTTCCTTCAGCAATAATACACTTCACCATTCTTTCTTTGCACTTCTTAAAATCCCCTAACCAATTTTATTTTGGAAAATTTTTCAAATAATCATGAATTAAAACCTTCTACCAGTAATTTTCTAAAAAAAATTGCCAAAAGTCACATATTGCCAAATCAGGTGAGTGTGGCGGTGTTACTTTTTTCGCGAAAAACTAAAGAAAATCTTCTCTGGTTAATTTTATATGGTCGCTCAATGCTACATTACCTTCTGTCAATCCTGTGTATTATGAACAAATTCCATACATAAATTTTCTTGTAAAAGATCCTATATTTCCAGTAAAATGATTTCATAAACAAACTATGCAAATTGCACTTGCCACAGACATCTTTAACTTTTCCCATTCGTTAGGGGTTGCTATGCTTTATTTTCTTCTTCCACTCATTTCTGTTTTGCGTGACGTTCTCATTTAATTCCTTTTCTCTCAAGTCTTCCGCAATACAGTCCATCCATCTTCCTGTGTCGTCTACTTTCTATTACTGAGCTATTCATTCTTCCAATATATTCTTCCTCTCTCCTCATGACATGTTCAAACCAATGTAATCGTCTCTTGTATCTGTCTAGAAACTTCTATCACTCGAGCCATTTCCCTTATTCTTTCATTCCTTACCGTATCTTTCCGTGTCTTCCCCAAAATCTACCTCAACATTATTATCTCTGCAACATTCATTTTCTTTTCATTGACAATGACATCTGTCAGTTAGAATTTATAAATTATAATCAAATACACACGAACACACACACATACACACAAAATCACACGCACGCACGCACGCATACAGACATCATCGTAAAAATAGTAAAATCGTATTGTAGGAACCTTAAAACGTGCTTGTTCATTGAAAACTCACCACCGAATTTTTTGACCAAAGAAAATACCTTCCTTACCTAGAGGTGACGGAATGTAAAAATTAATTAATTTCCAACTACCTTTTTTTTAATACGTATTTATTTACACTCACACTGGTACTTCATATGTAGACATGAATATTACCGCCAATTATATCACTCACTGATACCCGGTATATTCATCTCTGGTTAAATTGCCAGTTATAACGAAAAATATAGCATCCATACAGCATAAGTTGTAAAAATTACATATGTATCAATTTGTCGATGAGGCATTTTTCATTTTAACTGTCAGTTAAGTTAACAGGCAGACAGGCAGTTTAACTAGAGATGAAAATACCGGACCTGAGTCAGTTACTGTAAAAATTATTACCGCCCAATAATACCACGGCGTTTTACCGCAAATTACTAGAAAAATTAAACGATCAGAAACTATTGATTTTACAGTTCACTGCAAACTTTAATTGAACAACAAATTTATACCACAGCCACAGCGTTACCGCTGTGGCTGTGGACGTAGTACACGCAAGTTTGCCAACCGATCAAATCTAATATCATCAAAGACCACAACAAGATTACTTTTATGCAACAACCACTACACACATGAATTGATCTTTTCTAACAGAGCACTAGTCACCTTTTACTAATTTTACAAAACACAAAAAAAACTGTTTACAGACTGATCCATTTCATCTAGTGTTTTTATTTTTTACCTTCCGTCACCTCTAGGTAAGGAAGGTATTGTCTTTGGTCAAAAAATTCGGTGGTGAGTTTTCATTGAATAAGCACGTTTTAGGGTCTTTACAATACGATTTTACTATTTTTACGATGATGTCTGTATGTGTGTGTGTGTGTGTGTGTGTTCGTGTGTGCGTGTGTGTGTATGTGTGTGTGTGTATGTGTGTGTGTGTGACCGCGTTTTCGGGCACGATATCTCCAATACTAGAATTCCAAAAATTACAATTCTTGCGTATTCCTCTTCCTTACAACCATATGCAGACCTGTTTAGATTTTGGTTATAATTGGTCAACCGGAAGTACCCTCATTTGAAGATTTTAACAGTTTTTCTTGAAAAAATCAGTTAAATGTTATTATAACTTAAAGAATATATTATTGTCTATACGATTTGATTGCATTTTATATTTGATATTCAACAGATATAGAGTTAAAGAAGAATAACGATAATAAATTTTATATAAATTTCATAATTCAGCCAGCTATGCTAACTTAACCATGGAAACTGCTAATATATTCAGGTAATTCAAATTGACAGATGTCAGTATCAATAAAATGAAATCAATGAAAGAATAAGGGAAGTAACTCTAGTGTTAGAAGTTTCTAGATATAAGACAGACGATTACATATTGGTTTGAACATGTCATGAGGAGAGATGAATATATTAATAGAAGGTGGAAGAAACATAGGAAGACCAAATATAAGATGAAAAGACTGTATTGTAGAAGACTTGAGAGAAAAGGAACTGAATGAGGACGACACGCAAAACAAAAATGAGTGGAAGAAGAAAATAAAAAATAGCGACCCCCTAACGAATGGGAAAAACTAAAGAAGAAGAAGAAGATGTCAGTGTCAAGTGCAATTTGCATAGTTTGTTAATGAAATAACTTTACTAGAAATATAGGATCTTTTGCAAAAAAAATTATGTATGGGGCGCGTGCAGTAACATGACTTTGACCCGTGTCAAAATGACAGCAATTAATTATGTCCATAACTGACAAGTGTTATAATTTTTCAATCAAAATTTCATAATTTTCTTATTTCATGTGGTTTGTTTGTGATCAGGAGTATGGAATTCAGTTGCCAAGAAAGGGAATCACATAATACCAAAAATTTATAATCTTTTGCAAGAAAATTTATGTATTGAATTTGTACATAATACACAGGATTGACGGAAGGTATTGTGCTGGCCACATCAGATTTTTTATATATAGGTTTTTGGCACAGCAGACCATATGACTTTAACATGTAAACTCTGATTTTCCTGATTTCCTGCTTCCCTAATTATTTTAGGTAAAAAAGCTTGAAATAAAAGTTGTAGAACATAAATTTCTGTATCTGAATCAATAAGCAAAATTAATTTTGTATGCCTTGTAACGGCAAAAATTAGGTAAAATAGGAAAATACATCTCAATAATAGCAATGGCCATGGAATTGAGACAAAATAAATAACAAATGTCTAACGGTTTATTTGCCATGTCTGTCATGTTATGGTAATTTATACTTAGTAGGTATTATTTCTAATTTCTGTTCCAGTTAACAATTTTTTTTTATTATTTTAAATTGATATTTGTTCACAGAAATTACAAATAATAATAAAAATAAACTAACCTAGCTTGATAGATAAATCGTTAATATTTGTTAAGTTTTTGTATCAATTCCATGGCTATAGCTATTTTTGGGATCATTTTCGATATTTCCATACCTAATTTCTGCCGTTACAAGGCACACAAAATTAATTTTATTTATTGATTCAAATGCTGAATTTTATGCCCTATAACTTTTATTTGAAGCTTTTTTCCCTAAAATAATTAGAGAAACAGGAAATTACGAATGTCTGATTATACATGTTAAAGTCCTATGTTCGGCTGTTCCGGTCACCACCATACATATAAACAAACAATTAGGTAACAAATTCATGAAAATTAAATATTGCACCTTGTAAAAAATTATATATCAATAACAAATGATGATTATGTGAAAAAATATAAATGTTTAGTTAAATTAGACACGGGATATAAATTCTTAAGTAACATCATCTCCAGCTTATTGGAAAACTAAAAAAAATCTGTTGTTGCCAGCACAAAACCCCTCGCCATTTTTGCGAACTAATTAATATTTAAACTTTTTTTTTCACTAATATTCATTTAATTACATATATTTTCGCATTCTCATCTAAGATAGTTGAAATTTGACTATGGTATAGTACAACATTTAATGTGTAAGTATAGTGAAAATTATTAGGCAGAAGACTCACGTCATTAACCTAGAAAAAACCTTATAAAATGAAATATAACTTGTAGAAATTATTGGGAGTTATTTATTTTTTAAAAGAAGAAGAAAAAATGTACTAGTATTAAGTAATGTATATATTAATGATATTTATATTTATTTCTAAGTCAATCGTTATTCCTTTTACGGAATATAAAATTATTTGAAATAATTGTAGTTTATTTTCCTACCATACGTTGGCACTACAGAGAATGACCATGTTGTGTCAAATATTTTTATATTCCGTAAAAGGAATAAGGATTGACTTAGAAATAATTGTAAATTAATATATACATTTCTTTAATATTAGTATATTTTGTTCTTTTTTTAAAAACACAATTACTATAAGTTATATTTGTTTTTATAAGGTTTTTTTCAGGTTGATGACGTGAGTCTTCTGCCTAATCATTTTCATCATAGCGACTTTTCCCACAAATGCGGTTTCTTGACTAAATGTAACTTTTCGTTGTTCTACACAGCGATATATTTACAAGTAAGTAGTATCGTAATTTAATTTGATGATTTTGTGGACTAGTGCCGTTATAATAATAATCAATTCATATGTAAAGTGAACATCTGATCAAATCATCGCGCCTATAATAATTGAAATAAACAAAAAGCAATTAAATATTTAATTAATTATCAATTTATATTAAGAACAATATTATCCTCGAAAATTGTATGCTGTTGACATTCAATTTATAGTGAAAATAAACCTCAATAAATTTAAACGATATGAATTGGATAAACTGTATAATCTGCAAAATATTTTCATCCCTTTTATCTGAAATTGTGCACGGAATGAAGATAAATAGATTGTAGAATGCATAAAAACCATGAACCGTCCACCAAAGAGAATATATCCACTTAAAATAGTATTGTTTTTACAAAAAAAAAATGTATCGACACTTTTTGGTATTGTGTGTCTTTATAATCTAACATCTGTTACGGAAAATTTAAACGTTTTAGTTTAAAAATTCTCTATGATGGTAAAAGATAAATTTTCCTGACAAATGGTGATGACAACGCATTTCACACAAAGAGTTCATTTTTTGCATTGAAAACATTCAGCTACTAAAAACAAAATGTAGCCTTACTATATGGTAAATGATATCGCTATGTTTGTGTTCTATTTTTTGCACAATTTTATCTATTATACATAAATTTTGGATTATTTACAAATAAAAATGTGAAAGCACATTATTTCATCAAAATTTGTGTCATTGAATTGATCAGTTATTCATATTACAAATTTGTATACATTGACATAAGTTTGTTAATAAGGAGGATTTTAATTATTATTGAGAACATTATTCATAGATTAACAAACGCGTTAGATATAATATTTTCCGTTGAAAATATCTTATTACCTTATGACGGAAATTCGTTTCTCCTATTCTCGTAGATATTCTCGTAGTTTTTTTCTATTCTTGGTGAAGCAATATATTATTTCATATTAATATAAAAGCATCAGTAGTTGGCATAACACTAGTAATTTGAATACAATAAATAAAGAAATTGTTTTTAATATTGCGTTTTTTGTTAATACAAGCTGTTTCTTTTAAAACAACCAGCGCTTTTTTGGGCGAACTAATGACTTTAGAGAAAAATGTTTTATACAAAAAATGATCAAGAATATGGGGCTAATTTATTAGTAATAACAAACCAAAAATTCAATAAGTGGTTCTTAAACGGTAGTACAAAATTATATTTTTTTAAATGTTTAAATGGTACCAATTTTTTAGCCCATTAGATAGCGATTTTTTTCTGATTTCATCAATATAAGTATTGTATAAGGTTGTATAACAATTATTTCGAGAAAAATCGTATTCAAAATTAGAAATGTAATAAAAAATGGCTTTACTATTAGTTTAACCTAGGTAACACACCTGTGTATAGCATAGCCTGTTGTTCCATTTTTTTTTAATTTTTAATAACATTTTCTCATTTTGATAATTTTTTTTTTATAAAATAATTAATTTTAAATGTTATTTTTATATAGGCATATTACTTCCTAAGTCGTCAATGGATGCCAATAATTGTTTCTATTTTTGCTAAATATTTAATTATGTTTTTAAACATAAGATATCTACCCTGCAATCCGATTTTAACATTTATGATGATGTCTTGTGTGTGTGTGTGTGTGTGTGTGTGTGTGTGTGTGTGTGTGTGTGTGTGTGTGTGTGTGTGTGTGTGTGTGTGGATGTATGTGTGTGTGTGTGGGTGTGGTTGTGGGTGGGTGCGGGTGTGGGTGGGTGTGGGTGGGTGTGTGTGTGCGTGTGCGTGTGCGTGCGTGTGTGTGTATGTGTGTGGGATGTTGGAAAGACGATTACTCAAAAAATATAAAACTTTATATTTATTTAACTACGTATTTTCCAATCGGACATTCATGGAAAGATCTGAAAAGATTTTGGTAACAATTTGACAACCGAAAGTAGAAGATTCTTGAAAAAAAATCTTCTAAATATTATTTTTTGAAAATTTTTCTTGGTAATATTAAAGAAAATTATATTCTCTATCTGATACATTTAAATATTTTCTTATATATTTTATAGATTTAGAGGTAAAAGAAATATAATATATAAAATAATCTGTTGTAATAAATTTTACAGCCGAAAGAATGCCATGGAAAATAGTTGAAAATTTAACAAGTTTGTAACTGATAGATAAATGTCAGTGTCAGAAATCCGGAGACATTACTGAAGACTTTTTCTGGGAAGTACATACTTTATATTCTCTTTCTGTCCAGCCGAAAACATAACAAATGCTATGAACTTTTATCTAATGTATTTGTGATCGTTGATATAACGTAACTTTTAGATAAAAATAGCTGTAACATTTGTTCCAATTTTTTGCGTGACTGTACGATAAATACCGTACACGGTATGTGAAAACATATTTTGATATACAGAATAACGTACACTTTATCTGGAATTTTAACGTTCATGTTATCTATTTTGAAAACTCTATATTGACAGTTAACAGCATAAAAATAATTGTGCTTCTGGTGGTGCCCTCTCTGTGTTAAGCACGAACCGTGTTAAGTCACGAACTTTCCAACCAGCCTCGTTCAATTATACAATATTTTTCTTCTAGGCATGGGTATCAGATCAAATTTTCAGCTTATCGCTAATTTATCGCTAAAATTAGTGATATTATATATTGCTTTGTTGTTTGATATATCGCGGTCGCCATTAAACCTTAATCGGTTGTGTGTAGACATAAATTTATAGTATTATAATACAATACAACATCAAACAGAAATAGATTACCTGGCAAATGGCAAAATCATTATATAACATAACTTTATACAAGATGGAACTAGTCTTAATTAGTGCATCAAATGATATGATTGAATGAGTTATTGCATTAATGTGGTCAATTCAAATTTTGGATTTAACGGAATTCCGATCATTACGGCTTATAATTTAGATACTGAATTTGAGGCTTAATAGAATAGGGTGCATTGGAAATGAAAACCATTAAGATGTTAATGTATTTTCAATTAACTTATTTTGGGAATAAATATCCGATATCCATGAAATTGGATTTTTTGACGAGTAATTCACAAATGAAATATGAAGCACAAAGAGACATATTACATTACCGTGAATATTTCCGGGCAATATTAGAGAAATTCAAATATTTTTAGAATTATTAAACAGTAAAAATTATATTGTATAAAAAAAATATGCACAAATACACTCTTCAAATTAATAGTTATAATTATTTGTTGAATAGGAGAGTATCCCTAAGTGAAATTTAAATGTTTTGATAATGGATACTAAAAGTATGTCATATAAGTAAACTATTTGTAAATATAAAAATTACATTTAAATTATCTTGTAATTAAAAATCGAAATTAAAACACATGTTCAAAACGATCGCCACATAAAAATGATGTACATTTTCCTGGTCCTCTTACATACACTATTTCTTCTACTGGGCACTGTCAAATGCAATAATGTGTCTTCACTACGTAGGAGTTATAAATATTTCATGTGATCTTTTTCTGAAATATTATTAATTTGTTGTTAATTTTTTATGTCACCTTCCTATAATAATGCTAATATAAAAGCTAATATACTTACCGAAAATATATTGAATGATAAAGCACTATATTGCAATAAACATGCAAATTCACAAATAACAGTATTAAATGTCAAAGAATTTCGAACGATGCAGTAGAGAATTGTGGGAAATTTACAGTGGTTCTCAAACATATGTTACCTTTTTTATAGTATTTTGACATTAAAGTTTGAGAATTACTGTAAAATCTTTACTACTATGAAAGGGTCAGGAATATTTCCAAACGTTACTAGATTGAAAACTTGTTATCATGTTTCTGAATGCAGATTCACCCCCCTGCTCTTAATCATTTTTATGTCATAATTGTTTCTAAAGCAACGTTTTTTGAACGATTTATAAAACAAAAAATAAACATTAAAGTCCTAGAACTTTAAAATGATACTTTAAAGTTCTAGGACTTTAAAATTATGCCATCATACTGAATCCTTTATTTATGCGTCATTAAATTGTTCTTTACTTCAGCAGCATCATCCAAAATATCTCGAGGAATGTAATTTTCAACAATTATAGCGAATAAGAATGTTAACGAAACCAGAAAAATTAAATTTTAATCTGTCAAAATTTTGCTAGGGCTCATACCGCTACAAATTGCTGCATATTTCTTTTAATAATTTAATAATTAGAAACTCGTATGACAAAATCATGTACCTATGTACTCAGACGAAAGTGTATAAGGTACTCACAACTTGCTCATACCTTAAAGATTCACTTTTCGTCCTAGATACATAAAATACTATTATGGCACCAAATGTGTTTCAATATACATATGGGTGAATCAAAAATATACAGGGATGCATTAGCCATTTTGTGTTTGTACAACCAGGTACAAAGCAATATTTAATCATGCTGTAAAATAAAAACATGCATTTTAGTGTAACATTATATTTTAAATGTTAAAAATTACTCGAAAGTTCAGTCAAACAGCATTTATTCTTATTGCCAATGTACAAGGGTGCACCACCCTTGTACTTTCTTCAGGGTAGTAAGATCTTACAAATAGTTACAAATCATGTGCGCAAAATATATTCGTACAAAACATTCATTTAATTTATTAAAAATTGTACCAAAAAAATCAAAGACCATATACACATCCATTTACTCTAATAAAAGGACAACGTGTATGCTCTTTGTATTTTTTGGTACGATTTTTAATAAATTAAATGAATGTTTTGTACGAAGGTATTTTGTGTACATGATTTGTAACAATTTGTAAGATCTTACTACCCTGAAGACGGTGCAAGGGTGCACCGAAACGTTGGTAGTAATAAATAAATGCTGTTTGACTGAACTTTTGAGTAATTTTTAATACTTAATCCACATCACAGTCGAGAAATTTACCCACAATTATATTTTAACTTAAGAAAACTTCACTTAAATAAACTCCAATTTTATAAGTATTTACATAAAGTTTACAGACAATGTCAAAACAAAATGTCGAATAAGAGAATATTGGAATGCACGTTTAATGATTCACAATAAAATAAAATGTTAAATACAGTAAACTGACTCTTCGAATGACATATGACAGATGCCAATATGATATTTTGATATTTATGTAAAGCGCTTCAATTATATTTTGCCTCTTCCTGCGCCATAGAAACATGATATAACTATCTCTGTTTAATCGCTAACGCTTGTCATGCTACAAACACATGTATATTCTTAGGTCGCATACGTATACTATTTCATGTAGATTAATATATAAAATTTTCAAAAATTATGATACTCCCTATTGAGAACACTTATTTTGTAGGAAATAACTAATTCCTATTCTTGCCAAATACGCATTCATACCAAACATACTCACATTTATTCGACAATGGTTCATAAGCGCATGTCTAAAAGCCGGGCTCAGAAGTCCGGTGTACTCGTGTGAGTGCAAACACAAAGTACAGACAAGACTTGTCACGTGTACCAATAATTGTGATCCCTTTTACTTGTGCCATTTTTACAGACGATTGGAGGGAAACTAACTAGTTCTCACCGGCGACAAATAATTGTACAAATAAACCACTCACCCGTCTGAGCCCGGCTTAACAAGTAACTATCAATACGTCGGTAATTAAATAAACAACTTGTTATCATCGTAATTATATTAAATAGTCGATAACACTATCAATCATAAGTTTTTGGCAATAAATTAAATCTAATCAAGTCTGCATATGCTCGTAAGGAAGAGAAATACGTAACAACTCTAATTTTTGGAATTCTAGTATTGGAGATATCGCGGCCGAAACCGCGGTCACATACACACACACACGTACACACACACAGAGATCATCGTAAAAATAGTAAAATCGTATTGTAAAGACCCTAAAACGTGCTTATTCATTGAAAACTCACCACCGAATATTTTGACCAAAGACAATAGCTTCCTTACCTAGAGGTGACGGAAGGTAAAAATCTCTGGGGAATTTGTATATGGCACATCACTAACTCCAGTAGATTACATAACACAAATTCCATTATTTAATAATTTACCATTACAAGGATATAAAATTTAATATAACAATAAAAAACAATATCCGTTCCAATCTTTGGGTCGAAACCCTTATAAATATCTCTGTTTCCGTATAACCCCCAATCTCTCTATCGCTTTCCGGTCTCATTTCAACATATAACTTCCGTTTTAGCGGGATTCTGGATTCGATGAGCCACGTGATGTCGTACCGAACGATGCGCTGGGACATGAGCGTCCTCCATCCCGGACTCGTGATGCGAGTAACGCCATCTGTTGACGGAGTGCTGGAGTTCGTTATGGACCCGTTGCAGGAAGAGCTCACACTCAAGCATGGCCACGGCCAGTATAAGGAACTAGGCACAGGTGAGGGAGATGAATAGACGGTATGTGTTAAAAAAGTGAGAAAGATGATAAAATTTCAAATTTGCTTGGTGGAGAAATTGTGAGGTATGTATGTTTTGTAGAGTGTGTGATATTACATGCAATATTAAATTTGTATGATGAATGAAACATGAGGTAACCTGTGCTATTCATGATCATTGCAATAAAAGCTAATTTTTCCTACTACCGGGACCAAATACACCCCATAAAATATAATACAAAAACAATTCGCCTCTAGTAAAATAATAGATATTTTCTATAATATCAAAAGTAAGCGCAATCATCCTGCCAGTGTATGTAGAAATAATTTTATATTTGTTTTCCGTCACACATTTCTTTCAGTATCTAAGTTTTATAAAAAATTATTTGGACGAACAATGCAATGTTATTTGAAAATTGTCGCGCTTGCCCCCTCTCTAAGTTGAACCAACAGTGGTGTTCGTCCGTCCCCACTAGGCTTCATTCCACTGAGCCTAAGGATAACCGTCCGTTCTATAGGAGATAGGATGGGAAATAAGATCGTAGCGCCAAAGAGGCTTTTAAAGAAACTAATGTTAACGGAATAATTTGACATTTACTAATTGCATTTATGCATTAGGTGTATAATATTAAGAGATATTACATATGTAAACGTAAATATTATAAACATGATAGATAACACTTGTGTTTATACAATCAAGAAAATATCACGTGTATAACTTATCCCATGAACTATAGTTCCGCAAAACACAACCAGATGTTATATTGCTTATTTCCCAGCGCCTATTCCTACCACCATGCGGAATACCTACAATTTCATTTCAAAAAGTAAGGTTAGGTAGTATTATTCAAAAGTTCTTATATTTAAATTCCCGATCAAAAAAAAAAACAACATTGCCAACCTACTATCAAAAAGTAAGGTTAAGTGGTAATTTATTTTAAATTCCCCACCAAAACAGTGCTGCCAACCTAAATTCACTAATTCTTAACCACTCTAAATCAAAAAGTTACTAAATTTTCATTTTTAGTAGTACCTACAGCACACTTTACAAAATGTGACTAAATCTAATTATAGTGAAAATGGCTGCGTTCAGCACGTCACAGCGCTGAGCACCGAAGTTTGGCGAATACAATTGCTGGACTGATCGCATTCGTCCATTCATTGCGCTCGGCAAACTTCGGCACTCAGCGCCAGTGTTTCTAGATGAGAAAAATTTATGTCTGTAGAAAAAGAGCTAAAATGTCTGTAGAAAATCTGTATTTCGTCATATAGGCGCGAAATTCAAAATAAACAGCTATATTTCCGTTTAAATTCCACTTTATTAACCAAAAATATAAATTACACAGAAAATGTACTATAAAATAAATATGTTAATGTCTTAAACAATAAATAAATATTATTGTGTATATAAATAATTATTAGAATTCATTTTTTGTTTGGTACCTATATAACGAAGCACAAATAGTATCGCCTTGTAATTCATTTCTCACTTTTATCTTGAATAAATTAATCGAGGAAATAATTTCAATTTGCACTAGAATGAGGAAGTGATAAAAGTGTAAATACAATTTGACTTAGGATGGGTAAGATTTATGGAAAAAAACCTCCCAAAACATGACACTCACATTAAATTACTACAACTGTCAAATTCAAAATTTCAACTTGATTTGAATCATAAAATGGTGTTCAACTTCACTTTATTAAGAATAATGAAAATTATATATAAATAAAATTTTAATAAAAATCCATAAAATCTATATTTAATTAGAAAATCTGTAGGTCTGTAAACAGACTGCAAAATCTATAGATCTACAGATATATCTGTGGCGGATCAAGTAAACTTCAATATTTATCAAGTTATCCGCCACGTTAGCCTCGCCCATTGTTGATCAGCTGTTCCGAGGTTACCTGGGAACAGCTGACAACAAAACATTCATTATATTTGTATTCCTCGTTTTGATGTAATGTCAAAATTTCTTAATAAAATTTATTAGATATTTACAATACATTTACAGTTTAATTTTCCAAGTGTTTGTTTTACAAATTGTAACGATTAGATTATTGAACAAAGATAATCCTTTCGTTACATATCTGTAGATCTGGAAACACTGACCAGCGCTGTGACGTGCTGAACGCAGTCAATGATTAGGCAGAAGATGCACGTCATCAATCTGAAAAAAACCTTATAAAATGAAATATAACTTGTACGTATTATTAGATGCTATTTATTTTTATAAAAGAAGAAAAAATATACTAGTATTAAAGAAACGTATATATTAATGAATTTACAATTATTTCTAAGTCAATCCTTATTCATTTTACGGAATATAAAATTATTTAACGTAACATGGTCATTCTCTGTAGTGCCAACGTATGTATAAAAATAAACTACAATTATTTCAAATAATTTTATATTCTGTATAAGGAATAACGATTGACGTAAAGTATCATTAATATACACATTACTTAAAAAATACTAGTATTTTTTTCTTTTATTAAAATTAAATAACACCCAATAATTTCTATAAGGTATGTTTCATTTTATAAAGTTATTTTCAGGTTGATGCCGTGCGTCTTCTGCCTAATCCTTTCTACTATAACCACAATCGCTCCCATACCTACGTTAATAAGCAGACGGTAGACTGTAATTTAAGTTTTAAAATATACCTCATACTCTTACAATCATGTACACAAACTTTTATTCTCGTACTATAGTTCTCATCTTTCCCACTAGAGTTTTACAGGAATATACTTTCCTGTACATTGAAGTTCATTCATTACCTTTAAAGAACTCCTTCACAAACCGTATAAAGTTTATAGCATTACCACTAGAGTGCGGTGTCATGCATTTATAGTTCAGATAACTGACACTAGAGTCGCAGGAATAAAAGTAGAAAGTTTCCTGTAACGAAGTGGTCAAGTTCATGGTTAAAAAAGAAACGAGAAACTCGTTTTACAACAGGAAGTTTAAATACTTGATAGTAGAGTGAGCTGTGGAATGTGAAATCGTTCACGTATTTCACACCAGAGTCAAGTTCAGTGTCAGTGTCAGCTATATAAAAGCATTGAGTAAAGATTAAAATAAAGAGAAACAAGCTTATGGACGAATAAACGTACAGAAAATGCGCTCGATCATAGATGGCAGCAGGGTCTACCGGCGCATTCTGGGATTCTGTGTAATGCGTAGCTACTATTGATAGCGCGAGCGCGCTGAGCGATATTTTACCGTGCAGTTAGTTAAATGTATTGTATCGAAGAATAAATAGTATCAAAAAATTACTCGGGCATCATTTTAAACATTAAATATTAAAAATGAGTAAAATATCTTGCCATGCCTGTGCGTATTATGGTTGCAAAGCTACTAGAAAAACAAATCCCAATGCACATTTTTTTAAGTTTCCTATGAATCAAAAGCGTATACAAGAATGGATAAAAAATTGTGGTAATCAAGCTTTGTTATTATTATCTCCTGCAAAATTAAACCGTAAAGTGATCTGTGATAAACATTTTTCGAATACGGCATTTTCTAATATTAGACGTGAACGTTTAGTGAAAAGTGCAGTTCCTATACATTTTTCAAAAAATACAAGTCAACATCGCAAATCAGCTGTTCGCTCATTACAATTCAAAGAAGAAATTGTCTCGTCAAACAAACCTCGATGTTATGCTGGACCATCAAGCTTAAAAATGTATGTTATATGTTTCTAAAATTTTACCGCAGATAACTAAATTTAATTATTATTTTTAGTCAAGATGATAGCGACAATGCATCTTCCAATTCTGAAGACATATCACCCATTTTCGATGCAACAACATTCAGCCCATCAAAAACTGGTTCAGTGAATGCATTTCAAGAAATTTTACTTCAGATGCCGTCACCTACTAATTCTGAATATACACCGAGAAAAACTAAATTGCGTAATAAATTAATAAATAAAAAACGGGAATTAAAGCGGCGTATAGATGAAACATACCGTTTAAAAAAGAAAATTTCCAAATTCAATGAATTTGAAATAATTAAAAAACTGTTAGCAGGCAAAAAAATATGTGTATGTACTTTCGTCAATATGCAATTGTTTCATAAATCAAGAACGTATTGGCGAAAATCTGAAAAAGAAATAGCATTGTCCATATATTATAAAAGTCCATCGTGTTACAAATTTTTAAGATCATTGGGATTCTTATTACCAGCTGTATCGACGATTCAAAAGTGGCTCAAAATTTATAATTTAAAAACTGGTGTAGATACTATATTAATGAATAAACTGGAGAATAAAGTCAAATGTATGAGTAACCCCGAAAAGGAATGCATTTTGTTATTTGATGAAATGGCAATAAAAAAGGGGGTTTCTTATAATCAGTACCACGATTTTATAGAAGGATATGAGGATTTAAGCACTGCAGGACGGCGAAGCACTTACGGCAATCAAGCACTAGTATTAATGGCGCGGGGTCTAATATATAAATGGAAAATGCCTTTGGCATATTATATATCATCAAATCAAGTTTCTGCTTCAAATTTAAATTTTGTGATTAAACAAGCAATAGAAAAATTATTTTCAATAGGCCTAACTGTGAGAGCAATTGTGTGCGATCAGGGTTCTAACAATAGGTCATTCTTTAATAAATACTTACATATTACAGAAGCTAATCCTTATTTTTATCACGACGGCAAAAAAATTTATACATTGTATGATGTACCTCATTTGATTAAAAGTATTAGGAATAATTTAACACGTAATAACATTGTTTTCAATGTAAAAAATAATGAATTCATAGCATCATGGAGGGATATTGAAGATATTTATAAAATCGATTCAAGTAGTACGACATTAAGATGTATGCCAAAAATTACACATATGCATATTTATCCTAATTCATTTCAGAAGATGAAAGTCAAACTTGCTACACAAATTTTTAGTCGCACAGTCTCTTCGGCAATAGATACTGCTATTCTAACAAAACAATTAAAATCAAAAACTGCAAAAGGAACTTCTAAATTTTTATTAATGATTAACAATTTATTTGATAGCTGCAACAGTAAAGTTCTTAATGATCCTAACCCCTTTAAATGTGCTATATCCATATATAATTCTACATCTTTAAATAACATCAAAGAAAATCTTAGTATTATAAAATCTTTTAAAATTTTAAACAATGATAAAACCGAAAAACAAAATATATATTGCTTTCAAGGATTGTCATTGACTATTGAAGCAACATTATTATTATGGAATGACCTAAAAAATGAAAACATAAAATATTTATTAACTAATCGTCTACAACAAGACCCAATTGAAAATCTTTTTTCTGTTCTTCGAAGTAGAGGGGGGTACAATTTTACACCAACTACTCGTGAATTTAGAATTGCTTTACAAAACAATATCCAAATACGAATACAAGGTGCCACTGACAGAAATACTAACTGTGAAGTAGACGAAGATGAGGAAATTGAAGTCATTACAAAAGCTGAAACTTTTCCAAATATATTAGTAGAACCACCATTACCTCTCATTTCCGATTCCGACACTGATAGCGATTCAAATTCAGAACAAACTGTTTCCTCTACTAATCAAATATGCAACATTTCACTAGAAAAATGCGCTATTGTTTATGTAAGTGGTTATTTAGTTTACAAATTATTTCAAAATTCTAAATGTAAAAATTGCTTGTCCGTGCTATCGAAAGAAAATGAGTATATTAAAGAAGAAGAATATTTTATTATATTAAAAGATTTTGGTATAGATAAAAATAAAATATTACATTTAAGGAGGCCTTCTGATTTAGTAATAAGTGTTATTGAGTTAACGTTAAATATATTTGCAAAATATTATGAAAAAAATAAAACCGAATATGGGATTGTGGCAATATTTAATAAATTATGTTCAGCTGAAATTCAAAACTCAATTCCAAATTTTTATTTACCCGTAGAAGATCCTTGCTTTCTACATAGAGAATTTTTACTAAATCATTTTATAAAACTGAACATATTTAAATGCATTAAAAAGGAAACTGACTCGTTCAACGAATTAAACAAAGAAGCGAAAAGACTGCAAGAAAACTTAAAATTTTAAATAATTAAATCCTATTTTATATATTATATTTATTTTTCATTTTGTTAGTTTATAAAAATAAAAATTTATCAGTTATTATACACTTTATTTTTCCTAATTACTATTATGAAATTACAATATTATTTATTTCGCACACGACTGCTTGAATGTATCAGGTGATCCCGAATAACGTAAGTATAGCAGGTACTTTTTCTAGCGTCCGCTTGCATTGTGCCTCGCACTTCTTGCTCCTCTTGCCTGGTTTTACTTAATTCCACACCGGCCCGCAACGCGTCGCCTCAAATCAGCCACTTTAAACGTTCTTCAAAATTAACATAGCGGTTAGGTCTCTTATTATGTTCTTTACTCAATGATAAAAGGCAAAGGAAACAAGAGAAATGAACACTTTGCGGTTAGATTTTAGTTTGAAATCATTAGACCAGTTTTTTTTTTTAAATTAAATAGAAATTAAACTAAAAGCTTTTATAATATAATAGTTGGTTAATATTTGATTTGTTTTATATATTTTTATTTATTATAATAATATGTACTTTGTAAATATTAGTGTTTACAATTAATTTTAAAATTACATATAACGGATTAAAGTTGTCAAACTGTAATTTGATTTAAATATATATATATATATATATATATATACAGGTGTTATATTTTAATGGACCCAACAAATATCTCGCTTATTTATTAAGTTAGTAATTTCTTTCATATAACATGATTTATACAGCAACATGTAAGCTACTTGATGACGGATGTACATTCATGATATCACTTCCGGTTTATTAGTAATTAATATCAACTTTGAAATTTCAAATAGAACATATTATATTTTTTTACAAATTTGAAAAGTACATCAAATTTGCATTACAATCATGTAAAATAATCCATATGTTACATTATTAAAAAGTAAAATGGTGGGCACTTTTTTATACACCTAGTCGAAAAGAGAATAGTGGGCCATGACTGTGGCTTGAAATAAAACAATGAACTAAAATAATTGTAACTATTATTATTATTATTATTATTATTATTATTATTATTTATAGGTTGACATTTACCGTGTTATAATTGTTTTATTTCAAGCCATGGTCATGGCTCACTATTCTCTTTTCGACTAGGTGTATAAAAAAATGCCCGTCATTTTACTTTTTAATAATGTAACATATGGAATATTTTACATGATTGTAAAGTAAATTTCATGTACTTTTCAAATTTGTAAAAAAATATAGTATGATCTATTTGAAATTTCAAAGTTGATATTAATTACTAATAAACCGGAAGTGGTAGCTTACATGTTGCTGTATAAATCATGTTATATGAAAGAAATTACTAACTTATAAGCGAGATATTTGCTGGATCCATTAAAATATAACACCTGTATATTATATATATATATATATATATATATATATATATATATATATATATATATATATATATATATATATATATAATTTTCTAAGAAAAAAAAACGGTTCGTTAAGATTTTTGAGATTGGAGAAAAATATATGTATTGCATATTTACCTGTAAAAAATATAAACATTTCTCAAATGATTTGCACAATTTGGAGCAGAACAACCCGTTACTGTGGATAAGTTCTTCCAAAATGGCGGACGAGTCAGATTTGATTTATCTAGTAGCTATAGCGACACCTATTGCAATATTTCTCTCGCATTAGTACTCTACAGTACGCTGCGAAGAGAGATAGCAATAGTTGAACGTCAGTGACTGACAACTAATTTCAAAAATCTCGCAAAGAAATTATTAAAAAATCTGTTGTGGCCAGCACAATACCTCTCGCCACTTCCGTTTTTGGTTACATTAGTATAGAGCGAGCAGTCATGTGACATTGTTGGCCTTGACAAGCATATATGGGGGTTTGTGTCAAAATGATAATTAGTAATTTTGTACATAGATGTCAAATGTCAGAATTTTTCATCAAAAATTTCAAGATTTTCTAAATTCACGTAGTTTGTCATACTTGAACTAGACAAGCAGATATGGAGGCTCTGGTCAAATGACAGTAATTATTTACATAAATGTCAAATGTATAATTTTTCACGTGGTTAATTTGTCACCAGGAATATGGAATTTACTTATCGAGGAAAATAAACCACATAGAATTGGAATATGATGAAATTTTGGATGGAAAATTGACATTTGACATATATGTACATAATTACTAGCTATCATTCTAACTTGGGCCCCCATATTTGCTTGTCAAGTCCAACAAAGTCAAATGATTGCTCGCACCCTATAAATTTCTCATGTCTTTTCTTTATGGTTAGTTTATTTTTATAGTTTTAAATTTATTTTTTGAGGAAGTTTTCTCCTATACTTGTAAATGTTGGAATTTCTTCCAATTTCTTGACGGGATTTCTGATGGGTATATGTATATAGCTATAATTTTAAATATTTAATTGTTATTATTGTTATACAACAAGAAATAGTAAACTTACCAATATCACAGAAAAATTATTCAATAATGTCAGTTAAACTTCTTCATTTAACGTAAAAGCGTAATTTGACGTTTTACTACTATGTTGCTAAAAAAAGAATATCTAAGATTTATTTTCAGCTAAAATCTATATAAAACCATATTCGTACTATGACAAATTCTGAATCGGTTCTTATCCACTGTCATGTGTTTAGTTAAAATAGACTTAAGGTCCAGTTTTACAAATGAGCTACCAATACCGCCCAAATAGGTTTATGAACTACTGTTGGTTTTTGACATCAACATTTTTCTGTCATTTACAAACATCTGATGGTTACTATAGAGTTGTTTAGGGTTTGAAATTTATTAAAACAAATTATTTTTCATCTCACTATAATATAGAAGATATAATAAAATTTTAAAATGTATCGAATATAGAATTTTACGTTCTTTAATACTAATAATAAAAAAATTCAAAAAAATAATATTTAGATTTTTTTAAGGTACTACTACTTCCGGTTTTCCAATTGGTACCAAAACCTATTTAACTCTTCCCATTACTGTTAGATTGAGGAATCCGTAGTCAAAAAGGTCTTTAGTCTTATAGAATTTGAGAAATCGTGTCTCCAACAACGTCACACACACACACACACACACACACACACACACACACACACACACAAACACACACACACACATACACACACACACACACGCACAGACATCATTATAAAAATGTTAATATCGGATTCTATGGACCTTAAATCGTGCGTATTCAATCAAATCTGGATATGCGATTTTTAGCATGAATCCAATTCCTCTCTTAGCGAGAGGTAAAAAATGTTTTTTATCTTAATCGTTATTTATTGAGTAATATTTTACGTATAAAATACATTTTAATATTTTTTGTTATTGTGGAGGACCTCATTATTAAATGAAATCATCAGTTACATATTGTCTTGTATTTAAGTTTTTTTTTTTTTCATTACATATTTTTAACTTAGCACAGCACTGAAATAGGTGTTTTTCAAATTTCGTTTTCAACAAGTCATCACCTAACATGATGTCAACATAAAAATTGTTTTTCTCTTCAAATTTAATAATTTTTGCTGTTGGAAAGAAATAAACAGGTACGTTAGTTATACATTGTCAGATATCTAAAAAAATCTCTTAAATGGCATAACTTTCCACTATGATGACGTCCGTAGAAAAATGATAAATTTGACCTCATAACTCAAAACATAACACTGACAAAAAATTATCAGCATCAGCATGATAAGGATCAAAAGAAAATAATAAAAAAAACGTACAAAAAAGTGCAGACCAAAATTTCATATTTTTTAATACTGAGAAGTTATTTATAAAAAGAAAGAAATCAGCGAAATTTGCATTTTTTAATTCATGCTGTTACATCAAAATGGTGAGGCTAATATAAATTCACCAATAATATTTTAAAATGTTTATTTAACAATTTTATATCACGTGACAGTAAAATTCATTTTCTAACTAAATTCATATTTGAAATCTTCCTCGTGGCAGGAAAATATTTCAGTTCTAAATCTCTCCGCTAGTGTCGCATTTGTAGTTCAATGTTAGTCCACAAGAGTGCACCACTGCCTGATGTAGGTCAGGAACACAACTCCGGATATTTCCGTATTTTGATTGTTTTAAACATGAATTTTACACACACTCTAGAACATAAACAATGAGACCTGTTGAATAATTATTATTTTTAACGCTTTCTCATTATCTTGTGGGATTTTGAATAGCATTATTTCCATACATATAGTACAGTAATCTTTTCATTCTTGGAAAGAGAAATTAGATGAATGATTTTCACGTAATTTTTTAGTAAAAGTATAATGGTTTATGTATGTATATTTTATCTGGATATTCTAATTTGATATAAAATTAGAACTTTCAACAACTGGCGTGTTAACAAGATGTCTTTATTGAAACATGACAGATACATTCGGAATACAATCCTTTTGTTATAAATGTATTACAGTGACATTAAAATGGCACAGTTGGTACATCAATATTTTATATAGTTAGTATTCTGTGCTACATTTATATTTTTATCATATTTATATTTATTATAAAATATGTGCAAGAATTTTTTTGTTTATGTTCATATTGATGATAACTGTTTATTTAATATTGAACAAGGTAGCAATAAAATTTTCCGTGGTTCATAAAAAAACTGAATATTATAAAGATATGTAATTATTTTTTTATAAATTAATTAATTTTTCCGTCGACCGTTTATTAATAGGCTATCTTAATGTATAGAAAATCATTCATTAATGACCCCTATTAATGCATGATTTTTTTATTAATAAACGATTTATTGGGTGCGTTCACCACATGGAATACAGCATGTATTGCTAACGCTAAGTTGTAGCGCAAAAAGGTAGACAGAATTAAAAGTCATGCTTTTGATACTTACTAGCTAGGTATATTCACGTAGCATACCTTTAAAATGAATTTGAAAGAATAAAATTTCTCAAATAACATAAAAAACCGCTTGTGTTGTCTAGCATTAAGTAAACTGAACGCACCCACTGAAAACAATTGATGACAAAACTTATTGATTTTCTGACGTAAAATTTGACGTTCGGTCAACCATTACTAACCTAAAAATTGTCATGGAATAAAATTAGATTTTCGATTTAAGTAAGATACGGTCAACGAAAAAATATTGTAACTAACACGTGTGTTAATTGGCGATTAATGATCTCAACAATTAACGCGTGATCATTAATCGCCGTAATTAACACACTTGATAGTTAAGTAACTATATATACACAATTTTCTATGTTAAATCTTACTGCCAGTTAAAAACCTTCATTTATTTAATCAACGTTATATGCGACTTTTTTATTTGAAGAGATACGAGTTTGGTTATCTGAGCAAAATTGTGCCATTTTGAATTACAAAACTGGTGATATCAGCAAAAATAAATTTATTTCAGCGGTTCTCAAAATATAGGACCTAACTTTTTTATTTAAAATAGGAACGTATATTTTTTATTTGCTTATTTGCTAGAGAATTTAATTCTGAATTTTATCACGTAACAGGCGTTGAATAGGAAATAAATTAATTCGTAATTATTTCCTATTCAACGTCAGTTACATGATTAGATAATTCATTATTTTTAATACAAATTTGATGTTGGTAGTGGGGCAGTAAGAAGAATTAAATGAAAAATAAGAAATAATTTTAGAAAAAATATTTTTGATTGAGAATGAGTACATCGAAATATATATACCTCCATTTTTTTACCCTTTCTTTAACACCCTGTATACAGACTTTATAGATAGAACGTACGTCATTGAACATATTTTGAACCAAATTTTATATTGATGGTTTCTTTTCGTACACTCTCTCCATCAGCAGTAATATACTTCCTCATACGGGACAACCTTTCTCTTGAGGTAAATTGCAAAAATTTATTACTATTTATTAGGCCATTATTTTAAATAAGTGGTCCATATAAAATGGTATGTAACTTACACGTATAATACAAATATAACTTAAACTAAGGTAAAAAAAAAATAGGTATTAATATTTATTGATAATTTATTTTACAAAATACTGACGAAATAAAAAGAATTACAATAATTCTAATATCCACCCAATGTTTTACAGCTCGTGCTTTAGCTCGTCACTTTCTGCTCCCAGTTCTTCTGGGGTTCAAATTTAAGGTAGCAACTCTCATTCCTTTATTCTTTGGACTTTTGGCTCTTCTTGCCAAGAAAGCTCTTTTCCTCAGCAAAGCAGCCCTCGTTCTCAGCAGTTCCTTTGCACTAGGTAAGTTTATTTCATTCATATGTATGTATTATTACAAGGTAAAGCTTATATTAATTTTGTGGAGGGTTCATTTTTTTTAATCTCTTGTGACAAAGTGAAAAATATAGCCATAGCAAGTCATAAAATTTGAGTTGGAAACTATAAAAATTAATTAAAATGTCATTCAAATCAAAAATATTATAGTTAATTTTATAAAAATTGTATGCCACTCGGAAAGACGTATTATCAACTTTTCTGGTTGATAAAATATGTTTTTACTCAATTCCAACATAAATAACTATAAACTACTATTAATTCTTTCTGTAGTTATAGATGATCCTTGCATTAACATTTTTCTGTATTGTCAAGAAACCACTTATTTTACATTATATATTAAATTAATTATCGCATTCTACAGAATGGAAGTTTACAAATTTATTAACAATTTTTCATACAATTATAGTTATAGTGATTATCATTGAACTTGAACTATTGCAGTCAAATCTTATCTTTCTAGGAAGATTTGAGGTTAAATTTGGATCCTATGGAACTTATTTAACGAGCTTAGGAATCTTTAAGTTGATTTTAAGTTAGTATTACGATTTGTTGGTTTTAATTTTTATGGTGACCTAAACTTATTGCAATCATAGCAATGTATACAACTTTTATTGTTACTGTAACTGTAATGGCTTTATTATGCTGATGATGGAGAACTTTCATCTTCGAAACGTCCAAGAAAATTGTAATATTAACTTAATATCAACTTAAAAGTTGATGCACCGGATTGGGATTTGACCGAAATACCGAAACAGGATTATTCGGACCGAATCGCCGGATTTATTCTGGCCGCCAGATGGGTTCCTCTTAGAGAGCGAAGGAATTAATAATTGAGTTTATGACAGTGTTACAATGATATTGTGTCACCTTCAACATATACATGGACTACAAATTCTAGGAATAACATACTTGATAAATTTAATCTATATTACAAAATGGTAACTGTAGACAGAAAATCAGATTCAATTTGGTAGTAGGGTAATCATCATAAAAACATGTCTTGCCATTAGTAATTTAACTAGCCCAGCTAGCCTAGAACGATTATTTTCAGAAATAGAATAGATAATATATTAGAAATAGGTCTAGACTAGATTAACTTCAGAGAATGCAGAAAAGTTACTTTTTATACATATTTTTTTCAAAAAATACATTATTATTATTAATAAATATTAATATGTATTATTTTTACAAAAAAAAAAATCGTCATCTATTTTTCCTCTAAACTGTAAGGGGTTTTTCAATCGTTGGTTAATGCTTCGGTTAAGGATAACCATGATTAAAATGTGCGTATGCGTTTTTCAATTGTTAATTGTGGTTAAATGTTACTATTTAACCGAAGAATACTAACCGATGAAAATTGGCGGGTTAGCGTACTTAACCGTGATTACAGCGCAACGGATATTATTGCAGAGATAAGTTCTGACGAAGAATTTGAATTAATTAATCGTATGATTAATAATAGAAAACGTTATAGAGTAAGGCAAAGGCCAGATCATTTTACCCAATGTAGAATTTTTTCGAAGATTTCGTTTATCGAAACCTTCGGTACAATATATGTATACTGGAAGTGATCGAAGAGGTTATTACTCATCCAACAGAAAGGTAAATAATTTAAACATTGATTATGTAGCACATGAAAAGTGATATATCTATAGAACGCGAGTAGTCATGTGATGTTGTTGCAGATATGGGGGCACGTGTCAGAATAACAAGTAATAATTATTATGTACACAACTTACAAATGTCATCACTTTTCATTCAAAATTTCAAGATTTTCTGAATTCACGTGGTTTATCTGTCACCGAGTGTGAAATTTGGAATGAAAAATTATGACATTTGACATCAAATTACTATTACTCTTGGGCCCCTATGCGAATTTTTTTCTAATAATCATTTTTTTGCGTAATTCGTAATGTTCATCATTGTAATCAGTTTTTCTTTGTTGCTATCAAACTTTCCTTTGTTGTAATCAAAAATCTTTTTAAAGGCCGAAAATAAGAATTCGTTTCTATTTTCTTCTTTTTTAATTTAAAGTTTAAATATCTAAAATTAGTTCAGCAGAACGTCGAAGGGCCCCCTAGGCCTTCGGGCCACTATGCGATGGCATACACCTATTTACGCCACTGGTTATTCTGACACGGGCCTCCATCTGCTTGTCAAGGCCAGCAAAGTCACATGACTGCTCGCGTCCTATATTATATTTTAATAACGATATTTTCCAGAAATAATGCTGTTCCAGCTATAAAACAACTGTTAATTACATTAGGATTTTATGCATCGGGTTGCATGATTATTGCTGTGGATGATTTTTACGTTTATCTGAAATTTTTCTGATATATTATTCCACAAAATAGCAGTAAAGAAACATTGACACACTCACAAACCCAGCAACATGAAGATAACAGTCGTACACTTCTATTGCCAACCTAAAATAGAAGCTTGGTAACCAGGATTAATTTAATGAAAGATGCGTATACGATTGAAAAACGCTCTCTGCACTAACCACGGTTAACTTGTACTGATTAAACTTAATCATGGTTAAGTTAACCGTAGCTTAACCAGCTAATGAAAAAACAGCCCTAAATTGTTATTTTTTTACTTTCTGAACAAATTTGGATGGATCGCCGAATCATAAGCTCAGTTCGGCCAGAACGGTAGTTCCGGTTTTTAAATTGGATTTAGTGGTAGAAGTAGTGCCAAATGTCATGAGCTATGAAATGCGCAGATCAAGAAGAGAGACAGCTAGAGAAAGGTCAGGCAATAGGGGAACGAGAAAGAGAAAGAAATAGTTTTGTTTAAGGCGCAACAGCTAATCACGTTTGGCTCGGACTCTACATCTCATCCCCATTAAGGATTCATAAAGCCCAATACTTTATTTTTTCGTTTCTGTGAAGATGCACAAATAACTTGATTATTGCTTATACGAATTTATCTTTCTGTGCAACAAAAAAAAAGTATTGACACATTATATTTAACAGTCAGCATTTTATTTTTCATTTTATATTACACCTATGCCACTTATTATTAGTAAATATCAGTTGCGACTTTATCCGAATTGTATTGATGTCAACGTTACTGCAAATATTAAAAAAATATCCATATAAAAAATACAAAAATGAGGTATAACATTTTATACTCGTATTTTCTTATCTTTTATTATTATTCATTATTTATGTACGGTATGTAATTTATAAAAAGCTTCAAATTTGATTAGGTCTATTAATGGAAACGCATTTTTATAACACCCTTGTTAATTTATAATTATTTATTATTTTATAAAATATATTTTTTCTTCCTTTAGGATCGCTCCTCTTTGGATCCGGTGGCCACTCATCCCCAGGATATCAAGGTCACTATGGGGGAGGACATCACCACTTCCCAAGCTATCCAAGTTGGGGAGGGGGTCATCCTCATCATCATTATAAGACAGAGGACAACGTTGGTGATTTCAGTGATGTCATGTACAAAGGATTTAATCAGAGTCCACAGGATACGCTAAAGTTTCAAGAAATACCCCAACAGTTTGTAAGGGATGATGGGAGGAATTTTAAATGGGAAGGCTCTGACAAAGGAATGAAAGTATAGTTGGAGTTTCTTTTATTATCTATTAATATTGAACTGTATCAAAAATGTAACAATATTTATACTTGTGGTTATATGATAAAAGTGGATATTATGTCGATTTTGGTGAATCTAAAAACTAAACATTGTAAAATAGAATATCTGTTAAACAAAATAATTTTATCAGTTTTTATCACTTTGTCAACTATGTATTGCATTTACAAACTCTCAAATAATGAATTTTGATCTCTTAAATATTTGAAAAAGTGACATCACTGACATCAGCTTTTGTCATATAGCCACATATATATTTTGTTTAATGACTGAAAATTGTTCTTTAAATTAGTTTATATTTGTGGTTAAAACACTATTGAAAAGAACAATAATTGCATTAGCATCTGACAAACCTCCTACTTACAAATTTAGTTTTATATATACAGGATGGTGGCGGTTAGGGGTGAACAGGTATTTAACATAGGATTTTTGTTTTATGCAATTTCCTGCTCTCTTATTCATTTTACGCAAAATTGTACAGGATTAAAGGTTGCATTTAAATCTGTTTTTACATTTTTTATTATTTCTAGTTTCTAATTTGTTTTAGTTCGTAGTAATAGCCAATAACATTTGTTTTCTCCTTTTCTGGATTTCATATATTATTAATAAACGTTAAACGTCAAGCTGACTTACGGAAAATAAATCTCGTATCTTTGATAACTATTTCCCCCACAATAATAATGACACGGTTCTTATTCGAATAAACATTAATATTTAATTTACTTTTCCCAAAAAAATTGACAGAATATTAATAAAATAATATTGTTTTCTACAATGTCATAAATCTTGGCTATAGCTACTAATTAACGGAACTTTTGAAATTTCTATTTAGAATAGAAGAAACTAAAACGATAAAAAAAAATGTAAACACAGTTTTATATGCAACTTTTAATTCTGAACAACTTTACACTGAGCAGTTTTTGCCGTAAAATAAACAGGAAAGCAGAAAAGTGCATAAAACAAAAATCCCATGTTAAATCCCTACGTTTGCCCCTTACCGCTACCATCCTTTATACAGGTGCTTGTAATGATCATTCTTTCTTTAAATTCATAACAAGACAAAATTATGGAAAGAAACCATAACCAAACCAATTTAAAGATTAAATTTCTTTCTATAAACTATACTTCATATATTTACTTGTAAAAGAATATGTTTTGAAAATTATTATACTGCGGGTCCTTCTTGACTGAAATGTTAATAAGGGTAGAAAATACTTCCTGGATGTTCAGTCAAAAATCTTTATAAAACATTTTACCTCCCGATGAAGGTATAATTTGTGCCGAAACCGGTCGAGGCCGGAAATAAAGATTTTTGACTGAACATTCAGGAATTATTTTCTACCCTTATAAGTTTTGAAGTTTGTGATATTTTTTCCAAAGACGATGCTAACGAAGGCCAAGGACAAATCTTGTGCGATAACTGAACTAATACTTTTTATATACATTTTAATAGTCCCCAAGATACAGTTTTATTTTTTGCAAACGCCATTCTTTATTATTATTTTGTCTACAGCTGTATAAGTACCATCGAATTTTAACAACTGATGAGATTACAAAACGTGCGTTATTGAATCAGTTACAAATGACGTAGGTAAGGTACTTACTTTCGATATTTTAAACAAGAAAATGTGAAAATGCGACAGTTTATAATATGTAAACATATAAAATTTCTGTAAGGTAGCTGAATTTTCCAGTTAATTTAATATATTAAAAACAATACGTAAGTAACTTAAGTAGCGTCACATATTATACGTATTTGCAACACTTAGAAGAAGAATGTTGATTGCATTGACTGCACATACGAGAAGTTAAGAATATAGTATTAATTATAGAGTATTAAGAATACTGCATACCGTACGAACTTAACTGAATAATTTAAATTAATGTACCAATACTGTTACAGTAAAATTATTTAAAGATGTCCGATCAAGGTTATTTGTACCATGAACGAATTAACAAATTGGCATACATTTATCTCTCTCCATTACAGTCTATAAGCGTCTGCGATAAAGATGGATATAACACATTTGTCTTTCAAAAATTCATATTGTTTCGACTAAGCTAGGACATTCCAATTTAAAGCGATGCTTGTTGTTGATAATACTTTCGCTATAACGTAAGCTTATATATTAATTCAGATACATTACCTTGATTCATAGCCGTACGAATAACGTTATTTTCTGTCAGTATCACTGACAATGACATTGTGTCAGTATCTTATTTTTCACATATTTGGTTTTACATTTGCTAATAAACTTACCAGTTGATTTATTTTTGAAATTTGAATGCTTTTATTGTAACATATATTTTTATAATAATAAAATAACAGTAGTATCTTATGTACCCTCATAAAAACTAAGCAAAAGACACTACTGAATTTGTCAGAATGCGCGGAGCAAAAAATTACCTTGATCGGACATCTTTCAAAAATTTTACTGTACATACAGAACTCGCTTATTATTATAATATTATTGTATAAGTGGCATTTTTAACAAAAGCTCTATTTTTAATACTTCGTTGTAATATGTAGTGTAATGCCTATGTCACACTATAAAAAAATGCTCACTATCTAGCTATTTGGAATACTTATTCTTGTGAAATATTATTTCACTCTTTTGAGTGCTGTCATGAAAAAATTCACCATGGATACACAATCTGATGTTTTTATAGTTTTTATTTTTAAAACAATTGTCTAAAGTGACAATATAAAATTGCAAATTTATGAATAATTTTTGAATAATTTGAGCCAATTGGGAAAAAAATACGTTTTACGTCGGAAAAGTGTCTGTACATGAAATGCAGGTTTCCGTAGCCTGCGCCTATAGAATATGCCTACTCGTCGTATAAAAGATCATTTTCCCGACTTATAACGTAAATTAGTATCAATCTATTTTATACTATTAAACAAAATTACATATTTTAATTGTAAATACAATCATTATTAAAAATTTAGGTACAAGAATTTTAAATCTGAAATTATTATCAATTTTGAATATAAGGTGATATAGGCATAATTTGTAATGTAATTTAGTATATACCTAAATAATTTTATGAAAGAAAATAGTGAAATTATTTATAATGCCATGATTTGTACATTGTAATATTATTATTTATTATAAATTGGAAAATAATTATATAAATTACAAAAGAAACCAAATAAAATGTGTAAAAATATATGCAGAATAAACCAAAGAAAGTACTTTTCCCAAAGCATTTTGTATTATTTGCAATAAAAATAATTACAAACAAACAATATCTTATTTGTAAACAATCTTTAAACCCAATAAACAACCCATAAAACATCCCATTACGATCTAATAAAATCCACATTAACATTTCCGATCTAAACAAACTCTGGCAAGTATATCACAGCATTCAGTTTCTTTGACACAGATTCTGTGACGTTTACCAACAGCAACTAGGATCAAGTTGGTTTGGCTCACGATTGGAGACTAGAGGTCGCGCATACCAAGTAGGACAGAAGAGCCAAGGAAGAGGAATCTGAAATATTTGTCATTTGGTTAACTAGGAATATGTGATTTACCGGCGATAGGGGACCTACATTTAAATAGTGCTCGATAGATGAATATGATGCTGAATTCAGTAGAAATCGATGAATATTAGAATTAATTATTTTCTATTAAAGTGAAGATAGCATATTCAATATACATAATGAATAAATGAACTGCTCATAATAGTGATGGATTGTAGTATCTTCATACAGAGCTACAAATGTGAAAGCTTTTGAAATGTTAATTAATGAATTCTTTTTTTAATACACTAATAAGTAATACATCATTTGTCATACGAGTACCTATTTTTAAAATTATGGCCACGGTCTAGGGCCCGCTTTGAAATGTGTCCCGCAGGGCTCGATTGCTATGAATTTTTTTTTAATTAACCAACTTTATTTTTCAATTTTGATTTCTTATACCAGTATACTAAAGGATCTACTTTCTTTCTAAAATGACCAATACAATGTATAATTCACGCAGTCATTATTTCCTAGACTTATTGGTGGATAATGATTAATTTATTGGAAAGCTCGGTTCAGACGACCATTTTTCGGAATTATGTCCGAGACCCCTCGTTCAAATGGGCCTCGCACTTTCAAATATCTAAGAAATAATTATAATAGAATCTTTTTATACAAATATTTTGGAGCCCCGTTAATAACATATTTCAGTCGGCCCTAGGGAGGACCTAATCAAAATATTTTGCTAAGATTTCACCTCAATCTAGTATCGAGCATGCGGTATTAACTTTATCTCTGTGTAGGTATTTTTATTTTTTCTTTAATAAATAAACTTATATTATAAATATATAAAAATGTATACTTGTTTTTACCTCCCGCTACCCTTGGTAAGGGAGGTATAGGGATCGTGCTAAAAATCGCATATCGAGATTTTGGTAAATGACCACGTTTTAAGGTCCCTAGAATCCATTTTTAACATTTTCACGATGATGTCTGTGTGATGTATGTATGTATGTATGTATGTATGTATGTATGTATGTATGTATGTGTGTGTGTGTGTGTGTGTGTGTGTGTGTGTGTGTGTGTGTGTGTGTGTGTGTGTGTGTGTGTGTGTGTGTGTGTGTGTGTGTGTGTGTGTGTGTGTGTGGATCTTGTATACGCTCTAACTCAAATACTATCATTCAGAAAGTTTTGAAACCATGCATTTCTACCTTATTCTAATATGGAAATATCTGATTAGATTTTGGTGGCAATCGGATAACCGGAAATGGCATTTTACTTGAAGCTCAAGATAGTTCTTCTTCAAAAAATACCTTTAAATGTATTTTTTTCTCAATTTGTTATTATAAAAATTAAAGACTATTCCATTTTCTACAAGTTTGCTTTAATACCTTTTGTATTTATTCATACAATATATTTGTATGAATAAATTTATAAAGTAATATAAAAATTATATACATAGGTAAATGGCGGGAGGTACTGTGTTGGTCATATCAGATTTTTTTACTATAAAGAAGGAGGGAGCCCGAAAATTTTATTGACCTATGGCCAAAAATCTGATAAAAAGGCCCTGACTATAAGCGATTGCCTAACTTTAAAACCGACAGAGAAAAGGCTGCTTGACTGGATATATTTTATTCCTTCTTTAAAAACGATATTTGAAAAAAATTGGTATTGGCTGCAATGAGGAATACTTCGAGAAAGTGCAATTAATTAATTTAAATGAAATACCGTATTTTATTATATCTATGTTTACTCATATTAAGCACCTTTGGTAGACATTTTCGTACTTATGATTGTGTAATTTTTAATAATTAATCCGACCACATTTGAATTTTAATTATCATAACCGAACATATTAGGTTATCTGACCATTTTTACCTTCCGTCACCTCTAGGTAAGGAAGGTATTGTCTTTGGTCAAAAAATTCGGTGGTTAGTTTTCATTGAATGTGTGTGTGTGTGTTCGTGTGTGCGTGTGTGTGTGTGTGTGTGTGTGTGTGTATGTGTGTGTGTATGTGTGTGTGTGTATCCCCGCCGTTTCGGACACGATATCTCCAATACTAGAATTCCAAAAATTACAATTCTTGCGTATTCCTCTTCCTTACAACCATATGCAGATCTGTTTACATTTTGGTTATAATTGGTCAACCGGAAGTACCCTCATTTGAAGATTTTAATAGTTTTTCTTGGCAAACTCAGTTAAATGTTATTATAACTTAAAGAATATATTATTATCTATACGATTTGATTGCATTTTATATTTGTTATTCAACAGATATGAGTTAAAGAAGAATAAAGATAATAAATTTGATATAAATTTCATTATTCAGCCAGCTATGCTAACTTAACCATGGAAACTGCTAATATATTCAGGTAATTCAAATTGACAGATGTCAGTATCAATAAAATGTAAATCAATGAAAGAAAAAGGGAAGTAACTCTAGTGTTAGAAGTTTCTAGATATAAGAGAGACGATTACATTGGTTTGAACATGTTATGAGGAGAGATGAATATATTAATAGAAGGTGAAAGAAACATAGGAAGATCAAATATAAGATGAAAAGACTGTATTGCAGAAGACTTGAGAGAAAAGGAACTGAATGAGGACGACACGGAAAACAAAAATGAGTGGAAGAAGAAAATAAAAAATAGCGATCCCCTAACGAATGGGAAAAACTAAAGAAGTGTCTAGTGCAATTTGCATAGTTTGTTTATGATATAACTTTCCTGGGAATATAGGATCTTTTGCAAGAAAATTTATGTATAGGGCGCGTGTAGTGACATCACTTTGCTGACTTTGGTAAGCAGATATGGGGCCCGTGTAAAAATGACAGCAATTAATTATGTCCATAACTGACAAGTGTTATAATTTTTCATTCAAAATATCATAATTTCTTATTATTATTTTTTTGTTATCAGGAGTATGGAATTCAGTTGCCGAGAAAGGGAATCACATAATACCAAAAATTTAGAATCTTTAGTAAGAAAATTTATGTATGGATTTTGTACATAATACACAGGATTGACGGAAGGTATTGTGCTGGCCACATCCGATTTTTTTTATAATTCTTAATCCTTCTAATTACATATAGACTTAAAAAATATAAAAGTATTTTTTAAAATTTGTTACTTATTAATTCGCGAAAAAAGGCATTAAAACATATGTGAAGTCGTTTGTATGAATTATGAAGTGATACATGCAATGACAGCGAATGAGATACACCTGAATACCTGTAATTGAACTATATTTATTTGCTCTCGCTACTTATATTAGGTCGTACAGAATTTTTAATGCCGTTTCTCTCGATTTCTATTAATAATTATTTGAAAAAAACGGTTGTTATTTTCTGTATCTATATTAATAATATATTAATATTTTCTCTAATTTTGATCAAGGTCACATATCCCATTACCTTGTTCTAGTATTTACAATCCATCGCACACCATTTCATATTTAGCATATCAATTAGAATAATAATAATAATAACATTTATTGAGTACAATTATCCACTAGAAATTTAATAAACGATTCCATAATTCTTACTAATTTTTCCCAAGAGTAACCATTATAAAGAGATTTAATAATGCAGGAAAACGTAAAACGCACATTCTACTCACAAATAACTGTACCGAGCGCCAAAAAACCTCAGAGACAATTAAACCATCTCGAGGAATGACAAAAAATATAAAAACTATACCAACTCAGACTACGTGCGAAAAGATGCGATTCACACGCTTCAACGACACGAACAGACAATACCACTCGATGAACAATAATTATTCGTGTAGAAAATATGGTGGGTGTGTAATTTAATTATGCATTTCACGCTACTGCTGCAGATAGTATCAAGAGAATAATTGCTGTTCAACAGGTGGTATTAGTTAAATTGGATAATGAGAGTGTTAAAAATTGAACAATGAAACGCAACACTGGTTGGTAACATTGTTTAAAATTATATTTTATTGTAACTAATACATTTTTCCGACGACCATTACGAAAAGTACGCTACTATTACTGAAAGTTGGTCATTGCACATTACTAGCACTGCTGTGTGATATGAAAGCTCGTTAGCCAATCAGATGCGTCCGCAACTGTGTGATATGATTTTATCACACGCTGCGATAACTGAGCGAACTAACCTAAAAATTTGTATTTAAAAATTTGACAGTTGCAGATAATTTGCTGAATTAACACGGATTAAGAAGATTGGACCCTGATTTATCAGATTTTAGCATAATTTTTGGTGAATTCTGATAGCAATGATGCTAACATAATCTGTTTTAATTGTTCTAATTATACAATTAATTCCGGTAATTTTAATGTGTCAGTATTAATAAATTTGATGTCTTGTTTTGTTCGTATATAAATTGATCATATATAGATTTGTCTCTGATATTATTCCACGTAATTTTATAACTGTCTGTCTGTCTATCTGTCTGTTTGTCTGCCTGAATTTTCAATTTGTTCTTACTGTTTTATTAGGCCCTTATTCTTGATCACTTTTTGAATTTAACATTTTTCTCTTAAGTCATTAGTTCGCTCAAAAAACCGCTGGTTATTTTAAAGAAAACACCCTGTATATATGTGTATACAGTTGTGTCAATTCAACAAATTGTGGTCGTCGGAAAAGTATCGTGTACAACACGTTCTGAAAGGGTATTTCATACTCGTGTGATTAAACCACTCGCCTTCGGCTCGTGGCTCAAACTTAACACTCGTATGAAATATCCAACTTTCAACACTAGTTATACAATATACTATTTTACAATCTTTGTTTAACCATGAGGCTCTGAATAAATAATATGTATGAAGAGTGGCAATGTAAAATATAAGGTTTACAAAATTATTCGTACACTTTACTTTTATCAGTAATATGTAAAATATGAGATAAAAAAAATTTGTGAGGCACGATAAAATACAACGATGTAAACGTTATTGTTTGGGGATGTATGTCTGCTGACGGGTGGGGGATTTATGTTTTATTAATGAAACTATGAACAAATATAAATATTTATCAATTTTAAAAGAAAATTTGTATTCTTCTGCGGATAAAATTGGACTGGATACTCCAGCAAGATAATGTTCCCAAACATAAAGTACTTATTGTTAAGGAATGGCCGTTCCATAACATACCGAACCAACTTAAAACACCTCCCTAATCTTCTGCTTTCAATCCTATTGAGAATGTATGGTCGGAACTAGATATACAACCCCGAAAAATAATATTTTCCACTATTTAATAACTCCGGACGAATCTAACTGAAGAATAGGAATAAATCCAATTTCCATATGATCTAATTTAATAAAATCAATGCCTAGGCTACTGGAAGCTGTACTTAAAGCCAATAATTGTATAACTGTATAACTTCAACACAATTCCACAAAGTAAACTAAACATTTATTAAATTTGATTTATGAAATATTGAAAGAAGACTATGATTAATTAATAATGAATTTCTTTTTAAAAACCATTTTTACTTCCTTGTACGTAAGTAAAGGAAATATTGTAATCGCGAAAAATTTCGGTTTTCAGATTTCAGCGGAAATATCCATTTTGATCATCCCTGAATCCATTTTGACTAATTTCGTCGTGACGTCTGTACGTACGTACGTCCGTACGTACGTATCTCGCATAACTCAAAAACGGTAAGCCGTAGAAAGTTGAAATTTTGTATTTAGGACTCCTATAACACCTAGTTGTGCACCTCCCTTTCTGGTTATTACACAATTTCCAGAAGTGGCGCTTTACATGAAGCCTATAATAGATTTTAATGAAAAACTGTTTTAAAATATGATCCAAAACTTTTCAAATTTGGTATACAAGACTTTTATGTCAATCGAAATAACATAATAGATTTTGGTTAAAATAGGCTAACCGGAAGTGGTACATTATTTGAAGTTGTTAACAGTTTTTCTTGAATAAAATGATTTTATTTTGATTTTAGAAATAAATGCTTCAAATAAAAGTTAATTAATTTCTGCGTCTGGCACATCAAGTATTATAAATTAGCCCTTTGTATAAGCGAGATATGTAAATTTAAAAATTATATACTTTTTGTTTTTGTAATAAAGCTTGCTATGGATTTGGACAAAAAAATAAAAAAAAAAGTTCATGTCAAATTACGTTAAATACGTGCAATTTTATGATTCGTACAATAACAAATATTATATTTTTATTGTGAAATTAGTCATATTCATTGTTGTAATCAAATATTTCTTTGTTGTAATCAAAACTCTCTTTAAAAAGAACCGGATTAGATTAATGTTAATTTAAGAATGATAGTAGTAAATGAATTATTTTTTGTGTTATATCAAAATATTTCTCGGGCTTAGTCAATATTTTGTAATTTAATTATTAAAAAAAATATGTATAGTTTAATAATCGTACAAGGAAGTCGTGTGGTGTCCACATCAGATTTTTATTTTACATTTTACTGTAAATAAAAAAAAAATATTTAAAATATATTAAAAATGGCCAAAGTAAGCGAGATAGTATAAAAATTTACTGTACGGCGGTCGATTGAAAAGTTTGAGACTTAACACAAAGACGGCAGCATTAGACGCACAATTGTTTTTACCTCCTGCCATACCGTAGGCTAGGAAAGTAATTTTTTCTGCTCAAAAATTTGATAATGAGTTTTCAGTGAATAAGCACGAATTAGGGTCCCCACAACACGTTTTTACTATTTTTACAATGATGTCTGTATGTCTGCCACGTGTGACTATATTTTTCTTCCACGATAACTCATATCAAACTTCCTATTTTCCGTATTTAAGCTTTCTGCAATTATTTAAAGAGTTGATTATATTTTGGGTAACATTGGACAACCGAAAGTAATACTTTACTTGAAGCCCATAACTGTTTTACGATAAATGAAAAACTAAGTACCTATATTAAAATATAATCGAAAACTTTTCAATTTTAGTATTATAGACTTATCAACGGGAACAACATATTATATATTGGCTAAAATTTATAAACCGGAAGTGATACTTTATCTGAAGATCTGATCAGATTTTCGTGAAAACTATTATATAATCTAAAACTTCTCAAATTTGGTATGTAAGACTTTTATTTTAATGAGAACGACATATTAGATTTTGATTTCCGTGGAAAAATATATCACTATAAAAAGAGTTTGGCAAATCCAAAACTTTTATTTATATTTAAGACTTTTATCTCATTGGGAACAACGTATTAGACTTTGGCTAAAATTGATACACCAGAAGCGATAGTTTACTTGAAGCTCTTAATAGAATTTCATGAAAAAATACACTTCAAGCTGTAAACAGATTTTCGTTAAAAATATATTATGATGTAATCCAAAACCTTTCAAATTTGGTATTTGAGACTTTTATATTAATGAGAATGAAAATTGATAAACCGGAAGTGGTACTTTACTGGAAACTCTAAACAGATTTCCTTGAAAAATATATTTAAACAAATTTAAAACTCATATATAATTTGAAACAGCATAGTCGATTTAGACGACGTATGATAAACCGGAAGTAATACTTAATTTGAAGGTCTTAACAGATTTTCGAGGAAAAACATAATAAAATATGATTCAAAATTTCGTTTTATCGACTTTTTTGTTGGAACAACAAATTAGATTTTGTTTACAAACCACCAACTGGAAATTATATTTTCATTGCTATTTTAAACATGGAATTGGCGGGAGGTCATGTGTTGGCTAAATCAGATTTTTTGTGAGGTGATATGAACTGAAATTAGTGCCTGCGAAATTTTAGGTTAATTTGTGACAAATAAACGTGGAAAGGAAAGCAATGAATATGATTCTAGCAATAGTAGCAGTGACAGAAAACATCAATTTGATTCACAATATAGTCAAGGGTTCAAGGCAAATCAAGGTTCGAGAAATGACAGAGATTGCGGGCATCTCCTTACTTCTATGAATAGGTTCATAACATTCTGACTACTGACCAATGAGTTAGAAATGACAAGTGCTTCCCCGGCTTCTGATTATTGAATAGAAACCTATTCCGTTTCCAGAATTTTGTAATTCAAAAAATCTACTAGATATTTTATTGCCTGCCTGCGATCACTTGACTTTTACCCAGTTGACCATCATCCAGTTGACTATTGCCTAGTTGACAACCGCCCAGTCACCGTCAACCACATGAGTCTACCTGTAAACTTGAAACTGAAATACCCAAGTTGATTTTTCATCAAATTGCTATGTTTACTTTAATTACCCGCATATATTTTGAACAAATACGTAGTTTGGAAATGAATTCGTATATCTATTGTCCACAGTACTTTTTGATTAATTGATTTTACGATAATTTTGATTACGTGTAAAGTAGAATTTTAAAATGCAAGTAAAATTTTGAATTAAGCAAGTGGAACTTACGCTTCACCATGCTCTACTTCCGAGCTGGCCATATAAGTATTATACAACTTTTATACAACATAACATTTACATAAACTCATAAAATTACATTTAAAAAAATAAGCTATTGTTATTGTATGTAGTAAAGTACCTACAATGGACAAGTGGAACAGTACTAATTTCTATTATTGTTAACTATTAAAATAAATAAGTATGTTTTTATGTTACTAGTATTTGTTGAAAGTATTGAATTTAATAAACTTAAAAGAAGTATTAATAGAGATAGAACATAACACATTCCTTCATAAACAAATATATTTTTACCTTCCGTCACCTTTGGTAAAAAAATTTGACGATAAGTTTTTAGTGAAGAAGCACGTTTTAGGGTCTGTATGTGTACGTGTGTGCAAGTATATGTATGTGACGATTTTTTTTTTAAATCTTTTGTATTCTTTACATCTACATGAAGAGCTGATTAGCTTCTGATTAAACCGGAAGTTCCCTCTTTTGAAGATTATATTAGCTTTTCTTGAAAAAAAAAAAACGCTGTTAAATATCATTTTTTGATAATTTCACAATAAAAATATAATATTTGTTATTGTAAGAATCATAAAATTGCACGTATTTAACGTAATTTGACATGAACATTTTTTTTGTCCTAATCCATAGCAAGCTTTATTACAAAAACAAAAAAGTATATAATTTTTAAATTTTCACAACTTGATGTTATAGCAGTCCTAAATACAAAATTTCAACTTTCTACGGCTTACCGTTTTTGAGTTATGCGAGATACGTACGTACGTACGGATGTACGGACGTACGTACGTACAGACGTCACGACGAAATTAGTGAAAATGGATTCAGGGATGATCAAAATGGATATTTCCGCTGAAATCGGAAAGCCGAAATTTTTCGCGATTACAATACTTCCTTTACTTACGTACAAGGAAGTAAAAAGGTACTTTAAGAAAATGGATCGCATGTATGATTGTGTACATTGCTTAAAAAATATGAAGCTGATATTATTGCTTGTTAATTATGAATATACTAAATAACAGCTGATGTTAAGCTACGGTTTATTTTCAAAGTTGTGAACACCAACCACAAAGTTTTATTTATAATTTTATTTATATTTCTTATGCATTTGTGAAACTTAGTTACAGTGAATTATTTTACAGTATATATAACGACGAAATGATCTGTGAAAAATTAATGGATCTCAATGAGTTTTGAACCCAGGAACCTCCTATGTCTAGTAGGATGTTCTAACCACCTGAGCTGTGAAATCTTATTGCAGTCAGTGAAACTTTCGCATGTCTTATGCTAGTCGTAGATGATTATTTTATATAATATATATATATATATATATATATATATATATATATATATATATATATATATATATATATATCTTTTGAAACTTAATCAAGTGTTTTATTCTTCTCATATTAACGTTTTTAATATTATAATTTAAATATGTTTTGATTTTTTTATATTTATTTTTCAATGAGATAATTTTATAGATTTTGATTAAGATGAATGTAAGTAGTTGTCTTAAAAAAATTAACTTACTCCATAAAAGCAACATACATTCTACTGTTGAAATTTAATTTTTTTTAACATGAACCTTCATTCTTTTCGCATGAGATCGTGTACAGTAGTAGATACAGTTAATTTTGGGAGCCTGCATTGTAGACTACGACGAACAAAGAATATCTTTAGGCTGCGGATACATGATAGACAAATTAATTCAACAACTGTCTCATTAAATACCCTGGGTCTTATTTGTTGTGACAGAACCTGTCTCTTGAACTGTGGTAATGTAATTTAAAATTTCGTTTCACCTGAACCATGCATTGCAATTCGACTAACCATAAAACGCACGCGATTATGTTTTTTTTTATTGTTGTCATTGATAGACAAATATCCAATATAGATACAGGATGGTGGCGGTTAGTGGTGAACATAGAGATTTAACATGAAATTTTTGTTTTATGCAGTTTCCTGAACATTTTGCGGCAAAACTGTAGAGTGCAAAGTTGTACACAAAACTGTACGTAATTTTTTGTTATTGTGGTTTTAATTTCTTCTTAATTTTAAAATGAAATTTCAAAAGTCACAATAGCCATGACTTATGACATTGTAGAAAACAATATTATTTTATTCACACTGAAAAAAAAATTAAAATTAGATAATGAATATTTATTATAATAAAGATTTATTGTGGTGGAAATAATTATCGAAGAATACGGGATTTATTTTCCGTATGTCAGATTGACGTTTGTCGTTTATTTATAATTTCTGAAAACAACAAAAAAAAAAACAAATGTGATGGCTATTGCTACGAACTAAAAGACATTGTGAAATACCTTTTTAAAATTGAGAAGAAACTAGAAATATAATAAAAAAATGTAAAAAGAATAGAAGATAATAGGAGAGTAGGATATTGTATAAAACAAAAATCCGATGTTAAATCCCTATGTTCATCCGTAACCGTCATCACTCTATATATATATATATTTAAATAGGTTGTGATTACGACTGACCAGATAGGTAGAAGGTGAAATTTTCACAAGTAAGCAGTCAGGATGATGGTAAATTTTGAATAAAACTCTTGTAAGTTATTATTAAGCTTTCAGAATTAGTTTATTTCTTCCTCAGGATAGTAACTTATTTGTTTTATTCAAAATTTACCATCATCCTGACCAGAGCTGGGCAAATTACTTTCAAAAAGTAATTGAATACAAATACAATTACTTTAACCAAAATATACTCAAATTACATTTTAAAATAATTACTTTTACAGAAATGTAATTAAATTACCAATTACTTTTTGACATTTTAATTACTTTTTCAATTATTTTACTAAATAAACTTTTACCTTACATTAATAAAAAAAAATCAATATCTGTTTAGGGTAGGATAACCTGCCTCACTCCCAGGTAGACACGAAAGTGATCCTTCATATAGTGGGATGCAAATGTTTTAAAGTGATTTGGAATTTCCGTAACACAAGTTACCTATATACAGGCTGAGTCTGTATTTTACTAAAACATAAATCAAGATTATTTGTAATAAATATGTTGAAAGTGAGGGCATCTTCCCAGACTCATCCTGTATATATGTGTATATAGTTATTAAAAATACTTTATATTGATTTATATAAAACCCTATATGAAGACATTGCATATTCCTTGAAAAGTATATTATTACTATTAGGATTCAGAAAAAATAACAAATTATAACGCGCATGACAAGTTGCATTTGTAACCTGTTGTTATACCCACAACGCAGATAAACTACGCTGCGCCCGTATCTCGCGAATTCCCTTGTTGGTTCAAAATAGTAATTAATATTTAAAACACCAAATTTTCAAAAGTAATTGAGTACAATTACTTTTTACTTCCTTGTACGTAAGTAAAGGAAGTATTGTAATCGCGAAAAATTTCGGTTTTCAGATTTCAGCGGAAATATCCATTTTGATCATCCCTGAATCCATTTTGACTAGTTTTGTCGTGACGTCTGTACGTACGTACGTCCGTACGTAATTTCCAGAAGTGGCACTTTACATGAAGCCTATAATAGATTTTAATGAAAAACTGTTTTAAAATATAATCCAAAACTTTTCAAATTTGGTATACAAGACTTTTATGTCAATCGAAATAACATAATAGATATTGGTTAAAATAGGCTAACTGGAAGTGGTACATTACTTGAAGTTGTTAACAGTTTTTCTTGAATAAAATGATTTTATTTTGATTTTGGAAATAAATGCTTTAAATAAAAGTTTTAGAGAATTAATTTCTGCGTCTAGCACATTAAGTATTATTAAATTAGCCCTATGTATAAGCGAGATATGTAAATTTAAAAATTATATACTTTTTTGTTTTTGTAATAAAGCTTGCTATGGATTAGGAAAAACATAAAAAAATGTTCATGTCAAATTACGTTAAATACGTGCAATTTTGTGATTCGTACAATAACAAATATTATATTTTTATTGTGAAATTAGTCATTTTCATTGTTGTAATCAAATATTTCTTTGTTGTAATCAAAACTCTCTTTAAAAAGAACCGGGTTAGATTAATGTTAATTTAAGAATGATAGTAGTAAATGAATTATTTTTTGTTCTATATCAAAATATTTCTCGGGCTTGGCTTAAGCCTGTCACTATTTTGTAATTTAATTATTAAAAAAATATGTATAGTTTAATAATCGTACAAGGAAGTCGTGTGGTGTCCACATCAGATTTTTTTACAAAGTAATTAATTACTGCCCAGCTCTGATCCTGACTGCTTACCTGTAAACATTTCAACCTATATAGATAAATGAATGTGTAATGTTCTTGAAACAATACTAAAATTATCTAGTACAATTTAACTTACTGAAATCCTTAGAAACAAACTCTTTTCATCCCATATGAGTATAGAATACGAATAAAAATTACCCATCCGAGTACGTACACTTCTGTGCAATAAAATTAAGCACACAAAATATTTTATAGTTTAAAGTGGACATGATAAGATGCCTAGCAACGAAAATATGTAAATTTGTCATTTTTCTTATTAATTTTAAATTGCCGCGTCATTTAGACAGTAATTCTAAGATTAGAATTATAACTAAAATAGAAGATGGTGTCTCTATAAGACAAATCGCTCGACTGATGAACATCAGTAAAGACACCGTCTTCAGAATTAAGAAACGCTAAGTGTTAAGTAAGTTTTTCTATTTATTTATCAATTTTATAGCGATCAAGTATGGTGTTTGTCATTCATTGAAGCTAATGCTAAGCAATTAAAATAAACAAGAAATACACAACTAAAATTTGCGAAAAAATAGTCGCAAAACATGTGCTTAATTTTATTGCACAGAAGTGTAAATTTTGAGAAAGAAATGCTCATTTTGCAAGCCAAAATTAATTAGCATAACTGGCACGTCTTGTAATTGGAATACCATTAGCAACCGATCCGATGCCTGCAGGTTTCCCGCATAATTGAAACTTGAGGATCCGCCTGGTCCTCCAAATTCCTTATCTCATCTGCTTCGCTATACTGGCGACATACGGTATGAGCAATTATAACATTCATACCAAATTATACAACAAGAATGACAGAGCAGATTACAAGATAAGACAGAGTTTTAAATCTCATAAAAGTACTAAAGGTATTCAAGATGAGGATCATAAACTGACGTAATTTTTTGTAAACTGGGTCTTTAATATAGAACATAAAATAATACAATGTTATAATACGAGGGTTACGCTAGAATTATTGGGAATGAGAAAATCAAGTAGGCTGCGGAAAACACTATTTGCACTATCATTTTAAACAGTTATTTATTTGTCTTTTGAAATTGCGTTGCGAAAGTTAAGTTGTTTCGTTGAAGGAAAATATGGAATTAACCAGAGTAAATTTTTGAATTATAATTTGACAGCTTTGCAGTTTTTAGGTTATCGCCAAGATAATTTAAATGTTCTTAAGATCCCCAATAATTATTTAGACAACTTTCGCAATTTTTAAATTACTAGAAATTAATTTGACAGCTTTGACAGTTTTTAACTCTTCTAGAAATTTGTTTGAAACCATTCCAAAAGAAGATTGGTTGGAAGCTTCTATAAAGTGGAAGGAAAGAATATATATATATATTTAGTAAAAGTTTCTTAGTATAAATTAGGAAACTTATTTCACTTATTTAGATTTAAAATCACGATACTGCAATATTTTCATATTTCTTTTCATATGTAACTCATACATATTATATGTAAATAAAATTTATAACACGGTACAGTATTTTCTAAGTGTTAATATGAATTATGTTACGATATGTAATAACATTAAAAACTGAATGAAGAAATAATATTTGTAAATGAAATATTTATTTTATTTCGCTGCTGTTACTTATAGCCTATTGTATTTAAAAGGCGTGAAATATGCTGACAGATAAAATAATTTTGCATAGTTATAAACAGTTAAAAAAAATCATCATTCTTTTTCTAACTATGCATTGTGTAAAGTATTTATAATGGTCTTCATAGGCCACAACACCTTTTCATTGCTGCTCAGCAGAGCATAAAACGCTGAAAAATTAATACTATAATAGTTTTCTTTTGAAATATTGTACTATAAAACAAAATATAAATATTATTACACAGCTAATATTTCATTTTTATTTTTTAAGTAACACTTAACCAAAAACTGTAAATAAATTTTGACTATTATTCAATAACTCATGTAATATTAAAATTCAAGTGTAAGCTGTACAACCTGGTGAAAGATATTTATAACAAAATTCAAGATGTCTTCAAATTATCTCCTATCATGATTAAATGAAACCAAGTATAAAAATTTGGACGATATATCGTACTGCTCTAAAAACTTTGCGCTACATATTAGAATTAAAGTTTTTGTTAAATATTAAGATAAGAAAACAGCTATTCATCATCTTACACGCAACGTAAATTTTGAAAGATATATTTATAAAATTTGACTGATTTATATCATTTTCTAGAAAGTATTAAATTGAAATTTCTTTTTGTTATAGCCACTAAAGCATAGAAAATAATTCTATGATTTTAGATAAATAATATGTTATTTTATGGAGAAATAAACATGTAAATAAATACATGGTTTTATGTTCTATCTATATTTGTTGTTTTCATTCACATACATCTTTAAATTAGTATGGGATTTATTTTGTATACATTAACTTTAAGTAATTATTTACCTGCCAGCATAAAATAATTTTATTCTCAACCTTACAAAGAATTTGCAAAAGGAAAAAGCATTGTTAAAATGAAGAAGAAAACATTTTTATCGTTAATAATCGTAAGGACGATGAATAAAACAAATACGTGTATGTGTTAAAAAATCAGATGTGGACAGCATATTACCTTCCGTCAATTCTATGTATTTTGTACAAATTCCATACAGGTAGTCCATTGAAAGGTTCTATATTTCCAGTAAAATTATGACACGTATTTCTTCTTTAGCTTTTCCTATTCGTTAGGGGTCGCTGTTCTTGATTTTATTCTGCCACTGATTTCTATTTTGCGTGTAATCCTCATTCAAGTCTGCCGCAATACAATCCTTCCATCTTCTTTTTTGATCTTCCTCTGTTTCTCTTGTGTCTTTATAGAAACTTCTATCACTCTAACCATTTCCCTTATCCTCTTATTTTTTATCCTATCTTTCCGTGTCTTATGATCATACCATGTAAATTCTTTTTTACCTCTCGCTAAGAGGTTTGGATTCATGCTAAAAATCGCATATCCAGATTTTATTAAATAAGCACGTTGTGTGTATGTGTGTGGGATGTTGGAAGGACAATTACTCAAAAACTATAAGACTTTATATTTGTTTAACTACGTATTTCCCAATTGGACATTCGGGAAGACCTGAAAAGGTTTTGGTAACAATTGGATAACCCGAAGTAGAAGATTCTTGAAAAAAAATCTTCTAAATATTATTTTTTGAAATTTTTTCCTGGTAATGTTAAAGAAAATTAAATTCTCTATCTGACACATTTAAATATTTTACTAAATATTCTATAGATTTAGAGATAAACGAAATATAATATATAAAATAATCTGTTGTAATAAATTTTACAACCGCAAGAATGCCATGGAAAATAGTTGAAAATTTCAAAAGTTTGTAACTGACAGATAATTGTCAGTGTCAGCAATCCGTGGATATTACTAAAGACTTTTTCTGGGAAGTACATACATTATATTATTTCTTATTGTATTAATAGTTAATATTTGAAATTATACGTATATTACACATACCCTTCAGAAATACTGTTAATCCCGACAATGAATTGGAATCATTTCGAAAAATTAGAAGAGGACAAAATTTCTTCATAAAATGAATTTAAAATTAAACAATCTAAATATAAGGAATATATACAAGTAGAATTTTTGGTGTAGAGTGTAGGTATAGAAGAAATGTTAAATAAAATAGGGCGCGAGCAGTCATGTGACTTGGTTGGCCTTGATAAGCAGATATGGGGGCCCATGTCAGAATGATAGCTAGTAATTATGTATATAGATGTTAAATATCATAATTTCTCTTTCTAATTTTAATGATTTTCCAATTCCATGTTGTTTATTTTCCTCGACAAGTAAATTCCACACTCGGTGATAAATTAATTACGTGAATTTAGAAAATCTTGAATTTTTTAATGAAAAATTCTGATATTTAACATCTATGTACATAATTACTAATTATTCTGAAACGGGCCCCCACATCTGCTTGTCAAGTCCAACAATGTAACAGACTGTTCGCGCCCTATACTTATGTAACCAAAAAAGGAAGTGGCGAGAGGTATTGTGCTGGCCACAATAGTTTTTTTTAATATTATAGTATCGTTGAATGATAAAAGCTAATTTGTTAAATAACTTGTACTTTTTATACTTACATGTAAATAATTTTTTTGTGTAATGTGTCAAATGATCTGTAACTAAACTGTTTCTGTTGCAATTTTAAGTAATATTTACTTTTGTAATCTTATGTGATATTCTGTACTTTGTATGACGTTTTCTATACCTTGTAACTTTGGTCTACAGGAAATAAATAAATTTATTATTATTATTATTGCACTTGACACTGGCGTCTGTCAATTAGAATTATTTATGAATATATCAGCAGTTTCCATGGTTATGTGGTCATATCACAGCTGGCTGATTCATTAATTTGTAATCTGTTTCTAATTTTTAGCTCCTAATCTGTTGAATATGAAGGAAAAAATGAAATCAACCCGTATAGAAAAATATTTATAATAACATAAAATGTCAAAAAAATGATATTTAACAGCGTTTTTTCAATAACTGCAAATGAGGGTATTTTCGGTTGACGAATTATAACTAAAATCTAATTAACTCTTCGGATGGATGTAACGAAGAAGAATACGAAAGAATTATAAATTTTAGAAATGTAATGTTGGGAGTTATCGACGGAGAACATACATACACCGACACACACACACACACACACATCTACACATACACAAACAAACATACATACACACACGCACACACACACACACACACACAAACATACACACACGCACACATACATACAGACATCATCGTATAAAAATAGTCAAATCGTGTACTGGGGACCATAAAATGTGCCTATTTATTAAAACTCACCATCGAATCTTTTGACCAAAGACAATACCTTCCTTACATAAAGATGACGGAAGGTAAAAATATTCAGTAGTAGGGTATAAAAGAAATAATAATAAAAATAAGGCTTTACCCTACAAGGGATCGTATATTTTTGAAATATCAGTTTTTCCCAAATATTTTCTCACCATCAAGTATTAGTGCAAAAATAGTAGAATCATTTTCTTTTTAATTCAATAATTACAAATCAAAATTATTCTTAACATTATGGTGTGAAGTCTCGCAATGTAATGTCCATTCAAGTAAAAGTTATTGACGAAGTTTAAGGGCATCATAAGCCTTCCGACAACCTTTATGTGACAAATAAAAATACCTTGAACAACAGAGAGTTACCAACATAAAAGTACAGTTAAAGCGATGTGTGATTGAATGAAAGTAAACGATGTTACATGCAGTACAGTAACTTATTCTCTGCCTACATCCGCAGCCGCGGTTGCTGATTGTTTATTTAGGTGAGATCTTCCTTTTCTAGTCGTGGTCGTGATCGTGTTACCCATAGCTTCTTACTGAAGATTTTTATCTCAAGAAGAAGAGAAGAAGTCAACAAGCTACCTACTTTGGCGCACACTCTCTTCTGCCGATAACAAGTATTGGAAAGATTTGAATACTCGTTTAGCACATAATATGTCATAACAAATCGGAAATAATTGCGTGTTATTTGCAAAAAATATATATAAGCAAATATAGCTCTATTTAATTTTGCAGAAACAACAATTCAGATACAATTTTAATTATAAAAGTAAAGGCTTACACTTCACCATTCTTTCCTACCACTTATTAAAGCTCCAAAACAAGCTTTTGGAATGTTTCCAAAATAATTATGAATTGCAGAATTAATCTCTTCTTCTGACGAATACCTTTCACACCCCGTAAGTCAAAAAAGTTGCGAAATGTTGCATATTACGTAGTGTATATATATATTTTTTGTCAAAAGCTAAATAACGTGCTCTCTGTTTTATTCCATATTTACACTCACAACGATATTTTACAAAATGTATTAACTAATTTAACTAACTTAACTTTTTCAACTTAATTTCAAATGAGGACAGATATTAACTATTTAATGGATGATGAAGCTTCTAGACTGGATGGGTATATGGAAATTAATAAACTACTGGATTGGAGTCAAATGATTTTATTTAAATTTCGGCCTCTACCGGTTTCGGCATCTTCTATATCTTCTTCAGGAGCTACAAATTGATACATTTTTTTAAATCATTTACCTCCCACTACCCTTGGTAAGGGAGGTATAGGGATCGTGCTAAAAATCGCGTATCGAGATTTTGGTAAATGACCAAATCAATAGAATCCAATTTTAACATTTTCACGATGATGTCTGTGTGTATATGTATATGTGTATGTGTGTGTGTGTGTGTGTGTGTGTGTGTGTGTGTGTGTGTGTGTGTGTGTGTATGTGTGTGTGTGTTTGTGTGGATCCTCTTTACGCTCTAACTCAAATACTATCGTTCAAAAAAATTTGAAAATTTGTATTTCTACCTTACTCTTATATGGAAAGATGCCATTAGATATTGGAGATAACTGTATTATTATAATTGTACTAAGTTCCTTTCCATAGAATTATTGTTCTATTTACTATTTTCGTTTTAAAACGTTACTATTATTATTTGAAATGATTAGTTTGTTAGAGTGACATATATCTGTCATTTACATACATTTGAGATCTGAACTGTGTAACCATGGAGTTGTTTAAAGCATAGGCTCCAGGATTAAAATTATAGATAATTCTATAAATTTATCCATAAATTATAAACAAAAAGTATTAATGCAAACTTGTAAAAAAATTAATAATCTCGAAAAAATAACTTTTGAAGATATATTTTGAACTTCAAGCAAAGTGCCTTTTCCGATTATTTGATTTACACCAAAATATAAGGCTTCTTTCTATATTAGAATAAGGTAAAAATACAAGATTTCAAAATGTTCTGTATGATAGTTTTTGAGTTAGAGTATAAAGAGGATCCACACACATACACGCACACACATATACACAGACATACACACACACAGTCATACACACAGACATCATCGTGAAAATGTTAAAATTGGATTCTAAGTACCTTAATTCGTGGTCATTTACCTAAATCTCGATATGCGATTTTTAGCACGATTCCTTACCAGGAGTAGCGGGAGGTAAAAAATTATTAACTAACATGTCAAATACAAATTTTGTTTACCACGGACTACCTGATTTTCTTATTCTCAATCATTCTAGCGTGTCTCTCGTATTTGTATTCAGATACGTGGAAGTTGTCGGACCACAGTGTCAAATTAGAGAGTCCAACTAATGATTTTACTCATCATAATTAGGAATCAAATTACCTGTTTTACAATGTAAATTGTTTAAAAAAATACATTTCTTTTTCAATATTAACAGTTTAAAAATACATTTATCATAGTAATATCCAAATAAAAAGTATAACTTGGTATCTTTTTGCATTCACTATAATAACTGTATTTTTATTACAAATTTCTTTCTCTAAAACTGTGATTTAAGAACTAAAAACTATACAAGTTCTCTCATAGTTTTCCAAATTAGGCCAAAACTTAAAGTCTGTTATTTAATCATTTTATTTAGATATTCCCATTGTTGATTAAAGAAAAAAAACAAAGCACTTAACAACTTTTAAACAAAGCGTTATAATAATAATAGATGCCGTCACGGTTTGAAATTCCAAACATAAAAATTAACCTTCTATATTTTCGGAAAGAACCGTTTTTCGGCTATTAACGAAATAGCTAAAGTCAATGAATTCTTTCTTTATTTGTTACATATGTATTGGCGAGAATTCGACTGTAACTGGACAAACAAGTACTTTTAGAAATTTTGACCCTAATGACAAGTTAGTAACCTAAAAAGTTACCGGCTTGAAATTAAAACTGTAATAATTATTACGGAATACCTAATCATTTTAATACCATACGCACGTTCTTTGCGTAATTCTATATCAAAACTAACTACCACTTACAATTTATCAATAATTAGTTTCAATTAATTAAACCGTAAAAGAAGAAAAAAAGATGCGCGTTAACATGATTACATTTTTTTTGTTTATGTTTACCTTTTTTTGCACAAACTTTTATTTTCAATAATTACAAATATATAATTAATATTTTCATTTTTCATAAATTGGTTTTATGTAATTTGAAGCACGCATAAAATCACGTTTGATTTATTATTATTTTTTCAAGAAAGTTTTACCTGTCAATCTTTTAACAAAAAATATTGAACTTATGACCTACCTTATGAGAAATGAATCGTTTTAATATGATACTCCGTTATTTATTTCCGTTCACAAAAGAATTTAATAAATACGTATTAGGTACCTTTATATTGTAACGTAACCAATTCTGATTATTCGAGTTCAAATTCTTCAAATCGAGCTGATGTTGAAAATCATTTCTAACTATATATGGTGAATCAGAAAGAAAATGCCAAATTTCTGGGAGTGTATACTACACATAAATGTATGACTTAATAACTAAAAGGTTTAATCCTATTTTTATTTCTTTCGAGTTATAGTATCAAAAAAGTTAAGTTAAAGTAAGCTAACAATTTTAATTGTCAAACAATAGGTAACCTCTCGTTTACTATACTTGCCGTCAAGTCAAGTATGGACTGGAGATTTCTACACAGTTATCAATTCAGTGGTCATGTTGAAAAGTTTAAGTTATGAAGAAGCGGCAATACAGCACGGCAAGGGGCAGGGTGCAGAGAAGGGAAAAAGTTGAGCATCAACTCATACATAAATCGTGTTCCTTCGGGCTATGATTCGCAATCTAAATCAACACAGTGAACATGATTAAGAAGAAGTATGTTTTTTCGTTTTCTGTTCATTATCCCCACTTTCTCATTTTGTGATCACTAGACAACCTTCCCCTTTCCCTTTCCCTTAAGAATCATCCTTTTCTAGTGATCACACGGAGCAAATTTAAAAATGGCTAACGACAATTGGTTTTCGAGGGTAGAAATTTATCAATGTGGGGTTTGCTGCATCAAAGGAAATACGATTTTCTACAAAAGCATGTAATGACCCACCATACTTTTGAAAACAAAGAAAATATGTTACATAAAAAATTTGTTTAAAGTAAACGTACTTCATATGATATCAATAACATTTATTTTTACTTCTATATGATCCATTTTTACCTCTCGCTAAGAGAGGTATTGCATTCATGCTAAAAATCGCATATCCAGATTTTATTGAATAAGCACGTTTTAAGGTCCCTACAATCCGATTTTATCATTTTTACGATGATGTCTGTGTGTGTGTGTGTGTGTGTGGATGTGTGTGTGTATGTGTGTGTGTGTGTGTGTGTGGGATGTTGGAAGGACGGTTACTCAAAAACTATAAGACTTTAAATTTTTTAACTACGTATTTCCCAATCGGACATTCATGGGAAGATCTGAAAAGGTTTTGGTAACAATTGGACAACCGGAAGTAGAAGATTCTTGAAAAAAAATCTTTTAAATAATATTTTTTGAAATTTTTTCTTGATAATATTAAAGAAAAATAAATTCTCTTTCTGATACATTTAAATATTTTACAATATATTCTATAGATTTAGAGATAGAAGAAATATAGTATGTAAAATAATCTGTTATAATAAATTTTACAGCCGAAAGAATGGCCATGGAAAATAGTTGAAAATTTAATTTGTTTGTAACTGACAGATAATGTCAGTGTCAGAAATCCGAAGACATTACTGAAGACTTTTTCTGGGAAGTACATACATTATATTATTTCTTAATGTATTAATAGAATTGGAAACATTTCGAAAAATTAGAAGAGGACAAAATTTCTTCATCAAAAATGAATTTAAAATTAAACAATCTAAATATATATGGAACAGATATATGCGTAAGTAGAATTTTTGGTGTAGAGTATACAAGAAATGTTAAATACAATAGGGAGCGAGCAGTCATATGATTTTCTTGGCCTTGACAAGCAGATATGGAGGCCCATGTCAGAATGATAGCTAGTAATTATGTATAAATTTCTCATTCTAAATTTAGTGATTTTCCAATTCCATGTGGAGCAGAATTAAATGTTAAATATCTAAGGCATACAAGTAAATTTTAAACTCCTGGTGATAAATTGACGTAAATTTAGAAAATCTTAAAAATTTTAATGAAAAATTCTAACATTTGACATCTATGTACATAATTACTAATTATCATTGTGAAACGGGCCCACACATCTGCTTGTGAAGCCCAAAAATGTAACATTACTGTTCGCGCCCTATACTTATGTAACCAAAAAAAGGAAGTGGCGAGAGGTATTGTGCTGGCCACAACAGATTTTTTACATTTAATATGACTATAACACTTGACAGTAGTTTATTTATAAAAAAAATAGTTTGTAATGGTCTGCATATGACATTTGACGCTAGATGTTGTTTATATTATTCAAGTTGATTTCTTGATATCATTTTTAAATCATGATTCAAAAGGATCACGATTATTCTGAATAGGATTCTCAAAATCACAATCACAGCCCGAAGGAACACGGCTTTATTTGCTCAATTACCCAGTAGACCTTTTTTTGTGAAGCTGGTTGGAATGTAATGTAAATAAAACAGAAATTAACAAACGAGATGCAAAAATTCACTCTATTTTAAATAAAGATTAACTCGATAGAGAAATACACACAGATCGGGAAAATGTGGTAAAAATATCTGAAATTTCTGGGACACATCTTTGAAAATTGAGTTTTATGCGTTATATTAAGGAACTTATGGTCAAAACTGGAAGTCTTACAAATCTTTAAATAATGAATAAAATCGCAACAAAAGCTGTTACTCTCATGTATAATTTTATATTAATATACAAAATAGGTGTGTTTTTCTCACTTTTTTACAAATAACAGATCTGTAAGACATAGTTTTTGGCTTAAGATGGCCATTAGCTCTTTGTGCACCAAATATATTTCTATAGTTTAGTATTTTCATAATTTCATTTAACAGACTTACTGATGCTCCTAAATTATTTCTTCGACGTAAGTCCACCAACGTCTCTTTTCATTTATTTTTCTTTCCAAACAAATTCTACTTGCATCTAACAAATTACCACAAATGATTTGAATTCCAACCTGCTCTGCAATATTACTTAGTGCCATTTTAGAATGAACTGGTTATTTTACATTTGACGCTTTTGATGGGACGTGTAACCAAAAAATGAATGAATTCACTTTCATTGCTTCGACAGTTTTTGTGTCTCTCAGAAATTAGTTAAAAATAAGATTAGTTAGGAGATTTTAAAAAGTGGAAGAAAGGAATGATAAAGTGTACTACAATGGTATATCTTCAGCGGACAGCACTGGTCGCCGATTATTTGTCCGGTTAAACGAGGTGTCCGTTTAAAGGGAAAATGAAATTAAGCAGTGAAATTTGCGTAGCTTCAATGTTCCGAATTTTTTTTAGCTTTCGGTTTAATTATAACTCCAGACAAAGGAATGTTTTATTTCGCGCCTTAATAAACTATTCATATGTAAGTTTGTCTATGTTGATACTCTCTGTTTTAAAAAAGCTCCTCTTCTGTTGTGGATTAACAAGTGAATCAAAATTTTCAATAGTTCGGTCCTCTTTTGTATATATTTACTTGCTTGAGATTTCGCTATTAAAACTTATGTACACTAGGTTTTTCTTTACCAAAAACTTAACGCTTCTCTCGCAACGTTAATATATGTTTACGAGTACATGTTGTCATTTTTAGAATGTGATTTTAACAAATAACCTAATATATAGTCGTGCGTATTGGAGTACTGTAATAAAAACAAATCAGAACGACTGCTTCTAAGTCAAGCGGAAATATATCGTAAACAGTGGAATCCCCGGTAAAGTGCTAATAATTTTAACTAACGTCCTATATGAGAGGTCATTTCTTAAAAATGGAATCCGAACTTAGTGTTTGTGTTCGTTTAATAGTTCGATTCAAGACTGCATAGACTTACAAAATAACATTAATTGCAATTATAAATGGTGTAAGGATAATAATTTGCTATTAAATATTGACAAATGTAAAATTGTCATACAGTCAAAGGAGGTGTCCATACAATCATACAATATTGAACATTGTTATACCGTGCATACTCAACACGAGACTTAAGCATCACATTTGATCCATAGATTAAATTTGCTCTACATATTACTTACTTAATATCATCAGTCAACAGATAATTAGGTTCTATAGTTAGAAATAATAGAAATTTTCATAACGAACTAAACATTAAAATATTTTTTTCTCTTATTCGTTCACAACTTGAATATGGCATTTTAATTTGGCTTTAGCCTCTCAATGTTCATAAAAATTCGCTTGAAAGTGAACACCGTACATTTCTGAAGTATATGTGGTTCAAAAAATTTTCATTTTATCCTAGCTAGGGTTTTGAGCAGAATACTGTACACTTTGAAACTGTTCAGTTACGTCATAATCAATATTCTAAATAACAATATTAACGCTCCAGTCTTGCTTTCAAAATTACCGTTTCATGTACACTGGCTTGCAAAAAAATCGCGTACACCTTAAAAATCAATCAACCGAGTTTTTACCTTGTTTTAGCTAGGTAAATACGATTTTTTTAAAATAGGTTAATATCAACTGTCAATGAAGTTGTCACCGTTGTCACTGTCATGTCATTATTTTAGGTATCGTGGAGCAAGTTCTTCATTATGCTAAGTTACTACTAAATTACAAATATATTCTAGAAAAATTAAAGAACAACCAAGTATTTATTTTAAATGGATTATAAATAAGTAAAAATTATGACTGAAACAAATTATGGACGAAGTAACATTAGTAATTTATCATCGCTACAACAGCGTCCAGTACTTTATTTGATCTTAATTTTCTGCTATTGATCTGATTGACCACCCCTCTTCTAACTTAGAGAGTATTACAACTTTCTCGTTTTCTGATAATTTAGGCTTCTTAATTGACACTAATAACAATGACTTGTGACACTTGACAAGTTAACAATCGAAACCGACTCAATACAGCAAAAAACAGGTGTACGCGATTTTTTTGCAAGCCAGTGTACCTTCCACTGTTTCATGAAATAACAAAGTATTTTATTTAGCTAACTGCAGGATTTTTTTTTATTAATTTTTTATTATTATTCTTTAATATATAATATATATTTTTTGTATTTATATTGCGGTGTTTTTGATATTTAATGCACATTTTCTTGTTTTGGGTGCCTGTTAAAAAATGAAAATTATTATTAAAATTGTCCAGTTTATAGAGATGTCCATTTATTTGAGGAGTCCGTTAAGAGAGATATCACTGTATTGTTAAAGGGCACTACTTTGAACTTATTTAAAATAAAATTCAAAAAAATATTAACCATGTATCTTATTTGCAATAATTCTAGCGTGACCCTCTTATAAAATAATTATGGAACTGGCGGAATGTAATATACTGGCATCATCATTTATAGGTAGGCGTAGTATTCTATCGCTCATTTCTAATAATTTGCGCTTTATTTTTTTATTCAGAGCGCGCTTCTTTAATAAGCTTTATTAATTGATAAATAAATCGACCTTCCGACCCGAGTAATAAGTAATGAATCTTACAAGTTCCGTTATCTCATTATCCTTAAACTTCTTGTGCTAAATAGATACAAATATCTAACATCAACTCATATGCGTGAACTCTACTCTTAAATGTCGGCGCCTTGCGTCGGTGCGCTCGACTGTAAAACGACGCACGTTTGCCACGCTCTGCTGGTGCACAGCACACTATAAAATCGCAAAGAAACCATTCAAAAAACATCAAATGTCATCCAGTCGTCATGAGAACAACAATGAGTTCGGTGCGATTCTTCATTCTAGTGCTTTTGTTTGTGAGCATCAATTCTGAAGATGTCAACACCGCCGTGATTATTAAATCCATCAGAGAATGTTTGAAGACAAATCAAAGTATTATGTGCATCAAAGAACGCGCGCTAAAACTCATCGATGAAGCGATGATTAGCGATAAACCGATGAAGGTTCTTGAATATGTTGATATAGAAAAAAATCCAAATTATGTGCCAAATAAAACAGATTTGGCATCACTTCCACGGGATCTTAAAGAAAGGAACGAGAAGCTGAACGATATGATTTTGGAAAAAGTTGATGAATTTTTCGAATCAAGGACGGTGAAGTTTAACCTGGGAGGACTTTTCGAAGAGGGTATGAAGTTTATGTTTTCTAAAGTAATGAAAGACTTGAAGTTTAAATCTGTAGTTGACAGTATAATGGAAATAGTGATTACATTAATGTATAAGGTTATGAAAAAAATGAAAACATATATTATTAAGTAATTTCAAAAATTTATTTTAAAATTTTTACTAGCCATTGTTGTTCAAATGAACTTAAAGTACAAACATATATTTTTGTATTTCATTTCATTTCAAAATTAAACTAGTCTGTGTATTAATATTTTTAGATAGTATCTATTTAATTTATTATTTCGTAGGTTTAACTTACTTATCATCAGTATTAGCCAAGTAAATACTTCTCATTATTTTATGATATAGAAGATGTTTTGTAACTTATGCATTAAACGTGAACCGGCAAGATAATTTGGTATACTGATTGTAGTACAAAAAGATTTTTTTCGAAATTCGCAAAAAATACAATTTATTCGAAGTGAACATTTTTTGTACCATTGAACTCCTAAACTTCTTTAATAAAACTAACTAACTAACTAATTAGTACTTCTGTATTACTCACTAAAAATCCATTATTTTAATTTATCAAACAATACGTAATGTAAGTTTCATTTTAATAGTAAACTTGAAATAAACTACACCTATATTTGCAGAAAATATTATTGTGTAGTACAATCAGTACGTATGTATATCAAATTATAATATTCAAACTTACTTAATATTTGATGCATTAGTTATTGGACCCCCTGTATTGTGTAATGATATGATAATTTTGAAACATACAGAATATTTCACGAAATAAGACCATAGCCTTTTAACATGGGAAAACTGGCTTTTCTTGTGCATTGTTTTCCAAATTATTTTAGAAAAGAAAAGATAAAACATCACACATCTGTGTACCTTTTTTGTTTTAAATCCATGGATAAAACTATAAAACTGTAATTTTCAAAATTTACATATCTACTTTTACAAAACATTTAAAATGAGTTTTGTTTATTGTTTATATACAGAATTTATGGTTTGCAATTTTTTTTCAAAAATAATTTGTAAAGCAACGCGCTAAGAAAAAAAATTAAAAGCCTATGGTCCGCATTTTATGAAATATGCTATATTTATTACTTTAGCATCATTATTTTATTAATTAATCTATTTTCGTTGCAAACATGTACGATAATGTACCAACGAAGAATGTAAGATAACTATAGAATTGGAAAGAAGTCTGTGATAAAATTAAAACCATATAATTGTACTGTCGACGTTCCTTAAAAACAGTACCCCTTATTTCATAAATTGGTATGTGGTCGTATGTATACCAGTATATTTTATTACAATGGAAAAAAGTACATAATCGTAAGAAAGAAATCCAATAAAAATTATCATTTCATTGTTTTGTACTCGTTACTACAAATAAAAGTCTTTTTAACCAATACTTCATATTGTCAAGATTTCTTTTAACTGTCATAATTTTTGGAAAAGATAAATTTAGGAAACTCACGAATAGCAAAGTTTAAGACAAGAACCTAAAGCGATTGTATCAAATCATATTACAAGAATAATTATTGTTGAAGTAAACTTACCAAATTCAAATTAAAAAGAGATTAGAGGCTGACTATTACCTGAAACAAAAACAGAAATGTATTTAGTAACAATTTTACAAAAAAATAATATATAATTTAAATTACACACAACAATGTATTTAGTTGATACCTGGTTCAAAATTTGGAAATTCCAGCACGGAAACAATTTAAATTAAAGTCTATTTATTTGGAAAAAAAATTACCACAACGATAAAAAAAATATATGGTATATTATAAAAATAAAGTATTGGAACAGTGTAAAACAGAATATGTATTATTATAACGTAATCTTCACGTTCTTATTATTTGATTTTAGATCTGAGGTCATAATTATTGACAAATGTAGAGAAATAAAATTTATTGTGTATTATGAAAATCCTTAAGACTATTATCAACAGAAATTTTAAATTATCATTTAAAGAAAATATATTAGAATAAAATGTTATGCATGTATAAGATTTTCATGTAGTTGGCAAAATTTAACGTATAATTTGTCAAAAACATTAATAGTTGGTAGTAGTGAAACATTAAATGTTTCTCATTATTTTTCAGTTTTTTGAACAACAAACTTGAATTATACAGTATGATTTTTATAGATTTAACAACATTTTTCAGGTCATTTTGAGTAAAAAAAATCATATAAACATGGATTCTATTGCTTTTAGTTATCCAATTATCTTCAAAATGTCAAAATTTTATGGATAGGTAACAGTTAATTTTAAAATTAATATCAAGTTGTAATTGAACAAACTATGGAAAACAAAACAAAATTCTTCAATGAAACAAAAATAAACAAATTTATCGAAATATGCAGTGGCAAAATTGCAAGCGACAACCATCTCAGAATATTCAACAGAACTAAATCTATTCATGTGAAATGAGAATATAATTAATGTACAACTATGCCAAGCCAATTTAAGAAACATAAGGTATAAATGTTTTATTTCATTGTCTAGTATGCATGTAGTAAGTACAGCGGCGACTCAAGTACTTCGCCCCGTGTCAAGTTGCAAGGCAGATTGTTAGTGTTTTGTCCATTATATCCTCTTACAAGGTGGTTCTGGCGTATTTAAGATTTAGTTTCACGGTGTGAACAGCTTTGTTAAGAAATCTCTAAATCCCATAACTATAATTCATTTTCTTTAAATGTTCTCCGTTTTAGGTCGCGCGAAGAAAGCGAGCAAAAAGGGCGGTGGAATGATGATGATGGCAGGCCTCGCCATGGCTGGCATGATGGCCCAGATGGCCATGGGAAAGATCGCCATGATGGCAGGCGCCGCGCTTATGATCTCCAAGATGGCTCTGCTCATGTCTAGTATCATCGGCATCAAGAAGCTGGTTGGCGGCGGCGGTGGGGGCGGTGGCGAGTCCTCACACGTGGTATACACCTCCTCCGGGGGTTCTGACCATGGAGGCGGCGGCGGTGGTGGTGGTGGTGGTGGTGGCGGATGGCATAGAAGTCTCAATGATGAGGATGCTGCGATTGCTGCCTACAGGGCGTACTCCCAAAGGCAAAATGATGTAGCATAATAAACAGAAAGGGTGTACTTTAAGTATTTATTGAAACAAAATGATAAAGTATTTGAAATTTTATTCATATAGAACAAAACGGTAACTATATTTTTTGAAACTGTCAAATAAATAAATATATTATCTCACTAAAAATTAAATAAGTAGAATTAGATACAAAAATTAAAATACGTAAATATGAATCTAGCTGGCTGAGATATTTGCGGGGCTCAATGATTTAATTTCATTGTTTTTGAGGTTCTGTTTGATATTCGTATTCTAGTATACCCACTAGAAGCGCTGTCAGCGACTCTATTTGAGCCAAATATTCCCAAACAAAATATAAGGAAAAACAAATTTCATTTTAAATCATGTCAAAATTATCACTTTTTAAGCATCGGAGTATTATAAAATGAAAATAAATATCACATGATATACCTATTTCATATATATTTTTGATAAGATTTAATATATATTCTTTTCAAAATGACAAATGGCAACTGGATCTTTTTCACACTGCGCCTCTAAAAAAAAAAGTACGATAATATGTGTCTCTTTGGATACGTATTTCAAGAACAGTGTCACAACTAGTGTGTTTTACATTCACAATGACAAAGGATTTTTTTCTCCAAAAATATGCATTGTAGAGTAACATCATATTACAAAGACAAATAATTTCAGTTTTAATAAGAAAATTTAGTTTATTCTAGTTTATGGTAGCGCCCCTCTGAATGTAGGCCTTAAAGTAAAATATTCAAAAGTGCTGGGCTCCATTAAGTGCAGCGCTCATGGTAATTGTTCCATTTAAGACGGCTCTGTATATTAAGTAATGTGATCTCAAACTCTATAAAAAAGGACAACGAATTTACATATTTACAATTTTTTAACTAGTGCGTTATAATGATGTAGGTAAATGTAACAATACCCGTAACACTAAACAAAGAAACATTTGGCAAGTTGATATTGTCAAACATTGCTAGCTTTTTAAATCTGGAGGTTATATTAACTACAATATCAATGTAATTGTAAAGTTAAAAATGAACACTACCGTTCAAAAGATTATTTCGTACATACTGCTTCGCCATCCAGCGGCGTTTCAACCATAGTAATGAGAAATGGTGACGTCATTCTGCGGCGCCAGTAAACGAACCATTTTAAAACCATGCAAACTTCAGTTGTATATTAAAATTTATTACAAATCAAATTTTCATTGCTTATTTTTTATTTTTTTGTTAGTAGTGCATCTACGTTTCAATACATATATCCAAAATTGTACAATTTTATTCATCATTCAACATAAAAATACTCTTAAATCTTTTCACCATTTACTAGTCTCACAAAGCTGTATAGGTTCTTTTTTAAATAAACTTTACTTAATTTTTAGTTGAGGATTACATAACAAGCAAGCCAATATGCTATTGACTTTTGGAACGAGCATTTTACATTTTTCATTACAGTACATTTTACACTCACACAAACATACATGCCATTAATCGTGATTATACAATTATATTTTTATAGAACCAGTTTGAAAAACAATACGGATATATTTAATTGTGATTATATAACAATTCAAAGCGACTAGTTTAGGTCTAAGAAAAAAATGATGAAATATCTTTATCCTACTTTTGTGTTTGTGCATGGTGGATGGTGCACTCTCCACTAACATTTGCGTGCTCATGCCAAAAATAACACAACTAAATATATCTAATAGCCATATACACATACACACTCTAATTCAGTGTTTTCCAAATTGTGGGGCACGAAAGGAAATTAATTAATTATTTCGGGTTCAAAAACTAATGGAGCGGGGTGAAGTTAGGGGAATAAAAACTTTGGGAAACACTGCCTCAATTTGAAAAATAATTCAGATAATATATTTATTTATACCTGTTAGCATTATTAACTAATTGTTGGAATCAAAATGTACACCTGTTTTACTCTAGGGACAAAAACAGTCAGAAGCGATTACAATATAGTGACAGGTAGCGTTGTTGTCATGGTTATTTAGTGTTAGTATAAATAATTGTCAACAATTAGTCACAAATTTAATGTTGTCATGTTTCATTCGGTTTCCATTGTAGATACTTTATGATAGTGGCTTAGTATGGTAATGTTATGTAATGCTCTGATAATTTTTGTCCTTCATTCAAGGCAACCTTAAGTCTATTTTAATTTTCATTTAGTGCGCACTAATTCTAGTAATTAATATTTGATTCTAACAATTGTAAACAGTAAAAATTGTATGAATAGTTTTGATCTATATGTATTTGATTTCTAAAAATGTCTAATATTATACAGGCTATTTATTTATAATTATTTATTTATTTATTTATTTATTTATTCTGAATGTATATAACAAAATCAATAAATATTACTCAAATAATTTTACTTTTTTTGTTGCATAATTCAAATAGATTCTTCACTTTCATTGAACTACATTCTCCTATGAGATAATTCAGAAGTCGTTCGAAATTTAAACAGTTATTCTTATTATCTCCTTTAGTATCTCTTAAATGTACCACTTTATTAAAATATTAAAAGCAGCTTTTAATTTATACATCTATATCATAACGTACCTGTTATTTCCTGCCTGTGCGAAATGAAGGTATCTTACTTCAAGCTTCAAGTATAATTAAATATATGCAAATATGTAACACTTTTGAGGCATCTACCGAATTTTGTGGCCGTCCTAACGGTTTCTTTTCATGTTTAATAATTATTATTGGAAGTATGCCGCTAGGAACCAATGAGAATTATTTCACAACTTTTTGTGATTTGCTATAGGCATTTATTTATCTTAATTATTTCTAATAATATTTCAAGTGTTTTCTTTAATTAAAATTAATTGAAATTTGATAAATTACAATTAATTCTCTAATACCATTAGAACACTAATAAAAACAACAAATCACTATTTAACGGCAATTTTCATTGCTCTTTTGACATTTTATTTAAAATATTTAAAATTTAAGTGCTAATTTAATGTGTAGAAGAGTTACCTATGATTATTTTGATATAATTTTGCATTTAATTTACTTATTATTGTTATACCAGTCATACTGAAATGCTTTATTCCTGCTATCAAAAATGTAATGGTAGTTTTTACCTCTGAGTAAGGAAGGTATTGTCTTTGGTCAAAAAAATTGACGAGTTTTCAATGAATAAGCACGTTTTAAGGTCCCTACAACACAATTTTACTATTTTTACGATGATGTCTCTATGTGTGTATGAGTGCTTGCGTGTCATGTGAGTGTAACTATAATTTCAGCCCCGATATCTCCAATACTAGAATTCCAAAATTACAATTTTTACGTATTCCTCTTCCTTATATCCATATACACACTTGATTAGATTTTGGTTATAATTTCTCAACCGGAAGAACCTCATTTGAAGATTTTAACAGTTTTTATTGAAAAACGCCGTTAAATATTATTTTTTGGCATTTAAGGTTATTGTAAATAGTAAACAATATTCTTATCTATACGAATTGATCGCATTTTATATTTCATATTCAATGGATATAGAGTTAATGAATTATAAAGAAATTAAATTTTATAAAGATATAAGAAAATTCTAACTGACAGATGTCAGTGTCAATGAAAAAATGAATGTCGCAGAGATGAGGTTGCTGAGATAGATGTTGGGGAAGACACGGAAAGATAAATAAGGAATGAAAGAATAAGGAAAATGGCTCGAATGATAGAAGTTTCTAGATAGATAAAAGAGAGACGATTACATTGGTTTGAATATGTCATGAGGAGAGATGAAGAATATATTGAATGAATAGCTTAGTAATAGAAGGTTTCAGAGAAAAGGAACTAAATGAGGACGACACGCAAAACAGAAATGAGTGGATAAAGAAAATAAAACATAGCGCCCCCTGACGAATGGGAAAAGCTTAATGAGAAGAATATGTTAGTGTCAAGTGCAATTTGCATAATTTATTGTTTATGAAATAATTTTACCGGTAAATTTAGAATCTTTTGCAAGAAAATTTATGTATGGAATTTGTACATAATACACAGGATTGACGGAAGGTAATGTGTCGGCCACATCAGATTTTTAAAATTTTAATTTACTTGTTATATCATATTAAAAAATATTAGTTTAAAATAATGACGTTATTACTGTATTATTAAAATGCCACTAAAATTATTATGTATTTACTAACATTCTAGCTAAATAAGATATTAGATATTTATTTCATCATCACATCTACATATAAAGTAGAATGCAGATTGGTGTACTCAGCAATGGATAATATGCTGTGAAGATGTATTTGTGTTATATTTATTTTTTTATTTCCCTATAAATTTTGAAAATAAGACAATAATAATACACCAGAAATTTTTAAAAATATCTCGCAATTATTTTAAGAAGAGCGGCAGATAATAAAAATTGTTCCATTTCCATACTCGTTACTTTGTTATTAAATTTTTTGACTACAATTACCATATAACAGTAATGGTATTTGAATTTCCAGAATTAGAAAGGCGTAATTGCTTAGATGTAATTTTGATAATTAGTTATATATGATTATTTATATCAGCGGTCTTAAATCTGTAACCCGTGAAGGTTCTTGTAATGTCACATTCCTATAGAATACTTACAAATAAAAAGAAACAACATTTATTATTTTAATATATAACATGTCCCGTGACCCGCCCAACCTTGAAGTAAACATTTAAAAATACGATAAAATTTCATTTGAGCTAAATCTCGTAAATCCTTCATTGCAGACATATGGGTACTTATTGTTGCAACCACAACAACGGTACTTAATAATGGGGTCCTCTACTATTTTTTATTAAACTTCATCTAAACTGAAAGCTATCTGTATTTATTTAGAAAGTCTTAATTGTTATTCGTAGATATAGGGATGACTTTGTTCTCAAACAGTGAACTCGCTAATAATTGAAGTCACATAAATTGATCATTTTCAGCACTTATGGGCAAGAAGTAAAAACATGCATGAATAATAAGCAATTTACATTTACATATTGACACCCACGAATCTTCAATAAAATAAAAGATTTGTAGGTTAAAATACTACTTTATATATTTTACTAACTTCACGTTGCAATAAAATCTTTAAAAATCAACTATTGTAATTTTTCTTAAACATTCAATAAAAATCTGATGTGGCCAGCATATTACTTTCCGTCAATCTTATATACAAATTCCATACAAATTTCCAGGAAAATTATTTCATAAATAAACTATGCAAATTGCACTTGACACTGACATCTTATTCTTCTTTAGCTTTTCCCATTCATTAGGGGTCGCTATTTTTTATTTTCTTCTTCCACTCATTTCTGTTTTGCGCGTCGTACTCATTCAGTTCCTTTTCTCTCAAGTCGTCCGCAATACAGTCCTTCCATCTTATAATTTGTTTTCCTCTGTTTCTTCATATGGATCTAAACTCGAGGAATACGAAAAAAATATAATTTTTGGAATCGTGGTATTGGAGTTATGTGATCCGAAACGATCGTCACATACACACACACATACACACACACTCATACACATATACACACATACACACAGACACACACACACACAGACATTATCGTAAAAATAGTAAATACGTATTCTAGGGACCCCAAACGTGTTTATTCATTAGAAACTCACTGTCGAAATTTTTGACCAAAGACAATACGTTCCTTACCTAAAGGTGACGGAAGGTAAAAATGTAGGAAAAAATTAAAATAATAGGAAAATAATTAAAATGAAATAACCAGGGAGCTGAACTGAAAATTCGGGTTCAGGTTCAGCTTCGGTTCAAGAAAATTAAAATTATAACGGTTCATCGTATTTGAGTTCAGGTTCGAATTTCGATTCAGAGCACAAGCACAAAAAGATGATAATATTTATTATTTTAAAAATCATAATAATTTAATTTAAATTTATATCTAAAACTATACAATTACCCCTTAACCTTAAAATAATAATATAAGCTAAAAGCTAAATAGGTATTTCGAGAACTAAGTTCTCATCATCAGTAGAACAAAACGAAAGTTTAAGCAGAGTTGTTAGACCTCTGGCATGGTTTACATGTTGAGTAATCTTAACTACTCTGCTTAAACTTTCGTTTTGTTCTACTGATGATGAGAACTTAGTTCTCGAAATACCTATTTAGCTTTTAGCTTATATTATTATTTTAAGGTTAAGGGGTAATTGTTTTAGTTTTAGTTATAATTTAACCCTAGACTCCTCCTATTATTATAATTAAATTTATATATTTTAATTATACATTTAACAGATCTAAACCGAATCTGATTTAAAAGCGGTTTAAATTCGGTTCAGGTTTAAACTTTCGTTTTGTTCTACTGATGATGAGAACTTAGTTCTCGAAATACCTACTTAGCTTTTAGCTTATATTATTATTTTAAGGTTAAGGGGTAATTGTTTTAGTTTTAGTTATAATTTAACCCTAGACTCCTCCTATTATTATAATTAAATTTATATATTTTAATTATACATTTAACAGATCTAAACCGAATCTGATTTAAAAGCGGTTTAAATTCGGTTCAGGTTTATTGACCTTGACAAATAAAGGTTTGGATTGGGTTCAGGTCCAGCGAAAATTCGGGTAAATTCGGGTTTTCGGTTTAGATTCGGGTTCAATTTCAGGTCCTTGGAAATAAACTTATTTATTAAACTGGAAACATTGGTAGCAATACACTACTAACACATAACTCAATCCCTAGACATCCCTTACATGCCATTAGTACTTATAGTTTAGAAATAATTCACCTGCGCCCTCTCAACAACTGCGCTGTATTTCCCGACTTTACCCTATGTAATTAAGAAAAATCCATTTGTTTACTTACACTTTAGTTCCCTATTATTCTTGGTGGATCTTCCATTTACGTATACCATCTTAGCTTTCTTGAGTGTTATAAGAGATAGAGTCAATTAGGACACCAAAAAATGAGTAATACACCATAAAACTACTTACAAATAAATACTTGGTATCATTTCATATTAATATGTAATCATAATTACAAATCACCTGCTACATGAAAGTAAATCATAAACGTTTAAACGAAATTATCAATTCAACAAATTATTATTAGAAAACATCAATTAAACTCCGTTTTATTCTAATTTCTAATCTTTTAGTCTTCAGGATGTTGGTATCGCATAGACCACGCGGCATCTGCAATGCCAGCACGAATCGAGGCCATCAAAACTGAATTTCACTGCACAACTGTTGGGTTTCTTGCAGAGGAAGATTCTCAATGCTGTAGGTATGTTTATAGAAACATTAGAAAATGTGCAGAAAAATAGGTCTAACAAACAACTGATCATGAATGAGAATGGTTTGTATGGCAAATATTAGCTGTTGACTCGGATTTTAGCACCTACAATATTTGTTTGTCAAATAAGATTTACATGTTAATTGTTTAAATGTTAAATGAGTAATATTGTCATTGTCATTCAATATTGATTTATAGCAATGCGGAAAATTCAGTGTAAATATTTACAATATATGTTTAATGTTTTAAAAATTCAAACAATAATACTTGCATTGAAATTTGGACCAAAAGTTTTCATAACCCAAAAATGGGAGGAGGCACGATCTTGACGACAGAATTATTCTATTCTATATTATTATTACATAAATATAAGAAGGTATACTTTGGTTCACGAAAGATGACTATTCATGGTCACTTGTTCGAAAAAAGAATACACAGCACTTAAATACAGTAGTAACTTAGCAACATTTCATGTTAGAAAGAGAAAGATTATTTGACGTATGTCTATACAGGTTATGTTGTGTGACAGATATACGTAAATGGTGACATTACTTTCCAACACATTACAAATGATAATGACGTATGTCGTATAGTTACTGATATCTAATTATGTACTGCACTGCCCTCTGTCCTAATAGTTACCCAGTGACGTTGATATTTAAATCAAATTATTATTCCATGGTTTTTGTCAAGTCCATGTTTTTGGGTTTTGCAAATACATACGTGAAGAGCATAAATCTTTGAGAAAGGCGTTAGTTAAAAAGAAACATAATTTTCATATAAATTACAATTATTTTTTTCCGTTAAAATGTATCCATAAATATTTCATGTTGCACGTCTATGTATACGAAATGCAGTGAAGTTATCTGCTAGTAATATTATACCATACGGTTAATAAATGACCTTGAATTGTCATCTTTCGTGAACCAAACTATACCAATTTTCAAAACTTTTGAATAACTGGTTTACTTATTATAAATAAAAGTCTGAAATTCACAAAACGTGAACATTAATAAGAAAAATGACAAATTTACATACTTTCGCTGCTATGCATCTTATCATGTTCACTTTAAACTATAATAGTATATTGAAAGACAAGTATTACAATGATCCTTATTGTAATCCGAGTATAGTTTGCGTAATAGAGCCGTAAGCGAGTTACGCAAAGTACGAGTATTACAAATGGACATTGTAATAAGTGTTTTTCATACTATTTTTCCTATTTCGTATTAATTTACTCTTATTTTTAAATTATCATTGAAAGAAATATTAAAATATCAAGGTTGGTAACAGTTTCAGTAAACATTTGAAAAATAATTTACTTTGACATTTTGACAATTACAAGTTGGGCTAACCGGGCTAACCCTAACTCTAAAGTTATAATTTATATTTATTATTTATTATGTTATGAACCTACAAGTAAATTCTTTGAATTTTAATTTAAAGAAGTGCTTTATTTTACTATAAAAAATCTAATTTCTGTAATTTTTCATGAGTAATGACAGGTAATGACAACTAAAATGAAAGATATTTATTTGACATATATAGACAAAGTTACCAACTTAACAATTTAAAAAACCCCCAAAAATCTTTGTACAAAATTTTTCATTGTGTTTTTGATAAAAACAGTTGTACAAAATTCACTTTGTAAATGCGAAATAGGAAAAATATTTTGTGTACAGAATTTTATTACACAGAAGTGTACTTAGGTTCTCCTCCAATACTAATTCGACATTTATTATGTTTATTTATTCTTAATTATAATATTCAAAAGAATTATGTAACTATAGATTAATCTCCTTTTACTTACCTATTTGTTACATAAAACTGTAAAAATGGAAAGTATTCGTAATTTTTACATTCTTATAACCACATAACAGTTTATTTAGTATAAGTGTGAAAAACAGAGAGACGTTTTTAGTACTACTTATGTGATTATTACTAGTATTATTTATTGTTCACTTAGTTGTGTTTCTACAAATAAACAAATATTAACAAGTTCTCAACTGTATCATTTTTAATAGCTATTTATTTACTTATCTCGAAGCTATAATTACAATACAATGTATGTATTAGGAATAAATTTATAATATTGAACACTGTCTTACAATCAACTATTCATAGATATTTTCTTATACATAATCTTTTGTATACTTTTTCCATGTTCCTATATCCTATATGTAAACAAATACAAACAGCCGTGCAATATTAGAACAGAAAATTCAGAAAACTATAAATGCAATATATAGAAGGTTTCTGAGTGATATTGAATTACTTTAGATATTTCATTTAAAATTAAATTTGATTTTAGGAAATAAAGTTCTTAACTTGATCCCAAGGTTATTATTTTTTAAAGTGTGTTACAGAATACGGATACGAAGATAACGATTATCGTTATACTGTATTTAAGATAAGAATTAGGAGTAAGATAAGGCCTACGATTCCAGCTTTACAATAACGGAAAACTTGGAAACAAACTGTTTCAGTTAGCTGTCAGCTGTCAACTGGAGTTGTAGTCAGTGCGAAGGTTGTAGCAAAATTGTAATCTGTGATTATCTAATATTATATAGTATACTATAATATTTAATATTTAAGAGTCAAGATATAGCGATTGAAGATTGAACGAATAAATTAAAGACAGAAATATGCAAGGTAGACGAGCAATATTGATATTAAATAGTATTTTGCGAGATCAGACAATATCAAAAGAAAGTAAAACGAGATGTTTCAACTCTATAGTACAAATATAACTGCATATGGAGCTGAAGTTTGGCTGCTCAGCGAAAGATGGATACGGATTCTAAGCAACCAAAATGAATTTTTGTAGACGAGCCACAGGAAGATTCAGAAGGGAAAAAGTAATAAATACAAGAATGCGAGAAATTATGAATATTGATCACACAATAATAAATGATATTGAAACACAACTGAGATGGTTTGGACATGTGCAAAGAATGGGAGATTAAAGATTACCAAAAAGGATATTAAAATTGCATCCACTTGGAAGAAGAAAACGCGGAAGACCGCAGGGAAGTTGGATTAAAGGAATAGACCTGAGGATGGAATATATATATATATATATATATATATATATATATATATATATATATATTGTTTAATTATTATTATGTTTTTTCATAATATTTTCTTATTTAATAATCTTCTGAAAACTATTCGTCTTTACTTATTTCTTTTTATTACAGAAATCTGAATATTGCAAGATATGTAAGCAAGCAGGTATATTATTTTTTCCATTTTAACTTTATAATCGATCTAACAACTTTAAGTAACTGCATATTTACTAAAGAATTAAAAATTATCAAATTTTGACGTTTCGATCTGTCAAGTCTATCATGCACGAAACAAAACTAATTCATAAGTTTTATGTGTGTAAAACAGGCTGGCTTCGCAGCGCCATCAAGTCTATTCTTATCTGAATTACAGTATATGTAGATATAACGGTTTTCATAATAACGATTTCGTTATGATAACGATTCGTTAAGCAATTATTTTACCGAATAGGCCTGTAAGTTACAAATAAAAATATTCCCAAAAACAATTGTACAAAATTGTTTTTTACAATTCACACGAAATAGAAAAAATAAAGTATAAGTACTACTATTTAACATTTTCTTAGAATCAACAACACCTTTTTTTAGTATATTCGTATTTTATACATACTCGTATTTAAAATTCCGTCTTCATTAGTTAGCTTGTGCGCCATCGCCATGTAATTACAATTGTATACTTCTTTTTATTGTGTAGGTATATGTATATAAATCTTTTTTTGTTGATATTAAACTAGGATTTAATAAAAATTATAAATAATAAATAAATTTATTGGGGTAAAAGTGTTTTATTTATGTATATTTATTCTTGATTACGTTTAGAGTTTCACGGCTTGACTTGATATTCAAGTCACTGTACTTGACTTGACTTGAAATCAAGTCAAGCTCAAGTCAAGTAATAGTAACCGAAAGTCAAGTCAAGTCAAGTGGTTAAAATGTCAAGTACTTGAAAAGTACTATTTATAGTATATGTATTATGGTGGACCTTAAAAGGGAGCAAGTCGAATTTTAACCGGGCCGCCCCCTAAAGTGATTCCAAATAAATAAATAAAAAATATACTGGCAATGATTCCGCTTAATTTTAATATTTGACCGTGCCTAAATGCACTTGATTTTTCCCCATTTAAATAACATTCGGTTTTGGCACATTTTGGAACTTTATTTTTCTCCGAGATATTAAAAGGTTTCAAAAATCCATTCATTTTTGGAATATACCTATACTAGAATGACCCGAGAATATGTGGACAAAATCTGAAGTTTCAATTATTATTCTTAATTCGAATGGAGTATAGCTGTTTGGGCTTTTTTGTGCGATGATATAACCATGTACAGTTATCTTAATAATAATGATTAGGACTTCAAATTGTGTCGACATATTCTCGGGTCATTCTAGTATATATTTCAATATTGAGTAAATTTTTTAAACCTCTGCAGAAATTTTAACTTGCAGTAGTGAATCAGCACAGCATATATGACGCGCCACGCCATACCACACACAGCTAGATTACGATTCTACTGATTCGTGCGTTTTCGTACATAATCGGTTCGTTATCAAGTAGCTTGAATTTGCTTGAAATTGCTTGATCAAGTCAAGTAGTAACGATAGAAAATCAAGTCAAGTAATGAATTTTTGAAAAGCTTGATTTTCAAGTCAAGTCAAGTAATTTACAAAAATATCAAGCTACTTGATGAAACCCTAATTACGTTGAACCACTTTACAACATCTTTTTACGTTTTATTACCATCTATTGTTTACCTACCAGCAATGACGGACTCGTTGCGTTATGACAAATATCTAGCCAGTTCCATGGTTGTAATGAATCATAAACTTCATAGTAATTAAGCATTTCTTTGCTATATTCATAGATATTGTTTTATAAAAAGTAAATGAAGGCGTTTAATCAGATTATTTGCTGCATTGATGCATATAAAATACAATTTTATATTTAAAAATATTCCAGTATTAGTGTTAGTGTGTCTGAAGATAAACAAATACAAACAAATGATACTTTGTTGACCAGCTAGTTATTTATTTATCAAAAAGCTATAAATACAATAAATTAGAAATAAATAAATTAAATTAAGCTTTTTCATTCGGAAACTACACATTTTCCGTTTATCGATTATCATTAACGGATGTTGTTTGGGACATGAGCACTGTACACTCGATCTTGACTCCCAATCTCGTTATCAAGACTTCGGTGGTAGCCGCCACCACCGCCATTACCTCCGTGACCACCGCCATAGCCACCACCACCGCCACCTCCGTGGCCAGCGTCTTCATAACTCGTGGAGTAGGAGCTTCCGTAGGAGATCTGGGGATGCTTTACTATCTCTACGGTAGTCTTCTCACCGCCTATAATGAAAGGACATAATATGCTTGTTGCTTATAAAAAAAACCAATAAGAATAGATAAATCAGGCATTTCGTAAAACTATTTACATTTTTTTTACAGATTTGTATAATCATAGGTGCCGACTAAATAAAATTAATTTAGTAGATATGATCAGTAATGGTAAAAATTGGATTTGAATATTACGAAAATTATAATTTACTTTTATATAGTCCAAATACTTTTACTGAAAACAGTTCACATTATTTGACAGATAAAATGTCACACATTCGCATGTTTTTTTTACCTCTCGCTAAGAGAGGTATTGGATTCACGCTAAAAATCGCATATCCACATTTTAGTGAATAAGCACGTTTTAATGTCCCTAGAATCCGATTATAATAATCTGAATGTGCGTGTGTGCGTGTGTGTGTGTGTGTGTGTGTGTCTGTGTGTGTCTGTATGTGTGAATATGTGTGTGTGTGTGTGTGTGTGGGGTTGTTGAAGGTACAATTTCTCAAATTCTATACGACTAAATACCTATGTAACTACGGATTCCTCAATCTAACAGTAATGGAAAGAGTTGAATAGGTTCTGGTAACAATTGGATAACCGGAAGTAGTAGTATTTTAACAAATATCTTCTAAATATTATTAATTTTTAATTTATGTTATTACAAATATTAAAAAACAAAATTCTCTATTCGCCACATTTAATTTTTTTATTATATCTGCTATAGATTTAAAAATATAGAAATATAATCTATAAAATAATCTGTTATAATAAATCTCATAGCCTGCTCACAGCCAAAACATCTCTATGGTAACTACTTGAGAAATTAAAATATCTGTAATTGACAGATAAATGCCACTAATGTCAGTGTCCTAAATTCAGAGATAGTACTGCAGGTTGTTTTTACAACGATATTAAATATTTCTTATTGTATTATTAATTATATACTTATTTAAAATTATAGGTATATTAAATGAACCCTTCAAAAATACCGCCATTCCCGTTAATGAATTGGAAAAACGAACATTTAGAAGAACTGGAGAAAACTTGCTCATAGAATGAATTTAAAATTATAGAAAAAACGTAAATATAAAGATTAGTGTAATTAGAATTTTTTGTGTGTACAAGAAATGTTAAATACAATATTTATATATACCACAATGTTAAGGGCGAGAGGTATTGCGATGGCCACAACAGTTTTTTTTGCTAGCACTATTACATTGTAATTTTAGAAATTTTAATATCTAATTTTTGCATTTAGAAATCAATTATTTTATTGGTTTATCATTTATGTCGCACTTATACAGAAATTTCTTTTAAGAAAAATTAATTTGCGATTGTTTTCAAAAATATGTGTGAAAATAATTAAAACCGTTTTTATGATGCCTATCTATCTGGACAGTTTTCACTTAGCTATAAATTCTTTAATTAGTAAGTTGTTCACTCGTGTGAATATAGGTAGGTTTTAAAGCTATATGCTGTAAAATTTATGAATATTTAAGATGTATCCATGTATTATCATCTCTTCGACACAGGATTTTATTTTATTATTTTCTTTAGTGAAAATCTTTTACCTAATAAATATGCATATATGTATAATGTATAAAAACATAATCAACATCCATAACCTACTGATTTGTATATTGGGGACATAAACTTGTCATAGTTTTTGTTTACATGTATCATAATATCCCTTTTCAGGACAACAATTATTTTATTTCTCATTTATTCCAATCCAAAATTAGAAGCAAATTTAAATACAACTTTTATTAAGTATTTTTTATTTGAAATATGGGTAAGTATCTGTATATGTTTTTGAAGAATTGAATGATTATTATTTTATCTTCATATTTCGAAAGCAATTTGTATTATTATTAGAATACTTTAAAATCAGATATTCTTATTTTGTACTAAAAGAGAAAGAACCTATTAGATTTTCATGTCAATTGAAAAACCGGAAATGGCCCTGTATTTGAAGCTCTAATGTTTGATTGCACCAACGTAACTTGAACTTTAAACGTTGCTTAAATTGACAAAATTGCATCGAAATACAAATGAATCATTATGTATTGACAAAATATCGTTATGCATTTACCTCCCGCTACCTTTGGTAAGGGAGGTATAGAAATTATGCTAAAAATCGCATATCGAGATTATGGTAAAGGAACACTTTTTAAGGTCCCTAGAATCCAATTTTAACATTTTCACGATGATGTCTGTGTGTATGTGTTTGTGTGTGTATGTATGTGTGTGTGTATATATGTGTGTTTGCGTATGTGTGGATCCTCTTTACGGTCTAACTCAAATACTATCGTTGTATTTCTACCTTATTCTAATATGGAAAGAAGCTATTCGATTTTAGTATAAATCAGATAACCGGAAGCTTGAAGCTCAAAATAGTTTTTCTTCGAAAATAGCTTAAAACATTTTTTTTCGAGATTTGTGTTATTATAAAAATTAAAGATAATTAAATTTTTCATTAATATTTTTCCTATATATTTTATGGATAAATTTGTAAAATTATCTAATTTAAATCCGGGAGCCTACGCTTTAAACACAACTCCTTGGTTACACAGTGCAGATCTCAAATGTATGTAAGTGACAAATAAATGTAACTGTCAAAAAACTAATCATTTCAAATTAATAATAGTAACGCTTTCAAAATAAAATAGTAAATAAAGTAATAGTTATATGGAAAGGAACTTAATACAGTTTCCAGTAAATATGTAGGTATGTATTTAAATTGATAAAAAAATAAATGGCGGAAGGTTTTGTGTTGGCCATATCAGATTTTTTAATTACAGTTCGTCAAATTTAATCCTTCTTGGTACAACTGGACATAGGTAAATAGTTTTTCTTAGAAAAATACCTTTATAATTTTTTGCAATTTATTTATTATTTACTTAAAGGAATCGCGTGACTGTGCACATTAGGTGACCGGTTGTGATTCGGACGACTATAGTTTGGTTCTGACCGAAACCACACTTGAAATTAGAAAATGATTTCCTGTATAGTGCTTTTTTAAATATTTATCTTTTTTTCCTTACCTCCTCCGCCAATCAGTTTCTTCAACCCGATGATAGTACTCAACATTAGTGCCATCTTTCCCAGCATCAAAGCCATGCCAGCCATAAGAGCCACCTTTTTCATTGCCATAGCCATCATGCCGCCTTTAATAGCCATTAATGCCATAATAGGACCCATATGTTTCCTAATTCGTCCTCTGCCTTCTTCCACAATCTTAGGAATATCCAATTTGATCCGATGCGTCTCCAAGAACTTGTCAGTTGTATCTGCTAGTAAACCATCAATTTGATTAGATTCTAAAGTCTGCATGTTCTCGTCAGTGATACTAGAGGAAGTATCAGAAAACGACCTTGCTGTTTCATCGCGAACTATATAAACCCCTTCGACGATTTTGAAGGAGTTTGAATGTAAGGCTCTGTCAACTATTTTTAAAGCTTGAACCTTGAGACATTTGACTATATCTTCGGCGTTGTCGCATTCATCGTAGACTTTTCGAAGAAGTTTGTATCCCATATTGACTTCAGCTGTTGTGAAGCCTAGTAGCAGAACAAACACAAATATTTTGCTGGTCATTGTTTAGCTTGATGGTTAACACTGAACTGTTTGTCTTCGGCGAAGAGCTGTCGTTTTATTCAGGGTTTTCACTAGGAAATCAGCGTTTTAGAGCGTGGCACCCTTACACTATGCACAGCTAATAATTCATGCCAATTTGTTCCGCAGGAACACAAAGGAGAGTGAGGAATATGACTGTAAGAAACGACATGCAGAAGAGGACGAATCATATTCAATGTCAAATGAATGACAAGGATAAAACATTGTAACTATAAGCAAATGGCAACGTTACGGTTATGGTCAACATACTATATGGGTGAGGTAATTACTTTGTAATAAATGCTTATGCACCTGAGGTACAAGATTATAATTGCAGCGTGCATTCATTTTTTATAATTGTGGAGATAATAAGCTTTTAACAGCACGAGTTACACAGTTACAGTGCATAATATACAGCTCATTTGGAATGCCATAAATAAGCATAATATATAGATATAGATTACTTAAATCGATACAAATACAGGATAGCTCACAAACATAAACGATGTAATCCAATGGTCAATCATATATTAGGATAAATTGCAAAACTTCGCAGTCTAGAAAATGGAGAGCACCACTAAACTTACAATTATTTTTATGAAGTTATTTAATTGTCATAGCGATAGCCCATCCCAAAGTTTGCAAAAAAAAAATTTATACTTTACTTGACACAACTTTTACTTCCTTACAAGATTGACAAATTCATTTTTATTTAACTTAATGGAGTCCAAAATTTTGAGATATAAGTGCAAGGTATAAATATTTATCTGCGAAAAACTGTCACTGGTATGTACGTACTGTTGTTTCTCTTACACAATAAATTTAAATTAAATTAAAAATTATACAGAACTCCAATCTTTAGCCATACTTTTAGACGATGATTTGACGCCGAAAGAGGTATTAAATTGTATTTATAAACGGAACTTGAATAATCTATTCCCAAACGTACAAATAGTTTTAAGATTGTTACTATTAAGAGAAGTAACGCCGTACTTGTTGATTGATAAATAATATAACGGATTTCTCGGAGAATATTGGTAAGAATTATATTAATAATCCATATAGTAAGTTAATTTTATTTAAAATTCTAATATTTCATATCAATTTTGTTACTTCATCAGGGAATAAAATATATCTGACTATATACGTAAATTGGCAAAAATAACAGCTGTAGAAGCATTTACCTTATTTAAATTTAGTACTGTATTACATAATGATAATTTTGAATACTTTACAAGTTACACAGTTAAAAATAAACACTTTCAAAAGCTTTTTTAAAAAGATTTAAATTTTGAATCACATGTCGACCGAAAGTGAAAAAAATTGTTAGGTAACATCGTTCTACTATTGTTTGGATTTTGGCACAAAAATAATCCCACCCGAAAAGCCATCTCTCCCGGACGTATCCTACAGCGAAAAATGTTTAATTGCTGAACGGTATTAAAGTTGACATTTGAGATTAAAATTAAAATGATTTTGTTAACGAAATTGTTGTAGCTGTTACTATGTGCAGCCAAACAAATATGCAGTTAGTGCACTGTACATGTAAAACACAAAACGAAGGTGTACAATACTCAGATATAACAAGAAATGTAATTATAAGAAACTTACTTTGAATATTATTGACCAATTTCTGGTTCTTTTCATTAAATGTACAATTTCCGTCTTTATCAGTTAGAAAAACGACTTCGAGCTGCTCGCTCATTTTGAATTTGATAGATTCCTAGCAAAAACCTTGCAATAAATTTATATGCTAGTCAATGCTCGAGCAAAACATTGTCAGCAGTCAATTCAGTTATCTAACGCTAACATTTTCTAGTTAGCGCTACGGGTATTTAATAAATAAATATAAATATATCATCACAGCATATTACCGATTGTTGGGTGTGCCAATCTACTTTGTACTCGTATATACGAGTAGATTTCGGTAATGATGACATATTTGTACCATGCGTGCGTTTCCAGGTGTTACGTCACGGGCACTTATTGTAGACGTGAAGAATACATTACAGAGCTGTTGAACGTACGTTATGTCTTCCAAGCTATCAGTGCTAGATTCCAGCAAATCCGTTCAATTAGTTTGCTAGTCCGGCTGAATGCGAGCACGGTAAGAGAATGGGCAGCTAAATTTAAACAAATAAAATAAATAAATATATCATCACGACATATTACCCAGATATCGGTAATGATGACAGCATATTCGTACTGTGCGGGCGTTTATCAGGGAACCCCACGGGCACTCATTGTAAGTGTGGAGAATACAAGGATCACTTTGTACTATTTAAAATTCAAAATAGTTTTCGCGTCAGTCCGTATCAAACCCGGGTCTCTAGATTCACGACTATGGTCACGAGACCCCTTAAACGTGAAAGAAAATATATTAAAAAATGATTATCGCAAAGGAAAGGCTACAGCTGTTAACAATGAAGAAAAAACATCAATAAAAGTTCTGAACAATGAGTTATAAGTTGGGAATAAAAAAAAATCTATGAGGTGGGTCTCTTGAATTCTGTCGATTTTTCAAGAATACTTTCGTTTCCAGACATCGTCCGACCTGTTGATCCGTTTTGAAACTGACCCTAATGTTCTGTTATTATCGATGAGATATGGGTTCACCACTATTAGCCTGAACCAAATCAACAGTACAAGCACAGGGGCCTATCACCTCCCAAAAAAAATCAATACTCGTTAATGTAAAAATTATAATTTTATCATCTAAAAAATCTGTTGTGGCGAGCACAATACCTTCCGTCATTCTCGTGTATAATGTATAAATTCCATAATTTTTCTTACAAAAGATTCTAAATTTCCAGTAAAATTATTTCATAAATAAACTTTTCAAATTGCACTTGACACTGGCATCTTCTTCTTCTTTAGCTTTTCCCATTCGTTGGGGGTCGCTATTTTTGCATGTCGTTCTCATTCATTTCCTTTTCTCTCAAATCTTCCGCAATACAGTCCTTCCATCTTATCTTTGGTCTTCCTCTGTTTCTTTAACGTCCTATTACTAAACTATTCATTCTTGTTCCAATATAATTCTTCATTTCTCCTCATGACATGTTCAAACCAATGTAATCGTCTTTCTTGTATCTTTCTAAAAACTTGTAACACTAGAGTTATTTTCTTACCGTTTCTTTCCGTGTATTCCCCAATATTTACTTCAACATCCTCATATCTGCCACATTAATTTACTTTTTATTGATACTGACATCTGTCAATTTGAATTATATGAATATATTACTAGTTCCCAAGTTTGGCATAGCTGGCTGAATTATAAAATTTAATTTCTTTAAAATTCTTTAACTCTGTATCTATTGAATATGAAGTATAAATTGTAATCAAATCGTATAGAGAATAATATATTCTTTAAGTTATAATAACGTTAAATGTCAATAAATCAAATTTAACTGTTAAATCTTCAAATGAGACTACTTCCGGTTGACCAATTATAACCAAAATCTAATCAGTTGTTCTTCTGGATGTAAACTTGAGGAATACGAAAAAAATATAATTTTTGGAATCATGGTATTGAAGTTATGGAATCCGGAACTTTTGTCACACACACACAGACACACAGACACACATACATACAGACATCATCGTAAAAATGGTAAAATCGAATTATATGGACCCTAAAACGTGCTTATTCAGTAAAAACTCATCACTGAATTTTTTGACCAAAGACAATACCTTCCTTACCTAAAGGTGACGGAAGGTAAAAATTATATACAAGTATAAAGCACCCCATAAAGTTTAACGGGAGGTAATATTTGAAAACATACCAGTTTTCTTATGTTAAAACGCTTTTGTCACGGATTCTCGAATTCATCATGAATATTTAGAATATCAAAACTTAAAACAAATATAATAATCTTCTTATAAATTACAATTTTTAAAGAAATGAAGAATTTATAAGAATTTGCCTTCAAATACTTTTTCACTTACTTACTTTTAGGCATTTTATGCGAAATTAAGCCATTATTTTTAATCAAATTAATTAAAAATGAAACGGTTACGTCTCGGGTGAAGCGCTCAATTAGCAACTACTGCTCTGATATAAGCGCGAATCCTCACACGGAACACTTTAAACTGTATAAAACAACGAGAGGATGAGAATCGGAGCAGATGCTTATATCTTAAAACTTTAAGTGAAGCTAAGAAGAAGAGAATTACCGAAAATACTTTCTCACACCTACTAATTTATAGACTCATCATAGTCTAGTGGTGACTTGTTTTTGCCACACGACCACACCAGTTGAATGGACGAAGCTGAAATACTGATGAATAATAAATATTATAAATTTCAAAAACAACAAAGGGACAACTGATGGATTATATTATTTTAAAATTCAAGAAAAGATAAATATGTAGCATTTTTATAATACATTATGTAATGTAAGGTAAGCACTTCCTATCTTAATGGTATAATGGGTAACAGCCTGACAAATGTAATGAACATAACATTAGTAGTAAATAAAATAAAAAAGTATACATCATGGCTTTTTGCTCATAGCGTTTTATTGACATCTATTACTCAACGCACTATAGCAGCTATCCGATAATTATAATAATCACATTTTTAATTTACTATAATCTTCATACATGTATTATTTGATCATGTTAAATAAAATTGATTTAAAAAAAAAAATTAATCATAGTCTACTAATTATAAAGTTACGTCTAGTTTCACCAGTTTAAAACTTACAACTTCTGAGTCAACTCCAATGGAGCCATTGTCAGAAGTCTCTGATCTAGGAGTCCACTCACTGTGGACCGAACAGAGGCCACAGGTTACAGCACACTGATGAGCACCAAATAGTGCGAAACGCGTCTGTGGTTAATTGTTGTGCTGACCGACTTCTAACGATGGCTCCATTGGAGTTGACTCAGAAGTTGTAAGTTGTAAACTGGTGAAACTAGACGTAACTTTGTAATTTTTATTATGATTGTCATTAAATTTTTAAAAAAAGGTTAATTTACTGTCAGCAGAATTCACTATTAATCCGTTGATTAATAATGAGCTGATTAATGAATTAATCTGATCCGTATAGATCAACATTTGTATTAGTTCACCGGCTTGATCACTGAATCAAGGAATCATGATCAATAGATTCACAATTTTATTTTGGTTTATGGCAATTAATGCAAATGTCACGTAATTTGATTTGTGATAATTATACTGTACGTTAAAAAAGTATTAATATGTATAGCTATAAATGTCAAAATTAGAATTTAAAGATGATAACTGCTTGATAGTATATGATAAATCAGTTGATAATTGATTCTGATTTGTAGATTAGGTTGATTTTAATGGTGATTTCAATTGATTCAGAATCAGCGTTGATCTGTGGATCAAATCATGATTAAAGAATGGTGAATTTGGCCATGTATGTAATAATGCTGAAAACAAATTATATACAAAAATTGAGACACAAAATTATTCATAAACTCATTATTATAAAATTATTTAACACATAATACTATATTCAATAAGTGCAGTATGTTTCAAATTATTCTTTTCCTGTAATAAATGAAGCGCTCAGGGGAACAAGGAACAGAAGCCACATTTTTGCACAAATGCGCTTGGAGGTAGTAGCAAGCCACTCCACAAATATCTGAAAAAAATAACGAAAAATGGCGATTCCGCTTAAGATTTCGTTCTTCATTTGAAATATTTAGCTTATTTGAAATAAAAAATGTCTCAAGCCACAGAAAATCCATCATGGCAGACAGGCAACATGTGTCATGTAAAAGAAAATTGTTTGCAGTGACTTAAGCAAGAGCGATAAGGACAAGTATTTCGATTCAGAAGATAGTGTTAAGGACCCGAATCATTACTAATACTAATAGCAGCTTCGGTTTTTCGTCTGCAAGCACATTATCGGTAAAAAATAATAATGCAGCTTTAAGACTGTGTTGTCGTATATATGTATTGTGGCATATTCTGTTTCACCTATTATACTGAAAAGTTGATATTTTAATACGTAATATTGAAGTAATATTCCACCATGGGATATTACCACAAATATATATATATATATATATATATATATATATATATATATATATATATATATATATATATATATATATAGCATAAATCATTATTACGCTTTGGATATTGAAATAAATTATCGTTTTAAATTGATAAATAATTCTATTTATTCATAGTTTCATTATTAAAACATAAATTCCCAACCCTTCAGCAGACATACAACCCTAAACAATAATGTTTACACATTAGTTTTTTTATCGTGCCACACAAATTATTTGTATCTATTTATTTTATTTTTATTTATTTATTTTCTTTCCATAGAAATTACAAAAATTATAGATTTCCTCACTTCCAATAATTACAGAAATTAGCTCTGTATTTAATTTTCTCCAAACGATAGGTCTACCATCTGATCCAAATTTACTTTTTCCTGAGAAAATAGCTCTATTCCAATATTCAAGGTTTTTATTAACATATTTTTTCACGAAGTCTAGATAGATACAAATAATTTTATGTGGCACGATAAAACAAGCGGCGTATACAATATTATTTGGAACTGACGTTTTTTGGAATTAATGTTTTATTAATAAAACTATGAATACATATAGTTATTTATCAATTTTAATTTATAATCTTTTTGCGGATAAAATTCAGTACGTATTGTTAAGGAATGGGTGTTCTGCAGCATACCGAAACATCTTAAAATACCTCCCCAATCTCCTGATGTCAACCCGATTGAAAATTTATGACCAGAACTAGGTAGGCGACCTTTTTCATTTTATATTTTACTGATAAAGTACGAATAATTTTGTGAGCCACTGTATATTTTTTCACAGTTATAATTTTGATATTATAATTTTAATTTACATATCATGGTTTAATAAATTTATATTGCGCGTGAATATTAATCAATATTATTGATTAAGGTATGCAATACAATTAAAAAGACTATTCCAACTATTTAAAGCTCAAAAGAAGAAAAAATGTATTTTTTGTAGTTGGTGACAGAGCTTATCAAATTAAATAGCGTACACATGTACGCGGATGTCAATAAAACATTTTGACAACAACCAAACACATTTGATGGACCAGGTGTACACAATATTTTGCATTACAAACATGTAAAACTTCTCACATGTTTAAGTTCCACTCTGTAACCAGGGAACAGTAACCTTCACGATTCATAAATTAAATGTGTAGATAACGTACACATAAACAGAATAAAAATATCATAAACCAAAATGTTTAAAAAGCAAAAAAGTAGCAGATTCACTTTTTGAGAAAGTAAATATATTTAAAAATAAAATTTTGACACACTCTAATTAAATGCCTTTTTGCATCAACAAAAATGTAATACTTTTGAGCAGGAAAGTTGTCTAAAAATAACTAAATAGTAATTATACATTGTCAACAAAATGAAAAGCATTTGTCATGTACTCGTATTGTTGGTTCTAATTGTTGACCTTTGAAGGTCTACTTTTTTCAATTAAATATTTTTCTTTAAGTACAAACATCCGTTCGTTTGTTTAGATTCTAGATCTTCATTCCAACTGCGAAAGTAGTACCATACAACTTGTACAATATACTGCAATTTAGTGCTTTTAGTCTTACAAACATCATCGACAAGCAACATGCACGCACAAGAACTATTTTCTTGTTCTGTTTTTCTTTGCCAATGTCAATGTTTTTGTAATGATTTGATTACTTAAGTAACTTTCGAGACTTGTAAAAATGGCAAGCATTTAGAAGAAACTTTTAGTTATATAAAGTGATGACATAAATACGAGTCCTAAACGTAGATAAGTAGGACGTGCAGTATCGCAGTACTGATTGGTTTATTGTGAATACATATCAATTTTCTTTTAGTTTTTTAGTCTTCTATAATGGATTTATAATATGACTATAAAATACTTATTTAAGTTTAAATTTTATTGAAATTGATTGCACTTTTAATAAATATTTAAGTTTTCACGAAGCTGGTCATAAAAACTTTATTTTTACTGAAAATAAATCCATTCTTCGATTAGCTTGTTTGCGTTGGCATCAAAAAAGACCGTGTTGTCATTATTAATCGGAATATTATTTAATACTGGTATCCATTGCAACAAATTTGCAATATAATTCCCACAAGGATGAAATTATTGTGGGATTTGACGACTAGGGGAAATAATTTGAATACGGGAGAATAGGCTTGTTCAAACCTACAGCATTTTACCTACCGCTAAGAGAGGTATTCGATTCTTGCTAAAATCGCATATTCAGATTTTAACGAATAAGCACATTTTAAGGTCCCTATAATCCGATTTTAATATATTTACGATGATGTCTCCGTGTGTGTGTGTGTGTGTGTGTCTGTGTGTGTGTGTGTGTGTGTGTGTGTGTGCGTGTGCGTGTGTGTGCGTGTGTGTGCGTGTGTGTGTGTGTGTGTGTGTGGTGTGTGTGTGTGTGTGTGTAGATGTATGTGTGTGTGTACGTGTGTGGGACGTTGGAAGGACGATTACTCAAAAACTATAAGACTTAATATTTATTTAACTACATATTTCCCAATCGGATATTAATGGAAGAGCTGAAAAGGTTTTGGTAGGTAACAATTGAACAACCGAAAGTAGCAGATTCTGGAAAAAATCTTCTACATATTATTTTTTGAAATTTTTTCTTGGTAATATTAAAGGAAATTAAATTATCAATCCGACGCATTTAATTTTTTTATTATATCTTATATAGGTTTGAAGATATTGTATATAATAATATAGAATATTCTGTTGTAGTAAATCTCGTTGCCCAAAAAACAGTTGAGGTATTTAAATGTTTGTAATTGACAGATAAATGCAAAATTCAAGTGTCAAAAATCAGATTTTTCTAGGAAGTACGAGTACATTTAATATATATTATTGTATTATTAATTAAATATGTATTTAAATTATAGGTATGTTAATATTACATATATCCTTAAGAAATACCGCTAATACCGTCAATGAATTTGAAGAATTTTGAACATATTAGAAGAGTAGGACAAAATTACTCATAGAACGAAATAAGATATACAATTTCAATTATTTGTCACTGTGTTGGCCTTGGCAAGCAGATGAGGATCCGTGACAAAATGACGGCTAGTAGATATTTACATCCCAGGAAACATTCTATACGTATAAAGGACGTATTCAACGTTTAATAATCGTATATGGTATAAAGAATGTCGGTATATATACTAGAAAAAAAAAGACTATGCAAATTTCTACGTAAAATATACATTTATTTTTTTCATTTTTAGATCATTTGATGCACATTCCGAACGTCTAAAATAATTACGTTTAATAAGCGTTTATATATAATATTAGAATTTTACAAATAGTATTTTATACATTTATTTTACTTACATATATGTACGAAACGTATAAAATACGACTATATGAAACAGTATAAAAATATACAATATATACTATGTATATATGTAGTATATTAAACATTTATTTTACTTCCGTATATATATGAAACGTATTATAAACGACTAAATGTAGTAGTATAAAGATAAAAAATATATACCAACAATATGTACTGTATATTATTCATTTATTCTACCTACGTATATATACGAAACGTATTTTATACGATTAAGTGTAACAGTACAAATATAAAAAATTTATACGAATAATATATGCTGGATATTATACACTTTTTCTACCTACGGATATATACGAAACGTATTTTATACGATTAAGTGTAACAGTATAAATATAAAAAATTTATACGAATAATATATGCTGGATATTATACACTTTTTCTACCTACGGATATATACGAAACGTATTTTATACGATTAAGTGTAACAGTATAAATATAAAAAATTTATACGAATAATATATGCTGGATATTATACACTTTTTCTACCTACGGATATATACGAAACGTATTTTATACGATTATGTGTAACTGTACAAATATAAAAAATTTATACGAATAATATATGCTGGATATTATATATCTTTTCCACCTACGGATATATACGAAACGTATTTTATACGATTAAGTTTAACAGTACAAATATAAAAAAAATTATACGAATAATATATGCTGGATATTATAAACTTTTTCTACCTATGTATATATACGAAACGTATTTTATACGATTAAGTGTAACAGTACATATATAAAAAAATTATACGAATAATATATGCTGGATATTATACACTTTTTCTACCTACGGATATATACGAAACGTATTTTATACGATTAACTGTAACAGTACAAATATAAAAAAATTATACGAATAATATATGCTGGATATTATATACTTTTTCTACCTACGGATATATACGAAACGTATTTTATACGATTAAGTGTAACAGTACAAATATAAAAAAAATATATGAATAATATATGCTGGATATTATACACTTTTTCTACCTACGGATATATACGAAACGTATTTGATACAACTAAGTGTAATAGTATAAATATAAAAAAAATATATGTATAATATATGCTGAATATTATACATTTATTCTATCTATGTATATATACGAAACGTATTTTATACGACGAAGTGTAATAGTATATATATAAAAAAATATACGTATAATATATGCTGAATATTATACACTTATTCTACTTATGTATATATACGAAACGTATTTTATACGACGAAGTGTAATAGTATAAATATAAAAAAATATACATATAATATATGCTGAATATTATACATTTATTCTACCTATGTATATATACGAAACGTATTTTATACGACGAAGTATAATAGTATAAATATAAAAAAATATACGTATAATATATACTGAATATTATACACTTATTCTACATATGTATATACACGAAACGTTTTTTATACAACTAAGTGTATTAGTATAAATATAAAAAATATATACGTATAATATATGCTGAATATTATACATTTATTCTACCTATGTATATATACGAAACGTATTTTATACGACGAGGTGTGATAGTATAAATATAAAAAAATATACGTACAATATATGCTGAATATTATACACTTATTCTACTTATGTATATGTTTGAAACGTATTTTATACGACGAAGTGTAATAGTATAAATATAAAAAATATATACATACAATATATGTAGGATATTACACATTTATTATATCTACATATATATACGAAACGTATTTTATACGACTATGTGTAATAGTATAAATATAAAAAAAATATATACGAACAATATACATTGCATATTATACATTTATTCTACATACGTATTATACACAACGTATTTTACACAACTATTTCTAATAGTATTAAAATAAAAGATATATTCGTATAATATAAGCTGGATATTATACATTTATTCTACCTACGTATATACACGGAATATATTTTATGCGAATATTTATAATAGTATAAAACTTTAAAATGTACACATATTAAATATGTTGCATAATATATGTACTTACGTTTATTTTACCTGCGTATATATACGAAAAAATATTTTATATAATTATTTGTAAGATAAACATTAGATATTTTTCATAATACATATTGGTTTGACAAGTAAAAAATTAAAGTTTTGTTGTTATACTAACAATGTGATTAATAAGACAAAGATAATATTTAATATTCTTTCCTAATTTTTAAAGATTCCACTTCAACATTGAATTAAACTCGGTTCAAATCCATTTCAAATCAAATACAGTATTAGTGATTTTACTTGATGCGCCCAATGTTATTTGAATATTTATACGTAACACTTTTGAAAAAATTATGAGAAATATGTATGAAATTTTAGTATTAATTTCAAAACATAACATGTATTTCATGTGATTAATTTAAAATGTATCTTCCCGCGTTTATTTTTCATTTTTATATAGACGAATTTTAAACGGGGCTATTCTTTTCATGACATGCGTAGAACCAACACCATGTGCGCTCAGTTGCTAGATGTAGATTTTTGCACAATACCTATGTATTATAAAACATACACGTAAGTAGTAAGTTATACATTAAAAGCGACCAAGAAAATTTTATGACAGTATAATCCTCATTATGGCATATGTTTCTTATATGGGTTATTTTTGATACGTTTAAAATATACGTAATTCATACGGGGACCAATCATACCTAGCTCATGCGCAGTTAGAAAAGTACGCGTATCGGGCTATTGCGCATAGCATAACAGTTTTGCAGTCAGCTCAGTAAACTAGAAATTACCAGTTAGTGTTTGTTCGTGTTCTTTACCAAGTTGTTTGAAAACTCTTTTCTTCAACAGTGGGGCCTCATATTTAAAGTAAGTTTTAAAATATTTTGTTATAATATTACTGAATTAATACTAGAGATATATTATAGTTCAATAAACAAATATATCGTCGTTCATAAGTTTTGCAGTCGCCAGTTTGTTCCTGTTCTTCACCAGGTTCTTGCGTTTGAAAAATCTTTTATCCCAACGGTGGACCTCATTTCAAGTAAGTTTATATTCAATTTAGCATATTTTTTAATCCACATATATCTTGATTAGCTGCTGTAGGTGGTTTCAATGGAAGGCAATCTACAATGCATATAATGAAATATCTTTTCTGCAATGAATTAGCGATGAAGTTCAACTGGGCTGGCCGGGAGAAAAAAGCTTTCAAAAGAACTCAAATATGCAAAGTTATATTTGGTAAAAATTATTTTATCTTAATATCTTAGTCAAATTTGAAATATATTAAATATTATTTGTTTTATGTATGTTCATTTACAGTTGGGTAGTGAACAGATGAATTAATTGGCCAAGCAGTGAAAGACTGGCTGAAATTGGCAAAACAAGATTTATTTACGAAAAAGCAAACGTCCATAAGGATTAATCATAGTAAATTTATTTGGAATCCTTACGCTTCTTCAGCTCATCTCAGTTATGGAAGTCCCATTTTTTTTTTTTAAGAAAATGATATTGTTTATTAATAGATGGGTAAGCATGAGTAAACTGTGTTATCTTAAATTTAACTCAATACTACCATTTTTTTCTGTTTCAGAAGTTTAACACTATGCCGCTTATAGTTCTCCAATGTCGAGTATATTTATTAATTTTCGGCCATCATTTTTTCGCTACATAATATAAAATTTATAAACGTAAGAAAACTGTGTTACTCTTCCAACTAACTCAATAATACCATTGTTTCTGTTTCAGAAGTATAATACTGTACCGATTATAGTAGTCCGCTGTATAGTATATTTATTAATATTTGACCATCATTGTTTCACCTATTTGCTGCAAAATATAAAAATTAGAAACGTGAGTAAACTGTATTACCTTTAAAACTAACTCAGCACTACCATTTTTTTCTGTTTCAGAACTTCAATACTGTACCGCTTATAGTTCAATGTCCAGTATATTTACTAATTTTTGGCCGTCATTTTTTTACCTATTTGCTGCATAATATAAAATTTAGTAACGTAAGCGAACTGTGTTACTCTTAAAACTAACTCAATACTACCGTTATTTCTGTTTCAGAAGATTAATACTGTAACGATTATAGTAGTCCGCTGTCCAGTATGTTTATTAATCTTTGTCCAACATTTTTTTACCTATTTACTGCATAATATAAAATTTAAAAATGTACGCAAACTGTGTTACTCTTCAAACTAATTCAATACTACAATTGTTCCTGTTTCAGAAATTTAATACTGTACTGATTACAGTAGTCCGCTGTCCAGAATATTTATCAATATTTGACCTCATTTTTTCACCTATTTGTTGCATAATATAAAAATTAGAAACGTGAGTAAACTGTATTACTTTTAAAACTAATTCAATACTACCATTGTTTCTGTTTTAGAAGACCAATACTGTACCGCTTATAATAGTCCACTGTCCCAGTATATTTATTATTCTTTGGCCATCATTTTTTACCTATTTGCTGCATAACATAAAATTTAGAAACGTAAGCAAACTGTGCTTCTGTTAATGTTAACGCAATACTACCATTGTTTCTGTTTCAGAAGTTTAATACTGGACCGATTACAGTAGTCTGCTGTCAACTATATTTATTATTCTTTTGTCATAATTTTTTACGTATTTGCTGCATAATATAAAATTTAGAAACGTAAGCAAACTGTGTTACTCTTAAAACTAACTCAATGCTACCATTGTTTCTGTTTCAGAAATTTAATATTGTACCGATTATAGTAGTCCGCTGTCCAGTATGTTTTTTTATTAATCTTTGGCCATCATTGTTCGTATATTTTTCGAGGAAAACGGCATTAAGATTTCTTTGACGTCCCAGCTACGTCAGAAACTATTAGTACCTACAGAAGCAACGAGGGAGAGAGAGGTACACGCGAACTATTGACGAAGCAAGGATGACCAATGCCGTTTTTTCGAATTCTATTAATATTTAAGAAATTTTAAAAAATACGAGTATATTGGTTTTATACATTTAAAATATATCATTTTAAACGTAGCATATATCGAAAATGAAGAATATTTTTCTCAGAACATGTAATATTTTTATACGTTAAAAAGTTGTTCAAAATATACGTATAAATTTAAACGTATTATATGTACGATCGATTGAGTATATTTTTCTTATAAAGTATAATAATTTTATACGTATTACATATACAAAAAATTAAGTATATTTTTCTTATCACATTTAATAATTTTATACGTTAAAAATTTGTACAAAATATATGTATAAATTTGATTTATATACGGTCGTTTGAGAGTATATTTTTCTCATAAAATATAATAATTTTTATACGTTTAAAATGTATATAAAATATACGTATCATTTTAAACGTATTGCATATACCAAAAATTAAGTGTATTTTTATCAAAACATATAATACTTTTATACGATCAAAATTTGTACTAAATATACGTTTAAAATGTATATAAAATATGCGCATCGTTTTAAACGTATGTTATATTTAGTATATTTCTCATATTATGTGTATTATTTTTATACGTTTAACATGTATACAAAATATATGTAACATATCTTTGTAAAATATACGTTTTTTACACGCCTGAAGTACAGTTTTTTTTTACCCAAAATATTCCACATTTATACGTAGTACATCTATAAAAATAAACCTAAAATTTGTAAGAAAATTATACTGTATTTATACTCTTTATATACATAATATTTTGGTATAGTTGCCACGGGTAATATACGAGTTTTAGCTAGTTTAATATAAACTCGAAATAAACGAATATAATGCATAGAAATTTGAAGTATATAATACGTTAAATAAAAAATAATTATAAACGTATATTATATACCTATAAAATACGTATTAGAAGCGGACATTTGTCCAGTTCTTAAACGAACGCATTCTCCGTTTATTATACCATTTCATGTTTCCTGGGATAGATGTCATAATTACAGGATTAGCAGAGCAATTTTTATAAAATATTATTTAATGGTTTTAAAATGAAAGTAGGATAAGTTACAATATTTTCCAAATCATATGTTCACTTTCAAATGCAAATTTAATTTCAGAAATCGTAATGTTCAGTAATAGTAGAATCATTTTCGGAAAAAGTAATATCTATTTCAGTAAAACTAAATTCTATTTCAGCTTCAATTTTTTTACATAGAATAAGCCCTAGAAAAAATATCAAATATTTAAAGCTTACCATGACTCTCACTGTCAATGTTTGTGGTTACGTGTTGTACACTATGTGAATTTTAATTCTTTTATATAGAAAAATACATTCTGAAATTGTAGTTTTCGTTATATTAAATTTATTTATCCTGAAAATAAAATGACCCTTTCTGAAATTGAATTTACTTTTATGTTACTTTTTCTGAAATAAAATTTAATATTTCTGAAAATTTAAATGTTATAGAAATTGGATGAACCATTTAACAATGAACCGGATATTTTTGTAGTTTTCGACTCGGGATAAATTTTACTTTTAACCTATACCATAATACGTCAGCCTTGATGAAGAATGTAAATATGAGTTGTCGTCGAAAATCGCACCGATACTCTGTTCATTATTGCATTGCTATTATTGAATAATTTCATCCGCTTTGAATTAGAAAGAAAAGAAGAATAATTTATATTTTAAATAGTATAGGATTCGATAACACCTTATCTCGAATTATGTAAATACGCGTAAGATCAGTCCTCCTGCATCTAACGGACAATTTGGCCAATGGCTACGAACCCGTCTCGGCTAGTTTTTGTGAACTTTCATCTTACTTGGAATTCTTTTGTGAGATTGACCTACTTTAGCGGCAGAAGCATCGTCTTCGTATTCCATTCGGTAATGTAAAATGTGCGGTGCGATCATCCTTGCTTCGCTGTAAACAACTTATTATATTATTTTTTATAGTAATAAATGCTGTACAGCATGTACCTGTGCGCAGCTTTCCAATACGCATTAGTGTGAGAATGGTCGCAAAAATGGCACGTGATTTACAATATGTGTTAGTGGAAATTATGCTCTTATGATCTTTATTAACAACATATGGTCTTCATTTTTATTCATAAGTTATTAATAATATTGTTAATTAATGTATGGATAAAGCGAAGGAATTGATTAGTGTATTGTAATCATTAAACAATATTAAATATAAATTAGATGAGAGAAAATAGACTATTAGGTGTTTTCGTTTATTACCTTTATTACATAACCCTGATGTAGTAATTTTATATGTATGTTATACAGGTGTTTTCTTTAAAACAACCAGCGTTTTTTTGGGCGAACTAATTTGAGAAAAATATTATGTACAAAAAATGATCAAGAATAAGGGGATAATTTATCAATAATAAAAGCCGTAAATTCAAGTACTGATTCTCAAACGGTAGATCAAAATTATATTTTTTAAATGGTACTCTATATAATTTTTTAGTCCATTAAATAGAGCATTTTTTTCTGATTTCAATGATATAAATGTATAGGGTTGTACAACAATTATTTCGAGAAAAATGGTATTAAAAATTAAAAATAAAGTTACAATAATAAAATAGGATATGCAATATACAAGTGTTGATACGTCTGTTCCCTAGGTTACAATAGTAATAAAGCCATTTTTTATTACATTATTTCTAATTTTTATTACCATTTTACTCGAAATAATTATACAATATCTATATCGTTGAAATCAGAAAAAAATTCTCTATCTAATGGACTAAAAAATTATATAAGGTACTATTTAAAAAAATGTAATTTGTTCTACCGTTTAAGCACCACAGATTAAATTTTCGGATTGTTTGTACTGTTAATTTATGGCCTTCTTCATTATCATTTTTTATATATAACATTTTTCTCTCTAATCATTAGTTCGCCCAAAAAAGCACTGGTTGTTTTAGAGGAAACACCTGTATAACATTTTTCTCTCGTCATTATTTCGCCCAAAAAAGCGCTGGTTGTTTTAACCCTTGTTTGATGAGTGCCCGAAATAGGGTTAACTGTGACTCGAAATTTTTAAGCGATATTTTGTTAATATTATAACAATATTTATTATTTTTTACTTTTATTATATTTATTAAACTTTCTGTATTAATAATACAAATTTATATTTATTTAGTAATTCAATATATCATTTTTATATAATTAAAATATAGCCGCCTCGGTGGCCGAGAGTGTTGAGGCGGCGTGTTCAGACAGCGTCCAAAGCTCGGATCATGGGGTCGTGGGTCCGATTCCCACCATGGGCGTGGATATTTGTAACTGTCCTTTCATCGCATCTCCATCACCAAGAGTAACGTTAAAAATAAATATAATGAAAAAAAATCTGATGTGGCCAGCAAAATACCTTCCGTCAATCCTGTGTATTATGTACAAATTTCATACATAAATTTTCTTGCAAAAGATTATAAATTTTTGGTATTATATGATTCCCTTTCTCGGCAACTGAATTCCATACTCCTGATAACAAACAAACCACATGAAATAAGAAAATTATGAAATTTTGATTAAAAAATTATAACACTTGTCAGTTATGGACATAATTAATTTCTGTCATTTTGACACGGGTCAAAGTCATGTTACTGCACGCGCCCCATACATAAATTTTCTTGCAAAAGATCCTATATTTCCAGTAAAGTTATTTCATTAACAAACTATGCAAATTGCACTTGACACTGACATCTTCTTCTTTAGTTTTTCCCATTCGTTAGGGGGTCGCTATTTTTTATTTTCTTCTTCCACTCATTTTTGTTTTACGTGTCGTCCTCATTCAGTTCCTTTTCTCTCAAGTCTTCTACAATACAGTCTTTTCATCTTATATTTGGTCTTCCTATGTTTCTTCTACCTTCTATTAATATATTCATCTCTCCTCATGACATGTTCAAACCAATATGTAATCGTCTCTCTTATATCTAGAAATATATATATATATATATATATATATATATATATATATATATATAACACACATACACACACACACGCACACACGAACACACACACACACATACAGACATCATCGTAAAAATAGTAAAATCGTATTGTAAAGACCCTAAAACGTGCTTATTCAATGAAAACTCACCACCGAATTTTTTGACCAAAGACAATACCTTCCTTACCTATAGGTGACGGAGGGTAAAAAAACTGACTCATCCCCATCTATATCATCAAAATTGTAATAATTAAAATAAAGATTATTATTATAATTAAAATATATCCCTGTCGAATAAATATTCTGTACGTCCCTGTATACAGCTCATTTTGTTCTTAAACAAAGTAGTATGTTAATAATTGGAGTCACATAAATTGATCCATTTCAACATTTATAAAAATACCTATATAATTATGGTTTTAAAATAAATTTCGTGCTCAAAACTTAAAACTATGCATAGATAATAAGCAATTTAATAAAATAATTAATAAAAATAAACTACGTGCCTTATATTCGGAGTTTCGATTACCAATGTCAGCCTATGTCATTCAACATATCTTCCATTCTCGTACTCATACAAATGCACATGGTTTCTACCCAGCGTGACAGCATAAATACATACTAGGTTTTTCTTTCGTTGTTTTGTTATTTAATTTATACAAATTCAATTTGCGGATTTGAAAAATTACCATAATATTTCATATTAAAATTAATAACCTCCTTAAGCTATATTTTATGTATTTTATTGTTAACTGTCAAACATGCATATAGAATTAATTAAATTTTGACCCAGCATAACAATCAACTGTGTGTTACATTTCTCAAAATGATGTTAGTAGTACTTTACATTAATTAATATTTTGAATATTTTTAATTAAATGTGAAATACTAAAACAATACCACCATAAATAAAAGTTCCGTTTTATTTTAAATACTCTTCATGTACATACGAATACATCCTATATTAATTAATTTCAACTTCAGAAGCAATAATAGTATTTCTTCTATTGTATATGACCCCTAAACGTTTGTATTTGTGTGTCAATTGCATTGTTGAAGAAACGTAGAGCCAAGAATGTTTATCTAAGAAAAAGCTAATTATGAAGATGACCAGAGGAAAAAACTTGACCGAGTTGTTGCGTTCATTTCTATTTCAACGAGATTAGGAACCACGTTCACTATCAACGCGATCTCAATAGAAATATCTGTAGCGGAACGGTCATGCGACCGACAGGAAGGAGACAAACAAAAAGAAACTAAATTGCATATTATGGCGCAATAAGATAAAGTTATTTTGTTATACAAAGATAGGAGTAAAAAGTGTTCGAAGAAGGAAAGCGATTTTAATTCGTTTGAAGACTTGAGATGCTTTATAAATGACCTCATACGTTAGGGATTTAATTTTTTGGTTGATATAGATAGGATGACTCTAAATCCTGAACACGCCAGACTCACCCTGCTGGCGTAAAAATGTACCAATAAAAGCGTTGAATTTAAATATGGTTCCATTTTTTTTCTATTTAGTTGGTATCTCTGATACTTTGACATTTATAATCTATCATTCTTACGATTAGTAAAGATGGAACAGTTCACGAAAGAACAACGCGTAATTAATGTGACAATACATTTAAAAATTAAAGTGGAACCGCTGTACATAATCATAAATAGTGAACGTTACAGCAACATTATTAAAGGGTTTTACCGGCATCAACTGGTTGATATAAGCATGAGCAAAATGTGGTTCCAGCAGGACGATGCGACCTGTGAAACTGCGCGAGAAACAATTAATTTCACGATTATTTCAGACCAAAAACTTAAGAAAAGTTAGACAAGTTTTAGAAGACGTTTAAAATAAAACTAATAAATTAATTTAAACTGGTCAATGATCTTTTTATATTTTGGGTTCATAATGAACTCTTTACAAAACCCAAAGGCGTACCTAAAGAGTCTTCATTTCGAAACGCAGTATTTTTTGTTAGAAGGTTGAATGATATTTACTTAAATTTGTAAACGTCATAAATCAGAATTGACATGAATTTTCAAATAATTGAATTTTTGTTAATTCAATGTTTGCAACTACAACAATACGCATAGAAATTTCTATAAATCAACTCGGTTTAATACTCGTATACACTCTGTTTGAAATACCAAAAGAATTTTGAGCTGTAGTCATGCGCAGTTTACACAAACACAATTCAAATATTATGTCAATTATGATTTAGTTCTTTGTAAGTGTTGTACGTTATTTGTTGTATTATCGTCTATTAAATTTTACTTGGCTATTTTCCTGTATTTATTCTCTTACGGTTTTGTGCAATTGGCTCGTCTTTTTGAAAAACAACGAAAATGTTTTGGTATTAAAACTCATAAACCACGCCCCAATTAACTGTCAAAATTCTTTCGTTATTTCGGAGTACAGCATTTTTTTTAAATATTATATTATATAAAAAACGCAAAATATAAAAAATAGTACAAAGGACTCATTTTATAAGAATTTGTTCACACTGGTCATTTAAAAAAATTCGACGGGGCTCGTTTTCTAAATTTTAATGCGTGCGAAAAAAACATTTCATAAAACTCGTTCTCTGTAACTTAAAAAAAAAGAGTTATTTGATTCTAAATTTTAAATCACAATTAGATAATAAAAAGACCTGTAAAATAAATTCATATCTGCAAACGAATAAAGCCCTTAAAAACACTATATAAATGATATAAACTATATTAAATTCATGTTACTTTTACTTATTAAGCAGTTGAATTTAATACCGATTGCCTCAATTATTTCATGTTAAAGAATTGCTTTATTTTCAGTGATAATTATTAATTTTATAACATATTATTCCGAAGAATTTAACGATCATGTTTAGTAAATATAATTTCAATTACAATTCTAGTATTTAAGTATAATGCAAATAGCATTAAGTAGAAAATGCGCCGTGTCAAATGGTTTTCAACAGAAAGAATTAAAGACACGCGACTACATCTGGTGAACAACCCAGAGGCGGAGAGAACACTGAAGGATGAAAAATGAAAATAATTTTCAAAGAATGTAGTTTATGAATATGAATTACCTACTTTATCGTACATTAAATAGTTTTGACAGAGTATTTAGCAACCCATTTATCTTGTGCACATTATTTACATATTAGTTGAATAAAGAATAAATAAAAGCAAAAACAGGTAAATAGAATATTTCTTAAGTCTTTATTTACAATTTGAAATTGAGAACTTATTTTTTGTTAAACTAAACGATAATTCCAATAGGTGTATTCGATGAGTTATTCAATAGTACCGTGTATTTTAGTGCAATGCAGTGCAAGTTATCAATTTGTACTATTTCTTCTTGACTGCTTGTCAAGATGTTGAAGTGGGCAGCCGCTGGCAAATTTGTTGTCGATGTGGGTGGCCATGTTGGCAAATATAGTTCATAGTTCTTAATAAAAAAACAAATTTCAATTTTCACATGTATATTCTTAAAAAAAAAAATCCTGTATTTCTTAATTGTCTGATGATGGATAAATATAGTATCCGAAACGTCACATTCTTGTATATGTAACAAATAAAGTGTTATACAAATTCATGAGGATTACTAAGGCCCCAAATTCACCAAAAGAAACCATATTAGGAACCTTCAACATTCAAGAAACAATAATTATTTTAAACTAAATATGTACAAATGACATATATATAATTATATGGGTGGAATAAACATTATTATTATTTAAAAACTAATTAAATATTCAATAATTTGCATTTGTAATAATAATATATTCGAATACATCGAATTTTAATGGCCCGAAATTGACCCCTGTGGCGTATTCTCCACGCCAGCAATGAGTGCCCGTAAGGTGACGCCTGGTAAGCGCCCGCACGGTACAAATATTCCATCATTACCGATATCTGTGTTCACAGTAGATTGGCACACCCAGCAATGGGTAATATGCCGTGATGAAATATTTATTTTATTTATTTATTTATATATTCTGGTATTTTGCAGACTATATCATTCATTAAGTTATAAACCAATAAGAATGCGTGATTTTCCTTAGTTACCACGTATTTCAGCGATTATTATTAAGTAACCATGGTCAGTGGCGTAACTACGTAGAATTGCGCGCCCCCGCGGGACTTAGGTTTGCGCCCATCATACGCAGGAACGTAATTAGGATATTTTTTAAAAGAATGCGCCGCAGGCGATTTTTTGAAAATTTTCAAGGTCAAACGTGTTTTAATGCAAAGTAAGATAATATAGAGTTCTTTATAATGAAGCAAATTTAACAAATTCTTAAAAAAATAAAATAAATATTTTATGATGAAAACGCGTATGTACGCTCCAAAAGCGTACAGTTGCCCATTCTACTAGGTACTAGGCTTTTCGCGCTTGCGTGTTTACTGTTTAAGATGCAAGATTAGTAGGTGGGCCAAGATTTCGACGAGGTGGGCCATGGGGTCATAAAATTTTATACAAATTTCTCCTTCGTGCACTCAAAATTTAAATTGTATACTCCAGAGTACAAATTGTAAATAATAATACTACCAATAACACAAACTCAATCTATTCTGATTCAATTTGTAGCCCAGAGTGTACATACTTTTAAACTTATGAACGCGCGAAGAAGGAATTTGTGTAAGCGCGCCAACTTCGCAGACATCTGTACTTGTACGTTATATAAATGTACATGGCAAGAAGTGGCGCCGCGCCCGGCGTAACATTGTACCTACCATTTCGAGAAATCTATCAAAAATAAACATTAATTTGAATATTTAAATTTTGAAGTATTATATTTACTTTAAATAAACTGACAATGCATTTTGAACATCAGTGTTGGTAAGGGCGCCCATACGCTGTAAATATGTATTATTTTCATATGTGCCCGTACTTCGATATTGGCTAGGTACTGCTTGAATCAGTGGCGTGTATATGCTGAAAATTTTTAAGAAAGGTGTAGATACAAACGTTTTGTAACTATGACTGCGCCGGCTACGCCGGCGCCCTCCGGATGGCCGCGCCCCCCCGCGTCGCTGGGTCTGCGGGGGCGGTAGTTACGCCACTGACCATGGTGAACGAATATACGAACCTTTGTATATTCGAATATACCTACCTTCGTATATTCACTTATAGGTGCGTTTGGTTATTTTGTTCTATGTACTCAGAACTGGCAATGTTAATTTTAGTTATATTTACGGACATGATCTTTTTCCTTCGAACACAGTATCGAGTGTACAAATGAATTTGTAGTTAGACTTTGAGGAGGAAAATCGTGCGATGTATGCTTTAAGTAGACATTTAAAATCACACTGACAGCTCCAAGTGCACCGAAACAAATAATTGAACGCATCTATTGTTTGACAGAAAAGAATTAAGGAAGTAAAAATTTGACAAGTAAACAAATAATTATTTGGATCACAAATCTAGAAACTGCACTGGTGCTAGTTTATTTGAAATACAAGCATTTATTTTAAAATACGAGCAATTCAATGTAATATTACATACTACTACAACTATATTCAAAAAGATAGGTTATGTAGCATACAGTTGACATTTCTGTCAAAATAAAATAGACCACAGGTCTACGTTAAATTTACTATTTACTTTTTAATTTATTTTTTATTCATGATATAGTCTACTTGTATACAACTCGACAATAGAAAATTCTCGAAATACTCAACGAGTTGCCTATTGGAAATACCACTCGACCTTTGGTCTCGTGATGTTTCCAGGCAACACGTTTCGTATAATCGAGAATTTTCAATCGTCTTGTTGTATAATATATGAGTATAATAATGAATTTACTATTCCTAGTAAAAAATAATTTTGTAAGATCTCATTTTAAATACAACGTAGATATAATTTTATGTTTTATACTTAACAATTTACATTGTTCTGTGTGTAAATCATACCAAACCTTGTTCACTATTGTCTTTATAATATGTCACAATCTTGCGGTGAAAATTCCACTTGTGTCTCTGTTTCTCTGCCTATGCGCTGTTGTCTGACACGATCAGGTGCATGTGCAAGGTGCAAGGGTATGTGGGAACCTTGCTCCCGTACAATGTCATGTGAATGTAGGTAACGCGGTGATGCTGATGCAGAAGCCGAGGCAGAAGACGAAGCCGCAGTCGCAGCTAAGCAAGAGCAATCAGCCCTACCATGTGTAGGTCACGGGCATCGCGCGCTCATTTGCATCAACGCCTTCGACACGTTCCGTTTCGCGACTGCCAACGAGCAGGAAAGATGATATCGAGCAATAATCGTTTTGTTGATTTTGATAATGTTTATATATCAAGATCAAGGAAAGAGGGGGGATTCTTATAGAATATGTATAGCTATGAAGAAAAATAATTGAATATAAAGTACTATTTTATTTTCATGCTTCTGATCTGGCATCCCCACTTCATTTTTGGTATTAGTAAAACTTTCATCCATCGTTCTGTCAAAATCAAATTGTCATCCTTTTCGAACCTCTACGGAAACTGATAAACTCTGATAAACAACTGGGTTGTACCAAGATTAAACAACCAAATTAAAATTTAAATAAAGAACTTAAGTAGGTAGATAAGTTCGTGTAAACAAAATCTCACATAAACTTCATTCCAGAGCTATTCGCATGAGAAATCAAAACTGAGGTGCTACAAATAGTTTTAGTTATAACAATGAAATAAAAATAAATTTTAAAATATTATTCAACAAAATTCAATAGCACAATATTTTCTTACAATATTTAGAAGACCATTTTTCATGCATAGCAACATATCAAAAAATGTTTCGAGTTTTGTAAAAGAAGACAAATGTTAAATCCATTTGAACAAGTACGGGAAATTTTCCAAAGAAGTAAGCATACGTATCATTAAACTAAAGAAGAATTAAAAATTAAAGTAAAAGAGGAATGATACAATATAAAAAAGTTCAGAAAGCGAAGGAAACCCAAAATAATATTATATTTCTTTAAAAAATATATGAAATGTTATAATTACAGCGCGGATTTTAAGCATTTTGCTTATTGGTAGTACTGTAAGCAGAACAAATTTTCTCTGAATATCTCAACGTTTTGTAGTGCTTTTCAATTTGTGTACATTTTATAACTTTCTCTTTTTCGTGCTTTTTCTTCATTTTTATGTGCTTTTTATTCGCTTTTTCGTGCTTTTTGTAGGCACTTACATTTTAAAAACAAATGTATATAATTCCGCGCTCTTAGGGTTGTGATTTGTGACCCGTCCTCCTTTGAGAACAGTCCTTCTTTACTCAATGTTATTCTCCGTCCTATTTTGCGATGAAAATGTCCTCCCTAACATAAAATTTATCGGCGATTATGATACCAATATGAACAAATAAATTTTAGAAGGTAAAAATAAAAAAATCTGATGTGGACACCACATGACTTCCTTGTTCGATTATTAAACTATACATATTTTTTTAATAATTAAATTACAAAATATTGACAGGCTTAAGCCAAGCCCGAGAAATATTTTGATATAGAACAAAAAATAATTCATTTACTACTATCTTTCTTAAATTAACATTAATCTAACCCGGTTCTTTTTAAAGAGAGTTTTGATTACAACAAAGAAATATTTGATTACAACAATGAATATGACTAATTTCACAATAAAAATATATTTGTTATTGTACGAATTATAAAATTGCACATATTTAACGTAATTTGACATGAATTTTTTTTTTATTTTTTTGTCCTAATCCATAGCAAGCTTTATTACAAAAACAAAAAGTATATAATTTTTAAATTTACATACCTATCTCGCTTATACAAAGGGCTAATTTAATAATACTTGATGTGCTAAACGCAGAAATTAATTCTCTAAAACTTTTATTTGAAGCATTTATTTCTAAAATCAAAATAAAATTATTTTATTCAAGAAAAATTGTTAACAACTTCAAGTAATGTACCACTTCCGGTTAGCCTATTTTAACCAAAATCTATTATGTTATTTCGATTGACATAAAAGTCTTGTATACCAAATTTGAAAAGTTTTGGATTATATTTTAAAACAGTTTTTCATTAAAATCTATTATAGGCTTCATGTAAAGTGCCACTTCTGGAAATTGTGTAATAACCAGAAAGGGAGGTGCACAACTAGATGTTATAGCAGTCCTAAATACAAAATTTCAACTTTCTACGGCTTACCGTTTTTGAGTTATGCGAGATACGTACGGACGCAAAATGGATTCAGGGATGATCAAAATGGATATTTCCGCTGAAATCTGAAAACCGAAATTTTTCGCGATTACAATACTTCCTTTACTTACGTACAAGGAAGTAAAAAGACAAAAGTGAATGCACATATATTTACTTGTGAAATCAAATACCTTTCGGAAAGTCTGTAAATAAAATTAACATTGAAAAGATTTTTATTTTAAAGATAACGTTTTCGCAAGTCTAAATAAAACCTGCTGCAAATCTTTTGCACTACATTTTTCAAATTTTCGTAAAGAAATTCGTAGCGATAGAAAATGAACGTGTCTGCTTCTCGCAATATTAGGGGCTTTTAGATATCTCTCGACTTCTTTGTGAGAATTAAGGATCAGATGCAGAGGTTGGTCGAATGAAAAGAAATGATGGGAATTCTAGCGCACCGTAGTGTATCGATGTATCGACAAATAAATATCACCGATTCCGATATATCAGCTAAAAGACAATATCACAGATACGGCGATATATCGGTACCATTTCCATCCCTGTAGGTATTTTAGCAGGCGCTGCAGTACACGCTGGGTTGGATGTTACGATGCAAGACTCCATTAAGACGTTATGTGCACAATTTTATATTTATATTATTTCTAAATTTTCTGCGAGAAAGGTGGCAACCCTAGTTATAATATATGTATAGGTAAAATAACGTTTTTAATTTTGAATAAAAAACAATAATTAAATATTTTTATGTTTACACTGTTAGGTATATTTCCTAAAATATATTGACACTATTGTCACACGGAATTTTTATGAATTTCTGAATTTAAACCGCGTTAATTACGTTGTTTTCTTACTAGTTACTACCTTCTTATGTAGGTAAATTCATATCTCTGAAACGAATATTTTACGAAATTTTGCTTATAAAAGCGTGTCCACTTATTAAGTCTATTATTTAAATTTTAAGTTGTCTTGTTTAATTTTGGTACACTCTCTTCTCTATATATGTATTTCGTGTCTTTATATTTTGAACTTTGTTATTATTTATTTTCTGATCCTTAATCATGTAAGTTACACTCCAAATATTATGCTACAGCAATTTCTGTAAAAGTATGCAGAAGTATACAAAGAATTTATGGGTAATAGAAATGCTGAAGTGGTGAAAAATGAATGAAAACCGGTAATGAAAGAATCTGGGAGATAGGAGATATATCACATATGTTAATATAGTATGCAGGAATGTAAAGGATTCACTAGTAAACAAATTAATAAGGGTTATTAAGAAGTTAATGAATAGACTACAGAATCTAAATGTTGCTCTAATGGAAAATTAAGGTAGAAGAATGTGTGTTTAATAATTGAAATAAATATATGCGTTATTTTTAATTAGAAAAAAGTGTGTGATCATAAATACAGTTAAACGGCAATTAAACATTTTCAATTTGATAAATATAGATTATGTACTTGCGTTAATGTCATAAATTAGAAAAATTACATTCAAAATGTGTGTTAAATAGTTCAAATAAATATATGTTAATAATAAATACAGTTAATTGAGAATTAACATAATTTTAGATTTGATAGTGGTTACTTGATCTAATTTCTAAAATTAAAAAATGCATTTCTATATATGTAAGTAATAACTCCTACTCTACAATAATACACTTGAGCTTGAAGCCTACTTATAAAATATGATTCTGTGAATTGCATTATTACTGTGCAGTTCCCCAGTTCGTCTATTGTAAATTACGTATATTGTTCTATCAATAGCAATAATATCTCATAATTCAATATAGAGAAGAGTAGAAAATCAATCTTTGCCTGTTATAATATTAACTTGGATTATAAAAAGGTGTATTGTTCATATGCTATCTTTGCATAAAATATATAATTTTAAAAGTGGGTAAGTTATAATATTTCATTAACATTATAATGTACGATTTATTTTTAATTATTACAATTAAATTAATTTAGTGATTATTTTAATACCTATTTTGGATGTTATCGCCATCAATTATGTCGCTATGCGTTTGTTGAGCGTTGCTATGTAAACAATAATAGGCAATAAAAATATTTTTGTGCAACCGGCCGCGAAATAGGCATTTCGCAGCCGCAATATAGGCCACGAAATTGAATTTCGCGGTTGTTGTTATGGCAACGGCCGCGAAATCCATTTCGCGGCCGCTGTCATGGTAGCGGCCGCGAAATTGAGTAAACAATCACTATGACAATTGTTTTGTTTATCAAATGTCAATTCCATAGCTACCTTGATAGCCAACTTTCAATTTACAGTGAAACTGTTTAAAATTAATAAAATTTGTAATTACATATTTTTTACGGTTGCACAAAAAATGCGTCCCCGAGATTGTCTTGCCTCGGCCGCAAGCTGCCTCGGCGACAATTTTTCTCTCGGTACGCTAAAGAATGATTTCGCGGCCTTGATATACAAATAACTATTTACTGCTTAGGTTTTACAGACTATTAGCTGTCAAAAAAAATCACACTTTTACTGTCAATTGGCAAAAAGATATATTTTTTAAAATTGTTTAATTAAATTATTTTGTAAATTTATTTAAATCGACACATTCAAATTTATTTTATTTATTTTATGACATATAACATTTCTGTCAGAAGTTCAACTATCAAACAAATAATAAATGTCAAAATATTTCCTCAATGCTATGGTAAACTGATAGTATCAAGGTTTCACCATTTTGAAATATTAATAACTATGATAAATTATGTAAAGGTAATTTAAATTATATTAGAAATATACAAAAAATAGATTTGTTTTATAAAATCAACAATGTAGTCGCTTCTTGCAAAATCGAAAGTAAAATTTAGGATCTCTTCATACCAAACTCTTCATACCAAAAAGTAGAAATTAAGTTTGCTCCTAACTTCTTAATTTAAACTATAAGTTTAATATTATTTAAGTAAAGCATGTTTCACATTACAATTTTTTCATTATTGTATGAAAATGAGTTTGTTTTTTATTACATAATAAAAATTAAACAATTCATTTTCCAAGTTTCTACGCTCTGTTTGTTTGAAATATTTTTATAAAACAAAAATGTTTACAAGCAAATTAAAAAAAAAACATACATTCATTAGCATCGACTATTTTGAACTAATGTTTATAAACACATTGACAAGCCTTAAAACATAAAAGCAAACAAATGCCATGACAAATTTAAATTGTTAAGTAATGTGCAAGAACGGAGACAATATTGTGTGAATAGAAAATATGTAATAATTTTGTATGCCAGATTTATACTAAATGAAACTGCACAATAAATGGAACAATATATTGTGTAATGTAAAAAAGACATAAAATGAATGCGTTTCTCATTCTATGTTGAGTTCAGTGCCGGATTTATAGTATTGCAAATCCCCCTACCACAAAATAAAATGTTGTTAGTTATATGTTTATATCTCTATCAATGCATTGATTGAAATTAGGAAAATTTGATATTTTTGGGAGAAATAGGTGTATTTGGGTTTTAAATAAACCATGGTCATGGTCGAATTATAAAGGTCTATCTTCCATAAATAAATTGTATATATTATACCATATGATGGCGGTTAGGGATGGACACAGGGGTTCAACATGTAACATTAGATTTATGAACTCTCTTGCTCTCCTATTCGTATGCTAAAAACTAAAGAATACAAAAATGTTCAGAATTAAAAGTTGTACACAAAATTGTTTATACCTTTTATAACTTTTCTGATTTAATTTAAAAAAAAATTATATTCTGTATTATTATACGAATGAGGAACGTATTTTATTATATGGCGTGAGTAGACACGAGACTCGAACAACCTTGAAGTGCTTTTTAACAGCTGATTTGTATGCGCGTGTCACTTTGACAGAACAATGTCACTTTAACAAGACCAATGTTTTGACTTATTTTGATTTTGAACTGCTAAAATGTTATTATTTTACAATTTTCAGGTAGTAAAATACATGAAACTAAAAATAATAACTTTTTAACAGTTCAATATTAAAATAAGTCAAAACATTGTTCTTGTCAAAGTGACACGCGTACACATATCAGCTGATTCCAAGCACTTTAAGGTTGCTCAAGTCACGTGTCTGCTCGCGCTCTGTATACAATTACTATGGTAGAAACGTTCATAAATAATATGTAAAAACCAAAGAAAGAAACAAATGTTATGATTATTGCTACTAATTAACAGAAATATTGAAATTTCTTTTTCAAATTGTAAAGAAACCAAAAATATATCATCACAGCATATTACCCATTGCTGGGTGTGCCAATCTGATGTGTGCGCAAATATCTGTAATATTTGTACCGGGGAGTTTATCACGCGTCCCCTAATGAGCACTCATTGCTGGCGGGGAAACTGCGGCACAGGTGTTACTTTAGTGCCAATTAAAATTCGAAATATTTTTTTGGTGTCGGTCTAGATCGAACCTGGATCCTTAATTTTGTATGCAACTTTAATTCTGTACAATTTAGCACTCTATAGTTTTTTTTATGTATACATAAAATTAAAATCACTCCTATATTTACTCTTAATCGCCAGACCCGGTAAATTTATTGTTTTCTAATATACCTAATTTATAGGGGCTCTTGGCGATCGCTCCTATCGCCCTCTCGTTAATCCGGCCCTGGTTGAGTGTGGAAAGTGCAAGAAGGGTTTCCAGATGTTTGAATGAACGAGGGAAATTGCGTTCTTGCGTCTTTGTGCGTGTTTGTTTAAAAAGAAACCGGCGGCACAAATTAGCGTGAAATCTTGATATCTCGAAACAATGCGCTACGAATCAGGCAGCAAGTGGAGATTTTTAGCTTGACTTGAGCTTACCTTGCGCCTTGCCCGATGCCGTGTGATGTGGGCAAGTCGGTCTCACGGTCAGGGCCAGGGATCCGCAACAGTGTGGGCGCAAGCAACGTTCGCTCTCCGTGCACCATCCAACCCAACCATCGAGGTCACCGCGGAGTGGAGAAAGGTCACGGCAGCGAAAACCGGGACACCGTGGCGCATACGCGCCTCTCTCACGTCGGTAATGTTTCTCCCCTTCCGTATAAATATCTCACTATGCCTCAACAGCCATCACTAGTCAGTTCTTCTTCAATCAGTGAACATCAGGATAATCCAGAGTAGAGGAAGATAGTTCGCGAAAATGTTCTGGAGAGTCAGTGCAGTGTTGGTGATAGTGGCCTTGAGTGTTGCGGCGCAAGAAAACCCAGGCCTTCGCGCGGCCTTAAGGGTTTACGATGAGTGTAGTCGCGCACAAGGATTTGGGGCTTGTTTGAAGAAAAAAGCTCTGGTTTTTGTGGATCGTCTTGCCAGGATGGAAAAACTCACCCTATTAGATGGAGTCAGTGTTATTCGCGCCCCTGATGCATCTACACTTATTTCGCAACCCCTTACAGACGCTGAACTAGAAAAATCCCTTCCAAGAGCTTTGGAAGCTCAGGATGCAGCTTTGGATTCAATGCTATTGGAGCGTGTTGGATCTTACGTCAGTTCACGCACTCTACAAGTTACGCTGCCTGATGTAACAGGCAAAGAACTCAGCCGTAGCATAGAAGAAGGTACATACTTTCTCCTTCTCATAATTGCAAATTATGTATTAATCTTTTTATTTTGTTTAGGTCGCGGTAAGATGAAGAAAATGATGGGCATGATGATGATGGGCGTAGCAGCAAAAATGGCTGGTATGATTCCCCTCGCTATCGCAGGTCTTTTCTTGATGGCAGGAAAGGCGTTGATGATGGCGAAGATTGCTCTCCTCCTATCATTCATCATCGCGTTGAAGAAGATCGTCGCCAGTAAACAAGGAGGTGGGGGTGGTGGTGGTCATGGAGGCGGTCATGGAGGAGGCTGGCAATCTAGCAGCGGCGGTGGTTGGGACAAGCGTTCATACGAAGAATCCCAAGCTGCGCAAAAACTCGCATACAAAGCTTATATCCCCCACTAACAAAATATTTACCTGATGTATGTGATACAACACGTACAAATTACGTAACGATCGAATTTTCTCGATCCGAGAGCCGAAATAGCAAATCACTTTCTTACTGATCTAGATACTTTCACGGTTTAGTTCAGGATAGAAAAAAAACTCTCATTCATCATCGGTTGCTCATGAATGATCATAGTTTTTTATTAGCTCGTAATGTAATTCTTGAACAACCGCATAGGTTAGTTATTTATTGTATTATATTTAAAATACTTTCAGAGGACTTGACGTTTGTAATGTTATTTATATATTTATTACCCTGAACAGTATTGTTTGTTATTTATTAATTTAAATAAATATTTTGTATATAACCATGTGTTTTATTGCACGCACTATCACCATACCTAACTGTTGTGTCCGTTTTACTTTCAATGAACAATTTATAGGAATTAACAACGCCTAAAGTGTTTTTAGTACGCAACCTACAAAACGTAAATGTTGTGCCACAAACCGACAAATACTTTATTCTAAAGAATATTTATGTTTATAACATGAACCAGGATATGTAAATATGGTCGGATAAGAAATATACAATTTTATTTATGTCTTCGAAATTATTTCAAATCAACAGATTTTTTCAAATATTATCTGCCCCGGAAAATCTTGCGTAAAACTTTATGTGAATAAAATTTTGAATTTTTTTTTTTTAATTTGGGGTTTGTGTGAATGAGAAACGGTAATTGTAACGACATGGTAAAATCAAATTTGGTATGCGTTATTTCAAGAACGAACGTTGATGAAATAGGCATTTCATAGTTAATGAAATGCCCATTTTTTGCATAGGTATGTATACTATTTATTTTTGGTTTGACAGTTTATTTTCAATTCTTCAAATAATCGTATACTAAATCCATTTTTACCTCTCGCTAAGAGAGGTATTGCATTCATGCTAAAAATCGCATACCCAGATTTTATTGTCTAAGCACGTTTTAAGGTCCCTACAATCCTATTTTAACATTTTTACGATGATGTCTGTGTGTGTGTGTGTGTGTGTGTGTGGATGTATGTGTGTGTGTGTGTGTGTGTATGTATGTAGGATGTTGGAAGGACGGTTACTCAAAAACTATAAGACTTTAAATTTGTTTAACTACGTATTTCCCAATCGGACATTCATGGGAAGATCTGAAAAGGTTTTGGTAACAATTGGACAACCGGAAGTAGAAGATTCTTGAAAAAAAATCTTTTAAATATTATTTTTTGAAAAATTTTCTTGATAATATTAAAGAAAAAAAAATTCTCTTTCTGATACATTTAAATATTTTTATATATATTCTATTGATTTAGAGATAAAAGGCATATAATATATAAAATAATCTGTTGTAATTAATTTTACAACCGAAAGGATGCCATGAAAAATAGTTGAAAATTTAAATTATTTGTGACAGATAAATGTCAGTGTCAGAAATAATGAGTAACGAAAGAAAAATGTACTTGGAGAATCCCTTAATTCTTGATCTGTGACTATTATGGAGATGACAAGTCTAGGTTGAAGGACTTAAATTTGTTTCAAACATTATGGGACAATGTACACCAGCACTGTAGACTAGAGTAACTTTGAATTGCGAAAAAGCTATCAAATTCTTCTCAAGTAAGTTGTAAATATTGACAAAATTACACATCGATATAAGAATAATCGGAGTGCAATCTATCCGTCACTTTATTAAAGGGAATTAATGTTATTTAGATATAACAAGTATGAAAAAATAAAATGTAAAAGAAGATATGTAAGAATAGATGCACAATTCAGATTATACATTTTAGCCGCCCAAAATTAATGTTTTTACTAGAAGAATATGAAGAGAAAGTAGACAAGGTTGTTCGAATTGAAAATTGCTGTTACCAGCCTAATATTTATATATGGTAAACTCTACTTTGTAATTTATTGTAACATAATTTATGGTAAAATATCTTTATGCTATTATTGAATAATAAAGAAGTTTATACGTCATAGATTTATATGAATATATTATTTGTATTTATAAAAATATTCTTTGCTTTATGCATACAGCCAGGTAAAATATACGGCGAGAGGTTATGTGCTGGCCACATCAGATTTTTACTTTAGTTGGGCAATGTGTAAATTTAAATATTTTACTATAGTCATTTAATCTAACGCACACAGCTAAATTAAATAACAATATACACGAGGGTCACGTTAGAATTATTAAGAATGAGATACATGATTAATATTTTATAGAATTTTAAATTAAATATATTCAAAGTAGTTCTGTTCAAAAATATTACACTTCATTATTCATTCCTTTCACTTCTTAAAAGCTCCCAATCAATCTTCTTTTGAAATATTTTTAAAATAATCATGAATTGCAGCATCATTCTCTTTTTCAGAAGAAAACCTACCATGTAATTTTTTAAGGCCAAAAAAATCGCCTATGTTGTACAATATGACGAGTATTTAATTTTTTATGTTTTTTTAGTCAAAACTGAAAAAAGCTCTCAAGTTAATTTCATAGTTTTAATCACATCGATTCTTTAAAAATTTGATTCAATAATGCGTAGTTGGTGCAACTACGCATTATTGAATCACCAACAAGAGTTAAATTTTAAGCTAGGCTTAAACAAAAAAATCCAATTGAAATTTTGACAGTAATATAATTCATTTAACATTTCAATTCGATGCAATATTATCAAGTCAATTTAAGTCAAGTTTAATATTTAAGTAACGCGGGTGCAACCGGCCATAGGGCCATAAATTCTAAATAATAATCGCAGCTTAATGTCAAATGAGGTCACGCAAAAAAATTGTTGTATTGGATTTATGCTAAAAATCGCATATCCAGATTTTAATGAATAAGCACGTTTTAAGGTCCATACAATCCAATTTGAACATTTTTACGATGATGTCTGTGTGTGTGTACGGATGTATGTGTGTATGTTTCTCTCTCTCTCTCTGTGTGTGTGTGTGTGAGTGTGTGTGTGTGTGTATGTGTGTGTGTGTGTAAGTGTGGATGTTGGAAGAACGATTTCTCAAAAACTATAATACTTAATATCTGTTTAACTACGTATTTCTCAATCGGACATTATTGGGAAGAGTTGAAAAGGTTTTGGTAGCAATTGGACAACCGGACGTAGCAGATTCTTAAAAAAATCTTCTAAATATTATTTTTCTGAAAATTTTTGTTCTTGCAAAAATTAAAGATTCAATTCTCTATCTGATTTAAATGGTTTATTAATATTTTATTGATTTAGAGATAAAAGAATATAATATATAAAATAATCTGTTGTAATAAATCTCAGCCAAAATAACGCCATGGAGAACAATTAAAAAATTAAAATGTTTGTAACGGGCAGATACATGTCAATGTCAGAAATCCGAGGACATTACTGAAGAGTTTTTCTTATTGTATTAATAGTTAAATATTTAAAATTATAGGTATATTGCATAGACCTTTCATAAATAATGCCATGGAAAACAATTGAAAAATTAAAATGTTTGTAACGGGCAGATACATGTCAATGTCAGAAATCCGAGGACATTACTGAAGAGTTTTTCTTATTGTATTAATAGTTAAATATTTAAAATTATAGGTATATTACATAGACCTTTCACAAATACTGTCAATCCCGACAATGAATTGGAAACATCTTGAAAAATTAGATCAGTAGGATAAAGTTTCTTCATAGAATGAATTTAAATTTAAAAAATCTGATGTGGCCAGCACAATACCTTCCGTCAATCCTGTGTATTATTTATAAATTCCATACATAAATTTTCTTGCAAAAGATTCTAAATTTCCAGTAAAATTATTTCACAAACTATGCAAATTGCACTTGACACTGACATCTGCTTCATCATCTTCTTCTTTAGCTTTTCCCATTCGTTACGGGCCGCTATTTTTTATTTTCTTCTTCCACTCATTTCTGTCGTTCTTATTAAGTTCCTTTTCTCTCGTCTTCCGCAATACAGTCCATCCATCTTTGGTCTTCCTCTGTTTCTTCAACCTTCTATTTCTAAGCTATTCATTCTTTTTCCAATATATTCTCCATTTCTCCTCATGACATGTTCAAACCAATATAATCGTCTCTCTTGTATCTTTCTAGAAACTTCTAACACTAGAGTTATTTCTTCTTATTCTTTCATTCCTAACCGTATTTTTTCGTGGCTTCCCCGACATCTATCTCAACATCCTCATACATAGCTTCTTTTGGCGTTCCCCTAATTTTACCGATGTATGTGTATATACTTATGCACAAAAAAAACATTTTCACATAAAAGTTTTCCGCAAAGTTTTTCACGGATAAAATTCTATCTTTTCGGAATTTATCCACACCATTAATATCTTTAGATAAGGAAAATAAACTGATTGTATTCTTATTACTATACTAGTACACAAACGTACAAAATATTTTATACCCATTTTAGACAATATGATAAATAGATTCAGGACCACAAACAATAAATTCGACAGCCTAAACACGATACAACATATAGCAAAATACCGATTGATCGCGTCTTAGAGCAAATATAAATTAGACGCCGCATTCCTTATACTGCGCAATGGTTGAATGGTTTGTTGTGAAGCATTCCTTGCATGGTGAGCGATTAGGTGGGGATAAGAGGGAACAAGGCTTTTGTTTTGTACAGCGTGTTGCCTACCTAATTTGTTATTATTCTATGTTCGAATGTGATTTTGTAAGGTTATGTGCGGTGTTTATGTGTTTTGCGTATACTTTTTGTTTCACATTTTGTTTGAACTGTTAATTATTCAGCATGGTTCATCGCTGCTTAATATATAATGAACCATCAAAAGTACAAAAGCTTAATAGTAGCTTTCATTTGTAAGTTTTCCTATAAAAATAAGTCTGGTAGTGTTAATTACTACAAAAGATTGTGTAGGTTTCCAAAGGATACAGTTAAAAAAAACGAATGGTTGAATGTAAGGCACAATTTTGAAACGGGTTTCGTCAAAATATTCTTTTGTTGTTTTCATGTGCTCGACATTTTGAATATTCCTGTTTCTTTGGTAATCGACTAAATAATGCGATTCCAACTATCTTTCATTTACCAAATTTTTCTTCAATACTGAAACAAATACAGAAAACTTTCAGCACTTAATATACAAATAACTATTGTTTTTTATAAACATAATTTTTCTATTTAAAACCATATTCTTAATCCTTAATAGGTTACTCAATGACAGCTACTCTGCTGCTGTCACTTTGAAACTATTGCAAATGCAACCCGCATTTCACGAACGCCGCTTGCTAGCTCGGCACGCCCATTTGTAGGTCCTCCTTCACAACAAATGGTAGTATTCGGAGTCTAATTTATGCGAAGTAGCGTGGTTTTAACTAAATACTCAATAATGTTTTCCGGGTCTAATAAAAGTTTCATATTCTCTATTTCTTGTTAGTTATAATAATTTGAAATAAAATGTTTAAAACGTTTCCAAAATTTTTCACAGCCTAATAACTCTACCACGAATTCAAAACATGATTACATTTAATGGTATACATTTGTCCCGAACCCTTTTATTACTAGTTGAGTAATTTGAAAATATCTCGGTCATTTATTAGAAAAATTATACGATATTCGAGTACGCACGCGTCTTCCGTTAGGTACGACAGTACGACGTCACAACACAATGGTAAAGTTGCATGTCTACTCAGTTTACAATGTCAAGATTCCGTGTATAATTTCCAAGTTAAGGATCTCTTCAATTCATAACATATGTCTGAATGACAGTGGCGTAGAACTGGTTTGACAAGGGGTACTTACTTTATAAATAAAAAGAAATTTTATTTTTCTAAGAATTTGTTATTGGCGAGAAAGTTAGTAGGAATTTGTAATAAGAATTTTCAAAATGAAAAAGTACTTGTAATAAGGAATCGGGACTAAAGAAAAGATATCTGATACATATGTTTTTATATGTAGTTTTGTTCATAAATAATACAACATACAACTTTCGAATACCATTTATAAACTTATTGCTTGTTACAAGTTTTCTTAATAGATCAAGAAAATAAAATCATTGTAACAGTGAGAGTTAAAACAAATTTAAATAATAATGAGAAATTATTTCATTTGAGACTTTTTACTTCCCGCATTCCTTGGTAAATGACCACGTTTTAAGGTCCCTAGAATCAGATTTTAACATTTTCACGATAATGTCTATGGGTGTGTGTATGTGTGTGAGTGTGAATCTTCTGGGCATTCTAACTCAAATACTATCATCCAGAAAATTTTGAAACCATGTATTCTACCTCATTAATATCGAAAGTAGCCTTTAGATTTGGTGTAAATTGGATAACCGGAAATGGAACTTTACTTGAAGCTCATTATAAAAATTAAAGATTATTCTGTTTTCTACAGGTTTGCATTAATACTTTTACCATATATTTTATGGTTAAATTTATAAAATAATATAAAAATTAAATCCCGGAACCTATGCTTTAAACACAACCCCATGGTTACACAGTTCAGATCAAATGTATGTAACTGACAGATAAATGTCACTGTCAAAAAAATAATTATTGCAAATTAATAATAGTAACGTTTTAAAATGAAAATTGTTAATAGAACAATAATTATATTGAAAGGAACTTAATAGAGTGTCCAGCATTAGTAAATAGGTAGGTACCTATGTAGTTAAAAAAAATATTGTTTTGGATTATAATTTTATGATTATTATCAATAATATTATCGTCGTTGTCATTAGACTTTGTAAAAACTAATTTGAATGATTTTATTGAAAGTTATAAGACAACAAAATCTTACTTATTCTGCCGGAATTTGGATTGAATTTATAAGCACTTTTTTGCATGTGTTGCAAACAATATTACTTTTTGCATATTGACATTAAAAATGCGATTTTTTTTGCCAGCTAATAGATGGAAAGTGTTTCATTATTGTCGTGGGCAAAGATAGCTGTAGCCCGAGACAATGAAACTTTTTACCAAGGTTTGTATACTATTTTATTCACAATCGTAAATTAATAAATAAACGAATGGACTGAGCTTATCACTGATCTCTTAGGGTGGGAATAGGAAATAGCCCTGAGGTTAGGAAGTGATGTGGCATTTTCCGATTTGAACAACATAGCCATCAGTATAGCGTGATTATAGCAGAGGACGGATATTGGGCCTCTCGGAAAATGAGGTATAGCTATTTGTGTATTAAGAGCGCAAAATAGGACATTGTCGATTGAGAGGTTGACGCAGGAGCGCGGCATTCTCTCGAAATTGACAATGTCCATTTGCGCTCGAAACACACACAAGATTTTTTCTACAGTCGGCACAGTGGGGTCGTCCACCATAACAAAATATAATAAAATGTACACTTTGTACTTACACTACTACTCAATTAATAAGGATTAATATAAAGAAAAAACGTCTTTTATATTTAATTTTAATTTATCGTTATTTCCCATTCTTCTTGACCTATTGCTTCAATCTAATATTTTATACTTTCGTGTTTGTAAATGAAAACCCTGTTTTATTTTCACAATAGTGCGGCATTATTATTTTTTTTTTTTTTGGTTATGTAACATACCCACAGAGCAGTTATATGTTAGATTGATTTGTAAAGGTGGTAAATGTGTCACTACAGTGCCATTAGTTCCTGACTAAACGTTTCCATTAAGAATGTAGACAACATTTCTCAACATTGTATAGTTAGAAATTTGGACAGCGAGCGTTTTTTCTACTGTGTCGCGCTAGAGCAGCAAAGTGATATTTTGCATTGACAAAAGAAAACGCAAATGGCTACTTTCAATGTAGACTGTAGAAAAAATCATTTTTTCTCATAAACGCATAACAACATAATTTGATAGCGATAACTTTCAAAATAGGCAAAAAATAATGTGTAGAACACGGCACTAAACACAAATTTGCAGCTTCGACAGCATTCATACACGACATCCTCGGCAATGAAACGGCAGCCTCAGCAATGAAACGGCAGCCTCAGCAATTAAACGACAGCCACAACAATGAAACGGCAGCCTCGTCAATGAAACAGCAGCCTCTGTTGTAAATCTGGTATTTTAGTGCCTAGTTAAACAAATAACTATTTTCAGCAATAGTGCATAAAATATAAGACACTACGAAATGTTTTCTGAGTTTTTACCATATTATCCACTATTTACTTGGGAGTTCAGGCATGGTCTTGGAATTTATTAATTTATAATTTTATTATCATTCTACTCGTATATAATATATTTGCACAGAATTACTTAAATGAAAACTCGTTGAACTCTCGACAATATGCATCTAAAAAACCAAACTGAGTTAAGAAAAATTGAATTTGCTTCTGCCATTAATTTTCACATTTAGATGAGAATTATAAAAAATAGACCTAAATTTATTTTGCATGCAGTATTCATATTTTTTATGTTTCGATGTGATAAATTATAATATATTTTATTATATAAATTATTATCAAATGGTATCTATATGAAATACATGCATGGAAAGAGGATAGTATAACATTCAACTACTTTCAAAGCAGAGAATATTATATTTCAAGTTACGCAAATGGTGAGAATTTCTGCAAATTTATTTCGACTAATTTAAAATATAAATTTTAAACTTACAAAAACTGAATATGTTATTCTAGTATTCCGTCATTTAATGTTGGATTACACCGCCTTTATTAGTAATACCAGCTTTAATTCTATTAGGTATTCTTTGAATATTGTCTCATATGTCCTGCTAAGTAGGTTTTACTATATGTAGTAATGGATTTTTACGAAGTTGTTTTTCATTGTAGAAGGATTTCCGTAGAAGCTAAGTCTGGACTAGTAGATGACCCTTAAAATGCCGGCCGAACTATTATCACCCAATATTTGGCCCACAGTTTCAAGGCTATATTTAAAATAGCCGAAAGAATTTTATAGAAAATTTTAATCATTTGCGTAGGTTTATAATTTGTTGAAAATGTATACCGGCCGAACAATTATGAGTTTGGGCTTGTAATACAACAATACAACACTTTTAGTTTATGTTCTATTTAAATAAAAATAAACAAAACATAACTAAAAAGTTGTTTTAATGCTGAATTATTTTATTCACAGATCAAAGTATAAATTCTACCATCTTGTATAACAATACAATTGAAAGAATTCTGTTAAAATGTATTTGTTATTATTATTATTATTATTATTATTAATATTACTATTATTTCTGGTCGGAATCGAACCTAGGCCGTAGAATCGCAACCGGTTAAATTTGTACAGTTTTTTTCTTTTTAAGAATTCTGATCAAGGTCATTTTTGGATTGTATGCAAAGGCTACCCCTGTACTAAAATATGAATAGAAAATTCAAATTGTTCCTGTACTAGAACTATTAAATTTTTTAAAAATTCAATACTAAACGAGCATACTGCTGACATGAACCTGCATTATTAAAAAAGTATTATTGAAATTTATTAATATTTGACTTTGATTTTAATGGAAACACGAAAAATACCACTAAATTTTGGTTTTCCCATTAAAATCTTAGTTCAGTATTAAAGATTTCAATAATTAATTTTTTTAATGTAGGATAATTTCGGAAGTATGTATATGTAGTGTTGAATTTTTTAAATGTTAAGAGTTCTAGTACAGGAACAATTTATATGAATTTTCGCTTCATATTTGAGTACAGGTTTCCTTTTAAGACTTTAGTTCAGCTTATTCTGTCAAATTCAGTAATGTTTACTTAGTTTTATAAACTTTCGTTGGTTACAGTGACAATATTATCAACGAGTATCGTTTTATTTTGCATGTCGTAAATTAGTTGCAACAACATGATTTTTTGGAAGACAAACATGTTATATCTTTTCTTATCGCGCGTGCTTTTTGTCAATGCAAATATGAGAAAATAAATGTATGCCAATTTGTTCATGATACGGATTCTATCGCATATCGAGATTTTGGTAAATGACCACGTTTTATGGTCTCTAGAATCCGATTTTAACATTTTCGCGATGATGTCTGTGTGTACGAGTATGGATGTGTGTGTGTATGTGTGTGTGTGTGTGTGTGTGTGTATGTATGTGTACATGTGTGTGTGGATACTCTTTACGCTTTAACTCTAATACTATCATTCAAAAAAATTTGAAACCATGTATTTTTATCTTATTCTAATATGGAAAGAAGCCATTGAATTGTGGTGTAAAACAGATAACAGAAAATGGCACTTTACTTGAAGCTCAAAACGTCTTTTTTTTTCGAAAAATACCTTTAAATTTTATTTTTTCGACATTTATTGTTATTATAAAAATTAAAGAATATTAAATTTTCTGTAGGTTTGCATTAATACTTTTTCTATATATTTTATGGATAAATTTATAAAATTATCTATAATTCAGCTAATGTAACTCCTAGTTTACACAATTCCTAGAATGTATGTAACTGACAAATAAAAACTAAATTTTAAATTAATAATAGTAACGTTAATAGTGAATAGAATAATATTTATATGACAAGGAACTTAATATACATGGTTTGCAGCATAAGAAAATATGTAGGTATGTATTTAAATTAATAAAAATGAAATTGTGGGAGGTATTGTGTTGGCCACATCGGTTTTTTACCTCCCGCTACCCTTGAAAGGGAGGTATAGGGATCGTGCTAAAAATCGAGATTTTGGTAAATGATCACGTTTAATACTTTTTCTATAAATTTTATGGATAAATTTATAAAGTACTATAAAAATTATATCTCGGAGCTTATGCTTTAAACACATCTCCGTGGTTACATAGTTCAGCTCAAATGTATGTAACTGACAGATAAATGTCACTGTAAAAAAAAAATTTCATTTCAAATTAATAATAGTACCGTTTTAAAAGGAAAATTGTAAATAGAACAATAGTTTTATGTAAAGGAACTTAAAATACATAATTTCTAGCATTAGTAAATATGCAGGTATGTATTTAAATAAAGAAATAATATCCATTGTTGGGTGTGCTAATCTGATTTATGCACACATTTCGGTAATGATAATGACACATTTGTATTGTGCAGGCGTTTACCACAAGGGTTAATTTTATGCCATTTAAAATTCGAATTATTTGGCGTTAATCGGGATCGAATCGGATTCCCCAGATTTGCGACCAGACATCAGGCACGCGGCAACGAGACCCCATAGGTAAATGGCGGGCGGTATTTTGTTGGTAACATCAGATTTTTTAATATCCATTATCGTGATATTAAAATTTCATCATGCCTTTATATTTTCATCCAACCTTATATTCAAGATATATCACATTCCCTATTTTATTCAAATGAACTTTAGTTATTTGTTCAAAATTATCAGTTCATAAAAAAACATTTCTTTAACCTGTCTAATTACAGTATCCGTCACTCCATTGTTTGTATCTAAATTAAGTGTGACCATCTGATACGCGACAAAAAAAATCCCATCCATTATCTTCTCCTTGTCATTTGTCATATGCTTCATGTCCTCAAAATCCAACCCCACCCAAGCGAGTACGCCTCTGAATCCCCACATTTACATGGTCCGTTCCCCGTATCAAAAGAATTGAAGCGGAAACAGAAAGACATAATATTTAGCGTGGTTGTCATTATACGAGTAAAGCTAAAAAGTAAATCGACTCGTAAGTCACAGCAGTTTGACTTCATGCCACATGAAGACAACAACGACAACGAGGTTCTTTTTTTTTCTAAATAAGTGATATGAACAAAGTGTAGTGTAAGCAAAGGCTGCTATGATCACAAGGATGTGTAGACAGTTGATAGTTGTGGTGATTGTGTTAGGATTAAGTTTAGGGGTTAGAAATGGGTATGGATTGTCAGAAGTGTCGACGTGGGAAGGGGTGTGGCAGATTCAACCAACGACGCAAGCGAGTGCGTGGTCCTTACACACTAGGATTCCTATGACTAATACGAATGCAGAAAGTAAGGATAATTTCATGAAGATAATGACCGTTAGTATGACCAACCAATTTATAAAGGATTTATAACTATTATTTGAAGTATTCATTCCTAAAATAATCCATAAACGATTGACAGAAAAAACAATGCTAATCAACTACTCACTAATCAACCTTTATCAGTTGTTGATAATAACGGTCATTATCATTACTTGTTTTGGGTGTAGAAACAAAAACTCACATTATATTGTGTGGTGCTCGAAATTCATTAGGCACTTAATATGCATAAACAGTGTTTTTTTTCACATATTATTTGCCTGGTAAAATATTATGGGGTGATTTGTACGTGCAGTTTTAGAGAATAAAATTCTTTTTAGTGTTAATTTTTTTTAATTTACTGACTTAGTATCCGAGTAAACTTAAAGTCGTGGTAAAAATAAATATAGTATGCGTTATATCAAGAAATGAGCGTCGAAAAAATTTCAAATACATATTTTTACATTCCGTTACCTTTAGGTAAGGATTTTGGTTACAATTGAACAACCGGAAGTACCTTAATAGAAGCTTTTAATTGTTTTTCTAAAAAAACAGTATTATGTTATTTTTTGACATTTAATGTTATAATATTAAAGAACATTTTATTCTCTACACGATTTGATTTTAATGCCCACACGGTACAAATATTTCATCATTACCGATATTTGTATACAAAGCAGATTGGCACACCCAGCAATGGGAAATAGGCCATAATGATATATTTTTATTTATTTACGATTTGATTGCATTATTTTATTCATTTTCAATATATTTAGAGATAAAAATTTATAACGATATTAATTTTCATAAATTCGGTAATCTTTACTGCGTCATCATGGAGACATTTCCAATAATTCAATATTACTAATTGACAGATATCAGTGTAAAGTACAATTTACACAATTTGTATGTGAAATAATTTTACTGAAAATACAAGAAATTTTCTGTGGGGATTTAAATAAAATACATAGAAATGACGGAAGGTATTGTGTTGGCTACAACAGAATTTTTGACATGTTATACATACTTATTTCTTCGTATTTAATAAATTGAATTGTTTACAGTTCTGATTATTACAATAAAAACTGTATAAAAACAGTTGACTGTATAGTTATTGGTTTCACAATTTCATCGATGTTCGTTTTTAGAATTATTCGCATTCTTTTAAATCCATTTATTACCTCAGCTGTAAATTAAGTTTACTCAGGCACTAAAAGCGAATATATATAAATATTTTGGCGCCTAAAAACTATAATTTTATTCTCTAATCGCTCTGTATAAAGCACTGCATAAAGTTTTAATGAGATGCAAATATTCATAATTACTAATTCTAATTTCTCATTTTAAATGCCCGTGTAACGGATTTTGTCCGCTGTATAGATTTTGGGTGGTTATTAAAATTTTCGCTGTTGCCACCTCAAATGATAGTCCGACTCAATACAGCAAAAATAAGTATACGCGATTTTTTTTATAAATGAATATAATTTAAATTTTAAGCGTTTCTTAAATTAATCATATTGTCAAATGAGTTATTGTGGATTACTGTCAAAATTTCCATTTTTACCTCTCGCTAAGAAAGATATTGGAATCATACTAAAAATCGCATACCCAGATTTTAGTGAATATGCACGTTTTATGGTCCCTAGAATCCGATAATAACATTTTTACGATGATGTCTCTCTCTCTCTCTGTGTGTGTGTGTGTGTGTGTGTGTGTGTGTGTGTGTGTGTGTGTGTGTGTGTGTGTGTGTGTGTGTGTGTGTGTGTGGATGTATGTGTGTGTGTGTGTGGATGTGTGTATGTGTGTTGGGTTGGGTTGTTGGAGGTACTATTTCTCAAATTCTATAAGATTATAAACCTGTGTAACTACGGATTCCTCAAACTAACAGTAATGGGAAGAGTTGAATAGATTATGGTAACAATTGGACAACCGGAAGTAGTAGTATTTTAACAAAAATCTTGTAAATAATATTTTTTGGATATTTATGTTATTACAAATATTAAAAAACAAAATTCTCTATCCAACACATTTAAATTTTTTAATATACCTTCTATAGATTTAAAGATATAGATATCTTATCTATAAAATAATCTGTTGCAGTAAATGTCACAGCCTGCTCACAACCCATGCAAACATCATGGGAAGTACTTAAGAAATTAAATTGTCTGGAATTAACAGATAAATTTAACTAATGTCAGTATTGTATTATTAATCATATACTTCAAATTATAGATATATTACATGAACCCAGAAATAACTCCAATCCCGATAATGAATTAGAAAAACCTCGAATTTTTAGAAGAAATGGAGAAAACTTGCTCATACAATGAATTTAAAATTATAGAAAATACGTAAATATAAAGATTAGGTGTAACTAGATTTTTTTGTGTACAAGAAATATTAAATACAATACTTATAAATACCACAATGGAAAGGGCGCGAGAGGTATTGTGATGGTCACAACAGATTTTTTGTTTAAGAGTAGCTTAAAATGTATGCCTTTGTTGGTATAACTGGGCATTAAAAATAAAAGTTTATTTTTTTCAATTACTTTATGAATATGAAATATCAATTTATTAAAATGGCACGAGATATTTATGTAAAAAATCTGATGTGACCAACACAATACCTCCCGTCATTTACCTATGAGGTTTCGTTGCCGCGTGCCTGATGTCTGGTCGCGAATCTGGGGAATCCGATTCGATCCCGATCAACGTCAAATAATTCGAATTTTAAATGGCATAAAACTAACCCTTGTGGTAAACTCCCGCACAATAAAAATTCAACAGATATAGAGTTAAAGAATTATAAAGATATTAAATTTCTTAAATCAGCCAACTATGCTAACTTAACCATATAATAATATATTTAGATAATTCAAATTGACAGATGTCAGTATCAATAAAAAGTAAATGAATGAAAGAATAAGGGAAATAACTCTAGTGTTACATGTTCCTAGAAAGATATAAGAGACGATTACATTTGTTTGAACATGTCATGAGGAGAAATGAATATATTGAAAGAAGAATGAATAGCTCAGTAGAGGAAAAAAACATAGGAAGACCAAATATAAGATGAAAGATCTGTATTGCGGAAGACTTGAGAGAAATGGAACTGAGGGAGGACGACACGCAAAACAAAAATGAGTGGAAGAAGAAAATAAAAAATAGTGGCCCGTAACGAATTTGGAAAAGCTAAAGAAGAAGATGTCAGTGTCAAGTGCAATTTGCATAGTTTGTTTATAAAATAATTTTACTGGAAATATAGGATCTTTTGCAAGCAAATTTATGTATAGGGCACGTGCAGTGACGTGACTTTGCTGACTTTGGCAAGCAGATATGGGGACCCGTGTCAAAATGACAGCTATTAATTATGTCCATGACTGACAAATATCATAACTTTTCATTCAAAATTTCATGATTTTCTTATTTCATGTTATCAGGAACCAAAAAATGAAATGCCAAGGTCAGAAAGTCACATGACTGCTCGTGCCCTATACACAAATTTTCTTGTAAAAGATCCTATATTTCCAGTAAAATTATTTTATAAACAAATTATGAAATATTATTTACACATTTAATGTTATTAAAAATATTAAATAATATGCTCGAATTGATTGCATTTTATATTTCATATTCAATGGGTATAGAGTTAAAGAATTATAAAGAAATTAAATGTTATAAATTAACCAGCTATGCTATAATCATGGAAACAGCCACTATATTAAGAAAATTCTAACTGAAAAGAAAATGAATATGGTAGAGATGAGGATGTTGAGATAGATGTTGGGGAAGACACGGAAAGATACAGTAAGGAATGAATGAATAAGGGAAATAACTCGAGTATTAGAAGTTTCTAGAAAGATACAAGAGAGACGATTACATTGGTTTAAACATGTTATGAGGAGAGGTAAAGAATATATTGGAAGAAGAATGAATAGCTTAGTAATTGAAAGTGGAAGAAACATAAGAAGAAATAATAAAAGTACACGAACAAGTACAGATTTACAATTACCTATTAATTCCCATTTATTTTCATCGTAAATATTAAAAGATTATTTTGATAACAGTTTGTAAAATGTCACTTTTACTACCTATAGACGGTAACTATAGTTTTAATGCCTATGGTTGCTTTTTACCTAGCAACCGCTCAACAAACGCATAGCAACCGTTCAACAAACGCATAGCAACATAATTTGATAGCGATAACTTTCAAAATAGGTACTAAAAATAATCACTAAATTAATATTAATTCTAAAATAGGCAAAGAAGTAATGTGTTCAACACGGCATCAAACAATGATTTACAGCTTCGGCAACATTCACGAAAGAGCAGCTTCTGCTGTAAATCTGGTATTTTTGTGCCCAGTTAAACAAATAACTATTATTATTTTATGTAAACTACTACCTTCCCAATGTAAGCCGGTTTTATATGTTTCAAAAATTATTTTGAACGATATTTCATGCTATATAGTAATAAAATAAACAATAACTTGGTATTTTCGTAAATAATTAAATGAAAAATTAGCGCCAGAAATAGTCATGAAAACCAACCCCCACTCCTATGACGTTAAATTACATATTACACGTCATTCATAGTCAACAGGAAAACATTGTCTAACACCTACTTTATTTATATAAGTAAATGTAGACGATAGTGTGAACTTTGACATATTCTGTTTCAGATCACGTGAATTTATTCAATATATTACACAAATTTCAATAATTAATTGTAAAATATCTATTGGATATTTCGTGATATTTTCAAATATGTGACTATTTATGGAATAATATTTTTTTAAATTTAATACTTAACAAGACATAAAATTCTTGCAAAAACCCTATTGGTTCTTCCCATTAATATTAAAATGAGGAATACAAAGTGTCACATTTTAATAGTATTTGAGAAATCGAGAGAGAGAGAGAGAGAGAAAGACTGCGGACTATTAATTTTTAAATATAAAAAAAAATATTCCTGTGCTGCTATCTTTACGGTATCTTTGAAAGCCTCGAAATAATACCTAATAAGTGCCCTCTAACGGGACAGATGTATTGTCATTACCGAATTCATATTGGCACATCCAGATATAGGTAATACCAGTAATACCTACGTAAATAATTATAAATACATATGTACGAGTACGAGTATTTTAAATTGTTATTCTAATATCCAGTAGTACCAACTAGGCTTAAATTTTAAGCACAGATCACTAAACTTAAAGATGCGAAAGACGCATTTAATAATATCGCGTTACCGTGTTTGCACTGCTCTTACCCCATTAACGTGCTTGGAACTAAAATGCAAAGGTAGATTTAGCAGCTTATGGAAATATATAATTTCAAAAATATTTTATGGACATATAAAATTTGAAATAATAACTACTGATTTAACTGTAAATAAATATTTATTTTTATTATGTATATATATATATATATATATATATATATATATATATATATATATATATATATATATATATATATATATATATATGTACAAATTAAAGAATACCTATTATCATATTTTTTTCTTAAAATTTGTGCAAGGTTCTTGAGTAGCCCTCTTTAAAATTATTGGTAGTTTACTCCTAGATTATCAATGATTTAGACGTTTGTGTATATCTCAACCAAATATTCGAGATGGAAACTGTATCTTTTTGGTTCGCAGACTTACCGCTATTAAAAATATAAGCAGAACATGAATATATTGCAATATTCATTTTGTCATACATGAATATATTTATTTTCATCTGATTATGTTTTCAACACAGTCTCAATTCAATCAATTTCATTTACATAAAATGTCAATATGTCATTTTTTAAACATCATTATTAACATACTTCGAACTACAACAGTATAACAGGTCGGCTATTCGAGTTACATGAGTTTTAAGCGACAAATAAGCAAATCAAAATTTTGAGAGCAATGCATAATAATTCATTTGACTAGTTCATTCAATGCTACATTGTCAATTCAAACAACATTTAAAATTTAAGTTACATTGGTGTAACCGGCCATAAGAGGCGTAAAATACACATATATATACGTAATTATTTTATCATAGTCCCTTTTTACCTGTCGCTAAGAGAGGTATTGGATTAATGCTAAAAATAGCATATTCAGATTTTAGTGAATAAGCACGTTTTAATGTCCCTACAATCCGATTATAACATTTTTACGATGATGTCTGTGTGTGTGTGTGTGTGTGTGTGTGTGTGTGTGTGTGTGTGTGTGTGGATGTGTGTGTGTGTGTGTTATTGGAGGTACGATTTCTCAAATTCTATAAGACTAAAGACCTATGTAACTACGGATTCCTCAATCTAACAGTAATGGGAAGAGTTGAATAAGTTCTGGTAACAATTGGATAATCGGAAGTAGTAGTATTTTAACAAAAATCTTCTAAATATTATTTTTTGAAAATTTATGTTATTACAAATATTAAAAAACAAAATTCTTTATCCGACACATTTAATTTTTTTAGTATATCTTCTATAGATTTAAAGATATAGAAATATAATCTATAAAATAATCTGTTGTAATAAATCTCACAGCCTGCTCACAGCCCAAACATATCGATAAGATAATGGAAGTCCAGAAATCGGTTTCATTTAATAACGAATCATAATCTTACAAATTCAAAGACAATAAGTATTTTTATTTGACAGTGCCTCCAACCGGCGTCGGTTGCCGTTTTGGCGACCGGCGGCGGCTACCGTTAGCTTACTTAGCTTGTATATATCTCTAAAAATAACAATAACCTCACCTAACGCATAAAAATCAAGCTTGGATAACTGGGACCAAGTATCAGAACTGTCAGTTGACAACTTATACAGGGTGTAACACTAAAACCGACCACCGCCATTATTTTCTTTATTATTATAGTTACAAAAGAATTTTATAGAACAAAGTTATAGGAGTCTATGGGGCACTTCCCAGTAAAGAAGAAAATATATTTTTTAAAACCAGTGGTTCTCAAATTGCAACACAAAGTTATATTTTTTTAAATGGGATTATGTTGGGATTATTCATATTCTGTAAGCCTATTCGATAGCGTATTTTTTTCTGAATTCAACAATGTATTAATTTAATATCCTAACAATCAAAATATTGAGCCAAATGCGATTGAAATTTAAATAAATTTGTTTTTTATAGTCATTTTTCAGTAGGATGTATGAAAAACAAGAATTGCTATAAGTATGTCAATTTGAATTATTTAGAATAGAAATCAAATAGAACACTGTTTATAATGTTGTTAACAAATATTTGTTTCATTTTAATTTAAGCTCCATTGTTTTTCAATCATAGCCTACTGAATAAATGAAATTTACTTAAATTTCAATTTAATTTTTCTCACTATTTTTATTATGTAAAGATATAAAATAATCACATGGTTGAATTTAGAAAATAATACTCTATCGAATAGGCCTACAAAGTAGATATCATGCTATTTAAAAAAATATAACTTTATGTTGTAACATGAGAACCACTGGTTTAAAAAAATATTTTATTCTCCAATGGGATGTCCCCCTTGGTCTCCTAAAATTTTATTCTATACTATATTTTTATAACTGTAATAATAAAGAAAATAATGGCGGTGGACACCCTATTATATTTCTCTAGTAACAATAACCTCACCTAACACACAAAAGTCACGCTTGGAAACTCGGACCAAGAATGAGAACTGGCAGTTGATTGCCGGCTGCCATTTAGATTGTAATACCGTAACCGGAGCGCCGGCTCTCGTTGATACTTTTTTGGAAACTTCCATTTTTATTTAGTTTCTGTTACTAAATTATTTTCTTCTTTCAGGTCGCATCAGCCCCGACTTTAACTACGACTACGACGAATTAGGGCGCAAGAAAGACGGCTTTAAAGTGAAGAAAAAATATCGAAAGTTCATGCTGCCGCTGTTGATAGCGTACAAATTAAAATTCTTCGCATTGATTCCTGTGTTGATTGGCGGGTTGTTACTGCTAACAGGCGCCACCGGATTAGCTGGCTTCTTCTTCGCATTATTCGCCGCAACAATGGGACTTACCAAGGGTCATTAGTAACATCGTATTTCATTTATTATAGAAAAAAATGTAATAGCGATTCAGTTCATTTATTGTACCAGTGTATACAATTTTATAGAAAATTTATTTGATACAGAATAGAGAAAATCACGTGAAGCAGTAATGTAAAAGAGAAAATGCCATTTGATCAGTACATTACGTTATAAATCTATGCCACAGTAAAAGCCTGTTTAGATATAATTACCAAAAGTTAACAAATTGGCAAAGAAAGATTCATAGAAAGTAAAAAAAAAAATGATCCATTGTCATAAATTTGTTAATTTTGCGTAGTAATAATTTAATGTAAAATATCAATACATTTACTTTCGAATATATATGTGGCTTGCTTCAAAAACAACTAATGTCAATTTTTGTCTTGTAATAATGTCAATGTAGATATACTAGTAAAATTTTGACGAACTCTATTACTATATATAGATAGTTTTAATCAATCAATATTAAGGTAGTTCACCAATAAATCGAGTTTCTATAGATGTTCATAAAAATTTAACTATGTGTTAAGAATGACCTAATACATTCACAGTTAATTTTTCATAAACTTCTGACGTACAGAAAATGAGCTATTCGCCTCGAAAGACAGATATTTTAACACGTGAAGCATAGGAACAATGCTACCATAACCAATGTTTTGATTGATAGCATCATTTTGCTTCTATAGATTTTAATAAAAAACTAATATGTAGTAGTTTAATATGCTTCGAATGTTATTTCAAACGATGAAAGCGATCTGGCGTACAGTTTTAGAGTAATCGTAGTGTAAAATAGTGTACTCGACGACAGAAAAAGTCGAGTGAGAGAGGCAGCGGCAACACTGTATGTTTACGTCACGGGGAGAGGGTAAAACTAATATAATATATAGATAAAAATATTACTTCTTACATTTGCATTTAATGTATTTTTTATTCATTTATATTTTTGAAAAACTATATAACAACATTATAACTGCTAAATTGATTTTTTGACAGTCTAAAAATGACATTTAAATGACAGCAGGCATAAATTACGCCTTCATTACCGGTTTTGGAACTAGAGTTTTTGGGCAGATTTTAAAACAAAATTTGAGATGTTTCCCGGCGTTGTATTAATAAAGTAGGCTACGATCCAGCAGATATCAAATTTAAATGTAATTTTTAGAATCTCAAAAAATCTATTTAGCTGTTATAACATAGTTAGATGGTTTTTCAAAAATATGAATGAATAAAAAATGCAAATGTAAGTAATATTTTTTATCTACATATAATTTGTTATATTATTTTTAATACGTCGAAATTGACAGCGGGAATAAGTCAGTCAAAACGGTGAATATGTAACTACGGCTGGATTCAGCGGCTCCCTGCTAAAGCTGTTCCCCTCTTCCCCTTCCAATCAAAACGCGACGTTGCCAGCTTTCCGATAACGCCGTTTCGTAGCGGTGTGGGTGTACATATTTATGACATACGGCGCGAGAAAGTAGTCACCTACCAAAAGTTTTCTTTAGAAAGGAGTTATCGTAGAATGCGCAGTATATGTTCAGCGCGCTCAAATTTTTGGCTTGGACGGTAGCTGGTGAACTACGAGTACCTTAATAGTGCTCGATGCCAAATTTTATAGAAAGATAGGTTTGTTATAATTACTATTATGTCTTGTTGATTTTAAATAACATATTTCCAAATTACAAAATGATGACTTAGCTTGTTTTTGCATTGAGCTACAGATATAAAAACAATGTAGACAGCAAAAATGAAAATATAAATTTATACATATGATTTCCGCAGCAGACTGTTATATTACGTCAACAATCATTTAACCAACTAGACGGCATGGACAACATGCGGCCCCGCGTAATAAATTTATGCGGCCCGCGGACCGATTTTATTTAATTTAATATTACGTATGTATTTAACGTAAAATATAAAAGTTAGGTCCCATAATTTGGGAACCGGTGATATAAATTTATTTTCTGATATAAATTTTCTTATTTAAAATGACACAATTTAACTACACTTGTACCTAATCAAATAAGACAATTATTAATATTGAGCAAGCATATTGAAACAGCCTGTATATAAATATTTAATCCGGCCCGCGATAAATAAATTATTTATAATGTGGCCCGCGAACCGAAACTATTGGCCATGCCTGAACTGGAACGTTTACTCCACTTCCATGGTAACAGTGGCATGCGCTGCGATTACTTGGATTACACTGATCAAGTTGTCATACCTGTCATCGCGTATTTATACATACATGTGTATATTGCAAAGTGCACCGATGTTAAAAAATATTTAAATTAACATAATGTGTATCATGTTCGCATGATACGCCTGCATTGTTACAATACAGTGACCATACTTATCATACATATGACATAAATAAACTGATTCATATAATACATACCGTATTTTCAATCATGTTCCTAGTTGGCATCTTTTGTAAAATAATTTCATATTTCATCTTCTAAGATTTAAATAAATGCAAGTTTAAATTTTATTAATTCTTAAATTAATAAATAGGTATTTTAATGTAATAGTCTTAACATACATATCAGTTGGTATATGATAAAAAAATTAATCCTTCGCTAAAAATTTAATTTAAAGTATATATTTAATTATTATTCCGAATCCTATTATAAATATATTTTTAACAATGTATCAGCTGATGTGGGACAAGGGTCATATATAAGGTCATTAGAAAAATACGGACATATGGCTATTTGCATTATTATCGAATTTAGATTTTTAGTTTTCAGTAAATAATTTTTCAAAATTATGGAATGTTAATGTATTATTTTTTGTCATGATATTTATACCTTCATTGTTTGAGGATTTCGAACTGTCTAAGATTCATTAAAGAGTAAAATTAATTTAACTGCCGTACTCCGTTCAAAATTCTAAGCTACAGATATAATAAACGCTGCAGTCTAATAATTGAAATTTTTTAAGAACATCTCAATTGAAGTATAATCTACCTGCTCTCCAAGTTTTAAAACAATTCACCACGCGGTACCTGAGATATTTGCAATTAAATTTGGCCTTTTTAACACGTAAAGAATAGGAAATGGCAAAATAAACACAACATTTTAAATTATAACTTTTATATCCACTATGACATTTAATCGAAAAACTAGTATGTTATAGTAAACTAATTAACGGATTTTATGTAAAAATTAGAAAATTATTTGCCACCCAGATTTAATTTTATTGCCTCTAGAAAAAATTAATCTGAAGATATGATAAATAGGTAGAATTATACTTGACAACCATGTACATGTGTTTCAGATGAAGTATCAGTTAAGTTAACACCCGCTTGGTATTAGCGAATAAGAGGTGATCTTAGGCTAAAGGAATTTCAGACGTACATTCGAAAGAAATATTTTTGAAATTGGTATTTTACGTGAAAAGCATGAAAACTTTAAACAGTATTGTACTACTTTTGTAATTTTAAGAAAGAAATATATTAATTTGTTTTGCAGTTCCCATTTGTAGTTATGAATTAGTATTATATCTTAAAATATCTTATTACTTTTATACCCGAATGTACCAATAAATGTCTAGATACGACGATGCCACAGTTATTCTTCAACATTGAAATACGACACTTGTGTATGTGTTAGTGCGAGTGGTACAGTTCAAAAAAAAACTTTTCTACGGAAAAATAAAGAAAATTCATGGGTTACAGCCGTTGATATTGGCTTTTAACTATTTTGATGCAATCTGTTTATATAATATAATGTTAAAAAATATAAGTTATTGCAAATATAAACTGCATTAGCTTAATTTTTATTTTGAACATAGAACAAGTTTTTGAATAGGTACACTCGAGTGACAACTACCTTAAAGAAAATGTATGTACATACATACATTTCCAAAAATACCATTAAGTTAAATAAATCTTTTAAGTTAAATATTTATTTAATTGTTTTTAATTATTTTATTTATTTAAATTGTGTGCCTACAGTTAAGACGAAATATTATATTCTTTTTATTATTAATAACTAATAGTTCCTAATTCAACTTCAAATTTAAATTATATTTTATTCAAAAAGATTTTAGCGCCGGTTTTTTATGCCAATTAAATTATCTTTCATAATTTTATTGAAAAAAGAAATACATATAAAAAGTATGAAAGAAAATTTCGTTTGTTAACCTCGCATTAAACTCTTTATACCAACTGTATAGTAATAAAATGGTAATAATTTTCCGTTATTTCCACGAATTAACTGAAGAACTTCTTTAACTATCCGTTAGGCTAGGCGAAGGTAGTTATACCTCTGAATAACAGATGGCAGCGCTACACAATTTCAACGTTACATTAGAACTTGAACTTATTAACAATTAGGTCAATATGTAAAAAATGTAATTATCAAATATGGCTATTAACGTGGGTAATATCCACATACATACAAACTGTATTACTGTTATAGATTATAGATTTGATAATTACATAATACGTATAGTATACTTACTGTGAAATATACGGTGTGATCTCAGGCGAAGATACTAACCATACATAAAATGCGCCATCAATTATTAATTAATAAATATTTATATGTATAATTTATTGAAATGATGAATATAGTTATTGTTTTATACAGAAACTGTTTATTTTGTTATCCTTGAAAATTTGTACTTCCCAAAATACAGAGCCTTACAATGAAATAAAGAAATTAACAGATTATGTTTGATAAAATTGTAGTTATTTAAGAACAAATACAGTGGCAAAAATTAGTTCAGTAACAATGTTATTTTCTCTATCAATCGTTTGTGGATTATTTTCTAAAATAAACCACAAACGATTGATGCTTCTAACAGCATTTTTATTTGATGTTTTTTTTTCTCACATAATCCAAAAACGATTGAAAGAGGAAAAAAATCTGATGTGGCCAGCACAATACCTTCCGTCAATCCTGTGTATTATGAATAAATTCCATACATAAATTTTCTTGTAAAAGATTCCAAATTTCCAGTAAAATTGATTTTACTTTAGCTTTTCCCATTTGTTAGGGGCTGCTATTTTTTTATTTTCTTCTTCCATCCATTTCTGTTTTGCTTGTCGTTCTCATTCAGTTCCTTTTCTCTGAAGTCTTCCGCAATAAAGACCTTTCATCTTATCTTTGGTCTTCCTCTGTTTCTTCAACTTTCTATTACTCATGATATATTCAAACCAATGGAATCGTCTCTTTTGTATCTTTCTAGAAACTTCTTACACTAGAGTTCTTTCCCTTATTCTCTTATTCCTTACCGTATCTTTCCGTGTCTCCCCAACATCTCTCTCAGGAAAACAAGCAATCGGAAGTAAAATGTGTTGAACCATTTTGCTAGCCTAGCATTTGTTTGATTTGCTCGCAAGCAATCCAAGCGCCAAATATCTCGCTTGTCTTGCTAACTTATGAAATATAAAGGCGGGAAATGCAAATTATACATACATGAATTTAACTTGTACGGTTTCTATCTCATTTTATGGTGTGTTTATATCAATTACATGTCAAAAAGACTTTCAAAATTTTGTAATGAATATTCATAAATTTGAAATATTTTCTTAGACCTAAAAAAATGTTCAAAATTAATTCCACTATCTACAAATATTTGTACATACCTATAAATTCATTTTGTATAATTGTTGTAAAAGAAAAGTAGTTAAACCTAAACCCGGGTTAGCCCCTTATTGTCAAGCTACGATCCCTGAAGAACCTAATTCCATCGAATATACACATTTTTGAGCAAAAGGAGTCCTGAAAATAAAAGCTGAAACATGCTGTACTGCTCATGCCAGTTGCTCGAAGCAAGAAGCAAGAAAAGATGCAATCGAAAATATAAGATTCATCAAGAGAAAACAAAAGAACAATATTATAAGAAAAGAAAAATTCATTGTCAGTTTCACAGAGACCATATGGCGGTATATTACCGCCTGAACGAATGAAAAGGTGGGTAGGCTCACTAGATGATTCCGAAAATAAAGATGATGAAATGACCATATATGAAAATGAAGAAATACAATCCGAAAATCAAGTTGAAGCAACAAAAGGCGAACAAAAGGAAAATGAAGACCTGTCGTATACGCAAGAGAGTGAATACGAAGAAAAAGAAGAAGAAACTCGAATATTCGATAAAGATGCTCAACACGAAGATAAATATTCCAGATGGAGCTGTCTGCGATCACGGAAAAAGAAGCCAGTCGACATCGAGGACAATGTCGCATCAGGATTGGCCGAACTGTAAGAGACATATCAAAGGAGTCCAGGAGTCTGCTGTCAAGCAAGAAGAAAACAGTTGATTATTGATTGTAATTCAATGTGCCAAATTGTAATCATTTTTAAACGAAATATAGTTATATTTTTATTTAATAAAAGCTTTATAAAAAGAACATTAAATAAACGCCTACCTCTCGACAATCCTTCTCACATAAATAAATAAAACTAATTGCTACAATTAATGTTTTTCAACAATGCTAAATGAACCAATTTATATATTGTATAATTAATGTTTTTTGTGCTTAAAACAGTGTACCTATATTCTCGTATTTATGTTTGTGAAGTGCAAGAAATCCAGAAATAAATTACTGTAAATTTATATTTACGCGCGTTGCGCGCGTTGGTAAATAATTGTAGTAATTCAATACTTGACACCGAGAAGTATAAGGTTGGCTCGCTACCTGCACTAATAAATTGGATGATGTGAACCAGATCTGGTGAGACACTTGCCTAATGACAGGAAAAATGTAATATTCATTAATACAAATTTAATTCATTAACACTATACAAAAGTTATTAAGACCCTGTTAAATATGTTTACTAGAGTAAATAAATTTATCACCTTCCAATATATCAACTTTAGTTGTTTGTAGTATGTTGTTCTGTATGCATCATTAGAATATCTCTACTTCTGTCTGGGTTACATTATATATATATACAGGGTGGTGACCGTGACACCGGAACATAGGACTTTAACATGTAAACTCAGATTTTCGTATTTATATACCAAATAAAGGAATCCATAGGCACCAGTTCCATAGCATATTTCAAGTAGTCTAAGCAATAAATATCTATGTTTTTTTAATAAATCTAAGGAAAGGGGTACTCTTTTTAATTTATTTCATGCCTTTGTTAAATCTAAAATTGAATATTGCATTATAATACGGTTCATTGATGTAAATTATGTAATAATTATTGTCAGAATCCTTCACAAATTTCTTAGATATTGTTATAACAAAAGTTTTGGCTAATTTACTAATAATAATTATTTGCAGTTGTTAGAATATTTTCATACTACTTCTTTTGTTACCAAGAAGCAAAATTTTGAATTTTCATTTTTATACAAATTAATTAATAATCCAGTATATGGCATAGCTTTGTTATCTTTCATAAATATTCACGTTTCATCAAAGCATGCTTGTCTATCAATTATTTTTTCAAACAGATATCCCAGAACATAGTTATTTATGTATCACGGTACTGACAAAAAGGAACTTCAATGCCGAGGTGCATATTAAATTTTATTTGAAATGGAAAAATTGTGAAAATTGAATAAATATTTTTTTATAGGTTATATATACATAACTGTCAGTCTAACATTCAATGTTGCCAATCTCGGATATTAAAGATGTTGTAGAGAACACTCAAAATTATGTTTTATCTCAAACAGAATTATTTTGTTGGTTCTTCTTGCACATCCGCAAGCGGCCTCGGCGACAATTTTTCTCTCGGTACGCTAAAGAGTGATTTCACGGCCTTGATATACAAATAAGTATTGTCATTTTACGTACAAATTTACTATTGTATATCGTACACTTGCCTAAATTATCTTACATCTCCAATAATTATCATAAGGTTGGCAATACTACATTTGTATGAAATCGTCGTATAATGGATTACTTTAGTGCCGATATCTGAACTTTTAATGACGATTTTTGTGCACTTTAGTGACGAATTCAAATAAAATATTTTATTGGTCTCAATGTGTACAACTTCTAACAATTATGTGAATTGTAATAAGGATATTGGTATTTTTGGAATGAATTTTACTACTTTCAGAAATTTAATTTTCGAATAAGTTCACATTTTTTACATTTTGATATTTTCTTTGGCTTAATTGTAACTTCAAATATGTATTCACACTATAATGTTTATTTTTGTTATTTTACTCTGTAATTGAGGTCTTTGGATGTGGTTGAGTAAATAAAGATTTATTATATATTTATTATTTAAAAAACAACAATCAACATAATGTCCGACGGGCAAGCTGCTTGAAAGGAATAAGGTGCCCTCACTTGTCAAAGTCTGGAATTGCAAGGATACTTTTATAAAACTCGTCAAACAGAACGTTTATGCAATGATATAGCAAATGAGCTTCCTAAAAAGAGAGGAGAGGAAGATGTTGTCTTTGGTCAAAAAATTCGATAGGGAGTTTCTAAGGAATAAGCAAGTTTTGGGGGCCCTAGAATACGAATTAACTATTTTTACGATGATGTGTGTATGTGTGCATGCGCGCGTTTGTGTATGTGTGAGGGAGAGATCATTTCGGATCGCATAACTCCAATACCACGATTCCAAAAATTATATTTTTTCGTATTCCTCAAGTTTAGATCCATATGCAGACATGATTAGATTTTGGTTATAATTGGTCCACCGGAAGTACTTTCATTTGCAACTTTTAGCAGTTTTTCTTGAAAAGAAGTAGTTAAATATCATTTATTGACATTTAATGTTATTATAACATAAAGAATATGTTATTTTCTATAAGATTGGATTATAAACATATTAAATTTCATAACTCAGCCAGCCATGCTAACCATGGAAACTGCTAATATATTCAGATAATTCAATTTGACTGATGTCAGTGTCAATTCAATGAAACGAAAATGAATATGGCAGAGGATGTTGAGATAGATGTTGGGGAAGGCACGAAAAGATAGGGTAAGTAATGAAAGGATAAGGGAAATGGCTCGAGTGATAGATATTTCTAGAAAGATACAAGAGAGACGATTACATTGGTTTAAATATGTCATGAGGAGAGATGAAAAATATATTGGAAGAAGAATAAATAGCTTAGTAGCAGAAGGTAGAAGAAACAGAGGGAGACCAAAGATAAGATGGAAGGACTGTATTGCGGAAGACTTTAGAGAAAAGGAACTGAATGAGGACGACACGCAAAACAGAAATTTTATATTTTGTAGAAAAAGCCTAAAGATATTCATTAGCACTAGAATAATTTTGTTTTCACATAGGTCCACATTCATAACAGAAACTAGCGGCTTCCTTTTTCACACTCGGCAAACAATTTGTATACTTTTATATATGTTAGGTTGACAGCAGCCAGGTTGACATCATACAGAGCATACACAGCAGCCAGAAGCAAGATAGAAGCCATTTTGTGATGTTACTAATTGTTTAAAATATCAAATACATTGTAAATATTATAGAGTTAATAAAACTATATTAATTAAGCATTGTTGAGTTGTTAAGCATGCAACAAAAGCAGACAATAAAACACATTCTGCACGACTTGCGTAAACTATTTTTCCTGCAAACACATCTTAATCTGAAAAAAACTGAACACTGTGAGTGACGTTACTTTTGGAAACAAAATAAACCTAACAAAAAAGATAATTAAAGAAGATTCAAGAATCCAAGAGCCACATTTGTCAAAATGACATTTTAATCATTTGAAGTAGGTAGTCTTTTATAAAAACATTTAATTAGAGAGTACATTTCAGCAGCGGCAGTGATTGTAACATCAATGTTAAAGTAGTAAAAAAAAGTAAAAATAAAACATGACTACAAAAAAATGCAATGTGCTTAACGAAAATAGTTTTAAAAAAACTGATGTGGCGAACACAATATAAATACTTAAAATTAAATTTAAATACCAGGTTCGATACCGACCAACGCCAAATATTACGAATTTTAAATGACACAAAAGTGACCCCTGTGGTGCACTCTCCATGCCAGCAATAAGTGCTCGTGTGGTGACACGCCCGCACGGTACAAATATGTCATCATCGTTACCGAAATCTGTGTACAAAGCAGATTGGCAGACCCAGCAGTGGGTACTATGTCGTTATGATATATTTATTTTATTTATATACTTACCTATATTCATTGCTGGCGTGGAGAGTGCCCCACAGGGGTCATTTTTGTGCCATTTAAAATTCTAAAATATTTGGTGTTGGTCGGAATCGAACCCGGTTCCCCAGATTCGCGTGAAGCGACGCCTGGTAAACGCCCGCACGGTACAAGTATGCGTCATCATTATTACCGACATCTGTGTACAAAGCAGATTGGCTCACCCAGCATTGGGGAGGGTGGTATCTTATTCCCTCTTAAGCTATAAGCATCCAACACCCAATATTTGCGCAATCAAAACACTCACTTTGTTCGTGCTTTAGAACAGTGCTGATGTGGAAGATGTCTTCCTGCAATTAGTTTTGTAAATAACTATGACACTCGAGAGTGTAAGTTATCCACGCGCAAAAATTAACATATCACTTGAAAATCAAATATGTTTTTACTCACTTGTTCCATAATGAACTACAATAGAGACCCTTTAATCCGAACCCACGTTAACCTAAATATCCAGTATTCCGAACGTCGGGTAGAAAGACTCTTTAATTCGAATTGCGGAATAAAATTTCTGCGAAAACCAGAACAAGCAGTCTAATTTTTGGAAAACCTATCAATTTTTGAATTAGTTTCAACCCCTGAAGTGGCGCGGGATCTGACAACTATTTCAGTCCGAGTTTGCGATAACTCGTGGACGTACGTACATACATTATTTAATAAATAGTAATATATATATAATACTTCAGCAATTCGCGATCAAAGCCTGAATGAACGCCTGAAAATAAACAAAAAAATACGATGTGTTCCAAAATTATTTATTATTCAACAGGACGCTTACATCCCAATTACAGAATAATATATAAATGATGAGATAATACCTACAGTCAGACCAGCGACAACGACTCGTAAGCGATTAGTTAGCGCAGTAAATCTATCCTTAAAACTGTAGTGGGGATTTTATTCCCTTGCCAGCAGCCGTAGAGTTAACATTGAGAATGTACATTTTGAGTCAGAAGTATTGAGTTTAAATTTAAGTTCGCGCAATTTCAAGCCAAAGTCGGGAAAATATTGGGAATATTCTCGAATTTGTAAATCGTAAAAATGAACGTGGAAAAGTACTTATACCATTGTCACATGTTATTGAAACCATTATCACGGTACTGAAACTTATGTCTCGTAGTATACTGTCCCGCGTAACTATTTGTCTTTTTCCCACATAATGCATTCTCTCTCTGCGAATTAATCTCCACAATTCACGGTTTACTAGTCTGAGTGTAATTATGTTTTTACCATAATAAATATTGCAAAACTTTCTAAATTGAAATTATTTACACTTATCCATACAAATTTACTAATTCGAACAAATCGTTAGTCCGCACACCCCCTTACGTTTTCCAGTTCGCATTAAAGGATCACTACTGTATTATGTATATACAGGGAGTTACAAAAGGGTAAACAATTTTCATATACTGATTCTCAATCAAAAATAATTTTTCAAAAATTCGTGAATTATTTCTTATTTTTATTTAATTCTCGAAGTGTACATTTTTAGTGCCACTGGTCGACACGAAATATTTATAGAAAATAATTACGAATTCATTATTTAATATAAATTTCATGTCAGTAGTGGCGCACTAAAATAAACACAGCAAGAATTGAATAAATAATAGGAACTAATTTTCCGAATTTTGGAAAAATTATTTTTGATTGTAATCAGCACATCGAAATGTATATACACTCAAAAAAAATACCCTTTTTTAACACTCTATATGTGTATAGTCTTTTAAAACTATATAAGTCTAATATAAATTTAATATGATTGAATATTTGTAAAAAAAATAAAAATAAATAAATAAATAAATATTTCATCACGGCATATTACCCATTGCTGGGTGTGCCAATCTGCTTCGTACACAGATATCGGTAATGATGGAATATTTGTATAGTTTAACATATGCATTATTATATCCCCATTACACAAATGGTAATATAAATATCAAATTGTAAACAAATTCAATAATTCCTGCAATTTATTCAAACACTAATAATAATCCTCCCAACCAGTAACCCAATTTTAAAATTACTCAAATCCACGCTTCATATACTTAACCGTTCTCAACATATTAGTCTCCAACTAAGATATCCTAGTAATGGGATGTTCCTCGAAGCTTGTCTGGTGACATTAGTATCTTTAGTCAAGCGTTATTTAAGGTTAAGTATATAAGCTTGTGCAGTATAGGAAGCCTTAGTCTTCCGGAAAAAAACATGGGAGTGACACGTTGGCACGCGTGGGCGGTTTTGGTGTTTCTGCAGGTAGCGGTTACAGCGGCGCACCTGGTGCAGGACCTCCAGGAGGTACCAACCACGGAGGGAATACTTGAAGGTATGGTTTCATAACTGTATACGGTGTAATTAACATTATTTTGTTGTTCGTTTATAAAATAAAATATAAAAGGAGATATTTAATTGAACTATTTAAATTTTGCGCCATTTTGTACATCAATAAAAATGTATCTTGGAAAGGAAATAATTGAAACGTTTCAGGTCAAATGGTTTAAGTGCAAAGGGATAGCTTTAAGAGCCAATAAAATGCCGTCAAGTAAACGCCCACAACGGTAAACACTGGGTGGTTATTAAAAAACGAATCCTGTTTAAAACTCCATAACTCCTATACTTGCTGTCAAATAAGTATGGACTGGAGATTTCTACACTCTTGCCAATTCAGCGATCTTGTTGAAAAAGTTATAAAGAAGCGGCAACACCGGCTGGGCAAGGGACAGGGGAAAAAGTTGAACATATTTTTTTACGGCGACTATAGCACAATGTAATATCGATTTTAAATTTTTATCTCTCGCAGACAAACGGTTGAAAAGTATTCTTAGCAAATTTCAAACATTTATATAGAAAAACGAGTGAATACCGATTTTCTAAATTTTCCATTCAAATCTAATATTAACGTTGATAATTTTATAGTCAGTTTAAAACAAAGTAGGCTATTATTTAAACGTATCAGTGATTAACATTTCGTGATTATTGCTAATAATGGCACTTGACTTAAGTAAATCTGACTTACAGATTTCAGAAACTTATTTTTTTTTTATATTCCATCATTAACCGATATCTGTGTATGAAGCAGATTGGCACACCCAGCAATGGGTAATATGCCGTGATGAAATATTTATTTATTTATTTTATTTTTTTGAGTTTCATTGAACACAAGATGTTTCGCTATAAATTTAAATAGGTTTCAGAAAAAAAACTGAATGAAAATTTCATGGAAAATTTTAAATAAATTCACGTTTGTCAGTTAAATTTGAAATACGTTTTTATGACAAAATGACACAAATTCACTTAAACTGTACTGAATTTTATAATCAACAAAGTATACATTCAAGACGTTCATTTTTAAATTTTTCTCGATTTTTTTCACATATTTGATATACAAACTTTCACCTGTTTTTACCTTCCGTCACCTTTAGGTAAGGAAGGTATTGTCTTTGGTCAAAAAATTCAATGATGAGTTTTTAGTGAATAAGCATGTTTTAGAGTCCCTATAATACGATTTTACCATTTTTACGATGATGTCTGTATGTATGTATGTATGTGTGTGTGTGTGTGTGTGTGTGTGTGTGTGTGTGTGTGTGTGTGTCTGTGTGTGTGTGTGTGTGTGTGTGTGTGTGTGTGTCTGTGTGTGTGTGTGTCTGTGTGTGTGTGTGTGTGTGTGTGTGCCTGTGTGTGTGTGACGAAAGTTTCGGATCGCATAACTTCAATACCACGATTCCAAAAATTATATTTTTTCGTATTCCTCAAGTTTACATCCAGAAGAACAACTGATTAGATTTTGGTTATAATTGGTGAACCGAAAGTAGCCTCATTTGAAGATTTAACAGTTAAATTTAATTTTTTGACATTTAACGTTATTATAACTTAAAGAATATATTATTATCTATACGATTTGATTGCATTTTATACTTCATATTCAATACATATAGAGTTAAAGAATTTTAAAGAAATTAAATTTTATAAATCAGCCAGCTATGCTAAACATGGAAACTACTAATATATTCATATAATTCAAATTGACAGATTTTAGTATCAATAAAAAGTAAATTAATGTGGCAGAGATGAGGATGTTGAAGTAGATGTTAGGGAAGACACGGAAAGATAGGTAAGGAAATAACTCTAGTGTTACAAGTTTCTAGAAAGATACAAGAGGGATGATTACATTGATTTGAAAATGTTCATGAGGAGAAATAAAGACGAAGATAATAAAAAATAGCGACCCCTAACGAATGGGGAAAGCTAAAGTAGAAGAAGATGTTAGTGTCAAGTGCAATTTGCATAGTTTGTTTATGAAATAATTTTAGTGGAAATTTAGAATCTTTTGCACGAAAATTTAAGTATGGAATTTATACATAATACACAGGATTGACGGAAGGTATTGTGGTGGCCACAACAGATTTTTTTTTAGTAAAGTAATTGGAAAAGTAATTAAAATGACAATTACAATGCAAATGTAATTAGTAATTTAATTACAATTCTCTAGCAGTAATTATTTTGAATAGTAAATTGAGTATATTTTGGTTAAAGTATTTGTAACTCAATTACTTTTTGAAAGTAATTTGCCCAGCTCTGCCTGCTTGCCACGTGTAATTGCCAAACCTTTGTTTGCAAGAGATAAAATTTAAAATCGATACCTCAATGTAATCATTACCGAAATCTGCGAATACGGGCAGATTGGAACTATGTAGGTGTCCTAAAAATGCGTCCTGCGTAGGGATCCCGAGAATATATACGAAAATGTAAATTTTGAAGTTCGCCTATATTACATGATCAAAATGGTCTCCTAATCAAACAACTTTTGTCCAATTTAACTGACTTCGTATCTCTTATGACCAATTACACCGCTTGTAGTTAAATCCTTAACTACAGATTAACAAAAAATTACGTATCGAAATTTAGACAGTAATGTTTAACAACTCATTTGACATTTTGTTTCGATACGATATTATCATCTTAACCAAGAGTTAAAATTTAACTATAAGCGGTGACTTTGGCCATTATACTTTCACAGTTCCCTGGTTACCTTTGTAATTTCATAGTCTATGATTGTTAACCACGTACCGAAATAAAAAGAATATTATGAAAAGAAGATAACACAAAGACTATTATCATTTAAATTTTACAAATAAGTTTAAAACAAATATTAAAATTAAATGCTTCTAATATAACGTTCAATTCTGAAATAAATATCAATATAGTACACTAAAGTGGTGTTTATAGTGTATAGTTTTTATCTATTTGTCTATGACAACGGTTCCCAAACTTTTTCCGTCAGGGTCATTGTGAATGCAAAACTAGGGATGCAACCGATACTGATATATTGGCGATGTAACAGAATCGACGATATTTATTTGCCGATACGCCAATATGTTGCGAATATGGCGCTTTTAAAATAACACGTGAACGCGCTAAACCCGAGTTATTATAATGCGATGGGGAATCCTAACATTTCGTTTTAATTCAACCAACCCACCAACACCTGATCACTGATTCCCACAAACTCGAGATATATTTGAAAGCCCTTAATATTACAAGAGAAGCGGATACGTTGATTTTGGCGCGGTAAAGTGCTTTACAAAATTTGAAAAAACTGCGCAAAACTACTGCAATTTCCAGATGAATTCTATGTAATTTAATAGACTGTTTTCTGCACCAGGTCTTTCAAACAGACTTTCAAAATCGCTTGTCTCCACACAAATTGGGGATGCAATGTTCTTTAAATAAAAATATTTTAAATTCTAATTTTATTTACTATACTTCTGGAAGGTATGAGTACAATTTGTGATTCTTTGTCCAAAGTAATTTTGGTTTTACAAGTAAATATGCAACATTCACTTTTGTCTCTTTTTTTATTTTTACTTTATTTTAAGATTTATTTGTTCATATTGATATCGCCGATATTTTTCAACAACATCGGTAATGTATCGGCAGAACCTAATATCGTCGCACCCTACAAAACAAATCTTTTTAAACTAAAAGTTTTTTGCATAACATGTTTGGGTTGAACCAATAATTAAAAATAACAATTTTTATTGTGGTACAAGAAAATATTGAGTATCAAATCATGAAACTTATAATACTACTTAGTAGTGTGACTTGATTTTACTCACGTATTTTTATGTGGGATATTTTTTGATAATTTTATATTTCTAAATTTATTCTTGGTCCGCAGAACCCTTATGAGACTTCCACGGAACTATTAGGTCTATGGACATAAATACAAATGCAAATGCTGAGAAAAGTGTGACGAATGTTTATCTCTTGCTATCAACGTAAATTGTGTGAAATTACCTTTTACCTATTATTTCCCACTGAAGTACGTAATACATTTGTAACTAATTCGATTATTAAAATAGCTCTAGATTAGATATTTATAATACTGTCTTTGTCAATTATTGATCTCAAACAGCAAAATAAAAAAAGAAATTTACAATATGAGAAATTGTCGCATCTTAATCTACTGCCGCTCCCAAATATAATTAGATCACTTTGACCTTGAAAGTAGAAGTGTAAAGGCTTGTGTCTAACAAAATAGCACGATAGACGATAGTGTCTTATGTCTAGTGAAACACTATAGCTCGGTGTATCTTTGGAGTACATATATAGTACCGGATTTGTAAAAGGGAAGGGGACAGTTCCGGAATACTTAAAATGTGTAGGCTCGTCTGGTGTCTGGTGATTATTTAAAAAACAAACAATAAAACATACTTTTTGCTAACAGCAAAGAAATTATTATTGACAAGTCACCTTAGATTGATTTTCAAAATCGAAAGCTTTACCTTTACGAATTCAAATTCATAATAATGAGGTCGATTATTATATTACACATTTTCATAAAACTAGCGATTTATCTTCATGTATTAGGGATAATGTTGTAATAAAAATTTAACTATAATATTTTAATACGAGGCTGAAGTGAAAAGCTGATGTCTTAATATAGAGAAGAGAGTGCTAGATGCACAAATTATTTTTGTTCTTCCGCCCTGTACGAGCCCAACCCAAATGTATTCGTACCCTCTGAAAAAAAAAAATATTAACAGCAAGAAGAAATAAATTTTTAGATTCCAATAGTTAAGACTATATTTGGGATTTTTTTACCTTCCGTCACCTTTAGGTAAGGAATGTATTGTCTTTGGTCAAAAAATATAATGATGAGTTGAATGAATAAGCATGTTTTAGGGTCCCTATAATACGATTTTATCATTTTTACGATGATGTCTGTAGGGTGTGTGTGTGACAAAAGTTTCGGATCGCAATTCAATATCACGATTCCAAAAATTATAATTTTTTCATATTCCTCAAGTTTACATCCAGAAGAACAACTCATTAGATTTTGGTTATAATTGGTGAAATAATAAAGTGTACTGGATTTAAATATAATGTTATTACCTAAATTTATCATTTTAACATTAATCTACGTGCAAATATACGACAACAGACACGTGCTAATTTTTTTATTTCCAACAGTAAATACAAAACAATATTTATGTTTGTATTATTTATAAAACTGAAGGTAAAGGAAATAGACAATATATTCAATTATTTGCTATATTAAATTTTATTTTTTTAGTAAAATTATTTGCAAAGTGATATTTATTTATTAAAGTGCCGCCTACAATTATATTAAAAACAAGAATAAATAAACTTCTGGATGCTATGATTATTACTCCAATTCAACAAATTTTGATATGGTGTATTAACAGAGTGTATAGAACTTGAATACATTGCTTATAATAAAATTTCTTAGATTTAATAATAATTTCTTTGCAAATAAACCATTTTCTGCATTAAATTAACGTGTGCATTGACTTTTTTGAAAAACAAAAAAAGAAAATATAGAACACAGGGCAAATACGTGACAAAAAAGGTTTTATTTGTTACTCACTTGTAAATTTCAATTTATCAAGGCATTCTAGTAAGTAGTTAAGTTTGATTTAACAAGTTACTAACTTGTTAAAATTTAACAGGTTAGTAGATTAGCTGTCACTGAAATAGGTTAGAATTTATTTATATTAAATATAATATATAATTTAATTAACAATTATTTTTATATATTTTATACATTTTTATACATTTTATACATTTTTATACATTAGAGAAATTACTAAATTTTAATTATTTACATTTGAAAATTCTGTTCAACAATCAAAGCCATTTTGACAAATGTAGTATCCGTAAGAGATTGCAGCACGCAGCACTCGTGTCAATATAAATTTGAGTAATGTGTTTTTAACTTATTTTAATTTATTTACAAGTGAAAAACAAATAAAATATTAAACAATACACGCGAGGTAACGGGTTTAACTGGCTCCAGAAGGATAACAGGCTCGTCTTCGACTCGCCAGTTCAATTCTTCTGTCCTCCAGTTAAACCCTACTTACCTCGCTAGTAATGTTAAATACTATAACACCGACGCAAATTGATGAAGACGTGGCAAATATTTGCAAAATTGGCAGCTGCTAAACATGAGAGAAAAATCATTGAAAATGATCCTTGCAGTGGAAGGCCTGCACTGTTAACAACAAAGAAAACACAATTTGTTTTTTTTTTTAATTAACGTGAACATTTCATTTTGATAAGATGAACTTTTTGATTTATATTTATTTTTTAATTTGCTTGATTTATTTCTAAACTAGGCGTAGGAACTCAAAAATCATGTTATTTGGCATGACGGTAGCGCTTCTGGTTTAACCGGTAGTGACATTGCCTATCATATATTAAACAGAACATCCTATATATTTTATATATTTGGAATCTACGTAAAATTACGAATTCAACGATATATTTTAAGTTAATTTTTATTGAATAAATAAATTACGAAAACGTAAGAAAAACTATAAATAATTAACCATGATATCAGGCAGGCTATGAAAACAGTTGAAATAATATTAAGTAATATTTATATTACATATTTAAATAGTAAGTATTTTTGCAAGGATGTATACTTTGTTACAGAAAAATGATCAATTTTTTTATCACAGCCTACCTGATATGGCTTACCACGTTAATTATTCATAATTTTCTCACGTTTTTCTAATTTATTTCTTTAAAAAAATGCACATCAAACATAGTGTTGAATTTGTAATTTTACGTAGATTCCAAATTTATAAAAATATATAGGTTGTCCCATTTGAAATATGAAAGTTATTATCACTTCGTGTTAAACGGAAGAGCTACCATCATACCAAATACCATGATTTGTGAGCCACTAAGCCTAGTTTACAAATATATCAAGAAAATTAAAAAATAATTATAAATAAAAAAGTTAACCTTATCAAGAAAGCAATGTTGACATTAATAAAAAAATCTATTACGCCCTAAATTAGTGGACTAACGCATTGACATAAAATTCCATTTAAACATAACCTCACAAAAAATAATTGTACGTCTAGTGCTGCCCTCTCTATGGCAGTCTGTAAACCTTGCAATCCATCCTCGTACAACAAGACCGGCATTATACTCGTAGCACTGCTCGATGTAAGAAAGATGTATAATTTACTAAATACATATTGCTTAGGTACTTATTTATAGTTTTACAGTCTATTAAATTCCATTGCAATAAACTTTGATTTGTCGGATATAAACATAATTTTAGTAATTACATTTTAATATCTATTTGATTTCTTTTACATATTTATGTTCCTTTTAATAAATAATTTATGAGTAATTAAAATATGCTTGTTAGAAATCAAAATGATGTTCTTCGAAGACGCTAAGTGGAGATCGTGTACTCATATCAATCTCGGATCTTGTAACTTTCAAATTGAAATAAGTAATGTGAAATGTAGATCAATATAGCCTAGATAACATTGCCGGTGCTGCAAATCTCGGCATTGAAAGGAAAGCGCTCCAAGATCTGCTGTGTCATTTGATTTACGGCGGCGATTGGTGAAACTGTGTTTCAAGCCATAAGAAATCATTCATAGATTTGTAGCTGCCTAAGAAATTATTCTATATAGGATTATAATAATGTTAACTTGGATTTATAAGTGGTACAATGATTTATTACATACACAGAAATCTAATTTCTGTAATAAATTAATTTATTATTAAGATGTGAATTCTGAAGTATAAGTTTATAATTCCGTAATATTTTACATATAGTTTCGTGCTGTAAGACATAAAAGTGTACTTTAACAATAAATTAAAAATTTAAAATCGTTCCGGTACAAAATGCGGCAGAATTCATTACACGACTTTGGAAAGAATTAAATTTTCCAAACAATATTTACTAAACTGTCCTATTCACAGCAGTTTAGTAATTATAGGAACGTATATACAAGATGTACAATGAAACGCGGAATATATAATACATAATAATATTCTTTGTATCCAATATTTTGCATCTTATTACAATTCAATGGGGGTGTGTTAATTTTTACAAGTATTTTTATATCATTTCCGTAGTACATAATGCATTAATGGAGATGAGATGATGGAAGGGACGCCCACAATCTTCCATACCTTACCCAGGATTTGAACCCAGAACTGCTAGCACGTGAAGATATTACGCTATCATCAAGCAACTTCGCAGAATTTAGGGTTTTAAAAATGAGCAGAAATTGGCTCTCCTGTACATTGTAGAGCAAAAGTACAAGAATGAAAAAATATTTAAAATTCAATTTTAAAGTATTCATTTAAGGCAATAGAATACCTGTATTACTAGATTAATAGAATATTATTATTTACATTTATTCGCAGGGACAAAATTACATAATTGTTCTTTTTTCAGTGAAGCGATAATAAAAGTTCTATTTGTTTGTATACAGTTTTATATGCATTTCAATGTTGCATATTGTTAACCTACAAATTCTGTAAAAACGTACAACGTAATAAAATTTGTAACACTTGCAAACCACTAGGAATAACAATTTAATGAATTCAATAACTGATTTTATATTTATTTATTTACATGCATGGATTTTAACATTTTAACATCATAAAAAACATTTATAAAAATAATCCATACGCAGATCACGGTAGAATTATTGCTCTTTCCAGTAATGCCCGATTAATAAATACGTAGTTAAACAGATATTAAGTATTATAGTTTTTGAGAAATCGTCCTTCCAACTTCTCCACATACACACACACACACACACACACAAACACTTTAATTTCTCAACTAGTTACCATGGAGTTGTTTGGGCTGTGCGATTTACTACAACATATTACTTTATAGATTATATTTTTATATATTAATATTTGTGCATACTTGGTCTAATATATTTAGAACAACTTCACCAAGTATCGCAAATTGTACATTGTACAGTTTTCTTTATATTTTTATATCTCTGAATCTATAGAAAATACAATAAAATGCTTCGGATAGAGAATTTTATGTTCTTTAATATTTGTAATAACAGATTTAAAAAAAATAATATTTAGAGGATTTTTGTTAAAATACTACTACTTCCGGTTATCTAATTGTTACCAGAACCTATTCAACTCTTTCCGTCTTTCCATTACTGTTAGATTGAGGAATCCGTAGTTACACAGGTATTCAATCTTATAGAACTTGAGAAATTGTACCTCCAACACACACACATCATCGTAAAAATGTCTCATATATGTTATGTGTATAAGACAAAGATGCTAGATAAAAGTTTAGCAATTCTTGCATCAGAAATGAACGACGTGGGGATCAACTCGGATATACAAAGTGTACATCCGTACACACACACACAGGCATCATCGTAAAAATGTTAAAATCGGATTGTAGGAACCTTAAAACGTGCTTAATCATTAAAATCTGGATATGCGATTTTTAGCATGAATCCAAAACCTCTCTTAGCGAGAGGTAAAAATGTAAGAACAGTTTTGTATACAACTTTTAATTCTGTGCCACTTTGCCCTCTACAGTTTTTGTCGTAAAACGTACAAGAGAGCAGGTAATTGCATAAAAGAAAACTACCATGTTAAATCCCTATGTTCACCCCTAATAAACACCACTTTGTATATCGATACTCGTATATATCCCCGTATATTTTTGCACTTAGATCCTTTTCAGTGTAAATGTTTCTATTGTGTTTCAAGTTTATATTAATAAAATTTTGTATTTAAAAGTTTAATATTTCATTTTTCTTTTCTTCCAGCAAGGGACAAGAAAAAGAAAAAAATGAAATACATGATGTCTTTCATTCTCGGCATCGTCGTCATTAAAGGCATCCTAATCCCTTTAGCCTTGAAAGCTGTGTCCTTCGTCGCAGGAAAAGCATTCCTACTGAGCGCTTTGAGTTTGATTTTGTCCGCCATCTTGGGCTTCAGGTCCATGGCAAGCCAGGGATGGGATAGAATGGGTCAAATGATGATGATGCCAATGAGGGACAGGGGGGAAGTTACGGAGACGTATCATCCAATACCAACACAAGAGATGTACCATAAGTATAGCACGGATCAACATTGGTCGAGGGATATCAAGGAATGAAAAAGAAAAAGAAGAAAAGTGATGATAGTCAAAGATGTTTGAAGTAAAATATAACCAAAGATATGATAGAAATTTGTTCAAATTCATAGTCACTTTATGGAAAAACCAATAAATTAGTTTTACAATATCTAGTTAAAGTTAAATTCACACAAAAAAATAGACAAACATGTTCCTCAAAACAATAATAAATTATTAAAATTTAGTTTTGAAATACTTATTACACAGATTGTAATTTTTTTTGTTAGGTCTATTTATTTCCATAAATTAGCATGCTATCTGTATATAATATCTATAGAATTTAATAAAAAATACTTGTTAAACCAATAAAGTGACTATAAAACATTGGACTTCATTATAGTACAAAAACAATACAAAATGTGAGCATTTTTTGTTTTTAAAACCTCTATATACGAACTTAATTCGTTCCTGTTCGCGATTCATATCTTGAAACTCAATGTTACATTTTATTTTATGGGAAACCAATTAATGACGCGTTTGTCGCATACTAGACAAAGACTAACAACTAGAAATGGTTTAGCACTGAATGTGTATATACTCGTATGCAGCAGCAACAGTACTCTGCGTGAGAAAAGTACTCCAGTTCGTATCTCGAGAATAAGTTCGTATCTAGAGACAAAACTGGTTTTAAAAAAAATTCGTATTTCGAAAAGTTCATATGTAGAGCGATTTGTAAGTAGAGGTACCAACCACTCTATCTATTAGGGATGTTCCGAATATTCGTATTCGTTTTAGCAGATATTCGCCAACTTATATATATTCGTATTCGAAACCGTATTCGTTAAATTTAGGTCGCATACACTAATAAAATACAAATAATGAACCAAGAAATTTTGGGCTGCAAAATAATTTAACAATAAGAAACTGATTAAATTTTTATAAATTGTTTTATTTCTTTCAACAAAATATTTTTTAAAAAACTTTTGCATCCTAACTTTATGAAGAAATTAAATAAAAAAAATAAGTAAATAAATATATCATCACGGCATATTACCCTTTGCTGGGTGTGCCAGTCTGCTTTGTACACAGATATCGGTAATGATGAAATATTTATACCGTGCGGGCGCTTACAACGGGTACTCAATGCTGGCGTGGAAGTTTCACCACAAAAGTCAATTTTGTGCCATTAAAATTCGAAGTAATTTTTGGCGTCGGTCGGGATCGAACCCGCGGATCCCCAGATTCGTGATCAGACACTCAGGCACACGGCCACGAGACCCCAGAAGAAATTAAATTCCAAGTCAAAATGAAAATATCGAAAACTTATAGCAAATTCATTAATATTTATTTTGTATAGTAATATAAATGGGGTCCCATGGCTGTGTGCCAGAGTGTCCGGTCGCGTTAGGGACCCGGAATCGATCCCGACCGACGCCAAAAATTACTTGGAATTTTAATGGCACAGAATTGACCCGTATGGTACATTCTCCACACCAGCATTGAGTGCCCGTGAGGTGACGCCTGGTAAACGCCCGCACGGTACAAATATTTCATCATACCGATATCTGTGTACAAAACAGATTGGCACATCTAGCAATAGGTAATATGCCGTGATGATATATTTATTTATTTATATAAATAACATAAATATTATATTCAAAACAAAAACATTTCATAGGAAGCATTATTTATAGCCGGTTTCACCAACTTGAAATAAATCACCAGATAGCTGATTCATCGAATAAGAAAAAAATATCGCATTGGAACCATACACCATACCACAAATGACGGTTTTTATTCTAGCTCTAGCTGTTATATGTATATTTTCATGTGATATTTTTCACTTATTCGAAGATTTATTTGATGGTGAAACCGCGCATTAGTGCTTTAACAAGTGTTACTTCTATTTTTACGATTGATACGTTTCCATTTTAGTATTGAGTAGAAATGAAAGTGTTCAAAATTTTCAGATTGTTTGATTTTTAGCAAAATCCTTATTCCTCCTTTACCTAGAGTTGCGGTAGGTAGAAATAGTATTTGTATTCGTATTCGTATTCGCGAATAGTATGAAAAAATATATATGTATAATGTATATTTGGGACATCCGTAGTATTATACATTCTCGTTTGAATTTTTTCCCAATAATCATATAATAAATGTCTAAACCTCATCCAAATCATACTTGCGGTTACTTAAAAAAATATACTAATAACATCATTTACAATACCAATGATACTGTGTATATTTTTCTCATTCCTATAAGTATTGTTCGACCACAAAGATATTAAATTAAGCAAATGGCAGATAGAATGTGTGTCACTAGATATAATCAACATCAACGGGAACAATTTAACAGAGAAAACTGCTTTGCTCTATTGAAGTCGTATGACAATGGTGTGGAACAAGAATAAGTTGTTAAACTCAATTTGAAATATGTCAAAAAAGAAACAGATAAATTAATTGGACTTGTTTATAATAATTCCAACTGCATTGTATTTATTTGTATCTAATTATTTATTTATTTAATGTTGTATTTATTATTAAATAAAACTATTAAACTATGTACAAAATAACCCAGATTCGTATCCTATCTCCTCCAATTTTCTTTTCACTGTTTCGGAATTAGAATGCGATATTCCAGCAGGCATATTGATGTTAGACGAAGCTTCATTCTCAAACGATTTTTGATGATTATTTTATTATATGGAATTGGTATTATTGCATTAAATTCACAAAATAACTATGTAAAAGATAAAATAAAGAACACAAATCACTATCACCAATCTAAATAATCAGCCAAAAATTTCTTTTAATACAAATTTGCAACTATTTTTATAAAAAAATAATGTAAATGAAAGCCGAAACAGAGAAAATAGTATAAAACACTCGTTATAGAAGGTTATTCAAGCACTCGTTCTAAAATAGGTAGCCTTTTGAAACTTATATTTTATATTTTAATATACGAGTACCTGCTATTTCGAATATTATTCTTTTTTCTTAATTTCATGTATAAATGCTTGCAATACAGGATGATAGAAAGAGACTGTTTTATTTAAAATTGTTATGCCCAGTTGCACCGTTTATATCTTACCCAAACAAAATGTCAAATGGCTTATTAAATATTATTGTTAAAATTACGATAAACACTTTTTTAGTAACCAGAAGTTAAGAATTTAACAATATAAAAATGTATATAATATTACTTTTCACTTTTTACGTGTAAAGTTATTGTTTATTGTATTTATTTACATAATATACATATACTGACTTCAAATCCAGTCTACCAAGTTTTAAACATTTACGTCGCGGTACCATCAGACAAACATGTTGAGTCTAAATGGTTGAGAAACGCTGCTTTACCGATACCACAGCTACTCAAACTTTTATGACCCGATACCCACTTTTGAAAACATTAATCCTCCCAAAAAGATGGAGAAGATTCTTATATACTATAGACTCAAAATATAATCATGATGTATAATTTATCTACTCAAAAATAAATTGTATCGTGTATGTATTTAAAGTGTACATTCAGTTGTAACTGTATTCTATCCATCCAACTTAAATAATCCTGCACTTCTATGAAAACTCCATACATTACTTTTTTCATGGCTCACCGCTTCATGGTTATTGTTAGTATTTTTCTATCTTTATGAATCCATAGACATGGCGTATAAATACGTCGAAAAAAATAACTTTCGTCATCCAAATTCAACTTAAAGGAAAATAGAAATTTATTTTTGAACTGTTTAACAGTAAAATGTTCACCCAGGAACAAAAAACATTTATATTAAAATATTATTTTCGCGATGGCAAACGAAAAATGGATATTAATTTATTTAGTAAAAGCTTGCAAAAAGAATTTCGGCAAAAAAATCCAAATGTCATATACTCTATTTTTAAACTAGGAGGAGTAGGTACGAAAGTCTGATTTACACTATAGAAAGTTACCAGAAAAAGTTACTAAATTTTTTTTCGCGCGAAATACAAAAATTCCGTACACATCAATACTGTATACTTCGCATGGAACTTATTTTAAAATAAAACTGACATTATACGCTCTTATTTTTCACGCCGTATATTTGATTATGTGAATAAAGATAATATGTAATCTAAATAAACACTCTTACTTGATTTATATCTATATTTTTTAATTGAACATAGCGATAAAATGCACAAAACCTATATATAATTTATTATTTAAAAATTTATACCATAGAATACAATACCAAAGGAACAAAATACAAAAAATATTACATTTAATTCGTTTAAAATTGAACATAAATTGAAACTGTGTATTATAATATCAATAAGGGGAAATTTTGTGCACAGACATTAACAATCTTCATCAGAAGAACTCTCCGATGAGCTGGAGTCACCATTGCCAACCGAAATAATGAATGGTTCTATTAAGTCGTCCATTATTCCGTCCACCTTACACATTTTTTCTTCTTCCTTGATGACGTGTTCTACACAATTTTTCCAGTCAGCACATGTAACATTTTGCACCGCCTGTTGATAAAGATGTTTCACATCATTTAGCTTAAAAGTGGTATTTTTGGAAGCCACTTCATTCTTTATTTTTGCCCATATCAACTCAATTGGATTGTGTTCACAGTGGTAGGGAGGCAATCTTAATACAATTTTGTTATTTTTCTTTGCCATTTCGTCAGTCACATATGAATTGTATTTTTCTTTATGTTGGTTGATAAGATGAAGAAGTTCTGATCGAACCATGTCGGGATCAAAGCTAATATTTCTTGATTCTAACCATTCCTGCATTGCTTGTTTTCTGGACGATGATGTTGGTATTTTGTGAAGTTTGCGGCTATGGTAGGAGGCATTGTCCATGACAATAACAGCATTTTCGGGTAATTTGTTAAGCAGTTTAGCAAACCATTCTTCAAATACAGTTGCATTCATTTCTTCATGATAATCGGAAGATTTTTTACCTTCAAAGAGTAGCAACGCATCATCCACGAATCCATGTTCAGATCCACAATGAAGAGTGATAAGTCGTCGTCCTTTCCCTGTAGGATTTTTTAACCCAGTAGATAAATCTTCAAGGAAAGCCTGTCTTTGATTTTCGACACCACTATCTACCCAAACTTTTTCTTTCGTATGACCTTCATTCAACCAAGTTTCATCTAGGTAATAAATAATACTAGTTGAGGCCTTCCTCCATAATGGTTAGAAGAAGTAACAAATCCTTTCTGTTTATATTCTTTAACTACCCGATATACGGTAGATTTTGCTACTCCTACAGAAAGAAATTCATCATTATTATGGCACTAAAATACATAATTTTATTTGATTTTCTTACCTAATGTATGAGAAATTTCGCCTACTATAGCTGTCATGTTCTTATCGGAGGATTTTCTCAAACTTTTGAACATATTTAATATGCTTTGCTTTTCGGCAACAGATAAATGCCCCAAATCAAGACGTTTTCTTTTCTTTATAGGTGAAAATTCCGTACTTGTACTAGGCTTTTCATCCATGATTCAAAATAAATAAATTCAAATATAAAGCACAACTCGAAACACAAATATAAAAAAGTAAATAAAAAAAACACGATTAAAGCAAAACTCGAATATAAAACACTAAATGAAAAAACACGAGTAAAAACAACAATCGAATATAAAAAACTAAATGAAAAATCACTAGTAAAAGAAAACTCGAATATTAGTAAAACGAAATGAAAAAACACGAGTAAAAACAAAACTCGAATATAAAAAACTAAATGAAAGAAACACAAATAATATCGATACAATCAATATTATTAGTTCTTAAAAGAACTGATTTATTTTAAAGTCACAGAAATGCGAAAAACCAAAAAAAGATAACCTCCAAACGAATGACAGCTAATATATCAAATGTAAAATATTTGTGCAGTGTAAACCTGACGAAGCACTAGCCAATCAGAAGCGTCAGTTTCGGTACTCCTCTTAGTTTAAAAACAGGGTATAGTAAATAACAACTTTTCCGCTGAAATTTTAAAGATAGTAGGTAGCAAGTTTTGAAGAAACATGGTCTGAAAACCATAGACCAAGATCAGAGAGACCTCGTCGTAGAGCTGAAAATGTTATAAAAAATCTGATGTGACCAACACAATACCTCCCACCATTTAATTTTTATTAATTTAAATACATACTCATTGGATTTCGTTGCCGCGTGCCTGATGTCTGGTAGTGCATCTGGGGAACACCATTCGATCCCGATCAACGCCAAATATTTCGAATTTTAAATGGCACAAAATTGATCCCTGTGGTCCACTCTCCACGCCAGAAATGAGTGCCCGTGAGGTGACGCTTGGGAAACGCCCGCACGAATCAAATATATCATCATCATTATCGAAATCTGTGTACAAAGTAGTTTAGCACACCCAGCAATGGGTTATATGCCGTGATAATATAGTTATTTATTTTTTTATTTAAATACATATCTGAATATTTACTAATGCTATAAATGATGTATATTAAGTTCTTTCTATATAACTATTGTTCTATTTACAATTTTCGTTTTATAACGTTACTATTATTAATTTGAAATTATGTATATTAAGTTCCTTTCTAGGTTAATATTGTTCTATTTACAATTTTCTTTTGAAAACGTTATTGTTATTAATTTGAAATGGTTATTTTTTTAACAGTGACATTTATCTGTCAGTTGCATACATTTGAGATGAACTATGTAACCATAGACGTGTTTAAAGCATAAGCTTCTAGATATAATTTTTATATTACTTTATAAATTTATCCATAAAATACATAGAAAAAGTATTAATGCAAACCTGTAGAAAATGGAATATTCTTTAATTTTTATAATAAATTGCGAAAAAATAATATTTAAAGGTATTTTTTGAAGAAAAACTATTTTGAGCTTAAGTAAACTGCCATTTCCGGTTATCCGATTGGCACCAAAATCTAATGGCTTCTTTCCATATTAGAATAAGGTAGAAATACAAGGTTTCAAAATTTTCTGAACGATAGTATTTGAGTTAGAGTGCAAAGAGGACCCACACACACACACACAAACACACATACACACGTACACATATACACACAGACATGATCGTGAAAATGATAAAATGGATTCTAGGAACCTAAAAACGTGGTCTTTTACCAAAATCTCGATATGAGATTTTTAGCACGATCCCTATACCTTCCTTACCAAGGGTAGCGGGAGGTAAAAAGATATTTAGACAACGAAGACCCGACAATTTCAGTACGGCGAAAATCTCAAGATTAGGAACCCCAATTATTTAATGAGAGTTGATTTTAAAATTCTGTGTTGTTCTAAAAGAAACACTTTTGTTTAAGGTTATATTGTATGGATAAGTACAGACTTTTCAAAATCCATAGCCAACCAAGACGTAAACATTTATTGAACACCCGATATATTACTGGATATAGAATGTAATAAAGGTATTAATTTATTTTAAATGCAACAATTACTCATTAAAAAACTTTATGTGAAAAAAATGTGAGCGCGATGCATTCTCACTAAGTATAAATGTATTTTTAAAACATTAAATATAATTCATTGAAAAAAATGAATAAACCACAGTGTACATATTCGAATACCATTTTATTTATTATGCTTGTTACGTCGTCATCAACAGTAGATACTGTTTGTAAAAAATGTATTATTTTATTTATTGAAATGCCAGTCTCGGAATCCAAGTTAACCTATACAAAGTTGCGTGTGGTAACCACTGAACCAAAACTTTCCGTTATTAGTATAAATACATATAAAAGTCTAAATAACAGAATCATTTTTTATGCAAACCGTTTGTTCCTTTGTTTATTCGTTCTTCTTTCTGAAGATGGAAATAGGCGTAAAAATCTGAACCTAGTTAAATAGTTTGTACGTGCGTGTTTTAAATTAATATTTTAACGGTTCTTGAAATATTAACGAACCGGTTTTTAAATTTGTTTTGCAAAAGGATAAGATAGATGATTCAGAAAATGTATCATCTTCTTTAGACCTTTATCTACATTTTTGGAAACGGTACCTATGATCTTGATAGTACTAGCATGTGCATTATTCAGGTGAATCTGGGAAGACGTCCTCCCTTTAACCTGTTTATTATAAGTAATAGAAAAAAATTGCTCATATAAAAGTTTTATTATATTAAATATACTATTTGATGGCAGATGTGGATTTTTTTACAAACTCAGGTTTACAAGATACCACTATCAACTTTTGTTTTTTAAATATCAACCTATATTTATTTTATTAATATATAAACCGCCATTTTTTGTCTTTTCAACGATATATTTTTAATTCATTTGAAAAAATTCGAGAGAAATAAGGTAATTCAGATATGAGGAATAATTTTTATTCAAATATTCTAGGTGGCTATGTGAAATGTATACTTCGTTGATATTAACATTGTTACATTTTGTTTATTTTCACATAGCCACCCCTAAAATTTGATTAAAATTTATTTCCCATATATCTCAATTATCTTATTTTTCAAATACATTAATAAAAACTAATACCTACATCGTTGACAAGAGAAAAAAATTGGCGGTTTATATTTCAATAAAATAATTATAGGTTGCTATTTAAAAAATAAAAATTGATAGTCGTATCTTGTAAATCTGATTTTATAAAAAAATATCTACATCTGCTATAAAATAGTATATATAAAATAATAAAACTTTTATAAGCCATTTTTTCTATTACTTATAATAAAAAGTTAAGGGGGGGGGGTCTTCCCAGACTCACCCTGTATAGAATGACTAAAAACGGCAGAAGGTCATGTGACAACTCATAATGTTAAAATTATATTTCAATTTTCCAAAATTCTTATATTACTTATAAAACAGATTAAGACAAGTGCATGACATTTGATTAATTGCCGTACTTATTCATTTGATATATGTTTCACATATCTTCTTGAAAAATCTTTAAGTAATACCTCTTCATTATGGCTCTTAGTGGAAAACGTAAAGTATATTTTCGTTCGAGTGAACGAAACGACGTTTCTTAGGATTATATATGACTTTTAAGAAGTGTAAGGAAATAATGTTCATGTATTGGTGTTGAAGGGAACTACTTTGATCATATGAAAACTAAAATTCTAAAATATATTGCATCTTTCTTATTCTCATCCATCTAGTGTGACTCACATAATGCCGATCATGCTAGAAATACAGGAGTAATAATAACAATCCTTTTCTTCTTCTGTCCTTCTAGGATTAGGCACTCTGCCTGTTCTGACTTCACTACTTTGTCTTCGGCCTTTGTTTTTTTTTGTGTGTGACATGTTGTTTCCAGTTCTCTTTGTATTTTTTAGCTTTTTCTTTAGCAACAATAATAATAAAGCATTTTACTTAATACAATATGTAGAGCATTCAAATATAAAATATCTTTCTACAAATGTCATATACTTTATGTTTATAAAACAACAGACAATAATCATAAATCATAACTGCTATTGTTAAGTTAATCTTCTGTAGTGTTCCAAAATTATGTTTATGGAATTTCTACAAATATTTGCTAAATATCAGGTCACTTTCCGAACCCCGCCTTATGTGACCTTAACATTAGTAAAGTATTGTTGTCGTCCAGCGAGAGTTAAAGCAAATCTTTACTATGCATACAATGGCGAGTATTTGTAAGGTATTAACACATTTTATGCTGACAGCGCCAATGAAAGTTGGTGCTCATTTTTTGTTCCGGATTCGGATTGCGTGTACTTCTTAAGAGATTTAATTGATTTTGGTATAAAATTATAAATGGAATGATAAAAGTAGAGCAATTTAAAAGAAATCTGATGTGGTCAGAACATAACCAACGGTACAGTAATCAATGGAAAACACTAAACCATCTGGTTAACTGGTAAAAATTAATTTTTAGGCTATACTTTTACTTTTATATTAATAAATCAAAATTTAAATTGAAATTCTTCCACTTAGCGTACAACTGCTAGTATATCTCTCCATTGAGGATATTTTTATTCTTCACGTTATTAGATGTGGGGTTGTGATTACCATTGCATTTAAAAATGTCATAATTTACTCGTAGCCCTAGTGATATTGTCAGGGACGGCAAAATGTCACTAAAATCATTCTTACTACATTCACTACGCATTAAATGTAGTATAATCCATAATGTATCAAAATAATGTAAATGTAGTATTTTTTCTTATTAATTAATCGAAGTAAATTTCTCGACTTTTATTTCAGTCAAACAGCATTTATTCTATTACAACAGCAACGTTTCGGTGCACTCTTGCACCTTTTTCTGTTCTGAGTAAGTAAGATCTTACGAAATATTACATCTCATGTACACAGTTTCTGTTGTCAAATTTGAGAGCTATACTGGCCGTCAAATAAACATGGACTGATACTCAACTTTTTTCCTTCTCCACAGCCTATTTCTTGCCATGCAGTGTTGCCGCCTCTTCATATCATAGCATTTTCAACGTAGCCCCTGAAATGGCAACAATGTAGAATTCTTCAGTCCGTACTTATTTGACGGCAACTATAACTGATGTGTATGTGTCCTTTATGAACTTTTATAAAATGTTATAAAAATGGATGTAAGGAACAAATGTATTTTGTATAAATGAGATGTAATATTTTGTAAGATCTTATTTATCTAGTAGAAGGTGCACCGAAACGTCGGTGTTGTAAGAGAATAAATGTCGTTTTACTGAGCTTTCGAGTAATTGTTAACACCTAAATAAATTAAAAGTTATTTATTTTTAATAATTGTTTATTAGGTTTTACCATGAACTAGAGATTATTGAGTGAACAGTGAACATATATTCTATTTTTATTTTAAAGTATATTAGTTCAGCAGAATCGTAAAAAAATATATTTTGTAGTAACTGTAGTAAAAATCTTGTAAAAAACGATGTAGTAAATTGAATTTGCTACTGTAGTAAATGGCGTAGTTAATGTACAATTTACTATATTCCCATCCCTGAATATTGTCATTACATTTGTTTTATTATTATTATTATCATTTTCTTTCAATTCCATGGCTATAACTATAAAGTAACTTTTATAATTTTTAAATTCAATTTGCTCGGATATAAATTTAATTTATCTGAAACATTATTGTCTAAAATTAATTAGCCACGTTTGCGCTAAGTAAAACTATTTTCTCATGTCAAACGTCTATTGTCCGATTTTCATATTACACCTTATTTATTGAGATTTATAAATAGTAATAGTCGACCAGGATAAGGTGGGTTAACGATGTTGTTTCGCAATGCAAATTCTAGCTTTTAATTCTGTTAGGGTATGGATGTTAGTGTTCGTCTTTATTATACCTATTATTTCATATTCATCAAAAACCATCGGCGCAGCTTTTTATCCAAATCTGGGTATGGCAATCTAAATTTATTTGCTGATATATCCAACAATGATATACATATTTATAGGACGCTTAGCATTCGACACCACGGGCTCTTAAAGCTGTCATGGAGAGAGAACTATCACTTCGTGAGATTTAAGAATTGGAAATAATTGTAAGATGATTTCAAATGGATTCGAGCTTGAATCGTCAGAACCACAACCATTCACATAACGACAGTAACGTTATTAATCAAATTTGTCTTATTAAAAACTGTAGAAATTTGGTACTCCTTTAGAATAATTTTATGATTTCTTTCCAAATACTATACTGTTAGAATTGGAAGAAAAATTCAGATTTTGCTTGCATTAAATTTTTTATGCAAAATGTCCAATTCAAATAATTGTTGGCATCAAGTTTTTCAAATTTGATATTTTCCATATTCTTTCAGTGAATATTCTCAGTCACAATTACTACAAACCAAAATTCAAAGATATAAAATGAATTCACCAATCAGGGTTCTGGGCCCATAACCTTTTGTTACAAATGGAAGAAGAATTCAGAATTTAAGATTTATATAATCATAACAATATTCACAATTTTATTTATTTGAATAGATAACATACAAAATATCAATGACACTTTTATATCAAAATTATAAAACAGACTTATTTTTAATAAAATATATTTCACATATACATATCACAAAATTTTAAATTATGAAGTCTATATAGAGAATATTCTCTATACTACTGTGAAACCTTCGTTAATAGGCTTTTCTGCGGTGTACGAGTATAATTTGTTTAGTAGTATGAGGTATATTATATTGTTTTAAACAGGAGACATTAGAACTTTTCAATTTAACAGTTATCTAGTTCTATAGCAGCACATAATATTGCAGTCACTAAAATACCTATATTCTTGGTGAAAATTTGTGTCGCTAGACATTTTAGCTTCAATAAAAGCTTTTGTGACTTCTTTCGAGAAGTATTTTTAAAGTTGTCAAAGACTTTTCTCACATTTTACGTCTCAATTTGAAAAAAAATCTGATGTGGCCAACACAATACCTTCCATCAATCCTGTGTATTATGTACAAATTCCATACATAAATTTTCTTGCAAAAGATTCTAAATTTTTGGTATTTTATAATTCCCTTTCTCGGCAACGGAATTCCATACTCCTGATAACAAACAAATCACATGAAATAAGAAAATCATGAAATTTTGAATGAAAAATTATGACACTTGTCAGTTATGGACATAATTAATTGCTGTCATTTTGATACGGGTCCCCATATCTGCTTGCCAAAGGCAGCAAAGTCATGTCACTGCACGCGCCCTATACATAATTTTTTTGCAAAAGATCCTATATTTCCAGTAAAGTTATTTCATAAAAAAACTATGAAAATTGCACTTAACACTGACACCTTCTTCTTCTTTAGTTTTCCCATTCGTTAAGGGGTCGCTATTTTTTATTTTCTTCTTCCACTAATTTTTGTTTTGCGTGTCGTCCTCATTCAGTTCCTTTTCTCTCAAGTCTTCTGCAATACAGTCTTTTCATCTTATATTTGGTCTTCCTATGTTTCTTCCACCTTCTATTAATTTATTCATCTCTCCTCATGACATGTTCAAACCAATGTAATCGCCTCTATTATATCTAAAAACTTCTAACACTAGAATTACTTCCCTTATTTTTTCATTCAATTACTTGCTTTTTATTGATACTGACATCTGTCAATTTGAATTAGGTACCTGAATATATTAGCACTTTAACTCTATATCTGTTGAATATGAAATATAAAATGCAATCAAATCGCATAGAGAATAATATATTCTTTAAGTTATAATAACATTTAACTGAGTTTTTCAAGAAAAACTGTTAAAATGAGGGTACTTCCGGTTGACCAATTATAACCAAAATCTAAACATGTCTGCATATGGTTGTAAGGAAGAGGAATACGCAAGAATTGTAATTTTTGGAATTCTAGTATTGGAGATATCGTGCACGAAAAAGCGGTCACATACACACACACACACACACACACACACACACACACACACACACACACACACACATACACACAAGCACATACGAACACACACACATACAGACATCATCGTAAAAATAGTAAAATCGTATTGTAAAGACCCTAAAACGTGCTTATTCAATGAAAACTCACCACCGAATTTTTTGACCAAAGACAATACCTTCCTTACCTATAGGTGACGGAAGGTAAAAACAAACGCCATGGATTTCAGGAAGGAAGTACGTATCCATGGTTCCTGTCATTTGTTGGCTTAATACGCACAGATCTCATTGCACATATTTTCTATCTCTTTAAATTGAAAAGGTCTATTTTGTTCCTGGAGAAATCTATTATACGTAATTAAATATTTTAATTTTTAAACCGTTACCAATTGTCATTTCAAAAGTATTTATGAATAGAATTTAGAGAGCACACCATACAAGAATACTGGGCGTAGTTAATGTATGTATGTATTACACTATGTACATATTAACTGTTCTAGTATACCAATATATAGTTCAATAAAAGTTCTTAGGCTGCCACTGCTGCCAGTGACAATCAAAACTTGGGCTTTTTATTAATTATTTTATTAAACTGCAGTTTCAATAAACATTCGAAATTTAAATTATTTTGACATTTGTCATTTTGACAACAGTCATTACTAGTTAGGTTAGAGTTAAAATTTATATTTATTATGTTATTAACCTACAAATGAATGCTTTCAATTTTAATTTAAAAGATTGCATTACTTTTTGATGTAAATATTTTACTATAAAAATCTAATTGCTGTAATTTTCCATGAATAATGACAGGTAAAGATAACTAAAATAGAAGATATTTATTTGACACATAAGGTGGATTTATGAGTCGCACAGTACATAGAAGTAATTTAGCATAGAATTTGGACATATAGAATACCGTACATCCTTTTATAACTCACACAGCACTGTACGTCATTCATCAGACAAAATTCACAACACACAATACACAAACTGTAAAAATTTAAATATTCAATAGTTTAGCGCGAAGCGCTACCAACGTAACTGACAAAGAAAAACACCAAACCACATTTTTGACGTTGCATTTTTACCTCTCGCTAAGAGAGGTATTGCATTCATGCTAAAAATCGCATATCCAGATTTTATTGAATAAGCACGTTTTAAGGTCCCTACAATCCGATTTTAACATTTTTACGATGATGTCTGTGTGTGTGTGTGTGTGTGTGTGTGTGTGTGTGTGTGTGTGTGTGTGTGTGTGTGTGTGTGTGTGTGTGTGTGTGTGTGTGTGTGTGTGTGTGTGTGTGTGTGTGTGTGTGTGTGTGTGTGTGTGTGTGTGTGTGTGTGTGTGTGTGTGTGTGTGTGTGTGTGTGTGTGTGTGTGTGTGTGTGTGTGTGTGTGTGTGTGTGTGTGTGTGTGTGTGTGTGTGTGTGTGTGTGTGTGTGTGTGTGTGTGTGTGTGTGTGTGTGTGTGTGTGTGTGTGTGTGTGTGTGTGTGTGTGTGTGTGTGTGTGTGTGTGTGTGTGTGTGTGTGTGTGTGTGTGTGTGTGTGTGTGTGTGTGTGTGTGTGTGTGTGTGTGTGTGTGTGTGTGTGTGTGTGTGTGTGTGTGTGTGTGTGTGTGTGTGTGTGTGTGTGTGTGTGTGTGTGTGTGTGTGTGTGTGTGTGTGTGTGTGTGTGTGTGTGTGTGTGTGTGTGTGTGTGTGTGTGTGTGTGTGTGTGTGTGTGTGTGTGTGTGTGTGTGTGTGTGTGTGTGTGTGTGTGTGTGTGTGTGTGTGTGTGTGTGTGTGTGTGTGTGTGTGTGTGTGTGTGTGTGTGTGTGTGTGTGTGTGTGTGTGTGTGTGTGTGTGTGTGTGTGTGTGTGTGTGTGTGTGTGTGTGTGTGTGTGTGTGTGTGTGTGTGTGTGTGTGTGTGTGTGTGTGTGTGTGTGTGTGTGTGTGTGTGTGTGTGTGTGTGTGTGTGTGTGTGTGTGTGTGTGTGTGTGTGTGTGTGTGTGTGTGTGTGTGTGTGTGTGTGTGTGTGTGTGTGTGTGTGTGTGTGTGTGTGTGTGTGTGTGTGTGTGTGTGTGTGTGTGTGTGTGTGTGTGTGTGTGTGTGTGTGTGTGTGTGTGTGTGTGTGTGTGTGTGTGTGTGTGTGTGTGTGTGTGTGTGTGTGTGTGTGTGTGTGTGTGTGTGTGTGTGTGTGTGTGTGTGTGTGTGTGTGTGTGTGTGTGTGTGTGTGTGTGTGTGTGTGTGTGTGTGTGTGTGTGTGTGTGTGTGTGTGTGTGTGTGTGTGTGTGTGTGTGTGTGTGTGTGTGTGTGTGTGTGTGTGTGTGTGTGTGTGTGTGTGTGTGTGTGTGTGTGTGTGTGTGTGTGTGTGTGTGTGTGTGTGTGTGTGTGTGTGTGTGTGTGTGTGTGTGTGTGTGTGTGTGTGTGTGTGTGTGTGTGTGTGTGTGTGTGTGTGTGTGTGTGTGTGTGTGTGTGTGTGTGTGTGTGTGTGTGTGTGTGTGTGTGTGTGTGTGTGTGTGTGTGTGTGTGTGTGTGTGTGTGTGTGTGTGTGTGTGTGTGTGTGTGTGTGTGTGTGTGTGTGTGTGTGTGTGTGTGTGTGTGTGTGTGTGTGTGTGTGTGTGTGTGTGTGTGTGTGTGTGTGTGTGTGTGTGTGTGTGTGTGTGTGTGTGTGTGTGTGTGTGTGTGTGTGTGTGTGTGTGTGTGTGTGTGTGTGTGTGTGTGTGTGTGTGTGTGTGTGTGTGTGTGTGTGTGGGGGATGTTGGAAGGACGGTTACTCAAAAACTATAAGACTTAAAATTTGTTTAACAACGTATTTCCCAATCGGACATTCATGGGAAGATCTGAAAAGGTTTTGGTAATAATTGGACAACCGGAAGTAGAAGATTCTTGAAAAAAAATCTTCTAAATATTATTTTTTGAAAATTTTTCGTGGTAATATTAAAGAAAATTAAATTCTCTATCTGATACATTTAAATATTTTATTATATATTCCATAGATTTAGAGATAAAAGAAGTATAATATATAAAATAATCTGTTGTAATAAATTTGACAGCCGAAAGAATGCCATGAAAAATAGTTGATAATTTAAATTATTTGTAACTGACAGATAAATGTCAGTGTCAGAAATAATGAGTAATGAAAGAAAAATGTACTTGGAGAATCCCTTAGTTCTTGATCTGTGACTATTATGGAGATGACAAGTCTAGGTTGAAGGACTTAAATTTGTTTCAAACATTATGGGACAATGTACACCAGTACTATAGACTAGAGTAACTTTGAATTGCGAAAAAGCTATCAAATTCTTCTCAAGTAAGTTGTAAATATTGACAAAATTACACATCGATATAAGAATAATCGGAGTGCAATCTATCCGTCACTTTATTAAAGGGAATTAGTGTTATTTAGATATAACATGTATGAAAAAATAAAATGTAAAAGAAGATATGTAAGAATAGATGCACAATCCATATATACATTTTAGACCGCCCAAAATTAATGTTTTTACTAGAAGAATATGAAGAGAAAGTAAACAACGTTGTTCGAATTGAAAATTGCAGTTACCAGCCTAATATTTATATATGGTAAACTCTACTTTGTAATTTATTGTAACATAATTTATGGTAAAATATCTTCATGTTGAGACATGCTATTATTGAATAATAAAGAAGTTTATACGTCATAGATTTATATGAATATTATTTGTATTTATAAAAATATTCTTTGCTTTATGCATACAGCCAGGTAAAATATACGGCGAGAGGTTATGTGCTGGCCACATCAGATTTTTTAAATATCTCATTGTAAAATTACTTCAATGGAAAAAATTGTATAAAAAAACATGTTTCATATGTTAATGTATTAATCCAAGTTTTGAAAATGAGCCGTGAAACGCGTATTACATAAGACGAGTCCGTTAACAGATTGCCTTATGATACTTGTTTTTTAATGTACTATTTAGCAGATCACAGGAATTGACCAATATTCATTTTTCTGTGTGCTGTTTGCGTCGGTTATGTTCGTAGTAACTCGTGATAGACTTAGAATTTGAAATTAGCGCCACAAGAGCGCATTTAATGAGTAATATATTACTCATTAAATAAAATCGAGATATATTATACAATCCTTAGTTAAAATTTTAACTTGTAGATAATAAACATATCGGTATAAAATTGTCATTTAACTTATTAAAAAATCTTTCAGAACTCGTAATACAATTAAAAATACACAACATAAACTAAAAGGTTTTATAATTTTAATTTTCATTTGATGGTTTATTTCGTTTCCGTTGTTTATTTAACTGGATTGGAGAGATTATAATTGTCCCTTAATAGAGTTTCTCCGTCCATTAACAATTTTGCAAACAAAAAATGTCAACAAAAATGTATGTAATCAACTTCTTTACTCTATGTTTCTATGCGATTTATAAATTCCCCAAGAAAATTCTGTGCTATACAGTGGTTCTGTGAGGTGCTAAATTATTTTCTATGCGCTGTGCGAGTTATAAATCTACCTTTAAACTAAGTTACCAACAATATAAAAAAATCCCTAAAAGCAGTTGCGCAAAATTCACTTTATTACCCCGCGAAATAGGAAGAAAATATTGTGTATTACATATCAAAACTGCTTTATGAGTGCCAGTCTTTGAAGACCAAGCCTCAGGCTAAGTCTATCAAAATAGACTCACACCCGCAAAAATTCAGTTTCTAGAGTAGCGAGTAGTGATACAACTATTATAAATCTAAGAGAAAGTAAATAAAAAGTATTCTGTACTACAAATAAATTAATAAAAATCTGATGTGGCCAGCACATAACCTCTCGCCGTATATTTTACCTGGCTGTATGCATAAAGCAAAGAATATTTTTATAAATACAAATAATATATTCATATAAATCTATGACGTATAAACTTCTTTATTATTCAATAATAGCATGTCTCAACATAAAGATATTTACCATAAATTATGTTACAATAAATTACAAAGTAGAGTTTACCATATATAAATATTAGGCTGGTAACAGCAATTTTCAATTCGAACAACTTTGTTTACTTTCTCTTCATATTCTTCTAGTAAAAACATTAATTTTGGGCGGTCTAAAATGTATATATCTGGATTGTGCATCTATTCTTACATATCTTCTTTTACATTTTATTTTTTCATACTTGTTATATCTAAATAACACTAATTCCTTTTAATAAAGTGACGGATAGATTGCACTCCGATTATTCTTATATCGATGTGTAATTTTGTCAATATTTACAACTTACTTGAGAAGAATTTGATAGCTTTTTCGCAATTCAAAGTTACTCTAGTCTACAGTACTGGTGTACATTGTCCCATAATGTTTGAAACAAATTTAAGTCCTTCAACCTAGACTTGTCATCTCCATAATAGTCACAGATCAAGAACTAAGGGATTCTCCAAGTACATTTTTAATTCATTACTCATTATTTCTGACACTGACATTTATCTGTCAGTTACAAATAATTTAAATTATCAACTATTTTTCATGGCATCCTTTCGGTTGTAAAATTAATTACAACATTATTTTATATATTATATTCCTTTTATCTCTAAATCTATAAAATATGTATAAAAATATTTAAATGTATCAGAAAGAGAATTTATTTTTCTTTAATATTATCAAGAAAAATTTTCAAAAAATAATATTTAGAAGATTTTTTTTCAAGAATCTTCTACTTCCGGTTGTCCAATTGTTACCAAAACCTTATGTATCAGAAAGAGAATTTATTTTTCTTTAATATTATCAAGAAAAATTTTCAAAAAATAATATTTAGAAGATTTTTTTTCAAGAATCTTCTACTTCCGGTTGTCCAATTGTTACCAAAACCTTTTCAGATCTTCCCGGGAATGTCCGATTGGGAAATACGTTGTTAAACAAATTTTAAGTCTTATAGTTTTTGAGTAACCGTCCTTCCAACATCCCACACACACACACACACACACACACACACATCCACACACACACACACACACACACACACAGACATCATCGTAAAAATGTTAAAATCGGATTGTAAGGACCTTAAAACGTGCTTATTCAATAAAATCTGGATATGCGATTTTTAGCATGAATGCAATACCTCTCTTAGCGAGAGGTAAAAAGGAACATAAAAATCATATGATTTTTACAGTACAGTACTCTAGTTTTTTATTATTTTTGTTATCTTTCGTCAGACATGCACTAGTTTACTCAAATCTCACTAAAAATATACCAACAACTTTACTCAAATCTCACTAAAAATATACCAACAACTTTCTTCAAAAATTTAATATATCACGTTGCAAGTATCTAGTTTATCCAAATATTCCGAATGCCGTGAAAAGGCAAGGCAGTTGAAACCAATTTTTGAGCTACATTTTTGTCTGTTCATCTCGAAATTGTAAATAAGACTCGCGAGTCGCGCAAATACAGGTTTAGAGTAGGTCAGACACAAGGATGGGCTAAGTTAATTTTATGGGCAAACTTTCCGGTAAGGCGTCCACGTCCCTAGTACATATGATTCAACATTTGTGAATTATGCTGGTGGGGAAGGATGTGACAAAATGTTTTGTATATAACAGAGAAGAATTACTCCTTTGACAAGTCAGAACTCGAATTCAATATGAATGTGAACAGTGGAGTGGTTGTGGTGATATTGGTTGTGGGGTTGGCGACAAGTTTTGCGGTAGGTGAAGAACTTTTTTATAATTTTATGGGCTTTTACCCATTATATCGTGAGTGTGTTCCTATTCAAATTAATACGAGCCCAAACCCATAATATTTCGGCCGGTCTACATTTTCAACAAACAAATTATAAACCTACACAAATGTTGAGAAATTTCTTTCGACTAGTTTAAAATTTACAAAAACTGAATATTTTATTTAAGTACTCCGCCATTTCATCGCCTTTATTAGTAATACCAGCTTTAATTCTATTAGGCATTGTATGTTTTTCTCGCTCTGGTACGGGACCAATAGGAGGTTTACATGACTTTAGTTAATAGTTTGCCGCTAGGTGGCATAGCGTTGACGTCTGGTATTAAACAATGACGATAGTTCACAAAACACGTGAGTGAATATACGTCCAGCGTACGAACTTAACGTAAAATGACAAATATTGTTGAGATGAAAACAGAATAAAAATAATTGGCTCGAAAATATTTTAACAAAAATGTAAATGTTAAACAAATATAACAGATTACAGAAATTTTGTATTGATATGAACTATTTCAATATTACATTTTTTTTTTGTTATTGCAGATTAAAATTGTTAAACTTGTTATGTGACATTAACATACTTTCGGCGGCAACAATGCTTTTTTTTTTAAATCACCAGGTATATAATAGAAATTATTAAATTAATTTTTTTGTAGGTATTTAATTCGAAATAAAATTAATTAATCATTGTATAAAAAGTTATATTTTATTTTGCAGTATTTTATAATATAGCATTATATAATTTGATTTGCAAGTGCCCATTTATGAACAGGCATTCTATTTTTTTTTTTCAAAATCTTTCTATTTGTTCAATAATTACACTTCTATTAGCTATGGCTATCGTTGAAGCCACTGGTAATATTTATTTTTAATCAGGAGTGATTAAGCTATGACGAAAATAACAAAGTCAGTTGTTTTTTAGTCATACCAATATATTTTTAAATGGTAGTCATGGTAATTAGTTAGTCCTCAATAAATCTGAAATATCAAATCCCTTGTCGAATCTTACATACTGCCATTCTTCCGTAAAGTAACAGATATTCATCTACCATATAAATCTGATACAAATATTACAAATCCATATTCTGAATATACTACCAAAACTTTAAATGTATTTGTACTTGATATATATATAGCATGTTAAATCAAAGGATCACAGCTTTTTTCTACAGGAATTTATGTGCTAATAATTATAATCAGTCCTTTAAGATTCCAAAAATCTACAGTTCTTAATTTACCGTACATGTAATTAACCAAAAAATTAAAAATACGTTGGTGAATATCAAATAATGAAGCTCAAGTTTGTAATAAAGATTGTGCGAAAGTTTAATTAAAATAACAGCAGTTCACCTTTAACGTACAACGCAGAGTTTTTACTTATAGTAATTTCTCAATTCTAGACCACACTAAAACTTAGTCGATCAAATCCACTAAAATGTATCAGCTGATTATCATTAAGAAATGAAAAAGATAAGCTGTGACCGAAAGAAAAAGTAATTATTGTGACCACATTTACTTTATTGGAAATTTGTGAAATATTGAACTCTCATTTATTGTTTTGGATTAACAATGTGGTACACAGCATTATTATATTTATTTAGAGTCAAATTACTAATACAATGATTTAATTGTCTACCTTCATTTTTGCGCTGAGCTTCGCGCTAACATTTTATACCAAACAGCGACTGCACCGACATCTACCTGTAAACCTCTTATAGTAAGAATAGTACAGAAAATGGACCGTTTTTTATATAGAGCTATAGAAGGTAATGCTATCATTTGCTGAAGAGGAAATGCCTTTGCGTTTTCAGCCGGACAACGATCCGAAGCATTTATCAGTTTGTTAAAGAATGGTTTTTAGAAAAAAATGTTTTAAAATGGTCTTCTCAATCTCTGGACTTAAATCCTAGAGCATCTTTGGGATTATTTAGATCGACAAATTCTAAATATATATGAAAAATGCCAATGAATTGTGGGAGTCACCAAAGTATGAATGGTAGAAGATTCCTGTAGACATTCAGAAAATAAGCGGATTCGATGCCCCGAAGTATGAACTAAAAACGTTATGTGTTATTTGTTTTCTTTCTGAATAATGTATTTTTTCTATACTTTTGTCTAAGAGTTTTTCTTTAAATATAGGTACTGTTATTAAATATTTATTAAATGTTAAATATACTTTTATAAATCTGTAGTATATGATAGGTATACTATTATTTTTTTTTATTATTACTTATCCACAGAAATAACTAAATTGCATCTCAGAAACAAAAATAGTCTCCAAATTTTTGTCCGCGACTGTATCTGAAAATCAAAAATACCCGGACTTTTGTAGGAAAAAGCCTTATTTTTATACCGCGACTGGATTACTATTTATTATTGATTTTTGTGGGACATTGGTTGTTTTTTTAAGAAACTGATAATTGGTATACAGAAATTAATGAACATTTTCTTTTATTGAAAGTAATAGTATATTATTCCATGAGCATGTAATGTATGCTATTACTCATGAGAATGAAGTTTGCATCACGAGCCGGAAGGCGAGTGAGTAATAGCCATTACATGCGAATAGAATACTGTACTTTATCCACAACTGTCAAATAATAACATACTGTACTATTATAAAATCAGAAATAACCTAACAAATTTTAGATAATTGTTTGTTTACAAACATAAACATAGTTAGCGCTAATCGCTAGGCATTTGTTATAACAAAATTATGAAGTGATTTGACATTTAGCAGAAAATTTTAAACCGACTATTCAGCTTAAATTTAAGCTTAAGAAAAAAATAAAACTATAAAAAATAAGAAAACTAGTATAATTATGGCTTTTAATGTGGAAAAAAATACTTATTAAAAGTAATTTGTTTGTACTCATTGAAAGGTAAGATTTGAATTTGACATAACGATTGAATAATATTATTCCATCGATCTGTCAATATCATTCAATTAGCAACAGTAACTAATGTCATTAATTGATAAAAAAAACGGTTGAATTATGGGTATATGATTTGACAGTTGTGGATAAAATACATTTATCCACGACTGTCAAATAGTATACCTACAATTCAACCGTTTTTTATCAATTAATGACCTTCGTTACAGTTACTAATTGAATAATATTGACAGTTCGATGGAATAATATTATTCAATCGTCATGTCAAATTCAAATCTTACCTTATAAAAAGTACAAACAAATTACTTTTAATAAGTATTTATTTCCACATAAAAAGCCAAAAGTATATACTAGGTTTCTCGTTTTTTATAGTGTTATTTTCTACTTAAGCTTAAAATGTAGCTGAATAGTCGGTTTATAATTTTCTGCTAAATGTCAAATCACTTCATAGTTTTGTTAAAACAAATACCCAGTAATCAACGCTAACTATGTTTATGTTTGTGAACAAACAATTTTCTAAAATTTGTTAGGTTATTTCTGATTTTATAATAGTACAATATGTTATTATTTGACAGTTGTGGATAATGTATAGTATTCTATTCGAATGATTTACATCACTCGCCTTTCGGCTCGTGATGCAAACTTCATTCTCATGAGTAACAGCATACATTACATGCTCATTGAATAATATACGAGTACTATTATTGTAGGAAATTAATCTAAACATTTCCCTCAAAAATATCCAATGTACTGGGTTTTTGTAGACATTTTGAAACTTTACAATGTAATAACTTGTGACTCAGATACGTTTTGAGATATAGTTCAACCAAATCAATTTACAAAATTTGGACCATGGTTATTTTTGCCAGAGGGTCCTCAATTTAAACAAAAGCATAATTTAAGGACAAATGGTAATTACATACGTAAAAGAACACTGCAAATTGTACACTTTTTATTCAAAACTGGTTATACAGGGGGGTTAATTTAAGTTTGCATCATTGCTATCGTGAGTACAGAACGAGATACATATGGTTGGTTAAATCAGCGAAAAAATATACTATTTTGCGAATTATATTCGGGTATAATTTGTAATAGTAGGTCCATACTTAAACATTTTAGTTCGAACGAGCAATACGCACAAGCAGAATTCGCCAAATGTGGACCTATCTTCGATCCGAACCGAACGCGCCAAATGTTTTCCGGAGCTTGTCGGTGAATCGGAATTGGTAAAAAGGAATTATTCAGTTGACGGGAATACACCGTTCGTGCTGATCGCAGCATTCGCAGTATTGCTTTTCTTTCTTTTCTTTAAATTAGTTCTGTTCTAAAACGTTTATGTGTTGTCCCATCCTAACAAAGTGATTAATTTTAACAACTGATTAAAATTGTTATCCAGTAGATGTGAATTTCACATTTTTTTTTTGATTTATTTTCAATTATTCTTTATTACATCTTCTATGTTATAAAAATTACAGCTTATTATACTACTTCAAGGAAAGCCATCAACAAATTTTAATGTAACAGCATACGTCAATATTAAAAATTAAATAGAAATAGTTTACATTTTAAATTTGTCACATAATTTTACTGATCTTACAGATTGCTACATATCATTTCCATAAAGTACATTCGTACTAAACATTCAATTTTACACATCGTACAAAAAATTCAAAGAGCACACTATCATCCATTTTCTCTCAAAATCGACAAAAGAATTCTGTTAACACCTTATTCACATCACAGTCGAGAAATTTCCCACATTAATATTATTCCTTGCAATAATTTTGTCAATGGCTTACAACGGAATTTCAATTGTATTAAAGATAGGGTAACTATTTGAGTTACAGATTCAAATTGAACATCTTCAAACCTATTAACCTTCTTCAGCAACAATCGTGCAAATATATGATAAGAAAAAAAATTCATGTCGAATTCAAACCGCATTACAATGCCTTTAACGGTGTCGGAGTAGAGGACGAAATATGAGAAATTTGCTGATTTGAAACTGTTCCAAATATTAAAGAAAATTCTTTGGAACTCCATTGTGTTTCATTCTTAAATCACTCATTCGCTAAAATTGTATATAATAATAAGGAGCATTTCTTGCAGAAATCATATTTTCAAACCGCGTTGTTCTATTTTTAACCGTGTGAGAGTGGTGAATGAAAATAGAATAATGAGCTGATTTGAATCTGTTTAATAAATTGAAACTGTTGGAAACCTTTGATAAAAATATTGCAAGGAATAATATTAATAATTCTAAGTAATTATTTAAAATTATAACGGATGAATGAAAATCTATAAACTACAAAATCATCGATAATATACTTAATACGTTGCTACGACGAATGGAATCTAATAAATAAATATTAAAATATTAAAAATGTAACACTGTTTATTTTTTGTCTGTTTCTTTCATAAATTATTATTCTGGTTAAATTTTTTAAAGTAAATATAAGACTTTTAAACAGTCGCTCTATTTTTGTCACACCTCACATCTTTATTGAAATAGGTACATAAGTACTTGTGAAATTTAGTACGATACTTGAATTACATATAATAATAATAATATTTATTTTGTTGAAAAATATATGTGCATATTTCTTACAAAAGTGGTTGGGTATTATTAGTATAATTTACAAAATATTCCCAGGTTTAAGTTAAGTACATTATGATTATTACATTACTAAAAAAAATATAGTATATTAATAATAAACAATAATTTTAATTTTATGAATAACACAAAAATATGAATTTATGTAAGTACATAGTAATAACTTTTTTTATAGAGTACGAAAGTGATAGGAAATAGGGTTTATTTATACAAATCTATCATCCCTCATTTAAATTTATTTACTCACCTTCTATAAACTTGCGCTCCTTCAATGCTAGTTTGGTAAAATTCTTGTATTATTTATTTCTAAAAGTGATTTTAATAAAGAGGACTTATCATTAAAAAAGTTTATTTTAAAAAAGAAATTTCTGATAGCATTATGTATTGGACTTTCGAAAAACAAATGAAAAATATCATTATGATTATTTAAATTACAAAACGACCACTCATTTTCTGTATCAAATTCGTGTATTGCTCTATTAAAGTAAATTCGTAATTTAGCTGTACAGCTACTTGAATTACATATTTAAGAGTTTTCACATATCGTCAAAATACATACCGTAAACGATAAAATTCAAAATAACGAGAACCTTATTTTATGCATCAAAATATGTTTTCACATACCGTACACGTTATTTTATCTGTCACACAAAGAAAATGGAAGACGAATCAGAAAGGCTTATTTTCATTGCTGAATTAGTAAATTTAATTGAGAAAGATTTCAACGATGCCGTAATAAATTATGACACAAACAACATTTAAAATAGCAATATAACTACATACAGCTGCGCAAAATAAAATGTAAATAAAACGCGTAGCTATCTTTCTCTAAAAGCTTGGTTATGTCTGCTTTAACGTCAAATATAAAGTAGTTTTCGACGGACGCTATTTCTTCCAGATAACGTAAACAATATTTTGTACATCAAAATATGTTTTCACATACCGTACACGTTATTTTATCTGTGTAATGAAAACGTTGTAGCTATCTCTCTCTGAAAATTAGGTTATGTGTGCTTTAACGTCAAATTGAAAGTAGTTTTCGACGGATGTTCTTTTTGGACAAATAAGGTTGTGTTATATAAATACGGTGAAAAATTTACGTAATCATGCGTATTGTAGCCAACATTGACTTTAGCATTCGCGCTATTTATTTTGACGCTATGTGAAAACTCTCTACTAAGGTTAAACGCTATATACATACCATAAAAAATTATATACGCATGCGCATTGAAGTCAAATTGCGCTATAGCGTTCACGCTATTTATTTTGATGTTATATGAAAACTCTCTAATGTCCATAAGGTTTTATGAATATGTCACCTTTACATTATGTAAAAAGTTTAAAAATATATTTAATATTTAAAATGTGGGGGAGTATTTTTTATTAGTTCGTCTAGTCGCTCTATTTATGTCCGAGATTGTATATTCCTACGAAAATAATATTTTGTACAATAACTGTACAAAATAAATTAAACTGGGGAAGGTAATGTGCTGCTACATTAGATTATTATGTAGCAGTACAATTTATAAAAATATTCTTTTTTACGATCCTTCAAATATTAATATCTTTTCTAATTAAAAATAATTTATAAATGAGGAGGTGGGTGAAATTTAAATTTATCTAATTGCTAATATAATGCAGATACGCTCCCAAAGAACTAGATACAGTAATTCATTAGAAAGGTGTGTTGAATTTGCATTTATATTAATTTTATTTTCAGGTGGCAACCGAAGAACTGAAGGTAAGTCCAAGATCAAGAGCTACTTAATATGCCAAACGTCGTGACATCCGTGTTGAGTTTTTAATATTCTCTCAGAACTAATCAAATTAATATGAACAAATTTTTGTATATTGAAATTCCAGTATTTAACTTTATACATTAGTAACGAGCACGTACACAGAGTGTCATATCTTATACAAGAAGTTTTTTTTTTAAATAAGCTATAAGAAGTATCAATTTTTAAAACTACATGAAACGTCACACTTTTCACAAATGGTTAGTAAATAAAAATTGTTTATAATACAATTGTTAAAAGTATGATATTATTATGCCACTATTATTCCTCGTGGAATAAATATTACTTTTTTACTTTCCACAACTGGTTACTTATTTATTTAACAAGGCAAAAAGTAACAGATTTTCTGCCGCTGTGGTGTTTCATGGACGAAGCGAAGCCGAGGCTTTGAATTTAGCCAAGTGAGAATCTGCATTTTTGCTGTGTTCAACAAATAATTCTTTCGCCGATTGTTTCAAATTAATATTAATTTTATTGATTATTATCAATAATTTGAATTTTATTTCTATCCTCGTAATTTGAATTATTTTATTGACAATTAGCTACAAAGCAACAAAACTATAATTTGTACTTACTTTCGCCTATATATTTTCCCGAGATATAAAGGAAATTATTGCGCGAATTTTTCGACGGCACATTACTATCATTAATACAGATTCACATTTGTAGAAAAAAAATAGTCAGGTATTGTAGAACCGAGTTTTGAACAGATTTTAAACTAATATAAAGCTATTCACCAAACACTGATCATATTTGCATATAGGTAATAACTTTTTTCCTAAAATATTTTTGTGAAAAAAATCATTGACCCTGGACCTTCCCATGTCTATTAGGTAAATTATTCACCTATCTATTCAGAGTATAGAATACTTGTCTGACAGCGCAACACGCTTGGTGTTTTATGGAACCATACCTAAATAAATAAATATATATCACGGTATATTACCCATTAATGGGTGTACCAATCTGCAGGGCATCGAACCCGCCAAAATTGGGTTCGGTTCAGGTTCATGTTAATTCGTTTTTTGAAAAGTGGGTTAGTGTGCGGTTCTGGTTCAAGCATTAATAAAATTTGCGGTTTTGTTCCGGGTTCAGGTTCGGTTCGACCTACTGAAAATTGATTTAATGTTTTTTGAATAACAATCTTTATATAGAAATAATTTAAAATGCGTGCCGGAATTTATAATTAATGCACCGCAAGACAAGAACATGAACACATTTTTCAAGAACAATCATGTATGTATGTGATACAGCGATGTAAACGCAGAAGGCGTCGATCGTCGTTGATCGGCTGTAAGTGTTACGATTACATTTACATTTCGAACTGAAATTGTACCTGAACCGGAGCTGAACCCTGAACCAGAATTTTGATATCCGGTTCGGTTCCGACTCGTGTTCAATTGAAAAATATATCTGAGGTTCGGTTCTGGGTTTGGGTTCGCTAAAATGTTATGGTTTGGTTCCGGTTTTGGTTCGGCTCAGGTTCGGGTTCGATGCCCTGCTTAGTAGCTACATTATAATCTGTTTTTACAGTCATTTTTTAAGCATTTAAAATGTGAGCGATTCAAATATAAACACCGAAGAAAGATTTTTGTGGAAAATTCATGATACTCTACCTACAATTCGTAGAGCGTTATATAATTATTTAGGCTTTCACTGCCGATGTCTATAAAAAAGCTGGTTCTTTTCCGTTTCGCCTAACATTGTGTTAGACATCTGCAGAGTTTTTAGTCCTAGTTAAGAAAAATAATTACTTTTTTTGTAAGGGTAGTAGTTTTCTTTAAAGCAGAATCCGCGCTCTGTTTATTTTAATTTAATTGAAAAGAAGAATTCAAAAGTAACGGCATAAAATCCTACTTTGTAGAAAAATACAACCAAAGGATCCAATATATTCGATAAATAGGAGAGAACATAGGCAGTGGTGGATTTATAAAATTTTAATAGGGAGGGGCACGAAATTATGAAAAACAAATTTTTAGTAATTTACGTTACAAGACACTGGATGGGCAAACATATTCCTAGCTAGCTCAGTAAGGAATGATTTTTCCGGTCTAAAAAGTGATCAGAAACAGCTCATTTTCTGGACGATCGCGAAAAATAGTAATTTATGTTAACAAGACCCTGAAAATGATATTTTACTGGGAGAGCAAGCATATTCCATCGCGAGCCACAAACGTACTTTAGAAGGACACTTTTCAGGTTATGTTGGAAACATTCATGTATGGGTCGAAAAGTTACTTTCCGATCATTTATAGACAATTTTCCGAGCTAGCTAGCTCAGTAAAGAAGGATTTTCCGGTTTAAAAAGTGATCAGAAACAGCTCATTTTCTAGGCGATCGCCTTTATTTAATGTTCATTGTTCAAAAAGTAAACAATTTGAAAATAAGTAGAAATTCTATATTTTTTTATTTTTATCTTATTAATGTTTTTATTATTTTATTTATGTATTATGTATGTAATACGTGAATCATAACAATATATTTTTTTTTAAATGACAGGGTGGGATGTGCCCGCGTATCCCCCTTCCCCTCAAAATCAGTCATTGAACTTAGGCCATTCAAATTTTCACTGCCCCAACTATCTCTGCGATCCGGCTTCATTACGTCTCATCAAAAATTGTTTATTTTTACTGTCACCCTGCCGAAAAAGGAAAGTTTTCCCTAAACTAGTACTATAAACCTCTGTATATGTCCAACACAATGCTCGGCCTACTCGGAAAAGAACCAAACTTTCAGTTGGTAGAGTAGCCCATTAGACACAGTGTCAAGTCCATGAATTCTTCACAAAAATGTTTTATTTGCATAGGAGTCACCCGTAGTAATTGAGGAAGAAAAATGTTCGGAATACAAAGAAATCCATAATGTCGTTACGTGCATAGCCATGTCAACATTTCGTAAAATTGAAGATCTATCCATAAAGGACAACATTGAAATAATGCCCGGTGTTTACTTGACCAGGTAAATACCTACTACCCTACTCTTTAATATAAAATATAAGTACAATTTAATGTTATTATAGTGACATTCCGGAATCCGAAAGACAACTTTATCAAAAGCGAACCTTGGAACTTCCCAAAACTGGTGAAGAGAGATTCCACAGGATCGTCGATATGATGTATAACGTGATGAACAACTTATTCGCTGCAAGAACTTTGAAGGTTAAGGTGAACGAAGAAACAAGCAATTCTGTTATGCGCGCCTTCGAAGAAGGTAAAGCATTTTAGATATTATATTATTATTCTTAAGATTATACTTGTTTTGCAAATTTCGAAAACTCAAGAAAAAATCAATAAACACAAGGGACACGCTAGAATTATTGGAAATAAAACACATGGCTCATATTTTTGTAGAATTTTATTTTAAGTAAGTGAACGCGGGATTGTTTAAAACATCAAAATCCCAATGAGGCGTGGTTTTAGAAATATCTCTAAATACTTGTCAGGTAATCTAATGCACAAAAAATAATACACTTTACTATTTTTAAAAACTCCCAATAAAACTTCTTTTCGAATGCTTTTAAATTAATTTTTGGAAGGCCTAAGAACAGTCAAAGCTATTATATTTATTTCAGGCTGATTTAAAAACTGTGAAAACTGTCAAATTTTAAATAATGCTTCGAAAATGTTCTCTAGTTAATTCCATATTCACAACTAAAAATTGAATAACTAAGTTTTAAATAACTTAACTTTCGCAACTTAATTTCAAATGACAAATAAATATTTTTTCAAACTGATAGTGCAAATTGCATATCCCACGGCCTACCTGATTTTCTTAGGCTCAATGATTCTAGCGTGATCTTTGTATTTATGTAAAAATCAAAATTTAATCACATGCCCCATACGCCAAACCAATCTTTTATGAAAGTGGCGTCTACAGTACTTAACATAAAGATAAGAAAAAATAAAATATAGGGTGTTTAAAAAGAGGGTAATTATTTTTAAGGTATATAGTACTGACCAAATTGAGTAAAAAAAACTGATCTTCAACCGAAAAACGAAAAATCGAAGAAAAACTGATAGTGATAAAACAAAATTTTGTCAATGTCAGTAAATAGACTATAAAAAAAATTATGTGAAACATTTTTCTCAATTTCTAATAGTTGCGAAGTTATTAGAAAATTAAATATTGAACAATGTCGCACTTAATAAAATTATTTGATTTCTTTAAATAAACAAACGCACATCTAAGATGACTTCTGAAAGTTAAACAAAAAAGTCTTATTTAATCGAAGTCGTAACTCTTATAGTTTTCATGATAGCAGAGGTAAACTCCGTAAAAACTCATTTTTCGCTGCCTTAAAATTTTCACCCTTTTTAACTCTGTATAGATTAACCTTCCTGCACTGCTTGGGTCTATGTGACCCAAACGCGACTTTAAATCGCTGCATTATTGTTTTAATTAATTCTACATTTATGCGCTTTTAAGACAATTAATATTTCATAGTATACTACTATATACAATACAATTTAAATATATATTTATAACAGTTTTTATGAAAATTGAAAAGTGACATTCGTTACGTTCGGGTCAATATGACCCGTGATATTATTTTACCGAATAACCTGTGTTTCGACGTGTTTGGGCATAGTGAATCGCTGTGATACATTATTCTGCTTTGTTTTACGGTAGTATTATTTAGTTCCTGCAGTAGAAAGGTTCATAAGTAAGATAGGTAGGTAAGATATAAAAAAAATATAGTTGACAGATTTATGAATTTACAATTATTTTATAATTAATTGGAATGAATAACGAAACAAGAATACTTAGTGATGATGAGATGAGAAAAGTATTGGAAGATTAAGATTTTTACGAAGAGATTTCAGAAATAGATAAAGAATCAGTTTATGAAGAAGACGATTCCGTCCATTCCGATGAAACTTTGGATGATAACGAAACGCTTGTCCCAAAATATACTGCTGCTGTGGCAAACACAACGGAAAGCGAGGAAGATGAAAACACTAATGTAATATATTCCAAAAATAATTCGAAATGTTGGAGTTTGAGTTCTTTACATCTTATCAATTGGGACAGTTTTTATTGAAACGAAATATGACTGTTAGGTATTGGAATATCTGATTTTAAGAAGATTGAGGTTCATTCGTCCATTCGAAAAAATAAGAAACCACAAGCAATCCTGGACTATAATGCTACAAAAGGTGCTGTAGATACCTTGGATAAGCTAGTAGCGACTTACACTACAAAAAGAATAAGCTACATATGGTTGGTTAAATCAGCGAAAAAATATACTATTTTGTGAATTATATTCGGGTATAATTTGTAATAGTAGGTCCACACTTAAACATTTTAGTTCGAACGAGCAATACGCACAAGCAGAATTCGCCAAATGTGGACCTATCTTCGAGCCGAACCGAACGCGCCAAATGTTTTCCAGAACTTGTCGGTGAATCGGAATTGGTAAAAAGGAATTATTCAGTTGACGGAAATACACCGTTCGTGCTGATCGCAGCATTCGCAGTATTGCTTTTCTTTCTTTTCTTTAAATTAGTTCTGTTCTAAAACGTTTATATGTGGACCCATCCCAACAAAGTGATTAATTTTAGCAACTGGTAAAAATTGTTATCCAGTAGATGTGAATTTCACAATTTTTTTTGATTTATTTTCAATTATTCTTTATTACATCTTCTATGTTATAAAAATTACAGCTTATTATACTACTTCAAGGAAAGCTATCAACAAATTTTAATGTAACAGCATACGTCAATATTAAAAATTAAATAGAAATAGTTTACATTTTAAATTTGTCACATAATTTTACTGATCTTACAGATTGCTACATATCATTTCCATAAAGTACATTCGTACTAAACATTCAATTTTACACATCGTACAAAAAATTCAAAGAGCACACTCCCATCCATTTTCTCTCAAAATCGACAAAAGAATTCTGTTAACACTTTATTCACATCACAGTCGAGAAACTTCCCACATTAATATTATTCCTTGCAATAATTTTGTCAATGGCTTACAACGGAATTTCAATTGTATTAAAGATACGGTAACTATTTGAGTTACAGATTCAAATTGAACATCTTCAAACCTATTAACCTTCTTCAGCAACAATCGTGCAAATACATGATAAGAAAAAAAATTCATGTCGAATTCAAACCGCATTACAATGCCTTTAACGGTGTCGGAGTAGAGGACAAAATACGAGAAATTTGCTGATTTGAAACTGTTCCAAATATTAAAGAAAATTCTTTGGAACTCCATTGTGTTTCATTCTTAAACCACTCATTCGCTAAAATTGTATATAATAATGAGCATTTCTTGCAGAAATCATATTTTCAAACCGCGTTGTTCTATTTTTAACCGTGTGAGAGTGATAAGCTAGTAGCGACTTACACTACAAAAAGAATAAGCCAGCGTAGGCCAATGATTTTAATTTACAATATGGTAGATATATCAGCGTACAACGCTTTTGTTCTATGGCGTGAAATCAATCCAGATTGGAACAAACATAAATTGTATAAACGACGACTATACATTGAAGAACTTGGAAAAAGCCTTATCAATTCAGAAATTGGAAGAACAGTGGCGAAACCTAGAAACCAAATTTCCGCTGCAATAGTGCAACGTATACGAGTACAAGATATTGACAACATTGCTACTACAAGGGCTGCACATACATCGTCAAATAAAAGAGGTAGATGTGTAAAGTGCATCAAAAGTGACAATAAGTATAAGACAGTATGTAATATTTGCAAAAGAACCGTTTGTCCGAAACACTCAATTATTGTCTGTGATAATTTAAAACGTTAATTATATTATTCTAAATAAATAAAATAAATATTTTTTGTGCATAAACAACTTCAATTATTTTTAATACCATTCAATACAGTATGAATTATAAATCATATTTAAACTAAAACGAATTTATTTAGCACAAAGTCCCAAATGGGTCAATATGACCCGAGCAGTACAAGTGTAAGGAAGAAATGAACAGTACAGGAAGGTTAATAAAAAAATTGTATAATTAGTTTATTTGATACACTTTCTGACACATGAATTAAATTTAAATTTTTTTATTCAGCTTCAATATAGAAAATTAAATGAACAATTAATAGTGTAATTGAGTCATATTAATATATTTTTTTAAGGTCGAGGAAAAATGAAGAAAATAGCAGGACCATTGATGATGGCTATTGGGGCAAAACTGTTAGCCGTTGTACCTCTTTTATTAGGAGGATTAGCTTTGTTTGCTTCTAAAGCGTTACTAGTCAGCAAATTGGCTCTTATTATAGCCCTTATTGTAGGAGCACAATCTCTTCTCAGTGGTGGAGGAAACTTCTTAAGCAGGGTAAGAAAAGTTATTATCTACAGATAATTATGAAAAGATATATTTTTTATATATTAGACAAAATATTACTGGTACTCGTATCATGTGTTTAAGTAGAAAGTAAGTAGTTATATACCTATAGGTTATCTATACATATATAGAACCGTTATCTCAATCAACATACGACGGTAAACCATAACGAATAAGTACCTATTATCCTGCATTTATTTTAAAATACTATTACTTAATAATTAAAGAATACGAATATCGAATCACACTCAAATTATCTTACTACAGACATCCTGTAGCAATTAATATTTATAAAAAAATATTAACTGCTCTCAATAATATTTCTTTGTAAGCGTAGTATTCGTTTTGTGAAAATATCGTATATTTTAAATTTAGTATGTCATAGAAGATCAACATATGATAATAGTAATACTCGTAGATAACCAGATGTGAATATGAAATGGAAACTATTGGGACCTGCAGGATCCGCTGGCGGCGCTGTAAGCGCACCTGTTATTGCGGGCAGTAGGACCTGTTAAAAAAATGTTAACAATTCAATTCACATTAGACGTATTTGACTTTTAAGTTCATTGATTAGAATCCTTATTCAAGAAACATAGTTGAAGAGCAAAAAATATTAAATTCGGGATTAATTACTACTTGTGGCGTAACTCGACTTACGACAATTCTGACTTGGAACTGAAGTTTGCAGAGATATATACAAGGTAGCGTCAAAATGTTCCAGAATTGGTCAATAAAATTTTATCGAAAAAAGATACTTTTTATATGAATTTCTTTTAAAGTATACCCCATCTGCAATTACACACTTGTTCCACCTTTCGTACAACTCTTCAAAACATTCCTGTAAACTTTTTTTATGAAAGTGCCTTCAGCTGCCTCATCGCATTTTCTATTATCTCTGCTAGATTAATAAAACGTTATCCCTTCAATTTCATTTTTAGCCGTGAGTACAGTTAAAAATCGACTAGGTTGGGAGAATAGGAGGAGTGTTTCAGTGTGGTGACATTGTTCTTACAAAACCCAATCATTTCCTGATTTTTTCGTCTAATGGCGTCTCGTAGACATCAAAGGATCTCCACTAAAGTTCCTAGTTTGCAGTTTGGCATTGGGGAATGAATTTGTGGTGAATCACGGCCTGGTAATGAAAAGACACCTTCTAATTATTTCCTCTTGCTTTTGTTAAAAGATTTTTTGCTTGTGCCGCTCGTACACAGTCGATTTTTCATCGCCTCATTTCCGTATGCTTTCTTTAGCATCTGAAGGGTCCCGACGAACGAAAAAAAAACGCATTGTAAGAATCAAATCGTACCTTTTGCAGAGAGTAAATAAAAAAGGTGCCGGGCAGCTCAACGCACTCCCTAGTGGTGGTTGCCACCCAAGTAAAATAAATTTCCCTCCAGCAAGTACCTGCTTGACTCTAAACAACGATTTCGGGTACTTTTTGATGCTATCTCGTATTTATTAATAAAATCAATGATAAGTTTTGCGATATATTTAAATTTCTTTTCTCTGTTTCGGAATAAGAAAGTTTTATTCTAACACGCTCATTGATATTAGAATAAGCTTCTTTATTAGACGATTTTTATGAAATATTAATATTAATAAAAATATTAATAAAAATATTAATTGTAGTAAATGCAACGTCACTGGCCTCAGATCAGCTAATCAATTATTTTCGTAAAATTTCAGATAAATTCGATAGAACTGAACCTGCTGTTTGTGTTTGACATTGAATAATTATCAATATTATGCTTACTATTGCGAATTTTAACATCGAATTTTCACCAATAGTCACAGATTTTTATACATTATTAATTATAAAACATATAGAATACCCCAAAATTTATTAAATAGTACTTCGGAACATAACATGAAACATTGATATAACAAAGTTATGTTCTTATCCTTCCTACAATTACAATAATAATTGGTACCATTTATCGTGTTTATTTTATCTTTCTTTCTCCATTTCAGTTTGGCGGTGGTGGTGGTGGTTGGGGCAACTACGGCGGTAGTTACGGAGGTGGGGGAGGTGGTTACAGCGGCGGACATAACTACATCGGAGCGTACGGGGCACCAGCTTCTGGATGGAACACAGCATCATCCCAAAGTTACCCATATGCTAGATCGTTGAATGATGCTCAAGATTTGGCATATTCATCGCAGAATCCATAAAAACTGTATGACTGATTATTTATTTATTTACAATTAATAAAGTAGCTTATTCAAAATATAAGAGTTTCTTTTTATAATCCTACAAAAGTAGAGTATTTTTAACTACAATTTTGGTTTAAGTATATATTTGCTATTGTTTTATTTTAGCTCTTATTTGATTTGAACAGAGCAGGTAAATTGAACACAGAAATGGATACATAGTAAGTATTATTTAAAATTATAAAACAATCTGAGTTGCTAGGATAAGGAATAAATAAACAATTACATACCTACTTATTAATAAAACAAATTAAAACAAAATACAATTTGTTATATTTTTATTTAATTCGCAATCATTATAGTAATATGTTGATTCCTAAACTTTGAAAGGTTGGGAAATACGTCATTCCTAACTGCAATGACAATCTGTTGGGTGGGAAATAATAGATTTCATTTTCGCCCCAAGGATTAGAAATGTTTATGTAGGAGTTGCCTAGTGTCACTGTAATAGATCCCTATAATAAAGTAGGCTAAACAAATTTTAATAAAACTTTCCAAAATATTAACAAAATTATACGTTATAACTCAATGATGTATTATGAAAATTACTGATTTAAAAAGAGGATGATTATGAATAATAGTATATTACATCCGAGGTGGGATATGTTTCATTATAGCCGAGGGCTCATGTACATTACAGAGAGGTGAAGACTTGAGGTCAAATACAGTGCGAAGCTGTGAAGAATAATGTTGCATGAATTTGCGTTTACAACTAGTTTTTATTTCTCTTTGAAAATAGCATTACAGATTCAATGGCATGTACATTACGTCTCAACGGTCTCAACTCTGACCATATATTCTTGCCAATTGTCTGTTACAAAAAAGTAACTAACTAACAGTTCTTCTTCTTCTCATCGACTGACAAATTAATTTATATACAATATTACAATATTAAACAAAACTCCCACAGAGGCATGTATACTATTTTATTCACAATCATCCTCTTTTTAAATCAATAATTTATAGAATAAATCATTGAGTTATAAGCTTCAATTTTGTTAATATTTTTTGACAACTTTATTAAAATTTGTTTAGTATACTTTATTATAGGAATCTATGACAATGTAGCTAGGCAACTCCTAATAAACTTTTCTAACCCGTGGGGAAGAAATGAAATCTGTTATTTCCCACCCATTGCAGTTAGAAATGACGTATTTTCCACCATGTAAAGGTTAGGAATCGAACATAACTCGGTGGAAGTTTCATTACAGCCTCGCGCAATATTTTACCTCGAGGCTTCGCCTCTCGGTAATATACATAAGCCCTCGGCTGTACGTTGTCGTCATTAGGCTTGATTTACATTAGCGATACAATAACGGTACGATGACGGTACGATATTTCTTGCTCCAATGTATTTTAATGGACCCATTTACGTTTACGTTCTCAGTACGACAACGGTACGATGACGGCACATTGATATTCACTGATTTATATTAGCGATACGACCACGGTACAGTACCTATAGTTTTGTTTCTACTGAGAAAAATATTGTATCATAGTGACAGCGTAGTATTTGCATGCAAGGGGGAGTGGAAGGTTGCGTTTGAAGAATATGTGCACGTCACGTTGATGTTCATGCCAAAATCAGCTGAGTGGAGTTACACATAAACGTAAAATATACATCATAGATTATCACAGTTTTTTGTTCTTCGTCAAGAGTAAGGGCAATATAGATAAGTCGGTATTTGATATTTTTTTAAACATTGCACGATATTTTTTACTTTTGATAGAAACATGACATATGCACCACAAACCATCATAATACATAAAAGACAAAATTATATTGTCATGGTATTTTATTATGTTCGTACCGTAATAGTAATAAGTAATAGAAAATTTAAAAAAAAACGATGAAACCAATAACTCCGCAAAATTAGCTGCGTGTGTGGATATAAAAAAAAAATATTGTAGCAATAACTGTTACCGAACTATGCTACAAAAATGGAGAAAAGAGCAAAAAAAATAGCTGACAATAATACAAGTATTGTAGTACTACCTCAATAAAAATTGAATTTGATAATCAATTATTTAACTTTTCTTCATTTGTCTGGGGCATTTCAATGTAATTGGAACGAAACAATACTATCTGGAGTACTACTTTGTGTATTATTCGATCCGCAGTAGATTTTTCAACTGCAACAAGATCGCCAGGTACACTTTAAAATATTCCTGTTGCTAGATACCTTAGATTAAATAAAATTTGTAGCATTGAATTGACAGACTTATTTCAAAGTGTGACTGGTTCTAATTGTGGACTTAATATTTTTACAAATTCACGCACTGTATTCTTATTATTTCGAAATCTTAATTTAAATTCTGTTATAAACTACAAATGGATTGTTTTTATCTCAAAATATACGGGGACATCTAAAATGCATAATTTGATCTTCCTCATTACCTGAGCTCGACGAATCAAAATTTAACCTTTTAAATAGTCTGTAAAGTAAAATAAAAATTGGATTTATCACTGCTTTATCAAAATGAAATAATAATAATCAATGAATAATTGAATCGTGACATTTGCAATTGTCAGTTAAGAAATGAACTTGCTTTGAACGAGCAAAATCGATCGTTCAAATGAACCATCAGTTAAACTTCGGATAAGTAAAAAATAATGTTTATACTACTCAAAGCTAGTTCAAAACAGTCAGTCAACTTCTGCAAACTAAGATCAAGAGTTGAACTATCGACCACATAAGTGGTAGATTTTTGCCGGAAAAAAATTCATAATGTTACGGGAGCTGGTTGCCTAGCAATTTATCGAGTGGCATTAACAAAAAAAAAGATTTTTGATCAATGTCACGAGATAAATTTGCAACAGGCTCGAGTAAAGCAATCGGAAAAAATTTCCAGGATAAAATTTAACCAAGAATGGTATTCGGATGACTATTTCCAAAATAAAAATCAGGTAATAATTTATTTTTTGACAAAAATTATAATTTTTTATTGTGTTTTTAGGTATTATATTTAAGATTGATTTTTCAATGTTCTGAACAGATTCTTGTCCGAATCGACTCATTTTTAATAAAAGCTAAAAACACTGAAAATATATGCATTTTGACAGGTATATAAACAATATGTTTCAAGGTACTCTTAAAATGTCAAAAAAATCGCTTATCAATACTCACTTACTTGTAAAAATTTAGCATCTTATTGGCTCGAAGGATATGAATTTTTTTTTTGACGGTGTTTTGTCGAAATAAAACTTCGTAACTAGGTAGAATCCTCAATTTGGATTGGTTTATAAATTTATGAATGAAAGTCAATGAAAAACAATACAGCAACCAAGTAACTGATGAATATTTATTTTCATTACAATAAATTATTACTTATAAACCAAAATTAAACATAAAATTTTAGGACGGCTTGATAATTAAATTTTCTTAAAATATGTAAAATGCATAAAAATACCTGTCGACCTGAAGAGGTTTAACAAAAATTGATCATAAAATACTCGTATATATTTGGATGTAAAGTTATCAGAAAAATTTACTATGTCGGGTCCAGCAATAAAACTATAAATATCTCTCACTGCTTGAATTATAACATTTGTTAGTATGACTGCTGAACGCACACTGCACGCCAGGTCAGTGCGCATGACCAAGAGTGTTTGCGCGTGAAGCAGCAGCAACAAAAAAGAGAGCAACGCCATTTTCATGGTATTACAACGTAATAGCAACGTTAACACATGTTGTACAAGATTGATTTGTAACATACTAAATAAATATATAAGTAGTTAAATGTGTGTGTGTGTGTGTTGTGAATAAATTAACAACCATACCACAACATTGGATACCAACGGGCCAATATTTGCCCCGTGGTACTTCTACCTGCTCGGACTGCTCTGTATAGTAAAAAAGCGAAAATAATGGCCCGTTAGCATCCAATGTTATAATGCAAGCAGTGAGCGTTATGCCGTTTTGTCATAATTACGATATTTATAAGTTTATTGCTGAACCCAACAAAGTCAATTTTTCTGATTATAAGCGCATACTCGAAAAGAAGAGAGACACACAGATTTAAACGTAAACATTCATTTATCATATTCTAAAACTTCAAATCACACAATAAGGCAGTTAATTCTAAAATTCTGTACATTTTTTGGAAATCAGTAAACTTACCATGTTATTGAGTCAATGTATCGCGAGTCGCGCAAATACAGGTTTAGAGTAGGTCAGACAGAAGTGACAAGGATGGGCTAAGTTAATTTTATACGCGAACTTTCCGGTAATGCGTCAACGACCCTAGCATGATTCAACATTTGTGAATTATGCTGGTGGGGAAAGATGTGACAAAATGTTTTGTATATAACAGAGAAGAATACTCCTTTGACAGGTTAGAACACGAATTCAATATGAATGTGTACAGTGGCGTGGTTGTGGTGATTTTGGTTGTGGGGTTGGCGTCAAGTTATGTGGTAGGTGAACAACTTTTTTATAAATATGTACATATCGTTATGGTTCTTTCCCCATCATATCTGTTAACTGTTACCATATAAATTAATATTTATTAACACATTTGTGCCGTAAAAAGAAACAGTTAATGATGTTTTATAGTATAGTTAAATAGATGTTCATTTTTTGGAGCCACCACTAAATCGATTTAAACAAAGTCATAATTTAAGGTTAAGCGGTAATTATATTTCATTTGAAAATGAGCCGAATTAATAAATCAGTCCGTTAAAGATATTTCAGTAATACATCAATAATTGTTTGCTAAGGATAGTCGAAAAGATAAAAATTGACCGTTGCAGTTCTCAATATTTTTTTCAAGATCAGTTAAGTCAACTTGCATTGAAATAAATATAAATTCTGATAAGGAACTTTTATTTGCAGATAATATAAATACATAAACAGATCCCTCTGAAAACTTCTATCTACGTCTATGTAACTCTTAATAAAGAATTATCGAGACGATTATTGATGCCTTTCTATAGTTGTAGAAGTTTTGTTCCAGGTATTCTATGAACACCCTAATAAAGTTATACAGTAATTTTTTTAAAGATGTCCGATCAAGGTCATCTATATCATGAACAATTTATCTCGCTTATTTGCCATAACACGAAACGTGTGCGATAAGGATGGATATAACACGCTTGTCTTTCAAAAATTCATATTGTTTCGACTAAGTTCAGATATTCCATTTTAAAACGATGCTCGTTCTTGACAATACTTTCGTTGTAACGTAAGTTTATTTATTAATTCAGATATATTACCATAGTTCATACCCGTACGAATAACGTTATTTTCTGTCAGTGTCACTGACACTAACACTGTGTCAGTATCTCATTTTTCACATTTTTGGTTTTACATTTGCTAATAAACTTACCAGTTGACTTAGTTTTGAATTTTGAATGCTTTTACTGTAACATATATTTTCATAATAATAAAATAACAGTTTTATCTTATGTATCCTCATAAAAATTAAGTAAACGACACTACTGAATTTGTCGGAATGGGCGGAGATAAATCTTAATTCATACAATTCGTAGATGACCTTAATCGGACACATCCTGATAAAAATTCAATACTATTCTTGCAAATTTTTATTTATTAGACTTCATTTTGAAACGAGGTATACCGTATACAGACGTAAAAGAACACTGGACACAATCTAAAAACAGGTTATAAAGGATATTGAACTTACAATACTTACATATACCAACATTGCTATCGTGAGAACTATAAGAAATACTTACTTGGTTAAATTATCAAAGTAATACGCTTTTACAAGTTATGTTGTAGTTACTATATAATTTTGGAAACAAGGCAGTACGATTTAAGAGACAAAAAATTTCTTGTATAAGATTCTATATTTCCAGTAAAATTATTTCATAAACAAACTATGTAAATTGCACTTGACACTGACATTCTCTTCTTCCACTCATTTCCATTTTGCTTGTCATCCTTATTCAATTTCTTTTCGCTCAAGTCTTCCGCAATACAGTCCTTCCATATTCTATTTGGTCTTCCTCTATTTCTTCTACCTTCTACTATTAAGCTGTACATTCTTCTTCCAGTACATTATTTTCACTCCTCATGACATGTTCAAACCAATGTAATCGTCTCCATTACATTAGGTGCGTTCAATGAAGTAAGCAAATCAAGAAAATGCTAGGTAAGCAAACGAGACTTGTTCCTTAGTTCACTGAACGATTTGCTAGCTATATGACGAACTGTCATCCACAACTTTCATCGAGAATGTTATATAGTTGTCAAATGTAACGTGTATTTTTCGTATCTCTTTTATTGGTCTGGAAAGTTATGCAAAATAAATTTATATATAGGTACAGTTATTTGCAGATAGTACGATTAATTTTGAAGTTTTTTTTTTAGGTCGAAGAAAATGTTTCAAATTTAATAATATTATAAACATTCATCACAAAACTTTGAAAGCTTTTTTGACATAAACACATCATGAAATGAAATAGAAACTGTACAAGTTAACTTCATGTATGCATAATTTGTATTTCCCGCCATTATATTTGATAAGTTAGCAAGACAAGTGAGAAATTTGGCGCTTGGATTGCTTGCGAGCAAATCAAGCAAATGCTAGGCTAACAAAGTCGTTCAAAAAATTTACTTCCAGTTGCTTGTTTTGCTGTTCTAATTGAACGCACCTAATAATTTTCTTTTCATTGACACTGACATCTGTCAATTAGAATTTTCTTATATAGTAGCTGTTTCCATGGTTATGGCATAGCTGGCTGCTTTATTCCTTTATAATTCTTTACCTCTATATCCATTGCATATGAAGTATAAAATGCAATCAAATCGTATAGATAATATAATATTCTTATTTCTAATAACATTAATTGTATAAATAATATTTCATAGTTTGTTTATCAAATAATTTTACTGGAAATATAGGATCTTTTGCAAGAAAATTTATGTATAGGACGCGAGCAGTCACGTGACTTGATTACTTTGGCAAGCAGATATGGGAGCCGGTATCAGAATGACAGCTATTAATTATGTCCATAACTGACAAATGTCATAATTTTTCATATAACATTTTATGACATAAAATGTAAAAATGATATGTAATGGCACTTTTCAAGAAAAACTGTTAAAATCTTCAAATTAGGGTACTTTCAGTTAACCAATCGTAACCAAAATCTAATCAACTCTTCATATGGACGTAAAAAGAGGCATATGAAAGAATGATAGTATTTGGAATTATACGAGTAGTATTGGAGTTATCGAAGAGAAATTTTCGTCTCTCTCACACACACACACAATCCAAAACGTGCTTATTCATTAAAAACTCCTATCGAATTTATGACCAAAGACAATACCTTCTTTACCAATAGGTGGCGGAACGTAATAAATGGCTGAACTTGTAAGAGAAGGCATCACCACTGAAATATATTAATGACTGGGACTCGCATGCTCTAACTTAAGCCTCATTGAACGACAATTGCTGTTCATGTTCGTGTCAAACCGAATATAGCCGAATAGTCGTGTCTCGTGTATACTATTCCCACTATTCACATTTAAAAAATACGCCATGGCCACTGAGGCTGTTCAGTGGCGGATCCAAGGGGGGGGGGGATGGGGCGATCGCCCCCCCCCCCTGAGAGATTTTTTCTTCAAAATTTTAAGATGTCTTCCTTGTAAAATTACAGATCAATAAATAATTATTTTTTTGTTGTATAAAAACTCAACATGAACCAAGAAAAAGTTTATAGATATTTAAATAAATTAGATGTTAATAATTACTCGAAAGTTCAGTCAAACAGCATTTATTCTTACTACCAACGTTTCGATGCATCCTTGCACCTTCTTCACGATCTACAACAATTATACAACAAGAATGTAATACATACAAAATAACATGGACATTATCACACTTACAGTAAGTTCTTACAAATTGTTACAATTCATGTACACAAAATACATTCGTACAAAACATCCATTTAATCTATTAAAAATCGTACCAAAAAAATCAAAGAGTATACACACACCCATTTGCTATAAAAACCGACAACCGAATAATACGGAAAATAGCCGGAAATATCTTGTGTAAGGATTCTGGTGACATCATTGAAACGCACTCCTATTGGTCGTCTGTACACCAATAATAATGTAGCAAGTTCTAGGAATTTAAATAAAATGTAGATAAATTAATGAAACTCAGTTTGGCCTAAAATTCGCCTTTTCCTTTTTGAACTTTTCCAATACACCAAAATATACGCTGTTAAGTTCTTGAATATCAGTCCTTGCATTGATGTTATTGCAATCATTGTACACCCTCAAGAAGGTGCAATGGTGCACTGAAACGTTGTTATAGTAAGAATAAATGCTGTTTGGCTGAACTTTCGAGTAATTGTTAACACCTAAATTACAGTCGAGAAATTTACGGACAATATTTAAATAAAATTCAGTTTTGGCGCCATAACAGTTGGCATTGTTGAATTCCTAGCGACTAACGACATCCTGTTACGAAATTTTAAAACGTATTGTCATTCATGTGGCGTGAAGTTAGTTGCAGGTGGACATTATGCCCATATTTTTCGGTCATTTTAATGCCTTGCAGGGATGACTTCCACTAACTAAAAAAAGTAGTTCGCCCCCCCCTGAGAGATTTTCTGGATCCGTGGAGCTTCTTCAGCTCAGTGGAGCTGTATTCACATAAACGCTTACAACCGTTAATCTTGCGGCCGTAGCGGCCATCATAACAACTACTCTGTTCACATGCTTCGTCATAAATATCGATGCACACAGTTCCAAACTTGAAAATCAAAATATTACTAAAACATAATTATGTTACGATATCAGTGATATTGCCGGTTGCCATAACGTATAAGTTTTGATTCATTGGTTTTGCCATGGACAACTTTGCAGAACTCTTAATTGGCGAAGTAGTACAATACCCCTGGTAATATAACCGTCCCAAAAAGAAACATAAAGAAATAAAATACAATAGATTTTATGTCAAATTGGTTTGAGTTGGTATTATTGAAATGTGTGTTCTGATTATGCGCAGTTAAAATTTACGACAGCAACGACGTCAAAAATAGAAATATTTCAATGGCGACCGTTGCCGTTCGTAGCGTCGAGACCGTTCGTACCGTATGATTTCAACCAATCACAGCATAGAACGGTGTAAACGGTGAACAATTTGACGGTGATAACGGTACATGTGAATCAAGCTATATTTCAATAGCCGCCATCGACGTTCGTAGCGCCGAGCCGTTCTTACCGTATGAATTCAACCAATCGCAGCATAGAATGGTATAAACAATGAGCAATTTGACGGTGATAACGGTAAATGTGAATACAGCTTAAACGGACCGAGTGCACTAGACGGCATTCAACAGGCCTTCACTATCATAGTAGGTATGAGCATTCCAGTCAATAATATATTTCAGTGGACATCAAAAAACATCAAACTATTGGCAGAAACATAAATTTTCGTATCAATTCTTATGGAACGGTTTCGGTAACTTTCTTCTCAGTATTATGAACACGGCGGATATACAGTGGCTCACGAAATTATTCGTACACTTTACTTTTATTAGTAAAATGTAAAATAAGAAGTGTTTTCAAAAAAGAAATTCATTAAATTGAAAAAAATGTTTAGTTTACTTTACGTACGAGGTGTGTTCAAAAACTATCGCGAATTTTGAATTTTCGCGGGTTACGTATATTCGAATTTCGATCTTTTTGTGGCTTTATGTTGGTACTCATGTCTCTCACTTATGTCGACAAGCTCGGCCATTTTGAATGTTCACTTACTTGTTGACAGCTGCTTTGCTTGCACGTGTTTTGGATCGTCTTCGATTTTTACCTATTGTGCTTATTCGTTAAAAACTGACTATGAATTTTTTGACCAAGACAATATCTTGCTTATCTAAAGGCGACGGAACGTAGAAAAAAATAATTCATTTAAAATTTGTCATTGTCATAAAATGTTTTTATCAAAGAAGTTATTTCATTTCTACTCGTTGATAAAAACATTTTATGACAATGACAAATTTTAAATGAATTATTTTTTTCTCCGTTCCGTCGCCTTTAGATAAGCAAGATATTGTCTTGGTCAAAAAATTCATAGTCAGTTTTTAACGAATAAGCACAATAGGTAAAAATCGAAGACTATCCAAAACACGTGCAAGCAAAGCAGCTGTCAACAAGTAAGTGAACATTCAAAATGGCCGAGCTTGTCGACATAAGTGAGAGACATGAGTACCAACATAAAGCCACAAAAAGATCGAAATTCGAATATACGTAACCCGCGAAAATTCAAAATTCGCGATAGTTTTTGAACACACCTCGTAATTGTGCAGAAAATAAATTATATACAAAAATTGACACACAAAATTATTCGTACGCCTACAATTATAAAATTATTTAACACATAATTTTAAATTTTTATACTTAGTGATGTAACCATTGGGTTTAATTACAGCCTCCAGTAGCCTAGGCATTGTTTTTATTAAATTACATGATACGAAAAGTGAAATTTTTGCCCATTCTTCAGTCAGTTTCGTTCGGAGTTGTTGAATGGTGAACAATATTATTTTGCGAGGTCGCCTATTTAGTTCCGACCATAAATTCTCAATAGGGTTGAAATCAGGAGACTGGAGAGCTGTTTTAAGTTGTTTCGGTATATTATAGAACAGAATTTTTTAATAATAAGTTCTGTATATTTGGGATCATTCTCTTCCTGGAATATTATAATCCTCTCCCAGTCCAAGTTTATCCGCAGAAGATTGCATATTTTCTTGTAAAATTGATAAATAATTATATTTATTCATAATTTTATTAATAAAACATATATTCCTCGCCCCGTCAGCAGTCATACAGCCTCAAATAATAATATTTAAACAGCCGTGTTTTATCGTGCCATACAAATTATTTGTATCTTAATTCTCGAAATTTTTTGTATTATTTTTCATCGTAGGACAGATAACGCCCGCACTGGTTGTAAATGATTTTACTCACAATTTCGACAGTAACATATTTCGCACGCTATTGACAGCAGGAAATGTCATTATTCCGTTGTAAATAACCGGGAAATTTTGCAAAAAAGAATCGGCTTGGCATAGCCAGACTTAAAAAATACAATTTGTTATACAATGTTAGGTGCTGTTTTCAACAGTTAAAATAAAACATAAGCTCATATTTAAATTATGAAAGACTACACGAATTTATAAGTAACTATTTTGTTCTTGTGTTAATCATTTTTTCCGTTCCTCTTGTAAGAAGACGTCATCCCAGAATTCGAAGAACAATAAAAGCGAGTGCTTTAAAACAACGATTAGAAATTTAAATTTGTACTTTAAGCCATCGAAAGCTATTAACAAATCCTAATGTAACAACTATATGCCAATATCAAAATTTAAGTATACAGTAAAATTTTTGAAAGATGTCCGATCAAGGGCACTTGTATCACGAACGAATTAACAAATAGGCATATATTTATCTTTTTCTTTTGCAAAGGCTGTAAGAGTGTGTGATAAGGATGGATATAACACGCTTGTCTTTCAAAAATTCATATTGTTTCGACTAAGTTAGGACATTCCATTTATAAACGATGCTCGTTGTTGATAATACTTTCGCTGTAACGTAAGTTTATTTATTAATTCAGATATATTACCTGGATTCATAGCCGTACGCATAACGTTATATTCTGTCAGAGTCACTGACACTGACATTGTGTCAGTATCTTATTTTTAACATATTTGGTTTTACATTTGCTTCTAAACTTACTAGTTGACTTATTTTTGAATTTTGAATGTTTTTCCTGTAATATATATTTTTATAATAATAAAATAACAGTAGTATCTTACGTACCCTCATAAAAACTAAGCAAACGACACTACTGAATTTGTCATGATGGGCGGAGCAAAAATCTGAATTCATACAATTCGTAGACAACCTTGATCGGACATCTTTCAAAAATTTTACTGTACATATATAGTTTACATGTTAAATTTATCACATGATTTTACTAGAAATTAAAACATAATACGTTAAAAAACTATTTTCAATGGTAATAAATGTATACTTATCTCCACAGGGAAAAAATATTATGATGTAATATGAAATAAACGACTGTGTTGATTAGATGAAAAAATAAAAAGGATTCCAGTCCAAAAAATTATTTTATTTAATCCGAAGTCAACGTTTCACTGCCACTTACAGCTTCATCAGGGCAAAAGGCTAAGCCGTTAGTCTGAAGCTGTAAGTGACAGCGAAACGTTGGCTTCAGACTAAATAAAATAATTTTGGGACTGCAATGCTGTTTATTTTTTCATCTAAAAAATATTATACAAGTACAATAATAGTATAAAATAAATGAAACTGCAGTGGAATCGCGCCATATAGAAATGTAATTTTTTTCGCATCTTTACGTCAAAATAGATAGAAACGATAGGTAAATTTTTCGTTGTCGAAAACTTTATTTTTATCACAAGAATAAATTATATTTGGTGAGTATATATATATATATATATATATATATATATATATATATATATATATATATATATATATATATATATATATATAGAATTATTAGAATAAATATTATTTGTATAAACTCGAATTACGTTTCCATTTTATAAAACGATATGGAGCGATACTTTCATTTCTATCACGTTTTCTTTCAATCGCTTCGTTTCTATAGCTCCAAACGGCGCGATCCCACTGCTGGGGGAAGATAATGAGCTGGCCACATCATATTATTATGCTGTAACATGATATTACTCATACGAGATAAATCATATGAAAATATTGTAAAATTGTTAAAATTAAACATGTACCATTTACAAAAATATTTTTTAGTCCTTCAAAAGATTTATATCTTTTTCTAATTAAAAATAATTGATAACTGAGGATCTAGGTGAAATTTAAATTTATCTGACTGCTAAAATAAGGCAGATACGCTCCCAAAGAACTACTCGTAGATACAGTAATACATTAGAAAGGTGTCTTGACTTTGCATTTATATTAATTTTATTTTCAGGTGGCAAGCGATGAACTGAAGGTAAGTGCAAGATCAAAAGCTATTTAATATGCCAAACGTCGTGACATCCGTGTTGAGCTTTTAATATTCTCCCAGAACTAATCAAATTAGTATGAACAACTTTTTGTATATTGAAAATCCATTAGTCACAGACACGCACGTAGAAGTTCCATATCTTATTATAACAAACATAAATATAGAGTTTTTTTTTTAATTTGGCATGTATCATTTTTCAAAACAACCTGAAATATCACACTTACATTACACGATGATTTTTTTCTTTTCAAGTGACTTAAAAAGTTTTCTCTATCACACAATGATGTGAGTATGGGAGAGACAGATGAATAAACTTTTAACAAAAAACTGGAACATGCGCTACTTTTTTTTAAAAGTCCCTAAAAGTTTTGACTGTCAAGTTACTATCACCTGTCGTTTGTGTTTATATTTTTCTTTTTCCTTTTAAAGACGGGTGTGGCACTGTTACCTAGTCCTTGCCACAAAATTTTCGAGTCAACTAATCTCGCTTGCATATTTTTACACGTTTTTGCTTCTGTTATTTAATTTTGACGTTTTGTGAGATTAGCGGTTTTTTCTTTTTTTATTACTAATCTTCATAAACGTAGAACACCACATCAAATAAAAATAACTTGTCAAAATCATTCGTTGACAGACGACAAGCATTTATTTTTCCTTTTATTTTGTTCCGATGGAGTTGCGGATCAGTTCAGTTCAGTGCAACTCACCCTTTTTGTGCATTTAAAAGGAAAGCACCTTAACAGCGGTAACAATACATATGGGTTAAATTCAGAATAGCTTCTTTTTAACACAGGAATAGCCATTCCTAGTTTATCACGTGCTTAACCCATAAATATATAATAATAAACATGGAATAAGACAAGTCTAGAATAAACTCTGTATAAATGTTACTTTAACACAGGGTTAAAATATATTTTCGGAATACCTAATCTGGAAATAATTGAAGACACTGGTGCAAAAAGGGGATAAGTTACAATTTTTTAAAAATAGAGATTTGTGTAGAAATCTGATCTAAAGCAGTGTCTGCGCCTATACTTCAAGAACGGTATATGTATTGTGTCGCATACGAGAACTACAACGAGGAAACATATCCCGTTTGTAGTATAGGTGCAAGAACGGGATAAGTTTTTTCACATATCCCGTTCTTGCACTTATATTTTTCTTATATTCTTTTTCACATACAAAATTTTACTGCACAAATCCCCTTCATGCGCCGAAATATTAAAATCGCGAAATATAGTTAAAAAAATAAGTTTATAATAAAAAAACAACAGCATATTAGTAGGAATACATCAAATTTGCAATAAAAACATCAAAAATATAAAAAAAATAAAAAAATCTTTTTTTGGAACTTGAACAAAACTTGAAAAATGTAACTCGTCTCCATTTTGCACCATGTACTTCAATTATTTATTATTACCGCTGTAAGTGTGGTGTTATAAATGATTGATATTAAACTGAAAAATGACAAATTTGAGAAGAAATAAGAAAAATGCCAATGAAATTTGGGAGTCACTAAAGGATGAATGATAGAAGATTCTTCTAGACAAATGAAAATTAGTGGATTCGATACACCGAAGATGTCAAGCTGTACGAACTGCAAACGGTTATGCAAGACAATACTTTTTTTTTTTTATTTTACTTGTTTTATTACTACATAATGTAAATGTTTCTATAATTTTGTCCAGGGGTTTTCTATAAGTACGGGTATTGTTATTAAATATTTATTAAATTTAAAAAATGTTTTTATAAATTTGTGGTATATGATATATTATTATTTTTGTTATTATTACTTATCCACAGAAATATTAAATAAATTACATAAAAAAAAATTAAAAAAAATATTTCATCACGGCATATTACCCATTGCTGGGTGTGCCAATCTGCTTCGTGAAAATAAAAATGTTTCCATACTTTTGTCCGCCATTGTACATCATTGAGTTTATAAATATGCATATTTTCATTATATTTGTGTAGGAGTCAGAGTCCCCCGAATTATCTAATTTTGAAAAAGAAGAAAAATGCAAGGAATACAAAGAAGCCCATGATATGGTTACATGCATAGCCACGGTTGCATTTCGTAAAATTGAAGATCTATCCATGAAGGACAACATTGAAATTATTCCCGGTTATTTCTTGACCAGGTAGATACTACCTGCTCTTTAATATACTATAAGAGCCGCCTCGGTGGTCGAGCGTGTTGAAGCAGCGTCCAGTAGCGCTCAAAGCGATCTTCACCGCTCGAACCCTGGGGTCGTGGGTTCGATTCCCACCTGGGGCTTGGATGTTTGTAAGTGTCTTTCAAATACATTAAAAATTATGTATTGTAAATTGTAACAATGAAACAAATAAAGTATTTGAACCAGGGGCTATAACTCACAGAGTTGAAAAGCCGACAAAATATTATTATTATTATTATTAATATACTATAAGTACAATTTAATATTATTATAGCGACATTCCGGAATCCGAACGAGAACTTTATCAAAAACGAACCAAGGAACTTCCCAAAACTGGTAAAGAAAGATTCTACAGGATTGTCGATATGATGTACAACGTGATGAACAATTTATTCAAATCAAGAACTTTGAAAGTTAAGGTGAACGAAGAAACGAGCAGTTCTGTTATGCGCGCTTTGGAAGAAGGTAAAACCTTTTAATTATTAATCTTACGAGCATAGTTGTTTTGTAAATCAAGAACAATTTAATAAACACGATGGTCAATTATTGAAAGTATGTAAGACACATGATTCATATTTTTTAGAATTTTATTTAATTGACTTGACTTAACTTGACTTGACTCGACACTCTGGCCGAACTTACTACACGGTAGTACTGAATCCTGGATACGCCAGGCCTACCGTGTCAGAGGTTTTTCGGACACACACATTATCAGCCGGCTCTGCTAAGAGCAAGACGCGGACTAGAGAAGAGCACACTAGTCAACAAAAACAAAACATAAAAAATTGTTTTACGTCCAGTAAACTCTCCAACTTTTCAAACAGAAATCTACCTTAAGTGCCTTTTTTAACGTGAGATTCTACCACATGCATGTATTTGAATTCTGTGAAGATGTTGTTATTACTCTTCGTATAGAATTCCAATTTTATTGTCCTTAAAAATGGGTGCGAATTTAAAAGATGTCTAGTTGTATTCCATGTCTCGGATGACCTTCTTAATTCTCAAGTTTTCTTTTGACATCTGCATGAAGCATGGTTTCGAGTTTTACTTCAGAATAATTGTTGTTCTCATTCCTTGTTGCATCTTTAATATACTCTTCCGGCTTTGCATTATTGCTGATTTCTTTCCATATTGTTGATGATGTTATAAAGCTGAAAAGAAAATTAATATTCGAAATCGACTATTTAGATAAAATATATCTACAATATTAAATTTAATGTTGAATTAATGCCGATCATTTCAATACTTTTATATTAAAGTGAAGTGTTTGTTTATTCTAGTATCCAAATACGATTTACGAATCGCATTTTTTCTTATGTTATTTGGTAGAATCTTTATCGGAAATCCTTATTTCTGCCTGGGGGTCAGGTCCTTAATAATTCCTAGTTGATATATTTATTATTTATTAAACATTTTCACTTCATCTCATTACACTTCGGTCTACAATTACGAACGCGGAATTGTTTAAAAAATGAAATTCCCAAATATTTATAGTGAAGATGCATCTGCTTTTCCCGAAAGTACCTGAACATTCTGAAATGAATGAAGAACGATACATAAGGCGAAGCGGCTCTGCGGCAGTCATTCTACACCTACAGTCGTCAGTGAACCAAACAAATCCGTATTAAGTGTAAAATAAATAGTGTTTAGATAAATGTGAATGCCAATATTTTGTGTTATGGAATTTTGTGTTAAATTTATATTTCATTAAATAGTTATTTTGATTATTAAAAAATCTTTCAGAAATATTCAATAAGAATGATACAACCTTTTTAGTTTTAGTTGTATCATTTTTAGTTATTTTGAGTTTATATTCGCGTTTAATAATAGCTCTTATAATCGTTTTAAAATAAATTACGAACCCGAACAGTCAAGTTCGTTACAATATCGTATCCGCGGTCAACTGACCGCATTACACCACTCACAGGCACTTTCGTGGCCTATTTAGGGATTATCTTCAATTATTCAAAAATTCCCACAGGAGTACACTAAAATTATGTTGGTAGCAAACGTGTTAAAGGGGCATTTAAAATTATGAACAAACAGTACAATAAGCTGTATTAATATACTTTTTTGAAGATAATTTCTTTTTTCCTTCAGGTCGAGGAAAAATGAAGAAAATAGCAGGACCATTGATGATGGCCGTTGTACCTATTTTGTTAGGAGGACTGGCTTTATTTGCTTCTAAGCTTTACTAGTCAGCAAATTGGCTCCTATTATAGCGCTTGTAAGAACAGTCTCTTTTCAGTGGTTACGGGTAAGAAAAGTTATTATCTACCTACCAATAATCATGTATTTATTACATCTATATTAAACAAATTATTACCGGTATCATTGGTTTAAGAAGACAGTAAGTGGTTTATTTACACGGAGATAAAATAAATACTAAATGTAAAACCGTTATCTCAATCAATGTACGACGGTAAACCATAACTAATAAGTATCATCCTGCATTTATTTTAAATTACTATTAATTAATAACTTTTGAAGAATATAAATATTGAATGTAAATCATACTGAAATTATGTTACTAGGAACATCCTGCAAGAATTAATATTTATAAAAATTCATTAACTGCTCTTAATTACATTCCGTCACCTATAAGGTAAGGAAGGTACTTATTGTCTTTGGCCTAAAAATTCGATGGTGAGTTTTTAATGAATAAGCACGTTTTAGAGTATTTTTACGATGATATCTGTATGTGTGTATGGGTGTGTGTGGGGGCGCGCGTTTATGTGTGTGTCAGTGTATGTGTGTGCGTGAGTGTGTGTGTCAGTATGTGTGTGTGTGTGTGTGTGTGACAAAAATTTCCCCTTCGATAACTCCAATTCCAAACATTATTATTCTTTCATATTCCTCTTTCGTACGTCCATATGAAGAGTTGATTAGATTTAAGTTATGTTTGGTTAACCGGAAGTACCCTAATTTGAAAATTTTAACAGTTTTTCTTGAAAAAAATCCTGTTAAATATCATTTTTTGACCTTTTATGTTATTATAAATAAAAGAATATGTTATTCTCCATTCGATTTAATTATATATTTTCCTTCATATTAAATGAATTTAGAGATAAAAATTATAAAAAAATATCTTGCAACCCTAAAAGCTGTACCATGAAAACAGTTAGAATATACATAGAATTGACGGAAGGTTTTGTGCTGGCTACATCAGATTTTTTTGTAAGAGTAGTATCCGTTTTGTGAAAATTTATCTTCATATATTATAAATTTAGTAGCGGTGAGATAGCACAGTGGTAGAGTGCTAGCCTCTGGACTCAGAGGTCGTGGGTTCGAATCCGGGTCAGTTCGAATTTTTCTCGACTGATCTTGATCCGTATCTACTCCCGTTACCTTTCCAAGTTGGGATACAATTAACTTGGCAATCACTAAGCTATCTGGCACCGGCTAGTGGTTGTAACAAGGGCTTGCTCGGGTGGGCAACACACATGACATCTACGTAAGGAACTTTGTGGCAATTGTAAAAAATTAAAAATGAATATTGTGTGTGAGACCACCCTAGGGATATAACCTGTAGGGTTGATAATCCTGAAACAATATACATACATATTATAAATTTAGTATGCCATTGAAGATAAACAATTGAAGATACTAATAGATCATTCTGAACATAATGATTATTAACAGGAAAATATTGGGATCTACAGAATCCGCACCTGCGCACTTTTTCTAAAGATGGAAAAAATAAAATACTGTGCAGTTTTGAAATACCTACATAATAAGGGCTTAAGATAATTCTCGCCGTGAAAGGAAATAGTTGCCAGTGATAAATTTGATTCACTATATGTTCACGATAGATCGGCGAATCAAGGTTCGAAACATCGTTCGATTTGTTGCTCCACTATGAAGCTGATCCTAATTTGTTTATTGAAATATTTGTTACTTTCCGATAAGACTTGGGTTGACCGCTATCATTCTGAATAAAATCAAAAATCGAAATATAGTACAAGATCAGATCATAACCTTCCAAGAAAAGTCAATGCACTCGTTAATTCAAAAAATTCCAATGAAGTCACAAAGCGGATTAACGTAAAACTTCGCAGACATAAATAACAGTTCACATCCTCACAAAACACAATGGTGTGTTTAGTGCTGCCCTTTCTGATTTAGGGCGTGAACTTTTAAATCCACTCTCGCATACCTGCCGCGCGTTGAGACTGACTATAATTGATGTTGGCTAGCTTACAGGCGGCGATACATAATTTATTTTACAACGCCTCGCAGATAGAGACACAAGAAAAAATAAGTTTCAAAAACTCGTATTCTTAACGTTAATTACTTTATTATATCCTTTTCGATAATACTATGCATAACATTAGATGAAACATTGATATAACATAATTGTTCTTGTCCTATCTTTATTCTAACTAACTATAGATAATAATCACCGTGTTTAATTATTTTTTTCACTATTTCAGTTTAGTGATGGTGGTTGGGGCAACTACGGCGGAGGTGGAGGTGGTTACAGCGACGGACACAACTACATCGGAGCATTCGGTACACGGTACACCAGCTTCTGGATGAAACACAGCTACCCATTGCATCGTTAATTGATGCTCATGATTTGGTATATTCATCACAGAAAAAATAGACTGTATGACTGATTATTTATTTATTTATAATTAATAAATATCTTATCCAAAATTTCATAGGTTTTTTTTTATAATCCTTTTCATGACCAATTTTTTTTTTTATAGGTAATAATATGTAAGTATTTATTTACTATTTTTATTATTTTAGCCCTTACTTGATTTGAGTAGGGCTGCTCAATTGGACTCAAAAAAATATAAATATGTACAGGTTGAACCTATTCGAGTTCTTTATATGAAAAACTTTTTTATTATGTACGTTATTGAAAATTGATATAGGTCTTCATGGGCCAACTTTTTGAGAGAATACTAATAGGCACCATATAAATTTTCTATCGGCTTTTATTTTTGAGATACAGGTTAAAACTTGTTTTGCTTATTTTGAAAATATCTCTTATTATAAAAGGTAAGAAAAAAATGTTCAGATAATTTTTATACGGTTTTTACGCTGAATAACTTGAATAAATCATATTTTTTCAAAACTTATTAATTCTCGAAATATAACACAAACATATTTTATAAAAGCGAACATTATTTTGAATATAGTCTCATTCTTTTGTTATAAACATGAATAAAACATGAATTATTAATTTTTTGGGGTGAAAAATTTGAAATTTTTCTTATAATATTTTCTTCATTTAATATACTGTAAATAATTGCAGTAAAAATACATATAGCTGGAGCGTGTGAAGTTGAGACTGAACTTGTATGCGTAGAACCTATAATTCGTACTTGAACGGATCGAAATGAAATAGTAGGTAGTAGGGGGGTCAGGTATATTAATGTTTAGCCGAATGTCTGCAGCAACAGTTCGAAATTCAAAAAATTATCAAAAATCCTCCCACTTAAAAAATACGCGCTAAAAAGTAAAATTACATTAGTAAGTAATTTTATATTTTTTATGATTTTGTCTTAATAGTTTCTTGGACCTCAATGAATATTGTTACATATTTTCAAACTATTATTTCTTTTCAATTCAAACATGTTATGCAAAGAACTTATTGTACAAGAAGAGCGTAAAGAAGATTCACACACACACACACACACACACACACACACACACACACACACACACACACACACACACACACACACACACACACACACACACACACATACTCACATACATACATACACACATACACACAGACATCATCGTGAAAATGTTAAAAATGGATTCTAGGGACTTTAAAACGTGGTCATTTACCAAAATCTCGATATGCGATTTTTAGCACGATCCCTATACCTCCATTACTAAGGGTAGCGGGAGGTAAAAATAGCAAAATAATCAACAATAATTAATTTACACATGATATAAAACATATTTATAACATAATAATAATTTTAAATGGGGACGCGTAGCTGTGTGCGTTAGGTGATTGATTATGTTTCGGACGGCCAGGATTTGATTCCGACCGACGCAAAATTGAAATTTGAAATAATTTTCAAAGAGTACAAGTGACCTCAGTGGTATACTCTACAAGGCTGCTTTGAGAGCCCGTGACGTAACGCTTAGTAAACATTCTGAATTACATATATATCGTCATTACCGTAATCTGCGAATAGAAACAGACTAGCACACCCAGGAATGGGTAAATAAGCAGTGATGATATATTTAATTATTTACAATACGTACATCCCCAGATTAGTTGTAGAAGGTACAACTCTCCGCCAGGCATTTACAATGTTTTGCGAAGGATGGCAAATCGGAATTTTTTCTTCATTAAATGTTCTTCCTGATCGACAACCTTCAACGAAACAGTATTTTCGATATTTATACATTTTATAATATGTACATAAACTTAATTGACCTATGGGCGCGTTCAGCACCTCTCATTGCTGGCAACGATGCCATCCGCTGAATACCGCTGACTGCCCTGAACGCAATCGCTGGAGGCATCGCTGCCAGCAACTTTCCAGCGGATTTTTAGACCGCTGTCGACTGGCAGCGTACTATCAATTGTCTGTTTAAACACAAAATGGCGGCATCTAACTATATCGCAGTCAATTATGAATATGAAAATTTAGTAATATCTGTCACTAATTCGGTGGCAAATCATGCCAAATGTACCTGTCACAATTTACTATTCAAAATCACTCTTTTGTAATTTTTATTAGATTTTAAATTAAATTTGCTCGGTTACGGAATGTGCTAAATAAAATGTGATCATTGAGTTAGATGCAGAATTTAATTCTCTACAACAATTATTTGAAGCATTATTGTCTAAAACTAATAGGCTGGCTTTCTTGTTACACCCGGTATACATTATGTTCATTTTCTTCAATAACACATTTGTCATACATTTTCAATTGTTGAATTCCTTTTCACTAATGGTCTCACTCTCATTTGCCGAATCTTTACAAGTCATAAATAGTACATCGTAAATGTGTTGTAATAAATTTTAACTTTGAAAAACCATTAACATTAAGAAATAACTTTTTTAAGTGATGAGTTATGATTAAGAATTACTTTGTATCTCTACGCTACTAATTAACCTCAGTAGGTACTAACATTGTTATTTTATATTTTATTTATTGGCTTTTTACCTTCCGTCACCTCTAGGTAAGGAAGGTATTGTCTTTGGTCAAAAAATTCGGTGGTGAGTTTTCATTGAATAAGCACGTTTTAGCGTCTTTACAATACGATTTTACTATTTTTACGATGATGTCTGTATGTGTGTGTGTGTGTGTGTGTGTGTGTGTGTGTGTCTGTGTGTATGTGACCGCGGTTTCGGCCACGATATATCCAATACTAAAATTAGTGGAAGAAGAAAATAAAAAATAGCGACCCCCTAACGAATGGGAAAAACTAAAGAAGAAGAAGATGTCATTGCCAGGTGTAATTTGCATAGCTTGTTTATGAAATAATTTGACTGGAAATATAGGATCTTTTGCAAGAAAATTTATGTGTAGGGCGCGTGCAGTTACGTGACTTTACTGGCTTTGGCAAGCAGATATGTGGACCCGTGTCCAAATGACAGCTATTAATTACGTCCATAAGAACTGACAAATGTCATAATTTTTTATTCAAAATTTCATGATTTTCTTATTTCATGTGGTTTATTTATTATCAGGGGTGTGGAATTCAGTTGCCGAGAAAAAGAATCATAAAATACCACAAAATGAAATTTTGAGTGAAAAATTTTGACATGAGGATGACCCGCAAAACAGAAATGAATGGAAGAAAAAAATAAAAAATAGCGACCCCTAACGAATGGGAAAAGCTAAAAAAGATGTCAGTGTCAAATTCCATTTGCATGAAATAATATTACTGGAAATTTAGAATCTTTTGCAAGAAAATTTATGTATGGAATTTGTACATAATACACCCTAAAAGCTGTACCATGAAAACAGTTAGAATATACATAGAATTGACGGAAGGTATTGTGCTGGGCACATCAGATTTTTTTTATATAATGCGAAGCCCCCTTAAGCGCGGAGTTCTACGCATGGTATTCAGTATAATCTGCCGGCTCTGTACGTATTCGTACCCTTTTTGCTTTTCAATTTCAACAATAAAATAAACATTGAATTTCATTGGGTTTGAATCGAACCTAGGGTTTTCAGAACTAGAGCGGGCCACATTTAAAAAATAGATTAGTATGCAAAAAAAATTCGTCTTTAACATTATGTAAATAAACAATATACATATAAACTGAAACCAGGATACATATATAGTTTACTATTTTTAACCTTCTTGATAATGCTTCCAACACTTCTTGCGGACTTCCTTTGCAAACTAATCAGTTTACTATTTCATACAAATCACGTTCGTAACAGAATGTTGCACTTGTAATTCGACTTGGACACCAAATCCCCTCTTTATCACATAACACACAATATAAGACGCTTAACAAAAGAACCCTTTTTATTATCATTTGTCAACTCAACAATGTTTAAAGCAATTTTTATTATAGGCTTCTGTTTATCGTTTACGCTATCAGAAACAATTGATAGCGTTTACGAAAAGTGTGGAACGAATGTGAAATGTGCAGAGAAGAAAGTTATAAATATCATAGACGAATATGATAATAAAGCAAAGATAAATTTATTAGGGGGGTTGGTGACTATTGAGAAGAATGAGGAAGAAGGAAACATTCCAAAAAGTGAAGACGTGATAGGAAGATTTATAAGATATCTGTCGTCGCATGAAATTAAAATTAAGTTTCTAAGTGCTGAAGCAAGGAGTTTAAAATCAGGTAATTTATTATAAGTAAATTATAAATGTCTGCTTGTAGAAATGAGATTTTGATATTGGTTTTATAAAATTTTAAGAGTTAGTAAAAATAGGAATTAATAAACTGATAAAAAGTGATACATAAATAATATATTTGTGTAAAGAGGATATTCTATGCTCTAGTTTTTTTCTTGCCAAAAATTTATACAGAATTTTTAAACTAAAAGAAAAAGTACATTCAAAATTTCCTTAGTACAATCTCTGCTTCTGATTGATTAGTACTCAGCCTTGTTTACAACATCGCTATCATACATAAATAATTTTTCCATTTGGAGTAATTTTAACATAACAAGAGTATATTTTTATTAAATTATTTGCATATTCCCAAGTCAAAAACAAACAATTATTATAAAAATTAATTATACTATATCGCATTATTCAGATTGAAAATTTAATAGTTTAAATAATAGCAGTTTTATGATCATTCATTATTTTTACCTTCCGTCACCTTTAGGTAAGGAAGGTAGTGTCTTTGGTCAAAAAATTCAATGGTTAGTTTTTAATGAATAAGCACATTTAGGATCCCTAGAATATGATTTTACTATTTTTACGATGACGTATGTATATGTATATATATATATATATATATATATATATATATATATATATATATATATATATATATATGTGTATGTGTGTGTGTGTGTGTGTGTGTGTGTAAGTGTGTACGTTTGTTTGTGTAACAAAAAAATTTCCTTCGGTAACTTCAATACTGCATTGCGAAAAATTATAATTTTTTTATATTCCTGTTTTGTACGTCCATATGAAGTGTTAATTATATTTTGGTTACGTTTGGGTAATTTGAAGATTTTGACAGAATTATAAAGAATATTTTATTTTCTATTCGATTTAATTACATTTTTTTCTTCAAATTCATTTATCTTAGAGATAAAAAATTATAAAGAATTTTGAAATCTATACTGGAACATGGAAACAGAATATTCAAATATTACAAGTTGACAGATGTCATTGTCAAATAAAATTTACATAATATCTTTATGACATTATTTTACTGGAAATATAGGATCGTTTGTAAGATTTTTTACGAAATACGTAGAACTGAGGTAATGTGCTGGCCACATTAGATTTTTTCTTGTAAATTATTCAACTATGCACATAAAAGCTATTTTGAACATTAATTTATTACAAATAACTTCCAAATATATAGCAGTATAGATTTTATATACATATGTATCTGAAAGTTGGAACGTTCTACCAAATACTTTCTAACTTTGCATTTAACACTTTTCACTTTTTATTTACAAATTTTATCCCATCAATGATTCATAATTTTTCACATGGAAAGTGAAACGTAATATTCAAAATGAAAACTTATCATTAGATATTTGAAATTTTTGTTTCGCCATTAATAATAATTTATTTTTATTTTAATTTTTTTTTTATTTTATGTAAAAAAAATATTTTGGCATAAGAAATTTTGATATGGCTATAAGGTCCAAGATTTTCATTTTTGTTTAAACTGTCTGTGCCCTCATCTGTTAATTAAAAGAAAAATAAAGCTTCAATATTATAGCATGTATAAATTACAAATGTGTTAATTTTTCGATGATACATTTTTCTTAACAGCCAATTTAACCAGATATAAAAATACGGGGCCTAAAGGAAATAATTTACAATTTTAAATTTACTAGTACAAAAAGCTGGTTTATAATAAATTTAGGATTTGCAATGTTGGTAATATTTTAAATTTTAAACATAAATTGATTATTGAAAATTTAACAGATAGCAACAAATAAATTAATAAACAAATTAACAATAACTGCTACTTATTATAATCTTTATCCATCAACACAATGGCCGATAGTATAAACATAGTTTGCATAAGTTGACTGATTGTTTTGAACTAGCGTTGAGTAGTATAAACATTATTTTTTACTTATCCGAAGTTTAACTGATGGTTAATTTCAACGATCGATTTTGCTCGTTCAAAACCAAGTTCATTTTTAACTGACGTTTACGAATGTCACGATTCAACTGTTCATTGCTTAATATTATTTCATTTTGGTTAATTTTAATTCATCGAGCTCAGAAGGAAACAGAGGATCAAGTATTTTAGAGGTCCCCGCGTATTTTGGTATAGAGACAATCCATTTGAAGTTTATGAGGACATAGAATTCAAATTAAGGTTTCGATTTCACCAGAATTCAGTGCGTGAATACATAGAAATATTAAGTCCACAACTAGAACCAGTTACACTTCGAAATAATTCTATCAATTCAATACTACAAATGTTGATTACTCTAAGGTATTTCGCAACAGGGATATAGCAGTTGAAAAATCTACTACGAGTCGAATAGTACACAAAGTAATACACCATGTAGCATTGCTTCGTCCCAATTAAGTACATTAAAATGCTCCAGACTAATGAAGAAAAGTTCAATGTAATGGATTTTTTTTAAATAGCCGGTTTCCCGTTATTATTTGGTTGTATAGATGTACGCATGTGGGTATTCAATCATCTCGTCACAGTATAAGAAACAAACAGTAGGGACACTCTCGATTCAAATTTTTACTGCGCATGATAAAGGTATTCCTATAATATGGTGCAAAAATTAACCACAGAAATTATAAATTTTATGGGAGCTTCTGCTATTTAAAATTTGGATAATGAAAATTAAACAAAAATTACAGACATTATCACTCTCTCATAATACAACTTTATTTGTTTATTTTTGATATTTCATAAATATCTATGAAGATAGTTACATACTAAACTTACCGACTGAGCCAGTTTAAACTTAGTTCAGTTGAACGTAATAATAAGTTTTATACTAAGGTTTGACTGCGATTTATACTATCGGGCATTAGACTCTTCGACGTATGATATAACTGTTTTTTTTTTACCTTCCGTCACCTATAGGTAAGGAAGATATTGTTTTTGGTCAAAACCTCCAATACTACAATTCCAAAAATTATAATTCTTTCATATTCTTGTTTCATACGTGCATATGAAGAGTTGATTAGATTTTGGTTATGATTGTTTAACCGGAAGTACCCTAATTTGAAGATTTTAACAGTATTTTTCAAAAAACGCTGTTAAATACCATTTTTTGACCTTTTATGTTATTATAAATAATAGTGGCTGTGTGCCTGAGTGTCTGGTCGCGAATCTGGGGACCCGGGTTCGATCCCGACCGACGCCAAAAATTACATCGCATTTTAATGGCACAAAATTGACCCCTGTGGCGCACTCTCCACGCCAGCAGTGAGTGCCCGTGAGGTGACGCCTGGTAAGCGCCCACACGGTACAAATATTCCATCATTACCGATATCTGTGTACGAAGCAGATTGGCACACCCAGAAATGGGTAATATGCCGTGATGAAATATTTATTTATTTATTTTATTTATAAATAATAGTTATTTGTATATCAAGGCCTCTTTAGCGTACCGAGAGAAAAATTGCCGCCGAGGCCGCTTGCGGCCGAGGCAAGATAATCTCGAGGACGCTAAAAGATTTCGCGGACAAGGTGTACACAATATTTTTTGTGCAACCGTAAAAAATATGTAATTACAAATTTTATTAATTTTAAACAGTTTCACTGTAAATTAAAAGTTGGCTTTCAAGGTAGCTATGGAATTGACATTTGATAAACAAAACACTTGTCATAGTGATTGTTTACTCAATTTCGCGGCCGCTACCATGACAACAACCGCGAAATTCAATTTCGTGGCCTATATTGCGGCTGCGAAATGCCTATTTCGCGGCCGGTTGCACAAAAAAGAATGTTATTCTCTATTCAATTTATTTATATTTTTTTCTTCATATTCAATGAATTTTCATAAAATTAGTTCCATGTTTTGATCTACACACTTACGTCCAGAATTTTATGATACATTACTACTTCTAAAACATTGAACTTAACTCCTAGAAAAATCTATTTTAATTTTTGGTATTTAAATCTCTTTTAATTTATTATTTTTTTAATTCACTATAAAACCAGAGTGTAAATCATAAATTTTAAATTAAAATTATAAATTTGTAAATTGAACTCATTAAAAATTTGTCTTTACAGCTTTACAAAATTATAAATAATTTAATCTCACTCATAAACGTCTGTCACATACATACCTTCACATAAATTTTTAAAGAATTCACTAAAAACTATGTATATAAAAGTGTAAATTATTGTGACCTCTTTCAGGTACTGAATACGAGTTTTTTGACTTAATTTTATGATAATTTTATTCATTACAATGATAACGATTCATTAAAACATTACTATATACTGTTACAGTTACCAAATTTTAGTACACTTCGAATTATCGTAAAATGTTTTTTTTCCTACTCTACTTTCAATTACAGCTGATGATTTTTTTTAACGGAACACATCAAAAAAATTCAATGAAATATATAGAAAATTTCTATTTTGTTCTATTCAACTAATTTAAAAAAACTATTGTAACAATTACATAAAATGCGTAATCAGAAAATTGATTTAAATGTCTTGAAAAAACATGACAAATAGTCTTCTTCACCGTAAAAAAAGTTGCATATTATCGGCAGAAAAAAAAATTAATTGCTAGATCGCCGCAGGCCATGTTCCGAATTTGTTTTCGTTCCTAGTAAAATCTATGACACCTGACCGTAACAATATAAAATGTAACACTTTTATACATGATTTATTATTTATACAATTAAATTTGACATGAAAGAATTAAAAATGATGTGTATCATGCCACGAGTTTTGAGAATAGCATAAATTTTTATAATTAGTATAATTGGAATCACTATACATGTATTATTTGATACGTGAAATATATGCATTATAGTAATTTCGTACAGATTATATATTTTAAATTTGAAATGAACGGCAATTATTTAATTTTACAATGCTAAACAACTTATAAATTATGATACTTTAAACCGTCATATTATAAAAATCAAAACTAAATTTAATATCTGTGTAGATACTGATGGAATAGCTGGCGAGCGTTAAGAGGAATGGCTTCTCCTGCAAAAATTCAAATAAATTATTCCTGTACAGAACAATTAATATTTTTAAAAATTCAACATACTTCTAATATAAACCAGCATTTAAAATAAATATATTATTGAAATCTATTAGCATTTTACTTTGATTTTATACGGAAAATAAAAAATGCTACTGAATTTTGGTTTTCCTTATAAAATCAAAGTCAAATATTTTAAAAAATCTGTTGTGGCCAGCACAATACCTCTCACCTCTTCAGTTTTTGGTTACATAAGTATAGAGCGCGAGCAGTCATGTGACATTGTTGGCCTTGACAAGCAGATATGGGGGCCCGTGTCAGAATGACAATTAGTAATTATGTACACAGATGTCAAATGTTAGAATTTTTTATTAAAAATTTCAAGATTTTCTAAATTCACGTAGTTAATTTGTCACCAGGAATGTGGAATTTACTTGCTGAGGAAAATAAACCACATGGAATTGGAAAATCACTAGATTTAGAATGAAAAAATATGATATTTGACGTCCATGAACATAATTACTAGCTATCATTCTAACACGGGCCTCCATATCTGCTTGTCAAGGCCAAGAATGTGACATCACTGCTCGCGCCCTATTGTATTTAACATTTCTTGTATACATACACTCTACACTAAAAATTCTACTTACATCTATTCTTTATATTTATACACAAACGGAAAAAGAACCGCACTTACGACTGCACCATGGCTGCATTATGGTGCGGTCGTGCTTATTCACAAAACAGAAACGATGCGACTGTGTTGCTGCCGTGTATAAAATTAGTTAACTTATACTCGTTTATTAAAAAAAAAAAAAACTTTTTTCAACTTTTTATTATTTTGTTAAAAAATGTCAAACTTCTTACCAATATTTTCAAATACAAAGAGAGACTAATCTGGATCTTACACCGTGATATTTTTCGTAATTTGTTTGAAATAAAGAAATATATCACCACGGCATATTACCCATCGCTGGGTGTGCCAATCTGCTTTGTACACAGATTTCGGTAATGGTGATGACATATTTGTACCGTGCGGGCGTTTACCAGGCGTCACCTCACTGGCACTCATTGCTGGCGTGGAAAGTGCACCATACCATAATTTTGTGCCATTTAAAATTCGAAATATTTGGCGTCGGTCGGGATTAAATCCGGTTCCCCAGATTCGCAACCAGACACTCAGGCACGCGGCCACGAGACCCCATATTTTTGATATTTGGCAAAATCTTGTTGCTTACATGTGGCGCGATTGGAATCGAACGATACGGCGACAAAAACTGTAAATTTAAATAAGTAGATTTGTTCAATTTTTTTGAGAGACCCGTCATTTAGTTATACTACGACTGACAAAATTTCAAATATATACACTTTTTGCACGGTCGATTTTTTTTATGTTTACCAATAGGGTTTTCAAGGCAGTAGGGTTTATTTACAAATTTCTAATCGGTGATGTGAATCACCGTTCAGGAGGCGGAGGCCTTAAGTAAATAAAAACACCCATCAAAGCTTACTTTCAAAATGACAACCAAAAATTTATAATATGTCAAAATAATTTTCACGATCGTGCAAAAAATGTAATAAGCCTGCAGTCAGTAAGTTCTGTTCTACCGGTATCGGATCATCCACAACCGGTAGGAAGCACTTACAGATCTTAATATTTAAATAACTAAAAATAGATACGGACGACAAATGTGTACCGTTAAGGGCGATTACTAGGCGTCACCACACGGACGGTCAATGTGCAATTTGAAAATTGGAAATAATGTTCTTAATGTCGGTCAAATCAAAACCGAGCATACAAAATAATAATTTATGCATGAAAAGTAAAAGAGTATTATTTCACGGGTGGGAAAGTTGAAATACAATCCATAAGTGAGTGAATATTTCTCACGATTTGATATAAAAAAATTCTTAATTAGTTTATAAACAATTTCGCTACATCCGAAAGTGAAACTGTTTGAATGATAATATAATCACAAAAGAGTGAAAAAATGATACGTAAATACTCTTTTTCAAGTTTTATATATTTTTATTTCTAACAGTAATAAAATCGAATATTTTATACACGTAAATAAATTGCAACTACTGCGACATAAGTCGATTTTTTCAATTAATGCGTTTGGAATAAAATTTGGAATTCCAACATACCTAATTTTATCTAAGAACAAAGCTGGGTATCTTGTAAGTTTATAAGCATACACAGTGATTCTCAACCTTATGGTCGCGAAATATTTTTTTTGTCGCCATTCATTTTTCATTTTACTTTTCCGAAATATATGTAATTCATAGAAAATTGTTGTTCATATTGTTTTCTTCCAATGTTTAATATTTCAGATTTAGTGAACTGTAGCAAAAGAATAAATTTATCTAATTATTTATGTGAATATTTCCAATTTTTAATACTTCCGTCATATTAATAATACCGGAGAAAAAATGAATAATGTAAAAAATGCTTGAGACGTCACATCCCAATAGAGAGAGACAGATACTACTTGTCCGCTGTGAGACAGAGAAGTAGAAGGACAAAGAAAGTAGAGTGAATACAGCGACAAAAACAAGCGCGTAAACAACAAGGGTCCACGAGCCAAAGGGACCCAGGTGATATAAACATTCATTTTTTACCTCCCGCTACCCTTGGTAATGGAAGTACCTTTAAATGTTATTTTTTCGAGATTTATGTTATTATAAAAGTTAACGATTATTAAATTTTCTACGGGTTTGCATTAATATATATATATATATATATATATATATATATATATATATATATATATATATTATTGATAAATTTATTAAATTATATATTATTTAAATCCCGAAGCCTACGCTTTAAACATAACTCCTTGGTTACACAGTTCAGATCTCAAATGTATGTAACTGACATATATATATATATATATATATATATATATATATATATATATATATATATATATATATATATATATAAATGTCACTGTCAAAAAACTAATCATTTAAAATAAAAATAATAGTAATGTTTTAAAAAGAAAATAGTAAATAGAGCAATAGTTATAAAGAAAGGAAGTTTCCCACATAAGTAAATATGTAGGTATGTATTTAAATTTTGTGTTGGCCACATCAGATTTTTTTAATACGTAGGAACGGAAACAAATAGGGCCTAATAAAAGTTGTACACTCAGTATCTTTAATTTGAACTGCACGCACATTCATTCTTTCTATACGCCACTGAAATTAGCGGAATTACGTAACACCACAACTTCTTTAAATAATTTTGAATTTCATTTTTTTAATAAAATAATTTGTAGTTATTCATTATTTTAGTTCAATTACAACATACTTAAGGCTACAATTGATATGCAACACAATTTTTTTTAAAAAAAAGGCGTTGTTTTGGAAACCTCTGGGTTTGATTTACATTAGCGGTACAATGATGTTACAATAACGGTACGATGACGGTACGATACATCTTTCTCCAATGTTTTTTAATGGACCTATTTACAAGAAATTGTAATGAATTAAATTTCATAAATCAGCCAGCTATGCTAACCATGGAAACTGCTAATATATACAGATAATTGGTTTGAACATGTCATGAGAAGATATGAAGAATATAATATTAGAAGAAGAATAAATAGCTTAGTAATAGAAGGTTGAAGAAAGAGGAAGACCAAAGATAAGATGGAAGGACAGTATTGCGGAATACTTGAGAGAAAAGGAACTGAATGAGAACGACATGCAAAACAGAAATGAGTGGAAGAAGAAAATAAAAAATAGCGACCCGTAACGAATGGGAAAAGCTAAAGATGAAAAAGAAGATGTAAGTGTCAAGTGCAATTTGCATAGTTTGCTTATGAAATAATTTTACTGAAAATTTAGAATATTTTGCAACAAAATTTATGTATGGAATTTATACATAATGCACAGGATTGACGGAAGGTATTGTGCTGGCCACATCAGATTTTTTTATTTATATTACAAATATTGTTTTATCTCTTGAATTTTTGTTTGTCGTCACTGTTATTCAGTATAATTTATATTCGAAATAATTAACAGGATATACATTGATTCTAGGTCAATTTTAAAAATAATTTGGCAATAATAATCAATTTTCCACTTTGATAACTATAAAATTTTAATAAATTAACCACTTAATGACAATTATATGTTTCACCGTAAATTTATTTGAATTATATTCTTATCGGTTTCTTTTCGAAATCAAATGTATACGTTGATTTTCCCGCAAGAACAGATTATATATCAGAAGTTTAGTGAAACATGACCTTGAACTTGTTTCAACTACTCATAATCTAGTTTTTGCCGAGGCCAATGTGTTTCGATGAAGAAAGCCTTGTAAACGTACACAGAGTTCGAAAGACATACAGTCTGCATTCTATATCAATTTATATTTACTTAAAATTTGATATGTACCAAAGTATATGAAAGTGAATAGTCAATTTATTTTTACATATAATTTCTATCTTCTCAGTTGTTAATTAATAACATAAATAAAGCATTTATATTCAAAGAGAATTAATGTAATTTTCATGTTTACAAAATTGTTTTCATTATTTAATATTTTATTATTCTCATTCAATTTTTTTTTCAGCTACATGTTCAATACTTAACTTACATTCATTCCCTTTATGAGTCAAAATATTTTAATACTTGCACTTTAAATAAATTAGTTCCATTCTTGAATTTATGGTAATAAGAGAAAAGAAATCTTGATTCAAAATCTAGAAAACGTATTATTAATTTATATTAAGCACCTTTTTTATTTACTTATGTGTTTCATTAATAGGAGTTTTAATGAATGATATTAAATTAATGAATGATTTTCTATTAACAAACGATTTCAGTACAATTAACAACAGATAAAATTAGATTTTCTTCAATTTAATAAGATATGATCAATGGAAAATTATTGTAAATATAGCGCGCGTATTAATCGGCGATTAATAAACTCAACAATTAATGTTTCGATTATTAATCTCTTATTTACACACGTGTTAAACAGTTTCAAGCTACCGTAAAAACTGAAATGAAAGCAAAAAAATTAAATATTTTTTTGTGAAAAATATCATTTGAAAAGAATCTACCTACTATAAATTAATATTTATTTTTTAAAATTACTTTAAAATAAACTATAACAATAATTTTTCTTATTTTTTAATTCATCTAATTATAGAGCTAAAAATAATATAGGTACACGTATGTTTTAAATTTGTTAAATATTAATAGAATACGAGAAAAAACGGCATTAAAACTTATATGACGTCATCTGTGCGACGTAATACAAACGATAAGAGCGAAAGAGATAGATATAGAACTGTGTTTCCATTTATTATATGTAGTATTTGTAACCGTCCAATATATTTTTCAATTTAAATTTCAAAATTCATAACATGCATGAAACAAACAAAAATCAATGAAAGTTGTCTATCATCAAATTTACATATTCTACATAATATACAACCGTGTCCAACCAAAATAAAAAAAATTCTACGTGTCTACAAATGTGATAAAATTTCTGAATGAACCTTTCATTGTTTACATTTACATAACCTATAAGAGCAAGTTCAATGTCACGTGCAGACTGTTCTCCTCGTCATTTCCACCTGCTTTATAGCGCTTCCTTGGCGGCATTGAGGCACGTCGAGTCAGGAGCATGCTCTGGAACGCCACACAGCTGGTTCAACGCCCCACTCGGGCTCCGCGACGTTTTTCTTTCCGCGATAATCCGATACAACGAGCGAGCGACTAACTTACTGACCTACAAAGCTTACTTCCGCACTAGCCAATGTCCTACATGTAGAATGTGAAACATCAATAAAAACCAACTTACAAAATCATTCATTATTTATTGGCCTGTTTGGAATTGGTTTAGTATTGTGAAGTGGTGATTCACTTTTCGTTCGGAAGGTGAATTCAAACAGTTGCTTTGATGTCAAAATGATATCTTAATCATTGTTGTTCTGTTTCGGAATGAGAATACATACAGGATGAACACTAGAAACCATGACAGTCGTTTAACAGGAGAACAGTTTTCTGTTGCACCCTACGACGAAATATAACTAGACAAAGACAAAACATTCCTTATCCCTCCTCGCTGAATGTTTTGATTTCGGCTGGCCAGAAAGAGACAGCTAGAGATAGAGATATATTTCGTCTCGTTCGAGCATTGATGCCATCCAGTGTTAATCAAAATTTAAGCGCCAATACGATGATAAATAGGTTTACCGTTATAAAAAAAAAATCAACGTAAAATATTTATTAATTACATATTATAATTACAAAATATAAAATTATTGACTTTACCGAACAATAAATATGTACGAAAACAAACTAACCTCACAACCGACAAATCAATTCTTCTTATAAAGTTACTATGCTAATGTATACGAGTACGAGTTCCATTCAGTTCCAAATTATTTTCTGAACAGAGTTACGACATACGTCTCCTTATGAACAAGTTCTACAACATGTGTGACAAAAATGAAACTACGTCAATTATTTATGTCGTCAAGTAGCATACACTTTTTATAGCGCAATGCTATTTATACATGAATATTAATTATATTGCTAAGGAGCTTAACTCTCAAAAGATTTTTGATGCCATTTTGTTATATGGAATAGGAGTGACTATATTAAATAGGTACACCAAATATGTAGAATTTCTATAAAGAAATAATGTAAATGAATATCGGCATAGAGAAAATTCTATAATACACTCGTTACAGAAGTCTGTTAAAACACTCGTTCGTTCGCCGACTCCCCGCTACGCACACGTGTCTGAATTTCTAACTCGTGCCGGAATAGGTTGTCTTCTGAAACTTAATACTTAATATACTATTATGGCTCTTCTATGTATTTATTTATAACTTAAATAGATACAATTTATAATATCTCAAAACTGACGTCGTGCTTTTGGTATTTGATTCAGAAGACAAAAACAAATGAAAAATTAAAAGTATTTTTTTCTGATTGTCCGTTGTCAAGTTATTGATAAAGAAAAAATACTAAAACTTTATTAAAACGAATAATTGATAAGAATTATTTGCGACCATCCGTAACATATTTAAACATAGAAGTAGGCCGTAGGGTCGAGGAATTATTGTAATAAACGAAGAAAGAATTTATGAAAAATTCATGGACCTCGCAGGGATTTGAACCCTGGACCTTCTCATATCTAGAGCGTCTCACTAGATATGAGAAGGTCCAGGGTTCAAATCCCTGCGAGGTCCATGAATTTTTCATAAATTCTTTCTTCGTTTATTACAATAATTCCTCGGCCCTACGGCCTACTTCTATGTTTAAATAAAACGAATAATATTAGACAACAAAATACTTTTCCAAATCTGTTGTCTTCTACTTGGAGGCAAACACTCGCACGATTTATCAAGGAAGCATAAACTCTATGCAGCATATTTTCATCTATAACGCCACAGAAACGTGAAAATGAACATCCTATAAACGAACCCCTGCGTTTTTTCAAATTTTGGGCATTTTCCAGGGACATTTATTAAAACCGTCTTACATAAATTCAGTCGTCTTTAAAGCTAGAAATGTTGTACAGTCGAAATGTCGGCCAGGAAATAAATAATTTCTGTAAGAGTGCGAGTCCGATTATTTTCCATATTTCAAATTTAATATTTTTCCTGAAATATCTGGCCGCCGAATATTCAGTTATCCGGCCAAAAAAGAACCGGATATCCGGCCAATTCGCTATCAGCTGCTGCACTACGTAAATGTGGTACATATTTACATATAGCAACGTGCAAGTACACGTTAATAATTAAGGTACTTACTTTAAATGAGAATTTACAAACATTTGATTAATTTGATGAACAAGCCGTAACAGTTTTTATTATATACTTAAAGATACTATTAAAACAATTGCATTATGTATTACATTATGTTTATACACGCATCAATTAGTTACTTAATAGTAAAACTGCAACATTGCCAACCATTAATCACATACCAGTACATGACCTTCATTCTGGCCCGATCCTACCACCTATAGTTAAAGTGACAGTTTATTCACCATTAGTTACGAATTAAACTGAAAGTTAGAGGCGATGCGAACAACTGTTTTAACTTCCAATAAGCCCTAACCAAAGGTGGAAAGAACTGTTAGGTACACAAAATAAAACCCGCTTTATTCTTGAATGAATAAATTGTTATATTCAACAACGAAATCCCAACAAACAATATAATTAAATGCATAAAAAAGGAGAATTATTACAAAACTGACATCACAAATTAAATTATAAAAAAATATTAACTATCATTCCAAAGTGAACTCAACTTATTTTTAAAAAATCTGTTGTGGCCAGCACAATACCTTCCGTCAATCCTGTGTATTATGTATAAAGTCCATACATAAATTTTCTTGCAAAAGATTCTAAATTTCCAGTAATATTATTTCATAAACAAACTATGCAAATTGTACTTGACACTGACATCTTCTTCTTCTTCTTTAGCTTTTCCATTCGTTAGGGGTCGCTATTTTTATTTTCTTCTTTCACTCATTTCTGTATTGCGTGTCGTTCTCATACAGTTCCTCTCTCAAGTCTTCCGCAATACAGTCCTTCCATCTTATCTTTGGTCTTCCTCTGTTTTTTCAATCTTCTATTATTAAGCTATTCATTCTTCTTCCAATATATTCTTCATTTCTCCTCATGACATGTTCAAACCAATGTAATCGTCTCTCTTGTATCTTTTTAGAAACTTATAACACTAGAATTATTTTCTTACCATATATTTCCGTGTCTTCCCCAATAAATCATATTTAACTGTTAAATCATCATATGAGGCTACTTCCGGTTCAGTTCAATTATAACCAAATTCTAATCACTTTTTCTTTTGGATGTAAACTTGAGGAATACGAAAAAATTATATTTTTAGAATCGTGGTATTGAAGTTATGCGATCCGAAACTTTCGTCACACACACACACACACACACACACACACACACACACACACACACACACACACACACACACACACACACACACACACACACACACACACACACACACACACACACACACACACACACACACACACACACACACACACACACACACACACACACACACACACACACACACACACACACACACACACACACACACACACACACACACACACACACACACACACACACACACACACACACACACACACACACACACACACACACACACACACACACACACACACACACACACACACACACACACACACACACACACACACACACACACACACACACACACACACACACACACACACACACACACACACACACACACACACACACACACACACACACACACACACACACACACACACACACACACACACACACACACACACACACACACACACACACACACACACACACACACACACACACACACACACACACACACACACACACACACACACACACACACACACACACACACACACACACACACACACACACACACACACACACACACACACACACACACACACACACACACACACACACACACACACACACACACACACACACACACACACACACACACACACACACACACACACACACACACACACACACACACACACACACACACACACACACACACACACACACACACACACACACACACACACACACACACACACACACACACACACACACACACACACACACACACACACACACACACACACACACACACACACACACACACACACACACACACACACACACACACACACACACACACACACACACACACACACACACACACACACACACACACACACACACACACACACACACACACACACACACACACACACACACACACACACACACACACACACACACACACACACACACACACACACACACACACACACACACACACACACACACACACACACACACACACACACACACACACACACACACACACACACACACACACACACACACACACACACACACACACACACACACACACACACACACACACACACACACACACACACACACACACACACACACACACACACACACACACACACACACACACACACACACACACACACACACACACACACACACACACACACACACACACACACACACACACACACACACACACACACACACACACACACACACACACACACACACACACACACACACACACACACACACACACACACACACACACACACACACACACACACACACACACACACACACACACACAGACACACATACATACATACATACATACAGACATTATCGTAAAAATGGTAAAATCGTATTATAGGGACCCTAAAACATGTTTATTCACTAAAAACTCATCATTGCATTTTTTGACCAAAGACAATACCTTCCTTACCTAAAGGTGACGGAAGGTAAAATAGAAAACCATTTATAACAACAACAATTTCGCAGGTGATCCAGTCCTAAATTAAATGAATATTCGAATTTCAATATACTATACTTATGGAGCATACTTTAATTTAATTCTCATCTGTTTCCGGACTACAGATCATCTAATTTACTGATTGTTCATTTGTTTTTATTAATATCTTAAAAACTATAAGAGTTGCTACTTTGGTCAAACGAGGATTTTTGTTTATCTTTCAGAGGTCTTTTCTTAAAATATGGCAATCAGCTGATTTTTAGCAGATTTTTTTTTTGAGAATTGGACTTTGCGGATAATAATTTTTTGACATACTTTTAGCTCTATTATCAGCCCTTAAAGTTTGATCCATAAGTATGTATAGAAACAGCCTGTATAAGAGATAAAATATAAAAACTAGCCACTATAGCTTCTTTTTATAATAATAAAAGTATAATAAACATTAGTTTGTAATAATATTGTTATTAGCAATTTAATGTTTCGGAGAAGGGATATATGACGTGACTTGAGTAAGGTAGGATCTTGAAAAAAGATAGATAGACTGGGAGGGAAAGAGATCGTTATAGATCAGCCTCGCGTTTATGTTGTGGGAGGTTATGGCATGGCAACAGCTGGCTATAATCATTTCTTTCTCTCCCATTCTATTTGTCCTCTTCCACGATCCTACCATGCTCACGTCACATATCCCTTCCTCAAATTTTTAATAATCATTTTCTTGTAAAGTACGAATAATTAAACGATTTAAAATAAAACGGTTATTTTGTTTTTTGTCTAATATCATATTATATAAAAATAAAAATTTGGTCACATATCCCATTATAAACGGGGTTCAAAAACTCGTATGTTCAAAGTACGACTAGTTCCCTTGAAAAATAATATACTTGACTATTGTTTCCCCCCCATTTCCAACCAATCTTTTTTTGGAACATTTTCAAAACAATTTCTTGGAGATTTAAAAATTGTAAATACTGTCAAATTAATTTAAAGTGACTTGAAAACTGCCAAACCTGTCCAAATAACTTAATTTTCGCAACTTAATTTCAAATGATATTTAAAAATTTACCCTCTAAACTGACAGCGCTAATTTTGTTTTTCACCTTATTTTCTAATACTCAATAATTCTAGTGTACACTGACCAGCAAGAAAACTGATCACTTGAAAATATCCACATATATTTATATTTGAGATATTAGATATTTATGGTGCAAACTATATTAAACTACGAACTACAACCTGTTTGGTTTGCTAACCTAATCTCATATATGATATAGTTTTTATTTAACTATAGAAATTTTAGAACTAACTAAAAAAATTAATGTTTCATATAATTACATAATATCGCAACCCAAATTATACCACCACATTCTTCCACATAAGATTGGAATATTTCATTACGTAGAGATGGTGTTGTGGACCAACGTCAACTCTTCGACAAGGGAGCACTGTTGTTTAACATTTCTTTCATTATTTATTATTATTTTAGGTAGAGTATTTCCTTGTTTCATGTTTTAGTTGTAGCAGTAGATTAATTATTATTATTCATTTCAAATACTGTAATTAGTAGTTTTTAGGTTATATTCACAGTTTTTTTTTCTTATGGCTAATAAATATTAGATAATAGTAATTTAATTAATTGTAATTATTAGTTCTATTATCTATTTTCCACTATATAAGCCAAGCATGGCCAATATACGGCCCGCGGCCCGATTTTAAATAATTTAATATTATGTATGAAACTGCCAATTTTTAAAAATATTCTTTTTCATTTTAATATATCCTTAGTTTATTATAAAATCATTAAACAAATTCCATATTGAAATTTTATTTAATAAAATAAATCGTTTTTATGATTACGTAAAATTATACGAATAAAATAAAATTTCACCTTTGTTTTATTACCAAATTTCGCTACCAGGTTCGCATATTTATTGAAATATCCCAATACCGAATAAAAATTATTTATACGTTTTTTTTTTTCGTATCTCTCATTATAGGCGAGATACGAGGTATTTTTAAAATTAACAAAAAACAATTTTTAGCATGTAACTCGAAAACAAAAAAAACTGAAAATGGTGACTATCAATTTTGTCGCAAAAATTGACTAAGGAATGTGCAAATGGTTTTGCTCTATGGGACAAATTCAATGCATTACCTTTGATGATATTGAAGGTGGTCCGATTTTTTTGCCGACCAGTGTATAATTAAAAAATATTTTGATTTTACATTCTTTAAAATAGGCGTTGGCTTGGAAATCTGTATTACCTGTTTTTAATAAAGATTAATATAGATGTAGTTATTTCTCAAACTATATAAATATGTACATAATGTATATACATAATTTTGAACGCAATGGTTCGTGAGTTGACGATTAATGGCTAGTGAACATTTGGGCAATTTACGGGCGGACGAACTATGATAATAAACTTTTAAAAAGAGAAAGGAAAGGTGAAAAAACTACTATACGAGTAGATTCGCGTATTTTGATGCGGTTGAGTCATGATGAATTGTTAATCGGTATTAGCGCATCAAATTATTATACCTATTTTAAATTGTAATTAAGCATTTTATACTAATTACGATTTTTTAAACCGGATACAATTACTGACATTGATTATTAATTCGCACTAGTTAATTAGAAAGAAACCAGCATGTTAATGTTTTGTCATTTTAATTAACTTTATAACTTTGTCTCTTTTTCAATATGTTTCCGTTTTATTGTGGGTCAGTTAAAATTTTGATCCGTGAGAACTTCTGTAGCCAATTTAAACAGGAAACGTAAAATGAAACCGTTAATTTTGACAATGTTTATTAGGTGAAAATGAGGGAAAAGTTTTTTTATGCCTTTGGGCTGGACTAGATGTACCGATATGATAAGAGATTTAGCTAGGTTGTAAGACAGTAAGAACTGAAAGTCTAATCAAGGTCATGAACTGGAAACTGATTTATGAAAACAAAACTGTATGCAGGTATGCAGTTTCTCTAATCACGAATGTGGTTCACGTACAGGTGGAGATGCAGATGCGAGATCCAGCAAGCTGAGGAAGTTGATTCTCCCGGTGCTTCTCCTGCTGAAGTTGAAGGCGTGGGTGCTGGTTCCTGCTGCACTTTCAGCCATCGCACTCGTAGCCTTCAAAGGATTAGGCGCTGCAGCCGTAGCTTTACTCCTGGCAATAGCAACAGCTTTCAAAGGAACACTAGATCCCCACAGAAGGGTTTCACTGGAAGTAGTACCACCACATTGGTCTCGAGCAGGTGTGGCGCCTTCAGGTCCAGCCTACGTTCCTGAGTACGTCTATCAGACGCTTCCCTAGTGACCTGCTCACCTGCCCAATCATCCTCACAAACTAGAGCGCTAAATATTTTAACCTCCATTAATTTAAAACGTAGTTTTGTTATACTTTCTTCTCGTTTCTTTTTTCTTTTTTTGCCGGACATTCCTCGGCAGGTTTTTCTTCCCGAGGAAACAAGTTTTGAGTGAGCTCGCTCGCTACGCGCTACCGAAGTGAATGGAATCTTCATATGAAATGTATCAAAATCATCTTTTTTGTGTTGACGGTTCGGTTAACATTACAGTTATTAAAAAAACTGTTAGAGATAGTGCAAACTATATCACGGTCCGAACTTGACCCTTATGGCGAGAGGAGATATCGCTCGGCCAGCATGCCCGTCACTGCTAAACAAATGTGTTGCGCTCCACTAAGTCCCCTTAATCTGAGAGTGATGGTCAACATTTAGGAAAGAGAACCACCCAAGATTCTTGATCTTTTTGCATAGGAAACTGTGGTATATAAAGTGTCGGAGTAGTTTCAGACAGCAAGTCATTCATCGACTGTTAGATCATAGACAAACATGTCTCGTTTGCTTGGTGTGTTTGTGGTAGCCGTGTTGGTAGCAGTGGCGTGTGCTGAGGATGCTCCTGCAGCGGGTGCAGCCGCAGGACCTGGTGGAACTCCCAACAGCAACCGCGCCGACTTTAAACGTTCGCTGCAGCGCGATTGCTCCAAGTCCTACACCGTTACGTGTATGAAACTCGACCTGGTGTCGTGGGTGGAACGCCTCTCCGAGGATGACCACTACCAGGTTATGCCTGGAGTGTCTTTAGTCCGTGAAGCAGATAGTGCTCGTTCCAACACCGCTGATCTGGTGGCTGAATTGGCTCGTGACTTCCCTAACGACGCTGAAGCTCGTCTCGACGCCTTCCTGCTGAAGAAGGTCACCAACTACCTCAACAGTCATTCTATCCGCGTGCGCCTCTTCGATGATGACAAAAACAACGTGGTATCCGCTCGTAAGAAGGATAAGGGCGGTATGGGAGGCATGATGGCCGCCTTGTTGATGATGAAGGGAACAATGGGAGCACTTGGTTTCGGTGCTTTGGCAGCCCTGGCCGGTAAGGCCTTGATGACCGGTCTCATGGCTCTTATGTTGTCCGCCATCGTCGGGCTTAAATCTTTGGCTGGAGGTGGCCACAAACAGACCACATACGAGATCGTGTCCAAACCTGTTTACTCGCACGCACATACGCATTCTGCTAGCCACGAGGAGATCGGACACCATGGAGGATACGGTGGTCATGGAGGATATGGAAGGAGTTTCCAGGATCTCCCTATTCCCCTTAGCATTCAAAATGTCTCATCGTGATTCTAATACTCTTATACTGACTACCAAATATTTATTGTAGGAATCGACGTATTTATTTATTTATAAGAAATAGCTCATCTTTTTTAATTTATGTATTTCTAATTCTTTTGTACCTAAATAAATTATGAAACTTATCCTTATTATTTTTACATTACCCAAAAGTCCCTTGTTCCAGTTAAAATTTTAACTTCCGGATAAATAAACAATATTAAATCAGATTATTGACAACAATGATTTGTCTTTAACACTTCAGTTTAGTTTATTTATCTAGCAGATTTTAACCGGAGATTTTTTTGAAAAAGTAAAAATATTCAATTAATAATTCACAAAAATTACAACAATTTTATTCTTTTAAAGTAATAAAATGTACATATGTATGTACTTCAGCAAGAAAATATGGAAAATTCAATTTAAGATCACATACATAGATTTGTTCTTTTTCTGTTTGTTGATATACATTGTCTGCAAAAAGTAGATTAACAGTATCAAGCATCCGTGTGAATAAAAATCGGAGTAAAATCAAATGCAAATTATATGGAATCTTCTTTATTTATCCGTTTTCCTTTTATATTTCAACATGTCTGATTTCCGTTCAGATTGCAGGTCATCGACTTGAAACAGGTCACTAATTCTTTCGGCGTATGCATCCTATTCAAATAAATAATTTATTTTGCAAAAAGAGCAAAATAATATTCAGCTCAGGTGAGTAATTTTTTATCAAGAGATAGAAGACGTCAAAAATAAAAGAAAGAGAATATATTCTATGATTAATGTCTAATATGGATGTAAATTAATAGTAGAAATAATTTAGTTAAAACAACGATAGTACTCATAAAAGAGAGGTTTGTTTTTGATAGTATTAATTTATCATAATAAGATTTCATATCATCAATATTTTTATTATTATTTCTACCTATTAATATTGTTTATTATTTGTTTATGTTCGGACTCGGCTCGAACAAGGCTTTCATATTTAGAACTTTCTTTACGATTAAATTCTTATGGCTCATGAATAAGGTTAATAAGTATACTTGCAAATTCTGATCTTCAATAAACCTATATCTGTATTAAATAGTCTGAAAACATGTAAGTTAGGTACACCAGAGTAAACGTACAACATCTTTTAATAATAAACAAAAATTGTTATTGAGACATAAAATATTGATTCCATGCCATTAATTGTTATTTGATTTTTAAACAATTTTGAAATGAGTTTTTGCGCAAATAATGTAGTTATTTATAATTAAAAAATAATAATCATACGACAAGGAGCAATAACGTCTTCTAACTTTGTAGAAAAACTTAAAACGTTTAATTTTGAGATTAATAAATCATAGCCTATATAATACGGAACCGACCAATCAATTCAGAATGTGATAAATTTCAAAATTACCGACCTATTTATAACAAGGAATCTCTGGAAATATCTTCAATATTTTTTTTTTCGTGTATTTGTTCAGTTGTGGAATTCCTCTTAGTTTATATAAAATATGTTTGACGTATCTATTTTTTTTTTTCGTTTGTTTGCCCTATTATTGTATTCTTTTGTGATTAAGTAAAGTATTTTTCAAATATTGGTTTAATTTTTTTACCCACATTTACGTATTGTTAATAGAACTCATATGTTAGATAAAATCTAATACGCGAATAATGCCGTTGCAAGACATAGCGCTAGTAACGGCGGATTAAATAAATTCAAAATTTAGGGAATTTTGTTTCAGTTGATGATACTAACGTCACGTTTGACAACATAACTTCAAGGCCATTTTCACACACACCGCCAAACCGGAGCCGGTGCCTGCACTGGATGCAATATATTCAAATAAGCATTTTCATACAGAACTCGATCCGGCAAACTTGCCAGTTCGGTAGACGGGTTCGGCAAATGCAGCCCGTGTCGAAGTCGACAAATCGGATACCGGAGAATTATTTTTACCTCTCGTTAAGAGAGGTATTGGATTCATGCTAAAAATTGCAAATCCAGATTTTAATGGATAAGCACGTTTTAATATTAAAATCGGATTGTAGGGACCCTACAATCCGATTTTAATATTTTTATGATGACACACGTACAGTGTGTGTGTGTGTGTGTGTGTGTGTGTGTGTGTGTGTGTGTGTGTGTGTGTGTGTGTGTGTGTGTGTGGATGTATGTGTGTGTGTGTGTGGGGATGTTGGAAGGACGATTTCTCAAAAACTATAATACTTAATATTGGTTTAACTACGTATTTCTCAATCGGACATTACTAGGAAGAGCTGAAAAGGTTTTGGTAATAATTGGACAACCGGAAGTAGCAGATTCTTAAAAAAATTCTTCTAAATATTATGTTTTGAAAATTATTGTTCTTGCTAGTATTAAAGAAGAGTAAATTCTCTATCTGATACATATAAATATTTTATTATATCTTTTCTAGATGTAGAAAAAAAAATTATAAGGTATATAATAATCTGTTGTAATCAATCTCACAGCCCAAATAATGTCATGGAAACCAATTGAAAAATTAAAATATTTGTAACTGACATAAATGTCAGTGTCAAAAATCCAGAAACATTACTGAGGATTTTTTCTGGGAAGTATATACATTATATTATTTCTTATTGCATTAATAGATAAATATATAAAATTATAGGTGTATTACATATACCCTTCAAAAATACTGCCAATCCCGACAATGAATTGGAAACATATCGAAAAATTAGCAGAGTAGGAGAAAATTTCTTCACAGAATGAATTTAAAATTAAAAATTTAAATATAAAGAATAGATATAAGTAAAAGTTTTGGTGTAGATTGTAGGTATACAAGAAATGTTAAATACAATAGGGCGCGAATAGTCATGGGACTTTGCTGGCCTTGACAAGCAGATATGGGAGCCAGTGTCTGAATGGTAGCTAGTAATTATGTACATAGATGTCAAATATCATAATTTTTCATTCTAAATTTAGTGATTTTTCCAATTCCATGTAGTTATTTTCCTCGGCAAGTAAATTACACACTCCTGGTGACAAATTAACTACGTGAATTTAAAAAAAATTGAAATTTTTAATGAAAAATTCTGACATTTGACATCTATGTAATAATTACTAAACAATGTCACATGACTGCTCGCGCCCTTACTTATCTACCCAAAAACGGAAGTGGCGAGAGGTATTGTGCTGGCCACAACAGTTTTTTTTTTTTAATTTTACTTTAGTGTTGTCGTTGTTCTCATAATGCTCAAGGATGTCTTCTTTTATTTTACTATTATTTTATTACTATTTATTTACCGAAAATGAGAAAAGTGTTAATTAATATATATTGTTATTTTATTTGAACTCGCACATAATAAATTGTTGACTCCTTTGAAGATACAATAGCGCAAGGAGACAGTGTCTGTTCAGAGCACTACTTATATTTCTTTCATCAAGGCCGAAAAAAATGCTGGTTTAAAAAGCAACGGCACGGTAATTGCCGGTGTGTGTGAAAAGCGTCAATGGACGGCACCGGCACCGGACAATATTTTCAACTCCTTTCCAAATTTACTACTCTATTTTTCTCTTCTTCTTATTCATACTTTGAAATTCAAAATTATATAAAAATTGAATTCTTCACAATCGTTTGTCTTCCTTTATTTAGCGAGATTCGGCATTTGATATTTCTTGATATTAGGGACTAAAATATTATTTTATCAACAGACGGAAAATGTAGAGGAATTCTACCACGAGTTAGAAACGAGCTACGTTCCTGCGAGTGGGTGAAAAAACAAGTAGGTACTTGAATATTCGGCTTTCTGTTACGAGTTTTATACTTTCATTTACATTATTTCTTTATAAAAATAGTTGACAATTTCTATTAAGAGAAATTTTTGGTAGAATAGTAAGATTGGTGGCAATCATTGCAGTTTTTTTAACTTTATTTATATATTTTGTGTACTTATTTAATGCAGTCATACCAATCCCAAACAACAAAATGTCACCAAAACTTATTAAATAATGAAGCACATTTTAATATCAATTGCTAAAAGTTGGAAATCAGATCTACAGATATTAGCAAAAATAATTCTTCTTTCCCGGATTCGAAATGAACATCTAGTTACATATGGAAAGTAGAAAGTGTACCATATAATAATTATTATTATATTCAATTAAAATAGTGTATATTGAATTCTTATACGCCTGTGCGTATCAAATTTCTAATTAATTATAAAAAACAAAGCATGTAAACAGCAGAAATGTTTATATCATTACCACTAAAGCTTAATAATTGCTTACATGTAAACTACAATTAACATACTGCAGAATTTAATCTTATTTGTTCTTTATTTACCTTATTACCATATAATAATTACATGTAATAGATTGTAATAATTAACATAATTATTTACAATTAAATCTCTGCTAGAAACAAGAATCATTCTACTCTACAGCCATCTTTTATCATATCTATGAAGATTGGAATTGATGCTTTTTCCAGTTCTTTCAACGGTATCTTTGTAACCTGGTTTTGCAGGAATTTTTATATCAAATAAGTAGATGGCAACATAGTACGATTTAGAATTGGTATAGTTTGGTTCACGAAAAAATGATTATTTAAGATCATTTCTTCGAAATGCAATGAAGAAATCTGCAAACAATATTATATCAGACGTCGTAAGAATAACATTGAAAAGTCATCTTTTGTCAACAAAACTATACTTATTTAAAATTCTACTATGCTGCCATCTACTTCTGTCGTATAAAAGTTCCTACGAAGCCAGGTAACGAAGTTACCGTTGAAAGAAGATCGAAAAAGCAACAACTTCAATCTTCGTAGATATGTTGAAAGATGGCTCTCTTCTCAAGTCTCTTTCTAACAGATTTTAATACAGAATGCATAACACGGGAAAATCGTTTTTCGCAGAACGTTGCTCGCCGTTTCAACTGACAACAATGTTTGTGGTATTAGTAGAAAGATAAAAAAAATTGCATCAAATGACACCAAATAATGTAAATTTATTATAATTTAGACCCGTACATTAATGATTAAATTTATTCCATTTCTTATTAATAACGATAGCCATAATGGCATTTCAACAAAATAACAAACAAATGTTTGATTTTTTAATTTGTCTGAATTCGTTATAACCTTTAACTTGTGCAATGTTTGTTATTTAATATTTGTAGAATTTGTGCTAATAAAATATCATAAAATTCGACCCCTATTTTCAAAAAATATAATTCGCCTTCGGCCGTCTTGACCTCGATTCGCTCGGCGTCTTTTTTCAGCTGTTCAATTATGGTAACCCTACCCAAAAATCATTTCGAGACACCCCCCCCCCCCGCAAAAAAATCCGAATCTACTACTGCTTGCAAGACATATGGGACAATACTCACAGAAAAAAGTCAGGGCAATTGTGACAGAACGGTTCCGTCACAAGAATGAAACTAACCAAAACCAAGAAATAGTAATAGTATATGTATCGCCACTAGGTTATTTTTACGGTTAAATAACCAAACCTAATTTTGAATTTGGAATAAAAGATTAAACAATAATTTTATAGATTCGGAGGGCAAGACGAAATAATCAAAGGCAATAAAGATTAGTTAAATTATATTACAGAAAGTATACTTGAACAATGAAAATACAATGGAAATATTTAAAATGCGAACAAAAAGATACGTTACAATTTAGAAAATTAGCTGCAGAGCGGATCAGTTACATGAGAAATAATTCTGATTATTAAAACCTGCCATGGTTAAAACTATTAACACTATATACACTTGGCTTGTTTCTCTCAAGCCAGAGAACAACTTACATCTTACTGCTAATGACTTTCAACTCTTCGACAACAACTCCCTTGCTTTAATAATTTCGACATTTATGTTTTCTGCTATTCAGATGACATCACAAGTTCTGTAGCGATTGGACAGTCAAAATTCGGGTTAGAACAATCATAAACAAATTAGAGTAGAAATGACGTCAAGGGTAAATATCCCTTAAGAAAAACAAACGTCTTTATCTGCACTAAAACATAGTCAACAATCTATGAATCATGGGTACCGAACTTGAAATGCAAATAAATAACAAATAATATCTTAAAATGTGTTTAACATCATAACATCGGAAAATGTCGCTTGTATATTAAATGATATGGTGCATACCGGTTAAAGGAAAATCTTCATATCTGATGACCTGATACCTTGTTTAAAGGGTTTTGGAAAACACATTTACACAAATTTTGTATTTCACTTTAAATGTTAGTTTATACATTATCATTTAATACAGAGATTTCTTTAATATATACGTCCATCCACTGCTAAATATCACGACAAACTACTACCTTGCGATTTTGAATTTGTTTCATTAGGAATACGATAGCACTGATAATAGTGTAGAATGAAATGTCTCTTAAAAAAATTGTATAAAGAGCGTAAGTTTTTTTATATATTACTTTATTTAACACTGTACAATTTTTACCAAATTTTATTTATAACAATTTGCAAAATTTTGATTATATTTTAAAATATTTCACCACTTATCAAATCGGTTTTACACGGTTAAAATTTCTTACAGTGTAATTGAAAATTGTAATCCACACACCACAGTCGATAAATTAACTGACATAACATAATCATTGACAAAATAATCACAATATTAAAATTGAAATTACGTATGAAACTAGCGAAGGACAGGAAAATGTTGCTATTCCAATAAATAAAGTCAATTCGTATATTGTGAACGAGGTTGGTGCTATAGAACTGCAATTTTCCTGCTACTTTTGTTTAAGTATTATAGAATTTCCAATTTTCAAATATCATTTTTCCCAAAAATAAAAGTATGCAGTTATTTTTTGACATTGAAATTTTCTGCTCTTCTACTCTTGTTTTAATACCAATCCGAAAATATTCCTATAAATAAGTACCTAAGGCCCTAATAACCAGGGATTTTTTTAAACAATCCTAAAATACAAATAAATGAGAAAAGATTTGTAAAAATATAAAAAAAATAATTACGGGTTCAAATGGCTTAAGATCATAATTATAAAATGGTAGCACTGGGAAACATTTAAAGCTCTGCGCTAATCGTCGAGCTTTAATTTTCCCGAATGATGCCCGTGGTACATACATAGTTTTATTTTAGTTTGGTTGTCGAAATTCATGGATTCTATAGATATTTTTGTATATTCTTTATCGTTGTACTGGTGTTGTGAATTTTAACTATGCTCTGGTTTCTATGTAATTTATTGGTGATGTGTGACAAGGCGAGCAATAACAAATAAGTAACTTTTTACAATCTTTTCTAAATTATACTTTCAAAAATAATATTTCAACTTGATATCTTTGTTAGTCAAAATTCTGTTTAGAAATAGTTATCATCTTTTATTAACTGATTGTTTAGTCTAGCTCTCAAAGATATTAGACAGTTATTTGTTGACAATAAAGTCTAGAAGTTATTGCAAGCCTACGTGCAGGGCTGATATTTTGATATGGATGCCATATACCCTCTTCAACCCCTCAGAGAGATAAGCCTCTCACGAAAGTAACGCTTTGTTTTAGGTAGTCTGTCTTAGAAACTCAGTGTGAAGAGATGTAGTCTCGGGTTTTAGTTTGAGCGCGTAGTAGACGCTACTATGCAGTTACAATGTAAAACGTAACTATTTAGTTTATGTGTTTAATTATGTTTAGTTTAATCATTAATAAGAAGTTAAGTGTAAATATTAGCCTTGTAAATAAAGAAAGTAGTTTAAATCCTAATAATGACTGTGTCCATAATATAAATGTTTATCGGCCATCAAAGATAAAATAAGTGGATAAGTGCAAGTGTGTAAGTGTATGTGTCTGTGTTCCGTCTTCCTTAAACAAGCGGTGGACGAACATCCAGCGCCCACCAGTTAGAAAAAGTGTCATCAAAGACCACCATTATTAGAGCTTCCCTTCACCCCCCTCGTGTTACAGATGCCATATTGTTTGTTATAGAAAAAAAAATTAGAGTAAAATGAAAATGACATATATCGATTATTCCAAAGAAATATCGAATGCATTTGAGACTGCACGGGGAAAAACTAACTTCCACAGAAGTCAAAAGACGTATATGAGAAAGAATACGAAAGTTTTGCGAGTGGTGGTGTTCAAAAAATGTGATTTAATGAATTTGTTGTATTCTCTGACATTTTTTACCATAAACCACGAGTCTGATGATTGTATAAACTGTAAAGGTTTTGCCTAAAATACTTGTTCTTGTACTAATTCATCTTTCTGCAGTTAAAGTTCATTATCTGTTAGTTACCACCATTACAGTACCAAGGAAGCAACGATGATAGTTGTATACAACCAGATCTACATACATGTATTTTAAATACTAGTCATTCAATTAGAAAATTATGAAAACATACTAATACTATATTATATCAGTAGTATAGTATTATGTAGGTACTAGACGGCTGGTAGATTCAAACCATGGTACTTATAGTTCACGACGACCATATCATATTGTCGTGTCGGGCTAGTATACAGCTATCGCCGTTTACCCTTCCCAACCGGACTCACCGAGCCGCAGTGTTTTACCACTCTCGTACTGCCGATTGGATTTCAACCCTTACTACATTTATTTATATATTTATATAAGTGGCCAACTTATAGCATCCTAGTGTGATAAATACAAATAGCTGTATTTATTTTTTACGGTAAATCATTAATTGTCGGGTATCGAATGCACTAAACATGGATCCGGTGACGTCACATAGAGCTTAATGCGCTCGGCCACCAAGCAATTTTATTTAATATAAATTGTACTTCATTTCAACATGAGCTGGAGTAATATGTCAGTCTGTCAAAAATATTTTATTCTAGTAACACGTCAATAATCGTTTGCTCAGAGATAGTGGAAACGACTGGATTCGATACACATCGATTGTTTCAGTTCTCATTTATTTTTTGAAAATTAGTTGGTCACCTTACATTGAAATAAATATATTTTGATATTTGTTTGTAGATAATATAAATATATACAGGTTGTTAAAAAAGGGTTAAAAAAAGTTAAAGGTTTCGATGTGCTGATTCTAAATCAAAAAGTATTTTTCCTATTTCACGTTAACAAAATGAATTTTTTTACAATTTTTTTTTATCAAAAATAGTGATAAAATGAAAATAATATTTTTGGGGATTTTTTAAATTGTTAAGTTAGTAACATAGTTTATGTCAAATAAATATGTCTCATTTTAATTGTCATTACATGACATGTTATTACTCATGGCAAATAACTGAAATTAGATTTTTTATAGTAAAATATTTACATCAAACAGTAAAACACTCTTTTAAATTAAAATTGAAAGTATTTATTTGTAGATTCATAACATAATAAATATAAATTTTAACTCTAACCTAAATCGTAAGTAACTGTCAAAATATCTAAATAAATTGCATTTCAAATGTTTAGTGAAGCTGCCAGTGTTACCTATCTTGATATTTTAATATTTCTTTCAATAACAATTTTTAAATAAAAGTAAATGAATGCAGAATAAGGAAAATAGTATGAAAACACGTATTAAAATGTCATGTACGTCACGTCAGATGGCCCCATACCTGATATCAGTCCAAAACTTCATGAGAAGTTAGTGCTAGGTTTGTGCTGGTTTGTGCTAGAATCTTAAAGTTTGTGCTGTTTATTTACGCCAATTATTAGCAATTTAAATGGGGAATCTGGCGTGACACTAAGAGTAAACCCCTTTAGTTTATAACAACATTTGAATAATAACACAATCCACAGTTAGTGCTAGGGTTGTGCTGCTCAGATTTAAATTATGAAAGTTTATGCTGTTTATTTACGCCTAATATTAAAAATTAAATTGGGGAATCTGGCGTGACACCAAGAGTAAACTTATTTTGTTTATATTAATATCTGAACAACAACACCACCCACAGTTAGTGCTAGGTTTGTGCTGCTCAGATTCAAATTATGAAAGTTTGTGCTGTTTATTTACGCCTAATATTAAAAATTAAATTGGGGAATCTGGCGTGACACCAAGAGTAAACTTATTTTGTTTATATTAATATCTGAACAACAATACCACCCACAGTTAGTGCTAGGTTTGTGCTGCTCAGATTCAAATTATGAAAGTTTGTGCTGTTTATTTACGCCTAATATTAAAAATTAAAATGGGGAATCTGGCGTGACATCGAGAGTAAACTTATTTTGTTTATATTAATATCTGGACAACAATACCACCCACAGTTAGTGCTAGGTTTGTGCTACTCAGATTTAAATTATGAAAGTTTGTGCTGTTTATTTACGCCTAATATTAAAAATTAAATTGGGGAATCTGGCGTGATACCAAGAGTAATTTCATTTTGTTTATATTAGTATCTGCGCAACGATATCTCTCACAGTTAGTCCTGGGTTTGTGCTGCTCAGGTACAAATTATGAAACTTAGTGCTTTACGCTATTATTTACAAATGAATTAGGAAATTTGGTGTGACACTAAGTCTAAACCTATTTTGTTTATAACAATATTTGGGTAATAACACAATCTGAAGTTTGTGCTAGGTTTGTGCTGGTTTGATTCATATTATGAAAGTTTGTGCTGTTTATTTACGGCTATTAGTAAAACCTGAACTGAAGAATATGACGTGACACCAAGAGTAAACTCATTTTCTTTATAATAATATCTGAGTAACAATACTATGTACAGTTAATGCTAGATTTGTGCTGCTTAAATTAGTGTTTCACAAAAATCAAGATTTACTGTTGATTTTGTCTTGAAATCAAGACAAGACAGGAGGACAAGAAATATATTTTGTCCCAATACAAGACAAGAATGTATCATCAAGAATCAAGATTTCTTATCAAGAAATCTTGATTTCTTGACAATTAATTTTGTAAATCCTCATTTATAATTAAAATATAAAATTTTGTATCTCTGACTATGATTTTCAAAACAAATAATTTTATTGGCATTGAAGCGACAGTTGAAGGTATAAATCTAAATTTTCAGGTAAGTACCTCGTCTTCATAATATGACTTGTGCGTTAACAGATTATCTTATGAAACTTGTTTTTTAATATACTATTATTTTAGTTGGCTGTGACCTATTACTTCAATTATTAGTTTTCTTTATTTTATTCTGTCTACGTTTTTTGACGAATGTATCAAAATATGTTAGGTACGTTGTAATGCTTGATTGAAATTGATGGTTATTGTTTGAGCAATTATTAATATGTATTATAAAATGATTAAAATTATTTAAATAATTCAATGCTATGTAGAAGTTACAATAAACAAAACTAATAACTGACGTAATAAGTCAAAGTCAACTAAAATTGGGTAGATAATAATTACTGTTTTAAGAGTTTGTAGTTCGAAAACGGTGCGTTTCCAGATATGAGTTTATTAGTAAAAGTCAATGTATTTTACATACCCTATGAATTTATAGCATTAACATTCTGTATATGATAGAACCTCACTGAGGCTGTCCCATGGGGAGTTTACACTATCTTTATTTTTAAAACTATTTAATATTATTTTACAAAATTTGATATCTAAGAGTTTTCTGATATCTCCGTTTCAACTAAGATACATACTTTCAAAGCAGTCTGGCACTTCCGGTCTAACCGGAATTAATCCGTAACTCACTTATATGAAATAATATTATACTTTATTTATTATTTTACTATTGAATTCAGTAAAAAAATTTATATATAAAATAATAAAAATATTTTACTCATTTGATCAACCATTTCCTGCATAATTCAGCTTTTTTGATTTTGTGCTCTAAAACAGCCACTTCCTTATCACTTTATTTCTATTGGAATATGTAAATAAGAATGCGGACTTGGTGGCGTAAATTGGAACTAAAACAAAATAATTATTTTATTTTATTCGTATGCTTTTACAAAAGCGCGTACAGTTAGTACATGTTAGAAAATAGATACTAGAACTAATATTTACAATGAAGTGGTGATATATCCTCGGAAATATTCCAATATCTTGAAAATGGGATCGAATTTCTATGTAATAACACTAGAAATCTTTTGTTTATACTATTATGAATTTTTTTGAAAAATATAAGCAATTTTAAAGTTAAAAAATATTAAAAACTATTTTTGTTTAATAATACTAAATACTGTATAGGTACATATTAATTTGGTTTGTGATGTATATAGTACATATAAATTTGTACTCGTATATCTAAATGCATAATATAAAATAAAAAAGTTATTCAATGCCTGTTGCCTTTATTAAAAAAGCAGTATAACAATAAATTGACAAACTGGCGTTTAGACTGTTAATTAATTAGATAGCCCCCCCGAACACCCCGGGTTGGATGTTATTATTAGCGTAATATTGATACTCGTATTATACAAAACAGATTTACTCTCGATGTAAATGTAAAATATATAGCACAAACTTTGATAATTTGAATCTGAGCAGCACAAACCTAGCACGAACTGTGGATGGTATTATTGTCCAGATATTAATATAAACAAAATGAGTTTACTCTTGGTATCACGCCAGTTTCCCCATTTTAATTTTTAATATTAGGCGTAAATAAACAGCACAAACTTTCATAATTTGAATTTGAGCAGCACAAACCTAGCACTAACTGTGGGTGGTATTGTTGTTCAGATATTAATATAAACAAAATAAGTTTACTCTTGGTGTCACGCCAGATTCCCCATTTTAATTTTTAATATTAGGCGTAAATAAATAGCACAAACTTTCATAATTTGAATATGAACAGCACAAACCTAGCACTAACTGTGGGTCGTGTTGTTGTTCAGATATTAATATAAACAAAATAAGTTTACTCTTGGTGTCACGCCAGATTCCCCAATTTAATTTTTAATATTAGGCGTAAATAAACAGCACAAACTTTCATAATTTAAATCTGAGCAGCACAAACCTAGCACTAACTGTGGATTGTGTTATTATTCAAATGTTATTATAAACTAAAGGGGTTTACTCTTAGTGTCACGCCAGATTCCCCATTTAAATTGTTAATAATTGGCGTAAATAAACAGCACAAACTTTAAGATTCTAGCACAAACCAGCACAAATCTAGCACTAACTGTGGGTGGTATTGTTGTTCAGATATTAATATAAACAAAATGAGTTTACTCTTGGTATCACGCCAGTTTCCCCATTTTAATTTTTATTATTAGGCGTAAATAAACAGCACAAACTTTCATAATTTGAATTTGAGCAGCACAAACCTAGCACTAACTGTGGGTGGTATTGTTGTTCAGATATTAATATAAACAAAATAAGTTTACTCTTGGTGTCACGCCAGATTCCCCATTTTAATTTGAATATTAGGCGTAAATAAATAGCACAAACTTTCATAATTTGAATATGAACAGCACAAACCTAGCACTAACTGTGGGTCGTGTTGTTGTTCAGATATTAATATAAACAAAATAAATTTACTCTTGGTGTCACGCCAGATTCCCCAATTTAATTTTTAATATTAGGCGTAAATAAACAGCACAAACTTTCATAATTTAAATCTGAGCAGCACAACCCTAGCACTAACTGTGGATTGTGTTATTATTCAAATGTTGTTATAAACTAAAGGGGTTTACTCTTAGTGTCACGCCAGATTCCCCATTTAAATTGTTAATAATTGGCGTAAATAAACAGCACAAACTTTAAGATTCTAGCACAAACCAGCACAAATCTAGCACTAACTTCTCATGAAGTTTTGGACTGATATCAGGTATGGGGCCATCTGACGTGACGTACATTAAAATGTCCATTTGTATTTAGTGCACCAATGTCGACATGATTTTTTTTATTAAAAAGTAATAAATTATTAATTATTTCCTATTCAACGTCTGTTACGTGATTAGATAATTCATTATTTTTAATAAAAAAAATCATGTCGGCAGTGGCGCAGTAAAAAAGAATAAATTTTCCGAATTTTAGAAATATGTATTCTTTTTGATTGAGAATCAGCACATCGAAATGTATATAGCCTCAAATTGTTTACCTTTTTTAACATTTTTTTTCTCTTTTCAGCGATGATTAGTTTTTATTAATCTATCTGCAAAAATTCGAGATAACTAAGATAATTGAGATATATGGAAAAAAAAAATTCAAATATTATAGGTGGCTATGAGAAAATAAACAAAATATAACAATGTTAATATTAACAAAGTATACACTTGTTTGTTACTTATTTATTATTACTTATTTAGCTATTTATTTATTATTTATTTTCACATAGTCACCTAGAATATTTGAATAAAAATTATTTCTCATATATCTCAATTATCTGATTTCTCTCGAATTTTTTCTAATACACTAATAAAAACTAATACATCGTTGAAAAGACAAAAGAATGGCGGTTTATATTTTAGTAAAATAATTGTAGGTTGCTATTTAAAAAATAAAAGTTGATAGGTGTATCTTGTAAACTAAGAGAGGTATTGGATTCATGCTAAAATTCGCATATCCAGATTTTAATGATTAAGCACGTTTTAAGGTCCCTACAAGGCGATTTTAATATTCTTACGATGTCTGTATTTGTGTGTGTGTGTGTGTGTGTGTGTGTATGTATGTGTGTGTGTGTGTGTGTGTGTTTATGTGTATGAATGTTTGTATGTAGATCGATTGGAAGGAAGGTTAACCCCCCCCCCCCCCCAATTACAACCAACGAAATATGAAGCTATAACGCGCCACTGATCACTATTAGGATGAGCATAAGCACCCAATAAAGATTTATCAATTTTTCTAGTACATTTTGCAAATTTTGATTTATTACTCCAGCTTATTTTGACGGCTTGATGGTACACAATTAATAATAAGTAATTTATTTTACGACCAGGATTTTACGATTTGTTAAAAGGCGTTTAACATAATACTCGTATATATTTTTAAATCTAAAATTTAAACTATTCTTTCCTAAATAATTTCCGTGAACTTATTTTCTAGTTACCTCGTGATGAACCTAGTTTCACATCTGCGCAATAAATCTGTCTATAAATCGACATCTACTCGAAATCTATGTTGTTTATTTTAAGGAAATAATTAGGTTAATTTTTGTTTACAGATGGTATATAGGTTTGTAAACAACATTCTCCATAATGTCAAAAATAAATATGTAGACCAAAATGAATAATATAATCAACAAAATTATATTGTCCGTATAAAAATAAAACACATAGTATTAAGTGTTTAACAGGTAGTGTAAAAGATTATGGCCAGTAATATGAACCTGTACGTCGTATAAGTAAGATTATGTGCATACTATTACGCGTTTTGCAATAACGGAATATTTTTTTTGCAATTTATTTTAGAACTGTTGCTTTCGTGTGCTATGGGTGCAATAATTTGATTATAATTATAAACTACGTAATAAAACGATACTAAAATAATAATACTAAATGATACTAATAAAGTAATTTTTGATCAAGAAACACTGTTTTATGTACGGTATTAAATTAATTTAAATAGATATAATTCATAACTACCTCATTTATGACCAGTTGCATCAATATACGTAGCCTAAATTTTAAATGATCTTTATGGGAGTTTCACAGAAACGATTGTATTGTGTCAGGAGTTTCAGCAAATTCTTTTACCACGTGTATACAGAGTTGCATTATACCGGATGACGATTTCTTTTTCTGGACATAGGGAATACAAAGTTACAATTTTCTATTAGCGATATCTTTTTACCCATTAATTTTAGAGCAAAAAGTTCAAACACAGAAGAAGTTCAGAATTAGAATCTGCGTCTAATAAGATTAAAATGATTGGTTAAATATTAGACATGTACCAACTATGAATCAGTTAGGCCGACTATCCAACCCAATTTTTTATTCGGGGTATAGTAGGTAAAAAGACCGATTAATGAGCTTAGTATTTTATAAGCTATGACATGGCATAGAAATAATATACAATTTTTATTAGTATATTAATTAGTAAAAATCTTATTTTCAATTGTAATCTTTTTAAAAGAGCGCTCAGTTATGCTCGAGCAATATAATGATTACATTGAAAATTATAGTTCTATTTATCTCACACTTTTCCGCTAGTGATAAACTCCAGGGGTACGTTCTAAAACGTGGTGGAAAGATAGAGTAAAGATGGAGTGAATGTGGTAACACGTGATTTCACTTGTCTTGTTCATTTAGAGCGATGCGAAGTGTCAAAAGAGTGTACTACTTTTGTCAAGTTCAAAATGGATTTGGAAAATACAATTTTTAGCTGTTTTTTTTATATTAATTGTAAAATTATGTTCCAATTTAGATTTTTTTGATTTTAGATTTGTTGACAAAATGTTTGACATGAAGAAATCATCATTATCGTCTGCATTCTTTAGAAAAGTGCCCAAACAACTCCATGGAAACCAGTTGAGATATTTAAATGTTTGTAATTGACAGATAAATGATAAATGCATGTCAGTGTCAAAAATCACCAGTTTTACATTACTGGAAGATTTTTCTGGGAGGTACGAGTACATTTAATATATCTTATTGTATTATTAATTAAATATGTATTTAAAATTATAGATATATTAATATTACATATGTATATCCTTAAGAAATACTGCAAATACCGTCAATGAATTTGAAGAATTTTTAACATATTAGAAGAGTAGGACAAAATAAGAAATTTTGTCCTACGAACGAAAGAAGAGATACAATTTAAATTATTTGTGTCTACAAGAAATGTTAAATTTGTTACTTATAGCTGTGCTTATAGGGCGCGAACAGTCATGGGACACTGATGGCCTTGGCAAGCAGATATGGGGATCCGTGTCAGAATGACGGCTAGTAGTTATTTACATAGATGTCACAATTGTCATATATCATAATTTTTCATTCAAAATTTCAAAATATTCTGATGATTAGAAAATTATGATGTTTTGAATGAAAAATTATGATACTTGACACCTATGTAAATTATTACTGTCATTCTGACACGGGCACCCATATCTGCTCGCCAAGCCCAACAGTCACATGACTGCTCGCGTTCTATGCAACATAAAATGAAAATGGGGAGAAGTATTGTGGTGGTCACAACAGATTTTTTACCTCCCACTGCCCTTGATAAGGGAGGTATAGGGATCGTGTTAAAAATCGCATATCGAGATTTTGGAAAATGAGCACGTTTTAAAATCCCTAGAATCCAATTTTAACATTTTCACGATAATGTCTGTCTGTGTGTGTGTGTGTGTATGTGTGTGTATGTGTGTGTGTATGTGTGTGTGTATGTGTGTGTGTGTGTATCTGTGTGTGTATGTGTGTGTGTGTGTATGTGTGTGTGTGTGTATCTGTGTGTGTGTATGTGTGTGTGTGTATGTGTGTGTGTGTGTGTGTGTGAGAGAGAGAGAGAGGTTGTTGGAGGTACGGTTTCTCAAATTCTATAAGACTAAAGACCTTTGTAACTATGGATTCCTGAATCTAACAGTAATGAGGAGAGTTGAATAGATTCTGGTAACAATTGGACAACCGGAAGTGGTAGTTTCTAAATATTATTTTTTGAAAATTTGTTACTACAAATAATAAAGATAATTAAATTCTCAATCTGACATATTCAATTGTTTTATTATATCTCGTTTAGGTTTGGAGATATAGTATTTAATAATATAGAATAATCTGTTGTAATAAATCTCGTTGTCCAAAAAACAGTTGCGATATTTAAATTTTTGTAATTGACAAATAAATGCAAAATGTCACTGTCAGATTTTCTGGGGGGGGGGGAAGTGTACATTTAATATATATTATTATATTATTAATTAAATACCACTAATACTGTCAATGAATTTGAAGAATTTTGAACATATTAGATTAGTAGGACAAAATTTCTCATAGAACGAAAGAAGAAAAACAATTTCAATTATTTATGTGTACAAGAAATGTTAAATTCGTTACTTGTAGGGCGCGAGCAGTCATGTGACTTTGTTGGCCTTGGCAAGCAGATATGAGGATCCGTGTCAGAATGACGGCTAGTAGTTATTTACATAGATGTCACAATTATTGTCATGTCATAATTTTTCATTCAAAATTTCAAAATACTCTGATGTTTATTTGTCATCCATAGTATGGAATATACTTGTCGAGGAAAATAATCCACATGGATTTGGAAAATCATAATGTTTTGAATGAAAACTTATGATACTTGATACCTATGTACATTACTAGCTGTCATTCTGACACGGGTTCCCATTTCTGCTTGCCAAGGTCAACAAAGTCACATAAACACAACATAAAATGAAAATAGCGAGAAGTATTCTGCTGGGCACAACAGATTTTTGACTTTGGGAACAGTTCTTTCCCGTACAATTGTAGAAAAAATAAATTACGACTTTCGTGATTTTCTGATTAATGATTAAAATATTATTTGGAAGACCTATTTCCTTCATTTGCCAATTCAAACAATACCTTCTGTAATCACTCTAACAATAATTATTGTACATCGTGTAAATCGAAAGTAGGCTACAGACAAAAATACTTCAAATAAAAGTTATGGAGATTTAATTTGTATCTAAGGATCCTAGCTCCTTATGATGTGAAAAAATTATTGGGGTTCTATACTATAGTCAAATTTTAACTATCTATTAGCGAAATTTAAATATTAATTAGTTCGAAAACTATAGGCGATTATGTCAATTAATAATCACGGGACGTATCATGTCCTAGCAATTTGATTGGTTGCCTGATTTTAAAAGCGAGACTCGCGCGTCTTTTAAGCTCGCTCCACTGTGAAACCAGGAATGGACAATCACAAGCACCATCCGCCGTCATAGTTTGTGTCACAATATTGTCAAACGATGGTCAAACTGTTTCAATGTTCTATAATTTATTAGGAAAAAAAATCTGGTGTGGCAACTTCCGTTTTTGGTTACATAAGTATAGAACGCGAGCAGTCATGTGACATTGTTAGCCTTGACAAGCAAATATGGGGGCCCGCCTCAGAATGACAATTAGTAGTTATGTACATAGATGTCAAATGTCAGAATTTTTCATTAAAAATTTCAAGATTATCTAAATTCACGTAGTTAATTTGTCACCAGGAATGTGGAATTTACTTGTTGAGGAAAATAAACCACATGAAATTTGAAAATCACTAAATTTAGGATGAAAAATTATGATATTTGATATTTGATACTGTCTGCTCAAAGAAAAACTTTTCTCATCTTAAACGCCTATGGCCCACTTTTCAAATTACACCCTATACAATTATCCAATAGAAAAACTCAAAAATCATAAATTGTTTTACCTTGCATGCATTGTATATTAAAAATTACTTAAACAATGTAGAAATTATTTAGCATATTTCATGAGATTCAGAGGTATTTCAACAAATCGTGCCAAGTAGTATGTTATAAATTAATATATGTAATTGAAAAATCTCGGAATATTTTTCTTCTTTGTAGCTAATGACTTGAATCAAGTAGCCAATATTAATTGTTTTTACAAAACCGGTTATTAAATTCAATTTTCTTATTTGTTTATTACTATCTCCAATTAGTTATTCTAACAACAATTAGTAAAATTTAAAACTATTTATACATGGAAGGTAACATTCTCAACGCTTGCAATAATTGCAATTTATATTCAACTATCGACATTCACCTCAATTTTTTCCATTGAATTTTAGCAACCTACTTTGGGTACAGTTATAAAATGTACTGTACATAAATTATTAAAAAAAAATGATTCAAATTTATTTTTTCATCAAATGCAATTCAGATGAACACTATAAAATATAAATCTGTCAAAATATACATTTGGCTAAACCATTTAATAAAGTAGAACATTTGATATACATAAATTTGATTCACTAATTTCATTAATTTTTTTGCATTTCACTATTATTTTTAGTTGATATGATATGACCACATAAATAATATACGAGTTGTCATAAAATATGTATACCTACCTCAGATTAGGTTAGTTAAAAAGTGGAACATCCAAATTTGAATGAGAGAAAGATTAGAAACAATACTAATGAACATTCAACTACATGCTGCATGAAACAAAGTTCAAAGTTCATGAAGAAACAAAGATTAATTTTTAAGATAAAATAAACATCGATCATTTTGTTTATATAAAAAAATTGCTTAGATTCTTTTATAAGAATTAGCAACTAATCTTCGTTAACTAAAAATTTTCAATTCAATTTTCTAATTGAATCATGGCTATTATATTATTATACTTCTTTTCACGTAAGAAAATAGTAGATGTCGCCTTGAGATGCGATCGTTTTTACATGCTTTAAACAAGTTAAATTCGTGGAACCGAACTTATCAATAATAAATACTATTATTTGTAAAAACGTACAAGCCCTGAATTTTACAAATTACAACAAAACAGTTAAATATCACATAATTCTGTAGATTATATTTGGTAACTGACAACTGACAGTTGATATTTTTTTCGTTTTTATAAACTAGGTTTGTATTCCGATCAATGAAAGGGCAGAATAGGTATACCTATATAAACCAATGTGAAATAAAGTATGATGTTTTATTAAAAAATCTGTTGTGGCCAGCACAATACCTTCCGTCAATTCTGTGTATTATGTATAAATTCCATACATAAATTTTATTGCAAAAGATTCTAAAAATCCAGTAAAATTATTTCATAAACAAACTATGTAAATTGCACTTGACACTGGCATCTTCTTCTTCTTTAACTTTTCCAATTCGTTATGGATCGTTATTTTTTATTTTCTTCTTCCACTCATTACTGTTTTGCGTGTCGTTCTCATTCAGTTCCCTTTGTCACAAGTCTTCCGAAATACAGTCCTTCCAACTTATCTTTGGTCTTCTTCTGTTTCTTCAACCTTCTATTTGTAAGCTATTCATTCTTTTTCCAATATATTCTCCATCTCTCCTCATGACATGTTCAAACCAATGTAATCGTCTCTTTTGTATCTTTCTAGAAACTTCTAACTCTAGCGTTATTTCCCTTATTCTTTCATTCCATACCGTATCTTTCCGTGTCTTCCCCGACATCTATCTCAACATCCTCATCTCTGCCACATTCATTTACTTTTCATTAGGTGCGTTTTGTGATGAATGTTCATAACATTGTTAAATTTGAAATATTTTCTTAGACATAAAATTATGTTCAAAATTAATTCCACTATCTGCAAATAACTGTACCTATCCATAAATTCATTTTGTATGAATTTTCAGACCAATAAAAGGGATATGACATGTTATATTCGACAACTATATAACTTTCTCGATGACATTTGTGAATATCAGTTCGTCATATAGCTAGCAAATCTTTTAGTGTACTAAGCAACAAGCCTCGTTTGCTTACCTAGCATTTGCTTGAACTGCTTACTTCATTGAACGCACCTATTGATACTGACATTTGTCAATTTGAATTACCTGAATATATTAGCAGTTTCTATGGTTAGCATATCTGGCTAATTTATGAAAATTAATATTTTTATAATTCTTTAACTCTATATCTATTAAATATGAACTATAAAATGCGATCAAATCGTATAGAGAATAATATATTCTTCAAGTTATAATAACGTTAAATGTCAATAAATGATATTTAACTGCTTATTTTCAAGAAAAACTGTTAAAATCTTCAAATGAGGGTACTTCCGGTAGACCAATTATAACCAAAATCTAATCCAGTTTGCATATGGTTGTAAGGAAGAGGAATGCGCAAGAATTGTAAAGATACTAAATTTCATAAATGAGCCAGCTATGCTAACTTAACCATGGAAACTGCTAATATATTCAGATAATTCAAATTGACAGATGTCAGTATCAATAAAAAGTAAATGAATGAAAAAATAAGGGTAATAACTATCGTGTTAGAAGTTTCTAGAAAGATATAAGAGAGACGATTACATTGATTTGAACATGTCAAGGGGGGAGATGAATATATTGGAAGAAGAATGAATAGCTTAGTAATAGAAGGTTGAAGAAACGTAGAAAGACCAAATATAAGATGAAAGGACTGTATTGTAGAAAACTTGAGAGAAAAGGAACTAAATGAGGACGACACGCAAAACAAAAATGAGCGGAAGAAGAAAATAAAAAATAGCGACTTCCTAACGAATGGGAAAAACTAAAGAAGAAGAAGATGTCAGTGTCAAGTGCAATTTCCATAGTTTGTTTATGAAATAATTTTACTGGAAATATACGATCTTTTCAAAAAAAATTATGTATAGGGCGCGTGCAGAGACGTGACTCTGCTGACTTTGGCAAACAGATATGGGAACCCGTACCAAAATGACAGCTATTAATTACGTCCATAACTGACAAATGTCATAATTTTTCATTCAAAATTTCATGATTTTCATATTTCATGTGGTCTATTTGTTATCAGTAGTGTGGAATTCAGTTTCCGAGAAGAGGAATCATAAAATACCAAAAAAAGAAATTTTGAATGAAAAATTATGACATTTGTCAGTTATGGACATAATTAATAGCTGTCGTTCTGATACGGGCCCCAGTATCTGCTTGCCAAGGTCAGAAAGCCACGTAACTGCTCGTGCCCTATACATAAATTTTCTTGCAAAAGATCCTATATTTCCAGTAAAATTATTTTATAAACAAACTATGACATATTATTTACACATTTAACGTTATTATAAATATTAAACAATATTCTATTATCTATACGAATTGATTGCATTTTATATTTCATAATCAATGGATATACCTATAGTTAAAGAATTATAAAGAAATTAAATTTTATAAATCAGCCAGCTATATGTTATAATAATGGAAACATCTACTATATTAAGAAAATTCTAACTGAAAAGAAAATGAATGTGTTAGAGATGAGGATGTTGAGATAGATGTTGGGAAAGACACGGAGAGATACGGTAAGGAATGAAAGAACAAGGGAAATAACTCAAGTATTACAAGTTTCTAGAAAGATACAAGAGAAACGATTACATTGGTTTAAACATGTCATGAGGTGAGATAAAGAATATATTGGAAGAAGAATGAATAGCTTAGTAATAGAAAGTGGAAGAAACATAGGAAGACCAAATATAAGATGGAAGGACTGTATTGCGGGAGACTTGAGAGAAATGAAACTGATTGAGAACGACACACAAAACAGAAATGAATGGAAGAAGACAATATTAAATAGCGACCCCTAACGAATGGGAAAAGGTAATGAAGAAGAAGATGTCAGTTTCAAGTGTCATTTGCATAGTTTATGAAATCATTTTACTGGAAATTTAGAATCTTTTGCAAGAAAATTTGGCGGAAGGTATTGTGCCGGCCATATCAGATTTCTTGAATATACACAGAAAACCTCCAAGTAGTCGGTATTATAGAAACAAATCTAGATGAAGCGTGAAATGCGTCGCCATCTATATACAGTTACGGTAGTGTTGCGCATTGTTAACTTTATTTTATACTTATTTAAAAAAAAAATTGTTAGATAAATTTATAAATTGAAAACCTAAAATAAACCTGTCATAAATAGCCATTTAATGTCACTCTATTATGCATTTTATATATAAATATTTCATAATTAATTGTATTTGTAAACCAAGTATTAAAATATAGAAAACGTACTATTTAATGTATTATTTATGAATATTTTACGCAGGTATTGTTCTTTGTATTTAACTGTACAAGATAGGCATACAAGTATTGAGAATAATAAAATCAGGTACGCCATAGACAAGAAAATTTGCATGATCATTTTACATAGTAATATATGTTATTTGAAATTACGTTGCGAGAGCATTTTCTATAATTTTGGATGAAAAAAAAGTAATAAAACACATGGGGTTTTTGTCTGAAGAAGAAATTGTTGATGAGAATCATAATTATTTTAAAAGCATTAGAAATCCAAAAGAAGATTGGTGGGGAACTTTTAAAAAAGATCCTTATATTTGTTTATAATATTCGTATAAAAGTTTTATAACTTATTTATGCAAAATGAGTACAAAATTGTGTATTTAAATTTGCATCAATACATATAATTTAATTGTTTTTAACATTTTAATTACAAATAATTACTCTTATTAATTTGCTGCAGTCTTCATTCTTTATAATAAAGAAAGTACTAATAATCTAATTTCAATTAATTAAAAAATACAAAGTGGAATGTATTGCATAGTACTCAAGATTAATTACAACTATAATTACAATAATTTCTCCAAGTGGTTCAATTCCAGGCAAAAAGTGCTTCTTATTATTTATTTTGCTAAATAAATATATCTTTACAGTCTAACAATATATTCTTTATTTTAAGTATGTTAATAGAGGCTAATATAAATCAAAATTATGACCCGCGAATTTACCAACACTCATTAAACAATGTTTTCACATACACTTAAGATGTCATCTCTATTTTATTTTAGGATATGATGTTTAAATAATGTCACATTGTTCTCAAACAATACAATTTTGGAAAAGAACGGTTATACATTTAAATTTTAAATGATGGCATGCTTTAAAATAGTTTTCATACATTTGAAAAGAAAATATAATGAAATATTAGTTAATATAAATTTAAATACGAAAAGTGTATCAGAAAAATGTAAGAAACAAAAAGACAGAATTCATTGTTAAACTGAAAGAATGGTTTTTTACTCTAATGTAGTCAGTAGCTCTAAGTAAAACATTTTTTGGAAGATGGGAAATAATAATATATAAATTATTTATTTCATGGCCGACATTTCGACGTACAGCAGTCTTCTTCAGGAGTCTGATATTATATTGTCCATAAGTTCCCCCCAACCCACATAGCATCATGGACAATATCATTCACCTAAGCCCTGAAGAAGACTTGTTCAGTCGAAACATCGGCCAGGAAATAAATTATTTATTTATTATTTCCCATTCTTCCATTCTGAAACTAGTCGATTATAAGTTCAACCATTATTGTGCTACCGTCCGGTTACATTAATATAAATCGTCCACTCCATAAGCACTTTTTTACCGGTTTAGGCCGGCAAAACTAGGTACTGTTAAGAGTATATGTTGGTGTTATATTTAAATACAATAATTAGCAAAATGTTTACATCTTTTAAGACTAAAATTGTTAATTGTGTAAACTAGGTAATTATATTTGAACTTGTAATGCAAAACCGATAAAATATATTCGTTGAATTTTCAGGTTATGTTTGTAAATTCATGTCATTTGAAATTATTCAAATCTTCTGATATTACAAGCATAAAATATCTCTAGTATTTCATGTTTGGAAAATAAATCATTCTTTTAATAAATTTAAGGAGAAGTCGGCACAAAAAATCTTGTGTATTACACGTCCAAAAACCACTTTGTGAGTGCTCGTATTTAACGTCCTCGCCTCCGGTTCGGCTATCAAAATATACTCACACTCGCAAAAATGCAGTTTCTAGATCTAGATTAGTGATACAAATAACTATTTTACCTATTGCTACGGTAGATTAGAGAGGTAGAGGGAGCGTACTAAAAATCGCATATCGAGTTTTTCGTAAATAAGTACGTTTTAAGATCGTTACAGTGTAGAGTCCAATTTTATCATTTAACTCACTCAAATATTATCACTCAGAAACATTTGATATATTATATTCCTACGCTATTCTAGTATGGAAAGACCCATTACATTTTAGTGTTAATCAGATAATTAGATGTCATTTTACATGAAGCTCAAAATAGTTACACATTTACATTTTGGGTAGAAACGTTAGAGATTAACCGACAGTACGATAACGAATTTGAGATTTAATTTTGTATACATATTCATAACGTAAATGATCTAAACCGTACTAAATGACAGACATAATTCAAAGTTAATTCGAAGTTGATGTTATAACGATGTATGACATAATGACATTTGATCGTTAGATTAATGATACATATCTTGATTTTATCAAATAATAGTGAAGAGCAAACAGATTTTATTCAACATATTTTAATTAAATTATCTGCAAAAATATTATGTTAATTTATACAAGCAAATTACAAATAAAGTTATTTTAAATTGACACTGTTATATTTATAAAATTAAATATAATTTATTTTCATATACAGGAGGATGTTAAAAGATTGATAAACGAAAAATAAAATTAGGACTTAAAAATAAATAGACAAGTTCCTGCAAACAAAATCACTCAACTACTAGTTACTTATAAGAATCAAATATAAATCAATTTTAAAAATCTGTTGTGGCCAGCATAATACCTCTCGCCATTTTCATTTTATGTTGCATAGGGCGCGAGCAGTCATGTGACTTTGTTGGCCTTGGCAAGCAGATATGGAGGCCTGTGTTAGAATGACATCTAATAATAATGTACATATAGGTGTCAAATATCATAATTTTTCATTTAAAACATCATGATTTTTCAAATCCATGTGGATTATTTTCCTCGACAAGTATATTCCATACTATTGATGACAAATAAACATCAGAATATTTTTAACTTTGAATGAAAAATTATGACAACTGTGACATCTATGTACATAACTAGTAGCCGTCATTCTGACACGGATCCTCATATCTGCGTGCCAAAGCCAACAGTCACATGAATGCTCGCGCCCTATAAGTAATGAACTTAATATTTCTTGTACACATAATAATTGAAATTGTATCTTCTTACGTTCTATGAGGAATTTTGTCCTACTCTTCTAATATGTTCAAAATTCTTCAAATTCATTGACAGTATTAGCGGTATTTCTTAAGGATATATGTAATATTAACACCTATAATTAAAATATATATTTAATTAATAATACAATAATATATATTAAATGTACTCGTATCTCCCAGAAAAATCTGATTTTTGACACTGACATTTTGCATTTATTTGTCAATTATAAACATTTAAATATCTCAACTGTTTTTAGGCAACGAGATTATTTTTGTATAACAGATTATTCTATATTATTATATACTATATATCCAAACTTATACGAGATATATTAAAAAAATTAAATGTGTCAGATTGAGAATTTAATTTTCTTTAATATTTCCAAGAAAAATTTTGAAAAAATAATATTTAGAAGATTTTTTTTTTCAAGAATCTGCTACTCCCGGTTGTCCAATTGTTACCAAAACCTTTTCAGATCTTCGCGCGAATGTCCGATTGGGAAATACGCGTCCAACATCCCACATACATACACACATACATCCACACACACAGACATCATCGTAAAAATGTTAAAATCGGATTGTAGGGACCTTAAAACGTACTTATTCATTGAAATCTGGATATGTGATTTTTAGCATGAATCCAATACCTCTCTTAGCGAGAGGTAAAAATATACATATTTTATAGTGTACATAATTCAATATCCCAATATTTTCTATCAAAATTTGTTGAAAATGATGTCCTCGAAGACAAATATTGCAACACTCCATCACAGATGCAATTGCAGTACAACATCGTTCAGGTATTATACTTCGCACGCTAGATTTTTTTTTTTGAGAGGTAAACAATGGTTAAAGTTCTACGTTCTGTGAAAATTATTTGTATAATTGCTCCTCATATCAAAACAAGATATTTGCTACTTTCCAATGCAAATAACTTTAACGGTTCCAAGACATAATAATTTTGAGCAAATTTTGTAAGAAAATATTCTGGTATTTAAATTTGTACAATAAAGTTTTAAAATTCAGTCATATTTCATTGTTATAACTAGAACTATTTGCACCGCGCCAGTTGCGCTCTTATTACCGTTTCATGCAAATATCTCTGAAACAAAGCATTTGTGAAATTTTACTTACATGAACTTGTCCATATATTTTTAGGTTATTTATTTAAATATTAAATTTGGTTGTTAAATTTTGGAACACCTGTAGAATAAATAAATTTTTAATCATGCTATTGAAATGAAGAAGTTTGCGTGATGGTATTTTTATTCATATATATTTATGTATTACATTTTATATACAAAATTCTAATTTATTGTTTTTAAATAAGGATATGTCAAATTTTCTGGGTTAGTAGCAATATAACTAAAACTAACAGCAATGTTATGGTTATGAATAAAATTTCATATGTAAAAAAGTATATTTATGCAATTGCTATGTTAATTATTATTAATGAGTGAGAACTTCTCAACATTCGATAAAAATTAATATATACTATCATGTTTATTATGAAATTAATTATACATATGGAGATTTAGATTTCGCCGAGTATAATCTGTTTTAAATTATAAATTATATCAAATTTCCAGAACGAGTAATTCATGGTAAAATATTACTATTGTACGTAGTGATGTGGATAAGGTGTTAACAATTACTCCAAATCTCAGTAAAACAGCATTTATTCTTACAACACCGATGTTTCGGTGCATCTTCTTCAGCGTCTATAACAAGTAATACAACAAAATAATATATACAAAATAACACAGATATTATCACACTTAGAGTAAGATCTTACAAACTGTTACATACGAGGGCTGTTTGATAAATCCGTGACTTTTTGATAAAAAATATTTTTTTCAACAAATAAGCGTTTTATTTCTCTACATAATTTCCTTTTAGCTCGATACATTTAGTCCAACGTTTTCCAATTTTTTTATTCCTTCCAAAAAATAACTTTTCTCAAGGCTCTCAAAGTAGGCGTTTATTTCAGTGATGACCTCTTCATTCGACCCAAATCTCTTACCGCCCCGCCATTTCTTCAGGTTTGGAAACAGGAAATAGTCGCAGGGAGCTAAATCTGGAGAATATGCTGGATGAGGTAACAGTTCGTAGCCCAATTTATGAATTTTTCCCATTGCGACTACACACGTGTGCACCCGTGCATTGTCTTGATGGAACAGTACTTTTTTCTTCGCTAAATGCGGACGTTTCTGCTTCAAATCAATATCAAATAGGTCCAAAAGCTCGGAATAATAATCGCCGGTGATCGTTTTACCCTTTTCAAGGTAATCGATGTGAATGACATCGCGTGCATCCCAAAAAACTGTGGCCATAACCTTGTTGGCCGAAAGACCCACCTTGGCCTTCTTTGATGCACGTTCACCCGAAGAAACCCACTGTTTTGATTGTTCCTTGGTCTCTGGTGTGGTGTGATGGATCCAAGTTTCATCTACGGTAACGAAACGACGCAAAAACTCTTTCGGATTGCGGTTGAACATCGCCAAACACTCCTTTGAAATCAGGGCCGGCTCGCACATATTTGCCGCCTGAAGCGAGCGCTGAATTTGCCGCCCTTATATTTATTGTGTTTTAGTCGGGACAATAATAAAATAATATAAGTTTTATGTTTTATTATCACATAAAAATAACTTAAAAAAATAAATAACAAAATGAAGAAAAATAAAATATTTCAAGAATTATGAATGTATAAATTTAAAAAATATAAATGAACATATTTATGTTTATATACATTACATGAGTCTAACTTTTCTAACTTTTTCTTTAGCCAAATCATCAATTATATCATCATAATTAGTTAATTTTGTTCAATTGATAATACTGTCAAATCTATGAGCCTTTCTTGGGACATTGACGAACGTAAATATTTTTTAATCAGTTTCAACTTGGAAAATGAACGACAGTTATAGGCAGCGTTATTAGAATTCTTAAAGAAATAAACAAATTAGGAAATTTTTCTGTCAAAGAAAGTTTATCTATATAATTTAAAACTTAAATTAAAATGTTTCTTATAATTAAAAATTCATTATACAAATTTAAAGGTTCAATATTATCTGTTAAATGAACATGCAAATCTTGACAATTTTTAAAAATATCATCCAATTCTTTGTTAACAACTCAAAAATATTGCTGTGATTTTCTATTTGTGAAAAACGTTCCTCAATTGAATTTATAGAGACGTCAATAATTACATTGAAAAATTCAATTTTAAATTTCTTAAGAGGATCTTCTATAGGTGTATGTCTGCCCTCATACGTAAATTGTTTTAATTTGCGACGAATTCTAATCGGACGTATTTGTTCAAATTCTGTCTCAATTTCCAATTCTGTCGCAATTTCTAACGAACGCAACATTTGTTTAAAATCTTTTAAAGGATAATCTTTCAAAAAAGAATGAATGTTTCTCAAAATTTTGACACATTCTGATAAAATTAAAGATTTATTTTGTAATATTTTTGAACCTATGTTAATTTGCGACATCATGCCAAACTTTAACACTACAAATAAACTTAAATTTTGAATTTTTGTCGGCCAAACATTTGCTTTTATATTTAGTATCACAATCTGTATATTTATTTAAGGACAGTTCTGTCAGTGCGTCATATATTTCTCCGATTTGATACCTGAGATACGGCTTTCCCATGGCGTTGCACAAACGTTATCTTACAATAAAAACACATTTTGAAATTTAAGACATTTTATTATTGGGTTGTATAATGTAAACTGTAACGAGCAACATGATGTTATTAAAAATATTTTTCATCTCAAATGCCGCCCTAAAAAATATGCCGCCTGAAACATTCGCTTCACTGTTTCACCCCACGCGCCGGCCCTGTTTGAAATGGTCACACGGTTGCTCTTATGGTCGAGTGTCAGTAATCGCGGCACTCAGCGCGCGGATACCTTTCTCATGTCCAAATATTCATGCAAAACGTGATTCACCCGTTCAGTTGAGATGCCTATGGCCTCAGCCACCTCACGCACTTTCATTCTCCGATCGTCCAATATCATTCCATGAATTTTATCTACGATTTCTGGCGTGACGACTTCTTTTGGGCGACCTGAACGTTCGGCTTCATTTGTGCTGGTACGACCACAACGGAACTTAACCATTGCATTTGATGGAGCAGAGTCCCCATAGTACTTACCAAGCTTTTCCTTGGTTTCGGTGATGGTTTTTTTACGCAAAAAATAATGCCAATTATAACTTTCAACCAATGATAGACAAGATATTTGAATTCGGCGGGTAATATACAATCAGGAATATCAAAATTGGAAAATGAAATTTCACTGAACGGCAAGACTTTGACATTTGTCAAATGATTAGGTTGTTTGCTTATTAGTCTGGAGTTTGGGACATTCTTTAACGTTTTTATTTGTTATTTTTGTCTTTATTCGCGAGAATTTATATATCAGCATATATATTTCTGTCATCTTGCAAGTAAGTTATTAAATAGAATTCAAATATTTAGAATTAAATTTCGATGTTTTTGTTTAGAATTTCAAGTAATTTTTATTATGGGTGAACGAGATATAATCATATATTCAGCGATGTGTTAGATAATCAACCGCAACTGAGTCACCGACTATCCGAGTCAAAACACAAATAATTTTAGTTACATTTCATGCTTCCAAAACAGAAACAACAGAAATCTGCGCTTGCGCAGTATGCATATTTTGACATAACACATAAGGATAAGACATAAGAAATAAAATTTGGCCATTTCTTATGTATTATTTTTATGTATATTATGTTTATGTGTTATCTCAAAACTGCATAAACGGTGCGATATATAAATACATATTTATATTTTATGTTTTATTCCTTATTCTTTATGAAAAGTTGCATAAACCATCCTTTATAGTTTTCGACACAGTATTAAAATAATTATGATGTGATCAGGGCCGTATTTATGTAGCAAAGGACCCAGTGCGACAAGAAAGTGGTGGTCTCTCTTCCATAAAATACATTTCTGATACCCACAAGTCTATACCTATTTTTATTATGCCCCTTAATACTCACATACTCATATACACCCAACTTTGGGTAAAAGTGTCAAAAATCTACTTTATATAATTTTACATTTACATGAGAAATAAGCTGATTTAAAATTTTAAAATCACAAATTAATACCTCTTTTATATCCTGAGATATTTGCATTCAAATTTGGACGTCAACAATAACAATTTTTTTGACAATAAACCAAAATGGATGACGATACGTATTTAACGACTTAGTCATTCGATACTACAGAAAAAATTGCATAAGTATGCGAATTTTAAAGATTTTAGATGAATATAATTTCTAGAGTAAAATAACTAAAATGGCCAATCAATTTTTTTTGTTATTTTAATCATTTTTAGGAATTTTAGTTTTATCATTTTGTAAACTGAAGTAATGGAGTATATTTTCCGAATCTGGTTTTTAATGTACATTATAATTACTTGCAATAATGTAAAAATATATTCATTTATTCAAAATACTCAAAATAGCTAAGCAACGCGTCCGATAAGTACGTAATTACATCATAGGTCAGTAGCAGTTAATAATAATTGTTTTGACGGTAGAATTCGAATTTTAATAATCTTTTATATATTAGCAAATCATGAAATACATTCAATTAGTCCATATTGTAACGTTTTTACTTCCTTGTATAAATAAAGGAAGTATTGTAATCGCGAAAAATTTCGGTTTTCAGATTTCAGTGGAAATATCCATTTTGATCATCCCTGAATCCATTTTGACTAATTTCGTCGTGACGTACGTACGTACGGACGTACGTATCTCGCATAACTCAAAAACGGTAAGCCGTAGAAAGTTGAAATTTTGTATTTAGGACTGCTATAACATCTAGGTGTGCACCTCCCTTTCTGGTTATTACACAATTTCCAGAAGTGGCACTTTACATGAAGCCTATACTAGATTTTAATGAAAAACTGTTTTAAAATATAATCCAAAATTTTTCAAATTTGGTATACAAGACGTTTATGTCAATCGAAATAACAATAGATTTTGGTTAAAATAGGCTAACCGGAAGTGGTACATTACATGAAGTTGTTAACAGTTTTTCTTGAATACAATGATTTTATTTTGATTTTAGAAATAAATGCTTCAAATAAAAGTTTTAGAGAATTAATTTCTGCGTCTAGCACATCAAGTATTATTAAATTAGCCCTTTGTATAAGCGAGATATGTAAATTTAAAAATTATATACTTTTTTGTTTTTGTAATAAAGCTTGCTATAGATTAAGACAAAAAAATAAAAAATAAAAATGTTCATGTCAAATTACGTTAAATACGTGCAATTTTATGATTCGTACAATAACAAATATTATATTTTTATTGTGAAATTAGTCATATTCATTGTTGTAATCAAATATTTCTTTGTTGTAATCAAAACTCTCTTTAAAAAGAACCGGGTTAGATTAATGTTAATTTAAGAATGATAGTAGTAAATGAATCATTTTTTGTTCTATATCAATGTTCTGTCAATATTTTGTAATTTAATTATTAAAAAAGTATGTATAGTTTAATAATCGTACAAGGAAGTTGTGTGGTGTCCACATAAGATTTTTTTTTTGGTGAAATGTAAAAATCAAAGAAATATTATTAATTAAATTAAATGTTTATTTAACGATAATTAAGATAAATATTATTAGAATAACGATTACTATGATAAAATAAATATAAAATACTATTTAAGATTAAGAATATTATTAAGCAATTAACACTAGGATTATTTATTTTAACATAAGACTATTTATTTACACGATATTTAATTCACTATGCGTTCTAATCTCAGACTGCCGGTCTGCTGCAGATTGTAGTAGACTATCTACGTAATATTTATCTCACTATTTAGACTATTTATTTATATCACCATTTTTTTCAAACCACCGCTTGACCTATCCGACTTCACTAACGGAACTCCACTGACCAACACTTTCCAGTACCTGGACTCGTGAACTCTACACTGGTCTCAACTGAATTGCCTGCCCGCACAGAGCTGCATCGCATTTATATCTCCCCATTATTCTAGAACATTGCAGTAACAATAAATCAAAAGGATTAGCCGAGAATTAGTAATTTAGCTTATCTCCCCCTTTGTTTACGCTCGCGTCAGCCGCCTGCGGCGCGATAGGTATTGCCTTCTGAGAAACGATTATATTCTCAAAACGTTCGATCAATAGCGTCGGTCTCAGTCGTGTGCGCGCTAGACTCAGTGGCGTGGGGTGCACCCCCGCTACAATATTAAGCCAGTAATTATACATTTTACCATATACATATTGACAATTGGTTTTAAAATGGCTCTTTTATAACTTTACATGACACACGGCTAGCATATGCATTTACAACCTTGCTAGTTTACTTACAGGTCTCGCCTTACGACCCTATAGTAGATACAATTTTGACCCGTAATATACTAGGTCAGTCATAAATATTTCGCTACCGGCTTTTAGATAATAAAATAACTATTTCCGTTTTATATCCGAATTTAAGAGAAATTGTGCTCATTTTTAATCAAAATTTTCCAATTATACAATTATCACCCATTTGAGGACTAAATGTTCTTCGATAAGTCTCACTTATTTGTTAATTACAATAATTACAACTGTAAACTGCTTGTAAAGGTATTTAAACCATTTACATTAATGTGAACTAAAAATTCTTCACTTTATCAAAATAATTCGTAGGAAAAAGGGTCATTCAAATGAAAGTAAGGAAGAACATGTGGGAAATACATTAAGAAAAGCGAACTGTAACAAGGCAGACGAACAAGTAATTACAGATTCGCATGTCACTTGCCAGCTTTGATCCAGAACAACATATAAACCTGAATAAAAGCGGAACAGCGTGTACGTATGCGCGTACGAACATTTTAGCACGTGCGCAGGAGTTACAAATAAACATAACCTCAAAAAGGACAATACATATTTTATGATTTTAACATAAATTAACTATAATGTTGAAAGATATGTTTGTTATTAGTTTTAATGTAGGTAAATGAGATGTTGTGGTTTATTAGAATATAATATAAAATATGGTGTATTATTGTAAACAGCAATAAATATTATGTATGAAACTGTTAATGCTAATGACAATTGCTACAACCATTGTTTTTAACCTATAAAGTTAATAATTGTCGTATTTTTGCTATTTAAAATATGTGAACATATAAGGTACAAATCTTTTTTACGTGTTTTAACTTTCCAATATAACGTCCATATAAAAATTTAAACTTTTAAATCATAATTCCAAATCTAACAGATACAAATATTACGAGTATCGTCACTATTTGAAGGAGTGTAAAAAAGTACCAAAAGAGGGGCCAACCAACCCAAACACATAATTGTTCAACAATATATAAAACCAACACAAACGGTGAGAAATTTCTTCAAAATTCTTTCGAGGATTTTAAACTTTAAATATAAAATTAAAAGTTACAAAAACTGTGGGCCAAATGACGAGTGATAATAGTTCGACCGACATTTAAAGATTCATCGTCTAGTCCATATTTATCTTCTACCGAGACCCTTAATTTTTGACATAATACGAAAACTTCGTAAAAATCGAGAGTGTATACAGTAAAACCTTGCAAGGCTAAATAACAGAAGAATGTGTAGGGATTATGGATACAATGCCTAAATAGAATTGTTATTACTAACAAAAGCGATGTAATGTAACCCAATATTAAATGGCGGAATACTTAAATAAAAATACTCAGTTTTCGTAAGTTTTATAGCTACAATTTAAACTAGTCGAAAGAAATTTGAGAAATTTCTCACCATTTGCGTAGGTTTTATAATCTCTTTGTTGAAAATGTAATTAGTAGTTTCTGGCTGATTTATAAAATTTAATTTCTTTAAAGTTCTTTAACTATATATCTATTGAATATGAAGTATAAAATGCAATCAAATCGTATAAAGAATAATATATTCTTTAAGTTATAATGCTAAATGTCAATAAATCATATTTAACTGTTAAATCTTCAAATGAGGCTACTGCCGGTTCACCAATTATAACAAAAATCTAATCACTTGTTCTTCTGGATGGAAACTTGAGGAATACGAAAAAATTATAATTTTTGGAATCGTGGTTTTGAAGTTATGCGATCCGAAACTTTCGTCACACAGACACAGACACACACACACACACACACGCACATGCAGACGCACACGCACACACACACACACCACACACACACACATACATACAAACATCATCGATGGTAAAATCGTATTATAGGAACCCTAAAACATACTTATTCACTTAAAACTCATCATTGAATTTTTTGACCAAAGACAATACCTTCCTTACCTAAAGGTGACGGAAGGTAAAAAGAATTGTTTTTATACTATTGGATAGTTAATTTCATTTATTTATTTATAGACAGTTTATAATTTTTAAAATAATCGAGTACAGACCTGTATAATTATGTTCTTATATTCGAGTAAAGAGTTCAAAATACAATTTTAATTTTAGATTTACGTATCTTCTCATAGATTTATTTAGAATCCCACCGGTAATCAAATGCCAAAATATTTTAATTTTAATTACATGAAATTATTCATATTGTACTCTATTTTTTTGAAGTTGCCGGAAGTTATATTTCTATTCCACTCAATGGTGTGAAACAGAAAAAAAAATATTTCACTTTCAAATTATAATTTAATATATAGCTCCAAGATAATTACAACGCAGATCTCATTGTCAAAAACAATTAAAATCAACGTAATAAAATTTATCCTCTTTTTCTTATCGCAGACGCAAATCTATTAATTCGCTTCTAGCAAATTCGAATCAGCAAACCAATTCTTCAAGATGAACTAATTAATTGACCCGGACTCTTAAATTTAGAATTTATATTAGAATTAGAAAACCTATAAAGATGTCAAAATACCCAACTCATTTAAGTATCTTCTTAATCATTAAGAAGACAGTAAATTATTTCAAGTTTAAATTTATTTCTTCTTATGTATTACGGTAGAACTTTCTAGCTGCCGTAACGATTATAATCGTTCTTACTCCATCTAATATAATCAATTTCTCTAGATAACTGTGAAGTAAGATTTCAAATTATGAAAATTGTTAATAATGCAATATTTTCATGTTGAGTTTTTATAAGAACTACCAATTCTTTTCGAATCATGAATACTTTACAGAATAATATTAATTCTGTTTTCATTTCAAATGCTAAATAGAATAATACAGATAAGAGATTTCCCACAAAAATCGACATTTATTGAAATTTCTGGTGTATGGCGTTATAACGTTCCAATCTACCGCATCACATGAACAACAAGTTTGTTCAAAACCAAGCAAAACACGAAAAATTAGAATTATTGAGAATAAGAAAATCAGGTAGATAGTGGAAAAGAACATTCATTTATTTGTCATTAGGTTGTGCTAGTTAAAACTTAGTTAATTTTTTTTTAAAGGAAGTACTGTTGTGAAAAAAATATGGATATTACTAAGAAGCATTTTCTTCAGTTTCTGATGAAAAAAAATATATAAAAATAATAGAACACTGCCAAATCGCGTATGATTGTCATATTCATCTGATTTGGCACTGTGCAATTTTTGTCTATTTTTAGGAATTAACAAAAAATGAACTGGGTATATGGAAAGAATGATGAAATGTAATATTATTGAAATGAACATATTTATAATGAAATTATAAAAATATAGGGAAGCTTATTCTCAATAATTCTAGTATGACCATCATATACATAAGTGCCGCGAGATAAATAGAGACTAACCTTGAATGCGCAGAACCTAAAATTCCTACTTGGGCAAGTGTAAATGAATAGTAATTATAATATGCTCTTGTTATAACGAGGAAAAGACTCCATCAGTATCTAAAATTCGTATAAAAGAAAAGGGGATAAATTAATTAATTATTTATAAATTAAATCCATGTTTATTTGAGAGGAAATAATAAAAAAAATGAAATGTATACCTAACTGTAATTTATAAACATTTCTTTCTTCATTTTCATATAAAAACCAAACAAACCCAGATTTCTTTAAATAAAAGATAGATCAATGAAATAAAATTTCATACTGAACATCTTGTTTTTATGTTTATTGTATGTACGGAGAATAATTGTCAGTGCCATAATTAACGGTTTAAAAAAGTTTTGGACATGTTAGATTTTTGTATAAAATTACATCCATTGTTTGTTGTAAACTTACCAAATTAATAGTAGAAAAAAAAATGATCAGGTCATACCTAAAACAAAAGAAAAATATTACTTTTTCATAAATCGTGAATAAAAAATCTGATGTGGCCAGCACATAACCTCTCGCCGTATATTTTACCTGGCTGTATGCATAAAGCAAAGAATATTTTTATAAATACAAATAATATATTCATATAAATCTATGACGTATAAACTTCTTTATTATTCAATAATAGCATGTCTCAACATGAAGATATTTTACCATAAATTATGTTACAATAAATTACAAAGTAGAGTTTACCATATATAAATATTAGGCTGGTAACAGCAATTTTCAATTCGAACAACGTTGTTTACTTTCTCTTCATATTCTTCTAGTAAAAACATTAATTTTGGGCGGTCTAAAATGTATATATATGGATTGTGCATCTATTCTTACATATCTTCTTTTACATTTTATTTTTTCATACATGTTATATCTAAATAACACTAATTCCCTTTAATAAAGTGACGGATAGATTGCACTCCGATTATTCTTATATCGATGTGTAATTTTGTCAATATTTACAACTTACTTGAGAAGAATTTGATAGCTTTTTCGCAATTCAAAGTTACTCTAGTCTATAGTACTGGTGTACATTGTCCCATAATGTTTGAAACAAATTTAAGTCCTTCAACCTAGACTTGTCATCTCCATAATAGTCACAGATCAAGAACTAAGGGATTCTCCAAGTACATTTTTAATTCATTACTCATTATTTCTGACACTGACATTTATCTGTCAGTTACAAATAATTTAAATTATCAACTATTTTTCATGGCATTCTTTCGGCTGTCAAATTTATTACAACAGATTATTTTATATATTATACTTCTTTTATCTCTAAATCTATGGAATATATAATAAAATATTTAAATGTATCAGATAGAGAATTTAATTTTCTTTAATATTACCACGAAAAATTTTCAAAAAATAATATTTAGAAGATTTTTTTTCAAGAATCTTCTACTTCCGGTTGTCCAATTATTACCAAAACCTTTTCAGATCTTCCCATGAATGTCCGATTGGGAAATACGTTGTTAAACAAATTTTAAGTCTTATAGTTTTTGAGTAACCGTCCTTCCAACATCCCACACACACACATCCACACACACACACACACACACACACACACACACACACACACACACACACAGACATCATCGTAAAAATGTTAAAATCGGATTGTAGGGACCTTAAAACATGCTTATTCAATAAAATCTGGATATGCGATTTTTAGCATGAATGCAATACCTCTCTTAGCGAGAGGTAAAAAGTCGAATACACATTTTATGTAAAATGATACAAATTACTTATATAAAGTTAGTTTTAGATTATTACTTACTAATTTATAAATTTATGCGCATATTAATGAGGAAGATTTATGACACTAAAAAATAAAAATATCGACACATCATAAAATGAATTACAAAAATAAAAATATGTATAGTTTAATAATCGTACAAGGAAGTCGTGTGGTGTCCACATCAGATTTTTTAATGTTTACCGATAGGGTTTCCAAATTCAATAATATCTTTTTACCTCTCGCTAAGAGAGGTATTGCATTCATGCTAAAAATCGCATGTCCAGATTTTATTGAATAAGCACGTTTTAAGGTCCCTACAATCCGATTTTAACATTTTTACGATGATGTCTGTGTGTGTGTGTGTGTGTGTGTGTGTGTGTGTGTGTGTGGATGTATGTGTGTGTGTATGTATGTAGGATGTTGGAAGGACGATTACTCAAAAACTATAAGACTTTAAATTTGTTTAACTACGTATTTCCCAATCGGACATTCATGGGAAGATCTGAAAAGGTTTTGGTAACAATTGGACAACCGGAAGTAGAAGATTCTTGAAAAATAATCTTCAAAATAATATTTTTTGAAAATTTTTCTTGGTAATATTAAAGAAAATTAAATTCTTTATCTGATACATTTAAATGTTTTATTATATATTCTATAGATTTAGAGATAAAAGAAATATAATATATAAAATAATCTGTTATAATAAATTTTACAGCCGAAAGAATGCCATGGAAAATAGTTGCAAATTTAAATTGTTTGTAACTGACAGATAAATGTCAGTGTCAGAAATACGGAGACATTACTGAAGACTTTTTCTGGGAAGTACATACATTATATTATTTCTTAATGTATTAATAAATACATAACATATATCCTTCAAAAATACTGTCAATCCTGGTAATGAATTGGAAACATTTCGAAAAATTAGAAGAGGACAAAATTTCTTCAAAAAATGAATTTAAAATTGATCAATCTAAATATAAGAAATAGATATATGTAAGTAGAATTTTTGGTGTAGAGTGTAGTATACAAGAAATGTTAAATACAATAGGGCGCGAGCAGTCATGTGATTTTGTTGGCCCTGACTAGCAGATATGGGGGCCCATGACAGAATGATAGCTAGTAATTATGTATATAGATGTCAAGTATCATAATTTCTCATTCTAAATTTAGTGATTTTCCAATTCCATGTGGTTTATTTTCCTCGACAAGTAAATTCCACACTCCTGGTGAAAAATTAACTACGTGTATTTAGAAAATCTTGAAGTTTTGAATGAAAAATTGACAAGTGATATCCATGTACATAATTACTAATTATCATTCTGAAACGGGCCCCCACATCTGCTTGTTAAGGCCAACAATGTAACATGACTGTTATATACTTATGTAACCAAAAAAATAAGTGGCGAGAGATATTGTGCTGGCCACAACAGATTTTTAATGTGGACGTTTGGTTACCATCAAAAATAAATAAAATAATACTAAGTACTTAGTAATTTCTAACTTTTCTTCATTTTCAATAATAAATAAAACTATTTCTTTGTGATTTTGTTTTAATTCCACGGCAAACAATAAAATTTTAAATTAAATTTTCCAGATTACAAATCTTGCAAAATATGTAGGTATCATGTTTTCCCATGTTAAATGCCTATGGCCCGCTTTTCGTGTTACACCCGGTATGACGTGACATTTATTTAAACATTGATATTATCGCAAATGTCTTATATATTTGACAGATAAAATGTAGCATCAGTGTCAGCATATTGTTTTTTTCCATGGCTGACCTGTTTCGATAAAAATCTATCTCAATTATATCTTCAATCTCAGCCGTTGAAATATATACATAATATGTCAGCGCTTACATCAAGATTGTTGCATTGTTTTACTGTAATTTAGCTCCTTCTTTTTATGACACAAAAAAAGAAACGTTTATCCGAGTGTAACAATCATTCTAAGCAGGATAACATGTACTACAACTTATTTGTCATCTTGAATTAATTACTTTCTTCGAAAGAAGTATTCCAAGGAGGAGAAAAACAGATGAACTACTTTGTATTTTGCGCGAAACCTTTCTACAAGTTCACTTTTAAATATAAAAAAGAATAATTGGTTCATGTCAAGAAATGTAATTAAATGAAAAAGTTGACAATATAAATTCACATTGTAATGAAACTCCCATGTGATATTGAATATAGTAAAATTAGAGCATTTTTCAACTAAATTTAATTTATATTATATACCTATTTCAATGTCAATTTGGTTTTATTAAGATTTCGTAGGTTTTAATAATGATAATTAATACAAGTGTCCAACATGGGGATCTCAAGAAATATATAGACGTAAGCGATACGAAGTCAGTTAACAAAAGTTTCCTTATTAGGCAATTTTAGCAGTGTATTGTTTATCAAGTTACAAAAATCATGGGTCACTAGATATATACTCATATGTGCACATATGTAATAAAAACAGATTGATCCTTTCAGTTTCCACTAATAGTAATGGGCAAAGCTTTTTAATTCTTCCAGTACGTACTTTCAAATCTTGTTTCTACAAATTAACACTTTAATGTTGAGGATGAATAGTTATTTAACTTCCAAGTGTGTTAATAAGAGCTATTAATAACCGAGGAATTTTAACGTTAATTGTTGAATATTATTAATTGCCGACGACTACCAACTTAAAGTAAATACATAGGAATCTATAGTGGCCTACAGAAATGAAGTTGAACTACGAAAATGAAATATAACTGTCAAATGCCATCTCTAATTTTATTCAGAAAAGTAGGTAGGTGTTTAACACCCGCCCTAGGATACAGGGTCTTTCTATAAGCTTGGTCATTATTGGTAACCTTTTTACCTCTCGCTAAGAGAGGTATTGGATTCATGCTAAAAATCGCATATCCAGATTTTATTGAATAAACACGTTTTAAGGTCCGTACAATCCGATTTTAACATTTTTACGATGATGTCTGTGTGTGTGTGTGTGTGTGTGTGTGTGTGTGTGTGTGTGTGTGTGTGTGTGTGTGTGTGTGTGTGTGTGTGTGTGTGTGTGTGTGTGTGTGTGTGTGTGTGTGTGTGTGTGTGTGTGTGTGTGTGTGTGTGTGTGTGTGTGTGTGTGTGTGTGTGTGTGTGTGTGTGTGTGTGTGTGTGTGTGTGTGTGTGTGTGTGTGTGTGTGTGTGTGTGTGTGTGTGTGTGTGTGTGTGTGTGTGTGTGTGTGTGTGTGTGTGTGTGTGTGTGTGTGTGTGTGTGTGTGTGTGTGTGTGTGTGTGTGTGTGTGTGTGTGTGTGTGTGTGTGTGTGTGTGTGTGTGTGTGTGTGTGTGTGTGTGTGTGTGTGTGTGTGTGTGTGTGTGTGTGTGTGTGTGTGTGTGTGTGTGTGTGTGTGTGTGTGTGTGTGTGTGTGTGTGTGTGTGTGTGTGTGTGTGTGTGTGTGTGTGTGTGTGTGTGTGTGTGTGTGTGTGTGTGTGTGTGTGTGTGTGTGTGTGTGTGTGTGTGTGTGTGTGTGTGTGTGTGTGTGTGTGTGTGTGTGTGTGTGTGTGTGTGTGTGTGTGTGTGTGTGTGTGTGTGTGTGTGTGTGTGTGTGTGTGTGTGTGTGTGTGTGTGTGTGTGTGTGTGTGTGTGTGTGTGTGTGTGTGTGTGTGTGTGTGTGTGTGTGTGTGTGTGTGTGTGTGTGTGTGTGTGTGTGTGTGTGTGTGTGTGTGTGTGTGTGTGTGTGTGTGTGTGTGTGTGTGTGTGTGTGTGTGTGTGTGTGTGTGTGTGTGTGTGTGTGTGTGTGTGTGTGTGTGTGTGTGTGTGTGTGTGTGTGTGTGTGTGTGTGTGTGTGTGTGTGTGTGTGTGTGTGTGTGTGTGTGTGTGTGTGTGTGTGTGTGTGTGTGTGTGTGTGTGTGTGTGTGTGTGTGTGTGTGTGTGTGTGTGTGTGTGTGTGTGTGTGTGTGTGTGTGTGTGTGTGTGTGTGTGTGTGTGTGTGTGTGTGTGTGTGTGTGTGTGTGTGTGTGTGTGTGTGTGTGTGTGTGTGTGTGTGTGTGTGTGTGTGTGTGTGTGTGTGTGTGTGTGTGTGTGTGTGTGTGTGTGTGTGTGTGTGTGTGTGTGTGTGTGTGTGTGTGTGTGTGTGTGTGTGTGTGTGTGTGTGTGTGTGTGTGTGTGTGTGTGTGTGTGTGTGTGTGTGTGTGTGTGTGTGTGTGTGTGTGTGTGTGTGTGTGTGTGTGTGTGTGTGTGTGTGTGTGTGTGTGTGTGTGTGTGTGTGTGTGTGTGTGTGTGTGTGTGTGTGTGTGTGTGTGTGTGTGTGTGTGTGTGTGTGTGTGTGTGTGTGTGTGTGTGTGTGTGTGTGTGTGTGTGTGTGTGTGTGTGTGTGTGTGTGTGTGTGTGTGTGTGTGTGTGTGTGTGTGTGTGTGTGTGTGTGTGTGTGTGTGTGTGTGTGTGTGTGTGTGTGTGTGTGTGTGTGTGTGTGTGTGTGTGTGTGTGTGTGTGTGTGTGTGTGTGTGTGTGTGTGTGTGTGTGTGTGTGTGTGTGTGTATGTATGTGTGTATGTAGGATGTTGGAAGGATGATTACTCAAAAACTATAAGACTATATATTTATTTAACTACGTATTTCCCAATCGGACATTCATGGAAAGATCTGAAAAGGTTTTGGTAACAATTGGACAACCGGAAGTAGAAGATTCTTGAAAAAAAATCTTCTAAATATTATTTTTTGTAATTTTTTCTTGGTTATACTAAAGAAAATTAAATTCTCTGTCTGATACATTTAAATATTTTATTATATATTCTATAGATTTAGGGATAAAAGAAATATAATATATAAAATAATCTGTTGTAATAAATTTTTCAGCCGAAAGAATGCCATGGAAAATAGTTGAAAATTTAAAATGTTTGTAACTGACAGGTAAATGTCAGTGTCAGAAATCCCTAGACATTACTGAAGACTTTTTCTGGGAAGTACATACATTATATTATTTCTTATTGTATTAATAGTTAAATATTTAAAATTATAGGTATATTACACATATCCTTCAGATATACTGTTACTCCCGACAATGAATTGGAAACATCTCGAAAAATCAGAAGAGTAGGACAAAATTTCTTCATAGAATGAATTTAAATTTTAAAAATCTATATATAAGGAATAGATATAAGTAGAATTTTTGGTGTAGAGTGTAGGTATACAAGAAATGTTACATACATTAGGGCGCGAGCAATCATGTGACTTTGCTGGCCTTGACAAACAGATATGGGGGCCCAAGTCAGAATGACAGCTAGTAATTATGAATATAGATGTCAAATATCATAATTTCTCATTCTAAATTTAGTGATTTTCCAATTCCATGTGGTTTATTGTCCTCGACAAGTAAATTCCACACTCCTGGTGACAAATTAACTACGTAAATTTAGAAAATCTTGAAATTTTTAATGAAAAATTCTGACAGTAAATTTAGAAAATCTTGAAATTTTTAATGAAAAATTCTGACATTTGATATCTATGTACATTATTACTAATTATCATTCTGAAACGGGCACCCACATCTGCTTGTCAAGGTCAACAATGTAACATGACTGTTCGCGATCTATACTAATGTAACCACAAAAAAGGAAGTGGCGAGAGGTATTGTGCTGGCCAAAACAGATTTTTTATTTGAAGAGGTACTAGGTTGGTTAAATGAGCAAAATTGTGCCATTACCAAGTGAACCATGAGAGCATATTTTCTATAAACTTATTTTATTGACTTATTTTACAGTAATAATGAAATAATCAAAGTAAATATTTATAATAATTTACGCACATTTCATTTAACAATATTTTACTATGCGCCAACAACGGCTCATGTTATTCAACAAAATTATGGACAGATTAATATTTCTAATGATATGGTCAAAATTTGGCCGGAAATTAAATTTCAGTTTTATGGCCAGATTTGCCGGATTCAGTATCAAAACCAAATTTTCGTTCCGTCACTACTTATTTACATACAAAATTAATCCTAAATAAATATTTATAATACTGAACATGTATTCTTATACAGATACACTGTTAAGTATTAAATTCTTAGTAATAATTGGGTCATATTAGGAAAACATTATTACTTTCTATATTATACTATCTACTCATTTGTGCTAGGTCGATGCTAAATAAACATTTTTCCTTCCTCTTCAAACGAGAGTTGTAGCAAGTAGTTGTTGCTATTTGATAGAGGAAATTCGGAGCATGTCGTTCACTATCATTGAGGATTCCATATGTCCACCTGGTGCTAGACTAGGTCATCTTAGCCGGGCTGTGTCCACCAATCCAAATGGATTACCCAGACCCGACCTATCGCTAAGTAAATTATTTGTAATCAGTTTTCGTCTTGGTGTTTGGGCAGAGCCGCACTCGAAATATTTTAGACAAATAAAACAAGAATTGGCAAACTACAAGCGATTGAAATTGATTAATAATTAGGATGACGTGTCATGTCCTAAGCAATTTGACTGTTTGCCTGATTTTAAAAGCGAGACTCGCACGCCCTTTGCCCCCACTCACCGTGAAACCATCAATGGACAAACATTAGCGCCAGCCACCGCAATAGTTTGTGTCATAATATTGTCAAAGAATGGTCAACCTGTTTCTATGTTTTATAATTTATTAGGAAAAAAATGCATTTTATTTATGTTATTTATGCTTAATAACCATTTCTTCAAGAGTATAACGTATAAGTTTATATATAATAATATTTTAGCTATGTGAACATAAAAAATTTGTACCCTATAGAATTAACAGTTTGTGGACCACTGGTGAGAACAAGCTACGTCACACGCCAAATTTTAAACTCGCTTATTACGTAATTTTTTTAAGTCGCGTTTACAGTAAAATTCTTAATTCATCCTGTTCTTCCAGAAAAATATTTTTAAAAATTGGTGTAGAACCCCATTACATTTAAATATTTGTTTGAAACGTATTATAATAACTAGATCAGTTTCATTAATTCTTATTAAGAGAACACGGTATAGGAATCCAATAAGTCTACTCGTAGTTAACTAAACAGACAGCTCATAACATCTTCATTATTTTTTGCTATTTTTATTACATGAACATTAGTTAATATTCTTTTTATGTCATAATGGTTTCTAAAGCAACGCTTTATAAAACAAACAGCGAAACATTAAAGTCCTAGCACTTTAAATTGATATTTTAAAGTTCTAGGACTTTAAAATTTTACCTTCGTACTGAATCCTTTAATTATGCGGCATTAAATTGTTCTTCACCTCAGCAGCTTCATTCAAAATATCTCGAGGAATGTATTTTTATCAATTATAGCGAAAAAGAATGTTAATGAAACAAATAAAAAATCAATTTTAATTTGTCAATCTGTCAAAACTTTGTTAGGATATTTGAACAATTAAGACTTAGCCTTCTTATACAAAACTCATACTACTACAAATTGCTGCATATTTCTTTTAATAATTTAACTAGAAGCTAGTATTACATAAAATTATGTATGTATACCTTGTTCAAAGATATTTCGTTATGGCTTTAACTTACTAGTACTGTGGTGAACCGCACACAGCAAGAGATTCTACCTGTTGACGCTCAGGGTAGGATTGCAAAATATTTAAATTCGGAAATCTCTAATCTCTGTGCGCATTAAGTATTACAGATTTACTTGAAATAATAATGAATTCGCAAAATTAAATTAAGTCTTTGACTATTACTTGAAATATAAGATGAGAAAATCGTCCTTGACCGGTATTAATATATATTCGGGAAACTAAGATACCAAAGGCATACCTAGTGAGTAGGTATATAAATGAGTTTTCAAAAATTTAAAATCAGTAGTAATACTAACTTTCGTACTGAGGTCAACAATATACGTATTTAATATGTGGCGACCATTTGAAGAAGACAATACTGATGTTTTACCAGTTGAAAATTGTGATAATAATGAATACATACCTGTCCTTGCACCCCTATAAATCAAGCTTAAATCCCTAACAATAGACCCGCTGAGAAGGCCATAACGAAATATCTCCGAACAAGCTATACCTCAGACGAAAAGTGTCTTTAAGTTACTCATAAGTAATTATGGCCTCGGCTACCCGCCTCGGCAGTAAACAACCTGCTCATACCTTAAACATTCACTTTTCGTCCCCGTTATATAAAATACTATTATTATACATAAACTTTCACTTATTACAATTGATTGATGAGGGTGAGTTTATTTTTACCATATATTTTCTAACATTTCATTTTATTTCATTGAGATGAGACGATGAAACGAAATGACACACCAAGAACCATACCTTACCCGGGATTCGAACCCAAAACCACTGGCACGTGAAGCTAGAATGGTACCACCATTCCACTTCGATCGGTATATATTAGGTGTCTCCCTCATACCAATGATTACTCTATTTATGCACTTAATTATTTTTATTTGCACTAAATTGTAAAATGATAAATTTGTACATTGGTATTTCTCTAATAATATAACCTAACCTAACATGTAAAATACCGGTTCTCATATTTACTGCCATGATGAATTTATATTGTAGCAACCAGTACACTGGTATAGAGTTTTTTAATTAAAAATTTGCCGCATATTATGCATACCTATACAAACTAAGAAATAGCGTCGATTTTCCGGGCTTGAGGGCTTTAAGGTTATAAGGTCTGTGTACGTACACCTTTGATTTCAAATAGGTTCACAAGCACGCAAGCGGGCCACCGACATAAACGCGCAGAAAAATTATTCCCCAGAAACATTTCACGCAAAATTACGTATATTGTCAGAGATCTTCGCAAAGCAATTGTGAAGTTACTTCATTCAAAAATTGAAAATAATCTTCAAGCTGATTCCGTTCGAACTTGAGGCGTTAGAACTCATCACATAACACTCTCAGCCATGCGATTCCACAGAATCAGCATAAAGCAGATTACCGTACCAAATAATAAAGAGTAAATTTAATTGCCAACCAGTAAAAGTATGTACATATATGGAAACTTAATTAATACAATAAGATATGCGTATAACGGATCAATTAAAGTACTTATATATACTTGAAGTTGTACTATGAAAATGAAACATAATAAACAAAAAATCCTACATCGTTCTACGTTTTTACCTCAATACCGTCCTGAACCGCAAGCCGACTGGCAACCATATCATGGACCGTTACTCAACCTACTGTACCATTCGATCTAAATATCAAATTCCTTCTGATAGTACCATCAAACCCTTATATTTCCGTCCAGAACTTACAACCCTTGTTTTCGACAGACTTCTTTCATCATCTATTCCTCATCCGGCTTCGTTGGCTTCTAGTGGGAGCAAGAAGAAGGGAAGTGTGTCAAGAAATGATAAAGTCGATGTCAGACGGTCGCCAGCGCCCATTCTCGTGTGAGGCGCGAGTGAGAGCACGTCTGCTGACGATGAATCAGCACGCCCTCATTGGTGTTTGTGAGTGAAGTGTCAGTGAATGCCGTGAAGTGTTATGATTCGCAAACATGCAAATTACAATCCTTATTACGCTTTTTATAACAGCTGTCTTTTGTGACAATCAAACCATAAATGATAATGACTATAATTTCACGAAAGGTAACAAATTATGGAGTGGAATCCTCAAAGAGTGCAAAACTGCTTCAATAAGTTGCATCCAAAAAAATGTGTACCACTATTTAGACGAAACTTTCCGGTATACTGGAGATGTCAAAGTGGGAGAAATTGTTAACTTCAAACAAAATACAGTAGACTACCACAAATATTCCCGTGAAGCAAATGAAGTTGAAGATGACGACAACCTTGAAGAGGAAGAAGAAGAAGAAAGGATTACTCCCTTAGAAGAAGTAACACGGGCATTACATAATAAAAGTGTCGGCTTTCTCATGTCCCATGACACGGAAATAAAGCTTCCGGAAATGTTGTTTGAAGGCGCTACTTTGAAAGTACAACCACGTGGTTTTGAAGGAGATGGTGTGTTAGTTAAATTAGATTTAGTACCAAAGGAAATACAGGAAAATCAACAAGTTGGGAGAATATTATTCAAAAAGATAAGTAAGTTGGAGCGAGTATTGCGCTAGGTTGAACCATACAATTATTAAATTATTGAGTAACTGAATACTACCCTATTTGAGGGAAGACCTAGATCAAAAATTATACAACAATACATACACACACAATATAACACATATAAAGTAAAAAAAACAGCAATAACTTATTTATCTGGGGTTTATATTAAATTAAATAAATAAATATATTATCACGGCATATCACCCATGCTGGGTATGTTAATCTGGTTTGTATACAGATTTCGGTAATGATATTTGTACCGTACCGGCGTTTATCAGGCGTCACCTCACGACCACTCATAGCTAGTGTAGAGAGTGCATCGCAGGCGTCAATTTTGTGCCATTTAGTAATTTATAAGCGAAAACTAGGATTCATTTCACATCATTTATTTTATATTATTATTATTATTAAATTCAGTTAGCTTTTAGTCTAGTTTATTTATAAGTAATTAATGTTATTATTTGTTTTTGCGAATTCACCGAATCAAATATATATATTTTAAAATAAGCAGTGCTTTGATTGCCGGCACGGGTTCCCAGGGCTTCAGCCGATGCCAGCAAAATAGAAAAATAATTATGCCCATAATTGCGATCAAAATTTCTGTAAAGCGGCACTAAGATTATAATTATTTTACTATGACTGGTTTTAGGCAATACATGAACCGCTTTGTCGATCAGAATTAACTGCAATAGACAAGTGTCATGAACACTATTTACAGTGAAGTTCTGACGTTATTTCGAGACTACAGTTGACCTTGACTGTTCCCCACTTCTCTTGTAAAAGTTGGTGAAACACAATACGTGAAATGCTCTCCCTTATCGCACCACCCTCGGCACCACCTTTCTTTGGTATCACAAACTTTATGCGCTTACATGCAGCACACTTACTTTTATTTGCATTAAATTAGAAAATCTTGAGTTTGGACTTGAATATTTCTCTAATAATACAAACAACCTAATACCATAACCTAATAATCTAGTCTAACGCACAAAACGCCGGTTCCAATACCTGCGGCTACGATAAACATAATTAAAGCAATCGGCATTGTTTACCATTTATTTATTTTTCAAAGGAACCGTCGCCCGCAGCCAAGACACTTGTTCTGCATATCCATGACGTAAAAAATCTTTTACCTGAAGGAATTAAGAAACGACATACTTTACAGTATTATGATGTTCATCATTCTATTTTAACAATAACTTTCAATAAAAACCAAATAAAGCTAAGCATGAGTTAAAATATTTTGTAATAACAGGGTCATTTCAAAAATATTGTACACAATTGTTAGTTTATTCATTTGTTTATTTTTATTACACTCTCTTTTACAATCCTTCAATATAATCTCTCGGGTTTCAATGACCGAGTCCCAACGTCTGGGAAGCTTTACTGTTCCATCCAAGACACCATCTCTGTTCATCTGTTGAATGGCTTGGGTAACAGCAGCATGAATCTCTTCCCGAGACGGAAAACGATGTCCACACATAGGCTGTTTCAGTTTTGGGAATAGGTCGAAATCTGGTGGACTCATATCCGGACTGTAGGGAGCACTTCCCAACCGTATTCACGCAGTTTTTCGGTTACGACAATCCCGATGTAGGGGCGAGCATTATCATGGAGAATGAGTGGCCCAGCCTTGAGCAACTGAGGTCGGGTTTTGTGCAATTTTCTGCGCAGTTTTTGCATAAAGGCTCGATAATAAACTGCTGTGACACTTGGTCCATATGGAACTCGTTTGTCATGATGATTACTTTGTAATCATAAGCAAAGATCATTTGTTTAACTTTTCATTGAGCTCTCCGAAACTTTTTTGGCCGTGGGAGATTTAGACCTCTCCACTCGTTGGACTGTAATTAGCACAATGAGACACTGTACTACGGTCCATTGTTAAGGCCAGGGATGGAAAACGTAACGTAATCATACCCGATAACGTTTCATTTAGTATTTTTATTAATAACGTTATAATTACAAAATAACGTTATGTAACCGTAACATAACAAATAATGTTTCACTATAACGTTATCCTAGTTTAAAAATTTACTAGATTTTTGCCGGTTGAAAGTGTAATTTCCTGATAATTTTTTTCGTATTTTATAATGAATAGATGTCACTAGTGGTCAAAATGAAATGTTGAACACTTTATTTCAGTTCTAGAATAAGATAAGTCTGTAAGTTTTTAATACATTGTTTTTAATTTTAATTTTTACAAACTTGCAAAAAATACGGTTATTGTAACGTTATAATAACGAAACAAAAATAACGTTATTATAACGTTACATAACGTTATTTATAATGTTACGTAACGAATTATTTTTTTTGATAACGTTGTGAAATAAAGTAACAATTCGTTATCGTTATTCTATCCCTGATTAAGACACCGCAAACTTCACTTAAAGCACTATGGATTTCTATTGAGTTTCTGCCACGTAAAGTTTCGATCTTAATGTACGATCTCTGATCAGCTTCAATAGTCACAATACTCAATACACGTGTAGGCTCCATTTCTAGCTGATGTTTGTGCAAAACAGATTACGCTATAGTTGTATACAAAACACACGCTCCTTCCCCAAGACTTCTACTATAACTGACATAAATGTCACTGTTGTTGCAACATCCAATTTGCAGTGTTGCCAACCTTGCATTATTTATGAAATGACCCTCGTAACTAAAGTAGAAAATAAAGACAAAACATGCTCTTCCGCATATGTTCATGACGCCACATTCAGGATTTAATATATAACTCGGGCACTAATTTCGTGAATAGATAAAACATTGTTAAAACTTAGGTGTTAACAATTACTCGAAAGTTCAGTCAAACAGCATTTATTCTTACTATACCAACGTTTCGGTACACCCTTGCACCTTCTTTAGGGTAGTAAAATATTACAAATTGTTACAATTCATGTACAAATGTATTTTGTGTACATTATATTGTATTGTAACTTGAGAACCATTGGTTTAAAAAAAATCTTCCCTAATTAGATGTCCCCTTCGTGGCTTTAACAACATATAAATTATTTGAGGTAGGTCGTTTAGCTGTTACACCCTGTATATGTCTTAATTCACATTTATACAAAAATAAAGGGATTAAGAAAGGCCGGCTACAAATTGTAGAATTGGAGACTCAACGAGATCAAGTTATTCATTCATAAATTCTATATTCGCCGTTAAATAAGTATGGACTGATGTTCAACTTTTTCCCTTGTCCGCACCCTGTCCTTTGCCATGCGGTGTTGTCGCTTCTCATAACTTAAGATCATAAATTGGCAACAGTGTAGAAATCTCCAGTCCATACTTATTTGACGACAACTTTAATATTTTATGGCTTTTCGGATATCGTAGAATTCCGAAAATTTTAATGAGGGAATTTGCTTTTTTTTCGTCATTACTAACTATAAAACCAGACTTTGCTATTTTGCGCATTCATTCTTTAAAATTATTTACAACTGACTTATTCAACGCGTTAACACTAATAAGAGTAAAATGTAGATAAATACATATTCAACTGGACATTAACCGATTTTAACGAAAATAACCGACAAACCAGCGGATTGAAAGCTGGCGATCCGGCAAATTATAATCCGACGATTCGTGTTATCACTAATGTAAACATCAAAATTTAGTATAGTCCTTTATTTTTGTTCCTTGTTCTACATAAGATTTGAGGAATCCATTACCGATTAGTAGAAACGATATTCGATGCTAATAAAATGTTTATGTTACAGAGAAATTCTTCAAGAACAAGCTCGTCATGGCGTTGATGTCAATTCTGCTTGTCATCAGCTTGATCAAATCCGTGTTGATGTTCCTCATGCCTCTGGTTGTTGGTGTTGGAACAGCAAAGAAGATATTACTAAAAGTTCTTCTATTCGTGTTCCCTGCTTTATCACATCTCTTCAAATTGTGCACGTACTATCACAATAGTTATCACGGAACTAAGTATCATCATCATCACCATCAGATAGCACACATACACCACCTACCGTCATTGCATCACACCGTACCTGATGTGCATTACCCGCCAAGCGGGGGACCGCCCGACAAATACGAACACGATGATTTTGAATTCTCTGGACCTGGACTAGGACCTGAGTAAGTTGAATTTTATTAATTTCAAATGTATTTAGCAATATTATATTAAATTATAATGCGGCAGGCTGAAAGAAATTTATGTCTTAAATAGGTACATATTTCATAAACGATTCAAAAATCAAACAAGTTTTGATAATCATTGCAATCAAGACGGTAACAGGAATATTCTAATACTGCCACAGGTGAATAATTTGACATTATTATAGAGTCTATTATAAATGAAAGGTTCAATTGACGATATACTATGAATCAAATATATGATTAAAAATTAGGAACAGGAAAAACACAAACCAATTTTTACATCAGCAAAATGAGACTACGAGTATAAAGTACACTACCTATGTGTAAATAGTAGGCTCTTCTCTTTAGCGATCTGCATTGGACTGAGCAATGTTTAATTTACCACCAAAGGTGTTCTTTAACCGATTGTAAACGACATTAGTTGGCCGACAGACCGCGGAATGTATGAGCGTTCAGTAAACTATAAATGCAAATTACCCTTTGTACAGAACTTGCTATTTGTTTTGTCTAAATTAGATATTTGACTCACTTGTTTTTAATTACTGCGTCCCTCCGGTTGAAAAGACACGAGCTGTTACTGTAGTTGAGTAGAATAAATTATTTATTTTGATAGGTATTAAGTGATTAAGGCTCAAATTCAGAGATGTTACTCAATGACCACTCAACCTAGACTCAATTGTCACTTAATTGGAACTGACTAGAGTGTGAGTTAAGCTACCACTACTTCTTATTCAATAATGCAAGCGTATGCGTCAGTCTGTATTAATTCTGTTTTGGCATATTTTTATACTGGACTACTATTATCTCGTAAAATATAACTGAAACGAAAGAAATTAATGAAAGATAAAAATAATGGAATAATACAGAAGGTTTGTTCATATTGTACGTCCTGAGCAAACTCCAAAAAAATGTAATATATTTTAATACAAAATACTTTCGTTCTTTCGTTCAACGTTGTTTTATTTCACTTGAAACTGTAGTATTTATGTTATATGAGTAAAAAGTATAGTCTTATTTCAGGAACAGGAAAGTTTGACCAAACGAGCCGTAGGCGAGTTCGTCAAATCCTAAGTGTGAAATAAGACACTTTTTATTCTAGTTGCTTTTTTGTCTAAAATAAAAGTGTGAAATAAAGTGCCATAGCATTTCATTATTTCACCCGTTTGCGTTAAAAAAGATGCTCGTATACTTTATACGAGTAAACCCATTTTAATGAAAAAAATCTGATGTAGTTAACACAATACCTCCCGTTTAATTTAATTTTTATTATCAATATATATTATATATTATAACAAACATGGGGATATAACACCAAAACAACTATTCAATAGCTACTTTGTAATTTAAAATAATATATCAATTGACTTGTCAGTGCAAAACAATAAACAAAAACATAGAAATGATTTCAGAAGTTTAAAAAAAAGTGTTGGATAAAATGTTGTATTACACTCGTATGTAATGTATATTTTAGTCACTAAAGAAAACTTTTTCTTTCGTAACTAATATGTTACATTCCACACTTGTATAATAATTATTTTGCACGATCGGTATTTTTTTTTAAGTTTACCGCTAGAGTTTCCAAGGCAGTAGACTTTATTTACAAATAATTGATCGGTAAGTGATATGACTCATCGTTCAGAAGGAAGAGGTGGTAAGTACCTAAATAAAAACAACGATCAAAGCTTACTTTAAAATTGACAACCAAAAAAATTTAATGTCAAAATAATTTTCAAATCTTATTTTTCTTATTTTGTGCGTCGATCGAGCAAAAAATGTAATAAGCATTCCGGTCAGTAAGTGCTCTTCTACCGGTATCAGATGTATTGGAGATCTCGTCTTCGTCTCGATCTTCAAAATTATCCTCAACCGGTATGAAGCACTTATTGTTTATGAATTAGGATCATAACATTAAATGAGAAGTTTGCCATGATAACAAAATATTCACATTAGTTTTTAAAAATATTAATACCTCGTTTGCTCGGCAACCCGTGACTAATGAAATATTGTTACTAAACAACCGTTTTACAAACTTAAAACTGACAACTAAATGTCAATTTTACGCACTATCGTAGATAAAAATCTTTTACTATAAATAATATTAACGAGTCCATTTTAAAAAATATCCCATAAATTCTAATACATCTTATATTTAATTAATAAATAGATATTTGTATTATCACGGCTCATTACTCATTTCTGGGTGTGCTAATCTGTTTCTAAGTATTCGAAGATTTCGGTAATGATAATTGTGATTTTATAATAGGGAATAAAATATATAGATAGTCCCGGAAGAAATACAATAATGATATACTTTGCTTGGTATACCCAAAATATTTCATTATAATTAATAACATGTAATACGACTATATTTGGCATGACAGAACAAAAAAAAAACATCGCAAATGGTTTTTAAACAAATGATCTTCATTTAAAAAGCTTGTATATCGTTTGGGTAATATCGTTAAAAACAAATTTGATGCATAATAGTACTTGTCAACTTCAAAATAATACATTACTTGTCATTTGTATGGATTTTTTGTTTATAATATGTTTTGCTGTTCATTCGTAGGAAATATATAATTAAATTAAAATCTCAAATGTATTTTTAATGTCAATATTTTTTACAAATTTTGGAAATAAAAGGTATCTACCTATTCTTGTACTTTACATTAAAATTATTTAAAGATGTCCGATCAAGGTTATTTGTATCATGAACGAATTAACTAATGGGCTACTTGCATACAAGAGGATTTTGAAAACTATTATATTTTTCAAGATTAGTTTACTCAACTACATTATTTACATTATAAATTTTTCAAATACATTGTGTTATTATTTAATAAATTTAACATAAATGTATCCCTCCTATCTTGATGACAACACAATCACTAGCATTTGATTCGTTAATGTGAATGGGAGAGGTGAAGGGAAGATCGAGGATCAGACAACGTTCTACTATCTCCGTCTCTGTCTTCCCAAACTACAGAACTAGGACGTATGTCATCCGTGATTGTGACGACATAAAAAGAAAATATTTATTTTTAGCCGTAAGTGACAAAATTTTGAAAAAAAAATAGGGGGTCTTTTATTTTATATATATATATATTCCAAAAAAAAATTTCTTAGTATCATGCAAGTAGCCCATTGGCATACATTTATCTCTCTCCTTTGTAGTCTATAAGCGTGTGCGATAAGGATGGATATAACACGTTTGTCTTTCAAAAATTCATATTGTTTCGACTAAGTTAGGACATTTCACTTTAAAACGATGCTCGTTGTTGATAATACTTTCGCTGTAACGTAAGCTTATATATTAATTCAGATACATTACCTTGATTCATAGCCGTACGAATAACGTTATTTTCTGTCAGTATCACTGACACTAACATTGTGTCAGTATTCATATATTTGGTTTTACATTTGCTAATAAACTTAACAGTTGATTTATTTTTGAATTTTGAATGCTTTTATTGTAACATTTTTTATAATAATAAAATAACAGTAGTATGTTATGTACACTCATAAAACTAAGCAAACGACACTACTGAATTTGTCAGAATGGGCGGAGCAAAAATCTGAATTCATACAATTCGTAGATTACCTTGATCGGACATCTTTCAAAATTTTTACTGTACCTTATAATTTTATTTGAAATTTACTTGTATCCATAATATAAACCAGTATGTTATTCGGTCATATAAATTTATAACGGGTAGAAAAATTACTATATTATTAGTTATCTACTACTAGATAGTTAAAATGGCTGCAACTACGTTAATATTAACCAATTAAGACTAACAATTTCCTCGCTTCCGTACTAAAATATTACTGAACGTAATTATAAATTACATATAGTTTATTTTTTTGCGCACTGTTAACTTTAATTATAACAAAAGGTTACTAATTATAAGAATTATAAAATTTATTTTTTTATGATTTAATATGAAAATTTATTAGACTTTCATATTTCACACGTTAAAACAATTAATAGTGTATAACAAAACTTAGGCAAGTAAAATGCAAAATTTACTTTTTAACATTAATTGATACACATAGTAATTCAAATAGAAAAACTAAGTAAAAATAAAAGTATGACGCTTGAGATATTTCCAGTTCTACTTAATTATGAAAATATAATGTTGAAAAGCAAATGCTTGGAGAAAATCGTGCACATTATAAAAAAATATCGTAAAATTATATATATCTCATTTTATTTTGATTAATATATTTAATCTTGAAATACTATTGTATGTATATATGCACATATCTTATTTTTATACGTAATATAACAAGTGATATGATTATCATCGATGATATTCTCGAGTGAAACCGAGTTGCAGATTTGCAGAAATGTGCTGCTTCGGTTTCACGAGCAATACCTTCGATTATTAATCATATCACGAGCTTATATTTAATGAGAGAATATAATGAATTTTTGTAACACATAATGTGCGCTACTAACCTCACTTTTGATATACGTACTCATATTGTATTAAAACATAGTACTTAGAGTTTTATTTAATATATCGGAGTTTGAGTTATTGTTATTACTGATTTTTATACTCAAAAGTAACTGTCAATGTCATAAATAAAGAAAAAAAATCCCTTAATAACGACTATAAATAAGGTGATAATTTCTTTGTTTCTTGTCATCGCTGTGATAGACATGTAACTAGGAAGTTTTTGAATGTTGATTGGCGGGAAATATGCGACGTGACTAATGAATTATATTCTCGATATAATAATTTAAATACCTTATAATAATAAGTGAAATACTTATTATGTATGAGAGTTACAGATAAATGTTTTTGAAAACTTAATTCTCGAAATATGTTGTTGACAATAGTCTCATATTTTTTCTTACATTATAAGCTTTTCAGCGATGTAAAACATATCTTTGATCTTTTTTTTTAAACATGTAAAAAACAAGAATTACAAATTTATTATTATTATTAGGGTAAAAAAAATTGAAAATTATTAAGATGCAAATAAAAAAAACAATTCAGATCATCATTCATCATCACAATTTTTAGCCTATGGCTCAGAAACAAAAGAAGATGGAAATCATTTTACTTTGCATTACATACTTGTATAATTAAAGTTTAAAGCCTATATTAAATAACATATTTTCCCTACGTCCAAGAATAGTATAAAACATCAATGTTATACTCATTCAAATTAGTTAACAAAGATGTGCCAGTTGCATGTAACTTTTTTTATCTCGTATGAAAAACTATAGTATTGTACGTAATAACAATTGAGGCACAAAACAATAACAAGAGAATTACATTTTTCGTTTTACTAAGCAATGTAACAGTTCTATATGAGAAAATTACCAATTAGTTTATCTAACTAACAATAATATGTTTTTCATTATTTATTATTTTTTATCTTGTGTTTTTCAGACAGGTAATACGGTTTTACTTTTAACTTTGGAGTAAGCATTGGTCTGAAATCAGATGTGACCAACACAGTACCTCCCGCCATTTACCTATGTATATAATTTTTATATTACTTTATAAATTTATCCATACAATATATAGAAAAAGTATTAAAGCAAACTTGTATAAAATGGAATAATCTTTAATTTTTATAATAACAAATTGAGAAAAAATTCCATTTAAAGGTATTTTTTGAAGCAAAACTATCTTGAGCTTCAAGTAAACTGCCATTTCCGGTTATCCGATTGCCACCAAAATCTAATCAGATATTCATGGTTTCAAAACTTTCTGAATGATAGTATTTGAGTTAGAGCGTATTCAGGATCCACACACACACACACACATACATACACACAGACATCATCGTGAAAATGTTAAAAATGGGTTCTAGGGACCTTAAAACGTGGTCATTTACAAAAATCTCGATATGCGATTTTTAGCACGATCCCTATACCTCCCTTACCAAGGGTAGCGGGAGGTAAAAATAAAGAGTACTATTTTTAATTGTTTCAAAATATAATAGTTTATTCATGAATATCAATAATACTGTCCCATTGTATTCCCTATTGCCTATTAGATACCTCTATAATGCATATATACAATCGTTGTTTCCAATCTGCAAGACACTTTTTGTGGTATAGCCTTCAGTGACTTGCCTTTATGATCGCAAAACGTCCTTCAAACGTTCTCTTCATCTTAAGGAAAGGAATAGGCGAGGGAATAGGTTACAGTAAATACGGTGGCTGCTGCACCACCAGCAGTGTTGTTTTTGCGCATGAGCCATATGAAGTACCAACTTCCTCAGTATCCTCCCTTAAAATGATTCAGCGTTTATTAAACAATATTTTCAATTTATGCCACATTTTCACGGCCCTCTTAAAAATATTTGTGACATTCATAAACTTTTGGTGTCGATATAGCTTCCTCGCCAAATGCCTTCTCTAACTTTAACTTCACTTCACTTCACTGCACTTTATATCATTTTTAACACAAAATTTAATCCAGATTATTTGTTTCGTCATATTTAAATAAAAAATCTGATGTGGCCAGCACATAACCTCTCGCCGTATATTTTACCTGGCTGTATGCATAAAGCAAAGATTATTTTTATAAATACAAATAATATATTCATATAAATCTATGACGTATAAACTTCTTTATTATTCAATAATAGCATGTCTCAGCATGAAGATATTTTACCATAAATTATGTTACAATAAATTACAAAGTAGAGTTTACCATATATAAATATTAGGCTGGTAACAGCAATTTTCAATTCGAACAACTTTGTTTACTTTCTCTTCATATTCTTCTAGTAAAAACATTAATTTTGGGCGGTCTAAAATGTATATATCTGGATTGTGCATCTATTCTTATATATCTTCTTTTACATTTTATTTTTTCATACTTGTTATATCTAAATAACCTTAATTCCCTTTAATAAAGTGACGGATAGATTGCACTCCGATTTTGTCAATATTTACAACTTACTTGAGAAGAATTTGATAGCTTTTTCGCAATTCAAAGTTACTCTAGTCTACAGTACTGGTGTACATTGTCCCATAATGTTTGAAACAAATTTAAGTCCTTCAACCTAGACTTGTCATCTCCATAATAGTCACAGATCAAGAACTAAGGGATTCTCCAAGTACATTTTTAATTCATTACTCATTATTTCTGACACTGACATTTATCTGTCAGTTACAAATAATTTAAATTATCAACTATTTTTCATGGCATTCTTTCGGCTGTCAAATTTATTACAATAGATTATTTTATATATTATACTTCTTTTATCTCTAAATCTATGGAATATATAATAAAATATTTAAATGTATCAGAAAGAGAATTTATTTTTCTTTAATATTATCAAGAAAAATTTTCAAAAAATAATATTTAGAAGATTTTTTTTCAAGAATATTCTACTTCCGGTTGTCCAATTGTTACCAAAACCTTTTCAGATCTTCCCATGAATGTCCGATTGGGAAATACGTTGTTAAACAAATTTTAAGTCTTATAGTTTTTGAGTAACCGTCCTTCCAACATCCCACACACACACATCCACACACACACACACACACACACACACACACACACACACACACACACACACACACAGACATCATCGTAAAAATGTTAAAATCGGATTGTAGGGACCTTAAAACGTGCTTATTCAATAAAATCTGGATATGCGATTTTTAGCATGAATCCAATACCTCTCTTAGCGAGAGGTAAAAAGTAAATTCGTACAAGGTACCCCAAAAACATGCTTATTCATTAGAAACTCACTATCAAATTTTTGACCAAAGACAATACCGTCCTTACGTAAAGATGACGGAAGGTAAAAACCGCCGAGCATGTCAATATGCTTCGTCGTTGATGTCAAAAACAATCACAAACTATGTGTCCAATATTAAAACTTGCCCCTGATATACACTTCGTAGACCATAGTACTAACATGATAAAAATAATGAGTCAATTAAAAATGAAACGCGCGAAATTCGTAAACTTGGTATTTCAATTGGTATTTTTGCAAGTAATATTATATCCCCCAATGCTCCATAGTAACAGTAATTATTATTCTTGTTGTATTATTGCGTATCAAATAGGTCATCATTTTCTTACTTTTATCAATCCGTTAAATTGTATAAATATAGTGTTAAATATTATAGTTCTCATTAAAGTCTTGATAATATGCTAGTTTATTCGACAAATTAGTAGATACCAGTTGTAAATTATGCATCCTAACCAAATTCTGCAAACTATTATAAATGTAGAATACTAGATAGAAAAAATATATTACTATGATTAGTTTTATTAGATTACATCTGCATATACGAAATGAGGAAACTAAAAAATTGGGACGACTAAAATAATTTAAGTAGAACTCAAATATTTTAATTTCATTTGCCGGAAAGCCATGGCCATCAGATATCTTAATAAAAATCGATTATACGGGTATTACAAGAAAGTACAAAAAAGACGATACACATTTTTAGTTAGTTTTTTAGCTAATTTATTTAAGTACTATTTTTAAATTGTATACAGTTACAGTATATTTAAAAGAAAAATTGACATATGTACTGGGTGTCTGCCGTAAGCAGGCCACCATTGCTAACTTTCTTATTTGAAGAGATACAAAGACGGTTAAATGAACAAAGTTAGGCGATATTATACGACAAATTTAACGGTGAAAATGTAAAACAATGAATTGAACTCAAATACGCAATTTAAATAACAAAATAACATTTTTTTAAATGAAATGCCATACTGAAAGTGGTATCAATTAAAAGATTTAAGTGGAAATTTAAATATTAACTACTCATTATTAAATTATTTGCGCTCATAAAGTAAAATTAGTACAAGTATAACTTAGTACTAGGTACCTAATAAAAGAGAAATTTATTAGTGATAATTATTAGCAACAAAAGACAATTTTAAGTACTATTACCTGTCAATCAGAAGACTGTCGTGATAATTAAAAATTATTTAAAAAGATGTAAAAATGGATGAAGTATGAAAATGTATAGATTTTCAAAAGAAACTGTATGAAAAATAATTAATTTAATCAGGAAATGTTATAAAACCAATATCTGGAAACGGTGGTAGTATATATGCAGAACTACAAGTCTATATTACTCTGCTGCTTAATTCGCTCTACTTTTGAGTAATACCCTCTTCTTCTATTTGCTATTTTCAGTGGCGGATTAACGATTTTGCCGCCTATAGTCTGATATTAGTTTTCCGCTTAAATCCAACAACGATTATAATCAATTTATTTTTGTATAATTACTGATATTTATTATTTCAATCATATTTTCTTTATTGTAATCAAAAATAAAAATAAATACATACAAGAACAAAAAAATATTATAATAATTTTTTTGTGTAATTGATCATTTTCTTTGTTGGAATCACATTCTCATTATTGTAATCAAGCATTTCTTTGTTAAGATTAAAAACTTTAAAAGATTCTTTTAAAATCTTACCATCTTGACTTTTGTTCACTATTATTTCTAAATTTTCTAGAATTAAATATGAAAAAATAATTTTTCGTCATGTGTTTTTCTCCACGCTCCCGTTTATTTGTCATTTTTTTAAAATAATCTTATTTTCCATATTCAATAAGTACAACACTTCACTATTTCACCGCCCTCACTACTGTCAAATCTTTGGTTATTTTACAGGTGTCTTCTCTAATCTAGCAGCACTCTAACCTGTATTAACAGATCTTTCATTTCATGCTAACATGTTTATTTCTCTATATATCTATCCCTCTCGTTCAACGTTTTCATTAATACATATACTTTACTACTAGTTACAATAAGCTAGTAGTGAACTTATGAGAACCAGTATCACAAGTATTATTTATATACTAACCTATTTTAGTAAGTAACACTTACTTGTAAAATTTAGTAAAAGGTAATGAGCTTGGCTCTATATTTCTTATTTTAATATAAATATGACATTGTTGCTATGGAAACAACAAAAACAAATAATAATTATTAACTAGCACAGATCAAAGAACCAATAAATAATTGCTAATAAAGATGTTTGATTTGTATGAGTAAAATTTAAAAAAAAAATGCTCAAAATGTTGATCGTTTCAATTAATTCATTAGCATATTTCACTATTTTGTTGACAACATCTATCAATAATGTAAATAAATAAACAAAATGTCAATTGTTAATGTTATTTTTTGTTGTTTCCATAGCAACAATGTCATTTGTATTAAAATAAAAAAATATAATATTTTAAATTTCAATTCAAAATAACTCTTTTGTTTAATTTTAGAGGCATAGTGATAATGAACTTTTATATTTAGATTAAAAAATCTTTTTAGTGGTACCGCTTTCAATATGGAATTATATTCAAAAAAATGTTATTGTGTGTATAATTCGCGTGTTTAATGTTCCATTGTTTTGCATTTTTCACCGTTAAATTTGTGATATATTATCGCCTAATTTTGTCCATTTAACCGTCTTGCTATCTTTTCAAATAAGAAAATTAACAATGCTGGCCCGCTTACGGCAGACATCCTGTACATATAAAAGATACTCGTACATCCACAATTCAAAAAAGTACATCCTTCTGAAGTTTTATTCACGTCACGTTTTATTTCGGATGCATAAGTAGGACTTCAATATTGAGTTTACTTATAAAAATCCGGTCTAACAAGTATTCTTTTCTTCCAAGTTTAAACCGGACAAATCAGTAAAAGATCTATCGTAAAAAGTATATAAAAATCCGATAATTTTAGTAAATCATTAAAGGTTTTATAATGTTTAACAGAAAAGTGTGTTATTTAATAACGAGATAAAATTATATTGAGTTACGATTATATTGTAAGGAATATCATTCATGCGGTATTACAGCAGTAGAATATTAATCTTCGTATCTACTAGCAATGGGATCCTTCAAAATTGGTAGGGACTATCAAAGTTTAAAAAATGTTAGTTTTTAAATTTTTCTAGTTTTTAATGCCATTAACATCTGCATCATAGCATTGCTATGCTATCTCTCTTCACGTCTGTCATTTACGCATTTATTCCGAATTATTATTAGGTACTTTGAAATCTTCTGTTGTCACCTTTTTGAAATCCGGAATCCATTTTCAAGTAATTGGCTATTCCACGATATGTTTTTCTTTAAGTACATAAAAATATAAAACCACTTGTGAAAGTCTGAGTCAGTAGCGTAGCCATAGGGGGGGTTTTATGGGTTAGAACCCCACCTGTGAGCCCATGGTACGCCGCTTTTAACACTAATTTAAAAACATACTTGTTTGTTGTTCATTATGATCTGAAGCAAAAAATAATTATTTTTCCTACATACATACATAAAATCACGCGTGTCCCACTTAGTGGGTTCGCAGAAACCCGAAAACACTAAGAACAACATCAACTTCATACAACAAATCCTTACTCTTAAACATATTAAAGTGACCGATTTTCGGTAGCGAAATATCGCATCCGGATCACAATAATAGTTAGGAAACAATCATCCTTCACCACACATTCCTATCTAAACAGACTTCTTTCGCCTCGGCCACATTCATAATCGCATTCATACATGCTCTTCTTCTCTTCTTAGTTGAAAACTTTCTCTCTTGAAGCACCCTACCAACCAAATCCATCCAAATACACACTGGTCGGCCACGCAATCGAAAACCCTCAACTTCAGCAAGATATATACGCTTAACAAGCCGTTCACTCGCCATTCTCTCCACATGCCCAAACCATCTCAACTGACTCACACCAACTCTTAATAACATTATAAAAGAATATTAATTTTCGTAGAAATCTGTTTACACGCAATTATTAGCTACAGTCTGTGGGCCTAGAGATGCCCTTTCGCGCAATGTCCTCGTGAAACTGCCGAGCTTTACTGAAATTTACCGACAGCTAACAGTGAATCTCTTGCGCTATGTTCTTGTTCTTGAGTAGAATATCTACTTTATTTTAATTTATTAGTGTTACAACTACAACTTTTCTTGTGTTTATACTGCGGTTTATATAAACATATATAGGTGAGTGGTTTGAATTTCACTGCATAATTTAGCATTGCTGTTATTTACCTATTGATTTAAAAAAATGCCTACTAATAAAATTATATTTATAAAAATTATTTTTATTGTTTGTTGTTATTAAGCCTATTTAAAATTTATTATCCTAAACCCCCCCCTGTAAAATTTTTCTGGCTACGCCACTGGTCTGAGTTAATAATTCCACCAAATATCTCGCGTCGGTTGCATCACGTTTTAAGACTTTCTCAAACTACTGAAATATGAAATATTATGATTTCATAGATGACCCAAGGAAATATAAAATAAACTAAATGAAACATTATCTATGGCGCGAAATATGGTGTATAAAATTGTGACGAGGAAGAACACGGTTTTATTTAAAACTTATGTAGACAATACTATTTATAATGTGTGCAAAACTAAATTAAGTTTATATACCATGTTTTTTTTATTCCCCTGATAAGAATACTGTCTGTAAGTCTGTATATTTTGCCGCCTGAAGCGATCTTTTTTATTGCGCCCCAATAGGGGGGGGGGGGCTATTTAAATTATAATGCATAATAACATAAACATAACGATGAAATTCATTTTAAAATGAAATAACTATTCTATATAGGCTCACCATTAGGATCCGGAAACTGTAAGAGATACGAAGTCGGTTAAATTAGAGTAATGTAGTAGACCATTTTATAGATGTAGTTGTTTTCTTGAAAAATTTATAGGTCTCTAGATAAATACAAAAATTCAAATTTTGCTCATTTTTATTTATACATACAACTTCTAAATTTGAAATAATATGGAATTTTGGTTTGCACTTGTTTAGGACACATTTTTTATTTTCTTTCGAACGACGATGCTCAATTTTTTTAATTTCTGTTAAATTTCGAGTTACGAGATTATGATTTTTTTATATGAACGCCATATTGGAAAATTATAACATTAAATCGAGATTTTTTAGCTTCCCAACAATACTTATTGATGTTCATTTGTTTCTAATAGTAAAAATACAACAATTATTAATGTTACAGGATAAAAACAATTATTGTGAATAAAAACAATTATTGTGGTAATGAAACAAATGAAAATATAATTATGGATTATAATTTGTTTATTTTCATGCCTAATATCCTAGTTAAGTTCTCAAAGTTCAATTAATTTTAATAATTTCCTACAGACCCCATACGAGGCAATGCCCATATTGAAAACGAAATTAGAAAAGTGTTTCAAAGTTGGTTAAGTCAAAGACAATACCTAATTGAATATTTCAGTTGCTTCATTACCATAATCATTGTTTCCATCCTATAAAATTAATAATTGTTGTATTTTTGCTGTTTACCATGATTTTTTGCGGAAAAAGGAAGTTTCATTTTTGCAAGTAATTTTTAATAATTTTAAATTTGACGTAATTCTTTGTATATATTAATAAACAAAAAAAAATACAAATTAAAAATTTCTCTGTTATCGATCTAAAAAAATGCTGCACTTTAAAAGTGCCGCCCCTTAAAAAGTGCCGCCTCGCCCCTAGCGCCAGCCCTGCTGATACAGAATCTATAAAACAATGTTAATCTAAATTAAAACGTAAAATTGTGGCATTCTCATGAAGTTTGTTTACCTATATATTATCACCATTGACAGATTCGTTATTTTAACCTGAATATCTTATTTGAACGACAGAAATCGTATTAGTCCTTGTCCATGAATTTATTACCAGTGACATGTTGTCAGCGTAAATTTCATTTCTTTGTTAGTTCCGGTTTTGTTCGTCTCATAATTGTTACACAGCGTTTAACATCGTGAATATGATTTATTAGACGCGATAGCAATTATTTTTAAAAAAATTACATTGCGTTAATTTTATTTTATAATAATAATAATTTGAAAATATAATCTCAAACATGAAATTATTGTATAAATATATGTTTTTAATATAATTATAACTATTATCACCATTCTTTCACATTGAAATAATAGTATAATCACTACATTATCTCGAAATAATTTCTATTTTTATCCTCGGATCACTAGAATTATTGAAAATAAGAAAATCAGGTATTCCATGGAAAAAAAAATTGCGATATCATTTTAAGGTAATCGGAGCATGAAGTGATAAGTGACTGAATAATGATCCTACTGTTTCGACTGGTTTAAAACCTATACCTATATTTAAATATTTTGTTAAACATTTCTTGAGGTGTACAGCGATGCCATCTATGTACGATAATGAATAAAAGCATTTTTTTGCAGTTTGTTTTTTTGGTTGCAATTAAAAACTTTGGCGGTAAAACCTTTTTTTTTAAAATAACGACTTAATTATTTTAATATAAGTATATATCACTGTACAGGTCAAAACTTTACTTAGTGATAGCTAGCCGTTAAGGGTGTTAACACATGAATATTTTTTTTTTACTTTTTTACATCACTTGTACAAGTGTACCTTTTTATTATTTGTTACTTTGTTAAATTATATTTAACAGTTAAATATTGTTCGTTTTTCCATGTATTTATACAATTTGTTAAAAAAAAAAGAATTTCACTATTCTCAACTAACAGTTAAGAAAACTCATGTAAGTTAATTTTTTTTATATTTAAACCAATGTAATTCAATATATTATTGTAATTTTTTTCTTCTGTAAATGTAGCCCCTGAGGAAGAAGACACATGTGGTGTCGAAACTTGTCGGGAATGAAATAAAGTTGACTGAATTCCAAAAATATCGTTATCTTTCATACATAAAAGTGTTTATTGTACATTTATTATATAACTATTGATGTATTTCCGAAATGATCAATATATACATATATAATTTTCTTCCAATTTATTTGTTTTATTTGTATGATAAACCAGTCGATCGCCAGATAACTTGGTATGGAAAGTAGCTCGCGTAGTACAAAAGGTTGAATACCCCTGTTATAAAGTATGGTGCATTTGTTTTTATTTTACATGTCATTAGTGAGTAAATTATATTTCCTTAAAACTACTCGAATATAAACAGCATTCCTTTTAAAATTTATTGGTGTACCGACTAATTAAAAATGTGTGTTTGGGAAATAAGTATTAAAATTTTTCGCATTTCAGAGATGTTTTCCGGCAATAACAAATTAAAATAATTTATAATAATCAATAAATCAGATTGCACAATGCTAGTTGGCACTCCTTTTACATGTGTTGAATCTTCTTCTTACCTACATAACGCACGTAAACTCGTTCACGACTACGTCCACGACCAGGAATTCCCAACGAGAAACTTATCTGACTGTTGGATTCCACCTGAGGTCAATCTATCAGCTGTGTCGAAAATTTCTCTCAACTGCGTAGCACATAAAGACGAAAAGAATGAGAGCCCTGCAGATTCTGACGGATAAACTTTCTTACATATGAAAGAATTTTAAAAAACTTGCACCAGGCGTTTACATTCATTTTTTTTGTATTACAAATATTAAAAACTTTTCGTACTTTTATTAGCTCTGTTAATACTACATAGTCTAAAGAGGCTAAAGCTATGCAGTATGGGACATAAATAGAGCCACTCCATAGGAACTAATAAAAAATACTCTCCCATATTTTAAATATTCAATATATTTTTTTTAAACTTATTATATAATTTAAAGCTGACATATTCATAAAACCTTATGGACGGCAAATAAGTATTTTAAAAGGATCGTACCTACTAAATTTCACAAGTACTTAGTATTTGAATACAAATGTGAGGTGCGACAAAAATATAGCGTCTATATAAAAACCATGTTTACTATTAAAAAATCGGATGTTGCCAGCACAATACCTTCTCCACCAATTCTACGTATTTTGTACAAATTCCACACAGAAATTGTTTTGCAAACTATTCTATGCGCGTTTTCTTTTAGGGGAGAAATTAACTGGCCTTACCTCGTACTGAACTGAACTGAACTACTCCTAAAAAGAACAGTATGTTTCTTAGAATAAGAAGTAGAAATAAAAATATAACATTATATTTATAACATAATAATCTGCTGAATTGGCTTACGGCTATAATCTGTTGCATTACATTATGTGATTTGTTTTTGCCATCTTAAATTATTTTACATTTTTATATTTCCAGTAAAATCATTTCACAAAGATATTATGTACATTTTATTTGACACTGACATCTTTCAATTTGTAATATTGGAACATTGTAACTATTTCTATGGTGCAGCTTTCAGCAGCGTTGCAAGATATTTATTTATAATTCTTTATCTCTAAATTCATTGAATATGAATAAAAAAGTATAATTAAATCGAATGGAGAATAACATATTTTTTATTTATAAAAACATAAAAGGTCAAAAAATGATATTTAACAGGGTTTTTTCAAGAAAAACTGTTAAATTTTTTAAATTAGGGTACTTCCGGTTAACACTTCATATGGACGTACGAAAGAGGAATATGAAAGAATTATAATTTCTGGAATTGTAGTATTGAAGTTATCGAAGGACAATTTTTTATCACACACACACAAACATACATACATATAAACATCATCGTAAAAAAAGTAAATTCGTATTGTAGGGACTCAAAAACGTGCTTATTCATTAAAAACTTACCATTACCTATAGGTGACGGAAAGTAAAAATTAACCAGAATAATAATTTATGAAATAAACTTAAATTATATTCGTGGTGGCATAAAATTAAAAGTAAATTATCGATGATTTGATGGTTTATTGATTTCCATGCATCCGTTATAATTTCTAATAATTGCTTGAAGTTATTAATATTATTCCTTGCAATATTTTTGTCAATGGTTTCGAACAGAATTTCAAGTGTATTAGATTAGGTGACTTTTTGCGAGTTATAGACACATATTCAAATCGGCTCGTAACTTTTTTCATTCTCCTACGAGTATCTCATACGATTAAAAATAGAACAACGCGGTTTCAAAATATGAATTCAGCATGAAATTTTCTTTCTTACTATGTATTACACGACTTTAGCGAATGAGTGGTTTACAAATAAAAAAATAACTTTAATTACAAAGAAATTCCTGTAATATATTGAACATCTTCAAATCTACTAACCACTCCTCCCTCAGCAACAATCGTGCAAATGCATGGCAGGAAAGAACAATAATTCATGACGAATTCAAACCGCGTTATGATGTGTTGGACAATCCAAAAAAATAGGACATTTATAGGATGCAGTCGACCAAGAACAACTCTATAATTGACGGAACAAGAAAACGCATAAAGATGATTAAAAGTGATGCAGGCCTAAATGAAATCACAATAAATTTTCAAAATGGTCACCATCATTGTTAATGCACTCTAAAGACGTCAACGAAATGATGTAACTATTATTCTTTCAATAACCTTCAAATTGTCATATGTGACATTTTGTATAGAAGTGCTATTCTTCGACAAACTAGTTAGTTTAGTAACCTGGCTGAGAATCAAAACTTATTTTATTTACATACATGTAAAAAGGTGCGAACGTTTGGAAGATGACGATTCGAAAAACGGTCAAATAAATTTGCTGGGCTTTGGCAGCGTTTCTCTGAGCCCTACCATAGGCCAGCACAATGACTGTATATTCACTATCCGTAAAGGCAAGCATATTTTTTTACTGAACATAACTTTTATAATAATTATTAATCGATTTATTTGTCAAAATTTATTTGAAAAAGTTGACAACTCACATTTGTCAAAAACAATCGTTTCATTGTTATTGCCACTGGATCAATTTTTTATAAAAATACCTAAACGGTATTTATGGGGGGGGGGGTAAAATACTTTTAAAAAAATGTTTTTTTTTTTAAATAACGTTATTAAGAAATATTGTTGCGCTCGATCACTGGTTAAATTCAATGTACTCATTTCTGTTACATCCTGTATAAGAAGTTTGAAAATATATTAAATATTAAAAATATGATGGAGTATTTTTTTATTAGTACCTACTGAGTCGCTCTATTTACCTATGTACGATACTGAATGTACAAAACACAAAAACAAATAATCTTGAAAAATGTACTAGATACCAGATACTATGTAGAATACCAGTAATGTTGAATTGTTGGAAAGGTATTCAGACAATGAATGAAAGAATAAATTGGAAAAACAATAGTTTAGAAACAGTACTAATTGGTAAGACATAGCTATATAAACTCAAAGCCATAAGTACTATCTCACAATAGGTTGAGTATAGGTTTAGTAATTTTATTTGTTGTGTACACATTTTATAAGCAGGTTAGAATTCATTAATATTTTCTTGTAACACATATTATATATGAATAGCGTTAATAGCTTTTTCAAAATATTATGTAGTTCTCTTTTAAGGAATTATTTTTTAAAAAAGATAATCAGATGCACAGATTGTTGACGTTTTCTGTTTATACTGGATGTTTCCATGATATTTTTATTTTTTGATTAAAGAATGAGTACCCTATTTTTTATTTATCCAACAAATTAAAAATTAATTGCACCATAAAAGTTGTAGACTCGGTGACTCGCTTCTTGCTACGTCACTGAGCGTAAAGTCAAACAGTGATTTATTTTGTTGAGTAATGTTAACCGTGTTAATCACTCTCTGAAAAAAGGTTCTTAAGACCTCTGGCGTGATTGACATGCAGTCACTTTTAATTTTATTATTGTTTTAAAATTAAACCAATGCTTACTAGGTGTAGATTTCCGCCTTTCACCCCTGACGGACGTATTAAGTCTGTAAATTTCATTTACGACCATTGATTTTGTCAAGCAACGTATAGACGTTAAGTATATGTACATCTTTCAGAATAAAGCTACGTAAAAACTCTATTATAAGACTTTGTATAAAAGCAGATTGACACACCCAGTTATTGGTGAAAGTCACACACCTGCATGATAACTGATCGTATTGTATTCCTTATTGTAGGTACATAAGCAACAGAAACGCATTCGAGCAGCATACACCCAGCAAGAACGACGAAAACGAAATAAAGTCATGGGGTCTGGGTCAAGCTCAAGGACACAAAGGCAGCAGACGGGGTCACAAGCCAGCGGGACCGGCGGGAGCCCCAGCCACACTCACTCATAACCAGATTGAAGAGCTGGCCATGCAAGCCGAAAGGGAAGCCTTGGTGAGTTTCACAGGTGGAAGTACAGGGTACCGTTAAGAAAGTGTTATAGGATATGTCACGAAATTAGTTCACTTGCTTCGCTTTCCAAATAAACATACAAATTTTAGGTGCGTCCAAATTACTTTTAGTCTTGATTTACGAGTACATTAGCGATACACCCACGATACGATTCTATTTGCATCTTAGTTTTGGGAACAAATTGAACGCTAGTAAAAGTAATTTATGTTACACGGTTTGATGAAAAAATAACGAGGATTTACATTTGTTTCAAAATATAATAATTCATTGTCCACTTCATAGTATTACCTATTACCCTATTAGATATAATACACTTAGGCCAATCAAAAAACAATTATAGATTGCACTTTGATTCTTCAGTGATTTTACCTTTATATCCTATATGGTCGCAAAACGTTGAACTTTAAATATCCTCTTCATATTCAAGAGAGAAAAAAGTTGTGTTTTTGGCAAAAAAAAATCACAAATGAATAGTGAACTGGTGCGTTGTTTTGTCATGTTAATAATAATAATAAAAATAATAATAATTTATTTGCCATAAGAATTGCAAGAAATGCATTTGGCTTGTCAATACAAAATATTAAATAAATATAAGTATAGCAAATATATCAAAATATTGCATACACAAATTTACAAAAACATACAATACATAAATAAGGAACAACATAAATAAATACAAAATCCCCGCCCCCGTGATATTAAGGAGCCCCGGAACTGTAGTATTTTATCTCAAATGGTCAAATGATATTTATTTTATGTTTATTTTTATTCTTCGAACCATTTGTTTTATATCATATGACTAACAAAAATGGTTGTTTTTTTTTTCATTTCAAATCGGATGTGACCAACACAATACCTCCCACCTTTTAATTTTTATTATATACATACCTATGGGGTCTCGTTGCCGCGTGCCTGATGTTTGGTTGCGAATCTGGGGAACCCGATTCGATCCCGATCATTGCTAAATATTTCGAATTTTAAATGGCACAAAATTGTCCCCTGTGTTGCACTCTCCACGCCAGCAATAATGACGACGCTTGGTAAACGCCCGCACGATATAAATATGTCATCCTCATTACCGAAATCTGTGTACAAAAGCAGATTAGCACACCCAGCATCGAGTCGGGTTCCCCAGATTCGCAACCAGACATCAGGCACGCGACAACGAGACCCCATAGGTATGTATATAAATTAATAAAAATTAAATAGCGGGAGGTATTGTGTTGGTCACATCAGATTTTTTCTAAAATGGAATACGAAGAATACAACGAAGAACCCTCTGAAAAACCCGCGAAATTGTTGATGCAGTTTCTGTAGCTGTTCTAAATTGTTTACCAACGAAATCTAGAAAGTACAAAGTAGCCTATTACCATATAGACAACAGTCAAAATAATATATATTCCCTAAGGATTATTTTTAACATATTTTTACATCAGAGATATCAATTTTTAATCCCGTTTAAAAAAAAAAATAATTAAATTAAATAACACCATGTAAAATTTAACATAATTTCAATTATTATTAACTGTTCTGTCTTATCAAATTAATTTTATCTATTCTAATGATGCTCTAAATATGTTCTGATGTCACTTTTTAATTACATATTATACCTAAATTTGTCTCAAATATTATATCATTTCATCTCTAAATTGCAAATACCCTTCGACACAAATGCAAACTTACGAATCATTCTTTCTTTTTCTTTTGTAATTATAGTCATAAAAGCACCGTTAAAAAAGAAATCTATTATGTTTATACGATTTGGAAGCGTATAATATGTATTAAGTGTTTTATTGGCAAGGAATAAAACACAGAATGCAATAACAAAAAAGGTTATTAGAAATTAAGCACATGGTTTTAAGTTTTCTATTCTTATAAATCGGTGAATTAAAACTGTAAATGATGACTAAATTTTATACCGCGCTGACTGGGTCAGCATTATTTGACATTTTGTAGAAGATATTACTAGGATTTTTTTATTTGTGTCCAAAATTTTAAAAGCATACGAATTATAAACTAATAGGTAGGTATGCATTCTGAAAGTGGTACACTACTACATTATAAAATTATCATAAACATCAAATACCTTGTTTCTATTTCAAATGAATATTTAATTCGTAGAAATGGACTTAATAGATCAAGGAGATTTTAAATAAACGAAGAAAGAAATTGTAACGAATACACTCTTCTAGAAGAGAGTACTCATTACGATTTGTAAAAAGACTTGTGAAATGTTCATCGACTTCGATGGGAAATCGTAGCTCAGATGGTTAAAGCATCCTACTAGGATATAGGAAGGCCCTGGGTTCAAATCCCAACGAGATCCATGAATTTTTCACAATTTCTTTCTCCGTTTATTTAAAATCTCCTTGATATATTAAGCTCATTTCTACGAATTAAATGTTTAGGAAGATCACAAATAAATATTATCTATTTCAAATAAAGTTGTTCCATTTTAATCTTTTACTTTACATTTTACCTCTCGCTAAGAGAGGTATTGATTTCATGCTAAAAATCGTATATCCAGATTTTAATGATTAAGCACGTTTTAAGGTCCCTAGAATCAGATTTTAATATTTTTACGATGATGTTTGTGTGTGTGTATGTTTGTGTGTGTGCATGTTTGTGTGTGTGTATGTGTGGATGTGTGTGTGTGTGTGTGTATGTATGTATGTGTGTATGTGTGTGTGTGAGTGGGGATGTTGGAAGGACGATTTCTCAAAAACTATAATACTTAATATCTGTTTAACTACGTATTTCTCAATCGGGCATTATTGGGAAGAGCTAAAAAGGTTTTGATAATAATTGAACAACCGGAAGTAGCAGATTCTTAAAAAAATCTTCTAAATATTATATTTTGAAAATTTTTGTTCTTGCTTTATTAAATAAGATTAAATTCTCTATCTGATACATATAAATACAGGGCCGGCGGTTAGTGTTAAGTCCGAGTGGGTAGTTGACCCGGGTGGGGGTTTCCCCTCCCTTCTCCGCATCCCTCCGCCACCCACCGAAAATGTATATGAATCCGATATTCAGCCAATTCACTAACGGTTACTTCACTACAAAATATTATACTTTTTGCGTATCATCTTAAGGAAAAACAGAACGCAATCGTCACAAATTAAAAATTTGTTATGGTAAATAAATATTTATTTTATTTGAAACTAGAATTTCTTCTCAAACCGTTATTTTAATTTTGCAAGTACAATTCAATTTTAGAAAGTCCCTAGAAAAAGTGCTCCGAATATAATACTTTAAAATTCTTTGTAGCTGTCCAAATTTCAAATTAATTATTTCTCATTAATTTTTAGTTAAAAACTCGTTTACAACAAGAACAACAACGCATTCGCCAAGAAAATCTCCAACTTCAAGAACAACTCAAGCAAGAACTCAAACTTCAAGAACAACTCAAGCTGCAAGCCATGATGATAGCTCAACACAAGACGAAACTACAGCCTCAACATAGTGTGCAGCAAGTTCAACATATTCATACTCCGAGTCAACAACTACATGTTCCAGCTCAACATGCTCAACATGTTCACCCAAGTCAACTGATGGTTCAACCGCAAATTGTTCAACATAAAGTTTCGGTTGCAGGGCCAATATATGATGCCTTTTACACGCCAATATTAGACAAGATAGATAAGATCTTCAACAGTATTGGTATAGCAGAAGAATCTTGTAGAGAAAGATTAGTCTGTAGTATGTACAAGAATCCAGTGAAGTTTAGTCCGCATAGTAATTTATTATCAGCAGAATTGAGCAGGTAAGATGATGTATCCATTTTTATTAACTGTTTTTTATGTTGGTTAGTTTGTACTGACGTCATAGTAAGATGAACTAAAAGCAAAATAGAAACTGGTAGATATTTTACGTATCACACATACCTGGCAGTGAGGGGAGGTCAATTGGTTATAAAAAAAAATAACAATGACAATGAATTTTAAATGATTAAGCATATTGAATGTTCATAGAATATGATTTCATCATTTTTACAATGATGTATCTATGTGTATTAGCGGGTATTATATTTTTCCCATAGAAAATGGATATGAAACAATCTAGAACCTTATTATTTCATTCTAGTTACTAAATAATTGCCCTCTTAATAACTAATTTATTACCAAATTCTGATAATATTCATTTACCATCACCAAAAAATGTGATTAGTTACTAAATAATCTAATTTGTGTCTAAAATAACTAATTTATCACGAAATTGTTATCACCAAATTATTTTAATACGAACACCTATTAAGGCATTCCTGTCATCAGTAAAACTAATCAAACATTAAAAATTTATTTTAGAAACTAAGAGCTTATTTTATCATCAAATATTTCCCACCATATATATGATTTACTCATCAAAAAACCGCAACACTCATCCACGCTTAATATAACAACATCCCAAACTTTTTAGGGTAGGCAAAAATTCCATTAACTGTGGTTATAACTGGGATGAAGGAGAGGCTGGAATTTAATGTTGACAAAAATTAGTTCTGGGATACAAGTTTTGTATTTCACATTTCTTCACTCTGAGACCGATACCAATCGGCTCTATCAAATTCGCATTCGGGTATCCTATCCACGTATTAGCGTAGACCCCCACTCTTTACAAATCGTTCCCAGCATTTTTCATTGAATTTTGGAATCAGAATATTATCAACACTTCCTATTTTTTGATAAATAAATATGTAAATATTTCATCACGACATATTACCATTGTTGGGTCTGCCAATCTGCTTTGTATGTAGATATCGGTAATGGTGATGGCATATTTGTACCGTGCTGGCATTTATCAGGCGTCACCTCATGAGCACTGGCATGGAGAGCGCACAACAGGAGTCAATTTGGTGCCATTTAAAATTGAAATAATAAACATAAATTATAACTAGGTACTGAGAATAATTTTAATTGGTAACAAATCAGAAATTTCGGCATCACAATAAAATGCTTAAATATTTATTGCGTATATAGATTGTTATTAATTTGAATATAAAAGTTTGGGGACAGTTTAGTTAATCGGAGATAAAAATAAATGTCTCGAATTAAACTAATTATCTAGGGTCTTGCGTTTAGTAACAAATAAGTATTTTAGTGATAAATTAATTTACCGCCATAAAAAATTATGAACACACAGACAGATTTCTACAAAAAAAACCTGTTTCATTGAAAAATAATCAGGGGAAACAATATTTGCGATACACCATCTGTAGATGTAACACAATTGAAAAGATTAGTTTTTGTTTTCCAACGATATAATCTTCTGAAATTCTTTACCAAAATTATTAACATGGCAAATTACCTACTTTGCATGTTTATTCTATTACTAAGTTCCTATTAACTATTCTTTAGGCTTTCTATAACGGATAAATCCTGTTACTATAGTGTGCTATTTAATATGTAAACAGAATAATAATAAACTATAGTGTCAGTAGTGTGATGTATAGAATTTACTAAAAGTATCGGTAAATACTCTCTAAATATATGCTAAAATTACACATAAAATTCATAAACTGACATACTAAATATTATTGATTTTTTTTGTTTTCTATTTAATAATGATTAAGAAACAAATAACAAAACTAATTTCACATTTGTAATAAGCAAATATAATTTGTATTTACAACTTGTACTAGAATAGTATAGCTGTAAACGCATATACAGTCCATTCACATGATTGCAAATTGAAATATAATTTAGCAAGATGTAAAACTTTTGCCCATGTCCCACTTAAAAACTGTGTGATACATAAAAGTAGTAGGTAGTTAAATTTCGGTAAAGTAACATTTACTCTTAATCACCTGAGTATTTTTAATCATTCTTTGTACTAAATCCATTGTTTCTTATAATTACTATAAAATTACATTCGCCAAAATTTTAGGTTAATATTTCTCCAAAAAATATGTAAGGAAAACTGAAGCAGTGAAATGAAATTTATTTGTTTTTATGAAAAGACAATTTAGTAATTTACTTAGTTTTTACGTGTCAGTAATTTTCTACGTAATGATGCCGTAAAATTACATAAAAGTGAAACAGATTTTTTCATGTCATGGTTGAACTTGATTTTGTTTAGATTTAAAGAAGAAATTGAGCATTATGATTTATGGTACTAAATTTGATATAATTAGATCACATTGTAGAGTATATTAAATTTTGAATCTTCATGCTTTATTAACGGTATGCGAAGCACGTATAACAAGCCAAATTATAAATTCATACTTCATAATAATATAATTGTATATTTATATTATACTAAATATACAGGCAACGTGTAATTATGCATTATACATTCTTTATCTCTAAAGTCTAGAATGTATTCTTTATGAAGTTTAAATGTAAGTAATTTTAAGATATGTTCACATAAGAAGTATAATTTTATGAATTATCAATGCAATAGAATTGAAGGACTCGTAAATGCTCTGAAACTTTCTATTTTGATATTTGCCCAATTTAACAAATTTAATGATTATACAGATAGACAAATTTTAAATGATTTTATTTATAAAAAAATATGTTATTATATATCTTGCCTTTTTTGGGCTTTTAATAGTCTAAAATTTATATCGTACAATACATGATGTTTGTACAATAAAAAGATGGATTTGCGCAAAAAGAATTAATAATACAAGGTTTATTTTGACAATAAAATTGAAACATACAAAAAATAAGATAGACAAAAAAAATCTATAACAAATCAAAAAACATTTGGTTAGGTTACTTTTCTATAAAACACTTTTTCTGCAACCGCACGCAAACTAAACATTTCGCAGGCACAATCACAATACAGTCCGCGAAATTGGATTTCGCGGCCGTTACTATAGTGTCGTCCTTTAATCTAAAAGTCACTAATTTTTGAACATAAATAAGTCATTCTATTGAGTCGGCTCCAAAATTATCCTCTTTTGACCAATAGTCATTATATTGGTGCTGTTCAAGAATTAATTATTCGTTTCAGCGAATGGACTAGTTATTTTAGAAATTATTTTATCTCTTTTCAACAATTTTTGCAAAACTAAATACTGTTTTGTTTATCAAAAAAATGTCAATCACATAAAAGCCGCCTTTCTATTTTAATGAATTAAATTGATTAAATACAATAGAATTTGTAATTACATATCAGATAGTAACCGGATATCCGTAAGATCTTTCGCTGGAATACGTACAGACTCCATTTTACGTCTTTATGAGGTCTAATGGCCGCGTGCTTGAATGTCTAGTCGCGAATCTGGGGAATCGGAATCGATTCCGACCGACGTCAAATATTTCGAATTTTAAATGGCACAAAATTGACCCCTGTGGCACATTCTCCACGCCAACAATGAATGCCAGTGAGGTGACGCTTGGTAAACGCCCACACGGTACAAATATGTCATCATTATTACCGAAATCTGTGTACAAAGCAGATTGGCACACTCAGAAATGGTTACAATGCCGTGAGATATTTTTTTTTCATTTCTTGCACAAAAAATATTGTGTACGCGAAATCCTTTACCCCCTCGAGATTGTCCTGCTACGGCCGTAAACGGCCTCGGCGATTATTTTTCACTCGGTACGCTAAAGAGAGATTTCGCGGCCATTATCGTATAATGGCTCGTGTATACAAACTATTTGCACTATTTTCACTTATATTGTATAAAGTTCTGTACGGATAAAATTTTCATTGTATTTATCATCTTTATTTTGTACCCTTCAACTTTACTGTACAAATTTAAATCATGCATATGAAGAAATGAAGATATTTTTAATTAGTACCGATAGTAATGATACATCCAAAATAAAAACTGAACTAAATGCACGCAGGCACATATTATGTGAGGTCTGCAATTAATTATTTACAACGACATAAAAGTAAATGATCTATTTAACTAATTGAACAACAAAAGTTATGACTAGAATATTAATCATTCTTTGTCATGTTACACTTATTACTTATTAGACATGCCTTACTACTAAAAATAATTAGACCTAGACTTAATTAGTAAATGATTTTTAATTATATTCTAAATCAAGAAGTTTTATTTGTTAAATATAAAACTGTCAATGTTTTTATAAATAAATTCACTAACTGTTTTTCTTTACATAAATTATGTAAATTTTAGAGAATATGACTAAATTAATTTTTTACAGATCATTAATATGAAAAACCACGATCTATTTAACCATCATTAAAAATACATTAAACTAAAAAATAAACTTTTTCTAACACATGCGAATTGTGAACCAATTTCTGTCAGCGCGGATTTTTGTTTTTGTTTCGCGTTCTCATATTATGTTTTACGATGAATTATTTGCCAAAGTTGCCAAGAGAGCGGTAAACACCATAATTGTCATTTTACGTAGCGTTTTAAGTGCCGTGAGACGATGTCAAGTAAACAACTCTTCGCAAATATTGGATTTGAATGTTAAATGAAATAAGTAGAACAAGCATAAGAATAAATTTCTTCAAAAATCAAGCTTTCTTCAAACATACATATATTAGTAAAGGGTGAATATTTTTAATCTTGCATATTTTGATTTGCACTATAAGTGGGTATTTGTTACAATCTTATTAGCGAATATAAATTTAGGTAAAGTTATGATATCCTTATAAAAAATACACGTTTTAGCGTACTTTATAAATAAATATGTGGGTATCTATCTTTGTGATCAGTATTTTTTTAATAGGATTACTGTAGAGAATAAATGTTAAGTTTAATTTACGTATAAATTACATTTTCAAAAGCCTTCTTTATAAAACTGAATTTACAAATAATAGAAATTCGATTCCATTCAAAAGATATAAACTAATAATGTGTTTTCGTTTTTTGAAGACAAATTTAAAAAGTTGAATTACGCCGGATGTGATTGGTATTGAATAAATTATTTTTATTGTTTCATATGTAATTCAATGGTGATATAAAAAATATTAGCCCATATTACGAACACACTACTTTAATAATCGCGCCATTATAAACCATACGTTTACATTATATTTTTATGAGGTTAAAAATCGATCTATATGAAAAACGGTTCGAAATACGAGTGATAGTTCATTGTTTTATTTTAAGCCACAGTCATGGCTCACTATTCTCTTTTCGACTAGGTGCTAGGTGTATAAAAAAGTGCCCGCCATTTTACTTTTTAATAATGTAACATATGGAATATTTTACATGATTTTAAATAAAATTTGATGTGCTTTTCAAATTTGTAAAAAAATATAGTATGTTCCATTTGAAATTTCAAAGTTGATATTAATTACTAATAAACCGGAAGTTGTATCATGAATGTACATCCGTCATCAAGTAGCTTACATGTTTCTGTATAAATCATGATATATGAGAGAAATTACTAACTTAATAAATAAGCGAGATATTTGCTGGGTCCATTAAAATATATCACCCTGTATATTCTGGTTTTAAACTACGAAGAAAACTCCAAAGTTACACATAGAAAACCAAAAAATATGTATATTTCACAAATTTGAATTATATATTTATGTATACATATATACAACAATACAGTTTTACATGAAGTTTGCTTTTCACTTTGAAATATTGCATAAAATAGCATATGTGAATAATTTATTAAAAGAGGTTAGGTTAAAATTTATGATGGAAAGAAGATCCGGTTTTAAAAATGAATCCGGCCAATCCGAGAAAATCTTCATCTATCAACAATTTTGATGAATAATATGGCAGTATCGACCTAAATATTGTACGCTTACGGTAAAACATTGTTAAAACTATTTAATAAATACATATATAAAATACAACACTTAACATAACAAAAGAGTTAGGAATAGAGAATAAACGAAATCAAGTTAGTCATTCCTAATTTCGTAGGATTCAAGAAACTTGAGTAAGGGACTTCATTTTTTAAAATTACTTACAATTGACCTATACAACGTGTTTTAACTTAAAAGAGTAAAATGTATATAAACACAGAGCCAACCAGGTGTCTAACAATCGAAATGGAAATATTGTTTGTAGCTGTGTGAATAAGGTTGAGCATTTGTTAAAATCTGAAGCACGGATCCTTCTTCGGAAATTTATATAATTTTTAGTTCATTAATTTTTTATTTTAAAATCTATTAAAAACAATTTCCTGTTTTTTTATAAATTATAATTATCTGTTGAAACAAAGTAGATTTAATTAAATAAAACAATTTCTTAAAATCATTAATCAGCTGGTCATATCCAAACTTTCACGTGTGTATCAAAACTGCACATGCCTCAAACATGTTAACCGCATGGAAAAGAATGAAGCGCAGCTCATTCGACCGACTTTTGACCACGATGTCTTCGCAACCCACTTAAATACGATATAAAAAGAAACGTGCACCGATACTGTTCATTCTCCATTCAGATTTCGTTGTCGCTCGGGAATTACCTGGCTGATATGTTTTGATAGAGCGGGAGTTTCTTCATACTGTAATTAACAGAAGTTCTATTCTGAATTCTGTAATCATTTAGAAAGGTCGACCTAGAATTTTATCTTGGTTTTATTTGATCCGGATTTGTATTTAATCGTCTCACAAAAATTGGATGAATTTCATGGTGAATGAGTAAACAACCAAGGAAATTGAATGGAACTAGCCAGGGAGGCACATGCCCAAAAGGAATTGGCAGAATTTGCACCGAAGAAAATTTTACTCATTCCATTGTATAAAATTCAGACGTGCCAGTTATAAAATCTTTTGATGATAAAATTTATAATTTTTTTGTTCATAATTTACACAGGGTGTTAAAAAAGGGTAATTTTTTTAAGGGTATATAGTACTGATGTACTTATATGTACTTATATAAAATACGTGTGTGATTAATAACCTCCACCAGGGCATCGAACCCGCAAAAAACTGGGTTCGATTCAGGTTTAGGTTAATTTTTTTTTTTTAATTGGGTTCGTTTGCTGTTTTGGTTCAAGCATTAATAAAACATGCGGTTTTGTTCCAGGTTCTGGATCGGTTCGACCCAATGTTTTTTGAATAATAATTTTTGTATAGAAATAATTTAAAATGCGAGCCGGAAGGCAACGCAAGACAAGACATAAACACAATTTTCACGAATAATCAACACAGGCAGCAACGCAAACGCAGAAGGCATCAATGATTGCCTGTAAGTTTTGCGATTACGTTGACATTTCGAACTGAAAATGAACCTGAACCGGAGCTGCACCCTGAGGTTCAGTTCTGGGTTTGGGTTCGCTAAAATTTTGGTTTGGTTCCGTTCAAATTCGGGTTCGATGCCCTGATCTCAACCAAAATGTTTTTATTAAAAACTGCTGAAAAATTTTAATTCTAAAAATAGGTTCAGTTGCTTTTGAAATTCTGGAAATCGGTATATTTATATAATTTTGTTCGTAAAATTAAATACTGATCTTCTTTTGTCCATTTTTCAGTAATAGCCCAAAAATATAAATAATAATTTAAATTTAGGAACTAGATAAAAACATTTCGAAATTAATTTTTTTATAGTTTTGTAATGTGTTGATTGAAACTTTTGAAACTGCATATCGATAACATGTTTCATTCCTGAGATACTTGTCTTGGCGATATTATTAATCAATTCTACGGATTAAATTCCATAAGTATACCAATTTCATAATTTTTGAACAATTAGTTCAAATTATATATACAGCATGTGCAACGAAACGCAGAACATAGGAGTTTAACATAGGATTTTAAAAACGTGCGGAAATTGGCTCTCTTGTACATTTTAAAGTAAAAGTACAAGATTTTTTTTTTCTTTTAAAATGTCTTCATTTAAGGCAATATAATATCTGCAGCACTAGATATTTAGAAAACAAATTACATTTTCGTCAAAAGTCAGATAGCCATGAAAATAAAAAACAAATAAAACAAAATATCAATGAAGTTCTTAATACTTCAATATTTAACGCTGAATTATAATAATGTAGACATAATGATTACAATAATTAACATGAATATTAGAATCAGCAAGATACAAACTGATATTTTTATTTTTTTTCAATTTTGTACTCAAATATGAGAGTATATGTATTTTTATAAATACGAAAGTAATATTAATCAATTCTACAGAAAATATTTTGGTTATAAAATTATCCAATTGAATCCTTGAATTTCTAATCACGTGTGCGAAAGTAATCAATCAAAACAAACTCACACTGAAATTTTTTTGGTTAAAAATTATCCAATTGAATCCTTGTATTTCTTATCACGTGTGCGAAAGTAACCAATCAAAACAAACTTACATTGATAATTATCCTAAGACAATTATCACTTATGTCACTAATTTGCTAAGTAACAAACACTTTTTCACAGATAATTAAAAATTGTTTTAATTTGAAAATGTCGTTTTCACGGTATGGAAGTGAAAAGAACGATTCAATTAATAAAATTATTGAAAACAAATACCCTCAAAAATACCGTTGTAAGTAAGTAGTACGTATGGAAAACAAGTACTACAATGAATTCAATTTACTAATTGACAATGTTAATCATAGTATCGTTAATCGTCACACACGTCACGCTGAACATATTCATAGCTACTACTGACATCTATTGGATGATTTTATAATTATAAAAATTCTGCTAATACAAATTCTTCGTAAATTTAATTCAAATTGCAAAAAAATTCTCACCGAATCCCCCCGATCATTGATAATAAATACTTATAATTTTATCACAACTTCCTCAAGCACGTCGAAGGCGGACGGGTGTTAACAAGCAACGCGCTTTCGGTAACTGTCATAAAATTATTTCGTAATTATCAATGTCCTCGGGATATTATAGCTGATAACACTACATAACTATACTAATATTTGAAATTTTGAATAACAAATTCAATTTCTAAAAAAATATATTATATAGAAAAATGTCCGCCACAGAACACAAGGATGAATTATTTATAGATTTTTTAAATTATTTTGAATGCGATAGCCAATTTAAAAAAATACAACGTCTTTTATCAAATTTAATACTTTGCAAATGATTTGTATGGCTGAATTTATAATATCATTCGTAGCATACAAAAAATAATATGCTAATACTCTCACATACAGGAAGAGAAATTTTGTTAGTGGGCTATGAGAATTTTTCGGTCAACTTCAATCATTCTTTGTAGGTGCATTTTTCCAATATATACACTCCTAATTAATCAAATCGAACTAATACTTACATGTAGGAATGAGAATTAATGGCGATGACGTTATTATGAAGTTATTAGTAGCTCCTATATTTCTTATTGCTTTAAGAACAAGTGAGTAATAGGTAATTATGTATATTTACATGCGGAAATACAACTTCAAAAAAGTCATGCTAATCATACAAACACAAATGAACACAACTGATGGGAACTAGGTATTTGGAGTTATAAAATAAATAATAATAAACCAAGACTTTTACTGCACATTCTTATAAAAATTAAAAGAATTATATATCTCCAAATCACTAAACAGTAATTATTTAACAATAAGAATATTTTTCTACTTACACATACGGTAGGTATATTTAATTCGGTTGGTTAGGTTCTGATAGTTTAGAGTTTTTAATTCACAAATTCAACATTTTATAGGTACCTACCAAAATTCTATTACTTCAAAATTATAATACGAGTACATTTTAACATTCTATAATTTCTTAAATCAAATCTTTATTGATTATTAAATTGTAAGAAAAATATACATATGAAACAATAAAAATATTTATAGTGTATTCCGAAATTGAACCAAGGTAACCCCTGAAAATGGTTAAAGTTTAACTGCGGTTACAATGTTACCGACACCGGGCTAGAAAAACGGAACGCTTTTTTGTATTTATGTATTTGGTAACCAACTGACAGCTAACTTGTAAAATTTAAAATAGTTGAAAAGTTGAAATCTATGAAGAACTAAATCTAAACACGTGACACACACACACCAGTGATCATCTCTCATGCGCCAAAATGTAACCCGACCACAATCTCCAATCTAGAGCGGTTAGTTTGATTATGGAAAACTTACCAGATCTTTCAGTAACTGCGTTTCGAAAATACAACAATTTACTGAAAAAGTAACCACGGTTAGCGTGGTTAAATTTCAAAATACAGTATTAACTCATAACCAACCATAACCGTGGTAATTCAACTTTGTCGAATTTTTATAATCTGTAAAAACACTTCTATAAAGAAACTATTTATAATAGAAAATTTAATTAAGTTCTACGCCAGTAAAGTTAAAGTTGAGGAAATTAAATAAACTCAAGTTTTTTTTTTTAAAGCATCCCATTTTTTATTACAAATGAGTTATCGCAAAAAAATCTGCTGTGGTCAAAACAAAACCTTCCCTCATTTCTATGTATTTTATATAAATTCCTTACAAAAAGTTCCTTGTATTTTCAGTGAAATATTTGACAGACATATTATGTAAATTGTACTTAACACTGACATCTGTCAATTAGTAATATTGAATTATTGAAACTGTTTCAGTGGTGACGCAGCAAAGATTGCAAGATTTATGAAAATTAATTTCTTTATAATTTTTTATCCCTTATGAAAAAAATAATGCAATCAAATCGTATAGAGAATAAAATATTCTCTAATATTTATAAGATAAAATGTTAAAAAATGATATTTAATTGTTTTTTTTTAAGAAAAACAGTTAAGAGCTTCAAATTAAGGTACTTCCGGTTGATCATTTGTAACAAAAATCTAATCAAGTCTTCATTTGTATGTAAGAATCAAATTTTTTTTTTAATTGTAATATCGCAGCCGAGACGATCGTCACACACACATACACACACGCACATACACACACACATCGTACAAATAATAAATTTGTATTCTAGGGACCCCAAAACGTGATTATTTATTAAAAACTCACTATAGAATTTTTTGACCAAAGACAATACCTTCTTCTAAAGGTGACGGAAGGTGAAAAGATAGGGGCAGTTCATGTAGCATTATCTGTTTTGAAAAAAAAAATAGAAAATATGTAAACTACAAATTTTTAGATTAGTTTGTTAAATCTAGTTTCAATGGGCCATGATATAAAAAAAGAAAAAAAATCATATTCAGTAAATAACTATTTATTTATTATTACAAAATATGTTTTAGTGAAAAATTAATCAAATCAAACGCATGTCACGCACTTTTCAAAACTGTCAGCCATATTGGAAAGGAAGAATGTACTAGAATGGTTTAGTTAGAATAATACATTATGCAAAATCTGTTAGGATGTCTACTATTTATTATACAAATAGAAATTACAATCCAACAGGTGGAAGTCTTTCTTCATGCTCCACTTATAACCGATTTATTAAAAACTAAATGGTCAATAATTGTTCGTTATAGTACCTTCTTACAACATAATTATTTATTTATTATGATAAATGTACACTCACACATTTTTACCTCTCGCTAAGAGAGGTATTGGATTCATGCTAAAAATCGCATATCCAGATTTTATTGAATAAGCATGTTTTAAGGTCCCTACAATCCGATTTTAACATTTTTACGATGATGTCTGTGTGTGTGTGTGTGGATGTGTGTGTGTGGGATGTTGGAAGGACGGTTACTCAAAAACTATAAGACTTAAAATTTGTTTAACAACGTATTTCCCAATCGGACATTCATGGGAAGATCTGAAAAGGTTTTGGTAACAATTGGACAACCGGAAGTAGAAGATTCTTGAAAAAAAATCTTCTAAATATTATTTTTTGAAAATTTTTCTTGATAATATTAAAGAAAAATAAATTCTCTTTCTGATACATTTAAATATTTTTATACATATTTTATAGATTTAGAGATAAAAGGAATATAATATATAAAATAATGTAATTAATTTTACAACCGAAAGGATGCCATGAAAAAAAAAAGCAAATTTAAATTATTTGTAACTGACAGATAAATGTCAGTGTCAGAAATAATGAGTAATGAAAGAAAAATGTATTTGGAGAATCCCTTAATTCTTGATCTGTGACTATTATGGAGATGACAAGTCTAGGTTGAAGGACTTAAATTTGTTTCAAACATTATGGGACAATGTACACCAGTACTGTAGACTAGAGTAACTTTGAATTGCGAAAAAGCTATCAAATTCTTCTCAAGTAAGTTGTAAATATTGACAAAATTACACATCGATATAAGAATAATCGGAGTGCAATCTATCCGTCACTTTATTAAAGGGAATTAAGGTTATTTAAATTATTATAAAATCTTTCAGAACTCATATTTCAATAGAATAATACAACCTTTTTTTGTATTTGTTGTTTTGTAGTTCATGTTTTTACCTGAAGAAGGCAATAGTCTATATTGTCGAAACGTTGTAATTTAAATAAATACAAACAGAATTTAACTAAAAAGGTTGTATTATTCTATTAAGGTTATTTAGATATAACAAGTATGAAAAAATAAAATGTAAAAGAAGATATATAAGAATAGATGCACAATCCAGATATATACATTTTAGACCGCCCAAAATTAATGTTTTTACTAGAAGAATATGAAGAGAAAGTAAACAAAGTTGTTCGAATTGAAAATTGCTGTTACCAGCCTAATATTTATATATGGTAAACTCTACTTTGTAATTTATTGTAACATAATTTATGGTAAAATATCTTTATGTTGAGACATGCTACTATTGAATAATAAAGAAGTTTATACGTCATAGATTTATATGAATATATTATTTGTATTTATAAAAATATTCTTTGCTTTATGCATACATCCAGGTAAAATATACGGCGAGAGGTTATGTGCTGGCCACATCAGATTTTTTATAAAAGAAAAAAATAAACTCCCAATATGTCTTATACACGCTGTTGTATGGTTTATGCCCGGTTGCACCGGTGACAATTAAATTTTTAGTGTTCCTTAAACAGACAATATCATATCGGAATGTCAAATGGGTAATTGAATATTGCTGTCAAAATGTCGCTTTCCATTTTTCATAGCTTAAAATGTGAGTCAGCCATTGACCTCTATATACAAAATAGACCGTCGTCTTGAATAACTTGAATGTATCAACCAAAAATGCAACCCGCCTGACAGGTGGGATCTCTGTCTCTCTCTAACATCTGTGTATAGGTGGACCAAGTATATTTGATCACATATTATCTATACATATATCGAAAAGGCGTAAAATTGAATCCCCCAGCACGTTGCATAAATGGAAATGACAAATAATGATGATTCCAAGCTTAACAGGATGTAATTTTTTCTTCTTCATCATGAATTTGTCGAACTGGTACAGCTGACGCATGCGTACTTGTCACTGTTAGAAAGAGATAGTGATCCCACCATGACAATTAAGAGGATACAGCCCCTACCATTGTAAAGATATAGAAGTCGCCGATCCATTTTGTATAGAGAAATCAATGGAGTCGGCGTTGCAACTGGGCACAAATAATTTTGACACTTGGGCATCCCTTCATTTTCATCGTTATTACATTTGTTTGTGATTTTGTTTTAATTTCATAGCTAACACAATAAACAAGTAACTTTTATAAAATTTGAAATTCGATTTGTTCAGTTACAAAACATGCAAAATAAAGTTTGAGTATTATATTGGATGCAGATTGTAGGGGAAAACCATTTTTCCATATTAAACGTCTACGTCCCGCTTTTTGTGTTACACCCGGTATGCGCTAATAAACTAATGTATCTACTATTTACCCCAAACAAATACTAACACTTTCCAAATTATCATTTATTCTGCTTTAACCTAACCACACTTTCATCGTCTTGTTCAGTACACTCGTGACCTCTTTCTTCAACAATTCCGCGAACAGTGAGCGATGAGCTCAGTGCGTCAGAGAAACAAAAATGAATAAAAAAGCGCTCCTGTGTTACAAACCCAGTAACCGTTCCGGTTTGTTGCAGAGACTCCAAGGACTTGCAAAAGCCCACGTCCAGCAACGATGCAGTGGTTAGATTCTACAGATACGTTCAAGCGGCGAGAGACGGACAAGACCAGAGGGAATGTTTGAGGTTATATCCATCGTGTAACATCAACACCGAATTATAGGGAGCAGATGTAGCAGGAATAATCGAAATAGTGAATGTTGGAAGAATGCATATTGAAGAGTAAATGGTTTAATAATACTCAAATGTGGTAAATATCGGTAAAATGGTTCTTAAGTCCTCATGAACAAACATTTTTAAAGATTATAAAATTTCTTAATTAGATTATCATTGATGTCGTCAAAAACAATCGATATTATGGTCTCGCTTTGTGATTTATATTCGTATTTGGTTTGTCAAAATCACAGCCTTTCTTGTGGCATAATTTTATTTTTGCATTTCGGTGTTCTTATGAATCTATAAAAGCACTGATAACACGTAAATAAGATCTATAAGCACACCGTTTGAAAAAAAATATTAATGTATACAATCAAGCAAAACACACAACACAGTCAAAATATGAAATTTCAATTGTTAGTGGAAAGCGCTACCAACATAACTGGCAAAAAGCACCTAGTCATATTTTTGATGTATTTTTGAAAAGTTTCATTGCAAAATTACCTCAATAGAAAAAATAGTATAAAAAACATGTTTCATAAGACCTGTTAATACACTCGTCCTTTGTAAAACTCGCCTCGCGGCTTGTTTTCCAAACTTGGACTCGTGCGTTAACAGATTGCCTTATGATACTTGCTTTTTAATGAACTATTATTTTATTTCATACTGGTGTCTAAAGCAATGTTTTTTGAATGATTTATAAAACAATAAGTGAAACGTTAAAGTCTTAGAACTTCAAAATTTTACCTTCACACAAAACCTAAGTAAAAGATAGGATATTATAATAAAATACAGTAATTTTTTAAAGATTTCAAGGTTATCTGTATCATGAACGAATTAACAAAATGGCATACATTTATCTCTGTCATTTGCAAAGCCTACAAGCATGTGCGATAAGGATGTATATAGCACGCTTATCTTTCAAAAATTAATATTGTTTATTATTCAGATATCTTACCTTGATTCATAGCCGTTCGAATAACGTTATTTTCTGCCAGTATCACTGACACTGACTTGTCTGCATCTCATTTTTCACATATTTGATTTTATATTTGCTAATACTCTTACCAGTTGACTTATTTTTGAATTTTGAATGCTTTCACTGTAACATATATTATTATAATAGTAGTATCATATGTACCCTCATAAAAACTAAGTAAACGACATTACTGAATTTGACAGAATGGCCGGAGCTAAAATCTTAATTCATACAATTCGTAAATGATCTTGATCGGACATCTTTAAAAAAATTCTGTAGGTGGAAATATCCCCTTTTTATAAAATTAAACTTTTAATTAAAATATTAATAATAAATGTGATATTTTAAATCATATATCTCAATATCATATATTAATTTATATATAAAATTAAGAATCTTGATAAGGCTGGACGGCTAGACAATTGGGTTCCTCCACTCTAATGTTTTTATTATTTTAAATGAAAGTATTAAAAATTCATAATTGTTTTAACTGCATTTGATTTTTAACGAAACCTATAGCTATCTTTCTTGCACTAGTTTCCATAGTAGGCTGCGTGAGAAAGATAGCAATGTGACATAGAAGTATAGATGCTTAAAATCTTAAACATTTCAAAAACTAATAATTTTTTTAAAACTTTTTTCGTCTCAATCATTATTTTTTTCTTATCTACTTTCAATATAAGTAATATATTATTAAATTTTCTGTTATGGTGGAGGACCCCATTAAGTCTAATATTTATCTCAAAGGAGGAAAAATAACTTATTTTATTTAATTATTTATTTATTATTAAAAAATTAGAGGACTGGTTCTATTTTCAAAACAAACATTAATACGGAATAAGGTATAAAATGTTTCATAACTTCAAAATAAATGAGAAGTCACATTACAGTTAGCTCTCAGGTAACTTTAATACTAGTTTAGTTTGTAATATAAGATAAAATGTATCAGATACGACACACATTTACACTAAATATAATAGAATAGAAAATATTATTACAAAAAAATCTTTTCAGACATATGGAATCATTAGAATTTTTATTATTTATTACTACAGAGTGATCAACAATAACTGATTCAGTTGACAATAAAAAAAAAATTGAAATTGGTAAGACTGATTCATAAATTTACTTCCTGTTGTTGACACTATTGTCAGTGACATTTGAAAATTTAAATTTGAGTATATTTACAATTTTTTCTTTAAAATGATCGTGTTTTTTTTACTTACAACCCTTTTTTTGTTACATTACCCACAGAGCAATAATCTAAAGTATTTCAATCACTCAAAATCTTATTAGCTATCAAGCTCTTGCTGTGACATAACCTATTTGTATCGTAAAATAACATATCAAATAGTATTTCCGCTCGTCTATTGTTGTATACACTATGGAATAAAAAGATCCTCAGGATTCTATCGCCAACTGAAGCAGTTATTTTTGATTACTCTGTACTATCATAATGTAGAATATATTAATTTATAGTGCTAGATATAAAACATACCAATATGAGAACATTTCTCAGGTCTACATATAGTTTTAAATTAATTTATTTTCGCTTTATTTATTATAGCTTATTATTAGAGTAAGATTCGCTTTGCTTTACTTTGAAGTTATGAAATAATAAGCTTTTAGTTGTAGTCGAACTAATTTTAATTTAATAACTGTGAAGATAGTTATTATAATTCCCTGCAGTTTGCTCAACATATTGTGCTAATTTTTAAATCACAAAGTCGAAATTCAAATTTGGTTGAGGTTTGTACATAATATGTAAGGAAATATGGGTGAATTTCGACTGTTAATTTAATTTTATTTATTAATAGATTTAGATTATTTATTCTTATTTATTTTATTATTTATTTATTGTATGAATGAAAGAAGTGGAAAAAATATATGTGATACAATTATTTTTTTTAATTTTAAACCTATACCTATTTTAATAATTATCATTTGTTAAAAAAAATATGTATACCTTAAGATTATCCTACCGGGGTCCTGGATCCTTTAAACTGTCAGCAAACATGAACCAAGTAACCTGGAACAATAAATAAATATTATTTCACTAATGTACATATAATATCATTTTTAAGTAAATTAAATACAATATATTATTTGTTTTATTTTATTACCCGCAAATGTTAGTTAATATTTCTTAAGAATATATTTTTTTGCACCTACAGTTATTTAAAAAATATTCTAAAATAGCATGATTACGAATATTCTTGTATGCATGCAGAAGTGAAATTAACGCCTTTCTTTTTTTATTGAAAAAAATGTATAAGAATCTCTAGTTCTTATTGCCAAAATGAAGAATAAATATAAAATAATAAACACTTCCCAATGAGTCCTCCACTATTTGTGTTGTACCGTTGACACATAAAGTTTAACCTTAAACAAAAAAATGCAAATCGAAATTTTAATCCTCTATGGTCTCCTGTGACTTGAGAGTTACACATTATATTTTATTTTGACTTTTGACTCAACTGTGCGCTCAACACCTTTTGTAGTCGCTTATAACTTTCAAGGAACAACACGAGAACATATTTTTCGACACTGAATTGTACAAAATGTTTAGTCGCGCAACTGAAAAATTTGAAAATGGCGCATGATATGATACCTCATATTTTGCAATTTTTTTTTGTAAGAAAATTATGTGAATTTCTGTGTAACAAAATTATTTAATTACAATTTTAGAGTGTTCTAATAATAAAAAGTAAAATATTCATCTTTATAACATTTCCAAAATTATTGAGAGATGTAGGTATGTAACTTTCAGGGTACACTGGACTCAATCAGATCTCCCATCAATTAATGAGAAGAAAATGTTCTATCTGAAAATGAAAAAAATCTATTTTGTTCCAAAGAAGATGTTTTCCTGGCAGAAAATACACAACAACTTGAAACCGAATAAAGAAATAAGGGAAACAATTTGGATTAGTTGAGAGAAGAGGGAAAGTTACTCCAATGCAAACTAGGGACACCCGTAATGACCAAAAAGGACGTTGGCCAAAATTTAGTATAAAAGAAGGGCATTGTAAATATTCAGGATCAATTGGCGTTTCTAAAATTGTATAGAATGTAAATTTATTATGTATTGTCTGACACAAGTTTCATATAATTATATAGAATTTGTTGCCCATTGTTACTTAGAAGTTACACACCCTTAACATAAAATTGTGGGGCTGAAATATAAATCATTCTAATTATATTCAGTAATGATGTTTGTCCTAAGCTAACTTAAAAAATATATATTATTTATATACAGTAGAATCCATTTAGTACGACTTCGTTTTATAACGGCCAATCGCTTTTAGCGACGTAGATGCAAACTCAAGTATGGTTTTCATAAAAATGACTGCGAAAGTATATTCGTTTAGTACGACTCCGGTTAAAGCGACCAACCGCTTTGAGCGACCTAATTTACTAAAAATCGTCCGTTTAGAGCGACGCTGCAGAAGTGCTCAATGTATTTGTGCATACAAATTACGATGATGGAATTTTGAAAAGTTATATGTAGTATATGAGTAAATCAGATAACCGGAAATGGAACTTTACTGGCAGCTCAAAATACCTTTAAATGATTTTTTTTTCGAGATTTATGTTATATAAAAATTAAAGATTACTAAATTTTCTACAGGTTTGCATTAATACTTTTTCTATATATGTTATGGATAAATTTATAAAATTATCTGTCAACAAACTAATCATTTCAAATAATAATAGTAACTGAAACAATAATTATATGGAAAGGAACTTAATACAGTTTCCAGCATGAGTAAATATGTAAAAATATAGGTAAGATAATAAAAACATATATCATCACGGCATATTACCCATTACTGGGTGAGCCAATCTGCTTTGTACGCAGGCGTCACTTCACGCGAAACGGGTTCGATTTCGACCGACGCCAAATATTTTAGAATTTTAAATGGCACAAAATTGACCCCTATGTTGCACAATGAATATAGGTAAGTATATAAATAAATAAAATAAATATGTCATCACGGCATATTACCCATTGCTGGGACTGCCAATCTGCTTTGTACACAGATTTCGATAACGATGGTGACATACTTCTACCGTGCGGGCGTTTACCATGTATCACCTCACGAGCGCTTATTGCTCGCGTGGAGAGTGCACCATAGGGGTCATTTTTGTGCCATTTAAAATTCGAAATATCGATGGCGTCGATCGGGATCAAACCCGGTATTTAAATTTAATTTAATTTTAATTATTGTGTTAGCCACATCAGATTTTTTAAATAGTTATACTTGCTTTACAAATATTAAATTTAGATGTAGAAAAAATATTGTACATGCACCTTGTGCGTGAAATATATATCGTACTCTGGAATGATTTATTGACTTGGCTAAAGTCTTGTCAAAAAACTTGCTCTCGTGCATTAAACATATATTCCGCTCACATGGTACACAAATAACTATTTTTTAATATTCTATGACGTAGATGTTAATCTCATTTTATTCTCAAACAGTAGAGTTTGCTAATAATTGGAGTAACATAAATTACTCTACTTCAACAGATAAAAATATATACATAAATAAGTTTACAACTTTTGTGATTAATAATTGGAAATACATATATGTAGATCTTAAGCAATTTAGTGAAATAATTAATAAAAAGGTCCGTTTTATAGTCCAAATTTTGATAATCACTGGCGTGATATTCCTACCTATGTCTTTCAACATATCTTTCATTTCCATTCAAATGCATGTGGTTTCTGTCTGGGGTGAAATCATAAATTCAAAAAATCTGATGTGGACACCACACGACTTCCTTGTACGATTATTAAACTATACATATTTTTTTAATAAATAAATTACAAAATATTAATTTTAATTTCAAAACAGTAAGATATATAGCGACCATAAAGGTAGTTTTTAAAGAGAGTTTTGATTACAATAAAGAAATATTTGATTACAACAATGAATTTGACTAATTTCATAATAAAAATATAATATTTGTTATTGTACGAATCATAAAAATGCACGTATTTAACGTAATTTGACATGAACATTTTTTTTATGTTTTTCTCTTAATCCATAGCAAGCTTTATTACAAAAACAAAAAAGTATATAATTTTTAAATTTACATATCTCGCTTATACAAAGGGCTAATTTAATAATACTTCATGTGCTAGACGCAGAAATTAATTCTCTAAAACTTTTATTTGAAGCATTTATTTCTAAAATCAAAATAAAATCATTTTATTCAAGAAAAACTGTTAAGAACTTCAAGTAATGTACCACTTCCGGTTAGCCTATTTTAACCAAAATCTATTATGTTATTTCGATTGACATAAAAGTCTTTTATACCAAATTTGAAAAGTTTTGGATTATATTTTAAAACAGTTTTTCATTAAAATCTATTATAGGCTTCAAGTAAAGTGCCACTTCTGGAAATTGTGTAATAACCAGAAAGGGAGGTGCACAACTAGATGTTATAGGAGTCCTAAATACAAAATTTCAACTTTCTACGGCTTACCGTTTTTGAGTTATGCGAGATACGTACGTACGTACGTACGTACAGACGTCACGACGAAATTAGTCAAAATGGATTCAGGGATGATCAAAATGGATATTTCCGCTGAAATCTGAAAACCGAAATTTTTCGCGATTACAATACTTCCTTTACTTACGTACAAGGAAGTAAAAAGTGAATATAGTAAAAATTTAGAATAAAGTAGATGTGTAACGTACATGCCAATCTGCTTTGTATACAGTTTTCGGTAATGATGGAATATTTGTACCGTGTGGGCGCACCCAGCAATGGGTAATATGCCGTGATGAAATATTTATTTATTTATTTTATTTGTAACATACATGTTAAGGGTATTAAAAACAGAGTAAATAATAACTTTTTATAAACTATGATAGAGACTTATCATAGTATTAAGGTCTAATACACTTTTTACTTCCTTGTACGTAAGTAAAGGAAGTATTGTAATCGCGAAAAATTTCGGTTTTCAGATTTCAACGGAAATATCCATTTTGATCATCCCTGAATCCATTTTGACTAATTTCGTCGTGACGTCTGTACGTACGTACGTACGTACGTCCGTACGTACGTATCTCGCATAACTCAAAAACGGCAAGCCGTAGAAAGTTTAAATTTTGTATTTAGGACTCCTATAACATCTAGTTGTGCACCTCCCTTTCTGGTTATTATACAATTTCCAGAAGTGGCACTTTACTTGAAGCTTATAATAGATTTTAATGAAAAACTGTTTTAAAATATAAAATATATACAGTTTTTCTTGAATAAAATGATTTTATTTTGATTTTACAAATAAATGCTTCAAATAAAAGTTTTAGAGAATTAATTTCTGCGTCTAGCACATCAAGTATTATTAAATTAGCCCTTTAAATAAGCGAGATATGTAAATTTAAAAATTATTTTTTTGTAATAAAGCTTGCTATGGATAAAAAAATGTTCATGTCAAATTACGTTAAATACGTACAATTTTATGATTCGTACAATAACAAATATTATATTTTTATTGTGAAATTAGTTATATTCATTGTTGTAATCAAATATTTTTTTGTTGTAATCAAAACTCTCTTTAACAACTCCCTTTATGGTCGCTATATATCTTACTATTTTGAAGTTAAAATTAATATTTTGTAATTTATTAAAAAATATATGTATAGTTTAATATTCGTACAAGGAAGTCGTGTGGTGTCCACACCAGATTTTTTTAATTTGTTACTATTGTGGCAAGTGGAAGATTCCACTAAAATCAATTATTTATAAGAATGTTACTAAAACTCAATAAGGATCAAATTTCTTAGAAAACAACAACAAACATGTGTGAATTTTGGAAAAACCTATCAAGTTTTGATTTAGTTTCGAACCCTGGAAGTGGCGATATGTGATAAATGCTGTAATCCGAGATTACAACTGGTGAATGTTTAGTAAATAATAACACATAATTACTTTGGCGACTGGCGAACAAAGCTGGAATGGACGCCCGAAAACAAACAAATATATTAACGATTTTTTCAGAATTAATTAATTATTTACATATTATTCAATAGGACGCTTACATTCCAAATACAGAATAATATTACATATAGTAATATGAAGAGGTAAAGTAATATATATATATATATATATATATATATATATATATATATATATATATATATATATATATATATATATATATATATAATCCAAGAAAAAGATTAAACCTAATAAAATAAGATAATATTTATGTTTTTTTTTTCTATTTCTTAATTTAAGCGTTATTTGTTCTCTACCCTAATAAATATTGAAAAACTTTCTAAATTGAGGTTATTTTCACATCCATACAAAATCAGCAATCGGAAGAAATCTTTAGTCCGAACACCATCTTACATTTAGCAATTCGGATAACAAAGTATCTACTGTATTACCTCCTTATTTTTACTCGTATTTAAAAAAAACTATTTTAAAATGACAATGTGTAATAAAATGAATAAACTTATTTTGCTACTATTTGCCTATCCAGTTATTTTCCTGTATTAATCTTCTTAACCTCATCATCCATATTTAATATAGAATTTCATTCAATGAGTTTGTAATGCATTCATTAATTTGCAATTCAAAGTAAGTTCTGAAACCGTACATACATTTCATCGATATAAGTACTCCTACCTGCTACACATTGTTCTCACTACACTACACATGCTAATGCAATACAAATGACAATACCTACTTAATTCAAAACAATAATGTATGTAAAATAAACACTATAAGAAAATTTCACATGACAACACTACGAAAGACATCGAATTACTAAATTGTAATTTATAAAGATATTGACGATATTAATTTTTTACTAACGAACTTGTTAAAGATTGTTTCGTAAGGCTATGTTTATTAAAACAAGATATTTTCATGGTATTACTGCGTATAGGCAACCTTCTATGGTCTTATACATTGTGTTGAACATACCTAATAATACTTTTAATAAATTCAATACATTTTCTTCTAAAACTAGACAACTTAAATTACTTTTTTGTTGAATCTGGAATACAATTGTACAATTTAAATCCTTTAATATTTAAGGAATTTTCTGCAGAAGCTTTATAAACTGTACCCATTTTGAAATCAAATTTATTTCTTAAATTATATTTTGTAAATTCATGTTTAAAGACACACTCGTTACTTAGATATGTAGGGAGAAAATTATTTATAATTTTATAAATGAATATTAATGTTAAATAATATATTCTCTGTTTAATGCATTTAGCATGCTATTTATACTTGTGTATCTATTGACTTTCAAAATACATCGCATAGCCCTATTTCGTATATATTGAATTCTTTGTAATTGATTTTTATTACATAAAAATAAAATAGTCGCACAGAAATCTATGTGGGGAGCTATAATAGTTTTATATATATATATATATATATATATATATATATATATATATATATATATATATATATATTGACAGCTTGAATGTAGTTCATTATATTTCTTATTCTATGTTATTATTATTAAATATTTAACAATAATTTCTCGTACAGTTATCAGTTATATAAGGTTTGTTCTTGCACCACTTCTTGGATGCGATCATATACGCATTTATTAACCATTTTGTGTACATGGCTTGTTCGTGTACTTTTTCAGACATATGTAAGAAATTTTGTTTGGTTGGAACGGACAACGGACTTGCCATATCATTAATTATTGTTTCTTCTGCAGAAAAAATATCAGTCAATTATCTAAAAACAAATATTAATTATTTATCACATTACATGCCCAAATAATTAGTATTTGTTATTCGAGGTTGGTCAAATATCAAATCCATTTCTTCATCAGATGAATCAGATAACAATAATTCTAGATCAGTTTCAAATTCCAAATTACTCATTATGTTCACTTAGGAAAACAGATAAACAATCACAGATTATGCTTCAATAATTTTCCCGCACCAAAAATTGCGGTGCGCTTGTGCTGACAAATGGTACATTCCCTGGTACATTCAGTGCCGGATTAACCATGAGGCGCATGAGGCGCGCGCCTCAGGGCCCGGGCCTGCTTGGGGCCCGGCGACCTGGTCACGCAACCATCGAGTTTTTATTTTTTACGATTTTTATTTTATATCTATAGAACCGAAACTTTCGACTAAACTCAGTACATTTTATAGAATAAAATTTGGCTAATAAATATGTGATCTTGTTATTTGTTTACTTGAATTCAGCCGGTGTGTATTTATAAATCACATTTTACAAGTCTATTTGTCAAAAAATTCGTATATTTCCCATGCTTACAATGAAGTCGTTGTATTTTATATATTATTAGAGAGCGTTTTGTTTTTATTTACTTTATGAGTTTATATTTTTTTTATTGTTTTTTGTATAATTTATGAAATAAATTATTTTTCTAGGGTCATATATTTTATTCTAGGGGCCCGAAAATTGTTAGCGCCTCAGGCCCGAAAGTACTTTAATCCGGCCCTGGGTACATTGCGCAGACCAGTGGATGGATCTGACAGTCCGCGACTGGGTTCATATATATGCGCCCGATGTCTGTAGGAACAAATATACCAACAGCCCGAGGACTGTACAACTGTCAGTTGAAATGATATTTTTAGCTATAGGAACAAACCTATATTATTAAAAAAAATCTGATGTGGCCAGCACAATACCTTCCGTCAATCCTGTGCATTATGTATAAATTCCATACATAAATTTTCTTGCAAAAGATTCTAAATTTCCAGTGAAATTATTTCATTAACAAAATATGCAAATTTCACTAGACACTGACTTCTTCTTCCTCTTCTTTAGCTTTTCCCATTCGTTACGGGCAGCTATTTTTTATATTCTTCTTCCATTCATTTCTGTTTTGCGTGTCGTTCTTATTCAGTTCCTTCTCGCTCTTCTCTTTTCTAGAAACTTCTAATACTAGAGTTATTTCCCTTATTCTTTCATTCCTTACCGTATCGAAAACAAGCAATCGGAAGTAAAATGTGTTGAACAACTTTGCTAGCTTAGCATTTGCTTGATTTGCTCGCAAGCAATCCAATTATGATGTGTTTATATCAATTACATGTCAAAAAGGATTTCAAAGTTTTGTGAGGTTTATAACATTGTTAAATTTGAAATATTTTCTTAGACCTAAAAAATTTTCAAAATTAATTCTACTATCTGCAAATAACTGTACCTACCTATAAATTCATTTTGTATAACTTTCCAAACAATAAAAGAGATATGAGAGATACACATGTTATATTTGACAACTATATAATTTTCTCGATGACATTTATGAATATCAGTTCGTCATATAGCTAGCAAATGTGTCAATGTACTAAGCAACAAGTCTCGTTTGCTTACCTAGTATTTGCTTGAACTGCTTACTTTAATGAACGCATCTATTGATACTGACATCTGTCAATTTGTATTATCTGAATATATTAGCAGTTTCTATGGCTAGCATATCTGGCTATTTTAAGAAACTTAATATCTTTATAATTCTTTAACTCTATATCTAATGAATATGAAGTATAAAATACGATCAAATCGTAAAGAATAATATATTCTTCAGGTTATAATAACGTTAAATGTCAATAAATGATATTTAACTGCGTTTTTTTTTTTCAAGAAAATCTGTTAAAATCTTCAAATAAGGGTACTTCTAGTTGACCATTTATAACCAAAATCTAATCACTTGTTCGTCTGGATGTAAACTTGAGAAATATGAAAAATTATATATTTTGGAATCGTGGTATTTAAGTTATGCGATCCGAAACTTTTGTCACACACACACATACAGACACACACACATACATACATATAGACATCATCGTAAAAATGGTAAAATCGAATTTTAGGGATCCTAAAACGTACTTATTCACTAAAAACTCATCATTGAATTTTTTGACCAAAGACAATATCTTCCTTACCTAAAGGAGACGGAAGGTAAAAATGTATGTATTTTGTATTATAATAAAGTTTTTATATATTATGTTTTCGTATTATTATTATTGTAACGATTTATTTACATGGGTAAAGTATAAAAATCAAAGAAATATTATTAATTAAAATAATACGTTTATTAAACGATAAATAATTAGGATAAATATTAAAAAGATAATAAAAATAACTAACACTATGATTAAATAATTATGAAAACTAATTTAAGACAGAATATTATTATATACTTAAATACTAGGATTATTTATTTCAACAATATTTATCACTCTATTTATTTATAACTACATTTATTTATGTTCACAACACGTAGACTGTTTATTTATATCACCAACTGTTCATTCACGATGCGTGTCATATCAGAATGTGTTCGCTGGGTTTGGCAACGGGTTTATAAAGCGCGATGTCCTTCTCGAACTTTCCGACGCGTCATAACATATAAAGGATCAAACCACCAGATGTAATTAAACTAGTCTAGACGCGTATGGGTTTTCCCGCTGGCTATACGTTATTGGTCGAGAATATTCTACCAGTGGCAGCACTCGCATACTCTTAAGTCAGGGGCGCATGTTACATTATATTATATCATTTTAGAATATTAAACAAATAAGTATACATTTCAAACATATTATTGTTTATTATACTAAGAACTTACAAAATAATTATAATTATAATTATTTAGCATTGGAAGTTCGAAGTAGGTAAATTATTCCAAAACATGTAAGTTAAATTGGTTTATCAATTTATTTTTTCCAATCGCAAATGTATGATAAATAGAGTTGCAATTAATTTCAATAATTATTTTAATTATAAATATAAATACATCACGTATTAGTACCGCACGGGCATACATTTTAATTATATATTTATTATGACTAACTTAAAAACAAATAATATATAATACGAATAATTTTCATGGGCAAATTTTATACTTTCAGTAGAAGTAGAAGATAAAGATCCTGATAGTACAAATAGTTTCTCAAAATTATTTACATTTGGAAACATTGTATTCCAGTCCAAATTTCCAACAGTAAGTAGCCAAATAATTGACTGTATAATAAATAAATATAAAGACAGATGAATAAATATAGTTTTATTGTTTCAAGTTTCCTTTCATAGAATTACATTTCTATTTTATTTGTACAGGTATTTTAATCACCATTCTATATTCAGTATGCACTGAACATTAAAGTTCATTTTCTTTCAATGGTCAATTGTACACAGTAGTTCAATAGTATAAAACGTATAAGATCGGAAAGTGTTATTTTATTTGTTGGCTAATCTTGAACGCTTCCGAATCCAACAAATGACAGTCTGAACGTAGAACATTTGTTATTTTATTTGCTACCAATAATATGTATATTTATAACAAAAATAATTATTGTAATGTTACATGTAAGAATAAAATTTAAAATAGAAAATCTCTGAAATTTGAACAATTCATTTACTCATTTACCCTAACTACTAATGATAAAATATAAATTTTCAGGACTATTGTCTGTTTTTAAACTAATTGGAGTAAATTTAAATTTCTTTAGTATGACGATCACCTACGTTTTTGACTGGCTGAGTGAAACTTGTACACAAACAAAAATATTTTTCCATTTTAACATTTAATCATACAACCTCTTTTACACTTAAAATTTTTCATACTAACTTATTTTCTATTATTTTGAAAATTAAAAATAAACAGTTCTTGTAAAAGCTAATAATTGTACGGTAGAATATAACAAAGAATAAACTTCAATAATTTTAAATATGTTGTAATACTAAGTGATCCCTGAAATGTTTATTTACAACTTTGGGAGCCCGTATTGTGAAGTCAGGTAAGCGCTAAGAGCTCTCAACGTCTCTACGTTAGGTATATATATCGTCCATATCAAAATCTGCGAAAATAAAACCAAATTATTTTTTTTTATATTTTTGAGGTAATACCTTGGCTTCCGGTGCCGGTTGCCTTAAATAAACTAAATGTTACCAAACACAAAGACAATTTTCAAATTAAAATAATAAGTTATAACATTTCGTTTCGTCCCATTTTTCGTAGGACTTGGCCTTAGATTCTAGCACAGTATGCCTACTGTATAATCTGACGCTGATTTTAAAAATTGTTTAACTTTAAAGTGAAAACACATCAGTACCCAATTTTCATTCATAATTCGAACAAGGTCAATCATTCAATTCATTTCCAATCCAAAATCCATATTTATGAGACACCCTCAGAAAGAATCCAATCGCTTTCATTTATCCTCAATCGCTAACCCACAAACTCTTGGGTCAATTCCGGTCACGTGCACCCTCGTTCCTCACTAAGGAGCTTCCTTCCTGTGGCAAGGTGCGTATATAATCTAGTCATGGCGTCGGAGGAAGCATTGTCTTGTCTTCAGCCATGGCCTTCAAGCTGTTAGCTTTGTGTGTTTTAGTGGGTGCTGCTGCAGCTAGCCCCAAAGCAGCTGATGTCTTCTTCGATATGTACGCCACCTGCTTGAAGGATTTCTCAATGAGTTGCGTCAAGCCTAAAGCTATGAGGTGGATCAATCAAGTGGTTAGTGAAGACGTGATTGAAATTACGGAGGATTTGCAGATTGTGAGGGATCCCAATGTGCAACTTGAGGTAGGAGAAAATTGTAGTATATTTAATATTTTATTTCAGTTTTTTTTATATAAATAATGTTTTTCTTTGTGTTAAATACATCTTATAAGATGAATGAGTGTTATTGTGTAAGATACGAGGATACTACTACATACTGAGATTTTTGAAATTAAATTCCTTGGACGAAATCAATTTAGTGTGTCTATTGTAAAATATCTGGCATACCAAACATTTTACCATAATCAGGGTCTAAATGTACTAGCTCTCGTAAAACTTTTTTCTATCATAAAATTGCAGAACAAAATGAAAAAATTATTATTCAAAAAATAAATGGATAGACTTTTATATTTACTAAAACATTAAAATATTGAAACAGCAACAATAGGAAATATGTTTTATGCCTAGTAAGATATTATGGATAAAAATGTTTTAAGATTCGACATTTCTACGATGTCTGAAGTCCGATAGTGTATTCGCAGTACAGGATGATTGGAAAAATAAGGACTAATGGCTATTTTTTATTAGTAATTTTAAAACGATAGTTTAAATTACAAACTTAAATGCCACTTTTTGGTGTACATTGGTTTTTAATTCTACATCCGGGTTCGCCGAAAGCGAGATTATCGTTGATTTTTTAAAATGGAGTGAATATTTTTTTTTATATTTGTTGAAAGTAAGTAGATTTACAGTCATTGCAAATACATGCATTTTCATTAAAAATTAACGTAGTTATTAATATTTCAAAATTGAAGCTGTGGAGTTAACAACCAGAGAGCCCCACTTTTTAGCGAAATTGAGTTTCTTGTATAAATTCTCTGTTATGCATCCTCACAGTTATAACAAAAATCTGATGTGGCCAGCACATAACCTCTCGCCGTATATTTTACCTGGCTGTATGCATAAAGCAAAGAATATTTTTATAAATACAAATAATATATTCATATAAATCTATGACGTATAAACTTCTTTATTATTCAATAATAGCATGTCTCAACATGAAGATATTTTACCATAAATTATATATTATTATATAATTTTCAATTCGAACAACGTTGTTTACTTTCTCTTCATATTCTTCTAGTAAAAACATTAATTTTGGGCGGTCTAAAATGTATATATGGATTGTGCATCTATTCTTACATATCTTCTTTTACATTTTATTTTTTCATACATGTTATATCTAAATAACACTAATTCCCTTTAATAAAGTGACGGATAGATTACACTCCGATTATTCTTATATCGATGTGTAATTTTGTCAATATTTACAACTTACTTGAGAAGAATTTGATAGCTTTTTCGCAATTCAAAGTTACTCTAGTCTATAGTACTGGTGTACATTGTCCCATAATGTTTGAAACAAATTTAAGTCCTTCAACCTAGACTTGTCATCTCCATAATAGTCACAGATCAAGCATTAAGGGATTCTCCAAGTACATTTTTCTTTCATTACTCATTATTTCTGACACTGACATTTATCTGTCAGTTACAAATAATTTAAATTATCAACTATTTTTCATGGCATTCTTTCGGCTGTCAAATTTATTACAACAGATTATTTTATATATTATACTTCTTTTATCTCTAAATCTATGGAATATATAATAAAATATTTAAATGTATCAGATAGAGAATTTAATTTTCTTTAATATTACCACGAAAAATTTTCAAAAAATAATATTTAGAAGATTTTTTTTCAAGAATCTTCTACTTCCGGTTGTCCAATTATTACCAAAACCTTTTCAGATCTTCCCATGAATGTCCGATTGGGAAATACGTTGTTAAACAAATTTTAAGTCTTATAGTTTTTGAGTAACCGTCCTTCCAACATCCCACACACACACACACACACACACACACACACACACACATCCACACACACACACACACACACACACACACACACACACAGACATCATCGTAAAAATGTTAAAATCGGATTGTAGGGACCTTAAAACATGCTTATTCAATAAAATCTGGATATGCGATTTTTAGCATGAATGCAATACCTCTCTTAGCGAGAGGTAAAAATAGAACTACCTGTTCCAAAAAAAAAAAAAAAATGTGGCAGTAACCTGGTTTTTAACGTTATTGTGATTTATATTCGGGATATTTATCTAAATATTTTGCATCAAAAATCAGATATCTCCAAATTTCTTTTTTGATTTTCCGCAATCTTTAAAAAATTGAGCTACCTGGTTGACATTTGTACTATTTTTGTTTGCGATATTATTTTGACGTTTATCTGATGTGTTATTTGTTTTTATTTATTTTGAACTGCTAGAGAAAAATTATGTGTATTTCATTTTAATTTAATTTTTAACTTTATTGAATCTTAAACAGTTTGAATTGTCCGAAATAATCGAAATCAGGTAAACGTCTAAATATTTCCTTAAACAAAGACATAATATAGAGAAAGCAAATCTATAATTATTTGATCATTTTCTATCCTGCAACAATATAAATGATAAAATGCAAAATCTATCTTGACAATTAACTTGCTATCTACTTCGGCTTTATATTATAATCCAACATAGATTGCGCTGACATCTTTTATCACGTCGACTATGGTGTTTATAAATACCTATGGGCAGAAGTTTTTAAAATACAGCCGAACACTAAAGAATTAAATTTTATTATGATTAGTAACAACTACGTGAAATATGATATATCATTGACAATTTTAACATATTTGTTAAATATTATTTTGCAGACTTGCAGAGAACTAATTTATGTTAAATTCAAAATCAATCAAATTTTGTATATTTTGTTTATAGTTATAGAATACAATATTTTACTCTGCAATCATTATTTTGTTCGCAGGACCAACGTGGTGAGAAAGACATCTTCGACCGGTTCGACGACTTTCTCTCCACTCACCGCCTCATCGCCAAAGTACCTCAAGTCTTACAATCCTCCTCCTTCATTCCCCGAGCTTTAATCCCTAACCCAGTGGACGTCCCCCTTGTAGAAGAAGGCCGTGGCAAGAAAAAGTACTTGAAGAAACTGATGATCCCCTTCCTCCTTGGCCTGAAATTCAAGACAGCAGTCTTGGTTCCTCTTGCTCTGGCTCTCATTGCTCTGAAGACATGGAAGGCCATGACATTGGGTCTTCTTTCTATGGTGCTCACTGGTGCTATGATTATCTTCAAGTTCACCAAACCCAAAGTGGTGAATTATGAAGTGGTGCACTACCCGCATCATGTGGATCACCATGTGGAGCATGCACCAGCTGCGTGGGAACATGGCGGATATGGAAGGGAACTAGGAGATGAACAAATTGCCTACAGAGGACACTAACAGATGCCTGATGATGAATGGATGAACGATTATTTATTTTGTATTGTTATTTATTTATAATAAATAGTTGAATTTTATTTTTATTTATAATTATTCATTCCTATACATGTACACTCCTAAATATTTTATTTTAAAATGCTCTGGAAACTCTTAATAATATAGATTCTATTTCAAAATTCTTAATCTTGTTACAAATTTACAAAAAAAAAGAAACAGATCCATAAGTGTTTTACTCATAATTGGTAAAATATTAGTTTCTGTTGTACAGCAGTACAAATAAATCAAATAAAAAAAAAATGTAAAAACAGTTGGAATCTACGAACGTCTAAGAAGTATGATAAGACAATGAGCTAGTTTACACCCAATCCTATTCATGCGACCTGGCCTATACCTTGTCCTATAATAGGTCTTCTACAAATCGTTTACACCATGGGGACTTATGATAAATTTAGGTCTAATATAGGTTTAATATAGTCTTCGAGTCAATGCCATCTGTTGAAATACAATCGCACTTAATTTTTTTAAACTGCAATTTTATATGCCAGGTTGATAAAAGTATTTCAGGTAATGTAAGCATCATCAAATATCATGCAATCTTTAATTTGTTTTATTGGTATGTTAACGCGATGTCACTAGTGAAATATGTGCTCTTATTGACTTTCTTCGTTTGTATCATTGTGAACTTCACAAGGATCAAGATATTCAGCTTCGGAACATGTTTTTTTTTTCGTAATAATTCAACTAATTTAACTTACACAACCTACAAAATGTGATGTCAACAAAATCACAATACGGGTTAACCGCCACCTACAGGGTTTTCATCTAACACTTTAGGTCTCCAAAGCGTTTACACGCAGTTTGAAACTTGGCCTAAACTGGGTCAGGTCACATGAAAAAGAGACCTGACCTAAGCTAGGTCAGGTGGCCTACTAAGTGTTTACAGCATGGCGTCCTATAAGGTATAGGTCGAATATAAGGTATAGGACGCGGCCTAAACGATGGGTGTAAACTAGCTCAATATGGAAAAATAGATCTAGAAATAATCAATAGACTAAAGAAGGCAAATAACATTTACTACATCACCTATAAACTCTACGAAATAGGATAAAAAAGAAACAAATAAGGAAACAAAAATATATTTATACAATATAATAACTGTACCAACATGAATCCTGGAATTTGCAGAAAAACGTGATAAATAGAAGCAACTTACCTGATACGGACACATGAGGTTGGTCAGAAAAACCTAGTAAGAAAAATAGTAGAAACTGGAGATACATATAAACAAAAAAATCTGATGTGGCCAGCACATAACCTCTCGCCGTATATTTTACCTGGCTGTATGCATAAAGCAAAGATTATTTTTATAAATACAAATAATATATTCATATAAATCTATGACGTATAAACTTCTTTATTATTCAATAATAGCATGTCTCAACATGAAGATATTTTACCATAAATTATGTTACAATAAATTACAAAGTAGAGTTTACCATATATAAATATTAGGCTGGTAACAGCAATTTTCAATTCGAACAACTTTGTTTACTTTCTCTTCATATTCTTCTAGTAAAAACATTAATTTTGGGCGGTCTAAAATGTATATATCTGGATTGTGCATCTATTCTTATATATCTTCTTTTACATTTTATTTTTTCATACTTGTTACATCTAAATAACCTTAATTCCCTTTAATAAAGTGATGGATAGATTGCACTCCGATTTTGTCAATATTTACAACTTACTTGAGAAGAATTTGATAGCTTTTTCGCAATTCAAAGTTACTCTAGTCTACAGTACTGGTGTACATTGTCCCATAATGTTTGAAACAAATTTAAGTCCTTCAACCTAGACTTGTCATCTCCATAATAGTCACAGATCAAGAACTAAGGGATTCTCCAAGTACATTTTTAATTCATTACTCATTATTTCTGACACTGACATTTATCTGTCAGTTACAAATAATTTAAATTATCAACTATTTTTCATGGCATTCTTTCGGCTGTCAAATTTATTACAATAGATTATTTTATATATTATACTTCTTTTATCTCTAAATCTATGGAATATATAATAAAATATTTAAATGTATCAGATAGAGAATTTAATTTTCTTTAATATTACCACGAAAAATTTTCAAAAAATATTATTTAGAAGATTTTTTTTCAAGAATCTTCTACTTCCGGTTGTCCAATTATTACCAAAACCTTTTCAGATCATAGAGAATTTAATTTTCTTTAATATTATCAAGAAAAATTTTCAAAAAATAATATTTAGAAGATTTTTTTTCAAGAATCTTCTACTTCCGGTTGTCCAATTGTTACCAAAACCTTTTCAGATCTTCCCGGGAATGTCCGATTGGGAAATACGTTGTTAAACAAATTTTAAGTCTTATAGTTTTTGAGTAACCGTCCTTCCAACATCCCACACACACACACACACACACACACATCCACACACACACACACACACACACACAGACATCATCGTAAAAATGTTAAAATCGGATTGTAAGGACCTTAAAACGTGCTTATTCAATAAAATCTGGATATGCGATTTTTAGCATGAATGCAATACCTCTCTTAGCGAGAGGTAAAAAGATGAAGAGAAAGATCGAGGATAGCATGGGAAGCCGAACCCGGAAATAAAAGAGCTAGAATTTGGAAGAAATTAAAAATATGACCAAGGACATAAAGAAGTGGAAGGAATGAATTAAAATTAACCATGAGAAAAATAACTCCCATACCTGATTACGGGTTTTGGGGATATTTTGAATAAGATAAATATATGTAAAATACATACACGAATAAATACAATTTATAACTTTAAAACTAGTTTTCGATTATATGAATGATATAAATAGGTTTTGTTATAGGTAGGTACTGTTTTCAAAAAAAATTGACTGATTTTTGGAACAACTTTTACTTAAAATCTGGTTATAAAACCTGGTTTATATATAATATTTAACCTCTATATTGTACTAGGGGCAGAAAATGTCCCGTTGCCCTTTATCGTTAGAAATGCTATTTTTTCTATGTTAATAACTACTCCAATTATATTTTTCTTCATCATTAACGCCTAGATCAGGTAGGAAATCTAGAATAGAAGATTATTCATGTTGCAGACGTGCACTATTCTTACGTGTACCTAGCTTATGACACTAGGATATCGTGTGTATCTGCAATAAAGATGTAGAAATACTAGAGAACCGTTAGAGATTATACCATAATAACAATATCCTCGTATAAGGTAGATATATGATAAATGATAAAAAATAAAAATATGATAATAAATAAATTAACTATAATAATTATAAAGTAGACGTTATAAGGAAGTAGACAGTTCATACATCTCTACTTCTATGTCATGTCAAGCAATTGTTGCTAAATTACATGTTTATAAATATCATTTTGTATACGTGATCTGTTAGCATTTTCATAATTATGTATGAATTTGCCGAATTTTTATTGATAAGATTCATACAATCTAATTGAAATCTTTATGACATATGAGATGATAATGGATGTACTTTAAAAAAAGAAAAAAATGACATGACATGATTGTTGTGAACAACATATTTAATTGCTATGTAATTTTGAATTATTATCGTAGCATTGCATAGCATGACACGAACTATGTAGCCCTACCTGTCTATTCAAAATGTGTTATATTATATACAGTAGAACGTCAATAATCCGGATTAATTGAGACCGGACCCCATCCGGATTTTTGACGTGTCCGGATTTTCAAAATGAACCAATAAAATACTTTTTGGATGTCTTCAACGCAAAATATTAGTTGCAATCGGTCATAAATTACTGTGATGTTTAGAGAAGAGGAGCGGATAAATGAAACTATTCATTATTAATAAAATTTTACATGTTTTATTTAAAGAAAAATACTGCATTGTACAGTACATTACACATAATGTAAAACAGTATGTAAAATATAAAATTAATTTATAAAGCATTTGAAATTTTAAATAAATCTTTTATGGATTTCTGAACGATATTGGTTCGTTTTTCGAATCCGGATTATCGATCGTCCGGATTTTTGAAGTCCGGATTATTGACGCTCTACTGTATTCTAATTACAAATTAATTGTTTAAAAAATTACATACCTACTTAATGGCAATATAATATATGTAAAACATTGAAATACTGTAACATTACTCTGTAAACTAATTGTTATTCCTCTTCTAATAAATAATTCAGAATACTATTAATAATTAACAGTAAACAATTATGATAATTATTAGCTTACATATTATCATTTAAAAAAAGGTAGGTGTGTTTCGCTAGCAGGCTAGTACCTAAATTTAAATATCTAGCACCGTATTTTGGTGACTCAAAACAACATTCAATCACGTTCAAGTAACGTTCGATTTGTTTTAATTTCTTTAGACAAGTGTAACGTCTACTGTCTGTATTACATTTCAAAGTGTACCTATCATACACAAGAATGCAGTAGGTACATTTAAATATGGCGTCATTAACAATAATTTAAATATACTAGATACTAAACTAAGACTACATATCTATATACAAATGAAGCATAGTTTTAAGATAAACAGGAAAGAAATATATTATGAATTTGATAATGACAATATAAAATAATATAGAGCATCATCATCTGATTGTCATTAATATTGAGAGTTAAATTTGAACAAATAATTTTCCCAATTTTAGGATCACCATTTTTACCTCCCGCTCCCACTACCCTTGGTAAGGAGCTATAGGGATCGTGCTAAATATCACATTTTGGTAAATTACCACGTTTTAAGGTCCCTAGAATCTGATTTTAACATTTATATATATATATATATATATATATATATATATATATATATATATATATATATATATATATATATATATATATATATATATATATATATATGTGTGTGTGGTTACACAGTTCAGCTAAAGTGTATGTAACTCACAGATAAATATCACTGTCAAAAAATAATCATTTCAAATTAATAATAGCAACGTTTTGAAAAGAAAATTGTAAAAAGATCAATACTTATATGGATAGTTTCCAGCATTAATAAATATGTAGGTATGTATTAAAATTAAATAAAACATATATATCATCACAGCAATTTCTAATTGCTGGTGTGCTAAATTGCTTTGTACTCAGATTTTGGTAATGATGACATATTTGTATCGTGCGGGCGTTTGCCAAGCATCACCTCACGGGCACTCATTGCTGCCACAGGGGTCAATTTTGTGCCTTTTAAAATTCGAAATATGGCGTCGGTCTGGGTCGAATCCTGTTCCCCAGATTCGCGACCAGACACTCAGGCACGCAGCCACGAGGCCCCATAGGTATGTATTTAAATTAATAAAACTTAAATGGAGGGAGGTATTGCGTTGGCCACATCAGATTTTTTATTTTCGGATTCAGATTCTTTCATTAATGCACAAAATTGAATCAAATTTTCATTTTTGAATAATAATTTCGTTAGCTTGAAGATCAAGGAGTTTTATGTAAATTCTCATCAACATCGTTGATCACAACCTCAAAAGGATTTTAAAAAAGCTGAAATATTTAGAAAGGCCAGAATCGAATCTTGAAAAATAATACTAAAAAATGAACAAAAAAATTGTAGACAACTTTTAGATTTTCTTTTATGTGGTAATTATACTTCTTTTAGCTTTGTGGCATTATAAGGAATTGAGATAATTTTTTTTTTTTACTAAAATTAATAAATCATCACAGAGCACCAATTCCCTACCAAGATAACTATAAATTCCAACGTTAAACATTTCACTTCACCCTATTCATTTTTATTGCATATATGAGTACATACCCTTTGTAATTTACACAAATGTTTATTTAATTTTATTTAACTCTCTCAACTTCGAATTATCTATAATTCGAACAAATACAAATACTCCTTGCGAATTCGATTTGTAGAGAGTTGACTGTATTCCCTTTTAAACCTATAAGCATTCAGTTTAAAAAATCTGTTGTGGCCAGCACAATACCTCTCGCCATTTTCATTTTATCTTGCATAGGGCGCGAGCAGTTATGTGACTTTGTTGGCCTTAGCAAGCAGATATGGGGGCCCGTGTCAGAATGACAGCTGGTAATATATATAGGTGTCAAGTATCATAAGTTTTCATTCGAAACATTATGATTTTCCAAATCCATGTGGATTATTTTCCTCAACAAGTATATTCCATACTAATGGATGACAAATAAACAGAATATTATGAAATTTTGAATGAAAAATTATGACATATGACAATTGTGACATCTATGTAAATAACTACTAGCCGTCATTCTGACACCGTTCCTCATATTTGCTTGCCAAGGCCAACAAAGTCACATGGCTGCTCGCGCCCTATAAGTAACGAATTTAACATTTCTTGTACACACAAATAATTGAAATTGTTTCTCTTCTTTCGTTCTATGAGATATTTTATCCTACTATTCTAATATGTTCAAAATACTTCAAATTCTTTGACGGTATTAGCGGTATTTCTTAAGGATATATGTAATATTAACATACCTGCAATTTAAATAAATATTTAATTAATAATACAATAATATATATGAAATGTACTCATACCTCCCAGAACTGACACCGACATTTTGCATTTATTTGTCAATTACAAAAAATTTAATATCGCAACTGTTTTTCTGGCAACGAGATTTATTACAACAGATTATTCTATATTATTATATACTATATCTCCAAACCTATACGAGATATAATAAAAAAATTAAATGTGTCAGTTTGAGAATTTATTTATCTTTAATATTTGTAGTAACAAATTTTAAAAAAATAATATTTAGAATTTTTTTTTTTTAGAAACTACCACTTTCGGTTGTCCAATTGTTACCAGAACCTATTCAACTCTTCCCATTACTGTTAGATTGAAGAATCCGTAGTCAAACAGGTCTTTAGTCTTATAGAATTTGAGAAATCGTGTCTCCAACAACCTCACACACACACATCCACACACACACACACAGACATCATTGTAAAAATGTTAAAATCGGATTCTATGGACCTTAAATCGTGCTTATTCAATAAAATCTGGATATGCGATTTTTAGCATGAATCCAATACGTCTCTTAGCGAGAGGTAAAAATCAACGATGATTTCGCTTCAGGCCCGATCGGAAATAAATTTCAGGATCTTTTCAAACCAAAAACTAATTTTAAGTTCGCCATCGCACAAACTTTGTAATTTTTAATTTAAACAGTATTTGAGAAAGGGAGACAATAAAAAATGCGGCCAATACAACTTCTGTCAATTCTATGTATGAATTTATTTTGTGAATAAATTCGACACAGAATTTAATCAACTGTTCAAAAACGAGGAATATAAAAAATTGTAGTTTTGGAGTTATCAGAGATGAAAAAATTGTCATACACCCAGACATACAGACAATATAGTAAAATAGTATTCTACGGACCCCAAAACATGCCTATTCATGAGAAACTAACAACTCACCATCGAATTTTTAATCTTTGTTACCTAAAGGTGATGGAAGATAAAAGTAGAAAAAAGATAATAATTATAAAATAATACAAAGTAATATGGATTCACCATCACGATAAATAATAAGCAATCCTAAAGAACTCAGAGATCATTCTTTAAGCAAAGATTCAACCGAAAAAAATGAAAACACGATATGTATACATTTTTTATTAGTGTATGAGACAAAAAATAAATTTAACAATACGAGTATGTATTTTTAAATTTATTCTAACAGTGACTGAGAAATACAAACCAACATTTTTTAAGATAAAGTAGTAATTCCAATACAGAACATTCCTTCACGAAAACCGAATGAAAAGTGAATTCCTTTGCTACAGATTTAAACTTCCTAATCGTATTCAAATTTCATTTTCTCTATTCCTAATTAGATTAAGTTTAGGCCACCATTATACATTTTCCAATTAATTTTCAATACCTCCTCAACTTTCTACATGAATATAAACCCATCGCCTCCTCGTTTGAGACATAGTTGTGTTTATTGTTCGCCATGGCGTGGTACGGATTGTGTTTGGTGGTGTTTCTGGGTGTGGTAACTGCTCGGGCCGAAGACGTGGAGGACGTAACCAAGGCGAGAGGATTGCAAGAAATGTTGGGTCGTATGCAGCTGGAGGATGTTACCGTACCATTGCCATGGGATATGCAAGCTATGGTTTCCTCCAGACAGCTGCAAAATGGAGTTCTCAACTTCAACCTCAAGCTTAAAGATACAGACACGGACGTTGATGCGGAAGGTAAAGAAGAATAATCACAATAGATGGAGGATAGAAGATACACTAATTTTTTCTTGTATTTTTTTTTAATTCTTCATTTATTTTTATTAGCCTATTAACGTCATATGTAAACAGTCTAATCCGTAGTGTTCAACCACTATCCTACTGCTATTATAAAATTTTAGTACATATTATAAAAAAAAATACATTTCGACTACTGACCGTCAGGTATAATAATCAAAGAACTAACTAAAAATAATACTATGTATTATTAAAAAGTAAAATATGTTTTCCCAAAAAGAAAAAAAAATAGGCTTCATTATTAATAGAGCAATAGCAAAAGCCAAAGCCAACTTTAGATACAGTGGTAATAAATGGTTGCCACAGACAGTAAGGACTGGTTCTATAAAAGAAATAAATTAAAAATACTGATTTATTTTATAAATATATTAGATAAAAAATTATGGAAGTTTCAATCTCAACTACAGTGCATTTTGTTTTTACAAGAACTCTTAAAGAAATTTACATGAGATGTGAATAATAATATACATATATGGAGTCCAAAAAATTCTCAAAAACTAAGAGTTACGAGGTCGGTTAAATTAGGAGACAATTTCATTAGTGAATCGTTGTTCGCGAGATCCCGATGCAGGACGTGTTGTTTGGGATACTTTCAATTAACTAATTTGTTGAAATAAACATTTAAAACTAATTTTGATTTTTTTCCTGAATATCACTATTTTTTTTTTCAATTATGAAATCGATTATTAAAATCTGTCATTTATATGAAAAGAATTCATATCATACTTAGAACAGAGTTAAAATAAATATTACAATATAATAATGGATCACATTCATACAATTTTTAAGAAAAGTAATTCGTAAGTAACAAATAATATTTTTTTTTTTGTTTTTTAGGTCGTGGCAAGAAGAAGAAGATTAAGAAACTCGCCATTCCCATCATCGTCATTCTCATCCTGAAAGCCATCACTCTCATTCCTCTTCTTCTTGGAGTTCTGAGTCTCAAGACATGGAACGCTCTTCAACTTTCTTTCATAACCTTCATGACGTCATTCGGATTAGCCGTGTTCGAATTGCTGAAGAAGTTCGCATCAGATCATCCCACACCAATCATCACGCACATTGCTCATGGTCATGATCATCATCATGATCATCATGATCATCACTGGCAGAAAAGATCAGTAGATGGTCAGAGAATGGCATATAATGCTTATAATTAATTGTTTGCTATGTAAATGTATTATTTATTGATTTGTTATTTATTTGAAATAGATTAATTTAACTGCATTTTTTTTTTGCTGTTTACTCATATAATTCATGTGAATAAAAATCCTTACAGCTGGAATTTGTGTTATATTCGTACAGATTTTTGAACACAGCACTTTTTGATATATATTACCTTAATTCATTTTCTTTCGCTCATTTTCAAATGAAATTATAAAATCTTGAAAATTAATTTTTCTGTTTCGAAAAAGATTGTTTGTGATATTTACATTTTTGACATAGCCGCTATTCATAAAATTCTAATGGTGTTGCATGCTGTTTTGGGGGCACTAATTTGTTCTAAAGTAAAATTAATCGGGTTTAAAACCTCATAACTTTGTAAAACTCGGCACATTTAATTGCCATCACCTTCTCCGGAAGCACAAACACAAGGCATAACTTTTTCAGCGATCTCTATCGTTAAAAAATTTATAAAAATTTAACTAATATACTCATCAAATAAAAATAAGTAAGTTTATTTCCATTTAAAAAAGTAACAACTAAAATCCCTACATAATAGTAGTATTCGAATAAGTTTTCAGTTTATAAGAATAAAATATAAATATGTAATAAAAAAATTCTTTAGTGTTTGGGAAGACTTTTTGAATGAGAATATAATTCCTTAGTCACGTGATATGTTTTCCGCCAATCAACATTCAGAATTTCCCTAGCTACGCGTTTATCACAGCGATGATAAAAACAAGGAAATTATCACCTTTATTTATGACATTGACAGTTAATTTTAAGTATAAAAATAAATAATAACAATAATTTAAACTCCGAAATATTAAATAAAACTCGTAAGTACCATGTTTTAATACAATATGAATATGTATATCAAAAGTTAGGTTAGGGTAGATTGCAAAAATTCATTATATTCTCTCATTAAATATAAGCTCGTGATATGATTAATAATCGAAGATATTGCTCGTGAAACCGAAACAGCACATTTCAACTCGTCCTTCGGACTCGTGAAATCTGCAGCTCGGTTTCACTCGAGAATATCATCGATGATAATCATATCACTTGTTATATTACGTATGACAATAAAATATATACCTACTATACCTAATAGAATGGTCAGGCTGGAATTATTAACAATAAGAAAAACAGGTAAGCCGTATAAAACAAAATTTGCACTATCATTTTAAGCAGTCATTTGAAATTAATTTGCGAAAGTTAACTTAGAACTTATTTAATCAATTTTTTAATCAAAGAACATTTAAAAATGAGAAAATTTAAATAGAACATTCATGGCGAATGTTTGATTATGGCACATACCTGATTTGTCAATGTGCGACTTTTGGCTATTTTTGAACAAAAAGATTACGTATTTGTCTATGAATTTGTAAGATAATGATTCGTTATTAAATGAAACTGATTTCTGGACTTCCATTATATTTATTGTTCTTATACAAACACACTAAACACAACGTTTCGGTAACTATACATCTGCTACCGTTATCAGGTGAACTGATACTAGTGTGTGTGTGTGTGTGTGTAAGAACAATAAAGATAATGGAAGCCCAGAAATCAGTTTCAGTTAATAAAAAATTACGAGGTAAAAGGTTATCGCCCAAAGAAAAGACTGATTATTTTGAAATTATTTAGCATTCCAACAAAAAGATTATTGGTTGAGAGTTGTGCTGAGCACGTAATCGACATCATGTAATATATACATCATTCCATCACTGTCTATATGTAAACAATTACGTATTATGAAAATGATCAGATATTATGTAGAGTATGTATACAACGTAGACAATTATATTTATCCCTAACTGGTGGTGTCATTCGTGACCCCACTAAACTGGAACTTTTGCATCTCGATTGAATTTTTTTGATAATAATCATATTTAATTTCATTGTTTCCACTTCACATTATTTTAGAATCTAATTACTCTCTCAGGCAGGTACACTAAATTTCGCATTTTTATTCAAGGAAAATAAAAAAAATTAAAACAAATGACTTTTCCAAAGGTGAAATCAGAGCAGTCCTGAAAGGCCCTACGTCACGAATTATGTTAATGATTACGTTGCCGACATTGTTTACGTTGTCGACATTATCTACGGAGTCTACATATTGTCTACGTGTAGATGTATAAAAAAGTTTGTACACTTAGGCATCCAACATTCAACACTGATTGGGGTTGGGAACTTCTAAGAAGTGGAAGGAAATGATGGTAAAGTATATTATTGTTAAAATTAACTACTTTGAACATATTTAAAATACAATTCTAAAAAACATGAACCATGTATCTTATTCTCAATAAATCTAATATGATCCTCGTGTTAGTTTATAACAGAAATGTAAAAAATTCAGTGTTAGCGAAAGTCATGATGTAAACTAAATTTGATTGGATTTGTAATTTAAAATTAACAAAAAATAAGAAACACAAGTCCTAATTTATAAATCAAAATTAAATCAATTTTAAATCAAACGTTAGGTTTAAATAAAAGTTAAATAAAATAATAAAATATGCTATAACAAATAATTTAATATAAATATATACAAATCAACAACGTTCATATAACAAACTATATCAAACATATCCACTGTATGCTATTTGTTGGGCATCAGCAATTTGATCCACATTCAATGATCGATGATGGTGTGCATGTGCGTCCCAATGTTCATGAGCTACAATTGGTGGAGGATGATCGGCGGCAAATTTCTTACACAGCTCATAAATGGCCATGCCGAATGAAGTCATAAATGTGACGAAGGACAGCTGAAGAGCATTCCACGTCTTGAAACCCAGGACGCCCAAAATCAAAGGGATGAGAGCCAAAGCCTTCATGAAGAGAAGAACAGCGATGGGGATGAGGATTTTCTTGATTTTCTTCTTCTTCCCTCTACCTAAGAGAACGTTTTTTGTTATTCATACGAGTTTTTTTTTTAATTATAAAACAGGAAATGCATTTCTTACAGAAACAATTTTGCATCTCTTATAAAGTGTAGATTGTCGATAAAATAAAATTTTAATTTGGAATATTTTGTTACGATTATAATGGGGTCCGTAGTAGCAATAACAAATTAGAACATGGGTAATTTATATTAAAACTAGACCTTAAACTGTACAATAGGGAGTACTATAGTTTTAAAAAAGTTATTAGTTTTAAAATATTCGAGTTTTTATTGCCCATACATCTACTCTATTCCAAATTCTTATTATTCTCAAGCTCTCTGTCATCGCTCGTTTGAAATTTGGAAGCTACTTTCAAGTAAATGAACGCAATAACGAAATAACGTGATTAAATCAAATAATATGTGTTTTAATTTATGATGCTACGCCAAATAAAAACCTCGAACGTTTGTATGAAAATAAAAGATATGTTGAATGATATAGGCAACCAGTGCCATCAAACCTTGAATAATAAGGCCCGTTTGACATAATTTTGTATCTTGACAAAAAGATATTTCATAATTTTTAATGAAATTTATGTTAGAATTGAACATTTAAGTTGTCATAAACATTCTTTTCCGATTTTGTTAGCAAATTGTGTGTCAAACAGACTTAAGACTTTTATTATTTTTTTTAAATTGTTGATTATAATGCTTATTTCCAATTATTGACCACGAAAGTTATTTGAAACATATTTAAATATTTTTATGCATTGCAATAGATCAGTTTATGACTCAAACGACTCGTATTAGCGAAAACGAACAATACTGCTTGAAACCAAATGAGATTAAAATCAACGTCAAAAATATTTTTAAAAAAATATGGTTTAACAAATTACAATTAAGACCTTATAAAGCTACAGATTGCTTTGAATTTAGATAAAGATTCAAAGTTTTTTCTATAAATAATGTATGGACTAGAATTAAAATTTTATATTCACGAGCTTTGAAAAACTAAGATCTTAAATACATTGCTAAAGAGCTTTTATACTCTATTAACTCTTAATTATAATGAAGATTTTTTTTAAATTATCTTCTATATTTCATCATTACCAATATCTGTGTACAAAGCAGATTGGCACACCCAGCAATGGGTAATATGCCGTGATGATATATTTATTTATTTATATTATTTCTATTCTTCATTTTATTTTTCTCTACCTTCTTCATCTACACCCGTCTCATCATCTTTAAACTTCAGATTAAAGTTGAGGACACCATTCTGCAACTCTCTTGAAGAAACCGTCGCTTGCGTGTCCCATGGCAAGGGCACAGTAATATCCTCAAGCTTCAGACCACCAATCAAATCCTGCAGACTTCGCGCTTCGTCTACGTCCTCCAGGTCCTCGGCATGAGCCGCTGCCACCGCTAACAACACCACAAAGCACACTCCGTACCACGCCATGATACACACTATGTCGGCAGTAAGGAGGTGTTGGGTTTTTATTAAGGACGAAAGTGGACTAGCTATTGAAATTGAATTGTAAGTGTATGTATTTGGAATCCGGGCGCATACCAGTAGACTAACACCTAGATTTTGATGCTGTTTGTATTTGGTTACACTTGTAGGTATATAAAAAATAATAAAGTATGAAATATATTTATTTCACTTTCATTAGCTTTTCTACTTTGTTTACAAGAAAATAATAGAATGTAATTGAGAATCTTTTGGAAAAATAACCTAAGTCCATTTTTACCTACTGCCAACCTACAGGTAAGAGAGGTAATGTTTGCCGTCCAAAAATTCGATAGTGAGTTTTCGGTGAATAAGAACGAGTTAGGATCCCCACAACACGTTTTTACTATTTTTACAATGATGTCTCTGTGTCTGTGTGTTTGTGTGTGTGTGTGTATGTGTGTGTGTGACGATTTTGTCTTCCACGATAACTCTTAAATTAAACTTCCAAAACTTTCTATTTTCCGTATTTAATCTTTCTGCATTAATACAAAGTTAATTAGTTTTTGAGTAAAATTGGACAACCTAAATTGGTTCTTTACTTGAAGCCCATAACAGTTTCTAATGAAAAACTATATTAAAATATAATCCAATACTTTTCAATTTTAGTATTTAACACTTTTATATCAATGAGAACAACATATTAAATTTCGGAAGTGATATTTTATTTGAAGCTCTTAACAGATTTTCGTGAAAACATATATTGTGATATAATCCAAAACTTCTCAAATTTGGTATTTAAAACTCGTATATGATTGAGAACAACATATTAGATTTTGACTATATATGGAAGTGTTACTTACACAAAAAACTTCAGTGTAAATATTTGTTTTTTGTGTTTTTTTTATATATTTTTTTGTTATTTATATGATCTATATACTCTTTGTAGTCTTGGCGGTTGCCTGTGATGATCATTTAATGATCGAAACTGGCCGCATTATAATTTAAATAAACAAATTATAGAACAGTGTGAATTAGAAAAGGAAATTTTATTTTCCCCCTTTTTCATCTTCCGTTTCACACTTGGGTAATAACAAAAATCATAATAATTTGTTGTTATTTTCGTAAATAATTAAATAAAAAGAGTGGCAAGAAAAATAGTCATGAAAAACAACCTCCCACTCCAGTGACGTCGGAGTACATACAACACGTCATTCATAGCCATTAGCGAAACAGTTTGTTCATCACCTATGTAGACGAAAGTTTGTCACATGTTATACTGTATGTACTCTGACGTCATATTCTACTTTAGATCACGTGACTTTCAAAATATTATACAAATTTAAATAATTAAAATATCTAATGGATAGTTCGTTATATTCATATAAGATATTCTCCAGGAGTAGAAATCGATATCTCTGATGTCAAAATCATGACAAATATTAAAAAATTTACCCATTCTTACAAATGCACTATTGCACGGCGCCAATGCGCTTTTACATATTATTGAGATTAAACGTCGCTTTTAACAAAAGCGCCCTATAAAATTAGAATCGTAATATGGGCCATTTCCTCTAGACATAAAATACATATGTAAAGAAACCCTTCGGAGTATATATTATTTTGACAGTTCAGTTGCTCGAATAGGTTACCGTATCAACAATTTCTTGATGTTATTCCGAGAGTTTTTCGTTGTATTCTCAGTATTCCATTTTAGAAAAAAACGGCGTAGAACTCAAAATACATAAAATAAAATTTGAGAAAAATTAACTATGTTTATAACAAAAGTCTGTGTTGTCAAATTGTGAATCTCGGCTATTAATTTCTAAAATTTATTGAATTATTAAATATATGGCAGTCGAATTTGTCACAAGATTTTAATTCTTAAAAATTAGGATTTATTTTATATTTCTACTTCCAGTACTGAAAAAAATAGTATATTCAGCTCAGGGAAGAAATCTATTTTTCTCTTGATTCATTTCGAGAAAAAATATGCATTTCTCTCCCTTGATATATTATCCTACAAAGAAATTAACGTTGTTATCTGCTATTGCACTCAGTAACTCAGTTTCCATGTGTAATAACATGTAATAAATTGTTCGTATATGCAGACATTAAAAGCATTAAAACAGTAATGATACATATACGTATATAGTCCATACCTACACATTTATAACTTTACGCTTCTTAGTTTTCTATGCTTCGTTATAAATGTATTTTATACAAGAAATGTAACGACATGTATTTTTATTTTTTATAGAATAAAATTTAAAAACAAATGAAAATATATCACGGCTTATTTTTATTACTCTTCTGAATGTATCAACCTGCTTCTATTCGTAGAGTTTGGTAAATACAGCATATACAAGTATCTGTACAGTTGAGGCTCTTAATATAGTCGCATAGGTCATTTTTGTACTATTAGAAAACAAACACAATATATTGTTGTAATTGTGTATTACATACAATGTACAAACTTAGGGTTAAATTTATAGAGCGTTTAAGTTAAGACTTACCTTATATTTCAAAGCAAGTATATGAGATACGCGTAATTGAAATAAAATAAAAAGATATGTCAAAAACTTTGACATCTTCATTAAAAACTGTTAGACTTAAAGGTCACGCTACAATTTTATTTTAAATATGTTCAAAATATCAAAATAGTTCCATTCAACAATAGTATACCACACCATTCTTTCCTTCCACTGCTTACAAGCTTTCAAATTTTCAACAAATCTAGAATGTTTTTAAAATAATCATGTATTATTTATTACATTATTACAGCAACAATCTTCAAACTAAAACCATCTATCCCGAAACTTTTTTTATTTCAAAAATTTGCCAAAATTCCGCACTGCCAAATCAGGTGAGTATGGCAGGTGTGATATTACTTTTATTTATTTTTTTCGCCAAAAATTGAAGAAAATACTAACTGGTTAATTCCTTATTTTCACTCACAACGATACTTTAAGAAATCAATTAACTAAATTCTAACTGGCTTAACTTTCGTAACTTAATTTTAAATGACAGAAAAATAACTATTTAAAATGAATTATAGTTGCCGTCAAATAAGTATGGACTGGATATTTCTACACTATTGCCAATTCACGGGCAATGTTCAAAATGCTAAGTTATGAGGAAGCAGCAACATCGCATGGCAAACGACAGGGTGTGGAGAAGGGAAAAAGTTGAGCATCGTCCATACTTATTTGACGAAGAATATAGTGCAAATTTTGTTATCCACGACCTATCTGATTTTCTTATTCTCATTAATTTGGTCCTGACTCTCGTACAACCCTCAATAAAAATTCTTTCCGTATTGAATTTAATGCAAGTGTTTTGATTTACATAACTGAATCAATAATCAAAATTTATGTTTTACGTGGATGAATCTCAGCCCGCTGAGTGCAATTAAATCACTGGTTGTGGTTAACTACTCGGGATCACATTCCTCTGGAGTCAACTTGAAACATATTCCACATATTTTTAATTAGTACATAAGTGACCCCTGCGGTTCGTACTAAAGGACAATTTGGAAAAATCCGTCACGTAAGTGCCCTAATATATCGTCATTACCAAACAAAAGCAGATTGACATACCTAGAACTGGGTAATAAGAAGCCGTGATAAATATTACTCATAAACTTCTCCCATATTTGGGACCGATTTTACTAGTTTAATAGGCCGTCGGGCTTTCAATAATCTAATTTTAAATATTAAAGACTATATACTTTTACCGTTTTAACTTTGTCTACACAAGATAACAAATAATAAACTACTGACTATTTTTTTTTTTTGTATAGGTACATCGTACATCGCCTACCATCACACTACTCATGAAAGTATTCAATGAAACCATTAAAACCATATACGCTTAATTATCTATTATATTACACCCCATTTTCAATTCACTATTTCTCCTCTTTAAAATCAAAGTGTGAATCTGTGTCAATCAAAAGTACAAACAAGAAATCGAGCACTGTCCACCCGCGCCCTGAATATCAACTACCACGGTCAAGTACGAATACCTTACTTCCTTCGCATGCCAAATACGTCGTAGAAATGCGATCAGGATGCGCCAAAGTCGCTTCCACTTCCGATTAGGACACTATAAATACGCACCCACTGTCAAATCAAACGACAAACTGCTTGCTGTCACGATGGTGTTTACTAGGGTATCAGTACTGCTCGTAGTAGTAGCCGTTGTAAGGGCTACGCCCTATACGAAAAGTCCTATCGATGAGATGAGGGCACTTTGTGCAGAAGATGCGTTGGCGTGCATCAAATATAAAGTTATGACGTTTTTGGATACTGTTTTTCACAAGGACACATACAAGGTAAGGGTAATAACCAATTACTTATTTTTTAGGGATGTTTATTGATTGTTTTTATGTACCGTGTTTCAATATTTAGTAAATTGATTTTTTTAGCATCAGCAGGTGATCTTTCGGGAAGATTTTGAAAGTTAGAAAGCAGAAATTCAACCAGTGATTTTGAAAATATGGATACAACTTTTTTATTTTAAATAGAAATATTAACTTTTTATTTGCTCATATAATAGAGCTCTTTATTCTGAATCCAGCAATATATAATTTTAATACTCTTACATAACAAAATTTTCGAAAAAAAAATTAATAAAATTTTGAATTAATTCGCCCAATATATATTACTTAGAGTGCCATGACAGAAAAAAGTGAATATTTTATTTATTGCTAATTTTGTTAAATGAAATATTGTCCTCTTCGTATCATTTGTAATAAAAATGCATCAATTCATATACGATGAAAAGGTAGATATTTTCGAAATTTACATTTGGGTCATAAAAGTTCTCGTGATCAATACTCTAACAGGAATATTCCTAACCACAAAAATGAAGGTAAATTTGTCATAGCATTATTATTATTATATTTTGGGGAAATTAATTCAAAACTTTATTATTTTTTTTTTCGAAAATTTTATTATGTAAGGGTATGAAGATTATATATCGTTGGATTCAGAATAAAGAGCTCTATTGAAAGAGTAAATAAAAGGTATGTTTCCATTTAAAATAAAAAAGTTAGTATCCATATTTTTAGAACCACAGTTTTCCTATTGGCTATGAATGACGCGCTGTATGTACTCCGACGTTACTGAATTAATGGGGGGGGTTGTTTTTCATTACTATTTATGGCGCCACTATTTGTATTTAATTATTTACGAAAATGTCTAAAAATTTCCTATATTTTTTTTATTACTATGAAAAATATTGCATAAACTTTAATTTAAAATACTTGTTAGAAACTATGAAACCGGCTCATTATTTCTAATCTAGCTATACATAAAAAAAAATCTTAGGTACTACAAAACCAATCATCTATTATTCGAGTATTTATAAATTTTTAGTATCAAAAATATAAAATACATATTATTCGTCCTCATTTTCTTCATATCTTTGTAATGAAAGTAAAATTTTATTAATTTAATCTAGAAATCTGTGCTTTATATAAAATTCCTCGCCAAATACTGCACTAGTGCGGGGAAAAATTAAAATATAACATTTTTGTTTTGTTATGAAAGCAATTGTCATGATCGTTTAAAAACCCCTAGCATACTCCTAAGTGGTAAATGATATGTCAAAAACTTAGAATTTCGTATGTTTTTCTTATTTTTACAAACGATTCCACAAAAAATATTGTTTGCAATACATGTGGAAATTTCAAAACTCGCTGCATTCGTTTCTGAAACTTCCATTCGTTTCAGAATCACTCATTTCCCGTCCTTGTTCCAAAAATAACTATTTTCTTCTTCTAGTTTGGAAATATGGAAGTGACAAGAAATGAATACAGAGCGAACGAAGTAGAATCCAGGGGAGACAAAACCTTCGAAGATAAAGTACAAGAATATATTCAAAGTCATGACGTTACTTTCAAGCTTCCTTTTGACAGTGAAGTCAAAGTTGAAGCCAGGAATTTGGACAATGACGAAATGAACTTCAGCTTGAGGTTCTCTGAAAATGGCGAAGGTAGGATTACATAATACTACTAGAGTCGAATTGGGAACATGTGACCCCGTCGAAAAATTAACAAAAATATTTTTAAAAATCATGAAATAGCAACAAACAAAATTTTCATGTTTCTTTTTTCAGCCCGCAAATCCAAGCTCAAGAAGATCATTATGCCCATCGTCGCTTTCGTTCTCTTGAAGGCCGTAACCCTCATCCCCTTGGCCTTGGGTATGCTCGGTTTGAAGGCCTGGAACGCCCTCCAGCTTTCCTTCTTCTCATTCATTATCTCCGTGGCTTTGTCAGTCTTCCAACTTTGTAAGAAGATTGCAGCTGACTCCGCTCACCCCCAGATAGCTTCACATGGACCATGGGAAGCTGCTTACAGTAGCCACTATGCGGCTAGAGCTTTAGATGCAAGTGAAACTAGTCAAGATGGGCAACAAATGGCGTATAATGCATACTATTAAATGAAATGATAGATTGTTGTTATTGTATTTATTTATAATAAATTATTTTATTTGCAAACCTATGATTTTTACCTTCCGTCACATTTAGGTAAGGAAGGTTAGTCTTTGGTCAAAAATTTCGATAGTGAGTTTCGTGTGTGTGTATGTGACGATCGTGTCGGATCGCATAACCCCAATACCACGATTCCAAAAATTATAATTTTTTCGTATTCCTTGAGTTTAGATCCATATGTAAACATGATTAGATTTTGGTTATAATTGGTCCACCGGAAATACCCTCATTTGCAACTTTTAACTGTTTCTCTTTGAAAAAAGCAGTTAAATATCATTTATTGACATTTAATGTTATTATATTTTAAAGAATATGTTATTCTCTATACGATGTGATTGCATTTTATATTTCATATTCAATAGATTTATGTTCGGTTGTAGAAACGTTCATCAACGCCTTGTTCGGTTAGCGGTTCATCATTACGAAGAAAGGCAACGCGATTATTTGACAGCAATGATTTAAATGCCATAGTGGTCATAAGAACAAGCAAACTGATTCGAATTTGTTTGTTTTGATGACCCACCAATTGAACAATGCGTTGATGAACGTTTCAGCAACCAGGCAATAGATTTAAAGAATAAAGATATTAAATTTCATAAATCAACCAACTATGCTAACAATGAAAACTGCTAATATATTCAGATAATTTAAATTGACAGAGATGAGGATGTTGACATAGATGTTGGGGAAGACACCGAAAGATAGGGTAAGGATGTAAAGGATAAAGGAAATGGCTCAAGTGATAGAAGTTTCTAGATAGATACAAGAGAGATTATTACATTGGTTTTAACATATCATGAGGAGAGATGAAGAATATATAGGAAGAAGAATGAATAGCTTAGTAATAGAAGGTTGAAGAAACAGAGGACGACCAAAGAAAGGATGTATTGCGGAAGACTTGAGAGAAAAGGAACTGAATGAGGACGGCACGCAAAAGTAAAATGAGTGGAAGAAGAAAATAAAAAATAGCGACCCCTAACCAATGGGAAAAGCTAAAGAAGAAGAAGAAGATGTCTGTGTCAAGTGCAATTTGTATAGTTTCTTTATGTAATAATTTTACTGGAAATATAGGATCTTTTGCAAGAAAATTTATGGCTGTAAAACTTCTTGAGTGAAAAGGTGATTGGGATGAAGAAATTACTGGATATCGCCCCATGTGTCTTCTTCAGGAGGTGAAAACACCTCTCGAAGAAGACACATGAGGTGTCGAAACTGGTAGAGGCGGAAATAAATAATAATTGACTGATATCCAGTAATTTCTTCTTCCCAAAAAAAATTTATGTATGGAATTTATATACAGGGTGTTAATAAAAAAACTTTACACACTTTAGCAGGTGATAGTAGAGATGAAAACAAGAAAAAAATTCTAATACACTTAGGTCCAATACTCATTGGTTTTTAGAAAATTTATATATGGAATTTGTACATAATACACAGGATTGACGGAAGGTATTGTGCTGGCCACATCAGATTTAACAACTAAGGACTCTAGGTGTTTACGATCAATTGTAAACAAAGTTGAAGCCGTCGTCGAAGAGACTCACGCACTTGATCGTAAACACCTAGAGTCCTTAGTTGTTAAATCTGATGTGGCCAGCACAATACCTTCCGTCAATCCTGTGTATTATGTACAAATTCCATACATAAATTTTCTAAAAACCAATGAGTATTGGACCTAAGTGTATTAGAATTTTTTTCTTGTTTTCATCTCTACTATCACCTGCTAAAGTGTGTAAAGTTTTTTTATTAACACCCTGTATAATACACAGGATTGACGGAAGGTAATGTGATTTTTTTTTTTTGAAGATAAAAAAGTTATGTAGATTTTATTAACTTTTAGTTTTATGTTAAAGGTCAGAGAACATCTTTTCAGAAAGATGATTTATGAATTCTTGTTAGTCATGTGTTTATATTTTGTTTATATAAAATTATTTTTGATTTAAAAAAAAAGTATAAAGTAATTTGAAAATAAAATTTTCATTTTCTTCAAATATCTTTATTACACTTTAATAATGTGATTTTATAACGTGTAAATAATGTAATTAAAATTAATAACTAATAATTATAAAATGGTTTATATTTATCAAGGTAGGTATCTAGTACCTTACGTTTTTATTCCTTATTCATGTTCAGTTTTCGTTTTTCATAAACAATAAAATGTATTTTTATTAACTGAAACTTATGAACTGTACTAAGCAATAGATCAATATCAATACCTTTTTATCCTTATACGTAAGTTATATGACCTAATTTTGATAATGGGGTCTGTAATCAAATAGAGAAATATATACCATCACGGCATATTACTCATTGCTAGGTATGTCAATCTGCTTTATACATACATATCAATAATGATGATGATATGCGTTTACCAGGCATCACTCACAGGCACCAATTGTAGCAATCCAAATTATAACCAACTAAAGATTAAATTTTAAAGAAGTGCGATCAAGGTCATCTGTATCACAAGCGAATTAACTAATTATTATACCTACATTTTTTTCTCTCTCTTTTGCAGTGACAAGAAGCGTGTGCGATAAAGATAGATATAACACACATGTCTTTCAAAAATTCATATTGTCACGAAATGCTTTTCTAAAACGATGCTCGTTGTTGACAATATTATCGCTGTAACGTAAGTTTAACATTGTATCAGTATCTTATAATTCACAAATTTGGTTTCCACATACATATGCTAATAAAATTGATTTATTTTTCAATTTTGAATGCTTTTTCTGTAACATATAATTTCATAATAAAAATATAACAGTAGTATTAGATTAACAGGAACGTGGTTGGATGATTCTGTTGCTAGTTTGGTGTAATAGTAAATTTATTTTGGTGTAGTGTAAAAATCAGAGAAATGTTATTAATTAAAATAAAAGTTTATTAAACGATAAATAATTAAGTTAAGATAATAAAAAATAACTAACACTATGTTTAAACAAATATAAACACTAATTTAAGACTAAGAATATTAAATATATAAACACTAAGATTATTTATTTAAATAATATTTATTATATTTATTTATGTTCACCACTCGTACAAACTATTTATTTACATAACCAACTATTCATTTCACGATGCGTGTTGATACCAGAATATCCCGGCTGTTTTCCCTGACGGTATTTATACAGTCCGGCGTCTCAATTCTAGGGTGTTCTCCATTATTCCATCGAATACAATGGATTCAGCCGACTGTACGTAATGAAGCATGTGCGCGACAATTACGTCATCGTTCAAGAAACGTTCTACCAGCGATGTCAGTCGCGTACGGGCTAGACTCAGTGGCGTCGGGTGGAGGCACGCTACAGTATTCTCGAATGAGAGATACACTCGCAGTACGCCAAGTGAAAGATCATTTCAGCCTTCAGCTATCGTGATAGAGCAGTCAATAGCTTAGTTAGTAAGAGCATCATTCCGGTAAAGTGAAGGTCTTGGGTTCGAGTCCCGATGGCTGACATGATCTTTACACAATTTATTTCTAATATACAGAAGACTATTAACTCTTCATTAATTATAAAGATATAGGGTCGAATTCAGCAAGCTTCTTTAACTAAGGAAGCTTATACAAAAAAAAAAACAAAAAAGAGACATATTGCAATGATGGATGAATAAGAAAAAGATGCAAACTATTTCCATAGTTACTAGAGACGATCATTATACTAAAGAAGAGTGCTTAATTTGGCCCAATGACATTCTATTTAAAAAATGATCGATGATACCGTTTTCGGCGAAACCGGAATTCAGGGCCTTTTCACATCAGAGAGTGTCATTTAAATTCGCCCCCAGCTTTGTAATTTAAACTGTAACTGAAGGTCTTGAATTAATAATAAAGCAAATAGCCATTTGTTCATATTTTCTCAATTACCCTGTATGCAGTGCCCGTTTACCGAATAGGCTGACTAGGCTATAGAGCCTAGCCTAGGGCGCACTGATTTTAGAGGCCCCTTAATTTTATTACATTAGCAGCATCCAGGAGCACATTTCTCAAATTTTGGTTTAGGTGGAGTCAAAAAAATGTCACCAGCCTAGAACGCACGAAGACCTTAATCCGGCCCTGCCTGTATACGAGTTTGCAATATGTTGATGTTAAAAAATGCAGTGCAATAATCTCATATGCAAATAATTGGTAATGTGACTGTTAGAATTCTTAGACAGTTGTGTCGTTACATTGAAAAGCAAAATTCTAAATATTTCGAAAGGGAAAATATATGAGGTAGAAGACTTTTATAATCACGCTGGAATTTTAAAGAATAAAGTAGATGGTTCATATTTTTTTAGATTTTTATTTTAAATATGTTTAAAGTAGTGCCCTTCAATAATAATATAATTCACCATTCTTTCCTTTCACTTCATAAAAGCTCTCAACCAATCTTCTTTTGGAATGATTTCAAAATACGTACATGAATTGCAGCATCAATCTCTTGCCTTTCAACCCGTATATTTTTTTATTCCAAAAAGGAACCAACAGTTAGACATTGCAAAATCCTGAGTATGGAGGGTGGTCTATTACTTTTACATATTTTTTCGCCGAAAATGGACCAAATGCTATGTGGTTGATTATCTATTATCTCTCACAATGATTCTTTATTTAACCCGCTGTCAGTCACGTTGTTAGATTTTATCTAACAATTTCAAATTTATCCCTTTTAAATTGGAAGGACAAGATGTTAGTTATTGTTGCACCAGCAATGCCTCAGTAGAGGACGTATAATTGATATGTTGTACCTACTTGGTTGTACAAATGATTTTATATAGTTCGTACTACGAAATATATAAAATCAAAATCAATGGTTGTACCCTAAGTAATATTGTTTATATTAGTTAATGTTAGGTAAATTCTGACACGCGAGTTATGTATTTTTTTTTTAATTTCGTACGAAAAGAGCAATAACGCCTTTTACCTTTGTGGAAAAACTTAAAACATCGTCTAATTTTGAAAGTAATAACATAAATACAGACCAGTCAAGTTTAGAATGTAATGAATTTCAAAATTTCAGAACTATTTACAGCAAGGAATCTCAGGAAACGATGTTTCAGATGACAAAATTGAAACATTTTCAATATCATTTTTACCTTCCGTCACCTTTAGGTAAGGAAGGTATTGTCTTTGGTCAAAAAATTCAATGATGAGTTCTTAGTGTATAAGCATGTTTTAGGTTCCCTATAATACAATTTTACCATTTTTACGATGATGTCTGTATGTATGTATGTGTGTCTGTGTGTCTGTGTGTGTGTGTGTGTGTGTGTGTGTGTGTGTCTGTGTGTGTGTGACAAAAGTTCCGGATCCCATAACTTCAATACCCCGATTCCAAAAATTATAATTTTTTCGTATTCCTCAAGTTTACATCCAGAAGAACAAGTGATTAGATTTTGGTTATAATTGGTGAACAGGAAGTAGTCTCATTTGAAGATTTAACAGTTAAATTTGATTTATTGACATTTAACATTATTATAACTTAAAGAATATATTATTCTCTATACGATTTGATTACATTTTATACTTCATATTCAATAGATACAGAGTTAAAGAATTTTAAAGAAATTAAATTTTATAATTCAGCCAGCTATGCTAAACATGGAAACTATTAATATATTCATATAATTCAAATTGAAAGATGTCAGTATCAATAAAAAGTAAATTAATGTGGCAGAGATGAGGATGTTGAAGTAGATGTTGGGGAAAACACGGAAAGATACGGTAAGAAAATAACTCTTGTATTATAAGTTTCTAGAAAGATACGAGAAATATGATTACATTGGTTTGAACATGTCATGAGGAGAAATGAAGAATTGTATTGGAACAAGAATGAATAGTTTAGTAATAGGATGTTAAAGAAACAGAGGAAGACCAAAGATAAGATGGAAGGACTGTTTTGCGGAAGACTTGAGAGAAAAGGAACTGAATGATAACGACACACAAAAATAGCGACCCCTAACGAATGGGAAAAGTTAAAGAAGAAGAAGATGTCAGTGTCAAGTGCAATTTGAATAGTTTTTTTATGAAATAATTTTACTGGAAATTTAGAATCTTTTGCAAAAAAAAATATGTATGGAATTTATACATTATACACAGGATTGACGGAAGGTATTGTGCTAGTCACAACAGATTTTTTTTCGTATATTTGTTGTTGGGGAATTCTTTTTGGTTTATATAAAATATTTTTGTCGTACAGTAAAATTTTTGAAAGATGTCATCAAGGTCATCTGCGAATTGTATGAATCCAGAATTTTGCTCCGCCCATTCTGAAAAATTCAGTAGTGTCGTTTGCTTAGTTTTTATGAGGGTACATAAGATACTACTGTTATTTTATTATTATAATAATATATGTTACAATAAAAGCATTCAAAATTCAAATAGGTCAACTGGTAAGTTTATTAGCAAATGTAAAACCAAATATGTGAAAAATAAGATACTGACACAATGTCAGTGTCAGTGACACTGACAGAAAATAACGTTATTTGTACGGCTATGAATCAAGGTAATCTATCTGAATTAATATATAAACTTACGTTACAGCCAATTAGCCAAAGTATTATCAATAACGAGCATCGTTTTAAAGAGGAATGTCTTAACTTAGTCGAAACAACATGAATTTTTGAAAGACAAGCGTGTTATATTCATCCTTATCGCACACGCTTATAGCCTTTGCAAAGGAAATCGATAAATATATGCCAATTTGTTAATTCGTTCATGGTACAAATGACCTTAATCTGACATCTTTAAAAAAAAATACTGTATCTATTTTTTTACCTCTCACTAAGAGAGGTAATAGATTCATGCTAAAAATCACATATCCAGGTTTTAATGTCCCTACAATCCGATTTTAACATTTTTACGATGATGTTTGTGTGTGTGTGTGTGTGGGTGTGTGTGTGTGCGGATGTATGTATGTGTGCATGTGTGTGTGTTTGTGTATGTGTGAATGTTGGAAGGACGATTTTTCAAAAACTATAATACTTAATATCTGTTTAACTACGTATTTCTCAATCGGACATTACTAGGGAGAGTTGAAAAGGTTTTGGTAATAATTGGACAACCGCAAGTTGCAGATAATTAAAAAAATCTTCTAAATATTATTTTTTGAAAATTTTTGTTCTTGCAAGTATTAAAGAACATTAAATTCTCTACACATATAAATATTCTATTGTTTCTTTTATAGATTTTGAGATAAAGAAATATAATAAATATAACAAATAATCTGTTGTAATAAATCTCACAACGCAATAATGTTATAGAATTGAAAAATTAAAATGTTTGTAACTGACAGATAAATGTCAAAAAGTGTCAAAAATCCAGAGACATTACTGAAGAATTTTTATGGGAAGTACATAGGTACATTATATTATTTCTTATTGTATTAATAGTAAAATATTTAAAATTATAGGTATATTACCATTCAGAAATACTGTCATCCCTACAAAGAATTGGAAACATGTCGAAAAATTAGAAGAGTAAGACAAAATTTCTTCATAGGGCGCGAGCAGTCATGTGACTTTGTTGGCTTTGACAAGCAGATATGAGGGCCCGTGTGAGAAAGACAGCTACATAGATGTAAAATGTCATAATTTTCCATTGCAAATTTCATAATTCCATATGGTTAATTTCATCGACAGTAAATTCCACACTACTGGTGACAAGTTAACTATTTGAACTCAGAAAATCTTAAAATTTTGAATGAAAAATTATGACATCTATATACATAATTATGACATTCTGACACGAGCCCTCATATCTGCTTGTCAAGGCGAACAAAGTCACATGATTGCTTGCATTCTATAGAATGAATTTAAAATAAAAAAATCTAAATATAATGAATAGGTATTAGTACAATTTTTGGTATAGAGTGTAGACATACAATAAATGTTAAATACAATACTTATGTAATCAAAAATTAAAGTGGCGAGAGGTATTGTGCTGGCCAAAACAGATTTTTTTTTTCTTTGTTTATCCTATTATTGTATCCCATTGTGATTAAGTAAAGTATTTTTCAAATATTGGTTTCATTTTTTAGTCCACTTTTACGTATTGCTAAAGAACTCATATGTTAGATAAAATCGAACACGCGAGTAATGCCGTTCCAATACATAGCGCGAGTGACGGCGGGTTAAAAAAATAATTAACTAAGTTCTAACTTATAACTAACTTAATTTTCTTATTTATAATAACTCTAGCGCGACTCTAGTATTTGTTTGTAAACTAGCTATATTATTTTTGATCAAAATCTCAGTTCGTCTCAGCTCACGTCAGATAAACTCAGTAAATTGCTATTCTTTTTGTCCTAACTGAGCTGAGTTGTATTGAGTGTACTCACATCTCCCTTTACCGATGCTGCTTCACCCGTTAAATAAACTCAAAAGAATCTGAGGTTTAGCCATTTAAAATAAACATTAAATCGACGAGAAGAGCTGACTATTTCTTTTGTTAATTCACAATAGACGCAACTCGCACATTCAATTCGACCCACTTTTAATTACTAATAATTAACGATGATATTGATACTCCACTTTCCACCCCACCGGATGTTCCTGCCGCCTACGCATTGGCATTCCACCGGAACCGTCCTCAAGCTCCTTATCATACAAAGCACGGACGTACTGCTAACCCGTATTGCTGGTATATAACCGCACCCATGGCGGTGTTAGTCAGTGTTCTGTTCTGTGCCCATCCATCAGTGAACATGCAGAGGTACGTCGCCGTTGCCCTTCTAGCCCTCGTGGCCGCCATCTCCGCTGAGAGGATCGCCACCGCGGATAACCTGGTGGGCAGCGTGCTCAGCGAGTGTTACGACATGTCCTGTCTCAAGGGCAAGGTGGTGGAGTATTTGGATAGTGTGCTGGGGATTGAAGAGGATGCCAGAGACATTAAGGTAATCAAGGGATGATTAAAAAAGTTTTGGTGATTTTACAAAAATGTATTATTATAAAGATTCTTCATAAAATAGAAAAATTAAAATTTCGCTGGACAATGAACGACATATTTTTTGAAAATTCAAAATTTAACTCTCAGATAAGAAAGTGAAAATATACACACATAAAATGAATAAGTATTATTAGTGAAAAAAAAATTGTTTGAAAATTAATTTGTTCGCAAACTACAAGCGATTGAAAGCTTGTGTGACGTTTCTTGTCTTAAGCTATTTCATTTTGGATGCCTTGCTTTAAAAACGAAACGCGCGCTCTACCATTGGTGAGAAAATGAAATGCCACAGGCCAAATTTTGAACTTTAAAAATTCATATCTCTTCTTGCAGAAAATAATAATATTTTTTATAGAGCCCCATTCAATAACTTTTCGAATACATATTCAATTTTCAAAATGTAAATTGTTACAGAAACAAAATTTAATTTCTTTTTTATGTAGAAATCTCTCCACGACAGATTTGATATTACATAACGCCAGGTAAACGTCCTATATGGTACAAATGATCATTACCAAAATCATCAAATTGAATTAGACTGGTACACCCAAAAATGAGTAATAAGCCGTGATGATATATTTACCTTTTTATTTTTTTATAAATTGCAAAAGAATTTATATAGAAACATGCAAAACATGATGCCCGTAAAATAATATTCAGTAAAAAAATGCAAAAAAAAATTTTTACTGTCTTAGGTCTTTCGAGGGTTTTCTAACGTAGTCACATAAAATAATATGTCAATTATTATATCAATAGTGTTTTTCAGTATTAAAAATGTTTTCATAACCATATTATATTCGATTTCTTTAACAGTGCAGCATTAGCACTTAATATGTAACACACGTATTGTAGATTAATAGCGTTACTTCTACTTAGTTTAAACTCATTGTAACACTCATAACTGTTTCAGAATATGGACGCAGCCATTTTTAAGCGAATGGCACGTGTCGTGAAGACTCACGAATTCCGCTTCCGCCTGCCGGAAATGTTGGGCGGATCCGATGTCGTGTACAACCCCCGAAGTGGATTGGACATTGCTTCCTCTGGCTCGGAATGTAAGTATAATGCTAACCTATATACACAATTTCCCTTTTTACAAACAAATAATTCATTATGAATTCAAAACGAATAGATACTTTCACCAGTCTAACACACGTACGACGCGCGTTGCCTGCAAATAGGCTTCGCGAAATGAAATTTTAACATTTTAGAAAGAAAATACATCAACAAATAACATACTTGGTTTAAAATTTTATCTCTCTTTTAAATAATTAGAACTCCTAAAGCCAATTATATTTGTGACAGCTCAAAATTAATGAGATATTTCACATGGAGTAGTATTCAAAATCCAGTAAAAAATAATGTTATAAAATCTTATGCCTGTTATTCCTCTTATACAGGTTGGTGGCGGCTAGGGGTGAACATAGGAATTTAACATAGGTTTTTAGATTTAAAAGTTGCATACGAAACTGTTTTTAAAACTTTTACTACATGTTTGGTTTCATAACAATTTTAAAAAGAAATTTAAATAGCTATTTGTGTAATAAGAGCGCAAAATAGAACATTGTCGATTGAGAGGTTGCGTCGCGCGGCATTCTCTCGACATCGACAATGTCCATTTGCGCTCGAAACACACACAAGATTTTTTCTACAGTCGCCACAGTGGAATCCTCCACTATAACAAAAAATAATAAAATGTACACTTTGTACTTACACTACTACTCAATTAATAAGGATTAATATAAAAAAAACGTCTTTTATATTTAATTTTAATTTATCGTTATTTCCCATTCTTCTTGACTTATTGCTTCAATCTAATCTAAACATTTTATACTTTCGTTTTTGTAAATGAATGTCCTATTTTATTTTCACAATAGTGCGGCATTTTTTTTGTTATGTAACATACCGACAGAGCAGTTATATGTCAGATTGATTTGTAAAGGTGGTAAATGTGTCACTACAGTGCCATTAGTTCCCGACTAAACGTTTCCATCAAGAATGTAGACAAGTAACATTTCTCAACATTGTATAGTTAGAAATTTGAACAGCGAGCGTTTTTTCTACTTTGTCGCGCTAGAGCAGCAAAGTGAAATTTTGCGTTGACAAAAGAGAGCGGAAAAAAGCTACTTTCTATGTAGACTGTAGAAAAAATAATATTTGAATTAGTAATAGTAGCCATGCCACTTGTTTTATTTTTTTTTCGGCTTTTATAAATTATCTATAATCGTCTAAATCCCGTATTCTTTTATAATTATTTCCACCATATTTCTTTATGATACAGACCCGTTCCTCATTCGAATAATCATCATTATTTAAGTTACTTCTTACAAAAATAAGACACATGAATAAATAATATTGTCGTATAAATGTAATAAGTCATGGCCATTGCTACTAATTGACGGAACTTTTTAAATTTCTTTTTAAAATTGTAAAGAAACGAAACATATAATAATATATGTAAAAACAATTTTGTATGCAGCTTTTAATTCTGTAAAACTTTGTACTCTACCGCTTTTGCCGAAAAATAAGTAGAAGAGCAGGAAGTTGCATAAAATTAACATCCCATGTCACATCCCTTTGTTTGGCAACGATTGAAAACTGGATCCTCCAAAAAACCTATATTCATGCTAATATTAAAAAAATTCCTAACTTATAAACTACTTAAACATATTCAAATATATATTTGTTTTTATTTCAGCTCGTGATATCCTAAAGAAAAAGGTTCTCCTGCCAGCTCTCCTGTTGCTGAAACTGAAAATGAAGGCTCTGATGCCAATCTTTGTTGCTCTTATCGGCCTCAAGTCTTTGAAAGCTTTAATTCTCAGCAAATTGGCCATTCTCTTAGTTGTTGGATTCATTATTTTCCAACTGTGCAAGAAAGGAGGTACGTATTATAATTTCTTACACCCTATTCACCAAGCGCTTTTGAGCGTTGGGATCTAACAAACAGGATGTATCAAGACTAACGTAAAAAAAAATAAAAACGTACTCCTGAGATCATTTTGAGTGAAAAATATCATGTCAACATTCCTATTCCCTTTTGGTTAGGGAATTACAAAGAATCAAAGTTTTATAAACAGAAGCAATTAATAAAAATTAATCAAACAACCTATTTTAAAACAAAACAACAAACAGTGAAACAACAATGCTAAATTAATCTGAAATTGACATTGCTGCGAAATACAATTTATAGAATACACAATTCTTTGATTCGTCGATTTCAGCATATTTTGTTGTTCTATTATATAAGTAGGTATCTTGATTCTTTTTAATTGCTGCTAGTATTTATAAAACTTTAATCCCTTGTAATTCCGTAACCAAAAATAATAGGATCTATGTTCACACAACATTTTTTACTCAAAATGATCTCAGGAATACGCCATTATTTTTCTTTTACACTAGTTCTGTTACACCTGTAGAGCCTGTGTGAACTGACTCATTGACTTAAACAGCAGGTAATTTTACAATATTTCATTAAACGCAGGTTTTATTATTCTAAATATCCGATATTAAATTTGGGCAAAATACACATTTACAGTTAAATTTACGAAAATAATTATTTAATTTAACTTCACCGGTTAATACGAAAATCTTGTCCTGAGGATGGGATTAACCCATCAGTGAAATCAATTCACTATAAGTTGAGATAGACTTGTTTACAATAATAATCAAAAATTGTCGTGCAGGACAATGACAGAACATAAATTTATTTTTAAACTAGGAAGAGTAAATGCATAAAAGTCAGATTTACATAATATAAAAAAACACCAGAAAAAAATTACATGTTTAAATTATAGAACTTTCATTCTCAACAATATAATACCGTACAATTTGTTTTTATAAGATTTTTTTACTTCGAAATATCACATAAAAATAACACATGTGAATGGTTTTTTTTAACTAATCATATATCAAAACGTCAAAAATGATATAGTATATTAATATTATAATCTAGGGCGAGCAATGCATAATATTTCTCGAGGTGCACTTTAAAGAAAGTCCGGTAATCTAACTCGGGGACTTCAAAGTACCGAGGGAAAAATAATATTATCTCCTGAACTGTATACTGTATATACTCTTTTTTTCACCACAGGGAATTAATACATCACATAAATAAATAAATTTTTAATAACTAAAAGCTTACGATAAATCCGCTTGTCATCTTTGAGAATTAGATGAATGTAAGAAATTAGTAAAATAAACTTTTGTTATAAATTAAGTTATATTTTCTCAAATTTCATTTAGAAAGTTGTGAGTTCCACATCGTTTTATTTTAAAATGGAATATCAAGAATGCAACGAAGAATCCTCAGAAGAACCTCAAAAAATTATTAATTCAACTTCTGTAACTGTTACTACTTAAATCTAAAAATTGTATTATGCACGTATATTACACAACCTAACTGAAAAAGTAATATAATCTCCCTTCGGTTTATTTTCGATATATTTTTTCCCTGGAGATAAAATGTTTTACTTCTATCATGATTTTGTCATCAGATATATCGATTTCTACAAGATTTCAAAATGTAAATTACATTTATTTGTTTTTATATGTATTTAAGACCCTGGCCTTGTAAATACAGAGTGTAATGGCGAAACCGACCACCACCATTATTCTTTTTATTATTATAGTTACAAAGTTATAGGAGACAGAGGGACATCCTATTACAGAAGAATTTTTTTTAAAACCAGTGGTTTTCAAGTTACGGCATAAAGTTTAATTTTTTTTAAATGGGATGGAATAAATTTTTTGGCCAATTCGATACAGTATTTTTTCTGAATTCAGCCGTGTAACGGTTTATATCCTTACGTAGTAAAAGTATTAGAAAAAATTTAATTTTTATAGATATTTTTCATTAGGCTATGTATAGAAAATAATGGGGTCCTATACCAATTTTTTTTCTAAGAATTTAGTACAAACGCGATTTAAAAATTTTACGTAATAGCGAGATATGAATTTTTAAAACTAAGAATTTGGTCCGTGACGTAGCAGGTCTTCACTAGTGTTCGACAAACTGTTAGTTCTAGAGAGTATAAATGTTTCATGTACCTACGCATAGCTGAAATATTTTTATATATAAACTTGTACATTATATTCATGAAGACATTATTACTAAGCATAAATAAAATGCAATTTTTTCCTAAAAAATTATAGAACATTGAAACAGTGTGACCATTGTTTAACAATGTTGTGATACAAACAATGGCAGCGGATGACGGTAGTGTTTTTTTATTTATTGTTTTCGCATGCTTATATTAAGATATACTTCATTTCATGTAAGAAAATAGCGTTGCCCTTTGAATAGTCAGAATGCAAACCTAGTTCACAAAACCGAAAAAAAATCATTTATCGGTTGTCATTTTTAATATTCAGGTCTTGTACATTTTTATAGATAAAAATATTTATTATTGACTAAGTTTGGTTTCACGAATTGAAATTATTGCATATTGAAGTTAAAATTTGACTATGGTAACAATACTTACCCCAGTGACAGAAGTTTTTCTTTTCGTACATAGCCTAATGAAAAATAACTGCAAAAATAAAATTTATTTAAATTTCAATTGAATTTTTTTCAATATTTTTCAAGAAAATACGTTATCGAATAGACATAAAAATATGTATACTCCCATTTGAAATAAAGACTTGAGAACCCCTGGTTTAAAAATAATATTTTCTTCTATAAACAAATGTCCTCCTTGGTCTCCTACAACTTTGTTCCATAGTATTTTATTGTATCTACAATAATAAAGAAAATAATGGAAATGGTCGGTTTCTCTGTTACAGCCTGTATAGTGTCGATTTTGATGATAATGTAAATAAATATATCATTACGGCATATTACCCATTGCTGGGTCTGCTAATCTGCTTTGTACACAGATTTCGGTAATGATAATGGCATATTTGGCATATTTGTACCATGATGCCTGATAATATGAATGAATCATATAATAATATCGGTCAAATTAACACTTTTATATCCATGACTTGATTTATATCTTAAGACTAATTAACAACAATTATCTGAATATCAATTTTTTATCTGATGTCATTTATGTAATAATTACTTTTTGATCAAAATTATTTTGTCTCATAGAAAGTATTTATGTAGAGCAAAGTTCGTACGCTATTGAATAATTATATGACTGATTTGTAATAAAGGTCAGTGTTTAATTAATAATAAGCGAAGCTAATAAGAAGGAAGTGTCGTAAACTAGGAAGTGCGCGGTTGTCCGCGTTGGTTAAAATGTTGCTAATTTAAATACCGTACTAGAAAAACGTCAAATGTTGCGTGCTTATCTAGATAATTGAAAACCAAAACGACCTTACCACTCAGTAAAAAATGTGATACTGACCTTAGCGAATATTAAACTAAATCCGTTATTCACTTTTATGATAACTTTGATTATTTCTTAAGGCGTGACTGCTCAAGGATATTACATTTATTATTATGCACCTGATACTTTCCTTGATAACCATTGTTAAGCAGTCAAAAATATTCTATTTTTATGCATTCAAGATAATATATTTTTTAATAGAATTCGTTTGAAAATTTACTGTGCATATAAATTAAAATTTATTAACAAGCTCTTGTATGATGCAAAATGAACCTTTGAAAATAATGTTGCAATATGCAGTTACTACAAATCATTTTTTAATCTAAATAGAATAAACTAAACCTATTTCCAGAATACATATATTTAAATAATTGTTATTACTTGTATTTGTCATTATAATTGTCAAATATTTTTGTCAAAATTTTAAATACGACTGCAGAATCATTTTTTAATCTAATTAGAATAAACTAAACCTATCTCCAGAATACATATATTTAAATAATTGTTATTACTTGCATTTGTCATCATAATTGTCAAATTTTTTTGTCAAAATATTAAATACGACTGCAAAATCATTTTTTAATCTAAATAGAATAAACTAAACCTATTTCCAGAATACATATATTTAAATAATAGTTATTACTTGTATTTGTAATTATAAATGTCAAATATTTATGTCAAAATTTGAAAAACGACTGCAGAAATTCATGCAAAAAGCATGTTAAACTTATTGCATAAATAACTGCTGAAGTTATACATGTCTATTTTATGTAGCTCATTTTTTCATAACTTGAGATATTAATACAATAGTTATTTAAATATTAATATACATATAAATTAATTAATAAGAACGAACATATGTATAAAGTATAAACATCCCTGTTTAAACGTCCTTGCAACTTTGCAACAACAATAAGCAGAGGTGGCCAGTTTTTAAACTAGGATAAGTAAATTTAACATTGTCCCAGTTACAATCTAAGCAAATTTCATCCATTTTTATTCTCATATTCTACTCCTTATTTTAATCATCAAAAATCATCACTAGTCTAGAAATTGCAACGTTTTCGAGTGGGAGTTCTAAATAGTAAATACGAGCACTGGCAAAGAAGTTTCTGGACATATAATATGTAAAGTTTTTTTAGTCGACTTCTCCATAAATTTATTAAATGAATTTGATTCATCGTCAGAAGATTTGAATTTCAAATGATATGGATTTATTAACATAAATTCAAATATAATTAATTGAATTTAATTCAAAATGTGATTTGATTTTTACGTATATGATACTAGACAAAAAAATTACCTATATTTTTAAATCAATTAATTCATAGTTTACGAGAAAATAAGTATTAAAAATTTGGAGAAGGGATATGTGACGTCACGATGGTAGGCTCGTGGAAAAATACAGATAGACTGAGAGGGAAAGAGATAGTTATAGCCAGTTGTCTCCATGCCATAACCTACCACAACATAATCGCGACGCTGATCTATAACTATCTCTTTCCCTCCCAGTTTATCTGTCTTCTTCCACGGTTCTACCATGATGACGCCACACATCCATTCTCCAAAACATTAAATTGCTAATAACAATGGCCGCTAGTATGAACAGTGATTAAGGGTGATTAGCGAGCATTTGACTAGCATTGTTTTATCTCCGTCAATCGTTTATAGATTATTTTAGAGAAAAATACTTCAAATAAAAGATGCGTGCAATTAATTTTTCTATAACTCTTATATGAAGTATTTTTCTCTAAAATAATCTATAAATGATTGACAGAGATAAAACAATGCTAGTTATATTATTCTGTTTCTAATACTATGTTGAGTTAGTATATTTCTGCAACGACAATGCACTCTACTATAAAGTCATGATAAAGTCAGTCACCGAGAATTACACTCTTTGGATTGGAGTGATCGACAAAGTTTTTTATTCTTGTAAAAACTAATTGTGCGGAATATAATTATTGAAAACAAAAATTCCATAATTTAAATTTCTTTCAAATATTTGTTCTACTCCCTTTGTAAGAATGTAACTTAACGTATTGGTTTCCAAAGCGTTAAATAACATCTTAATTAACTTGATGAACTGTTGTTTCGATCGTATGGGGACTTATACAATTAAAATGTTTCGGTCGACATCTAGTGCTAGTGTGTAAAAAAGTATTTAATAATTAGTTATAATGTGCAAGATTAAGCTCTAAATTTGACGTTTATCACGTGATCCCATGTGATAACAACAATTGCTTTTTAAAAGGAGAGATAATTAGTAATAGCCACTACGAAAAATAACTTAACCAAACTTTGATGATTAAAAAAACAAATCACGAGAAACGGAATCAACGGGGAGAAGTGCTAAAGTGAAGAGCATTTGATCTACTCGGCCATGGTATATCACCTTGTTCTTTCTAAAAATTATAATAATAATAATTGTTGATTCCTGTAGTTTTCTTGTAATCAGCCATAGATGGCAGCTATCGTTGTGTAAAAATAAGTAATCTAAAAACATTGTTCCTGTACCTTTGCAGTCGTAAAAAAGTATGTAACTCGTTTTATAACTAATTTATATAACTGTTACTAGGGAGACGTTTATAAAACTTGTTACAGAATATACTATTACAGTGTTTTGTAGGGTTTTTTAATTTACTCCTGATGATGATTACATTATTCATTGTCTTCAATTTTTTTTTTTTTTCTAGGTATGATGATGCCAATGGCGATGATGCCCGTAGAACCCCCCATGTCCGCATATGGTGCTCCAGCTACTTCCAGCCCAAGCTCGTACGAACCCAGCTGGGAACCCAGCAGTGGTGGCCCATACTCCCGAGTTTGGAACTCGAACGAACCTCAAAGCATGGCCTACTCTGCGTACTACCCAGGAAGCTCTGGATCGTCCTCCACAACCAAACCTTAACATGCCAACGATGATGATAAGATTATGATTTTTATTTATGATTGTTAATAATATTTATTTATTGTCTGTGTATATAATAAAGTGTTTGTATTTAAAGATTTTTTTGTTTGACGATTGATAAAAATAGGGCAATAACCTCACAAAAATTAAAATAGCGGATTACAGAGAAATTAGTTAAAATAGTGAAAGCATATCTTTATAATGAATATTAATAAAGAAATAAAATGATATAATTGAAATACTTCGGAAATAAGGCGGTTCATCACTTATATGCATTCCATATTATATTATTTTGATTCGCGACTCGAATATCGGCTATAAATATGTAAGGAATACCGAGTAAGGAGAGGAGCTTACTACCAATGGAAGTAGAGGAATTCAGTTAGCGGAGGCGTAGCTATCAGTCCTTCTGCAATTCTCAAACAGTTTTTATTTGAATATAAATGTCTTACATTGAACTTAATAATTTAAACACACTTGCAATTATAAAGCATGCAGACTTGTACAGTTAATTTTATACATATAATTTAGAAATAGCATATATTTCAAGGAACAATTCGATATAAAAACTTATATTCGTGACGTCACATCTATATTTTCAAACTTCGGGGCAACATAATGCTCTTATTAATAGGAATTTTTCACCGGATTTACACAAATAGTCTTAGTTGTACTTATACTTTCAGGTAAAACTATAAAAAAAATCTGATGTGGCCAACACAATACCTCCTGTTTAATTTAATTTTTATTCATGTAAATACTTAAAATAAAATTATATTTAAATACCGGGTTCGATCCCGACCGACGCTAAATATTTCGAATTTTAAATAGCACAAAAATTACCCCTGTGGTGCACTCTCCACGCCAGCAATAAGTGCTCGTGAGGTGACACCTGGTAAACGCCCGCACGGTACAAATATGTCATCATCCTTACCGAAGAAATCTGTGTACAAAGCAGATTGGCAGACCCAGCGTGGAGAGTGCACCACAGGGGTCAATTTTGTGCCATTTCTAATTCAAAATTCGGTCGGAATCGAACCCGTTCCGAAGATTCGCGTGAAGTGACGCCTGGTAAATGCCTGCACGGAACAAATATGTCATCATTATTACCGACATCTGTGTACAAAGCAGATTGATTCACCCATCAATGGATAATATGCCGTGATGATATATGTTTTTTTACCCATATTTTTACATATTTACTTATGCTAGAAACTTTCCATATAATTATTGTTCCATTTACTATTTTCTTTATAAAACGTTAATATTATTATTTGAAATGATTAGTTCATTGACAGTGACATATATCTGTCTTCTGTCAGTTACAAACATTTGAGATCTGAATTGTGTAATCTTGTGTATGAGTTGTGTTTAAATCGTAGGCTCCGGGATTAAAATTATAGATAGTTTTATAAATTTATCCATAAAAGATATAGAAAATGTATTAATGCAAACCTGTAGAAAAAATAATAATCTTTAATTTTTTATAACATAAATCTCGAAAAAATAGCATTTAAAGGTATTTTTCGAAGAAAAACTGTTTTGAGCTTCCAGTAAAGTGCCATTTTCGGTTATCTGATTTACTCCAAAATCTAATGGCATCTTTCCACGATAGTATTTGAGTTAGAGCGTAAAGAGAATCCACACACACACACACATACACACATACAAACATACAATCATACACACAGACATCATCGTGAAAATGTTAAAATAGGATTGTAGGGACCTTAAAACGTGGTCATTTACCAAAATCTCGATGCACGATCCCTCTACGTCCCTTACCAAGGGCAGCGGGAGGTAAAAACTGCCTTTTTAAATTTAAATAGAACCTATTTGTGTATTTATGGCCGTTATTAACATAAATCTCATTACATAAATAAATACACTACATTTTTGTTATATAATAGTTATTTGTTTATCAAGGCTATAAAAGTATTCTTTTTGGGCAAACCTGAAGTTTGCCACCGAGGCGAGGCCACTAAATCTGATAAGTTTTAAAAAGAACATTTCAAATGAGTGTACATGCAATGTTATAATTTTTTATTTAAATAGTTATTTGGTAACTATGCACTAAAATACCAGATTTACAGCAGAGGCTTCGCCTTGGCAATAAATGCTATCGAAGCTGTAAATCTGTGTTTGGTGGACGTGTTGAACACATTGTTTTCCGATTTTAGAATTAATATTAATTTAGTTATTATTTTTAATACCTAATCGCCATCAAATTATGTTGCTATGCTTTTGTTGAACGGTTGCGATACGTTTGTTGAACAATTGCTATGCTTTGGTATAGCGGTTGCTATGTAATAGGCAGCAAAATATTTTTACTGCTTATACAGACAGTTAGTTGTCAAAAAAATTGCACTTTAAAAAAATATATTTCATATTTGATTCATATCACTCGCAGAATGCAGTGCTCAGTGTTATCTCAACTTTACTTTCTTTGTGCATCAGCTTATATACTTATTCTATAATTAGTTTATTTTTGAATAACATTATGCATTCTTACTAAATGTGGCCGAATGGGAATTTTATTATTTACAAATATTTGGAACAGAATTAAATTTTTATGACTTAACTGATGTTATTTCCAATCCAACGTGCTTATTACAGAATGTTTTCTAATATAAATATTCATTTTGAGAATCTTATTTATCAATACCTACGACAGAGATTGATTCAGGACCATTTTGCATTTATTATCAATAGATTTCAAAATCTCTCAAAATTCTACGGAAAATCTTCATATACCGGTGACCCACGCAGCATACATACTCGTATATAGCAATTCAACAGGAGAAAACAGTTTTTCAAATATCTGGGCGTATTCTGTAAATCTGTGTTTATAATTTTTAACAAGTTGTTAAAAATTTTCACCAATCAAATACGCCGACAAATAACAAAAAAATGGATGTTTAGTTGTCAAGTCAAATCATATTTATTGGACAACTTTAACTAGTTGCTAAAAATTAACCACTTTCTTACAGAATAGACCGAAATAAACTTAATTTAAAGTTACGGTAAAAATAGATCTAGAAACTAGAGTCTAGAGCGATTATTAAAAAAAATGGACATATCTGACAAACCAAGTTATTAACTCTAAAATTCTGTGCATAAAACAGTGCATCATAAAATTTTATGGAACAGATAATATTTGAAAAAAAAAGTTTCCCATGGAAAGCGTCTACATCATGAATTGTTCGTATAGGGGGAAAGCTTAAGTTTAAGACACAATCTTTGTCTACCCCTAACCAAATTAAGGGGGGAAATGCCCTGCATACCCCCCACTGCCTTCGCTCCGGAATAAAGAAATAATTTGTTATACAATGTTAAAAACATGTGATAGCAAATTAAATATTGCTTCAAAGAACACAACATGTAATATAATTTATCTAGACTGTTACGTAATTGAAGTTATCATGTTTGCTTTACCACAAAAGCAAATAAATTATAAACTACATTATCTAGTAGCTATAATGCTGTGTAATTAATATTTCGCAACAGGTGTCCGAACCCAATCGAAAACAACAGAAAATCGTCCAGACGATGCTGCGCACTGTCGGAGATTTCCCACACTACATGAACTCGTCGATAAATAGCGCTCTACCATCACTGGTTAGTCGCGGGGATTATCAGGTGTATTAAAACCTCCTCGGGATACGTCTGCTCACAGACGGCAAGTTGCTTTATAAACACACGCCCACCAAACGTCAAAACTTGCGGTTGACAAGTCCGCAATGGCAGAAACATACTTGTAAGTTACAAATATATCATAAACCTCACTTTCTATCTATTTTTTCCTTTAGGGGATGCCCTGTTTCCGAAGACAATGACCTTCTGAGCAGTAATTATGATGGAATAGTGCTAGTATCTTGGCCGAATGCTCCAGCACCAAAAGAACTGGCTTTTGCCCTTGACACTGCTCTCAAGATAGACCAAGGCCTCAAGACGGAATCAGCTGTCCTTCCTCTTCCGGATATCCCTGCCGGAAGAGTTGTATATTCTCCCACGGGACCAATAGATCCGGATTTTCACGATGTGAGAATTTTTAAAGAAGCAGCACTAAAGGGAATCCAACGAGCTATTAAAGCAGGCGTGAAAAAACCATATCTTGTCGTTACAAGACACCCCGATTATGAAAACAGCGATTTGGCCATGATTTTAGGAGCTCTTGAAGCACTATACGTGGTGAGTGTTTTTTCTTTGTTGTTCAACAATGCGCGAAAATGAATGTCATTGCCGCGTGATTAGTGCTGCCACCTGTGAGATGACTCTAAAAGTAAGCGAAAGTGTTTTATTTGCTTCCGCAATGTGGCTGTTGATGTGGCTAATAAAAGTAAATAAAAATGCCGGTAATCTATTTATTACATGACCCTCACTTTATTGATATAAGTGCTTGTAAATTATACAAAGCGGCATATGCACTCATGAATAATGCAACAATTTATTCGTTCTTGAACATATATTTTCAAATTTTTAATTGTCAATTATTGTCTATAAATAATAATTATAATAAGCAGAGCAATTATTATTTTTTTATGTTAACCCACACAACTATAATGATAAAATTCTTCTTGTATTTGTTGAATCATGTAATTAATTAATAAAGTATTCCGCTTAAGTATTCGCTGCAATTATCATTGAAATCAATTATTATATTGCGTCATTTTACAAAAAAAATGACAAAAACTGACAATACCACATATAAACTTTTTTTTTCATATCAAGAAGCATTTACACATCTCACAAATAACTTTTTGTTCTAATTGTTTATTTATATATTTTAAACTGAAAGATAAGATATGAACAAAATTAATGTTACAATGTTAATTATATTGATTAAAGATATCTATTTTTATCACATTATGCTTGTGTACAGAAATTTTATTTATTATTTTTGTATAAATTTAATATGCGAAATTAACCACAAAACAATAGAATCAGGAAAAATTTATAAGAATTTTACAATGACCTTGCAAACAAAATATAAACAAATATTTATGCATTAATAAACAAAGAATAAAAACTAGAATCAGTTTTTAAACTTAAAAGAAATGACATCTAAAAGAAATATTAAACAAAATTATAAAACCAGTTGCATTTTTCATAGAATTATAAAAAAATACAATATTTAATTTGGAATGACGAATGAGTAAACGTAACATTTTGAAAGTCATTATTAATAAAGACAATCCTTGTAATCATATTTTTGGCAATTCTGTATTAAGCAGATTAAAAGATATATTTTTAGCTTTGAAAATTTATTTAAGATCCAAAATCTAATCGCAATGAAAATACATTGCCGATATAACCAATAATAAAAAACTTGGCGTTGTCAACAACCGAATACCGTGTCATACGTTGTCAACTGTTATCGGAAATATTTGTTCCTATTTTCAACACAATATATTGTAATGAGTGGAATTTTCACTTAAATAATGGATACCAAAGTCAAATTTGAACTATCTTAGAAAAGAAAACGAAAATATACGTAAATTAATGAGTATTAGTAAAGTTTATTTACAAAATGGGATTGAAGGACCAGAACGTGAAATTTATGTTGTATATGCAGTGAAAAAAGGCTTGATGTCCACGTAATGTATTCTTTATTAAATACGGACGTTTCGGTTTTTAAGCAAACCCATCCTCAGCTAATTACAAAAATTGTACAAACTAATATGAAACGTAACAGTAAATCAACGCGGTGTGCATGTTACATTGTAAAAATTAAGTTTTCAGCACCTCAACCAACCGAATCTTTTCGGAGTTGGCGAGATACAGTAAAAAAATGACAAAACTAGTATAACTTTCATTTTTCATGTGGAAAAAATACTTATTAAAAGTAATTTGTTTGTACTTTTTGCAAGGTAATATTTGAATTTGACATAACGATTGAGTAATATTATTCCATCGAACTATCAATATTATTCCATTATCAACAGTAACGAAGGTCATTAATTGATAAAAATTGAATTATGGGTATATTATTTGACAGTTGTGGATAAAATAAATTTATACTTGTTAAAAATTATAAGAAAACAATGTAACACACACAATTATATCGCTTTCTTCTAATTTTTACATTTTGCACATAACCTTCTTTATAAAACTTATATCTTCTTTTCTGATTTCCATCTTTTCTTCCTCTCTTTTTAAAGTATTCATCGCATATACCTAAATTTACTCAGTTTTTTTTTAATTTGTTGTATTTGTTGCCATATTTGAAATTTAAATGTTCTACACCATATCACACACCTGCGCTACAAGTTAACGGCGCACTATGTACATCTCACTTTTATTAATATCTCTTTCTTTTAATGTAATAGGTCCCTTACGGAAAATTTTTAAATCTTGTTTGCACTAAAATTCTTAGTTTATATCAAGTGTTTATCCTATTCTTCCAGAAAAAAATAAATATTTGGCATAGACCCCATTAAAATTACTGCAAAATATGCCTATTCGTAATTGACATCGTTTAGATTATGAAAATATTATTTCGGCAAGAGAAAAAAATGAGAGAAATGAACGTTGGTAGAAAATTGTATTGGCATGTAGAACGATTCCAATTTACATTATTTACAAACATTGTAATAAGTTTCATTTTATAAATTTAAATATTTAATTAGTTATAATTTACAATCTATTACTATTCCTAATTTCGGTAATGACGATATATCTGTACTTTTGTATTATTTGAAAATTGGAAATAATTTTCAAATTTCGCAGCTCTTACAGTTAGAAAAACTAATTCGGGTCAGCAATAAAAATATAAATATCGCCCATAACTGTCATTGCTTGTTTTACATTGAATGCCAAAGTGCCATTATTTATGCCGATTTGTTGAAATGAAGACATGTATGGAATAGGTTTTCTGCCCACTCTATCTTACTGTTCCTTTAACATAAATGCTATTTTTGTTTGCAGTTCCAAAAATTAGAAATACCATGCCCCCAACACATGAACTAGCGCCATCTATAAAGAAATGCCAAATTACTTTTAAAGTATGCTTTTGGTTTTTATAACAAAACCTAGCATTGGCTATGACAAGAAAAACGCATTTATGAAAAATAAATCAATTTTGTTAAAAATTATTATTAAAACAATAAATTTACAAATAATTTAGAATTTGATTTAAATTTCGATATGAGATCTCGTGAGATTTATGTCTGAATGTCTGGTCGCAAATCAAGGGACTAGGGTTTACCCGACCGACGCCAAAATTATTTCCAATTTTAAATGGTTCAAAAGTGATCCCTGTGGTGTACTGTAATGAGTGCCCATGAGATGACGCCTGATAAAAGCCCTCACGCTACGAATAGAGCGCGAGCAGATACAAGAATCGAGCGACTTTAAGTGCTGGAAATCAGCTGATTTGTGTGGGTGTATTAGTTTGACAAGACCAATATTTTAACTTATTTTGATTTTTAACTGTGTTAAAATGTTATTATTTTACAATTTTCAGGCAGTAAAATACGATATTAAAAATAATAACTTCTTAACAATTAAAAATTAATATAAGTCAAAACATTGGTCTTGTCAAAGTAACATTGTTCTTGTGAAAGTGACACGCGCACACAAATCAGCTGATTCCAAGCATTTCAAGGTCGCTTGAGTCACATATCTGCTCGCGCCTGTATGTCATCAATGGGCAGCAATGGGTACTTTGTTGTGATAATTATTTATTTATTTTTACACAGCTATTAACTGAATTTTATTTATATACTTTGACGGTTTCTTTTCTAGCCTTTAGAAATGCGCGAGCACAATCCTTCCAACTACTCCAAAGTCGACTTCTTAGGTGTGTGGGGCTCCGACTTCCAGCGGACTCAATCAATCCTCTCCTTGGCTAAAACCCTCGAATCCGGCCTCTACATCGCTAGAGACATCGGCGGTGCGGACCCTGAACGCATGGCACCTCCAAGAGTTGTTTCCTACGTCAAAGAAGTCTTCGCCAACTCCCCAATCAGTGTTCGCGTCATTAACAACCTGCAGGATATCTCTAGAGAATATCCATTGTTTGAAGCCGTCAACAGAGCAGCGAGTGTTGTTGAAAGACATAGAGGAGCGATTATTTTCTTGGAGTATGTACCAGAAGGAGAAGTGAAGAATACAGTTTATTTGGTGGGAAAAGGAGTGACGTATGATACGGGAGGATTGGATATCAAAGCTGGAGGGGTTATGGCGGGAATGTCTAGGTGAGTTGGCGTCAATTCCAATAGAAATAATGTCAATTGTAAACAACAAAGTAAAAGCAATCGATTAAACTAGCTGAAAATTTAGAAATTTTTAAAGAAAAAAACAATAAACCGATTATAAACATTCAAACAAACAGCCAATCAGACGAAATAGCCCGACCGTTAAAATTATTATTAAATAACCTCATCAAAAAAAAAAAAAAAAACAGTTACCTGATGAAATAAAACGTGCATAAGTAGTGAAGAATAGAAATGTTTAAAACATATTTATCATGAAATAGGAACATAATGGTTTTATATCAACTGAATAGAAAATTTTTAATATATAAAAATACAGTCACACATAGCCGGGTCGGGAGATGTAAAAAACATGTTGCCAATGGGGTCCATAGTTACAAATTAGAACATGGTTCATTTCTATTAAAACTAGACATTACCAATATCTGTACAAAGTAAATTGGCACACATAGATAATATGCCGTGATGATATAAATACTTTTATTTATGTTAAAACTGTATGATGTTTAAAAAAAGTTATTGGGACGAATTACGAACCCACTTTTACAGGGAGCTTTTGTTAAAAGTGATGTTTAATCTAGGGATGTACCAGATCGGGTTTTGGCCGGAATCAGATTAACCGACTAACGGTCAGACAGAATCGCCGGAATTAATCCGGCCGCCAGATGAGTTCCTCTTAAACTACTACGAAAAAGATAGCAAAGGGATTAATCATTGAGTTTGTAGCAGTGTTATAATGATATTTTGTTAACCCCCCCCCCCCAACATGTACACATTAGGATGAACCTAAAAAGGGGTCACATCGAATTTTAACCGGGCCGCCCCCTAAAGTGATTCTAAATAAATAAAAAATCTGATGTGGACACCACACGACTTACTTGTACGATTATTAAACTATACATATTTTTTTAATAACTAAATTACAAAATATAAACTATCATTCTTAAATTAACATTAATCTAACCCGGTTCTTTTTAAAGAGAGTTTTGATTACAACAAAGAAATATTTGATTACAACAATGAATATGACTAATTTCACAATAAAAATATAATATTTGTTATTGTACGAATCATAAAATTGCACATATTTAACTAATTTGACATGAACATTTTTTTTATTTTTTTTGTCCTAATAGCAAGCTTTATTACAAAAACAAAAAAGTATATAATTTTTAAATTTACATATCTCGCTTATACAAAGGGGTAATTTAATAATACTTCATGTGCTAGACGCAGAAATTAATTCTCTAAAACTTTTATTTGAAGCATTTATTTCTAAAATCAAAATAAAATCATTTTATTCAAGAAAAACTTTTAACAACTTCAAGTAATGTACCACTTCCGGTTAGCCTATTTTAACCAAAATCTATTATGTTATTTCGATTGACATAAAAGTCTTGTATACCAAATTTGAAAAGTTTTGGATTATATTTTAAAACAATTTTTCATTAAAATCTATTATAGGCGTCACGACGAAATTAGTCAAAATGGATTCAGGGATGATCAAAATGGATATTTCCGCTGAAATCTGAAAACCGAAATTTTTCGCGATTACAATACTTCCTTTACTTACGTACAAGGAAGTAAAAATGTGCAATGATTCCGCTTATTATTAATATTTGACCGTGCCTAAATGCACTTGATTTTTCCAATTTAAATAACATTGGTTTTTGACGCAAATAAGAGGTTTAACAAATCTACTCATTATTGGAATATATACTAGAATGACCCGACAATATGTAGACAAAATTTGAAGTCTCAATCATTTTTATTAAAAAACGATTTTCAGCGCCATATTCGAAATTTAAAGTATTATTAAAATCAAACTAGTTTTAAATTTAAGAATGTTTCAAAATTTAAATGTGACCCTAAAAATGTTAACAAATTTTTCCATAAAGAAAAAAAAATATTCAGTAATATTTTTCAAACAAATTATACTAAAACCATTGTGTTAAAAAATTAAAATAATCGTTATTTTATAGCTTCTAGCTAGAGGGTTGGGAAGAGTGGATGGGGGTGCGGTGGGAACCATAATATCTAGCTAAAATAGCTTTTTGGGCTATCGTGCGATGGTTTAACGATCTACAATTATCTTTAGAATAATGATTCGGATTTCGAATTTTGTCCACATATTGTCAAAAGCCAATGCTATTTAAATGGGAAAAATCAAGTGCATTTAGACAAGGTCAAATATTCATATTAGCGGAATCATTGCCAGCACAATTTTATTTATTTATTTGGAACCATTTTAGAAGGCGGCCCGGTTAAAATTCGACTTGACCTTTTTAAAGTTCACCCTAGTACAGATACTACAAATCATAATTGAGACGAAAAAAGTTATAAAAAAATCTGATGTGGCCAGCACATTACCTTCCGTCAATTCTACATGTTTTGTACAAATTCCACACAGAAGTTTTTTTAAAATTTTTACTGTATGTATAACATAATAATCTGCTGAATTGGCTTATGGCTATAATTTGTTGTAATACCTTATGTGATTTATTTTTCCCACATTAAATCATTTTACATTTTTTTATATTTCCCGTAAAATAATTTCACAAAGATATTATGTGAATTTTATTTGACACTGGCATCTGTTAATTAGTAATATTTGAATATTCTGTTTCCATGGTACAGCTTTTAACAGCATTGATTGCAAGGTATTTCTTTATAATTCTTTATCTTTAAATTAATTGAATATGAAAAAAAAAAATATAATTAAAATTAAATCGAATAGAGGATAAACTATTCTTTACTATTTATAATAACATAAAAGGTCAAAAAATGATATTTAACAGCGTTTTTTGAAGAAAAACTGTTAAAATCTTCAAATTAGGGTACTTTCGGTTAACCAATCGTAACCACCATCTAATCAATTCTTCATATGGACATAAAGAGAGATTTGAAAGAATTATAATTTTTGAATTCTAGTATTATAGTTATGCGATCCGGAACGATCGTCACATACACACATACGTACAGACAGCATCGTAAAAATAGTAAATTCGGATTCTAGGGACTCTAAAACGTGCTTACTCATTAAAAACTCATCATCGATTTTTTTTTACCCAAAAATAATACCTTCCTTACCTATAGGTGACTAAAGGTAAAAATTGTTAGTTTTGAAATATTTGAGATTTTAAGCATCTATACTTCTACATAACACTATTGCTATTTTTCTCGCGCAGCCTATTATATAAACTGGTGCGAGAAAGATAGGTATAAGTTTCGTTAAAAATCAAATGCAATTAAACTAAAAAACAATTATGACATTTTAGTACTACGAATTGCTTCAAAATTAAACGAACTTTCATTTAAAATAATAAAAAAAATAGAGTGGAGGCCCCCATTGTAGACAAAAATTAGATTCAATTTTGTGGTGGTGTAATCATTAAAAAAACATTTCTTGCTATAAGTGACAAAGCTAGGCAGTTTTTATACGTATAGCCCAATTAGTAGTTTCACAGACGCAATATATTGCGTCTGTGGTAGTGTGTATTCAGAACGATTAATTTCAGAAATTGGTAATGTTTATGTTGGAAATACGAGTATGTTTAGACTTGATTAACATCAGGAAATGCAGAAAATACATAATTTAAAAATATAAATATACATTATATTATTATATTAATTGTATGTATTCTATTTTAGAAAAAAAAGTGTATGAATTTTTTCTCTTAAACTCCAAATTGTTAGTTTTTTACTTTCTGAACAAATTTGGCCGGATTTGTTAGGTTAGGTTAGATCTGAATCATAAGCGCAGTTCGGCCGGAACTGTAGTTCCGGTTTTAAAGCCGGATTTAGTGGTATCGCCGGATTTCCATCCCATCCCTAGTTTATTCTCATAAGAATATAACGTAAAAGCGTGTTTCATAATAGAGCTATTGTTATAAATAGGGATGGAAAACGGAATGTAACGATACCCGATTTCATTTATTAATTTTTTTAATAACGTTATAATTACAAAATAACGTCATGTAACCGTAACATAACAAATAACGTTTCACTATAACGTTATCCAAGTTTACACATTCTACAAGATTTTTGCCGTTTGAAAGTATAATTTCCTTATAATTTATTTCGTATTTTATAATGAATAGAAGTCACTAGTGGTCAAATTAATATGTTGAACATTTTATTTTATATCTAGAATAAGATAAGTGTGTAAGTTTTTTAATACATTGTTTTTAATTTTTAATGACTTTTTATTACAAACTTGAGAAATATATGGTTGTTGTAACGATATAATAACGAAACAAAAATAACGTTATTTTGTGTTTTATTAAGTTATTCATAACGTTACGTAACGATTTTTTTTTAAACGTTATGAAATAACATAATAATTCGTTAACGTCATCCCATCCCTGATTATAAATAATAATGCCTTCGTAATACAGGCCATTCTTTTCAAAATATTCGAGTTTTGAATACCATTATCATCTACTACACTACAGCATACATCTACTCTTCCAAATTCTTAAATGTGCTTTTAAGTCTTCCGCTTTCGCCTTTTTGAAATCCGTAATCCATTTTCAAGTAAAATAATGCAGCAAATAACGAATCAACCGAAGTAAACTAAATAAAACTGGTTTGAAATTATGATGCTATGCCAAATAGAAATACGTCCGTTTGTATGAATATGAAAAATATATTGAAAGATATAAGCTGTCAGTGGCAATCAAATCTTGGACTATAATATAGGTAGTTTTTTTTTATTAATTATTTTATGAAATTGCATATTATCCATACGTATTTCCAATTAATGTCCATGAAAGTTATTTTAAACATATTTATATATTTTTGTGTTGAAATAGATCAATTTATGTGAATCCAATTATTAGCAAATTCGACTTTTTGAAAACTTACCATCTGCGTCAAAAAATATTAGATAAATAAATAAATATAAATATATCACGGCATATTACCCATTGCTGGGTATGCCAATTTGCCTTCTACACAAATTTCGTTAATGATAATGACATATTTGTACCGTGCGGGCATTTACCAGGCGTCACCTCACGAGCTTGCGTAGAGAGTGCACCATAGGGGTCAGTGTTGTGCCATTTAAAATTCAGCCGCGACCCCCCATATACCAACCAATAATTTATTATATGAAGTATATTGCCTCGTTAATTCAGTAATGAGTTGAGTTCTTGAATTCAAACAAATTAAATTATTTTTCGTTAAAAAAATGACCCCTATAATAAAAAAATTATCGTATGGAATGTAAAACTTGCATAAAATATTTTTTCGCAGTTCATTGTAATACAATCTGTACTTGAAGCAGAATATACTGGTGATAAGCACATTTAATAATTTTCTTATCATGTATTGTACTTTGTGTGTTTGCATACTACTAATAATAATTTCTATGTTAATCGATATTCAATTGAAAATTTGTTGTTAGTGAACCATAAAAACTAGTTCAAGAACAATAATACCTCGAATAATACCTTTATTGAGTTTTGTAAAGTCATAATCATTTTTTAACCTAATTTAGAACACTTTCAAATTCATATTATAAATAATAATAATATAAATACATAAAGCTATTTATTTTGCTGTTTATTTGCTTCACATTGGATTCCTATATATAGTTCCATTTATCTAAGTTTAAATATTTACTACATTGTCCAGATAGAGGAAAAACAACAATATAAATCTTTCAAAAAAATCATAAAATAAATATTGCTGTCTATATTACAAATAGGTTATCAATTTTCTATTATCTTCACCAATCATCATATATTTAATTTCATATTATTCATTATGTTGTCAAGTGCAAAGTATCATAGTTATTAATAAAAAAAATTGTTAATTATGAGACAAGTGACAGGTTGTGGTTTAGATGATGTAGATTCGACTCTAGTCAAGGTCAAATTAGAACTTTCATTATACATTTTTAAATAAATATATCTTTTTAGCTATTTATATAAATTAAAAGGTAATTAATTATGTTTTTTAATAATATGAATATAGGTAGCAAATAAATAACTAAATATAATAATAATTTAATTTTCATGACTGAGTGCGTTATGTGACTGCCCGAGGTCGGATCCTACCTAAGCATCAAAATTATTTCCCATTTTCAATTGGCACAGTATGCTTTGAGATTTTTTTATAAATTGATAATGTGGTCTTTAACTATTTAATTTTTTTTTGAAACTGCATCTAAATTGAAAGCGATGTGTGGTTATAGAAAGTCTTAATTGTTATTCGTTATGTCATAATAATTATTTTAATATTCTATGATGTAGATATTAAGCTCATTTTGTTTTCAAATCATGCAGTTTGCTATAGTGAAAATTATTAGGCACGTCGTCAACCTGAAAAAAACTTTGTAAAATGAAATATAACTGGTAGAAATTATTAGTTATTATTTTTTTTAAAAAGAAGAAAAAATATACTAGTATTAAAGTAACGTATATATTAATGCATTTACAATTAATTCAAAGTTTGTTTTCTGGTCTGGCACCATAAATTTAAACAAGTTTTATTTGGTTTTACTTACTTCAGGCCTATTCTGTAAGTGCTTATATTCGCCGTCAAATATGTATGGACTGATGTTCAACTTTTTCCCTTCTCCGCTCCCTGGCCCTTGTCGTGCGGTGTTGCCGCTTCTTCACAACTTAGCATTTTCAACAATGTCCATGAATTGGCAACAGTGTAGAAATCTCCAGTCCGTACTTATTTGACGGCAAGTATAATTTTTAGCAACTGGTTAATATTAAAAAAAATCTAGTAGCTAATGATTGGACAAGTAAAAAATCCTTTTTTTGTTATACAGGTGTTGAACGCGACATCGGAACATATAATTTAACATATAAACTCATATTTTCATAATTTCCTTCTTCCCTTTCCTGATCTTAGGCAAAAATACTTGAAATAAAAGTTATAGATCTTAAAGTTCTGCATCTGAATCAATATGCAAAATTATTTTTGCATGCTTTGTAACGGCAGAAATTAGATATGAAAATGTATAAAATCACCGCAAAAATCATGGTATTGAAACAGATAAATTAACAAATGTTTGACGTTTTACCTGTCAAGTTAAGTTAATAAGTATATTTTTATCAGGTATTATTTGTAATATTTGTTCAAATGAACAATTATCTATTAATTTGAATAAATAATTTTTTACTTTAACAGAATTTACAAATAATAATAATAAATTAACCTAACTTGATAGATAAATCGCTAACATTTGTTAATTTTCAGTTTCAAATCCATGGCTATTGTTATTTTTTGAGTGATTTTCGACATTTTCATATCTAATTTCTGCCGGTATAGAGCACGAAAAATTAATTTTGCTTATTGATTCAGAATATTAAGCTCTAAAACTTTTATTTGAAGCCTTTTTACCCAAAATTATTAGGGAAGCAGGAAATTACGAAAGTATGATTTTACATGTTAAAGTTGTATGTTCCGGTGTCGCGGTTAACATTCTGTATATTAACATACTTGATTAATTAATTTTTTTAACCATTTGTAAAAAAATAACCACTGAGTTACAGAAAAAACCCGTAGTTAGTTATTTTCTGCATTCATTTACTTGAAAATGAATTCCATATTTCGAAAATACGAAAGATACTAAGACGCCCGAATAAAAATTATTACTTTGGCATTCGAAATTGAAATTAGAGATAAAAAAATGAGCATCACAAAAGAGCATCAAAAGTATCTTAAAGAAATACAGACCAAAATCCAGTATTATTTTAAATGTAGAAGTTATTTATAAAAATAAAAAACTGCAAAATTTACATGTTTGTCTATATCCAGTGGCCTACGCATTTTTGTCCAGATAAACAAATATAGGCGATACGAAATAAGCAATATGACATCTGGTGGTATTTTGTGGAACTATAGTTAGATAAGTTTTTTTGGTTGTATAAACACAAGTGTTATCTATTATGTTTATAATATATACGTTTCGATATATGTATAATATCTCTTAATATTACACACTTAATGCATACATGTAATTAGTAAATGTCAAATTATCCCGGTAACATTAGTTTCTTTAAAAGCCACTTTGACGCTACGATCTTATTTCCCATCGCCTATACCACTAAAATGAGCTAATGGGACAACTTCTATTGAATTCTTTTATAGTTTTCGAGATCTCCATGTTGGAATTGTTATCTTGGATAGCCGGTATATTTTAAACCGGCACAGCATCTTATATTAGAAATATTGAAGAATGCCTTCTGTTACAATAAAAAAATCTCTTTCTAGGGACAAATGCGGAGCCGCCGCGGTAGCAGGTTTCATGCAACTCGTCAAACTGTTCCGTCCCAAGAACCTGAAGGTCGTAGGCACAATGAGCATGGTCCGCAACAGCTGCGGCTCCAACGGTTATGTCTCCGACGAGGTAATCGTCGCCAGGTCCGGTGCTCGAGTTCGAATCGGCAACACGGATGCTGAGGGACGTATGGTCATGGCGGACGTCCTCTGTGAGGTATGAATGAACGTGTAGGAAGAGATGTGTGGATGGATATGAATGATGACACACCTACAAGAGGATATGAATGGGAATAGTAGATAGTAGGATTCATAATTAGAAATTAAGTACTAAAATATATAATCGGATATACACCATCGTGTTTTTTTTTTAATACTGGGAAATAAATCTAGTTATACTTCATTTCACGTAAGAAAATAGTATATGGCGCTTGACCGTTATTACATGCATTAAATAAATACTTTAAATTTGTAAAACAATACTTTGTTGAATATTAAAAATTACAAAAAAAACATGGTTTATCATCACTTAATTCTTTTGATTTTATTTGATAATTGACAACCGATATGTGATTTTTTTTCGTTTTTGTGAACTAAGTTTGCATTCTGATCCATCAAATGGCAAAATTTATGTCCCTATCTAAACCATTATTTTCTTACGCGAAATGAAATATCGTGCAAATGATATGTTGTGTTCTATAGAGAGCACTCAGTAGCCACTTAACTCATTTTAGGCAATAAATAATAATTTGTAATAATTGAATTCAATCGGTTTAGAACTTAATTGTTTTACTATTATATAAAACTTTTTTGGCCAAATTTTATATTACTTGGTCTAGAAGACAGTAGTTTTCATCTATTTCATGTTAACCCTTTTGCTATGCAATTTGTATTTCAAAAAATATACAAGCCAGTTTCAATTTATTTTTATTATTTGTAATTTCTGGTAAAGTGAAAAATTATTTATTTAAATTAATAGATAATTGTTCATTTGAACAGATGTTACTAATAATACCTATACTTCATTTCACGTAAGAAAATAGCGATGGTTTAGATAGTGATATAAAATCTGCCCTTTGATTGGTCAGAATGCAAACCTAGTTCACAAAAACAAAAAAAAATATCACGTGCCAGTTGTCAATTATCAAATAAAATCTACAGAATTAAGTGATGTTTAACCATATTTTGTTGTAATCTTTAATATTCAGATCTTAGTTCTATAGATAAAAATATTTATTATTAACGAATTTAAATTATTTATTTAATGCATGTAAAAACGGTCGGCTCTCAAGCGCCATCTACTGTTTTCTTACGTGAAATGAAGTATAATAAAAATATATTATCCTAACTTAGCAGGTAAAACGTCAATTCCATGGCTATCGCTATTTTTGGGATGATTTTCAACATTTTCATATCAAATTTCTGCCGTTAAGGTAGTTGCCACTCGAGTGTACCTATTCAAAAACTTGTTCTATGTTCAAAATAAAAATTAAGCTAATGCAGTTTATATTTGCAATAACTTATATTTTTTAACATTATATTATATAAACAGATTGCATCAAAATAGTTAAAAGCTAATATCAACGACTGTAACATATGAATTTTCTTTATTTTTCCGTAGAAAAGTTTTTTTTGAACTGTACCACTCGCACTAACACATACACAAGTGTCGTATTTCAATGTTGAAGAATAACTGTGGCATCGTCGTATCTAGACATTTATTGGTACATTCGGGTATAAAAGTAATAAGATATTTTAAGATATAATACTAATTCTAAACTACAAATGGAAACTGCAAAACAAATTAATATATTTCTTTCTTAAAATTACAAAAGTAGTATTATACTGTTTAAAGTTTTCATGCTTTTCATATCTTCAGATTAAAATTTTCTAGAGACAATAAAATTAAATCTGGGTGGTAAATAATTTTCTAATTTTTACATAAAATCCGTTAATTAGTTTACTATAACATACTAGTTTTTCGATTAAATGTCATAGTGGATATAAAAGTTATAATTTAAAATGTTGTGTTTATTTTGCCATTTCCTATTCTTCACGTGTTAAAAAGGCCAAATTTAATTGAAAATATCTCAGGTACCGCGTGGTGAATTGTTTTAAAACTTGGAGAGCAGGTATATTATACTTCAATTGAGATGTACTTAAAATTTCAATTAATTCTGATATAATGGTTTCACGATATAACTACCTTAAAAAGCATGTACAATTAATTGTGCTTATTGATTCAGATGCAGAATTTTAAGCTCTTCAAACTTTAATTGGAAACAATTTTACCTAAAATAATTAGGGAAGCAGGAAATTACGAAAATATAATGTAACATGTTAAAGTCATATGTTCCGGTGTTGCAGTTAACAGCCTGTAGAATATTTTTCATATTCCATTATAATAAACAAAGTTATATGGAAAGACACGGAAGTTCTATGAAAGAATTTATATTAGAAACATGTAAATATATTCCATTCATTTTTTATTGAGATATGTAGGTACACTACGGTATTAAAAATTAAACAATTTCTAGTGGTATATTAAAGAAAAATTTTCAACACTAGGAGTAGAAATAGATGTCTCTGATGTCAAAATCATGAAAGAAAGTAAAACATTTTGTCTCTAGAGAAAAAATATGTCAAAACAAACCCTATGGAGTTTATATTATTTTGCCAGTAAGCGTACAATGTTTAACCGGTGGTAGGACTAACCACATAGATAGTAAGTCTAGTAATAATTTTTGTTTTACAAACTTTTTATAAGAACTGGAGCCCTGTAAAACTGACCAATTCAAAATTTTGTAAGAAAATAAAATCAATGTGTTCTCTGAAAAAAAAAAAATGTTAATTGTCAAAACTAACGTGAAACCACAGACCATATACACTATTCTAGATAAGAAACGTACGTGTTAAGCATCGGAACCACATCAATGGCGCCATCTGATGCATGGAAGCATTAATTAATTTAATTTAAATCTCGATCGGTATAATCATTACCTACAATTAATATGGGTATATTCGGTTTATTAATTACTTCTAATTTGTATGATGTGTAGTTGAAGCATTTTTTTCACAAAATACTATAATCATTACTTAGTATTTTATGAAAAATCTACTTCAACTACAAATCAATCTTACAAAGATTACATCAAATGAATAAAACATATTATGTACCTACATTTTTAAATTATAAAAGGTATAATTTCATTTAGAAAAGATACAATAGTTATTTTTTACAGGATAAAATTGTATTTTATTGTTGTGTATAAAATATAACATATTTTTTTCTTCAACAGATTTAAAGAAAAAAGTAAGAAAATCAATTATAAATTTAATTATTATTTAAGCACAATATAAATTGTGGTTCTCTTGCAAGAATAGATCTCTCTGATAACGTTAATTGCCCAATTGAAGTTGCTATTAACACAAACCATTAAAGTTTATAATGTAATTAATTTAAATAAAAATAAATATGGGATCACGTGGATATGTGCATTAGGGAACCGTTTGTTTCGGATTATTATTTTTTTTTTTTTCGAAAAGTACAAAAGAGACCCTTGTAAAGCTCTCTCCACGATAGCATTGAGAACACGTGAGGTGACGGCCTGGTAAGCACCCTCAACGGTGCAAACATATCGTCATTGCCCAAATCTGCGAATAGAAACAGATTGGCACAGACAGAAATTTTGAATATGTATATAAAAAAAAACTTTAAAATCCGCTGCAGAAAAAATACATTACAATTTACATAATTATTTATTTGTCAGCTTCTGAAAATTTCTCTGCTACTGCTGAATGTTGTTTAAATGAGTTGTTTCTCTTTTTTGATCGGACTGCTTGTTTCTTCCAGTGTATAGCACTAGAATAGAGCTTCCTAGCTTTTGGAGTCAACTCCAACTTCATTTTAACTGCCACTGACCGAAGTAGAGATTGCGTCAAATTATCTGAAAATAAATATGTTGCTAAATTTAAAAGATACGCATATTTTTATTTAAAACAATAGCTAAATTTGTGAATAAAATTTAAAATAAATAAGAAAAAAAATATATTGTAATATAGTGCTTTTTCTTTCTATTGACGATGGGCATAACATTCTGCATTCTATTACGAAATTAACTAACTAAATCAAAATTCAGTATTAGTTACATTTAATTTAATAAGTAAACTAAACCTGTAAAAATTAAAATAAATAACAATTGGAAGATAAGTATATAGTAAAATCTAAACGCATTTTTCGTATTATTATACTTCATGAATTTAGAATTTCACTTAGAAATAAAATATATTCTCTAATAACTTAAAAACTTCAAAGATACACAAATTAAATAAAAAAATGTAAATTGTAGACGTCGATTCATCCATCAATTACACTCACCAGGTAAATTAAGCGATGGAACTGCAACGAAGGTACGTGGCAGGGCAGCGAACCCGACAAAAACTGGGTTCGGTTCAGGTTCAGGTTAATTTGTTTTTTGAGAGATGGGTTCGAGTGCGGTTCTGGTTCAAACATTAACACAATTTGCGGTTTTGTTCCGGGTTCAGGTTCGGTTCGACCTAATGAAAATTGAATTAATGTTTTTTGAATAACAATCTTTATATAGAAATAATTTAAAATGCGAGCCGAAATTTACGCGAGACAAGAACACGAATACAATTTTCATAAACAGACAAAACAGGCGTCGATTATCGTCTGCATTACGATTACGCTTACGTTTCGAACTCAAAATGAACCTGAACCGGGAGCTGAACCCTGAACCCGAATTTTAATACCCGGTTTGGTTCTGACTCGGGTTCAATTGAAAAATATATTTGAGGTTCGGTTCTGGGTTTGGGTTCACTAAAATGTTACGGTTTGGTTCCGGTTTTGGTTCGGTTCAGGTTCGGGTTCGATGCCCTGGTACGTGGAGACGTTAGTTGTGTGGGCTTATTGTTGTATACAACCTCCGAATCTAAAATTCAAAAGTTTTTCCATGTATACTTCCAACCACTCGACAAATAAATTTCGATGTGTTCTAGGATTGGGAATACGATTTTGTAATATGTTTTGCTAGTATTTATATAAGAATATATTTTCACTTACCGGTAGCAGTAGGTACAATTCGGTACACAACAATTTAATCATCCCATCTTAAATATTAAAATGTTTTTTCACACATAATAACTATACAAGACGATAAACACAAACTGTCTGAATCGTTTCAATTTAAAATGACAAATGTCACAATTCGCGCGAACAAGTGAAAAAAAAAATTGACAAACTAACGATAATGGTGTCGCCATCTCGTGCATGGAAGCAAAACTAAAAATGCTATCCCGGTATCTGCCATTTGCGTTTCCCGGGCCTGCGTGAAACGTTATTTTGCATTGGTGCACAATTTATATTCGGTATATTGAATATCAAAATGCTAATTACCTTAATGATTAACAATTACTTTTTCATTGTAAAAGTATCAAATACCTTTTACATGCTGCGACGCCAGTGATCTTATATGTCAATTGTGGCAGTCTGTGTTTTTAGTCAGACAACTTCGACTTCTATCAATTTCAATGAAATCGGAATTTGTATTTCTCATTAGTTCACCTCATACTTCTTCTGCTGCTATATGAAGAGAACTAAACATCGAATTACTGCAGATTTGGGTTCCAGGCAGGCATCTCAAAATATTATAAAGCTATGTACGTTTACATACATAATATCCTGTATATGTTATTCGTTATTCCGCAAATGTGGAACTAAAATTTCATTCTTCTGCAGCCATTTTGAATATTGAATGCTGATTGTTGACATTTGTTAAGTATTATGTTTGAAGGTTATACATTTTTCTAAGTTGAAACTTTTATTTTTAACATTGTTAGCTATAGTTAATACGTTTATACATAATTTGTGTATTTGCAAACATTAACAATTAAAAACCAGATATGACATTTGAGTAACAATGTTGCCGGTTGGTGTACATAGTTGTCATATTGCAGAAGACGGAACTACTGCAGCGCCATTTGACCTTCGGTGTTAAATCACTTTGCCAATAGGTTGCATCTTGCAAATTTCTAGATTTCGTTGTTATTTCTTATGTGAAACGTAGTATAGTACCCTGCTTTATTAAAAATGAAACAATTTCTTTTGATATACGGGTGAGCCTGTGAAGACGCCTCCCCCTTTAACTTTTTTTTTATAATAGAAAAAAATGTTATTATTTTAAATATACTATTTGATGGCAGATGTAGATATTTTTATAAAGTCAGGTTTACAAGATCCAACTATCAACTTTTATTTTTTAAATAGCAACCTATAATAATTTTACTAAAATATAAAACGCCATTTTTCTCTTTTCAAGGATGTATTAGTTATTATTAATGCATTTGAAAAAAAAATCGAGAAAAAAGGTAATTGAGATATATGAGAAATAATTTGTATTCAAATATTCTAGGTGGTTATGTGAAAATAAATAACAAAAAAATAATTAAGTAAATAATAAGTAAGTAATAATAATAAATAAGTAAATAATAAGTAAGAAATAATAATAAATAAGTAACAAACAAATATATACTTTGTTGATATTAATTTAACTGTTTAATATTATTACATTTTGTTTATTTTCACATAGCCACCTATAATATTTCAATAAAAATTATTTCCCGTATTTCTCAATTATTTTATTTTTCTCGAAGTTTTTCAAATATATATAAAAAATAATACATCGTTGAAAATAGAAAAAAATGGCGGTTAATATTTTAGTAAAATAATTATAGGTTGCTATTTAAAAAATAAAACTTGATAGTCGTATCTTTATATAGAATATCTACATCGGCCATCAAATAGTATATTTAAAATAATAAAACGAGAAGAAAAAAATCAAAGTCTTCTATAAAATTACAATTCGAAATATGTTAAGAAATATTCATATTATTGAAACGCGGCCGAATTTGGTGTGTATCATTATTATTTTTAAAATCTTTAGTATCGGGTTTCTACATGTATACAAAAACAAAACGCACGTGTAGACCTCCTAAGAACTGATAAGTATGATGCAGAGAAGATTTGCAGGTCAACTCAAGAGGGTAATAAATCGCTATGGGGCGCCGTTGTCTGGGGCTGTCCCAACGTAAGCTAAGTAGGTAACGACAGAGGAGGAATGAGTGTTTTAGCGTGGGAATGTCGAACTCGAATGAATACAAAAATTTACAATAATATTTAGAATGTTTGACAATTAATAAACAACTAATAGAACTAACTAACATTAACTAATTGATTTAACATTGCACCAGCATGAGAAACAATGTAGGAGGATGTTATTAAGTAAATTTCACAGCTGTTCGTAGAAGCCGGCCCTGGCAAGGGAGATCGAAACATATGGAGGTAAAATCGAAACATATGGAGGTAAAATAAAAACATTAAACAAAATAATCAAAGAAAGGTTTAATATGCTCATTACTGATATAGATAAACATTCCTTATTTATTTAAACATTGTTATTTTGGATAAATAAAAACAATTTAGGTAAACTAAGAGTTAGAGGTACAGTAAGAAGTGGGAGTTAAAAGCAACACGATCACATGCTATCTCTCTCGCACTCACCAGGCCGAGATCTAAGGGCATCCTTGTTTAAGTAGGGGTGAAAACTATCACCACCTCGTGGCATCCTTGTCTTACACCCAAAGTACTGATATTTGTATCTTTGTCTAATATATAGAGCATATGTGATTTTTTGAATGCAGCTAATTAGCAAATCAACAGGAGAGAATTCCTTCCACAGCCAGGCATCAGGGACCGAAGGTGGCTACTTGAGACGAGTTCGAGCAAATCAGGGTTAACAATTATTAGCTGTCTCTGTCCAACATACAATCTTCATATGCAGAAACTTCCCCACTACGCCGAGTCATCAGCAAATGAGGTGCATATCATTAAGATGATATTCTCAGAAAATTCTGTCTGTTGCAGTTTCACCTATGGCCATCTAATCTTCCATCATTTCCACCCCCAATCTTTAGGGGTGGCGCTTCTGTGTTTAAAACTGGGTGCACAGCACTGGGAAAGGCATCTTGGTTTCGGCCAGGATCAGCCTCTGTGGTAGCTTGATCTGCATTACGATCATTGTGTAATTTTTGAGGCTTTAGTATTGGTGTTATACGGTGGTATTGCTGTCAGGTGTCGGCTAAGCTCTCACCTGCAGTGTTGGGATATTGTTAGAACGCACGAAACGGTCAGTGGTGTCAGGATAACAGGGTACTGCACGCTCCGCAAGGTCCAGTTGCAATTATCCAACCTCGTCATTTACTGACCGAGCGGTTACACGTTGATAACAGGGTACTGCACGCTCCGCAAGGTCCAGTTGCAATTATCCAACAACGTTGATAACCGAGCAACTATAAATAAAACGGACAGTGGTGGAAGGATAACAGGGTACTGCACGCTCCGCAAGGTCCAGTTGCAATTATCCAACCTTACCATACACTCCCCGTATAGTTGCTACGTTGATAACAGGGTACTGCACGCTCCGCAAGGTCCAGTTGCAATTATCCAACAACGTCAGATATCAATATTAAATATCCAAGTAATTTGCTATAACACCATACTATATCACGTATAAAATTTGTGTAAGACATCTTGTATGTCTGTGCATCTTTGTGTATATGCACCCATTGGTCCCGTCATCCACCTGGGGGACCCCGTCAGCGGCCGTAACCACGGCTAACCGAGGCCTACGTCCCGCGGTCGGTGTACCGTTCCGCCAGTGACCGGTCCACGTCCGTGGCCATACCCACAGCAATCCCGAGACGCTGCCTGCGCTGCGCCCGGTGCCGCTCCACGTACGAGTCCGTTGCCAGCCACAGCCCAACCCAGGGCATTCTCCCGGCATCCCCGGCCATAAGTATCAGTCATTATGTTTGTACTGTATATTTCTTGAATGCCAATGACTGAATAAACGTTGTTTATTGTTGAATCTATGTTATTACTTGTTTTATTCCTTACACTACCACGACTTCAAATCAAAGATTCTGGGCACTATTAAATAACACAACGTAGGGTAATTAGACGATCACAATAATTAGTTGTACGCTGGCGGTTTCATACGCTGCCGCGTTACATACTATAGAATAATTTGGTGCCGTGACCAGGATTTGAAGTTTTTGAGGTTGGTGGTGTGAGGTTTAAGATAGGTAACTAATAATGATCAACATGTGTGTGTGTGTTTGTGTGTGTGTGTGTGTGTGTGTGTGTGTGTGTGCGTGTGTGTGTATATGTAGGTATGTATGTGTATGTGGGTGTATGTGTCTGTGTGTGTGAGCGATAGACTCTGAGAGAAAGACTCTTGAGTGTGATAGACAATACTACGTAATAGATTCGTATAGGCAGTAGACTTTTGTTTTTTAAACACCTTAATTAGGAATTAGATATTATGGAATCCTCTGGTAAGGAGGAGAACAACACAGCGGAGCCCATCGTGCTGGTTACCGCCGACCTCGCCAGCGTGCTCAAAGATTGGAAAATCGAGCAACAAGAGCAGTGGAAATCCCAAAAGGAGGACATTTGCCATATTTTGGGGGAGTTAAACTCCACCATGAAAGAGTTAGTCCACAAGGTGACAACACCTGTGACTTCAACTCAAGTGGCAAATATAGAGTCTGGCCCGACCGTCACAATTACGCCGTCAATACACAGTAATGAAGGATCATTTAACGGGGACAATGGCTCTCATCTCGTGGGAGAATCCCCACAAATTATTATTATAAACCCTCCAAATGATTTATCAATTGTACTTCCACCCGCACTCCATATGGCGCCGTACACATCCGAAAGATGGCTAGCCACTTTACTTGCGAAACCGCGATTTCACGGGAATTGTTTAAAGTTGCATCCCGTTCGATTTCTGGAGATGTTGGAAAAATATTCCCGACGCCTACAAATTCCGGAAGAGTTGCAATTGGACATTGCGCGGGAATGCCTAGCCGACGAGGCGGACAAATGGGCACCATGTGTATGTGGGATATTGGACGATGTATAAAGATTTCAAACAAGATTTTCTGCATACATATTGGTCGGATAGTATTCAAAATAAATGGCGAATGAGGATAAGTACAGAGCGATGGGACCCTAGAAGAACTCCAAGTATGGTGTCTCATCTTGACCTGTACCTGAGCCAGAACAAATTATTAAATATTCCGCTGCCCGAGAGACAATAATAATTTGTCGAGGAAATGATACATTTCCCAATTCACATACAATCACTTTGGCAAGTATGTAACCAACAGACGGTTACAGAATTTATAACGTTTTGGAGACACTAGGAAAACACTATTCAGGTGTATCAAGAAAAGAAAGGTTTACAATACCTTCCACATAACTCGATGGCAGTAGCCACCTCACGGGACAGTACGATGAGATCTAATCGATCGCAGACGAAGAAATGTTATAAAGACAATCATTACAAACAACCACACCAGCGAGCAATTTGACAACAACAAATAAACTAACAATCCGCAGCGAAGATAAACTGACAGTTTCGGGTATGAACTCGGGGGGAGGATTATTGCGAGAGATCGTTGAGGGAAAACCAAAACTACAGGATATATCATTGAAGCTAATTGTTTAATTAGTTATGATAAATGTATGTTTTTTTTTTTTTTTCACTAGTAGATGAAGGGCAGTTGTATGTCCAAGACAGAATGATGGTATTTTTTTTTTCTCTTTGTTTTTGTGTATATAAATAAATTCGTTTCAGCATGTACGATTATTTCTATTTTTTTGCCTGTTTTGTTTCAGAGAACAGTGATATTAAATTGATCATCACTTCCAGTTTAATATCAGGGGGAGATTGAAACGCGGCCGAATTTGGTGTGTATCATTATTATTTTTAAAATCTTTAGTATCGGGTTTCTACATGTATACAAAAACAAAACGCACGTGTAGACCTCCTAAGAACTGATAAGTATGATGCAGAGAAGATTTGCAGGTCAACTCAAGAGGGTAATAAATCGCTATGGGGCGCCGTTGTCTGGGGCTGTCCCAACGTAAGCTAAGTAGGTAACGACAGAGGAGGAATGAGTGTTTTAGCGTGGGAATGTCGAACTCGAATGAATACAAAAATTTACAATAATATTTAGAATGTTTGACAATTAATAAACAACTAATAGAACTAACTAACATTAACTAATTGATTTAACATTGCACCAGCATGAGAAACAATGTAGGAGGATGTTATTAAGTAAATTTCACAGCTGTTCGTAGAAGCCGGCCCTGGCAAGGGAGATCGAAACATATGGAGGTAAAATCGAAACATATGGAGGTAAAATAAAAACATTAAACAAAATAATCAAAGAAAGGTTTAATATGCTCATTACTGATATAGATAAACATTCCTTATTTATTTAAACATTGTTATTTTGGATAAATAAAAACAATTTAGGTAAACTAAGAGTTAGAGGTACAGTAAGAAGTGGGAGTTAAAAGCAACACGATCACATGCTATCTCTCTCGCACTCACCAGGCCGAGATCTAAGGGCATCCTTGTTTAAGTAGGGGTGAAAACTATCACCACCTCGTGGCATCCTTGTCTTACACCCAAAGTACTGATATTTGTATCTTTGTCTAATATATAGAGCATATGTGATTTTTTGAATGCAGCTAATTAGCAAATCAACAGGAGAGAATTCCTTCCACAGCCAGGCATCAGGGACCGAAGGTGGCTACTTGAGACGAGTTCGAGCAAATCAGGGTTAACAATTATTAGCTGTCTCTGTCCAACATACAATCTTCATATGCAGAAACTTCCCCACTACGCCGAGTCATCAGCAAATGAGGTGCATATCATTAAGATGATATTCTCAGAAAATTCTGTCTGTTGCAGTTTCACCTATGGCCATCTAATCTTCCATCATTTCCACCCCCAATCTTTAGGGGTGGCGCTTCTGTGTTTAAAACTGGGTGCACAGCACTGGGAAAGGCATCTTGGTTTCGGCCAGGATCAGCCTCTGTGGTAGCTTGATCTGCATTACGATCATTGTGTAATTTTTGAGGCTTTAGTATTGGTGTTATACGGTGGTATTGCTGTCAGGTGTCGGCTAAGCTCTCACCTGCAGTGTTGGGATATTGTTAGAACGCACGAAACGGTCAGTGGTGTCAGGATAACAGGGTACTGCACGCTCCGCAAGGTCCAGTTGCAATTATCCAACCTCGTCATTTACTGACCGAGCGGTTACACGTTGATAACAGGGTACTGCACGCTCCGCAAGGTCCAGTTGCAATTATCCAACAACGTTGATAACCGAGCAACTATAAATAAAACGGACAGTGGTGGAAGGATAACAGGGTACTGCACGCTCCGCAAGGTCCAGTTGCAATTATCCAACCTTACCATACACTCCCCGTATAGTTGCTACGTTGATAACAGGGTACTGCACGCTCCGCAAGGTCCAGTTGCAATTATCCAACAACGTCAGATATCAATATTAAATATCCAAGTAATTTGCTATAACACCATACTATATCACGTATAAAATTTGTGTAAGACATCTTGTATGTCTGTGCATCTTTGTGTATATGCACCCATTGGTCCCGTCATCCACCTGGGGGACCCCGTCAGCGGCCGTAACCACGGCTAACCGAGGCCTACGTCCCGCGGTCGGTGTACCGTTCCGCCAGTGACCGGTCCACGTCCGTGGCCATACCCACAGCAATCCCGAGACGCTGCCTGCGCTGCGCCCGGTGCCGCTCCACGTACGAGTCCGTTGCCAGCCACAGCCCAACCCAGGGCATTCTCCCGGCATCCCCGGCCATAAGTATCAGTCATTATGTTTGTACTGTATATTTCTTGAATGCCAATGACTGAATAAACGTTGTTTATTGTTGAATCTATGTTATTACTTGTTTTATTCCTTACACTACCACGACTTCAAATCAAAGATTCTGGGCACTATTAAATAACACAACGTAGGGTAATTAGACGATCACAATAATTAGTTGTACGCTGGCGGTTTCATACGCTGCCGCGTTACATATAGATAAAATTACTGAAATCGTGGAAAAAATATATACATCCCGTGAGTGAAGTGTGTTTTTTCCTTCGTACTGCAGTTCTCGGTTTCGCTTCGTGCCACAATTTTACTCCTCGAAAAAAATCATACAATTTTCTCTTTTGGTTTATATTATTTCATTTTTCACCACGATATCTCTGATGTCAAAATCACAACAGAAGTAAAACATTTTACCTCTAGGAAGAAAATATATAAAAAAGTTTATATTATTATGCCAGTTCAATTGTCTAATACATATACAGTCAATTTTTTTAAAGATGTCCGATCAAGGTCATCTACGAATTGTATTAATTATGATCATAACTCCGCCCATTATGTCATTCAGTAGTGTTGTTTACTTAGTTTTTATGAGGGTTCATAAGATACTACTGTTATTTTATTATTAAAAAAATCTGATGTGGCCAGCACAATACCTTCCGTCAATCCTGTGTATTATGTACAAATTCCATACATAAATTTTCTTGCAAAAGATTATAAATTTTTGGTATTATGTGATTCCCTTTCTCGGCAACTGAATTCCATACTCCTGATAACAAACAAACCACATGAAATAAGAAAATTATGAAATTTTGATTGAAAAATTATAACACTTATCAGTTATGGACATAGTTAATTGCTGTCATTTTGACATGGGGCAAAGTCATGTTACTGCACGACGCGTCCCATACATAAATTTTCTTGCAAAAGATCCTATATTTCCAGTAAAGTTATTTCATTAACAAACAATGCAAATTGCACTTGACACTGACATCTTCTTTAGTTTTTCTCATTCGTTAGAGGGGTCGCTATTTTTTATTTTCTTCTTCCACTCATTTTTGTTTTGCGTGTCGTCCTCATTCATTTCCTTTTCTCTCAAGTCTTCTACAATACAGTCTTTTCATCTTATATTTGGTCTTCCTATGTTTCTTCCACCTTCTATTAATATATTCATCTCTCCTCATGGCATGTTCAAACCAATATGTAATCGTCTCTCTTATATCTAGAAACTTCTAACACTAGAGTTACTTCCCTTATTCTTTCATTGATTTCATTTTATTTATTCTTTCATTGATTTCATTTTATTGATACTGACATCTGTCAATTTGAATTACCTGAATATATTAGCAGTTTCCATGGTTAAGTTAGCATAGCTGGCTGAATTATGAAATTTATATAAAATTTATTATCGTTATGCTTCTTTAACTCTATATCTGTTGAATATCAAATATAAAATGCAATCAAATCGTATAGACAATAATATATTCTTTAAGTTATAATAACATTTAAATGATTTTTTCAAGAAAAACTGTTAAAATCTTCAAATGAGGGTACTTCCGGTTGACCAATTATAACCAAAACTAAACAGGTCTGGATATGGTTGTAAGGAAGAGGAATACGCAAGAATTGTAATTTTTGGAATTCTAGTATTGGAGATATCGTGCTCGAATACGCGGTCACACACACACACACACATACACACACATACACACACATACACACACACGCACACACGAACACACACACACACAAATACAGACATCATCGTAAAAATAGTAAAATCGTATTGTAAAGACCCTAAAACGTGCTTATTCAATGAAAACTCACCACCGAATTTTTTGACCAAAGACAATACCTTCCTTACCGGTGACGGAAGGTAAAAATATATGTAACAGTAAAAGCATTCAAAATTCAAAACTAAGTTAACTGGTAAGTTTATTAGCAAATGTAAGATAATGACTCAGTGTCAGTGACACTGACAAAAAATGTTATTCGTACGGCTATAAATCAAGGTAATATATCTGAATTAATAAATAAACTTACGTTAAAGCGAAAGTATTGTTAACAACGAGCATAATTTTAAAATGGAATGTGCTAATTTAGTCGAAATAATATGAATTTTTGAAAGACAAGCGTGTTATATCCATCCTTATCGCACACGTTTGTAGTCTTTGCAAATGAGAGAGATAAATGTATGTTAATTTGTTAATTCGTTAGCTGCAAAAGCTATGTCAGCATTTAGCAATTTCTCGGGGTTCTTCACTTTATTCTTGGTATTTCATTTAAAAAAAAAAATGACGTTAATCAATGGAATAAATAAATATATCATCACGGCATATTACCTATTCCTGGGTTTGCCAATCTACTTTATACGCAGATATCGATAATGATGATGACATATTCGTACCGTGCGGGTGTTTACCACTACACGGGCACTCATGTCTGGCGTGAAGAGTGCACCAGAGGGGTCACTTTTAAAATTTGAAATGATATTTGAGATAATTCAAGCTTGTTAAACAAGTCTGTGTCGTCAAGATGTGATTTTTTTTTATTTCCGGTAGTGAAAAAAATACTACGTACATCTCAGGAGAAAATGTTATTCTTCACACGGTGCTTTGTAGTCCGAGAGCGCAACTCGAGGGCTTCGTATTGCACCTCCACAAAAATTATGCATTTCACTCCCTTGGCCATGGCCTGATGGCCTTGATAACCACATCAGATTTTTTTTTATATCTCATCAGCTTTGATGATAATTTGACTGATTAATTAAGAATATACCTAGATTTTTATACATATCAAATATACCTAATATATAGGGTTACCATAATCGAACAGTTGAAAAAGAGGACGCCGACCGAAGCGAGACCAAAACCGCAGGAGGCGATTTTTTTTTCGATAAAAGGGGCATGGTCAAATTTTATGCAATTTTATTGGCACAAATACTATAGATATATTGGCATAAAAATATACTTAAATAAGTACTTAGATAGGTGCAATTACAAAACAGATCTAGTAAGAAAAAAACTTTACTGATTAATTAAATAAAATATAGAAATCACAAATTTATTTAATGATGTTAAATCAGTCCAATAGCGGATGAATAAAATATTTTGATAGTTTTAATTTTAAGTATATTTTTCTGATGCCCCAATTTGTTTTAGAATCGTTATATTAATCAATAATAAATTATACAAATCTTTACATAAAAATTGTTTATAATTAAATTTAATCATTAATATACTTTTAACTGTTGATATATTTAATCTATTACTTTCATCTGTCCATTGGGTATTCATTTGTGAAAACACCCTTACAATGGGGACTTATAATTTTGACGTCATCCGCGGCGGATCGGCAGCGGACTTCCCTCTACACAATTTAGAAAAGGACAAGAAAATAATTCACATATTTTTAATATTTTAATATGTCAAATATTATAAAATTTAGTAAATCATATATTTTGGATGACAAGAGGACAAATGCATTGAAAATGAAAAAAGATACCGGACCCAGACTTTTACCCAAAAAAAATCTGTTGTGGCCAGCACAATACCTCTCGCCATTTTCATTTTATGTTGCATAGGGCGAGAGCAGTCATGTGATTTTGTTGGCCTTGGCAAGCAGATATGGGGGCCCGTGTTAGAATGACAGCTGGTAATAACGTACATAGGTGTCAAGTATCATAATTTTTCATTTAAAACATCATGATTTTTCAAATACATGTGGATTATTTTCCTCGACAAGTATATTCCATATTATTGATGACAAATAAACATCAGAATATTTTGAAATTTTGAATGAAAAATTAAGACAATTGTGACATCTATGTAAATAACTACTAGCCGTCATTCTGACACGGATCCTCATCTGCGTGCCAAGACCAACAAAGTCACATGACTGCTCGCGCCCTATAAGTAACGAACTTAACATTTCTTGTACACACAAATAATTGAAATTGTATCTCTTCTTTCGTTCTGTGAGGAATTATGTCCAACTCTTCTAATATGTTCAAAATTCTTCAAATTCATTGACAGTATTAGTGGTATTTCTTAAGGATATATGTAATATTAGCATACCTATAATTTAAATACATATTATATTAATAATACAATAATATGTATTAAATGTACTCGTACCTCCCAGAATATGATTTTTGACACTGACATTTTGCATTTATCTGTCAATTATAAACATTTAAATATCTCAACTGTTTTTTGGGCAACGAGATTTATTACAACAAATTATTTTATATTATTATATCCTATATCTCCGAACGTATACGAGATATAATAAAAAAAATTAAATGTGTCAGATTGAGAATTTAATTATCTTTAACATTTGTAGTAACAAATTTTCAAAAAATAATATTTAGAAGATTTTTTTTCAAGAATCTGCTACTTCCTTTTGTCCAATTGTTACCAAAACGTTTTCAGATCTTCCCATGAATGTCCGATTGGGAAATACGTGTTAAACAAATATTAAGTCTTATAATTTTTGCGTAATCGTCCTTCCAACATCCCACATACATACACACATACATACACACACTCACACACACACACACACACACACACACACACACACACACACACACATACATCCACATATACACACAGACATCATCGTAAAAATGTTAAAATCGGATTGTAGGGACCTTAAAACGTACTTATTCATTGAAATCTGGATATGTGATTTTTAGCATGAATCCAATAGCTCTTAGCGAGTGGTAAAAAGAGGACATGTCCGGTGAAAAGAAGACATCTGGTAACCCTACTAATACAATAAGTAGATACAAAGTTAAAAACAATACATAAATGAAAAAATCATGTAGGTAATTAGTTAAATTATAAAATATTTTATTTTCGAAGAAATTGTCAAAAATAATGACAAAAATGAATAATTGTTTTGTCATTAATAAATATTCGTTAGTAAACAGTGTGAAAGTACTTTGTTATTTACAGATCGCTATCTATGTTTATGCATACTTTTAAAATAACTTTTCGACCATTAAACTTTCAATCGTCAGTAGTCAATGCTAAAAATAATGAATGTTGTGACGCTGCAGTTATATTCTATTAAAGATTTAATTAGTCACTGTTAACGGTAACGGTACTTTAAATTTTTCTTTCATCTGATATGACTATTTTTTTTTTATTTTACTAACCTACCGAAATACTTTTTACTATGTCACTTTATCGGGTCTAATTGAAAAACGATATACCGTAGGAACGTTAAGTATATTTAAATGAAATCACGTTTTCATAATTATGGCATATGATTTTTAAAACAGTTTATTTGTTATTTAAAATGGATGTGTCACCAGACCTACACAAAATTAAATCGTATCCAACGCTAAGTAGTGCAAAAACACATGTTTTTTTAGTAGCAAGTCATGTACCACTCAAATTAAATATTGTCTTTATTACGACAAGATTACAATGTAAAATATACAGGCTTCGTAATACATAATTTGTTTTATTCATATTTGCCGGATTTGTAACTTTTACTATTTACAAACAATAATCTAGGGGACCCGGGTTCGATCCCGACCGACGCCAAAAAATTACATCGCATTTTAATGGCACAAAATTGACCCCTGTGGCGCACTCTCCATGCCAGCAATGAGTGCCCGTGAGGTGACGCCTGGTAAGCGCCCGCACGGTACAAATATTCCATCATTACCGACATCTGTGTATGAAGCAGATTGGCACACCCAGCAATGGGTAATATGCCGTGATGAAATATTTTTTTTTTATTTTTTTATATATATACTTCCGTATGTTAATGTAATGTACCTACCTACCCATGTTAGAGATTAATTAATTATTAAGTTATTATAAGTATTATGTTGTATTTCTATGAATCATGTTATTGTGCCTATATCATGTTATGATGTTATTCTAATTCTCTTATTTACTGTTCTTTTAAATATTTACTGTATTATCTTGAAGTCCATTTCTATAATCCTATTGTTAGCTTTTCCCATACAACTGACCTTTCCTACCAACCATCTCTGAGTCATTTTGTTAGAACGTGAATTGTACATCACAAATAAGATAACAACCCTTATCCACCAATATATATTCCAGTCAGAGACAGTCAGTAGAGCGGAGATCCTCACGCCAGTCCTCACAAAACTTCACGTCATTCTGCATTAATATTTTTAATAAAACTATATTTTTAAACCACTGAGTGAATTATTTCGTCGACCCATTACATAATTTTGGTGTCAGAAGTGGGATCGTTTTTCGAAATAACGGTAAATAAATTCAAACTACAATTTGAAACCGGTGACTTTAGTCTTTAACCGTCGAGACGAATCCAATAAGTTGTCTGTATCACTCGCGTTCGAGACAGTGGTTCCGGATCTTACTCAAATTCAAGGCTCATCTTCGACAACGTCGGGGTCCATCCAGATCCAGCCAACCAGTCCACCAGGTCACAGTTGAACTCCAGTTCAATCGTTCACCAGGTCCAGCGAGCAGCAGTTCAACAACGTCGTGGGTCTTCATTCACTGTGGTCATGTTTATACTATTTCTGTGAGTACAATAATACCAATCCCCAAAGTGCCAGTGTTCAATTCAAAAATTCAGTAATACAAAAATTAATTCGTGTAGATTTTAAATACTCTTGTAAAACATTCGTCAAAACTAATTTCAAAATGCCTGATACTACGAGTACTTCAACATCTTTCGTAAGCTTAGAAATTGCCAGAAGTATGTTAATTAATTTCGATGGCAATAACAAATCCAAACTATTCGAATTTGTCGATAACTGCGACGAAGCAATCGCTCTCGTATCAGAAACAAATAAAGCTACTCTTTTAAAAATTATTAAAACTAAATTAACTGATAACGCCAGACTCTTAATAAAAAACAGAAACTTTGATTCATGGTCAGATTTAAAGAAACATTTATTAGATTCTTATTCAGATAGACGAACAGGTGGTCAATGGCAATTAGAATTAAACTCAAGTAAGCAAAATATCAAGGAAAATGTTCTTTCTTATGGAAATCGTATTGAAAACTGTTACGTTAAACTATTAAATACCTTAGACAACGATTTATCACAAGAAGGACGACAAGCGTGCGTCAATCTCTTAAAAACACAAGCCTTAAATGCATTTATCTCCGGATTAAATAAAGATTTAATTATACTTGTAAAAGCACAAAAACCTGAGTCTCTAGAAGAAGCCATAGCAATTGCAATAAACGAAGAACGAGAACTTATATCAAAATTCGAAATTCAAAAGTTTCAAACTATTAATAATTCCAACACAAAGCATTGTAACTATTGTAATAAACCGGGACACAGTAGTTTTAATTGTTACTCAAAAAATAAACCGAGAAGTGATTCAAACATTCGACATTTTAGGCAACCGAATGATTCAAGACAAAACTATGCACCGAGTAGTCAAATAAATAGAAATTCTCCAAATAGAAATTCAAATTTTAACCAAAATCAAAATTTTCCCCGTAGGAATCAAAATTTCGATAATCCTAAGCAGTGCAATTATTGTAAAAATCTAGGGCACGTAATTTCAGAATGTCGAAAACGACAATATAATAACCAAAAACGAAACAATATTAGTTCTAATTCTCAAACCTCTTCCAATCCTTTAAACTCGCAAAGTCCAGTTGCGTCGGCCACTCAACGGACTGCAAATCACATTCAGGCCGAATCGTCATAATAAAAAATTTAGCTGTCACAACATTTATCAATGTATCTTTTAGCGAATCAAAACTTTTACAAAATTCATTCTTGCTAGACACAGGCGCGGACGTTTCTTTAATCAAAATTTCAAAATTAAATGGAAATACTCTTATTAATGAAGATAAAAAATTGATTCTGCACGGCATTGATAACGCTAATCCAAATTCTGTTCAAACACTCGGTTATCTACATCTGAATATTTTAGTTGGAAATAGAACAATCACTCACACATTCCATGTAATTAGAGATGATTTTCCAATACAATTCGATGGAATTTTTGGTAACGATTTTTTGAAAGAGAATACTTGCCACATCGACTATGAGAACGATTTATTACATATTCATAATTCTGCTATCTCCCTAAGTCATATAGAAAACATTTTACAAAAAGAAAGTTCTAATCTTACTAATTCAGATAATGATTCTAAATCTTCACTAATTCCTACTTATCCTATATCAATCGAACCAAGATCTGAACAAATCATTGTTGTTGAAATATCTAATCCTGAAATCTCTGAAGGAATTATTCCTCCTACTAAAATCCTAGATGGTGTTTTATTATGTCCTAGTTTTGTTAAGGTCCGTGATAAATTTGCCATTACATCTGTACTCAATACAACGGATAAAAAAATCAAAATCTCTAAAGTAAAAATTGAAATTGAACAAGTTGAAAACAATCACAAAATAAATTCCATATCAAACAATAATTACAAACAACATATTAATTGTAATTCTAATAGATTAAAATTATTGAAAGAATCATTGCGCTTACATCATTTAAATGAGGAAGAATATAATAAAATTTTAGAAACTTGCATCGAGTTTAATCACATATTTCATTTACCAGGCGACGAGCTAACTCATACAAATGCGATAACTCATCAAATTCCTACTAATTCTGAAATACCAGTCCAATCCAAAACCTACAGGTTTCCAGAAGTCCACAAAGAAGAAGTAAATAATCAAATAAAAAAAATGTTAGACGAAAATATTATCCGCCCTTCTACCTCTCCTTGGAATTTCCCCGTTTGGGTCGTTCCAAAGAAGCAGGACGCATCCGGTAAACAAAAATGGCGATTAGTTATAGATTACCGTAAACTTAACGAGATTAGTATCGGTGATTCATACCCTTTGCCAAACATCAACGATATTCTCGATCAGTTAGGTCACTCAAAATATTTCTCCACACTCGATCTCGCATCCGGATTTCACCAAATTCCAATAGAAGAAAAAGATATATCAAAAACTGCATTTACTGTACCTTCAGGCCATTACGAGTTCAATAGAATGCCCTTTGGATTGAAAACAGCCCCTGCGCGATTCCAACGTCTAATGGACACTATTTTAACTGGTTTACAAGGTTCCGCATGTTTTGTATATCTTGACGATATCGTTGCTTATTCAGATAATCTCGATAATCATTGCAGAAAATTAAAATCAATCTTTTCCAAATTAGCAGAAAATAATCTAAAGTTACAACCAGATAAATGCGAATTTTTACGCAAAGAAGTCATTTATTTAGGACATCATATCACATCCGAAGGTGTTAAACCAGACGATAATAAAATAAGAGCCGTAGAGGAATTCCCAATTCCACAGACTACTAAAGAGATAAAAAGTTTTCTCGGTTTAGCTGGTTACTATAGACGATTCATCAATAACTTTAGCAAAATAACACAACCTCTCACAAAATTATTACGGAAAGACGAACCATTCCTTTGGACAAGCACTCAACAAGAAGCTTTCGAATCCTTAAAATCAAAATTAATATCAGAACCAATCCTTCAATATCCAGATTTCACTCAACCCTTTAATCTCACCACCGACGCAAGTAATTTTGCTATTGGAGCAGTCCTATCACAAGGTCCTAGTTCCCAAGATCTTCCAATCGCATACGCAAGCCGCACTTTAAATCGAGCAGAATCTAACTACTCCACCATTGAAAAAGAACTACTCGCGATTATTTGGTCAATTAATCATTTTAGGCCTTATCTTTATGGTAGGAAATTTAACATATTTACAGACCATCGACCCTTGACATGGTTGTTTAACGTGAAAGATCCTGGATCACGATTAGTTCGTTGGCGCTTAAAAATAGAAGAATATGATTATCAAATCACGTATAAACCAGGTAGATTAAATTCAAACGCTGATGCGCTTAGTCGTATTAAATTAGAAACTAACAACGATAACAACTGTTCAATATTTAAATCCAGTAACAATACCGAAACATATTCTGATTTTCTAAATTGCCTTAAGACTTCTATTCTAAACTATAACCTTTTAAATGAATTCGATGGAGACATTAAAACTATTAAAGGTAATAAAGCAATTTTTGTTTCTTGTGATCTAGATAATTCAAACACATTATTAACAGAGATAAATGAAAAATACAATCATTTAGATTCACTACAAAATCCTGAGTTATTCGAAACTAAACACTTCTTCCATTCTGATGAAATAATTATTTATGTTTTTTCAAAAAAATATTATTGGGACCAGCCTTCATATGAAGATATTTTCCATTCCATTTTGAATCTCAAAAACGTTCTAATTAATAATAACATATCTATAATCAACATCCCAAATCTAAATTCCCAAAGTCACAATAATAATTTAAAATGGCACAAAATTCGATCGATGATTAGGTACATATTTAAGAATACCAACATTACTATAAATATCTATCATAACAATATAATAAATTTAAATACCGACCAAATCGAGAAAGTCCTCGTAGAATTTCATTCAAATCCATCATCGGGACATTCAGGATTCCATAGAACATATAGAAGAATAAAAGAAAGATATCGTTGGCCCAACATGAAAAAAGATATTGCTAATTTCATTAAAACATGTAGCTCTTGTCAAGAAAACAAATTAGTTCGGAATAAATCTAAGAAACCAATGGAAATTACAACAACTGCTAGTAAACCATTTGAAAAAATTAGCCTCGATATTGTAGGTAAACTACCGCGTACCGAAAACGGTAATGAATATATATTGACATTACAAGACGATTTAACAAAGTATTCTCAAGCCTTTGCAATTCCGCGACATGACGCAGAAACCATAGCAAGAACATTCGTTCAAAATTTTATTTGTAAATTTGGCATACCCAAATCAATCCTTACAGATCAAGGTAGAGATTTCATGTCCAATCTTTTAAACGAAGTTTCAAAATTATTTAAGATAAAAAAATTAAATACAACAGCATATCATCCCGAAACGAACGGCGCTCTCGAAAGATCACATCACACTTTATCCGAATACCTTTCCCATTACGTAAAATTAGATCAAACCGATTGGGACTCATGGCTCGATTTTGCCATGTTTTCTTACAATACAACACCTCACACATCCACAAAATACTCACCCTATGAACTAATATTCGGTAATAAACCCGAACTTCCAACTTCAATTACGAAAGACGTAGAATTTAAATATACATACGACACTTACTTAGAGGAATTAACCCTAAAATTTCAAAAATCACACGAAATAGCAAAAAATAATATTATTGAGTCCAAAAACACTAATAAAAAATATTACGATAGGAAAACCAAAGACATAAATTATAAAGTAGGAGATTTAGTGTATCTAGAAAATAATCAAGTAAAAATAGGAACTACGAAGAAATATTCTAAGAAATATACAGGTCCATATAAAATCATAAAATTAAACCCTCCAGTCAATTGCACAATAAAAATAAAAAATAAACATATGCGTGTTCATTATAACAGACTAAAACGTCATATTGTTTTAGGTTAGTCAGCCTCGTATCAGGGGAACAGCTCTTCAATCATACCGAGTTAAAGCAATCTCCAGGAATATATTACGACCACATAACTAAATTAAATTATTACGAAAATATTTGGAAATTAATTGTACATATCGATATTTCTGCTTTCGAACAAAAAATTAATCTAATCGAAAATACTATTATAAAAACTCGTAACCTTTGCGATCACGATAATATTGAAAAATCCACACTATGTGGTAGTTCACTACATACCTTAGAAAAAGCACTACCAATTCTTAAAAATAAATTTGGAAACTTTAACGAAATTATTGGGAACCGTAGAACAAAACGTGGGTTAATCGACGGATTAGGTTCTGTTTTTAAACTCATTTTCGGAACCTTAGATCATAATGACGGCGAATATTATAACAAAGCCATTGAATCTTTATCACATGATGAAAAAGAACAAATCAAATTATTAAACGAACAAACACAAGTAGTAAAATCTACTATTTCAAATTTTAATACCACACTTTCCAAATTGCAAGAAAATACCTTATTATTAAATTCAAATATTAAAATTTTCGAACAATTAGCTAAAGAGATAAATACAAAGTTATTCGAAGTAGAATGGAAACAGGAAACAGACGAACACATCTCGTTATTAACTATTATGTTCACTGAAGTCGAGAAAGAATTAAGCGATTATACGACGGCAATTCTATTAGCCCAGAATAGTATTCTTCACCCTATAATCTTAGGTCCTAAACAATTAATTAAAGAATTACAAAATACCTTACCATATTTACCCCCATCTACGAACTACGTAACTTCTTTAGAAACTCACAATTTCCACGCACTCGTTCAAGTAATGGAAATTGAAGTTTTTCGTTTTAATAATAGGCTAATATTTGTACTCTTAAATCCTTTACTAGATATTAATACATTCGACATTTATAATCTTATTCCTTTACCGATTCTAACAAGCAATCAATCTTATCTTTTTATACAACCTTCCACTAAAATGATTGCACTTTCTGAAAACAAATTACAATATACTGCTATATCTGATTTTAGTAAATGTAAAAAATTAAACGAATTAAAATTAGTATGTCGTTTGGAATCACCTATATATTCGGTACATGTTAAACCTATTTGCGAAACACAGTTACTGCAAACCTCTTCTAGAATCCCCGAAAATTGTGATACTCGCATCTTCATAACTAATAACGAAATATGGCATAGATTACATAATAGTAACAGTTGGATTTACGTTTCTCCAAAATTAACTTCGTTAACAATAAATTGCAAAAACATTGCACCTTTCGATATCTCGATTGTTAAAACAGGAATTCTTACCATGGATAAATTCTGTCGTGGGTACACCAGTACTACGGTACTGTCAACATTTTCTATATTTAAAGAGAGTTCCCATTTATCAATAGTACCAAATTTTGACATTAGCCAGGACGAATGTTGTTTAAAAAATAAAAACCCAAATGTTACAATTCCACAAATGGTAGACATACACTCAAACATTAATTTAGATAATTTAGAAATAGCTAGCCATAAGTTAAAGGAAATAGAAAGGATGACTAAGGAATTAAATAAACAACAAGATTCTATTTTCTCTAGAGTTACCAATAACAATTATTTCATATATTTACTTTGTACGTTACTTAAAATTCTTAGCCTTTATTGTATATACAAAATTTATCAGAAAATTAAAAGAAGGTTTTTCAGAAACAACAATACCTGTTGTCACAGCATTTCAAATTGTTTAACTCTAAATATATTTAAAAATTCAAATAAAGTTCACCCAGTTAAAACTAATGTTGAATTAGGTAACAGAGACAATCATAGCGATGAGGAAGTTGAAAAGCCTCTCCGAAGGAGCAGTAGAATCGCTCAACTAAAAGAAAACCCTTGAGGCTTTCCTTTTCTTTAAGGGGGGAGGTGTAATGTACCTACCTACCCATGTTAGAGATTAATTAATTATTAAGTTATTATAAGTATTATGTTGTATTTCTATGAATCATGTTATTGTGCCTATATCATGTTATGATGTTATTCTAATTCTCTTATTTACTGTTCTTTTAAATATTTACTGTATTATCTTGAAGTCCATTTCTATAATCCTATTGTTAGCTTTTCCCATACAACTGACCTTTCCTACCAACCATCTCTGAGTCATTTTGTTAGAACGTGAATTGTACATCACAAATAAGATAACAACCCTTATCCACCAATATATATTCCAGTCAGAGACAGTCAGTAGAGCGGAGATCCTCACGCCAGTCCTCACAAAACTTCACGTCATTCTGCATTAATATTTTTAATAAAACTATATTTTTAAACCACTGAGTGAATTATTTCGTCGACCCATTACATTAATGTAATGTGACAATAAGTTTTAATAGAAATGATTCTTTTGAGAATAAATAAAAACTTGTTATAAACACAAGCTTGAATATGCTGCAGTAAAAAACTAGAAAAACCACTTTTTGTTAATATTAAAATGCCATATTTTTCATCTTGGTTCATTCTATACTGACACCCTGTATGTTATACAAGATTTTCCTTTGGATGAGTAGGATCTATTTTTATCTTAATCAATGTACATAAAAAATAGACTAAAAATATCAGACGTAGATATGTACGTAGAAAAAAATTCTACACGAAATAGACATTCTTTGTTTTAAAAATAATTTACTTTTAATTTCGTTCCCCTTTTTATTCTTATCCACCAATTTATTTTAAAACATAGCGGGTAGCTATAAAAAAACGAATCCATAACTCTGAAATGCATTGAGATATCAATTTTTAATTTTGTTACCCGGTTGCAGAAACGTTCATCAACGCTTTGTTTAATTAACCGACCCCGCTTATAGTTAAATTGTTAACCGTTGGTTAAATTGACAATATCGTATCGTAACGAAATGTCAAATGAGTTGTTAAAAATTAATATCGAAATTTCGATGCTCATTTTTTTTTTACCTGTAGTAGACATTAACTATAAGCTGTGCAACTGGCCATTAAATCATTGCTGTTAGAAAATCGTGTTGCATTTGTTCATTTTGATGATCCGTTAATTAAAAATCTGATGTGACCAACACAATACCTCCCGCCATTTACCTATGGGGTATAATTTTTATATTACTTTATAAATTTATCCATAGAATATACAGAAAAAGTATTAAAGCAAACCTGTAGAAAATGGAATAATGTTTAATTTTTATAATAACAAATTGCGAAAAAAATACATTTAAAGGTATTTTTTGAAGAAAAACTATCTTGAGCTTCAAGTAAACTGCCATTTCCGGTTATCCGATTGCCACCAAAATCTAATGGCTTCTTTCCATATAAGAATAAGGTAGAAATACATGGTTTCAAAACTTTCTGAATGATAGTATTTGAGTTAGAGCGTAAACAAGATCCACACACACGCACACACACACACATGCACACAGACATCATCGTGAAAATGTTAAAAATGGATTCTATGGACCTTAAAACGGTGTCATTTACCAAAATCTCGATATGCGATTTTTAGCACGATCCCTATACCTCCCTTACCAAGGGTAGCGAGAGGTAAAAAAGCGTTGATGAACATTTCTGCAATCGGACAAAAGGGAAATTTCAAACATTTATATAGAAAAACAAGTGAATAGTGATTTTCTAAATTTGCCATTGAAATCTACAATTACATGTTGATAATTTTACAATCAGCTTAACACGAATGACTATTATTTAAACAAATGTTTCGTTTCCAACCAAATACTGATATTTAATTTCGCTTGCATCTTTGTAATTTAAACTATGAATATAAAATTAATAATAAAGAAAATGGCCATGTGTTTGAGAATCTGGGGACCCGCGTTCGATGCCGACCGACGCCAAAATTATTACGAATTTTAAATGACACAAAAGTGACCCATGTGGTTCACTCTCCACCCCAGCGATGAGTGCCCGTGTGATAACGCCTGGTAAACGCCGTTTTTTACTCATTTTGGTCAGTACTATATACCTACCCTCAAAAAATGTTACCCTTTTTTTAACATCTTGTATAATATGCCGTGATGATATATTTATTTATTTAATTTATGTAATGGGCCCATAAACTATCTTTTTAATTTTTTTTTTACGAAACTAATATATTACGATTAATGTAAACCCGACATGTAAATTCCTTATATTAAGCAAGATATGATTTTTTAAAAGTTTTGCAATGTGTTTGTGACGTCACGAGTGGCGACCAGTGGTACTGAAAGAATGTTTTTTTTTTCATGAGAGCAAATATATATATATATAATAGTATAAAAATTATATTTCAAATATTTTGTCTTAATTTATATGAATTAAACTTAATGCAAATGTGTCGAGATAGTAAAAAGATCGAGAAACACTGGTCTGTGTTGCGAATTTTTCAATCCATCCTCGTATGTCACAGTAACTCGACTCGTGATGGCTAGGTTACCCTCGTATAAAAATCACCATATTCAATTATTGTTATTGTAAAGAAATTAAACTTTATTAATAAAAAAATTCAAGTCAAACATGGGTTGATGATATGTCCATAATCTTTCTATTTAAGAAACTGCTTCTGATGTAATGAATTTTAATTACTATATTCTCACTTTATTTCTGTCCATTTGCTGGTTCCGTTTGCCACACACAAAGTAAAGTAAGAGGCAAGTAATAAAATAATTCTATAAATACCATCCACTTGTTCTATTTTCCGAGTAAATAAAAGATCAGGCGCACCAGCAGCAGCTGTTTAATATTCACAGCGATGCGGAATCCATGGCACTGACATTCGTATAGCATAAGCTCCATTAATTTCCTCTGTTTACATCTTCTATTTATAGTACGCCGTTTGTAGTAAACACAAATTCAAAGTACGAGTAACATAAGGTGTGGTGGTCAAGAAAACTGTTTTAAAAAATTCTAGCCTGTATTTAAATTTCTAGAATAATTATTGATATTTTTTAAAATTTGAATGCTCGTACATTTTTCGAATTTAATTATATACAGGATGTTTCACGAAATACGGGCCATTATGTGTTTTTACCTCCCGCTACCCTTGGTAAGGGAGGTATAGGGATCGTGCTAAAAATCGCATATCGGGATTTTGGTAAATGACCACGTTTTAAGGTCCTTCGAATCCAATTTTATCATTTTCACGATGATGTCTGTGTGTGCGTGTGTGTGTGTGTGTGTGTGTGTGTGTGTGTTTGTGTGTGTTTGTGTGTGTTTGTGTGTGTTTGTGTGTGTGTGTGTGTGTGTGTGTGTGTGTGTGTATCCTCTTTACGCTCTAACTCAAATGCTATCATTCAGAATGTTTTGAAACCATGTATTTCTACCTTATTCTAATATGGAAAGAAGCCATTAGATTTTGGTGGCAATCGGATAACCGGAAATGGCAGTTTACTTGAAGCTCAAGATAGTTTTTCTTCAAAAAATACCTTTAAATGTCATTTTTTCGCAAATGTTATAAAAACTAAAAGTTATTCCATTTTCTACAGGTTTGCTTTAATACTTTTTCTATATATTTTATGGATAAATTTATAAAGTAATATAAAAATTATATGGTTCAGCTCAAATGTATGTAACTAACAGATAAATGTCACTGTCAAAATAATAATCATTTCAAATTAATAATAGTAACGTTTTAAAAGGAAAATTGTAAATAGAACAATAGTTTTATGGAAAGGAACTTAATTTACATAATTTCTAGCATTAGTAAATATGCAGGTATGTATTTAAATAAAGAAATAAATAAATATATTATCACGGCATATTATCCATTGCTGGGTATGCTAATCTGATTTGTACACACATTTCGGTAGTGATGATGACATATTTGTATTATGCGGGCCTTTACCACAAAGGTTAATTTTATGGCTATTAAAATTCGAATTATTTGGCGTTGATCGGGATCGAATCGGATTCCCCCGATTCGCGACCAGACATCAAGCACGCGGCAACGAGACCCCATAGATAAATGGCGGGAGGTATTGTGTTGGTCACATCAGATTTTTTTTCTTACGTTTTGCTTCCCAAATTATTTAAAAAAAAACTTCAAATAAAAGTTATAGAGCATAAAAATCTGCAATAAACTAATAAATAACATCCATTTTGTATACTGCAAAAATTAAATACGAGAGATACTCCAGAATTATTGAAAATAAGAAAATCAGGTATGTCGTGGGAAACAAAATTTGCACTATCATTTATCTGTCATTTGAAATTAAGTTGCTAAAGTTAAGTTTCAGTTCAGAACTTCATTAATCTAGTTTTTAAAATACCTATCGTTGTGGGTGAAAATTTGGAATTAACCAGAGAGCATTTCTTCATCTTTGGCGAAGAAATATACAGGCTGGTGACTCGGGATCACTGAAATATATTAATAACCGGAACTCGCATACTCTACCTATCAGCATAAGCTGAACTGAAGGCTTATTGAATGACAATTGCTGGCCCTGTTCGTGTTGAACCGAACATAGCCGAATAGTCGTATATTCTCTTCTCATTACTCTTAAAACCTGGGCCATGGTCACCAAACGGAGCGCACTCGTAATATTCGTCAAACCACGAATTGTTTAAATGTTTGCCGATTCCTCCAGCAGCCGGCATTCTATAGGCCTTCACTATCATATTAGGTATGCCAGTCAATAATATATTTCAGTGCTCGTGACTCAAACACCCGAACATAGGACTTAATGTAATATATTTTTTGTAATTTACTGTTTCCCCAATTGTTTTAGGTAAAAAAAGCGATAAATAAAAGTTGTAGAGCATAAAATGTCACACCGGAATCAATAAGCACAATAAAATGCTTTCTAACGAAAGTAATTAGGTATGAATATGTCGAAAATGAAGTCAGATTAATTTATTTTCAATTGAATAATTATGTATTTATTAATAGATAATTGTTCACTTGAACAGAAATTACGAATAATACTTAATAAAAATATACAAATCTAAATTAACAGGTAAATAGTTAAATAGTTAAATATTTATTAATTTATTTGTTTCAATTCCAAATTCCATGGCTATCCCTATTTTTTGGGTGATTTTCGACATTTTCATACCCAATTTCTGCCGTTGCAAAAATATGCAAAATTAATTTTGCTTAATTTGATGCAGCATTTTATACTCTAAATTTTTATTTCAAGCTTTTTTACCCAAAATATTTACTAAATATGATAGAACACCCGCCGTCCCCATTTGATTTGGCATTGTGAGGTTTTGACTATTTTGTGGACTTTAAATTTACAGAGTAAACGGTGTTAGTTTGAAGATATTGATACTACAATTCATGATTACATACTTTGAAAGTATGTTGCAAAATATGTTTGTCTACTGAGCAATTTTAGTACAAAGTTAAATGAATGGGGAAAGTGGTAGAGCACTGAACTTATATCTTTGGGCCGCTTGTAAAAAATGAAAATTGTGTGTGCATCTGCAACCGATTCGAACATGTGCCGAACAAGTTGCGTTCAGTTTTGTGTCACTGAAGTTTTCACTGAGGGTCAAACACCTTGCTATAAATATTCATAAACATGTCAATATAATTATCGTCGTTTTTTTATTATCCGTTTTTATCTGGTAATTTCCTAGCACGCATTCTTTGTGATTTCCGCCATAAGACAAAGTCTTCATTAAATAAGACTGGACTGGATGAAGAGAAGACTGAATCAGTTCATTGAAACTATAACAACATTCATGAACTCGCAAAAAAGTTCATTTTTTACTCTCTACACGAAATATGTAATTATTAATAGTAATTTTATTACTTTATTATCGAAATAGTAATTCTTAGTCAATAAAATCATATAAACTTGATTATCCTCATGTTTCTCAATTACAATATCTCTTTTAACAATGTTTCTATTTATAATTTTTTTGTTTTATGTTTATTTTAACGTACGAACAAAATTCTCTCACTAACGAGTTATTTTTAGCTATAAATTACATGCCTAATAAAAATATAAATTTAGACACACATTTTAACTTCCACGTGAACCACAGTTCATCGCTCATAGCTATTTTTGTTTACATTTACATGCTTTCAAACAAAACTAAAAATAAATCTCGTGGTCAGCACAATATCTATCGCCATGTATTTTGTTTTACATAAATATCGTACACAGAATGTTCATTTTATTTTGTCCAGTATTGTTATTGCGAGAACTATAAAGCTACAAGCTCGGTTAAATTAGCAACAATTTCTATTTTACAAGACTATTTTAATAAGCATTAAAAAAAATTTTTTTCAACCAGTGGTTCACTTATTGTGGAGACCAACTTTGTTATTTTAAATGGAACTACATATATATTTTTTATTCAATTTTGAAGTATTAAACTGTCATTATTAACTCCATAGCAACAACTATAAGTAACAGTTCATTTGCTATCTGCAACAAATAATTATTTAGACAGATCAGCCATTTTAATTATTTCTCACGACACAAATGACAGAAAATAAAGCTTGTTTTATTTATAAATAAACGACTTGACGTCTATCAACGACGATTGCCATGCACAACCTACTAATTGATTAATTTTTTTTTGTTTGTCAAAATTAAATATTATAATGGTTTTTATTATTACTTCGTCAATATTAAATAAAATATTGTATAAACCACGTGAGTTAAGAATATTTATTCACTCAACGAATTTAATCCACTCGCCCTACGTCCTCGCGGCTTAAACTTTCTTTTCATGAATAAACATTAGCTTATTCGATAGAGAATTTTATTTAGAATTCAGTGATATAATATTATATCCTTTCATAACGATTTTTTTTAAGTAAAATGCATATAAAGTTTTATATTAATTTGATTAAAGTAAGAAGTACCACGAATGAAACAAATGAATACCTGTTAATTTTCTAACATAGAATTAGAATACCATGAATGAAATATGTGAATATTTTGTTTGCGCTAACATTTAAGATTAATTAAAGGAACAAAATATTCACTTCTTTCTGTCACTCTAATTCTATATAAAAAAAAATGTATTATTTTTTCCATTCACGGCACACAACCATTTTTTAATCAAATTAATATAAAACTTCATATGAATTTTCCACAAAAAAAATGTTATTTAAGGGTATGCAAATATTACATCACTGAATTTAAAATAAAACACTATTTAATAAGTAGATAAAAAATATATAGTCTCATTTAAAATAACAAAGTTGCTTCCCATGTTTTTGGCCAAACGAGTTGTAAACCATTTATTACTCAAAATTTCGCGAAAAATCGATTTTAGTTAACCACTGTTGTAATATTTTCGATTCACGCGCTTCATGGTGTCAGAAGCTGTCCAAGCGATTTCCTGCGAAATTTTGAATAAGAAATGGGATGATAACTCGTTTTGTCCAAAAAATGAGAGAATCAGTGTTGCCACTTAAGCGACGATTTATATTTGTATCTATTATTTATTATTTATTATTTATTTATTTAATTTGTATAAAAGTACAATAGAACTTATTACAAATGGGTGGCATTGCAATAGAATGATACATATAAAATTGTTTACAGTAGTGGAGTTTACGTTTACGAAACTACAAATATTTATAGATAACTATAATAGATAAGATATAATATAATAAGAGGGTATAAGCCAGAATATTATATAATATACTTAAATACCCTATTCATTTAACCCTAAATTGAAAATTTTATTTATAGTTACAAATACAAGGAAAAGTTACGCTGTCAACGCAAGAATAAATTAATCTTACAAGCGTTAGGAATGACTATAATTAAGGATAAGTATACAAAAAAATAAATAAAAAAAATCAAGATAATATATTATATATCCATATGGATTTGTATCTATATATCGGAAGATTCAAAAAAAACGGGTAGAAAACTTATAATGGTCCTTAATACATATTTATAATAACATAAATTGTCGAAAAAATGATAATTTGGTGAATTTTTTAAAGATACATTATTTACTGTTTCAAGTAAACTATTGGTTGTCCAGTTGTTACCAAAAAAGTAAGCAGCACTTTCCAATAATATTCAGTAGAGGAATATAAAGTTTCTTAGGGCTTTTTCTCACGGCGCTATAGCGATACCATATATGGTTACACAGAATGATAATTATTTACCATACGCTGCGTTGCCACACTATGTTGTGAACAACCATGGAGAGAATACACTGTTATATTGGCAATAATTTTAAATAGAAGAAAAATTAAAAAAGAAAATTCTACAAAAAAATTGACATTCTTGGGTTCATCCCATATTAAGCGCAAGATATATGATATATGGTACTCTCTTTTTTGATTTAATCTTTATAATCGTCTAGACTAGATTTATCTCAGATGCAGGGTCTTTTTTCTATTAATTAATGAAATCAATTGGATCATTATGTGTAGGTACCTACTTCATCTTGTTGGCCATCTTTCACATCTAACCAGTTACAACACTACGTAAATTGAAATGAACAGTAAGACGTGTGAAAACATAAACTTGAATTGGTCTCCAGAATCGCAGCAATAGAATATGGTGCGATATCCGTGGAACATATTGCGTGCACACGCTATAGCGTCGGAGTTACTATACTGTTTATTGTCTCGCGGTATCGCGGACGTATGAAAACAGCTGATTTAAAAACACATATTTTTACCTCTCGCTAAGAGAGGTATTGGAATCATGCTAAAAATCGCATATCCAGATTTTAGTGAATAAGCACGTTTTAAGGTCCCTAGAATCCGATAATAACATTTTTACGATGATGTCTGTGTGTGTGTGTGTGTGTGTGTGTGTGTGTGTGTGTGTGTGTGTGTGTGTGTGTGTGGGGTTGTTGGAGACACAATTACTCAAATTCTATAAAATTAAAGACCTGTGTAACTACGGATTCCTCAATCTAACAGTAATGGGAAGAGTTGAATAGATTCTGGTAACAATTGGACAACCGGAAGTAGTAGTATTGTAACAAATATCTTCTAAATATTATTTTATGAAAATTTATGTTGTTACAAATATTAAAAAACAAAATTCTGTATCCGACACATATAATTTTTTTATTATACCTTCTATAGATTTAAAGATAAAGATATATAATCCATAAAATAATCTGGTGTAGTAAATCTCACAGCCTGCTCACAGCCCAAACATTTCCATGGTAACTACTTGAGAAATTTAAATGTGTGTAACTGACAGATACATGTCACTAATGTCAGTGTCAAAAATTCAGAGATAGTACTGCAGGTTTTTTCTGGGAACGATATTTCATATTTCTTATTGTATTATTAATTATATATTTAAAATTATAGTTATATTACATGAACCCTTCAGAAATACCCCCAATCCCGTTAATGAATTGGAAAAACCTCGAACATTTAGAAGAGATGGAGAAAACTTGCTCATAGAATGAATTTAAAATTATAGAAAGTACGTAAATATAAAGATTGGGTGTAATTAGAATTTTTTGTGGGTATAAGAAATGTTAAATACAATACTTATATGTACCACAATGGAAAGGGCGAGAGGTATTGTGATGGCCACAACAGATTTTTTATGTAAAGCGATATCGCGACTGTTTATCGCCCGCAATATATATATATTTGAGGAATCGTCCTCTTGACTAAATCAAACTTCGAATTATAAATCTGTAATTAGACTAGTGACTAGTATTTTCTTAAGATACAACGATATTTGACTAATACATAATTAAACTCACTAATTTAAGTTTGAACAACTTTGGCCCTTACACTTTTTGTTCTAAAATTAACAGGTAAAAAATATTGCCAATTGAAAATTTTAACAATGTATTTCCTATGTTAACAAAAAAGTAGACACCCGATATATGTAACATGCTAATATGTGTTTGAGGATCACGCTAGAATGATTAAAAATGGTTCATATTTTTTAAAATTTATTTTAACTCCGTCACCTTGAGTTAAGGAAGGTATTGTCTTTAGTCAAAAAAATCGATAGTGAGTTTCTAATGAATAGGCATATTTTGGGGTCCATAGAATATGAATTTACTATTTTTACGATGCTGTCTGTATATGTATGTGTGTGCGTCTGTCTGTGTTTGTGTGTTCGTGTGTGTATGTGACGATCGTTTCGGATCGCATAACTCCAATACCAATTATTTTTTGTATTCCTCGAGTTTAGATCCATATGCAGACATGATTATATTTTGGTTATAATTGGTCCAGCGGAAGTACCCTCAATTGCAACTTTTAACAGTTTTTTTTTTACGCAGTTAAATATCATTTATTGACATTTAATGATTATAAATTTTAAAAAATATATTATTCTCTATACGAGATTGCATTTTATACTTCATATTCAATAGATAAAGAGTTACAGAATTATAAAGATATTAAATTTCATAAATCAGCCAGCTATGCTATCCATGGAAACTGCTAATATATTCAGATAACTCAAATTGATAGATGTCAGTATCAATGAAAAGAAAATGAATATGGCAGAGACTATGATATTGAGATAGATGTTTTGGAAGACACGGAAAGATAGAGTAAGGAATGAAAGATAATGGAAATGGCTCGGGTGATAAAGTTTTTAGAAAGATACAAGAGAGACGATTGCATTGGTTTGAACATGTCATGAGGAAAGATGAAGAATATATTGGAAGAAGAATTAATAGCTTAGTAATAGAAGATAGAAGAAACTGAGGAATACCAAATTGTATTCGCGAAGACTAGAGAGAAAAGGAATTGTATGAGGACGACACGCAAAACAGAAATGAGTGGATGAAGAAAATTAAATACAGCCACCCCTAACGAATGAGAAAACTAAAGAAGAAGTAGAGTCATTGTCAAGTGCAATTGGCATAGTTTGTTTATAAAATAATTTTACTGGAAATATAGGACCTTTTATAAGAAATTTTTTGTATGGAATTTGTACATAATACACAGGATAAACGGATGGTAATGTGCTTTTCACATCGAATTTTTTTGGAATTCTTTCAAAATCATAAATAATTGTAACATCAATTTCTTCTTCAGACGAAAATTTTCTACTCCGTTCTTTTCTTATTTTCAATAATTCTACAGTGACCCTCGATTTATTCTAAAAATACTCAAAACAATTCATTTCAATAGTTAATTGGGCAGATATCACCTAGATATCTAGAACAAAGTATTTCTAGTTCTAGATAGTTACGGAAAACTTGTCAACTAATGCAAAATAATATATTATTTATATTAAAAATACCGGTTATTTAAAAGTGAAGGTGCAAAAACATGAATGATTTCGAGCTTGGCCTTCAAATACTTAGGAAGTGAATTCTAAATATAGTTGTAATTATACCCGACTTGTTTGATATCAGGAAAAATGCTCCATATAATTATCAATACCCTTACAGAACAATTTCTTAAGAGTAAATTTATTCAAACAGGCCAATTATAAGTAGATTTTTTATCGCATATCTGAATAAACTGCGTAATTTTTAATACTTCAGAGATGAATGAATATCAATAGGAACTAGTTAAACGCTGTGTCATATCACGGCATTGATATCGTTTTTGCAACCATAAATTTATATCGCTACTTCAATACTAATACTATAACATAACTATATAAATCCGTTTCAAACAATGACATCAGAAAAAGCGAATTGGTTTACGTGTTTAGCATACCATTTTTTCAGGAATCAAAGTGCACCGATTTAAAGAAACGCAAAATAGATCAGTTCCTATTTACAAATTCCTATAGGAAACTACAATTATAGATAATAGGTTATCCCATGTATTTGCCCAACTGCATTAAAGCTTAAGTTTCAAGTGACCATCGAAATTTTGACAGCAATGCATAGTAAAGGCATTTATTGAGCATCCCTATTACTTGCGGTTACGTCAAACATGTAACCGCGGTATGTAGAACGGGTACATGTTAGGTTACGTTACTCTAGCTGTCAAAACGCTGACATATTGGTAGTTAAATTTTTTGTAAAAGTAAAAATGGAATCGGTGGCATTTTTTGTCAACGTGTTTTGTATTATATGAATACGCTATCAAATCTATCACACTATGAAAACTTAAATGACACTTTTTGGTGAAAAATATCCTGAATTCTATTTCCGATTTTGTTGAAAGCGATAATATCGCTGATTTTTTAAAAGGAATGATATTTGTATTATGTATTTTTATATTTTTTGAAAGTAATTTAAATTAGCTTTTCACGTGATGGTAAATATTTACATTTTCACTATAAATTAACCTAGTTATTAATATTTCAAAGTTATGATACTTTAATGCATTCGCAGATTGCTATTTTATTTATACCTTTGTTTCCGAAAATATGTTGACGTTTATCTGATGTTTCAGTGGAAACAGGCGGGCAAAGCTAACGTAGATGGCAGCATCATAGCCATGTACTGTTGCCACTTATAATTTTGAATGACTTCACTGCGTCAGTGACAATTTTTGATTGTGTGTCTGTCCTAAAAGTCAATTTCGCATGAAACCATGTTAATTATTATATTTTTACCAGTTGTATAACTAAAAATTCATTTTTCTGTACAAACAATACTTAAATTTTATTATAGTTTTCTTATTTTTTTCTTTCATCATTTGGTACTCTATAAAGATTACATAATTGCAAATACTACAAGATCGCATTTTTTTAAAAGAAGAATCCAAATAGTAATTTATACCTATTTTACACTAGCCTACAAATTATACAACATCTTGTACTATTTTTGTTAAATAATATCAAATTGCAATTGGTTGAAATAGAACACGTTCTATTTTTCATACAATCCGTTTTTGCCGCTTTCTACCGATTCTTTCATCTTAACACCTTCTTCATTAAAATAAATTATAATACCATACTCGTCATTATTAAAGGTTTCTTAATATCCATTTTTATTTTGTGGCAGAGAAGAAAATAAATTCGCACTTGCCCAGTAAATATCAATAGCTAGAAGCTAGCTAACCTCAACTCAAAATATTTATGCATTTGATATTTTGCATGCCATATTGACATATTCAAGGAAACTGCTCAGAATCAAAGTGCATATTTTGTACAAGAAATTGCATTTGTATCATACAAAACTTCAACACAACCTAATAATTTTTGGTACAACATATTGTACCATTTCTTGTACTATTTATTGTCCCATATATTGGCTAGTGTAAAACAGGTATTACACTATATCACCGCCGCCTGCTCCCAAAAGAATTAAGAATATTTAGAATTAAAAACATTTTTACCTCTCGCTAACAGAGGTATTGGAATCAGGCTTAAAATCGCATATCCAGATTTTAGTGCATAAGCATGTTTTAAGGTCCCTAGAATGTGTGTGTGTGTGTGTGTGTGTGTGTGTGTGTGTGTGTGTGTGTGTGTGTGTGTGTGTGTGTGTGTGTGTGTGTGTGTGTGTGTGTGTGTGTGTGTGTGTGTGTGTGTGTGTGTGTGTGTGTGTGTGTGTGTGTGTGTGTGTGTGTGTGTGTGTGTGTGTGTGTGTGTGTGTGTGTGTGTGTGTGTGTGTGTGTGTGTGTGTGTGTGTGTGTGTGTGTGTGTGTGTGTGTGTGTGTGTGTGTGTGTGTGTGTGTGTGTGTGTGTGTGTGTGTGTGTGTGTGTGTGTGTGTGTGTGTGTGTGTGTGTGTGTGTGTGTGTGTGTGTGTGTGTGTGTGTGTGTGTGTGTGTGTGTGTGTGTGTGTGTGTGTGTGTGTGTGTGTGTGTGTGTGTGTGTGTGTGTGTGTGTGTGTGTGTGTGTGTGTGTGTGTGTGTGTGTGTGTGTGTGTGTGTGTGTGTGTGTGTGTGTGTGTGTGTGTGTGTGTGTGTGTGTGTGTGTGTGTGTGTGTGTGTGTGTGTGTGTGTGTGTGTGTGTGTGTGTGTGTGTGTGTGTGTGTGTGTGTGTGTGTGTGTGTGTGTGTGTGTGTGTGTGTGTGTGTGTGTGTGTGTGTGTGTGTGTGTGTGTGTGTGTGTGTGTGTGTGTGTGTGTGTGTGTGTGTGTGTGTGTGTGTGTGTGTGTGTGTGTGTGTGTGTGTGTGTGTGTGTGTGTGTGTGTGTGTGTGTGTGTGTGTGTGTGTGTGTGTGTGTGTGTGTGTGTGTGTGTGTGTGTGTGTGTGTGTGTGTGTGTGTGTGTGTGTGTGTGTGTGTGTGTGTGTGTGTGTGTGTGTGTGTGTGTGTGTGTGTGTGTGTGTGTGTGTGTGTGTGTGTGTGTGTGTGTGTGTGTGTGTGTGTGTGTGTGTGTGTGTGTGTGTGTGTGTGTGTGTGTGTGTGTGTGTGTGTGTGTGTGTGTGTGTGTGTGTGTGTGTGTGTGTGTGTGTGTGTGTGTGTGTGTGTGTGTGTGTGTGTGTGTGTGTGTGTGTGTGTGTGTGTGTGTGTGTGTGTGTGTGTGTGTGTGTGTGTGTGTGTGTGTGTGTGTGTGTGTATACGTGTGTTGATATGTGTGTGTGTGTGTGTATACGTGTGTTGATATGTGTGTGTGTGTGTGAGAGAGAGAGAGAGGTTGTTGGAAGTACGATTTCTCAAATCTATAAGATCTCGTGTAACTACGGATTCCTCAATCTAACAGTAATGGGAAGAGTTGAATAGATTCTAGTAATAAGTGGACAATCGGAAGTAGTAGTATTTTAACAAAAAATCTTCTAAATATTTTTTGAAAATTTATGTTATTACAATAGTAAAAACCAAAATTCTCTATCTGACACATTTAAATTTTTTATTATACCTTCTATAGATTTAAAGATATAGAGTATAATCTATAAAATAATCTGTTGTTGTAAATCTCACAGCCTGCTCACGGCCCAAACATCTCCATGGTAACTACTTGAGAAATCAAAATATCTGTAATTGACAGTTAAATGTCACTAATGTTTGTGTCAAAAATTCAGAGATAGTACTGAAGGCTTTTTCTGGGAACGATATTTAATATTTCTTATTATATTATTAATTATATATTTAAAATAATAGGTATAATTACATGAACCCTTCAGAAATACCGCCAATCCCGTTAATGAAATGGAAAAACCTCGAACATTTAGAAAAAACGGAGAAAACTTGCTGATAGAATGAATTTAAAATTATAGAAAATACGTAACTATAAAGATTAGGTGTAATTAGAATTTTTTGTATGTACAAGAAATGTTTATATACCACAATGGAAAGGGCGAGACGTATTGTGATGGTCACAACAGGTTTTTTCTTTATATAAATAGTGACGTAGGATTTGTGAAAAAATCATGGACCCCCACTAGTATTTAAACTCATGACCGTCTTGTTTCTAGTAGGGTTCTGGATTCAAAACCTAGTGAGTTCCATGATTTTTTTATAAATCCTTCTTCACAATTTAATAATTCATTCAGGGTAAATTACGAAAATAAGCTATTGAAAAAAAATCTTTCATGTATTTTTACTTCCCACTACCTTTGATAAGGGAGGCATAGGAATCGTGCTAAAAATCGCATATCCAGATTTTGGACGTTTTAAGCTCGCTAGAATCCGATTTGAACATTTTTGTGTGTATGTGCATGTTTGGATCCTCTGGACGCTCTAACTCAAATACTATTCTGAAATTTTTGAAACCATGTATTTCTGCTTATTCTAATATGGAAAGAAGCCATTAAATTTTGATGTAAATCAGATAACCGGAAGTGGCACTTTACTTGAAGCTCAATATAGTTTTTCCTAAAAAAAATAGCATTAAATATTATTTTTTCGCGATTTATGTTATTATAAAAATTACAGATTATTAAATTATAATTTTTTTCTACTACCACTACTATAAGAGGGTCATTACTGAACAGACTACTAACAATGTAAGTTCGTGCTTATGAATAGTGCTACGTAATGAAATTTCATTACGCAACACTGTTACGTAATGAACAGCAAATTTAAGTTGGCAGGACTGATTGTCAAACTGTAAGAAATGATTAAAATTTGATAAATAAATTTTAAGATTTAAATATAATAAAATGAAATTTATCTGACATATACATATAAATACATATTTTGTTGGGTTATTATATTAATATATTATGTCAACAATACATATTTCATTTCAATCAAATTTGCAGTAGGGAAAATAATTAATTTATAACTAGTATCTGAATTTTGCTTCAATTTAGAAATATTGAGTGGTCGTAGAAAAAGTATAGTACATAATTCGAGATGTAAAGCAATTACTCACTCGTAAAATTACGAACTCGACGCTACGCGTCTCGTGTGTCAATCAATTTACTCGTACGTAATCTGCTTCTTACATCTCTCATTACGTAATATACTATTCTATATATTTTATAGATAAATTTATAATCTATTTTATAAATCCTGGAACCTATGTTTTAAAGATAAACACCATTCATGTACCTGACAGATAAATGGCACTGTCACAAAAATTATTATTTCAAATTAATAGGGATAACATTTTGAAAAGTACAAATAGTACAAAAAAAAAACAGTTATAGTTATATGAGTGCAAAGGAACATAAATATAGTTTCCATCAGTAAATATGTAGGTACGAGTATGTATTTAAATTAATAAAAATTAAATGGCGGGAGGTATTGTGCCGGCCACATCAGATTTTTTTTATATTTCATAGTAAGCTAGATATATATGTATAAGATATTTTTGAAATAAGTGAAAATCAAGTTTTAGCTAGTAGCTCAGAAACAAAAGACGATTGAAAATTCCTGTGAAGACTATTAAAGTTGTCTCAAAAAGTAGGCCCATAAAAACCTATACATCAAGTTTCTGTAGTGTGCATAATAAGAAAAATTTTCAGATAAGAAACTAGAATTTGTTTCACCATATACATTTATAACACAAGGGTGACATGGTTCATATTTTTTAAAACTTTATTTTTATTATGTTCAAAGTAGTTCCTTTCAATTATAATAATCTTCACCATTCTTTCCTTTCACTTCTTAAAAGTTCCCAACCAATAATCTTTTGGAATTCGGAATGCTTTCAAAATAATCATTGCAGGATCAATCTCTTCTTCAAACGAGAATTTTGGCCATAGCCAAAAGTCGCATATTACCACATCATTTGAGTTCGCTAAAAACAGAAGAAAATGCTCTATGGTTAAATGTTGGTTTCATATTATCACTCACAAGAATACCTTAACAAAATAATTAACTAAGTTCTAATTAACTTTCGCAACTTAATTTTAAATGAGCGATAAATAACTATTCAAAATTATACTGCAAATTTTGTTTTCCATGACCTACCTGATTTTTTTATTCTCAATTACCTCCATAATTCTAGCGTTACCGTCGTAAGTGTGTTAAGAATGAAAATGCACTGTGAAAACAATTAATGTCGTAACAATTAACTCGTTACTGTGTAATTTATGATTTTGGAATCCAGTAGCACAGTAGCAGAGTTGTAAAGCTCGTAATGTGTCATTAAGCGTTTATATCCCCATTGATTCCAGCTGAAGGAGCAAGCCTTGTCGGCTGTGAACCCACATCTGTACACCATAGCAACTCTTACAGGACACGCGTGTTTAGCGGTCGGAAAATACAACATCGGTAAGTTCTTTTCTTCTCTTTCTCTCCTCCAAACAAGTTTAGTTTGCTTTTTGCACAACGCAACACATTCGCTGCTGAAAAACCATTGACTAATTTTGTACAATTAATTACTATCATAATTGACAAATGAGCTTCCTTTCAGATCTAGTTTTTGAGCACAATTGCAAGAATGAGAAGTTATTTATAGTGTATCAAAGCCGGTATCAGAATGTCTTCATAGCAGACAGCTACATGAGTTAATGTTATTACAAATTATTGTTGATGTCCTGAAATTATTATATGTTTATTTAGTGTTATTATTGACAACATAACTGCATTGCAAATTACATATTTAATCGCTTAATTTATATCTATATGGTAGATACCTAAATATTTTAATATTAAATGTAACCCTTACAACTTTTTTTTCTGTGAATTTTTTTTTAATTAAGGATTTATTGAAAATTTTTGCGGCCTAACACAAAAAGAGCAGCACTAGATCCACAATTATTTTTGTAAGGATATGTGAACTGTCATTAATGTCTCTGTGAAGTTTAATGTTAATCCATTACTGCTACATAGTGATTTATTCAGTGGCGCCGTCAGGATGTAAATGTTGGGTGAGCACAATCAAAAAAATGATTTGAAAGAATGGGCATCCATTTTGTAAATAATAAAGATACCTATACCGGGTGTGCACCGAAACAAGGTATATAGGAGTTTAACATGGGATTTTAATTAATTGCGGATATTTTTATATTATTTATTAATAATTCCTGTTTTCAAAATTCTAAATGCATAATGTATATTGATGATCTTAAGTTATATAAACAAAATGTTTCTTTAACTTAATTTCTTAGTCTTCAAAAAGATATTGATAGACTAAATATTTATCTTAAGCAGCAAATGTTCAATTATCCCTTTTTCACGTTTTGAATTGAATTTAATTACAATATTGATGGAAATGGTATCAGTCGTGTATCTCAAGTCAAAGATCTTGGGATCATTTTAAATAAGAAATTAATTTATGATTGACAGCGTTGTTAAAAAGAGTTGCGGGTATTTAGCCTAAATTTATTTCTGCGCACTGAATTCTAAATTTCCGAATAATTCAATTTATTTCACCGCCTTACAAAACGTAGAGAGATGCTGAACTTGGTTTTTCTTTATATTATAAATGGTCATACTGATAGGCCTCCAAACAATATTATTTTCCATTTGTAACATGTGGTACTTACCTGTTTTTAAAGAATGTATTTCCAAAACTATTGTTTGAAAAAATTCATGATTTATAATACAATCACTCTTACCACATAACTCACTAATAGCCTGTGATTCTGTAGAGCAGTAACATTCTGTACTTGTCATTATTTCACAAAAATTGCAATTACACCATACTATTTCATTATCAAATTCACGATTTTACTTATTTTGTTTAAAATTTTCCTCTTCACTTTGTTCTTCATTCAGCCCAGGTTCATACAAAATATGAGGATATAGTTACCATAATAGATTGAAAAATCAAAATATGTACACTGTATGCTGCAGCGCGACAGCGATGTAGATGACGTCATCACTGAAACTTTAATAAGTTTTATCTCAGGAACTGAGGCACATAGCAAAATTTGGTTTTGATTATTTATGTCTAATTATAATATGGTTTTGATTTATAAAAGTCAATTTTTAACTTGCCACAACATCAAAGACAACGTACAAAACTGATTTCGGAATTAATAGTACAACCATCTACCGATTGATAGGCGATATAGGTATTTGTGTTTATCGTCCTGTTATGACTGATTCATACACTGAGAAAACTTCTCAGCTTGAGCCCTTCTCTATATCCCATTCTAGCACATGTGGAATTAGGCTGTCTAAAATTTACCTCGCTGGTGGTGGGGTTAACTTCAGCACATAGCAATACTAGAGAAGCATGACATTATTTGTAGATCGTTGCATTTAGGGACGGGTCCAATTTATTTGCACATTTAAAAAAAAGTGCTTACATTGACTATAAAATAGGAAATAAAAAATTGCATACATTTATAAAAAAAATTGCACGCTAAAATAATAGTTTGAACAATGAATAAATTGCACATTAAAATCAGGCAATTGCATATTTGTTCTAACGACAAAAATGTAAGAGAACGGGACCTAGGAAACTATAAGAGCTACAACTTTGGTTAAATGGGACATAATATAGTGCACCTTTGAGGGGCCATCTGAGATGTGCTTTTGTTTTGCCAAAATTTCTCATAGGTTACTAGATAATGGCGGAAAACTGAATTTCGTCGATTCGAGGGGTAAATATTTTAAAATTTTTTTTAGATACCTAGCTTAATTTAAAAATATAGAGTTAAAATTGAATTTTGAAACAGGGTAGATATGAAATAAGTTATTTAAGTAAAATGATGCTGACAAGAAAATAAGAAATTTCATAAAAAAGAACGATTTAAAAGGTAAAATAAATAACCCTTATACCAATCGAAAGAGAAAATAATAAGTCTTTTTTTGAAGCAAAAATCAAATATGAGTTCTATATTTAAAAAATGTAAGTTTGTGTTATATATCGAAAAATTGCCATTAGAAAAATATGTTCGTACGCCGCTGGATGCACAATAAAAATCTAAGTTTTTATTTGTAATATTTTTCTAGATTACATTTGTTTGAGATTTAAAAATGAAATTTTCGACCAAAATTGGTTTTACTCCATTATCTAGTAACGTTTGAGAATTTTAGGAAAAACGTCTAAGATTGCCCCTGCCCCTTCTCCCCAAAGTCGCACCAGATATCCCATTTAACCGAAGTCGTATCTCTTATAGTTTCTAAAATCCAAATGGTGGCCTTCGAAATCCGGACACCCGCATATTCCTTCTTAGGAATAGGAACTGTTGAATTAACACATGGCATACTTCATTGGCAAAGGCTGTAGCGGTATTGATGATAAAAATAATTTTTCAAAAAATTCTTTTCATTTTTTAGTTGTGGACAACGGCCCAGCTCGTAGAAGCAACCACTCCAACAACCTCCAAAACCTAGCCGATGTAATCGGCGACCCCTTCGAAATATCCACTCTCCGTCTGGAAGACCTGCACTTCCATCGGGGTACTGCTCAAGGAGACGACATTCTCCAGTCCAACAACAAACCTAGCAGTCAAACGGCACGAGGACATCAGACCCCAGCGGCTTTCCTCCTAATGGCATCAGGGTTGGACAAACACGGATCAGGGAGTCCAAATCCGTTGAGATTCTCACATTTGGATATTGCAGGGTCGTCGGGACACTTCCCGGATGATCCAACAGGCGCGCCTGTTTTGGCGTTAGCAAAAATGTATTTGATGTAGCCAAAGAATTCCAAAGAGGGTAATTAAGGCAGGGTTTGTGTACTTATAAATAAAGCATTTTATGTTGGTTACATGGTGTTCTTATTTATTCTCTGACGTGATTTTATCCCATATTATAGTAACAGGAGTAATCAAATCTAATCGCTAAGTATTAGGAATTTTGAAATTTAAGATAAAATTTATGTCTGAATATTATAGGGGTACAAGTATTCCGCTAGAATTATTGAGAATAAGTAGTTCCATTGAGCATTCTTTACTTTCGCTTCTTAAAAGCTCTCAACCAATCTTCTTTTGGAATACTAACAAAATGATCATGAATTGCATTTCTTCGGAAGAAAATCTCCCCCTTTAAATTAACCCATTACTAGGTAAAAGTTTCACAATGCCAATCAGGTAAGTACAGTGGGTGTTCTGTTCCTTTTGTTTCGCCAAATACGATGAAAATGCTCCCTGGTTAATTCCATATGTTCACTCACAACGACATTTTAAAAAATAATTAACTAAGTTTTAACTTTTGTAACTTAATTTCAATGTTCTATGGCCTGCTGAATTTTCTTATTGTCAATAATAATTCTAGTGTGAACTGTGAAAGAATTAAGAAACAGTATTTGCATTTAAATTTAATTTTACTCAATTGAATCTTAGCTAGATAGTAAGAATTTTTCAAAATGATAATAATTTTCAAAAATTAATAATTAATTTAATTTTTCGATAAAAAAAAGATTTAGCATCATTGTAAACCTAATTTAAATTACTTTCAGAAAAGATAATAACAAATATACAAGGTGGAGGAGGTTAGGGGTGAACATAGGTATTTAACATGGGATTTTTGTTTTATGCAATTTTCTGCTTTCCCGTTCATTTTACGCAAAAACTTGTAGAGTGCAAAGTTATAAAAAAATGTTTTCTTCATTGTCATAAATCAGGGCTATTGCTACTAATTAACGGAACTTTTGAAATTTATTTTTAAAATTAAGAAGAAACTAAAACCATAAAAAAAATTTGGGGCCAGCACAATACCTCTCGCCATTTTAGTTTTATGTTGCTAGAGCGCAAACAGTCATGTGACTTTGTTGGCCTTGGCAAGCAGATATGGGGGCCCGTGTCAGAATGACAGTTAGTAATAATGTACATAGGTGTCAAGTATCAATTTTTCATTCATGACATCATGATTTTCTGTCCATCAGAATATTTTGAAATTTTGAATTTATGACATGACAATTGTGATATCTATGTAAATAACTACTAGCCATCATTCTGACACGGATCCCGATATCTGCTTGCCAAGGCCAACAAAGTTACATGACTGCTCGCGCCCTATAAGTAACGAATTTAACATTTCTTGTACACACAAATAATTGAAATTGTATCTCTTCTTTCGTTCTATTAGGAATTTTGTCCTAATCTTCTAATATATTCAAAATTCTTCAAATTCATTGACGGTATTAGCAGTATTTCTTAAGGATATATTAATATACCTATAATGTTAAATACATATTTTATTAATAATACAATAAGATATATTAAATATACCTCCCAGAAAAATCTTTCAGTATAGTATAGTTAGTATAAAACTGCTAATTTTTGACACTGACATAATGCATCTACCTGTCAATTACAAACATTTAAAAATCTCAACTGTTTTTTTTGAACAACAAGATTTATTAAAACAGAATATTCTGTATTATTATATACTATATCTCTAAACCTATAGGAGATAAAATAAATGTAACAGATTGAGAATTTAATTATCTTTATTATTTGTAGTAATATAAATTTTCAAAAATAATATTTAGAAAAATTTTTTTTAAAAACTACCACTTGCGGTTGTCTAATTGTTACCAGAACCTATTTAACTCTTCTCATTACTGTTAGATTGAGGAGTCCGTTGTTGCACAGGTCTTTAGTCTTATAAAATTTGAGAAATCGTATCTACAATATGCTAACACACATACATCCACACACACACACACACACACACACAGACATCATCGTAAAAATGTTATAATCGGATTCTAGGGACCTTAAAAAGTGCTTATTCACTAAAATCTGGATATTTGATTTTTAGCATGAATCCAATACCTCTAGTAGCGAGAGATAAAAATGTAAAAACAGTTTTGTATGTAACTTTGTACTCTGCAGTTTTTGCCGTAAAATAAACAGAAGTGCAGGAAATTAAATAAAAGAAAAATCCCTATGTTCACTCTTAACGGCTAACACCCGATATGATTCCATTTAAAAAATACTGGACATTTTCACACCAAAAAGTGGCATTTAAGTTGACCCCAACTTTAACATATTTGAAAATAATTTGCATGTGTTTTAATTTTATCGTTGGTCAGAATCGAACCCAAGCCGTTCGCCGTCGCAATCACAGACAAGCAACCCCATATATAAATAAATTTTGCTTTTAATATTTTGTTTTTGTTTTGCTTAAAGATGTCAATTTAATTTTTATTAGAGACTGCATATATGCAAATTTACCAAATTTTACTTTTACCAACAATTAGGTAAAAATATCTATAAAAAGTTGTTTACCGGTAATGTGCCGTTTTTCTTCTAAATTATTAATACATAGTGAAAATAAAATAAAAATCTCGAACAAAAAATAAGCGAAGGATATTTAAATATAGAATTTATTTTTCTGGTTTTAAAAATACGTTATTTTTGAACATATTAATCCAGTTCACTGGTTCGACACTATTTGGAATGAATATTTTTTAATATTTCCCACTTACTTTTTCTTCTTGAAAATATAATATAAAATCTGTTGCGGCCAGGTCAATACCTCTCGCCACTTCCGTTTTTGGTTACATAAGTATAGGGCGCGAGCAGTCATGTGACATTGTTGGCCTTGACAAGCATTTATGGGGGCCCGTTTCCGAATGATAGCTAGTAATTATGTACATAGATGTCAAATGTCAGAATTTTTCATTAAAACTTTCAAGATATTCTAAATTCACGTAGGTAGTTTGTCACACTTGACCTAGACAAGCAGATATGGAAGCCCTTGTCAAAATGGCAGTAATTATTTACATAAATGTCAAATGTCATCAATTTTCACGTGGTTAATTTGTCACCAGGAATGTGGAATTTACTTGTCGAGGAAAATAAACCACATGGAATTGGAATATCATGAAATTTGGTATGGAAAATTGACATTTGACATCTATATACATAATTACTAGGTGTCATTCTAACTCGGATCCCCATATCTGCTTTTCAAGTCCAACAAAGTCACATGACTGCTCGCGCCCTATAAATTTCTCATGTCTTTTCTTTATCCCGACCGACGCCAAAAATTACTTCGCAATTTAATGGCACTAAATTGACCCCTGTGGTGCACTCTCCACGCCAACATTGAGTGCTCGTGAGGTGACGCCTGGTATAGTTTGGTTTACGAAAGATGACAATTCAAGGTCATTTATTAACCGTATGGTGTAATATTACTTACAGATAACTTAACTACATTTCGTATACATAGACGTGCAACATGAAATATCTATGGATACATTTTAACTGAAAAAAATAAGTGTAATTTATTAGAAAATTGTTTCTTTTTAAATAATACCTTTCTCAAAGATTTATGCTCTTCACCTATGTTTTTGCTAAACACAATAACGTAGACTTGACAAAAACCATGGAATAATATTTGATTTAAATGTCAACGTCACGGGGTAAAAATTAGCATAGAGGGCAGTGTAGTAGATAATTAGATACCTGTTAGCCTACGACATACGTCATTAATATTTGTAACGTGATAGAAAGTAATGTCAACATGAACGTATATCTGTCACACAACATAAACTACATAGACATACATCAAGTAATCTTTCTCTTTCTAACATGAAATGTTGCTAAGGTACTACTGTATTAAATGTTGTGTATTCTTTCTTCGAACAAGTGACCTTGAATTGTCATCTTTCGTGAACCAAAGTATAAGCGCCCGCAGGGTACAAATATTTCATCATTGCCGATATCTGTGTACCAAGCAGATTGGCACACCCAGCAATGGGTAATATGCCGTGATGATATATTTATTTTATTTTTTATTTATTTTTTGAGGAAGTTTTCTCCTACACTTCTAAATGTTCGAATTTCTTCCAATTTCTAGACGGGATTTCTGATAGGTATATGTATATAGCTATAAATTTAAATATTTAATTGTTATTATTGTCATATAACAAGAAATAGTAAACTTACCAATATCACAGAAAAAATCTTAAATAATGTCAGTTAAACTTCTTCATTTAACGTAAAAGCGTAATTTGACGTTATACTATGTTGCCAAAAAAAAATTCTAAGATTTAGTTTTAGCTAAAATCTACATAAAACCATATTCGTACTATAACAATTTTGAATCGGTTCTTATCCACTCTCATGTGTTTAGTTAAAATAGACTTAAGGTCAAGTTTTAGAATTGAGCTGCCAATACCGCCCAGATAGGTTTATGAATTACTGTTGGTTTTTCAGACTGACATTTTTCTGTCATTTTCAAACATCTGATGGTTACTATGGAGTTGTTTAGGCTCTGAAATTTATTACAACAGATTATTTTATATATTACCTTTTTATAGAAGATATAATAAAAAAATTAAACGTATCGAATAGAGAATTTTACGTTCATTAACACTAATAATAAAAAAAATCAAAAAAAAATAATATATAGAATTTTTATTAAGACACTACTACTTCCGGGTTTCCAATTGGTACCAAAATCTATTCAACTCTTCCCATTAATGTTAGACTGCGGAATCCATAGTCAAACAGGTCTTTAGTCTTATAGAATTTGAGAAATCGTATCTCCAACAACCTCACACACACACACAGACATCATTGGAAAAATGTTAAAATCGGATTCTATGGACCTTAAATCGTGCTTATTCAATAAAATCTGGATATGCGATTTTTAGCATGAATCCAATACCTCTCTTAGCGAGAGGTAAAAATTATTTTTAAAAAATGTGAAATTATTATTTTTAAGTAATAGTAAAAAATCATAACTATTAATAATTAGTGGAAAACTTAGATTAATTAAAAAACTAAATTATGTATAAATTATTAACTATTACTTAAAAATAATAATTTTTCATTTTTTTTTAAATTATTTTTCTACTCTAATCTAATTAAAACGGCAACAAAGAAATGATTTAATAAAAATAGGATCAAGCAATATTTAACATCAATCGTGGACGAGTGCCTGACGAACCGAAAAAACCGGTACAAATGTCATCATTACCGAAATCTGTATACAACGCAGATTGACAAAGCAATGGGTAATATGCCGTGAAGCGAAAATATATATCATCTATCAGCTGTCAGTTATCAAATAAAATCGTCAGAATTAAGTAGTATATAACCATGTATTTCATTTCGATTTTGTAATTTTTATTATTCAGGTATGATATATTTTTACAGATAAAAATATTTGGTATTAACAACAGTTTAGTTTCACGAATTTAAATTATTTATTTAATGTATGTAAAAACAATCAATTCTTACGGGCAAAGTAAAAATGTCTAAAATTAATATTTTTTTCGTATCAGATTTTTACTTCCTTGTACGTAAGTAAGTATTGTAATCGCGAAAAATTTCGGTTTTCAGATTTCAGCGGAAATATCCATTTTGATCATCCCTGAATCCATTTTGACTAATTTCGTCGTGACGTCTGTACGTACGTACGTCCGTACGTATCTCGCATAACTCAAAAACGGTAAGCCGTAGAAAGTTGAAATTTTGTATTTAGGACTGCTATAACATCTAGTTGTGCACCTCCCTTTCTGGTTATTACACAATTTCCAGAAGTGGCACTTTACATGAAGCCTATAATAGATTTTAATGAAAAACTGTTTTAAAATATAATCCAAAACTTTTCAAATTTGGTATACAAGACTTTTATGTCAATCGAAATAACATAATAGATTTTGGTTAAAATAGGCCAACCGGAAGTGGTACATTACTTGAAGTTGTTAACAGTTTTCCTTGAATAAAATGATTTTATTTTGATTTTAGAAATAAATGCTTCAAATAAAAGTTTTAGAGAATTAATTTCTGCGTCTATCACATCAAGTATTATTAAATTAGTCCTTTGTATAAGCGAGATATGTAAATATAAAAATTATATACTTTTTTGTTTTTGTAATAAAGCTTGCTATGGATTAGGACAAAAAAATAAAAATAAAATGTTCATGTCAAATTACATTAAATACGTGCAATTTTATGATTCGTACAATAACAAATATTATATTTTTATTGTGAAATTAGTCATATTCATTGTTGTAATCAAATATTTCTTTGTTGTAATCAAAATTCTCTTTAAAAACTCCCTTGATGGTCGCTATATATCTTACTGTTTTGAAGTTAAAATTAATATTTTGTAATTTATTTATTAAAAAAATATGTATAGTTTAATAATCGTACAAGGAAGTCGTGTGGTGTCCACCTCAGATTTTTTAATCATAGCAAGCATCTTATACACACTGTTTGTAAAATAACAAACACATATATCTGCAGTGTGTTATTTCTGCCAGTCAAGAATTGAAAAGTTTATTATTTGCCATTTCAACATGGTCATCATTGTGATCCTTCCAGCTCGTGCGTGTTCAACTACCTGAAGATATACAACTACCCCGTTGTGTTATTTACTGACTCATTTGTAGCTACTGTTAACCCTTTGGCGCATCTTGTAGGTATTTAAATAGGCTGTAATCCGGCTCTTGAATCTGCCACCACCCGCAGCGTTGGCCAGGTAGCCCGATGACCACTGGCTACTGTCCACACAGTCGATTGTCATTTGCCGCGTGCCTACTAGATCCACCTGGGATTAGGGTCTTCAATTGACCGTCATAATCCTTTCTTCTCTTCTAGGAGGAGAAGGCCATGACCAGACGGACAATTGCCAGACGGAGAACGGAGTATTTAACTTTACAACTGTCATTTTTCTTCCAGTAAGCAGCAAGGATTACCTACTGTAATGCTTTTAGTGAAGATGGAAATTATTAATACATAAATCATACTTAAAGGTTTGGGAATATGACCACTAAGTCTTATAATAAATTGAAAGGGGTTTATGGTTGACATATTGACCCAAATATGAAATTTTGCTAATTTTCTGCAAATTCTCAAGGTTTACAACTATAATATGATTTTGTAAAGCCTTAATATGCGTGACACATAAAATAATAAATCATTTTAATATTCTTAACCCTTTACGCTAATATTCGAGAAGCATTTCATAAATTATGCTTTGAATATATTTTGACAAATTCAAAGGAAAAATATTGGGTATTCTTCATGTTTCTTTGTAAGTAATTTGACTGTAGGCATTTAAATATTAGTTTCTGAATTTTATTTACAGTGGAATCTCACTAATCCGAACTAATGGAGCGGGGTGTTCGGATTAACGAAAAGTTCGGATTATAGGGTTTTAATAAAATACAGCTGAAAAAATGAATTTTTATTTAATTATATGTATGTACATGTGAATAAATAGGTAAAACCTATCATTTAAGAAAAATGTGATTTTTTTCAGCCTAGTCTTCTCAAAAATTCTTCTTACTTCTCTCACATTCTCTCTTTACCACACTTCAGTACTTTGGAGGGGTAAAAATCACTCCCGAGCAGTTCGGACTACTAGAACCTGTATTTTTTTAATAAAATTGTTGCCTTCTAAATATTGAATTAAAAAAATATTATTAAATAGTCTCATATTTGAAAATATCACTAAACGAAATATCCATTAGATAGGTAATTTACAATTAATTATTGAAATTTGTACAAAATTTGAAGTCACGCGTATCAACAACGAACATCGTTTTAAAATGGAATGTCCTAACTTAGTCGAAGCATATGAATTTTTGGAAGACAAGCGTACCATATCCATCCCTATCGCACACACTTGTAGTCTTTGCAAATGAGATAAATGTATGTGCCAATTTGTTAATCCGTTCATAATAAAGATGACCTTGATCGGACATCTTTTTAAAAAAAATACTGTACATACAAATCGGTAAACATAATTCATTTTCTATCATGAAACTGTAGAATTACATATACATTTTTTTCGTATTCCTCATTCTTACATCTAAATGAAGACTTTATTAGATTCTGGTTACAAATGAACAACCGGAAGTACCTTAATTTGAAACTTTTACCTGTTTTTCTTTAAAAAAAAAACAGTTAAATGTCATTTTTTGTTATTATAAATATTGAAGAATATTTTATTCTCTAAACAATTTGATTGCATTATTTTCTTCATATTCAATGTATTTAGAGAAAAAAAATTATAAAGAAATTAATTTTAATAAATCCTGTAGTAATCTTTGCTACATCACCATGGAAATATTTTCAATAATTCAATATTACTAATTGACAGATGTCAGTGACAAGTACAATTTACACACTATGCATGTGAAATAATTTTACTGAAATGGAAGAAACTTTCTGTGTGGAATTTATTTAAAATGCATAGAAATGACGGAAGGTATTGTGCTGACCATAACATATAATAATTCTATATTTTCATTTATGCCATATACTTAGAATTTTAAATGGCACAAAATAGACTCCTGTCGTGCACTCTTCACACCAGCAATGAGTGCCCGTGAGGTGACGCCTAGTAAACGCCCGTACGGTACAAATATCTTCGTTACCGATATCTGTGTACAAAGCAGATTGGCACACCCAGAAATGGGTAATATGCCGTGTTGATATATTTATTTAAAAATAAAATAAATAAATATACCATCACGGCATATTACCCAATACTGGGTGTGCCAATCTGCTTTGTACACAGATATCGGAAATGATGAAATATTTATACCGTGCGGGCGCTTACCAGGCGTCACTTCACGGGCACTCAATGCTAGCGTGGAGAGTGCTTCACAGGGGTCAATTTAGTGCCATTCAAATTCGAAGTAATTTTGGCATCGGTCGGGATCAACTTTAAAAAAATAATTAACCAAAGTTGTTTTAATTCAACTTTTGCAACTTAATTTCAAATGACAGATAACTACGTATTTCAAATTCTAGTGCAAATTTGTATTCCGCGGCTTACCTGATTGTCTTATTCTCACTAATTATTACGTATTTATTTATTATTAAAGATACTTATTTTTTTCTGCTATACTGGTATTTTAAAGTTTTTCATCATTCCTCAATTTTGGTAAAAAAGGAATTGGAATCGCTATTAAGCTCACATAATATTCTCAGTCAGTGAATTACTACTTTCTGATAATTCCGTTTCTTGCAATCACTTATATTAATGTGATAATAAATTATTTACACCGTAAAGTAGCAAAATTTGTTTATAATCAAACGTGACATATCAATATTTCTTTTTTATTCGGTCATAAATCCTTTTTAAATATATTCCATTATATGTTCAGATTATTAATAAACTAATTATAAATGAAACAAAATTTCATTTTCATTTTTATTTTCTGCGTAATATATTTTTAAACTTGTTTCTATTGTTGCTTATTTTAATACAACAATAATTTTAATATCACATATTTTTTTAAAAAATTTCTGTAATAAAGATTATAAATTTTTTAATCGTACATATATCGAATTCTTTCATATCTGTAGATTTCTTGGTTTAGATTTATTAGCCTTTTGCAGTATTTTTTATAGCCAATTAAATGGATTAACTTTTTACTAATGTTTTAATTAATTTTTTAATAGTATTGAGCAAAACATATTTCCATGGTCTGGCGTCTAAATTCCTATAGTTTTTCTAGAAAAAGAAATATATGTACTTGAATTTGAAGAGTGAATTTAGAATTTTCAATTTCATCTGTCACATCTATTCTTCTATTACAAGATTAAATTCTGCCTCTGCGTCTGCTAAAAGGAGATATGTGATCTGATTTTCTATTTTTACAGGATTAAGATATATAGGTCATTTACTTCAAGTTTTAGTTCGAATTGTTCGAAATAGGTACAAAATATCATGGCAAACTAATAATGCATTATTAGTTGTTTCAGATCACCCTGTATTAATCGCTTAATTTATTAGAGCCTTAAATAAATTCAAATACCAAAATAAAGTAATTATCATTTCAATACTAATCATATTTCATATGCTACTTTTACCGAGTGTCAAAATATGTAGAAATTTCAAAATCTTATTTTTTATATGGCAATATACTTTAAATTTGATCTGAAATATTAAAATAAAAGATAAATCTATTTTTGGCATATAACTACAGAATTAAAAGGATTAGTATTAAAATTAAATTAGAATAAAATTGATATTTCCTATAATTATTTAAATATCTGTTATCATCTCTTATAAATTAACACCTTAAGTATCCGGAATAAATAAATATAGCTGTAAATTTCTGTATGTTCCGTGTGTACATATTACTGTGGAATTTTGTTTTTCTGCTAAAAATTCAGCATTAACCCAGATTCTTGCATGCGGCTATTACTTCACTATTATTATAGTAAAAATAAATAAATAAGTGCAAACATCATGATGAAAATTATCTCGTTAAGTATGAGGCAGAATCTAACGGTTGGTTTTTTTTCTTCCCCTGTGGGTATAGAACAAATACCGTATTAACATCTGAAAAAGTGTGAATAAATGCAGGTTTCTCTTATGATAATCCTGGTATTAATATTTATCAGACAAATAAAACAGTAAAAATTTATTTATAGTTTAACGTATTGCAATGTAATTATTTTACATTGCTCAGCAGATAAAAATAAAGTACTGATCATTACTACCAATGCTTATTTTAATTCTTTAAGTATATACGATTGAAATTACGATTTTACTATTTTATTTTGCATAGAAGTTTCTATGAGAAATTATGTGAAACCAAGCATAGGCCGCTAATTATTTCATTTCACTTTCAGCGTTTCACTAAAGTGGCAATGAACTTTAGCTTTTTATATACAATTTCATATTTTTAAATACTAGTTTTCAAATCAAAATTTGGAGGTTAAACTTATCAAAGAATATTTGTAAAATAAGTGATGACATTTAAGTGACATAGTGTCAGAATTTTTTAATAGTGATATCAAAAATATTCGGTTATTTTTAATCAGTTAACCGGTTAATGTTTTTGCAAGCAATGGATATTCGGTTGAACGGTTAATCGGTTAAACCGGTTTGGCGCAACCGGTAATTAATCGGCTTGAATAGAATTAAAAGTTTATTATTACAAATATCAGTAAACAGGAAATATTCCATTTACAGGAATTTACAATTATAAACTTTTAATTTTAATGAAATTGACAGACATTCATTCGTTAGCCTAAGTAAATTGTTTTTTACTTCCCTGTACGTAAGTAAAGGAAGTATTGTAATCGCGAAAAATTTCGGTTTTCAGATTTCAGCGGAAATATCCATTTTCATCATCCCTGAATCCATTTTGACTAATTTCGTCGTGACGTCTGTACGTACGTATGTACGTACGTATCTCGCATAACTCAAAAACGGTAATCCGTAGAAAGTTGAAATTTTGTATTTAGGACTGCTATAACATCTAGTGCACCTCCCTTTCTGGTTATTACACAATTTCCAGAAGTGGCACTTTACATGAAGCCTATAATAGATTTTAATGAAAAACTGTTTTAAAATATAATCCAAAACTTTTCAAATTTGGTATACAAGACTTTTATGTCAATCGAAATAACATAATAGATTTTGGTTAAAATAGGCTAACCGGAAGTGGTACATTACTTGTAGTTGTTAACAGTTTTTCTTGAATAAAATGATTTTATTTTGATTTTAGAAATAAATGCTTCAAATAAAAGTTTTAGAGAATTAATTTCTGCGTCTAGCACATCAAGTATTATTAAATTAGCCCTTTGCATAAGCGAGATATGTAAATTTAGAAATTAAATACTTTTTTGTTTTTGTAAAAAAGCTTGCTATGGATTAGGACAAAAAAATAAAAAAAATGTTCATGTCTAATTACGTTAAATACGTGCAATTTTATGATTCGTACAATAACAAATATTATATTGTGAAATTAGTTATATTCATTGTTGTAATCAAATATTTCTTTGTTGTAATCAAAACTCTCCTTAAAAAAACCGGGTTAGATTAATGTTAATTTAAGGCCGTAAAATGTTGAAATTTAGTATTTACGACTTGTATAAAGATTAGTTGTGCACCTCCTTTTATGGTCGCTATATATCTTACCGTTTTGAAGTTAAAATTAATATTTTGTAATTTAGTTATTAAAAAAATATGTATAGTTTAATAATCGTACAAGGAAGTTGTGTGGTGTCCACATCAGACTTTTTTTAGAAAGTACTTATATTTTACTATTAGACGGTTAATTGATTGCTCTTAGTTATATGGGTTTAATGAATAGCAGTTGGCACTAATATCCAGTTGTCGCGGTTAAACCTGCAAATCGCGGTTTGCCGGTTAACCACGGTTAGTAATAACTACGATCCGGCTATTATTTTCAGCAATTTTTGACAACCCTATTTTTTTATAATATTGTCAAAAATACTATTAACCGGTTACTATTTCTCTTGTTTTTACAGTACTAATTTTTACGTTGTAACAATAGTCATAATTATCATTTATTTCAAAATTCGTGTGTCTATTCAGACAGAGTTGGATTTTAGCAAGAGTCTTGTCCAAATAATACCGACATTTTTAATTGATATTAATGCTAAACTTATGATAATTTAAAACAGACATTAAACAATAGGAATAATTTAATGAGCACCAATATAATTTTTGAGCTCTATCTTTCTCTGACTAGTTTAAATGGTTACCAAAAGATTCTTGAGCATCAAGAAAAAAAAATTAACACTATTTTGCTGTTACCAAAAATATATTTATTAAGCTTAACAAAACGATTTTTCATCATCGGGAGTAGAAATCAATATCTCTGGTGTTAAAATCATGAGAAAAAAATTGCCTTAAACCTACGTAATTTATGTTATTATTATTATTTATATTATTTTCACTGTTTTAGTTGTCAAATATCGTTGAATAAGTTTAGAACAGTTTTCGCGTTCTTCCGTGAGTTCGTCGTTGTATTCTTAGCAGGGCATCGAACCCGAACCTGAACCGAATCAAAACCGGAACCAAACCGTAACATTTTAGCGAACCCAGACCCAAAACCGAACCTCAGATATATTTTTCAAATGAACCCAAATTTGAACCGACGTATTAAAATTTGGGTTCAGGGTTCAGCTTCGGTTCAAGTTCATTTTCAGTTCGAAATGTAAACGTAAGTTTAAAACTTAGTGCCAATTATCGACGCCTTCTGCGTCTGCGTTGCTGCCTGTGTTGATTGTTCGTTAAAATTGTGTTCATGTATTGTTCTGCGTTATATTATAAATTCCGGATCGTCTTTTAAATTATTTCTATATAAAAATTGTTATTCAAAAAACATTAATTTTATTTTCATTAGGTCAACCGAACCAGAACCAGGAAAAAAACTACAAATTTTATTAATGTTTGAACCAGAACCGCAAATACACTTTTCAAAAAACAAATGAACCTGAATCGAACCCAGTATTTGGCGGGTCCGATGCACTGATTCTTGAATTCAAAATTCTCGAAATAAAGTTTAAGACAACAAAATTAGAGCTAAGAGATGAGTAGTCGAATTTTAGTACCTTTCATATTTGTATAAATAAAGAAATATAAATTTATTTCCTTATTTAATTTAACAAAAAATATTAAGTAATTGTTTAAGGCCCCGTTTCATAAAACAATTTAATCTATGATTAAATTTTACTTAGGCACTAAATTAATTTAACTGATGATTTCGGTTTCATAAAACTTTTTTAATTATAAAACTAAAATAAACTATGACTAGATTTTACTTAGCAACTAAACTAATTTAACTGGAGATTTCGGTTTCATAAAAGCATTTTAAATTAAATGTTCAAGTAAATCTCACATGTAAACTAACTGACGAAATTCGTTGCATAAATTAATGAACGATTCTAATTGTCAACCAAAAAGTATTTGTCTGGTGAAATGAGTAATTGTTCTACTTAAAAATAAATTTTAATAGGTAAGTATCCATAAAAGATGCAAATATAATTATTTTATGTAAATCATATATATTTTTTTTAATTCAGACTTCATAATAAAATATAAGTACATATATATTAAAATGTCAGTGTCATCGGTGTCTTCAGTAACGTCTTTTTCATCAATATCGTCTGGGTCTTATATTCGTACTACATTGACGGACAATGAATCTGAAGAAGAATCGCAAAGAAAATTGCGAAGAATACGACTATTCAGAGACAGAAATAACCCGTTTGAAAAAATTATAGTAAACATGTATTCAAAGACATATTTCGGTTGTCAAAAATCTGCGTTTTAAACATATTACATCAAATTGAAATACATATAACACCACTTACATTAAGAAATCGCTCCATATCAGCGATGAACCAGTTCTTAATCACTTTACGTTTTTATGCTACTCGATCTTTTCAAATAGTTATCGGAGATCATATTAATGTGACAAAAGCCACAAGTTGTAGAATTATTCATCGTGTTACGCACTACCTAGCTCTTTTATCAGAAAATTGCATTCAAATGCCAGATACAATTCAAAAACGAAAAAAAATCTGTGACGAATTTTACAAAATAAATGGATTTCCAAATGCATGTGGCGCTATAGACTGCTCACACATTATAATACAGTCACCAGGAGGAAACAACGCTGAAGTATTTAGAAACAGAAAAGGATTTTTCTCAATAAATATTCAGCCGGTATGTGATGCTAGTCTTCATATAATTGATATTGTATCACGATGCGAGAATATTTGACAATACATTTCTAAGAGCGCAATTTGAAAATAATGAATTTGGAAACTGTTACTTATTTCTAATAGTGAATATTTTTCAGTCTCTGTGTAATTTTTCCCTCTTTCACGTTTCTTATCCATAATCACAAACACTAATTATAAACGTCAAATGTCTGACAAATGTCCATAATCACAGACTACTATGTTAGAATAATTAAATAAATAAACAATGAGAAGTTAGCTACTAATACAGAAGCCAGTAACACATGACTTAAATTTAAAAGAAAACAAATAAATCTTCAGTTAGTAAATTTAGGCTTAGATTTGTTTTATGAAACCCATTTAAAATTTAACTGCCAGTTAAATTTAATTATGAAGTAGTTAATTGAAGATTATTTTTTTCTTTATGAAACCGGCCCTTATACTACAAAATATATCACATATATTTAACCAATGATTTGAGTGAGGCTAGTTTGTGCTTCAATTTGGTATATGCATTCATATAATCTAGAAAAAAATGTGGAAGCTAACAAGTTGTCTGTCTCTTTCTATTTGTCAGATTATTCATCTTTTAAATACCTGAGAAGATCAGCTAGGCAAATAAATCAAAAAACTACCCCAATCTTCGGCAAAAAACTTTACAATACCGTAAAGTCAACTATTCGTATTTTACTATTTTACAGTTATACAAATTTTCCAGAAGTGATAGACGATAGACCTACGGATTTACCTGCTAAATATGTATGAGTGACGTGTCATATTTTAAAGTATTTGGTGAATAATTTCTACCCTTTGTTATTAATTCTATAAATGCTTCCAAGAAGTTAATATACACACCTATAGAAATAACCTTGTCCCACTAATATTTTAAGAATGAATCTGAAAATGGTCTTTCTAATTCTCAGCTTCCTTCTTTCAAAAAGAAAAGAAAGAGAAATATGTTCAGTTTAAAATTAACTTGTTATATTTTATCAATCCTCCTTTCAATTTTTTTTAATAACAGTAAAAAATATGATTAACTTACCCCCGAGAGTCCACCGCATAATCTAAACAAAATAATAAAATCAATTAAATTATATATTACATATAAAACATTAATCATACTACAAGGGACTCAAACCCGTTTGACATGATTATAATTTTGTTAAACAGGTTTATAATAAAATTTAGTAGGTACATTCTATTTGTCAATATACAGGGTGGTGACCGGTACAGCCGAACATAGGACTTACGTAATTTCCTGCTTCCCTAATTATTTTAGATAAAAAAAGCGTGAAATAAAAGTTATTAGACACAAATTCTGCACCTAAATCAATAATCAATATTGTGTGCCTTGTAACGCCAGAAATTAGATATGAATATATTGAAAATCATCCCAAAAATAGGTATAGCCATAGAATTGAAACAAAAAATTAACAAATGTTAACGATTTATTTGTCATATTAGTTTAATTAATTTTTAATATTATTTGTAATTTCTGTTCAAGTGAACAAATATCAATTTAAATTAACAAATAATTGTTAACTGGAACAGAAATTAGAAATAATACCTAATAAATGTAAATTACACTAACATGACAGATAAACCGGTAGAAATTTGTTATTTATTTTGTCGCAATCTGATTCAGATGCAGAATTTTATGCTCTACAACTTTTATTGGAAGATTATTTTACCTAAAATAATTAGAGAATCAGGAAATTAGGAAAGTCTGATTTTACATATTAAAGTCCTATGTTCGGCTGTGTCGGGCACTACCCTGTATACTTTATCATTGAAACCAATTTGTTACTAAATGTATTACCTAATTTTTTGTGAAAAGGGCTTTAAATAAAAGTGCAACAATGGGGTCCTTCATCACGCAGTAACAAATTATAACATGGAACATTTATTTAAAACTCGACCTTAGAACTGTATGATAGGGGACTATCTTTATTTATGACATTGACAGTTAATTTTGAGTATAAAAATAAATAATAACAATAATTCAAACTCCGAAATATTAAATAAAACTCGTAAGTACCATGTTTTAATTTTTAATTAAATTTTAATTAATTAAGCTGCCAATACCGGCCAAATAGGTTTATGAACTACTGTTGGTTTTTGACATTGACATTTTTCTGTCATTTACAAACGTCTAATGGTTACTATGGAGTTATTTAGGTTCTGACATTTATTACAACAGATTATTTTATATATTACTTTTTTATCGCAATATATAGAACATATAATAAAATTTTAAAATGTATCGAATAGAAAATTGTACGTTCTTTAATACTAATAATAAAAAAATTCAAAAAAAATAATATTTAGATTTTTTTTAAGATACTACTATTTCCCCCGATTTCCAATTTGTACCAAAACCTATTCAACTCTCCCCATTAATGTTAAATTACGAAATCCGTAGTGTAACAGGTCTTTAGTCTTATAGAATTTGAGAAATCGTGCCTCCAACAACCTCACACACACACACACACACACACACACATCCACACAGACACACATACAAACATCATTGTAAAAATGTTAACATCGGCGATTCTATAGACCTTAAATCGTGCTTATTCAATGAAATCTGGATATTCGACTTTTAGCATGAAACCAATACCTCTCTTAGCGAGAGGTAAAAATCGTTTTTAATCCTTTTAGAAATTAAAAATCCTTTATTCTTCCAACAAAGGAATTAAACAAATTTTTGGTTTTCTTACTTCTTACTGGGGTAGGGAACTAATCTTTTTTTAAGCAGATTTCGGTTTTTATTGTAAAGAAGTTTTACAGGATTCGAACTTGTATTGTTAAGACCACACATCGTCATTTATTACTTAATGAAATTTTTAACACACCTTATATTTTTCTTAAACTAGTTTAGTTTTATATAAATATTCATTTTTGTTGCACTTTAATCATAAATATAGCTGCAACATTATAATTATGCCAACACCTTATAGCTATTCAAATAAATATTTCATGTTGAATAAAAATGAAAACAAATGTTAGTTGTATAGTTGATAAAGTTATTAATTATTTACAATAAAATCGTAATAACAATTAAAACAGCGACAAAAAATTCATAAAAATTCTGCCTCCAAATTTATAAATATTCATGTAGCATATAAATTAACATATGTTTTTCTTTGAGTAGTTTGTTAATAATAGTAAAATTTTATACAAACATGCTAGAAAAAACATAAAATGATGTATCCGAATAAAGAAAAACGCTTATTTCATACAAACAGAAAACAATAAATATTATATCGTCATAATCTTCCACTCAAATTATTAATAATAATAGTAGTCACTACTGTGTAATATGACATATTTTTAGCCTTGGAAAATATGTATGTATGTATATACCTTTACCAATCGTAATTTCCGAGTACAGAAGTTCGATTATCTTCTACATTATTAATAGTCTGAAATCTATTAACGTTTGTAATTGTTCTTCTGTAAAGACACCAGGGGTAAATGAAATAAAAAAATATCTAATTTTTAGATAAGAATTTTAATGAGTGTAATACTGTTTTGTTTTATTCTTTTTGGGTATTAGGATATGTATTATGTAATAAAACAAACAAACAGGAATAACTAGTTGTGATCTTTTCAGTATTTATACCAGAATATTTTAACAGTCTTCTCTGGGCCAATGAAACATTATATTTATATTTAATTTAATATTATTTCTTTTATATGTTTTGCTGGTTGAATTCCAGTATTTGCAAGTGCACTAACCTTGGTAAAAGGCCAGAATTTAATCATAATAAACATACATAGATATTTTTTTGATTATTAATTACGATTACAAAATTAAAGATGGATTGCACAGTAATTTTTTGATGCGAAAAAGCCCAGAATTTTACTTTCAGTTTGCCCAGGAAACGATATCAATATCATCGTTGATTTTTTAAAAATATGCTTATATTTTCTTCCACAATAACTCTTATATCAATTTTCCAAAAATTTATATAAAAAATTGAATAAATTTTGGGTAAAATTGGGCAATCGAAAGTAGTGCTTTACTTGAAGCCCATAACAGTTTTTAAATGAAGCACTACATTAAAAAATAATCCAAAACTTTTCAATGTTAGTATTTAAGACTTTTATATCAAGGAAAACAACATATTAGATTTTGGCTAAAATTGATGAACCGAAAGTGATACTTTGCAGAACAGATATTCGTAAAAAATATATTATAACCCAAAACATTTCAAATTTGGTATTTAAGACTTTTGTATTAATGAGAACGACATATTAGATTTTTTTCTAAAATTGCTAAACCGGAAGTGGTACTTTACTGGAAGCTCTAAACAGGTTTTCTTGAAAAGATATATTAAAATATGATCCAAAACTTGTCAAATATGGTATTTAAAAGTTTTATAATTTGAATCAACATATTAGAGCTGAACTATATATGATAAACTGGAAGTGGCACTTAATTTGGAGCTCTTAACAGATTTTCGAGGAAAAACAAAATTTAATCCAAAATTTCGTATTACAGACTTTTCTATCCATTAGATCAACAAATTAGATCTTGTTTACAAACGATCAACCGGAAGTGATAATTTACTTAAAGCTCATTAGCATTTTAAACATGGCATTGGCGGGAGGTCATGTGCTAGCCACATCCGATTTTTTTTTCCTGAAAGAATAGGGCAAATTGAATATGTAGGTGTATGTTTTACACCTTACAAGTTTATAGAATCAGAAATATGATTTTTTAACAGTTGCTTTTAATTTCAAATATTTCAACGTTGACGTCACAGCTCCACGGATACGGCAGTCTAGTTCTACCGGTTCAGTTTGGAACTAATTAATAAACTTTTGGCATTTATTTTAAAAAAATTATTGTTCAAACCAATGTAATCGTCTCTTTAGTGTCTTTCTAGAAACATATCACTCGAGACATTTCACTTACCCTTTAATTAATTGCATACCCTACCTTGCCGTGTCTTCCCCAATAGCTGAAGATTTAACAGTTAAATTTGATTTATTGGCATTTAACGTTATTATAACTTAAATAATATATTATTCTGTATGCGATTTGATTGCAGTTTATACTTCATATTCAATAGATATAGAGTTAAAGAATTTTAAAGAAACTAAATTTAATAAATCAGCCAGCTATGCTAAACATGGAAACTACTAATACATTCATATAATTCAAATTGACAGATGTCAGTATAAATAAAAAGTAAATTAATGTGGCAGAGATGTGGATGTTGAAGTAGATGTTGGGGAAGATACGGAAAGATACGGTAAGGAAATAACTCTAGTGTTACAAGTTTCTAGAAAGATACAAGCGAAATGATTACATTGGTATGAATATATAATGAGGAGAAATAAAGAATATATTGGATGAAGAATGAATAGCTTAGTAACAGAAGCTTAAGAAACAGAGGAGCAACAAAGATAAGATGGAAGGACTGTATTGCGGAAGACTTGAGAGAAAAGGAACTGAATGAGAACGGCACGTAAAACAGATATGAGTGGAAGAAGAAAATAAAAATAGCGACCCCTAACGAATGGGGAAAGCTAAAGAAGATGTTAGTGTCAAATGCAATTTGCATAGTGTGTTTATGAAATAATTTTACTGGAAATTTAGAATCTTTTGTAAGAAAATTTATGTATGGAATTTATACATAATATACAGAATTGACGGAAAGTATTGAGCTGGCCACAACAGATTTTTTTAATTTGACTTACCTATCTGATAATATTCAATATCAGGTGTAATAATGAAATATTGGAATGAAATATTTACTGAATTAATTTTCTTTAAATATGAAAGGTAATTTTAAAATATTATAAGTCATAGCTGTCTGTATTTAACTTTAATTTAAAATAAACTTCGTTTGAAAATTTTCCATAATTTTTAAATTATCGAGTTATTAAAAAAGAACAGACCGATGGACCACCCTTAGTGATTTTAACTATTTTTTCCCTAATAACTACCGGCTACGAAATATTTAGAAAAAACATACGAAAATCAAAATTACTTAACCTTTTGCTGAGTTGGTAAACCTAGGTACTTACTCCAGTAATAGACCAACAACAGAATTTCTCTTTTTGTTATAATATTATTTTAAGTGTATTTTAAATGTGCACATTTACATTTTTTTTTTTTTTCAAGTCACTGACATCTAAATTTTAAAATTAATTAGTTTCAAGTTCAAAATTAATGGTTTTTACATTTATGTCCATATAAAACCGTGCTAAATACACGGAAATAAGTCATATGCTAATGCATTATAATTAAGTAGTTCAAACCATTGAAATTATGAATGTTTTAAGGCTGCAGTGCCAGTCTATTTCGTCAATAAATAACTAAATTTGTCAGCTAATTCTTTACTTACTAACACTAACACATTCTCAGCCGCTTACAAGGCTGATTTGTACTTTATAGTAGGTTTAACTGCATCCAGTAACCTTGGACCGCCACTGTATTGATTTCGAATTAAAACATTTAGAATTTTTTCCTCACATGCTTTGTTACATCATTGATTCCGATCGTCTGATAATTGCGGATAAATGGCTTGTATTTTACCTTGGGGTAGTGCGTAAAATATGTGTTTACTAGACGGACATACTGTCTACGTTGCCATCTGTTGGATAATAAAATAATACTAGCGTTTATGAATTCTAGATATGGATGTTTTACAGTCGTTAAAGTTGTAATAATAAAATATTACATTCTTCAATCACCTGTTGGAAAAGTGATATTTATTGGTTTTCTGTGCACTGAATACCTACATTATTGAAATGGACAACACTTGATTATATTATGCTAATAATTATTGTTTGACAGATTCAAATTTCTAAAATAATACAGGTGTCTCAAAAGTGACGTCCGTGCTTTTGGGGTTTGTTTCAGAGGGCTAAAAGTGCTAAAACAAATCGCAAATTAAGAGTAGAAAATTTTCTGATTATCCTACGTTATTAAATTACAGACAAAAAACAAAAATTAATAATTAATAATTTATGTATTAAGCTATTAAGGACATAATTAAAAGATTATAGCAAGGGGGAACTTTTAATTTCACGAATACTATAATTTTGATTATACCCGTATGGTACATTCATTTTATTTTGTTTCCCAAAATTTAAAGATTCAGTAGTAGTTGCGGCGCTAAGGGAGAGTTAGAGTGATCACGTGCTCACCCTAAAAAAGTCTAGTGCTCACCAAAGTGCCCACCCACTACCCACATACAAATAATACATTGCGTATATTTAAAATTCGTAAATAAAATTTTATTTTTAATTCTGAACATATTCTGTGTTTACACTTTTGTTCTAACATTAATAGGGCAGAAATTACAGCCCTATGAAAATTTCACCATTGCATTTCCTATGGTTCACAAAAAAATAGACACTCGGTATTTGAATATGTATACCTTATTGTATTGAAAATGTATCTCATTTTATGTGTGTAATTTTTGTGACAAGTGACAACAGATGTGGAATAAATCTTGTTTTCTAATATTATTTGTTTTTAATACAGTTTCAAAGTTAATATTGGTTTTTTATCAATAACTTGAACTAAGGACAATCGGAAAATTTTCCACTCCTTAATTTTCGATTTGTTTTATTATATTAGCCCCTTGAAATAAATCTCAAAAGCATGGGCGTTACTTATGAGACACCCTGTATATTGGAGCTGTTATTCTTAATAATATTTTATAAAAGCCTAATTATTACAAAAAATAATTGTAATTATAATTTTGGTTATACAAGCAAAAATTTTCCATACACACTAAATACGTCAGAATTTTTTTGCACTATCTGTTGATTCATATTACTATACTATTCAAATAATTCGCTAAACTGACAGAAGTTACGAATACAACTCGTTGAATCCCAACGGTACTAGGACTGAATATAAATGAAACAAATTTTGTCTAAATTAACTTCCACATAACTATGTTAATAATAATTTTTATTGTATTTTATCGAAAGTAACATAATTTTAAATAAATTCTCAGTCAAAAGTGAGGCGACACTATGAAATGTATTAATATAAAATGATGAAACGCGAAACGTTGAAAAACCAGAGTACCGAATTCCGGTTTAAATTTGTCGGGTCGTCGGTTTTTTCTTTAACATCGGTTAATTATAGGTCGGACTCGTGTTTACCTAGGTACATTTTACTCTTGCTAATTACAACTTCTATATGTCAGTTATTGTAAGTAGTTTTAAAGAATGTGTGCGAAAAATAGCAACGTTTGGTTTTAGTTTTCAATAGGTAACAATTACGGAACAAAAGCTAGCTCTCTTACTCAAATTTCTACAATCCTACGGAATTAAGAAAGCCGTAACAGAAGAATGAATAACTTCATCTTGTTCAGTCTCCATTTTTACCTCTCGCTAAGAGAGGTATTGCATTCATGCTAAAAATCGCATATCCAGATTTTATTGAATAAGCACGTTTTAAGGTCCCTACAATCCGATTTTAACATTTTTACGATGATGTCTGTGTGTGTGTGTGTGTGTGTGTATGTGTGTGTGTGTGTGTGTGTGTGTGTGTGTGTGTGGATGTGTGTGTGTGGGATGTTGGAAGGACGGTTACTCAAAAACTATAAGACTTAAAATTTGTTTAACAACGTATTTCCCAATCGGACATTCATGGGAAGATCTGAAAAGGTTTTGGTAATAATTGGACAACCGGAAGTAGAAGATTCTTGAAAAAAAATATTCTAAATATTATTTTTTGAAAATTTTTCGTGGTAATATTAAAGAAAATTAAATTCTCTATCTGATACATTTAAATATTTTATTATATATTCCATAGATTTAGAGATAAAAGAAGTATAATATATAAAATAATCTGTTGTAATAAATTTGACAGCCGAAAGAATGCCATGAAAAATAGTTGATAATTTAAATTATTTGTAACTGACAGATAAATGTCAGTGTCAGAAATAATGAGTAATGAAAGAAAAATATACTTGGAGAATCCCTTAGTTCTTGATCTGTGACTATTATGGAGATGACAAGTCTAGGTTGAAGGACTTAAATTTGTTTCAAACATTATGGGACAATGTACACCAGTACTATAGACTAGAGTAACTTTGAATTGCGAAAAAGCTATCAAATTCTTCTCAAGTAAGTTGTAAATATTGACAAAATTACACATCGATATAAGAATAATCGGAGTGCAATCTATCCGTCACTTTATTAAAGGGAATTAGTGTTATTTAGATATAACATGTATGAAAAAATAAAATGTAAAAGAAGATATGTAAGAATAGATGCACAATCCATATATACATTTTAGACCGCCCAAAATTAATGTTTTTACTAGAAGAATATGACGAGAAAGTAAACAACGTTGTTCGAATTGAAAATTGCAGTTACCAGCCTAATACTTATATATGGTAAACTCTACTTTGTAATTTATTGTAACATAATTTATGGTAAAATATCTTCATGTTGAGACATGCTATTATTGAATAATAAAGAAGTTTATACGTCATAGATTTATATGAATATATTATTTGTATTTATAAAAATATTCTTTGCTTTATGCATACAGCCAGGTAAAATATACGGCGAGAGGTTATGTGCTGGCCACATCAGATTTTTATAGAAAGTATTGCATTTTCTTTATTTCAGAGTTTCAACAATGTTTTACCGGGAGTCTGCAACATCTAATAATAATAATAACAACAACAGTTACACACCATTAACAGGACAACATAATGAAACACTACATGTTATAAAGAAAAACAGATTTTAAATTTGAAAGTATTTACATAATATCATAACATCTTACAGAAAACAAATAATTAAGAATGTTAAATTCATTGTGAGTTATACAGAAGTTCTCTTAGTCTAGGGTATGTAATATTAAATAAATCAACCTCGATAATGGGTTCATTAGAATTATTGCACATAATATGTATGGGTTAATAAATTTGTTCTAGCACAGAATCGTGGAGCAAAAAAAAAAATATATTGACTTAAAATTGAAGAACAATCAACAATATTATGTAGTAATTTGTACAACTGATTTTCGTTTCTGTACGATAAATATTTCAGGAAACGCCTTTGTACATATTCTAAATCATTTATAACACATTGATACATAGGATACCACATCAGACCACAATATACCAAATTTGACAATATAAAAGTAGACTACAATATTTTTAATAAATCGGTATCATCGAAACATTTAGTATTCCTAATGATAAATCCTAATAATTTATTACATGACATTACAACATGATTGTATGAAAAGAAAAGTATAAACCAGGATCAAAATAAAGACCTAAATCTTTAATAATATTGGTGCGTTCAAGACGAGTGTTATCAATATTGTATTCACATGTAATAGGATTTTTCTTACGGTGGTATGATATAATTTTACATTTGGATGGACTTAAACATAGTCTGTTATTTTTACGTCTAGGAATCTAAAGTCAATCATTCCTTTTTTTCTAAACCCCTCAACAGGATTAAATCCGAATTACAAAGTGGGTGTACACAAACATCAAACATCCGTGCCTTAAGGGAATTCGAACCCAGAACCTCTAGCGTACCCATAACTAAGAACCGTGCTCTAGGCATTGAACCACCGGACTAACATTTTTATTGTTCTGGTCGATTTTTTATGGCCGGATTAAGTAGCAAAACCGAATATTTGTTCCATTGCTAAAAAATGTTTCTTTGTGAATAATGCAGTCAATACATACGCACCCGCAATATCTATTATTAATTAATTATTATTTAAGAAGAGTTTTTGTAGTACTGGTATTAATTATTTAATGAACATGCGAATTTCACTTAAAAATAAAAAAAAAAACTAATTACCAACATGCAACAGTTTTGCACTACTAGAAGTTTAATTTGAATTCTAATTCCTCATTCTTTCGATATCAAAAATCAGGTGCACCGTGTACTTCCGCGTTTTAAATACTACATAACTTAAAGAGTATTTCTTTTTCCAGTGCACTTAGTGTATCAGCAACTACACTACGAAGGTGTAATTTTTTCCTTGACGAGTGATTACATTACGGTATTTAGTGTTAAAGGTGCACAATGAATCAGACAAAAAATGTGTATACAACTTTTTTGTTCTTTTATTAGTAATTAAGTATTCAGGCGAGTTTTTACCCAAAATAATTGCAAAAACAAAGGAAGTAAAAAATAAAACAATACAATTTTGGTATAAGAAATACCATGTTAATTAAAAATGCACTAAATTAAAAAAAAAAATCGCATGTATCAGAGCACCGCCAATTTGGAATTTACAGATCATTATTTGGAAAAAAATCTGATGTGGCCAACACAATACCTCCCGTTTAATTTATTTTATTTTATGAAAATACTTAAAATTAAATTAAATTCGACCGACGCCAAATATTTCAAATTTTAAATGGCACAAAAATGACCCCTGTGGTGTACTTTCCACGCCAGCAATAAGTGGTCGTGAGGTAACACCTGGTAAACGCCCGCATGGTACAAATATGTCATCATTGTTACCGAAATCTGTGTACAAAGCAGATTGGCAGACCCAGCAATGGGTAATATGACGTGATGATATATTTATTTTATTTATTTATATACTTACCTATATTTGTTGCTGGCGAGGAGAGTGCATCCCAGGGGTCAATTTTGTGCCATTTAAAATTCTAAAATATTTGGCGTCGGTCGGAATCGAATCCGTTCTCCAGATTCGCGTGAAGCGACGCCTGGTAAACGCCTGCACGGAACAACAAATATGTCATCATTATTACGGACATCTGCGTACAAAGCAGATTGATTCACCCATCAATGGATAATACGCCGTGATGATATATGTTTTTATTATCTTACCTATATTTTTACATATTTACTTATGCTGAAAACTGTATTAAGTTACTTTCCAAATAATTATTGTTCCATTTACTATTTTTTTTTAAACGTTAATATTATTATTTGAAATGATTAGTTCGTATGTTAACAGATTGTCTTATGAAACTTGTTTTTTAATATACTATTGTAACGTTTTATTTATATGGGTGAAGTGTAAAAATAAGAGAAATAATATTAATTAAAATAATACGTTTATTAAACGATGAATAATTAAGGATAAATAATAAAAAGATAATGAAAATGATTTATACAGCCCAGTGTCCTTCTGGAACTTTCTGACGCCACATTGATATTGAATACAATAGATTTAGGTCACCGGTGTAATTAACACCTCTAGTCGTATGGGTCGTTCCGCCGCCGGGTTTACGTCATGGCTCGGGAATATTCTACCAGTAGCGGCGCTCGTATACTCTTAAGTCAGGGGCGCACGTTACGGTATTATGTACCTAACTTCATCTAAAAAGACCTGAAGTTCTAGAAAGTCTTAACTATTATTCGTTAACCTGTAATATATTTTTTTAATAATCTATGATGTAGATGTTAAACTCGTTTTGTTCTCAAACACACTGGGTGATGATCAACTACACGATAGACTACCGTGCGTCACGATATCTGGGCGATGGTCAACTGGGCGACATAATCTCAGTGGCGGCACCAAAATGTAAATGTAGGTTGGGCGCAATCAAAATAATTATTTGAAAAGGTGGGCGCCCAGTTTTTTTACATGATAAAGATATCCATAAAGTTGTTTAGAACTAAATTTTAAAGTAAATAATTTAGACTGAATGTAACAGCACATCTGCATAACGAAATATTTAATAGCGATTTTACACGTCAATTTATTGACCGATAAATTCGATCAATTTATCGTAGAAATCTTGAGAATGTATACACAACGATTTTCTATCAATTTATTTTTGTTAAAATCAAGGCTACCAACTTACCAACTACTCATGTCTTTTATGAATGTTTTTGAGGTTGGAATTTAACTTCGTGGCGCTTCAATAGATTTATGGCTTCTGTCGTATCGTTTATTAGTTTTGTTAGAGTTTGCAGTGTATTTATAATTAAAAATGAGTAAAAGCGGATATACGTTCAATAAAAAAGAGATTAAGGTTTTAATAATTATAATTATTAATTTATCTTCAACAGAAACTGACTCTCATAAAAGTATCTTCCTTTTTAAGTAATGGTGATATTAATTTTAACAATTTATCAAAAGCTGGTTTATCCATTCTTAAAAATAATTTAAACTGGTCCGGATCTTTGTTAACAAGGGCAAAGGTAAATTTCATTTGGTTTTATCAAACCATGGTCTCACCCACCATCTCCTACATTTTTTGTTTTTCATATATAGAATAACCATCAACGCAGACGTTATTCTTTTTAGATTTTCGATTCTTCTTCTACGTGCTAAGCACCGATCTTGTCATTTTTGTATATAAAAAAACAGAAATGAAAACTTATAACTTGCATACGTCAAATATAGTTTGAAATGTCAAATATTATAGAGTTGGCACTAGAAAAGTAACCAAATATTCCCCAAAAAATCGACGGAACATAGAATTCGTTCTATTTCATCAATTTATTGTTCAATTTATTTTTGTAAATAAATCGATCGATTTTCCTGTATTACACATACCGATAAATTGAAGGTCGCAGTTGATCAATAAATCGATCGATTTATCATTACGTGTAATACAGCCATAAATATAAAATGTGGCAATTTCGTCAAGAATCAGACGGCCATAGAAATAAAATACAATTATCAATGTGACAGTTTAATAAATATTTCCCATATATTATAATTTAACCACAATTTTTTTCTTCTGTTTGATATATTTTATTCACAAATTTTACATAAGTGTATACAAAATATTATTTGAATTCTGATAGTGGATGGGTACTAAAATTTTTAGGACTGCGCCTCACCCTACGCCTCCTTAGCTAGGCAACTGCATAAACTTAAAAAAATTACACGCCTAGCAGGCATACAATTTGTTGATTTTTTTTCAACAGAAAAAAAGTGACGCTCTGATTTTTCTAAATAAAAGTTAACATAATCTAACCTATCATACAATAATTATGTAATTTTATACATCTATTATTTTATCGCACAGATGTCGCGGCGCCCAGTTAACCATCGCCCACATGTCGCGACGCCCAGTTGTCCATTATCCAGTCGCGCTCGCCCATTTGACCAAATAGTTTCTACACTGACAGAAAAAAGAAACACTCCACACTACGACCTGTCTGGTTTGTTAACAACTTAAAATGTGATCTCATATGAAATTACAGTTGTTATTTAACTATATAAATTTATAGAACTAACTAAAAAAAATGAATCTTTCATATACATAATAACGTAGCCAAAATGATTACCACATTCTTCTACATAAGATACCGAATAAAAATTATTTAAACGTTTTTTCCGTATCTCTCATAATAAGCGAGATACGAGGTATTTTCAAAATTAACAAAAAAACAAGTTTTATGACCAGTTGCGCCAACAAGGTATAAATTTTAAACTAGGTTAAAGAAATGCGAATCGAAATTTGACAGCAATATAATACATTTGATATTTCATTTCGATGCAATATTGTCAATTTAATTTTAGTATTTAAGTTACGTTGGTGAAACCGGCAATTAGTCCTGTAACTTAAAAACAAAAGACAATCGAAAATGACTATGTCGACTATCAATTTTGTCTCAAAAAATTGACTAAGAAATGTGCAAATGGTTTTGCTCTATGGAACAAATTCAAGGCATTACGTTTGATAATATTGAAGGTGGTTCGTTTTGTTTTGTCGGTCAGTGTATTTGGCGTAGCACCATTCATTCAAACAAGTATTATTTTGTTTACTTTGATCATTTCCGGATTTCACGAAGGCGATAACAGAAGGCTTGGAAGTAGTAAGAATATTTTTAAAACTTTGGTAGCCCTTTTATATAGTTTTAGTGTCTAGTTTCAATATAAATGACTGATTTGTTACTATATATTTATATTTTAAATTCTAAATTGCGATCAGAATAAATTCATGAGTCGATCATATTTGAATCATAAAAATTGCATCTACTTATATAATAATTTGTTGCAAGGTATAAAAAGAGTAACTCTTTGTTAATCGTATCGTATCCCGCATGAGTTGCAAATGTTATTTCTGTACCAAATCCGTAACATACATCCTGGACACGCCCAATAAGCGCATATTCATGCAGTCGTCCAACCCATGCCCATTGAATGCGCCGAGTCAAGAAAGAGCAAGAGCAACACCACACATCGTCCCGGTAGTATTTCCCATTTACATCCGGTTTTCGTACCAGGAAAACCAATATTTCGCACATGTCAAACTGGAAAGTGGAAATTCATTTGCATCTCGATTTCAACACAATATCTCAGATGCTAATAGGCTATGTTCATTGAAAAACAAGTGCTAGTATGACCTCTTACTACAGAACGAATTATTCATTTACTGACATTGACATTCCCTCTATTAGCAATTGCAAACAATTCGAAAATTGAATTGATTTTAGTTTATATATAATTGTATTTTGCATACAGTAGGTACTGATTTTTTACGCCGATTTTAATTAATTTATTTATTTACTTTTTACCTCTCGTTATAAATAAGTAGCGGATGTAAATGGGTAATTCTGAAAATCACATATACCTACAGATTTTTGTGGTTCTTAGTAGAAAATTTCATACTAAAACTGAATGTCATGCAACATCTCGCATGGAAATATCATTGCGATTAAACAAATAATAGAACGGTATTAGGTTAGGTTCTGTTAAAGTTACGTCTAGAAAAAATGTATGTGACTAATTTTTTTTTCTAAAGATACAATATAAATATTATTGTACTCTTTTTACTTCCTTGTACGTAAGTAAAGGAAGTATTGTAATCGCGAAAAATTTCGGTTTTCAGATTTCAGCGGAAATATCCATTTTGATCATCCCTGAATCCATTTTGACTAATTTCGTCGTGACGTCTGTACGTACGTACGTATCTCGCATAACTCAAAAACGGTAAGCCGTAGAAAGTTGAAATTTTGTATTTAGGACTCCTATAACATCTAGTTGTGCACCTCCCTTTCTGGTTATTACACAATTTCCAGAAGTGGCACTTTACATGAAGCCTATAATAGATTTTAATGAAAAACTGTATTAAAATATAATCCAAAACTATTCAAATTTGGTATACAAGACTTTTATGTCAATCGAAATAACATAATAGATTTTGATTAAAATAGGCTAACCGGAAGTGGTACATTACTTGAAGTTGTTAACAGTTTTTCTTGAATAAAATGATTTTATTTTGATTTTAGAAATAAATGCTTCAAATAAAAGTTTTAGAGAATTAATTTCTGCTTCTAGCACATTAAGTATTATTAAATTAGCCCTTTGTATAAGCGAGATATGTAAATTTAAAAATTATATACTTTTTTTGTTTTTGTAATAAAGCTTGCTATGGATTAGGACAAAAACATAAAAAAAATGTTCATGTCAAATTACGTTAAATACGTGCAATTTTATGATTCATACCATAACAAATATTATATTTTTATTGTGCAATTAGTCATATTCATTGTTGTAATCAAATATGTCTTTGTTGTAATCAAAACTCTCTTTAAAAAGAACCGGGTTAGATTATGGTCGCTATATATCTTACTGTTTTGAAGTTAAATTAAATATTAGACTTAGATTATAGTGAATTTGTGAATATCATTTAGTTCCCAAACAATGGAGTTCGCAAATTAATGGAGTGCCATAAGTAGATTATTATTACTACTCATAATAATATGTAGGTACAGTAAAAAAATTAAAGATGTCCGATCAAGGTCACCTGTATCATGAACGAATTAATAAATTGGCATACATTTATCTCTCTCATTCGCAAAGACTACAAGCGTGTGCGATAAAGATGGATATAACACGCTTGTCTTTCTAAAATTCATATTGTTTCGATTAAGTTAGGACATTCCATTTTAAAACGATGCTCGTTGTTGACAATACTTTCGCTGTATCATAAGTTTATTTATTAATTCAGATATATATATTACCTTGATTCATAGCCTAACGAATACTATTTTCTGTCAGTCACAGTCTGTCACTGACATTGATTTTGTATCAATACCGTATTTTTCACATTTTTGGTTTTACATTTGCTAATAAATTTTCTGTAACATATATTTTTATAATTATAAAATAATAGTAGTATCTTATATATCCTCCTAAAACTAAGTAAACGACACTACTGAATTTGACAGAATGGGCGGAGCTAAAACCTTAGTTCATGACCTTGATCGGATATCTTTTAAAAAAATTACTGTACGTAATTACATTATGATAAAATAACTTTTTTTCTATAAATCTATTAAAAATAGGCTTTTTAATGTTTGTTTTTTGACACCAGCGTTAAAAGTGATAGATCATTGTTAGTGAATTAGTTATCTTAGTCATGATAAAAGCGAACAACAAATCAACATTTTTGACATATGTCAAAAAAATATTTCAAATACAAATTTAAATGAAAAATAGTAATTTACGTAACAAGACCTGAAAGTGATACTTTGCGGGATGAGCAAGCATATTCCAGAGCGAGCTTTCGATTGGAAGCTTTCGATTTGGAAGCTTTTAGGTCATGCAGAGTACAATTTTTTTTTCGCGGTCTGAAAAAAAGAATAAATAAAAATCTACAGCTATGCATTATTTTATATTTATTGCGAGGAAATAAGAAATAAATTTATAAACAACTGATTGCCATAGAAATATTCATGTAGAGATCGGAAAGTTACTTTCTCTGTTTTAGCATTAGAATGTTACGTTCTAGCACGCATATGGATGTTAGGAGCTTTATTTTTAAAGGATTTTTGGTGATATTTTGTTATTGGCATGACTGCAATAAATACAGTAAATATCTAAGTTAGGGACAGAAGAAAAAGCAAAAATCACTGTCACCAACTTAATAATTCTACCAAAAATATTCCTTAATGGAAATTGTCAAATATTTTTATAAAAAAATAATGTACGAGTATATGAAAGCCTCAACAAAAAATAATAATAAAAATACACGTTACAGAAGCAATTCAAGCACTCGTTTGTTCGCCCACTCGTCGGTGCGCGCTCGTGAGCGAATTTGTAACTCGTGCTAGAATACGTTGCTTTCTGTAACTTATGTTTTAATATTCCAATTCCAATTTTCCGAGCTAGCTCAGTAGAATTTTCTAGACGATCATGAAAAAATAATGTTTGTAGAAATTATAGTGTGATATACCTACGTGTTAAAAGTGATTTTATTTTGTTTGAAGGTATAGAAAACTTTGCTTCGCGTCGTATTCCATACTTATCACAAAATAAACTATCAATTTTAACACTTATATCGTAAATAACTATTACACATGCGTGTATAATAAGCAATTTAATAAAATACTAAAAACTACATTATATTATAGCCCAAGTTTTGATTGCCACTAGCAGCCTATATCAATCAACATATCTTTCACTTTCATTCAAACGCACATGGTTTCTATTTGACGTGGCATCATAAATTTAAATAAGTTTTATTTGGTTTACTTTCATTGTTACGTTATTTTCTGCATTAATTTACTTGAAAATAGAAATGGATTCCGCATTTCAAAAGGCGATAGCAGAAGTTTTAAAAGTTGTAACAATTTGAAATAAAGTAGATGTGTGATAGTCCCTATCATAGAGTTCTAAGGTTTAGTTTTAATATAAATAATCAATTTTCTTGCGGTCTCGTGGCCGTGTGCGTGAGTGGCTGGTTGCGAATCTGGGGAACCGGGTTTGTTCCCGACCGGCGCCAAATATTTCGAATTTTAAATTGCACAAAATTGACCTCTATGGTGCACGCTCCACTCCAGAAATAAGTGCCCGTGTGGTGACGCCTCGCACGGTACAAATATGTCATCATCATGGTACATAGCAGATTGGCACACCCAGCAATAGGTAATATGCCATGATGATATATTTATTTATTTAATTTTTTATATGTTAACTACTATGATAGAGCATCCCATTACTGACAATATACATTAAAAAAAAATTGCATATAAAAGGGTACAGCTTTATATATCTAAAGAAATACAAAATTTATATAACCATTTCAAAAATATGTGTAATACAGAAACATACTATAATGTTTTTATTGTTACACAAAAACTATATCCCTATCATTGTAATTTACTAAATTTGTATCATTTTTTGCAAGATGACATGGTGATCTTAAAGAAAATAAGTAATCGAGTATATTACCTTTTCCGCTGCGTTGTACAAGTCATTTTGGTTTTACTCAAACCACAGTTTAAAAATGAAAGTATTACTTCCTCATACGAAATATCAAATGTGTAATACATATTGTTTTTATTTATTACTAATCATTTTTAAAATGTCATAGGAAATTCATCGATGATTACAGGACAAAATGTAAATTACAACTATGTATAATTAGATATCGCAAATACCTAACTGTTTTTAATATCTATATTTTCAACAAATATTTTCATATCTTCTTTCACCGTTAGAAAAAAGAAATTAAATTTTACAGATATCGTAGGTACGGAATTTTTTTGACTATTCTAAATTAAATACCAATTAATTTGTATCACATTACAGTTTGTCATTGATATGTAACATATTTGTGTTTTAATATGGTTTTTTTTAATAGTGTTCAGTATAAAAAGATAATTTAATTTTTGTTGTTAATAAATTATAAAATTATTATATTAATACGATTAGTTAAAAAAGTAAAGCAAAAGAAGTATAATTTTTGTTGTTAAATGATATCCGGAACAAAACACGACGTAAAATAATAAATAAAGTTCTTTACAATAATAAAAATAAATGTCTTGACATATGTTTTGTCTGTCAAATCTTATGACTTTTTGTCAATAAATAAGTATTTGAGCTGTATAAAAACAACTAAAATAAATTATTATTCTGCTTAACAATAAAATAAAATGTAAAGGAAAACTAACAAATAAATAATATACTAACATAAATTTGTAATAGAAATGTTCATATTTTTCTCATAGGGATATCTTCCCCCTAAAAATACGTAAAATCGGCTATCAGATCATTTAGATATTTAGAACAAATCACTTAGGGCAATTTTCACCAAGTTTAGTTAAATAATTTATTCTTAAGTTTAAAATAACTAAAGGATTAAAAACTACATATTTTTAGGACAAGGGTTGTTCTTGGCTGAGTAGTTAATGAAATAGAAAAGCTTCTGGGATACAGCCACATTAATTACATCAGTTTAGACCCCACATATGGGTCTTCTTCAGGATAAGAAATGTGCGATTTTTGATTTTGGGTATTTTTTTAAATTTCTTAAATATTCTAGAAAAACGGCATTAAAACTTCTGTTCGAAGTAAAACGAGCCATGAACGCGAAAGAAATGAGTACAGACCTTCCTTTTTCACTCTCGTTGCTTCACACAATTGACGTCAGAGTGACGTCACAAAAGTTTTAATGCTGTTTTTCTCAAATTTTATTAATATTTAACATTTTTTTTAAATACGGGATTTGTTATATTTAGCTCCATATTGATAATAGGTATATTAATATTTTCTCTAAATTTGAAAAGCATTCTAAAGATTAGTTGTGAGTTTTTAAGAAATGGAAGGAAAAAATGGTTGCCTGTATTGGTATTATTATTGAAGCTGATGGGAACTACTTTTTACATATTTAAAATAAAATTCTAAATAATATAAACGATGAGTCTTAGGATGTAATTCATAGTCAGTTCTCCACTCATCCTTTTCCTAGACTTAAACGCAAAGTGGCGTTTTCAAATTTATAAACATTTGAGGAAGCCTTTTATCTCGACTCATATTCTACTCATACTCGACTCATACTCCACTCAAAATGACAGTTTAGAATTCATAGACATTTGGGTGTGTTCCATAACTTTACTCAGGAGTATCGAGTATGATAATTTTCGTTCCAAAACTATTGCACTTACTTTGAGAGTTTACGATTTTGAAATGGAAATAAATATTGAAAATTATCAATGTATTGGAGTAATGAATTATCTTCTAAAAAGTCAATTAATAATTGACATAATACCTGTACCTAATAATTGTAAAAAATAAAACAGTTAGTGCACACAATAAATAATTTTTGGTAGTAAAAAAAGTCATGTCAAAAATATATTTTCATATTTTAAAGGTTATGTTATTTTATTTACTCAAAGCCGTTCATAAATATTACGACAAATATGGTCACGTGACTGTACGTGAAGTAGGGGATCCATTTATGTACCTTTATTTTCAAACGCACCCTTGGGGGCTATCTCCTATCTCACACTTACAAGATATACTTGGAAGAAAATTTCGATTGGAGTAAATTGATACCTTAAGTTCTCCTTTATATTATATTTTACAGAATAAGCCTATTAATGTGTAAATAATATTTAACAGTGTTTTTTGAAGAAAAACTGTTAATATCTTCAAATGAGGGTACTTCCGGTTGACAAATTATAACCAAAATCTGATCAAGTCTGCATATGGATGTAAGGAAGAGGAATACGTAAGAATTGTAATTTTTGGAATTCTAGTATTGGAGATATCGCGGCTTAAACCGCTGTCACACACACACACACGCACACACACACACACCCACACACACACACACACACACACACACACACACACACACACACACACACATACATACAGACAGACACCATCGTAAAAATAGTAAAATCGTATTGTAGAGACCCCAAAACCGTGCTTATTCATTGAAAACTCATTACCGAATTTTTTGACCTTAATTCCATCCTTATTCTCAATAATTCTAGCGCAACACTCGTAGTACGTGAAAAAGAAACATATTTATAGAATATAGAAATTATTTTTTAAAAAATATTTAAATAATGATAAACATTGGAGTGTTCAAATGACCTAATTATGAACTTCAAATGTTAATATTAAATATGTCTTAATTTCTTTAATGGTTAAGTAGTGATAACAAAAGTACAATAGCGAACTCTAGGTGAAACTATATCTAATACTTTTATTTAAGTATTGAAGTTTAATTATTTAAGTGTGTGGTTCGTAAGATCATGTTTCATGTAAAATGCATATAAACTGAGAAACATTATTCTAAGCAGAAAATATTATAAAGTTATTCAACTCAAGAATATACTCGTATACTCATATAAGTAAGTAAGTGCATCATTGTAAATGCGAAGAGACGTAACTCACACCAGTGCGTACAGCAAATGAAAATGTCAAACAATAACTATATTAATCATTATAACATCCCATAACAAATAGCATCAAACGCGCATTTCAACATCACCTCCCATGCAAAGCGAAAATATTCACATGACTTGAGTTGAAATTAATACGGAATAATGAGTCGAGCTGTTAAAAACTTTCATTTTTCATAGTGATTATGTCCGACAACATTAATGAATGTAAATATTACGGCTGCAGGTAGTTCACTCGTCCATAGATGCCTGCCTAGAAACATTGCGAGTTGCGAGCCCCATACCAATCACGGAAGACATGAGGATAGGAGAGGTTAGGTTAGGTTGATGAGTATGCAACATACACAAGAGCGTACAGCCGGTTATAAATACACACAAACACATATATTTCGCTACGGAAATAGGGCTACTTCATTATTAATTATTGTAAAATACATACTAACAGTAAGACACTTCTTTATTTAAAACCGGAAATAAATTAATAATTTGATAATGACGTAAAAATAATATCGTTGAAACATTATTTTTGTTAATTTTACAATTTAATAATAGGTCGTCCATCTTAAAATTAGAAAATGGGTCATTATAAATTTTATTAAAGGTAGACTTTGAAACTGTATGATAGGGTATGTCAAAGTTGAAAAGGTGTTATTATTTTAAAAAGTAAATTTCGAGTTTTGAATGCTGTTTACCTTGCATTGACCTGTATTTTATACCAAACTCTTCTAATATTCAAGTACCTATTCTGCTACCACTTTTTTGAAATCCAGTATCCATTTCAAGTAAATGAATGGAGAAAATAACGAAACAAGAAAAGTAAACTAAATAATACTTGTTTGAACTTATGATGCCAGCGCCAGATAAAAATCACGTGTGTATGTATAAAGATGAAAAATATGTTTAATAATGTATGCTACCATTACCACTGGCAATCAAAACTTGTTATTATTTTCATAAATTGCTTATTATCCATATATTTTTAATTATTGGTTAGGATAATTATTTTAAACAAAAATTTGAGAAGTGATAAAATAAATCAATTTATGTGACTCAATTATTAATAAACTTCACAGGTTAAGCACAAAATTAGTTTAACATCTACGTAACAGAATATTTAAAAAAATATTACTTCTTAATTAATACCATTTATAGTCGCCATCAAATCTGATGCTCAACTTTTTCCTTTCTACACACTCTGTCCCTTGCCCTGCGATGTTGCCGTTTCTTCATAACTTAGCAATTTCAAAATGGTCAATGAATTGGCAACAGTATAGAAATATACAGTCCAAAGGTACTTATTTGACAGCAAATGCTCAGACCAATAACACTTTAAATTAAAAAAATATTTAATTGGAATTATCATCAATTTATTAAACCAAGCTTAAATTTTAAGTGTAAGTGGTACAACTGAGCATAAGACTTTCAATAACTACAGAGCGCATTTAAATTAGATGAAGTTTCATCAAAAAAATCTGATGTGGCCAGCACATAACCTCTCGCCGTATATTTTACCTGGCTGTATGCATAAAGCAAAGAATATTTTTATAAATACAAATAATATATTCATATAAATCTATGACGTATAAACTTCTTTATTATTCAATAATAGCATGTCTCAACATAAAGATATTTTACCATAAATTATGTTACAATAAATTACAAACTAGAGTTTACCATATATAAATATTAGGCTGGTAACAGCAATTTTCAATTCGAACAACCTTGTTTACTTTCTCTTCATATTCTTCTAGTAAAAACATTAATTTTGGGCGGTCTAAAATGTATATATGGATTGTGCATCTATTCTTACATATCTTCTTTTACATTTTATTTTTTCATACTTGTTATATCTAAATAACACTAATTCCCTTTAATAAAGTGACGGATAGATTGCACTCCGATTATTCTTATATCGATGTGTAATTTTGTTAATATTTACAACTTACTTGAGAAGAATTTGATAGCTTTTTCGCAATTCAAAGTTACTCTAGTCTACAGTACTGGTGTACATTGTCCCATAATGTTTGAAACAAATTTAAGTCCTTCAACCTAGACTTGTCATCTCCGTAATAGTCACAGATCAAGAATTAAGGGATTCTCCAAATACATTTTTCTTTCATTACTCATTATTTCTGACACTGACATTTATCTGTCAGTTACAAATAATTTAAATTTGCAACTATTTTTCATGGCATCCTTTCGGTTGTAAAATTAATTACAACAGTTTATTTTATATATTATATTCCTTTTATCTCTAAATCTATAAAATATGTATAAAAATATTTAAATGTATCAGAAAGAGAATTTATTTTTCTTTAATATTATCAAGAAAAATTTTCAAAAAATAATATTTAGAAGATTTTTTTTCAAGAATCTTCTACTTCCGGTTGTCCAATTGTTACCAAAACCTTTTCAGATCTTCCCATGAATGTTCGATTGGGAAATACGTTGTTAAACAAATTTTAAGTCTTATAGTTTTGAGTAACCGTCCTTCCAACGTCCCACACACACACACACACACACACACACACGCACACACACACACACACACACACACATCCACACACACACACACACACACAGACATCATCGTAAAAATGTTAAAATCGGATTGTAGGGACCTTAAAACGTGCTTATTCAATAAAATCTGGATATGCGATTTTTAGCATGAATGCAATACCTCTCTTAGCGAGAGGTAAAAATGGATGACTCCAATGAATTGAGGCACAGGTAAATAAAGGTATACTCTTCATATTAAAATTATTTTTACAAAATAATACCAATTTTGCGGTCTTTATGGCTATGGTGGACCCCATTATCATAAAGAAAATGAAAATGTGTTAGTACGCCTCTGTACATGATCGATATCACGACTGTGAGAACTAGTAGGTATATGAGCATTATCTCCATTAAAGGCTGCGTAAATTAGCAAATTTAATTAGACTAATATGGTACAATATGTAACTCACTCTGCCTTATCGGCTTCAAGCCTATGTCATATCATTGTTGCGCGAAGTAAGTTATCAAGTTTACTAGCTAACATATGAGAAACGTATTAATAATTGTAAATTGTAAGTAATAGTTTACAGGTTTAAAAAATATTCAACAAAGAGTGTTTTGCACAAAACAATAATATATAAATAAATTAAATACATATAAATATGTTAGCACGGCTTATTACCTATTTCTGGATATACTAAATGGATTTTATTTGTAGATTTTGGTAATCACATATCTGTATTGTAGACGTCTCGGCTGTCAAAACTGTCGTGAAGAGAGCACCACAATAATAACAATAATGATGGTTGCAAACTCTAGTTTTATTAATATATTTACCCTATTTTGTTTAAGCATATGCTAATCATTTACGATCCTTCCAAGAATGAAAATAATTTAGCATTTTTACTTGATTATATACTTTGTTGTAGCACTAATATCGTTTGTAAAACTCTGAACTTGGTAAATTAGAATCTTTTCATGTAAAAATCTTAGATATTTTTTGTCACTTAAATCCATTTCAATGTAAAAGTTTAATTGAGGAGTTTTTTTTGCCAAAAACCGAACGTCCAAAAATTACAATATTCAGGAATAAAAATTAACTTCTCATTTCCAAACCGTTTAATTGGCAATTTTTTTGCTTAACAAGCTGTTCAGTTTGAAATTTTATTTTATAGATTTATTTATCATTAAAAAATTAAAATATTTGGAATGTTTGATTTTTATAGAAATTTTACATTGAATCGATGAAAATGATGTTTAAAAATAAAATTAAATATATTTTTATTATTTTAACCCCCCTTCAAAAATATTTGTAAATACAGAAAGGGACTAAATTGATTCTTGTAGAAATTCAAATGTACACGCATATATTTTTCTAGCTTTGCTTGATTTTTGACGTTGCTCACAATAACGCGACCGGAATCGAAAAAAAGGCGACATAAACCAAAAACTTCATTATTCGATTTTTGAGCGAACTTTAATTATAATTAAGTAATTAACTTTTTTCGATCATGCATATTAGAAATTTTCGTATTCATATTATAAGTAGCTATTAAATTAGCCATGATAAATTGATAGTCCTTAGTCATACATCAAAGTCAAAACTTATTATTTTCTGATGATTTTCTACAATCTATTAATATTCATTGTTCAGATTTTGTTTGAAATGATGACAAGTAAAAGTGAACACAATTGAAAGCAATATATACTTGAAACAGTAATAATCAATATAAGAAACAATAAATACTGATGGAATTTGTTATTTTTAGCCTTTACCAAGAAGATTTTTATGTAGGAAATACATTTTAAATAAACAATTTCACCCGTAACAGTTAACTCATGCACGGCAACATAAATAGAGTTTCTTTTCTAATATTGAGATTTAAATTTTTTAAATATTTGAAAACATTTGCATGGTTAGTAAGTAGAGTAGAACAGTTGGTTTTTAATCAGCCTAGTTACAATCCACATTTTATTTAAAAATATTCAACATGACATTCATGTCACTTTATACTTTCTTTCCAATCAATAGTTTCCATAAAGAAAATCTTATCTGATTGATTAGAACTTTTTCTTGAATTTATTCCAGTTTTTAAGAAAATTTACCTTTATGTCTTAATTTATACAAGTAATTAATATAATTAATTATTTTATACGGAAATTATCAATAAATTAATTGTGTCATTCAATAAGAATATATCAAAAACTAACTAAAAAAGAAATATTCTACTACTTTCAAAACTGTAAGTTGGCATAATTGTCAACATTTAAAAACAAGAGTTTGATAAATATTTTAGCAAACATTTCCGAAAAGTAAATGTTTGGAGCAGTAATTTGAGTTAGAGTAGGTTATGTTAAAATATGTTTAGAAAATTAACAAATACACTGACCAAGCTGTGAATTTTGTACGGTAGGTTAGGTTATTTAAAAAAACTATGACGACAATAATTTATACGTGCGCTGCATATTTTGATATATTTAACAATAATGACCTTTTTAAACGATTTCCATTAACAAAAGCAACTAAACATGATTTATTAAAAATGATCGTAAATGATAAGTACTTAAGTTAATTTTGATATAAATAATTTTATTTTGAGTTATATAATATTTTTTTCCATAAAAATCCATCTCCAATAAATAAATAAATTGTTATTTCTTTCGAATTCCCACTACTGCAATTCACTTGCTCTATTATAGATTTTTCTGAAGTGCAATTTAATACAGTATCTCCAATTATTTTATGGTACTCGGTTGAGCATTAAATTTAATCAATCAGTTTGTAAAGATCCTTCAAACACAAGATGATATTAAATAAATTCAAAATGATTTCTATTTGTAAACAGCAAATTTTCTGTTGTTGTTGCGCAAATCTTTTTATATAAATACATAATTCTTAAATAATTTTCTATTCTGATTTATTCCGAAATAATAATAATATATTTAATATACTTTTCAGATGGTAGTCATGTAAATATACAGTCCCCAGGTGTATAATTTACAATCCTATTTTGTTCTTCAAACATAGCTAAAATAATAAATATTATTAACAATTATTTGTTATACTTACATAAATTGTACTTCTACAAAATCAATTATAAAAACTCATGTTTCTATTCTGTAACATTTAATTTTTATATTTTATGCATATCTCAAAATATGTCTGAAGTTAGAAGTTAAAGAATATCTCGGCTTAATTAATCTCGGCACAAATATTCCTTGCGCAAAATTTTAAGTTCGACTTGTGTTAAAATTAACTTATGTCCGTTTGCACCGCTGCACTGTGTAAGTAAAATAAATAACACTCATAATAGTATTTGCACGAGTTCCACTTAAGAAAAACTCTACTAAGTTTCACTTGCTCGTATTAATCTCGGGAATTTTTTTTTTTTTTTATTGATTCTATATTCTCTTTCGTGAAGTGATATTTCATTTACAATATGTCATTATATTTCTCTTGAGATTTATTTGAATCTTGTGTATCTACGATCTATATAATATACACTTATAAGGTACATATTACAATGTACTGAATTTTGATGTGAAGTCTATTTTAGGAAACACAAGTACTTCAAAAAATGTTTTGAATATTTTCTTTACCTCTTGTTATTCAAGGAAATTTTATAAATTACATTGTCATAGTGATGTCAAAGCTTCTGCACTATCACAATTATTCGCGATACAGTCGAATAATACATTCCTACAAAATCAGCCAGATGTCACATTTGGAAGGTAACCAACAGTTACATAAATATGCAAGCTTATGAGAATTTTATTCATAGGAAATAATAACTGCAATATTTTTTCCTTTGTTAATCGAAATCTTTGCTACAATCTCAAGTCATCCATTGTGTCAAAAAATTTGATCTACTATTCGCTCTCTTTGGTATTTTATGGTTTATTAAATTATTCTTATCCAATTCATCCTTCTCAGCAATAATATATTCATATTCAATATCGTTTAAAACATTTATCGTATGAGTTTGACATAGATCGAAATGCCACAATGGATATGTCACTTAATGCAGTTAAGATGAAGTACGGCTTAATATAAGCTTCACATAGTAAAAATAAAGTGGAACTTAAGGTATGGTGCAAAGATTTTTAGTAATTTAAACTCCACTTATTAATAAGTACAACTAACTAGTAAAAGGGATTTAGCAGAATCGAGACTTAAAATTTGTTGGTGCAACCGAACATAAATATAATAACATTAACCACACCTATAATGTGAAAATATCCAAGTATGAGTTTTGAATAAAAATAGAGTGGACATGATAGTAGGTACACTAGTTAGTAACATCAGACTTTTTTTGTGCAATACTGTAAATCCTTCTCAAATTTGTTAAGTTCACATGTTGATAAATTTACAACTTTAAATACAGTTTCAAAATTCTCTCTTTTCGTATTAATAGTATCTAAATTATTAAGAATTCATGGGAAATATTTATTCCAAATCCCATCAAAGTATTTTATTGATTTTCTAAACACAATTTTCCACCGCATTGTAACATTAGTATCGGATAATAATTGCAAGTTCCCATCATCAAACTAGGAAACGCTTGGTTTACTGTTGATAAAAAGCACTTGGTTGTTTGTGGTACTTCCTTTTATCGCGTCCAGCGTCCAGCACTAGCACTGCGTTGCGTACATTGTACTCTCAACGCACGTAGCCGCAGATTGCGACGAATATCCACGTAACACATAATACATGATCGGCCATTGTGTGGTGCGGAGGAGGCAGAGGGTGCTAGGTTAACCCACATACACTATTGACACCTAACGCTACTTACGCATGCTGGCTCGCAGAACTCCTGGCTGGCCTGCCTGATGGCCAACTACCGGTTGATGTGTGGATGGATTAAGAATAGGATTGTCTACGGGGTGTCGCGAAAACAGGAATTAATAAAGCATTGCTATATTTCTACTGAACAAAGTTGTTAATATTTGAAGAGTGTATTAATTTGATTTTACGTAGTTTTGTTCAATATATATTGTCTATATACGAGCCCAAACTCATATTCGTTCAATTTGTTAACGTTTTCAACGAACAAATTATAAAACCTACGCAAATGGTGAGAAATTTCCACAAATTTCTTTCGACTAGTTTAAAATACAGATTTTTAACGTACAAAATTGAATACGTAACGCAAGTAATTCTATTAGGCATTGTATCCCGAAATCCTGCACATTATATTGTGAATAGTGTCCCATATTCTTGGTTCAATATTTGTAATAGCTTGTCTGATTGCATTTTCAACATTTATTAATCTATTTCGATATTTCTATTTAATGTAAACTAAAACTGAAAAGGCAGACTCGCATAAGTAAGTGGTAGCAAAAGATAAGAGTACATCGAGCGCTATTTCAGATAATTTTGGATATTGCTTAGCAATCGATACCCAAAAGTGACTTATTGCTTGAGTTAAATTTTTTACCTCTCGCTAAGAGAGGTATTGCATTCATGCTAAAAATCGCATATCCAGATTTTATTGAATAAGCACGTTTTAAGGTCTCTACAATCCGATTTTAACATTTTTACGATGATGTCTGTGTGTGTGTGTGTGTGGATGTGTGTGTGTGTGTATGTGTGTATGTGTGTGGGATGTTGGAAGGACGGTTACTCAAAAACTATAAGACTTAAAATTTGTTTAACAACGTATTTCCCAATCGGACATTCATGGGAAGATCTGAAAAGGTTTTGGTAATAATTGGACAACCGGAAGTAGAAGATTCTTGAAAAAAAATCTTCTAAATATTATTTTTTGAAAATTTTTCGTGGTAATATTAAAGAAAATTAAATTCTCTATCTGATACATTTAAATATTTTATTATATATTCCATAGATTTAGAGATAAAAGAAGTATAATATATAAAATAATCTGTTGTAATAAATTTGACAGCCGAAAGAATGCCATGAAAAATAGTTGATAATTTAAATTATTTGTAACTGACAGATAAATGTCAGTGTCAGAAATAATGAGTAATGAATTAAAAATGTACTTGGAGAATCCCTTAGTTCTTGATCTGTGACTATTATGGAGATGACAAGTCTAGGTTGAAGGACTTAAATTTGTTTCAAACATTATGGGACAATGTACACCAATACTGTAGACTAGAGTAACTTTGAATTGCGAAAAAGCTATCAAATTCTTCTCAAGTAAGTTGTAAATATTGACAAAATCGGAGTGCAATCTATCCGTCACTTTATTAAAGGGAATTAGTGTTATTTAGATATAACATGTATGAAAAAATAAAATGTAAAAGAAGATATGTAAGAATAGATGCACAATCCATATATACATTTTAGACCGCCCAAAATTAATGTTTTTACTAGAAGAATATGAAGAGAAAGTAAACAACGTTGTTCGAATTGAAAATTGCAGTTACCAGCCTAATATTTATATATGGTAAACTCTACTTAGTAATTTATTGTAACATAATTTATGGTAAAATATCTTCATGTTGAGACATGCTATTATTGAATAATAAAGAAGTTTATACGTCATAGATTTATATGAATATATTATTTGTATTTATAAAAATAATCTTTGCTTTATGCATACAGCCAGGTAAAATATACGGCGAGAGGTTATGTGCTGGCCACATCAGATTTTTTTATATATATTTCTATTGCTTGAGAGTTCAGCGAATTGTTCCTTGTATATTGTTTGGTAAGTGTTCTGTTTCTTTTTTTGTCTGATCCAATCATAAACATATTTTAACACCCCCTAACCCAACGTGCAATTTAATTTCGGTATTCTTGTCTTTATCAATAACAATATTCGAGTTTTTAATGCTTTTAAAGTGTATAGCTTCTGCTAACGCTTTTTTGTAACCCGAAATATATTTTCAAGTAAATGAATGTACAAAACTCCAATAAGACTTCTTTGATATTTGATTCTACGCTAGACAGAAATCACATATCTTTGTATATGAAAATGAAAGATATGTTACATGACATAAGTTTCCGTTGTATAAATGTTGGCGTATAAAATTCCTAGAATCATTCTGAAGAATATAATACACATATTTTTTTTTACTTTTGGCATTTTAATTCAGTTATTTATTTCCATTAATTTCCTGGTATCAGCAAAGACTTCGAATATAAAGATTATTTCTTTTTCATTATATATTTCGTTCGTTCGTTATAATTAATGTATGGTAGAAAATTGTATAATATTTCAACAAAATTCCATAATAATTAAAAAATAATAATGATTGTTTTTATACTTGGAATATTTAGAGATATTGATCAAACTTATTCATTTTCATAAATGATAATAATTATACACAATAAAATCGAGAAAAAAAGTGCCATAGCATTTTATTTTTTCATTCATTTGGGTTAAAAAAATGTATTTTTTCAAGGTTTTTTTCTGTTTAAAAAAAGTGCATTTTTTTAACGGGTGTAAAACAATATTTAATGTGATTTTAGTCATCAATTTTTTCCGTTACACGAACTCACGAGCACTCAAAGAAGCCGGAGAGTGCACTTTGGATCTTTTTGAAAATTGAAAATTAACGTCGGACAAAATCGAACCCGGTCCATCGAAAACACACTCGGTAACAAAACTCATAAAACATGTTAAATATTTCCTTCATCTTTACTTTATTCATTAGTAGAGGTATTTATATTGACAGTCTGTATGTAAACAAATTATTCACTTAAATTTACATAAAACAATGTTACTCTTACTCATATGTTTTAAGAACAGTTTTTTTATAATATTTACCTTATTTCATAATTATATTCATAATAACAGTTTTGTTTAGAATAATAACCTGGACTACAATTTTGTTTTTTCTAACTGCATATGATTTCATCAAAATATTTCAAAATAATAATCATTATTAAAAAATGCATCCTACGTGACTGTATACAACCGTTATTTCTAAAAAAATAAGTTGTTGATTTTTTTACATATTATTACCTAAAATGGTATTTTGGGGTAATGCTGCAAAAAAAAATTCTTTGGAATTTTTAAAGGGTTCGAAGAACAAATTTATATTGTACCGCTAGTTATGATTACCGGCTTTGTTATTTATTTTCCTTTACGGTTCATTTTTTGTAAAGTAATAACCGAATATTTGGTGTTCTTCGAAAATATAAATGTAGGTACAGTAAGAAATTTAACTCATGTCATCCAACGGTATGAAAAACATATAATGGAAGAAATATTTTAAAATGTATACATGTACAGTTTGTGAAATATTCTTCTAATATTGTTTACAATTGTTATTGTTATGATATTTTAAATTATATAGTTGATACGCTTTGATACATCGTATTTCTATTACGTAGATTGAGTAAGGTTAGAATTTATTGCAGGATATATGTACCAATTTATTTCAAACTATTGTTAGGTGTGATAAATGAAAAAATAAAAACTTATAATATCATATTTTCTGCACTATTGGTACATAGCTTATGCCATTTGTATGTACCAGTACTATATCTACATAATTATTATCCATTTTGGTTAAATACGAGCTAACCAAGATGTCCAACATTTTAATACTTACGAGCCGAAACTCATTATATTTCGGCCGATTTACATTTTCAACAAATTATAAAACCTACACAAATGGTAAGAAATTTCTACACAATCCTTTCGGCTACTTTAAATCTAGACTTAAAACTTAAACAAAACTGGGGGCCAAATCATGGGTGCTAATAGTTCAACCGGAATTCTAGTCTAGACTTAGCTTCTACCGAGTCTTTTTACTTTTGGCATAAAGAAAAACAACTTCGAAAAAATCCAATGCGTACAGGAAAACCTACCTTGCAAGATATATGGGACATTAAAGCTGGTATTACTAATAAAAGAGCTGTAACCCAATATTAAATGGCGGAATACTTAAATAACATATTCAGTTTTTCTTAGATTAAAATCTATATTTTAAACAAGTCGAAAGAAATTTGTAGAAATATCTTACCATTTGCGTAGGTTTTATAATTTGTTTGTTGAAAATAAAAACCGGTCGAAAAGGGGCTTTAAAAAGAATTTTTATTTGTTTCAAAAAGTAATGATTTATTAATCAATATTGATATCCCCTTCAAAATATTTTCCAATAGATATAATGCACTTACGCCAAAGTTGTATTTAATTTGCAAAACACATGTAGAATATATTTCATGGTATAGCCTTTAAATCCATTGCCAATTTTGTCTTTATCTGCTCTATAGTTACAAAACGTCGTTTCAATGTGAAATTTAAAAGATTTTCAAAAGTCTACTTTATATATTAAAATACATACATTAATGTGCTGATTCTAAATTTTCAAACTGCAAATTAATATCACTTTTAGTTCCTTTAATATTTGCGTTCAAACTTGGACCTGAAAATTAGATACGAGCCTGGTGGTTTCGCCATTCGATTCTACGGGCTAACCTACATAAGTACCAATTTTTTATTAAACAATGGCTAGAATTTCTATAGCAAAAGAATTAAAAATGACCAAGCATCGCAAAAAATCGAAGGTGTCCTTGCAATTTGGTTATGCAAAAATATTTCAGTTTTCTGGCTGTGTCCGGGACATACCATTTGGGATTCTCAGATGTAACGAGCCCAAACTCATAATAATTCGGCCAGTTTACATTTTCAATAAATTATAAAATTTACACAAATGGTTAGAAATTTCTATAAAATTCTTTCAGCTACTTTAAATATAGACTTAAAACTTTAAGAAACTGTGGGACAAATGACTAGTGACCCTTCGGCACAATGAAAAATAACTTCGTAAAAATCCAGTGCCTACAGTAAAATCTACCTTATAAGACTAATGGGACAATACTCACTGGAAAATTTTCATGACGTAGAGATACAATGCCGAATAGAATTAAAGCTGGTATTAATAAAGGCGATGTAACCAAAAATTAAATGGCGGAATAATTGAATAACATATTCAGTTTTTGAAAGTTTATAATCCATATTTTAAACTAGTCGAAAGAAATTTGTAAAAAAAATTCACCATTTGCGGATGTTTTACAATTTCTTTGTTGAAAATGTTAACCGGCTAGAATTTGAATTTTAATAAATTAATGATTTTATGATTAATTTTGTGATGCCATCAATTCTGTTTGACAACTTTTATTTGTAATACATTTATAATCGTGCAAACAAGTTAATATTTTGTCTTTGTACAAATTTTAAAATTTAAATCATCAACCAATTAATACATCATATAAATATTCTTTAACTTTCTTTACAATCTTCCATTTCCCTTTTTAACCTAGTGAAATTTAAATGTCCTGTTACCATATTATGAATTAATATCAGTGAAACCGAATTAAAATACAACTCTCACTAAACAATACTAAATATCAATCAACGCATACTAGGATACCATGTACGTAGTAATTTAACCATGCGGATATCCTAGTTTCAACTTGAAGTCGATTTTGTGACTAGGTTAACCTGGGTTGAACTACACTAGTCACACTGCTTCATTATTACCTTAATTTGTTCTAGAAAACTTTCCTGGTATTCTGTGACTAACGAGAAAGAACTTAGGTAGGTGCTGTTGATGTTACCTAAATACCAATAGATAAATAATTCATGTAAGATGTAGAAGAAACATGTAACAGACTGAGTATAGATTCTTCGAAGATGTAACATATAATTGGCAATAATTTTCCGCGTGTTTCGAAATTGAAAATGATTCACATAAGTCATATTGTTATTTCAGATTATACTAGGGTCACGCTAGAATGACTAAGAATAAGAAAATTAGATATGCCGTGGAAAAGAAAATTTGCACTATCATTTTAAACAGTTATTTACCCGTCATTTGAAATTATTTTGCGAAACTTTAGTTAGTTTGAACTTAGTTAATCAACTTTTTACAGTAGGAATTGTTGTAAGTGAAAATGGAATTAAACAGAGAGCATTTTTGGAGCATGAGTTATAATTGGGCAGCTTTGACAGTTTTTAAGACACCCTAAAATATATTTGACAATTATTAAGTCCCCCAGTAATTAGTTTGAAAGCTTTGGCAGTTTTTAAGTCACTTGCAATTAATTTCACAGATTTGACAGTTCTTAAGTCTCTCAGAAATTATAGTTTGAAAGAATTACAAAAGAAGAATAGTTGAGAGCTTTTTAAGAGTGGAAAGTAAAAATGATAATGTGCCAGGAACTGCTTTGAACATATTTAAAACAAATTCTTCTACTAATAAATAATAAATCTATAATGATGACGAAAATCATAATTCTCGTTGCTAACAGCATATTGAAATAAATATTAATATACTTAACATCATATTGTACCTGTGCATACCGTTTTTTTTTATTAAATGTCATTTTTAAATGTCTAATTAAAAAAATTTAATATATTTGAAACTATTAAAACAGGTCTTGCGTGGGCTAACATATTTCTCGCGTAATATAACACACTTGTACCATAATAGTTATTTACAATACAAATACATAAAGCTTTTTTTTTTGTTGCGAATAAGACCCATGAGTAACTAAAGATGCCTTACATACGTGTATCGTACAATATTTTATCTACGATAGAATCTAAAAACTCAATAAATATAAAAAATACTTCTATTTAGAAGTTTGCCATGACAAAATATTCATCCTGGTTTATAAATTTAGCATGTTTAAAATTTTAATCACTCGTTGCTCGGAAACCCGTGACTAATGAAAACTTGTTATTAAATAACCGTTTTACAAACTTAAAACTAACTACTAAACGTCAATTTTACGATTTATCATAGATAAATAACTACTATCTAATCTCATTAGTTTAGTAAAGAGATTTCAGTAGTGTAACTTTATATGAATGTAAAATAAAAATTAATAAATATATCATCTCGGCATATTACCTATTGCTGGGTGTGCCAATCAGCTTTGTACACCGATTTCAGTAATGATGATGACATGTATCGTGTGGGAGTTTACCAGGCGTCACATCACGGGCACTCATTGCTGGCGGGGAGAGTGCATCACAGGGTTAAATAATATGTTTGCAAAAATATATTTTCTTGTATATGGTCAGCAGGTCAATATCTTTCTGTACACATATGAATATGGATTTTAAATTCACGTTCAAGAAAATGTATTAAATAAATTTCTTAAAAAGTAATTTAATTTAGTATTGTTTTGAGGAAAGTAAAGAAGTTATGTGTAATGTCTCTTGAAAAGAGTGAACAAAACGAAAGAGGAATCTTCTAGGAATGTTCGAAAAATTGCAAGATGTGATTAAAAATACATTACGCGAGCCCCAGTACCTTGGTAACCAACGGTTCCATAAAACATCAATCTTTTGCACCGTTATGTTTTTATTTTTGTTTCGAGTTAACGTTACATGAATTTGTGAATTTTTTGCCATGTAGACTCATCAGAGGAATAAAATGGTCAGGACCGGATTTAAGACCTTGCAGAGGCGGAGAAATTTAGAACGATAAATTAATTTAATGATTACATTATTGTTACAAACTATAGCATGGTTAATTTACATTAAAACTAGACTTTAAAACTGCATGATAGGGACTAAAAGAACTTTTAATACACTTAACATCTACGTCACACATTTACTCTATTCCAAATTCTAAATACTTTCAAGATTTCTGCTATAAATTTTTTGAAATCCGGAATCCATTTCAAGTAAATGAGTACAGAATATAACGAAATAACGAAAGTAACTCAAATAATACTTGTTTGAATTTATAATGCCATCAGTTAAAATCATATGTGTTTGTATGAAAATGTAAGATGAAAAGATATTTTATTAAATTGCTTATTATCCGCCACGTATATTTCCAATAATTATTGACCACGACAGTTATTTTATTCCAAATATTTTCTCAAACAATGAAGGTTTAAATACTACAAATGTCATGGCAAACTGATATTGCATTAAACTTTCATAATTTTGTAAAATTAATAACCAGGTCATTTTTTTAAGAAAATGCAAGTACATAATTTGGCATCACTGTAAAGCTACTTTAAATCATGTTATTCCATTTAAAAAATTAACGAAACTTTCGCTTCCAGCGAAACAGAAAGTAGAATTTGGGACCTTTTCACACCAAAATTGACATTTAAATTCACCCCTAACATTGTAATTTGAACTAAAGTCTTAATTTAATAATAAGTTGGTAACCATTTGTTCTTATTTTTCAATCACCCTGTTCTCGTATAAGATAAAATTATTATGAAAAGAAAATTGGTACATTTAGCAAAAATATTAAAAATAATTAAATGAAAACAAAGTTTCTGAAATTCAGCCATATTTGTTGCCTCAATCTTGACCGTTTCGACCCCACATGGGTCTTCTTCATAAGATGAAAGTTGAAAAAAAAAATCTGTACATAATATTTATGTTTGTAATACATTTGTTTCAACTCTCGTCTCCTGAAGACCTATGTGTAGTGATGTGCAAATTTCAGAAACTTATTTTTTTGTTTCACAAAATGTCTCACTATACATTTCAATGAAATGACAAAAATGACACAAATACAGTGAAATTGTACTGAATTTTATAATCAATAAAGTATACATTAAAATTACTGTTAAAATGTCAAACTTTACGACGATAAGTGCATGCATGTTGCTCTACGCAAGTCTAGAGAGGTGCACGACGCATGTGCATTATAACTTTTGAAAGTGATATCTAAATCTTGAAACTTTTAATGTGAAACTTTTAAATGGCACATCACTACCCCATGTGGGGGCGAAACGTTCGAGATTGAAGCAATAAATAAATGTGGCTGAATCTCAGAAACTTATTTTCATTTAATCAACAACTCAGCCAAGAAACAACTCGCTTCTAACTTTGGCTAAGTGTCATCGGAAGTGCTGCCTCAACACCAGTCTGTCCTGCAGCTGTCTCTTTAACCCTTCGTAATTCCCTTCCTCCTTGATATATGTTAACATTTCAAATTTCCTTCTTCCTCTTCTCCCATGCATTTTCCTTCAATTATAATATAATGTGTCGTTTTTACCTTCCGTCACCTCTAGGTAAGGAAGGTATTGTCTTTGGTCAAAAAATTCGGTGGTGAGTTTTCATTGAATAAGCACGTTTTAGGGTCTTTACAATACGATTTTACTATTTTTACGATGATGTCTGTATGTGTGTGTGTGTGTGTGTGTGTGTTCGTGTGTGCGTGTGTGTGTATGTGTGTGTGTGTATGTGTGTGTGTGTGACCGCGTTTTCGGGCACGATATCTCCAATACTAGAATTCCAAAAATTACAATTCTTGCGTATTCCTCTTCCTTACAACCATATGCAGACCTGTTTAGATTTTGGTTATAATTGGTCAACCGGAATTTGTACGTAATACACAGAATTGACGGAAGGTATTGTGCTGGCCACATCAGATTTTTTCAAGAAGTGTTTTAAATGAAAGTTTATGCAATATTTTTTATAGTGATAACAAAAAAATATATTTTTTTCGGAAATAATTAAATAGAAAGATTGACGCCAAAAATAATCATGAAAAACAACCCCCCCACTCCTATGATGTAAAATTATATGTAGCACGTCATTTATAGCCAATAGAAAAACAGTTGTCCATAACATACATTATTTATATAAATAAATGTAAGCTGTATGAACTTTGATATCACATTCTGTTTCAGGTAACCTGACTTCAAAATGTTACTTAAATTTCAATAATTAGTCGTAAAGTTTTTATTTGATATTTCCTGATATTTTCAAATTTGAAGCTATTAAAAGAATCATTTTTTTAAAATTTAATATTTAAACAACATATAAAAATTCTTACAACAGACCAATTAACCATCCATCCTTAAAATACCTATGTCCAATCTAGTTAGCTTTGTTCTTTTTTAAAAATGCTACATTTTATATGAAATAATAATTATATTTGATTTGTTTGACGTCGTTTGGCACAATTTTGTTGGTAGGGGTGGCAAATATTTAAATCCGGCACTGGTCGGAATCATGTACGGGTCATTGCTTACGGGACATTATGATTATCGGTGTCAACTGTACATTTACTTCTGTTATAATAACGGCAAATGTAAAAATTCACAACATACGTCCAGCGTCCGCGGTAACGGTACGGTGTCCCCAATTTCTTTGGCACGACCACGACCGCAGCCCTACCCTCGACCAAGACCAAGACATTCAAATCGCTATTCGATATTCCTTCTCGGAAAGTAACAGAACTTCGCGATCGCGATCCACTGCGAATGAAAACAAACCGAGCTCCGAGAAAGTGCACTTTGGTTTGATCTACATATGCGGACGCTACATATACGATACACGTCATCAAATTATTCGTTTTCACCAACGATGCTTTTTTACTCTCGTTTCTCTGCAATGCCAGAAGAAAGTTCTACTTTTCATTTTTTAGAAATTTTGACAAGGAAATATGCCTATAGGGGATATATGTTTAACATAAAATAAAAATGAACAGGGTGTTTCACGTATATGTATAGATCACCTCAATTATTTCCTTTACTATTAGGAATAGCAGAAAATCCTTCCATTGAAAGTTGTAGCAGATCGAGAGAAACAATTTGAAATGACAACTTGTAATTCAATTTAGTTCATTCGATATCGAATTTTTATCTGAAAAAAGCAGAAAAATTAAGCTTAAAGTTTCGACAAATTTTATTTAACGTGACCCATAAGAGTAGTAAAAATTTTCATATTAATTTTTTTTTATAAACAACAATAACAACTGATTATTATAAATAATACGATATTTTAAATTACAAGTTCATTTGATTGCTTTGTTCAATGAGGTGTTTACACGTTTTTTTTTCTTTGGTTTAATCGAAAGAATTAAAAAAAAAATTACTCGTATTTTTTATTTTCTTTCATATTATTCTATTCACGAGAAAAATGTTTTTGAATATATATTATTTAAATTGCCGCCTTTTCTATCGCCAGATGACGTCAAAAATTACTAACCATGAGGGAGTGGCTAACATTTCCCGCCGACAGAATTTAAACAAGTGACAACCGTGACAGCTGTCAATTATATATGAGCTACTAATTCTATCCATATTACTGATTTTTATATTTTGTATAGACTCAAACATAGTTGTAGGATAGAGTTGTGTGCTAGTGCACCCAAATAGTGGTAGTAATAGTAAAAAAATAGTTTTAATAGTGCCTCAAAACGAAGAAAGACAAATGAAATGGTTATCTCAAGTAAAGATAAAACCATTTACAAAATCAAAGTTTCGTTATGCGATCATTTTGCTGTAACCATTCATATTTTTATAATTAAATAAGAAATATTAAATATTTTTTATCTTTTCAGTTCTGTCATTGGCTAATATATCTTGCATGTCATAGACAGTGTAATTTGGTGCCAGTTCAAATAATTTACTTTTAAAATGCTATTGTATATAATATATACAGAAATTAGAACATAAAATCATATTTAATAATATTATAGATGGTACTTATTCGAATTTCAGAATAAAAATCTGTTGTGGCCATCACAATACCTCTCGCACCGTTTCCATTGTGGTATATATAAGTATTGTATTTAACATTTCTTGCGCACACAAAAAATTCTTAGTACACCTAATCTTTTTATTTACGTATTTTCTATCATTTTAAATTCATTCTATGAGCAAGTTTTCTCCATTTCTTCTAAAAGTTCGAGGTTTTTCCAATTGGCGGTATTTGTATAGGGTGCATGTAATACACTTGTAATTTTAAATATATAATTAATAATACAATAAGAAATATTAAATATCGTTCCCAGAAAAGGCCTTCATTTCTATCTCTGAATTTTTGACACTGACATTATTGACATTTATCTGTCAATTACAGACATTTTATTTTCTCAATTAGTTACCATGGAGATGTTTGGGCTGTCAGTAGGCTGTGAGATTTACTACAACAGATTATTTAATAGATTATATTTCTATATCTTTAAATCAATAGAAGATATAATAAAAAAAAAAATGTGTCGGGTAGAGAATTTTTACCTCTCGCTAAGAGAGGTATTGCATTCATGCTAAAAATCGCATATCCAGATTTTATTGAATAAGCACGTTTTAAGGTCTCTACAATCCGATTTTAACATTTTTACGATGATGTCTGTGTGTGTGTGTGTGTGGATGTGTGTGTGTGTGTATGTGTGTATGTGTGTGGGATGTTGGAAGGACGGTTACTCAAAAACTATAAGACTTAAAATTTGTTTAACAACGTATTTCCCAATCGGACATTCATGGGAAGATCTGAAAAGGTTTTGGTAATAATTGGACAACCGGAAGTAGAAGATTCTTGAAAAAAAATCTTCTAAATATTATTTTTTGAAAATTTTTCGTGGTAATATTAAAGAAAATTAAATTCTCTATCTGATACATTTAAATATTTTATTATATATTCCATAGATTTAGAGATAAAAGAAGTATAATATATAAAATAATCTGTTGTAATAAATTTGACAGCCGAAAGAATGCCATGAAAAATAGTTGATAATTTAAATTATTTGTAACTGACAGATAAATGTCAGTGTCAGAAATAATGAGTAATGAATTAAAAATGTACTTGGAGAATCCCTTAGTTCTTGATCTGTGACTATTATGGAGATGACAAGTCTAGGTTGAAGGACTTAAATTTGTTTCAAACATTATGGCACAATGTACACCAGTACTGTAGACTAGAGTAACTTTGAATTGCGAAAAAGCTATCAAATTCTTCTCAAGTAAGTTGTAAATATTGACAAAATCGGAGTGCAATCTATCCGTCACTTTATTAGAGGGAATTAAGGTTATTTAGATATAACAAGTATGAAAAAATAAAATGTAAAAGAAGATATATAAGAATAGATGCACAATCCAGATATATACATTTTAGACCGCCCAAAATTAATGTTTTTACTAGAAGAATATGAAGAGAAAGTAAACAAAGTTGTTCGAATTGAAAATTGCTGTTACCAGCCTAATATTTATATATGGTAAACTCTACTTTGTAATTTATTGTAACATAATTTATGGTAAAATATCTTCATGCTGAGACATGCTATTATTGAATAATAAAGAAGTTCATACGTCATAGATTTATATGAAAATATTATTAGTATTTATAAAAATAATCTTTGCTTTATGCATACAGCCAGGTAAAATATACGGCGAGAGGTTATGTGCTGGCCACATCAGATTTTTTTATTTAATATTTGTAATATAAATTTTCAAAAAAATAATATTTAGAAGATTTTTGTTAAAATATCACTACTTCCGGTTATCCAATTGCTACCAGAACCTATTCAACTCTTCCCATTACTGTTAGATTGAGGAATCCGTAGTTACATAGGTATTTAGTCTTATAGAATTTAAGAAATCGTACCTCTAACAACCTCACACACACACACACACACACACACACACACACACTCACACACACACACACACAGATATCATCGTAAAAATGTTATCGAATTCTAGGGAGCTTAAAACGTGCTTATTCACTAAAATCTGGATATGCGATTTTTAGCATGATTCCAATACCTCTCTTAGCGAGAAGTAAAAAGTTATGTTAATTTTTATGCAGCACATTGTTATGTTGTTGTGGAAAGGAAAACATTAAAGATTCTCTTCCCAGTAGAAGGCTTGATACTGTTACGTTACCAGTGAAGAAAACATCAGTTTAATGCACGATATGTACATGGCAAATCGGCGAATCAAGCTTCGTGAAATGGCAGAAGTTGTGGCCCTTTAAACTGCGACCCTATAAAACTTTTCACATCATCGCCACCTTTCTCTGAACAATTGGGGTTTTCAAAGCAAGACCTTTTTTAAGAAACATGTATATCAATTTTAGCCTTAAATACGTTGTAATTAAACTAAGATAAAGACAATGATTAATGAAAAAAAAAAACAAATTATTTAATAATTTTGTGATATCACGTATACAATTTCACAAACTACATATTCTTGGGGCCTATGCACATGCTTTGTGGTTGTGCAGTGTAGTAGCAAGATGTAAAAGGCCCGTGTACGAATCAAAAACAAAAAATAAAAATCTGATGTGGCCAGCACAATACCTTCCGTCAATCCTGTGTATTATGTATAAATTCCATACATAAATTTTCTTGCAAAAGATTCTAAATTTTTGATATTTTATAATTCCCTTTCTCGGCAACTGAATTCCATTCTGCTGATAACAAACAAACCACATGAAATAAGAAAATCATGAAATTTTGAATGAAAAATTATGACACTTGCCAGTTATGGACATAATTAATTGCTGTCATTATGACACGGGTCCCCATATCTGCTTGCCAAAGTCAACAAAGTCACGTCACTGCACGCGCCCTATACATAAATTTCTGGAACATTCGACGCAACAATAATATATAAAACAAAGGGAACAGGCGACTGTACGTAATTAAGCACGTCGAGACTACAAGCGGCGCCGGTCGCGTACGGGCTACACTCAGTGGCGTCGGGTGGACACGCGCTACAATATATTTTTACAAATGTTGAAAAAGGTCAATTTATGTGTTTCCAATTATTAGCGAAGCCCATTGTTTAAGAACAAAATCATCTTTACATGTACGTCACAGAATATTAAAAAATGAGACATCTTTAACAAACAAGTTTCATAAAAAATATTAAAAATAAAATAGTGGAGGACCCGATTATTTGTTATGTTAATGTTAAAGTATATTTAGAACAATCAAAGTGCCACCTTTAAATTATTTTTCCTGTTGCAAAAAAAAAATTCACCAAATCGTGAGCCAAAAGTTTTAAATTTCTGTCTTCCAAATGACGTTCGCCCAATTAACCATCGCCCAAGTGGCTATCATCCAGTTGAACGCCGCTTATTTGTCGTGTACCGTTTATAAGACGTCACTTCACACAAGAACACTAACAGTGATAATAATAAATAATTTCCCATTCCCAGATTAGGTATTCCAAGAATATCTCTTAACCCTGTGTTAAAATGACGTTTATGGAGGGTTTATTCTAGAGTTAATTCTTATTCTATGTTTATTATTATAAATTTGTTGGTTAAGCTCGTGTTAAACTATGAATAGCTATTCTTGTGTTAAAAAGAAGCTATTCTGAACTTAACCCTTATTTATTATTACCGCTGTAAAGGGGTGAACAAGTGAATAGTGAATATACCAAACTGTTGAAAACAGATTTCAAATATTTGTGTTAGAAGCAGTTTATCAGATACACCTCACATACTTACAAATCTAGGAGTATTGAAATTCAGATAATCCAGATTAATAATTGTATAAAAATTAAACTCCCTGCAATTTTATAATAACTGGTGAAATTTATGAATTATTGATTTTAAATGATAATCATTTTCACCAAATAAATAAATTAACAAGAAAAAAAAAATATGAAATTTTATTTTTAGAGATATTGTAGCTTAAAATATAATCAACTGAATAAACATGGTTCAAACTAATGCATCAATAAAATACATATCTTTATTTATACCTGCATTATGAGACATTAGAATGTAAATTTAAATAGTCACTCTGGTTTTCTATAAAAGAAGAATAAATGTTAGAATTTACATATTATGCCAGTTATACTATTTTTTGAAATAGTGAACGTAATAATTAACAGATTACTTTTTGCCAATGAATTGAATTATTGTTTTCTTGTAATTATGTTACAATATAATTGCATGGAATTATTTTAAATTTGCAATAAATGTTAAAAAACAGATTTAATTACATAAAATAAGAATTGTAAAATATATGACACTGCAATGTTTTTACAAATTAATTAATATTAGTTATTGTTCTCAAAATTATATATGTTTTACTGTACTTTTTGTGCATCTGCTTTTATAACACTTTTTTAGTTCGTATATCAAAAAAAATTAGTATTGATACTGCATAACTATTACATATTTATTTACTCTTTGGATTCCAATATTTTTTTCTTCTTTGTTGTGATTATAATACCGGATTTGAGGTTTCCTTTCCATAAAATAAATTGGTGTTCGCCAAAAGTCTGTATTCCCCCCCACCTACTTTTAATTTATGCTCCTTAAAATTCCTACACTCACTTTTTCAAAATTATTAAAAATTCACTTTAGATATACATGTCAACGCGCTGATTCTAATATTTCTAATTGCAAATTAATACCTGTTTTAGGTTCTGAGCCCGAAAATGAAAACAATTTCTGAGAAAGATTTTTTAAAAGGTATATTAAATAAATTTTAAAACTCGCGTAAGACTCATGGACAAATCAGTAATCAGAATTAAACTTCGTGGTATTGAAGAAAACAGGAAACTAGCTCTAGGTATATTAAAGTGTTAAAGCTTAAGTTATGTTAATTATTGTAGTACTACGCAGGTGAACTATACTTTCCTGAACCCACAGTATCGTCAATTCCAATTCATGTTATATATTTGTTGTTTTCTAGTGCTCTGAACATATTTATGAACCCAAATCCATAATATTTCGACCGGTTTATATTTTCAACAAAAAATTATAAAACCTACGCAAATGGTGAGAAATGTCTACAAATTTCTTTCGACTATAGTTTGAAATATAGATTTTGAACATATAAAAACTGAATTGTTAATCAAGTATTCCGCTATTTAATATTGAATTACATCACGTTTATATACCAGCTTTAATTCTATTAAACATTGTATATTTAAGCCCTGCATACTTTTCCTGTGATTATTGTCCATATGTTTTGCAAGTTAGGTTTTACTGTACGCATTGGATTTTTACGAAGTTGTTTTTCATTGTGCCAAAAGTAAAGGGTCTCGGTAAAAGCTATAAGTCTGGATTAGAATATTACCCTTGAACTATTATCAGCCGTCATTTGGCCCACAGTTTTCTAAATTTTAAGTCTAGGTATGTTAAAGTGGCCGAAAGAATATTTTTGAAATTTCTAACCATTTGTGTAGGTTTGATAATTTGTAGAAAATGTAAACCGGCCGAACTATTATGAGTTTGGGCTCGTTGGCCATCTTCAAGATTTGTTCGGGATATACATGAACCATTGAGAACTCAAAGGATCAATTTACGTATTGATATAATTTGATAAAACCAATCATTTTCCCCGACTTGTTTCAATAAATTGTTTGATATTCAAATATTGAAAGATGCTTTCAGAACTCATATTTGGGTTTAGTTCTGTAAAAACGTCATGACATAATTAAATTTATACGGAACTAAACCCAAATATTGTTTTATTTCATTGTTTGATATTCATTTCTTCGCTTTTTAAAAAAATTGATTTCTGAGTAAACTATTGCAAAATGCTTTCATTATTATATGCTTAAAATTTTCTTACAATACTGATGATATAATTGTAAACTAAGTACTAAGTCACTTGGTATAAAAATAATTCACAAAAAGTCATATTCAAACTCAGATTTTCAAACCACAATAGGCTACTTGGTATATTCGTCACACAAATGTATAGATTTGCGTAAAGTATAAAAAATTGACAACTTTGCAGTTTGAAACGTAGAATGATCTATTGCTGACATTTCTTTTTTCTAAATTTATGACTGTAACCTGTGCAAAAATACAAATACAAGGTTCTTAGATGACCTTGCTAAAAAGACGCCATAAAATATTTGCAGGGAGAAGGACATATTTAAAAGAAAAAGCAAGCAAAAATATTTACAGCGGTTATAATAATTTCACACTATAATAGGCAGTAGTTTTTTCAAATTTTCCAAGTATTTCCTTTTTGCCCATTTTGTCATATGAACCATTGTGATTTTTTTTTGAATAGGATACCTTTGCAAACATCTATTTTAAGTAACATCCAATAACTATTTTAACTTAAAAAGTATCATCTGTCCATTGAGACCTTTCGATAAGAGCCAAGCCATGTAATAAAATAAAAAAAAAACTTGCATCAATTTTTAATGTATTCTTCACTAAATCATATCATTATAAATTTATTTTTTATATTTTGCGTTTATAATGAAATAAATAAATAAAAAAAAATCATCACGGTATATTACCCATTGCAGGGTGTGCCAATCTGCTTTGTACACAGATATCCGTAATGATGAAATATTTGTACCGTGCGGGGACTTACCAGGCGTCACCTTACGGGCACTCATTGCTGGCGTGGAGAGTGCAACACAGGGGTCAATTTTGTGCCAATAAAACTAGAAATAATTTGTGGCATCGGTTGGCATTGAATCCGGGTCCCCAGATTCGCGACTAGACATTCAGGCACATAGCCACCGGACCCCATAATGGAGTTCATAAGAGGAGTCATTACGAAAGCCATTATTTGGTTTAGAAGGTGGTACTAAGTGACATTTACTTAAATTTTCAAACGTCATAAATCAGAACTGACATGCACTTTCAAATAATTGAATATATGTCATCGCAGTGTCACGAACTATTATATTACACATGCAAATTTCCCTAAATCAACTCGGTGTAATATAGAAGTTCTTTTTAAATATTTTAGAAAATAAAATACGCAAAACATAAAACATAGTATAAAGGACTCATTTTACAAGACTTTTTGACGCGTGCGAAAAAAACGTCTTATAAAACTCGTTCTTTAATATACTATTTCTTAATTCAGTTTCATAATTACCTCACACTAACGCGAAAAAGTGACAGCTAACCTCTAATATATGTTTTTTTTTTTTGTAAATGTTAAATCTAAACGAAATTGAAAAAACTTTGTATACTTTGGTTCACGAAAGATGACTATTCAAGGTCACTTGTTCGAAGAAAGAATACACAGCACTTTATATAGTAGTAACTTAGCAACAATTCATGTTAGAAAGAGAAATATTATTTGACGTCTGTCATTTAAATCAAATTATTATTCCATGATTTTTTTCAAGTCTATGTTTTTGTGTTTTGCAGAAACATAAGTGAAGAACATAAATCTTTGAGAAAGGCATTATTTAAAAAGAAACATAATTTTCAAATAAATTACACTTATTTTTTTCAGTTAAAATGTATCCATAAATATTTCATGTTGCACGTCTATGTATACGAAATGCAGTGAAGTTATCTGCTAGTAATATTATACCATACGGTTACTAAATGACCTTGAATAGTCATCTTTCGTGAACCAAACTATATATGATTCGTTGTAAAATCGTATTTTTCGCACATGACGTGTTGCCAAACTCACGTCCAGAGAGAAAAACACCAAAATATTTAATGGTAATTTTCTTTTTAAAATTCTATCAATATTAATTTAAAATTATTAGTTTGACAGTAATATTTATCTGCCAACGCTGCAACATTGTATCTATCTACATAGGCTGAAGGATTTATGAAAATGGATTATTTTATAAATTGATCTTTAAAATCATTAGAAAATATTACAATGCAGATCCATAGAAAATAATAATCTCTTCTTTATTTTAAAATTTACTGAAAAAGGTATCTATTTAATATTAGAGATATGTCAATAATTTTTAATTTTTATAATACTATAAATCGCGAAGTATGATATTTGAAGATATTTATTCAAGAAAAACTAGCTTCAAAAAAATATGTCATTTTCTATTGGTCGCTTGACTAGAAAATCTAAGTTCTTTTATTTTATTACAGAATGGGAATACCAGTTTTCATAATTTTCTGATTGGTACAATTTGAAACAGGATGCACACATACTTACAAACTCACTGATATCGTAAAAAATGGTAAAATCGGATTCTATATGAACCTTAAAATATATCAAAATCCCGATCATTATACCTTCCTTATCAACGGTAGTGGGAAGTAAAAGAAAAAATATTTTGATGGAATCGCATGTAATGACTATATACGGGATCTTCATCAGCAAAATTAGTATGCCTTTACACTTTAATTATGTATGTTCTTAAGATTACTTCCACATGTGCTAATGACTTAAATTGCTTTTGCAGAATATTAACTGACTTTATTAGCTCATAATATAGAAAAGAATTGTTTTATCTGTTTACAAACACTCAAACACATTTTAAACTACGGATTTTAGTTCTAAAATATCTATAAATAAATTCAAAAACTTTTGGAAAAATTTTGGGGTCATAAACTTTAAACCACGGTCTTCATTATCTCTTTTATACTATTATTTTAATGAATAAATATGGGTCAATTTCTCAACTTAAGTAGGATCTTACAGATTTATAAATTTGCAATTATTTGTTATTAAAAAAATGTGATAGATTTGCTTCTCATACGAGTATTGTGTAATTTTTAATTCTGAGCAAGTTTTTTTATTCACAATTTTCCTTTAAAATTAATACTCGTAGGTAACAATAGCAAAATAACATATTTTCTATGCGAGATGTTTATTTTCAAGATGTACATTGGAGAATAACGTGGTAAATCAGTGTTTTGCAGATTGTTACCTGTTACCTCCTATTTTAACGGACAAGAATGCATCAAATGACATTAACTAGATCTTAATTATGTTGTATTTTGATATAATAAATAAATTTCTTTCGGAAATTAATTGATTAAATATATCTACGAATATTTTGTTTTAATATCTTGACATTTCTAACATTTTGACATGACTTTAAGTAATTTGTGCGAATAAGTACAAAATAGTATATTGAAAGCTAAGTATTACAATGATCCTTATTGTAATACGAGTAGTTTGCGTAATCGAGCCGTTGGCTAGTTACGCAAAATATAAGTATTACAAATGGTCATTGTAATGCGTGTTTTTCATACTATTTTTCCTACTTAGCATTAATTTACTTTTATATCACAATTATTATTGAAAGAAATATTAAAATATCATGGTCGGTAACACTGACAATTTCAAGAAACATTTAAATTTAATTTATTTTGACATTTGACATTTCGACAACAGTTACTTACAAGTTAAGTTAAAATTTATATTTTTTATGTAATGAACATACAAATAAATACCTTGAATTGTAATTTAAGAGAGAGTGCTTTACTGTTTGATGTATATATTTTATCAAAAAATCTAATGTCAGTAATTTCAGGTACAGTAAAATTTTTGAAAGATGTAAAATCAAGGTCATCTGTATCATGAACGAATTTACAAATTGGCATACATTTTTCTCTTTCCTTTGCAAAGGCTATAAGCATGTGCGATAAGGATAGATATAAATAACACGCTTGTCTTTCAAAAATTCATACTTCGACTAAGCTAGGACATTCCACTTTAAAACGATGCTCGTTGTGGATAATACTTTCGCTGTAACGTAAGTTTATTTATTAATTCAGATACATTACGTTAATTCATATCCGTACGTATAACGTTATTTTGTGTCAGAGACACTGACATTGTGTCAGTATCTTATTTTTCACATATTTGATTTTACATTTGCTTATAAACTTACCAGTTGACTTATTTTTGAATTTTGAATGCTTTTATTGTAACATATATTTTTATAATAATAAAATAACAGTAGTATCTTATGTATTAATTAAACGACACTACTGAATTTGTCAATGCGCGAAGCAAAAATCTGAATTCATACAATTCGTAGACGACCTTGATCGGACATTTTTCAAAATTTTTACTGTAATAACAACTAAAATGAAATATATTTATTTGACACTGACTAAGTTACCAACTTCACAATTTAAAAACTTCCCAAAAACATTTGTACAAAATTGTTCATTGTAACACTGTTTTTGATAAAAAAAAAATCAGTTTATGAACGCGAAACAGGAAAATATATTACTATATTTATACTAATGAATAGCTTTATAGCATCATTAAAAATGTTTATGGAAGTAATATATATCACGGAGTTTGTGATAACTAACGAATTCTAACAGATAAATAGTCAAACATTTTTTCATCTTTTTATTCAAATCCCATGGCTATAGTTATTAATAAGAAATTGTATATATTTAGTAATTAATTTATTGGACTAAATTTTACATAATTTACATGTACTCAGTGTCATTTGAGTCAAAACGGAGACAACAGTCTGCAAAAAACTAATTTACCATCTTATAATTTCCTATGAAACACCCAGTATAACAGACGTCAAGTAGACACCCGGTGGATATATTAACGAATATTTCCCTTATTTTATTATTATTATATTAATTTTTGGATATTTTAATGATAATTTTGTAAAAAGAAATGTATTTCAGGGTTTGAGATATATTACCAATGATATTTCTGTGCCATTGTTAATTCTTTAATAGAATCTTATCAATTTGTGAATATCAGAAATGAATTTGATTGGTACGGAGTATAGAATTGAATAATGCGAGTCGGCGTGTGCGGAAGGAGTGTTGTTGTCGAATGTGACACGTTTGGGCCAGCTGACGTCGACACCCACCGGCAAGTCGAGCGACTGCGAAGTCGACCCACGCGTTGCAGAGTTACATAACCTGCACGTAGTCCTCCTCGTATTCACAACACGTTGCCGATGCTGTTGCAACCACGAATTCACGCGCGACGCCCGTGGCCCATCCAAATCACCACAACGATGTGGAACAATGCGTTCCTCCACAAAAGCAACTATGAAAAAAACGTATTTTGTCGGAAGGTCGATAGGTTTCTCAGAACTGAACGGTACATGCATAAAAAATGCTTCGAGTGTTCTGTGCGAGTTCAAGGGAGGGGGTGGACGCGGAAGCTACCCCGCAGGGTCGACTGGCTAACGGGACATGACACACAGCACCACTGGCCCAGCAAGCGAACAAATGGATCATCTGGCGACCACAGACTGCAAACTAAACACTTTTTTGCAAGGAGCTTTTTTAATAATTTTGCACCCGCACGTGGTAGGTATCAAGTTCTGGCACGTGGACAAATATATGCGAAACCAGGATGCGCTTTGTTGGCCAGGGTTAGCCACATTTCCTATTTCTATTTGCACTTCTTTTTGTTACATTTATTACAGTACCCGGAACTCATTCTTGACACAATATTAAAAAAAATTGCTGTTGTGCACGATTTACACTAAGCATTCAAAGATAGTTTTTATGAACTAAAGATGTCGTTTATGATATTAGTGCGGTTCATGTAAGAAAATATCCGGTACAATTAGGCGAGTTACAATGGCCGATGGTCCGTCACTAGAGATTCTCAGCCGTAGGGTCACCGTTCATTCTTAAATTAAAACATTTTCGAAATATATGTAGTTACATATATACAAAATATATATATTGTTTTCTTCCAATGTTTAATATTTTCGGATTTAGTGTATTTAGTGTAGGAAAAGAATAAATTTATCTAATTATTTTCAAAGAAAGTAAATTCTTATTTATATTAATATTATAGTGCATTTATGCGAATTGGGGTTTACCAATTTTTTGATTTTTAGTGTACTAATCTTCAATAAAAAAATTATTCCATAAGAAAATTGCTTGAGATGTCACATCCCCAATAGAGAGAGATACGATTTGTTCGCTGGGGGACAAAAGTAGAATAACAAAAGCGTAAAAAGTTTTGTAGCAACCGAAAATGTAGTGGACCCGGGTCCATGAGACAAGGGGCCACTTAGGATATAAATATTCATTTTCTTAAGACGTAGGAATGAAAATAATTAGGACCTATTAAAAGTTATATGCTCATTGATTTTTTTTTTGTTTTTGGATTACCCACGGGCCCATTTGATTCTTGCTACACCACGAAAATTAGCGGAATTTAATACATAACGTCACAAAAATTTCACATTCCTAATAAAATAATTTATTATTTATCATTATTTTAGTTTAATTAGAATACAGCATACTTATGACTAAAATTGAAGTACGATACAGTTTTTTTAAAAAAAGGAAACCCCATTTTTTCAGCGCCAGGTCGCGAGAATGTTAGAAAAGTTTTATAGGGTCGCGGTGAGCAAAAGGTTGAGAAACGCTGTAAGTTAGACGATAGCTATGGTTATGTTGGCGACGGCCATCTCTAGGCGACAAAAACTTAAAAAAAATCGCCCGCTTAAGCAGTATACAATTTTGTATTTTGCAACAGGAAAATTACGAATAGTTAAAAATGTCGCTCTGATTTTTCTTACCAAATTTTAACTTATTTTATTCTATTCTATAAGTACAACTTATATTTTATCACCCAAATGTCAGGCGCACACTCGACTATCGTCCAGTGTACCGTCATTAAATTCTATATCGCCCAATTCCTCATAGAATGAAACAATAGATACAATTTGAATTATATGCATTTACAAGAAATGTTAAATTAGTTAATTATGACCCGGGTTCGATGCCGACCGACGCCAAAAATTATTTCGAATTTTAATGGCACAAAATTGACTCCTATGGTGCACTTTCCACGATAGCAATGAGTGCCTGTGAAGTGACGCCTGGTAAGCGCCCACACGGTACAAATATTTCATCATTTACCGATATCTGCGTACAAAGCAGATTGGCACACCCAGCAATGGATAATATGCCGTAATGATATATTTATTTATAATTTATTTATGTAATATAAAATGGAAATGGCGAGAGGTCATGTGTTGGCCACATCAGATTTCTTTTATGACCCGCGTTCGATTCCGACCGAAGACAAACATCATTTCGAATTTTAATGCCACAAAATTGACTCCAATGGTGCATTTTCCACGATAGCAATGACTCCCCCTGAGGCGACGCCTGGTAAGCGCCCACACGGTACAAATATTTCATCATTTACAAAGCAGATTAGCTCACCCAGTTACTTGTTGCTATTGTTTTTGTTATTATTTATATATGTTTTTCCCTAAAGTAGGCAGCAGTTCATGTGTTCATGCTGCCGAAACGTTGGTTATAAATTAATATACAGAACTTAAACTAAAAGGTTGTATCATTTTAATTGAATAATGAGTTCTGAAATGTATTTTAATAACTTTTGTTAGCTAGGTGTGCATTTGGACGAATCAGAGAGTAGAATTTAATCTGCTAATTTAAACCAAAGCTATTTCCTTACGTGAAACAAACTATGTATAATGAAAGACACAAGTGGTGAATGAGCAAGGTCAAACGATGAATTTCCGGAAGGATGAATTAAAGATTCATACCAAATAAATAAATATATTATCAAGGCTTATTTCTGGGTGTGCTAAACTGCTTCTTTTCGCAGATTTCGGTAATGACGGCCTAAACAGATAACATTTCGGCCGATTTACATTTTCAACAATTTATAAAACCTACACAAATGGTTAGATATTTCTACAAAATTCTTTCGGTTACTTAAATATAAACTTGAAATTAAAAAAAAACTATAGGCCAAATGACGGGTGATAATAATTCGACCGGCATTTTAAAGGAGGTCATCTTCTAGTCCAGACTAAGCTTCTACCGAGACCCTTTGCTTTTAACACAATGAAAAATAACTTCATAAAAATCTAGTGCGTATAGTAAAACATACTTTGCTAGACATTGTGACAATATACATAGAAAAATTTGTACAGTTTAGGGATACAATGCCGCATAGAATTAAAATCGGCACTTATGGCGGAATACATGAATAACATATTCAGTTTTTATAAGTTTATAATCCATAGAGGATATTTTCGTGCTATTTTAAAATTAGAAATAATTTTTAAGTTTTCAATTTGATGTCGGTCGGAATTAAATCCGCGCCGTTAAAATCACAGCCGATCACCTATGTACACTGCCACGCGACCCCATATAAAAAATAATATAAATCTACGAGTATATTTCATGTAGCACTAAATAAATAAATTATTAATGCTTACTATCCATTACTGAATGTTCTAATTTGCATTTTGGTAATGACAACATATATGTACCGTAGAGTGTTTACCAGGCATCACCTCATAGGTTCTCGAAGACGTAGAGACAGCACCACAACCTTCCTTACTTTAATTTAATAAAAATTGAGTTAACATATGATAGATGTGGAATATGTATGTTTAGAATGTTTGTTTTGTGCGAATTAGCGTGGTATGAATTGCACCCCGTGGTCGTGGTTTTCGCATTGCCGTGTCGTGGCGTGACGTCACGGGTGAATGACTCGGTGACGTCACGCTAGTTCAATGGCAAATCTCGACCCAGATCTTGGTGGTTCGCCGCGCGGCCATGCCAGCCCAGCATCACGGCGTCGAGTTGAGCTGCGGCTACGGCTATGGCTCGGCCAAGGCGTCCCCATGTAAATGACCGAGCGAGCGCTCCGCTCGATCAACGCGGCAGAGGCAACATTGGTTGCGGGTCGCTGACCGCTGCGAGCCCTGACCTACTAACTTCGCGAGGTCGTTGCTCCGCCATTCTAGTTTCCGAGCTCTTTCGGTCACTCAAGATCACTCAGAGAGTTGCACAAACCAGATGGCGAAGCCCATGTCCATGCCATCAATGGCCGTATGCTGACATGAGGGTGACGGATTAGGATGCAGAGCTGTGGTCAGTTCAGCTGTCCATTGACAAGCGTGCCGATGAGGGATTTGCATGCGCCGGCCGGCGGCTGCGGCCTGCGGGACGAAAGGAGCCAGGACCGAGACCTAGTTCGCACTGCGAGTCAACGGCCTCGCCTCGTACTCATACATAGGCCGTTTCGAAATTCAGCTGTGTTCACATTGCAACACGGTGTTCGCGGATCCGCGGATCTCACGCGGCCCCAAGAGTTCGAGGTTCGATGACACTGCGCGACGCACGGCACAGCACAACTCAGACAAAGCCGTGCCGTGGCGGTACCGAGCCGGGCGTCGCGTGCTTCCGGGTGGTCGTCCACTGCTTCTGCAGATGTAGGTCGGGTCAGCATCAGCATCAGCACATGTGCGCTCACGCTCATGCTGACTTTCCGCATTTTTATGTGCGAAGCGCGCGAGTGCCGCGTTGGTTGGTTGTGCAGCGGGGCGCGGGGTGCACGCGGCCAGTCTCGAGGCTGATGGCCGACCTAGAGCCGCGGTCAGTGTGCGACTGCCCCGCCGGTTCACTAGGGTAAGGGTGACTGGCCGACGTCCAGCCCGCAGCCCGCAGCCCGCAACCCGGCCAAGGTGGGAGGATGAGGATGGAAATGGAGATGGAGATGGACCTCGGTTCACTGTTCAGGCCGTTGAACTCGCACCGTAAACCAGAAACACATTACCTCTACTTTTTTATAACTACAATTTTAGGGTACTTTTATTACACGAAGCTACATAGCTTACACGCCGGGTTCTTCAACACGCTGCCGCTGATGTGTTGCTATCGCATCGCAGATATTTCCGATGCGGACTTTCACCGGCTTCTTTGCCGCTTTCTCGCGCAACTCTTCCGGGAAAGTGAGTAAAGCTCGTATGCTGATATCCCGGATTAAACGTTCACCGTCCCGACCTCGAGGTGGAATCTCTGTAGCTTTGTTGTTCTTGTCTTGAAGATCACTAGCCGTGACATGGAAATGTTTTCTTGTAATAAGTAACATGAAGTGAAGCATCAAATAATGTATGATGTAAATGTGTGTTGGTTTGGATATGTGATTTAGGAAGTGTTGTTGTTATTGTTGTGGGTTGGGGAGGGATGGAGCGATCGGGCGATCCAGCGACCTAGCGGCCCAGCGGCCCAGCGCGTCGCCTCCCACTCCAGGTAGTGCGGGATGTGGCCGTATGGCGCTGTGAGCAGCACATTTAAGCGAGCGGTCGCCGAGCCTCCACTCATTGCCTTCTCGTGCAGTTGCCGCGTGCTAGGTAGAACTCAGTCAGCGCTAACATTCGCGAACGTCAGTCTCAGTCACCGCTCTGCTCAGTTCGCTCACCCGACACCGATATCGGTATCTACTGAGTTCTCAGGCTTTGATTTGTTTCGATTCGACACAATATTTTACTGTGAGTTATCTATCAGCATGGACGGTCTCGACCCCACTGGGCTGTACTGATACTGATAACGTGCAAGTGTCATCGAACGCGCCGCGTCAACTGTCAGCCGCGCTTTATCTCTGAGGCCATGGACGGTAAGCAGTTGGATCCCACCGGTCTGTATTGACACTACACTGAGTGAAACAAGTGTGTTTTGTATATATCCGCGTTTATATCGTATATACGTACGTGTTAATTGCCGTACGACGGGCAATTATATTAGTGGAAGTAAGCAAAGAGCAAGAGAGGAACAATGAACGGAGGAGGTCAGAAGGGTTTGGACCCGACGGGTCTGTATTGAGTGGAGGAGGAGTTCGCTCGCGGCGATGAGGCACCGCGACGGAGGCGACGGAGGTCGCCAGGAGACGTCGAGTTGCAGGCGCAGAAGATCGCAACAGCAACAGCAAGGTGAGTCGGTCGGTTTGGTTTGACTTCCGTGATATCTTCCGGTACAGTATCTCTCCGTCAGCTGGGCCGGCACGCAGGTTGTTGAACTCCAGTCTCAGTGTTTGGCCGGAGCGCCGTGTGCTGCAGAGCCCGCGTGATTCCTGCGCTCAGCACTGCTGTCAGCCCGAAATACCTGTCACCCGACCCGACACCCACTGTTACACCCTCCCATTTCCATCCTATACGCTCTCTTACGTACACGCTGTCTTGTCTTGTCATCCGTAGGTACATGTGATGGAGATTTTTTTACCGGCAAATAAGATGCAGTTAGAATGTCGACTAGTGACATTTAGCTAGTTAAAAATCAAAGGTCGCGTGGCGATGGCAATGCAGGCAGTGTGTATGATAGTGTGGCGTTTCCGGAAAGTGCAGTAAGCACAGCCACAGCACAGCAGCGGCAATCAGATAGGCGAGCAGCAGGCACTGGCAGCAGCACTAGCAGTCTGTCAAGGTCCGACCTCTCTAAGTGCCGCGGGCGGTGGCACACTGCTGCACATGGCATTCCGCGATCTCCACAACTACTTTACTTATACTATATGTTTGTGTTTTTCTTTCTACTTGCAGGATAACATTATCAATGCTCGCCATCACCTACACACATGATCGCCAGTCACCAGCACACACTGCCACCAGCCACACTGCCACACTGCGACCGGCTAGCCACTGCCCCCGCCCTAGTTACCATCCCGACGAGACGTGCTACGCATCGTATGGAATGACGAGCAAATACAAGACTGATAACATTGTTGACGCTATTGTTATTTTTAAATTATATATTATGTATATGATATTAAGTTTAAGTTCCTGTCCGATTGATGACAATCAAGGACGCATCCGTCCATTACTTTGATGCGTCGTTATCTCATTTTTATTATTATTTTTACTATTATTATTATTATTATTATAAATTAATTTTATTTGGATACTAAAACGATGTATATTGTTTGTGTAAAAAATGATGGCAACATACGCCAGCTGTCCATGTATGCCTTTACTGTACTTCAATATATTATATAAATTAAGATATTTAACATAAATCCAGTGTTTGTATTTATTTATTTATTTATTATGGTTGCGAGTAGAGTACATGTTGTGTGAATGTGAAGGTTATTCACATCGGTCATCGGTGCACGGCTAAAAGAGCAGCACTGTCTGTTGCCGATTAGGGATGTCGGGATCGCACCGCACATGGTTCGCCAAGGTCGGGGGTCGTCTTCGCAGCTCGGCGGCTGTGGCAGTGGTGACAACACGTGCTCGCAGACTTGCGCGCGCCAGACTCGCTCGCATGCCGAACCATATTTGACATTTGATAGTCGACTGAAAACTGCACTTACTAATTTGGTTTCAAGCCAAATTCGATACACATTCCGTGGATGGAAAAAAATCAGAGCAATAAAAGGGTTTATTCCGATGTGTTGGCATGACTAAATAAGAAACCGGCCGGCTCGAAACACGGTGGACAGCGCACATGCCCAAGGAAGGCAGCGCTGCTGTCTGACAGCCGCTTTTTATTCTCCCGCAGCGCAGATGTACAAAGGGAGCGATCAAGTGGATTTCGCGATGTGGATGTGCGTGACCCGCTAACCCCGTGCCCGTGCCGAGACTGCCCGAATAGATCCGAGCGAGCAGGCCGAGTGCGAGCGTTAGAAGGGTTAGAGAAACCCTTACCTTCCTTAACCTTAATGTGGGGTGAGGGGGCGTGTACGTTCGCCAAGCCAAGCAGGTACCGTTAGCAGCCCTGTGCCTGTGCCGTGAGATAATGCGGTCCGTGTGGAGTGCCGGTCCTTCCGCATTCCGGCCGGCTGAATGGGTTAGGTAAGGGCGATGCGACGCGGACGCGATGATGAGGTGAAGCGAGGTTTGGTAGGTTGCCTTGCATGTGATGTGGCCCGGGCCAGCGCAGCCTCTGCTCTGCGCGCGGGTCAACGCCCGGCTCCGCCCTCGCCCCGCACCCCCTGCACACCCCAGCAACCCTACTCACCGCTTTTTTAACGCGTACTGCTGCTGTTTTTTTCTCATCACTTCTCCTCGCATCGTATCGCTCGCATCCCATCCGCTGCCGCTGATCGAGGGTGTTGTGCCCAGGTGGTTTGGGGTTCGTTTCGCTTTCGCACCGAGATCCTACAATGCAGCCACGACATTTCCTTGTTTGCCCGCTCATCAATTTCGGATCAGATAACCATTGTATAGCGAACTTATAATGCCCCTGTGCACTAATGGCATTCACATCATCGAACTAAGCTATACGGAAATTCACATTCACCTTTGCAACATGTTCGAATGAACCATCAAAAAAAAAAAATGTAATAAAAGAATATGTATTCATTTCCTTGTTTACAGTTCTTATCAAAATTTATCATTACTTTTAAATATTTAACTTACATCTTACATTATTATTTTATTCAGTGTTCTGGATCGTGACCTCCACTACTATTACGTAATATTAACAAGTTATATAGTTATTGTATATTTCCTTATATTCATTAAAATTACTAGTATTCTCTGGTATATATGTTCAACAATAATACACTTCATCGCACTTTCTTCTTTCCTTCCATTTCTTAAAAACTCTCAACCAATCATACTTTTGTAATTTCCTGCTTCCTTTACTATTTTAGTAAAAATGCTCAAAATAAATATTATACAGCACAAAATTCTACATCAAAATCAATAAACAAAATTAATTTTGCATGTTCTATAACAGGAAATTAGAAATGGAAATATCGAAAATCACCTCAATTATAGTAATAGCTTTGAAATTGAAACTAAAAATTAACATATGTTAGCGATTTATCTGGCAAACTAGGTTAATTTTTTTTTATTATTATTTGTAATTTCTGTTAAAATTATTATTTATTTAAATTAATAGATAATTGTTCACGAATAAATATTACAAATAATAGTGTTGATTTAAATAGGGATATAAATACTGCTCTATGATTGGTCAGAATACAAACCGAGTTCACAAAAACGAAAGTGAAATGAAAATATATTAACCTAACTTGACAGGTAAAACGTCAAACATTTGTTAATATATGTTTCAATTCCATGGCCATCGCTATTTTTGGAGTGATTTTCGACATTTTCATACTAAATTTGTGCCGGTACAAAACATGTAACATTAATTTTGCCTATTGATTCAGATTCAGAAGTTCTACAACTTTTATTTGAAGAATTTTTACCTATGTGAATAATTAGAGAAGCAGGAAAATACGAAAATATGATTTTACATGTTAAAGTTCTATGTTCCAGTATAGCGGTCAACACCCATCTTTTCCAGACTAAATAAATAAAATATAAATAAATATATCATCACGGCATATTACGTATTGCTTGGTGTGCCAGTGTGCTTTGTACACATATTTAGATAATGATATCTTTGTACCGAGCGGGCGTTTACCAGGCGTCACCTTACGGGCAATCACTGCTGGCGAGTAGAGTGCACCGTAGGGTTTACTTTCGTGCCATTAAAATTCTAAATTCAGTGTGGTAAAAAACAACTCGGAATAGGCTATGAACAAAGAAACATATGTCTCCATTTAAAAGTTTTTATTTAAATATTTCTTTTAGCGTTGATTTGGATCGAACCCTGTTCCACAGATTCGAGAATCGACATTTAGGCATGCGGTCACGATTTCCCTTTTTTAGATTAAATCCTTTCAAAATCGCACTTAGCCAATTAAGTATTTATGGCGAGTGTTCTATTACTTTTATTTGGTCAAATTGTCTGTCAACGATCAATGAAATCGAAAAATGTTGCATCGAAAGTTGACACATACAATTTTTAAAACTTATAATATCGGTGCTATATTTTTCGTTTTAACTTATAATTAAGTTAAAAGATAGTTTAACCAGTGATCAAATATCGGGCCTAACTTCTAGCTAATTTAACTTTTGCAACTTGATTACAAAAACACAGATAAATAATTGTTTAAAATGATACTGCAAATTTTGTTTTCCACGACCTACCTGATTTTCTTATCTCAAAATAATTTCAGCGTTGATCCTTTTATAAAAGTATATTTGAGCAGGATCATTCAAAACTTAAACGAGATAAAAATATTTTACATTTCATCCAGCCAGCATCTGAAGAGAAAGAGTTATACGTGATACGTGGCACGGCCCCATCAGTAAAGAAATGTAGATATTGTTGATGCAATATAATAATAAAATACGTTAAGTTTTTACAAGCAGATACTTGCTTGTATCTTGTTAAAGTTTCTGCATTATTTACTGCGATTTTGAATATTACTGTTTACTACGTATTAATATCCAGCTGAAAACAAATCAATATCTATATCAACATGAATGATATCGCTCCTGTCCTTGTTGATGTAGAACTTGTACATATACTTAAATATATTTCGTTGCTGGTGACGAAATAAAAAGTTCCTTCCTTGTTGTCCAAGGTCGCGTATGTTTATATCTGATCCAGAAGTTGTATTTATTGCCGCATGCATCAATAATACGTACTAGCAGCGTTCACGGTGTGAGATATCAACGATGAAACGAAGATGTTAAACTTTGAATTTGTAGAAATTTGCAAATTGCTTGTTCGTCGCGTAGTAAATAAAATTTAATAGCTGTTACAGGTAAATGACCTTGACGAAATAATTTTTAGATAGTTAATACGTAGAGCTGCATTTCGGATAATGTTATTTTGAAATTCTCAATTATTTAGTGACGGCCAAACTGGAGGACACACTTTGCATAACGCAAACCATACACGTTCATTACAAATTGATTTGAAACAGAATTGAGTTTTTTTATTCAAGGCAACGGTAAGATTAGAAATGAGTAATGAGTAATTTGATTGCGGGATGAAGAGACAGGCATACAGAAATTTATTTTATTTTAATCTTTCGTGGGATGTGTGGAAGATTGCACTTCCCGTTTGTGGTTTTCAAGTCCCATATTTCTAATTCAACGATTTTACTTATGAATCGTTACAAAATTATTTCTTAGTTGAATTATCTACAACAAAGTACTGCTAAAAGTAAATTTAGTTTGCTGTTGAAATCTAATCAGATATTTTGGTCCGTATTTACAAACCATCATTTAATAAATGTAGATGTAATGAAGGAAGTTAATTGGAGATATATGAGACAAATGATTATTTTCAAAGTGATTTCTTAGTTGAATTAACTACGTTCTACGAAGTACTATTTATTTTATTCTCAATCGGTTAATAATAAGGCTATTTCTAACTTTAAAAAATTTGAGAGGTTAGTTAATGTTAAACTCATTTTCCAAGATGTTGGAAAGAACAGCGTGAGTATAGCAGTGTTTATAAAATGTCAAGTTTCCAACCTTAGGACGCGAAGATGTCATATCCCAACTTCAGGGCTATTTACCATCCCCATCCTGAGATATTAGTGCATATCAGTGCTATATTTTTACATGTAAACAAAGCTTCTATCAAATTGTAAATAATATAAATAAGTGTAGATAAATGTGAAATCAAACTGAGAGTTCATGTGACAAATGAACAAGCTCAGGCCATTCGTTTAATTATGTAAGTTATTATTATTGAAATATAAATTACTCATTATTAATCGACAGTAATGAAACACTTTCCACCCCAGCTAGTAATCTGATATACTATTGCTGTAGATATTCTAATCAGATAATTTGGTCCGTATTCACAGATTATCATTTTGATAAATATAGATACTATGAAGGAAGTTACCTAATTAGATGAATGAAAAAAGGGGATAAGTGGTTATTTTATTTATTATTAATTTAATTTCTATAGTTTAAATTACAAATGTCAATTTTTGGTGGGAAAATGATTTGAATTCAACTTCCGAATTCGCCGGAAGCAATATTATCATTAATTTTTAAATGAAATGTTATAAATATTTTTATATTTATTGAAAATAGTTTAAAATAGCTTTATTGTGATGCCAAACGTATTAATTTTTGCACGGTCTATTTTGAAAATTATGAATCTTAAATGCATCAGTTTGCCATGATATTTGTACCATTTTTGTTTCAGGAAATATTTTGACGTTTTCCTGATTTATCAATCGTTTTGGTTATTTTGAACTATAATCGCCGTCAAATAAGTATGGACTGATGATCAAATTTTTCCCTTCCCCGCACCCTATCCCTTGCCCTGCGGAGTTGCCGCTTCTTCATAACATAGCATTTTCAATATTACCAATGAAATGGCAACAGTGTAGAAATCTACAGTTCATACTTATTTGACAGAAAGTATAGTAAAGAATTAAGACATAATATTGTATTTAAATTTAATATAATTTTACTCTTTATTGCATCTTAGACCATTCAAACTGTTCTAAATAAACAGAAGCTGAATATTTTTTTAACCACATTTTTGGGGGTTAAGATAATGAGATAAATAATTATGGATTTAAACGTCATTACAACAAATTAAGAGGCCAATTCTGATCTGTAAATCTGTGAAAACCTGACGAAAACGCATCTATTTTTGTTGATTAATATAAAATTATACATAAGAGTGGCAGCTATTTACAGATTTACAGATCTGTGAGACTTATAGATTAGTTCAGAATTGAGCCATAAAATTCATAACAATGGCGTAGGTAAAACTGATTACATTTTTTCTTAGAATACAGGACTAGATCAGTTATGAGCAACTTTTTATAAAAAAGGGCAAATTTTTATTCTTTGTATTCCTAAAGGGCCACTGCGGTATTTATATGATAAATAACATTAATATATCAAATTTATTATACATAGAGTTGGTTCACAATGAATATACATATGTATATTGAAGTTTAAATAAAATTGTAATAAAATAAATAAATATATCATCACGGCATATTACCAATAATTATTGAGTGTGCCAAACTGCTTTATACACAGATACCGATAATGATGAATTATTTGTACCGTGCGGGCGCTTACTAAGCGTCACCTCACGGGCACTCATTGCTAGCGTGGAGAGTGCACCACAGGGATCAATGTTGTGCCATTAAAATTTTTGGCGTCGGTCGGAATCGAACCCGGGTCCACAGATTCGCGACCAGACACTCAAGCACACGGCCACGAGACCCCATAATAAAATTTTGTTTATTTAATATTTGCGATTTACGTTATTAATCGGATCTAATAGTTTTGTTAAATTTTTAATTTTTTAAAATGCTCGAATAGTTAACTTTCCTTATACTCCATTCGGTGAGACGAAAGAATGTGGAACAAGTCATTTTATTGGTTCTGTTCCAAAATTATCCTCTTTTGACCAATAAAATTACTTGTCTCTGTTCAAGAATTAATTCCACATTCTCTCGTCTCAGCGAATGGACTATAGGCGTTTTATAAAACGCGGGTGAAACGCAACCAGATTGCCAAATGTTTGTTGACTTCTAAATACCGGAAGGCTGTAACATTTAATTTGATTTGTATATTTTCGAATTATATGAGATTTTTGTTTATTTTATAATTTTTCAAAAGCGCCACCTTCCAACATCAAAAGGGCCACAAGTGGCCTCCGGGGCCACACTTGCGCACCTCTGATCTAGATTAATCATAAAAGGGTTTGAATTACTAGGAGATCGTCCTAGTTTGACTAGTTACTTTTGTTCTTAAATATTTGCAAATGTTGCAATTAATGTTATAAATAATTATTATTATGGCTATAACAAATTTGTGTTAGTATATTATTTACATTGAAGCAAGTAAGAGGATCATTGGTTTTCATTGACTATTTTTACCTTCCGTCGCCTTTAGGTAAGGAAGGTATTGTCTTTAGTCAAAAAAAATCAACGATAAGTTTAGTAATTAAGCACGTTTTACAATTCCTAGAATATGATTTTACTATTTTTACGATGATATCTGTAAGTATGTATGTATATGTATGTGTGTGTGGCAATTTTTTTATCCTCCAATAACTCCAATAAATACTACAATTCCAAGAATTTTATTTCTTTCAAATTCCCCTTTTGTACGTCCACATGAAGAGTTGATTAGACTTTAGCTATAATTGGTAAACCTTATTTGAAGTTTTTTTTTCATAAAAACGCAGTTAAATATCATTTTTTCACATTTTACGTTATCATAAATATTAAATAATATTTTATTCTCTTTACGATTTGATCGCCTTTTTTCATACATCTTTCAACCTATGCTGCTACAGTGTCAAGTACAATTTACATAATTCGTGAAATATACATATATAATCATATCTGTTAGTAATTTATATAAAATACATAGAATTTTAATTCTAAACATAAACATACCTTAATAGGACTATAACCTAACCTAACGTACATAACTCGGCCTGTTATACTCGTTTATTAGGTAAATAAGGCAAAATATAAAAGTGAATTTATTTGTAAAATTTATATTTCGTTAATAATAATGATAAATGAAAATAAATTTTATGAAATATGTATTTACCTACGCACTTAATAACTAAATATATGCATTTCATAATGTATTTGATGTTAATTTCATTATTGTTTAAATTGATTAATATAATATTAAAAACAAAAATAGTGCTTTAATATAAAAAATATACTAACATAATTTTTTTATAACCATACATAGTCATATTTAACTCATATTATTTTGCCCCTAAAAATAGTTTTAAAAAAATTCTACTTCTATAACCCCCTGCTCTCAAAGTTAAAGGCACGAGTAGAAGCGAATCAGTTGACAGTGTTGACACTAAAATTAACTGTTGGATCACTTGGATTAAATCAGTTGAAATGGATCAGTTAAGACGACACAAGTGTCGTAAAATTCAAGACGTAGTTGCATTCTAAAGCCAAAGTACAAAAATATTTTCACTGATACGTCGAATGTGTTTAGCATGTATTTAAACACAATGGGCAAGAATATTTATAATAAAAGATGTAGCTATTGTTAGTTTCGTGCAAGACATTTTTTTATAAAAAAATTTAAAATATGTATATGTAAAAATTATATCCGTAGAATTTCATAGATTTCAAAACTTCAACTATATAGATTTAAAATAAGTTGAATGAATCTATTTTTAGAGACAGTATATATAAATTTTCACATGTTGCACCGTAACATTCACTGAATTTACGGAATTTAAAAATAAACCTTTAATTAAAATTAATTTTGAAATCTGTTTTTAGGAATTTAACTTGACATAACCGAAACGAATCAACTCGTTATATACTGTATGTGCAATTGCAAATAGAGAATTTTTAATAAAAAATCTGTTGTGGCCAGCACAATACCTTCAGTCAATCCTTTGTATAATGTATAAATTACATACATAATTTTTCTTGCAAAAGATTCTAAATTTCCAGTATAATTATTTCATAAAAAAACTATTCAAATTGCAGTTGACACTGAAATCTTCTTCCTCTTTAGCTTTTCCCATTCGTTAGGGGTCCCTATTCTTGCGTGTCGTTCTCATTTAGTTCTTTTTCTCTCAAATCTTCCGCAGTACAGTCCTTCCATCTTATCTTTGGTCTTCCCCTGTTTCTTCAACCTCCTATTACTAAACTACTCATTTTTGTCCAAATATAATTCTTCATTTCTCCTCATGACATTTTCAAGCCAATGTAATCGTCTTTATTGTACCTTTCTAGAAACTTGTAACACTAGAGTTATTTTCTTACCGTATCTTTTCGTGTCTTCCCTAATATCTACTTCAACATCTTCATCTCTGCCACATTAATTTATTTTTATTGATACTGACATCTGTCAATTTGAATATGAATATATTAGTAGTTTCCATGTTTAGCATAGCTGGCTGAATTATAAAATTTAATTTCTTTAAAATTCTTTAACTCTGTATCTATTGAATATGAAGTATAAAATGTTCCGGTTCACCAATTATAACCAAAATCTAATCACTTGTTCTTCTGGATGTAAACTTGAGGAATACGAAAAAAATATAATTTTTGGAATCGTGGTACTGACGTTATAGGATCTGGAACCTTTGTCACACACACACACACACACACACACACACACACACACACACACACACACACACACACACACACACACACACAGACACACAGACACACACACATACATACATACAGACATGATCGTAAAAATGGTACAATCGTATTTATAGGGACCCTAAAACATGCTTATTCACTAAAAACTCATCATTGAATTTTTTGACCAAAGACAATACCTTCCTTACCTAAAGGTGACGGAAGGTAAAAAAGAGTCCCTTTTTGAAAACAAATATTTATA